>OY730481.1:0-5150000 GCA_963422695.1 Xylophagus ater
GCTTAATCGCTATTTTTCCCCCAGCTCGTATAACAAATTTCCCTTAAAGTTCGACCGTTTAGCAATTGTCGGCAATGATAAGAAATACAATTTTTGAATCTTAATTACAATATCTTTATACTCAAAATTAGACTCGTTTTAAATGGAATGTCGACTAGTATAATAGATTAAAGTCAATTTCAAATAGCCTTCAAAATTCTCATATATATAACAATGGAGAGGTTCACAAGAAAATTTTTGATTTTCATTAATTTCTTTGTTTCGAAACAAATAACTAGAGGTGGAATTGTGTATCTCGATTTTAACCAAATCGTATCGAAAAAGCTTAAGAATTGCAATGCTTTTACGATACGATTTAGTCTGAATCGAAATACACGATTCCACTCTTGATATGAAAGAACTGAAATAAATGTTAAATGTAAAACAAGCTTATTTCATTAAAGAATTAGGGTATCTCGCTGGTGTTTCGGGTACATCCTTCCAAATCAGTTTTTCATGAATATCTCGTCTAAAAATAATTATTTTTCAAAAAGGATAACAGCTTTTAAATCCTAATTAAATTCCCCGTCGAATAAGGTATAATCGGGTATAATTTTTTCGACCTTTAAAAAACAGAGGCTAGCTAACCAGTGATTTTTCCAATTTTGATTAAGAAAGAAATTCCGACAAAGAAGATGACCGATTTTTTGATTTTTGATTGGATTTTTGGGAAAGCGAAAGTTTCCAACTAATTATTTCTTTCAAGTATTTATTTATATGAAAATGTTTGTCCGCGGAATTAGCAATGATTTTACAAAATTATTTCTAATTTGAATAATTTAATTTCTTTCATTTCTATTTGCTCACAATTTATAAAAGTATCAAAATAAATGAAGAAATAAAATTTGTTCAATTAAAAGTTTTTATGCCCTATGGTAGGTACTACCAGAGGGTATATTAGTTTTGTCACTCCACTTGTAACACATCGAAATAGTCGTCGTAGAAAGGTTTTAAGGGTATGATTGTGTCGGGAATCAAAAGTTATATCGATTTATGTATGTCCATCCGTCCGTATACAAGATAACTCAAAAACGCGTTATCCGATTTTAATGAAATTTACAATGTGAGTTGCTTGTTCATTAACTTGGTTTGGTATTGCATTTGAGCAAAATCGATCCAGAGGGAACAAAGTTATAAAGAAAAAACCAGGGTGACCAGAAAGTTTTGTCGTTTTTTTGTTTATGGTTTTATTGTAACGGGGGTTTTTTTAGGCGTTTGGTTTTTAAGTGTTACCTTATTGACATTTCGCCCGTGATTCGTGCCATGTGGCAAAGACAAACATGCTCATTTAGCATTGCCATTTTACCATGAATAAACTAACGGTTGAGAAATAATCAAGAATTATCCAAATTTGCTTTGAAAATCGGTCCCGTTATTTTATCGCAAATTTGTGTTCAGTGTCGAGGCTCATTTTTGGCTCTATTAATAAGCAAAATTGTAACTTCTGGAGTGATACCAACCTAGAAGCCTAGAGATCCCATTGCATCCAGAAAAATGAAGTTTACATGCTGGTGCAATCGTTGGCCCTTATTTCTTTAAAAATGAGGCGGTAACTCGTGTTATGGTCAATCAGAGGGTTACCGGATCATGATCAATGAATATTTCTTTGAAAATATGGATGACATTGATCAAAAACATATATATATATATATAAACCAAGATAATAAGAATGGTCGGCTATTGGTAGCCATTTTTACGGGCAATAATCAGCCGTTAGTCACATAGTTGTAACTATCACCGTTTTGGCGCTACAGTCAAGACAATATTATTTTCTAATTTCTGTCATAATTCCTAAAGTAGAGCACCCACATAATTGGAACGTTCAGCAGTTGTTAGACACTTTTATAGCGAATATTCTGCCGTTAGTCACATAGTTGTAACTATCACCGTTTTGGCGCTACAGTCAAAACAATATTATTTTCTAATTTCTGTCATAACTCCTAAGGTAGAGCACCCACATAATTGGAACGTTCGGCAATTGTTAGACACTTTTATAGCGAATATTCTGCCGTTAGTCACATAGTTGTAACTATCACCGTTTTGGCGCTACAGTCAAGACAATATTAATTTCTAATTTCTGTCATAACTCCTAAGGTAGAGCACCCACATAATTGAAACGTTCGGCAATTGTTAGACACTTTTATAGCGAATATTCTGCCGTTAGTCACATAGTTGTAACTATCACCGTTTTGGCGCTACAGTCAAGACAATATTATTTTCTAATTTCTGTCATAATTCCTAAGGTAGAGCACCCACATAATTGGAACGTTCGGCAATTGTTAGACACTTTTATAGCGAATATTCTGCCGTTAGTCACATAGTTGTAACTATCACCGTTTTGGCGCTACAGTCAAGACAATATTATTTTCTAATTTCTGTCATAACTCCTAAGGTAGAGCACCCACATAATTGGAACGTTCGGCAATTGTTAGACACTTTTATAGCGAATATTCTGCCGTTAGTCACATAGTTGTAACTATCACCGTTTTGGCGCTACAGTCAAGACAATATTAATTTCTAATTTCTGTCATAACTCCTAAGGTAGAGCACCCACATAATTGGAATGTTCGGCAATTGTTAGACACTTTTATAGCGAATATTCTGCCGTTAGTCACATAGTTGTAACTAGCACCGTTTTGGCGCTACAGTCAAGACAATATTATTTTCTAATTTCTGTCATAACTCCTAAGGTAGAGCACCCACATAATTGGAACGTTCGGCAATTGTTAGACACTTTTATAGCGCATATTTTTATCAAATTTACTCTGAATTTGCATTTTAGTACAAATTTACTCTTTGATTAATGTATTTGGTGACCCTGATAAGGACCGTTTTATATTCAATCTACACATTAAAGTAAGATCCAGTTGGATCCACGATCCACTTCTGTTTTAATCTTAAATTTATCTTTGGCATTCTTATTAGGCCAGTCAACTTGTATTTCACAATCGAAATGTCCAATATTACAAGCAATCGAATCATCTTTCATATTAATAAAATGTTCTCCCGTAATGATTTCTTTACATCCAGTTGTTTTAACAAAAATCGTTGATTATTTACTTGCTTCGTCCATTGTCATCACCGTAACCAGCAACACAAAAAACCTTACCGGCAATCATAACATCCGTTGCTCGTTTAATACCATCAATTAGACATTCACGAAAACCTTATAAATTATCAAATTTACTCTGAATTTGCATTTTACTACAAATTTACTCTTTGATTAATGTATTTGGTGGCCCTGATAAGGACCGTTTTATTTTCAATCTACACATTAAAGTAAGATCCAGTTGGATCCACGATCCACTTCTGTTTTAATATTAAATTTATCTTTGGCATTCTTATTAGGCCAGTCAACTTGTATTTCACAATCGAAATGTCCAATATTACAAGCTATCGAATCATCTTTCATATTAATAAAATATTCTCCCGTAATGATTTCTTTACATCCAGTTGTTTTAACAAAAATCGTTGATTATTTACTTGCTTCGTCCATTGTCATCACCGTAACCAGCAACACAACAAACCTTACCGGCAATGATAACATCCGTTGCTCGTTTAATACCATCAATTAGAAATTCAAGACAACCATCTACATTATCAAATTTACTCTGAAAATTTCAAAATGTTTTTAAAATAAAATATCGAAAATGTGGGTTTACCTTTGTTGAAACCTTGTCGTTGAAGTTGTCCTGCAATCAATGTAAACTATTCCGTGATAATTACCACTCAATAATTTATAAAGATCCACTTGTGGTTTAGTATTAAATTTATCTTTGGCATTCTTATTAAGCCAGTCAAATTGAATTTCAAAATCGGAATGTTCAATATTATAAACAATCGAATCATCTTTTATATTAATAAAATGTTCTCCAATAATGATTTCTTCACATCCAGTTGTTGTAACAAAAATTGTTACTTCTTTACTTCCTTCTTCCATTGTAGTCACTTCATAACCTTCCATTGCCGCTTGTAATGCAATTGTTGGATCAATTTCCGTAATAAAAACAGGTCCACCAGGTGCACGTAACGATTGTGCGTATCCTTTATCAACATAGCTGTAACCGGCAACACAATAAACTTTACCAGCAATCCTTACATCCGTTGCTCGTTTAATACCATCAATTAGAGATTCACGACAACCATATAATTTATCAAATTTACTCTGAAATTTAGCTGGTTATTTAAACAAAAAAAAATATGAAAATATTTGGCATGTTTTCAAATTTCACTTAATTTGAAATACTCAATTCAAATGCAGTAGCAACAAAATCATTATCTTTAAATCGTCGAAATCATTGTCTATAAATGGTATCAGATAGAACATAATCACCATAAGCTTCTCCAAGCAAACGATAACTTTCCGCGGCAATTTTCTCTAGATTGAAAAAAAACTAACCTTTTTGGGCAATGGTCTTAACATGTTTTTTTGACTACCGAAAAAAATGGTTGGAGCTTGTCTGGCATTTGCTACATCGCCAGCGGTATTGACGTGACATTGCACCTCTTGATTATCATTTATTCAGGTTTCTTTACAAAATTCTCTGAACAGCAAGAACTTCAAGTCTTTCGAGGTTATTAAAAACTAGCTTGATTAGATTTTTATGCTGATAATCCTGGACAGTTCTAGAAGGATAGAATATTTAAGTTGTGTGAAAGATGGAGAAAGGTTGTGGAATAAAAAAATAAAACGCAAATATTCGGTGTGATATATCTGTTAATAAAACAATTTTATTTTTTCTTATATTTTACATACAAAAACAAACACAAATAAACCTCCACGACATGTTTTCTTGATATAAAATGTTTTAATATCTATAATGATCGGGTTTGAATGGACCATCTTTAGGTAAACCTAAATATTTAGCTCGTTTATCTGTTAATTTCGCTAATTTACACAAAAGTAAATTCTGTATATGTGGCTGCCAAGCAGCATCATGAACTGCACTTCCTACAAATATTTTGAAAATGGCTTGTGTTTTTCATCTAGTAACTTTGGTACTGTTTCAACAGTCTTCAGACTTAACACAATATGTTGATCTAAAATTATAGAAAATAGATTAAGAAACGGCGCTGTTCAAATCGAACAAATTTTTGATGTGAAAATTATTGAAAATTTTCATTCAAATTTAAATTAAATTTTTGAAACTTTTGGAGAACTAAAAAAATTAATACACAAGGTGTAAATAAAATCCCAATAATCAATTTAAAATCCACGAAGTTTTTCACCTATGGTTTGTAACTGTGTTTTGATTTATCAAAAAGCAAGCATATCATAGGCATTTTAAAGAATATCAATTTTAGAAGGTGTAAACTTTGGTACTCGTGTTTTGATTGGTTGAGAGCGGGCCTATCATAACGATTTTTAAGAATATACCTTTTAAAAAGGCTTATAAAATTTGTATTATAATCAGGACAATCAGAGAAATATTTTCAATCAAAAATTAAATGTATATGAGCATATATTCCATTTCTTTCTATTAGGAACAAATATTAAGGTTTTTTTTTATTATAATTGTATCAATTGTTCATTTGAATCCGTTGTGTCTCGGTTAGTTTTCGCTTAAAAATAATTTAACATCAATAAAATGACAATTTAAATTGTTTTATGCAAATTTATTTAATAAGATCATACATAAAATATATTATTATGCCATATAAATATTACACATAACAACTGCATTATTTTAAGCAATTAGAGCTGTTTCTGCTGCTGGTTTTGTTGTTCAATTACTGAAAGTAATTTGTAAGAGAGTATTTCTTAATTGAAATGCTGAACATTTTTTATATTGGCAAAATATATACCTGATGTTTGTAAAAGTTCATCACAAGCAGCAAAACCCATTTCAGAATTAGCTAAAATTTCTGCAAGCTGAATATGTAGATCTTCTGGTAAATCGGGTGTTTTCAATTTATTAGCTGATGATTGTCCAACAAAATTTGGGTATGCCTATGATTGAGCCATACCAAAACTTTGGCCCAAACTAGAGCCGAAACCATACATTCCTTGTGCCTTTAAGAAATAATTGATGATTAAAATTTGTGAACTAATTCCTATAATGTGTACTTACATTTGTTGATACTGCAATTGTTAAAATAACGCACAAAATAATAATTTTCGACATTTTGTTTCGAGATGTTTTTCTTCTTCTGAATTTCACTTAACAAGATTTTTATTTATAAAGTCATCCGAACCAAAAATTACCAAGTATTTTCTAGTTCAGGTGATATTAATATGAAATTAAATGGTAGTGGAGAATAATTTTGAATGGGTTTTTATACTGTTTTAATTAAAAAAATAATTTAAGATACAAAATTAGGAAACCAACCAAGATTCAAGATGAGTAATGCATTTCGCGAAACGTTATAAATCTTGTTTTTGAAGAAAAATACAGCTAAAATATACGTAATCAAAATTGTGTTTCATAATTAGTAATGTTTTCAAGGTATTTGCATATGGAAAACGAATTCATTCTAGATAATTGAATAGAACAAAGTTTATCTATTGTAGTTAGAAGAGATATACCATGTTTACCTCAAAAGAAGTCATTAATAAAAACAGTTGTTTGCCAAAAATTCCCAAAGACTTCAATTATATGAAAATAATCAAATAGTGAAAGGTTGAAGGTTAAAGGTAGATAATGTAGTAATGAACTACAAATAGATTTAAATAGAAGGTATTGAAATCTTATATCTGAACCCACTTAGTTTCGTTTTATAAATATTATTTTAATGAAAATACACAGAATAACTCCATGGATGTTTTCTAGACAGCAAACAACTTCTAATTAAATATATACTATTGAAGTATCATAAGACGTGATGAAGTCTCATTTAACATGTGCTGTTTATCATGAATTTCCTATTTTTGTATCAAAAACTATACTAAAGGAACATAGACGAATGGATAAACAATTTGGTATCATAATTTTCAAAAACTGTCATAGAAGAAGGAAAATTTAATCTTTGGAAAGTAAATTGCAAGTCTTAAAATCTGAATAAATAAAACGAGTTACTAAACTACTATATAATAAAAGATGAAGAAGATTACCTCAAATAGCGTCACTTATCATTTGCATTTCCGCTGTTTATCTTTTATATATTGTATTTCGCAAAATAAACTATTTTTTACCCCCTTACATTTTCTCGTTATTTTTATTTCAAATAATGTAAATGCATTTTATAAAAAGCTGTACAATTTTCGTAAACATATTTATTTGATGATAATAAATGTATGTTCTCGTGTTGAATTTTTGCCAAAAGAGAGACCATTAAAAATCCTGAAGAAAAAGATTAAAATAAAATTATAAATTCGCTTCTTAACTATTGTATATACAATATATATATAACATTTCATCTCAGAATAATATATAAGCAGATTCGGATTTGATTTTGGCATATTCGAATAATTTTTATTCTACGAAACGAAGAGAAATCAATAAATCCTTTTAATTCAAAAAATTGTATTAAAAAAATGACGAAAACAACAATATTCATGGTATTGTTCACATTGATTGGAATTTCAAAGGTATAGACAATAAAATCAAAGAAATAATAAATTTTTTTTTTTTACTTTACATTTCCCAAAGGCTGGGGAACTTTCAAATTCAGTTATCGTAGCAGACGTAGATGATATGGCTTCAACAAAGGCACCTGAACCTATTGTAAATCCCGAAACACAAGTTCTTCAATTTAGTATTATTACAATGGCAATTATAACTGGATGGTTTACTGCCGCCAGTTTACAACCGGTAATGCAAGAATCTAGACAACAAGTTGTTATTGAAGCGGAAGCTGGATTTGGTATGTGCGAAAAGAACTTCCGTCTTAATCATTTAATTTGGCAATATAAGGTATGTGCAGCGACACAATTAAGAATTTCATTGGCTACAATTCGTGCTTTTGATTTAATCTTTTCAGGTGAAGTATCTTGTGTAGAGTTGCTGTTTACTCGAGGTTTTTTGATTCTCGAGATTCAACTTCCCAGTTGCTTTATATATACTAATTTCTTTAGATAACGAGCAGAAGTCATCATCTACTATACGGCTGGGTTGCAGGTTTTCAGTTACCGATTCGCCCAATTCGTCATCTACTGTCATCTATATACCAATTCGTTTGTGTCTCTACTGTTACAAATTTTACAACGGCTATATATTTGAAGGCGATATGAGAATCTCGAGAAACGAGAAACTCTAAAATAAAAAAAAAATTTCTCGAAATTTGAAAAGCTCCAAATTATATATCTTTCTTGAGATACACGAGATGAGATTTTTGAAGCAGAAATCCTAATTTTGTGATATTTCTTATTGTAAAATAAATGTAAAATATATGAGACTCGATGGAGCACTTAGAATATTGCTTTGGTGTAGTAGTAAAGCGTAGCTGCTCCTCTATATTCCTTTTCGGGGTTCGCGGGCTCGGAACTCAACCAAGTACTTTGAAAAGTTTTTTTTATTTCGCAAACAAAAAATTTATTCAAATAAAAATCCTACAGGAAAATAATAATTTATATAATATATTTATATAATTTTATTATAAAATTAAAATCATTTCATTTATTGTAAAGGTCCTCTTTAGTTAAAATCATGGGCGTGTACCTTTCAAAAGAAATTTTTTCTTTATGGACGCGATAACACCTTCAAAAATCAATTTTGACTTTTTTATGTTGCCTATTCCAAAATACTTTTTTTAACTAATCATAATGTTTTCCAATTAAAATTGTTACTAAACTTGTGTCAGAAAAAAAGGATAAAATATGCCATAAGTCCTGTGCAAACAACTAAAACTAAACTGATAATTTATTTTTAACAGGTGTTGGAAGAAAATTTTGTTTGCAAAAGACTTCATGCTATAGGGGGCGTTAGTATAAAAGCCTTTATGAAAATAATATGTACAATAATAAACTCACACGTATAAATATACTAAAATATCAAGAGACTTTGATTCAATTTTAATTAAAAATATTATAAATTTGTGTTTATGTTAAATCAATTTAATTTTCAAATGCATAAATTTATTTCTTCGTTTTGATAATAATGTTTTCCAATTAAAACTGTTACTAAAATCATATCGGGCAACACAAAATAATTCTTAACTTTTCAGTTCGGTTTTCTTGAGACATCTTGTGGCATCTCGCGAAATTCTTTTATAACCTAAAAAAATATTTGTTGTTAAAATTTTAAAAAATTGTTAATTAAATAATTGTTTTGTTTTGTTTAATTGAAATGTCGTGTATACCGAGAAGTGTGAATTAAAAATTGTTAATTAAATAATTGTTTTGTTTTGTTTAATTGAAATGTCGTGTATGAATTAAATAATACAAAATTGTTTAAAAAAAATTGTGATGGTTTACCGGATAATAAAACTAACACAAAATCTAGTTGAATCAAAAGTTGGTTTATTTTTTGTTTGGGATGCAAATGATTGCAGGTTTTTAGTAACAAATTGGAGAGCAGCTAAAATTAAAGTATTTGGAAAATAATAACAAAATTTTGCACCTTTTTTAAGAGGAAAAAAGACAAATTCTTTATTCGAAGATAAAAATGTAATTTATTTTTGTAATGCTCAATAATATTAATTTCTTATGGAAAGCTTCATGTTTATTTCCACCTACTTCACTTAGTAATTCATTATTAAAATCATATGTATTGTAAGTATACAATTTTATTAGAAATATAAATTATATAATATTCTTTGTTAATTCTTTTAGAACAATTTGTAAAGAGACCCCAAAACTGATTTTGATTAAATCAAAAGTTCAAATCCCCGTCATATAAAATATATTCTGATAAGATTTTCTTTTCGGCCATAAAAAAACATGGGTTTTAAATAGCAATTATTTTTTTAGTTACTATTTATAATTTCGACAATTTGTGTATTAGGAGCTCAGAAATCGTAAATCAACATTTTTCTTTTTTTTTAAATAGGAAAAAATAGGAATTCTTTATTCGAAGGTAAAAATGTAAATTATTTAATCTTTTTATTCTTTATTTCAAAACATTTGGATTTTATTATACTATAAATTTACTCTGTGATAAATTTATGTGGTGGTCCTGAAAAGGACCATTTTTCTTTCATGTTGTTTGTTATATTAAACTAAAAACATTTTAACTGTCAAAAACATCTCCATAAAGATATGATGTAACTCTGGTGAATCCAACTGCCCAACCTTTCCCACAATCCTCGTCATTACCAAACGCTGTGTCACCAAGTAAAATCTGTTTATCATCATTTTTAGTGATATCTAATGGATCACAAGAATCATCAGAAACACTTGACTTTCCACGTTTTTCGCTCATGCAGATTTATGTATTTCGAATTGTAATAATGAATCTTACTTAACGCTTTTTAATTTTTTTGTTTAATACTGAGAGTTAATGTAGCGCCAAAGTATTGAAACGCTAGTGGCTTAATCGCTATTTTTCCCCCAGCTCGTATAACAAATTTCCCTTAAAGTTCGACCGTTTAGCAATTGTCGGCAATGATAAGAAATACAATTTTTGAATCTTAATTACAATATCTTTATACTCAAAATTAGACTCGTTTTAAATGGAATGTCGACTAGTATAATAGATTAAAGTCAATTTCAAATAGCCTTCAAAATTCTCATATATATAACAATGGAGAGGTTCACAAGAAAATTTTTGATTTTCATTAATTTCTTTGTTTCGAAACAAATAACTAGAGGTGGAATTGTGTATCTCGATTTTAACCAAATCGTATCGAAAAAGCTTAAGAATTGCAATGCTTTTACGATACGATTTAGTCTGAATCGAAATACACGATTCCACTCTTGATATGAAAGAACTGAAATAAATGTTAAATGTAAAACAAGCTTATTTCATTAAAGAATTAGGGTATCTCGCTGGTGTTTCGGGTACATCCTTCCAAATCAGTTTTTCATGAATATCTCGTCTAAAAATAATTATTTTTCAAAAAGGATAACAGCTTTTAAATCCTAATTAAATTCCCCGTCGAATAAGGTATAATCGGGTATAATTTTTTCGACCTTTAAAAAACAGAGGCTAGCTAACCAGTGATTTTTCCAATTTTGATTAAGAAAGAAATTCCGACAAAGAAGATGACCGATTTTTTGATTTTTGATTGGATTTTTGGGAAAGCGAAAGTTTCCAACTAATTATTTCTTTCAAGTATTTATTTATATGAAAATGTTTGTCCGCGGAATTAGCAATGATTTTACAAAATTATTTCTAATTTGAATAATTTAATTTCTTTCATTTCTATTTGCTCACAATTTATAAAAGTATCAAAATAAATGAAGAAATAAAATTTGTTCAATTAAAAGTTTTTATGCCCTATGGTAGGTACTACCAGAGGGTATATTAGTTTTGTCACTCCACTTGTAACACATCGAAATAGTCGTCGTAGAAAGGTTTTAAGGGTATGATTGTGTCGGGAATCAAAAGTTATATCGATTTATGTATGTCCATCCGTCCGTATACAAGATAACTCAAAAACGCGTTATCCGATTTTAATGAAATTTACAATGTGAGTTGCTTGTTCATTAACTTGGTTTGGTATTGCATTTGAGCAAAATCGATCCAGAGGGAACAAAGTTATAAAGAAAAAACCAGGGTGACCAGAAAGTTTTGTCGTTTTTTTGTTTATGGTTTTATTGTAACGGGGGTTTTTTTAGGCGTTTGGTTTTTAAGTGTTACCTTATTGACATTTCGCCCGTGATTCGTGCCATGTGGCAAAGACAAACATGCTCATTTAGCATTGCCATTTTACCATGAATAAACTAACGGTTGAGAAATAATCAAGAATTATCCAAATTTGCTTTGAAAATCGGTCCCGTTATTTTATCGCAAATTTGTGTTCAGTGTCGAGGCTCATTTTTGGCTCTATTAATAAGCAAAATTGTAACTTCTGGAGTGATACCAACCTAGAAGCCTAGAGATCCCATTGCATCCAGAAAAATGAAGTTTACATGCTGGTGCAATCGTTGGCCCTTATTTCTTTAAAAATGAGGCGGTAACTCGTGTTATGGTCAATCAGAGGGTTACCGGATCATGATCAATGAATATTTCTTTGAAAATATGGATGACATTGATCAAAAACATATATATATATATATAAACCAAGATAATAAGAATGGTCGGCTATTGGTAGCCATTTTTACGGGCAATAATCAGCCGTTAGTCACATAGTTGTAACTATCACCGTTTTGGCGCTACAGTCAAGACAATATTATTTTCTAATTTCTGTCATAATTCCTAAAGTAGAGCACCCACATAATTGGAACGTTCAGCAGTTGTTAGACACTTTTATAGCGAATATTCTGCCGTTAGTCACATAGTTGTAACTATCACCGTTTTGGCGCTACAGTCAAAACAATATTATTTTCTAATTTCTGTCATAACTCCTAAGGTAGAGCACCCACATAATTGGAACGTTCGGCAATTGTTAGACACTTTTATAGCGAATATTCTGCCGTTAGTCACATAGTTGTAACTATCACCGTTTTGGCGCTACAGTCAAGACAATATTAATTTCTAATTTCTGTCATAACTCCTAAGGTAGAGCACCCACATAATTGAAACGTTCGGCAATTGTTAGACACTTTTATAGCGAATATTCTGCCGTTAGTCACATAGTTGTAACTATCACCGTTTTGGCGCTACAGTCAAGACAATATTATTTTCTAATTTCTGTCATAATTCCTAAGGTAGAGCACCCACATAATTGGAACGTTCGGCAATTGTTAGACACTTTTATAGCGAATATTCTGCCGTTAGTCACATAGTTGTAACTATCACCGTTTTGGCGCTACAGTCAAGACAATATTATTTTCTAATTTCTGTCATAACTCCTAAGGTAGAGCACCCACATAATTGGAACGTTCGGCAATTGTTAGACACTTTTATAGCGAATATTCTGCCGTTAGTCACATAGTTGTAACTATCACCGTTTTGGCGCTACAGTCAAGACAATATTAATTTCTAATTTCTGTCATAACTCCTAAGGTAGAGCACCCACATAATTGGAATGTTCGGCAATTGTTAGACACTTTTATAGCGAATATTCTGCCGTTAGTCACATAGTTGTAACTAGCACCGTTTTGGCGCTACAGTCAAGACAATATTATTTTCTAATTTCTGTCATAACTCCTAAGGTAGAGCACCCACATAATTGGAACGTTCGGCAATTGTTAGACACTTTTATAGCGCATATTTTTATCAAATTTACTCTGAATTTGCATTTTAGTACAAATTTACTCTTTGATTAATGTATTTGGTGACCCTGATAAGGACCGTTTTATATTCAATCTACACATTAAAGTAAGATCCAGTTGGATCCACGATCCACTTCTGTTTTAATCTTAAATTTATCTTTGGCATTCTTATTAGGCCAGTCAACTTGTATTTCACAATCGAAATGTCCAATATTACAAGCAATCGAATCATCTTTCATATTAATAAAATGTTCTCCCGTAATGATTTCTTTACATCCAGTTGTTTTAACAAAAATCGTTGATTATTTACTTGCTTCGTCCATTGTCATCACCGTAACCAGCAACACAAAAAACCTTACCGGCAATCATAACATCCGTTGCTCGTTTAATACCATCAATTAGACATTCACGAAAACCTTATAAATTATCAAATTTACTCTGAATTTGCATTTTACTACAAATTTACTCTTTGATTAATGTATTTGGTGGCCCTGATAAGGACCGTTTTATTTTCAATCTACACATTAAAGTAAGATCCAGTTGGATCCACGATCCACTTCTGTTTTAATATTAAATTTATCTTTGGCATTCTTATTAGGCCAGTCAACTTGTATTTCACAATCGAAATGTCCAATATTACAAGCTATCGAATCATCTTTCATATTAATAAAATATTCTCCCGTAATGATTTCTTTACATCCAGTTGTTTTAACAAAAATCGTTGATTATTTACTTGCTTCGTCCATTGTCATCACCGTAACCAGCAACACAACAAACCTTACCGGCAATGATAACATCCGTTGCTCGTTTAATACCATCAATTAGAAATTCAAGACAACCATCTACATTATCAAATTTACTCTGAAAATTTCAAAATGTTTTTAAAATAAAATATCGAAAATGTGGGTTTACCTTTGTTGAAACCTTGTCGTTGAAGTTGTCCTGCAATCAATGTAAACTATTCCGTGATAATTACCACTCAATAATTTATAAAGATCCACTTGTGGTTTAGTATTAAATTTATCTTTGGCATTCTTATTAAGCCAGTCAAATTGAATTTCAAAATCGGAATGTTCAATATTATAAACAATCGAATCATCTTTTATATTAATAAAATGTTCTCCAATAATGATTTCTTCACATCCAGTTGTTGTAACAAAAATTGTTACTTCTTTACTTCCTTCTTCCATTGTAGTCACTTCATAACCTTCCATTGCCGCTTGTAATGCAATTGTTGGATCAATTTCCGTAATAAAAACAGGTCCACCAGGTGCACGTAACGATTGTGCGTATCCTTTATCAACATAGCTGTAACCGGCAACACAATAAACTTTACCAGCAATCCTTACATCCGTTGCTCGTTTAATACCATCAATTAGAGATTCACGACAACCATATAATTTATCAAATTTACTCTGAAATTTAGCTGGTTATTTAAACAAAAAAAAATATGAAAATATTTGGCATGTTTTCAAATTTCACTTAATTTGAAATACTCAATTCAAATGCAGTAGCAACAAAATCATTATCTTTAAATCGTCGAAATCATTGTCTATAAATGGTATCAGATAGAACATAATCACCATAAGCTTCTCCAAGCAAACGATAACTTTCCGCGGCAATTTTCTCTAGATTGAAAAAAAACTAACCTTTTTGGGCAATGGTCTTAACATGTTTTTTTGACTACCGAAAAAAATGGTTGGAGCTTGTCTGGCATTTGCTACATCGCCAGCGGTATTGACGTGACATTGCACCTCTTGATTATCATTTATTCAGGTTTCTTTACAAAATTCTCTGAACAGCAAGAACTTCAAGTCTTTCGAGGTTATTAAAAACTAGCTTGATTAGATTTTTATGCTGATAATCCTGGACAGTTCTAGAAGGATAGAATATTTAAGTTGTGTGAAAGATGGAGAAAGGTTGTGGAATAAAAAAATAAAACGCAAATATTCGGTGTGATATATCTGTTAATAAAACAATTTTATTTTTTCTTATATTTTACATACAAAAACAAACACAAATAAACCTCCACGACATGTTTTCTTGATATAAAATGTTTTAATATCTATAATGATCGGGTTTGAATGGACCATCTTTAGGTAAACCTAAATATTTAGCTCGTTTATCTGTTAATTTCGCTAATTTACACAAAAGTAAATTCTGTATATGTGGCTGCCAAGCAGCATCATGAACTGCACTTCCTACAAATATTTTGAAAATGGCTTGTGTTTTTCATCTAGTAACTTTGGTACTGTTTCAACAGTCTTCAGACTTAACACAATATGTTGATCTAAAATTATAGAAAATAGATTAAGAAACGGCGCTGTTCAAATCGAACAAATTTTTGATGTGAAAATTATTGAAAATTTTCATTCAAATTTAAATTAAATTTTTGAAACTTTTGGAGAACTAAAAAAATTAATACACAAGGTGTAAATAAAATCCCAATAATCAATTTAAAATCCACGAAGTTTTTCACCTATGGTTTGTAACTGTGTTTTGATTTATCAAAAAGCAAGCATATCATAGGCATTTTAAAGAATATCAATTTTAGAAGGTGTAAACTTTGGTACTCGTGTTTTGATTGGTTGAGAGCGGGCCTATCATAACGATTTTTAAGAATATACCTTTTAAAAAGGCTTATAAAATTTGTATTATAATCAGGACAATCAGAGAAATATTTTCAATCAAAAATTAAATGTATATGAGCATATATTCCATTTCTTTCTATTAGGAACAAATATTAAGGTTTTTTTTTATTATAATTGTATCAATTGTTCATTTGAATCCGTTGTGTCTCGGTTAGTTTTCGCTTAAAAATAATTTAACATCAATAAAATGACAATTTAAATTGTTTTATGCAAATTTATTTAATAAGATCATACATAAAATATATTATTATGCCATATAAATATTACACATAACAACTGCATTATTTTAAGCAATTAGAGCTGTTTCTGCTGCTGGTTTTGTTGTTCAATTACTGAAAGTAATTTGTAAGAGAGTATTTCTTAATTGAAATGCTGAACATTTTTTATATTGGCAAAATATATACCTGATGTTTGTAAAAGTTCATCACAAGCAGCAAAACCCATTTCAGAATTAGCTAAAATTTCTGCAAGCTGAATATGTAGATCTTCTGGTAAATCGGGTGTTTTCAATTTATTAGCTGATGATTGTCCAACAAAATTTGGGTATGCCTATGATTGAGCCATACCAAAACTTTGGCCCAAACTAGAGCCGAAACCATACATTCCTTGTGCCTTTAAGAAATAATTGATGATTAAAATTTGTGAACTAATTCCTATAATGTGTACTTACATTTGTTGATACTGCAATTGTTAAAATAACGCACAAAATAATAATTTTCGACATTTTGTTTCGAGATGTTTTTCTTCTTCTGAATTTCACTTAACAAGATTTTTATTTATAAAGTCATCCGAACCAAAAATTACCAAGTATTTTCTAGTTCAGGTGATATTAATATGAAATTAAATGGTAGTGGAGAATAATTTTGAATGGGTTTTTATACTGTTTTAATTAAAAAAATAATTTAAGATACAAAATTAGGAAACCAACCAAGATTCAAGATGAGTAATGCATTTCGCGAAACGTTATAAATCTTGTTTTTGAAGAAAAATACAGCTAAAATATACGTAATCAAAATTGTGTTTCATAATTAGTAATGTTTTCAAGGTATTTGCATATGGAAAACGAATTCATTCTAGATAATTGAATAGAACAAAGTTTATCTATTGTAGTTAGAAGAGATATACCATGTTTACCTCAAAAGAAGTCATTAATAAAAACAGTTGTTTGCCAAAAATTCCCAAAGACTTCAATTATATGAAAATAATCAAATAGTGAAAGGTTGAAGGTTAAAGGTAGATAATGTAGTAATGAACTACAAATAGATTTAAATAGAAGGTATTGAAATCTTATATCTGAACCCACTTAGTTTCGTTTTATAAATATTATTTTAATGAAAATACACAGAATAACTCCATGGATGTTTTCTAGACAGCAAACAACTTCTAATTAAATATATACTATTGAAGTATCATAAGACGTGATGAAGTCTCATTTAACATGTGCTGTTTATCATGAATTTCCTATTTTTGTATCAAAAACTATACTAAAGGAACATAGACGAATGGATAAACAATTTGGTATCATAATTTTCAAAAACTGTCATAGAAGAAGGAAAATTTAATCTTTGGAAAGTAAATTGCAAGTCTTAAAATCTGAATAAATAAAACGAGTTACTAAACTACTATATAATAAAAGATGAAGAAGATTACCTCAAATAGCGTCACTTATCATTTGCATTTCCGCTGTTTATCTTTTATATATTGTATTTCGCAAAATAAACTATTTTTTACCCCCTTACATTTTCTCGTTATTTTTATTTCAAATAATGTAAATGCATTTTATAAAAAGCTGTACAATTTTCGTAAACATATTTATTTGATGATAATAAATGTATGTTCTCGTGTTGAATTTTTGCCAAAAGAGAGACCATTAAAAATCCTGAAGAAAAAGATTAAAATAAAATTATAAATTCGCTTCTTAACTATTGTATATACAATATATATATAACATTTCATCTCAGAATAATATATAAGCAGATTCGGATTTGATTTTGGCATATTCGAATAATTTTTATTCTACGAAACGAAGAGAAATCAATAAATCCTTTTAATTCAAAAAATTGTATTAAAAAAATGACGAAAACAACAATATTCATGGTATTGTTCACATTGATTGGAATTTCAAAGGTATAGACAATAAAATCAAAGAAATAATAAATTTTTTTTTTTTACTTTACATTTCCCAAAGGCTGGGGAACTTTCAAATTCAGTTATCGTAGCAGACGTAGATGATATGGCTTCAACAAAGGCACCTGAACCTATTGTAAATCCCGAAACACAAGTTCTTCAATTTAGTATTATTACAATGGCAATTATAACTGGATGGTTTACTGCCGCCAGTTTACAACCGGTAATGCAAGAATCTAGACAACAAGTTGTTATTGAAGCGGAAGCTGGATTTGGTATGTGCGAAAAGAACTTCCGTCTTAATCATTTAATTTGGCAATATAAGGTATGTGCAGCGACACAATTAAGAATTTCATTGGCTACAATTCGTGCTTTTGATTTAATCTTTTCAGGTGAAGTATCTTGTGTAGAGTTGCTGTTTACTCGAGGTTTTTTGATTCTCGAGATTCAACTTCCCAGTTGCTTTATATATACTAATTTCTTTAGATAACGAGCAGAAGTCATCATCTACTATACGGCTGGGTTGCAGGTTTTCAGTTACCGATTCGCCCAATTCGTCATCTACTGTCATCTATATACCAATTCGTTTGTGTCTCTACTGTTACAAATTTTACAACGGCTATATATTTGAAGGCGATATGAGAATCTCGAGAAACGAGAAACTCTAAAATAAAAAAAAAATTTCTCGAAATTTGAAAAGCTCCAAATTATATATCTTTCTTGAGATACACGAGATGAGATTTTTGAAGCAGAAATCCTAATTTTGTGATATTTCTTATTGTAAAATAAATGTAAAATATATGAGACTCGATGGAGCACTTAGAATATTGCTTTGGTGTAGTAGTAAAGCGTAGCTGCTCCTCTATATTCCTTTTCGGGGTTCGCGGGCTCGGAACTCAACCAAGTACTTTGAAAAGTTTTTTTTATTTCGCAAACAAAAAATTTATTCAAATAAAAATCCTACAGGAAAATAATAATTTATATAATATATTTATATAATTTTATTATAAAATTAAAATCATTTCATTTATTGTAAAGGTCCTCTTTAGTTAAAATCATGGGCGTGTACCTTTCAAAAGAAATTTTTTCTTTATGGACGCGATAACACCTTCAAAAATCAATTTTGACTTTTTTATGTTGCCTATTCCAAAATACTTTTTTTAACTAATCATAATGTTTTCCAATTAAAATTGTTACTAAACTTGTGTCAGAAAAAAAGGATAAAATATGCCATAAGTCCTGTGCAAACAACTAAAACTAAACTGATAATTTATTTTTAACAGGTGTTGGAAGAAAATTTTGTTTGCAAAAGACTTCATGCTATAGGGGGCGTTAGTATAAAAGCCTTTATGAAAATAATATGTACAATAATAAACTCACACGTATAAATATACTAAAATATCAAGAGACTTTGATTCAATTTTAATTAAAAATATTATAAATTTGTGTTTATGTTAAATCAATTTAATTTTCAAATGCATAAATTTATTTCTTCGTTTTGATAATAATGTTTTCCAATTAAAACTGTTACTAAAATCATATCGGGCAACACAAAATAATTCTTAACTTTTCAGTTCGGTTTTCTTGAGACATCTTGTGGCATCTCGCGAAATTCTTTTATAACCTAAAAAAATATTTGTTGTTAAAATTTTAAAAAATTGTTAATTAAATAATTGTTTTGTTTTGTTTAATTGAAATGTCGTGTATACCGAGAAGTGTGAATTAAAAATTGTTAATTAAATAATTGTTTTGTTTTGTTTAATTGAAATGTCGTGTATGAATTAAATAATACAAAATTGTTTAAAAAAAATTGTGATGGTTTACCGGATAATAAAACTAACACAAAATCTAGTTGAATCAAAAGTTGGTTTATTTTTTGTTTGGGATGCAAATGATTGCAGGTTTTTAGTAACAAATTGGAGAGCAGCTAAAATTAAAGTATTTGGAAAATAATAACAAAATTTTGCACCTTTTTTAAGAGGAAAAAAGACAAATTCTTTATTCGAAGATAAAAATGTAATTTATTTTTGTAATGCTCAATAATATTAATTTCTTATGGAAAGCTTCATGTTTATTTCCACCTACTTCACTTAGTAATTCATTATTAAAATCATATGTATTGTAAGTATACAATTTTATTAGAAATATAAATTATATAATATTCTTTGTTAATTCTTTTAGAACAATTTGTAAAGAGACCCCAAAACTGATTTTGATTAAATCAAAAGTTCAAATCCCCGTCATATAAAATATATTCTGATAAGATTTTCTTTTCGGCCATAAAAAAACATGGGTTTTAAATAGCAATTATTTTTTTAGTTACTATTTATAATTTCGACAATTTGTGTATTAGGAGCTCAGAAATCGTAAATCAACATTTTTCTTTTTTTTTAAATAGGAAAAAATAGGAATTCTTTATTCGAAGGTAAAAATGTAAATTATTTAATCTTTTTATTCTTTATTTCAAAACATTTGGATTTTATTATACTATAAATTTACTCTGTGATAAATTTATGTGGTGGTCCTGAAAAGGACCATTTTTCTTTCATGTTGTTTGTTATATTAAACTAAAAACATTTTAACTGTCAAAAACATCTCCATAAAGATATGATGTAACTCTGGTGAATCCAACTGCCCAACCTTTCCCACAATCCTCGTCATTACCAAACGCTGTGTCACCAAGTAAAATCTGTTTATCATCATTTTTAGTGATATCTAATGGATCACAAGAATCATCAGAAACACTTGACTTTCCACGTTTTTCGCTCATGCAGATTTATGTATTTCGAATTGTAATAATGAATCTTACTTAACGCTTTTTAATTTTTTTGTTTAATACTGAGAGTTAATGTAGCGCCAAAGTATTGAAACGCTAGTGGCTTAATCGCTATTTTTCCCCCAGCTCGTATAACAAATTTCCCTTAAAGTTCGACCGTTTAGCAATTGTCGGCAATGATAAGAAATACAATTTTTGAATCTTAATTACAATATCTTTATACTCAAAATTAGACTCGTTTTAAATGGAATGTCGACTAGTATAATAGATTAAAGTCAATTTCAAATAGCCTTCAAAATTCTCATATATATAACAATGGAGAGGTTCACAAGAAAATTTTTGATTTTCATTAATTTCTTTGTTTCGAAACAAATAACTAGAGGTGGAATTGTGTATCTCGATTTTAACCAAATCGTATCGAAAAAGCTTAAGAATTGCAATGCTTTTACGATACGATTTAGTCTGAATCGAAATACACGATTCCACTCTTGATATGAAAGAACTGAAATAAATGTTAAATGTAAAACAAGCTTATTTCATTAAAGAATTAGGGTATCTCGCTGGTGTTTCGGGTACATCCTTCCAAATCAGTTTTTCATGAATATCTCGTCTAAAAATAATTATTTTTCAAAAAGGATAACAGCTTTTAAATCCTAATTAAATTCCCCGTCGAATAAGGTATAATCGGGTATAATTTTTTCGACCTTTAAAAAACAGAGGCTAGCTAACCAGTGATTTTTCCAATTTTGATTAAGAAAGAAATTCCGACAAAGAAGATGACCGATTTTTTGATTTTTGATTGGATTTTTGGGAAAGCGAAAGTTTCCAACTAATTATTTCTTTCAAGTATTTATTTATATGAAAATGTTTGTCCGCGGAATTAGCAATGATTTTACAAAATTATTTCTAATTTGAATAATTTAATTTCTTTCATTTCTATTTGCTCACAATTTATAAAAGTATCAAAATAAATGAAGAAATAAAATTTGTTCAATTAAAAGTTTTTATGCCCTATGGTAGGTACTACCAGAGGGTATATTAGTTTTGTCACTCCACTTGTAACACATCGAAATAGTCGTCGTAGAAAGGTTTTAAGGGTATGATTGTGTCGGGAATCAAAAGTTATATCGATTTATGTATGTCCATCCGTCCGTATACAAGATAACTCAAAAACGCGTTATCCGATTTTAATGAAATTTACAATGTGAGTTGCTTGTTCATTAACTTGGTTTGGTATTGCATTTGAGCAAAATCGATCCAGAGGGAACAAAGTTATAAAGAAAAACCAGGGTGACCAGAAAGTTTTGTCGTTTTTTTGTTTATGGTTTTATTGTAACGGGGGTTTTTTTAGGCGTTTGGTTTTTAAGTGTTACCTTATTGACATTTCGCCCGTGATTCGTGCCATGTGGCAAAGACAAACATGCTCATTTAGCATTGCCATTTTACCATGAATAAACTAACGGTTGAGAAATAATCAAGAATTATCCAAATTTGCTTTGAAAATCGGTCCCGTTATTTTATCGCAAATTTGTGTTCAGTGTCGAGGCTCATTTTTGGCTCTATTAATAAGCAAAATTGTAACTTCTGGAGTGATACCAACCTAGAAGCCTAGAGATCCCATTGCATCCAGAAAAATGAAGTTTACATGCTGGTGCAATCGTTGGCCCTTATTTCTTTAAAAATGAGGCGGTAACTCGTGTTATGGTCAATCAGAGGGTTACCGGATCATGATCAATGAATATTTCTTTGAAAATATGGATGACATTGATCCTGCTGAGATGTGGTTTAAACAGGAAGACGCTACGTGTCATACAGTGACAGAAATCATCGATTTTATGAAATCACCATTTAGCGACAATGTGAATTTGAGAAATATCCCTTTAAATTGGCCTCCAAAATGGTAAGATCTGATATATTTTCAACATTTTCTATGGGCTTACGTGTAGTCCCTGGTTTAGGCTGATAAACCAGCAATAATTGGCCAACATTGTTCGTGTTATTCGTGAATCGTGACCTACGGCCACTATTGATCGAAAATACAAACCAAAATTGGACTAACAATATGCGCTTCGTTCAGAGCAGTCACAGTGGCCATATAACCAAAGTCATTTTTAAATATTAATAGCATGAATAGGTCTTTCAAATAAAAAAAGATTTTTGATTAAAAGTTAACTTTTTGTGCTATTTTTTTGAATTTAAAGTTCATTACGCTAAAAAAAATCACCCTTTAATTGGGGAAATTATAGTGGACCGAATTGTAGTTGAAGAGATTGTAGTAAAAGGAATTCTGGTTGGAGGAATTGTAGTGGTTTTCTTTGTTGTAATAAGTATTGGTTATTCTGTAGTTGTTGTTAATAATTCTAATAACATTCCCTATTCTTAAGTATAAGGGCCAGGTAAATCAGCTCCCGAAGGAATTGCTCGAACCCCAGTAGTTCTCATATTTGATAAACTGTAAGTTCGACCATATAATGAAATACCAAGAATTATTTTACCTGTTTCACCTTCGGCACGAATCCAAGTTTATATTACGTTATCCCAAAGTTTGTTATTAAATCATTAAAGAACGCTCTAAAAATAAATTTTATACGCATTGTACACATCTAAATCGAAATCGATAATTATTCTTAGCCCATAATACCCGAGATATTAGCTTAAAATAAGATTAGCTCTTTATGCTTTGGGTATTCCCTGCTAATTTTTTTTGCGTTGATTAATTGAACTTGTAACTGATATTGGGTAATTTGAAAACATTTTATAACTATCGCGTTTGGAGTGGTGGTAAAGCACGGGAATTCTAGCCTTGTCTCGGGTTCGATCCTCAGTTGGGCCAAGAAAAGGTTTTTTTTTGGCGAATTACATGTATATATTCCATACTTTCGCTTATTTATTTTTGGATGACATTTTTTTAAATCCAAATAATTTTCCTGTTGGATTTTTATTTGAGAAAGTAAAAAAACGTTTTTCAAAGTACCTGGTTCAGTTTCGAACATGTGAAGAACTTCAAAAAAGCAATTCATACGAGCACGCATGCTTCGCCACGACACCAACCCAACACTAAAAACACTTATTCGAATCTTGTGTTAGGCTGATATCTCGGGTATTATGGCTCCTAGATAGCTAAGAATAATTGCCGATATCGATTTCACTAATTCAAACGACGTATTTCTCAAGCCTCACAGGACACCTATTTTCAATGCTCTAGGACCTATAATAGCCGAGATATTAGCCGTAAATAGGGCAAGCCCTCAGTTGTTCAGAGTTTTTTCTAAAAAATTGGTTTTTCGTTGTTTTCTCTTTCAAAAATGATTCTTATCGTAAAGTAATAGCAGATTTAGATTCGTAATTAAATTCCCCGTCGAATGAGGGACAATTCATTGGGATCTGAGACATCTTTTTTTGGGGCATAAAAAAACAGTGATTTTTGAAAATTTATAAAAATTTTTGATTTCGCCTTTTTTGGTATTTCCTCAAGCTGATCACAGGACACTAATTTCCAACACTCTAGGACCCATAATACTCGAAATATGAGCCTAAAATAGGGTAGTTCCCTGTGCTTCGAATACATCCTTCCAAATCAGTTTTTCTTCAATGTCTCGTCCAAAAATGATTATTTTTCAAAGAGGATAACAGCTTTCAAATCGTAATTAAATTCCCCGAATGAGGTATAGCTGGGCATAATTTTTTTTTAACCGATGATCATTTTAATTTTCGAAAAGTGTCCCACACTAAGTTTTTGACGATTTGGAGCGTACACAATTGCTGCCCAATTTTCCTTTTGGCATATCCAGACCAATGTGTGTCTATTAAAGGCTGCAAAGGGAGGTTATGTCGTTCTGGATGATTCCAGAGATAATGCAAGAAAACGTTTTATTAGCAAATTCCCGAAATAATCTGTCGTTTTACATCAAATGAAACTGCAATCATGAAACCAAGACTTTATAAGTTTGATAAATGAATATTAAATGTATTTGATATTACTTAATTTCTTTCATTTGGAGTAGACTTGTCTTGGAATAAACTCCTTTTTGAAAATAATATAGTAGGAACAGACGAATGCTGAAAATGGTATTGCTAGCTTTTACCTTTTCTATGTGCGTGAATACGAATATACGAATGGTCTATAATTGGAAGCTTTTTTTTATAACCAAAAGTGGAATCGCGTAGTTCACGTGAGACTAACTCGAATCGAATAAATCATTGCTATACATATCGATACGATTTGGTTCAAATCGAGACACGATTCCACGATTCCACTCCAGTTAAAAGCACATTCAAATCATGTTGATGTAGTACCTGTTTTGCCAATAGGTGCCTTTTTTTGGGCATGATCTTAAATGTATTTTGGTGGGAATACAATTGTTTGGTAAATAAGATTTAAGAATAATTTTGGAGGAATTGGAGTTGTTTTCTTTATGCTTTAAGAATCTTCCCAGTTGTAACAAAGAAAAGCGGCAAACAAAATCAATAGCGAAGTCTAGTAGATTCGTTTTATATGCTAATAAATAGAGACACAATATCTAAAAAAAATAAATTGAAATATTATTTAATATCACTTTTCATTTCAACAGAAAAACTGTTTACCTTTGATCGTTGTGTCAGCCAGGAAGTCCTACGTGCTTAATGTCCGCCACCGTGCGAGTCCCTCGCGCAATACAATATAATCTGTATCAGATACATCATCGAAATAAATAATGTTGATTCGGAATAGATCATCGGAACTTCATTAATGTAAAGTGTGCTAATTCCTATTTCCGATTTTCCTTATTTCTGCCAATAACAGGTTGGTTACGAGTGCAAAAACACTAGAGTTGGAATATACATACTGAAACTATTGTTCAGCTTTTTAGGCTCGTAACCAAACTGCTATTCATAAAAATTGGAAAAGTCGAAATTAGGACACTTTATGTTATAATGATTTTCGTAAATTTCGGTTGAAGAACCTACGGTAAAATAAAAAGGAAAGTTATTTTCTTTGAATACGGAATTAAGAAAGGATGAATTTTCATATTAAAATTTAATTGTTGGAAACGTTAGATACGGTTTTCCTAAAATACATTTCGCAAGGCTCGTTCTAATTTAATTTTCATGTAAACTTTGGCATATGAATACTGTTTAACAATTTGTGAATGTCCCAAATGTAACAATTCTATTTATTACAGCTTCCTGTTAATGTGAAATGCTGAAAATCATTTTACGTGAACATTGAAGCATATTTTTCATATACGAGAAAGAAACTTAAATCGTGTCTATTTCCGCTGGTCCGCATCTAGTTGATGAGAATTACTTCGATTAATCCTGTCTAGTCTTTAATCAGGATATTTTCACTAGAAGCTAGCTCCATACCCTAGAAGATTGCCACTAGATCATCTAGTCCGATATGGAACTAGATTTTCACTAGATTTCCTAGTGAGGCTACCATCTAGTCGCGCAATTTGGGCTGGGTTTAAGGACAATCTAGCTAAATTTGGTTTCAATAGTTTATATGAATAAATCAAAACAAAAAATTGATTCGATAAATAAATTACTTTTAAACAAGAATTATTTTCTCGTGGAATCCATTTGTTGTCTCCTGAAAGATAAGAAATATGTAACTAATGAAATAAACGAATTCAAATATCAAAAATAGAAAGCGAGTTATGTCTCGGTCAATAGTTTCTCGATCATATTTGCACACGCTTTGCACTCTAAAGGCTTTTCCGAAGTCCGTATGAAAAATGAAATAAAACAATTATCTTTTCTTCGAAAATTTTCTTGATTTTTCAAATAAAAGAACAATTACAGGAAATTAATCATACGATTATTTTTTTTTAGACATTTGGAATTAAAAAAATTATTATTTATATTATTTTTTTTTTTTAATCACTAATTTATACTGCCTCAACGTCCAATACGTGTGGACTAGACACAAAGGAGTTCCAAATCCATTTCCAACTCAAAACAAACTAATTTTCCTTGAAAAATGCCATTAGCAATCCCTATTCGTCTTTATATAAAAGTCATTACGAAGTGGTTTTTGTAGTCAAAAAATAATTTATTTATGAGTTGGATTCGGCGATTGTTCGATTGCATGAAATGCTTAGCAACGCATAGAAAAGTATTCGAATCCATTCGATTTTTGTTATTCTGCGATTCGTCGGAAAGACATTTTTGAAGTTAAATCACTCGCTGTAATTTTCTCGCGTTTGAAGTTTATGATGTATGAAGTTTTATGATGAGTTTGTTTTATTTAATTTATTATAAATAAAAAATAAAATGCTTTATTTAAAATCATAATTTAATCAAAAAATATGATGAAGATCACTTTTTTTTACATAAAATGCAAATCGAATCGAAAGCGTTTGGTGTTAGCTTGAAACGTCAGATCACAGAATAGGGGTGAATATCTCGGGTATTATGGGCTAAGAATAATTGTCGACTTCGATTTAGATGTGTATAATTCGTATAAAATGTATTTTTAGATCGTTTGATACGTGCCGATGGTGAAACAGGTAAAATAATTCTTGGTATTTCATTATATGATCGAACTTACAGTTTATCAGATATGAGAAATACTGGGGTTTGAGCAATTCCTTCGGGAGCTGATTTACCTGGCCCTTATACTTAAGAATCGGGAATGTTATTAGAATTATTAACAACAACTACAGAATAACTAATACTTATTACAACAAAGAAAACCACTACAATTCCTCCAACCAAAATTCCTTTCACTACAATCTCTTAAACTACAATTCCGTCCACTATAATTTCCCCAACTACAATTCCTTCCACCACATGAGATGAAGTTGTTAATCTATATTAAGAGTTATAATAATCAAATTATAGCAAAAGAATTTATTAAATACAAAAAAAATATGTTGGGTCAAAAATCAAACTTTTATTTAAATTTGAATACAATTTGGATTTTGACTGTTATAAATATAACATTTTACAAGACCACCATGATTGCACATTCCAATTGTGGCATCGAATAAAGTACCAGTATCGTATTGTAAACTGATGTTATTTTTAAAAAAAATCTTCTTCTACCCTCCATAGCATTGATAGAATTCACAGGAATTAGAATCTGCACAGGTTCCATCTGCAGAACAATCTCAATGGAGTTGTAGAGAATGATTGTGATAAATATATTATAATATACACAAATATCTTGTTCAATAGACCAAAGCATGACACCTTTCAAATTATATTTTTTAACTAAGTCAACTTTTTCTTTTGTTAACACAGAATTTTGAAGAGTTCCGATATTTTAAACCCAATCGTAAATATACATACGATTTGACAGGAACTTACGGAGTAGGTGCATATGCATATGATTTCAGAATAGCAATAGCAAAAATAACAAATTCAAAATTTGCGCTGTAACCGTAAAGATCCGATCAATGCCTAAAATCGTATTCTGAAATTATATGTTTGTGTAACTGCAATATAGGCGTTTATGTAACTTTGCTCACAGAATTGTCTGTATGTAAAGTTACGGTTACATAGGTATACGTTTTGAGAATAGCCCAGTTAATCTTAAGAAATAAATAAAAATTAAAGCAAATGAAAAATTAAAAATGCTATAAATTTTTATTTTAATTAATGAAATTATTTTTTTCCTTCTTTTTTGTAGTTTTTCTTTTGTTTCTTTCATTTATCACTCATTTTCATATATTTTAAATAGTTTTTAGTGCTATTTTTTTGTTTCTCTGTTATTTTGTTTTTATATTTTTAACGGTTTATCCGGTCAAAAATAAGACTAGAAATATAACCATTTTAGTTGATTTTTGTGTTTTCTAATTTAATTATTTTTTAACATTATTAATTTTTCTTCATTTTAAAAACATATTTTTTGTTTTATATTAAAAATTTTTTTTCTGTCGAAAATTATGATTTTTTAAAATTAAAATTAAATTCCTTTTCGGACAAAATGAAACTTTAAAGACTTTTTTTCTTGGTCCAAATTCTTTGTTTTCTAATAATAATAGTAAATATTTCTTATTTCTTTTTTAAAAAAGTTGATTTTAAAAATAGAAAAAATAAAAAATTAATTCGTTTTAATTAAAAATTAAAATTAAATTTTTTCTGTTTATAATATTTATATAATAATAGAATAATAATATATTAATATTTTTGTTTGTTTTTAGTGACAATATATTTATTTTTTAATAATTAGTTTTTGTTTGTGTTCAGATTTCTTCTCTTCTTGCCTGATCGAATACATATATACATATATATATATATATGTATATATTCTATTTTGTTTAATATTTTTAACCTGTACAAACTTCTGAATGTTCATCCCAAGCTCCCACCTTTTTAGAAAAAAAAAAGAAGTTATTTCATGGTAAAAAAAATCAATAAAGAAAACGAACCTGACATTCTCGACTACAATACCATTGATTACCACATCCAGCACATACAAATTGAGCTTCTTGTTTCTTACAACCTTGACAAACTGGAACTTCATTTTCATGGAACTCTTGACCAATTGCATGCGGTGCAATTCGATGTTGTTCTTCGGCACCGATCGACGAATCACCACCTTCATCAATTACTAAACGATCAACGCTATCATCTGCTTCATCGTCCTTCTCGTATAATCGAAAAGAAAAGAAATTAAGAAACAAATAAAAACAGAATCAAATTAATATTGTTTTAAAAGAAATGATTTTTTTATTTTCGGTTTTGTTTGGTACTCTAGAAATGTAATACTTTTGTGAGCTTGTGTTGTTTCGGTCATATTCAAAATAATTTTCCCTTCAGTAATAATAAAAACCAAACACATCAAAATCCTTTCTTTTTTTAGTGTTAATATGTCGTTGTTAATCAGGAGACGCACTAATCTAATTATTCTGATCATTTGTGGCAATACCCATTATATCCCATAAATGATATTTACAAACACGATGAATTTAAAATCGTATTTACAAAAACGCAAACTCACAACAGCAGTTCTTCTTTTTTTTGTAAATAAGCCGCAAATGGACTCTGGGTTTTATACTTGACTAGAACATCTCTTCCTCATTCATCTAACCGTCCCTTTACCACTTCTTCTTAACATCCATCTTGACAAAACCTCGCCCCTTCTAGGCCACGTCACTTGACCATCCTCGCCGGACTTCAATTTTTGACCAATCGTATAAAGGAAAAATTTTAAAAAAATAAATGAAAGTTTCAGACAATCCTGAACAAACTTATATTATTATTAGTTGGATTTTCTTGTAAAAGGTAAATCGTGTGAGGATTGTGCAAAAAGAGTCCATTTCCATAATTTATTTACTATAGAACTTTTTGTGAAGAAACTGTGAAGAAAAAAGACGTGTAAAAATAAGTTTTCGTTCCAAAATTTAATAAGCAAAGGTAATTAAAATTATTCAAATTATTTATTTATTTTCTGAAATTTATAATTCATTCATAAGAGAAGACGGAAGTGCGATGCTTTTCTCCCTTAGTCCCGTAATTACACCAAGGAAACTGTGAATGAAAATTTTACGTAGATTTCAATCTTATTTTTAAACGTTTTAACTAAATTCAGCTGTCACTTTCTGAAAAAGTCTGTTTGACCGCTAAAGAGGCACACTGGATTCTTACATAGGGTCTACACATAACTAACACCTCCATACTCAGAGTGCATGCACCTAGTGCAGCAAGTCTCATTCTAGAAAAGGCCGAGCATTCACACAAAAAGTGTTTTGTTAACTCATTTTCCTCCAGGCTCCACATCTTCGATTTTCATCCACCCCTATTTTCCACATGTGTTCGTTCAATGAGCAAAGTCCTGTCACAATTCCCACAATGATCTTAAGGGTTTGTCCAGAATATTCGAGTGACCAGTTATCCACGCAACTGCTGATACTAATAGTTATTTTTACTGTATGTTTTTATACTCAGACAACAATGTACATAGATAGATGTATTACCGTATATTGCTACAATTTTCTCAAATTTGCTATTGGGAAGTTGTATATAAGGTAAATTGCAAGTATATAACAGGGATTTCGTTGCAATTTTATATTATAAAAGATAAAATAAAAAACAAGGAAATAAACCTTATTTTACATAAATTGTCCTTTTAAAAGAAAAGTATACATTTCACGAGTTCAAAACAAAACACCAAATTTAATGTGCGTATCTAAAAACTCACTAAATTTAAGTAGTTCTCCGTTTTGACACGATCTCTTGTAATGGCATCTTTTATTTGTTGTTGATTTTGTAATTGTTGTTGTAACAAAGTTTGTTGTACCGATTGTGATGAAACGACCGGCGTTATTGTTATTTCACTATTATGTCCAACAACTTTCGATAAATTTAAACCAGTTGTTGTATTTGAATTTCCATTATTATTATTACCACCACAAACAATACCATTTCCAAGAATGCTACCAATTCCACTAATTTGTTGATTATTGTGCGCTGAAGTTATTCTTTCGGGAGCTGTTAACAATCTTGCAAGTGTCGGTGAAAACGAACTATTATATGGTTGAGTTGTAGAAGTTTGTGTTGTACTTGTTGCAGTTGCCGTTGATGTTGATGATGGATATTGTCGTGTATACTGGAAGAAAAAAAAAAGAAAACCGGCAAATATTTAGAAATATAAAGTTTTTGGAAGAAATCCAAATTTACTTTTGTCAAAATTCCATGTAATAATGATCCGCTAGTTTGATCACCAGATGATTGTGTTGTTGAAACAGGATGTAATGTTACTTCTGGATATGGTGGCGGTGCTGTTGTTTGCAATGTATTAATCGTTGATTGTGTTGCCGTTTTTCCAGTTGGAACTGTTGAACTTCCCAAACGTTCTGCTTGGCCACTCATTTTTGCAAATTGCACAAGAACATCTTTGAATGAAACATTCGCAAAATTTGTGTTGCTATTATTATTATTACTGCCAACCACATTTGTCATACTGTGCGATGAATCATTACTTGAGGGTCGAGAATTCTAAAAAAAAAAAAAAATAAATAAATTCAATTTAATATGAAAAAAACAATAATAAAAACTTCTTACTCCATCGAATTTTGTTAATAACATTCCCAAATCTGAACTTCCCAATTTTCCATCACCTTTGAGCACATTACCAAGTATTGAATTTGCTTCGGCTGTTGTTAAATTTGATAAAACATTACCTTTCATTCGTCTACCACGTCGAGGAACAATTTCCGGATGTCGTTGTTTATATTCAGCAATAATACTTTTGACATCTTTAAAGACTCCCTGTCGTCCAATCATCAATTGCTGATTATTAATATTATTCGTTTGATTCAATTGTAAATTATGATGTCCATTTAACATTTCGCCAAGCTGTTGTTGAACAGTTGCTGCCGCCGTTAAATAACTATTTAAGATCGGTTGTTGTTGACTAATTATTGATGCTGCCGCAGAATTATTTATTAAATTCATTTGACCAATATTTTTATTATTACAATTATTTGATTGATTAAAACAGGTTGGCAGGGTCGTTATCATTCCCGAAGATGATGTTGTACCTATCGTATGAGAATTTGTCGATGAAATAGCAAATGATGATACTGGAATTGTACATGCTGCTACAGCTGCTGATACACCACCAATTGGTGAACAATTTAGACCAATTATTCCGGCAGATGATGATGATGGTTTTGGTAAAATATTTCTAGAAACAAGAAGGCTGTTTAAAAAAGAGAGCGAAAGTTAATTTATATTAATGGCGGTGGTTAGAAAACTAAAAAAAAAAAATGAAAATTAAAATTATAGAATTGGGAAAATTGAAAAATTGAGGAAGTTAATTTTTTTGTTAAAATTGAAATTCGGGATTTGATAGAAATGTTTTTCTTTGGATGAAAAAGGGCGGGCAAATGGGAAAACAAAAATTTTTATAATAAATGAAATTAAATGAAAAATTCAAGAATAAAAAAATGATAATGGAAGTGAAATAAATAAAAAAAAAAGAAATAATAATAACAAAATCAATAAATAATTGTTCGCCAATTTTTTTTTGTTTTTCTTATAAACTAATTTCGTTAAAAAAATGTTCATTTAATTTAATTTCTTAAGGTGCATTTTAAATGGTGTTTAAACATGAATAAAAGAAAATAAAATTACGCATTTCGCATGCCGCCTATATTTTTTTATGACGTAGTGAATGCATATATTATTGAGAAAATATCATTCAAAAAGTTAACAAGTTTTATAAACTTATAGAAGTGCCCATGACTAGATTCACTATACACAAGTTTTCCAAGCTTCAGAATATAAACATTTACTAAACTTGGTTTTTCTTTAACTGACTATTAAAAATCTGTATTCTTGTTCTTTTCCAGAATTTTGAAACTTGTACTTCCGCAATTTTCCCCAAATGAGACATATGAGATAGAAAATAGTTATCTTCAACTAATACGCCACACTATACCCCGGAACACAGATGACGTAACGTGTGCAGAAAATACCAATTTAGAACATGAAAACACGTATTTTCTTTCATTCGTAATGTTTTCAGAACACATCATTTTAAATGCACCTTTAATTCTTTCGTCTTACCGATGCAATCTCTGCGTATTCGCTTTTTCTTTAGCTAAATCTGAACTTTTCATATTGGCACGATTTTGCAAGATACTTTGAGCTGTTGCACTACAGCTCCCACCACTATTACTATTTGTTCCGATTGCATTTGATGTAACAAAAGCACTACCACCACCCCCTCCGCCGCTGCTGCTACCACTTTTCACCATATTAACAGCAATTGGATTACTATTATTATTAGTATGCAAACTATTTGGAATACCACTAGCATTTAAATTATTTAATATTGTTGAATTAAAATTGGCATTAATCGGTGTTGACGATAATAATATTGATGTGGCTGTTGATGCTCCTTCACCTTCATCACCTACTTGTGTTGGTGTTGATATCGCCACCGAATTTATTAGTCCTGCTGTTGTCGATAATAATGATTTCGTTTTAAATGTTGTTAAATCATTTGCACTATCCTCAGACATTATTATATTATTATTATTATTATTATTATTATTATTATTATTATTATTATTGTTATTATTATTATTATTTATATTTATATTATTACGATTATCATTTAATAGAATATTGTTATCATTTATTTCTCCGATTTTTGTTGACATTATTTCCATAACTTGTTTTTTACGTGTCAAACGAAAACAGATTTCCTCTTTCACTTTTTTCAAATGTAACATATTATTCCATTCGATTTCTTTGGCTTTAATCATATCATTTAATGTTTGTATTTCAATAATTAATTGATTCAAATGTTTTTGTATATCATCAATTGAATTATTTGATGTTTTATCAATATATTCAGCTAATATATGATCATGTGTTAAAAATTCCGACTGTAATTCAGCACGTAACTTTTTTGCCGGATGAATTTGAGTTTCATCTAAATCATCATGTCGGTCATTGTTATGTTTATGACGATCATCAAGTGATCGTGATCTTGAACGTTTAGCTGATGGCGTTTTATTATTGAGATCAATTTGTTGAGAGTTCTAAAAAAAAAAAAAGGTGTACAATTATACTTAAAGAAGTTAAAGAATTCATATCTCCCCCTTCGTAAAGCGATCACACTATTTTACACAAAATACTGTATATCTTATTAACATTTTTGACATAAACTCAAAAGTCAGCCAACTATTTATCTATCAGTTAGTTGACTATCATGTTAAGTTACAAACAAGATTACTTGCTTACGATTTGTTACTTATTGTTCGTTAATCCTGTAACTTTTTTAAATGTAAATATACCATATTCTCGGACGGAAGGAGTATTACTTTACAATAGTCATAATTCGACTAAACCATAGAATAGGTGTTTTTTTTTTTATAAATTACTACTATTTAACTTTCTCAAAAAAGGATTTTGTATAATATAATATAATCTACAAATATATATATTTATAAATTTTTACTCCGGATGTTGGCATTACTGAAAATTACTGGAACACACAATTGCTTTTTTGACTTTCGAGAAAATAAAAATTTTTATTTTTAAACAAATAGTGAAATTAAGACAAATGCTACTTTGCAAGATGACCGCAAATAAACCTTTTGAAACAAATTTGGTCTTAAAACAAAATCAAAGAATAGAAAAAAGATTACCGAAATCAGGAGTGAAATCATGTAATTCGATGGAGACTAAATCGAAACTAAAATGCATTGCGGTTATTTCGTTGTTTCGATATTTGGTTCAAATCGAATTACACAATTCTATTCCAGGTAATATTAAAAAAAAAAAAAAAAAATTATAGTGCCATCTATACCTCAAGTATAACATTGAAGAAGTCTGTTAAAAATTACCAGCGATAAATAACATTTCTTAAAGAAGCGGTTATAACCGTTAACCGTCCTTAATTCTCATAAAAAAAAATTCCTAATATGCCTATAACTTTTACAAGTGAATCCATCTTTATAATGAGCGCTCTTTCTCTCTTTTTTATGAGATAATTTGAAAAATATTCAATATTTACCTTAATAGTATTATTATTATTAAATTTTCCCACAGGACGACAATCATTCATATCATACTGCAGTTGCTGCTGTTCTTCATCTTCTTTTATAATTGGCACAGACTCTTTAATAGTTTCAACATTTTCATTTATGACTATTTTATTTTCTTCATTTTCATGTTTTTCTTTTAAATCAAAGTTAGCTTTATTCAAAATTGTTTTATTATCTTGTTTAATAATTTCATTAAAATGAATTTTGGTATCATTTATAAGATTTTTATGTTTTAATTTATTTTCATCAATAAAACCATCAGCATCAATATTATTATTATTATTAATAGTATTTATATTTTGTTTTAAATTAATCGAATTTAATATTTTCTCATGGTCTTTTCCTTCTTGTTCTTCTTCGACTTCAGTAATTTCCATTCGTTCATCAATTTCCGATTTTTCAGGAAAATTATCTAAAATCATTTTTTCAGTATTATCATTTCCATCTTCAACATCAGTTTTATTCTTTAAATAATTATCATTACTTCCATTTAATTTCTTTAAACTATCCAAAAATATTTCATTATTTTCATGATTTTCTTTATTTTGTTCATCATTTGGTTTTTTCGTATTTTCTAATTGTTGTGCAGAAGTATTTATGGTTTGTTTAAATTGTTCTTGTTGTTGCTGTTGTTCTTTAAGATCTTCTGTCGTTTGTATTGTATCACGAATTTTATCAACTTGCTGCATTTCGATATTATTATCAAGAGTATTTGCATCCAAATTTTTATTTAATGATTTAACTTCTTTAATAATTGGTATTGTTACATTTGTTGATAAATCAAATTTATTATCAATATTTTTTAATTCTGTATCATCATCAATTATTGATATATCTTTTTCTGGTGTTCCTTGATCTTCAGATGTGGTTTTATTTGGTGTAGAATTTGTTGATAAAGACGATGACGAAAGTGTAACAGGTGTTTTACTACGTTGTTCATAATCATCAATATCAATTCCAGTATTACTATCATCTACATGATGCATTCTTCGATTATTTAAACTAAAAAAAAAAGAAAAAAAATTATTAATAAAAATTAATAAAGATACGGTACAGAATAAATATTGCACATTATTCACTTTTCTAATCTTAAGAAATCAGAATAGAATATGAAAAGTTGAACAGCGTAAAAATGACTATTTATATCATATAATATATAATATGTGTATATGAATGATGCTTCTCGCATCAAAAAGTTCCACTTTCAGCTATAGTTTGCTTCTCGCAGCCACTATGTTCCTACCATAAGGCAGCAAAATACTGCTACAAAAAAAGGCATAGTCTTGTGTTCGGTTGAAGCTAGTGATTTGTTTAATATTGTAATAATTGATTAATAATATTTATAATATGATCAACTTTACAAGCTTTGCAATTTTATAACCCAGGCAGTAACAAGGAGAATATATATATACATACATATATAAGGGATATAAAAAAAAAAGATTTAAACATGAAACAGAAGAAATTATTGCCTTCATAAGATCACAGAGAATATCAGAATATTTTTGGTCGCATTTGACCACTGGCTCATTATGCAGAACATATTAAAAGGATATGAAAATAACGATATCACCCCTTCATTGAAGATATATGAATCGACAAACGTTTAAAAACTTTAGCCCATTGAAATATATTGGGCTTAAATAAAAAAAAAATATCCTAACAAAGGAAGGAAAGGTAACAAAATAAATTTCAAAAGTGACCCATGACCCATTGTACAAAACACATTGGGACCTGTAAAAAAACCGAATTTCTTTACCCAGGTAAATGTTGGTGTACTGTTGTATCGATTTTCTGTATAAACGGCTCATTTAAAGTAAAAAAACAAAACGGGTTAACATTGGGGGATCGTTGACGATCGCCAAATTTTGAAATTTATTTCTTTTTTAAAAAATGATAACAAATTAAACCAAAAAATCAAATTTCGACGGGATTTTTTCATAATTAAAAAAAAAAAAAAATTGATAATAATCTATCAAGCGATTTCAAGATACGATGTCCGCCGATTTTGTAAACAGTATTTTGACAAAAATATATACATATGTTTGAAGTTTCAATATGGTTCTCGGATTTACTTCATTTAGAATACTACAAATTCATCAATTCTACAGATACCCATGTGAAATTATGACGCCATTTTCTAAAAATTAGACCTTTTAACAATGTAAAAATTTAAAAAACAATTCTATTTTCTAGGCATTTTCTAGCTATTTGTTCCCCCGTAGCTATATGTATTCCCTTAACTATTTTTTTCACCCAATTTTAATACAGTGCAGATTTTTTTGAAACGATCTTTATATTCGAATTAACTATTGTATTTTAATTTAAAAAAATGCATTTAATAAAATTTTTTTTTAACTTTAATTAGTTCACGAAAAAAAGAAAATTTCTAAATAATTCATTCAAAAAAGAACAATTATATTAAATCAAAAATATTTTCAAAAAAAAAAATACCGTATTTCTTTTTAAATCTCAGAAATGCATTCTTTTTATGCCGTTTTTTCTTTTAAATTTTTTTAAATTTATTATTGTGCAACAGATTTGTTTCTCATAAAAGAAAAATCAAATAAAATAAACTCAGTTTTTAAGCACGCTTGACCTCATTAAAAAGGCCGAAGACCTCAAAGTAAATGAATGACGAAACTAAACAAGTAAATTCTGTACTTTTGTATTGTTTGGGTGTTTTGTATATCCGAAAGCAAAGCCTGTGAGCGAGCAATTAAAAAAAGGCGCCAGCAACTAACACTAAGGGCGGTGTCTTGTAATTGCAATTTTCGATTTTTTGCCTATTTCTTGCGATCTTGTTTCAAAACCAAAATGCTTGCAAATGGCTTCATGATTTGAAAACATTTTTTTTTTTTTTTTTTTAAATGTAATATATTGCTAAATGTTATTAACAAAAAAAAAAAGGAATTTCTTTTTAAAAAAAAATAAATTGTATCAAAAAAAAAGCAGTAAAATTTCACCCACAAAACACTTTCACCAAATTGAACAAAAATTGGCTTAAAAAAAATTGTTTTTGATCCACCTTTATTCAATTTATCCGGTTAAAAACGCCAACAAAAAGCAAAAAAATAATTAAATGCATAAAAAAAAATAAAATGTAGAACAAGAAACCTTCAAGGTTTTTATCCACAACGCTCACGAACACATTGCGCACACATTGTCATCATACAATTTGAATGAAATGATAGACCCCAGATTCCCATTGTATACTCGATATATAGTATATACTGAAAGCTCAAGCATCAACCAACCAAACATCAATAAAATATGGATAAAGTGAAACACTACTTGAAATCTTGAATCACCTTGAAATAATGTCAACATTATGTGTGATATATTCTCATTGAAACAGCACACTACATCTATAAGATGCCCACCGCAAAATAAAAAACAATTTTTTATTGTATCTCCTTGGATTAATTACTATTATTTAATTTTAATAAATCAACCACTATATCACCTCTGTCCACTAGGCAAAGTGCGTAAGAGTTAGATTTATCTAACCACAAGGACTCGTAATTCAAAAATTTAGTCCAAAAATTAGTATTCAATATTTTAATAACAAAAATTATTTTTAGAACTTTTATAGAAAGCTTTCTATTTGAAGGAAAAGTTTATTTACACTACCAAAAAAAAATTCTCGCAAGCGCAAAAAAATAAAATTAAACAGTTCAACCTCACAGCACACACGATATGAAGTCAATGCCGTCTCGTTATAGACTGATATACCAGACCCAGAAACACACAAGGTGAATCGTCACTATAAATCCGACATTATAAACACACAATCAAACAATGGAGCAGAAATTTCAACTTTTGCTCTTACAGTTCGCAGGCCCCAATCTGTACATATATATTTATGAACGAAAAAAGGCACATAACAAATGGCCCCCAGAATAGAATCACACAAGAAGTGTTTATGCTTTTAATATATGTTTGTTATTTTTTTTTGGAGATCACATATTATATTTATGCTTCTTTGATGGTGTTGTATCAAAGCGAATCAGAAAAATGTTTTCGTCCAAAAGAATTTTATCCTTGGAAATTTGTTCCAAGGATTTAAAAATAACAATATCACTAATACTATTTTAAAAAGAAAGGAAAAACTAAAACTCAAAGAAAATAAATAAACCAAAAGAGTTTTTATCTTATTTTCTTTGGGATTGTTAATAGAAAATTAAGAAAATTTTCACAAGAATAAAATGAAATATATTTTTTTTCTATTAGTAATTTTGTTAGCATAAAAAATTCCATGTTTTAATTAACAGAGAGAAAAATGAAGGGATTTGTGTATGTGTCTTGTCTTATCTGGCAGCAAGAATGGATGAAAGCTTTATACTAAAATTTACGTAGGAAAATGGCTTTGAATATGCCTGAAATTTTATTGCATCGAACCCCTTTTTTTTTGGGAAATAATCAAATCAATAAAAAAAGTCCATAAATTCATTTAAAGAGTCCATGAATTCGACTCTGTATAGATATTTTTCTTTTTTCTTCTTGGGTGAAATATTGGAACATTTTGCAAAAAGAAATCGGATAAATTCAAAAGAAATTACCTATAAATTAAGATAAAAACAAGATATAGTTTCATTGAAAATATACTTCGCACCAAATGTGATTAAAATCGATACATAAAAAACGTTACGGTACTCTGTAATTTAAAAACACAAAAAACCTAAATTTTGTTCGGCAGCTACCCGAAATTTTAGGCTGATCGAACCCAACTTCTGATACAATGGTTCTCATGTGGAAAAAAAATTACTCCTACTAATTTTCGTTCAAATCGCTTCAAAAATATAGTACAGTCGCAGTTTGGTATACACACAGATAGGCATTGAATAAGAATGCTTGGAAACAATTTAGAATCTTCTGGAGCATGCAGATCATAATTCCAATAACTTATATATTTTGTATAGAAGTTAAAAATTATTTTCTAAAAACTAAAAAACTTCAAAGAAAAAATAGTACATAATAGGAAATTTTTTTATATAATACTGATAGAGGCCTCACACACCCAACTGGGAAATCAAAAATAGAATCATATTAAGACCAAAACATCGTTGCGCTTTTTTCCTGTATAAATTAAAAACGAACTTTTCATGCGAAATAAAAATTTTAATAAACCATATATTGTCCATTTGCCAATTTTCTGATACGAGTGACTAAACTAGTATATGGTCTACCGATATCTTGATGAAACACAAGACTTTTGTACTTTTCTTGATGGTTTTCAACGCTCAATTTTGATATGTTAAGATTCTGAGGAAAGATTACTCAGAATCGTTAAATTTCGATTGAATTCGATCAATACCTTTATTTTGTCGCCATTAATCACGCAATGACTGTTTTCCATTCAATATTTAATTGTGGAACAAATTACGTGCTGATACTTTTGAACTAAAATAGGGATTCTCTCGAAGGTTTTTGGTACACATCATCAAATGGTAAATCTTAGAAGTAACATGGAATTGTCAAGCATTAATTCTAAATGCATAATTCCTAAATCACAGCACATTATTAGCTAATAAGTTGTAATAGCTCTTTTAATGCTACACAATATTTTTTATAGTTTTTAGTATTTATTTGCTATTATAGATTTTAAGTTTAATTATGAGAATTACGAATATCTGTTTCAAATTTAAATAAATTCATATATTAACAAAAAGTTGTTAAATGAATTCAAGGATCGATCAAACTTGTTGACTTGCTATAAAAGTTGCTATAAAAGACCGTCTATCAGCCAGTTTGTCAGACAAAACCACAAACTGGTTGGAAAAATATTAAATTGTTTTAACTTTTTCGAGGCTCGGCTTTAGGTTTGACAAACTTGTTGGAGTGTCTATACCTAGCTTAACAATGGAAAAGCTAATCAGAAAAAAACCCATTTAATATCAAGCATTTTATTAGAATTTGGTGAATTGATGATAAACCAAAAATTCAATTTAAATCCTTCTAAAAAGAGTTCAATATTTTATCTTCAGATTAAAAAAATTATAAAATTTCATTCGAAATGAAGAAAAAAAAAATTTACATAAAATGAATGATAAACTACTAAATTCATTGACCGTGTGACCTTTTTGATATGAGTTTTTCTTCTTTTAATGTTTACTTCCTTCCATTTTGGATGAAATTTAATTATGAAGAAAAAACCTTAACCAATTTCTTAAAATTTTTAAGATTGACGGTTTTTTTCGCGACTTCCTATTTGAGAAAAATTACCAAAAGTACCGAAATTTTTTTTTTATTTTCTGTATCAAAAATATGGAGACTTTTTTCCGCCCTTATCATGACAGCAAAGTGAAAAAAGAAAAAGTCCATTAAACTTTTGATCGCGTTTTATTGAAGAAAAAACTAAGTGGTATATATAACGGAAATACTTATGGGAATCTCTAATCCCAAACGATTTTAATATCGCGACTATTGCTATTATTGGCGCTCTGTTTACCCCACTCCCACAAAAACTGGAAATAGCAAATATTTTACTATACATATTGTTTGAATGACGATTGTGTATATTTATTATTTCTTCTTTTTTTGTGGCTGATGGCTTATTTATTTTTAGGTGAATTTTGGAGTTATGGGCGCTGCTACATCCAACGTGGATAGGCAGTCTTTTATTTTTGTTGTGCCTAGGTATATCACGGTCATTTGAAAGTGAAAATAATAAAAAATAAAGCAAACATTGGAAATAAATATTGAAAGCGATTTTTTCGGCTTTTAATTTGTTTTCTCATTTTAGCCTTTTATTTCTGGGAAGACTTTTTTTCAGGAAATTTATTAATTTTAATGGGCACACGATATGAATGTAATGATTGTTCAAAAATTGTTCTTGCATTTTCAGAAGCCCAAATGCGACAATTTTGCTTATTAACGTAGCCATTTTCAAATGAAAAAGAGCTTTGTCAAAAAAGTTGATTTTTTTTTGAAAATCCTGCACTATGTTCAATGATCCAATCAGCAAATTGTCGACTTTTCCTTTCGATTGAGATAAAGGTTGTTTTTTTTAAAGCCCTATAGAAATTTAAATTTAAAAAAAATTATAAAAAGTTAACTTTGTTTCAAATTTTTTTTTTTAGAATTGAAAAAAAAAGTATAAAAAAACAAATGAAAAACACAATATATGATTATAAGGGTCACGGGTTCATATGCAAAACATTTGTAATGAAAAGGAACAGAATTCTAAGTACATATTTCGTTTTACGAAGCAAAAATAAAAGCAGGATGTACACTAAAGAACGATAGCAAAAATATAAATGGATACATAAAAAAACAAATTGTTGCAATGATAAATGAAATTATATTTTGAAAAGCTTTTGCATATTTACGGCCAACCATTGAGTAACAATATTTTTTTGTAAAGCCCTTCAATTAGTCTCACACACAGACTCGTTCTCCAACAGGTTGACTCAGGCTCATTTCATTTGGTTATCAATGATATATAAAATGTATCAAGAGGCAGCGAATTATATAACAATAAAACTTTTTTTTTACCCAATATTCAAAACATTACAACTTATTTTTGGAAATCTTCTATCTTCTATTCCTATAAAACTGAAATTCTGTTTGTTTGTTCCTTATATACTCGAAAACTACTGAATCGATTTTAATAACATTTGGTACAACTTAGAGTTTAGGATACATGGATTTTCAATGGGCGTTGTGAAAGGGGAGGGGAATATAAAAACTTTCCTAATTCGGCACAAATAGCAGTCGCAATTTCAAGAAATTTGAAATGTACAGTCTGGATAGGCCAACTGAAAAGATAGAATTTTTCTTTACTAGGTGGAGGTTGCAGTTGACCAAAATGTTAAAATGTCAGAAATTTTTAATCATAAAGGAACATGTAGAATCCGGGGACCCCAAGCAACGCGGGGGAACTCAGCTGGTGAATAATAAAACAAGTTGTTTAACAAAAATTAAATAAATATGTATTTTGAAATCATTGTAATTTTCCTAATACAAAAATTATTCTTTCCAAATATGTGATTAATAAAAGATAATTTAGCGCACGAAATTTACCATAGTTTCATATCATTTTTAAAACTATTTTTCAACAAATGTGGTGTCAAATATCTTTGAAAGCAAGACTGAACGTTGACAACTTGTATAAACGATTTTGTGTTTTATTGGATTGTTCTTATAAGCTAATCTTTAATTAATTTTAAAAAATGTATATTGTTGATATAGAAATCGATCATTCTATTGGATTTGTGATATACTCATCTTTAATTACTATTCCAGTTGCAATGCATTCTTCGTCATTTTTATCTGGCTGCAATTTTGGTTTCCTTCTCCTTTTTGTAGCTGCTCTAGGTGTAGAAATTCTTCTGATATCATTTCGATTTATCGCTCTACTACGGTTATATTTAAGAACGGAATTCTTAAAAAAATCTTCATCTTGTAGTTGGGTAAACTGAGGATCGACGGATTTTATGATCTGGAAAAATAACTTGTTAACTCCTTTCAAGACACTGAAGCTTTTTTTGCTGGTATTTTTTGATGTTCCAGTCCACGTATAATTAGTTAATATTAAACGGTCAATCATTTTGTCAATCAGTGCATAAGCGAGTCTTTTGCCGGTATAACCTGACTTGCTATATTGAATTTTAAATTTGTTTACCTAATACATAATAGAAATAAATATAATAATCAGAAAAATTTGGAGACTTCAAAAATATTCACATTTTTTTCCCCCTGCCAGTTTTTTGAGGCATAGTATGTCCGAAAGTTTTTCTTCTAGAATCGCTAGTTCTTCCACTGTTTGTATTAGAAATTTTATTCCAAACTCTAAATCCAATCCTAGTTTTTTCTCCGCGTTACCATTTGATAATACAAATTCACGGTTGTTTACTAAAGATTCAAGAAGAGAAATAGTTTTATCCATTTTTGTATGCAGTTCTGCCACATCTCGTTTGACTAAAAAAAAATAACGAAAAAAAGTATGGATGCTTGCCATATGTACATATGATTCCGGTTTACGTGATCTTATTTCCTTTGAAATATCTAGCGAGTTATTCTCTGCGACCTCTGATATTGTACCTGACAATCCATTTTAGCTTAAAACATTTCCTGTGGCAAGAAAATGCGTAGGTATACCTGACAAATTAGTTAAATATTAGTGATCATTGAATTAATCCAATATGTTTGTTACCTTCTAATAATACGTTTGAGGATGTTATTGCATTGTTATGAGGATTCAAAATTACACAATTTTTAACAATTTCAGTTTTTGGAGTGTTTATTTTTAATATAGTGGACTCGTTTTGATTAGGAGTAACGACGTTTTGATTTTCTGCTGCTGTCTCGTTTCCCAAAGATTTTCTGTTTTAATTTTATAATAGCTAAAACACCGAAATCTTTATTATTTGCTATCCTATAATTTTTTATAGTACTTACACTTTTTCTTCTGTATCTACAAACCCTGTTATTTTTTTCCATTTCTAGGGCATCCTCAATCTTTTTACACCCAGATTGCTTTAAAACGCACGGTTATCTGACCCAATCAGTTTCAGGCAACGTCTTTCTTTGTCAGTGCGCTTCATTATTCTTTTTGGGGAAATATAAAATATTATTTTATACACACTTTTCACGCACTGTTTTCAAAAATATTTTATTGCTTTTAATTGTTTTAACTGTAAGAAAATCTGACGTTGCCAGATTTTAATATTCTTTACACATCACACAAACGAAAACGACTCACTGATGGCACAATAGGTAAAACTCTTGTTACGTTTTCTTATAACTAATATGCAACTGTTTGTTTATATATATTGCGTATTTCGTTAAATAATCAACCCAAAAAGAGGTCTATTGTTGCGTTTTATTTGCCATACCCTACCCTGGAACAGGGTAAGTGGCAAATAAAACGAGCAGGAATAGGAGGAAGTTTTAATTGAAACGTTGGTAGCGCTGCTTAACAACCATATTGTAGTGAATTGAGAAACGCCAAATATTTATGGTACAGACATATTTTCTATACAAAACAAATAATACAATATTTTGTCAAAAAAGACTACTTTGTGAAAAATAAAAATAAGGAAGAACTTTTTTTAAAAAAATAAAAATAAGGAAGAATATTTGATTTCTTCAACATCCCAATGTCTTTTCGTGCTGAAAATTAATATAATTTTAATTATTATACCTATTACAATCTTCAATATAATTACATTATTTTTATTTTACCATTTTTCAATTGGTGCCCCATTTTCTACATAAATAAATAACAGATTTCTAAACAGTTCTACCAACATTCTAGGTTTAATTTTACAACACAATTATTAGCTAATACACTTTGTGAAAAGTGAACTAATTTCGGGTGTGATAGTTACACTGGTCTGAAAGTTGTGTAGAATTTGCTCTTCTGTTGTTTTTGTTTCCAATGTAAAAATTTGCTCAACCCCAGAGCAAGTGGCAAATAAAAAAGACCTTTATATGTTTTTAAATAATTAATACACATGAAGCAAATTTATTGCTAGTTGTGAAATTGTGCTGAACTTATCGTATACATAAGATGTTTTCTTAAGCCTGATAGAACTTCCGGAAGGCATAACTGTCAATCCTAGCTGTCATTTTCAGAGAAGAGACTCTATAGACCCCATTACATTCGGAAAAAGCGATTTACTGTACATTGACCTCTAAGGTGATGTGATCTGACATCTCTAGACTATTTCAAGTGGGGTTACGTGAAGTCACTGGTTTATTCTGATAAACCGGTGACAATTGTCCAACATTGTTCGTGTTATTCGTGACATACGGCCGACATTGCTCAAAAAAGTGACCCAAAGTTGGACAGACAGAATGCGATTCGAAATTTAACCATCCAAACGAAATATTAATAATTTAAAGAAAAAAAAAACAATTTCCATAATAAAAAAACGGAAACTGTGTCGTAACTTCTGCGCCTGAACTAAATCAAAAATGTTAAAGAGTCCACGCTGAATAATCTAAATATTACAATGGAATGTCAAAAAAGTGTGGCAACTTTGATCGTGCGTATTCGAAAGTGAATTTCGTTGGTGATGTGCGTACTGCAGAAACGAAATCATCAGTGGAATTTTTCATTTTTGATTTCGAAACAAGCAATCAGCTCAGCTTTTAGTACGTAAATAAAATATCAGTTGATACTGACATGCCGTTAATAGAATGAAAGAATATTTGTCGAAAAGTTTCAAGTTTCTTTGGATTTTCTTGTTGGTCTAGCTAAAATTTTTTTAAATTCCTAAACATTTTTAAAACTAATTGGTAGGTATTCGCAAATTTTTTGTTTTTTATACTAAAACTTTAAAATGATCCAAAATATTATTTATTTTTATTTTTCTTTTCGAATTTATCATATATTTTTTTAATGGCAATTTGTTGCATTCAAGGTTCTTCTATTGAAAAAATTATTTTTTGTGTTTTTTTTTGCAAAGTAACTGAAACACAATTTAAAATCGAGGTCGTCCACATTTAATTTTTGTGTTGTTTATAATTTCACGTCCTATTTTTTGTCTTTTATTTCTTTTCTTTAATAAAGTACAGAATAAATAAATTAAACAGAAAAAAAGAATATATAGTATATGTATTTGGAAGCAATTTAAGAAATAAAACAAAAACGACGAAACAAATAAATTGAAAACTTAAAAAATTTAGTGCATTCATAATATTAATAGTATAGTAAGTCCAGAATTTTCATTTTATACCTTTTTTTTTTTATTTTGCCTTACAAAATTGTTAAATGATATTTAATTTGTTTCTAATATTTGTGACTTTCCATAAGAATATTCAATTAAAGTTAAATGATTCGGAATTAATAAATAAACGGAGAATAAGGTCCTTACAAATTATATCAGTTTAGAACTTACTCAAAATATTCCGTTATATAATGAACGCAGTAGTATAGCAATTTTTTCCACTTCAATTCAAGTGATTATGTGATTATGTGATATTAAGATTTTACGAACAAAATAAAAGAATTCGAAAATTAAGGACGTTAAAAGCGATTTATTATGTATTGAAAAACGATCCATACTAACAGATAGAAAGATCAAATCATGTTATATTAAATAAAGGAGGAAAATCAAAAATTGTAATGGTAGTAAAATCATTTCCGAGGATTTTATCAAAGATAATTTCATTCTTGTCCCTTAAAATTAAGGGATATTGTTTCATATTTTTTAATACAAAATTTATGTCATTTTCCTAAAATTGTTTCTAAAATTTAATTAAAGGAAAGATATTTTTCGTAAAGAATTTTCATTTTAAGATATATATATATATATTTAAGATTTAAAAAAAAAGTTTTTCAACAAATTACTTTCATCCCAGAAAACCCAGAAAAAAATATAAACTTTCAGTAATATGTATATAAAAAAAAATCGCATTTTCCAACCAAGAGATACACACACACCCGAACATAATACATAATTTTCATTCCAAGCACGCGAATGCAATTTCTTTATATGAGAGAGAACTGAAATAAATTAAAAGTTTCCAAATATAAAAATGCAAAAAGCTATAAAAAGCTCCCGCTTCACTTTGTATAAATTATGTGATAATAATTTTTCCGCTCACTCTGCAGGTTTTGAACCCGCGCATAAACAATTTGTATTTTTTTTTTCAAGAAATGAAATGCGCAAAAGTTCAACGGACTTTTTCCGCCTTCTTTATAAATACAAAAAAACATTTTTTGTTCACAATTTCTATAGTGGTGTGCAAAGATAGTAATTGCATTAACTCATTTTGTTTTTGTTAGTTCAATTTATAAAATTTTATTTGTGTAAAATAGATAATCGATATGAGTATGTTAGTGTATGAATATGACGATGGTGGCGACAACACAAAACAGAAAAAAAAACTATATATTACTATTTTCTTATACATAAAATGACGCACACACGCGCAACTTCAATTCTCTTTTTACTTTCGCGAAACATTTTTCGTTCAGTGAACTTTTTCAATGAAATCAAAAGAAAAGTAAAAAAAATAACGATATTAAAAACATTGTAAAAAAAAGCAATGAACTAGGGAAATGATTGTTCGACCAAATTCTTATTAAAAAAAAAAAAAATAGAAAGGATAGAAAGGGTAATATATGTGAGGAGAAATAAAGGGGTAAAAAGAATTTTTTTTTTTGGATTTTTTAAAGACGTAGTATCTATCATTAATAAAATGCGGAAACAAATCTGAACTTTTTAGTTTCCATATTTCATTGAAACTTATTGATAAATCTTATCTTTCGTCTAGACACCTCCACGAAGTTTCAACTTATCAACGTTGAACTTAACCATGGATGATTGTTTCCATCTCTTGATTGAATAATTCTCGACATAGCTTCAGTTATTCCTGCCAGGTTGGTGATTTCGAAGTGTAAATAGAACTTACTTGATTCTCCTCGGCGGTATTAATACTTAAGAAACCAGCGACCGCACCCGATGATAGAAGTAATAAGCTTTATCACATTCTTCCACTTCCACCACGATCGCGCTGGCCCTTGTTAATATCTCTGCCTTATAGAAGAGTGTTGTAGAACAACTTAGCGGTTACAAGAAGCGGGTAAATATTATTCTTGTATGTTAATCGCGTTACAATAACAGGCTTTTAAGTTACATTCAAATGATATTTCATGCAATTTTCTACACAGTATGTGATCAACTTAGCTTAGAACAATGCTTCCCAAAGTGGCGATATCGACGCCTAGTAATCATCGCTGAAGCAATCTAGAATTCTAGAGGGTACGGATAGTTGCCTCGAGTATGTAGAAATGTTACATAAAAACATATAGAATACATGAGTGGAATGATGCACATACTTGTATTACGATTTGAACCAATTCGCATCGAAAATACGATCTAACCAGCCAATTTAGTATCGGCTAAGACCGGATCGAAAACATTTTACACTGTGATCGTATAAAATTCATTCGATTAGTGTTGAGTTGTCGAAGACATAGTTTTCTTTATGTTTATAGTCATATTTTTAATTTTATTAATGCAAAAAACCCAAGTACAAGCAATTTAATAATTATTTACTTAAATTTTACTAAATTATTGTAGTTTTCACAAAAAAAAGAAAGAAAATATATTTTTTGAAATTTTTTTTGTGTTTTGAGTTTTGCAGAAAAATCCCACCTTTGCAAAAGGTATCTTTAGATGAACTTTAAGCCAAATAAAATACCCTACCAGCGACATGAAAATTATTATTATAAAAAGAGCCATCGTATAATTTTAGGACCGAAAAGCCAAAATATGTATTTTAAAATTTTGTATTAAATAATAATTTAAAAATATGTCAAAACTACAACACAAAAAATTGTAATTAATTTCTAAAAAATACCTATAAGCTGTCACAATCTCATAAAATTTCATCGGTCAATTTGAGAATTTATACCATTTGCATGAAATTCTCAAAAACCACACTAATTACGATACGTTCATCTTACGAGATGCAAAAAAAAAAAATTGAAATCGCATATGAAATCGAATCAAAAATTCAGCCGAATCCAAATACACGATTTCACTCTAGAATTTTCATTGCAGCTTTCAATTTACTCGTTTAAAGAAAGTAGATTTCCAGACGGTGCTGAGGTTTTACTTCGGAAAACTGTAGGGTAGGTATGCCAAATAAGTTTGGGAACCTCTAATTTAGATAAAAAAAAAATGAAGTGTAAACAGTTACTTCGTTTACACGATCTACTTGAAATCGACTACAATCCGAGAATCGTGCACGTAAATCCGGATCGATTTGAACTCGATTTCAGTCGATCTGATTACAAAAGTTTTTCTGATCGAGTTGAAATTTATGAAAAAAAAAAAATGAAATTTTTCGATACGAAACATTTAAAAGAACAAACGCGAGTCTAGTATTTTTTTTTTTATTCTACAGTTTCATTGTCGTAATCACTAACGAAGTTGCAAAAACAAAATTGTATGTATTATAATGTTATTTAACTACAAATTCCGGTGTCAAATTTTAAAAAGACACAGTATCCCTCGTTACGAGTTATTTCACAAACTTTAGAAATATTGTGATAAATCATTAAAGATTTTTATTGGTTTTGCAGACTTGTCAAGCTTATGTCAAAATTAAACATGCCGAAAAAACCTTACAAATACGATATAATCAAAACTCATGAAGATGCGTCCTAAAAGAATCAGCTGAAAATACAACATAAGGCTTATGGAGGAAGTATATCAACGCACAATATTCAACTAGGTAGTACTTATATATTTTTTAGAACTATTCTACAAATATGTAAGTTTAGGTTGTTTTAACTAATTTGAAACCCTTGGAATTTTTGAGTGAAAATTTCATATTTACAAATCTAATTAGTGCAAATTTTTGACATATTCAATAGCTATGAGTTGCCGTTCCTGTCAATGGCACAATACTGAAGATATTGTAAAATCGCATTTTTCAGGCGTTGAACCATTTGTTATACATATTCAAATTGTTTGCGTTAGACTACGGATTTTTTATGACGGTCACATATTGGTTACATTGTTTTTCATTTAGACGGGATTTGACATTTGACACAGCTCAACAATGTTCATAAGATCAATCAAAGATAAATAATTTAGAAAATGATCGCTTTCTAAATTATTTATCTTTGATTGATTTATATGGAATTAACTCTTTGTATTACCAAAAAATTTCGATTTTCTAAATAAGCCACCTCCGCACACCCGAAAAAAAATTTTTTTTTATGGTGGGGCGGACGACCCTCAATCGGGTACTTTTTCAATATTGTTATTTCTTTTTGATTAGCGGTGTTGTTTTTGTAAATATTATATCTTTCACATAAATAAATAATCTAAGGTCATTTTTGAAAATATAACCTTTTTTTTGTGTTGTCAAAAAAATGATGATTATTTACTAAATCTCTCTACTTCTCGATTAGGCTAATAATATCATGAGTGTGTTTAGAGAAAAAATAAAAACAACAAATTCAAATTATCAAACGAAAAATTTTAATAAAAATACCTTGCCTTGGTGGAGCAACGCGTTTAAGGTTAAAATATTAACGACAAATAATTGTTGACTTTAAATATATGAGCACACATATCAATTGAATTTGTTGTCTAAAAACCTTCTTAAATTAAACCTTATTGAAGTTTTTTTGGAAACAAAAAAAAAGACACAGTAACTGAAAATCGGCCTATAGCCGAAATAGAACAGAGAAACAGCCAAAACTAATACTATTTCAAGGGTTTTTCTGCATAATTTTGGTGTTACTTTTTAAAATTTTCTCTAATTCACCGGTAGCCTAGGTCCTAATAGCATAAATCTATTCAGCAAATTTAATTTAAATCGATCTCTCTATCATCAAATCTTAATTGCTAGACTGGAATCTGGTTTAACGTAGATTCCTACGATTTGCCTTAAAAAACCTTCCATGGGAAGATCCCCTTTTATTGCCCCCTTATGTAAAGAGATTGAAACTTATTGGACTGCACTCCCTGGAAAAAAGGCGAGAGGTGGTTGACGTGGTTTTTGTCCATCAAACTTTTAATGGTTTCATTGATGCTCCCTCTCTATTAGAAAAGATGCATCTAACCCAGGGTCTACATTGGCCAATATTTCTGGTATACCAGAAAAATTGGTTGCTAAAAAGCTAGTGTAGACCCTGCTGGTATACCAATTTTTCTGGTATGCCAATTCTGGTATACCATTTTCGTAGCCAGCGCTGGTATACCAATTTTTGACATTTGCATTTAATAAAATGGCGGAAACTAAATTTTTGCGGAGTGAAATTATCAAATTGATAAATATGTTTCGAGAAAAAGAAGAAAAATATAGAAAAATTGATTTTAAAAAAAGGGCATGGGAAGATATTGCCACAGAATTGAATTCGACACATTAAAGCCAATATTTTGGTTATTTTTATTTTTTGTTCTCAGTTCAACGGCATGTTAGATACTGAATTGGTATACCAGTATTGGCCCACGTAAAAAAAACTGGTAGTATTTTATTTCTGGTAAGCCAATTGGTATACCAGAAATATTGGCCAATGTAGACCCTGTGTAAGTGTCAATCCGCACTACCTTACACAGGGTCTACATTTGCCAATATTTCTGGTATACCAGCAAAATTGGTTGCTAAAAAGCTAGTATAGACCCTGCTGGTATACCAATTTTTCTGGTATGCCAATTCTGGTATACCATTTTCGTAGCCAGCGCTGGTATACCAATTTTTGACATTTGCATTTAATAAAATGGCGGAAACTAAATTTTTGCGGAGTGAAATTATCAAATTGATAAATATGTTTCGAGAAAAAGAAGAAAAATATAGAAAAATTGATTTTAAAAAAAGGGCATGGGAAGATATTGCCACAGAATTGAATTCGACACATTAAAACCAATATTTTGGCTATTTTTATTTTTTGTTCTCGGTTCAACGGCATGTTAGATACTTAATTGGTATACCAGTATTGGCCCACGTAAAAAAAACTGGTAGTGTTTTATTTCTGGTAAGCCAATTGGTATACCAGAAATATTGGCCAATGTAGACCCTGTGTTAGGTATGTGGATATATTCAAAATAATGTATCACAGGACAGATTATGGAAGAAACGAGCCGATTGCTCGAATGTTGCGGACGGGAAATGTTAATGCGAGTAATTTCGATTTCGGTGAGAGTAAAGCATACCTCAAGAAATTTTTATATGCATAATTATATATATACCAAACTGACGCTTGTATTAAGCAAAAAAAAAATTATAAAGAAATATTAGCAAAAAAAAATTATAGATTAGTAATTTTGTGTACTAGATTACAATTTTTGCGTACTACATTTTTTTTACTACTTTGTTCTGATCGAAGTTTGTTCGCTAGCTTTAGGGTTCTTTATAATTACTCATACTTTGTCTAAACGTAGAATACGATCCAAAATTCCAACGAGATCTGAAGATTCGTTTAGCTGGATACCAAGAATTATATCGGGCGTCGAATTTTACGTTTAAAACACATGACTAAATTTCATATAATGAAATGTCATTCCTTGACATTTGTGTAGCTAAAAGATGTTTTTCATCATGGAACACTATTCAATTGAACGTTTTAATTGTAAAGAATCTATTACAAAGAAAAACAGACAAATAATAACAAATTTGTAAGCAAAATCATCTTCAGCGACGAAGTTCATTTATATTAATCAAAATTGGCGCATTTGGGATCTGAAAATCCAAGACGGATTATCGAACAACCATTACACTCACAAAAAGTTACTATTTGGTGTGCTTTAATTTCGTGGAGGAGTCATTGGTCCTTTTTTGAAGATGAACGCGGCAGAGCATTTACTGTGAAAAAATCATGTTACAGACAGTTGATATCTGAATTGTTATGGCCAGAATTGGAAGATATCGATATCGACGACATGTGGTTTGAACAGAATGGAGTGACACCTTACAGAAGTTAACCAACAATTGATTTGCTTCACACCAAAGTTTCAAGAACGTGTTTTATCGTTATATGGTGATGAAGATTGACCACCAAGATCCATGAAAATTGTCACTATATATAGCTGAAATAGACCCGAAATTACTGCAAAATATGTTTCAAAATTTCATTAAAAGTGTGGACCTGTGTAGGTGTGGGTATATTAGTATTGACACTACATTTGCAACACATAGAAATAATCATCGTGGAAAGGACCCAAGGGTACAGTTGCGTTTTAAAGTTATATTGATTTTTGCATGTCCGTATATAAGATAACTCAAAAAACGCGTTTTCCGATTTTGATGAAATTTATGACTTGATTATTTCTTAACTTGATTTGGCATTGCATTTCAGCTTAAACGACCAAAGTGGAACGAAAGTATACAGCATAAAATAGGGTGACCAGAGAGTTTTATCATTTTTCGAACTTAATTGGAAAATTTGTACAGCAATTTTGTTTAAATTTTTTACATACATTAATTGCATAAATAAGCGACAATATGTTAAATTTCAATAAAATCGGTTCAAGAATAGTGGAGAAAAAAATAGTTATAGGAGAAAATAAGGCTGTTCATACAGTTTTTTGAAGTAGTTCAAAAACTAATATACCGATTTGAATAAAATTTTTAAAATAGATACATATGTATATATGCTATTAGACTCCCGTCTACGTATGAATTAGAGCATGAAATAGACGAAACGAAGCTATGCAGAAAAAACCTTGAAATATTATTAGTTTTGGGTGCTTTTTCTTTAACTACGAGTCCTATTTCTACCATGCGGCATCAAAAAATCGGCTATATGCTGATTTTTAGTTACTATATCTTTATTTTAAAGTTTTAAATCTTTCTTTCGGCAATATATATGCGTTCTAAATTTTATTTTAGTTATTAAAACATGCAATTTGATTTTAATGATAAACATATAAATGTATTTTAGAACATATAGGGTACACTCTTTTTTCTCACGGTTTTAGGAATTAAATACTATAAAGTTCTTTATGTTTATCTTACATGGTTTTTGAATAATATGGAACGCATCCACTTTTTTCTATAGAAATTGTGTCTGTTTTTGCACTGTTTATCGAGGAACGTATCTACCGTGTAAAAAGAGAGTTGGATGTATAAGCTTTCATTAGGACATCTGTATTTTATTAAGAAAACTAATTCCTAACGGTATAATAAAATTTTGTTTTTCGCGAAAAAATTATTGTCCTTTAATATCATGACTTTTGGAGCATGTTGTACAATACAATTTTCAAAAAACAAATTTTTTTTTAAATGGAAAATTTTATTTACTCCGAGATTATTTAAAATTATAGTTGGATGACGTTGATTAAAGATGAGCACACAAACCTTTCATCGAAATACGAGAAACACAATATAATTGTAAAGTTTTGTGCATATACTTTTCAAAAGAAGTTACTTTTGTGTGTTTTAAAAAGATTTTAAATTGATAAAAATCGAATAAAAAACTAAGACTTTTAAAAAAAAGTGTGAAAATGCAATTTTTAGAGACGATTGCAATATTTTTCTTGAGTATTTTTGTATTAGAATAAAATTATTTTTCTTTGATTTTGTTTTTGTTTTCTTGAACACAACAACAATATAAGAGCAAAACGAAAAATGTTGAAGTCATTGACACAAAAGTGCACGTTCTTTACTTTTTACATCATTTTATTTGATTGCAAAAAGGCGAAATATTTACATAGATACTAAACTATTCATGTCCGGGTCAATGAACCCGAAATTTCTCATTGACAATATTGCTTATATATTACAGGGGGAGAAGAGGTCTATGTATAGAGCTTGAACATACATATATTTACTTGAAAGATTAAAGCAATATCTTATATGAGCCATATAAATAAAATAAATTGAATGGTAATTTAATATACTTACGAAGTGTGGACGTGTTCCACATATTTGTACCCTTAAACGCCCTCCCCAGATGATAACCATATTACAACAAATGTTTAAATATATATATGTATATATTTTTAATTTTATTTGAAATTTGATCAAATATGTATAAAAAACGAAATTACAATCATATGTTTAAAAAAAAAAATTCCTTTTGTATGAACTTTGAACGTTTCATTTCGAAAACAAAGTCACATCCAGCCAATAAATATTACCTCCAGATTGCATGCAATCTGCTTTTTATTATTGCAACGGCATCACAAAGATGGAAAATAAAGGTTATTCAAGGACACCAAACTTACTTTGTTTGAAAAATATCAATATATAGTACGATATTGTTTTAGTTTATTTTCCATTGACATGAACATTTTTTACACGCATTTCTATTTAGCAGACCTTAAAGAAATGGAAATTAGTTGAAAAATGAAAGTCTTTCTAGAACATGCTTAATTTCAGGAAAGTTGTTATCGGGATCTAACATTAGCGACAGTTATTTAGTATTATATTCCAAATAATAGATGCCACAAATCAAACCTTTTTTTTGCAGTATTTGAAATTATTGGTTTGAATTTTAAATTTCACCTGAATTTGGTCATCTTTTTCCCTATTATTTTTATTGCCCACTCAAATATCATGAACTCATAGGGAACACAAATTAGTACAGCCACATATGATAAAGTTTATATTTATTTTAAACTTAAATTACCAAAAATGATCAAAAATAGAACCCTCTAGAACAGTGTTTCCCAACCTTTTTTGTACCATGCCCCACCTTAGCTACCTTTTTTGTGCTATGCCCCACCTTAGCCACCTTTTTTGTGCCATGCTCCACCTTAGCCTTTCTAAAATTTCTTATGCTTCCCCCCTATGTAACATACATAAGTTTTAATATTAAAAAATTGAATTGTTCACTTAAGAAACTAAATTTGGCACCGCATTGCATTTAAATGGCCCGGAGCGAAAGGGTTAAACTCGTGTCATGTCCATTTTCGAATTCTCCCCCTTAACAATCAAATTGCCCCCATGTGGGGCGTGGGCCCCACGTTGGGAAACACTGCTCTAGAAGAAAGTAAATTCGAATATGTTTATATGCATTAGCATTTTTTAATTTTCACTTCTTTTAAAGCTGGAACTGGTTTAGTTTTAACTTTTTGAAAATGAAAAGTATGATATGAAATCTTCATGCGATAAAAAGGAACAAACATATTTTGCGAAAATTGGTACTTTTTCCTCAATGTATTTTCAGCTTTCGAGGATCAAAAGTTACCTATATCATTCCTGAATCCTTTTAAAGCAGTTTGTTTTTCAACGTCATACCTTGTGTTGTCCTGTATGTAAAAAGGAGAAAGTGAAAAAAAATTTATTCTCCCCTAACACTCCCCTCCGTCTTTTGGTATAAAAATGAAGAATTTTACCCACTTTTCCTCAGTATAAATGTAGCTGTTGTAAAGTTAGAATCTTAAGGAAATTATAAGGGAGGATGTTAATTTATTTCTATTCAACTTTTATATTCTTTTTCCAATTTAAGTACGTAAAAATTATACATAACAACAATAATTTTTTTCTACTCAGATAGAATATTTTTAGAAACAATTTTCAAGTTAAATTAAATACATTAAAAGTTATTTACAGAATTACCATAATAAAACTCTAGCAATTTATGGTTTATAAATGAGTAGTAAAGGGTTATCAAATAGGTGTAAAATAACTTCTGATAGGGATTGTAGCCATGTTTATTAATATTTTGACAACTGTCATTGTTATTTTTCTTCAGTCTAGTCTGCCATTTTGTAATGGAACAACGTTTACAAGTTATTAAAATCTATTATCAACATCAATCTCCGATGTAACAAGCAGTTTGTGAATTTTATGGTCGATATATTCGTCCATCTGGAGCAAGCTATTCACTATATTTTGGACAGGTTTGATACAAATTTATCGATTTCTTGACGTTCACAACATTTGGGCTTATCATGGGACATTTGGGACAATAAAATAACGATAGTGCATAACATTCAAAGATTCAATCATTTTCAAAAAAAGCAATTGGCAATTAGAGAGAAAAGAAGAAGGGAATTTTTTGTGCATACATTTTTGCCACCATTGCATCATTTTAATAGTATTTGTAAAAAATACTGTAAATATATGCATTTTTATATCATACAGTTTTTTTTTAACCAATACTATTATATTATTGAAGTGGCGTGTATAGATGTACCCAAACCAGAATCCAACTTGACAACTCTCTTTATTGTATGCTTTTTGGTCAAACGTAAGTTTGGTGCACATTAACATGATGTTATATTTCATTAATATTGGCATCAAGTGATATTTCAAATAAAAAAAAATTCAATAGTATCATACTTGATTTTTTTTTATTCCATTTTAAAGTTATATCACTCCTGTTGGATAACCCTTTATATAAAGCGCATACACAACTATTAGTTCTCATATTTCTTGTTTGTTTTAAACGGATTTTTATGTTCTAGCTAAAATAATGATAGATTAAGAATGAAAGGTTTTTTTAAGAAAGACAAATACAAATTCACGTAATTAAATGAAATTTTGCTCATGACAGCCGCGTAAATCGAATAACCTTAATATTTATGTACACAAGTGGAGTAAACTACAACAAAATTTTGAAGGACGCCATAAAAATTTTTGTGAAATGCGAAAAAAAAAAAAAACAATTTAACATTAAATATTAACAATTGATTTAAAAAAAAATTAATAATACAAATTAGGTCAGACTTTTGTGATTATGTAAAAGAAAAAAATATATTATCAATAAGTTCTTTGATAATTATTTTTGAATTTTATATTATTTTGAATTGACAAAAAAATTTTTTTTGTATTTTTATGGTGCTGCTCTTAAGGAAGAAAATACATGAAAAATTTTGAAAACATAAATAATTTCATCATTAATCAAGTATTAAAAAAATATATATATATATCTTTCAAAATCAATTTTAAATTAATTATTATGTCAATAAATATAATGAGATAGAATTTGGTTGGGTTAGGTAATTCAAGATTAACTTTAGTTAGTACACACTTAGAAGGTAAACAGATTTGTGTTTTATTTGATCTCACGAAGAAATATTCGACTCATTTGAATTTGGGAAACTTTAATCAGAGGAAAAGCTATTTAAGAAAGATCATATCTGTATTTCTATACAAAAAATATATATTTAACAAATATTTCACTTTTAGCCAGAAAAAACACAAAACTAATATACCCTGTGGTAGGCATAAAAATGAAAAGAATCCCTTATTAGAATTCGCATGATATTTTTATTAATGGATAAATTGCTCTAATCTCAATAATAGAATGATAATTTTAATTTACAAAAAATAAAAAAAAAATTGTCATTGACAAATCATTAAATAAAAGATTTCACATTGAGATCTAATAACACGAAACAGAAATGCACTCATGTCAATTTTTTGCTTTTATAGTATACAACGTCCTTGACGAGGCTCCAAAGTAAAACGATAAAATCTAAAACTCTCATGGTCACATACATTTGAATGAGACACGTATGTATGAAACTTCTGAATCTTGACATTATTGCGTACCATTATTTGTTATATTGTTTTTTTTTTGGATATAGAAAAGGGATAAAAAGTGCATCAAAGTTAAAAAAAAAATTAAGGCAATGTCTCCATTATACGACTTTCTCTATACTTGTGTAGCTTTACAATATAAATATTTGAAGGGCTAAAATGCAATTTTTTGTTAATGAGAACAAAATAAAGGGATAACATATCAAAATGGACCGTTCAAAATTATCAAACAGAGACATCCAGAATTGGTGAATCGAAAGTTTGGTCATTCGTCAAAAATTGAGCGCTTAGCTGGATTAACCCTTTGCACTCGATTTATTTTCAAAGTTGTTGCCTGTCAACTGATTATTATTTTTAGCTAAATGAATTAAAGTAATTTACAGTGGTAGAATTCAACGTATTATATTTATTTCATTAATTATTAATATAAAATGTTTTATTTTTTGTAATCTTTTACAGTGTGATACTTTTTAAAACAATTTCCAACGTGCAGAAAAGGATGTTTTTCGCATGTTTCGCAGAAATAAACAGTTGTCTTCCTTTCGCCTTTAGCTTTTCTGTTAGAACAGACCATACAATCGTTATGTTTTTTTTCCGGATGAGGTACTAAAATGTGGAGTTTTCCATTAAGTCGATTCTCTGCATCTGATGTTGATGGTCGCCCGCGTTTTTTAGCTCTTTGTCTGAAATCTCCCACTAAGGAAAGAACTAACTTACGTATGAAACGTAAATGAGTTATTGGCTTCACGCCATTCTTATTACATGAAACTTTATACAAAATGTATGAATTAATGGCACTTGTCTCTAAACCCCAGAAAAAAAAGTTTTCGCCACCATTTGATAGATTTTCTTAAAAAACAATAGGTTGATCCATAATGATCAGCTAGATCAACACCCGCCATAAACTTATTGTAATTCAAAATTACTTGGGGCTTTCTTATTAGTATTGTCACCTTTAGTGTGACATAGGAGTTGTAGAGTAAATTAGTATTACCACTTCCAGTGTGACATACGAGTGCAAAGGGTTAAATGTATCCACCATATAACCCTGACCATTCACTATCAAATTACCATTTGTTTCGGGCTTCGTAAAACTCCTTTAATCGTGTAAATTTAAGTTGGAAAAAACCGTGTAAAAATGACTTGTCCCAGTTTTTCACCCAGAAAACCCAGAAGTTATGCAGTGACAGAATAATGGGTTTTCCAGGAAAATAGCAAAAGGTCATCGACCAAAATTAATATCAGGGTTTAAAAAATTTTTGGTTCCTATGAAACATTCACCGACTTTTTGGCGGATCCAATTAAATGCGAAATGTTATTAAAAAGAAAGTATCGAAAAAAATTTTATAAGGGAAGAAAAAGCAATTTGAACTAGAGATCATTTGACTGCGGCAGGACTATCTTTAAAACAACAAAACTAACGCAACCACTATTAAATCTGAAACCATCCTAAGCTAGCTACTTTTACATATAAATTCCTATAGGTATGCTTATTCAAAAACTTTATCTTTCACTACATCTCAAACAGTATTCAGATTATAAGAATGTATAGAGAAAGTGAAAAAAACTAAGCATTTTCATTACATGTTTCTTTTTTGCATGCAGTATCATCTTTATTATTCATCTCTTTCAATTTTTCGATGTCATTCTCAACAAAAATATCAAAAAGGCATTAGAAAAGTCGCTAACCAAATGATTTTCAATGCGGGGCATTCGCTTTTTTTATATTAAAAAAAAATATATCTAAAAGCAAAGGTAAACGTTAAGTTAAGCTGTTCTTTGCATTTTAATATAACTAAAAAGCGCGGGGGTAAGGGAAATTGCGATTTTTATAATACAAAGAAATCATGACAACCACATCAGCGCCAGTCTCCAAACGGCAAACCCGTAGTGGTAGGAGGTAGGCAAATTAGATTTCTTCAGAAAAATGCATTTGGCAAGTGTTTGTTATTTACTTTTATTGTTGGATTTAATTCCAACTGCAAGATTTTAATTTTAATTTTAAGTGTTTACTAAACTGAAATCCTATCCTTAGAAATGTGTAAACGTTGAAAAATGATAACAAATTATTTATTTTAGAAATTTTCTTGCTTTACGATTTTTCCGAATACAAAACAAAAGTTTTCATCGGAAAATTAAATTTATGGAAATACGATAATAAGAAATCGGCTTCAGTTTGACAGACGCAAACAAACTTTTGATTTGTAGGTTATGTTTCGTTATTATAAACTTTCAAATCGATCCACTTTTACATGCAAAATTTCAAGTCGGTAAGAAATATGTTTGTAACTGACTCGACTTAAATCCAGGAATGGAAAATATTTTAAACCATACCATAAAACATATACATAGAAACTGAAAATCGATTTTTAGATGCCCTATGGTAGAAATGGGAAAGAAAAACTGTCAAAACTAACATTATTTCAAGGTTTTTTCTTCATAACTTTGTTTCCTCTTATCAAAATTTCTTCTAATTTGCAGGTAACCTCGACTCTAGCAAATGTCTAATATGCAAATTTTATTCAAATCGGTGTATTAGTTTTTAAAGTACATCAAAAAAACTATATGAAGAGGGTTATTTTCTCTTAGGATTATTTCTTTCTCCACTATCCTTGGACTGATTTGACTGAAATTTAACATGGTATCGTCTATTTGTGTAGTTAACCTATATAATTAATTTAAACAAAATTGGTTCACAAATTTTCCAATTAAATCCTAAAAACCATAAACAAAAAAAAATGACAAAACTTTCTGGTCACCCTGGTTTTTCCTTTATAACTTTGTTCCCCCTGGATTGATTTTGCTGAAATGCAATACCAAACCAATTTAAGGAATAAGCAACTTACATTGTAAATTTCATCAAAATCGGATAACGCATTTTTGAGTTATCTTGTATACGGACGGACGGACGAACATGTATTAATCGATATAATTTTTGATTCCCTACACAACCATACCCATAAAACCACTCTACGACGATTATTTCGATGTGTTACAAATGGAGTGACAAAACTAATATACTTTGAAATTTAATTATAATAAATGGAGGCTAGTAAAAACATTTGTGATTTTTATGGTGCTGAAAAATCTTTTCAATCTGAAAATTTTTATGTAATAGATGCAGCTCGCTCTGGTTGAATAATTATAGAAAAAGTCGATGAAATCATGGAAAAAGTTAAGCACGACTGGCACATTAGTAGTCATGATATCAGTAAAGTACTACAAAGTACAGCATCCATAAAACAGGTTTTAAATCATTTGGAGAAGGCTGGCCCGTGAAAAATTGAAAACTTCGTTGGGAAATTTTGATGATCCTAAAATACAAATGACTATCATTTGTTCCGATCACACTAGAATCCAATTAATGTAAAGTTGATTTCAAAGAGCCCCTGTGAAAATCACTTAGCACAGTTTTTCGCCCAGGAATCACAAAAGTCTTACAGTGAGAGAATTATGGGTTTTCTTGGAAAAGGTGATCAAACAAAATGACACACCATTTAAAATATGAAAAAACTTGTTTCATTTTTTTGGACTAAAATGGGAAGAAACTTTGTTTTGATTTCTTTTCTATCACGGGAAACCCAAACCATACCCCAGGAACATTTTAATTAAAAAAAAAAACCATACTCGCATCTGAAAAATTAGGTATAATTTAAAAAAAAAAAACCTGAATCATATTAGGTAAAATTTTTAATGGTTTTCGTACCTACTTAAATCGAATTAAAATCAATATAAACGTTATACTTACACTTTATATTAAAAAGTAAGTAAATGATGCAGTATTCTCTTGCCAACATCATGTTGATATTTATAAGCTATCTATGGAAAGATTCTGTAAATTCGATAACAAATGAAGGCGAAAAAGTTTCCTTAGTGAAAAATGAAAGCAATTTTTATTTGTGCTATAAAAAACATTGCAAATTTTTGTTAGTATTTCAGAAATTAACAAAATTTTAAATCAGCATAAAGGGCATTTCTTAAATAATACCGAATTTATTAAAAGTAAAGATAATAAATTAAACCTACTATAGCAGAGAATACTAGAGTATATTCAGAGTTTGCGATACATTGAAAAAAACGTTGATGAAACAGAACGCACTTTGAAGTCATTTTTGACCGACACACGGATCGGTCAAATATATAGCCTGATTTTGGTGTTATGAATATTTATTTTTTGTTTTTGATCCCAAAATACGTGCGCTGAACATTTTATTATTTCTTTAAAAGTTCTGATAAGAGCATAAAAATTGGGTGTTCTTCGCACTAAAAATTTAAAACTTTATAAATGCTGTTGAAAAGGCCTTCAAATTATAATACAAACAGCAAAAGTAATTTTAAAAACAATTTTTACATTCTTTTGAATTAATTTTTTCTGTTGCATTTTTTTTCTACCTAATGCAATTTTATATTCTTGCATTCATTCTGCTTTAATTTTGTATTCTTCTCTCTCGTCCTCGCGAGACAAAAACTTTTCTGTTGATTTGAATTTCTGAAGTAAAACAACATTGATATTTTGTTATACAATTAATTTAAATATTTAATTATTAAGAAGACGAACAGAAGGGAAAAAACAAGTAAAATTAATCAAATTGGTATTTGTTTTTTTATTATTAAGTGTTGATGCATGGCAATGAAAACAAGAAAATAAAAAAATTGCATAAGAATTATGGATAGGCATTTTGTGTGTGGGTGCCTAATTGACAGGGTGTTCTGAAGAATTCAATCACATGACATGACAATGTGTGTCTCATGTAGGAGATTCATGTCGCCTTCAGGTATATCTACACAATTTTCTAAATAATAAGACTTTGAATATCAAGAAATTTAAAATTATTATCTTCTCGCAAAAACTCACTAATGAGTCCTGTTCATGCGTTATTCGTAATACTGCCAAAACGACAAACTACATTAAAAAATATCAACTGAAGTTGCATATCAATTCAGTGATTGATAGAGCTAGCTGGATGTTAGGATTTATTAAATGTTGGTCAAAGTAGTTCTTGGACGCTTCCTTATGTTTCTATAGCTTTGCATAAGTCTAATCTGTAAATTTTATTTAAATCCGTGTATTAGTTTTTCAAGTACATCAAAAAACTTTATAAAGAGGGTTATTTTCTCCTAGGATTATTTCTTCCTCCTTTATCCGTGGACCGATTTGATTGAAATTTAACATGGTATCGTGTATTTATATAGTTAACCTATATAATTTATTTCAACCAAATTGATTGACAAATTTTCCAATTAAATCCGAAAAATCATAAACAAAAAAACGACAAAACTTTTTGGTCACCCTGGTTTTTCCTTTATAACTTTGCTCCCCCTGGATCGATTTTGCTGAAATGCAATACCAAACCAATTTAAGGAATAAGCAACTTACATTGTAAATTTCATTAAAATCGGATAACGCGTTTTTGAATTATGTTGTATACGGATGAACGGACATGCATAAATCGATATAACTTTTGATTCCTAACACAAACATACCCTTAAAACCTTTCTACTACGATTATTTCGATGTGTTACAAATGGAGTGACAAATCTAATATACCCTCTGGTAGTACCTACCATAGGGCATAAATCCGTAAATCCGTTATCACGGGAATTTTAATTAGAAATTCACCTGCTTTTCGTGATGAAACAACTTATTTCACCTACATTCTACGATTATTTATATTTATACCAGAAATATACACGTAGTCATAAAAGCAAACTTCCGATTCGGATATTTTGTATTTTTTTTGAACAATTGTAATTACCGGTCGATGATGAGACATCTTAAACAAAAGCAATAATGATTATAAATGTCATAATCAGATGATTATTAAACTCATAAATAATTGCAATAAAAAAAAAAAAAATAATAATAATCGATAGTAAACCGGAATATAGGAGAAAGAATATTAACAATTTATTATTACTATTATTTATGGTTTCATACAAAAGCTGTGTTTTTTCACAAGTCAGTCCAGAGCAGAGCAGAATTTTAAATTGAATACAACAATGCTCTGTTTTATGTTTATATTACTTGAATGTTATCCTCCTGATTATAAAAGTTTTTGTTTGAACATATGGAAAGTATAAATTAAAACATAAAGTAATTTAAAATCGGTCTATAGCCGATTTTTTGATGCCCTATGGTAGAAATGGAAGAGAAAAATTGTGAAAACTAACAATATTTCAGGGTTTTTTCTTCATAACTTTGTTTCAAAATTTCCTCTAATTTGTAAGTAACCCAGACCCTGATAGCATAAGTCTAATTTGCAAATTTCATTCAAACCGGTGTATTAGTTCTGAAAGTGCATCAAAAAAACTATGAACAAGCTTATTTTCCCCTACGACTATTTCTTTCTCCACTATCCTTAGACCGATATCACTGAAATTTATCATGGTATCGTCTATTTATGTAGTCAACCAATATAATTAATTTAAACAAAATTGCTTGACAAATTTTCCAATTAAATCCGAAAAACTATATTTAAAAAACGACAAAACTGTCTGGTCACCCTGGTTTTTGCTTAATAACTTCGCTGCCCCTTAGTCGATTTAGCTGAAATGCAATACCAAATCTAGTTACGCAATAACCAACTAACATTCTAACATTTCATCAAAATCGGATAACGCGTTTTTGACTTATCCCGTCTACGGACGGACGTTAGTACCTAAAATGGAGCAAAAATATAGGGAATTTTTTTCAAAATTTTGGCTCATTTTCAAAACCTTTTACTTTTGCCTGCATTTCACAATTTTTTTCTTAAATATTCTATGAAAAGTTACCTTTTAAGTGCGCTATAATATAACTTGATAAGATTAGAACTACTAAAGTTATACGACTCTAAAGACATCTATTGCAAAAAAAACGCCACGAACTTTCTCCTTAACTCAATATTTCAAGGTTTTTTTCTCCATAACTTCGTTTCCTCATTCTCAAATTAGCTCAGATAGGTTGGAGTCTAATAGCATAAATACGTTATGTAAATTTTATTGAAATCGGTATATAACTTTTTAAAATACATGGGAAAAACTTTATCTAAACTTATTTTAACATAGGATTTTTCTTTTTTCACTATCCTTGAAGTATTTTCAATGAAATTTACCATGGTATTGTCTATTTATGTAGCCAACTCATGTAAATAATTGAAACAAAATTGTTCGATAAATTTTCAAATTAAATCCGAAAAACCATAAACAAAAAAACGACAAAACTTTCTGGTCGCCCTAGTTTTTCCTTTATAACTTTGCTCCCCTTAGATCGATTTTTCGATGTGTTACAAATGGAGTGACAAAACTAATATACCCTCTGGTAGTACTTACGATAGGACATAAAAACCTTTCAAATCGATTCATACTTTATATAAATTTGCATTTTCTTAAATAGTTTTTTCTACCTTCAACTATTTTTTACACAATTTATTTACAAATTGCGATTTCTTTACGTTCGACGTTCAATTTCTATGTGGTTTGAATATAAGTTTTTGTTTGCTCTTGCTCCTTGTTCGTTTCTTTTTTACATTCTGCTTTGATCCGAAGTAGAGCAATGTAAAACGTATATAAAGGCTTATAGATGTCATTTGTCAACAAAAGCAGTGTAAATATTTTGTGCAATAATATGAAAATGATTTTTCTTATTAATTCGTTATATGTAAAAATGCTCTGAATATATAATAATTGTCGGAACCAATGAAGTTATGATGCTTATGGTCGACCAAAACATATACAGAACTACTATTATGAAAAAAAAAAAAAATGATAACCACCAACCCTGATTAGAAAACGCTAGATAACAGACACTGAATTGAAAAAATAAATATGACGATTTTGCAGCTTTTGGTTGGCTTACTGGCTTGTAAAGGGTGTTTTTTTGCTGAGATAAAAGTTCCGATAGGGATAACTATCAATCTGATATTGATATTTACTCTCAGTCTGGCAAATGATCATGAATAGACTTACGCTTGAACGGTGAAGAATTATCCAAATTTCGATTGTCGATTGATTCGATTATGCGCACATAATCATCCATCAGAGAAACTCATCCGTCGAACTATGGTAGATATTTCGTATCACATACTCTCTGCACGATGCAACAACACCTACACGTCATCGGAATGTGCATACTAAAGGAAATATTGCTGTTGTGAAGGAAAGTATGCAAGAGAATCCAAATTTATCGCTTAGTGGTCGGTCGCAGCAATTGGGGCTCCTTCTGGAGTAAGACCAATTCAGAAGAAACTAGAGACCCCACATCTAGAAAAATGGACTATTTGATGAGGTTTACACAGTTGTGGCATCATTGGTCCTTATTTCTTTAAAAACGAAGCAGAAGATCGCGTTACGGTCAATGGACCGTGATCAATGAATATTTTTTTTAAAAATTTGGATGATATTGATCCTGGCGAGTAGTGGTTCCAAAAGGATAGCGTGATGTGTCATAAAACAACACTAACCATCGATTTATTGAAATCACAATTTAACGATAATGTGATTTCGATAAATGGCTCTGTAAACTGGTCTCCTATTTCCTATGAGATTACGTTAAGTCACTGTTTTATGCTGATAAAACAGAAACAATTGACGACTTCTGTTATCCGTGACATACGAGCGACATTGCACGAAAAATGTATGCAAAATTGAATTGACAGAATGTACGCTTCGTTAAAAACAGTTGCCATGCCCCTATACCTGTAGTCATTTTTACTGCCGTATTCTCAAATCGTATGTATATATTACCGTAACTTTACATTCAGAAAATTCTGTAAGCAAAGTTACATAAACGCCTACATTCTATTCGCTCTCGAAAATTGAATTTTCCGTCTACTATGAAATGTCAAAAATATTTTCAAAACTTAGAAAATTTGTTTTATTTATTAAATTTATGCATTCATTTAAAAATAAATAATAATTTTATAATAATAATGAATTTTAAAAAGAAGAAGGTGGAGAAAACTGGCACGGAACAGTTTGAAACAATATTTATCACAACAACAAAGGCACTTCCAAAAGATCTTCTGTACTTGTTGTTTTATAATTCCGTTCGCAAATTTATTTGGGAAAACAAAATTATTTTAAAAATCCGTTTTATTTTTTTTGCTTACATCAAAACTATCCTTTTTCTCTCAATGAACTCATCACGTAGATGGTTTTTCAACGTTTCACTATGAAAAAACAGCTAAAGGCCAATCTCCATACAGCCGACTTCCTATTCTAACGGGAAAAATCAGAAAACTAGAAAGAGATAGACTTTTGCAATTTTCGCTAGGATTGATCGAATATAAATATCAGTCTCCCCCACACAATTTAGAAAAATTGGTAGTGTGCGACGGTATCGTGTGTGATTATTGTGAGAGTATGCACCCGCAAATGAAGTGCCATATCAATCAGATAAACATGTTCATCTGTTTTTGAGGGGTGTCATCTGCAGATCGAAAATCAGTTGGGGGAAATGAAAAATGCAGAAGCTGACAAAATTTGTAGGATGATTGTTTTCTCCCTTTCTGTTTAACCAATCTTTGTATAGTATATCCCATACTTTCATCAGAAGTAAAAAATGTCGGCTGTGTGGAAATTGACCTTAAAACAAAAAAATTTGCGAAATTATTGATGTAGTTTCATTTTATTCTGCCCCAAACATATTTAAAATAATTTTCATTTCAATTTTTCTTTTATTAACACAGAATTTGGAATTTTATTTTACTTTTTAAAGAATACCAATATTTTAAAGCCAAACGTAAAGATACAGACGCTTTGACAGGAACTTACAGAGCAATTACATATACATATGATTTCATAATAGCAATTTAGGAATTTATGGGATCTTTACGGTTACAAAGTGAATTTACAATTTGCGAATAGCAACCTTTAATATAATTGCCATGAATTGGTCTTTGAAAAAAAAAAGATTTTTGATCAAGAGTTAACCTTATATACATATGTATTTTCTAAATTTAAATTTCTATCGGGCTTTAAAAAACACCCTTTATATTAACTGATTGATTAACAAACGAAAAAAATTGACTGGTTCGAGAATATGTGAAAAAAAAAGTTTTTATTAACAAAAAAAAATAATGTAATTTCTTGTTTATATTATACATATATAATTTGGCTAGTAACAACGACCCTTCCTTGACCCATTTCGTTGTTTTTCGATACAAGAGGCAATCGGAAGAGCAAGGAGAAATAGTGGCAAGGTGTCACGAAATGTCAAAGTTATGTAGATATGTTTTTTTCTGCGTGTTTATAGCGCCTTGCATTTTTGTAGAGCTTTGTGTTGATATGCACTTGAAGCGAGGGTCACAAAACTCGTACAATATTTTCATTATATTAGTTCAACTTCAAGGCTACGTCAATGGATAATTTTTTTTTTCTTTAATTTATGATTTAGTATTAATTTTTTTCTTTTTGTCTGTTCGCAATTTTTATATTATGGAAGTTTAGGTTTTGGGCCATTTTTTTTTATTCGATACTATTAATTCGAATGAAAGCGAAACTGAAACTTGTTTCATAAATAAAGCGAAGAAAAAAATATGAATGAATTGTGTGGGTGGAGGAAATCTGAAACCACTGAAGTTATGGAATTTTGTAAATAAAAAATAATGCCTCATTTGTTTGCTGAATTCGTTTTTATTTGAATTGAATCCAAATCACGTTCTTTCTAATGCATTTTATTTTGTACCGCGCAAAATTTCAATCGGAAGTTCTATACGTATAGATCGAATTATTTGATTTGTAATCGGATTTTGTACAAAAAAAATTCGTTATACCACAGAGTATATAATAAAGATTTCTAATGGCTGTGCTTTAGACTTCTTCTCCTCCTTGTTTACTAAAATCCGTACAAATTATAGATTCTTCTTTTTATTTCACATTCTCACACCCTTTTGATATATTTTCCTTCAATTTATTTACAACACCACAGGAACAGGACCGTTTGACCGCATAAACTGTTTTGGTCCAAAACAAAGCTGAAACATAACCTAACACCAAAATACAAATGCTCAGTTATTCCTCCTTATTCCCGCGCCAAACAAAAATTTTGTGTGGTGTAGAATGAGAATAGAAAATGTATGATAATGGTATGTGCATATATAAAAAGCTTTGTTTATGTCAAACCAAAACGATAAGAAAATAACAATTGTGTAATTGGAATACTTTCTTAGAAAATTAATTTTCGCTTTTATAAATTTCCTGATAAGAAAATTATTCGCTAAATTAAATTTTATATTTATTTTAATTTCATATACTAAAAAAAAAAATGAAAAATATTTCCACTTACCATTTGATACTTCGTTTCTTAATGCGCATTCGATAATTCCAACGTGGAAAAATTTTTCGTTTTTTAATTCCGACAATTTTTATAATTCCCAATTTATTCTTGTTGAAAAATTGTGTATCCTTTTTCTTGATCGGTGATGACAATGAAGATTCCGACACAGTCATTGCGGATGTGCTCGGTTCTGTTTTCCTTCGGCTTGACATAACCACATCATTCATTAGATCATTATCATCGTATTCATCATCATCTTCATCGTAATTATCTTGCAGTGAAATTGCAAGATCATTACAAGAATCATTTTCACCTTCTTCGGATGAATCGAGAACTAGAGCAATTTCATCGTTAGGATCTTCAATATCATCTGTATCGTCTTCAGCTTCATCACTTTCATCTTCCTGTGAATCCGGCGAGTCTTCTTCTTGTTCTACACTTTCATTTTCCTGTGAATCCGGCGAGTCTTCTTCTTGTTCTACACTTTCATTTTCCTGTGAATCCGGCGAGTCTTCTTCTTCTTGTTCCACACTTTCGTTTGATACATTGTGAAAATCTTCTTGCTTTTCATCATCATAAATGGTCAAAAGCGGATCTTCTATTTCAATTGGAATTAAAAGTTCGTCATCTTTAGTTTCTGAACCTTTATCAATATCATTTGAAATTGGTTCCACTGTTTTTGGTAACAACAATGGTCCATCATTGTTATATGTTTGTAGAGTTTCTTTTTCCTCATCAGATTTACTGGTCATAATTTCCGGAATTGTTGAAATCTCCGATATTGATTTCGTTATTGTTTTATCAGCACCGCCATCTTCTGACGTCTTCTCTTCGTCCGTTCTTGTTTCTGTTTTTTTCACATTTACACATGAATTTTCCTCTGGATTTACAATCATTTCAATTTCTTTTGGAACAACACTTTCTAAAACATTTTTATCGTTTAAATTCTTATGTAAAACAGTCTGAATATTTTCAATCGTTTTTCCGCCATCAATTTCCATTCTTCTTCTTTATCGCAGCAAACTTTGTCTTCACATATACACACAATTCTACGTAAAAAAGAAAAGAAATTTCTATAGAATTTTACTTGTGTTTGTGGGCAGAACAAGAAGGAAAAAATCTGTTTAAAACTGTCCAGAAACAGGAAATCTTTAAAAGTTAAAAAGAGATGAAAATATTACATGAGCTCTTCTCCGAAAAAACAAATAAATTTAATTTAATTAGGAGCACTTTTTTTATGGACAAATTTAAATTTTTTTAATATCAAAATTTTTCGACATTTTCCAATAGATTGTATGTGTTGCATGAATCTCCCATATGAATGGCAATTTTACACAAAAAAAAAACAAATTGTTCACACCGGCATTCAAAATTCTCTGCAATAAAATTTTCAATTTTATTTTAAAATTTATTTGCAATACGTTACAAAAAACACTTTTATTATTCAAATAATTTTAAGTTAAATTTAATTAAAGTAAACAAACTATTTTTTTTAATTAAAAAAAAAACAAGAATAAGCTTTTCACACACCGTGTTAAATATAAACGGCAGCCATATTGATTTTAAATATGGCGATATGGGAAATTAGGATACGTTCAGTTGGTTTATTTGGGAATTATAAATTATTAATATAGAACTAATTTGAAATTATTAATATTGTCTTTTTGTTTTTCGAAAAAGAATTTAAAAACTTTTAATTTTTTAAGACATTTTGCAATTTTATATGCACGGAAAATATCAAAAAAAAGAAAAAATTAAGACTGTTCCACATTATCATCGCCGCGCATACAAGATGGTTAACAAATTCGTTAATATGTGAAGATAACAGTGTGGCAGGTAGACAATTTCGTTAATGTGTACTCATATGTGTTGGTTAACAAGTTAAATGGTAATTGGTCCGGTTCTATTTTGCTATGAGTCAATCATATGTGAATAGCTGTCAAATTATTTAGTTTTATAAAAATTAAGTTAATATTCACTATAAACATGTAATTTTTAAATATTTAATCGCTGAAAATAAGTTTTTATTATCACAGAGTGTGCAAAGGAACAAATTATAAAATTAATTACGCTTTTTGAAGCGAAAAAATATTCTGTGATACGAAAAAAAAATGTGCAACAGAAAATTCACGTTATAAAATGTTTTGTATTAAAATGTTTGAAGTTCAATTGTTTTAAATCTCCAGAATCATATTTCAAATTAATTGAAATTTATTTGCATTCATTATACACCAAATTAATCAAAAAGATTAGAAATAGAGAAATCGTATTGAGTAAAAGTGTCGAATTATTAGATGACTAGTCTGGACACAACCAATCAACCTCACATGAGTCTTCTTCTTCTTACCTGTTGGCATTAACGAATTTGTTAACCATCTTGTATGCACGGCGATGATAATGTAGAACGGCCTTTAGGAAGAATTAATAGAAATTATTTTCGCAATTTATTTTCGAAAATATCGAAGACACCTTATGTGTACGAAAAGGAAATTACTGCAAAATTAAAATATTTAAAAAATAATTTTTTTATCATTTCTAAATTATAATTAACTAATTATTTAATTACATGAATAAACAAGATTTGATTAAACATAAAAACTGATTACAAGAATACATGATCTTCCTGCATCTACCAATAGATGTCACTAGTTCAAAAACCAAAAATTTTCGGTACTAAAACTCGATCGCCAATTTTAAATGAAATATTTTCTTTTGAGTTTTTTTTTTGTTCGAATTAAAAACCAGACCCAGCCAAAACGATAAATGTGATAATTTTAATGATTTATGTTTTTTCGTTGTAATGAACAAAAAAATGTAGTTATTTTGTTCACAATCTCGATTTATGTACTAGTCATGGGCATAACAGAAAAAAAAAGAATGTGAATGCAATTTTATGCATTAAATGCGGTTCAGACACCATTTTTTAATTGTGCATCAACAAATCATTGAAATAAAAAATATTGTTTTAGCTTTTTTCTTTTTTTTGGTTTACTTCTAAACATGATGAAATAAACACAAAATTTGTCGAGGGTCATTAATTTAATCGGGTTTTATTATGCCAAAAATTTTTATTTCCAATTAATATTGAGATCAGTTTTACCTTGAACAAAATAAAAAAAAAAATACATTAAAAAAAATCAGACGCGTTATGATGACCTTCTCATGAAATGAACCCGTACCACGATGAGACCTCATTCTAAATAACATAAAAATAAATTGTATGATCAGGAGATTAGACAACAACTAGAAAGAAAAACAAAAAAACGGTTGTTTTTATGTCTAATTAACAAATTAGCATGTTTAATTCGATTTTAATTAAACGTTTTTCCCATCAAATTTTAATTATATATAAATGGTAAATTTATCACAATTAATTCAGTTTACTAATAAGATGGGAGACAAACAGGGGTGGAATCGTGTAACTTGATTTCGATCAAATCGTATCGAAAAAGCATACAAATTGCAATGTATTTTCGATATGATTTTCTATCAATCGAATTACACGATTCCACTCCAGAATTCAATCAAAATCGTTTACTTCTATATAAATGTATGTGATCGTTGGCGGCGGCGTATAACACCGTAGAGGTCACCCAATTTTAGAAGGCATCAAATCTACTAAATAATTTTTACTACTCAGTATATTTCTAGGATCCGTCGCATGATCGTGGCTAAACTACCTTTCGTGTGCCTCCCCGCACAACAGTTATTAGGGCCCCAAACTATCTAAACTGAAAATCGAAATGAATACAAAATTAAATTCTTGCGTTACATTGCACTTTATTAAAAATCATACGAATAGTTATTAACATTTAAAGTTTTCTTTCCTAGGTTTTTGTATTTGCAAAATCTTTCACAGCTGCACTTATACCTAATTGCTTTGCTCTATTTGCTTCAATTGATAATAACCTCAAATCACTTAAACGATCTTCTGTCATATTATTTCTTAAATAAAACTTTTTCGTATTAGTAGTCCTTTAACTTTAAGCTTGGATTTAAATTTGACAACTTGATATGTATAATCCTTTCACAAATACATCACAAAAGATGTCAAACATTGGGCTTGAGATTCAAAAGTTATTAACAAAATTATTTTTAAAAAAGGAAGTAAATTTTAAATTACAATACAAGTGGTTCCAGATGGACCTTAATGGAGGTTAAAGCAAGGTGAAGCTTCGCAAATGGTGACAAAGCCATAAGATTGGCAAGAAAAGTGATGCTGTGTGCGTTGTGCGATTGGAAAGAAATTGTTCACTACGTGATTTGCCGCCAGGTCAAACAAAGATTTAATTCTAGCCTGTATTGTGAACAACTAGAAAGATGCGACTAGAGTTCGAGTTGATAAATAGGAAAGGCGTAGATTACCATCGCGACAACGTCAAAGCTTTGCTGGGAAGCTTTGATGCACCCACCCTGTAGTCCTGGCATTGCATCATCGGACTGCCATTGGTTCCGGTCACTTCAGAATTCACTTAATGGTGTAAAGCTGATTTCAAAAGTATCTGTTTAGGCATTTTTGCACTAGAATGCGAAAAAACTTAATATTAAATTGCCTAGGACATCATGCTACTGTAACGCGCTACTTATCTTTGTAAAACTACTAGTATAAACGAAAAATAGACGTATTTAGCCAAAAATAGCGACCTGTAGGCAATTAGAAGAACGTTGCATGAAAACGTTGTTACTTCGAGTTTATCTTTTTATATTATAGAGTAGATTAATATAGCCTCCGATATTTTTTGCACCTGGTCAGAGAACAACACAGGAATAAGATGAGAAATGCGTAGAATCTATTTTGAACGACACAGTTTAACGGATCGACGCGATATTGCTTGAAACTTAACTGAGAACTTAAAAAATTCAACACAACTGAAAGCACTATTTGAGGCGACTGATAATTGTGATCAGACGATATTGTATTGGCTATACATTGTCTACGCTGATAATTTAAGGAGACGGATCATCTAACAGCTTGCTAATTACCAAGGAAGTGAATTTGTGGTCTTTCAGCATGCTTAATATTTGTTGTTTTGTTTTTTGTTTATATTTTTCAACAACTTTTTTACAATTTAACTCAGACCACATCATACACGTAGCAAGAAGACAAACCTCTATTTTATTGCCGTAATCCAGTCTATTGTAATTAACCATGCCCAAATTGAAGCTGGCACACAGTTTTGCTTAAATTTGAATGTTGTCCTGATGATTATGACAGTTTTTGATTGAAAATGTGAAAAGTATAAATTGAAATCGAATAGTAGTCGACGAAAATTGCCAAAAACACACCTTTTATCTCAATGAATTTCATTGTAAATAATGTGACAAATTGGAGATGGTGAAAAATTTCGTTTCGCACGGAGTCCATACTTTGCTTTAGAAATAAATCTAAACGTTTTGAATCAATTTAAAATTCATTAAATTGAAAAATGATTTATAAAGTAAAAAAAGTTTAGTTTTTAAATTCATTTAAAATACTTATTGACCGGGTTCAATCAGGTCAGACAAAGTTTTTCAAAGAAAAAAGTATGTACTTGACTTCATTACTTAACGCTTTGGAATAATTAGCGACGTTCTTTCTGTTTTAGATTTAAATAGAAAAAAAACATGAACATAAACTTAAAAGCAAAGCAACAAAATTCTACTTGAAAAAGGCGATAATGAAAATAAACAAAAATTTCGAGTTTAACTTTTGTTTTATGATTTTCTTTATTGTTTTTCGTTGTTTTAATTTTATTTTAATTGTATTTATTTTTTATACTGCTCGCGCAGTTGATTTTTCATACGTGCACATTTCATGCGCAGCTAGCTTCAGACATTATGACTTCCACAGATTTGGTGCACACCTCTTTGTATATGTTCATTTGACTCTTGTTGACCTCGTTTTAATTTCAGTTTTTTGTATCTGGAATTCTTACTTACTTACTTACATACTTACTTACTTACTTACTTACTTACTTACTTACTTACTTACTTACTTACTTACTTACTAGTTACTTAACTTTGTTTTATTCAATTTTTTTTAATTTTTTTAATTTCGTTTAAAATAAAAAACAGAAGTTTACATTGGTTCACAGATTTAATTGTTTAATTATTTATTTTTAATATATCGAATTTTATTCTAACATTAATATCCGAAACACACGTCAGGGTCAAAATATCCCAACTTTAAATCGTTGCATCTTATCCATAATGTTACGGATGCTGCGCATGTCAAATCGCACAATCTTGGTAGCCAATTGAGTCTCCAAACCTTCAAGTTAAAGTTTCACGAGCTGTGTGGCATATGGCCTCGTTCCATTGAAACCACATGTCTTCTAAATCAAAATCTTTCAATTTCGACCACAAAAAATGGCCACTTACGTGTTTTGCTAGTCCTAAGTACGGCAGTTTTGCTTATTAACGTACCCATTGTGATGAAAATTTTGCTCATCACTGAAAATGATTTTCCCTGAAAAATCATCATCGCTTGCCTAGTTTTTCAAGACCCAATCGGCAAATCTGAGATGCCCCTTTACTTCTTGGGCGAGCTGAGTCTTATACGGAAGTAGGTGAAGGATTTTAAGCAAAATTAGCCATACAGCTGAGAAGCCAAGTTGCTGTGATTTTCTTGGAATCGACATTTCTGTCTCTTCAAATTTTTTAATCAGCTTGCAAATACAGCTTTCAACAATTTAAAAATAAAAATACAAAAAAAACTTTCTTTTTATAATCAATAACTTTTATTTTCTTCAATAGGTTTTTTTTTGTTAAACAATTCTTTTTGTGTTTTGTTTTTCTTATTTTTTAAATTAAAATTTTTAATTTATATTTGTTTTTTTTCTTGTTTTTTTTACTAAAACCTTAATAGCTAAATAACATTTTAATAATTAATCCGACAAAATAAAATGGAAAATTTTTTAACAAAATACAAAAACACAAGAAAAAATATAGAACAAAATTTTCAACAGAAAGAATTTAGTTTTAGGAAAAGATTTTTTTAATAAATAATATGTTTATATTTTGATTTTTAAACAAAAGAAAATCTAATTACATACTTCATTAATTTATTTGAAGATACTTTTTTTCTTTTCTTAATCTTAAAATTGATTTACACATTTTTTTACTTAAAACATTAAATTTTAGGTTTTTTTGTTTGTATCATTTTTTTCTTTTTTATTTTAATATAAATATTTACAATAATAAATTAAATAATATGGAAAAGAAAAATGATTTAATTTAATTTCAATTTGGTTTTTTTAAGATTTGTAATAAGTCTCTGATTTCAAAATAATAATTTAATAGTTTTTAATTATTTCTTTGTTATATTTTTTGTTTTATTTAAAATATTTAAAAACCAAAAAAATTGCAGGAAAATGAATAGAAATATTTCATATTTTATTTAATTACAATTATTACACTGCTCCTTTTTTGAAAATAAATTCAATACATTTCATTAAATTTTTATTAATTAGTTTTTTTTTAATAGATAATAAAATTTGGTATACAAAGTTTTTTTGTCATTTTTTCGTAATTTTAAATATTATTTTCTTATATTTTTGATTTTTTTTATTTGCTTTCTTTTTTAAAAAAAGGAACTTCTTTAGTGAATTATTTTTAAATTTAAAAAATTGGAAAAAAACAAGTACTCAATAATTTCTCGAAATAGAAGGCCAAAAAACGGGTGGCAGTGACGTCATTTAAATACAGGGATTTGAAAAAGATGATTTATACTTTAATTGTTCATGTATACTTCAATTTTTGATGCTTCTGCATGTGTCAAAAAATGAAGTTTTGAAATTTTTAAAAACATTTTATTTCATAACAAAATAAAACAGCAAAAAGTTTATAAGTAATTATTTAAATCTGGATAAATAATGTGTTCATTTGAAAAACAAAGTTTATAATTTTCCTTTTGATTATTTTAATACTATTTACCGAAACCCATGTCATTTTCAAATAGTATTTAAGCGATGCTCTACTAAATTATTTATTATAGTGTTTTTTTGTTAAGGGTACGTTTATTAGTTTGCTTAACTTTACCTGAAATTATATAAGAAAAATATTATAATTCTTGATTTAAACTCTTTTTGTTAAAGAAAAAAAAACTATAATAAAAATATATAAAAATGTTTCTTCAAAAAAATTCATTCTGCACTTAGAACATTTTCTTTAGGATCCCAATTAATTTAACGAGATCATTTGGTCAATAATAGGAGTGTTTCAATAAGACTGAGTTTTTGTACAAAAACAAAAGAACCCAATTATTCCAGTTACGAGAATTTTAAATTATTTTCTCGTAACTTTTAATATCACTGTACAAAACTTAATTCCTCTTGGCTAATTTTGTCAGATTTTCTTTTTCTAGGAGTTAAAGTCAGCGAAAGGCATATAAAGACTGTTATTGAGGTCACCACGTAAGTTTTTCATACTTTGTGTTTGAAGTTTTCAAAAATATAGCACCACATAAATAGAGACGACTCAAACTGTTATTTTTAAAGAACATGAATCGAATGTTATTGTCCTTTCTCAAGAACTGTGATTTTTATCAGTTATTTTTCACAGACTGCAATTTTTCGTAATACGTACATTTTTCAAATGAAACATCTATGGAACATATATCGGAATAGGTTCTTTGAAATAAAATACTATACACTTCGACTCTTTTTAATATTTTTTTCAAATGCAAAAAAGAACAGTCTTTTTGGTTAGTAAAAAGTGAATCATTTTTGATCATATATTTCTATTAGAACGAAATAGGTTTTCGTTTTCAAAGTTAAGAGAAAGAAATGAAAACTTTCGCTAATCTCGTCTCTACGTTTTCTCACAAAATGGTCTTATGAACCAACAATGTCAATTTTACAGTCTGTGATAAAAAACCAGATCGCAAACTGTTCTTTTAATAACAGATATATATTTATTGCCGAGCAGTGAACAGATACAGTACTTTTGGAATATGCACCTGTTATTAATTCAAAGGTTGCGATTTTTGACACCATCTCTATAGATGCGTTACTTCAGCCATATGAAAAGCCAAACTAAAGTTACTTATGGGGTTTTTTTTCTCTAAAGCAATGTAGAATTTTTGAGTTTTTATGACATTATATCATTATTTATTTATGCGAACTATCATAAAAAGAGAAAAAATTTTGCATTTTTTTCGAGAAACGAAAACTTCATTAAGTGTTTGTCGACTCAAAAGAGTGAAGCAAGTTGCATGCTGAGAACCCTGTTCTTTTCAACTGCAAATAAATGTATCGAATTTTAGCCATCAGCTCAATAAAAATATGAAATAATAATAACGATTTTGATTGAAATTATTTTTGTGTTTTTTTCCAAAATAATCCAATTTTATGGTGCTAAATTTTTTACATTTTCTTTTCTAAAATACAATTCATTTTGTTTTTAATTTTATACAATTTTTAACTAATTTATCATTAAATTATTTCTCTTTTTGCCTTTGATAAATACTTTTCTAGTAGTTTTCTTGTTCTTCTCTAAAAATTACTTATTTTGAAATGAATTATTCTCATTGAAATGATATTTTTTTTATACTTAAATTTCTTTTAACTACATTTGATTTTTATTATTTTTTTTTTAGTTTAATTTATTTTTCTTTACAAATAAATTACTTTTTAAACATTTAATTAGTTTTTTTGTATACGAACTGGCTTTGGTTTTTCTTTTTTCTTTTTTAAATATGTAAAATATTTTTTATTATTAATTTTTGATTTTTAAATTTTTATTTTTTACATTTAGTTATTTTTATTAAGTTTTAATTAGTATAATAATGTCGGTTTTTTGTCTTGTTTTTGTTTTTTGCGACAAATTTTTCAGACTCTCGAAAGAATTTATAAGGTTGTACAAGAAATTCTTCCCTATTAAAACAACATTCCGGTCTCAGCCTCTATTTTCCAGTAAAGTTAAAAATTGTCTATACTTTCGAGAGTTTGCCGAATTTTTTTTTAAATTTTCTAAACCAAGAAATACCAAAAAAATAGTTATATACATATACCATATAAATATTTTATTTTTATATTGCAAAGTTTGTTTTGGTCATTTCGATTTTTTTTTAAATTAACATAAAATTTTGGAATTTGATTTTAAATTATAAAATCAAATTCTGATATTATTCCTGGAGAAGCTCAAAATTATTAAAATTTAAAACGTTGTAGGTTTATAACAGACTTGCGTTAAATAAGCTGATTAAATTTCGGTTCATCATTAAAAAGCAATATTTTATTGGCACTTTTACATGATGGGTAAATGGAATTAGCTATACAAATTTATGACAGTTATCACTGAAAGAGCAATTCAAAAATGAAATTGAACTTTTTCACTATTTTAGCGATCATTAGCAAGGATCACACAAAATCATTCATAATACAACGAGTGATATTATCATCATAATTCAAGTATCCAAGCCACATAAGAATTAAGAATTCTAGGCTTGCTAAGGCAAAACTCAAAAATTTGCATATTAGGATTTTTATCTTGTGCAACATTTGGAAAACCAGTTAATTTAATGCGCAACCAGTGCGATGGAAATTAATTTTCAACAACTCCACTGATTTCAACGAACGAATGTTTGAATTTAGGTGTATTTTGTTTAAAATAGAGGAAACATCAAGAATAACTTATTGATTATTTACAATGAAAATTAAACTTGGAATATTATGCATACAAAAGTAGGTAATATGTGATAACAGATATTTCCATTTTATTTATGCTTAGAACTTCTTTGATAATAAAAACGTAACTTAAACTCAATTACAAAGTTTTCCACTTAAAAGATTTCTCATAAACTCATTTTATAATATATTATTCAATATAGAAAAACGTTTTTAAGATTTGCGTAAATGAAATCACGCGAAAAGCTCATAAAAAGAAAACCATTTTTGATAATAAAGGGTTATGCAATGTGTAATAGAACTACTGACAGGGATTGCAGCCATATTTATTAATATTTTGATAGCTGCTGTTGTTATTTTTTTCAGTATAGTCTGCCATTTTATCCTGGAGTGTTTCACATTGGAACAGGGTTTGCAAGTTATATAAACTTTTTAAAAAAATCAGCATTCGATTTGCCAAACTCAACGTACACAATTTTATGGTCGACAAAATCGTCCATCTGAGCAAGTTATTCGTCAAAGACAAAGTAATGTGCGTAGTGAAGCGAATATCATTGTAAATGAAGGTATAAGGGCTGATCCCAAATTTTTTATATTTTTTGTAAGGATATCTAAATCTACTTGCGTATGCTGATAACCCAATAACAATTGAATCACCAATTTCGAAAACGACTCATGTCGGTTTTTTGAAATTGTTCTGAATTTCTGCCATACTGTACTCCATACATCATCTCCAGAAAGACATGTATTTTTCAACTTTGGAAAACAGATATGAGTCCCTATGTTTTGAAAAAAAAAACCGATATGAGCCCTTTTCGAAATTGGTGATTCAATTGAAGAATTAAAAACAAGATAGTTCGTGTTAAGAGCTGTCCAAACGCACAGTTTGTTACTCAGTTTTGCCTGCGCAAATCTTATTTGCGCACAGTTTTTTATTCAGTTTCGCCTGCGCAAATCTGGTTATTATTCCTGGAGAAGCTCAAAATTATTAAAATTTAAAACGTTGTAGGTTTATAACAGACTTGCGTTAAATAAGCTGATTAAATTTCGGTTCATCATTAAAAAGCAATATTTTATTGGCACTTTTACATGATGGGTAAATGGAATTAGCTATACAAATTTATGACAGTTATCACTGAAAGAGCAATTCAAAAATGAAATTGAACTTTTTCACTATTTTAGCGATCATTAGCAAGGATCACACAAAATCATTCATAATACAACGAGTGATATTATCATCATAATTCAAGTATCCAAGCCACATAAGAATTAAGAATTCTAGGCTTGCTAAGGCAAAACTCAAAAATTTGCATATTAGGATTTTTATCTTGTGCAACATTTGGAAAACCAGTTAATTTAATGCGCAACCAGTGCGATGGAAATTAATTTTCAACAACTCCACTGATTTCAACGAACGAATGTTTGAATTTAGGTGTATTTTGTTTAAAATAGAGGAAACATCAAGAATAACTTATTGATTATTTACAATGAAAATTAAACTTGGAATATTATGCATACAAAAGTAGGTAATATGTGATAACAGATATTTCCATTTTATTTATGCTTAGAACTTCTTTGATAATAAAAACGTAACTTAAACTCAATTACAAAGTTTTCCACTTAAAAGATTTCTCATAAACTCATTTTATAATATATTATTCAATATAGAAAAACGTTTTTAAGATTTGCGTAAATGAAATCACGCGAAAAGCTCATAAAAAGAAAACCATTTTTGATAATAAAGGGTTATGCAATGTGTAATAGAACTACTGACAGGGATTGCAGCCATATTTATTAATATTTTGATAGCTGCTGTTGTTATTTTTTTCAGTATAGTCTGCCATTTTATCCTGGAGTGTTTCACATTGGAACAGGGTTTGCAAGTTATATAAACTTTTTAAAAAAATCAGCATTCGATTTGCCAAACTCAACGTACACAATTTTATGGTCGACAAAATCGTCCATCTGAGCAAGTTATTCGTCAAAGACAAAGTAATGTGCGTAGTGAAGCGAATATCATTGTAAATGAAGGTATAAGGGCTGATCCCAAATTTTTTATATTTTTTGTAAGGATATCTAAATCTACTTGCGTATGCTGATAACCCAATAACAATTGAATCACCAATTTCGAAAACGACTCATGTCGGTTTTTTGAAATTGTTCTGAATTTCTGCCATACTGTACTCCATACATCATCTCCAGAAAGACATGTATTTTTCAACTTTGGAAAACAGATATGAGTCCCTATGTTTTGAAAAAAAAAACCGATATGAGCCCTTTTCGAAATTGGTGATTCAATTGAAGAATTAAAAACAAGATAGTTCGTGTTAAGAGCTGTCCAAACGCACAGTTTGTTACTCAGTTTTGCCTGCGCAAATCTTATTTGCGCACAGTTTTTTATTCAGTTTCGCCTGCGCAAATCTGGTTTGCGCATGCAAAAGTGAGTAAAAAACTGTGCGTTTGGACGTCTTTTTACTGGTGAAGTTAGACCAAGTTTGTTTGAAAGAGTGGCTGAAAATTGGGTCCAGACAATGCATTATATCAACGTAGCCATGATGCATATTTACATGAAGCTATATTTCATCAATAATGGCATTGAATGATGTTCCAAATAAAAAAAATCATTGGTTTCATGCATATTTTTTTTTTTCTATTTCAAAGTTATGTCACGCTTATTGGATAACCCTTTACATAGAAACATAGAAAGAAAGGACGGTGTTAAATTATTATGGTATATCAGAAATTGGAAAACTAAATTAAACAAAAAGCCAACGAAAACCCGAAATTTTTGTCAAATTATTGAAAATAATCAAAAAAAAAAAACAAAAAAAAAACAGTAATCGTAGTTAATTTATCGCGCATGCGCAAACAAATAATCCAACATTCCAACCGGTGAAAGTTTTACATGCGCGAAAGACGAAGAAATTATATTTTGATTTTTTTTAAATATAAATATGCAAGAGATTTTTTTCTGTGCCAATTATTTGGTACATGAAAATTACTGAAGCTGTCTGCATATTCGTTTGGCTTGAATTGCACACAAATTTTTGTTCGCTGAAGTAAAATTAAACATGAAAATGCGATCATATAAAAAATATGATTTCAACTTTCTTGAAAAATACGAAACAAGTTAAAAATAGAAAATACATAATTTTGTACAATTTAAAAAATATGTAGTTTTCTACAAAATCTTTGAAAGTTGGAAGATTTTATAAAAATTCCAGTACAAAATTTGGGTTAGTTTTTTCTTTCAAAAAATTGTTTAAACTTTTTTGTTTTAGAATTTGATCAAAATTTAATATTAATTAAATAGGAATAATTTAGTAATATTTTTTTTTGATTTTTATTCACGAGAGTATTATACTATAATTGGTTGCGTAAACAACCAATAACAACTTACCAAATGTACCAAAATTCGAAAGTTAAAGATTTAGAAAATGTCACAGAATGAAAGAACAGTTTTAATTTTTCAATACTTTAGGTGTTTTAGGTGTATCCAAGTAATAAGCAATTGTATTGTTTAAATCAGGGATCCTTAAACTTGTTTTCCTGCGAAACCCCTAGAAGCCCGATTTCGGGTCGGACCAAGGAAGAATGGATATTTATATAAATAAGCAGATTTTTAAAAATATAAATGAAAACTTCAAAAAAGTCCTGAAACAGAATTGGTATATGCATAAAAACTTCCCAGCCATTTCTCGTTATCATGAGGGAAGATAACGCCCTTCCTGCTTATTAATTCTGGCCACTATTACTTGCTTTTTTCAATCTTGTTAGTTGATGGCAATAAAGATTCCATTCAATCGTTTTGCCAAGCGAGAGGAGCTCGTGATAATTAATTTCTTTGTAATTCCATCAAACACACAATAAGAGCATCCTCTAGATCAGACATATCAAGCACCAGGCCCTTTCATCTAAATTCTGCGGCCCGTTGATTTCATAAACCTAACAGTGCATTGCGGCGCATAATAGAAATTTTATTGGTAATCGAAATTTAATATTTGATCGTGTAGATTTCTGTGAGACATTTTTGCGTTGTTGACACACTCATCTATTTGTAACTTCTATACGAAGTATATAAGTTACGGGAATATTGATCGAATCTCAACGTTTTATAAGATTCTAAATCGTTTGCAATCATTGTTATCCAATGTCTGTCTGTCGTCTGTCTGTCGGTCTGTCTGTCGTGTACAAGATTGCGGCCGTATTTTTGAAACAATTTCCATGAAAATTGGCAATAGCGGTTTTTTTCTCATGAGAACTATTCTATCAGAAGTTTAATTTTCTGTCTCACGTGGGCCGACAGAGGGGAATATGAAACTTGGGTTTATTTGTATGGAAAATAAAAACAACGAAGATTTTAAATGCTAATTGAGGGGAAACCAAGTTAAATAATTATATCGTATATCGTCGTTATCTCCGAAACTTGGAAGACTTGGGCTTCTATCTTTTGGAGTAAGCGAGCGAGAAGATAAAATAGTGAACATTTCTCCTCCTTAATTTTGTATGAAAACGAGGGAAATGAAATCTCCAGTTAATGTATCTCTATGCTCCAAACGATTCAAACCCAAGTTTTCCAGATTTCGTAATTGACTCGCAATTCAACCAATGAGATGTAATAATTTAACTTGGTTTTCTCTTAACTAGCATTTAAAATCCGCGTATTTGTAGTACTAGTCGTTTACTAAGTTATTTCCAGTTCTGATGCTCTCGGATTTAAGACGTCACAATCGTTTATGTTGGCCTGATGAACTAAGCATAGCATAAGCATACCTGCGGGTAATAATGCCAATTGATTTGAATCATCATTTTAATAAGACAAATGATTACTCAATACATACTGTAAAATTCAGATTAGTTAGTTTGACTTTTGTTTTCCGTTTTCATAAAATAATTTCAATAAGACGTAAGATTAGTTTCAAAATGTTTAAGCATGCTCGCCATTTTTGAGTCAATACACTTAATTTATGACGTCATTTCATTTAATTTATTATAAAAATTTTGACGTGCACATAAAATGTTTCTTTTTTTAAAAGTTCCCAAAAAAAATATGGATTTAAGAAATACGAGACATCTTTTTACGGTTGAAAAAATAACCTAATTGATTTTTATTTTAATTCTTTAACATTTTTAATTTTGTCAGTAAAAAAAACACAAAAAAAACATAGAAAGTTGTCGGTCACACCTTAAAAAACTTCGCCCTTCGTCCATATTAGACCTATTTGTTTTTTTTTCTTTAATACAAACGAATTGAAGCGGAAAATCTGGAAGCCAACTAAAAAAAAGCATTTTTTAATCTTCTAATTCTTTTGTTTTATTTTTGAAAAAGAACGAAAGTAATTCTGACTGATTTTGATATAATTTGAACAAAGCAATGATCTTTTCATTTTTGGGTGGTTTTTTTCATGTGCGCTATTGTTATCCTGTAATCTTTTGTTTTTTTCTTTTTCTTTTTAAAAAAATTTCTCTAAAAATAAATTTCCAAAGAAAAAAAAATAAAGTTTCCTTTTATCTTTTTCGTTAAATTCTAATCCCGGAAAGAGAAATTTTCAGTTAACCATGACGTCACAGTTCCTTGACTTTTATCTTTATGCTCAAAGAAAAGAAAAACATGGTATACATATTTTCTTCTCTTGTTTTCATTTCCTTGTTTTCTTCTGGTAGCGAACTCATTGGTGTTCATTAAATTTTACGCACGAAACATGCGCACAATAGAAAATGTGTACGTAAAACAAAGAAAAAAAATAACAAGGATTAAAAATTTGTAGGGTTGGAAAGAGGGAAGGAACAATTTTACACACGAATATTTTCTAAGCAGAAGAAAATAAACAAGAGAATTACAAGAATTTTACAATTCTTTTTTTTTCTCAGTAATCAATTAAATTCAATAAACGACAAAAATAAAGAAAATTTTAAGAAGACAAACTAAAATCGGCATGAAGAGATTTTTTTCGGGACCAAAGCCGCACGTAGTATGTAACCCTAACATTTTGTTAAACGTAAATTTCGATTCTAGGCCGATTCCACTCGGGCAATTCCACTCGGACAATTCCACTCGCACAATTCCACTCGGCAGAATTCGTTTAGAGAGCAATTTAATTCAATGTATTTAACTCGCGCGAGTTAAATACATTGCATAAAATTGCTCTCTAGTTGAATTATTATGTTATTATTCTTATATGTAAAAGAAATTAAATTGTTGCCTAGTCAAATTTTTCCGAGTGGAATTGTGCCCGAGTGGAATTGTGCGAGTGGAATCGGCCGGTCACCGTAAATTTCAAGGCATTTAAATATATTTTCGATCCTTACATGAGTTTTGCATTTCTAGCATATGCTTAAAATTTTATTTAAATCTGTCAACTAAATATTCAAAAAACGTGGAGTTGTATGGACAATCTTTCTAAATTGCGTAAATGTTATATCTAGAGATCAAATTATCATGTGATCTGCAATTTGATATATCCAAGTTAACTCCTACTCCATCAGATCTTAAATCAAAGTGTAACTAAGCATAAAGTTCGGAAACTTTCTACTCTTATCGTCTTCATTTATCGATTTCGATTATTCCGTAATGCATATATGGTACTTGTGCATATTCATGAAAATGTATAAGCATGCATAAAAAGGTGCGTATACATATTCATATTGGACTAGCATCCCGTCCCGGCTTCGCACGGGTGGAGATTTATTTTTTAAACATTAGAAGGGTCTTTGTGCATGAAGTTAGACTACAGAGAATATTAGACGCGGCAAACATGAATGTGAGGATCATTGGATACGGATGTATGCGGAACAAATCTTATTTCTATAGATTATATTATTTAAGTTTAAGTAGGGATCCCTAATTTTTTCTAGTAATAAATATAGCCTATGTTACTCAGGGATAATGTAGCATTCTAATGGTGAAAGAATTTTTAAAATCGGTCGAGTAGTTTTTGAGTTTATTTGTTACAAACATAAAAATACAAATCTTTTAAGTTTTAGTAGGGATCCCTAATTTTATCTAGCAATAAATATAGCCTATGTTACTCAGGGATAATGTAGCATTCTAATGGAGAAAGAATTTTTGAAATCGGTCCAGTAGTTTTTGAGTTTATTCGTGTCAAACATCCGTACAAACCTTTCCTCTTTATAATATTAGTATGATTAAACGAACACCGGAAAATATACGAGTAATTCCAAAAGTTCTAAAAGTGAAGACGTTGTTTTCCCATGCTCAACTTAATGTAATTAGGGCTACTTTGGTCTGGATGATCGATTTCTTAGCATCTAAGATTTCGAACTTCATTATTAGTAACAATTTGGCTAAAATGCAGGAAACGTCTAAATCGATGACAAGATGATAAGGAAACAATAATAAAAGCTATGAGCTAATTCGATAACTTTCAATTAAAATTGATGATGTTACATTAAGGGGTTTTATAAAGTAGGCGTTATCCAAACACAAGCTCAACTTCTAATTACATAGGTATTTTAACCAAATTCTAATTTCGGTAACTTTATTTTGTAGTTTTTTCTTTGAATGTGTCGACATTTGTTCAATTAAAAAATTTGTACATACCATAATATAAAAGAGAATTTTTCTCACATTATTTTTTGGCACCATTTCTTTCAAGCAACAATTCCAGTTTCTTAATAGTAGATAAATGTATTTTTATATCAAACAGAGTATATTGTACTCAAATTCAATATCATACCACATATTATGCCACAATATCCCTAATTTCAATCAAACTAAGTTACATGATTTTTCAGTTGTTTTCGTGCACTGACGGATGAATAATCAAAAATCAAAATAGTTTTCAAGTCTCTACAGATCTAATCTCTTGTATTCTGAGACAGTTGCCTGATCAATTTTTGAGACTTTACAAATATGTATGTCATTAAAACTAATTTACTCTTTGTACTATATTCTATACTAAAATGAAAATTATGATATGAATGAATATCGGGGGTTTTTTTGTATGGAATTTCTTTAGAAAAAAAGAGACTTCTCGTTTGCGATTGAAGTGATAAGTAAAAAAACAAGGGAAAGTATGTGAAGACCGAAGACTGAGTATAATTTCACGTTCTTGATAAATTATAAAAAGGATGAAAGAGGCCCAGCCCAAGAAAATGCTGTCCTAAATTGATTTTAATTAAAATCGAGTAATTTTTAGGGAACCAAAAACCGCCATCCTAGAATAACACGAGTTACAACATAATTTACAATATGTGTACTTGTTGAAGTGTAAGAAAATGGATTTTATGCGTGAGGAGGGTTTTTTAATACATACATTAATGATGGTGTCAATTTTTTGCCCGAATATTTGAAGCTTTTAGAAATACGTGACAAGTAAGAAAAAATAAAGTCTAAACTTATATGTATTTTGCACACTACGTGTGCACCAAAGTGTAAGTAATGATAAAGTATGGAAACTACCTATCCTTACCGTGGCGACGTTTTTCAAATGTTGACTGTTCTTTTTCAAACAATTTTCTCTCTATAATATGAGCAAAGAAGTACGCGTTGAAATTCATACGGCAATGCACAAATCCTAGAAGAAAGAGTTAAGAGTTATTCACATCTTTTTGCTTATTCTGGCTACTTCGCTAGCTTTCCATACTTATAATTTGGTGTGCACTATGAATGAAAGAATATACAGATTGCGCCATGCGCATGTCGCCCATTTTGAATTTTAATTTTCATAATTTTATGACGTCACACGGGTGAGGCTGTCAAAAACTAAATAAATAAATAATTAACGTTTAAAAAAGTTTGTGAATTAAAAAAAAGTTTAAATTAAAAAATGAGGTGTGCCGCGCTTCATTGCAATAATAACAATGAGAAAAAGAAAATAAATTTTGGTTTTATTGTTTCCCCAAAATAACAAACATTCAAAAAGTGAATTTTTGCAAAAGTGACTGTTTTTATATCAAAACGTCGACATAAAAGTAAAAAAACTGTTTTTTCGGGAAAGGATGTAGTTTCGTATTAAGAAACTAAATCTAAATCCAGAAATTATTCAAAATTTAAAATTTAAACAAAGAAAATTTAGAAAAATTGTAACATAATTTTATAATAATAAATTAAAAAGAAAATTTAATTTACATTAATTTTGGTTCATTTATTTATTCTACTTAAAAAAATATAATTAGAAAGTAAAAACTTCCTTTAGAATCACTTTTTAGTAAACAATTGTGATTTTTCATACAAAAAATTTTTCATATATGGTAAGCACCCCTGTGACGTAAGTGCGCAGAAAAACCAATCATTCATGGGTGTACAGGAGGAAATTTTGTGTACATTTTCTCTGATTCGTCGGAACCGAAAGGAAAGAACACAGGAATACAAAATGATATTTGTAAACAGAACGCGTATTAGTAGTAATGTGTAGTAGTAATGTGGACGTTAAAAGAAAATCAATATCGTCATCCAAGTTTTTTCTTGGCATATTTTAACATTTGTCTTGAACAGACTGTATATCAATCGTTTCTGTCATTTATACTTATAATCGATATCGATCGATTATTGGCTCATAAATTCAGCAATCTGTACCCTCAAATTTGTTCGGTAAAACAAGCCAACCAGCAATAAATTTTTGTTGTTGTATAACAAAGATCTACTGGGCTTTAAAAACTTGTTTTTATTTTTAATTTTATTTTTGCATAAGAAATTTATTCAATTAATAAAATGTATCTAAAAATATATTTAAATAATAAATTATGGGAATTTATTTATTAAAAATTCTTCTTATAGACATTTTAAATTTATAATTTATTAAAAAAACAAATTTAAAAATAATAATTTTTGTTCTAAAAATATTCCAACTATGAAATAAGATTTTTTTGTTTTTATGCGTTTCTAAAATAATTACAATTGAAAACTGAAGGAAAAGAATGCATTTTAATGGTAATCGATCTTAGTTAAACAATTTTAATAGGTTGTGGAATACTTATTTTTCTTCTCCTTATAATTGGCATTTGAATATATCGTGTAGGTATTAAATGACGACAACAGCAAATGTCAAATGTCAATGGCAAGCAATTTATTAAAAATTAAAGTTAAATAATCGTTATTTTAACCACGAATAACAAAAATTACCAAAAATGGTTTGGTCTGCTTAAAAATGTTGATTGCTATTGGCACACAATATTTTGGATTGTGTTGTATAATTCTAAACTACCAAAAATACACTGCCAATGGATACACTCGATGAATGCTTTCTTTCGTTTAACTTATAAGTATAGTAAAAAATAAAAATAAGTATAGTTTTTCGTCCTTTTTAAAATTTGGCCTTTTTTGAGCCCTAATTTCCCCATATAGCAGTGCCCATTGTAAAGTTCAATTTTCCATATTTCCATTTCGTACATACAAACCCCACGATATTCTTATAATTCGTATTCCATATAGGACCATTTTATAAACATTGGCAACCTTCAGATAGAAGGAATTTTCCCATCTCATGGGGAATTCGGTTTTTATGCAAAATAACTCCGTTCTCTTTCTTCTTTATCAGTGATTCATAATACAAGATCTGTGTAAATATGTATATTTATATTAGGGTATTTCCTTCCCGTTGTAAATCATGGCACATCGTTGTCATTGTATAATTCTCTATCGAAATATACAAAATTATACAACAATACATCATGCTTTACAACTAAAAAGGAATATCCTCTACTATGTCTTGAAAGATATCTTTTCTTTTATATGACTTTATCTGATAATATAGTGTTGATATAACACGGAACGTATTAGAAGTGTAGAAGTGTAAGATACTCTAAAAACAGATAAGTTATTTCAGTTAAATTAGACAGTTTTTAGTCGGCATGTGAGTTGATCCTTTTTCATGCTGCCCTTTTTTGAGCCAATTCAATTCAATTTCGTTATAATCCCCTAAGAAGTTTTCAAGTTAAAAATAAACGTCATATTTTATAAATCACAAGATCGGTACCAAACACAAGAGACCAGTTCCCCGAATTTCAATTACCTAAAAATAACGTGTTACAGAGGTTTCATATAAACTAAATTTTGATACAGACAGACAGGAAAACATTTTCTGAAAATATGTTCTTTTCAATTTGGGGCACCTCAAAATCTGAAAGTTGCAAATTTTGCTATTTTACTATTTTTACTATCACAAAACTTTATTTTAATTCTATGGAAAGAAAGCAATAACAAATAAAAATGCTACGCAAAATAATCAACCAGCAAAACAAAAATGCCAAAAATATTTCACATGAAAAAGCTTTTAGTTGAATCTAAATAATATGGTAGAAAATTTGTACGCATTTGCACTTGTTGTATGAGATCGTCGTCATTTGTGAATAAAGTGAGGAAAACTTTCATGTGTGAGTTTAGAAATGTAATGTTTTCAATTGATATGAAAAATAAACATTTTTTTGCTCCATTTGAATTACATAAGTTAAACAAAAATAACAGCACAAATTATATCATATGTTACTAAATGTAATATAATTAGCGAAAATATTGTATTCTAATAAAAGGTGCAATTTTAAATCAATTATAAAAACAAATGTTGTATGTATTAGGGTTGTTTAAAAAGTTCGTTCGCTTCTTGATCTAGAATATATCTACACAATTGAGTTCAATTTAAACAATGTAAATGATTATTAAAGAATAATAAGGATACCTCGCGGCAAAATACAAGGTGTAGTCCAAAGTAATCAGGACTTTAAAAAAAAAAAACAGAACAAATGGTTTTTTCGGCAAAATCAATTGATTTTATTCAAAATAGTCTCCTTCTGCTTCAATACAGCTTTTTGCACGGTCCAAAAGCATGTCGAACGAGTGTTTTAGCTCGTTGGCTTGTATGGCCGCCAGTATGCCGGTGCAAGCCTTTTGAATGGCCTCTACGTCTGCATAACGCTTCCTTTCATCGGCAAATGCATTTTTCCGAAAAGGTAGAAGTCGCACGGTGCCATATCCGGTGAATACGGGGAGTGGTTGATGGATTTTTGGTGAGATAATCGGTCACAAGCGTCGATCGATGAGACGGCGCATTATCGTGCAACAAACGCCAACTTCCATCTTCGCGATATTCGGGCCGAACACGTCGAATACGGCGCACCAAACGCTTCAAAACTCCTAGGTAGAATACCGCATTAACGTTTTGACTGGGTGGAACAAATTCTTTGTGGACAATACCCTTGGAATCATAAAAACAAATCTGCATTGTCTTCACTTTTGACTTCTCCAGGCGCGATTTTTTGGGTTTCGGCTCGTCCGGCGCCTTCCATTCAGCACTCTGGCGTTTCGTTTCGGGATCATATTGAAAACACCACGTTTCGTCACCAGTCAAAATGTTATAAAGGAAGTTTTTGTCCTTTTTGACCTCTTTAATGATGTCCTTCGAATGTTGAATTCTGAGCAATTTTTGGTCGTCGAAGCTCATTTTCGCACCGATGACACAAACATACTGCACTTAAAACGCAATAACTTCACTTTCAATAGATGAAATGTCATGAAATTCTCACAGGAAGTCGATAAAGGATAGCAGATTCTAACGCACCAGTCGGCATATAGATGGCGCCACTAGGGGCGCTAGATTCAAAAAGTCCTGATTACTTTGGACTCCACCTTGTAGTAATATTTTGGTTAAAATTCCGCTTTTTTATAAATGTTTCGAGTTAAAGTACCAGTCCCAGGAATTTTTTGTCTTTGAAGGAAAAGTTTTACTATCCAATATCGTTCTAATTCTTAACTCCCAGATTTTCTTTGAAATTTTCGGAGCTACTGATTCAATCCATTTCCGTAAAATTGATAAAAAGCATGTAGCATACGCCAAACTAATAGATCTGAATTTAGAAAATACGGTGTGTGACTTTGCGATGGTTTTTGCACTGAAAAGCACAAAAATTAAATATGTTTAAGGGAAATAACTTGAAATACTTTTCACACTCAGACACGACTGGATACTTTGTAATAATATAAAATTGAATGAAACTCAATTTTCATGATAATTAATAACACAATATTTTAATTTTGTAGTATAATATATTGTTTGTGTTTTTGAGCGCACATTTCTTACAGCGCCAAAACCGAGGCATGTATAGGCGAATTTCCTTCTAAATGATCTTTCAACAAACGTTATATGCCTAAAAATACTTCAGGTGCAAAGCAGTAAATGAGAATAGAAATAAAATTCGCCATAGATAACCATAAGGTTGATGCGTTGTTTAAAATGTTGAACATAAAAGACACGTTCGTATCATCATTCCTATTCCTATGCCTTTTTATTTTACCATGAGGTTTCTAAGTATTTCTCTGTTAAACCGCTGAAAGCTCTATTTGTACTACCAATGATATTTCGCCCAATTAGTCTTTCGAAATTTAATCGTTAAAATTTAGAGAAAAATTCACTTGACGCACAAACTTTAAGGACAACTCATTCACAGAAACAAAACAAAAAAGAAATATAAAAATTTGGATTTTTCTGAAGTGGCTTTTATTACTTTAAATTTGTTCGAAAACGTTAACCTGAGTTTTTTTTCATGGCCATGTTTAAAAAAATTCTTCTTTAATGTAAATTTTTGACTTTTATATAAACGTTCTAACTACCATAATTGATTGGTCTAGCTTTAAGCGCTTTTAAAAAATAATAGATAACACAAAAATCAGAGACAACAGACAAATATGGAATTTCCTAGAAATAGAAATTGAGTTCTAAATTGTTTTTTCGTACGAAAATAAAAATTAAGTATAGAAAACGAAAAATAAAAAGTAAAAGGTAAAATGGCGTCTTTCTCGATTTACCTTGATAAGATGGTTTTCACTTTCCTTTAAATCATTATATTTGGGGTGTTAGCCTTTCCTTTGTCAGGGATCATTGTCGGTGGAAGGAAAATATGAAAATATGAAAATATTCATTGAAAAAGAGAAAATGATTTGCAGGATAGAATCAGCTGAAAGCAAAGGTAAAATAAGGACCCTTTTTTGTCGATTTGTATTGTGTGTGTTTTAGTCCTTTGACAATTGAAAAATGATTCTACACATATGATAAATGAACTCACCAGAATCTGTGAATTTTCGTATAAAACCTCGTAAATATTATTCAGTTTCTAATTTAATAAATTACAAAAATTTTATTATCTTCATTATTTTAGTTTCTTTTTAATAAAATTAATGCAAAATCATTCTTTTTAGAATAAAATGTATGCTGTTCTTTTTTTTATGCGTTTCCATGTTTTAATAACCACATGCGATGATGAAGAAAAACACAAGACAAATTAAGAATAATTAAAGCCGAATCAACAAAAAAAAATTAAGCAACTTAAAAATAATGAAAAAAGGAAATACAGGTAGAAAAAAAACTATTAAAATAAATAAGAATTGCCAGATTTAAATGAAAAGCCATTTATTTTCTTAGAACAGATTTAATTACGTTCGTTTTCTTTATTTATTTATTTTTTTTTATTTCTATCGTAAGAATCAAATTAAGTTGAATTAATCACAAAGAAAAACTATAGTACAATTTTATTCGTTTTAAAAATGATTCATTTAACAATTGTTATTTATATTTTTATTTAAGGGCTACATTCCGAAGTTTGATTCTACAATAGTTAGCAATAATAATAATAGAAATGTCTAGTTGTGTAAAAAGAGTATGCTAGCAAAACTTTGGAAAAGCATTCATAATCAATAGTTATAGTAGGTCTGTTTTATTTGCCACTTGCTCTGGGATAGAGCAAATTTTTATATTGAAAACAAAAATAACAAAAGTGCAAATCCTACACTACTTTCAGAACAGGTGTAACTATTACACCCGAATTAGTTCAGTTTTCTACCATAAAAAGTGTATTAGCTAAAAGCTTCTCATATCATTACAATATGGTTGCTAAGCAGCGCTACAAACATTCGAATTAAAGCTTTCTCTTACTCCTGCTCGTTTTATTTACCACTTACCCTGCTCCAGGGTAGGGTATGGCAAATAAAACAGACCTAGTGACTGCATTTAAAGCTTATTGAACATCATTGTCTGGTCTGGACTATAAATCTATTGAATGAAGAAATTTAGTACGGTAGTACGCTAAATTGGCACTAGTTGCTAGTAAGATAAGCAAAAAAGCTGTTGTATTTATTAGCTAGATTACAGCTGATAATAGTAGCTTACTTTGTCCAAGCCTCATTCTCATTTAGTTTTCATAAAAAAATTCGATCCGGCAACAAAAAAATGTGTACAATGATAAAAGGATTTTCTTCCTCTCAAATGCAAAAGTTTTGTTTATAACAGCTTATTTTTTATTTGAAATGCGGTTCATCGATGAAGGCGGTTTGCATAAGAATTGAGGTCTAAGATATTCCATACAAAACTAAAATAATGTCCATTTTGATAGTAATTACATACTATCGCTAGATTAGCCAGTTGATGAAAATGACTAGAAAATAATCAAACATGGGAATTTAGCTGCCCTGACTATGACGAAATAAAAAAGCAATATCTGATTATTTGTACTAAAAACTCGAACTTATTCCAGACTTGTACTAGATGTGAAACTAGAAATTAGTGAAAAATTTCTACCTAAATTTTGACTAGATTTCTTAGTAGGCTACCAACTACTTGTTCAAGCTAGCTGAGTTTAATGGCAATCTACCTACCTAAAATTTAGTTTGAATTATAATATAAATAAAAAACACTCGAAACTCTCTAGCTTTGCCGATGACATAACGATTTACAAAGAAATAACTAACCCCTCGGATTCTCAATATCTGCATGAAGACCTTATTAACTTTACTACTTGGTGTGACAATAATAATCTAACGCTTAACTGTGCCAAATGTCAGGTTATTACCTTTGGCAGGAAACGGAATTTTATTCCATACCTGTATGGTTTGAGAGGCACGCCACTACGCAGGGTAAGCAATATTAGTAATCTTGGTGTGATCTGTGACAGTGAACTGAATTTCCATCTACATATTGACTCACTGGTCCGTAAAGCCAATTCGACACTAGGCTTTATTAAGCGTTGGTCAAAGGAATTTGATGATCCTTACGTCACCAAAATGCTTTTTATTACTCTGGTTAGGCCTATACTTGAATATGCCAGCCAAGTGTGGTCTCCCTACTATAAGGTCCAAATTAATAGACTTGAATCTGTTTAGCGTAGATTTTTACGGTTCGCCCTAAGAAACTTTCCATGGGAAAACCCACTCATGTTGCCATCGTACGAAAAAAGATTAAAACTTCTTGACTTCCACTCTTTGGAAAAAAGACGACTGGTCACTGATGTGGTTTTTATCCACCAAACAATTAGTGGCTTTATTGACGCTCCCTTTCTTCTTGAAAAGATGCAGCTAAAAGTCAATACTTGTTCCCTGAAGTCCGTAGATATATTTAAAGTAATATATCATAGGACTGACTATGGGAAAAATGAACCGATTTCGCGAATGTTGCGGGCGGTAAACAATAACGCTAATGAATTTGATTTCAACCAGAGTAAGGCGAGCTTAAAGAAATCTTTATATATGCGGCTATAAATTAAATTATTAAATATAATATCTTCTTATGACTGGCGCTTGTATTAAGCGGGAAAAAAAATACTCGAATTCATTTTTCTATTGGTGGTAAATAAAATTGATTATTTTTGTTTTTGCTAAAAAGTACAATACATTAGTTAAGGGTTGGTTAAGGGTAAAGACTTCAAAAAATATCGAACAGAAAAAACGATACGTGATGGGTTTTTTTTCGAAGTCTTGGTCAAAAAAAACCAAATGGATTATTTAAGATAATAACTGCACAGAGTGAGTCGTTGACGATCGCTGATTTTTAATGCTTCTCGTATTTCGCGAAAATTTTAAAATATTCTATCAAGCTGTTTTCGAGATACTATGTGATGTCCATCGGCTTTGTAAGCATTGTTTTCATAAAAATATCTTTGAAGTTTTAATATGGTCCTCGGACGTAACTCGCTCACAATTCTATAACTTTATCAATTCTAAGAACTGAAATTCTTGAAACTAAGAGATTTTAGAAAGTGTAAAAAATATAAAAATCAATTTGAATTTTTAGAATTTTTATAGAATTTTCAAGCGTCATGCCAATACAGAATTGTATAAGATTTTCTTTAATTTTGGTGATGTTAAAATCAAAAGCTTGGGCAATAGCGTCAACTGGCCGTAGCGTTTGGGAAATCGGTTCGCTTCTACCAAAGTCCGTTTTTTGTTATATTATTTTAAATAATTCCACAAACCTCGGCAAACGAGAACTGATGTTTAGACACATCTTTTCTAAAGGCAAAGGAGGATCAATAGCGATATTGAAATTTTCAATTTTCAAGCCGAGTTCTCGAACTTGCTCAGAACTCTGTAACTTCATCAAATCCACAGATACCAATGTGAAATTTTTAGGATATATTCCTAAAACTTGTCTCTATTAGAAAGTGTAAAGTTATAAAAATCGATTTAATTTTTTTCTAAGTATTTGTAACCCCTTAAGAAAAAGGCTTGGTTTTATTGCAATTTCATAATTTAAAGTCCCTGAAAAAGTGTTAAAATTTAATAAAATACAAAACCAATTTCTATATTGTAAAAATTTCGTTTTTGCTGTTTTGTTCTTGCTAGAAATGGAAATGAAATGCTATTTTTTGAGTTTTTTTTCTATATTTTTTTCTAAATTGGTTTTATTTATTTAATAAAACCGAAGAAAAAATAGACAGTTATTCCCAAAGTATGTTCGGTACAGAAAAAAGAAAAGCTTTCGTCGACATGCGCATTTAATTACCTCATAAAAAAACCAACTGCCATTCACGATGATGACATGAGAAATTTTCTTTCAACGAGATTGCATACGTCATCATTCCAAAGGTAGTACATACATTTTATGAATTTTCATTTTGGTTTTTTAATGAAATTTGATCGTATACAATTTTTCAACCTCCAAAAATTGTGATAAAATTTTTATCACGTTTTTGTACGATATTACAAATTTTGTTTTTTTTTTTGTGGTACCCACGACCATAAACTTTATTTTAACGAAACTTTTTCGGGTTTATGGCAAACATTTGTATTTGTAGAAATCTAATTGCAAATATCGTTTTTCGGAAAAATCAATAAAACTTAGTTTTTCAATTTTAAAATTTTCTTTATATTTTAATATTAACAAATTTGGAGAATTTTCTTTTTTCGATTGGAATTTATTGATTTGTGGATCAATAAGAATGATTGAAAAATTTTTGCAATATTGTTACTTCCGAATTTTTAGGCTTTAAAGTTTCAGTTTGAATAACCATGGTTTAGCAAAGCTGTTCTTCGATTCATTTTAATAAACCACAATTAACAGTCCTTTCGAAGGAAACATTATCAATGTCATGTCAAAAAGGTGACTTTTTCGCAAATTTTGTAATGTTTATTCTTAATTTAAAATTAAAAAAAACATTATAGCTTTTGAAAAGTACCGCATAGCTAATCACAATACAACTGAATTTTTAGGAACAAACAACGGATAGACTAATAATAAAGACTTTCAATGACTAATTCTGCTTGTGTAGTAATATGCCGATTTTTCTCTTTCTTTCACATTTAAGCTCTTTACACGCATTCTTCTTCAATTTCACCTACAACAATACTGAATATCAAGGTGTGCCCATATGGCTTGGACATCTAGGTATAGTAGTCTATGATACTGGCAGAGATAAAGTAATCACATTACAAAACAATATATTTATTGTGTTCAAGCAATAAATAGTTTAGACATTAAATAAGATAAGCTATGTACTATATTTCATCAATTGATGGAATTTAGCAATTTCGGGAGTCTAGTATTATCTACAAATTCTCAACTTTTCAAACGTATTTGACAAATGGCTTGAACCTAAACTCTGTGGTTAAAATTAAACTATTAGCGCTTCTCCGATTGAGTTAAGGCTAAAGGGAAATCGAGTTATTAACCTAAGGTCCCGTAAATTGGGACGAGTTAAAAATTAACGTTGAATTTAAGCTCACATCATTTTCAACTCAATTTGCTGCTATGGAAAGAGTTTAAAGCTCCTAAAAGTTCCTTCCATAAGATGTAATGTAGTTTACTCATGTTAAACGAAAGCTGTTTGGAATTTTACATATCTTTACGCATTTATGTATGTATATCTTTGTTAATACTATACTATAAAAAAAAAAGTTGGGATAGCTATGAATAGGATCGTTTAAACTTTCACCTGTCAAGTTTTTCCGTCGAAAACCTGAAATTTTATGCCTTCACTTCTTTAGTAATTATCAAAAGAAATATTGTTTTTGAGACCAACGGAATTCGAATCCTGTTAAATTTCGCATTTTTTTTAAAATTCTGTAAAATAGAGGAATCTGCGCATTAATAACAAATTCTTGATATGGTACTGAAATATTTAAGCTAATACAAATTATACAAAAAAACACATTGAATAACATCTGAATTTCGATTCTATGTGGGTTGACTTTATTTTCGTTGATGGAATAATAGAAATCCCTATTTTCGTATTAAATACATCGCCATGCCCATCCTTTTCAATCATCTACAGAAAGGGAGACAATTTTATTGTATTTAAAAATGAGCCTTTTTCCAGAAATACAATTCTTGAAGATACATAATTTAATAATATGAACTTATAACACCAACGTAAAGGTTAAAGATCTAACAATAATAAAATATAATATATAGAAGAAGACGAGGGAAATATGTTTAATAAGATAAAATTTAATACAGTGAAACCTTTTCATAAATGAATTTTTCGTTAATTATTTCTTTTTTTCAAAAAACAATGGTTTTGATTTCATTTAAGAAGTTAGCCACCGTTAAGAAATTAAAGAAATGGATGTTTGTTCTGAATTTTTTTTTAACTTGATAGTTTGAGATATTGTAGAAGTTAATATTCCAAAAAGTTACGAAATTATAGCATTTTAAATGTATAAAGACCAACTGATTGCTGAGCATCCAGTGCTCCAATTTTCTTTTATATTTTTACTCGAATATCAGAATCCAATCGTCCAATTCAATGCCATTTTATCATGGCCTAAATGTAAGCGAAATACTGTCAAAAGTGATAATGAAAAGTATAGAGAAAGATTTGCACTGAATTTTCACAGAAGTATTTATTATATGATTATCTAGGAACTGACTGATGTTAGTTTTTTTTGTTTATAATTCACCATTTTTTAGTTATGAATTTTTATATAAATTTGATTTTTGCGAAATCCAAAGGAAAAATTTCGTTTATGATTTCGTTTTGCCGGTATGCAGTTCACTACCAAATTGTAACTAATTATAAAGTATGGAAACTTCCTCTCCTTACCGTACCGCAGTTTTTCAAATTTTGACTGTTTTTTCAAACAATTTTCTATCCACTGTTGGCATAGATAGCTACATATTGTACATATTGGTGAAGAGAAATATAATGTAAGCAAAGAAGCACGTGTTGAAATTTATATGGCAATGCACAAATACTAGAAGAAAGATTCTTTCACGAGTTTTTGCTTATTCTGGCTACTTCGCTAGCTTTCCATACTTTATCATTACCTATACTTTGTTCACCACCCAAATTTCTCAAATTTCTATTGCATATTGAGATAGATAGCGTTATCTAACTCGCGGACTCAATTATTTTTTTGACTTAGTTCATGCGCGCAATTTAAATTTTTTTTTTATATGGAAATTGTTTTCTGTTTTAATAAGTCTACGTATTAATATTTCATTTGGTTTTTTACTATAATGGGCAAATTTTGCAGAGCATTTTAAAATTTCGTTTCGCGTGAAGTGCATACTATACTTAAAGCATAGACTAATAATAAAGATTTCCAACGACTGTGCTTCTGTACTAATATCCCGACATATTTTAGATTTGTCTCTTTCTTTTTTCTTCAACTTTACATGGCTTGGACATCTAGATATAGTAGTCTTTGGTTAAAGCTCTCAACAAAAGAGCGACTCTTTTTCTTTTTAACTATCCGTCATTGGTACATTTTAGGCATTTAGAAATCATTTTTCAATTCAAAAGTTGATTCTGACGTCGCGTCTGAACGGTTTTCAGAAACTAAACTTCTAAATTCAGGTAAATTCGCCGTCAAACGAGTTAAATTCGCCACCAACCCAGTTAAATTAGTCGTACATGTTGAATTTATAAACCTTGTTCATGACAGACAAGAATTTAAATCCAGTTTGGCGTCAGAATCCGTATAAAATATCCTAGTCTGTCGCAACTTTAAAAATTAGGCACAAAAACCGAAGTTGATTTTTCACGTAGGGCTTACAGGAGAAAACTTATAAATCTGCAATTTTTTTATATTTCTGAGTACTTTACTATATATGAAGTACTTACTGTAAAATTTTCACTGAAAAATATAAAAAAATTGCCTACATACATATGTATCTATTAAATTATTTATTTTTACATACTTGTTTTTTTAATTTAGTTTTTCAGGATAGTCTAACCCCTTAACTCGCGCTATATATAGCAGATTTCATTATAACACGAGAGATTTCACTGTATTAGAAAAAATAAAAATAAATATGAAAAATAAAAACATAAAAATTATTAAAAATAAAAAGAAAATTATTTTTTTGTCTAACTATTCAAAAAATTTGAATTTTAACAATTATTTAATTTAATAATTTTTATACTTTTTTTAATAATAATAATAATAATAATAATAATAATAATAATAATAATATAATTTAATTAATTAATTTAAATTATTAATTCTGTTTTGATATAATTAATATTTAATTTAATATATATCATTTTTATGTTTTTTAATTTAATTAATAATAATTTTACTTTTTCTTTTAAATTTTATTTAACTTTTTATTTTTAAATATATCCCCCGGCCCGATAATTATAATCATAGCCGGCAAATGGATGACTCCTTGACATTGCACCGCCAGCACCAGAATGTGATGCTGAAGGTTGTTGTTGTTGTTGTTGTTGTTGTTGTTGCTGTGGATTTAATAGTTCAAAAAATTATAAATGAACACAATTAAAATTCTTAGGAAAAATTAGTGGCTTTAATTTATGTGCCGGATTGCACACGGTACAAATGTACCGTCAAGTTTTAAATCGATTAATTTTAAAATAAAATATATTTTAAATTATGATATATATTTATGACGAAGGATTTTTAAAGTTCATAAAGCATTCATAAAAAAAATTCAAACATAAGGAGATTACATAAGATGGCGAGCCAGTTTTAAGAGCTTTAAAAAGTTACTAAAAGAGTTTGACATAAGATCTAATGTAATCTACGTTCAAATTTCTCAGTATAAATGTTTTTTAAATCTTACGAATCTTTATGCATTTATATCTTTGCTAATTTATTGTACATGGAGTTAGGCCTAAGTTATAGCACGATCATTATAATGGAGAAAACTGTGGAATAAGTGGAACCTGATCGTTTTTACTGATTCTACATGAAAGGCGGTTATACGAATGTTAGTAAAATTTAATACTAATTCTCAACTTTGTGGTTCAAAATGAACGAAATAGTTCAATGAAAGCAACAAATCGATAGCTCTTCTTTGGAATGAATGGAAATTGAAATACTGTTATAAAAACAGCTGAGTAAGGAAAACGTTGTTCATCATTGAGATTAAAAAAAAGAATTATCAAAAACAAAATACGTGTAATACGTAAGATTTTTATCTGAAATATTTAATTAAAATATTTTCCATGTTTTGTATTTTTATTTTTAAAGAAATAACCTTCGAAATAAGTTAATTTTCCTTTATAAAACTATTTCCTTCATTATAATGATCGTGCTATAACTTAAGCTTTAGTTAATTTATTGAACATCTAAATTAAAGCAAAAACACTGAATTCTGACTTCTCTGAAATATAAGTTTCGGAGAATTGTCCTTCAAATAAACGTTTTCTCGAAAAAAACTGCATTTTAACATAAAACGTCAAATAGGAGTAAAAAGAATAACAGCCAGGCTTGGACTGGCATACAAGGACGCCGGCAAGTTTCCCGATTTTTCTTTTTTTCAGAGAAAATGGGCCTGTATGACAAAACTTCCGGTGCAATTTGCATAGCCAGTCCAACCCTGATAACGATTGGATTACAAACGTGAATAAGAAAAACGAAATTGAGTTTTCTATCTTCAAAAGAAAAGAGATCAAAATAGAACAAAAATGTGTGGAACCTAAAAACGTGCATTTTAGATCAAACTTTTCATGTCAGAAACGAAAAATGCCATTTGAGTATCAGATATATTCTTCTGTTATTAATCGTTAAATATTTTGTGCTTGAAGCTCAACTTAACGAACTTAAACTCAACGGCAATTTAATATAGACGTTCAAATATTTACTAAACTTACAATAGAGTGGCTGTAAACCAAGAATAAATATAATTTTTAAAATATTTACCGCATATTGTTGTTGGTGTTGCTGCTGCTGTGCCCCTACTTGATTAAATTGTGGTCCAGAACAGTGTTGGAAATATAATTCATCGGGAAACATCATATTTGAATAATTGCTTCCAGATAAATCACCAGTCGTAATAGATTGTTGCTGTTGTTGTTGTTGATTGTGAGTATCAAAAATGTTATTACTATTATGGTTATGACTATTATTGTTATTATTTGAATTGTTGCTACTATTATGATTTGTATTTGTATTAGTATTATTGGGGTTTAGGTTATTTCCATTAATTTGACCACCACCACCATTCAATGTGGGCTCTTTTCGAGCCCCTATATGTCATTCACCGGTTGCCGTTACTGTCGTCCATTGCCATGGACTAGTATAGCCAGTCTTTTGTGAACTAAAAAGAAAAGAAAATTAACAAATTAGTAGCTTAATTAAACTAGTTGTGAAGAAATGTGATTTATTAAATTTTGGCATAATATTATGTGAGCTCAAATAATCTGAGTTTCGAGACTTGAGACAGCTATTGTTTGCTCAAGGCCAAACAGAATGTTCCTTTTCGTTTCGGTTAGCTCCACCTCCCAAAAGCCACATATATCAAATTGTATGGAAAAACGGAAAAGTTCGCACAATGTACGAATCGAAACGACACGAAACAAAACAGTTGAGCAAATTTCAACTTTTAACGAAAACCTCAAAACAGTAATATTATATTATAAGCCAGATTCAAAATATTTTAACAAAAATGGAAGAATTTGTTGAAGAAATATACAAATTGTTTATGTGAGCGCACCGGACCAAATCGGTGCGAAACAAAACGAAGACACTCTGTCTAGGGCTTTTGAAGATTTTTGGTATATCCTAAGCGAAGTATAAGTAATGATAAAGTACCCAAAGCCAGTGAAGCAACTAGAATAAGTACAAAAAAAACGTTGCAATAAGTACAAAAAAAGCGTTGCAATAAGTGCAAAAGAGCACGGGCGATTTTCAAAGGCAAAATCTCTCAGGAAGAGAGAGAAAGATAATGTCACAGTATAATAAACAGTAAGAAAACTGGCGAACAAAATGTGAAAAATTACGAATGACCTCGCCAATTTTGCGTTTATTTTTAGAATTTTACACCCGCTTTTGCCACCCATTCTTGTTATTTTCCATGCATGTGTGCTTTTTCTCAATAAAAAATGTATATAAAAAAAAACCGCTATCTTTTTATGTTCTATCATTTTTTTTAGATTACGCTATGTTGGTGGAACAGAGATGAATATGCATTCAGCTTTAATAAACAGTTCTAACATTTATGTAAATAATAATTCATACAGGCACTAACACTAAAAATATTTGAAAAATACATAACAAAAAATTTCTTCTACTTAAAAAAACCCACGTGCTTATCAAAACTGCTGTTAAATAGGCACTAACACTTGAAAAAAACTTTAGTACAATTTGAAAAAAGTGTCAGGACATGGATTAGGCGCTTAAGAAGCACGCGGGGTTTTTTGCTTTCTTCGTTTCATCCATTCTTTTGCCGAAAATGCATAAGACCATAATAAAACTATTATTTGTCTCCCTTGCTACAATTATCTTATAGGGAGCACGTGTTAAAATTTAATATATTTGATTTATAGGTTACTTCTTTCTTTCTAATGAAAAATTTGAATTTTCTTTCCTTATTTTGTGCGGAATTTTTTCTTTCTGTCATTCTCAGAGGAAGTATTGGGAAGATCGCGCCTAATTTCTCTGCATTTCCTAGTCAAATTACTGTCTGTTTATTATACTGAGATAATGTTTTTAAAAAGCACGTGAATGACTTAAAACTCTTATTTTTTTAGCATTTGTATTTCGCCATATAAATTTCAACACGCGCTTCTTTGCTTACATTATATTTCTCTTTCACCCCATACGTACAATATGTAGTTATTTATCTAGCAGTGTATAGAAAAATTTTTGAAAATTTACTGTCGAAATCTGAAATTGCAGGGAAAGTATTTTATTGTGATGTATGGTATGACCATGGTAATCTTTTATAGCAAAAACCGATATCCGAATATTGGTTTTTCTCTATAAATGTCCATGAAAACTTTTCCAAAAAATATGTAAATAGGCTTTTCTATTGTTTTTCTCGTGATATTGAAAATACAATAAGATATTTAAAATAAACAGAAATATAATTCTTATCAAAAAAAAAAAAAACAATTTCTAAATCAATAAGAAACTATTTCTTTTCAGAAAACATTTGTCTTGTATCTGCTTTCGGAATAAACTTGTATCACCTGTGTTAATAAGAAAATTTCCACATTTTGGGAAATAGAATCTATTGACAAAACTACTCAGTGGAAGAAAAAAGAAATACAATATGGAAAATAATTTAAAACAAAAACAAAAAATGGTTTTTGTGATAAAAACTTGTTCAAATGAATCACAAAAAAATATTATTCAATTAAATATTGTCTTCTTGTTTTACGTGATAAATAATGCGCGTGTTCACGTAAAACGAAAATAGAACTTGAAAATCCTGTACAAGTGCAACTGAAATCATTTGTACTTCATTTCTTTCACATAGAGTATAATGAAAAAACAAAGGCCCTGCAATAGTTAACTTTTGTAAGTGAAGAAAAAAATGTGACAAATTCATTTTATATAATTTAATGTTATTTTTTAAACATGCCCTAACGACTTGACGGCTATGGAACTTTCGGAACATGTTAAAATAAAAAAGTGTTAATAATTATTGCTGCCAAATTGGAATTTGGACCAAAATCTAACCAGATCAGACTTAAAGGCCTAATTATAATGGGAATCGACTGTAGTCGTAATACATAAACTGTGTGAATTGCGTCCGAATCGGTACAGTAGTTTCGTTTCCATGAAAGGCGGCGAGAAATGCAAGATGTGGTTTCCGTTCATCAAATTTTAAACAAAATTAACCTAAATTCTAACATTCGTTTATTAAGATCCTTGGACGTTTTTAAAACAACTTTCCATTGGGCGGACTATGGGAAGAATGATCCAGTCTCTCGAAGCTTGCACGTGGTAAATGCCAATGCATAACTTTTTGACTTTTTCCTCAGTAAGTACGAATTGAGAAAGCTCTTATATAATTTGTAAAATCAAATGAATGTTATTATGTATTAATTTCCTCTTTAGGCTCGATTTGAGCTATTATTATGCGCCAGTAAAAAAAAATAGATGCAAAACAAAAACTATAAAAATTTCACTGAAATCGAAATGGTGGCTTAGATTATATTTGAGATTTAAATTTTCGGAGGGACGGACGAACATGGAGCTAATAAATTTTAATGAAACAAATCTTGCACTTACCCTCCTTTTTACATCTTCAGGAAAAATAGTTAGGCTTATGTTATTCATATCTTAATTGATTTGATACGTATTTTCAGAAAACTGTTTCAGTTCAAAAAGGATAAAAACTTGTGTATTTCAATATCAATTTGTCCAAATTGCAGATCGATTTAGCGACATATAATATTCACGTATGTTAACGGAACTTTCTGGAATATGAAATTGTGTCGTAATTTTCTTTTTTTCTCTATTAAAAAGTATGTATTGATTTCTGTGGTTTTATCACGATAATTCATGATAAAAGTACGCAGAATTATAATAAAAAAATAAAAAAATGATATTAAATTGTCAAAAAATTAATTAAAATTTATTTTGTTTTTTTTTAATGGGAAACTTATAGAAATTGAATGTCATAAAAAATTTAATTTCTATTTGCGCTTTGAATTAAAGAAGACAAACAAAACTCAATAAATTCAAATAATAATAATTATATAATTATTTTGTTTTATTGTTTTCTTTAAGTAAAAATTTGTATAGAAAGAAAGTTTCTATTTATTTATTAAAAGAAATTGCTTGTCAATAAAAATAATTAGCTTTAATTTGACTTTCTATACACCCAAAGAAATGAAGAATTGATTTTACCAATTTCAAGGTAAATACAACTATTATATATAAATACTAACTGGTACCCGCGGCTTCGCTCGCATTATTCTTAAAATACGATTGAGGAAACCATGTCTCTCAAAACTGCAACTACTATTGAGTGAGTTAAGGGCAATTTGTTTTTGAGCGCCTGTAACCACTCAAGTGGAACAATATTTTATCCTTTTCGGTACACTTCAGATATATGCTTAAAGCAAGTATGACCTATTATCATTCATAAGACAACGAATAAACAAAGAATCGAATGTAGTATAAAGTAATTTTATCATTCATTCCCCTGTGATCTTGCTAGGGTTTAAGTTGGTCTATCCAGGATATATATTCGAAGTTGTATGAAAATCTCCCCACTATTAATCGAATTAGGTACATTTATATATTTGTTGATCTACCCGTGACACCCCTATATATAGCAGTTTTGAGAAGTTTAGTCAACGCATCGCCAATTTCATTTTTAAAATTAAAAATAGTTAATATTATAGACACTAGTTTGAATTAAAATTTTTCAGTCTTAAATCAAGTAATTTGTAAATAATTTATACACGAAATCGGGTTTAAATAAAATTTTTTTTGAGTGTATATAGGAAAATTAGATATCTGGAAAATGGAATTTCTTGAGTACTTTTATAGAAAAGTTGAAATTTAGTATAAATATAAAAAAAAAACAATTATGTTCATTTTACATAAGCACATATACAAGTTGTATAAATTCTTGTCTGGTTTTCTAGAAAAAAAAACATATTTAAATGTTTTGGTGTCGTGTCAATGTCATTTTTGCTGTACTTACAATACACGTTCCTCTATTTCGCGGGGGGACTTCCAACTCATAATAAATAAGTTTATTCTATTATTTGTTATAAGAAGGAAGCTATATATATATATATATATTGTATATATATATACTAAATCAAATATTGAAATAGACGGAAAGTGTTGTTATCTAGAATCTAATGGTATATACTTGTATAGTAGAAGAAAATTGTACGTGGTGCCTGTTCATTAGGCCACATCAATCCTTTTAATAAATGGAAAATGAGGAAAAAGGGGATTCGTTTTATAATATAATACAATATTTTCCATTGTATTTAACAACACACTTTTTTCATGAGTGCGTGAAACTTTGTGTTCTTTCTTTTTCTCGATTTGGTGTCTTTTACAACCCTCCAACAATTTTCTTTTTGTGTTTCACCTCCGTCAGCTGCTTAACACGTTTTTAGAGTTTAAGTTCTAGAATTGGATTGTTTGATTTTCGTGTCCTTTTCGTTTACATAGCACACACTCCCACAGCTGCGACCTTCTCTATAGCAAAAATATTCACTACCTTGATTTTGGCGGCGGTTTTTTTGCGTTTGTTGTTATTATTTTTGTTTGGCTTGTTTACATTTTTGTTTTCGATATTAAATTATGACTTCGAATTAGGACACGTGAGTTTTTTTCTCCTTTAATATTAATAATAAAATAAGTTTAGATTAGAATTAATTTTAATAAGGCGAAAATTCGAGGGGCGATTTTTCCGTATTTGTTTAACGAGGACATAAATATTATTATTAATGGTTTAAAAACAGAAAAAAATTGATAAAAAAATATCGAGACGACTAAAAATTATAAAGATTATCCAAACTTGTAGAAATATTCATTTAATGGAATATAAACATTCCTATTTTTGTAGCTACGCAAATTAAATTAGAAAAACATTTCTATATCTTTCTAAAAATGAATCGAAATTTATGCAAGAAGACTAAAAAAATGTTTAGGGTAGCAACTGTTTGGAATAAATTGTTTGTTCTGGCTTCCAATCTATCGTGGAAAGGGTTATCCAACAAGCCTGATATAAATTTAAAATGGAGTAAAATGGATTAAAAAAACTTTTAAAATAAATAACTTTTATCAATAAAATGCACTAAAAAGTAAAAAATAATTTTTCAATATTAAGCTGTAAATTTACAGCTTTTCAAGTGTATTAATGAAAGTTTGGGCATGCGTTGCATATTAACTGTTAAAAAATAAAAAATAAACTGTTATAAGTAAGCGAGTTGTCATGGTTATTTGAGAAATACTCCGGTTTGAAATTTTTCTATAGGTGTAAAATTATTTGTGTGTTTGGTGGAAGTTATTCCATATTTATCAATTGAATCACTCAGACAACACATATACATTTCCGTTATGATGTAAAATATTTTCGGTCAGAAATATTGATATTTTTTATGACAGTTATTAGTTATGACGGGGTCAGAATACCGGAATAGTCTTAAAAAAAAAGTTATGGCAATGACAGTTTGTTATGACAGTCAGAACTTGTTATGACTGCGCTTAGAATAGAGGGGTAAATTACATTGACATTATGAGCAGTTTACTTGATTGCATTTCAAACATTTCGCATGAAAATTTGTCATATTCTGAAATTATAAACGAAACAACAAATACCTATTTTACAGACTTTATGGTAACAAATCTTACTATATGGAAGGCAAAAACAAGCTTGAATATTGTTGGACTAAGTGTATAGTACTAAAAGGAAATTATGTTATGTCATTTTTGTTCAATACCTTATTTTTTTTTCATTTATCACTGACTTATCGGACAACCCTCGTACATCGTCGATTTGATGTTTCTACTTTGTAAATTTTCATTGTTCATTAACATCATTATTTTTATTAATATATTATTTTGTTTTTTCGTAAAGTATGTTAATATGCATTTCTTTGTTTAACTTTCTTATACCTTCACGGAACTAAAAGTATTGGAATGTCCCAAAAAAAATCGGTATTCAAATTTAAGGACGACAATATTTGAATGAAATATAATCATAATAATCAAACCTAATTTGAGAGGTAAGTCACATATCTTGACACGTGGTGTGATTGTCAGAATAAACCTTACTGTCTGCATGTGGTTAAGTCGGTTATATGTGAACTGATCTTGATTAAATTTAGAATTTTAAAAAAACAAAACTTTATTTCTATATATATAGTATACTAGCGGCCCGTCCCGGCTTCGCACGGGCGGACATTTATTTTTTAAACATTAGAAGGGTCTTTGTGCATGAAGTTAGACTACAGAGAATATTAGACGCGGCAGACATGAATGTGAGGATCATTGGATACGGATGTATGCGGAACAAATCTTTCCTCTTTATAATATTTCTATAGATTATATTATTTAAGTTTAAGTAGGGATCCCTAACTTTTTCTAGTAATAAATATAGCCTATGTTACTCAGGGATAATGTAGCATTCTAATTTCTAATGGTGAAAGAATTTTTGAAATCGGTACAGTAGTTTTTGAGTTTATTCGTTACAGACATACAAAAATACAAATTATTTAAGCTTTAGTAGTGATCCCTAATTTTTTCTAGCAATAAATATAGCCTATGTTACTCAGGGATAATGTAGCACTCTAATGGTAAAAGAATTTTTGAAATCGGTCTAGTAGTTTTTGAGTTTATTCGTTACAAACATATCAAAATACAAATTATTTAAGTTTTAGTAGGGATCCCTAATTTTTTCTAGCAATAAATATAGCCTATGTTACTTAGGGATAATGTAGCATTCTAATGGTGAAAGAATTTTTGAAATCGGTCCAGTAGTTTTTGAGTTTATTCGTTACAAACATCCATACAAAAATACAAACCTTTCCTCTTTATAATATTAGGTTAGATAAAGTGCAAATTAGTATCTATTTTTGGTTATATTTAATACAAAATCCTAGTTACCGTTATTTTCATCTATTCGCTGTCATATATGGTAAAACATAAAACTAATTTTGCAGCGTGATCAACATTCAGGTCCCAATAAGTCCATTTCATTGAAATTTTTATCGATTTCATTTGCTTTTCTTGAGGTGTTGTTGTTGTTTACAATGTTACCACACATTTTCTGAAGGAATTTGCTGGTCAATTTATTGCATTGATGACAATTTGAAAAAGCAAGGACACAACTTTTACATTTTTTAGACACAGGTTAGATACGTCTTATGACTGTTGTGTAGCCTGAAAACAGGCAAGGATTAGCTAATTGAAAATTTGTATACGTTTTTGTATGCTTAATATTCTTATTCGAGTAATGTCAAGAAACATGCTTGGGATGGCCAGAATGTAAAAGTGTTCTAATGAAAAGATGAAATACTCTATTTTCAAGCCTAAAATGGAATGAATTTTCATTTTTTAACCTATATTTTCTATTCTACTATTTAAGTGAAAATAAATAGATATATATAAGGCTAGGCTCTGTTCTTTTTTCTTTCTGTCTGTCGTATTGAGTAAAACAAAAGCGATTTTTAATAATCACTTCAAACGCAGAGAAATGGAATTTCCAAATAAATCAGAGGTCGGAGGGTAACAAAGGGTAAGTTTGAAAACTCATTTCCAATAACATCATTTGTGAATCTTAAATATATATCGGGCAAGATTATAAACTTTCGTAATTCCGTTAATTGTTGGCGGGTCTGGTCATGAAATGTAGAATGCACATTATGGATAGGCTGACATGAAATGTCTTAGTTCGTTGGCATTTCCAAGAGAAATATAGAAATATAGTCAAAGACGCTGTTACGGTTGAAAGGGTTTTTGAAATCCATTATATGACGAATTAATACAATATGTTCAAATTAATTTGTGAATTACCAGTGATTTGTACTTCCGTCTTAGAACGAATAATTTCCTAGTTATTCATACCTTTCATAGTTTATGAGAATATTATATTTGAAATATTGTGTATAAAAAGGTATGAAATAGAAAAAAAAGTTTGATTTAAAATTCTTCCTGTTAAAATAAAATGAATCTTAAAAATTTGATTCAAATAAAAAAAAACTTTGATAACAAAATTGCGAAAACATTTCTTTTTTTGCAAATAATTATAATTATTACTGCTTTCACGCAACATTCACAACTACAAAGCGCGAAAGAAAGAATTAATATGACAAAAAATATTGTCCCTGAATAAAACTGAAATTAAAATTCTAATTTTTCGTTTTGTTTGTATTATTTTAGGTTTTGTAATTAATTTAGGTTAAAAAAATTTAATTTTTTTTTTTTTTACCATGAATCAATTTTTGCTTGCGTAGAATATTCTATTTTGTTATCTTGAAAAAAATTATTTTAATTATATTTTTCTGTTGTCTTCTAAACTTGGGTTACAAATTAAAATTTGTAAAAGGTTTGCTTTTAATTATAATGAAAAATAATTTAAATGACGAAAATTTTATAACCAAACTTTTTCCTGACCGTGTACTATCAGACTACAATTTGTTTCAGCCTCTGTAGAATGTTCTTAATGGTGTAAATTCAAAACAGTCTGTGAAAATGAGTTGTCTTGGTTTTTCACCCAGAAATTCCAAAATTTATACAGTGGCAAATAATTGCCCTGCCAGGAAAATTTACCAAAATACACAATATACTATATATTTTAAAGAAGTTTTTTTTCACATGGATATTTCGCTTTTTATATACCCAGAAAAAAAGACGCAAATACAACTAATTATCATTCTTATTACTGTGTGAAACTGCAAACATTAAAGGAAGAGAAATAAGCAGTGCTATTTCTTGTATACCCCGAGAAAAAGAGTTTGGCAACCTGATCATTTTGAGTCGCAACCACTACCTGGTGTAGACTACATATGTAATGTTAATCATGAATCTGTTAAAAAATTCACTTCAATTGCTCTCCATTAATATTGTTTTATACAAAAGTTTTATTAGGTGTATTTTTCGGAAAAGTAATAACGGTTATGTTATTTATCACAGAGGAATTATTACCAGATTTATTCAATGCTTTATTTGAGGTATAGATGGCACTATCCAAGCAGCACATTTGACGTATATAAGACTTAACGACGCCCTTTAACATAGTATACAGTCGCGAAGTAGTTTTTAAGATCTTGGGTAATGAAAGTATTTACTTATTTTTGTTTGATTTCTGAATTTTATCTGATTTTGGCCATTTATTTTTCTTAATCTTTTAAATTTTTTAGACCAAATTTTTTGTATATTTGGCTAAATCAATGCTTCAAATTTCCATATTGTAAAATATCAAATGTTTTATGTACACGATTTGTTTAAAAACGAGGACTTCTCAAACGCTAAAAAGAAAATATTCGAGTTCCCAACAGGGTCTGGTGTTATGGAACAGACTTGTCTATTTAGAAAATATTATAGTTCACGCGTAGGACACTCACCGTAAATGGATGTGATTAACAACAACATTTGTAAGGAAATAAGTAGAAAAGGCTTTGTAAAGTTTTAGTCATTTCCAAGAAAAGAAACAATAGAATAAAATCAACAATTTTTTCTCAGTAAAGTGATAAAAGCAATCTTTCTTCGAAGAATAAGAAAATATTGACATTTTGTTCTTTAATAATATGACTTGAATATTTTCTATAATTACAAGATATCAGGAAATAAAAGATATTTTAAAAAAAATTACTATACAGTCCAACCTAAACATGCTTGGCTACTAATGTAAAGTTTGACTTGTGGGAATTACTATACGTGCTTATCATACAGCTCTGATCTGGAACAACACAGCATATGAAACAAGGACAGTAGAAGAGGAGGAAACTTGAATGTTGGTAGCACGTAACAAAGTCACCTATATGCTCAGGAATAAAATACAAAACTTGAACAAAATTTTGCACCAATTGAAAAGTTGATGTACTATATGAGTTGAGTTGTTGCATTCAATGGAATAATAAAAGCACAAACGTTTTTTTTAAACGAAAAATCAAGAGATTAGTAGTGTGAATTTTTTTCTAGAAGAATCATGTCCACACTGTAATTGAGAGCAAAATGAAATGGATTTTTGTTTGAAATATTGTTCCTGTGAGCCCATTTTCTTTGCTTAATTTAGTGCCGAAAACTTGAAAGTATATTTCTATTATAATAAATTATGATTTAATGACATCAAAATAATTCCAGGGTTTAGTAAAAGAAAAATTTACATAAAATGTTTATTTTTTGTATCAGATTGTATTTTAACGGGAAAAATATAGTATATGCCTTACAAATTGATTTTTTTGACCAAAACTTAATATATCTCATGTGCATACGGTTTTCATGTTATACTATATGAGATTCGAATATATGCTATATCATGTATTTATGCATGAATATACCTTTTAAGTGAATATGTATTATTTATATTACGCAAGTATCGAAATCAAAATAGGGCAGGAATAATAAGTTCCTGTACTTAATATTTGTCAAACTTCCGTCTAGGACGGTAAGTTTAGAATGCGTGAATTGCCTCAATTTAATGAATTGATTATTTTTTGAAAAAAAAACTATCGTATTATATCATAAAAAGATGATTTGGGACTGAAATGTGATAAAACTACGGATTTCTCTGCTAACATTAAAAGTTATTAAATATTTTGTTGACGTAGCAGAGTTGAATTTTTTTAACATCATTTCGCCATCTATCTGACAGTATAGTATTAATTTTTTATGTATTTCATATAACTTTGCAGTTCAATAAAATAAGAATAACTAATAAAATAATGAAGTATTTGATAGTTATATTATTAAGGATGGTGCTGAACAGAAGCCAGTCTTACACTTAGGTCCTAGTTATATGAATTTCTTTGAATCTGCTATTAGTTAATGAGAAAATGAAACTTGAATAATTTTGTAGATAGTATAAGTTTTGTTTGATATTATTTTTTAGAGTGCTTCCGGAAATTGGATTTTTTCTTTTCTTTTAACTAATTTACTCGTAATCTCCTCAACACAAATATTTGGGATGTAACGGAAATGGAAAATAAAAACCGATGAGGTTTTTATTACATTTCAGGTTCACTAATAAATAACATTTTTTTTTCAAAATGAAATCAATTTTTTCTAATCGAATTAAATGAAAAAAATTTCAATTTAATCAAAATCGGTTTGAATTTTACAAAAAAGAAATGTGAAACTTGCTGTGTCCAATTTAGGTTAACAATTATAAATAATTAAATAGAGAAAAAATTTTAAAAAATTCCTAATCTTTGAAATATAATTTTTTTGGTTTTAAAATTTGTGTACCAAAAAACATCAAGCAAATATTAATTGATTTGTGCGCGTGGCCTCAATTTCCCCCAAAACGACCTTGAATAATTGTTTTATACGATCATATTTTCATATTTTTATTCATTAAACAAATGAAATCGAGCATATATGAGAAGAAGGGAACAAAAAACAAACTAGTAAATAAAAATCTGTATGGCGAGATATCGCGGCAAGCAATCTGTCAACAAAAAAATGATAATTCACATTTATTGAAAAAAAGAAGAGATTTCACTGGAAATTTCGTGGAATTTTAATGTGAAAAATCCACAATATCTAAAAATTAAGTTCGCATTTAAAAAAAAAAGAAAATAATATCTAGTATGTCAAAACACCCAACTTTCTTAGGCCTAAGTTATACGACGATCATTGTAATGAAGGAAATTGTGGAACTAGTGAAACCGAACGTTTTTCTTTGATTTTCAATGAAAGGTGGTTATACCTATTTTACGAATGTCAGAGAAACTTACAGTCAGATTTTCGTTCTTATAAGAAGAAGGCTTTTTTCATCGAATCCAATTAGATTATTTCATTTTTTTTCAAATATTATTATTTTCTTATTGGGACGCTGAAGTTTGAGGTTAGAATATCGACGAAAAATTCCTGATTATGGAATCAACTTGGCAGTTCTCCAGTGAAAGAATGAAATTCAAACGCAGTCCACAAAACAGCTGATCGATTGAAACATGTTACCGTCATTCAAATTATAAAAATCATTATAAAAAACAAATTACGTGATATACCTAAGATTTTTTATTTAAAATCTATTTACTAAACTTTTTCCCATGTTTTGCATTATTTGTTTTTAAAGAAATAATCTTTGTAATAGGTTAATTTTCCATTGTAAAATAATTTCCTTCATTACAATGATCGTCGTATAACTTAGGCCTTAGACGGAATATCCCTTTCAACGTCGAATCAATTCAACCCTTTATTAAAGCCTATCTTCGTACCCAAATTAAAATAAAATACATAGGTGGAAAAAGCTCATGAATGAAAGAATACATAGATTATGCTTTCCCATCTTTAAAATTTTTTTTTCTGCGCACCTACGTCACGCGAGATTATTTATTTGAAAGGAAATCTCACGTGAATGCTGTTTTTTGATACGTAATCTTCCATTTTCAATAAAAAAAACAACGTTATTTACACTTTAATATCAAATGACTTACTAATTATTTTAGCTAAGGCCTCCGATTGAGTTTTATTTGAAACGATATATATAACATACGATATATGTACCTATGTATATCCCTTGAAGAAAATATGTAAATAAAATATTAGGCGTATAATGTACGTACTTTGACTGAATTTATTTTTCACTATTTTTTGGTAAATAAAGCAATTTGTTTTTTAATTAATTAATTTTCCCTTGCGGTTGCAGCAGAATGGACTCACGCGTTATACTGCAACTGAGACAATCGATTTATTGAAAACAACACTGCCTGCCCAGATCTTGTGATACGATACCTCTTTGGATTATTTTATATGGGGATATGCAAAGTTACTTGCTTATACTGATAAACAAACAATTGAAGTACATATTAAAAAAACATACTCGTGTTAAATGTGAAATTGGACGAATTTGTGTGAATAGTGGCTGAAAATTAGGCCGAAAGAATGTCCAAAGTCGTAGTGCTCATTGGCATCAAATGATCTTTCAAGTAAAAAAAATCATTGGTATATGGTATCATACTTGGTTCGTCCATTTTAAACCGATAGCACACTTGTTGGATAACCCTTAAGTTTGCTATTTCAAATAATTTAGTTTATAATTTTTGCGATGACGTAAATAGACATATAATTAAAATACGTATGCGCGTACAATACTTATTGAATTCCAATAATTATGACGTGTTTTTAAACAAACAAAAAAAAAACATCTTTGTTAAATTTTATTTTAAAAAAAGAATTTTCTTGAATAATAATTTAAAAGTATTGAAGAAAAATTATCGATACCATCAAAATGAAGGATTCCAATTTATATAAAAATAGATTTCTAAACTGAAAGAAAAAGAAAGTTGAATGACCGGCCGAGATCTAATAGTTTTATCTATTAAAATTTCATTTAGATAAAACTTAATTAATTAAATTTAAACAAAAAATAGTAAATGGTGATTTTTCTCGAAAATTGTGTAATATTTGTTTTTACAGTTTCGAAAAAACTTTTAATTCACCACAAGGAAAAGTTTTGTAATCATTCTGAATGTTTCGTGTGAGGCCTTGTGGCGCAATGGATAACGCGTCTGACTACGGATCAGAAGATTCCAGGTTCGACTCCTGGCAAGGTCGGAATTTTTTTGTTTTTTTTTTTTCAAATTAAAAAGAATTTTTATCATTAAAAGTTTTTAATAATGAAAAATTTTTGTTGGATCATTTTTCTCTTCCGACAAAAATAACAAGAATCCTCTTCTTTATTATTAAATTTGTATCCTTAAAAAAAAAAAAAAGAAAAAAAAAATGTCCCGAATTCGCAATAAACATAAAAAGTTAAAACCATTTTGTTTACAAACAAGAAGAAGAAAAAAAAAAAAAAGCAAAACAGTGAAAGTTACAAAGGTTTAAACAAAAATAAAAAAGTAAGTACCATATGTACAACGTGATGCGGAAATGACAGAAACATAGTGTTTGTTAAAATTTTGGTCTTGCATGCATAATAAAATTGCAAGATATAGTTAGCACTATTTATCTGCACTTATGACATATTTAGCTTTTATTAGAAAGGCGAACATCACAAATGATAAGCGGTCATGATTAGGGTTCCCTATTTCATCAATTCATCAATGGACAAAATTATAGATTTTGAGAGAGATTTTTACAGTGTAAATAGTTATTTATTTATTATATAACTGAATTACAAAAGAAGAATGGACAAGAATGTAACTTATGAGATAATTTTCAGGCATTGCCAGGACAATATTTTAACAGGTGTCGAAATATGGATGTACTCTTAAGCCGCGTGTATATTATGTGAAATGTTCATACGAGTATCAATCGCATGGTATTCGCATCGTGTAAACGTGAACTGTAAACTATGAGCTATATAACGTATCTCAACTTCTTATCCATGCTGTGTTAATTTTTTGTTTCGAATCCGATGCATGCGTCATGTATATATTCATACATAAACCCATGTGTATATTCATATATGGATATGAAAATACAAAAAAGCAATAAGAGTCCCGAGTCAATGAAATTGTTATTATTTTGCTTTAATTGGTGAATTTTTTTATTCCCTTGCTTTTGTTAATTTATAATTTTACTTATAGTTATGTGTATTTATTTGCTAATTTCCTGCATTTTAATGGATTTGCCCAATTTTTTTATTTAAATTTGACAGTAGATATTATTCGCATCTTATACTCGTGTATTCGTACGATCAATTCGTATGATGTTGAAACAGCTTTAGTGTTAGAGAGCTAATTCATCTTTAAAATGTGAGCTAAACCCAGCTTAAATAAAATGTGCTCGGAGTGTATTTGAAGAAAGATTAAGTTTCTTTCTTTGTTAAATCCGGTTTTTGTTGTAACTATGGTTTTATGTATCATCATTACCTAATACTTGTAGTTAGAAAATTGTATTGAAAATTGACAACGCATTTCATTCGCACGTCATATAATACTACCAAAAACAATTGGATTTTGAGTGCTTCTAGTATACAATATGCAAATCCTAATCTGGTGGATTCCATATGTTCCCAAAAATAAATAGAAAACACTTGAGAGCTGCAACAAAATAACAGATAAAATGCATGCGGCTCATGACACGCAACTTGCCCAGGCCTGCTCTAGTCAAAGCTTTTGTAAATTGGATATTTCGTTGGATATTATGGTTCAACCACTAGTTCTATCGCACCGGTATTCCAATACTTTTAAATACAAACAAGTGGAATATTTTTGTCTAGTAGGTAAGAGTACTTTTAAGATTACCTATCTACATCTAGATTTTCATTTAGATTAGAAAGTGACAATGATGTACAGACAATGTAATGAAGAAATTCTTTGATTTGTATTTACCTTTGACCAATTTCGCTTATAGATATTTTACATATCATCAGTTGATAAGAATGCATTGATTAATTAGGGTATATTAAATTGTAATATGTATTTATAAGTTCAATACCCAACTAGTTGTTTGGGTACTAGATATTGACATACTATATGTATATATATTTATACGTAAATATAATGTTATGTGCTGGACAAGTCATGATAATGAATGGCACATTTAAAACAATATTCAAGTGTTGGTTGCACTTGAATGAACTTTTGAATTTATGTTTAGAATGTTATTTATGAAATGAAATTTGTAATATTTAATTTGTGGTTAAGATCTGAAAGACCACAATCCTAGCAACAATGAAGGTACTACAGTGTTAAGAAGATAAGTAACTATATTAAAACAAAAAGTTGTATATTATTATAAATGCGTAACCAATCAGAAGCAAGCACTTTTAAAATAATCCCTATATAGGGGGTATCAAATCAAAAGTCATAATATTCAAAAACTAAAAATTTTGATTCAATGATTCTTTTCGGTTGTCATGGTTGAGATCTTCAATATTGAAAGCTTATAGTGTACCAAAAGTCTAAATATAATTACGTACTTATTTTTTGGCATGATGAAAATATTAGTTTTCTAAGTTGAAGATTTCAACCATGGCAACCAAATAGAATCGTTAAATCAAAATTTTTAATTTTTGAACATAATAACTGCCTGGTTATGGTAACTACTGCTAAAATTTAGTATCGAAATCTATTTCAAAATAGGGAATCTATGTTGTTTGGATAGAAGTGAATGATTGTTTTGGGTGGACCATCATCCAGACATTTTGAAAATTCAAAAACACTTTTTAAAAGAAAATAATGATAATACACACCGATTTGAACACTGGCCTGGCGGTTACTGGCTTGTAGTTCACACAGTACAGTTGCCAGCGAGCTACTGTCGTGTGATGTGGTGGGAGAAGGCGAGTGAAAACAAAAAATGTTGTAGTAGCTCGCACGCCAGCTGCTATCGTACTCGCATCCAATGTAACTCGCATGATACGTTTACACAATGAAAGTAACTGTCATGCAGCTACTGTCTACGCCAACTCGCACGCTGGCTCTCACTGTGTAAACCAGGCTTTAAAATATATTTTAGGCCATAGTTATGTTATTGTGGAAGTAATACGAAAAAAAAAATTAATACTAGGTAGGGTACGGATGTTTTGAATCTGCCAACTTTTCTAAAATAATTTGCTTGTAATTGCATTGTTACTTTATTGATATTTTTAAAAGCAAACAGCATCTTACCCTTCAAAAAATGATCGTCATTATATTTTTACATGCAGTGTAACTCGATGCAATGGATTTTGAGACAATTTAGTCTCAGTTTAGTTGTTTGCCAATTCTAATTTAAAAAAATGCATAGAAAATGATTAAGACAAACACGACTTCTGTTACAACTTAAAAGGAAGTCGGCTTGATAAAAAATAAAGACTAGTTATTTGTTTTTATTTCATTTTTATCAGATATTGGATCATCCATCTTACAGTTCAGATCTAGAATTCTGTGATTTTTCCTATTTACGAGTATCAAGGGTACATTACGTGGAAAGCAAGTTAATATGACAGAAAACGCAGTAGAAGAGTTCTTCCGAAGAATATCAAAAATATTTTAAAAAATAGTTTGAAGGAATGGACATATTTGAAGTGTAGTCAATTCCTGAATATTTCTTAGGTATGACATTTTTTGTAGATGCTATAGTTTGGGAATAAACGAAAATCATTTAGAAGATTAAAGAATATTTAATTTTCACTCCTATGTATAGCAAACTTATTACGGACGCCTATGGCCTATGACACAAAATTGCAACTAAGAGCAAAAGGTATTTTTTTTTCATAAAGTGTTTATGCCTGAGTACATTATCAATGCTTAGCTGGTATGACCTTAGTTTACATTTCATCTATATTTACTGCACCTTCTAAGACCTTGGGTAGAAAAAAAAATCCATTATTAAAGAATCAAATCATGATTTCTCTATCTTTCGTTTTAAGCAGTTTTTCACTGGTAAGAACGAATCATCAACACTTGAATGCACTTCTGTATAGAGAGTTTATAGAGAATTGTGGAATGACTGCAGAACAAGTTGAATGTTCTGAAGGTTGTTTTAGTAAGACACGAGAAAGCCAAGATGTCAAAAGTATATCGCATAGTCGCAAATTCAGAATCAAACTATACTCCCTAAACATACGCTACTATACATGGCATTGCCCGATTCAAATTGGAATTTTTCACTGTGAAAATTCTTTATTATGGGAAACATTTGTCGTCCTTTTCCTGTTTTGTAATTTTATCCTGAAATTTTCACTCTTCTCTTCCCTTTATCCATATTTTGGTATGTGATGATAAAATCGATATTCTGAACTTTGGAGCACATTTCTTCCTTTTTTTTGAAAAAGAGATTTGTTGGAGAGTATAGTATACGAGAAATGATGTCAGAATAACGGAGATAGAAATAAAATTTCTGACAATCAAGGAAAGCAAAAAAGGGTGTGAATTTTGTACAATTTTTCTGGATTTTATTACTTTTCCCAGAAAATTATTAAAATTGCTTGACAAAGAAAAGTTTTTCTTAGATTTGTGCATTTTTGACTTTATGTTTGTTTTCTTCGCTGGTTTAGTGAAAATTTGATATCATTTAATTAACGTATGTTTGATTATAATTGCAGTCGTTAATATTAATCACCAAAAAGTACATTAAAAAAGGCCTTAACCATGTATAGACGAATTGTATTTTAAACGAAATATGGGAATTCGAAATAATTTTTATCGAAAAATATTGAAGATTTTTCATAAAAGTACTGAGGTTGGAACACACTAATTTGGTCGAATATAGTTAATTATTTATATAACAGTGGTAGGTAATATAAAATACTCAAAGAAAAATGGTATTCACTCTTCGTTGTATCTAGTCTTGTGAAATTGTACCTTTTTACTTCAAGAATTGAATAGATTCTTTCGCGATTGTAGTCACTACACTAAAGTATAGGCCAAATGAAAAGATTTTTGTATTCAATTTCATTAGGAGACGTTACAATTTTACACCGAACATAAGAAGACAATAGAGTTGAGGCATTCCTAAAGTGTAATGATGTAAAAAATGACAGCTGTACATTTTTACTCACTCCATTTGTAACGCAAAGAAATAATCTTCGTAGAAGGGTTTTAAGGGTATGCTTGTGTAGGGAATTAAAAGTTATATCGATGTATGCATGTCCGTCCGTATACCAGATAACTCAAAAAGGCGTTATCCGATTTTGATGAAATGTAATACCAAACCAAGTTAAAGAGTAAGCAACTCACTCCTTAACTTCGTTTGGTATTACATTTCAGCAAAATCGATCTAGGGGGAGGAAAGTTATAAAGAAAAAACCAGGGTGACCAGAAAGTTTTAGCGTTTTTTTTTTGTTTATGGTTTTTAGGATTTAATTGGAAAATTTGTGAACCAATTTTGTTTGAATACATTATATAGGTTAAATACACAAATAGACGATACCATATTAAATTTCAGTTATATCGGTCTAAGGATAGTGGAGAAAGAAATAATCCTAGGAGAAAATAACCCTCTTCATATAGTTTTTTTGTTGTACTTCAGAGTCTGGGTTACCTGCAAATTAGAAGAAATTTTAAAAAGGTTAAACAAAATTATGAAGAAAAAACCTTGAAATAATGTTAGTTTTGACAGTTTTACCACCCCATTTCTACCATAGGGGATCAAAAAATCGGCTATCTGAAACTTACTAGTTAACTACATCGTCTTCAAGCGGATAATTAGAAGCGGTTGAGTTGATATAAAATTCGACAAAGCTTATCGTTTGTGTAAAGATATAATTTGCCGAAAATAATTTACCATGATATGGCAGGATTCCAGATTATCCGACATAGTGTGAATAAACCTTTAATAAATCACCTTTTTCAGTGTTATCAGAAAAAGTCAATTTAATTGGATATTGTGCCGGAAAAACTTTTATCCAATTAATAATTTTTAATAACATCAGAAATTCGTATCTACCTTGGAGACTATACCATATATTGAACGTGAATTATTATCATTACATATAAGTAATTAAATGCTTTTAATTGTCATTAAATTTATGTTCTTCAAAAATTTCCCAAACTTATTAATATGAAAATTTTTAATAAGATAAAAAAGTAAGAAAGAAAATAATAATACCTTCCAAATAATGGATGCCATAATGGTGCATTTGGATCATTCATCATTTCATCTAATCCGTTTGTTGTGCTACCAACTTCTGGTATTTCATCACAATTAAGAAGACGTCGTTGCATAGCAGCCGGATCCAATAAATGTGCTCCAGGTTTTACTTTAAGTTTACCTTGCTGATGACTACCATTAACAACACCACCACCAGTATTACCACCATTACTATTATTATTACTATGATTATTATTGCCATTATTCATAGAATGATGATTCCCCGATGATGATGATGGATATTGTCCACCATTCACAGAATGATGATGATTTCCTGACGACGAAGGATATTGTCCACCACCATTCATAGAATGATGATTCCCTGAAGATGATGGATATTGTCCACCAATATGATGGAATGGTGGCATTGTCATAAGATTTGATATTTTTGTATCACTTTGTGTCAATCGATCCGGTTGTAATAAATTCGTAAGAGATTTACATGTAACGCGAGGTTTTTGATCAGTTTGTTGCTGCTGATGATGCTGTTGTTGTTGTTGCTGTTGTTGTTGCTGTTGATGATGTTTAGCTTTTCGTATTGCAGCATAATCTGCACCCAATGATGATGGATAATAAGAATTTGTTAATGTACGCAAACTATTCATTTTATCAGTGGAATTTTCGCGTCTCAATTGAGTACGATTATGCTCGGCACGAAATGGATTTATACCAATCATAGAACGGGACTTTGATTGTTGCTGTTGTTGTTTTTGTAATTCTCCTAATAATCTTGAATTCTCCGTATTCTTTTGTGCAAACAATGCCGCCATATTGAAATTAGGATTAATATCATTTTGACGAATACTATTATTATTGACTTTTTGATCAATCGAATTTTTCTTCGATTGATCACGTTGTACTGATGCGCTCAATTTAAGAGCATGTTGCATTTGTGCTTGATTTAATGCCTCCTGCCACATTGCAAAACTTAAAGAGTTTTGAAATGCCATCGGATTTGGAACGGCGGTACCCGGACTAAATTGTGATGCATATTGTGATTGCCTTTGTTGTTGTTGCTGCTGCTGCTTTTGTTGTCCTAAGAATGGAAGCATTTCTGCAATATTCGAGGGATTGGGAAGTCCCGCCATTGCTTTAAATAGTTCAGGTGCCATTTGTCCAAGATACGGAAGCCATAACATTTGATTAAATGCTGCCAATGTAGCTGCATCAATATCATTTGCAAGACCCGATGCAAGTAAAGGTGCCATAGGATTAATGACATTTTTTTGTACAGTCTTTTTGGATGGCATATCATGCTGTTGATGTTGTTGAATTTGTGGTTTTTCAGGACCTCGCTTTTGTGGTATAGCCTCAATTGTAATTTGTGGTATTGGAGGTGTTTTCGATCGTGAATTTTCCATTTGTTTTTGGAGAATTTCTTCAAGTTGTCCCATTGGAATAACCAAAATATCCGGATCTTTTAGAATAGATGGATATGCAAATGCTTCAGGTAATCGTAGTTCAGGTCTAGTTGTTAAAAGTAATGGAATTTCACGAGCCGGTGAAGCTAGAACAGCATTTAACCGATCCTTTGGCACAAGTATTGGATCAGGAACTTTCCATTCAGGATTACTTATTAGCAAACGTAATTGTGTTAATGGATCAGGATCTTTTCCAGATGATAACATCTCTATGAGACTCTCGGTTCGACTCTTCGATACAATCGGTTCAGTTTTAATACGTTTTTGAAGTGGTTCACCACTATTGACTTCATCATCACTAACTGTCACCACTTGTGTACGTTTGGCTTCTTCTGAACAACTGACCGTAGGACTAGCTGATTTTCGATGTTTACCTAAATCGAGTGGTTCTTTTTGTTGTTGAGATGAATTTGTTATTTTAATCGGTGTAACCGTGACCGATGAGCAGATTTTAGGACTAGTTGAGCTATTATTAAGTAATTGATCAAGAAAAATTGTCTTATTTTTGGAATGCATTAAATCAGGTGATGGCGGAACTGCTGGTAAACCACTAGGTTGAGGTGATTGTATTGCATCTGAACTTCTTGAATGTGGACGTTGTAACGATTGTAGAGTTTGTGATTGATGATGATGATGATGATGATCAGGTTTTGTGCTACTTTCATTTGTTTTTTTACATGTTAAATCTTTGGGTAATTCATCGACACATGAATCTGGTGAAACAATCGTTGTTGTACTTTCAACAGTTTGACTCTTTGTTTGTGACGTCGTTTGAAAATTTTCTTGTGATTTCTCTAAATCTTTAATTGTAATCGATAATTCCTCTAAAGCATTACGATTAAATGGATCCGATGCTGTTGTAGTTTGAAAGAGTTCACCATGTAAACCTTCAATTTCACCAGCTTCATTAAATGATAAGCATTTCGGTGATGCACCCAATGATTCACCAAGCCGAGAGATTATATCCTCGACTGGTTCAGGTTGTAGAAGTAAATCATCATCTTCGTTATCAAAATCATTTGTTAAACATATTGTATGTTTCATATGATGATGATGATGGTCTTCATCTTCTGATATGTGATTAGCTTCACATCCACGTTTAACTAATGAATCAATTAATTCTGCTCCAGTCATGGCATTATCACAATGTTGTAACAATTCTTCATCATCTAGTAAATCTTTTAAATGTTTTGTATCTACATCATGACATGCAACATCGCTCGAATCAAACCCATCCGATAATGTAACAACATGATTATTATTTTCTTCTTCGGGAATTCGATCTCTATTGACCTGCTCGAAAACACCTGTTTCAGGACATAATGTCATTATTGGTTCACATAATTCCTTTCCATTGTGAAGATGTTGATGATGTATAAATGGCATTTCCAATTCAATATCATCACTGATTTGAGTTAGATTTTTTGTTAAATCAGTTTCAGTATCATTATTTCGTTCTTCTGATACAATTTCAACATCATCACTTAAATGTTCCGATGTCGTTTCATCTATATTCGAAGAGGATGTGTTCGTTGTCGTTTGCATTTCAACATCTGCTGGTAATACAACATCATCCGGATCTTCTTCGATTTCGTTTCGTTCATGATTTGTGCTCTCATAAATGATAACATCTTTGGGTGTTGTCGCCGATAATAGTAATTTATCAACATCATCCTCAATAATAGGATGCTCTACTTCATTATCAAGAATAATATTGGTCTCTTCAATAGTAGTGTCATGTTTACGCTTCTTCTTTTTGTTTTTCTTTTTTTTCTTTTTCTTTTTACTTTTTTTCAGTCGATCCGTAAATTCTTCATCAACAATCGGATAATCTTTATCAATATTATTATTACATTGTTCATCCGCCTGCAGTTGAACATTATTCTCATATTTTGTTGTTGAAGGAATCTCAGAAACTTTTGTTATTGGTGTTGTTATCAAATCGGGTCGTTCTTGTTTAACTCGAACTAATGGACTTGGTACAATTTTTACAACACGTGATGTTGATGTATCCGTTCTTGGTATTGCACGCCAACAACCATTTGGTGTTTTTGTTAATCGTATACGATTACGTTTATCATAATCTTCACAACGTACTTCAACAATTCGGGTATCATCCTGTTTCACCCATAAAAATATTGGATTTACACGTGGTACTAAATTTTCAGATTTTGTTATTGGAATTTGAGTTGAAGCTGTTGTTTTTGTTGTTGTTTGATGTGTTTGTTGATCTTCATCATCTTCATATGATATTGATGAAGATTTTGATAATTTTCTTTCGGATGATTTATCAGATTTTATAATAATTTTATGATTAGATTCGATTGGTAATGATTGCTTTTGTTGTTGTTGCTGTTGTGATTTTGTTGGTGTTATTTTAATACGTGGACGACCGCGTGGTCTTTGTCCTGGTTTTAGCTTTTTCGAATTTCGACCACGACGACGATTTGCTGGATGTTCTTCAAATAAAAAGAATATATCACGAGCAACGCGTCTACGATCTGATTTACGATGCTGAACAGTATTTGTAGTTGTTGTTGTTGTTTTATCTTTATTATTACTAGCAATTGTTGATCGTCGTTTTGTTATTGTTGTTTTTTTATTACATGAACGTTTTTCATTAGTTATTGATGATGCTGAATTTTGTGGTTGTGTTGGTATTTCAAATGTTTGATTGTCATTATTTATATGATTTAATGATGATGGTGATAATGATAATGTTGGTGATATTATTGGTAAAGTAACAATTTCCGATGATAAAATATTTTCTTTATTTGAATCAATACCACTGCTAGTATCCTCATCTTTTAAATGAATATCTTTAGTGTCATCAATGGAATGCTGTTGTTGTTCATCTCCTTTATCATCTATTATTGTTGTTCTTTCCAATTCATTCTCATTATATCTAATATTATGATCATTTATATGACTAGATGTTTGATCTGAAACTGTTGATGATGTTATATTATTTGTCACAATTTCATTATCACAATCATTAAATTGTGTATCAGTTATTATTATACCGGATGATGTTGGAACAACAACAGTTGTTGCCATTTGACCCAAATTCGATTTCCGTATTGGTATTAGATCTGGTAATGGTGGCAATGACGATATCGATGATGTTGGTGATCCGTTTGTTGTCATTCGATCATCATGAATTTCTGTTTCGTAATTATAATTGTTCTTAACATCATTACTACATTCGTCATTATCATTGTTATTATTGTTATTATCACTATTAATATTAGTTTTATTTATTTGTGCAGAATTTATTGATGAAACATTATTTGCTGGTGAGGCACCAACAAATTCAGTGCTCATAATTTTAATAACTCGCTTTTTAATTTTCTTCTTTTTTTGGTGATTACTTTTATTTTATTGATGAGCTTCGGTAATTTATTGATTTCTTTAATCTGTATGTTTTTTTATATTTAAAACAAAAAAACAACAACATAAATATAAATAAATTCTAAGGTCGAATATTATTATTTAATAAACCTTTCTTTTTTTATTAATGCGCATGCCCCTTTATTTATTTATTTTTATTTACTAATTTATTTTTACTTTTATTTTTTGCAATATTTTTTTTTCTTTGTTAAACAAAAATCACATTTATTAATTAAAAATTACTAAAAAAAAAATTTAGGAAAAAAACATGCAAGCAAAATAATTTTATTTTTGTTTTCTTTTCTTTTTTTATTTATAAAACATCAAAATTCACGTACACTAGTCAACACTTTTTTATCTCAACTTTTCCGGATTTTCTTTTTTTCTCTTTTTTTTTTATTTAATTTTCCATTTCAAAACAACTGCGCGCATTTTAACTATTTTCTTTTTCATATACTCACTCACTCTTTCATCTTACTATTATATCATGTTATCCTTATTTCTCTAATATTCATATTGCAATAAAAATCTAATAAGATTAATGAGAAGAACCAGAAAGAGAGAAAAACTTGATTTATTTTCAAAATTTATGATCTCGCGCATTTCTCTTCATTTTTTTTTTTTCACAATAAAACGTTGCAGCTCATTTGGATAACAACAAACAATATCCTCTTTATCTCGCTCATTCAAAATTATAATATTTATATCACTTTGAATGACAGAGATAGGGAGATATATATTATAATTATATATTTTGATTTCTTTCACTTTTCTCTTTGTTTAGCTACAACTATATTATTCACTCTTTCATTCTCACTGATTTATGTATGTGCATCGGAATTCAAAATTTTTCTCTCATTTTCAACATGTATTGGTTTGTTTCTTCTTTTTTGATATTTTGACAGGAATTTTTTTTTCTGTCATTTTATTTTACTTGGATTTTTTAACACTATTTCACGCAATTTCACATTTTTAATTTAATGAAAAATAAAAAAAAATTTGGTTAACATTCAACGTGTCTTAGAAAAACAACAACAAAAATACCTTATTTAATAATATTAAAACAAACAAAAACAAAACATATTTTCACATTAAAAATAAACCATGAGAGCATTTTTTAATCCTTTTGAAAATTAATAGTCAACAAAAAAAAAAAAAATACCGAGAACAACTCACAATTGTTGTACAAAAAAAACTAAACTAAAAAAAAAATATGGCCGAAGTCTCCGATGGTAATAAATTTTCAATTATTTTCCGAAAATTATTTGACAGGCACGAATTGCGAAAGAGACAAACAAATAAAAACGAAATCGTTTTAAACACGAACGTAATTCGAAATCAAAGAAAATTAGTATCTTAAAAAACTTTTCTTTTGATTTTAAACTCCTTCAATTTCCTCTTTTTTTTCCTTTATTTAATTTGTTTTGATTACCAATAAAATTGTTTAGAAAATTTTATTATTATTCAGAACTTTCGTTTTCCTCTCCCTCTCTCTTACACAAATTATTTTTTTTTTTATTTTGTTGTCTTCTTCCTATTTCCTTTTGGGATTAATAATTTGAACTCAACCAAAAAGAAAAACAACAACAATTCAACAAAAATTTTTTGACACTTGGGATTGATTATTTTAATAATTTTTCAACTTTTCTTATCAATGATTCCACGGGTGTGTGTGTGCGTGTTTGTGTAAAAAACACTACATACATTTAAAATGTTTTCAAATAAACGCGCGGCATTTCAATCGCCATTGAAGCTTACTGTTTCGCTGTTCGTTCAGCACTAAAAACTACTTCAGCTCTTCTGGCACGCTTTTTTAATGAAAAATGTAATTTTGCTCTTTCACTCAGCAATTAAATGCATTTACTGCATGCTAGTATTGTTATTTCAATTCTCTTTTATTTGACAGCGCGCACGTTGATATTCAGTGAAGTTCACTGAATAATTGATCCGAAATGTCATTTTTTTAAAAACAAAAATTTTTTCTAATAAATTCTAAATTAAACTTTATCTTCATCGCTATTATTTTAAAATAGAATAATCGATTCTGAAAAAAAACATTGAAATGCGAATTTCCATTCTAATCAAAAAATCGGAACAAAATTCCTGTGACGTTAAATTTTCTCTTGCCAGTTCCTTAAATTCTATTCCAATATTTTTCTTAATTCTAATTCTCTTTTGACCATAATTTATGTCAAAATTAGTTCTCTTATAAATATTCCAAAACATTTTTTTTGATTTAAAAGAGAATTCTTAAATGTCATGCGTTGTTTTTGCATTCTGAGTTTCCTTAATGTTTGAAGTGTGTAAATGCATTAATTTAAAACCAAAAAAAATTATTTTTAAAAATTAAAATACCAAAAAAAGGCGAATTTTGTATAAATGAAAAGAAAACCGTAAAAAACGGAATTGACACTCTTTAGATGTCAACATTATTGAACGGTTTTGGAAACTCCGCCCATTGACCAATTGAAATGATTTGATTGGAAAAAAGTGCGTAATTTTTTTTGGATAATTATTTCCGAATCACACATTTTCACACGATGCATAGTTATTTTTATGATGAAGTTCTGGAGTGGAATCGTGTAATTCGATTGATAGTAAATCGTGTCGAAAATACATTGCAATTCCTATGCTTTTCCGATACGATTTGATCGAAATCAAGTTACTAGATTCCACCCCTGTATTTTTGAGGAAATGAATTTTTGACGAAACGGAAATGACATTTAAAACACAAAACTTCAAGGGAAAGATTGATATGCATCTCTTCAAATGATAAATATTCAAGATTGCGATTATATGAATTTATGTATCCTCGAAAAATTTCATATTTTTCCACAAAAAAAGGAAGAAACGAAAATGTACAAAAATTTTCACATGATGACATGTAATATGACATATTATTATAAAAAAAAGGACAAGTGACGTATAAAGACGTTTTTAGGGCGTTAACATTTGCAATGGAGATTGTTTAAGCGGATTCATGAATTTATTATAAATTATATAATATAATATTTTATGTTGATTTCGGGTTCTTCTCATAGCTCGGGCTTTCGTATTTTTAAAACTTCAAAGTTTTAAATGAGATTTCATTCTCTGGTCAAGCACCAACATAATTTTCATTTTTTCTTTTCTGATACAAATATTGATGTTTTAACTATATTAGTTTACCTGAATTTACTTAAGGCTGTAACTAGGCATACTTTAAGCCAGCATAATATACATTTCAAGTCATATTATTAATCTAATATTTATCCTGTAATTTTATGTACTTTTTTTAAGCCTCAATAAATAAATAAATAAATAAATAAATTTCATTCTCTGAAAAAACTGGGATTGTTCAAATTAAATTTTTTTCATGTATCACTCTTGACTATAATCTAATGGTCTTCATCATCAGAAAGATAAGAACTAATAATTATCTGGAATGAAAATGTACAGTACGCAATTACTTTTAGTGCATGCAGAATACGTTTGTGGAGACTTTGTGCATTGCTCGACTGTTCAAAGACGGCAACAATGATGGTGGCAAATAAAGGCGCGAGCCTTAAAGCCTATCTCTGATCACTTCAGTTCCGCGGTTCCCTTTATCTTCAAAAAGTTAAAAAGACCACAAATTGGAAGATATTATTCTTAACATATGGATCAGTATGTGAATTTTGCTAACAATTTCCAAGTAAATGAAGAATGATATTTTAGTAAATTAAAACTTATAAAAAACCCTATAGCCGATTTTTTGATGCCCTATGTCAGAAGTTATTTTGTCCACAGACGGACGGCAGTACCTTACATGGAGCATTAATATAGGGAATTTTTTTCAGAATTTTGGCTCATTTTCCAAACCCTATTACCCCAATTAGTTCTGCCTGAATTTCACAATTTTTTTCATAAATATTTTATAAAATATCTAAAAACGTGTACTTAAAAAAATGGGAGAAAAAAAAAATATGAAATTTATATGACAACAACGTCTTTTGTGCACCTCGAAAGTAAATGCATCTTTATTTTAGAAATTTATGGTAAAAAATAAACTTTACGTTTTTTATTTATTTATTTTTTGTATAAATTATTTCCCATTAAATTTTTGTTTACTACACTTTTCCATTAAAATATTAAGTTTTAAAATGGTTAGTAAAACCTACTTCAAAATAGCGATGGCCTTTTTTAATGTTCAAATTGAAAATAATAAAGTAGGAAAATATATTAGAACTTTTATATAAACTGTCTCTAATACGAATACTTCTGGTATTTTAGTCAATGCGAATTGAAAACGCGTTTCCATTTTATAGTTTCGAAGTTTTTGAAGTTGAATTTTTTTTAAATTCAAATCCGGAAGTACCGAAGTTGTATTAAACATTAGAAATTAATGCATTATCATGAAAATAGTTTTCATAAATGATGTACAGTTTATTATCGGTTCCGTTCTGGTTGGATTCTCTGTTTTAAACTAATTTGTGTTTATTGAAATTCGGGATATGTATATCGTTTGGAATGTAAATCTTCGACACGAAATTGAATAATTACTTTTTTTCGACTTTGTTTCTGACATAAAACAAAAACCTGTTGACTGATTTAAGTAAAATTTGGAAAGAATATTAAGGATATAATAACCAAATGCGACAACTAATGTTACTAAAATGGTTGTAAGCCAAGACAAGTTATAAAGAGAAAACCGATGCAGTCATATAATATGTTCATGCTTTTGGTTTACAAGAAATTTTAGTGTGGTATTAGAAATTTGATTATAGACCGATATTAATACTCTGTTTGCTTCCTTTTATTTTTATATTTACAATTATTTTTAATGCGAAAAAAACCTTAACCATCTTAGATCGTTTCCATTATATTTTTTGCTTCATATGTAAATCTTTTTACGTTTTGTATGTCATTCTATAGTTTGGCTTTTCTAACTAGCTTCCGGTTATGGTGATTGAACATAAAAAATAATATAGAAGAATACAACAGTTTCTATGAATTCCAAAGATAGAAAGAGGCATAAAAATGGACTAAAGATTTCGAAAAGACGTATAGAAACTACAACATAAAAATGTTGTGTCTGGAAAAGTCGAGCAATAAGAAAACTGGTCTGAAATTGTCTGAGAAAATTTATGTTAAAATAAACCTCAAATACAAACTGAAATTATTGCATATAAATTTAAATTAATCAGAAGGAAATTGTAAATCATCGATTTTAAACGTTTTTTAAACATGCACAAATAGTATTGCAATAAAAAAGAAAATTTGTATTTCATAAAATAAATTGCGGTCGAAATGACATCATTTGTTATTAAAAGTTAAGTGAAATTTCTTTCATATGAATGCATAAATAGTTCAGTTTTCGCTTGATTAATTTATTTTATGTTTTTAAAATGTAATTTGTATTCAATTGAGCTCAATTTATTGAATTTTACCCAAAAGTAAATTTCAGTCTCTATTCATAAAATCAAAATGGATTGATTCCTTTAACTCCCTTTAGATACGTAGAGCCCAAAAAAAGACAACAAAAAGTGGACTTCATTTTTCGTTTCTACTGTCAGCTCAGCTCAGTTCAACTTTAGGCAATTTGAACAGTTCCTTCCTTGAGTTTCCAAAACTGTTAAAAAAACGCTAAATGTACCATATGTTCATGAAAGTCCTTTAAAAAATTATCAATATTATAAAAAATTTTATGAGTAAGAACGATGATGATCTGCTGTAACTTTAGAATTACAGTCGGCTTAGGAAATGCTACCTATTGTAAAGCTACGTTCTACGTCTATATCACTACCAACTTCAATGAATAATATAAATCTAGAGTAACCAGCTCTAGCGACCGCACAAACGATTTGGATAGAATCTTTTACAATTGAACACGCAAAATGGAATTGAGGGCTGGAAGTCCCATCATGTTGCTTCGAAATTTGGATCCACCCAAATTGTGCAATAGATCAGACTGACAGTGAAAGCTTTGAGCACATATGTGATTGACTGGAGCATATGAATGAGAAGACGTTCTAATGTTGACGATCTAATTGATTCCAACTGATTTGCCATTTTTATTTAAGCGATTGCAATTTACTTTTCGGTTGGCTTTCGCAATCACTATCAGCAAGTCGCAGGGACAGTCACTTAAAGTTACTGGGTTGGATTTGATTGATAAATCATTTTCGTATGGCCAGCAATACGTTAAAAGGACCTATGCAATTTCAGATGATGAAGGAGAAACAAAAAATGGGGTTTACATTAAAATGTTTTTAAAATGACAACTGAATTGAAAGTTTGTGATGCAGGAATTATTGAAATTGATTTATTTCTAATATGGAGAAAATATGAAGTTGGCATATTTAAGAATCAAAATTCCGAGCGATGCCAGGTAGTGAAGCTAGTACAATATAAAAAGTTTATCAACTTTACCTGTTACGCTCGAATTTGTGTTTAAGACAATTTTAAGGAAATTATGTATAGAAAAAACCAGTTTTTCTTTCAGCTAGTACTTATATAATGACATAATTTTCAAATATGACGGGGTGTAATGCAAGTATATTTCGTTCCGAAAAGCAATAAATTATAAACAATTAACAAGTTGTGTATAATTAAAAAATGTATTTATGGACTGGTTATTATTATTCTAGTTTTGTACTCAATAGAAGCTTATCAAGGGCGTGTATCGTATTGATTTTAATTATAGGTTTATTTTTCAAATTATTATTGTTCAAATTAATTTATATTAGACATATTTAAAACAACAATTTAAATGGATTTTTTAGCCGAAAGGAAAGGAAGAAACTTTAAAATCCTGTTCTAAATTTATTTGTTATTGTTATATTTGAAATTTTTGAAATAGATACGAGGCCAAGTGATTTTAAAAAGAAAACACACATACATTTGAAAAGCAAACGAGTGGAATGATTTTTCTGATTTAAATCGTTTTTAACTCGAATTTCTCATATTATAAAAACAAATATTTCATAATTTATTATATTTTATCATAAATTCATCACCGAATGAAAAAAAAAGAAAAACAAAATAAAAATAAAATATAATAAAACATCTTTCATTAAATTCAATTCAGTTCGTTGAACTTTCGTCGTTCATGTTTCATGTGTGCTGAAAAAAAAACATTTTTCAAAATGTACAGAGTTCAATTTATTATTATTATTATTATTTATTATTTTTTATTTTGTATTTTTTTCGAACATTTTCTACAATCATCTCTTTTCTACGTATACGATTTTCAATATAATATTTTATCTTTTTGTTGTTTCGGTTACTCGTTTCTAAACGAGTAATGTTTGCATAGATCATAACTTCATTTCAAATTAAAAGCAAAATGCGTCAACGTTCAGCGTTTATTGAAGCTGCGTTCAAACTTTTTTTTTTTATCGAAAGTAAACTTTTCAATTTGTAAGGAAAGCGAACCTTAATTTTGCCGCCAGAGGATATTTAAGGGCTTGTTGTTTCGGTTACTCGTAATAAATAAATTTAGATTTTCACACATTTATTTTTTATCGTTGGAATATTGTTTTTCAAACTTACGGCACATCGTTCAAAGGGACGAACCATTTCTGAAAAGATAAGTAAATACGAGATAAACATTGCTATTTAAAGGAAAATATGGAAACTATCCTACACAAACAATTCTAATATTACATACCGACATAATGATAATAATATGACCAATGCTATATTACACATGCCGTTATGACATATAATTATTTTTTGTAACATAGTATTTACTACTCATTTCTATTTATGCGCATACATACATCCCATACATGCATTCAATACATATTCTATCTACAATACAATACTATCAAATACTCACAGATTATCTCGGAGTCCTTCCTCGCTACTGGTAAAAATCAAACTGCAGGAATTTTTTTTGTTAGTTTTACTTTTCACTACCTAACACTTAATATATTTTTTGTATTAGGGAGTGGTGACTTTCCAATTTCTTTAAAGGTCTATATATCGGAATGGAAATGCTCAACAAATTCAATAGAGGATCGTCAAATCTGGTCTATAACATCGTCACAGGTGAGGAAACTTGGTTTTATTCAGTAGATATAAATTGAATATACTAGCTTTATCTCCTTCTGAAAGAAAAAATTATCTTAAAAACTGGTTTGAGCGTATGCAAAGTTGCAAAAATGTTAAGGGGGATTATGTAATAAACCAGTTTCTTTAATTTTGTCTTGATTGTCTTGTCCTATAGGTACTATCAGACGCTATATTAGCCTTGTTACTATACATATTTGTAAAGCATAGAAATAATTATTGGAGAAGGATTTCAAGGCTATAGATGTGTAGAGAAGTATATCAATTTATGCATGTCCCTCCGTCCGTCCGTGTACAAAATAACTAAAAAACGCATTACATGTTTTTGATGAAATGTGAGTTGCTTTACTACTTAACTCAATTTGGTATTGCATTTCAGCAAAATTAGCCAAGTATTAGCAAATCAGAAAGTTTTGTCGTTTTTTTAATGATTTTTCAGATTTAATTTGAAAATTTGTGAAGCATTTTTGTTTAAATTATATACATAGGTTGACTAGATAAGTAAGCGATAATATGTTAAATTTCACAAAAATTGGTTCAAGGATAACGGAGAAAGAAATAGTCGTAGGAAAAAAAGCCCGGTTCAAAAAGTTTTTTTTGATGTGATTTGAATAAAATTCAGAATTCCTTTATGCTACTAACTAGGATCTAGGCTACCTGTGAATTAGAGTAAATTCGAAAATGAAGAAACAAAGTTATGCAAAAAAAATCTTAAAATATTATTAGTTTTGACTGTTTTTCTGTCCCATTTCTCCATAGGGCATCAAATAATCGTTCAGTTATTATGTTATATGTTTTTTTCTGATACTTTCGTGAAATACAATATTTGAAGCAACCTGCGTACCACGCACATTTTCATGTTTATACCATGTTCTTATGATAGTATAAAGCTAGTATTCGGTGATATGTAGTATACTATCAATACGATATGTGTTTCTTTAATACTAACGTACATAGTTGACTGATCTAAAAGGGAGTCGTATAATTCGATTGAGACTATTATATCACATAAAAGAACTTCGGCTTGGTTTATTAGTTCTTTAATTCGTTTTAATGTCAATCCATTCATTCCCTTTCCTTTAACTTAGAGAATTTCATAGGCTATAAGTTTTTCTAATCAATCGATTATGATAAAATCTATAGGTAAATTGAACCTTGCTAAAATGTTTGTAGACGTCAGTCGATATGCTATATTGTAGTCAAGGATCAATTTGAGTTGTGAAGCAATAACAAATATAATTCCGAAAACTTGTTAACGTTTCTTGTATGAAACAAATAATATAATTATAATGAATCAAATTCTTATATTCTCTGTCATTTGAATTATATTTAATTTCGGTTAGCTTTAGTTTGAGATTCTCATTATTCTATTTTTATGATTTCAAAAAATGTTTCCAATTTGTTCAAATGACTGAACGTTATTCTCCTTATTAATTGATTATATAATTGAAAAAAGAAATAATATGTAATAAATAAAATGATTAATTGCTAACATTATTTATAGTACATATGTTTAATTTTTTTATTTTTCTTCAAACAAGAAATAATTTTTGCAAAACGACACAGCAGAGCAGAAATTCTTTCACATTTTCTAGAACTTAGATATTTTTGTAAACAAAATAATAATAATTATTCCGAGTATATTAATTTATACATGTCTATCCGTCTGGAAAAAAAATTTGCTAGTAGTTTCTGCGTACAAAGGATCAAACTTTATAGTTTCACACCAGTGCGTTTTTATATAACCTCATGAGTGAATTTCAAAATTTTAATTTGGCTGCATGAAAAGTACAGAAAAGTCTCTCATCGCAATAGAACCAAGTCATTTCAAGTAAGTAGAATCAAATTTAAAACGTTTATTCAAATTCACATTGCTTTTTTTTCAGATTGATTTTTCAGATTGTTTGCAAAGTACCGAGTCTCCGCAGGGCTGCCAGTTTGTCCAAACTGGGGCAAGGCGGAGACCGGGAAGGCCAAACATTTCAGTAAAATCCAACCTCACAGTTCTCTCATCGCAATAGAACCCAGTCATTTGAAGTAAGTAGAATGAATTTTGAAACACTTGTACACATACTTATTCCTTTCTATTTCTAGGTCTATTTCCAAGGGGGGTAAACTATATACTACATATATGTGCTACCTTCCCAAGATTTGTGTCGAAGTGCTTGAACGCCTGACTAACAGGCGTCATCCTGAAGCGCAGATTTAGCCACCTGCGAGTGGTTATTTTGGATCTGAATTACTAATTTTCGAATATTTTTTGGTTTTAATATAACTTATTATATTTGTTTTCGTCACATAACGAAATAATGTAACGGGGAAAAATAATAATGTTATATAATGAAATGGGAAACGTTGTAATTTTTTCTTTCGTTTTGCATCCCGGGTTTAAAAGGCTTTATCAACAAAGGCATAATTTTTTATGACGAGAAGTTAAAGTAACGATTGACAGCCATTTGTTTAATACAAGTAGTTTAGTAACAGATCTTGCTATCAGTTGAGGAGTCTTCGGTTATATTTTTGCTTCCTACAAAGGTGATGTTACTGAATTTAGAATACATCATACAGACACTTTTTTCTTGGAGTGATACATTATTCTAGAACTATTTAGTTTTGAGCCTGTGACAAATTCTCTACAAAATCTAAGGAAACATTGTTATTTCATCATAAAATATGTAATACAACATATTGTCTAGTATAATATTGACCATTTCCATTATTTTCATCAGGGGCGGTACATCCTCTATCTATATAACAGTTCAGTTCACTATATAGACATGGCTAAATATGAACATAAAGAGGGAAGACAAAACTACCATAGAAAAACAACATGATGTGGAAAAAAAGGAGGAGAACAATGTTGAATGTTTGAAAATATGAAGTTTCTCCCTTAGGGTTGACTAAATACTATGTTACACTACTATTAAGCGATAAGATTTGTGCCGCAAGTTATTTTTATTATGAATTACATTTTAAGTTTTTTTTATTGTTATTGTATTCGATTTAATAAGAATTAATGACGATACACAAAAGTGTATCCTTTTTTCGATACAAAATTTTTCTTTTAGATTATTTCAAGGAAAGATGTATATTAATATTTTCTTTCTCAAAAATATTTTGATAATTATGCTGCCAAATTGGTTTGTGGATAATAGGTAATCATCGCGAACGAAATCAGCATAAATTCTTCCAAGAACGTTTTAGTGTTCAGCACTCTATAGACTCTCGAAAATTTGTAATAGCCAGAAATAAATAATAGTGAGAAATACAAATATTTAACATAATTATGTATTTAATCACTTCTTTTCCTAAGGTGTAAAATTTTTGTTTTATAGCTGACTAAACCTTTTCGTACGCTGTACTACGTTGAACGTACATCGAACATTCCAAGTGTGGATGACGACTGGTCGATGTAAAACATCGTGAGTGAAATCCGTGATAGTTTTATTTTTCAGCGCATCTTGAAAATTTTAAGTCAGCTTAATGTCGATGCAATAACTCTAATTCTAGTCCTAGGGACGTAATTTATGTTGCTGTGAATTAAAACAAAATTTTCGTATCTAATAAATTTTTTTTTCACTATTTTTAGCAATGACGATTGTCAAAATTATGACATATACAAATTATATCGCCATCTATCTGACAGAAACTTATCACTATTATGATTTACTATTATATGGTAATACTATAAATTGTTATGTTAAATTGATAAAATATGAATTAACCAAATTAACGTCCAAACCATATGCTGACGTAGTGTATCATGGTATGGTATGGTATGGTATCATATGGTATGTCAGTATATAGAACTATGCACACCACATTAACACATGATCTTGTTTATATTATACCGGAAATTAAACAATATTTAAAATTAAATTCTTGAATTTGCCAAATTCATGTGTCGACTGTCAGTTTGTCTGGAATTTGGAGATTGTTTTCATGGTAACGAATTGAGAAGAATGAATTGTAGGATAGGAGTGAAATGAATAGGAATGAAATGTAGGATAGGTAAAGGATGTTGAATTAAATGGAGGCAAATATAAATTGATATCGGATAGGTTTGCATATACTCGTATACTATATTTCATTTATTCTATATGAATTTATGTACTAGTATATTACGTAGTTCTCATATATATTTACTTAAAGGTTTTTTTGTGCTTTTAACAGAATGGGACACCGACCTAAAATATATATTAGCGTTCACATGAAAATGAAAAATATATAAAAGAACACATTTAATAGGGTGGCTTTTTCATATTTTATTAATTTTCCATCTCATTAAGTAGAGTTTAATGTAATACGAGGGTGTTGTGCATTGTGCGAAAAAAAGTTCATGATAAAACTTATTTCGTGCAATATTTTTATTAAAACTGAATGAAAATCCTTTTTTACATTTTGGTTACAAATTAAAAAAAAATTTTGTATTCAAATACTTTTTAATTATGTATAACAAAATACTTCTATCAAAACTTGCATCCAGAACTTTATACGTACAATATGTTTTTAAAGGTTGCTTCTGAGTTATTGATTATTATTCGTCGTCAATATAAAAAAAAAAACAAGTGGACAATTTAATTATTAAAGGGATATTCACACAGTTCAATATTCAAATAGGTTGTACTGCCAAAACGCAAGGTTAAATTAGTTAATATGTATTGTATACTAGCTGTTTAGGTATATTCAATTTTTAAGTTTGCCTAGAATATACATTCCAAGTTTCATGCAAATCCGCCCGGTATTGACCGAATTAGGAATGTTTTATATTTTTGCCTCCTCGTGGCTCTCCTAGCGATTCGAAGCGTATCCTATACTGGTTGGCATACCTTAAATTCCTTACATTCCAAATATGAAAATCAGCTCGATATTGACCATATAGCGACGTTTTCCATTTTCGCCGCTCCACAGCCGAGATAACAGGTGCGTTTTTTTGAAAGTTTTAATCTAAAAAAAAAAAAAATTTTTTAAATCTATAAAAATACTTATATTTGTTGGAGCACGTGATTGTTTTTAAACAAATAGTGAAATAGAGAGAAAATAAAGAGCCAAATTAAACTTTGTAAAAAAGAATTGGTATTAAAAAAATATAAGTATATAAAATTTATTTGAGGAAAATATTTACGACAGTTAATTTATTATTAGCCCAGTCAATAGAGCGTAAAAAATGGCTCCACCTTGCAAAAGGTATAGGAAACTTTATATTTGGTACGATTGTTCAACTAGGTAAGTTATTTAAAATTCCAAGTTTTCGACCTTGGGGGGGGTGCCGCTCGCACCCCTATACTGGCTTAAAGGGATGGAAAATCGCCTTTTCGCGATTATCTCATTATCCGTACGAGATACGTTTATTGAGGTCTATACAAAAAATATAGAGCGTACGATTCTCCACATTTTTTACTTAAAACTTTTTTTTTCTAAAGATTATATCATATGTTTACATTTGGATTTTAATGTATATAAAGTGTTTAGTCCCAAAATTATTCACATTTTAGTTGGTTTCAACTATGTAGTAATTTTCCATATTTACATTAGTTGGGAAATTCTACATCACATCTAATGATGATCATCAGTTCAAAAGCCACAATTCCTAGTTAACTTTGCCAGAAAACTTTGACTGGAAACAAATATGTATTAGTATAGTAACTACCTAAAAAAAAAGTCTTTGACGCTTCTACTTCCCAATTTGGAAGCATATTCTTTAAAGTCCTTGGTGAATCATCCAGATTAAAGTCTATAAAGATGACAGTTAAAATTACAATTTGAAGAATAAATCAAATTTTACCACTGTACCTTTCTAACCAGAAAAAAGCAATCTTCCCTCCAGCCAGGACTAAAAATATGCTCGTATGTAATACATTGAGTATGTGCACGCGTCATTAATTTAAATTGCAATATAAAAGAGACCAATTAATAGAACCAGGTCACCAAAACGAAACCCCTGCCAAAGTATTGTCCATTCTCGATTTTAGAGGTATATTGAACCGCTTATTAAATTCATTTCAATTGCATATTTGTGAAACGTGTGGTAGGCCTGTTATATTAAGAGTCATCTTCCTTCTAAATCAATATTATAGTCCACACGTTGATGAAAGACGTTCATACACAGTTTTTCTGTATATCAAAAGTACGTATTTCTGGCTTATAAGATTGTGCACCACAAAATGATAACAGAGTTGTAAACATTTGCAGGGTCTATGAAGGCTATGCGATAACAAAAATATCCAACAAGGAATATTTCTAAATGTCTTTTCTAAATTAATCGAACAATCGCTTGTATGTTTTTTTTTGTTTAGGGTAGACCCATTACTTATTCCTTACATATCATATATGTACAATAAAGAATAAGAAAACTTTAGGGGATAAATGGGATTAGGAATATGAGCATGAAACACCATAAAGATTTGTCTGTTTTATCTTTCTTTTTACTGAGTTTATAAAAATAAAATTCGGTATTTTTGGAGGATACAAGCCAATTTTATCCTCTTTTCACTTAAACACATGATTTAATAAAAGTATACGCACTTTGTTAGGGTAGACCTTTGGATTATCCACTTGAAAGAATCAAGGATAGGAGAACCAACCAACAAAGTGAGTTTCCCTGACAAAGCAAACTTGTTCGTTTAGAGGGGATTACAACAGAAAGTTTCTTATAAGAGATTTTGTTGCAAATTCATATTCGGTGTACATAGTATGAGATTGATTTTGATCAAAAATATTTTCTTTTTCTTTTTTGGTTATAATAGTAAAAATAATAATAATAATAATGTTGTGGCACATGCAATTGACAGAAAACCTTATCAGAATTGAAATATTTAACAAAGGAAGAAACCAGCTTTTTTATATATTTTTGGATTTCCATTATTAAACAAGAAATGATTTATTTGCTTTTTTGGAAATTAATAGAGGAACATTTCGTCTTTTCTGTTTTTGGAACTTGGAAGATTACTTTCTATCATGAGAAACTGATTATCAAAAGGACAAAAAAATTCGAAATTTGGCAAATTGAATATGTTCTTTCCATAATATTTTGAAACACCTTTCGTGTTTGACTAATGTAAGAATTTGTTTATATTTCTTATTGACGTAGATTCTTCATTTTCAATTGTGATAGGTGCAGACACTGAAATAACATAATCTATTTGTTTTGTGATTATTATTGTATTTGTGTTTTAAGACTGTTCGAGATTTTCTTTATGAAAAACATATAGGCCTATAATATCGGCCTATAGCCTATGGTAGAAATGAAACAGAGAAACTGTCGGAACTAAGATTATTTTAAGGTTTTTTCTTCATAACTTTGTTTCCTCTTTTCAAAATTTCTTCTAATTTGCAGGTAACCCAGACCTTAATAGCATAATTCTAATTATAATGCAAATTTTATTCAAATCGCTGTATTAGTTTTTAAAGTACATCAAAAAAATTTTATGACGAGGATTATTTTCTCCACTATCCATAGACCGATTTCACTGAAATTGAACATGGTATCGCCTATTTGTGTAGTTAATCTATATAATAATTTGAACCAAAATTGGTTCACAAATTTTCCAATTAAATCCTAAAAACCATAAATAAAAAAACGACAAAACTTTCTGCTCACCCTGGTTTTTCCTTTATAACTTTACTCCCCCTGGATCGATTTTGCTGATATACAATACCAAACCAAGTTAAGGAATAAGCAACTCTGGTAGTACCTACCATAGGGCATAAAAATAATAGAACATTCCTGATTAATAGAACAGTTCATTCTATTTTAATCAAATTATGATTCATCGGTAGCTACATCTTTCGCACAACAAATGGATTCGGTGATAATAATATTCTTCTTGTTTTGAAGAAATCCATTTATTGGGTCTTTTTTGATTTCTTGAAGTGTTGCATCGATCGAAACAAGTGATAATGACGATATATCTAATGAATATGGCGAGTGAGATGAAACATCCCATTGAAGTACTTTCAAATCTGTAAAGGATTTTTCAATGTGTGGTCGAGCATTGTCGTGTTCAAAAATCAATTTTTTGTCTATGCTGCTCGTTTTTCTTGCAATGCTCGCTTTTAATTTATTGATTGTTGTTGGTAACGATTAGCGTTTCACCAGATTTCAGCCGCTTATAGTACACCACTTCTGATCAGGGAATTGGTTGCCTTTCAGAGCAAAATCATTATATTTGAATCATCTAAACCAATCTGTACATGTGGTTTCAGAGAGATCCTATTTAGCATTAGCCCCCACATGAAAACCAAAACTTTTACCGGCATTTTTCTTTAAATTGAAGCTAAACAAGAAACGCTACCAGAGAATGCATTATTGGCACAAAAGTTGACATTTTCAATTCAAAAAAATCGGTGTTTTTTACGCTTAACCTAAATGTCATATACTAATTATTAAAGCTTAGTGACGATATAGCTCTTAGTGATGTGCAAAAATTAAGTATTGAATACTTGGATACATAAATACTTTCTACTCAATACTTTTGTAGTTGTTATATTTTATTCAACACTATTAATATGCAAAAATCCAGTTCTGAATACTAAATATTGGATACAAATTTTTGTGGTCTCGTTGGTTCAAGTCGTTTAGAACTATTTGTACTAAGGCGTCGATGGTTAGACTTAACGATTTTAGATTATATTCCACGGATTGTACGATTAAACGATCTCAGGATCTTACAAAATTGATGATACTATAATTTTTCTTTACAAAATTTATTACAAAAATCGTTTTAGTTAAAAATTCTTTTATTGCGTTATTTATCAATATTTATGAGGAAATTGAGTGAAAAATTCATTATATATTAATTTCCACAAATCATAAAAATAAAATAATTAAACAACTTTCGTTCTTTTTAATATGAAAAAGGTAAGTTCTCCCCGCTTCGAACTTTCGCGTCATTTTTTTCTTTTTTGGTTTTCAATAGAATTTCTTAAGTAAAAAACTTTTTAATATTTGTTTTGCTTTAATTGAAAAATTGTTGTTTATGACAGAAACCTCAAACAGCTTTTAAATAAAATTACAATAGAACCAAGTCATTTCAAGTAAGTAGAATCAAATGTAAAACGTTTATTCAAATTCACATTGCTTTTACTTTACAGCTTGTTTGCTCAGTACCGAGTCTCCGCAGGGCTGCTAGTTTGCCCAAATTGGGGAAGGCCAAACTAGTCCATGAAATCCAACCTCAGAGTTCTCTCATCGCAATAGAATCAAGTCATTTCAAGTAAGTAGAATGAATTTTGAAACACTTGTACAAATACTTATTCCTTTCTATTTCTAGGTCTATTTCCAAGGGGGGTAAACTATATGTATGCACGTGCTATCCATATATGTGCTACCTTCCCAAGATTTGTGTGGAAGTGCTTGAACGCCTGATTTACAGGCGTCATCCTGAAGCACAGATTTAGCCACTGGCTATGACAGAAATTTGAAAAGTTTGTTTTATTAATTTATAAAAAAAAGGATAACTTTTTTTTGTGAATATCGGAAAATTGTCATGTGAAAATTTTCATAACGTAAAGATTACTTGTTGAAAGGTAAACAATTAAAATGATTTCAAGAACAGAGATAATAAAGTGTTGATAAATAGAAAATGATTCGACAAAATCTATGGGTTTTCTTTTGTAATATGTTTGAATGGGAAATTCGTAAGGAAAAATCTATTTCATTGTCTATTGAAATGAAATTATTTATTTTCGAAACTTCATGAATCATGTTTTTGTGGTGCACTTTCTTTCATTTTAGCTCTATATGCTAACTATACAGAATTTTCCATAATCACCAGGAATGAAAAAAAAATTATATTAGTCATCGTGGGTTGAGTTGGTATCTTAGTTTTCGGAGTTGTTTACCAGGGAACTTCATTAGACTTTTTTCAAGACTTATTTTCAGTCTAACTGAAAAAAGTCTTGTGGAGACTCGAAAAATTGAACATATTTTCAGTCAAACTGAAAAAAAGTCTCGTGGAGACCCGAAAAATTGGACTTTTTTTTCAGTCCGACTGAAAATAAGTATAATGGAGTCGTAGGGTAACATTCAAAAATAAGATTTAAATATATGGAACTTGAATATGCAAATATACTTAGATTTGATCTTGAATCCGGTTCGATGTATGTAAATTCATAGATAGACAGTCCATGAGCTCTGGCACAATCCCTTTCATAAAAATTTAACAAAAAATTATGTTTTTAATTTATAAAAGACTACCAGTCATTATTTGAATGCAAATCTTAGGAACGTAAGGATCGATAAACCTTTATAAGTTTTGTAGCCTTTTGAACACCGAATCGATTTATTACAATTTTCGAAAGTTTTTTTTCCCTTTTGTTCTTGGTCAAAGTTTAAATTTCGTCCTTTGAATTTTGGATCCTTCAAAGTGTCTAAAAAGTGAGCAGACATCTTAGCCTGATCGAACCTCTTATATGGATCCAGTAAAATATTATTTAATGAATCCAACTATCCCTCAACTGTGTGTAATGATATCAAATCCCTCTTAAGTACATCTAGTGCAGAAACATTATCAATTTTAAACATATGAGTATAATAATTGAGCACCTAAATTCGTTTTATTTAATCAATAAGCAATGTAATAAAAGATGTCAAATTCTTTTGAAGTATATTTGAGATTTTTATTTATGTTAGATATGTTATTTTTCAGATTGTTTGCTAAGTACCGAGTCTCCGCAGGGCTGCTAGTTTGCCAAAACTGGGGCAAGGCGGAGACCGGGAAGGCCAAACATGTCCGTGAAATTCAACCTTAAACAGCTTTTAAATTAAATTACAATAGAACCAAGTCATTTCAAGTAAGTAGAATGAATTTTGAAACACTTGTACAAATACTTATTCCTTTCTATTTCTAGGTCTATTTCCAAGGGGGGTAAACTATATTCTATATATATGTGCTACCTTCCCAAGATTTGTGTCGAAGTGCTTGAACGCCTGACCAACGTTCCCTCTAATTTTTAAAATCGATGGGCAGTATAAAGGACAATGTGGGCAACCGTTTTAAATTTAAAATAAGTCGGGCAAAATTTAACAAAAAAAACAATCCAAAGAAGTGCCACTTGGTATTTACTTTCAATGTTACGAACTAGGGCATATAAAAAGAAACAAGCCAACAACCATGAACATGACTTCAGTGTGGAAATCTACACGTATTTATAAAATGTGGGCGCTTTCGCAATGAAAATGGTTACAAATTTTCAAACTATTTTCGCGAAAAAGAAGTTTTTGCAATATTTTTAGTGGGCAAATAAAAATAATGACTGGGTTAATGCCAATTTATACCTGGGCGGCCGCCCGCGCGCCCAGCTTAGAGGGAACGTTGCGCCTGACTAACAGGCGTCATCCTGAAGCGCAGATTTAGCCACCTGCGAGTGGCTATGTTAGATAAATCCAAAGTAAGATAATTAGTAATCCCAAATAGTCCTAACGAATTAATTTTTTTCTATTTAACTGTTAGTGCTGCTTCCTTGTTAGGGACGCCGTGCTAAAAATATACATATACTTCTGCTTTTATGAAAAATTCTATAAAAGATCTGGTCAAAAATATGTTTTATATTACAATTCAATTTTATTAATTGCAAAAATCTAAAATTTGCTTTTAAGAACATATCGTTCAAAAGAAGATAACCGAGAGTGTGTGCGAAAGAGGCAAATATGCAGAACAATAATTTTTGAGTATTTCAAGTATTTTTTTTTTTTTATTTATTTTAAAGAATTTTAACTCGTATGCTGTTATTCCAATAATATCGAGAAAGTTCCATAGTAGTCTAACCGTAATAGGGTAAATTTTAAATTACATACTTGCTATGGTTGTTTGCTCATTTTTTTTAAGTACTTTTAAACTGCTATATTTATTTAGCAAAATGGCTAAAATTAACCAGTAGAAAAGAATGTTATTTTTGAAGATTTTTTTAAAATTCTTACCGAACCAAACTAAAACATATCAAATTAGTTTAGTTTTAGTTCAGTTTAAATGATTAATTTCCAAGGTGGTTCATTCGGCTCAAAGCCGGTTTCCGTCTCTGAATAGATGCCATTGTTTTAGGAGAAATACTACAATAGTACTTGATATGATCTTGATTTCTCAGCAAAAATATCATCTCGTTCATTAGGATAATGGTTCTATTCTTCGTTTACCAATAATTGAAAATTCAATCAGCTTTTAGACAAAACAAATGAAATATTCAAGTAATATGCTTTCTGATACTCTCTGCATTTATACTTTACTATGGGTAAACTTTTAAAGATAACTATTTAGGGATATATAGGGCGAGTCACGAATGCTGCTACAGTGAGCAAGATATATTTATGCTCATTGCTACAATATTTGTTCCTGATATATAAATTTCTAAGAAAAACCAGACTTTAACTGACTTTAACCATTCATTATTTTTATTAAATTTTTTCAATCAAGAAACGTTATGGATCATTTAACTTTAGAAGAAAAAAAATTGAAATTTTTAAACTTTACCTTACGACCCAACAAATATACAAATAATACTGTGTATCATCATGAAAATCAATGAATCTCATAGAAATCCCTTGAGGCAGTTTCATTCAATCAGATTAAGGTGGGTATAGAATTAAGTGAAATGAGAAAGACATATTGTTACAAGATAAATTTTGAGAAAGAATGAATATCAATCCGGCTTGTATTTACAGGTTAGCCTATATTATCTTAACAACTGTTCTGCCACACATTTTTTACCTACATTTTCCCTATACTTAACACGTCAACAAGTTTATCCTGTATCGAAAGTTATTGAACTTTTAGGGTATACAAACTATATTTACAAGGATTAGTCAAGTAATATCTTTTTCAGAAGTTTTTCTTCTTTTTCTAGAATTTCTATACATAATTATCTATTACTAAAATGTCCCCTCCTTCTATTAAGTTGATGGTCCACCTTTCTTAGATAGGTTCGTATATATGTATATAGGTTTAGTATGCTTACATTTTCAATTTCCGTCCTAATTAATCGTCGACTTAAGCAGAAGTATAGAATTAGACAAAGTTTTTTCTATACTTTTTCTATCTTTAATTAAAGATTAATGCGGGAGCAGCATAACCAAATAAGGGCTGTCGAAGAAGTATACCTAAATTGGTAAAAGAAAAGGGAAACTTTTCTATTTCGTTTTTAATTATCATCCAGAAAACTGTGGGAATTCTATTCTTGATTATTTATTTGAAGTAAATAGTTTCTTTTTTATAGCGTATATAATTACTAAAATAATACTTTCAAGGATCCCAAAGGTTGTTCTTTAGTTTCGGGTTTATAAAATTAACGGAAAAGGATTTGTTTAGGTTTTTCATTTAGAATATTAGGTTTCAGATTTTCAAAAGATATTTTAAAGATGCCTCTCTCTAAATAATCAAATCAATTCGTCTAAAGAAACTTATACTTCTATACCATTGTGCACAAAAAGGAGAATATTCTTCCCAAGCATTAGATTCGACATGATTGAGTAACCCCACGACTCCATTGGACTTATTTCAAGACATATTTTCAGTCGGACTGACAAAAAAGTCCAAATTTTAGAGTTTCCATTAGACTTTTTTCAAAGCATATTGTTTTATTTTATTTAATGAACTATTTCAAAATATATAATTTAATTTTATAATTCGTGTCTTTTTAATTATATTTGAAAATAATTTTAGAAGAGAATTGCATTAAAATTACATCATTTCCTGACATCATTTGGTCAGAAGAAAAAAATAAAATTATACTTATTAAATAGAAAGAGACAAGTAGAATAAGTTTTCTTATTGTTATTTCTTTCGAGAATTTGTTTGTTTTTTCATTGCCAATTTTATTGCAATTTGCGTTATATGTCGAAATTAATCATATCTGTTTTTAATGGTTGAACAATTTTGCAATAAATGTATGATAAAATGTATAAATTCTGAGGTGCACTTGGCTGAACGGCGAATTATCTTCGAAACCTAGAAAACTTAAATGATAATTGATCATTTTCCAGGAAGGTTATTCTTCTCACCCTTCCGGGGACGGTCCATCTTACTAGAAAATGTAATTTCAAATGTCCGAACGAATTGGTGCAATATCACTTTCGCATATAATATTCTAAAGGAAGCTGTTGCAATGAACTTGCATATTTTTTCCCTGCATATGTACAGATATAAACTGATCGCAAAAACAGTCGTTGCAAATTTGAGGCCTATAGTAGATACTACCACATTAGTTTTGTCACTACATTTGTTATTTTATGCGTCACAAATGTAGTAATCACGGGAAAACGGTTTCAAGTCTACAGATGCGTAGAGAATCAAAAGTTATATCAATTTATGCAGGTCTGACCCGTATATATATAGAACTAGATCACTGGAAGCAATAAATTCCTTAAGAAGCGAATGACAAACTTTTGCTCTCTCGGATTTGTGCCGATTTTAAGTTTCTATATATTTATTATTGGTGTGAAATGGTGACCTGACCAAATATGGTCCAATTATTTAAGAAACGATTATTATGTCCCTGCTATTTATTTAAGCATGTACAGAACCTGTAGCCAGAATGTACGAGTACGGTTAACTTTCACTGAAATATTTAAAAAATTCAGTCAAAATGGAGACGTTATGTAACATTTTAGCGGTTGCTTAATGAAAATTTAAAGTGTTTTTCTGGTTTTCCGTAGTCATGAGATTATTTTAACCGCAAAAAAATACGAAATTGACGTTTTTCCGTTTACCACAAAACAAGAACTATACAACTATTTTACACCGAATTTTTCAATTTTTATTCAAGAAAATAATAATAATTCATAAAAAAAAGAAATACCACAAAATATTATTTTAATGGTGTCTAGATTTTTAGGTATACACATGTTATTGGGCGAGCCAAAAAGTCAGTGCGAATTTTTAAAGAAAATAGAATATAATTTCTTCATGGAACTTTATAACTTTAAACAGTATGTATAGCCTATTTTTACTATTTTTACTATTGATCATTTTCCATTTTTCAGGTAGCATCATAATTACACGTTCATAAAACTACTGGCCATTATCGACAAAAAACTGAACTAAGTTTCATATCATCATCATTATTGAACTTTATTGAACCATTCAAGGAAATCATGGATGTGGTAACACATCCCAATCAAGCTCAATTAATTTTTGGCGAGTGATCGAATATATGGTATGTGTTGTGGCCTTGCATTGTCATGGTGGAAAACAACACCTTTATGATTTGGTAAAGTGTGAAAAATCACCAGAACGAAATTTAGCAAACCAATTTTGACACTGTCACCTTTTTAAGGCTCTGTTACCATACACAGCATATAATTGTTTGTGAGCTTGCGCTGCGTTTTTTCCTTTGTTGAAATAAAAAACTAAAATAAGACGGAAATGCTCGTTTTGATTTTCCTTTTGTCAACCATTGCCAAGCCAAAACTACACAACAAATATTTACAATTTTTTTTATTGAATGATAACTGAAGTAATACCTATCAAACAACAATATGGGTTTGACATTTCGAACATGTAAACATATCTAAAATTTTAATTCAGTGAAATCCGCAATGACTTTTTGGCCTACCTAATATTAGGGTTTTATATATTGTATGAAAAAAACCGCAAAACATATACGGACCGTTTTCAAAATTAATACCATTGAAGAAGTGCCAACAATACAAAAAAGTGGCAACATAGCCGTGCTCAATGAATTTTTGGTCATGCCCATTAGAGCTTGGTTAATTAATTACTTTTCGAGGTTAGTGAATAATCGAGTAATTGGTGGTCTTAAAGTGATTAATTCCTTCTTATGTTTAAAGCCAGAAGTCAAAATTTTTAAGGAAAAATGACTGCTTACGAAGAGAAATAAATTATTATATGTAAGAAAAAGAAAAACGTAATAAAAATACAAAAGAGGAAATATTCCCTTAAAAGTACATATGATTCTCTTTAGCTATCTATCATTTTTTCAGATTACATTATGTTAGTGCAACAGACGTAAAAGTAAATCTAGCTTTAATAAAGAATTCTAACACTTAAAATACTAACAAAAATTCTCTTCTGCTTATTATTCGTACATGCACCAATACTTGAAAAAGTGTTGGGAAAATCATAATGGCGCCTAAAAGTATAAGAAAACGCGGTGTTTTTGTTTACAAAAATTGAGTTAAAAAAATTTTCGATTGCTTTCTTTGTTTCATTCTTTCTTTAGTCCAAAATCCATAAGACTATTAATGTTCTCGCTTGCTACAATTATCTTATAAGAAGCACGCTGTAAAATAGAATATATTTGATTCTGATATTTGATTCTTTCTAATGAAAAATTGTAATTTTTGTTCCTTATTTTGTGCGAAATTTTTTGTTTCTGTCATTTTCTTAGAAGGTATTGGGAAGATCGCGTCTAAAACCCTATTTCCAAATTTAATCTGCTTTGTTCCTCTTAAATGAAATAATTAATTATAATGACGTTGAATACTCAAAATATTGGATTAATTCTGTTTACTCAAGTAATAATTGATTGTTCAAACCATACCCTCATGCCCATAGCCCTATAGTTTGGTTTTTTTCGTGTTATATTTTTATGTTTCTAGATTGAAAAACCGCTGATGATCGTAAATTATTTAATAGGCTTTTATGTTGGCATGCATTTCAATACAATAGCAATTATACCGTGTTATAGTTTTGCTCAAATAAATTAAATACAAAATATTCCAATAAAAAACCTATTTCCACGGCAAACCAAAAAAACAAAACTAAAATTATGTAAAAATAAAATAGATTTGTATGGTTAAATGTAATTAAATTCGTTGTAAAAACGTATTTTCGAATAAATTGAAAATTATTGTTAAAGGAAATTTTCGAGAAAAATACTTAAAAATTGTTTCTTAGTTTTTACTAATTTATAGAACAAACACTGCATCGTAATAATAAGTAACGTTTTTTTTAAATTCAGCACATTCTATTTTTATTGCGCGAAGGGCAAAATAATTTAAACTTAATAACTTTCTCTATACCCATATAGCAAAATCTTTGAAACATATCAAAACAAACAAATTGACATTTCTAGATACACTACAATTTTGATTCTAGTTAGTAATAATATTACTAGAAAGCAAGTTTATTTAAAAGGACTACTAGTACGGTACTAGTACGGTATTCTAGTAAAATCCCGAAAAAGTATTCATAATCAATTGTGTCCAGTTATAGCGACTGTACTTTAAGTTGAAATATAGACTCAAAATATTATTTTGAGGGCTAGAAATCTATTGAATGAAGAAATTAGAAATCTAGTACGGAAATAAGAGAAATTTGCACCAGCTTTTAGTGAGATGGATTTTTCATGTGAGCTTCGACCTGTCGACATTGATTATAAACTAAAAATTTAAGCAGCGATAAAAGGATTTTCTTCTTCCAAAATACTACAACAATTTTGTTTCTTACGGGTTCTATTTCAAATATACCTCATTGATAATTTTGTGGGAAAACTGAGGAGGATTTTCATATACACAAAAAAAAAATAGAATCATGGCCATTTTAGTAAAAAACTCGGTACTGCCGATAGTTTATCTAGTTGTTGAAAAATACTGGAAAATAGTTCTAAAAATAAGATATTCAACCTGCCCTGACTATATTTCTAGTCTCAAGATAAAAAAAAAAATATCGATTGGGACTAAATCCTATAGAAAAGGCATTACATTTGCTACATATGCTATCTACGGATATTTATAATTCCAGTAAACAATTTCCAATTAGATTGACTAGAATTCCTAGTAGCTACCATCCAGTTGCTCGATCTAACTGGATTTTATAGAAATCTAGCTAAATTTGATTTGGAATAAATTTCCGTTGCAAATTGAGAACACCATAAAGGATAGCAATTAGATCGGTTCCTGTAGGAAAATGCTATTACTAAAAATAAGGATACTTAGCAGAGATAATAATAAGTCATTTTTTAAATTCTAAGTACGGAAAATAATGTTAAACGTCTTTGACATTCGGAAATTCTGTCCGTTTTGAAAATATTGATAACGTTTCGTTTTTTTGTTTGAGTAAACAGCACTTTCTTGATATATAGAGAAAGTAGAAAAAAGAAACAACAACAATATAGAAAACATGCAAAGTTGTACAAAAGAGAAAGGTAAACTGAAATATTTCTTTATTGTTTATTGTATGCTCTGAATTGTCAGGTTAATAAAAAAAAAATTAATTAGAATGGAGACGGAATTTTAATTGAAAGTGCGAAGTGGGCCATGTCACACATTGCAGAATATTTTAAAATTTGAAGAAGAAATTCAATATATCTATTTATCTATACCTACAAAACTGAAATTCTGTTTGTTTGTTTGCACATATCGGTTCACATCGTACGATTTCGACGATGATCGTATCATTTGGTTAAAAGTACACATTTGTGAAAATACACATACAACATATTTTCTCGATGGCTTTGCAATAAATCATTTAAAAGTTTAGAATATTTTGTGTACTGGATCAATAAATACGAAATAATAATGAATTCTGTTTTTACATTAAATCTAAATTTTTAATAATCAAAAATCTGAGAACCCCAAGCAACGCCGAGGAATTTAGTTAATAATTCATAAAACAACATTCACGAAAATAATTATGTTTTTTATGGCCACCCTAAGAGACAAAAGTTAAAAGAAATGTTCATGCACAAAAGAATTATGTGATTATAATATTTCGAAGAAAACAAATCTTTTTGGGCGGATTTAGCCATCCGAGAACTTGAAGGATTTCAAGTAAATAATGCGTTACCAACTTGGCTCCACCATTCGAAATACATACAATTTTCACGTATTGTACATAATTCATTCGCTTTTTTTTAGAATAATTTTCATTTATGCTTGTTCTAATTTTCAGGCTATTTCTAAGCATGAAATCCTTGACCTAAATAAATCTACAGAGTGTATCATAAAGATAAAAAAGATGTGATGGGTATGTAGGTTGAATACAGATTGATAACTTTTAGTAACTTCTATGGGTGACTGAATGAATAGCAATGTATCAATGTAGCTAAAAACGGCTCATACATTAGGCGATTTAGTGGCTGATTCCAAAGTTGTATACAAAAGTAACCTGGTGTGTGGGGTGGTTAGCCGACCATTTGACAATTGAATTCAGAATCGCGGGACTGGATAATATGAGATCTATGAATATTCAATAATCGGCCAAGTAATTAAATAGTTTGTGGGTCAGTTATCTAACGTTGGCACATATTTTATTATTTCAAAAATGTTTGAAAAGGGAATGAAGAAAAAATTTTGTTTGAAAAATATTTTGCATTGTATTACAACCAAAACTAATAATATTGCAAGGCTTTATTCCGGATAACTTTCTTTCCTCTTCTTCAAATTCGCTCTAATTCACAGGTAGGTTGGGCCCTAATGTCAAAGTTATACTTTGCAAATTTTATTCAAATTGGTTTATTATTACTTTTTAAAGCAGAGCGAAAAAACTTTACGAATCAGCCTATTTTTTCATACAACTATTTCTTTCTTCACTATCCTTAGACCGATTTTCCTGAAATTTAACATAGTATCGCTTGTTTATATAGGATACCTTTATAAATAATTTAAATAAAATTGTTCGACAATTTTTCCAATTGAATACAAAAATGACAAAATTTGATGCTTACCTTGGTTTTGGAGAGTTCAAGAATTTTTTGAACGGCATTTTGCTCACAAAACAAATTCTACACCCTTGAAAAATTTTCCACAAATATTTTCTTGGCTTATTTAAATATATCCTTGTTAAGATAGCAATAAAAAAAAAGTTTTTATTTTTCAAAAATAGTATTTGGTATTTGTACTTAGCGTTCATCCTTTTTTCATAACGAACTGAAAGTGGTTTATTATTATGTTTGTCTTTCCAGGATTGATTAATGAGATCTGTCTACACATGACGTCTTCACCGACTTCAAATCTATATAGAACTCAATGTAGTAACATTATTTTCCATTTCCAACTCATTTATCAAATACTATATGCTTGTGTAGTCCAAATAAGAATAGAAATTTATATATTATATAAAGTGGATCTTTCAAGCCGTATTTCTTTAGAATATCTTCGTTTCATTATATAATTTAATACTGTTCGTTACCATTCCTATTCCATCATCGCCGTTATACGTATACCATAGAGAAGATGCTTTTAGAGAAAATCAATAATTTGCCATTAAGAACACAACTGGTAATCCTCATGATTACCTAATTTCCGTTTTAATAGCATTTTACTCATTTCGATAATTAATAATAAAACTGGATTGAACACATCCATCGAATCAATCCCATACATACACCATCAGCGCGTAAAACTGCTTAAAGGCAAGGGATATGATATGGGTGATGGTTGTGATGGTTTTCACGGTGACGAGAAAGCGTTAAAGATTGTGGGATGATGCTGTACATTGCTTGCCTTGACTCCTGTTATTATGTTCATAATACACAAACACAACAATATTGCATCTTTTCTATTATAATTGGGAAGTGAAAAAATAGATTTTGGGTGAGAGGATGATGTTCAATAAAACAGTCCAAACTTTTTTTCAAATACAGGGTGAATTTTTTTTGAATTCTTAGTAGATTTTGTAATGTAACCGTCATTCAATATATTTAAAATGTTTTGATCAAAATCCATTCAAAACTAATGAGATATATATACTACTCGTAGAATAGTATTTAATATTGAATTGTTTTGTAATGTAAATTACATTAGAAACGTGTTTCTCTATTTTGATCCTCGTGCTTATTAATTACTTTTATTTTTTTCTTTTCTTTCGTTAAGACGTCAGTTTCGTCTGTGCTGGCCTGATGAGATATTATATATCACATTGAATGAGAATACAAAAACTATTTGCCAACAGTTTTTCCATGCTTGGCAACAGCACTGAAAGTCTTTTGTATGATCCTTAGCTCTTTCAGCGAACTTTCTTTTAACGTTTTTATTAACTAGAAAAACTTAATTTTACTTTAATATAATTTTTCGAATTGTAATTCAGAATTCAGATTAGTCAATTTAAATTCAGAAAACGTCAATTGTAATTCAGAAAGCAGTCCAAAATATTGTGGACGCCATGTAAATCGCGAAATCATTATTCATACCTAAATTGCTAATTTTAATGCCACCATAGCAACCAATTTATATTCCACATTAAAATTAATTTTTATTACTTATGGTCGATATTTTTGTGTCGCTAAATTTATAATTTTTTGTAGCGATTAGGTTACCAAATTTTTATTGACTGAATCAGAATAAGAATTGTCTATAAAAATCGCTTATTTCAAATAAGCGATGGAGATTATTAGCGACAACCAGAATCGACCAGCAGATAATTTTAATTCAGATTTTCCATACCTATGAAATTGTATCAAAAACTCATCCTATCCCGTTGTGATCCACCCGAAATAGGATGTAAGAAAACACATATGTATAAATAGACCTAAAAAAACCATACGCATACAAACAAAATTATCATACCCCAATAAAAGAAGGAAGTTGTATTCTTTAAAAAGAAAATTCATCTTTCTTTTTTTGTACAAAACCGAACATTTTTTTATGTCCGAAGGAATTTTCATTCGAAAAATAAAGGATAAACTTGTGTCCACTTTTCGAATATCCTATAAAATATTATAGTTCAATTTCATATGCGGATTTTTATGGTATTATATGTATGCGTTTGTTTATTTAATTACGAGTATATACTGACTTTTTTGTTCGCACGACAATAGAGTAGGACAACAATATTTCTTTTATAGAAAATTACTTTCTGAATTCGAGCCAAAGTATAACTAATAATAAAGTCGGGAAAGCTAGCAAAGTAGCCAGAATAAGCAAAAACTCGTGAAAGAATCAAATGAACGTTGAAATTTCAATTTGCATTCCTCAAAATTTTTTTTCTTAGGTCAAAAATATTAACAATATTTCGCTAATCCTCAAAAATTTTATTGAAAGTCCGCTCGTAATATGGGTGGGGGAAAAACTGTGGTAGGTGCCACTACGAATTTCTTAAAAATTTCATTTTTCTTCTAGTATTAGTGCATTGCCATATAAATTTCAACACGTGCCTCTTTGCTTACATTATATTTCTCTTTCACTCATACGTACAATATGTAGCTATCTATGCCAGCAGTGGATAGAAAATTGTTTGAGAAAGAACAGGCAAATTTTAACAAACGGCGGTACGGTAAGGATAGGAAGTTTCGCGACTTTATTATTAGTTACACTTTGATTCGAACATAAGAAATTTCACCAGAGTTGTCATATCGCTGAGATTTAACTTTTTACAAAAACAGCATTTGAGATGCTTTTAGGGAATAGGAGTGGGGGTAGTGACGGCGAATTTATTGATCGCATATACTTCGCCTCCTTTTTTTTAAGTGTACAAAATATTTCTTTAAGAAAATTGTATGTGGAGATGTTTGTACCATATTAATGGAACATAAAAAGATTAGTACTACAAAAAATACATACTTACAGAAACACAGGAAAGGATATAAAAAAAGGAAAGAATTTTTATTTTCGAGACATTTATGTAACGAAAAATAAAGATTTTTAAGATTTCGATTTAACTGTCTGTTATGATGTTCAAGGGATTAATTCTTAATGGTTTAGTTTTTCATGAGTTTAGTGGGAAATTGCAAATAATATTGTAAGAGACGAGACTTTAGAATATTTGTGTCTATTGGATGTAAAACGATTCTGCTCCAGTTTAAAAAAAATGAGCTTGCATTTATTTTTAATTCCTACTTTTCTTTGCCACAATTGCTAAAATTCTCAAAGCATAAAAACAACTCTAAACTATCTAAATTAATCTTAAATATGAATATTTAATTCAAAACAGTTTTTCTCCTTGTAAATATGAGAACTACATAAAGCATTTTCCAACGTATTTGAAAAACAGTCGCATTCCCACCAAAGCTGTTTAAAATCTCGATCCACTAAGCATTGGGGCCATGTCACAAAAGAACTCCATAATGATTGGAATGTATTGTTTGTATTGTTTGTTGGTTATTAAAAAAAGGTTCCTCCAGCAGATAGTTTTCTATTCTGACTTTATTATTTTGAAAAGGAATTTATTTTATAAAGTGAGTGTCAAAACGAGCCTATTTCAAATTACAAATTTAAATTATTTCAATCACAGTTAATATCCATGTATGAAACTAATAAAGAATTGATAACTGGGATTGTGGTCCAAAATATCATGATACAAAACGGCAGATTAGTTAGAGTATTTGCTAATGAAACGTTTCTTTATAGTGTCTATATAGCATCTATGAATCATCTAGGCTCATAATTGGAAAATAAATTTTTTACCACAAATCTCGATACAGTCTGGAAGCAAATTTTGAAAAGGATTAATATCAAAAATAATAATATCAAAAATCTTAAAGTTTCCATTCGAATGCTCACAAATCGGCCAAGTCTTTGAATTTTCCATTTTCTGAAAAACTATAATCGATAAATACTTTGCTCCTCTTAAGTAATTCATTTTACTTGATTTTCATAACATGGTTTAGGATAAAAACTCATCAAAAGTCATCCATCTTAGATTTATATGAACATTTTATTTTCATTTTTTCCTTTTTATGGTTGCAAATCTTTATGAAAACGTTTCATATATAATATAATCTTTTGAAAAGCTTAGAAGAATTCTCCATCTACAAATCGATTTCTTATCTTTTCCATCTTGTCCTCTTCGGGGTATATGTTTTTCTTACCACGAGCATCTCATTCCGTTTGAAAGCACACATATATTTTCAATAAGGAACCCAGACGTGATACCTACTCAACTATGCTTATTTCGAATTCCCACATATGCGTGGTCGTCCGGGAAAGAAAGTGCTATTTTATAGTTCTGTATAAATATGAATTGCTTTCAAAATCGCCTGAAGAAATGTGATAAGGTTTACTTAATTATAAGAAAAAAAAGTTAGTTAAATAAAATTATACAAAATGTTAATTGTATAAAATTTATTCTTTTAGGTTATGAGAAATTTTGTAATAAAATTAATAGAAATTTTAGGGAGAAAAATTATTTGAAAAGAAAAATCACGTAATTTTCGGTTGGGTACCAAAAATTAGTTTCAAAAGAAAATCGTTCTGGAAAATCGTGATAAGAACAATCTTAAATATATATTTTATTGGATTTTCGCTAATGATCTGATACAGAAGAAGTTAAAGTAAAACTCTATTCATATTTTAAAGTTGAAATTCAAATGGTTCCATGCTGCAGTTCAGAGATTCAAATCCGATGATGCATTTTAATAGTTTCATCGTTCAAAAACATCTTTTCAGCAGCATTAACATGCCATTGATTTTCGAAAAAAATGTGTGTTTTTGAAAAAAAAATTACCAAACATATTGATGATGTTTGCAACAGTCCTACCAATCTAACAGTAATCTCAAATCGTAGACTACAACTTAAGGTCGTTATATTATAGATTTATTTCTCTCCGTTACGCCATAAACCAAAAAATGGTATTGTTGTAAGAAATACTATCGTTAAAATTTAAAATTTTGCCTTTTTCATACATTTGAAGTTAAGACGTCATTTTTGGTTACATGCTGGCCTGATGAGACATCTAGAAGGTATTGATTATTGACAAACTAAATACAATAATGTGCATCTATAGTAAAGATTAGATCAGAAAGTTAGTGCCTATTTTAGTGGACATTATTAAGTTGTTAAATGAAGCAAATATTTGTAATTTGTAAAAAAAAGTTTCAATTCCGTTAAAAACAACATAAAATCTTAAATATTATTAATTCATGGCACAAAATTTCAGTTTAAAAATCTATCAATCCAGAAAAAGATCCTCTGGTTCATTCCGATCCTAAAATTGTATGCTACTTCTAAAGCATCATTATCAGGGTATTTAAAAAAAAACTCTTCATATACATATATCCAAAACGTCTAAAGCCATTTTTGTGGATCAACCAGTTAGTACTTTTTTTTAGATAAACAACACTTTTTTAATTGGGTGTTGTTCAATAAATTTTCATCTTTTGGGTTGAGAATCCTTTTTTTACATAAATTTGATGCATTAAGGGATTAACTGTATGTTAGTATGTTAGTCATCCAAGCAAGCAAAAATAATGTAAATGAAAACGACGACTTTAAATCATACTTTTGAAATGGCTATAGGGAAATAATTGATTTATAGGGCGAAATAAATAAATGAAATTTTAGACGGCCAATAACTGTTTTTTTTTTTAAGTTTAAAAACGTAAATTATCGTAAATTTTGAAGCGAATTTACAATTCTAATGACTATAAAATTCAATAAACTATCAAATGGAACTAATAATAGCTATATACCCTTTAAATTTTGTCTGAAAAAGTATTTAAAGGGGCCAATAACTGACGGGCTTACCCTAAAAAAATTTGAATTTTTCATAGCGGAAATTAAAATATTTCTTACGCAAACAATTTGTTTATTAATCTACTATTCTTTTTTTTCGATTGACCCAATTTAAAAGATATGATTATCTTTTCTACAATATAATTAAAAACAAACTCTGATAAGAATAATTCTTAAAATAGGCACGATAAATAATTCGTAAATGCATTCGTATAAAAACAACCCAAAATTAAGCAACAACAAAAAATAGCAAAAAGCAAGCATATAGTAACTTAAAATCGGCCTATAGCCGATTTTTTTGATTTTTTTGAAGAAATGGGACAAGAAAAATCGCCAAAATTAATAATATTTCAAGTTTTCTTATACATAAGTTTGTTTCCTTTTTTTCGAATTAGCCTGGTCCCTAATAGGTTAAGTCAATTCTAAAAATTTTATAGAAATCAGTATATAAGTTTTTAAAGTATGTACTATACATCAGAAAAACTTGATAAAAACGCTTATTTTCTTCTACGACTATTTCGGTGTTCATTATCCTTGGACTGATTTTACTGAAATTTAACATAGAATCGTCTATATTTTTAGTCAACATAAGTATGTAAATAAATTAATGCACAAATTTTTCAATTAAATCCAAAAGCGATTAAAGAAGACTATATTTTCTGATCAGCATGGTTTTTGCAGTATCAAATCGAATTGAGGAATAACTAACTCAGATTGTGAATTTCATCAAAATCGGATAACGGGTTTTCGAGTTATCTTGTACACGGATGAGCATGCGTAAATCGATAATAATTTTTAGTTCTCTACACATCTATAGCATTGATAATCTTCTACGATAATTAATTCTATGCGTTACAAATGTAGTGACCAAACTAATATACCCTCTGGTAGTACCTACCATAGGGCATACAAATTCGCGCATAAATATGAATGTGTGTATTGTCAATAATATATATTTTGTGCCAAAAAGCCATCCATTAAAGAGGAGAAGACTATCCATTGAGAGCATGTTATCGAGATTATAGAAAACATCGAAGTTCTAACGTGTGCGTATATATCAGGGTAAAAAGAAGTATGTCATTCGCTTTTATTTTATCGGATTTTACGACTATGCCATGCGAAAAACTTATTTTTAGCATAAAAAAATCACAAAAAAAGTTTACGAAATTCCGAATTCCACATCTCATCCCATCCATGTTTTGGGTAATATTTTCGTTGCCACATACATACCATCTGCCAACATTTTCTATATTCTAGCCATATATTATAATTGTTGGTGAAATTATCAAAATAAGACATTATCATAACAAGGAAAACTGAAACCAGTGAAGGCATGATAAAAAAGAAGCCATAGGTTGAAAAATCATCCTATTTTTATGTCTTCAAATTTTTAAGGTTAATAACTCTTACTTTAGAAAACTTCTATACTGAAATTCGCTAAAAACGTTAATATTATAATTTTCCGGAGTTTTATAGGATTTTTGATCTTAGTTGTAGCTATTTCAGTAATAAATCTAAAAATATCCACTAATGAGGTTATTATAGTAGCAAATCTCGAAATATACATGTTTATACACGTCTTTTACAACTATCGTAAATCAACGAAAGTGACATTCAACCAAATTTATAGAATAAATATGATACCGTACAATGAACTGCGCTGACCACTTTTAATCTTTCCATTTTGCGCTTTAATGTTAAGATCACTGATAAAAACGAAAACCTGCAATTATAGTAAATTATGACTGAAAGAGCTTCGAAAAAGTTTTGTAAGAACGAACGTTAACTGAGGAAAAAAAGATGCGCTTTGAAAAGAAAACAAAACTTCATTCTGGGATTACGAAGATTTATAGTACATACGAGTATATTTTTATTTGAGATGAAATTACCACGTTACCACGTGTAAAATTGTGAAAAACTTTTGGCACACTAGTAAATGGATTTAGTACAATCGAACATAAGGAAAATGGTAATCCACGTTTAGCTGAAAACATCTCAAATTTTTTAAATTATAAATAAAACTAATTTTGAATTCGATCTACTTATTTATTGTACCAAAATATTTATTTGCCCATTTCATATTTTCCTGGAACACTTTTCCATAGAAGACTGTTGCATTCAGTTGAAATACAATGCATAATATGAGCACTTCAAAAAATTAGGGACGTTTTAACCACTCTGGAATAGAAAAAGTTTTTACATTGAAAACGGATACAATAACGATCCCATCCCATTCTAATTTTATACAACGTACAAGATTTTTTTACATATAGTTTTGTTGGCCATTTTTAAGTCCTATCTATGGTAAGTACTACCAAAGGATGTATTAGTTTTTTCAGTCAATTTTTAACGCATAGAAATAATCGTAATCAACACAATAGATGTGTAAGGAAAAGTAATATCAATTTACGCATGTCCGTCTATCCGTCTACGTACACGATAACTCAAAAATGCGTTGCCCGATTTTAATGTAATTGAGAACATGGGTTAACCAGTTCTCAACTCGGCAAAACCGGCCAAGGAGGAAGAACACTCCAGGTAAATGACTAAGGCATCACGTAATATCAAACATAACACAAAGATTAAATGAAGTGTCGGATGTAGTATGCAGTCCTATTATCACCCTAAGTGTTGGGATATCTAGCATTGCAGGAACATTGTGTTTCTGGGAGATATATTGAATTTTTAAATGATTGACCATAGTATACTATAGGTATTATAAAATAATTCTTCAGTCGATTAGTTTTGTTGGCCATATTTAGCACAATTATTATTGTATTTGTAGGAAAGATAATATACCTGTGCCAGATGTATAATGTTATGTCAAACCAGGCAATATATTGTTAAATGAAATGTTACTTTAAGTAAAATAGTGGCGACCAAACGAAATTGATTGAGTAAGTATGTTTACTAGCTTAGTGGTTTTGGTTTGCTGTTCAGTATTGGGTGGTCCGAAAGTACAAATCACGGAAATTTCATAATTTTTCAATTGTTCAGTTTTCCCCACTCTATTATATATACATATATATATTTAAAATTATATACGAAATTTTTGATATTGCAATGCAATAAATGTGTAGATTGAATTTAATTTTAAAAATAAATTATAATTAATTATAATTATTATTTGTTTCAAATTTTAGCAATATAATTATATTATTAGCTTCTAACAGATATATAGTATAAATCTTGTGCGTACAGTTTTTAAGAGAATTTAATTTGACTTAGATCAGATTTAGTCCTAAAGAAGACAGGCTATCTACCTATACTTGAATATGATTAGTTTTTTCCTTTTCACAAAAATAGGGTCTGCGATCAATATTTTGGATGTCTTTCCATTATGTACATTTCATTTCGATTATAGAAACTAAATTTGATTTTTAAATTTCTTCAAAATCTAATTTTAAATTCTAATCGAATAAAAATAAACCAACCGACAATCCTAAAATTTTAAAGCCATAAAATTAAATATGATATCGAATTCTAATTTTGATTCTAATCAAAATTGACGAAAAAATTTATTCGATATCCGGATTTTGTTTTATTTCGTAGTGTATTTTTTTTCGTAGATAAAATTCCTTTTTGCCCCGATCATAATAAAGCTATAAAATGCAACGACGTGAAGAGGTTACTCTACCGCACTATGTGATAAAAAATAAATCGCTAATACTAAATGACCCACTTAGATAGTACATGTACTTAGTTATTCACATTCGTCTCTAGATATATTTTCCTTTTCATCTATTCCTTGAGGATGCTGGAAATAGTGTTATATTATATTATAGTGAATTAAGAAAAGAAAAAATCAGTATGATGAAAACAATGGGGCGTTAGTGTTAGACACTTAGCGGTCACTTCTAGTAACAAAAAGCAAAATGCCAAGAAAATGATTGCTACTAAAAGGATGTAGGGAGAGAAATGAATATTTACGTATAGTACATATAATAGAAAAGGGTTTGTTCTTTTTATGAAATACTAGCGGCCCGTCCCGGCTTCGCGCGGGTGGACATTTATTTTTCAAACATTAACATTATGCATGAAGTTAGACTACAGAGAATATTAGACGCGACAGACATGAATGTGAGGATCATTGGATACAGATGTATGCGGAAAAAATCTTTCTACAGATTACATTATTTAAGTTTTAGTAGAGATCCCTAATTTTTTCTAGTAATAAATATAGCCTATGTTACTCAGGGATAATGTAGTATTCTAATGGGGAAAGAATTTTTGAAATCGGTCCAGTAGTTTTTGAGTTTATTCGTTACAAACATACAAAAATACAAATCTTTCCTCTTTATAATATTAGTATGAAGCTAAAATTATATTCAAAACATTTGAAAGCACAAATGGTTCGTGTCATAGATATCATTAGAACAATGGGAAATTTTCACAGTCGGCTATAAAATTGAATGCAAACAATTTTCGTAATTTTTTTTAAAATATAAAAACAAAAATTTTTAAATATAAAAAATTATCAAAAGTTTGTTAAGTATTCGAATCAAATTTTATCCTAAAATGTTGTTTCTAAGATTTATAATATTCGATAATAGGATAATATCATTCTATTTTTCAGTTAAAATAATATATATATTACCGTAAAAGTACATAATATATGCCGGTAAATGTACACATTAAAGCGTAATTTTTTATTTAAACTAACTAACTAATAATTATGTATAAGAAAGTTGGGTGATTTGCAATATATCAGATATTAAAGTTTATCAAATTTTGTTAATACGATAGAAGAAAGTAGCTTCGCTATCACCTGAAAAGAATTACAATTAACAGTAATTAGTTATCAGTGGGTATGTTTTATGTCTATACTTTTTGTCTCAAAAATCGTGTTCGTCAAACACATATGAATACTCGTTCAAAAGTGGTCATTAATCGGGTATGATATGTTGGTGTTGTCTAGTTTCTTTTTTTGTATATATTTTCAACAGGTGAGTGTGCTTTTTGCACGTGGGAGAGACAACCATGATTTTGCATTTCCCCAAAAATAACATAGTATTCTTGAAACAGTTTCTTTTAAAGAGTCAAGATCAACGGACAGGTTTTTTCATTCTGTGTTCATAAGGAAAATTTTGTAATTCTTAATCTTAAATTATTTTTATCATCGTTAAAACAAAATTTGGTTTTTTATTACACGGGAGTGGCCTTTAAAAAAACACCAATTAAATCAATAATAAATGAAAGCGATATGATTAAGCGCGACATAATTCGATTTTGAGGTGGTTACTAATCAGAAAAAAAAAACTTTTTAAGTAAAAATTTAACGATCTTGTTTTGAGGATCCTCGCATTTCGTACTTAAATGCACATAAACTGCGACTTTATTTGGAATTTTTAAGTGAAGATCATTTCTAGTTTGGCTTAAAAAATTGATATAGTGTATTTTGTGGATATACGTATCCGTAGTTTTGATCTCATGTCTTGTTTACATGAGACATGAAGCGTACACAGACTGGTAGAATGTGAATATCGTAGGATAACAGGTGTCGATTGTAAGTCCATAGTTAATGGACTTGAACTAGATCGTGAGATAAGAATTCTCTAAATATAAAGGATTGGGCCACTGCTTGAGTATATAAAACCGTAGAACGTTATAAGAACCGAGTTCCTGATCATGTTTTATGTAGATCGTTGATCGTTTAATGCGAAAAAACGCCTAAATTCCACAATTCTTGGCAATTCGTGGCAATTCTGAATATGTTTTGTAATAAATTTTTAGGGAAATCTTATAATATTAATTAAATGAATCATAAAATACGGAATTATAAGAAATGTAATGAAATTATTATGATCTAAAGTTTTATCTTCGAAATATTTGAAGACGTCGTGTCACGACTAAAGGAATTTTATCGAAATATTAAACGCAAAATGATTAGATAAGAATTTTTTTTTTTTCAAAAATATATAATTAATAATTTTCATTTAATTGTATTCCAAGTAATTTTAACAAAATTCTTAGGAAAATTTTATTTGTAATCGCCAAATGCCGGACACTTTTCAGACTCTAGAAATTATTTATACCTTTTTTTTGTTTTTGGTGAAACGAATTCTTTTTAAAACTAATATACAAAAAAAAAACAAGAATATTATTATGCGGTATCGTACTTTTTTTCAATTGTGAACTTTACCGTGACGCCCCGCCATAAAAACTTTGTTTTTTAAATTTTATTTAGGCAAAAAAATGTTTCGTCTCCAGTGTTCAGATTACAAAATACTATAATAGAAATATCAATTTAAGTGGGACTGGGGCCACTAAATTTTTTTCTAGTTGGCGTAAACATAACAACAATTGAAACTTATGTAATTGCGGGACAATGATCTGCAGTATGATTCAGATTTTTAAGATCATGGCCATAAAAACAAAAAAGAAATCTTCAAGACAAACATTTTTTCTCGATTAATAATTACGAAATTTTAACGTTGTTTTTGACTTGATCGTTTTTTTTCAATTAATTTGAATTTTTATTATTTTTTTTTGTAATTTTTAAAATTGGCATTATTTATATCATCAGAAAAAGACTGGTTTTAAGAATTTACAGAAAATTAAAATCGGCTAATCAATGTCTCTCTCTAATCGTTAGAAAAGGATTTTCCGTAATTAAGACTTTCAGAAAATATTCATTAAAATTAGAGTGCCGTCCAGTATTAGGCTTCATTTTTAAATATATAAATATTATTTAATTAATATTAAGATTAATAGTATTATTAAAAAGTTTTAAATATTTGGCAGGACTATGAAATTCAAGCCACACACTGGATAACCCTGTAGCTACAAATATTCTCAAACTTCGATCTTCATTCACCAATTTATCTACGAGAGGGTGAAATAGAAATGCTGATAATAATCGAATTATTTTTTAGACTAAGTTAATTAAATTATTACAATACAAAGTATTTTCTTATTGTTGGTACTTTTGATCTATTTTTAAGTATAAACGTCCAACTACAAAACTCTTATCTTAACGTTTAGACCTTTATTTATTCTAAATTTAATTACAATAAAATAATTTAGTGGTTAATAGGGTAGCTGCTATTGCATCTTATCGAAAAATGATTAAGTCTTATCATAAAATAGGTGCGACAAGAATTTGGGGACATCCATAAAAAAAATAGCACAAGTATTGGGTTACAATCGTAATCGGTTAAGGATTACAAATTTCAAAGATGTAGCGATCAGTTTTATACTGTTAGTTTCAGAACAGAGCACTATTAGTTGCTACTACTGTTTATCTCTTGACATTAAGAACCCCCTGTTCATTTGGCGGTATAGTTATGTTTTTAAAATTAACTAAAATCTTGACTTGACTTTTTCTAGTTTCACTTTCAGTACAAAACTTTATATAACAACCGAAGATATCAAATTAGAAATGATCACTTCAATTGAAAATTCTTGCTAATTAAATAAATAAACAAAAAAATCTGGTACGAAAATTTTAATAAATTTTTATTAACACTTTCAGTGATGTTTACTTAAAGCACAAAAAAAAAATTAATAATTAAAGATTAAAAGTAATACATATGTTATAAAAACAGTAGGTTAAAGTGTGAGAAATAAAGTTTTTAAATCATAGAACTTTAGCGATTAAAAAAAAAATAATATAAAATATGAAGTTTAATTTGCAAACAGTTATTATTTTACTAATCGTAAGTAAAATCAATTCAAGAGCGGTTGTCGACGATCAAATTTCAAATGGGACGATCGGAAAAGATCCTGATTTAAATCTTTCGAGAATTTCATCGAATATTGAAAATGATCTTTCGAAAATAGACAATTTAAATGAAAATACAACGAAAGATTTGATTACTACAAAATCATCAGGATCGAAACCAACCACACTTCAAGAAACTGATTTATTAGAAAAATTGTCGATTAATAAAACTTCATTAGATAATTTCATTGCAACATTCAATAATTCTACCAATAATTCGGAAACTACAACCGATTTATCAATTCCATCAATAACTTCAGTGAATAGACAATTAATTGGTGAAAAAATCAGATCGGATATTGTGCCGGTATTAAATCGTGATTCTTGTACAGATCGAAAAATTTTAGATGATCAGCCAATTCAGACAGAATTTTCAAAAATTAAAAAATGTTGCCCATTTGGTGAAAGTTTAAAACGGAATGCTAATGCAAGACAAGAGACTTGTGAAACTGATAATATTGTGCATGACTTTAAAATTAATGTTATTGAGATCATTTTATATGAAGATTGTATTGAAGACACTGAAAAACCAATCGGATTAATTACGGAAGTCATAAATCCTTGTAATATGTAAGTAAAATAATTATATTAGTCAAAAATTTCTGATTTTATACCCACAAATATTTCAATTATTATAGAAATAAATCTGTACCTTTTGGACGTACATGATTAACTTAGTTATTGATTTTTTTTTGTTAAACAGACTGTGAAGTATCATCAACTATGAGAAAAATTATACACTTAAACTCAAATTCCGTTTTATGTAAAAATTTGTTTTAAAAAGTAAAGCTACTTATTGTTAGTCAGTTATAATATTTTTGAATACTTTTAGGCGAAACGAATTCGATTTTTCGATAAATTTTATCATAATTTCAAATTCCATTTCTTCATTTTCAGTTCGGCAGTTTACGGACGAGAACAAGGTGATGCACTTTACATAATTCAAAATGGTTCGATATTAATTACGGATTTATATGGAAATGAGTCCTTTATGATCACGAATAATTATTGTATGGATCAAGACTATCTTACTGGGGAAATGCAAGCAATTGTGTGCGGTTTACCGATTGATGCCCACATGAAAAAGGCTCAATCCATAATTTGTTCAGCCCTGATGATCGTCTCAATACCATGTTTGATATTTGTTAGTTTTATACATTTTCGAATTCGCGAATTACGTAATATTCATGGCATTTGCTTGGCTACATTGGCATTATGTTTTGCAACTGGACTGTTCTTTCATACAATTGCACAATTTTCAAATAGTACCAAAACAAAATTGGGTTATGTTGTGCAATATTTTATGTTATCATATTTCTTTTGGCTGTTAACAATGACATTCAATATTTTAATACTTGTTTGGTAAGTTCAAATAATATTGATAACTGATCGATGAATTTATGATTTTATTATATGGAATATTATTTTCATTTTAGGTATTATATTCCACGTTATATAATGCGAACAAAAAAAGTGCAAATTATTTTTTTTAGTAGTTATTTTATATTTTCAATGGGAATTCCATTATGGCTAGTTTTGGTAACAAAATCAAAAGGACTTTCCGGAATGCCATCATATTTTTATCAGGGAATAACAACATGTATGTAAACATTTATATTTAAAATTTAATTATATTTATTTCCTTAAAGCGAAGTCAATCGAACTAAAATTGTTAGCTGCAAGTCTATTGAATAGTATATTTTAAAATAAGTTATGATTAGTTACTTACTGTAATAACTTGGTTTATAAAACATATTACCATACGAAGGCTATAATAAAACATAATTCTATAATACAAGGGTTCTTGGAGAAAACATAGAAAATACTGCCAAAGACGTACTTGGGGTTTCTAATGAAAATAAAAGATGAAATCTGTAAGCTTAATATTTGGTGGTACCAGATATATATTGTATTTCAAAAAGCTAGACAGAGGCTAACACAAATGTACAACCCGAAATACACTTACAAAACTAGTTCGTTATTAACCCTTTATTAGAAAATTGTCGCATACTGAATTGTTGAATACTAAATTAAATTATTTCTGTTATTTCTTTTCAGCTGTACGATCTAGTCAAACATATTTTATTCCGCCAGTTTGTACTGTCCTAATAGCATGTTTTATATTATTAATCGGAATTTATTTTGGTTTTCGTAAATTACAAACACTTTTGGTAACACAAAAAATCAATGAATTACCAGTAATCGATCAACAATTAACGCGAGAAGTTAAGAAAGAGTAAGAAATTGGAATTATGATTTTTATTTTTCTGTTACATTATTCAATTTTTGAGTTTTTTATTCTAGTGCAAAATGTATTACAATTTTAACAGTTGTGATAATAACAACATGGATTATGGAAATGGTTACATTTTATTCAATTGATGATTATCTTGCATTTCTCGATATTATCAATTCATTGCAAGGTGTTTTTATATTAATAATATTTGTTATTTTAAGAAATCGTCGTACGATCATTACGCGATGGTGGCATGATCGTGGATCACATATTGTTACCGAAACTGAAATGATCAATTTAAATACAAAACAAAATGGTCAGGAAAAATAATGAACAAACAAGAAAAATAGTAGCAGTACCGTTTAGTTTATAAATTAATTTAATTTGATAAAATTTTTAATATGTCGACACACAGAACATAATCAAAAATTGTATAGTATTTGATCGGAGAATTGTGTCTAACTAAATGTAAAAGAGTCACTAATGCGATTGCCATTGATGAAAGTATGAAAACAACCCCTCTAAATTTATTATATATATAAAAAATTTATTTAAAACAGTCCTAATCCTTGCAAATATTAGAACGAAAGAAAGTTTATTCCACCGTAAAAAAATTCTATTGTTATCAAAAGCCTTAATTGCAAAACAAGAACTACATAATGATTGGTATGTGTTTGCAGTAGTTTTCAAAAAAAAGTGTAAAATCTATAAAATTGATTGTGTCAGTTGTGGACCATTTGTACATATTTCTCCACATCGAGGTTTTGCTAATAGAGAAGAAAATAAAAACGATAGATAATATCTATTCTAATTTTATTATTTTCAAAAGGATTTTATTCCAAGAGGTGATTGTCAAAACAAGTCTACTCCAAATTAAAATGTAAATTATGTTAAAATAAAAAATGAGCAAAACACCATATCACTGAATTGACAATTTAATCTATCCTAACCACTATAAAACTTTTCCGATAACGTTAGAATAATGGTTAACACTTTATAAAACTTAATAAAATAAAATAAATCTAGACATTTTACTAAAAGAACACTAAAATTCGAATTCAAAGTCGAAAATCGCATCGTCGTCGATTAGTTTTATTCAAAATCTGCCCGGGGGCGCTTTTTTCGAACACAATCAACTTTACTGGTATACACAAATATGCAAAATCGATTCGAGTATAAAGTCGGTATTATGAACATTCGTAAAATTTTTGAAATTAAATTCAAGAAAATTTTTCATGAAACGAATTTTGTACTTACTCTCTTTCTACAGAACAAGTTAGGGTTTTGGCTTTTACTTAAAATACAAATAAAGTTGAGAAAGTAAAAATATTGGTTTAGGGATTGTAGTGATGCAAAATGGCAGGTTACTTGGAGCATTTACTAATGAAATGTTTTTTTTTTGCATTATTTCTGAAACATCTAGAACGGATCTATTTTGTATCTAATAGACACAATTATCAAATAGTTAAAATTAATTCTCAATCAGTGAAAAAATTTACTTTTTGTTTGAAATTGCATTGCTGAAATGTTCTCATGTATGTTTGGATCACAATTACTTACTGTAATTACCTACAATTATTAAATATAAGTGTAACTATTTTTCTCGGCGGCATTAATTTGAATTTTTGTACTTTTAAATATTTACTTTTAAAATAAAGGAAAACGACTAAGCCAAAACCTATATATTTTTTAATTTATACTTTTTTATATTTAATAAAATAAAAAATACATGTGATACTTAGAAAAAATACTAATTGTTTATTTTTTGCCTTAACAAATTTATTCTTATTTTTTAGAGCTAAATTTTTAAGCAACGAGAATGTGAATTACTTTAAGCACCAACAATATTTAAAAAACAAAAAACCAAAGAATTTATTCAAATTTTTATCGTTGAATTGAACTCAATTTTATTATGGTTTTGTATTGTAACTTCTACGTAATGGACTTTCAATATAACCTCGGAATTCGAGCTATTGATTACACGCAAAGATATACATATATCACAATCGATATTTTTTAGAATTGTTTATTTAGAATATACCATAAGTAAAGAGAGAATAATGACAAAATATCGACGGAAATAAATTGATTGAGTTTATGCGCATACCAAACTGGATAAGACAGAACTTTTATAGAATTTTCTTTATAAATAAGTTTATGTTTGAACTATACTTTTATTTAAGAGCTTTATGAATTTCTTTAAGAACTAAAACTAAATTCTTCGCTACGCTCTATTATGTTGTTTCAAGCTTAACCTAATCACCGAAAAAACTTTTTCTCATATATAAATTGAGTCCCTAGTGAAATGGTCCCCAAAAATTAAATAACCCTCTACCCAACTACTACTGCAAGCAATAAATCCATCATATTAGATGGACTCAAAACATACATTTATTGGGTCTTTATTTAGATATGACCATTAAAATTATATATATATTATTAATATATATATTATATATAATTAGTAGAGCTAAAATAAAAGCCTAATTGAACAGAAAAGGATCGCAGCAGTTTGGTATGTACATAAACCCGCATTTTTTTATTACTAAAAATACGTAAACACATTTTAAAAATACAACATAAATCGTCAATATTTATAGATTAATAATAAATCGATCAGCTTTATTTATTTATTTACGAGAAAAGTTTGGATAGTAACAGAAAATCGATTAAAATGTCGCTTCTGAATTTACTTTAACTTTGGCAGGATGAATAATAAATTTTCTGAAATAACGATATTATACATATTATAACGATATTATTAATAGAGAAGTGCAACTGGAATTTGAAAATTCTAGTTGTGACATAAATATAATAAATTAATCAAGTTTAAGGTTAAATATACACTGAAGAAAAAAACTATCGCACCCAATCAAAATTCAATGATTTGAGAGCTTATCGTCGTACTTTCTAAATGGTAATATAACCCTAAAGATATTGTCGTTGCGTTTACGGAATAACGATAAAAATTCGACATAAATTCTTTAAATAAATTTTATGGTAAGTTATATGTTTCACATTTATAAACAATTTCCATTTATATTTAAATGTATTCTATGCCTTTACTAACATAATATTTTTAAAAACTTATCACATTGTCATTCGAGATTTTATGCTGTAATAATTTTATATATTTTCTAAGCAAAGGCGTTTTTATAATAATTAATTTGTTTCCTTACAAACGTGATTTTTTTGTACAACTTACAAGGCATATTTTAATATACATAATTATGTTGATTTTAAAAGTTTTATATAATGAGCAAATTTTGTAATTTTAAAAGTGTTTAAAAACCAAAAAATCTTGTAAATTTACTAATATTAGTGGCGGGATATTCTGTGTGAAATGATTGTTTCTTAATATCACTAGTAAAAATTTAATGACATTTTCTAATATTTAAAAAATTGGATTAATTTGTCCGGCCGAGTCAGGACAAATATTTTGAAAAGCCAGATTTGAAGACTGCCTAGATTGCGGTACTCTGTTCACTTTCGTGTATTAAAATGATTGCTGAGATTAAGTTTTAAAAAAAATACAATCTGTATGATCTTCAACTATTAGAGTACCATATTTAGTTGCTGTGATTGATAAACTTCACATGCAAATACATATTATAAAAACAGAAGATTTCATTATAAAATGAATTAAAATTTAACTAGATAAAATTGGTAATTTGTTCAGTACTTAAAATATATTAATAGCTAATCACCTTTTTCAAGAGATAAAGCATTAATACTCATTTAAACTAATTATCTCAATCGATATTTAGGCTTTCTTTTAAAAAAATAAAAAAATGTAATTTACTTGTAAATATTTAGGAAGTTCTTTAGATTAACTGGCAATATATCCCGTTGTAGGACATAACATTCTGAAAACAGTGATTCAGAAAATCACTGCAAAACAATTGCCCATCTTTTAATAGTAAAGACAAAGGAATTACAAAATTCCCTAGGACCACCAACAATTCTGTATTTCCTATGAATTAACAAAAAAAGGCGAATTATATCGTCTGATTTTGTTCTTTTTACTCAGTCAGTGTGTAAGGCATCTATATTCATTTTTCTGGACTGCTCGCGTTATTCGCATTTCTCGTAAACGAACTGAAATTGCCTGTTTAGTTTCCCTTAAAATGAGCAACAAGCCTCTTTTCCTGAGTTTGTGCAAAGTTTCCATGCAGTAAATTTTGAAGTCCTTCTCATAACAATTTGCTTTCACGTCCAGGGTGCAGATTGTCTTCAAGGTTAATTTCTCCGATACGAAATCTTGCAAACCACTTTTGACACGTTGAATGACTTACCAAGTTAGTGCTTAAGGTCGACAGAATTAATCACGTAACTTCAGCAGCTTTTTTCTTCATTTGAAAAATAAATAAAATACTAGAATAAATGTTACTTCTCTTTCTCAGTGTCAAAATTACGAGCGACCAAATAAATATAAATTGTTTTTAAATATGATTGGACCAGAACTTTTTTACACACCCAATATATTCAGTTTTCTTCACTCATTACGGTGAATAATTCATTTCAAAAGTAATAATGAATTTAAATATGCCTTGGTTGAAATGGGGAATGCGTGAACTAAATTAATTATTCTTATTAAAATAAAAATGTCAATAGAAATTTAAATTTTTTTTCTTGAATTGCATCCTTAACTCATACATTTCATTATATGAACGGGTCGTCCCTGATATATATATACAAATTGTATACGTATGTTTATTGAATTAACGAAAATTTCAAATGCTTCAAGAAACACAGAATATTGCCGCCACAGCACTTAACTTGTACATTTGTTCTAATATAACTAAGTTCACTTTATGTCTATAGCTGGCTTTTTTTTTCTCCCAGCATGACAGAAAATCAATTGTGAATATTCTATGACCGGCGAACTTTAGCTTCAGTTAATATTGAACATTTGTATCTACTTCTCTATTTTTTCATATAATAATTAAAACAGAAAAATAATATTTTGTAATTTAAAATATCTTTAAATTACAATTCAAAAACTTAAAATTAGGTTATATACAAATTGTATTCTTTTGGTTTTTTAGCAATATTTATTTTCTTATTTCGTATTTATATTTATATTTTTCTTTTTTTTTTTGTTTGCATTTATAGAATATAATTAATAACAATGAAAACCATTTATAATAAGTTATAACAATTTGAAAAGAATTAAAACATATAAAAATTTGAACTAAAAAGAGTTAATAACGTTCGAGAAAATTCCTTTTCGATTCCAAAAACATAATTAAATATTTAATCAACAGCTTCAAAACGTGGTGATGGTGGTCGTTTCTGTGCACGAAAAACATTACTCATACCAGCTAAACCAGAAACACCACGAATTCCGGTACTTTGAAAATACAATAAAATGTAATATTCATCTTCTGGTATATCAATACTTTCGGAGAATTCTAAACGTATCGAACGTTCTCGATAATGTCCAGATTGTCCTAATGGTGGTGTATTATTATCAGTTTTTGTATATTCATATGCTAAATATTCTGTTAGACCGGTGAAATCATGACGAAAAACACCAATCCAATCACTATTTTCTTCTCCAAAATCAGCCGGAATTGTATACGCGATATTATTCTCTTCACCAATATACCACATCGGAATGTGTGCAAATTCGATAGTTTTCTCCTGTGGATCGTCAAATACCTGATGATCAACAAGATGATGATCATAAGAATATAAATTATGATTAAAATTTGAATTTATAACAGCATCATTAACGGATTGTCGAATAAAGCGTGGATTTATAGAATGTGTTGGTTTTTCTAATACCTTTTTTTTTATTGTATGTAATTAAATTGAAGTGCATCATTATAGCATAAAGGCATTTAGTTGAATAGAGGAAGTAAATAAATTTATATCATGCAAGAAAATGAAAATTAAATAATTACAAGATGAAAAGAACTTTTTATATACCACGTTTTTAAATTTTCTGTTGAATCATATAAACTTGACAATTCTATGTATTAATAAATACTTTTTTAAAAATTTTTTTCCAAACTAACTTTCCATACAAAACAAAATTACTTAAAATTAATTCAATTTTGCTTAAAGATGGCTAAAAATATTAAAATAATACAAACAACAAACAAGAAAGCGAGTTTATAAAAACGTGGTAATAAAATAGAGTTGATAACTTGATATTAAAAAAGAAAACAACAGTAATTCGAATGATAAAATGAACAAATTTTTTTGTTATATAATCTATTTCTCGCTATCAATATTTGTAGAATAAGTTCACTAACAAATTTAGTGATTAGATTTCGAATTTATTTTTAGAAGTCGAAAAGAAAAAGCGTAGGACAAAATATACAATGTTTGAACAAAACACCCACAAATCATTAGCAATACATAATTTCGATTTACCTTGATTACAAATTCACTGGTAACTGGTTTATGATCACTTATATCATAGCCAGGATGACTTTTATATGATACTTGTTTAGCACATAATTCAACATTATGATAAGCATCTTTTTTAACCCGATATAAAATACGATCAGTCCATGCTGGTCTTCGTCTGAAAATTTTAAAATAATGTTTAAATGTTTACAAAATTTTGTTCGAAATCAAATTAGTTCTTGAGTTAAAATATTTCAATTTAAATGCCTATCTGAAGTGCTTATACTGGATTAGCATTAGGTTTCTTCATTTTAAAAGACAGTTTATACAGATATAAGATTTTTCCATGCATTTTTCGTTAATCTTTTGGGTGGATTAAGCTGTTAAAATAAGTAATTTTTGCTCCAGTATATTTCACACATGACCTTTTCTGTAAAATTGTAACCCGAGAACACAAAACTTTAAAAAAAAGTCAACATACTTCATATCGTAATCACAAGTTCCTTTTTCAAATTTAAACGTTGGTGGGAATGCTGGTATTCTTTCTTCAAGTTCATGGAATGCTTGCATTGATTTACGAACATGTGTTAATTGATCTTTATCAATTAATTCGGCTAGACGATCCCCCTCAATTAAACGTCGTATATCTTGTGGTGTCATAGATTCACCATTTAAACGGAAATTTAAATCACCAAACCAAAATACATAACTAAAAAAAGAGAACATAAAAATAAGATCAATTTTGTGATTAGTTTAAATTCGTACTCATGATAAAATATTTCACGATATCCTTTAACATGATAATGGTGATTATCAAGTATTTGATTATAATCAACGATTCGTTCATTCAATTCATGGTCATGGGCTGCTAAATGGGCATTAACCATAGTCACAGCGCATCCGTACAAACTTAAACGAATGCTAATAGCACCTTTATTTCCCTGGGAATAGTTAAAAATGTAGTTATTTTGCAAAACAATTTAATACCATTAAATTATAACTTACCCATAATCCTCCAAGACCAGTTCTAGTAAATTCAGTTTCAATTTGTCGCAGATGTAATAAATGTTTACGTTTTGCAAATAATATAAGTAATAAACCTTGCATTGTTTCAGATTTAACAGCAACATAATCACGTTCTTTAAGTAGCTCTTTGAATTTTTGTGTCCATGGATCATCTTTAAATAATCCAATCACAACATTTTGTGGTTGTGAATTAACTTCTTGTAAGCCAATTATATAAAAATCTGGTGAATGTATATCGTTTTTCGCGTTTTTATCTAATCCTAATAAATTATTTAATGGTGTTGAATCCGGTGACTTCGAGCCGACATTCCAGGTAACAATATGAATGCTAACAAAAATAATAATTATCAATTAGTTTTATCAGAAAATATTAGTAATTACCTCGGCTGATTTAATATTTTAAATGAAAAGGAAAAGTTTATGAATTTTGATAAGAATTTAAATAATAGAGAAAGCGCAGCGGCTCTTGCAAAATCGAAAAAATATTATTGAAAGATAGCCCATGGTTTTCACGTAATTTTGATGCAATTTAAAGAAATGAAATAATTTAAAGATAGAAGATTACTTGGATACATTTTTTTATTTTTAATATTTTTCATAAAAGGTGCCGAATAAACAGGTAGAAAAAATAAAATGTGTATTTATCTGACATCTGTTGAGCTCAGGAATTACTGAATAAGAACAAGTGATTTCGTTTTTAAAAAAAATAATAAATAAATTTTCATTTGATGACTTCAAATGGTCGAACAAGAATGTAAGTAATCCTCTTTCTAAATTGACCGCAAATTACTACAATCAATTTAAAAAAAATACATTTCACCAAAAATTTAAATGCATAAATTTATATTGTATTCAATTTGGGACTGTTTTAGAAGTAGATTGTTCCGTTTACCAATAATCTGACCCTAGTTAGTAGTTAAATTATTTCACCTCGAATTAAGTGGAGTTCCTGAATATTTGAGCGACTTCTTTTTTATCTAAAAACACATGGTTAGTTTTGGTCTTTATCAAAAATATTCTTTTGCAACTTTTCATTTGAAAAACTAAATGAATGCAACCAAATGACATCATTAATTCAAAAATTTTGAAAAAGAAATAATTTTAAAGTATCCCATTTTATTGTCTTGAAAAGTCTACATTTTAAAATTAAAACTAACCCATTTCAAAACCTAGTGTAACAAGACGTTGGTCAACAATTCTTGTATTTCAAGCACATTATAAGGAATTTATGAAACCAAAATAAAAAAATTCAATATCTTTTGTGGTTTCCAAGATATTCTATTTTGACTTTGGTAATCTTTACAAATACGGCTTCTTCTGAAAATTCAATATTTTAAAAAATCAATAAATTATAAAAAGTCATTCGACCCAGTCTTTTTGAAAAAGAAAAGAAAAAATAAAATAATTTTCAAATTAAATTTCGCTGACTTGAAAATTCAGCAAAAAAAAAAGAATTTAAAATTGTAATTTTTAAAAATGATTACGAAAGAAACCTTAATTGATTCAGTCGTGAACTTCACAATTAACCTTGTGACAGACATCTAATTTCATGAGATTATTGGCGCTAGCAGTTCATTAATATTTTGCCCAATGAAACAATATTGTTTTTTTTTGGTGGATAAGATTTGGGAAGTTTGTTTTGACACTATTAATTGTAATAGTTGAAGAACTGAAACTGTCTTTAAAGAACTGATAGTTTTTAATTAAAGAACATCATTTTTCTAAAAATAAAAGATTTTAGGGAAAGGTAAAATTAACAAATGCGAAGGTTCGGTGTTTAAGCATGCCTCCGATAATGGGATTATAAATATCTATTTTCAGAATCACAACCATCCATACGGTAACTGTGAACGATTCAAAATCACTACGTGAAGTTGTTATATCAAAATCTTGTGCAACTTTTACTGATTTTGTACTCAAGAATTAAAGTGAATCGATTGGTGAATTCATTAAATTCGGAATAGAAAGAAAAATAGTTTAAATTAGTATATGTAATCAAATTATAAGTAAGAAAAATAAACAAATTAAACCATTTGTAATTTATGTATTTTATTTAAAATAATATGGAGAGTTCCTTAAATTAAAAAAAAATTCACACCATTGTATCAATTCGTAATTATATAAAGTTTACATTTTTATAAGAAATTGGTTATTAAACTAGTAACTGTGATTACACGTACAAAGAAAAAAGTGAAAATCAATTATAACCTTAATATTTGCAAAAATACACCACGAACAAAAAAACCAAATCATTGAATCATCAAAATTAGCCGTTTTTAATCGATTGTTTAAGGATATGGTGAGTGGAATTTTATATAATTTCGTTATCTAGAGATAAGAAATGTGATAACATAGAAAATTTTGAGGCTTATGAAAAAATAAAGTAAGTAATGTTAAATTTACAAAAATTCATTTATGTTGAATAAAAAAACAGTGTAATTAAACATGTTTCAGATTTTTATAGCGAACATACCGAAGTTTCCCACATATGCTTTCTGTTCTGTTAGACATAAAATGAAATGTTAAGGTAATGTTTTTTCTAACTGCTCAAAAATGGATATTTTTGTTATATAAAAAACGGCTTATTTAATTTTTGACAAGTTAACAATTAACTCAGTCCACAAGCACTGCCACTAAAGTGAAAAAATAATTTTGGTATTTTCAAAATGAAATATACAGCTCTTTGGAATATGATCTGCGGTTTGCCAAGGTCGCCTAGCTGTTCACCCTAATTATTTTGATTATCCATAGCTAAATAACATTATGATAAGAATTAGACGTTTTGATCACACTGCTCTGCTCCGGAATAGAACAGCAGGTGAACCAAAGGAATCAGAGCAAGAAAAAACTTAATTATTGATATTAATTCACAACATGAAAATTAAACGTCTAACGTAAAAAATACACAATTTATATTTAAATTGTGTAGAAAATAGTTGGAGGCAGCAAAAAATTAGGAAGAGAAAAATCTATAAAAAAAAATGAATCAATTTAAAAAGCCAGTTTTTGTCAATTTTGTCAATTTTTTTAGACGTGAAAACAAAAATTGCCATTTAATTTGTAGAGGAACAACATTAGTATTAAAAACCACAAAACAAAGACATCAAATAAAAGTAGGTCTAAAATTGTTGCTGTTTCCAATGTAAAATTTTGATCTGTTCTAGAACAACTAGTGAAAGAAAACATGCCTATTATCAGAAACTCTTTTTATTTATTGCATAATTATTTCCAGAATCTATTGCATTTTTTTGAAATTTTTTAACAGATGGTACTTAGAACTACATTCCCGAACAATTTTTAAAATATCTGGTCAAAAATTTTGCTCCTGATGATATGTCTATAAGAACACTGCTTGTATAAAAAAAAAATAGACATTGCTTTAAAAAATGAATAACAAAATCGTGTACTATATGTAATTAAAATTTTGAAATTTTTTAGTTCATGTTTAATGGCTTTCATTTTTTTCTTTTGATATAAAAATGCGTAAGATATTACATATATTGCTCATACTTTTTTAACAGATTGTAAAAAATATTTAGGTAATCACTATTTTTTTTACAATCTGTTAAAGTAAATTAAAAGAAAGAAAAATGAATTAATTTATAATTTACAAATTAAAACATTTTCTTTTTAATAATGTGAGGATTTTGGTTACGTAGTCGGAAAAGACGAAGTGTTTTTAGTGACTACGAATTAAAACCGCTTAACTAAATATCGAGAAGAATAAGAATATTTTATTGTAAAAATAACTTAGTTTGATAGATTCTATGTAACTGCAAGATGACTGGACCAAGTTTACAAACCATTTTTGTTCATTATTTGCTTTCAATCTGCGAGATTTTTATGTAGTTTCCAACCACAATTGAATTATAAGATCATTGGGTGATGTTGGATGTTTGGAATTCTATTTAATTATTACTTTAATATTAATAGCTAAGTTAGAATATACTTAATAAGTTTCTAAATTAGATTAATTAATTGTTATGATATCATATTGTAATGACGACTTGAATAGAAAACTTCGTGCTAGTCAAAAATAGCATGTTGAATTTCATTAAATTTGTTTCGAAATCAACGATTTAAACCCAAACATTAAAGATTCAATCGAATTTAAAGTCTGAATTAAATATGTCTGATGAAATCCGTGTGCTTTTTTTATTTTGATGACTTTGGTTTCTTAATACCTACCATAAGCATAGAGTAAGTAAAACAAAACGTTAATATCATAATAATCAAAATAATTTTGTTTTCAATTAAAAAGTTGTTTTGTTTTTTATGTATTTTAGTGTAAATCGAGTACGATTTGTGATCATGACATAAAAAGTAGTTTTCTCGTATGATTCAAGCATCAAATTACAAAAAAATAAACGACATAATTAATATGTTGGCAAAAGTTTAACTTTAGAAACGTTTTTAGTGGTTTTGTATTATCAAAAATAATTTTCTAAAAACAAGTTAAGAACCAGTCTCGTTTTCCTTGATTATATACGAAAAAATAATATAGTCAAATTAATATTCCAAAATTATTAGAGAACTTTAAAATTTCCAAATTCGAAAATATATATAAATGAATCGATTTTTTCAAGAATTTATGGAAATTTTTTCTAGGAACACGTTTTTACTGCGCATTTAACATAAAAACAAATAATTAAACATGGTTTAGAGGTATTGGAACCATCCACCAGGATCCAAATCACCCTGAGTTAACACCCTTTAAAAGTTTCGGCGCCGTTTTTAATGAGGTCACCAATATCGTAAGAATGAAGAAATCAAAATGGTTACATACAAAAAAAAACCTTTGCAAAGTCGGCGTAATATTCTAAACAAAATTATCTTTTTTGGAGTATAACTATACTTTTCTATATTATTTTTGTCTACATTTTGGGTCTTACATCAAATTAAATAGGATGCTTATATGTGGGTTTATAAAGTTTATAATTTGTACAACTTTTAAAAAATTTAATAGGACTAACTAAATTTTGATAATTCTGGGAGTGTTTCTCAAGCTGGTCACAAACACTGGTCAAACATGTTAAGTTTCTAATAAAAATCCGACCATTTATAGGACAGTTATCAAACCAAATTTCACAAATTAGTTGTTCAAAATACTAAACGGTTTTAATTTTTATGAGGCATGGAGTCTTTAGAGTCCTATAGCTAATTCAACTCTATATAATCCTGTTGATGAATTTTTGGATATTGAATGTCCTTATGCAATTGAAAAGAATTTCGAAATTTTATTTGAGCTTTGATGATAAAATCCATGACACATAAATATTTTAGAAAATGTACGAAACCACTGCTAAAGAATGGCATTTTTTATTTTATTTTGATATCAAAAGCTCATCCCAAGTAAAAATGACCAGTTATGAAAATTCAAGCGAGAGAAAGAGAGAGAGAGACAGTAGAGGGTGAAGAAAATGAAAAAACCTTATGTAATTTTTTTTTTGGAATGGAAAAGCGATTTTAAAATTAAATTTTTTTTATGAAGAAAAAAGTACACAACTTACTCAACATTCCAGTCTTTTAATGTTGTTGTTGTTGCTGTTCCTGTTGTTGTTGTGCACATTGTTTTTGTTTTTACTTTAGCAGCTTTATATTTTTTTAAAGTAAATAAATATTTATATTTCAAATTGGAAAATTTTTCTTTTTCGTTATCACGTGTTTCTCTCGTATTTTTCCTAAAAACAACTAACTAGGAAATTGTAATTTCTTTCTTTTCGATAAAATATTTTATAAAACTATTATTTGTTAGAGTTGTAAAATTGATAAAAACATTTTTTTTTATTTTGTTTAAAAAGTAAACAAAACAAAACAATTTTCAGTTTAAAAGTTTTAAATCTGTGAACTTTGAAACACTACACGACGTTTTAAATTCTTTAAGTACTTAAAAACTTTTAATGATTTTTTTAAGTAAATCATAAAATATTTAAAAAAATTAGATCACAAACTTTTTCTCTTTAATGAAGAAAAACGACAACGAAGTTTGAACAGCAACTAATCACATTTGACGTTTTAAAAAGCAGCAAATAAAGAAAGAAGGACATATTTATTAGTTATCTCTTTTTCGCTTAATTATGTCATTAGGAATACCTGAAATGAAATAGCAATTATGTTAAATAAACATGTTTTGTTGGGGAGAAAGAGAGGAAACAATAAATGTTGACAACCTTGAATTTTCTTTTTTCGAAACATTAAATGTTTTATAATTGACGTATAGATGGCACTTAAATCGTATAAAGTATAAAAAAGAAGGAATGTTTTTTTAAAATTAAACTTTTTATTTTTGAACATGTGATTAGTGTCAATTTTTAAAGATTACTGTCAATGTTAAAGAGCCAGTGGCTAAATTTGCACTTCAGGATGACGCCTGTTAGTCAGGCGTTCAAGCACTTCCGCACAAATCTTGGGAAGGTAGCACATATATGAATGGCACGTGCATACATATAGTTTACCCCCCTTGGAAATAGACCTAGAAATAGAAAGGAATAAGTATGTGTACAAGTGTTTCAAAATTCATTCTACTTACTTCAAATGACTGGGTGAAATGACTTGGTTCTATTGCGATGAGAGAACTGTGAGGTGATGGATTTCATGGACATGTTTGGCCTTCCCGGTCTCCGCCTTGCCCTAGTTTTGTCAAACTAGCAGCCCTGCGGAGACTCGGTACTTTGCAAACAATCTGGAAAATCAATCTGAAAAAAAAGCAATAAGTAATTGTTCAATCACATTGAATTTCACACTACTTACTTGAAATGACTTGGTTCTATTGCAATTTTATTTAAAAGGTGTTTGAGGTTGGATTTTACTGAAGTGTTTGGCCTTCCCGGTCTCCGCCTTGCCCTAGTTTTGTCAAACTAGCAGCCCTGCGGAGACTCGGTACTTAGCAAACAATCTGAAAAAAAAGCAATAAGTAATTGTTCAATCACTTTGAATTTCACTCTACTTACTTGAAATGACTTGGTTCTATTGCGATGTGAGAACTGTGAGGTTCGATTTCATGGACATGTTTGGCCTTTCCGGTCCCCGCCTTTCCCCAGTTTGGGCAAACTGGCAGCCCTGCGGAGACTCGGTACTTAGCAAACAATCTGAAAAAAAGCAATAAGTAATTGTTCAATCACTTTGAATTTCACTCTACTTACTTGAAATGACTTGGTTCTATTGCGATGAGAGAACTGTGAGGTTGAATTTTACTGAAATGTTTGGCCTTCCCGGTCTCCGCCTTGCCCCAGTTTAGACAAACTGGCAGCCCTGCGGAGACTCGGTACTTAGCAAACAATCTGAAAAAAAAGCAATAAGTAATTGTTCAATCACTTTGAATTTCACTCTACTTACTTGAAATGACTTGGTTCTATTGCGATGAGAGAACTGTGAGGTTGGATTTCATGGACATGTTTGGCCTTCCCGGTCTCCGCCTTGCCCTAGTTTTGGCAAACTGGCAGCCCTCCGGAGACTCGGTACTTAGCAAACAATCTGAAAAATAAAAGTAATAAGTAATTGTTCAAGCACTTTGAATTTCACTCTACTTACTTGAAATGACTTGGTTCTATTGCGATGAGAGAACTGTGAGGTTGGATTTTACTGAAATGTTTGGCCTTCCCGGTTTCCGCCTTGCCGCAGTTTGGGCAAACTGGCAGCCCTGCGGAGACTCGGTACTTAGCAAACAATCTGAAAAAAAAAGCAATAAGTAATTGTTCAATCACTTTGAATTTCACTCTACTTACTTGAAATGACTTGGTTCTATTGCGATGAGAGAAGTGTGAGGTTGGATTTTACTGAAATGTTTGGCCTTCCCGGTCGCCGCCTTGCCCCAGTTTGGGCAAACTGGCAGCCCTGCGGAGACTCGGTACTTAGCAAACAATCTGAAAAAAAAGCAATAAGTAATTGTTCAATCACTTTCAATTTGACTCTACTTACTTGAAATGACTTGGTTCTATTGCGATGTGAGAACTGTGAGGTTGGATTTTACTGAAATGTTTCGCCTTCCCGGTCTCCGCCTTGCCCCAGTTTGGGCAAACTGGCAGCCCTGCGGAGACTCGGTACTTAACAAACAATCTGAAAAAAAAGCAATAAATAATTGTTCAATCACTTTGAATTTCACTCTACTTACTTGAAATGACTTGTTTATATTGCGATGAGAGAACTGTTTGGCCTTCCCGGTCTCCGCCTTGCCCCAGTTTGGGCAAACTAGCAGCCCTGCGGAGACTCGGTACTTAGCAAACAATCTGAAAAAAAAGCAATAAGTAATTGTTCAATCACTTTGAATTTCACTCTACTTACTTGAAATGACTTGGTTCTATTGCGATGAGAGAACTGTGAGGTTGGATTTTACTAAAATGTTTGGCCTTCCCGGTCTCCGCCTTGCACCAGTTTGGGCAAACTGGCAGCCCTGCGGAGACTCGGTACTTAGCAAACAATCTGAAAAAAAAAGCAATAAGTAATTGTTCAATCACTTTGAATTTCACTCTACTTACTTGAAATGACTTGGTTCCATTGCGATGAGAGAAGTGTGAGGTTGGATTTTACTGAAATGTTTGGCCTTCCCGGTCTCCGCCTTGCCCCAGTTTGGGCAAACTGGCAGCCCTGCGGAGACTCGGTACTTAGCAAACAATCTGAAAAAATAGCAATAAGTAATTGTTCAATCACTTTGAATTTCACTCTACTTACTTGAAATGACTTGGTTCTATTGCGATGAGAGAACTGTGAGGTTGGATTTTACTAAAATGTTTGGCCTTCCCGGTCTCCGCCTTGCCCCAGTTTGGGCAAACTGGCAGCCCTGCGGAGACTCGGTACTTAGCAAACAATCTGAAAAAAAAAGCAATAAGTAATTGTTCAATCACTTTGAATTTCACTCTACTTACTTGAAATGACTTGGTTCTATTGCGATGAGAGAACTGTGAGGTTGGATTTCATGGACATGTTTGGCCTTCCCGGTCTCCGCCTTGCCCCAGTTTGGGCAAACTAGCAGCCCTGCGGAGACTCGGTACTTAGCAAACAATCTGAAAAAAAAGCAATAAGTAATTGTTCAATCACTTTGAATTTCACTCTACTTACTTGAAATGACTTGGTTCTATTGCGATGAGAGAACTGTGAGGTTGGATTTTACTGAAATGTTTGGCCTTCCCGGTCTCCGCCTTGCCCCAGTTTGGGCAAACTGGCAGCCCTGCGGAGACTCGGTACTTAGCAAACAATCTGAAAAAAAAAGCAATAAGTAATTGTTCAATCACTTTGAATTTCACTCTACTTACTTGAAATGACTTGGTTCTATTGCGATGAGAGAACTGTGAGGTCACGGACTAGTTAAATCTTTCGGAGTTTTTTTTTTTTGAAAATCCTTTCTTGTACTATATAAAAAAGTACTTTATGGCACCTTTGAAAGATTGTATATTCTAAAAAATTTTGTGGATTACCAATTTAATATAAAACAGCGAAATGATAACACCAAAAAATTTAATAATTTTCAATAAAAACAAAAAATATTATTTACATATATGAGAATTGATTGGCAAAAAATTGGTTTCACCAAATCGAATCGGCGGTTACAATTTTTCAATTTTCTGTTCTGGGCCGCTTTTTCGTTTTTGGTCGATTTTGAAAGCAGTCGTTGAACTTTTCCTCTTCATCAATTTCACACACGTTAAAATAGACACCGACAATTTTTAATTTTTTGCTTCATTTCTTAAAACAAGATAAAAGTGGCCACGCACGATCATGCAAAACGTAGGTGTTAAATAAGCTACCCAATAAAACGTATGTTTTGATTAAGCATGTACACCTGCCCTTAAGCCTTCATTTGAATTCCCACATTGAGTTAAACCTTTTTAAAAAGTAGCATCACACGCATCACACGTTTGGACCTAGACTAGAGCATGCAGCCAAATTAAGATTTCGAAATTCACTCATGAGGTTATATAAAAACGCACTGGTGTGAAACTATAAAGTTTGATCCTTTGTACGCAGAAACTACTAACAAATTTTTTTTCTAGACGGATGGACATGTATAAATTAATATAACTTTTGATTCTCTACATATCTAGTACCTTGAGACTGTTCTCCAATGACTATTTATATGCGTTACAAATGTGGTACAAAACTGATAAACCTCTTGGTAGTATCTACCATAGGGAAAAGATAATTGGAACTGCATCGAATATGACCAAATTTCGCGCATTGATCCTGTTTGGCTTTCTTTTCTTTGAACTTTCGATTTATTTGAAAAGTTTGTCGATCAATCGGCGACCGATCAACGTCTTGGCGGGTATTTTTATGTTATTTGAAAACAAAAACAAAAAGTAAAGAAAAACAATAAAATAGCAAAGAAAAAAAACAATAATCTTTTGAATTGCAAGAACAAGAATATTAAAAAAAAGTTTTCTGTCATTTCCACAGACTTTTGATCATTGGGGATGTCAGGAACCAGTTTGATATTTTCTTGTTTTTTGGGTGAATAACTCTGGCTTTTGATGAGCGATAGTGCGCTAGTTCACAGCCTTGAACTGATTTTGCTTTAATAAAATAATAATTTTTTTCGATCGCGCGCTGCAAATAAATGTGGCTTGAGTTTTAATCGATCGAAAATTAGATATGATTAAATAAATTTTTTAATATAATTATAATTTATGATTTGTTACTTATTTCGCCAATCAATTTTAATTTGTAATTTTCGTAATTTTGAAAATATTCTTTTTGTTATTTACACATTTAAGCTTTTAAATGAATTCACACATAATATGAAATATTACACTTGTTGAGTAGTAAATCTGGTCAAGTTCGGCATCATTTTTATGTCCTATATTCGGCGTCATCCTGAAGTGCAGATTTAGCCACCTGCGCGTGGTTACATCAAATGATGAGACCGCAGCTGTGGATGGAGATTTTGCAGATCTTCTGGAATGGCACTTTAATGATGATAAGTGCATTGAAGTTTCAGGAGATTACATTGGAAAATAAAACATATTTCACGACATAAAAAATGTTCTTTCATTGTTAGGCCAAGAAATTTTCTGACTGACCTCGTATAACAATTAAAATTGAAAATTTTATTATAAATATAATTATTCTAGACAAATAATTCTTGAAATATAAAATTTCAAGCAATTTACTACTCAAGATGCGACTGACATTCGAGATAAAAAGCTATTCTTAGACACTGATGGAAATACAAGTAGTCTCCCAGACTTCCAAGATCACTTCATTTGAAATATAACGAAAAGAAAAAAATCCTTTTCTTTTTTATTTAAATCTAAATGTTTTATGTTAAAACTCATCTTTTTTTGTAAATTGATTGACAGCTTTTGCCTTAGGAGTTGAATACTTGTGTTCATCTCATCAGCAAAGTGCAGCGTGTTAATTATACTTTTGTATATAAAAGACATCACTTAAAATATCTTGTTTCTTTTGTTTCCTTTTCTAGAGTTCAAAGTGTTATCCATGAACTAGAATTCCTTAATAAATATACTTTTGTATGCATATAGCCTTAGGAATATATGGACATGGACATGAAGAATTTAAAGGGTGTGAGATTTGTTGGAATTCTTTTTCGTTGCTTGCAATTCTTATATGTATATCAAGGACCAAGGCGTGTTCTTTTAAAATAACCACGATTTGAAAAATGTGGGAATGGAAATTCCTAAAATAATACATAATAAGTGTACTAGATACGTTTCATTAAAACACTGTACGTAAAGAGTACTTTTATTGAAAACTGAACGATTATATATTTGTCGAAAAACATAGAACTTAAGATTTAACCTATAATTGATCTTTGGATGACCTATTGAGGGAACGCGTTGTAATAATTCCAATTTCCTATATGCGAAAAGCTTAATCGACTAATTTTCAATAAAACATTAAAAGGAAATAACGCACCTTAAAAATAAAAAGGAATTTGTCACAACTACAATAAAATTCAGTTGTTACAACTAGTAAAAATCTTCATGATTGCTCTGGGTGTACGGTATACAAATAATATCAATAGTGCATTTAAGATCAAGATTCTGGTTATCTTGAAATTTTCTCATTTCTTCGTTTTTAAACAAAAAAAAAACTTAAAACTAAATAAAGTACAAGAACTTCACCAATTAATATGAAAAAAGAATTTGCATATATAAAAGAACATCAAGAAAAAAGTGAACTTAAAATGTTATTAATTAATTAAATTGAGAAAATTGATCCCTTCAGGACTTCCTGTATAATTCTTGGCAAACTCAATTATCGGTCAATTAACTGGTTGACCAGCTCCATATTACGCGGGACGAAGTGGGATAAACAGAATTAAAGTAGTTAGTAATAAAAACCATTAAAAACGAAAAGATTTAATGAGGAAACTGGTTCAATTTCAAGTGGAATCAGTTCTTAAGGTACAAGTATATATTAACCACAAGATTGCATAATATTGTTTAAAGAACAAGAAGAACTTTTTGATATTATTAACAAATATTGGAAATATTGAAAATGGTAAAAAGATCACGGTTATATTTTATGGAAGATACCTAAATTAAGTAAGTAGTAAGTAGTGCTGCGAAAGATTCAGTAATCGGACACTTCTATTTCTATTGTGAAACCCCAGACAAATGTTCCGTTTCGTTTCGGTCACCTCCGCCACCCAAAAGTTAAGTATTTCGAAATGTATGCAAAAATGGGAGAGTAGACACAATGTACCGATACCTGCCCAAACCAAAACGAAACGAAACGAAAGAGTTGAGAAAATTTCAACAATTTACGAAGACGTTAACCTCATAATAGTATTATTATATTGTAAGTCTGATTGAGGGTGGAATTTTACAAACTTTCTTGATAAGGTCAACAAGTCGAAAAATATAAACTTCTACTAAAAATGAAACAAATTATTGAAGAAATATAAAATCTTTCTGAATTATATTACAAAAACGAAACGAAACTATGTGTCTATTACACGGGGAGCGGACCGGGCCGAGACAGTACGGAACGAAACGAAAACATTCTGTCTCGAGGTTTAGTTTGAAATTTTACGCATTTAAGAAAAATGTTATTATCAAATTTTTATATAAAATAAATAACTTGATTTGGATTTAAACTAAACACGTTTTTGATATCAAAATATTATTCATCGATTTGACTTAAATCTCTTGGGGAAATTTGTCTGGCTTGGCTAGTGGGTTCGCGTCATCTCCATTAGTTTTGTAAAAATGGTTAAGAAATTTCTATGTTTTCTAATTTCTGAAAGAATTTCATCGAACTTTCTTTAAAGTTACTGAATTTCGTTCGAATTTTTCAATTTGTTTTGCAATTAAAATAAAAAATAATAAATACATGCATATTAAATAACAGCGTATAATAAAATCTAATTGTTCATAAAAGTTAATCTTAAATAATGGATCAGTAAAATATTTTACGAAGTAAAGAAGAAACTCATGAAACTATAAAAGAAATGAACTATGATTAGGTTCGGTTTTATAAGCCCTTAAAATGTGAGTTGGAGCATGCGGTGTGCATATCCAATTTAAAAATGTTGAAACTTAAAAAAGAAAAACAAAGCGATAGTGAAATTTATATCCACCCCATCACTAAGCAACTATATACAAAAGAGGAAACCCTATATTCGACAGGATGTTACTAAGAGAATGTAAATGATATATGAAAATTTTCGAAATAGGAAAATCCTCTATGTTTTATAAGAAATTTCACTGACCTAAAGTACTCATACAGTATATTTGTTCCATTTGGAAAACGGAAATGGTGGCAGGATGATATATGTTTATATAATATATACATTGTAGATTTCAAGATCTCTTCTTCACTCCTTTTTAAAATAATTTTTCCTATACAACGATCGATATCGATCCCATTTAGTTCTGTCCTTTTGCGTTATATCGTTACACCAACCGTGAATAAAAAAGATGAAGATTTTCAGTGAATCCAGACAGACTATATCCATCTACATGCAGGGAGAATATTGTTTATTACCACATAATACTTCGTTACTAGGCTGCACTATCCTTTTGCCTTATTTTGTATTAACTTTGATTAACTTTGGACCGGTTTGTGGGCTTTTCAGGAGACCCTGTAAAATTCATATTTATTGGTTATTTTTCGTATTAAATTTTCATTTTTTTACAGGGACTCTATTTGCAAAAATGGATTAAATGCAAATCGAATGCAATTTATAAGAAAGGCGAACAAAAAGAAAATGTTCATAAATTTGGTCATTAAATATCGAAAAACCGAATGGGAATCATGGTATTTTTTTAATATTTATAATACAATAAAACTCCTCCTAGTTTTGACATTAATTGCCACTAATTCGTATTGTGAGTACATCTAACTTCATATATAATAAAAGTCCATGCAGAGTTTTAGCTCGTTTTGGTGTGTGGGGTATTTTAATATCGGTAGAATCCGCTGGATAGGATAAACTTCATGATATTGAAGCAAACATTATAGATTTCATGTGTATATCTATAATATTATACTTTACCAACGTAATATCTTATGACGATATTATTATTGAAAAAACTTATAGCGCATTCGCGTAAATCAAATTATACGATTAAGTTATTACGGTTTTAAGTTAAGCTTGTACATTTGTGTGTAGACCATATAAGTACTGTGTATGGACATGAGAATGGAGACAAGGGAATTTCGGTTGTTTAGATCTTAATGTCAAAAAATTTTTGAATATACATAAGATTGTTATAATTTATGATTTTTCTGGACATTTAAATAAAATGAATGTCTTCTAAAAAGGTATAGAAATGTTTTCTAAATGCGTTTCAGTTTGGATAAAACCATTAGCGTCGTCCAAATGTTAAATAAATTGAATTAAAGTAAAATAACAGTATTTATTGCGGAGGTGGTAATGTTTCAAAACATGTTCTTGTCACGCAGTTTATTTGGACTTTTCAGATCGATACCTTTTTAAATTTAAAAACTTCTTTGGTCTTCGTATAAAGTTCTTGAACTTATTGTCTCGTATCCTTGAATATCATTTAGATCAATATCAATGAATTGATTATAAGAAAAAATTTAAAATGAACAAACAAGATCACGCCTTAAGCCAACTGTGTTTGTAATGTACAGAATAGCATCAATTACCTACTGGAAAAAATAGGTAGAAAAGTGGACACATTCTATTCAATAAAAGAAAAATAAATATTTACTTGTACAACCCTAAAAGCCGTTACACAAGATGAAACTTTACATCGGTCTTTGACTAGATTGGATGAAAAGTTTGACCGTGTGTATGGAAAACTTTACCGAAGACTTTACACAAGTTCTGGTACGATGGAAGTAATGTGTCAAGTCAATATCGATCGCCACTATTAAGGAAAGAATGAGGTATTCTACACAGGAGTTATAAATTTTTTTAATAAACTTACCGTTCACGAACGTTGGTTTTTCTGTGTTTCATATTGGAATCAAAACAGTGCAAAATCATTCTACAGGATCTGAAAAAAATTTAACACTATAAAGAACAAACGATCGATTCAGAATATACTTATAATAATTATTATAGAAACAAACATGGTTCGAATACTGAGTGTTTCATAATATTTTTAAATATGTTCTTCAATATCAAGGAATCTTATTTGTAGGATTTTTAAAATTTTAATATAATATGAAAACGTCAAAAAAATTGAGTTTAAATCGAAGAAGTCCGAAAAGACAATCAAAATTTCAGTTTTCATTTTAGAAGGATCTAAAATTTCATCACAGTTTGTCGTTGATCCATTACTATACATATATACAAGTATACCCATTACATTGCATGGTGTCTACCCATTATTCTGTCTATTATTTATTATATTTATTATTATTTTGTCTATTCATTTTAAAGACGATCTATTAAACGTATCGGAATTTTAATATTCGTCCAATTGGATAGTATGATGATATATATTTAATTTTACGTATCCATCCATCCATTGTTTGTTTTCAACCTTGGAATTTTAAAAATGTGGTACGATAATATCAGGCTATTCTAGATTTCGTCATGGCAATGCCCGAACATATGTCAATCTTGTACTGTTGTTCTGATTCTTAAATTTGAGATGGTTGTTTTTCTTCATGTTATTTTGCCGTTTGTATATAAGACGATTTTCGCTATACATCTCGAACCGTATCTTGTGACTAATCGACCAAATTTTCACTATATTATTTTTTTTTACATACAAGTCCATATTCTCCTTATATGATAGATTTAACCCTTTTCGGCAATTTTATGGAACGCCAATGAGTATATCATCGTACACATAATACTAACCACTATCTGCAGTGTAATTTGATCTTTTGAATTGATCGTGCGGGTACATGTGATCTCTGGTATAAGATTATATTTCTAAAGACGATGAGAAATTCTATACTGAATACTGTACGTTCCTTGAGTCTACGTTCAATATCAAACATTATGTTAAGATAAAAATTTAATATTACAACCATTAGGCGTAATTACTTTGATGGAAACATGAAAAGATGATCAAATAATCATGTTTTGTTGTCTAATTAAGTTGTATCGATCATAACAAAATCGATCGTATCGATATGAATTTCATATTTGATGATCATGATAATAATAATAACAATATTGAAAAGCGAATTTAATAATTTAGATGAGAACCAGATCATTTTTTTAAATAGGATTTTTAGCTAAGTTTGTTGTTTGATGACAATTTATCGTAAATTTGTCCTGGATTTCGAAAAAGGCCAAAAATTGACAAGAACATTAATCTTTTTAAAAAAGGATAACAGATTCTGATTCAGAATTAAATTCCCCCGTCGAATGAGGTATAATTCGTCCAGATCTGAGACATATTTTTTTTAGGGCATTAAAAAACAAATTTCTTCAAAAATTGGTTTCTCGTATTTTTCTCTTCCCAAAATTAATCTTTTTAAAAAAGGATAACAAATCGCCTCTGTTTTTTTATGCTCTAAAAAATATATGTCTCAGATCTGGACGAATTATACCTCATTCGACGGGGAATTTAATTCTGAATCAGAATCTGTTATCCTTTCTTAAAAAGATTAATTTTGGGAAGAGAAAAATTCGAAAAACCAATTTTTGAAGATATCGCTGATGGTTAGCCTCTGTTTTTTTGAATTATGTATACCATGTAAATATTTCCATTGAACAATTAATGTCGATTTTTTTCCACTGTACAATATTCATTCTTAATGTATAAGAAAGTACGTACAAGTGTATTTAAAAAAAACAAAAGTCACATGCACAAAGTCATAATTTATAAGAAAATATATAGAGAATCTAAAATGTAGTATAATCAATCCAATGCATATTTTATTATTTTCAAACTTTGCTTGGTTAAGAAAAAATAAATGATTGTGAAGAATTTAGAATCGTCTAAACAAACTCGACCATGGTACTCATAATTCGTTAAATTTGCCTTTCCATAAATTTTGATTTTATTCAATCAATACAAGTTACTTAATATTTAGAATAACGAGATGGTTGAGTTTACGCTTCCCTTACTTTAATCATGATATACAAACTGTTAGGGATGAAATAACTTTAAAACGCGTCCATCGCAATCGCAATCACCGATTTTTTCGATTCATTATTTGATGTATTTACGTATATATTGTATGTAAGTATATATTGTAATATTCTTTTTGTTTGCCAAAGTAAACTTCATAAAGATGCCAGATATTATGAGTAGTAATGCACAAGAAGAATGAGTTGAATGTCGTTGGATATCTTTATTTTTGGACTATGATCAAAGCTTATCTTTCGTGTATTTTACTTTAGGAAATTAAGATATATACAAAGAAAAATAAGCGAAAATAACGCACAGCACGTTTCATTTGTGGTTATCCCAAAAATTATAATATTTTGGCATATAAATCAATCCAAAATGAACCAAGTAGAAAAACAAAAACAAAAATAATAATATGTAATTCTGGAAGTTGTGAAATTTTTTGCTTTCAGTTGCTTCATTGAAGCATAAATATAATATGCAGAAATGCAGTCTGCAAATCTCAAATTATCATCTCTAATTGCATGTTCAAGTCTCTTTTTTTGTCTTTAACCAAAAATACAAAGAATGGAAAATTAATGATGACGATATTATGTTGTTGTGATATTATCACAGTTCACAGTATGATGCCATCTTAGCGTGGGTTTCGAGAACATATCAACAAAGGACCCATGAAATTCTTGCAATTTTTTTGGGTTGGTTTTAGGTCAAGAACCTATAAAAGGGAAAATTATATTTTGGCGTGGAAAGACAGAGAAGTTCACATTTTTCGCCATAATTCTAAATTTTAAATATTTGTATATGGTAATTAAAATATTGATATTTTATTTCAAATAGATTTTTCTGGAGATTTATTATAGTTTTATTTAGCTTATTTAAATTGTAGAATCTTTTGTGGCAAATATAATTTTAAAAACAAAAGAATGCGAATGTAAATATAATGACAAACGTTTCAACATGTTCATATCCAATGCTCAGTACTCACTGGAAAGTATTGGATATGTTGCGACCCAAAGCAGAAATCGCTCAATGAGTGAGTCCTAACCTTTTGTGAAGATTCATAAACGACAACAAAAGACCGACGAATGATATTTTTTGGACAATTATAACTACAGCATGGGTATCGATGTGGTATGTAATCTATTCATTCTATTTGGTCGGAAGTCATAATATATTTTAAGAGTAGTTTTTAGTACTCACTTTCCAGAGGTGATCTATTTTTCCTTTGAAATTGAATAAAGATATTAAATATCCCTTCTAAAGGATCTGACGAAATCCATCCGTATTTGCCTGTAAACTTTAGTTTAGAATTCTGAGCGCATTAACCATTCAAATTATGAACTTTAAACAGCGTCCACTATTTTTTCATTCAAGATAAAAATAGTGACAATTGATGGATTTAAGATTTTAATGAACCTATAGGCGCTAACACAATGAATGCACGGTAAATATGCACGCTTGACTCTTTTTGATGAAGAAAAAAAGCAACATTTGCATTATATGTTATTTAGACGATTTCATTCATCGCATATATAAAGCTAACATAAATTTTTTTCATGATTTACTTTTTATGCAAATATCATAGAACCCTTTCGACCTCTTATTCATAGACATTTATGTATTTCTTGAGCCTTTTATACAATTTTTGTTCCATTATCGTCTTCGTACTTTTGTTCGCGCAACAAAGTTATGATTTTAAAATGTAGAAACAACAAGCAAAATCATCACCGAATTAACAAGAAAAGTTTCAGTTGATATAAGTTCAAGTATTTAAAAACAAAACCAAAAATACTGCATATATAAAATGGTTACAACGTGATGAGTATATACAGATTTACCTGAAATTATTTTATTTTGCTAAAAATATCGATTTTTTGCTTTTCTCCCACGCGCAGACCATTTCTCACTTTTTCCCCCTTTTCTGTGTTGGTACTACTAATAAATGCTACATTGTTATTTTAAAGTGGTACAAGATGGCAGCTTATAGTATATGTCAAATAACTTAAGAACACATGTAGGCTAGATGTACGCAAGCTATACTAACCTTTCGAATTTGCGACATATATAAAATGTTTATAGAACAATTACATTCAATATGCTTCTCACTCACTTGACCAACTGAATCAGTTCTAGGTTATCTATAACTACGTATACTTCAAACCAGGTCGAAATGCGTGTATGGTATGGTCAAGTCCAAATTGGGTTGACTGAATTCTTTCATTTGCATTTCGACTACATTAGAACTCGATATTTTAATCCTCTATATCCATATAGGTTGGGTTAAATACCGACCCAATCCCAACTCCTCGACCTTTCGACTTCCAATGCATGCATAGTGTTTGTTACTGAAACAAATACATAACTTTCAAAGCGGATGGTTAAAAAGAAGCAACATATTCCAAGTTATCTGAAGTGAACTACACTCCTCGATTGGTTCACTGTTTACTGCCTACATGCTGTGTGCACGGTTCCAAAAGAAGTATCTCACGATTTTTTTATTAAGAAACAAATTCTTCGATCAGAAATTTTGTAAATATAATCCTCGTTTAGAAATCTTTCAATTTTTCAATCAGGATTTTTGAAGGTGCATTTTTTTGAAAAGGGGTTGTTGATTCCTGCATTTTGTTTTTTGTCATCCGTACTTGTCACGATCGTTGTTTTCTGGAATACTATCTGGATTTTAAAGGACAATAAAAAACAACGATTCTAATCTTATTCAGTATAGTTTACAAGTTTCAAAAGAAATTTGCATTTAGTTCACATATTATTTTTAAGTTTTAATTTCGAAACTAAAAAGATTTTACGATCTATGTTCTGATCTTGTTTTTCCAACAACAAAATTTTTTTTTGTTTTATAACATCGATATCATCAATCATCTGATAATTGAACATATTTCGAAATTTTTTCCAGTTAGTTAAACGTGATCAATTCCGTTGTTTTTTTACATGTTCATGCAAAAGAATAGAGTTATGCTCTTGAACTATGCAAAAATTCTTATAGTCTCCAATAGCATTAAGAATAGAATTTTATATATAGTCATATTAACATATTTCATCTTCGTATAATATATTATGCTTTTCCCATCAGGAAGCCAACTTCCAATATATCACATGCCGAGAGCATTTCCATAGATTCCATACTAGGACTGAATTTTACTTATCTTTTTGTTATAAAATAACATAGAAGAAGTGTTGATATCCTAAATCTTTGCTGCCCATTTCTATAACCCTTCATGTCCCTTAATGCATCTCGGAAAATTATTTTTCTTGCAGTGATGCCCATAAATCTTTATTCTCTTCTAAAGAATTTGTACAGGAAAAAAGAAAAAAATTGAAAACAACTCAATTGGTGCATGAAGAAAAAAGAAGGAATTTTTGTATACGTACATATATTATATGTTGAAAATGAATATGAATAGTATTATATTTTATCAACATCAATTGGTTTTGATCTATTCTACCCTATATATATTCTAACTATATTGTGAATATTCATCAAGATTGGAATGCATTTAACAAGATCATTAAAGGAAACCCAATTATAGATATCTCCGAGTTGAAGATCGAACATCCTAGGGGTGTTACATGACCAAACATCATATATTCATAAGTTACTCTTATAACAGTGACTTTCTATGTATGTACATTGATCGTGTGGCGATCATTTTTGTAAAATACCAATCATGGTATATAAAGATTCAAAATTTTATGAATGTGCTATGATTTGAAAAGTAGTAGGAGAATAAATATGCTACAGGGTGAATCCAAGCGGAGAATAAGATCATGCAGACTAAAAATGAACATTTATTAAGTTTGGTCCAATCAACTTAGATTACTATTTCATCTTGTCAAGTTCAAGAGGTTATTGATCCTGGATCAATAACTTGTTGGCCACTCTGTACGCAGCTAATATGATTTTTCAGCATTTCTGCATTCCCATTAAATTGAATATAAAATTGTGATTTACAGTTTTGAGCCATACGAAAAAATGAAAAATTTAATTTTCCACATAAAATACATAAATTTAAACCGTCGATCTTTCTCATGACCATTTTTTTCTTTTTTTTGCTGTAGATACTTATTATATAATATAAACACTTTTGCAGATATCTTTTCTATGCTCTTATATCTAATGTATTTTGTTATTGGATACCATCTTGGACATGATCATGCTCAAAGGTTGAAAATTGGTAAAAACTTCACTTTTGACCACATTTGAAAACCGTGTCGAATGGCAGCCAAAGGGTTAAATACGAAAAAGAAACAACAATAATATCGATAAAAACGACTAAAATAAAATAAATGCTGTTAGAAAATTCTGTAAAATCCATGACCAAGTGCAACTAAGGTGTCGCTATCTTACACCACGATTTTTAAATCTTGTAAGTCACGACCGCGAAAACACCAAAACGGTTCGATTAACCATATATGTAAGTGAACAATAATTTTATAGTGAACGACAAACATTGTGAACGACAAAATAATATATGAACGGACAATGATACTTAGGTTATGGAAGTTCAAGTCAATAGGTACAAGGAAGATGTCTGAAAAAATGTATGTGACATAAAAGAAAAGTAGCTTCCATTTCTTGATTCTAGGTATCTCTATATAAATAGCAACTATTTTATTGGTTCTTAAATTTGAAGAAGAACATTTTTCATGTGAAATAACATAAGAATCAGATGGATTTTTTCACATACCACTCCATACAACTATTTGACTTCAAATTTCGCGGGAGTTATGTAGAAATATTTTGTATATAGGAAAACAAAATACCGTCAAATTGACCAAATGCAGGAATAAATTTTCTATCGAAAATGGTAAAACAACGGAACAGAGGCGAAAAAGAGTTCTGTTATCTGTTAAACTTTGTATAAAGTAATGAACTTATTATTATGGAACAAAACGTTTACTGGTGCTTCCAAAAGAAGATTTATGAACTTGAGAACAAATTTACATAAAATTTAATACTTCCGCAATGAAAATGAATACATAAATTGGTAGTTTTCGATTTTCATTACTGATGGGAATCTTGAATATCAAAGAAAGAAAATCTAAGCAAACATTTTTGACAATAATTTCTGTGTTGAAGGATGAAGATCAACCCAAAAGTTGTGGGGAAAATAAAAAAGACGGTTTCCCAACAGCGTGAAAAGGTAAATATTTCTCTTGCCAGATCAATAGTTAGTAGGATAGGATGCGTGTCAGTTTTAGTCACAAAAAGTAAAAGAAGTGTACGCATTCTTTTGGAAAAGGTACCAGTTTTTCTAGTCCATTTAGTTTTAGATGAAATCTTTTCTTTTTTTTAAAAACATACCCTGTAGATACGTTTTTCAGAAATTCTTGTAAAAAAACGTGTAAACTGAGCGTAAAACTATAAATTTGAAAACTTCCAATCAACTTAAAAACATCAAAAATTCACAATTTATTCATTTGAAGATAAAAAAAAAATATTTAAATACAGTATTCGAAAAAATGGTTGATAATTGATTTGATGGTGTTAAATTAGGCTTTTTCGAATCTACTATATTATGTTATTGAAACTCTAACAAAGAAAGGTGTTAGAAAATCTCCATTAAAATCTTCTCTAGCTTAAATTTTTGTTCTCTTCAAAGCTAATTAAGTAGTATAAAATTATTATGTCTGTAAATTGATCGATGTTAACTACGAAAATGTACAATTTTGTTGTTGTTATTACTAGTGGGTACTTAAAACAAAATCTAACATAATATTCTTTGGCTACCTGAAATGATGAAAGCCTGAAACAAATCAAATCATTATTTTTCTTTAAAGATGATTTCTTCTTGCTATTTTCTCTTCAATTGATTCCCTTTTTTGTAAAAACTTACAAGATCCAAAATATGTGGATATAATCCCTTGGGGTATACAATTTTCTGGTTTTGATTTAATAATAAAATTTATTCAGTATTCCTTTTTCGTATTCCGTGTAGAATTCAAGATATTGCAAAATAACACACATGGGAGGTCCAATTCTAATTTATATTGATTATATAACACGCAAAATACTTCCAATCGGCAAAGAAGTTCGACGGGGAATCTTTTTTAGTTCTTTATTGAAAAAACGTTTAATATTCAAAGAGTTTTTTAGTGCTAGGAATTACTAAAAATGAATTTCTAATAAATTCATGATTTAACAATCTTAACTTATGCTAGATCTGTTTTTTTTTTTACATGAATTGAATCTAAACATATACATCTTTAAATAACAGGGTGTTTTATAATTAATAAAAATCTAATAAATTTATTGGGCATTTTCAGACTCAGCAGCAACATTTAGAGTTAAGAAAATGGATGCAATTTTTACTGAGCGCTAATATTAAACCCTCATTGAAATTTAAACAATGAAAGTATTTGGGAGTCTTCAAAGATTAAATTTTTGGTATAGATTTGCTTCAATTTCAGGTTAAGTTCGTACAAAGGCACAAGTTCCAGTATTGTAATAATCCACTTTTGAAATTGTTCGTGTTATAATAATAACGGGTCAAAATTATTCGAAGCTTTTATATGAATTTAATTTAAAAGCACGAATAAAATTTATATTTCTTATTTTTTAATACCGCTATATTTAAATAAAAGTGTGAAAATCTTTTATTATTTTTGGTTTAAGTCCAAACAGTTAAACCTGTTAATTGGTCCAGCCATCTGTGCCCAGAAAGTAGGATTCGACAATAAAAGCAATCTTAAATTGAGTCTTCTTTTACATGGAAAATTCTTCGTAGAACCATTTGGGTCAACCGATTTGATAGGTAGTCCAGATTTATGAGTAGGTATACAATTAGCATGTTCCACTATGTATTACCAAAAAGCATACAATAAATAGAGTTCTCAACTTGGATTCTATGATTTTGTAACATTTACAGTCTGCAAAATATGCCACTTCATTAATAGTATTTGTTCATGAAAATGTGAGACATGAAAATGCATGTATTAAACAGTCTTTTTTTTATAATATATACTATTAACGAGCAGGCATGCTTTGCAGCTCTGAAATAGTGCCAAAAATGATACACTAACAATTCTCTGTTTCCTTTCTCTGGCATATAACCAAAAAAAACGCGATAGACTTGGCTCAGCAGTTAGTGAGTGTATTTCATGATGATGCTATTTTAGAGATCACGTTGTAAATCACCAATAAACATTAAACAAACATCAATTAGTATCTTGTCCTACATAAAAGCTTATTTAAAATACAATAAGCTCGTGTTTTTGCTGGTTAAGTTACCATAGTATATCTTTTTTTCTTGCTTTTGCACATAAAAATATTTTGTAAATTGTTATTTTCGATCAGAAGCCGGTTGAAAATCATTAATCACCAATAAACGAGTAATCGATCATCTTCAGTTCATTATTGTAATAAAGTAATTCTTGTTTTTTTTTTTACTTCTTGAATAACACGTGATGGAAGGTCATTATCATTTTTTTTTCATGATCGAGAGGATCTTAAGGGGCTGCAACGCAATTCGAATTAAAAGAAAAACAAATAAAAAAAAATTATATGAGAAAACCGAAAAAATTAAAACGTGTTTGCAATTTTTAATGAATTTTTTTTTTAAAGATAAGTTTTAAGAATCAGGGATGATACTTATCAGCCCTGAGGTTATGAAATTTTTATGCGTTCATTGAACTTTTTATCACCGTAAAAATTTGTTTGTCTTTTTTATATAAAGATTCAAAAAAATAATAAATATGGTAAAAATAAAGAAAGCACAACCAAAAATTTCAAGTTTTCGAATAAAATTTCTGGCAAAACAAAAACAAACTAACCGACAAATAATAATGAATATATAAAAAAACCTGAGAAATATCAAATGGCGTCAATAAATTTGTTCAAATTTTCTGAAGCAAAGTGATTTTCAACGATCTTCAGTTGAAGATCTCTTGAAACCGAAAACAGCATGAAACATCGAATTGAATATGAAGAACGTGACAAGATGAAAATCTAAAACTCTCGCACGAAACTACAAAACAAAAAAAATTTGTGCAAAATCGAAATGCCGAAATAAATTTCACCTCACATTTTTTATACCCGGTGGGCCTTTATGAAAAATGATCGCGAAGAAAATTATATCTTTTAGTTTTTCCTGTGACCATATATTCTCTTGTTAGTATTCGCAAACAGAAAGACAACCACACCAGCATTCAGTGGCGGACTGTGTCTAAAAATATTAGTTGCCAGGAAACAATGCGCACCTATCCACAACAATAGGGCTATCATTTAATTTTTATATTTAATAAAAATTTTAGCTTTAGAAAAACCTACAAGTTTTTATTATTTTTCAATAAAGAATAGAAGCGTCTAAACAATCGTTCATAATCTAAAGATTTGGAATTCGTACAAGATAGATTTTTACATTTTGCTTTACGGAACTTAAGATGGAAGGATCCTTCATTCAGACGGCGTTGCTCTTTGTGGTTTGCGAAGTTATTTAAAATTACTTTTCACCGAACTACTGACTACAGGAAGAATGAACCGATCACCCGAATTTTGCGCGTGGTTAGGTGCCAATATAGAAGTTTTTTACTTTGCCTCAGAAAAAAACTCTTATACATTTATAATTCTTATTCCCACATTTCACCAATTCATGATTTTTTGTATTAATTTCGAATTTTGGGCTCGATTTGAGATGTTATTATTAAAATTAATGATACCCTGACCAGTTCGCCACTGACAACAATATAGGATTTATTAAGCAAAAACTACAAACAAACCAATCAAAAAAAAAGTTCGTGTTGCATTTTAATTGAAAAATCTTCTGGGCATATTTTGTCGTAGAATCTTTTTGTATCCTTCACAGAAAAGCATAGAGGATTCGATAAAGATAATGAAATTCATTCATTTGTTGGCAAACAATTGCGATAGTAAAAATTATGAAATGTTTATTTATATACTACAAGTTGATTGGTGGGGAACTGTTGAATAAAAAAAAACCAACAAAAGATTCTATATGATCGGACTCGTTTTCATCGAGAATCATATCGGCGGTATTGACCACCATGCGAAAACGAAAGAAAAATCATCGAAAGGAAGATTAGTTATTACATGGGACTGAAAACTTAGTCATTTGGTCTAGAAATGCTGAGTAGTAAGTACTTTGGCTGACGAACCTTAAGATTCTTAAGATACCCAAAAAAAAATTTCTAATTTTTTTAGTAATGGCGATATGTGATTTAGCAATTATTCGAAGCTAATGCTTCTAAGCATTTCAAGAATACTTGGATTGAAAGTATCTGATAATATAATATATTGATCAGTTTCCAAAACGGTTGAAAAAGGCGTTGAAAAACATCAATTATCAAATATAAGCGTCCAGAATTTGTAAATCACAGAAGAATTGTGTTTCATTATGATAATGCTAAACCACGTACAACTTGGATCAAAACCCGTAAAAACTTGGCTAGGAACTTTTTTCCAGTTCAATTCATATTTAGCTCGCAATCTATAGTTTCTCGTGATCTGCAATATAAGATCACTTGTTTCTTGCTTTTTTCGGATATTTTACTTATTATAAAATTTTGTGATTGCCATAACAAATTGAATTCAGAAATTTAATAAAATATTAATAATAATTCATAAGAATAATTTTATGTTCTGAAACATGATTATAAAAAAATATCGGCAAAGATCATAGAAAAATTGAATGAATTTCAATCCAGTTTAAGAATTATATTATTTTATTCTTATTATTATTCTTTTTTTTTTGTAGTTATATATACGGGGTGTGCCAACAAAAAAGTTGATTTGATGAAATTGTTTAGCAATGATTTTTGATAATGTTATTCGTTGCACGTTTTTAACCAACAAAAAGAACCACACAGTAACTGAAAATCGGCCTGTAGCCAATTTTTTGATGCCCTATGGGAGAAATGGGACAGAAAAACAGCCAAAACTAATACTATTCAAGGGTTTTTCTGCATAAATTTTGTTTTACTCTTTCAAATTTGCCCTAATTCACAAAACCCTAACATACCCTAATAGCATAAATCTATTCTGCAAATTTTATTTAAATCAATAACACGCTTAATTTCTTTTACGACTATTCCTTCCCCATTATCCTTGTACCGATTTTATTGAAATTTAGCAGAATATCGCCTATTTATGTAGTCAATGTATGGAAATAATTTCAATAAAATTGGTGTACAAACTTTCCAATTAAAACCGTAAAAAAATTAATTAAAAAAATGACAAAACTTTCTCTTCACCCTGATTTTTGCTTTATAACTTCGCTTCCCCTTGGCCAATTTGGCTGAAATACAATAAATCGAATTAAGGAATAACGAATTTATATTTTTCCAATTTTATGAAAATCGGATGAAGGATTTTTGAGTTATCTCGTACACGGACGGACGAACATGCATAAATCGATATAACATTTAATTCTCTACACATCTATAGCCCTGAAAACTTCTCCGATAATTATTTCTATTCGTTATACACTTAGTGACAAAACTAATATACCCTCTAGTAGTACCTACCATAGGGCATCAATATATAATTAAATACAACAATTTCAAGGATACGGTTTCTCGAATAGAAATAAAAGTGCGGTGAATCTTTACCACCCATCGGCATTTTTTTTTTAAAAAAGTTTTCCTTTTCTCTTGATGGAAGTTTCATCTTTGATTTTAATAAAATCGACGACATTGTTGTATAATAGGCACAATAAAATATGTTTTCGTGCCGTTCGAAAGAAAAAGGTTTCTTTTAGCGAAAAAGAAGAAAATTAATATTAACAATATATTAATAAATAAGAAATTAACAATATCCAAAGACCACTCGATTGTTCCCAAAGGATCTCTTTTTCAGGCTTGTATTTTATACATAAGGCATTGTATAAACTGAGTACATACGATATAAACAAACATTGGAAAATAAGTGGTTGGCCTTTGGATAATCTCTGTAAGAGGAAGTTAAGTGTGCACGATCCTTTATAATTAGGGATTCGTCGAAAGCATAACATTTATGGCGTTTATACCACAAGAAGTTATTAAATAATGATGACAAAATATTGTCACATTGTGACAATGAAATTCAACCACATTGTATCATCTGAAAACCATATAAAGCCTATAAAGCCTAGAAAGTATATGCCATACCAAGCGAATTCTGTAAATGGCTTTTATTTGGAGTGCAGTTGTGTCTTTTCTTGTTCTTTGAATAAAGAATACAGATTTGTCCGTATCGAAAGAAACTGTTGAAAATTTTAATATTATGATTTGAAATAAGAAATATGTATGTTGAACATGAACACGCACAACGTGCGGAATCACACCAACAAAAAGCAGAACTAGGTACTCGCAAGTATTAAAATTTAGTTTTGTGTTATTTTGAACGCAATAATTACGATTCTAAAATATTCTGCACGTATTTCATGCAACTTTGTTGTGCATGAATGTTTATTTTGAAATGTGGTTCGATGCCCTTATTGTTGAGAAAAAACTAAGAAAACATGAATTTTCTCATCTTTTGTGGTTCTTTGGAAATTAATTAATGGACAACTAAAATATAAATGAGGGGCGATCTTTTGTAATATTAATAAACATGCAAAATTTAAAATTTATTTGTTATTAATTCCCGTGTCCCTCACAAGTGGATTCCACTTGATATTTTGTTGCAGCAAATTAGTATTAGTTCGAAAAAGTGTTAAAATTTTTTAATGGTTTCAAAGTTTTAATATAGGTGCTCAAACTTAATTTCAGTAGCGACAACTAGTCGATTTTCAAGTTCTTCTTCAGGTACGTTTTCATACCATTAAAGCTGCTTGAGTATTTCAGTATTATATGTAGTTCATAACACAAGTAATACTCAAATTTTTCTACATAAATATAGAAAAGAAGAAGTCATGACTGACTGATTCATCAAGGCGCAGCTTAACCGTTTAACCTAGGAACGTGAAATTTGGATGGTACATTGTTTTCACGATGTTGGTACCAAATAAGTAAGGATTTTTGGAAATTCCATCCCCAAGTGAAAGAAAAAGAAAGGTGATTTTTTTTACGAGGACACTTTTGTTTCAAAAGGCAAAGAGATTTTTTGCAAAATTAATGTTCAAAGAAAAGCGGGATGTTGTAATATGCTGACTATGTGAACTTATCCAAAGATATATTGTACTGTCAAAATCAGAAGCTAAAATATACGCATTACTTTCAAAACAGCAAGCGAGACGGATGTTTTTATCTATTGTAATAAAAATGTGGAATTATATTAAAACATTCTAGCGCCAATGTATTTTCATGAAGCTTGGAATCTATAATCATTCGAATAATATTAATAATAAGAATACAAAAATTTTTTTATAAAGTTGTATTTCCTAATTAACCACCAATGACAAACGGAAGCAATTTACTTAAATAACTTCTAATCAACTACATTTATAGTTTTTTTCTTTTCCCAGCGTTAATTACTCCATTTGATCATCTCATATGCTCCTATATATACCGTATTTTATTAACAATCATCCAATCATGTTAACTATGACAATATAAAAGGAATAATATTGAAGAAAAACAACATAGATAACCTCAAGACCATTTTTGAACAATTTAGCTAGACTCAGACTATTTTACTATCCTACCTAACTGTTCCTAATTGAATCTGTGTGTTTTTGCTTTTAGAGATTAATAACTACTATGCGTTTCTAGAGATATAAAATGTGAGGAAATTCATCTAATCATGGTGCATGTTAGAAGCACACATGTATTATGATAGTCGCGTCTTGTAACACTTCTTATACACTGTGTTTTTAATACAAGTCATTCTAAATTAACTCGTTTTCACTGTCAAGATCGTCAATAATCATTTGTAGCGATTTCTAATATCTGAATAAAAACTATTTTTTTAGAAGGATGCAGCGGGAATGATCTATGATGGGATGTTTTTTCTTCTGAAGAAGAAAGTGCGATATCAAAACCACTTTCACGGATTAATAATAGAAGCAAGGGTTTCGGATCAAGTTATTTACTTGTTTCTGGTATTTGGGCAATAATATTTAGTCTATTGTACGTTTGTTTAATTTTGCAATACGCTGCGATATCTTTATACCCTATGGTAGAATACCGACCGTTTCTTCATCCAACTTCTTAAATTGTAATGCAACAGTTTCCGAGCACTAGACTTGTATTAGGGTCAAAAATTATTTCGAATTATTTATAATCCGTTCGTTTAAATTCCAAAATGCACTTTTAAAGTCGAAATATTACTGCGACTATTTAGACTTCTTAAAAAAAAGGTGAAAATGTGTCTCATCACTGAAGATGATTTTTTTTGGAAAAACACTACAATTTGAAACTCTATTTTCATACTATAGCTGCATTATTTATATTGTAACGTGTTTCTCTTTCGGTTCGATGTTATTAGAATGATAACACTTTTTATTTATGTGAATATAGTGTATAAACTTTATTTGTACTTATTTCTGCTTAACAATTAGTCTTAAAAATATTTGTCTTTCAATAATTTAGTTATTACAATTATTTATCACAGTTTTAGAGCTTCACTATTTTAATTACTTTCACAAAAATAATCTCGTTTCCAATTTCTGCTTTGTATAATCTCTGACGAAGCTTTTCACTTCAACTGATCGATTAAGAATGATTTCAGGCTCGACCCTCCAGCGCTTTTTATATCAGATTGGTCTATTTCGCGAACTTTCTTGAAAAGACTGGTCGTTTGGCTATCTAAAGCTAGATGGCAACGTCTAGAAAATTCTTATTCCATACACAAATAAAATACTTCTGAATCATTGCTTTGGGTTTGTGACACTGATGGATGATTCATTGTGTATTGTATTCTATCGATTGTGTAAACAATTGCATTTTGGAGTTTTCTCGAAAGCTCTACAAATTCTTGAATATTTCCAAGAATTGTTTTTGTCGTGTGGTGTTTTTTTTGTGTTGGTTATTTTACTTAGAATACTTGTATTGTGACAATGTTTTATTGTCATTGTTTGATGATTTTATGAATCACCAAGTATCCTAAGTAAAATATAGTGCACTACCCCCTTCTTAAATCTGTTCGTCCCGAACAGAATCTTTTGGACTCGTGCCGATTTGAATGAATCACCTTCATTTTTACTTTCGATGATTTTCGCTTTCGCCATACCACGTCCAAAGAGTTCATCTCGTTGGTGCAGTCACTATCTTTTAATTTGTTGTTTGCAGGTTCCTCAAATACTTTGTCCACCGGAACCCGTATATGCTGTCGAGATGATCTTTCCGGTGGAGTCTGTCTGGTGCTATCCTGTTCACTCGTGTCTTGCTTGAATTCAGCGTCAACATATTGCCCCACTGCAGTTTCAGTTTCCTTTTGATGTCCTACAATTTTTGTGCAGGTGTCACAATTCCTGCACCAGCTTTTGACATCAGCTCGCCAGTGTACCCAATAGAATCGTTCTCGCACCTTCGCTAATGTTCTGTTGACTCCCAAATGTCCTCCTGAAGTTCCAGCATGTACTTCACCAAGTACCTCATGTACTTTGGACTTAGGCACGATCAACTGCATTAGTTTGGATTTTCCATCAGGAGAATCCCATTTTCTCCTCAGAACGCCATTTTCTATCTGTAACGAGTCCCACTGAGCCCAATAACTTTTTGTCGTATCACTGCGTATTACAATATCGCTCCATTTTGGACGCTGACCCCTTTTCTTCCATTTAAGGATTGGTCCAACATCTTCATCCTTTAGCTGCGCGTTTCGGATGCTCGACATGTCATCGCCTCCAATCCTTAATGTACGGATAGCTACTACCTTTTTCACATTCCTGCAGTCCTTACTCGTTTCCTCAAAAACCTCTTCAGCATCTACGACACTGGATTTGCTTCTTTTCCTTCTATTTTTACTTTTCGACAACTCCGTGTCTTGAGTTGTCAGTCCAATGTCGTCCGTCCGTTTCATTTCTACAACAGCATTTGCATCTGACGTAACTTGTTGGTCTCGTAGATTTGATTTGGTGTCACTGGAATCTGCTTCCTCCAACGTTAGCGGGAACTCAATATTTCCACATCGCAATAACCTATCTTCAATGTTCACACTCACTCCATTCTGCTTCATGAAGTCCAGGCCCATGATACAATCATCCATTATATCAGCCACCAAAAACGTATGTCGAAACACATACTCATCTAGCCCCAATGCTAGATCGACTTCCCCAAGAATCGGAGATGATTCACCCGTAACGGTTTGAAGCACCCTGTTACTGCTTTCACTGATGTGTTTATGATTGACTAGTCTCTTGTTAATGATGGATTTACTTGCGCCTGTATCTATGATAATTCTGCACTGATGACCAGCAATTACACCCTGTACCGTTAGACTGTTGTTGTTGTGTTGCATAAGCGAGACAGATACAACGATGCTGGGGGCATTATTCTTTTGAGCTAACTTGTCCCCCTTTAAGTTAGCTCCGTTTCGTTTCCCGAACCTTTTTGTCTTGTTGTTTGGTTCGGGCACTTATGTTGCACATGCCCCTCTTTTCCGCAGCCCCAGCATGTGATTTTCCTGCGCGTGTTTCTGTCCCCTTCTTTCTGGATTGACCGCAGTACTTCTTTTATTTGCTGCCTGAGGTCTTTGATATCCAGTTGCGGTGACCCTTCAGCAACTGTAGCAGTCCTGATCCGTGGGACTGATCTCGTAGCTTTTTTCGCACCTTCTAATGTCAAAGCGAACGCCAATACTTCTTGTAGCGTTCGCTTTCCGCTAACCCGGACGCTATTTTGTATGTCCGTATCTCGTATGGCGCTAACGAATCTTTCTCCCGCCATCTCGCACCGCATCTCCACAGGGTAATCGGGATAGGACATGTATACTAGACGTTCGATCTCCGCCGCTAATTCTTGAAGCGTTTCCGCAGATTTCTGCGTTCTGTTGATGAGTTCGATCCGGTATACATCCTTCATGTGGTTGTCCCCAAATCGATTGTCTAATTGCGTTACAATGTAATTGTAATTTTTCTCATTTTCCGGTGAGATTGTCCGCAATAAATCGGCTGAGTTACCCCGTAGAGCCAGAATTAATGCTGTGGCTTTTTCTTTATCGGACCAGTCGTTCGCACCAGCAGCCGCTTCAAACTGTCTTTTATATACAGGCCATGAAGTTTTGCCGTCAAATATTGGTGGCTTCATCCTTTTACCTGATGACTCAATATTTGGTTTATTTTCTTTGATGTCAGCCATTTTTGCTTCTATTTCTGCCACTTTCTGTTCCAATTTTTGTTCTACGTTGCTTACTTCCGCGCGAACTGTTGTAACTTCTGTAGTTATTTTGTCTTCCAATTTCTGTTCTACTTTACTTACTTCCGTCCGAACTGCAGAAACTTCCGTACGAACTGTAGAAACTTCTGTACTAATTTTAGTTTCAAGGTTCGCAACACTGGATTCCACCTGAATTTTTAATTCATCCATGCTGGATTCCATTTTGTTCTGCATATCAGATATGTTTGCAATCTTATTTTCGAGACTTGCTGTATTGGATTGCATCTCACTTTGCAGACTAGAAGCAGTTGATTTTAATTCGCCTTGTAAACTAGAAGCAGTTGAATCCATTTTGGTTTGAAGACTAGAAGCATTTGTTTTCATTTCTTCTTGTAGACTAGAAGCAGTTGAGTCCATTTTAGTCTGAAGACTAGAAGCATTTGAGTCCATTTTATTCATCAGCAGGGTCATAAACTTCTCGAACTTATCAGTTTCCGCTGATTTTGCACCCTCTTCACTGAAATCGGACTTGTCATTGTCCTCGTTCGTGTTTTCTTCTTGGTTTCCCTCTTTCAGAATTTCACTAAAGTCGAATGTGCTACTGTCTAGTCCTCTTATTGCACATTCAGAGATTACTCTTTTCTTCTTTTCTGGTTTAGTTCCCGTGGAAACTGACTTCCACACACGCAGAACTGTGGATAGTTCTAAAGTACTCAAACTATCTAATAATTTACTTTCCATCGTTCAAATATTTTTAATTGTTCACGAAATTCTATTGTTCTATCGAAACTTCTCGCACAGTATCTAAATACTACGAAATTTCCTAGTATAATCTTAATTTCCACGAAATTTCTCGTACAATTGAAATTTTCACACGATACACGACGTATAACCTCAAATTTCGCACAATCGAAATTTTTATACAACTCATACAAAATTTCTTGTACGCCCCTGAAATTTCTCACACAGTCGAAATTACTATACTCAAATTTCTTAATAACGAATTTCTTCGAAATTTTCCCCACAGAAGTTTCTAGTTTAATTTCGAATTTTCTTGCAGAAAATTTTAGCAAAATTGTCTTTTCCGCACTGATTCACAATAAATAATCCCACTTCTGACACCAATGTAACGTGTTTCTCTTTCGGTTCGATGTTATTAGAATGATAACACTTTTTATTTATGTGAATATAGTGTATAAACTTTATTTGTACTTATTTCTGCTTAACAATTAGTCTTAAAAATATTTGTCTTTCAATAATTTAGTTATTACAATTATTTATCACAGTTTTAGAGCTTCACTATTTTAATTACTTTCACAAAAAATAATCTCGTTTCCAATTTCTGCTTTGTATAATCTCTGACGAAGCTTTTCACTTCAACTGATCGATTAAGAATGATTTCAGGCTCGACCCTCCAGCGCTTTTTATATCAGATTGGTCTATTTCGCGAACTTTCTTGAAAAGACTGGTCGTTTGGCTATCTAAAGCTAGATGGCAACGTCTAGAAAATTCTTATTCCATACACAAATAAAATACTTCTGAATCATTGCTTTGGGTTTGTGACACTGATGGATGATTCATTGTGTATTGTATTCTATCGATTGTGTAAACAATTGCATTTTGGAGTTTTCTCGAAAGCTCTACAAATTCTTGAATATTTCCAAGAATTGTTTTTGTCGTGTGGTGTTTTTTTTGTGTTGGTTATTTTACTTAGAATACTTGTATTGTGACAATGTTTTATTGTCATTGTTTGATGATTTTATGAATCACCAAGTATCCTAAGTAAAATATAGTGCAATATATTCTGTTCTGTAGTACAAGACTCCAATTCAATAGTTGCAAATAATAGTAGTTTAACAATGTCGAAACGAGAAAGAAATCCAAATGTCAAATTAGCTGCCAAAAAATAAATCTCCTAGTAGAAAATTCGCTATAGCTACAACTAGCTGGAACTCGTGGCTTAGTTCGCGTTAGCTCTAGAATACCATCGACGAACCCATGTCTTTTATGAAAATCTGCTATTGATCGAATTATGGACTTTTTTCTATTATTGGCCCTCTTCCGACACCCCAAGTGGAGAAATATTGTATATTTCATTCTGATTTTTCCATAATATTACATTCCAAGTTTGATAAAAATTAGTTCAGTAGTTTTCGAGCTACAATACCAAACATTTTTCGACCCTAGAGGGGGTTGGCTTTAAAGGAACGTCTGTGTAAAAGAGAAATGATTATTAGATCCGAAGATTATTTTTCTTTTACCTACCCAAGTGTTGGTGAACACTTAGCTTACGCTTTACCATTCCTACCGATAGAATATTTTCTGTTTGTTTTCTTGAAAATCTTCCTCGTTATATTACCGCAACATGAATATTTTAACGAAAAGAAATACATACTTCATTTTCAAGATCATATAAAAAAGTTATTTGTCCATTTACACTTTTTATTTACATATCTGTTTTTTTTTTTAAGTTTTTGTATTACTGATTTCTTTACTGTCTTATAAAATCGTGCTTACTGTTTTTTCTTCGTCTTCGGTTTTTTTTTTTTAAATTTATGATTTTACTAATAAAGTGGTGCGATCACTTTCGTTCGCATTTAAATGTTTTAGAATGTTAAAAATAGTAAAAAATAAAATCAAATTATAAGAAGGTAAAAAGAACCGATCGTGGTAAGAGAATTCAAAATAAAATCGAATATTATATAAAAGAAATGAACGCATCTTTTAGAAGAAGTTTTTTTTCGTTATCAAACGTTCAAGATCGTTAGTGATATTACGGTATATTCTCATATATAAATTGATATCTAACATGAAGTTCCTATCATAAAGATTCGATCACATTTTGAAATAGCACAGCTTGAGATCAATTATTGATTCTTGTGATGATTATGAAAATATGATAGAAAGGAAAACGTCGATCGTTAGACAAGTGATCGTATATACGGTTGTGTTTTGTTTTTTTTTCTTTGTATTGTAAAAAAATAAAAATAAAACCACCGATCGTGTTAAAGTTTCAGTCTAGAGAGTAATCGATCGATGATTATAGATAATATATGACTAGCTACTGTATCGGTAGTTATAACTTTTTATATACCTATATATTGTCAATGAAATGGAAAATAAATGTTCGTTAGAGTTTTTAAGCAAAAAATGAAGGAAATTCTAATTATTATTCAAATATGTAAAGAATTAAAATAAAGATCGATGTTAATAACAAGGATTGTGATATTATCGTGGAACATCGTGTGGTGAAACATAGGTTATTATAAAGATATAAGAAAAATTATGATTTCCGTATGTTTTTATATTTAATTTTAATAGATAGACAAGCTGTCTAGTAAAATTTTCTACCTTGTCATTTAAATAATAAGAATATAGATAAACTGATGTGAGTCGGATACTAGCATTTGTACGATTTATATTGCAGACACTCGCAAGATATTCATACCATTGTATTGTAAAATTTGACATTTTTAAAGGGAAAAAGCGTGTGAATTTCTTTTACCAGATACAAAAATCAATTTGTCTCGATAACATGGCGATTTTAGATTCAGCATCGAATCAGTTCACCATCTGATTATTACCTAACTTTGTACAAAATTTGAGCAAAATGAAGTTAGTCAGCAAAAAGGGCGATACTAGGTAGTATGGCGCCTGCCTGCGAGATTAATTTCGGCCACCCTTTAGAAAAATTGTAATACAGTAATATGTTGGCCTGATTAGATATCAAGAATACATTGGTTGAATGCATCCAACCTAAGCTCAACCTACTACAAACATGTGCACAAATTTAAGGATTGTAACTTGTCGTCGTTAAATCATTATTTTTGATGAAACACAGAAAAATAGTATTTCTCATGCAATTTAAAATTTTTTAAGTTGTCAAATTTTGTGATCGAATTACATGAAATGTAATGATCTACTTCAAGAAAAAACAGTTGTTTATTTTCGAATGAAAACTTTATTTTTTCTACTTCTTTCTTGTTAAGAAAATAAAATAATTAAAAATGTTTGATATAGTAAAAGTTTTCGGCTGGGAACCGAGTTATTCAAAGTCATATTTACGAACGTGCCAGAATGTTCATTATAAAATTCAGATCATTAGTAGCAAATTTGTTAAGCTTGAGTATCTATTAAATAAGTGAAGCAAAAAATAAAGAAAATAAACCGTTTGAACAAAAATTCAATATAAAAGTTTCCATTGCAATGAAATTTGAAGAAGAAAATAAAAAAACAAATTTCCGATCATGATGAATCGATTGAGAATCGGGAATACAAGATCAATATTTTCTATTTTAGAAAGAAGATTTTGATCATAGGCCAGAAAGTTTTGAAGCAATTGAACCAAAAAAAAAAAATTACCATTGCATAATAGAAATTCCTTACAAAATACTAGGTGTAAAAAAAGGTCTCAGCTTAAAAATAAAAGACTATAACATATGATTGTTTTTGAAATATTCCTTATTTTTTAGTATAATTTCTTCTAAGCCCGATACAGTTAATCAAACGCATTTTCACTTTTCGATCTCCTATCATCTTTAGTGGTCATCTCAAATGGGTGACTTGACCGTTTTTCATCATAAACGTTTGTACGACCACCTTTAAATTTGCGGGTGTCCCCATAGATAGCATAAAAATAAAATGGCTACACTAGCAGCGACATATATCGAGAACTGTTTGATACACCTAGTATTTTTTAACGTACACATTTTCTTTATTTACTTATTTCTTATAATGAAAGTATCTGATTTTTACTTAGCGGAAGAAAAAAAGATACAACATTTTAAGGTTCAATGACACCCACTCAATAATTTGTACAATTGTAGCACGTTACGTGTGTAATTAAAATGCGCGCGCATTTTGAAGTTTTTCCCCACACATTTTTATAGACATTTTCTTCATAAAAGGAAGAAGATATATTTGAAATGCATAATACGAGAAAGAACAAACATTTTATTAAAAATTATTACCGTTTCTTTTTTAAATAGAATAAATTCCATACCTATGTGTAGAAAGATTGACTGCCTATTTCTTTTATTATTCAAATGTCGGAACAAATAAGTAGATTCCCTTTAATGGCATGGACACACTTACGTGATCGTGTAAAGTTTTGAATTTTTATGACGGATATATATATGTTAGGTATACGATTTTGCGGTATATTATAGCCATTTTTGCCAAATGTGAATTCGGAGTTAGATAAAGGATGTGGCAAAATGGTAACGATACTACACGTTCAGAACAAGGTGAGGTTATGCTGGCTAAGGAAAATAACGGCAACAAGTCGGCAGGCAGGCTCTCTAAGGAAGGGGGGAACACCAGAGAACGCATGAATCACGAAGCTAAATCGTAAAAAGCCCTATCTCATTATCGATTGGTATATGAACATGTTACGTGTACTAATTGGGATACTTTAGGGTTCACTATTTATTAGGGACACACGCTAAAAGATTAGACTTGATACAGACGATATTTTCCGATATTAAAATGAGATGGATTCGACTGAAGATATAACACGTATCCTTTGTGAATGTCCAGCAATTTATCGAAAACGTTGTAATAATTTGGGAAGTTGTATCTTCGATATTTTAGGGATACCTCAGGAGGTCTTACGGCTTAGGAAAATATTCAAATTTTATGGATAACAGGATAATTTGCCAACCGTTTTTAGACAATACGGGTTCTTATATTTTTTAATCACCTTCTGTATATTTTTACAAGACTTTGTCGTTTAAATGACAAACTCCTATCCATATTTTATTTTGAGTTTCACTATTTTAACATGGAAATGAGAACTTGTCTGTTATTTTCATGTAACTATTGTAATATTTTCGAGAAAAAAATACCCATTTCATATGTGTGAAAAGGTTTTTTTATTTAGTTTATTAAAATTAATATTCATATTAACGACCGTCTTGAGTAATAACAAGCAAAAAAAAAGAAATTTAATGAGTGAAATACAATTATTATTGTTGTTGTTATTACTATACATATTTCTGTTCAATGAAAAACTGAAAATTATGATCTCGATTGAGTGATTTTCATTTGTTTGTACTTTTTGTGAAAATGAGGAAAAACAATTATTACTTACATAAAAAAAATTCCATTCGTTTACTAGGCTAAAAAGTTTTCTTCTTTTTTTAAACAAATTAAACAAATCCAGTTCATTAGAAATATTAATAATTGTTATTTTAATTAATTTTTTTTTTTATTTTCACTCTGTAGATGAGTTAATATTAAATTTCATTAAAAGGAATTCGAAAATTTGGAATAAAGCAATTTCTTACAAGAAAAAAAATTATGTTTTCCTCGTAAATATCATTTTTCTTTTGGATTTTACTCTGAAGTTCAATAACCTAATTTGTTTCCAATGAGTTTATATAGATTGATTTCCAATTTAAAATTTAAATATTTGAAAATATGAACACTCCATAATCTAATATATCGGATTTTTCTTATAGAAAACCTTTATGATTTTTATTTTTTAAATTTAATTATGTGAAAGAGATGCTGCAAAGCTAGTTTAAATATAATCAAACATTTTTATTTTATCAAATTTGTAATTTTATTTTCAATTTATTTTAATTTATTTTTTTTTTTCTTAATTTATAAAAAGAGATAATAATTATAAAAATCACACTCCCTGGGAGCTGAATAAAATCTTTTCTAATTATTTATTATAAAATAAAATTTTAATAAAACTTGTACCAATTTCGATTTTTCCCATTTTTTTCTTTTCGATTTTAGTTGACCAAAAATGTATTTAAATAATTTCATCTTTTAAAAAACAAAGTAAATAATTACGCAAAAATTTTGAACAAGTTTTATAAACAAAAACAAAAAAATAACACAAAATTTTAAACTTAAGAGACAAAATCACATAAGAAAAGAGATTCTATGAAAATGTTTTAATTTTTAGATACTAAAATATTATTAATTAATTTTTAAAAAAAATTAAGATTTTTTTCCATGTTTTTTTCATTGTTGAACACTACATCAGTACATCATTCCCGGATGAACGCCACCGCTTCGTTGAAAATAAACGTTTGGATTGCTGCTCAGCGTTGGTTCCAGAGTTGTATAAAGATTCGTTTCATCGGGACGTATAAAAAGACCTTTGAAAACATTTTTTTTTGTGGAAACAAAAATATTATTTGAAAATTATTTAATAAAATATATATTATCTTTTTACAAAATTAGTTTTCAATAAACATTTTTACAAATTCTTTTATAAAAAAAAAATAATTAAATAAAAATGGTGGCAGGAATGCGATCTGTGTGAAAATGGCGTAAATGAATTTTTGTTTTAATTTTCAAGTAAGCTTTATTTTTTTGTTTATATACAAATTTTATTTAAAATTTAAAAAACACAGAAACAAAAAATAAACTAAATCTAATTTTGAAGAAACCAAAAAAAAGAAAAGCCATACCTGGGTTGTAACGTATTGTTTGCGCAATTTGATGTTGACTTCCGATTGTTTTAAGTGGCGGTGGTGGGGGTGATAATGGCGGTGGTGGCGGATAAAAACAAAATGGTGACGTCATATGTGCTGGAAAGTAATACATACGTGTATAGCTAGATGGTACTGCTGCAACAAGTGCCACACGATCTGTACATATAATTTTTTTTTCGATTTCCAAACATATATTTTTTTTTTTTGATTTTGTACAAATATTTATTATTTTATTTTACAAATTTTTAAAATTTTGATATATAGTAAATTATGTGCGTATGTGTTTCGTGGGCATGCATATTGAGTTTTTGGTTATTTAATTAATTAATTAGTTGATGAACAACAAACAATTTTTTCGATGATGATGAATTTTAGTGTAATGAATTTTGATGATTTTTTTTGTGTTATTAACATGATGTTGATGATGATAATGAAATAAATAGAAAGAAAAAAGTTTCGTATTACTTCAAGTTATTGAATAGAAACAGACGTTTATGTTGCTTAAAGACCGGTTAATTTAAATAATAAAATGTACATACATTAAGGCGTCCAAGAATGTATTGTAAGAAGCGGTAAATTTTAGGGTTAAGGAAAATGGGATATGCCTAAAGAAATAGCTTGCTAGATTGTTTTTTTACTAGGCGTACTTTTTTCACCATTCATTAGCCCAAGTACGGCAATTTTGCTTATTGCCGTATTCATTTAGCCAGAAACGGACCTCATCGCTAAACAAAGTTTTGCGATAAAATAGCGGACCATCATTAAGAGCCCATTCACTGAAAACAGGACGCGAATTAAGGTCTTGGTATTAAATCGTATTCACTACTGAGTCAAACTGCAATGAAAGCTTCACACTATTTATGCGGGATGTGTAAAAAAATCCCTATTGAAAAAGTACCTCACATTGAACAACCCCTTATATACTCATCAATAAAATACAAAATACAAGTTGGATTTGAAGTAAAATTTTGTTCTGTTCCGGAAACTACTCAACCCGAAGAGTATCAAGAGCCACCTTTACATCCACAGAAATGCACGGCTTGGTGTGGTTTTGGACTGGCGGAATCATCGGTCCATATTAGTTCAAAAATGAGGATGGCCGTAAGGTAAGGTATGTCATTTTATAATTTCATCGTAGTTCTTATAAACTGAAGAAGTAGTTTATTATTAAAATTTTAAAATAAGAAATTGAAGATGTTTTTAGTATGACATAATTTTTTTTATATTATTTTAATGTAATTTAATTTCTTTTTTATTTCTTAAAAAAAAAATGGGTCAGATTCTTAAAAACATAATAAAAATAAAATTTTATAGAAAGAACCGGTTGGAGAAATAATTTGTTGTGACCAATTTTCATGTCATCTTATTTTATTTATTCATTTTTTTTTTTGCAGTAATTTAACTTAATTTTATATTAAATAATGATTTTTTTTTGAGGTGCGGTTATATGATTTTGTGTGCGCCCATAAAATACATTATATTAAGGCAATTTAAATGGAAATTATATTATTATTAAAATAATGTTCTTGTTTTTTTTTATAGTAAAATTGTGTTCTTTTTTGAAAATGAATCTTCACTAGAAATACAGTTATTTGACGAACAGAAAATGTTTTAAGAAATTTCTGAAGTGGAAAATTTTTCTTAATGTTCCCGTTTTTCAGTGTTGTACAATCCAAATTTCATAAACATAAAATAAAATATCTCTTCTTGTTGTTTGAATTAAAATTTAATTGATACGTGAATTTACCAATTTTTCTAATGGCACAAACATTTTTGAAAGATGTTTTGTTCTCTGCTGCTTGCTTGGCCGAGTACTTCCCTGTCTATCTGATGTACTCATAGTAGGTAGCATCGAAAGCGGTACATGTCCATGATATCGCATTTTGAAAAAATCAGAAAAAACTGTTAGTTGCGCAATTTTTTTTAGATTTTCTAAAAAAGAATAATAATTACAATCAATTCTAAAATCACTTGATGCAATTTTAATCTCGAAAAGAGTCACTTTTGAGGCAATTTGTAGATCTTTGATTTACTAAAACTTCCAAGATGAAGTGAGAAGTTCGTGCTTTCAGTTCAATATAAAAAAAAGTAATAAATTATCTTTAATTAATTCTTTAATTGTCAAACTTAGTGATACTACGATTAAAATCTGCTTGGGGTTTCAAGTTTCAAAGTTAATTGAAATGTACTATAGACTAAATCTTATATCGATTAGGTTGCTTCAGTCGTTGACTGGTGGTTGCGAGAATAGTGTACGGGAACTAGTGCCCATGAAGTATGTTTACTTGTGAATATGCGGCAAGTATAAGATTCAACTCATATTGGGATGAGTTTTGGAATTCTTTCAGAGTTCGATTTAGCCAAGACTTTGGTCGGGAGTTATGGTATAAGACCATATGAACACGGCTTTAGAAATACGTTAAATCGATGACAAAACTTCATCACAGATGTAATATGTATTTTAATTGTATAAGTACAATATATATATTTATACACATAGTAGTTTGAATTTCATTATAGCTTGAAAAAAATTTTGAAGTCTCTCCAATCATAAAGAATAATATTTTATATTTATATTCATCTTTATTTTTCAGACAATGATCATTATGTTTACTTGTCAAGCCCATCATTTCGAACACCTTGTAAATAATCACCGGTCTTCTATCCAAGTAATGTCCATAATCGTCTCATCATTTTTATTGACGCAGGAAGAAAAACCGTAACCGTTTTATAAATATATGGAATATGTGTGTGCATCATCAATTTGAAGAAGTTATTTCAGATTTTCGTTTTATGTTTAACATGTACGCATCTTAAAAGGTTGTTTTTATTAATACCGCATAAAGAAAAACCAAAAAGAATGAAGGTTCTTTCAAATATTTACAAGATATTTGCATCCAAGTTTAAAAATTGTATTTTTAACATCATTTTACAATATTTCTTTAAGGTGATGTGGTTTTTTGTTTTTTGGTGCTGTTGTACCTCTCCTTGAGGCGGGACATGTCTAGCATGTTATTTTTTTTATGGCTTTCTATATTTAAATATTATTGTATTTTCTTTTGATGTATTTGCGCAGTATATTCGCGTTTCATTACTCAATTCCTTTGGAAAAGAAAAATAACTGACTTTTTTAAAAGAAATTACTCCTTCAACATGGTGACGCATAAGATATTAAAAATAATATGCATTTTGGTACGATATACAGAGAGTTTATAAATATTAATGAAATAGAAATCTTGTGGGATTTTTTAGTTTGGAAAATGTTATATAAAGAAAAACAACGTAACAAAAGAATTGATATACTCGTATGAGCTACAATTGTTTTCGGTTTTTAAGCATTTGCTTAAACCATTTTGACCACTAAAATCAACATGAATGTCGTTTTTTTGAAATTGTTATGAAACATTTTCTTATGTTCTTCTTGTGAAATTTTTACCTTGTTTTGTTTGAATAACAAAACCAAGAATTATTATCAAACAATTAGAATTTTTGTTATTATTGTGGTTTCGTGTTTGGCTGCGCTAAATAATTACTATGCAAAGTTTAAATCTTAAAACACGCATAACTCGAACGAATATTTAACATAAATACGTAACATAGTTTAAGATTTAATTGTTTTCAAGTTTAGACATTTATCGTGTTTTTTTTTGGTTGAAGATCATTGTTGCAATGAAACGCTAGTCATTGAGTTCCTGTTTTCATTTAATATATTTTTAACAATATTAATCTAGTACTTATAAATATAAAATAAAATTTTGTTCCTCGAAATTTTTTTTTTACTTCCTGGAAATACATATTTTATCCAAAATATGATTCTTAAGATATGCAATATCATCAGGTTCCGCAGACTGTGGAACATTGTAGATGATTGGTCTAGTAAATTAATTTATTTTAATAATTAAAAACAAAATCGAAAAAACCGGCATTAAACAGCTTCGGGCACTATTCTGAAAACATAAAGGATGATATCTGTAGGCAATAGAAGTATTTTAAACCACAAAAGAAAGTATTCGATCTTTCATAATGTCTAGAATAAAAAATAAAGCTAAAATATGCCAGCTTTTAGTCCTCAGCTCGCTATTGTGCTGACTGATAGCGAACAAATTTGTACACAAGAGATTCACTTCGATGCGGAATAGTTTAAAAGGGTGTGATGGTAGGTTGTTTAACAGATAATATATATTTACATACTTTATTCACTTGCACAACAATAGTATTAAATAACATTATTATTAAACAACCTTTAGAATCAAAAGAAAACAAATTACATATGAAAATTAATCTGATTGCGATTGATATACTCAAACCACTATGCAATTAATGTAAAAATACTTGTTTTATAAGAGATTGAATAATCTCATCAAATTAGATTGGAAAATGACATAATAATCAAACATATCAAATTACAAGTAAAGTATGAAAAGTACTCATGTCCACAAGTATCTTGGCATTGACCATCATTTGAAGTATTCCAACGTGCAACACAGTATATACATATGTAACATATATGCGCGTACTTTTATGAAAGGTACAAATTGTTGTACGTGAGATCATAATCCATGGTTTGTTTTTTTGTATTTATAGTACTGAAGTTTCCTGATAGTCTGTACATGTGATTATAATCGTTTGAATTTCTTTTCTTTAATATTTTCATATTTGATCATAAAGACAGGGTGTTAGAGAATGACTTGGAAATAAACAATCTATGGGGAATAAAAATAATGAAATTTGTGCATTTTCAAAAATAGAATGCATTTCTAAGTATGGAAATGGAAATATCGTGACAAATGAATTAAGTTGTTAATTTCAACTTTAGACATTGTGAATTGAGGATTCATATGCTAAGGCTCTTAAGAATAAATTTAAGTTTGTACATAGGTGAAAACCCCTTCCACTGCAATTTATTTGCTCATTATTGGGTATTGATATATGACGAGTTAGACTCGTCATTTCAAAGCACAGAGTTTAAATTTTCATATGTCTCATGCAATAATCATCTGTATCATTTTTTTGAATCACCCAGTATGCAAAACTCAACATTTTCTTCCATATTCTGCCCTCTAAGTATATAATCATAATGTAGAGGGCGAAATGAAACCTTAGAGTCTCGAACCTATTAAATATTTGCTGGGATTTTGAATTGAACCGAAGATGATCACATCTTGTCGTGGCGTATTTAAGGCTTGGATACGTTTTATTTTTCTGAATTACTGTATATAAGTAGACATATGTGTGTAGATAAGACGAAACTTCATATAAAACCTAATTGGGCACGCTTCAGGGTTCATGGATCGATACACGAAGCGTGACCATAACAAGACGATCAAATTCTATGCTATGCTTTTTTTTCATTATTCTAGTGTAGGGTGTTTTGTTTTCTCAATATACTTTTTTGCTGTTACATTCATTTCATGTACCGTACGACTGTGACTGAAAATTACTTTGCATCTTAAGATTTTTGTGTTGATTTTTTTCTTCTCCTATTTCATAGGCGAAACTCTCAAATAGAATTTGATATGATCAGATATGTTAAAGACGATCACGGAATTATAACTATCCATACATATTCGAATGTTATTGTTGGTGTTGTTTTGTTAGTTTTCTTTTTTTGGGATTTTCTCATGAATTTCGAATTTTCTTTTTAATATCTTTAACGAAAAATAGTTTACATAGAAAGAAAAAAATTCTCAAATATTCTTGTAATCTGTTAAGCACTTTACTATATAATTCAAATAATGATTGAATAGTTAGAAATTACTGATCGAATTTGTTTAGTTTTCTTTTCAGGTATAGATCTTCAATTTTCAAGAATTGCCTAGCATATTATTAGGTCGTGGTTTATAAACTAATTGGAGAATATCAGTAAATATACGAATGAACTAGAAAAAATGATATTTCATCATCTTGGATGATTGAACGTAGAGAAAGTATTTTGGAGAGTATAAAAAATCATAATTTACAAAAATTCAAATTGAATAAACATAAAAAAAAATTAATTTAACAAATGGAAATAATATAAAAAATTTTGATAAAATAATTTAGATCGGGGTAGGCGAATTCCAATGAAGATTTTGAATGTTTCAGTCCAGGCATTTTTATTGTCTCCTTATTGGTCATCGAACATTTTTGATTCAAAAGTTATATTTTAACATAGGTTATGTACGAACAGAAAGTAGGAGTTTCTGGTTGTATAAAATTATTTATAAATTTTAATGACGAAAAATAATCGATTTTAAATCGTGCTATAGACACATAATTTTGTTTCCTCTTTTAGAAATTTGCTTTAATTTGAAACTAGCCTGAGCTGTAAATCAATTCTGCAAATTTTATTCAAATCGGTATATTAGTTTTTCAAGTACATTGAAAATTCTTTCTGTCCCCACAATCGATTGGACCGATTTTACTTGAATTTAATATAGTATCGCTTATTTATGTAAATAAGTAAGTTGATAAAAATTAATGTACAAATTTTTAAATTAAATACGAAAAATGAAAAAGAAGATTTTACCTGAATAGATCATTGTATATTTTAATATAAATTCGTTTGAATAAAAAATATTTTTGTGGTAATTATCTTCAAGAATATTCAAATGAGACCATCAAATCATTTAATTCATTGACCTTCACACTTATAAGACCTAAAATGAGATTCGATTTCTTTAGTTCTAAGTGTTAAATGAATGAATTCAAATTCTTAGAAATCAGCTCTTAATTTAATTACCTAATGATTTTGTTGACCTTAAAAAAATAAACGAATTTAAGCTTAATTGAATTAAAACTAAAATTTTTCAATTTCATTACAATCTGGACAGAATTGATCGAAATTAATTCGTATAGTTTCATTATCACTGATCTAAATCAAAAACATTTTTATTTCAAATAGTTAGCAAATTCACGCGAAGGCCGCGAACGCATTTGTTAGTTATAAACTAAAAGAAAAGAAAAAAACGCCCGACAAAAAGTTGATATAATCTTTTCAATTAATTTATTAGGCACAGATTTTTTTTCCTCATTTCATTTATATTGGAAAAACTAATTTATGTTCAAATAAAAAACTGAAAAAAATAATCTGTATAAACAAATTAACTGATTCGTTTAAATAAAAACGTTATAAATAAAAACAATGTAATAAAAAAACGATTTTTTGAATCAAGATTTTGTCTCATAAAACCATGGTTTATAAGACCTTAAGAATTTACACAGAAACTAATATAAATGAATAAACCAAGAGGAATCATCAAAAACTGGCTCCTCTTCTCATTATTTTTACAATATTAAGGCAGTTCCAGTTTTTAAGTTTAATTTCTGTGTTCATTGAGTTTATTCATTAAAAGATCGAAGCACTTTATAAACTATATCGAAAACTACCTAAATGATCAGTGGACCTTAATGGCATGAGACGTCTTCGTTTTCTTCTACAATAAAATGTTGTATCCCACAAGCCTGTATTTTTATAATGAAACCAGTTTCACATGCAACATGATTTGAAGATATTAAGGAGAACAATTTTTACATTATTTTTTTTTTATAAACAAATAATTCAATTCGATACAAAATGTCAATAAAGAATAAAGTTATGACCAATTTTTAAATTTAAATATTTTTTCACAACAAATTAATAAAAAAATTGATCCAGGACGAAAAAAAGCAAAAACGGACTTGATTAAGCAATATTAGAGTTCAATATTCAGAATTGTTTGTACTGATCGCGCAAGGTAATATGATCATAAAATTTTATAAAGTCTATTCATAAGGAGGATTTAATAGGATGCATCATCAGAAATTGTGCCCTCAGGAGTTTCTCTTGAAAATTCTTTGATATTTAATATTCAAAATGATTGCAGATCATTTTGATAAGAACAGATCACTTGGAGCGAAAAAATAAAATGATCGAGCAAAAACTTGAATGGAAACCAATTTCAATGGGATAACACAAGGTTGTTTATTAGGTCAACTTCTGTTCATTGTCTTATTGTGCGGTGTAATCAAGCTTCAGAAGCGTTTTTTTTTTCAATAATTAAACTTATTTATTAATTGTTAGAACGAATCAATTAGAAACCATATAAATATATTGAGTATTATGTACGTTATTTATGTGTTCTTTCAAGAATTTTGTAGGAAATGATTTAAAAATTTCAGTTTAACAAAGAGTTTTATCGCAAATTTAAATTATTTGAGTTACAATTAGTCTGTATTAAAATACATAACCCTTTATTATAGGTGACTATTCAATGGTTTTCTCCCAATAGTATTAGTACTTTTGCAAAATAGAAAAAAAAAATTTCTTATATAGTAATGATCATTTATTTTAAATTCTTTGTGATCGAAATCAATTTGTTCCGATCAATTATTGACGGATATTGTTACCAATCCAAAATATCAAGAAAAATAAAATATAAGAGTGTTTTCTTGTCTATTTATAGTGATTTTGATCATGCCCATCGATCAGAAAATCGTTATATCGTGAAACAAAAGAAAATTTTTTAAATTTCATTGTTTTTATGAAAAAAAAAAGTGTCGAACGTACATGATCCGAAGTGTTTTCTTCTCCTAGATACATGTACTAATAACCTAGATCACATAATTCTATTTAACAATAATGTGATTTTCTCTAATTATAAATCAAAATAAGATCATACAAACTTTCTTATATTTTAAGAATAAAAATTTTGTATTCAAAAATGCATATTTTAAGTTTCAGAAAATCCGAATAGACAAAATGTATTTGTCGACATGATAGATAAAGACCTGATCTAGGCAACATTTTATTGTATATGAGGAAATTTGATCAGATTTTAATATACAAAATAATATAATAATATATAAAAGTTATTAAACAAAATCATTATCCAGAATTTTTACTGATCATGACGATTTGTAATATTTGGGATTTAGGATATACAGGTTAATTGATCGTTTTTTTAGGAGTGATTTCAAGAAATTTTTTACCTGATCAATGGATGATCTTATTAATTATGCCAATCGAAATGAATAATGATTTGTGATCTTCATTTGATATACAAATTCCAAACATTTTTATAAAGTAAAATTAATAAAACTTTATTTGTTTATTTGTTGATAAGAGTCTATAAAAAATTGTAGAATTTAACAAACAAATTTTCAAATTGCTTAATTGAGCATTTCTTTTTGTTTTTTGTTTTTTGTTCAGCTCGAAAGAACTATTTTAAATTGATTTCTTTATTTTTATAATAGAAAATTTACTGCTAATCTTCTCGATTGACTTAATCTTTTGACAAAATACTTTCACTTTAAAATGTGAGCGCGGTTCTTTTTCTTTTTCTTTTTTTTAAATATCAAATTAAATACAGTATTATATTGCAACAATAATACAATCAATAAACCGGAAAGTAAATTAAATCTTCTATTACGCGAGATCTAAAACTAACCGACTTAAACACTTTGATCGATTTTGTTATAATAATTTTTGTGCCTGTTCGAAAATGATTCACGCTTCAGAACGTTTTTTTATTATATTTTTTATTATTGTCAGTATTTTTATAAAAGAGTTTTTGGTTTTTATGAAAATTTTTAAAAAATATATGATCTGGTGGAGTTTGATTGTAAACACGCTATAGCGTGACTTTATAGGAAATCTATTGGGAAGTTCGAAAAAGAAAAAAATGATGGAATTTTTTCTGGTGATTCGTGAAAATTTTTTTAAAATCGTCGATCAGGTAAATTGAGTAGAAATTTATACGAGCAATTAAAGTGCCAGTTACGAATATTTCAAATTCTTAAAAGATTGATGATTGTTAATTTAGTAACGGATTTTTCTCTTTAAAAAAAAAAACAAGAAAAGTACATCATATATGCTTCAATTTCCAAAAAAGAAAAAAAAATTTTTTTTTATACAAAATTAATTAGAAAAATGAATTGATGAATTGATGTGCATTGTTTTTTAATAACAGTATCATAACATAATAAAATTTATAAAAAAAAAATCAAAAAAAACAAGAAAAAGAATTGTTTTTCTACATACCTCCACCTAAAGTAGCAGGACTTTGATGTTTTGTACTATTTCCATTTCCAGTGTTTGTTGTTGAATTCGGTATTGCACTCATAACACCATATTTGATTGGTTTAAAATGAAAAAATGATGGTGAATATCCCGATCCAGCACGACTTAATGAACTGAATTGTTCCTCACGATCTTCAACATATAGACCTTCTTTTCCCATTGCAGCTAATTGTCGTCCTTTTGGCATAAACATAACTAAAAATACGGTAGCCGATGTTGCAACTAATCCGAATGCTAAACAAGCATCTTTATGACGGTCAGCAACAGCTAAACCACATAATGTCCAAGCAAGCCATATTGGTATTGAACTACCGATCGCTAAACCAATATATGTTGCTTCACGGTAATTATCACGAATACCACGAGATTTAATAGCCAAAATTGCTACAAAAATTATTAAAAATATTATATAGATCATTGAGAGTAAAAGTTCAGAAAATTGTGTTTTACAAAGTGTTATTATTGTAGTACTTTGACGTATTACATCTGTTGATGTTATTAACATTGAAAATTTTGTATTAACAAGTGTACCAGTTGGTATTTGAACGATTTGTATATCTGGCGGTTGTGTCATTAGCCATTGTGATGAAATAGCGACTTGTATTAATACCGCGAACAATAATAAGAGTCCTTGATATGGAGCGGGCAAATAAACACCAGAATTTAAACTTATTAAAAATACACATTTAACTAAAAGTGTTGCAAATACTAATGCATATGCCACTCCGACACCAAAACGAATTGTAGCACAAGATATAACTGTTGATGTTGCTGTTAATAAAGCAGCTAATCCAGCACATGCGAATAAGCCCAAAAGTAACATTTGGCCAAGAAATAAATGTCGTCGGGACGGTGCTGTACGCCATGCTTTAAATAGTACAAAAATCTCAAAGGCTGTCATCATAATCATTGCTAGCAATGCTAGTACCAAAACGGGCCAAACCCATGGTTCTTTACGTAATCCAGTTGGTAAACCATCGGTTATTGTACTTGGAGGTGGTGTAACACTGAAATTTGAAGGTGGCGTACGAGATGCTAATATTAAAACTGGACGTGATGTGGAAGATCGCTGTTGTTCATGAATACGTTGATTAATTCCAATAGATGCTTGTGATGATGTTAATTGCGGTACGATGAAAAATTCTGTCGACATTTCAATTAAACGGTCTGCTTTCGATATATTAATATGATCTTCTACAAGATCAAGATCACGATCAATGTTATAATCATTTCGTCGTAATTCTAGTCGATCAAGTTGCTGATGATCTTGCTGATTATCAATAACCGGTATAACAGCATTTGTTAATACTATCGATTGCATATGATGATTTTGTTTATTCTTATAATTATCATTTTGTTTAATCTCAACATCACTTATATTTCTATTGTTGTTATTCTGTACTAAATCACCATAACTTTCATCATTTTTATTATTTATTAAATGATGATCAACGGTAACTAAATTATGATCACTATTATTATTATTAATATTAATATTATTGATATTACTAAAATTATCTAAATTTTTATTTACACTATTTAAACTATGTGCATTAATAATTGTTGATTTAATTGTTGTTAAATTTGTTGATGTTATTTGTCTACGCGGCAAAATACGATCACCGAATTTTGGTAGATTATTAATACTATTATTATTATTAAAATTTATTACTTCACTAATAGTACTATTATTATAAAAATTATCTGATTGTACACTTGTTATTATTAGGAAAATCGTTAAACAAATTTTAAATAACGTTTGAAAAATTCTCGTCAGCACAAAAGCCGACCGCTTTGGCTGACGGGCCATGCCTAACTGATCGCAATTCTTTTACTTTTTCGAATATTTGTGATCGTTGGAGAAAGATCTTTTTCATAATGATGGTAAAAAAGAAAAAAGAATGTGAATTGCCATGCCACGATATTATTATATATTCTCTTCGGTGATTCTCTTTTATAAGAAAAATTTTGATTCAATTGTTATAAATTCTCATTCAATAATGTTGATCATTCCCGGTTATAAAAGCGATAGTTTTTCACAATTCTTTAAATCAAGTTATTCAACTCTCGTTCTTTTCACTCAATTTAATTCAATTTTTAATTCTTGTAAGTGATTTACCTTTACCAGTTTAATTCCTTCTTTCGTGATATTGATCGACATATTTTTTTTTCTTCGTAAAGTGATCTTGTCAACTGAAAATGCTTTGCAAAGAAAAAAAATGTAAGTTTTTTAATAGAATTTTCATCAAATATAAAATATATATCAAATATAAATGAACGATCTGCTATTAGTTTAAGTTAAGAGAAATAAAAAAACATGATCAATAAATTGTTTTTTCCTTTTCCTATTGGCAAGAATCTTCTTATATCCGGAATGCATATGTTCAATGTTCTTTTAATATTTTTTCTTAGTCGTAAGATTTTTAATATGATCGGTCATTATTTTATTAAAGATTCGTTCATTTCACGCTGTTAATAATATTACATATATATATATATGTATGTTATTTTTGAATAAATATGTAATATTTTCAAAATTGTCCAATGTTAATATGCACTTTTTTTCTTTCCTTTTGATCGATTATAAACTGGATTTACATTATATACAAGAGACAACGTAAATGATAAATATAAGATATATTTATTAGGATGAAAAAATATATGAATAAAGTGGAATATTATTTTCTATCTGTTATCTGCATGACATAACTGTAATGGAAAATTAATATGATCGGACGGGATTTTTGTAATATGATATGACGGGTATAGAAAAGATAAAAGATTCGTCTATAGTTAAGAAATTACGATTTTTTTTTGCCTTATTATACTTTTAATCCAGATATTTGCTTAAGAATATTAAAAATTTGGTTTTTTATAGATTAGTATATAATATTTAGAGCACGGCATGAAAGAGTTGAAATTAATTCGAAATTGTTAGCTTGTTAAAAATAAAGTTGATTTTACCCTATTCTTAATATCACCAAATTAGGAAGGTATAGATAACAGTTTTTCAGGAATACTTGTCTAAATTTTGATCAGAATAGTCTCCAAAGAGTGACCAAAAAATCCCCATACTCTTTTCAATTTTGATACCAAATTTGTCATCAGCGAGCCGAAAACCTTTTACACTTTCTTTTTTTTTTAATAAGGTGGGTAATCCCTGTACTTAGGCCCTCAGCGACTCTGCACTTGTGGCAGGTGGGATCAAATACAATAGTGTACAGGTGCTTGTAGAGTCAGTGTCCCATGAGGACGCCCATCAGCACTCTGATCTTGTTTCGGTCCAATTTCAGTAACGAATCCCTCACAATGCCCGGTTCGGTAATGAATAATTTGGATTGTCGTAGGGATTCATTTCGCCATAGATATAGATTATCAGGACATAAATAAATCGAATCACGTATTAACGTAAAGCGTATATTTCAAAAAGAAACAAAAACGAAAAACCGTTCTTCATATTAGCCGCCAAATTATTCAGAGTACAATTACTACTAAGTAGAATAAAATTAGTCTGATTAAATAGTTCAAAATAGTTCAAATTAGCTTCGTAATTTGCTTATGACCTAATAAACATTTTTTTTTATGAAAATTGTACGTGCAATCAAATACAATTTCGTACAGTAAATCTCTCCCTTCATTTAGTGCTCTATCAACGATCATTAGGTAATAAAGAAGTTACTACTTTTAATTCTAATCCGTTACACTATCACAGGTGCTTCCAATTTTCTCGAAATAAAACTACTAAGATTCATAATGGAAACCTAGAACAACAAAAAGATACATTTGAGTGATAGATCTTATTTGAAAAATTAATTAAATCAAGTTTCTGTCTTAAGTCTTTCGTTGTGTTTTTCTCTTTTATATACGCTTTTTTTCGATTTATGCAGTCAGAAACATTTAGTTTTGTAAGTGATTACTATTGCGATAAGAATTGCATTCATTTAAATCTATAGTATAAAAATAACTAAACTAAACATCCCCCTGAGGGTACTGCAAGGTACGTGGTCTGCAGTTTGTTCAATCATGCAAAGATTCTTCATCTTATAGAAGAATTTATAACGAAACCTGTCTTCTAGATTGACTTAAAAGTAATTAGACAGCTTTCTTATGAAGTAACATCAATTCAAAACTGATCATCATTAATGATTTTAAATTTTGAATCTTTGGAACTGAAATTCATACATAGATCTTGTTCTTAAACGAAAAAGGATATCATACGTAAGTATTTATGATTTGTCCATAAAATTATATTGAAGTAATTCATCATTAGACTGAAATATGAATTCTGACCAACGGTTTTACTCAATTTGTTTAATATTTCGATTATTGTTTATTAACATCAAGAATTTCCTGGAATCTCCTGAATCTCTTGAATACCCTTTTTAATTGGTTTAGTGTTATTTTTCGTTTTGTTCTTAACAAATATATATATATGTATGTATATTATACGAATGGTATTTTTCCGATTCATTTGATACGTTTAATTCTTTTCCATCCAGAATATTATCGTTTATCTTTCGATAATGTTACCAAGCAAAAAATAACATTAATTTTACTTCTTGTACATAGTTGGATTCAGTTCTTATGGTAATGATTGTTGGTTTGCAATTAATTTCATTCTTAAAGTTCGATGAGAATTAATTTGTCATGTCTTCAAATCGGTTGTTTATTTTTTAATTTCATTTTATCGTTTTTATCTTGACTTCTATACCATATCGAATATAAGTATACTGATTTTGATAAAATTGATACATTTTTCTGGTCTGACTTAGTTGATATGAAGTATTCTTAAGTTAAGTCAAGGTCAGTTTGAATACGGATGATATGACGTTAAAGCTCCGGAAGATGTGAATTTTCTGTTTGATTCTACATTAAAAAAAAGTCACGATTTTTCAACAAAAATGCAGAGCCCTAAATATTTTTCATTTCTATTTTATATGTGGAAACGAAAACGTCATACGTTTAATTTTTTTCTATAAATTCAATAGGCTTTGGATATTATTAGAACGTGAAAATTTTGGATTGCTGACTAATAAAAGTGTGATTTATTCGGGTTATTTGAAGCAATTTGAACGAAAGTTAGTATGTTTGTAGTTGTCAAACCAAATTCGGATTTTCCCTTTTCCCGATTGAGCTAAGTTTAATTTATATCATATGTATAAAAATAGCAATAATGATTTTGCACTCTTGTTTAGTATTTCTTCGACTCGATCCTTCGCCAAGTCGATTTGATATAGGATCGTTATAATACTTTAATTCATTTCATGTTTCAATGTTTTGTTATTATCTTTCATTTTTTTTCTTATTTTCGATTTAGAAATATCGATATTTATTTTTTGAAATGTTTTTTCGTAGTGGGGTGGTGGTGCCAGAAGACAATTATTAATTGCACGTATCTGATATTAAATTATTGTTTTTTCAACATTGGAAAACTGAGAATTTATTTGTTTAGTTTCAAGTTTGATTAATTTCGAATAGTGTTAAAAAGTTTGTTAAATTGTATTTACTGTTTATTATTTCAAAAATTTGTTAACAATTTTTTGGGCACCAAGAATATTGCTTTCTATGGAAGTGAAAAATTTTCTGGAAATATACGCAGAACCTTTTTCAACTAGCATATTTCGTTAGTTCCAATAATCGAACCCGTATACTTTATAAATTCTTTTTAAAAGTCAATATATATATATTTTTTCGTTTTTTTTAATTCGTATAATAAATCAAAAAGTGTTTTATAATACATTTTTCAAATGCGAAAATAAAATATGCTAAAAAAACACAAATTTGAATTCGTTGTTCGTTATTTTTTCTGTGTTCTGAATGTTTTACACTTGGATATGTTCCTTTATGCTATACAGGGTATGTCAGAAATATTGAAATTTGTTGTAATCAGAAGAGACAGCTATTTGTCAGAAATACTCTTTCAGCAACATAAATAAATAAAATTCTTTTTATAGAAAGATTTTGTCGGATAGAATATAAAAAAAAGGTTAAATCGTCTGGACCGGGGATGCGTAGACTGCGACCCGGAACTGATATACAGCTCTTCATTGACATTATTTTTTTTTTTATAACTATCCTTACATTGCAAACTTTGCTCTTTTGTGGCATACATTTCTCTTATTTTATTTCCTATTCATATAATTTTAATTTTAATGAAAAAAAAATAGCTTACCTTCACTTATCACGTAATTTTGATTACCGAGAATAAGAATTTTTATAGCTCAACTTTTTAATTTAATACAAAATGAATTGGAAAAACCTTGTCATACCCTGTACTAAAATTTCCTATGAATTAAAAGAAATGAAATACATTTCTGAGTGCTTATAACATTCCACTTCTGTTGCGTATACCGAATCTCATCTTAACACCATTAAAAATAATAATATTAATAGAAGACATATAATAATTTAAAATCGGTCTATAGCCGATTTTTTGATGCATTAAAGTAAAAATGGCACTCGTAGTTAACAAAATTGACAAGTTCAATGAATTTACTCTAAAACATAACAAAAACTCACAATATTTTTAGCTTTTTCTGCATAACTTTGTTTTAAATTTCATCGAAATTTGATAACGGGTTTTTGAGTTATCATGTTCACGGATGGACGAAGAGACAGACAGCCAAGCGTAATCACTATAGCTTTTGATTGTCTACACAACCCTTCTTCTATGCGTTACAAATGTAGCGACAAATCTAATATAGCCTCTGGTTGTACCTACTATAGGACATACAAATAATAAAGTAAAATCGAATTCATAGCCAAGAGAACATTATTTATGACTAAGTCAATATAAAAGGAATGCGATTTGAATATATGTGAATTATTTATGTGAAATAGATCACAAACTGTGCATTAAGGTAGAATACACTTAGTATCCCTTGCAAAACAAAGAAGAAGGGGAAATCTTATGTACCAACCTATTTTTTGTACAAAATCTTGTAATATTTTTATTTAAATTCTTCGCAAATGATTCTTATCAAATGGCAATAATTTATTTGGACATTTCGATATCAACACAAATGTGATGATTTAGAGACCTTTTTAATACATTAAAATATACAAGCATCAGGTTTTGCTATGGAAATATTTTATAGGAAGAAGATATTACATTGTAAGAAGTAGCATAGTTTCAGTGTAATTACGAGTAATTTAAATATATATTTTTTGGCTTTTCAGAAGAAAATTGATCATGAAATCTTCATATATTGGATTAAAATTGGATTACCATTTGTTAATTATTTCTTCAGCAATTGAAATAACTTTTTTTTTTCATTTAAATATATTAGTTAGTGTCGATGACCATTTCATTAAATGCAAACAAAATTTTATTCCTGAAGAAAATTATTAACGATTATATTAAACTGATGGAATTTCTACCATATCAAAATATTGTTTATTGTCTAAATTCGTGACTTATTTTCAGACCTTGTCGAGAAGTTGTTGTATTCACCTGTGACGATCGTATTATAAATTGGGATAGAAAAAGAAAGAAAACGGTTCACCTAAGGCAAGTGATAAATGATTATATTTGAAAAAGAAAATATTTTTCTTTTTTTTGGTTTTATTTTCCCAAAGAAATAAATACCACAAAACTTACTATTCTCTTGAAAACAGCAACAAAATTTTCTCATTCTAAAACAAAAATTCTAACTAGACCAAATGGAGACGTGTGATTTGTTCTTTACTTATTTAACTTCTTAGATTTCAGTACTAGTCTATTCTATTTCACCAGAAAATTATTGTGGGAAAACTTTTCTTATGAAAATAGAATAAGTTTTAGACTACGAGTATTGTTGATCTGAATATATGTTAGGAATAAAAAATAGATTCATATATTTAGCATTATTCTGACAGAAAAAAATTTAAACATAAATATTAATATGATGTTTATGCGATGGTACTCCATGTTAGAAATATTCTGAAATTTTTTTCTTTTCTATTAACAGGGTAGGGTGTATATTAAACTGAAATTGCTTGTCGAGTAACTCCTAACTTGTCAAGCAGGCTTTTATTTAGTTTTTGCGTAGTTTTCATCCGACAAACTTTAAGGATCTTCATCTAATATTTTCCGTCGGCATCCTGAGTTGTCATCGTCATTAAGACCAAAATCTGCGCTATGAAATCTAGAAACCACTATTAACACGTTGAATGACATAACGAAAACAGTAACTTCAGCTGGGTTTTTCTCATTTAGAAAGTGTATAGAATTTAGTGGTGTAAGTGTTGTTTATCGGACTTCATTTCATTCAACTTCGCTCCACAAACTACAAATGCTTATAAACAAGTGAAACCTATGTTAAAAATCCATGTCAGAACTGTGATCTGGCAAGTTGGTGGGAGAATAAATTGTTTTTAAATATGATTTTCAAACTTTGGAACTTTGGACCCCAGAACTTTCTTATATATCTCACAGTAGTGCATATTATCGTTATAAATCTAAGTAGGTATAATATTATTTTCTGTTAGGCAATTATTTCTATAATATTGTTGTGACTTGGCTAAATCTGTTTAAGAGAGATGATACATTCACACATTTACGCGAGTTCTAAAAGGATAATTTTTCCATAAGATAATCTGAATAAAAATCAATCCAATCTTTCGAGACATTCTGTACAAGAAGAAAAAGTACTTTTCAGTCATAAATCTAATAACATATTCATACAATGAAGAATAGCTCCTTTTCTTATTAAACTTTTTTTGCGTAATTATAAACTATTTTTAATTTGAAATTTTCTCATAATAAAATATTGTTTCTTATTCTTCTTTTTTTGTTTTATCAAACATTCAGAAGTCATTGGAGCACAACAGGATAAATATTTTTTTGGGTGGGTCAATGTATACCTACAAAAACACGTGTAACATGTCTAAATTACATCCAACCCACTACATACTAATTTATAACGAAACTGAGATCGACATCAAAAGGAAAACAACGGCGCCAAACATAGTAAAACTAGTATTATTCTAATATGATTAATTCAATTCCTGTTGATTTAACTATAATGCATCTACGATTTATACGTAAACGTCATTTGCTTCGAATATATAAGAATGTGTGTACTCGAGTTTGTTCAGTACGGAACTTTTTCCATAGAAAGTGCATTTACCTACATTAATGTGTCGCCCGCATTTTAAACAATTAGTTATAACCGCCCATGTTAAGTTCACCGTGCGTTTACAAATCTTTCTAATATTTCTGATAATTTGTTAACAGTTTTCTTTGCTATTAATATATCTGCATATATCGGTCTGGACAATTAATTTTTCATAGTAAAATTTTAATCTATGCAGCTGTAATAAGTTCTAACCATAAGGAAAATGTGTTCTAAAGTACTCCTTAAGGCGTTTCACTTCTTTTATTATTTGCTCGAATAATGCTCGACTACTTAAAAATTGTCATTTGATCAAGTTTAGCAGAAACAAAACGATAATAAAAATGCATACAACGAACAAGAAGCAGGAAATGACATTGAGATATCGCACGATGCATTTTAGTTGCATTACGCTGTAGGATATCTCGTATTTTCGTTTGCATACAAATTAGATAGTTTTTTTTCAAATTTATATTTTGACGATCGTGCAAAATTGTGTCTACCAGGCACGAGACGTGAGTCTTTCATGAACGTAATCACGTTTGGCTAGCATTATAAGAAACTAACGATATATCCGTCCTAGGATGGACGAGAAGATAAATATTTGAAAACAAAGATTAAAAAAATCAATCATTCTTTTTTCAATGGTAGAAATGAAAGAATTATTCCTAGTACCAGCGGTTTAAAACAAAAAATTTTCAGAAATATTAGTATTTCCATAAATTTGCTCAAAAATTACCTATTTGCACTTTCATTTGCCATATTAAAATAATTTTTTTGCAAACAGCCTTCACTTTGGCTGAATACACTTCAACAGAAAGAAGAAATTCCTTTTTTAAAAATGTGGTCGCTGTTCTTCAAAATACGCCGACAATTTCCAAATAAGTGTATAATCATTTTATTGCACTTAACCATAATTTTTTTCACCACAAAAATCAGTTACATAATTTAATATGTACGATTACACTTTTAAATATCAGGTTTCTTCATTTGAAACCGAAAGCATTAAATTACTATCTTTCATATGAAAATAATGATGGCACACGATCATTATAGGCATTGACATTGACCGAATACGGAACATCAAGAATTTCAAGACTTTTTCAATCCGATCTTCATCATCTTGTAACAACCGGTGTTGGTTGTTAGGAAATTATTTGCTTGACCAAACAAATGTTCTAACATTGTGATCCTTTGCTAAAAAGTAATACACCTGACTGGTATAAGTAGTGCTATTAGAAACGAAAGTAAATAATAAGTAATAATATAAGTATTTCAATTAATAATGCCTTTTTTTGTCAAAAAATGCAATACCATTGTAAAAAGCAATTCTAGCACCAACTGATATCAAAATACAGTGCCGGCAAAATTGCGTGGCACACGTTACATTCTGATCTTTTGATTAAAATAATACGTACGACAAAATAGAAATTACACTAAAAATGATCATCAATTTTACTTGAAAATATGAAGTTCACGATCACTATATAAGATCACGTTTAACTTAATTATATAAACTAAAGCAGGCAATTTCCTTTCAATGATTTCGATATGGTATGAAGTTTTGTCTTCTTTATCATGCCGAAAGGAAACGCTATAATTTGGGTCGTGTAAGTAAAAATTAATATAAAATAATGTTATTATCCGCGATTCTGTAATTATTCGATATTGTATGTATTATAGTGCAAGAGTTGAATTTAAATATATAATAGTGTTTTTAACGTATTTGTTTTCTAAATTCTAATTATATCAATTTGTGAAAATTTTGAGAAAGTTTGTTTTTGTAGTGCAAAATGACTCGACAGCATTTTCATTTGATTCTCAGAAAATAAACATAATAATTCATAGGAAAGATGCAAAATATCCAAAACTTCGAAAGCGAACGATTACGATTACTACTGATGAAAAACTCATAGTATTAAATCGTTCAATTCTAGTAATTCACAATGTACACCCTGTACAAAAAGAAACATTAGATACATTTTGGAAAATTTATTGAATATTTAAAATTTCAAACTTATGACCATTTCACAGTTTCTAAATTTCTTGATAAAATTATACACGTCGCCTTTTGATACCCAGACTGATCGTATCTTTTCTATCGTTTCAACTAATTACAGTATTAACATACTACTTCTTTGAATCACCGTTTAACTAAAACTGAATAATAATAATATTATAAAATCATCTCACGTCTAAAATATTCACACGTTTGGAAGAATATTTCTTTTCATTTAAGAAAAAACATTATCCGACTATCGAAGACGAAATGATGGATTTGACAAACGACAAAGAAATTTTTCTTCTTATTATTTAATTATTCATAACTGTCCATGAAGTTATTTAAAATTTATTTAAATCTGTTCTGTCGAAAAGAATGCTTAGAACTTTTAAAGATCATGCCATTACACCTTTTTAAGGAGTTACTATTATTCAAAAAAAGAAAAAAAAAATTAAATTCTAAAACTTATGCGTATGATCATAATCATGAATTCAAATTATTCTCAGATGGTTTGGGATTTTTTAATGAAATTTGGTAAATTCAACAATAAAAATCTATCTAATATTATAATTCTTAAATTCGTATTCTTTGGCATGACCACTTTCATTCTGATCATTTAAATAAATACCATTGATTATTTTGGTTCTGTTCACCAAAAAGCAAACATAATTAATTATATTGGATGACGGTGGACACCTACTTTCTTAAAAAATTAAATGTCAAAGCATTGATATAAAACTATATATATAGAATAATAAATCGATCGTGAGCACCACTGCTGTGAGATTGAGTGAAATTTTATATGCCCGTGTACAGTACACCCATCTTTGATTTAGTATTATTCAAAAAAGTATTTCCTATATCTTGAGGGCTTCTAGATATTTATCATAAAAATTATATATTGAAATATGAGAAATTGAGATGTAGAATAGAAAGGCTTTTTTGTATTGGAATAAGATACACTCCATTATGCAAATAAAGAGAAAAAAATGGTAATGATCAGCAATTTTCTTTTTTCTTTTTAAACTTGTATAAAATCAAAAATTTGATCATGATCAATTAATTGAAAATCAAGATAAGTTAACTCCAGAAAAAGAAAAATTACCATAATCAATAAATCGATAAAGTGGGTGTCAATAAGAATCCGATTAAATCTTGAATTGAATGAATTTTGTATAGGTTTAATAATTTTTATATTGATAAGAATATTATGATCCGAATTCTTAGATAGAATGGATTTTAAAACACAATTCGATTATATTGTAGGCCATAGAGCTGGAAGTTTTTTATTAAATGAAAAAGAAGTTTAAATATTTGGATTATTTCTATAGGATTAATCAATAATAACAAATGTGAGAGGAAGTTCAATAGTTCCAGTGAATACTAGTAAACGTCAACTGTCGAGTAACCGCGTATTAGAAAATTAAATTACTCGGTTCATAAAAACGGCCGAGTATTATTTACATATTTTTCTAATCATCCATCAATTCAGAATTTAAGGTAATCCTTAAATTAAAAATATCATAGCGTACAAAATCTTCAAAATGAAAATATCTATATATACTACCCAAACGGGTACGGAGTTATTTTAAATTATTTATTTATGTAAAATTGTTCTTCTCAGAGAAAAATAAAACGTCTTCCAATAATGAAATTTCGTGTTTGTTCTTTTATAAATAATAAGCCTATGAGAAGAATTTCCATAAAACCATCATGTAATAAATTTGCATTAGAGAACACTCAAACGATCAATACGAATCCCTATTAAGGATCACTAAAGAACACATTTATCTTTCATTTCTTTTAGTTTTTATTATAACTATTCGTAACCATTCGTAAAGATGTATTTAAAAAGTGTATGTACGAATCATCAAATTTCTTTTATTCTCTGATCCGGTCAATTGACAAAGATGTACTTAATGATATGCGCCAATCTTCTATCAAGTAGTATATTTAAGAATTTTTTAGAGGACAAGTGGTGTATATGTGAAATTTATTGTATTGCTTACTTAGAAATGGTAAGATCGTTAATGACCTCTGAATGCTTCTTACCGAATTCTTTAACTTCGTCACCTTGGAACATTTTAGAAAGTGCACTTTTGGTAAATTCTAAAGTTAGTTTGTTTAAAGTGGCAATGAAATTTCAATTTCATAAAATATTTTCACTGCTCCCCTATATGTGAAGATCTTATAGTGTATAAAGGAAATTCTTTTAAATTTTTTTTCGATGGATATGGATAATAGATGTGCTACATGTACTATATGTTGTACTCCAACAAATACATATGGTTATTTTTTATTTAAAATTTTTCTCATAGATCTTAAGAATGGATCAAGAAAAAAAAGTAAATAATCTGTAAGAAATGGCAGAATGACAATATTTTGTTTGTTAATATTTTCTTAAGATTTTCATTTAAGATATGCAAAATAACTAAATCAATGAAAAGATAAGATTATAAAGTAACAATTGTATTTAAAATAGGAAAAAACTTTACAAAAAATTGGATGAAAATCTCATTAAAAGATCAAGGTTGTGAATAAATCATAACTAATGATAATAGTAATAATTATTAATGTAATTTTTACCAGAAAAGGAATAAGAAAAATTTCATTCTTTTAGGAATTCTCTTGAAAACATTAATTCTAAACAAATAAATCTAGAAGATAAGCACTTCGGGCAATGACCTATATGCACTTCGATCTTTCCTTTTCTGTTCTAGTATTTTTCTGCAATCATGAAAAATGTTCTCTACGCTAATATGATTGAATTTAATATTTTTTTGCCGCCATTCAACAAGACATTTCTTAGCATGCCACGCATCTGGCTCTAGCTAGAAAATAAAAAAAGTTCTATGTAAAATGCTTGCGAAAATCAAAATGATCCTTTATAATGCCTTTAAGCTGTATGCACAAAAATGTAATATACGCGATCATGTTCGTCTCTCTATAAGTGATTTATGACATGTCTATGGCCATTTAGAATGTGATGTTAAAATGATTAACGGTTAGAAATGTCATATTTTATAATTTTAACGAGACAAAAAATAATATTTCTTTTTAAAAGATGAGATGCTCAAAAATATTATACAAAAAAAATTGATCTTCGATGATCGCGCATATTTTCCATGTCATGTTGTTTTGAATTACTCAGAATTTTTTTTAATTCTATATTTTACGGGGTTTGCAAATTCAATTGTTATAAGTTAATTAAAATATGCAAGATATTAAAAATCCAATCAAGTATTGTAATTATTGTTAAAGTGAAAATTATATCTTTTTGGGCGCGATCGCCTGACAAGTGTTAAGTGTTATGAAATACGTTAAAAATTCGAATTCCAATAAACGTATTGAAAATTTGGTAAATATTATATTATTATATGTAATTTGTCATAATAAGAGAACGTGTTTTGATAAAATGGAAAAGAGAGCTTCTGATACCTGTAATATTTGGAGTGTCGAAACCAGGCCGAAAGTCGGTTGAAATTCATGTATATGCAGGCCAAATCCACTGGACTCGATTGCAATTTGGTGACCGGATAGAGTCCAAATATTAACGTAAATATGCGGTTTGAAAACTTATTTGACACACTCGATCTTAAAACCGTCAGTATTAATATGTGGGTCACTAAAAGATTTGGGTACTAAAATATTGTAGTGCAATCGTACCGGTTCAGTATGCGCATAAACGCATTGAGTTACACAGTTTATTTCCCACTGGTGTATTTTATTGTAATTATGTTATATTGACGACTGGCGTATTCGTGAAGAAAATTATTATAATTATTATTATTTCTTTGACAAATTATTTTTCTTTTCTTTCCATGGTTTTTTTGATATTTTTATCATTTACTATTTTTCAAGACGTTTTGATCATAATTTTATATTCAAGAAAATTATCAAAGAATTCTTCGACAATCAACGACTTATGAATAAAATTGTATAAATTATCCGTGTTAACATTACAAGCAAATTTACATATTACTGCATTCATTGGATTTGTAGGAGATGTGAAAACTTTCAGACATTTTATTGATTCATGTCGATAAAGTTGAAATTCAAACAATTATCAGAATCATAACAAAATACAATATATAGTATTCAATACAATGTTCACGCCTAGTAAAATTGCAATTATTTGCCAAAACGCCTATATAAGAACTTAAAAGACGTATTGATTGTTGAAGCAGTTCGAGAAGGAATCACAAAATCAAGGCAATATTTGATATGATGACGTCTATTGTTATAATTTTAAAATAGTATTAATCATCCCAACATTGGACAGGTCTTTTCCTCCGATCGATCGGTTTTGGTCTTGTTCAAGAGTTAACCAACATACCGACATGTAATTTGTCGTGTTGAGATTACTTGCAATATGTACTTTTAAAAGAGTAGACGTAATTTGTCCATAAATCTATAAATGTTGAGGTGGCTGTGATTTGCATTGTAATAAATTATTTCCTATGATGGTCCAGTCAAGGTGGGTGCTTGAACTTTTTTAAGAAATATTATATTATAGATTGCATGAACTTGTATTGTACATATCCACAGGGTGTTACCTAAATATGTATAGTAAGAATTCATTCAACTAATTTTTTTTGTTGTTAACTTTATTAAATGTCTTGCAGATAGACTTTTAATTTGACATAATATATAGTACTACTATATTTTTATAAATATTGATTCAAATCATATTTTACAATATCATTTTGTTTATATTGATTGATATATATACTCCCAGCTTAATCAATTTAAAATGATAACATTTTTAACTAACACTCTGTACATTTTTCCAAGTATTTGATTGAGAATATCATTTTGAAATCTTAGACTATGTGGGATATCGATTTCAACTAATCAAATAAATGATTTATTAGTTTTAATATAAATTATAAATATTCGAATTTATTTCCTATACTTGTAAATCGTTTAATTCAATTTCAAATTAATCAAATACGAAATTTAATATTTCGAAATATATAATGCAATGTTATATTAATGTACATACATTCCCAAGATTTATGCAAAGCAAAAACAAAAACTTTAAAATATGATCATCAATGTAATTTGCACGAAAGGTAATCAATTTGATAGATTTTATCACTGGTACTTCATATATGTTTTCTTCATTCTAGACGAATAACAGCAATAATAATAATAATTATAATAATAATAATAATAATGATAATAATAATAGTAATAATAGTAGTAATAATAATACTAAATAGCTGCACATAATTGTACATACTTTGAGTTCATACCATATATGGAATATCGAAAATGCCACAATTAATCTATCATTCATTCTATCCAATCATCATCACCAATGCACGATAATCGTTATCGCCATCACTGTTATGAAACGCAGCCCTCACACTATGGTATCTCTTTAAAATGTATAACCTACGATCGTCATCATTATCATTAAGAAACCACTTTACTATATATACTATATTTTCTTTATATCTAGATTCTGAATTATATTCTACGATGTCCAGTATTTAGTTAGTTAATAGATACTCGGCTGCAACAGCAATAACAAAAAGAAGACAGCTTCTTAAACACCAATAAACAAAAACAAAAAAGACAAAACTAAAACTTGTATTTCGCGTATCCCTATTTTTATTTCATCAGAAATTCAAAATTGTGAAGAATAGACTTAAGTGGTTCTCTGGAGTTTAACGAAAAAATGCTATTTTGTGTTTTTGCACATGAGGAGCTTAATTAAAAACAATTACTTCTCAAATGGTATTCAAGAAAAACATAGTACCTACCCAATAATAAGTTTGTATACATAGAATAAAAATTCATCATTTTAAAGAAAAATACATATTATATGAAATTCGCTATCCATCCATCCATCCATTAAATGTTTCCTTAACATAAAACAGTTCTTATTATATTGTATATTGTAGAAGACGAAACACTTTATGTGTTAAGTTCAATCATAAATCTTTCATAGGATGTCTTTTTTTTCGTTTACGCACCCTCAATACCCCTGTGAAGGTGTCTTTTATGACAATCCCATGATCTTCAGTTTAAGAACCATTATTTTGATGTTTTTCTCGCGAACTTTTTATAATTAAACGAAAATCATTCAACACAGGACGACCATTCACACGAAGCTATAAACTGAAATTAGTACACTTCGTATCCGTTGTAATAAAGGTGCGTTTGTATGAGTCAAAATTGAAATGCGGTTAAGATTAGATGTTGAAAATTAAATGAAGTAACGGTTCTTTCACCTTGGAAGATTAGGGCTTACATAAACCGGATTGGCTTACATGGACGGTATCACACAGTTTAATAATCTAGGAAGGTTTTATTTTTACGAAGTATTCTCAAACCACAGACACTGATTAGTATTAGATTGAAAAGCTTCCGATTTTGTTATGAATGGATTCAATCTGACCCAATTCCTCATGGTTACTGCCATGAGTGGTTGTAGAGATTTAGAGTCTGCGCGCATTTATTCCAATTATACAGTGGTCGGAGTAGATTTCTACCACTTGCGGCCCATTGTATCCCCCCAGAAAGCTGGATGAAATACATCCTGGAATTGTTAGCGTTAGCGCTAGTTGCGAACTTGTTTTCTTCTTATCGTAGGAACGAATCTCTGTTTTGTCTCACGAAATAACTAATAATACTAAGGAGTGATTATCAGCCGGAGTTATAATCGCTCCCCTTATTGAAAACTTCTCAGTTCAGAAAGTCAAAAAGGAAAAAATACACCATGAAAATTAAAGATTGCGTCTCGAATTTGGTTGCCACAAAATGATTTGAAGAAAATAATTAAGATTTTCCTATGGAAATGAGCCTTAGGCTTTCTTATAACTATTTTTTGAATATGCAGGCACTTTAAACTTATTTTGCTTCGAGCAATGTGATGTATTCGTTGAAAATAGTTTTCTATACGTTTTTGGTACTGATTTAGCGCGTGAATTCTATAATGTCCATCTTTCTTCCTGTTTTTTTTTTACAGTCCCCTATAATTTATGACTGTAGTGATTTTAGTTGGAAGTAAAAAGTGTCGACATTTTAAATGACCACAAAATAGAAAGAAAAAGTTTAGTGAAAACGATTCTAGAATTTTTGTATAGTTATAATGAATTTTCGCAATTTTCCTTTATTCTTGTTTTTTGAAACCTTTTTATGGTCACTTAAGAATAATAATGTTCGAGTAATTCATCCGTTTAGAAGAACTGGTGAAGGCAACAAATTAATTTATGTTAGAAAAGAACGTAGGTGTGGATAGATTGTCGCATTTGAAATAGGGAGGTGCTAGCTTCATTAGCCAAAACACCCACAATATTTGTATACGAAAGAATAAAGTTTTGTTTTTCAGGTCGTTTTTCTTTTTTCACATTGATAACATTTTCTATTTCGAATAGATTTAAGTAATTACTGTACATAAATGTTACTTTTAAAAAGATATATGATTCGTTTTCTGTTGTAAATCGTGTTGTATCCTACCGCAATTTACCTGATTAATTATGTATGTATATACATTGCTGAAGGTAATTATTCTTTTCTTTTTTTAGATGCGCGCGTTGATATTTTCATTAAATTAGAAAATTACGTAAGTATATATGGTACGCGTGCTTCTAGCTGTAATTATTATAGTGAAAATTTTCAATTTAATTTTATTTATTAATAATAATTTTTCTTCTTCGTTACGCATTATTTCGGTTGTGTTATTTTGATGTTATTTTTGCACGCAAATTCAAAGAAATATGTTAAATATGTTATTTCAAAAGAATTATTAAAATATGGATTTATTTATATAGCATGTGTCGAAAGTGAAAGTTAATTTATATACTTTTCAAACAAATGATGTATATTTATCTGGCTTGAGATACCCAACAATATATCACTGAAGTTAATCCACCCAAAATACAATTCACATCATTATTGAAAAATTCCCTTCAATGAAATTCGTGCAATAACGCAGCTCTAGATGAATTTCACTTTAATAAATTTTTATATGGAGTTTTTTTTTTCTTCTTTTATAAAAATTCAACCACACAATTGCGACAAATAAGAATAATATTAATACAAATATGTTAGTTTTTAATACGAAATACATTACCGATCAAGAGTTTGAGGCTACTTGAAGCAGAGATATTAGAGAGAGGTAGAAACAGCATACCATAAGCTCGTGGTATTGAAGAAATTGGATCAGAGTTGTGTGAAAGCTTGGCTGAAAATTGGGTCCAAATAATGTCTCAGCTTTAACTTCTTGTGATATACTTTTTATATAATGCCTGTCAGATTCGCAAAATTTCTAGTGAAATGCCATTGAACGAAAGGAGTTTTCTACACATTCGTATTTATCAACTTTTCACTAGCAGTATACTACATATGAGAAATTTATACTTTTATTACGCATTCATTGATCAGACATCCGCTCAGCCGATCTATTGATTATTTCTTTTTTTTTTTTTTTCTCTTTTAAAATTAAAGTTACGTAAATCTACTTTTTCAAATGAAACCCAATTTTTAATGGGAATCTTTCTCAAGTACGGTTATCTAGTTTAACATATATTCCGTAATTCGAATCGAACAATCATTTTTCAAATGATTTGGGCATATTTTATAATTTTTAAAGTGCCGCTGATTTTAAATTCAAATATTGAATTGCATAATTTTTGAAAGTTTTCTTTTATCAGGATAACATTTTTTTCAATATACCTTTATTTAAGCATATCGGATTAATTTTCATGGAATAAAATCCTGAATATAAAAAAAGTAGTAACAATTTAGATTCTAAGCTTTCAAAGTTACATCAGTCAAAACAAATATTTGGCTACTTGAAAATATTTTGAATGTTGTCTAAAAAGTAGCGTTAGTTAGTTAGTTATTTCCACATTGTCTATCGTGAAAGCTAATGGATATTAATGTACTATTAATAAGCTTTAATATTTAGTATGATATATGGTAAGGGGTACCAAAAACAGTTTTTATTGCATTGAAAACATCGACTTTTGTACCAACAGCATTTCGGGAAAAAGTTACTTTTTTGTTCCCATATAAAAAAGTGAAAGTTATGGATTGCTTGTGGACGGTCATTGTGAACATACACTATCTGAAACGAGAACAATTAACGCTTATCATTATCCACAAAAATTACACAGTTTGAAGTAACCACTATCAAAATATGCAAAAATGCATGATAAGGTGATTTTGCAATGTACGATCGAGCATTGTCATGCGAAGGAAGCGTTCAAAGCATTTGTATGGGATGTTTTATCTCACCCAATATATTCACCAAACATTTATTCATCTGATTGTGACTTGTTTCTATCAAGGCAAGATGGCCTTTCTCAAAACCTTTTGGAAATATCAAAAAATGTCTCGATAAATAAATTGCTATAAAACAAAAAACTTCTTTTATCATGGAGTCCATTTGTTTCCGAAGGATATGAGAAAGATATAGCTTGCGATGGACCATACTTTGGAAAACTTTATCATTTAATATTGTTTTTTTCTTCTCTTTAGAACCTCAAAACTATTTGACGGGAAAACATATTCTTTGTTTTAACTCCAATTAATTTAATTAAATGTATAAAAATTTTAATGTCTAATTTTTTATCTCTGCTACAAATATAGTAGAATTTAAAGAAGTGTCAATGATCGTATCTAGTTCTACGTAACTATTTTCAAGGTAACATAAAAACAATATTTTATAAGATAGTAATTTAATTTATTTAAGAAGAATCCGACTAAAAAAAACTAAATAAATAAATAAAATTACAACAAAATCTGTCAATATATTCCAACGTTTTTTTCTATAATATAAAATCGATATCATCCACAATATTGTATACCTTCTATTAAGTAGTTTTCGTTTTTTTTTTTTTTTGTTACATTGAATTGCTTCCAGTTCCCGTCACTCAGTCTGTCGGTTCTCATTAATCATCAACTTCACGTCAAAGTCACTAAAGAAGTATCAACAAAATAACACAAAAATATTCGGTTTTTTTTCTTTAAATAGTATTAAATATAAAAAAACAAAACTAAAAAGAAAGAAACTTCTTCCAATATAACAATGCTTTGATTTTGATGTATTTTGATTGCCCCACAATAAAAACGATCTTCTCGATCACTTAAACCAACCAAGTATAATATAATACACAAAATAATGAAAAAAAAAACTTTGCTAGAGATCAGGTGAGATCAATCACCGAAAAAATAAAAAAAAAAAAACAAAATATTATAAAATAGTTGAATATTAAGATTAAAGTTTGTGAAGAAAAAAAGAACTTCTTAATAAAAACAAGATTAAATGTTATAAAACCGATCTTTAGAACTTTGTGGAATAAATGAAGGTCGTTTTTAAAGATTGTCGATCAGTAATCACCACAAAATGTTAGGCATTTACAGAGTATCTTAAAGGATAATTAAGAAATGAAAATTACATATAAATATTTTTTTTTTCAAGAAGAAGAAGTACAAGAAGTTTTAACAGTTGAAAACCATGTAAACGAGATCAAAATTTTAATGAAGATAATGTCGATCTTCATTAATATTAAAGTTTAAACTTAACAGTAGATCACAGAAAAAAAATTGTCTTGTTAAGATAATCATAAGGTTGAAGATCAACAGTTCGCTTGGTAAATTTTTTTTTAGTTTTTCATACAAACATAAAATAATCGTTGTATATCAATCTTGAATACGGTTTCTTGTCATCAAAAAATTAGACAATCAGTTGAGGTAATTAGGACGAAGTAATCAGAAATGACAATTTAATGGTTGAAATTCGCGTGGAACATGAGGAAATAGAAATGTCTTCGTGAATATAGAAAATTCCATAGCAATTTGTAGCTTATATTTTATCCACATAAATATGTATTAGCTGGGTTCACGTGTGCCTTGATAAAATATTTGTTTAATATAAGGAGCTAGAGTTCCCGTCAAGGAAGGTCAATTGTGAGTTTTACATGTATCTTATTTTGACAAATAAAAAATACTGAATACAAAAGAGTTATTGAACTTATTGTAGTGTAATTTGATGACTTAAATTATATTCTATAAATGTGATCTTGTTGTTAGGCGTAACAATTATAAAATTTTTATTGGATTTAAGGATTAAAAAACTGGCTATAAATCCAACTGGTAAAAACAAATTAATATTAGACTATGTGAAGAAATAAATAGTTATTAAATAACATGAAAAAATTTTTATTTTACTAGGTTTGAGAAACAACAGATTCGTGTTGCAGTTGTTGATCAATAACTGAATTTTTTCTTACAGAAATTTATTTACTATTTAAATTAATAATACTAACGAAAGAAAAATATTGCTCTTGAAATTTTCGATAAAATTAGTTTCTAAAAATTATTAGAGCATAACCGGATCGTATATACTTATAGTAACTTTCCATAATCGATCAGTATCCAAAGAATTTATTTAAGAAACATTCGCATGTGAGAATTACGATTTTAACAAAGTTTTTCTTTTAAAATGAAAGTAATTTTCAATTTTTTAAAAACATATTTTATTACAAACTTAATAATCGAAAACTCATATCAAAGTACGCGCGTAGAACCAGTCTGTTATATTATCATTTTTGTAGAAACTAAAAGTACTACCACAGACTCGAAAGAGATATACGAGTAATAAATTCTAATTTGTTGTATACTGTCTAAGATTGTTACGTTGGATTATTGAAAACTACCTTTTTAGTATTTTTTTTTTTGTATTCGAAAAGTCTTCCATCTAGTTTATGCCTTCATATTGTCTGTGGCTTTATATATTCTTTTACAGCAATTGTACAGTTTTATTTATGATCCAATTGCACTTACATTATTCTAGTTTTAACATGGCTGGATTTATATATATTTATTTTGTTTTTTTGGTATTGTAAATTTAGGAAACATAAATCTAATCACAAGGACACTTCAAATACCCAGTGGACTATTTGTAATTGTATGATATTTAAAGCTGGTTCTTTTAGGAGGATATATAGTCACATTATGATTCAATCAAACAAAAATATTTCCTTTATAGTTGATATAAACGTCGATATAAACCAAAAATCGAAACAACATTTTTATTATAAATTATGTCTTTCCATAAATTTATAAAAACAAAATGTATATATATTTAATTTTTATTTCATGAAATATATACAGTTACATACAAAAAAGAAAAAACGTATTACTTTTCATTTGCTATGTTCCATAATCTCTGCAAGTCCTCACGATGGCCAACTGTAGCAGCATACTATTGTTAATTTTTAGTAGTCTACCAAATTTTTAAAAAGGCTTTAAAGGAAACGCAGTCAATCTTTTAACTCAGGACAGTGCGACATTTATCAAAAATCAAGCTTCCTTGAAATTACCTGTTAACCACATTGACTATCCCTTCATCTCAAGTGAACTCCTGAAATCAGAAATGATAGCGAAATTGTTTACGAGTATTAAATATTATTATTTAATTAATGTTGAGATATTATACGAATGGAATGGAATTTCCATAAAGAATTAGTCCAGTATATTTTTCAAATGTTATAAGAATAATCAACTTCAGGATCATAAATTGTGAAACAACTATTCCAACTGACCCATTAGCAAAACCCTTTGTCACCCATAAATTTCGTCGCAAAATTATTTGTGCGCCTTTACATAAGCGCAATTCTGCAGATAGCCTCTGACGTTACAAATGGCTCCAGTAGCTTTTGGACCAGTACAACCAACCAATCGGCTGCTTTTCTTTTCAAGTATGGAACAATTTAAAAATGCCACATTCAATCTATGCATCTTTGAGTGTATTCATTAAATGTATGTGAAATTTCATCTAAATTCGACAAATAGTTTTTGAGGAGGTAATTATTAGATTAGCGCTTATATCAACTCTAAAAGTAATATCATTGTTTGACCGAATTCAAATACTTCTTTAATTTGAAACATATTTCCTATACGTAATTCGTACGAATACTAAATTGTTAAGGTAAGCTCAATTTTTGATCGTTTTAAGACAAAATTTGCCATATATTCGAACAAATCTGAATTTGCAGATATATATATATATATTTATGATCAATATCAGTGGAATTCTTTCAGGATTCTGGAGAACACTACTATCGGAGACAACTCATAACTTCGACATAGTTAGTAAGGTAGTTAGTTAGTTAGTTAGTTAATTAGTTAGTTAGTTACTATACTCTTTTTTATTCTGTTCAAATTCATCATAATATATCAAAACATAAAAATATAAGAATTAGATTGAAATTTAATAATTTATTAAAATTATTTTAAAACAATACACAACTTTTTTACAAAGACAACAAAGTCGAATCGGAAATCTTGAATCCAAAAATAGACCTCAATATAAAAAAGGCAACCAAAACATATATGAATGAGACTCTAGGATCGAGACAAAATGAACAAAACAATATAATTTCGAAAAACTAAAAAAAGTCAACATTAATCTGTATTTCGTGATCAGCAACTAATAAATTTAAATCGGTTAGTATGTCTCCTTTGAAAATGGGATCTTTGATATTTTGCCATAATACTATATAAATGTATATACACTTCTATATAGAAATTTCTGTTTTATTGTCCTAAACATATTTGTCCTTGAATCTTTAAAAAGAAAACGACATTAAATTTTCTTATCCTCACATTCTGCATCCATTGAAGATTTAGTTTTGGTCACGTCCTCAAATATTCTCTCTTAAGAATCGAAAAGCCATGCATATACCTATACTAAAAATCATATGGTATTTATTCGTATCGATTGTGCACATTGAATTCAAATAGTTAGATACAAAAGATCAGACTACAACGCCCATGTTGTACACCAGATGTGCACAGGTGATAAGATTAACAATCAACAAAGACATAGTCGACTGGCGACAACAACGTTGTTCTTTGAACACAAAAAGGATAAAAGTTTTATACAATTTTTTTTATACGAGCACTAGTGTCTTGAATTTATCTATTAAAAAGAAATAACTCTCTAGAATTTGTTCTTTTTTTGTATAGTTTTCTATTTAATCAGTTGTGCTGCTGGTGATTTTGTCATCCTTGAAAACCTGGTATATGCTGATTTTGATAGATCTTTACGTTTCTTGCATATTTTCTGTTTACACAAGATTTGAATAGGCTATTTATTTGATCAGCTTTTTGTTTGAAAAAGTAATATGTAGTATGGAATTTCATTTATTGCAATTATTTGCACGATACAGTACATGGAGACGCATTGAAATACAATACATTTCGAATCAATGAAATGAACTAATATAAAATTAGATAACATTTGTGATTGGCAGCTAAGAAAATACATCATAATGACCGTTCAATAGATAACAATTCCTACGAAACATTTTTTAAAAATGTCCACATATGTTTAAGCCTACGCTAAGACCTTTAATGATATATGATTTTGAAACATCGTATATGATAAATCGCAGAAGTAGCTTTAACTAAGCCGTACATTATGCTTGTGTGAACCTCATAAACCTTACTAATTCACCTCTGTAGTTCCCGTTTTTGACGGTGTACAAGGTTTTTCGCTGTACCAGTTTAATACGAGCTACTATTAGAAAATTTGATTTACAATTCAATTTAGTTATAAGATTAGGGTTCATCTGGTTGAGAAATGAGCAAGGGAATAAATTAATTTTCAGTCAAAGTTTAAAAAGAAAACTAACTAAATATTACATATATAAATACATATTTAATCATATATTGAAGTTTATCAAACCAATCATTAAATCTGATGGAGGACTGGATAGAAATCGTATAATATTAAAATTCATTTGAGAATATTTTCATTGATAAACTGACCAAATCAATAGTTTTAGACATCCGTCAAATATGTAAAATACTCTTCGTTTAAAATACGATACAGTCTTTTTCTACAAGTATACGATAATAAAACTGAAAACCAAGAAGAAGAAAATTCCTCAGTTGAATAAGAATAGTATCTTTTGTAAAATTATGCAAAATCCTAACAATAGATCACCAATAAAGATTTACGATCACATTATGATAATAAATCAGAAAATTGAAAAATTCTTGTTGGACTAATAATGATTTTAAATTCTGACCACTTTACTTGGTGCGGTTATCCAGCATTATTCTTCTATTGTGAATATTTTTGTATATAATTTATATAAAACAATACAAAAACTATATATTCTATTCATTTATTCGATGTTTTATGGATTATTGAAAGAAGAAGTTTATCCACTAAACCAACCGGATCAAGACCATTGACTGAATGATTGACACCCGGACAAATAACACCAGCTGGCATATTATTGTTAAGGACCCCCCAACTATAAATTGAAATATTGATTTACAATTTATCAAAAATTGATCGATTGTTTTGTATTATGAATTTATTCAATTGAATAATACAATTTTTATGAAAACAATAAAAAAATAATTGCCAGATATTATAATATTGTTGATCATTCAATATTCTATTGAATTACTAATGAGAATATTCTAATATGATGCGAAGAATTTCTTAAAAACAACTTCTTGAAAAACCTAACCTAAATCTCCTGTATCTTACGTCTTTAAATCTATCGGAATTCTCGTCAGCAGTTATCCGATACCTAAAAGTACTGGTAATTGTCGTTCTATACATTAGCTTAATTGTTAAATGATAAGAATATAAACATATAAAATATAATTTTTAAAAATAAAAATAATAACCATGATAACGTTACGTATTCAATTTAAAGATATCTCTAAATTTTCCAGATAATGTCTGTTTCAGCATATGCTTGCCTTCGTCAAATGTAACTAACTGAAAATTACCCATAAAGAATTGTTCAGAATATAAAATTCAAACTAATGTAAAACCGTCAACATCCCAAATTACAACTTTACAATACACCAAGGGAAACTGAACTGAAGCTAAAGTTTGAAAATAATTTCAAAAATAAAATAATATTAAAGTCTTGTTTCATTTCTGACCTGATTCAAATGAAATTCATTTGAATTTGATACTCTCCCACAGGCCATATTCACGTTACCTTTTCATAACATTTCCAATTCACATATGTAATACCAAAATTCATGTGCGTTACAGGTGCTGCACGGTCATTAATCTTCCTTTATAACCATAAAATTCCTGTGAAATTGAAAGTGATTTTATATTATGGTGTAATGATGGTGGTGTTAAGTATATTTTGAATTAGTACTTGATACAGAACATGAAAATTTACATGACTGCGACAATAATTTAAACAGGATTGACCAATTGACAAGGTATGAAAAAATTGTAAAAATATAAAATAAAAGAGGTAACCACCAACTACAATTTTTCGATATGGTCAAAACTATGGAAAGGTGAATAATACAATATTTTCATAAAAAATTCCATACAAAAGAAATCAGAGTAACACAAAAGTTCCAGTGGGTGTTTTTGTTTTCTTCTTATTGTAGTTTCTTGGCAAGACAACAAACTCATAGTCAGTTTCAGTCATATAGGCTTATCGTTAAATATGTTAGCGAACAGTGACATCTATGATTGTCACATAAAATATGTGTCTGGGGTATTTACAAACTAATGTCGTACTTTTTGTTAAATGAAATAAAAAAGAGAAAATTATATTTTTATATATAATATATTATATATATAATTATATTTAAATCTAAATCTGGATTATTGTATAACACAAAATACGTCAGAACCACAAAACAGGTTTGAAACTAAAATGCTGCTTGAGAATAACCGGCCAAAAAAAAATTAGAAAATCTATGGAGAATTCGAAAATGTATGCAATATACTCAGGCCCAGGAATAGATGGGAAGATATGTTAAGACCGGACGCCAGTAACATGCTGCAGACAAACAACGAGAGAACATCATAAATCAATAGAAGCGAATGAACGGTGAAAATAGAGGAGGTCATTCACAAAAAGGAATTAAATTTTATAACAAACCTAACTTTATCGAATAAATATTTTTCGGCACTATCCTTGGATCGATTTTACTGAAATTTGATAATTACTCGTAAATTTATTTAGGCAATCAATGTAATAAATTTGTATTAAAATCAGACAACGTGTTGTAGAGCTATCATGTACACGACTTTTAACGAATAGATGGAAACATATAGGTACATATGAATATCGAATTTGAGGAGAAAAGAATTTTATTTATTCTCATTATATCGAAAAAAAGAACAGTTTTGATCAATATTTCCATTATAAATCAACAATTTGAATTTAGATTAATATCAGAATTTCATTTATTTGATACTAATCTTCTTAAAAAAAAACAAATTTAAGATATTGGAAAATAGATATAAAACCATCTTCGGTATGCTCTTTTACTGTGATGAGATAGTACTACAGTAAATTCTCTGTACAAATCAAATCATCAACATATGATCAAAAAGTACATCTTACGAATGGTCATCCAACTGATTAACTATTTGATAAAATAAAAAAACAGTTTTTTAAATTTAAAATGAAAAAATCCAATTAATAAATAATTGGGTAGCTTGAAGGGCCTATATGTGTACGCATGTTAGTTAATCTAACATTAGAATCCCATCATCCATGGTCCATAACAGACACGATATCATTGTTCATAAAAACAATGTCAGCTTGAGGTACCACAGGATAAAGAAACTATTCCTTTAAATATTAAAAGTATCACATAATATTTCCGAAATGAAAATAGATAATTTCGACAATCAAGTTTTGACTGAAATTAAAATGAAAACAAAAAATTAGCTTATTTGAAAAAAAAGAGAGAGTAAATTCCAAATGAAATTTTACTTTTCATAAAAAAGAAAATCTTATATTTGTTTTAATTGAATTTTATTACAAAAAGTGAAAATTAGAACAATTAAGATTATTCATTCATTCATTTTTTTTTATATTTTAAATTGTTTCTTTTTTGTTTCGTTAAAAAAAAACTTAATTGGTGATTATTGCAAAAATATAATAAATCCAAAAATATATTGAATTCAATGGAAAATCTGAAGATGCAATTATAGCGAAAATGTATCTCGAAACACGCAATCGATTTGAATTCGGTAATCAAAAGAGGCACTTCATTTGATGGTTTGTAATTTGGAAAGTTTGCTTATTTTGTTATATTAACTTTCGTTCTAATTCTTTGCAATATTTGCTTATAAAATAATGTATATTTATATCACTTAATCTGATGCACATGAGCTTCTTCACAAAGTCATAGAGTACTATGGACTAACAATTTGTAACATCTTCGAAACTGGAATTTTACTAGGAAGTAAACATTTTCAAATATATGTACCCTAAAATAGTTTATTTCGCAATTAATAGAAATCTTAGATTCGTGTTTTATGAATTTTATTATCAGTAAAATCGAATTGCCTTTAGGTGCATAATTTTATGAATCTCATCAAAAGTTTTCAAATACTTAATCAAGAATTCGATATTCTGAACTATCGAAAGAATCATACATCATTAAAGAAAAATATCACCTAAGGGAATTTCTAATCGCAGTACATATTTGAAATAGTTTTAACTAACTATTTCTTTCGATAAAAATTCGAAAATATATATAGTAAAGTACCTTATTTTTAGCACATATCCGACAAGTAGTTGGAGTCGAAGTCAATAAACTATAGTTCAGCATGCAATAAAGATGTCACCGATGGCACTTTGACTTGTCCTATTCGAAAATGTGAAGTATTTTTTTTGTTTTGTATTCATTCTAAACGCATTCGCCATATTCTACACTACGCATTTAAAAAACAGCCGTAAAGAACCAAAACAAATGCTTAGGCATTGAATTAAAGTGAAAGAACAAAAAAACCAACAAGAAATAATAATAATGGTACTCTAGTGATTTGTTTCCTTAGGATTTTAGCTTAAATATATGATGGCGTATTTCTTCTTGGCAATAGCACATAAGTACAATACAAAACATAGGCTATAGTAATAAGTGATGTACACAAGTAATGTTCCTAACGTTTGTTTTCGAATGGGCACCATAAAACTGGAAGAGTTCAATGGCATCATCAAATTGACAATGACTATGCCTAAATATGTACATACATTTCGAAATTGTATGATTGTTTTTTTGTTGTGTGTTACCTTTCATTGCATTTGCATTTCGAAGCTTTTTATATACCCTAGAGGCGAATATTATGCAAAAATTGTAAGAGAAACACAAAAATTACCAGCAAATCAATTTACCGAAAAATATTATCAAATTGAGATCCAAAAACCGTTAGATTTTAACACAATAACTATGATCGCGTATATAAATTCGTTGTTAACAACAAAAATAACCGAAAAAAAGAGAAATATGACATGATAAAATCATTGTCTACACTACACGATCAAATTAATCTGCCCAATATATGATCGCCTGATCTAGTCTACATGATTGTAATGGGAACTGTATTAACGCTGTGATGAGACTTGGAATATAAGACTTATCCACGTCATGTCACAAGGTGCCAATGGTTAAATCTGTGTAGACGAGCTAAAATGCTACTGATTGGGCCTAGATTAGCGAAGGATTAAAATGCTGCTGGGGCTCGAGCGTAGAACTGTTAAGACTATTGTGGTTATCGTAACAGGGCATTACTCTTTGACCGAACACTTGTTGAGAAAAGGGGTGACCGAAACCTTGTCAAGGGGAAAATGAGTCAGCAAAATATTTTGTTTGTGAATGCCAGGCCTTTTATAGAAATCGAACCTAACCAGGGAATTGTCCTTCATCAGAAAGACAAACAGATTCGGAGAAGTGATCTAATCTCTCATAAACCTACTAAAGAGGATTTACAATAAGGACAGTATAGATCTACGTGGTAAGGTCTGTAATTATGTCATCCCCTCTACAAACATTACAGTACTATATGTACACTATTCTATCATATTAATGTTGGTGTCGCAATCGAGTAAGATCGAGTGATGGATTTAAATTTAATAAGAAAAGTTACTAAACAGCTCGATATTTGGCTTATTAAAAATCAATCCTAGATTGTTTTGATTTTCCTGACAAAAAAGAGAGACGGTTCAGTTCAATTTATTTTGAAGTTTCTAATTATTGTCTTTTTAAATATAAAGTATGATAAGCAACTTTTTTTCTTTTTTTTTTGCCTCTATATCATACATACATCTCATAAAACTACTTTTATTAAGATAAAAATTATGGGAATCCGTTATGATGGTCACGTATTAACTCTTCTCAAGGCCACCCAAAATCACATCTAAAAATTTTTTGATCAATTCACTTCTGAAAATCATCAAAACGCATATAAAAACCATTAAACCATTTTTTTGATGTTTAAATAAACCTAAAAAATCTTCTTACCTATTCGAAATTGTTAAAAATTAAAAGGTAAATCGGTAAATGAATTGGTAAGAACGCGTGCTTGGTATCCGCGCATGCCTAAATTACTTAAATACCGAGTTGCTTGGGAAAAAAATTTAAAGTTTTCACTATTTATATTCTCTCTATCATACCATAAATACGGTAATGTCTCAAGCCTAGCCTACCTTTAATCCACAAATTCATCACTGAAAAAATCTACCGCTAAAAACCGTTAATTTTAGACGAATGTCATCTTAAATTGAATGACTTTTTTTTCTGTTTTGACTTTAAGAAGCTTATTTATATACCAGTAAGTTTTCTTTAAAAACAGATTTCAGGTGAGAGATTTTGGTATATAAATACAACAAAAAAAAACCCAAATTGACAAAACGAAAAAAAATTAGGCCAAAAGTTAACGTGAATTGAAGTAATTGATGGAAAAAAAAAAACAATTTCCAGAAATTGATAAATTGTTTTTTAGTAAAAATAATTTCGTTACAAAATTACAGTTTAGCTAATCTGGGTTTAGTTACATTAAAATTTTTGATCGAATAACAAATCAATTCAAATGATATTTTATTTGAATTAGTTTTTGAGGAGAGTTGCAATAACATTTTAAATTTTGGTTATTATATTAATTTAAATTCACAAACAAAATGAGGTTCGACTTTTTACTGGAAACTGTTGCCATTCTGGATGATAGACTGCTTCAACATTATCCAGAGTGAAATCGAATATCATGAATCGTGTAACTCGATTTGCCCCAAATATTATCAAAAAGCATAGTAATCACAATGGCAATGCTTTTTCAATCCGATTTAGTCTCAATTGAATTGCACATTTCCACCTCTGATATTATCAAAGGTTCTGATCCGAATAATCTACGATTTTGTGCTGCATATACAATATACGGATTATACATAATCTAAAAACTGCCACAAATATGTTGCAAAACATTGAAAGGTTCAACGGTTCAAACGAATTTTTATTTTTATATTTTATCAAATCATCATAAAAACGAAATATATTTGAACTACCTAAACAACATCTGGGGGCGTACTGCTTCTCTCCAAGTGAGGTACAATCTCTTAATCCACTCCGAATACTAAAATTCCTGAGACAAATAGGCCTGGAGGAGGTGCTGTAGAATGGGAAGTTAACCTAACTATTACACCAAATAAAAGGGGGTACAATAGATCTTAAGGTCGCAGTACAGGAACACCCTAAAATCTAATCTAATTCTAAATCTAACTACCTAGTACAATTTATATGGAATCATTTTTCAAAAATTCTCATATGACTTAAAATCAGAATATGCCCCATTTTTAAAATGAACACCTCAAATAAATGAGGGCTACCTAAATTCTAAAATGCACAGGGCATCGCAAAGCTTGAGGCGGCACTGATACGACCCTTGTTGTCATAAAAATAGGCTTTAAATTTCAAAATGTAAACATGAGCTTATATTAACTTTATAATACTTTATGAAAATTTACGAGCAAACAATTTAATCTTTCAAAAAAACATACTTAATAGCATAAAATTGTCACAATTTCTTGAAATTTTTTTTTCAACAAATTACCAAAAATAAGTTAAAATAAACAACAACAAAACGTTCCTCAACATGACCTATTTTATAATTCTACCAAAAAGAGTGTAATTGATTATTAAACATACGTTAAGTTGTCTCATATGGCGAATTGTTATGACAATAAAGTTCAAAAACTAAGATTTCTAATAAAAAAAAGTTTTTTTTTTAAAAACATACATGATTTAATCTTAAAGAATTCTAACGTATCAAATAAACCGTTAGGTCATCAGAATCCAATTCATGGAACCCAATAATTTTCATATTAAAATCGAAACGTGCAAAAAACAACCGCGACTAGAAAACAACATTAATAATGTTAACAATTTACTTTTAAAATGTTAGAAATTTTTAACGTTCAGTCAACACGCTTTAAATTTGTCATGTAATTACATGAATAGAACAAAATAGGAGGACAGTTTATAGGCTATATCATTAATAAATTTTGTCATCATGTCAATTATTAGAGTCGACAATTAACACAAAATCGCCACTGAAATTTACTTTACTACCAGTCGGCGAGTTCCCAAGAGATGGAAAAATATTCTATTTAATATGATCATGGAGGATTAGCTTTGATTGTGTAACGGACAGTGGTGTAACTAGTGGTATCTACAAGTAGTAGGTAATAAATAGTTTATGATTCGTTGAAAATTGGGATGATAAAAGCAATTAATAGGAAATTGAAACAATTCTTCAGTAAAAAAGCTTGTGGTTCGGTAAACTATTTATTAGCTTTCTTAAATTTTTATTTACTCGCTAAATCTATTTCCAGTATACTAGTAATCAAGTATTTTTCACAATAAATAAGTTATTTGTTTGGGTGTACTTTGAATGCAGAAATGTTATCTTTGATTAAGTTATTTTTATAAAGCCTATAAAGCACTTGCAGAAAACAAGTTAAAAACAAACTAATTTCAAATGACTATACATATCGTTGAAAGACTAGATTATTTAAGCTACATGACTAGCTTTATCAAATTTTTTTTTTGTGCCTTTGTGTATTTCAATAAAGTTAGTGTTTCGTGTTTAAATAAGGCTCTAAAATAGAACTAGTGATATGGAAACCGTAAAAGTTGTTGTGAAACTGTGTTAACTTTCACGGACTACAAATTTTATAGCGTTTACGTTTATGGAAAAAATTCTGCAAACTGTCAAGTTTTTATACGTATTCTAACCAAAGATGTGGCTTAATATACATATATATAGATGGAAAGCTATTGTTGAGGAGAAGTGCTTAAACACAAAAAGTATGTTGATATATGGTCGTTGAGCCAGGTTGAACAGGTGAAAGTTTCCCATATGTTTATATGGGAACAACAACAAAATATATGGCACACAGAGCTGTTGTGTGCTATACGAATTTGTGTAATGAGGGAATGGAAAGAACTGAAATGTTTTGGAAGCTTTTTGATTCAGAATTATATAGAAAACAGCTGTTTATTTTTCTGGACCAAATTCAAGAAAACAATTGAAAAAAGCATTGATATTTAGATTTGTAAATAAATAAGTGTGAGAATAAGAATATCATATTGAAATTCACAAGTTTAACTTTTAATTATTGCAATCGATATTTTAATTTTCATTTTATTAGGTCGAACTTCGACCAATGGGCGGTACTAGTACTAGTTAATTGAGCTTGCTCTGCCCCAATTTTTATAAAGCAAGCTTTACTACTTTATGTCGTAGAAAGTTTATAAACTTGAACACTGAAAATAACTCTTGATAAGCTAACATTGGTCATTAAACTGTAAGAATTACCAAAATAAATATTCATATAGAATTTTCCACGCAATCAACAGCTACACCCTAATTGATAAAACATAACGCCTACACCAATGGTCATAGCAGATAATCTAGAATAGAAAAAATATACATAACTACTGGATCAGGTTTCAGATCTTAGATTATAAAACAACCACGATCATTTATAAACAGGTATGGCACATAATTTCTGTTTGCCAATTTCTTCCATTTTTCAACAAGATATTAAATTTTAGAAAAACTACTATTCCAAGTGGACAATCTGTGCTAGAGATTAGATCTAAAATACTAAGAATTGCTGAAGTTGTTTGCTGTTCATTTGTCTTTTCAGATTTATTCTGTCAGAGATTTCTTTATTTATTCATCATCTTTTTTTATTCTACAAGATAAAATGTATTTGCATGTAATTAGTTAATTCGTTGATGTCGCGTCAGGTTATGTCGTTGGTGGATAATTCTGGCATGTTATTGTTGAGAATATTTTTCCCGAAGCAGTAAAAGTGACACAAATTTTGTAAATACCAATATCCTAATTATTTCATCGAGAAAACAAAACCTTAAAATGAAAATTGATTTTTCGGAAAAGAAAATTTTGAGCTTCATTAGAGTTCGATACAGTTGGCATTTGAGTGTTCTGTTAATTTTTGACTAAATTAAAAACATTTTAAAAAATCCTGAAATAAGTTTTAAAATAAAGAAACAAGTTTTCTTTTAAAAATTTATTTTAATTTATTGCTTAAATATGATTTTTACCATAAAAAATATTACAAAAAATACAAATTTAAAATTATATTCTTTTTATTTTTATTTTTTTGGGAAATTTCAAAAAATCAATAAAGCAAAAGAAAATAAATTTAAAACAAAAAAAAAAGGATAATAAATTAAAACGAATAGTTTATAAATTGTTTCACAATATTAGAATATTTACAATCAAATAAAAAGCGTTTGTTCTTTTAAAGCATATTTAAATAGAAATAAATAAAAGAGTAATTAAAAATGCACAATTTTTGCACAATATTTTTTGTGTTTATTTAAAGCCACAAGCGTCCACAGCTTTCAGTTCATCTAATAATGATAAATGTTTTTGTCCGGAACTTTTTCTATTACCGCTAGCAGTAGTACTGTTCCTCAACAAACTCATATCATCTCTAAGTCCTTCCAGAGAGCTGGATAAATTATTTAATGTTGGCACAAATTTATTACTTTTATCAATTAAATCATAAATTACATTTGTTTGGATTGGTTGATAATTTTCTAAAGGTTGAAATACCTGGTAATTAAAGAGTTCAGAATTGTTATATTTCAAAGTAAATTTATATAAAATATGTTATAAAAGTTGGATTATATAAAATACTTATAAAATCTCTAATTTTGAAGGCCTGTGAAATATTCAAAAAAGAATATGTAGCAAACCAAACTTTAAGGGCTTAAACATTATATAATACAAAATGGTTTTTCTTTTTTCTAAACCTCACAACTACACTGGAAAAATTATTGTTTTTCAGAATATCTATAAGGGCTAAATTATTACCTCGATTAGATCTATTTCTCTAATATAGCCAAAATACATTTCCTACAATTTCCAATTATCCATTGGAAATATAATATTGCTTTCGCAAATATATATTATTTCTGATATATATCATTTTTCTAGAGTAGCGTTATATTTTTCATTGCAGGAGCATTGTATTTCTTGGATATATCTCCAAATTTTAAAATGTTGAATAAGAATATAATAATTCTCCAGCAGACTTATTTTTTGATAGATATAATATACATATCGTATCTGATATATTATATCAAACCAGGCAAGACATTTTTAAAATGAGTAAGTGTAATATCTTCGATGAAAGTGAAAAGTGCCAAAAACGTTTTTGTAATATAAAAAATTTCCAAATTATAATTTGTGGAATACAATTTATTATGTTAGGTAATTATTAATTTATATTTTCTATCTAATAAAATAAAAAGTAGTCGGTTTTAATATTATCCCATGGTATAACTTTATTAATTTCCAATTTATGAAGCTGTATAAAAGAGTAGAAAATGAACATTTTTCTCAAAATATTTTATTTCTAAAATTAGGGCTTTCCCTAAAATTGAATATATTTTTATGAAACACAGATTACGACCTACTTGACCTAGAATCGATGTCTGTCACGGTCGTAAATCGAGGATTACCAGTATATGCTTTACATAGTTTAAAAAAATATGTAATACTTACTTGTCTTTCATTCTTTATTGCTTTAATAAATATGGTATATGTATTTCTCTTGATTATAAAAAGGAAATATGTACTAATGTTTTTTTCAGTTTTGGAACCTAATCCTGTTTTTTGTACTAGTTCTTTGTTCCGTAGAACACGAATTCCCATAATATGGTATTTTTTAGAAACCTATCTTCCGTGTGTAACGGAGGTTATCTTAGTACTTTGTATAGAAGTTAAAAATTAATTTACAATCCAATAAAAAACCTACCTTTTTATGTCTTTCCAGTAAATTTTCTAAATTTTTTTGTAATTGTGAACTTAAGCATTTATAAGTGTCCTTTTCGGTAAGCTGCTGTTGGGTTAATTCTAATTTCTGCTTAAGAATCTAAAATTAAAATTTACTAGAATATTATTATGAAAAAAAAGAGAGAAAAAAAACAATTACTTTAACAGAGTGCTTAGTGTCTTCTAATTTGATGTTAAGTTCATTTAATTTTCCGGAATTTTTTAGATAATTATTCTTTCTTATATTTTCTTTAGAATCAATTGTTATGGGTTTTATTTCATGTATTTTTAAAAGTTCTATTTTAGATAATTTCAGATTATGGCTATTTAAATTATGTTCATGAAAAATATTGATATTTTTCAAATCACTGGATGGCAAAGAAGTCTCCGTCAATTTAATATCTGAATTTAATACAATTAAATTAGAATTCTTTTGATTTTTCTTTAATAAAATTTCGAAATTCTTTTTATATGTTTTCACATTATTCAATAATGTTCGTATATAAATTTCATAACGTTGAATTTTTTTTTGATTTTCTATTTTTAAAACGTTTATCATAGTTTTGAAATCATCATTATCATTCTCAACTTGGCATTCATTATCACAGGTTTCAGGTACGTTTCGTGAAGTTTCGCGCAATTGATTAAGTTTACATAATAAAACTTCTTTTTCCTGTTTAATTAAATCACATTTATTACAATCACTCAATGGACTTTCACGGAATTGATTAATTTTCATATCACTTTCGTATTTTTCATTTTCATAGTTTTTAAGTAAATCTTGATAATTTCTTAAATCATTTTTTAATCGTTCAATTTCTAATAATTGTAATTCAATTTGATTTTGCAGATTTACTAATATTTTGATATTATTTTCATTGTTTTGAATCGACTGAAAGGTTGTAGAATTATTAAAAAATTTCATTAATGATGAATTTTGTTTAGTTTTTTCATCTAATTTAGTATAAAATCTAATTTTAATTGGATCTATGAAATCATTTGAAGGCAACAGACTTACGATTTGAATAGAAGGTGTTTTGGAAATTTGAAAAGATTTTCGATTTTCAATTCTTTGTAAATTCCTATATTTAGGAAAGACTTTTTTAGATCGTAGATTTTCGTATTGTTCATTCAATTTAATGATTTGATTATTTTGATCTATTACTAATTTTTTAAGATTATCAATTGTTTCACAGTAATTCGAATTTTGTGATATTTCATCTAATTGATCATTAGTAGAAATTTTTAAAGCAATTTCACTGGAATTCGATTGTATCTCTTTTAATTCCTTTTTCAAATCTCCAATTTCAATATTTAATCTTTCAATTTTGATCTTAAGTTCACGATTTTCATTGTCTTTTTCGATAAAATCATTAATTGTACAAGTTTTCTCATCTAAATTCGTTCTCAATTCGTAATTTTTTCTTACAATTTCTTCATTTTGAATTTCTAAATTATTAACTTCTGTCCTTAATTTAATTATATCATTATTAAAATCGGTTAGTCTATCAGTGAACTTATCAATTTCTTGATTTTTTAATAATAATTGTTTCTCAAAGTTTTCTTGTTGAATTCGGTTTTGTTTCTCTTGATTTTTTATTTGTAAATTTATAGTAATTAATTTTTCTAATTCTTCATTATGATTTTCTAACATTTGATCAATAATTTTCTGTGTTTTAATTTTATCATCATTTAATTCGGAAATTCTTTGTACCTGATTTTGAAAGGATTCTTTCAAATTATCAAATTCTATTTGCCTATTTTCATAATCATTAATTTTTGTTTGTAAATCAAGATTATCCGATTCTAGTCTTGTTATTTCAGATATTTGTGTATCACTTAAAGATTTAAAATAATCAAGTTCAGAATTGTTCAATTGTAATTCTTCATTATTTTGTTGCAAAAGATTTACATATTTATCGAAATTTTCACGTAATTTTTGATATTCTAAAAGTTCAGCTCGTAATATTAAATTTGTATCATTATCATTTTCAAATTTTGATTTTAATTCAATTAGTTCATAGTTTCTAGTATCAAGTTCAGTATTACAATTTTCAAGTTTACTTCGGCAATTTACAAGTTCGTATTTCACTTGTTTTAATTCACTTACCTCATTTTGAAGTCTTTTAATTTCATTATTTTGTGTATTTTGAAGTAATTGTAAATTTTCAAGTTCACAAATTTTATTTGATAATTGAATTTGAGTTTTTTCAAAATTTTCTTTAAGACTAACAAAATTCGATTCGAAATTTTTATAAGACAAAAATTTTGATTGTAATTTTTCAATATTTTCAGTTTGTGATTGATTTAAAGATTTCAAATTTTCAATTTCTATTAATTTCTCATCAATATCTTTTCGATATTCTTTAACTAAACGATTATTTGCATCGTAATTTTGTAGTAAATTTTTCAAATGGATTTCATTCGATTGGTATTCAAAAATTCGATTTTCTTGTTCAATATTTAATGATTTTAAAGTTTGAATTTCTATATCTTTATGATTTAATTCAATCTTATAATTTTGTATTAAATTATTATCATTATTTTCGCGTGGTAAAAGATCTGGTTGAAAATTTAAACTATTTGAATTTAGAAAATATTGTTGCAATCGTGAAGTATGTGCTGTTGTTGTTTGAGAATTAATAAAACTACTCTCAATAGTATTATCTTGTCTTAATGATAGTATAATCGAATTGAGTCGATTAATTTCATCGTCACGTACTTGCAAATCTTTTAATTGAGTTTTTATTAAATCATTTTGTTGTTTTAATTCATTGTCTTTAATTTTAAGTAGGGTTTTAAATTCTTCAAGGATTTTTTCATTTTGTTTGAGGGTTTCTTCGATTTTCTTCTTTTCCTGAACTAAAGAAACACATTTTTTTGTAATTTTACGATTTTCATGATCCAAAATAAATGAATTATTTTCAAGTGATGCAATTTTCGCATCTTTTTCCGTATTCAAATTACTTAAATCATCTAAAAGAGTTTGTTTTTGTTTTCGTAATAATTGTATTAGATTTTCATATTCTTCTGTTATAGATTTTTGTTTTTGTAAATTAAATTCGATATTTTCTGGATTTGTTTTGGTCGAATTTTGTGTTTCTTCATCAAATTTGGTTGATTGAAATAATTTCTGTAATTCATACAATTGTTTTACTAAATTATCTTTTTCACTTAATGTTTTTCTTTCGATTTCTTCACAAAGTCCATAAAGCCTTGAACGATCAGCCTTTAGTTTTTGATTTTCCTGTACATATTCTCTTTTATTTAAATACAATTTTTCCAACAATTCCAATTTTGTACGTTTTTGAACTTTCAATTCATTTTTATACCATTGTTCAGATTTTAGAAGTCTTTCGTTTTGACTTTTTAATTTTTTATTTTCATTTATCGCGATTAAAAGAGATTGATCCTTTTGACGTAAGTCTCTAGAAATTTGCCTAACATTATCTGGTAATTCTCCAGTCAGTAAATTTGCCAACGAATCATGACCTTGTTCATCCTCAGAGAAAGAATTCGGTCGTAAACTTAAATCACTTGTTATTGAATATGAAAAATTTCCAGAATCAAAATTATTTTGTGAAGAATTTAGAGAAATCTGTGTGTCCGAATTTACTGATTGTAGTGAACTAATTGATGTTCGGCGAGAGCCGCTTTTTACGGCAACTCCCCCCGTCAATAAATCAATAGGTTTTTCAATGCCATTTGTTTGTGTACCGTTTTTTATGACATAATCATCGGTTGACATAGTTTCTATTATATTTCTTTCGTTATTTAGTGGTTTTCTTTTATTATTAAATTATACGTAATTTTTCTTTTTGAATTATTTGATAAACACCTTCGCACTGACGTCATGGCTATTTTGACCACCCCGCTAAAAGAAATTATTTTAACAAGAGATTTCGTTTAATTAGAGAAATTCCTTTACCGTAAATTGATTCTAAACTTTCCATACACTGTTTTACGTTATGATTTAACGTAAAATAAATATAAAATTTTTATTAATTAACACCTTTCACTTGAAAAATATTTTTTTTTCTTCACACGTACACACCTTTTCAATCTTCTTCATACTCAGCTGATACGAAATTGGTGTTTGACTATTGTCCCATTTTGTCTTTTTGAATTGAAGATGGTATTCTTTGATTAAACAAACAGGATAGGACACGCGTAGAGGAAACTGAAGTAATTTTGGAATCCCTTACAATTCAATTACTTGTGGATTGTGGCCTAGCGGCATTAAAAATATCAATTGAGAGAAATTGGAGAAACTGTGTCAAACTTAGCTTTGGAAGGAAGTTCCAGAAAGGTAGAAAGTAAAAAATTCCAATTTTTCCCCCTCCAAAATTGACAGTTCGTTTTCAAAACCATTCTTCGTATCAGATATCGTAAAAATGAGTTTTAGCTTATCCAGTTCTGCATATCAAATCTTCAAACAAAAAGCGCTACTAACTTAGTGGTTATTTTGTTTTACGGAATTTGAGGTTATTCAATATTAAAATATCAAATACAAGTTTTATAAATGAAGATTCAACATCTGTTTTCGGAGGATTAAAGGAATTGCCAAAGTTCACATTGGTAAACAAAAATAATTACTTTTATTGAATATTTAGTAAATTTCGAATTTATTGTTTAGATTTGTGATATGACTATGGAAATAGAGGATCAAACATTCCCAGTGCATGCAAGTGATTTGGAATCAACTGGGAAACATTTTGAGAAGAAACTAAATGGTGAGAACTTTGAGGAATTCATTTAATTCCGGTTTCTATGAAAATATGTATATTTAATTTCTAGGTAAATATGTTTTAAGTCAAAGAGAAAGGATCAGTATGCAAGAATTGAATTCTGATGGGATCAGAAGTCCTGAAGAGAGTGTAAGGTCTAGAAAACGAGAGCATTGTGGATCAAATCCAGACAGCAGCGCACCCAAGAAAGCACGTAATATATCGCAATCAGATGATAAATTGTGTGAACTTAGTCAAGCCGATCAGAACAGAAATCATTTTCATTATCGGTTAATTGGACTTATGTATCAGTTGGACTTGATGGTGCTTTGTTCACTTAGAAAGGATACGTATGGAAGTAAATACCCTTCACTATCATTAGAGTTTAAATATTCTGAAAGTGCTGGATTTAATAATATTGTTCGTTATAACAAGAGGCTTACTCTCATACAAATTGAAAATGTCGACCAATATTATGTAGATAATGTGATTAATTACGCTAGATTATTTACTAAGGAAAAACGAAGTTTATCTATTAATACTTACCTTGACAATTTTGTTAAACATCTAATCTCTGAATCAGATAGTTTATTAAATCATATAGAATATATTGTTATCTATACTAATTCAGGCTTGGATCTTACACCTGAGAAGAAATTAAAACTGATGCGATCCAAAACATTTTATCCTTTTAAATTTGATAGGATGAATATAGAAGAATGTGATATTTTAAAAGACCTTTTGTTTACCAATGATGATACGGCAGAGCGTGGGTTTTATCAATTCTCGCGAGATAAAGAAACAAGAGAAGAACTTTTAAATCGACTAGAATTTTCGCCTGTTTTGCAACAAGAAAGATTAATTACTCCGAAATTTGGAAAGGAAATAAAAGGGAAATTTATAGATAAATTAGTATTTGCAGTTAATCAGCCTAATAGAGAAGAACTGAACCGCATTATTAAAACTGAAATAGAAAAAACTGGTCAAGTTCAATACGATTATACAGCATTGCAAAAGGAAAGACTATATGACTTAGCAGGTCATAAAAAACATGGAAAAGCCGTAAAGCATATATCTGGGATTATATACGAGTTCAATTTATTAATGTTCTTCTTGCATGACATGTTTTTGCATAAAAATATATCTTCCATCAACTTTAGCATTTCCAATAATATTGTTATTAATTATGAAGATAATGTCTCTTTCATAAAAGTTTATTCTGCAGATAGAAATATTGGCTATAGTCAGTTATTTCCTTCTAGACAAAAAGACGAAAAGAGTACGCCTACTATAAATAAGTATTTTAGAATTTTTGTTGAAAAATTAAAACAGAACATAAACTATTTTATTATCTATACTAATGCAAATCTAGACCTTACAGAAGAAAGTAAATTAAAAGAAAATCGATGTAAAGATTTTTATCCTTTTAAATTTGATAGCTTGGATATTCATAAAGAAAAGTACAAATTTTTAAGAGATTGTTCATGTATAAATGGAAATGGTCTTTATCGCTTTGCACGAGAAGAAATAACAGGAGGAAAACTGTTAAATTTATTAAAGTTGCCGCGTTCTTTGCAAAAAGAAAAATATGAAGGACGACTTTTTAATGAGAATGAAAGAAAACAGAAATTCTTAAATAAACTCATACTTGCGGTGAACCAACCTAATACGGAAGAATTGAATTGGATTTTAAGAAATAAGATAGATAAGTCGGATAAAGTTCCATATAATTACGAAGAATTACGTGAAATAGCTTTACGTTGGTCCGAATCGCACGAATTTGGACCTATTAAAAGAGTAGTAATGAAAAAGCTTTTTGAAGATATACAAAATAAAAGATCTAGTTATCAAAAAATTCAAGATAACTACATTAATGAGGAAATAAGGTTTGCGAAAAGTGTGGTTGGTAAAGAAAGTACGCCTGTATTTAATCAATTCCTAGATTTTTTAATTCGGGGAGAAGGAAAAAAATGTCTAGAAGTTCTGAACAAGAGAGGAATAAATCCAATTAATATGTCCAGTATTTTACATGTAGCGCGAGCTGATGCTATAAAATCTTTTAAAGATTTATATGATCTTTGGTTTGATGCGGAGGGAAATATAACCCAATATCTAAAAACTTTAAAGAAAGCTGGAATAAATCTGGCTAATATGTCCAGTATTCTAGGTGGGTCAGGAGTTAATGCTGCAAAATCTTTTAGAGACTTATATAATATTTGGTTTGATGCAGAAGGAAATGAAACACAATATTTGAAAACTCTAGATTATAATGAAATAAGTTTAACTAATATGTCCAGTATTGTAAGTGGAGCCGGAGTTAATGCTGCAAAAGCTTTTCAAGACTTATATAATCTTTGGTTTGATGAAGATGGAAATAAAACACAATATTTGAGAACTCTAGACGAACAGGGAATAAAACTAACTAATATATGCAATATTCTAAATGTGGCAGGATCTCATGCCGCAAAAGCTTTTAAAGAGTTATATGACCTTTTGTTTGATAAAGAAGGAAATAAAACGCAATATTTGAAAACTTTAGAAAATATAGGAATATATATACCTTATATATCCAAACTTTTGCATGGGTCAGGAGCTAAGGCTCCTAGGGCCTTTAGAAACTTATATTATCTTTGGTCTAATGTTGAAACACACTGTTTAACAAATTCAGAAGAGAATAGAATAGATTTGACTAAAATGAAGCTGGAAATAATGCCGTAAAAAACTTTTGAAGAACAGTAGAATACTTTGTTACAATGTCAACTTTTAGATGACTTCACGGGTTTTAGGCCAAACAACTTATCCTGTATGTTATGTGGTACAGGAATTTATGCTTCTTTAAAACATTTCTTAGTCGAATCCTTTTACGCCGGCAAATTTTTTCGTCTTATTTTTGAAAAATTTCATGATCTTTGTTTTGATAAGTTAGGAAACAAAAATTTTGGCAAACATAAAATAAGATTAAGGTGAACACTTACTGTTTCACACCGTTTAGAAAAACTCAACTAGTTTTAAAATAAATAAAAATCCAAAAACCTGAAAGATAGTCGACAAAGTTGTCTTGAATTATTTACTCACAAAGTTAAGTAATTATGAAAATAAAATATTTATAAGAAACAAATTAAATTATGATCGAGAACTTTTTTTTGAACCAAAACCAAAACTTGAAACAAAAATTGATCCAAAACCAACACCAAGTTTGGTTTTCTCATCTCTGTTTTTATTTACAAACTTTTAAATATAACAAATTTTTCTGTTCTAGATATTAAATTATTTGCTTGCGACATTATTCATCGCTTTATTATGTTTAATAACGGCTTCCTGAGCTTGACTAATTTTCATATCGGTTTCAACTGCCCGAGATCGAAGTTCTTCTTCTGCATTTTTATTAATAACTTTTGAAACAACATTTTTAATTTTTTGTGCTTCAACAAATTTATTTTTTTTCGGTTGTATTGGAGCATCTAAAAAATTGTTTTTATGGATTAGCAAAAAAAAGAAGCAATATATAAATTTCAAAAATTACTTGATCTTCGTGTGAATGCGACACCACCATTTTTATTTTTCTGTTTTTGCTTTATACTATTTGGTATTTTTGTTTTATTCTGTTTAAATTTACCCTGTGGCATTTCTTGTTTTTTAATTTAATTTAACTCGGAAGAAAATACTTTTTTTTTGGCAGGTTACAATTTCTTGTAAACACATTTGACATTTGACATGTGCTTTTCTTTTAGTGACGAACATGGCCATAAATAAATTTCATATAGTTTCAGTTCAGTGGATGGAAATCAGTAACATGGTAACAAGGTTGCGGTAACGGAAAATAAAATGGCGTTTACGGAAAAATAAAATAATAATTAAAACAATTTATTAATGAATTTTTCAGTTTTTTTATTCACTGCAGACATTTAATTTAATATATATATTTTTGTCTTATATAGTTTTATAAAATGAAAACAAAAACATGAATCATTTTTAAATTTTTTTTTTTACATTTTTGGTAATATTTGTTTTATTTATTTTTTAATACAATTATTTTGATATTTTGTTTTTTTTTTTTTATTTCTTAAACTAAAGTTGTATTTATCATCAAAGAGATTATTATAATTACTACAAGTATTAAAAAAAAATTTGAAGAAAAGTATGGAGATTTCAATTAGGTCCCAACAAGTAAGTACACCGTTTGCAATTAATTCTCGATTTATATATTTGTATATTTTATTATTTTCTTTTTTTGTTTGTTTTAAATATTTTTCGTAACTACTTTTTTCTGTATTAAAAAATGATTTCCAGTCCAAATCCTGCGGTTTCAAAAATGTATAAAAATTATATTAATTGTTGTTTTTTAAGGATTTTAGTTATTTTGAATTTTTTTATTTTTTTTAAATATGAAATTCATTAAATTCTTTGTAAAACTTTCGACATGATCAAAAATAATTGATAGGGAAGGAAGAAACATTGTTTTCAGTGAAGGTTTAAAATCCTAAATATAAAATTTAAAATTTCGTACCACCCTGCGTTTTTAATATATGTTGACCTCGCGGTGATGCTAAAGTATTTGTGTAACGTTCGTCGACCTTGCAATCTACAGTTGTATGAGATATAGGATGTTATGCAGTTTATTTTGTAACGCTTTGTAAGTTTGTTTAGTATTGCGCAGACGTGCAAATGCAAAGGTTTTAAAATTTGATATGATTGGAAAACTGTTTTTTTTTTTTAAACTAAGAATTATATAAGGTATATATAATTTATAATGTATTTACTACAATAAGGATGAACCATTTATGAGGAAAAAAAATGAGAGAAATAAGTGAATAAGTGATTCTTGCCATGTTTCTTTTTTCTCAAAACTACAGACTTGGATAAATCTTAAGTCCCTTTATACTTATATACATATTTATGTAATATATGTTGTATATCCAAGGTGCCTTCAACTGTAGTTAGCCATTTTATTAGTTATAAAAAAAAGCAAATGAAATATGTAACTGTTAGAAAGAGGGCGGTATAACTTTAACCCCATTTTGAGGAAGGAAGTCATCCTATAACGACACGAATAGACAGACTTCTATGAAAAAAACTGAAAGTGGATTGAGTTCGCTAAAATACATACATAAGCATTTTAACAAGGGGTGGTCGTCTGTAACCTCATTCCAGGCATGTAGAAATTTTGAACATTTTCTTTTGTGTAAGAAATTTCAAAATGATTTTACCTATTCTACATTTGGAAGTAAAAACAAAAAAAGAAAAAGAATGCAAAAACTTGTATCAAAATAAATTAATCAATAACTAAATAATTTCCTAAAAGATATATTTCCTTGCACCATAGAAGAGAAATGCAAGCTTTTTACATTAAAAGTTGATTTTATCAGAAGATGTCTACGAATAAAATGGATTACATCATTGTAGAAGCATTTTAAATTAAATTTAAGGCGGATATATATTATAGAACAAGGAATAATTAGTTTCTTCGACAAAGCATTCTTTTACTGGAGTAAATCTTTCGGTATATACTGAAAAAAATTGCAATTTATAATTAGCGACAAACCCACGCTCTTAGTTATAAATAATTATGAATAAAATTCGACATTTTTTTGAATTATAAGCTCCAGACTAGGATGAAAATAGTTGAACAAAGCTAACTTTAAACATATATTAACTGAAAATCGGCCTATAGCTGAATTTTAATGCCCTATGGTAGAAATGGGACAGATAAATACCCAAAACTAAAAATATTTTAACGCTTTTTCTGCATAACTTTGTTTATTCTTTTTCAAATTTGCAAGTAGCCTAGGCCCTAATAGCGTAAATCTGCCGATTTTTTTGAAATACAATACCAAAATAGATACCAATAGATTAAAAGACTAGGTTAAATGTAAATGAAAGAAAATTTAGTATATTTGGTATAAAAGTTTTTGCATTATTTATGATGCAATTCACTTGAGTTAGACTAAAACTTTGAATCATTGCCAAACAAAATTTATAGCATTGATATATTCGAAAACATTTTAGAGTTTGAGTAATCCAATAGTTAATTAAAATAATCTTTTTCATATAGGTATATAGCAGTTACAATATGCCTATAGCTTGTTTTGTTACTATTTTCTTCAGACAAGTTTTAAATTAAATATTTTCTCTGTAAATCCCGTTTTTCCTTTGTCAAATTATATATTTAACTTTTTTTGATACAAACATTGAAAGACAAAACAACAAAGCATAATAATGAAATAAAACGTATCCTCATGATATTTCTCATTTTATAGAAATATAGAGGACAGTACACCACTACAAATTTGAAATTTTCTAATTTTCAAACTTTTTTCCAGTTCACTAGGCGATTGATTCTATAATAAAAAAAACTATCGACCCTAAATTGAGGCAAATGACCGAATATATATTCTCTTTGTGTACCATATAACGTGTGCGCACATTCAAACACACACCGACATACAGTCACCAGACCCAGACAGGTCGGTGAAGGTCATTGCTTCCAAATTCCGCACTTCGAAGTACATTTTAGCAATGTATACTCTATTTAAACCACCCTTTTATTAGATCGTCATGGATCGTGCCATATTCGTGTTATATTCCGAAGCAATCATAGCGGGTATAAAAAGTAGTTGTTGTCTGGATTTCTCTGCATATCCTTTTTTGTTTAGGGTTTTCCGTAAATGCAAATACACTTCACAAAAGTACATTGAACAAGTTCTTTCTATATAACTTGTTGTAACATTTAGTATGTGTATACATATATAATACTTGTATATTTGAAATTTCCGTCTCGTTCCAAATGTGTGTCTAGACCTTGGAAAACTCTACCACCCTTAAACTCCTTAAACTTTAAATTATATTCTATGTATAATAAAATGACTGCGCAGAATAAATTCCATATTTGACTACATATAGTTCCATATATAAATTTTAAAAAAAATCAGAAAATATAATAAAAAAAAACTACTTAATTTCTTTTTAGTTAAATAATAAATGCATAGCTATTTTTAGGGTTGTTTTGATAATCGGTAACTGCATGCTACCACTTTATTTATAATAATAAGTTATGTAGGGTGTTTTTTTTTATGATTTCGAGCAATGCCGGCTGTATGTTATGAATAACATAAACTATGCTGGATTCCAAGTCCAATTTACAGGAGCATTTCTCGAAATCACATTATCGCCAAATTGTGATTTCAACAAATCGATGGTTTGTGTCGCTGAATGTCACGTATCACCATCCTGTTGAAACATGTTGGCATGATCCATGTTATTCATATTTTCAAAAAATATCGATCGATCATAATCAGGTAACGATGTGATAGACCGTAACGCGACTGCCTTATTTTTAAAGAAATAATGATTCCACTAATGTGTAAACCGCACCACTTTGGATGTAATGTGGTATTTAAAGTCTCTTCTGCATTGGTCTCAATTTAGAAGTGGTAATTTTGTTTATTATGCCAAAAATGAGCCTCGACACTGAACACAATTTTGTGATAAAATAAGTCTATGAGTCTATTCATGATTATTTGCCAGATTATACTGAACATAAATATGAAAAAGACCTGTGCACGGATTAATAGTTATCCCTATTATGCTTAAAAAAAAAAAACACCCTATACTTACATTCTTTGATACCGGTAAGGAAAATGAGTCCTTGAAAGCATGTTTCACTACAATCCTAGTATTTCATTAGATTATTTACAATATCAATAAATAATTTTTTTCTCAGTACATACTTTAACTCTATGTCACAAAATATGTGATATTTGATATTTTGCATTTCTATAATCCGCTCGTGCTTTAAAACATTTTTATTTGTGACAGTTTTTTGCTTAGGAATTATATCCTTTTGAGGGTGGAAACCATTTTAAAAGTACATTGAACGTCTCGTTTGTTCCAAGTGTATCTATTAGGTATAAAATGAAGTTTAGACTACCTTCTGATTTATTATTTAGCAGGAATTGAATATAAAGATATCTTGCATATTATAGAATCTATAATAAAATAGAAATTGTGTACAACAGTGACAGATTCATGTTATTCTTTCACATTTTGATAAAATAGCCAGATTTTACACAATTTGTTTCCTCGTTATTTTGAGAGAGTGGTACGGGGGAAAAATAAAAGTTATCACTGTAAGATTGGGCATTAAGAGCGCTTTAAATCTAAATGACATTTATACGGACTACACCTGCACCATTTAAGAATGCCCTGTTATAGGAGGATTAAGTGTAATACGATTGATTATTTACACTCCATAGATTTAAATTAAGCATATTTTAGTCGCTAGTAATTAATAAAAAAAAAAAAAAGTGATGAGAAATTTTTTTCTTTTTTTTTTTTTTTTTTTTTTATTAAAAATAATTAAGAATAACAATAAGAAAAATAAAAATAAAAAATAATAACCAAATCGAAAAACGTTCGTAAATAAAGAAATATTGTTAAAAATAAAAATAAGCTGCAGTCTGTTAGAAAAAGGATACGAAAAAAAGGATTTTATTAAGATTTTTCTTTAAATCTAAATGACATTTATACGGACTACACTCATTACTACACCATTTAAGAATGCCCTGTTATAGGAGGATTAAGTGTAATACGATTGATTATTTACACTCCATAGATTTAAATTAAGCATATTTTACCTATTCTACATTTGGAAGTAAAAACAAAAAAAGAAAAAGAATGCTAGTACGTAAGAATATGAAAATCTGATGGTAATGGGCAGTGTTATATTATAAATTAATTTTATATACATATACACATAAGGTACATCCTGTGCATATGCATATCCAGGGTATTTCCTTTTTTTTTTAGTAGTATTTATATAACATATGTATATGGGTAGATTCTATTTTGACCATATTGCAATTTATTAAAATTTGGAAATGCGTTTCCTTATACTGCTTTCACGTGATGTTATTGGAAAATTACAAATTTCGAGAAAAAAAAACTTATTTTCGAAGATTTTAGAAGATGCCAGAACAATTTTAACGAGTCCAAAAGTTTTCCCAACCATTGGAAAAATACATTGAAAAAGATAATACGTATATAATTTTCTATTGAAATAAAAGTATAGTTTTGAAATTAATATGGGGGGATATAGAAAAGGAATAAAAACTTTTCATTTCGTCTAGTCGGTTGAGTATCTATCAATTCAAAGATGAAACTTTGTATGCATTGCATGCACATGCTTGTTATGTACAACACTTAATTGAAATTTGCCAAGGTTTAACAATTTCCACTGTATACCTATTTTATATGGAAGGCTGGAAATTAAGCAATCCAGCTATTTTAGTTCAAGTGAATTTTCGAATGTTTAAAACACCCTGTTATCCAGAAAATCTTGTAGCAGTACTTCCGGAAAAACATCGATCGATTAGAAACAAACCCTCTTCATACAGCCAGAAACAAAACTTACCTTTTATTTGAATGAATTTAAGGTGAATATATATATAAACTTATAAACACAATAGCGTATTACTGTTTCAAAATTCAATGTTTTCCTCAATGCGTTATGTGCATATATATGTATATAAAGGAAATAACATTTCTCAGGGCTGGAATCCAAGGGCAAGGACACTGAAGCATGCGTACATACTTTCCTAGGATATTTTATAGGATGTCTCAAAACCATCTATCTAAAAAGAAAAAAAAAGTTATGCTCAAGAAATATTAATGGTTACAGAAAAACATTATTTGCTCGACTAAAGACACATTAGCAGCAATAATGTACATTATCTCACGATCCTCGATTAAAATGCGAGAGATTATCGAACTTTAATCGAGGCTTACCTACTATTCCTTAGATGAGCGGCGTTACATTCTTTCTTCATCAAATGTTTAGTGGGAATGGATGGTGATGATGCGGGGTTTTTTTACAACGATTTTAATTTGTGGCCATTCGTCTATGTTTCTTCAATTCTTTTTGGAAAAAGAAAACAAACTTTTTAGCTTTTTTACATGGCTCAATGAAAGCTTTTGCCGAAAATTTCGGAAAAGTTTTTAAAAATTTGCAAAGCACCGATTTTACCCGGTTCGCTCAAAAGAGAAAAAAATCGAAAACCAAGTAAATTTTTTGTTGAAGGAAAATTATAATTTTTATATCACGCATGAGACATAATTTGAAAAAGTTTGAGAGAAATGCCGGTATAATTGAGTAAACTTTCAAATGACAATGAACTTCGAACACATAGGCGTCCTAATTCATTATATAATTCTTACCACCCCAGCAGGGAAAAGGGTAGTGCATTTAATTATTAATATGACTTTTGAAAAAAATCTAAAAATATAAAAAAATCTTTCATTTAGCTTTTATTCAAATTGCTTCGTTTAAAAGTCTACGCTACTGTAGTTGATTTTTGCCGGCTCATACCATAATCAACATTACCATTTCAATGCCGCAAATACGAAGAGAGAAGAAACGTATATATATATGAATAGAACACACACACACACTAACGTATAGAGAATATAGAAATTCTTATATTTTCTTTTTGCTATGTCAGTAAGAGAAAATACTTCGTGTTGAATAGACGTGTTCTGCGACTTGTCTAATTAGTTTTAAATCTTCCATGCCAGAAAAAAATAATATAAATTTTTCGTGGACTTTATTAAATAATTAAATTTACTCTCAAGTTTTTTTTGTTTTTTTTTTAGATGCATAATTTTAAATTCATCGAGTTAAATATCGCATCTAATAAATGAATTCATTGAAATGTGTGTTTCGTTAACATTTTTTTTTTTTTTTTTAAATAATTTTAAAATAACGAAATAAAACGTGGAATAGACTTATTTTGCCATATTTTGCTTTGAAGTTAAAAAAAAAAACAATTGTTTTTTAGTGCGAATTAAGATAAACAAGTGTTTACTAACAAATAAAGACTTTCAGAACTTTTTTAGAATGTTTGTATGAAATTTCTATGCTTCAATTCTCTACCAAATATTTTTAAAAGCCTAGTTTAAATTAAATTTGAACAATTTCAAAAATTTAACGGGTCTTAAGTTAAGTTCTAAAACTAAAGAAAAATTATTATGCATATATGAATAAATCTGTACAAATTACAATTATTTAAAAAGATTATCTTTAAGAACCAAAACAGTATTAAGCTGTGAGTTTGTGTTAATATATTCAATAACATTATTTATTATTGTGAAAATTAAAAAATATAAATTGTTGTGAAGTGTTTACTATTATATACAATTTAGTTATAAACGTGAAGACTGATTTTAATGACTGACTTTTTTTTTTAAGATTTACTAAAACATTAATTCATGAAACTTACCTTAGGTATGTTTAAAATGTGAAGTTTTTACTTATATACATTTAATTGAAATGAACTTCAATATTTTTCAAGGTAAAAAGAATTAGATTAATCAAAATATTCCAAAAAAATAAGTTATAATGAATTGCGTAAAGAAAACATTAGAACTTATTAAAACTGAACCAGCCAATATATCATCACTTGATTGTAAACTATCTTCATATGAAATGTCAAACACTCGACAAATATCTACATCAAAGCCATCAGCCAATCATATTCAAAAAGTGATCTTATCACCAAGAATGGATTACAATCTGACAAACGGCAATTATTTGAATTGCTCGTCAAGTTTTGACGCTTCATCGTGCCAAGGATCTGAAGAATCCAATATATTTATAACTACAACGACCCCGCCTAGTAGTGTATCAGTAATGCCTTCTACTCAGCAAGTTCGAGTAATTTGTGACGGTCGATTTTATGATGAATCAAGACAAAATTCTATATCACCACCACCTCTACCTCAATTAAATAAGCCCGCAATACAAGCATTTGAAAACGAAAGAGATTCACGTCAACTATACAAACAACAATCGGCCTCTACTCAACGGAAATATATGGTACCGCGTCATGTGAACGTCATCTCAACAAGCAAAACTGAATCGTTTGATAATGTAAACCATAATGTAGTTAATAGCAGCGATCTAGTATTTAGAACTCCAGTTGTATCTAGCAGTACACCAATGAGACCCCCGCCTCCACCGCCACCGCCAAAGATCAAAAATACATCATGTTCTGTCATTGAAGAGCAGCCATCAAGTTCAATTCCGGATTTGGGTATGTTTTCATTGTACTTTTGTTTCACTTTTGTTTGATCACAATTGGTGGCATAAGCTCAAACTGTTGTAATCTGATTGAATGCATGTCGGTAAATAAATCTTTATTGTATGCCTTCAGAATTCACTTTCCACAAGGATTTATTCAACCAACAAATATCAACTAATTTACGTAAAAGAATAGGGAATTTAAGTTAGAGAAATGCAATTTGGTAGGTACTATCTGAGGGTATATTAATTTTGTCACTAAGCTTGTAATGCATGGAAATATTTATCGGATATCGATTTCGAGACTATAGATGAGTAGAGAATCAAAAGTTATATCGATTTATGCATGTCCATCCGTGTACAAGATAACTCAAAAAGCAGTATTCGATTTTGATGAAATTTACAATGTGGTTTTTCCTAAATCGGTCGAGAAGGAGCGAAGCTATAAACCAAAAAGCAGAGTGACCAGAAATTTTTGTCCTTGTTTTATGGTTTTTTATCTCTAATTAGAAAGTTTGTGCACCAATTTTATGGAAACTATTTCCATACGTTGACTACATACATAGGCGATATTGTGCCAATAAAATCAATAAAATCGATGCAAGGATAATGGGAAAGAAATAGTAGGAGGAGAAAAAAGCCTGTTCATAAAGTTTTTTGAATGTATTTTAAAATAAAATATATCGAATTGAATAGATTTATTCTATTAGGGTCTAGGCTACCTGCGAATTAGAGCAAATTTGAAAATTTCTTCTAAAATTAATTTTTGTCAAATAACTTTCATTAATAAAATGTTTACAAGCGTATGCATGTCTGTACTTAATTTTCATGTGCCTTTGGTTTGCCACATAAAAATCGGATCATTTCATTGTTGAGCTCGTTAAATTCACCGGCATCTTATACGAATTCAACTTGTTCCTTTCTAATGCATACAACATTATAAAAGTGGCTCCGCCAGAGACAAACGGTTTAAGCTAGAAAGAGTTTTAACTTACAAGGAGTTCACGATTATCTGCCATATAAAAAACAATTTTTAAATGCGCGTCTTTGTACATTAGACTCTAATGCATATACAAATTTTTATATCATTTTGCATAATCATTCCCCCCGCCTCCCGCAGAGATCGTATCTCTAAAGCTGTAAATATTCTAGAATAGAATTCAAATTAGGAAAAAATAAGAAATAAATATAAAACTAAAACTTAGGTGGTGGGTGCAGTCACTGCCCTTGACATAGGTCGTTAACATTTCATCTACTTATTTTCTGTTCCTCTACTCGTGGTGGCCATTACTGCATATTGTTTATATTCATACATCTATATACAATATTATTAAACATCTTAATACATTTGTATTCATATATGAAATACAGAAGTACTTATATGCATGCCATTTTAATTTAAAGAATTAAATCCGAATGCATTCAAGTGCTTTACGTATATATGTATGCGTTTGTACTTTATGCTTAGTTTGCGTTTACATAGTTGATAATGAAAAAAAAAGCTATTGTCTATAAATCATAAATTAGTTGCTCCGTTGGGCATTTTGTAGCGAGGTAAAAAAGTAGACATCTGGTATGATGACGATGGTGGATATGCACAATACTTTTCTGTTGCCCGTGGCCTTCCGAAAAGAAATGATAACGATTTATAAATGGTACACACAGATCAATTGACATAGTTATATTGACAGTTAGATTAAGTTAGAATCATAATTTTCTATGAATTAATTGATTAAAACCTTCCATTTCACATTCAGAATTAAAATCACATTAGAAAACATAACCTAACAAATTATCCAACAAAAAATGAGACAAATACCTAATTCTTTTTTTTTTACTAATACTAATATGAACTTTTCTCTTTGTTTTTTTTAAAGTTATATACAACTCTGATAATAGCCCTTATATTATTTAGTTTATGTGCAATTTTAATTTAAAATTGTGTGCCCAAGATTTGTTTTTTTTTTTTTTCAAAAATAAATCATGGAAACATTAGAACAAGAAAATAAAATTCATTGTGCCTGCTGTAAATCTGAAAAAAAAAATACAATGGTGGCAATGCCCTTTCGATTTTGTTTTTTTTTTTTTTTAAATTGAATTTCTTTAAAACTATGTCTGTAGGTGGGTTATTATGTGTTATTGAAGATAACATTTTTGGTTTAATTCCATATTACAAAACCCTACTAAATTCCAAAGCTAGAGCTGATAAGAAGATGTCTGTGATTGTATTGAAATGAAAAACATAAAACATGTAGGTATGGGAATGCACGCCTTGGATGCAACTTTTTTTTGGGGAACAATGAAAAGTTTATGGAGCCGGTAGTTTTATCTTATATTTGTGTGAGCGAGCGTAATATATACATCATGACCATGTACATGTGCCAAGGGCATTGTTAGGTCGCCTAGGCAACGCCCTTCAGTCTACTTGCAAGTGCAATCCAGAGCTGAAACAAGGGGATATAAAGATAGTGAAAATTCAATCAATAAAATTGATGAAATAAAAGCATTTCCTTAATTTGAAAATGTTCAAGTTCTTCATTTTAGTTCCTGGATACAATAAAAATCCTTTTTTTTTTTTTAAAAAATATACTATAATAATTCTTTACTTCAAATCTATATTCATAAATTCGTAAAATTAGATAGTAATGAAGAAGTAGTGTAGTATTTTCTATTTTTAATATCAGAAATTACTATTTTACTAATCTATAAAATATAATATTTCTTTTTAATTTTGAATTTACACATATGACAAACCGTTTCGTAAAGAATTTAATTTCAAAAATAACGTTTTAGCCACCAAAATTTAATATATACCAAAAATTTGTGTTTCATAACCAAAATTAACACAGTCGTCTAATGCACTTTTAAGCCTCTGTACTGATCCTGTAGTATTCCAAAAATAGATACGAACTATGTATTTATATACCTAAAAGCATTTAATTATTTGTGTTTCTTGCTTTTTTACAAAAAACTTAAAATAAAACTTTCACTTGAATTATGAAAAAGTTTTAACATATAAATAACTAAAACTATTTATAAACGAGTATAGAATAAGTTCAACTAGATAATGCCATAAAATAAATAGACGCTGGTATATAAGTTTTACATATTGTAATTATTTTTAAACACGCAATAAAAATTAGTTTTGATTTTCTTTTAATTACGTAGGTATTTTGTTTCTATTAAAAAAGTGACGTTTGTTTATGTGTTTTTGTACATTTGCAAAAGTTCTATTTTGTAAAAGTGCATCGAATGCACCTTGCACTAGTCATAAACAGATGGCGTCAACATTAAAACGGGGAAATATATATATATTTTTTTTAAATAACTATTTAATTAAAATAACATCTCCGCGGTTATATTTTATTAGTATCAAAAATATATATATATATTTTTTTTTTCTCGAAATTATGAAAGATCAAGGACACGCGAAGTTAAAGGACTATAACCTCAAATTTCACCTTCTACTTGTACATACCATTTATTTATTTTACCTACCATTTCATCCTTGTGTTTATTTCCTTGTTTTTTTTTATGCACGACGAGAGTAAAACCCACCTATATAGAATAACCTCTAATTTATATAAATAGGTGGTTTTGATGAGAGGGAAAATGCGCGTTTGTACATAGAAGCTTTATTCTCACATACAATCAAATAAAATGATGAAATTCGTATATACAAAAAAAATTTGATAAATATAAATTTGGAATGGGTATGTGTGTGTGTTTTTCGCTAAAAGTATAGGGATTATGTTTGCGCATACAATTAAAGCATACCAATAAAACCATAAATGTATGGGTTCTATTTCAATGAAATTTTTGGCCTTGACTTAGAGTAACCCCATAAATGAACTGGGTAACGGGATTGAAAGAAAACATACAACACATTCATACATAATATCAAAGTATGATTGGTGAGGGGGGAGGGGAATTGAAATAAAATACACTTCGAACTCATGTTTTTCCTGAATTTCATCGATTTTGCTGAAATTTTAATAAAAATTTGCAAATTTTTTAACGCTTGAAATTAGAATCGAGAGAGATTTTGATTTCGATATTGGACTTTTCATATTGTTTGCAATTGATTTTTTTTTTTATTTTTCCAAATATGTATTCTCTCCAAATTTTTGAAAATTACTTACTTAAGTAATTAAATAATAATTAAATTATTTTCTTGTATCTTTATGTGATTTATTTGTTTTATAAGATTTTTATCAAATTAAGGCGAAAATAATGTACTAGGGTACCTACATAATGAAGTGAAATGTACGCTTTACTGCAAAGTGTACATGTGGGTTGAAGGTCATTGCCCTATTTTGCGCATGCTCTCTTTGGCTATAATTTTGATGTACAACAAATGATTTGCAATGGGAGTGAGTTTGGTGAAGACGAGTGTGCTCTTTGAACTCCCTCCATTGATAAGGCGATTTTTGAGGGTCGTCCCAACACTTTTATGTCTGATAATTACTTTTAATTTTTAACCAGAAAAATTACCGATACTGAGCTACTTTGATAGAGTATGATTTTAGAATGTTTCAGGCTATCACATTGTTATGGAGCTTATGCGTTTTTATTCACTTGAATAGAGACCCAGACAGATCATATATAAAGCGTATCTTTAAAAGACCTATTATGTAGAAAAACAAATTTTAGCTGATTGCGATTAATATGGAGAATAATTAATTTTTTATTTGTCAAAAATTTACAATATTTCTTCCAATATGTATTCTTCTTATTCATAATATTTACTTATTAACTAGTTTAACTAGTTTTGATGTACTTAGTTATTTACTTATAAAAACAATAGGACTTTTTTTTTTTTAATCCAATAACACTTTCTAATTCATGCATTATAAAATATTAATCATTTCAAATAAAATGAAATTAATATCGTAGTTGCTTGAACATACGCTGTAGAATTTTAGAAATAATTTCCACTTGGCCCAGATAGAGTGAAGGTCGTTAATATACACGGTTCGTTCACCTAATATTTTGCTTATCACATTTGCGCGTGTGTTAACTTAACAAACTGCGTTGTATAGGTAATATATATATATATCTATATCTATATATATATATATATATTAAAAAAATAAGAACATTTTACAATGAACCTAGAATATACTAAAACACATTGGCAACAAACTTTTAATAGAATTTTTCAGAGCTCTAGAAGCTTTCTATTGCCCTGACCTTTTCTATTTATCGTCTTTTCTCTGTTACACTCTTTCATTTCTTTGTATTTATAACTGAATGTTTTTAAATCACTAAGAGTTCTATTGGCAAACCATAAAAATATGCTGCGCTTGGGATATGAATTAATAGCGCTCCTATACAATAAGTAAATATGTACCACCTACAATTAAATCCATTGAATGCGTCATAGATGTCGGCGGTTCGCCTTTTTAGACTTTATAAAAGGAAAAAATTTAAAAACTTCATTTATTTCAATAAATTCTAAGGTTTCGTAAAATGGTTAGCAAATCTTTGGATAACATTCTAAAAATATTACTTTAGTTACTTTATTAATATTAAAAAATTTACAACTTAAGTGTATGCGTATGTTTATATGTACACAAGTGATAAAAACAACTCATTTTGTTTTAATTTCGCACTGTTTTGCGTAGTTCTGAAATTACATGACATTAAATTCCCAGTCACCTCAATGCCCGAAAACTGTGTCGATGAACGTATTCAAGGACTTTTTCTTTTATAACACACTAATTCACATATCTCTACGTATGCATGGGCGTAGAGATAGCAAAGTCAATGCGCAAATTGAACTATTAGTTATTAGTATTAGTGGGCTTAAGCGTGTTTTGAAACCACCCAGCAGAAATGGGAAAACTGATTCTATCATAATTGATCATGATGGATGGAAGCTTTTGAAATTCGTATCAATAAAAAAAAATGTTATTCGAAGGGAATGCAAATGTAAATGTTTCGTTTGTTTTTCTTGATCTTGAAACATTTAAAAGTTTAAATTTATATTAATTTTCTTGTATTATTATTTATACACATGTACGTATTTATTATCATATATTTTCAATGATAATATAAATGGATCTCAAATGTATGCGGGAAAATCGTATTACGAGGTTGAAGCACTGAGTTTTCTACTGGGTACATGACGCACACTTAAACGTTCTATATGTAAAGCTTTTTGATACAAGGCATTAGGAGAGATTTCATTCATTCTCTTTGGGAGGTGATACTTTTGTCAATTTTATATGAAATTCTTGATTTTTTCCGTTTTTTTTCTCTTTAACTGAACTTTTCAAAACTTGATAATTTAAAAACAAATAATTTGTTAATTTATTTTGGTACCCTGTGCACATAGGAATCAAAAATATTAAATTATTCAAGCTACAAATAATTTTAATAAATCTTTGTTGAAAATTCTTTTTTCAAATTTTCATATAAACTTGAAAATACTTGAAAATTTTGAAATCAGATTTTTGTTGGAAATTTGGGTTGAAGAATATTTAAATGTAATATTAAAAACATAAAGTAAGTGAAAATCGGCCTATAGTCAGAAATGGGACAGAAAAACTGTCAAAGCTAACAATATTTCAAGGTTTTTCTTCATAACTTGGTTTCCTCTTTTCAAAATTTCCTCTAATTTGCAGGCAACCTAATAGGATAAATCCACTCTGCAAATTTTATTCAAATCGGTGTATTAGTTTGTAAAGTACATAAAAAAATCTTTATGAACAGGTTTATTTTCTCCTAGGATTGTTTCTTCCTCCACTATCCTTGGACCGATTTTACTAAAATTTAACATAATATCGTCTATTTATGTATTTAACCAATATAATTAATTTAAACAAAATCGGTTCAGAAATATTCCAATTAAATTCGAAAAACCAACCACATAAAAAAACGACAAAACTTTCTGGTCGCCCTAGTTTTTCTTTAATAACTTCGTTAATAATTTTTTTAAATTAAAAGGATTTGAAAAGATGCATAAAAAGCAAAAAATCATCAATCTCATATCGAAATTGATGAAATCGTGCCTTTCACACACACGCATGCAAAATGTCTCTTCACGGCTTTTAGATATAGGACATTTCGGCCGCTCATAAAAGTTTAGAGCACAGGAAATATTTTCCTTTATAATTTTCCTTCATAGGAAATATGTACATGAACATAAAATTAGCTTTTATTTTTAATTTACTTAAATATATTCTTTAAAGCTTTCAAAAAGCTTGAAACTCTCGTAATTGGTTTTTTCGTCCATCCAAACAAATAACATGTTCAAAGCTTATAAATAAAACCTAAAACTATAAGCTTTAAGCTTTAGAAACTTCCCGTCTATTAACGAGCTTTCAACCGTTATGTTTTAGCTTGTTTACCACCTTGCCTGAAATATGTGATTAGACATACCCTCCTCTTCTCTCCCACACATCTAGGACCATCGTAGAAAATCCTAATATGCAGGTAAGATTTGTCGAAGGCAGTTTTGGAGGCAAGTCAAGTGGGTTCAATATGTTTGACATGTGCGGGGGTGGTGTGCACTACGTTTTCGGTATTTTTTTCATCAAGTTCATGCCGTGTAAAAGTATATTCCTATATTATCAATAAAACAGCAAAAAAACATTGCAAAATTATGCACACTGTATAAAAAATATTCATTGAAACAACTTGGACCCAAACAGTATTCACATAACATTTTAGTGACTAGTGTAGTAATATTTTGATATTATTTCAAATTGAACAAGTAAATATTTTAGTCACCTTTGTTAATCTGTTTAAGTGGCTAGTGTTTTTGTTTTGAAAAGTCATATTTAAAGAATAATTATAGTTTCTTAAATCTATCTATTATTGAAAGTTTGAACATAGAACAGACAATAACAAATATTCTTGAACTACATCCATTACCATTTAAAAACGGTGGGAATAAGACACCTTATTAAAGTTATTAGACAAATGTGATGAGTATTTTATTAATAATTTATTAAAAAATAAATTGAGTTCAATATGACTGTAAGTGAAAGGGAAAAGTACTTTAAAACTTTTAATATCGAAAGAGTTACGAACAAACTGATTGATCGTGTGCTGTTTGCAGGTAAATATTTGACTTGATTTCTTTCATGAGGCAATGAACTTGTAGCTCTTAAAAAATAAAACGAATCTTGTAAATTACTTGAAACTAACTTAGCTGACTAAATTGGGTCCCCAAATTCTAATTAGAAGTCACACTTACACTTGCAATTGCTGTAAAAACTAGAAGAGTAGGGTTTACGTTCAAGCACACTAGCAACACTTTGAAATTGCATCTGAACTGCAATCACCAGCTTGCTTTCCTTACTTATGTGATGAATTGCAGTGAATCGTGTAAAATGTGATTTTTTCAACTTGTTTTAAATATTTTGAATTCAAGGCATTGACATTGGTCATCCTAAATAGTTTTTATTGAACATCAAAGGATCATACTTATGGTATACATAATATTATTTATATATGGAAGATATGTAATACGGCAGTCCAATTCTCGTATGATTCAGTGAAAGTGGTTGTATAAGGCCAATGACCACTGTTGTTGCCCTCATTTTGCAGCATTGTATGACAATTAGATTGAAAAGTTTCCACTTTTTTTATGCATATATGTACATCTAAAAACAAAATGATTTAGTTTTAATATTATTCTACAAATGGAATTAGATAATAGGAGATTAGGCACATATAAATTATAAAAGATAGAAATCATAAACTATTATGCAATCTAGCCAATGTTTTGACAGTTTCTGGTACCATTGCATATTACCCAAATAACAAATTTTTTTAAAATCAGTCAAAGTGGGAAATGCCGAATTTTTATAGCGTTGTTCTACCAAATTGGAAGAAACCAACTGATCGCCCAAGTTATACAAATTCATATTTCAAAACGGTGTTTACTACTGCAAAAGTTTCAGAAACTATTTTCCACATGCTTTCCAGCATGAAGTAAAAATATTTTTTTTTTTGTTCATTTCATTCTGAGAAGAAAATAATCTTTGTACACCCAGTAGTATCAGACCTATGTAGCAATAATTAAAGGCCCTAAGAAACCGAAAAAATATATGATAAAAATCTGTATTAATGAAATTCTTACTTCAAATTTTTCGGTCAACTTCATCCCATTTTACTGTAAAACAGTCAAAATTGCAGGGCTTTCATCTAAATTCTGCGGCTTGTTGATTCCCTAATCCTAGTAGAAAAATAGTAATATGTATACAAAATATTGATTCAATAAATACCATGAAATTCATCAAAATTTTGCTCCTAATTATTTGGCCCAGCTGACATTTTGAGTTCGAGATGCATGCTGTAAAACAACAAGTATCCCTATATTTTACATAGCAGGTATTTAACTATACATTTTTTCCATCACTCTTTCTCTAAACATACTCATTTCGTAAAATTAACGACTCCTACAATAATAAGTAATTCGAAATGTTTTTAATAAAACTTTGCGTTACACAACATTGGATTGTATACGTTCTCGAAGCCGTTGACCGACAAATCCATGGCCTAGTTACAGGAAATAGTTCGAAATTCACATTGAATGTACAATTTTACAAATACGTCAATGGATTACATTTAATAAAAATAAAATTTTGCATTTTTATGCCCTATGGTAGGTATTACCAGAAAGTAGATTAGTTTTGTCACTACATTTGTAACACATAGAAAGAATCGTTTTAGAAAGGTCTCAAGGGTATGGTTGTGTAGAGAATAAAAAATTGTATCGATTTCTGCATGTCTGTCCGCTCGTCCGTATAGAAGATCACTCGAAAACACATAATCCTATTTTGATGAAAATTAGAATGTGAGCTGGTTCTCCATTAATTTGGTTTGATATTGCATTTCAAGAAAATCGGCCGTTTTCAGATTTATTTTGAAATTTGTGGAGCAATTTTGATCAAATTATTTACATTGATTACATAAATAGGCGATAATATACAATATTAAATTTTAGTAAAATTGATCTAAGGATAGTAGAGAAAGAAATAGCTGTAGGGAAAAAAAACTGGATATATTTAAAAAACTAATATACCAATTTGAAGGAAATTTGCATAAAATATTTATGCTATTAAGGTCTAGGCTATCCGCGAATTAGAGTAAACCAAAGTTATGCAGAAAAACCCTTGAAGTTTTAGCTACTTTTCTGTCACATTTCTGCCATAGGGCATCAAAAAATTGGCTATATGCCGATTTTCAGTTACTTTATGTTATAATACAATTTTAAGAAGCGACTAAAATTAAATTTTGTATACATTTCAAATATCGTATGAAAGTAAAACTTTTTATTTAAATCAATATTTTTTAAAGAATTATATTTTTTTGTACTTTCTTTTATATAATCAATGAAAGGAAGAAAATAATCGCGACCAAATTGTTTGCGAAATTTTTTTTTTCCGAAAGTTGAAGATTTGGAATCCGCTTCCAAAAGGTTGCAGGATTGCGCCACCGCTGATTTTCTTCGGTGGCGCTCTAGTTTGAGAGAGATTCAACGAACATAACAAAAACTACTTTCATTCACTTTCTCTGTTAAAATTATTTCAATTTCCATTTCAAAATAGTTTTTATTGATATTTTATTTTTGTTTGCTACAAATAGAATGGACATATACCTAAGTGCTTAAGCAACATAACTATGTTTCATTGGTATTATACATATTTATATATATTTATATATATAAAGTTTAAGTACGCATAGGTACAAATAAGTAAAATGGAAAGTTGCATCCAAGTATTTGTTCTCAAAAACATAGTACATATTAATCAAAGCTCTGGCTTGCCTTGGTGTCGAAACTATAGTACTATTACGTCGTACACATACAACAAAAAAAATGCTTTCCAAATTATGCACTTATCATAATAACCTTCGTTTGTGTTTAGATATATATATATCGTTCAATGACCCGCAGTTACGACCTACTTGCACTCGAAATATTTTCTCTTTCTTATTTAATTTTATATTATTCTTATTAATACCAAAAGATAGTTTTTTACGCAAGGTAAAAACGATGTATTTTCTCCTTTTACTTGGTTTTTTTTTGTTTTTGGTATTATTTTTGAAATGACACACGATCACAAAAGAACTCGAAAAATGCAAGATGCAAATTTGTTTTTTTTTTTATTTTCAAGATAAATTTAATTTGCATACAAAACAATTTTAAGATTTATTACATTGCTTCAGAAAACATTCAAATTACAATAATTCCACTCAATTTTTCAAATGTGTACATTCTTTGTCTTCATCTTTCCAGCTTTTTCAGTAAGCCTTTGAATGTGGGGCCAGAACGTGAGCTTGGTATCCAAAGTTACTCCCAAATATTTTGTAAATGCTGTTTCAATTGCGCTATCTCTGCATTCCGAGCTCTTGATTGTTTGTGCTTCTGTATCTCTAAGGCAGTCCTGAAAGTTCTGCAATCGCCTGTGCCAGGCACATGGTCCACCTTCTCAACGCAGTCTTCCCCTTCTGAGCACAAAACACACCGTGGCTGCTGTGTGCATTGTGCGACCTTATGACCGACCGTTCCGCATTTGTAGCAGAGGTTGCTCCTATTTGGAACCTTCCAATCCTTCCTTATGTGCCTATATCCAGGGCAGTTGAAGCAGCGGGGTACAAGTAGCCTTTGCTTTACTCTACCTCTGATCCATCCTACTTTAAGGTGTCCTACTTTTAGCAGTCTGATAGCATCCCGCTCATCTAAATCAACGAGTGCCATTTTCTGCGCATTTATATTCGGCCCAAAGATCGTTATTTTTGCATCGGTTGGTCGGTCTCCCAGTTCATTCCTGAGTGCTCTATCTACTTCCTCCCTTGTTGTGATGCAGTCTAGATCTAGAATTTCTATTACTCTTCTGCCGGCTCGATCTCTGACGACTCCCGTCTCTCCGATGGCCTCTTGTATCGCGCCCCGGAAGGCCTTAGGATTTGGCGTGCTTTCGTTGAGTACTACAAGGATATTCCTCCCTTCTGTCCTCCTTATATTTTTGATTTCAATCTGCACCTCCTCCGGGTTGACTTTGTTCCTAAACGCTCCTAGAACCTCTGCGTAAGTCTTTCCGGCTGCCGGTTTGATTAGAACTGCCTCACTGCGTGCCCTTGGAATCGACTGAAGCTTACTTTTTTCCTGCGATTCCTTCTCCTGTAAATGCTGAGGTTTGACCGCTTTGCTGTTCCGCGTATCTGCCGGTGTTTCTGCCTTGTTCGTTCTTTGGACGTTCTATTTTTTATGCCGAAATGTGGTCCATTCAGGTCTTTTGTCTGGATATTTTTGCCTCTTGTGGGCAGTACTCTGTGGGTGGGCTTCCGGGCTTGTTGTTAAAGGCTTCGGTCGTCCCTCTGTTCCTTCTTTTGGCTTTGGATTCATAAGTAGAACTTCAGCCGGGGTCTGAAATGTAAGGGTTTCCCTAGTTGCCGAGCGCATTTCTACCATTTCCCATAGGCAGTCTGTTGATTCCTCTAGGAAAATAAGGCCATCTTTAATGACCTGACTCACGTTTCTTTGTTTTTGAGTCGCTTTCTTCATTTGCGTTAATAGCTTTCGGATGTTTCTTAAGTGGGTTATTTCTTCTTCCTCTAAGCTGCTTCCTTGAAACCATGGCGGGCAGGCGGTTCCAAGAATACAAATCCTGGATTCCTTTTAATCGGAAGTTCTATACCTTTGCTTTGGATTGTTGTGAATTTGTTCCCGTCCAAAATCCTTGGGACCAGCGTCAACCACCAGGGTTTGAACTTGATCAGACTCGAGGCTGGGATTACCCTGTATGGATAATAAATATTGGGTATAGTGTTATATGTTATCAATATAATTAAATTCAAAAAAAAAAAAAATAAAATAAAATTTCTGAAAAAAAAAAAATTAAATTTTCTGCCAAAAAAAATAAAATTTCTCGCACAATTTGTCCTCAGCGGAAGACAAAACTAAACTAGAAAACCTGATCGTCAAGGGTGTTCAAATTGTATTTCCAATCAATTATTTTCACTGGAAACCCAATTGGGGACATATAGGGTGGCCCCTCTGATTTCAGCGAAGCCCGAGATTTTTTGTTAGTTTATCTTCCTTTTTTCTTATCTTTCAGTTGTTCTTCAAACTTATGTTATTATCTCTGCTATCTTCTTCAATTAATTCTTTATGTTCAACTAAAAACAATGAAATAAAAAGAACTATTAAATAAATAAAAAAAATAAATTCAGCTGTCAACATTTTTTTTTATTTAATTATTTCTGTCACCTAACCCCCTCGAAGACGAGGGGGCTAAATTTGCGCTTCAGGATAAACGCGCGCCCTGCAAAGCAGGCGTTTTCTCGTTCAAGCAGTTCCACAGCAAATCTTGGGAAGGTAGCGCAAATACGGACGGCGAGCCATCACATATACTTTACCCCCCTTGGATTGAAATTCAGCTAGAAAAAAGACAACAATTAGTATATTGTATGAAGATTTAAAACCTCATTGTACTTACTGTGATTTGGTAGAATGGAAATTTGTTTAAGACGGTCCAAACATTTCCGGAATTTGTAAATTTTTGAGTTTTTAGATGTCTCGTAATTCACCTAGAAGATAGAAAAATATTACTATATTGTATGAACATTCTGAATTCTACTTCTTCTTCCACGAACTGATTCAACTCCCTGATCGACGCCTTTCCCCAATTTGGGCAAATTGGCAGCCCTGCGCTGATCAGGTCATCAAAAATGTCTGAAAAATAAAATCAATTAGTTGTATGAAGATTTAAAACCTCATTGTACTTACTGTGATTTGTGAAATCTGTGAAACTTGTTTAAGACAGTCCAAAAACAGGAAAAAAATGGCGCCCGCCAAGTTTGTAGCTTTTGTGGCCAATGCTTTTAATACTTTTTTGGAAAATACACTCAATAACCCCCACGAAGATGAGGGGGTTATTTTTAAAGAAAAAAAAAACAAACAAAAAATGGGTACTTCTCCCAGAAAGAAAGAAAAAAAACTCCAATGGCTGAATACTCAAGCCATTTTGAGTTTTCAGCCGACGCGACACGTCTTCACTCATCACAGGTCGTTTGCAAACTGAAGCAAAAACGACGAAAAAACAACAAAAAAACAACGAAAAGCACTGGTGTGGGAAAATTGAGAAATTCACCATTAAAAATTTATTAAAAAAAGCGATCGTTTTGACCCCCACCATGCTCCCACTACTTTTTTCTTTGAAAATTTTTTGGCCATTTTCCGCACAACTGTCGCCTAACCCCCTCGAAGACGAGGAAGCTAAATTTGCGCTTCAGGATTGACGCACGCCCTGCAAAGCAGGCTTTTTCTCGTTCAAGCAGTTCCGCAGCAAATCTTGGGAATGTAGCGCATATACGGACGGCGAGCCATCACATATAGTTTACCGCCCTTGGATTGAAATTCAGCTAGAAAAAAGACAACAATTAGTATATTGTATGAAAATTTAAAACCTCATTGTACTTACTGTGATTTGGTAAAATGGAAATTTCTTTACGACAGTCCAAACACTTCCGGAATTTGTAAATTTTTGAGTTTTTAGATGTCTCGTAATTCACCTAGAAGATAGAAAAATATTACTATATTGTATGAACATTCTGAATTCTACTTACTCTTCCACGAACTGATTCAACTCCCTGATCGACGCCTTGCCCCAATTTGGGCAAATTGGCAGCCTTGCGCTGATCAGGTCATCAAAAATGTCTGAAAAATAAAATCAATTAGTTGTATGAAGATTTAAAACCTCATTGTACTTACTGTGATTTGTGAAATCTGTGAAACTTGTTTAAGACAGTCCAAAAACAGGAAAAAAATGGCGCCCGCCAAGTTTGTAGCTTTTGTGGCCAATGCTTTTAATACTTTTTTGGAAAATACACTCAATAACCCCCACGAAGATGAGGGGGTTATTTTTAAAGAAAAAAAAAACAAACAAAAAATGGGTACTTCTCCCAGAAAGAAAGAAAAAAAACTCCAATGGCTGAATACTCAAGCCATTTTGAGTTTTCAGCCGACGCGACACGTCTTCACTCATCACAGGTCGTTTGCAAACTGAAGCAAAAACGACGAAAAAACAACAAAAAAACAACGAAAAGCACTGGTGTGGGAAAATTGAGAAATTCACCATTAAAAATTTATTAAAAAAAGCGATCGTTTTGACCCCCACCATGCTCCCACTACTTTTTTCTTTGAAAATTTTTTGGCCATTTTCCGCACAACTGTCGCCTAACCCCCTCGAAGACGAGGAAGCTAAATTTGCGCTTCAGGATTGACGCACGCCCTGCAAAGCAGGCTTTTTCTCGTTCAAGCAGTTCCGCAGCAAATCTTGGGAATGTAGCGCATATACGGACGGCGAGCCATCACATATAGTTTACCGCCCTTGGATTGAAATTCAGCTAGAAAAAAGACAACAATTAGTATATTGTATGAAAATTTAAAACCTCATTGTACTTACTGTGATTTGGTAAAATGGAAATTTCTTTACGACAGTCCAAACACTTCCGGAATTTGTAAATTTTTGAGTTTTTAGATGTCTCGTAATTCACCTAGAAGATAGAAAAATATTACTATATTGTATGAACATTCTGAATTCTACTTACTCTTCCACGAACTGATTCAACTCCCTGATCGACGCCTTGCCCCAATTTGGGCAAATTGGCAGCCTTGCGCTGATCAGGTCATCAAAAATGTCTGAAAAATAAAATCAATTAGTTGTATGAAGATTTAAAACCTCATTGTACTTACTGTGATTTGTGAAATCTGTGAAACTTGTTTAAGACAGTCCAAAAACAGGAAAAAAATGGCGCCCGCCAAGTTTGTAGCTTTTGTGGCCAATGCTTTTAATACTTTTTTGGAAAATACACTCAATAACCCCCACGAAGATGAGGGGGTTATTTTTAAAGAAAAAAAAAAACAAACAAAAAATGGGTACTTCTCCCAGAAAGAAAGAAAAAAAACTCCAATGGCTGAATACTCAAGCCATTTTGAGTTTTCAGCCGACGCGACACGTCTTCACTCATCACGGGTCGTTTGCAAACTGAAGCCAAAACGACGAAAAAACAACAAAAAAACAACAAAAAAACAACGAAAAGCACTGGTGTGGGAAAATTGAGAAATTCACCATTAAAAATTTATTAAAAAAAGCGATCGTTTTGACCCCCACCATGCTCCCACTACTTTTTTCTTTGAAAATTTGTTGGCCATTTTCCGCACAACTGTCGCCTAACCCCCTCGAAGACGAGGAAGCTAAATTTGCGCTTCAGGATTGACGCACGCCCTGCAAAGCAGGCTTTTTCTCGTTCAAGCAGTTCCGCAGCAAATCTTGGGAATGTAGCGCATATACGGACGGCGAGTCATCACATATAGTTTACCCCCCTTGGATTGAAATTCAGCTAGAAAAAAGACAACAATTAGTATATTGTATGAAGATTTAAAACCTCATTGTACTTACTGTGATTTGGTAGAATGGAAATTTCTTTACGACAGTCCAAACACTTCCGGAATTTGTAAATTTTTGAGTTTTTAGATGTCTCGTAATTCACCTAGAAGATAGAAAAATATTACTATATTGTATGAACATTCTGAATTCTACTTACTCTTCCACGAACTGATTCAACTCCCTGATCGACGCCTTGCCCCAATTTGAGCAAATTGGCAGCCCTGCGCTGATCAGGTCATCAAAAATGTCTGAAAAATAAAATCAATTAGTTGTATGAAGATTTAAAACCTCATTGTACTTACTGTGATTTGTGAAATCTGTGAAATTTGTTTAAGACAGTCCAAACACTTCCGGAATTTGTAAATTTTTGAGTTTTTAGATGTCTCGTAATTCACCTAGAAGATAGAAAAATATTACTATATTGTATGAACATTCTGAATTCTACTTACTCTTCCACGAACTGATTCAACTCCCTGATCGACGCCTTGCCCCAATTTGGGCAAATTGGCAGCCCTGCGCTGATCAGGTCATCAAAAATGTCTGAAAAATAAAATCAATTAGTTGTATGAAGATTTAAAACCTCATTGTACTTACTGTGATTTGTGAAATCTGTGAAACTTGTTTAAGACAGTCCAAAAACAGGAAAAAAATGGCGCCCGCCAAGTTTGTAGCTTTCGTGGCCAATGCTTTTAATACTATTTTGGAAAATACACTCAATAACCCCTACGAAGATGAGGGGGTTATTTTTAAAGAAAAAAAAAACAAACAAAAAATGGGTACTTCTCCCAGAAAGAAAGAAAAAAACTCCAATGGCTGAATACTCAAGCCATTTTGAGTTTACAGCCGACGCGACACGTCTTCGATCATCACGGGTCGTCTGCAAACTGAAGCCAAAACGACGAAAAAACAACAAAAAAACAACGAAAAGCACTGGTATGGGAAAATTGAGAAATTCACCATTAAGAATTTGTTAAAAAAAGCGATCGTTTTGACCCCCACCATGCTCCCACTACTTTTTTCTTTGAAAATTTTTCGGGCATTTTCCGCACAACTGTCGCCTAACCCCCTCGAAGACGAGGAAGCTAAATTTGCGCTTCAGGATTGACGCACGCCCTGCAAAGCAGGCTTTTTCTCTTTCAAGCAGTTCCACAGCAAATCTTGGGAAGGTAGCACATATTCGGACGGCGAGCCATCACATATAGTTTACCGCCCTTGGATTGAAATTCAGCTAGAAAAAAGACAACAATTAGTATATTGTATGAAGATTTAAAACCTCATTGTACTTACTGTGATTTGTGAAATCTGTGAAATTTGTTTAAGACAGTCCAAACACTTCCGGAATTTGTAAATTTTTGAGGTTTTAGATGTCTCGTAATTCACCTAGAAGATAGAAAAATATTACTATATTGTATGAACATTCTGAATTCTACTTCTTCTTCCACGAACTGATTCAACTCCCTGATCGACGCCTTGCCCCAATTTGGGCAAATTGGCAGCCCTGCGTTGACCAGGTCATCAAAAATGTCTGAAAAATAAAATCAATTAGTTGTATGATTTAAAACCTCATTGTACCATGCTTCTTCTACTTTTTTCCATTTAAACAAAAGTTCAAAATGGAATATGCGGCGCCATCTGAAGAGAGCTTTCAAATTTTATATCTAATTTTTTTACCGAAAGCTTCTTGTTTTAAAACTACCTTGAATTTTTCGGAGTTGACTTCCGAATTCAATATGTGTTTTTATATGGTTTAGTCAAAGCTCAAAATTAAAATGCATTAGAATCCTGATTTTTTTAAGGACCTGTAAACCAATTATGGTTATTCCTGTATTCCATACAAAAAATACAAAATTAAATCTTTGGATAAATGAAAGAAAAAGCACTGTAAAATCTGCCCTAATAAACCAGCTAGCCAAATGATTTTCGATTTTATGATTAGGTTTTCTATTTTTTAATGAGAATCAAAATATTGTAATAAAAAACAAAAGTTTCGATTTATGCCATCTATATCTCGAATAAAGTACTAAATATATTTCGTTAAAGTTAGACCCCGTTAATAAAATTGATTAAATAAGCCCGTATAAAATGTATGGTAACTGTGCTTATTTTTCCCAAAAAAAACACGGATAAACTATCATATTGTATAAATGTTTCCCTTTCAAATGTTCCACGGATTTGACAGAGACAACTCATAACTTCGTAATTATGAATCGTCTCTTGTTCTATAATGGAAGCTTATGGTGCATGAGAAATGTATGGATCTTCTAAAAATAACGAGATCTTTTATTGTTTTATATCAAACTTTGAAAATGTAATTTTAATCTTTTAAAGTCACAAAATTGTGTACAGTCCTATTGATTATATACTCACACACACATGTATATTGTTCTCAAGTCTGTTTATAGAATTACGAAAAAACTAGAATCAATTCTTCTATCTATGTGCTTCTAGAGAAAATATATGTTTTCTTGTATCCATTTCCACTTTTACTTATACGTCAAATTTACATTTACTGTTGTATGAATGTATTCAAATGAAACTTCCAAAGCTAAAAAATAAAAGTTCATCGAACTTTGCCTTGAAAATTTCTATTGAAATAGATTAAACTATAAATTAAAATATTGAGATTGTTTATACGTGTTTTTTTTTTTATAACAATCATTGGGTGAATAATATATTGTATATAGTGATGGGCACACAATTAAAAATCACTTGATATACACCTTTTGTCCTACTTACTGATCAAAAAATTCGTCAAAAACCCGTTCGGTTCTTCATAATCTAATATTTTAATTTAATTTAATATTTGTTATGCAAAGAACTAATTAGACTTGAATTATTATAAAATTTAATTAATTGATTAAGAGAAGAAAAATAATTATAACACTTAAATTTATATAACGACGTATTCGAAATAAATCAAAGTAAAATTATATAACATATATAGTAACTGAAAATCGGCCTATAGCCGAAATGGCGAAAATGAGACATAAAAATTGTCAAAACTAACAATATTTTAAGGTTTTTTCTTAATAACTTTCCTCTTTTCAAAATTTCCTCTAATTTGCAGGTAACTTAGACCCTAGTAGCATACATAAATCTACTCTGCAAATTTTTTTCAAGTTTTTTAAGTACATAAAAAAAAAACTTTATTAACAGGTTTATTTCCTCCTAGGATTACTTCTTTCTCCACTATGCTTTTACCGAATTTAATAAAATTTTACATGGTGTCGTCCATTTATGTAGTTAACCCAAATAATTAATTTAAACAAAATTGCTTCACAAATTTTCGGATTAAATCCGAAAAACCATATAACAAAAACGACAAAATCGGGCAACGCATTTTTGATTTATCTTGCACAACCATACACCCTTGAAACCTTTCCACGATGATTATTTCGATGTGTTACACACTTAATGACAAAACTAATATACTCTCTGGTAGTACTTAACATAGGGGATAAACAGTTTAGAAAGGAAATGAATTGAACACATCACTAAAACTTAGGCTGAGATTTGGTTCCAAGGAGTTAGCTGCGAAACCATTGGGTGTCAAATCAAAAATCATTTATAATCCAAAATGGGAATTTTTCTTGTATAATTTTTGGTAGCATTTAGCAACAATTCTGTTTTTTTAATAGTTTTGTAAAAACTACTTTGTGTTATAAAAATGCATGTATATTTACAGTTATATTGTATCCGTAACGTATAAGAAAGTAAAAAAGAAAATGTGAAAATATGATATAAGGTAAATGCTTGCTGTTAAAGAAAATATTAGTAAAAGGAACAGAAACAAAACGTCAATGTACGACTAACCTTGAAAATTAACTTTTTATAACTTTTATATTGGTTAGTCCGACAGAAGTCCAAAATATTGAATCTCGAATGTTCTGAAAATTCTGTAATCTAAATAAAAAAAAAGAGAACGTTATTAATTTATCAACAAAACGTATTGGAAGAGGTTAAAAGAAAAGAACACTGTTGCGAGATACATTGGCCCTTTTTGGGGCCTATCCAAAAGAAATACGAAAGAATTTATTAAATAAATTTTACCGCCGAGAAAAATAAGTTGTATCTTTTTTTTTTTTGAAATTCAAAATTAATCGTTACATTATAATTCCATTTTAGATACGAAACATAAGTGGGCTAAAGGCGCCTTTGAAAGAATATTAGTGTGTTAGTCAATTTTTGCATATAAAATATATATCTATAATTTTTACTAATAGTAAAACAGTTTCAAGGTTTTAAAAGGAAAACTGGTTTTGAAATAAATTTTTATGAAATAGGTTTATATGTAGACAGTTCTAACGAAGTTCGTTGACTTTAGAAAGAAAAATATTTTCCCCCAACAAATATTGCAATTACATGTGAGAACTAACAACGAAACCTCGAAGTAACGAAGAGAGCTTACAAATGGCACCTGCCCAACCTAAAAATCCCATTTAATTAAAATTTGAAGTTTTAAATAAGAAAATTAAAAATTTATCAAAAATTTCCATAAGTATACTAGAAAAAAAAAAACTTTCAATTACTATGCCTTATATCGCAGCCCACAAACCCGAAAATCGAGTTCTTAATGTAATTTTGAACTTGGATTATACAAAATTAAATATTTCAATTTTAATAAAATCCGTGTTAAGAAACGCACCGGGTGCATTCAAACAAATTGTATTATCAAGCTCAAGCATTTATATGAAGTAGAAGAATCTCAGAGATCTCCAAAAGGAGGCATTAAGTTTTCTGCGATTTCAATAAAATATTGAAAAGAAATAAGATAGTAAAATAGTATATTATTCCTTTTTTTTTAAAAATATGGATATAACCTGAAATCGATGTCAATAAGATCTTTTGATCCATTCCAATCGTGCAATTAATGTGGGATTAACAAAAAAAAAAAAAAATAGTTTTTGGAAGTTCCAGTTATGTGAAAGCACCGAGATTGTACACCTCTACATAATGCGGCCCTGCATATGAAAAAAAGGCAATATTTTGTTACCGTGTTTATGGCACACATGATGTTGATGGCAATGAACCAGAACCAGTAGGTAGCGAGAGTACATTGATCTACAAACACAAATGCAAGTGCAGCGATTTTCATAAGTGTATTGAACAAGAGTGAAAAGAATAAGAAATGAATTTGTACATAAACAATTTTAAATTTATTTTAAAAGCAGCATTCGTTGGTATCTCTTCTAAAAGAAAAAATGCGATTAGCTATAATATATTTTACGGGGTTTTCAACGATTGTTGGTTCGAAAGGTAAATGATCTGAGGAACAAACACTATGCTGCTACAAATTCAATTTCATTCATTATAGATTCATACTTATATGTGTGCAGCAATATAATATGTACACAAAATGTTCTAAACTCCCTAGATATGCGGTACCTTAACGTTTGATGGCAATAAAATGTCATCCGTAAAGTTTACCACGAAGGCCACGTTCGCATATATATATATATATATTTATTTTTGTACTCTTATGTGTTTATTAATATTATTATACCAAATACATAGGTTCTATAAGCTATATGTGGCCTTCAACGTATTCCATTCCTATCTCTAGATTCATTTTATTTCACGAACTAAAAGAGTTCTTTAAAAAAAAATCTACACAAGAACTAGAATAATTTTTAATTTAACACAACATATAAAACCTAATCTAAATTTATGTTAAATCTGTGAAAAATCTTATTTATAATAAGTAGTAACTATATAAGTCATACCAATGCTAAGAATTGTGATGTGTAAAGCGCATGTGTTTGTGACTAAATTCAGAAGGTATGCTTATCGATTTGATTAAATATTCGAAATTGAACTCACCTTGCCACTATTTTACGGCTCTCTGGATTTCTATATACATTTCATTTCTGTTTCGTCGTCAATTTACCCGTGCTTTTGGGTATATATATATATATATAGTATATCTGTATAGGCATTCATTCCTATATGCCTCTGAAAACATTTGATATGATTTGTTTTGACTGTGTGTGAAACAGAATGAAGAATGAAAAAGTGAGTGAACACCGCAATTACTGAACTCGAATACATTTATGCGGTTAAGCTTTGGTAAAAATATCGCCATCGTCAGTTTTACCAGTACAAATTTTCCTTTCATTGGCGCGACTGGTTGTCGATTAACGAGTTCAGGAAAAATAGTTTGTGTTTTCAAAATTCTACGCGTTTTTATTTCAAAAATGAAAATCTAATATCAAAATATATGTAAGAGGAGTAATAATTCTCAATAGAAGAAAATTTCTTCAAAATTTTAATATCGCCGGATGTTTTTAAAATAACAATAATGTCAACAACATCAGTGATATGTGTCCAAATTCCTGATTGTTCAACAAATCAGAGAAAATTAAATTCAATAAATCAAAATTATGATAATCATAATACTACTACTACAATCAATATAGATCGAGTTGATGATCAATCGATCAATAATTTTAATAATATAAAACTTATAAATAGTCAAGATAATTCAAATATATCAAATATTAATACTAGTTCCATTTTAACTCATAAAATTCCCAATAGTAATGTAATATATGTAAATAATAGTTCAGTTATAAAAAATAGTTGCCAAGTGAATACTAAACTGTTAGATACATGTTCTGTTGTCACTGCAAATACTTCTGTGGCAAATTTGCAAAGGCCACAAACACCGGAATATATAAAAAGTTATCCTGTCATGGATACAACTGTTGGAAGTTCTGCAAAAGGCGACCAAGATCTTAATATAGGTATGTATAAAACTATTAATAAGGTGGGCCAGACGAAATAGTAATATAAATAATAAGTTAAAATTTTTAGAATTTCTCACTTGTTCTTTGTAAATATATATGTTAAAAATCAATATTATATATTTTAACCTTTGTTCAATTCAAAATCGATAAAACTTAAATTGTTGTTAACCTTGAATAAATGTTTCCTGATTTTCAAATTTTATTTTATCAAAAATTAGTTAAAATTTGGTAATTCAAAACTTAAGTTTCTAATAACGATAATTTTGAATTGAAAATATCTGAAATTCTAGCGATATATGTTACAAAGTAATTTGTGTACTACTTATGCACTTCTTTAAACGGGTACCCACCCACACCACATGAATAACATATCTTACCTTGACCTTTTTCATAAAACCAATAATAAAAAAAAAATAGCTGAAGCAAATTTATAAATATATTAGTTCGTAAAATACTCATGTATTTTTTACGTTAATTTCCACCAAAATTAAATCAAAATCGCGACAAGTTTAAAATTTGAATTTGAATGATGGAGAATGTGTTAAAAAATTCAAATTTTTAGATTTACAAAAATTAAAAGAAATTCATTCACAAAGCATAAAGAAAATACACTTCTCCAATTATTATCTCGTTTTTTTCTTTTTTTTGCTTAGGAAGGACTGGATTCCAAAAACTAATTTTACTTTCGTTGAAATTTTCAGATAAACACTCACATTTCGTCATCTTTCACTTTATATCGCTTTCTTTTCAAGTTAGTTAACGACCTGGTTGGTCTACCAGTTAGTGCTAGACAATAATTTAAAACGTATATATTGGGAAAATGTGAGTGAAGAGAATGATGCTATCGTATATTTTTGAAAAGTTGTTGTGCTTTCCTTAGTAACTACTTTCTCCAAAAATTATGTAATTTTCCTCTTTCTTTGTATTAAAAAAAAAAAAATACGTGTACAACGATTTCTTTTTAATTGCAATATAAATTTCTATTACTTTATTTTTTCCGTACTTTTACAAGAAAAATTAATTTATATATAAATTTTGATTAATTTTACTTATATAGCTTTTCACTTTTCTTTTCAGAATTCGATGGAACAACTGTTTTGTGTCGCGTATGCGGAGACAAAGCTTCCGGATTTCATTATGGTGTACATTCATGTGAAGGGTGTAAGGTAAATTTCACAAGATTTTAAAAAAAATTCACCAATTTTTAGATATAAATACATTAATATATAGAAAGGTTAGGTTGGAATATAAAAAAAAAGCATACCTGAACAATAAAATCTGTCTATAAGAAATTTGATGATAGCAAAATGATTCTCCCCAAAAAAGCACAATCGACTCCTGAGAACCCAAATTAAATTCGATCTGCTTACCTATATACATAAATTTACCTGGCCCCAAATCCTGAGCCTAAGAACATTTCGTTAGTTAATAGGAGAAGGAAGGTCGAATATATACGATGTAATATTCAAATCAGGAGGTTTATTCCTGAACTTAATTAAGTTTACTGGTTAACGAGTTGATTTGTTTTTTTAATTTGAATGATGAAAACTGATTAAGGACAGTTGTTTTTGTTTCAATTTCTATTCATTCTATTTGTTACTTTCTTTGGAAGCTTTTCGTTCAATTTTAACCTCAAAGTTGAGAATTAGTATTAAATTTCACTGACATTGCCTTTCATGCAAAATCAAAAAAAAACGGTCAGTTTTCATAATTTCCAAAATTTTCTTTATTGTAAAAATCATGGGCCTTGTATGTAAGATAAAATATACATAACAAGATAAGTCTTTCGCCCCCACTAATAAAAAAAAAACTTACTCATTTCAAGGACGAGTAGAACATTAGGTGGGTAAGTTAACTTTGCAAATTTCAAGTCGATCAGAAAAATTTTTCTGATCGGATCGACGCAAGTCGGATTGAAGTCGATCTGGGTTTTTACATGGACTATTTCTCGATTAAAGTCTCGACTTCAAGTAGATTATGTAAACGCTATGTAAGGTAGTGTTACTCGTGCATATATATGTTATTTTCTTAAAGTTGACAAGTTCTTCATAAACCAGAAAAAGTCGTTTTAAAAGAATGAATAAAGGTTTTTCCATTTCCTTACTGGTGTTTTGGTTGTTGTTGGGATAATATCTGTCACCTTGAGATAATAAGAAATATATAATAAAAAAAAAAAAACATATAGCTTATATATATTTGCTGTTTTAAATATTTTAAACTATTTTATTCACACCGGTAGAAACGGAATTCACGCCATCCGTATTTGAAATCACAAAAGAATTTATTTGCTATGCAATTTATTTAAAAAAAAAAAAAAACACACACACATAAAAAATTTGAATAAATGTGTTGGTGGATACGCATACATATTAAATAAATAAATATATTCGTTCGTTTATTTTTTTTACGGTGCCATGCGGTAATTGACCAACTAGAGTGTGAATAACCTCTTTCAATGTCAGATTAAAAATGTTTTCAACATGTTTTTATTATGTTTTAGCTCTTGTCGCGGGATTTTACGAAATTAAGAGCGCGTTTGCAGGATTATTACATTGATTTTGAGGAATAGAGAAATAGAGAAATTCAAATGTGTAAAAATTTTTGTCTTTTTTTTTGTTTTTAGACGTTTATTGTTACCGTATTAAAAATCCTCCATAAAATAGGTATATTTATTCGCACACCATCGTTCCTTTAGAGGTGAATTACCTCATCGGTTTTTCTTTTTTTTCTTCTTTTCTTAAAGAAGTAATGAACGAAGAACACCACAAAGAAAAGAAACAGTTAAGAACAGTATAGGAAGAACTGAAAATTGTATGTACATACCTTTGACTAGAAAGAAATAGAAAGATCTGGGTCTAAAGTTTAATTGAACAAGTCCTCACAGAAATCGATAACAAAACAGGTCACTGAACTAGTTAGTATTCCCTATAATTGTATATTTCATGGTTTACTGACTGCTTTATAATACTGCTACACATATTATATTATATCTGAGCTTCTAGTATCTTCTATAAACTGATTTAATTCATTTTATAAAAGAAAATTTATAATTTCAAGTGCAGTAAAGTACTAAATTTATTTCTTTTATATTCAGATGTTTATTATAAGAAGATGCTAATGAGTTTTTTTTATAAATACATATATTAAAATTAAAAATGAAATTAAAATGGTGCTATTCACATTTTGAAGTTCGTATTCATTCCATCTTACTCTACAATAAGATGGAATAAAAATGCATTTCACTAAAGTAATAGGAAAAAGTGTGTATAAGAAAGTTGGGTGGTTTGCCATACCATATATTTTTTTATTTATTGTTTTCATTTTGTTTCGTTCTCCATTAAACTTGGTTGTACACACACACACACACACACACACTGTCGAATATATATAATTCTTCTTTCTTCTTTCTTTTTTGATTTCCCATCTCTATCATTATGCAAAAGGTGAATAAAACCCATGCATAAGTCATTGGCCGCACCGTTTCAGTACAATGGCCTTTTTTTTGAAAGTTTGCAAGACAAAATGGTTTCATTGCTTTTATCAATTTGATACATTTTTCTTTCTTTTTTTTTTTTAAATAGTTTTATTAAAATGTTTATTTCTAATAAGTCGATATATGTATTTTTTACAATTATTGACTAAATTGAGTTGCGATAACATTTAATTAAAAATTATAATCGCAAGTGCAACTCTTATTAAAAATATATAACAAACTAATTTAATTATTATTAATGGCGTTTTGAAAGTAATAGAAAACATAATTCAATTTTATACCAAAAAATTACAATTTATTTATTATATACCGAAGAGGTATATATTTGAAAATGTTGAATTCGTTGAATTTCATCAATAAATTATTTTTTAGATGAATATGTTTTTGAAATACATTACAATTGCTCACAGGATAATCATTTGATTTTCTTATGAATCATATATTTACTACGATATTTACGTAAAAAAAAAATAAAAAAATTCAAGCTCTTATACAAAATGTCTATATAGATTGTTATTGTATATAGGTATATAGTATACAATTTAGGTCATCAACCTCACATTTAGGTTAGATTTGAATTCCAATATTAAAATTATATATGTATGTATGTCCCGTTTCCGTAACCCTAAATAAAGTGAAAAATGAAGAAGTGGAAAATACATTCATCTCCCCTCGTCTGTAACGCGGTAAATACGTTTTTTTTTTATTTAAGGAATTCAGACTGAATACAAAATATATTTATAGCTTTCGCGTTATTAGGAATTCCGAATTAAAAGGTTCTCTAAACTCATACAAAATGTGGGAATACGTTCTTCAATAAAAACAGAAATTAAGAAAAAATATTTGAATTGATTCCTTTGTAAAGGACACACAAAGAAATCGAGAGTTCTAGGGAAAATATCTGTCCTGAAAAGTACATTCAAGATTCAAATGCAGCATATAACTGATTTAGTCTACAACAAGGCGAAAATATTTTACGTGCGCCGAATAGATATGCAATAGTCGATGGCAGAAGCTTTCTGATTGAAAAGTTACGTCGGTTTCAGATAAGAAATAGATTTGTAACACATAAAAGCTCTATGCATTGTTTGAAATATTTAAATTCTAATTTAATTTCATTGCATAATTTTATAGTGTCCAACAAATCCTTTTTGTTTTTTTGTATTTTTGTAATACACATGTATTTTCAGAATATTTAAAATAGAACACAAAATTAATGTATTTTATTAATAGTAAAACTCTCAATTAAAATGCCTAGCTATTTTCTGGTAGAAAAACTCGACAAGTCCATTTTTAAATATCATATATGTATTATACGGTAATGAATGACGTCATCTTTAAATGTGAAAGAGAAAAAGGAAGACTAAAAATTAGAAAAACCTTATTATTCATCATACTATTTAGTAAGTTCTTTTAAAATGGCACTCAACAATAAAAAAAAAAAGCATTCCATACGAATTAGTTTGATCATTCTAGAAAGATCATTGGAATATTTCTGCTTCTATCACACCAGTATTCTTTCTGTGTTGATGGTTTAAGCACAAAGAACTACATATTATAGTGTTGGGTAAAAAGTCATTGACATTTCACCAAACAAATTTCATTGGAATCAAATAACGTCATTAATTTTATTTTGCTTCATCAGTTCAAGATGTTTCCACATGCAAAAACTGCATAACGTCACAGATGTGACGTGCTTTTTCTGGTATTTTCGCGAAACATGTATTTTGATAAAACAATCTGCAAGGCATTTACGAATCTTCGAACTTAATTTCAAATCGTTTGTTTAGTGATGGAAAGAGTTAGGTAATCTGTATATGTATATATACATTGTGCGCCACGAACCACGGCAAAAAAGTACCGCTGAGTGCAATGACTTTTGCATTAGGTTTTTGAAAAATAACAGAGCTATATTATAAATTCCAGGGAACTGGGAAAATACATGACATTTTAGGCATAATTAATAATTCAGTACATTCAAAATACGCAATAGAAATTTTATAAAAATTATTGCACTCACAATTAAATTAAAATTTTTTGATAGTATGCAATTACAAAATGCGTTTATATAAGTAATTTCTTTAATACTGGAACGAGTAATTGTTGTAATTGATTTTTTGAATAACAACGAAAATTAACAACATCATACTATATAGACTAAGAACATACTTAGATTTTGTCTGTGATTTTAGTTATCTTAATTTATATATTTATATGAATTTGTTAGCCATATCCTTCGTGACATACATTACCTAAATGCCTTAGTTCTGAATTTTTGAATAAAATGTTAGCTGAGGTAAATAGCTTTATTTTGGATATACTTGTAAGTATGTTCATGAATACATTTCAAGATGTATGGAACGTACCTAACTAACTTCCTTATTTTTTTGAAAATAAATAAATTTATATACCTACGAATTCTCTAAGAATTTCAAGATATATCTGGATTTTTGGAACAATTTTAAGTATTCTTTAGAAACTAAAAACCAAGAAATGAACTTTAATTTGAATTAATTCAATTTTATTTTATATATAAGAGTTTCCAAAAAAAAAAGTATAGTTTCTTGACTTTTTTTTAAACCTATGCTTGTTGTATTTTTAAATTTATTTTTCTTAGAAGTTTAAGGACGTATCCATGCTGATCTATTTTTCTCACTTTTTCATAAAAAAAACTTTCATACAATTTTTGCCATTATCAGGGGAAATATCTTCTATTTAGCTTTCAGTAGCACAATTTGATAAATTTTTCTTCCTAAAATCACTTTTCATACTCAAAAAGTTTTCCAATTTTTTTATTACAAACTACCTACAGAAATTTGACTCAGTGTGTACAGGTTCAATTTTTTCTTGATTTGGCACAAGACTTGCGCACGGACGCCGATTGGGATACATTATAGTGTTCTCTGTCGAAAGAAAAATCTCCCAAATATATTTCGTCACAAGAGGAAGGAATGTATGGTATCTACTGTGTATACCCTTTCTGGTTTCTATTATAAGAATAATTTATCTCTGTAAGTTAATTTTAGCAGAAATATTTTTTTTTTTTAGATCTATATGATTTGTTTTTATGATTTTAGGCTCATAAAATCAAAAAATAGAAATATTATTCGTTTAGTTTTTATGAAAACTGTAATTAAAAGAAAATGATTCACAAAAATTAATATAGGTTAGATATGGTGAAAAAGCATACAATAGAATTGCCAACTTGTATATTCTTTTTTGGTACATTCATTTTTTTTTTCTCAGAAAAACATGTCACCTTTTTAATATTATGTATTTGCAAAAATGATTCTATTACAAAGAGGAGAGTTAAATTTGTTAGAGACTCAAAATTGTGCCAAAACTTAATACACGAATATTCGTCTTTATATTAATCAAAGAGTATAAATACTTGAATAGATGGTATAACAGTATAAAGTTGAATAGTTCATTGAACTAACATCTTTTTTTTATTTTATTACAATATAATAGGATAATTTGTCCCTTAAACTTTTGTAAATTTTAATGAACAAAAATTAAGCTTCTCTATTCTATAGCCAGCTATACAACCGATTAAAAGGAGTTCAATAACCTTTAAAGGCACACACACACACACACACACAAACACTGGGTATTCAAAAACGTACATTTTCCCTTTCCATTTGAAGTTTATATGCAAAAAAAGAAGAATTTCATAAAAACATAAAATGGGTTAAAATACTAAAAGTTCGCAATTATTTGTGTCCAACATTTAAATTTTCGGAACTGATGAAGAAAATATATTATTTTCATTTAAACATATTTTTTTTTTTTTTTTTTTATTTTTCTGTTATGATAAAAAGTTGAGGGTCGAACAAAACAAATTTTACAGGGAAGTAGGTCAACAAACTGTATTAACCTTTTAATCAACAACTATACAGAACCTAATACACACATTCATATGTATAGATAAATTTATTTGGAAGGCATAATGCCTTTGTGTATAGTAAGCATACCGAGGAAAAAATAGTACGAACCTGGGTTATAAACTAGGTTATCAAGGGTTACAAATACTATGAACGTACATTTTATTATACCATGGTTCTTAGAAATTCATACATATGTATACGATGATTTGAAACATATATATATATATAATTCTAAAACATATGTATGTGTGACGTGCAATTCGCTCTCATTTTTCATATCTGCCAGGGGTTGTGGCTTGCTTTGACCTAGTTAGCGGTCATTTATCCCATTGTGTAAATAGTTCGTTCTTCTGTGCCCATTTTTTTCGGATGAAAAATAGCTGCTTAAAAAAAAAATGTATGAAATAAGTGATTGGTTAGGTATTTTTCTGTGCATAAAATATTGTACGACCAAATAGTTGCTTAATTATACAATATTTATTTAAATACTATAAGATTTGAAGTTTTCAAGTTTATTATTTCATTTAATACAACACAAAAGCTCCAAATATTTATTTCTAATTTAAATTTCTACATGCAAGTTTCTTTTGATAATGGCTGTTAAAATTTCATACATAATTTCGGGTTAATCAAATTACGTCATGCAGGAGGTTAAGTAAAATCTGTATGGTATCGTGTGTGTGTGTGTGGCTGTGAGTGAGAGAGTGTACAAAATAGAATAATAAAATTTTGTAATTATTGAGGTTCGTTGAACTTACATAACTTATGAATGTATTTATATTTTATGTTCATTTAAATGGGGTAGCAAAAATATACCTGTTTTTTTTTTTTTTTTTAAATACATATTAGCTCTGACAGAGAATAAAGAAGATACATCGCCGTACATAAATGGGGGGTTTTTTAACTTTAGAGAGTTCTAAGGATTAGAAAGAAAAAAACATTAGATGTATTTCAATTTGTGAAAAATTAAGTTATCAATTATTTTTTTGGTAATATTAAATATTACATTTCCAAATATGAAGCCATTAGATGATAAAAATTGATACATTTGCATTTTCGTGTAGGTATCCTACATTATTGCATATTTATAAATTGTATTATTGGAATGAAACTCCTCTCACTTTCCTGCAAAACTTGTTTTTTTTTTTTTTTTTTTTTCATAAAAAGCTCAATTCAATTTATTTTTTAAGAGTGTGTAACCATATAAATTGTGTATATCCCCACAATCAAATGCTTTTATTTTAGTATGTATATATGAACGTGCGCTTTTCGAACTAAATATGCTTCGTATGAACTGTGAGGTGGTTGAACGGTAAGTAGGTCGCGACAATGGTAGGTTCGTTGAACTGGCTGAACCAGCTCGCACAATTTTCAATTGAGATTTTTATGTGCGCTACACTACTCACTTACACGAAGTGAAAATTAAAAAATATTGTTACACTGTTATTTGAAACTATAAGATTTTATCATATTTTGTAAATTTTGATACTTTAGGGTATTTTTCCGATATGATTTTGTGCACAACCTGATTGCTGATGCTTCTTTTTAATTATATGTATGCACTTGTATAATTGGCTATCAATCTATTGTATTTGACTTTCAATACGGATAAGAAAGTACAGTGATATTTTAGGAAAGTGTAAAAAATTCATTAAAGCCCTATGCATTATTTCCTAATGAGAAATGCTACACTGTAAAAACAATATATGATATTAGGTACTTAACCTAAACTATTCAAATTTGTTGAACTAATTTCAAATAAATCATATATTTTTAAATTGTTTGAATTTTTGGGTATTTAGTTTTTTGTTTGTTTTACATTTGAGACATGAATTTCTGTGGTGTCTCTTTAAATCAACAATATTTATATATATATAGGTAGATATTAGTAGTTTTGATCCAGTGCAAAATTTTTACATTGAAAACGACAACAAATGGGACCAAGTTGATAATCTCTGTTTTTGTTGTTAATGTTAAAATGCTGCTCTGCTCACACACCAATTCTGATTCTAGGACAATTCCACTAGGCACAAGTCGACTAGGGAACAATTAATTGCAATGTATTTAAACTCGTGCACAAGTCAGTTCTTATTATTTTAATTGTAATTGTCATTAATTACATATTGATTTAGAAAAGTCATATATATTTATTCATTTAAAAAAATATATATATATTTCTGTATTTGGTAATAAAAAAATATACTTTTGCGTGCTATTAGAATTTACATATTTTAGTTTTGTTTAACCAAAAATTGTTTAAAGTGTTTTTTTTAAGCAGTTTAATCAAAACCGGAGCAACTCAAAGAGCAATAATATATAGCTATAGTATAGAGTAGTATGAGTTGATGAACGGTTAAAGGTATTAGTTGAAAATTTCTTTCACCATTCGTAACGTGAATGCCAAATTGAACGGTCGTCGTATTGCAAGTAGAAATTTAGATTAATTTTATTGCGCGGAAAAAAGTGTAATAAAACAATAAATTGTAAATAAATTCAGTAATGATTTGTTCTGTGTCATAAAGTCAATATTTCAGTGTTTCTTTTTTTTTATAATTATATTTATTAGAATACTCAAAAATCAGTTACCATTCTTTTTTTTTTTTGTATACATATTTAAATTAAATTATATAAAAGTTTACCTATAAATGTCATCGGTGTATTATTTATGTTACTGTTAAAAACAAGAACAATTTCTTAAATTTATTAATTATAAAAATTAAAATAATGGGATGTGCAATGCAAGATTTAATAGAAACAACACCAACACGTGTTGTTGTTACTACTGATAAGCCAACAAAAATCATCTCCAGTCAACAATTGAAAGATCAGCATTCAGCATTAGTTCGTATATTAGAATCGGCACCATTGAAAACACAAAATAAAAGAATATTGAATAAAATAACTAAAAAAAATGATCATAATCACTTAAAAAATGATATAAAAAATTTGATCATGTTAGATGAGTTAGGTTTATCATTTTGCACAAAACCGAAGGAAAATGATGTTAATTTTGTTCCAAATGAAAAATCGAATTGTGATGATCATAAATTGATAAAAATTGAACACGAACTTACTATATCCGATAATAATATTCATGAATTCACCACCCAAAATAATAATAATAATAATAATAATAATAATAATAATAATAATAATGATCGAGTAAATCTTACGTGTCCGTGGAAAAAATTACATCCAAATAATCAAGAATCAAGTGATTTTTCTGCAACAGAAAATGATAATAAAAATCACCAGAATATTGATGGAAATGTAACAGTTGTTTTAAATAATAGTTTCTCAGATGATGGAAACGTATGTGATAATAACGTTACTAGTGAATATTACCATAATAATCTTAACCTTCAACGTGATACTGTTGATAGCAATTTAAGTGTTATAAATAATTACAATTTAAATCAATGCCATAGCAAAGAATTCGATAAATTTTCTAGTAATTACCAGCAATCCATTAATACTGCTGCTGGTGAATGTGCAATCAATAATAGTGAAAGTAATCTGGAAAAATATTGTTCATGTACATTCAATGATAATAATTTACCCAATGATCAAAAGAAAAATGTGCGTAATTTTTTAGAGTATACAATGTTTAGTATTTTGCATTCATATAACATAAAGATCACCTTTATTGAATATTTTTACATATCTAAAAAAAAAATAAAAAATTTATAATAAATACTCGTAAAATTCTGAAAAAAAATCTTTTTTTTTTTTAATATATTTTCAGGGTTTTTTTCGACGATCGATCCAACAAAAAATTCAGTATCGCCCATGTACGAAAAATCAACAGTGTAGTATATTACGTATAAATCGGAATAGATGTCAGTATTGTCGATTGAAAAAGTGCATTGCAGTGGGAATGAGTAGAGATGGTAAGTTAACTCTCATATTAAAATCAAATTTATGAATAAAAAAGTACCATATTTACTACAAAAAGTTATACATAGTAGTAAGTGTTATTGTTGTACACCCCCATATCTCTTTTTAACAATTTAGTAATTTTTATTAACAAAATCCATTAAAAACTTATCCAAATATAAATGAAATCAAATGAAATTTGTAATAATATGTCGTCCTACATTATAACTGGAGAATTCCAACATCATTTAAACACTATATCTCCCCCCTCCCCATTTTATATAATCTATTTCATGTGAATGTCCGACCATGATCCAAATGTTTCCAATCAGCGGAATTTCACTGACTGACAATGGATAATAGCTACTACTATGTGTACTTATAGAGCCAAAATCGTAATTGAAATTTTTTGTTGTACGCAAATTTTAAAAAACTTTTATAATATAAGGAAAGCTTATATCAAAGAAAACAACTTGAACACAAAGTGTTTGTTCATAAACGTTAAACACTCTCGTATATGTATTTTTAGTTGAAATCGAAAATTAAGCCCATTTCGCGCAATTCCCTCGATTCGGTTAGCCTTGGCAAAAATATACATAGAGATATTATTCTCCGAATATGCGGTAATATACTATTAACTATACATTTTGTTCGTCGACACCCCCACCACCCCTACCCCCGAGAATCGTTTTATCTCCACAATATAATATTGTGCAATGTACATATGAACAAAATACAAAATTTTCTGCCTATCCTCATAGATAGATAGCCTCCTAAGTATGTAAATTTTTTTTGAATTATTATTCATTTATTAGTTTTATTACTTCATCATACAAAATCATGTTGCTACTACTGACTGTCATCCAAATTGTTATTAATAAAGTTCCACAAAACCAAATAATTTTGTGAGTTCATTGACCAGAGTTATAAGAAATTGGGTCAGGCTAAATACATGCGCAGTTATTTTGAAAACGTGTGTAAAATTTTTAAAGGCAAAACTATATAGTGTTGTAGTACAGCAGCGCTTTTGGATTATTATACCTCCATATTTTTTTTTTCTTTATGAGAACGGGAAAGAAAATGTATAAGAAAATACGAAATACTCTAAAATTACACTAATCTATTTTTGTGTAGTGTTGGAACATTCATTAAAAAAAAAATTAGTTGGGAATGGGAAATATATAACATAAGCGGAGTATGCGAATAGAGCAGCGCGGTTGGTGTGCTGTGCAACAACAACAAGACAACATGAATGCAAGAAATATACATTTTTTAATTTAGCATAAACGAAATAATATCGAGTGTTTGTTTAAATTTTCACACAAAATATTTCATATCGTGAATTTCGATTTGAACTTTATTGGGGGCAACGCGAACAAGTATTGCCAGATCGATATATTTTTATTTCACCTGAAATATATTTATCTAGAAAGAATGGAACATACCACCTCCCCCCCCCCCTCTCCAAGTATAAAAAAAATTATTACTTTTATATATATATGAATTAAAATACATTTACTTTGAATAAAATATGTACTGATAATTATGTAATGATCAAATATGATTTATAAAATTGTTTGTATATATGTACATATATGTATGTCATTTTGCTGAACATACAATATGGAAACCTTCTAAGGTTGTTTACCTCATTTATTAATGATTTATTTTTGTAAAATTTGTACATACTGATACACAACTTACATCACATGAGAATGCAATGATATGAAATTTTTTTAACTTTCATTTTTCAATGACTAAGTTATTCAGCGAATTGAAATTTGTGTTTCTTTTTATTATTATTTGATTTCTTTTGCTCTGCCATATTAAGCCAACTATGCAAAACGGTCAATGACATCAAGTTACAGTGATGCCAAAATAAAATTAAGTTGAAATTTTTTTTTTCCCTTGTAATGTTTTTAAATTATCGAAAAAATCTTTGTAGGCACATTGCGCCTTTCATTGCTTTCCTTTTTGTTTTTTTTTTTTTGATTTTAGTTTATAACAGAAAAGTTTATATCGAAAAGCTTTTTCAAAATACTTATGGTTACCAATTCTCTCTACCTAATATTATTTTATATTTTCCAATTTATACTGTGTAATAGGTATATGAAATTATATAGTATTTTTAACTCAATGCCATATGTTTCATATAGCTGTAAATTATTGTTTAATGTACGGTGTATGATCCAAATTTCAATCGCTGTTGTTGGAGTGTCATCGACACGAAATTGGGTCATGCACGGTCGTTCACTTCTGTCGCGCACGCATATTGCACAAAAGCACAACGCCCAGTCCCCCCACACACAATAATAGTTTTTCGAACAAGAAATTATTGTATAATATTTATTGTAGTTTACATTTATTTATTTTATATTGGCAAGCAATAATAAAATGATGCTGGTATTGTACTAGACTTCACATGTTGTGTACCTCTATATATATGAATATGCATTATTCGACAATTATTTCATTTATATATTATTATGAACAGTACTCACTATTTATGGAGAGTAGGCAAAAAAAATTAAATGAAAAATTTCAAAAAAAAAATTTTCTTGTTTTAAATATTTGCGCGTAAGAAACTTTTGTGTAAATCAAATGATATAACTTTATGGTAATTTGAAAGTGCGAAATTCGCTAAAATTTTCCTGCAATCAAATAGTGTAGTAGTGGTATAGTGGAATTGTATGGTTAGAGCATAATGAGCACGAAAAGAAAACCATTGCAAAGAGTTGAATTAATTGGACTGAAATAGATAGATAAGGACGTTTTTTTTTTGCTGAAACTGAAAACTGGGTAGCAATGATCCCATGTACATTTTTTCCTTCATTAGGACTTATTTTATTGATTTGAAATAGTTCAATTTGAAATAAAATCAGGGCATATTAATTATTCAAAATTTTTAGTTTGTGAATTGTATTGTTTTTTTTTTTTAATTTATTTTTATTTTATTAGATTATAGAAATAAACAAACTACCTAGTTTTATATAAAATAAAAATGAACAAACATACATTTTGGCCCGATCACTTTAGCTAGTACCTTGTGTAAAACAGGTTGATAACTAAAAGGGTTTACTCTAGATAGCAACACTAAACAACTAGCTACATTTAATATAGAATTTCTCCCCATTTGAGTCCAATTATAGAATACGTATTTTTTATCCGAATTTTATTACACAATGCATTTAGACTGATTTTTCTTATGTTACTTGCACATCTTTCTTTCAAGAACTGCAACGAGAACTCCAAAGGTGATTAAACTCGCCGTAGAAATTCATAAATTAAATTTCCAGGCTAAATAAAATTGGGAGTAGAGCTTTTTCAAAGCATTCAGGGGATTTGTTCTGTATTGCAATTAATTTCACAAATTTTTTGCCAAGTTCTACAAAGAGAATATATACAAGTAATTTCGTTCCACAAATTCTCTTCGGAAATTTTGTAAGAATGAGAGAAAAAACCAAGAGAAAAATTGTTCTCTTTCTAATTAAAGGGGAAAAAAGTCATATATAAATGAGATTTTGTAAAAGGGAGTCATTTTCAAAGGCAAACTTTTCATAAAAATGAATAAAAAAAAATGTTTCATTCATTTGTTGATTTTGTTACAAGAAAAGCTTTCATAAGAGAACATTTATGCTTTCGAAAATTCACCATTCCTATGAATTTTAGTGAGAGGAAAGATAAATTAAGAGAGTATGTATTTGTATCAAAGCTCTCTCTGATTTTTTAGTTTATCGCTTTTGAAAAAAGCTCTTCAAACCAATTTAATGAAAGTAAATGCATATATTTTTATGAGAAACTCAAGGGGAGCGAATAATCAAGAGATGAATTGTATACTCTTTTTAACAGCCAAAGGCAGCTGCCGCACCGTTAAATCAAAGAGAATATATTCTATTATATTCTCTTCGCTTACAATCATTGGTAGGCTTAAAAAACTAGAAATCGAAAAGCACACTCGCAAATTGTAATATATTGAACGATACGTTTTTTTAAGCTCCTCTTCTGAAGAAATTTTACAGTTAGTTTAGTCATATTGGAGACCTTGTACTGTGAACGTGTGGTTTTAATTTCTAGATTTTTACTTTGAAATTGTTATAAATTTGTGTAATTTTATAACTCTGAAGAAAAAAAAAACACGTGAATTTATATATAGTTAAAAATAGTTGAAAATTCGTATAAGAATGAATAAAAACAGTGTAAATCATAATTTATTATGTAATTAATTAATCGGTCTCTAGTTTTTGGATGTTGATTTTATCAAATATGTTATATCAAAAGAGTATATTTTGACAATAAGTAATTTTTTGGCGCGAATTAATTAAAATAAGAAATGTGAATTTGCATTAATAAAAATTAAGTTCTTAAAAATTCCTACCACTTTTATAAATAAAAGAATTAAGATTGCTAAGATTGCAAATATATGTAATTTAATGTGTTTATATCCAAAATTATTTTTTGGTTTTTGAAAATTATAGAATCCCTGATTTTTTTTTATATTTCAAAAAAGTGAAATTAAAAAAAAAATTCATAATTATAGAATTTGAAAGTGAAAGAAGTTTTTTAGTTTTCGCAAAAAAAAAAAAAAAAAAAAAATTGTGAATTTTTAATAGAAAAGATAATTATTTTATATAAAAAAATATTACAAAATGAGTGAAGAGTTACCAATTCTTAAAGGGATACTAAAGGGAAATTTCACATATCATAATGCACGTACGTATTTCATTATTTCCTTTTTTTTTTTTTTTTTTACAAGGACCCGAAATACAAAAATTCATTTAATTTCTATAAAATATTGAATACCCTCGCGCGATTCGAACTCGCTAAACTGACAATTATAACAGTTATAATTAGTTTTTTTTATAAAATAAATCTTATACTATTTATAAAATATTGTAGAATTTCATAAGTTTTTTTTTTTTTTTTTCAAAAAATTTCCTTTAATTTTATTAATAAATATGATTTCTTTCTTTATTCTAGCTGTTCGATTTGGTAGAGTACCAAAACGTGAAAAAGCGCGGATATTAGCCGCAATGCAACAAAGTACACAAAATCGTGGACAACAGAGAGCATTAGCCACTGAACTGGACGATCAGCCACGTCTTTTGGCCGCTGTTTTACGTGCTCATATGGAAACATGTGAATTTACCAAGGAAAAAGTTACAGCTATGCGACAAAGAGCACGCGAATGTCCATCATATTCGATGCCAACACTTTTGGTATGTTTTTTTTTTTTTTTTTTTTTTTTTTTGATATTTTTTTAATAATTTACAATAATTGTTGTCCTGATATTAAAACATTCATGGCAATTAGGGAATTAGTACAAGTTTCTCCTTATTTTAATTCGATATATGTTGAGTTGACCATGCTATAAAAATATTGGTGGTACATAAGACCTTTACTCCATAATTTCCCCATTAGTATAAATATCGGAAAATTTCATACGGCAACAAACAAATTTTGTGAACTGAAAATAGCAATCACATTATCATCGATGATGCCGTTCCCCTGTAGTTGAAAACATGAGCGGTTAAAGCACATGTATATATATATATATATATATATATAATAATTGCCTAAGCAAACTTGGAACAAATGCCAAGGTCATAATACGACGAATTTAAGCATGTGTGATGTGTATGATATCAGAAGTAAATTTCCGAAATTATTTATACATACATGTGTACATACATATCGCCGCGCACTATATGCTGTATGAATAATACCTAATATATTTACTCGGTTTTTTTTTTTTTTTTTTTTTTAAATAAACAATGATAGGCAAAAAAAAAAAAGTTTAAAACAATACACTTTTATACTTGAACTTGTTTGCGCGCGTGTAATTTTCACGAACGTAATAATAGCTCTTATTTACAAATAATATTTGATTCTTTTATTAATTCTTTTTTATCAAGAAAAAAAATCGATATTTCATTAGCTTTTTATTATTTGGGACACAACACGTGCTCAAAATCCCTATCACAAGAAATAAGTGATATATATTTTTTTTTTTTTTTGCCACATGAAGATGAAAAACTATGATTGGGCTAACATAAATTAATTTATATAAAAATATTTCAATTATTAATAAATTGGTAAATAACGGTTAATAACGGAAAAATTTATAATAGCTTGCAATTTAAAAAAAAAAAACAAAAAAAAAATACCAAGCCAAAAAGGCTAAAGCGCAGACGAATAGAAGAAAAAAATCTGCCAAGGTCAAATAAGTTGCGATATGACGTTTGTGAAATTGGTCGGTACATTAATACTAATACAATCATAAACTGTTTGTATTTACAACAGGTTTTTTTTCCGAAGCGAATGAGTTAGTGTCAATGTATTCCAATTTTTCATGACATATCGTGTATACTTTTTATTTGAAGGTTAAAAAATAGCTTTGAACAAGGTCGGTCGGCTTCAAAACGATACGACATTTTTTTTTTATTATATATATAAAAAACATATATAAAGAAGTAAATGAAAATTATATATTTATTATTTTTCTATTTTGTGTACCGTACCGTCCCCCTAAAAAGCTTTTAGCTAAATCTCCTAGAAGAGGAGGTATTCTAATAGTAGTAAGAATAGAAATTCATTTCTAGTTTTCCATAAAATGAATGATTAAGAAAACTAACCTAAAAGGGTGTAGTGGCAGCCTCGCTCCTCGCCTCTTCTAAAAAATTTCATATCTAGTTAATGAACTTGAAAAATTGAACAAAATTTTGCTTTTCATTTCCGATATAAATTGTGTTATGTTTTTCACAGCAATAAAATTGAAGGACATTTATAATACAATACGCGAGTGTATTTCTCATTGTACATACATATGCAATTGTGGGAAATTGTGCGCAATACTTCCGTATTTCTCTTTCATGTTTTTTTGTTTTTTTTTTTTTTTTTTTACCGTTAATTTTAAATATACTTGTCGGCGGCCAAGATATATTTTTATTATATTTCTTTTAATTTTTACTGATTAAAATTTTGAAAATAATATTTTCCGGGTTATAACCGTAATTTTGATTTTGGTGTTGCTAAGAGGGAGAGTAATGGTATTTTATATTCCTTTCACACAGCACATTTTTGTGTCTAGCAGCTTTGAAAAAGCACACAACGGGGTTAATTTTATTAGAATTGAATTATGAGACGTTGCTTTCTATCTGGCTGCTCAAATTGTAGTAGTAGTAGTAAATATACATTTTTTTCTGCATCTGTATATGTTTTCAATATATGGGAATAAATAAATAATTCAAGGTCAATTCGTGTTCTATTACAATTTACGTAGAACTTATTTTCAAATTAACTGTAATGCAAAATAATTATATTGAACTTTTTTTTTTTTTCGATCGAAGAAAATATTGTAAATGTCTGCCACAGAGTTTTTTTTATTTTTATTTTTATAGTGTTTTGTTACCTGTTTAGGCTAGGAAATATTGTAATTTGATGACGAGCAGAATAAGGCTAAGAGTATATTTGTTTTTTTTGAACTTTTCTTGCAATTTATTTTGCTACTTGAATGAGAACAACTCTAAGCAAGTTGTAGGTTTGTTTCATCCTTCAAATAATAATATATATAATTGTCATTGAAAAATTTCCGCTATTAACTAATGAAAACTAGTAGGTGCTTTTCGTTGCCTTTCTTTAAGCCGAGGTGAACAAGTTTATATACTTATATATTTTCCTTTAATCGTAGGTAATTGTTAAATAAGGGCGCGTTTTGTAATTAATACTGTTAATTACCTTAGTATATAAATTGAATATGCGTATTAGAAGAATTTGTATTATTTGGGTTTTACCAATGGATGTAAGAATATCAAGGTCGATGAACCAGAGTTCAAGGTTCTGAAGTGTTTCCCTACTTTGAATTTTTACAAAGCTTTTATTATTGCGCATACTCTTTAACAATTCATATATCCCATTAATTTTATATGGCCGTTGCTTCATATTTTAGGAGTTTTGGTTGGATAAAACTAAATATATTGCATTAAATTTATATTGAAGTTATTAGCATAAATATTTACTCGAAGATATTTAAAAAAATTTTATATATATAGATCTTGCCCCAGGCCCGTAACTAGAATAGGGCAAAATGTATTTTGTGGGCCCCCAAGAAAATTGGAAGAATACTTGAATATATTTATTATACGAGCCCATTTGTGCCCACCCTGATATTCAGTTCTGGTTACGAGACTGTCTAGCCCATTGGAAATGTGGGAATATCGTAGGTATTCTTTCTTTGACTTATTTCATTAAATAGCAGCTATTCACATCCAATAACGATCTGGCGTGGCAAACCATCGCGAATTTAATAAAAATAGGAGAAATTTGATTTTATAATACAAAATAATTAGATACAAGATTATTTTTGTTTACTGTTACAATATAAAAACAAGAGTACGCTCAGGCATATTTAACAAAATATATATTTCTATTACAGGCATGTCCCCTAAATCCAGCTCCAGAATTACAATCAGAACAAGAGTTTTCACAACGGTTCGCTCATGTAATTCGAGGTGTAATAGACTTTGCCGGTATGATACCAGGATTTCAATTGCTCACACAAGATGATAAATTCACTTTATTGAAAGCTGGACTTTTTGATGCACTGTTTGTCCGTTTAATTTGTATGTTTGACTCATCGATTAATAGCATTATATGTTTGAATGGTCAAGTCATGAGACGTGATGCTATACAAAATGGCGCTAATGCCAGATTCTTAGTGGATTCTACTTTTAATTTTGCTGAACGTATAAATTCTATGAATTTGACTGATACTGAAATCGGTCTTTTCTGTGCGATTGTATTAATAACTCCGGATAGACCGGGTTTACGAAATATTGAGCTAATTGAAAAAATGTATTCAAGACTAAAATCCTGTCTACAAACAGTTGTTGCACAGAATCGACCGGATCATCCTGAATTTTTGTCCGAACTTTTGAAAACGTTACCTGATCTTAGAACGTTAAGCACTTTACATACAGAGAAATTAGTTGTATTTAGAACTGAGCACAAAGAATTGTTACGGCAGCAAATGTGGTCTATTGATGATGATCAGCAGTCTAAGAGTCCAGGTTCGAGTACATGGGATAATAATCATATGGAAGATATTGCTAAATCTCCCCTAGGATCTGTTTCAAGCACAGAATCTGGAGATCTCGAATACACACAATCATCACTTGCAACTAGTGCACCATTATTAGCTGCAACTTTGTCTGGAGTATGTCCCCTTAGACATCGTGCTAATTCAGGATCATCTGCTGATGATGTCGACATTGTTGGATCTCATGCTCATCTTACTCAAAATGGGCTTACCATAACACCAGTTGTAAAATCACATTCACTTTCACATCTGAACAGCAGATATCGCAAATTAGATTCACCCACAGATTCCGGAATTGAGAGTGGAAATGAAAAAGCCGAATCTACAAAAACGGTTAGTAGTGGAGGAAGTTCATCTTGTTCGAGTCCAAGATCCAGTGTTGATGATGTTCTTGATGAACATTCATCAGCAAATAATGGTCATAATAACAGTTCTTTGGCAATGAAACGACAAATTATTGAAGATATGCCTGTTTTAAAGCGTGTATTGCAAGCTCCTCCATTGTATGACACAAATTCACTTATGGATGAAGCATATAAACCTCATAAAAAGTTTCGCGCTTTAAGACATCGCGATTTTGAGACTGCGGAAGCTGATGCCAATGTTCAAACAACATGTGGATCATCGACAAATATCCATCAGCAAAGCCAACTACATATGCATTTGACTAGAAATAATATTAATAGTAGTAATAATAACTGTAATAATACTAGTAGTAATAATAATATTAGCAATAATAATCATCACAATCAGCATTCATCTCTATCCAGTACTCATTCTGTCTTGGCGAAATCTTTAATGGAAGAGCCACGTATGACACCAGAACAAATGAAACGAACTGACATTATTCAAAATTATATTATGCGTGAGAAGTCAAGTAGCAATCTATTAGTCTGTACAACTAGTCCTACACAGCACTGTTCTTATTCAAATTCACCGGCTTCATCCTCTTCAAGTTCGAGTTGTTCTTCGCCATCGACTACAACTGTAACATCATTAACTTCACCACCTCCATTACCATCGCATGCAACGAGATGGCAAAGTCACAGTGTTATTACAACGACCAATTTAAGGCATCGTCCAATATCCCCTGTAGGGAATACAACTATCATAATTGGAAATAATAATAATGGAAATTATTTCCAATCACCACATTCGACATCAGTTTCTCCGCCACGCCCGTCACCATCTGCACAATCACCGAAATTACTGGAGTTACAGGTTGATATTGCAGATTCGCAACAACCTTTGAATTTATCTAAAAAGTCACCAACACCACCACCATCATCATCAAATCATCTTCAAGTATCCAATAAAATCCAATCAACTCAAATTGTACAACATTCATATCCAAGTTCGACTGATGTTACTACTCCTTCATCATCACCATATTCATCGCCATCTAATACAAATTCGCAAGTACACAAAGTTTTACTTGAAGCGTAACATAAAAATGATTCAATGCCACCCGTCGTGACTGGTGGATATCGATGTGATCACCTTATTCAAAATAAAGATGGAACTATTGACAGTTCCACAATTCCTTGTTTTTCCGATAAGGTGCTCTTTTGTGATGGAGTATTTTCATTAAAACGCAAATAAAGGAATTTAATTGAGTATGTGATGATGAGGTTTACGAAGAAAGGGGAAAGATGTAGAATGTGTGGTAATGACCTTTTGATATTAATACAAAAAAAAAAAAAAATTTATGATAATATTAATTAAAAGGGAAGAAAAAACAAACAGAAATGCACAGAGAGTGAATCTTATGCATAACATTTTTGATGTGGTTAAAAAAAAAAAAAAAAAAAACTGTATTATTGTAATATAAATATTTCAGCGGCTAGTTTTCATCTTATTTCATATAAATTATTAGAATTAAAAGAAGAAATTAAGAATATACCATTCAGAAGTACATTTGTAGGTCTTAGAAAAATCATTAAAAAAACAAAACAAAAACAAAACAAAAAAAAAACATAAATATTGTACAAAATATTTAATTTTTAATTTTTGCATAAATAAAATACTTTTTAAGAATAGTAAGAATTATTTAAATGTAAAAGAATAAGTGAATATATTTTAAGCTCTAAATTTTAAGATGTAAATAATTTAATACTAATTCATAAATAAATGTTTCAACTAGCGATCTCTTCCTTGTAAGTTTTTTTTTTTTTTTCTTCTTCTAATATCCCGATTTTTACTTGTAAATAATTAGAAAAATTAGTAAAACAAAAATGTTTTTTTTTGTGGAAACAATAAACCTACTTAAAAAAAAAAAAACAAACTGAACTTAATTTTTGATAAAACTTTTTATGAACAGTTTTAATTTTTTTTTTTTTTAAGGAGAAAGTGTAAAAACTTGTGTATGAGTATTTGTACCCGGTGAAATATTTGTTATTGTAGAAAGTGTCAGACTAGAAAAACTGAGCTGTTGTAATATAAAAGAAAAAAAAAAACAAAAACAAAAAAAAAATATACGCCGCGAATATTATTAAAATATAAAATTTCTCAGAGACATCAACAATTTTTTTTTTTTTTAAATATAGCGCGCAAAATTCGCGATTTTTGTTGATTAAGAAAAATTATATTAATAAACACTATTTTATTGTAAAAAAAAAACAGAAAAAAAAAATCGAAAATATCAGGAAAAATAAATAAGATGACTAAAAAAAATAAAAATAAAAAAAAAATTAAAAATTTAATAATAATTAAATATGTGTATTTTGTCGGTGTTTTAAAAAAAAAAAAAAAATGTTAATAGAAGAAAAAAAACATACTAGATTAAAATATTTACAACAAATTAAAAAAAAAAAAAAAAACTACATAATTAAAATAAAAAAATTTCAAGATGTTTAAAAGAAAAATGAATAAATGAGGTATATTTAAAAAAAAAAAAAGCTTTTTTCAAAAACAACAATTTTTATGTATGTAAAAAAAAAAAATACTTTCAAATTAAAAAAAAAAAGTACGCGGGAATTGTGCCGATTGAAATATTCAACTTATTTTTGTGTTTATTTTAACTAGATTTCTGCTAATTAAACTCAGAGCTCTATCTACGGATTTTGCATACATTCATTGGAATTTCCATACAACATCAGGCGGCTATTGGACTAGGTTCAAGAAAGAAACACGTTTCTCTCTTCTTTTTTTTTTATCTTACTAGTTTTGATAGTCAGTCTCTATTCTCGTTTTTAACTCGATTTGGGGATATCTGATGCTAATTGTTTTCAATTATGATCTGTTTAAGCTGCGTTTCCATCTCAAATCAGCGTAAAATGTTTTTGATCATCGCGTAGGCCGTAAGGTAAAATACATATTGAATCAAATTAGAGAGAGAGAGGTATCTTTTTTTTTTTATTATTCATATTGTTTTAACATGCGTTTGGTGGAAACGCAGCTTTAGAAAACAATTTGTGATGCCGTCATATAAGATTTAATGAAATGTTTTGTCTTCTTAAAACGTTAGTACTGGGACATGATTAATATTTATTTTATTTCATTGTCGGTTTTATTATGTCCGGACATATTTCTTATTGATAAAATATAAAATTATCTATAAAAAAAAAATTAGTGCGGCTCGCGCATTTCATTGGAAATATGAAAATTGCTCAAAAAGTACGCCGCGCGCTTACAAAACTCTATGTTTGATACAATATTTTGTATATATGGATGCAGACCAATCCAATTTTGGATCCATTTTTGGTTTCTCGACTCGATTGATCAGATCGACGAAAAGCATTTTTAAAGTCCTTTATCGATATAATAGCAATTTTTCGTATTTTTCACCAAAGAAATTGAGATCCAAGTCGAGAAAACAAATACGACGGGCCCAGAACACGACGCACATGTTTATTGACAAAGTTATATACATACGAAAAGATGGGTAATTTGTGATAGAGTTTTACGTATTCAATTATTTACTTTCAAATCTGAACAACAAAATTGAACATTATTTAAAAAAAAAAGCAACCAAAAAGGAATTATACTCTGGCAGAGTCTTTAAGCCATTTATATGTCCAATTTCAATTTAAAGCGCAAAAGCAGAAAAAAGAACGAAGTTGGTTTAATAATATTCAATCAAAAACATTTATTTTAAAACTATTTTCAAATAAAATATTTTATAAATGAAGTAAAAAAAGGGACTATCTATTTTCTTCGATATTACTAATAAACATTAATTTTTAAATTTATCCCACCTACTGCAGAAAATTTCGAAATGTGTTGTGCGCCCCCCTAAACCTAATAGGAAAGTTTGTGTGTTTTGGGTTTTCTTGCATTTCTGAAATAAACTTGATTTTCACTTTTTCTAATTTGTGAAAATTCAAAGAAATAATCTATGACAAAAGAAGAAAAAAAAAATTCAAATGAATCAAGAAAATATACAAGATCTAATTTTTAATACAAGATTTATTGAAAATGAATATGAAATAATCTCTTATTTGATTCGACTTTTCTTTTGGTTTTTTAAGCAAAAAAAAGAGTTCAATTTAGAAATTTGATTATATATGAAAAATTATTAATTCCTGATTTATTTGGAAAAAAATAAATAAATAATAATAATTGGAGAAAAGATTTAAATGAAACAACATTCTTTTGAATTGAAAAAAAAAAAAATTTTTTCGAGGATATTTTAAATTAAGTAAAAATATTGTAGAGTTTAGAGTTTAGTATTTAATAATAAGGGTATTTTTAAATAAGCCAACATTTAATATACATTAATTAATTACAATTAAAGAAAAAATTAGTTTTCCTTTTGGTCAAATGATTATTTGAATATTCAGGCCTATTCTTGGGGGAGTATAACATTACTTGTCTAATAAAGTCTCCACTCCTCAGTACAGGCAGGCTGAATGTTAGAGAGATTATATACAATAATTAAAAAACAAAAAACAAATAAAAGAAAATAGAATTAAAAAAAAAAAATTTAATTATATTTAATTAAAATGGAGGAAAAGTATATGAAACCGAAAAAGTCATAGTTTAAAAATTAATAACATTTAAAAATGAAACAAATAAGTTTTTTTTTTTTTCTTATGTAATTAAATATTTTATCATTATAATTAAGTACTTCTATTATTGTATTAAATATTAGAAAGAGAAACATAAATTAAAAAAAAAAACAAAATGGAGGACAAATTAAAATGGGAACCTCTCTCAAATGATTTGAAAAAGGCAATTTTTGAAAATAATAATAAAGTACAATGTTATTTTGAAATTATGCGTTTGAATTTATTTACTTAATTACATACATAAATCCTTATACATCCAACTCTTTTTTTTACACGCTTGAAGTTAAACGGTTAAAAAAAAAGACGATTTGAAAGTAATTTTCTTATAATTATGTACATGGCCAAGAAAATGCAGTCTTTGGTGCCAATGTATCAAACAAATTCATGTTTTTACCATACTTTCAAAAATTGGGCAGCTAAAAATTGGTAGTTACTGGGGAACCACCTTATTACCGATAGCTCTTACCTACACATTTCGTATGACATGATATACATAACATATTGCATCATTCAATTATTTCAGTTTATTAGTTCACAATATTTAATCAATTGTTCCTCTTATCAGTCATACATAGAGTGCTATCAATTATATTTGGACATTTCTGACCTTAAGCAGTAAAAAAAAGGTATTTTTATCTTCAAATTTACAGTTGCCAGCATTTTTTTTTACACGGTTTTCAGACATGGAATGTATTCCCAATTTTACTAATATAGGAAACTTATCTTTTTTTTTGCACGAATTTCTGAGGAACATGTCTATCGTGTAAAAAAAAGAGTTGGGTGTATATAAACAATTATAAATGGAGTTTTTATTCGTAAAACTATTTCCAACAATCTAAATTCGCACTAATTTCCACTCCGAATGAAAGTTTTTTAAATCGAAAGTAAAATAATTCGTTCGTCGACCCTGAGAAATATCTTTGAAGATATTTTGTTATTGAAGCATTTCTTTTATAGTAGTCACAATCGGAAAACATAAAGAAAATATCACTTCTACTATTTGTAACAAAAAATACTTTTGTGGATCAATGTGGAAACAAAAGGCCAATGACTTAGCCAAAGTGCTTGACTCGAAAAGTCATGCAAGAAGTCATTTAATAAATAACAACTAATATACGTATATAGTCATAGCCATTTTTACCGCTCTTGAATTTAATATATTGGAACATTTTTATTTACTTTCACCAAAAATTTGAAGAAAGTTCAATAATAATACAAAGTTTTTGTTAATTTCTTGAAAATAAAAGCGAAAGGATTTAATAATTTTAAGATCAAATTTCTAATGGGTATGAAAAATCCAAAGATATTTGAATTTATTTTCGAACAATATAGAAATTTATTTCGGTTATTTAGTTTTCCTTTTTCCTGGAAATTGATATATTTTTTTGATTAATGACAATCACAACAACAATCATATGAGGCTAGGTAAATATTTGGTTACAGAAAATTCATATGAAGTGTTATTAGAAAACTATATAAGAAGTCAATAAACTTTACTTCCGATTTCTGGGTCAAATTTCTATGGTTGAGAAGATTTACAACTTTCTTTGTATTTCTTTTTTGTGTACGTTTTTTTTTTTAATGATTGTATGGAAAATTGTTAAGCGAAACCGAGAGTATCTTGGAAGCGAGTATATATGGTATAGTGTAGAGGTGCCACTATTATAATTTGACAAATTTTTGAAAGCAACAACTCATACAAATTCTATATTGTTTCTACAAAAACAATAATATATGAAAAATATTTTACATATATGTTATATATCGTGTACACCTCCAATTCGAATACAAAATAATGTGTAATTTGTACACCGAAAGCCCAACGAAATGAATATGGAGTACCTTTCAATCCCATCGTTATTTTTTCACCATATGGAATTACTTGTATTCTCTTTGCTTGAAAATATTGTAATAAAAGATTTGAACTAAATATGAAGGTAATTTTCTTATTTTTCTTTTTATTATTTAAAAATAATTGATTATTCGTTTTATGTTGTATGTATTCAAGTTTTTGGCCAACATCTCATAACAAAACTGTTCAAAAGTGAAAACAAAAACTTTCGATTGGAGTATAAAAATTAGGTTGTGACAATGGATGGGAAAATTATTTTTGAAAACTTGTATTGTGAAAAGGAAAATTCGTATTAAATTTTTAAGTTTTTGGACTAATAATAAAAATTTTAAACTCTGCGATTCAATATCAATTATAAAATTTGTTTTCCTATTAATTGTTTAGCACCGTTTATCATATAAGCAAAAAGAAAATATCTTCTATATCTATAAAACTGAAATTCTGTTTGTTTGTTTGCACATATCGGTTCACATCATATGATTTCGACGATGATCGTCATATCATTTGATTAAAAGTATGCATTTGTGAAAATACGTATACAAAATGTTTTCGTATGTGTAGTTTTCATGTGCATAGGAATATGAATTTCTTGCGCTGTGTAAGCTCTGCGGCAATTAAACAAATTCAATTCAATATAAAGAAAATAAAGAAAACAAAACAAAACAAAACAAAAAATGTTGTAAAGAATGTTGCAAAAAATCATTCATAATTTAATGAATTCTGTTTTTACATTAAATCTAAATTTTTAATCATCAAGGGGGCTTATAGAATCAGGGGATCCTAAGCAATGCCGGGAAATTCAGCTAGTAGCTAATAAGAACAAGTTTCTAAAGCAACAATTTTTTATATAGATATACAAATTCCTATTAAAGATAAATGTTAATAATGTTGTAATTAATAAATAAAACTTTTTATGATTATCATAAATAATAAAATTTACTTCTAAATCTCGATTGTATATTATTACATCAACCAATACGATAGGAGTTATTGAGAATAAATCAATAAAACGCTGCTAGTTGGGTTGCAATAGGTGCGTATTGATGTGCTATCCAATTATATTTCATATCATTTTAGTATATCATATTGTATAAAACTGATTGTCTATTATTTTCTTTCTTTTTTTCTTATTTTGTTTGATGACGAAAACTATGAATTAATTGCTTATTCTTGCTTATGCACATTATAATAAATTGAACAGATTTAACATGCATAAGCTAGCATTGGCTATGTTTGGCTCTTCTCATTATAATTGAGCCTTAAATTCTTAACATACTTATAAACGAGATAGTATTCAGTAACTCTCAACCTTTAGGTCTAAATATGAAATTAGTTTAAACTTTTAATAAATTAGAGCTGAAAGAAGAATCTTGTAAAAAAACGAATCTTCGTGCGTTTTTATGGTACATATGGCAGTTGCATTATGATGGTACTTAACTGGTTTTCTATTCTCAACAGCTTTCTTTCAATGCAAATGAAAGTCTCAATTAAAATTTTTTTCTTTATACTTTCGTTCATGAAATCGAAAGTTGTTATCTTCCTCTGTACAATATGTACCTACAAAGTATCCAACAAGTTGCTTTTCAATTGTGTTTACTTTATAAAAGTAGTCACTTTATGTTCTCTACATATTTAGTATATTTTTTGAGCTAAACTCAATTTTTATTTTAGTTTCCATTATTATTATTAGTGCAGCTGTGTTCATGGATTGTTATTTTCTTTGTATTGTTGAAAGTTCAGACCGAAAAAAAACGCGTGGAAAGGGTCTTGTGCAAGATAATCATGGAGTTGAAAAAACGAGGGCAGTGATAGTAATAAAGAAATTTGGACAAAAACTTTTAAATTTGGTATTATAACCTCAATTAAAGAAATGGGAATAAGAAAGAAAGACTGAAGAAGGAAAAGAGCAAATTTTTTTTTTTTTTTTTATAATGATTATTAAAAGTGCTTGCAGACTTTGTAATTTGTAAATTTTTTATTTGGAATTAGAAGTTGAAACTCTCTCTTCAGGTTAATGCCATCTTTGTTGTGGAGGGAAAATACTCATAAGATAGTAAATACCATTTGTACAGATCGTTGGTTTTTTTTTTCTTTTTACCTGAACTATTGGCGCTTGCGATTAAAGAAAGTGAAAAAATGTGGGTCAAATTTGTATTGCCATGTAAAAGTGAAATTTTTGGCTTTATACGTTGATTTTGTTCCATTTGGGATATTGTAGATTGAATATTGCTACTTCCGGTAATGAAGTAAACAATGGTTTAATATTATATTTTTAAATAGCTATAATTTTATTCAAATAAGTACAATGTAAGATGTATCACATATAAATATAGGGTAATTTTTTTTAAGAGTGATGAATTTTTAATTCCAAAAAATCATACAAAAAGTTAAAAATCTTTTTTATTTGAAAGATGGGATTGATATTTTAAACTTATTCTGGGCAAATGGCCATCGCGACTGTTCTTGACGAATACTGTCAGTCCAATTTGCGAGCTCCTGCCTCATTTTTGGATGTAATTGGGTCTTTAGTCTCTTTTGGATTGATCACACTTCAGAAGCGAAAATTTTGCTTATTAAGCTAAAAATGAGCTTCGTCACTAAACACAATTTTGCGGTCGCGAATTGACAACTAATTTTCAAAGTAAATTTCGATAATTCTTGATCGTTTCCCAAGCGTGAGTTTATATGAATCTCTATGATTATTTGTCTAGGTACTTTTGTTCTAAAGATAAATTTCCTAATACGCTTTGCCTTAAAATACACTTATTTTTTCAAATATATACATATTTAATAAGTAGCAGTGTACTGAAAATCCTTAACTCATTCCCGGTTTCAGTCGAGAGTTCCAATAATAAATAATTTATGGACTTCTTAAGACGTATGGACGCTCGTTTATTTATATATAAATAACCTTATAGAACATTTTATCATCTAGTTTGTATACACTTAATTGTGAACTGCTTTCCTAATTTCTATCTGCGTAATAATTGTGGGAAGAATTTTCTTGAATGCTTCAATTTTTAAGGCTTGGTCCTTGATTTAAAGGTTATATTTTATGTCTATTTTATAGAAACAAAATGTGTGCTTTAAAATACAGTGATATTAAAATATTATAAATCAAACGTATTTCCAGTAATAATAGAAATAATAAAATTGCGCCCACTAGAAACCATTGCCTTAAACATGGGCGCATGTTTACAATTTCATTTTATTAAAGGAACTTATTTTAGATGTGTATCCTGATGAAAAATTTTTCTTGCGTAGGTGTTGCACGTGCCAATTTTTACACAAATTTACGAAGTATTTCTATCTTCTTTTTCTTATTAAATATATTTGTTCGTTTTTAATCGAAACTCGCAATAAAAACCAAAAAAAACTAAGAAATCCAAATCAAATCTTGAAAACAATATGCTAAAGTATTGAACTAATCTTCTTTTTGTTTCCTCCGAAAATCATAATACGATAGCGTACGTATATACGCTATTTTAAATCCTGGACAGAAACTCTTGGAAATATGGAATGACCCGAAATCTTTAAGCTGCGTATCACCATATTTCATTTAACTATAATACGTATTAAATAAACTTGGGAACTAGCAGATAGCATCGACGGAAAATACATCTAACCACACGACTCCATTGGACTTATTTCAAGACATAATTTCAGTCGGACTGAAAAAAAATCTAATGGAGACTCTAAAATTTGGACTGAAATTATATCTTGAAATAATTCCAATGAAGTCGTGGGGTAACACCTTAATAATTACTGGTATAGTAGTTTACTTAAGTAATAGACGAGAGAAACAGGGATATTTTCTTTGCAGGTCGAAGCATCAAATTGTTACCTTTATAACATTTGTAGGTACTTTATTTTCTATTACGATTTTTATAAAGATATTAATTTTTTTTTTTTTTTATCAGCCTACACTTCTGCGTAGTTACAAGAATCAGTTGAAAAATTATTAATTATTCCTTAAAGTTTCATTTATTATTAAGTTAATTTTTCTAAAGGAACAATTATATACTTCGTCATTTACTCTTTCTCTTGTTTAATTTTAGGAATTGTAGGTATTCGTACAAGAAATTATGTGCACCACAAAATCTACAAACCTTGACACCCACATGCGCCATTTCTCATCCCTATATATATATATGTATATACGTAGTTAAACAGAATTGTGAATACCACGATTTTCTCTCCCTATGTGGAATATCTAATTCGTACTAAGCACTAACTGCGCATTGTTGCTAGTGATATATGTATGTATTTCAAGTAGTCGTCGTCCCTGCCAATATGACAAGGACAAATTCACTGGTTAAGTTCAAGGTTGCCCTTGTATCCTTTTGCAAAAATTCTACCAACCCAAGGTTTTTTTTCTTCATTTATTTGAGAAGAAAAGAAATATATGTATATACAAAATTATATAGTCTTTCATTTTCGGGGTTTTTGTTTGCTCTTACGACGATACACGTGTGTGATTTTGAGAAACTTGAGCGTATTGAGAGTTTGTCCTTCATCTTTAGTACAAAATTGTTTTAGGTACATGGCAGTGACGTAAAACTAAATTTGGAAAAATTGAAACACCATATTTACTTAGTATATAAAAAGTAATACATAATTTTTTTTTCTTTAGAAAAAGCAATTATAATTAAAAGTTCTAGGTTTAATTTTCTCGAATCGGTTAATTAAACTTATTTCCTACATAAAATCTTTAGTAACGTCATGACTTATTTATAAGTTTGCGGCATTGGGTTTTTTACATACTGGAAAATTTGGGAAATATCCTCGAAATATGTTCCTTATTTATAGCTAATTATCGGTTATCAGTTCTTGTTTTTTTTGTGTGTGAAGATACTTTTTAGAATTAAGGTCAAGTTTCATTACAATTTTTTTCATAAATTTTGGATTATTTTCAGTAAGTTTATGATCTCAAACGAGTTGAAAACAATTTATTTTAGGCATGTACTTCTATAGACATAAAATTAGAAGAACCTTCGGACCAAAAATATCTTCATAAAAAAAGAGGAGCATGTGCGTGTACTAAAATTTCTATCGTCCATAATCTTGCGTAGGTAGAAAAAGATTGAAAATTTCACTTTATGTAGCAGATTTTTATCATTTTTTTCTTATTATTTTTTTTTTTTAATTGCGAAACTAGTGCGGTCGTTCCCTGCCATAAGATTAAGAGGCCATACGGAAATTATTTCATTATCATTCCAACATTATTTTCACGGGCACAGCGGGCACAAATACTATTTCGGGTAGTTTATTTTCATATGCCTCATTCAATTGTAAATTATATTTGAACATATCTGACGTGTTAAAGTTTTTTATGTGTGCACAAAAAGCTAACCAATTCCATCTAAAATTAAATTCACGGTCAAGGTCCCATCGTTTGGAGCTTCATATACGAGAAATAATTGAACACGTACTATGTATACAATTTATATAAACATGAATACACATATAAAGATATATATATATAGCATACAATCATAAAACTCAAACTCAGGTCCAGTTTTATGAAATTATAATAAAAAAAAAAAAAACGTAGAACGACTGTTGCCTCGGAAAGCTCACGCGAAGCTTATCACTTATATATATGTATGTATGCAAACACATTCATGTCTGCCTTGTTTTTTGTTTAGTTAAGTGTGATTATTGGCACGAGGCCTACAAACCCTCATATTTCTAAAGCAAATTGAAATGGAGTATTTTGGAACTAAGGGGATGAGATTTAATAGAGAATACAGTGCGACGACGCGACCTTGAAAGCATATTCTTGAATTTTTTGAATTAATTCAAGTAAAGTTCATATGAAAATTTAATCATTCTTATGTGCGTAGGTGTTATACATGAGACATCATCCTTTTAGATTGACAATAACAATGTTGCTTCAAGTTGTAGAGGGGAATTTTTGAAACTTAAATTTTTTTTAATTCCAAATAATTTTCGATGAAAATTCAGGGAAAAAATTATTACGATTTTCCAGAGAAAAGTATTATTGATAAAATTTTTCAATATAGTAAGTAATAGAGATCATATCAATGTCCATTTAAGCCATATGTTTGATATATATAGTAACGGGTGATTCATTATGAGCTACGTTTGACTCAGTACTGAATACCACTTCATCATGCATGGAAACACTTAAGATCCAAACAGAGTGGCACATTCATGACGCATTAAAATTTCAAATGAATACGTTTTCAATAAGACTACACAGAACGTAACGGATCCACGACGGACTACTATATTTTTAATACAATCTGAAAATCGAAAACCGTGAATTCGTCGTAGATCCGTCAATCTGTTTCCCGCATTACACCGGCACAGCGTCAGTGAATGGGCTCTTGAACAGCTTAATAACGAACCGCTGTTTTATCTCAGAATTTTGTTTAGCGATGAAACCCAAATCTGGTTAAAAAGATACGTCAATAAGCTAAATTGGCGTATTCGGGGTGAGGAACAACCCGAAATGCCCGGTTTGGTGTGATTTATGGCCTGACGGAATAATCGATCCATATTTGTTCAAAAATGAGGATGGCTGTGACGTAACCGTTAATGAGACCCGCTATCGCGCGATGATAACGGAGTATTTCCTATCTGAAATTCAAGTCTACGCCGATAAACAAGAGACGATTATACGGCCTCTTACTTGTATAATGGCATAACAATTATGGGGCGAAATATGATAAAACAGGAAGTCTGAAGGTACTTTTAGATTGACAAAATATATCCTGTAGTCCTTTGGCAAAAAAAAAAAAAAAATGTAATGTATATATTACAACATTTTAGCCTGTGGTTGTTGTATCGTCTTGGAAATTCAAGATTTTTATTATTTTCAGATTTCTCTTTTTGAATTTTTAGAGCTCGTTGCTGTACAAGTTTTACTGTAACATATTTTGTTTTATTTCCTTCATGACCTTTAAAAAAGCTTTTTCTGTATAACCTTGAGTTCAAGGGTCTTTATCCTTAATACGATTTCGATTTATAATATAATAATTAATAAACTAATTGTATTGTGGCATGCAATTGTTAAGTTATATATAGGGTAAATGACTCTATTTTGGGCCAATCATAATTTATAATAATAATTTTTTTAACTCTTTGAAAAACTATTAATATCCATTAAATAATACTATGTATATAATATTTCTCGAGGTTTTTGCTAACTTTTCTTGCAAACAGTTTTTCTTATGTCCTAAGATTCGTTTCTATCTTTATTGGTACGGACTGAACTGGTTTCGTTCGCGCATAAACATGGTTACAGGCTAAGTACGAGTATTATCGTATAAAATGCGTATCTATTCAATATTTCAATATTTTCTCATAAAACTTTCGTCTATAATTTTACATAGATTGGGAAAATTTGCAAGAAAATATTCAATTGTTATATACCGAAAGGTTAACAACTTTGTAATTTCATTGTTATAAGCGATGAGAATCAATTGTTAATACTGCTAATTTCCTTTTTCTTTGTTTGATTTCAGTAAAGTGTGAGTGAACTTTTTACAGACGAAAATCTAATCACAATTGAAAGGACTCGTACCTTACCAGTTGACCTTTGGGCGTCTTAATAGGATAATTATCTGTTCCCGATTTTAGTCACTGAATAAATTACTATCCAATAAATTAAACAAGTACGTATATGTATAAAATAATCCTAATATATTTTTATTATTTAGGTTTTCATTTAAATTTAATATCCACGATACGTAATTTCATACTTATTTTTATATCCAACCTACTAAAAAAAAGTACACCCGATATTGGTCAGGTTCAGGCCGAGGACATTGCACACATTCACATCTATTTATGGATTCCATGTGTTAATGTCCTTGTTGTCATGATATGAAATAACTAGCTATTCTTGAAACCTTGAAATTGCGTTTAAATAAAAGCTTCTGAATATGTATGTGTTCAATAATTTTGTAGTAGTATGAAAGCACGAGGTCAAATTAGAAGCTTTTACGAGGTCAGAAAATTGAAGATTTAGGGTGGTTTTTATTAAATGACGTTGCTGAAGTCCTTTACGTATTTAAATTAGAGATTTAGCTTGTAAGAAAACGTTTGCCATATTTAGGATTTGTTAAAGAGGGGAAAAAAGAAAACATTTGAATTTCTAAAATATTTAAATTTATAATTATCGATTTATTGTAAGTATTTCCGTTATTTTACAAATATAGTTCTTTAATTGTAAAATATTTTTTTCTATTTCATCCCATTTTTCAAAATGACTTTCAATAGATTTGATACAACCTTGAGACGTTAATCGTGCAGAAGATAGTTGAGAGATTTCAAGTTGTTTAACTGTGCCTATTTGATTTATAAAAGCTTCCATGCTATACTCGCAAATACTATTGCAAAGTTCTACCATTGTTAGGCTGAAATCCTTGTTATTATTCCAAGACTTATTTTTTTGTATAAAAGTCGTAAACATTTTTTGTAATTTTTGAGCTCGTATTAAAGGTGATTCTGCTAATAATGCAGACAATTCCCATAATTTTGGTTCATTTCCATACTGTATACATTGTTGTCCTAATAAAATGTTTGCTTTCTTTGTCAAACGGCCGCTTTGTCTGCCATCACCATCTAGTGTGTTATTTACTATTGCATTAATAACAATTGTAAGTATCTCTAAATCTAGATAACCGTTTTTTAAACCTATTAATGTATCATAAGAATTTAGGACATCTTCGAAATGACCAGTATCTACACTCACAAGCATGAAATTTTCCCATACTTTCCAATTATTAAAATTACACTTTAAAGCTTCTTTTAAAATTTTATGTGCTCGATTTTTGTCCCCAAGTTTTATAAGAGCCTTCGCCAAATTATTCCATGATTCAAATCCATTTGGTTCTAAGTGTGTATACCGTAAATATGCCTGAACGGCCAAATCCCAATTTTCAATCATCATGGCCGCATAACCTAAACGTAACCATGTTACTTCTTGTAATGAATTTATTTCAACTGATTGTTTTAAATGTATTATAGCTTCGAGATATTCTTTACGTGCAAAATAAAAGTTACCCCAATGTCGTTGTGCTCGGCTACTTGTTTCACCACTTAGTGTCCAAGCTGTTTCATAATATGACACATCATCAGTTGCGTCGCCCAGAAGACAATACAATTTTACACTGGGCTCTTTATCAATTTGTTGCTTTATAATATCAGTTGCTTTGTGCCGTAGTTCAAGCTTAGTGTAGCATATAATAATATCTTCCCAACAATTGATTTTATGATACATATCCAAAGCAGATTTAGTTAACCCAAGACTAAACATTAAATCAGCTAATTGTTTCTGAATTTCCCACCTAGGAGTTAAAGACGAACCAAATATATATGAGAATCGTTGAGATATGGGGAATTTGTTTCCATTTATATGCGTTAGAATATCCTCACATTGTTTTAAGCTTCGCTCGACTGTTCGTTTATGTGTTGATTCTATTCGTATATTTAATAAAAGGGTTATTAATCGTACTGGAAGCGGACCATAATTCTGATAGAGAAGTGTTGTAATATATGGTTGCAACTCTTCTTCTCTTAGTTTATTTTTTGGTTGAGTTTTTAATAAAATTTGTCTGTGATAAATTTAGTATAATATAATATCGGTTCTTTAATTTTGTATTAATTAAATTTTATTTAAATTTGAATCAAAATAAATTATGTATAAGAAATAATATGATAATAATATAATTTTTTACTCACATTTTAGTTAAAATTATTGTTTGCACGATACTGGCGATATTTGAAAAATCCTCTTCTTCCGATACAAATCGAATTTTTTCTAGCCGTACTTCATCATCGAGATTAAGCAATTTAGGTAAATTTGTTTTTGCATTGCATATAGATGCCGGTGGCAGATTATCTAGCAAGTTATGCTCAACTTTCAAGAAAAGTTGCGGTAATGCATTTTGTTGGAATCTAGTTCTAAATCCTAGGCTACCTGTTAAAAATAATTGATAATTATAACTTGAAATAAGTATAAAAAAATTATATTCAACCTTCAACCTTCAAATTGATTTCAATATTTTCACACAACTGATTGAAGATATTTTCTGCCTTTTGAGTTCTATGGAATAATAAAAACCCATGACATAATTCAACAGAAAGAAGAGTTTGAAATTCCAAGTTTTCTATAGGTGGTAGATTACTAGCGATTGTTTTGAATTCCTCGTACAAGGTGTTAGCTGTCTGTTCCAGAACATACTGATGCACACACAAGAGGCGTAATCTCCACCATTGAAAGAGCTTTAAATATAGTTATTCATAAAATAGGCATGTTTCTTAAAAAACACAATTTGTATTTATCAACTTACCCATTTACTTGAATTATTCTTTAGAATTTCTTGAAACAACAATCTTGCGGCCAATAAATATTCTGGATATTGCACATTACCATTCAATTCCTCACTGTCAACTAATAGTTCAAGTTGTGCATTGATTTCCTTTGGCCAATTTGCAGTTAAAAATTCGTTATAATTATCAGTTAAATCTGGTCCGGTGAAATTCTGTTGCACAAAAGCAAGTAAAAAGGCTATAGCAGTACTAAGCAGTTGTTGTTCTTCAACATTTGGAATTTCTTTTAAGTTACTTTTGTACCAATCAATAACAAATTCAGTATTTATTAGAAGCTCCCAATTACAAGCCCAAAGCGCCGAAATCAATTCATCTTCATCTATTTAGGTTTATAAAATTAGACATCGAAAAAAGATAGTTTTATTTAGAAATTACCAATTTCCTCAGTAGAATCAATAAAATTGCATACAAAAAATTGAAAATAATCTTCCATTATTAAATAAACTATATCCAAATTGAAGTTAAAAGCACGTGGTACAACTGTCACTTCGAAATTGTATGCCAAATTAAAATGCGCAAAATCTAAACTACACACACACCCAAACAATATTTTACCGTAAATCAAAAATGTGGGCAACAAATGATAAATGTCAAAAACTAATATTTTGTACTTTTTAAATTTACTTTAAATTTTAATTTTTCCACAATGGAAAATGTGCCGAGCGACGTTTGTTCATTTAAAATATTATTGAATTGGATAAAAATAAAAAAAAAATTATCAAGTCGCCATGTAAATGAATTACAACATATTATTAGTTTCGAAAATTCGAACCAATGTCAACTCGATTTTTCAACCATGCATGTATACGTGGCCCTGGTCTTTCGAAAATCAAAATATACATAACCTACAATTTGATTTAAACTAATATTTTTAAACCACGTTGTGTTAAATAAATAGATGCAGGAATAATGGGTAAAAAAACAAAATTAGGGAAGTTTCGTAAAGATAAATTTTACAAACTAGCTAAAGAAACAGGTCAGTTTATCAAAAGGTCTTTATTTTTGTGAATTCTTACAAGTTTTGTTTTTTTTAGGATTTCGTTCACGAGCTGCTTTTAAGTTAATACAATTAAATAGAAAATTTGGATTTCTTCAGCAAAGTCAAGTATGTATAGACTTATGTGCAGCGCCAGGAGGCTGGATGCAAGTGGCCAAACAAAATATGCCCGTGTCATCTATTGTGATTGGAGTAGATTTGTTTCCGATTCGTCATGTTGCAGGTTGCATCAGTTTGATCGAGGATATAACAACAGATAAATGTAAGACATCACTAAGTCGTGAATTGAAAACTTGGAAGGCAGATGTAGTTCTGCATGATGGTGCTCCAAACGTTGGAAAAAATTGGCTTTTTGATGCATACCAACAGATTTGTCTAACATTGAATGCGGTCAAATTAGCTACACATTTTTTGAGAAACGGAGGTTGGTTTGTAACAAAAGTGTTTAGATCGAAGGATTATAATGCTTTGCTATGGGTTTTAAAACACCTATTTAAAAAAGTTCATGCTACGAAGCCAAGTGCATCGAGAAAAGAGTCTGCTGAAATATTTGTTGTATGTCAAGGATATTTAGCACCAGATAAGATTGATCCTAAACTTTTAGATTCGAAATATGTTTTTGAAGAATTAGATCTGGAGGATAAAAAACAATCGTCTCTACTACATCCAGAAAAACAGAAAAGAATAAAAGCTGAAGGATATAGCGAAAGAGATATTGCATTGAGAAATGAATTATCTGTTACAGAATTTATGCAGAGTGCGAATGGTTTAGCCGCATTACAAGGTATCTCCAGTATAACTATAGACAATGATGCAATAAAAAATCATCCGCGAACAACCGAAGAAATTTTAGCATGTTGTAAAGATATAAAAGTATTGGGTAGAAAAGATTTAAAAGGTTTACTTGTTTGGTGGAAACATGTGAAGGGAGATTTGTTTAAAACTGTTGTGGAAAATGATAAACCTGTACCAGAACAAGAGGAAGATGAAGAGACAATTAAACAAAGAGAATTTGAAGAAATTGATAAACAAATTGCTGATCTTGCTTTTGAAGAACAACAAGAAGCTAAGAGGAAAAAAAAGAAGATGTTAAAGGAACGAACCAAATTAAATGAAAAAATGAATTTAAAAATGATTATAAAGGGAGATGAAGGACCACGTGAAATTGAAGAAGAGGTTTTTGAACTACGCTCAATTAGAACTAAAGAAGAGCTCGACGTTCTACAAGACGTAGCACCAGATGTGCTAGCTGAGGATGAATTCAATGAGCGGACACTTTTGCCAAAATATAAAAGGTAAAACTAGTTTCTTTTATTTAATATTTTTCGATTAATATTTTGAATAATTAGCATTCAAAATTGTTTTTAGTGCACTAAAATATTATTTATACTCAAAAATAAGTAAAATTTTTATTTTTAGCGATTAGAAATAAATAAGTTTTTTTTTTTAGATATGAAAAGGGAACTAATCATCTTAATGACGAAGGAAATTATAAAGGTAATGACGATGATGACAATGATACAGAAAGCGTTGAAACAGAAAGTGACTATGAAAATAATGGACTTGGTTTGAGTGATGATGAAATTGAAGAGAAAAAGGGTGAAAATAAAAAAAGAAAAGAGGAATCCCATCCTCTTATCAAGCCTTGCGATTATCGCGATAAAGATTCTAAACGTAAACAACGTGTACAATTGTGGTTTGAGAAAGAAAATTTACAGAAAGTTGAAGATGAGGTCGATGAAGATTTTGATTTAGATTATTTAGCTGAGGATTATAAAAATAGGGGAATTGAAATTTTGGGAAAGAATAATGATCAGAATGCTGATGTATCTTCTAGTTTTGGAGGAAAAACAATGCCGAAAACTAGAAAAGAATTGAAAAAAAAGAGATCAGACGATGAAAGCAGCGAATCAGAAGACGATTGTGATGATAGTAAGACAGACCTTAAAGAAAATTCCGGTATGTTGTCAAGTAAAAATGTAATTAGAAGTTATTGTTTTTATTAATTTAATATTTTTATTACTACTTTTAGCCCCGAAAATAAAAAAAATTCGTCTTGAAAAAGAAGAACTTGCGTTGGGAGCTATGATGATCAAGGGAAAGAAAACAAAACGTGATTTAATTGATGCTGCATGGAATCGTTATACATTTAATGATGATAACCTTCCAACTTGGTTCGTTCAAGATGAAGAACAACATATGAGAAAAGATATTCCAGTTACAAAAGAATTATCAGATGAATATAATAGGAAAGTTCAGGAACTAAATGTTCGACCAATTAAAAAGGTAATGGAAGCGAAGGCTCGTAAAAAGAAGCGAGCTTTAAAGAGATTGACGAAAGCAAAGAAGAAGGCTGAACAAATTCTAGAAAATGCCGATGCGAGTGCACAGGAAAAATCTAGACAATTACGGAAATTATACAAGAAAGCTGGAGAAGAGAAGAAAAAAGAAGTTTCTTATGTTGTATCGAAAAAGCATTTATCTGGTAAAAGAGTACGTCGACCAGCAGGAGTAAAAGGCAGGTTTAAAGTTGTTGATCCTAGAATGAAAAAAGACAAACGCAGCGTTAAGGTTCAGGAGAAAAAAAATAAGGGAAAGAAAAGGAAGTAGTGGAAAAAAAACCATTGAAGAATTTTTAAGTTTTTTTTTTAATGTAATAATTTTCAATGAAACAAATTCATGAAATTTATACAATATTTTGTTTCAAAATGTATAATTATTTTATTTTAAATATTTCTATACAAATATAAGTAACAATTTCTTTAAAACAATTTAAGTAATTCAATAAGTGCTTAATAAAAAAAAGACATTTCTTTTTTTTCCTATATATACACAAGCTTATCATAAAGATTGATTTGTTCTGGCATATAATACTGCATCATGTATTGTGGGGAGTATATTAAATGATATTTGAGGATTTAGTGTCATACTATGAACAAGTGCATCGTAAACACGATCGGTTGGATTTGCAAGATACATTCTTACATTCAATATTTTCAATTCTTTTAGAATATCACTCAAAGTGCTGCAACCGGCAACATCAATATGACTAACAGCTGAAAGATCCAATATAAGAGTGTGGTAATTTAAAATAAATTTTTCACTTCCATCATCAGATATGCCACTTTTTACTTTAGCCTGATTAATCTCTATTGCAGCATAGAGATTCCTTTTAAAGGCAGATTTACTAGCAAAATTTATTGGTCCGACATATCGAAATATTTTAATAAATGGCTCCTCGATTACATTTTTATGATTATCCAGATCTAGATATATCCCAGTTTCTGGTAAAGTTCCTAATAATGAACTATATGATTTCCAGCCTTTTATATAAAGTGTTGCGACTGACAAACATATACCTAAAAATAGACTGAAAATGGGCGAGTTTTTTTTTTGTACTTAAAATATTTTAAATTTTTACTACATACCCATAATCGATGTCAATAAACACTGCACCCATAAATGTACACACCCACGTTAAAAATTCTAGTTTACCTTGTTTCCAAAATCGTTTTAACCGGATTGCTTGCGTAAACATACCCTTAAGAGCTACGATTACTATTCCAGCTAATACGCACTATGATTATTCTTCTTAGCGATTTATATGAAATATGCATTTATATTTAGTACCTTTGGTAATGTTTCAAAAAATGGTCCTATCCATAACAATACTATAAGAATTAATAAAGCTGATATTGCGGAAGCTATTTGAGTCATACCGCCCGTTTGAGCCTGAATGAGTGACCGTGATAAGGAACATGTTATCGGCATGCAAGAGAAGAAACCTTGAAAAATTAATAGTTAAAAATTTCTAATTATAGAAACGATAAAATATTTACCTCCAAATATATTACTAATGCCCATAGCAAAAAGTTCCTGGTTCGCTGAAATATCGTAAGCATATTTGTCTGCAAACGTTAATGCCATTGACATAACGACGGAGTAACTAACAATAGCGATCGGAATTGAATCTATGGCTACCATTGGAATCAATTCAAGAGGTGGTAACTTAGCATCTGGCAGTCCAACTGGTATAAATCCAACATAAGCCATATTATATTTGGAATCGAAATGTGCATAACGGCCAATTAATGTTCCAACAACAACTGCAATCAATTCGGCTGGCAATGGAAACCGACATTTTTTCGCAAGTAAAGGTTTAAAAAATTCATTCATGCTTATCATAAAAATAATAATTCCCAACGAAAAGATCACTGAAACTATTTTCGTTTGATTTAGAGAATTATACAAGTTGATTAATGTATAGACAATCTTAAATGATCCTTTGTGTCTTTCGATTGAAACACCAAGAATGTCTTTGACTTGACTCATAACAACATGACAAGCTGCGGCTGTTGTAAAACCATTTACTAGTGGTTCACTCAATAGTGAAGACAGGGTACCAAGTTGTAGAGACCACATTATCAACTAAAATAAAATTATTACAAATTATGTGGTTTGTTTTTAAGCAAATCCATTTACATGAAGTATTCCGACCATTATTGCGGTAGCCGTCACAATGTCTATTTCTTTGTAACCAGTATTTGTTTCGTTTTCATTATTTTGATCTGTTGTAGAATATTTTTGAACTACTTGTAAGGTCATCATACTTACGACAGCCAAAGTTCCCATCGAAATGTGTCGAGATGTTCCTAATGCCATATATATAAGGACAGGAAAGAATGCCATATAAAGTCCTACTTCTGCTGTTACACCAGCAAGAATTCCATATGCCATTCCTTGGGGTATATGCATTACAGCAACAGTAATTCCAGAAATAATGTCTCCAACGAGATTTTCTTTTATTGAGTATTTAGGAAGCCAATGGATAATGGGACAAAGACTAGTAATCATAATGATGAAATTCAATTTAGCAAAATATTCCCTTACTGCGTGAAGAACACTTTTATCTCTCGATTCATATCCTGTACGCGCAATAACAGCTTCCTGTAAGAATATCTGTCTATCTATTACATACCTTGATCTATTATCATCTTGTCCTTGATTGTTTTTCATTGAACTACAATAAATAATACATATATATGTACATATATATAATTTATTGATACTAGTTGAAAATAAATGATTAAAAATATTACTAACTTGTTTAAGGCATTTTCAGTCATTTCGAATTTGTTGTTGATGCTATTAATTAACTGTTGCACATAGCCCTATAAGGCTTAATTTGATTAACGCTGCGGTGATCGTCTAAAAACAATTAATTGTAAATAATTTACGATTAAATAAGAATTAATTACTTTAGACAAATATTACATATAATAAAAATAATTATCTGGAAGCACTAAAACATTTGAGTGCAATAAATGCCAAGATTATATAATCTTGGCAACTTTTTGATTAAATAAAAATTACTTTCGTAAAGCGAATACTTATGTGACACATATATAGATATGTGCTTTACAGGTTACAGCTATTACTTTATTTTATTTACATTAATCATTAGATTTTTTTAGTTAGAACCAGATTCAAACTGAGCAAATTTATACATAGATTATATAGTAAAGTAATCTGTATATAAGTAAATGCTTGGATAAACATTTTTAATAAATCGATATGTGAGAGAATATTAGACAGTAATTTAATTTTCAAAATTCAAACATGTTAATATATTTGAATATGTACAAAAAATATTGAATTCTGTAGCCGAAAATGGTAGAAAAAATTAAGACACTGTTTAAATTAAATTGATATTCAATATCTATTGGAAATTTGAGATTTTTGATTGTTAAGTACTTTGTATTTTGATGATGTCAATAAATCAAAAAGTGCTTTCCAAATGATTTCAAACTAAATATAAATATTTTAATTGATGAATTAACAAAATATTTTAATAATCCTCAACGCTTTTTTTTAGATTTCAGTTGAACTTAATTATATTTTATACCTTACGAGAGTTTTAGTCGTTTGAGCTTTGAAATACTTCCACAATAACTTGAAACTGCACTATGTATATACATTTCAAATTTGTTAAGTCATAATTAAAGAGAACGCTTATCAATTACTTTGAAAATAAGGAGTGGATTAGATATTTATAAAGGCAATTGAATAATCGTACATGACATTGAAAATAATCGTATTAGATCGGTGAATGAGTTTTTACGATTTTTTTTGGTCAAAATACATATGTAAAACAAACAACTATTCAATACACTGTTGGGCCACTGTTGCGATCCAAAAGCTGCTGAAATAGACCAGAATAAGTGGTAATCTGAAGAAGCTATGTCTGGTGAATATGGCGGGTGGGGTAACACTTCTCAGTTCTGTCCTTCCAAGCAGTTTTTAACCGATTGAGTCACATGTGGCCTGACAATGTCATGTTGAAAAATTAATTTGTTGTCTATTTATCTTTACCTTTATTTTGCTTTTCTGCGTTTAGAATTTTACTGTATCAATTCGATGCAAAAACCCTTTCTTTGTCGTCTCTGTAGCAACATTTCGTAAATGATTTTTTAAGGTTCGTTGTTTCTTCCTTTTAATTCATATGAGGCCAAATTACGTAGAATCATACCCATGGCTTTGCAATAGTTGATGTTGTAAATTTTGCTTGAGTTTGACATGGATCTTCATCAAATAATGCTTCCAATACTTCATCTTCAAACTTTTTCAGTCCACTTTCGCGTAGTTCGTGTTCAACATCAAAAACACCATCTCTAAATTGTTTAAACCACTTTCCACAACTGCTTTGGCTTGGAGCATGTTCACCGTAATTTTCTACAGGCAAAGGCTAACTTTCAGAAACTTTTTACTTTTGATTAAAGGAGAAAAGTAACTACTGTTTATTTGGCACGTAATCTTCCATTTTCAATCGAATAAAAAATAATGTTCTTTACACTTTCATTAAATTTCATTATTAATTTATTGCAGCTTGTCATAAGGCCTTTCAAATAATGCCGGTTCACACTTATTACATATAGTATAACTTAAAACATCTTACGTAAAATCGTAAAAACTCATTCACAGACCTAATAAATTTTGTAATGCGAATGCAATATGCAATCTTTGCGAATGTATGAGATTTTGCGAAATATGAAAAACCCGTATTTAAATTTTTGTTCTTCAAGAAATAAAATCTAACAGATTTTAAAATAAATAAAAATTATTTAATAATTTTTTGCTATAAAATGAATCAAAAAAAATTATTGTCTCAATTTCAATACCAAATTTCTAATTAAATATAATTTATTTCACACTACACTACACTTTTTTGGTCACTTCATTAAAAATCTAAAAATATACATAAATATAAAAATTAAATTTGCAATTTTAAAATACTTTACCATTCGAATCGGTTTAACGCTTGACAGTGTCAAACCCAAACAATTATTTCTTGTTGTTGCAAGTTGAACAACATGACCATGATTATAATTCAGTGCATGAATCGTGAAAATATTAATTATCATTTTTTTTTGTTTCTAATTAGTTTTTAAACAATTTTCAAGGATAGAGAAGCGTGAAAAAAATATGTTTTTATTCGATGCAAGTGAAAATAATTATAAACTAATTTTACTAATCAAAACATCAACTGTCAAATCTTGTGCTGCTAATTTGACAGCTTTGGTGGAATTGAGGTTAAATTCGATTTGAATGAAGAAATTAAAAATTTTACATAACCTATATTTAGGCCAGGGGCGGGCAACCGAGTATCATATCGAGCCATATCTAACATTAATTTTGCTTTGTAGGGAAATTATAATTTATTTATTCATTTCACACAATTTTTAATATTTAGCTAGATCAATTCTTAAAACATCAAGGATTTAATTAAATGTTAGTGAGAATATTGTTTTTGATTTCTCATTTTTTACTTATCTAAAAGAATTGCTAGAATAATTGGATTTGTTGAAGCGAAAATTTGAAGAAATATGGATATGTTAAAATTTTTTTTTTTTTTTTGTAAAATAACAAAAGATAATTTTCCATAGACAAGATGATAATAATAGTAATGACATGAATTGGACATCATCGTGATCGAATTATTTTACGTTGGGTGTAGGTTTGCTAGCCCTGATCTAAATTGTCAAATGTCATTGTAAATTGCCCTATGGCCCCGACAAGGAAGTATGACTAAAATTCGTGTGAAAATAATCAAAAGAAACTGACGTAAGGATTCTTAAAGAATTATTTGTGAACAAATCCTTTGAGATGTTGCGAGAACTAATAACATGGGTTCTTAATACATATCTGGGAAAATATTTGGAAAATTTTAATTCTGCCCAGTTGACGGTAGCTCTTTTATCTGGTAAGTCGCAATCAGGAAAATGTATGATTTATTTATTATACTCAACAATTTCACAATTTTTTGTTTTATCTATCATGGAGTAAATCCCTTAATTTTCGGACTATATACATTATTTCGCACTTGATAATAAATATTTCTATTCTTATTAATCTATTAAAGGCGAAGTAGAACTGGAAAATGTTCCACTCCGAAAGGATGCACTGCAAAATCTTGGATTGCCGTTACAAATTCATAATGGTATAGTAGGCAAAATAAAATTACAAGTTCCAGTACGGCAGTTTCGTACGGCACCCTGGTGTATTATTATAGAGAAAGTTGATATTACGATTGGTCCAATAAATCTGGAGGAATGGGATGCCGAAAAAGAAAAATTGTCAGACTTAAATTTTAAATTATCACACCTTGATGATATTGAATCAAAGTGGCGCGCACAAATCGAAACTAATTCAGAGGGATATTATGCATCTTCATATTCAGGATGGTTAAATTACGGGACAAATTTGGCTGCAAATATCATTGAAAATTTACAATTAAAAATTAATGAAGTTAACATTAGATATGAGGATTCCATTACAATTCCGCACAGTTCATTTGCTTGCGGGGTGACAATCGAATCTCTTTCAGCACAAACTTGTGATGCAAATTGGAATGCTGTGTTTACTAGTTCTTGGAATCAAAGTTTGGCTTCATTTAAGCTAATCGAATTAAAATCGCTTGCATTTTATTGGGATAGCTTAGATAAAAAAGGAAGTAATAGTAATGAGCCAAATCCACTTACTTCAGTAAGCATATTTTATGCTAAATATTATACCAAATAAAATTCTGATTTTTATTATTAGGTAAATTTATTAGATACACATCAGTATATTATAAGTCCAATTAGTGCACAAGCACGTTTTCGTCGAGATCGAAGCGACATACCGCTAAGAACAAGAAGCAGACCAAGATTAACATGCGATATTATAGTGAAAGAAATTAAATTATCTTTAAGTGATGTAAGAGATGATATTTTATTTTCAAATTATTTTTAGTAAATATATATTTTATCAGTTTCAATATAGTCATATAATAGAATGCATACAAGGATTGCATAATATAAATACTGTACGAAAATTTCATCTTTTACGACCACAAGCGACTGTTACTGAAAATCCACGATTGTGGTGGATATATGCAGCTAAATGTTATGGATTTAAATTTAGGTCATTAGATGAAAAACGCCGCGAAACCAAAGATAATCTGCAATATATAAAAATTTGTAAAAAACTTGCTAAGAATCCCAACGAAATTCTTTCTGTAGATGAAAGACAATTTAAAAGTCAAATTGAAACCAATCGAGATTTTTCAGAATTAAAGATTCTACGACAAATTTGTTTAATGAATATTTCTGTTGATACAAAATTAAGAAGTCAATCAAACCAAAGAAGCAAAATGTTATTTCAATGGTTTCCGCAATGGTGGGGTTGGTACGGCAACAATACGATGTCAAGTAATGTTGCTACTTCACCCCCACAATTATTTAAACCAAATGAGCAGCAAACAAATGAAGAAAATACTGATTACGATCAAAATCAATTTGAAGATGCAATATTAAATGCAATAGAAGGGTCAGTTGAAAATGATTCTCTTTTAAAAAGAGATGCTGTTTTCGGAAAATTTGAATTTGTTTTGACAAATGGTTTTATTGATATATGCACTGAGAATATAAATACAAAAGAAGTTAAGACAATGATGGAGATGAATTTTAATAATCTTGAAATAAGTGTAGAAACACGACCAAGATCTGGTTCTCATTTGATTGGTTTGGCTCTTGGATCTGTTTGTGTTAAGGATTGTATAACAGTTAATACAGAATACCCCGATTTAATTAAACCACAAGCAGATGTGTTATTACCTCCTTTTTCACGTTTCCAATTAAATCAAAAAACAAGAAAATCAAGTACAGAATGTAGTATAAAAAATTCTGAACCTTGGTTTCAATTGCAATATGAGAAAAAACCATTATCCTACAATACAGATTATCGTTTAGCTGTAAAGTCAAAATCATTAGATATTGTATATAATATTGATGCGTTAAAATATCTAATTGATTTCGTTTCAAAACCATTTCAAATGGTAAATCCAAAACAACAAATTGAGGCAATGAAAAATAAAACAAAAATGAAAATAATGAATAACTGGAAAAGTATATTCGATAATGATTTGGTATAGTATAGATTTTATTTAAATTTCTTTATTTAAAATATTGACCAGTTAATTTATAGGGACAACGAAAGTCTTGGTCTCTTGAAATAGATATATCTGCACCACAAATTATTTTTGTTGAAAATTTTAGCAAAAAAAATGCATCTATTGTTCTTGTTGATTTTGGAAGATTTCAATTAATGAAAAATGCTCTACATAACCGCAAGCAGACGGGTGACCAGTGTGAAAGTGTATGTAATTCTGAAAAACTAGAGTTACCATTATCCCATAAAGATAGTGAGGATGACGAAGCATTTATGACACCGTGCTCTACACCACCCGTATCACATATAAGTGAATCTAATTCGCCAACTTCAATATCTAATTTAGCTGATATAAGCGATGTAATAATAAATAAAGAAACTGGGTTAGAAGACGCCTTTCATAATAAGCTGTACGATAAATATATAATTGATTTAACAGATCTTCAAATTTTAGTTTGTAATGGAAAAGAAAGAATGACATTCGCAAGTGCTAAAGGTACTTCAGCTTTGCATGTTTTAGATCGCTTTAATATATCCTTGCAATTGGAACGACGTGTGGTTCACACGACAGACCCAGAATATCCTTATTTAACAATATTTGGAACATTACCCAAACTTATAGCGCACATTAATGAGCATAAAATTTTAGCTATAACTAAAATTTTAAATATATTAGCCACTGAAAGTTTATATGCTTCGAATAAATTTTCTGATAATTCTGAAAATGAAAGTATAGGATCTGAAAATAATCATATAGATTTTGAATATGATGTTCACCACGACGCATCAAAATTAATAGTTCTCCAGTTTGTTGTTGATCAATTATCATTGGAGGTTCAATCGAAAGAAAGAAGTATAGCAGAACTTCAAGTTAGTGGGGTTCGAGTTGGATTAAGTAAACGCTCGGTAGATACAACTTTATCTTTATCAGTTCATGGTCTTTTGCTTGCTGATGCAATACAATCATTTGGTCCGGATTTTGAATTGTTGGTTGCCAGTCACCGACATGTTGGGTAATTTTTGGATTTATGTTGGTGATATCGATTAATATGTTATTTTCAAACAGAATGGATAGCGTTTCAGGAAGTTTGAGACAAAGTGAGCCAAGCTCGCCAGTATCTCCAGCATCTCCAAATACATTTCAGGACAAACGACCATCTAGTCCACAGACGATAAATAAGGCAATAAGTTCATTGCAAAAAGGTACAAATTTTTATTATTTTTGTTAATTTTGTTGTTGTAATACTCTGTAGATATTCTTATACTGTAGGAAAATTACAGTACAGGCATTTCTGAAATTTTTTTATTTTATTAACGATTTAAAAGTTGTCTTTTTTTGGGAATTTTTATTTCATCTTTCTACCTTTTCTAGAATACAAGTTAGATTTTCTCACAAATGTAATATTTTATCTAAAAATATTCGTTTTGTTGGTAAAGTAAAAATTGGATTTTAAATCCGACAATTACGTCCTAAAACCACCAAAATTATTATTTGAAACTAAATTGTTTTAGTTAATATTTTTTTTTATCATGATTTTTTTTGTTTTGTTTTTAATCTTTAAAAAAAAAGATGCTAATAGCTCAAATTGGTTAAATTTCGGGGATTTAGATGCGCTGATCATGGTTGAAATATTATTTGTATCGTCTCCAAATAAAGCGGATGAAGTGCAGATAGCTAATATTCATTTCAATAATTTAGATATAATTGGTAAGCTATTAATATTGTAGTAATTACAGTTTGTAAATTTATGTTTCTTTTATTTTTAATTTTCAATAGCGAATCAAGAAACTATTGTAGAATTATTAGATTTTATTAAACGTGTTTATCCAAATAAAAGTGTGATCCATAATGACGATTTCCACCTAAGGAATAAGGAACAAAATGTTGACAAACAAAATAATGCACAAAATATACCAATACGTATTGATATTACATTTGAATTTAATCGATTAAATATTCTTGTTTTCCGTGCATTAATGCGTGATAGTTACTTGGTTGGAAGGAAGGTGGGTACTTTTACTATGAGTGAGGCTAGAATTCATGCAACATTTGATGTTGAAACATCAGTATTTGGATCTTTGGGAGGCCTTCAAATTTTAGACTTAACACCAGAAGGTATAAATCATCAACGAATTTTGTCTGTTGGCAAAGATCCTTTGACAGAACCACCAGATATGGAAATGAGTCTAATGAATTCATTAACACATGAAATTTATGGATCAACCATTTCAAAAGAAGAAATCCATGATCTCAAACAGGCTTTGTCATTTCATATTTCTAAAGATGTTCAGGCTGTAGTCAGTGTTAAAATTCGTATGGCTTCTGTGTGGTATACACATTGTGCAAGATTTATGCAAGAGCTTAGTTGGTGTGCCAGTGAATTTAAGCATTATATAAAGTAAGTAAAAGGTATTAAATGAAAAAGTTATAAATCATCAATTTACTTTCCGTGAAAAGAAATGCTGCGAAATCTATTCGAGCGAAAGCTACTGGTATGGCTTTTGGTTTGGTTAAATTATATGAAGATAAGGAAGGTAATGTTGAAAAAAATACTGATAATGATGGTACTAAAAAAGCTAGAAGGAAACGATCAAAGAAGAACTTTCATTTGAAGTAAGTAAATATTAATTATAAACAATATTTAGTTCTTGATCAATAAAAAATAAATGCATTCCAGATTAGATGTTGTTCTTGACACTCCCGTTATAGTTGTACCGCGATCTAGCTGCAGCTCACAAGTTTTAGTAGCTCATTTAGGCAAAATATCAGTCCAAAACAATATTGATAAACAAACATTAGAAAATCCAATTGATCTTACATACAATAACGAGTCGTGTGAAAATGTTGAATCCGATGATATAAAAGATAAATATTCGATACATGTTCGAAATGTAAACTTATTTTCATTGGAAACAAGTCAAAGAAAGGGATTTCGATTGTAATAATAGAATAGATAGTTAATCAATTAGAAATATTTCAAGTGTGTATTATTATTTTTAGATCTGCGCTACCAAGAGCTGAAGAATTTTACTCCTGCCAACAAGATGCAGTAGCGATTCTTCACGATACTGCTATACAATTGGAATTGATAAACATTGCGCGAGCGCCTCCATGGAAAGTGACTAATGAAATTGAAACCCTAAGTGTAAATTTATTTGTTTTACTAAAAATATATTAAAAATAAGTATAAATTTATACTAATTTTTTTTTTTTTTTAAATAGATAATTGGAAATGTTACTGAACCACTTCAAATATCGTTATCAAGAAAGCAATATGAACAATTGCTTGAAACTATAGATAATATTTTTAAAGTTCCAGCAGACTTAGTTCGACCTTCAACAGATGTCCCTATAATAAAAAATATAGATGTGGAACAATCTAATTCATTTGATGTTTGTGATGATGAAACAAAAGGGAATTCAATTCCAAATGATACTGTGCGCAAAGGATTTAAGCCCAAAATATCATTTTCTTTACCAGTTTTTATAATACGATTGAAAGGGGAAAACGACAGTCCTTTAATTGAAATATTACTTAAACAATTTACTGTGATATATGAAAAAAGTAATATGTATGAGACAAATATACAAATATCATTACGTTCAATTTCGATGGAAGATTTGTTGTGCCCAACAGATTCCAAATATCGTCAAATGGTTACTTCATTTTCTACAGAATACGAATCAACTCGATCATTTAATGGGTTATCTTTATCTTGTCCAAATTTAACACATTTACAAATAAATAATGATTCTTTTATAACCGGTTCACTTCCAGAAAATTTGGAAGAACATGCAATTGACCGCAGATTTTTAAACTCTGAAAAATATAATATTCGACAAGAGAAGTGCACTCGTTCATTATACTGTCCTGATACACCTCCACCATCTCCACAAGCAATGCAAGTCGAGGATAATTTAGTTTTATATTCAGCAAGGCTTGTGGATTTAGACTGCCCCGGATTCATTACACAATATAATTCCTTACGACAAACCAGTTCTATCGATTTTAATAGCTTAAATTTAATTATATCTGTAGAAAGGTGGTTCCTTCTTTTAGATTTTTTTGGTCTAATGGCTGATGATGATCTCAATAATTATCACAAACGGGAGGAATGGGATGGACATCCAATTCAGAGTATTTTGTGATAAATTATATACTGACTGGCATTTTTATAAATATTTCTTTACATATAAAGCACAACCAAAGGATAATAAGCAACTCGAAATAATTATACGTTCTTTAACCTTAATACTTGTTCGAAATGAAACTGAAATTGCAAAGGCTAATATTTCCAATGCGTTTTTTACTGTTTCACAACATGAAGCCTCGAAAACTGTAGAAGGTCGTTTGGGTTCACTTTCCTTATTTGATTTAACAGATTTTGGTCAAATATATCCAGAAAGATTTTTGACAAGTGGATCAGAAGCGTTAAAGTTTATTTATAAGCGGTTGGTATATCTATTTATATATTATAAATATTATTATTATTATTAATTTCTTAGGGAAAATGAAAAAAATAATAAACGCACATTAAATAAAGATTCGAAACTTTGGATAAGTATGTCGTCAGCAAGATATGTTCACACGAAACGGTTTGTTATGGAAATTCAAGCTTTTGTTAAAGAATTTTTGCAATTACAAACGGTTAGTTCTATACCTAATTTTCTTTAGAAACTATTTAACACAAAAAATAATTCTTGATAGCCTGTAATGCGTAAAATAAAGTCATCTGATTTTCGACATAATTTACAACAACGGCCAACACAATTAGGCCTTGAGATTAATATTGATTCTCCTATCATTTTATTGCCTTTAAGCTTTCAGAGTAATCAAGTAATTTTAGCTGATTTGGGAGAATTTTCCTTGAAAAACAGTTTTCACTTAGCCAGTGAAAAACTTATAATTAGTAAAAAAAGTAATACTGCTTTATTAGATGAAATTATTGATGTGATGCAGATTGATTTATTTAATACCAATTTTTTTACTGGAACTCGGATCGCAAAAAGTTCTGTTCCATTCAAAATTGAAAATCAAGGTATTTGCTTAGATATGGGGACTTATTGGATTATAAGGGAGGGCAAAAATATACTAGAGGAGAAATGCCATTTAAAATTACAAGTAGAAAAAAATATGGATTCTTGGAAAAGTCACAACTGCCCAGATTTCAGTGTTCAAGGAACACTCTCAAAATTAGATGGTGTTTTAGATATTGAACAGTACAGATTAATCCGTGGATTTTTGTCACAAAATATGGGAGAAAATATTGAAGATATTTATGAAGGCATATTTAACGTTACCGAAAGTAAAATTAATTTGTGTCCATCTGAAAATGAAGTAATTGAAATTTACTTAATAGTAAAATTTGCTAAATTAATTTTTTATTTTGTAGAAATTTGAGAATAATTTAATATGGACACAGCTATCAATAAATTTAAATTTGGAGGATGTGGCAATTGTTTTGAAGCTATCAGCTAATCCTCCTAATGACACAAATCCATACCAATCATTGGCGTGTATTAATTTTATTAAGTCAAGTTTAAAAATTGATCTTTTTAGCGATGGATGTCAAGATATAGACTTAGTTTCGCAAGAAATATTAATAAAGGATTCACGTTTTCAAAATGATACAACTCCTAAAAATGTTTTTACAAATATATTACAACCAATACTTTCGAAGTCTGGAATTAATTTAGTTCAAGCTGAAGTACATAGTCGTAAAAGGAATGAGATTACCAAATATAAAATACTTTTAAATAATATGCGTTTAATGGCTATAATAGATTGGTTGGAAAATATGCAAGACTATCTAAGTCAAAATGCAGAAACTGCAGAATCCCTTTTAAATCCGTGTCGAGTTGAACATTTTACTGAAAAATTTCCAGCCACAAATGACACGACTCCCCTTGAATTAATTTTAAATATAACCGACTCAGAGTTAGTATTTGTTGAGAAAACTGATTTTAAAGAAACTAATGCAATTATCCTAAAGGTAAGTTATAATATATTTTGGTTTATATTTAATACCTTAATATAATACTATTTCAGAGCACAACCGTTGTATCCTATAAGCCATCCGACATTGAAAAACCTGTGTCCGTAAATTTAAATCATTTAGAAGTATTTTCTTGTATTTTGGGTTATGAAGAAGAAACGGCACTCTCAATAATTGATCCTATTACATTAAATGTTGATTTAAAAAATCATATACTAGAAGTATGTTAATTTACGTTTTCAATCTGTGAAATATTTCTTATAATTTTTCATTTAGTTCCAATTACAAAAACAGCTTTGCATTCGTTTATCTTATCATGATGTAAAGATGTTCATTCGGATGTTTAAATCACTACCTAATCAAACTCGAACAGCTCAAATAAATGAATATACAAAATCTACCAAAGAGAATTCTGGGAAATTATATCAAATATCAAAGTTATGTTCACTTGGTTTTCAAAAATCGGATTGCTTGCATGCATTGGAAATATGCCGAAATGAACTTGATGAAGCTGCTATTTGGTTAACCCAGAATGCTGAATCGGTGAAACCTAGAAGCAATTATTCAGATGATACGATTCTCGTAGTTCATGCTATAGAAATTCACGCACAATGTATATCGCTTTGTGTTATCGATGACTGCAAAGATGCTGATGTTCCACTTCTTGAAATTTCTTTAAACCAATTAGATTTTAAACAAGAGTTGATTCAATATTTACTGAGCTCATCATTATCCTCACTAACTTCAAGGTTTTGCAGTGGATATTTAAAATCAAGTATTGCAAGTGATTATTATAATAGATATTTAAGCGGTTGGGAACCTATGATTGAACCATGGAAATGTGTTTTAAATTGGAATTATAGTGTCGGTAAGGAGGGAATTGATCAGAGTCATTTAAATATTAAACTTGATAGCGAAGATCTTTTAAAGTTTAATATAACAAGTACACTAATTGAACTATGGGAACTAGTAAGATGTAATTGGTCACAGGACTACTATGAGGGAAATTTGAACAATAATCGCAATAATTGTAGTCAAATCCCTAATGTATATCGTCGTCGAAGTCCATTTATTCCTTTCTCGCTTAAAAATAATACAGGAGCAACATTAATTTTTAAAATTATGACGAATTCACCAGGTGGTATAACGCAAACAGAAGTGTCGCGAGATCACAGTCATAATCAATGGTTTGTGGTTGAAGCAAATCAAAATATTCCATTTACATTTGGAGAACAAAATAAGCTTCGACATATGCATTCACATAAATTAAATCTTCATCAAATTATTGTTCGCGTTGAAAACTGGTCAGAAGTAGGACCAGTTTCAGTTGACAAAGTAGGAACTTTTTTTCGTCATTCACATAGGGAAACAACCGCAGACTTTCCTTTGATGCCGAAAACGAGAATTGTATTTGATGTAAGTTTAGAAGGATCTGCACAAAAATTAATAACAGTTCGATCTGCATTAAGAATCACAAATAAAGTTGAAAATTTAATTTTACTAAAAATGGAGCACGCAGTTAATTATCTGGGAATAAATGATTGGCCTGATGCTAAAACTGCAATAATTGGTATTGATGAAACTTTTAGTATTCCTTTAACACATATTCACAGTTTTTTATATTTCCGCCCATTGCCTTCTATAATTAACAATTTCGATGAGCAAAGCGATAATGTTAATTCATTAGAAAATATATCATTCTTTAATGGTAATGAATATTGGCGAATGTATGATCCCAACAAGAAATTTCTGGCTAATAGTGGAAGTTATTTTCAATTTTCTGATAAAAGTCTTCATTGGAAAGATTCGTTAGACGGATTGGAATTACAACAAGATCAGAGATTATGTAAAGGAACAGGGGATAAATTATACAACATTGTAACTATAGTTCGTCGTGAGTCATATCCCTGTAAAGATATGAATATTTTACCAGGGCATATTATTACTTTAATCCCACCTTTACGTATTACGAATTTGCTTTGTAGTGACCTTTTATACAAATTTGATCCAGGTATACAAGGTAGAATTCAACCGTCTAAAACTGCCAACATTTTTGATGTTAATTTAAATGATACTATTAATTTGAATATTACTCTTGATGGATACAAAGTTTCCGGACAATTGTCAATTCCTTTTGGAAACTTTGGAGCAGTTGAGACAAAATTACGCCTTATGGATATTAAAAATCGAGACCTACAGCTCAGAGTCCTAATTCAATCGTTTAGAGGTAGTGGGATGGAGATTTTTTTAAGTGCTCCGTACTGGATAGTAAATAGAACAGGTCTCCCATTAGTGTTTCGTCAAGAAGGTGTTCCAAGTGATGCATCCGGACAATTTAGTGAGAATGAACAAGCTAGACTTGTATCACCTTTGATGTTTTCATTTTCTGATCCAGAAGCATCCCCTGGATTAACTGTACGATTAGGCAAACGATTCGGTTTGAATCCACCAGTATGTCTTAATAATTACAATGTTTTTTTTTTATTAATTAATTTTAATTAACTGGTTACTTTTAGTGGTGTCAACCATTGAATTTACATAAAGATGTAGTACATCGTCAGTTAAAGTCAGGAAATTCAAATGAAAATTTTATTATTGGAGTTGAGATTCGACGAGGCCGAGGTCGCTACAATCATACTAGCGTTGTTACTTTTTCACCAAGGTTTCAGCTCTACAATCGCAGTTCACACAAACTTCAATTTGCACAAAAATGTTATGCAATAACATTGGTATATACAAATTAAAGTATTGGTTAGGAATTTTTAATTATATTTATTTTATAGACCAATCCCGAAACCAAATCTACAATAATTGATGCTGTACCAGGATGTCATTTACCATTTCATTGGCCTAAATTAGATAAAGATCAATGTTTATGTGTAAGATTACCAGATATTCCTGATTGTCTTTGGTCGGGGGGAATTCCTATAAATGAAACACAAAGTTTATATGTTAATATTCGAACAATACATGGAGATATGCATTTTCTACGTTTGGAAATAATTCTACAAGGAGCAACTTATTTCTTATTATTTGGCGATGCTCACGCGCTACCTCCTCCGATTCGTATTGATAATTATTCTGAAGTACCAATAAAATTCTTTCAACCAGGGTATAAAAATCAATGGAGGACTTTGGTTAAACCACAATCATCTCTATCATATGCACTTGATGAACCAATGGGAAGTCCACATTTGCAAATTGAAGCTCCTGGTGGAATGGCTTTTACCTATTCTCTTAGAGATTTGGGAATTTGTCATAATTTAACTTATGATAACTTCATTTTTCTTGCTTTTAAAGGCACCTTCCAAAGGTAACATCTTTTTTACATTATCTTATAGTGAAATTCACTATTTTCAAATTACAGTCCATCCATTACAGAAAGAATGCATATGACTTCGGAATTTGATATTGAGTCACAACATTTGGTTTTAGGTGTAAAAGACAATCGTGTAATTTTGATGCGTAAGCGGCCTGGTGATCGTTCGCAATTGTGGAGAATGAATCAGGAAAAGCAACTTGAACATGAAGGATCGTCACCGCCAACTGAGCCAGGGAAGAAGTTAATGAACTTAAGTCATAGATTAGTATTGGATTTAGACGGAGCTCCTAGGCCAATGACATACGTTAACTTAGTTGTTCGACCTGCAAATAAGCAGAGAAAATCAACGCAGACTTGGAGATTTACAGAAGATGGTAGATTAATGTGTGAACATGCAAAAATGTGTGTGCAGGTAAAATAAAAGTAAGTTCTTTTTTTATGGTTTTTAAATTTGTCATATTATAGACTCGAGATGGTGTGTTTGGTTTAAGACCAGGATGTGATGCAGTTTTAGGAATGATTAGCTCAGAAAGCTATACATTTTCTGACACCATTGTTCCAATTGAACAAGCAATTGAACGGCAAAAATTACGTCCTGGTTCTGGTTGTCTTTCAGTTTATATTTGTATGGACGGACCTATTAAAACAATTCAGATTAAAGATGTTAATTGTACGAGTGATATCCCGTTAGTATCGGATCCAAAGTGGAAACATGCTTCTCACATTCACCGTGATTCTGATATTCCTAGTAATTATTTATTATTCCAGAAAGACTTAGTAGGAGAGTGTCAAGTAAGATAATTGAATAACTATTTAATGTTACTTCGAAAACAATATTAAAACTATTCATTTATTAGGTAAATATTAATCTAATAAAAGGTGTAGGCATCTCTGTAATATCTAAACAACCAAATGAAGAACTGGTTTTTATTACTTTGGAATACATTACACTGAATGCTTTAGCAACCAAATCTATTTGTGCTGTAGATATAAATGTTGGTGAAATGCAAATTGATAACCAACTTCTTGAAACGCCTTGTCCTATACTATTATATACGATGAAATCGAACGTTGAAATACATGATTGGCAAAACAAATTGTCTGCATTACATCTTAGTCTAAAACTTTTACCAAGTCCTAATGAAAATGCTGTAATATTTGAAAGATTCATATTAAGTATAAGGCCGTTTGTACTTTATCTGGAGGAACGTGTACTTCTTCGAATAGCAGTTTTTTTAGGTTTAGGAAATTGTAACAACGATGCTGCAGCATTTGCAGATGAATGTGATTTTGAAGCTCGACAAGTGGCAACAAAAATTTTAGCGGCTAACGCCAAACGCTATTATTTTGGTGAACTACAAATAATACCTAGTCAGATTCGATTGAGTGTTATAACATCGTCAAAATTGTCTACAGAATTAAATCAATTAAAAAAGAAATTAGGACTAACGCTTATAAAATTTGAAGACGCTTTAATTGAATTTGAAAAATTTACAGATAAACATCACTTTGAACCTTTGGAACTTTATATTCGTGCAATTAAATCGCATTATAGAAATGAATTAAAATGGCAAGCAGCCTCAATTCTGGGTAGTGTGGATTTTCTAGGGAATCCTTTAGGATTTGCCAATGATTTATCCGAAGGTGTATCTGGACTAATTTTTGAAGGATCAGTAAAAAGTTTGGTTAAAAGTGTTACGCATGGTATTTCGAATTCTACGGCAAAATTGACAGAAACTATCTCTGACGGTCTAGGCCGAGTGGTTCTAGATGAACAAGATAATGAAACTCGCCAACGTATTTTGGAGGTTCCCAATGGTGCTAATTCTTCAGGAGAACATTTAGCGGCTGGTATTAAGGGATTTGGTTTCGGATTATTAGGAGGAGTAACTAGTATTGTAAAGCACACCTACGAAGGAGCACAGAATGATGGTTTTCAGGGATTTTTAAGTGGTCTTGGCAAAGGCATTGTAGGAACTGTGACAAAACCTCTAATTGGAGTTCTAGATTTAGCTTCTGAAACAGCAAATGCGGTTCGAGAAACAAGTAAAAGTGCCCATAGAATTTTGCCAGAAAGAAAACGTTTACCGCGATGCGTTTCGGGAGCCCCTGGTGGTTTGTTGCCACCTTATTCTTCCATCCAAAGTAAAGGTCAACAGCATCTATTTCTCATTAACAAACGAAATTTTTCAGAACAACTAATGTCCTATGAACCTAATTTATTTGAAAATCGAGAATCTAGACTCAGATTATTAGTTTCATCTGAAAATGTTTGGATATTTTCGAAAACTGACGATGTAACTACAATTATTTTGTCATATCATTTGAGTGAGGTTGTTTCCTGTCATCCAGTTTCTGTGAGTACAACATCTGATGGGCTAAAATTAAAGAAATCACATTACTATATTGAGTTATCATTGAGTCTTTACGGAAAATCTACAGTCTCAGCCAGTGGATTAGAGATTCTTAAACGTCCTCGAGTCCGATGTCAAACAGAAGAAATGGCACAGAAAGCATCAAGACATGTACGTATAAATATAAATATTTAGCGTTGATCAAAACTAAGTTATTTCAAATTGATGATTGATAGATTTGATTAAAAACTAACAGTAAAATGGGTTGATGCTTACTCTAATTTTGAAAAGGTGTTTATAAGTAGGGCGAATTTTAATATTTTTTTTGGTTTCTTGAATGCTTCAATTATTGCTATATGCATGACCATATATAAAAACTATTGTTATTTTTGAACTAAATGAACAAAAAGCAATATGTTTGCTTCATCCTATTTTACGAGACCGATATGAATAATACTGCTAAAGTTGGGCTATAGACGAAAAAATATGTCTTCGAACATGTTGTCAAATCTGTTGTTAATCACGCCTCCAAGCATTCAAAGTTGTTTTGATTTTTCGACAACCCGTGCTTGGACGATGTGAATACAACCCATGAGACCAGCTATGCTTAAACTTATTTTGATTTGGTCAAAAATTGAAATTTACAGGATTATACGGGCAAACTTTTTTTTTTTGCAGTCGACTTACTAGTATAAAATCTATTAAACCAACATGATATTTTATTAATAGTATTTATTAATTGTAGCCACAAAAAAAAAATACAGATTAATTTTTGTTTCCATCGGCTATAATCTGACCAAAAATCGCATCGCGATCGATCAGTCGGTCAACGTGTTGATCATTCCTGCTCTATATAACATTAACGATACATTTTTGTTATTAAATATTTTTTTTTTTTAGTAGAACCTAAAATACAAAATGTAATTTTCATGGATAAAAATATCATTGAAATAATTTTTTAATCAATAATGGCAATCATCAATATGAGTTACTTTAGTTTTGTCCGCCACTATAACTATAAAAAGCTTAAATTTATTTGTATCCTAGATTAATTATGCTAAAAGCGTTTATGATGAGGAAGACCATACTCTGAGGCATACTTCTTCAATTGAATTTTAAACAAGTGAAAATAAGTGAAAATAAATTTGTTTATATCATTGAAATCATTCTAATTAATATCTAACCATTGAATATTTGTTTAGTTATTTATTTTTAAAATAATAATTTTGTGTAAATGTTTGTAGGTATTTGTAGAGAACGAACAAATTTGTACAGAGAACAAAAATTAGTAAATAAAAACATTTTCTTATACACAAATAAATATTTTTAAATTTTTTAGTCATTCAGTCATATCATAGAGTAAATTAGTCGAACAACATTTCTAAAAGATTTTTTTGTAATTTCTAAGTGAATAAAACTATCTCTTATCAGAAATATTAGTCAACAGTAATTAGTCGTTGAATTCGAAAATCTGAAATGGGATTCTGTAAGGCGACAGACGATATTCACTTATCGTTTCTCACTTTCCGGTATTCCGTAAGGCGATATAGTCGTATAGTGATGAATTTGGGTAAAAGTTGTAATAAGTTTAACTCGTTCTTTTGTTTTTGTTTTTTTTTTTTTTAGCAAATTTCTGGAAAACTTTAATATTTTTTTGTTTTTTAATTATTTATAATATAATATATTGATCAAATTATTTATTTTTCTCTAGCATTTTTGAAATATATGACAATATAACTGCCAACATGTTTTTTTTTTGCAATAATTAATTATTTTCTCCTACTTATAAAATGGCTTACAATATGAAAAAATTTTAATCAATTAAGTTTGTTTGAGAAAAAAAAAAAAAAAAAAGTGTTAACAATACTATTCTTAAATTTTCTACAAAATTTTCAAATTTGATATATAATTTATTTATGAATGAATGAATACCCATTTAGGCGAAGAATAAACTTTGACTAGACTATTTTATATCATGAATAAAAGAATATATAGATTACACGCTTTCCTATATTTCAAAGTGGTTTTTTCTGCGCACCTACGTCACGTGAGACATGAAATACATTGTTTGTATGAAAAATTTATGATTATTTATTTGAAAGAAAATCATACGTGATGCCACAAAAAAGTATGAAAATAAAAATTCAAAATGGCTAGCATACCGCAATACGCAATCTTTATATTCTTTCATTCATGATTTTATATGTGAACAAAAAAAAAAAGGGAAAAAGTTTAATTTTTGAAATAGGTAAGTTTGGGATATGGAATACATTACAATTAATACAATTTATTTTCATACCTTTCATTTGATTTATAAAATAATATATTCATATGATTGCCATTTTCATTTTCGATATGTTTTTTTTGGTTTATGTCATTAATGAACAAAAGAAAACATGAACATGAAAGAATATACAGATTACGCTTTCGCCATATTTCAAATTGTTTTTTTCTGCGCAACAACGTCACGCGAGACATGAAATACATTGTTTGCATGAAAAATCATGATTATTTATTTGAAAGGAAATCACACGTGATGTCATAAAGGTATGAAAATAAAAATTCAAAATGGCCGACAAGCGCAATCTTTATATTCTTTCATTCATTTTTTTTTTTTAAATAATGATTTAATAATAGATATGAAAAAATCTAAATAATATTGTGTAAAATATAAAGTAATTTGAATATGGCAATCATATAAAAGGTAATTTTGGGATAAAAAAATTTTTTAATATTGAATATGAATTAATATATATTTAGAATAATAAAAGAGAATTCTTTTATATTTTATATTAAATATTTTACAATTGAGTATCAACTTCCTTACAATTTATCTAATTTATTAATAGTAATGCGTAACTATTTATATATATATATATATATTTATATTTATATATTTAAATATAATTGTATACTCGTACATAAATACGGCACTAGATGGCTTCATCTTTTCATAAAATCTATATGTAATATCATTTCTACAATCTTTATAAAGCAAAAAAAAAATAATAAAAAATAAAATAATAAATAAATAAAAAATAACGCATAAGCTTATTTTTAAATCTCAAATGTAAATATTTTATTGATTATTGTTCAAGAATTAATATATATATATTTATATATATATATGTACATGGCACTAAATGGCATATTAAGGTTTTCTACTGTATTTCTTTTTTTTTTTACTTAATATTCATATTTCTTATATATGCATTTTGTCCTACTTTAGCCCTATTAGTTAATTTTGAGATTAACGTAGAAGCTTTGTATTTTTATTTTTATTTTTTTTTTTTTTGGATACAAAATAGATTCTGCAAGATTTTACTATCGGAAACTTTTTATGCAACATTTTTACGTATTTACGTAAAATAATTGTAGATTTTTTTTATTTACAATTATTTTTTAAATAACGAATTAATATTTAAGTAGTTTGGAATTAAATAGAAAATAGAAAATGTTTGTACATATTTTCTGAATTTCAATTTAGAAAGAGATCGGTTTTAAAAGAAATTTAACAAAAAAAAAAGAAACAGCGAATTAAAACTTGCGTAACCATTGATTTAAGTATTATAGTTAAATCTTAATTTACCCGAAATTAGATGCAAATATATGATATGTTGATAAAATGTTTTTGTAAAGGCATGTCCAGATCCAAAGCGAATGACCAAGAGCCAGGCATTAATTCGCTGATATTTCCAAACACATGCTCGCCAGATGACCTGTTCACTTGTTAGCTGATCCAAGTGCTCGTCATTGATGTCAAAGATGACAAAATAGTCATGAATGAAAGAATATACAGATAAGTATGATAATAAGAATTCAAAACGCCCGACATGAGCAATCTTTATATTCTTTTATTCATGTGAATCATCAGTGAACGCTAGCGAACATGCTTTTTGTTCGATCGTAAAGACGTCCATCACACTAACTGAGCTGAGCACATCCTGCAGTGAAACATGTTCTGCTCTTGGTCGCTCGCTTCTTCTTAGCATACCACAAGATTTGAAGTTTATACTGCCATTGGAAATCGATATATACATATAAATTATAAAGAAATAAAGTTTTTATAAAATTATTTGAACTTAAATTAAATAAAATAAAATACTATATGTATATTCGTATAGAAATTCATAAAATATTAATGAGCAAATAGCATGTATTCCATTTTTAGTATCCATTAATTCTTTCGAAATTTCAATCGTTTAAATGCCATAAAATTAAATATTTTATTTTAAAATTGGCTTATATAATAAAGAAATAAACCAAAATAGTATTTTTTATGTTATAGGAAAAAATGTATAAATTTTATATATTCTAAGGAGCTAAAGAAAACCAAAAAAAAAAAAGTATTAAAGAATTTTAAATCTAATAATCAAACATACAAGTATTTGAGAAATTGTTTTTTTTTTTTTGTTAGCAAGACGACTAAATGCATTTTGGCATGCATTTTTGATCTTAATTTATAATTCAATTGAAGCATCTATAGTTGTGAAATTGTTAAAAATACTTATGCAAAATTTTAAACTACTTGTTTATTAATTACAAAGATACTCATTTCAAATTTATCTTTGGTATATGCCTACTGGAGATTTTGGGGAAATTAATACGTTATCTTATTGATCGTTTCGAAGTTTTCTATCATTACTTTTTGATCTTGATCTACTGCGACGTGTTCTTGAAATCCATCGATTATCACTGGATTCACTTTCATCGGAACTATTATGTCCATTCCCATCACAACAATTTTCTCTAGGTTGTTGTACATTTCTTAAGATACGTTTTGAACTAACTGATGAATTATCTTGTTTCGTATTACCTAATAATCGTAAATTAGAATTAATGCGATTACAAGAATCAGGACATGGTGGTGGGGGAGTTGATGGTTCAAAATCTTGTTCTTCAAAAAATTCCATATTAACATTCCTATAATATTCTTCAGTTGGTTCTCCACCTTCATTGAAGTAAGATGCTTCATTATCGCGACAGAATTGTTCATACAATACTGATCCCGATTCGTATTCATTTTCTGTATATATATCATGATGTCCTGATGGATTACTTTGACGATCTTGAACCCAGTTTTGAGGGAAATTAGGAATTGGAGGGGGTAATGTACTCCAATGTGGTGGTGTTGGAGGTATTCTGCGCATCACTTGCGGAGAAATAGCAGCTGGATTTGTGCGTATAGTCATATTATTTGAAGGTTTAAAGCTTTCATATGGATAATCAGGTGGTGGTGGTAACATTTCGCATATATTAATTGGCACACGAATTGGGGCATTATAATCACTCAAATTTGGGCTAGTTCTACAATTAATACGAGAATCATCCATTTTTGAATTTCCCTTCAAAGTGACCGTAGCATAGGGCTCTGGTGGAGATGATTGCTTAATCGGCTTTGAAATAAGTGTCGGCGTTACTTCAGCATATTCAGATACAACTGCTGAAGGAACAAATGAATGCGTTGGTTTTATAGTTGTATTTCCATGTATCCATAGAGTATGAGATTTATCTGGTAAGGAAGATGTTAAACTTTGACCAGGATACGCCTTTAAATTACGTTTATTACGCCGCGCCCAAAAAACAGCAAAAATAGCTCCACTAATAAGACAAATTCCAAGTATTCCTAATGCAATCCCAGGCATCCATGATATAGTCCAAGTATTTAAAGTTGAATCCGATCTGTATAAATTTTGTGTTTGTCAAAATTTTACTTAATATATAATTTTATAGAATTACTTTGGCGGTCTTGAAATAAAAGAGGGATCCATATGTAGTGGAGCTGGTGCACTATATGGGCCTAATCCACCTGATGTTAATGGAGCAACACGTGCTATGTATCGGCCTCCTGGACTTAAACTATTTATAACAACCGATTGCGTTGTGGCATTAAGAGACATTTGGCCAAGTAATTTATTGGTAACATTAGATTTTATTTGAATCTGAATCACAATTAAAATAAATTATTATATTTTTATATTAAAAAAATTTTCTCGCGTGAATAAAAATTTCAACTAAATATTTTATCCTAGGATTTTATCCAAATAATTATTAACATACCTTGTAACCTGTTAATTCTCCATTTAATAAATGAAAAGGTGGAGGAGACCACCTTACATATGCTGCTGTATTATTTATAACTCCCACACGAACATCAGTCGGTGGAGCAGATGGAGGTCCATCTTTTGTCTTTACTTTACGTAAATTTGATACTAATCCTGCAAGACTAGTTGGAATTGTGGAAAAAACTTCATAAACCGTATGAGGTTTTAATTCCGTTAAAATAAATGTTTTGTTACTTATGGCAACCTTATTGAAAAGGTACTCATTTGATAACACACGTGTAGTTGAATTATTTATATCTATTGGTCGATAATATAAGGTCATTGCTGTATATAAAATTGGGCTTGGTTGTGTTATTTCCCAAGATACTCTTACGGAATTTGATGATAAAGCAGATACGAAAGTCATTACAATGTCTTCTGAACTACCCCAGCGATTGCTAGGTGCATCAGGAATTTGAAATGGTATATTAGATTCATCACTATTTATTACATGTAAAAAAATTTTCTTCACAACACTTCCAGCTTCATTTAATGCTGCGCACGCATACCATCCCTGTGATAAAAAAAAAATTAGTAAAAATAATTTTATTATTGTAATCATTTACCTCATCTGATTCTTTTATCTCGCTAAGTATTAGCTCTCCATTTTTACCAATCTCCAAATTTGAAGCATCAGGTATTGGAGATGATAATATAATTTGATTTAAAGTTGATGGTAATTCCGTAGCAAGAATTCCATCATAATTATTTTCATTATTATCATCTAACAATCTTCGTGATTTTCGAATGTATTTCAAAGAGCTAGAGTTTATTGACATATTGATAGCTTCTCGTTTTTCCCTAAAACTCATGATTTTAGATTTTGTTAATCCTTCATTTTGTGTTTCTTCATTTAATAATTTAGAAAATTCTTCGTTCTCATGAAAATTAGAATTTTCAAATGTAACACGATCCCATATTACAACGGGTTTTGGTCGGCCCGAAGCTCGGCAGGGCAGATTTATTGTTTCTCCTATTTTTACATCGATATCAGTTGGGGCCTCAATAAATGTAGGAGGAGCTATAACAAAAGATTTCCTAATTGAAAAACTTTTCAAATATTTACCTTTTCTTTCTTACCATAAACGCTTAGCTTGATTGAAAATGAAACATTCCCACCTTCATTGTAACCCCTGCAAATGTATTTTCCTTCGTCTTCTGCTCTAGCGTCCTCTATTCTTAGTGTATTATCCAATAATGTTCTTGATCTACCTTCTGGAAGTTCGCCATTCTCACGTTGCCAGGATATTATGGGACTAGGATCACCAACTAATTCACAAGGTATATCTAAGCCCTCTCCTTCGATAACTTCTGAGTCTTGTGGTCCTCGCACTACTGTTGGCGGTGCGAGCACTTTTAATATTGCTGATGGAGCAGTTTTACTTGCAGCCATATTTTGAGCGGAACATTCATAACGACCAGCGTCGCTGCCTTGTACTTCCGATATCATAAGGCTTCCACCTTCAACCATAGATAATCTGTCAATACAAATTTATTTAATTTCATATTAATATTATTCATTTTTTATTATACCTTTTCCCACTTAAATCTAATAGTTTCTTGTCCTTATACCAAAGAACTGATGGCTCTGGTATCCCTCTTGGAGGCGTACAATTTAATATAACTGGTCCTCCTACTAATGCCACTGTATTTTTTGGCACAGATCGAAAATCATCTCTAAGAACTAAATCAGAATATGAAAAATCTATAATAATCTAATATTATGTAAACTACCTGCTATTTGTAAGGTTGCATTCTTGCTTACAGCTATTCCTGCAGAGCTTCGAGCTTCACACCAATATACCCCAGCGTCTTGTTCTCTTTTATTGTGCATTACTCTAAAACGTTAATAGAACAAATTTATAAAGTATTCTGCTACCAATAATATTGTGACGTGTTAGTCTTTCGGTTCGATGTTATTAGAATGATAACACTTTTTATTTATGTGAATTTAGTGTATAAACTTTATTTGTACTTATTTCTGCTTAACAATTAGTCTTAAAAATATTTGTCTTTTAATAATTTAATTATTACAATTATTTATCACAGTTTTAGAGCTTCACTATTTTAATTACTTTCACAAAAATAATCGCGTTTCCAATCTCTGTTTTGTATAATCTCTGACGAAGCTTTTCACTTCAACTGATCGATTAAGATTGATTTCAGGCTCGACCCTACGGCTGTTTATATATCCAATTGGTATATTTCGAGAACTTTCTCGCAAAGACTGGTCGTTTGGCTTTCTAAAAATAGATGGCATTTTCTCGAAAGCTCTACAAGGTTTGAATATTAACAAGAATTGTTTTTGTTGTTCGTGTGGTGTTTTTGTGTTAGTTGCTTTACTTAGAATACTTGTATTGTGACAATGTTTTATTGTTATTGTTTGATGATTTTATGAATCACCAAGTATTCTAAGTAAAATATAGTGCAATATAGTAAATAATTTTAATTGCTATTCAGCTTACAAACCACAAACTTTGTATACCTAAGAAAAAATAGTGATCCTTCTGGCAAAATAACGCGTCTCTCTGATGGAACAAGGGGTGTACCATTGTGATACCAAAAAATATCAGGAGTTGGCCGTCCAGCTGCTTTACAATTGAGAATAAGTGGTTCTTCTTTAGCTGCAACAGCGTCCACAGGATGCTCAAGAATTTTTGGCCTTTGTTGAGCTGAAACAAATGTATTTTGAATAGAGATATGTACAATATTTTTCTGGTGAAGATTTTTGAATATGGGTTTAAGTTATACTTTTGAAATCAGAAACTTAAACAAAGTACATAGTTATTAAGTTTCGCCTATAGTATTGCTGAAGGAGTATACCTATGCCGTAACTAGCTAGTAATAGGAATAAATAAATCAGAGCCACAATAAAACTAGGCATAGACCCATAGACGATCTAAGCAGTTTGACAAACTTGTTAGTATACAAATCTTACAAACTGGTTAAAAAAAGATTAAAATACTTCAACTTTATGGAGGCGTGGTTTCAAGTTTGACAAACTTTACACTAGTGTATAGTGTCGATACCTTGGACAACGAAACATCAAGTTTCGTCCTTACCTCGAAACATTTAAGTCATTTTCAAGGCTAGAACCTAATTTGGCGATATAATAAAAATCTCCTGCAATATTTATGAAAATCATTAAATGTGGTGGAAATAACATTAGCTTTAGGTAATAAACAAAAATTCAGTTCTAGAAATGTTTTATACATAATTAATTTATGTAAAAAAAAACTAAAATAGATTAATTGAAAAGTTTTTTTTTAAATAGCATGCATTATTTGAATATATACCTTCAACAAAACTCGTCGAAAGAAATATGCAGGAAACAAGCACACATCTTATTGCAGTCGATCTAAACATTTTACACTTATTGCCTTTTTTCTTAACACTATATAAGCTGAACAATTTTGATTTCTTATATTTCCAACATTTTTAACCAAGTAATAAAAAAAGAAATTCGTTTTAATAAAGTTTAAGACATGTTTTATAATATATTTTCTTTCAAATAAACTTCATAGCATTATCAGTAAATATATCCACAATTATTTTTTGCAATTTTCACGTCTCCTTTTTCATATCTAAGCAGAATTTTGCTTTGGGTTGAATTCTTTCTATAAACGCCATACTAATTTAGGATGTTAAAAAATATGTGATTTATATTTCAGCCATGATGTACATTTTATATTGGAGTTTTTTTTGTTTATAATATAATCTAAATTTACGAGAAATATATATTAATGCACAAGTCCACTTTAGAAAAACTTAAATGACGAAGGAATAATAATAGTCAAATTGAATTTAGTACACATTATGGCTTATAGAAAACTTTTAAAAATTTAAAAAGAAAAACACAATAATCTGAAGAATTTGAGTATAAAAGAAAAGAAACAAGTTATTCTAGTGCGTGCATGCACTTTCGATTATAGAATACAGGATTGGACATTAGTAGGGGAAAGTGAAGATTTATTTTAAATGCACTTGCATTTCCATTGCGCATGAATTGGTGCTGAAGTAAAGATATTCATATTGGAAGAGACAAAATTGTAAAAGGTCTGAAACCACATTTATTATGAAACATTCAAATTACAAAGAATTGTTTTAGTTATTAATTTTAAATTGGTTTCGAAATAAAATCGTCACAAAAACCAACTACTCGAAAAGTTTTAAAAATTGTTCCCATTTTGAATATTTTTTGGCAATTATTTTCCAAATAATGCCAAAAAAAAAGATGCTTCACACACACATAGTATAAAAAAATATTTTGACCAATCCTTCATGCACGCTATAAGAAGCGGCTAGCCGTTAGCCGCTTCTAAAATGAATTCCACAGCTACTGCATTCAAATAAGTTCCACTACACTGTGTAGTTCAAGCAATTTTAATAAAAATACATTTAAATTACTAATTGGAATTCTATAAATTCAAGTAGGATTATAAAATCTATTTGGAATCTTAAAAATTTTCAAATCGGACATATATATGTGCATGCTATTGCTATTTGGATTAGTTTACTTCAGGAACGAAAAGTGGAACATTTTTAATCCACTCCCCATTTCGCGCTCATTACTGTGCGTCTATATCATGGCTAATAATAAATGAAAAACAAAAACAAAAGACAGGGCATGCGAGTTGTTTGATTTCTAACGAAATTGCGAATTAGAACATTTCAAATATTGACCAAACTAAACATTTGGTAAAAACCTTACAATGGATAAACCGCGAATCATAACTCATATCGAGAAAAGCTTGAATTATACAATTTTTGATGTAAAATGGATTCCCGGCTCGGCTAAATTTGTTGTGATAGGATCGAAACCAAGAGGTACTGGGGTTCTTCAAATTTATGAATTATGTTCCGGAGAATTAAATTTATTAAAGGAAGTAGAGAGGAAATCTTCTTTCAAATGTGGCACATTCGGTGCCTCTGGTTTAAGGAGTCGTCATATTGCAGTTGGCGATTTTGCTGGAAGACTTCAAATAATGTAATATATTTTCTTAAATAACTCGATTTATTCATTTTCAAGGAATTTTAGTGATTTAGAACGGCCCGACATCTCAATATTCAATGTTGAAGCACATAATGGAATCATTAATACTATAGATGCTACTGGTGGTATGCAAATAAATTGTGGAGCTCCTGAAATCGTAACTGGTGGCTGTGACGGTGTAGTAAAAGTTTGGGATCCAAGAGAATCTCATAAGCCAGTAGTTAATATGGAACCAGTAACCTGTACAGACGGTAAAAAAAAAGATTGCTGGGCGGTTACATTTGGAGATAGTTACAATAATGATGAACGTTTGGTTGGGGCCGGTTTCAATAATGGCGATATGAAACTTTTCGATTTAAGACAGCTTAAAGTACGATGGGAACATAATTTAGAACATGGGATTTGTAGTATGGAATTTGATCGTAAAGATATTCCAATGAACAAAATGGTAGTGACTACTCTTCAAGGTGGATTATACGTTTATGATATGAGAACTCAACATCCAGAGAAAGGCTTCACATGTTGTACTGAAAAGGATGCAGGTAGGTCTGTTGGATCGAATGGGTTAATATCTGGTAGAAAAGCGACAATATGGACAGTCAAACATCTCCCACAAAATCGAGATATATTTACCACATGTAGTGGAACTGGTGCCGTAAGGTTATGGAATTACAATTACCCGTCAAAACGACGTAAAGATGATGGTGACGGACACGAACTTGGTGTTGGAGGATCTCTTCAGTTATTACATGCTTCTACTGCGTCAAGTCAACCAGTGAATTGTTTCGACTGGAGTCCAGATAAAATAGGTCTAGCTGTTTGTGGGGCATTTGATCAAACTGTGAGGATACTAATTACTACAAAATTGAATTTATATTAAGGTGTTTATAATTTTTTTTTTATATATTACTTTTATTTATATGCCTTCTATTTAAAATTTTGGTTGATATGAATACACTTATTTAAAATAGATTTATTGAGAATAATATACTATATCATTTCATTTTGCACACGAAATAAATGAATCAGTACATAATAGGTCTTAGTGGCATACAAAGATTGTAATATGATTTTTTATCCCAAAAATCACAACCTTTCCAACCGCACCAGCCCTTTGCTTGAATGGTATTTATATCGTCTACATCTGTATAATGGGGATCAAGAATCAGAAATTTTATATCTCCTGATGTGTTCATATCAATTCCAATTATAGTATGAGCTAAGACGCCGCCCCCAATCATTATAGGTGTTCCTTCCGATTCAAAATGCATTGATAACTCATAACCCTTGGTGGACATTTCAGCACCAGATCCTAGATGCATTATTTTGGAGTCTACATTTAAAAGTCCTTTAAGGCACATGGATACTTCTGTGGATCCAATCCATTGACGCGAACCAATAAAACTTCGGGGTTTATCACCAATTTCAACTAAATATTTTTGAATTTCTTCGTGAGATGGTATTTCACGATCTGTATATCCTTGCCACTTAAACCAGGAGCATACCGTTTGAAGGGAACGATACGCACAACCCCATCCATTATCGTTCATTCCATGTTGCATATAATGATAGTAACTATATTTTCCCTGTACTAAATATTGTTTACCATCCTTAATACCACTGGGTTTTACACCAACATGGGTATTAATAAGTGGACAATTAATTAGTTGATCTTTAAAAAGATATCTATTTGCTTTACGAAAATATGGTCTTGATATCGGTAAACCAAAATGATGGTGTAACTTTTTCCTTTTTTGCTGAACATAGATTGCATCTTCAGGAATTTTATCAAGATATGCACATGAGAGAAAGTGACCAAAGTCCGGAACGAAAAAGTGATAAGTGTGAGGATTTGTGAATTCATTTCCACTCATTATTCTATCGTTTATGCTTTGTTCAATTAATCTTAGTGATCTACACAAACTCTCTATTAAAATATCATAAACTCTGATTAATTTAATATTTTTATATAACATGGCCATTGCATCAATTTCCAGCGGTATGCTAAGTTTTATTTCATTTGGTTTTATAGCCATTGCTACAGCAGAACCAGATTTTTCTGAAATATCCTTAGATTTGTTTTTTAACACTTCTATATTAAGAATTTCATAATCTGTCAGTAGAGTTGATTGTTTTTTAGATTTAATCGGTTCACCGGAAGACTGTTTTATAACATCAAAAACATCTGATATATTGCCCTTAATGGGAGTTGCAGATGTTCCACTAGCACCTAAAATATTAAAAAGCTTTAGTATCAACTGATATACTATATAGAGACAAAATTACCATTTAAATAAATTCCAGATTTTTCTATGAAAAAGGCTAAACTACCACCAGCTAACTTCTTCCTTAAGTTTTGCATATCTCTTTTCACCGAATCAACATTATCTTCGGTTAATACATTTAAACTGCATCTCAATCTAGTAAAACAAAAATTTCGATACAAATGTTCTTCACTAATTACTTCGTATGCAATTTCTTGAAGTTTTCCATGCATAAATACAGAAGCTTTTAAATCTACAAGAGTTCCTAATGCACATTGTAGAAGAATTGGATTATCTGTTATGTCTACATCTTGTAATATTTCCATGATGTTTGCTTCTGAATCTGTGCAGTCTCCAAATTTTATTAATCCACATAAATCGATTTCGGCTGGGAATTTATGTTGAATTTGTTTATAATTTAACTGGCCTATTGTAGATTCTATATTAAAACCCAGTACTAGAAGTGTGCCGTCATACATTATACCGAAGAGACATCCACTGCATTGCTGTTTGATTTTAATTAGACGCTGGGAAAGATAATTATTGCAATTCCAAATAGTTTATTTGTTCAATTTAAAGAATTAAATTAATATACATACTTTTAAAACGAAACTAGAAATCTTTAACTTGGGAAACATCTCTGAATAAATAAATATAGACTTGTCAACAGAACTGACAGCTGCTCATTGACTACGTGTACTACTTATTGGCCTAATACACATGCTGAAGCTTGTATATTAAGAAAAGCAGCTTTTTTTGAAAGTTTGCTTCATAGAGCTTTCATATGGGCTTGTCAAATTTTTAGGGAAATTTTTTTTGGTGGAAATTTCCAAAATTTTCAATGAAATAGAGCGGATAAGCAATGTCGTTTATTTTGTTTTATCTTATTGAAAAATTCTCCCAAAAAAATTTCCCTATTTCATGTGAAGCTCTATGGGCGAAATTAAGCCAAGCATTTTGCACATATTCAAATTTATTGCTCATCATGGCCACCACATATGTCAGCTTGCTCAGATGTCACTTTATACGATTACAGTATAACTTCAATTTGTTTTATATATGTGCGAACCTAGAATACCCAAGGAAATAACAATGAAAACATCCTGAAAACTAATCATTCATGAAATAGCAATGTCCTCACTCACCAACAGTTTTTGCGGTCACGTAATATCTGCGTGTGGCTTGCAGATATGTTGTACCAAAACAATACCTTAATAATATCTCATCAGGCCAACTTATTAATTTTGATGACGTCTTAAATCCCACGATGTGCAGGAAATAGTTATTAATAGGGTTTTCTCCTTTTCACGCACTAGGACTAGGATTTAAGATCATGGCAATGTATATGTTGATCTAATGAGGCATCAAAAAGGAATTGTCGAAACATGTTCGAAAATATAATAAAAATGCATTTAGCCTTTGTTACTTTGTTAATGAAAATTTCAAATATGTTCATTAAATAAAGAAATTTGATTATTAATGATGATATTTAATTCTTCTTAAATTTATACATATTAATTTGCAATATATTAATTATATTTATATATATATATCATTGTGTTATGATTTTATTAATTTAATTATTTGTCAATTGATATTTCTCCATTTCGGCGAGATGATTGAAAAGTAAATCATTGTTTGGTGAATGTCCCGCAATCATCATCCAGCCAGTAACTGCTCCCAAACTCCTAGCAATTAATAAACTGTTCCACACACTCAGAATTTGATTATTTTCCTATTTAAACAAATTTATCTATCATTTGAAAATATGTTCACATTTATAGAAAATCACAAACCGTTTCTTTTTCCAATGAAGTCATATTGAAATTTGTCATATATAATTTTTCATCGATTAATTCAGCACAAAGTGTTAGTATTATTGTCGCTAAGTATATCATCGCAATAATAACCCATCGGAATGATATCAATTCTGATGCAATACTGATATTTATATGGCACAAGTCCATACTAAAAAAAGAATATTTCAGAAATTACAAGGAAACTAATTAAATGTAAAAAAGCACTTACCGATCAAATATTGAAACCATGCAAATTATAGCGAGGCAATAGAATGTATTTGCGTATAACTCTGCAAATGATGAATAATGCTTGATACTAACATCAGCCCAGTCATATGGTCGGCTACTTATGATAAGTAATAAATGCGCTAAAGCCAAACCCCCAAGCAGCCCGTGACAAATATTACAAACCATAATCCAGATTCGTTGAACAGTACACGATAAATTCACAGTTGTTATAATTTCATTCCTAAATTAATTCAAAATGAAAACTAATTCAAACATTAATTAATTACTTATTACCTATTGTTCTCTGGATCTGATCCAATAGGATGTTTATACAAATAATGTTCTACAGATCGATATCCTGTAGAAGTTTGTATAAACATTTTATCTATTCGAGATGGAGGACCTTCGGTTGGTGATACAACAGGAGTAAAAGGATTATAAATTTCACCAGTTGCTGGCACAATTTCATCTGACAAATCTTTTAACATCGATGATAATCCTCCTCCGGTATATACTTTACCTAAAAAATAAAATTTTTTCATTTCAATTATATTCTTAGTTAGTACTATCTTATCTATCGTATTACCTATTATGTGTCCTCGTTTGTCTCGTTGTGATTTTGTTTTCCGATGTACTCGTCTCTCGTCAAAATTATGATCAATTTCTAATTCGCCAGATAATGATGCATCATTCATTTCTGAACATTGTTTAAGATACCGCATTAAAGTTTCATTTGCTTGTCTAACTTCCATTTCACCAGCTGCTATTAGTTTCCGTTCTCGTCTTCGTCGGGATTCTGATTTACTTCTTTTACGGCGGGGACTTTTCTCCATACTAGAACGACTTCGTGTCGATCTTTGAGCTGGGCTAGCTTGCGGATCTGATAACGATTGTGTTTTTTTATTAGCTCCTGTTGTACCCGCTTTAATCTCACGATCCATGAATCCCATAATTCCTTTTTGTATGTTGCGTTCATCTGACTTATTTGGTTGCTCAACGTTTGTTGGTAATTCAGATTCAATATTTTTTGATGAATTTTCATTGTCTTCCTGAATTGGAATGGCAGGCTTTTCTTCTTCTTCGTTTTCTGGATCAATTTCATGTCCATTTACTAATAAATAAGGTTGTCCTGGCGGTTGATTAGTTTCTATCGATTCTATATTTTGACGCTCAGTTGAATTGTTCTCATTTCGTCGTCGAGAATTTGCACGTCTATGTTTATGGCGATGCACTTTTGCTGGCGCTTCCATTTTTATTTTTTAATATCAAGTTTATAATTTTCATTCGTAATAAGTTAATAAAATCTTATAATATTAAGTAACTAACACTTTTGAAAAGAATTTCTTATGTTCTTTAAATTTTCACACGAAATTTCAAATTATTATTTATAAGGAAGAGAAATTTAGTAGGCTTTTGCTTGCTCAAAGCACTGTTATTGTGATTTTTTGTGACTGCTTCCTTCGAGGGCCGATGACGTAAGATATATGAACCCACAACATTATGTTGCGCAATGGTTTTCTAGATAATAATTGACCGATCAATATTTAAAGAAATATATTCTTTTAGAGTTTTTTCCCCTTCGCAGTTTTGCTTCTCATCAAGAAAACCTATTCTAATTTTAACGTACCTACAATAAATTTGTTATTTTTTTTTTTATATATTATTGAAATTTTAAAAATTACCTTACAAACTTTCGTTATTATCCAAATAAATGTGCATTCAAAATTTTTTTAATTTTGAATGTTTAGTTAAATGTTTGCTAATAAAAGTATTGGACTAATATTTAGCGGAACACTTTTAATAATTTACTTCTTCCTACCAGTTTCTTCTGTACTGTACATAAGTGATTTTGAACTTTATGGTTCTGGTGCTGACATCATTGGTAAAAGGAGATCTTACCTTGCGCATGTTTTAGATGACGTCAAAGGTAAACATTTTTGAATGAAAATACTATGGGTAACGCAACTTATTGTGTTATTCTATGTATTTGAAAAATCCTACATGCTTTTTATCGTGTTGCAAATTGTAAAAAAGCATGCCATTCATGAATAATCGCGTGGGATTACAAATACATACTTCTAAAATGAAACATCCTTTTGATGACGTAGAATTTGCTGACGTCAAATAAAAATTTTGCGAAAATTGATTTATGTAATATGTATACACAAACATGCAAAAATCAATTACTTAGTAAAAAAAAGAAAGGTGATTACAAAACTATGTAAATAACAAACTACCAAATATGTTGGACAAAATATAAAATCGAATTCTCAGCATCAAGTTCCAAGTTGGACCAAGAAGAGAAAGAAATCCGTTTCTTAATTAGGTTAGTTCGTACCCAGTTAGGATTGTATTTAGGCTAGTATGATGGAGTGCTCTATGAAAAAATCGAGGGCCCGATTTTCTTCGCCAACTCGCTCTTGGAATTACGTAAATATTTAGGGTTTACAAATTAAACTATAAATTCTTGATTCTGGTCTTAAGCTGGTAACAATTATCAGGGCACATATGTACATATGTATTTTAGATTTTAGATATTCAGTATTAAGTTTTATAAAAAAAAATCTACACGTCTTAGAAGAAATCATTTGTTATCATTTTTATCCAATGTCTACCTTCCTGCCTGTTTGTCTGTTCGTCCGTCTTTGATAGGCAGAATTGAGTCCGTATTTTTGAAGCAATTTCAATGAAAATTGATAGGAGCGGTTTTTTCCCAGATAAGAACAGTCGCCGATAGAATTCCCAATAAAACACAAGTATTATAAGCAACTACAATCGATACAATAAATCTTTTATTCAAATATTGTATAACACTACTCGTGTAATAAAATATAACATAATTTTATAATATCTGTTCTTTCAAAGCTAAGCAATAATTGATAACATTTTTAATGTAGAATAGGGATATCAACTTTCTTATACAAAATATAGTTTTTCCAGTTAATTTTCTAATAAACAATGATCAAAATCTGATTTTGCATTTCTTGATTGAGGTGCTAGAAAACAATATTACGTCCAATCAAATAGTATACTTAAATTTTCATGATAAATTTCAGAATCGTTTTTGAAACGAATGAAATAATTCTTACAAATTAATCAAATTAATTGTTGGCGTCTCTTTTAAGTTCGAATTCCATTCTCCACTTTTTGGCAATACATTTTACACTATTTAAATTTTTCTCACTTTCTGATTCTTTTGATTTTTTTAATCCAACTACGCCAAGTTCGAGATCAATAGACTCTTGTGGTAGTTGTTTTGGAAAATTTTTCTCATAATCAAAATCAGAACTATTTAAACTAGTAGAAGAGGATGTACTAGAATATCCCCAAGCAGAATGAACTCGTTGCTTTTGTAGTCTATTTCTTTCTATTATCGAACCATGTACTGGTTTGCCTGAACATAAAGTATTTCGATTTTCGGGTAATTCTAAAAGAAAACATTTTTATTTATTAATTAATAAAGTTAAATCAAAAAATCTTACGATCATTTATAGTTATGTGGCAAGTATCAGGTCTGGTAGATGAATATGATTTTATATCTTCTTCATCGCTAAATGAGTCTGTCGATAATGATGAATTATCTGTGTTTAAAGATCTTAGATTTTCATTGAAATTAACCATAATTTCAATATGAATGTTATCCAAAATTTCTAAACTCGTTATATACTTTCTCATACTACTTCTATATTGTTTGTTCTGTGTTACTGGGTTCCCATCTAAATCAATTTCTTTTAGAAAAATACATAAAGCTAAAAAGCTAAGCAATCCCAAATCTTTTATACAATTATTCTTAAGGCTTATTTTTTTTAAATTAATTAAATTACAACAAGGTCCAACATTTTCAATCATATTATCATTCGCTATAAGAGTTTCAACTGTTGGAAATCCATTGGTACCGTCCAAACTTCGAAGTCCACAGTTGCTAACATTGAGAAAGGTTAAATTCAATAATCCGCAACCTAAATCTCTTAAAGAGCTAATAACGCTTCCCTCAAGATTTAAAACTGATAAATTTGGTATAAACACTGATAATCTCTGAAGACTAACTGCATATGATATAACGCGAATTTTTAATGCTTGCACATTTTCTAAATCTGCTCTCCCGGTTACACGACGCTATGTAAATAATGCAATATAATGTAATGTAATATGTATTATATAGTATATATTTAGTTTAAGCGAATAACATTTACCAAAAGTTCATCCAATGTAGGCTCCGTAGGAATAATAATCGGAAATAAATACGGCTCATCATTCAAATTATTATAGAATGAAGTTGTCGACATGAAATTACTATCAAGTTCTTTTAAATTTTTATGAAAATTAAATCTTTTTGATTGTTAAAACTCTTTTATTTCAAATAAATACGTCTACAAATGATTCTTTAAATAAAAATATTGATCAAACAATCAATTTGAATTGCGCGTTTGAATAGCAACATTTATATTGTATATGCGCGGTTTCCAATCTACGCCTGGTTTTATTTTCAAAACATGTTGTATTTAAATATAAAAAACGACTGGAACATCATCTTAGATACTATTTACAATACTATAAAAATTAAAAATTAAAATTATAAGAAACAAAAACAATAAAATATACCTTTCGAGTGTGCCTACGAAGGATTTAGTGGCACGCACACATCAGACATGCTGAAATGATTGATTGAGGATCGCCTAACTTTATAGTATAGATTTTGCTTTAGCGTGTGTGATCCACATTAGTTATATTTATATAATTACTATAGGGACTATGCCCCTGACCTGAATTATATAGAAATTTCTGGAAGACTATTTATTATATATAGGGTGTATTTTTAAAGTGTGATAGAACTTTCCATAGGGATAACTATCAATCCGAGCTGTCATTCTTACAGCTCTTTTTGATGTTTATGTTCACTATAGTCTAGCAAATAATCATAAATAGATTCACGCTTGAGAAATGATCAAGAATTATGCAAATTTTAGCTTAATAAACAAAACTGTCGCTCCTGGAGTGAGAGAATATTCCATAAGAGACTCTAGATACCCCATTATATCCAGAAAAATGTGGTTTACACACCGGTGAGATCATTGGTCCTTATTTTTTATAAAATGAGGCAGGAGTTCGCCTTACGGTCAGTCAGATCAATATCATGATCAATGAGTATTTGTTTGAAAATATCGATGACATTGGTAACGCCGAGGTGTGGTTTCAACAGGCTGGCGCTACGTAATCACGATTTGACGACAATGTGATTTCGAGAAATAGCCATGTAAATTGGCTTCCCAGGTGCTGTGATCTGATATCTCTCGACTATTTGTCATGGGGTTACGTGAAGTTACTGGTTTATGCTGATAAACCAGCAACAATTGCCCAACATTATTTGAAAAAGTTACCCAAAATTGGGCTTCGTCAAGAAGTGTTGCGATAGTCAAATACCCAGTCATTTTTAAATATTATTGCCATGAATTGGTCTTTCGAATAAAAGACAGTTTTTGATTAAAAGTTAACTTTTTGTGTTATTTTTTTGAATTTAAATGAAATTACCTTTATTTGGGATCGGTCCTACTCGCGAGTCTTCATTCATTTCGTCACAAGTTCCTATATTCCAAACAAATATTGATACTATTATTATTCCAGAAAAAAAGCATTATTTAATCGATGAAGTCAATGTAATATAAATGTAATAATATGTATTTTCAAGGTAAAATTTTATTTCCAATTATTTACATTGTTGACTATTTACTTATAGTCAACTTTAAATTATATCGAAAAATATTATATAGCGGACAATCAATTAAACAAGCGTGCACAGCACATATGTAAACTATATGTTGTTATTCTTTTGTATTCCTAATTTATTGCCTAATTCCCATAGCTAGAACATACTTTGAACATTATGATTGTTGTTTTAATCCTTCTTAAAATTAAGTATAACATATTTTTGTACATATTACAATTAATTCTCTTCATTTAATTTTTTCAATGCAACGAAAAAATAAAATCAATCACACTAATTGATTACGACTCTAATGATCCTGATAGTACCCCCTTCAGTGGGAGCTCTATTAAAATATGAATTTTGTAAAGCTAGATTTATAATATCCTCTGCAGTGGATCCAAATCCAGTTATACTTGTATTTTTTTATGATTCACTCGATATTATCTAGTGAAGAAATGGGTAAATTCATTATAGTGAGAACACACAACACTTGCTATAATGATTTTTTTTGTACAAAGTATAGAGAAGTGCAAAATAAGTTCTTTTTGGGCAAGAACTCTTAGTTTTATTGGAATTTTTTGAAACAATCCTTTTATTTGAAACTTTGATGTTTCCTCTAAGACGGATTTATCATTGCGGAAAACATTTGTTATTTTTTTTTCGATATTAGATGAAGTTTACTGTTCTCAATTTTGTTATTAGTTGCTTGGTTTATTTTCTATGAAAATAATGTAGATCTATATTATATTTGCGTACTTTTGTCTGTATGTACTAAGTTAGCTCCTAAACGGCTTTACCAATTTTGCTGAAACGTGTCTCAAATGACTCTTTGTTCCAGCACGCTGGTTATAAGCTATATCAAATTTGCCACATCCACGCCCACAATTAATGAAAAACGCCATAATTTCCAATATGTTTATCGCAAAAAAACTTGTTTAGTAAGTTCATATGGTCACTGCCGACAACTACATCAAAAGTGGGTGGGAATGGATTTTAATGAGAGCAGTATAATAAACTCTTTATTTGATGATTAAGATTCATTTTCAGCTCGAACAGGGTTGGGTATTCTTCTAGTTTTTGATAAATTCTAATATTGTGGTTTCTTTTGTCTTTTTTCATGTCTTTTTCGAAAAATAAAGTTATTTCAGTTTGGTAGTTTTCTTATAGGTGTTAAAGAATTAAGCTAGGTATGTGTATTTAACTAGGGAAGGGAAAAAAATATTTCAAAAATTTTCAGTATTAAAGACAAATTTTAATGTATGGTAAATAAATCTGAAAATAAAATATAAATTTCAAAAAGCTGTTAATGCTACGTGCATCGTTTTGAATGGTCTCCTATTTAACCCCATCTTATCCTATGCAGAAATAATGTACATATTTGGTGTGTAACAAATGCATATTCATATATCATAAACATTTCATTACGCAGGACATTTCTGCTGTTATTAATATATACTATTAGTACATACATTATTATTTCCAATGGGAACAATTCTTCATATGGCGTGGCGTATTCTATATTTTTGGTTGACCAATTCCAGTTTTCATTTGAATCCCGTTATGGTTAGCGGTATAATCACGATATGATATCGTTTTAAATTTTAAAATTGAAATTTTGCTAATTTTTTATATCGAAATGATCGGAGGAATTGAATTAATATTATCAGCAATTTGCATAAATTCCACTTGCATTAATAATAGTTCAAGTAATACAGAAATAACTAAGGATGAATATATTTCGACGTTGAGTGGTTCGACATCTGATATTTTTCTGGCTAAACAAGAAGAACTGAAAATTATTAGCGATAAAATTAATGGACAACGTTTAAAGATTGCAACTTTACAAGATTTCCCATTAAGTCATATAAATAGAACAAACGGAATATTAGAAGGATTTGGTGTATCATTCACTCTTGTTGACTTTTTAGCTGAGAAATTTAATTTCACTTATGAAGTCGTTACTCCAACACAAAATATAATTGGTTCTACTAAAGATATGAACGGAAGTTTAATACAAATGTTATATCAAAAAGTTAGTTTTACAACATTTTATAATGAATTTTAATATTTGAAATTGTTACATTTTCAAAACACAGAAAGCAGATATGGCAGCAGCATTCATACCGATCTTAGCGGATACACGAAAGTTTGTATTTTATTCCACAACAATATTAGATGAGGGCGAATGGGTTATGGTTATGCGACGTCCAGCAGAATCAGCAACTGGTTCTGGTTTATTGGCACCGTTCGAGACGAATGTTTGGATTCTTATTTTAATCTCCTTATTGGCCGTAGGTCCAATCATTTACGTTTTGATTATAATTCGAAATAAAATTACTGGAGATAATGAACAAAAACCGTATTCTTTAAGTCATTGCGCTTGGTTTGTGTATGGAGGATTAATGAAACAAGGAAGTACATTATCGCCGATTGCAGGTTACTTAGCTATTCTAAAATTTAAAAGGATGTTTTTATTATTTTTTATTTTTTAGACTCAACACGTATTCTTTTTGCAACATGGTGGCTTTTTATCACCATTTTAACATCATTTTATACTGCTAATTTAACAGCTTTTTTAACATTATCAAAATTTACATTACCATTTAATAGTGTCACAGATATATTAAGGAAAGAGAAATATTTTGTGGCATCAAGAGGAGGAGGTGTTGAATATGCAATCAAAAATGTAAGTCTTTTATTATTCAAATTTCAATTAACTAATTAACTGTTTGTAACATATGTTATATTTTAATAATCGTGATTATTTATAACACTATTAACCCATATAAAAACATCTAACTAAAATGTTTTACATACATATAAAGTCCATAATATTTATATGTTTTTTTTATCGATCCCAATTTTAATTAAAGCTTACTCTATCAGCATTTGTTAGTTTTATTATTAGTGTGTTAATATTTAAAAAAAATATAATAATTCATGTTTTGTATGTACACATTCATATGTGCATATCCAAATGTGATTACTTCGTAATTACTGTCTTTATTACGTTATATCCACCTTGAAAATTGACGGTGTATGAGACTATGTGTACTTTTATTTGTACATAAAATATTTTATTATCAATTTTCATTGTACGCGTACTTTTATGAATATATTTTTATGTACATAACATACATACATGTATTTATATAGTTTAATTAAAGGATAAGTTCCTTCCAGTAAAGCTTTTGTGAAAGCCATTTAGATTTTTACATGTCTGTCTGTCTGGCTGTGTAGCACGAAATCTCCAAATTGTGGAGCTGTATTACGAAAATCAGCGCTTTGTGAAACAAATTTTTCGTCCACTTAGGGCAACTTATGGTCGGAATTAATCGACCCACCCAATTGGCCAAATTCCAATCGTAATGCTCGAACAAGTGGTGCCCATTCACTGAAAATATGACGCCAATTAGGGTCTTGTGGCTTCAAATGGTGAAGAATGGTATTCATACTAAAGAGTCCAACTGCATTCACAGCACCACACTATTCACGCTTGATGTGTACAAAAATCCTGGTTGAAAAAGGTACCTCAGGATGAATCAATTAATCCAATGAATTGGATTATTTGTTTTGTTTTCTTGTTACCTAGTTTTAAGTTGTTCAATTAAGAATAGTTATAAAAGTAGTACAAGCACCAATATATTTTTTTCATGATATTATTAAAAGAAACGAATATTAATGTCTGAACTATATTAGCTTACTTTAAATCTACTTAAAGCTGTAGGCACTAGGCATATTATAAGCCAGCACAATATTTACTCAGTAATGGTAGTACATATTCAAAAATTTAATACTATATCCTGTAAATGTATGTACTTTTGAAACAATAATAATAATAATAATTTATATAACAAATAACGGTCTTAAAAGGTAAATATTGATAATTATAATTTAAATTTGAAGGATGGAGAAACTCTTAATATTCTCAATAATATGGTTAATAAAAATCGAGCGGTTTTCACTGACAATTTAAAGGATATGGATACTTTATTAACATTGGTCGAAACCAATAATTATGTTTTTGTTCGAGATCATCCTGCCATGGATCATCTTTTATATCAAGATTATCGATTTCGGAAAACTTTAAGCAGAACAAATGAAAAAATTCATTGCCCATTCGCCGTTTCAAAAGATCCGTTTCTAAGAAAGAGAAGAGCATTTGCATATCCTCATGGATCTCCATGGAGTGTGCTGATCGATCATGAGTGAGTAAAATTCTTTGAAAATATGAATAAATATAAATTTTCTTACATGTTTTTTTTTTTTAGACTTCTAAATTTAGTCGAATCTGGAATAGTAAAATATTTGACAAGAGAAAATTTGCCGAATGCTATAATATGCCCTCAAAATTTGGGCGGAACTGAGCGCCAACTGAGGAATGGTGATCTTGTGATGACGTATTATATTATGTTGGCGGGTTTTGCTACTGCGACTGTAATTTTTTGTTCGGAAATATTATTCCGTTATTTAAATTATAAAAGGATACAATCAGCAGCTAATATAAAAATAGAAAATCCAGAAAGAAATAAATTTGGTTTTACAGAAAATATTACACCACCGCCACCTTATGCTAGTCTATTTAATAGAAGCAAAAATATTTTAGAAAATGTTAATAATATTCGACCAAATGGAGAATTAAATGGAGTTAAGAAAATTATTAATGGAAGAGATTATATAGTATTCTATGGCATTGATGGCGAGAAGAAACTAATACCAATGAGAGCTCCCTCAGCCACTTTATTTCAGTATTCGTACACAGAATGATTTTCCCTATTTTATTTGCAACATTTTTAAACATTTGTATTTGTAGTTTGAAAAGTTTGTGAGCTAATTTGATTTGTTGTACAATTTCAATAAAGAAAATTACCATTTGTAAAAAATGTCTATGGCTTTTGTATATTTTAATTAGTGTATTTGAATTGATAGATTATCTTTCAATAATTAGAAAATTTTCTTTAACTTATACCGTTTAGAAAAAAACAAGGTCAGTAGTTACTAACGTTGTTTACGTATTTGAAACAAAAAGTCACAGTGGAAATTGTAAATCGTAAACATAAATATGTATGCCACTGTTAAAAAGAACTGTCATTACTGTCAACAAAAGCAATGTCGGTATTTTCATTTTGATTTTTGTAATAAGTGAGATTCAAATCAATTCGAATTTAAAGGGAAAATAAGACGAAGCTAATTAATGTCAGAAACTAAGAATAGTAAATCAGCGACAGGCCCGATTATACCAAAACCAAATAATTTAGAATGCAAGGATTTGCAGGAGTATTTAAAAACGAGATCTCTTGATGTCTTGGAAAAACTTTATAATTATCCAGCAATTTGTCTTGCTGTTTACAGGTACTTTAAATGAAATTTATATATAAAATGATAATATATATTTCTTACGTTTTAAGAGAATTGCCAGAAATAGGTAGACAATTTGTAATTCGTATATTGTTTGTTGAGCAGCCGGTACCGCAGGCTGTAGTAGCTTCGTGGGGATCGCAACATTATGCTAAGTAACTTTGGATTAAAAACTTATAACACGCATAATAATAATAATAATACTATAGAGAACAAACAGTAGCGACTTCAACATTAACAGAGTTAAATGTTTGGCGAGTAGCTGCAATTCCCGGTGGTTTGCCAGCATGGGAATTATGTCCTACATTTAAAAAGAATCTTAAAATAGCACTCCTCGGTGGGGGACGACCATGGTCAGTAGCAACATTCTTAGATGGTGATCCGAAATCACGCGAAATATCATTCCTTGATAATTATGCGATGTCGCGTTGGAGATGCGTCTTACATTATATGGTAGGTGCTGGATCAACAAAAGGTCTAGAAGGTGAGGGGATCAGTCCCGACGCTGTTCGCATATTATTACATGCAAATCTTATGAGAAGAGATGAAAATGATGGTAGTCCTCTTATAACTCGACAAGGATTCCAGTTCCTTTTGCTCGATACGCAAGCACAGGTTTAATAATTATGAATTACATTTTTGATTTATTTTTTATATCTATTTAAAAATCTATATTAGGTTTGGCATTTTATGCTTCAGTATTTAGATACATGTGATCAAAGGGGCTTAAGTCTTCCGGAGTGTCTTTCCTTGTTATTTCAATTGAGCTTTTCCACTCTTGGTAGAGATTATAGTTCCGAAGGGATGAGCCAAGGGATGCTTACATTCTTACAACATTTACGAGAATTTGGTTTAGTCTATCAAAGGAAGGTCAGTATTTTAACGGATAATATAAAATATTTTCTTAATTTCTTGTATTAAGAGGAAGGAGGGACGTTTTTATCCGACAAGATTGGCGTTGAATGTGACATGCAAAAATGCAACTCTACCTGCTGTGGGAATTGAGGAAGACAATGTACAAGACAATGGGTACATTGTAGTCGAAACAAATTACAGGGTAAAGTTCATTTTGATATTAATATTTTTCAAAAATAGGCTTTATATATGTTCTTAGGTATACGCATACACGGATTCCAATCTTCAAGTAGCCTTGCTAGGTCTGTTTACAGAATTACTATATCGATTTCCAAATTTGGTTGTTGGTGTCCTTACAAGAGATTCAGTTCGTCAAGCCTTACGCGGAGGTATTATTGCCGATCAAATTATAAGTTATTTAGAACAGTATTCGCATCCGAACATGTTGCCTGCCGAATCGGCAATTGTTAGTAAATCTCCACTTCCACCAACAGTTGTTGATCAAATTAAATTATGGGAAAATGAAAGAAATCGTTTCATCTATACGGAAGGAGTGGTCTACAATCAATTTTTATCGCAAGCTGATTTCATAACATTACGAGATTATGCCCAATCAATAAATGTACTTGTTTGGCAAAATGAACGTACGCGGACAATGGTTGTTACAAAAAATGGTCATGACGATGTAAAAAAGTTTTGGAAAAGATATTCGAAAAGTGGTGGCTGAAAATATAAACTTGAAATGTGTATAAATATTGTTTTTCTTGATATATATAATTACTTTTAAACTAAAAAGTGATATACAATATTTTTATTTGACTGTAGAAATTAAGAATTTGGTTAATTTATTTAAAACTCGATTCGAATTTGTTAACAGCCACGTAAAAACACAAAATTGGCAATGTTATAAATCTTACGTGGAAACGAAAATTGGGTGTATGCCCTACAACATGCTTCAGAGAATTGATTCCACCTTTAAATTCTGTATGCCTTGGTTAAACTGTCTAGATTGCAAATGCAAGTGGATATAGATACCTTCGATTTTAGAGAATAGAAGGATTGGGCATTGATAGGGTAGAGTGAAGTTTTTTTGAATTAATTTGCATTTTCATTGTGTATACATTGGTGTGATTAATGCCAAAAAACATGCTTCGCGCACACATAGTCTAAAACAGGTTTTGACTAGTCCTTCTATTCATTACTCTATGTGACACATAATTTTGACAGTTCAACTCGACCGTATGACATCTGCGAAAATTTAGATATCAGAAGTTTATTTTAATAAAATGTCTGAAAAAATTACCCTGTGCGGTATTAGTGGATTAATTCTTATTTTAATTAATTGCTGTGTAGCAAATGATATAACTAGACAAGTATTTGGTAACATACAAGATGGGATAGTTGCTGCATTTGGTGATTTCAATTCTGATGAATTAACAGATGTGTTTCTTCTACGCAGAAACAAGGATAATAAATTTAATAGAGTAGAAATTCTTCTAGGTGAGCTGTCTATAAAAACTTTTCAAAAAAAAACTTACTAGATAATATATACAAAATTTGTAGGAGCTGACACAGAGCCATTACTTAGAAGTGGTCCGAAATGCGAATTCGATGACCTTGAAATAACTAGCGTAGTCCCTGGTGATTTTGATGGCGACGCTTATATGGATGTTTTAATAACAACTAAATCGAAAGAGAACAAAAAAAATATCTTCGATATATACATTAATTGGGGTGGTTCCGATTATTTAAATTGTAGCGATGGGAAGCCAGTTATTAAAAGTATTTATGGAGAGCCATTAGCTATAGATTTTAATCGTGATATGATAATTGATTTGTTTGGATTGAATGGCACAGAAAATGAACATACCAGAACATTTTGGATATTTCAAAATGAACGCAACCCCCCAATATTTATACATCAGGCAGATCCACAACAAAATTCTAAAATTAAAGTGCCGCATGCCCATGCCTATCTTGATTTAAATAATGATTTTACGGGCGATTTGTTTCTTCAAGCTGAAACACTTTTCGAAATTCATTTGGGGGATACAAATAACAACCAAGGTTTTATATATCATGAAAATATTAATTTACCTGTGGGAATTTTTTATTCTCACATCGGACAAACAGTATTTTTGGACATGGAACTTAAGGGTGTCCAAAATCAGATCCTTCCTATTTGTCAAGATATCAAATGTAGTAACTCGACACTAATGATGTTTACAGGAAATATATCTCATGATCTTCATATTAATTTCAAAGATCCGCAAGGTGTTCTTTGGGGATTTGTAGCGCCGAACTCTGACGATCCGTATACTAAAGTAATAACAGCACGCGGAGGAGATTTTAATATGGACGGATATCCTGATCTTCTTGTTACTCTGAATTCTATATCAAATACCGGAAAATTCCAAACATTTCTATTGGAAAATGTGCCATGTAAAGTTTGGTGTGGAAATTCATTAACAAGAACGTTTGAAGTTAAATGGAATGCTTTTGCACCGATGGGAAATAGTACGATTGCAGGAGCATTTTATGACTTCTATCAAGATGGTGTTTTAGATGTTATTCTAATTGAAAAAAAGGGACAAAATTATAAGCCTTTAGCATTTCGAAACACGCTTGATTATGATGCAAATTTTGTTAAAGTTATTGTTCTTACTGGGCTTGTTAATAAAATGAACGCAACTACAATTACGCCTTTGGGAAGAAAAAGGAGAACATATGGCACAAATTTACCGGGTCCAAGGATTGTTTATTACACAACAACACAAGAAGGAGACAATCAACATGGTGCTAGTGCTCAACTTCCACAATCTGCATATTTTGCTTTGCAACTTCCTTATACAATATTTGGTTTGGGGAGAACACCAAATTTTGTTGATTCTCTGACTGTAGGACTAGCAAACAAATCTCGTACATGGACACAATTAATTCCCAACTCCCAAGTGATAGTAGTTCCGCAGCCTTTAAATGAACCACAGAGATGGAAAGCTCAGCTGTTTGTGACTCCCAGTAAATTAATATTGATGAGTGTTATAGCTTTAGGAGGAACATGTTTTGTAATTACATTAATAATTTTGGGACTTTATATAAAGGAGAAACGTGAAGATAAGCAGGAAAAGCTTCAAGAAGCACATCGATTCCACTTTGATGCAATGTAGTTAATAATTTCTTCTCTATTTATAATAAATTAATACTAATCTAAAATATTGTTTCAATTTTAATTATATTCATAATTTATTTTACTTCCCTTTACTTTTCCCTGGTAAATAAATAAAGTAAATGTTTTCAAAGTTGAGAGAAACTGATTTCTTCAACTTTTAAGTAGCGCGCCAAAGCAATTTTTACATACAGGCGGCGCTGTCATCGCTAAAGTTGGAAAAAACGTCTGTTTTGACTTTCAAATTTATTATTTTGGAGTGAAACGAAAAAAAATATTTTTAAAATGAATTAAAATATACTTTATATCATAAAATTATTATTAATTTTACAAATTAAATTTGCTTTGATGAAACTTCAAAAACTTTAAACTTTTAGACTTTCTAATGCATACTTTTACCTAAAGATGGCGCACAGTCGTCTTTTACAATCACGCAGACATCGGAATATTTTCTGACAGTCGAACCTGAAAAAAAATTGTTGAGTTAAAACATTACACTTTTGGAAGTTTCTAGCAATTTGAGGTAATTTCTAGCTCTTAACTTACGCATTAGATTCTTTATCCCTATAAAATATCGTCGTAAATTTTGACAATTTTAAATTTTGTCGGGATATTGAATTGGAGCAATTTTTTGTCAATATGTTCGGAAATTTTATGGGGTTGTTGCGGAAGCGTCCAAAACTCGAAGTTGATCAGCGGCAGTCGCACGATTTAACAATTGATAGGTAATTAATTAATTTGAATTATTTCTCTTTTTAGTTTATTGGACATTTGGAAAATCGATAGGAAAAGTTTTTATGTAAACTGGATTCGCATCAGCCGTCAAAACAAAGTATTACGGCACCAATTTCCACTGGAGAGAATAAAATGGAAGTTGATGGAGCTCAGGATTATTTACCTAATATGAATTTCAATGTTGGAGCGTCATCATCTCGTTCCCCGAAATTTGAGGAAAGCCATGTACATGTTGATGAACACTCGGCAATTGAAAGGTCTTATATTTTGTGAAATATCTTTTCAAAACCGTGGAAAATATAAAAAAACATTGAATTTGTTTTTAATTATATATATTTTCCATGTTGCATTGTTTAGTAATATAAGTACACTATTTACCAAATAATATGAAATATAGGTATGTCACAATGTATTTATAAATATTTTTGTATTTTTCAGACCATTTAATCTCAACGAAAGGTGAAAAAATAAAGATATTTACCAGCTTAGAAGAATTTAAATGATACTTAAGTTTTTATTTTTTTCTTTTAGATTTGTTACTGTCTTGGACCAGTTGGATACAAGAGTGGAAAAATTGCGTAAAGATGCATTGGGTCTACAAGAAAAACGCGATTTTTTATTAATGTCTATTGATTTAATTAGAAATAATGATATGCTAAATGGAATGAATGAACGTATGAGTTTGTTACTTAAATTTTATAAGTTTGCTAACATTTTTTATGTCTCAGATGAACGAGAAGAAGTTCACTGTTATATTCAAAGAGTGAATGGTCGCCTTTCCACTGTTGAGCTAAATGTTAAAACTGTACGAGATGAAGCACAGGAAGATTCTCTACATCAAATTAATGTACTAATTGATTCTCTCATAACAAGTAATGATCCTGTTACATCGAGACAACGTTGTCAGACCTTTTTAAATGCATGCAGCGGTTCAGAATCTTCAATATATGGAGAAAATATTCCACAACCATCCACCGATCGTATCGTTGATAAGAAATTTGAAAGCGCCTTATTAGGGTGCACTTTGGATGATCAAAAACATATAAAAAAGCGTCTCACAGCTTTGATGAATTACCTTAATAAACAAACAATTAGAGATTAAATTTGACCGTTACTTGAAAATATTTACTGTCTTTGATTATTTGTTAAATGCATAACTTTGTAACTTTATTGTTTGCCTTTTTGGATTAACAATTTTTTTTTGAATACAGAAATAAAATGAATTAATATTCCATGATACTAGTTCTCTTTTTTTGTTTTTGGGAATGCCTATTATTACCATTGGAAATGGTGAGACTATCATTTGATTAGCAAATTATGCGGGGGTGGAAGCTCTGAAACACAGATGGGGTTATATTTTTTGAATAAAATTAATTAGAAATTCTAAGCAAAAATAGTTTATGTTAATTCTGATAGCCGGATAAATATCCTTACAGTTATAGAACGTCATCGAAGAGTTTTTTGACATGTCTTTTCTTTTACATTCATTAATTTTATTCATTTAATGTTAATTAGCAGAAATTACAATAAGATGCAATTTATATAGCATTTAAAAAGCAATGGAGGAAACGTATGCACACATATGTATACATATTGATTTGCATTTGACATTTCACGCGCATGCATTATAGCCGTTGATTTGAATGACAACATTTGTTGGATTTTTAATTATTTTAAAAACTTGGAGTTAAGGTGTTTCTTTGTTAACTATTATATTTTGTACAATTTATATAATGGCCTTCCATCGTCGCTGCGGTAAACGAATTACATTAACAAATAGTAATCGAACCGCAATGAGAAGTATTAGTGATTTCAATCATGGTCTAGTTTTAAGTGCCGATTCTCTTATGGATGATGTCTTGTTTGAAGTGCGAATTGACGAGAAGGTAAAAGAAAAAGGAAATATTGTTTTGAAATAATCTTATAAATTATTTCAAGAGCCAATCATGGAGTGGAAGTATCGAAATAGGTGTAACAACAGAGAATCCAGATACAGTGGAATTACCTTCTTGCGCTACGAAAATGCGTCATGGAACTTGGGTCATGTCTGGAATCAGTATTCTTAAGGATGGTGTTAGTCTTATTGAATTTTATGGTACCGATTTAGATACATTGTCAGAGGGAGATCGTATTGGAATTGTTAGGACTTCCCAAGGCGAATTAATTTTTTATATTAATGGTGAATCTCAAGGAGTTGCTGCTGCAAACATTCCAAAAACTGTATATGCAATTGTCAATTTATATGGAAGATGTGTACAAGTATCTGTTTGTCCTTCTGATTCTTTGGTAACTAAAATTATGATATATAATTAGTGTTATTAATTATGTATGTGTATTGTCTATTCTTATAAGGAATATTTAAATGAAGCAACTAAAATAACACAAAATATTGATATTCCGATGTCAGTTGATGTTTCTGTAAATGGAGCTAATTTGCAAACAGTTCACTCAGTTGAATATGGTGACATGAATGATCGTTTAAGATTTCATACTCGATACGGTTCTTTGGTAAAGCTATCAACAAATTGTCGTACTGCTGAAAGGAGGCGACCTTTAGATGAGTTTAATAATGGTGTTGTGATGACTCATCGTCCTTTACGAGATAATGAATTGTTTGAAATTCGCATTGATAAATTGGTTGATAAATGGTCGGGTTCAATAGAAGTCGGTGTTACGACACATAACCCATCCGCTTTACATTTTCCAGCAACCATGACGAATATGCGAAGCGGAACAATTATGATGTCCGGTTGTGGCATACTTACCAATGGAAAGGGTACTCGAAGGCAATATGGTGAATTTAATTTGGATGAGTTGCGTGAAGGAGATAGAGTCGGAATGATGCGGAAGATTAATGGAAATTTGCATTACTATATAAATGGTCAAGATCAAGGGGTCGCAGCGACAAGAGTAGCACAAACTCTTTGGGGAGTTATAGATTTATATGGTATGACAATCAAGGTAACAATAGTTGATAGAGATGAACGAGAGCAGCAAAATTTAGTAACAAGACGTAATAACTTGATGTCTATACAATCGGGTGCTACAAGTCAAGAGATAGCAATTTTAAGTCCAGATACAGATTGTGTTCAAAACAATGATCGTTTAACGTTTCATTCTATTTGCGGATCTCATGCATCAGTTACCCATAGTGGAAGAACTGCGCTACGTCCAAAGTAAATAAGAGTCTTTTTTTCTTTTTCTTTTGATTTAAAAAATATGGTTGAAACTAGTTATGATTATTGTTTAGTGCTTCTGATGATTTTAATAATGGAGTTGTTTTAACACGGCGACCTTTACGACCAAATGAATTATTTCAAGTTCGTCTTGAGAGAGTTGTAAGTAAATGGGCTGGCTCAATAGAAATGGGGGTGACGACTTTTAGCGCCCAGGATCTCGATTTTCCTTTCACTATGACAAATGTCAGGTATATATAATATTTCTCCATTTTTTATTAATCAATTTTATAAAATATATGTAAATTATAAAATGCAGATCTGGTACTTGGATGATGACAGGTAATGGAGTTATGCATAATGGTACAACAGTGATTGAACAATATGGACGAAATTTGGATCGCCTTCAAGTAGGAGATCGTGTTGGAGTTGTAAGAAAAGATGATGGAACTCTTCATTTTTGGGTTAACGGAATAGATCAGGGGCCTGCAGCTACTAATATTCCAGATCGTGTTTATGGTGTTATTGATTTATATGGACAAGCAGCTCAAGCTAGTATCGTTGATACATCAGAATGCGGTAGTCCTGATACAGGAAATTCAACCATTTCAAATACGACATTATATAGTGAGCCGCCACTAAGATTTCATTCGGTTCATGGAAAAAATGCCCGAATATCTAATGGTGGTTTAACAGCCAGTCGTCCAAAAGCTTTGGCCGAATTTAATGACGCTATTGTTTTTAGTAATCGTCCTTTACGTCAACGAGAGTTATTTGAAGTAATACTCGAAACAATGGTTGGCCATTGGAGTGGTAATATAGAAATTGGTGTGACTGGTGTTCGACCGGATGAAATTCAACTTACTGCAAATGCTACAGATTTGGAATATGAGACGATAATTCTTTGTGGTTCAGCAGTTTTTCATAATAGAAAAACTATTCGAAACAATATTCCATTTGATCTGGATACATTAAGTGCTGGTACAAGAGTTGGTGTAATGAGAAATGGTGACGCAATTCATTTCTTTGTTGACGGAGTTGATCAGGGTCCAGCATGTGAATGTCGTATGCAAAATGTCTATGCAGTCATTGATCTTTATGGGCAGTGTGCTCAAGTAAGCCTCACACTATCACAACCTGATCTTCGAGCACCATATGCTACAAGTGAAAATTCTCAAAGTTTTCAAGGAACATCCGTTATTCAACCAACTTTAGAAACGAAGCATCGATGGACCTGTATTTCAGGAAATGTAACTTTATCACAAAATTGGACAGTAGCTTCTCGTTGTACAGGAGCTTTCTCCGCTTTATCACGGTGTTTAGTTTTTTCAGAACATCCACTTGCTATCGGGTCACATTTTGAAATAAAAATAACATCACACAATCCTCTATTTGCAGGTTTGGAAAAGTATTTTTAATAATTTGATAAAAATATGTTTATCCTATCTTTAGGCTGTTTAAATATTGGAGTGACAGATTTAAATCTTTCTGATGAGCATGTCCGAAAAAATATTCCATTAAGTATGAAACGAATTCCCGCCAACGTATGGTATGTATCTGGAAATGAAGTGAGACATAATTTGTCTCTCCTCCAACGTTCAATGGCATCACTGGAATGGTTACGTGTAGGAGATCGAATTAGTCTTGAACTTACTCCAGCACGTACATTACGAATATTATTAAACTCAGAAGATATGAACATTGTTTTCCAGAATGTTTCGAACGTAAATTAATTGATTTAAAAATGTTTTAAAAGCACACTAAATATGGATTTTGCTCTTTAGGATGTATATGTCGTTGCTGAACTCCAGGGTTCAACAATGGCTATTCAAGTAATTTCTTCACAAGGGCCAACGTCACCTCTTCGTCCATGCAGTTTACGTTTACAGGATTCTTTAGAATTCGGCATTGATCCTTTAAATAAACAGGATTCAATGCTTGAGTCAATTGATTCCGAGTCTTTAACTTTCGAATTTTCAGAATTTCATGGTAAAAATATAAAATTACTAGATGATAGACGAAGTGCTACGCGAATTCAATCTTATAATCAAGGTCTAGTTTATATTGCAAAACCTCTTTGCAAAGGTCATAGCATTAGTGTATGTCTTTTAGAAATACATATTATACCAAAAATATTAACTGAAAATGATGTTTAAATATAGATTAAAATAGATTCTATGAATTCGAAATGGAAAGGCGCTATTGGAATTGGTGCCTTAGGTATTTGCCCCTTTGCAAATAACTTTCAATTTCCCTCATCAATTATTTTATGTAAACGACCATGTTGGGTTGCTACACATGATTATATCAATATTAATGGAAGTAGAATTTTTTCAAAATATGCTGAAATATTGGATCAAGTACAGCCCGGTACTGTAATCACCTTGAATTTGTCTCATGCTGGAAGTTTATGTAAATCTATGTTATTCTTGAAAAGTTTTTCTTCTCATCTTTTATATTTTTAGCTTTAACAGTCGGGCAAACGAATTTAGAAGAACTTTCAGCAGGATTACCAAACCACATTTATCCAATTTTTGATTTATATGGTAGATGCGAAAAAATTTCGATTATAAATGGTGAATTGCGAAATGGAACGCCAATAATTGAAGAAGTATCCCTTACGAATGACCAGTTCATAGAATCTGATATCAATATTCCACAATGTGAAAAGGCTGATTTGGAAGTACATGAAAAGGAAACCGAACTATCATCAAATAATCAATGTGGCAATAATTCATCAGTCATGTTAATAATTTTATATACTCGTAATTGTTCAAAGAAAATTGATATTCTATGCTTTTAGGACTCGTTCTGTTATGGAAAATATGTCGGACAATCTATTGATGAATATTACGATAAAGAATCGTTCTGTAGAAAATAGAAGTGATTCGGGAATATCTTCATGGTATATTGTTTTAAAAATCGTTAGCATATATATTTAAATTAATTAAACTTTTTAATTCAGTTGTTTGAGAGATTCACTTCAGCTGCAACACACAACTAATTTAAATATTCAACGTAGTCAAAGTACTCAGCGATTTAATAATTTCACTGGATCTAATAATGATACAAATAAAGATCACGTAGAACCTCCATGTGATGATATTGTAACCAATAATATACATCCCAATGTGATTAGTTCTACTCCTGGCAACAATTCCGAAGGAAACTCTCGAGAAAACTTGGAGTTTTCATTAGATGGTAGTGATGAAGCTAATCGGTTAATACAGGGTCAGTCTTTACCAGCTCTAAATCAGCTGTCAATCCTGCTGGACTCGAATCAAATCATTGATCGAAACGAGAATCCGTCCGCTATTGATGAAGTAACTCGACACATTTCAGATATTCATATTGATTCACTTAATTCCAGTAGAAGTAATGATTTTGAGTCAATTCCTAATATTGAGAATAAGGATTGCGAATATTTAAAATTAGTTTGTAATTTTAAAAAAACTTTAGTATTGCCCGACCCTTTCTTTTCCATTGATTCACCAATTTGTTTTTGTTGTCATTGTTCTTCATTGACTTCCGGGTGTATTCTAAATGGTTGGGTACGTTTTAAACTTAATCGACAAATGATAAATCCTTCCAATTCAACACAATGTATTGACTCATCAGATTGGTGGAGGTTATTTTATTTTACACGGGTTGACAAAATCCGTGCTATATTGGATCATGGCCAACCACTACCTATTGAACAGTCACGTGATTCGTGTTCAGGGACAAATCAAAAAGATGAGCCAGGAATGCATTTAGTGTTAAATTCATCTATGAATGATTCATGTAAAATACAAAATAATTCAGCTCACAGATATGTCTCTGGTTCAAAAACATATGCAATAAAAACAGCATTCGAAGTGCGAGTCCGCAAACAAGCGCTTTGTTATTTGCCAGCGAACGATAGTGATGACGTAGAACAGGATTTAGATGAAGCATTACGAAATGGAAAATGGGCAACTAAGGAAGCTGGTGCGTGTATTCTTACTGACTTGTTATTAAAGTTAGAGCCAGTGGAAGTAGTAACCGAAGGAGGATACCGCACCAGTAGTAATAGCAGTAATTAATTAAAAATAATTATTTATTTATTCTTATTGCAAAATCTAGTATATAAGAAAATTAGAAGGTAAATCAAATTGCATTAAGTTTACTATTATTTCAATAAATTTTCCAAATAAATTTTAAATTAAAAATGTAGTTTTATTTGAACATTAAAATCAGTTATAATTTACAGAAACAAATACGCGGTACCAACTGTTTAAAACATATATTCTTGGGGGAAGAAATAAGAAAACACCTGCGTTACATATAAGTCCTGCCATTCCTTTAAATTCGATGTATTTTATGAAACACCCTATATGTCAATAAAATAGTTTTGCTGTCAAATCTGACAATATAGTGTATATTTTGAATTCTTGTTTGGAGAATGGTGGACGGTGTATTTAATCGTTTACGCCAAAAACTTGATGCTTTGGGGTATCAACAGGTCCTTCCCTTAGGAGCAGTTCCTTTGGTTGGAGCTATATTTGAAGACCTAGTTAAAACTACTGAGAGTTTGCGCGATGCAAAAATGCAAATTGGAATTTTACTAGAGGTAAGTGTACAACAAAGCAGTCGTTTAATTTATTATTATTTAATACGTTAAAACGTTTATTAATTTTTTGGTAGGAAAAATCCTGTTGGGAATTGGGCGTTGAGCCATATAAATGTGACAATTCAAAGCTTTTGGCAGAGTGTAATTCGCTTCATCTCGATATTATTAAACAAAGGGAATTTTTTGAAGACAAGATTTGCGGTAATTCATTTGGTTTAATTAATATAGATTAAAAATTTTGTAAATTCCTTATTTCGTTACAGAGTACACACAAAAAATTAGAAATTTAGAATCTGATAAACGTTATCTTGAGGATCATTCAATAGGCTTGGAAAATCAAATTCGCGAAATTAGTGCCAAGAATGATTCAAAGTTCTTGAAGAATAAGAAGAATGGCGAGAAAATGAGTATATTTTGTTTTTATGTATACTTGATTTTTCTTTATTTTACTAAAATTTGAATTTCCAGACAAGAAGCCATTTGTTTCTACAGTTAAATCTGGTGGTTTGTTACCAAGTCAAAATACGGATAGTTATAGTTCTCATAAATGTATGAAGTGTAATAGTGTAATATGGGCAAAACGATGTGATGACAACTCGAACGAAATAGAAAAGTTGCAGAATGATATAAAAGGACAATCAAATCAATTAACAATATGCATGAAAAAAGTAGGTCATTAGGTATCTAGGTTATTATTGTGTTTCCTGACTACAAAAAGTAGGATAAATGTATTGTATACATACACGTTTTTTTATTTATTTTATTTTGTAGTCATGTAGATGTAGTTTGTAAACAAGGGTTTTAGTTCGATGTTGATTTAAACATGTTTATGAAAATCCAGGTAGAAGCCCGTGATAGAGAGATTCTACGTCTGAATGGTTTATTATTAGGCGGGCGGCCAGTTGCAGCTCTTGCTAAAGATTGTTGTTATAAAGATATTGGACCATTAACTGAAGATGTTGAATTATTACAAAAAGAAAAACATGAAAATTTAAAAATGCTGCGTGAATCACGAGAATCAATGCATGAGGCTATGGAGCGTGCTTTAAAGTTAGACGAGAAAAATAAAAAGTTAGAGCAAGATTTGAAAGAATTTGAGAAAACCGCTTTAAAGATGGAGAATCAAGCTAATTTGGATGTTTTAGAAAAAGAAAAAGAAATCCTAAAGTTAAAATCTTCAATAAATATATTGAAAAATAATCAATGTCCAGATTCGACGTCATGTTTTAGTGAAAAACCTGTATTGATGGAAAAATTAAATGTATCGACTTTAAGAGGTACCAGTAACAAGTTTTGTAAAAAAGTAATTACATTTTATTTTATATTTAGAAAAAGCTTTAGAAGAAGAGATTAATAGATTGAATAACAAAAATGCTAAATTAAAGAACAAATTAATGATTCAACGAAAAGGTAATTTTTCTATAAACTTCCATGTATAGTAGTAAATTTCTATAAAATTGGGCTTAACAGATTCCGGTGCAAAAACATTAAAAGAAGAACAAAATAATTTTGATTTTATTCGACTTAAAGCTGAGCGAGATTTTTTCCATAAAGAGTACCTAAATATGGTAGAAAAAATGGGTTCTGAAAAGGTAGGATGTTTATATTTCATACATATAAATGTTTCCATGTCTAATAAATTTTAGGAGCATAATTTCCATCGTTGCTCAGATAATACAAAATTATTTCAATCAAAGTTTGGAGAAGTACCGGCAGAGAGAATTGGATCTAGTCAGGAAAATATGTTGTCATCTAATTCAATAACGGCAGCTATTTTGAGAGCTGAGCGTGAACGTGATATATTTAAATCAGAATTAAATATAATGCGTTTAGAGAAATCTTCTCTTGATGAAAAATTAAAATTAAATATGGAAATGCATTTAAAAGAAAAACACAAATTTGAACAGGATTTACACGAGATGCAAATTAAACTTTCAATGCTAGAAAAGGAGAATTTAGATATGAAAAGAATACAAGTTCCAGGTCAAACACATACTGTATTGATGAAGGAAGAAATTTCGGAATTACGACAACAAATATATGATCTGCAAATTGCGAATAATAAAATAAACACGGCATATAATCAATTAAAGTTTGTTTTGGTGTTTCTAATTCTGAATATCTATTTAAAAGAAAAAAAAAACCTCTTTTTTTGTCAAATAGAATTCTACAAGATCAAACAGAAAAATCATTGGTTGAACATCAAAATAAATTGCTAGTAGCAGAGACGCATTTGGAAAATGCAGAATCACGTCTTAGCTGTTTGAGTACAAATAAAGATTCAACTCGAAATGAGCTTGGTGAGATGAGGAATGAAATTGCAGTACTGAAATCTTCAAATGCTACTCTAGAACATGAGAAAGATAAATTATTGGTAATTTAAACAAGTTTCAACAATTTTCTGGCTGTCTCTAAAACGTTGACTAATTTTACAGATTGATTTAGATATAAAGACTGAAAAAATTTATCATCTCGAATTGGATAATCAAAAATTAAATAAACAAAAATTCGAATTAAATCAAACTATTCAAGATTTGAATAACAAACTAGAGTAAGTAATGTATAAAATTTAAATGTATTTTTATTGGAATACAGGAAAATTTAGATAAGTAGCTGAATTATGGCACATGTCCATTCTATGGTACTTATTTAATTTTCCCTGGCTAGTATTTTTCATATATTTGAAGGGGTAAGTAAATATTCATATTTCATTTTTTTTTGGGCACATAATATTTGAAAGAAAAATCATAGTTATTTGCTGTGTTTGTTTAAACCATAATTCCGTTGCTCTAAGGTGAGCAACTATTTCTTGTACAAAAGGAGTACGTATGAAATTTCATTCGATATGATGATTGGGGTTCTCCATTCCATGGTATGAGTTTTTTGGGATAATTATGAATTTTCTTCCAATAGAGCATACACGTCAGAACAACTTGCATCCTCCATGTTGAATTTAACCGTTAAAACTGCAGCTTATGTCCTTTCGGATAACCGTGATTTTTTGCTTCTTAATTACTAAGCGAAAAAAACCTCTCTACAAGAGCATTACTGCCGGGGCAATATAGTGTACATTCAATCAATAGTTTTAAATTTTCGTAGGGACATATATTTTTTTTTTTACCCATCTATCTTCTTCAATCTTTCTTCATTTAAATATATATTTATCCTTCGAATTTCTTCAAACAGAAACAACATCTAACAACATCTTTCACTTCTTTCATTACGAATACGAATATGTTGAAGAAACATCTTCCTATTAAATTTTGCCTTTTAAAAGAGTTCACTTCAAGCAATTTTGTGTAGTGAAGGAGTACAAAAGCATGTAAAGGAGTATTTTTAGAGTACAGGTTTTGAAAGAAGTACGATTCACGAAAAGGAGTATAAAACTCCCTAAAAAAAAACTACGGTTGGTCACCTTAGTTGTTATAAGAATCCGCCTGTGAAAATATATTTTTTTTTATATATTTTTGTAACATTTATTTTATAAAGTACTTATTACCTAAATATGTATGCGGAAATTTATCTTCTTTGAATGAGAAAGGACTAGAATATATTATTATTTTATATTAATCTGTAATTATTTTATATCAATCGTTTTATTATTATCTTTATACGATTTACTATTTCTTTCATTTAAATATTTCGCTAACTCAACACTTGAGGCGTAGCAACTAAATGTATCGCTTTCATAATTTGTATAACCTGGACGACATTGGCATGTTGCTTTATTCTTTGTGAAAATCTGTTTTAATGGCTGTAGCCATTGTCCGGGTCCACAAGGACCTCTAGTATACAATTTATAGCATTCTCCATTTATTTCAACCATATCAGATGTAGATTCGCAAGTATTTTCCATTATTTCAGAAATAGAGCTCGTGCAAGTTTGGTCTAAATTCGTTATAACTCCTGAACAACCACATAATCCATTATAAGAAATACCATCAATAGATGGACGTGCTGTAAAATCAAATATGACGACCTGATGTAATGAGCATGGACCTTGTGAACCAATGCGATAGCAAGTTTTCTGTTCAGGAAAATAAAGACGACCTTTGTTACAAGGGTTTTTCATACAACCTTTTTCAGAAATTAGAAATTCATCTTCACTGCAAGGACCTCGAGTATATAGTCTATAACATAGTCCATCTGCCCATTTCACATATCCTTCTCTACATTCACATTTGGCATAAGGTCTTTCATCGAATTGTAATTTGTCTGGTATTAGGAAAATATGTCCGGAGGGACATGGACCATTTGTGCCTAGTTAAAGATTGCTTGTTTATAAAAATAAATATTTTGTCTTGTGAAACTTACCAATTTCATAACATTTATGATTTGATTTATAATATTGAAGCAAATTTGAGTTGCAACCGCACTTGCCATCTGGTAAGAAAAGTTCACCTAACTGTTGGCACGGCCCTTGGGTGAAATGTTCGTGACATGTGTGGTCCAAATTATAATAATATTTAGCAAGATCACCAACATTTTCACACTAGTAAAAATTAGTATTTAGAAAATTTTCTATAATTTATTGTTTTATTATTGTTAATACTTTGCATTCTGCAATACCATTATCTCCAATTGCAAGTAATTTTCCTCGTGGACACGGACCTTTTGTAAATATTTTGTAACATTTCATTTCTTTAGGCCAAAATATCATACCTTCGTCGCAAGGCATTGCTTTTTTACAACTTCCCCATCTTTGTATCCTAAAATTCTGATTATTTATTCTATTAAATTGATTAAAATGTAGAAATATACTTTTTATTGTTATCATTTGGATTTGGGCTAAAAAATTCCCCTTTCTCACAAATTCCACGTTCAAATAGTTTATAACATTTATTTGTTATAACATCTTGTGCGGTTCCTGGTGGGCATTTGCATTCGGCTGTTATATTATTTTTATTCTTTACATTTGGTGTATGTACGAGTTCCATTGTATCTGGACATGGATATCCTACTTGAAATATTTTGAAACATTTCTGTAGTGGAGGCCAATATAAAAGTTGCCATCCGCCAGGTAAAGATGCACATGGATTTTTATTTGGATCACTCCAAGGTGGTGGAATAATAGCACTTTCAATTTTATAAATAAAAAAGAATAACAAAATTAGATAATTCCAAGAACCAAACGGTATTTTCTCCATCTAGAATAGAATATATAAAATTAATAATGTTAAATATATCAATTTTATAATTTGAATAGAAAACTAATTTTTCTGCCATGGTGAAGGTGAATATTAGGACCTATATAGAAACTAGAATAGAATAATATTAATTCATAGGAGCTAAATAATTCAATAGGGCTATTCTTTTGCTGGTTTAGCCGGTATTGGGTTACTATTCCTGAATTTATTTTACAAATAATTTTTAATCTCAGTAATCATTTCATGATACTATAAGTTCCGCAAAGCAATACGTAAAATTCCCCGTTGGATGAATTCCAGACTGTTGATATGAACTTTGCGGTACCTGAGTGGTATATTGTATTTGATAATTGGTCTTACGAAAGGGATAGAGCCGTAACGGTCATAACACGTCACTCTCAAACCTTTTCGTAATTCGTATTCTGACGCGTTCATAACTTACAACAGTCATAAAAAATATCACTAGTTCTGACCAAAAATATTTTACATCACAACGAAATTTTATGTGTGTTCTCTGAGTGATTTGATTGATAAATATGGAATAATTTCCACCATTTTTTAAACACATAAATAATTTTACACCAATATAAAAATTTTAAACTTATACAAACATTTTCGAGAGTATTTCTCAATTAATCATGCAACTAGCTTGAATTATAACAGATTAAGCTGTTATAAATTCATATTTTGGACATAATTATGACTCGTCTGCCGAATTTTCTCAGCAGTCATAATATTTGTAGTTTCAAATTTGTTATGACTAAAAATTTGTCACAACACCAGAATAAGGCCTGTTAGTGATATACGAGTTAGAAAACTCCTTGGACTACCGCTTAATATAGCCCAGAGTCGAATTGGCTTTATGAACCAAAGGTAAAATAAAAAGTATTGCCGATTTAAAATGCAAAACAAGTTTTTATCATGACTATAATAATTATTGCATAATTTAGTCATTGTACAATTTTCTTTTACTTACAATATTTTTTATATTTACTTCATAATTGCGTATTTATTGTTTTTAATTTATATCGTAATACAAAATTTTCAATGGCAACGAATTTTTATTCATTATAAACTTTCCAAAACCTGATTTATCAAAACTTGAAATCGAAATTGAAATTGTAATTTCTTATGTAATTATCCTGAAATATTTATTTGTTTTTCTTTTTCAAAAAATATGCTTTTACCAATTTTAGGTATTCGGACATTTAAAATATGCAATATACCTATTTGTGAACGTGTTTACTAAATTTGATATTTCTAAGAATTACATGAAATCTTGATAGTAAGTTTTTACCTTTTATTACCTGACATTGAATGATATTCAAAGAACTAATAAAAAATGTTGAAAACTTTTTAAAATGGATAAAATATTACACTCTTAATAATTATTTTTATTGATTAAAAAATACTTTTTGTATTACAATGAAATCATGGTCTTATTAATAAAATCCACTCTGATATTTTGAACTCGTGCTAAACAAACAATACTGAACCTGACTATGAGTTTCATTTTAGATTTAAAACTAATTTACCTGGTTCCGTTCTGTGTTTACCTGGTGGAATTTTGAAGTTTGATTAGTGATTTTTTTTTGGAGGGGATTTTGTTATGTGTTAAAATTGATTTACAGTATCTTACAAAAAAAAAAAAAATCTGGTTTCAGTACTATGTCATATAACATTTAAAAAAAAAAAAATATGTAATTTCGTCGGAAAATACAATCTTTTTATATTGCACACGAAAATAAAAATGAAAGAAATCAAAGAATCTAATTAATTTTTATTTTAAGATAAATTATAGTGAAAGTAAATTTTTTTGGTAACATGATAAACAGATACTGGCCAATAATCTTGGAAGCGGTTCATTGTCAAATTTTTGTATATATTGAAAAACTCTCTTCATCTTAAATATTCGTATAAATATAATACCGCCGTTCTATGCATGTAAATACATACTTAAATTAGAGTTAGAAATTGTAGTTTCCAAAAGTTCCCAAAGGTTCCTTCTTGAATTTGTATGCCCTATGGTAGGTACTATCAGTTTGGTCACTACATTTGTAACACATAGAAATAATTATCATAGAAAGGTTTCCAGGGTATGATTGCGTTGTAGAGAATCAAAAGTAATATCGATTTTTGCATGTCCGTCCGTCCGTTCGTATACAAGATAACTCAAAACGTGTTTACGAACTTTGATAAAATTTAGAATATGAGTTTGTACTTCCTTAACTTGGTTTAGTATTGCAGGAAAATCGGCCGAAGTGGTAGCGAAGTTGTAAAACAAAAACCAAGGTGACCAGAAAGTTTCGTCGTTTTTTTTATTATTGTTTTTTGGACTTAATTTGAAAATTTGTAAAGTAATTTTGTTCAAATTATTTACATACATTGATTACATAAATAGACGATTATATGTTAAATTTTAGTAAAATTGATTTAAGGATAGTGAAGAAAGAAATAGTTGTAGGAAAAAATAAGTAGGTTTATGAAGTTTTTTCGATGTATTTTAAAAACTAATATATGCAGAAGATATTTATGCTATCAGGCCCCAGTGAATTAGAGGGAATTTAAAGAAGACGTAACAAAGTATTTACTAGTTTTGATTCTTTCTTCTCAGAGTTAATTCATTGAACTATAAATTTGTTAACTACGAGTTCCACCAAAAAGTCGGCTATAGCTCGATTTTCAGTTAATATAGTATATGTTTTCATTTCCAATTTGTTTCTATCTTTTCCCAATAAGGTTGGACAATCGTCTTAGAATATAATTATGATTAGCGTTATTTGTTAATTAAAGTATATACAGTTATTGTTTTTTATATTACTCTTATTTTTTATTCTATTTTTTTTTTCTTAGAAGAATTGCAAACGAGAAAAAAGAACGTGAATGTGAGTTGCATGATACATCGATTGAAAGTAAAACACTCCGCCAACATATTGCAACTATAAAATCGAGTAGGGATCAAGCTTTGTCTGATAATGGGTTTGTATTTTTAATTTTTGTTCTACCTAACCGTAGAGTATCTTGAATAATGAACATGTAGTTACAAAGGAAGTATATTTAAAGCTTTTTTTGTTTCATTTCGTCCAATATTTTTTCTTGGTTTTTTCAATTATTCTAAAGTAATTTAATTACGTAGCATATATTATGAACATTTTGTTAAGTGCGAAATTTGCATTACAAATTTTGTAGAAAGGTATTCATGGTCAATTGATATTGTTTTATACTTCCTCAAAAGTTGCCTCAAGGCAGGAACGTATTCGATATATATTATTGTATATATTAGGTCTATGAATGAATTTTTACGATTTTAGATGACGTAAGTCATACTATAATGAATTCGAAATATTGTAAAGTTGTTAAATAAATGTGTATTTTTACTAAAAACTTATTCGCAGCCCTAATATATAAAATAAATTTGTTTGATCATTTTCTTGTTAAACAGACGGTATATACGTTAGGGTGGATCGAATTTGATTTTATTCGAATTTTAAAAATGGAAAGGAAGTTGTGTACGGACTTAAAAAAATGTTTGGTAACATTTTGTTATGAAGAAAGTATTACTTTCTTCCTGCGGTTAAAGATCGAAAAATTTTCAGTTCACCGTAATGAAAATATATACAAGCTCATTTGGTTGATTTTTCTCAGGATTAGGTTTTGTAACTAGCTACCAAATATATAGCCATTCGTTTAAAGTATGTAGTTTATATTTAGGAACAATAATCTTTACTAGATCCCTCGTACATATCATTACAATTATTGAAGTAAATTATATTTACAGACGACTTTCAAATGATTTAGCCGACGTTCAAGCAGAACTTAATCTTGTTAAAAGAAAACTTAAGGACTCGGAAAAGAAATCCGATGCATTAAAACAGCAGCTGGAACAGTATGTTTTAGAAGTTCGACGAGCTGAAGAGATTCTTCTTCTAAAAGTATATTTTATTTAATTGATCAAATTCTTTGATATAGATATTTTTTTCCAGGAACGAGAAAGAGAAGAGATGTTAGAGCATTATCGTTGTTTATCACATGATGCTGTTATGCTTGAAGGCAATAATCATAGTCTTGAAATTGAAGCTGCCGAACAAAAGTATGTTCAGATTATTCTAATTAATTAAAAATAGTTTAAAATAACATGAAGTAAAACTATTTCAGATGTTTTTATCATTAAATTCTTATTTTTCATTTATACATATTTTAATTTAAAGATTTTTTTTAAAAATTTTTTATTTATATTTTTATTTATGTTTTAATTAAATTCGAAAGACGGCAATTAGCAGACACTGAAAGTCAAATATCAAACTTAAAACAAGAATTGGCAACAAAAGATGGTTGTATTGGCAAATTAGAAAAGCAGGTATATTCTGTTGTTGGTATATATTTAAATTTATTAATTTATTCTTCAATATCATTTAGATTTCGTTAATGTCATCGCAAATTTCTTCATTGGAAAATGAGTTAGAGCAAGCAAATGATGATCAACGCATGCTAACAGTTGATTTGGATGCTATGAAAGAACTTTGTAGTAAATTAGACTTACAGAGAGATAAAATAAATGCCGAACTAGAGGAATGTAATAATATTCGAGTTCATGTGTGTATTTCAAAATTTCTTCTATTTAGTTGTTTTTAATTAAAAGAATGAAATTTTCATTTTTATTTTTTATCTTTAGCTTGAACATGAAAATGAAATATTACGAAAGCAAATATCTCATGATCGTCTCGATGATAAGTGTGCAGTTGGTTCCATGCAAGATCTATTAGCGGGAAATTATCAAGAGCTGGAAAATCAACGAAAAATATCGAATCAATTGAATCAAGAAGTAATTAAATTGAAAAAGAGAATAGATGAACTGCAAGTAATTGATTCATGAGTTTGTTATGTTGCTTTAATTTATTTATATATATGTTTGTTTATTTCTTTTGTTATAAAGTTGAAAGTCACCGAAGAAAGTCATAAAACAGTTTGTAACGAAGCTTTGGCCAAGGAGTATAGCGTTCAAATACAAGAATTACGACATAATATCACTAATGATCGCTTTCAACACGCAAAAGAAAAGGAAGATAGTGCAAGGTATCCAACAATCTAAAATTAAACAACAATAGTCATTTAGTTTTTTTTAATATTTAAATAAAATTTTTTTAAAAAAAATTTCCTTTTTTTCGAATTTATTTTCCTAAAAGATATTCTGTACAAAAAGAATCTTCTGAATCTTCGAATAGTGTTGTAAATGAAAATAATATCAAAAGTAATTTAATCCTTTAAAATATGTACTTTATATTCTTTTTATTGAAAACAAATTTATTATTCAGCGAAAACAAGCAAAGTCCATCAAAATGATAAAAGCTTATTAAGTGATATTAAGAAATTTCTCAAGAAGGGAAAAATCAAAGGTAAAATTTATGTTCTACAAAAAAGTTTATTGATCTTGAAATAGACTTTAGTGCGGAATTATAGTGAATGTGCCATGTATTAATGTGAACATAAGAAATAATCTGCTAAAATCTGTTTTTATCTGTTCCGCGTTAAAAGAATTTTTTCACTATAATTCCAATATTAATATTCTAATATTTTCATTTCATTTTTCCCATTAGAAAGTTATCAAAAATATAGTAATGATATTTCATTTGATGAAGATAGTTCAGATATTATTGTACGACAGCATATCCGCATAGAGAAAAAATCTTTATCCCAAAAGAATAATACTTATTTAAAAGGAGGAGGTTGAAATCTTTTCTTAGCCTTAATTTTATGTTTTGAAATAAAAATTAAAAATTTTAGTTGTTAGTAAAGGAAGCAATAAGACAAAGAAAACAAGTAATGCTAATTCTTATTCGAATTATTTTAATGAAAAAGAATTAAAAGGACGAATTCAAAATGTGTATGTACTCGATCTATGCTACTATTATGACGTATACATGTAGAGTCGAAAAATCGAAGAGTCGATATTGAGTCGAAATTTCGACATAGATATATGAATGAATACACGATATCGATTCCAATCCAATTGCCATCGAGAACATGAGGAATTTAAATTTTTTACCCAGCCACTAAAACTAAGTAAATTCAGTCAAACCAAATTGGACTCGACAAACGTATACATGTATTTCAACCCAGTTTCGTCGAGCTTTTGACTCTCCATGTATACGTATTATGCGTTTTGAATCAATTTTAATCAGGTTATTAAAATTATTTAAAAATATAATAATTTAATTGCCTACACGGATTGAATTTTTAATTTGAAAGTGAATCCAAATATATCTTAATTTCAAGATTTTAAATTTTATTTGATAAGAATCTTTCAATTTTAGACAAAATTCGTCGACTAACATTTCTCCATCTAAAAGAAGTGATTGTCCAATTATATCTGAATCATCGGATGAAAATGTTAAAATGGAAAATTTCATTTCAGTATTTACATATAAAAGTGTTGATGAAAGCAGTGGTCGAACGATTTCAACAACATCTAATTCACATTATAATATGAGAAGTCCAAATACTATTCTACAGAATAGAAAATTGCAAAGTACAGATCTATTTTTAAGTGGTATTTCCAAATCGAATTCGTCCACTGGGAGTTCGGACAAAATATACTTGAACAATCAAAATAATATAGAAAAAAAGAATACTATTCTTGATTCAAAAACTATTCTTGATATGTCAGTTAAAAAGAATAATAATAATTTAATTATACAAAAAATTTCAGCTGTAAATACTGATAACCAAAATTTAAGTTTAATATTTCAAGATAAAGAAATCAAAGAAGAATGTAAAGTTCTTGATATTGCATCTAAGAACATTATTCCACCAATTATACCGGATGTTTCACATGATTTTCACAAGATAGGGAATTCACTTTCTGCCATGACAAATAATGAAGATAGAATTGATGCAGCAGGCTCGACCAATTCTTATTATAATAAACAATATCCAAAGCTATCGGAAGTTAAAAAAATGCCGTAAAAATTTAATGATACGAATATAACATTTTTATAATTAATGTTATTTTATGTAGGTCTAATCGAAAGGGAATATTGAATGTTGAATCCGATGACTATTCACTTGTAGGAAAACAAGAAAATGAAATTGAAAATATAGTAGATGATTCTACGACTATAATGAAGTATAAGACAACCTTTTTAGGTTGCCATTGCATGGAATCCAAATATAATAGTTTATACGAAATTGCGACACAAGGTCGTAAATGTGATAAATGAATAATCTAGAATTTGGGGATTGTTATACCATTAATTGTTATGAATATCTTGCAACATAAAGTATTAATTTATTTTGTATTTTTATTTCTGAAATGATATAATAAAAATTAGGGTATTATATTTTTCAATTCAGTTATAAAAGAAAAATACTTTAACTCTTTTCAAATGGAAAATTAACTGCCATATTTTTAAATCGTATGCTTATGTAACCGTAACTTTACATACAGAGAATTCTGTAAGCAAAGTTACATAAACGCCTAAATTACTATTCTAAATCTGTATCTTTTTCGCTGTAAAATTTTTTCGTCGTGTACTGCAAAATGTTAAAAATTAATTTCAAAAGTTTGAAAATTAGTTTTTTTAAATTGTGGAACTCATTTGTTCTTCAGTAGAGGCTTTAGCTACTTTCCTCTTCGCTGCCTCCAATCTTCTTTTTCTAAGTAATTTCTGGCCCTGATACTTTATTCCCTGAGGGTGTGCCTACTGCCTATGTTACCGAAATATGAGAAATTATAAAGTATTCCAACCCTGGAAGTTGGATGCAAATGATTGGGCGATAGGCTCGTTGAAATAGAACGTCGCATCTTTTACAAACTGTGTTGTTAATAGTTTTTTTTAAAGTAATTTCTTTAAGAATACACATAAAAAGTTAATAACATATTCTAATGTACTCAAATTGTTATGTTGATAAATCAGATTATAAATATAAACACATATTAATGAGAATCGTAATTTCATGCATCAGATGATACCATTAAAAATTCATCTGTATTATTGATGTTTATCAATTGTATTTATAATAACCTACGAAATACAAAACATTGTAAAGCTTTATAAGAGTTAGTTCAGAGAGGTATTTATTGTGTTTTTAAGATGGGACATACTTTTGGGGTAATAATTTTAACTGTTTTTGCATTTGCAAGTTTTTCCTTTGGAACCGTAAGTAGAAATTCTATTAATAATTTTTATTTGAAAACATTTTTATTTTTTGTTTATCATAGAAACGTTTCCGTTTTCATCCAGAAACAATTACTACTTGGAGTGATAACGAAAATATAAATTTTACTTATGCGCTTGATGAAACTGTTCCATATGCTAATTTTTCATTTAAAGCCCTTAAAAAATTTACTGATGTATTTGCTCATTTTGAAGGTGTTATAAAAACGACTGATTCGAAACAATATGCTGTTATAAATTCAACTTATAGTTTATGTCAAATCTTAACCCTCAGAAATTCGCATCCAGTCGCTATGTTAGCATTTGCTCATCTTAAAAGTCATGGAAATATTCCTGAAACTTGTCCAATACAAAAAGTAATCTATTATATTACTATTATATTTTGTAATACTATAATAATTAATTTTTTAGGGCATTTATTATGTTTCAAAGATTTGGATACCTGAAGAAAGTATTCCTACTAATATGCCAGAAATAGAAGTGGACGGAGTGTTACAATTATGGATTGTTGATAATGGAAATTTACGTTTGGTAGTAAATAATTCTATGGTGGGTCATGCTGCTGTTAAGGAAGTCAGTTCAACAGGATTATTAGATTTGATGAAAGGTTAAATGTAGTGAATCTTGAGTTGTATAAAATATGAATTCTTTTTCATTATTAAAATTACCTGTAGCATAACTTTAGTGTCTTTCAATACAATGCCTGTTGCACAGTAAATATTTGTTCTAAAACAAGTAGCAAATAAAACATACCTATTATAATACATTTAATTCTTATCACATTCTGAGACTATTTATTTTTTTAAATACTGATTTTCCATAATATAATTTCTAACATGGAAAGTCACAAGATAATTTCTCTATCTGGAAACTAGGGAGATGAGCTCCCTGCGTGCTGTCCGTACCAATAAAATAAATTGATCCTAGGGTTTAAGCACAGAGGGAATAAACAGAGATTTCTTTGTGTTATACATTTTTTGCACCATTACAAATACATTTATTCCTATATCACACAGATGTTTTTTACAGATACTAATAACGAGATATCTTGTTTACAGACTAAAAATCAGTGCTACATGAGAAAACAATTTGGACATATGCCTTTTGGTTTAAGTTTTCAACTATAAAACATTTCAATTTTTCACTGTGCTTTTAATTCTTGTAATTTCTATATACTAATATAGCTTTGAAGTCCTGGTTGGCAGTTGTTTAAATGGAGTAGAAAAGAAATCATTTCCAATATTAAACCCTTGAATATATGCATGAATATGCATGCATCTTCAAACAAATTATTGGATTAGCAGAGACAAGTCTTTGACGAAAATATTTTGTTAAAAAGAGGCACGGAACGATTTTTATTGCATTCGAATTCAATTTAATAAAATTTCATTTCATATGGTAGAAGAAAATGAAGTTTTATATTCGAACAATGAGATAAAATTGAATGGATGAGAATGAATTTGAATTCGTATTCAAAACGAGAAATTATATAGATTTAATTATATAGGAAAGTTGATACAAGAGTAACATATGTGATATGGAACTAAAACAATAACATCTGTAAATCGACAAGTCAGTTGGATTGGATAACTGCTAAAGGATAAGAAAATGCAAGGAACAGCGAAAAGAGGCCATATATATACGTACATATTTGTGTGTATACGATAAAAATGAAATTTATAACTAAATAATTTTTTTTTTAAATGGTTCAAATTTTATATTTATGTTTTAAATAGACATGTCCGATAAAGCAGGTTGTGTAATTCTTGAATCCTTTTCAAAAATCATATATAATATACCGAAACACCGATTTGCGGCGTTAATTCAGACCAGAGAAAGACCACGTAATTCAAAACGACACAAATCGAATTTGACGTACTTATATGAACTTAGGCTGCTATTCACTAATTGTAAATTCGCTCTGTAATCGTAAAAATCCGATCAATGGCTAAACTGCTATTTTGAAATTATATATTGTATATGTAGCTGCTCTGTAAGTTTCTGTCAAAACGTCTGTATCTTTACGATTGGGTTTAAAATATCGGAACTTTTTAAATAGTGGCATACATACAATTCGAAATTATGTATTAAGAAAAAGGAAATTTGAAATGAAAATTATTTAAAGTATGTTTGAAGCAGAGGAAAAATGAAAGTAAATCAATAATTCCGGCAAAATATTTATTTTTACCCGTTTTTTATAGTGAAATCTTTAAAAACTTTCAGCGTGACATGTTATATATATATTCTTATATTGTTATTATTATTACTTTTGATTTCAATATAAAATTTAATATAGATAATTACCTATATCAGCAGATAATAATTATTTTCAGTCACAAAATGGTAACCACAAAGTTTTTAAAATCATGTCTGACAGAGTTTAGTGTAACATATTTACTAGGAGGTGCTGGGCATTGGATATGATATGTAACCACAGAGCACAAAAAGGCTATCAATCCGTTTTGCAATTAAAGAAAACGCTTGATATGATATGGTTTTATCCAATTTATATTTGTGAGATGGATTGAACTATAAAATAAATAAAACTAAGTTTTTTTCTTATAATATATTTATTTGTACATTTTCGATTGTCCAAAGATAATATTAATGCCGAAACAAAGTTTGCCTAATCTTAAATTTCTCATATAATGTTTACGGCCTAAACGATAGAAATCCTGAATAATTTTTAGGTAAAACAAATGAAGAAGTTTTCGACGTCACTCCGTATGTTTATGAAAATTTGAAGACTAAAAGAGTTCGTAATAATACAGAATTTTAAGATGGATAAAAAAAAGGTATGAATCGAAGGGTCAGAAAGTTTACATATATTTCAATAATATATATTATCCAAAATACGGAATCCGATTGTAACAGAGTAAATACTAGAAGAGACCAAAGTAGAGTCAGGCAGGAAATCGAGGATTGAACATTTTGATGGCAGTAATATAGGATATGGATATAATCTTAAGTTCTAAAAGTCTGATGAATCCTTCAAAGTTTTATATTTCTTTAGTGTGGGGTATTCATGTGCAATTGTACGAGCATGTATATAAATTACATTCGACAAAAAGAAATATCCTAAAAGGCTATGCGTGCGGATTGTTTAGAAAGATAACGTCAAGGATAAGTCTATTGCCTTTCTATAGCCACGTTGATTCGATGTCCACTCGATTGGAATATGGATTTTATATATACATATATATTTTCACATTCTATTTTATACATTTTGGGTATTTTTTTATTTTTTTATAATCTACGTGTGCTGTGCTCCTTTTCTAATGTTTATTTCTTATCAAGAATCTGCACAAAAAAGATATTTTTATTTTGAAAGTTTTTTTTTTTTTCTGTACAAAAATTGTCTCCACATACTGGATGTGAATGAAAAGTTTCACTTCAATAGGGAGTTTCAACTGTCGTATTTAATAGAGACTAGTATCCTTATGAAAAGGATCAAGAAAATGTATTGTTTCTTTATTGCAATAAAGGTCTACGTCCAAGATTTAGAGATTTTGATCAAGAAAAAAGTATTTACTTTTATTTTATTCGTAATTTGAGAGAAAAGAATCTTTTGTTAGGGATTTATATAAGAATTTATTAAAAATCATGATTAAAATAAGAAATAATCTTTTTTGGTTATTGCAATAATATTGTTGAAATTTACTTTAACAATAATAATATTTTTGTATATTAAGTTTTGGTGCAAGCCAAGGAAAGGATTTGTGTATAAGAACTGAAAAATAAAATAAAATTTAGGAATCTATTTAAAACTTTTCGTATTTCAGTGGACAAAGTTCAATCAAAGTTTTTAAAAGCGAGGTGACAATTTTTAAATCTTAAACCTAAAATAACATCTAAATAAACATTCACAGGTAACACACAAAGAGGAATAAGTTTCAAATGGTTTTTTACTTTATTATTTTGATATCCAGGGAAATTCGTTGTCATGCTGGGTTTTGCATTTTCTTTATGAACTTCTGAGGAAATATACTGATAACTTTTCCGTTTTATATGAGTAGACGTATACCCTCTACAACGCGGTTTCTTCTAACACGGATCGTATCTACTTCGATTTTTGCTATTATTAAAGATTAACTAAATAGAAGATCCTTTATCCATATGTATTTTAGAATTGACACATTTCAGAATATATATCAATTCATCATTTGCTTTCATCCTCCAAAATCACAATTTATTTATTTCATTTCAATTCATTCATTTTAGATGACACCAGAAAAGAATTCAATCAGACGCACGGCATTTTCTCCGTGATATGCTATTATTGTTATATAAAGAATGGATAATCCTTAATTGGAGCAATCGCTTGTCATAGGCTCAAGATGAAAAGTTGTGTGCAAATGACATAAGAAAAGTTACCTTCAGACCCCCTAATTGCTTTGATTTGGAAGAAAACACCTGCTATCATATTTTAATGATTCTGTATTTATTATTATATTTTACTTTTGACTAGTTTAGAGAGGGTAAGCTAGCCGGAAAATGAAAATCTTATTATGTGATGAATATTTTATATAAGTTTCAAATTGGGAAATAATTGTGTCCCCATATTGAAATTTTGGAAAATCAACAACACCCAATATGATATTTATACACAAAAAAAAACATATAGTAACAGAAAATCGGCCTATAGCCAATTTTTTGATGACCTATGGCAGAATTTGGATAGAAAAACAGTCAAAATTAACAATATTTCAAAGATTTTTCTTCATAATTTTGTTTCCTCTTTTTAAAATTTTCTATAATTCGCAGTTAACTTAGACCTTAAATAGGATAAATCCATTCTGCAAATTTTATTCAAATCCGTATATTATATTAGTTTTAAAGGAATAAGCAATTCACATTGTAAATTTCATTAAAATCGGATGACGCGTTTTTGAGTTATCTTGTATACGGACGAACGGACGGACATGGAAAAATCGATATAGTATTTATCGGTTTAGAACATATTTTGTATTAGCCCAGTCAATAGAGCGTAAAAAATGGCTCCAGCTTGCAAAAGGTATAGGAAACTTTATATTTGGTACGATTGTTCAACTAGGTTTAAAATTCCAAGTTTTCGACCTTGGAGTGGTGCCGCTCGCACCTCAATACTGACTTAAAGGGGTAGAAAATCGCCTTTTCGCGATTATCTCGTTACCTGTACGAGATACGTTGATTGAGGTCCATACAAAAAATATAGAAAAAATATAACTCGAACGAACGCAAATAATCAAGATTCGGTTTCAAATTTTATTTTGAAAAATTTTGGTTTTTTTTTATTTCTTTGTGAAAAATTTTTTGAAAAAAAAAAAAAAAATTTTTAAAAAAATATCTCGAAAACAATATTCAACACATCTCACCCTTATACTAGTTGCGAGTTAACTATCGTTGGGGGTAGATGTGTCGTTTTTTAAGGGAGGTTTTTTTAAGTGAGTTTTTTTATGAGTAATTTTTGAGTAATTTTTCTTTATTCGAAATAATTTTTTTGAGTGAGTTTTTTATGAGTTTTTTTTTTAAACAAAGAATTCTGGAGTGGAATTGGGAATGCATTACGATTGCTAGGCTATCGATCGGGTATGAAGAATTAAAAATAGTTGAAAATATTGAAAAATATTTAATTTGTTTTCCACCTACGGAAAATAACTAAAGATTTCCTTTTAGGTAAGTAACTGTTTCTGATCTTGGTATTACATTTCTTGGTACAGATTTTAATAGAGTAATGATATTTCTGTTCAAACTAAACTGCAATTATGGCAGCAACTTCTCAGAGGGTATATTAGTTTTGTCACTGCATTTCTGATTCATATAAATAATCATCGGAGAATGATCCCAAAAGGTGAATCTTAATCTCCAAAGTTTTTTCAATCCCGGGAGTCGAGATGTTTTACATTTCCTTCTTTTTATTAGCCTTTTCTAGATGAACTGAGTAAATATGGCGAATTACTCCACTTCTTGAAGATCTTTTGTATCCAATACTTACAGAACAGTATTTGCCAAACGTTTTTTTACAGGTTTCATTCCTTTTGAAATGATTCCACACTACCGGCGAAATTTTCTTTTGACCTAGCCTTATGAAATCAATTTGTTATGTTACAAAACAATTCAAATGTAATCAAGTAGTTATGCTATTACCCGGGTAATCGAGTAATCGAAAAATCAATAAAATTTCCGAATACCCGGGTATTAGCTACTTGAGAGTAGATACAGTAGTCGCAATCACACCGACTGAATGGAGACATATCGTATCTTTCCAGTTGGCCTCTCCAAAATATGCATTCCAATTCTTATGAAAATTCGCTCACTATTCACTGAATTAGAGACACGTTTCTATTCTATATTATTTGTTTTAGCTACCCAGAGGTTTTGGGTCTGGTAAATGTCTCTAAAGCTTTATGAGGAGAGTTAGAAACCGTTTTTTTTTTTATCAAACTGATGATCTTCAAACCGAAAAATGGTAGAAAACTAAAAATTGATGTAAATATTGACATAATTTGCTTTAAACTAAGTTCTATTTCTTCATAGAGGTGTGAGCGGTACCCCCCCAAGGTCGAAAACTTGGAATTTTAAATAACTTACCTAGTTGAACAATCGTACCAAATATAAAGTTTCCTATACCTTTTGCAAGGTAAAAGTACCCATTGACTGGGCTATATATTTTTTCATTCAATTAAAACGCTGTATGACTTCTTTTTGTTGTTGCATCATTTATTTAAAAAGCAGATTCGATATTTACTAAGTTTATGTAGCTTTTAAAGCGCTAAATTAGGCAAATTAATCAAGGAGATTTTTTTATGTATTTGTAAAATTTACTGACAAAAAATGTATTTAAAGCCAGATAAGACATTAAAGTTCAATAAAAAGCAAAAAAAATTTTGTGGGATGTCACCTTTGAAAGGCTTACTGTGCCCTGCATATAAATAATTGAACACCTATTGAACCAGGAACTGTGTCGATTTGCATATTTAATCAAAATTAACATGTGATATAATCAATTACATACAACATAACATATATATTGTGAAACATGTAATGTACCTCCGATTTTAGAATATAGTACAAGGTGATGCAATTGAAAAGCGCCTATCTAATACAATTGCATAAGTCGGGTCTCTTTCTTAACTTGATATGCTTTGCAGAGTGGAAATGTGACCAAATGAAAAATTATGTTGAAACTCTGTTTAGTATTCTTTATGGACCAACTAAGTGACAAAAAATTCATTATCGTTCTATTATTTTCAGTCATCTTTTTTCGAGTTAGATAACTCGTTCTTTATTCATTTTTTGAACGTTTGAAAGCTTAGTTAGAGAAATCAAACTCAACTTTTGACATTTTCTTTTCTGTTTTTCTTGAAACTATATAAAAATGAATATGTTTCTTATCTATGGAAGTACCCTGTCCATGTATTTAATTTCATTACGTAATTATGGACTCTTATGTAGCGAATATGTGAGTTTAAAATCGGTGTACGACGTATGAATTTGAGGCTTAAATTGGATTCCGTTGTTACAACAGTTTGCGTTGTTAGATTCAATTTGGTGTGACAGGAGTATAGATAGTTACTCCCCTTTCTTATTCACCGCTTAGCTTTCCTTCATTAAATTGATTTTGTTCAGTTCTAGTATTTTTGGTACATTATATTCGATGCATTCATCTCATCGCTCTTATATTTTTATATAACCCTATCTCTAGTTACACGTTGTGACACTACTATACTTATATATTGGATATTCTGAATGCCTAGCCTAGCCTAGACTATTTATTTATTTATTTAGATATGGTATTATATTGGCCTATGTTTTGGTCGTGCAATTTATATGAGGATGAGAAATTTGTATGTTTGTGCATCGATTCGAACCAATTCTTCGGATGTCGATGGATAAATGGTATGCGGTACATGGGCTATTAATTATAGATTCAAACATGCCTGAGGTGATTACCAATTTTAAGCTTTCAATATACACTATCACAATAAAATTTGCAACATAAATGTAACATATAGAGAAATAAAATACTAATTTAACTTAAGGGATAATTGATCCTGGATGCACACGGATCCGTCCATTTTGTTATTTGACTTATATTTTATAAAATTAAATTAAAGTTATTGTTGCGATTAGGAAGACCTAAATAACATCGTGTTCCTTTTTCAACTATAATTCAAATTAAAATTATTCTCTGACTAAAATTATGTTAAGATATGAGTTTGGCTTTCAGTGCAAGCTTTTTTTCTCGTATTATCACCTAATTAGTGTGCATCTGTTTTTTCGCATATTAAAAGAACGGACCCATTGCAATTTTGATAATACATATTTCTTTTTTTATTTTAGAACATTTTAAAATTTATGATAGAAAAATTATGTTCAGCTGGATTTTTGAATGGACTTCATCATGTTAATATACTTACATCTATGTATATCCACCAACGGAAATGCACATTTTACATATAGAACTACATATTATATATATAGACTTGGTTATACAAGTGCTTCTTGTAGCGAGTGACAAATAAGTGGATATGATAGTATGAGGATAACTTTTGGTGGTCATTAATCAACTCGTGCCGGCTGCATTTTGAATTGGACACCAATTTATTCTGCTGGAACTTTACGGGTTTTGGCTATTTAGATATTTTTTCTTTCTAGTTTTTCTGCTGTCTGTCCTATAACTTATTAGTTCTTGTCTAAATTTTACTTTAAACCAGCGTATATAGGTGGTTAAGTTTACTTTTATGATTAATGATTGTATCAAAATGTGAAAATGTGGTCTAATAGGCTCTATTAATTCTAAGTGAATATGGTGCCTTATAAATTTCATATATTATAATAGGTTCATGTATATTGATGCATATAGTATGCACACATGCGTATGATTAACTGACGGTACTATATCCTTTTTTACCATATATTCGTTGCGATAGATGGATGTGTGTAGGTATTGTGGTAAATTGATTGAACTAACAAATGTGCGGACAAATTTATTTAAATTTATCTTAATTGAAATTTTTCTTGTATTTATTGTCCATCATTTTGATTCTGCAAGAAATTTAAATCCTTATTAGCATTTGTAAAAAATGCATTTCTTTTAATATAACAAAGTTTTTCTACAAATGCTAGTAAAGAGTTTAATTTATTGCTGAACGAAAATGGTACCAGACTTAACCAAAGAAAATTCCTCTTTATAATACATAATTTTTGCTTTTACGTAAGAGTTTGCTTATCATTAAAATTCTGCATCCATATGTTGCCACATCTTAATAAAGTGACAAATTTAAAGATTGGATGGATGAAGAGATTACAAACATAAACTAATTAAAATATTCTATTTTTCGATAAGTAACCATTAAGTGGTGTAACTCCATCTGGTGATTTGTTTTACTTTTATTTGTGACAATTTTTGCTTTTCTTTAATTTAGAGAAGTGGAACTTTTTCACTACAAAAATAAACTTATAACAAAAGTGTCTAAGACAGTTGGGTACTTGGTGGCTGCAAATAAAATTTTTCTTTTATTTAGGATAGATTTTCTAAGATAAGTTTAATTTTTTTTTTATTATTTAAGCGTGAAGATTTGGGCCTACAAAATAAAAAGTAAATTATGTAAATACTTTTTAATGATGACATATGAAGGACATTGGGGTACATATTTTTTAAGCGTTTTATAATTATCTTTTATTTCAGATAATTTCAGATATCCAGCAAAATATTATATTGAATTTAATTATTCATAAAATGTCAATTAAATTAATTTTCAGAGCATGTGAAATTTGAAATTCTTTTAAATAAATTATTTTTTAATGTTTCTCGAAAAAAAAAAAAAATTTATTTTTCAAATTATGCTGTATTTAATTTGTATTATTTTATTTAAATACGCCTAATTTTGTAGGCGTAAATATCAGTAGCCCAGCATGTACGCTTTAAAGCTGTTGGTTTGTTTGCTAGGTGCAATACAATTCGTAGCGGCAGTAAGTAGAATAAATTCTATCATAAAAAAATATATAAATTAATATAAGAATTGAAATTGGTTTCAGGTAGAGTACCTTATTTACCTTAATAAATTTGAGTATACCTATGATCATGACTACATGATAATGAATTTCTCATTTGTTCCTACGCCACCATCATTTAGTGGCTTTGGAGAATTGTATAAAGAAATTCCTTCGGGTACACTCCATTTTGAATTAATTGGTATCGTTAAGGATAAGGAGGTTACAGTTCTTCATAGAACACTAAATTATTGCGAAATTGAGAAAACTTTTAAAAAGGAATATATTACAAGATACGCTTACCAAGCATTATTTTCTCATACGAACTTACCTATGGGATGTCCAGTACCACCAGGAAAATATCGTGCTGATAATGTGTCACCACCTATGGATAAATTTCCATTAAATATTCCTACAGTGGGATATAAAATTTTGGTTGCCTTCAAGCGCCGAATATCTACAAATGAATTAACCGACTATTTTAGAGTAACCATAATTGGTAATATTAGTCGAACATAATTCGGTGAATAATATCGATGAATTTTTCTATTACTTGTAAATAATGATACTCCTTTTTTTCACAGCACTAATAATCATAATTTTCATCCAGAAATAGAGGTTTTAAATAGCTGATTTAAATGATAAATACATTACAAATGTTTAAATTGCTTTATTATAATCTATAGGTTTATTGAACATCTTTCAATAATGATTTTATTAAACTTGTAGATACTGTAAGTACATCCTGGCAGACCCGGTGGCTGGCTATACACGCACGAGAAATTCCGAGTTGTTCAAATATCCACTCGGAATTTGAAGGCAACAAGTAGGCATCCAAAACGTCTCCGATTCAGGTACAACCGAAAACTTAAAATTTAAAACATCCCAAGATTTTCTCTCGAACTTTGAAGTTTTCGAGCAATTAATTGCGTCACTGAAAAGTCAATTCGAAAATGATTCCTCGCCGGGCCTGCATCCTTATACATTTCAAGATAAACTAACAGATTTCTGTGGATAAAAGCGACTGATTGAAGAATTGAAATCTCTAAATGAAAATAATCATATCATTCCATCATTTTTGACTTATTTAAATATTTCTATTTCGGGCATGTTTTAATTTTCTTTGTAAAATTATAAAAAATAAATATCTCTATATTATCAAATTATTATGATTAAATGTTTTTATTTAATGTCCTTTTTATTTTGCTTGTTGTTTATACTAAATACATATGTACTCGGTTAGAGTACATGAACTGTTAAATATTTTTATTTTTTCCCCAGTGATTTGATTTTGGGCGGATTTGTTATGATTTGCTGCAAATGTTACTGTACTGCATTTCTGCTACCATCGAGGATGTTTCTATCAATTTCTCCGATCTAGATTGAATTATGACTGGAATTTGCATTTAGAAATTGAATAATCCCAATCTTCCTTTCCTTTTTTGGTGCATAGAAAATTGCGTTGGAGCAGTGGATGTGTAGATGCAGTATTTTTTTTACGGCTCCTTTAATCTTTTTATCTACCTCCACTAATTTTTTTTCACTTATATTAGGTTTCTGCAGTTTAAAAATTAATCTTTCTGGAAGAAAAATCATGGTTACTAAATAAAACATAAATACAAATAATCACTAACATTCCGGTTTGACGTTTGGAGATGCTTATTTCCATGGAGGTTCTAGAAATGTTAAATTTAAGTAAGTTTTAGATCGTTTCCATAGATATAGTTCGATTTGAGAACTTGACCAATGATTATCGAAGTGATTATAATAAAAGTGATTGACAAAGTTCGAATTAAGAACTTGAACAGTAATTGTATCAAAGTGATTATCAACGAGATTTTAAAAGTGATTATTTGTTGTGTGTTTACATTTCGGAATAATAAAGCGATTTGATAGAAATGAGTGAATTAATTAGTAATTGCTGCAAATAGTATTTCTCCGGTGTAAGTTAACTGTTATTAATTATTTTTGTATAAATTAATTATTGATAGTCAAATATTTTTAAGAGTAATTGTTATCGCAGAAATATTGTAACTAAAGATTATTGTTATGTATATTATATTCACATATGTAAATAAAGAGTGTTATTATTCTTAACATTCGAACCGTAATACGACCCAACAATACATATATATCTTTTAAATACACAACTGATTTACACATACGAAAGTAAATAAGGGAAAATTAAAAATTGGAGAAAAATTTCTTAAATTTTCCAGAGAAACAAGACCAATTAGAAAAGTACGAGTAACTCGGTATTTTCTTATATGTTTTTGAATTGTTAACTAGAAGATATAGGAGGAAAAAATTTCAAATAAAATATATCTTGTTATATAAAAGTATTCAATCTTCCATGAAATATAGTCGAAAAACGATTGAGGGATGAATGTACTTTGCTTATACAAATTTGAGTATATTTTAAGGACCTCATAAGGCATCACATAAAGGAAGTTATTGTACTATAAAATTTTTACCGGAAAGCAAAGAAATATGTTTCTTGATAAATTTTACACGAATTTGAACTGGTTTGGATAATTGGTGTGTAATGGTTTTCTTTGAGAAATAGTATTTTAGATTTGGATAGAGTAATGTGTAAATTCGCAATGTAACGTTTTAATCTTTTTTTTTTCTTGTTTCCTATTTTGAATGTGCTCTGAAATGTTAACTATAGTATGAGTATCTCAAATATCGCGTTCAGATGAACGTATAAAACTAAGTACTTCGTTAAGCATACAGAACGGAACTGGTACGTATTCGTATTCGTAAAAAAATGAATCGTATAAAAGCCAATTTCATTGGTCTATCTAATCAATTATTGGACGACTACAAAGGTAATATTTGTTCTAACGTCTAACAAATATTTTCTGAAAATACATGCCACATTTTATTATGGAGCAGGAAGTTTTCAAAAATGATGTCGTTATCATAAACTAAACATAATGGACCAAAAAAACAGTTTTATCAGAAGAAATTCAACTTCCTTTGAAAAATTTGATATTTTTTTTTTTGGAAAATAAATTTCCTTTGGTTTGTCCTTAAAGTTTTGATTTGAAATTTATTGAACGATAAAGAATTTGATTTGCCGAGAATGATCTTCTTACAATCAACTAAACATGGCCTCAATTGAAAAGAAAATTTTTCATTTTTGGGTTTTTCTGTTTATATTTAGAGGAAACAATTTTTTTCTATGTTATTGTTTTCTACATTTTCAATTTCCAGGATGAACACGAGTAGGTAATCAAAATCTCTTAAATAACGACTAGACTGTACATTTTTGTTTAGCCAATGTTGCGGTTAACATTAGGGAAACTTAAAATTTGGGTTATACGAATTAAACTCACATTGTACGTTTTTGCGTAAACTTAACCATATGCAAATCTAAACAAAATGCGTTAATGTATAACAGACAAACTTTTACATGCTTTTCTTTGAAATTAAAATTTTTTAATTTAATTAATAGTGCTATATATAAGTTGTTTGAAGATATTCTATAATTGCACGTAAGTATGTTGTGCAAAAAGTACTATTGTAGCACTTCAGAAGGGGTTTTGTTTTAAACAAAATGAGATATAAACGAAACATACTTCATATTAAATATTGTATATTTCGTTCGCATTTTACTAGTAAAGCAAAACTTTTCTGTTATTATACTCTCTGATACTCATGCCATGGAAAAAGTGCATGTAAATGGTTTTTGTAGTTCAGCGATGCGTTAAAAATTGTTCATTTGGAATTTTTATTAAACAAAAATAAAAGTTCAGGTCTTACGACTCTGTAGTCGTGAAAGGATAGCTGAACAAAATGTAAAATTTAATTAATAAAAATTAAAGATATACATGCGAGTACTATAAATTATTAGTATAATTATATTTGAAAACTGCTTGTCTTTTAAGAAATATTTTTTTTTGGCTTTGGAATTGCCAAAAAAAGAATTTCTTGTTAGCCGTTTAAGAAAAAAAAGACTCGTTGGTATCCTTTGACAAAATATTGTAATTTAAAATGTCTCTTCGATGTTCTTTATTAAAAGGTATAGGAATAAAAATAGAAATCTTTTATAAGCTCTTAAAATCTTGTTTAGCTGAAATCCAAAGACGTACAACATGTCAAATCGTATACAATAACAAAAACTTAAATAAAATGTACTTGAAAATGAGTACTTATAAGTAGAATAAGATTATATAGAAAAATACTTGAATCTCATTATTCGATCTCAATAAACGATATACGAAATTATTCATAGTCCACAGAACATCATCAAAGGAATTTTCTTCTATAAAACAATTGATTGACTGTTGTCAATTTTTTTTTCTTAAATATTGCCAAGGAGATATGTTACATTCGGATTTAAAGATAGAATGAACTATACCTATACAATATTAATATGTCATAGAAAGTCTAGAATGCATATATGCCTTCCTTCGCTTCTATTCGAATATATAGCTATAATGTGTTAGAGCTATATAAGATTTGATGAAAAAAAAAAAAGTTTTCCTTAAAAGATTTCGAAAGGGAAATGAACGTTGGAACTGAATTTTACTATATACTCACTAGTTATATACAAACCACGTTTATAAATTCTTCAAGATATAGTAGTAAATAGAATCGAATTGATATTGATATTGAAAATGTATGTGAATGTAATATAAACCATCTTCATCCAACTGATTTAGTTCAAGACAACTTCTTACAACTGATAGAATTTTTTTAAATATATATACCTCATATATACCTCAACACAGATTTTCTTTTTTTCACCATTTTTTTTTCGATTTCTTTATAAATCCCTTTTTCAATTCGCCATTGATTTGCACACTGTTTAAATATAACGGAAAAGGAATAATTTTTATAGACGACACAATATTAAATCATGGAAGACAATGAAGAAAAATTTCCGGACTTTTAAGATGCCGACAGATCGCGAAAGAAATATTTATAAAACGTATGTTCGTCAGTGTACAAAATAAATCAATAATGTGTTGACTGATTTCAATGAAATTTATAATATAGATTAGTTGATTTGTTATTGTATTTTAGATGAACGAGTAAAATGGGAATGATGTTATAAAGAAAAAAACCAGTATGGATACAAAGTTTTGTCGTTTTTTGGATTTAATTGAAAAAGTTGTAAACCTATCTAATTTCAATATATTACATTAGTTCCTTAGAGAAACTGTATTTAAATCCATGAGTAAGTAGTATAGAAGGACATAGTTATAGAGTTGTATTAGGCTAGCTGGAAAATAAATAGTTTGTCCAATTCAAATTTTCTTTATATTATTATTGTTTTTGTTTTTATTGAAAAATTCGAAAATTTCAAATTCTCAAATTCAATCAAAATAACGATTGTACTAATTTAATGTGGAAAGATGTAGTTTTTAGGTGGGTATATACTTCCTTAACTATACAAATATATATGTAGGTATATAGGCGTATGAAATATAAATTAAAAAAAACTTTTACTATAGTATGAATGTCTTCTCAATTATCATCACAATACTTTTCCTTTTTTTTGTCGATGAGAAAACCTTTAACCACTATCCCATATATACTCGTTCTATATTTCTACAAATGCAATATTTGAGGTTATACTTTTACGTACCATTGTTAGACATGATAGAAGAATATGAGAAAAACAGTTGCTAAAAGCTTCAGGTGCTCAAATTCACACCGTATTTAATTTTCATTTTTCAATCAGATTCAAAATTTCTTATTCTCTGGAACGTCGGCAATGTACTATTTATTCGGAATTTTAATCCTTTATCGAAAAGTAATAATTATTTTAATTTGACTATATATGTATAACCCGGAAAACTTTAAATCACCTTTATTTGTATGAGTTTTCAAATTATAATTTTCATTTTTAAACCACGAAAAAAAAAAATAAAATTCTTTAAAGCTGGTACACAAAACTGAATTTATCGTAAAAAAAAAAAAATTCAAAAGACACCAAACTCACGTGCTTCATGCTTCGGAAAGTGTGAAACCGATTCCCGTCAGGAACATTTCGTTTCATTAAAAATTGAAGACTTCAAAGTGTTTTCCAGTCAGTGCACTTTGGTGCAGATTGGCTTGATTGTGGGTGGTGTTTTCAACCGTTTCTATATCTGGCTGTAAAATATTTTTCGTACTGCGTTTTTTTAAAAAAAACATTTTTTTTTGTTTTTGGGAACTTTATGGTAACTTTACTAAACCGAATATTAATAATAATTTGTAAAATTGCAATTAAATATAATTGAGCTTACTTTGTGCATCGATCCATTATATAATATAAAAATTATATTTAATTGATTAGAAAATCGAATAATTCATGTATGTAGATGTCTGTACGTTCGAAATCATTAATAATTATCGCCATGAGCGTTCCTAACTATCAAGACTTGGATGAAATATTCGAATATATAGAAATTTTTCCAATTTGTTTAGTAATAAATTCAAATTTAACAGCAAACTTGAACCAAACAAATTGTGTTTAATTATCGAAAACTTCCACGTTACTTTCTGTAATTATGTAAGTATTTCGTAGTCGTATTGTTAATTCATTCCTTAATTTCGTTTTATAAAATTTTCTAATGAAAATTGCATCGTCTGCGAGGAGTTTCAGCTATTTATCTTAATATTTTCAGAATTAAAGAAATCTTTACAATAATTTCCTTTAAATAAAATTTATACAATTTATAAGTTTAAAAAAGATTTATAGGTATAGGTAAGTTTTTATTCAAAAAGAAAAATGGTTTAAACACTTATTTCAAATGGATTATTAATTTTATTGTTTAAATTCATTTTACAAATGAAATCGATAATATCGAAAACTTTTCTATTTTATTGTTATGGCAATTTAGGTAGAAAAATTGTGATAATATGTAAATAAAAATGTTTCTTTTTTACTTATTTGTTGTGAAACTGGAAGTGTGGACATGAAAAGTCTAACGAATGAAAATCAAAATTAGGAAAAAGAACCTTAATTATCCCTTTCTGAATAAGTTTTCTATATTTCTTTATCAGAACATAAGTCCACACATATGTACTATACATGTTTCCAGGCATACATTTTTAGTCCCCATAGGATTCGAAATCAAAAACTGGTGTTCATATTCTGAAAGCGAATGAACCATGTACGATAAGGTAATTCGCATATAAATTTTCATGCAATTTTACTATATATAGGTATATATGGTACCGAAAGGCTTTCATTCATATTCTTCTAACTTTTACTATACTTTTGTCAAATTTGAATATATGATAAAATTTAATTCCCATACTCATCATTCTACATCATCGTTTACTCAGAGTTTTGTAGTCTTTGTTAACCATAAAAAAGGCACAAATCAAATTTAAACTTTCTCAACGAATAGAAATTTTTGGGCTTATTCATAATTTCTGTATTTATACTTGGTCCCGCTTCTACCCTAATAACTAATTTGGGGATAGAACTCCATATTTTTGATGTTATGTAATTAATTGGTGTTTACCAACGTAAAAATCATTGTATTTTTTAAATTGACCATATCAACAGTTCTTACTGTTTCCTTTTCAATTTAAAATTTTTTGGTAAGATTTTATTAAATATTTAAATTCTTTTAAATATTTATGTTTTAATTATGGAAAAGATTTAATAGAATGGCATATTCAAATCGTATTGAATATTGGTTGAAAAAAGATTATAACAGAATTAATTTAATTTCGAATTCCTGATTTTATATCGCATATGAAAAATAGACTATCCAGCAAAAATAATGAAAAAAAAAAAAACAAAAACGAGAGGCTATTCGTAAAGTTATAATATTTATAATTTAAACAAAAATTTTTGAATGCTAAACTTTTTTTTTTAAAGCTTTACGAGATCCATTTCGACTTTACATTCATTAAATTTTAGCAGTTGGGGAACGCTTTTTTGAAACTTTTCCCAGCACAAACGTTTATTCTCCTCAGTGAATAGAAACTGTTGTATATGCAAATCAGTTTTGGAAAATCCTCTTAGAATGGGATTTTGTTTGAAATAATAATCACATCTATGACCCAAGTCCAATATAGACTTATCTGTCCATCGTTAGTTTCTTCCAAAATTTGTCGTACCCACTATTTCAATTCGAATGTCATGAAATGGTTTCAAAGTATGCTTGTTTTACAATTTTGCTTATACAGTTAAAACTTTATAAAATATAAAATTCTAGAAACTTATTGTCGTCCATTTGCTGGATTCTATCAAAGGAAAATTTTCCATATTTATAATTTTTCAGTATTACATTTATTATATAAATATATAGAAATGTAAATCCTTAATTTGTAGGTTTTCGATCAACTTGATAGGATTTTATTATTCTAATATCTTTAAAAAAAAAGAGAGCAGTAGAAATTTTGTGAAAACAATAATAAATATATATTATACTTTTAGAGTGTATACGCATATGAAGGTCTATGATATTCGCATAGAGCCGTAGATTATTCTTGGATGCCCATTTTTTGACAAAAAAAAAAAGTTTTGTTGAAAAATTTTTTAATTAAGATTTCTGAACAAAAGCGCTTTAAGACATCCCTTGAATGAATTAAAAGTAGGTTTTTTCGCGGTAGGGTTTTAGCTCATTTTGTATAATCTAGAAACACTGAATCTATAGGCGTCGAAATGTAATTAAATCCAACTCTTTAGCATTTAAATGAAATTCTGAATGGAATTTGGAAGCATCAGTTCACTTCTATATTAGTTAATACCCTGTTGGGAGTTTTTTTTTTTTGGTCCTTTTTGCCTTTTCCTTTGACCGACCATTTATTTGGATTCTTATAAAATATTTTATATAAATTATGCAATATTCTTCCTTGGAAAATTAATTACAATTACAAACTATGTATTGGATTAATTAGGAATTTTTATATATTTTGAAATTTGTCATCGTTCTTTTTTCGAATTAACGTTTCAATGTATTAACTTAATAGATTAATTTGTATTTTGAAAATTTTATGGTCGTATGGGTCGATAAAACTTTGGATTTTCTCTCGAAAAACTGTACTTGTACTTTTGAAAAACCAAAGCCTATATATAATGAAAACTTTGAAATAAAAACAAAGAGAAAAAATCCAGTTCAGCAGTCATTTTCCGCTTGAAGTGAATCCAATTAAAAAATTTTATGAGGGCTAAGAGGCTAGCTATCCCAACATACTAACACTGAAAATCCCTGGACAATGTAAAATCACGAGGAGAGTATTCTACGAAGTTACCCCAGTTTAAACCTGATGCTTTTTTTTTCATACTATATATAGGAATAGGATATAGCTAACAACCTTCAGAGTGATGTTGGTATGTTGAGAATAAGTTGCTCTAAAATTCGAACAACTTAGCCAGGTTTATACGCAACAATTAAAAACAACAACGAAATTGTTATGCGGGTAGTTTTCACTTTTCTTCTTTTTTTTTTAGTATTTTTGAAATTTCTTTCTTCAGAATAAATGAAACATTTTACTTTAATTTTTTTATGAAGAAAATTTGGAAAGTTTTCTCCGATTTATGTTTTTTGGAAATTTTATTGGCTGTGTTTCTGATATCAATTAATTGCAAATTTGGTATGATTTTTCGAGAATAATAGTATGTGTAGGTGAATATGATATGATATGAGAATTTTTGAAAATATCCTGTTCACAACAATCGATTAGCAAGAACGGTGACTGCTACTACATATTATAATAGTAATGTGAGACAGGCGCATTATAAAAAACATACAAAAGAACGTACATATGACAATGACTTTCCTATATATTATACAATATGCAATATTGCGGACCTGGTAAAAATGCAGTCAACTGTGAAATTGATAAAATTGTCCAATAAAATTGGCTTACATGACTTTTTTGTATAAAACTTTGAAGATTTTTATTTAAATATTGCTTTTATAACATGGGTCTATGATGGTAGTCAGTGCAAAAAAAAACGAATTTAGAAGGTATATAGTTACATACGAGTACATGTAGAATGTATGTCTTTTAGTACAGCAATTGTAGTATATAACGTATAGGAAATTTATCTTAAAGTACAGATTTTTTATATTCGCGAAGAGTTATTATTTAATTGCGAAGTGTTATACGAGGCAAACGTATATAAAAAGTAAAAAACTTTGAATATTTTGGCAAAAGTTCAAACTGTATTAACTTAATTTCGAATTACAAATTTTGATAACTTATTACTCTGATAATAATCAAAATTGTAGTTTATTTTGCTTTAATAGTTTTCTAAACAATTGGGCGAATTATTCGAAGTGGCTGGACTTAGGAGCACTTACCTTATATAGGATATGTACCTGAGTATATGCTCCACAATGAATTGTGATCATGGGGATAATTCGCCTCCATGAAAGAGCATATATCATTTATATGTATGCATATTACTGTGGACATTCTAATGGTAAATATATCGTTGGTATTTGAAATTTCATGCGAATTTAATTGTCGAACTGAATATATTTGAGATCCAGGCACCACCCCAGGAAGTAACATTTTGAATTAAATCTCATGAATTGTGTAAAGTCGAAAATTTGTTTGTTCATTGCTTTTTCATGTACTATTCATGCAATAAGATATATTCATCCTGAAATTCAATGTATTCAGCTTGATTTGGTGTCTGTATATCGAAATATATACAGCATTTGATAATGGTCCTTCCTCACATACATTGATGATGGAATTATTCATTGTTATCTCATTTATTTCGTTCTTCAGCAATTGGTGTTTAATGCGATAATTAATTTCGTGGTCAACTGGCCTCATAATAAAACTTTTCAAATTATTTAGCGTAATTGTTTTCTGGTATATCATTTTGTTAGCAAAAATCTGTAATATAAGTCTAACTGAAAATTTTAAGATGCATGAACTTTAGATTTTCAATCGGAAAGTTATTATATATTGCTGTATATGTTATATTTAAGCACACACAGATAATAAAAATATACTTAATTTAAAAAGTATACATTTTTTCTAAAAGTTTTTTTAATAATTTTACCGCCCTAATTATTTTCTTCAACCAAATGAAATTGCAAAAATCATATACAAAAAATGGGGAAAAAAAACTTTTAAATAAATTTGTCGCTCATAGTTGCATTCATGCATAGCCAATGAGTGTAATCACTAAGCGTAATTGGCCAATCTATATTGTCATTGTTCTTTCCAACCCATCGTAATGACCCAACGATGATGACACTTGATATACAGACATAACTATATAGATATAATAGTATCCTGGATTTTATCACATGAATACATGTCGGCACATACATATAAAAATGCACCAATTAAGTTTAAAGGACGGATAATCGTTTTAAACATCTCTTCATAGACTAAACAAGGGCATGGGAGTAAGGCCACAGTAGCCAGGACATTTATTATACAGTTACAAGCCAATTTATCCGGTTATTAAGCGATCCGAAAATGCCCATATAAGTAAAGTGTCGAGTAAATCGGATATGAATTTAAAAAAAAAGGATAAATGTATATTATAGAAATCATTAACTATAATGTCGTATATATAGTTACATACTATATCGTATCGTATGCTTTAGGTTTACAGTTTCAAATTCATAATTTACGAGGAAATTATTTTATCGCAACTTTGTAATATACTTATTCATAAAACTACATACATTTCTAGAAGGCCGTATAACATGCAGCGCTTAACAATCGGAGTGGGTGTTCAATGAAACTTTTTCAGAGGGAGTTCCCAAACTTTATGAATACTCAAGTTTTTGTGATATATATATAGTATATTCTGGAAGCCGTAGTGAAGGTGCCTTTTGAATCTGTCCTAGTCAATGTAACGCCATATTAATTTTGTTAATGATCGACTGAATCAGCATTTTAACCCGGAGATGGCATATGCTTATTATGATGGGGATTTGGATCAAATATATAGAAGAAAGTCCAATGTAGCAGGAAAGGTGTATGTGTGGAGATAAAGTCAATGAGCAGATCGTGGTTAATGAACAAATCGACAATAACTGATGGCTTGATATCAAACTTTGATGACTTCACGGTATTAATAAAAGGAGGGACGGAACTTTTGTAATTTATATTGTCATGATTGGTAATTTGTAATGGAAATTCAAATTTCAGTTTAAATAGATTTACTATAATGATATATGTATTATCCGATATTTTTAATTTGTTAAAATATGTCATGTATTATGTGTGAGAGAGAGTATTTTTGTAACCAGATTGCATTTGAAAAAAGTAAGACATGTCCTAGAAATATATAAAAAAGTGTATTTTATTCCTACAAGTCATCTCTTATCTCGTTGCAACTTATATAAAACTTATATTATTCTTCTTGTTAAAAATGTCAACTTTTGTTTTCGGCTTTCTTATTCTATAAAAGCCTCTGGAAAATCATTGCATTATATTATAGTAATTTATTAGAAGTAGGAACTTTTTTTTTTAGATTTTTAGTATTTGCCCAAACTATATACAAGTATATACGTAGTGCTACCATCTCTAATAAAAAGATTAAAGAAAAATTATATTTGTCTCGAAACGAAATTTTTGAACGTTTTAAATATTCCCAAGGGCTCATGTTTTTGGTTTTACGTGAATTTTGATCAAGAAAAAACACATAAATTCAAAATATATCAATTTTTATGCTTGCAGATAGATACTATACTCTATCTACTTTCAAAACTGATATGAATGGGTTTTCTCTAAGAAATAAATTAGGAAAAATACTTTTCAAGGAGTTCTGGATGTACCTAACCATTGACCGTTAATAAACATCCTTTAAAAAATACGGGAATTTAAGGATTTTATATAGGTTTGCATTTTGCAGCTATACTAATGTAATTGAATTGATATTCTTTTACGAAAATGAGTTTTCTAATGTGTGAAAGATAAACAGTGTCGATTGTGATTATACTATATTCAAGTACGACAATTCTTTTACAATAGCAGAATAGCAAAAAAATATGTTAGATTTGAGTGTTTTCGAGAAATTCGAAAAAACATGTTCCACATGTACAATAGTATACAAATATTGTATATACGCGAGCGAAATCCAAGTCTTAAGTATTTGAGAAAACTTTCAAATTTGGTGAATTGTTCTATAGTTGTTTTGGACGTTAAAAAAAGTTAGATATACAATTCATACGAATATGTACTTTGTATAAACGAAAAGTAAAAGACATAGCTTTCAGATGGTTGCGACTCAACATATCACATAACTTCAAAAGATTATGCATCTCTATTCGATGGTTTTTGAAAAAATAATACGCCAAGAAAAATATAAACGAAAATTTATAAAAGTTGCATCGTCCGCTATAGTTTCTATATACGTATTCATCAAACGAATCAGTTAGAAGCTTTTCTTTGCTATTTATTTCTCTGCAAAAAGTGTTTGCTTTGAACAAATTTTATACTCCGAAGAAGTTTTCATGATACTTTTGTACTTTACTTAAAGTTTTTGGTGGAATTGGTTTCCGCATTCATGCACAATACTACAATTTTTTTTCTTAAAATATGGAGTGAGATAAAGTAAGAAAACATCATCGTTTCAGTTTTTGAATCTTCATATTACTTCTTAGGATAATGAGCAGATATACTCTCTAGATTTTTGGAAGTATCATCATTCTATATATTTTCATAATTTTCCAAAAAATATAATATGGTCACTCTATACTAATGTTCCTATCTACAAAAACTATATTATCCGTCTGAAGAAATTTATTATATTCGTAAGTAAAATTGTTAAGAAATCTTTAAGGGCTATAATCATTTTTTTATGTCATCCAAAATGAAATAATTGGAAATCTTACATGTGTAAAATGCACTTATCCACATGAAAGAAGTAACCGCAGAAACTGTAATAAGATTTTTAATAAATTGGATGCTGTAAATTCTTAAGGAAAAACTTATTACAATTGAAAATTTTTGTCTGCCTATTGGGACATTTAAGACAAAAGTGGAAGAATTTAATTTAATAAGAAATCGTCTTAAACGTTAAGATGCCATTTTTACTTCCGACTGGTTTCTAAGGCAGGTAATGGTTCTTGCAATTATAGTGTCTGGAAAATCTTTTGTTATTTTGTTATTATTCTTGCTACGTGTATTATTAAAGTTTTTTTGACAAATGCGTCTTAAGGTGTTTCCATTGAGGTCGTATTTGTGGAAACAAAAAATTGAATTAAATCTAAGTGCTTATTGGTATATTAGCAATGAAAGATAATTTTATCTTCTGTGTATTTTTATACCTGGTGTAGGATAATATTCATTTATTCGATTTTTAAATTTAGTTTTAATAAAAAAGTTAGAAAATGTTTAAATTGATTAAATGAGATTGGTTTTGCAGATACGCTCGATATCTGATTAACACATTTGTGTTTTAGTTATATATATTCATACATACTTATGTACATATATAGTATATATATATTTTCATTTAGTGGTCAGTGAATATTCAATCAAGAAGATTAATTCGGTCGGTCAATTCATTGGCGGAAATTACTTCTGGTTAAAAATCTCAAATGATCGCTAGTATCATATGTGTATGTATGTTCATCAGAATGGGGTAATCACAACGGAATCCTAAAACCATCGTTCACATTCAATCGAAATGTGAAATCAAACAGATATAGGCATATAGAATCAGATCCTTTCAAAATGCAGGACATGTTGTTAATTATTTATTTGAATCACTCGAACATTTCTAAAGATTTCTATAGTTTTGGTTCTATATAATATATCTGTATGCCATTGGTATATATTTTCCAGTTTATGTTGGGTTAGCAATTATTGTACAATTTTAGCTTTAGAATAAAGTGATAAGAAAGATATTCGCCGAAAATTAAATTGAATCTTTAACAGTGACATTAAATTTTGATAAAGTATAATTATATATTGGAGAGTGCATAAATGGACGATAATACTTGTATGTTAAATTTCAGTAAAACTGGTCCAGGGATAGTGGAGAAATAAATAGTCGTAGGTCAATAAAAGCTTATTCACAAAGTTTTCGATGCATTTTAAAAACTAATAAATTGATTTTAATCAAATTTTGAAAGAGATATTTATGCTCTCAGGCCCCAGCCTACCTGCGAATTAGACCGAATTTGAAAAAGACGAAACGAGTTATGAAGAAAAAACCTTGAAATATTAGAAGTTTTGGTGCTTCTTTGTCGGAGTTAATTCATTGAACTAAAGATTTGTTAACTACGGATCACATGTCTACCAAAGGGTATCAAAAAATCGGGTCTAGGCCGATTGCCAGTAACTCTATATGTTTATATCAAACATTCGTTTATACTGGATTATGGATTCGTATTTTGTTTGTTCAATTATAACATAATTCAAATAGTTTTTGTATTATTTAATTTTCAATTTACGATTCTCTATATAAGTATATATAATATTAGAATGGAATAATACCGGATAGGAAATTCGTCTAGGAACTATAGTTTACACTTCTCCCATATAGGTATATATTCCCTAAGGTATGTCTCTTCTAAATTCATAATAAATAAAATTATGTACAGCTTAGTCCCTGTACATAGTACATATATGGAAATAATAGCATCATCAACAACCAACATACTGTCCAATTGTTACATTTTGTATATTTAAAGTACAAATCTCGAAGTTAAATTCTATAATTACGTGCCGAGACATAAAGATCTGTTCATTTTATTATATTAGTAAACCATTGCTTGGGAATGCAGATGACGGCTAAGTTCATACTGTGCATCATATAGTGTCATAAATTTTAGGTACTCTTGGGAATAGTTACTCAAAGCTTTCAGCCCCTTTCACGAGCTATAATTACAGGGCAAAGGAATACATTATCGTTTTTCTCATTTATATACAATGATGATTAGATAATCAATTTAGGGTTAATAGATAAACGTATCTTTATGATACTTAAAGTATATAAATTGGAAAAATATAATTAGGATGATGACAACATTTTGAATTTACTATTTTAAAGATTTACTCCTTTAAGATAAACTTGATCGGCATTCGCCCGTTATTTTGATGTGGTTTCTTTCGTGTTTTAGGAAATGAAAAGATTTTTTATGCCTATGCTAAAAGTTGATAGATTTTTGTGGTGTATCGAAAATTTTTTAGAAAATTTATAATATTTTAAATCTTTTAATTACAGTTCTCTGTGATGCAAATACAATATTTTATACAAAATAGAATATGGCAATTATATAGGAAGTCAATGTAAACCATAATTTTGTGAAATAATGTCTATGCGGCAGAATTTGTTTTACATGACGATTAAAAAGTCACATACAATAACAGTAATTTGGATAGACACAATTCGTACATTAAAGGATGTGTAAAAGATACAAGTTGTTACAAAAATATTATAATATAAGAAATATCTCCTTTTATTGCATTATTCTTACCAAATAAGTCTGCACGTTTATGTTTTCGGAGACATTTGTATTTTCATACTTGACTATTTTCAATTTATTTAAATTTAACAATTTGAAACTTGTAAGAAAACCACGACATTTATTTTAAGACAGTATAATTTTCAAAATATTTTTTCCTTAAAACTCATACCTTTTGCAGTTTTAGTATACATAACTTGTACTTCTAGTCTGAGTGTACATAGTTTTAAATGCAATTATATTCTTTTTATACTTATACCCATAGTAAAGCGAATATTTCAATTGTTTGAGATATATCTGTATATTGAAGAAACTCTGAAATCAACAATTTTTTCATTTTTAGTGCTTAGTGTTTGTTTCTCATACATGAACTAAAGAGTAGAAAATAAATTTTCATGTAGAGAATGTTTCAAATTTCAGTCAATCATATTTTTCAATATTAATCTAATTAATCGAATTATATTGATAAAAAGAAAGATTGATACAATTCGCCACACCCTAATTAAAATAGCTTCTCAATCTTTCTGGGTTGAGATGAGACATATTCCGACTTTTCAGTTGGCCTATAATGAATGTGAATTCCAAGTTTCATGAAAATTTGCCCGAATTAGGGAAGATTTTATGGTCAATTTTATGTATAAGAAAGACGTGGAAATATTTAGATATATAGTCGTAATATAATTTTTATTAATATTTGAATTAATATAAAAAAAAGACGCTATTATCATTTTTTAATATTGTCATTTACTGTTTCAAATTTTCTTTTTTCCCAAAAAAAAAAAATAAAGAGAACGAAACTAAACAAAAACACCCAAGATGCAAATTTTGAATTGAAGAAAGGATAACATATATGAAAATAATCGTAAAATGAAAGGATTATGGGAAAATTCATGTCATTAATTGCCTAATTCATTTCCAAAAAAGCATATGTGTTCCGAATTTTAAAAAGAAAGGGTTTCATAGGGCTTTTAATAATAAAAATGAATATATGAAGTATAATTTAACAATACTATGGTCGTTTTTTTAATATAAAATTTTGTTTTAAGTTGGTTTTAGACATCTTGTATAGAGTATATGACCCAATAGCGGTCTATGAATCCTTTTTAACACTCGAAGTGATAGTTTTATAGCAAAAAATATTGGCATAGCTAAAGAACGTAAATATGGTAAAAAGCATTTTCTTCCAGTGACAGAAGTTCCTTAATGAAATCAAAAAACATAACTTTTCTAATGGCATTCCAAGGCATGCGAAGAAAACGAAAAACAAAACGATGTTACCTATTCAAAAATTTTCTGGGGGTCCTGTCATTGGTTGATGGTGTCGGCAGTGTGTCATTATTGCGGGAAATAGAATGCCGAATCCAAGACGGATTCACGGTTTTCGGTTTTCAGATTGCATTAAAAATAAGCCCGTCGAGGATCCGTCGCGGTCTGTGTAGTCTTATTGTAAACGCCTATTTTTAAAGTTTAGTCGTGAATCGATTGTGGATCCGTCATTCTTCTTGGACCTTTACACTATTTTTATTATTTTAGTATATTTTATTTTCGTTTTGAAATGTTTGAATTTATTTAATAATATATTACATATTCTATATGCAAGATGAACATGAATACTTATGAACGAATGTAATTTCATACATTTTTAGTCAATAATCATCATTTAAAGTAAAATTAGAAAAATTTATTTTTAGAATTTCATCTTATTCGAAATGGAAAGGTATACATACTTTTATTGTATTTTCACAAATAAAATCATATCACGTAATTATTATACGAAAGAAAAAAAATAACACAAAATCAATTATGTCCCTTTGATAGACAACCCCATCGCCTTATATGTGTGTACAATATATACCATATTAACAACTTTGATTTTGACGCCTTGAAAACGGGACAGCATTTAAGCATTTAAGTATTGATTGGAATTGTATTTGGACAGATATGAGGATGTTCTATTGAAATCATGTCCTGCATAATAAAGTTGAACATGAACTTCCTCGTCCAGAACCATTTAGTGATAACCGAATAATGTAAAAGTAAAACAGACATTTATTGAGAAGAATTTATCCACAATAGTAGTTATCGAAGAATTTGGGCATGGAGATGAAACTGATTTAATTTGAGTCTGTTGAAGGGACCCACGATTTATTTACATTGGATAAAAATGAAAGTATGTTGTTATGTACCCGCATTGTTATTGGATTATGTGTGAACTAAAGACACATACATAAATAAATTTTAAATATCGGCGAAATTTTAGAAAATTACGTGCGTAAATATTTGACAACTTTTTACTTTCTTAGACTTTTAATAATTAAAATATAAGAGAGTATTGTATACGTCCAAAACTTTGATCTCCGATTTGAATGGAATTACTATACTTGTTTTTAGTTATTTTTATTCCGAATTGACAATATTCTCAATGATATTTGGCTATGGGTGGCTGTGCAGTAAAATATTGTGAAATGCAGTACTGTAATAAACTTTATTCACACGTACATCCATTGTATTTCAGCCTTTACCCAATTTTGTTCAAATTAGGTACAAAGATATACGTCGAACTCACTAGATTTTGATCGGAAATAGTAAACCGGGTTAGTATTCGTCGAATATGTATTTTTTGTACTTACTTTTCATAATTTATGAGGAAATTAAACTTGAAATATTTCTTTTGGGCAACTAGTTTTATAATAAAATTATTCTTATGATATGACTATCTCCATATTACATATGCATGGACATGCATGCATTATTATAATATATAAATTAATAATATTCCTATCATTTTTGTTTTTAAATAGAATGTTTGTTGTATTTTTACGAGCTTTTACTTTAAAATGAATACAAAACTATTTCATTTCGAAATAAAAAGGCGGTTTCTCTTACTAGTTATCGTGAATATAGGATATGTTAAAATAATGAAATTAAATGTTCTCTAAAATAGAAATAATAAAAACGACAACAAGCTATATGAAAACTTTATTTTGTGCCCTATAGTAGGTACCACCAGTTTCATTACTACATTTGTAGTGTATCAAAATAATCATCGTATAAAGGTTTCAAGTGTGTAGAGATTCAAAAGTTGTATCGATTTCTGCATGTCCATCCGTCTCAAAAATCGTCATCCGATTTTGTTGAAATTTATAACTTGATTTGGTATTGCAGTTTAGCAAAATTGGATAACGCGGAACCAAGTTATTAAGTTAAAACCAGAGTGACCAGAATGTCTTCCCGTTTTCTTATGGTTTTTCAGATTTAATTGGAAAATTTGTGAACCAATTTAGTTTAAATTATTTACATTGGTTTACTACGTAAATGGTCGACACTAAATTTCAGTAAAATCGGTCCCAGGATAGTGGAGAAAGAAATAATCTTAGGAGATCATAAGTGAAGTACTTTAAAAACTAATAAACCAGTTTGAATAAAATTTGAAGAATAGATTTATGCTTTTAGGGTCTAGGCTACCTTTGAATTAGAGAAAATTTTGAAAAAGAAGAGACCAAGTTATGGAAAAAAACCTTATTAGTTTGACTGTTTTTCTGTTCCATTTGTCCCATAGGGCATCAAAAAGTCGGATATAGGCCGATTTTCAATTACTGTATGTTTTTTTGTAAAGAAAAAATTTCTTCGATGTACTTATAGTATGTGTCTGAGTACAAATCTAACAGTAGTACGTAAAAAAATGTTAGAAAAATCGATACAAATCGTTCCTACCAACATACATACTCGTTCCAATTTCCTAAAATGAATATAGTTTCTTTATCATAAAAGAAGTTGTAAGCAATGAGCTTAGTTGTTATTCTGTGTAAAATTTGCATGCAATGGAAAGACAATGATGTCGTTCGTTTGGACAGGATATCTCTTATTGGTTTTATTTGTAAATCACTGGACGTAAACTCATTTTATTTTCGTGACTTACATGCATTTGATTCGTTTCCGGTTTATAAGTCAATTGTTATTCCCGTGTTATGCTATAAGGATTCAAAAGTTAAGAATTTGTAAATATGGGCATATGTGAATTTGAAAAGATATTCATACCATAAGTTTAAATACATTTACTGAATTGAAACAAAAGGCAAAGCTTTCTTTAACAGAATAATTGAATAAAATGATTCTAAAAACTTTTTTTTTTACCTTTAATCATGGTTGGCGATTTTGAAAATGGGCTGACAAATTCAGAAAATTCGGACATTTGCTATAACACTAATAAAAGTGTTGCGTTTTTAGAATTTTAGATTATATATTTTAAATATCGTTTTTCTATAAAATTTTGGTCTATTTATAAAGGAATATGTAATATAATAGAAGACATTTCGGTTCTCATACAAAATACATAATATACCAAAAGATTTCATATCACTATAAGTTGATTTCGTTCCTCCAATATCGCAAAAATCTAGAAATTCTAATTTCATCTCGAATAAAGGCACGAGTGAACAGGCACACAAGACGCTTGCTTTATCGGAAGCTAATAACATTTTTGGAATGATTGGGAAGGTAAGAAAAGGCTAAAATAAGAATGAAACAGTTTATAACATTCCACCCTATACTGTTCAATAGTGGAATTGCTGGTTTTTTTTTTGTTCTTTTTTCATGACAGCAAGAAACTAAAAGATGATGATGATGTTTACTTTAACGCTTCGGTGCATCCTTTTTTCCGGGGCGTTGTTCATAAAATGAAAATTTGATTCACCCCATTTTCCGTAAATCGGATATATAGTAGTAGTTTTGTAAGAATAGGAAAGAGGTGAAGTACAGCTACATCACCATCCTCAACAATCTATATACACAAGTACTGTGTTAGGATGTAATTTTTCTTTTCCCTCATTTATATCATAGAGAAATTTGTAGGAAAAGAATTAAATGTCAAGTTCTTTAAAGTGATCAAATCTATTCTATAAGGTGTATAGAAATAAGATATTGTATAGTACATAGAGCCTCCGGTCTGTCCACTATACCTTTTTCATCTTAAGCCCATGTTCAGCATGTATTCGACAATAAATCAGGATTTTTATTTTATAAGCTTAGTTCCATACATTTCTTTTTTTTTTTTTTTAGCATGACAAGACTCTTGCATTTTTGTTGCCCATAGTACAAAAGGATTGGTCATCGAAGTGACCACGAGTATGATATATTTAACAAATTCCATGTGAATATTGTGTTATCATGGTAGACAGCAAATATTAGAGCTTACCCATTTTTTATATTTCTTCTGGTAGTTTGTACATTATTTGGCTTTTCACACAAAAGTTGTTTTCTTGGAAATAAATTTTCGTCAAAAGTGAAGTTTACAGAAGAGGGTACACCGTCTACTGATTATAATGATTCTATGGAATATGTCATAATATACAATATGTAAAAACATCCATAAGAATTAATGCTTCACTTAATAATCGCTTTTGATGAATTAATTCAAATAATAATAATGATATTGCAATTTATATATATATAGTATATCATGACGACTTTATGCACACATTTTGAATAGCTTTGATTTTGCTATTTGGACAGATTTTTTCTTCGGAACATTTCCTTTCATATTTCAAGAATATAAATATCAACGTTGAAAATGCACTATGTATGTTGCGGAATGCATTAATAAAAATATATAAGGTATATTTTCCGAAATTTCCAAACATATATCATTGCGTGACATATTTTTGCAATCTTTACTAAAGTCCGGAAAATAAATTGTAAAAGTATGAAATGAAAAATTTCACCATTCGGTTTTTGGGATGGGGCGCATCGGGCAAGTTGATAGAGGTTGATAGATAGGCCTATTTATATGAAAAAAACATATAACGTGAACTTTATATACTTCGTTTATAATACTTTTACCAAACAAAATGTTCAAATTCTGAACTTAATTGATGGTGGATAAAATAAATTTTAAAATTTTTATTTATTTTTTTTTCTGGCTTTTTTTTTAGTTGTCAGTATGTATTCATTGCTACATATGTCACATGTCACAATCATGTGATTGTTAAGGGTGGATAAATTTAAATTTATGGCTTTAATTATACATTGAAAGTGTCAAGCCGATTTTGTTAAAGAATATATGCTACAGAATGTTAAAATGAGGTTTTTTACGAAAACTTTATTCCCGAATTTATATGGGCTTATTGCAATAATTACATGTGAAACTATCTTAAAAGCTAATGCATTACATTACGTTCGGTCTTCAGTTCGACGAACTGAAGACCGAACAAGGGGACGCTAGACCCAACATCAACATAAGGCCGCTTTGGGGCCTCATGTATCCGCCAAGTCTAACTGGCAGCACTCGATTAAAAGTTTGCCCCCCTTATTTATTTAAAACGCTGCGTATTTGTTGACTAGCTCTGGAGCCACCATTCGATGAACTTGTTTTTGTTGACATTCATTTTGCTGTTTGCTGGACCTAGAAAGAGAAATCAATGAGTACTTACGACTGACATTAAAATAATTGTACTTACTATTTTACATTATGATGTAATCGTATTTTTGTTTTCTATAAAAATCACTTTTTACTATGAGTAAAGGTAATTTTTCCGAAAATACTTCAAGATCCGTATTCCATATTATTTTCCAACTGATTTGGTGGAAGACTCTGATGAAAATATGAAATCATGTTTTGGTAGGAGTAATGCATTACATTACGTTCGGTCTTCAGTTCGACGAACTGAAGACCGAACAAGGGGACGCTAGACCCAACATCAACATAAGGCCGCTTTGGGGCCTCATGTATCCGCCAAGTCTAGCTGGTAGCACTATTTTTATAGTTTACCCCCCTTATTTATTTAAAACGCTGGACCTAGAAAGAGACATCAATGAGTACTTATGATTGATATTAAAATGATTGTACTTACTATTTGATGCACTTATTTCATCGTCCCCGGTCCACGCCTTGCTCCAGTTTGTGCAAACTGGTCGCCCTGCGTGAACCAAGGGCTATCGAATAAGTCATCCAGACATGCAACTAGTATAACTGTTGCACAGCTATTCCGGGCTCGACAGCGACACGAAGTCTTTAATAGTTTTCGGGAATTTGTTGAAGAAGATCTGGAGCCACCATTTGATGAATTTGTTGTACATTCATTTTGCTGTTTGCTGGACCTAGAAAGAGAAATCAATGAGTACTTACGACTGACATTAAAATAATTGTACTTACTATTTTACACACTTATTTCAGCGTCCCCGGCCCACGCCTTGCTCCAGTTTGTGCAAACTGGTCGCCCTGCGCAGACTGGGGATTGGCAAAACAGTGTGTCTGCTACTGTTGTTGCTTCTTTATAAAAATTAACACCTCTTCATATAGAAGAAGTGCAATTTTATAAAGAAGCGATTTCCCTCCTTCCTACTTCTGTATCAAAATTAACACTTCTTCATGAAGAAGAAGTGCAATTTCATAAAGAAGTAGTCTAATAAAGATTGAAACGATTAATATCGAAATATAGAAAATCATATTTTAAATAAGTTACCTTCCAGTTCTCGTTCGATTTGTTTTACTCGATACTATTGCTAATTGTTTCAGCCGAATAACCGGGGAAACGTTTAACTGAATGTGGAATATTAAGACCACCATCGACTGATCCTTTCATGGCACCAAAAACACGAGCACCAATTGTGGTACGGCTTAAACCGACATCCAAATAACAACGGAATGCTCCTGGTCCCTTATCAGCTGGTTCAACACAATATTCTTCTCCAGTTACTTCAGTACAACCAGCATAAAGTGTATCCAATCCCAATTTACGAAGAATACGACGAGCTACTAACAAACCAGTGCAGTAGGCTGCAGCGTAATTGGTTAAACCAACCTTGATTCCATATTTTAGTAATTCATGGGAATAAGCGGCACATACAATACGATCACCCTCAATTCGGGAATATGCAATTTGACAAGTAATGTCCCTGTTGCTAAGGCGGACAATCAAACGATATTTTGGGGTATTGTACTTGTTCTTATCTTGAAAGATGAGACGTTTTCTTGCATAATAATCAGTTTTACCTTCACGACGCCTCTTAAACTTAACTTGATAACGTTTAAAGTATTGTTTGTTCTTAACTACCTTCACGAAACCCATTTTTACTTAAAAAATCAAAAATTTCACCGGCGATGCAAAATCCGATGTTTCTGCACGTCGGTATACGAAAGAAACATCGAACATCCTCTTGAGTCTTAATTTTCATTTAATTTAGTTTTCAAATCTGAAAAAAAGAAAAATAATCATTTTTGCTGAAAAAAAATTATTTTTTATATCTTTTTTTTTACCGAAATTTAACATATTCTATTTATGTAGTTAACCCATGTAAAATATTTAAATAAAATTGCTTTATACATTTATACCTAGAAAAAACAAAAATTAGCATTTCCATTAGCGCTTAAAACTTCACTGTACTTACCATAAACTTTCACGAATAGATTTAACTTGAAAATTCTTCGTGAAGAAGAACTGCAGTCGTCGGCCCAATCGAAGGCTACGGGTCTAAAAGTAAAAAAAAGAATATTAATATTTTGTTTTCCTACATTATCATTCTGACTTACCCACAATGGTTCAGTTTAGGTAGAATCACTTGCTAAAAAAATAAATCAAGATGCTGACGAAATATCCGTACGATAGTCGAAACATCCATATGCATACAAGGACTCATTAAATTCAAATCCGCAGTGGGGTCGAAGAGAAACCATTCTTAGATTATTTCAGCACTTGAAAGAAAGAGCCCAAGCCAAGTACGAAATAGACCGACGCGAAACAATCAAATGCCGGATATACTTGGATTACGCCAACATGAAGGACTTTACATATTAATAATCCTAATAATAATAATAATCCTAATAATAATAATAATATAATAATCCTAATAATAATAATATTAATAATAATCCTAATAATAATAATAATATAATAATCCTAATAATAATAATATTAATAATAATCCTAATATTAATAATAATAATAATAATAATAATAATAACTCTAATAATAATATAATAATCCTAATAATAATAATATTAATAATAATCCTAATATTAATAATAATCCTAATAATAATAATAATATAATAATCCTAATAATAATAATATTAATAATAATCCTAATATTAATAATAATAATAATAATAATAATAATAACTCTAATAATAATATAATAATCCTAATAATAATAATAGTCCTAATAATAATAATCCTAATAATAGTCCTAATAATAATAATCCTAATAATAGTCCAAATAATAATAATCCTAATAATAATCTAATCGAATTTGCTTGTCTCTCCAAAGGAATCGGAAACCTTTTCGGACAACAAACAAAACGCTATAGGGAATTTGTTAGGCCGATTTAGGGCATGCCCGCGAAACCGAATGGTATACATATATACTATGTACAAAGATGTTTCGAACAGAAGGAGACCATTTCCACATTTTTTGCCTACTTTCAATGGCAAAACATATAGAACAATATGACACGCTTGCAAGATGATAAAACAACGTGGTTCGCGCTGTGGGTATAAGTTCTTTACATACAAAAATATATACCGGGTTGCGTAAAATAAACATTGTGCTTTCAAATTGGATTTTATTCACAATTTGATAATGTTCATTATGCGTCACCCAGTACACTTGTAATCATAAGTTAGAATTTTCCAAGCGTACAGTGTCGGAAAAAACTGGAGGCGCCGAAATTCGACTCAGGATATTAATCAAAGTCATGGCAGTTGACCCCAGCAAATATATGCAACTGTAGAATATGACCGATTCTGGAGAATTTATAATTTAATCGCGTTTCGAAATGGATGTGGATAAGGCCCAATCCCGATCTGGTTGAATAATTTCGTGTATGTCAACGAACATGAACAATAAGAGCTCATTACAAGGCATTGTATTGTAAAAGGAAAGTTTGCCGGGCAAAATATATGAGATTGCAGAAAACCGGAAATTAGTTGGGAAAGAATGTGTACTTTTTTATGAGAAGTGAAAATAACGCGAACAACGCAGACAATTCGCCAATGAAAGGTATGTGCAAACTCCGAATTCTAAAGTTTTCAACACCTTTCGACAACTGTGCAACGTTATATACCAGAAACATGCTCCAAATGCTTTGATTATCCATGCATAGACTGAATCTGAATTTTAATAGAGCTTCAATAAAAATTTGAATGATCATAAGCCAATGTAGTTTAAAGGCAGAAGAACATTGACTTATAATCATTGCCATATGGTATTTCACCTTTCTGCTCTATTAAAATTCGGATGCAGTTCTAGGCCTTGTAATATGCATTTGCCTTTATAATACATATTATTGGCCGCATTTATGTCCCGATTCCACACAGTCTTACAGTCTGCGTTTCGGCAAACTGCAAAACGGTGTGGTGATCGGGAAATATTTAGATTTTCAAAACACTTGGAGCACAGTTTCGTCGATCTAAACTCATCGACAGATATAACGTCGCACAGTGTTTTAAGGTGTTTCAACACTAGACGATGCGGAGTTCGACCATATCCTTTCATAGGAGAATTTGCCGCAATTGTCGAACTTCCCATAAAAAATAACACACTTTCGTCCCCCACGAATTTCTTCGCTACCGTATGCGCGGTTTTCTCCGACATCATAAATTTCTGAAACTTCAACCGAGCTACTTTCCGTTGACAATACACACTTTGTAAACGGTGTAAATTTTGGAGCTCAAATTGAACGTAGTCGTTAAAATTTCCCGACATACACGAAATTATTCTTCCCGTCGCTCGCTGTCGATTTTCACGCAGCTTATTTACATGGGATTGAGCCCCACCAGTCCATTTCATTAATTTACGTTTTCGCGAAAACTCTCCAGACTCGTGTCTGAATTGGGCCGATTTGTATTTCACATTTACAAATCGGTCCAAACTGTCATATGCCGCAGTTGCATACATTAGTTTCAGACCAGGATCACAACCTATGACTTTGTTGTAAGATCCTGAGTCGAATTTTTCGCGGATTGTTGCCAATCTGGCAACTTCCCTTGCTTCTATTATAACCTTAGAAGCTGCCTTCGGTTTCTTCCGACGGAAGAGAAGCGAAATCGATACTCCATCTGTACACATGGAGAAATCGAACTTATGATTACACGTTTCGAATTTTTGGTAGTTAAAAAACTTACCCCACATTTCGATTTTTGCCTTCTTGAATGATTCCCACGAAATTTCATCACCCTTTAATCCTACTGAGCCCAGTAGACCATGCAAGGCTTGCGTGTCATACCGAACATGTTTTCTTCCTTTTTTGAAAATAGGGAAAATGCGGAAATTTCTTATCCCCTGCTGTTCGAAAAACCGTTGTAACCGGTACAAAAATGGTATATACCTATACCATTCGGTTTGCAGATTTGTAAATCTGCCCGCATGCCCCAGAACATCAGTAAGCAGACCTAACAAAACCGTATCAGCGTTTTGTTGACTGCTTTCATTATTGAACAGATAGTCCAATGTTGAAAAGCAGTCTCTGTCCGGGAGAGTTGTCCGGAAAAATGTCCGAACCCTGCGATACATATGAATGCTAATGTTGTTTTTTAAGCTTGTCTCATATGTAGCGCACGCGAAGACAAACAAATTCGATCGATAGGATCCATCATATTGACGGAAATCGGATATACCCCGACGCATTTGATCATACGCCGGTGGTATTGCGTACTGTCTTGGGCTTCGAGCTTTCAAGGCATAGAAATAAGCCAAGAATTTTGGTTTCTCTTCTATGCCCACATTGGGATTTGAACCTAACAGAGTCATCATGTCATGATGTATGCATAGGGATGTTTCGACCATCCACATAGATAGTTCGTCAACATCTTTATTTATTTTTTCAGCAACTATCTTGCTCTTTAAAATTCCCGCAAGACCACATTTAACTGTGAACGTCTCGTAGCCCTTATTTTCTGGCCCATGCAGCCTTTTCATTCCGACTGGAAAAAAGATTAAAAATTATAAAAAAAAGTAAAGTACAGAAGATTTTATGCTGCGCTTTGGCAGAAATGGGACTCTATGAAGAAAACAAAACAGTCAAATAAATATATTTTCCAAATTTTATTGAAATCGGTTACATTAGTATTTAAAATACATCGAAAAAACTCAAAGAATATATATTGCTGACATAATACGTTTTTATTGTTTATTTCTATACAATTTTAATATCTTCCCACATATTATCTATTGGATTTATGTCCGGCGATTGAGCGGAGCACTCCATCACATTAACTTTATTGGTCTGGAACCAACAGTTGTTCTTTTTCCTCGTTATCCTGTTGAAATATCCAGAGTAATGGCATATTTTCTTCAGCAAACGGCAGCATAATGCTTTTCATAACTTCAATGTACACGTCTTGCGTCATAGGATGTTCTTCAATCTAATGAAACAATCTCTTTTAAAAAAAAAGGTAAAGGCGCAACAATTATTTTGTGGGAAGGAATATTTAGTGCTTTCTATAATAAATTTTTTTTTTTTTAAATTATTATTAGAAATAGTAGTGACAGCTTTTTAGAAAAATGAGAATAAAAAACGTAAGTTCTAAAATTTTGAGGTTTCGATCGATACGAACCCAAACATTAAAATTAAGGCAAAAAATACTGTAAAAAAAAATGGCGACTTAAAACGTTTCTTTGACCAAATGAGTTTTTGGAGGCCCCTTTTCTGTGTTAGTAATCTTAGAAATAACTGTGCTCCTGAGATCTAAATATTTAGTAGAAGAAGAAAAATATGAATCCCCAACTAGATTATTGCTTAAGGTTTGACAACATTCTCGTTTACCGACTTTGATTGTGTCAGTTGTGGACCATTAGTACATATTTCTCCACATCGATGTTTTGCAAATAGAGGAGAAAATAAAAACGATAGATAATATATATTCCAACTTTATTATTTTCAAAAGGATTTTATTCCAAAAGATGATTGTCAAAACAAGTCTACTCCAAATTAAAATGTAAATTATGTTAAAATAAAAAATGAACAAAACACCATATCACTGAATTGAAAATTTAACCTATTCTGGCCTAACCACTATGAGACTTTTCCAATAACGTTAGAATAATGGTTGACACTTTATAAAACTTAATAAAAATAAAATAAATCTAGATATTTTACTAAAAGAACACTAAAATTCGAATTCGAAGTCGAAAATCGAATCGTCGTCGATTAGTTTTATTCAAAATCTGACCGGGAGCCCTATTTTCGAACACAATCAAGTTTACTGGCATACACAAATATGCAAAATCGATTCGAGTATAAAGTCGGTATTATGAACATTCGTAAAATTTTTAAAATTAAATTCAAGAATATTTTTCATGAAACGAATTTTGTATTTACTCTCTTTCTACAGAACAAGTTAGGGTTTTGGCACAAGTTGAGAAAGTAAAAATATTGGTTTAGGGATTGTAGTGATGCAAAATGGCAGGTTACTTGGAGCATTTACTAACGAAATGTTTTTTTTTGCATTATTTCTGAAACATCTAGAACGGATCTATTTTGTATCTAATAGACACAATTATAAAATAGTTAAAATCAATTCTCAATCAATGAAAAAATTTACTTTTTGTTTTACTTTTTTAAGCTTACTGCTCATTTTTGGAAGTTATAAAAGAAGAACTTAAAAGAACTTTTTATATTGTATAATATTTGAGCAAATTAGTATTTTTATGTTAATTTTCATTTTGATTTTACAAAACTTTTAAATTTAAATTCTAACATTTTTGATTAGAATTAGCTTCCAATTTTTAATATTTTATTAAAAAACACTTTAAAAATTAATTCATAAAACTTGAAATTTAATAAAAAAATAATTCACTAACCTTTTCTGATGTTTTACAATCAAATGAAAAATACAAAATTAGGAACTTCTTTTAGCCGTTTTTCTTTCAACAGAAACCCAAAACAATAAATAAGTTTGATTTCAAAAATTGGGTTAAGTTTTGCTATAATGAAAAAAAAAACTTAAGGTAATTATTTAAAAACACAAAAAGGACGCGCGGACAACAAGAAATACGGAACAACGACGGGAAAATACAAATTCAAATTGAGATAACTCACTTTTATTCTGTCCTTTTTTTTTGTTTTTTATTTTAATAGTTTTTCACACATTTAATTTAATTTTTTTTTGTTTCACATTTTTTAAATTATTATCTTCTTTTGCCTGAGAGCTGATAAAAGTTGACCACAGAAAATAATTATTTATAGACAAAGAAAAAAAATATACCGAAAGAACCGTGTCTATATTTATTATAAACCGCGCGCGCGATGATGGGCGAAATGTCAATAAGGCAACACTGAAAAACCTAACGTCTAAAAAATCACCCAGGATATTTAAACTAAAGACAACATTAGAAGAGCAATAATGTACATTAAATATCTCACGATCCTCGATTTAACTTTGATGTTTGGAGAAGAAGATTTTCTCAATTATTGAGTTATAGCAAAAAGCATACAATAATGGCTGTAGTTACAACTGAAAAAAATGTATATCGCGGCTATGTCGATGAAGGCTATCCTGTCGATTTGATCAATACTTATATTGCGATAAGAAATAAAACAACAAATAAAGTAGAAAATATATATTTAAAAAAATTATTTTAAATGTAAATGTATAATAAAATTGATTTTTCAGGTTCGTTTCGTTCAAATTGAACAAGCATCAATGAAAAATCATATTTATGATAAAATTGATTGATTGCAATCATGCAAAACAAGCATGGAAAATTTCCAATTTTGGTAGGAGTAATAAAATGTGTTCCGAAAATTGGGCAATCGTAAGCAAAATCTTTTAAAATTACATACTATACCTCTTTATAGAAAAGTATAGGTTTTTTTTTGTACATACTATAATATCTCACCCGGTTTTCAACGTTCTCTAGCATAAAAGTGCACACCTCAAGAATTTCAGTTAAATTTATTCGATTCCTTTTGGCTTGTACACACTTACATTTTACTCATCTATATCTATTTATATAGTATTACATTCGATTTAATTTCCAAAAACCATCTTTTTCTTGGAGAATATATTTTTTATCATTTTGTATTATGAGGTGAAGATATATTTTTATGGCAGCACATTTAAATAGAATTTAATTTGCGAAGAACAAGATATATTTGAGGATAATTTGAAAATTGAAAATAAGGTAGAAGGATAAAAGAATATAAGATATATATAGTAAGATGATATTATACATAAATTTGCTTTGCAAGCACAGTTTTCTAGATACAAACATTAGTTAAAAATTATATTCTTAATGTATTGCCGACAACATTGGTTTGTAAAACATTAGTGAGAGATTAAATTCAAATGTAACGTAATAAAAATTATGAATTGTTGTCGACTTTTTCTTGAAGACTTTAAGAATTTTTTCAAAAAGTTTTACTACTTTAATATTGAGTAAAATATTTTTTTTTTAAAAATTTCTTCTACAAAATAATAGTGAATAAAATTTATTCCAAAGTTTTCGATTTTTCCCATTTATTTATACCATTTTCCACTGATACTAAAAAAAAAAAACTAAAGATATGGGAAGATTATATAATCCGGGAATCATAAATTACTTTTCACCTTAAACAAATGGGCAACAATATTGCCCACTAAGCAACCACTAAAAAGGGAGGTAGAAAACAAACAAAACTGTCAGAGATCAGTGTCTGAAAACCAGAAAAGCCAAAATTCTAGTGACCGCAATCACATCCCAGCGGACTTTCCCCATTTTTCGACAAATAGCCACAAGGGGGTTGTGTGGTGTCACTATATTTTCTGTCTTGTTTTAATTCATTTGGGCAAAGTGAAATTACTCCTTTTTATATCATTGTTGTATAGTTTTTATTGTAGTATGCATAATAATAAAAATAATTTTATTACAAGTTGAGAATACTCCGAGAAATACAAGTTTTAAGATATGAGTTGTTCATATAGGAAAAATTTGCATGATTGCAGCATATCTCTGCCAGTGGAAACATATGTTAATGTATGCGTAATGCATTTCCTCCTAAAATTCATATTTTATATAAAAGTTAAGAGTTAAGAGTTAAGAGTATGCTACTAAAATGATTTTATGTAAAGTGTAAACTTCAAACAAATATCTTCTTAAGAATAAAGTAAATATGGCTAACAGATTAGCCACTTTTTTCAACACTTGAAACTGAATATTAAGTATAAATGATCTTTTGCTCCTTGGCACGTATATAAAAGAATAAAGTTGTCGTCGTTAAATCTATTTTTTTTTTATAGTGTTTTAGAAGTGCGGACGTAAAGTTTTCATTGATTTCAAATTGTTTTTTTGGGTAATAATCGAACACTTTTGTGTTGGAAGTGGAAAGGAAAATATCTCAACTCATCATTGTACTGATATAGCTATGCCTGAATGAATTTGATTCAATGATGGTTCTTTAAAAGTTCTATATATGTACACAAATCTAACGAGGAGTCTCATATCATAGGGATTAAACTATATAGGAGATATATTTCCATGTTGAGTGATGATTCAATGGCGATAAAGCAAATTTGCATATGAATTGAGAATTAAGGATATCTATACGGTGAGGGTGCATGTTAGGATAAGAGGACAGTTTCTGTACTAAATGAATCATCAGCAAAGCTTATCATTTATAGCTTCAAGCAGATAACAAAAAACTTTTGCAAAATTGATTGAAAATTGATAGATATTACGTAAGTAAATAATTTTGTTACAGTCGATGTGTAAGTATTTTAATTTTTATATACATGTATGATAATTTTAATTAAGGAAACGATTTTCTCGTTCAAATTTAACAATAGAAGCAAATGACATAATTTTCTTTTAATGTACGAGCAATTTTTCGATGAAAATTTATATATTTCTCGAAGATTCTTTTGCCAGAAGCTCAGGTTCGGATATCAGCTTTATTATTGACCGGTTTTTACGTAATATTAAACATTACGTTACGAAAATCAGGTATATCTTTAAATTTTTATGTACATATAAATAAACCTATATATAAATATGTATATACAAGGATATGCTATAAGTATATAATAAAAAGTGAAAAAATATTTTAACAATGAAATCAGTCACCCATTTGACTGACATCAAACGGAAATCCCATTTGTTCACTTCGCGGTATTTCGAAAAAAACGAGACAATTCAATTCATAAGGTGGGCCATAAAATGGAAAAGCATTTGGAAGTAAACAGGAGGAATTTTTGAAATCTTAGATAAAAAAGTATATTCTTAGAGTTTACTTGAACATTTTTTACCTAACATTTTCCAGAAAAGGAAAAGAAAAAATAGATGACAACGGCTGCTGCTATGGAACCAAATCTAAAATAATGAAATTCAAGAAATGTATCCAAGCTGATAAAATAGAAAACAGAATAAATCTTTGAAATTAATAAACACTAGAAAGGTGACTTAATCTGGTTGATATTTTTAAAATGGAAATGTTTCTTTAAAAAATTGTGAAGAGTTAATTTATTCATGTCTACCATTTTTGCTTTTGTCCGCCGTCGTAATATTTATATTAAAGTTTATGTCACAATGTGCTTTTGGTGTAAAAAAAATCATGTGTAACATGTGTACGGAAAATTTTCATCAATCAAATTTGGAGTTTTCAATTTGCGATGTTCCTATTTTCATATACGAGCTAGATATAGAAAATCCCATTGCCTGCATGCATTGGAAGAATATTTTCTTCCATTTGAATTATTCTACACTAGTTTCTTGAGATATACTCTTTCGTCATTTTAAAAAATGTGTTCTTATGTATATTTGATGTTTAGCTTAAATTCGAAAAAAAATATTAAGCCATTGATCAATTAATTATTCATGTCGTTTATTATCATATTTGTATAAAATTTTATAATAATATATGTTATAAATGGGAAAAATTGAATCAGAGAATTAATTTTAGGTAAATTGGAGTTTTGTATCTTGGTTTTTGTCTTTTTTAAGATGCCATTTTCCCAATCCTCACCAAATTTAATCTGCTTCAACATCTAAGATGTGCGTATTCTAAATTACCGATAGAGGAATTTCCAGGACCTTTTTTTGAAAACTCTTTGACAATGACCATGTTATTTGTCGAATTTTAAATTAAATTATAAAAACAATACTTACATTAAAGAAGAGAAGTGTACGTAGAGAATTTCGACTTTCATTGGCTAGAAATCTTACAAATTCAATTAAAATTTAAAATATTAGAAAGAACTGTCATTTTTGACAGATTTTTGGTAGTTTTTATTATAATGAACAACTGCAGACGGCCTAATTTTTGTATATCCTTTTTTGGACGGCACTTCTCGGAATGATGCCTTATGTGTTGTAGATATTGCTAGGACATCCTGCCTATCTTTCCATTCAACTGTTTTACAAACTTTAAAAAATCTAATATTATCGCTGACCAAGTAATATATTTCACCGTTACAGAACTTAATAATTCTCTTCAAAACACAACGCGTTTCAATATGTCTTGGACTCTGGGCTCTGATAACAAACCGATTGTCACACGTATCTGACATCTGGTATCGAAAGTCTTCATTCCATTAAAGTACTAACATTTACGTAAAATAGTTGAATAGCATCATATTAAATTTAACTCATTGTAGAATATTTTATAAGTCGCTACACACAATCGAATCTAGCATCGGCTTTATGGTAAGTGTTAAAGGCCATATAATTATGGTTTTGAATATTAAAATAATTCAAGTTTAAGTAGTGCTGTGCACATTGTTTTTTTACCTAAATTTAGCTTAACTTAACTAAATATGATATAAGATTATAAGAAGATTTAAAGGAATCGATATAAACGTACTGATTGTTACTTCTTAAAATGTAATTTTTCCTAAAGATCTGCTACAAAAAAAAATTAACGTGATTCATTTCATGGGTCAAAAATTATATCCCTGTGATCTTTTTGTTGAAAATTATTTATTGTATTTGAACAGCGTAGTCCTTAATTTTCTCTAACTTATCTAATATGAACTCTATTTGTTCATATAGTTATTTCTAGAGGATATTTTAAGCCGATTACTGTAGAGCTATTTGGTACAGCTTTGAATGCAATTAAGATTTTATTCACTAAAGGACATTTTGATTATATTTATGTATACATATGTGTATATTTATTATTATATATAAGATAAATTCGAGATAATTTTAACAGGCTGAAGAAATGCTTATTTCTAGATGAAAGATATTGAAACGCTGAAGGTTCTTTTCAGTTTACTTATCTTGTCTCTAAAATATATGTGAAAAAAAGGGATTAATTATGTAATAATAATAAATTCATATTCAAAATTATAACTGAAAATCTTTTCATATTACAAATATTGTTACATCCAAGAGTATATTGTGTAGGTTCATAATTGATATCATTTGCAATACTAAAATATTGGCATTTTCGAGATTCTAAATATAGATTGGTCTTCATCAGTTCCAGTTGAAAGCGTGTTTCACTGTTTATAAAGTACATACTTATATTATATGTCATTCAGCTATAGGTGCAATACGGGGAAGCAAATAATTCGAAAGCTAAATGCACTTAAATGCTTTAACTGAGATCTCCTTGAGTCGGTAATATTTTCAAAAGTTTATAATAATCTCTACATAAGCTTTGATACTATATATATGATCATTTCAAGTTGAACTCAAACATAATATTTGCACATCGAGAATTATTCACATACAATATACATATGTATACACCTTTGAAAGGAAACCAAGATAAGTGTTACGAAATGATAGATCCGAATTGTATGATGCAGGCTATACAAAGGTGCACATGGGTATATATGTATATATCAGTTTGATATAAACATATAAAATCTTATACACAGTTGGTTTTAGTTTTATTTAAGTTTCACATTTAACTGAGAGCTCCTTGAGTCGGTAATATTTTCAAAAGTTTATAATAATTTTTTTTTAAAGAATCCATTCCTAATCAATGTATATGCCTTTTACCGTATAATAACGATACACATAATTTTCATACTGAAGCTTTATCAATTACATTTAAGTCTATTTAAAAATTTTATACATATTTCGTAATGTAATCTTGAAAGTCAACAAAACTCTACTGATTAAACACATTTTAACTTTTCCATAAGTAGTTGAAAGCCCTTTATATATTCGTACAAATTTTTAGGTAGTGTAAAACCAATAGTATATGTTATAACATCTCAACGTACATACTTCTAGAAAGCAAAGGGATTTATATTTAGCTGTGAGGGTATGAAAACGCACTTATATATAGCAAATTGTGTTAAGTTTAAGTATACTACGACGAGAAGAAAGTCGTTAAGTTTAGGTGAAATGATGATTTTGGGATTCATTAATACATTTCATACATCGTTTTCGTTTATGTAGATATTAAAGTTTGGTATTAATCTATTAACGGCCAGTTCTGTGAATCCAATTTATCCAATTTATCCATATTATTAGCTTTAGGATACAATACTATATCTACGCTTTTATCGTTGCCTTTTATGTCAATTTTATTTTGGTATTTTTGGCAATATAGTTAACTTATTTTCGTTAATTATTTAAATTCAACTCAACGACAACGTTGAAGTGTATTTATTTTTTCTTCGACTTATATGTACATTGTACATAATTAAAATCGGGTTAATGCACTTTTAAGGAATAAAACGTATTTGTTTGATAAATATTTTATTGCACTAATTTTAAGTTTTACATCGTATTATAAAGTTTACTTACTTTCAAGTGAAACATCTTATTAGCATTTCTGAAACATGTATTTAATCAAAAACTATAATTTTAATTAATTAAAACATATAGTAACGTAAAATCGGCGTATAGCGGAAAAACTTTCAAAACTAATAATATTTAAAGGCTTTTTCTGCATAACTCTGTTTCTTCTTCTTCAGATAGCCTAGGCCCTAATAGCAATCTATTCTCAAAATTTCATTTAATTGGGTATATTAGATTTTGAAATAGATTCAAAAAACTTTATGAAAGAGCTTACTTTCTCCTACGACCATTTCTTTTCCCATTATCCTTATACCGATTTTATTGAAATTTACCACAATATCGCTTGTTTATGTAGTCAACGTATGGAACTAATTTTAATAAAAGTGGAGTACAACCTTTCCAATTAAATTCGAAAAACAATAAAAAAAAACAACAAAACTCTTTGGTCACCCTGGTTTTTGCTTTATAACTTAACTCCTCCTCGGCCAATTTAGCTTAAATGCAATACCAAATCCAGTAGTATCTACCATGGGCCATAAAAATTTTCGTGCTATAGGTCAAGAAGAAATTAATGTATAAAGAGGGAAATCGGGGATCGAACTTCAGAAAATAATTGGCAAAACCTAAGATATTTTATGGAATACCTTACTTCTGATTTTGTAGGCTAACCAAAAATAAATGTTAATCACTTGAGATAAGGGATTACATCCGAACATCCTTAATTACCTGCTACGAGAGCTTTACAAGACTGTACAACAGAGTGTACTGTGAGTTTATCTAGTATGTATTGAAGATGTTTTGTTTTGTTTAAGAGAAAGAGATCTACGTACACTGCAACCTGGTAGAAAGATCGGAGTTAGGCGCGACATTCTTAGTCCTGCAAAAGTTTTGAAATTTCTCAACATCTTCTGTATAGAATTAGCACAATGAATTCTCATTTGAAGCATTTTCTTGTAACTGCATTTAACCACAATTAAATGAACAGCTTCTACAATTTGTGAAATTCCAGTTTTCTTAGATATTTATATGTTTATCGTGCAAAAACAAAAATTTGAAGGGTCATTAACTTTAAAACGAAATAAAACAAAGTTATATTTTTTATAGGAATATGTTTGTCAAAGAAAGCTTTATAAAATCAAAATTTCTAATGTTCTGAATAGTTGTCCCCCAATTGAATAGTTTTCATAATTCAATCGTCAAGTCTGAGGTCGGTTTTATGAGAAAGTTGCGTGACAATAAATTTGGGTGACAGTTTTAAGCACAAAAGACCGTAGGTGCTTTTTCATAAATAAAATTAGCATAAGGAAGGTTTTCTGGGACAAAAAAATGAATATTTGAATATATTTAGTTTAAGAAATATAATTTTCAAATGAAAAACTTTGAAAAAACCATAAAAAAGATATTTTCAATTAAAATTTTAAAATAAAATAAAACTCTTTTAAATGCGGCTAAAAATTTTTCTTGATTTACTTTTTTGTCTTGATTGGGAATCTTTAAACACATTTCACGTGAAACAAAATCTCAATAATAAAATTGCAATTAATTTTTGTTACAAACATCAATTCTCAATCTAGATGTGAAAATGCTCCCAATTAGAAGTTCCTGGAGGGTGTGGGTGGTGTAAATGGGATATGAAATGAAATGAACGAATGAGAATGAAATCGAAAGATAATTCTACAATATAAGGAAATAAGCTTAGGATAAATCCCCGGGAATTATCCACTTCGTCCTTTTTTGCTGTTTTGTTAACATTACTTTCTTTTTACTTTTTCTTTTTTCTTTTTTTTTTTTTTGGTTGTCGGTTCAAGTGGCTTTTGATTGTAAAGACTGACTTAATGGTTGTAAGGGGTTTCTTCAATACGTCTGGATATATACAATTCTCGATGGGGTGTATGTATCTCTATGTACCAGTATATATATGTATGCTTTTGGTGTACAATAAAATTTCGATTAACTACCATCAATGCTGGCGTTTCTTAATTCAAATAAAAGAAGATAATTTTATATTTTCTTAATATCGAGGAAGATTGTTTTTTTAGTTTAACATTTAGTATATAACTAAAAATAAAAAACATTCAAATGGATTTTAATCTTTGCTGCAATTTTCGTTTGAACAGTTTAATATCTCTCAAGTATTTGTGTTTATTTTGTCCATCACTAAAAGGTGATATAAAATCTTATGTCCTTATAGGCTTAGGGATTCGTATAGTGAATTGTTTCAAGGAAAATCTGCTATACTACAAATACATAAATAAAGTAAATCGAAAATTTTTGATTTGTTTTTTTAATATTTTGTCATATTATTTAATTGTTCCAAAATAATATTTTTAGTCGCATGTAAAATTCAAATTTGAAATTAAAAAATTAACTTTTATCAACATAATTATTTGTGTTTGCAATTAAATTATATAACCATTGCCTTTTATTTGTCATTATCCAAAAAATAACCTTGCCCAAAGTTGGATAGTAATTATAAATATTTATAGTTGATACGATCGATACGTGTTATTAACTTTATCCGATATCTCCAAACATGAAACAATAATTTTGGAAAATTATATAATTCAATAAGTATATAAATACCCTTTTTAGTTCAGTTTCATCACAATTGAATTGAATATTCTAAAGTAGAAATGTATATTAGTCAAATAATTTTGATAGCAGCCAGCTTTGCAACTTTTGCTTATGGTGGCAGGGTAAAAAAAAAAATTATTTTCAACATATTCTAAATAACATATTATTATGTTTATTATAGAAAATTTCAGTTGAAAAAGCAGTTCTAGAAACTGTCGATCCAGAATATCTGAATGTTAAAGTCGATCTAAGAAAGGATGGAGAGAATTCGGTTATTGATGTGAATGCTGATGTTTTGAAGGATTTGGGTGCAGATCTTTTCATTCAAGTAATAATCCAAAAAAAATCTGCTGCTGGAGAATATCAAAACATCTTTAAAAGTGATGTTACTGATAGATGTCATTTTGTTGATAATCGTGAAAAATATCCTGTATTGAATATGTTAGCTAAGGATATGGACAAGTATGGTAATTTACTACAAAAATGTCCAGTGAACAAGGTGAATATATTGCTAAAATAAATTATGTTCTCGTATATTTAATAAATAAACAATATGTTTAGGGAAATTACTATCTGAAAGGGTATATATTTGAATTGCACGAGACTCTAGAGAAGCAAGTACAAGACGGAGAATATTGTATTCATTTTCTAATGTTGAAAGAAATTGAAACTCAGATGAAAACATTATTTTCAATTAAATGGTTTGTAAAAGCTTGAAATATGAACTTACTTTGAGTTATTATTAATATGTTACATATTACAATAAAAGTTATTGCATCATTTGAATTTTGTTTTAATGGAGTTTAATGAAATCTACAATAAGTCAATGAAGGCTTCTTCTATACAGATCTTATTTTCTAACGAAATTTATTCAAATTGTGGGGCAAAAAAAAAATTGTTATCCTTTATTTTTGAAAAAATCATGAATTTTGTCGGATATATACTGTTTCTGTGACCTGTCTTCCATAAAATAAAAATTCATTGTCTACACTAGAAATAGGTTTGGTACCAAAAAATTAATCTTTTTTCGAATATCCTTAATTATCATTTCCAATTAGGACATTAGCGGAAGAATGTTGTGTGAAAAATTATGCTCTTCTTTTTCCGGTTTTATGCTCTTTATTCAGTCCTCATCACATTAATCCTGATAAAACGTTTCTTAAATTTTTTTTGAAAATTTGATTCCGCAAAGCATATTCCTCCTATGTAGAACCTCTATGGTACGGGAATTAAAAGTCATTGTTTTCTAATAGATGCCATAAGTAGTACTTCTTGCCTGCAAGTTAAAACGACAACACATTTAATTGGAAGTACTGTTAACAAGCTTTAATATTCAATATATGACATTTAGGTGAGGTGAATTGAAAATGTCAATTTTTGTGCAATAAAAATTTGGATTTAACATACGAGAAGCATTTTGTTTCAATCTAAAGAGAACTGCTACTGAAAGTCATCATTTGCTTGCGGAAACTTAAGTAGAAGATGCTTTATCTGCACCAACATATAGAGCATGGTTTCGATGCTTCGAAAATGATTTTAGCATGGAAGACAAAGAGTATCCAGAACACCCAAAAAAATTTAAAGATGAAATTGAAAGGATTTCTAAATGAAGATCCATGTTAAACACTTGAAAAATTATCAAGAACAATAAATGTTGATAGATCCACTGTTTAATTCCCATACCCAATAAATGTAGCCAGTGAACTTCCCAAATTTCATATGAATTGGATAAAGTGTTTATGAGGGAGAACAAAACTCTGACAGACATCTGTCCGTCTGTTGAAGGGACATGTTTTTGCAAGTTTGTGATGCCAAAAAATTTGCTCGAACACAAAGTTTTTCAGTTAAATTGGATCCCATTTAATAATGTAATTTTTCCAATCGTTACCCAATTAATTTTGTTTCATTTGATTTAAATTATATATCGCGAATCATGCCAAAAACAATATAAGGTTATATTTGTTGCATTTATATTAATTATTTTTATATATTTCTATATTTATTTTCGGCATACATGTGTACTAGAAGTATAAATGGGGCTAAAATTACATTCTTTTTACATAGGTGTTTATGGTTTAGGGTTTTGAAAAAATTGTCGTTTTTTTTTTTAATTCAAATTAACTAATTTGTTTTATTTATAATAATATTGAAATGTGATAGATGTAAAGCTCCTATTATTTTATGAATTATTAGCGAAACCTAAATATCTGTGTTCCCATTCTTGGTTCATTAAGTGATGGTGTTACACTTTTTTGTTTTGATTTCAATTTCGGACCAAAGGGTTAGGCTTTAAAAAGGGCGGCTCTCCCGATAGAGAAATCACGTGCTAATGAAACATTGTGTATATATTGTTGGAAAAGGTTGTCGTTTTCAAATAGTATCCGAGGATCCATTCGATTAACTTGCGTTAAGCTGACTGGCTATTTCAATTTGTTCACTTCAATGATTCAAAAGGTGATTGGGTCGAAGAAATCAGTAAAGCGCAGGTTCAATAACTATACTAAAGCAATATTCATATATAGCCTTGGAATGGGTTGTACCGTTTGTAAACTTGTTATATTTAAATATAGTTTACAGTGGCGTACTGGTTTTTTTTAATAAATCTATATCTAAAAAAAACAATTACAAATTCAATTAAAACCGATTTTATGGTGTAATTTTTATTGAAAACATTGTTATTAGAATAAATTAGTTACAGTTTTGTATTAACACAAACTCTCAAACCTATTAAATGTTTGATAATTTCAAAAGAAAAATTTCCTTAAAAACATTTTTAATGAAAAGGATTCTTTTTTGACAGTGTAAAACTTACAGAAATAAGAGAGAATCGTTATATTTGAAAGAGCTTTTTGTAATTTTATTGTAAGAGCAATATCAAAAAAGAAAAAAAACAAGAAAAAAGCTTTTTTGGGGGGATGAACATAATAAAAAAGTTCTAACTAAGAAATCACAACATATAATAACGAAGCACTGGGCTGGCTAAATGCATTCTTTAAAAGCTTTTAACTCTTGTCACGATTATTGACATCCCTTTCTTACAACTTTAAATTTAAGGTTGAACAAACTTATAATCCATTTTGAGCCTATGAAGTAACTATTTCCCTAATGCACCAAAGTGAAAACTTGTAGTACAATAAAATGTTTGGCCATATTTGCAATAAAAAGCTTTTATATATAAGAATCGGGTTAGAGTAGATATCCCTACCCCTACCCCTAAATACAGTGTTCTACTTGAAGGAAATACTAAACTGGAGTACACGGAAGTTGCTATTCGTAGGATCTCTTATATAATCTGATACTGAATTTTTGTGTTTAGTTTTACTTTTACAAGGCGAATTCAGAGAGTAATATATTTACACTCTAGGTTTTTTTTTTTTTTTTTCAGATCGACTATATACTATAAAAAAAGGAAATGAATAAATGTTGGAAATTGATTTTAGTATATGTATTACGGCGAAAAATTCGTCCTATGTGAAGCCTAACTGTTAAATAATATTCAAGATCAGTTTAACGCGACAAATGAACGTGCACGGACGATATCCTTTTTTAAAAGTAAATAAGTTTAAAGTGAAGAAAAGGATCAAACGGTAATTATGTGGAGAGAAATGGTTTCTGAAGTTTTTATAACTGTTGATATTGTGTAATAATAATAAAACCTTTACCGAATAGATTAAGAAAACCAGAAAATATTCTACAACATTTTATATTGTTCATCTTTGTTAGTAAAACAAAGAACATTTTTAAATGTCGGAAATTATGTGTCGCGCTTTTTTATTGTAAATATTTAAATTTTTATGTTTTATTTTTTATGCTAAATTGAAAATTTTCGGTGATGTTTTATACTAGTTGTTTTTTTTGGGGGGGTTTTTATTAATTTATATAAAGTAATGTGTTTTCAAATGTAAAAATAAGAACGCCGCTCGCTTAAGATCGATGGTTGTGATCAATGGTAGTCATATATATGTATGCGAAATATAATACTTGTAAATATAGTTATTAAAAAAAAAAAACGTATAATAATTTACAAATTGTAGAACAATAAGATTATGCTTCGTAATTAATAAATTGTGGTATAACAGTCTCAGAATCTTTCGGTTTCCGTGCTTTTAAATATAGTCGAATATTAAATTAAGTGACTTTTAAAACTCCTTTTTTTTTCTAAACATTATCATATCAAAAATATTTTTTTTAATATTACCAAAGTTTTAGGGCATATCATAAAAATTAATATTTTTTTGTAATATTTTAATGTAATGCTTTTAACTTTTTACAAATGTGTTATTGGAAATGTGAACTTGTGTAAATTAATAATATTTTCCGAGACTATTGGGTTTAAATTTAGTTTTTAGTATAGAGTTCCAGGACCTTTCTATATTATAATTGATCACGCACTTTATTATATTATACTCTTTACATATATATAGCACGTGGCAAATTAAACTACCCGAAAGCTTTATATTTTTCGTTGTCTCAACTTGTTTTTCTTTTGTAAGGAATTACGAATTGTTTCCTTTGGTCCTGTTATATATAGATGTGTGTGTGTGTGCCTGTGTGTATTTATTCAGTGATAGTGAATTTGTTTTGGTGCTGAATTTTTTATAAGACAAGTTGTTGCATCTCATACAAACAATTTTTTTTGCCATAGTTGCCGAGATAGTGTGGGGTAAGTTGAATATGGAAGCTTAATATTTCATTGCAAATTATTTAAATTATATGCTTTTATTGTATTTACTAAACACTTATATAGCAAAAAAAAATCTAGGGAAAAATTGAATTTCAGATAATTATATACTATATGAATAAAATTAATTAATGTCAGGTCTTTAGAAAATTTTCACATTTTAAGAATGCTTGAAAATTTAATTTCTTAATTTATTTGAGTCTTCTGCTTTCTGCATTTTGTGAATTGCATTTTTTTCTTTTTTTGGTTACGTTTAATTAAAAAAAAAAATGGCAAACGCAATTTCCAGTCTGTTAAATTTTCAATTTTAAAAACAATAAATGTTGTGTTAAAATTTTTTAAATGTTTTAATAAGAGTTCCTTTTGTTTCCCTAGCTTTTCTACATACCTAGGTAGTTTTCTACTTTTAATATGGATTGTTGTTCTGTTACTGCAGCGAAAGTTTTTGTTACGTATATACGATTTTTTAAATTCATTTGAATAAAAAACTCAATACAAACGAATTTATTTTTAAACACGAAATAAATATCTATTGTGGAGTTTCGTATAGGTTTGATTATGTTTTTACTACCATCAAAAACTTTTCAATTTTATTTGCAAAAAGTATGGTATTTTTATTTAAAAACAAAAAAAATTTATTACACTCTTCTTAACTATGTTCGTTTGTCCCCCTTGGACTCGAAAACTACTGAACCGATTTTAATAAAATTTGGTACATGTGTAAATGTCTTTCCAACTTAGAGTATATGATATTAGGATTTTCGATAGGGGTTCCAAGGGGTTGGAGGCAAATATAAAAACTTCGCTGCTTTGTCCAATAGTAGTCAGATTTTCGAAAAAAAATTGGAATATATATTCGGGACAGACTAACTGATAGAAGAGGATGTGTCCTCATTTGATGGAAGTTCTAGGGGACGAAAAAAGAAAAACATCATGGAATTGGGAATGTATATTCTGGAGAGGGCAATATAGAAGAGAGACTGTGTCTCGACAATGGGTATTTTTTTTTTAAATTATGAATTCTTTAATCTTATTCTAAGAATAATGCGAGCAAAGTTGCGGGTACCAGCTAGCTAGTAATAAACCATATTATAAGTAACTAAATGCAATTTTTATGATCAAATTTCAGTCTAGATGGAAAAATAACGTTTTCTTTAATAGACGGCATATTTGTACATACAATAAGAACTAAGAACATGAATTGATAAAAAAGATTTCTTTTAATAATGAACACTTTAATTAGTAGAAAAGGAATTGTCCAAAATGTAAGATAAAACTTCAATCCACGTAGTCCGCTGATATAATTAAATAAATTTTCTTTTTTGTAAAAGTTTCGATTTCATTATTAAATCAGTGGACAAAGTTTAATTCAAATTGGACTAATGAAGAACAGAACTGAGCAAAACTATTTTCCATTTTATAGGCAAGAGAATCTATTCTTTGTATTTAGCAAATTTTGATCTATAAAGACCTATAATCTTAGAAAATATTTATTATAATGACTTATATTATTATATTTTCATTTATTGAATTATACTATAGGTAAAAAACAAACGTACATATAATAATTACATATAACTATAATGATATAAGTTTTATTATTATTCGAATCAAAAAAGTATGTTGAAAATGTGTATGATAAAAACATGACAAGATATATATTTAAAGAATTAAAGTGTTCTATCCATTATAATCATCACATCATAAATTTTATGACTGTTTGAACCATGTCAAACTTCTACAGTTCAGTTGATCATTATGGTCAACATCCTCGTCCTAATCGTTATCAATATTGCTTCCATCATCGTACCAATAAATTGCATCCTGATGGTGTAATAAAATAAAAATCCGATCACTTCCTTTTATAGAAAGAACAGCAACTCGTCAACCCTAATACGGCTTGGAGACCTTTCTATGATGTTGGGCAGATTATAATCTACATATTTACTTTGACATATATATATATATATACAAGTCTATGTGCACATATCCCGAAGCTATATTTATCCAGCAACAATCTATCTAGAAGGCATGAATTTACCTCGTGAATTGATGTTCGAGAAGAGCAATTATGAATAGCTACCCGTACTCCCAATAATCTATGTAGTAGTAGAACTTCCTTTCATCATCACACCACCTATTTCAATAGATATGATGGATTGACGTTAATCTAGCAGAAATGGGATATTTGATTGGATCAAGACTGCTGCCATGATATAACTACCTATACTAAATTGAATGTATGGCAGGAAACATATTCTTTCTCAATATATAGGGCATTGTGGGTGTTGATGATGAATTTGTTATTTATGTCCCCGTTATTAACGTGAATGAGATTTTGTTCAGGAGCTTACAGATTGACTAAAATCTACGCCATAAATTGTCACAAATTTCTCATTTAATTGTACACTCGTATCCAATTCCAGTTGATTATGATCCTCAATTCCAGGTTATTTGCAGTGCTATGTATTAATTGGGTGCTTTGTTCTTTTTCCCAGTTTTTTTTTCCCCCACTAATGAAGGATAAACGTCATAAATGTGTATATAGTTATGATATGTATACATATGCAGGACTTTTTTTTTATCGTTGGACATGCATTTCTCTTTAGAAAAAAGTTTATAAAACAAAAAGTGCATAAAGTTTAATGAACCGTAATTAATCCTGTACCAAATTAAGGTATGGGTAAGATGAACTTTTTGTAGTAGCAGTCAAGCAGAATTGGTATACGTTTAATATTGGATCAGACTGAAGAAATAAATTTGTTTAATGCCGCTATTAAACAAGTAGGTTTTTATAATAATCAAGGCAAGGCAATAATAATAAAAATTTGTGGTTTCCGGGTCTTATTAATTATTTCGATAAAATATTTGTGATTTAGATTTGTTATTTTAGAGAAATATATGTGTTCTTAACTGTAGTATACAGAAGGGAAAAAAATGTTTGCTTTTTAATATAGGAGCCTTTTTCCATCCCAAGCTTTTTTCATATATTTATATGTTTTTCATTCAAAAATAAATAAATAAATGAAAACAAATTAAAATTGAAACAATAATTTATAAACATATACTTTTCTGCTAGGACATACATATATTGGCTACCTATCAGTGCCATATGTCACCGCAGTAATTTATCATAATCGCAGCAAACACTAATAGAAGAGGGCACATGGTGACATTTTTTTCCATTATACATACATATGCGATCTGAATATTGGATAAATTATGGCTAAATTGACAAATTGACTTGACTGACAAAAATCGCAGCACATCCAACTTCCAAATTTTTTTCAAGTTTTCATGTGTCTGAAAAATTCACATTTTACGTGTATCGTGGTGCCATTTATTATATACCTTTACGTTTTTAATTATACAGATATAAAGGTGCACAGTGGGCACCATTAAATTGTTTAAAAATAAAGTTGATTTATAAAAATAATACCGAACTTAATTATGAATGGATAGTGGAGAGTCCACTCTCTTTATAATATCATAAAAATATTGTATGTCTAGACTGCTAACGCTAAAACTGAATGCTAAATTGAATGTTCATAGATTGATTTTCATTTTCTAATATAGAATTAAATGGTATTGCTTTGTATTTATAACTAACAGAAAATAAAGGTTTCCTCTACTATTTTGTAGGAAAAGTTTGAATCGCTCAAAATTGTAACCAAAATCATTTCTAATCATGCGAATAACGTTATTCCTTACATGAGTTGAGTTAGAGTCGAGTTAGAGTCGAGTTTTGAACCTTACGTTTCATGAAAAGCTAAATACAATTCAAAATCTAACTATTTACAAATGAAATCCGGGTATATGTATATGTAATATAATATTTTTCAAATAACGAGAATTTTCCATTTAAAAAGTTTTCCACATAAAATAAAATAAAAGAGTTTTCATTTCTTATGATAATTTTATTTTCTAAACTTTCGATGTGAAACTTTCGGGGAAAACATTCTTTTGTCGAAAATTTATCAATAAGAAAGTATATCTAGGAATTTGGTCCAATTTTAGTATGATGCAAGCGTTTTATTTTGATATTAAATGCAAAACATGGACTGTTGGATTTTTGGTTGACTGAGTTTATTTCATTAAAAAAAACTGAAGGATATAAAAAAGTATCTATTCCGCCTATCTATCTACGTCTTCTCAATAAATATATTCAATCTAATTTACGAATTCGCTTCATAGTCTCTCAAAACTTTGTATTTAGTTGAAATCAAAAATTATACAATTTTTGAGTCTATCTATATAGACTGTCGTCCTTTTGCTATAACAATAAGATGATGTTCGTTTTGATAACAATAATTACAGCTAAGAGAAAGTAATATCTAAAATTACTTCCAGTCGATAAAACATTTTTAATTATCCTGTAGGACTTCCTCTCTGCAGACTGATTACATCCTATTTGCCTATATATAGAAAAATATTTCATTGTCTTTATTTGAAACCATTTTATATGGAATTTTATCAAAAAACCGATTTCAGTGTTTTTTTTTTGAATTGGTTTTGTATCTAACTAAAGGAGGATATATTATTTTTTGTATTTGTTGTATTAAGGAAATATACACTTTATTAAAAACTATGCTCGCAATGTAAAGTAAAGTGCAAAGTATACGTAAATTAGGACTGCCATATTTTGGTTTCTTGCTTCTATTAAGCTAACTATTTTGTATTAAAATATTCTTAGCATACTCAAAAAGTTCGAAACAAAATGTTTGCACTCAAATATAATCAACCACAACTAATTTAATTTCCTCTATCAATTTTCTAATAAAAAATTTTTTTATTCGTATTTAGCTTCCTAATAATTGCGATGTCCTTTACATGTAACCGCTCCTTTATATAGAGTTTTATGTACATACTATACTGGTACTGGAGAATCACTTCGATTTGATCTTTATTTGAACTGTTGAACCACGGTTACCATACATTTTATACGGGCTTATTTAAGGAATATATAATATCGATGTCTAATTTAACGACAGTTATTTAGTATACTCTATTGAAATATAGATGGCACAAATCGAAACTTTTGTTTTTTATTGCATATTATTTGAAATTAACAGAATTTTTGTTTGAATTTTGAATCTTACCTGATTTTGGTATTTGTTTAATATTCTTTTTTTTTAATTTTTGCAAAATATTTTCAAAAAATAAATACATTTGGTGTTTTTATTGATAACAATTTGAATGATTTCCTAATATTTATTGTTGAAACAAATGTTAACGAATTGCATTGCCGTTTATTAAATTAAATTGACAAAATTCAAAGAAATAGATACTTATAATAAATAATTAAATATTCATGTTATGCATAAATGATTTGTTTATTTGCTGCTGATTGGAAAATCTATTTTACATTACTAAAATACTACTATTAAATTTTTCCATTTATTTTTTTATTCTGATTATAGCCCATTTAATTAGGCTTTTAATTTGTAATGAATTTCAATTAAACAAAGTTACATTTATATTTAAATTAAAAATTTTTATGGAATTTGTTTATAAATCACATATTTATTATGCTAACAAGCTGTGGATACTACATACATATTGTAGATATTTACATTGTAATCCACCGTCATATTTTCAGTTGTAAATATTATGCATTTTAAAATATTTACTATGATAGAAGCCATTTTAATTGAAGCAAAGCAATAATAATAATAATAATAATAATAAAATACACTTACCGTCATGTTATGGAATAAAAAGTTTAAATAAAAACTGCAAAACATTAACACATATCTCTTACATTGGATACGGGAATGATGCTTTCATTTTATTTGAGATTTTTAGCGAATTATTTGAAATTCAAAAATTTAACGTTAACGTATGAAAAGCTTGGAATCCATATAGGAATGTAAAATTTTTCCAATTCTCAGAGAATTGTGAAAACTTGTTCCTGGAACAGCTCTTAACCACATCTTGTACTTGAGCTTTGTTCATTTTTCATATTTTATACATCGATTTATTGAAATCCACTTTGCAATTGTATATCCGGTACTTGTAAAGCTCTCAGATGAAATTAGAAAATGTGCAAATGACATACGTGTCATAGATGGGGAGAATGAATTGACAACATATAAAAACTAAGAAAATTTGAAAAAATGTACTATACTAGCGGCAAAGCACATATGAAGACATGTAGTTTATGATATTCCCAATTTTGTAATTATAGTATATCGTCATATGCCAGCTGATATATATTGTATTGTATTGTATATTGTACTGAAGTGGGAAAGGTTTGGAACAGTTTTTAATATACGTTCTGTATTCTTATGCAAACCCAAATATGAGTTATGTACTAGGAGAAACATAAATATGCATGCATTCTAAAATTTATTTTATTTTTTATTTTATCCTTAAAAACAAACAGGCATATCTGGGAATGATGAAATTAAATTTCAATGAAACAAATGATATGCCCAAAAATGCATAATCTTATTTTATAGGACATAAAGGATTCTTTGTATATTTCTTAAAGACAAAATGATGAAAAAATCATGTTGCCGAAGTCTATATAATCTAAGTTTATGATGTTCAGCATTCGAAGTTAAATATATGTTCGTATTTCTTATAGATATTGGCATATATGACGTTTAAAACCTGTGTCACGTCTTATTTTCAACTCGATAATCAACTTCAAGGTAAGCATTGTTCTAAGAAAAAAAAAAATGTTGGCCAAACTTTTGTCAACAGTCTTACTTAGAGAAGGAATCAGGAGGATCAACCTAAACTAACTTTTTTCTAGCACATCCTCATATATGTATGTGTATATGTTTGAAGAATGCTCTGAAGATTTTTTCGTTATGGATTAGAATTTTAACAAATCCTGTCACGTTGCTCTAACGAGTACAAACAATAAAAAGGACAAACTCTGATAAAGAATAAAGACGGACAAAAGTAAAGTGCCGTCAACATTTTCACTAAATAATATAAAGTTTTTTGATTTTTTTTTTGAATACTGTACGTATTTGTACTACTTGGGATAAAAGAAACGAATCTAAAGAACTGATCTGATCTATTCGAGTTATTCGAAAATAATTCGAATTTATTTAATTTTTAGAAGAAAACTTATTTCAATAATTACCGACATGCCATTTAGAAATAATTATTAATTTTCATCAAATAATTATAAATTGCCTATTTTCAGGCACGCATAAAAATACGACAGAGATTCAAAACACCAAAGAAATTATATTGTTTGATTTCCTACTTTTATACATTTGTACGTACATATATGTATATCAAATATGTTTCAATATCTCATAGAAGAGCATTCGTAGACTGGTCCTTCTCTGAAGGAGTTTTTGTCTGGAATGTTGTGTAATAAGTAAACAACCAAACTCATATGATCAAATTTTCTACTATCTGCTGATTGAAGTTTTGATATAATAATAAGGCGATGAGTACAAAATCCTTTCATGATTCAAATTTCATCAAAATTATTAATCAACCAAGTGGTCGTCCATTTTTTATATTGTATATAGTGACTTACAACTGAAACGCTGTGGAGAGGCCGATACTTATGTTTGTGTAAATTCTGTAGATACTATAATAAATATAAGGATCTACAGTCAGATTCTATAGTAACCAACTTAATAGTTTTATGAATCGTTTCTATATACATATTATATAAATTTATATGGTGACAATATCCTTGGTCATTGTAGATTTTAATAATACCTAATTTTGTTTTATTTTCATAACATGTACGTGGTTAAAATGTACACAGTAATAAAGTAATATAATATTATAATATAAGCGACTAGTCTTTGATGCATCTTTAAACATTGATTATTACCTTCGAAAGTAAAACTATCTCGAATATCACTATTTAATTAGGGATACATGTATTTGAGTTGTAGTATTTGAACGATACGAGGATAAAGTAAATATCTCAATATTATAATTAGGTATAGATCTCATATTGTATCACTTATTTTTAGAGCAGGCATACTATATAAATCTCTAATTCATTTTTAATGAATCGAATTTTTCATTTGATTAAATATTTATAATAATAAATGGGTCGAATCTGGATTTTATGATATTTTAGAAATGGAAACTTTTCTATTTTAACGGGAATTGCAATTTAATAAGAAACTGAAGTTGATTAGTAAGGATAAATTTGAAACTGAAAAAAGTTCGTAAATATTTATATAAAAATGATAATTGTTGAGCATTTATTATTGTACAATTAAAATCTTATCAAGCCTGAAGGAATTTTTCGAAGAAATTAATGAGAAACGGTTTAAATGCGATCATTGCGATCGTCGAACATGAAAATCCTTAAAAACGTCCTTATCGTTATAGAACATTTTGCCACTTTTGCAACCAAATATCGATAAGGAATCATTCAAATGTGGCAACTGAAGTCAAATGTATATTCAAAGGAAATTTTTTGAATATATATTAATATTTAATATGTTTATTTTGATTAGCGAATTTCGCTATTATGGCGAATTATAGGAAGTGGCCAGCATAAACGAACTAACGGAAATACATATACTAATCTTCCTGGAATTATAATTTGCATGGCCGTGCTTTTCCAATACAAATCAATCAGTACATTTTGTACTGAAAATTTGACAGTTGTATTGGAATTATTTGATTTGTTCTAGAATATTTAAAAATGTAAAATTAAAAAAAAAAAAACAAGAAAAAAATTTTTTCGGAGAGAATATAAAACATATCCCCTCTTGGTGGGGGTAGTAGATAATTGATTTTCAAAAGAAGAACATGTTTTGTTCTTGCCGTGGTTTTTTTTTTTGTTGGGTGTTAAATATTAGTAATATTATTAAAGAAACGGATGTGTTTTCGTTGATTATTCGGTTTTTCTTCCTACAAATGTTTATGAAAGAACTTTAACAAAGGACAAATGGCCGACAAATTGTTTGTATTGCGAAAGCACGAGGAAAAAATAAAAAATGGACGATCCATTTACATGGAAAATTAACATCCAAGGTAAATACAATTTTTGACTGGAAATATTTTCTTTGTTAAATATGACTCGATGATTTGGTTTTTTAGGTAAATTAGTTTTTTAAATGATTCGCAATTTTTTAAAAATCATTAAATTACGAAACCGATCTAAAAAAAACACAGAATTTTTGATACTGTCAAATTCTTATTCCTGCCCATGCACATTACAAGTTCAAGCAGAATGGCGGATCTACGAAGGATTCACGACGCATTAAAACTTTAAATAAATATGTTTTCAATTAAGGGGCAGGCTTAAATATATTCATTATCTGACCTGATACATAATCTACTCTAAATGCTAATTAATATTAAAATTGCTAAAAATTGCATTGTATTTAATATACTTTACGGGTGTCAGTAAAAGTCTTCCGCGGGTTCATATTACCCGATGTATCATTGATTTGCCATCACTGTTCTATAGCTACACTTGATACAAAAGTCTTGTAAGTTTTTCCCGATACAACTGCTAAGGCAAATATTGTAATAAAATGCAAATGAGTTTATGGCAGAATATCGTTCGTTGATGATGATGACAGTGTCTCTAATATATCAACAGTACAAAATTTAGATATTTAGTGGAAGAATCATCATTCCATTTACTATATGAAGCGTATACCGAACATTTGGTTGCCGCGATAATTGTAAACACAAATTGCAAAATTTGTAAATGCATGTTTACATATAAAGTTTAATTAATTGAAATTTCTAATTCAATGGTTTCAGGCACATCTAGTGCGTGGAAATCATATGAGATGATGTTCCTTTTTTGACTTTATTTTTTTAATGAAGATTTTGAGTTAAGCTCTTTTAAAGTTTTCTAATGGAAAAGAAGAATAAATACTTAATGAATAATGAAACAAGATTTTTAGTGTTATACATTTTAGTTTTATTTTATGTGTAATCTATAATACCAGAAGTAGTTTAAGAAGAAGGATCTATGTGGATCTATGGATGATTAGCCCTTGCAACATTTTTCATTCGTTGTGTGTTTTCCAAAGATAATTCAAGCATTCTTTATATAAAAACATTAACAAAATAAATTCTTTGCATTTAATCGATCCTGACATATATTTCATATTGAAAAAACCAATCACTTTGACTAATTTTTATGTAAAAAGTTTTGAAAGTTATGAAAACAATTTTTAGGATCAACTTAAATTTTTTCTTCTTCGGTTTTTTTTTTTCTTTTAGCACAAATATCCGAGTATTCACAAGTTCGAATCTTTAAAGATATAATAAAAGTGGAAATAGTCTTGCCGCACAAGAAGATTTATATATTTTCTTATCCCCAATTTTTGTAGTGCAAGGACATAATTTATAACAACTTTTCACAATAGACTATATTTAGAGAAATCATTTTCTCATCCTCAACGAATTCGTTGGATCAATTTATTGTGTATATATAAGAAATTTTTCTATTAAGAACTCATCTTTGGGTTGGTTATTCAATCTATAGTTCAAATCCAAGTCCAGTATATATTATTCTTCATAATCTATTATTCGCTTCTCCATAGGAAATTTTTATTGGCTAATATTTATTTACTACATAGAAGATTCTATGTAAGAAAAAATGTTGGAAGCGTATTTTTTGCTTCCCTATGGTAGTATATAACTACTAATAAAGGGTATATTTGTTTTGCCACTACATAATAATCACTACAGAATCGATTTTTACTTGTTTATGCGATCACAAATTTGTTTTTGTACATTTTTCTTTTCGGAATTAATTGGAAAAGCCGTACAGAAATCAAGCTATAATCTTAGCTGTATAAATATATGATATCATGTTCAATTTTACTAACGTACAGAACTTAATAAGTACATATTACAGAAAATTGGTCTAGCCATAAGTTTTTCAGATTTAAAAACTAACTTACGGACTTAAATAAATTTTTCTGAATCCTACAAATACCTTTTCTATCATATCTTATCAAAAATCGGGTATATGCCGATTTTAGGTATCTATTTTCCTTTATAATGATTATCAATTAATTCTTTTTTTAAACTTTGACAATAAATAGTACTTCCGAAAGAAATAGAAGGGTAGATGGTTACATTTCATTAGAAATCAAGCGGTCCCATATTAGGTGTGGGTTTGTTTGAAAAACTTGTTATTGGAAAAGACATACTTTTGAACAAAAAATAAAAATAAATATCACCGATTAACGTAGAAGATGGAGTTTTTATAGATGTTTCCTTAACATATGCTATGAACGTTGGAAGCAAGTAAATTCTTTAAATAAGTTTTGACATTCAAGATTTAATGATTCCAGTCAAAAATTTGCCTACACAAAATTGGAACTTAAGAATGGGATAATATATGGGATGTAATTATAAAGTGATGAACACCTACTTAAAAAAGAAAACAGCAATTTGATAATAGACGAGCATATATAGTATATTTACGTCATGTAATTATAGAAATTTTTTAAATTTTTGCCAAATTTCATATACTATTTTCGTAACGTTAACCTATGCTTGAAATATCTTTATTTTTATTATTATTGCTCCTCTTAAAGAAATTGTATTAGCAAGGCATAACATTAAACCTTTTTACCTTCTAGTTTGTTTAATGAACAATAAATTAGTAAGACGACTATTTCAAGAGTGGTTTACTCCATTCTGGAAGGATCTGGTTAATACGCCAGTATAATTAAATACTATAAATCGTTATCCTTGTCATCCGAATGTGTTTATAGAGTTTCATAGGCTTCTTATGCTATGAGACACAAACACACAATATCTTGTCGTATCTAAAAAACGAAATATTTTAATATTGTAAAATGATGTGAAAATAAGAAATAAGATAAAATATAAAGAAATTCGGTCAGCATGAAAAATATGTCATCAGTGCTTAACATGAAATTCGGTTTAGTCTTTTTGGAATTTTTCGGTTTCGCGTTATTCTATGAATTAAGCTTTTCGAATTTTAATCTGACTCCTTTTCGTAGAAAAAACAGTCTAAGTGTGTGAACAATTTAATGTCTATAGATAATCGAGATAGAGAGAGAGAAGGAAAAAACGTTTAACCGTGCAATTTTGTATTTAATTCTTCTCAGATTAGAAATTCTAAATTAAAAGTCGTAAATAACATAAAGAACCCTTTTATCGTTTGTGCGCTTTATAATTGTTGTTGCCTTCGACTAACAATATTTTGGGTACAGTCGTTACTACAGTTGTTTATGAGACATAAGAAAATGACGAAGCTTGTAAGAAAGGATAACATAGAAACTATGTGGAAAAAAAAGTTAAGGAAAACCACCGACAAAAATTGTTTTCTATTATTTATAACCGAAATGAAATAAACTTAATGTTTCTTTTCTTTAACTACATTGCTTAAAGACTTAACAGATATTAACTGCAACATAAGCCACCAAAAATTATACCGCAATGTTTAGGAGGCTAAAAAAAAAAGTTCTAAATCGCGTTATAATTTAGTATATGATAAATGATAGTGTTAATTGCTTTTTGTATTTTCAACCCCATTGGGAAAACCATATATTGAAAATGGATTTAGATTTTCTTTTGCCGCAGCTAGAAACTTCTGGTAAATTTAAGAGATTTTCGTTGTAGGAATAGGAGAGTAAAAGTGATGAAGTTAACTAAATAAACTAGAAATAATTGCAAGAATCCAACAATTCTAAGATGAATTCATAGAATTATATTAATGCACCGGATTCATCAATCCTTCAGGAAATGCCGTAGATATGTAATATTTTGTGTTTCCTTAAATTTTTTAAAAATACTTCCGTGCTACGCACACACGTGTTCAGTTCATTACTATATATAGTATACAGGAAATTTTTGGGATTTTCGCTATTTACAAATTTTCTTCGAGACATTTGCATATCAACTGTGCCATCATCTACTATCTCTGCCAATTTGCATATGTCCTGGCATATGCTTAAAAAGGATTACAGCAAACAGAATTTCTTTTTTATGTAATTTTTTTTGTTGGCTTCAGCTCTTTTTCTCATTCCGTTTGCTAATTTTTCACCTTATTTTCACATCGTATATAAAATTAAAGTTGGAAGAAAAAAGGATATTCTGAATATTGTGAGTAAGGGCGGAAAATACTTTATGTTAAAAAATATTTTCCAATAGCATATTGAAAGCAAAATAAAATCATGATTTGGGACAAAAAACATATGATGTGATATTTTAATGATTTGTCCGAATCCCAAACAACTACTTGGTTAAAAGTGTTTAAATCAAACTCTTAATGAATATGTCTCATAGTACTCTGTACTCTTGCAGGCCACATATTGAACGCATAGCAGCAAGTAATTTTTGTGCCTTTATACTGGACTATATATGCTTTATATTGAATAATAAATATTTATCATATTTTAAAATTACGTAGAAAAACTTTTCTTGATTTAAGCTCTTCATCTGAAATCAGATTTGGAAATACCTTTCAAAAATTATGTGCAAATAAAGTGATGACTATCGAAAAAGTTTTAATACCATATTTCTTGAATACAAAAAATAATATTGACCCGCGCCTTTATATATTCTTGCTAAATGCAAAATAGAATACTGAGAAAATCTAAAGATTTAGAAAGGTTTCAGCTATGGTAATCACTTCTTCGCCACCATGTAACCATTAGATAACATTATAAGTTTTATATGATTTCGTAAACACTGATGAATAAGTTTAACAAAAGGGATATAATAGTTTTCCCATTAGCTGATGAAGGAAAAAAATATAGAATGTAAAAGGTATCTATTTAGGTGTATATACATATATTCCTGGGGCTATCAAAAACCAAAGCTTTTGCGGCTTTTCATAAACAACTAGTTGGAAAAGCCGATATTTTTTGATTGTGAACAAAACTGGAAAATAATTTATGATTTGTAAGGATGAATATGAAATTATAAATTGTATAGTGTATACGAAAAAGGGCATAATATACTCATACATATTTAAATGTTAGTATTCTACCTTAATTTTATTGTTGTGTTTTTCAACAGTTTTAAAAATAATATGCATTTTATATGATTTATTTCAAAATTCACGAAAAACCAGGATGTTCTTGACAAGAAAGCGGATACGCGCGATTTATTTATGACTTTAACTGTCTCAACTAGCGCATGTTACGTCATGACAAATCTAATGCACTTTCCTGTGCATATTTCGACGATACGAAACATTTCATGTATTCATGAGAATCGTTGACGTTAAATTAATTGATCGTAAACGTAGAAGGGATTTAATCGAATACTAACATTATGAATAGGTATAGAATGTGTCTAAAGTTTTTTTCTTTTTTTTTTTAATTTAACAAGTGCTGTATTGGGTTCTATAATTTTGCATCTAGGTACATATGTAGTTTTTGAGTGTGTGGTTTTACTATGATATTATATACAAGGGGTTCCGTCCCAGGTTCGGTAACGCTCACTTTATTAAAAATTGTTATGCTGTCATCATTATTTGAACAACTGTTTTTAATAAAAATGTAAGTTCAGATAAATCTCTTTATATCTAAGATCAAAATGAAATTACTTCCTCTCTCTAATATAATTTATAAATTAAGTATCTGGCCAATAGATGGACAACATTTCATCGTTTTTGGTGAGATAAAATAATATTATAGATAGACAAACTGATTATTTCATTTTGAACGAAATTATTTGCATATTACTGTGTAATTTCTAATGTAGATGTGGTATCATTCCTGAATCCAATGCTTATTAAAATTTTAAAAGTACTTTAGAGACAACTGCACAAATGTCAGTAGTAAGTGCATAGCTCAAGGGTATAGTTTGTATAAAATCTAAATGTAAATGTAATGTAATCCAAGAAAATGAAAAACTGGAGCGAGTGGCATAATAATATTAATAATAACAATAATAATAATAATAATAATAATAGTAGTAGTAGTAAAGCAATATTAGAATAAGCTTGTTTTATTATGTATACGAGAGAATATTTTAAATATTGTTCGATGGCGTAGATTAAAAAACATGGTATTTAACCTTTTATAATAACGTTAGTTTCATTTTGTAAAAGCTTTACAAATGGTAGCTACTAATACTAAGGTATGTTTAATTGTTTAGTAAAAATTATAAAATTTCCATTCTTACTTGGACTTGTATTTACGAAAGTTCTCTTATATGTACGACCAGCATAAAAAATAAACTCAATGGTCCTGAGCAGTACGGGCTGATTTACAGGATACATAGGTAGTCCTGAAAGTTCTGTGTAAATTTTGAATAAAACTAAAAATTATCATTTAAGGGTTTTCAAAGTTAACAAGTATATTGTGATTTTTTAAAACGGCATTTTTCTGGTTGTAATGGGGTTTTCTAGAGTCTCTTCTGGATTGGTCTCACTTCACTTCAGAAGTGACAATTTTGCTTATTAAGTCAAAAATGATCCTCGCCACTAAACACAATTTTGTGATAAAATAAGTCTATAAGATTTTCAAAGTAAATTTGGATAATTCCTGATTGTTACTTAAGCGTGAGTCTATTCGTGATTATTTGTCAGACTATATTGAACATAAGTACCATACCAAAAAGAGCTGTAAGAATGACAGCTCGGATTGACAGTTATCCCTATCGGAAATTGTATCATCCTTAAAAAATACACCCTAAATAAACAATACGGATATTTTTTATACTTGTTTAGTCGCAAGAATCGATGTTGAAGTTTCGGAGTCAACGATAGAAACTATGCTTTCGACGGCTCCAGCCGTAACGAGAGCAGGAATTAAAAATTAAATTAATTAAAATATAATAACCATTTACTCACGTCTTATTAAAACACACTTATGATTTTTATAATTTTTAATGAATGTTTTTTTTATTCTTGCAAAATCAACTTTTTTATGTGGTGCAATTGTAAGTTAAGGGATAGGTGAAAACTTCTCTTGACGTGGGTTGACTTATTTACACCATCCGATAACGATGATGGAGGGAAAACTTTCAACATTTTGAAGAGTTTAAAGAACTTAATTGGAGAGTAACGAGAGCTTTTCATTTTTTTTTTTTTTTTTTTTTTACAACTTTTGTAGTTTTTTTGCTGTTGAATATTATTTCGTTCGAATTTTTATATTTCTTTCCTCGATTTATTTTTTGTTTTTTTTTTTTAAATAAATTTTTGTACAAAACGTATGCGGCGCTATTAGAGCAATAGCAACCAAAGGAAAATGGTTCCCTTTCCTCACTCCATCGGTAATAATACTCTGTTGTGTGTACATGGGTTTACAGATAGCTATTGATGTAAGTTGACGTGAACTTTCTTTGCATTACGATAATTAATTAAATGTTCGTTTCATATTGCTTTTTTACTTTTCATTTCATTTCTTTGCTGCAGTTGCTTTCCTTCGTTTTTTTTTTTACTTTATCTTATTTTTAAACATTTTCTTTAACATAGAATATTGTTACATCAATGTTTTGTTCTCTTACAAATTTCGATTTGTTGTAATTAAGATATTATTTCACCTTAATTAAGTTAATTCGCATTATGGTATTCGACAGAACATCGATATGAAAAACAAAACTGATAGGATTTAATTAAATTGCCGTATCTCTGTCTATTTGTCTATAGTAAAATTTTACCCCATTAAAGCAGTGAAATGTTGACCATCTATCGGCAAGATACTATAGTTATAAGTTTTTTCGTATAAAGGGAATAAAATGATCAATGTGTCATCCGAATTGAGGCTGGGCGAAGTCCCCAGTATAATATTAAAATAAATTACATACAAAACTTAAAAATATTTTAAGAAGATGAGAGAAAGATTAATTTAATTTAATACTTTAAATAAAACTTTTCAAAGATTTTAAAAACAGTTCTATCAAAATTTGCCAAAATTCATTTGAATAAACTATGGAAGTTTGTATGCTTTCTAAATGTCATCGATCTAAAAGATACGATAGAAAATTATTTGTTACCTTCTTATAGACATTCAAAAAATAAACAATTGAAATAAGATGGTTAAGCACATAGACGCTTCCTTTTTTCTTTTCTAGAATGGCTTTTTCTGTTTTAATCAAATTTAGATATGAAGTAGATCCCTTCAGTTAAGCAAACATTCATTGCTTGGTGTATTAGCTCTTACAAGAGGATATTCTCTCTAGATCTTATTTTCTTCAAGTTTGTTGACTTAATTTATTATCCCTTCATGCGTTAATATTTCCTTCTTCAGATCAAAATTTAACTAAATGGATTAATCTTGCAGTTGTACCAAGTTTTATTTTACTTGTTGCAAGTTAAAATTAATACAATTTTTTTTAATTTAGAAATTGTTACTGTTTAAGTGATAGTAGTAGTAGAATGGAAACCGCAACTTCGAATTCTTGACTAAACTAAATGTGTTCCATTATTTTGCTTAGATAGGTAGCCTTTATCAGACTAATGTACATTTTTATCGTCCCATTAATGTTATATGTATATTTGCCTTAATAACTATAATTGCAGCTTTATTAAATGAACTGTATTGTAAAACATAGTAACAACATGGAATTAATTTTACTTGTTTCATGGCTTAGTAAGCAATTGAATTTTATTTGAAATACATTTACACAACTTTTAGGATTTACACACAAAACTAGTGTTCGTATTTTAATGAAAACTTTAATGTTTTGCGAACGTTTTATAATTATAATGTAATAAAAACTAAGTGCAAGCATTTGCCTTTCCTGGTTTTTATTTGTGACCAATTGGTCATGCCAACAAACGTAATAATTAACACTCAAAAATTGTCAGCTACGGTTTTGTTGTCGAACAATTAACAATAAATATGGACGTCTATATGTCCATAAAAATAAGGCAAATCTATATTATCACAGAAATATTAGAAAAAAATATTGATTCTATGATTTTTTGGAGGTTGGTATGAAGAACTCTTGGATTTGATAGCTCTTGAGTTGGATGGTTTTTCTTGAAAGTACATATCAGTACCAAGCTTCGAAAGAACTACTAAAGCGAGAACTGTTGCCACGCCTTTGCAATGTATATTTAAAGAGTGGTCTAGTGAAGTAAAATAATGGTGTAGTGAATCGTCAAGAATATACGTACGTATTGTTCAAAAGACTGATCTTCATATTTTGTGTATGAAAAATAGCATATAAGATAGGTGATACGGAAAACTTGTTTACGGGTTTGTCCAAGAAGTTAATAGGAATCTGGCACCGTTTATCCCATATATACCTATATGTACACACATACTTCAGCCAACCCACCCAATTCAAAACATTTTAAAGGAAAAACTTAATAAAAAAATTGAGTTCACCAAAAAGAAATTAATTTGATGAAAGATTAAAGAATAAGAAAGCAAAATTAAAGAATTTCGCACGGAGTTTCTACGGGCATATACTAGCAAGCCGCTTTTCTATAAGGCATTAATTAAAAATTTGAAAATAGAAAATTGTAAACATTTTGATTTTTCTTTCATTTATACGAGTGTACATAGTTAGTATAGGCTTTCATTTTTTTTTTTGATCATTTACTGTTTGCATTTTGGGTAATAATTTAACGTGGATTTTAGAAATATGTGAAGTCATCTAAATACATATATATTTCTATGATACTGTACAATAGCTCGTTAATTAGAAAAACGTTTATGGTTGATATGGTTTGAAAAGCTAACGTAAACCTAGGCTAAAGGGTATTTGAGTATTTCAAAAATAACGAAATTTTATTCAGAAATGTTTTTATAAGCAAAAATAGCTTTTACTCCCCTTTTGCTCACATTTAATTGCAAATATTATATATAAATTGAAAGAGATGTCTATAATTTAATAACTTCTTCTACGCTGATATAAAAATGCTACCTAAATTCAAAACGAGGTACTTGAATGTATTTCTTGAAAATTTAATTATTCATAATAAGGGTTAAGAATCTGCCACTTGTTTCCACTGTAGTAACTTGAGATTGCAACAGCTCTGATCTGTGTATATATTTAATTTTTCTGGTTGCTAGGCATATTTACATCTTCTATTTTGTTTATAAAATATATGCAATAAGAGTATGGAGCAGGTATACTTACAAAAGGAAGAAGGCCCTTAGAATGTTAGTTTTGTCACAACATATCCAAAGGAAAAAGCTTTATTGAAAATTATTACAATTTTTGCATATTTGTTTGTCCATCCGTAATTGAAATATGTAATGTTGATTACTTATTTCTTAACTCTATTCTATAATGTGTTTGAAAAAAAATCGGTAAAGAGGGAACGATGGTGACGAGAACAATTTCTATGATAGGGTACCAAAAAAACTTCTCTTATTTATTTCTCAAAATTAACGCTAAATACGTTATTTTCTTCATAATACTTCAGAACCTTAAAGTGTTCTTTGATTTATTTTGATTACTCTGTTGTTTACGTGTAAATCCGGCCCTGTTTACAATATTGTTTAATTACGATCGACAAATTTGAATTAGCGAACATAAAATTAGTAGAAATTAAAAAAATTATTTGAAATTATTTAATCATTAAATTAAGAATCTGTTTTTAGTGAAAACTTTTTCAAGCATAATATTATAGTTAAGGTAGGTTTAAGTAGTATACTAAACTATATCTCGATAATTTCATGTAATTTGATACTTCTTTGAATAATCAAATTATAATACGTTATAAACTTTTTGCTATTTGAATTAGACGTTGTGTTTAATTCCGCTTGTAAGTCTAGAAGACTTTAAGTTTAATTTTAACAAAATATAGATTGTAATATATGAAAATAAATTTATAAAATCAGATACATAAAATGTAAAATTGCTGTGTGTTTGATTAAACTTTCTGACTGGAAATCTTCATTTATTTATTTATATCTTATCTTATAGAAAGATAGTATATGTATTTTTTCTTGTTATATATTCAAAAGAGACAAATTGTTTACATTTCTTACGGGTTGAAAAGTCTTAATCAAGATGAATCATAATCATTGAAGGTTCTACACTTGCGAATATTTCGTACCTTTTTTAGATACTCGTTTGATTTTGTTTATATTTATTTTCTTAATGACGATAGTGAAATTCTCTGTTTTTCATTCAGTACATTATTTACTTTCTACGTTACAGCATTTTAGAATATTATTTTATTCAAATACTGAAAGCTTTAATTGTTATGTTCTTGTAATCTTTAAAATATTATCTCTCTTTATATTCATATTTAATATTTTAACTTTAATTTCTAAAAAATTAAATAATTTCGAATTATTTTCAATATGTTTCCTTTTCAAATGATTTTTTTAGTTTTGCCCCAAATGCTGAAACGCTGTAAACTAAACTAAAACGAATTTAAAAGTTGTACAATTACAATTTTTTTACAATAGTTAGTGGCTGAACAATCATGTCTGGATATTTGGAAAGATCGTGAAAAATATGAGCTATCAAAAAGGTGAGTTTTGTTAAGTTCATTCAATAGAAATTATGAAAAAGTTCAATGTATCGATAATTTTTGGTACGATAAAAAATCTGTTTAACTTAAATCTTAGTATCGTGTTCATAAAAGGGAAATTTATTTTAACTCTATTCAGAAATATATCCTAATTACATAACACACCTTCTTAGTATAAAATTCATATCCACAAATTTTCGTATAAAGCAGTTCATAATTTTGTAACGGTTTTAATGCATTATAAGTATGCAATTTCATTTTAGAAATTCAAATTTTTTTTACTTGCCGCCTAAAAGTAGGCAAAATCCACAATGGACATATAGAAATGAAGTAAAAAGATAAATTCAAATTGTATATTGTATTTTTATGGAAGATTGAGGATATTCAGTAAACAAATTTATATTCGTCCTTATTCAACTTTTGAAATCCAGAAAAATCAAAAAATGACAATTTGCCAATTTCGTGAATGTGTATTTTGAAAGTTTTTTTTTCCTTGCATTCCGTCTGGAAAGTTTCTTGTTAAAGTCGGAAGTCGTTCATGCTTATAGATAAAAATTTTGAAAATGTTTTATTAAAAAGCGAACTTTCAAATAACATCCCCAAAAAATACAATCTAATTTTTATTTAAGATTTAAAAAATTATCATTTTGTCATAAATTATAAAAGGAAATTGATGTAATAGATTTCCATGGTAAATAAAACCTTTTTCAAATAGTACGTATAGTAGCCATAGGTTATATGGTAAAATTTTCAAATGTTATTTATGCGGTTTCTCATCATACTAAAACTTTTGTCAAATTCTTCACAGTTTTAAAGTATTGAAAAATAAAGAGTTCTAGTTTCTAGGGATCTAGATTCGGTAAAATTCATATGTATGAACTTCCCACAAAGAAATTAAGAAAAGGAAAATTGCTTTCAAAGTGAGTAATTAAATTTAAACTGCTAAACCCTTGAGTTTAATATGTAATTGGCGACTATTGGTACTATAGTTCGGTAGTTTGGTTAAGAAGAAAATTATATAATATCATATACTTGTGTTTCGCTATATATTGTTATTGGTATTAGTCGATTGGATGGGGATGACCAAACCTTCTTAAGATATGAAATTATTTTTTTTTGTCATCATAATCATTTGAGGTTGTTATATTATGCAAATTGAAATTGATACTTGTATACAGACTTAGGTCGAGATATCTATGTAAACAACCATAAAAATTTGAAAAAACTTTTATAAATTGTATGGGATTTTGAATTTAACTGATTTATAAATAGTGTATAGTTATCATCAAATAATTTTGTTATACGATGTTTTCATATCGAGTAAGAAATCTGCAAGGATATATTTTCAGGTAGTTCTCTATTTACGTACTTTAGAATTACGACCTTTCAAAGGCAAGAACAAACTTTATAGAAGAAGTATTTTTTACAATTCAACTGACGTTGACTAATAAGACTATTTAAATGTGATTTTTGTTTTATTGTTTCCTTTAAATTTTTTTTTTACTAATGGAAGTAAAAAATTTTCCTAATATGTTCATTTTCGGTGAATATGAATTTGTTACGTTTTAAAAACGACGTGTCCGAACGTAAATCGAAATCCTTCGTAAATAGGGGACTGCTTGTATACTATATTTATTATGACGACCGCCAACTTTAACTGTATTTCTTAACTGCGGTAACTATAGACATTTGCATATATCATATCGTCTCAAATTTTTATTCCATCTTTACAGTTGGGTTGGATTTTACAGCTTTTGTCCTATTTAACGTTCAAATTCAATTAGAAAAGTTTTACGATCCTTTCTTTATGGACGTATCGTCATTACAAAATTTTTGTTGCGGAATACCACAAGGGAAATAACGGTCTCTTCGAAATTCGTTATATGGAGAGTGTTTAGAAAGGATAAAAATATGTTGGATGATTTTTAAAAAAGGAAATTAGAAAATTTAATGAAATGATATGTATGAGTGTATTCAAAAATTGTTTGTTAATTAGTGCCTAAAAAATCGTGTGTAGATTAAATTCAATTCATTCACTTTGCCTGTTGTAAAAAGGTATCTTAGAAATAACAAATTTTAGCATTTTTCAAAAATTCTTTCGTAAAGTTTAAAGACGGCTTCAAAAAAATAATTAATTTCCATGTGCTTAAATATGTATACAAGCTGTTAGCGATCTAAGATTAAAAGATTTTTGAGAATGCCAAGGTGTTTCAATAAAGCAACTTGGATTTTACATTTTTGCAAATTGATCTCAAAAAGAAGATGAGATGAGTTCAAGTATTAGTATATAATACATCCAAATTCATGAGAACGAAGGAAATCGTTGCAAGTGGTGACTATAAATAAAAAAATTCACATCGTCGGAAAACACTACTCTTTCAGTCTCGTGTACAGACAAACAGCTTCAAAGAGTTTTTGGAGAAAAATTCAATAGAAGAAAAGTAACTGAAACAGCAGAAGTTAGACTTCCCATAGTCGAAGAAAAAATTCTTTTGCGTATGATTTTTTTTTTGATTTTGTTAATGGGGATAATAATAGCGACTTCAAGAATTTATACTTCACCAATTTTGGAAAGAATCCTAAGAAAAATTATACACTATACAAGAAAAGAACTCGAATCGATTTTAAAATTAATTAGAAATTTCCTAATTTAATTATTCGAATAAAGCATCCAATGTCCGAAGGGATTGGTGTATCCCACCAGAATAGATAAAAGCTAAAATGCATTGAAACGGTTTTGAACTAAAACAAATAACACGAATGAAAACTTAAATCCGGGCAATATTGTCGTATACAAGTCAAAACGTGATCGGCATACGAAATGTTTTTATATTTTTGCAGTAAAAACACAAGACCCATTGAAAAATGACGGCAAAATGTTTCTTGGCCTAAGATTGTTATGCAATTTTTGCACTATTTTCTTGCTGTACTCTAGGGAAAATCAATTTCTATACCACGGGAAAGTTTATGGTTATAAATAAAAAATGCAGAAAATTAATCTTTGCTTGTATTGGAAAAACTCGCATCGCTTCAAGGGAAGAATCTGTTTTGAGCTTTTCAAATAGTTTGTTCATCATAACTCATCACAAATAGGTAAAATGCGAAATCAATGAAAATGAATATGTACTCATTTTGCAAAAATTTCCATTTCACTAATGAGTTAACACTATTAATCTTAAACAGTACAAAAATAATAATATCTGATATCTGGATATAGTATTCCGAAGATTGTTTCGTTTCGACAAGAAATTGCACTCTTGGGGATTTCCAAAATCATGAAGTTTTTCTTTTTTTTTTGTCTATTTCAAAAAGGCGTTCGGGTATTGTATATTTTATTGGAGAAATTCTATATCTTCGCCCCTGAAGGAATTTTTCATTTAAAGATGGCCCATCTTGGTACCGCCACGGTTTCGGGGAGGAAAAAGATTTTTGAGAATCCTATCTGTAAAGAATTTAATGAGTACGTGACTCTAATCGATTTGGAGTTTATCTTGGCAGCAATTAAAGGAAGATAAAACATTATAAGAACGGCAAAATGATCACAGTGAATAAGGTGGGCTGAAAGAATTTATACGATTATATTTCCAGAAGGCATTTTTTTTCAGACTTGTCAATACATTCCCCCAAATTTTTAATTGCTTTTGAAAAATTTAAAGCATAATATGAATGAATTACGTGAGAAAAGATATTCAAACAAAAAAACAAATGACTTGAAAATTTGGTGCCTTCGTAGATTGGGCTATTTTACTTAATTTCATGCAATTTAAATATATGTAGTTCGTTTGGGCAGCACTTAAGTCTTCGCTAAACTTAGCCTCATGTTTATTGTGATTGGTCGAAAGTAAATAATTTAAAGACTATTTCTTATGAAAATTGGGGCCTAGACATACACATTTCCAAAATTTTCTGCAAAACTATGTAAGAAATTTACCTAAAAGATTTCTAATACCAATTGTTATAAATTTTATGCTCATCAAAAGAAAAAAAAACGTGGCGGAAGCTTTGACCAAAGATAAAGTATAGTACGAACTTTAATCCCAAAATTTTTTGTTGACGAAAGAAAAAGTATTGTCTTAAACTTCAAATACTGCGTCCTTATGTATTAAATAAAAGTTATTTTCCTGAGAAACATTAAAAGGATAAAGTTATTTTGAAGTTTTTTTTTGTTTTTCCATGTGTGTATGCGAAAGAATGATAGGGAGAAGCAGTTTTTCAAGCTTCATTTCATTTTTTCCTTTCCGTGCTTTTCTTTTTTATACATATAGATTTCAATCCAAAAAGTGAGTTTTTGGAGTTTGAATCAGCGGCCCATTAAATTAATTTTTGGAAAAGATTGAGATCAGCACAGTTCGCTTTATAGAAATTGAATAGGATATGACAAGATAAAAATGAGACTTCTAAGTTTTTAGATGGACGCGACGCAAAAAACGAAGAACTTCTGGCAAAATGCAATTTTTCTTTTTAATTCAAGAATAAAGGTATTGGTTTTTCTTATTTTTTGGCAATGTCAAAATAAACTTTTCTATACATTACGTTAAGAGATTACAATACAGGTTGAAAAAACTCAATAGAAGATATATTATTGTCCTGCACTTTTTCATATTAACTCAATAAGGTGTGTGGAAAAAGTTTTTGATTGGAAAATATGATTCAAGTGATGTTACACAATTTCTAGTTAATTTAAAGTTTTGATAAACTTTTTAAAATATGAGTCTCCAATTTTCTATTGGTATAAAAAATAAACGGCGACAGTATGAAGTATGTGATAGCGATTTTAGGAACATCTTTTATTTCGTTGCAAAGAAATTTATTTTATTAGAAAATAATGTTTGAACCAAAAAAAACCGTTGTTAATAATTTCCATAAGCTTAACTGTGACGGTTTCAATAACAATATTCTGACTGAATTTATTGTTTATTCGTCTTCTTAAAAAAAAAATAAAATTTGTGATATTACCATAAATCCTGTGACACTCTTCAAGGATATGATTTTATTAGATATTTAATATAATCTTATCTATACCAATCTATACCAATCCTAAGGGTTTCAGTCCTCGTTCTATATAAATATAAGACTTATCAACAAGCAGCTTTTAATGGTATATATGTATGTATGTATATACATATTTACGTGGAAAATAATGATGAAATTTTATAATAGCCAGCCTTTATATATTATAGTTGTTACTATAAAATGCCTATAAGATGGATGAGGGCAACCAATTTTATGTATGAATGAGTAAAATTAATTTATTTTGATGGAAATCTTTTTTCTCCTCAACAAATAAACGTTTGTTGCAAAAACTATGCAACTGCTTTTTTGTGTTGATGAAAAAAAAAAACAAGGGAAGAAGAAAATCACTGGGTGTAATCCCTTCCACTGACTTTTGTTCAACAGGATATTAAATCCATCTGTTGTCCTGAAAAGACAATGTTGCAAAGAAGAAAGTTTGATAAAACGCCTTTAAGCATTGCTTTTAAAAGGAAGGAAGTAAAACAGTTGCACGTATCCTGTCTTCAAAATTTTTTTAGTTTAGTCAGTAATATTGTTTGTCGTATTCCTTTTTGTATAACGCGAACCCAAAAATGTATAAAATTCTCACCCTATAATTCTGATTCAATTATATTTTGTTTATTATTATTGTTGTACTTGTATATGGAGCAGAGATAGACTATATATCCTTATGATTACATGTATTCAAATCATATGTGAGAGAATGTGCGCTCAACTTTAGCTTAATCAGATTATGTCACTATTATGTTAAAATTGTGGAATCTTTTTGGGGGGTTTGAAATTGTTTTTCCTCAGAGATATCGCAAAACAAGCCCGCCCATTTAATCTGAAAGAGGATAATGGACTTCTATAGAGTCAATTTGTACTTGCAAATTTTCGGAGATATATTGCTTTTGAAATGTTATAATAATTGGATACCTATATCGTTTGGTTATCGTATTGAATTGTAGATTGCAAGTATATACCTATGTATATATATATATATATTGTAATTGCAGAATATTCTTTTTGAATGTACTTATGTAGTAATCTCATACTATTTAATATTTGAAATTATATAGAAAGAACAAAAGGCGCTGAGTGATGAAGTTGCAACCCTTTTTTAATTTATTTGTTAATTCAAACCACTAATCTGATTCAAAACTTATCAAATTAATTTAATTTCAATTAAAGCAGTGAAAAAAAAAAATCATTGGTCAAAACTATTCACTTTCGTTCCATCAACACCGCTCAAAAACTAATTCATATTAAGATTCAATAATGTCCTCTCGACATGGCATATCATAACATAAAAAATGACCACTGGCCAGACCATAATAATTTTTATTAAGACAAGCTTTTAAAGCTGCTTTAAAAAATACCCGTACCATTTCTAGGTCATTCATGAATTAATCGATGCTAGGTTATTTAAAACCCAGCCGTCTCTATTTAATGGCAATGTAAAGGACATCAGTAGATTTATGCAGGAAATAGCAGTTATGCCTACCGGTAATTGCATAGCATTGACAGATTTATCTATAAGCTTCCGAACTGGGCCTTATGTTTATATACTATATACATATATGATATGTGATGATGTATAGAAGAAATAAAAGGTATATAAATGAAACAATCATCTGGAAATTTTGTAGACCGGTCAAAATACTTATTTTGAACGTGATGTGCTTCCTTAAAAAAATCTTTTATTAAAATAGTTGAATTGTCTCGGCATGTCATCAAATACACCATGGCACTATCTCGTAGGAAAAGAAATAAAATCAACCATTCTACCTCATACATCGTTCAATATTCTGAACTCAATCTTCCAATTTTATTTGTGGTACTTGCAATTGAAAATTATTTTGAAACGTTATTGACAGCCTCACGGAACACGAACGTGTCCTCTGTTGATATCGAAAAGCGTCGATGAGAGATACGCTTTCGATTGCATGTTATATATGGTGATATGATCGAAATGTATACATACATATATTGAATATGAATGAAAGACAGGGAAAATGATTCAATTAAATCAAATTGCACTAAAGGCTATGCGGGCGGAATTTAAAGAATTGATAAATAAAAATGTGCTTTTTTCAAGATGAAGAAGAAGACTTAGTTTGAAAATTATATGCCTTTGGTTACATACATATATAGTTCCTTGGTGTAAGAAAATCTTGATATGCATATTTATTCATATTTTGTATTGAATTCAATTCAATATGAATTTTTAAATATCTATTTTATTATTAAAGAAAATTATTTTATTGATATTTTACTATACATATTCTTAATCAGTACTAACTAATTAATTGGTATTTTCATATATAAAAATGTACTCTATTTAGCTGTATATGTAATGTGTACAAAAAATATGTTCCTACATATATTTATTGTAGTATAAGAAATCTATGTTATATATTGCGTTATTAAGATGGTTAATTGACACAAATTAAATATCTAATTAAACAAATAAATTGAACTGAATCTATCTAACCTCAAAATGGGCTATGAGATATTGCTTGGATTTTAAGTGTACATAAGTATTATATATAAACGCTTTTGTACACAAAAAAAATATATATGTAAAGGTTGACAAATTGGACATTTTTGTACAATTATTTTATTTAAAAAAATTTTCTTCTTGTCTACTATTTTAACAATTTAATTAGAAATAAGAAATTTAAAATCTGGCTTTTGGAAATGATTAAAATTAAAATTGTTTTTCTTAATCAAATCAGCATGAGATATGGATCAGGATTTTCTTTTCATACAAAAAGAAAACGATCGATTAATTGAATATATTTATAGTATGTAGTATAGAACGGAATTATATTATTTATTTAGGAACATACAAAAAAATCACTTCAATCTAATCTAATCTTCTGAAAAAGTCTAGTTCTGATGAATGAATTTGTATACTATTAACCATCGCGTACTTTTGCTTCATCTTTTTGCTTGTATATACGATGATCTGAAAAATCTTTTATATAAACTGTGGTTCAGGTCGGCCAGAAAGGTGTTGGCATCCGTTTTTGGGATACAAAAGTGATTTGGTGGCTTATATCCAAACAATTAACTTAGAATATTATTCAACCCTTTTGGATCAATTGGATGGAAAAATGCGTGAGGAAAGAACCGATCGACTGAAGAAAAAATCGTTTTCCATCAAGAAAATGTGTGTGTTCACACAAGTGTTTTCACAATTCAATGAATTAAAGTACGAATTGCTTGAACATTCAGATTTGTCTCCATCTGACTATTATTTGTTTCTCAATCTGAAAAAATTCCTGACTGGAAAGCGTTTTATATCAAATGACGAGGCCATTGCAGCCGTGGATGAATATTTTTTAGACCTTACGGAATTACACTTTAATGATGGTATTGAATTATTGGAAAAACGTTGTTACAAATCCATTGAAGTTTCTGTTTATTGAAAAATAAAACATATTTCACTCACAACATAACGAATTTTCTTTCATTGTTAGGCCGAGAAATTTTCAGACTGCCCTCGTAGTATTAAATGTGTTTGGATAAATTTTATGTTTTATCAAAAATGTTTAAAGCCTGTTTTAGTATTTATAAAAACTAATCAATTTCAAAATAAGTTTATGATCTTCACAAATATTCGAACAAATTTTTGAAAGTGTTCATTATATATATATATATATATATATATATATATATATATATTTTTTTTTTTATCAAGAATCGACTACATTACATATGAAATGTGAATTTTATCTATACATAGTACAATTTATGATGCCGTAATAGTCTGGCATACGGATTTTTTATATAGCTTTTCCTTCAAGTCACTTCGTTTATTGGAAAATTACCAATAACCCACTCCAAATTGATTTTCACGCTCGAGTCAATTCAAATAGTTTTTTATTGCATCCTGGAAAAATGGAAATGTGAATCCATGGTTGGTATTGCTAGTGTTATTCATATTTAAAAAAAGAAAATTGTATGGATTGAAGTATTCACCATATACGAGTACATTATATCTAAAAAAACAAAAAAAATACATATTGGTGCATAAGAAAAAGATAACTTCGAAGTAAAAACTCCATATTTTGACCTGAAGACAAACTGCTTGTCTGCACAAACAAAGCTCGAATTTGAATCAACCTGCATTCTATAATATAGCGGAAGGGATTTTCTTGCTTCTACGAAAGCGACTTTTCTTTAAAATTGAAAACTAAAAAGTGTACTTACTACTAGTAGCCAAATATAGGTATGTAATACAGAAATGAATTCTTGAAGAATCTTAAACTAAAGTTTTTCGCCTGATTTATATATCTTCCGCTTTATTTAGTCTCTAAATCTTGTGCAAAAAAAAAATGACGTAATTTATAGATCCTCAATGATGCAAGATGATTGCAATAGAACCATGTACCTATAATACTCCGACATAGAGACTTACAAGATGTGTGTACTATTATTTGATGATCAAATAAATTTTACGAATTTAATTAAGAACTTTTCGAAACCAGAAAAGAAAGTTTCTAATATAAGTATCTCTGTGTATGTGTGTGTTTACTTAGATAATTTTTTGGTACTTTTCTAAGGATTTAAAATGTTTATTATTATATATTAAAATAACTTTGAGGAAATTTTGTAAAGGAGCGAAAAATTGTACATCTTCTAAGAATATATATAAATATACACACATTAAGGGATGAGTGAAATCTGTTTTGCCCTTTTTTATACTGTGTTATATGGTTTAATATAAATTCTCTCTCAAAAAAAAGGGAATATATAGAATTTTGTGTGTTAAGACCTTGAAGCTATCAATTTCATCAACAAAAATAATCATTTACCGCATAGAAACTATAATCATGCATCACTGCTTACTATACTCTCACTCATTCCTTTCATAATCCCTTTTTTGGAAAATATTTAACTTCTGTTTGTTGTTTATTAAGGACTATAGAAAAGATATATTCATATAAAAGCAATTTTGTGATTAAATATTTCATAAAATTAACAACTCTCGTTGACTCCGACGGGTACATATCATATCATATCCGAATAAGATGGGAATGTTTTGTCTATAGTGTTTTTGAAATTATCCAGTTTTATGATATTAAATGAAATTGATCCTTATAAAAGGATCTTACACGCATATATGAGCTAAATTGTTTCACTCAAAATTTTAATTAAACTTAAAAGGATATACCCTCAAAAATGGACCTCTATACAAAAGTAATTAATGTCTGTCTGTCTGTATATCATGTATTTACATATACAAATCTACCAAGGATGATATTCTCTTATTCTAGAATCCAACCAGGTATTAAATATATATTCATATATTAAAATCATTTAGTTAGACCAATGCCTTCTAGATATCTCATTATACCAACATGTAGACGGTGATGACGTTTTTAATCCCACAGGACGTGAAAAGAGGAATAACTATCAAACTATAATATTAAAAGAAAGAAAGATGTCTATACTCCAAAATAGATGTGTTTCTTCATTTTAATCTTCTTCTTTAATATTTATTTTCCTTTTACCCACGGATGGGGTTTACATCGTCGCCATCGTCTACATGTTGGTCTAATGAGATACATATCTCATTAGGTTAGGCCATAATTATGATTTTCTACAAAACAAAATGGTATAAATTTAGCACATTAAATTTGATCTATGTACTTGAGAGAAATTTTCATAATAAGACAAGTTTTTATTCATAACAGGAAATTTGTCTTAGAGTCGGTTTGTGTTGCATATTCTATTCCTATTTAGTAACACATATTTTAACGGCACACAATCAAGTTATATCAGTGATATTTGGAAATAAACTTATAAAAGAAACTTCCTTGTTTTGTTTTTTTTTTTTGTATTTTCAATGGACAACGTCATAATTTTTTTCTGGTGCAATAAGGCTAAGGAAGAAGACAATTTTTTCTATCGTAATAAATCCAAAACAAACTTTCCTTAAATATTTTTTGTACTTAATTTTTATGAACATATATCTTGGCTTCTTCAAGTTCTTTTACGACTTGTTTGTTTAAGACTGCAATTGTAATTACAAAAGCACAAGGACTAAAACGAAAAATTTTCCTCCTTACTGAATACAAAATCCGGAGACGGACTTTTATGAGATGGTAACATTTTACGATTATTTGCATCGTTTAAGTTTTGACCCTCTCTAAATAAATGCAACATAACTTATGAGAGGGTGGAAAATAAGAAATTACTCCGACAACGTCTTATAAAGATTCTTTTTTATTTTTTTTTATTAAGGTGTACGGGAAATGTATAGTTTCCATTTATACTAAAAGTTCTATAGACCGGTATTCCATAGATATATAGGCTTTTCCGTTTTATTTTTCTTCATAATAAATATGATGCACACATATCATACGACGAGCACGTAGGTATGAAATATGATGACCGTTTAAAAGAAGTTTTTATGTGTTCCAGCTTTTTTCTTTTATTTTTTTTTCTGATACTGCGATACTGATAATGTTTATGATAGTGAATAGTCCTTAGAGGACAATTTTTTTATAGTCCCTCGACGTAGTTTCATAACTTCTAATCATGTTAATTTATATTCTTGAAGTTGATGTCAATTAAGGTATAATCCGACAAAAGTTATGTTGAAAGGTGGTTGGCGTAGGGATAGTATAGAGAATACTATTCACATCTTTCATACAATTCTATTGGATCTCTTATAGTATAATTTTGTCCCTATCGAATCGGGAAAATGCTGCCCCTCTATCGGCGAGATATTAAATTTATAAATTATATTTTAGAAAGAAAATGTTTGGGTTTTGATCTTGGTTATATTATTATTGGTGAATGTAAAATTTTCTAAAAAACAATAGATCACTTAATTTTGACAGTTTAAACAGTTTTTTTAAAAATTAGAATAAAAACTGTTACAACTATCGCGAATGTTAATAATACTGGAACGGAGCCCCTGGTTTAACTATAACTAGTGATGATTCCCATGAATTTTTTTATTAAAACATTATTAGGCTTTAAAAAAACCTTCTTTGTTATACGTTATCAGTAATATTGGAATTTAAAACTCATAAAATCTTGTAAATTTGCTACAAATATATAATAATTCATCGATCAGCTAAAAATACTTAATCGTTAAATTTTTCTCCACCATAAACTCTGTATCAAATATCACCCATTTATGGGTTTTTGGCAGAAAAACTGATTGCAATTTAGGTTAGGTGGCATTTTGACTATGTCCCGAGCGCTATATATATAAATATTCTACACGATATTGGTTTGGCCGCAAGGAATTTAAACTGGCTGCCTAACTTTATGTTATGTGTAGTTTGGTGTCATATTGTATTAGCTTTATAATTCGAAACTTTTATGTTTATGTATGCCTCTTTTTATATACATATATGTATATCAATGTATATTTACAGTCGTATGACAGGATGTTATATGAAATATCAGTGAATAGGGCAATGAGGCATTTATATACAACTCAGAATAAATGATATGAAAACCATTCAAATATATTAAAATGTTCGCCAAAGGTTCAGTTTTATGGGGTATGAATATGGAAGGGATGTTTTTTGTTATTTTGATATGTTCTCTTTCTCATATACATATATATAGGGTGTTGCTTTAATTTTTCGACAGAATCTCAAATTGCATTTTAATTGGTGTAATTTGAGGTTAACAACTTTATGTGTTCTATGAAATATGCATATAGATATAACGCAACATAGTACCGAAATCATATAACATAAATTTCATGTACAAAAGTTAATTCAAATATTATAGGCAATTTTTTTGAAATTTCAAATTTTCAAGGAAATTGATTTATTTTACCCAATGGTCTCTATTTTTGTAATATTTGTCTTTTTATTAGGACTACTTTAATATGTCGCATTCATTATGGTTTAATTGCAATTACGAGTAAAGTATTGAGCGATAAAACTCTTACTTTCCTTTGCGTATTCAAAACCATGATAATCTTACTGTTAAGATCTGCACTCTAAGATTATAAACATTAGGAAGTCATTCTGGGCCACGGTATATATTTTTCCTTCTTTATAGTAAGAACTCCTTAAATGGAAAAAGTATTTAGCTATTATATTAAAGGTACGAAATAATCGTGGACGATTTCTGGAGCTATATAATCCATATCAAAACTACCTTTAATAATTTTTTTCGACAAAATACTTACTATAAAAATGTCCCGCTGTGAAGACTGAATGTTATAAAGCGTATGTAAATTATGTCTCTTCATAATATGCTTTAAGGTAAGAGAAATGAGTAAAATTTTCACCGAGTAAAATGTATACATAATAACGTAGGTATATGAAAATTACGCAATTATTTTTGATTGTAGGCCATTTTCATGTTCAGAAGTACAGTAAGGTGTACCCACAGTAAGTATTTGGTAGCGCCTTTAGCTTGACTGTAAGGTCATCAGGTTTAAAATACTTTCATTTGAAAACTTTATAGGATGATATCAGAATTTTATGCTAATTGGTTTAAGATGAGGTTGCGTTAACTAAATACGTTTTATATGGAAATTTATTTTATGAGTAAATGAAAATTGTTCTATCTAAAAAATTGGATTTGGTAGAAAATCACATTGTCTCAACAAGAATATAACCATTACCTAGGTTCGAAACAATTTTTAGCTATGACAGAAAAAGTAGCGCAACCAATGCTTTTTAATGCATTTTCATGAATTAAATAATTCCTTTTTTTTTAATGTACCGATTGTATGTAAAATGTGACGTAATTGGCATAGACAGTGTTTTCATTCTGGAGCCTTTACTGATTATATTTTTGAAATTGCTATTTTCCTACATCCCAATCATCTTGGTTTTTGGATGAAAGACCTCAATCATTGAAGAAGTAACTTTTTCTAATATTAAATGATAACATTTTTCTTCCTCAGTCTATTGATTAGGTTGGTCTTTATTAATGGCTTGTAATCTTTCTGATAAAGAGGCTTCTTCGCATGTTTATTCTTCAAAAAGTAATCAGCTTCGATAAATGAGTACCTCCTAATTACAATCCATTTCTCTTGTCGAATTTCGATTATAAGCTTTGGCAGTGTGTTTGGAGTTCTTTGAATGTTTATATATATATATATATATATATCCATATACAGGTATATATAGTCGTATACAAATATAGTCATAGTATAACGTTTCAAATTATGTACCACAATTTACTTAGACTTTTTATATCATTGATATCAGTCTTGATCGCAAGAAAGCTATGCGAAAAATATAGGATCTAAAACGAACAAAAGGGAGAAAAACTAACAGCAATCAAACTTTACTGATTATATTTCTTTGCGTTAATTTCTATATATACTTTTCTCTTCGGTTTCTTTATTTTTGTCTTGTTCTTAAATTTTTACGTTCATCTTTTAGTCAACAGGATGATTCGCGTTCTTCGTTCACTTTCTCCTAGCTTGATATTGTTTCCATTCTATTTGAGATAACAGCATGAAGGAAAATCATAGTCAATTCTCATACTCCAAAAATAAAAACAAAAAAAAAAAAAAATCAAAATCAAAAACAAATGAAACTTCGATGCCCAAGAGCTTCCAATTATTTTTTGGGGGAACATATTGTGACGAGCAGCTATTACGTATAGAAGGAGTCTTCTTTGTAACAAGATTTGCGGAGATGTACATATATTGTAGATAGATGAAGTCGACAAAAATGAAGACGTATGAGAGAAAAATGAAGTCATTTTCGTTTTCCATACATTTATATATATATATACAAATATCTATGAGATGAGAGTATAGAACAATAATTATGAAACAAATGATTTCCTCCACCCAAAAACTGATTTTAATTTGTTGCAAAAATATAAAACTCGTTTACGATTCTATACTGAAGCATATACCTTATGGATTCAAATATTACAGAGTTTTAGGGGTTATTTGTCAGTAAAATGGGTTTTGATTAACGCCAAAAATTTATGGAACATATACTGATAGAGATTTGTAGTAGGATTTTCATTTGTGTGAGGCCAATTCTAAACAACATGCTAAAAGTCAAGGGTGAGAAATTATTAAGTCGTTTTGAGAAGACATATTCTGTCAAAAGAAATATTGTTTTTGGGGTTAGATTCAGTATTTATTGTATATTTTTTGGGTGGATTCTGGAAACATATGGTGGACACCCCAATAATTAGTCCCCCTCCTCCCCCGATGAGACGAGTGTGTGTTTCGTGTTAATTTTGGATAACGGTTCCACTGAGTTATAATGATTTTTGAAAGTTAATTTTCTTTAGGATACAGTTTTGAAAATGAAAGAATATTTATATGCCAATATTGGTTATTTAGCCAAAGTGTCGCATACAAGTACTTCACATGTCAATATTAAGATTTTATTCCTACTTTCTTTTTTTTTTTTTAATTGGAAATAATAGAAAATATATGGAATGATGAAATTTAATCTAAAATTGTTCATGCATACAAAAAAAAGCAAATACATGAGGAGGGATGATTATAGAAAGCCACAAAAACCTGGCTGTTGCAATTTCTCCCTAAATACGAAAGCGATCAAATTACAAAAATAAACAAACAATTGGGCATTCCGTCCATGTAATACTTTCTTTCATCTAATATAACAGTTGTTATTGTTTACTTTTAGTCCAATGTCAACGATGAAGTTAATTATCATCCTTTAGCATAGTTTTTAAATATGGTTTTCTTTTTTATTAAGTAGTAGTTTTTAGGGTTGCGACCTTTCACAAGGATGACGTGCTAACAACCGCATGTGGCATGGATTAGGAATATATGCAATTTATTTTTTTATTATTATGATGAAAAATTTTGTTTGAATAACTATTTCAGAGGGGTAGCGACTGTTAAAAATTTCCTTCTTTTTTTCCTGCATTTACTACTATTACTGGCTGCTAAACAGTGTAGAAAATCTGGGTTGGTTTAATATTATCGAAACACGAAGTATAGAGTTTCCATCATTGAATAACAAACATGTTGTACAATTTACAGATTTATCTTTGATTGCTTATCAAGAAATTTGCATTTCGTCCGTACGTTTTTTTTTTTTTTTGTTGCTGTTGTTCACGTCTTGTAGTACTACACTATATACACAAGGAGAATATACACTACCTGTGTAAGGATATATTAGTTCATTCGAGTACATAAAAACTGATAAGAAAGATAGAACGGAAGAGCTTATTTTGTTATGCGTACGTTTTTTGTGTTTTTTTTTGGGTGAACTAAGCAATGTCTTTAAGAATTTTAGACTGACATTCGAACGAATGAATATGGAAAGCGGAAAATTCTCATCACGTCCGAATATTCATGTTGAAGAAGAAATACGCAAAACTGCCGTGTCTAAAAAGGAATCATTTATGATGTTGAAAAACGTATGCCTGACTATTCGTAACAAATCTTGAAACATATTCTTTAACATATCTTTAGATAATATTTTAAAATGTACAATATGGTGTTTCATCGATGGTTTAATGATTTGTTGTCGAAATTCTAAAATAGTCAATGTATAATAAGATATTAGTATATGTAGAGATTATTTGTATCCGATTTTATGGAAATCCTTCTATCCTTTTTTTTGTAGTAAAAATAAAAAGAGTACATCACCTTGAAAAGCAATATAATACAGTCGTTTCAAATGGGAAATTTTGTATATACATAAATCTCGTTACATACTGAAATTTAACAAAAAATCAATTTCTATTCGCACATAATTCAATTTAGTTCAAGTTTTATACATCTAGCTAGAAACTCTCGAAAGATCACATGCATATGTTCTACGAAGAGATAGATACGAAACGTTCTTCTTCCAATGTACGCCAATGATATTGTGTATGGATATTTTCTATGATGTGAAAATATTCTATCCCTGTATTGGCTATCAAATATTTTCCACATAAGGACACATCATTCTATTCATTTTTCTTGGCAACCTTACTAAGGAATGATTATCTATTAATATATTTTTTTTTTGTTTGAAAGGAAAAAATCACAAATTACAATTTAAAAAGTATATTGCCAACCATAAATCCTGTGATGAATTGCCAGAATAATATATTTTAGCATATTCACGATTTCCGTTCATTGATATCGATGGTATTGATAGTCAGTTTATCTTTTTCGCTGAGCGCAATTAGAGGAAACAAAAAAAAAAAACAAAAAAATCTTTATGATAGAGAATTGCTCCCCTTCGTTTCTATATATTTACTCGTATTTCTGTTTTATTATTATTACAATATCCACTGTCTCTATCAGGTCCTTCACCATCTTCTTATGATTACATCAGGGATGAACTTTTTGATATTGTCAAGAAGGAATATTCAATGACTCCCATGGGTCTGTTCGTTTTTCTTGGTTTCTTTTTTTTTTTGCATTTGCTTGCGTTTTGGTTACGTCTTTTCATTTTTCGTGTATGTTCTTCTAAATGTAAAAAGGCCCACTTATACAAGCAGTCAGTTCACAATCCCCTTTTATCATTCTGATCATATAAAAATGAAACAAACAAGAGAACTTTATATCGTCCTTATCAATATATATCTCGAAAAAAAATTTTTCTTCAATATGGTTACAGTGGAAAAATAATTTTGAATCGTTTTTCCAATGATATACGATTTTAACTTCTATACGGTACAAGTATATATGTATAACTTTTTGGAATCATAAAAAAGAGAATTGTTTTAGTACATTTCCTGGTTTTAGATAAATTAGTTTAAGCACTTGCATACAATATTTCCTTGGCTGTTCATCTGTCTGTCCGTCTATATATATTTGTTGTGCTTTTTAAGAATTTTTATCGGCCACTATTCCATTTTCTCAAGAAAACGATTTTTTAATGTATGTAAAAACTCCGGACATTCTTTGCTGCAACACGGAGCCAACTTTAGTCATGTCTTTTTAGGTTAAATAGAAATAATGCTTTATCCAAATAAATTTTAAAACAATAGAAAAAAATCCAAAAAAAAAGTACCAAAATCGGGTAAGATTCAAAATTCAAACAAATTTTCTGTTAATTTCAAATCTTGCAATAAAAAAAAGACAAAAGTTTCGATTTGTGCCATCTATTATCAGAAACATAGTACTAGATAACTGTCGTTAAATTAGAATATTATATATTCTTTAAATAAGCTCATATAAAATGTATAGTAACCGTGGTTATTTTTCCCAAAAAAGCACAGCTATTGTACTGTTATTAACAAAGAGATTAGGCCAATTTTTATGAAATTAACTTTTAGCTAAAATAATTTGATCTAACATGTATAAAAGTTCCAATCATGGTTTTGCATTATATAGCTTGTTTTTTTATGTTTTCATTGCAAGGAAAAGTACACACGTATAAAAACAGAATCGATTTGAATTGAAAATTGAGACATTTCACTTATAGATAAGGTTTTGAATAAAATTTCGAAATAAATTTTTTGCATATAATTAGATGACGGTCAGAAATATGAGATTTGTCTGTTTTCCTTAAGATTCCACAATCTTTGATTTTCATAGAAAGATCAAAATTAATAATAAAAAAAAAAGGGAAAATTTCTTCTTCGGTTATTGACATTGCTTCTATTTATCTTGATTTGAAAAGTTTATCTTTCGGATATTGTTTGTTTCGATTTGAATATATATATATTTTTTATTTCTTCTGATTCGGAATAATTAGATGCAAACGTTTTGCTTTTATTGCAATCGTAAAATGTTTAAATTCAAATATGGGAAATATGGAATAGATTTAGTGAACAGATTTCGCGAAATAAGTTTAGGACAAGGATTTAGAATAAAAAAATATTTATTAGTCAAAACTTGCCTTAACTTTATTACTTTGATTACAAAAATGGAATGAATCAATTCTATTTGATTCTTATTTTATATATTTTTAATTTTACAGAATTAGCAAAAAAATAAATTTACAACTGAATATTGGAAATTATAAAAAGAATAAATGCTGATCTAGCGTCTAGCATATTTTGAAATAATTCTTGTTAAAAATGTATTTAATAATTTTAGGTTGAAATTGAATATTTTAATAAATGCTGACCTAATGTCTAGCTTTTTTGAAATACTTTAAATTGAAGAAAGTTAGGTCACTAACTTTTTAGAAGGTTTTTCTAAGTACTTGATGTATGTTCAGGTTTCGTAACTCCTCCCCCCTTAGTATGAAGCGATGGCCATAAGAACTGTGAAGTTGTTGAGGCTGGAGCGAAGATGTGGTTGCCAGGTTGTGTAATCTGAAGTGTAGCCGTTGATCTTTTGTACGCTAGTATTATTCCAACGATGATTGAGATACTAATGATACTTAAGAAGCCATAGGTGCAATAGTGTCTTGTTAGTGTTTCTGTCCTCAGCACCTCTATTGATTCCTTGTTTTTGATGTGGTATTTTTGTAGTTTCCGCATATTTATAGTTTCTATGGTGGAATTTGATTGTATACTATTGAAAAGCGATGGGAAGATATGAACTTCATCCCAAAATACATCTTGGTTGTCACGATACATTATGCCGTTGATTTCGATTTCACAGCTTCTATAATGAATCAGGATAGTCCCTTGTAGTTTCTGATGGTCATTTCCACAATTAGATTTTATAATTGTAGCTGGAACATTTATGAGAAGTATGTGGTTGGGCTCTGGCTGCAACACAGTTTCAGTTTCTCCGACGTCATTTAGTGTACAGTGGGCAGGTTTGTTGTTCATCAAATTTCCGATGCATGTTGATTGGTTGGTCTGCTCCTGGTGTGTTGATTCTTTGCAGTAAAAGATACCTTCTATTTTGGCACAAATTTCGTCCAAATATTGAATATTTTGGGTATTGAGGATGATATAAGGATTCGTGACGATTTCTTTGGTTTTATTTATAGGAAGTGGTATAATATGAAACAAGGAGAATTGCTCATTTGATAGGATTGGGATACGTACATTAAAAATTATGTTTGAGCCATTGTAATAAGCCTGTAATCCTAATAGTTCATATATGTGTTCATCGGATTTTATTTCTACAGATTGATTACTGAACATGTTAGAAATTAATTCAAGTTCATTTGAATTTAATATTAATTTTGGTATAACATTCAATTTAGCTAATACAATTGCTTCTGCTATATTTGCTAAATGGCTTGTTAGTAGGTCTATGTTGTAATTAATTTGGTTGAAATATTGTATTTTAAAAAGGATGTCTTCATCAACCCGAATTCTATTTGAAATATTTTCTTGATATCGATTCAAGAAAACTTCAATTACCTCTTGCTCATTATTAATATGATTAGTTATGTTTTCAAATCTGGTAATCATTTCCGTGTTAATTCTAATCTGACTATTTAGTTCATTATGGAATTCTGTTTGTTTTGCCGTTAGTACCTCGATTTGTTTATTTAAACTCTGTGCATCATTCGCATCCATATTCCCAGTGATAAATTTTATGGCTGTACCTAGTCCGTTTAATAGTCCTCTTTTAGTTCTTACTTTTGGAGTCAATGATTCTAATTTGTGTGTCAATTCTTCAAGTTTAAGTTTCGTTATTGTAATGGATTGTTTAGGCTCGTCAATGTTGTCGAATGTCCTCAGAGAGTTTGCAATTTTTTCTATGTTGTTTTTGTAGGTTTCTAGTTTAACAATATGTACGAGATTATTATAACTTTTAATAGTTCGAGCTGTTCCTAGTTTCAGAGGAAGAATTCCTGGGCTATTTGTCATATCATGTACTTCCATAATTTGACCAGACGTTAGGGTTAATCTGTAATAATTAATTGGCAATGTTAAGAAGTACTTTAAGCTAATGTTTTCTTTTAATTCTAGATTTATGTAATTTTTTATTTTCTGAAGTTATAATTGTTACCTTTTCATTTTTCTTCGCCTTTTGCTTTGTGAATCTAGGCGTTAACTTGTTTCGTTTACATTCTTTCCTAAAAATTATTTCGTTTTCTTTTATTTCTTCGGGATCTTCCCTAGTTTTGTTCATTTTATCTATATTATTACTAACTATATTTTCAATTTTTTCTTTTATTGAAGGATATAATTGCGATTGGAATTCGTTTAATTTTACTAAATATTCGTGTTCATTATTGAAATTAATATTTTTGTTAAATTCAAAAGTTCTACCGTAAAATAGCTCATATGGCGTAAATTTAGTTGCCGAATGTATCGCATTATTGTAAGTAATTAAGGTTTCTGAAAAAATTTCATCATGGTTTAAATCTAGATTATTTTCCTTTCGTTTACTAGATATAATTCTATAAATTTCTGTCAGTGTGGAATGTAATCTTTCTACAGGAGAATTACTGCTGGTTTGTTGAAAAGAAGTGAAATGTAATTCAATATTATATTGTTTGCAGTATTCCTTGAATATATTAGCCGTGAATTCTGATCCTTGGTCACAGACTAATTTCAGAGGGATGCCGTGTAGGCTCATGAAATGTTTGAGGCATTTTAGTATCGAAATACTATTTCTTGCAGGTACAGTATAACCTGAAGCGAATTTGGAAAATTTGTCTATTATCGTTAGAATTTGTTGATTATTAATACTATAGATGTCTATATGAAGAATATCTAATGGTTTTGTTGGAGTTTCTGGCTTCATATATTTGATTTTTGGAGGGTGCCTATCATATTTCAAAGTTTGACACTGTTCGCAGTTGTTAATAATTTCTGCTATCTTATTTTTCATGAAAGGGAAAAAGTATTCTCTTTTTAAATGGAGAAGGGTTTCGTTCATGCCTCTATGGTTATTTTTCTTGTGATATTCATTTATTAATTTATCTTGATCATCATTTTGAGTTAAATCTGTTAATATCTCTTTGCATCTAATTAAACGGAAAATTTTATTACTTGAGAAATATTTTGAATATGTAGATTGTACAATACGGAAAGTTTCGTCATCAGTAAAAATTGCAGAAAGCTTTTTAGGAGCTAAATATTTTTTGAAAACATCGATCATAATTTCTTCAGTGAATTCTAATATTCGTATTGTTCGACGTTGTTTATTTTTGAAGGGGACTTCTAAAGACATTTGTGGTTTTTGATTAGAATTTTCTAATATGATTTGAAGATTAAATTCGTTTAGAGGTCTTTCTGATATTGCTATTCCGTCATTTAAATTTTCTGTTGCTGAATGTATAGTGGATCCTGATGTACTTTGAACTGAAGTAGATGCATCGTTAAGATTGATTTCCATATTATTTGTGATTTCTTGATTATTAATTTTAATTCTACTTAGGGCATCTGCATTTGTGTTTAACTTCCCTTGTTTATAGACTATTTCATAGTCGTATTCTTCTAATTTCAATCTCCATCTCACTAATTTGGAATTAGGTTCTTTTAAGCTCATAAGCCAAGTTAAAGGTTTATGGTCCGTCACAATTTTAAATTTGTTACCGAATAGGTAGGGTCGGAAGTATTTGGTTGCCCAAACAATTGCTAGAAGTTCTTTCTCGATTGTTGAATAGTTTGTTTCGGTTTCTGTCAAAGTTCTACTAGCGTAGCATATTGGTTTGTCATTACCAATCGGACCTTGAGAAAGGATTGCACCAAGTGCGAAGTTGCTTGCGTCAGTTGTGAGGATAAAAGGTTTTGTAAAGTCTGGATATTGGAGGATCGGATCGTTTACTAGAATGTTTTTGCAAGTCTCAAATGTTTTTATATATCTTTCATTTAATTCAACTGATTTGCCCTTTTTTAAGCATTCCGTTAAGGGTTTAGCCAGTTTAGCGAAGTCTTTTATAAATTTCCTGTAATAGCCTAATAAACCTAGAAATGATTTAATTTCTTTCTGAGTTCGTGGTATAGGAAAGTTTTTGATGGCTACAATTTTTTCCGGATTGGGTTTTATACCTTCTGTAGAGACTATATGGCCTAAAAAGGTAGTTTCTTTATGTAAAAATTCCGATTTGTCTAACTGCACTTTTAGGTTAAATTCATGTAATTTATTAAAAACTTTCTTTAGATTGATTATATGTTCCTGAAGAGATGTTGAGAAAATGATTATATCGTCTAAATAAACTAGACAAATGGTACCTTGAAGATCTTTCAAGACGTTGTCCATTACTCTTTGAAATGTAGATGGTGCGTTTTTAAGTCCGAAGGGCATTCTAATGTATTCAAAATGTCCTCCTTCCACTGTGAATGCCGTTTTTTGAACATCTTTTGGGTGCATTTCAATTTGGTGGAAACCACTAGCTAGATCTAGAGTGGAAAAGTATGTACATTTTCCTAATTTGTCTAGAATCTCTGTAATATTTGGTAGAGGGTATCGATCGGAAATTGTTTTCTCATTAAGTTTTCTATAATCTATTACCAGACGCCACTTTTGTTTTCCACTGGAATCTTTTTTCTTAGGAACTATCCAAACTGGAGAGCTCCATGGGGAATAACTGGGACGAATTATACCTTGTTCCAACATATCGTTTATTTGCTTTCGCACTTCTTCTTTATGGACATATGGATATCTATAAGATTTCGTATAGATGGGTGTATCGTCTGTGGTTGAAATACGATGTTTGACTTGATTAGTAAAACTTAAGGATTGGCCTTCTTTAAAGAAAATACTTTCGTATTCTCTGCAAACTTTAAAAATAGCTTTCTTTTCTTCGAAATTCAAATGAGATGTACGAATTAATTGAGTAATATCGTCGTCTAAATCAGGTTGATCATATTCAACGTTGAAATTGTTTATTTCTACAAATTCGGAAGAAATATATTTTTGAACTTTTAAAGGTTGCTCTAGTAACAGTGTTTGTTCCAAATTTAATTCATTTATCACTTCTACTGTGCTGTACCAATCTTTTGCTTTATAGATACCTTCAGAAATATATAATTTTGGTTTTAACTCAATATTATTAATGTAGATATCTCCGTCGCAAATATCAACTGGTAATTTAATGATAGTTTTTGAATTTGCGGGAATTAACTGTTTACCGGAAGTAAAATTAGGTTTAAATTTTAAGGGAATAGTTGAATTATTAGTGATTAACATTTTGTTAGCTAAATCAACTTTTGCGCCTAATTGTGTGAGAATATCAAGTCCAATTAGTCCGTCGAAGTATCCGTGAAATTTGAATATAAGGAATCTTAAATATCCAGGTTCATTAAATTCTACAAAGGTAGATAAAGTTACTTCTTTATTCAGTTTGTACTTACTGAGAATAGTTGTGATCGTTATTGGTTCACATTCGATATGATCTATAGGAAGAGTAAATTCTGGATTTAAAAATGATGAAGAAGCTCCTGTATCAATAAGAAATTTTAATGGTCTTCCAAATGGAGATGATATATGAATATAGGGTAATGTGAAACCGTGTTTATTAACGTCTATGTAACCTGTGGGTCTTTCGAGGCTTTTTATGGGAAAATTTTGAGGATCTTCTTCCTCGAATTCGTTGTTAGGTTCGTTTTCTTCGTAATCGTAGTATTCGTCGAGTTGTTGGTATGAGTTTAGATCAGATGGTTCGTTTTGTGAAGGATTACTTGTATAATCATAGTCTGCGTTATTTATATTATGAAGTTCTTCACTAGTATATTTAGGAAATCCTGTGGGTCGTATAGAATTACGGTAATTTGAATTAATTTGAGTGTTTCTAAATTGTTGTGAGGGAGCCCTTTGTCTTAGATGTGTATTTCCCGAACTAGTGTCCATTGGTTCTGGAGGGGGAAATCTTGGTGGATTATTTTGTGAATTAAACGAAGTTTGATTCTGGTTTGGATTCCTGAAATTATTATTTGGATTATAAGAATTGTAATTGAACCAGTTTTGAGGTCTTGTAAATGGTACTTGATGATAATTTCTTGGTCTTTGTGGAATACTGAACGTTCTATTTTGAGAGTTATTAAAGAAATTTGAATTTATGTTTCTTGGTTGCTGTATGTTTGGTCTTGGATTTGTAACCATGTTCGTTTTATAATTGTGTGAACGAGGTTCTGATTTCATATAAGATATGTTTTGTTCTTTAATACAATACGATAATGCCATTGTAAGGGTTTCTGGTCGCATTGCTCTAATAACTGAACCTAGAGGTTCTCTGAGACCACTTAAAAATGTATTTAAACACATTTCTGCAAACAAATCTTTCTTTGCATTAATTACGTTGGGATCTGTTTCGTGAATTAGAATATTATTATACATGGTGGCTTGAATCTCAACTATATCACTATAAAAGATTTCCACTGTTTTATTATTTTGTCTTAGAGTATGTAAATCTCTTATTAAAGATGTTTCTGTTCGTTTGTCAGAGTAATGTAGTATTAAGTTATTTTTTATGTCTTCCCAAACTAAAGGTGTGCCATACATATTAAGTACTTCGTTTGCTTGCCCTTCAATTTTATTTCGAATTGCACGCAAAAGTATTCTTGAATATGCTGTACCGTCAACACTCCTAGTATAACTTAATATTTCTTCAACATTGTTAAGAAATTCGTGAAGCAATCTAGTATTTCCATCAAATTTTGGTAAATCTTTAATTGCATCAGGAATTCTCAATGAATTAAAAATATCTGCAGGTGAACTATGAATTGAACCCGAAGGATGCACTGAATTATTTGCACTTGTCATTTCGTTATTTTCACTGAATTCAAATGAACTATTTAGATTAGGTACACTTTGATTTATTCTACTATTCAACACTGATATGTTTTCACTTTCAATATTTTCAGGGATTGAACTAAGGCTTTTAAATATTCTTCTAAAATTTTTTGGATATGGGAAATATGATATTTTCTTTATTTTTCTAGGACTTGACATTTAGGAATAAAAGAAATTAATTCAATATTTGACTTACATGAATGCCAGGCAAAGGTATTTCATTCTTTTTATTTAAAATTATCTTAAATAACTGATGTTCCGTCAGTGTAAGGATTGATGTTCCTTCCGTTTAAGGATTGATGTCCTTGAATGCTGGATAGGCGTCTATGAGTTGAAACTCTCCGGTCCAAAGGTTGTTACTGCTATTGATGTCCTCTCAATATTGAAGTTATTCACGATATGCCGTCGTAATTTCACTTCACAACTCCCTTATTATATTCACTTGGGATAAAATTGTATTTACACTGTTAACTGTTTATTTTATGGTAAACCGCCACTTATTTTTCAGAGAACAATGATTCGAAAAAATTTTAAATTACGGTAAACCGCCGTTTTATAATAAAATTTCTCAAACAAAAATAAAAAAAAATTTTTTTTTTTTTAAATTTTTTTTTTTATTTTTTTTTTTTTTAATATTTTTTCCCGAATGAGGATAAAAAGGACCGTTTGCCTATCCTACCGACTGCGCCAAATAAGTTTAGGACAAGGATTTAGAATAAAAAAATATTTATTAGTCAAAACTTGCCTTAACTTTATTACTTTGATTACAAAAATGGAATGAATCAATTCTATTTGATTCTTATTTTATATATTTTTAATTTTACAGAATTAGCAAAAAAATAAATTTACAACTGAATATTGGAAATTATAAAAAGAATAAATGCTGATCTAGCGTCTAGCATATTTTGAAATAATTCTTGTTAAAAATGTATTTAATAATTTTAGGTTGAAATTGAATATTTTAATAAATGCTGACCTAATGTCTAGCTTTTTTGAAATACTTTAAATTGAAGAAAGTTAGGTCACTAACTTTTTAGAAGGTTTTTCTAAGTACTTGATGTATGTTCAGGTTTCGTAACTCGCGTTATTAGAAAAAGGAATAATCGGGGAAAAATCAAATTATTTGCTTGCAGTAAAAATTTTGTATTTGATAATAAAACAAATAGTATTCTGATTAGATTTTGTCTTATAGTTTATTTTTCTACATGAAATTATATTTCATACAAATTACACCCGGATTTCATATCATAAAATGAAATGTTCCTGATTTGTGGGTATAGTCGTTACTGTTACTGTTTCTCTTCTTTATACATCATTTACAATATACGTATTTAAAAGATGATCTAATCAATATAGACAGAGATTATTTAAACAGCATAGAGTAAACAGGACCCTCTCAATAACTTGAAGATATTTACATACGTTAGCGATGGGTTATATCTTATACATATGTGTACTATTTGGTCGATTCGATTTCAAGGAAAATACCTATAATATATGTGTAGATTTTAATGGTGTGTCCTGTGTATCCTGATTGTTATCACTGTTTTCATATTTTATATGAACCTGTACTCAATAATAATCTATAATAAGAAATTACAAATAGTATGTACTAAATGTTGCATGTACTACGTACGATTTACATAAAAATAGTATCGAATTATCAAAGTCATGTAGTAATTTATGTTCATTCTATTTACTGTTGGTCGATTGTGTATTTATGACATATAGATATTTGTATATTTGAATATAATTGATATCGACCATTGACACTTTGAAAATTAATTTACGTTTTCAGGTCTCGCTTGTTAATATTAAAAATTAACATAAATTATATATGTATGAGGATAATCTACATATTTCATAAGAAATCCAGGAGTTCAAAAAATTCTAGCTGCTTAGACTAAGAATTTTGATTAAGCCCTTAAGTCCTGGATCCGCCCATTACGAAATAGGTTTTTTTGAAAATATTAATAAATGAATTTTGTGTGCTTTTTAAACGTATAACCGTATTTCGTTGTGAGCGGTGTGCACCAGGCTTGCTACCGCTCACCATTGTCCTTAATTCTTTTCGTATTTTACACAAAAAAAAAAAAATTGTAACTGCCAAATTAGTTGGTTTTTCCAAAATGTGCTCATATATAAAGTTATATATTTTAGGCATTAATGTAAACATTTTACTATAAAGAGATAAGAAATGTCGTGCGTTGAGATTTGGAAAGTGATTTCACATAAAATGTCTTCTTTTAAATCTTCAATATTCATCAAGACTGGTGGTTTTTCTTTAAAAATTTTCTTGTTTTTATTAATATAAGGTAATATTCAAATTTTCATATAATTTAATTTTATCCATAACATATGTAGATATACGAAATAAATGTGTTGTACACCAGCAATTGCCATTAAAATGTCATTAGACTCAATTGAAAAGTTGTTAAAGCACAAGGAAAACTTTTTTCCTTCAGTCCTAACAGTCCATGAACAATACAAGCTAAAGGAATTATGTTGATTAGTCATTTTTCTTGTGCACAAACATAACATCACCAAAACCAAATAATAGGGCCTGCAATGCAATGGAAAGGAAGCTACCCAGCAGTTTCAAATCCGGACTCGTATCCTATGCATATATACACTGTGATAACAAACAATTCTTGGAATAAAAAGAAAAAGTTGAATTATAAACTTTTGCAGGTTTTGGAACGCTTTCTCGTCATTGTTTGAAAATTCTAAATATAAGATGGGTAAAGAGTGACTTTTTGATGGTGCAAAACTAGAGAAGTTAAAATTGTATATCAAAAAATATAAGAAAAATGGAAAGTGGCCTTTGCCTGAAACGATATACACAACAATTACCATACACCTCTCTACGCTTCAACACACGCAGCTTGAAAAGGGTGCTTTCGGAAGATTTTCTTAAGCGAACAATTTTATTTGATGAAATGACATATTAAAATGCAAATTGCCATGTTTTGTTGTACTTTAATTTTTCCCTTTTTATAGAAGGGACCCGTAGTCGTTGCTTTTGTCTCCTATTTTTGAAGTTTTCATATATTTTTCTTGTTGTTTTTATATCATCACCAATCCGCACTGACAATATATACATATTTAGTATTGTATAAAGAAAAGTTGAATTTTATATAAAAGTGGGTGTCAGAGAATGGTTAGTGGCAAGAGGTTTCTCATTAACATATTTTTTGTTACTCATTTGGGAGCTGTTGCCACAGAATTGCTACAAGTTAGAAGGAAAATTGACAAGTTTAGGGGGAAATACTATATGAAAAATTCTGCCGTTAAACCAAACAACAGAAATAACGATTGTTGAGGAAACAATTTTCTGCAGTATAAGCCTAAAGGGATTTAAATTCTGAAATTCAGGTGGGTACTAAGAATTAAATTTAGTTTGTTAGTACATATATATATATATATATAGGGGTGGCAATAAAATTGAATACATTTTAGAATTTTTTATTGTTTCGTTGTTTTAAACAATTCAAAATTTAGTGATATTAAAAAGTGTTGCCTAGAATTTTATCACGCAATATGAAACATATATAATATTGTTTTAAATGAATACGTTTACATCCCCATCATTATAGCATATCCTGTTTTATTTTCAAAAACATATCCTCCTTGAATTTAATGAGTGAATATAAATTTTGCGGAATATTTCGACAATTTTCATTTAGGTGCGAAATATACAAAACAATTGAAATAATTTTTTTTTGTTTCATTTATTAAATGAACAAAATATATGATCCCATTTAAAATAATTCGAAGAAAGGTATTCAATTTACTAATCTCTTGAAGATCAAAATCTGATTATGACACAAATCATTGCAAAGGATAATACACCCTTCACAGAGAAAGTATACTTAAGTACACATTCTTAGCTATAGCATTAAAAAGTCATATCTCGTCATGAAATCCATTGTCAGCGGAGTTCTCAACTACTTTTGTGCCATTATACAAAATGTGATTGGCGAGAATATGATCCCTTAGCACTTTCATTTTCTATATTTTAATCTATAATGGTTGGAAAAGTCAGGGTATACTTCTTTTCTTATCTTAATGGAACCATCAAATCACATTGAATTGTTCAGCCAGTTCTCATAAGAATGGTATATATTTGGCGTCAATAAATACAAATTTATGTCACTTTGTTATACGATGTCCTTCAAAAACATATATAGTAAACTGATATCAGGGACAAAAAAAAAAAAAAAAACAGGAAAACATATAGTTTTTACACGTACGTCTAGATATACTTGAACTGGATAAGGTGGCATCAAACAGGAACAGAGTAATTCGACATGAATGTACGTAATAATCAGCCATTCCTGTGACATATGAAATATTGTATTTTTCAAAATTACGTTGGTAATTGAAAGAATAAAAAAATATAATATGAGGTGTGTGACTTAGAACTTAGAAGGGTAGGACTGGGAAGTGTTACCCTCTCTTACCCGCTGTATTCACCAGATTCCTTTAGATTACTACTTCTTCTGATCGATGCAGTCAGCTCTTACTGGGCTCTTACTGGACTCGAAAACCTCGGGAGACAGGGAAACCGTAAATTACCTTAAAATGGGCGAAGGTTGTATCTTCAAATGGAACATACTTTGAATGAAATGAAAATATTGTATAGTTGTTAAATAAACGTGTATTTTTACCCAAAAAATCGAATAAACTAATTCACACACCTAGTATAAACATAAGGTAGTTTATACATAATGTAAATGTTCCAATTATCGACGAATTAAGCTATACCGAAATTTTAATATCAATTCATGATTTTTTTTTTGGTGTGAAATTGTTGGTACTATCGATATAACCAAAAATAATAAAATATATAAATTCAATCACGTCGATAATACGTACTACGTCGTTAATTGGGCCAGTTACCTTACGTGTGAATTACTCGTGTATTTAAAGAAAAAATCCGATTTACAATTTTATTATTTGTAAAAATATAAAATGTCACGAACTTACCCTTCGGGTTTGCGAGTAGGAAATAAAATCATAATTGGCTTCTGTTTGAATATAAATTTTTGTGGATAAGAAATCGCAACCAAAAAGTTTTTATCTAAAAGAAAGCATCTCACAGAAATTTATAAGTAATTACCAGGTTTAATTACTCACTCTTTATAAAACCAGAGGTGTTTTCCGAACGAATGAATATACTTTTTTTTTCATCCCATTCTTTATGAAGACAATTTTCAAGGAATCAAAGTAAAAGAAAAAAAAAATCCCAAACACGCTTTAATATTTTTCCCTGTTTATTTTCGGGGCATATTCAAATTTAACTTTGTAGACATTTTTCATAAAATTTTCATCTGATATTTTCATTTAACTGCATCTGTTATCTAAAATTTCAAAAATCCTGTATTTTGTTGTTCGACTAATAAAAATAAACAAATTTTAATTCATTAAATACGTATATACATATTGCAGTGAAACGCGGTATAATACGATTTCGTCCATCAGAAGGAAAAAGGATATCTCACATAGAATTGTTTAATTGGGACATTTCCATATTTCAATTTGTAATTAGCCGATGAATATACATAGTTAGTTGGCGAAATGCAAAACATATATAGAAGTGTGTATTTTGGAATATCTAATAAATGAATAGTTCTACATTTCCACATGCAAATAATGGTACCGGCGATGTCCTGTATACTGCAGTTGGTTTAATATTAGCGGTGTGTCTAGCTAATCCGATGGTGAGAAGACTGCTCTTTTGTATTTTCGAATGGGTTCTCGTTTCCATTTGCACATATGTATTTTTGATGCAGCCATTATCCTTTTGTATTTTCTGTTGTTTTATATTTTCACATTTTGCAATATTGATAGTGATAATTGTTAGATAAAGAATATGTACACCCTTTTATTCAGCGTTTAATTTAAAAAAGGATGTAAAGGAAAATTTTTTCTTTTTTCAAAGTTATGAAATTAAAGAATTTGTCAGGCATGCTTATGTGCCCTACAGGTGGCATATTTTTTAATGAGTTATCGCGAAAATCTGATAGTGTTATACTGATCCTAAATTTTGTACCCTGTTGTCTGTTGTTGTCGATGGATAATATAGTGAAAAAGGTGTTTTCAGACTATCCTTTTTGCCTTATGTTTTTCTATATATTTTGTGGAAAATGTCCACTCGGATAGCGGATACCGGACATGTAAAAAATTCATTGGTAAAAGTTTATGCGTTTTTTGACATTAGAAATTTTTAGCGGCATTTCTTATCTCTGACAAAATGAGCAGTCATGTGAAGAAACAAAAACTCTTAAATCCGTCTTTTTTCGTTTGTTCTAGTTTACTCAATAAAAATATTTTTAGATAATCAGAGCAGTTGTAAGAATCACTGCCTTAATCGAATTGCATTACAATTAGTTAAAAGCTGGCACCATCCAAAATGCCAGCCATTAACTAATCTGTAATAGCGATTTGAATGTTACAAAATATGAGAAAATATTACTTGGGATAAGGTAAATATTGAATAAAGAAATATAATATATTTGTAAAGTTTTAGTCTATCACAAAGAAATTAAAAAAATTGATTTTATTTTCTTATCGTGTACTATAAATAAGTTTAAAAGCTTTCATTCCTTTGTATGTCTTACTTGTATCCGGATTAAAAAAAAAGGAAAATAATATTGAAGGGTTTATTTGACGAAACGAAAAGCCGTTTACAGATATTTTTTTTTCATAAACAGTAGCAACAACCGCGCCACAATCATCTATAATATGTATACGTACATACGTATATGAGATTTAGTTTTGCAGGCTTTGCAAACTTCCTTGACAGCTCATTTCCGTTTGCTGTCTAATACAACACATTCGAACATAAATTCTTCAGAACTTTATATACATTAAAAATATAACAGAAATTTTGTATTTGTCTCTAAAAGGATACAAATATATATATAAATTGTATTGAAATTTATATAAATCGAGTACTTCCTATAGAAAATGGTAGTAAAGTGAATCTTTTCTAGAAAAAAAGGAAAAAAAAAACAGAAATACTTTAGCCGCTGACAGCACATGTAGTATAGAAGTTGTGATATCAAATGACTGGGTTCTACAATTTAATGATTTTCTTAAAACTTTATATAAAGGCCTTCAAGTTGTGCCCGTTTTTTGTAGCTATATGTAATTTATTCAAAAACAATTCTATTAGAAAGTTGTTAAATGTTTTCCTTCATAAAGTAATAGCCACAATGAATCACAAAGTCGAAAAAAGTGAAGAAAGTGTAGAGTCGTTTACATGACTTATAAAAGCTCACCTGCGAAATTTTTTAAAAATATATCAAAGCGGATTTTGAAATATATCAAATTTAATTTGTAAAATTAACAATAGTTTTATGATATAAAATATATTTTAATTCATAATAAAAATATTTTTAGCGACGAGAGCGTGTAGGCAAAATAATGCGAGAAATAGTCCAGGAGTTCTTAGTGTCTTGAAGCTTTACGAAAGTGAAAGTTAAAACTGTTTTAACTTTCAGAAATTGTACTTTTGAAAAATGAAAACACATGATACCAGATTTTGATGTGATAAAAAGGACAAAACATATTTCTCACTTTGTTCACTTTTCTGGTTTATTCTAGTTCTTTTTTAACAATTCACTAAAAATCTTTGAGTTTATTTGACTCTGGTGTATGAGGATCGAATCTTAAGTTTTAATTAAATTGAAATAATTTACTAAATCAGTTAAAATCTAGACCGCTGTTCATATGATGAGATCTAACATTAAAAACTATTAAAGAAAGAAAAATATATACATACAATATTTTGATACCACATTTTGATGAACGTGAAAATAATTCATTGATAATCCTATATCATCGGGACAGAACTGGTTTAGTATTTTTTTTCCCATTCGTATGCGTCCATAACATTAAATTATTAGCAAACGCGAATGACTTATAGAAGTATAAATTAAAACTGGGAAAAAATTACCATTTGAGACATCTGTTCGCGTGCACACCCTAATGAAAAATTAGTAACTATAATACGTATATACAAAATAACAAAGTGACAATAAAGATTTGAAGTATCCTGATACAAATCAGAAGGCATTGGTTTCAAAAGGGATTGCGGTAATTCTTACTACCAGTTTGCTTACTTTAAATCAATTGAATTGCGTTTAGGGACAGAAGAGATATTGTTATGCGGTAGAATGGCAAGTATTGTCGTTGGTATTCTGAAAGCAATATTCCAGCATAGTCATTTACTAATTTGCATAGTACAACTAAAGCTTTTAGAAACCTTTTTTTTGAATCTATAGCAACTATCAACCAAACGAAAAACCGAAGCAAGATTAAGCTTAACATATCCATAACATTACAGTGGACACGATCGCAATATACATCCCCGCCTTTTGTATTGTTGGTGGGAAGAAACCATAACATCGGATTTGCATTTTTTCGACCATTCTGAAAGCATTTTTTTTTTTAGTGTCGAATCCTTAATTCAGGACGTAAATTTTTTAATACCCAAATTTATTTTCACAAAGATAGCAAAAGATTTGGCACCCTCTAAGGCTTAAAAATTGGGAAAACAGTGGGTGGAGAGGGCTTTTCAAATGCGCTTATGCAGAATAAGTTTTTTGCGGAATAATGATTAAAATCTTTATTCAGAATGCTCGTATATGTAATTTAATTTTTTTTCGTCTTTAAGCTTTTTCGAATTTCCCTTTTTTTTTTTAGAATACTATTCTTTTAAAATTATGAATAGCGAAGTTGTAACTAATTTTCTAAATCCTAATTATCAAAATATCTAATCTTAATTGGAAAGTACGAAAAGGCAATTTTCTTCATAATTTGCTTTTATTATTTAATAAATTCATAACCAAAAAAAAATAAATTTTTAAGATGTTAAATATAAAAACAATTAGGCTTTTTCGTTTCTTTAATAAAAAATCAATTCATTTGAAGAAACGTACGACATATAGCTATGTAAGTAACATATATATACATACATGTAGGTGGGTGTATAATGAAATACAATATGCTTACATCCATTTCTGTTTATGAGTGCTTAAAATTCTCTATCTTCCACAAGCTTATTTTAAAGAGTAATTTGAACACTTGTTAATTACATCCCGTAAGGACTTAATAAGAAAATTTATATACTTTTGACTTTTCAGCCCTTCTATGTGCTTTCTATGAGAAAAAAAAAACAGTTATTCTCTATGCGCCTTCCCTATTTTAACCCTTTATTTTAAATATCTTGCGCTCTTTATAAAGCATATACAAAACATTTTATAGCCTATTTGAGATGTTTTTAAGTTTTAACGATGATAATAACAATAGCAGAAAATGTATGAAGAATGCCGCTGCTTTATTCTTGCAGTACGAAAAAGGCTTAAGACAAAACTGTTACCGGTGTCAACTATTATATAAATAACCAATAAGAAATTAAATTATCTAATAGTAAACATTTTAATATTTAAATTTTTTTTATAATTACTAGGATCGCAATCATTCTTAGCGTATTCTAGGGATCCAAAACACTTTCTCTTTATATTACAATATAATTTATATTTTTACTATCTTGTCGATAGATGGAACCAAAAGATGAGAACTAGAAAAATATTGCTACTTGATATTTAATCTTTTCAAAAATGTTATTACAATACATTTGAATTTTAAAAAGTGTTATTTTGTTGTACTATATTCCGGATTCAACCCTAAACTATTTTTCATTTTCTTAGCCTCTTTGAAATATCGTTTTTTTTTAAAACTTAATTCATAAAATCCTACAAAGGTAAACGAATAGAAATTCTGTTATGTGCCCTTCGGTTACATTTTACATTTTCATATGAATAATACGAATGTAACACATGAATACACCCTTTTTATATATGAGAAAAGACAGTAGGTCCTGTGTATAGAATCGTAAGTTGATCCTAAATTGGATCTTGTCGCAGATGTCCTTCTGGCTTATTTTATTTTATGAATATATGCGATAGGGAAAGTATGTGTTCGACAAAAAAAAGAAAGAAAATTAAACAAAAAAATTCACATCTATATACACACGTAATTTGTCATCGTCGAAAGAATATACCTACCCTAAAAAACAAATCGAACAATAGACTTCTATGTAGCCCTAAGGACATGTATTTTGATGGTGTCCTAAAAATGTTCAAGAATCACATTACGTTCTATTTAAAAAAGAAAAACAGAACCTTGAAAAATATCTAAGGGTCTATCACTTTGAAATTATGTTTTCGTTATTTACGCAAAATTGTGTCAAACATAGGCGAATTAATGCGGCTATACAAAGAATTCAAAGTAAAATATAGAAAACCGAAGGGTGCTCAACTATACTTTTTATTAATGGTTATTATTGTTAGAAGTTTAATATTCCTGACGTTCATGTAAAGTACGGTGCTCGTTGCGCGATACATTTTATAATATAGGGAAAATAAATTAGCCAGATTCGTTGTACAAATGTTTGTAACGGTTAACCTGCAATATATCACTCTATTATATAGTTTTTGAATATTATATATGGCATTCGTGTGAGAAGGCAAACATTTCAAATTTTGCATAGTTTTTTGAGTTAAAAAATTATTTTCCACAATATAGATTTTTCTTCTAGGTAAAAATCGCCTTTATCCAGCCTATTCATTAAGCAGTTCAGAGCCTGAAGAGTACGTGAATCCTGCCAATACAAATATCTATAATAATCCATATACGCCCACGCATCATCATCACTATAATAGTACTATAACTTATCAGCCAACTTCTGGATTACGGACTGTACCTCTTAGTTTTAGCCGAAATTCGGATAACCCATCAGAAGATCCAGCATTAACGGATACAGAATTATCATTAGCCCGAGATAGTACATTACTAGTTCATAACGGTAAGAAAATTAATTTCTTTAGATATGATTTTTCAACATTGTTCTTTCATGGTGTTATATACGTGGGGTAGTGTTTACTAGATTGGTTAAGAATACACTGTTTATGTATACAATTCGATTTTATTAGCGATAAGTTGACTTTCCAAATATTAGAAATCATTTCTTTAATTTCTAAATTTTTTTTTTGAACGTCCAAAGTCGTCTCTCCTATCAAGCTATATCCTTTTTCCAGTTGACTATTTTCGAAGACCTTTTGGTTCATCATTTGTTTGATGTTTTCTTCCTGCCTATGATGTTGATATTTGGGATACAACGTAAATATCTTCATATACAAAGAAAATAAGGAATGAGTATACTTTTTTTTTTGGAAGTATTATGTGTCCTTTTTAGGGTTGTGTAATTGAATTAAGGGCACTGACTTCTTGACAGTTATGTTGATGTGGACAGTTGACAATGATTTTATATGGAGATAGACTTTATTGTAGACGGAGGACCATATACAAATGTCCGTTAACATTAAATGGGATTTACTTAGTGGCATGAACCTCTTTTTCTTCTTGTTTGCTTGTCTGTTTGATGAGTGTCAGAAATTTTGTTAAGTTAATCTTATTACCAAAATGAAAAATTTTCCTGAGGTAGTTTGGTTTACAATTTTATGTGACCAATTTAAGAATATATACATATATTCTTAACAGAAGTTCGGACACAAAATGGTTCACTTCACATTGAATCCCTTCATTTAAAGAAGGAATTCATTACCAGTGGGATTTGTTTAATATGTCTAAGCATACATGTTTGTTTGTTTATTTGGATATATTTTGATTAAAAGGTAAACGTTTCGACATTACTTCAGATTTTGTATCAATTGAAATGCCTTGTTTTATTTTCTATATTTACAATAATTATTATTATTATTATTTGCAGTTTATTGCATTCATTTTATAAATAAATATTGGTTGTGATTTTTTTCAATTTGAGATCATAACAGAAGAATATAAAGCTTGTAGAGGTTGTTAATGTTGGGCCTAATAAAATATATTATAACATTAAAAATATTATGATAACATTATAGCTGACATGAAAAGTATAATAAATGCGATTGAATAAATTTCTTGTTCGTATATATAAAATAAGAAAAAGTACATCTTGAAATCATATAAAATTTTTACCTGTACACGCGTGAATTATCGCATCATTAATCGTCATAAATCAGTCGAAGTCTTGAAATTATGGTCTGCATAAATTCGTTTAAGTAACAACTTTATGGTGCAATTATAAATTCTAAACCGTTTAGCTCTATGCCTCAAGTCTTGTATTCATCGCAGTATGCGGTTTTGGAAACTCCCTATTTCACCTGGAATTCCCCTCGTTTTGTATTTACGTATTTCATGAAAATTTCGCAAAGATTTCCTTAAAAATTAAATGTTCTCATTATTTAGATCTCCTACATGCCTTCTTTTGCTGTTATGTTGGATTAACATTTTCACTATACTATATATAGTTTTCTGTCTACCAATGGAATATCGCTGCCCAAAGTATGTATAGTATACCTTGGAATATATTCTTGTTTTTACACTTTACATTCCTACAGTTTGAAGTTATCGTTTTCTCACGTTAAGTATATGTATGTACCTTTAAGGCAAAATTATGCAATTAAGAATTAAATACTGAAGCCGCACTAACAATGTATCTATAACGCTCTTCTTCTGTATATAGTCTTAAACATTTATACAGAATAAATATGTATTATCGTGGAAAGTTTTTTTAAAAAAATGTCTTGTGCTTTTGTGTTTTATCAGGTTATGTAGAAAGACTGAATGTTGTATTAATATAGTTTTCATAAATTTAAAGGATTATCATGATAAAATTGAAATCTTTAATTAAGAAAGTTAAATTCTTTTACGTATAAATAAATAACATTAATCAAAAAGTATTCCAGAATATATATAAATAAAATACATTTGTCAATATACTTGTAGCGAATCCTTTAAAACAATTTTTTTTATTTTTAAATTTATTCATATTTATTTCAATGGAATTGTTTCATTCTTTAAAATTCATTATTAACCACATAGACGCAAAAAAACTTTTAGTTTTAAAACAGGATAATCAATCACACCCGTCTCGACCTTCTTTACACTAAGCTCTGTCAGCATCTGAAAAGCTTATCCTCTTCAAGTGAAAATAACAAATATATACGATAATATTAGCCGAAAATATAAAAGAAGCACAAACCCTATACACATTAAATACACGACATGGCTAAGGACTCAATTCATTAGCATCCGTTTTTAGCCCTCTTTAAAAGCATTAGGAAAGTAAAAGTATTTTGAAACAAAGAAGGGATGTGATTTAAGGTATGAAACAAAAACCCCACATCGTATACACCATTTACTATATAATACAAATGTGTATCAAAAACAATTGCACATAGAGTTTTCTGTGTAGAGTACATCTTTTTATCGTTAATTTTGTTACCACTCATTAGTTTAATTATTTGTCACTTAAGGGTCACCGAAACCGGAACGAATATAAATATCTTAATAAGGAAAAGAATATGATGAAAAGAATATTCTAATGGAAAATTATAGTTGCCTAAAAATATCGAAACCAATTTATAACGAAGGACAATTTCATATAAACTAATTTTGAAGACCTTATTTTGTTTGAATTTTTGTCATATATGATCATATACGGTTATATACGGTCATATACGTATATTTAATTATCCTATCTGTTGGTGCCGTTTGAAATGAAGTTATTCGATTCCAAAAATTCGAGAATTAGATTGATCTCTAGTGGAAAATATCTTATTTTGAAAAGAGAAAAAAAAAATCGAAGATAAATATGATAAGGTCAATTTATTCCATCGTTAATAAGCATATCGGACCTTCCGGACCTTCTGAAACTTTTATGAGACTCACAAAATGGTTATATTTTCAAGATATTATCCTATTATATACAACAATAGAACGCAATTGTTTTATTGATATTTTGGTGTTTATTGAAATTTAAAATACCACCTTTTTAAGCCAGTTATGGCAATTTATCTAAAATTATCACCGAAATTATATTAAGAACTAATACACTGGTAAGAAAATATATTAAATAAGTAGCAGATTTCCGAAAAAGGGACTAGTTCAGGATACATATAGTTTTCAATTTTGAGGCTTATTTTTATAACAATTTAAATTGAAATATAACCCTAAAATATTATAAAAGGAAATTTTAAAATAAATTCCTATAAAATAACCTTTTTTGCAGGATTCTCGAAGCACTTTAGTATCCGTAACATTTAATTTTTGCTTCTTTACAAAAATTTCAGAATATTTATTGTACATATTTATAGTACGACATTTTTAGCTTTAATTTGTGATTGATTCCATTAACTTGACAACACCTTTATACAAGTAATATGAAAAAATAAAGAAACAAAATTTACAGCTCCTTAATAGCTCCATAATCTTATGGAAATCTTTTATCTGTCGCTATTTTCAGTGATATATGCAATAATCCTTGTCCACTACCACCCCGAAGGGACATTGACATAAGAAAATAAAAATAAACATTCCATTTCTTATATATATATATATATATTTGTTCAGTCACGAAGACAAAGCACCCTTTAAGGACTGTTAGCCTACTGGGTTGTTTCTATTTCTAGTGCGTGCCACCATTAAATTAATCTTTCAAGCCGGCTAAAACGTGTTATCATTAGTTGAGATTTATGTCTCGTAATTTCTGTTAAAAGTCCGTTTTGTTACGCGAAGATAGGCCATTTCGAATATGAACAACAAAATATAAACTGCCATATATAAGTGTAAAATAGAAAACGACAGAAACTCACAATCCACCTTTTTGATATACTTTAATCTATATAGCTGTCTCGTCCTATATATAAAAAAAAACGCGATTAAATATGGTAGCCAAGGGAGGAAAAAGTAGTCGATGCAAGCTAAAAACAAATAAAAATCATTTTTATTGCATTTCTTTATGATGATCACTTTAAGTCCTTTTTATGGGTTGATTGTGAATTATATTGAGATTTTCCCAAAAGAGTCCTTTTCAGTTCCTTACAGTTGGAACCGGTTTGGAAAGAAGATAATTAACAACAGCAAGAGAAATTCCTTTTATAAATGTTTAATACAGCATGTGTACATAAAAGAAAATCTTAGCATTTCACCTGTCGCATAATTTGTAAGTGAAAGTGAAAGAAAATTCTCCCTTTTTCAAAGTCGTGTAAAAATGTGTCGATATAAATGGGATTTAATGGTTTCAAGAGATGAAATGAAGCATTTTCAAGATCCTGTCTGTTTCAAATTCATGAGCAGCAATAATTTATTTAGTTTTCAATTTTATTTATCTGTTTGCTGCACAACGTTTATGGGAGAATGTGTGTGTGTGTGCATAAGTATATGCGAATGCACATTTTGCAAAACATTCATTTGGCAATGAAAAGCTTTCTATTGTTAAGATGAGTATATTAAGATTCATAAACTTTTTTCACATAAATTGCAATACTTTAACTCGATGTACTGTTGCAGGACTACTTGAGACAAATTTCGATGATGGTATCTTCAGATGAACATGCCTTTTGTTTACCCGTAAATTTTTATATGCAATACTTTTTTTTTTATAGACATTTCATTATTGTATTTAATTTTATGAAATTTAAAAATACTTTGGGAGATAATTTTTAAATTTTGGAGTTTATGGTACATGGTTCATGTATGGAATACTATGGGCACCATAAATTTCACGTTGACCGTTGGGACTAATTGGAAAAATTCACAATTTTTTTCTCATAAGCCAATAAAATGCATACTAAGAACATATGTAAACTTAAAATGGGCCTATATCGAAGTTTTTGATGTCCTTTGGTTGAAATTAGACCAATAGTTAACAAATTTATAGCTGAATGAATTAACTCTGAGAAAAAGCAACCAAAATCAATAATATTTCGAAATTTCGTCTACGTACCTTTGCTTCCTTTCCTTAGAGTTTGCTTTCCATAGTATCGTCTATTTATGCGATCAACCTATACAATTAACTTAAATGAAATAGCTGTACCTATTAATTTTCAAATTGGATTCGAAAAATGAACGAAAATACAACAAAACTTTGTGGTCACTCTAACTTTATCCTTACCATATACTTTCCCTTTGGCCGGATTTGCTGAAATGCAATACCAGCTTGAATTAAGAAGTGGTCAATCTATGCTTCACATTTCATTAAGATCGATCAATGGGGTTTTAAGTTGACGTACGGACGGATGAACGGACGGACGACTATTTTCTAGGCAACTAGTGCGTTCAAACCGGATTCCTATGAATGCGGAGTACCGGCGTACATTCGTGACAAATATAGTAACAAACTTAATAATACAGGAATATACTGTAAAAAAAATGTTAAGACTTTTATTATGCCTATCCGAACACAAAGCACAAGAGGTCACAATTAATTCGAAATATTTTCATTGTGAAAATATGACGAAATTTTGAGAGTATTGTTTTTTCAAAATCTCTTTCTCTGATTGCCTATTACACTCACACATTATAAATATACAGGAAAGCTTTCTTCGGTAGCATAGATCTGTCCTTATTATTTTATAAAAGTTTATCGTAAAATAGTGAAGTACTTTATTCGTACGAAAATATCCTAATTATTCTTGTTCTATAGTTTGGAAGAGGCAAATTAGGAAACAAATGAAAATGTTCGTATCTTACGAGTACACAAAAGAAATTTGATCCGTACTGCCATCTATGATATTTATTGTAACTTAATGAAAACATGTTGTTGGACAATTTTGTTGGACGTGTTGCGTTTTCGCGCAACACGCACAATTACATTTTTTTTTGTTGGATATTTTAGTGGTACTTTCCAATATGGAAAAATATTTTCTATTGTGCCTCACTTTTTCTGATGGCTTGTTATGTAAACGAATGCTATTGAGTGTGCCCAGGATTTAAAATTTTCTCTCAATTATGGGAAAATCAAAAATGATGAATGTGTATGTGTGTGAAATGCGCAAGAGCTACCAAACTGAAGGTTAATCGGAAGCTTTTTCCGGGTACAATCAGACCAAAATATTCATTGGATGTGGTAGTGATATGGTGCTGGAATTTTCGCTAAAATTTTTTTGCAAAAACTTGAAAAGAATGAAATTTTTAGTTGATTAACGTTCGCCAATTTGAAAAGAAATTTTTTAATACAAAATAAACTAATTGCAATAAAGAGAAAACTCAGTCTAAATTATCGTGAAAGGTGATTTTTATTTTTGGTATAATTAATCACAAATAGTTTTTGTGGAACGCATTTGGAAAAACAAAGCTTTAGTTTTACGGAAAGAAAGTGTTTGTGATTTGTGCTGTGAAATAATTTTTCATGAAAATTTTTGAAACAAAAAAATATCGGATTTCATTCTAAAATATGAACAAGACCAGCGATAATAAAATAAAATTAGAACGAACGAAATTTTATCCACCAAATTTCCAAAAAAACGCGAAATAAAGAAAAAAGTCAAAATATATAATTCGAATTCCGAAAAGTTTCCTCATTTTTGACAGGAAAATTGGGGAAATTGCGTATTTAATGCGTACTCTGCTATCTGATATTATCCTGCCATCGATATTCTCCTAGATGTTCGGTTCAAAATTGGATTGTTCCTTTTTCCTGACGAAAAGCTTTTCCGCTCGTGCGCATGTGTATGTGTTTTCTTTTGTATTGTTTTCATAAGTATATTTCCTTAAAATAACTGTTATGTTTTGTGTCTACATATTAACTAATAATATACACATTTAAATATATATTTACATATAGAAGTATGTGTATATATCGTGTCAGTTGCTTTTAAACTATTACAAGACGAAAAGAAATCCAAAAACTCGAAATAAGAGTAAAACGAGGACAATTTACAATATATAGAATTGGAGAGGAGGTGTAATTTATACGCAAGGACCTCACTCATTCATTTCTACCCCATTCCTATATATAATTATTTTTGCTTAGTAATTAATTGCAAGCTTAATAACTAAATCTTTAACAAATTTTCTTTTGGGTGGTGTGAAATTTTTCAAAGAACGGTGAGAAATCAGTAAATTAAAGAAGGAAAATCAACGTTTTATGACATGGTTACGTTTTAATGTGGATGTGTATGTGTTTTTATTTTTATAATTTCTACTTTCGAAAGTGTTTTGATCTTTAAAACGACTATACAGAAATTATTCGTGAAATTTCTCAGTTTCTTAATTCTTTTATTTTATTTGTGTTGTTTTTAATTTCCGCGAGTTTAGAAATTTCTTCAACACCAGATCTGCATTGGATAAATGTACTATGCAATTGATAGTTCAGAAGGTAAAAACTATTTTCTATACTAAAAAAAATTAATTACTAAAATTCTTTGGATATAATACAAAAAAAAAAGAAGAAAAAGAAAAGTATGTTGAAAAATTCCTTCCTGTTTATTTAGTGATGATTTTCATATATATATATATAGGATGGGTGAAACCGCATAAAGTTTCAACTTTGTACTTTTCCTACGTTTGTAAATATTTCATTTGATGTACCTATATTTCATAAGCGAAAATTCTATTAGAGCAAAATCAATAAAATGCACTCTCGTAAATTAAAACTGAACTGTTTATCCTTAATCTCTTGACAGAATGCAGGATCTGTTATTTTTCGTCTTTTTTTTAATAATATATTTTCTGATATAGATAGTCAGTCTCTTTCATAGAATATATAACGGTATAGTTCAAAGAACAGCAAAGAATTGCGAAAAAAACATATATCTAAGAAAAACAAGAAAAGAAGCCGATATTAACTAGAGAAAGGTACTATATAGTACATAAAAGGATAGGATAAAATGCAATTCTATTATGAACGCATATCTGATATAGAAAATTCTTTTCTCTAACACTATACTTTTTTAAGCCACAATTTCTGTACTTTCTAAATAGACAAATAAAATTAGATCTAATTAAATTCGAATTACTTAAAACTCTGCGAAATAATTAAGTAATTAAGCTTAATTGCATTTAATTCTTATATGAGGTGGGCACCTCACAATATGTGGTAGATTAAAATGGAATCCTTTCAAAGGTATACAATTTTCATGTGTAAAAATCCATCAAAATTAATTATCGAGAAATCAAAACACCAAACTTAATACCCAAATGAATAACATGTTATAAAATGATTATAAATGTATTGTAATTGGATATTATGCTGACGAGGTACTTAGAAGGACCACAAAAGTAGATTTTGAATTAAAATCTTATTGGATTAATATAGAAAAGGGGTTTACTGTGTTTGTTATTGAACTCATACTTAAAAATGTTGTTATTAAAATAATTTATGTGTTATTCATAATATTGGTATTTGCTGGACGAAAGATTTAATAAATTTAAAATATTGGGGAATTTCAATTAAGAATACAGGGTTCGGCATAAGTATTGGTACAATTGAATCTTCAGAATCGATGACAGCTTGTAGCCTCCTTGGTACTGAATCTACCAATTCTTGCAGAAACTGCAATGGGAGTGCATTCTACCGGATTTGAACTTCTTCAATGGTTTCCTCTTGATTTCTGTGCATGTCAGTAGTTCGGACTTTCTTTAAATAAGGCCACATATGTGTATATTCTATTTAATTAAATCATCATACTTGAAATTCGTTTCTTATACGGAAAATAGATACATATGTACAATACGAAGAAAGTATATGAAAGAATCTTAAGCTCTGAATTTAAATACAAGGATTCGAATTGATAATATACATACGTGCTGCAACGATTGATAAAGTCACGTTATGTAATTAACTAAACTTGAAAGAAGCTGGAACTAAGTAATTTAAAATAAAGTTCGTCCCCGAAAAAAAACTTTGAAGATATTATTCTAAAAATACAATATTTTACCTTATTCGCGACATGTTTTCCATGAATTACGCCCAAGACGATAATTATTTTGAATATTAAATGGAATTAAGATTGCTTAATCACACGAAACAGTGATACATTGGTTGATTTCAAAATGAAGTCAGTGCAAGTTTGTCTTCCAAATTTTTTCGCTGATACGTGTTTTAACTTCATATTCTGAGGGAAATATATATATATGTACTTATCTAGGAATATAAATAATGTAGGTGAAAAATATTGATCGAAAAAATCTATACCTAAGGCGATTGTTTCCACTTAGAAGATATTCTCAAGATTTCATCCTTTCATATCAATATGATAGAAAATAATTCAAGTAATATGTTTCTTTATTCTTTTTATTAAAAAAAAGTATATATATATATATATATATATATTTATAACCTAAGAAAGTGTATACAAGAACCTCTTTTATTTATATTATAACAAATCCTTATGCAGCCTCACACAACATGGACATATAAACGCGGGATATATTTCCTAATGGATTTCCCGAATTAATTTACACACAAAAAAAAAGTAGAAACAGATAATATTTATGAGTGGCCTCCATGATAAATGGACAAAAGTTAGAAGGCGGCCTTCAAGGGTGTTTCCATTTCAAACAACGCACCTTTTCCTTGCACATTAGATAGCTTGGCGATGGTTGCCCTAACATGCTTTTCACTTCTTTTTTTTTTGCGCTTTCGATTAGGCCAAGTATTTTTAGGTCTCTGTTTCGTATATGAATTTCTTGTCAGGATATACATAGTCATTGCAGAAAAGTATAGAAAAACAAAATTTTTAGGTCGGAATAAAGTGGGGAACATTTTATTTTATTTTTTTTTGCTTTTCTTCTTCTAGAAATGGTCTTCAGTGTAAATTCATAAATCATAGAATCCCTGAAATCCCCAACTGACCCACATAAATCATTTTCGTTGAAACTTGAGAGGTTTCGCTTCATGGTTTCTGGTGTATGGATTTGTGTTTTTTTTTTCTTTTTTTAGATTACTTTTTCGAATATATAAACAAATATGTAATTGAAGGAACACATAGTGAAATCTTTTATTTAATAAAATGAAATAGGTCAATTCTCGACAAGGTGTTCTTAAATTGTACCGTAGTGAGTACTTTTAATGAAAAAACAGTTTCGCAAAAATTTACAGAACTTATAATAGTTGTTATTTAAATTTGGGAATAGACAAGTCTCGAACAATTAGTTATGTTAGTAACATGTTTGCTATACAACGGTATACTTATGCTGTATGGTCCAGTAAATTATTTCCAGGATATTGTTGTACTGAAAATCACAAAACAATGTATAAATACGTACATATAGTATGTGTAGGCATGCATATTTTTAAAAGCGCGGAATTTATGTATTAAACATTTCTAATAAAAGTCATAATGCAATAATTGAAGCTTATCATAAAATTTCACGAAATATACACATTAATACGATGGCAAAATAAACTTGTCAACAATTTAAAATTGAATACATGCTATTAGATTTTTTTCGCTTTCAGAATGAGAAAACGTTGTTCGCTTAAATGTAGTTAAGACACGCATTCGTGCAATACATTTGATGTCCTTTATGCCCGACCCTTACTTGACTTGATTTTAAAATTGCATGCAAGCTTTTTAAACTGAAAATGTTTCAATTAATTCCTCCTGTTGCCTTTTCTTATACTAATCTAAAATCTGGTTAAAACTTGGGCTTATATTTATATGAGAAAGAATTTCTGATTTCTACTGCAGTAGTAACAAAATTCAACTACACTTTATGGCATATCCTGAACTTATGATAGTTTTTTTTAGGCACAACAAATTATTAACAGAAAATTATGGCAAAAATTATAACTGCTGTAAAACTTCACATTCGATATCAACTGAGTTATAATTATGTCCCAAATGTAGGTAGAAAGGAGTCGTTGTGACTGTTTGACTGTTACTAATCGAGTTATTATTGAAAGGAGTTTTGGAGGTTTTTGTGTCTAAATGAGAATGAATTTGTTTAGGTGGAACAATCCATCCAAGTTTTTTCTTCCTTCTTGCCTACAAATTAGTTATATTTTCCACCTTGTCTGGTTAATTAAAGCTTTTTTTTAATCATACCAGCTAAACACACTGATTTATCATAAATATTTAAATAATTGATTTCAATTAGTATGTAATTTCATATTTATGTGGATTTCAGTAGTTTTGTATTTTTTTTTTGCTGACACATAAATGTCAAGGATTCAATATTTATAATAATTATTTGTTCAAAGGATCTTGGAAACAACGAGTTTTCCTGTTCTGATAATGATTTTTAAACGCGTAGAAGATGCAAATCAATTCATTGCAATTTTTTGTACAAAAATATATGAATATAAAAGAATCTTAAATAAACTTGTACTTGATAATTGAAAAGCAATTTGAAAATGTATCAAATCAACTCAAAATGCATTCAACATAGTCAGAATGTTTTGTCATAAATCTTCGTTAATTATATTCGCGACACTTTCGAAATTATATAAACCTCAAAATATTATGAAAATTTCATGCTTTCTAATAGAAAATTTCAAATTTTGGTTTGTTTCAATATACAAACGAAAAATGAGTATTAAAATCAAAGTACATATAGTCGATGGGAGTCTGCCTGTCAAAATTCAGTTTACAAGAAAAACTATGAACTGTTAAATTTTAATAAATTGCAATCTCAACGATTAATTACTTTATTAATGAGATAAGCGCACATGGTGGAATAATGAAAATGTTTTCAGTTTTTTCGACAAATTTAATTAATTCAAATAGTAAATCCCATAGTTTCTTCTAGATTTCACATATTCCGGGAAGGAATTTAAATAAAATTATACGCAATTTACTAAAAACATTGAGCTTAATTAAATAATTATATTCTTATTAGTGAAATTAACGGAACCTAACTATTTATTACCATGTCTAGTTTTTCGTATCACTTAAGAATGTGATATTGTGTAACATGTATAGTGTCTTTTTTTCCCTTCCTTTTCGAACCATTTGGAAAAGAAAATACTGGTTCATATTTCCAAAAATCTACTTAATAGATCTCTTTTTTTAGATCTCCATTTGGGCTGAATTTAACTATTACCTTAGAGTGTTTTGTAAATAAAAATCTGTTCGCTAATCCAAGTCCTAGGTCTAGGTAACTTGGATCAGAAATTTACTGTTACTAATGCGTACACTATTGGATTTTAAATTATTATTACGTTAAAGACATTGCAATTAAATAGAAACAAAATCACGGTTAGTAAGCAAAATGTTACATTAAACTATTAATATCCACGATTTAAGTTTTTAAAAACAAAAACCAGAAATGTGTGTCAAAAACCTATATTTTTTAATTGTTCAAAAATTTTCAAATGGGAACATTATATTTTTATTCTATATATAGAAATGATTTTCTTAAGAAATGTGAGAAATTACTCAAAGGTTAGGTTATTCTTTCATTTAAAATTCGAAGAAAGTGGAATGGAAATCAATTCGTGTTGAGCATACTAATATTAAATTAATACCATACAATAGAGTACTCAATCCGGCTCCATATTTAGTGATTCAACTTTGTGGGTGGTTTATCCATTGGATTTAACTGTAAGAGTTAACAATTTTTGGTTCATTGATAATTGAACAGGAAACAGTGTACCATAAGAGTACATACATGTATCTAGTATATATTTTCGTCACAATTGCATTATGTCTGGAACCTTATTTTGTTATTCAAAGCCTTATTTTGTGCTTTCATCAAGTACACCTAATAGTTTTAATGTTTCATTGTTTTCTTGGATGACAAATTGTAGCATTTTGATCATGTTCAGAATATGATTTCATCGGTATTCTACACGTTAGAAATTTTAAATGCAAGAATTGTAGTATATAAATTTTTGAAGAATTTATATAAATGTAGTTCTAGAAGGGAATATCTGTGATTGATTTCAGGTACGTAAGGTAAATGTCCGAATTATTGACCTTATTTGATGCATAAATTTATGTAAAAAATTCAATATTAAAAAAATTTCAATTCCTTAAAAATATTTGTAACAAAACGATTCAGAAAACATATAGTAACTGAAAATCGGCCTATAGCCGATTTTTTGCTGCCCTATGGTAGAAATGGGACTCGTATTTAACAAATCTTTAGTTCAATGAAGTAACTCTGAGAAAAAAAAATCAGAACTACTAAGATTTCAAGGTTTTTTCTTCATACCTTTGTTTCGCCTTCTTCAAATTCGTTCTAATTTACAGATAAGCTAGGGACTAATAGAACAAATAGCTTTTGGAAATTCTAACCTAGTCGGTATGTTAGTTTTAAAATACATCGAAAAAACTTTAAAAACAGGCTTATTTTTTCTTACAACTATTTCTTTCTCCACTATCCTTAAACAGATTTTGCTAAAATTTAACATACTCTTGCCTATTTATGTAATCAATATATGTGAATAATTTCAACAAAATTGCTCCTCAAATTTTTTAATTAAATCGGAAAGACGACAAAACGTTTTGGTCACCCTGGTTTTGCTTTATAACTTCATTCCCCTTCTGCCGATTTTCCTGAAATGCAATATTAAAGTTAAGGAATAACCAACTGACATTGTGAATTTCATCAAAATCGGAAAACGTGTTTTTGAGTTATCTTGTATTGGGACGGACGGACGGATGGACATGCAGAAATCGATATAACTTTTCAATCTCTACACAATCTATACGCTTGAAACCTTTCTGCGATGATTATTTCTATGTGTTACAAATGCAGTGACAAAACTAATATACTTTCTGGTAGTATCTACCATAGGACATAATCGTAAGAACCATAATTGGACGAAAACTTTATTTTTGTACACTTTAGTAAAATACTTCTTCTTTTAAAAAAATATATATATTTAATAATTACTTACGTGCATTCAAGCTAAGAAGCTCTAATCCTCTTATTTTTGGTTATGCGGTGTTGATAGTATTATAGTTTCCTTACCTTCGATAAATGTATAACCTGTCGATATTTGGGATACTTTCCTTATAGATCGTTTTTGAAAATTAAAATTAAAATTTCAAATTTATTAAAATATTTTTTAATTATGAAAAAACTTTAATCTATTTTCAGGTATGTTTGATTATATTTTATACAGCCTTATTCATAAATATCATAATAGAAGTATAAAAGTAAGTTTTGTAATTTTTATTAGTAATATTTCTTTATTCTTTTGAAACCATTTTTTCTTTTAACATTAATATTTAGTTGTCCATGAATGAAAATAAAACTTCAATTTATTCTATGCTTTTTGAAATGAAATATCCTTTCTCATGTATATACCACAAATCTCTCGGAAAAATTTTTTCATGGTGTTTTTTTCTTTCCCAGTTTTCCATTTTAGTATATATTTATAATGAAATCGTCTTATCATACAAAAGTTCTCTATCTTTTTTGCTACGTACAAAATTCTCTTATCACTTCCATGGCATTCACTTTAAATTCCAAATTACCTTCCAGCAATGATATCATATACACAGCTGTACAATTGTATATATATATATATATATACCTTAAGGACTGATAAGAATGGATAAGAATATATAGAAATTTTAAAGTGAGACAGAAGAATTTTTTTTTCTTTTTGAGGGTATCAAAAATAAGCAGAAACACCATCAACGCAGAAAACCGATTTTATAACATAAATAATCCAAAAGTTCGATTAATTCATCCCTCGCAAAATCGCATCGTATAGCAATAAATAATTCATTTGGGCTCACCTCAGCACTTACCTACACTATACCTAAGATATACCCTAGAAGAAATCAGACCACTTTTTTCTTCTGTTGTATTGTATGTGGTTGCTTTTAGGTTATTGTTGTTGTTATCATTAAATATCGTCCGCTTGAGCTCTATCATTCTATTCGAAAATGGAAAATGGTACACTTTTTCGAGGGTGAAACCTTTCGGTATTTATTATGCCAGATTAATAACCTGATAAGTATTCAAAAATACTCGAGAGCAAACTACTATACATATATTGTATATATACATTTCTTCTTCTTCTTCTATTTTAGCATTTACTTTGAATGTCAAAATTCATCTAAGAGTTTCCAGCATATCAAAAAGAACCTAATATATATATATATAAAGACGAAATTTTATTCTCCAAAATAGAATGACGGTTTCGATAGTCTCGTCTTTTACTGATTTCACATGTTGTTACTTCCCACCCACATAATACTTACCCAGGTATTGAGAAGGTATAAAATGGCTCCATCTACTTAAAAGAATCACATCCACCTTGTTCGGATACTATATATAGTTTATATATGTAGATATACAATACTCTGTATTCTTTGTATATCCAAAAAGAATGAGGAAGGTGCAAAGTGTGCTTGATTGAAGGTGTAAAGTGTTCTGTTATCGTCTGAGAGATCTTTTAAAACCCAAATAGCGAAATAGCTTTGAAGAGACGAATGGGAAGTTTTTTTTTTTTTTTTTGAAGAGACGTTCTTCGGAGTATCTATAAAAAGCAAAAGAAAGATGGGAACCAATAAAAGATTTTCAAAAATAAATTCGCTTTTACCCGCATTTGTACCTACTACTACTATGTAGATACGTTCAAACGAATAGAAGTTGGAAAAAAATATTATTCAGTACCATCAGTTTATTCCAATTTTTATTTTCAGAGGAATGGTATAGGGTAACAGTGAAGAGATGAACAACGGCAAAAAGAAATTCCTTGAAAATACCATATACATCCATATATATTTGATATCTTTCCAACTTGAAAAACGAAAGAAACGTCTTAAAGAAAAGTTCCCTCAAGGGATTACAGATAAAATACAATTTAAGAAGACGGAATGAAGAGACAATACATTCTTCTTGTATATACATATATATATCCCGGGCCTATAGACGGATATATGTAATAAAATAATATCTAAGTCATATTCAGGAATAATTTGACAGAGTTCGGGGTTTTTTCTTTTTTGTTGGAGAATATCTTTATAAAAACTACAAAAAAAAAAAAATGTCACAACGAAAATAATTTCCCAAACATTTTTACAAATAATATATTTTTTAATAAACCTTAAAGACGAGTACTGAAGATGCGACCAGGAGTCTGTATGGTTCTTTGATTTGTTTAAAGTTATTTCTTGATCTGTTTATCTTCAATAATTCCGCCATCCAGAGGTCATGTGAATATTTTAAATATCCATATTAATATTTTTGTATACATTTAATATCATAATTGTTGGTCCCTATAAATGCGTTCATCAATCTTTTTTAATCAATGAAGCACTAATTCTTCATCGGTATAGTGTTTTTTTTTATTGCCACAAATTCTTTAATTTCTCTTAATTGATTGGTCCCATAGTCTTGAAATTACTGTCTGCTTCTTCGATTATAAAGGAACTAATTGTTATTCTACTTAATTGCCATTTTTCATCTAATTCATATATAAGTTTTCTTAATTAGATATGATTGAATCTGTTCCAGTTATCGTTTCCTAAAAAAAAAAAACAAAAAACCATATAGAAAAACATCTTCATTGAAATTTTTGTTTAACTTTTATCAATTTTCAGCTTAAATTCATGAACTCTTGGTACACAATGCTGAGGGCTTTTGGGGTTAATTGTCGAATAAGAATCAAATCCTAATTGGATACAATATATATATATATATATAGTATATGAAGAAACGAAAAATTCTTTAATTGATTGATCTTCTTTCAGATTTATAAAATATTATTAGATCATTTCCGATGATAAATAATATATTAATTTAAATTAATTCCACATATGATTAGATAAATACTAAAATTCAAACAATAAAGTAACATAAAGTTTAATTAAATGAATGAGAATGATAATTGCATGAATTCGTTTCTTATTTCCGGTAAAAAGAACATTCTTAAGAGTCGAATGTTGCAATAATTTTTAACTGGAATTCTATTTGTCGAGTAAAGCTCTAGATTCTATAGCTTTTCTTGACTAAGTAAATCTTGAATCTAGATCAGGCATGTCAAACCCAAAATTCCAGCTCAGCAAAGCAAAAAACGTTTTAAATATCATAATTTTTATTGAAACAATATTTTACATATTACTATTTTTTTACTATTACACTATTAGGATTATATTGTAGAACTTAGATGAAAGGACAGCATGCGACCCACAACTTTGGCATGTCTGGTTAATTTGTTTAAGATTTCATTTAGTTTAACTTGCATGCTTTCATATTAAACTCTCATATGGCGATTACATGATGGCGATGATACTTGAAGTCGACTCCAATGCAAAATCGATAAAACAGCGGATCATGCTGTTCAAGAGTCCATTTACTGAAAAGACGACGGTGTAAGTCTTCCATGATGAAATGGTATCCACTACTCTGAGTCAAATGTCAAACTGCAATGACAGTTTCACATTATTCACGCGTTATGTGTAAAACAATCCCGACTCACGATGAATCACCTGTTATATAAAGTTGTTTTTTTAGTTTTTAAAAGAATTTAAACTGCGAAAGATATTAAATATTTTAAATTCAGATCAAAACCGACAGATGGACATATCGTTGTTGTTTTGATAAAGCTAAATTGTACCATACAGAAAAACTAACAGCATATATAGAAGAAGCTTTCCTTCTGATTAATTTTTTTTTTTTTTAAAAAAAACTTTCCTAAAAGACGTACCGTTACCATATTGCTTGCAAAATATATATTTTTTAATTTGAAGAAAATTTTAAAATATTTTAAAAAGAAAACTTCCATAGAATGTTTCCGACATAATGTCTTTCTTTGGAATCAAGACTTTACTATTTTCCATATATGTTAATAAACTAGGTCATCCTCATTAACTCGATGGGGGTATATTACATCCTTAGTATACAGAACAAAGAGATTCGCATAGTAAAAGGTCTCTTTTAGAACATAATTCATATTCTAAAAGAATGTTAAGAACAATTTTTCCTTCCTCATTTTAATTTCAAAAGTTCTACCAAATTCTTCTACCAAAGTGACGAGTCGAACACAGTAAGAACATAAAATGAAAATAAAAGAAGAAAATATAACGAAGAAATAATAATCAGGAACAAGTAGTAAAAGTTTCAAAAAGCTCAAATGAGATCGGGTGGTAACCTAAGAAAAAGGAAAAAAAAAAAAATAACAAATCCTGAAAAAATGGAATGATACGAGAACGATGAATGCGGATGGGTAAAAAAGGTGTGAATAAAAATAATGACAAAAATTTAATTTAAATGAGATTGCTTTTAAAATGAAAAGAAATTTGTTCCTTTTCACTACGAACCGCGTATATACCAATCAACTACATACCATTCCTTTGTTGGAGCACCAAACATTGAGAGCACCCTGTCCCATTATTCGAATTCACGCGGCATCCCACCGCGCGTTACTGTTATGTTCTTACTTCTTAAATGATACTACTAGGTACGTGGAAATTTTTTCTCTAGCGAAAATGCATATACGAATACATCTGTGTGTAACAACATTGTTTGCTTTGAGCACACACGTCTACGAATAATGACAGGCGCGAATGAATGCTATATACTTACTTTTAGAGGTGAAAAAGTCGTTCCCAGGATATTTTAGATAGGTTTATATGCTACTGTATGGATTCTATGAACGAATAGAGATGATTTTGGTTGGTTTTTTTTGCGTTTCTTTTGAATAGAGCCATCTCGTTATTTTGTAAATTTCTTGGCTGTTAATTTTTCGTTTGGCATCATCTTTTTAACGGTAACTGTTATGCTGGTTATTAAAAATTATGAGTTTTACTATAAATTGAAATAACGTTCTGGAAGTTATAGTTGCATTTTGTTAGGAATTTCGTCAAACCAATTCACCTTGCACCATTTGTTTTTGTGATTATTATCTTCGATTTTAATGTAGCAAAAGATTATATGAATTATATGAGAACCAATAAAGTAACAATTACGATGATTTTCTTATTTCGCCACATTTATATTTATTTCCATATTTGCAAATATCTATCTAATATATAAAAATCAATGTTTGTTTGTTTGTTCGTATTTTATGCGCTGACACAGCGTTCGTCTGATTGGGATAAAACTTTGCCAACTTATTGCTTGCACTTGCGGGAAGGTTATAGGCATAGTATAATTCCCGAAGTTTACCGAAGTGTGCCGAAATATTTCGAAATTTACCGAAATCGGCCTTTAAGAAAGATTATCCACATATTTCGATTGTCGATACATTTTTTAAATATTTTGCCGAAGTTTACCGAAGTGTGCCGAAATATTTCAAAATTTACCGAAATCTCCCGAAAATGAACGGTCTTAAAGAAAAATTGTAAAATAAGATTTTTAAACTTCGGTAAATGTCGTAAAATTCGGCAAATTTCGGTAAATTTTCGCACACTTCGGTAAAATTCGGCAAAATATTTAAAGATTTAAATAAGATAACTCTTCCAAATTTCAAACGAAATTTCCACAATTTCTTCTGCGGCAGCAACGCGCCGGGTAGCAGCTAGTTTGTAATAAATTTTAGAAATAAAATAAATTAGTTGTAAATATAATTGCTTTTATTATTTTCGTTTGAATACATAAAAATAGAATTTAGAATTGTACATCTCTTGCTGTCCATGGATTGTGTTCTATCAACGTTTTGAAAACCCAATGTCGTGATAAAATGTTATTGCTTTAATGCTGTTGCTGATATTTCTTTGCGTATCCTTTAAAAGACGTTTTCGAAAGAGAAAACTTTGATCTATTTGTGTAAATATACCAAGTTTAATACAGATTGGATTTCTTAAAATTCTGTTATCAAATTGATAATTATAGGCCAATTGCAAAGCTTTCTTGTCTTACCAAACTTTTCGAATGCATCTTACATCAATCCCTCTACTTTCATTACAAACTTTTTATATCTGAATCTCAGCATGGATTCCTGAAAGGTAGATTTACAGTCACTAGTTTAGTTGAATTGGTGTCATATTCAACTAGTGTTATAGGAAAAGGGTAACAGTGTGGAGTGTATTACTAATGATTTTAGTAAAGCTTTTGATAAAAGTTATATCATCAGATTATATTACTAAATCTTGGATTTCCAGACTTTTTCATTGAAAAAATCTGGTCATACCTTAACGGTTGAAGGTATCAATTCTTGGTTCGCGCTGTTAAATCGTTTCCCCTTTTGGGCGACATCTGGTGTTCCTCAGGGTAATCATTTAGGACACCTTTTGTTTATATTAGCTACCAATGATGAATTCCAACTACGCTGGTGATACAAAATTGTACGTAGAGGTGACCCAGTCGATTGATTCTCTCCAGGAAGATTTTACTAATTTTGTTACGTGGTGTCGTAAAAATAGCTTGATACTCAACACGGACAAGTGTAGGATTATCACTTTTTCTCCTAAACGTGATAACTTTTATCGCGATTATTTTATTGACCACGCTCCTTTACAAGGACATAGTTGTATTACTGACTTGGGATCTACTTGCGACAGTTAGCTTAACTTCAGACTTCACTTTGACTCCTTGGTTCATAAAGCAAATTCGACTCTGGGCTATGTTAAGCGGCGATCTAAGGAGTTTTCTGACCCGTGTGTCACTAAATCTCTTTATTAACCACTTTTCAAAATAAAATGCAACTCAATCAGAAAGTAGATTTTTTCTTTTAATGTAGCATTAGCTACTTATCTGATATACATATTTCGTCTTTTTATTGGTGGATTTTGAATTCGACACCAGCATAGTATACCCGATTGGCTTGGCCATCTATTTTTCCATATTTTAATGCAAAGCTCATTGAAATATTGATATAATTTTCAAGCACTGTATTTTTTCTATCAATGGAAAACTGAAAGTCTTGCTAGGAAATAAACAGTATAAAGATATTCTCTCGAAATAAGATATTTTCCAACTATCTTTTTAAATAATTCTCCTATATAGTGGTAAACTTTTTTCTTCATTTTTCCTAAGTTTATTGTTGTGTTCTTTTTGCAGTCATGTTCTTTTGTAAAGCTCTTTTTTTCCATTTGAAAATTGTTGAAAATGTCCTTTTGAAAATACTTTAGACATATGTTGAACTGCTTATGCATATATAACAACTGTTTTTATATAGTCGATATCGTATTACAGTACATATAGTCGGCTAGAACGGTGTGTTGCCTGTTTATAGCCTCGTTAAGTATTCTTTTTGCACAATATTGGTAAAACCCGTATCGGCAAGGATTTTTAATATTCAAATAAAATCATAATGTTTGCTTTATTAAATGTCAGAAACGTATTTTATCTTTTTTAATATATTAAAACATAAAACCTAATGAAATTATATAGTTTAATGATCGCAGCGAAAACAAAAAAGAAAAACACTCATGTACCTGTATATATATCTATATATATTGCGAAAACTAATTTACATATCGCATATCCAAAACTGGGATATTGGACTTTCTAGCTTATACTTTAAAATTTTTTGAAAACTTTTGCAATAAACCTTGAAATCTGTGTATATATAGTAGGGAAAAAAAGCAAAATCAACGAGCCTCGGGTAATTGAATGTAAAACAGGGAAACTTTGAGATTAAGAAATATAATCCAGTAATCCTGTGAATTTAAGACGATTACAATTTAGAAAAACTTTTTTTTTTTCTCTCAAAACAAGATAACACATAGACCAAGGGACGGAGAATCATTATATATACATCTATATTTATATACCTTCGTAATATCCTTACATTTCCAGGCATTTGTGGGTCGAGTAGTATAATTTTCCATTTACACGAAAATCGAATTTACTTCCGCCAACGAAGTTTTTCATTGTTTTTTTTTCTCACTACTAGAAGTCTATACAATAAAAACAAAAGAAGGAATATAACAACAGGCAGTTTGATATGGAGGTGAAGGCAAAGTAATATTTAGCAAGTAACAAGAACAATTCCATATAATAAAAAAAAAAAATCCAACAACAACAATATCCAAATGGAAGTCAGATCCAAATTAAAAAGTTTTTTAAACAATATTAGCCGAGAATACTTCACTACACCTTTTTTGCAATGTCTTTTCAACCAGTTTTTTTTTACTTATCTGTATTTAAAAAAACACACGAAAAAAAAATGTTTTTAATCCCTGGAATATGTATTTTCATAGTTCGTCCTTTCTGCTCCCTCCAAAAAGGCGAAAAAAGTTTATTCTGAACTTTTTTTTTTTTTATCTATACAATTGTGAAAGCATATACAACACCATTCAACCATTTATGATATCTTCGACTTCTTCCATTTTCATCTAATGAAATGCATGAAGGACAAAATTTTAAGAAAAATCATTTCGTCTTCGTTTTATATATTCTCATTCCTTTTAATGAAGTCTATTCAAAGTAATTTTCGTGAGTTTTCTTCTTATATACATATATATATGTAGACTTATTCTTCCTAGACTACCTCTACTTGGTTTGGCTATTTCAATTTCCATTTGACTTGAATTATATGGCAAAAGTAAAAATTGTTCAATTATGAAAGTCCTGGACATAGTACAGACCAAGTTTGATAACGTCCATTCGTCGTTCTTTCAAATTTCTTTTCAAGAATTAAAAGAAAACAAATCTAAATAAGAGTAATAAAAAAAAATATACCTAGAAATACCATCTAAAAAAAAAATATACATATATATACCTGCGTCTTGAAAATCATCCAAGAAACTTATTTAATAAGAAAAATTTTAATGGAGTCCTCTTTTTATGTTTATGCCTTTTTATGCTAAAGAACTTCATATGTCGACGACGACGATGCAGGAGGAGCACTACTTTATATGAAGTTGTAAAAATAAATAAATATGTAAATTTTATAATGTACTAATATGAAAATTGAAATAAGTACCTCTAGATGAATGGAAATAGTTTGGTGTGCACATCAAGTTTCTTGACTTGTCGATCGATCGATTTTATCTTTCTTAAAAAAAAAAATCAGAAATTTATTTTATGATTATTTGCTAATGCTCTCTTATTATGATATAGTAAACAAAATAATTAATAATTAAATCCTGGATAAGGTATTATTTATTTTTATAATCTTTCATTATTATTGCGAAATAGAAAGGAGTTCGCCATTGTATACTTACATAAGAAGTTCCACTGGAAAAGGATATCCCATTAAAGCACAATAGCCATGATTCCTTGTTTTCGATTGGGGAGTGGGTAATTTTAATAATTTTAAAATAATTTCATTTCAAATATCAATAATTGATTATATATTGATAATCCAAGTTCAAAAAAACAATTCTACACTCAATAATAAGTGCAACAATTGAAATGTTGTGACCTGATATAGAATAGAAAAAAAGGTTTTTTTGGAATGTTGAAAAGACAATGACTATTACTTGAAAAATGCATCTTAACTCAAGAGTTCTTGTGCATAAATTAGACTGAATCGCAATTTTAATCCGTAATTTACTTAAAGGAGTTGTTGCTCTTAAACTGTGTGTTAACCGTACGCATGATATAACAATGGTCGATTGTTTTTCAAGACTTGTTTTTTTTCTTCTTTAGAGTTATGCGATCCAATGAACAAAACCTTACCAAGAAAATAATCTTAACATACACTGGACTATAAAGAGAAGAAGATTGATCAAACATTGCCCAGCGGTTAGCTATATTATGTGTAGCTTGATCGAAAACGAAGACCCACTGAGTGTAATTAAGGTTAAAACGACCATATAAAAAAGGCAATGTCAGTTTAGATTCTCTTTATAAAATTTATTTTTATTTTTCTTTCTGGTTTTCAATTATATACTATCTTTAGATTCTAGAACTAGAAATCTTCTTAGCCAAGCAGCCACTATAATAGCAACAACGAAAAATATTTCATGAACATATGTTTAGAAACGCAAAATATGAGAATGGAATATATGGCAAGTTAACTAAGTACTTATATATTGGATATAAAATAGCACACGCAAAAAAAAAAAAATAAGAAAAATGAACAAATTATTCCCTTGCGATAGACCTCTCTATTTTATAAGAACCAATATGTGTATGGCAAGCATATATGAGGTCATAAACCTCAGGTGCACTGATGGAATACAGTAAATATGGCGAAAACAACAATTTTTTGCAATTTTTCTTTGCCGTATAAGCTTTTTTTATTAGTCGAAAGAAGAAATCTCATGACAATTTAATCACATATTGACTCCAAAGTTTTTTTTTTCCTCCTCTGGTTTTGGTTTGATTTGGTCAACGGAGATGGGTTGACACTTCATTTCTTCAGTTTTAGAAAGAAACGTAAAGAAAACGATACAAGAAAATCTTTTTCACCGAGTAAGACAGTCTGATAGGATCTTTTCTATGAAGAAAATCTATGGAAGAAAATCGAAAAAGTTTCAATTGACCATAGTCTGAAACAACAAATCATTTTAGTTTTTTCTTTTGCACATCATTGCTAGTTGGATTTTGTCGACATTTTTCTATTTGAGATTTTCCAATTTCACTTGATTTCATATTCTAAAATTTGACATCAAATGTTGTTCTAATCCATCGGATCTCATTCATGACCTCAGTTTTGATCACTAGATTTTTTGCGAACCCAGGTATTAAATATGAAATGATAAAAAGTGTTATTATTTATAACAAAGAACGACGTAACAATATTACACGTTTGTGAAATAATATATAAACTGAAATTCAAGTGTTTGACTTTAATTTTCGCGATTTTCGTAAACCCAGTTTTTCCCTTCGCGACTCCTTTTGGTGTTACAACCAAATAGTTTAAGAATCGATGTTCTAATTAATAAAGAAATCATATTACGTTACTATTAAAATTATAACTAAATTAATTCGATTTCAATTAAACCATAATCATATAAAAATAGCTACGAGTACTAAAACCCTAAAATACTATAATGTAATTAATAATAGAAATTAATCCAACAAAGAAGTGTTGAAATGATTTTTAATTCAAACACAGAAACCCATAAAATTTACATGTACTCATTTGTACGTACAAAGTTTCTAATTGGGAAACTAAGAGGAAAATGTAAGAACACATAAATAATAATATTGAAATATCCATCATATTGGACGCATAAAATTTATTTCCTTTTCTATTTACAAAAATTTTCAACAAAAGTTTTGTGAAAATTTTGCGCTCGAAGGAATTTTCTGAACAAAAAAACAAAAAAGAGAAAGCTCGGAAAACTTATTTTCCCTTCAAATTAGTTTAAACTTTTCATTCAATACGATACGGAAAACTTGCAATTGCAAATAAATCCAACAACAGTTTTCATTTCAATATAGTTAAATCTTTTGTACCAGCAGATGATGATAGAATGCGATTTGTTGGTAATACTAGCATTCGTACAGCAGCTTCAAAATTTACTTATTATACAATATTTACCGCCTTGTATGAGACTAATTTACCGCGATATAATAAGGGAATACGTGTATATACTTAAAAAATTCCAGACTATTGTTAAAATCCTACATTTTCCGTGTCGTTGTACATAATTTGGTTTTGTTTAATAATTGAAAATTAGAAAATATTTACACAATAATGTTTTACTTTGAATATTTCATTTAATATAATATAATAATGCATGATTAGAAAAATAATCAAAAAATGCATTGATTATCTGAATCTGGGCAACTAGTTTACACAAGGCAAGAATCTATCAATTTCAATGATTAACGAAATTTCTGATTGATCACCTTTGAACATAATCGAACCATTTTTTTTTTCTAATTTAAAAATCGGTAATTGATAATTGAGGTTATTTCCTTTATTGTTCATTAAATTCCTGAAAGATAATTCAATCGTAACGCACCGAAAATTTAATCCAAGAGTTATAATTGATTATTAAATTCGACTCGCATAGATAATTGGGTATAATGAAAGTGTTTATAATCAAAACAAGCATTTCCCAAGCATTTTATTGAAATTATTAAAATTCTTAACAGCGTACACATAGCCCAATCATGTATATTTTTAAATAATCTTCATCTGTGTTTCTCTTTTGTATATTCACTGTTGAACCACCAGAATGGGTTTTTATAAAGAACAAAAATAAAAACAGGCAAGTAATATAGTCGGATATGAGTTAATTAGTCATTTTGAGTGACAACACATCTACTGAAAAAACATAGTCCACTATCTATAAAACAAAACATGTTGGAAGAAAAACATTAGCATTGGGTTACGAGCAATTGACAACGACGTCCGCCCTTTCTTCATATATGTGTGCTGTTTTAAGAAGTAGTTTTTCATCTGACAAAAATAATATCTTATTTCTATATAAGTATTTTGTTACCCGAAAAAAAATATGAATTGTTTTTGTTGAACTAATTACTCGGAAATCCCATTTCTTCACTAAAGGTAATTGCAGAAAGATATAAGTTCTAAGTACAGGGTGTAAGTGTTCATTTTTTTGTACATTTTTATATAATCGTGGGCCCTCCTGGTCACCATAACACATTTCACAATAATAATAATAATAATATAAAAGTGGTATCTTTTCCAAAGTTTAATTATTGATTTGTTTCTTTATGAGTTAATAAATAAGAATAATTTCAACCTAAAATGACTTATCCGTATCTAGCTCTACTTTACCCTTTACTTATCCATCCTACTTACAATTAGATCGCATCTGATTTATACTAATATACAATTATTGCAAAAGTGCAACCTGATTACCTCGAAATATGTTTTCAAGGAACATGTATGTTGTCCATTGAAAAATATAAATATGTAACAGCGTGACCTGATCGTTCATTTAGTAAAATACAAATAGTTACACAAAGAATCCAATGTAAAAATGAAATTATAAGATGCTATAAACCCAGTAGACTTCACTACCTACTTTTATTTGAATTTATTCTTCTAAATCCGCATCTACGGAATCTCAAACAAAAAAAAGAGAGAAGAAAAGAAAAAGAAAAAATTTCTTAAATACATAAATTTCGATTTAATGAGGCACTTCCCTTGAGCGATTTGCATTTATTTGGCCTTTTCTTTTGGTGGTATGACTTCAGATGTGTTGTTATAACTCTATATATGGGGCCACATACGTATTTTCAACTCCTGCTACAATTTCTATTCTTCGAAATCCTTCCTCTACAACTTTCTCAGATCATATTGTATAGATCCGAAATTGACTTCCATTGTAAAAAAAAAAAAAGATTTTTTTTTTCTGTTGCTTGTTGCTCCATACCAGGTTGATGTTCCTCCAATACCTAATATGAACCTATACCTTTCTTTGTATCCCTTTTTATTTTATTTTATTTTATTTTTTTTTTTTGTTCAATATCAATACCTTCTTCTTCTGTACCTGAACATTGAATATAACATAATCTATATGATAACATGTAGATCCGTATGTAGGTGGAATATTTTAGTTGGAGGATATATACCCAGGCAAATCGAAAGGGGAGATATTTTGTCGATTCCACTTGGTTAACTGAATTTAAAAAAAAAAAAAAATGTTTTTTGTCGGGGCTACCATACTCGTCCCAATTGGGAATTCAGATGGCGGTTACTAAAAGTCGAAGGAAATCTCTAGAAATATCATGTGAATAGAAATTTTCGATTCATTTTTTTCTTCTTTTCGGGGATTTTGCTTTTAGTTGAGCGCTTTAGGTTTTCTTTCTTGATTATTTTTTCTTTTTTCTTTTTTTTTTAGAAAATGGGGATTGGTTATATTGTATAGAGTTATCTCAGTATTCGTACAGTGGCTTCATATAGTATCTAGATGCACTACTATTACATTGAATTGCGATTTCATAAAATCGAAATGGAACTGTTTGGGAAAAAAGACGAATAAAATAAGACATTATGTTATTTTTCATAACACATAACACTTAACGAATATCCATTGTAAGATATTTAAATACTCAAATAATCCACAACGTAATCATTTGGGACAAAGTGAATTGTAATAATAGATTACCAGAAATTCTTTCTATACATAAGTAGTGCAGAAAACTTTAAACTACTTAAAAAGAGTATAGTACCATATTTAATCTGAAAAGCGATGTAACTTTAAGAAATCTTGAAATATGTTGAATTCAAATTTCGTATTAAAACTTAAGAGTAAGGGTTGAACAGCTAAAAATACACCAAACAACAAAAGATGCAACCGCACAGTTTTCATTGAAAAGAAAATTACAATGAAGAACTTGGAAGTTATGAATCTCGTTGGGCCAACAACAGTGATGACAGCAACAAACATGAAAATAACAGTGCAAGGACCATATGCATATAAATGGTAATATGGGATGAAGTTGAGAGTAAAACCATTGAAACCAAAAAAAAAAAAAAAAATACTTGAGTTTAGAAGGAATTTCTTGTCAAAATGGAGGACGTGCCAACGCCATATGTTTTTCATAATATGTATGCAGTATCGTTACGAGTCCTTGATTAGAACAACAGTTTGGTGCTGCAGATGAGATACGTTTTGTAAAATTTTCATAATTATTTCTCAACATACGAGTACATGTAGATATAAGGTGTTCCTTACTATGTTGAGATTGAAAATTTTCATTGATCTTGTTTTAAAAATGGTTCTTCATATTTACTCATTTTCACATTAACTTAATTAAAGGATACAAGAATTTTGAATAAATTAAAAATAACGACTAAGTCAGCACTAACTGCTATATTCTTTTTTCATGCAAGTTAAAAGCCAATCATGGAGATTGATTGTTATGACCAATCATTTTTGCAAAATTTCTAAATATCCAGGCATGTACGAAATTATTATTATAAACTTGAAAAGAAAGAATGGGTTTTGTGTAGCGGGTGTGTGTGTATAGTTTGAATAACAAGCTTTTTTTAAAGGATCAGAATATCCGAAAATGAGAGAGAAGACTTTTCAAATTTGAATAGCTATGAATGTGTGGATGATCATTTCTACTCGAAAGCGGTGGACCTTTTAATTAGATCAGAATGCATAGCTGCATGAAGAACACATCGAATTGATTTGATATACCTCCACTCTATACGTACAGTTGTGTTAATATCCAAACGTACACGTATTTGTATATGCGGCCATTCGATTTTGAAACAGAAAATTAAATTTCGTTTTTGAAGTTGGAATTTTATAAAGTTTTCAATACGTAAAAATTTAAAATTAAAAAAAAAGGACTAAAGTTGATGGTGAAACTAATTAATGAATAGAATTATTTCAAATAGATTCTAATTGTAATTTCAAATTCATTTGCTTGATAAAAATAAATTATTTTATGGTTTTCGCTAAAAACGGTTTTCTTTTTAAAGTTTTAAAGTCTATTACAATTTAATATGTTCCCAGAGTATCTTGAATTCGAAATATGGTATTTATTTTTTATTATTCCTTAATATCAACATATCTCCTAAGGAAGTGCAATTTTCCATTACTCATAATGTGTATTTACCAAACAATTCAATAACAGAAGGTTCCGAGCAATTACGCAGCTTCCAACTTTTATGACTTCTGTCTCCGTGAGTTACGATTCAGTATGCAATGTACACGGTGTAATAATATACGAATATGGGATGCTAAACGTAAAGTAAACTATATGCTGACATCGTATACGGCCCAACAATAAGTATGCAATAAAAGCGGATAAAATTTCAAATATTTTTTGGATTTATAACTTTTAATACGTATCTGAAAGGATTTTTCTGGTTGCCATCTATATTTACCCATACCACGTATGCATATTTGCTGACTGACTGTCTTTACTTCGTGATATTGCTTTACTCTTTTCATAATATAGTTGAATAACAGTGTGGAGTGGAAGGAAGGCTAAGTATATACTATATATATACATATATCTACCATAACCGGGCGATTTCGTTTATCCTTTAGAATTTTATAATCATAAATGGAGATTTAGTTGTTAACAATCCCATTCACTATCATGAACGATTCTAACGACCAAAATCACATCATTTTACTTTTATTGTGAATTTTTGTTTATCTTCAGACTTTTTCAATATGACGAGAATGAATTTTTTTATAGTCCAGGAACGCGTGGTTTCTATATTTTATGAGGAATTCCGATTTTGTGTGTTACCGTACGACGGTGTTGTCATTAAATTAAATTTTATATTATTCTAAAGATCCTATCTCTCTTGCTGAATATATTCTACTTATTATTATTATTATTATTATTATTATTATTATTATTATTATTATTATGTCATATTTGTGGATCTGTGATGGATTTAAGATTTAGAATTTAACGTAAATACAATTTTAAATTGATGCTGAATTTTTGTAACTTAAAAATATGAATTAATAACTTCACAAATCATTCACACTCCTTATCATTAGTATTATTATCATTTTTCAAAGTATATAGTATTAAAGTTTCTATTTCTGTACTCTTGACTATCCCCCAGAGAAATTACGTCACACAATCGAAATGTCAGTCAAAGTTATCGGTTAGCCCTTAGCTTTATTCGTTTCCTGTCAATTGAACACAAAATCCACATATGAAATCGTTTGAGAAGATGTTCGGATCGTTCTCATACCGTTCATAAATTTGAAGTTGCCTTGCAGGCTAAAAGGGGAGAATTAAGAATAATTTGACATTAATTTCATCCCCTGGGGGTTTCATTATATACACATATAAATAGAGAGTTTTTTTTTTCTTTCAAGCTTGCATTCATTGAATACCAATAGCCAGAATTGTGTGAATATTCTCTGACACAATCGTTTTGTTGAAGAACTGATTAAATTGTTACAAAAGTATCCTATTGAGTCTCATAACGCTATCCTAATGAGGGAGGTTGTACTCACATTTCATTTTCAAAGAGGGTGAACGCTTTTATTTTTGCGTTCAGCCTAGTTTTCACTTCCTTCAAGAATTCTTAGTGGGTTTAAAAAAAAAAAAAAAAGATAGACGTAGTTTTGTTGGCTGCCATTTACATAGGACTATGGACTATGGTACTAGATCAATGACACGTGCCTGTTCACGTGGCAATAATAATTTCTATATATGTTGGTAATATTTTGTCGTTGATTTCTTGTTAAATATTATCTTAATAATTTCTTTACGTATGAATGTTAAATTCACTTTAATCAGTTTAACAAATATTTTTTTATTTAGAAGTGAATAATGTTTTGATTTCAAATTGAAAACAAATATGTGGAAGCCCAAACTTTTCGTTCAAACAATTGTCACTGTAAGAACAATAAAAATTCAAAATTGGCAAGCCAATAGTGGTGTAATAATGAAAATCCATCAAAGAATGTGGAGAAAATCATGGTGGTTGCAACACTTGTAAAATTGTATTTCAGTAAGATAAAAATCAAACTAAAAGTTCGTAAGATTTTTTACAGAGTTATCTATCTTAATTAAGCCAGTTTCCAGTCTAAATAAAAATTATTTAAAAAAAGTATCACTATCCAATTAGTATAAAATTCGGTACGTATATTAGTAAACTTTAATAAGAGTAGCTTTTAAAATCGTAACATTAACAGAACACAACTCACAGGGGAAGAGGTGTGCAATTTAATTTATCTCTAAATAGTAATTCCTTTGGAAAAATATTTTCTATTTTCTTGTTCTTTTCGTAAAAAACTTTATTGTATCAGGACATGATATCCGGAATTTAATATATACGTGGTTGCCCACCAAAATCCCTAAATTAATGAGCTTTTAGATTATTGATATTAATTTAATCAGAAGCTTATATAATTCCCAATAGACATGCTGACTGTACCTATACTACTAATAATCCGTTATACACGTGTTCCGAATGATACATCTGTATACGCGCATCTCTTAAAAGATACAATGTACATATATTAGAAGAACTAAATTTAGTTCCGGAATAATCATAACATATAATATTATATCCTTAAGATTCCATGAAAACTTAATTTATTTTTTTCCTAGTCATGTGTACATGACCTGTCTCGATATATGTATGTATATAGTATGTATTTCTATATATAGGACAAGAAAAATGTATTCTTTATTGAATCGATATGCTATATATATATATGTAATATTTTTCACGGCACTTTCAAACCCTTTCAACGTTCTTCATATTATATCGATGATAAACTTAATCTCTGCAAATTAATTCGTCCTTTCAATAGCATGCAGCTAATGCCGGTAGAGAGACGGATGGATAACTAATTCTGATATTATTCAAAACGTCGTTAGAAACTAATTACATGTAATTTCAATTTTCACAAATCATTTGATGTACATTACTTGACCAGAAAGAAAAAAAATTGAATCTAGCTAGGGAGAACATTTTATAATGTCGTAGTTTTTAATCGGATTGAACTGGACATTTATTAAGACAGATTCCCTACTGTGTGGGTCGACCAAAAATAGAATTTCAAAGAACATTTCTTTAAATTAAGAAGTTCCAGTTCCATCATTTCAAAACAATTGCGGTATTTTGGACATTTTTTCTATTATAAAATTAAAAGATATATGAATTTAGTACTTTGATATTGATATTTTTCACTACTACACAAAGTTACAATTGATAGTCAAAAATTACTACATATTTTAAGCAATTGTTCTGAGCTTAAATCTAGCATGGAAACGTATTATAACAATCAGGCCAAAATAGAGTAAATTAAAAATGTTGTACTATACATTTTTTTCTTTTGTACTTTTCAAAGATGTAATTGCTTTTCTCATTATTGTATTGTATAGATTTTATATTCGTTAAAAATTTAATAAAACAAAATTCCTAAGACTTTGTCTTATTGAAAATTCTCATGATCGATAAAGGCAAAACTATGCGATAGAAAATGATCAATCACATATCGATGATCGTCAATAAGAGATGCGTATGACCGCGAACAGGTTTTCTTGTATTAAAAAAAAAAATCTTAATTTATTTCTAGAAATTGTTTTTCTCATCATATAAGTAAAAAAAATACCACAAAATAGAAAATTCGCAAATAAGAAATCCAAACAAAATATCAGAACGAATGAATTCTTTAATTCAATTACCTACCATGTCTGGGAAGAAATGATTTTTTTTCTTATAAGGATTTTAATTATACTCCAATTTATGTTTAGATATTGTTCTACATTTCATCACGTCTTGTAAAAATACTTGAAAACTTTGATTTGTAAAATATGAACAAATGGTGATCCATGCCATCGGACGTAAATTACATAAATATTGACAAACGATTACAGTCATCTTTGAATAGTTTGCTGAGATTTTTCAATATTTTTATTCATTATTGTTTCCATTTACGCACCAAATTCGATACCAGGAGTGGCAAGAGCCCAAAATCCTAAGCTAGGAATTTCGGGACCTGTAATCAGACAAATTTTTCAATTTCATTTATAATTTATTTAAAAAAAAATACATTTATATATATTAAAAATACTTACAGAAAGTGTTTATTCTTTACTGGTAGATGCAGTTATTGTATATGTATATATATATCTTGGCCGTGAATCGTTGAAAATCTGCCTCATAACTCGTTAATGCCGTACGAATAAGCTCTGGTTAATGTCCATTTGTTAGTTTAGAACAGTGCTTCGATTTAAAAAATTTTATTGTTGAATACAAAGATTCACAGCAGTATTTATGTAGGAAAAAGTATAAGGGTAAAGTGAAACACTTTATTTCAATGAACGAAACTTCTTTTTTATTTATACTTTCCCTAGCCACGATCGAATCTAGACTACTTGATTCAAGATCATCATCTTCGTTTTTCTCTTCTTCTTTTTTCTAATACCAATATCATGCAGGCATCTTATCTGCATAACTATTGTTTGCTCTAGTACTCGTTTAAATATATATCGTCATGTAGGCATCTTATCTACATGACTCATATTTAATATTTAACTTAGACCTTTTCTTAGTCTTATGTTAAGTCATCATCTCCTTAACATAAGACTACCATGTAGGCATCTTATCTACATGATTCACCTTTATCTAGGACTTATTTGGAATCTTACTATGCAGCTGTGTCTACATGGTTTCATTCGCAATATTCCTTTATTTATTGAATCAAGTTCCTTAGCCATCCTACATTTATTTATTTTATTACAAAAAAGTATTATTGTTATTTTTTACTTGTCGCATTAAAGAATTTGTTTGTTGTTAACGATATTTTTTAGACCTTGGCTAGAGAGCCGCAGTGAGGATGTAGGACAATCGCATGTGGCCCGAGAGCCACGGTTTTGCTACGTAGGTTCTATACAATCGAACAATACATCGAAATAATTTGAATTTGTACAAACATATTGAATCGGATAAAATTTCTTTAAAGTCGGTTCATGTCTAAATAATTCTATTTCATAAACAAAAATTACCCAACTTTAACTTGTCGAATACTAAATATTTCGATATCGAGAAGGAATGTTTCATGGTACTATAAGAAAAGAAAATTGAAAATTTTTCAAAAATCAACTGATCTCGATATGACAGTTGAATATTAATCCTAATGACAGGCACTATACATATACTCTCGTTCGTGTTAATCCAATGCAATCAGTCACTTTCTTCTCATTTTGTACTGGGAATCACAGGGATGCTTTATATTTCATAGAACATGAGAAAAATATGTACATATATTATATAAACACACACACACATCTACGTTAATATAAGTATAATGCCCCTAAATCCACCCTATAAAAGCATATAAACGCGATCAAATTAATTACCCGTCTGCTACTATATTGCCTCTTTTCGTTATATATATTAAGACCCAGTCTAACGACTTGAGGATTAAGGCACTTTTTGCAGTCATTTAATAATAACATTGAATCAATATGAAGAGGGAATGTAAGGGACAACTATAATTTCGTCGTCGAAAAAAAAGAAAAACTCATTTAACGGATAATTTGTTACAGTCCTTCGCAAACGTGGTGGTAGTTTGTGATTCATTGCGAAGGCAGAAAAGAACGCCTAATTACAAAATAAAATACTAAAATCAAAATAATAGCAAATTGAAGAAAATTCCTAAGGATTCAATTGAATGCAAAAAAAAAAGAAAAAATTATGAAATTGAAAATATAAAATAAAAATAAAAACTGAAATCTTTCTGGAATTCATTTCGAAACGTATAAATCCTAAAAGTACCTTTAAGCATCTTTAATACTAAATTTAATATTATTTTAAATTCCTATTTACATATTTCCTTGCTTGCTACAGAAAAATATAAGAAATACATTTTTGATTTTTAGTTTTAATAAAAGATATGCCGGCCCCGCGCTATCATTACTTATTTTGTTATTAACCTTTTGTGCAATTTTCAATTCTAATTTTACAAAAAAAAAGAAAAAAAAGAAAGGGAATATCAGATCTCAAACCTCTTAAAGGAATCCCGGAATTTATTAATTGAACTTCACTGGTATAAGAAACATTGTATATTTACTGTTCCTATTGCCATAGTATTTCTCGATAAAGTCAAGGAGAGAGAAAATTTTAACGAGTTATCATGGAAAACGAAAACTACAATATAGATATGACAACGACGATATAGTAGACAAAAAGCCAGTAAAACGACAACAACACACTCAATGGAAATACGATGAACAAATTTCACAAAAAACTGAAAATAAATAGCAAGGAACAAGGACAAAGGAGCCACAACTATTCACTGTTATGAAAAAGAATTCTTCTTGGAAGGATAAATTTACAAAGTACTCACCGGAGCTTTAAATCCTCTGTTTGTTTCGGTACGTGCACAAAGCTTTCGGTCTATAAAATACACAAAATACACAATAACGAAAGATTAAGATATACAAAAGGAACAGAACAGAATAAGGGGACAAGTGTATGGGCCAAGAAATGTGAGATATATGATATCTCTAAAGACAAATAAAAAATAAGAAAAGAAAAAAAAAACCCAGCTAAGGCAAGAAAAATCCGTAAGAACGGATGAAAAGCTGATAAGCGATTTTTACAAAAATTGCACTCTTGACCTATAAAAGGGCTTTTGACTTTCTTTGTGCCTTTTTAAATGGAATCTCTTTGTTTTATTCTCAATTATTATATGAACATAGGCGCATAAACCGGGCAGGTATTACGATAAATAATATAAATTTAATGATGCTCTTAGAAAATTCAAATTACGGTTTTATTCATTTTAAATTAGATTTGTATCATTTCTTTTTATTGAATCATTAAATATGAGATTTTTTCCTTTTGGGTGGTTTAACTAATAACTAGAAAATGTTGAAGCATAAACGACCTGACAAAAACAGCATTTAAAATATATATAATACAAATCGATATTTCTAAATATCTCGGCGATGAGAAGCAAGAAAAAAAAAATCAATTGTAGAGAGAAGACCCTTCAAAAGATGCTATAAATGCCATCATTGTCTCTGGGGTGCACTTGGTCACATAAATGTTTCCTTTTTTTTATTCTTTTTATTAGATATAAATATATATACGCCATACACACTATATGAGCATTGGTCCTTGCTAGAGCTGGTGGCACTCCGAACTAAATTTTAAGAACTTTTTAATTTCACACTTCAGTTAGCATGCAGCCGCCACACCTCTTCTTCCACATAAAGAAATTGATAGTCTCACATTTACGGAAGGGAAGGAGTTCACAATTCTTCGTTTTGTTGTTTTACTTGCCTGCTTTTCGAGACTCAAGGAGCAGTCTTTTTTTTTTTGGTACAATATTTTTGTTTTTGTCATGTGATTTTCATTTTAAAGTGATTTTTATCTCTGCGCCCAAAAAATACTCCATTTTTTGTTTGACTTTAACATTTCGATATTGTTTTTTTTTGGCTTTTTTTCGTTTTTATAGGACGTGTAGATATAATTTGCAGAACACAAGACAAGAGATACCAAAACACGATAATTTATATTCATTCATAAAATGATATTCATAATATTTTTTTTTTGTGGGCGCTTCACTCATATTTTAATAACTTCCAAATGAATCAGCACAAAACGTTCTTATATAGATATGAAGTTAACCGAAATAATTCCAGAGAATCCATTAAAATATTTAATCTGTTATGTAAAATCTTCAATAGAAATCCTTAATCACCCACCGTATGTCCTTTTGGATCATATTTAAAAGTAGAAACGAAAAAAAACTTATGAAATACGCAAAAAATACACCACCAACCTATTATATGGTATTTTTATTATGTTATAGGTTATTGAGTTTGGAGGTGAATGGGCGCTTTTACGATATAAGATATTAGAAAAGTAAAAAGAATTAACAACAATAAAGAAAAGAGAAATGAAAATTTATGTTCCCTCTTGTAGAGAAGCTTCCAATTGGTAAATTGTAATTAAAGATGTTACTATTATACTCGCACTATTAAAAAAAAAAAGCCTGGGTGGTGCTGTGCTCCTTCCTTCATTAATCATCGCGATTTTCTTCCTTTCTCTTTTTTTCAATTCAGCGAAATATATACGTATACGGAAAGGACATTTTCCCCGATGATATTAATTATTTAAGTTTAAACATGCAATGTTGAAAATGTTAAAATCGTACAATAATAGGGTAGTAAAAATCTACAGCAAAGTAATTGGAAGTAATTTGAGATTTTTAAGATTATTATTTAAGACCTCTTTTCTTTATGGAAAATAAAGTGATATCATTTTCTTACATGCATTTATTAAGTACCTTATGCTTAAATTAAACAAATATTTAAAATTGAAATCACATTTGTTCAAGGAATCTTTCTTTATATACCATTTTCCAATTCCGACCGACCTTTTCCGATTCAAAATGGCGTCTAGAATTATATATAGTTCCCGAATTTCCATCATACATATTTTAAATAGTTTGTATAATGTAATTAAGTAATTATATTCATAAGAGAGAGAGTCGGAGTGTATGTTAGTTTAGGTAAAAAGAAATGTTAGATTTACATAAGTGCTGATCGCAGTTTAGAGAGACCAAGTCGAGGATATATTGTATGTATTTTTTTTTCCTTCATTCTATAGAAACTATAATAAATGTTGAACAGGAATACTTTGTAAAGTATGATTATTATTTTAAAATTACAGAAAAAAATTTCCATTGGATACCTTTTTAAAGATATTTCAATTCGAAAACACTAAAAATTTCAAGTACCACGTAGTTAGGAAAAAATTTAATATGAATAAAAACTTATATACGATTTATGTATATGCTATTAAAAATCATACACGACTAGAAAAAAAAATGAAAATACTTTTAATTTTGTATATAGTAAGAAAATTGAAAATAATAAAAAAAAAACTTTTTTCTCGAATCGCTAGTTTTTCCGACAATTAACTTCCCTAAAAAGCTGACATAACTTCAGAATCCCTCTCTGACAATGACACTATGAGAGTGCTATACACAACCCCAGGATGGGAAACTGGGGTGTCCGGATGGAACGAAATTCATTTCGTTACAGAAAACTTTCTTCTCTTGTGCTATATGAACTTTTCAGAAAAATTGTTTCCTACGTTTTTACCAATTGCTTAGTGCCAAAAGTCCATGGTTGTTGTGTTTCATGTAGTACGTAGTCTATATAACCATCATCATCATCAACATCATCATCATCATTCCCATATATACATTCAAATATGGCCGAAAAATCTTTACAACACCATCAAAAATGTTATTTCATAAATACGAATTACGTATTTCCTTTGAGTTTTCGTGTTAGCTTTAAGCCTAGAATACACTTGTTCGTTCGTCTGCAAACCACAGTCAAAGAGACTGATGATGATGATGATGATGATGTTGATGGTAAAGGCAACCCAAAAGCCCATCGCAATAAAGTCAAAGTTGTAGTAGAAAAATTAGTACCTATATATCTATTAAACATTCGTATACTTCTATATATCCGTTTATATAAAATTCTCTAAATATAGAAAACTGTATGTGCGGTTGTTACTTTCGTAAAAATTTCCCCATAAATATTTAACGATGGGAAATTTACCGATTGGAGAAGGTAATTACACGAGAGAAATTATTTAATGGTGAAAAATTACTAAAGAACTTTTTTGAAACTTCATTCCACTCCATTTCTATATAGAAATATTTCACTATCCTTTCTTTCAAAAGGAGTCTAAGAAGTTTCTGTTGTATAGTATATATACAGGAATCAGTTTTGTTGTTATTGTTTTCATTATTGACTGCTGGTGTTGTCGTAATTTTTCAATATACGATTGGAAAAGATTTCGATTTCGAGAAAGTTTTCAGGTGCATTGTTCTTGCTAGAACAACATTGACAACATTTCAACCGTCAAAACAGATATACTTCCTTCCTATATATATAATATCTCCTGCGTACTTTTAATCGCCACCCTACAAAACAAAAATTAAAAATTAAATTTTAGTTTTTTCTTACAATTTTAGAATTTTATATGACAAAACCATATTTATTATTCTATAAGATATGATATTCCTTGAATATTGATTTATTTACTTACCCAAGGAAGAGGAGGAGTTCAATTTGAGTGACAAAAACTTCCCCATAGCCCACAAGTTTTGCCTGCAAATACAAATATTCTTACGAGTAGTGAACTGAAATTTGTTTGCTGTTCTAAGCTATTTTGGGCAAATATTTAAAAGGACATCGTCAGGTTATTTAAGGTTATCTGGTATTATTTTAATGTTAATTATTAAAGTTAATGTTTTGAACTCGGGAAAAATATTCACTCTTGCACGTCATTCTCATTTCTTGAAACATAAAAAGTTAATGGCCACAATATGCAAATAACATTGATTTTCCGACTTTGGGGAAGAAAAAAAAATTATATACCCAACCGAAAAGTACTTAGGTATTCATTTTCCAAAGAAATTAAAATCATGCATGAAATCTTCTGCCAAAAAAAAAGAAATTTCTTCTTACTGATAATTTTAAATATACTAATTTATTCCAATAATCTCTTCTTATTTATTCATTAATCAATAAGTTTTTTTTTCTGTTTTTAAGCAATTCTACGATTTATCGTCTTCTTTAAAAGAGCCCGCGAAATTTTTTAAAAAACAAATAAATGACATTTTCTTAAAAAAAAAAAAAAAACTACAATGAATGACGACTTCTCTCATTAATATGCATTCGCCATTATTAATTTATTTCTCAAGACAAGATTTCATGCAAATCATTCTTGCCTAATTGAAAATCTTAAAGAAACAAATACACCGTCGTCATGTTCGTTTTCCAGTTCAGAGAACTAAAATGCAAGAAAAATGATGCAAGATCGTCCTCCAGATCACGAATATACCGCAAAATCTTTAATCAGCGATAGACGAAAATAGTGTCTGTGTGTGTGGGTGGCTTTTTTTTCGCTGCTTTATACGAGTCAATTTTAACTTTTCCGTCAAGCAAGTAAATTCACTGGATTTTAAATTTTAAAGATATTGACTGGGTATCACAATTTTCTTCATTTTCATTCATTCGTCTTGAAAATTATTCGCAAAAGAAAGTTTTTCATGAAAAAATTGTTGAAGAAACTCTTCAAGAAAATGAAAATTTTAAAAGAATGAAGAAAATCATTGAAGTAAAGCTTAAAACTGTTTTTTTTTTTTTTTACCATTCTGCAATGGTTTCCCAGTTCGGTCTTAAGTAATAATTTGATAATGATAATCTTTGTGAAAAATTTTCACTCTCGTCCTGTCTTTTCTTTTTTTTTTTTTTTGCACTGAGATCTTGTTTTTCGATTTATGCAAAATTATGTATATACATATATATCCGGTATTATAGTATAACAATATTATTAGCATCAAAACTTTTTACTATGGTCTTCGGTTTTCTTTTCTCTTTTTTCTTATTTTTTCTTTGCAAATTTAATTCAATCCGAGAAGACATTAAAATGAAAGCGAATTAATTTAAAGCTCACCAGGAATTTGGAATCTTACGAATAATTCCAGATACACCATCCACCATCATGTCTCCTTATGTACATACTATAATATGATAAGTTTCATTTCGAGGTAAGCCAAAGAATTCTCTGTTTTCCATCGAACAACTTTCTTCTGCTAACTTTATATATGTACCTATATAATGTACGTAATCAAACACCCTGTATAAAACGGTACGTATAAAGTATATACTAAAATAAAGATGATGGAATGTAAAAAAAAGTCCTTCATTGTTAATGATTATGCAAAAGTTTCAAATTACCTCGTTACTTGCTGTGGTAAAATAATTTTTTCTCAATTTTATATCCGTTTTTATTTTTTTTTGTCTTTCCGTCTGTCTAACACTGTCATATTATATAATACGGTTTCTATAACTTCTTAGATTTGCTTAAAGGCTGTTGCTTTATTTGTTCTACGGTATAACTGTTTAATACCACCGAAATGCAGCCCTTCTTAAGTATAATGATGATGATGATATTTTATTAACGTTGCCACTATATAAATGGTATCGAGCGTTAATGTTAGGATGTGTGGGGCGTTTAATAATGGTTGAGAAAGGCGGTATAGCGAGTGTTGCCGGTTATATTATAACGGACCGCACCTAATTTTGTACTGCTCCCCTTTTTCCCAATACGTTTATACTCTTGAAAATAATATAAGGAAGAAACCTTTTTGTCGGGTTTGAAAAATTCAGGAAAACACGCAACAACTCATTAAGATTTATCCTCCGTGATATCGATAATTGATTGAAGTAAAAAATAGTAAAACGAAATGTTTTGAGAGTGGTATGATAAAGGATGTACTACTATATACAGTTTGTGGGTATCTACGCTTGTGTCTTAATATTTGGCTATCAAAAAAAAAGAAAAGAAAAAAAATCAAAAGAAGATTTAGTTAGTCAGGTGTATAACCTTTTGATAATGAGGTAAAAGTTACGAAATGGATTTAATAGGATTTTCATGTTTTCTCTGTTATAGACCTATAAGTGTATTTATGATTTAAACTTAAGACTTGAAAAGATCTTGTTTGGAACTGAATTTCTTCTCTTCTTCCTCATTTAAGATTATTATTATTGAAGTTAAACATTCGTGTTTTTTTTGTTGTATTTTTCTTTTTTATTGTTGTTATCTCTTCGGTTGGATTTTTAGCTTTTAATCAATTTCATATTAAATTCTTTCTTGAAAAAAAAAAAAAACATAAAATATTTTCATATTTCATACTTTTGTCAGCATAATTATGTAAACTCGTTATGATTTCGTCAAAGGAAGTTTTCTTTAACCCTTCTGCACTAAAAAAAAAAAGAAAAACTCCCAAGTACCTAATTGAATTAATTCCATATTCTATAAAATGCAATCTATAGAATATATTCTTTTCACACAGTAATTTAAAAATCTCAAAGACAGAAAGGAAAAACAGGTCATCAGCAAATTTGTTAAAAAGAAAAATTTAATTTGCATCCCTTTTATCCGACAAAATAGGATTATATTTGATGACACTTTACTTTCGCGCATCAAGATACTTTCGTAATCAAACAAAAATTTGAAATGGTTGACTTTGACACTAGGTCTCTAGTTTAAGCTCTTCTAAGATGTTACTATTATAGATCCTTGTTAGATATACCTACATATATGAAGATCTCAGTGGCAAAACTAGCTTTCTACATTACTGTTGTTATGGGGATAAAACAACTAATATAACTAAACAATGTCGAAGTAAGATAGGCGCGATTCTTCCCCGACAAAACCGACGAATATAGAAGGCGAGTTTTTCCTAATGGACGTCCTAATATGCTAGTTTAAAACAAGACATTAAATTAGATATTAACAAATAAGGTAATTTCAATTCTAAATTTATCAATTACCGAAAATGTTATATACATAATTTTCTACATATCAGAAGGATAAGTATCCACAATTTTCTGGTTCACATAATAATTTAGTTCATATAAATAAAGATAACAAAAAAAAGATTTGCCAAAATGAGTTGAACTCAAAATTTGTCCTGGCCAACAGCCAAAGTGAAGTACATTTTGCGGATGTTTTATCTCTCAATAAATTTCTTCTTCATAAATTGTTGTTTTGGTGGTATTCTTATTCTATAATTGGTGGCTATAGAAACATTGTGGAGGATGAGTTACTTGGTTCATTGCAACGTCTTCTACTTTCAAATTATATATAGATACTCGTACAATAGAATCATTCGGCGCAATCTGATTTTTTTTTTGGAAATTTATAGCTGCGAATTCGCGTAGGTCTTCTATGTGCCGAAAATTCGTTTATCTGTGATTGTTGCTTTTACTTGTGTGCAGTATTAAATTTTTTATCACTCTGCGCAAGGATTTCATATATGAACTTAGTAGAGTAGACTATATTATGGGAACAGTCGGCCTGCAGCTACTTACGTAATTTTTTTTTCTATTTTTCATTAAATAGGAAACTTATTTTAGTTATATAAAGATTTACCATAGAAAACCACAAACTGCCAATAAACGCTCATGTATTGTCACATTGCCTTTCCATTCGTTCTGTAATGTAATTAAATTTTTAATAATTTCCCTTTTCAGATACAATTTTCGTATCCTTTCCATTACGACGGAATAGAAATAAAACAAAAGAAATACTTAAACAATAAGTAAATGATTCAAGAGTAGATATAAAACTTTGCTTATTTAATGAATGACAATAGCCATAAATATGTACCATAATCCTAAAGAGGTGATGGCTTATAAATTTTCACTTTTATGACAGACTGTATAACGAGTTTACGTTGCGTCCAAAATCGTTAACATTATAAGATGCAATGTTTTAACGTCCTCCCTTGAATTTTATACGTGCAATCAAAAGATCGTAATGTTAAGTGTTTGATGATGTATTCTTCGGTATTCATAGAATTCCTTAATTTTATTATGTACTACGAGTACATGAATTTTTGCAGCCTACTGAAAATTACAAAATTAACAATTAGAACGTTTACATCGGTTCCGTAAAATCTATTCCTTAAACATATAGTTTAAATATGTTAAAGACAGACAGACTAGGATATTTTATAAGGATCTGCCTCGTCCGTTGTGTCATGACCAAGATTTATAAATTCTAGATTTTCTGCTAATTTAACTGAATTGCCAGCGAATCTGGAAACTTGTTTTGGGAATCCAGTTTCTGGAACACTATCAGACGTGCTGTCAGAGTCTAGATAATATAATCTAGTCTGTTGCAACTTCTAAGATTATACAAGAAATATGAATTTGACTTTTTAAAAAGACATAAACTCAACTCTAGTCGTTTTGGCTTAGACGTCACCACCAGATAAGTTTTAGGGAGGTGATATAAACGTAATGAAATTGTAACATTAAACTAGTAAACTAAGAATTAAGTGGTCCTCGAAGGAAAAGAAACAATTTTAGTGTTTTTATGTTATTAATTAATTTTATATATATATTCCGAAAGAATTTAATTATGCAATACTAATGTTGAGCATAAATACCTGAATCTACATAAGTTTATTTGTTTTTTCTGGTTTTTTTTTTGTATATCTTTGCGACAAATATGACTTCTGGGTGTGTGTGTGTGTACCTTCCTACAAGTCATATATGCATTCTACTTTTTATCCGTTTATGCAAAAAGCCATTCATACATATTTTTACCTTTATTCGCTTTTACCAGAATTCCCTTGCCTTCTTTCCATCTTACAAGTAAATTCCACATCATCATATTCTAATATATTTATGAGTTATCCTTGCATAATGTGTTGTTGGTCTATGAATATCCCTATGAGACTTTTTTCGTTGTTTTTCCATACTCATCGTCAGGTCTTTGTTGAGGAAATTTTCTATTCTAAAATGTTCTTTATTTTATGTTTTCCTTTTTGGAAGCAATGAGCGCGCAAGTAAAACTGCGAAGAAATGGTTTCTTTTTTTTGTGTGTTGAATATGGTTTAAAATAGTGGGAGAAGATAATTTTACATGTCATATGCTATTGTAACAGCGAAATGTATTAAACAAAAATGCTTGTTGCAAACATACTAGATATAGATATATATTCAAAAGATATTTCTGTGTACATGGAAGAACATTCTTCTACAATAAAATATATTATATTACTCGTGGTATTATAGGCAAATGAAAATGTAGACACAAAGGATCTCAAGCAACCGAGTGGCGGGTGGAGGGTGGGTTTAGATCCAAACAAACAGGCTACGAAATAGACAAGCAAAAAACCCATAACATAGAACAATAAGTGCAATTTTCGAATAATTTTCTCATTCAATTGTACAATTTTCCATAATATGGTGTGATGCATGGAAGTACACGTAATATATGCTTTCGATTAATATAACGATGTAAAATGTGAAGTCAAACATATTATCATATCATTTCATACGATGATATTTGCGGTTTTATGATTGATTGCTGATATGATTTAAATGGTGGATTGTTTTTCGGGGAAAATAATAATGGTTTGGAGAAATTTTGCAAAGAAATTCTAATTAGTTTTAAATATATGAAATGATTTCATTGCATAATTTTATTAAAACATGATAGAAAAAAAAACGTTCGTATAGACTACGGATTTCGTTGTAGTAGAAAATATCTTTATCTCAGAGCTGGTATCCAATAATACATGTTAGCATTCTAGTAAGTAGACGTATAGTAAATTTGATTTTGATTGATTATTAAATAGTATTATCCATTTCTATTATCTGGGTTTTATCGATATTGATTCGTATCCTCTTTTTTTTCTATAAGCTTCAAAGCAAGAATATGTAAGGATATTGTGTGGAGGTGAAATGATAGTAAAAATAAGAAAGACAATTAGGATATGGAAAAATAAAATGTAATTCTGCATATTGAGCACTAGGAAAATACTTTTCCATCATGTATCCTTTAAACTGCACGTATAAACAGCAATAATATAGAAAAGCAAAAAATTTACTTATATATCGAAGGAAGGAGCAAAAAGAAATGTATTTTATTGATATGTGTACAGAGTACCTTTAGAAGAAGGACATGGATTCATATATAGTCTTCATTATATTTTTATATCATGTAATGATTTCCTTTTTACGATCGGATAAGAAATAGTTGAAATAATATTGACATATGTATATGTATGTAGGATGTGTCGAACTTCCTTGCGCTGTTCTATACAGGAATGCATTCATTGAATTTGAATCCGAACTTCTCTATGGAAAATAAAAATTTCTAAGTTGAATTCGACATGACCGGATCTTCTCTATACTGATTTGACACTTTGACCTGTTTTGTGGAGGTTTCTTGTATGTCTTTTTGTTATATTTTATATCAATTGTAATTTCTATCCGGTTCCTAATCGTCTCTTGATATTCTTTACAATTTTTTAAAAATCTGTACTAAAATATTTTTATGAAACTTTGATGACGTTTCATGATAACTCGGAATTATTTCTTGATTTGAGTTTATTTCAAACTCGGATAATTTTTAATGTTTTCCATTGGGACTGTACAGGTTATACTCATAAGTACTAAGATGGATTAAATATCCAATGGAACATAATTTTGCAAAAAAATTTTAATGTTTTCTATCGGTGGGTTTTTTTCACAAGTTGATCCAGAGCAGACCAAAATTTTACATTGAATACAACAACAATATACACCAGTTTTTACTTGAGCAGGAAAATTCTTACCCCACTTGTCAGTAGATGGCTCTGTTTTCTGTTTGATACTTAAATGTTGTCCGTCTGATGATTATTACAGTTTTTCTTTGAACATATAAAAAGTATGAATTGAAAAAAACCTTTCAAATCGATTTATATAATTCATATATTTACATTTATATATATATTTATATAATAAGTACTTTCTTAAATTATTTTTTCTACCTTTAATTATTTTCTACACAATTTATTTACAAATTATGATTTTTTTGCGTTCGAAATTTAATTGTGGTTTGAATATATGATACCAATATCTAAGTTTTTCTATTGCTGTTGCTCATTGTCTTTTTCCGCATCATGCTTTGATCCGAACCAGAGCAATGTGTAATTAAGTTCTTGCAAGTACTTGAAAAGTCTTAACTAATATGATTACAAAATGCACCTAAATTCTAAATCATTCGTTCGTTGAGATCCGTGGATTTGTTTAAAATCAGTGTCCACCAGACAAACTGCGGGAAGAATGAACCGGTCTTCCGAATGATGCGCATGGTAAATGCCAATGGACAAGTTTTTAACTTTTCCCTCAGTAAGTATATGAACTGAGAAAGCTCCTATATAATTCCTAATATCCTATCAATGAGGTTTTGTATTAACTTCCTCCGTCAGGCTCGAATTGAGCCGTATTATTATCGACTTCTTTGAGTTCAGATTTTTAATATTAAACATATTTTACAATATATTGTCATGTCATGACTTTTGATAAATATGTGTTGTACTATTTTATGCTATTCTATTAAAATGCTTTTAATGTCAAATATTTGTTGTTAAATGTTTAAATATTCTTTCTCTTGTTTTATGTATTATTATAGACATTTCTTTTTTTCTTTTTTTTTAATTGTAGCTTTAAATGTTTTTTCTTCAAGAAAATAAACTAGTTCTCTGCTTTTGGAATCAAAATAAAAAAAACTCGAAACTAATTGATTTTACTCTATAAATTTCAAATCGAAAATCCAAAAGGATAGAAACTAATCTCCTCATCATTAATTTTCTTACTTAATTGTGTATTTTTTTTGTTTTTGTGTATCTTTGGTTCTTTTTTTAAGTTTTTCCAATAAGCTTTTTTTTAAATAATAGTTTTCTTTTTCTTAAATTGTTATTTATTGTAATTTTGAAGAAAAATTTTTTTAATATTCAAAAATGCTTTCCAATCGTTTTGCAAATTCTTCTTTTTTTTTTTACAAAATAAGAAATTTTCTTTTTATATTTTTCTCGTAGTAATTAATTTTTAATCCAACAGGATAAAAATTTCGATAAAAAAAAATACTTTTGACGGGATAATAAATATTTAAAAAAAAAAACGGAAAAACTTAAATATAAATTAAAAACTAATTTTAATAATAAATTATATAAATAAAAGAAAAAGGAAAGAAAAAAGAAAGAAAAGAAAGTAAAGAAAGTAAATAATGTTGAGAAGTGGGATAGAAACTGCATACAGGCGTTAGTTTTGAACGGGTTTTGGTGTATTTCGGCAAATTGGTCCAATTGAAACCGTCCAAAACTGAGGCCGGTTTGTTAGTACGGTCGTCCTTTAATTAATAACAAAATTTTTTAATTTTGTTCTTGCAAATTAATTTGTGTTTCTTTCGGTTTTTTTTTTTTTTTTGGTTTTATTATTTCTTTTACTTTTTGTCTTTAACTTAAAAAAAAACTTTTGTTTTTTATTTATATGTTTACGTATTTATGTTTTATCATTTTGTTTCATATATAAATGTTCCATTTTCACATCTTGTACAAAATCCATTAAAATTTTTTAAGAAAATACGAAAAAAATCAAGCTAAATTCATGTTAATTTCTTGTTAAACTTATTCAATACATTAAGAAACGTTTTTTTTTTTTTTGTTCTTGTATATAATTTTCAATGATAATAATTAGGTAATACTTTTTTAAAAAAACATTTTGAAAAATTTTTATTATTATTTTAAAAGAAAAAAAAGAAAGCAAAACAAAGTTATTTTAGAGATATTTCTGAGAAACAAACAACACTGCAAAACCTCTAATTGACATTATTTTGAATATTTTGTATCTTATTTGTTATATTATTTTCCAAGTTGAGCTATTTTGGGTAATTTTTGTCTCAGTACTTAAAAACCAATGATTTTCTTCTTAAAAATTTTCCAAGATCGTCCGATATTGAGCACTATTGATGGGAACTGTAATACCATCTTCATTTTCTAAGAAATATGGGCCAATGATCCTACTAGACGATACACCACACCAAACAATACACTGAAGTGGATGTAATTGTCGTTGATGAACTATTCTTGTATTCTCCGTAGCCCATATCCTGCAGTTCTGCTTTTTACGAAGCTATTTAATTTATACTAAATTCTGGATTTTCTTCTGCTTTTAGCCGGAGACAAAGTTCAATGATTTTGGTTCGTTGTTCGATTGTGTAGTGTTACATTTCAAATTCCTTAAGCCTGCTTTACAAAATTCTGAAAGTAAATTAAAAAAAAAAATTATAAACAATTTAAACCACAACGTTCATTTTGTATACATTTATGGGTTAAAAATGTAGTTTCGAAAGAAACGGCTCTGCTCCAAATCTTGATGCACTTAGAATTCTATAATTTCGCTAATTTTTTGAATTTCGACCTCAACAATAACTCCAACTATTGTTTAGATTTTAAAATTTTGATTAATTATCGAAATAGCATCAATTTCAGAAGGTAAGAGACTAATCGAAGTTGTCTATATGATCACGAATTATACTCCAGTTTTCTTTTTGGAAGAGTCTATTACCATATAGTTGAATCGGGACTTTTTAGTGAAATAAAAAGGATTAAATAATTAATTGGAAGCTCTTTTTTTACCAAATTATGGAATTAATATTTAAAATCATTTCAAAATTTGCAATTTTCTTTTTTTTATTTTCTTTTAAAAACATGTAAATATAAAAGTTTTCCCTGGCTTTGGCTATTTGATAAAAATTTCATTCAAAAAAATCCCAAATAGCAAACTTATCCGTTCCAAAAATTTACTTGAAACTTTTTTTAATTTAGTTTTAGTTTAATTATTAAATTATTTTGTTTTTTTTTTGTTTTGTTTTTAAAGAAAAATATAAAATAAATATTTGGTGTTAAAAGTGTTCAACGAGCAGAAAATGTGTTTTTAACTCAAAGGATATTTAAATTTGCAGCTCACAGTAAGTTTGTAGTTAGAGAGAAATATTTTTTTTTTAGTTTTCCTAATTTTTCCTTTTCATTTTTTCTTTAGAATAACAATTTTTCCGTTATTACTTTTGAATTCTATTAATTATATAAAAATTAAGGATAAACCATTCTTTTATACAAATTAAGCCGGTACTTCCAGGAAATACGATTTCGAAATGAATCTGTGCTTGGATCGGTTGCTACCAATCTATCCTAGTACAATTATGGCGTTTATATCTGTAAATTTGAAACTGATTTGAAGTCGATTTCAATGGGTTGAGTTTCAAGTCGATTTCAAGTCAATTTCAAAGTTACCATGTGAACGCCATAAATATTAATATTATTTGAAGTTGTACCGCATAAAGACTCAACATTGGAAATACGAAAGAATGATTTATCCTAACTTGTTCCTCGTCTGTGTTTAGTTGGAATGACGATACAATTTTCTTTTGAATTTTCTTTTCATTCAGAACTAACTATATTAGAGGGCATGCATTTGCAGTGTTAAAAATTTTCTTAATTATATACTTTCAATATAAATGGTGACTTTTGCTTGATTTTCTTTAAAAATTTTTTTGCTTAGTAATTTATTGAAATGCATAAGAATAAATCAATTTTAATTTTTGCTTCAATTTTTTAGAAATATGCTTAAATTTGTTGACTTTAGAAGAGTCTATCTTATTAAAGGAGGATTAATTTTATTTAATCTGGTATCCATTTTCTTGTTGCGTATAAAAATCACAAAATCTTTTAGAACTTTCAAGCTTATCTTGTCCATAAATATCGCGATCCATTACACATATTACAGTTTTTTTTTTTTTTTTAAATCAAAGGTGAAAGTAATTAATAATTGGAACTATATTAAAAATATAATATACTACGACATGAAAACAGTATAAAAATGTTTTCGTCCAATATGACTAAACAAGTAGAAAAGTCCTTTTGTTTGTTCTTCTCGAAAGTTTTCGTTCGAAAAGATTTTTTTTTTTACGAAACGAAATTGAATTGAATTTGAAAAGACTCCTCTTCAGAAAATCCATGGAAAAAAAAACTGGGAACTTGTAATCAATTTAAAGTTTTCTAACGAAATAAAGTTCTAGTAAAGAAAAAAAAAGAAGAAAATGAAAGAAAAAAAATGTATAAATAAAAATTTGAAAAGAAATGAAACATTTATACAAATTAAAATAGACGTACAGACATTTACATTGAAACATAATTTGCTTGAATGGAGTTTGGTTAAAATTTTCAGCTTGATTTTTTCGTCTTATTATTGGAATTCTTGAAAGCTAAAGAAGAGTATATTTATAGCGGTAATAATAATAATAATAATAATAATGATAAAAAGAAAGCAAATCCATAAAACTTATACTACTCTATCAACAAATATAGTATTATATTTTGCGATTGCCTGAGCGTTCTTTAGAAAATGGGCAAACGTCTTTCTAGTCGAAGTTAGAAAATTTATCCATAATAAAAATATGGGTTTTCCCCCAAAAGCGAAGGTCTGGTTACAGTTTTTTTTTTATATCTTTAGTAAGAAAATATTAATTATGACCCTTAAAGAACAAAAATCCATGAATATAATTTTGTTTTGGAAATCATTTAGATTGGATTTTCAAATAGTAAAAATTTGGATTTGTATAATACTTGAAGCAAGACGGGAAATAAAATGCATTTTAAATTTCTTGTTTTTATTATTTTGCAAATTGTTGTCTTGTGTCTTGGTTTTCCATAAATTCCTTATATGGAAAACTAAAAGTGGATAGTACGAAACCATTCATATACTTAGAAAAGAATCGCGAATTTGCATTCTAACGGAAGTTTATGCTGAGACCGATCTGTAATCGAAGATATTGACAAAGAGAAAAACAAAATTTAAACTTTATATGCTATTTTGAACGTGAATAAACTTAATAGTCGAGCATACATTTTCAAAAGTAGTTATATTACCATAGAAGTGATTCATGGTAGCGATGCTATCATATCGCAAAATATGGAATATATTTATATATTTAATAAGGAAACTTTTTTCATGAATATTATTGGTTTGATAGCGATATCAACGACCGAAACTTTCAATAATATCGAATTGGAAATTTGCGCGAATTTTAATTAATTCAATTTTAATAAATTTTATAATTTAGAATGAATTAAATTGTTTTGGCAATGTAAAGGTCCTCTCTTTAAAAGAATTTAAAGGAAATATTAAATTTTCAAACGTTTATACGACAACATAAATCTAGTTTGTTATAAATCATAAGTAAAAGCCCATAGCCAGGATAGTAAATAGGTTATTTCTCATAAAGAAGGGCTCTGCTGAGAATTGAAGACGAATAAATATAGTTAGTTCTAGTTTAGACTCAGTGGAGTAGGATTGACATATTTTGTGTTCGTATCTTCATCACTTTTATGGACGCCAGAGCTGGTTAGTCGAAATCATATTATGTGAATTAAATAAATTAATTATTTAGAGACCCATGAAGTAATGTAATATATTGAACGTATTTCTGAACACACACAGTAAAATCACAAAGCTTTTGCCTAGTTTTGGCGACTGAATTTTTTGTTGTGGTAATTGACTTTTCTGTTATAATAACTGAATTTTAGTTGTGAGAACTGAAAACTTAGTTGTGAAATTTCGACAAGTGAAATTTAGTTGTCACAACTGAGTTTTGAGTTCTCACAACTAAAATTCAATTGTTAGAACTAGCGAAAAGCTTTGTGATTTTGCTATGTGCATCAAAAGCATAGTAAAAAGATACCTACACAAGAGAAAGAAACCGAGTTCATAGACTAACCTTGACTTGGTGCTTTTTAATTTGACAATTTCGTAAAATTTCTAATTAGAATTGTAAAAAAAAACGTGAATAAATTAATTTCTTGGAATTCCCTGTAGGTGCTCTTTGAGAAAAGTAAATCAATATTAGAAACCAAATAAAAAAAAAATCAAATTCACTGACATCAATAAACATGTTGCCAAGAATATCAGACAGAATTATATAAATTTTAATTAAAATATTGGCAATTAGTCGATTTAAAGAAACATACAAAAGTTTAACATATAATAAAGGTTTTTTAAGTTCGAAAATGTGAACAGATTCCATATCCTTTCAATAACCATAAATATTAAGAAGATGTAAAATATTATTTTTAATTTGATTTTTAAAAGGGATGAATGAAAATTATGTGTTTTTTCAAAATTTGGAATACGCTGGAAGAAAACCAAAAAAAGGAAGCCATAAAAACACTTGGAAATATTAAAATTTCCAATAGTCATTTTTTGTAACTTATGTACTAATACTCATATACCTAAATGTCCATAAAATCCTTTTTATATAAATGTGTGTATATATGAGGAAAAGGCGATATAGGCCAAGTAGCACAATAATTTATCCATATAATATTGGAGAAGTTCTGCACAAAAGTAATTTCCATCTTTTCTGATCTTTTAAGTTTCATATTCTGAATTATTTTCATGCTTCAGTAATTTGCATCAAACAAAATTGAAATCCCACCAGGCGCAACGTAAAAACAGCACAAATTATGGGCAATCGAAAAGCCAAAAGACCAAAAAAAAAGAAGAAAAAAAAAATACAGCAAAATGGAATTTTCTCTTTTTCAAATGAAAATTAGTTAGGAAATCCTTTCCCGAACCAAAAACAACAACGAATATATTATATTTTTTGTTGGGAAATCATATCTTTTGGTGCCTTAAATTCAATTATGTATATAAAATAGGAAGAAGAAAAATACTCTACTCTGCCACGTGTGTGTCTTTATTTTGGAGAGTTGCGTATTTATCGAACCAAAAAACAAATTACTAGCGAGGCAGAATAAAAACAAAAAAATGTTTATAAGGAAACGGTTCAGATCAGGACTAAATCATCATCGGCGTCAGCAAAAAAGAAAATTCTTGACTTTCCAGACGCACAATTTCGTTCAAAATAGACCACGTATCTACCGTCAAAGCCGTAAAGAGAGAATTTTCTTTGTACAAAAAAAAAATGAAGAAAATCTTATAAGCTGATGTCTGTGTCCTTTCAATCCACAAAAAGAAAAAAAAATTCATGATACATATAGATAAGAATCCTTAACGTCAAGTCTATACGTCGCAAATTGAATTATCAAAGAGCTGAAGGGAACTACCGAGAGAACCGACCATGAGATTGGTTATGAATCATTCCAAACGTAATAAGTTTATTGGCTCAATTGGTAAGATTTAGATGCAATTGATACAGCATATAAGTATTAGATAGCAAGGTAGGTAGGACGGATGATGATTCCTAAAAATAAGATTGCTGATTCAATACAGTCGAATAACTGAAATTACAACAATTGACATATTTCAATCCAATATTTCGTATAGAAATTATTACAGTCTCTCTGTAAGAAGTTCAACGTACAGTAATGTGATCATAAATACTTTTGTAATCTTTTATAAATGATTAAAGCGTTCAGAACTTTATCAATAAGCCAAGAAGAAGAATTATTGCCAATTTTAAAGCGAACAGAAAATGACAATGAAAACATTTATTTTCATTCAGTACAGTTTTCATATAAGATTTCCATATACTATAATATAAAATCCCTTTTTTTGTATAATTTCTTACGACACGTCTGAGCTTTTAAGCTTTTAAGTAAAATACACCAGGATTCTATCATCAAGGTCGAAGAAAATAAATATATGGATCTGATTTAGGTCGTATTCGAAATGTTTCGAAACTTTTTCCTAAAACCATATCAAACAATATAATATACGCTTGAAAATAGGCAATTTACTTATAATTTCTTGATGAAAATTTATATACCTATATTCAATCTACTTTTTTTCTTATTTTACCACCTAATATTCTTAAGCCCAAAAAGTGGACGTCAAACTCGAAAATCTATTCTCTAAATTTTCTACTTCAAAAATTCTAAGCTTTATCATTTAATTTAAAATTTAGGAAATTATTAAAATTAAATGTTCAACTTTGATTTTTTGTCCTCAAAAACGGAAATTATTCATAATCTTCATAGAAAATTGAACATCTCTGAAATTGATGTTAAAATTTTTTTTGATCATTCATAATGAAAAACCTCACACCGAGTGCACCCTGTGAGAAAATTTTCTGAAAATTTCACCTACTTTTCTTCATCCCTTAATCTTTTTTTTCTTGTTTTTTTTTTTTCAAAGAAAGAAAATAAGAAAAAAAGACAAATGAACTGAAGAAAGGAAAAACTTTTTTTGAATAGCCGACAAAATATCATTTCAGAAAACAGCAATATCCTTGCGCAACGATTTTTTATGACACCAAAAAAGCCTACTGACAAATCGTTTTTGGGTTTTTATGAGATAAATTTATTTGCTTTAATATTAAAAAAAAAAGCGACAATTTTTTCCCACTGTCAATTGGCATGTTATATTGTAGGAAAAATACTGCTGACTTCTTGTATCCTCACTGATGCGATGTTAACTTGAAATGGGCAGAAATGTGTACGTGGAAACGCTATAAATTGATACAAAAGTGTAATCCACAATCGTTGTGTATAAATTAAAATTCCAGAAAAAAAGAAGAAAATGTTTACTTGAATTGTTGAGAATTATTAAAAGAAATAAAATATGAATATCTTTCTTTTTTTAGGATTTTCCATTCTAGTGAAATTATTTCATTGAAACGCTCTAATCTTGGGCATTAAAACAAAATTATAGCCGTTAATTTTCAATGAAACTCACTGACCTGTAAATAAAAGCATTGAAAATTACAATAACTGATATTATTTTCTTAATACAAAATCTTAGTTAATGACAATTGCAATGACTAACTAAGTATTAAAAAAGCATTTTCTTTTTAGAACTAAAACTCACACATTTTCCATAATAATATATGTGATTTTTTTTTCTACATTTTTCAAAAGCATAGACCAAATATACTAACCTCTGCATGGTCAATTTATCTCGTTACTGTTATCCCTGATTTATCAGATTTAATTAATTAACGATGTAAGAAAATTATACGAGTTTAGTCCGAAACGATATATAGGTATACATATATATAGGTATGTCTATACCATAGTTAGATTGGTAAATCCTGAAACCCATTCTATAGCTCAATAAGAGTCCAACTAGCTCTATAATCCTTCTCTAGAGACTCTTATGGTCGGTCCCAAGTAATCTTTGGTTTGAGTTATAACCCACCTTGCCGCATCAGGTTTTCTAACTCCCAAATACAGTGATATCAAATTAAGATAGTGAATTCATTTTTTTTTTTTTTTTTGGTTTTGTTGGGTTTTATATAATACAAATTATCCTTTTTGGTGTTATCTATATGTCAAGTTAGCACGCAAGTCTTCGTTTTTACCTTTCTGTGTTTTGGTCTAACGATTTGCCCACATAAAAAAAGCAGGAAAAAAAAACATAAAATTCAGGAAAATCGGGATAGAGATGGGTCGAGAGGTTCAAATGAGATAATATTTCTATTGGAATTTTTCTTATGAAAAAAATATATACGTATAGTGTTTCGTCTAAGGACTCTTACTATTTGGTTATATATCTTTTTATATATAAGTAATTTTGATCAAAACTAATTTGTTAAAGTTTCTGTTTTCCATTTTTTTTTTTGTCCCGTCTTGACTCGATTTTATACTATTTAATTTTGACTGATGAAAGATTTCTAGTTTTTTGAAACGGCATGAATTGTTTGTGAGCGAAAGGAATAATTTATTTTGTGTGTGGGGCTGACAATATCGAACTTTTCAAGGAAAGGGAAACTATACACTATCATTACTTATAGTATTATTATATGTAGGTCATTGCGTGCAAGTCGTTCGTCGACATTTTATTCATACAAAAAAAAAAAAACTGAAAATGAAAACAACATTTATTTTAGGGAGTAGTGCGACACTTTATAGTGAAAAATAACGATTTACCAACTGAAACTTAGATTAATGTTCTACATTAATTGAGGAATAAAGTAAATTTCTTTTCTGGAAATAACGGAACTATGTTTATGCCAGCAATAAATATTTATATAGAAATTCAAATATCCTTTAAGATTTGTCCTATATGAGTTTCATTGAAAGATTTCCGAGATCCTCCAAATCAAGAAGCAAGAATTGTGAAAGTTTCCTTTTAAAATTTATCTAAAACTTATTTGTAGCTAAAAAGTGAGCTCGATCTGTATATTAGAAATTAATAGGAATATACTTTTATATACTAAAACTACTCCAAAATTTCACATATGATTTTAGAGAAAAACAAATCTAAAATTAACTCCTATTTGTAGATTATTTTACATTTCATTTAACCAAATATTGAAAAATCTGTCAGACTCATTCGCTATTCTATATAATTCGAAATGATTACAGTGTATATTTATCATTCGTTCATGTAATGTCTCTAAGGATCCATCGCATATATTCAACATTAATTTCAGAGTTATGTATTTTTTATATCAATTCAACGTGTAACCCCAAAAGTATGAACAAAGAATGCATTCCAATATGTCTCGAAATAGAACGAGAATAATAACCACAACATTTGCTGTGTCACAGAATATTTCTATATATACATATATATATGGAGGAAGTGAAAAAGGAGTATACCTAGAAAAAAAAATATACTATATACCCTTCTATCACTTTAGGGGGCTGTTAAAGTTGCACATGAAAAAGAAGATGGGTAAAAACATAACCATAAATCAAAATCAAATTTAATTTAAATCCATCGGAAAGGATATTCAACCCATCAGTTCATTGTATTTTATCCTTATTTTATTTTTTTTTACTTATCTACATGGCTATATTAACAAATTTCATGGAGTAGGAGTATAGAAGGAGAGATATAGAATCATGCGAATATTATACTAGAAGGGTTATAATTATATGATCCGGTGGCATACCAAGAATCTGCTATGACATACCAGAAATTAATGGGAATATGCACATAAGTCGTATATGTCGATGTTAATAGAACTTAAAGAATATAAAATTCAAATTAATAATCAAGAAATGGTGGTCATTCAGTCAACTAGCCAATCAGCCTGCAGTTTACTTTTTTAGACTTTAACTAAAATATAAGAGAATTATGTAATCATGGAAAAATTGTAGACGTCCATTTCTTCATCAGAAACACTTGTTTTGAGATTCCCGAAATCCGAATTGACTATTTTATAAGACTGTGTGTGCGATTACTGTTTTTTTACGAAAACGCGAGAATGGTGTACTCAATTTTGTTCAAATTTTGCAGAACGATAAGTTGTAATAAGATATTATTTTTTGTCCGGAAATGCTTCACGGAAAGTGCTTCCTTTTCCTAAGAAAAAAGATATTTCCAACAATACGTTTAAGAAAGTTGTGTGGTTTGGTGTACCATATTTTTTCTCTTTTTTTTGTAAATAGTTAATAAGTTTGTCTGTCTTCCTTGAGAATAAAAAAAAATTATGTAATAACAAATCGATTGAAGTAACTAAAAAATTCTAATTTAATATAAACTGTTCAGAAATGTGAATATTTTTAATTTAATATTTAATAATAACACCGGGATATTTTTAATCCTTTTTTTTTCTATTTAAAAATATTTTCGGATGCGTTTTTATACCATTGGAACAGCCATATAGGAATATTTATAGAATAGAATTAAATAATGCAGAATAAAAGCATGAGTTTTCCTTTCTCCATCCAAATGGGTGGGTGGATCAAAATTTAACACCATTATAGCTACTTACCCCCGAAAAATATAGAAAACTTTTATCGTACACTAAAAAACTTATACATTATTGAGATGCATATATATGTATATAGATCAGTATATCTGTTATAACCAAAATTGCTCTAACTTTAACTATGCCCTGCATTTATGCATTTATTTTGCACTCTACAAAGTATATTTTGATAGAGTATGGAAATACCACCACCATCACTACCACCTACCCCAAAAGCTTTTATAACCAAAAATATTCTATTTTTAGCCCTCCAAAAAGAAAAAAAACGAACGAAGAGGATGAGTCCATTTATGAGTCAGGACATTCAGAGCTGAATGTGCCCATAATGGGTTGAATAGAGCTTTCAACTGTTGTTTGATAAACTTCCACGTTTACGCGACGACTACACAGATATATGTGTGCAAAGTTATGCAGTATTACTCCATGAACGTTCTATCATACATAAATTTCCATTTATATATTTATATACGTACTTATATATGGATTTTATTTGCAAACGATGCATTTTGCTGCTTTATTTGAACAACAAAAGTGCTCATCATTATTTTCGAGGCAAAAAATTTTAGGGTTTTTTTTTTGGTTCTTCTTTTAGAAAAGTTCCACTGAATAAATTAATTGATAAAATTTAATTTTAAAACTTTTCCTTAAACTAGAAAACCTTTGTCATCATCATCATCATCATATTTTTTTTTTTTTGGGGAATGGTTTTGTGTCTTCCAATTTTCTGTGTAAATTAATTGTATTGGAGATTATTTAATAGAAATGTGCTTAAAAAAATTATCCTTGTCCGTAATTCAAGCAGACATGTTAGGTTTTTGGTCAATTGAGCTATATTTTTATTATCGAGTTTTTTCTTTTTTTTTTCAAAACTTTACCAAAAAGTTAACTAATAAAAATGAGAATTTAATTTTGGAAACGTGCAGAACTAAACTTTGGAAGACTAGTTGAAGAAACTTTAATATATAATATTATGAGAAGCTTTATCTAGTGCGATGTAAAGTCAGTCGTTCTTGAATCATTTTACAAAAGTGATGATCTCTACACACGATAGGAGAAAAAAAATTCAAGAAATATTGATTGATAATTAAATACAAAATGAGTGAACACTGGTAAAGTGGTAATGGATACGATTTAAAAAGTTCTGAGAACAATTAATATGTATTTACGAAACTTGTATTAAAAGGTTTGCAGTATTCGATTACATGAATTTCTTTTTATAACTTTCATACTCTTTCATATTCTACACAATAGAAGAAAATAGTAACAAATATATTTTCTAGGTTTTCCAGTGATAGTATATTTTGAGTGTCGCGCGTCGAATAAGCGTCTCATAGCTTCAAAAATACTTTTGCGTTTTAGTGGTTGTTACTCCACTCTAATTTAGTAATTATTTAGCAAAATTCCAAAAGAAAAATTACCAAAATCTGGTAAGATTCAAAATTCAAACAAATTTTCTACTAATTTCAAATACTGCAATAAAAAAACAAAACTTTCGATTTGTGCCATCTATATCTCAAATATAGTACTAAATAATTGTCGTTAAAATTAGACCCCGATAAGAACATTACTTAAATAAGCTTGCATAAAATGTATGGTAACCGTGCCTCTTTTTCCCAAAAAAAGCACAGCTACTGTATCATTTCGTAAGACAAGGAAAATACTAAAAATCCAAATAACTCGACTAACTGATATAAATTACATGAATTGTATTTTTCTAACTCCAATTCTAATCAGAATAAAAATGAACTAAACAAGCGTACTCATATAAATTCCATATAATTTTGTGCTTAAGCTTTAAGGTATAACAGCAGCACCTGTCCTGACAAATTTCTTTTATATTATTTCTTTTTTGTGTCCTCATATTCTATTAGCACCAGCATTATTGCCAATAAAAGCGACATCGAACTCCCAATTTTTTCTTTTTTTTACCCAAACAAAAGGACACAGAAAATTCTATTTTCACTTTTAAAATGTTTCAATTATGTATTCATGAAAAGGACTTATTCGCAGCAGGGCCAAAAAGAAAATTGATATAAAAGAATACTATATTTTTGAACAGGACGTCTCTTGAATGGATGTTAGTGTGTGAGGGTGTGTATGTGTGAGTTTGTATGGATTTTATCTTTTTAAAAAATTTTGGTTTTGGTACTTTCCGTTTTCATCTAAATGACTTATGGAAAGGATTTCTTTATTTTGTGAAAATTTATTGATGAATACCTCTTTTTTTTCTGTATTTGTATATTTTAAATAAAATAAAAATCTTTCTGTGAAACATTTGCTTTAAATGGCTAGAATTCAAAAAAAAAAAAACGTACACAAAAAGGAGCATACGTTAGGAGGAACGTTAGAAATAGTCTTTAGATATGGCAATACTATATACGCATATGATATTCGTTTATTTCATTTTCATATTCCTTTTTGGAAGAGCCAAGTGCGTATACAATATGTGCAAAAAAGGAAAAAATGAGGCAAACTAAATAGGCCGGAATGGGATGTTTCAAGTTTTCTTTTTTTTACTTCTACTTTTCATGCATTTTATGATTATTTATTACTTTATATAAATTATCATAAAAGAGGATATTAGAAACCCTTTTTTTGAGAATTGGGCGCTTCTTCTTTTATAAATGCCGAAGGCTTTTTTATTAAAGGAATGTGTTTTGAATATTTCCTTCATGATGTCTTATGTATTTGCCAATAAATACAAGAAGAAAAAATGCCAAAGAATAAAATAGAGGAGCACCAATCTCTAGAAACGTGTGAGTGGTTTGATTGAAAAATATCCTTTTTTTTTTTTTTTAGATATTTTGCAAATGGCAAAAAAAGGGATCCCGGTTTTAGAAATTGCAAAATGGATATTTATTACATTAAATCGATTTATTAAATGAGATAGACCGAATAGCAATGAAAAAAAAAAATAGAATTTGATATGATCTAAATTTGAAGGTGTATATTAGTTGTGTACTATGAGAGAGCACAGTTTCCATATGTTGAAAAATTTATATTGACAAAACTTATGTCCTATAAGATTTCTTGTGCGGAAAAAGTGATATGAATTTTATAATATTAAAATATTACAGGAAATGATGAAAAATGTTTAAAGCTCTCGTTTTTTTTTTACTATAGATATACTTAAATTGTGGAAAATAACGACAATTTCCACTTTCCATCATTATTTAGATTAACAACTTCTTCAGAGCTCTATACCGCAATTTTCCAAATAGGGATAAAAAAAAAAAAGGCATACAACATTAACAAAACAGAGAGAGTATAGAGAACGTACATATAAGAATAATTTACGAAAAATTTATGCGAAGTACAACATAAAGATATTTATGTATATTGCACTTCATTTACAATGCACATAATGTTGCCAACGATGTTTTCATTTCATTTATATGTATGAAAGTTTATCCCATTTATATATATATATAAATATAATAAATAGCACAGTGATGTTTTATATTAATGTACATATCTGTTTTCTGTTTTTTTTTCCTTTTTCCACCATCCCTTTCCGCTCAATAGAACATATTGCATATGTGTAGTATAGAATACCGGGAATGCATTTTACGTATGCAATTCGCGTTTGCCCATATATTTCAATATTACTCTATAGAAAGAAAATAAGCAGCGGTTTTTTTTCCTCTACTAACTTGATAATATTAACGTATAACGGTTTAATAAATTGAAAGAATGGGTCACATTAAACACCCTTAGAAATATCCTATGGGTGGATGAAGAAAAAAAAAAGAAGAAAGTTACTACAGCAAAAAAAGACTATATAAGCCGTCTGTTCGCCCTCTTAAATACAATAAATTCACTACAGAATATCATCATATGCATTAAAGAACTACCATATACTATATACAAAAGCGAGAGAAAGTACAAGAAAACGACCAGACATAAGAAATAACACGATATAGTGATGCAGGCAAGTTTTAGCCCTTTCGCATTTTAGATATATACAGAGAAAAGCCAATGCAAGGGATTAATTTAATATATACAAACTTGGTTTACTATGGAATCGATAACATGATGAGACACGAGGTCGAACATTGCATTTCCATGTACTCATGTTTCGCCTATTATATGGTAGAATCGGTTGGCACAATAAGAGAGCTAAACGGCCTTTCTATATTAATGTATACATAACATAACACACTGGATAATATAGTAATAATGAATGCAGTGCTGATTTGAAAAAATAATGAGGATAAGTATATTGTTTATGACAATACACGCCATATTTTATCGAAATGCGATCAGATGATGATTTAACTTTTTAATGATTATGCTAAGAAAACTTATGTTGAGGAATATTCTAAAGTATCTTTAGTTCTTAACTATGGTATATAATACTATGTGTTACTAATATATAATCGTTTGCATATATCTGTACTAGTGGTTCTTCGCCTCATAGAATATCTAATTAAATTAGTTTTGTATATGCTTCATGTGTATAATTTTTTATTTATTTTTTTTATTTTATACAATAAAGAGGCTATGAGAAGAAATCTCAAAACCATATATAGGTACCTTACAAATGCTTCCGTAGACATCTTGTGTTTCAATAAATATTAAAGTTTTTGGTTGCATACATATAGTACTTCTTTACCCATTATGTTTCATAAAATTCACAAGGAAATTCATATGATGAAATTGTTAAAGCACCGAAAACATTACATATATAGTATATACCTTAAAGCTATAATATATGTAAAATTATAGGAACTTTCTTTTACACGTGAATGATATTACCATAGATACGTTTAACAAGATGTTTAACACTAATAAACGAACGATTTCGGTGCTAAAGGAAACAACTCATGTGGAATTTCTGTATTGGGATTTTGATTATATATATATATATATATTGCATAAAAGTAAAAGTTTCGCTATATACATACTATATATGATTAAATCAGCCGTAATTGAAGTGTCCTGGTTATAAGATCGGTTTGATTTTGATAAAAGTCTGGTCCGGGGTCTTTTGATGACGGAATTCCAAATAAATAATTCGATTGAATATGATTTCGTGTTCGCCCAATTTAATTCATCAAGTTTAAATTAATATTTTATTAAAAAAGTTCAATTGTCGAACAATATAATTCTATACTATATATTTTTGTGGGTTTCATAAATTTTTGAAAAATGTTTCGGTTAACCGCGTACGCTTTAATAAATTTTTTTTAATTGGATGCATATTAAATAAATTTAAATTATATAAAATTTATGTATGTAATTTATGTAAAATTCTTAAAATGACACAATGTGTAAAATCATAAACCATAATGAATTCGTTATCATTAATCGGTACCAAAATGAATATTCAGTAAGGATATACATATTTATGTACATATACAGTGTATACCTTTTTCTTTAACTGCTTCCTTCGTGGTTTTATGACGACATTCAACATGGATGGTGTATCGTTTGAAATCCCATTGAAATCAATTTCCTCATTTTTCACGTATCTTTTCTTCTGGTTTAACTTACGGCATGTATACACATTTATCTATATATACATTCCTTCTATCCATATACATATATATTGTATATAGATCTCATTCATATACATACTATTAGTTATAGTAAAAAGCTATTCTACTAACGTTAATGAATAGAAATAAGTTTCAAAGGCAAAAAAGGAAAGGTATTTACCCGTCATTACTATATTCGAAATGTGAATAAAAGGGCTTTCATTTTATATACACATAAAAAAACAAATATATGTGTACATATATATACCTCAACCAAATAGTCATTTCATTCATCCCCTAATGTAAAGGATTCATACTGAAAGGACTAAAGTAATAATGTTTGCTCACGTATATACATATATACAGAGTGTACGTGCATTATATGACAAAACCATAATCTCATCTATATACTCTTTTATATAACATGGCATGTGAATAGAAAATCCTGGAGGATGAGACGAATGACCGAAAAGTTCATTGAAATTAAGAAAAAGGATACAAGATATACATATATATATATACATATATGTATATCATTCTTCTGGGCGAATTTCCAATGTGAGAACGAATGAATTCCTGAATTCTTTTCCTCGTGTCTCGAAATTCTCATTCATTTTACATTCATCAATTTCATTTCTTTTCTTTCTTTTTTTATACTCACAGCGTATATAATTAATGAAAACACAAAAAAAAAGAACGGAATAAAGTTTTGTAATGGAAGTGTTCAAGTATATCATTAGAAAACCTTACCTAAACTAAGTAAAAGTAAGGAACAAAAAAATACCACCCATCTTAAAAAGAACATAAATAAGAAAATTTTAATTTAAATTTAATTAAAACAAAATGTTTCTATCACAAAAATTATGAATTTCTTTAATTAAAATTATATTTTTTGTGATTTCATTAACCAATTTTTTGATTTATAGTTTTCACTTTTTTTTCTTTACAACCAAAAAACTAACTAAATTAGAGTCCAATAAACAAGTCATTGTGTTACTTGATAAGCCACCAGAAATGGTATTTTTATTTAAAACAAAAAAAGGGGTAAAAGTTGCAAGTAGTTAAATGCAAATCTTGCAAATCATGCGAGAATTATCATCGCTTATATCGTTCATATATACTAAGTCCGGAACAAATTTTCTCTAATATCCTACCAACCCTTATAAAATCCGTTCTTGCTTTTTTTTTCAAGTCATTCCAAATCGTTTGTGTGTGCTACAAACCCATAAAAATTGCAATAAGTCACCCTGTATTACTAATCATAAATATTATGCATACAAAATTTATATCAGAAATTAGATTCGAATTTGGGAACAACTCTGCAAGGACGTGGAACTTTTTTTTAAACATAATTGCGATTTATTGAGTGATTACGAAAATTAGATATCAAAATAATTACAGTCATTAATAATAAAAAGAATGGAATACTTCGTGATTGAAAATAATAGACAAATATATGACAATTTTAATTTTTTTACTAACGTTGCAGTACAAGTCTAGATTTAGAGTCCTTAATACAACAATTATTATATTTGAACTTGGAGAAAGCCCGTCAATAACAACTAGGAGAAATAAGATAATAAATATATTGTTTGAGACCGTGAATCAAACTCGCGCTTCATACAAAAAATAAATTTTCCATCAAAAACTTATAAATTGCCTAGTTTCAGGCGTACATGAAACAACTAGACTAAATCAAAGTAAATAAACTATAATTAACTTATAATTAAAGCAGTTTTCATTTTATTCTTAAAAAAATAATTACAAAAATTTAGATTTCAATGAAAATTTAATATTAATGATGAATCTGATACCGAAACGAAATTGAAATAAACGCGTGGTTATATAGTACTATACAGGAGAGGGTCCTGGTAAATTCCAAATAACAATTTCATACCATTAACCGACTAATTGCTTTTAAGCTTAAAGTAACAACAAAAGTGGCAAGTTGAACAAATAAATTACCAAACCTTTGAACCAGTTTTTTTTTTTCTTTTTTCTTTTCTAAAACAAAACACAACGAAAAAACAATCACAAAAAGACGTTTAGAGGGGCATAACAATAATAATGCGAAAGGGACTAGATCACCACTCTTAACAATTTTACCCAAAACACGAAAAACCGTCGAAAAAAGCAAAACACACATTTCAACCCTCAAAGAACGTGAGCAGACAATTGCGTCATAGTATAGCGTTTCAAGGCTTTTCTTTTTTTTTTTTTTTTTGTTTTTTCGAATCCTAAAGACTATGGGATCCTGACTAAGATGGTGTTTCTCAAAATTGTATACAATTTCGAAAGAATGACTGAGAAACGTAAATCACATTTCATTTTGAACAAAAATTTTCCCCACGTGAACTGGTTTTTGGGAAAACTGGTAAAAAAGAAAAAAAAAAGAAAAACCTGGAAAATACTCTAGAGGAGTATAAAATAAAAAGTATGAGAGCTGACTGTTAAAAAATAAATACACAATAGTATATTTTTGTATATTTATAAGTAACCGCGAAAAATGTATACGTAAAGTGTTTTGGGTGCCTAAATAAAAAAAAAGAACCTCCCTTTTCCCATATCCTTTTCCATATTTACAGAAAGAACAAAAAAAAGGTTTCATTTTATCCCAAGTTAGTATGGGATCGGTGACCGCCCATTCCAAAGAAACACGGTTAAGAAGAAGACAAAGAGGTGTGAAAAATTACTTTTAGCGTTTTTTTTTTCTTTTTGTTCCTTACCAGGACACAATATAAAAAACAGTTTCTTTTGGAAAATTTATTTATTCTCGCAATAAACTTTGTCTTGCCAGAACGCTCGGCAATAGTGTTTTTGAATTTTACTCATATAAATGCGAGGGGTGCATTCGAATATAGCGCATTTGATTAAATACTATAGAGGCCCATCGAATCTGAAAACAAAAAACAAAACAACAAAGCTAAAAAAAAACGATGTGGGGTGTAATATAAATCACTTGGTACTTTGTTAAAATCTTGCTCCAGGTACATGCTGGTATTTAAGTAAGAAAAAAAAATTTATATATATTCCAGGACATGTGTTCATGGTCACATGTCACAGTTGTGGAATAATTTTAAGGACCACAAACGGGCAATTTTGATAATATTGCGTACCGTTTCGTACGCATATATATATAGGACCTTTTCTCATAAACAATATACTATCTATATATATACAATAGTATATAAAAATGCCTGTATATATTTACATATATCCTTTTTAAAGTGTCGTTTCATGTTTCCTCATATAAAATAAAGGAAGAAAAAAATTACCAAAGATATTTCTTGTTGTGTGAATTACATCATGTCCTGGGAGTGTACTTAAGCATAAAGTAAGAATAAAAATAAAAATGTCTACCATAAGACTATAACGTTATTCAAACTCAACTGATATAAACTGATGTAAGCCGCTGTATATAATAATGTATGATATTATTTGTGTTATTTTTTTTTCTTTTCTTTTTTTCTTACGCATATATACGAGTATATATATACATATATGTGTCGTATATGTACGTTTATTCCCATCATTTCTGAAATCCCTCAAGGGCCTATTTAAAATAACACCAAGATGGAACTTTCATGCATACAAATCAGTAAACAAAATACAAATAGACAATGATGAAAATTCCATTTATGAAAATAACCGACAACGACTAGAAAAGAGGATATATACTTTGAAAATTTGATGTGTCAAATGATTGAAAATCGCCTCAAACTATCCATTAAATGTGCACTAATGATTGCTTAGTTGTTGGGCGTTCCAAATACTTCATTCAATATTAAGTAACTATATTTTCTGATATAGTTTCATATTAAAATCTAACAATAATCAAGGATAAAATATCCTAAATATGTATTTGCTAAATTTCATATGATATTGGATCGAATTTGAACGATTGTATATAGTATAGTATAAGAGCTCCAAAATCTACGAGAAATATATACTAGTATATATAGATTTTTGATTTCTACAATATCAATGACATGAATTTATATATTTCGTATTTCGTATAGTGTTTATCTTGTACTCCATTTAGAATTACAAATTTTCGAATATATTTCGCAAGAGATTTATCCTCTATAGCAATATTGTGAAAATTATTGATATTTTACATTTGATCAGATATAATTAATCAAACCAATTCGAATGATTTTAATATATCAGTATTTGCTTGTACTCTAAACAAACTTGGGAATTTTCCATTTATAATAAAATTTCCAATAAAAACAATCGCATCAATTTAGAAACTACTTATATAAACAATTTTGTATCACATAACAACGATGGTCAATAGGGTTTCTCACGAGTCTATTAACATATTTAATTTAACTAGGGATATTCATGCTTCCTTTTTAAACCTATATATTTTAAGATCCCAAATATAAAATAATTAATAAGTTTCATTCGAGATCTTTTAAACTAACCATATTAATGGGTATATCAAGTCATCATAAAATTTCCCGAAAAGAAATATTGAAAAATAAATTGTCTGAACGTCTGTCCTATTTTTATATGTTCCTAAAAATTGGCAATTTATAATTTCTTAATTAAATATTCTTACTCAATTCTCATATTTTGATAAGCTTCTCGTACGTCTACCCTAAGCCTTTCAATTACTTCCAGATTTATGATTATGGTTTGATAAAAAAAAAAATCACAAAGGTTTAAAAAAGACAGCAGTTAGAAAAGCACTTACAATGAAATTTAATACACAAATCAATACATCACAGTCATTAAGTATGTCAAACAATAAAAAAATCCCAATAAGACAAGATGTCATCCATACGTCATGGTTTTACGCTAACAGCAAACCTAATACGAATCTTAGACTGTGCAAACATGAACGTCGTCCCCACCCACCTTTATTTTGGGTATATGTCATTTTTTCATCTGACTTTTTCTTTTTATAAAAAAGAAACGCCAAACCAATATGAATAATAATTTTCAAATATCCTGAATCTCTAAAAAAAAATATATATAACACAGAAGGAAGGCTATGAAATCTTTGAAAAATTTAGTTGAAAACATATTCGAAATTCACGAAGGCTGGCTGATAAATATCTTAGATTGTGAGGTGTTAGTATGGCATAAAAAACCTGTCAAATATATCTCCTGTTTTTTATATTATTATTATATTTATAAGAGACAGATTTGAATGATGCATTCTGCGTATTGACAAGTATTAAGTAAGAATTTAAAATACAAACGCTATTTTGTAGGCATTTCATTCCTTTAGACTTTCAACTGCTTTTTCTTTTTTTTTTTGGTATATAACTAGGGTACAGCATTGTTTAAATAAAATATCAGAAGAAGTACAAACATTGTCAAACGTTGAATTCTTTTATTAAATAAACAATGACGAAAAGAACATGGATAATATTTATTGCCATATAGAGTAATCCACTAAAATCTCGATCAATATACTAGGATTTTAATCTAATTCCATGATGTAAAATTTTCTAATAACTCTAATAAAAGGGAACAAAAAAATTCATAGGTAACTAACTGACTTTAACAGATTCAATACCTTCAGATTTTTTATTCTTGAAATATTATTTATATTAGAAATATTCATCCAATCATCAAAAACCTCTTCAGAAAATCTTCATGTTTTATCCGAGATTTTGCAGATGAATATCCGTTGTTTATATGTGTCATAGAATACAGTGATGTATTAATTAATGTGTCAGGAAGAAAAACTCGACTAATAGTTTCTTGATATATTTCAGGATATGATGCACTTCCTATAATGACAAATATATTTTTTTTTTACTATATGTTAGGAAAATCCTTTGGAAGAGTAATCAATCCTCCTGCAATTTTTGTCGTTTCCCTTCATAATTGGATCAACGTAATGGATTTTTGCTTCTAAACAAAAATCGTATGGGAATTGGTGAATAAAAATGTATGCAACCGAAATTAATTAGGTTCTTCTTCAAAGTTAATTTAAAAAAAGAATTGAATTTAAAAAGTCATAAATAACTAAAGTTATTGCTTAATAATTACTTAAAAAAAAATAATTAAAGTAAAAGATATAATTGATTTTCTTCACAATACCAATTTTTATTTGACCTATATTAAACAATATTCCGATATTTCTTGAAGTTTTCCTGGAGTTTTTTTTTTATTCTATATGAAAAGTCATAGTAATTTCTATATTAATTTATTTTAAAAATATCTAAATTATATTGTATTATAATAAATTACTTTAATTTAACTTTATCTTATTGAATTTTCTTCCAACACTTTTTTTTTTTTTTGGAATTAATGCTACTCAATATTATCCTACCGCCCTCCACATATATGATTGCTATCACACCGTAGTTCAAACTATCCCTTTTAAAATGAAAAGACCTAACAACCTATACACGTCCGTAATTGATTGCCATCATCAACAACCATTCCTCGTATTTACCTGGGATCTAAAAGATTTCTCTTGTTTTTAGGGTTTCATATGGTACCCATCGGAAAACCCGCAAAACGATTTCAATTTCCTTTTTTGGTATAGGCACATATTACATACCTATATGTAGATATATAGATATGCATGTAAAAACTGAAACTGTAAAATAATCAAACAAAAATTGCTCTTAGCTGTATCCACTATAAGAAACCATCCCCAAACTGTTTTCTATAAAATTTACCTTTTTGTCTTTTGTAGTATATATGATAATCAAAGTTACATTGAGAATTCTTAGAAAAAATCAGCCATCAGCTATAGTATGAGATTCAGTACATAATGAAATATTCAAATGAAAGCATCTATAAAATGTTTGCCTCGAAAATGTAGTTCGTAAGGTGGCTTTATTCCCCAAACGACACCCTTGTATTTGGTACTTATCGAAAATGATCTATCGCATATATCGACCATGGTAAATGGGTCGATATCTACAATCTTAGAATACGAAATATCTATAAAAGTATCGCAAATTTCAAAATACCGACAAAATGACGAAAAGCAAACCAAAAACTTACCATATATACGAAAATTTTATTCGGATTTCGAACTCCCATTAGTACTTAGCATGGGCAACAGATCAGCCATAAAACAATATTTTCATATTTTCTAACTTCCACAAATAGATGAATTCTGTACCGAAATATTCATATACATTCTATGAAATGTCACGGAAGTAGTTTCAACTATTAGAATCTTTTCACCCCGTCGTTGGATGTGGAAGATTGTTTGTCGGGTTGTTAAATTATTCATATGAAACTCATTCTTCGCTTACAAATACCTATAATACTTGAACAGAGAGAACCTAATTCAAGACGTGAATCCACTTTAAAATACCTTTTCACTAAACTTTTTCCAATTCTGTAACTTATTTTGTGCATTTATCTGCTTTTGGGTACACAACTATATTCATGTAGGTTAGAACGGAATCAACAGTTTCGTATGCAAATTGTATATAGCAAGTTTTCAGCTCCTTAATAACACTGAGCCTGACACCACCACGGATGTTGTTTCAATAAAATTCACGAATTTATCCGTAATATCTATTTACTAATAAAAATTCTGTTTTCCATGAATATATTGTTTTTTTGTTTTTGGGTGGTCCAAGGATATTCTTGAGTTCCAAACAAGGTGTTTATATAGTTTCACATTTCAAAAAAAAAAAAGAAAAATTCAGGCAAATTAAATGCAAAAAATATGCCTGAAAATTTGAATAATTTAAAGAATACACAATAAAAGAATATCAACATCGAAATAATCATCAGGGTCCCAGCCCTTGAATTCTGGAGTCGTACGACAGAAATTTCTTTATTTTATTTATTTTTTTCGACAATTTTAAAATCAATTTTTAACGTTAAGAAAACAATTTGAATTTCCAAACATTTTTAAATTTTCAACAAAAAGAAAACATAAAAGGCGTTTAACCAAACATATTTAATAGGCAAAAATTTTCTCGTTTTTATGAAATTCCTTTCCCAATGTGGCAATTTTTTTAATTATTTTATTATAGCCGTAAGCAAAAAAAAAAAAAAACATAAAATATGTAAATAAATAAATAAACGCTTTCTATGTCCAACAAAATCTGTACATTGAATGAAATGGTTGCCCAACAAGTACTCGAACAAACGTTTACATGGCGAATTAACACATTAAAATCATTAAAAAGGAAAATCCCCGAAAGGCTCTTTTAAAACACGACGAATAAAAAAAAAACCCCAAACAAACAATTTTCTCATTTTACAGTAAGTACCCTGGTAGCTCAGCATTAGTTGATGGAAATTGCCTTTTCTTGTCCAGTGAAGTCATTCAGTTTATAGCTTTATGACTACCCCAAACCTTTGCCGAAAAACAGGACTAACTAACACCTGTACAAGAGTTTTCGATGTTAGGTTATTTTTCTTTTGAACTTATAAATATTAAAAGGAATTCATATAGTAATCATACAAATTATCCATAGTTAAACTTTTTAAGAGGAAATTTAAAAAAGATACAACAAAAGAATAGTTCTTTAATGAAGGCATGTCCATGATAAATGGTTATAATATTGCAACCGATTAAAGTATATAACTCAAAAATCTAAAGATCTAAAGTCCTTTGTGTATGATGGACCTATATGTATATCTTATAGTGTATCCTTTAAAGCTTTAAAACAATTTTTTAAGAGCCAAGGGAAGAATTCTGCAAACTTTTAATGTTTTATTTACTCTGTATGTCTACAAAGAAAGGATTTCTAGAGAATTGATCATAGACAAACTAATAAAAAGTTGTCCCACAAATATTGGAATTGAACTGAATGATAATTTTAATTTCTTTCAAAAACAAAATAAAAAAACATTTTAAAAATGACAAATTTTCTACATTTTATTTAAACAGACACAAACCACATGTAAGTTATCCGCCCATTAAAAAACTCCAGATCGCAACTATATATTTTTGTAGTTAAAATAACAGAAAATGCAGACAGAAAAATTATTGTCTCAAAATGGGAAATTCAGTTTTTCTGTTGTTTCTGTTGTATTTTTTTTTCTGTTCTATTTCTCTTCCCATAAAATAAACAGAAAATGGGAAAATTTGACAAGTGGCACCACTAAGTCTCTCCTCGGTGTCTCCTTCAATCGCCATCTCATATTCGTTATGGCTGGTATGTCGATTTCAGAATACGCCCTTCTATGTTGTCCATGAAAATAATCGAAGATATAGTCTTTGATAGTCAACATGTGAACAAGAAGACACTATTATTTACTAAAGGATCAATTTCTTGAGACTTAAGAAAACATTCGAAAACATAACAATATATAAGACACACACACAAAAGTCTTCTAAAGCTGGAATCGGTATATCTTCTTTAGAAATGGGAATATTCATAAATATCCAAAGACAAATATAATTAGGATGGTGGTATTATAGACTTTATTCAGGGGGAAGAGATAAATAATAAAAAAAAATATTGGTTTAAATCAGGAGAAAAAAGGGAAGAAAGAAAGAAAGGTTTTTATCAATATTCTTGTTTTGTCGAGTTAAAAAAAAAAAAAACATCAAATTGAAGAATATTAAAGTTCAGAGATTGTTATTACAAGGATATTCTGATTAAATGCATCATAAAAAATGAATGGAAGGCATGAGAACGAATCACGTCCTATCAAGATGTTTAGATCTGAATCGGTTAGTATATACTCATTGTTAATAAATAATTAAATCCTAATCCATCTAAGAGGCTTACTCTCTAACAACAGTGTATCTGAATGTCTATATATATATATATATATAGTTATATTACCAGTGAATAAAATCGGATCACATTATGCAATGTTTGCTAATAAAACGAACTTTCATTCTGGGCATAGTAAAAGGGTATATAAGTAAAGTGACTGGTACAAATAAAACTTCTGTCCTTGATCACACCCCACATATAAAGTTAAGTCATCGCCTTACATTTATAAATTATTTATGGTTTTAGATATCCTAAGTAAAAGGCAATCGGATATCAAGTACCAAGCAAAGTTTCAAATGGAATTAATGTCCTCCTCGATTCCTTTACATATGTCCTTTCATAGATAGATCATATATGTTATAGATGTACATAAATATATTCCAAAGTCTTATCTAAAAGTATTATCATTTTAGATTTAAAGAATAAACGTTCCTCAATCCCTTTGGGAGAGTAAAACGAGTTCCTTATCTTGATATTTCATTATAGTACCTTCCAGATCATTTTAATAATCTTATCAATAGCACACTTTTTTATTTGAAAAGTGTGTCGTATACGTCGTTTGTCAAAAAAAAAAAAAATCTGGCTATCTAAAAAGAAAAAGAAGTGTCCTGAATATTATTATTGAATATGGATAAAACATATCCGATAATACAGGACCATGCTGGATGTCGAGTTTAGTTTAATTTTAAAACATAAAATCAGAAGTTATAAGTTTTCTTTTCTTTTCTTTTTTTTGAATAAACTGCCAGAATATTCTGATCTGAATTCAGACATAAGTTTTTCGGAATAATGGAAACATATAGTCGCGTATATGAATTGTTAGATACACAGTTTTACCATCCTCATTTCTTGTGTTTTCAAAACTTCCTTCCCTTTTGAGGTAATATGGAGGTAATAAAAATCTTTCCACGAATGCATAAATCATTCACATTTGGTATGGCATATCCTTGTTGTCCCAGTTTTTCTTTCCGATTCCATTCTTATAAAAGCAAAAGCAAAAAGAAAAAAACGACACACAAGTTTCTCGAAGAAGGGACACATCAGGAAAATATTCGTTTTTGGTACATTAACAAAAAAAAAAGAAGAAAGTTTGATGGTATATAACAACAGTATAGCACCAATTCTTTCTGGATGACGAGTGAATATTATATATATGTGTATATATATTTCCCTACTGAGAAGAAAGCAATCCGTGCTTCCAGCTCCATAATATCGGCATCCTTTAACGGCGATGCGGAGCATATTTTAATATTAAACTCATAAATCTTGAGTTCATGTCGCCTAATGTTATATGGAGAAGTTTTCTTTCGTTTTTTTATTATGCATAGGAATGTTATAACATAGAGTATTTTTATTCCTATGCTACTTATCAATACGTATATATTATATATGTATATGAATATATGTTTCATGGACGAAAATATGGATGGGTGCAAGGGTTATACTCACAAAACACCCACATAGAAAAATATATGTTGACATACTAGACGTATAGTATAGTATATATTTATTTATATATAAGAAAGAAATGTCGGTTAAAAATATTTTTTTTAAAGTGAAGGTGAAAGGATTGTTATAACCATCGGCATCCAAAACCTAAAGAAAAAAACCTAGTCGTTTCTCCTCCTGTGTTATGAAATTGCCGGAAAATAAATTCGAAGGTAATTTATCACCCTTTGAAATTGAGAAATCAGTGAAAGGTTCATGTGGAACACACCAGGGAAATTTATGATGTGCGTTTCTATGATATAGCAATAGGAAAAAAAACAAAGAGAAAGTGAAGACTTCTCTTGATGAAATTGAAAGTGAAATGGTAGCACCTGGGAATGATTCCCAGCGAATGATATAGCGACTTCTATAGTCCTGTGTTCATATAATATTGAATAAAAAAAGCTCTAGAAAATTATATATTTCTCTTAATAAATTTCCCATACAGTGGTTTCTCACCTAGCTCGCTTTCTTCTGGCTGTCTTCTTCTGCAAAACCAATATAGAATTATTTTTTATAGGTTAAAAGCTCGTAACATTCCTTTTTTTTTCATTTTTTTCTTTACAAAAAACTTAGTTAAATTTATTGTCTTTAAAAACAATTTCTAGCTCTTTTGAAAAATCTATACCCGTTCCAATAAGCTGACGGAGAGTGGAGTACGTTCAAAGGTTTTAAGAATGCGATTATTTCATCGACATTCAATTGAACCTTTTGTGTACTTTTCCTTGTGTGGTTCTAAAGACTGCAGAAATATATATTATATATTAAATTCAAGCCAAAATAAATTGCCAAGACAAAAAAAAAGAAAAACCCAGCAAAAAAGAAAAGAAAAGAAAAATTCAATTTCATTCCGCTTTTTCAATTCAATTTGATGTCAGTCGTCATTTTTATGAGGTCCTATAACTCGTTTCATTTTCTTCAATTTTCCATATAGAAAATTATATGATGTACTGACGTCAGTTTACCCTTTTCTGATAAATTCATTTTCGTTTTTCTTGTGTTTAAGAAAATTTCTTTTTCTCTACAAGAATTCATTCATATTCTTTAAGAAAAAAAAAACATACAAAAAAAGAAAATATAATAAGAAATAAAAATCCAAAAAAAAGAAAAGAAAAAGAAAATATATAGAAAGCAGACTGTGGACAGCTGGCCTCGGTTAAAAAATACTACAAGCTAAAAATATATACTCTAACTCTGCGACAAAATGAATATATAGAGTTCTAAAGCGATGTCAATTCATCAATTGCTAAGAAAGACTATACCTCCGATATCCAAGTATATTTGCTTGAATTCGGTGACTTCGGTTCTCCTTATCTTAACACATTTTGGTAATGAATTAACAACAAAAACTGCAAGGAACAATTTGAAAAATAAGAAAATTGCTGAAAAATGTTTATATAAGAAAATTCAACAAACAATCTACAAAATGGACTGAACAGTTTTCTTTTTTTGTTGCGTGATTTCTTAAAAAAATATCGAAATAGAAGACAAATGTTTTCGGAACGTGCTCCACTTCAATCGAAGCCCGAAAAATTCTTGTGCCATATTTCTTTAAATGAACTGCCAAATTATCAATTTTTAGATTTTTAGAACCAAAAAAAAAAAAAATAAAGAAACAAAAATCGATGTTTTTGTCAATTATTTTCCAATATTTTAATATACATAACTTCTGGATAAGTTAAGATTTATGATTATTTGCATTATTGAAAAGCATCGATGGTGCGGCATTCGATGGCAGAAATCAATATTGAATAGGATTAAATAGGATTTATTACTTAACACCCTTTTGTGTATTGAAAGCATCCATATATTAAATACGGCAGCAATTTCTGTCACCGCACAACAAACCTAATAATAAGCCCTCAAGAAATAAGATCAAAATAATATCAGCTATTGTATTTCTATATAAAATTTCACGTGAATATTTCATTTATTTCATATATATGTATGTATATACTATGTTTGCCCTCCGATAACTGATAATCCTTGAAAGAAGACATTATAAATGTTGTCAACAGTCCCCAAACTAAAGTTTTCAATCCCGATTTTTCAAATATTTTTTTTTTCTGTCTTTACATAATTCTATCGTTAGTTGTGATAAGTCCCAATGGACGAACTAATAATAAAGTGGCTAAATTCAGTATGGCCAAACTAATTTTGATACCAACTATATACAGAAAAATATCAGTTAACACCGTCAGAATATTTCTTTCTCTCGACTATAGATAGATAGATAGAAACCCAATAAAATGAATTAAGGAATGATATCGAATAGTGAAGAAAGATAGAAAAAAAACAAATTGGCTGCCAATGACAGGGGAAAAAAAATTACAGTAAAACGATAGGGTTTAATTCCCGGTCATGTCAGATATATACACATAGGGAAAAAAGGACAAACGGGCATAACCAAATTATGACATCTGTTCAAGTTATTAAAAAGAATTATAGTGAACAGGATCAGAGGTCGCGTTTTTCAAATTGTAATAAATTATTAAACTTTAATCGAGTTGTTAGAGAAACCAAAAGGAAAAAAACATACATTTATATGAACTTAAAATCGGTTAATAGCTGATGTTTTGATACCGTATGCTAGAAATGGGACTCTTATTCAAGAAATCTATAGCCCATTCAAATGACTATTGCCAGGCCAATTTTTCTGGTTGACTATATCTTTCTACATTATCCTTGGATGGATTTAAGTGAAATTCAATATGATATCAGCCAACTTAAATTTAAAGAAAATTGCTATCAAAATATTCCAATTAAACGACTAAAATTTGTGAGAATGCTAATATTTTTCAACTTCATCCTGGCTATCTCGATGTTATTCAAAAGCACAAGACTAAATCGAGTTAAGGAGTGAACAATTTATGTACTAAATTTCATTAAAATCAGAGAAAGCGTGTTTTAACTTATCATGCTAAAAGGGAGAAGGATGGAGATGCAAAAAGCGAAATAATTATTTGAACATTGTGATTGTATATTGTTTTCTATTTCTATGCATTACAAATGTACTGATCCTGTTGGTCTACCACCATAGGGTATAATAAAAGCAAGTAAGTTTCTTCGTATATGTTTTTAAAATAGTGAACCAAAAAACGAAAACCGTATGGCGATTTCTAATAAATCATTTTTATTAAATATTATAAAACAATTTTTAGGTCATTGGTCAAAAATATTTTCCCAGAACTTTGATTTCAATTCAAACAAAAAAATTCGAAAAAAAATAAATAAATAATATTAAGCTCTAAAATTCATCGTAACTATGCGACATTATAAACGGAAAAGAAAAATTTCTTTCTTTTTTTCCCAGGTTGTTAAAAGTTCTTGAGAAAATTTCCAAAAATTCATCTTTAAAGAACTATATGACTGATTTTCTGTATAAATAAAATCCCATATCGATATATACGATATTCTGTAACCTGTTCCTGTTTAGTTATAGGGAAAATTGTTGTAAAGGGCGTATTTATATTTTCCGATGAAGATATGGTACCAAAAAAACAAGGACCCTTCAAACTTTCAATCGATCCTGATTTTATTTATTTATTTTCTTTTGTTTCATTTTCTTTGGAATTCAACTGAATTTTCACTAAAGTACACCGTCTCCACGGTATTCACTACCGTTACAATTAAATTTCTGGAATTTCTTTAATTTCGGTACGTTGTTTTTTTTTTTTGATTATTGTTTTCTAGAAACGTGATTCTAAGACACAATCGAAGGTGTAAATTTTCTCTAGACGAAATTCCAAATTGAATTAAACTTATACAAGTATATGAAAAACGTCGGGCCCAGTAGAGTGATTGATTGTTTCAATTTACAAATTGCAAAATTGCAATTTACAAGAGTTGAAATATTTTTACGCATTCTCTAAATTTGGTTGATTTTATAAAATTCTCAATAATTTGTTCTTTCTTATTAGACATGACTAATTTACGTGTTTTCTTGAAAAAAAAAGAAAAAACAAAACAAAAATACAAATTAAGTTTGAATACGAAACATCGTCAAGAAATTTTGTTGAACACAGATTTCAAAGTGAAGAAAAAACCTTTTAATACCAGTTTTTAATGGAACTAAAATTGTTTTACTTAAGAAAAAAGTAATAAAAATGTGTTAATGTCAATTTTATAAACATAGCACACAACTCTTTCATTCAATTCACTTAGTGCGCAAGATTCAGTCGATTAACCGCTCGAGACAACCCAAAAGAAATACTGCAGCTAAAGTGAAAAATATTTGTGATCTTAATAAATATTTTTGTGTATATAGAATCATTCAACCGCTAAACATTAGGGCATTGAAAATATCCACGAAAGTACCGCACAGATGAACGAAGGACATAAAACTGTCAAAACATACCAAGACGATCATCATTTTATTCCCAATGGCATAATTAAATCGTCAGCAGCACCTCGATGTCGCCACAAAATTATTTTTCCCAAAGACTTGTGTAGAAACAGAAAAAAAAAATGGCAAAACAAAACTGTTTTTTCTTTTCTTCTTTTCTGGTTTAAGATTGCCTTCGTATATATTGTAGGCCTGAAGGGCACATGTACCATATATATATAGACTCTAGAAACAGTCTGTATTCTATTTTGAGGAGCAAAAATATAACCCTTAGTAGACCAAATACATCAGAATTTGGTTTTGTCATTTCAAAAGAAGAATATGGAAAGGGTTTTGAAAGATTTATTACCATTGGTAATAGCTTTTTCGGGAACATCATCTCATAGAATTTTCAAAAGCAAATATAGTGGATAGTATTACTAAATTACCGCTCCAATATACAGTCGTCAACAATCTAACAAGAAATGATACGAGAAATATTTAATGGGCCAGAATGAATGGGGCGCCCTTTCCAAATGGGGATCTCTGCCATTACGATTTCCATTTGTTTTTCTTTATATCTTTTGATTTTTATATATACAATATATATTTTTTTTTTCCTTTACATCGATTACGTAAATTTCAATTTTATTGTCGCCTTTTTTTTAATGTTTTCTTGTTAACCAATTGATGGGCCATTAGCCCATAATATTAATACATATCTCCTAAGGAACCCTATTTTGTGATATCTTCATATCTTCATAATATATTTCACCATAGATTTTTTTTCATATTCCATTTGAAAACATCCAATAATAATGGTGTATTATTTTCGTGGGGACATTTTGATTTGTAGTTTTTCTACAAGAAGAGGAGAACAACACATGCGAATATAATTCAAATTTTTCAGACATTTTAACAGTCATAACAAATCACAAACCACAGAAGAGAAGAAAAAAAAATAACTCCCTCCCGGAAAAAAGTAAAACAATCCGAAAGGAATAATTTAAAAATATTTTCTATATGAAATGGAAATTTTCGAAATGTCTTCAATTTAAATAAACTTTTCCCGAAATTTAATACAAATTTATTATATGGTATATAATTCAAATTACACTTTTCATCTGTCCAAAAATATAATAAAGTTCGACTTGACTTGAGAATAACTTTTTGTCAACACTTAAAAACTTGCTTTTTTGAGTTTTTTTTTTAGAATTATTGAGAAAACAAAAGGAATATCCTAACGACTTTAAAGGGACAGACTATGGAGAGTACACTTTATCCTCCCTAAAAAAAAACAACAACAGAAAAAAAAGCAATCATCGAAAATAAGTTTGAAGTACTCTGGAAAAAGCTTACTGCACTCCATTATTAAGAAAAGTTTTGTCTTTCATGTTCATCTCTAACGTTTAAAAATCTGAAACAGTTCACATTTTCTTTAAACTTTGTACATTTCTTTTTCTTTTTTTTTGAATTTTTCATAATAATTACAAACATAAGTTTTGTCGTTATTTTCAAATGGTTCTAAAATACCTGTGATGAGGCGTTTTGATGCATTTCAAGAGAAATATAATTTTTTTTTAATAAAGGACTTTTAGTATTTATGTTATATAATATAATAGAATATCGTTCAGCATATGCCATTTTACGAAAGATTTATGAACATACATCAACAGTCACCAAGAACAGTAATAAAAGGCAATAAAATGAACTTAATATTGGAGCACATAGAAGACATTAATTATACCTTTTTTTTTGGATATTACATCTTTTTCGACTATTTTTCTCCAGAAGAAAAAAACAGAAAACTTTTCTCAAGTTTTAGGGAATATGAATTATCTAGCTGACAGACATATGAGTTGGTTTTTGTGTGTGGAACACAGACCCAGGTCGGGAATTTTTTTTATACATTTCATATACTTTTTATAACATTATCATTATTATGGCAACCCCATATGATTTATGCGAAAAATATATCCATGAAGTTACATAGTTCATTTTATGTTATATATATATATATTGTACCAATACTGAGGATATGCGGCTTGCCCAATTTATGTTAAAGTTTAGCAGCACACATGTGTTCATGTGAGTTAAAGTGAATTTTCATTGTGGAGATGAGAATCAGTTTCTGCAAAAATATCGTATGTGATATCACAGAGAAAAGAAGAAGAAAGAGAATTCTTTATGTATATATTTTTGATATCATTCCAGCGCTTCAGAGCACGCTTATTCTTTAATAGTATTTGTAAAAAAGATTGTAAATATCCTGTAGTTTTATGTCACATGGAGTGTTTTTAACAAATACTATTAATGAGATGGCGTGTGCAGATGTGCCGAAATCAGAATCCAAGTTGAGAACTCTCTTTATTCTATGGAGAATAGAAAGATCGAGATTGGTTCGAATTTTGTACCATAACTGAATACAGAGGTTGGATATGTCGAGTCCAAATAAAGTGCAAATGTAGTCGAGAGCATACAAAATTTAAATGTTTAACACAAGAAATGAAAAGATCCATCAAAATTAAGTAAATTCAGTCAACTCAATTTGAACTAGATGAATTTCAATCCAGTTTCGACCTGGTTTTGGACTCCCCATGATAGTTCAATTCCACCAAAACGATTTCCTCCTGTCTAACTCGTATCCTTCCATAGATCCTGACGAGAAACAACGGATATCAGGCCCCTATGTATAGTCAACGAACTCGCTAAATTTCACTAAAATCGGATAACATGTTCGTCAGTTATCCTAACTACAATTTATGAAAGTTATATAGAAGAAACTTGGGAAATCATTTCATTTCATACAAAGAATCCGAATTTTGTACGGTAGCTACTCGAAGTTTTAGTCCGATCGAAGTCAACTTCTGACAGAATGGTTCTCATGAGGAAAAAACTTATCTTACCAATTTACGTTCAAATCGCTTTCAAAAATACGACTGGAATTTTGCCTATCACAGACGGACAGCCTGACAGACAAACAGACATTAGATAAAAATGATTGGAAACTATTTTGAATCTTCTAAAATGTGAAGATTTGCATGATTCCAGTAACTTATATATTTTGTATAGGAGTTAAAAATTTAAACATCAACTATATAAAATATTTCACATTTTTTGCTTATAAAAACATACTCGACTCAATTAAATACAATATTGAAAAAAAATCTGCAACATAAATTATGTCGAATTTTATGTAAAGTGAAAAACCACAGCAAATAGAAATGAAAGAAATGAAAAAAGAAAACAACTTAAATGAAAAGGTTTTAGGAATTAAACTAAAACAAAAATATATAAAACCAAAGGCTTCTTATCTTTGCATATTCAGTGTGTATATGTATGTACATATATATATTAGAGTCCGGACTATTATATTCCATTCTCGAATTGTACGAATGTCCTTTTTGTTATCCTTAAATTATGTTATCCCATTATCATGCTCGCTTCAGTGGCTATTGTTTGGCTGACAGTGCCTTTTACGCTGCTCTCAATGGACCTGTTGTAAGGATATTCTATAAATATATATCTCTCTAAGTATGTACATATAGCATTTTGTTGATAAACAATTGAGTCTTTGTAAAAAAGAAATATAAGATTTCTCAAAACAACTGCAAATATTTGTCCATATACATAATAGATAAACACGTCCACACACACACACACACATATGAAGATGATACTGCGGGGGTGGGTATCCATATAGAGATGTGCATTTTGCGACTAATGAAAAAATTAACACAACAATAGCAAGATCCACTTACTTTTAAGGGAACAAGAAATTTATGTCGCCACAACTGACAGCCTCTCTCTCGAGATTATTATTCGTGTAATTTTGGTTTTTACCCAAAAAAAAGGAAAAGGAAAACTTTATAATATTCTTCTACTACATACTCTCGTATATGCATTTTACTTAAAATTTCCAGTGAAGTTTTCCTATTGTCCGGAATTTTACTTTTGTTTTGAGAATTGTGTATGAACTCGAAAAGATAAATTTCTAATTGATGGTCGCTCGTTTATTATTAATTTCGAAATGTAACAATGTACTTCGAGAAGAATGTAAAATGTTTAACTATGTATAAAAAGAAAAAAAACAATAAGAACATTATTATGTAGGACTGCAAACGTAGTACAAACATAGTACTACAATATTTATAATATTTGGATATATTTCAGGACATTTTCGTGGATTTTTTTTCTAACGATTTTTTGTACAACTATTTAGTAAATTGCATTATGAAAAACGAATTTTGCCTTTTTATACTAAGATCATATAAATAGATTTCTTTATGTATGGCGGTTAAAAATTCTATACTATGAAAATTCCATAACTCTGTAAATTAATCCATCATCAAGTATCATGCCAAGATGGGCTACCAAAGAATAGCAACTAAACATAGAAGCGCATTTCAGCAAAAGGAATATTTATTATGATCATGAAGAGATCCCATGACATCGATTATCATCTAGCACATAGTTTATATGTTACACCCCCATCCGCCTCATATTTAGATAACAAATATAAGATGGTTAGACCAATCCCTATGTAATTCTCTCCTCACAAATCCTTCATTCCGTGTAAGATAAAATACTCGCCTAAAATATAATGCATAGACAAGAGCTATATAGTGAAGATGCTGAAAGATGATATCATTCACAATATATGCAGATAAATTTGATCCTACAAACTAAACCCAGTCATTTGACAATATAAGAATGCGGAAGAATATAGTTAGTTTTCCTTCGTAGGTCGTAACACTTTCTTATACTCTTGCACATTGTACACGCCTCATTTAAGTCAAATTTTTCATTGTAATTAGAAAATTTTTGATTTATTTCTTGCTTTTGAAAAATTGTTTAACAAATTAATTAATTATTTTACCAGTAAAGATTATATTTCAATTATTATATTAGTTAGTCACAAGAAAAACCAAAAAAAAAAATGAGTGAAGGGGTGATGATCATCTTTTTATCATTCACAGAAGAGATGAAAATCTTCTTTGGATTAAAAATTATACTATTTGACTATTTATATAAGAAGAAAATTCCCAAAAAGATGAATGCTTCAATGAAAAAAAAACTCTAAATCCGCTTTAAGACTTCGAAGTTACGACTTTTTCATAGCCGAAGAAAAAATTCTAAAATTTCGGGCCTTTAGTTTCCATATAACCCGAATATAGTATACCAACAAAAAATATGGGACTATTCAACTTATATATAGTATATAGAAACCCTATTCATCTTAAATCCGATCTTATAACTACAAAAGTGAGTTTTAAAAAGGAAACATAAGGATTCGCTAGGTTCACTCTTGATTTTCGCAGTTGAATGGTTTGCAAAGGCAGTAATATCATTGCTCAGAATAATAATGTGAAAATCTGATTGTTTCTTTATTCTCCAGCAAATAGGGTAGAAAAATTCGTACGGATAGTCGTCGTTCTATTATGCAAGTTGTTAGTCCTTTTTTTCTAGTGTACTTATCTATGATTTTTGTCTTATATATGTATATTATTCCACCTTCGACTCATCCAATCGTAAGAAGGACAACGAATTATTTGATAGAATCATCTTGAAATAAAACAATTGCAATAAAAAAAAAATAGAATAGGTTTAAAAGTTGATTTGAATTTAATTAACTTTAAAGACGATTACGCCTGAATACAAAAGAAACTCTTTCTCTTATGTACGTACAACAACCATTCCCAGATATATATTTTACAATGTCATGGAAACAATCATATTTCCGGAATCCGGACTAACCAACTTTTGTTTTTCCTCGTTTTGTGTAATTTTTAGGAATCATATCCTAAAACTATATACTTTTATATATATATATATAAATCATAATATCTTTTATCGCTTGAAGGTAATTTTCTAGTTGAAATTAAGAAGACAAAAAAAAAAGAAAATATGTACCTAAAAACGTCTTTCTCTTCGATGCACATACATTAGAACCCATCCGGTGGAATATTACCCTTTAATGATATCTGTGTTATGATGGCTTCATGAACGTCTATCTATATACAGTACATGTGTTTGTAAGTTTCTGTAATTATCTTTTAATTAATTTAAGAAAAAAAAAAAACAGGAAAATAACAAAAAAAACAAAAAGGATTTTGTCAGAGATTTGTGAAGATTGCAGCGTTAATTCAAAATTAAATTACGTGTGAAACAAAAGGCTTTTCTCGGTAAAATATATGGCATTGTCATCCTTGTAGAGAAGGGTATTTTCTAGGAGAAATTAAATTTTATAATATAGTAACACTTGATTGCCTGCAATAGGTGTCTACTAAGTGACATAAAATTAAAGTGTATTAATAACACTTACCTGCATGAACTAATTATTCAGTTGGGTGGTCAATTTAATTACATTTTGAAATCGTATATGTGGAAAAACTATAATAAAATTAATTTCTATAGTATACGTTTTTTGAACGAACAAAAATAAAAGCATTTTCTTTTAATCATCATTATTGAAAAAAAGAAAAAAATGTTTTCCTTTAGCGTCTTCTTAATTCTTTGAACATTAATTTCTCGTATGAAGTTGACCATAAATGAACTTTTCTCCTAAACTTACCGATATATTCTCGTAGTTTGTAGAATTACTATAGAAGAAATTTCAAAGAAAACTTTTCATTAAAATCATGAAAAAAACGACATTTTCATCAGTTTCCTTTTTTTTTGGCTCCTTATTATTAAGCTAGTAAATTTAATACAAAAATCAGTCACACAGTAAATACTTGACTTTTCATTTCCTCCACTACTATTTTCTTTTTTTACCTTTCGAGTTGATGGGTTTTTACTATTATATTGCATCAATTTGCTGCCGGCACAAATCTACGTTGTACATATATCCTTTTGTGAAATTGTGAAATTTATCCTGGCCAGGACAATCAAAATACGAACGCACACACACACACCCTTTCTTCTTTTGCTTTTTTTGTTGAAAAGATTGAATTCTGTTCTTTTTATAAAAAAATATACAAATGATAAGTTTTGAGAGAATGAAAAGTACCAAACTCGAGTAGAATCATTACAGAAAAGTGTATTCTATTTATATGGGGCTAAAGATACCCTCTATTATTTCTCGTTCTTAAGTGATATTTTAAAATTCCATAAATAAATAATTTGTCGGGGTTTTATGGACTTTCATTTCATGGGCTTTTATATATAAAGGGAAATAGAAAATGAAAGCTTTGACGTAATTTCTTTTTCTTTTTTAGAAAGTCTGATGGCCACCCTGCTGTTTTGATATAATTTGAAATGTTATACTTTTCATTTAAAAATCACGGTAAACCATTAGATTTTTTTCACCTGATCGAATTTTTGAAATATTTTAAGTGAAAAAATTTTTTGGTGAAAAAATTTAGTGTATATAGAAAAGTTGCGTGCCTTTTGGAAATTAGCAAAACTATTAACCAATAGTCTCATTTAGAAGTATTTACCAAAAAAAAAAAAAAAATAAGGAAAAAGATCGAGATTATAATGTTATAAATCAATTATGAACCAATAAACCGGAAAAGGCTAGTGCCCTTTTGACACACGTAAAAATACATGTGGCACACCTTAAGGCTATTATAACGAATCCACCTTTTTTTTCCTTTTTTTTTTTTTCTTCTAAATAAGGTTCGTCAGATAATTCTTGAGTACACTATCACACATCATCTTCGATACTTGCGGATTTATGATGAATTTTGCTTTATCCTTTATTTAAAAAGCAATTGTTCATGTAAACAAAAAAAAAAACAGCAAGATTGCAATGAAAATAAACGGAAAAATATAATTATAGATTTTTGTTGTCGTTGCAAAGAAAAGACCTGTACAAATATAAGGTTGGGCATGAAGATATATTTTACAGTCTTCTCTTCACGCGTACACTCTAAGAGGGTGGTCTTTTCCTGCATTATTATCTTCAATCTGCAATTTTCTAGAGATGTAAATTTAATTCTTTCGAGAGTTTTTTTTTTCTTCTTTTTTGTTTGGACCGATTCAGAATAATCCAACGGAATGTGGAATGAATGCCACATGCAGAACGTGAGGGAGTATGTTTATATAGCTCTTGAATGGGAAACATATTAATATATTCTTTAGATCATGAATACGCAATGCTTTTAAAACACTATACTTTCGAGAAGTGGATGAAATTAATGTTGTATTAGTTAGTAAACATACTAAAAACAAAAAATATTAGTTAAACATAAGAATATATTATATCTAATTAGGTGACTTGAAAGTTTGTCATGCCAATATATGATACATAATGACTATTTAGTTCATTAGTAACCTTTTTTAATTTATATTAATCTATAATAGTATATAAACCGAAGTCTCATTAATCTTTTTTTTTTTTGTTTTTTTCCATGTCTTTTCAGGTGAGAGCAAATTATTCCCAACTAGAACATTCATCCTCCTTGAAAAAATCCATAGAAAACAAAAAATTATATACAATAGAAACAAGAAGGGAAAAAAAAACATAACAAACTAAAAATTCTTGAAGCAAACAGCATCGTTAACTGTCACCACACAAATCAACAAAACAAAAGTGGACACTGGCCGACTTGCCCATCAGAATTTCACTTCACAATTTACTAGATTGTTTAAGCAAACTCAAAGAGGTGTAAAGAATGCGACGTATATAAGTTCAGTTCTCTCGTAACAAAACAGCACATGGTAAAGTTCATCATAGAAAACCTGTTTAGCATATGAATTGGACATCATTTAGCTAACCAGGCAGGGCGCAATTTAAGCTTTTTACACATTCTCGAAACGTACTCAATATATATATACATATATATATAGTTTATATAGTATAAAATGAGACACTACAGCATACATATATATATGCCATATACAGTAACACAGGAAAAAAACAAACAAAAAAATATTCCCAAAAAGATCCAAAAATTGGTACATTTTATCTATTAAATTTGGTATGGGAGGCACTTCCACATGAGCGCACCCAAAAACCTTTTTTCACATATTACCAAACCATTCCTGAATTTTCCTTCAATTCTAAGTAATATATACATAGGGCTGTAGATACTATTTTTGAAATGTCTTCTCTTTTAACAGTCCTGTGACCGGGACAGGCAGGTATTACATCAGTTATAATATTCTGCACTGTTCTCAAAAGAGTTTCTGTGAACTTAACGAATCATGAAATACGATAATTGGGGTAATATGTGCGCCTTCTTATTCTTATAATGTTTCTAATGCTGAAGAAGAAAAAAAAAATAATGTTAAATTCGGAATGATTTTTCCAGAAAGGAGACGCAGGGATAAGGCAACAAATTTTTGTGGTTTGATCTATGTGAATGGAATATACTATAGTTTTAGTAAACTAACCCAACGGGAAATGGGATTTTCAAATCATACATAATAGCAGACTTTTTCAGAAGTTTTAGACAAATAGAAGTATCTACGTATACGTATCCTTTTCTTATTGGCATTAACACTCTTCTTTGGAAACGTTTATAATATTGTTTTCAAAAATTGGTTTTATTAATACGAGCCGAAACGAAGCTTGAAATCTCGAGCTTCTGATATTCATCTCTATTTATGATGCCTTCCAAGATGCCTTACGAAAGTTTTCCGATTTCCCTTTGGGAAGATATGGCTTATATATATTCTATATATAGTTTACTGTGTTATACCGAAAATAAAGTTTGTTTAACTAATTTTCATGTAATATATGTAACGTTCAATTTTCAGAGAAGGCAAAAGGAAACCTTTTTCTATAATACATATATATAAGGGTGAAATGTGTGAATGGCGATTGTTTATTTGCCCGTACTCTTGACTTTTCTCTGGATTTTCCAAAAAAAAACCAAAAAAAAAAAAAACTTGGTTACAAAATTTATGAGCTGACTATTAAAGATCTCTATTCATAATATTAAACTTTGAAAAGGTCCGTAATTATAACCAAAAGACAGAAAACACAAGACTATCTAAATATATATATAGTATACACTCTTTAATGGATCATTGTTCATTCGAGGTGAAATAATTTACTTAGAAAGTAAATATAGAGACGATCCAATTATCCAATACGAAGATGTATGACTAGAATCTAAAATTCGGGGTTAATAAGATGAAACAATATTCAATGAAAATTAGATTGAAATTAATTTTTATGATTCCATTTTCAGAATAATTAAATGATGAACTAAACTATTTAATTTTTTCTCTTTTTTTGTTATGGTTTTTACAAGTGTACGAGTAAAATAATAATATTCATAAGTTTTAATTTTCGTAATGTTAAAAACTTCGCATCTTTTGATTTAATTTTAGTATCCTAAAAACTTCTTAAATACAGTTACTAAGGCCATTACAACGTCAACATTAAATAAATTACTTCGAAAATAACTCTATTAAGTAAGGTGTATTATTATGTACTATATATACTATAGTAGACATATGTATATGACATAAAATTGTCTTCTTTTTTTTTCGAAGGCGTAAAGTTGATGATGATGATGATATGTTTCATCTTTTCTCATATATGGTAGACAAGAAAAAGATTCCCGCAGCAAAAAAGAAAAACGTAAAAGAAAGATTTCAGGACCAACAACAAACCAACAAAAAAAAGAAGCATATAGACAACAATCAACAAGAAAATAATAATGTTTGACGATTAATATAAAATGTCGTCATCATGTACATACACTTACCATCAAGTTTTGTTCATTTTCCGGGATGATAATAAGACCGCCAAGATTGTTATTTAAGGTTTTACTTCGAATGAACAACATTTTCTCTCTAATGTTCCTTACACGCAATATTCATATTTACCTGGTTTTTCGTGTTATGATTTTTTATATGATTTCTGTTTATTTGCATTTTTTTATAGAATAAGCTTCTTTTTATCGTCTCGGAATGTTCTTCAATTAAAATTAAACGACGGTATTGTTAAGATAATTTCTTCTAGATACAATTGTTATGGTATATAAGAAGTGTTTATATAATCTGAAGACAAGTTAATTTGGTAAAATTCTGCAAAAAAAAAGAAGAAAAAAAATAACATTAAAGTTAAAACTTCTTAGGACTTTTTCGTTACTTTCTTAGACTTAAACTTAAATATTGTATATGATTATAATAATCGGTTTTCATCAGAGATATACCTTTTGAAAGCTCCTGAAAGCTCCGAATTGATTATATTCACAATGATGTCTGATGTGGGCGCTAATATTTTATTTATATACTACCAATAAACTCAAATTTAGTACAAAAATAGATTATAATAATAGGATGAACTGATTATATTGTGCTACCTCTGGTTCAAATGTTAAAAATAACACTTTTTATTTATGTAAATTCGGTGTATAATCTTTAGCCTCTTTAATCTTCCACTGTGTAAGCACACCACAAATAATCTCCGTTCAAAATATCTTCGATACAATCACTAGTGACGTTTGACTTGAACTGACTCAGTTTCTGTGGCGTTTCCACCTTATATACTCGTCATAGAAAGGCTCTAAAATCTACGTTCAATTTCTTAAATCCTACACGGAAACATACTTCTAGAACCACAAAATATTCGAATTAATTTCTTTTTAATTAATTATTTGTATTTTGTGTCATATATTTTGTTTGGTTAAGGAAAGTTCCTGATTTTCTTTTATTAAGAAAATCGTGGAATCTTTCCTAGAAATATAGTGAAATATTTTGACTGAAAATAAGAAACTGGAAATGAATTTTATTTGAGAAAAAATATATTTCCAGTAAAAGTCGATTAGTTTTCCATACCAGATATATTTTTTTTAATATGCCAAAAACATATTCATATAAATAATTATAATATTAGCTTTTTTTTTAAATTGAACAATAAAAAAAAAGTAATCACGCATAAATAATAAAAAAAAGGAAAAAATGAAAAACCCTATTTTCTTGGCATCACCATATTTGCTTAAATAAGAAAACTGTTCTGTGGATTATCTTGCACATCTTATTTTTGGTGTGCTCATCCTATAATCACCATAATCCAGTTATGATATGATTATCCTCAGGTTATGATGCTTTCTGAATAGAATGTTTATGAGGAAGAGAAAAAAAAAAGAAGGAAAATATATAATAATAATAAAATACGTATATGTATGAATGTATATATATATGAAAACGACGTTCACAGAAGAAGCAGAAGGGATGGCACTAGCCTGGAAAATTACGTGGACCGTGTAATTTAAAAATTTTAAGGAATGAAGAAGTGGGAAAAAAATTTTTTGTTCTCATAAACAACATTCAAAAATGCTTCCGTAACAAATTCAAAAAAAAAAATAAAAATGTATCCCTCTTCCCTATACTCATACATTCGGTGCATCTATAGAACCGGAAAGTGCTATACTTCAAGATAGTTAACACAGGCTAAATATGGTGTATTATTATCAAAACTTGCCTCACAGGCATTTTCCAATTGGTTGGAACCAGAACATGTAAAAACCTCATAAATGTACACTTTTGAACTTTAAACTTTTGACATATATGTAAAAGAAAACTGACATATCCAATATTTTGATCGTTTTTATGCACAAAAAAAAGAAGATAAACATTAATTTCAAATTATACAAGTATATACAGAGTGTCGCAAAAAATACACTACAGTTTTAAACATGTTAATAATTTTTTTTATTTTATACAGAAAAATTATATTGTGATGGAAATTTGTACAATTTAATTATTGAATGCGATGAATTTCCATCAAAAATTACAGCTGAAAAAGAAGATAGGAAGTATTAAGGAGTAAGAGTCCAACCTGGCTTCAGACGAAAAAAGCTTTGCGAGAAATTCAAAATTTCATTACGCCAGATTGTATGACAACCGTGACTACTTTCTTACTTTGACCAAATGAAGATTAAATCCGGATGTTTAAACCAAATATAATTCAAAATGTTTCGATAATTGTTCACTTGCTCACTTTGTGAGCCTAAAATCAACGGTCATTTTCGTGATATAATGATAGAAATAGGACTCGTAGTTAACAAATCAATTCTATGAATTAACTCTGGGAAGAAAATACCAAAACTAATAATATATCAAGGCTTTTTGTGTGCAACTTTGTTTCGCTTTTTTAAAATTCCCTCTAATTCTAAGATATCCTAAGCCCTTATAGCATAAATCTATTCTAAAAATTTTATTCAATTTACTATATTAGATTTTAAAATACATCAAACTTTATAAACAGGCTTATTTTCTCCTACAACTATTTCTTTCCCCATTATCCTTGTACCAATTTTATTTAAATTTGAGACAATATCACCTATTTATGTAGTCAACATATGGATCTAATTTCAATACAATTGGCGCACAAACTTTCCAATTAAATCTGAAAAACTAAAAACAAGAATCGACAAAACTTTCTGATTACTCTGGTTTTTTCGTTATAACTTCGCTCCCCCTTGGCCGATTTAACTGGAATACAAAATCAAATCGAATTAAGGAATAACCAACTTACATTATAAATTTCACCAAAATCGGATAACGCGTTTTTGAAATATTTTGTACACGGACGGACAGGCATGCATAAATTGATATAACTTTTGATTCTCTATGTGAATGTACAAACTTGAAACTGCTCTCCGATGATTATTTCTATGTATTTCTGGTAGTACCTACGATAGGGCGTAAATATTAATAAGTATATAAATCGTAACTTAGTTGGCTTTTATACCACTCTGTATTTATATATCAGTATTTTCCTTTTAAAGAAAATAATTGAAATTGACTAAAAAAAAGGAAATTTCAAAAGCTTTAAAATTAATCAGAAAATTCATATCTTAATGAAATTGCTCAAGAAGATTTTTTTTCTTTTTTTTTTCAAATATTAAATATTATTAAATAGGGCGGTAATCTGAGGTAAGTATCAATATACCAGTCTATCATCAAAGCTCTTCATAGGATTTCTATTTTATATATTTTTTTGCACTGTAAGTAATATACATATATACTAACGTTGGTTAAGTTCATATTTTATATTACAAAATATACCTTTATATATGTATGTACATGTATTACTATACAATATATTATATAATCACGATGACGATATATTGCTTTTGGATTCAACCGCCGCCACCCCCACGCATTATAATTGATGACTTCAGCAAATAAATTTGAAAGGTGGAATTGGTTCGAAGGCTCCGAATGTAATATATATATAGATATATATAAATATTGTATATATGAAAACCTATTTTACCATCATCGTCGACCACATGGGAACTTCGGGAGTATCTCAGTGCATATATCTATGAAAGTCCATTATCGTAATTAGTCTGCTAGTTTGTTTGTTACCTTTTGATTCGGTGTTGATATATTGAATGAGAATATACCTTCATACCTTTTATTTTTTCCTTTTTCCTTTTTTTTAGAATCATCCTTTGGTTGAAGCCTACACACCTCATATCAATATCTGAAAACTTATAATATAATATATGTAAACAGAAAAAAATCAATATCAATTTTATATACTTAAACTTTTGAAGTAAATATTTGCATCAATTTGAATACTTTTGTATTTTAAAGTTGTAATCGGCCACAAAAGTCCAAAGTAACTTCTTCTCTGGATATGGTTTTTGTAGATGAAAAATCATTTATCACTCAACTCAGGACTGTCACTATACTTTACTCTTAACTGGTCAGAGCTGGTTTGGTTCTTCAGTCACCCGTGTTACCCTAACTGTGATAAATTTTAAAGAGATATATGAATTCTTATACAACATGAATTTTTCAAGTGCATATGAACATTAATGGTCCATGTTATCCTGATAAAATGGTCAACATCGAATATATTATCTTCTGTTTTTTTTTTCTGCCTTTTTTTGTTTGGAAAGAAGAGGAATATTTTCTATATCAAATCGGTTCATTCAAAATTCGTTTCGCGGATATTATTATTGCTACCGATATATTACGACCTCTGAATTAATCAGTGCATGAACATTTATATGCATTTTCTATCTAATAGTACTGGTATTCATGTGTTGAGTGCATATTTAGTAATTTATAGTTATGTGTTCGTAATGCAATATGCACTTCATTAAATCCATAAAACCAATTCCTCTCTCCCTTAGTCATTTTCATGATTTGTTCGGGTGGGAAATAGCACTTTGAACTGTCAGCAATATTCCATATTGGAGCACATACATATATGAATGCGTATTTTGTACGAATATATTTTATACCAATTTTGTTCTTTAATTTATTTAACAAATTACGTACTGGTAATTTACTGTTCTAGTATTTATGGGTCTAGCTGTATTGACCTTTTTTTTCGTTCTGGCATAGGCGAAGAGATTACTCTTACTCCCGTAAAAAAAAATATATACATATATTTTAATCCCTATCCAAACCAGGCATTAAATTTCACACAGAAAATTTCTAATTTGTTTTAAATAGAATATATTAAAAGCTTATATCATAATTTTTTTAAATTATTGAAGCAAAAATATATTTATGGAGGAATATTTAGACGATAACTATTGAAAGAAATCGCTCTTTTTTTGTAGAAATAGCTAGTAAAAATTATCAAGGCAATAATCAATGTTGCTTTATAGAATTCCAATACTGTGTAGGCATATACTACCGTGTGCACTAATACCCCAACACATAGAACTGTCTCTCTTCTTCATATCAAAACTTCTTGTGATATTCACTTCTGCAAGTTTACCTACAATAACAACACCTAACATTACACTATACTCATTTGACTTGGACATCTAGGTATATTAGCCTATGGTATAGGTCATGTAAAATAAAATATATATTATACTACAAAGAAAAGAATGTTTGGCATCATTGCAGCACTGCAAAGGGCGCTTCCTTTTTAATAGGATTTGTAAAAAAGACTAAATATATGCATTTTTATATCACACAGAGTCTTTTTAACAAATCCTATTAATGAGATGACGTGTGCAGGCAGACGTCCAAATTGGTATCCAAGCTAAGAACTCTCTTTATTGTATGCTTTTTGATTAATACCCAAAACTCTATATCGAGAGAATATGATGTGTTTCCTTTTATTTTTGTTATATTTAAAATATTTGATTAAGAACTGGTTCATATATGAATATGCAATAATTCATTTATTTCCTTTTATCTACAAATTAAATATTTAACTTTCATCATTGTGGCATAAATAAAAGTCATAAGATGGACATGAACATAAAGTAAATGACATAAATTATCGCAAAATATCAAAATAAGAAACATAAAAACGTTCTTCGGGCTATCATATCATAACAACAAACGAATTCGTTTAGTTCATATAATCATATTTTATAGGAATTCACTGAAGCCCAACCCAAGATGAGAAAGAAGACGTTTTCGTTAATATTATTAAAATGTGTAGGAGTTGGTTCGCATAATATCTGAATTTTTGCATTTTTCAAACGAAAGATGAAACTAATTTTGTTGCAATAAAATAGAGATTCACAATTTACGTACATCATTTGCATCATTTGTGAATATAAGAAGAAAAAAAAAAAAACTATACCTTCTAAACCATACTCGATGATCGTTTAAAAGTAAAAAGTAGAAACATAGTCGACCAAATCAATAGTAATAAAAATTTCGCTTGTGGCGTTTTAAGCCTACGATCATATATCTGGCACCGGAATAGTATAGTTTCACAAAATATTTTAAATCGATGAATATGAACCATTAAAATTGCATTTTAGAATGAAATTATTGAAGAAATTATTTTAAATCGATGATTATACGTCTTGAGGCTATCGGAATTGGCTTGGTTAGTTGTAATAATGGAAAAAAATGATATTACCTATAATTTAAGTAAAGAAATCTCTCGTGTGGGATTTGAATATGTAGACATTTTTTTTTTCTAAATAATGAAATTTATGAATTAATCAAGTATTATTATTATAATTGAAAGATTTACTTAAAATACAGTGCAGTGTGCGATAAGACTGTATCTTTTCCATTATTGTAAGGAAATCGTCATTGATAATATTGAACATTTTATATATATATAGACTATATCGTATATTTGTTCCAATTCACGTATAAAGTCCCAATTTATACGAGAGGGACTTCTTTCCATTTAATTGGTTAAAAAAAACCCTAACAACCGGTGGATTTTTCTTATCTTAGCCACCTTTACCTTATCCCAATACAAGTCCTTCTCATGAAAAATTGCAACAACTGGAAATGGAAACGGTCTAATTTGGTCTGTGTTGCTCTTTATTTAATTACACGGACCAGATAGAAACTGAACTAGTTTGGTGTATAAAAAGATATCTTTAAAACAAAATAAAATAATTAGTCTAGGTTTACAAGTTCACTGTCATATCGGTTTATTCGCGGTCCTTTATTAATGTCGCGGCAATTACTAGTAAGATAAAAGAAAATTTCCCATCAAACATAAATTATGTAATGATTGATTCGTGGAGATTGTAAAATCCGCAATTTCTACATTTATTTCGAAATTTATATACAAAAAAAAAGGAATTGTTTTAAAGTACAACGCTCATACGTCTTTATTTATGAGTACATATATGAGTGTTGATTATTTTCTGATTCAGCAATGTATTTTCAATTCGTTTGTTTTCATATAACTCCATGAAGTACACACAATATTACTCATTCTAAACTATAGAATTGCACAAATCATATCCCATATGTGCTCGCAAGTAAACTTTTCGTCAATATATACTCGCAGAGACTCGATGAAAGTTTTTTGTAATTTTTTTCTCGATTCTCGTATTTCATTCTTTTCAGTTAACAAATGTATTATTATTGTTTAAATCCGCCATCCCATTCCATATAGTATAGTATAGTTTTCAATAGCTTTTTGAAGGATATTATCGACTTTTTAGTTCCATCATTGGAAACATGTTTGTCCATCTGTTTATCCGTGTCTGCTAGTATCTCTCTGAATGTCATTCGATTTTGTTTGCGTGCATTGTTAACTATTTCATCTGTAAACATGATCATTGAAAACTGTTTGGGATTTTTTCTTCTCAATTGTTTAGCAATTGCAAAATTTACTCTGTTTTTTTTTTCTTTTTGTACAATATTGAAGTATTTTTTTTCTACATTATTTGCCAACGATGACTTCTTATTAGACTCTAAGTTGCAGCAAGATTTTCAATAAAATATATTTGATAAATTCTTATCCTTTCATAATATTACAGTTTTTCCATGTGGAAAACACTAAAAACACTGAAAATTTGGCCTGTTCAGATTTAGGTACGTCTGTTTTTTTTTCTCTGGGATGTAATAACCGGTCTTATAGTATCAAAGAGCATTCAATACACGCATTATATTTTCCAATTGTTTTGGAGCAAGTTGCATTAAAAATAACAACAATTGGAAACATAATCTTCCACTAATTAGAGAGCTAGTATTTCTAAACACATTGTATTTTTAAAACAGAAGAAGTTGATTGCTGCAATAGCTGTTTTATTTGCTACAATGCCAATATTATTATAGTAGATTAACATGTTCTTGCTCCTGGTCCTTTTATAGTCACTTATTCTGCTCCGGAGCCTAATAGAGATTTCATATAAAGCGATTAGAAAACGATACTTGTTTCTAAAACAATGTTAGTTTTCTAGTAGTGCGTTACAAAATCTATTTCGACACTTAAATACTTTATACACAAAAAACTAAAAAAATGGATTTTGTTGTTTGTCAATATAACTGCCACACATCCAAATATAAATCGATCCAATTGACACGTATACTTACTATATTGATCCAGGATGAGAAAAAAGTTCCCATTTTTCATCATTAAGAAAACAAGTCTTTATTTCAGCATTCTTGTTGACCATAATCATAAATATTGACTATCCCTTTACCGAATCTAATCCTTTGATATTATGATATTATGTTTGTTTTAACTCAACAATATTGGTCCTTGAGTTACTTGAGAGAAGAATATCTTATGCCTAGTTTAACTAGTATACTTCAAGTTGGTTGAATCAATCTGAACTCTATCTAGCTTTGAAGTTTCTACATTTATTTTGGATTTTGAAAATCGAAGAAACTTACTTGACTGAACTTTGATATATGTTTCGATTATACAAGTCTATCTGTATATAGAATTCAACATACTAAAACTATTTTTGAACTAACAATCTAAACAATATTATATGATTCTTTTTTTATTGGCACATTTGCAATCATAGATGTACATATATGTACTTACCAATGGAAGGGCAAAGTGTGTTGTTTGTTTTATTATCATGTATATTGAAACAAAGTCATTTACATAAATTTTACTGTTGTATCGCTGGTATTTCCCTAACAACACAAACAAATGGGTTAAATATAACGAACTGCAAAAAAAAAAAAAAAGAAAATTAAGCTTTGATTATATTTACAGTACACTTAATCAAACCCACTAGGGACCAGGATTTTCTATTCTTCTCAATGCACTTGACTCATTCATTTTCAAGTTTTCAACCAATATCTGACTGGAACCCCTTCGGTTCGATAACGTTATATTAAAAAGGGTTTGGCCCAATAAATTTTCTTCGTTTTTTTTTTTATTCATTACTAACATTTTTACGCTTGACTTTTAAAAACATAAAATAAAAATTAAAAATCACAAAGGAATGATTTCAGGGAAAAAAAAATTAAAATAAAAATTGCTTTTATTGTTTTCCATGGCAAAACACAGGAAAAAACGCGAATACAAATTATTGTGGAGGTTAGTTTGGTCGATGGATATTATAAAAATGGTCTACAACCCGCTGACATTGCATTTTTCCAATTTTCCCACACCACCACCACCAATTTTAATTCAATTATCGACTTTTGAAAGGCCAACAAAGTTTATTCTATCGCCAAAATGATTTCATTTAATTGTTGATGTTTGCCCTTTAATGCCAGCTGAAGCATAAAATATTGAACATTATAATTATATTTGTTTTATTGGACGAAATAATTACAAAAAAATTGGTGAATTTTTAGCATTTAAAAAAATAAAACAAAAAAAACTTCCTGCATTTTTATACAAATTTGTATTCTACTCCTGAAGTAGACACCCACCTACTTATCCATCCCGTAGCACCGAATAAAATCAGTATTTTCAAATTCCCAACAAGAATATTTCACGGGAAAGTTTTCACAAAACCTCTATTTTCCAAGAACTTAATATAAAACTGGTTAAACTACGTTCAGTCCATTACAATTGTTTGAAATAAGTTATCTTGGCCTAAATTCAAAAAATGGGTTGTTACGGTCGAATGGGATTATATTTTCACTTCCTCATATCCCTTTTATTGTAATCAGAAGAAGAGAAAAAAAAAACTTGCTTTTCCGACCAAAAGTTAAAATGTTTAACCCACATTTATTTCGGAATAGTTGATTTTCTCCATGTAAAATACACAAAAGATCCTGGCAGTAGCGAAAGATCTTAGAAAATTAATGGACGTCCTTTACCAAATCCAAAGGTTACTTTTCCTTCATTTTTTGATGGAGGCGGTTTTGCTTTTCGCTTTTTTGTTGTTTCCTATTTTCGATATTCCCATTTTTTTTCTTTTTTATCCGCCGGCTATTTTTACTTTAACACCGAATCATTAGGAAAGAAACCATTTTGATGAGTATTAACATATATATACAGAACTAAACAGGTCAGCTAGAAAATTTATAGCATCATGAGTAGATGTGTGTATATGGATTCTTCTTGAAAAAGAAAAGGGTTCACACTTGTTCTTCGCCTTTTTGACTACCTATTTTTAAAAAAAAAAAATAAAAACTTTTGTTCTGGTATATGATCTGAATACAGGATTGATATAAGGTATTTGATTTTATTTATTTTTTGCTTTTGTCAAGGAGCAAAAACCAACCTCTTTAAGCAGTTCCTGTTATGTCAACATATTCATAAGTCAGAAGTGTGGTGTATCCATATGAGAAATATAAAAATACATCACAATATCAAGTTGTTCCATACCCAAGATCCAAGACTAGACTCCAAACAGAATAATATATATTGCATAGAGTTTTGCCAAAAACCATTTAAAATTTTTTAGATATTGTCCAATTTCTCTCTATTTATTGGTAAAATTTATTTAATTTAAACAACATTTAAATAAAATATGTCGCCTTCTTGAAATATTTATATCGTATAGCTCCAATGAATTCGTTCACATAATTTATTTTAATGTACTTCGAAAGATAACACCAAAAAAAGCCTTATTTTAAATGACCAAAAATTGCTTTGAAAATGAATTTTCCCAGTTGGTCCAATTCTACTATATTTTATAAAAGATCTCCCTTTATTAATTAAAACAAAATATATCTTACTGATTGCCCATTTCGAATACACACGACATCCTTAAAGCTGTCCGTTGAACACATTGTATGGTACATGTGTAAACTGAATTTAACCCTCGAGATTTTTGAAATTCCCTTTTTTTTGTATATTCAAATCTCTTCCCTTTACTTGTACAGAATAAGTTGTATCCAGAAAAGCAATTTATCTTGGCTATGAGACAACATCAAAATGCGTTTTTGACCTTTTTTTTTCGTTGTTTACTACAATGTACTCGTCTCCTATGAAGCCTGAAACATTAAAATAGAGGAATTTATTTTCACTTATATAATAAAAGTTCCCAGACGTAATACGCACCACAAAAATTGAAGAAAAGAAAAGAAAAAAAAAAAACCTTTTATATGACGTATAGCTTACTGCAAAGTTTCGGTATTTTTCTTCTATTTCTGCTATCATTGACCTCCCTTGTTCTTCCTCTTCAATACTATATATAAAGATGAATATCGTATAATGTCTGCAAATATAACAGGAACACAACATGATAAACTACTTTTGATTTGGCACTCAAGCATGTTAGAGAGAGCCCAAACTGGCAAGGTACATATTCTTCTATTATGGAAAAAATCCTAAGAAATGAATGAAGCATATAAAAAAAGAAAGGAAAAAAAAAGCTGAATGATATAAAATAAATCCACTTTGGCCCTGAATAAACATAAGCCAACTGATGAAAGGGGATGATATGTTAATGACACACACGATCATATATAGAATGTATTTTTATATCTAAAAGAAGAAGTGCCCAAAAACTGGGGGAAATCCGCAATAATAGACATCCAGCTTCGTATAGACATTCTTTTTTTTATGATGTCGAATTTTGTTTTTTTTTTTCTTCAAATTGAAAAATTATCGTATTTTCACAACGCTCTAGCAGGAATTAATAAATTCATGTAAATATATACACTAAATAAAATCTTACTCATTACACACATTTTTTTTTTTTTTTGGTCTGTCGAATTTTAACTGAAACGGAGCTGTTTTCATTTTAACCTATTAATCCTCAGTTAAACGACGTTGTCCAAAAATCTGACGCTAACCCAACCAACACCTCAATTTATTATATCGCTATACTACATTTTAAAATACCAGTAATTGGTATCTGCGGTAGAAAAAGCTACAGCCAAAATATAAAGAGGATACAGAAGCAATAGAGTGGGCCATCATATCACATTATCCATTCAACGTACATACCCCTTAAATTTTGTTCCCAATATAGATAGGCAGACCAATAAAATGTACCATCCTTTTCGTTTTGTTTCCTTCCTCATATATGGAGCTTTTGAACATTATTCCCGTAAATATGTGTGCGGTCAGAATTATAGAGTAAAATTTTTCCCTTTAACCACGTATATATGTATATGTATGTGTGTGCATAAATACAGCTGGATAAGTGGGATATATGAAGATAGATGGATACACCATCAGGCTAACCTTTTTGTGTAGTTTTTGAGCACCTCAGAGCTTATATCCATGCCCTTATATCATACAAAGTGGAACAATAATGGCAGAGAAGAGACCAATAGAATAAGGGAAATGAATAATCTACAAAATTTAAATTGACTAAACTAAAGTCAATTTTAATGGACACACAATATTTGACTCTATCAACTTTAAAGCGACTTTAAATTAAATGAAAAATACATTAAAAATGAGAAACAGTTTGAAATGATGTAAAGGACATAGCCGGATCGAAATCGATCGAATTTTAAAAATTGCGAAAAATATATTCGTCCATTAATCTGTCCAATGAATTAAATAGCAATCAAAACTAAAAGATAAAAAAAAACGCTTAAAATTTTCAGTTTTTGCCAAAAAAAAAAAAAATTAAAGTTTTATCTCATTTTCGAAAAATTGCGATGATGATTTCACATATGAAAGCCCTTCATCTGCCCGATAAGTCTTTCCAATGCCCTAAGCTCCATGTTAGCCAATGTTCTGTAGCCATAGTACAGACAACTAAGAAAAGGTCGGTCGCCTCTCCATTTGATGTCTAGGCAAAAACCTAAAAGTGATGGAACCAACAAATAAAAAAAAATTCCAAAAACCAGGGAATATCTCCGTATACTGCATACAGGAGAAAATAAATTAGAATTGATAGCCAGGATACTTTTAATGCACATACATGCTCATATATTGTGTTATCCATTTGTGATTCCTATATCAGAAAACACGTGTACATTATAGCACATAAAATATATTCTCACACATCCATATATACATATATATGTATATGGACTTTAGTCTACTTGGTTTGACTTTGACGGGGCCTGATTTAGAGTTGATGAATATCTCGGAATGGGCAATAACATTCAACATTATATCCCTCATCTATGATACTATAAAAAGCCTTATACCAAAAAAAAAAAAAAACTGGACGAGTTCTACCAAATATGCAACGAACTGAAAAGGGTTGGGTTGGTTGTAGAGCGAACGAAGTACAGCTCTTTTAGTTTAAGTGGAGTTTTGTATATACTATATATGAAATATTTCTGTTTCAATACGTGTGTGTGTGTTTGTATGTACATGATGAGAACCAACAACGAAAAAAAAAAAAACTTCTCGAAATTAATGGATCTCAAGTGATACGATATGGATCCGAATTTGCCTTTTTTATTGACTTTTGGAGTTTTACCAAAAACTAAACAACCTCCTTCTCATTTTGTGATGATACTTTGGTACATTGTATAGATACATACATGTATGTATATCTAGTAAGGGTTGAGAACAGGAAATAGTGTTTTAAAGATGCCCTTTAATACGTTCTAGAGAATACGTATGAACAAACAGAAGGAGAATCTCTGTTTTGATAACATTAACTGGATTAAAGATTTATTTGACAAAAATTTGTCGTTTTAGCATAATTAAAGAGATTTATCCTAAAATAACTAGTTTAGTCTTCAAAAAGCATATACTAATAAAGGTAATTGAATATTCTCGTTTATTTCTCATTTTTATGTGGCATTAGAAAGTACTTGAAATCTTAAATATTCAAGTATCGCTAAACTTGACAGCAAACTTGCATAAAATTAGGTAACCAACCCCATTCTGAAGTTATCGTGTATTTAAAAAAGTACCCACACAATCGTAAAATAACCCACTTCCGATTTGATTTAAGCAAAAATTTCTTAAATTTTAACCAATGGGTTACTGCGTACTAAATTTCATTGTAATCAGACTAGCGATTAGGATACAGTCACATTTTCGCAGAAAATCAACTAATTCCGATTTGCTATTTCCAGTTAAAATCTAGTTTTTAGCTCTTCCTTGCAGTTCAGGATATATATTTACCCAAATTTTGTTCAAATGTAGTAGTTCTCGAGTTATTATCCTTACAAAAATTCCAATAATTTATGCTTTTTTGCGTAACCAGTTTATCCCATTATTACAACCTATCTTTGAACCAAATTTGAATAAAATTGAGGGTATCTTGTTTATAAAAAAAAAAAGTGACCGCAGACACATTGGGTAAATTATCAATTCGAAGTTCAGAGACCTAAAAATATGGAGTTCGTAGTTTACATAGTGACTTCAAAATTGACTTGAAACTCAATCCGGGTTTTTTAGCTTTACCAGGTTGAAAGATTGCCTTGAAATCGACTTCAAATCAGCATCAATTTCAACAATTTCAATTTGCAAACAAATTATTACTTTTTAGGTAATGTTTCGCCTCAGTTCATACTCCATTTTCAATTCTCAAGTCGATTTTAAGTCGATATGGGTGGTTCTCATGCAAATTTCAAGTCGGTCAGAAAAATGATTGTGAATGAATCGACTCAAGTCGAATTGAAATCGATATTGGTTTACATGGACGATTTATAGATTGAAGTCGACTTCAAGTAGATTATGTAAACGAAGTAATGCAAATATTTCCGTCTTATACTTTCTTAAGGTCTGAGAAAGTAAAAAATTTTGTAACAAACCAGTTTTCTAAAAACGACATACATAAGTACTGTGTTATTTTCTTACTCTGCAAAATTTGCACAAGATTCGGTATTTACCAACCGAATGACTATTTAAAGGCATTAATCATAAAAATTGCCAATTAGTAAGATACAAATCTCTAGGTTCACTCAGCTGTTACAGAAATACTGCAACGAAATAATGGTAAAACATTTTTCAATGGACGACTTTAGGCAGGCAATAAAACATATTCTTGTTACGATCTCGCTCTATGTTAATGTTTGTGTTGAGAATATAAAAATACATTTTTATTAGTCACAATGAAAGTACAAAGAACCAAAAAAAGAAACACATTTAATATTCTAAAACCGCTGATCGTTCACATTGAATTTTGATTAGAAGATCTTCTTCGAAAAATTCAATAATCTTCTATTATTCATGTTTTTCGGACGATAACATATTTTTATTTTTGTTTTTTGATGGATTAACAAGATTTTCATTATTTCTTTTTTTTTCTATAAGAATTTTCATCTAAGAAACATTCGATCATGTTTTTTTTTTTTTATTAAATTTGAATGAAAAGTGATCATGATCGAATAGATAAAATTTATACATATATTCGTATATGTACTCATATGAAACGTACTCGGATCGTATACGATTGCTATAGCAATTTCTTTTAATGAACACAAAAAAAAACGTGGTTTTTTTCATGGTTTTCATGGACACAAATTAAATAATCGTCGATCGAAGTGAAGGTGAGACATTCCGATTTTGATTGTGATTTATGATTTGTTACTAACAAAATAAAATATTCCCTGCGGGATTTCTTATTCATAAAATAATAAAAATACAAAAAATATTAACGCATTTATACACGTATGTATAAATAATGACGCAAATAGTGGAGAGAAAAAAGCCAGAGACAAGATGAAACGGGGGACTTCTTAATTGATTACAAACAGTAGGATATCGCGAGTGGTATTATTATTTAGTCACTCGATGATCGATTATGGTCCAGAATCAAGTAAATTTTCGTGTATTTATTTATTTCTTCGTTTTAAATTATTAGTTATTTTTTTCTTTTCTTCTTTTTTTTTTTTTGGTTTAATAAAACAGAATTCACTTGTTTGCCAAATTTCTATAAACCCCGACTTTGTCTTCTATAAATCAGGTTATTTTTATCTTGAAATTAGAAACAACCATAATCAAAACAAGAACTTTAGAATTTATCTTTAATTCGATTTCAGCATAGAAACATGATTTTTTTCTTCATCTTTCGGCGAGACTTCCTTTACTGGTTCTAGTATTATTATTATTATGTATGTATATAGATTTTTTGCGACCCCTGACTGAATCGAATACAATATGTTTATCGAATATAAACAAACAATAATAGATCGATATCGAAATTCCCATGCGATTTAAAAATAAAAATTTTGCTATTCGATTTTAAACAAATACAAATAGTTTATATTTATCTAAAAACAATACAAAAGAATCAAAATTCGATTAATAAACAAATAAACACAAAAAAGTCCAAATATAAATTTCCATTCTATGATAACCATTTTGGCATTCTTTCTGCATTTTAATACAAGTAAAATACATTGCCAATGTTTACACTAGAAGTAGTTCTGATTTCTTCATATAGAACAAAAGTTTTCATTTTTCTTAAATATCATTTTCGATTTGGGAAAAATGTTAGAATTACTTTTAATTTGGAGTTTTCTAAAGTGATATTGTCCATTTTTATATTCGCCTTTATTCGGTCCTTCATGATTAGAAAACTGCTCTTACAGTTTCACAAAAAATTGCTTTAAAATGTATATACTTGCAGGTAATATCACCCACCTCGACAATCGTGTCCTTCATCAGAAACTGTCCAAAACAATAAGCAATTGTTTCCTATATACGAGCAATAAACTCCCCAAATATCTCTGACCTCGTTGTAATAAATTATTTTAAGGCTTCTGGAACATCCTCAATGGTGTATAAAGATAGTTGTGTGATTTACCAATTTTAGAGATAGTTTTCTGTTAACTAGAAAACTGTTAATTAATAAATGTTTTCCAGTTCTTGTAAAAATTTATGCATATCCCATTTTGGCAATCAAAACTAATGAAGATCGGTTCAAAATGATTATTTAAAACCGTAGGTGGGCATCGTTTTACATGGCACTTAAATTCTGAACAAAAAAAAAACGAAAAGGCATGTTTTCCCATTCAAACCAATATTTTATTTTCAAGATGCAACAACATCAATGACGATAACATATACAACGTCGTCTCTATAGGCGGTTCATTTTGAAATTCGATGTTATGGTCTTTTTGCTACCAGGAAAAAACTGCAAACAATCTATAGGACCATAGTATTTTGGATATTGCATTGAAACTTCGCTCGGCAAAGATGTTTCACTTCTGTTGTGTACTTTTTAATAAAGCAACACAGACCTTGAGCCTTTATTTACCTGAGTTGGACCATAATGTCTTTTCTTCTTTTTCCTTTTTTTCGAGACAAGTTATATTGAATTGAATTTTATAAATTCATAAATTACGCGGATTTCAAAAAATTACTCGCCTTCCTTATTAAAAACCTTTTTTTTTTTTTTTAGTTCAGGTAAAACAAATTACACATCTTCCCGGAAAATTCAAAGCAAGTAGCAACTTGTATTTTGTTTTTTTATTTAACAGGTCATTCGTTTGCTTCCTAAATTGAATTAAATTATGATAAAGTCACTAATAATAACATTTTCTTATTTCTAGTTTCTTTAAGAACTAAAATGCAAATGTAATATTTAAATTTTCTGAAATATCAGAAGGAATTCCTTGGCTTCAAAATTCAAAGAGAAAGAGAGATGAAACTTACTTAACTATTTATTATTATCAAACGCCATACAATTTTGACTTCCCAAGATATTTTTAGAGTTCACGGTTACCCTCCACTACCGATGTATGCACACTGTTTTAGTTCAAACAACCATCAGCTCTATGCAATTTGCATTCAAGTTATTCTCATTAATATTAATTATCATGATTAACTGAAAGGAATTTCCATAAATGCATCAACACAAATGCTTAACTCATATAGAAGAATGGAGGGCGGATTTTAACATAAACGAAACTTGATTATTATTAAAAGAGAAATCTTGTTTTTTATTTTCTTGAAGCGCCCCCCGAGTGTTGTTGGTTCTTCTTTTAATGTGAAGAAAACACTTTAACCGAATATTTAAGATAAGGTGAGAAATAATTTAAAAGTTTGTACTAATTTCAAAAAATAAAATCCTACTAAATTATGAAGAATAATGACTAACTAACAAATTACTAATTTGCGATTTAGATATTTAGGTGCATATGATTTTTGTTCTACAACAGCACGTTTATAAATGCCTTAGTATCCTAATAAAATAGGCTCTACTGCTAGCATTAAAAATATTGACCTTTTCGAAAGAACAGACTATGATCTAAAATCTAAATGAATACCAAAGTTTAATACCAATTTAGTTTCATCTTCAAGCTGAAAAACTAATAGTTGATTTCATAAAATTCTGTCGATTCCTTAATATCGCGTTTAAGCAAAATCGATCAAGGGAAAACGAAGTTAGTGATAAGACAAAAATTAAGGTTTATCGGATTTAATTGGAAAATTTGTGTAGCGAATTCCGTTTGAATTAATAACGTAGGTTGAGACGATACTGAATTTCAGTAAAATCAATGTAAGGATAGTGCATAAAGAAATAGTTGTACGAAAAATTGGCTTGTCCATAAAGTTTGTCATTTCTTTTTGTTTTTAGTTTTTCAAATTTAATTCACGAGGTTGTATTTTGATTTCTGTCTTAGCTTAGGATTAATTTGGAGTAGCGATTTTATAATTGGTTTGTTCCCAAAGAAATTTCTTGGTTTTGAACACTATTAACGTTGCCCATTTATGAATTATCTTTATGAACGTTCTGTACTTGGATATATAGTAATGAAAAAATGTTTGTTTCAAAAAAAAACTATTGAAATTCATAGAATATTGAATTCGAAATTATTTGAAAAAATTTGATTTGATTCATAAGAAAAGATGAAAAAAACCAATCATTCTGTCCAAAATGATAAACGATTAGATACTCATTATTTGGTCGTCATAATAAGCCACAACATGCTCAAGGAATGAATCACCTTACAAATTCTCGATAAAAATATGATTTCTGTTCGAAGAAAACCTCAAAAATTTGTTCAAAAAATTCAACCTCAAAAACAGAATTTTTACATTTAAAAATCTTTTCAAGCACATAAGTAATAAATGAATTACCACAGGGGTCCTGGAATTAATTCCATGATGTTCTTTTTCGGCTCTACTATATTAGTGTACATGGAATTAATTTTTCAATTATAAACTTTTTATTGTTCACATGGCATAATTACGCGTTTTTTTTCTAGTTTTTGGTTCTTTTGTTATGTACTATTGTCTCAAACAGGTGCATTCCATTATCACCCTCTCAAAAAGAGATTCTAATAAAATTAAGAAAAACAAATTAATAAAAAAAAGCGGGAACACATGAAAGAAACTACTCATGGTATCACCACCAACCTGTGTGATTCTAGAGATCTTGAAATAGTTTCGAAAAGATTCTTTTAGCTAGCAAATGATGAGTGCGGAAAGCCACTTAAGTGCCTGCCTATAAGTTTTTAAGAACTAATTTTTTGTTTGTTAAAAAATTTATACAAAGCTTGATTTTCATTTTTTCCACTTAAAGGATGGTTTAAAATATTATCAAAACAGATTGACCGGAACAGAAATAGAGTGTTTTCAATTTGCTCAAACAATTAGACACTTGAAATGGATTTATGAGGCTCTTATTGGAAAAGTCTCTAAAATAATATCAGCGCGTTTAAATTCCTAAAAAAAAGAAGAACAAAAATTTGTACGTATCTTCGTGTGTGGTGTTCTGAAATGCGTTTATCCTCTCTAAAGTTATTTGTACGTGACTTTAGCTAAGATGATAGATTTAAATGCAGATGCAAGAACAGCTTAAGTCTAACCCCTTTGGGATCCTTTTTTTTCTTCACTTCACCCGACACTTGAAATCAACAACGATAATATTCATCCCTTTTTATTTTTCAGTTTATTATTTTCATTAAAATGAAAAGAAATATATTTAATGCTCGTCTAATTTATGAAATATGAGAAACGTTAATCTGGAAAATATAATAATGTACTCTGTGTAAGATGAAAGATCTTTTTGGAATCTGAAAACTACACGATATGAAAACACTTCTAGAACTCTAGAACACGCATTAACTTTTCACTGACACCTTACGAAAATAAAGTATTTATTTTTTTCTTTCTTTTAATGTTTTATATTAATTTTTAAGTCTCATATACGATGGGGCCGCCCGCTATTCAAAATTACAATTATGAAATTTCTTTAGAAATTAATTTCATCGCATCTAAACATCGCTCATGTCACTCATCGAAATTTTCAAATAGTTATTTTTAATACAATTTGCTTTTATGAAATTTGATTGTTATTAAAAGAAAAATAATTTTTAAAAACGAAATATCTACGTTAACGACAGATGGCGGTTCGCTATTCTATATATAGCAAAACATAATTAATTGCCGTGTACCATTTCGTCATCGTCGTTATATCTTTATATTACATTCGTTTCTGAGTTCACTTGAAGTATGTACAATAATATAATATCAAAACAAATTCGTGTTGTACCATGGGCGCCGGTCGGACAATGATTTTCGCCAATCATATTATATATATACCGCGTATAGCAGGGGTGGCCAACTTCATTATTATATATGATCGACTATTTCTGTTTAAAATGTGTCGCGATCTACCTATGGTACTAAAATCTATTAAACCAATATGATATTTTATTAATAATACTATTAAAAATGCCCGCTTTACAATGGGTCTCCAAAAATCAAAATCGGCGGGAAATTAAGAAAATGGCTACAGAGTTAACCGCTGATCGTTATGTGTTTTGTAAAATGCTTAATCTACACTATAACACTGTCGGTTTTTTTTGTTAGTTTTTGTATGGCGGCTATGTCAGCGAAGTCTAATACCCTTGCCAGTATCTACTGACAAAGTTTGTCAGTGCACTGGCAAATGAAAATTAAATGAAAATGGAATTTTCTGATTTTTAAATTTGAGCTCTTGAGTAACTCCAAAACAGCTTGACCAATTTTTTCAAAAAGTACCGCATTTTCTAAGTTGGATCGGTATATACGCATATATGTACCAAATTTGATTGATTTGATCCACCAAAAATCACTTGGACTTGTTGGCCATTCCTGGCGTATAGTCTTGAGATATACCAAAAAAAGAAAAAAGACAACAAACATTTTTCCTGTACATTATTATAAAATCTGAGATCAGTGAAAGTGATCGCGCGCCCATACCATGACCTACTGGGTGGTAGAAATATTTTTCATTATTATTATGATTATGATTAATAATCACAGTCACTATTGAAACTAAAACATTTTCTATACTTTTGAGATATATATATAATAGGAGTTGTGACACAACAAACTTTTCGGTCTATGATCGTTTGGTATTCGAAAAGATTAAAAAGTTTATAAATATTATCAAGAAAATTATTATATGTTGATGTCATATTATTTATGAAATCGACTCTCGAAACTCAATTAAAACGGACAATAAACAAAGAGACTCTCGAGAACTTACATCATCAGTCATTTCCGACATTGTACAAAATAATAATAATAATAACAAACTTAGAGATATCGACAATAAAAAAAAAAACCGATAAAGGTTGACAAAGGTTATCGCCATTAAATTTAAAGAAATCATCTTCATATTTATAAGAAGATCTCTATGAGTGAGTTTTATTCTTCCTAAAAAAAAAACAAAAAACGTATGAACCTTAATCTATCTTCCTTCAAATCATTGAACAGACAGAAACTACAGAATGCCTTCAATTAACATCTTTTATGTTCATGACTTAAATAATGAAATTTCAATTCGGATGTTCATCTGAAAACCATTAAAAAATTAAAACTTACTGCATACTCACTCAGGCCATACATTTTCTGGTGTTTCTTTTTTTTCTAGAAAATCCATTCTTAATGCATCCAAACATGCGTTGTATATGCACAATATACGAACGTTATCTCCTTTAACGTCAAAGACCTAAAAAATTAAGAAAAAAAAAAAAAACATTATACTTTTATCATTTATTTCTCATTTAATGTAAGTAAAACAGAAACCATCCTTTCCCGCGTTACTTCATACTGAATCCCATTGAAAAGAAAATTATTTTTATAGTTGCACTTAGCGAGGTTATCACAAATGAAAAAGACTAACAATAAAACTTTTTTTCTTTTCCGAAAAGACGTTCTTATAGCGTATCTTAAAGTTTTGTCGCTATTTTGAAGCGGCTTCTTCATCGCTTTCTTGGGCATCTTTATTCGATTTTCAGTATGTAGTATTTAAGTTTAACTTGAAACAAATCGTTGTACCAAATATTTAAAAATTTTATTAATATTTAATCATAAAATAATACAAAACTAAAACTCTGCAGAGTCTTAGGCCTTTTTTACATCTACACATTTACATATCACGAACAAATCACAAAAGTATGTCTTATAAGACAGAAATTCGGCGAATAAAGTGTCAAATGTAAACTATGCCTTACGTATATAAAAGAAAACTCGATATACTCGTGTGTGTGTGAGAATTCAATGTGGTTTAATTGAAAACCAAAAATTTTGTCATTTGTCCAATTTCAAGTGGTTCAAATTGATAACAGAATAAGATGCCAGGGTTTCTAATGTTCCATTCTCCATCGTCGTCGGATTAAATTGAAATCCCACGAGTCAATTATTTAATGTACTTCCATAATGATTTATTGTATTAGATTGGGAAAAGGCAAAATGAATTTCGTTTGTGGTTCCATGGGGAGGTCTTTTTGGATTTCGTCTCGTTTTTTTTCTTTCTTTCTTGATTTTAAGGCAAATGATTCATTATATGGGTTTTACTTGGAACGAAGATATAAATTCCAATTTTTAACTTTATAACCTTTCGATATTTTGTATAGTATTTTGTTTTAATAAAGATGCAAAATAACATAAAATTTTTCTTTAAATGATTAATTTCATTATTTTCGAAGAGACCGAAAATTAATTTATTATTTTGGGCTTCTTTTGTATACGGTATTTTGTGGGATGATTTGTTAGAATTAAAGAAGTTTCTTAAATTATGTGCAGTTGCTTTTTTTTACACACGTTATTAACAAAAACCGCGACATTAATTGGGAATTCAAATAATGGAAAATATGTTCAATATTCAAAAATTTAAATTTTATTGGTCAAATTCTGATTACATTCTCTATTTATACAATATGGTAAACAGTTTATAAAAAATTAAAAATTCTTTCTAAATCATTTAAATCAACATTTCCCAAAGTCGAGTATTGATTAAGTTTAATTGATGATGATCTCATTGTGCTAATTTTACATACACAAGTACTGGAATTAAATAATCATAGTCATAATCATTGATCGTAACATATTTTTCATTCATTCAAACTTATTCATCAATTCCGAATGATCGATATGATCAAGTTATTCTTGGCAAATGATAACCAGTCGATATCGAATAGCATATCCATCGTGACAATCAGTTGTTCTAGTATCACAAGATTATCCGGACGACACATATTGAATATTATTCATATTCCTAAATTAAATTTGATCGTGAAAGATTATAAAATAGTTCATTTTAAGCCTACACATAAATATTTCATTTCGATCCCTAATTTGTACAATATAGAAAGTCACTTTTTAATAGAGATGATTATTATCAAAAATAACCGATCACCGTTTTCCATGAAATGATCATAAATTATAGAAGATCACAAAATTCATAATGTATTAAAAAAAAAATACTAATAAATATTGTTAACATATGGTGTGATAACTGATCTAGAGACCATAAAAGAAGAATAAGAATATACATGATCGATTTTAAAGGTGATCATTAAAATTAAATAAAATTCTCATTTAAAAAAAAAAAAGTCGATCATCATAATAAAAGTTTGTGTTTTCTTTTCTTTTTTTTCGGGTCATAAACGAACAAAATTCAAGATATGTATGTGGAAGCTTGGATGCTTTATTAATGAAGAAAAGACCCATTATGAGCTAATCGGAATTTTGTTCATTTTGTTTGGATATATCAAAAGAATTTCACGAGAGATGAATTAAGAGGCCTCTACAAGCACCAGTAACTTGTTATGTCTATGAATATATAACCTCTTTAATTTATTTTTTCTTTTTTTTGCAATCTTTATGTGTTCTTCTTTTGTTGATCGTAAAAACAACCATCATCCGCTAATAATAAAGGCTTTAATAAGAAAAACTTCATTTAATAATTTATGAAGGTTTGAATGGGATTAATTTTTAATCAAAAATCTTATGTTTTCTTTTTTTTCATTATTATATTTTTCGTAAAACGATTAAAATTTTGTTTTTTCGTAGCATTTGAATATATTCAAAATATTCATCCCTTATTTAAAGTTCGCGATCATTTTTCGTTGCGATAGTCATAACTCATTTTGATCATAAACAAAACGATTTTCATTTTCATCCATTTTTATTGATTTCATTTCCTAAACAGAAAGAATAACTAAAACAAATTCTGTCCAATTCGGAGAAGATCAATTAAAGATTCATTCAACGTAAAAAGAACATTATTTTTATGCCCGTTCACATTACTCATTCATAATTCGACTTGTGGTTGTTAAATATATACGCAGTCACGATTTATAATATCCACATATTGATAATGTTCCCAAACGCAGTAATTTCTTTTAAGCCACACAATTATGATTCGAAAACCGCAGAAATGTTGTTTTGATGAGCTTATAAATTTTTATATATGAAAAGAAAATTAGTATACATAAATATAATTGCGATAATACTCTAATCATATATATAGTATATCTATATATATATATTGCACGGATAATATTACTCATGTGATATACTGATCTTGTCAAAATCAAGCATACGTGAATTCATTTTCCAAGTGATTAAAGTGATGGGGACTCTCGCGGTATAAATAAACTTTTGTTTAATACCAACTTGAACAGCAGCTCTTTCATTCTTTATTTTCAACTTATTCAGAAAACTTGTATAAACATATATAATATATGAATCCATGACAATATACCCGAGGCAACTGAAAACTCCATAATCTATGAAAAGAGATTTTTCATATACGAGTCAATAAGAATAAACATTAAAGCACGTACTTGAACTCGGCGGTTTTTTTTTTCCTACCTTTAAAAGTAAATTACAAAAAGAATCAGAAAAATACGAGTTTTTCTCATCCTACTCACAAGTGCCATTGCATACCTTTTGCGTTTTTCATCTTTCAACCAGTAAGCCATATAGTTTTCACGATATCGGATTAGCGCTGATCATTCTATATGTACTGGAATTGTTGCCGTTTTCAATTCATTGCAATCAAAAAAGAAATAGTTTCTTACCAATTTCTTGTGATAGTTTCTTGTTCTTGCAGATTTTATAAGATCCAAATTGAATATATGGTATAAAAAGATCGTAGGCGCGCGTTCTTAGCTAAAAAAGGAATAATAAATGATTCGACCAAAAATGGCACCCATTTTTTTAGATGATCACAAAAAAAAAACACTATTAAGAACAGTCCAAAGGAAACTACACGACCAAGGGCCACACTCTCGTTATATTACAAGAACGGAAATATATTATGTGTAGGTGGTTTATTTGCACAACAGCGAATATCTTAATGGAATAATACAAGCCAAACGTATGTACTATATATTATATGCTTTGATCGACCATATAAGTACGACGTTACAAACGAAATTTTGATCACAGTATGTTATCAAAGTGAACATATATATATATATATATGTAAATTAATAAGAACACAATAATTTCACAGAACTATAAACTTTATAGTTGATGAAATTTCTTGGAAATAACTTGAATTGTTTTTATGTATATGAATTTTTATATCTCTATAGAAACTATATCTTTGAAATTTCATATTTCATATTATTAAGGTATTTTACCAAACGAGAAGAACTTTGAAAATTCATTCATTCGTCTGAATAGTTATGTACATCGTTCTCTGGTAGGACAAGACATCCTCAACTATCAAATCTAGTTCTATCATTTTTCATATAATTGGATGGAAAAAAAGTTTGATTGAACTCGGCATAAATTGAATTTTGTAAAAGAAAAAGTATGTAATAAAATCATATACATTACACATATAAGAAAATCCTCTTATGGGGCATTTCATTTGAATACTATATATATACAAAAATCTATATTCAAAAGGACATAAAGTAATGATTTACTTTAAATAGATTTCAACTTTTTTTTAAGTACACCCAAAAGTGTAAGTACCCGAGGAATGTCTTCTTTAAATATAGTTCTTCAAAAAAAAAAGAAGAAAAACTTTGACGAAAAATTGTTCACCCCATCAACGTCGTCTTATGCAGTTGCCTATATTACATATATCCTATAAGAAGCTTTTCATTCTTTCAATTTATTTAGAATCTTCAATTTTCCATAATGAATGTACTACGTATAGATAGATTTGCATCTAGTTAGTACATAGTATATCCAAACATACGTATACGTAAAAGAATGAATAGCATCTCTTTAGTTTTCGTTTTTCATTTTTCTTTTGTTTGGGTATGATTTCAATCCTTGTTCCCATAAAGAATAAAGAAGCTTTCATCTTCACAATGAGCAGCTTCCCAATTCGTCAATTTTAAATTCACACCGAAAACTATTCAAGTGTTCAGATACAATATATATATATACATGTACTATCTTAGGTTATATATATGGCATATCCCTGTACCGTCATAAAACTTAAAGAAATCGAAAAATTCGAAAGAAAATTTTAGAAGGGTCCCCAAGGAATTTCGAAGTGTATAACATATATAATAAATAAAAGACTCAAGAGCGTAGGTTATACTATCTGATATTCTTAAAACAAGTAAGCATCACAAACTTGCAAACGCTTTGTACAATCATCATTTTTAGTTGGAGAAGAAATTTACGAAGGAGGAAGAATGTTAGTGTGGTTAGTGGTTTCTTAATTTGAAGATAATATATTAAAAATTTTGAAGATTTTTGAAGATCTTCTTTCCCTCATAAAACTTAAAATCTTAAATAAAAGCTTTTGCGGAATTTTCATTTAATTTCCAATACTGGTTGTGTTTACTTTTCATTTAGTTATTTTCTCAGACTGAAGAACCGCTACTGACTTTTTTTCTTTTTATTCACAAACTGGAAAAATAAAGTTTTCCACATATACATGTATTTTTTCATTATTGTCGAAAATAGATGGTTATTGCCGACTCACCACCTTCTTCTTCATGAAGGATATTGCATATATAATAAAAAAAAAAAAAAAAACAGTGGGGATGAATTTTCATTGAAGATAAAAAGCTTTTCATATAGCGCAGAATACGCACACACTTTGAAGAGAGAGAGAGTAAATTGTACAACACATGATTTGAACAATAATATTCTATAGAAATAAATTTTTTTTTATAGATATAAAGCTTAAAGACAAAAAATGTCGATCTTATCCTTCTCTGCACCTCATAATACGCATCCGTTGTTCAGCTACGTAAGCAATTTTCGCAAAATTACAAAAATATACAAAACAACAGCAACAAAATTTATATCAAAATGAGCATTTTTTTTTTTTTACGTATTCGTTAAGGACAGAAAGCTTTCAAAAGTGGGTTCTATAAGCGCCAAAATATTCTCACTATTTGCACCCCTTATAAAAAAAAAGCAAAAAAAAATTGCCCTTTCTATAATTCATATTGTCTTTTCACCATCGAGCTGAAAAGTTTTTCTCTGCGAGTGCAAATCTCCTTAAAGAGGGTTAAATTTGCGGTGTACAGTGAAATGCCAGCAGACTTCTTATCCTTGCCGTATATATACTAAGTGAGTATGAAGAAACTTACTGGATTCTATGGGGTGATTCGATACCCCCATCTCCACTTAGTTAAGATTTTGGTGTTTTTCTGTTTTTTTTTTTTTTTTTTTCAAGAATATCATATGATTTGAAACTGAAGTTTTTAGAGAAAGGGAATGGTTCGAAATACTAACTCAAGAAAGTTTTTAACTCTGTAAGTATTCATTAAAGCTTATATGAAAATATAGTAAATATATTTTTGTATCTGTGTTGTTAAGTTTTTCTTGGTTTTCCATGTATTTGTTCTTTGGATCCTAGGCCTTGATGTCGATCTGATTTTTTTTTTTTATTTGTGGATATGAGGGAGCCCTTCCGGACGTTTCTTTTGCTTTTTTTTTTTATTTCTTTTTCGGGTAGAATGAAAATCGGCTTATATACGAAACACAGCAGCTTAGAGAGGGTAATTGGAAGTCAATGACTGGGAATTGGGACGCGAATATTTTCTTTCAATAAATATACAAAATAAAAGGAACAAAAAAAAAAGGCTAGTGGAAACACACAAAAAAAAAGTCATATCAAATCGAAAAATAAGAAATTATAGATGAAAAATATATTTACTGTGAGGAAGAATAATTGCACGGATGTACGTACCTAGTTTTGAAGATTAAAGATTTATTTGATTTTTGTTGTGAATTGGGAATTTGTAATAATTCTGAAAATTATAAATTACAAAGAAAATGTCATTTTTAAAACTAACAATTCCGATTCCATCCATATTTATAATCTATTTTGTTCTAGAATTTCCGAATTTCTATTACTATACTTCTAAAAAGTATATAAAAATAAATCCGTAACCAAAACTGGACACAATCTATTTAAAAGAATTACGAAACAAACGACAACGACAATAATAATGTTAGTTCATTTATTGTGACATTACCCAATTAATGATCTTCTAAGCAAATATTCGATTAACTCCACTTCACCATCGCTTCAAATCCGCTTAAATCCTTTTTAACAAACTTATCAACTTCTTCATGCTGCCACCCTTCTGAAATCTCTCGAAACAAGCAAAAAGGAAAACTTTTCATATTCCTTTTTTTTTTTGCCTCTTACAACCCAACCCTCCTGCAAAATTCTTCTCACAATATTTTCCAAGCAAATAGAAGAAATACAAGAAGAAGAAAAAAAAAACGGGAAAAAAATGAAATGAAAAGCAGAGAGAACAAAAATGGAAAAATCATGTGATGGCTAAGCAATAGACTAGTTTGTGGGTGTGCAGAAGAGTGGACACAAAAGCTTTCGCTTAAACCAACAAAAACTACTCTACACAACATACATATATGTTCATGTATATTCAATTGCAGAGTGTATCCTTAAATTTGTTGTGTCGTTGAATAGTCGTCCTTTAAACATTATGCCTTTAAGAAAACTCATAACACCAACGTGAAAAAAAGCCACCCAACGTAAACCCGCCAAGACGCAAATTTTATTTTATTTTTTTTTTTTGCAAAAACGAAACATAATAATGTAAACACACGCACACTTGATCACATCATCAATGGTTATGGGATTTTCTTTTTCTTATTTTTTAAGATATAGTACTATATATATAGTACTTATATAATTTATATTGAAAGCTTTAAAACTAAAATTTTCTTCCATTTTTTCCGTTTTTTGTTTTTTTTTTTTTTTATGATGGTCTCGAAATAGATTTGTCCTGTTTTTTCCTCTCAAAAAAGGAAGCTATACATTTTTGAATCCTTCCAAGTAAAAGGGATCGAGTTCAAGTCCATATCTATATTTATACATATATACAGAAAGCCATGACCGTGATATGTGTATGCGTTCGAATTTCTTATATGTACATATATTTCAAAAAAGGATAAATCTAATGGTGGAAATCCTGTTTGTTAGAGACGTTGAAGGGATGAAAATCACATATGCTTCTCTCTCGTAGTATAGACAAAAATTTCAGATATTTAGTTAGTTCGCTGACGACGAATATTGTATCCTCCTAACATGTTTTCTCGTTCTATTTCAAATATATACAAGTATATCGATGTAGTATGTCTCTTTCTGCGTTTTATGTTGTGCGCATAAATATTGCTACATAAAATCTACAAAAACATGAAACACATAACAGCAACAGCAGCAGCATAGAATTTCTTGAATCTTGTGGATACCGTGTTTCTCATTTTCGGAGAGAGACCCAAAAAATATTGTAGTTGTCGGAATTTATTTTTGTATCAACAAAAAGACGCCGACTACAAAAAGCATATACTCAGCTACAACAAATACAACATAATAATGTAATGTAAAAGAAAGAGAGTGTTGTGGCCATGGGAAAACCAGCGACATACAAAATATATACCCGTTCGATTCGATTTCAGTCTTTGCCAGTACTTCATTGTGTATAAATATAATATATAGAAGACGTTTTAGAGAAGCTCCCCGAGTTCGATGAGTTTCGCGATTTCTTAAAAGAAAAAGAAATGTCTTTTTTTTTATTATTATTGTTTTTTAAATAAAGAAAAATATAATTCTTTAATTTGATAAAAATTTTTGGAAGATAAATAATAATAATCCTTGGTGAAGATTCGTTTTTGAAAATAATTCTCGAACGCCATAACAGTGTGTATTCTTCCTTTTTTTGTTTTTTTTTTTCGTTTGGGTCGTTTTATATATAAATATATTCTTTCGTGTGTGATGTAAACAAATGTGAGAAGAGGTCCCCCGAAAAAGAAAATATGTATCTTTGTGGAATACCAGTTTTGTATGATTTAATCGATCGCGACTGCATAAAAATTTCAATTTCTTCAATCTTTGAATGAATTTATTTTCTTCGCGAATCCAAAAAAAGGATATAAAAATTATTTGATGTTTTTTTTTTTTTTGGTTCTGATCGTTTTTCGTTGTGTTCGAATTAAAATGTTAACGAAATCATAATTTAAATCGATTTTTAAAGCAAATATATAAATTTTTTTCTTTCTTGTTTTGTTTGTTTGAGAGAAGTGTTTCTTATAAATGTTATGTTTTATTTATTTTCTTTAAAGAAAATTATAAGGCAAAAAAAATAAAAATGTAAACATGAAAAGTGTTTCTTTCTCGCTAGTGTAAACATCTTCAAAAATCTAAGAATCTAGAAAAGCAAAAAAAAAGTTTATAAATGTTTATTAAAAAATAAAATCAATTATTATTTTTGATTAAGAAAAATGTTTTATAATATGTGATAAAAGAGAGATTTGAAAAGGAGCAGGAAAAAAAATATACATCTTCTAGTAAAAAAGGATACCAAATTTTGTTGTTAATCCTGGTGGCTGCTGCTGCATTTTCATATATTTAAGTTCCATTCTGTTTTTTTTTTTCCTTTTTTTTTTTTATGTTCATTTTGGTTTAACCGAATGTGTTTTAAATAAATATGAATCCATATGAATTTGAAACTACACTCGAATGTCGTGATAATAATGGAGTACTTCGTGGAGTTGTTCAACGTGGAAGAGCAGGAGGTAAAAAAAAAAAAATACAAAATATATAAATAGTCTTTAAGAAAATGTATGCTTCATTAACTTATCTCCGGTTGGTGTCCGATTTCGATGTTACTCATCCATAATTTTCTGCATTTTATGAAGAAAAAAACCAACCAGCACCGAGACCATGTGTTATCCTTTGTATATTTTCTTCATGTTATGCATTTTAGATATGGGTTCCATTTGGTATTTCTAGAAGACGGAAAAAAAGTAATATTTTAAAGCAGGTCAAAAATTAATGTATTTTCTTTTTTTTTCAACCTTTTTCTTTGAGACTGAAAAGACGACAATCTTGTTGTTGAATCTTCCTTTTTTTTTTTTTTTTTGTTATAATGAAAATGCATTCAAATCCTTGGGTAGAGCAGGTAAATAAATGATTTTACAGCATGTATTAACTTCTTATCCTGCTGATTCCATTTTACTGTGTTGTGATTTCTGAAGGATCCTTATCCTTTTGAAATGTTTCTTCCAAAAATTTATTTGTGGGTAATTTATGATTATTTATCATGAAATTCGACCCGAAAGTACCATTTAAAAACGTTTTTTTATTTTCATCGTTTTTTTTCCTTAGAATCTTGCCTTAATATATATATTTAAGGTAAACATGAATTCTAATCGGAAACATATTGTGTACTAGATCTCTTTAAAAAAAAGAGAAGAAGAAGAATAAAAATCATAAATTCTAGGATTTTCCACAAAATTTTCTACATATTAACATTTCCAGGACCAATAATTGGTGAATGGAAAATTTCGTTGGTTTAGTGATTTTATTGTCGTGAAAATTTCGAAATTTAATCAAAAGAATATATTTTATAGATTTTGTTTGCTTTTTATTGGATAGATTCATGTCCCATGTCTGTACATCTATTTTAATCTGCAGAGAATTGATGGAAATTCTCTTTTTTTTAAATATATATAATTTATCTGCAATGTTTTAATTATGTTTTTGGTATAATATTATAAAAAAAAAAAGCCGAAAACGTTTTCGAGTAATACATAACATTGATTTTAAAATTTTTCCCGAAAATATTATATAAAGCTCGTTAGTCATTCTAGCGTTAAAACCGAACATAGGAGGTTCATACAAAATTCATAGTGTTGTAACGAACGGATATAAACTGATACCAGAGAATATTACCTTTTCGACCCAAATAAGTACTATCAAAAGGACTATCAAAATTGGAGAAAAACCAAATAAATTCTGTTTTTTTGTTTTTTTTTTTTTTGAAAATTATATAAAGTCGAAATTAAATCAATAATAAAATATACAAAAATAGAAATTCTAATTGATTTTGGATTATTTCGGAAAATCCAAATTAAATATTATTAAAATGGACGAAAAAAGAACGTAATAAAGTGGCCGTAAGCCGAGACTTTCTGTATACATACGTTTGTCTGTCAATTTGAAAATCTGTGAATATGGAAAATTAGCACAAATTTAATACTTTTAATATAAAATTCAGAGAAAAATTTGTATAGTCTATAAATAATTTGTGGCTTTGGGGTTTTTCTTCGTTTTTTTTTTTTTTTAATATTAATTTTGCACGGAAAATTATATATTTTTTTTGTTTATTAAATAGTTTTAACCGGGTTAATATTTTTTGTGATGAGAATTAATTTTATTTTATTTTTTTTTTAAATTTGTATGTTATGAAATATTTTATTTTTAAAAGTCTTATCAAAAAATATAATTTTGATTTATATACCAACAGTGGCGTAGATTTCCTGCTCAGGAATTAAGTTGGAAAAGACCCTGAAATAAATACAATATTTAATATCATTCTTTATGGTTCTTGAGCATGGCAAAAGCACATCCTAAAGTGGAATAAAGATAATGCCTGTTGTCAGACGAAAATCTTCGGCTGTCAACCCAGCAAAACAAGATCGAAAGAATTGCTAGCTCTCAGTAAAGCAAAAATGCATACCGTTGTAAGTGTCCGCTATGCAGAGCAAGAGAGACGGGAGCACTTTCTCTGTCACTGTCCAGCTTTTCAAAACCACAGACTCAAAACTTTCGGCGGCCAGTTCATCGAACAAAATACCATCAATGATATCCACACCAGTTGGATATCCACCTTCTTAGTAGACCCTGGGAGGCTGGCCAATCCCACAATCTAAGGACTGGCTCCACAGTGTGCACAATTGACCGAATTCTAGGTCTAAGTGCCGGGAGTGCCTATAGGGATTACTGCCAACATCATAATCAAGCAGTATTAAATATCAATAAAATCGATTTAAGGATAGTGCAGAAATATTTGAAGGAAAAAAGGAATCAAAATATATTTTATTGTAATGAAACTCTAATATTCGTCGAATGTCCAGTGAAGATTGGATGATTTGTATTACAACATTTATGTTGGAGAAACACTAGATTCTAAAACAAATCTTCGAAGTTTATATCTCAAAATGGCGGAAGGCAATTGAATGTTATACAATTTAAAGAAATTCATATTTAATCAGGTTTTAATTTTCTGTATTTCTTCAATTTCAAAAATAGAAATCTCTTATGACACAGATTATAACGACTGCTTTTTTCTTGTTTATCATTTAATGACATTTTAAGAAATTAAATGTTTTAACATACTAATTGTCCAGCAATGAATTTACTAAAACGAAAAAATGGCAGCTGTTGACCTTTTCACACTGATTTAAATATGTGCGAAAACTACTTAGTGTCTTACTAAGTAGTTTCTATCAATTTTTAATTTAGTTACGCGAAATTTTTATGTGAGAGAGACCTAAATTTCAAAAAGAAAGATATCTATTTGACTCTATTAGAAGTTTATCGTTTCTTGGAACAAGTATTTCTGTTTTTAAAGTTTTGTTAATTAAGTAATTAAAAATTTGGTTCACATACGTTTCTTACGAGATAGTTTAATAGTGATGGATCTCTCACATTTTGATTGACATTCAAATTAAAAGAAAGAAAAATTCATCTTCGACTTTTTATGGAAGAAAAACAAAATAAATATAAACAAATTTCATTCATTTTCAGTAAAAAAGAAAAACAAATTTCATATATTTTTAGTTCATTCGATAAAATTGAGATTAGAGACTTTTATTATTTCATAAGTTAAGTACAACTTGCCGGAAACATGTTATTTTACATTTCCGGATTTGATTTTTATTTATGTTATTAAATATTAAAAAACATTTATCAAAATATGTAAAATATTTTATGTTGGTCAACATTTTTTTTTTAGAATTAATTATTTTAATAGCATTGAAATCCCAAGACGAGGGCCCTAAGAACCATTTTATACATTATATTCGAAAAAAACTAAAATTTTCTATAAATTACTTATGTGTTCTTAAATAATCATCATCAAACAACAACATATAATTTACTTAATTTGAACGTCTGTCCCATTCTCATGTACGCCTGGAAATAGGCAATTTATAATGTCTTGATTAAAATTTCATTTTGTTCTTTAATTTCTTTCTGTTTTTATACATTTTCAATTAAATTCTTTTGAAATCTAATAAATTATTTCAATGAAATTATTTTATAGATTTAAAATTCAACAAAATTTCACCTAGTTCAGTTTCTCGATTGTAAATTTCTACAGTCTTAGAGTATTTTTTATCTTTTTTTTTTGTGCCAAACTTAAGATTAAATTAAATTTATCCCAACTACAAACTTGGAATTTTTAAACATCGAAAAATCACGTTCTTAAATTCTTTTTTTTTTCTATTCTGAAGAAAATTGATGAGTTAAATCGTGCACAGAGACTCATTTTTTGTTCGCGAAAACTTTTAATATTTTTTTTTTTTTGTTCGCTTGAAAGTCCAATGTTTTCGAAGTTTTCTCAATAATAACACTGATTATGGATTCCGTTTAAATAAAATTCTATTTTAAAATGCAGTTTAAGAAAATATTTCTTTTCGTAAGAGAAACTGAAAAACAAGTAGTTTAGTTTTACCCGTTCGCACCTTATAAGGTCTACTACAAATTGATTTTGATAGTCTTCATTTTGAAATGAATTTTTTAGGTTCGTTATCGATGAGTACAACCACTACTGTCCTTTATCTATATATATAGTATACCCTGTGCTTTTAGTTAGAAGAACATGCCAAGATGTCGCGGATAATTTGACTAATCTCGGTCCCAATTGTTATGTTGCTTAGCGATGACTTTTGGAATTTTAATAAGAAATTTTAGATGATTGTATATATTTTGTATATTGTTAATGTCAGTACGTTTACAGCCTGCCTATATATATCTGAAGTTTTACTTACTTACATGGAATCGTTGTTGTTTCATTACTTTTCTCTTTTGCCTTGGATATGAAACACCAAGATCGAAGAACGGGGAATACTACTAAACTTGAGTGCTTTCATTGAATTTTAAAATTTTCTTCATTTTTGTTGTTTTTGTTGTTTTTTCTTTTCTTTTTTTCGGTGGTGGATTATATTTCCTAAAAATAAAAGAAGAGACTTCCGCTACGCATTGTATGTAATGTTTCTCATCGTTGTAAATACACAGTAAATATGTGTGGTGTACCCAATGATGGTAAGGATGTGATCAGAATTTATTGGTTTATTGAATAATTTTACATTTTTCAAAATATAAGAAACATGAAAATCCATAGTTAAAGACTTTGTATATTGGTGGCAACAAGTCTTTTTTATAAAGGAATTTAATTTGGACAAGGTTTGGCGCCATCAATTTTCATCTGCTTTAGGTTTTTTTCTTTTTTCTTTTTACAAACCCACCCAGTTAAATACTTTTCTTTTTTCCTTGTCAATTTATAACATTTTGAGATTTCCTAAAAACGTTGAATTCCCATTTGATCTAGTATCAAGATTTGTTTCAACGTTTATATTTAAAATTATTTCGCGTTTATGAAAACACGCAGCCAGTTTATCCTTGGCTTTAGTGAAAATTGTAAAAATTCCAATTCTCTTTATAGACGTCAATAATTGCATGTTTTCGTGTTCTATCTATTTTAAGAAAAACCAACCAAAATCGAATGTCCAAAATTAAACAAAAAAAAATACAATATATACAAAATTTTTGAAGAACAAAATTTTCATATCTTACAAGAAAATCGATTTCAATCTCTCACACTTTACGAGAAAAAAAAAGAAGAAAAGAAAACAGTTTTGTCTTAACTTTTTCGGTTCCACCTCTTCTGTGTGGAATTTGGAGACTCCATTAAAGAATATCAGCGAGTCATGCTAGAAAATTCAATAACAAAGGTGAAACTGATGAAACAATATAAGAACAAAGTAACAAGACATTGCAGCCTGCTAACCAAAAAAAAAAAACAAGAAAAAAAATCGAAAAACACAAGAAAAACTTCTAATAAGGTGTTTCGAGTATTCTCACATAATTTTCATTTGTTTTAATAAAGTATATTCGTTGGGACATTGGTGTATGTGCGCCTACTAACGCGATTCCAACCAACAACGTTGATTCGATTTTCGGTTCTTTCCCTGTTTTTTTTCCCTTGTACGATATTTTATTCCATAAGTTTTCTACTATGGCTAAAAATAAATTTTACTAAAACTGCTTGACTTTATACCCTCCGAAAACCAAAAAAAAAACAAACAAGAAGCAAAGTACACGTCGTATAAAACGAATTCGGATTGCGTGCCTAAGTCTCCTATAATCACAAAGTACAACCACCATAATAAATATGCCTACCTTTCCATCAGTTGTTCTAACAAGTAATTTGAACTAGATTTTAGTTTCGGAGCTTTTTTTTTCGTGTTTTGTTTTTGGGACAAAACTTTCGACCATTGTAATAGTGTTAATAATCTAGAATGCTCTTAATTCGATTCAATTTCAATTTCCTGTTTATTACTGTGGAAGATGCAAATTTGATGTAGGTTTTCGAATGAACACTATGGATAAATGGAATAACATATAATTTTCAAGTCAATTGGCCAAAAAAAAAAAAAAACAAAACTAATTTTGATTCATTATAGGCGAAAATTGTTACCTTCTTAAAACAGTAAATCCGGCATAAGCACTTTAGTTGACGGCTGAAATGGGTTTTTCGATGTAATCACTTAAATTGGATAAAATATAATGCGTTTCTAATGTATTTCAATATTGTGTATGTATTGTAGTGGATAGCTCGTGGTTTACGCAAGCGTTAATACGTAAGGGAATGTAGGTCTATAATGGCTCATTATATCTCTTCCTTGTTAGGTGCGAGAAGCAAAGTTCCATTCTTAAATCAGTTTGTCTTTTTAATAAAACACATCGCAATAATTAGGTCCAGTATGCCACGATACGCACAATGATCCTAAATTTAGAACTGACTAGTACGTCAGCTGTTTTATTACCAAGAATATCCGAGCGATCAGGTACTCAGGCCAATACTATTCTGTTATTTCCGCCAAGCTTGTTCAGGACACAGACACACTCTTTCACTAACTGCGATGAAATGATCCATATGTGGGTATAAATGGGTATGAACGTTCCTCTTTACAATAATTGATTAGTAAAAATTACCGAACTAGTTAAAAATTATAACCATCCATTGTCGGATAAAAAAAAAGGTCACAATGGTGCATTGTGTACTTAAAATGCGCTATCATTTAAGTTTCATCCAACCCTATTCAGGGATGTGAACTGAGATAATATTGTCGTAATAGAATCGACAAAATCTGAAAATCTCAAAATATCTTTTTTTTATTTTTATTATATACTATATAGATTCTTCAAAAAGATTATTTCTCAAGATTTCGACAACTCTTTTGTCACTGGAAAAATACCAATCCAAAAAAAATGTCTAATTTTAGATGACGATAACTAAAATTAAATCTAAACTAAAGAAGAACGGAGTTGAGACGAAAAATTTTTCAGTGGATTTATTTTGAATCTTTCTATTGTTAACCTGGAAATTAAATTTTCGATACAAAAGAAGAAAAATGGTCTCTTAATGGATTTAAGCTTGCGTAATTGTTTTATTTATTTTGATATACGTACACAGAAGATCTCAAAGATATTGATTGTTTAGTCATATTTATTTTTTTTTTTTTTTCATCATTTTCCAAATTAATTCTATATGATTTAACTCTCGAACTGATTTCAATTTTAGATACACGGAATACATATTCACGACTTTTCGTTTACGTACTTCGAGGCCAATTAAAGCAATTATATTTTCAGTAGATATATAGTATATAGTTGTGTACGCGCGATCTCAAACGAAGGCCGGACATAAATTTAATCAGAATTGCCAAAGAGATGAGATCGAACAGATGGAGCACACACATTGTATCTATTTTAAGAATTAGTTGGGTGGCCCCCCCAACAACCATAAATACTTGTTGGTGTGGCGATTATCATTGGTTTTTCGACTTTTTCGAGAAAGTGGTTTCATGTTCAAAAGTTATTAAAGATAGTGTGAAGAAGTTTTTTTCTATTTATCTTCTTTTTTGGGGGGGTTTGGGGGAGGTAAAACTTGAAACACGTAATAATAGAGATTCTTGCAATTCTTAAGAATATAACTTATTGTGCACTCGATGAATGTGTATATTTTCTCATCGGCACAAATTCTTTGCGTGTCTTATCTCAGAATTTCAACAACAACAAAAAAAGAAATAGAACCTTTAGAATATTGAATGAAATCTTTAATCCTTAGATTGGAAATCTTAATGAAAAAAAGTGATTCTTTTATAGCACACGCTTTGATTATTGAAGAAATTTGTGTGTAGTATTTTTCAATTCGTGTGGAAATGAGATTCTATCGAATTCTTCAAGATTTCTTAAACAATACTTTTTTTTCGACCTTTTCAAACAAAACGTATCAGGATTTATAATTCTACTAAATATGGGTGTTCTTTAAGATTTGCTAGAACATTAAAAGAATTGAATAGTATTTTGATGTAAAAATTAAATCAAAATAAAACTTCTAAAAAGAGCAAAAACTTAATATTTTCTTTAATTTTTTTTTTTTTTTTCAAAATATTATGTTCTAAGGTGAAATTAATAGACACAGTTTTTCTTTTTCTTCGTTTTGACTTTTGAACTTATTTTTTTTTTTCTTCTTCTAAAAAACGCTTCAACGATTTCTCGCATGAGAATTAATTTGATGAAACTTACGGTACTGTGCGGCCAATTATATTCATGTTAACTGAATACGCGATGGGGCTTTTGTAACCTTTTTTTTTGCTTTTCGAGTTGAACAAGACCGAATTTCTATCGTCGTCATACTTACCAAGAGATTATGGAGATTAGCGGTACGTGTTAGTTAACATCTGACACTATTTTTATGGGTTTTGAACTCGTAAGAGTATAACATATATACTGGGAAATGGTTTATTTAGGTGGAATAATTTCTTTTGACGACAGTGAAATCTTTTTTTTTTTTTTATATTTAAATTTAATATGAATATAATTCCTAACTCGTTGCATATTTTTATATTTATGTAGCTATTATGATTGGCCCTTAATTTTTGTGACAAAAAAAAATGTTTAGTACCTGACACCACTGTGACACTATTAATACCAAAACATTATATTATCTTTAAAAAAATTCAGGTGAAAATTATAATGCCCTTTTTTATTTCCTCCCCAAAAAAGAGCGGGTACTCATAAATGGGACGAATACAATGCATGAATTTCTAGGAACTTCAAAAATGTATCTGTCTTTCACTTCTATATCTATAACACAACTCAAATAACTGAAGGAACGATATGTGTTAATGATGAGAAATGTAACACAAAAATATGAATTTGACAATTGTCGAGCGATTCATTTATGCCCTTAATTCTTATATATTCGTTATTATGGAAAATATATTCATATTTTATATGTAAATTAGTAACAAAAATACATTTATATGTCCTAACGGTTCCCTATCCTTGGGTATACACTACATATGCCAACCAGCCAAACATTCTTTCAGGGAGTTTTGATTGATCACTTTCTCGTTGCAATTATGGTTGCAATATACATGGTGACCAATGTATACTGTTATAATGCAATCCTGTAGTATTATTATAAAAGATAAGGGTTGGTGAGAAAAATACAACAAAAAAAAGGAACAAAATTATGTTTTTACTAATATAAAGACACTGGGACAGGTTTCTTTTTCATGTTGACAGAATATGAGTAGTATATATGTTTTTATGATATGCTATATATACATATATACGAGGGTAGTTAAATATCATCCAGCTGCAATAATAATAGTTACATTGAAAAAATATTTAGTTTAGAGGGGGAAGAAAATACAACGATAGAGGATGAAGGGTCTCTGAGAAATGAAGACGAATCATCATCGAAAATAAATAGCAACAATAACAAAAACCTAAAATGCCATCCAAAATGATTTATGAGCGATGTCATTAACAGCGATTATCGATTTGTTTAAATGATATCCCATCTTATGGAAAACCATCTCTCATCCTGCTTTCATATCATATCTATTCTATATATGTATAGTGTTTTTAAATGATTCCATATTTCAATAATGCAAGAATATACCTTATGGAATTTCGCGTGATATTGTTGGTCCTTGTTGTCTGTTGCCTTAGATTATATTTCGTATATTATATATATATTTATAGATTTATGTAATATAAGGCGAATAGTCCCATAGTACCACAAATCCATCTTTGAAAGAAAAAAAAAATAAATGTTTTTTTTTTTCGTCTTCTATTTGATAGCATAACTGAACGAAAATATTGTCAAAAATTTTTCTATTTAAATAAAGTGGACGAAATCGAAGGGTCGAATGAGTTTAATGTCACCAGCAGATTTTTCCCCTAAATGACGGATTATGTGACTACTTCATCATCTATATTATATATATATAAATATATATTTATGTCACAAGGACAATAGTTTGTTCGACTAATTTGAAAAATTCCAAACCATTAGGCACAAGTCATACTTAATGAAGTCGTAATGAAGATGTGAAGCAACAACTGGCCGACTTGGGAATGATGTTGAATTTAAAAAAACATTTGAAAATCTGAATTAAACTAATCGAAACAATAATAATGAATTCTTTTTTCTTTTTTTTTTGCGCATACTAAAGAAACTTTTTCATAACATAAGTTTTCATAACATAAATACTTTCGTAATTTCATAATTAAAATTTTTTTTTCTCTCTCTTAACTTTAATAATTTAGAAAAGAGTGGAAAATTTTTTCCCTTTTTTTTGTAAATATAGTTTCTGTTTAATTTTCCGCTTTTTGAAATAATTTGAAGAAATATAAAAACAAGAAAAAAAAACTAAATTAAAATATATATATACTAAAAAAAGCTAAATTTTACGATTCAACAAGAAATAAAAAAAAAAAATGGGGAAGGAAGGTTAAATATGAAATACATTTTTATCTCGTCCCAAACTTCGTGTTTTTCGAGAATTTTATCATTTCACCAAAAAGCAAACTCTTCAACCGTTGATGCATTTACGCTCCACTTTATAAATTAAACTGCACACGTTCTAGACTAGCAAACAAATACAAATAGCAACTCCTCTTATTACACAACGACGAAATATACAAAAATTTATTTAGATACGCATACAATCTCGGTATATATATACAAAACAAACACCTCATCTCCTCTCAACATCCCATATAGGAACACCAACCAACTTTCCTGCTTTGGAAAAGTCCTATGGAAAAGTCCTATGGAAAAGTCATATTGAGAAGAAAGAAAAAGTCAACGAAACATAAACATTTTCCACACTGACACATGCATAGTTTTTGTGAAGTTTTCTTTTTTGCTAAAAAAAAAAATTCTCCTCTGTTAACATTACCTTTTAATACTGTACAACACAAACCCGCCGCCACCCACAATTCTAAATATGTACACAACGAAAAAAAAAAAAAAAATAAAATAAAAATAAAATAAACTCTCAAGTGCAAATTGTACTAAAAAACATTTGACACAAAAAGAAAAAAAAGAAGAAAAATTGTGGTACCCGACTTTTTTTTTTTTAAATCCTTGGTGTGGGTGGTGAGGAAATGGAAAAAGTAAATAAATAAATAAAATAAAGTTGAGAAAGCAAAGAAAAAAAAAATAAAGTACTTCAAAAAATGTGGGGATGGAAGAAAGAAAGCTAAAAAAAAAGAAAAAAACGGGTGGCAGCAAAAACAAAAGGTAAAAAATAAATTAAAGCAAGACAAACGTGCTGGCGATGTAATGATTCCCAGGATTCCGAGGATATATATAAAGTATTAGGAAGAGAGATTGGGGAAGAACGATAATGATGAGAATTATACTCGCGCCTCTTTCTATACCACCCATTCTGTATGTTCCACTATTCGGTTCTATACAATTCCTATACATATAATCATAGAAAACAGGCGCGGAAGGTTTGCAGGCGTTATGTTGGCAGAATAAAAACAATAATAAAAGAAAAAAAAAAAAGATGCACTTTATTATGATGCAGAAAAATTAAAAGGAAATAATAATCGGGAACACAGCGAGTTTTTGCCCATTTTCTATTATTTCAGAAATCAAGAACTCATTCGTCACATGCAATATTCAAGGAAATGCGTCTTTCTCTACATTTCGTTGCATTTCGAATTCTTACAATATTACTTGGAACTTTTTACTTGCATGCTTTCGAAATTTATTACAAACAGAATAAACAATTCCTATAAAGGAAAATCGTCATTTGTGAAAAGGAATTTAGAAACCATGCAGAAATATTTGATTATATACAAATGCTTAAACATTAATGCCATAATTATTATTGTTTAGAATTCTACACAAAATTTACTTTTCTCAATGGAGAGACTTTAATTTTGAATAGAAATTTACATGAAAAACTAATTTCCTTTGCTAAAAAATTTAATAATAAAATTTTCAAGAATAATTCTAAAAAGGACATGATATTTCGTAAATTACAGATGTTACCTAATTTCGCGTTTCTTAATAGAGAAAGTCCATCGTCAAATAGCTTGGTTCCATTGTATAGTATTTCTAATATCAAAAAATATGAACTCATTTAAATCTGACAGAAGTTTTAAATGTTTTGGCGAAAAGCTAAGAAGCTAGGAAAAGAACCTTTCCAAAAGGAATTAATTTAATTCAAAACAAGACGATTTCAGGTTCATAATAATGGTATATGTTTTTTTCTTTTCGTTCGTTTGTTTGTTTTTTTTTTTTTGCTATCAAGACAATAATTCCTTTAAACCAATTTGTATGCATATAAATTATATTATATTCTTCATTAATTTAAATAAATCCTTATGCTTGTAGTTCTTGTAGAGAAGTGAGATTCGAAGGAAATCATCGATTTGAACGGAAAGAATCTACCCAAAAACAAAATAACATCAAATGACAGCGGAAATACACGAACTATTTTTGAAATAAAATTCAGAGTAATAAGAATAGGAAAAATAAAGGCGAAAAAAAACCAAACGACGAATGTAAAGAATGAAAAAAAAAATCCAATTATCCAAGAAACCCATTTTCAAAGTAAATTACAAACAAAAAAAAAGAAAAAAAAACTAGAGACACACACCACCCACATCCCAAGGATGAAAGACGATCCATGTATACATGGTCTAACTGTGCTAAACAAGACGACCGAAAAAAAAGGATATAAAAATTTGAAAAGCAAAAACCAGGGAATATATTTCTGGGAACGGGATAAATAACGGAAAAATTGAAAAGGGAATAGTATATAGTATAGAAAAAAAAAACCCAGGAAAAAAATTGAAAAGAAACGAAAATTATAATGAACTAGCCACCATCCAGCCCCAAAAGTCATTCCATAAGAACATTATTTTCCAACTATGGTATATATATGGCCTAGCGAAAGTTTCGTGGCTATTTCTAGAAGCCCAGAAAATGTCTTCGTGCCTTCTACTTTGGTATATTATTTATTAAATTTATTCTTTCGCTTCCATATTGTGTGTTGTGTGGCTACATGTACGTGTAGAAATCCAGCTTTAAATTATAGATATACTGCACAAAATGGAATTTCTTCCTTCCATAAACTCACACATGCATTATATACTTTGAAGTTTTACAGATCCTAATACCTACATAAGAACCTCGGTTTGATTATGCGCTATAGTTTATGATATTGTGTTTGGCACACATTTGCGGAAAACGAAAAGTAACAAACTATAGTAGCAAAACCACTATTGAAACTTCTATACATATTTCTACATCATTTTAGTTCACTAAAACAACAATTTCCATATTAATAAAAGGAAACTTCGGAAATCATTTCATTTCATACAAAAAATTCAAATTTTGTTCGGCAGTTAGCCGAACTTTTGTTCGGATTCAATTCATTTTCGGACACAATTGTTCTTTCATTGAAAAAGTACCAAATTTCATTGAAATCGGTTCATAAATAACGTTGCAATATCCAGTAATTTACAAAAAAAAAAAAAAAAAGAAATTTTTCTCGGCAGCTAACGGAAGTTTTAGTCCGATCAAACCCAACTTCTGCTAAAATTCGTTGAAATCACTTCAAAAATACGGCCGCAATCTTGCCTATCAGAGACGAACAGACAGACATTGGATAAAAATGATTGCAAACGATTTAGAATCTTCTAAAACGTGGAGATTGCTTGTGATCACAATTCCAGTAACTTACAATATATTATTTTGTATAGAAGTTAGAAATATAAGAATCATAGTTTTAGAAAGTTTTGTGTACTTTTTCAAAAACCTTTTCCGTTTTGATATTGTGGAAAAAGGTTTTCTTTCGTATATCAGTCAAGAAAATATATTTAAAAAACGACGAAAAATTAAGGAACATTTTCTAATTTTTTTTCCTTATGAAATCATGTGCATTTTTTCGAGAAAACGCGATTCAAGTTTCGACTTGTTAAATAAAATCCTGTTAATTTGATCCCTGTCATTTTTGTACCCTTGTAGTTGACAACAAAGTGCATTTTAAATACTTGGTGCTTTTCTAGTATAGCCCAAAGTTTAAAAACTAAGAAAAAACTAATAACTTACAAAAGAAATTGTTCGTGGGATGAAATGTCTGGCTCAAAGCCTGGGATACCCATAATCGAACGCTCCAAAATTTTCATCCGGATGCACCTCTTTATAAATGGTTTCAATACACTATTCTTTTTTATAAAACGTCAACTATTTCTAGTTTTTAGTTAATTTCAGTGTAAAAAAGTATTTCTAATTTTTAGCCCTATGTGTTGTACTTGATCCAATTTCCTCCTTCTAACTCTGCAAGGAAAAGGAATAAAAAGAATATTGTCGAAATTACATATAGAGTCGTAAAGAATAACAAAACAACATTTTTTTAAATCTATGTTTATCTCGTCAAACATAACAAAAAAAAATGAATACAAAATGTTTTCTTATCGTTATCACTCGAAAATTCTTTTATTCTGTGATTCTGATTTAGTATCCTTCCATTTTTTACGGTGATACTAAAAAAAAAAGGGAAAGACAAAAGTTTAGGGCACACAAAAAAATCGGGTCAAATCCATCTCGTGACAGACATGTTAGATGATGTTCACAAATGAAATGGAAAGGCCTAGCGATCATACAAACATCGTACTCGTAAACCAAACCAACAAAACATTGTCTTCCCAGTTATCTTAAATCCATTCATCATAGTCATAGTCAGTCAAAGAGCCCATCTCATGCAAATTTTATGTCGTCCCGTTGTCATATATAGTTCCTTGGGCTTTGTGCGGTTGGTGTCTAAATATATTGTACATTAGCTTGTACGACTGCTGGACATTATAATCATGTTAGGTCCATACTAAATGAAATGCAATAGAAAAGACGACGGAAAATATACACAAGCGTGTATAAAAAGAAATATTGAAGTTTTTTTTTTTTTGAGAAGGATATTTCCTTTTCCCTTGTTTTGTGTTATCTTAAAAATATTTAAATGTGTTCCACATACTTAGAAGATTCTTTTCGAAGATATGTTTCCTTTTAGTGGCACATCTCTAGATCTACACATTACGCTCCCAAAACAAGAAAAGACAACATATCATGAGTAAAGTTTTCATGAAACAACCAAAGATTTTTTTTTTTTTTGGTATAACAAATGGACCAGATGAAACTCTTCAAGATTTTCATTTTTGATGATTCTGTGACAGATTACGTAAAAGGGTTTGACACGTAAAAGCGAAAACAAGATTTATACCCAATAAAGTAGGTACCTGAAAAATGCTACGGGCGAAGTATTATAGTATTGTATTATTAAAACATCATATTTTCGATTGATTCATCCAAATCTTCTTTATATGGCAATCTATTTCTATTTATTTATTTTTCTTAGATGACTTTGAACCCTTTTCTTCTGTCAATATAAATTATCGACTATGACATTGTCTTTATTAGTAGTCGCGTAATATTATTAATAAAAATTCCTTCTAATACAGATTTGTATGTGTCGCCCCTCTGTAAATTTGCTGTCATTCATTTATAATATGAGAGAAAAATCTACCCTCCCAATTCATGCACATGTCACAATTTCTATTGATCCATAAACCGATGTGACTGACTTTCTTCAGATTGCCTTAAGAAGAATTCATTTCAAAGCTTAGACCATTCTTCGTTCCCTTCAACAATCATAGTTGTAGTTCTTTTCTGTATACGATCATATATAATCACATATACTATACACATATAGAAGAAAAGTCCAATCCTATGTGATTGCCATGTCACATGAGGAAAATTGATGACCTTTCGGTAAGCAGACAACCACCCACATTCGATTGTTTTTCAACCACTTTTTTTTTTTTTCTTATACAGCTTGTTGAAATTAGACATATGTGTGCACATATCTTTTTCATGCTTATAGTTTATGTAGCTTTTGGACACTCTAGTCAACATTGATGATTCAGTTAAATCAGGGATATAATCAAGTCACAACATTTTATACTATGTTTTCTTTATGAGACACAAAAAAAAAAAATTAGTTACCTGCTTGTGTTACCCAGCTTAGCACATACAATCCGAAAGATTCAAACGTAAACCATCATAACACGATTATGTTGTCGGCTGTCACAGGCTTTTGACATAGAATTAAATAATTCTATACTGTAATTTTTTTTAGGCCACACATGAAATAAAGGCGGTCAAGAAACAAATGTGAAGAAATTCAATCATATATAGTATAAAAAAAACCTTTTGTTTATGAATTCATCTAAATTTTAATCTGACATTTTCTTCATTGGCAAAATAGAAAATCTATTTTAAAGATCGATGTGCGACCTCTTTTGTGTTTATTAACTAAATATAAATATACTTGTATATATGGTCCATATTCGTATGACATGGAAAAGAAAACTGTCAGCTACACAATATATCCAATCAGGCCAAGGACTTGGATAATGATGAAATCCTGCCGGTTACATATTCCGTCACCAATGACTAAATATGTCAAATATGAATGGATTTCCTCAATTCTCATAGAAATAATTACTAGAAAAATTACCAATTCTCTTCACATGTTCAATGAAAATGCCATTTTTAGTCAATGTCCATCATTTTTATGTTGTGTCCAGAAAAAAATTATAGTTTTATATGCCTGAAATAAATACTATTCATTTTTTTGTGATAGATTTCTTTAGTGTAAATTCGAAAGCCACTGGAGGCCAAATAGTCCCACTAGAATCTTTTCAGTATAATTCTTCTTGACGGAACTAGGTCCAACAGTTGTAGTCAGTTCGAATGAACAAACGCACATAATTTTGAATACATTTGAATATTGGGACAGTTTGGATTGGCACCGAACAAATAAAAACAGACCAATTATTAATAGTTTTATAATCTGGAAAATAACAGAAAATAGATGTCTTTTCATCAAAAACATAATAAATTCGAAAGAACATATTGCAGTTTCTGTTTTCTTTAGTTGACAAATATTTAACAGTATGAACGAATTTCAATGCGGATTAAAAATTAACGGAATCGAATGTATTTATAGAAAATCAATAATATTATTTATTTTCTTAAAACAATATAAATTTGGAACAGAATGAAATACATTAAAATTTTATAACAGTTTTCGAGATCTGAAAAGTACCTATAGAAAATTCTGTGAAATAACAAATTTTTATGGCACAACGGAAAAATATTAAACATATGATGTGGAAAATTGCCAAAAAAAAAGGAAAAACAAGCGCAAAAAAAATATAAGATTGTTTCTGTCAGTCAAGGCGACGCCAATGGGAACGAATTAGGTAATTCTGGAGAAGAAAAAAATAATAATAGATGAGCTTTTTGGCATCGTTTAACTTTGCGTCATGATGATTTTAATTGATGACAACTCAAACGCCATGTGAACAATTTTAATTTTTCTTGTTTTTTTCTCTGTGACCCAATCTCTTCTTATTGAGATTTTCAGTTTTCCGACATACAAATTTCTTCATCAGAAACAGAAAATATTCTCATGTCTTTAATTTACAAGAAAATGAAGTAATTGCTTATAAATATTTTCAATATTATAAAAGTATTTTGTTTTTGACTCATAATTTCAGGTCACAACTCAGCTCTTTTTCTACTACAAGTAGAAGTTTGTATGTAAATTTTTCATATATCATTTTTTTTTTTTTAGGATAGTAGTAACATAAAACGTACACTTGTCTGATAGCGATTATAGTATATATAGTAGAAAGAAAGAGGATGGAAGTGCAATTAATCATCATTACGATGTATTTTTCCATATCTTCCATCCATCAAAGCCACCTAAACTCTACGATCTCTATTTGCGCCTCACCTCATCAATTCGAAAATAACCACTTATCCATCTGTCCATCATCGTCATCTTCCGCGCCATCCTCTCCTATCATTTATAGATATATGGATGTATACGTAGTATGGTAAAATGTTGAAGCATTCTAAAAAACAAAAAAGCTAATCAACTAGTTTTTTAAGAGCCGGGTATATTCCTCTTCAATTGAATTCAAAATTTAGCTTTTTTTTCCACTTTAGCATACGAAATATGTACTTAAGCTCATCATTTTTGTAAAAACGGTACGAAACGTTTTCATATTGGTTCAAAAAAAAAAAATGCATTCGATATTTACTTTCTCTGTACCTTATACAGAAAGAATTACCCAGCTGAATATGCCTTGTGATCTCCAGCTTAGATCGTGAAATCGTGTCAAACATATTAAGAAAGTCTCATAATCTCAAAATTTCATTCTTATTATTTTTTTTTTTTTTTAGTTTTTCTTTTAATATATTTTAATTTCAAAAACCGTAATTAAATTAAACTGTTTTTCAATTTGAGAGGGCGTTAATTCTCTGAAATCAAGAAACGTTTAATTCAAGCTCAAAACTTGAGAACGCGATCTCCTTTCATTTTCGTTTGCGTTTCTTCAATATTATTTTCACGTCGATCACAATTGGTATCGGTTTGGTAGATTTTTATCATAATTGCATTTATGTGGCTTGATTGAATTATTGCAATTACCAATGCTCATACATAAATTAATAGATAAAAAAGTTTGCGAACAATTTAATTGTAGACTTTTTAACATCAGATCGTGTTTATGTTTTCTTTTCTTTTTTTTTATTGTTTTCTTTTAAAGTGATTTTACGGCGCCACGAGTCTTTTATGTTGGATGGAGAAGCGCATTTTAGAATTTTTAATCGATCCAATGGAAACAGAACTTTAGAGTTTATTTAAAACTATAAAACGATCATCAGTTTCACTGTCAAGTTTTTTTTAATTACGTGACTCGCCTACGCATATCGAACAGAAATATAAAAATGTTATCGTTGTTGATCAAATTCGATTTTTCGTTTTCCTTTCGGATACAAAATGGAATTTATGCTTTAACATACGTGAGTTTTTTAAACATATATTCGAATATATATATGAAAGATTCGTACTTTTTTCACGATTGGTCATTGATACATAAAAGTTGAAGGTTTTAAAAAAAATGTATTAAAAATGTTGTACTATAGAGAAGGCGAACGTAAATGATTGAAAATGGTGTCTTAACAAATTACACAAGTAATATTGCAAAAGCTTCTTCTTAGAATGCAAAATTTCTTTCATTTTAAGTTAAAGAATTCAACCCAATCGGAAATAAATAGAATTAAAGATTACACTCGCAAAAAAAAACATTGTAAAATACACCATTTTTGAGTTTGAACCTCATCCAATACTTAAATAGTTTCTAAAGAACTGCATGTACGAGTCTCTATTTAAAAGTTACTGAAAGCATTCATTTCATGGAAAATATATAAATAAATTTAACTTGAATGTCCATCTTGTTGATACTAGGACACAGTCCAATTGTGCCTGGATGAATTGTGCGTGGTCACGAAAGTGACTCTGCTCGTGATATCATTGGAACGCATCGTAAATTCATTGGTACTCATAGTAAAATCCGTTAATATACAGGGCACATATGTATATAGTAAATTTAACATATTTCAGATTATGATTTAATCACCATTAAGTGTAGTAAAATACAGCTGAAACCATAGTAAAATATTGGTAACCTTAAAATAGCAATGATTTTAACTACTTGTATTTCATAGTCAAAGAGTTTTACCATTTTTCATAGTCTGTATTTTCTTTATTTCGACATCAATAATGTGTTAAAGTGGATTTTCCCATCCCAAAAACACAGTACTTTCCAAAAATACTAACAAATTTTATATGAAAACAGGATATGAGAGCCAAAAATTGATAATAACTAGTTTTTATGTTATCAACTTTTTAAAAACAGCCACAACCGGGCCAAATTTTCGGCAAAACTGTGTGGTTTTTTTCCTAGAAATTAGAAATTGTTGTCCAAAACATATACATACCTTTTTTTTCTATAATTCCTTATCTTAAAAGTATACAATTCACAATAAAATTTATTTGCTATTCATTTTGATATCACAGAATGCAGTCAACATCCGCAGTACAAGCCGATTACATATGCGCGCATTTTCTTGGCTCGAAATATCCGTGGTCGCATTGCGGAAATTTCTGTTTTTTGTAGATAAGATTCTATTCCATATAGTTTTCTAGAAAAAGTCATTTCCGAATAAATAACAAAATCACAAATGTTTTGTTTTAATATAATACAAAATAGAAATTTCTTAATTATTCTACTAAATTATTACAGAATTCTTTTTTCGTGACAATTGATAATAATTTTTTTTAGTTTAAGTGACTATTAACTTTTTCTTATATCCAATTTTGATGCTATTTTTAAACAATTTAATTTATTTCGTACCACATTGAATGGCGAATAATTTGCATAGTCGCGATATTATTATATTCAACATTTTTGACTTCCATTTTTTTAAGTACATGTATTTACTTACTATATATAAATTTTTATTTCTTAATTTTCTATACCAAAGGCAATGAACTTCAAATGGTCATGTTTAAAGTCATTTTTATACTTTATCATAATTAATTCATGTGCCCGAATAATTAATCAAAACGTACATACATATACATGTGGATAACGTACAAGGGTTAACCGGTGGGAAGAAATACTATACCCGAAAAATGTATATTAATATGAAATGAAAGAAAAATATTCGACACCTTTTCCTTGAAAACATTTATTTTCTTCATTTACGCGATTCGGCCGCCTCATTGACTTGTGGAACGGAATTAAATTTTATTTTAGTAACATGGTTTTTTTTCTTCTTTTCTGTGTTCTTTAGCCACCATCTTTTTCGGGATGAATACTGATATATGGGATAGAAAATCTGAACAATGTTGTTACTGCTGTTACTACTTTTGTTCTTGTTAATGGTAACGTCGTTTTTATTTTGTTTGATAGCGGCCTGTGGGTAATTAATTCACGCACAAACAAAACCAAGTGAGAGATTTCCTTTTTATTCGGGTGTCTCCATATTTTGCTTAATTACATTAACATATACAGGCCTTTAACACAAAGGAAACGAAGAACGATACAGAAATCACGTCAAGATGTTAAGATAATAATGAAAAAACACAAAAAAATATACATATACATATATATATCATCGTGTATAAAGCACAACTAAGTTAGTTTACTCATTCTTCTTAAATTGACTCAAGTTCTTTTCATTTCAAGAAACATGGTCGTCATTAAGATTTTCGATAAGAAAACTCAGTTGCTATTTTTGATGATCAAAATAAGATGTGGAAAGGCGACAATTATAAACTCCTATTTTTATACGATTGTGTGAAATATAGTATATGTTATGTACTTGAAATTTGAACGTTTTATAGGAAATATTCTATAGTAACAAGAATAGTGCGTGCCCATTAAGATCATGGAATGGAAAATTTGAAGAAAAAGGATCTTTTAAATTAGATAAAAGTATAAATGATTCCATTTGGTCGACCATAGAATAGCAGTTATTTCAGACATTATCAGCTCGAATTCATCAAATTGTGTGACATAGCTAAATTGTCAACAATAAATCTATCGATGAGAAACGGAAACGGAAGTAAAACTTCATATCTTCTTATTCTTCTCATTGGCAATTTTACATTCAAAACTAGCTGGTATTTTCTTTTTTTTGTATTTTTAGAGGGTTTATCATGAAAAGAAGAGGTTAGGGTTAAAATGGGTGACGCATTAAATTGAATTTCATCATTATTTCGACGACAGAATAAAATTATTTAAATCAACGAATTTCTCTTGTAAATCTTCGGCTTTATATTATTTAAGTATACACAAAGAAACTTCGTCTTTGGAATTCAAACTTCATCAATATTATTATATATATATATATGTATAGTATTTTGTATCGTCTTTAAAACGGAGTCAAGTGCAAAAGAGATCCAATAAATAGCCGCTTTTCAAAATTTAATTCATTCGGTTCCCATTCTTCTTATCATATAAAAACCCGCCAATCTTAAAATATATACCCGAAGTAGATCGGAATGGTTTAACGGATGATGAAAATTCCTTTTTTTTTTTTACTCGATTTTAAGTTGAATTTTTTCTTGTCTTTTAGCTTTAGCTATCCTATCATAGTCCTCGGAACTGAAGCCAAAGCAAAGTTTCATTTGATGGACCTATCCTCCTATGAAATTATTTAAATTTTCCCAAATTAAATTCATTAATCAAATTTCATCTTAGACTAACAACGGACTGTTAGAGCGGCAGTGTGATGTAGAAGGATCAACTGGAATGAAAACTTTCTGCTTTTCGGGTTTTTTCTTGTCTTGTCCTTAAAAATCATCTGCTTGGTGGTATATCGCTACGTATGTATTTACATAGATTGTAGGTATCTACAATTTACTAAAAGCCACTACAAAAATTGTTTCTATATATTCACCTTATATATAGCTTGGATGTTTTACTTTGTATATTTTCCTCGGTTGTTTTTTTTTTCTCCATTTCACATTAAAAAAAATAAAGAATAAAATCTGTATATATTCTTTTGCAGTTATGGTTTTCCTAGGATTTTCTTTAGGGTCCTTTCTTTTATCCCAGAAGACTTATGAAGGAGTATAACTTTAATCACTTAATAAAGGACTGTATAGAATTACAAGACGATTTTTGTGCTGAAAGCAATGCTTTCTGTTTGTAGATTAATGCATTCGCGAATTGCTTTCTTGTCAATTTGCTCATTTAAAGAGATTTAATACATTTTGAAAAAAAAAATGAAAATTCCAGAAAGAAAAACGAGAAAATGTTGGTCAAGAAATTTATATACTTTCTAGCAAATATTGTACTAACTATTTTTTTTTTGGCAATTTCCTTTTATGTCGAACAATTTTACATGAAAATTGTCTTTTTTTATTCGTTTTTTTTTCTGGTTTTTTTAATACAAAATTGAATTTCATTTGATTTTAAGAAAGACGAAAAAAAATCGTTTTTAACGATAATTAAAGTAACGGAATAAAGTAAACTGAAACATTTAGATGAAAGCTTACAGATAAATTTGAGCATTCTCTCAACTCACAGCAATCCATTAATAACAATATAATACGATATTTACTCGTTGGCCCGTTCATTTACTATATATCGTTAGAAAAGAAGCTAGAAAAGATAATATCCAACCGAAATCTTTAAAAGGTCCAATTTACGGCCCCAGACATAATAAAATAAAACCAATGTTTGAAATGCTTCAATGCTTCTTAGTATACTAAGAATTTTTTTTTTCTTTCTTTCTCAATTTAATATACCATACTTTTTTTCGGTTTGCTATTACTCCTATATATAGTATCTATGAGATTCTATATCGCTATTATGACCACGACCCTAACTGACTTTTATGACCGCCAATAAACCTGATACCGAATTTACGTTCGCCAACATAAATACTGCTCTACTGGAGAAAACGAAAGAATCTTCCCTTCTCAATTCGGAGAAATTCACATTACTTCTCTGATACTTTCTAGTACATTACATATGGGACATGAAGCTACTACAAAAAAGCAAAAAAAAAAAAAACGAAACAAAAATGATTGCTACATTAAAAACTAAATCGACTGGACTCTGATGATGATGATGATGATGATGGGGTCTCCGGAATTAGATATGGGATCAAATTAAAGAACCAGCTATATACAATGTTATTATATATAGAGAAGAAGTTTTGATATAATCGAACAAAAATTATATATTTTTTGATAATATTGAATATCGTTTCCCATTCGGTAGTTCGAAGACTTGGAAGCATAAAAATTCTATGCGTTTTTATACAATATCACGTTTATTGGCAATAACCAATTTGTTCATTTCAATCCTTATTGAGACTAGCCCCTGATTATTATTCAACTATATTATATATTTTTGTACCGCAGGGGTAAGGAGTAGCACAGGGAATACGTTATGTGTCCTCCATTTAGATTTTTATGATTATTCCTTCCTTATTTCATTTCCTCCAATTTTGGATACGAATGAATCGGATGAAAAATAACATAAAAAAAAAAAATAAACAAAAGAAAACGATTTTATGCTACTACTCACCTTGATAGTAGAAGAAGGGAGAAAACTTCATTTAGAACTTCATGTGTGTACTCCTTTATCTTGCTTCCTGCCTAGATTATGTGTATACGAAAACGAGGTCCATTTTGTCGTCCAATAGCCTCGTATTCTTGCTCATTTTTTTCCGTTTTTATTATTGACCGCTATAAAAGTTAATTGGCCCAGATTATATCTATTAGTAGAACTATATGTGTATACAGTCCAAAAAGAAAAAAATAAAAAAATACATATTGGACGATTTTTATCATGCTCTGTACTATACAGTCTAGGTCAGTCGAAAGTACTTATACGGCTCTTTAGTTTTTACCAAAGTTTATTGTAAAGAAGGTGGTTTATACGCGTATTACGCTCATTTCATATTTTTATTACCCTCTCTTATATACGATTTATATATAAAATCATATAACCAAGGATTACGATATATACTTCTCTACCAGTTGACCGATATGGATGCTTAGAGTTCCATGAAAATGTTTCGTCTTTCAAAATGGATATAGTCACACTTGGGGATTACTTTATACCATGTCCTATTCCAGTTCCATATATGTGATAATTTCGAAACTGAAAATGTAAAAAGGGTCTCTCCTATACACTATTTCTACGTACATGTAGTTGATGTTAAGTCATTGTTTCCTTCCTTTTCAAATTTTCTTGTTAGATTTTCTCTTTTTTCTTGATTGTATATACTTTCGCCGGGGTTTTGATCATCATGTCGTCCTAACACACGGTTGCCTTTTTCATAAAAAAAAATAAAATAAAATAAAATAAAAAGAAAATTTTCTTTGAAAACACACCAAAAAAAAAAAGTATAAACCCGAGCACTGATATATTCTATAGAGGCTTTTTTTATTTGAGCATTGGGAATAGGAAGGATATGATTCGAACCTGGTACCTTTCATGTACATTCATTGCCTCTAGTATGGTTTCGATTGTATACCACCCACGGGATAACTGTCTGGCGTCCTTTTTTTTTTCTTTTTTTTTTTTTCTATAGACCTAAATTTGGAGAAAAAAAAAGAAACGAAAACGACGGAAATTTATTGGAAGATTTTCGGTACGTTCAGAGTACATGTGTCTATATATGTAGTTTCCTTTTTTTCATCGAGTATTTGTTGGACTCAATTTGATTTTCTTTTTCATGGCACATATTGCAAAAAAGAAAAATCTCAATGAGTTACAATCTTTTATACCCGAAAAACTTCAAGTAAACGATATATTCCGTTTTCTTCATTTTTTTTTTTTATTGAGAAATCGAAAATGGGGAGACGGTTTTTGTAATCATAATAAGACTTCTGTAATACGATGTAATGAAAAATTGAAAGGAAACAGTCGACCAAATACCAAATGATATTGAAAAGGGTGCGATTAGAGTCATCATGTTTATAATAATATCTATGAAGCGTTTTTTTTTTTTTCTTCTTTTCGTCCCCAAAATTAATTCAATAATTTCTTTTCGAATAGAAAGAAATTCTTTGCGTACGTGTGCATTATTTTCCAAAGACGACAAATAAAAGAATATAATTTGAAATCAATGAGAATATTCTATAGAATTAAATTAAATAATCTATATTCCTTCAAAATCAGTCTTGCTAGACGCGGGGTTTCTTTGAATTATCTATCCTTTATTTTGTTGTTCGTAATTACAATTGGTCAGATGATTGGTGTACCAATCAGGCGTGCAATAATAATGGCGAAATTAACGAGTATCTAAATTCGACTAAAACTCATCCTGTTTTATTTGTCGAACTTATTCCTGAACAAAATAAATTTGTAAAACTGCAAAAAAAAAAAACGTTGTTATTAAGTCCTGTTGAAGGTTTTCCATTTTTCTGGATAGTTTGATTCAAGTAAGATTGTCAAAAATTGGTTCCGTAAGGAATCTTATTTTCTAGAATTGGCATCGAAATATTTTGGCCCCTCTACAGTCTCTGTCTTCGTACAAGTACAGGAAGAATTCAAGAAAAATTTTCAAGTTAATATCATTTTCGGAACGTACCTCTGTTTGAAACTGCACTTTTAAAACGTTCTCAGTCTCGAACTCTAGAATAATTCACGAAAATTTTAAATCAGCTGTCTGCATTGTTGTCCTAAAAGTACAATAAAAATTATTTCTTCATATAAATTAATCCTTTGGCTTATTTACCATATCTTCTAGAAAGATCCTGTGGGATATTCCAAATGAATTCCAACAATATAGTATGTAGTTTAAACATGATGATTCTTTCAGAGAATTCAGGGATTCCGTTGATGAATTTCCCTAATGTTGTGTCCTTTCTTAAAATTCGATGAAAATTCGATTCGGCAAAGAAAACAGACGTTTTCCTTAATCTAAAGTCAATAAATTTACTTTATTTTTCTTGTAACAACATTTTTTTTAAGTGTCAAATTTTTTTTTTCTTTAAGACAACGCATTTTTTATCAAATATCGCGCACGGTTATTGAATTTTATCCTTGTGTTCGTTTATTTGAATGTTGATTTGTTTATTTATATATTTTTTTTTTTACATTCAATTCAATTACAAAAAACCAGCTATTTTATCGATAAAAAATATTTTCAATCGATTTTGAATATATTTGGTGTTTATTGATGTTTTTTGCTTCAGTGTGTATTCATAAATAAACATATATTTTATGTTTCTTGATGTAGTTTCTTTGGTGCTGGCGGTTTCTCGCGGTCGTTCCGAAAGGTGGTGATGATAAAAATGATGATGATGAAAAAAGATGCAATAAAATTCTAAAAAAAAAAACGGAAGGTGATTTGAAGTCAAAGAAGAGAAGATGTTGGTGTGGTGGACAGACGTCCACAGTTTTCGGTGTTTACGTTTACTTTTTAGAGTCTGTTGTTCACACAATAGAAAAGAATATTGGAAAAGAGTAACTGCAAACGAGATCCAATTCGATTCCCATTTTCTTCAAGTGGGCGTTGATTTTTTTCTTGTTCTTTTCTTATTTTTGGGTCCATCATAGTCGTTCCTCTTTTCTTCTAAATTTCTAACAAATTTTTGGGCTTTTGTTTTTTCTTCTTAAATATTTTCACCTTTTGTCCCTCCGTTGTCTGTTGTCTGCTTGTGATGATGATGATATTTCTTTTTACTTGTCTTATTTGTGGTCCCCACCCGAGAACACCGTGTACTATTCTATTGACGTATATTTATTCTACAACTTCTTGTTGATTTTTAACTTCTATACAAAGTATATAAGTTACTGCAATCATGATTTCCACGTTTCAGAAGATTCTAAATTGTTTCCAATCATTTTTGTCCAATGTCTGTTTGTCTGTCCTTCTGTGGTAGGCAAGATTGAGGCCGTATTTTTGAAACAATTTGAACGAAAATTAGTAGGAGCTGTTTTTCCACATGAGAACCATTCTATCCGAAGTTGAAGCCGATCGGACTAAAACTTTGCATAGCTGCCGAAGAACAAAACTCGGATTTTTTTGTATTAAATGAAACGATTTCCGAAGTTTCCTTCCATATTATCTTCATAAATTTTAGTTCGGATAACTAACAAATGTGTTACCCGATTTTAGTTAAATTTGTCGAGTTCCGTTGACTGTTTCTTGTTTCTTGCCAGCAGGTCCTGCAGACCGAAATCCTTTTGCCAGATGTAAATTTTTAAGGAATATTTATGAAAACTTGCATTAGGATTCAAATGATGAATCATTACCCAACAGTATGAAAAGGACGAAGATTAAAACATTACATTAAGTTAAAAACTTGCTTTCGAAGTAATTTTCAAAAAAAATTATATGAAAGTTAACTTGGGACCGAATGAAGGGAATTATTAGAAAGGACGAAAAATATGAAAAATATATCAAATTAAAAACTTTGTTTTGAAGCAATTATCAGAAAATTTAGCATGTTAAGTAAAAGATTAGGGAATATTATATATAAGAACGAAAAGGGCTGGTGCTGAACATTTTATAGTTGTTTTAAACTTTTTTTTGGAAAGTAAAATTATTTGGATATATGTATGTATAGAAGTTTCAATAGTAGTTTTGCTCTATAGCTTGTTTTTACTTCTTTTCTTTAACTTCATTACGATAATTATGCTTTGAAAGTTGTTACTGCTACGTTTCGTTGTGATCTTGTTCTTGTTCTTATTATTTTCTATTTTCTTTTTTTTTCGGGTAAATCCTAAGCTCTGTATCTCTTGAATGGGAAGAATAACATGTAGAATTTTCCCTTTTTTTTTTGTTTAGATGTCACATTCTGTGGAGCGTTTAATTGGATGCTAGTTGACATTGTATATACAGTTAGAATGAATGTTATATATCACTTTATCATGTAAGATTCTGAATATAAAATGGATATTGTACCAAAAAAAAAAGAAAAAACAACAAGAAAGGGATTTAAGACTTTGATATGCTTTAAGATTTTTATAGAAATGACTTAAAGTATTGTTCTTTTTCCTGTTTTTAAGTAAAAAAAAAAGTAAAAAAAAGAAAACAAATGGAAAAAGAAAATGGCTCTAATTTAATATTTTTTAATATTATTTTCATTTCTTTTTTAGTAGGATATCTTTTTTTCTGTACTAACTTAAAAATCTATATGTATAAAAAAGAAAATATTTTACATAAAAGAAGTAAAGCAAAAGAGCCTGTGATCCCATTCCATATAATTATTTTACCAAAAAAGAAAATATTCTATTCATCATATTTCAAGCGTTAAATTTTAATTACTCACTCACCCCAAACTCACGTTCCAAGAGTAAATGCGGATACTTATACGAACATGAAGAGTTCTAAGAAAGCCGATCATTTCAATGTACATATAGTGAAATATTTTCGAGTTTGAGACATAATAGTAGATGAAATTCCATTCGTACTAAATAACAAGCGATCTTAATGCCTGAATGTCACATAAAATATATACTAAAAAACAAAACACACTGTCGAGAAAACATATAAAAACATCTTTCTTCGTTCCAAAAGAATCTATGAAGATGTGTGAAGCATCTTCGAAATGGAATGTTCTTTTTTTTTTTATAGAATAGATGAATATATATATATATATATTTTGGATGCTATACAAGAAAAAAAAAATGAAAATAACCATAGACCTTTCCATATCTTAAAGAGGAGGAGTGTGAAATTTTGAAAATTCAACAAAACTCTTCATGTTCTCATCGGATGTTTTGAGAGATGTTAAATGAACAAACAAAACAGGCCACATGTCCATGTCATTTACATATGATTCGACCATTTTTAAGTCTGGAATTTCGATTAAATTATATGTATATATGAAGAATGCGATCTTTTATAATATGAACGTTTATTCTTATAATATAAGAAGATGAAGAAAGACCATGTTGATTGTTATTTTGTTGGCAATGTGTTGTACATAATAAAATATATTAATCTTAATATGAAAACGAACATTGATGCAGACCAATGGCGGACCCCTCTGTTTATGCTGTCAATTTAGCTTAATTTAGTATCATGATTAGTTGCAATGAACTTGAGGAAGAATAAAATATATATTTTCAGAGAACATGATTAGGATGCATTCGAATGTGTAATAAGATATGTGACACAATATAAAAGCCTAATTAGGGAATGGAGAATTTAAATATAGAAATTTCAAATGTGGATGGATGATAAGTAAAAAAAAAAAAAAAAGAAAACTGTAAAAGATATAATATAATTGATATAATCAACAAGGTAGACTCATTAAATAATAAGGAATAAACTTGTTAGGGCAACAGTTAGAGTTATAAGGAAACTTTATCAGCCTATAAGTTGTTGGTAATATCGACACTAAATACGTCTCAATTATTGACATAACTAAAGCATGTTATCGTTTTGTTGTGAATATCTTTTCGGCCTATCGCCAATTTTTTGATGCCCTATGGTAGAAATGGGACTCGTAATTAACAAACTTATAGTTCAATGAATTTACTTTGATTAAATGGTGTTCACTACTGAGTCAAACTGCAATGACAGTTTCACACTATTCACGCGTGATGTGTAAAATAATTCCGATAGAAAAAGTACATCACGTGAATCACCCGTTATATAAATTTATAGGTTTATCAATTAGTTCAATAAAACAATTCGATTATTGGGACCTTCGCCTTATTATAATTCATATCGTTAGTAAATCTGAACTTAGGTATAAATATTATTTTGCCTTATTTCAGGCATGACTACCATATACTAAACATATGGCTTCATGTTAAACTTTAACATTTGTTTGCAAGTTTTATATTGCATTCGTGCATAATTTTCCATTAAACCTCATAAAGGCTCCTTGAAAATACATTCATTGACCGATAAATACAATGGCATGAACTATGAAACTACATATATAGATAGATATAAGGCGGCAATGGGTTAAGTGATATTTGAGAAATTTCCAATAACAATATTCCAAATGCGTCCTTTCTAAAGTAAGAAACAATTCAATATGGATTCTTTTATAACAATGCACCAACACACAAAGTGAAATAGAAGTGGGACAATGAAATATAAAAAAAAAAATAAAAAAAAATCCGAAACACCTATATATACATTCTCTAACTAAAAGACAAATGGTTCAAATGGTTGGACACAGAATGGTCAGGTAAAACAATTGAATCGTTAAAGAGAGAACAGAAGAAAAAAAAACAAACGATGAACTCAGAAGGTTTCCAAGATTGCTGGAGTCAACATAGACTATTTTATTTGAAAAATGGATTTTCTTTTGTCCAAGCAAAAAAAAAAATATTATATATTCTAAAAATGGAAAAGAATTTGACCAAAATTACATAGAAAAGAAGATACCTTATGCATTCTTTTTTTTTTACCTGGTTTTTTTATGTCCAGGAATAACCAACAAAAATCTTTTATGTAGTTAGAATATTTATATATGTTTATCATTATTATGTTTTTCTTAAATATTCGGTTTTTTTTTTTGTTTTTGTTTCTAGGCTGTCTCCTCGACGGAGTTCCGCCATCGGCACCACCGGATGTTCCTCCAAGGAATCCAACAATGAATCGAATGAATGGACGTGTTACTGGTAACCCAAACGATTTGGGTGTAGATTTTGAACCATCGTGTTTAGTTAGAACGCCATCGGGCAACGTATACATTCCTAGTGGTAATTTAAGTGAGTACTTCTCATTAAAGTGCTATTAAAAAAAAAATATATATATATATATAAAAAAAAAACTTAATTAATTAATTTGGAAAATTGATTTTCAAAAATGAAAAAAATGTACAAAAATTTTTTTTTTGGCGAATGAGAAATGGATTACATAAAAGAAAATTTTGTTTTATAATATTTTATTCCCAAAATACATATGTGAAGAAAACATGTCTTAATGTCTTCTCGAAAATATATATTTTTTACTTATTTACAAAAACAAACATAAAAAGAAAATCGATAAATATATTTTCTTAGATCTTTGCAATTATTTTTACGTTACTATGTTGCTGTTTTATGCTTTTGAGATCTCTGTGCGACATAACCTAGTAATTACACTTCGATGACTCTAATTATATTTTCGTAACTTTCATTTCATTCTACTACCCCTTTTTTAGATTCCTATTTCTTTTTTTTTTGCAGAACAATTATCACATTAGCAAAAGAGTCTACCTTTTTGGATAATTAATTCCGTTTTCAACGTTAATACTCGAATTTCTCTCGACTTGTTCTATCTTTCTATTATATACACAAGACGACTTCTATATTCGATTTATGAATATATTTCTTTACAGTACGGAGAATAACGAACGTTCCTAGACATGATGACGATAGGCGGCTATGGATATAGACTCTATACATATAGTATTTCGAAGGGATTGACTATGATAAAGATATATGGGGAAAATGTGGGAATGAAAAGAAAATGTAAAATTTTCATAATTTCACCAAATCATAAAGGAAAAATTATTTTTAAGTGTTATATACTGAGTTTTGAGCGATTTTTTTTGATTTTTCTTTTTTTTATCCTAATGGAGTTTTCATCAATATTGTTTTGAACTTCATCAATTCGATGTAAGTTTAATCCTGCTGAATATAGTTTGCACAATGCGGGCTCGCTTTATGCTAAATACCAGATATTACTTCTTAGAGTTAAATTCATTGATTTAAAAATTCATTAGATTTGTTAACTACGAGTTCCAATTTCTACCATAGGGCATCAAACCGATTTTAAGTTTGTATATTTTTGAATTGGCAGATAGAATATTTTATATAGTATATAAGTCAAATTATGCTTTCTCAGAATTAATAGTCCTTTTGTTGGTACAAGTCTCAAGTTCAAATCAAATTTTCAACAATTTCAAATTTATTTCGCTGTAGTCTTCATTGTCCCAGAATGGGGGCCGTAATTTTAGTGTAACTTTTTCAAATAACGTTAAAAATTCAATAAAAGAAAAGAATTTTAAATATTTTGATAAAAATAAACAAGAACTTAAATTATTAATTAACTTAATTTTAGACTTACATGTTAAAGGTGAATTCTTAGAATAGAAATATGGAAACCTTTTTGAAAATCATTTTGATGTTGTCATTCTTTTCCTGAAATATTTCATTAATTATATTAAACATAAATTTAAAAATTAATATACTTGATGTCAAGCTGAAGAGTTTTAAATAAGTAAAACTTTTTGTCAATGGTTCTCTGAATCAATACGAGAAAACCGAAAATATTGAAGCGTGCCAACCCGACTCGAATGTTGTAAATAATTAACCCTTTTTATTTATATGAATTAGGTGTATAAACTTTATTTACACTTATTTCTGCGATAGCAATTAGTCTTAAAAATATTTGTCTATCAATAATTCATTTCTACAAAAATTATTTGTTTATTCACAATAGAAAAACACTATTTCCAGCAATTTAATCAATGTGTAAACACACTACAAATAATCACTTTTATAATCACTTCGATCCAATCACTTTTGCTTCTGCTTCTGCGATGCTTCCACCTTATATAATCGTATGGAAACGTTCTAGAACTTACGTACAATTTCTTAAGCATGAAATATATATGATAACATACTTCCAGAACTCTCAAACTCAATATTAGTGATTATTTGTGCTGTGTTTTTCTTAGAATATTTCAGGGGTTCTAGAAATCCCATTTATTTCATTTTAATTAATGTTCTTTAATTATGTTCGTTTTTTTTTGTATATGGGAATTTTTATGAGAAGTTCCCGATTTTCTTTTATTAAGAAAATCCGTGAAATCTTCTCCTACAAATATGCAATATCATATGCCAAAAAGAAAAATTAATTATTAATAGTCAAATAAAAATTAATACAATTTAAATTTTTAATCGAAACTCTTTTTTTTTTCATCTTCTTTTTTTAAATAAAGTCAAATCAATTTATAGTTCAATCGAATTCTATTTAAAAATATTTATTTATTTGACAATTTTATCAGAAATTAACAAAAAAAAAAAAAGAAAATAAACTGAAATTATATTTACTCGTTTCCATATGGAGCAAGAAGAAACCCCATCTTCCGTTCGTAGTTCTGCACCTCAAACTCAATTTTATTTTTATTTCTAGTCCCAATAATATAAATAGGCTTCATATTGCCGTGCCGCACCGATGTGAGATGTAATTCTCTCGTTCGATCTCTGCAAATATTTTCAATGAAATTGATTTACAAAATACACAAAATATAAATAAATAAATACATAAAAATATAAAAAAAAAAATGATTTTTTTTTCTTCCCAAAATGCTATCCAAAAAACGATATATACGAAAAAATATGTACGCATTTTATATACGATATACGCGCCTTTGATTCGAATTGGTATAAAAGGAGATGGTGTTCGTTAATGGCTTACAAAAAAAAAAGCGATAGATTGTTTTGCGATATTCCGCTAAAAACCCCTCGTTAGACTATCAGCCAGGGACTGTTTCCTTTTTTTTTTTTTTTTTTCTTCTCCCATAATATTATTGACTAAAAATTTAACATCAAATGATAACCGAGGTCTTTTTGGTATACTTCCAGAAATATTAAATTCTCCAGCCAGAATGAAATATTTCAGAGTCGTATCCAAAAAAAAAAAAAAAAAACCATGTCGAAATTGTATTTTGTTAATTTTATTATATATTTTTATCCTTGTCAGAGAATACTGGACCGAAATGAATCCTTTGGAAAATATCGTTGTATTCTTTTTTTTTTTTTTTAATGATAATTATGTTTTCCCAAATTACATTTTGTTTCATTTCGACTTTGTTTTATTTTTTAACAACCAAAAAAAAAATAAAAACCACACAAACAAACAATGTTTCTCTCCAAAAATTGTACAATCATTCTATTTTTGGTGTAGAGCTCAAGCTTCCACTTTATAGACACCATTAGAATGGCTTTATATCTTTATTAAAGTACAGACGGCTCCCGGTTCAACCAATATATATTCTTCTTCATAGTCGTTCCCCACTAGCCTATTACTCGCGGTCTATAAATTTGTCACAATTAGTACTACGAGGCGGTTTTTATGATTTTTTATGGGCCTATTATGTTTTATCATGTTTCATTATGGTATGATGCCTTAATTTTTGGCGACCAAGTAAAAAAAATAAATAAATAAAGCAGCAACAAACAACCACCACTCATCATATTTGCAAAAAAAAAAAAAGCAACCGACAAGAATATGGTATGATGATGGCTGCTGATGTTGGAAAAAGGACCCATCCGATTAGGATATTGTAGAAAAACCATTTTGTTGACCTGTAACAAGCGATAAAAATGTTGTTTTATATTTTGCGGTGGTTTGTGTTTATTTTTTTTTCTTCCTGTTTTTGTTGTTGTTTACATAAAATTACTTAACATCTCGACTCGCGTAAATGATTACTCTCGGTAATTTCTTGTGTATAGCCAAAAATTCTTCCCCAATGGGGTTTTAATCATTGGACAAAAAAAAAATGTAATATCTTAGTAATTAATTAAAGCTATCAAATATTAAATTAAACATTTTCTTAATAGAGGAAAATCATGAAATTTATTGGAAATATATTCAAAAAAAAATTTTCACTAAAATATCGAATTTTTATTAGAATTTTAAAGTGCCGATCAATTTAAATAGATAAGTAATACATAATTAAAGTTCATCAATCAAAATGTTGTTACCCTTCAATTGAGTAAAAGTTGTGTACCTTAAAAAAAAAAGAACACAAAAAGATTTTGGAGTCAATTCCAATCCTGCCGACCGAAAATATTGTTGATTTTCTGTTGGGTTGCCTTTTAGTCTATCGTATATACCCAAAAAAAACAAAAAAAAAAACCAACCAAATCTACCTTTACTTTATTCTTTGACTTAAATAGGATTGTAAAGTTTTTTCTAGACCTTTAAAGAGATTCTCCATGTTTACGGGACTTTGAATAATTACTGGTCCCTCTATAATCAAATTTTCACTTCAACTTTGATCTTTTCTGTGATTTTCTTTATATATATATATATATATATATAATTAAAATGGTGAGAATGAGTATAAATATAAAAAAAAAAAACGTTAAACTTTTTTCATTATTTCTGAGTGTGTGCGAAACGTCAAGATTCTATATTTCTTAGGCAACCTTTGATGTTAGAGACTTAAAAAATGTCAGAGTAGGCAGTATATATATATATATATTGGAAGAGAAATAAAATCTAAAATCAGTCCAACAAAATTTCATATTTCATTGGAATTTCATTCAAATAAAAGGTGAAAAATATTTTAATTAACTTCTTGACACAGACTCGGGGGCACTTAATAGTATTCAAACCTTAGAGAATATTATACCAAATTTAAATTACAGTATTTTTTCTTTCTTATTTCTACTTGCTCTATACAATGTATAAACTGAATATTCATGAACATGTCTAAATTTTGTAAGAGTTTTCGTGATTTTGCAACAAAAAAAAAAGTATCATTTATATATGGTTTGAATAATAGACAATTAATTTAACGAGGTAAAACAAAATGCCTTCGTTATGAGTCCTGCTGCCTTCAACAATTTCACATTATTTTTCTTTACTAACAATTTGCATCGAACAAAAAAACTTTGAGAAATATAGACAGTTTCATCAGGAAATCAGCAATTGCATATTTTCAGGCGCATATAAAATATGGAATAGACCAGATTAAGGAAATTATGTATATAAGTATAGAGGAAGTAATGTTTCCAGTTATTTTGATATCACATCATCAATTACATTTTTTCGATAGAATTCTTGAAATTATAAAATATTTCTTTACGTACTATATACCTATGAATCTCAAAAATTATCTTCTAAACATTTTTAATAACAATATTACCACCGAAACACTTGATTGATCAGAATTTAGATGAAATTCCGTAAATTTTTAAATAGAGATAGTATATATGTCTACAGAATAATGAATACCTATAAAATAATATTAAAATCAATTTTCAATATTACCAAAATTTATTGCAAACTCGAAGTATTATCATTGTTGGTTATTCTTGTTTGTAATGATTACTATGAGCCCATCTTTAAATGTTACATCCCTATTTTTATTAACGAATTCCCATTCCAAATTCACAATAAATTCAATTCTTCACCACAAAATACTTTGAGAATGGAGAACAGATAATTCCTTCTAAATAATTTTTTTTTTTTCCCTTCATTCCTGACTATATATATCCTTTTCATCTTTTTCATTCTGATAAACGGAAAAACTGAGGAGACGATAATTAAAATAGGATTTCCTGGGGATTTTTCATTAAACCCCATTCGCTTGTATTGACTGCTATATGTATATATATATATATAGTATGTTACGCAGCCTTTTGGTGTAGTATACTTGTATGTTCGTCTAAATTTGTGATTAAATTGTAATTATGTGTCAGCAACTTTTTTCTCTATTCCTGTTTTTCAAAGAAAAAGAAAAAAGAAGGAAATTCTATCCAAAAAATAAAAATGCTGAGGCATCAGTACAGTACTTTTTCTTAAGCTCTCTTTCAATGAATATTTTCCTCAAGAAGAATATTTATGTTTGGATTGAAAAGAAAAATAAAAAAACAAGAAAGAAAAAACGTTTCTTTTCCAATTTTTATCCATCATCTCGGTCTTTTCACCAATGTTAATGACGATGATGATGATGATGATGATGATGGTGTCAGTTAATTGTTTTGCATACAATTTTTCTGTTTTAAAAAAGAATGTTTTCTTTTTTTTAGTATAATTTTGATTAAAAACTGTGCTGATTCTTTTGCCCATAACAAATTCTTAAATATAGATACTTCTTTCATTATATTGCATATAGAGAAATGTTCTTTACCCAAAAAGAAAACTTCAAAACTTGAAACTAATTTGAATTTGGATTTTCTATAAAATTAATTAATATAATTGAGTTTACTATTCAATACCGAAATACCGACTGATCACATTGTAGAAAACTAGAATTTCCATCAAAATGTTTGAAACATTTCAAAATGAATCAAAAATCCTTTTGTCTGTCGACATCATTAAGACATTTGAATATGCTATCCTATCTCATTTTCCTTTTTCTTTTTCCTGGTAACCAAATGAAACACATTTATTATGGTGCAAGAGAAAAAATTCATTTCCATTTCTCTCATTAGTTCAGGAGCTTTTTTCGTTTGTTTTTTTTTTTTGTTTGATGTCCTATCTTTAAATAAGCTTTCAAGAGCTCATACATTCAAAAAAAAAAAATCCTTTTTTCGTCATTTGAAAGTTTTTTTATTTTTTATTTTTTTACAATCCTAGATAAAATGTAAAACCGGATTTTAAGATTTACACCGAGCAGATTTTTGATGAGGTTTGTGCCTAAAGAGGAGAGAAAGTAAGCAAAGTTAGGGCACTAACAAAAAAAAGGAAGAAAACAAAAAGAAATAAATGGAAATGAAAAATATCACTTGGGATATATTTTCATTCCTCTGGGATAAGATTTAACGGAGCTGATATATATCTTGTTTTTTTTTCTTCTTTTACTTATGTTTGTCTTTTTTTCTTCCTTTTTTCATATTTCTTATTGTGTATATATTTTCTCTACGGTATGAAAAAACTTGTGGAAAAATTGTGGTTAATGCTTTTCAAGGACGACCAAAAGATATGCTAGAATGCACTTTTGGATATGTAGTTTTCTCATATTCGCTTTAAGAAGGTATGTTAATTAAAGGATTTCTGTAAAAATTTCACTTGAAAGATCCAAACAAAAAATAACCGGTAATAAGGCAACAAAAAGAAAAATAAATAAGATGGTGATGACAACAACTACAGCCATATTTTAAAAAAAAATGAAAAAAAAACAAGAATTCAGATAAACGTTCTAAAAAAGGACGACGTTGAATGTTTGGTCGTCGAAAGGATCAAATGTCTACAGCAACGTTGGGAATACGATATAAAAAATAATCTTATGCATGAGAACACGTTATTCAGCGACGCTTTATGGTGATTACATGCTGAAGAATTAAAAATAAAAATCTCTTTTTAATTAGTAAAAATGTTTTAATATCTGAAGGGATTTCAGACATATATATATATATATATGCAAAAAGAATTAGTAATAAATGTTCATCTACTATACTTACTAAGTGATTTATTATTATCATAAAAAAAAAATAATCAAGTTCCATAAAATCAACAATATTTTTTTCGGTAATTTCATTTAAATTAGCTATGTTTTAAACATAAACGACGAAAAATTTAAATATCCAAAGAAATCCTTGTGTGTATATAGAATAAATTTGAAAATAGCATAAATATATCAATATCATAACAATATTATTCTAACCTAAATAACGATTGACGAAGAAATCCCAATTTGGCATCAATTCGTTCAATTTTTGGGAAAATCAGAACATAGCCAACAGCATTGTGATATTTTCCTATATTTAAACTAGTTCAAATGGAAAATGACATCGGAAAATTGTAAGATAAAAAACATAAAACTAAAATGTTTCACTCAAAAGACGACATATAGGTATATGTATGTATGTATTATCGTCATCACCAATATAATATAGTATATAACCGAAAAACAGATACTATATGATATTTTCTCTCTAAAGATCTGCTAAACTTGATTATGAATCCATAACATGGCAATTCAATAATAAATTATGCTCGGATAGTGAATAAAATCAAATAAATATTATATATTAATATAGTAAAAGCTATTTTGAAGTAGGACACAACCAACAGGAAAATTTGCCAAAGAAAATTTTACGACATAAAATTATCTCTTGTTTTTTTTTTTTTTAAACCATCACCAATTCTATCAAGATTCACCTCCATTTACAATAAGCCCTTAAGGAATCATAGGAAATACATATGAACTATTCAAAATCAGATTGCATTTTAAATTTTCCTATTTGGAAAACTTCTTAAATAATAGCAAGAATGCACGGAACCTACATAAGTATTATATTACAATGGAGAAAAAAAGATATATTCGCGCAACTATCCCAACCAGACTGTTCAAATGACGTCCTTTATAATTTGCCTATTGTTAATATTATATGTTGCCTATTTTTGGCGCATATTCAAAACTATTTTAGGAGCTCTTTTGCCATTACCAAACTACTTTTTACATAGATATATATATAAATAAATGCGCAACATAAATACTCGTATAAACATAGCTTTTTTTATCGACTCGAATAGTAAAGCTATGTGGAACATGTTGAGAATTGAATTCGAAAGGTTTGGATATAACGTTTTTGGCATTGTAACAAACTTTAGAAACTGATGGAAATATACCTATATAAAGGTTTTCTTTTTTTCTTTGGTAACCAATTTAAAGCTTTTGACTGCCTATTTCTACACATATATTATATATAGTATATCCCCAAGAATATAAACCATAGAATTTGGTAAATCGATAACCGCATACATTTATATTGTAGTGTCATATGCGTATGCCTTTTCCTTTATACATATATGGATATGTTTATTATACAATAGTAAAATATGCTCTAACAAAACTTATACTATAGAATTTTTGCTACATAAGAATGTCAAAATAAACATACATGCCTGCCATCTAATGTTTCTTCTATATATATATATATGTATATATAGTTTGTTAGAAATTATACCTGAGGGTATGCAATTGAAAGGTAAGAAAGAACCAGAAGGTCAAGAAAGTTATATTGCTTTAAGGGTCCTGTATGTGTTTTCTCGTTTTTTTTTTTCTGTTTTTCTTGTTTGATATGCTTGAAAACCAAAAATTCCATCATCATAAACCAAACGTATACTGATAAAATCAAAAATCAATATAAAAACCACAAACTTAAAATCGGCTAATAGCAGGATTTTAGAGTTATCCTCTGGTAGAAATGGGAATTAAGTATGAGAAAATAAAGGACTTAATAATATTTTATCGTTATTTTTTTTTGATAACTTTTATTACGTATACATGGAGAGTCGAAAGATCGAAGAGTCGAGATTGGTTCAAAATTGGGTCCCAAATATGTATATGGATATACATACGTTTTAAATACCGAATTCAAATGTAGTTGAAAACATACCAAATTGAAATTGTTTACTCACCAAAAAGCAGTAAATTCAGTCAACCCAATTTCAATTCAATTCAGTTTTGACCTGGTTCGGACTCTCCATTTGTTTCATCTTTGTAAATTCTAATTTAGGGATAATGCTCATAAGTTCCTGAAGATGAAAATTGTATTCAAATCAGATAAGTCGTTCTCGAATATTCTAAATTTCATTAAAATAGGACAATATACCATATTTATCGTGTCTAAGGACGGATGGATGTAAATGGAAAAATTGAAATAACATTTGATTCTCGACATATCTACTGCCTTGATATCGTTCTCTCATAGTTATTTCTATGCATTAAAAATATAGTACCTAGTCTAATATACATATACTATTGGATATACCATAGGATAGTAAAATTTACATGCTTACCATATAGAATTATATACATAAAATATTATACAAATAAATATATTATAACTTTATCTATTTTTACTTGATGTTAATTTGAATATTCTATGAATATCATTTGATCTTCTCATCGTATTTATATACTTAAGATCGTTTCTTTAATATTCATAATGTTCCAATGGATTACTTTTCATAATTGATCACGGGGGAAATATCTATCTAAATATTTACTTCAAAATGTATTCACAATCGCGAGTTTAAAACCTCAATAAATTAATTTGATGGCCATCATTGAACCATGATGTGATGATTAGGTTCTAAGAACTGTGCTGAAACCATCATAACTATAAATATACACAATAAATCTATATTACATATAAATTGCATAATTCAATTAGAATCCATTTTATTTTCATTTTGTAATCTTAAAATGATCTTGACTTTTACTATATGAATTTTCTCCGTAAGAAAGATCAATTTCTTTGGCTTTTTGAAATCGTGATATCACATTGGGATTGAATTTTTTTTCTTTTGATAAATTATAAAATCGTTGCATTGGAAAATAAAAAGTAATAAACGTATATCATCGGATATTATGAATTTCTTTTTTAATGTACATATTATATACACGGAAAGTCAATAAAGTTTCGGGACTACTTCAATATCTCTGCAACTGAAGCTATCATCTTTTGGTGGGAGGTATAATTTTAAACCTTAGACATTTCTGTAAATTTTATGACGTTTTGTTAATCATGTCAATAATTTACTTGTTGAAATAAAATCAACGAAAAGCTCTGTTATTAGATTTCACCCAAAACTTGGCACAACAGCCACAGAAACGTACAAAATGATGTAAAAAGTTTTGGTGATAAATTGTTTATCAAAGTCGAATTCTTTTAAGTAGTATAAAATATATGATATTTGGAATGCAGAGAAACGCCATCGCCACAACACAAAAGGCATTATCCACCAGTTCCACTATTGGTCAGACAGTTACTAGTGATCTAGCGAATTGGCACATATTTGAAATATTTAAAATGTTATTAGTTTTCATTGTTTTTCCATCCCATATCTGCCATAGATCATTAAAAAATCAGTTACTATATGTTTATTCGGAAGTTTTAGGTTTGATGGGTAAAATTTGTCGAGTCCATTTCATTTACAGCAACAGTTACAGAACTTTATTGTCTCACCATGTATAAATATAAAGAACCCATAAAATCCTTGCTCGAAAAACCGTCATCATGATAAGATATGAGAGATTTTCCCTATAAGAATATGTTCTTTTTCTTTCAGTTTCTTTATTCTTTAATTGTTGGTGTGTGTATATTATTTGTTCCTTATTCTTTCAATTTCCATCCAAGGGATATTTAAACAGAGAGATCTTTTGTGTTTGAACTATAAGAAGACCACCCGCAATGAATAGTGTGCCATCACAGATCAATATCATATTGCCAGGAGTATTTATTTTTTATTTTCAAAATTTTTATTGTTTTCCTATTTTTTAAATTGAGAAAAAAGACATTCATGACATTCGATAACCCCTCAAGAATGGTGAGATAGTGATGATGGCAGAATCATTTATGCATTTACTCTAAGCTGATCCATTTTGTATGGATTTTTCTTCTTGTCTCTTAAATCAATGATAATATACCACACGTAACCTGAACTAAGGCCTAAGTATTTTTTTAGGGAGTGTTTTTTGATGGTGTAAATTGAATTTTAATTCGTTTTGTTTTTGTTAATACTAAGTAAATACAACTGCATTAAGAATATATATAAATACCATTTATGAGCATGGAACAATCACAAAATTCCAGTGGACCTGCATTTGTTTTCCTCTTGTGCATACGTTTTTTTTTTTTATCTGAAAATATAGACAATAAGAATTCCATTAAAATAGTTGTATTGTATTGTACTGTAATGGAAAAGTTTCCTAACTTTTTGCACGCCTAGCTTCGAGAGGCTAAGTTCCTTCCTCAAGCCGGTTACTAATGATAAAAAAAAATTGCACTGGTTAGGTACGGATTGATTAATTGCACCTAAGTTTAGAATCCACATATCCAAATATAACAAGTTTGGTTCTAGAAATGGCCGAGTATTCACACAGAAAATGAGTGCATCCAGTAGTCCTCAGCGCTTAAATCTAGCAATACAGCTGGATGCAATTCTGACTAAGCGCTAACTTTAAGCGTTTTGAGGTGGTTGTTCACACTAAAAAAATGATTTGTGTAAAAGGATAAACCGGCAGGTATTTTTGAAAATTGTTTCTGGATTATCCAATTTTAATCGAAATTTTAAGTATATGAGTTTGATAAAACTTTTCGATTTTACATTTGGGTTCTAGCAGCATTTTAGCTTGCCTACACTGACCCAGACTTCTCCATTCTTGCTAACTTGTACACCTAAGTCTTGTTTAAAAACGAAATAAAATACATTGTTTTCCAAAGACTCTAATTTCTTTGTAATTAATCTTTAGAATTTAAAATTGAGGCCATTTCATAATAATATCTTACTTGACCATTTAAGAAAGATAATCTTGTGTTGATCTTTGAGCTATTTTTTTTTTGTTTTGTTTATGCAGAATACAAAAACCCAAGAGACTTCCAGCTGAGATGTCTGTTTGAGTAAATTCTTTGATTCTATTACGCTTAATATATCTGACATAGAAAGGTCCATGCCTGATTTGATGTCAATCAAATCTTCCACATATACGAATTCTTTTAACACACATGAATGTATTTTTCAATTAAGAAAATCTCATCAAATTATTCGTATTATTAAAATTTTTGAAGAAAAAATTAAATATTTTGTGTTTTATGGTTTAATGCATTGTTTTCTTGATGCATCTAATTTCTAAACAATCTTCTAAGATACACTATAAGCCACAAAAGTTTGGACAGATGAGACATCGCATATCGAATTTAGTAATTCGTTTTGCTTTGTTATACCAAAAGAAAAAAAAAAAAGACCACAAGAAACCGATTTAGGAATTAATCTTGTTAAGGTGGTACACTCTCAAGCCAAGATATTTGACAAGAAGTAGTTTTAAGTGGATTTTTCTCATACTATTTTTTTTGTTTTTCTTTTTTTTTTTTTAATCCACATAAAATAAACTGATTCGTTTCAGTAATGGAGATTAATTTCCATTTATTATACTCATTAAAATATATTTTACACAAATTGTATAGTTTTTCGTTCTTTCTCATTTTAAACATGAAAAGTTTTCGATAATTTTCCAAAAAAAAAAAAAAAAACTTATTTTATGGAACTTATTAAAGCAGCGACTAAAGTTAAGAAGTTCTTTAAAACAAAAATTATTTTTTTTTCTCTTGCTTCCTTTCGGTATATAAATCATTAATATCAATTTACCCATTTCAGTTTTTTTTTCCTTGCATTTCCCTTTGAAGACATTTAGGAGTACATGGAATGCCAACAAACAGTCACAATACTAAAAATAACTTCAAGAAAACCTTTTTTCTTTTTTTTTTGTTCATACTTCTTTTCTTTTTCCTTAATATAATAATAATATCGTACATTGATTATGGCTAAAGTAATTATATTAAGTAATTGACGAGACATTCCACCTTATATAGAATTTTTGATGGGAATGTCACCATCAGTTAATATCTTTAAAGGAATAAACCCTTCGAAAGAAAAAAAAGAAATATAAATGATTTTGGTTAGGAGTTTTTTTTTTTTTTAAAGTGACTACAAATTAAGCTATGTTATTGAACTGATTTTTGGTGGCCATTGTCAAATGAACTAAAACGGAACTCTTTAGAATTTCATGGTTCTATTCAAACCTTTCCTTTTCATATATATAAAATATTCTCCTTGACATAGGATGCAAATTTTTCAGATCTAAAAATATGAAAACCATACGGCGGGATTTATAATAATCTCGTTTTTCATTTATATACTTTTGTTTTTTCATGCCATAAGCGACATGGTGCTACTAAAGCCAAGTATAATAAGAACCAAAAAAAAAAGAGTACAAAAAAAAAACCAGAAGGAAAAGGAAAATAATAATTAGACATTTGGTTGGCCTCATTTTCCTTTTTACAACATAACTTTTGTTTTCATCGTTTTCTTGGGAGACGATATGACTATGATGAAATACATATAATACGTAGGCTTCTCTAAACATATACCATCCAACCACCCACCAAACAGTATGTCTTTGGAATACCTTCAGGGTTGTCGTTTGTCCTATATATTCATTAAATTTTGCACAACAAAAAAAAAAATTTATATATATATATTTTACAGGATTGGCATGAAGTCATATAAATTTCGTTCTTAACTAATTAATTTATGACCTAAATATGATTTTGACTTTATAATGGTGTTATGGTTTTATGCGTGAATGATATATACAAGTCATGTTTGAGAAATCAATGAAGCTATGATATATGGCATAACATTTTTATTTTTTTTTTTTTGTGTTGTCAAGCTTACTATTATGATCAAAAGGTATCGGGGAAATTTGATTTAAAAAATTTCGAGGAAACTGAATCTGAAAAAAAGAGCCTTTAATGTAATGAAAAACAGGAGAGGCTGACATACAAGAACTGATAAAGTTCACATTGAAAAAACTTAATGAAATTGTTTTGTCTGATCCTTACTTGACTACTAAAGAGATAGCTGATTATATTGAGATATCTTTTAGATCTGTTGAACACATTTTGTTCATTATTTTGCACTTTAGAGCCTAGACTTCGTTATTCGTTCGTCATTTTTGGCAAAAGAAGAAAAACTCCACTAACAAGTAATATGAAAAAGTTGGCTGACAGAGAGCTTAAATGCCATATCACAAATCGAATTCCATCGCTTACTTTGAAGACTTGAAAACAACGTTGGGACATTGTATCTTCAGGGGATTACTTTGAGAGTGACAAACTAAGTTTGTCTTTTATTGAACCTTCTCTCATACTTTCGGATTCGAATAATATGAGTACTATATAAATTACCTGCTAAAAACATAAACACTCATCGTAATATTAATAAATTTCAAAAATTCCGACATATCTTTACTAGTTTTTCTTTTTTTTTTTTTGATATTCTATTAAATAATTTATGAAAAACTGTTTTGGAAATTGAATTATTTCAAGTACAGAATATAAAATCCGGATAGAGTTCTTCACTTTTTCACTCCTTTGATTTGTCATATTTTTTTTTTTTTATGTCTACTTGTAAGAAATTTTTGTTATCGACACAACTCTTTATTCATCTCTCAAATGTTTTACATTCATTTTTTTTTTCTGTGTCTGTTTTACCTCAAACTGATGGGAAACTTTTATATTTTCATACACCACAATTATATAAGAAGGATATGAACGATCCTGTCAGTAAAATCCATTTTTCCAATTCATCTCAATTTTTTCTCATTTCCTTATCCTTTTTTTTCTTTTTTTTTTTTTGGTATAATCTTAATGTAACACCATTACACCGCTAAATTCATGTTTTCTATATATATATATATATAATAAACACATAAGATTTAATCCACAAGAAAAAGAAATGTTTTTCCTTAACTCTATGCCATGGAAGAATGAATGGTTTGTCTGTTTTTCTGTTTTTTTTTTTTTTTGTTCTTATCCCATATTCCTGCAAGATTCACGAGATGGTTGTTTACTTTCATTCGAATCGATAGATGAATGCCTCTTCTGTTAAAATTGTTGTAATACTAGACGAAAAAAAAGAAACAAACAAGAAAATGAATCTTCAACTTCGTCACCAACTCCTCGGTTGTGTTTTTCTTCCACACACATATATAAAAAGTTTATAAAGTCCTCTTCATCAACAACAGAAAAGAAAAGCGAAAAAGAAAATTTTCTATTTTTTTTTTGGTAAATATAAATGGAAAAACGATTTCATGCAATTCGGCCCATTTCTTTTTTCCTTTCATTTTTCTTTTTTTTTTTTTGTTTTTGTTCACCGAAAAAGCCCTTGCCCCCAATAAATTTGATATACTATTCAACTATATAGTGTGTAGTGTGTTGTACTGTCACTGCTACTTTCGATGCTATTGAAGCTGAGTTCTAAGCACTTAAGCAATAAATCAGCCTTTTCATGTACACACACACAGCACACATCCGTACAAATTCATAACATTTCGAAGAGGGCTTTTTTCCACTTTCTCCATCATTATAGTACTATTTGGTTATAGGTTTAGTTTTAGTTCAATCCCAGCAAACATTATGAATTCTTCGATATCGAATTGGTAAAAGAATCATGTGGCAGGCGGCTAAAATGTAACTTTACTGGCAAAATCATAAAAGTGATTCGATAGTGATTTGCCAAAGGCTCGCAAATCCTGATAAGAATTTCGTTTCTTCACCAAATTATTATCTATTCTTCACCGAAACTAACTACTCATAATCTTTGGGTTTTCTACGTATTTTACGAATGTATAGCTAGAAAATGTTTGTTGGGTTCTCTCAGCCTCCTTCTACAATATGTGTACATAAAAATTATATTTACTGTAAAAATGCGATGTGGTGGTACCTCAATGTCTGATGACCCATTTTCTCCTTTTTCCTTTTCTGTTACAATATTACTGAAGAAAAAAAAAAGGACATGAGAGAAGTGGAATATGAATTCATTTCTATTTTTTTTTTTCTTGATTTTAGGTGAAAACTTTGATATATATAAATGTGGCTTTTGTTAGTCGATATTATACGACTGTACTATCTTAATCTGAAGGAGCAAAAAAAAGTTCTATACAAGTTACTCATTCACTGGGATTTAGTCAATTAACGGCAAACTTTATATAGTCTTTGTATAGTACTTGACATAATTTCGATAAATTTGTATGAATATGGGATTTTACTAAGCCCCATATTGAGTCAACAAGTCGTAATTATTGCTTATATAATAGAAATCAATTTTCTTTTTAAAAAGAAAAAATGCAAGATTTTGATTTTTATACAATTTTCTGGAAATTGATTTGTGTTACATAAAACAAATAACAACAACAGAAGAAAAAAAAACAACAAATAATATTATTTCAATCGAAGGTAAATATTGTATAAAAGCCACAAAGTGTGCTCAGCATAATAGCGTTTTCTTCTAAAAATACCTTAAATGCGTTTTTCAAGATTATACGAGTAGCTCCATTAATAATTGAAAAAATCATTTATTTGTGGGAGGTCTATAATACCTAAAGTTCCTTTTTGTCAAGTAAACACATTTATATTAAATATTAAATATAATATAATTGAATAAGATTTCCTACCAAAAGATTAAGGGCTGGTATACGTTAAATTTACCCAAAAATAAGTTAAAGACATTCTTAGTAGAACAATTCAAATAGCTGGATTTTTATAATTTTACAAGTCTAAACTCTAAAACACGTTTTGCTCGAGTCTATGCTTGGAAAATCAGTGGGCATTTTAACTCAAGCACCGTTTAATATACTGACTTGAAATTTTGCATGACTATTTTGATTTTTCGGATAGCATTCACCAGCCAGAAAGTGTAGGATGCTCACTGTTTAGATATCTAAACAAAAAGGAGTTTCATATAAACGTCGATAGCTCTTACAAATTCGATTATTTTCCATTCAAATTCTTTTGCAAAAAAAAATTATCAAATATTGATGTATTTGCCTTGTATATACATCCTTAAATTCTTTCTACATTCAGATTTTTTTTTGAAAGTCACGTCACTTGTTGAATAATTGACAAGTGACGTGACTTCTAGAAATATTTCAATTATATAAAAGAGTAACATTTACATAAAAACAGAAAGAAAAAAAATTGATTACTTTTATTGTTTTGATTAAATTTATTGAAATTAAATCAATGCATAAATAATTTACATAAATTAGATTTGTGTATAGTGTAAACGTAAAGTTACCTATCAAAATCAACTGTTCACTGTTCCATAAACTGAAATCTACACAAGATGTGTGTACGAAACCCAAAAATATTGAGGAAGAAGATTTGTCATAATAATAGTTTCATATAAATTTTGACCTACCTACCCCAGAAGAATACCTACCCAGAATATGTCTTATATATATATATATTTAATAATACAATATAGTAGTATATGCTTGCATGTTTTATTGTTGTTATTCAACTAAATACATATTATATAATAACATATGGAATGAGATGAGCCGAACAATACTGGTTATAATATCACAATTGTTCAAATATAATTGATTTCATACTAATGGTGAACATATTAAATTGAAATTGCTGATTATACTTTATGATACATATATGTATATATATATATAAGAAATAAGGACGAGAATGATTTAGTTGAAATTCAGTTAAAGCAAACGTTAACAATACACAATTATATATATGTGTATTTTACGATTGATGCAAATATATAATTGAAGACAGATAATTCACCTGGTTTGATGGGCATCAACGAATTGTAATTATTATAAAATATACAAATAAATACTTGCACATACATACTTAAGGATTATTTCATATATATGCAGATAAAATATATTCTGGATATAGCGAGATAAACATGATAATTGTCTGTTAATTTGATGGACATATAAATGCTGCAGCAATTTGCATTTTGTGTTTAACCACATAACCTAAAATATTATACGATTGCACTTTAGGTATACGACCATAGTTATGCACACTTTATGTGTACCGCAATATATCGGATTCCACAGGCATAGATATTATACATATCTTTCTTTTTTCTCTCGTTTAAATGTAGACAAAATGTCCTTCAATAATACATAATTAAATAATTTTAACAGAGACCAACATAATTATTTAGAATTTAACAATAAATAAGTAATTGAATAGTTATATATTTAAATCAGTACAAGTCAGTATATTTATCGATAATGGTCACTTCAAAAAATATACTCACATAATTCGACATTCTTATATAGTCGGACTCATTTAATTCCTGTCGCATATTTAGTATAATTCTAAAGTTAATCTTTCCGAGTCGTCCATATTCAAGTGCTTCCGAATTCATTTTTTTAACACGTTATTCGATGTAATTTTTAAATTTTCCTTATTTTATACAACTAAAAAGTATGCAATACTTGTATTTTTTGGCGAGTCTGAATGGGGATCTGTCACTACTTCTCTTTCTAATCTAATCTTAATCTATGTTCTTATAACTTCTAATTTCGAAATTTGGTAGCACGGAAATTATTTCATGGTACTGCAGTCATCTCTCTCTGAGGCTAAACAAATTAAAAATTCTTTTTTTTTTAGACAAATAGTGAAATTAAAACAAAACCAAATAAAACAAAAAGCAATAAAAATAATAGAAAAAATAGCAAAATCAGGTACGATTCAAATTTCAAGCCAATTTTCAAAAACTGCAATATCAAAACAAAAGTTTTGATTTTCGCCATCTATTATTTCCTACAGTATTACTAATAGTAAATAAGTGTCATTAAATTAGACTACGATAATAACTTGACTTATTTAAGCTCAGATGAAATGTATAGTAAACGTTCCTCTTTTTCCCAAAAAAACATAGCTAATGTAACAAAGCTCTCAATTTGCATTAATTATTTGTCCAGATTTTCAGAAAACTTAAACTTAAGTTACTAACTTAAGTATTGCTTAAGTGTTGATTACGAAATTTCTTTTGCAACTTAAGCATCCAACTGAATTCCTACAGTAAAACTGGGTACAAGAAAGGCATGCATATTTATATCACTTACAGAACCTTTTTTTTTTTATACAAACACTATTAATGGAGATGGCATGCTTTGCAAAAGAGTAATCTTTCAATCTTTTTATTGAATGCTTTTTGATACAAACTAAAAAATTAGTAGGACTTTTCATTATTTTTTTTATAAAACTGATTAAAATTGTTTCCCTTTAATTATGCCATTAATAATAAATCAGTACAATCAAATGGAATTAATTTTGACGATTTACCCTTATTTAGAGAAACTCCAACGTAAGTACTGCCAAACAAAAGAAGTAAAAGAAGAAAAACATAAATAAATAAACTTAAACATTAAGTTAGAGCTTGAATCAATAAATTTCATTACAAACATTTTTATACTTTATTCTATGCAAAAAAAAAAAGAAAAAAAGTCCTTCGCCCACCTCCCAAGAAAGAAAAAAAAAACAGAAAAAACTCAAAAATAAATCTTATATATGAATCTGAATTCTTGCTTTGCTGTTTTTTTATTATTTAACTAAAAACATTCTTATCCGTAATTTTAAGTCCACAAGTGCTTTTGATTAAAAGGATTTTTTTTTATTTTACTCTTGTTCCTCTTCGGTGCTTTTAATTCTATACTTTTGCCTCCTTGAGAGTCTCGTCTTACAAGGTCTACCATAGAGTATTTTCACATACATATAAGTACACGATAAGAAAACGAAAAAAAAAAAGAAAAATGAAAACTTTTTTTTCTCCATTCCTTAGAAAAACTTCTTAAATTTGATTGAAAGGCTCATATAGCATATTTTTTTCTCCATTTTTTGGTATAAAATATTATATATATATATATTAAGAATATACGTACGGAAGAAGACGTTCGAGGCGGCACTTATGACGTCCTTTATATGTATATTATTAGTATTTTAATTAGCATCAAGAATTCTCTTAAGGACATTCGAACAAAACGGTTTTTTGTCGTCATCATCATCATTTGTCGTTTGTTGTTACTCTGCTGTGTGTTCTCGTGGCGTCGCGGTAGTTTAGATAACATGAGAAAGTGGGTTTTTTTTGAATATCCTTGTTTATATATCTTAAGTGGGCTGGAATAAAGGTAAAAAAAAAATGAAATTATAAAAAGAATTAATGAAAATAAAATCATAACATAAAATCTCGTACTACAAAAGGAAAAGGAAACCAAATTTTTTTCTTCCTTCTTTGGAAAATGAAGGTAACTTTAGTTTAATTTCAATTTGAATGGTTTGACTTTATGGATAATGAAAGAAGACTTGCTTATGTCATAAATAAAAGCTGTTATAGTTTGATATAGAAGAGTGCTTTGCGATACAAGAATAATGTCAAGATTCTATATACTATTGAGTTCAAAAAGTATGAGAACGTTCATATTATATATATTGGTACAACTATTATTGTCGTTTTTATAAAATTTTATATTATTATGTTAAATATTTTTCATAAAAAACTTGGATTTAATTAGCATAGCTTTTAAAAAATGAAGTGAATTCTTTTTTATTTCTTCTAATGACTCAAAATGATGACTTGAGTTGGTATTTTCAATCATATGTATAAATCAAAATATACCCAGTCCTCAGTTTTAATGGGTTTCACGAATTTGTTATCATAATTTGGTTTAAGTAGGACTCACTTTGATCGCTTTTCTATCAACTTTTGAGGAACTGAGAGAAAACTAATGAGTTCGAATGTAAAAACTGATGGTTTGTCAGTCAAACTCAAATTTCGTTGCAGACCTGAAATAGTGTCACAGAGAGAATTCAAGTTGGGCTCTCTATTTTATTTATGCTTTTCGCATGAAATTTAACACTAAACCAAAATTTTCAATTTGGATTCTGACTTGGTCACATTTGCAGTCTGCAAACCGTACCATCTGATTTATAGTATTTGTAAAAAAAAAAATCTATGTAATATAAAAACGAATGTATAAATTTACAAACTTTCTTACAAACACAATTAATGAGATGACATGCTTTGCAGACTGGAGATATAATCAAAAATTTAAAAATCTCGATATTTTTTTGAATACAGCAAAACAATTTTATTTTGAATTTTCCTATCCAAAAAAAAAAATATTTTCAATTACTATAATTTTTGTTTTTCCTTGTTTATAGTACATATAAAGAGGTTAGAGCTAAATAAATTAAATTCTTTTTATGTTAATCAGTTCATTTCATATTACTATTTCTCATTCACGACAGAAAATCCCTCTTCAGTTTTAGATATATTCTTTAGAAAATTTATTCATCACATCTCCTTATTTACAAGGTTTCTTCATTTTCATTATCTTTTAATCCATAAAGGATAAATTGAAACGAACGTTTGCAACAAATTCAGTAGAAAACCACAATCTTTAAAAAGCAAATAATATGAATGTGATGTATCCTAACCCGGACCCCACTAAGAACCCATCATTATCAACATTTTCATTCTTTTGTTTCTATGTATTTTCAATTTCGAAAGTTTTAACATGTACTTTTAGAATTATTTAATCTTTTGACACCTATCTATGTATATGTATTATATTGAAATGTCCTTTTTTTTATTTTCACTCTTTCATCTGGTCTTATTACACATGAATAAACCGAATTTATGGTGAATTTTCGAAAAAAATTGAAATTCAAATTCGTATTCGTCGTATTCGAAATGAGATGAAGGATAAATTTTGAAAGGGAAAAATTGATTCATCCGTTTTCTTTTTAGAGATTGTTAAATATAAGACTCCTTGAATAACTATATATACCCGGAAAAACTAATAAACCACTCGAATACAATGACGAGGATAAATAAACTTGAAAAAAGTTTCATAATTTCCTCAGATTTTCTTCACAAATCTGTACTCATCAATAACATTTGATTTGAAAACACCTCAATCGTTGCTAATGTGAGTAAAGAACATATTAAAGAAAAGAGTTTGTCACTTTTACCATCATTTCACCATATTACTTCATTGATCTAAAATATTGTCATTCTATATAGTATAAAGGGAAAAAGCAATTCAATGTTGTCAGTCAGTCTCCCCATTTTTAATGTCATGCGGTGTCCTTCTCATACCTTCAAAAAAAAAAAAAATGTTTTTCTAAACGTCTTTAAAACTGAATTACCTCGGCATATTCATTATCATTATCATTGTCAGCTATGTTATTATCCGTTTTTAATACACCCTTAAGCTTATAACGCCATATAAAAGATAATTGATGAAAAGATACATTCTTAAAGGAAACCGTTTCACCATTTTCATTTTGTTTATTATGAGAATTCAATCCTACATGTATAGATAGAGTGAGGAATGGAAAGAGAATTGAGTACAAGCATCATTGTTTTTCTGAGTGGGATTCTTTGATATAATGCAAGAATCATGTATTATCAACTTCCCTGCATTTACCTAAAACAAAAAAAAAAAAGTTCATTCTCTGGCTTCTTAAATTTGATGGCCACCCAATTTTATGTCGTTTCTCATACGTGATAAAATCAGTTTCTTTTTTTTTTTTTGTTCCCCTTTCTCATTCGCCACACGTAATCGAATTAACATCAGTTAGTATAGCACTTGATTGAAAGGGACATTTTATCCTGACATAAAAATTCCCTTCCTCATCACAGACAATCCCTCTTATCATATGTCTAATATCATTATCTTTCACTTTTTGTTCTATATTTAATTTTTTCTCTTTTTTTTTTGCTTTTTCCTTTGTTTTATAGATATTAATAAAGGATCTCCGATAGACTATAAAAGCGGATCAGCCTGCTCAACACCAACTAAAGATACATTAAAAGGTTACGATAGAAATTGTATGGGACCGGTTCTACCACCAAGAAGTGTTATGGGTAGTATTCCGTCACATCATCATTATTCTGCTCCAATGAATTTTAGAAAAGGTTTAGCAGCACGTTGTTCATCAAGGTGCATTGCAATCATAGCAATATCTGTAATTGTTCTATTTTTAATACTTTTTGTGCTATTAATAGGTAAATAAACAAAAACTAAACAAAAAAAACATTCATAAATTTTGTAATATATAAAAATTTTAAAAATCTCTAGGTTTTGGCGTTATAACATGGTCTCCCACTAATCCTTGTACAGTTATAGTGGGTGATGATACAGAAGTTACAGCAGCAAAAAGCACAAATACAGAAGCAAATCGATCACAAAATTCTTCTTTTCGACCGAAACCTGGACAACCATCAACAGCAACTGCAGCGACGTCTATATCATTAGCTACAGCTACATCATCTTCGTCTTCAGCACTTGAATCATCCAGTAATATTGGAGGTAATAAAAAATATAGAGGGAAATATTTTCGCCATATGCGATATCTACGACAAAACCAACAAAGGGGTAATATTCGTAATCGAATCCGAAGAAGTTTAAACATTTTAAATTATCCCGAAGAAATTAAATCAAATCCAATAAATATGTATTCCTCTTCCGTCATTCACAATGATGAAAATGAAGAACAAAAAGATTTCATCGAATCCATTCCATTTAGTTCTACAACTTCCTCATATAATCCATCAATTTTCAATTCATTGTCAAAAGATTTGGGTACAACCAATTACCCTACATCAAAATCGTCTTCTTCTTATTCTTCTTCTTCTTATTTGCTGCCTACTACTATCGCCTTGAGGACTTCTTATCCGTCTTTTGAGTTTTTCCTTGGTACTACTCCTTCGACTGACACAATTAACGATTTGTTTTCATCACCTGACAAATCATTAAACAATAATTTGGCAGGTAGTGGTGATGGTTATATTCATGTTGATTTGGGTTCTAGCATGGTTGTTCCTGATAATGAAGTTAGTGATGATGTTGATGATGAAGCTTTAAAACCTAACTATTCAAGTAGTAAAATGAGTAAAAATGATTTTAGTATTGGCATGAACGATATCAAAGATGATACGTTTTCTATGAATGTGATAAACAACGATTGCATTAATAATGGTGATTGTAATGTAACAACAGAAATGTCTACTAACCGTAATAATTCTTTTGAAGCTAACACAACAATTACTAATTATACTAATGAAGATAACAATGCAAAAGGTCATGTTAGCAAACTTTCAAATGATACACCGAATATGAAACAATATTATAATAATAACGATATTGAAATTGTAAAGCTTGACGAACAAAAATTTGGTGATCACAAGGAAAATTTCTATGATATTGAAGATAATAATGAGACGGAAAAAATTGAGATTCAAACATTGAAACCAACAATAACGAAAAAGAAATCAACAAAATTAAAAACTGAAAATGAAATCTTGAAACCATTTGTCTATTTAGAACCACATCATCCAGATTTGCATATTCATAATATGACAGGAAATGTTCCATCTGGATATAATGTTGATTTCCAAAGTAGAAGAATTCTACTTAATGTTTCTATTGGAACTGATACTGGTTCAGGAACTGCAAATCATGCTATCTATACACTTCATGTATCTGTTCCGGAAGAGCAACAAAATGATGATCATAGAAATCTTTGTGCACCAGAACCGCCACCAGTTATACCAGATTGTCCATGTAAATGTGAATCCTTAATAAAATTGAAGGAAAATATTCAGCAATTTACCAATGATTCAGCAACATCTGAAAGTTTTGTTACAGTTAAATACGATGATGATCACGATGCCACAACATTGAACACAATGGCATCGACGTCGTTGTCGTCGACTACAACTCCATCAGAAATTATTGCATGTCCTGATGTAGCACCGATTCTTATTTTGGAAGGTGATTTTGAATATTTTCAAGAAAGCAATAAAAAAGGCCTGTTTATATTGCTTCTATTAACAAAAACATTTCTAATCTAACTGCTTTCTATTGTCTAACATTAAAATAATAATAATATAATAACGAAAACATTTCCTTAAGTCATCCTCCCAAAAAAAAACGATTCATCCTTTTTACATGCGCTAAATTTAGCTTACATTTTTGCTTGAAAATAAAAATCTTTTTACTAACGCTTCTTTTTAACCAAAACTTTTACTTACTCATATTATTTAGGTGCAAGAACATTTCCAGCACGTAGTTTTCCACCAGATGGAACTACATTTGGTCAGATAACATTAGGACAAAAGTTAACAAAAGAAATACAACCGTATAGTTATTGGAATATGCAATTTTATCAATCTGAGCCGGCTTATGTTAAGTTTGACTATAGTATACCAAGAGGAGCATCGATAGGTGTGTATGGTCGGCGGAATGCTCTCCCTACACATACCCAATATCATTTTAAAGAAGTTCTGAGCGGATTTAATGCTAGAACACAACGAGCCACACATGTAAGTATTTTTTGTAGTTGAAGCTATTAACTTAACTTATTTGTGCTTAATTTAATACTCTTGCTAACCAAAAAAAAAAACACGCTCACTAACCTATATCAATACCAAATTTTCCATTATCAAATAGCCGTCTGTTACACGCGAGGTAACACGTTACATGGAACCTGGTCACTGGTTTATATCACTTTATAATGATGATGGTGATGCTCAAGAACTGACTTTTTATGCAGCGATTGCCGAGGATATGACACAAAATTGTCCAAATGGATGTTCAGGAAATGGACAATGTTTACTTGGACATTGTCAATGTAATCCGGGATTTGGTGGTGATGATTGTAGTGAAAGTGTTTGTCCCGTTTTATGTTCACAGCATGGAGAATATATTAACGGTGAATGTATTTGTAATCCTGGTTGGAAAGGTAAAGAATGTTCTTTAAGACATGATGAATGCGAAGTACCCGACTGCAATGGTCATGGCCATTGTGTTAGTGGAAAATGTCAATGTATGCGAGGCTACAAAGGAAAATATTGTGAAGAAGGTAAAAAAAAAAAATTATTTTTCCTTTTATTTTTTGAAGCATATTTAATTCGGTTAAATGCATTTATTTATAAGTTGGTTGATCTATGAGCTAATGAATGGGGATTTATGTTCAGCCAATAAATTCTGTTCTGTGTCAATATTTTCACAACATAAAAAAAAACAAAATTTTCGGGATCATGATTCTTTCTTTTTTTTATATTTTTATTTTTTGTCCTGGAGTTCAATTTACACGTGTATCAATGATATTTCAGAAATAAATTGATTTTTTTTTTTATTATTATTATTTTTCCAGTTGATTGCCCACATCCAACTTGTTCTGGACATGGTTTCTGTGCTGATGGTACTTGCATATGCAAAAAAGGTTGGAAAGGACTTGATTGTGGTACCATGGACCAGGATGCGCTTCAGTGCTTGCCAGACTGTTCTGCTCATGGAACATTTGATTTAGATACACAAACATGCCATTGTGAATCGAAATGGAGTGGTGATGATTGTTCAAAAGAATTATGTGATCTCGATTGTGGACAACATGGTCGTTGTGTTGGTGAAACTTGTTCTTGCGATATTGGTTGGGGTAGTGAATATTGTAATACAAAACTATGTGATTCAAGATGTAATGAACATGGCCAATGTAAAAATGGTACATGTTTATGTGTTACTGGTTGGAATGGGAAACATTGTACTATCGAAGGATGTCCAGCTGGTTGCTCGAATCATGGACAATGTCGTGTAAGTGGTGAAGGACAATGGGAATGTCGTTGTTATGAAGGTTGGGATGGTGTTGATTGTGGTATTGCTTTGGAACTTAATTGTGGCGATAACAAGGATAATGATAAAGGTAATAATATTATATATATTAAATATTTATGTAATATAATTGTATATAAATCATTTCTCGAAATTACCAGATGGACTTGTTGATTGTGAAGATCCAGAATGTTGTGCTAGTCATGTTTGTAAAACATCACAACTCTGTGTCTCTGCGCCAAAACCGATTGATGTACTTCTTCGGAAACAACCTCCGGCAATTACAGCATCATTTTTTGAACGAATGAAATTCTTAATCGATGAGAGTAGTCTGCAAAATTATGCAAAATTGGAAACGTTCAATGAAAGGTTGGTATAAAATTTATTCATTCTAAATATTTTAATGTTTTTTTTTTTTTTTTTTAACAAATTAAACTAATAGTTAATCAGAAATATATAATTAAAATTTTAATTGGGTGTTAAAAAATTAAAAAAGAAAAAAAAATACGATATAACAAAATTTCATAATTTATTTTCTATGTACATAATTAATTACTTAATGAAATTATTCAACTGAAATTGAACAAATTAACATGAATTTATTTTCTTTTTTTGTGTTTAAAAATAAATTTTTTTTTTCAATAATACAGGATTTTAAGTTCTACAATTTTATTAAAAATATATATATTTTTATTTAAAATTTTTTTAATTATTTTTTTAAATATTTATTTATTTTTTTGTGCCCCTGTCTTATTAAAATGAAAATTATATATGAAAAGAATATATGAGGATCCACCACCAAAGGAGCAAAAGCCTAGTTTTCTATATCGTCAAGCAAGAATCGACTCGATTACTCGTCATTTTCTTATGTGTTATGGCGATATAGAAGATTACTCGTTTTGAATCAGAGAACCTCATATTATCTTTAAAAATTCCTTTATTATATGTCCTAATTTTCCATTCGTTATTTTAATCAGGAAAAATTTATTTAAAAAAATTAATTTATAATTTAAAATTAAGTTTTTATTTTTAAATATGTCATCTGTTCAATGTTCGTTTTTTTTTTTTTGAAACTGCGTACATGTTTTTTGTTTTGAAAATAAATTTTTTTTGTATAAATATTAACGAAAACTCAAATAGAGTCGGCTATTTCAACTAAAAGCTAATGGGTTATTGAACCTATTAACGGCCAGTGTCCTTTTTTTCGGATAATTCATGTTCCAAAAATTGTGAAACATTATGAAACATTGCGTTAAACATGTTTCTGAATTTGTCAAAATTGTTGGAAGATTTCTGAAACATGTTTCTGAATTTGTTCAAATTTTTGAAACATTTCGTTAAACATGTTTCTGAATTTGTCCAAATTTTTGAAACATTTTCTGAAACATATTTCTGAATTTGTAAAAAATTTTTTAATTGAATTTTTCACTCTACATTTGTTAAAGCATATGTTTTTCTTCTACGAAATATATTAAATTAATGCGGCATCTTTGATTTGGGTTAAAAATCAAAAAAGCCCAGCCGATTTTTACTATATTTGAATTCGACCATATTTATACACATCTTAATATAATAAATACCTATAAGATTTTTTTCCTTTTTTAATTTTTAAACAAATATATATCCAAAAATTCAGGGGTTTTTAACAATTAAAAAAAAAAACAGTCAAATACAATCAAGCCTGTCCCAGACAGAACCAGAAGGACCCAGATTTTCGTTTTAGGGAAAAATTTCATTTGTATCGATTACAAAATATTCCTTCTTTCGGTCTTAAGAGAAGGTTCCGAATTAGACAGGTTTGATTGTATAATTTTTTCAAATTATCGAAATTTGAAATTTCAAGAAAAAAATTAAGTAAAAACAAAATTTAGGTAACACTTTATTGTTTTTAGTTATTCAAAATTAATTAACTAAACAACAACAAAAATACTCCAAAATTAATTAAAATAATTAAAAAGCTTTTTTTTTTCTTTTCTCTTCTCTCTTTTTCTATTCGCGTAACAAAAATATGAAAAACAAAACCAAAAAAAAAATACTGCTACTGCTACACCAATACTAACAATAAAACTAAAACACACATAAATCAAAAAAACTACTAATTAAACACTAAAATTCGAATTCATAATTCATTTGATCAAAAACAAAACTAAAAAAAAACGTGCCAAACAAATCTTAATTAATTAATTAATTAAAACAAAAAACGCCATCTCTCTCTCATATGAACGACAGCGTCTTTTGGAATTATTTCAATGCAAGGTAAGAAAATTGGTTGTAATCAAGCATTTTGCTATAGAATTATTTAAAAAAAAAACTTCCACTGTACTTTGAAATTATTTACTTTACTTAATTAAATTACTTTTAATTAAGAAAATTTAAATTCAAATTCAAAAAAAAAAATATCAACGATGCAATACCATTTTTTTCTTTTCTTAATTTTAAATAATTAATTAAAATATTTATTTTATCCGCTTTTTTGTTTTCATAAGAGTTTCCCTAATTTTTTTTTTCGTAGTTTAAAAGGAAAACAGAATTTTTGAAAATGTTTTTGAAGCTATTTTTTCACATGCTAAGAGAATTTTAGTAGCTTTAGACGACCAGGTCTGTTCAATTAGTTTCGTTTTGTCCCTTTTTAAAATGTCCTTTAATTGGTCCTTATCACATAAATCCGAATACAAGAGTGTGATCTCCTGTTTATAATTTGTTTTATAATGTCTTGAAAACTAGCCTTTTGTAACTCCATTTGACTAAATCAAAGATGACAATGTTTTTCGATTCAATTTAGTCTCAATTGGGTCATAATAATAATAATAATAATAATAATAATAATAGCAGCTCAAATCGAGCCTAAAGGTAGAAATTAATACATAATAAAATCATTGGTTGTTAGGAATTATATAAAAATCTTTTCAGTTCATATTTACTGAGGCAAAGTCATTGGCATTTACCACGCTCAGCATTCGGGAGACTAGTTCATCCTTTCCATATTCCGTCCGGTGGAAACTGATTTTAAACAAGTCCACGGATCTCAATGAACAAATGTTAGAATTAAAGCTTGCTTAAATACGATTACATTTCTGCTTAATTATTTTGCTCCTTTTTTGTAATATCCTTTAATTGGTCCTCATTAAATGAGTCCGCATACAAAATGTTATCATAATTATTTGGAGAGATCAGTTCTGAATGTTTTCAGATATCTGCATGTGAAAATTTTATAGGCTTTCAATTTCAATTTGATTACTTTTAAAAAATTTGCAAAGACCCATTACTGAAATTTCATAAAAATGAATTTCTTCTATTTGGAAATTAAAATTTCGAAAATATTTTTACCTAATTTTTTTTTTCCTTCATTTATTTAGAGCTTTAGTAATTCAAAAAAAAAGTAAAAAATGTTTACTTTCACTAAAACATTTTCAAAGAATAAATTTTTGCAACGCAAAACTAAAAAAAGTTTATTTTAATTACATTGTGTAATTAGTTTCATGCAACTCCATAAAACATGACCTTTTTTTTGGGGGTTTTGTTTTCAAAATAATTTAATTTCATGAAATTTTCCCCAAAAAAAAACTAGTATTTTCCGTAATTATAATACAAGAGAAAATTTCTACATGAAACAAAAATAATTCGGTTACAATGTTGGTTAAAAAAACTTTCTTAAATTCGAACTCTTCAAACTCAATTTCATATAAAAATAATAATTACGATCAAAATAATTATATTTTAGTTTTTCATTTTGGCTTTTTTTTTTTAATTTTTTTGTATAAAAGTAGATAAAATTTTATTCAACCAAAAAAAATTAACATGCATGATCCTTAATATAATTTCTACAAGAAATTATGTCCATTTTTTTTTTCATTAGTTCTAAGAAATTTCCAACTAGTTAACGACTAACTCACTAATAATTAACTTAATTTTTTAACTTTTCAAATTCTTCAAAAATACTTAAAAGCTAAAATAAAAGTCTTCATTTTTCTGTCTTTGTTAGCGTTTTTAAATTTATTTTTCTATGTTTTGTGGCGTGTTAATATTTTTTTTATTAATTTTAATTAATTTTTAATTTTTGTTTTTAATTTATTTGAATTTTTAATTCAAAATTTATAAAAAAAAAAACTATGTTTTGTCGTTTGTGGATGTGTTTTTTTTACTTTTTGTTAAAAACAAATTTTTTTTTGTTTGTTAAAAACATCATTTTTTTTATTTTTTTATTTTTAAAACATTTAATTTTCAACATTTTATTGTGAAAAAAGCTTTGAAAGTTCATTTTTCAATTTTTTCAAAGCGATTACAATAAAATGGCGTCAAAAAAACAGTACTTTTTGGTTTTTTTTTTGTTCCTATATAAATAGAAGCAAAAAGCATATAATAAATAGACTACCCCAATATGTATACTCTTTGTGGTACCATTGCAGATCTGCAGAAAAAGCATATCTCGTCGATAGTATTTGTAAAAAACAGTGTAAATACATGAATTTTTTTATATCACACAAAGGCTTTTTTACAAATACTAATAACGAGATATATTGTTTGCAGACTTAAAATCTGTACCAGATGAAAATACAAGTTGGGCATTTCGTTTATTGTAAGCTTTTTGATAGAAGCTAGTTTCTATATTTTAGTTTTTTTTTTCTTAAATATTTTCTTTACAATGAAATGATTTTTAATGGAAATTCGTTTTTTTTTCTTCCTCCTAATATTTCAAAAAAAAAAAAACAATTATAGTCGCTCAGCGGTGATACGTGGACGTGTTGTAACATCTCTTGGAATGGGATTAGTTGGTGTTCGTGTCAGTACATCTACTCCACTAGAAGGCTTCACACTAACAAGAGATGATGGTTGGTTTGATTTAATGGTGAATGGAGGTGGTGCTATAACACTACAATTTGGTAGATCACCATTTCGGCCACAAAGTCGAATTGTTCAAGTACCATGGAATGAAGTTGTTATTATTGATACAGTTGTAATGTCGACAGCAGATGAAAAATCACTACAAAATATGGCACATACATGTTTTTCGCATGACTATGATATTATGAAACCAGTTGTTTTAGCATCATGGAAACATGGATTTCAAGGTGCTTGCCCAGATCGAAGTGCCATTTTAGCGGAATCACAAGTTGTACAGGAATCACTACAAATACCTGGAACTGGTTTAAATCTAGTTTATCATAGTTCAAGAGCTGCTGGTTATTTATCAACTATTAAGTTACAATTAACCCCAGAACAAATACCAGCCACATTACATTTAATACATTTGAGGATTACAATTGAAGGAATACTTTTTGAAAGAGTTTTTGAAGCAGATCCTGGTATTAAATTTACGTATGCATGGAATCGTTTGAATATTTATCGACAACGAGTTTATGGTGTTACCACGGCTGTTGTGAAAGTCGGCTATCAATATACAGATTGTAAAGATATAATATGGGATGTACAAACTACAAAACTGAGTGGCCATGATATGACTATTTCCGAAGTAGGTGGATGGAATTTAGATATACATCATCGATACAATTTTCACGAGGGTATACTTCAAAAAGGTGATGGCTCCAATATTTATTTGAAACATAAACCCAGAGTAATATTGACAACAATGGGAGATGGGCATCAACGATCCTTGGAATGCAATGATTGCGATGGTGTCGCTTCAAAACAAAGATTATTGGCCCCAGTTGCATTAGCAGCAGCTGCAGACGGTAGTCTGTATGTTGGAGACTTTAATTATATTCGTCGTATCATGACTGATGGTACAGTGAAAACTGTGGTGAAATTGAACGCTACTCGAGTTTCGTATCGCTATCATATGGCACTAAGTCCATTAGATGGTGTTTTGTACATTTCTGATCCTGAATCGCATCAAATAATTAAAATTCGGAACAAAGATGATTTCAGTGATCCCGAACATAATTGGGAACCAGTTGTTGGTTCTGGAGAAAGATGTTTGCCCGGTGATGAGGCACATTGTGGTGATGGAGCTTTAGCTCGTGACGCAAAACTAGCCTATCCTAAAGGTATAGCTATATCAAGTGACAACATTCTTTATTTCGCGGATGGAACTAATATAAGAATGGTTGATCGTGATGGTATTGTAACAACAATAATTGGAAATCATATGCACAAATCTCATTGGAAACCAGTTCCATGTGAAGGAACACTTAAACTTGAAGAAATGCATTTACGTTGGCCTACCGAATTATCTGTAAATCCCTTAGATGATACACTCCATATAATCGATGATCATATGATTTTACGCATGACTCCAGATGGCCGAGTTCGAGTAATATCTGGGCGACCACTTCATTGTGCGACTGCAACCACTGCTTATGATACAGATTTGGCAACGCATGCAACTCTTGTAATGCCGCAAAGTATTGCATTTGGACCTATGGGAGATTTGTATGTAGCTGAAAGTGATTCACAAAGAATTAATCGAGTTCGTGTTATCGGAACTGATGGAAAAATTGTTGCTTTTGCTGGTGCCGAATCTAAATGCAACTGTTTAGAGCGTGGTTGCGACTGTTTTGAAGCTGAACATTATTTAGCCACAAGTGCTAAATTTAATACTATCGCTGCCCTAGCTGTAACGCCAGATGGTTATGTTCATATTGCCGATCAGGCCAACTATAGAATACGTTCAGTAATGTCAAGTATCCCAGAGGCAAGTGCATCCAGAGAATATGAAATATTTGCACCCGACGCACAAGAAATATACATTTTCAATCGATTCGGTCAACATATAGCAACTCGCAACATATTGACTGGTGAAACTACTTACTCTTTTACTTATAATGTTAATACATCGAATGGAAAACTAAGTACCGTAACTGATGCAGCACAAAACAAAGTATTCCTTCTAAGGGACTACACTTCACAAGTTAATTCAATTGAAAATACTAAAGGACAAAAATGCCGCCTACGTATGACACGAATGAAGATGCTTCACGAATTAAGTACACCAGATAATTATAATGTTACTTTTGAATACCATGGCCCTACAGGCCTTTTAAAAACGAAATTAGATTCAACTGGTCGCTCCTATGTTTATAATTATGATGAATTTGGACGATTAACTTCGGCTGTAACACCAACAGGTCGAGTTATTGATTTAACTTTTGATTTGAGTGTAAAAGGTGCAACAATTCGTGTTTCTGAAAACTCCCAAAAGGAAGTATCGATGCTTATTCAAGGATCTAGCGTTGTTGTTCAGAATGGCCAAGCAGAAACTAAAACAACAGTAGATCCTGATGGTGGCACAACAAGTGTAACACCATGGGGACATAGTATAGAAATGGAAGTTGTTCCATACACAATTCTAGCTGAAATAGATCCTTTAATTGGAGAAAGTTATCCAGTACCAGCTAAACAAAGAACAGAAATTGGTGGTGATCTTGCAAATCGATTTGAATGGCGATACTTTTTACGTAGACTTCAAGGTGGTAAAGGCAATAAAGGACCACGGCCAGTAACACAAGTTGGGCGTAAATTGAGAGTTAATGGTGAGAATGTTCTAACACTTGAATATGATCGTGATACGTCTTCCGTAATAGTTTACATAGATGATAAACAAGAATTACTTAATGTGACATATGATCGTACAGCTCGTCCAGTTTCCTTCAAACCATTGTCTGGAGAATATGCTGAAGTTGACTTGGAATATGATCGATTCGGACGTTTGGTATCTTGGAAATGGGGAGATCTAGAAGAAGCTTACACTTTTGATCGTGCTGGTCGACTAAACGAAATAAAATATGGTGATGGTTCATCAATCGTCTACTCATTTAAAGATATGTTTGGAAGTCTTCCTTTGAAAGTTACAACACCACGGCGATCAGATTATTTACTCCAATACGATGATGCTGGTGCGCTTCAATCACTAACAACTCCGCGTGGTCATATCCATTCGTTTTCATTACAAACTTCGCTTGGGTTCTTTAAATATCAATATTTTTCACCAATAAATCGTCATCCTTTCGAAATACTCTACAATGATGAAGGTCAAATTCTCGCTAAAATACATCCTCATCAATCTGGAAAAGTTGCCTATGTTTATGATAATGCTGGTCGACTTGAAACTATTTTGGCTGGATTATCTTCAGCACATTATACATACCAAGAAACAACAAGTTTAGTGAAAACAGTTGAAGTACAAGAACCAGGATTTGAGCTGCGACGTGAATTCAAGTATCATGCAGGAATTTTGAAAGATGAAAAATTAAGATTTGGATCTAAAAATTCGTTGGCGTCTGCTCATTTTAAATATCAATATGATGGAAATGCACGTTTAAGCGGAATTGAAATGGAAGTCGATGAAAAAGATTTACCAATGATACGTTATAAATATAGCCAGAATTTGGGCAATTTGGAGGTTATAAATGATCTTAAAATAACTAGAAATGCATTTAATCGAACAGTAGTCCAGGATGCTGCCAAACAGTTCTTTACAATAACAGATTTTGATGAACATGGTCGAGTAAAAAGTGTTTTAATTAATATTAAATCATTTGATGTATTTCGATTAGAATTAGATTATGATCTTAGGAACAGAATAAAATCTCACAAAACTACTTTTGGACGATCAACATCTTTTGATAAAATCAATTACAATGCTGATGGTCATGTTATGGAAGTAGTGGGAACAAATAATTGGAAGTATTTATATGATGAAAATGGAAATACTATAGGAGTAATGGATCAAAGTGATAAAACAAATTTGGGTTATGACACTGGCGATCGTGTAATTCATATTGGTGAAGTTGAATTCAATAATTATGATGCTCGTGGTTATGTTGTACGTCGTGGTGAACAAAAATATCGGTACAATAATCGTGGACAACTAATACATGCATTTGAACGTGACAAGTTCCAATCATGGTATTATTATGATGATCGTAGCCGTCTTGTTGCATGGCATGATAGTAAGGGAAATCTAACACAATACTACTATGCAAATCCTATCACACCAACACTTGTAACACATGTTCATTTCCCAAAAATTGCACGAACATTAAGATTTTTATATGATGATCGCAATTTACTGGTGGCTATTGAAAATGCCGAACAACGTTTTTATGTAGCAACAGATCAAAACGGAAGTCCACTAGCCTTCTTCGATATAAATGGAAATATAGTGAAAGAAGTGAAACGAACACCATTTGGTAAAATTATTAAAGATACTAATCCTGACTTTTATGTTCCAATCGATTTCCATGGAGGATTATTAGATCCAAATACTAGATTAGTTTATACAGAAAATAGATTGTACGATCCAACAGTTGGACAATGGATGACACCATTATGGGAAACTTTAGCAACTGAAATGAGTCTACCAACCGATGTATTCATATATAGATTCCATAATAATGATCCAATAAATCCAAATGAACCAATGCAGTATATGATAGATCTAGAATCTTGGTTGAAACTTTTCGGATATGATTTAAGGAAAATGCAAAGCAGTAAATATACAAAGGCCCAACATTATATTCCTCAAGCAACAATCAAATCATCACTTTTAGCTCCTGATTTTGGTGTTATGTCCGGTTTACAATGTATCGTTGAAAAGATCGATGAGAAATTTAGTGAATTTGGATTTGTACCAAAACCACTTTTAAAAATGGAACCTAAAACAAGAAATCTTCTGCCACGTGTAACATACAGACGTGGTGTATTCGGTGAAGGTGTATTATTATCAAGAATCGGCGGGCGAGCAATGGTTAGCGTTGTTGATGGCAGCAATAGTGTTGTACAAGATGTTGTATCATCAGTTTTTAATAATTCATTTTTCTTGGATTTACATTTTAGTATACATGATCAAGATGTTTTCTATTTTGTTAAAGATAATATATTAAAATTACGTGATGATATGGAAGAGCTTCGTCGTCTTGGTGGTATGTTTAATATATCATCACATGAAATTAGTGATCATGGTGGAACACCAGCTAAAGAGCTACGATTACATGGTCCAGATGCTGTTGTTATCATAAAGTATGGTGTTGATCCGGAACAAGAAAGACATCGTATATTAAAACATGCTCATAAAAGAGCGGTGGAACGAGCATGGGAATTGGAAAAGCAACTTGTAGCAGCCGGTTTCCAAGGTCGTGGTGATTGGACTGAAGAAGAAAAAGAAGAATTAATATCACATGGTGAAATTGAAGGTTGGATCGGTATCGATATTCATAGTATACATAAATATCCACAATTAGCTGATGATCCGGGTAATGTTGCTTTTCAAAGAGATGCCAAAAGAAAACGACGGAAAAGTAGTTTCCACTCGAGAAGTACATCGGCAGTACGTCGACATTCGACAACATGAAAAAGTCCCAAATGACGATATTAAAAATGTATTTATATATATTAAAAATAAGGAAATTTTTTATTTTCGTAAAAATTAAAAATAAAAGATTTTTTATTTTTTAGTTTTTCTTTTGTAATAAATTTTGATAAAAATTCTTAAAATAAGAATTTACCTAAAAACAAAAAAATTGCAATTGTCTTAGAGTTTTTTTGTTTATTTCATTTCTGTTTTATATTTAAAAAAAAAAATTGTTCATATTTTCTAAGTTTTAATTTTTTTAAATATAAATTTTTTTTGTTTTTAATTTTTAAAAATTTTACAATTGTGATATATTTCTATATATATATATAAATATATATATAAATAAATAAATAAATAAATAAATAAATAAATAAAAAATATAAATAAAATAAAATAAAAATAAAAAACAAAGAAAAAATATTAAAAAAAAAATAACGTAATGTTAAGTTGATGACTTAAATTTAATAAAAACAAAAAAAAAGAAAATTAAATATTTGTAATTATTAATATTAAAAATTAGGATATAACTTTTAACTAAAATAAGGAAACAGAATAAAGTAAAAAAAAAAAAAACCTAACTAATAAGAAAGTTAAGAAAACATGTATAGCAACATAAGCCAATATATTATTATAAAAAAAATTAATTATTTAATAAAAAGAGAAACCTAATAAAAATGACTGAGAGCATTGATTAATCACAAAATAAAAAAAATTAATTAATTAAAACAAAAAAACAACATAAAAATAATCCGCGCAGAAAAGAAAAAAACCTGTAAATTAGGCGAATTATTAAAAAACTAAAAAATCATTAACAAGAAACATATTTTTTATAATGTCACAATCAAATTATGAAATTATAAATAATTAAAAATTAATTAAAAAACTTTTAAAAGAGTAAATATGAAAATAAAGAGGAAATGTGTGTGAAAATTTTTAAAAACAAAACAAAAAATCGTATTTTCTTAAAAATATATTTTAAAAAAAACTAATAAAAACTCTTTCAAAACAAAACTTGTGGTTTCCCAATTCAGTAAAAACAAAACAAAAACAATGATGAACAACAATAATAACCTATTTTTCATTTTTCTTTTTAAAAACAAATTAAGTAAAAAACAATATGAAAAAAAAAGCAAATGCAACATTCTTATGTGAGTGAAATTTTCGTAAGTAATTTTCTTAAAAACAAAAAAAAAATAAAAAATTAAGTGTTTTATATTCAAAAGAAACTAAAACTAAAAAATCAACTAAAATAAAAAAAAACGTTAAGAATTTATTTTCCATTGAAGAAAAAAAAACGAAGAAATTTTTATCTAGCTTATCGAATGTGATTAATTCTGATTTCGATTCGATTCGATTTCGTTTCAAGTTTTCATTCAGATAAATTTTAAACAATGTAATTTCCTTTGGTTGAACGTTTGGCATATTTTTTTTTATGCGCGCCTAAAAATAGGCAATTTAAAATTTTTTGATGAAAGTTTATATATACACATATCTCAAGGATTTTTGTGTGGGTTTTCAGTTTGTTTCCTTATAAATTTATATGCGGATATCTAACTTCTATCAAAAAGCATACAATAATAAGAGTTTCCAATTTGGGCACGTCTGCAAGCGCCTCATTATTAATAGTATTTGTTAAAATGACTCCGTGTGATATAAAGTTTCATGTATTTACAGTCTTGTTTTACAAATACTATTAAAAATGAGAAGAGTTTTGCAGCGCTGCAAACGTTTCATCAATTTATATAGAAATGATTACATGTGCTTCTATATAACGGACTATTGAAATTTTTAAGCATTACTAATTTATAACTGCTAAATAAAAATTTCTTCGTAATAAATTAAAAAACATTTTTTCACCTCCTCCTCCCTCCCCCCTTTATGTGTCTTTCAACAACAAAAACCTATCATCTTCATCTCATGTTAAATGTTTTAATGTGTACGTGATAAAAACAAAAAAAAAACAAGAAAATAATAAATTATAGAATTAAAAAAGAAAAAGTAATTAAATAAGTATCAAAATGATAAAATTAAAAATTTAGTGTTTGTGACTCGTCTAAGAACAAAAATCATGCATCTCTTGACTTTTACCTCATCATAAATAATCTTCATCAAAATTGTAATTTTACTAAACTTAAAATCCCTGAAATCCTTAAAAATCCCTCCCAAAAAACAAACAAAAAATAGTGTATTTGTGCGTAATTTGTAAATAATTAATTTATTAACAACTTCCCAAAACTATTTTTGGTTTTTTTTGTTTGTTTTTTCTTACATAAAACGTGAACATTTTTGCAAATAGTTAATGAAAATTAAATTAAATTTGTAATGAAAATAGGCTGTTAAAAAAAAGAAATTTTAAAATTAGAAATTATTAGAAATTAATGAATTTGTATGATGGGTAAGGAAATAGTAAAAGGATTTTCTTTTCTTTTCTTTTTTCGTTTCGATTTTTCATCTACAAACTAAAAAAGTATAACAGATTTAGCAAAGAATAAGTAAATATACACAAAGCTAGAGAAGAAAGAAATCCACCAATTAGAGCAAAGCAGCAACAATTGCATTGCGAGAAAACACGTGAAAATTATGTAATAATTCTTCGTTTTCGCATGTGATCCCAAATAACATTTTCAGTATATTGCCACTAGTGGCAGAAAAGTGTCAGCAACTAAAAATACTAGCTGGAATATGCTTTATGAAATTGAAATCTAAAAAGGGTGGGAAGCTAGGATACTTTATAATTTGCTAAACAAATATTTGTGTTAATGACATGCCATCTAAAAAGATTTGTTTCAGCAGTTTAGCTAGACTTTTAGGACAAGATTTCAAGAATTCTAATTTCTATACACAAGTTCACTAGATAATAATATCGGGTGATTCACACATGTCTATTAATTATAGATCTGTTAAATTTGAAGAAAAATGTTTGTATGAAAATTTCAAGGAATTAATCAATATCATAATTTTTCACTGGTATTAAATTACGCAAGTGATTTCCTTTTTAAACTTTCAACGATTTAAACGAAAAATAAAGTGTTTATACTAAAAGTTATTAACGTTTTTTTATTTAACCATAAATGCTCTCAGCAAATTAATATTATTTATATTATTTACAATAAATAAAAGGGTGCCATATTATGAAATACACGCAAAAATATATATAAAAAAAAATAAAACAAAAACCCCAAACAAAAATATCAAAATCAAAATACAATAATATTTTAATATTTAAAAAAAAAACGAAACATAAAAATATGTAAAAATAAGAATTTGTACTAAAAAATAAAGAAAGTTATAAATAAAAAACAAAACGTTAGAGCGTCTGTAATGCAATCATTTTAGGGCCTATAATTTATAATAATTGTGTTAAATTAAAAAAAAAAAAAACAAACTAAAAATATGTTTGCGAGAAAGAAAAGAAATTTAGTTTCACACATGTTAAAATTTTTAAATATCAGTTTAACTACTCTGAATCCTTAGTTATGTTAACGAAACGGAGACGGAACGGCGACGAAACGAAAAAAACTAATACGTAAAATTGTATGGCCGCTGTAGACGGGGAACGTTCGTAAAATTTGATTCAATTCAATTTAAGTCCGTTCCGTTTTTTGACATTTGTATTTATCGTAACGATTGTGCCTCTTTTTTTTCATATTGTGAACGTACTTTCTACATCAAACAACTTGAAAATTTTATAAAAATCGGGAGTTTTGAAATTGATAGCAAAATGCTAATCGAAAAAATTAAAGAATATCCATTGTTTTTTTTAATTTAATAACAAAGTAAAACCCATGACATATAAAACTCATAATCCATTTTTAATTATTTTTCTCATACGGAGCATCCAAACAATCAATGTTACTTGAAATATGAGTCATTCAAGTAACATTAAACGTGTGTAGGCTCCTTTACACTTTTATTTATAATGAAACACAAAATTGATTGATAATGAATTTGTCAACTGTCAAAAAGTGAAGCGACGCTTTCGTCACAATATAACTGCATCGCATTCCGTTCTCGTCGCCGTTTCGTTTCCGTTTCGTCTCCGTTCCGTCTACGTTTCGTTAACATAACTAAGCCTTTAATTGGAATCGGGAAATTTAAATCGTAAAATCGCAATCAATACGATTTCGGCTAAATCATCTTCATTCTAAATTTTGTTCATGAGCTTAATTTCAATTGATTTTTTTGGATATTTTAAATTCCATTTCATTTTGGATATAATAAAAAGGACAACTAAATAAAGTCGCGAATACAAAATCATTCCAAAAAAAGAAAATCAAATGAAAATTTTAAAAATTCATTTCCAACAGCTTCATATTTTATTTCAGACATAATTTTAAAAATATTAAAAATTATTCCAAAAGAAAAATAAAAAAAATAGCATGAAATAAAGTAAAAACTTTCTCCTTGGCTTCTACAGGGTATTTGTAAAAAATTTCTAGTAAAGGAAAAATAAACATAAAACATAAAAATTTAACCAAAAAAAACCCGTTTTTTTTTAACAAGAAAAATAAAAAAAAAATATGTAAAAACATTTAAAAAATATTTAAAAAAAAAAACAATTAAAAATAGAAACCCAATCTTAAAAAAGTAAATGTTTGGCTTTATTTAAAAAAAATAAAAATAAAATCCAAGAAATCCAAACAAATGTTTTTAACTTATTGCTAAAAACAAAAGAAAAAGAAAACGTCATGAAAATAACAATAAAACTATACACAAATATTTAAAAATTAAAAAATACCTAAAACAGATTTATTGCAAAAAAAAGGAAGAAAGTATATTATACTTTCTTAAATATTAAAAATATAAAACGAGAGAAAAAATATGACAAAAATATTTTCTAATAAAAATGCTTAGAAAACATTTTCATTTTTATTTGCTAAAGTTTGTTGTTTTAAAATAAAAAAAGATATATATTTTGTAAATAATTAATTAATTAATTAATTTTATTTAAAAAAAGAAAAAAAAATTGACAAAAAAACCTATTCTAGAACATAAAAATCTAATTCCAAAAAACACGATGTAAAAACTAATGTAAAAACAAATAAATTGAATGAAACTTAAAAGCTTAAATGAAAAATACATGAAATTTTCTTCTTATAGAATTTAAATAAAAAAAGTTTGAGAGAAGAAGAAAAAGTATTATGAAAGCAAAAAGAAGTAAAAAATAAAATAAATTTGTTAGTAAAACAACGTTTTTTTTTTTTAGTGTAAAATTGTAGGAATTTTTTGATTTTACATTATTTGTGTAAAACTGTATTAAAAAAAAAAAATAAAAAGCAAAAATAAAATAGTTGATCTGAATTGAAAATTAAAAAAAAGAAAGAAAATTACTTTGAACGAAATCTCAAGAAACATATTATATAAAAAAAGAAAAAATAAAACATATTCAAGTAAAAAATATTAAGCGAAAAAAGAAAAAATTGTACATCACAAAAAATTCAAATATTCTTACTTGCTCAGCGGAAAATCAAGGGAAAATCACAGTTCCTCTCCTGAAAAATAAAGCAAAATTTCCATGAAAGCTCCTTTAAAAATGTGCACCTAATATCACATATCCAGCTTAACATGTTTTAGGCCCGCCGTACACTTGAGCTAGGCGAGCTAAACTACGTGAACTAAGTTTCTCGCTAAAAGTAAAAAAAAACCGCACACTTAGCGGTGCTATGAAACTACTTCGCCAGGTCATGAGCGACACCTAGTTCAGACCTCAACTGCGCGAACGACCTTCACTGTCATCGCTGATACAAACTTATACGTTCTTTCGGCATTATACAGTGTAGAATCAATGATTGCCAAAATGTAGTATGTCTTCTTTATTTTGTGGTATTATCTTGTCGACACAAATGTGTAATTGTCAAGTGGAAAAGGTCTAGTAATAATTCATCGATACATTGTACTCGCACATTATAACTCTCTGACGGCTCAAATAGAACTGAAGGAATGAATTTACCAAAAATATCACCGCATAGATTAGTTCAAGTGTACAACGCGGGGTGCGCGAGCCCAGCTAAACTATGTAATTACAAGTGTGCAGCAAGCCTTATTGTTCTTAATGATATCAAATGGCAAATACAATGGCAATTCTACCTCCTGCACGTACCTCAGAGCATTTAAAAAGTGGTCACAAAAATTTGTTCTAGACTGGAGATCTATAAATTACATCACCTTTGATAGAATAATTGTATATGTGACATTAGGTGCACATTAGATGCTTTTGCTATTCACTTTATTTGTATTGGCAGGTTTAGATCTATGCTTTCGAGCATCTTTGTCCTGACAAGTCAGCACATATTGATTGGGGTTACTTTACGATTGGTGAGGTTTCAACTTGTGCAATTAAGAGCTAACATAAAACTAATGTAATATCATGAACATGAAATCGTATAATCTTATCAACTTACCGAAGCAATGCTTCAGCAAGGACACAATAAACCATATAAAGCAATCACTTAAAATCAGTTTCCGTAATAGTAGGGCTTGTGTCATGTACATTGGACCTATAAAGACGTATCCCCTCCGTGGACAAGCTTTGATTTGTGCAGTCTGAACTGAATATTTGAATTTACTTAATTTTGTAAAACCAAACAAACAAAAAAAAATACATATTTAATATCAGATTTCTTAACAGTTGTGGGATATAAAAACTAAGTGATATTTTTTACAAAAACAAAAAAAAAATTATTAAAACGAAAAAAAAAAGAAAATTCATTAAAAATTTTAATGAAAATTAAAATTAAAAAACAAAAAACTAATTGAAAGAAAAACTATTTTTTTTTTTTTGAGAAAATTTTTTGGATTTTCTTCTCTGAAATCAAATAAATATTAAAATAAAAAAAAAGTGAAAAATAAAATAATTAAAAATAAAAAAAATATATAAAATATAAAAATGAAAGCAATACTAAAAAAAGAAAATTATAATTTTCAAAGAAAATAAAAAGTCAAATATTTGAGAAAGTAAAAAAAATATTTAAAGAAAAAATTATCAGAATTAATAAAAATAAAAATAAAAAAGAAAGAAATGTTCATGTACCTTTCTCCTTTTGACTAGAAATTATAATTAATAATTTTTAAAATATGAAATTATTTTTACTATTTTTTAAATTTTAAACTTTTAAGTTATACTAAAAAAAATCGTTTTTTTTTTTACTTCTTTGTTTTAATATTTTCTTTTAAATAATTGTACATTTTTATTGTAAAAATAAATATAAATATATAAATAGCAATTTTTTTTTTTTAGTTGATAACTTTTAAAAAGGAAAAAAGAAATAAAATTAAAAAAAAAATATTATATTAATTAAATAAAAAAAAAAAAATGATAAAGCTGATCACCACAACTGCGTGTCGGCCTTAAGATATAATTATTATAATTAAATAATAATAATTTAGGTTTGCAATATGCAACAAATTTGTATTTGTATAGTACATAAAATAGATGATTCTAAAAAAAAAATATTAATATTGGTTTTATTTATTGTGTATTTCCATATTTTTTGTCTAATTGCATAGATTACGCTTTCTCATAATTCAAATTGGTTTTTTCTACGCACCTACTACGTCACGCGAGACATGAAATACAATGTTTGTATGAAACATCACAATTATTTATTTGAAAGAAAGTCACATGTACTGACTATGGAAGGTTTGAACCAGTTGCTAAGAATGTTACAGAGTGTTAACAACAACTCTGACTAAGTAAGGAGAAACTGATGAGTCTGTTGGTTAGTGGCTCTGCTGTATTATCAGATATATAACCGTTAATCTTTTTGTGTTCCATTGACTATTGCTCACATGTATTTTTGTTATTGAGTAGGATGAGACTAAAATAATAGTTAAATATAGGTAAATGGGTGCTGGATTAAGCTGGTGGGTTTACGATGGCGGTTCTGATGATAGTATTTCATTTCCCTCCCTATTAATTTTATTATCGGACGCACTAATATTCCTCGTACGCCTCCTTCTGATGAGATGATAGCATATAGTTACTACATTCGATTTATCGTTTATTCGATATGATTATGAATGATATTGCTGTCTTGTAATAAACATTTTAAAGTGTTAAAAAAAGTATGAATATAAAAATTCAAAATGGCCGACATGCGCAATCTTTCATTCATTTCACCAGTTAAACTTAGTTATTTATTTATTTCAGTTCAAAAAATGATTATTATCTTTATATAAATTGTACAAGAATTATAAGTATTTAAGATAAGTATTAAAATTTAAACAAAATTTGTAGTCAAAAAACCGTTGAAATCATTTATACAGTTTTTGCTTTTGTTCAGTCAAAACATTTGTGCATTGACAAGAAATTAATTATATACTGAATTTAGAACTTTGTATGTTTTTTAAGAAAACTTATTATTGTCTGTTAATAAGTAGATTAAAAGAAAATCAATTCAAAATTATTTTGGAATTAAAATGAAAAATTTATAACGAAATATTTAATTCCGAAATTAGGAATAATCTGTGGGAGACTTTTAGTACAAAAAAAAAATTCTTATTCTAGTACATTATTTGTTTATGTTTTATAATTGACATTTATGCATGTCAAACTATTTCTTGTGCTTGTAATTAGCATTTTCGAAAGGTTTTATTTAGTAGAAGTTTGATATTTCTGTAAAATATAAATATATAAATACTGGAAAAGAAAAAGTAAAAATTTGAAAAGTAAGTAATACAAATTATAACATTTTCAGAATACAATATTTACATAAAATTTCTAAATTTTCTAGAATGGATTTTCAAAATCGCCCTGGTGGTAAAACGGGTGGCGGAGGTGTCGCATCGTGGTCTGAAACGAATCGAGATAGACGTGAACGATTACGACAACTCGCCTTGGAAACCATAGATCTAAATAAAGATCCGTATTTTATGAAAAATCATTTGGGCTCGTACGAATGTAAACTTTGTTTGACACTACACAATAATGAAGGAAGTTATCTTGCTCATACACAAGGTAAAAAGCATCAAGCAAATTTAGCTCGTCGTGCAGCCAAAGAAGCTAAAGAAGCACCGACATTATTGGCACCAGAGAAACCACGTGTTGAACCGAAAAAATTCGTTAAAATCGGTCGTCCCGGTTATCGAGTTACAAAACAACGTTGTCCAGAAACCGGTCAACAATCTTTACTTTTTCAAATTGATTATCCAGAAATTTCCGATAATATATTTCCAAGACATCGTTTCATGTCAGCTTATGAACAAAAAATCGAACCACCAGATCGTAAATGGCAATATTTATTATTTGCAGCCGAACCTTACGAGACAATTGCATTTAAAGTGCCATCAAGAGAAGTCGAGAAAACTGATGGTAAATTTTGGACATACTGGAATCGAGATACAAAACAGTTTTTCCTGCAATTCGCATTTAAATTGGAACCGAAAATGATTCCGCCACCACCACCAAATCTTCGAGTGATGGGAATGGGAAATGTACCGCCGCCACCAAGGCCGCCTATGTTTAATCCTGTACCGCCTCCACCACCGATGGGAGTTTTACCGGTTCCACCGCCACCAATGTAAAAATTTCATCTTCAAAATGTGACGAATATTAATTTGTAAAATTATAATTTTACTATAAATAAAATACAAAAAAAAAAGAAAAATTTCAAGATTTATTATTTTCATTCTCTTCAACATTTTGCCTTATAATTTTCTGATACCACATTTAGGACAACCCTGCGTTATTTGACATTATGCTTTACGCGTCGTTTTGTCTAGCTGTCTAAATTGACAGGTCTGGAAGAAAATTTTCTAAAGCGAATTTAAAACATTCAGGAGGAAAAAAAAAAAACTTTTCGGAAATATGTTTTTAATTCAAATTCCTTAATTTTATCTAAATTTGGAAGTTATTTATCCCGGAGTCAATTAATTTATTGTTGAACTTTAATTTGTGAAACGAAAAATAAAATGTTGGTGAGTTAATAAATGCCGGAAATGAATTTAAAAAAAAAATAAAAAAAATTAATCAAAAATCTGTGCAATAGAGAATGGAATTACTTTTCAAATTGGATACGAAATGTTTTAATTTAATTGAATTGAATTATTTATGTTGTTTTTCTAATGAAAAGTTTTGGAAATTCGGTGATTTAAAAAGGTCTCAAAGGTCATTGACGGTGGACATCCTACATTCATTATCTGCAAGACTTTTCATTGCCCTTTTTTTTTGCTGTCAATTTCCTGCAAAACATTTTAATTAAAAAATTCACTATCTAACATATCTTCTCAATACAACTAAATTATGAATAAGAAATTTACGATTTATTTATTTGCATTAAATAATTTGAGAAAATCAGATAAAGTAAATTACTTGTAAATGAAGTCACTCAAAAAAATGCCATTCTCTTGAAAGTTTATTATATAAATGTGTCTACCAGCTGCAAAACTAGACTATTCGGTTCTAAATGATTCAGAGATAATGCAAAATAACGTTTCATTAGCAAATTCTCTAATTAACTTATCATTTTGCATCATTAATATTACAATCTCCCGAAATAAAGACTATAAGTTCAGAAAATTTTACTTTGAAATAGGCTCGTTGGGACACTAACTCTTTTTGAAAATAATTAAGTAGCTAAAGACCAACCTTATTAATATTCCTCGCTTTTACTTTGTCTATTTCTACGAGAACTATCTGGAGGAATAGCCAACAACTAAAAAAATCAATTCATTTTGATTTTATACGCCCTGAAACCTTTTTTTCTTGATAACCAGGCGCTGTATCTGATTTAAAAAGTCTTTAAAGTTTTTGCTGAGATAATAGAAATTTAGTCCAGTAACAAACATAGTAACATTCTAATCAATTATTGAGTATTTCTTTACGATTGAGGCCTTTCCTTGGGTCGTGATCTTAAGTACGTTTGGTGGGAATACAACTTTTTTTACAATTACGATACAATAAACTCTATGCAGTTCCCATATTTCCAAGGAATATAACTGGTTTGAATTAAAAATTTATATTTAAAACAAATTTTGCGAATTTAAACTCGTTTTCATGCTTTGGCAATTTTATCAGTAGCGGAAACCAAGCATATTTTTTCAAAAAAAAATAGAGTATACTCTTTTCGTATCTAAATAGACACAAAATATTACATGTTTTTAAGTATTTCCTATCATTATGAAGATATTTGCAATTTTGTATTAAAAAATTATGAAATTAAATTTAAAATTAATATTAATTTACAGTGTTGAACCTCATCGACTATAAATTAGAAAAGAAAAAAACACAGAACAATGTCAAATCAAACAGAAACAGAATATGAAAAAAAATTCCGAGAAGATTTAGAGAAGGCGAAAGCCCTTAGTCTAGAATCACTTGCACTAGATCAATTCCGGCGTACAAAACTACAATATTCACATTCTGATGTTGCAGTTTCAAATAAATTGGTGCAAAATCAACGTGAGTTATTCAATAATCAAATTCGTCCACGTCCCGGATCATTTAATGCTGGCTCAATACAAATTGATACACCAATTGTTCCACCACCAACAATACCGCCAAGACGTCATAGCGAAGTTCGATTACCCGAACGAAATGATGAAAATGATTTAATTTCATTTACTAGTCCGACATCAACGAAAAAAGAAGAAAATATTGATTTTGATAATTTAATTGGTGAAATACAAAAGTATGGAATTTTTCTTTTTTTTTTTTTGTAATTATTTTTTAAAATAATTATTATATTTCATTTAGACTTAATGCGCAAATTCAACCAAAATCAACTGGCTACAGTTACAATCCGACACAACCGAATATATCTGCTGGACTTCAATTAGTTCCGTACACTGCTCAACAACAGCAACAACAACAACAAACGCACAAAACTCCTTTAACCAGCGAACAATTAAATCGTTTATATAATATGCCAGCACATTTACCATATCGTAATCCATATCCACAACAAATTAGATCATCATCATTTATGCAATCACAAACAGCACCTGCAATTGCATCGGCACCATTCAAATTTCCAGCTCCGACATCATCACCACCATTATATGGATTTCAATCACATATATTTCCTTCGGGACAATCACCACAAACTGTACAATATTCCAGTACTATGCCGCCAAATTATGTAAATAATCCAGAAACAGCTGTTGTTCATGTAACACAAGTATATTATTTTAAATATATATATTATATATTTTGTATATTAATAATTTTTCATATTTAGCCATCTCAACACCAAACTCAATCACCTCAACCTCGTCAAATATTACAAATTCCGAAATCGGCATCTATCTCAGGTGTGTCCGGTATAGCTTCAACATCTACGCATCGTGAAAATACAAATAACGAAGTTACGAGAAGACCAAAAAAATCGGTGGGCAGTGATGACCTCATAGATTGGGGGCAAGAAGACAAGTATGGATTATTATTAAAAAATTTAATTTAAAACATTGATCTTAAAAGTAAAAAGATTCTTTTCTTATATAATTTTACAGTTCACGCGTTAGTGTTTTGGAGGCATTTGATCCACTCTTATCAAAAGACTGGGATGACAGAGGTATGTCAAGTTATGTTGTTTGTGCGACCGCTAAAAGTATACACAAATTTAATAAGTAAAAAAAAAATAAAATTGATGTTATTTATATAAAATTCACCGGTATTTAAAATTATATATTTTTATATTTAACACAAAGTTAAAAAAAAAAAACAGTAAAATTTGTAAAGTAATCAGTTTTTTTAATATATTATTATTAAACGTAATATATGGCACGAATTGAATGTGATATTATTATTTTGTTTTAAAAATCTTAAATTTACCAAAAAAAAAAAACAATTTGTTGTGTGTGCAACCATGTTCAAAACTAAGAAATAGAATGGAAATTAATTGTTGGCATATGAAATTACTTCTACGATCTTGTTCGAAATCAAAAGGTGAATAAAAATTTGTTCCATTTAATAAAAATATATATATTAGGTGTGTGAAAAAGTTTTTCCGATTTTATATATTAGATGGCGTTAGTCCATAGATATATATATGTTTTACTAGATTATATGAAAGACACACATATAGTATTCATACTATGATATAAATACTATAGTATAGCTGATACTATTTCATTATCATATTTATACTTCATTTTTTGAAGTGGTATAAAATGACACACATGTGGTATACTACATAGTATTCTTAAATCATGGTATCTATTCCATATGTGTGTCTCTAGTATTACTCGAAGCAATAAATTCCTTCAGAAGCAAATGGCAAATTTTCGGACTTCTTTTTCTCGCGCCGAGCATACCATTCGCCATATTAAACGCTATGCGACCATGGCGAAAAAGACAGATAGTTGTAGAATTTGGAACTAACCAGGGATTGCAAAAAGGGAAAAAATTAATAATTTTTTGGTTTTTATAATTTTTTTTTTGCATTTTTTATTAATAATTCATATCCAGAAAAACTTAAAATAATTTTTAATTTTAATTTTTCGGTGTTTAAAAATTAATGTGAATTTTATTTGGTGTTTTTAAAATTTAGGATAAAAAAAAGGTTTCTGCGCCCTGAGGAACATTTTAGCAATGAGTTAGTAAGCGAATCCTAGTCTAGTAATATTTAAGTCATTGCGTTAGTCATACTAAATGCAATACGTGTGAACCGGTATTACATGTATTTGACAGGACTTATGCCAAGCTTGAAAACGTGGTTTAAAGTGTAAACAACATTGTTTTTTATTCGATTGAAAATGGAAGCCCGCGTGTCAAATAAATAGCATTTGCGGAAAATTTTACTTTTCTGAATTAACTTGAAGAAAAATACAACTGGAGCTCATCGATGGACCAAAATGGTGATTATGGTGAAGATTCTCTATCAATTTCAACTTGTGAATTTTGGTTTAGATGATTTAAAAATTTAAAGCCGAATATATTTGGGTGAAACCAGAAGAATGTGATTTACCATGAACTTTCGAAAACAAATGGAACAGTCACTGCTTGTCATTACAGACAATAACTGATCAAATTGAATCGTGCTTTGAAGAAAAAACGATCATAATAGCTAAAATAATTTTGCAGCATGATAACGCTATACGGCAATACGTTATTATATCGATTCAGGAAACGCTTGACAGGTAAATGTTATCCCCCACCACTGCATTCAACAGATATTGTTCCTTCTGATTACCATTTGTTTCGGTCGATGCAACATGGCCTGATACACACATGCAAAATCTTGAAGAAATGCGAAAATGGCACTATGACTGGATCATCGAACAATTTTTGCAGTGCAGAGTTGTAATCAAAGTGTAACTAATAATAAAGTGTGGAAAGCTAGCGAAGTAGCCAGAAAAATCACGTGGCAATAAGTGCAAAGAATAGGCAAGAATACATAGTTTTCATAGGCAAAATCCATCAGGAAGAGAGAGAATGAAATGTTCTTATAAAAGCACATGAAAAACTCTTAAAAACCTTATGTTTCTTCTAGTATTTGTGCTTTGCGATATAAATTTTAACACGTGCTTCTTTGCTTAGATTATATTTCTCTTTCACCCATACGTACAATATGTAGCTATCTATGTCAGCAGTGGAGAGAAAATTTTTTGAAAAAGAACAGGCAAAATTTGAAAAACGGCGGTACGGTAAGGATAGGAAGTTTCCGGACTTTATTATTAGTTACACTTTGGTTGTAATTCACCTGAAAGATTGGCGAAGGTTGTAGCTTCAGATAGAGCATCTTTAAATGAAATCAAAATATTGTGTACTTGTTAAATAAACGTGTATTTTTACAAAAAAAAAAAAAAAAAAAATAGGAAAAACTTTTTCACACACCTAATATTTTTTAAAAATATTCTTAAAATTCGTCTTAAATATTGCACTTGATAATCAATTCACGATATAATTATATTTCTGAGTTTTAGCGGGCAAAATCGTAAGAAAATATAATTATTAACAAATTTTATGTAAAAAGGATCTTTCCCTGTCGGACATCCATCACAAGAGATTATCACAAATCCGTTTTTAGGAAACTTTTAAGTCTAAATGAAAACTTAGACTAAACTAAAAAAAAAACTGTCGCAACAATAAAAAATATATATATTTATAATAATCGCCCACTTCTCCCCCTGGCAACTCTTAGGCTAATGTAAAAATTTTCTATTTTTAGGCGCCATAACAATTTTTTTATTTTTCGCTAAGACTAGACTTTTGATGTTTCTCAAAATAGTTGTCGTAGAGTGAAATAAATTCATAATTTAAGAAAGAATTTCTAATCTTTTTTTTATATATAAAATGAATTCAATTATATCGAAAATAATTGTGAGTAATTCGTATATTACAGGTGATAACATATCAGAGTGTACTACAACATATTATTCGGAATATGATCCTTTCGATTATTTATATAGTTGCGGTACACAATATTCTGATCCAGTTTATGAAGCTGTTAATAAAACTGATCGAACACCAATTAGTCCAGCTGGTAAGATAATTTCAATTTAAATAAATAAAGTTAGTAGTACATGACTATTATCCAATTAATTATGTATATATATATATAAATAGCTCCAATTGGTTGGAATATACCACCATTAGGACCATCGTCAAATACAAATTTATCATCACCACCACCTCCACTACCGCCAAGGAATAGTAATTCGATTGATATAAAATCAAATCATGTTCTTGATCGTCGAAAATATCCAACAAAACTCTATCAGAATGTTACAGATCGTAAAACTTATGATCCGGAACTTATGGAATTCTATCAAATGGTTAAAAATTTACGTATAGAATATAAATTTCAAGATATCAAAACAAATATTGGACATGTTATAGCACCGGAATTTAATAATTTATATTCAGAAGGATCAAGTATTAAATTAATTGTTCATCCAGCTATTGAAACTCTTAAAGAGAATGGTGATATTACAAAACATGGGCAGATATCTGGATATGGATCACCAATTGTTTTTACTTGTGATAGTAAGTTTTTGAAATTGTATTTCCCATTAAAATTAAATTCATATATATTTCTTTTAGTTAGTACAACAGTCGAACATGTAATAATGCATGTATTTTGTGCTCTAGAAGGAAAAATAGTTGGAGCAGTTGATGATTTTATGGTTAAGGTATTTTGTACATATTTTTTTGAAAATCTACATTTTTTTACATTAAACTATTTTAGCCTATTGGTGTTATTGAATGGTTATCGCCAAGATCAAAACTAGGACAATTAGAATGTGTTCATGCAAGTCTAAAATTGGAACAAGATGTTCAACTTGGATTATGTCCAAAAACTGAAGCAAATATTCGTGCAATTGCAAGAACAAATAGAGATGATCTAAGAGATTCAGATGTTAAACCAGAAGATATTCTACCAAATGAACATGCATCAACAATAACATTTGATAGTATGATGATTTTAATTGGTAAATATTTCGTATTATTTTTAACGAAATTCTAGTTTTTATATTCTATTTTCATCTGCAGAAACTTTAGAGACGGAAATTGATAAATTAGAATTATGTACCGAAGATGCAAATCCTCATTCAGTTCTTTCATGTTCTGGAGTTGTTCAAGGTGTTAAAGCTATTTGTGCATTATTAGGATCAATTGATACATTAGAAATAGCAAATTGTGTTGATGATTTGAAAAAGATATGTGCTTCTGGTCAAGTAGTCTATAGTTATGCGGTAGCAAATAGTCCAGATATAATTTCAGAATGTGGTGATTATGCAGAAGTTACATTAAGACCAAAATCAATTCTTGATCAGGTTAAATTCAAATGTAATCAACTTCGAGAAGCTATTCAAGAACTCATTGAAACATATGCAAATGCTTTTCGTGTTGATTTTTGTGTAAAAACTGTAGAATATACAACAAGTAAGTAAATGGATATTTAATTACGATATATTTTCTATGTTTTTTCTCTTCAACAGCTCCTATACCAGTTTCATGTATTTTAAAACCGATTATGGTTAATATTAGTTGTCTGTATCGACCACCACCAAATTGGAAATATGATGATTACATACTGGGAGCACAAATCTATCATGGTACACGATATATTGGTCAACCGGTAGTAATTCAATGTTCTAATGAAACAAGTGGTGGTTTATTTGCACGATTAAAATTCGATACATGGATTAGTTTTGAGAATAGTCCAATTTGTACATTACCCAGAGAATCAAGATTGATTTTTGTTCTTTACGGATGTCGTACAGAACCAGCCGAAGGAGATCAATCTAACGAAAGTACTCAAGAGAAAAAACAAATAACTACAGAACTAGGATGGTGTGCGATACAACTTTTCGATTTCCAAAGGTATTGTAAAGTTATAAGTATTTGGTTTTCAATTTTTTAAATTTAATTTATTTTGTTTTCCTAGAGATATGATATTTGGCTGTTATTTATTGTCGTTATGGCCACCGACTACAGATAAATTTTTAGGACCGGCACCAGCTAAAGGTACACATCCACATCCAGATTTTTGTCCAGTATTAGGTATTGAAATACCAAGTTATGGTGGTCGTATCATTTTTCCTGATCCATCGCATCTACCTGAAGCGCCCAGATATGATTTCAACAGTTTGGATTGTAATCTACAGCAGGAACTTTTAGATACAGCAGAACAAGGTTATCCGGGTGCTTTAGATAAACGTGAAGTTTTTTGGGAAAAGAGACATTATCTTCAAGCATTCCCTCATGCTCTGCCGAAAGTTCTTCATGCAGCTCATAGTTGGGATTATGCAAGTTTAATAGATTTACACTCATTGTTAAATTCATGGCATCCACTTACTCCATTACAATCCTTAGAATTACTATTACCACGATATCCTGATTTAGTGGTACGTTCTAAGGCAGTAGAGTGGATATCACAAATGCCAAACGATCAATTAGTTGATTTTCTGCCACAGCTTTTACAAGCTTTAAAACATGATACATATGAGGCTTCTCCAATGGCTAAATTTTTACTTTGCAAAAGTTTAGAATCTCCTCGCATTGCTCATCATTTATATTGGCTGTTAGTTCATAGTTTGCCGGGCGATGCGCCACAAAATTCAATTGATGCTTCGGCAGCAGAAGCTGATGAGTCTTTAATCACTCAGGCAAGATATCATCGTCGCAATAAGTTAATGTTGCGATCGCTTTTGGCAATATGCGGAGAGAAACTTTTATCTCGATTTTTGTCTCAGAACATGATGTGCAGAGTAAATTTATTAAAACATATCTTGTTTATTATATTAAAATACATTCATATTTAGAATTTAGCGGAAGCTGCACAAAGTGTAAAACAGTCCAAGGAATCTATGAGACAGAAAGCTTTATATCAAGGAATGGAAACGGTTCATCAAGTTTTGCTGGAAACTCCAACATCATTACCTTTGGGTCCTGGTCTGGAGGTGTCGGGTGTAAACGTTCGAACATGCAGCTATTTCAATTCAAATACACTCCCACTTAAAATAACATTTCTGGGACCTGATCGTAGTATTCTTCCAGCAATATTTAAGGTTTATTATTGCAATAACATTTCTGTAGATTTTATTTTATAAATGTGGTTTTTTCTTAATGTAGTGCGGTGATGATCTGCAACAGGACATGTTAACAATTCAATTAGTTAGAATGATGGACAAATTATGGCTAGGCGAAGGTTTAGATCTCAAAATGGTAACATTTAACTGTGTTCCTACAGGATATAAAAAAGGCATGATTGAACTTGTATCTGATGCGGAGACTTTACGAAAAATACAAGTTGAATACGGTCTAACTGGATCGTTTAAAGACAAACCAATTGCTGAATGGTTAGCAAGGCAAAATCCAAGTCAATTAGAATATCAAAGAGCTGTTGACAATTTCACTGGTACACATTTTCTCCTTTCCCTCCCAATCTATTGTTTCTTAACCAGATTTTTATTTAGTCTCATGTGCTGGATATAGTGTAGCCACCTATATTCTTGGAATATGTGACAGACACAATGATAACATAATGCTAAAAACATCCGGGCACCTTTTCCATATTGATTTTGGTAAATTTTTGGGAGATGCTCAAATGTTTGGAAATTTTAAAAGGTACTAACTATTTTTTTTATAACTTTTATAAAAATTACAAATATTTTATTACAGAGATCGTACTCCATTTGTTCTTACATCAGACATGGCATACGTAATAAATGGTGGTGATAAACCGTCAACTAAATTTCATCATTTTGTTGATTTGTGCTGCAAAGCTTTTAATATTGTTCGAAATCATGGTGACCTTATACTTCATATGTTAGCTTTAATGGCAACAGCAGGAATACCTGGAGTAACAGCTGAAGCTGTCACATATGTTCGTCGAGCATTACTTCCATCACAATCAAATCCTGAAGCTGCTGCATCATTTGCGAAAATGATTCAATTCTCATTAAAAAGTTGGTTTACACAATTTAATTTTTTCCTTCATAATTTAGCTCAATTACGATTCTCGAGTGATGATGGAAATGGAGAACTTTTAAGTTTTGTTCCTAGAACTTACACGTAAGATTCAGATTTTATCTTTTTAAAAAATTAAATTATTTAAATTCAATTTCTAATACAGAATGCAACAGGATGGTCGACTAAAATCGGTTATGGTTCATGGATATCAAAAACGTTATGATTTAGAAAAATACTACACTTATATACTAAAAGTTACGAGACAAAATCAACCAGATCCAGCATATTTGTTTCGATCATATAAAGAATTCTCAGAATTTCATCAAAAATTATGTTTACACTTTCCATTGGCTAAACTTCACAGGTAAGAAGAAATTTATTAATAAGTTTTATACAAAAAGAAAACAAACATATATAAAATAATTAAATTTTTGCTACGCTTCGGTATCATCATCACTAACTCTTTCACTTTTCTTTGATGCTTCATTTCGTTTTCTCATATCTCGCATCGTTTTTGATGTATCAGCAAGTGGATTTCTGAATTCCGTAGGCCCTGTGGTTAACTTCATATTATTAGTGTTATAATTTGCTATTTCCTGATTTAAATTACGTCGGTTTGCTACTGCTGACCAAACATCATAGTCATTTTCTTCGATTTTATCATCGAATTTTGGTTTCGATTTCACCTTTTCAAATATATTTTGATTATCATCTTCTTCATCTGAAAGTGATTCTAATTTAAGAAATACTTTTTGTTCCGACTTTATATTGTGAACTTCAGCGTTTTCTTCAACATACAAATATCCAGTTGAACGTCGTTGTGCTATGAAACTATTTTCATCATGATCATGTTCATTTTTTAATTTTATAAATTGTCTACTACTCTCAATAGATTCAATTAACTCGATATTTGCTGATTTCGGGCGAACATGACCAGTTGGCCGACGTTCTGTAGTATAAATCGTTCCTTCCGCTTCTTTCTCACTTTCATCTTTTAATTTTATAAATTGTCTTCGATGTTCTGGAGTTGGTGGCGAGTGAATAAATTCCTCATCTTCAGATATACCACGAACATATCCAGTTGGCCGACGTTCTGTTGTATAAATATTTCCTTCCGTTTCATTTTCACTTTCATCTTTTAATTTTATAAATTGTCTTCGATGTTCTGGAGTTGGTGGCGAGTGAATAAATTCCTCATCTTCAGATATACCACGAACATATCCAGTTGGTCGACGTTCTGTAGTATAAATCGTTCCTTCCGTTTCATTCTCACTTTCATCTTTTAATTGTATAAATTGTCTTCGATGTTCTGGAGTGACTGATGGTGGTTCAATAATTTCCCAATCTTCAGATATGCCACGAACATACCCAGTCGGACGACGTTCTGCTATACGTGTATGTAAATCCGAATCAGAATCACTTTCATCATCTTTTAATTTTATAAATTGTCTTCTTGCTTGCGGAACAGGTCCTGGTAAATTATTGTCATTTGAATAAACATATTCGGTACTACGATGCTCGGACATATGACTGAATAAATCCGGATCGATATTATTTTCATTTCTTAATTTTATAAAATGTTTTTTTTGATCAGGAATTGCATCCAAAATTTTTAAGTCATCTTTTTTCAGATCATTAATTTTTAAATCTTTATTATTCTCATCATTCGATTCTGATTGAATTCGGGTTCTTTGTCTAGGTTTCGGTTGAATTTCAAAAGTTTTTGATTTACTTGAAAAATTTGAACTATTCGATGTCGATAGTTTTTCTGATCTTGGTGAAAAGTTTGGATTACGAACATCTAAAATTTGAATTTCAGAAAGTTTTTCATCATCCAAATTTGGTGGTGGTCTTGTCGGCGGTAATGGTGGAGTTTCTTTATCATCCGTTGTTTGTGGTACAAATGATTTTGCATTTCTTACTGGTAAATGTATTTGTGTACGGGATGAAGATTTTCTTATTCGAATTGCTGTAAATTTGTAAATAAAATTATTTTCTGTGAAAAATTTTCAATACTAAATGTGAATTACGAGGTAACGATTTAGGTCTTTGAACATCAATATAATTATCAGCATCAGTTCTTGAACGAAATACTCCTTGAATTGGAATCGGTTCACCATTCTAAATGAAAATTAGAATTAGAAGTACTTGAAATGAACGTTTTTTTTTTCTTTTTTAAACTAACCCGATTATTCCTTTCTGTTGTAAAACTCTCGAAATTTAAACGATGTTTAAACCATTTAAATTTAATCCCCAAAACTGCCACGATCATACAAAATAAACCAATAATCGAACAAGTTAATGTGAATATTTCATTACCACCTAAATTGTTATCAAATCTTATTATCTTAAGTATTTATTCCAATTTTTAATTAGAAATACCTTCGGAAATTTTATTATTTATTAAAATCATTATTGATTTATTAAATTTAATTATTTTAAAGAGAAAAAAAGTAGAAAAGTTGAATTTTTCACACAAGTAATATTAAAAATCGACTATTTTCTTCAAAAAAAAATACTATTTCTGATATAATGAAAATGGATTTCCAAACAGCCTTTGGGCAAATTTTTTTTTTTGATAAGAAAATTGTTGGAAATATATCTTTGGGAAAAAAAAAGTGTACTACCTTCATTATATTGTGTTAATACAGAATTCTATTTTATGATTAAATATTACATACTCAATTATCAATTTTTTTATTTAAAAAAATATTTATATATATGTATAAAAGACAAAGCACATGACTTGCTCTATAATCATAGATCTGATAAATTTTTTAGCACGTAGTTCGGCCAAAGATATAAATAAGGAAAAGATGTGGAAAGTTAAAAAAAAGCTTAAATTTCATATAAGTAAATTCCATTGGATCTTTGGCGTGATTTTACCATAAGGAATAGCATGTTAAGTAAAAGCTTTTTAGAATCTTACGTACTCATTTATATCTTTGATTTGGCCGTGAATATCGCAGTCCGAATTGCTAAACCAGTATCAGATGCTGCTACTTTGCCTTCATCCCTTCATGGCACTAAATTATAATTATACAAAGTCTATCCGATTTTACGTTTCTTCCTTTAAGAATATCTCATAGTTTCATATACAATAAAATGATAAAAATAGCAACAGGTTGATTAAACTATGCCCACTTTTTATATCGGAAACACCAAAGATAGAACTTCCAATACTGTTAATATGAGCTGTCATTCTCACAGCTAATTTTAGTTTTTATGTTCAGTATAGTCTAATGAATAATATCATGAATAGATTCACGCTTGAGGAACGATCAAGAATTATTCAAATTTACTTTGAAAATGTTATAAACTTATTTTCTTACAAAATTGTGTTCAGTAACGTGGCTTATTTTTTGCTTAATAAGCAAAATTGTCGCTTCTGGAGTGAGACAAATCCAAAAGAGTCTAGAGACTATTAAATCCAAAAAAAAAATGCATCATTGGTCCTTATATCTTTAAAAATGAGGCAGGAGGTCGGTCAATCAGATCGTTACTGGATCGTGATCAATGAATGTTTGTTCGAAAATATGGATGATATTGATCCTGCCAAGATATGTTGTCAACAAGATGACACAACGTGCCATATAGATATAGCCATACAAACTATGGATTTATTGAAATCACGATTTGGCAATAATGTGGTTTCGAGAAATAGCCCTGTGTATTGACCTACAAGGTGATATGACCTGATATCTCTCGACTATTTTTCGGAAAATGAAAGCAGACTTGGCCTTGTTAGCTTTCTCCGTTAATTTAGAGATGATATTACTGACAGTTGAGTCTCGGTAATTAGATTTTCTCTATCTCTAAACTACTTTTTATTATATAGTATAAAGAAAGTGCGGTGCTGTGATATTGTACTCTTGAACACAATCAATCGTTTCTTTTTTTTAATGATAAGATTTGAAGGAAAATTGTTTCGATAAAACAAAAAAAAAATAAAACATTTATTTTCTAATAATTTTTTTTTAAAAAAGAAATCATAATTCAATAATAAACTGGATTTAAGAAAATTAAAACCCGTTGTCTATAAATTACATGATTTAGTAAAGAAAGAAAAGAAAAAAGCTCATCCATTTCTTTAATATTTTCCTTTTACTAAGCTTTTTTGTGTTTTTCTTAATACTTAATGCTTTTATCGATGAAAAATTGAAATTTTCAAATCAATTAAAACAAAACAAATTTTTTTTTTTTGCGGCAAAATTTATTTCTATTTTTGAAATTCGAATCTTATCAAACTTTTTGCCGATAATAATGACAACAAGATTCCAATATCAAGGTGAAAAACAAGAGACCAATATATTGAATATGTTCGCAATAACATAATTATAATTATGTTTTATTATTCACATGGAGCTATTTTTTTAAAAGAAGATTTCATTCTCCTTCGAAAATGGTTTCATATTTCTTAAAAACTCATTTTTAAAAAATAAATACCAATTCTGTTCCAGTAAACTCTAGTTAATGTCGTCAGTACAGTACTTTTAATGATGTAATATTAATAGAATACGAATTCTTCTAGAGACTATAAAAGACTGTTTGAACAGTTGTATTGAAATTAAAACGAAAAACACAGCATATAAAACGTTTAGAACTTACCACGAGGAAAAATAAATTAATTAATTACCTCGAAATTAATTCTAATAATGCGATATTGATTAAATTGATATTAAATTTTGTGAAAAAGAAACTTTTTTTTTCAATTAAAGAGTGTCACACTCTTTATTCGCCATTATTTTTTAAATGAGGCTACAAACAATTAATAAAGGAACTTTTATTGTTAACCTAAAGCTTAAAGTAAAACATAATTAGATTAATTTCCTTTTTTAATTGTTTGCCAAAATAGGTTACCTAATTTCGTTGGTCATTTTTGTGGTACCCGAAATCTACAATTATGAATATTTTGATAGTACTTTTGCTTCCTATCCTTTCTTATGATATTTCTCATAAAAGCCTCAATGGAACTTTAGCTGAACTTATATTTTCTCATTGAAAATTATATCTTTATTGCCACACCATAGTGTTACTTTCGCATAATGAAAAATTAGCAACTCCATCTAGAAAATATTCCATATTCCTCGTCTGATCTTATGAATAGCAACGAATATTTTCTGTAAGCACTTTTTGACGAAATCTTGGAATATAAATCCAATAAATGAGACTCAAAAAGACTTCTACCAATTTATAAATTCAGATTAATAAGACATAAAATTCTAGATCAAGAAAATCAGTATGTATACTTTTTCTTGGAAATTTCTTTAACAGCTTACCTAGTGGAATTCATGTTGGCCGATCAAATATAAAAACTGTTGCTGAACGTCGTTTACCAGAAATTCGACAATTTCTTATATCATTATTTAATTCAGCTGATGAGATCGCACATTCTGATCTAGTTTATACATTCTTTCATCCATTATTACGAGATCAACAAGAGGCTGACATTCATGTATCAAAAGTTAAAGGTAAATATTTGATTGAATATATATAAAAAAAAAAAAAAAATTTTATCCGCGTATTTGGATCAAAAAATAAAGAAAACAAAAAAAAAAAAATTCAGACGAAGGTGGTTCAAGAATTGAATTAATTTTCACGTGAATTTCTTTTTTTTTTTTCAATTGAATTAAGAAACAAAAATTTATAATCAACAAAAGAAACATTTGTAAATTTATAATTAATTAATCGCTTAAATTTATTTCGTTTTAGATAAAAGGCCGGCTTATTCAAATCATAACGTATGCGGAGAAGTTAAATTATCTTTACAATATCGACGTGGAACTTTAACTGTAATGGTATGTGTTCTATTCTTTTTCTTTATTTTTTTGTTGTCAATATTCAGCCAATTCTTAAAGACAGTAATGGCGTTTACATGATCTACTTGAAGTCGACTTCAATCTAAAAATCGATCATGTAAACCTGGATCGACTTCAATCCGACTTGAGTCGATTCGATCACAAAAATTTTTATGTTCGACTTGAAATTTGAATGTAAACCCAGATCGACTTGAAGTCGACTTGGAAATTTAAAATGAAGTATGAACTGGAGTCGATTTCAAGTCAATATTTCAATCTTGGAAAGCTAAAAATCTCAGGTTGAGTTTCAAGTCGATCTCACATCAATTTTGAAGTCGCCATTTAAACACCATAACTTTTAAATCAGTTTATCCCAATAAACCAGCTTTATTTTGTAGCCTGTTAAACTTGAGATAAACTAGGATATTTTGTCCAGATTCTGATATCAAACAAATTGGATTTAAATTCTAGTCTATCATGAACAAGATTTATAAATCCGGGATTTACAGCTAAGATTTAACTCGATTTAGAATCCAATTTCTGAAACACTTGTCTAGCTCTATAAGACGTGACATTAGTCGTAACGACATCTGTCGCAATTTTTACAAACAAACATTTTTTTTTTATCTTTAGATTCATCATGCTCGTGGACTTCCAACTTTGGCTGGTGGTCAAGAACCAAATACTTATGTGAAATGCTATTTAAAACCAGATCCTATAAAGGCGACTAAACGTAAAACAAAAGTTATGCGAAAAACTTGCGTTCCTAGTTTTATGGAAACGGTAAGTAAAAATTGGCGTGTTTTTTTGGGTATAAGAAGCACGGTGACCATGTGGGTTCCATCAAATAATTTCAGTGATAACAACATCATTAAAAGTTATAAGAATATAGATTTAAAAAATCGGTTTTTTTTTGAGAACTTGGAATAGTGGCCGAAGAATTATCAAAAAAAAAACTCAACATGGTAATTGGGCTTATTTTTCCCTCAAAAAAACACGCTAAATTAGATATAAATATTTTCATATAAAATTGACTGTCAAACTATTTAGCTGGAATATCGAATGCCAATTGAACATATACAAAATCGTATCCTTCATGTAACCGTTTGGTCGCATGATACTTTACAAGAGAATACTCTTCTGGGAGGATTTGAGCTACCACTTTCAGAAACTGATCTTCGTGAAGAATTAGTCGATTGGTTTAGATTAAGATATCTTTCAAGGTCGTGATATTATTAATTATTTTGTTTGTTGATTTTTTTTCCTTCTTTTTTAAATATAGTCTTTTTTTACTTCAAAGATGGTAAATTCAATAATCAATAATATTAAAACTATAAAACTATACATTCCGAATATTTGCACAGTTTTTCTTTTTAATTTTTTTTTTATATAAATTAAAAAAAAAAAACTTAAATTGTTGCCAAAATTCCGTGGTTTTTTCATGTATCCAGGTTAGTTGTATTCCTTTTTGTTACACCGAAGTAACAATAACACTCAACTTTCTTTTAATCTATTTAACAATTTAGTAATGGGAATATGAATACAACTAACGTTAATTGTTCTAATTCCGACCGCATTCCTAATTCCGAACTATTCTCTAAGTATTGTGAATATAACAGTTTGGTTATGAGTAAGGGCAGGGTTTGATTAATTGATTAATTGAGTAATCAAAATTTGTTCAATATTTTGATTATTCAAACCGAAAACAGATTAATTATTTCATTTAAGAGAAACAAAACAAAATAAATTTTGGGCTATTATAATAGAAACCAATTAATCAGTTTAAAACCAAGAATTAATCAATTAATCATTTGCCTCGGGAAACCAATTAATCATCCATGCCCTAGTTATGAGGCTAAAAACGTTAACGTTTTAGAGTCGTAACCAATTTTTTTTTTGGTCAAAATAAAGGAGGTCAGAATTAGGAAGATTGTCAAAACTATGACAGCTTTTTTTTCATTTTTGTGCTCTATACATAATAGAAACTTCATTCAAATTTTAAAATTTTCCATCTGTATTCACGACTATATATAATCCTAGCTAGTATTAAATGTTGTCGGCACATTTCTACCACTAATGACAATATGTACTTAGTAAGTAGCAAGAACGTAGCGACTACTTCTAATGTTAGCAAGGATGCATTTAATCGTAGAAAATTCAAAACTTTCTTATTGATTGTGGTTCGCACCAAATAAATAAATAAATAAAATATAATTGTTTATACTATTTTTTATAATAATTAGAAAAGAATTTATATCAAAAATATTATATTTTTTATGTCTATTGTAATATTTTTTAATTATTTTTTTTTTGTAACTTTCTTTTTTTTTATTAAGTTACTTATTTAACATTTATATAAAATATTGCATGTCGTTTAATTGTAAATAACAAAAAACAAAGCAAAAAGAAAATTATAAATAAAAAAAAAAAATGCATTTTTAAAAGTTTTTAAAAATATATTTTATATTTTTTAAACAAAAATTCGATTAAATTTTTAAATCGAAAATATGAAATTATTATATTGTAATCAAAACAATTTTTTTTTTTAAATATATATAATTTTAAATTGCAAATAAATGGAATTAATTTTATAAATAAATATAAAAATTTTATTTTCATTATCATCCTACAACGTATTTCCATTTTCATGAGCACCAGAAAATATGCAATTTATAATTTCTTGATGAAAATATATGTATTTTTCAAAGATTATTTTTCTCTAAAGTGTGGATTCGAATTTCAACGCGTCGATGGGTTTTTATGCGCTACGGTTAGGTACCGCCAGAGAGTATATTAGTTTTGTTAGTACATTTGTAACACATAGAAATAATCATCGTAGAAAGGTGTCAAGTGTATGGTTGTGTAGAGAATCAAAAGTTATATCGATTTCTGCATGTCTGTCCGTCCGTATACAAGATAGCTCAAAACGTGTTATTCGATTTAGATTAAATTTAGAATGTGAGTTGGTTCTTCCTAAACTTGGTTTAGTATTATATTTCAAATAGGATTTCAATAGGACACAGAAATAACGTTAAGTATCTCTAAAAATATTTAAGTTATATACCTAGAGGGTGATCGGTCAATTCGACTTGGGTAATTCGACTAGGCACCATATTATTTTCTCAGCCAAATTGTGTTGAGTCGAATGGTGCCGAACTGCCATAGAATCATATATAGGGTGTTTAAAAGGGTTAATAGTTTCTTCTTTCTAAAGTAAGTAAGTGATTTTATACATCTCAGAATTAAAAGATGGTCTTGAAATAGCTTTTATGTTTAAGATTTAAACAAAATCAATTTTAAATCAGAAATATTTTTTTTTTTTTATCAAAAGAAAAAAAAAAACAAAGTCATTTTTAAATAAGATACGAGGTTGATTGCAAAATATGTATATTTTAATTTAAATATTTTTTTAATTAATCAACAATCGAAAGTTTTCCTTTCGATAAAATTATACTTTCGAAAAAAAAAGACCCCAAAGAAAAAAAAAACTTTATCGAAAAACTTGATTTTTTCGATTTGATTTTGTTTCTATGTGATAAAAATACCGAAAAAAAAACTGATCTTCATTTCAATTTCGAAAAATACCACATATTTCCAATTTCTAGGATCTTTTTTTTTTCTAATAAAGATTTCGTAGCGAATAGAAGCTTCCTGAAAAACTACTAACCCAAAATAAAAAAAGAATTCTTTTTCATCCTCCTTTTCCCTTTTTAAAAAAATTATTTAAAATATTCGCTTTTTTTCTTCTTGGAGAAGTGAAAGAGTTTCTCGTATAATTTAAATGACTTAAATCGAAGAATTCCGACGAAATCAAATATTGGGAAAAAAAGAAGAAACTCTTAAAAACGACAATCTTTAAAAAAAAAAAAAAAAGCATCCAAAAGATATTTTTCTGTAAACAAGAAAAACCAGTCCCCGAAAAAAATAAAGATTCATAATAATATTCTTGTGGTCCCCATCTACTTAAGTTTAGCATAACAACCGGCAATCGAACCGGTGAATAAAATATATATTAAAAATCGAAAATTAATTCTGATGATGACCTTTCTTCAACTCAATCAAATTCAAACGCCTAAAAGGTGAAAACACAATCGTAAATTTATATGTTTTCTTTGAAAGTACATCATTTTCTTAGTCGATATAGTAAATACTTAATACATAAATCATATTGCACCAAACTTTTCGTAGAGTGTGTCTCATTTAATAATAATTACCACAAAAATTAAATATGGCGTTCTTTTTCTACATAATTCTTGAAAATTTTGGTTGAAAAGTTTTCTGTTTTCCTAGTACTAAGCCATTTAATTTCAGATCCTAAGTAGCGTTTACTAAAATCCTTTTTTAATTCTATATACTATAAAAGAGTGATACCCGGTCAAACGCCTGAAAAATATTCCAGAAGTTTTTCTCAAACTCAACTTGCTAATCGGTTAAGTTGATTTAATCGATCAAATATTCGTACTAATTTTGAAAGCTTCGACTTGTTTTACTTAAAAACCGCTAAAATTTCTGCAATATTTTGAATTTTTGGATCTACTATTACTAATCTCCAATTTTACAAGTGAGACCTTAAGTTCAGTTCAAAACATAAATTGAGCTTAAGTTATAAAACGAGTTTCAGGCCTAATTATTCTGTAAAAAATTATTGTTGACAGCCTGGAATATGTATATGGATAGTACTCGTATGTTACACCCTTTTTCTGGTTTCAATTAAAATGATATCAAAGGGTTTTCAAAATATAAATATAATTAAGCATGCAAATCTCGACTTCGATAACCAACCTGAAACCGAACCCTTTTCTACAGTTTGGATACATTTTCAAGAGGTTTTCACCTTTCGTTTTCTTTTTGTAAGATATAAAATTGTTTAATATATATATTTGGAAAAGATGATTTTCTCATATGTCCTTTCACTTTATTGAAAATTACCTGAAATACTTGGTCACCTTAAGATTGGTCCAAATTTTTGGTAGTGAAATAATGAAATTCATAATATGTATGTAATTAAACTCGAAATGATGAAAGTGTTAAATAACGAGTTGTTAAAGTTGATAATTTAAGGCTCTTTAAAAGAAGTGATTTAATTTGTTGAGAATTGAAAAAAAATCTAGAGACCCTTTAAAAAATTAAACAAATAATTTCAGAATATGAGAGATTTGCATTCACATAAATTTCGAAACAATTCTAGCAGTTCTGGTATGGTAGTCGAATGTATCTACATTAATTTTTACTATACACTTAACACTATAGCCTACCCTACTATCATTAGCTTCTCTACTCCTCATCTTCAGGTTAGATGATGATATATGTGATATATTCTTTATTCTTTGGGTTGGGCCACGTTTCTGATGGGATTTTATTCATATCATAATCTATTTCCAATTTACATTTACACTGTATCTATCCTATAACCATAGACCCAAAAACTTAGTTGGCCTATCTCCCACCTTTTTTTAGAAAAGACTTTACTCATTGCTCCCTGGAAATATACCGTCTTTAACCGAACAACCAATAGATGCAGTTGCAATTGCATTCTTTATATGTGTCTTTTTTTCTACCTCTGAATTACCTCAGTGATCACTAAAGGGTAAACCGTGCTTTCCATGCCAATTTAGTTTCCAAATTGTACGAGTGAAGAGATTTTTGTGACTGTATCATAATTTATGACCGGATAAGACAATGAATTCTTTGTGACTGGTGGTGGTGTCAATTATTTTAATCAAAGTATTCCTAGAATAGAGCTTCAACTGTTCATTTTAATTTATGGTAGATGTCATATTCAAAGTTTAATTGAAAAATGATTTCAAAATAAATGTTTTAAATTATGCTCGCTCTTAATTATGAGCATATTTCCGTAAGAAATTATTAATTTATTAATTAATTAGATACGTTTTATATTAAAATTTTTTTTATGATATCTTTTTGTCATTTTAAATAAATAAGTATTTTATTTTATTATCCAAAAATGAAAAGGAAAAAAAAAATGGAAAATGCCAAATTTTTAATGAGATTCAAAAGAAGATATAATAATTTCGGATATTATTACAAAAGCGGTCAAAAAAACATACAGCATCACAGAAAAACAGCGAAAAGATTATCTGCAGTAAAAAGTTGAACAGTTATTACATGATCTGAGAGGTCGGCTCATTAATTGAAGGAACCTTTCTGTAGAGGAAAAGAAGTAAAAAAAAAAATTGAACGAAACCTGAACATAAAACGATTTACAAAAAAAAAAAACAACAATTTCCTTTCACCAATTTTTGAAGAAAATATATGTATCTCAACTCCAATTTATGCAGTTCAATTTTTGTGATCCAAAACTCGATCGTATATTTTTGGTTATCTCTTGTTTTTTTTTTTTTGGATTCCAAAGTGATAGTGATCAAAGTGTATGCATATACATATGGGCCTCTTGTAACATGGCATTCTACAAACATGATTTCCAAACAATTTCGACAGCCCTCCTCCGCGAATATCGTATCCTAAAACACTATTTCCATACAGCACGAGTTAATATACTTGAACAATTCCACTGACACGGATTTTTCCATCACACTGTTTCGGTTGAGATTAACAAGGAATTTCCCTTGTAGGCATAAAAACGGCGTTATCCCTTCTACTTATTTTTTCATCAGTGATTGATGATTGATATCTACTTTTATATGACCAAAAAGCATACAATAAATAGAGTATCCAACTGGTATTCTCAGTCTGCAATTCAGTACTCCACATCATTCCATAATATGTTTTCGATATAAAACGGAACATATTCCCCTTATCATAAAAGGTTCGTATGTAAACCATTCTTCACGGATGTTAATCATCATATTTGAAAGTTCAACGATATTCGTGATACACAATCTTTATTGATCCCGAAAATGAAGAATTTGCAAATTCGAAATTTAATTAGTAGTTTTTTTTTCTAAGCAAAGAACGTCTGCTAAGCTAATAATTGTCGTTTCTAATGAACATATTTTCCATATTTACCTTTTATTTAGTTTGGAAATGATTTCTTAATTCACCTTTACACAACTAATAGATTTTAGTTTTGTGGCGCGTCCTAAACAGGCTAAATTTCTGAATTTATTGCAAAATAAATACAACTAAAATTTTAATAGTATATAATTGACGTATTCTCAAATATGGAACATGATTAGCTACAAGACGGACTAATTGATTCGAATTTCGACGACTACCTGGTCGAATATCCCAATTTTATTATGTCTCGTGCCAAATTTTTTTTCACGTAAGGTCTTTTAAAACAGGTAGTAGCTCGTGTGAACTAAATTGATTGACCTTTCTTGGACGTAAGGCTAGTCATTAAGTTTCTGTACAAAACTGTTTACATCTGGATGAACGAAGTTCTTTATTGCAACTTTAGAGGAAATATTGTAAAATGTTAAATTTTTTAAAAGGGATTAAATACCAATTATAGCATCCAATATTGTATGAAAACTAGTCATAAAGTCAATAAATTATTGCCCGTTAATATGGGCGAAGAAAATATGCTAGTAAATTAGTTTTCTTTTAAATGCAATCATTATATCGCTTACAACATTCTCCTGAATTATTCAACTGCACCTCGTTTACTTTTCTCAATTAAACAAAACTCATATCATTACGAAAAAATAACTTTTGTATGGCAACCCCCAAAACGCAACAGGTTGAAACCTTAGTAAATTCATTTTCAGGTGGGGATAATTTAATTAAACCGGGTTTAGCGCCAGGCATGAGAAAGTTCAATACAATAAAATATGAAGAAAAAAAAAAAGATAATAAAGATCAAAAGCTTACAAAAGCTTTCAGATGTGTATTATATGAAAGAAAAAAACTCCGGAGACAATCGCTCCAGCAAATTGCCTGCATTTTTCACCATTCCTTATAAAAAGTCGGCTCTCTAAACGTTACTTAACTAACCGATTCAAATGAAATTGGTTTTTCAACTTTTCCTTTCCCCATCATGGGGAAAATGAAATGGTTTTATTGCATTTAGTATTACCAGATTAATATGAGGAAAATTATGCTTTTCACTTAAATTTTTTATTCTCTCTTTAATCTCATTAAAATACACAATACATCTACAATATATGAAACTCAATTCTTGAACAAAAATTAATTGAATGCGAACAAAATTCTTAAAGGTTGACTTAACTATAATAAAATTAAGTCAAATTAGCGAATACAAATAATTCAGTGAAAGTTGTAAACACGATCGCTATATTAATTATAAAGGAATTTAAATGGAACATAAGCAAGCTTAAAAAAGCAAGTTAGCGAAACTCAGCGAAAAGTTGTTAAATCGTAAACTGGCTTATATTTTCTATTTTTTTTTTTAGTTATGAGGCGTGTTGAGAAGACGCTATAGCCTTCGTACTCTCAGGAACACAGTGTGTCCCGAAATTTTACAATTTACCAATCCTGTCGCAAATTATTACACCGAAATTGTCTTTGTCAAGTGTCAGACTGTTCTGTTTCTGTAAATAGCCCAGTCTTCTTTAGGTAATCGAGTTTAAATTCCACCTTCAGATTTCGGATATCCAACAAAACTAAGAATGATTTGCCGAATATCCCGTAGCGTAGACTTGCCACGATAACTCATAAACATTATATTATATTTTGTACTCATTTCAATTCATTAAATTAAGTCAAATGTTGCCGTCCGTTCATTTACGAATATATATCAGGGTAACTGAGAGTTAATATTACAAATTAGAAATGTCTAAACCAGTCTTTAAAACCACTTTATAAAAGCACCTTTCTCTATTTCATGTAGATATATATGAGTGTGTGTGGGTTTTTTCATATTTTCCTGTTGCTGATGGGATTTTCATGCCGGCGAAGAGTAAAAATGCTGCACAACTACAGTCGTAGACGAAAAGTCGCTGAACGACCGTGTCGTAAAGAGGCATATTGGAAAAACAGTTCAACACAACAAGTCAGTCACTCAGTTGAAAGTTTGGTTCGAGTTCACAGTTTCTTTTTTTGTGATTTTAAAAAGCTAAAAAAATTGGTTTTTCGTAAATTTTTGGGTATTTTTTTTTTTGGGGTGTTTTTAATTTTACACATTTATAATAATTTTTATAAAAACAAAAAAAAAAAACGGGAACAGTGCAATATTGACAAAGAAAAATAATATTTTGTTTTATTTTTTTGGTTTTGATATTAAAAAAAAAAAGAAAATTTATTCAACCATACTTTTTTTTTTTTTTTTTTAGAAAGTGTTTTGAAAGTTTTAAGAGACTCTATTAGATGCCGGTTATCTATTAGAGGTGCAACAGGTTGTTGGAAGAGAATCTTATTTAAATTGTGCCCTGTTTTTGGTTTTTTTCTTAATTTTAAATGATTTATAAAATATTTAAAATCGAACAAAATTTTGCAAGATTTAAGAATAAAAAAATGAATTAAAAGTGAAGAAATTGTGTTTTTTATGGAAGAAGAAAGAAGAAAAAAAATAGGAAAATCAGTCATAATTTCTAAATGGGGGAAAAAACAAGATTGATAAAATAGAAAAATAAAAAGCTCTGCTGAAAAATTCCAGAAATGTGTCTTATTCATAACGATTAAATAAAAAATTACTGATTGTGTTAATTTTGTTTAGTTTCATTTTTTTTTTTGTGAGAAAATAATTTCAAAAAGTGTTAAGAAATTCGAAGAAAACATTTAAAACTCAAATTTCGGTTGTGTACTTTCTTTTCTTTTTTTTTTTTTTGATAATTAATTTCTTAATTTATTGGTGTTGCCAAAAAAAAAAAAACAAGAACAAACATTTTGAAAAACAAAAAAAAAAAGAAAAAAAAATTTATTTCGAGTTTTAATTGTGATTCAAATAACGGCCGTCAAACTGGATATCATCAATATGGAAACGTTCTATGACATTGGAACGGGCGATCTAAAGGATATTTGGGATTCCGACCTTGATCCGGTATGTAAAAAATTATTTTGAACAGAAATTTCTCTCTGTAAGTATCCCAAAACCGCTATTCCAGAGGCTAACAAAATCATCGGAAATTTGTACACGAGTATCTTATTAATTAAGTAATCAATTGTGGTGTTAGCGTTTCTAATTTGAGAAAGAAAAAGAAATGATCAATTAAAGAAATTAATAAAAGATAAACTTTAAGTAATAAGCAATAAGGAAAATTTATCGTATCAGGAATAGTCAAGGAAAGGTTTCTTGCGAGATGGATTTCGAATTTTTCGATTGGCTACAACTTTTTCAGTTATTGAGATCTATTTTTAAATCTTCACAGATTTTACCCTAATTTTGTAGTTAGTTAGAGCTTAGCATAAAGTTATATAAATTAATTACTTATGTAAAAGAAATTTAATTCAATTCTCAATATCTTAGTAATTGGAAATAGATAAAAGTTGATCGAAAATGAAGATATAGGTGTTTTTTTCACTTGTGCCAAAAGCTTGAAAGATTTTTGAGTTGCCTAACTAAAACAAATTTTGTATATAAGTTGAAATGCAACATCTGACTTAGTTGCAAAACAATAACTTTTCAAAGCTATTCATATAGTTAATTCTTAAAATTAGGTTGAAACATATTGTAACTGAAAATCGGGCTATAGTCGAACCTAATAGCATGAATCTAATCTGCAAATTTTATTCAAATCGGTGTATTAGTTTTTAAAGTACATCACAAAAAATTTATGAACAAGCCTATTTTCTCCTAGGATTATTTCTTTCTCCCCTAACCTTTGACCGATTTAACTGAAATTTAACATGGTATCGTTGATTTATGTAGTTAACTAATATAATTAATTTAAACAAAATTGCTTCTCAAATTTTCCAATTAAATCCGAAAAATCAATTTAAAAAACGGTTTTTAATAATCTTCATTTCTAGACTAATAATAAAGATTTCCAACGACTAAACATTGCAACTGATTCTTCTTGTGTACTAATATCTCTACACATTATAGATTCTTCTCTATCTTTTTTACTAAAACTCTTTTGTCGTTTTCTTCTTCAATTTTATCTATACAATAGCAACACTGAATATCGTGCTAGTCATATGGCTTGGACATTTAGATATACCACTATATATGCTTGTCCACTTAATGGAAAAGAAAAATTAGTTAGTTGCGAACAAATACGCAAATCACTTAATCCAAATTTTCTCGAAATATTAGACCCTTTAGAGAGAATGACATAAAAACTATTGTAATTTATTTCAAATTTTCTTTTCCTCAACAAATTACAAAATTTTCAGAAAACCTCTTAAATTCAAAAACTCATTTTAATTACTTTAATTAGATGGAATTTTTGTAATTACCTAATGAAATAATGGCGTATCTACTTTTACCTATAAAATTGAAATTTCCAAAAAATTTATTTAAGCTGCTATAATAAAACATAATTTATAATATGTACTTTTTCTTTAGCCTACTATAATAAATTATTAAGTGGCTTTTATTTTTAGATTAAACTGTATTTTTAAAAATTTTCTAAATTAATTCCGATATAATTTCGGAAATTCAATTTTTAAGCAATTTTCTTAGAAATAAAATCAAAAAAAAAAATCATACGGAAAAAGCGGAAAATATCACTTGAAAATCATTTTTTTTTTTGCTATTTTCCGTTTATTAGAAATACATCAATTTTTGTACATTTTCTCTAATCTTATCTTGTTTTTTTTTTTGGTCTTCTTTTTTTTTGTTACTGTTTAATTTTTCATAATAATTTGTTTTATATAAAAAGAAAAAAAGCTTTCTCAATTAAAAGCACTTGCTTAAAGACAACAAAAAAAAAAAAAAAACATATAATTGTGTGATATCAAAAAATAAGAAATTACGTAACTTAAAAACAATTATTGTTAAAGAAATACTGATAAAAAAAAACAAGCTCTAGTATAAAATTAAAAGAAAAGAAATTCTTATCATAAAATATGTCACATCTCCTTTCTTGGCTTAAGATATCCAAAAAAAAAAAAAAAAACTTGTACCTTTTTTTTTGTTAATTAATTGTTTAAAAATCTGCACCGCGAAAATCATGTATTTCACGTGATAATAAAAATTGATTAATCGCGAAAAAAACGACGGAAAATTTAATCGATTTGAGCTTGTTCGAAAAAGTTTTGTAATTAAAAAAAAAAAAAAATTTATAATTTTTATTCTTAAAGATAACAACAAGTTGTTCTTGAAATAAAATTCATTTAGAGATTTTGTTTAATTATTCTTAAAAATCTCTAAAAACTAAAAAAAAAAAAAAACCTAACAAATTTACTTAAAAACATAAAATTTTTATGCTATTGTGAAAGCATTTATGTTAACATTTACTTAAGCTAAGCTCTAAGACTCTAAGAAAGAGATCTTATCATAAACTGATTGACATTGCAATAAAAAAAAAAGTTTTCAAGTTTTGATTAGGCTTTTTTTTGGAGGTTTTTATGATTTTATTGCGATTAAATAAATTTAGCAAATATTTTTCAAACAAATTGAACATGTTTTTGTTTTAAGAATTTCTGAGAGAGATCGAGAACAGGTTTTAATAGTAATAATATTTTTATAAACAGAAGAAATAAAAACTTCTTAAGGTCTAAACAGAATGGAATGAATGGTTTTATGACGGAGCAAATGACGCAATGAAATTATACAATGAATACGGAATGAAGCGCGAAATGGAAAGTTACTGCAGAAATTTCACGAACTACTCACATTTGTCATAATTTACGAACAAAAATTCAACAATATTAAAAAATTATTTAAGCTTAATCTTCAAATTATTGTGAAATGGAAAAAAAATTATAATTAGGACTTACCCCACGACTCCATTAAACTGATTTAAACACCTATTTTCAATCGAACTAAAAAAAAAAGTCCAATTTTTAGAGTCTCCACAAGACTTTTTTGCAGTCCGACTCAAAGTAAGTCTTTGAAATAAGTCGTCTGGTTAAGTTCAAAACTGATCTTAACTTAAATTCGAATTAAATTCTGACTGTAGGCATTACAGACTCGAAATTTGAAATTTCAGTATCAAGAATTGCCTAAATCTATTGAAATAAGAATTTGGTTTTCATTGTTTTGATAGACTGCCCACAATTGGGGTTCATTTAGTTGATAAAATTTGAAATTTGATTACTTCAACTTTTGTGTTGGTTTTCAGATTTCAACAAATTCTTCTTCTATCATAAATCTGTCATTTTATACAGTCTAATCAAAAACTTATACATTTGAAATTGATTTGACATTTTATACGTCAAGAATCCGTCATCGATCCCTCGTCATTCTGGTTGGAGCTTTAGTCAGTAAAACTATTTTTGCTTCTTAGAATTGAATAAATTCGAATTTCCCTACTTTTCTTTGCGGGTACGTTTTTTTTGTTTTATTGTTGTCTTCTTAACAAGAAGAATTTGAATTTTATAGAACTTAAAAATCCCCTAATTTTAAATTTTAAATTAACAAATCATAAAATCATTTAATTATCTTATTTACGAATGTGCTAAAAACAAAAAAAGTATAACAAATTTCTTAATATTTATTTTCCCCTTTTCTTGATTGAAGTCATAATTGGGTTTGAGGGATATTTCTTAACTTTATTTGATCATTTCTTATCTCTGTATTTTTTTTTTTTTGTTTTCTGAAAAAGCTTTTATGATGTGAAATACTAAGAATCACCTTTTTTTCTCATTTTTTGAAAAGTTCACAATATTCAAAAACAATATTCTATAATTTTCCAAATGGATTAACATTGACAGGGAATCCGCATAGCAGAAAAAGTTTGCAACAACTAACCGCCTCTAAAGCACATACATATGAGTACTCTCGCTTGATAGTTGATATGTCAACTTGTTTTTATAAATATTACATGTTTTCAATTTTCGTAATAATAATTACCGAGCGCGATTTGAAATTCCGGTTTGGGAATTTCCCAATTTTTCTTAGGAATATATTTTGTGGGATTTTTTTTTTTAAATTTATTCTAAAGAATATTATTTTATTACGAAAGAAAAAACCGAACTTATCATATTCTTTATAATGTTCAATTAAAATACAGTCAATTCTTAAAGAATTGAACCGCATATTCGTATTCCCAAAAAGATATATATATATTTTAAAATTAAGAAGATACTAACTAAACCTTCGTTTTTGTGTAAAAAAAAAGAAAGAAAAAGAAAAAAAAATAATATTAATCACTAAAAGTGGATGGCCTTTCATATATCCACATCGTCCATGACGTGTAACTTTTCTCGTTAGAGTCTATTCAAATTAATAATACCCAAAGTTTTATTGGAAATGCTATAAGATTCCCACAGTTTGAAGCTTGGATCACGATTTTTCTTCTCATCATTTTTTTTTGTGGATAGTATTTTTTTTTTCTTCTTTTTTGAATAAGAAAACAATTTTCTTTGAATTATAAGAAATGCAAAATTTTTTTGCTAAAAAAAAAAATTAAGAAATTACTCCAATTTAATATCAAAAAAATATTCGAGGTGAATCAGAAATTGAAAATTCAGTTGTAAACTACTTTCACAAAAAAAAAGAAAAAGAAAAAACATTATAAAACTCTGATAGTACATCCATTATCAAACAAACATGACGATTAAGGGGACAAGGCGAACAACTTTCATGCGGGCGCGGTCAATAATTTTCATATTGAATGGAAATTATATTAAATGCGGTGAATGGATTCTTGTTATGATAAAAAAAAAATAAATGTTTTAAGATTTCCCTCTTAATTTTAAGATTGAATAATTTCGGGTGATTTCAATCAAATATTTAAGTATTTTCGGCTTTTACAAGAAAAAAAAAACCGAAGTTGTGTAACAATATAATTCCTAGGGTCAGTTTTATAAAAGCGGAAATATTTTTTTCTGTTTTATTAGATTCAATGGCATTCAGCAACATGTAGTCAAAAATTTTTATAAAATTTCCATTATACATTTGGTAAAACACACAGTTATTCTTTTTTCGTTGTAAATCGTGTTGTATTGTTGTATATAATTGTATAATTTTATGTCAAAAAAAATACCAAATTATACAAAAATTGCAACAGTAACGGAGTACCCTTTTTTTGTCCCGTAGTGTAAACATAAAAAAAATCATATGTTTTATCAAAAATCAAATGAAAAATCAAACAGTTATTTTTTAAAGTACGAAATAAGCTAAGTAATTTTAAAACATTGACTTTAAATTTTTTCATAATGGAGAGTCAGTCTTCTTTCATAAAATCTCTGATTATATTCAATGAGTTTTTACTAATTATATTCTATTTAATTAATTAGCATTGAAATTAATTAACATCATAGCGAAAGACATAAGAAAAAGTTAAAACTCGAAAATGTTGTAACTAAAAATTTCATAAATGAATTAGACTGAAGGTGTATACAAATTTTACGGACCCACTATCATGGTTAGTTGACCAAGCGTTGAATTTTTCCATCGCGCATTCTTATTAAATAGGATTCATCTCTTTATTTTTTTCACTATTTCACTCTATTCTGATCTAATCTTATAAAAATTCGCGATTCCTAATGTCTCTTTTTTTTATGTTTTAAAGAAATTGAAATTTTTATTGCAGATTAAAATTAATTATTGAAAATTTAGTTAAAATATAAAATTATTTAATGAATGACTTCTCAAAAAAAGTATCGCAAAAAGAAAAGACCTGGCAACAACAAAAGAACAGTGCCTAGTAAAATCGAACATTAATTGATTTTAAAACAATTCAGCAGAATACAAGTACTTACAATAACGATTGGAGCCCTTATTTCCATTTTTTCTTTTTCTTTATACTTTGTCTCATTTTTCCTCCTACATACGGAAAATTAAAGACACTGGCGACATATGTACTTATTAGACTTGAATATAATATGTAAAAAAAAAGAAAAAAAAGAAAACTGCCAATAACATGTACATTTTGTACATGATGAAATTGGGGCTGCGAACTCATTATCATTATCGCGAAATTGTGTCAACCCTTATTAGGTGTGATTTCATTGCTTTGCTATATTTTATCCTGAAAAAAAGCAAAAATTAGATGTTGGATGGCGCCAATCGATTCTACTTTTAGAAATCAAGCACCATTACATAAATGTCGAGGTAAAAAGTCACACAATCTTGTGTTTGAAATTTCTTTTAATTGAGATTAAAGCCCCATTGAGGATGTAAAATAATGTTATAATACATGTTCTGTAGAATAGGGTGAAGTAGATCTGTGTGATTTTGAAAGTTTTATGGTACGAAATTTAAGGTGTGTAACCAAATTATCAATCTAATAGATGTACTATATTGTCCGGAACTTTCATGCCGATTTCCAAAAGATGCTGTTGGAACATCTTAATGTTATACAGAAAGAATATATTTTAACGCATCTTTAAGAAGACAGATCTCTGTCATTTTTGTATCTTTTTGAAGATAGAAGACAACAAAATTGTATTTTAGACATTTGATGCTTTATTGCAAAGATATATGTGCCGCTCCATCTGACATTGCACCTTCATATTATCAATTATTCAGGTCTTTAGAAAATTCTCTTAATGACAACAACTTTTTGGACAACATTAAAAACCACCTTGAGTAGTTTTTATGTTTTGTTGAGAATCCTGAGAAATTCTGGAAAGGATGAAATCTTCAAGTTGTGGTGAAAGATAGAGAAAGGTAGTGGAATAAAACGATGAAGACATAAATAAGTACATTTGCCTTAAAAATCGACATAAAATTTCCGGATAGGCCAGTAGAAGTTCATAAAACTTGCCTTTAGTCTATAAATTTTTAGAGGATCACAATACTGAAAAAATTATTCTGGACGATTTGTTTTTTTTTTTTGTTATTTTGAATATTTTTGTATAATTAACTATATTTTTAATTGTATCAAGCTTTTTTCGGATTTTAATTGACTTAATGGATGGATTTTTTTTTCATATACACCTAGTTTTCGTCTCCAAAATGACCTTGTTTGTGAAATTCACTCATTGCGCGCATTAAACCTGAACATTCGAAAAGAAAAAATGTATTATACCGGAAGGCCGCTACTTATATCTTACTTTTCCGCTTAATTTTTATTTATCTTGCACATACAAAAAAACTACATTTCTTTTTTTTTTCTCTGTATTTATAGAATAACAATTATTGTTTAGAAATTTTAATAATAATAACAAAATGATAAGAATTCTTTAAGTATAATAACTTTTCTTGAGACACCTAGAAAAATGTGCAATAATTTCAAACTAAAAAAAAAAAAAAAAAAAAATATCAACAAAATTGGGGAGTCAGGTGTGTTGTGTGTAAGTTTTTGTTAATTTGCAAAGTAATCCATCAAAATTTTTGCTAAAATAAATTCACGATAAGCAAAAGAAAATTAAGTTTTTTATTTTATTATTATTACTTGTTTACACGGTGCTTTTTTTTTCGCTTGTTTACAAGGTAATTGAGTTGAGTTCTTAAGAAATGTTTTGTTTTTTTTAAAAAACGTTAACAAAATTCCATTAAGAAAATTTTTTTTTGTAAAACAAAGATTTTCCCCATTAAAAATATTGTACTAGAAAATTTATTTAATTTTTTTTTTGTATTATAATAAATTAAATAGAACTGATAAAAAAAAGAAAAGAATCAACAAATTCTAGTAAATTGGAAACGCTATTTTCTTACTCTGAAAAATTGATAACAGGATGCGTTTTCTTCTATTTCGAAAAAAAAAAAAAATGGAAAAAAATCCAGTCTCTTTTTGTTTTTGTAATTCCAAAAGCTACTGGAAATATTATTGATAACATTTTTAATCAGAAAAATGAATACAATGTTGTCATTTTTAATTTTTTTCGTATTATTTTTTTTAACGAAAAAAACAAGTATTTAAGAAAAAAAAAAACCTCAATCCAAGATAATCAATAAATCAAATACTATTAAAATATGTATCTTATCGGGAATTAAAAAAATTAAAAACAATATTGTGAGATCGAAGTATTACTTTCTCTATACTATGAGAGGAATTAATTTATGGTTCCAGGAAAAATATCTCGTAAAACAAGCAATTTAGGAGTCTTGAGTAGAAAACTGCTAAGGCTTGAGGAATGTCATTGTATTATAAAGTTTCTACAATAAAAAGAGTATTCAACTTGGATTCTGATTTGGGCACATCCGTACACTCCACCTGTTGAAAAGACTCAGTGTGATATAAAAATACATGTATTTACAGTCTTTTTTACAAATACTATTAAAAGAAAGGCGCGATTTGCAGCGCTTTAATGGTGCCAAAAATGTATATACAAATAATTCTCCTTCTTCTTGTTTTCTCTGTGATTGTACTAAAATGCACCTTAGAAATAGGGATGGAATATGAGCTTTTGAAAAATTATTGTCGATCAAAATTAAGTCTAAAAAAATCAGAAATCGCGGAAGACCGACATACAAATATAACGCTCCTTGTGAACTGTTTTCCCAAATTTTTTAATTCCACTTTTAGGCTTTTATAATACAGAATAGAATAATGTGGTTTGAATATGTATTTTGAAAATAATCAGAGCCAAGTGAACAGCAGCAGTTCAGTTCTTGAGTAGTCTAGAGCTCTAGACCAGAGCAGCAGCACTAGTGTACCGCGAGATGATGCTGGATGTACCACTTTCAATGCCTCCAAAAGTAAGAAACTGCCTCACAGTTGATAGTAAACACGTGAATATGAATAAAAAATTTAGATTTTTATATATCCTTACTTGTAATATCCTACAAAAGGCTAAGAAATGTTTTCATCAATTTCAAAAGATTCTAGAGTTTTGATTCAAACTACATTGATCTGATCTGGTTCGATTCGGCTCTTTAAAATAATATATTTTTCAATTGCCTACACTTTATTAACGATAGAAAATGATTTCCCTATCCCAATAGATATATAGAAAGCGCAATTTCAAAAAGATATTTTTGTGTGTAGGTAAAATGAAGATAAAAACCAAAATCTTGCTCGTGACACTTCTTCGATTATTTCAATAAAAACAATATATTTTTAACAATTAAAATTAAATATATGAAATAAAAAAGACAATACGCTGAATCATTTTAACACCTTCATAAATCAAAAAAAATGTTTAACCTTTCTAAAATATTTCAATTTGATGCACACACGTGTATAAAGCCGTATATCTTCAGGTCTTCACATCAAGCCTCTTCAAGAGGAGGTGGTATCACTTGCAAAATTTAATTTTATAAATGTTCCAGAAAAAAAGAAAAAACTAGAGTCCCAAGGCTTTCTATTCAAATTGTATATTTTCTGATTTATTTTCCAATTGTTTTCCGAGATTTAAAAAGAAGCGAGGAGCACGCGAAGTTTTCGTTATTCTCCCAAAAAAATTTAAATAATTATTTCTTTTTTTTTTGGGGTACTTCAATGATGTAATAAAGAAATCTATAAATTGCATCTTGTTCGAAAATGAGGATTTTCTTCGATTTACAGAGAAGTTGACTCAAGACCAGAAATTTATTATTTTTTCTAACATATTACAAAAGTTGAGGGACATTTTCGTAATGCGGATTTTGTGATTTAACTAACTATGAGATTTATTCAGGTTAATTGGGAAGATGAAAACTAAAAAAACTAAGAAAATTGTCATATAAAGCTGATGTTATGAAAATATTAATTTATGTGATAAAAGAAACATGATTATAAAATCTTCCATCACAAGAAAATATATCTTGTGAAAATAAATATAAGGACAGATCTAATGAGAACTGACCTTTAATCCGAGATTGAATTGAACATTTTCTTTATCACATAATTTTTTAAGATAAAAAATACAAAAATCAATAATTTTACAATTGATTCATCAATGAATTTTGTGTCCTATGCACGGCTTCTTATCAGACAATACTAATCTCAAATAAATTGGCAAATATTTTCAAGACAGAGCATAGAGATTTAATGTTAATATCGAATTATATATCTTCTTAAGTAAATATAATTGTACATATACGATTCCATTATCTTTCTCTTTCAATATGGTGTGTAATTTTACTCCATTCAGAGGTTGTGTAGTGAACCTAAGGCCGGACAGCCCCTCTAGGTATAAATGATTTCGCAGACATTTTTCAAAAGATTTTTGCAATCCATTTATTATATGAAGTAAATTAAATTGAATTAAGTCATTTTTCTTGTTAAAATTTCAAAAGTATTTTAACAATAATACTACGAATGTCAGAGATCACATTTAATACATATTTACCGACATTTTCTATGACTTTAAATGTTTATAAACAAAAACTTAATTTAGTACGCCACTGATGTCATAAAACAAATTGTATTTTACATACTTGTTTTGTTATTGTAAAGTTGTCTAATGATTTGCTATGACATAGTTTTCAATTGTCTGTAATAATAATAATAATAATAATAATAATGAATAAGGCTTCTTGAAATGGGAAAACTTTTCTAAGAAAATAAATTTTTTTTTCCCCTCTAAAAGAAAAATTACTTGATAAAAATTAGTAGAAGAAAAAAAAATTTGTTGATAATGATTTGTAATTTGTGATTTTTTTTTTTTGGGTTGAGTTCAAAATCGAACGTTTTCTTATAAGAAGAATGTCTTTCAACATTTTTTTAATTTTTTTTCTTAAGAGTAAAAAGCTGCTGCAGCCTTGACTCATTTGGCTATGAGAAATGGAAGAAAATGACTTGTATATAATATTTTTGAAAAAAAACCAGCACAATTTGCAACCAAAAATCATTTTATTTGTTCTGTGAATTTCAATTGATTGTCGTCGTGTACCTTTATAAAAATCGTGCTTTCTATAAATTTCTCAGGCAGATTTTTCTTCGAGAAAAAAATTACATTTTTTCTTAATCAGTTCGTGCGATTTACTTGAATTTCAACACACCCGGGCACATATGATGGGGCGCATCAAATTCTAATGGAAAACAAGTATATACTATCCGTCAATAAAGTTTCGGAACTTTTCCGACTAGAACCGTCAGTTTTTAAACCTTAAAAAAATTCTCAAAATTTTACCTTGATCGATTGTCATTTATCAATTTTAAGTCGCTTTGATTATCCAATCAAAAAATGTACTTGTTGAAATGAAATCATAGAACAAGCAGCTGTGATAAAGTTTCACACAAACCCTAGCACAACAGCCACAGAAACATTCAAATGATGCAAAAAGTTTATGGTTGATAATTGTTTTTCAAAGTCGACGATTGTTAGTGGCATGACCGATATTTAAAAGGTAGAGAAATGCTATCACAACAAGCCGAAAAAACTAATCATTCACCATATTTACCTGTTTTGGCACCAAAAATTAAAGTGAAATTGAAAGGATGAGATTGAGACCATTAAATTAAACATGGTTTCGTGACAATACCACAAAATGAGTATTTGAATCACTATTAAATCTTTTTAAAAAGTGTATTGAATCAGAAGATTACTTTGAATAAAGAAAAGGAGATGACATGAAAAATATTATTTCATTCCATTTTTATAGCAGCAATCACGGAACTTTATTGTCAAACCATGTATGTCTACATGTCATCTTGGTGTCACGAAAACATCAAAGTGATTGCAACAAAATTAAAATGTTTCTTACAAAATGATCGCATTTTAAAAAATCCAAAGATTAAAAAAGATAAAGAAAAACCGAAATCAAAAGTTATCACCATTAAAAGTATAAATTACAAAAGAAATTAACTTTCCTCACCCCGTTTTTGCTGAAAAATCCATTTACTACAAAATTTTATTAAATTAATTCAAATCGTATCTTTTATGAAATTATACATATTTTCAAGTTGGATCGCGTGCTTACCTTGGAGGAGCTCTCTCGGACAAGACAGCACCAACAAAAAAAAAAACTAAAGCTTTTAATTGAATTTAATCTGGTTCTCATATGCAAATGACCCCAATTAATTATAACAACAAAAAATAACCGAATATATAAGAAAAAAAAAAATATAAATGACAGCTTTTGTGAAAGTAGTTTTACTTCTCAAGCATTTTTTTTTTCTTTGACTTCAAAAGACAAAAAAAAATGTTAAGAGAAAGAAAATCACAACATTCACTCGAAAATAGGTACCCGAAAATTTCCCAGAAATGGTCTTCGATTAAGTGAAAATTTAGCAAGTTAAAAACGCTTGAATGTGCAGTTCGAATTCGAATTGGCAATAAAATTTGAAATTCATGAATTCTTAATTGGTTAGCATTGGTTGCAGTTATCTCTAAAACACCTTGGATATAGCCACCTTAGCTTCAACACCACCATCAATTTGGCAGTCATTAAATTTATTCGATGATTTGCGTCCAATAAAAATGATCAAAATTATTTTTTTTAAATTTCTTGCACGCAAAAATTCGTCACATTTCCAGGCGGATAATATGGAAACCCATTTTGTGAGGTAGTTTCTTCGTCAATGGCATTTCCTGTTCAAATGCAAAATGAAAATGGTAAGAAAAAAATGCATTTTTTTCCACCGAAATTAATTTCACCAAAAAAAATGAGAATCAATTTCTTATAATATAAATATTTAAATTAAAAAATTAAATGTTTCTTATTATTATTACATAATCAGATGATACGCAAATCGATTTGTTGTTTTTGATAGTTTAACCTTTCTATAACATTAAATACCTTCGAAAATTAGTAAGAAACTTAGTTTTTTTTTTTTTTGTTTTTCTTTTTAACGACGCTATAAATTTTAGAGTGTTTAGTTTTTTATTTTCTCGCGAATAGTTGAAGTAGAAAAAAAAATGAGGTGAAAGAAAAGACTATAGTTTTGCTGAGTTCACGGAACTAAAAACTGAAAATTTTTGCACAAAAATTCCACTTCTCGAATCGAGCGTATTTTGCATATAATTTTTATGCGATTTGAGCGCATCTAAAAAATAAAAAATAAAAAAAAAAAACACAAAAGTGAAAGACACAAAATAAATAAAGAAGGTCTTCTGCATTAGTTCCTAGGTGACAGCGTTTTTTTTTTTTTTTTGATAAATTTCAAATTAAAATTCCCCAAAAAATGCAGTAATTTAAAACCGGTTCAGCTTGTGGCAAGAATTTTTTCAAAAACGCGGGTGCAAAACGCTTAAAAATTCAATATTTATTTTTTGGTGTTGAATAAAAACATCATCATAACTTAACTATATTGGGTTCTTGAATTAATTTTGAATGTTTTTTTTTTGATAGAAAAGAAAAGATACGTTATTATTTATTCCAATTATTGTCCATAGTTAGCTACAAATTTTTTCCATCTTTCATTACTCCACGACTCCATTAGACTTATTTCAAGACTTCTTTTCAGTCCGATTGAAAATATGTAAAAATTTTCGAGTCTCCACAAGACTTTTCTTCAATCCGATTGTAAATAAGTCTTGAAAAAAGTCTAATGCAGTTGCCTGGTTAGGTTTGATCCAGTAATGTTTCCAAGACATAATTCTTTTCATCTTAAAATTTTTTCGGCTGACTTGGGTGTTGTTTCTTTTTCAAAACAAAATCATTGCCTTTGAATCGTCTAAACTCTAAACCAATCTCTAGAAGTGGTTTCAGATGGAGCTAATGAAAACTTTCAGTGGCACACTTTTCTTTAGTCGAAGCAAATAAAAGTAATGCTTCCCGCAAATTCTATTCTGCTAGCACAAAAGTCGACATTTTCATTTCAATCAAAAAATGTGGTTTTTATACTTTATCTAAAAGTAATATACTAAATATTAAAGCTTTAAGCACGATAAATAATGTGAAAATAATATGAATAATGTCATATCTAAGACAACAGTCAAAATTAATTCAAATACCTAATATATAAAAATGGCTACAAGACTTTTTAAAGAAATTTATTATTCCTATATGAAATAATTTCCAGTTAAACACGTTTTTTTTTTGGGGTATTTTAAAGAACATTGGTCCGGAAATGGTTCTCTTAATTAGATTTCTTAAAATATTGTAGTTAACTTAATTTTTTTTTTGTTTTAGTTTCTCAGGTCTAACAGACCCTTAATTCGATAATTGTATATCATTAAAGGCTATATAATCAGTTTTTAACATAAAAAATCTGATGAAGAAATGATTTTCATTCGCTTGGAAAATATATAAAAGTAATAAATTTTGCTAGAAAAAATTAATTCATTTCCTTTAAGAAGTGTTTCTTCAAAATTATTAATTCAAAAATAGTAAGTTGCAAGTTTTTTTGCTTTTACGAATTCCGGTAGAACTGGTCCGTATAATCAGAAAAAAAAAAAAATTTGTATTTTCACAAAATTTTACTACTAGACTACCAAATTAAAAAATCGACATTAAAATAAATTATCACATATTAAGTGATCCATTTCATCAATCGATATACTTTGTAGAATCGGTCGGCACAGCGTTTCGAAAACATACATATATTTTAGTAGTAACCTAGTGTCTCTGATTTTTGAAGTTCAAATTACGCAACATTAAATTAATCTCCGGACTTGATTTTTAAAAACGCAATCTAATCAATTTTTCTCTTATAAATAAATATTGCTACGCATAAATTCATCCTCTCAGAAAATTTATTTAAGTTTTTTTCTTTTTATGATGATAAGTCGGTTAATCTCTTGACATTTTTTGGTTTTTTTTTCGTAACCAAAATTTTGATAAATTTTAAAATTTATTTTTAGTATGGATCGAAAAAATGACTGCCATTCGTAAATTTATACCATTTTTGATAAGATAGAAAGGCCCACAAAAAAAAAAATAAGAAAAAAGATTGGAAAATTTTGAATTTTTTAAGATCTAAGATCTCGGCGAAAGGAAAGGGAGGGGAAACATAATCTAACCGTCTTAATATCGAAATTAAATAAATTACGCGGTGAGATGATTCTAAAACACCTGACTTCATTATTTCACTTGGTTCTATTCTATTGTATAGTAATTGTTTTTTCTCATTTCTTTAGAATTTCGAAAGACGTCTTAATATTTTTCTTCCATATGGTCAACAAAAAAAAAATAAACTAGGCAGTTATTATATTTTTTTTTTTTTTTGTTGTGACAAACAAATGTCCTTTTACAGGACAAAATTTAAGAAAAAAAATCGAATTTCTTAACAGAAAAACTCGAACCATATGGAAATTTAACACCAAAACGAAAAAAAAAATCTAAAATAGTGAAAATCTATAGCTCTATGTTAAAATGTATGTCACTAAGTGATAACAGAGAGTGAAGCAAAGCAAAAACGAAAAAAAATCTATGGTACACCACACACATTCAGAAACACATCCATAAATGGAAGAAAAAATCAAACCTAAAATCCCAAGAAATTTCTGTACCATATACTCCTATAACTCTAGAATGTGTGGAAGTCTTTTTTTTTTTTTTAGGTTTGGTGGATATTTTTATCACCAAAAAAATTAATGAACAACAGCCAAAAAAAAAAAAAAAAACTATGGTAGAAACTGATTACATATTATATTTTTTTCCTAGTCAATTCCAAAAATTTTTCTGTTCAAGACTTTTGTCGTCTCCTATTATAAGAATATAATCTATTTACGGGTGGTAATTGTTAAGTGTTCACTGAACCACAAACATAAAAGCTCTTTTCAATATATATATATATTCACAATGATGCGAATCAGCTGTCTTATCGGTTTAGGCATATTATAAACGGTCATAATATGTTCTACTTATTCTCTTGTATGATAAAAAAAATATATATATATATATTAAAATAACACCACCCACAATAAATATATTTGAAAGACCTAATTTTCGCGCCTTCGTAAATATGTTATTTTTAAAATAAATATATATTATTTTATGTGCTGTAAACAATCACTTGTTGAATATCCTTTTCAAAGTCTCGCGACACTCAACTCCCACTCGATGGGGATTAATTTTAGATATACGTATATATAATAAATGAATTATGGATGGAGTTGGTTGTGTTGTGTGTTTTTATTTTGAACGTCATCGAAAAAGCTCTACTATATCAATGAAATCTCTGAAATTCCTAGTATGTACAAAATTCAGTCGAAATTTACAAGATGTGAATATAGTAAGTGATGACGTCATGGGCAAGCGCTTTACAGCTTATGTGTTTTTATCATTTGTACAATTTCTTTTTCTTCTTCAAAAAGCACAAAATAACAATAACCAATATTGCCTACGCGTTTATTCAATGAGTAGTGTACGTTCACTGATAACTGTGATAACGTAGGAGTTTTTCCATAAGAATTTCCACTAAATAAAATTAATGACGCTTTCATTTTCTTCTTTTTATATTAAGAAGAAATTGCCTATCTACTATGACGTCAGTAGTATTTGGGCGTAAAAAGGATTATTTTATATTATTCCTTATTAAATTTCATTTCATCCATGATATTCCTATCTAAAACCACCTCCACGTGGTGGTGGTGGTCTATAAGATTTTTATTGAATCATAAATGAGAATCCCAAGTTGAAGATAATTTAAATATGATATTTACACCGGTAAATCCGGTTTTAATCCAAAAGAAAAAAGCTAATAAAAATTCAACTTCATACTTGTATATCCCCGCGCGTATATTTATTATAATTATGTTGCTCAATGACGACAATCACAATGATACACCTCGAATAGAGACAGTACTATAAATATTTCATATTCCAAAAGTAGTATCTCACCATTATAAATATACGAGTAGATAGGAAGAAAAAGAAGATCCTCAAGATGCATCAGAAATGCGGAACTAAAAACAACTTCAATGATTCTAGTCTTATAATTCTTTAGAAGAAGAAAAAAAAAAAAACACCTGTGAACAACATTGGTTAGATTTTCTTGGATTTTCTTACTTTAGAATCCGGTCGCAATTTTTTTTTTTTTGGTCTTGAATTTTTTTTTTCTATAATTTTTAAATTTTCTGGCACATAAAAAAGAAAAGTTGAAGAACTTGAATTTCTGAAGCAACAAAAAAAAAAAACCAACAACTTCTTCGGTTTAAGCTTGAAACGTCTTGAAAAAAAGCAGAATTAAGTGTATAGAATTAATAATCATATAATAAAGCAAATGTTAAGTATATGTAGTAACGGGATAGTAAATAAATTATTATTTTTATTGCAATGAATTGAAAATTTCATATATTTATAAAGTCTAAAGTCTCAAAACGATAATTTGACAGGGTGTGTTTTTTTTTAAAAGAATGAATTAGAAAGATTTCTCTTTAGTATAGTGTATCGGGTATATCTCAACTAGAGGTAGAAATTAGAAATCTGACAACACTTCTTTTCTGTTTAAGATATACCATCTGATATTTGACATATGTCATCGTCAGTCTTTGCCATTTTCAGTTATGGAGTACATAGAACAATGCATTTTAGTTGTGAGGATAATTTTTTCAGAACAATTCTCGTTTTGGTGATCAAAATTGGAGTCACCAAGATCATGCGAATTGAAATTTTTGTAAAAGAAAATGTATATACCAAAAATCCTCAAACGATTCTGCCATTCCAAGATTTGTTGCTGCATTCCTAAAGTATTCCGTTAAGTTTTCTATACACACGATCAAATCATACGTTAACGATGGCTTGTCATTCCAAATCCCCGTACGCAAGATTTTATCGTGTGTATGGGCTTTTAGATTATAAAGGAAAGTATGCGGATGAACGATGATAACTTGCGGTAGCGATCCTGGGGCGAAACACCTAGTTGAAAAAAAAGTTACTAATTTAAATTTGTCCGAAAAGAAAATAAAATGAAAATTCTTTTGTTGTAAAAACCATTTTCTATACAAGGTTAATAAATAATTTTCAAAATCAGTTAATTTAGTAACAATTTATTCAAATAGTTTAGCTTGGAGGTGTATCAGTTTTTTTTTAATAGCACGTTTTTTAGACCTTGTAAATGTCGATTACTAAAATCTAACCAGACGTGCAGAATGGCATTTTTTGTCGTGTATATTTATTTTAAAATTAATAATAAGAAAATTCCTTCTCCGAACTAATATTAAAATAAGTTTTTTTTTTCTTTGATATTAAAATAAAATTATTCACAAATTATACCGGTTTTTTTTTTTTGATTGGATTCGACTCGATCACCTTTCTCGTAGATTACTTTACAGCTCTCCCCGTCACATATCCATCATCATGTGAATGAATTTATAAAGATTTATCTGAACTAAATTAAAGATTCATGTGAAGAGACCCGGCAAGAAAAAAAAGTTGTCATTGAAAGTTAGTTTCTTTTCTTTTTACCGTTATTAGTAGACTTGAACGACCTTTAAGAAAAGGAATAATATCCATATTATAATTATGCATTAAAGCATTTTCTTTATATTGAGAAACTGTCTGATCGAACCGGATAAACACATTACAAATATAGTATTATAATATGCGAGTATTAAACATTTTTTTTTGGTCACCTCTGTAATATCGTCATTAATTCCATTAGTTGAGTTGAATCTATTACCTCTATATATATGTATATTGAATCTTTATAATGACTAGGCTTATTATGTGTACATTCTTTGCTTAAAGACCTTTAAAGATGCCATGCAAGGTAACTAACTAACTCTCTACGGAGTAAATGAATAATGATAATGAATTCCGTTTGTATATCTCATAAAAAAAAACAGTGGAATAGTTCAAAATATATACATTTGTATATTTTGGAATTTCCTTCGAACTGTCGTAATTAATTAAATACAGTGAACTCTCCGTTAATGGACATCTCTTTTAGAGAGACGATCAAATATAGAAATTATAATAATTTACTTCTTTAAATTGAATACTTTTTGTTTGAAGAAGTCACAATCAAGTTTGTAATTTGCAAGGATTTTTTTCAAGTTCCACACTCTGTCTCTCTCTCGATGGTGCTACAGCCTTGACCTCCTTTAAAATCCCCTTCCACACAGAGGATCGTAACGCATTTCCTTCAGTCACGAACTCCAAGTATTCGGATATCCCATGACAACATTGTCGAACTATCTCATCCTAGCTCACCCTAACGGTCATTTTCCTTCCCGATGCCCAATAAAGATTTTAACCATTGCTCAGTTTGGGTTCTGCCCTGACGACTCAGTCCAGCTCTACACTACTAAGAAGAAAATTTATTAAACTGCTTAAAAGAGTATTTTCACTGCAATAATTTGATCCTTACTGCATTTGACCTTGATATAAATTAATAAATACTTTTTTATAATTTAAACTAATAATTTTTAATTTAAAGAAAAAAAAGTGGCCAAACAACATTTAAGCCAATGTTTGTAAAAACCAACCGCGAAAAAGCTTGTTCTCAAAAGTATTTTAATTTAGAGATCTTGAAATAGTTCTTTGAATTTTAATTTGCATTTTTACAACTAAATATCGTATTTTATGAGACTTTTTTCTTTTTCTTTTTTTTCTTTTTTTTTTCTTTACTATATATCAGAAAAAAACCTGTTGGAATTTTTTCAGTTTTAAAATTTAAATTTAAAGCTTTTTTTTTTCTTCGAATTTTATATAAAATCGATGAATTTTAATTAATACATATTTTAAATTTACTATAATTAAAGTAAAAGTTGCTATATAAATGCTTCGCTTTACATTAACTATTAATTAGCAATCAAATAAAATATTTTCGGTCACATTTAATGGAATTTTAATGGTGTTGTTGTCGTGTAATTACAAACTGCAACAAATTGGTAAATTCATTTAAAAAAAAAAAAAGTTGTTTAAATATTTTAAATTTATTTCTAATTTATATGTAATAAAGAAATCATTTAGTAAAGGCATGTATGAATACAATTCTGGCTTTTAATTTCTTAGCCTAAACTGGTTGTCGTTGCAGCAATCGTTTCAAAAGTTAAAATTTAAACGCGTTTAACTTGGTTTTAAATTCTCGGATTTATTTACAAGTTACTTTAGTACACAGTGGGGTGGGGCCTGGACAAATAAGATTAATTGATTACATAGAAATGTCATATCTTGAAACTAAGTCATATATTTGTGGATACTTAAGTACAAAAGCTCAAACGAAAACTGCTCATGTTAGAAGACTGAAACCGAAGCAGAGACTTCTCTCGATGCCTGAAGCACAAGTTTATTTACGTAATTGAAATCAAAGCGATTAAATATCTTAAAATATCTTAAAAATCGAACATAATTGATGAAACATGATAGAGCTACCAATTCAGGGTTGTCACTGTATTCGATTGGATTTCAGACAGTTAGTTTCTTTGAAGCTAAACTCAGGATTGTTAATAGGCCCTTAACTCATCAAAATTTTAACTGAAATTTTATCAAATACTATGGAAACATGGAGACTCCAAATCAGGTCGAAAATGCATGCATACGCTGGTCGGGTCCAAATTGGGTTGACTAAATCCATAGTTTTCATTCGCCATTAAGTAAATTCCAATTTATTATGTTCTCGACTCTATATTTTGATCCTGATCCTGATCCTTAATCTTTCGACTCCCATATATACGTGGTAATAATTGTTTTTACAGTGATAACCAAAAAAATTGACCTTATTTACTTTACAGAGAGATTTTGATGAAAAAAAATATTATTTTATAATTTTTCTAATAAATTCTAATTTGTTAATAAAATTTGTCTTTTTTTTTTCTTTAATTCCAGGTAAGCGAAAACAAACATGAATATGGAATATTCCTTGTGTATGTAAGATTATCTGTGGACATCCCTGGGGAATGATAATCTTCTGCTTATTAAGTATTCAATAGCAATAAATATTTTTTGAGATTTTTTCTTTTTCTTTGATAAAAAATTTCCAATTCCAAAATCGAAAATTCAAAATTCAAAACAAAAAAGCGACAGATTTTGTAAGCGGTTTTTTTTTTCTCGCGGCCCGATAAGATTCCGAAAAACCTTTCTAAATTAATGAAGAAGAAAAAAAATGATTTAAGTTTTTTGTTTTTTATGCAATTCAAATTCTTAAGAAAACAAAATAACGCGGGCCTGACAAATAGATTAATTAAATTTTTTTCTTCTTCTTCAAATTTCTCAAGTTTTGGAGAGTTTTTTTTCTGTAATGATTTGAAATCAAAGAAGAAATAATTTATTTTTTTTTTTTGTAGATTTTAGGACGAAAAAAACCTAATTTGAATAATTTTATTGAATTTTTTTTTCTATAATTTATTAGGAATTAATCAATATTCAGTATCTTTGAAAAATATTGTATTAGTTCGAATCGAATTTTAGTGTTTGAGAAGGCAATTTAGATTATCAGCATTTTTGTGCACTTTGACTAACTCTATACTAGTTAATTGAATATTACATAATACACGTGCTTTTAGTTCGATATAGAAAACTAGAACGAAACCATCAGTAAATTTTGTTTCCTATTATATTTAAAATGAAATGTTGTTACATGTTTGCATGTTCCAACTATTAAAAACTCCGGTCAAATGCATGAAAACAACTAGTTCACATATTCGAGAAAACCAAAGTATTTCTTATTATGTCTAGAATAATAGTTAGACAATGGCGTAGGGAATTGGATAAATCAGATAAACGTACTTTTTTGTTATTAAAAGACGGTTAATCGGATGGAAAAAATCCTATGTTATAACGCATATATGGAATCAATTTTATTAGGCATCTAGAATACATATCAAATATCAAAGGAATCGATCATTGGACTATACTAATAGAGTGTCTATCGATTTTAATAACACAATTTCGACTTGAGAAAGCTTAGTTGCTTGTTTAACTTACACTGAACTTGCGATCAGATTACAATTAGCAATATTGTTTAATTCTTCCTTTTTTTTAACAAATAAAGAAAAACTATCCCTTTTTTATACGTCAGATAAGCATATACTACGTATACCTGGACAATCCAAACCAGGTCGAAACTAGGTTGAACTGTAATATACGCTGGTCGAGTCCAAAATTTGATTCACTGAAATATAGGTACTGTGTTTCTGTGGCTGTGTTACGGTTTTCACTAAAGAATGTGTTGTAATTTTGTATGGCAGCTAAAAAAATGCAGTTTCATTGAAATTTCACAATTTTTTTATTGCGGTCTACTATAGTGATCTGTTCTTACTGCAACTCATATTCATTTTTCGTTGTAAATCGAATTGTATAAGCTGTACTATATTTCTATACACCTAATACATCTCGATTTACAACTAAATAGTTAATATTTTTAGCATATTTCGTGCATCCATTATCGTTTAGGTCGTAGGTGGGAGTCGTCATTCCGACCAAATTAATATGCTTTCTTTTCATGTTTTTACAATTCGCTTGCAATTTTTATCGATCATCATGATCAATAAACATACTACGATTAAATGTTATTATTATTATTATTATGTGATCATCGTTTTTGTTGCTATAAGCGATTTTTTTTTTTTTGTAACTAAACGAAAATATATAAAATTTTTGTAGCCGCCATAATTATTTTGTAATTAATTCATTATTTTTACAACTTTATCATGAAATTGCGATAAGAGTTTTCATATTAAATTTTTTTTCTTTTTTTTTTTCTCAAAAATCCATAAAGTTTAGTAAGTTCACATAAGTTCTTATATATTATTATCTAATATTTTAAAAAAGAAGCAAAAAAAAAATTCTGTTTCCATTAATTTTAATCATTCATAATAATAATAATTATTTCATTATTTCGAAATAAAGAACTCAGCGATCACCTATCAGAAAATAATGCTTTCTTAGCCAAAATTTTCGAAAATTTTCGCTTAACCAAGCTAAATATTTTCGGGGGGCGGCAGGTATAATACCAAACAGAAATGCCATGAAACAGGTGAATACCCTGTGCTTATATGCGCGAACATCTAACTTCTTAAGTTGCCGCACTACTCTCTGTTCTGGCTTGATTTTTCTTCTTTTTTTCGTGAGTCTTTCTTTTTTTTCGGTGGTCTTCAACAACGCCTTTATTCAATGGGGCCATTCTCTTTAAACTATATATTAATATAGGTAGTTTGTATGTTTTTGTTGTTCTTAGAATATCATATACTCTTTTTTTCGGTTGTCTTAAAGCATTATCATAGTTAACACTGTTGTTGGTATATTCTGACCCTAGCTTTAATACTTTCAGGTTTCTTCTTTGAACATTTTTTTTTTTGGGGGTTCAATATCCATTCGTTAGAGATGACCAGATATATTGATGTACCTTTAGAGAATGTTGCATAAATCAGAAATGACCGTTTTTTTAATACTTGTTTCCATACACATCTTTTTAGACCTGTTTTTTTGGGTATTTATTTTTTTTTTTTGTTTTTTTCATTCTTATGAAAGAATATGTTTGTTTTAATAACAACCAGAATAATAACAACACAAAAAACCGAAAAACTCCTGACATAAGGTTAAGGAACCGATAATTTACATTATGTTGTGTCGTCGTTGAAACATTATCTCTGTGTATCGGAAAAGAATCGCTTCTACGTTGATCCCGAGGAATGCATTTTTTGTAACGGGGATATTTTGTGAATTGATGTTGTATATTTTCGATGATGTAAACTTTTCTTCTTTTCCTTTTTGGTATTTTGTTGCATAATTTTAGGTTGATGAACCCTTGTGTTTATTTTCCACTCTCTTTTGGCCCATAAATTCATTGAAAATTGATACTTTTATGGACATTTCTCCAAAAATGTATTTTGAAGAAGTTCACCTAATATCCTTTATTTTCATTATTCAATATTTTTTTGCTTAGTTTTTGATAAGTTTTAATATCGAAAAAAAACCTAAAGATTCTTCCAAATAAACAAATGTTTAAAAATCTAAATTTTGTAAAAAAAAAAAAAAAGAAAACATATTCGCGTCTTTTTTAATTTTATTCATTGACCATTTATAATCAATTTTGAGTAGGATTATGAAAAGCCGAAATTTCTTCTTTTTCATTTTAAACTTGAATTTATTTGGTCAATAGACTAAAAAACACAAGAATTTCCACAAATCGGACTTATCATCATGTGGAAGAGTGAAAAATTCCAAAATCATAGAAGCTGGATACAGTCAAACATGTAATATGAGATACAATCTCTAAATGGACCAAACAAATTTTTTGTCTTAATCAGTAGTGGAACTCTATGAAACGACAAAAAAAATGTTCATACATACAAGTAAGGCAGTTTGTCGCTTGAATTGTGATGAGAACTATAGGGCTGTCACTGTTCAGGCAATTTTCTAAATAATAGCCATATTTTGAAGCCGATCATTCTTGAAAATGGCTAAAGTGATAATCACTGTCACAATTCCAGAAAAAAACACTCTATACAATTAATTTGTGTGAACGAAACAGTCATGGACCAGAAAAATAGGTCGTCTTGGATAGATTACCGTCGTCTATCTATAACAAGTTCCATATTAGCCAGGTTTCACTATAATATGGTTTTTGGTAAAAAAAAAAATTTCGAATGAAATGACGTCAAATTTAGCGCGACATTGATTAAATCGAATATATAGCTTGTTGTCGTATGAACCTTTTTTTTCTTTTTACAAAAAGGTGATATTAAATATCACAATAACATTATTAATTAGCCAAGCAAAGAAAAAAAAAACATATACAAAAGAACCTAAAGGATAATGTACTATAAACTGATAAACAACAAACTCCTATCGACATAACTTTATCTTTACGAACGTGCTAATAAATATTGAGTTTGTAGAAAAACCGGAATTATTTCTTATAATTGTTAAAAATTTGAATTTTGTTTGTAAGAACTTTTGCTATGGAAAACTACTCAAAACATGAGTTATCATTATTTTCATAATGTGACTTCTATTGACTTCTTCTACTAGTGCTCTATACTTAATAAAACACTTCATGTAGAATAATATTCATTAAATTTATCTGAGCCAATTTAATCCTAATGTTGTAGTTTTGACAGTGAGAGCTTCAGTTGGAAGATTAACTTGATTTTAAACTACCAAACGAATTTCACAATCAAGTCTTAAGAAAGACTTAAATAAAACTTAAGTCAAGAACCTATTTTAACTTAATTTAGACTTAAGGTCTGAAGAAGAAACAGTAATTTCTAATATATAGATATATTAGGTCCATAATTGGAACATTTTCCTTATATATCCTTTCCAAATTCAAATAATTCTCTTAAAGATATGATTACATTACAAAACCTGTTTTTGTCAATTATTTTAGATATGAATATATAATTTTAATTCTTACTTGTTTTATTAGATCCTGTCAATATGATTTCCATTTTGTTTGCTTGTTATATCTTATTTGCAATTGTATAACTGACGTTGTCTGAAAGAAAAAATAAAGAATTTCGATACAACAGCAGAAGACATAGAAGAATATATAATAAATTATAAATAGAAATGAAAGTGGGTGGGCCTGTTCATTGAAGTCGTCTGAACCAGAATTTTAAAATTGATATAGAAATTTCCTTTTATATTACATATATCCAAAATAAGGCCACATGATTTGTGGTCACGTGAAATTAAAGTATAGTATTTAGGAACATTCGTTTTTCAAGAATTGTTACTAACTGATCCTGATTTTTTGTTTTAAATATCCAAAATAAAATTAATAATCAATAATAGTTGTGTTTTATTTGTCACTTGTTCCAGGGCAGAACAAAATTTTAAATATTAAAAATAACAACAAAATGGAGCAAGCTGTTCTGTTGTTATTTTCCATGCTAAAATTTTGTTCTGTTCCAAAGAAAATATGGCAAATAAAACATGGATTTTAATAGATTTTTAAGTTATTTTCTTCAATCGTAAACTCTTCCTTATTTATTTATTGTGTGATGATTCTTTTTATTATGAAAAGATTTTTAAACTGATTGAAAATTTTGTAATATAATAACTTTATAGAAAAGAAAAGAGAAATTCATTTTCTTTACTTTCAATTAAACCGCACAAGAAAAAAATTATTTTTGATTTTCCAATTGAAGCCACAAAAAAATCAAAGACTTTCTTTATGCCCTTACATAGTTAAAATATTACTTTGACCTTTTATTATTGTGCCTAAGATTAACTAATTGTGCCATTTTTTTGTTTATTATAAATTATGACTAACTTTAAGACGTCACCACCGGGTCTTATACATGTTGGTCTAATGAAACATCTCGAAGGCATTGATTATTTCCATATGGTTCTATACCTGCTACCTCTACCACTGTTCGATTGTCAAATTTGAACTGTCAAAATCGAACCAAACCGAAATGGCGGTCAATACAAGTAAATTACAGCAAAATTTTTTTTTTATATATTTAGGGTATTCATGATCTTTCGTAAAACCCTCGTATTACTCGTAAACGGCGTAAGCTTCGTATTCCGATAAGTCTCGTGAAGTTTTGTAAAATTTTTGTATGGAAAATTTAAATACGACTTCGATGCGAGATACGCGACTTTGAAGCATGTTTTTTTAGTCTCGTAATTTTTTGACATTTGATTTTGACAAGTGAAGAAATATGGAAGTAAAAATGTGCTATGTTATTTTCTTTTTAAATTTTAATTAAATATGTTAAATTTGTGTTTAATTTTAGGAAAATAAATTAGAAAAAAAAGAAATGTTTAGAACAAAATTTCAAGTTTGACAAATTTGACAAACGTCAAATTGACTAACACATGAAAAACTAACGAAAAATTTAAATGGGTGCGTTCATGATGTCTCGTAATATTAAAATAGGAGATACGCAGAAATAAAGTATACGAAAGATCATGAATACCCTAATTGTATTTCATAATAGAGTAAGTAACTAATTTGTAATGGAACTTTGAGTTTTTCATACTCGTTTTCTTATTCGTTTTTCCAACATACCCAAACTCAGCAAATTTATAATCGCAAGTAAGTACATTACATACTTAAGTAATAGTTTCTGAGAGAGTTTAGATATATTCTTGTATAAATGAAATAATGAAAAAAAAGACACATAAATTAATCGAACGGAAAACGATAGGTTCCGCTATTTCCTCGGAATTAGAGAGTTTCGAATGTATTAAAAACTAAAAAGAAAGATGAAGTATAAATTTCTACAACATAATAGCAACAAGATTTTACTAAAATTTAGCATAGTATCGTCTATTTATGTATGGTAGTGAATCCATGTAATTCTTTTTTAAAAAAATTGCTCTACGAATTTTCAAATTAAATCCGATAAACTATTTAAAAAAACCACAAAACTTTCTGGTCATCCTGGTTTTTGCTTTAATCAAAATCGGATAATAGCCCAGTCAATAGAGCGTAAAAAATGGCTCCTGCTTGCAAAAGTCATAGGAAACTTTATATTTGGTACGATTGTTCAACTAGGTAAGTTATTTGAAATTCCAAGTTTTCGACCTTGGGGGGTGCCGCTCGCATCCCTATACTGGCTTAAAGGGTTGGAAAATCGCTTTTTCGCGATTATCTCGTTACCTGTACGAGATACGTTGATTGAGGTCCATACAAAAAATATAGAAAAAATATAACTCGAACGAACGCAAATAATCAAGATTCGGTTTCAAATTTTATTTTGAAAAATTTTGGTTTTTTTTTATTTCTTTGTGAAAAATTATTTGAAAAAAAAAAAAAAAATTTTTTAAAAAAATATCTCGTAAACAATATTGAACACATCTCACCCTTACACTAGTCGCAAGTTAACTATCGTTGGGGGTAGATGTGTAGTTTTTTAAGGGAGTTTTTTTTAAGTGAGTTTTTTTATGAGTGATTTTTGAGTAATTTTTCTTTATTCGAAATAATTTTTTTGAGTGAGTTTTTTATGAGTTTTTTTTTTTTAAACAAAGAATTCTGGAGTGGAATTGGGAATGCATTGCGATTGCTAGGCTATCGATCGGGTATGAAGAATTAAAAATAGTTGAAAATATTGAAAAATATTTAATTTGTTTTCCACCTACGGAAAATAACTAAAGATTTCATTTTAGGTAAGTAACTGCTTCTGATCTTATCTTGGTATTACATTTCTTGGTACAGATTTTAATAGAGTAATGATATTTCTGTTCAAACTAAACTGCAATTATGGCAGCAACTTCTCAGAGGGTATATTAGTTAGTTAGTTAGCTCACTTTCTACGCGCTGTAGCTTCAAAACTATAATCTTTAGAAAAAATACTTTTAAGCAAAAAATGTGGAGAATTTTGTATGGACCTTAATCAAAGTATCTCGTACAGGTAACGAGATAATCGCGATAAAGCGATTTTCAACCCCTTTAAACCAGTATGGGGGTGCGAGCGGCACCCCCCCAAGGTCGAAAACAACTTGGAATTTTAAATAACTTACCTAGTTGAACAATCGTACCAAATATAAAGTTTCTTATACCTTTTGCAAGCTAAAAGTACCCATTGACTGGGCTATAATGCGTTTTTAAGTTATCTTGTATATGGACGGACGTATGGACGAAAGAACATGCAGAAATCGATATAACTTTTGATTCTCTACAGAACCATACCCTTGAAAGCTTTGTACGATGATTATTTCTACGTATTACAAATCTAGTGACAAAACTAATATACCCTAATAGAAATAAAAAATATTAAATAAATTTTGAAACAATTTCTGGGTTAGTGTTCTTTTCCTAAAACAGAAAAAATTGCTTCTTATGTCTTATACTTTAATCCTGCAGCTGGGGCCAAAGCCCTTAGTATATTTTATAAGATTACCAAACTGTCCTTGGACTTGAAAAAATCACTATTATAGTAGATATAACATTTCTTACTAAATAGAGATATTAAAAAAGAAAACAACAATCGTAAAAAAAAAGTTGCTAATGCATTTTGTTAGCATCAAATTCCTATCTTCATAGCAGCAAGCACGCTTTTATACACGCATATAACATAAAATCGTACAATTGCAAATATATAGTAATATTCCGTATACAATTAACTCTTCTCTCGGCAATTATGATGCAATAACATTACGACTGGTATTCTTTGACCGCGAAACCAATCTTAAACTAAATATAAATGTAAAATATTTGTTAAATCTATTTACTATGAAACTTTTACCGGCCGGAATTGTACAATATTATATACAGTATCGCTCCGGTAACATGTCCAAGCATCTTCTTCTTAGATAATATATCTATGAATGCGTAAAGAAAAATCAAACACGATTATCCATGCTAACAACCCATAGTTAACATAACATAACTTCTTCTTCTGCATCTTGTCTAAAACAAACAAATGATATGTGCATTTCCAAATATGCAGATCTCTCAAGATCTATGCATTAAAAATATTTTTCTTCCTTTACCGGGTGTGTACCGTTCGTGTATCTGTTATTTCAAGTTGAGTTGATTTCTTATACTTCTTCTTCTTCAAATAATTAAGTAAGATACAATTAAAAGAAATTATGACGCTATTGACTTGATCCAAAAAAGAAAAACAGTTCTCAAGATTTCAGCTTTTATGTTGTTATTAAGAAAAAATATTATATTATATACTTTTTTGAATGAGTCTGATTCAAAAAAAAAATGTGAATGACCTCAAAAGAAAAGCAATGTAATATCAGTTTAATATGAGTGAATGCACGGAAAGGTAAATATGGAATGTATTATAAGAAAAACGAAAAAAAAAACTGCAATTGCATACAACTAAAAGATAACAAAAAGAAAAAGACTTCACATCATATCCCAACAACACAACTTTCATATCGCGGTTCTTTCATTGGCATCGGATAAAAACGTTAATCAAGAAAACAATTTCATATTAGTATGAGTAAAAGAAAAATTGATCTACTGGAAAATTTTGACAAATGAATTTCTAAAGCGAAAAATTTTCATTATTAGTTTTAATTTTTTGAAAATAATTCATATTTTCATGTGGAAATTTTTTTGTTTTGCTAAACCGTTTTTTTATGAAACTCAAATGTTTTGCACTGTCCGGAAAAATATGTCTGTATAGATTTTCCTCGATTTATGAAGAAAACTGAAAAAGAAAAACGTTATAAATCTCGTTATTTCGTGATAACTCAAAAAGTTGAATGGATTTTATAACAGTCTTTAAGCACAGTTTATTTATGATTTTTTTTTATTTTTTTTTTTAATTTATAATTTGATTTAGTATTGTATATATAGTATATGAAAAAACGTTTTATATGATTGTCGGTTATTGTCGGTTAACTTGTTGCAATTATAATATTGTATATACCTCGACTCGAATATTGCCTCCAACTTGAAAATAGAGAATGGAATCTTTCGTCATAATTTTCCCGTTCATTCATTTCTGGTTACCATTTTCTTGTAATTTTCAGTTTCTCTATATTCTTTTTAAGAAAATATCATTTCATATAAATATTATTCATTTATAATATTTTGTTGGTATTAGTTTCGCTTGGAATTTAGCAATATTAAGATTTAAGTTTTGAGGCAAAATAAAACGATAATTAAAATATAATTGTCATTATCTGTAAAAAACAATTCAAAAATACATATCGCAAAGAGACGAGAAACATGTTCATACTTGGCGACATCTTGTATACTTGTAGTACAAACAATTTTTTTATATCGGAAAAGGATGTGGATTGAAAAACATTATGGAAAACAGAATATTGATAATTCAAAAATACATGTTGCAAAACAAATGTTAAAGGATGCTTACTGCAAGAAAAATGTTGCAGGATACATGTTGAAACAAAATTGATGATGCAAAATACATGTTGCAAAACAAATGCTAAAGGATGCTTACTACAAGAAAAATGTTGCAGGATACATGTTGATACAAAATTGATGTTGCAAAACAAATGTTAAAGGATGCTTACTGCAAGAAAAATGTTGCAGGATACATGTTGATACAAAATTGATGTTGCAAAACAAATGTTAAAGGATGCTTACTGCAAGAAAAATGTTGCAGGATACATATTGACACAAAATTGATGTTGTGAAACAAATGTTGAAAAATGCTTACTGCAAGAAAAATGTTGCAGGATACATGTTGCAAGACACAAAATTTATTAAAGTTCCTGATATTAGCCAGATTTGTAGGTGCCACTTCTCTTAGAACAAAATGAATTTTCCGTACATATTTAGCTATAAAGAAAGTTAATACTATATCACATTGGGTTATTTTTTTTTTTTATTATATTTTAGTATTTTCGACATGCTTTCCTCTTTTTAACAATATTCGTTTTGGAATTTTCATTATGTTTTTTTTCTTTTTTTTCATTTCTTTAACATTTCGTAGATAGTAAAACTCGTTAGTTTCTTTACGTTCGCGAAAAACAGAAAAAAGTCATTACATGCATTTGGCAAATTATTCTTCAATCCTGCTGTTTTTGTTTTATTCTCATTTTTTTTTTTTATTTAAACTCATCTAAAAATGTATTGTTAATTTAATTACCTTTTCACGCGAAAAATTGTTTTCTTTTTTTTTTTCTTTTACAGTATTTTATTATTCATATTTAAACATTATTTTGAGATCTATTTACTTTTATAGACTCTTCGCAGCGTATATGTTTTAGGTGCCGTTAATAACTGCCTATTTTTTAATCCAAGAAATGTTTCGCAATATTCTTATAAAGACTTTTTCGTCAAATAAAACAATGGCTAAATAAAATGCTAAGACAATATAAAATAAATCAAAAAAAAAAGAATAATAAAAATAATATTTCTAAGTAGAACTTGAAAAACTAAAAAAAAATGGTACGTGTGCTTTTGTTTTCTTCTATTTCATAATATTTTTTTTTAATAAGTGTAACATTTTTCATTTTCTTCGAATTCAACTTTATTTCATCAACTTCCATTTACAGCAAAACCAAAAAAAAAAATGGCTGACTTAACTTTCTTCTTTTGAATTTTTTTTTTCGAAAGAGTTAAGGGGCTACTACTAACTCATTTTTATATTTTTACACTTTCTAAAAGCTTCAGGTATATTAAGGCAATGTTCTCAAAATTTTACATAAATATCTGTAAAATTGATGAATTCTTGGAATTCTAAGTCTGAGAACTTTTTTTTTTCAAAACACTGCTTACAAAGTCAATGGGCACTGGGCAGCATATCTCGGAAACAGGTTAATAGATCATTTTTAAATTTTCATAAAATATGGCGAAAAGCAAGCTGAAGTCGACGATCGAAGTTGACGATCTAACATCTTTATATTTTAATAATTACGATTTATTGCATGGAAATTTCTTCTTTATGCTTCAATTAGTCGTCAAAAAATGAGTAGTAGAAATTAGCTATCGCTTCCAATTCATCATTGACTTAAGCAAACCGTTTTGTTTCTTGACTTTAGATGAACAATTTGAGCTGGAGAGTTTCCAAAGCCCAACGCTTCGAAATAAATCTCATCACCTATAGGCGGCCACATCTTTTTTTTTGCTCCATAGTTCCTTTTTTAAGCTTTTAACAAATTTATTTGTAGGAAATTAGCAAAAATTAGGTTTATCTCTATCAATACTTTTTGAGAAAAAAACTTTTTGAATTTAGAATTTTTTTTTCGGTAATCTCGGTAGATGTTGTCCCTTAAGTAAAATTTTATATAGATATACGAAAAATTTTTTGGCATAAAATTTGAAAAGATTTTACATTCTTTAGTTTAGCTGAAATTCAGCAACTTTATTGAAAAATTACAATAATGTCGATGACTTGAAAGCTTTTGTAATTTTTTAATTTGATCTAAAATGAAATTGAATATTCCGTTTGGCACTTTTGATAAAACTTCCGGGGGCAAAAAGTAGACAAACTAACATATACGAGAAACGTATACTCTCTTTAAGTACTACACACGAATGGTATAAATGGAAAAGAATCAGCTGTGGTGTAATTTTATTTCGGAAATATTATACTTGTATGGAGGAGGAAATGACGTGATGTGAAACCGGAACTGAACTAGTCAGTGGTAAACTACTTAAAAGAAATCAGACATATACTGTTAAGTAGTATCTTTAGTTTGTTGAATAATTAAGTTTTTGTCTTCTAAGATGTAAATCTTATTCTTGTGAAGACGACTTCAGCGTAAAGAATGTATTTAAGAAATTGCATGGTTTTTCTTTTTCATTTTCTAAATAATAATTTCTTGTTTTTATGCTAGAGTAGCCGATACAAACGGTATTCTATTTTCATATCTAACAAAGTTCTTTTATAATTTCTTCTTTTATCGTGTATTTTTTTCTTCTTTGGTTTGTGTAATTGTGACGACGATGAGAAGAAAATTTCTGGTTGACTTATTTTTCATTGAAAAACGGTAGTAAAAATTGTCTACAAAAAAAATTTCAAATCGCGATTTCAAATATATTATGAAGAGCGTTTTTTTAAGTTCGTGCGTTGAAATGGGGTGGAGAGGGGGGCAGTGGCAGTTTTGAAAATAAGTCATATACAATATACAATTATAATTGAGAAGGACAAGATCCCATCACCGATTGTACCGCCATAGAAAGAAGAAGAAGTTGACAATTAGGTTAGGTTAGGTGTGTTTAGCTGGTTTAGTCACAGGATTTTTAACCAATTCAGATATAAAATTTAATTTTTAAAAAATATAGATTTCAAAGAAATTACTCATCTATTAGCATTAAGTCTCGAAAATAGCATGAATATTTATTTGCACATACTTGATTGATTACAAATGAGTCATCAGAAGACAAAAACAAGATTTCTAAAGGTATATGATTTCTCCGCTACAAACCCTTTTCTCATAAGTTATCACAAATATCTTACATTATTTATATGTTAAACATCTTCAACTAAAGATAAAATCTATTTTCTCTGACTTGCCATAGCTCCATTAATTAAGACCATTGCCTGGGAAGCTGATTTAGGATCAAAATCATTAGCTACGTGCAACTAAATATTTTTCTTTTCTTTTTTCTAATTTCCCTAGTAGTATTTTTGAGGTTTTATGTCGACACTGCATGATCGTATAAGCGTCGTTTAGATCTTTTTATGCCATAAAAACTCAAAAATCCTACTAGGGTTGTTTTTAATGAAAAGCTCCTTTTTCAATATTACCAGTCGTTAGCACAGGGACTTCTAGTGATTCTACTAAAAAATCTACTCGAAAATTTAAGATTTAAAAATTTCAATCATTTAGGATTGCCATACGTAAATTTTTTTGAATATCATTTAAATATTTAATTTTGATTTTAATTTACCACCGAAAAAAAAAAGCTCACGATCAGATCGCTTTTTTATTGTTGTATAATATTTAAAATGCGTTTATACAATGCCGAAATTCTTTAATGACGCGATCCTCTTAACAACAGTAAAGAAATCATTAAATAAAATGTCAAATGTCGTATTTAAAAATATTTCTGAAAAAATATAAAAATTAAACTTTGAAATTTTTGATACGAATTTGCATTGCGACGATTTTTCACAAAATTTTACGTAATTTGATAAGAGTTTTTTTTTTTTTGCTAATGAGTACGCCGAAATGAATTTACCGCAGTTTAAACTTTCATATAGAGACGTATAAAAAGTAATTAAAATCTTCGTCACAGGTGAAAGTTTCATTAGATTCATGTGTTTTTATTAGTTTCATATTAAAAATGGTCCAACGTAATATAATATTCTTATCGTCATATTGTAGAGAACCTAATGAAATGAACGCTGCGCCAACGTCATACATTCGTATCGAAACTCCGTTTAAGCATCTTTATTTTTTTTCATATATTATAGTATATACATAGTATGTGTAAAAATTGTCTCAACATGCAATCCGTAAATGCATTCAATTTGCATTTACGATGGCGTAAATACAATAATATATATATACGAATAAAAAAAAAGCATTTTATGAATGAACTTTAATATGTTGAAGAATTTCAAGTCGAGAGAAATGCTGAGCTTTTTAATTATAGATCAAATTTCGTAATTTTTTTTTTCTTTCTTTCTTTCTGTAATTGGAAACGAAATATAAATTGCATTGTTAAGCTGAATGAATTAAAATTTTTGTAGACAAAAAGAGTCATTGATCTGATTATGTTAATGACCAAATGTTTTATAGATTGTAAATGAAAAAATAAATATACAAGTATATATTTATAAATTTGGTATTTATAAAAATATGAAATTGTTGTAGCCTTGTCTGGGGACTTGAAATAGAGACTCTGCAGTAGTTACTAGTAATGAACACTAGCTCTAAACGAAGTAAGCTACGAAGACAGTATGGTCTGCCTAATTATATTCATCGAATATTATCTAAAAGTTATGATAAATTATAGCACAGAGAAAAGAAACAGTGAATTTTTTTTGTATACATTTTTGGCACCATTACAGCGCTTCAGAGAAATCTATTTCATCATTAAAAAGAGTGTAAATATATGTAATTTTATACTACACATAGGCTACGTTTACACCGAGACTTAAAAAGAGACTTAAGTGCTTAGGTCGACCTAAATATGACGGTGTAAACACGCCCAAAGTAACTTAAGTTAGGTCACTTAAATTGCACACTTACCTTAAATTTAAATCGACTTAAGAACTTTTGACAGATAACAGCTGATTTCTTGATATTAAAGTTCTATAAATGTTCACATATGACGTTGTTTTAGACTTAGGTCTAGTACGGTGTAAACACGTCTGACCCAAACCTAACTTTTAGTTAGGTGACCTACAAATTTGTCGGTGTAAACGTAGTCATAGTCTTTTTTATAAACACTAATAGCGAAATATCTTGTTTACAGACTAAAAATCTATGTCACATGAGAATACAAGCTGGGATGGAATCGTGTAACTCGATTTGCACCAAATCTTATCGAAAAGGCATAGGAATGACAATTTGATACGATTTACTTTTAATCGAATTACACGATTCCACCCCTGGACACTATGTTTCCGTTCTCAGAGGTTATGGATATTTTGAACTGTTAAATTCTGTAAACAATGATAACTCTTAATATAGTGCCAGTGCTTCTGGCAATATATAAAAACGGCATTTTATTAAAAACAATTATAAAAAAAAAACCAAAACAAAATTGAAGAACAAAGATTTTTTTAGCAGGATTCGATCTCGGATTCTTTCAAGTCGAACGGTCTATAAGCTATTTAGGAATTAAGAAAAGTATCTTTTATTTATCTGAGAAAAAAAAATTTCCATACGTTGACGTACATAATATAGATAGACAATTCTGATTGACATATTATATTGACCTACTAAGAAAATATGATTTCATAGATCCTGACATATTATGCTTGACAAGATATCCAACACCTGCCATACAAAAAAAAAAAAATTTAAAAATGTTCATATATCCCTTTGGGCGAAATGTCATTTTTTTATTGTTGTTTTTGGCAATAAAAAAATTTTCTTACAGTGACAAAAAATGTTATATTTTCTTGTAAGACTTTCACTTTTTTACATGATCACTTTGCAGATATTTTATTTAGTTTTTTTTTTTCTTACCTTCTCTATACAAATGCCTATACTAATATCCTACTAGAATAGATTATATATTTAATTTACCTGGCGGATATAGGGCGTGGCGCATTTATCGAGGTGATTGTGTTGTGTAGTAGTTTTTTTTTCTTTTCTTTTTTTTTCATATGAAAGTTAATGTCTGTTGTTGGTCGTCGTCCACCTACTTAAATACATGGGCGTACATGCATTTCTATATTTAAAAAAAAAAAATCATAATTTTTGCGACAATATCTAGTTAAACAGCTATCACCGAAAAATAATGTGTCCTGTTTCAGGTTTTTGTGCGCCGCGTATAGCATCAGTTTTATACCAATTCAGACCTGGCCTTACGAAATAGTATATTATATATTTCATAATTTTTTTTTTTTTTTGGAAAGTCGTTATATCAAATTATTATCCACCTTCCAAATATGAAATGAAAACGACAAGATTTTTTGATTGAAAGAATTTCACACACATATTAAATATATACTGGGTGTATCAAAAGGTTATCGATATAATATGTATATTTGTATTTGTAATATACTTTATTTTTCAGTATAATCTTCTGTAAGCTGAATGCACTTAGTCAAATGCATTTCTAACATTGTTTTTATCTTCCGAATAATATGATTTGTCAAAACCTTCAAAAAGGCCATTTATATCGTCGATGGCTTCTAAATTCAATGCGAATCTCTCGAGTGATTTTTGCAAATTTGGAAACAGATAATAGACACATAAATTAATCTAGAGAATGCGGAATATGGGTTACTAATTCCTAGCATAATTCATACAATTTTACTATTGTTTTCAAGATGTCGTTCGATTGTGTTTTTAAGCGATTGTAGGCTAGGCACTTATAGCTTTTGAAACTATAAACATTCATGTAAGATTTTCAAAATACATTCATATAAGAAGACCAGCATTCTAACACACTTTTATTTATCGATCTCCTAACATGATTATCATGGAAGTGGGCATCTCAATTGGCCTAACTTTGACGCTCTTCATCACAAACACTTGTGCGGCCAAGTTTGAAAATATTAATTAATATCTGATGGTTGTCATTGAAGGTATATCATCCGCATACACAGCGTATAGCTTTTCTTTGATTTCCTCACACGTAACACGAAACATATTTCATGAAAAGCAAAAGTTGTTCACTTGGAATTGTTGTTAAAACTAAACTAATTGACAGATCGATCATATGATAGTAGTACCATATTTAAAAAGAAAATTTACAAGACTAGCAGCAAATATCTATGATTAGATCGAGAAGTTTCTCATACACCTTGTATTTGAAGGTTCATCCATTAAAAATATTTTAATAGTTATATTTGAATTCCTCATTTTTAATGATAATTTTTTTTTTTTTTCAATTCAATTTTTCACTCTATATAAATTTAATCGGTTTGGTATGACGAAGAAATTGTTTTAAAATGAATTCAATTTACGGTAAAATTACATACCATAATTAACAACCACACCTTCGAAGAATTTTTACAGTGACTAACACTAAATACATTGAAAAATTAGAGTCACAAAGTCTCATAATTGTGATTTTTCACAGTTCCTTTCTCTTTTTTCTTGGGATTTACACTTTTAGATGAAAAATTCACGTTCATATTACATTTTGAAACTTCATATATAACGAATCGATCAAGAAAAAAAAACAGTATAAAATTTATATGAAATTCTAGAGAACCGGTACACCAGAGATCGCGGTGTATTCAAGTGAAATGCTTGTTAAGAAAAAAGAAGAAAAAAAAAACCTTACAATTGGTGAATGCTTTCTTATGTCGCTCGAGGCTGGCGAATTTTTGCCATATCAAGGCCTTGTTTGACAACTACACGTGTTTGGTTCGTTTTTTTTTTTGGGTCTTCAAAAATTACTTGATTTTAGAGATATCATCGAATTATAGTATAAGATGTCATTGATAGGTTCTTGTGATACTTTTAGGAAATATAGTATATAACGAAGGTTTCGGATTTTTTCTGTTTTTTTAATTTCTATACTCATAACCTTTCTTTTTCCAATTCCGCACATATAATTCAGATCCGCGGTAAAGGTGAACAGATATATGTATGAATTCGATTTATGTTATGTTGATTGATGAAGATAAATAATATAACATTCGATTTGCCAAGATCATTGATCTTCATCGGCGAAAACGTGCCCGTTACTTCTTATTTTCCAAGTTAATAAAGGCGTTTTTTTTTTCTTTCTTTGATTATTTTATATTCATTTTTATTGGCCAAAAAAAAAAATTCACCATTAAATTTAATCGATCCTATTATATTATATTTGTTTTGTCCACTATATTTTGTATTTCATAAAAATCATACCAGAATGGTGTCACGGAACTAAATGTTTAGAGACTAAAAGTTATGTCGATTTTTACATGAATTTTAGAATATAGGTTGATCTTTTCCTTAGCTGGAGATTTTTAGAATTTCCATGAATATCAAATAAACCAAAATGTCAAGTGATCGTTTGTTGTGTTATTTTTATTTTTGTGTTAATTATAGATGGTTTCTAATTTTTGGTTTTGAAAAGAAAATTATGGAATATTCTATTGTCAAGTGCCAGTATTTTGGGAAAGTCGAGGAAAAATTGATAAAGGCGTGTACGAAGTTATAATAAAAAAATCAGCATGACCAGAAAGTTTCGTCGTTTTTCAGAATTATTTCAAAAAGTTGTAAACCAATTTCATTTAAATTTAGAATATACATTGGCTATGGAAGAATTTCAAATAAAATCGATTTAAAAATGCATGTACACGATCAATCAAACCTCAAGTCTAAAGCTACATCTACACTATTGACATTAAGCATTAATGTAGTGTCAGTTAAAACATACGGTTACCAGACGACTCCACACGACTTATTTCAAAACTTATTTTCAGTCGGACTGGAAAAAAAATCTTGTGACGACTCTAAAAGTTGGACATATTATCAGTCGGACTGGAAAAAAAATCTTGTGACGACTCTAAAAACTGGATTTTTTTTCCAGTCCGACTGAAAATAAGTCTTGAAATAAGTCCAATGGAGTCGTGGGGTTTAGACACTTTTAGGATAGTACAAGAAGAAATAGTTTTAGGCCCAAAATAGCTTCTACATTAGATTTTAATACAAGAACTAAATTTTTATGTTATTATTGATATTAAAAAATTTATCATAATTTTATTGGTTTCTTGAAACACTTCGAATGATAAGAATTCTTTATTATTTTTAAATTATTCATTTATTTAATTAGTTTAAAAATAAAAAATAAAAGCGTAAAGTAGAGCGAACAACATTGTTTATTTATTTTTGCAATTATTACAAAAAAAAAATAAAAGAAAATTTTGCAAATATCAAATTATGCTCATTTATAAAATTGATATGCAAATGACCGTCATGAATGGAAATTTTATAGAAAATAATTAACCATGGTGAATATAGCGCCGACAATCTGAAAAAGCTATAATTCTATACTAAATGGTATAGGAAACGGTTTTAGTAATGATGTGTAAGTAAGTAGTATAGTGAAAACTTTCGATAGGCTGGTAGAAAAATACATATAATCATATAAAATACCAATTAATTTATCAAGTGAATTCTGATGTAGTTTTTTTTTTTTTATTACATACACCCCCCCTCACTCACCAAAAAAACATAATTTTCTTTTTTTTATCAACTATTTAACCGGGCGCTCAACTTCCAACCAACCTGGTAATAATTGCCCAAAAACGTGAGAATAGCAACAAAAAAATAAACAGCATATCACCTATTTTTCAATTAAAAAAATAAAAAATAAAAGTTAAAAACAACATGAAATAACATAAAAATTAACAAAACAAGTACACCAAAAAAAAAGCAATTAAATCGATAACTTTGTCGCAAAATACTTAGAAATGAAGTTACCGAGTTTTACGCGTGTTTTCGGATTTCAGGGAAACAATATAACTCCATATTAGAATGAGCTTTTAAAAAAGTGTTTTTATCTTCGAAAGATAACAAAAATTTACTATTCAAAATGAAATTAATTTCATTTCTTTTGTTTTTAATCAATGTTCTATCAATTGCTTTAACTGTATTTCGAACTAGGATGATAGTAACACTAATTCGGCGATATATTATATGACTTTAGAAATTCACCACCCACTCACACTGATTTTGAAACTATCCCCAAAAAATCATATAATAGAAAACTAAACGTTTTGATCACAATCGTCTTGGATCTATCTATTGGTACTTTGAAATAAAGGGTATTCCAATAAGAGCAACGGATTTAATTTCCGCAAATTGAAGTATAGGTATTATGAAGCCCTACAGCAAGAGTGTCCAACCTTTTTGTTTCCCTGGGCCGCATTGGAAGAAGATATGGTGTTTCGGGCCGCAAATATATTACGATGTATAAATCCATATCATAAAATGAATGTGATACCTGGTATTGAAGTTGAGAAACTAAACCGTCAATATCTGGTTCGATTGACGTGGTTGCAATTGCCAGGCAGTTCTCAAGATGTTCATCCAACATGTTGGTTCTAATTTTACACTTAGTATGTTTCATTCTTCACTTAACCCACTAGGTGACAAACAACAGAACAGTGTAGCTGAGCGAGCAACGCAAACAGAAAGAGAATTTACTACATAACGAAAGAGCTTTCTATTCTGGTCCTGTTTCCGTTGTTTGTCACAGGCAGCTTTATCACGAGAGCGCAAATCATCCCTCAGAAAAATGGACATGCTTCAGTAACTTTGAATATTTTCGGGCCGCATTGGTACTTGCTTTGGGCCGCGGGTTGGACAGCCTTGCCCTACAGATATCATCCATACCATAAATTACCAATGGAATTTCTTCATAATGAAATGTTTACTCTCTCCTATGTTTTTTTTTTTTTTTTTTTTGGAGAAAAAGCAATCCACCAGAACAAACTCTTTCGAAAAATCCAAAAGAATGTTTTTTTTTTCTTCGCGGCCAATAAAAATAATTACATAAAAATCTCACCAAAAAAAAAAAAAATTAATTCAATTGATTTTTATCGAAAAAAAAAAAATTGGAGCATTGCAAAATTTTCTTTAATTTTTTATTCAAAATATTTCGATTTTCCTTGACTCTTTATTATGCTGACTTTAATGTCAGGGGTGTTAGCACGTATAAGTTATTTCCAAGCGTAGGCATTAACTCGTTTTTACGATATCTGTGTCTGAAGCATTTATTATCACTGTTACAACTTAAAGGGGAGTCGAAAAAAACGATCCTTTATTTGTACATAAATATTTTATTTATTAAGTTTTATTGGGTTTTCTTTTGTTTTATATTAATAATATTATTATTATTTGATTTCGCTCGCTTGATCCTGCTCTTAGTTCTTAAACTTCTAACGCAGCCTCACGTTAGGGAATTTATGGCTTGGTCCAGTTTACGAAACTAAGGTAAGGTCAGCTCGCGTGTATATTCTCGACTGACTCTGACTCCATCTTCAGTTCGTCCTTTTTATAGTAAATTTTTGGTATTTAAATGCGGGCGTTAGTTCCCACCAAAAATTCTATAAACCGAAAAGAAATTCCTTTCTCAATAGTTCTTAGAACTGAAGGATAATTGCCTAGTTTGCTTTTATTACCTAATGCATTTTGTTAGACGAAAATGCATAGCGATGACTCAGGAAACACTTATGTAAATCCCTTTAACGATACGAAAACACTTAAGCACAAATGTCTTTGACGAGGTCAAGAAAAGGATTGAAATAAGTATTTAGGACCCGCCAAAGAAATTCCTTTCGGCAATTACAAACGTAATTGCGTCGATGGTGTAAAAACATGTTCATCCGCTTTAGTCGGTAATAAAAGGCAGTCAGGATATGATATAAGAAATGCCGCCGGCAGAGAAATATGTAATAAAAGAATATTGGAATAGGTCGTGATAATGAGTTGCATTTATTGGCTTCATGTGTATACATATATATATATATTTATACATGACGCTCAACTCATTATAACACCATACCCCTTATTTGCGAAAGTTGATATTTTTGAAATGAAACTTTCGGTTGTAGGAACGAATTGAAAGATTGAGTCGTACATTTTTTTTTTTTTACTTCTAATTATTTATATAATAGTAATTTTTATTTTTTTTTTTTCTAAATAATTTGTTTCATGAAAAATACTTAAATATCGTAAAAATACATTTTGTGTTTTTATATATTTGAATTAGTTAATTTAAAAAATTTGATAAATATATGAATGTTTGTAATACATTTTTTTTTTTTTTTTTTTTTTTTTTTTTTTTTTTTTTTGTACATTTTGTGTTTATATATGTATTTATGAATGTTAAAATTATGGACCCCTTTTTTTGTTTTTAGTAATTTCTCTCAATATTATTATTATATTTTGTGCAATTTTTCTTATTAGTAATCGGTTGATTTTTTTTTTTTCCTGGGTATCCATTGCGTGTTCATTTTCATTTCTAGATTTCTACTCTAGTAGAATTTTATCGGGAAGTGTATATGATAAATAGGTAGGTATAGGATCTTTACTGAGAATGTAGAAATTGGGTGGAATTTCGTCAATTTCACATTAATTTGGATAGCTTGAAGATGAGTTTTTGTTGCATACTATATCAATAGTTTTAATCGAAAAAAGGTTTGAGGTTGTTGTTATGAATTCTTTTTTGTTTATTTCCAACTCGTATTGTAGAGTTTTCTCTGGAATTTATTTCTGTTATTTCGTATGGACCTATCCATAGTGCTGAGAATTTATTTTTCTTTACTTGATTTTTTAGTAATACCTTGTCGCCTATAACAAATGTTTTTGTTTTGCTGCCTACGTCATAATAATTTTTTGATCTGTTTTTATTCTGAATAAGATTTTCTCGTGCGATTTTGTAACTATTTTGAAGGCGAGCCTTAAGTTCGTTGGCGTAGTTGTCATAATTATAGCTAATTTCGGGTTCTCTTTTTAATGAGGATGGTATCGCTGGTGGAAAACCGTATAATAGTTCGTGTGGAGTATAATTGGTACTTGAATGAGTAGAAGAGTTATACACGAACATTGCGTAAGGTATCCAAGTGTCCCAAGTGAGTGGATCCTTGTTGACGTAATGACGTAAATATTCAGTTAAGGTTCTGTGACTTCTCTCTAATGCACCATTCGTTTGCGGGTGGTATGGGGTAGTTTGTATTTTGTGTATTTTTAACAATTTACATACTTCTGAAAACATTGAGCTTAAAAAGTTAGATCCTTGATCAGTTAGAATTATATCGGGGATACCGTGTTTGCAAATAATTTCTTCTGTAAAGTGTTGTGCGATTGTTGCTGCTTCGGCATCTTTTATTGCAATGGCCTCAGAATATTTTGTTAGATCATCTTGGAATGTTAACATATATTTATTGCCTTTATAGCTCACAGGTAGTGGACCTACTATGTCTAGAAATATTTTTTCAAAAGGTTTTGAACTTGTAGTAGTAATTTTCATCGGTATTTTTTGGTTTTTTCGAACTTTATTAAGTTGACAAGTAGGGCATTGCCTTATAAATTTCTTTATATCATTAGCCATACCGTTCCATTTATAACTACGTTTTATTCGTTTCAAAGTTCGGTTTTCTCCTTGATGGCCACCTAAGGGTGAGTTGTGATATTCCTTCATGACTTTATTTATTTCTTCAGGATGTGTGAGCGTTAAAATTTGGTTTAAATAGAAAATAGGTTGAATGGGAGAATTTTGAAATACTTCAGAACAAATAGATTTGGTTAGGAAGTAGTGAGCATTGTTTAATACCTGAATAGAAATATTAATTTCTTTTTCTTGTGTTTTTTCACATGATTTTTTGAAATTGGAGAAAATTTCCTCGAGACCTTTTTGGTCTTGTTGCATAGGTACTTTGCCTATAGTGTAGTTGATTTTGTCTGCTTTGAACTGTTTTATATCTCCTTGTCTCATATCTTTAATTTCTTTAAATTTTTCTTCTAGTTTTTTGTTATTTCCAAAATAAACGAAATATTTATTTTTTATGTTTCTTACTTCCAATAGGCAATTTTTGTTTTCCATGATGATTTTATTTTCCTTTTTATTTGCAGCTTTACTTCTAGTTATTACTTGAATTTCTTTAGTATTTTCATTTTCCTGAGACATATTATTTATTTCCTTAATTCCTTCTATAATTACTTGATATGCGAATTGTAATTGATCAGCCGTTTGAACAAGTCCCATTCTATATTGCCGTAGTTGACATAATATATGTTGTACTGACACAGACTTTTTTTCTTCTTTGTCGATAACAGCAAGACAACATTCGATTAAACAGAATGTTCCTGATCGACCGATGCCGGCCCTGCAATGTATTACAGGTGGTCCGACTTTAGTGTTAAATGTATCTGAATTTCTAATTTCCTTAAGAAAGTTCAAAAGTTCGGTTGGGGAATTTGGAATTCCGAAATCCGGCCAATTTTTATAGTGGAAATGTGTAATTTTTCTGCTTTCTTTTGATTCAACATCTGTAAGTTTAAAAGTTCGTTTTGCAAAATTTGCATATTCTTCATACTTAATATATTCAACAGTGAGACCAACATCTGTTAAATACAATAAATGTTTCCTTTCAAAATTCGTCGGCCAATATATATGACTTTCAATGTTTTTAAGTAATTCGTTTAACATTATTATTGTTCTACTGTCTTGTTCCCAGATCATTGACCAGAAATGACTTATGGTTTCCTTAAGAGGTTCTTGAGTTAAAATGTATTTTCGTTCTACTTTATTTATTTTGATTAGGTTAGCATTGATATAATCAGTTTTCGAGCGATGAATTTTTATTCGAGAATGATCATAAGGGATTATATCCGAATATCGATTGAAGGGTTGATTATTGCTTTTTTGAGATTCGTTCGACGAGAGTGAATTCTCTTTCGCTTCTTTTTCACATTTTTTGTTAATCTTTGAAAATATTGTATTCCATTCGTTTCTAGATTCGATCTCGTCATATTCTTCTTTGATGTCATTTGTGTTACTTTGACCAAGTTTTTCGATTTTTATTCTGCTTAAGGCATCTGCGTTTGAATTTGCTTTACCCGGTTTATACACAATTTTGTATTCATATTCTTCGAGTTTTATTCTCCATCTCATTAAACGAGAGGTTGGGTCTTTCAGACTCATAAGCCACGTAAGCGGTTTATGGTCAGTAATAATCGTAAATTTTTTACCATAAAGGTAAGGTCTAAATTGTGCAACTGCAAATATAATTCCTAACAATTCTTTTTCTATAGTTGAATATCGCGTTTCTGCATTATTAAGTGTTCTACTTGCGTAGCAGATAGGTTTATCTTCGCCTATTTTGCCTTGGGATAGTACTGCTCCAATCACAAAATCGCTGGCATCAGAGGTTACTAAAAATTCCTTATCATATTGTGGATATTGTAATAAAGGGGCTGTAATTAGTCTTTGTTTTAATTTTCTAAAAGATTCGTCACAAAAGGCATCCCATTTAAAGTTTTCACCCTTTTTTAATAATTTGGTCAAAGGTTTTGCCAATTTGGAAAATTCTGGAATAAATCGTCTATAGTATCCTACGAATCCGAGGAAAGCTTTAATATCTTTTTCTTTTCTTGGTACTGGGTAATTTTTGACAACTTCTATCTTATTAGGGTCCGGTGATACGCCGTTTTCTCCTACTGAATGTCCTAGATACTGAATTTGTTTGCTAGCGAAGTGGCATTTTTCAGGTTGTAATTTAAGGTTATTTGACCGCAATCGTTGTAATATTCTTATTAGTTTTTCATTGTGATCTTTTAAATTATACCCGTGCACTACAATATCATCCATATAAACAAAGCATTCAATTCCCTGAAGACCAATAAGTACCGTATTCATTAATCTCTGAAAGGTAGCTGGGGCGCGTTTTAGACCGAACGGCATCCTATCATAATGATAATGTCCGTATGCGGTGCTAAACGCCGTTTTTTCTTTATCGTCTTCACACATTGGTATTTGATGGAATCCATTTGCCGAATCTAAGGTACTAAAATATTTAGCTCTACCCAACTGATCGAGTATATCAGTAATATTTGGTAATGGGAATGCATCTCCAACAGTGATATCATTTAGACGACGAAAGTCAACAACTAACCTCCATCTTTTATTTCCAGATGAATCAGTCTTCTTTGGTACAAGTAGTAGAGGAGAATTCCACGGACTATTACTTGGTGAAATTATACCTTCATCTATTAGTTTGTCGATTTGTTTGTTGATTTCTGGACGATGAGCTTGCGGTAGTCTATATGGTTTTACATTCACTACCGGTTTGTCAGATAAAATCGGAATTGTATGAGTAATTGCATTTGTGCATGTTAAATAATCTCCTTCTAAATAAAAAACATCATTAAATTCTCGGCAGATATCGAAAATGGATTTAGCTTTTTCTTTATTACAATGGCTTAGATTTATTTCGTTCTCCAATCGATTTAAACGATTTTGTATAGGGTCGTGCTCTGTATTTAGGAGTAAGATGTCGTATTTGTCTAAAGGTTCGACATGTAGTTTCAGCTCATGGATATTCAAGTATTCGTCGTTTTTATTCGAATTTAATATTGGTACTTTTGCATAACCGTTTTGGTCAGCCCTCACTATTACATTTCCCAAATATACACCCTGTTTTAATGTTTGATTTAAAAAAAATACTTCGCCTTTAATTTCCGTTTTTATGACCGCTATGACCTGACAACGTGCAGGAATTTTAATTTTCCTATTTGCACACATAGCTCTCATTACAGATGATTTAGATACGTCTTCAGTTTCGATTACTGAATCATTTTTTGTTTTTTCTCCGATTTTTTCGGGTTTTGAAAAAAATTTTGTAGCATTTTGGGGTTTAGAAATTCTGTCAAAAGATTGTACAGGTTGTTTCGGAAGTACGGAAAGGGATAGAAATTGGTTTGAATAGTCGATATGACATTCAAATTTGTCAAGGAAGTCGTGGCCTAAAATACCATCGTAGCTTAATAATAAGTTATCTCTTATTATTTGAAAAGAATGTTCGAATACTTGGTTCGATATATTTATGTTGGATTTGGCTGTACCGATTGTCGAGATTGTTTTACCGGCTACTGAAGATATTTTTATAGTTTGCGATTGATTTATTATAGTTTCACCCGATGTAGAAGATGCTTTATGAAGTGAAACTTCGGCACCTGTGTCGATAAGAAAAATGCTTTTTCCTGATTTAGATAAGTCATTTTTTAATGTTACTGTCAAGTCTTTTCTAGTAACGTTCAGTTTTATTTTGATTTGTTGTGGGTTTATTCGTGGTGTATGTCGGCTTCTATTGTTATTTGATTGAGGCGGGACGCGAATTGATTGGGGTTTCGATCCCGCCCATGGGAGTTTTCCGATTTATTTTGGGCTTTAATATTGTTACTATTCTGGCTTTGTTCTGTGGTTGCGAAATTTACTCGCCTCTCCACAGGGCTTCGATTTCGCGATTGATAGTTTTGATCGTTTGTAACATGGTTGTTGTTTCTTGGACTATTGTAATTCGCGTTGTTGTTTCTAACGTTGTTATTGTGATAATTTACATTATTGTTTCCAGAATTGTACTTGGTGTTAAACTGGGAGTTTTGATATGTTTGTGTCATGGGAATTCTCTGAGAGGAAGTGTTTAGTGGACCTTGTTGCCGCGAACTGTTGCTGAACATTCTTGTTCTACATTCCGAAATATGGTGATTAGGTCTTTTGCAATAAGAGCAGAAGACACTTCGAAATTCATTTTTTATATGTGAGTTTCTTCTTTTATTTGCGAAACATTGCTCTTCAGCATGACTTTCACTATTACATTTGGAACATTGTTTGGGGCTACTCTTATTTTCTATCCTATCAGATTGGTCGATAGCATAGTCTATGGCTTCTTCCAAAGAATTTTTTGATTGACACTTTGTTAATATTTTAATGTGTTCATTTGATAGCCCTTCTTCAAAAGCTCTTTGAACTAATTTTTTGTTTTCTGAGATTAACAGATTTTGTAAGGTTGTGTTTGTTTGGGAGTTTATTGTTACTTCGTTTAACAAGGATAGAAGTTTTTTTGTCCTAAATGAATATTCGTAAATATCCTCTTTCTGTTTTTGCTTTAATGCAATTGCCTCGTTTTGCAGAGACAACCGAGATCGCTTTTCTGAAAACTGATCTTGAAGCAGTTTTTTTAATTCCTCCCAATTTTCTATTAAGTTATATTTAATTATTTCGTACGCTTTTCCCGTTAATTTTGTTTTAATTAACGTTAAAAGGCATACTTTTTCCGTTTCTGTAAAAGGAGTAGCTGTAAATAATTGGCAACACATCAAGAATCGATGCAAATCTATAGGGTTACCATCGAACTCAGGGATAAGGGTTGCAGCGTCCCTTATGTTTAGCCCTGGGTTTGGAGTAATGGGGTTATTATTGGTCATTTTGCTCTTACTTCTAGTGAACGGCCCTATGACGGAAATATAAATATTATTGTCGACAGAAAGGAAATACAAGGAACACAAAAATTCAACCGATCACACGTATTTATATAAAATTTTATATTATTATTATTTTTTTTTCACTTTTGCACTTTAAAAAAAAAATATAGGGTCTTACAAAAATATTTTATATACTTATTTATGTGTATTCTTAAGAATCTATCATACACTTTATTTTCTAAAGATATTTTCAAAAAAAAAATACAATATTTGACTTACTACTTTTCTATTTATTTTCTTCTTTGATTATTCTGGTCTTCGCTATTTTAGTTTTGTTGATGCTGCTATTAGCGCGTTGATTTGATGCTGCTTATGTTGCGTTACTTTTGTTTGTTGTTTTTCTTTTTGTATGGGCACGCTCCTCCCTAAATGTGTTGGCCAGGAATTTGTTCCTCTGACTTTATATATAGTACTTCGTACACTTTTTACACTCCCACGTATTTGTTTCACTTTTTTCACGGAGGGTTTTTTTTTGTATTATTCCTCGCGGGTGGCCGGTCAAAACCTGGCGCCACGATTGCGCGATTTTTTTTTTTTTATTATTTTTTTTTTTGGGGTAACACGCTTAACAAACCTGCCGTATCAATTTCACGATTATATTTTTCACCCTTTTTTATATTTTCCACGATTTCGATTTTTTTTTTTTTAAATTAATTTGTTATATTTTTGGTGTGACCGGTCTTACAAACCTGTCGTCACATCCCACTCGCTGCCACCAAATTTATGTTACAACTTAAAGGGGAGTCGAAAAAAACGATCCTTTATTTGTACATAAATATTTTATTTATTAAGTTTTATTGGGTTTTCTTTTGTTTTATATTAATAATATTATTATTATTTGATTTCGCTCGCTTGATCCTGCTCTTAGTTCTTAAACTTCTAACGCAGCCTCACGTTAGGGAATTTATGGCTTGGTCCAGTTTACGAAACTAAGGTAAGGTCAGCTCGCGTGTATATTCTCGACTGACTCTGACTCCATCTTCAGTTCGTCCTTTTTATAGTAAATTTTTGGTATTTAAATGCGGGCGTTAGTTCCCACCAAAAATTCTATAAACCGAAAAGAAATTCCTTTCTCAATAGTTCTTAGAACTGAAGGATAATTGCCTAGTTTGCTTTTATTACCTAATGCATTTTGTTAGACGAAAATGCATAGCGATGACTCAGGAAACACTTATGTAAATCCCTTTAACGATACGAAAACACTTAAGCACAAATGTCTTTGACGAGGTCAAGAAAAGGATTGAAATAAGTATTTAGGACCCGCCAAAGAAATTCCTTTCGGCAATTACAAACGTAATTGCGTCGATGGTGTAAAAACATGTTCATCCGCTTTAGTCGGTAATAAAAGGCAGTCAGGATATGATATAAGAAATGCCGCCGGCAGAGAAATATGTAATAAAAGAATATTGGAATAGGTCGTGATAATGAGTTGCATTTATTGGCTTCATGTGTATACATATATATATATATTTATACATGACGCTCAACTCATTATAACATCACGCCGAACTGTCAAATTTGGAGGGGAAAAAAATTGCGTTTTTTTAATTTATAATTTTTAGTGCGTTTCGGATTCCAAACCAAATTCTTTTGAATTAAATAATCAAAGTTAATAAATTTCCTATATAAAGTGTTTAATTTCTGGGTGTAATAACGAACAACATCCAAAAATTCGTGGAATTTTCTTTCACAACTAAGTTTGACATATTTTTTATTAAAACGTGCGAATTTTCATTCTTGCCGTATAAAAAAAAGTTTTTATGGTGTTTATTTACTTTTTGGTAATCAAATAGAAATTATGTTAATTCATAAATTAGTAAAAAATTGGTTTTTTTTGAAATCACGCCGAAATGTCAAATCCCACTTTTTTTTTATTTTGGTTTTAACGAAATCTACCAGTAACAGTCATTTTTTGGTTAAAATGGGGGCAATTCTTAAAATTCGTTGAAATTTTTGAAAATTCAGCATTTTCAGTTTTAAATGTTTTTTTTTTTTTGGTTTTAAAATTTCCAAAAAATGAGGCTCTACGTATGAAATGGCTTTCGGCTATTGGTTTACGCAGGAAAGGACATATATAGGCACATACGTGTTTATAATTATTATTTAATAATTTAATTTTGTATGTTTAAGAAAAACTTGATTTTTTTAGCAATCAAACGCAAACATTTTTTTGCAATTCGGATGTTACAGAATGCATGAGCTTTTAGCCCATTTGCGATGTTGCCCCCCGAATTCATGTTTTTAACGCCACCACTACGCCGCACACATAAGCAAAAAAATGCAAGTGTATTCCAAAAGTGCTTCAATTTCCCCTGCGAAAGGCCTATCCATATTTTCCCTAATCTAAGGTTATTTCAGACATTATGAAAAGTCAAACTAATCTTGAAACGACTTACGTGCTGACATCGCAGAGCTTTCTAGATTAAGAAAAAAAGTGCGCGTGCCTCTTATACTGAACCAATTTATATTATATTACTTTGATTTAAAGTAATTTTTTAATTCGGTTATTTAATTAAATATTTGTGTATAATAAACTACCAAAAACCTGTCTTATACATAATTACTCGAGTTTTATTTTCATCATTTTCTTGTATAAAACGATCTTGTAGAAACGTTTTCTTTTAACAAATGTGTGTCGAGAGATCGTTTCGTTGCGATGATACAAGAATAAAAGGTAGCATGTATTGTTGTTAGGGTTCTCATAGCTTATTTTTCAGTTATTTCGTCTACATGGCGATTTCAGAATTGACTTGAGATCGACTTGAAATTCAAACCGAGTTTTTTATCTTTACCGGATTGAAAAATTGACTTGAAATCGACTTTAAATCAACGTCAATTTAATAGACGCTGCCGATCAAATTTTTTTTTTTAGGTTATGTTTCTCCTCTTTTCATACTCCATTTAAAAAATTTCAATTCGATTTGTAGTCGATCTGGGTTTACATGCGAATTTCAAATCGATCAGAAAAATTTTTGTGATCGGATTGAGTCAACTCGATTTGAAGTCGATCTGGGTATACATGCACGATATTCGGATTGAAGTCGACTTCAATTCGGTCATGTAAACGAAGTAAGTGACAGATTTGTCACTTACTTCGTTTATATGACGCCAAAATAAGATATTGATCGATATTTTCTAAATAATCTAGATCACTTTTTATGCGCTTCCATCAGTTATCGATTTTTGTATGCCTGGAAAATGATTTCATATAGGCAAATAAATTTTGCAAAAATGGTCGATTTGGATACTCTCTTTTGTGTACGAGTGTACGAAAAAGTATATAAATGTTGTAATGTTGTTTTTGTAATCTTAAAGAATGATGGGCCCAAAATCCGGTTGTTTATAAATACCGGTTCGGTTTTTGAAATGTCAAACTTGTTACTTATCGTAATTATGTTATTTTTTTTCATTTCATTTCTCCTTTCGTAATAATTTTTTTTGATAATTATGTTTGGATCGCGAATCATAAAAACGATTACATTAAAAAAAAAAAAAAAATGTTCCAAAGAAGAAAGGTATTTTATGCGATCTGAATTTAGTAAAATGCAATTGAAAAGTACGAATTAAAAGAAATTCCTTCAATATATAATTATAGGTTTGCAACAAAAGCAAGCAAGCAAGCTAAAAAAAAAAAGTGAAGGGCAAAGTGAAAATACGAAAAACCTGATTTGTGGTTTGTGCAGTTTATATGAAAATTTTCAATTGTGCACTTTTTTTTTTAGATTGGAAAAACTTCTTTTGATTAAATTTATGAGCATTTTTTTTCTATGGATTTTTCATTTTACGATTTTAATAGTAGTATATACTATCGAGTTCTCAACCAAGACAATAACTTGTTGATATTTCATCAGGCCAGTATGTATATATAGGCAAGTGCCTATTTCACTAATCCTAATATTAATTGAAAGTAACTTAGGAAATAGCCACTATCGATGCATTAGTTCTATAATTAATTTTTGGTAACGCAATCCCCGATAAAAATTGGCTAGAATATTAAATATAATTAGATGCGTTTACCAGTATTGATATTCAGAACTGGTTATAGAATCATCCCATTTCCTACAGGGTTCTTATTTTCTTCATTTTTCAAAGACGCCACCGATAGTCTGTATTTTGGCCTGATGATATATGAAGTAGGCATTGCCTAAGCCTACACACAAGCGTTTTGGAAAGAATTTCTTGAACCCCAACAACATCATCATGACTTCGTCCGGTGTAAATGATCGGAAATATTTTGATGATTCAAAATTTGTTATTCTTACCATAAAAATAAACAATTTTTTTTTTGTTTTTGGATGTCACGCAAATATATAAATTTTCGCACAAAATGGTAAAAGCGTCGACAAAAAACTCTACTCTCAAACAACAAGAAAAAAAGCGAAAAAAGCGAAAAAAGCTCAAATGGCCTTGACACTGGAAAGCATTTATATATTTATGATTATGGTTGATTTGTTGTTTCACATATTTACACGATCAATAAATAAAATTACAAAGAAATCAAATCATAATAAACAATAATATTCAATATATACAAGAAACTAACATAAGAAAAGATGATGGACATGTTTTTCTTGAAAAAATAAGTCACTGCCCCAAAAACCCCAACGGAATTTTATTATTTTTTTTATATACAACCTGTTCAAAAAGCTTTTCAAAGACAACCTTTTTTATTTTTCTTATACTATGTGTTATTTGTAATGTTTCTTTGGAATAATTAGACCCAAAAAAAAAATAGAATCGTAATCGTTATGCGTCGATAGCTGCCAATTTGTCCAGGTTTGTACGCTAAAACATTACCTTAAACACCATGTGACTATTATGATGACTTTTCTCTACTACAGACGATGGGAGTGCCTGCCATACATAGTTTAAGAAGTACACACAAAACACAAGAAGTTCAATGCACGGCATAACAATAATGTCAACAAAATGAAATGAAAACATAAACGGGAACACAATATCGCGTATTATATTTTCCTGTTTACATTATTACACTGTGATCTCTAATGTGTGTTTGAATATGACGCTACCAATCAAATGGTAAACGTAGCCATATTGATCAATGAAATATGGGATTTATTTTTTCCGCATGATCTTTCAAGAAGAATAAGATTTCTTATGTAAAAATCCATAAAAAAATACGTACAACTGTAGTTATAGAGGTGTTAATTAATTAGAAAAGTATCACGTTCTTTTTTTTTTTAAATAAACATATTTTGCGTAATACGTAATTTTTGGCAGATATTTTAACATTTTCAGGAAGATATCATATATCCGGGATCGTAAGACAACAGAAAAAATTTGAAATCGTCCAGGTCCGAATTTTAAAAACGCTTGAGACCTGCCAATTGATAAACGACATAGACCACCCAACAATCAGAATGGTCAATAGAACTCCGGGTTATTTACATTCTTGAGGCCTCGCCCAAATAAATTAAATGTTGCCTTTTTCAAAACCTGTCAGTCATAGAGATATATAGTATTAACTGAAGATTTCGTTTCCATACAAAATCATGGACGAGAAATGGTCACTATTGTTTTCCATATATATTTAACACCAGGTTTTATATTCTCTTCTGTTGGCCCATGTGAGACAATATCTTCACTAATACATCTTGATGCATAACTAATATTTAAATGATAAAAAGCATTATTGCAAAATAATTGCTAATTCATAGCATATTAATAGCTAGAAAATAAACTTGTAAAAACGCTTTTAATTTTAAAAATAAAATGAAGAAATGTTTCAAATTAAGACTTTACATCGTCACTTGATATCATTAGGATTGGGTTAAATCGCTTCCTCTCAAAGGGTCTGTCAACCACTATCAATTTTGTTTTTTTAATTTTGTCTCATAAACTTAATTGTTTCTAATTAAACAATTGGAATTACCTTAAACCGTTCAAAGTTTATTATTTGTGAAAAAAAACAGGTGCAATTCCTGGACAGCATATTTTCAAACAAATTAGCCTGATTTCAATGAAATTAGGTAAGAAAATAAAACTATATCTGTTAATTACTTGTGCTATTATTATCGCTGTTAGTTGTCGTTTATCCAGGTTGAAAATAAACAACTGAATATGATTTCTATTATCTAATTTGTATTTTGTTTTGTTTTTTTCAAATAGAAAACATTACTGGATATTCCAGAAATTCGAATGCTAACGGCCATAAGTGCTGCTGCTTTTATGACAAACACTTTATCACTATTTTGTTATGATATAAAAACAATTTTGAAAATTATATTTCTCATCAACGTTTATTATAACGTTAATTGTTGCTGCTGCTTTTTTTTCGGTATGGTGGCCTAATTCTCTGTTTTTATCTAACGGTGGTACCACCAAAAAAAAAAAACGAATATAAAAATAATAGTCTCAGCTTAATCGCATTTGCGATTATTTTATTATTATTTTGTTTATATAATTTGTCATTTTTCCATATTTTCATGTAATTTTTCTTCTTATTTCATAAATATTTTCATTTCTGTTTTGTTTTTCTGGCAGAGCTTTTCTGTCTGGAACAAAATTTTTGAAATATTTTCTAAAAGAAATCATAAATTCAACGAAGCATTACCAATGGACGCAAATGCGATCGTAGGTCAAATAAGATTAATTCATAAAAAAATGTTTCAAATTCCATTCATTTTTACATACTTGTATTACATGGGCTTTTTTGGTTTGTTTTTTTTTTGTGATATTGCATGACCATCACATATATTGGACTATAGTATTATTTTCCCTGTCGTGATGTTTATTTCACTTGATTAATATCCAAATCCTAACGTTTGGTTACGGATTTTGATTATTAATATTGAAAAAATTGATGTAAAATATAATTTGATGTTAAAATAGCGTAAAATATTTTATAAAAAAAACACAGAGACACACATATTAGGTAACCGCGCATACCAAAATTATACTAGACAAATATAATTTTCTCCATTATTATTATTAAATAGAATGAGAAAACTATTTTAATAGGTAGAAAATGTATTTTATTAAAATAAATATTCTAGCTGTAAAACGCTAACAACAAATTTAGAAACAATTAGAGAAACAGTCATAACTCGGTCATATCTTATGACTATTACAAAAATCTCTCTGTAAACATAATTATGAGTATTCACAGCAAATATAGGCGACCTCAACATAAAAATCTTTTCTTATAAGCGACCTCTGTTGAGTTAGATTTTTTTTTATAAGCGATTTTTATATCTAGGCGAAAGAGGAAAATTTGTATGGTGAAAAGTATACAACACTATCCCAATTTAAAAGTTAAAGGGATCCTAAGCCTTGGTGAGCTGTTAACCAATCATTTTCTAACCTATCTTATTTATTATTGTCAATAAAATTGCGTCTTAAATTAAACCTATTTAACACTAGTCACAAAAGAGTGCATAGAAATGACTAATTTTATATAAAAGAAACAAATCAAATTTATCTAGTTTTAAGTACATATTTGCATTCTTGTCGAATGAAATTGTTTTCACATAGTATTTGCCTCACCTCATCTTACCCGAATTAAAAATTCCAAAACGTATAATTCCGTATAATAGAGTAGATGGTCGGCCTTTTTTTCCCTTCACTTCAAATACAAGAATTCTTACCGTTTACCGTTACAAGAATTTCTACTTTCCAAGTGTTTTGTTTTCTTCTGTTTTGAAATTCTTAAACTTGGTCGTTTCGATTGGGTTTGTCGTCATTACTTGGCGGTTATACAGAAGAGAAAAAGAAAAATGTTGTACCCATATAAGATATTTATTAGTATGAATTGATCGCGTCCTCTCACCTCTTGGAATAATAATGTATAAACCCATTCACTTTGTAACCAAAATATCGGTTAATACTGAACACACAAAATTGTAGTTAATAAGATTTTCTTCTTAAAGGTCTATCTGGTATAGAAGTAGATGAATGAAAAGAAACACTAAACGAAATTTTTAAATTTTTATTAATGCTGTATAGATTTTTCCTGCATATTTTTGTAAAATCGATTTTGAAAATCTTGAATGAAATTTAATTTAAAAAAAACTTGAATTTTTCATGGGAATTTTTTACTTTTATTTTGGGAAGAAATTCCGGTTTCTATATTCTAAGATAATTTTTATTTGGATCAATTTTTATTAAGATTTTTTTTTTTTTATAATCTTTATGAATCAATTTCTCTAGACAATAGCCGCTTAATTAATTCTAAATTTTTCATAAAAGAAACTAATTGACGGCTTGTCAGTATATTAAAGATCAATCGCTTAAGATGTTATGATCAATCACTTACAATGGGTATACACATTTAGAACAGCCAAAAAGCTTTTTGGAATCTGACATGTTTACAGCAATAAAAAACTGGGATCTTGGTATTGGGATTCCCTTAAAAGGTGTCTCTACCCAATATTTGCAATCCAAGTCAAGCCAAACTTTAGGCTTACAAAATACTTTTAATAAATCACTATTATTAATCATTATAAATTTTCTAACTAAATGATACTACTTGAAAATTCCCGGATTTCTCCAAAATCTATACAACTGGAATTGATGGGTCATTATAAACCTAAGATGTTTTTGAACAAAGCCTCGTTATCTATAGGGTCTTTTTTTTAGCGTCATTGAACTTCCGATAGTGATAACTGTCAATCTTTCAGCCCTTTTTGATATTTATGTTCAGTATAGTCTGACAAATAATCATGAATAGATGCACGCTTGGGAAACGATCAAGAATTATCCAAATCTATTTTAAAAATCGGTCGTCGATTCGCGATCTTCTCGAAATTGTGTTCAGTGACGAGGCTCATTTTTGACTTAATAAGCAAAATTGTCGGTTCTGGGGTAAGGCCTATCCAAAAGAGACTCTAAAAACCCCACTACATCCAGAAAAACGCGGTATCATTAGTCCCCATTTCTATAAAAATAAGACAAGAGCTTGCGTAAGGGTCAATCAAGATCATGATCAATGAATATTTGTTCGAAAATATGGATGATATTGATCCTGCCGGGATGTGGTACTTTAAAGTGGCATACACGATTTTTGGAAGGCAGAGCAAATCGTCACGGAACTTTACTGTCAATTCATGTATTTAGTCAAAATTCATAACTGTTAGTTACTTCACTACTTGCAAACGCAATTTGAATTATGAATTAAACATATCTTATGATCATTATACCATATGAATTTTCGATATTCTTCGTTGATCCTTGAGACTATTCATGACTATTCATGACTAATACCACTAAAACAATCTACGCCTTTATTTTTTTTTTTTAATTAATTGCACTTTGTTGATTCAATGCCCAATGAAACACGGCTATAATAAATTAGCATTCTTATTGTGTATACGAATTTTTGGTAGATTTTATGAGATTAGCAGATTGTGTGTTCCGCTGTTAAATTATTTTTGTATATGAAAAAAATGCAATATTTTGAAATTCTTGCGTCCGAACATATCAAATAGCCAGGTCGAAGGGGTGCGCGTTTTGTGATTAATTATAATAAATTCTAATTTTTTTCTTGTTTTCTTTTTTTCTGAATGCAATTTTTTGTACAATAAAACAAATCACCTTCAGAAACTATTAAAAAAAAAAAAAAATTGTCCATGACGATGACATAAATTTGAGCATGAACATATTTTTCCAAAATTTATATTATTTTCGGAAATAATTCAAAATCCGAATTTTATTGAATGGAGAAGAAGAAGAAGACAGGTAATTTTATCATTAAATAACTTCAATGATTGTAATTCCAATTTTTTTTTTACTCAATTCATTGACTTCACAAATTCTTTGACTTAGCATCATGATTTTTTTGTGAAAATTCCATTAAAACTACGAAAAAAAAACAATCTAACTTTTTAAAGCTTTTCAATCAAGTTTCTTGCTTATGTTATTATATTGCAAAAGTTTTTTGTTTCTTTACCTTTCTTTCTCATCTCAAAATTAAAAGATTTACACACTATATAAGATCTCGAAACAAAACAGAAAAGATCGGTGATCTTCGAAAAGAATAAAATTCGAAAGCCAGTTCTTCTTTTTTTTTCGTCATCTTAAATCCATTTTAGCAAAGTGTTTTCATTTTTTTTCTTTCGAATTGTCCAAAAAAAAAAACAATTTCTTCAAGACGATCGACCTCATCCATATAAAAACGATCATGTTCTCATCTCTTAAGATTTTTTTTTTTTTGTTTTTTTTTTCTTACACCGGCATTGGTAAGGTGTGTGTGATGTGGTGTGGTTCTTCTGGAACACATCGACGTCAGTCAGGTTCTTCTGGATTGAATACTACGCATTAAAAAAAGTATTATAAACTGAACAAGAAATGCGAGTTGGTCATTGAACTTTTCCCAAAAAAAAATAAAATAAATGTTGTTACTTATAATATTCGGGAAATGATTAGCGAAGTGATGGTCACAGGTGAACTTAAGAAAAAAAAAAAAGTAAGAAAAAACCAACAAAAAATTAACATAGTTGAAAAACATTCAAATAAATTGGTCATCTTTTTTTCTTTCTGTTGGATATATTTTGAAAGACGATCGTTCTTTTTGGAGATCACAAATTATTGTTATGAACTCATTAAAAAAACAAGAATTCCGTTTTAACCGAGTCAATTTTTTTCCACTGTGGCGCGGATCATTTCTCTGACTTTTTAATTATCACTAATAAAATTTTCATATTTACGATAAATCTTATAATTATTATTGAAGTTTAATTTAATTTAATGAAAAGAATTTCTATCTTTTGTATTAAATTATGTATTTTCATTCATGTTGATTCATTGTTAAACAATTTTCTTTTCTTTTACCGTTTATCAGAAAATTTCTATAAAAATTAAACGTTTCTACTCTTTTAAAAAACATCCTGAAGATTCCAAATAACTGTCTTATTTTAGTAGCTAATTGTAAAGGTAGAAGAAGTGTCTAACTAAAGCTCTTGTACCATTGTTTTTATGGTTTTTTTGGTTTCAGATAAGAATGATCTTTTCCAAAATATATAAGATATCTACCGAGTCTGGGAATTGAAGTGTCCGTTTTATTCAAATCGCTGTCAAATATAAACCGCATATCTTGCAATACTAAAATTTGACATGAATGTTGCTTGACATATTGTCTGTCAGTAGTAAAAATGATTCAATTGCCGGACCACCTTATTATGAAATATTGCACTTATGTAACTTAATACAAATATCAAAGGAATACCTCAGATGTTACATACTAAAAAATTTGGACAATTACTATTAAAATTTAGATCATAGTTTTGTTCTTTCAAAAAAGTCAATGGGCGTATATCAAAGAAACTTGAGCAATAGTTTTATCAAAACTTTACAGGAGTAGTACAGAACCAATGCATAGCAACGGGTATGCAATTCCTATTCAAAATTCTCTTATCAGTTACATACAAGGGCGGTTTAAAAAGTTCTTGGTTTAGCATAGAAAAGATTCTTTCATTTTTCTATTATGTTTTTCGAAGTACAATACATTTGTTCCAGCGATGTTGTAACTTCATTATATCCTCTTTACAAATCGATTTGTCAAGATCTGCAAAATTTGTATTTACACCAGTTATGGCCACTTTATTTGATGAACATTTTTTTCCTGTCAAGTATTTTTAAATATTTGGAAACAGATGGTAGTCGGAGGTGGCCAAATTTATAAAGAATCATCAGGAACTCATTTGAAGATTGCGATACATGACGAATGAGTCTGGGTGCGTTATCATAATGAAAGAATACCCTTTTCTTCGGCAAATCTGTTATTTTCACAATAATTTTTCAATTTCACTTGATTGATCGTAAGACTTTCAAGTTTGTGTCTTGTCCTTTGGATCGTGATAATGCATGGCAAATTTTCATCTTCCATGTTTGAAAAGTACTGTCGCAGGTCTGTACGAAGGTAATAATCATATCTTGAGGCTTTGAAATTATCTTATGGAGGTATTTTATAACCGCTCGATGATATTTTTCGTAAATCACTTGATAGCACTCACTCTGAGCTGTTTAAAACTTCAAAATTATTGTTGGCAGATTGAAATAAAATTTCAGATTATGTTATAAAGAGGTCTAAACATCCTAATGACGAGAAAATTGACACCAATTCAAGTGCACTCTCTATATTAGACCACGCACTTTTTAAACCGACTACGTAGAGTATGTTGAAAGTAAACCAATCAAATTGACCTAAAAAAAAAGGTAATATAGTTGAAGCATAGAATATTGCTCGTTAAAAGAACATTTTTTAATGTATATCGAATCAATTTTCATTGAAATTTTATTGATAAATCAGGATTAAATATTATATAGGAAAACACTTTTTTATTTACATATGAAAATAAAAAAACCCTGATAACAGCGCAATTTCCATTGTAATCTAATTAAAGTGAAATCGTGTTAAAAATTATTGCACACGATTCTAAAACATTAATAATTTATATATTTCAAGAACTTTAGTTCTTTAAAAAAAAAAAAAATGGTAACAAAAAATGCAATAAAATATTCTATACTCGCGGAAAATATATATTTTTTTATGTCGAAATAAAATAATTATATATTTTCATGCTTGGCAATTTTTTGCTTACACCTGGAATAATTTGTTTTCCAGTGTTTTTAAAAAATGATAACCGCCAAGGTCTAGTTTTTTTTTCCAGTAATTATCGCGCAAATGAAATTGAATGATTTTCATCGCGAGTTTTTTTTTTTTTTTTTTTTTTTTATTACACAAGAATTGATCAATTTTTTTCCTTTTGATAAGAAAAGTTTTTTAAAGGAAAAAAAAAAAAAAAAACGTTTTTCTTTTAATTACAAATTTGTTTCACATAATTAAATTATTTTTTTTTTTTTTTTAGATTTTCATTTTTCTTAAAAAAACCAAAAACCAAAAAAAAATGTCGATTTCGTTGACAAGAAAAACAGTGAAAGTTATTTTGTTATCAATCGTTTTTTGCTTTTTTTGCCTTAATTTTTAGATTTAAAATTTTCACTTTTTTTTACTTTTAATTCGATTTTTATAATTTTGTAATTTCCTTTTACAGTCGGATGCACTGAAATTGTCATCAGATACTGATATGCAAGATTGGTTTCTTGAACGTGACATCAAAATGCCACAAGTTATACTACACGACAAATTAATATCAGATGCTGCACTTTTAGGAACATTACCAATTAAAACAGAACATTCGTACAGTTTAAATTCAGATGGTGATTCAATGCCAGATTCACCAAGAAGTTTACATGCTAAAATGGATGGTAAGTTAAATAATATGTTATGTTTATGAAGAATTCTACATAGGTTAATTAATAACCCTTTTTGATACACATCCAACATGAGACTCTGGCTCGATGGGCTAGGTGGTACTAAGGCATGATTTGAATTATTGATTAATTAAATAAACGGAATTATTCCAATATTTTGATTATTCAAGTGAAAACTGATTAATTGCTTCATTTAAGAGAAACGAAACAATAAATTTGAGAAGAAAAATCCTATAATGGAAAAATATGGAAAGCTAGCAAAAAGCCGGAATAAATACAAAAAAAAAACACATTGCAAAAGAGTACAGGCTGTTTTCAAAATCTATGTAACGCATTGCACTCTTACGACATTTCTCAAGAATCATATATGTATATTTTTAAGAGAATATTTTCTCTTTTGTTTTTATTATGCTTTTTCTTTTTCTTTCTATAATAATTTAATTCTCTTTGTAAGCAGTTAGTTTTGCTTAAAAATTTTGACTTCTGGCTATTGTAATAGGAACCGAATTAATTGGTAAAGATCATCAATTATTCAATTATTCATTAACCTCGAAAACCAATTAATCAACAATGCCCTAGTGGATACCGAGATTTAAAGTTTAACATAACCATATCAAATGAATAAATCATGTCGTTTATATAGGAAATAGATTTTGTTTGAGAAGTCAGAGCTTTTGGCAAGGAAAATTCATTAGGAAAATTCGTTATAAAGAAATTTTATTACAATATATAAATGACAAGAAGCCCCTGTTCCAGTATATACAACTGAGATTTTGCATTTCCACATTACAGGCATGATTTTTAATAAACTTTAAAAGTTTTTCCCTAGACAGCATATTTTCTCCGGTTAGTTTCAAATTCTTCAAGATTTGCCAACCCAATTTAAAACTATATAATAATTGCCTTTGATTTCGCTGCTTGACATAATAGTCGAGTATTTACATTCTTCGATTTATCGATTGATTTTGGGTATAAACACTTTTTGAATTTTACAAATATTTATTTACTTGTTTTTTTTTGCTATTTTATTGTAAATGGATTTAGTCAATTTATCGGGCAAATAATTAGCCTAGAATTAGCACAGAAACTATTAATTCATAAATTTAAAATTTGAAAATAGTAAATATCGTAATTTCTTGTAATTATAGTGAAAGCGTTATCAAATTTTTTTTCTCCAAATTATACAAAAAAAAAGAAAAAAATTAATTAAATAATTTACATAAAATTCGATAAAAAAAAAGCCTGAGAAATTTTGAAATATCGAATTTCAGTTGGAATTCAATGAACTTTAATCATTTTTTATTTTTATTTTTCTTTTTTTCTGGGTGTAATAAAAAAAACTGATTATTTAGGGCAAGAAACAAAAAACTAAAGTTCAATTAACTTGGAGGTGAAGACAAAAAAAAAGAATTTATGGCAAACAGGTCTCAATATACTTTGCCTAACTTGTTCTCAAAAACAAACAGTTGAACCGAATTCTTTATATATGTTTTTTACGCTTGAAAAACTAATCAAAACTATTTTAAGAAAAAAAAAGGATTAATTGATTTATGATTTTTCGATCATCAAATTTGAGTATCGATCATCATCATCGATCGTTTTAATTTTATGTAATTCTTGTGGACGACGAAAAAGAAATTTACATTTTATAAAATTTGTTCTCTTTTCTTTTCATTAAACAAGTCACGATCAACAATATAACGCTTTTTAAAGAAAAAAAAAGTATTTTTCTGTTATGCCATAATAATGTCGCCATTTCTTTTGGATATAATACCAAACATAAGAAAATTAATAGTGTTGAAATGTTCTACAGTCAGATCAGCTACAATATAATGGGACTGATATCATTTCACCTTTTCTTTTGTGTTTCTTTAAAGAAAAATTCCTCCAACATAAGAATCTTTTTAACACTATCTCACCTGGTCTAAAAATAAATACGATCGGTATATTGGGTTGTCCGGAAATTTAGTGCAGAATTCTAGAAGATGACGTTGGAACATATTTAAAATGGTTGAAAAAACATATGACTGGTATACATTTTTTAGTGCACCTTTTTTGGATTGATCCTTGACATTTTTCTACCATTTTGAAATTGGAAGATAGCAAAGCAGTCTCTTGATCCTTTACTGCAAGAGCAAAATTACCTTACAAGCAACAAAAAAAAAATATATGCACCGTTTTTGACCTGACACTCCACCTTCAGATTATCACTTTTTCAGGTCTTTATAAAATTCTCTTAACGACAAGAACCTCAATTCTTTGGACGACATTTAAAAATCAGCAGTTTTTTTCTAGAAAGATGGAGGAATGTTATGAAACAAAACAAAACGGTGAATACATAAATTCACTTTTTTAAATCGGCACGAAATTCCCAGACAACCCAATATATAAGACCGGGTGATGATTTTATTTATTGTTTCATTGGTACAAAAGAAAACAAAAATGAAATACCTGTAATTGAAACTATATCTAGCATTTAGAGGAGAAGGCAATGTGATCTGATTTATAAGTTTCATTGCTTAAGAATTTCGTAAAAAAAAGAAAACCACCAAACGTCCAGACTACAGATCAACCTGAATTAGGTAAGTTTTATGCAAAACCAAATTGAATTCCAAACGTCATACGACGCGTACATAAAAACAAATGAACGTTGAACATAATAAAAAAAAAGAAAAGAAAAAAAATTAGAATTAAAAGTAAAGAACGTGTAAGTAACCTGTAATAAGGTAATACAACCAATTCTTGGATTATAAAGATGATCGGTTTCAATACAAAACGATTTTGAATACAGAATATACATTGGATTTTAGTTTAATGATTTTTATAATCAGAAAAACCAAAAAATTTACAAAATTTATGTTCCTATTAGAAAATCAAAGATAAACCAGGAAGACCAAATCGATCGTAGAAGATCAGAAAAGGGTAATGACCATCGAATGAGATCATTTCGTTTTGAATTTCTTGCTTTAAATACTTACAAAATTATGAGCAAAAATGCATTTTAAATATATAGAAGAATGGATTATTGTGTGGATCATGGAAAAATGTGGATACAATATTCTGGATATATGTTAATTTTTTAAGCATTCTTTTTTTAACGGAATTATTCTTGATACGATTCGAAATGTATTGTTTGGAATTTAGAAAAAAACAAAACATATTGAAATGTATGACAAATTTTAAGTGGAAATTTACCGAAGAACAAAACAATATTTATTTTAATATATCAAAAAAAAAAAAAAAAAAAAAAAAGCGATGCCAACGTTTAAGATGAGAAGAATCTCATATAAGAAATGATCCCAAAGTTTAAAGGGGGAAAAGCCCACGTAAGAATTGATCCCAAAGTTTAAGGGGGAGAATCCCATGTGATGTTGAAATTGTTAGATATTTGAATTTTCACAGTATGTTCATTCCTCTCGTATACTTGTTAGGCTCGAAAACTGATTTTTGGCTATTGGGCGAAAAAAACAACGTGGTATACTTAAATTGCCAAAAACCAAAATTTTAGACCATTCGAAATTTATAGAACCGAAAATAAAATAACTTTTCAAGAAAAAAAGTTGATATTCTGAAAATATTACAAACCGCGATGGAAATCTAAAGGTATTTACAACATCTTAATCGTCCCTTGAACACCCTGATAATCCCATGAAATCCACTAATTCGATTTGAACTAACTCGTATCCAAAAAGTATAACGATATATTTTCGATACGTTGTACTTTAATAAACTTATTCTGAGCCATAACAGTCATAACATGAAGTCACTGTCATAACTTTTTTTTTAAAGACTAATTCGTATTCTGTCATAAAAACAATTTCACAAGTTCTGTACCGAAAATATTTTGCATGACAACGAAATTTTAGGCATTTTTTGAATGATTTAATTGATAAATATGGAAAAATTTCCAACGTTTTTTTAAATACACAAATAATATAAACATTTTCAAAAGTATTTCTCAAATAACTATAACAACTATAACATGGATCATAATATTTGTAGTAACAAATTGGTTATGACTAAAAACTTGTCACAACTCCAGAATAGGCTTGTAAAACGAATTACATGATTCCACTCCAGTTTAATAACGCTTTGAAAAATTTGAAAAGAATCGTTTGTATTAGTTTCTTTATAAAGAATACCTAAAAATCACCTTAAATAAGATTCCCTCCCCCTTAATCTATAAGTATGTACAATTTTATTGAATCTTCATCTTTTCTTGTCTTACCGATCATTAAAAAAAAAAATTTCCATTGATTTATTGATGTTCTAATCGTAATGTATTCAGTTTTTTTTTGCCTTTTGTTTTTAAGGTGAGGCCATTACAAAATCTGGTTCTTTTATAGATTTTCAAAAGACTTTATAACGAAATTTTATCGACAAAGAGAGAGTGTGAACTACTTTATGATTTATTCATTTGATTAGTGTGGCGAATGATATTCATTCATGATTTGTGTTTGAAAAGAAATGAAGATTTCATAAATTAGGACATTTTTTATTTAATTTTCTTGAATAATCAATTTAAATTGAGCAACCTTCGAAATTGAATTTCCTTTTGCGATTAAAAGTAATATCTTCTTATAATTTTTTTTTTTTTGTTTTTTCTTTCCTAACACTAAGAGTAGGGACCAAGTAAGTAGTCCAACACTTGAACTAATAGAGATACTTATTGTTAGTTGTGGTGGTTGTTTTCTCTGTACCGAATGATCGTCATTAAATTTGTTTTTTTTTTTATTCCATTTCATATAGATTTATCGAATAATATTTACACAATTGTTAAAATTCGATATAATTTTTCGATCGGTTTCTACCCACGAGAAATATCGAAATTTAAAGAAATGAAATTTAAAAAAATAAGTATTTATTCTATTTTCATTTAAAAAAAGAATTACGTAACTAAGAAAATGTTTGTTTTAAAAAAGAAAAGAAAAAACCATATTTAAGAATTTTTTTTAAGATATATTAGAAAAATTATATTCCTTAGTTATCGAAAGGGAAAATGACATCCGGGTATATTTTCATTATTGCATGATATGTGAAACTTCCGATCAGTCGATCAGTTTGCGTCCTAGCACAGTCTTTTAGATCTTTCTCATTTTGGAAGATTCATTTTTTGTCAGAAAACCATAGTCGACGATTAACCATGTACAATAGATACCGATATACCGATTTCTAAAATATACATATTCCTAAAACTTGAAACTTTTTAGAAACTACAAAAATCGTATTAATTTTTTATTCTAGTTAGATAAGGGTAATCCTTCATCTCATTTCCTTTTCCTTATTCTCCTTTCCTTGAGTATATTCAAATCATCTTCTGGCTGTAGACTTCTACACTGGAGTTATGAGCGGCTTTAACTTAACTAATAATAAGAAAGGCGGTGGTGTAGGCCTCTGTATTATCAAAAGTCTTAAGACTAAAATAGTTCAGAAATCGGATAGAAGTACTCTACAGGAATTTTTGTTCGTGGAAGTTTTTCTCCCCTTCTGCAAGCTACTTGTTGGAGTAGTGTATAAGCCACCTTACTATTGTGGATGGCAACCACTTGCACCTATTCTTACTGGCTTAATACCTTTCTATAATGGTGATTTCAATATTAATAGTTACACTTCCTATTATTTTAATGAATTACTTTAAATTCGATATACATTCGAATTATCAAACTTTTTTGTTTTTTTTTTCTTCTAGATATGGACGATGAATGTTATCCTGCGATATCAATGAATACAGCAACAAGTAATAACAGACGATTAATAGATAACACATCATTACACACAGATAATACTATAAGTCAGAGTATATCGAGTCCTATTAATATAACCCTACGTCATGGTAATAAATATCAAAGTCATATTTTACGTTCAGAGAAACAACAATTAATACAGGAACAATTAACAAATAACATTTTAAATGGTGCACAACTGGAGACAGCATCTATAAGCAGTTCAGATGTTGATATTGATGATTCATGTATTAAAGATGAACCAATGTCACCAATATCTAGTTGCCCACCAAGTCCTTCATCTCAAACTTATGGTATTAGCTTGAATATGGCAAATGTTGCTGCATTTACAAATACAGATTTAGTTTTTGAACATAAGGTAGTTTTTAAATTTGAATAAAAAAAAATTTTTTGTTCAAATAAATAATTATATTTTGTAACTTATAGAATGGTTCACTACAATTATCGCCTGCATCGCAGAGTCTTTTAAAAAGTCAACAAATTATTTTAAGTGGAACATCATCATCATCATCGTCATCAACAACATTAACAAATATTCCACAACAAAGAATAGTAATGCCAAAATTAAGCATTAAAATGGAACAACAACAATCTTCACATTTATTTGGTTTACCACCAACGCCACCATCATCATTACCCAGTGATGAATCAGAAGGTAATCAAAGTCCAGAACATCATTTAATATCACCAATGTCCCCGCCAACAGTACAACAACAACAGACAACGATATCATCATCATTATTATCATCGACGACACCTGGAACATCTGCTGGGACAACATCATTACGGCGAAATACAATTGGTGGCGGTGGTAATAATTCATTATCAAATTCACCTACAACAAATTCAACCTCAAATTTGGGTACAAATGTGAATCGTGCTGGTTATAGTGGATCATCAACACGACAACCAATTCATACACCTCTAATTAGTAGTCAACCGGTAAATAATTATAATAAAAGATAAATTTAATATAAATTTATTGTAATTTTTCTTTTTTTATATATTTTTACAGAAAGGATCAACAGGAACATTAATTTTAACAGAAGAAGAAAAACGTACATTACTCGCAGAAGGTTATCCAATTCCTACAAGACTACCATTAACAAAAGCTGAAGAAAAATCACTAAAAAAGATACGCCGAAAAATTAAGAATAAAGTAAATAAAAAGAAGAAAATTTAAAGTTTTTTTTATTAATTAATTAAAAAAATAATTTAATTCTTAGATCTCAGCTCAAGAAAGCCGAAGGAAAAAGAAAGAGTACATGGATCAATTGGAAAGGAAAGTCGAAATTTTAGTTACAGAAAATTCTGATTATCGAAAAAGAGTTGAATCATTGGAAGATTCGAATGCAAGTCTTATGAGTCAATTGGCTAAATTGCAAGCACTTTTGAATCGGCAAAATGTTAAGAAAAACTAAAGTGTGATTTTTCCCATTTTTTTTTTTAATTAAAAAACCATCCTGCAAAGGTAAAAAAGAAAACAACAAAATATTATTAGTGTTAAAAATGGCCTACAAAAGAGTCCAATAGAATTTTTTTCTTGGTTCAAATAAATTTTAAATTTTAATTTATTGTTAATTAAAATTTTTCTTTTTTTCTCCTTTTTTTTCTTTTTATATAAGGAAAAACAAAGAAAATTGTTTTAAAGAAGAAAAAAAAACACTGAGGCCTTATCTTTTTGGCTTTGTTTTTAAGAAGAAAAATCTTAATTGTAAAAAAAAAGAAAAGAAAAATAGCAAAAATATAGATTTTTTACAAATCTTTTTTTTCTTAGCTATAATTTTGTACAAAAAAAAAGAAAAAAGAAAATAAGAAAAACGAAAGAAAATGCTGTTTTAAAGTTTTATACCGGAGTATATTTTTCATATATATACAAAAAATTTAAGAAAATATTTATAAGAATTCTAATTTTTAAGATATATTGTTTTTTTTTTAAGGAAAAAAAAAATACTTTTAATAATTAAAATTATATACAATTTTAAAAAAAAAAAAAAAGCACATTAAGTTTTACAATAAAATAGAAAAGAAGTAAAATTAGAGAAAAATATAACAGATTTTTGCAAATAATTTTCACGAATTACAGGCGTTTTTTTTTTTTCTAGAAATCACAATTTTTGCCATGTGATAAATAATAGTGCAATTTTAAAGAATCATAATAAAATATATATGCGGAAATAATGCACCACAATAAAACTGCTAGAAGAATTGTAGTTTTATAGCAGAACCAAATGGTTTAGATTCGATTCTAAAAAGATAAAAATACGCTGTTCTCTAAATTCTATTCAATTTTTGAATTTGAGGGCCTGAATTTTTTTTCGAAAGGAAACTATACACTCTATATAATAACAAGAGATGTCAGTATTACCGAGAGACTAATACCTGAACCGGAACGAAGAAGTTACGAAACTTTGTAGAAATACATTTTTCAGATCCGATAGTATATATTTTAGAGAGTTGCTGAAAAGATACAAGATTAAGAATAATAGAGAAATACTATATAGAAGCCTCTGTGTCTAACTTGCAATGTTTTAAAAACGACATTTTGTTTGGCCTTAGCAGTTTCTTTCAAGTCGAACGGTCTAAAACTAATAGAGCTATTGATGGGTTAAGAAAATTAATGGAGTTTTCGTTTCTGGAATGAAAATTATGACCAGAAAAATGCAACGATTTTGAATTTATTTTATTTTATTTATTTCTCTTTAAAATAGAGATTTTGGTATCATCGAAAAATAAGATGCAGAAAGTTCTACATTCTAGAAATGAACACGAAAATTTTGAGAAAAGAACTGAAAAAATTCTAACTTGTCTAAAATTTTCATGTTCGAGACGACTCAGGTGACTCTGAACTAAGTTATATTGACTCGAATCGGTTTCATCGATTCAACTGAACGGTATTTTCGATATTATTTTGATATTTAAAAAAAAATCGCTTATTTTTCGATATCGATTTGTAAGAAATGCAGACCAGAAATTGATTTATTCTGCATTTTTGTAGAACTTTTTCGATTCGTGCAATATTTTTTTTTTTTTTTGTTCTCATTCGATATTGTTTAAATAAATGCAAATCTATTTGTTTGTTTTAAAATTAATTAATTAAATCTGCAAAAAGATAAAAACGAGTGAGAAAATATATATTTTATTTTGTTTTAATATTTTTATTTTAGATAAAATATATTTATGTTTTTTTTTTTAATGATTTTTTTTTCTCTAATTAATGTTATTTGATTCTATTTTAAAAAAGAAATAATTATAATTTATTTTAGGAATTGCAATATTGTTTTCCGAGCCGTAAATATTAAGAAAATGAGTTTTTTTTTTTTTTTTAAAGAAGAAACAATTTTTTCGAAGAGTACCTTAAAAAGATAGTATGTCAAGCTCGAAGGACTTTTTTTCTACTTTATATTTTATTTAATTTATAAAATATTTAAAAGCACAAATTGTTTAACTATGAAAATTAATAGAGGAACTTGAAGCAAGGGCCTTTAACCAAGGAGCTAAACAAAAATATATTTTCGTAGATTTTTCTCCAATCCAAGATTCTTATTGATAATTGGACATACTGCAAACGTCGATTTGGACGAAATCATATCAATTTCCTTTTATACCTTTATAGTAGATACTATCCGAGGATATATTAGTTTTGTCACTAAATGTGTAACACATCGAAATAATCATCGTAGAAAAGTTTCAGTTGTATAGAAAATCAAAAATTATATCGATTTATGCATGTCCGTCCATCCGTGTATAAGATAACTCAAAAACACGTTATCCAATTTTGTTGAAATTTAGAATGTGAGTTGGTTATTCCTTAGTTGGTTTTGGTATTACATTTCAGCAAAATCAACCAAAGGGAAGCGAAGTTATTAGGCAAAAACCAAAGTGACCGTTTTTTTATATGGTTTTTCGGATTTAATTGAAAAATTTATGAAGCGATTTTGATTAAATTAATCATATTGGTTAACTATATAAATAAACGATAGCATGTTAAATTTCAGTTAAATAGGTCCAAGGATTGTGGAGAAAAAAATAATCTTAGGAGAAAATGAGCCTGTTCATAGTTTTTTTCATGTACTTTAAAAACTAATACATCGATTTGAATAAAATTTACAAAATAGATTTATGCTATTAGGATCTAGGTTACCTGAAAATTGGAGAAAATTTTGAAGCGAGGAATCAAAGTTATGAAGAAAAACCTTGAAATATTGTTAGTTGACAGTTTTTCTGTCCCATTTCCGCCATAGGGCATCAAAAAAATCAGCTATAGGCTGATTTTCAGTTACTATATGTTAAAAATTATGGTTTCAAGCCCTTAAAAATATAGTAAAAATGAAGGTTTTTTTTCTGGTTTTGTTAAATACAATCATTAAGTTACTTAATAACATAAAATTTATGCTTAATTGTTTAAAAACAAGCGCTTTTTATTTGCCCGGAGCAAAAAAAAATACACTACAATTTCCGTGACTAGAAGCGAATAAACACAAATCATTCCGTGACTTAATATTATTTTTAAAACAAATACGAAGAAATATAATTAAAAATTATATGCAATTTGGAAGGTATTGTAAATATTTGTTAATATATAAATTTTAATCAAATTTAAAATAGCATAGAAAAATTAGAAAAAAAAAAACTATAAAACATGATTTCATAGAAATAAAACTAATTCTTTATGAATTTTATGTTTTTCTTAAATAAAGTTAAAAAATAAATTCTATTTTGTGTAAATTAATTAAAATTATTGTAATTTATATCGAAAAAAACAAAAAAAAAAATGGAAAGAAAAAAGAAAAACAATTAAAATTTTTAAGAGTTCTCATATTTTTTACATAATTATTTTTTTGTTTTAGCAAGAAAAAGAAAAACATGAAAAAAAAAGAAAGCAGGAGAAATCACATTCCTTCCATTGTAATTTGTTTTTTTTTTTTTTAATTTTAATTTTTAATTAAATATAAATTTTTATCTTTTAAGTTTTATTGGTTTTTAATTCGTTATTTTAAGAGTACTTGGAAATAATTCTTGTACTATTCCGATTTGAAGGTAAATTAAGCCGTTGTTATACTTAGTCAAACGTATGTAAAAGTAGGTCAATATATTCGAGTGGATCGATTTTTTTTTTTGTTTTTTAAGCTAGTCACTTTAACAAGTTTGTAAAATTTGCAATCACAACTTAAGAAGTTAAAACATTTTTAAACCTGCTACACAAGATCAAACTATATACAAGGATTGGCATGTCAAATTAAATCTGAAGAAAAATTTGTTACTAAATTTTGCCCATACACACATGATTAAACTTTTCTTCAGCCTTTCATTAAGTCTTCTCTGTAGCAAGATCCACCAATTACAGAGTAAAGTAACAACAATTTCATTGAAAAAGCACAAGCTATGTCCTCACTGTTATACATTTTTGAACCACTCTTTTTCTGGTATTTGTTATATGAATTTCAGTACAAATTTTTGCATATTTGTATATCCATTACGTATGTATGTTCAAACTAAACTGTAGATAAGGGTGATTTCGTTATATGTTCGTACTTTTAGTTCATCCCCCTTCCCCCGATCGGGTTTTGAGATTTGACCTGACAAACTGCTCTGTAAACGGTTCAACTTTTATAGCAATCTAGGTATCAAGTTTGGTTCGTACATATTTCATTTGAAAAATGGCATGTATTACAAAAAATCATAGGACTTGGACAAAGAACAGATAAAAATCACTGTTCTTTTTAAAGAACAGATAAAAATCACTGTTCTTTTTAAAGAACAGATAAAAATCACTGTTCTTTTTTAAAGAACAGATAAAAATCACTGTTCTGTTTCAAAGAATAGATAAAAATTACTGTTCTTTTTTAAAGAACAGTAACAATAGGTTCTTGTTCTTAAAAAATCACAGTTTTAGTCATCTCTATTAAACATGCTTTTGGAACAGGGTCTTTTGAAAATCTAGCTTTATATTATATTTCAAACAAACCATCATAGAGTCTGTAATTTACAGGATTTTTGAAGGTACTTTGGTTGTTCTTAAAAGATCAGTTTATAAAATTATATAAAACAAAACTTGACTAGGTATAACCTATTGCGAAAAAGACCTACTATGTATATAAAATACCTTGAAATGGATATTTAATTTATTTTATTGACCTTTATAGCGAATTGAATTGAATTAAAAGAAAGAAGAAAAACAAAATAAAATTATAATTTAATCAAGAAAAAAATAAAAAAATTATTTAAATTAAAATAAAATGCATGCAAATATTAGAAAAAGAAATTTCAATAATTATAAATAAAAAAAAAAAACTTTAATATAAATTTTAAAAATTATTAATTTTTTTTTTTTCCTTTTGTTATTATATTAATTAACATAGTGTTTTCTTTTTTTTTTTTTTTTTAATAATTTAGCTACCAATATTCATTTATTAATTTAAAATATTTGTTAATTATTATAAATTCGTTTTAAGTTTCATAAGAAAAAAAAAACTAATTATACTTTTTATTTTTTAAGGAAATTAAAAAAATTTGATGATTTTTTTTTTGTTTTTTTTTTTTTTTTGAAAATATATTTGAGAAAAATTTTAGAAAATGAATAAATCTTACTTAATTGATTTTGTTTGTTATGCAAATGTAAAAAAGAAACTATTATATTTTGATTGTTAAATCATTCAACTACTTTTTATTAAAAATAAATTTAAAAAAATAAAACAAGAAACGAAAGAAAACATAATTAAGTTATAAAATAAACAAAATATAAAATAAATATTTTTATAAAAGTAAAAAAAAAAAAACAAGAAATATTAAAAATACACAAAAAATTAAAGAATTTTTATTAACGTTAAAAAGAAAAAAAAAAGAAAAGTTATCAAAATGTAATTTATTAGTTTTTTTCCCCAAAAAATTGCTCAAAAATATTGATTTCTTTTTTTTTTGCGATAACAATTTTTATTTTAATATTTTATCTAAGAAGAAATTTTGTTAAAAAAAAAACATGAAACATTTTTATTTAATGTTAATTAAAGGAAAAAGACAGCAACTAAAGAATATATTAAAAAACAAAAAAAAAAAACTGCAACAAACATTTTAAGTTTTGTTATTTTTTCTAACCAAACAAGAAGCTTTTATATCCCAAAAACAGACATTTCCGAATATCCAGACACCACTCATATTGTTATGCTTTCTTATATAGTCGGTAGAATTCGTAAAAAGCAAAAATACATTTTTAAAAGACCCTGTTCCTGAAGCATCTGTAATAAAGATGACTTAAAACTGTAATTTTTGCAGTAACAATCTGTACTGTTCTTCAAAAAGAACAGTGATTTCTAAAAACATTAAAGAGATTTCCAAAATAAAATTTCATTTATTACCAGACAGTTCGACACCAAAAATCAATATGGGCATCATCTATTCCTAATAACTGATCAGTTGCACAAATTTCAAATGCGTCGAAAAACATGGTCGTAAGTTTTGTTTTTAATTCAGGAGTACTCAAAAGCTTGCAATTTTTGTACCGAAACTTTAGGAGGTAAACATTAGCATGGAAAATTGTACACACCTTTTGATTTTTGAACAGAAAAAATGACCAAAGCAAATCATACACTTTTCTCTATTCCGGACCGACCACCGTGGAACTTTACCGAAATGTCATTGAATGATTCATTGCGCACATCCACTCATCTCTTGTGCTTCACCCCTCGTCTGGCTAAGCTTCCCGCTTCTCCACTGTCCCAGTTCAATCCTCGCATCTCCGCATTTAACGGTAGCTCTTGATACTCTTCGGGTTATTCATCAGCTCAAATACGCCAATTTTGCTTATTGACGTATACATTTAGGCAGAAATGGGCACCATTACTAAACAAAACTCTACGAGAAAACAGCAAACCATAATTAAGGTGTTCAAGAGCCTATTCATTGAAAACACGACTCGAATTAAGGGCCAGAATTTGCTTTCTCTGCTCCATTGATCGAATCGACAAGTCTTTGTCTATATGTAAAAAAAAAAATCCCAACTGAAAAAAAGGACCTCACGATGAGTTACCCCTAATAAACACAAGAAAAAAAAACATTTTTAAATAACATAAAAATATTGATTTAATATTTTATTTGACTACAGAAAACTTTTAATACTTAAAAATATAAGATTTGTAGAATATTTTAAAATAGAAGCACAAAAATAGAATGAAATAAAAAAAATGGAAGAAAATTCTTAAAACAATCACGGTTCACTGGGAATTTTGTTTTCTCATTTGTAAAATTTCAATTACTTGCTGTCCCATCATCATTGCTTATATGTCCATTAATTTCAACATTTCCATTTGGTAGTTTCGGGCATGAATTTGAAGTGCTCAAAGAATTCTTACAACTTTTCGTGGAAATTTTTAAACTTTTCATTAATAATTCATCTTCATCAGAACTAGCGTCCGATTGTTGTCTAGGTGATAATCTACAACCGCGTTGTATATAATTCTGTAATTTACCTACAGATGCTAAAATTAAACCTAAAAATGGTGGTGACGGTTTTAATGGTCTCGATAAATATTCCGGATGAAATTGTGTTGCCACATAATATGGATGTTCAGTTAATTCAACAATTTCCATTCGTTTGTTCTCCGAATCATGACCAATAAATTTTAAACCTGCCTTTTCTAATTGTTCAACATATTTTGGATTAACTTCATATCTATGACGATGTCGTTCATCGATTTTTTCTGGATTACCATATAATTTCTTTAGAATACTTGGCTCTTCAGTAAATATTGTTGTACGTCTACCTAATCTCATTGTACCACCCATTTGTCCTGGATGATGTTCTGGCATATCAATAACAAGTGGATTTTTTGTTTCTGGATCAATTTCTGTTGAATTTGCATCTTGTATATCGAGTACATTTCTAGCAAATTCAATAACAGCCGCTTGTAAACCTAAACATATTCCTAAAAATGGTTTCTTTTTTTCACGACACCATTTACATGCGGTTATTTTACCCTCCATTCCTCTGGAACCAAAACCACCAGGAACTAATACACCATCACTAGTACATAAACTTTGCCATGCTTCATGATATAATGATGGATTTTTATCGCGTGTTTGTTGTTCTAAATTACATGCTTCAATATATTTTAATTGTAATTTATAACCAGCCGCTATTGCAGCATGTTGAAGAGATTTCGCAACAGATGCATATGAATCTTCAAGTTTTGTATATTTTCCAACTAGAGCAATTGTTACTTCTTTATGTAGATTATCTACACGTCGTGCTAAATCCTTCCATTGTTGTAAACATCTGAAAAATTCCATAATATATAAATAAGAGAAATATATAAAAGAGAAAAGAAAATACATACTTTTCTCGTTTAGCCATTGGAATATTTAATTGTAATCTTTGATTTAAAAATTCTATAAGACCATGCGATTCCATAAGTAATGGTACATGATATATTGAACTTAAATCATGAATACAAATTACTTGTTCTGGTGCAACATGACAAAAATTACTAATTTTATCTTTAACTTCCTGTCCAATCGGTTTCTCGGAACGACAAACTATTAAATCTGGACTTAAACCAAGTCCACGTAATTCACGAACAGAACTTTGTGTTGGTTTTGTTTTTGGTTCACCAGTTGATCGTGGCATTGGTACTAAAGAGACATGGGCACAACAAAAATTCTCACGTTTAACACGAAATTGAAATTGTCGAAATGCTTCAACAAATGGCATTCCTTCAATATCACCAATAGTTCCGCCCAATTCAACAATACAAACTTGTGGTCTTGAGATACCACGTACAGGTCTCTGTGCGACACGTTCAACCCATTCTTGAATAGCGTCTGTTATATGTGGTACAACTAAAAAAAAGAAAAGTAATTTCAATATTCATTTAATTTTCGAACTAATATAATAATACCTTGGACAGTTTTTCCTAAATACTCTCCGATACGTTCTTTTTCAATTACTAATTTATAAATTTTTCCAGTTGTTATATTATTATCACGATGAAGTGTTATATCCAAAAAACGTTCATAATTTCCTAAATCCAAATCGACTTCTCCGCCATCATCTAAAACGTAAACTTCTCCTGAAATTTTTAGAGTACAAAATTTTTGTTAGATCTTTTTCTTATATTTTATCAATATTAGATTTGTTTTTAAGTTCATTTTTTAAATCACCTTGCTCTTGAGTCTTGAGTCTTGAAACTATTTCTTCGTTTTCTTCTTTTTTTCAAGTTCAATTAAATTCAATTGAAATAAAATCCTTTTTCTTTTTTAAACAATTCGAGAAAAAAAATCAAAAATTTATTCAAACCAAAGTACTTTGGCGAATATTTTAATTCTTTAGTTTGTTTGTTTTTATTTAAATAATATAAACTTGATTGCTATTTTTAGACAAATGTACTGATTTAATAGCGGAATTTATAAAAACGAATTCATAAGACACGCGTTACAGTTTTATAAACAGAACCCGAATTAATTTTTGGTCGACAAAGCAATAAATTCATGAAATTTTAGTAGATATTTGAAACTTTTGCAAATATCCCTGCGCATTTCAAAAGCGCATGATTAATAAATTTATGTAAAATTGTTTAGAAATATTCGACAGGCTTATTTTGAGCCCAATCATAATGGTCATAACATGATGTCATACTGTCATAACTTTCTAAAGACTAATTTGTATTCTGACGCGCTTAAAACTTACAAATTGTCATAAAAAAAAATGTCACAAGTTATGACCGAATTTTTTTTGCATCACAACGAAATTTTAGGTTTTTTCTGATTTAAATAGCCGTGAAAACTTGCTGGAATTATAATAGTTTAAACAGTTATAAATTAATATTTTGGACATAATTATGACTCGTCAACGTGGTGGGAAAAAACGGTGGTAGGTGCCACTATGAATTTCTTTAAAAATCCACCATTTGATCCACCACTATTTCTAGAGGGTGGTCAAATGCAAAAGCTATGAAGAATTTTCATTATAACGAATTTCAGTTTTTCTTTATCAAAAATCTTTTCGGCCCATCTCTTTGTATCTTAGAATCTTCACAGCAGTCATAATATTTGTAGTTAGAAATTTGTTATGACTAAAAATAGGTCACAACGACAGAATAGGCCTGTAAGTGTTTCAAATCGTTCCCAACTTTGGGGTTTTCTCTTTTCTAAGCTGTTGTATATTTTGAAAAATTTTATTTAGGTAAATATATTTTTACCAATCAATCAACCAATGGAAAACATGTGTCTATTAGATGGAAAACGAATCTATTTCGTTTAAGACGATTCCGAGATAATGAAAAAAAAAAACATAGTAACTGAAAAACGGCCCGAAGAACCAACTCCCATTGTAAATTTCATCAAAATCGAATAACGTGTTTTGGAGTTATCCTGTATACGAACGGATGGGCATTCAGAAATCGATATAATTTTTCGATTCTCTACGTTTACACAACCATACCCTTGAAAACTTTCTATGATGATTATTTCGAGAGCGTTGCAAATTAAGTGACAAAACTAATATACCCTTAGGTAGTACCTAACATAGGGCATAAAAACGGTATCATTAACAAATTCTCTAAGTAACTTGCCATTTTGCATTATGATATTGTGGACCACAATCGCCAGAAATCAATATTAACTAAATAGTCTCGTACTTTTACACTCACTCATTTTGAAAATAATTAAATAGGACTAGATCAGCGTTAACAATACTATTCCACGGATTTACCTTCTCTACTATTTCCGTGAAAACCATTTCGAGGAATATACGAATGATGCTTCTTTAGATGTTATCTCATAAATCAAGGTTGTTCACATATTACACTTAAATAAATGCCCTTTGCATCATAGTGTAATAATAAACGTTCCAAATAACTTATTTTATTAAATAAAGCGTAAGTTGATCAATGTTAATAAGTTTTCCATTTAAGATAAGCTTCAACTTTTGAACATTCCTCACAAATACAAATGTATATATTTAGATTCCATGAAATTTAAACATATTCATTTATTTTGATGTGAGATCACGAGATAGGTATAAAGTGCTCTGTAGTTTCCAGTTGAAGCTGGTACAAATCATGATGCAATCAACATATTTTGTAACAAAAAAAAAGCTTTTCAAACAAAGATTGTTTAACATACCAAATTTAAAATTGATATGTACTTCTAGTTTTCTACTAGATTTGCGGGATAAATTGAAGACAAAACTTATTAATTCATTTTTACAGGATAATTATGATCTTCCAGATATCAAATTTCAACAAACATTGACGACAATTGCACCGCCTGAAGGCTTAAAAAGATTTAAATTTTAATATGCTTATAAGCTTAACGTTGTAATTCGTGGTATATAGTTGATACTGGTTTGTTGTATAAAAAAAAATACCGAAATATGCACACAACTCTAAACCAGTCTTTCCAGCGCTAAGAGAATACTCTTAATAACTCCGTTGGTTTGTATATTTCGGGTAAATTCAAAAACGATTGACCTGAATTTCATGAAACTTGAAATGTATATTCTAATCTAGACCAGTTCACTTACAGTATAGGGCATGTGTATCCATTTGCTAAGAGGTTGCGAGAGACCAAGAATAGAAAAACATCTCTAACTCGGTCAATAGTATGTAAGATTTTGATGAAATTTGGAAGATGCATTTTAGATAAGCGTAGGTATAAGGTACAAAGATAGAAAAACATGCATTAACAGAAGGCATGCGGATTCCATAATTGTATTCTAAGAATAATTTGCGCAAAATCCCCAAGTAACAGTGCAGTTATTCATGCCAAAAATGTTTCTATCTGTGCGAAATTTTCTGAGAAAATCAATAGAAAACCCACGCACGCAAATATATTTCTATTTCCAAATTTGACATTTACTTTGAACTTAAGGAAAAAGTCCTTGATAATTCCATCTGGTTTTTTTTTTTAAGAAAAAGCAAAAGTGAAAAATACCTAAAATAAGATTCGCAAAAGATTTGCCGGAACTTTTGAGACTACTTGTCTCAAAACTTTTTGAAATTTCATTTAATAATTGCAATAAAATAAACAAGCCATTTGCTTGTTTACAAATCGAGAAAATAAAATTCTTGATTACCGGCTTTTCATTCTTTGCTTTCAAGAAATGTTGGTACGCTTCCGCAAACAAACATAACCTCAAAATTACCCGCCAAATAGAATATCAAGCATACACGAGCGACATGACCACGTGGTTGAATTTTTATTTGTTATTTTCTTTTTCAAAAACGAAGATTTAAAATAGAACACGCGTTTTTTTTTGCATCTTTTTCTTTTACGTCTCATAAAATTAATGAAAACTTGTGACTTACCATGTTCATAAGGTGAAAATGTGCCAGCATCAATATTAATATAAGGATCGATTTTAATTGATGTTACATCAATACCACAGGATTTCAATAATGTTCCAAATGAACTAGCAATTACACCTTTACCGACACCACTTATCACACCACCTGTGACTAAAATATATTTCATCGCTGCTGCTGTTGTGTTACTAACTAAACTAGTCGCCATTATTTGTCTTCCGAAAAAATAGGCAAATATGAAAAAAAAAAAAAAAAAAAAAACCTACACAAATACTAAATCCCGAACTCGATTATAAAACAAGTTATTAAGAGTTGCAATTTGTTCAAATTGAAAAAGAACTACTTCACACAAACGCGCGATTCAAATTAAAAACAAAAACACCGAACACACAAAGTCTGAAGTCAAAACTGCGGACAATTGAAAAATCAAGTGCATTTATGCGCATTGACGTTTAAAATATCAAAATTGCATTTATACGATATTAGTGCCATCTAGATTTCAAATATTAATTTTAAAAATTTAAATTTTCATATAGAAAAAGACATTTAATTAGTATTTAACGGACAAAAATAATTATTCGTTCATCTCAATTACATTAATTGAGATGTTAAATCAAATTGTAAAAGTACAATTAAATAAGATGTTGCAGCACTAATCGCCTGAAAAGAAAAAACAAAAACAAATCTCTTTAAATGGTTTCAAATTGCTAAAAAAAAAAAATATTATTTTACAGAAAATATGAATGTGTAATCCAAATCGAATAAACCTAAACCATTGAAATTGAAGAAATTCTCCCAATGTAAATATTGTAATGTAAAACTTTTCATTCGATTATAGTAAATATCATTTCCCAGCATAAATGCGGGCTTCTTTTGAATAATTTCATGTACCAAAAGTGCCGAATGTTTAGCTTCTTTTTGAACACGACAGCATAATCTCAAGACTAAATACGCACAAAAACAAAATGATGCTGCCCAACAAACGTATGATGTTGCAATATAATCCAAATAAAAATTCAATCCCAAAACTGTATAAAGAAAAGAATGGGACATGAATAAATTTTATAAGATCTAAAATAAATACAGAAAAATGTTGTAGCTCTATGCCTTCTTGATATCTTATCAGGAATATATAGACCAGAAATTTCGAAGATGATGCCATTTTGTATGTCTCTAAAAGGAATATAATAAAACATGTGATCTCCACAGAAGGCAGACAAGTGTGCCTAACTGTGCGATTAAAAGCTCAAAAGGTTGATGACAAAAAGGACGGTGACATCTTTAATCCCATCGTAAGTAAAACGAGAAGCTTAATAGTTATTTCCAAGGATTTAAAGCGTCACCATCATCTATATGTTGCCCTAATTAGTTATCAAGAAGGCATTGTATCTTATTCATCGAAATCTAAATAATATCAACAATGATATAAGTAAAGAGAAGATGTGGACAGTTCAAAAAGGCTATTACTTAGCCTTAGTAACCTACTAATTTACATCCACATCTTGCCTTTACTTAAATCGGTTCGGTTATACATGTTTCAAAGATATAAATGAATGATCAAGTAAAGATGAATATATCCTACCAATAAAGATTACTTTAGTTTCAAGAAATACACCAAAAACTGTTATAATAAATGTGGCCGTCATGTAGGAGACGATTTGTACTGAATATTCTCCATTTGTAAAATTTCCAATTTGACAAAGTTTATCGTGTATTTTAAATAAATCCACAAGATATCTTTCTGTTTCATTTCTAGAAATTTATAAAGCAAATATTTACCAATAAATTACCATCAATTTTCCGATACAATCGAAACTCTTTTAATCCGGATTATTTTAGATTTAAATTTTTCTATTTTTCTGGAGAAATTTTCTCGAGATTCGAATGAACTAATCCATATATAAAAGAGATTCAACTGTGTGTCTATAAAAATACTTTGATTTCTTTTCTCCAACATTTGTTTTCTTATTTCGTTGATTTAATAGAAAATTCGTTTGAATATCATACAATTTTAATGAAGCACCACTAATTTGTGGCCCAGATTCATCTGAGATAATTTCCAAAATTTTATTTAAATGCTTAAAACGATTTGCAATATCATAAATACAAAATATAAATTGTGTTTGAACTAAAAATCCGATCATAAATGGAAATAAATATGTAAAACAAATTAAAACAAAGAAATATGGAATCATCCTGAAAGTGAAATTGAAAGAAAATAATGAAATTATATAATAAAAAGTCCAATTAAACAGGATTTACATTGAATATAAATGATATCCATCGAATAGAATCGCAATCACAAGTAAAAGGACACAAATACTAATCGTTATTAGTTGCCATCGATTTTGTTGTCGATTAAAAATCAATACTTTTGGACTGCAACGATTTAAATCTTCATCAATTTTTTGTATTACATGACGAAATTTAATATAGAAATGTCGTTTCGAAAGGTTTAATAAAAACGATGTTAAATAAACGAAAATCCCCAAGTTTAAGAACATATAATGACTAAAAGAACAGATTGTTGGACAATTAGCTACTTGTGGAAAACTGTAACTGTACATTGCAATGATCGTGAAAGATGATAAATAGATAATTGGAAAAATCAACATTAGAAAGCAGTCGGTGATTCCTAATTTTTGGCTACCATGATTGAATGGCATTAAACCGACAAACTGAAAAGAAATTTTAATATTATTTTGTTAAGTTTCTTAAGAAACAGGCCAAACAAACAAATACCTTCGATATTGAGAATATAGTTTCACTTAAATCCATTTTTAAGTAATTACACAAAAAATTCGTTTAGATCACCCACAATTGCAAACAATTCACAACGAACTGAAGACTAAAATTCATTTTCGTGTTCTTTAACAATTAATTTAATTAATTTAATAACAATTAACATACGTGTGAATATTTACTTGACAATTATTTCAATAGATTTTATCAATATAAAACAATTACATTAGGTTTTTGATAAATTAATCGATTTGGTGTTTGTTTTCAAAACAATTTATTTCGGTTGATTGATTAAATTATATAACGAACTAATTTTGAATGGTTTCAATTATTTGTCTAAAATCGATACAATATTACTTAAAAATTTAATAACTTCTGGATCTCTTAATAAGGATGTTTTCTTATCATTCAATACCGTTGTCAGGATATCAGGGCCATTTTCTTTTTCCTTTCCATCATTACAACTTGAGTTTCCATCTCGGCTACAATCATCTTCGGGCTGTGGTGTATTTGGTGTACTATGTTTACCTTTGAATCGTTTCACGCCACGACTAGAAGTTGGAGTTGTTGGAGCCACTTTTTCTTGTTTCGTTGGGACACAATTTGTAATCTCTGTTGGACAGGTGGTTTCTTGTAATCGCCGTTTTACATGCAAATTAAGACGTTCTTTTATATTATGCTTTTGTGGTTTTCCCGGTGAAACAGATGACGTTGGAGAACTTTCTTCTGCTTGTTCTACACTCATTTTGTTTTTTTTTTAAAATATATATTTTAAAATTTTTATCGTCTTTTTGTGGTTATTTTTTTTTTTTGTTTACAACTTTTTGACAAGATTACAAAAACACAATGTAGTACTAGAATACATTTTTGTATATCTTAAATAATAATAAATAAATAAATAAATAAAAATAAATAAATAATAAAGTTTAAAAAATTATAAGTTTTTAAAACTAAATTCTTTAATAAATAAATAAAAGACAAATAGAATAATATCTAAAAATGTTTTTTTTAATATATTTATTAAATCATGAAATGGAAAACACTATTAATTTATTGATCCGAAAAATAATTCTATTCCATTATTGAAAAAAATGTGACATTAGGGTCGTTGTCGCCATTTTGGATATTGAGCATTGAAAAAGTCTTGAGGGAAAGTTTTGTGATTAGTTTTTATTGTGATTTAATACGAAGTTTAAGTTTTTTTTCTTCCCTAATATTGTGCAAAAGAATTTGTTTTAATACAAGTATTTAAAAAAAAAAAAAAGAAAAAGTGATTGCAATAATTTAAAACTTCAGCCAAACACTGTAGAATAGAGAAGAAAAAAAAATGACAGCTACAGATCAAATGAGAGCGATGCTTGATCAATTGATGGGAACAGCTAGAAATGGTAATTATTTTTGTTTGTATTCAACAAAATATGATAATTTTATGGTAAATGAAAATTGCCTTCACATTAGCTTATCAGTTTGTTTTTTTTTTTGTTTATTTTCTAAAATAACTTCCGCATACTTTCTAATGGAGAAGGTTTTTCATTTTAGTTCAGCTAATTTTATTCCCAAATTCTGGACTTTTTTTTGCTGTGCAATTTATTGATTGCGCATAATGACAGCCACACACCACTCCTCTGGAGTATAAACTCAAAAACCCTTTTACGTAAACTAATTTTATATTTCCCGAGAAAAAAAAATGGAAAAAAACAAAATGGGTTTTTTGTTTTTAAATGTTTCCATTTTTTTTACTCTGTGGACTAGCTCAAATTCGGTTGATAGAATTTGCTGCATTTTGATTGCTTTTTTACGGTTTTCATTTTCTTGACAACATTGGTACAAGATAATACAACCGTCTGCATCCATAACCCCACGACTCCATTGGACTTATTTCAAGACACATTTTCAGTCGGACTGACAAAAAAGTCCAAATTTTAGAGTCGTTTTTGGAGTGAAATCAATCTCAGAGAGACTCTAGAGACCCCTGTTACATCTAAAAAATTTCATACAAACTGTCGATTTGGCGACAATGTGATGAGAAATTGCCCTGTAAATTGGCTGGTGGTGTGACATCTGACATCTCTCGATCATTTCTCTTGGGGTTACGTGAAGTCATGGTTTAGGCTGATAACCCAACAATAATTGGCAAATATTGTTCATGTTATTCGTATCATACGTCCGACATTGTTTGAAAAAGTGACCTAAAGTTAGACTGACAGGATATGCTTCGTCAAGAACAGTCGCGGTGATCATATCCCAAAATTAATGAATACGGATTAGTCTTTAAAAATGTCATTTATTTTGAATAAAATTGTATTATTTTTTTTTTTTTTAATTTAAAAATCGTGCTATATTTCATCTTTTTTCTTCCTTTTAGGTGAATCAACACGTTACACGTTGAAGTTCTCTGATACGAAAGTCTGTAAAAGTTTTCTTCTTGGATGTTGTCCACACGAAATTTTAGCATCAACGGTAAGTTATAAAATATCCAAATTTATACAATTTTATTAAGGGATAAATAATAAGGGATAATAAGGAAAATATCATATTTTAAGATATGAAAAGAATGTGTAGAAAAAAAAAATAGAAAAATCCTTTAATACCTTTAAATATATATATAAAAAAAAAAGATAATAAGGAGGCTGATTGAACGTAACAAATCAAATTACATAAATATTGTTTTGTTCGATGTACTTTTCAGAAACCATAAATATAACACAAAAAACTTTCATAATGCTGTGTGACCACAACTTGCTTATATTTGTCTCTCCAAAAAAAAAATGTCCTCCCTTCTAAAATTCGAATAATCCGAATCAGAAAATGTTCAGATCAAGAATTCTGTTGTGTACCATGTGTGAGATTTTCCACAGCCACAATTGGGGAGAGAGACATAGAAAGATATAAAAAAAAAATAAAAGATGATGGTGAGGGGATAATATAGAATGAAATATGAATGAAAAATCTGTGAGTTTTTAGGCGTTTTATATCTTTTTTTTTTGCAAATTATTTATTTAAAAAAAAAAACAAACAGAGCTACTAAAGCAATTCTCTTGAATTAATTATTTTTAATTAAATATATAGCAAATCCTTCAAACTTGATTCTTAGAGTACTGATAGAGTGTGTTCTTGACAAGAAATGATACCAAAAAAAATCAAACATAAACAAATTGTAAGTAATTAATGGACTTACTACGTACGTATTACTAAAAAAAAAAAAAAAACTATATATTAAATGTATTTCTATAAAAAATAAGTTCAAGAAAAAAAAAAAAATACTTTGTGAAATTGATAAATTTTTAGTAGTTAAAATCATTCAAATTGTTCAAATTAAAATATCCAAAATTAACCTGCCGTATTCTCAAATCATGTGTTGTGGCTATGTAACAACCGTAACTTTCACATTGAGCGAATTCTGTAAGTCAAGTTACATAAACGCGTAAATTGCTATTCTAAATCTGAATCTATTTCGCTCTCGTAAAATGAATTCGCCGTCTACTGTGAAATATCAAAAAAATCAGAATTTTTTTTTATTTATTTAAAAAGAAGGAAGAAACTGTCACGGAACAGAAATGGAATCGCATAACTCGATTTGAACCAAATCGTATCGAAAAAGCGCATAGGAATGTCAATGCTCTCTTTCGATATGATTTAGTCTCAATCGAATTACACGATCCTACTCCAGTTTAAAAATATATTTATCACAACACCAACGCAGGGCCATATTCACGGGCAGGTTCACTAGACAAATTAGTCCAAAAACGACCAGAATATTCGCCAGATATAGTAGAAAGCGCAGCAGTCGTTTCTTCACGGTAGGGCCCGTACCACAGGTTCCGCCTAGGGGTCTACAAATCCGAAATACAGTCTTGCAACAACGTGATTGCAATAAGTTGTTGTTGTTGTTTTTATAATTTCCCGCGCAATTTTTTTTGGGAAAGCAAAATGATTTTAAAAATCTGTTGTTTTTATTTAATTCCATTTTCCATACAATTTTTCATTTCAATTTGGAATTTTATGTTAACTTTTTAAAGAGTTGCTATATTTTTTAAACCCAATCATAGAGGATCCTACACTTTCAATGTTACTTGACAAGTATTATTGATGAAATTTTTCGTCAAGTAATATTGATGGAAATTGCCTCCATACAAGAGCATTGAAGAGTATCCAAACATTCAAACATTCAAGTAACATTGAACGGGTGTAGGCTCTTTAAGGCCCGTCGTTTCAAAGTTTCGCTGAAGTGTGCGACGAGAAATGCAAATGCTGACTTTTTTCCTTTCAGCGAGAAACTTAGCTTACGTTGTTTAGCTCGCTTAGCTCAAGTGTGCGGCGGGCAGAATAACAATTTAGGCATTGATCGGATCTTTATGGTTACAGAGCGAATTTATACGATTTGAGAATACCAGCCATAAACTTTTAAATATATTTTCGAATCAGATTTTTTCATTATTAATATTTGGCTTAATCAATTTTAATTAATTATTGCAATTTAAAAAAAGACGATAATTTTCTTAATTTTATTAAAATTCGAATATTTTAAAGAAATTTCTATTTTTCTTTCTTTGGTTTTCACTGAAAATATATTTAATAGTTTTAAAAAAAGAGAAATTTATTAGTTTTTCCAAATTATTGTATTTTTTTTTTTGTATGTATATATATTTACATATTTACAGGATTATCCATCTTGTGATACGAATTTGGCTTCTTTTTTTTTTTAATCAAAACTCACATATCGTTACTCTTTTTGGTGAATATATTCATTTCAATTGATAATTTGGTCCTTACAATTAATTCAAATGGGTTATTTTACAGCTCACGAATCTGCTTATGCCAATTTTCGATGACTTTTGCAATTATTTCAGGTTCTATCTTGGCCATAATGTTACTTAAGGCTGTTAAGATTTTGCATGTTATTGACATAGAGACGCATCCTTTCATATAACGAGGTCATATTGTACGAAATCACAGAAATCACTTTTCACACAATTGAGCTAATGTTTCCTAAGCTGTATAATAGCATATGAACGCGAGCCACATTTACGTGTGTAATAAGTGAAATTCTGTATGCAAAATTCGTCATAAAAAGCCGTATGAAAGGCCAAATAGCTAACGCGGTCATCTTGGAATCAATATTTCAAACCTTTTCGATCACATTTTCGTGTACAGTAGAAATGAAATGAGTTTTATACATTTGATGATGAAGAAACGATTCATTTTATTACATGATAGACTTTTAACTAACGTTGATGTTAACAAATGACACAGGACTTCGAAATTCGTACCACGAATTGGATAATCCTGTATGTTTGAGTCCATTCAATTGAAACGCGTTTTTATAAAATCTCAGAGAAATAGGGTCTAATTTTTATTTTAGTTTTTTGAATTCCATTGTCATGGCTTTTCCAGTAGACTTCTAGACACCTTTTTTTTTGGGTAAGTCTCGTCAGTATTGTTTGATTGATACAAGATGTTATATGTATTTTTTTTTTTTAAAACATTTAATTGGTGCACTTTGTTATTTCGTTTATAAGAAAAATTCTTTTTGGAAAGATTCACAAGAAAGGATTTGATTGTTAATCCCAAGATTCCACAAAAAAAAAAACTAGATGATTTCTTATGATTTTAGATTTTAGAGTTTAATATTTAATTAGTAAATCAAGAAAATAAATCATCATAACTCTGTTGTAGTTCAACTTGTTTAAAATTGAGAAGGTTCTTCTTGGTCGATTCCAAACTTTCTCAATTTGGTTTTCTTTTATTTTATAAAAATGCATATAAAATATTTTCGATTTAGTTTATCAAAAGTTTTACTGCTTCAATTTGGAGAAAAAAAAGTAAACACATAAAAATTCCTAGATTATAAAACACTGTATTAGATTAGATACGGGATTGTTTAGGATTGAGTTTTTTCATTTCTTTTTAGACCTTTAAATATCTTATAAAAATTTTTTTTTAAGTCAATTCAAAATTCCAGTTTATTAACAAAGTTCGACTGGATTTGATTGGATTGGCAAAAGTCGTTGTCTTCTATTCTCTAGAAGACAAAGTCTTTTGTCGATCAATCGAGTCGAGACACCAAATACGGGCCCAGGATTTTCCTAAAAATTCGTAATATCAAAAATGTCTTCCATATACATATGTGGCAGCCTTTTCCAAACGATTATTACACAATTGCATAAAAGAAACAATCATCGATTTCTGTTTGTTCCACAGCTAGTGCCTGACTGAGGCGATGATAGCTGTTAGAACCTCTAACTATTATTAACCTTTCTTTCGTGATAGTATGTAGTAATAACCATTATAAGAAATCATCCTGTATTTGATTAGAATTCGAAATTTTGATTTGGATTTTCAAAAATTCTGTGTGCACCAATTAAATATAACCACACGACTCCATTGGACTTATTTCAAGACTTATTTTCAGTCGGGGCTGAAAAAAAGTCTTGTGGAGACTCTAAAAATTGGACTTTTTTTGTTAGTCAGACTTAAAATATGTCTTCAAATAAGTCCAATGGAGTCGTGCGGTTAAATAGAAAATAATTATAAGAATTTGTTCATCAAACAATCGATTTTTATAGTATATTTTTTTTATTTGGTTTTTCAACCCAACAGTTTCGTCCTCAAAAAAAAAAAAAAAATAGTAATTAAAAACTAATTCTAAAAATTCTTCACATTTGAGTTTTGGTATGTATTTTTATTAATACTTAGCGAAAAAAAAAACAATACAATTGTTTTGTTTTTCAATAATAAATTAATTCCTCATTTATTTACTTGTGTGAAGTTTTGTGACGGGCGAAAATAATAGACTTTCAAATTCGGTACGTATTTCTAATCAAAAAACACAAATTTTTGTATTTCTGGGAAGTACATATTAGAAAAAAACTAAATATTTATAATATAACTATTTTAACAAAAAACAAAAAAAATTAATGAAGATTAAAGTGATGACACTGGGAAGCAAAAATTAATCCAAGATTAACTAATTGAACCTCTGCAAAAATCTCCTCCTTTCGATTAAGTTTTTTTTTTTTTTCTTTAGAAGATATTTAGTTTAAAAAATTATCTGAAAACTATTTTGGTGAGTAAAATTTAAAGTTACATATATAAAACTATATATATATAATTTTTAATTCTAAAAAATCACTATTTATTAGGATGTACATAATTTAATAAAAAAAATAGAGAGTGCACGTACAAATGTGATTCATTATATTTCATTTTCCTATATTCACTGAAAAGTTGCAGAAACTAGTATAATCGGGCTCAGTAATGCTTGTCCATACAGCTAACACTCCTACAATACGATATCCTATAATACGGTTTCGCTCTAAGAAGATTCAAGAATTAAGAAGAACCCTCCTACCAGAGGATATATTAGTTTTGTCACTAGATTTGTAGCACGTACAGCCTTGGCCAAAACTATTAGGCATCCTTTCTTTTTCTCTTTCCTGCCAAATCATTTCTCGGAAGTAATTAGTTTGAAGTCATTATATGAAGTTGTAAACGACTTTTATTTTTTTGAAGAAAGGTCACCAATGAACTGTTATGATGCAATAGCAGTTTATGCATTTTTCCGCTGTACGATCAGTGTGCGATCATTGCTTAAAATCGAGAGACGCGTGGCTTTCTATTGCTTATAATATTGAAATTTGTTAATTTTTCTGCTTCCTTTTATTTCATTTAACCCTTTGTTTTTTTAAAAATTCAATACAATTTTAAGGGGTGCCTAATACATTTGGTCTAGGCTGTATGTAGAAATAATCATCGTAGAAAGGTTTCAAGAAGACTATAGTTGTGTAGTTATATCGATATTTCTGCATGTCCGTCAGTCCGTCCGTTCGTATATAAGATAACTCAAAAACACATTATCCAATTTTGATGAAATTCGCAATGTGAGTTGGTTTTTCCTTAACTTGGTTTGGTATTAGATTTCAGGAAAATCGGCCAAGGGGAAACGAAGTTATAAAACAAAAATCAGGGAGACCTGAAAATTTATGAAGTAATTTTTGTTCAAATTATTTACATACATTGACTACATAAATAGGTAGGCAGTGTGTTAATTCTCAGTAAAATCGGTCTAAGGATAGTGAAGCAAGAAATAATTGTGGGAGAAAAGCCTGTTTATTGGCTATATGCCGATTTTTAGTTACTATTGTTTTAATACATGTAGTTTCAAAGGATTTTTTTTTAATTTTAAAATTCTTTCCGAGCTGTAGCAGAAAGTTAAATAGAAAACTCTTGAGAGCTACAAGTTCTCCAGGCTTGCTTTAAATTCCTTAAATTAATACGAATAGATAAGTAATTTTTGATCCTCGACATACCTGATTTTGACTTTGATCCTATTACAAGCTTTTAAGTTTCATTCTAGGGGCTCCGCCATCTGCTCGCTTCGCTCAGCAACCCTCGCGTGTATAAACCAATAAAAAAATGCAATTAAAAAAATGTATCAAAGACACTATTATTTAGTTTCTTGTTTTTTTTATTTTCTCTCCGTCTTAATTTTTCAAGATGTTTAATTTTCAATTCTACGTTTTGACTTTCTGAGTTATATTGAAATTCATTTGTAAAAGTATTTCCTTGAATACATTCGCCTAGAAGTATGTATGCTTAAATTAAAAACTATTCTATTTTATAAAGGGATTCGCCTATCAGTATGCAGACAATTATAAATTATAGATGATTTGCGGAGAAAACTTTTTTATATAATAGATATAGATATAGAATAGATGTCTTAAAAGTACAAAGTCAAACCTTTCGATAAATGTTATGTTTCCTGTAAAATTAATTATCTTGCGACTTACGAACAGAAATCTTATAAAAGATGTATCAAACTATTTAACCGATTAACAGCCGTCGTAATGGGTCTACCGACGAATTCGATTCGTTCCAATTCCAAACGAAAATCGTCAGGTTGATAACGTCGAATTCGGATTCGCCAGGAACGAATCGAATTCCCGATTCCAAATATATTTTTGCAATTAAAAGTGAATTTTAAATATACTACTTTCTGGGAATAAATCTATGAAAAATGTTTTGTACGTGCCACATCCGAAAGTACCATAACTAACTATGAAATGCTAAAAGATTTTTTAAGTATCAATTACAATATGTAAGTGACAATTATCATTATTATTATTATTATTATTATTGGTTAAGTTCGTAAAGTACAAAAAAAAAATCATAAGAAGAAACAATTTATTTCCTTCTTCAAAACGAATTCAAAATTATATTAGATAAAAAAAACTGTTGTGTGAGACTTCGTTGTGAGATGATTTAAAAACAGAACAATATAAAATTTCATTACATTAAATTCTAACTAAATAAATAAATAAATCAAATTGAATGAGATATAAACTTGATTTCAAGTTTTGGTGGGCTAACCACTAGTTGAATGGCCAGAATTATATTTTTATTGTAAAATCAAAAACAAAGCGGATCTTGTTAGTGTAATAATGATGATCAACCTATTTTTATTTTATGATACTTGGCTATTTCCTGAGCTAGAAAGAATCTGGAATTAACATTAATACTGCTTGGTACTAGTGGAGTATTATTATAATTTGTTTATTTAACAGAGTAATTTATTTTGATTGGATTTTGTTTGCCGGATCATATTAAAAAGCCTTGAAATTGACATATTAATTTAACTGGGTTCTCTCTCTATGCCTACAATAAAAATGGGTGTTAAGAGTTTGAAGACTAAAGATTTATATCATACAAATCTTCAAATTAAATATCAAATACTTATATTATTGAATTATAGATGAGAATAAGAATTGATTCTAGAAAACAATTTAATGTTGTTTCAAAAATACTTCACATTTTTTTTATTGTTGACAATTTCATTAACATAATTAGTTTAAATTTGATACGTTTAGATTTAGGATACGTCTGTAAAGTACAAAATGAACGTTGTGGTAGTCCTTAAAAGAGCCACTGAGTCCCTTGTAGTATGCGCTGTGACTCCATCTTGTTGGAACCAAAAGGTTTTACATAGCTGGTCCTAAAAAATTTACCTTGTTTAAGGGAAACAAAAGTAGTGATAAATTTGTATTTTTTTACCCGAGGCTATACTACCGCTTTTCTGAGTCGCTCCAGCGTCCACCTGGGCGACAAAATCGACTACTTTCAGAAATACTGTTCTATACCATTTACAATATAAGTAATAACCGTTTCGGTGTTACGCTGTTTGGCATTCATTTTGTATTATTTCTTCTTGAAATTATTATAAAAAATGTTCAGAAGGCACAAAATGAAGGTCTCACTGATGAAGAGCTGAATGTGTAAATCCTTTTGTATTCTATTACAATTTATCAAAATCGAGAGAACCCTAGAAAATTCACAGGCAATAGGTTTTGCTACACCTTTCAATAAACCGCCGTGCATATACACTAGAGACTTTTTTGTCAGTTCTGCTGGTAATATTTAATATTTAAAAATGGATTAAAAAAAAAAAATTTTAAAAACGAAACAGATTTGATCTTGATTTCTTTCAAGTCGAACGGTCTAAAATATTCTTACTGTCTTTAGTCGTCTAAAACGTTCTGTTGGCAAGAATTTGATATATTTTCAAATTCATCTGACTAGGAATCATTTATGACGTTTACATGATATACTTGGAAGTCGACTTTCATCCAAAAATTGTCCATGACCAACCCAGATCGGCTTTAATCCAATTTGAGTCAATCCGATCATAAAATTTGCATGTAAACCCATATCGACTTCAAATAGACTTGGAAATTTTAAAATGGAGTATTAACTGAGGCAAAATCTAACCTAGAAAATAAAAATTTGCTTGTAAACGTTTGTCAAACTGATTTGAAGTCGATATCAAGTCAATCTTTCAATCTGACAAAGCTAAAGGTTTGAGGTTCAAGTTGATCTCAAGTCAATTTTGAAGTCACCATGTAAACGCCATAATTGTATTTACCTACTTCTCTAGTAAACTTTTCAAGGGATTCCTCAATATTATTGAAAAACAAGTTGCTTGCATTGCAATATGCGTTCACACATCAGTCATATCTCCAAAGTAGATCTGTTCCAGCTTCTTTAGTATTATGGGACATATAAGAAAGACGCAGATATCTTCAAAATAAAAAGTCTAGTTAAATATTTTTCTCAGTTACATTTATTAAATTGTTTTCTTCATTAAGAAATTTAAAAAAGCAAAAGATACATCAAAGCTATAGTTTATTTGTACATGAAAGATTCAAACCAAAAATGAGTCTTAATGTATCTTGGCAAGCCATTTTTTTAATTTATATTTCTTGAAATTTCTTTTTTGGGAGAAAATTATTACAAAAACTATCACATTCAACAACAACAAAGTAGAAAGTTACAAAAGAGAAGGAATTTCTCTTTTTTCATTATTATATTTTTTTTTTTATTATTCATGTACGGTTTTCTTAATTATTAAAAATTTAGTTGTTTTTTTTTTTTTGGTTTTGTCAATTTTTTGTTCGTTGTTGTTAAAATCCAAGACACATTACGGTGCAAAAATATGTTGGAACAAATAATTGACAATATTTTCTTTTTTAAAACAAAAAAAGTTTTATTTCCTTTTATTTATTGTAAACTATATGCCACCAAAAAAGTGGTTACCATCGATAAAATCATTCCAAAACGTGATACATCTGGTCCAGCACAACTTGATTTTATATTTGAACTTGCCGCCAAAGTAGCTGTTGATGATTTTTGTGTGGCTGGTGGAATCATCGCTGAAGGATCATTTGGGGCTGGTGGATTGTATTGTTGAGGTTGTTGCTGCGGTGATTGTGGTGGAACTCCTGGATATGGATTATTTGGATCATTTTGATCCGGTGGTGGAACATTATAACATACAGTTCGTGTAGCTGTTGTTGCGTTCATGTTATTCGGATTTTCTGGAACTGCAACATTTACCGGTTCTTCTACACATAATGTTCCATATTGTGGTGGTGGTGGTTGACCATTCATATTGTCTTGTGGGAATGGTGCTAATGGTGCTGAACTTACTGGACTATGAATCAAAGGAACAGAACCTGGTTGTTGATTTGGATCAACTGGAGGCATACCAGGTTGAACTGGTGTCATTGGCATTCCTGGTTGTTGTGGAGCTCCGGCATAAGCTGGTTGAGGAGCTACACCAGGTTGTGGAGCTACACCAGGTTGATTCACTGGGACTTGAGGTTGACCACCTGCTGGTTGTACTTGTGCAGTATCTGTTCCAGCTGCTTGGGGTGTATTATTAATGATAATAACTCGATCTTTATCATCATTATTATTATTATTATTGTTGTGTGTTGGAGTTAATAAATGGCCTGCAATTGCGCCACCGACAACACCTAAAGCAAGTCCAGTTCCTAAAAATATTATATTTAATATAAGAATTTTTTTTTCTTTCGTTAAAATATTTTATCAAATTACCTAAACCAGGTCCAGATGATTTCTGTTGGAAAGGTGATTGTCCTGCTGGATAATAACCGGGTGCAATTCCTGTACCTTGATAAATAGGCGGCGACTGTGGTGGTGGGAATCCTGCTGGATATCCTGGTGGATGATATGCTTGTTGTGGGTATCCGCCTTGTGGATAATTACCTTGTGGATGATAACCGCCTTGCGGATATCCGGCAGGCTGTGGATATCCAGATTGTTGTGTATGTGCTGTCTGTTGATGTATTGGCTGATGTTGGAAAGTGTGGTTATTATGATGTTGGGTGTGATTATGTCGATAATGGTGTGCAGTATTATGATGGTGACTTGCCTGTTGTCCTGCTGGATGTGGATAAGTTCCCGCTGCAACAGGTTGCCTAGGATAACCACCGGATGGTTGATATGCGGGTGGGGCTTCATGAAGATTTGTGTGAGCACCACCAGCAACATTTTGGGGTGAATATGCAGGTGGTGGTCCTGGATTTGCTTGTGCATATGTTGGTGGTTTATTAACAGCAACAGCATGAGCATCATTTTTCGGATCTTTCCATCCAATTTGTGATGGTTGATTTTGAGCTGGCATTTGCGGTGCACTTGCTACCGCCGGACGGTTAGGTTGTGAATTATAATTTGGATAGCTCAATTTTGCAGCATCTGCATGAGAATTAGATTGTTGAAATGTTGGTTTTGTAACATGTCCCGAACTAGACGTATGTCCTGATGATGATGTTTGATGTCGTCGACTACTCGAACTACTACTACTACTGCCACCTCTTCGACCTGATGAAATTGTTCTTTTTCCATAAGATAATTGAGAAATAGCTAATAGAACAATTATTAGACAAAAAAATTTCATTCGACCCATTTTTTATTATTTGTTTTTTCTGTAAAACGGAGGAAAAAATTTATTAAAATATGATTTTTATTTTTATTTAAAATATATAAAATTTATTGGACAAAATACAAGAGCAGCAGCACACAAGTACTTTTCAGAGACGATTAAAGTATAGAACCAAAACGTCTTATAATAAATATAAAGGATCAATCCTACTGCACAATTTCTTCGATTTTTACCTGGAAAAGAAAATAGACTAAAAATTAAAAGGAATATATTCCTTGTGTATTTGTGCCGACATTATACATATATGGTGTGTGCAAATAGGGAAGTACACTTTTCCAAAATATACATGTGCATGATGTGCATGAAAACATTCTTTTTTTCCCCTGGGATATGTGGTACATGCGTATAATAAAATGGAATAGTGTATGTTAGGATAGAAACAGATGTGCATAAGGAAATAAGTGCATATACAGGGTATTTCAGTATGTTGTTATGATAAACTATGTTTTAGATATGCTGGTAGAGGGTAGACCAACGAAACTTGAATTTGTTATGTTTTTATATATGATGTGACAATAAATTTCCGTGACTGTCGGCTACAGAAAAATTAAACGAAACAATATTTTTCAAATTTCTCTTTTTCTTTATTCAAAGTGATTTCAATGCGTTTTTTTTACAAAGATTTAATAATACTTTCAAATACGTGTTCAAATTCATTTTGTGGTATTGCTTTCAAAGCATGTGAAATAAAGCTTTTAAATGATCACAATTATCATCGAAAATCATACTTTCAATTTCATTTTCATTTTTGAGAATAATGAGAAGTCACATGTTGGTAAATACGATGAATGATTCAACACACGCACAGAGTTTATTTCGTGCCAAAAATTGTCGAAACAATTAGCGAATTGCGAATTTGTGTAAAGGTCCAATTATAATGGGAAGAGCATCAAACACAGCTCAACAAATTTTAGCTATCAAATGTTATAAAACTTCCAAATAAAAATCCTAAGTAATTGTTTGACCAGTTACTTGGTGGAACGAATGATGCCTTTGGGTTTTGATGATAGCGAGAGTTTCCCTCCTCTTTCAAATATTGTTTATACCATTCAGAATTCTTCGATTTTAATAAACAATTGTTATCATTAACTTTTTGTGTGTTGTATCAACTTTAGCGTTTTTTAACTGATAATAAAAAAGACGTTATAAAACTGATAAGTTTCAACCAATAAAATGTTGTTTACTAGAGATGACGGCTCTAGTTGCAGAGATATTAGAGAAGTCCCAGAATTTTATTGTCTCGTCGTGTATTATGAACCAGTATTTCGTGAAAAGAATTAACAACAACAAAAAAAAATTACTAATTAAAATTTGTATTCAAAATTTTGCAATTAAAATTTTCGGGTATTATAATTATTTTTCGTGAGTTTTGTAACAAATATGTTTTTTTGTTTCTTTTTGTATTCGAGATGATTTTACGTTTTCGGTTTTTTTTTCTTTATTTTTTTTGGAATGGATCAATAAAGATTATTAGTCATCCTCATATTTATTTTGTTGAAATAAAATTGAATTTAAATATTTACTTAATTAACAAGTGTCCGCGAAAAAATATTTCTTTCATTTGCAAATTTTCAAAAAATGCTGTTCCCCCTTTCTCCTTCAATAAGTAAACTGTCCTAATTCCGACCTAATAACATTTTTATACTAATATCAAATTGATTGCGGTCTTAAAATGGTTAAACACTATTTTTCAACTAGTGTCCACCATTTTAGGGGGGCTAATCAAACTGTTGTTGATAAGAAAACTAAATGATGTCAGAATTTTAGGACACTTTTCATGTTATATCGAAAAAGTTATTTGGTGTTCTCCTTCATTCCTTATCATAGTTTGGTCATCTAATCTAAATGAGCTTTTATAGTACCTGTTTTTTTTGTTGTACATTACAAGAAATTATGTTTAAGTAATACATATTTTTTTAAAGTACATATTTAGAACATCAATAAAGAGGTTGCACCTTAACAGAAAAAAAAAAACCAAATTATTATTCCGACACGCAATAATGTCGTCAAAGAAAAACCACCAACGAACACAAAAAAAAAAATCTATAACTTTGGAAAATTATTGATTTGAAAGCGAAAAAAAAGCGAGATTAAAATATGAAGTTTGAATTTTTCCAATAATAAAATGGCAAACAGAGATCCATCACCAGATCAATTGCAAGATTTCCAAAGAATGTGATAATTAGTTTTGTTAATATAGTCACGGGGTGTAGGTTGGGAGGCAGGCAGGCAGATAATAACCTCCGCGCCGTTCGCGGACTGTAAATGACCTTAACTCGGCTGACTTTCGCAACAAAATTTTTTCTTTTTTTCTTCTTCCTAATTTATTTATAAAACTTTTTCTTAAGAAATTGTGAACATTCATTTTGTGCGCTTAAAAATCCAGAAAAATAATAATTCTTAAGAATTTTGAAATTGTTAATAATTAAAATTTATGAAAAACAAAACAACATTTTTATTAATTATGGAAAAACCAGTTTTTTTGTTTTTAACGTTGATATTTTTTTAAAAACTTTTGACGACGTACAAAATATTTTTTCATTAAAACTTTCGCGATTTGTGCATATTTTTGCTGCTTTTTTTTTCTTCTTAAACAAAAACACCAACAAACAAAAAAACAAATATAATTTTCTTTTTACCTAATTTAATTTTTTCAAAAATTAAAAAATTTTATATCATATTTTACTTTTCTCTCTCTCTTTTTTTAAAAACGTGGCGAATTTCGATTGCCAAAAATATGTACAAAATAGTTTGGATCTCTTTTTTAGCTTTTTTTATTTATTTTCGTTAAACTTTTTTCAGCATCCACAACAACGTTATTTCCGTTCAATTGTAAAAACTCGACTGGTTGTTACTGTGCTGGTCGGGATTTATACAGTTTATTCAATGTTTCTCCACAGACGTTTTGAGAAGCACTACTAAAACAATATTGGGGCATAAAAAAAAAGTTTAAATTCATTGAAAAAATTCCGGTTTTTTTTTTTTTCCATACATATATGAAATTTTTATTATAAGAAAAATATTTCACCATAAAAATGTATCAATTAACGTATACAAGCATAATGTATCTTTTTTGTTGGTCTCCCCACCATTTTTGGAGCTATTACATGTTAGGGTAAACGTGGGAGTGTTATGGCAAACTTTCAACTTTCTGACTTTATTTTAATATCCATCATTTTGTGTTAGTAATTGATTAGAATTCGGAAAGTGTTTTCAAATTTCGTTTTAGGAGTCTGGTATAAGTAAAATATTAATCCAGAGGGTAGTGTTCCTAAATGTTACGCTCCTATATAAACGAGCAAACAAAATCTACATCTTGTAGTATTGTACTTGTAAAGTATGAGTACAAATTTCAAGTAATTAAAGAACAACCAAACAACCAGTAAATGAAATGAAAATTCTACGAAGTTGAAAAATTTGATTTTTAACGAAAATCACATACAAAATTCAGTGATCTGGAAAACTTTGAAAAATTAGGAGTTTGGTTAACTAACTGAAACAAGATTTTTCATGAAAGTTTTAAACACTTTTTTTTTTTTTTTTTACTAATAACCTAATATGAACGTTACAAAGTCTCATGGGCAAAGGGTTTTAAATTTGCTGCACAATTCTTAATTAAGTTCGTTTAAAAAAGAATACTAGCTTAAACTTTGCAATCTGGCACGGATTTCCACGTTTTTAAACTTTCACCACTATCGGAATCGCACGAATCCATTTTCAAAATGAGAAACACAAGTTCCTTTAAAGCCACAGAATGCAGTACTTCACTGCTGTCCTATCATCACTATCATATAACTGATATTACAGTCCTTCGCTTTCAACGGACTGTGATCATAGTCTCCCGCCTGCAAAGAGTTAAAACGTAGAAAATTGACCTTTTGTAAGAAATACTTATGGTCCAAGTAGAATGACGGAATTCACGACACATTCAACTTTAAAATATATACATTTTCAATTAGACTACACAGAGCGTGATGGATCCACGACGGACTATTACTTAATACAATCTGAAAATCATGAATCCGTAATTCTGTTTCCTGTATTAAGCTAGTTGTAGAGGGAATTTCAATAAGAAACAATGACGGGACAGTGGTGCATACACTGCTTACTCATCTTTTGTAACAATACCTTTTTTGTGTAACAAAAACATAAAGATCATTGTGTCATTGTTTTTTTTTATTGATACAATGGATACAAAGAAGTATGCTATATCTCTCTACTTTACCCTATATGTATTTCATTTGATTGGTAAAAGGGGAGCTTTTTTGTTGTTATTTTTAATCAAAAAAATTACCCATGCGCAATTGTAAATCATCATCGATTCTGTTGTATTTCTCTTGATTCTTTAGAAACTCATATAAAATAAATAACTATGTCGCATTTGTATAGAGAGGAACATTCGAGGTTGAGTTTAGGTCACCCCTTCCTCCCTTATCGTCCCGCCGATGATATTAAATTTTTGATGAAAATCTCGTAAAATAGGCTTCCCAAGCTTCCCAAAACACAAGAAAATCTCTTGTAACTTTTTATTTTCATTTATAGATTTTGTTTACTATTATCTGAAAATATTTTTTTGAATGACGGCGAATTCCCTTTGAGCATGTTTGTTGTGTCTTCTTTGGCTCCACCTAGGCTAACTTGAAGAAAGTTAACCTATCTATATGATAAAATTCATTATTTTAAGAAGAAATCAAGAAGTTGTAGTAGATATGGACATTTTTATTTGTTATGAAATTTTTTTCAAAAATTACGTAAATTTCAGGTTTCTATGAAATCGATGTGTCTGTATTATCACCAATTAGATTAATTATTAAGAAGATATGACAAATCTTAGAAAAATCTTTATTAATCCGAATTGAAGATTATTATGACGTCGATACTAGTGAATCAGGAATTTCCAATTAATTTTCATTTGATGACGTCAAAGAAATCTATTAAAATAATATTGTGAAACCTGTTTTTTATTATATCGTTGTATTCAAAACAACAAGAAAACACTATCGCAGATTATTTTTAAATTAAAATATAATTTTTTTTTTCGCCTGTGTGTTACCAGAGTTTCATTTATATTATTAATGGTTGCTTATAAAAATTCAATAGTGTAGTGTTTCATATTCATATAACTAAACTCGAATTTTTCTATTTAATTGCATTAATGCAGAAATGGTTTGATCAAATCAATTATCGATCCATCAAACAATAACTGATTAATCGTTTTATTTATTTACATTTACTCTAAGGATAATATCTTTGGATTAGGAATGATACGAATTGAAGGATCAATGCCAGCAACAAAAGCTTTTGAAATAGTAAATCATAAACTACAAGAATAAAATATTGATTAAAAGCATATCGTTCCTGTGGTCACGGATAGGGCATCTGTCATAAAGAAAATGGGTCCGTTGATGGGCATTTACCACAAACTTTGCCACTCACATGGTAATTCTCTTGGGTGTTATAGATATTTTATACAAAAGATTATCCCCGAAAGTAAATTTATCAGTTGAAAATGAAAGCTAACAAACTTTTTAAAAATCAGATGAAGAATACCAGTCAGATGAAGATGAAGATAATACTTCGAATGAAATTCAAATCTGCAATGATAGTCGATTTCCCAAATCGAGTTAGTTTTAGTTGCAAAGCTACCCGTGGCTGTGCAAAGAGTGCAAAAAATTGCTAAAATATTTGGAAATTTAGAAGTCCGACTTACATTATTATAAGCTATAGACAATTTGACTAGTGGTTAGTGGAGTATAAGCCCCATAAATATTTTATTTAATTATCATGTTTTATTTAATATGCGCCTGGAAGTAGGCATTTTATGATTTTAGTGGGGAAAAAATGCTTCCCTGTTTTACTATCAGAATTACATTTTCTCTGCTTCTTCAGATGGATATTTATCACCATTCTTAGGAATCTTTCTAGTAATACATAATCACATATTAAAGAGAAAAAAAAAACAGCATAGTTTTGGCCAACATAAACGGTTTTATTCTGTCTAACTTTTAATCTGGCTGAGTTTAAACTTGGTCCTAGTTTTAATTGCATTCCAAACTATCTATCCATAGATTACATATTTTAAGTTCTTCAAAATGAATTTCATATTTCCTGAATGAGTCTGCCGCATAATAACGAAAATAAATTCATGAAATCGATAATCAGGTTTCTAACTGAATTATTGTTTTAGCAGTTTTTACTGCATTGAACATAATCCTAGACCCTATATATTTGTTATTAGAACTTATGCAAATTTAATCAGAAAATAATTGTTCAGTTAGCTTTAAAGAAAGTTTTTCACTCTTTTATTAGACTTGAAATGTTACGTATGCCATTTTCCATAATTAGAAAATCAATTCATACAAATGGAAAGTTGCATCATTGAGAACTTTCGTTACCTAAGAGGTGTTGTTAGCATTTAAATTGTTTTACACTTCCTATTTCAAGTTTTCAAAAATATGATAGTACGTAAATATGTGTCAGCCAGATATTGTAGAAAAGCCACAAACAAAATTTGAAACGACTGTTTGATCGCGAATCTAAAGTGTGAAACAACTAACGTGCTAACACATCTCTGATTGTTGAGGTTCAGGTTTGATTCCATGGTTTGGGTAAATTTAGGTATCTCTGAATAGTAAAAAAAAGAAGGAAACAATTTAATAAAAGGTTAAGTAAGCTGTTAAAAGGAGGAACAATTCGTAATAGAAGAAATCTGTTTTTAGATCGCCACAACTTAGTAATAATAACGAAATTTCTTTTCTTTTTTTTTTGTGTGTGTTTTAAATGTCCATTTGTCTTGTTCCCAAATTACCAAAAAAAAAAACATGTTTCTTTTTTATGTATTTTAAAATTTATTTAATAATAATATTGTATTTAAAACAAAAACAAACAAAAAACATTCCAATGAACAAGAATTTCTCACAGGTTTTCTTAATCTTGTTCTTATTTTGATGAAATTTTTTTAGTGAATTACAAATTAAAATAAAATCAATAAAAACAAAAAAAAAAAAAGTGAAACATTTGGTTGGTTTTGTTGCAATCCAAATTATAATAATTATAATTTTACAACAAAAAAAAACATCAACTTTTGCAGCGTTATTTGGGTTCGTCAAAAACAAATTTTAGCTATAATAATTTTTTGATTTCGTTTTTTTTTAAATTTAACTTTTAGGTTTCTTTTTATTTTGGTATTTTTCTTTAAGAATTTTTTGATTGTTGAAATTTTATATTTTTTTAATAATTTTAGGCTCAATTCTTTTTTTAACAAAAAAAAGTCCTTTCATCGATGTCAATGGCCCTAACTGGTTAGGGTTGGTCAGACAACATCAATAGTATAATAGTGAGCCACTAGCAACGCGTTCCCTCTCACGCTATTGTCTGAGCAACATTTTTAAATAAATTAGAAGTATTTTTTTGTTAAATAAAGTTTTTTTTAATTCAATAATTATGCTTGTTATCATGAATGCATTTTAATATCGGCCTGAACGTATGCAATTCTTTAATTTCTTTATGCAAATTTATGTAAACAATAGAATTTCTGTAAGTTTTTTAGTCCAAGAGATCGTGGACCTAGAAAATTTTATGATTCTTTCGTTACTACTATAGACAGATGAATTTTAAATTCAAAGAAATAACACAAAAAGTAAACGGCAGCTTAAAATCCAGTGATTACACGTAAACACATAGAAAATAGTCGGGAGGTGTCAGATACCATCATCTTGAAGGCCAATTTACAGCGATATTTCTTGAAATCACATTAACGCCAAATCGTGATTTTAATAAATCGATGGTTTGTGTCGCTGTATGACAAAAAGAGCCATCCTGTTAAAACCGCATGTCGACAGGATCAATATTATCCATTTTCTCAAAGAAATATTCATTGATTATGGTCTAGTAACGATCTGATTGACTATAACGCGAGGTACTGCCTCATTTTTAGAGAAATAAGGATCAATAATGCCACTAGCGTGTAAATCACATGTTTCTGGATATAATGAGGTCTTTATTTCCTGATAAACTTACATCCAGTGATTCACTTCTCCTTGTCGTACTTTTTACTTTTTTGAGAGTCACGTCACTTTTCGAATAAAGCCAAGTATGGAATCATATATTTAGATTGAGACTAAATCGTATCGTAAAGGCATTGCAATTCTTATGCTTTTTGGATATTATTTGTATCAAATCGAGTTACACGATTCCACTCTAGTAAATCTAATTTTCTTAAACTTCTTCTACTATTGTATTTTTTGAATTGAGCCTAAAAGTTTTTCAAAATTTAGTAATTTTTAAGTTTTTTTTCCTTAAATGAATAAAGAATTTTTGTTTTGGTGTGAAAAATACAAAAAAACAATCTTAAAATTCTTAGGTGATAAATTTATCAAAGAAAAAATATTTTTTAAACCAAAAAAAAAAAAAAATGTTTTTTATTTAAATTTTATAACTTTTAATTAACTTCCAATAATTAAATACTTTTGTATAAATATTTGTAACATCATTCTCACTATATGAAATATTGTTATTTTCCTTGTTTATGGCATTTGTTGTTATCCAATAGCGGATGGATCTCGGAGAATGTCCAAAAGTTCATGATTTGGCTCTGCGTGCTGATTATGAGAATGCTGCAAAATCAAAAGACTATTTTTATGATATTGAGGTAAAAAAAAAAATCAAAATCCAAATTTTTATATGAAATACTAATTCCAATTCAATAAATACTATAAAATCTGATATATAGGCAATGGATCATCTTCAAGCATTCATTGCCGATTGTGATAGACGAACGGATGCTGCAAAAAAACGTTTAGCTGAAACCCAAGAAGAATTAACCGCTGAAGTAGCTGAAAAAGCGAATGCTGTACATGCTTTAGCCGAAGAGATTGGTAAAAAGTTAGCTAAAGCCGAAGCATTAGGTGAAGCTGGCCAAGTTGAAGAGAGTATGAAATTAATGACTGAAATCGAAGTTTTACGTAGTAAAAAAGCAAAAGCTGAACAAGAATATCGTGCATCAATGCCGGCATCAACTTATCAACAACAAAAGTTACGTGTCTGTGAAGTGTGTTCAGCATATCTTGGTATACATGATAATGATATTCGATTGGCTGATCATTTCGGTGGTAAATTACATCTTGGATTTATGACGATCCGTGAGAAATTAACGGAACTCGAAAAAACTGCCGGTCCGCGTAAAGTGGAATTACGTAAAGTTGTCGGTTACGGAAGTTCACGTGATCGTGATGATGATAAACATAAATCTCGTTATTATGTTGGCGGACGAGAATTGGATCGTCGTTCACGTGTTCATCGATCACGAAGTCGTGAACGTAAACAAGGAAAATCTTCGACGAATCGTCGATCAAGATCAAAAAGTCGTAGTCGTAGCCGTAGCCGACATACATCAAGGCGACGATCGTATTCTAGAGAAAGAAATCGTTATTAATATTAAAAATTAAAATATATTTAAATTACATTTCTTATTAGTTAATTGAAAAGAAAAAAATTTTAAAAAACATTAATTAATAATATTACTTGTCGGCTATATTAAGTAGATTTGTTATCATCTTAAATCCGGCACTGTTTTTTTTTTTTTTTTTTTTTTTTGCGAAATATTACTGACTAATTTTTGTCCTAAGGCTACATTGTTTATTATTTGTAATTTACAAAAATAAATTAAAGGCGAAATTATTATATAAAAATTTTTATTTTTCCTGTATTTTTCAATTCAATAATTCCTAATTTTTCCTTTCAACGAAAAAATTTATTTTTTCCTATTTACTTTAAAATCATGACAGAAACTGTTGAGAAAACATTTTGTACAGGAAGCTCTTATTCTGGACAATGGAATACTTTCGGAATGACTGGAGAAGGTGTATATACATTTCCTGATAATACAAAATATTATGGAAATTTCGAAGATGGCGTGTTTCATGGTAACGGACGATTAGTGTTTCTAACAAATTATGAAATTCATGGTATTTGGATGAAAGGTGATCTTAAAGAATATAAAACATTTTTTCCTGATGGATTAGAATTCGTTGAAGAATCATGGAATTATTGTCAACCGCCAGACAGACGTTATGCATTTTGTATACAAAATGGTATACCACCAGTTGGTGAAGGTTTTGTAACAAAAGATAAAATACCACGTAAAATACCATATGGTTGGTATGATACAGAAGAAGGATTTTATGATCCGGAAAAAAGTATTTTAGTATCGGCTACAAATCTGCATAAAAAATTACGTATTCCAACAAGAGAAGAAGAAGAATGGTATTGTAATAATTGTCGACAGGGTTACGATATTGAAGAATTGGTAAATTTTCAAAATTTTAATTCTACTAAATCTGTATCAAGTAGATCATCATTAAAGAGTAGAATTGTAACATTTTCAGAAATAAGTAATTTATAAATTTGAATAACAAATGTGTAAATAAAAGAAGCCATTTGAATGGAATAAAATCTTGTAATAAACTTTTTTGTTAGATTTTATATTGCTTTTTTGGACAGGCCCAAGAAGTGAAGTGCATACAATACTTGTATTAAAAATCATTGAGTATTTTGTAAGGAAGTTTTAATTATGTTCACATTATCTTTTCCTATTTTAGAAGTCTGATATAAGCGAGATATTAGTCCCAAGGATATTGTTTCTGACTACTAACGTTATACCCAAGTTGATGACGTAAAGCAGAGGAAAACTATAATGTGTGAAAAAAAAAACTAAGGGTTACTTATCTATTATCACCATTATCCAATTTTTGAATAACCCGAAGGATCAAGGGCGGCAACAAATAACATCCTCTTATGACAATACAGCTCAGAAAGAACTTTAACCTTGTTCACAACACTTCTTCAATAATTGGGCACTCTAGCACTCTCATATTCCAATTAAGGACATGCAGTTTCCGTATCAGTTTTATGGTCTTTCTTTTCTTCTACTTATGTAGTCCTTTCTGATTTAGAAAAGTTAATTTTTTTAGCCTTATTCCTTCAGCTAAGAATATGATCTTCACTGTGGCCTAGGAGCTTAAAATTAAAAGAGTGACAATAAAATAAAACTCCATTTTTTAATGTTTAATAGCATTTTTTTTTTCTTTATATATTTTCTTTTGCCATTTCAATAATTTTTACAACAAATCCTTAATAAATAAATAAAAAATAGAAATAGTAAAATTTCCTAAAATCTAAAATATTATACGATATTTTTGTGGCGCTGCCATTTTTATGAGAGAATATCGATAACAAAAAATTTTCAATAGCACATCAAAAAGATGTGTTTTAAATATTATTTACAAATTTTATTTTATTTTTTTGATTTAAACTAAACAATATTTGAGATAATTAAAAGAAAATATGAATTTATGCTAAGAAAAATGAAAATAAATAATTTATCCTATATAAAATTATTACTAATTTCTGGTCTAGATTAAACTAAATTCTAATTAAGCACAAAAGGATCAAGTAAAAATTCACTGGGATAAGAAATTCATCTAAAATAGTCCTATTTTTAGAGACGAGGAGGCTAATTACTTTACTTGTTTCTATTGTTTTAATTTGTTTGTGATCTTTTGGAATTGAAAATTACTGTTTGGGTTATTTAACTATTTACGTTAAAAGAGATAAAAGTCTGTCCTTTTTAACAACTATCCAGATATGGAATCATGTATTTCGATTTGAACAAAAATCGTATCGAAATGATAATCTTTTTTCGATTCCATTTTAGTAGTCTCAATCGAATTATATACAATTCCATTCCAGTTTTGAGTTTCTATTGATTAGTGCGCTCCATTTTTCTCACAAATTCTGATATTGAACCGAAAACTTATGCTTTCAACCAGTTTCCACGAAAACATTTTCTTCATATTTTTCTTTTTATAAAAAGAATACTAAAAATAGTATTGATAAAATTATAATAATTGCAATAATAAAATAAACATTAATGTTTGATATTGAATAATAATAATAGTCATTCATGTGTTCTTCTTCATTAATACCATTTGTTGAATCATTATTATTTAGATGATTCCTTATAAAACGTTTTCTTTCGTTAATTTTTGTAGATATGATACGACGATCGAAACGTTTCCGATGATTATGTTTAGTAGTTTTCGTTAGAAATTTACAACACTAGGAACATGTATAGAATGGCTCATCGAATGGTTTCACTCGAACCCTTAACTTGTAATGATATTCTTTAAGATAACTTTTTAAACTGTTCGGTAATTGTAGCTCATTGATACTATCATATTTTGCATTACTAACGATTGTTGCACGACAAAGTTGTTGTAATGAAAATGTAAAATTACGATTTAATGGAATGGTTAACATTGGTTCAAAGAACATAACACATGATGGATCTTTATAGTGTTCTAAAAGTCCAGTTACAGTTGATGCAGTAAAAACTCCCGGATCATGACAATCAAAACTGGAAAAGAAGAAAATGTTTTTATTACTTTTTCCATTTGTACAAAACAAAAGTAATTTACCTGAATTTATGATTGAATTGTTCAATACGTGCATGTAATGATCGACCATATTTTCTGAATGTTACAGAAAAAAGATATTCTTCTTGTGCAGAATCACGTAAAAGAAATGTACCTTCTGGTTTACCTTCTAATAATCTTTCAGCTTCATATCGATCCATTTTACCCCAATAAAAACTAGAGCTTGTAATTTTTTCTAAATCCGGTACTAAACAGTGAATATAATCGACCTGGGAAAATAAAAAATAAAAAATTAATATCATATTTACAATTAAAAATCATAGCACACAAAATTTACCTGCGAATGTACCACTGTACCACCACCGAATGTTCCAACCGATGGATTACAAAGCATATGCCAAGCATTCTGTGATGATGTTATTGCATTGGCAAGAGCTGATCCAACAATTTCTGGACCAAGACCAGAGACTTGTGAGAATGGCAATGTAGTCGATTGAATTTGTGATAAAACTGGTTGTTGCTGCTGCTGTTGTGATATAAAACCAGGTGGTGGTTCAACACCATTTTCAATTTCTAATGCACGTAAACGTCTTGCTCTTTCATCACAATCTTCAAGTGGTCCAACAACAAATTGTGATGGTTGTGGATGATTAACAGAAAATACAAAAACATTTGATGATCCACCACCGCCACAACGTGCTAAAGTTTGAATTAAATGTTGTTGAACACATGGTATCGTATGTGTTGCTGTTGTTTGTCCAACTAATTTTGATGATGGTGTTGTAATTGTTGATGATTGTGATGATGAAACACCACCACCGGATTCCGTTGATATAGACCATAAATTAACATTCTCATCTTGTGTTGAATTAATATTATTATTGTTGTTATTGTTGTTATTATTATTACTATTATTACGTTTGGCACAATTGAATTTTGTCGCCCAATTACGTTTATTTGTAGCTTTTAAAACGGCAGCAGTTTGTTCTGGAATCGATTCAGATGTTGTTGGATTATTATTATTATTATTATTATTGGAAGATTTTCCATTATCTCGACAAGCACATTTACAACATCTCCATTTCGATGGATATGATGTTGATTTTTTTCTTCGACAGCAATGATTTTTACCATCTAGAAAAAATAAGACAAGATTATTATAATTTATTAACTTCGGAAATATTGGATTGCCCCGGAAACTTAGTGCTGATACTTCCAGAAGACCTGAGAAATTCTGAGAGAACTGAAAGTTTTGTGAAAGATGAAAAAAGGGTTGTGAACTAAAAAACGATGAATACATGAATTCTTAAAAATCAACACCAAGTTTCCGGACAGCCCAATACAAAATATTCAAGTCTAATCTTGAGAGTCACGTCACTTTGTCAAATGAAGTGAAATGTGAGAATCTCATAAATCGATTTGATTCGATCATATTTACCTTCTGCACAGAGTGTTGAAAATCCGGAATTACAATCTTCAGTGAGTTCTTCATGATTTTCTGATGATTTTTTACAATTACTACTATTATTATTATTATTACTATTATTATTATTAATACAATTGGTACTGGTTTTGTTAAGATTCATCTCTTTTAAATTATTATTGTTTGGTATTGTACTAATATTACATATTGTACTATTTGTATGATTTAAATTATTATTATTAATATTATTATTAGTTGCTAAATTAAAATTATTTAATCTTTCACAATTATTAATACAATTATTTTCGTCATTATTTCCTTTTATATTTATTGTGGTTGAGGACGCTGTTGGTGACGACGATTCGTGTGGTGGAAAATTATTCACGAAATTCGTATTAACTGATAATGAATTTGTTGATGTTGTTGTTTTAAAATTTGATATCGAATTCAAATTATTCAATTTAATTTCATCAATTTGAATATTTTGTTCATTATTATTATTTGTTGTTATTGTTAAAGGATGATGATCACAAAGTATATTTTTTGTGAATGTTAAATTGAGTATTTGTTTATTATTATTTAAATTATTATCAAGATTGTCATTTGTTTGTTGTTGAATTATATCGATATCACCACCAATATCATCATCATCATCGATTGCTACAACTGATGTTGATACAGTTGCATCAACTGATGATGATGTTTGTCCATTTGGTAATTCCATTTTGGTCAATTGAATTTTGATAATAAAACGACGTGGTACAACTTCACCGGGTACTGTTAGTGTAGCACTTTCGATTAGAAGATGATTTTGATCAGATGTGGTTGTTGCAATCACATCTATCGTTGATGATGATGAAGAAGATGATGATGTCGTCGGTAAAGTTACTAAATTCGTTCTTTGAACACTACTTTCTGTTGTATTTGTTTTTGAATTTTGACTTGTCCGATTATTACTGGATGAGCTCCAATTTAATTTACTAAGACGGTGCCCCATTTAGTAGATAAAATGAATTCAAAGAAAAAATTAATTATTTTTTCTTTTTTTTTTTTAGTTGGTTCTTAATAGTTTTTTACATCAAAAGTATTAAAAATTTCACTATGTTGTTTTTTTTATTTGTTTCTATAAAATTTTATATCTTGTATATTTATTTTATATTCATTGAGTTTGTTTTATTAAAATCCTTAATAAACTGAAAATATGATCTGAAATAGAAAGAAAGGAAAACATAAATTAGAATTTATTGTAATTGTAATTATTTTTATTAAGGCTTTAACGAGCTAATTGGCAAAACACAGTGCAAATAAAAGAGCTGAAGGGAGTCATGTAGAGATAAACATGTGTTATTTTCCTATAGATCTCAGGAGAAGTCATCGTATAGAATTTTGGAGTATACAAGCTATCCTATATTTAGTAAAGCTATACCTAATTAACTTCCTTTCAAAAATCTGAAGTTCAGATTCAACGTTAGGAGTTACAAAAAGCCCAATGCATAGGAGATGACTGGCCTTATATAAGAATCTTGGTCTTAGATTCCATATCCAGTGAGGAAAACAATTTATTGGAATACATACATATTTCTAGTAATAAATCACGTTCTGCGACGAATGAGATGTATAAAAATTTCTAGTGCACGAAATTCAAAAACTGCATATTTTCAGGCGTGCATTAAAATACAATTTTGATAATGACTGACATTGTTTTTTCTGAGATCTTAACATCTTGCCTTACAATTTATTTATATGGTTTTTAAGAATTTAAATATGTGGCGGGCGTTGCCCGTCAAAGTCAAAGTGTACTGAAAATTCATGCGGGTGAGACTCGTCATTTCCACTTAAGGGATTAATAAAGTATAAAAGAGAGTATTGTGTTGTAATCAATTGACTTCAAGCACACCAAATAGAATATTATATATCATATCACTTACAAATGGCGGTTTAATAAAATATTTTTTTTTAAATCAAATATTAAGTAAAATAATTTGATTCGTATGTAATAAAAAAAAGTTTCAATCATGATTTTTCCAACTAAAGACGAGCATGTTTTTTTCTTTTCTTTATTATTTATAGAGAACATAAAAATGCGTATTTCAATTAATTTTTGTTTATGTTATTAAAGAAAGGAAAAAAATCCATTACAAGAAAAACGTAGAAAGAAAAAAAAAATATCGTGGTAAATTATAATTTCAAGAAAACGAAATGAAAAAAAAAAGTATATTTCGAAGAAAACTACCAAATTATCTATAATTTTCTCATTTTCATTTTTTTCTCTTTCCTCATTTTAAATTGAATTTACTTTCGTGTACAACAAAACAGTTTCTCGGAATCAATTTTATGATGTATTTTTTATACATGGTTATATTATATTTTCTATATACATGACGAATGAAAGCTTTGGCACATTTACAACCAGCTTAAACGTGACCTGTTCCGAGAAATCACTCTTTATAAAATAGTACCTCGTACTATGAAATGAAATAACACCACACCGCCCCACAAATGTTTGGTTTGTGAGTGAAATTTTCTGAGAAAACACATTTCAGTTTTTTTTTTTTTTTTTGAGTTTCTTTCTTGATTTACAAAAAGCCTTTGATACCCACCGACCGATGGATGTGTACTACAAAACCCCAGCACAGACATATAGGAAGGAGTGAGTGCAAAAAAAAAAAAGACTAGAATCCATCTAAAAAATATTCTCTTATCCTTTATTCTTTTTGGGGATTTTTTTTTCATTTTTATAAATTTAACTCTTCTTAAAAAAAGAATTCTGTTTTTAGATGAAAAAGTTTTCCAAGAATAATCTTACGATCGCTGATGATGACAAAACATAACAAAAAAAGGGGCAAAAAGCTTTATTTCTTGTATAGGGTGGCCAAAAAAAATAACTCGGACTAAGTTCCATTAGGATACTAGATGATATCTTACCCAGTAATACCAAAGGCACACATAGGGCATTCTCATACCTTAGTATCGATACTAAAGTATACCCTTGTGTATCAAGGTATAAAAAAGCATTGGCACATATTAAACAAAATATTTGTTTGACATTTCGGCGAGAATATGGGAATTTCTTTTCGCTCCTTTTAAATTAACTACATTACGCTAGTCCTCGACGACACACATGTTGTATACCACATGCTATATCCTTAAACCATGGCATGAATACCATATGTGTGCCTTTTAGTATCGGAATACTTCATTTCGTCTTGCAAACATTTGTGAAAGCTGCTATTCTATTTGTTCACCTATATCTACTATGGTTTCGAAAACTATAGTCCATACTGGATGGAGCAATGATTCTTCATCATGATGAATTTTCGAAATCTCAGATTGTTACTAACATCCGAAATCAGTGGTGGAATCGTGTAACTTGATTTCAATCAAATCGTATTGAAAAAGCATAAGAATTGCAATGTATTTTCGATACTATCAATCAAATTACACGATTCCAATCCTGTTTCCGACAATCATGTTGATCAGGGTCTCATACAGTAACTAAAGACCTATTTTAGTAAAAGATTTTCCCAATAAAAAACGTGTTGGTGAATTATGGCAACAATATAGATAACAAATTTGACAGGTTTAAACTACTTAACTGTCACATATGAACTGTCAAAATGTAACTAAATCAAAAATGGTGACAGATATAAGTTCCAAATTTAATTTTTAATCACCCAGTAGTATATATTTGTGTTCACCATCCAAAAATTTTTGGAATTATTTTATATATATTTATATTTAGAGACAGAGAATGAATCTTTTCCAAAAAACAAAACCCCATTTAAGTGGAATACTTTTAATTATAAAACCAACCAATTGTTGTAATCCCTGACGAAACATAGATACTCTAATATAATCCAATAATAATTGATTGTTGTTGTTATTATTATTATCATTATTGATTGAAATAACATAGAGAGATCCTTTTGTATGTACATTTCGGGATATCTATCCTATATATATATGTAGCTACTAGAGTTGTACAGCAATACTACCTACAACTATTAAAACGAAACATATAGGAAGCCCTTTTTCTCATTAATATTAGAACATTATATTTCCGATGAATTCCAATTTAATTTTATCAACAAGAAAATAGAAATTTTCAAAATGCTGACACACAGCACCAAGAAGGAGAAAAAAACTGAATTTCATTTTAATTATATTAATATTTGAGAAATTATGGGAAAAATAAACAAAAAAAGTAAAGAAATCAAACAATCTCACCTGAAATTATTTGGAATTGAACAAATTAATATATGAATATTTTGTGGAAATCTACTAAATTCAGAGAAATTCATTTGTTTTCTTTTTTTCATCTTTTAATGAAAAACAAACAATTCGTCGATTATGAAAATATAATTACATAAATTTGTTATATGAATGCGCATGAATAATTGTATTAAAAAGAATGTTAATATTTTATAAATAAAGAAAATTAACAGGAAATAATGACCATAAACTTATATTTCTCTATAATCAGTTATAAAAAGTCGATAAAATGTAGTAGAATCGCGATAATTTACAAATTGATAGAAATTTTTGTAATTGCATAAATAATTAACGATTATCAAAATTAATCTTAACACGTTGACTGCCCCACAGTTGTCACCACCATCACCCGTGACCGAAACTTGCCTTCTTCTCAACTAAGTTTTTTAATTTATGATATTTATCTAAGCTAATTTTTAAAATTTTTGAACAACATAAAAAAGTAGAAAACATTGTGCCAATAAAAAATGCACTATTTAACAACTAAAAATTGTCTAACAAGAATGACTAAGTACACTGCAGCGCCATGGTGGTCACGGATGACCCACTAGCGAAATAAACACACTGTTGTTAAAGAATATGATTTTCTTTCATCATAATATTTAATATTTTACACCCCTGAGCGCCTGAAAATTGCAATTTTTAATTTCCTGATGCAAATTTTAAAATTTTTATTTTAATCTGAGATCGTGGGTTCTAAGAAATATTAAAAAGAAAGACAACTGCTTTGCAACTTACATTCTTAGTACTGAAGAGGCTCATGTTCAGTTATCTGACTTTGGTGATTTCATATTTTTCAATTAAAACTACTCTTATTACACTGCATTTGAGGCCTTTGTTGAATGCACATCGCAGCATATAAGCTTTATAGAGGCTTTATATAGTATAATTAAAACTTCTGCAGCAGACAACGATAATTGATTTTCGTCGAGATTTTATACATTTCAAGATAACAATTTGTCACTTGGAAGTGTTAAAAATTTTAGGTGCTAACTAATGTGACTTTCAAAAAATCTTTAGGGGAATTTTCTAAGTAAATAGTCGCCTTACTTTGATGTTGCTACTTTTGAAAATTACCAAAGTCCGCTGTGCTGATTATAATCTCAGTTGGGGATTTTAAATTATTAATAAATAAAAAGAAAAGGAATCCAGGTGAAAAGAAGAAGAAGAAATTTTCCTGATCACTTTTTAATGAAAGTTCATTTGTTAAAAAAAGGTGTGAAAGCTGCCATTTTATTTAATATTTTCAAACAAAAACTTGTTAAGCTGCAAATATATGACATTAGGCGGCGGATATTTTGAAGAGAGATTTCAAAAAGTGATCGTACAAATTTCTTCTAGAGTAAAGATCTATAATATTACATCATCTTAAACTGTAAATCTATAAAAGAAAAACAAATAAATTCCAGATATTTTAGTTTTTTAAATAAGACTTTGACCTTTATTCAACTGAAAATCATGAATAATAATGATTTCATGAAATTCGATAGTTTTTTTTTAAATATCCAATCTGAATGGAGACTAATTTTAAACTATCGAAAAATAAAAATAAAAAATTATGCCAAGAGAACCAGTTATTAGATTAAGGTTGAGAAAACAAATCGATGGACGAACAGATTATCGTTGAAATCATTTCTTTTCTTAGTGAAATTATCAATCAATACTAAAAAAAAAAAAAAAAAATATAATACTTTCTCTACACACACAGTACAGGGTTGTGTCGTTTGATGATATGAAAAAAAAACAAACAAATGTCATTCATAACGAATTGCTTTTTTTTATACAAAATTAAAATTGCGTTGCGTATTACGGTAATACGGTGCTTTTTTAAGCGTGATAGAACTTAACATTAAAGAAAACAAGTACATGATAATATATGGCCACAGCGCATTCAGTCAATCCTATTTTGGGTCACTTTTTTGACTATTGTCGGCGGTATAACACGGAATAAATAACACGAACAATATTGGCTTACAAGACGTTAATTGTCAGCAACAGCCAGAGGTTTCACATAACTCCATAGGGAATCGTCACACTACCTTGCGGGTCAACTTACAGTACCATTTCTTTAAATCGTAATCACAATAAATCGATGGTGATTTGTGTCGCTGTATGGCATATAGCGTCATCCTGTTGACACCACATTTCAGCAGGATCAATGTCATTCACATATTTTCGAACAAATATTCATTGATCATGATCCGGTAACGATCTCATTGATCGTAACACGAGCTTCTGCGACAATTTGAAAGAAATAAGAACCAATTATATCATCAGCCTGTAAACCGCACCAAACGGTGTATTTTTCTTGATGTAATGGGGTCTCTGAAGTCTCTTCTAGATTGGTCTCACTCCACAAGCGACAATTTTTGTTATTGAACCCTAAATAAGGCTCATCGTTGAACACAATTTTGCGATAAAATAAGTCCCGTGAATCAACGATCAATTTTAAAACTCAGTTTGGATAACTCATGGTCGTTTCTCAAGCGTGAGTCTATTCATGATGAATTACCAGATTATACTTAACCTAAATAGCAAGAGCCGTGAGAATGACAGCTCGGATTGATAGTTATCTCTATCGGAAATTCTATCACGCTTTAAAAAACACCCTATATTTGTGTTTATCATTTTATTTTTTTTGGAGAACATGTTTAAACAATTGTTTTTTTTATATAATTTAAAATGAAATTATTAAACTTAAAAATTGCGTATAAGATAACACAGGGGCAGGAAAGTGACCGACGGGAAGAAACAAATTGTTTACGTATATAATTCTCGTAATTACACACATTTTGTGTACAATACGAAAAATGTGTGTTTAAAAAACACTTGTCGGTATTTTTTTTTTGTATTTATTGTTTATTAGGATTAAGTAATTTGCATTTTTTTTTGTTTCTAGTTTTTTAATAAATAATTAGGTAATTTCTTGTTTAAAAAATAAAAAAAAAAAATAAATAAAAAATTACATATCTTCTCTCTTATCAGACACGTCACATTTCCTACGAGACAAGAAAAAGAAATTCCCGGTAATTTATAAAAGTCTAATAAATAAAAAAAAAAAAAAAAAGTACGCAGCAAATTTCGAATTTCAAATAAAATTATTTCTATTTGATTTGAATTTGATGTTTGACTTTTAAGTTCACATGATCAGTTTTAGAGACAGTATGATGGGCCTGGACAACTCCTACTATATAGAAAAGAATACAGATTTGATATTACTAAGCTGTATATGTGACATTAGATGCACATTAGAAGTGTGAGCTTTTGAAAAAATAGTCACAAAAATTTGTGACTTTGTGGCCTTTCTTTTATATAGGTCCAAATTTCGTTGTGATTGAACATATTTTCGGTCAGAACTTTATGATGTTTTTTATAACCTGGCAGAATATGAATTAGTCTTTAAAAAAAAGTTATGATAGTGACGTCATGTTATGACCGTTATGACTGTGATCAGAATAAGTCTGTTACTTTATTTAAATATAAAAACTGATTTGAAAGAAAACCAATATTTTACGAAATACATTGGGCGTTTTTTCAAAAAAAGGACTCTTCATTAAAACTGATTTTAATCATAATTTTGGATAACTAATTTAGGAACAAAAAAAAAACTAATCAAAAAGTTTCTAAGCATTTCAAATGTTTGAAGATCATAATTTCTTAATTCTTACGAAATTATGATTAAATCGAAATAAATTTAAAAAGCATCAAAGTGTGAAATTAGTTTAAAATGCGACAAGAAATCTGAAATATTATAAATTTATAATGAATTGAATGAACATAATAAAAGGGTGTAAAAGAAAATAGGATATAACTTTTCAGGAAGACCACAGTTAGCTTTAATTGTTAGTTCAACTATGCCGGAAGACAAGGTTAAAGATGTATTATGAAAACTTGGTAATGTCATATTTAAGCATTTCCATCCACAATCAAAAGCTCCAAGTAGAAACTCATAATATTTTTATATCTCAAACCAAGAAAACTATGTTTACTTCCGCAATCTCGCTGGATTTATGTAATCACATATGAACATGCGATTTAAGAGACATACATTTGAAAGTTTTTTTTACTAATTAAAACTAACTAGATAATTAAATAGAAAAAAAAATAGAAAAAAGCTTTCAAGGATTTTTCATTAAATTGAAAGATAAGATAAAAAAAAAAAGAAGTGAATTAATAAAACAAACAAAAAAAAGAAACCAAGACAAAAAATACGCCATAAATAATTCTTTTTTGTTTTGGGGAATTTCACAAGAAATTATTAAATTTCTTGGAATTCCTTCATGCACAAGAGAAACTGGAAATAAAAGATTTCAATGCCTTTGTTGCTCATTTTTTTTCTGGTTTGGCGCTTGTAAGAAAAGCTTTTTTTTGGATGAACAAAACAGGGGCCCCCAAAAGATGATATCAACAACTATGACAACTTTCAATAGAGTTGCTTTTGCAGAAAGAGGTAGAGTAGAATTTGTTGCACAAATTACAATACTCGTAGATGTTAAGAAGAAGAAAACCAATAAAACCTGCCAAAAATTTACTTTATTTTCATAGAAAAACAAGCTTAATTAGAATTTTAATGAGTAGAATTTTTACCCATATTGCACAAAACAAGAATTGTGAATATGTTTATTCGCTATTAAACAATACAATTTGTTTGGTCTGAACATCTGTCCCATTTTCTATTGGCACTTAAAAGTATGCAATTTATAATTTCGTTGTTTATCTGAAACGTGATCTTGTATGCGCTAGTCTAAAATCAAATTAAACGAAATGATGCAAATATTTCCGTATATTCTGGTTGTCAAATAGAGGTTAAGAAAAATCTTAAGTTGTCAACATAGGAAAAAAGCTTAAGTTTTTATTAAGCCTTAATTTAAAAATTCGTTTTATAACTTAAGCTTCCAATTGAACTTTCATTGTGAAACTGAGTATATAAGACGGAATAGTTTAAAAAAAAAAACGTTCAAATTATTCGCATAAGTGTCCTCAGAGCACAACGTCCAGCGGTGATAGGTTGAAACTTTTTGGTTATCACCTTCTTTAAAGAAAAAGTACCGGGAATATTTTTCCACTCGTATATTTAATTCAGTTTAATTTCGACTAATTCAAATTCTTGTTCTTTTTTTTTTTTCTAAATAAGTAAAATTTATGAAACGCAATTTCCCGCCTACAAATTAGGGAACTTACGATGATGTAAAATGAAATCTCACCTACGATCATGTTTTTTTTTCTCTTCTTATTTAAATATCTTAAGTTTATTAATTAAACTTTCATATTTTTTTTTATTCAAAAAACTTTTTTTTCTTGTTGTTTTTAATTAACATAATTTTTTCCCCGAATTTATTAGAAATAAGATTTTAATTAGATCCTATTACATCCTGGGTTTTTTTTTCTCGTTCATATGAATATACTCGGGGAAAAATCTGATTCTAGGAAATGATTTTAATTTTATAAATAAACATCATTTATTTGGAATTTGCATTAAAAATTTTAGATACATTTTTTTTTTTTGTTGGGAATTTAGAAGAAAAAACAAATTTCTTTTAATTTTATACTCGTATATCTTTTTTTTTCCACCAAAAATACAATTTTACCAAAATAATAATATTCCTAGAAGTTTTTCCCAAATGGCGAATATATACTTTTTTTTTTCTTAGAAACCTTTTTACAAATAGCAACACAGAGAAGAAAATTGAAAATATTATCCCTCTTTCGTCGGAAAATTTGTTCTTTGGCGTTTTTTTTTGTTTTTTTATATATGAAAAAATTCTTTAACGATGAAAATTTTATTTTTTCGAATTTTATATTTTTTTCGTAAGAAAAAAGACATGACTTATAGTGTTAAGATTCTCTATACCTATTGTATTTGGGGAGCTTACAACAACAATTAGGCGCCACTTGTATGAGAGACATTTGTAAAGCTAATCTTAAGAGGAAAAAAAGTGTTCAAAGCTCGATTGGAGCTGCATATTCTGTTCTCTTAGGTGAAATGACATTTTAAAACAGTCTTTGAAATTACCATAAAGTCATCAGAACATTCAATCACACCTAATACTAAAGTCACATTAGCCGCAAAAATGTACACTATCTTACAATCCTCGATTAAAATGCGAGATTATTCAATTTTAAACAAGAACCGTGAACCGTGCTGTTAATATGTCTTTAGTATTATACTATTAGCAAAAATAATGAAATACAATAAACCCTACAACAAATATCAAGCCCTTTAATACTTAAAAAATGTCAAATCGCCACCAGCGAGATTCGTACTCAGCACCACTTGATTTCTTAAACAACCGATTTTCCAACTAAACCATTGATTTTATTTCGTAAAGTAATTTAGATTCGCCCGCTATATTTTGCTCTTACACGACATAGAATTGGACTTCATATTTTCAACCAGATGTGACATTAGTCGTATATTAGATGTTTTTGAAATAAAAGCTCTGATCACTTTACTTGTTCGGGGAAGGAGTGGGTTTCTATTATTTTTTTTCTTAAAAAGCACTTCTAAATGAAAACATTTCACAAAATTCTACCGAATTAAGTGAATTTCTATTATACACACACACACTCAGAGTATAGAGAAACTAAAAAAATTTTTGATTTGATGCCAGAGTCGTCATATATATCGTAGATAAAAAAAATATATTATTGATTTCCAAGTGCAAAACGCAGGCGCACTGAAAGGATAGAAAAACATTGACTAATAATAATTTTCACACGTAAAACGTAATAAAAATGTGTGAGTGGGTGCAAATTCAAAATAATCGCGACGCGACATTAAAAAAAAAAATTAATAGTTCTTGATGATGAAAATTGATGATGTCAGAAAGAAAAATTTTATTTTTAATAATAATTTTTTTTTGCCTTTTTTTGGGTATATGTACTCTTTTTCCGGGTCTTCTTTCAGATACAAAAAAAAAAATAATGTTTATTCAAAATATCTCACATGTTGAGAATTTCTTCGGATTTGTGAAATCGAATTTTTTTTTTTTTTGATTTTTCTTCAAAAGAAGTACAGAACACACAGAGGAGGTCACATTCCGTTAATTTCCTTGAAAAAAACATAAAATTGGTCCCTATTCGTTGTGCACACATAAAGAAAAAAAAAGTAAGAAATTTAGGTTTGAAAACAGGCATTTTCAAGAACAGTTCAGGCTCACACAGAATTTCTCAGAGACGACATCGATCGTTCGTTGTCAACGCGCTATATTTTGTGTTGGTTTCTTTCTTTTTTTTTTGTGTTGTTGTGTGTCTGGTTCCGACAATGTTTCTCCATTCATAAATTCCAGGAATTCATTCGAATAAAAATGTGTAAAAGAATTCACCCAAACCTACTCGGAGGAAAATATGCGGCAAAACTGCCTACAGTTTTGTTGTTGTTTTTTTTTGTGGATGTTTTTTGGACGGCTAAGAAATTCTTCTTTTATGAAATAACATTAATATTATATTCCAAGAAGAAATGCTGTTTATAGACGACAAAAAAAAAACCAGAGCCATACAGAAGAAAACTTATGGAAAGAAGGATAATAATGAGGAATTGAAAAGAAAATTATAATAAGAGAATAAATAATGCAAGATCGGTGCCCAGAGATCAGATCACAGAACAACAATTGTTGATCTTAGAATTTAGATATCACAAACAGCCGGCGCACATGTCCAAAAAAAAAAAAAGTGAATTTTTTTGGGTGAATCATAATCATATCGACAAACTTAATAAAGAGACAAGAAAAACTGATGACATAGCGCGAATATGAATTAGTCACCAGAAGTGCAACGAATGCCGCGAGGTTCAATGATCTCACAATTTGATCGAGAAGGGCTTTAATATAATAAAATTAAACTGGCAAAAAAAAACATTTTGAATTCAATTTATTTTCAATCAACAATGATGAGAAAATATTTCAATTCTTAGAAGATCCCAGAATTAAAAAGTTCTATAATAAAAAACGGTAGCAGCTCTCCCAAATAGCATGTTTATGCCTGTCCTCGTTCGTGTACAAGTTGAAACTCAAAAACGCGTTATCTGATTTTGATAAAATTTACAATGTGAATTGATTATTCCTTAACTTGCAGTTCAGCTAAATCGGCACAGAGAGCGAACGAAGTTATAAAACAAAAACCAAGGTGATTCTTCTTGTTGTCATTTTTCGGTGATAATTGGAGAAATACATAAGTTGAGTACATAAACACACAATACTATCCTAAATTTCAGTAAAATCAATGCCAGGAATAGTGAAGAAAGAAATAGTCGTAGGAAAAATTAATCCTCTTCCACAGGAGATCAAAATATCGGCTATAGGCCGATTTTAAATTACTACAATATTGTAGTTTCTTTAGGTTACACATCGCAATGATGATTTTAATTGCGCAATTAAAATCTTCTTAAAGTACCTAGCAGTCTTAAAAATACGTAATAAACCTATTCCATATTCGGAATATAAAAACACTTTAACCCCGCTGAATTCTGAAGAATTTTATTTATTATATCAAAAAATAATACCAGGAAATCTTTCGGGTTTATGAAATATTCTTTGAAATTCGGTTCTACCTGAAGGTTTTCTTTTCTTTTTGTTTCGTTTTTTTCGAATGAAGATCGTATCCTTATGTTATGAATTATAATGAATTATAAGAAAACATTAGGATAACACTCAGATTGATTTGTCAAACAGAAAATCGGTCATTTCGAAAGAGTAGTAATGTCCAACGTTTTCTAAGTATTTCTTTTTTTTTTTTTTTTGTATTCTTAAAAACACGCGTAAACTGATAAGACAAAAACTATATTATGTAAGACAGAGCGAAAAATTTAAATATAGAACTAATTTTTCAATAAAAGAACAATGTGCGTTTCCCGTATGTTTACGTCATTTATTAAAACGATGTAAAAACTATTGTAAGTAAGGGAGACTAGGCTATTTTGGTTATAAAAAAAATTTAAATATAAATATGCGACTATTATATAACATCGTTGAAGACTAATTATATCTAAGGTGTGCAACCAATAGAGACAGTGTTTTTGTTCTAAGTATATTTGAAGAAAAAGAAAGAGAAAATCTATAATGTGTAGAGGGATATTAATACACAAGAAGGATTAATTGAATACACAATCTTTAGAAATTTTTAAATGATTAGTCTATTGTAAAAACCACAGACACAAGATTTGTTTAGTAATTTATGATTCCAAATTTTTAAAGTCCAAATTCACTCCAGTTAAAAATATATGGTAATTGAAAATCAGCCTATAGTCTATTTTTTGATTCCCTATGGCAGAAATGGGACAGACAAACTGACAAAACTAACGGTCCCTAACCATCGCATAAAAAACTGAACGTCGTCAAAATCTTTCAACCGATTATAACGTTTCGTATATCGCGTTAATCAAATGTTCAGAGCACAATTTCATAAGAAAAAATTGTCAATTCAACTGTCAAAAATATAACGAAACGGAAATCGAACCGAAGGCAAGTGCCATGGTTATGGCACATTACACCCTAACAGTATACGATTCATAAAGATTAGTACACATTTCCGTAATTTTTAGACTTTTCCTATTATAAATTCAGTTTATAGTCGTGTCACACAGAATTCCGAGTCTCTCCTATATTATATTATGTTACAGAAATTTCGTGTAAAACTAAAATTAATTCAAAAAGTATGCTTTGATATTAAAAATTGATTTTTATATGAAAAAAAAAAAAAAATAGTAATAAAAATTCGATTCGAACACAACCTAAATTTGAAATAGCAAAGAAAGACATTTTACTTACATTTTTAGGGAATACTTAAAGTATTTGATAACTTTAAATTGATATTAAACAATATTTATCCTAATTTATAATCCTTTTAGTTTTTCTTGTTTTTTTTTTTTTTTTTTTTTTTTGATATTAATTAAAATTGTTTCACCAAATTTCAAATCAATTTATATTATCACGAATTTTCTAGTATTTTTCTTTTTGATATGACAAAAAATTCTTTTGTTTTTTTCTTTATTAATAAAAATAAAATTTTTTTTTTTTTCAACTTTTATCATTAGTTAACAGGAAATCATGTATAAATTTTTTTATAAAAAATATTTTTAAAATTTTCACACAACAAAAACTTCACCAAAAAAATTTTTTTTGTTAAAGTTTAAAATAATAAAAAGCACACAATTCTTTAAAGTTTCCCAATAAGTTCTCTACTTCCCATCCGAACTATTCGACAGCTAAATGAAGACTGAAAATAAAAATTATTTCCAATTTTCATTTGTAAACTTGAGTAAAAAAAAAAAAAAAACACATATGTTTTTTTTTTCAAGATTTCACAATTGTATGTTTGTGTGTAAACAGAAAAATATATGACATTTCATAATTTCAGAAGTTAAATATTGGGTTGGCAGGAAATTTCTTGTCGACTTCTAACTTCGAACATATTAATATTATTGTTGAAAACATTTTAACGAGTCTTTAATATGATAAATTGATTGTTGTAATTTTTCCACCGTACTTAAAAATGGAAGAGAATAAAGTGCATTTTAGACATTTAGTATTTTACTATTATAGGAAAGTGTTACTCCTAGTAACGGTCCTGATTTATAAAAAATTAACACTTTGGAATATTAAAAAATTAAAGAAATTAGAGTAGGCATATTTAAATTTAAAATAAATTACAGGTCAAAGTAGGTCCTATTTTTCATATAAATAGGGGAGAAAATTGTATTAGTTGTCAGTTAGTTTCTAGAACTCGAGCCTTAAACATCAAAAAAATAAATTATAAAAGAAGTAAATTTATAAGAATAAAAAATCGATTATAAAAAAACCAAAAAGCAAATTTTTAATAGTTTGTGTACATCAGTTGGAAAACTAAAAGAATTTTGTAGTTCTTTCTTCTTTCTTTCTTTCTTACTTTCTTACAAAATCTGAAATTGATCCAGCTGGGAAAAGGCCAACTACAGCTAAATGGTGAACTAGAATTGTCTGTGGTGAAACATAGAAATGTACACTTGGCAATTTGCAATGGATATTTCGCCTTGCAAATTTCCAATCGGGATTTGATAACGGATATTCGTAGCCTTATCTTTTTTATATTAAAAATAGTGACGGATATTTTAGCCTTATTATTTTTAATCGGGGTTAATTCTGGATAATCGTTGCCGAATTAACAAATAAGTAAAGTAACTTGATAATTTTATTCAAGAATGTTTCACGCATAGACAATTGCATTTTTAACGTACAATCACGGACATTTTAGCCTGATAGTCTTTTCACAAAATCACGGATAAAATAGCCTGATTTTCACCCGGGAAAAAGCCTTCACAAACTAACAGAAAGGTAAAAATGCTTCACAAGCAACAAAGAAATTATGAGTCATTTACAGAGAAGTTTCTTTAGTTGAGAGAACTGTGTACAAGTGGTTTCCTAAGTTTAGAGTTAATAGTTTCAATCCTAAACGTTCTGGTGACAGATCCTCTACCGCTGATTATGAACAAATCATGCTCTGTATATCTGATGGGATTAGAAAGGCATCCGGTCTTAGGAGCTTCTAGCAAATACAATAAATTCAGTAAATTAATTATTACAATTAGGCGAATTAAAGACAGTCATTCAAGAAAAACGTCCAATAAAACAATGCCAGACCTTATGTCTTTTTGACTACCCGACAAAAATGGTTGAGTCATAACTGAGATGCAGTACCTCATCTACTATCAGATCTTTACAAAATTATATTAACCTACAAAAATTCAACGGCTTGGGTGACATTAAAAACAATCCTTTTAGAATTTCTGGAAGGATGAAATCTTCAGATTGCATGAAAGACTTAACTTTCCCATATAAAATTACCACATAAAAATTTTCAAACAACCCAATATATATGTTTCGAAACATATATATAAATATATAAGAAAATGTATCTAAACATTATTACCTCTTATATGGGATTCTGCGCATTGTCAATGGCCTCATATAATTTCTCATGAAAAACTTCGTTTCTTTCGTCTTTCGTTCCTCTTTTTTCTTTACTATTAAATTCGAAAATTCACTTGAAATGCAATTAGAATATATACATATATGTGCAACACATTTATTAAAACATGTATAAGCTTCCTTGTTACACCCTTTTAATCAGAAAAAGATAACAATATCAAAACATATATATGTATGCAATTTGTGCGCATGCTTCAATGAATTTCCTTTCATTTTTTTTCTTTTTATTTATTTCGCTCACCTGCCTTTGTCATATATGAATGTGTATGTTTCGGCATAAAGTTTCTTTTATTTTTTTTTTGATAAAAATGGGAGATTTTATTCTCAGAAAATTTGACGCATGGATATTATCATTGAAACAAGGAAAATGAAAAAAAAAAAAAACATATATATATATCTATCAAAATGTTATTCTGAGAAAATTCCACATATGTGTGTGTATGTTTGTGGTCGGAGGAGGTGTGTTCGTTCCTATTAATTTTATTTTATTATAACTTTTTTTTTTCTTGTAATAATTTCGACTAGTTGACATATTTTTCCAATATTTTCAAATAGATTTTTATCGATTATTTGTAAAAAGAAAATAGGTTTTATGTTATTTGAATGCAATTTCAAAGTAAAAGAAAAAAAAAAGACACATGTGTTTTACGTGTATAGGAAAAGAAATATATGAATGGCAGCTTACGCGAGCAACGTGCACTTTTCTTCAACACGTCAAGAAAAAAAATGAACAAAATTTTCAATGTGTTTCCATTTTCAACCAAAAAAACAAAACAACAACAGAAGAAGAAGGATTTATCATATTAAATTATTAATAAATTTTAAGAAAATTAAAAATAAATAATAATCTAAAAGTGTTACTGTGGGAGTCAAATCCCATGAAAATAACTTTCAAATATAAAACTTAAAATGTCGTCATCTCATTTTTCGGTGAAAATTTGCAAGCAATTACAAAGCAACGACGTAAGAAATTGTATATTTATAACTCACGTGCTTTACAATTGAGCAATTAGTTATTTATTATTGATTATATTCATTTCGACTTACTCTATACATGGTTTATCGGAAAAATAGTATAGACAAGTAAAGTATACCAAGTTGTTCATCGAGCCATATGGACGCAGTGTTGTTATTTGTAAGAATACACACTTTTAATCACGTTACTTGTCACTTCAAACTTGAATACAATATGTCCTGAAATTGTACCTGTTGGATTTGATACAATCCTGTTGGAAATTAATACCTCGTGATTAGCTTTACCTAAGGTCGAGTATTAGTCTGTTCCATTTTTAGAGACAATTCTATTTTTTTTTCATGTAATCGAGGATAGATTCCACCTTCAAATTTCTGGCATCCGACATAGGAATAATTTACTGTAAATCTTTTTGCGTCCGCCTTCCAAGGAAACAAACACATAAATACTTTAGCATAGAAAGCATATGACAAGTTGGACTCGTTATTTCAATTCCAAATTACTGTAATATCTGTGGTTTTACTTACAAGAAAGAATATTTTTCACGAATTTCTAGTCACATAGGTCTTCCAACAAAAAAAATGTAGCTATGTTTTTACTTAAAATCATGTTAGATAATACATTTATGCTACTAAGTCTTAGTTGAAAAGTTGACAAGTTTAAAAGCGTCCTTGTATGGTTTAAGTATAAAGGTACGTTTCCACCAAAAGAGCAGCCCGCGATTGCGGCAATATATTTAGGTATAGAGAAAGTCATATTGAAAAAAGGGAATTCTTTGAATTCGATAATAAAATTTTTCCGATAAAAATTCGCATTCTTAGTAAACGAATAAAAAAATTTGTACTTTTTGCTTATATATTCAATAAAAACAGAGTTTTTTGATTTAAATGAATTGAATTATGAACAATTAATCATTTCGATTTAAAAATTTAAATTGCTTTAATGACGCATGAAAAATTTAATTGACAAAGCCAAAAAGCTTGAGGGTGGGTGGTAGGTGACAAATGCAATGAAAATTTACAGGAAACTCTGCAATATTTTGTTCAATGGAATATAGAGTATTGCGATTTGGGGAAAAGCACAATTTTCTGCTGTTTAGTTTGGAGAAGAATTTTTAGGTCATAATATTGGGTCTAAAATTTCGGTTTTGCATTTTTCTACATAGAATTGTCCATACTCCTACGAAGATGGAAACAACTAGCTTGATACGTACAATGAAGCTATCTACTCCGTATACGCTGCATATATTTTGAGTTGCTTCTGCAGCGAAAAAAACCTGATTAAATTTTTTTTTAGACAAAAAAGATCTTGTGGAGACTCTTAAAAATTGTATTTTTGTTTCAGTCCAACTGAAAATAAGTCTTGAAATAAGTCCAATGGAACCGTGGGGTAAATTTTGCCAATAAGATTGAAAAAGTATTTTAGAAAAATGTACAAAAGAAAATTTTATCTGAAATTTATTACAAAAAAAATCAAACTACTTACCAACAAAATAAATTGAAAATGTATCTTAAACCAGGACTCATGCTAAGAGTAAGAATCTGCAAAAGAAATTAAAAAAAAATATTTTTAGTTCAAGAAAATTTTGCGAATACATTAAAGAACTTATTTATGTAGAAACTCAATTATTGCATAGTTACATAATTAACATAATTCTTGTATAAAATATTTTCTATATAAAATAGTTAAACTGACGAAAAACTAATAAATTTTCGCGGATTCCCATTAGTAATTAACCTCATTCTATATTTTATTATTTTTCGCGAAAATTCCCTTGGAATCATTATTTTGCGTGTTATTCACTCATTGTTTTTTTTTTTCTTTTCTTTAGCCATGCATAGAGAACACTTTATTTCTTTGCTGGAAGCACTTTAAATTGGAAAAAAAAATATGGGTAAAGTCTCTTGATGTATCATTAAATTAAAAAAAGGCTATAAAAGATCAACAACATTCTCTGACTTCAATGGAAATTAATTTAAGTCATTATATAAAAATATATCAAAAAACAGAAGGTAATGAAACTTATATAGTTTACGACTTTCTTACTTTATACATGCATTGATTTAATTTTCAATTTTAATTCCTTATCAGATGCCATTTTTCTTACTCTCATCATTGTACATTTTTAGGTTTGAATTTAAAAGGTTAGAATTTTTTAATCGTTCGCAAAACCTAGAAAAATTCTACATTCTCATTACAGTTATCTGAGAAAAGAACCGAAAATATTTTAACCTGCCTAGAAATCTTTTATAAGATGTAACATTTTTTTTGCGAGAAAAGAAACAAACGCTTATAATTTTTATAAAGCATAAGTTCATTTGTTACTATCTGGTTTGTCCGGTCTTCGTTAAGTTTTGTTAAAAATTTGTACTCAGATAGCGTGGACACTTAGGGAGCACGTTGAAGCAAATATATATGACAAAATAAATGTTTAGAGACATTTTTAAAGTCTAATTTTTGACCAAATTTATGAAAAATCATATGACAAACAGACAGTTTACCACTTTTTAGGTCTGTTTTATTTGCAATACCCTACCCTGGAGCAGGGTAAGTGGCAAATAAAACGAGCAGGAGTAGGAGAAAGTTTTAATTCAAATGTTTGTAGCGCTGCTTAGCAACCATATTGTAATTAAATGAGAAACTTTTAGCTAATACACTTTTTATGGTAGAAAATTGAACTAATTCGGGTGTAATAGTTACAGCTGGTCTGAAAGTAGTGTAGGATTTCCTCTTTTGTTGTTTTTGTTTTCAATGTAAAAATTTGCTCTACCCCAGAGCAAGTGGCAAATAAAACAGACCATTTGTGTATGATAATAACTATGCTACTCCCTACGTACATATTCGGCGTTGACAGAATTGAGACTTGAACTCTTGTCAATTTCAAAAGCCGATTTTTTGTGCTCTTAATCCGGACATAAAAACGCTACCTGCGTAACTTGAAAAACCTCCACTTAGGGAAATCGCCTTATAAAATTTCCAGAATTAAATCGACTCGAGTATAGAGAAACCGAAAAAGCAAAATAGGCGACCAAATACAAAATTGTAGCACATTATGAATACTTTATTGACCCTGCTGACAGCCTGATTTTTAATTGTGGTGATTGGCCTCAAACAATTTAGTTTTTTTTTTTTTTTTTCATTTTCTTTTGGAAGAGAAACGAATTCCGCGAATCATTTTATTTGAAAAAAAAAAAAAAAAAAAAAAAAATTAGGCAATTCCATAGAAATTGTAATTTTATTTTTTCATTTGTTTCAACTCCCCAAACATCGAACAGCCGACGAATGAAAAATGGATTCCAAACAACAAAAAAAGAAACTCCATAATTACAATAAAACTAATTTGGCAAACGGAATTTTTTTTTTTTTTTTTGGTTTGGTCAAAATCAAACATTTTCAGGAAAGATGATGATGACGTTGCCTAAAAAGTATTTTTACGAAAAGATATATGTAAGTAAGGTAGGTAGAAATTCTGCTGAAGACGATCAGGTGCCTCCTGTGTTGTTGATTATTTGTGTGGCGGTGGTGGTGGTTTGTTCACTCTTTTTGAATATCGATCATTAAAACATAAAAATTGAGATGGGAATTCCGCGAACTTATAAAATCGAAGAAAGAGAAATCTGCCTGTTTTTTTTTTTTTTGGTTTTGAAGACGAGTATTATCAGAGAAAAAAAATAATCAACAAAAAAAAATTTCTTTCAAGTTTTCGTGGAATTGATCCAATGTTGATGAACGAGATTTTGCGAGTTCGGTGTTCGACGGATCATAACTTTATATTTTTAGTTTTCTTATATATGAAGTGGTCAAAAATATATATAAAAAAAACCAAAAAATCTCGTCTGGAATTATAATTAGGTATTTCCAAGAATTTATGATCGCTTCGTTTTTTTTTTTGGTTTTTTTGGCTAGAGGCCTGAGGGGAGGAGGATTTGTATAAGTTTATTGGAATTAAATTTCGTAAATATATTATGTTGGGCTCGTGCAGAATTGTGAAATACAAGACTTAAATTACATACGCCAATATTTTCAAATACTAGGTGTATCAGAAAATTGCTTGTTCGAATTCGATTGAAAACGCAATCATATGATATGCTTAATAATAAAATTGCATGAATTACGTTACGAATTATTTAACCATCTCCCATATTCCCCAGATTAATCTCCATCTGACCTGTTACCAAATGTGGAAAGATGGCTCGGAGGTTAGGAGATTTTCATCAAATTCGGAGGTCATCGACAATATAAATCCCAATTCTGAGAAGTTAAACAAATAGTATTAACCAGAATGGATAATACAAAGTTGGAAATATGTATCGAGCTTGCAGGAGATTATACTGAAAAGTAAAAAAAACATTTCAAATATTAACATATAGTATTATTTAATTTTACGCCGAGATCTTTTTGATACATCTAGTACTGGAGGAATAACATACCTTGTCTTTAAGAAACATTAATTGTAAATCCTACAAAATTGTGTCCTAAGTTGGGAAGCAATAAGGAAGTAAATTGAAAAATACATATTCTTAAATGTATGTTTCTTTAGGTAAAGTGGTAAATCGAGGGCATCCAAGCCGTATTATATTTTTTTTTTCGTAAGAATTCAAATTAATTGTGTAATTCCAATGACTTACTTAACGACAAACGATAAAAAAATGTTTGATAACGAAAAACGCCAGAATATTTATGATTAGATATAGAAAAAATTCCCAGTACTGATTACTCAGAAAGTAATATTGCTTTTTTTTTTTTTTAATTATCATATAAAAGTCCCTATTACCTATTTCATAGTAATTTTATTATTAATAATATTTCACATAGTTACATAAAAGAATATTGTTGAAGTGCAAATATTACCGAAATTAAATTCACTTGGAATCACCCCGCAACCATTGTGAATCCAAAAAATTGGCTGTGTCACGAGACTACGGAATTCCATGATATCACGTGAACATGCAATAAATTGTGTTTGCAATTCATTAAAATGAATCACAAAAATGTTCCTTTTATCAATCGTTTTCGAAAATTTGTGTAAAATTGCGTCAAGAAAGTCTTCATAATTTTTTTTTGGTCAAAAATCTGCGATTATAATCATAAATCAAAATTTGTAATTAAAAAAGATAAAATTCCTTAGATACTTGCGACGTGCCATAAAACTTGAGAGGATTTCATATTAAAAGGCATTTCACTTGAACTCTTTTTAATATTCTTTTGCTTCGTTTTTTTTTTTTTTTCCTTTTGTTTATCCCTTGAGGAATTAACCTCAAGAAGATACTGCCTTCGTCCTCCGTAACTACTTTTCTGAATCTTTTTTTTATATTGAAAAAGCTTTAAGAAAAACTTTGTTGTATGTTTCTTTCGTTAGAATATAATTTACAGGATGTTTCCGAGAGTTTATGTTATAAATGCTGTACAAGTAAAGAATTTGAATTGTTTTATGAATTTTCTATTTTAAATTTATAAATCAGTACGGATTAAATGAAATCTCGTTCGCAGCTTGAGCCAGAAATTTGTCAATACTAGTAATAAACTCTAAACGATGTGACTAATTTTGAGATTCTTGTTATATACTTCTTTTGACAATTGATGTGACTCTTAGAATATGCCTGCCTAAAATATAAAACTCTTATTGCTACGAAAAGTATGCTAAAGGGGTACCAACACTTAATACACGAATTGACAGTAAAGGATTTCTCTAATATCTCTGAAACTAGAGTCGTCAATGACGACTCGTCATTAAACATTAGATATTTCTGAACGAAACGTCAACATGTTAGCGTTATCAGTTGACATTTATGATAATTTTATGACGTTTTGTGTTATCAGTCCAAAAATGTATTTGTTAAAATAAAATCATGTAACAAAAAGCTCTGTTATTAAATTTCACACAAAACATGGCACAATACCGAAAGAAACGTACAAAATGATGCAAAAGGTTGATGGTTATAGTTATTTATGAAAGTCAAAGACTTTTGAATGGGATAAACCATTTTTGAAAATTAGAGAAAAACCTATAAAAAGTACCATCAAAAATATTAGATTCATTCTTCTCTTCGATAGCAAAGACAGCACTTAAAAAGTTAAACATTTAATGGTGATTTTTGTTGTTGAAAGTTTTATAATGTTTAATGGTTGAAATTAGTCGAATTCGAACAAAACACCCTGTATATGCAAAGCTTTCATGTAAATATGCTGTTTTTTTTTTCCTCTCTCTCTATAGATACTTAACTTTTTCAATAGAGTAGAAAAGGAAAAAAATCGACCTAAATTTCGTCTTGTCTAAAAGTTTTTCAAACAATTTCCACAAAATTCATTCATGATGCTAATAGAATTGTATTCCGAGAATCAATTTCGTTGCAACTGAATTTTTTTCCAAAAAAAAAAAAAAATATTTCTTTTTTATTGTGTCTTTCATTATATTTCCACGAAACAAAATTTAATTTACCAGAGCCAAGAGAAGAGAAAGATGTCTGCAAGCAAAAATTTTTATTTTTCCAAGAATCAAATAATTACATTTTTACAGAAAAAAAAAATATATATATATATAGTATATAATAATAATAATAATAATAATAATAATGATAAAAATACTGGTTATGGGAAATTTATACTTGAGTGATGATGGAAAATAACGATGGATAAATTACAAATTTTTGTATCCATGCTTTTATTGGAGCACAACTGGGACAACACAATACAAGGAAAACGCAAATATAGACTAAAATAGAGAGACTACTAGTATGTGGATCATAATACAGAATAGCAAATGCTTGTAAAAATATTGGGGTTGTTCGGAAATTTCGTACCGATTTTATTCATTTATATAATTCTGTATTTACATTTTTATTTCACAACCTTTCTCTCGCGTAATTTGAAGATTCCATTTACCTATAATTTCTCAGATTTCTCAACAATAAATTGCTCTAATGTCGTCCAAAGAAATTGAAGTTCTTACCGTTAGCTGATAATCTGAAGCTGCAATATCAGGCAAAACACCGTCTACCTTTTTATCCCCTATGGTAGATACTACCAAAAGGTATATTAGTTTTGTCACTACATTTGTAACAGATCGAAATAATCATCATAGAAAGATTTCAAGAAGGGTATAGTTGTGTAAACGTAGAAAATCAAAAGTTATATCGATGTCCGTCCGTCCGCATACAAGATAACCGCCTAAAAACGGAATCAACGCAATCTCCGAATCACTTGTTACAATAACAAAATATAGGGGATTAAGGAATATTTTAAGTCACTAAATAGTGACGAATTAAAAAAAAACTTCACCATTTTGCGAATAAAAAAAACTCACTTGTTTTTATGTTGATTAAAAAACTCTCGATCGGATAGACAAAATTCTGCAACAATTCATGTGAAATCTTATTAGTTATATGTTAATCAAAAATTATCAAATCAATGATGGTGAAGCCTAGCCCTGAACCCTTTCTCCGACTATAATTTGTATGCGTTACACACTTAGTGAGAAAATTAATATACCATTTGGTAGTACTTACAATAGGGTATAAAAATGTCTACGACATCAAAATACAGGCAATTACTTCTGCTCAGAATATTTAGAATTTCCGATAAACGGTTTTAATTGAAAGTCTCTCGAGTTGATTGGCAATCAATTAATAATGTTTGTACATTTTTTTTTTATTAATGTTACAAGAACTGAATTTCGATTTGGCATGAAAATATTTGTACCTAATTTTATGGTTTCGGAAAACTTTTCAAGGCAACCAAAAAAATGAAAATTTCGTACTAAAAATTTCCGACATGCATACATAATATAGAATTTTCCCTCGAATTGTAATGATTCCATTCTAAAGCATATACTCTAACATCCCTTCGTAGAATTCATTAAAAGCTGAAAAGCTGTATATTTTCTTTTTTTTTTCTCTCTGTATTTTCCAAAGGAATGAGCTAAAAATGTTTCAATTTTTGGAAAAGGAAAAGTAAACCTATATTTAAGCTGAAAGGTGGCAAATGAATGGGTAGGTTTAGAGATGGTTCCCAAAAAACTTGTTTATTCAAATTATTTTCCAAGAAATTGGGATTTTCTGTTCTCAATTTTCGTTTCCAAAAAAAAGAAGAAAAAAAAAAGAATTTAATTTTTTCAGCAAAGAATTCCTCCCAAATGTTTCTCTATACCTGTGTTACAATAAAACACACACAATTTTTTTTTTTTTTTCCCTGAAATCTGAGAATGTACTTGTTTTATATTTTATAACAAAAAAAAAAGAAAGAAAGTAAAAAGTTTTCTATGAATTTTTGTTTTAAGAAAAATTTCTAAAAAAAAAAAAAAAAAAAAATGGAATTCAAATTCAATTTTTAAGGAACAAAAAAAAAAAAAAGTTGATTAAAGTCTTGAATTTAAAACAGAAAGTTTTTTTTTTTAATAACTTTTTTTTAAAAATTAATATAAAATTCACAGGAAGTTAATTACAAGTAAATTTGATATTCAAATTTCAATTCAATTGAAATATCTCAATGTATGAGAAAGAACGTATCCAATGTCCATTTGTCGTGTCCTGGTGGTAAGTTGAACCACAAAAATTGGGTAAAGAAAAAAACAACTATCGTTATCGAAATTAAAATAAGAAGTGTTTTTTTAATGGTCATAAAATTACCAGAACATCTTATTTGCGTACATACTTATATGAATTTAAGAAGCCGTATTGATGTTCTATGATTGAATTACAATAGGGACTTTTTTCAGAAAAAGTATCTCCCAAAGAATCCAATTTCCTTGATGTACAAAAATAAACACATATCGAGACTAAATATTTCACACTTTCTTTTCATGTGGACAGGACAGAGTGATTTTCTTATTGCCCCCTCCCCGATAGTATGTATTTCTTTGGGAAATTTTTGCAACATAACTTATTACAACAGAATTCATCATGCCAGAAATCCTATCGTCTAGTCTGAAAGGTTTTTTTTTTGCCTCGTTTTCAAATTTAATAAGACGTCCTTTCGAAAACTTGTTTTGGTTTATTAAGAAAGTAAGTTGTTCATGGGATTATACCCGGTCAACATTTATTTCCTTTTTTATAGACTAATATTTTTAAAGTTAAAGTATATAGCATTTTATATATTAAGATAGTTATAAAGTCGCTTCCTAACAATTATCATAAATAATAAAAGAAATTTTGAATTTTTTTTTTTATGGATAAACTTCACAGGATGCTCGCCAAGACATCTTAACAGAAAAGGGCTTCAAAAAAATGGCGATAATTTTTACAAATTAAAATTTTTTCCATTCAAATTCGTTTCTTTTTTACTTCTGTATAATATTATGTAACACTGATGGGAAAAAATAAATTAATTAGCATTTTCCTGTTCGTATAAATTTAATGAAAAATCTTAAGTTTAGAGATTTTACAAAAAATCATTATAAATAAGAGTTAAAAACAGGATACAACTGAATTTGGTAAAGAATTGAGAGGTTAAGACAAAACAGTTGTAATGATTTGAGAATATTAGAGGAAAAAACAAATGAACAGACTAGTAGAGATAGTGTTAGTGATAGAATGGTTAAGACCTCGACCTCGACTGATGAGACCCTAGTTCAAATCCAGGTCTCGGGTTTTCACTTTTTCTCTACTTTTCTTTGCCTTACATTATTGATAAACTAATCTGATTTATTGACACCAGACTGGTGTGTAAAAATTTTGTTTTATTTTATTGTACTATATGGCTAAGATGACATACTGTCCGGCTTGTACGTGCCTACGGGCAACTAAAGTTTTGTTTGCATTTGACAACACATTGGTGTGCCATCAGACTTGCAAGTGTTAAAACGATGTTGAGTCGTAAACAATTCTAAAAGATTCATCTATTTTCCAATTGATTGATCGGGAAGAATCCCGTAAAAATTCTAAATTACATAAAAATTAAATGAATATTTATATTCTCGACTTTATTGTCTAATTTATAAATATTTACATATGTTTATTTTTATATTCAAGGTGAAGATTTATGGAGTAACGAAATAGTAAGTTTCCTGTTGTTATTTACTATAAAATCAATTTGAATGTGATTGGCACATCATTTTTCTTTTATAGACACGCATCGAGAAAATCTCTCTAACACAATTTATGAAAACAAATATTGTTGGTTACTAATTTTTAAAAGTTAAACTGCGCAAAATGTTTATTACAAGGTGTAAACAAAAAATTACAATTTAAATATAATCCTTTTGGAAATTTTAAATTCATTTTGTAAACAAAATGAAAATACATTAACCGAAAACTGATTTAGTATATTAAAAAAGAAAAATTAATGTACACCCTATAAAAATTGATCAAAAGAAATTGCGTTTTATTCCTTTGGATTTGTTTGCTTACACAAATTGTTCGAATCCATTTATTTTGAGAGATCATATTCGAGGAAATGAAACAAATTCAATTGAATTTAGGAGATTTTGTCGACTGTTTTTTTCTTTTTGTAGGAATTATAATTGATGATTGAGTCTCCAGCATTTTTTCAAGTGTGTTTTCTATTGAAACAATTTATTTCTTTTATTTTTTTTTTTTGAATAAATATAATCTTCAATATATTCGCATAATAGTTCTAATATAAAATTCAAAAAAAAAAATGAAATTCTAAAGAGGATACATAACAATACTAGAAGCCCCTATGTCAATGCTAATGGCAACATAAAATCAGTTTATAGCCAATTTTTTGATACCCTATGGTAGCAATGGGACTCGTAGGTAACAGATCTATAGTTTAATAAATTAACTCTGGGAAAGAAGTACCAAAGCTACTAATATTTCGATATTTCCATTCATCATAACTTTGTTCCATCTTTTTCAAATTCATTCTAATTCATAGCATACAAATATATTTTGCAAATTTTAACCCAATCGGTATGTTAGTTTTTAAAATACATCGAAAAAACTTTATGAACAGGCTTACGACTATTTCTTTACCCACTATCCTCGGACCGATTTTATTGAAATTTAACATGATATCGTCTATTTATATAGTCAACCCATATAAATAATAATAATTTGAACATCTTTATCATTTTCACCTAAAAATAGGCAATTTTATAATTACTTGATACAAATTTATATATTTCTTATTGATTCAGACAAAACTTTCTATACTATTTAAAAATATGAGAATAAAGAAATTCTTGTTGAGTAAAATTTTGCGTATAAAACTTCAGGCGTTTTTATGTTAATAATAAAAATTAGAATTAATTCAATTTTCTTTTTCTAGAAAAAGAGATTATTTCAAAGAGGATATATGCATATACGTTCATATGTCTTCCATTGTCATATAGCCTAAATGGGATTTACTGGAAAATTTTGAAAAGGGAAATGAAAACAGAAATACTAGAAATACTCATATATCCTTTTTTTTTTATGAATCAAATATTTTCTTTAGTAGTGTGTACAAAGTAAATCCACATTTCTTTAAATGTCATATATTTCAACATTGGTGAATAAGATTTCGAGAGATTTTTCGTCGATTCGTTGTTCGTTCGTTCGTCAAAATAATAAATAAATAAATTCTATTAGAAAATATATGTTCCAGGAAGTTTTCCTAAATAATTTGGTGTTATATACGAAAAAGATAAATACATTAGAAAATATTACAATAAATCCAAAATATGGACGGAGGAACAAAACAAATTCATAAACTGAAAAACCGGGATAATCTTTATTCAAAGAAATTCCATTCAATATAGTGAGTGTATTAACATCAGAAATACTAGTTCTGTGGAACTAGACAATTTAGCTAAGTACAATGAACTTATACATGTGACTATACAGTTTTAGTTACCTAAATTTTTTTTTGGTAATAGGGTAATGCTGAGAAAGAAATCCCAATCAATAGTTAATTTGTTTAGGCTTCCAAGAAAATGTTCGCATCGAAAATTAATATCACTGCTACGTTTTATTGGGAAAAATAAAGACGATTACCATACATTTTATAGTTCTGTGTTTTTTTGGGAATTTTTATCAGCCACTATTTCACTTTCTTAACAAAAAAAAACGATTTTTTAATTTATGTACTTTTATTCTTATACCTTGTGGCCATTGAGATAAAAGTGCAGTGTCACATTCAGTGTACCATGTCTCTCAACTTCACCCTATATCATTGTATGTAGTAAGAAAAAAAACCGGTCCATAGTAAGATTTTAACCACAAAATATTATTCATATGCATCTCATTTTTATAAATATATATATAGTTTTATTCCCCCTGAGTTATTTTGTCCCACGCGTACCCAGTATCAATAGTAACATGACTTCATTATAATTTCCGAATTAAAATGACATACGAATCCCTTACATGGAAATTTAAAACCTTAATTAAAAGTAATACCTAGAATTAATAGTGTCTGAAATGAAATGGTAGACGACTTTTGTTAATTTCTTGATAAACGAATTTTGAGTACCTAGAATGACAAAAATTTTGGTTTTGATGACATTGAAGTCGTCTTCAACTTCTTCATAAGAATATTATTATTGTCATTATTATCTCGTTAAATTTTTTTTTTTTTTTTTTTTTTAGATAAAAATGCGATTAGAAATTCATAAGAATTTGCTTTTAGAAAATCGTTAAAAAAAAAAAAAAGTAATAATAATCAAAATTGTTTTCCCCTTGTTAGGCTCGCGTCCTATAGTATTTACATTCAGGTCTCTATATTCCTTTCCGTTAATGACAATCTAATAGTCAGTCATCTTCTATTTTATCAGAAATACTTCGTTAAGTTTGAATTTTTTTTATTATAATTTGATTTTGATTTAAAATTCAATTTGTGTGTGGTATAATTGCAATTCCAGGATTTCGATATTCTTGTGTAATAAGAAATTCAAAAGAAAAAATGAAAAACACGCAAAAGAAATATTTTCTTGCCCCAAAAAATTCAAAGAAAGATTTCCATGTTTTGCTTGACTTCTTTTCCACTAGAATAATTCTTTATATATATATTTTTTTTTGGATAACAAATGCCTTGTCCTTTGCTTATAATAGAACTCATCCCAGGTTTTATCTTTGACTATACTAATATATAAGAAAATATATATAAGGAATGGATATTAAAGAGAAATAATCACCCTTCTAAGAACTACCCCAACTATTTATTCGGCTTACGACATCATCATCATCATCATCAAGATGATGAATTCAATGGAAAATTGAGTTTGAGTTTTGTGATGTTTCGTTTGAAAAAATTCCTTTCTTAGAAAATGATGGTAGAGAAAAAAGAAAATTTCATTTTGATTGTGTAGGGATATTTCTGTTCCAAAGTTTTCCAGTGAAAATATGATGAAAATAATATTTAGAGAAATGACGAAGGGGATGGTGATTACTTGGCAATAGAATCAAATAAATGCATTATATAGATGTATATATTACGTAGTTTCTTATATGCTAACAATTCGACCTCTATTTAATGTGAAACTTTCTTCTTCTTTTTCTTTTTTTTCTTTGGGAAATTATTCAGAATTAATTAACAAAATATCTTTGAAATACCTATTAGAATGGAGGATGAATGAATTTCAAGAAATCATCATACATAATTTCATAGAAATTTAATTTGATTTAAGGGGCTACCAACCACATACCTAGGCGAAAAAAAAGGAAAGCTGAAAGTTTCAAGTTTTAAGACTATATTCTAAAAATTTCAGAATCGATATCGATGTAGATTTGATAGAATTTTAGAGACAATCAAGTTTGAGTATTCGAGAACCGTATTTCAAATTTCAAGAGACTAGCTGTGTTTATTTTTTTTTTTTGAGAAAAATAAGGATACTATATATTTATACGCGTTAATTTAAACATGTATAAAATTCGTGTTTTTCATTTAACGGTGGATAGGTAAAGACGTACTAAATACTACGAGATGGTAGACATCGAAAATCCAAACTTTCTTTTTATTGTAATATTTAAAATTAACAGAAAATTGGTTTGAATTTTGAATCGTACCTGATTTTGGTCAGTTTATTTTCTATTATTTAGTTAAAGCTATATTTCAAATAGCCGTTTCGTCTCGGAAAATATTATTTGTTTTAATTTTACTAAATTTGTCTAAAAATAAAAAAGAATTTTTAATTTTTTTAACCAGGTAGTAATAGTAAAGAAGTGCTGTTAAATTAGACCCCGATAGGAACATGGTTAAGCTCAAATTAAATGTATTATTTTTCCACAAAAAAACACAGCTTTTATAAATGTATCTTTTAGCAAAAAAATCTATTTAAACTTTCTGAGAAAAATAAATTTTGATGAAGACTTTTTTTCCATTAGTCAAATAGATAGATGTAACTCATTAAGTATTTTAGTTTTTTTCCAGTAAGCAAGTAACTTAAATACGAAACAATAAAATATATCGAGTTCAACTGATCGATTGCTAGCGATTCGTTGGAAATAGCATTATTAGCAAAACTACAAATATCCTCAAAGAGCTTAATTCAAAGTTCGCTGACCTGAACAGATTTGTTTAAAAACCGATAACAAGAAATATATTGCAATCATTATGATATCGCTGAGAGTGTATCGAATTAAAACACCATTATGTAAGATACGTGATCGAATGTGGCCTAATTTTTTAAATCCATTAAATTTTTTATACATTTCCAAAATTTCGAATTAACGAACACAAATTACTAACGTTTTTATATTGCATTTTTCGAATTAAAATTTATTTATGGAAATTTGAAATTTTTTTTTTTTAGAAAACATCAAATTTTGTATAAAATTAATTTGTCACTAAAAAATGACAAAATATTGACATGTGAAGAATTTCACAAAAGTTTGAAAAGTAAAAAACTACGTTTTAAAAAAATAAAAATATATATTTGATAATCTCAGAAAAAAAGAGAGAAGAAAAAAAAACACCCAAATTTTTTTTTATTTAATTCGCGGATTGAAAATCAATTGCCGCGAATCGCGATGTGTGGTGATCACCAGAAATAGAAAAATTACAGTTGCTAATCGAATGAAATAATAATAATATTCAAGTAAACAGGCTTGACCAAAAATAAAGAAGCAAAAAAAAAAACAAACTTTATTCAAATTTGGAAATTTATAATTCTTACGATTTTAGGTGTGAATTGAAAAAATGTTAAAGACTGTGTCATTCATAAAACGCGAAGAAATGTAGTCACCGCTTTTTTTTCCATAGGAAATAAAAACTAATGTAATTTCCTTGTTTTTCGCGATCTTAAAAAATAAACAATAATAACAAAAATAAGAAAATAAATTTGATTTTAATAATTAATAATTATTGCGTGTTATTTTTGCTTCTTAGCTGCAGAAAAACCAAATTTAATTTGAATTTGATCATGTTTTATTTGATTTGTTGGAAATTCCAGGCGATGAACCTTTTTTTTCTTCTTTTTTTTTTGTATAGGCCTTCGTCAAACACCTTTTGAAAAAGAAAAAAAAAAAAATGTTCTTATCACACCTGAGATTTGATATTTACTCTCACCGCCCTAAAACTATCGCAAATCGTATGAAATTTGATTCAAAAATAAAAGGTAATCTTTTTTGACATTCTCTATACTAGGAGTGGCCCAACTACCATTATATATGATGGACTATCTTCTTTAAAATGTGTTGCGATTTACCTCCAAAAATCTATTAAGTCAACATGTAATTTTATTAATAATACTAGTAATAAAGCCAGACCCCAAAAATCAATATCGGTGAGAAAATAAGAAATTGGCTACAGAAGCCATCCGCTGTCTGTTATGTGTTTTGTAAAATGCTTAAGCTACACTATTATACTGTCAATTTTTTGTTAGTTTCTATATGGCAGTTACGTGCCAGCAAATTCTAATACCCTTGCCAGTATCTACTGACAAAGTTTCTTAGTGCACTGGCAAATGGAAATTGTGATTTATAAATTTCGGTTTTTAAGTAACTCCAAAACGACTTGACTGATTCTCTCAAAAAGTACCGCATTTTCTAAGTTGTATCGGTATATACCGAATATACCAAATTTGATTGAAATCGGTTATAAGCTATGATTAAATTTTGACGAAGAACTTTCGGTTTATAAACTTCTAATGTACTTCTTCTGATGATAACACAACATGGATGACATAGAATAAAGAGCTTTTCGTTGAAATGTTATAAATGGAAAAACTTGAATATGATGTCTTTCAGTGGAGATAATTACAAACAGTAATTTTCAAAGAACAGAAACACAGTAATGGAATTCTGTAATTCGATTGAGACAAAATCGAATCGAAAATTTATTGTGATTTTTATATTTTTTCGATATAATTTCAATTCGAATTACACGATTCCACTTCACAAATTGTGATTGTTCTTTGAAAAGATTTAAAGATGGATGGTTAGGTCTTTTTCTCATTTGTATAAAAAATTTTGAGAAAAACATAAACAGTTAGTGAAAAGTGAAACATTTTTGTTTAAAGCTGAAAACTTTTCTTTTAATCAGAGATAGTTTTATTGTAGAACACTAAATAGATATTGTCATAGACTAATAATAAAGATTTTCAACGACTGTGCATTTAACTGATTTGTACCGTGATAACCCGGTACAATATAAATTCTTCTCTTTCTTTCACATTCAATTTCTTTTCATCCATTCTTCTTTAAGTTCACCTACAACAGCAACACTGAACATCACGCTGCTCATTTGGCTTGGATATCTAGGTATACTGATAAATAATATTGTTATTTCTAATCTCCAGACCTTTACCATATATCAGAAATGACCCGTCAGTATTCTAAACGACGTGAGCTATGAGGACACTATAAATTCTTGGAGTACTTTTAGAAATCATCGAGTGTAACATGGAATATGAATAACGACTTAATGTAGTTATAGAGACTGTGCCATACTATTATTGTTCTGTATTTCGATTCAGAAAAAAAAACAGTTCCATTTAAATCAAATCTTATATTATATGAATTTATGAGAGAGAATAAAAATGATGTTTTTTTTCCCCGAGTTCTTATTTCAAATTTGACCTTTTCATCAGAATTTTGCACCCAAAAAAAAAAATAAAAGAAATACGAAGATCAAATGGGGACGCGTTGCAAATGAAAGGCAAAGAAATTTGTGTTGTGTACCAGTAAAGAACATGACAAAACGCACATATGAAGGAAGAATAGCAACCATATCAAATATCATCCTCTCCTCTTCTTCTATCAATAATATCAGACCTGTTCTCAATTAGAAATTCATGTTTGAACATGTTGAATTTTGTTTAGTATATTATAAAGCAAGGGTGTCCAACCTTTTTGTTTCCCTGGGCCGCATTGGAAAAAGACATGGTGTTTTGGGCCACAAGTATATTACTATGTATAAATCCATATCATAAAATGAATGTGATACTTGGCATTCAAGTTGAGAAACTAAACAGTCAATATATGGTTCGATTGACATGGTTGCAATTCTCATGCAATTCTCAAGGTGTTCATCCAACATGTTGGTTCTAATTTTACACTTAGTATGTTTCATTCTTCACTTAAGCCACCAGGTGGCAAACAACAGAACAGTGTAGCTGAGCGAGCAACGCAAACAGAAAAAAAATTTACTACATAACGAAAGAGCTTTCTGTTCTGGTCCTGGTTCTGTTATTTGTTACTTGGCAGCTTTAGCACCAAAGCACAATCATACAAATCATTCCTCAGAAAAATGGACATGCTTCTGTAATTTTGAATATTTTTGGGCCGCATTGATACCTGCTTTGGGCCGCATGCGGCCCGCGGGCCGCGGGTTGGACAGCCTTGTTATAAAGTCTTGGACCACTTCGTTCATGTTCTTAATGGAACATCATTTAGAAAAAAAAAAGAGATTGATCTTCATTCGTTTCCATGTGCTTCACATATCTTCTTAAGTTCTGACAAAATCATCTTAAATATTATGAAATTAATTTAATACATTGTTTATAAAAAGCGATGAGAGTTCATTTCCTTTTCAAAATAATCTTTTATATGACTTGTAATTAAAATTATTAAAGAAACAAAAAAAAAACGCGTATGCTAAATTAAACGATCGTGAATGTCGGGGTGAACACAAGCAACAACATGGGAGACAATGAATGCCGTGGTGAGGCAAGAACATACAGAAAATGCATTCATGGATTGGGATATCTCACGATCGATGATCTTAAAAGTTCAATTTCCATTCATGAAATTAAGATGTTGTGACATTCTTATATATGATTGTTGTTGTGTGCTAAATTTCTCTGTACATACATATATATAAGAAATTATGAAGTGTGGACATGTTGCGAGTTTGGCTGTCGCCTGGCGGTAATTTCATTCATCATAGTAAATTGAATAATATAAACATAAATGAATTTGTTTTCTTTATGGAAAAATTTTCAACATTAAAACTAAATTAAATTTCTTTTCAAGATAATGTTTCAAAAGAAATGTTTATCCAATCAAAAACTTAATTTTTTTTAAAAGGAATTCGCAGTTTTGTATTCCCTGAAATTATCATGTAAAGGGTGTCCCAAAATTTACACAAGAAGTAATTTTGATAGAAACCACTGGTTTATTATTAAAAATTGTAAATTTTTTATTGATTCATAAAGTATACAGTATAGGGTTATGTATGGAATAGCATATCGGGTAAATGGCTTCACGGCTTTGCTGGCACATACGCAGTTTTTTGTTGAAATTTTCTAGACCATTTTGGCATAAATGTCGGTGAATTTCGTTGATACTCAATACTCAATTTCCTCCTTTAAGATCGTGGACTTGTTGGCATAAACCTTACTTCAAAAAAAACCTAAAGAAAGAAGTCCAATGGCGGTAAATCGCATGATCTGGGCGTCCAATTCTGATCACCAAAATGGGAAATTATACAACCAAGAAATAATTCATTATTTTTAAAATATTCCTCTATAGTCTGGTAAAAAATCATAAATAGATTCACGTTTAAGAAACTATCAAGAATTATCTAAATTTACTTTGAAAATCGGTCGTCCATTCGCGAGATTTATAGTTAAACCAAAAAAGTAAAATTCCCGGGAATACTGTTTTTTTTTGGCACGTAGCTTTCCATTTTTAATCGAATAAAAAACACGGTTGTTTACTTTTGAATGTCAAAAGATTATTTTAGCTTATCGAAAGCTTTCTCAAACACAATAGCTGTCTTTTAAAAAAAATATTATGATTTATGAATAGCGTCATTAAGTCATAGTTTACCTCCTAATATAAATATTGAAGTTAAAACGACCAATAGAATAGTTTATATTGGATTAGATCAAAGAGATTTTAAAATGTATATTTGAAGAGTGTTTACACTAAATGATTTACTCAGTCGTTTTGATTGAAACAGTTCAAATTTAGAGAATTCACATAATTCAAAACAGCGATTATTTGCTTATCTAAACGGTGATTTTATTAGCGATTATTGGAAATAGAGTGTTTTTCTTTTGTAGTAATAAACTGGGATTGAATTAATTTCATAGAAAATAATTATTGATAAACAAATATTTTTTTAGAAGAATTCTAAATAATGCCATAAATCACTTCTAAGAATTAATTTTTTGATTATTATTTTGTTTGGGGATTATGAATAAAATTCTAATCTATTAAGAATTTTTCTTTTTGGTCACATCGACCAAAGAAAATATGCATTTGCGAAAAAAAGATTAATGAACTTTACTGCAACCAACGATTAAGTTTGAAAAAGGATCCGAAAGTAAATCGATTAAAAATTGATATATAGTATAGAATGAAATATTTATGACAATATCCGCTTCAGGCATTTTGATACACATTTTGTTTATATTATTATTAGTTTTATATTCTGTCCTACATGCCAATTAATTTATGTAAACGAATTTTAATTTGAAAATTTTAATTGGAATGTGATGCAATTACAGGAAAGGGAATATATTATGGATTTATTAAATTAGATAAGCACGTAGAACAGCATAAGGTTTTATTGTGTCTACTTCAAATGTTTTTTGTAAACTTAATTTTATTTTTAAGAGTTTGGATGTAGAAATATCTACAAATTTAGCCTGTAAATAAGGCGCTACTGGTTTATATCCCAAAAATTGGATGAATTTTTGCTGCTTTTTGATTAAAACCAATAAGCTCGCAAGAATGAAACAAGTAATCTCGTTAGTTCAAATTGTTTAGAACTGATATTGTTAGTAGTGGAGTCCATGATTCGAAGACTTTATATTGGATTTAGAACGTACCTCTAGCTACTAGTTAAATTGCTAAAACCGTTTCAATAATAGAACCCAATTTTCATGATGTGTCCAATAATAAAGCACATCTATTCTTGCCAACAGTAGCAGCCTAATTGCTGAAACGAGTGGATGTCTTTTTTTGTTGCTTTACGAACTTTTTTTTTATTCTTTATTTAACACCTTTTCAATTATTACAGGTACTGCAATCATAAAAAATTTTGATATGATTTTCTTTTTGTTTTGCAGCCCTGATAAAGTAAAAACAACGAATCTTCGTCTTCCGGTTATTGTTTTATGTCAATCATGGAATTCTAATTAAAGAATAATTTTAATGAATGACATGGCATAAAAAAGTGGTCTTACGTAACGTAAAAAACAAATTGCAATAAAAATAATTAAAAATAATAGCAAGAAAAAATTTTTAATTAAAGTTAAAGTTGAATTTAGCAGAAAAAAAATATATATAGTTTCATGTTGCTGGTTCTGTGGTTCTTTTGTTTATTTGGTTTTATTTTCCATCGGAAAATTCATTTTTCAACAAGCTATAGTGCAAAACTACTATTGAAACTTCTATACATATATCCAAATAAATTTGCTCTTCACAAAAATGTTTAAAAAAAACTATAAAATGCAGAAATTCAGCGCCAGTCCTTTTCGTACTTTCAATATTTCATTCTGCAGTACCCGTATCCTTCTTTAGATCCTGGCGTGAAACCACTGATATCTACCCTACGTGTAGTTAACGAACTCGCGAAATTTCACTAAAATCGGGTCACACGTTTGTCCAGTTATCTGCCTACCACAGACAGACATTGGATAAAAACGATCGCAAACGATTTAGAATCTTTCTAAAACGTGGAAATTTGCAATCATGATTCCAGTAACTTATATACTTTGTATAGAAATTGTTTAGAGGCTCAATTTGTTAGGTTGAGAGCTCTCCGAAAATCTCGTGCTGATTCACACACAGTTTTGTTCCACAACCTTTTTACATTTTTCACGTAACTTGAAGATTTTTAAGATAATTTTGTCGTCCTCAAAGAGTGCCGGTAAATTAATAAGAACTAAATGAATCCTTATCTAAAGATGCAATGTCAAGTGAACCACAGTGCATATCTTTTTGGTTGCTTCTTAAGACATATTTTTGCTTTTCCCGGTAATAGAAAAGAATCGAGTATTGTTTCCCATCTTCAAAATGGTACAAAGATCAATTTATCTTGAAAAATGTCTTCTTTCAAAATATAATTACACAAACAACGACGCTTCTGGAAATCGGCACGAAATTTCCGGACAACTACAATATAAAAATATGTATAGAGAAAGTCATTATCATTATTATTTTTCGAAAATTTCTTGTTGAGTCCAAATCAAGTGCACGTAAATAAAATGTGTGTCCTCGCAAAATGTTTCAATCTTTTTTTAATTAATTAATGAATGAGAATTGAATGAATTTTGATGGCGCAGCGGTTGAACAGTTCTTTCTTTTTATGAATGTGCGATTCCCGTAAAGTAGTATGAGAAATTTTACGATTTTACGAAAAAATAATTGTGGGCTTGTTTCATTGTGTTGCTTTTTTTTGCCGTATTATTAGCTTTTTTTTGTTGTTTTTTGTTTTTGTTTTTAGAGGATGATGAATTTTTGCGCAACTTCACATGCGATAAAAAAAAAAAAAAAACGAAACGAAACAAAACGTAAACAAAAAACTTGTAAACAATATTCTTTTTTTTTTCTTTCTTCTATTCTTTTATTCAGAAGACAATTTTACGATATTTTATAAAACTATTAATAATAATAAAAAAAAATTTTTATAAATAAATTTGGCGGCCATTTTTTTTGTAATAAAAACAATAAAAAAACAAGTACAAGTAATTTAAAATTTCAAGAATGAAAAAGAAAATACGAAAGAAGTATTTCTGAAGAAGGTGGGAAATGGATGGACATGAATGAGCAGCAACGGGAATAAGAAATAAAAGATTTACAAAAGATAAAACGAAAATCTTCAAAAGAAAATGCAAATTATGAAAGTCAAATTGTGAAATCACATTGATGGAAATGAAATGGGGAAAGAGAAAAAACTTAATTTCGATGGAAATATGATTTTCCAATTAGAAAATATTAATTTTAAAATACCAACAAACAAAAAAACAATTACCAGATTTATAGAAAATCTTTTGAGAGATTTTATTTTTATAGTTTTAATCCATTTGTTGTGATTGAAATTGAAGGTTTTTTCAATAAAACACAAAAACACACACAAAAAAAAAAAAGAAAACTAGTTTTCACTTCACACTTTTCGTATTTCGATAAGATTTTCTGCGTTATATTATTTAATGACTATTATCGTCATTAATTTTTTATTAATTTTTTTAATTCCACAAAATTTTCCTACCAAAAAGAAACAAAAAAAAAAACACGATTATTTTTCCTGGTAAAAAAAAATGTCGTCAGCAAAAGTTTTGGAATCGCTTTTAACTAGTTTTTGTTTTTTTCTTCTCTTATTCGTTTAAAAAAACATATTGTCTATTCACTCAAATACATTAGAAATTTCTTATGTTTATTATAATTCTGTCTCTTTTTTAAATATATAAAGCTAAACACAAGTATGAAGTTAGTTACGATTTTTGTATTTTTGTTTCTTTACCGAGGATTGGACATGAGTAGAAGAAACTGAAGTAATTTTTAAAAGTACTTGCGTTCTTAAAAATATAAATTCTGGTTGAATTTGGGATGTTTAATAAATAATTGTTTTTTTTTATCAACCAAAATCAAATATTTAATTAGGGTAAATTATTTTTTAAAAATTTAAAATTTATTTTAATCAAATAAACGAATTTGTGAAGTTGTTTGTGAATCCATCTATTCTGTTGTGCCTTCAAAAAAGTAAAGGTCGAAAAGAAAAAAAACAGCTGATAAAGGTTTTTTGACATGTGATAAGAAACGATAATAATTTCCCATTTCCATAACAATATTTTATTTTTATTTTTATTTTTTGGTGGGAAGAAAAATATAAAAATACTCAAATGAAATATTTCATTTCATGTTTTAAATTGTTTGACGAAACACGTTTAACTGGTTTTATAACAATAAAAAGATTTTGATTTAACATAATTTTGTAATTTTGTTTTTTTGTGTTAAAAAAAAAAAAAAAGTGTAAAAAAAAAATACCCAAAATGGAAGTAAATCCATTAAGTATAATTATAGTAAAATCCGATAGTAAAGGAGATCGTCTATTATTTCGTTATCCATATAATGTGGAAGCTCAAAATGACACCAGTAAAGAGAGTAAACGTCGAAATCCATATTCAATGAATTATATGGATGATGTTCTACAAAGTCCACAACAGCAAACATCCAATATTTTTAAAGGACAATTATCCGGTTTCACAGATGAAGTTCTATCGACATTGTTTGCTGTGAAACTGGAATTATGTGATCAAAAATTCGAATTAAAAGTGAACGATGTACGTTTCGTTGGTCATCCGACATTAATGCAAGCAAAAGATAGTAAAGAAAATGAAAAATCATTATATATCTTAATAAATATTGTTTTTGCATTATATGCACAGGCAAGCTATTCAATTGTTAAATGTTATTATGAATTAAGTAAGAAATTGGGTTATGCATTGGCACACGAAGAGAATCGTTGTGGTTATTTATCTGATGAAATGAATTTAATGGTTAAAACTCATGATGAAATTGCTGCCCTATTAGAACAAGAAAAGGGTAATATCGTTGTCGGACCAGATCTATCATCATTCGATTTAGTATTGGAACGTTCAACGTTAGCACAATGTTTGAAAACGATCTATCATGATTTATGTACAACAGGTTTATTAAATACAACAATAAATCAATTTGTAACCTTAAGCTTTTGTTTACCACAAAAAGCTCATCAATTTCATAAAAAAGGTGTTGTTGTTGAACCAGAAACTATCGATCGTTGTCTACAATCTTTAAAACCATATCATGGTATGTTATTATTAGTTGATTTCGCAGAACTTCTTGATTGTGTACCACCATCTGGTTCACGTATGCTTTTACAATTGATCGAAGTATATAATCCATTGAAAAGTTTACAAAATATGGCATCTGATGCTGATCTACCAATTGAACATGTTTATCAATTGGTCGGACATTTAGTTTATTGGGCAAAAGCTACTATAATATATCCGTTGTGTGAAACAAATGTTTATGTTATTGCACCGGATGCACCGCTGCATACTCAGTCACCATTAGTTGAGAAATTCTCATCACGTTTTCCAGGTATGTCATTATTTGAGGTGATCAGTGATTTTTCATTACCAACATCGATTGGACATTTAACAACACCTTTACAACAACCCGCTCGACAAGGTATATTAGCACAAATGGTACTATGGATGTTACAACATCATCTTTTAATGCAACTCCATACTTATGTACAATTTATGCCGAACGATCATGGTGAATGTGATGAAAATTCATCAGAATATGATATTGATAATAATATTGATGATAATAAAAGTAGTACATCGACTGATAATAACAATGATGATGAAGATGATGATTTGTAATTAATAAATTTCTAATCTATATATGAATAGGGAAGATTTTAATTTGTGTTTTTTAAATCTAGAAATCCTGGTTCTCTCTTAAGTATGTCTAGTCAACCGATGCCAGTCCCAAATACAAGTCGTCGATCAATAACTGATGAACATTTTTCGGGTGCTGATTCAACTGTATCAGATAATATTGTAGCACAACCATCGTCTAGTCATAAATCAAATTTTAGGTAATTATTTAGAAAAAAAATATTCATAAAATTTCGATAATAAAATAAGTAAAATCAATAAGAAAATATGAGTTAGAGGATTATTGATAATTTCTTTTATAAATATTGATAAAATAAGTTATTTATTGATAAAAATTCTTTCGCAAATTCGCTTTTTTTTGTTGCTAAATGTAAATATATGATAATTCATTTCCAGAAATAAGCTAGAAATATTGATATACTGATATACTTTGATGAATTACATGGAAAAATCGGTTCTTTATTTTTCTAATAATTCTCTACTTAGAACTAAATACTTGTCTCCTTTGAAAAAGACACCGAATTATCACTAATTTAAGAAAGAACGTAATCAAGACAAGTATTACTATTTCAGGCGTCCATTATTTAATAAAAAAAAAAAGAGACTATAAAACCTGTATCACAGATAATATTAACAGATATCCAATCTTAATGAATGGATTTTCATGTTCAAACAAAAAACTTTATCACAGAAGCTTTTTAGAGTATTTTATTAAGGGTGATGAATTTTAAATGCAAAAAAATAACATAAAAACTTAACTTTTAATCAAAAATCTTCGTTTTATTCGAAAAACACATTAATATTTAAAAATGACTTCGGGCATGTTGCCATTGTGACTCTTCTTGACAAAGCTCATTCTGTCAGTTAAATTTTGGGTCATTTTTTCGATCAATGTCGGCCGTATGTCACGAATAACACGAACAATGTTTGTGACTACAAGTAAACCCATAGAAAAACGTTTCTTTGATTTACGTGCCCTGATCACACGCCTACCTGATCGTGGTTACCATAATTTTTGTATGTTCGAAAAAGTTATCGATTAGATAACGCAAAAGAGCTTTGTAGTTCTCCTTTGTCGGTTAGTAGAAAAGGTCTTCATTTTGTACTAAGAACTTTAGTTATCTGAATATTCTTTGTACTTTTGTATCAATTTTATATTTTCATTTAAATTAAATATTGCTTTTTTACCTCTTTTTTTCAGTATAACACAATCGGCATCTTTAAGTACAGAAAATTGTGATAGTTTAGCATCGGTTGATGATGAAGATAAAATTAAAGAATTATTAAATGCATTTCAAGAGGCCGATCGTTTAGCTATACGTCGTGTTCCAGCATCAGCGAATGTTGAAGATCTATCATTAATGGTGAAATTATGGCAAACTGGTTATTTTAAAGGTGAACATCATTTAGAAGAAATCATGTATTTTGAAAATTTACGACGATCACAATTATTACAATTGTTAGATAAATTTCGTGATGTTTTAATTATTTATGAAACTGAAGATCCAGCAATTGCTTCATTATATTCACAAAGCTAAATTACTTAAAGACGCACGAATACCATTTAGTATACCTAATGTGTGTCATTTTATACCATTTCAAGAATTAAGTATAAACTATGATATTCAAATGATATCTGGGCCCGTATTTGGTTTCTCGACTCAATTGTTCGGATCGGCAAAAACCCTTAAAAGTCTTTGTCAATATAATAGAAATCTGGTATATCACAACAGTAAGAGAAGAGTCGAGAAGCTAAACACGGGTCCAGCGGCCCTGTTATGGAATACGATCGGAAGTGGAAAACAATAACAACACGCCTTACGTTAACGTTACGATTACGATCGTATTCCATAATAGGGCCCCAGTTATCATTTCAATATCATGTTTATAGCTATACTATAGTATCGATAACATAGTATGAATACTATATATATCTGTGTGTCTCTCATATTAATATGGATTTCCCTAAAAGAAAGAAAATTAAAAACTTGGGGGAAACATTTCATGTATATTTTATTTTTTCTAAAACTAAAAATTAAGGCATTTTTAACACAAAATTTTCTGTGTTTGTTTTTTTCTTTTGAAATAATTTCAGCATTTAATAAACTAAAAAAAAAAACACTTAATTCCAGAGAAACAAATATTTTCTGAGTCAGAAAAAAAGAAAAATGTTATTTTTATTAAAAAAAAAATAAATAAAAACCAAAAAAAAAACATTTTTAATACTCGTACATACTTTTTTTTTTATGTACAATTATTTTTATTCTTATTTACAATTTTCTTTTTACATATCCCCGAAAATGTCTCGAAAAATAAAAAAAACAGTACACTCAACCCTCCTATAACACAGTAGATAGGTTCTTTTGGAAAGGGAAAACAGGAACAAGAGTTCCCACAATATTTTCTCTTCCATGTTAGAGCGAAATCGAAATCGTGTTATACGAGGATTGGGTGTATATTATTGTTAAGCAATTACGTGCACGTCTTTGGCCTACAAAGTATACACTGTTGATTTGTTTGAAATCGTAACAACAACATGATTGAATCTGAACCAGAGATTTTACATGGTCTACATGGTGTACACTTTAGCCCAATTTCATAGTGAGAGAGAGAGCTTAAGCCGAGTTTATAATATAAATTTATCCCAAGCTCAATCAAGACTTAAGCTTCAGTAAAACTCTTAACGTTCAAGTGAACAACAGCAAAACATGTTCTCTAGGAATAATTTCCGTTGTTGTACCCGCCTTAGCAAGCGCAATAAAGCATGTTTTTGGTCGTTTTTCTGAACGTATATGATCCGATGGCGAGTTGGGAACATCAACGAATTCTCGCTTCCTTGGTTTAGAAACAAAAATTGTAGTAAAGCATAGACTTAAACTCTTCTCACTATGAAATTGGTCATTAGGCCTATTAATTTTTTTCTATATAATTTGTTAATTACTAATCTCTAAATTCTATTTATAACGTTTTGTATGTTATTTCTAATTAATTTTAAGAAATTCGATTATATTTCCGTGTTCGAATGGAATTTTACTAGATTTTTTTCTTAAATACTTTTTTTTAAAAAACTGTCTTTTTTTTTTGAATAACTAAAAATCATTTTCTATTTTTTTTTGTGTTAAAAATAAATCAAATTATAAAATTTTTATAGCTTATTATTATTATTATTATTATTCTCTGAGCGAATATTTAGCAAAAAAAACTATACTATATCTTCCACCATGATGTACAAAAAAAAATATTAAGAAAAAACGAAAAAAAATTAGTACTATTCTTCACAAAACTCTGGTTTCCCTTCGAACGTACAACCAGATCTTTGAATGATATGACGTGCTGCCCAAATACCACATCGTATACAAATATCAAATGATTTTTTTTGTATAAATTGAGCTAAAAAACCACCAACAAATGCATCACCAGCACCATTTGTATCGACAACTTTATCACGATCAAGTTTTTCAACTGAAAATTCAGTTACTTGATCATCATCAATTAGTAATACCGGATTTTGGCCTTGCGTTATTATAACAACACGTGAACGTTTCTCATTTTGTTTTGGTAATTGACATATTTTTCGTCCGATCTCTTTTAAATCTTTCGTTTCCCAATTTTGTTCAGTAGCAAATGTTTCAGCTTCCTGAAATATCAACAAAAAAGAATAAGTACAAAATAAAATATGAATAAAACAACTCAAAAAACTTACTGTTTCATTACCAAATAATATATCAACATAAGGTAAGGCTTCCATAAGTGGTTTTTTAAAAAATTGCGATATAAATGGTGCACTTAGATTCATTAAAAATGTACGATTATGTTTTAATGAATGTTTGGCAACTTCCATTAGACTTGGTGGACTAACAGTTAAAAAGAAACCCTTTTAATAAACGAAGAAAAAAAAACAATATTATTTTCAAAATTAAATTTTTAACATTTTTTCTTTTTTTTTACCGAAATATAAAAATATTCTGCATTATCAATAAGTTTTTTATTTTCTAATTTTTGTATATGATCAATTGTAAAATGATTAGCAGCACCTAGATCAGCACATAACGAACGATGTGTATCGGTGACAAGAACTCCACAACGTCCTGTCGGAATACCATCACAATATTGATATTGTACATTGACACCGTCAGTACGGGCTTTTGTTTCAAGAATTTTCGAATATTTATCAACACCGACACAGCCGAAAAATATTGCTATATTCGGTTTTTGGAGAAACCATTGTGCAACACGAAATGCATTTTGTACAGAACCACCGGCAATATATTCAGCTTTATATTGCGCAATGATTTCATCATAAAGCGGTTTATGCTTTTCATCCGCCAATATTGCATTATCCGGTTTTAATTCATATTTTTCAAGTAATTTACTTTCAACATTTGCTGATATATCCAAAAGTGGATTACCTAAACCTAATAGTGTTCCCTCCCTGAAATGATAAAACATTAAATGCGATTTACAAATAGTTTCCGAATATATGGCAAATATCATATTGTTCTTTCACAATAATTCAAAAAAAAAAAGAAACTTAAATTAAAAATAAACTAAAATGTAATCTAATTCATTTAAAAATTATCTCACATCTTAAGTGATGACGTTAATTGCTTTTACAATTTAATTAAAAATGATCTAAACATGATCTCATAGCAAATCTTTTCAATTGAAATTCATTTGTATTTCTATAGTTGTGTTCGCCCACAAATCAATTAAAATTCATACAAAAAAGTTGACTGAAATGAATTTGTATTCTTCTCGTTAAGTTGGGAAATATCACTTAATAATTATCATGACAAAAAATCTATCTCCAAGCTCTTTGAATCTGAAAATAGACTATCTGAGAACGGCAGAAGATCATCGAGGTCACCGAGGCTTGTTTTTATCTGTTTTTCTTATCAACAAAAAAACACGAGAATAGTTTATATAAAATTTTTGATTAAATTATAAAAAAAAATTACCTTAAATTTTCCATTTTTTATTATTAACTTTTATATTTAAAATATTTGAAATTTTTTTATTGCTTTTATTTTGAGGTTAGGTAATTTTCATTGAGAATTTTTTTTTTTGTAGAAAAGAAAAACTTTTAATCATGTAAAAATTATTAAAATTGTTAACATAATAAACTATAAAAAAATATATATATTATTTGTATATAATTAATTGTATAACATTTTACACCGAACTAAAAATGAAATGAGTTGGGAAGAAAAAAAGACATTCTAATGAAAGACAATTCCCAACTTATTTGACAGTTGACAACTCTGTATGTATTTTAATTTTTTCGAGTATCGATATATTATTTAAATTAAAATTTTTAAATTTAGTTTTCTAGAAATAACAAATAAAATTGCAATATTTGTAAAAAAAAACAAATGAAAAATTAAATTCTATTAGAAAATATTAAATATATTTAAATTCCAGCATAAAAAAAATCACTATAAATTTTCATCAATATTACAGCGCCATCTTAATATGAAATTAAAAATTAAATTCAAATATGAAACAAAAAAAAATGTCTACCGGAAGCGAATGAAGCAATAAGAAGGTTCATGGTTGAATCATTTAGCTATCCTTTTTTTATTTTCAAGAATTCTATATACATCTCTTTCATTTCGCATACATATATTGGCGAAGTTGTGTTGAAAAATAAATACAAATGGCCGCCATTTAGTAAATTTGTGTGGTTTAAGTAGTGAGTTGAGAGTGAAAAATCATTATTAAATAATGGAAATAAAGTGATTTTTACATTATTTATGAATAATTAAGTGAAGACTATTCTAATAAATAAATAAATGAATAATTTTATTAAGAATTTGTATGAGAAGTGTTAAAAAAATTTGTTGACATTTTTTTTTTCCATTTTGACAAAAAAAAAAAAATTTTTTCCTTTACAGACACGGTTTTTCTAGTGTTGTTTTTAATTATTAATTTTTATTAATATATCTTGCAAAAACATTTAACTAATAAAGTAAATAATATCAAGAATATTATTTGATGAACAATTTTCGCGGTGTTTATTATTGAAAACGTTTTTTTTCTTATTGAAAATGTAAGTATTTCATGAATTGTATTAATTTAAAACGTTTAAAAGTGTTTAATGAATGTTTTAAAATTGATTCGAATTAATATTTGCATCGATAAATCAAAAATTTAGGATAAAAAAAAAAATATTTTTTTTTTTGTTGACGCGTTTTCCTTTTTTTTTTTTCCTATTTAAACATTTCGGGAAAAATATGGCGAACAATTTTTTATTTTCATCGAAAATTTTCTTTTCTTAAATCATTTTTTTCTCCTAAAAATATAAATTCTTAATTGTTTCATGTTTTAAAATCAAATTGGAATGAAAATTTTAAAAAGAAGAAAAAAAAAGTTGTTTTGTTGATTGATGAAAATTTTTAATTCTTTCAAAAATATTTTATCGTGACTTTCTAGTAGTAATTCTTTTATTTTCTTTTTTCATAATAAACTAGAAGTGAAAATTCCATTTTAAATCACCAAAAAAGTATTGAAATTTCGTCCTATTTGCGCGATTTTTTCATTCAAAATTTTTCTTATATTTCTATATATGTGCTGCCATCTTTATTTTTCTTTGGTTCACAATAAGAAAAAAAAAATCCATTTTTGTAGTTACAATAGTGTGTAATAATGCGCATGTGTTGAGTCGCGCATGTGAAGAATGTAAAAAAATGTATATAAAAAAAAAGTACAACAGAATACAATGAAAAAAAAGGAAGAAGAAGAAGAACAATATTTTTGCTTTGAAATTTTTAGTTTAAATGTTGGCAGTACTGAGTTTGTTGTTGTTTTGAACGCATTCATGTGGTTGGCGTTCATTTCGAATGTTTCTTCACATGATTAATGTGTAAGGAAGAAAAAGATAGCAAGCTATTGAGAAAAAGTAGCATCATTTTTGTTTTTTGTTTTTTATTTTGTCTTCTTTTGATAGCAACAACGACGACAGCAACAAAACGCAATGCCATCGCAGAAATAATCTTCCTTCACCGGCAAAACTGAATAGAATGTTGCTAACCGCTTCGTCCGCCATTTCTCGTACTATATTTTTTTTTTTTGCGCTAATTGCATATTTTGCCTACTTCTTCGCGTATTTAATTAAATTAGATACATGAAATTTAATTGTAAATTGTAATGCTTTTTAATTCGCAAATTAGGTATGGAGAGATTCAATTGGTGAAACATTGTGAAAGGGGATTTAAAATGGCGATTTTTATTATGAATTGATTTTATTTTTATTAAAAGAATCTTTTTGTGATTTATAATTTTTATAACATTTCTTTTTTTTTAAAAAATAAAATCGTAAGAAACAATTTAAAATTGACGAAAAAATGGAATTTTAATGCATTTTATTGCAGGAAAAAAAAAAGAATTATTTTTGACAGTGGTAACACTGTTCGTAAAAATCGAACAAAAATCTATTTGTTTTGAATGGTATCCGCAAAGTTTTCATAGTGTGGTTGAACTGACGTAACTTGCGTGTGTATGCGAAGGTAAAATTCTCCGTCGCAAAATTTATTATGTTGTTTTTTTTTTCTTGATTTTCTTATTGGTTTTTCTTTCACATTCACACTTCCCCTCTCGTCGATTGTTTTTGTTGGGTTGTTTGTGGGAATTACTACTGTCAAGTTAAATCGCAGCCAACCCTGCTTGATTTTAATCTTTTTACGCGAAGTTAAATAAAAGAGAAAAAAAAAATCATTTTTTATTCTATTTTATTGTATTTTTTTTTATTGGAATTTTTGTTTGCAGTCATTGCGCAGTGAAAACTAATTTTTTTTTCTCTGCCATTTAAAATATTTTTGCAATGATGCGATTTAGTTTTATATTTTCAGGAAAAGTAAAATAATTTTTTTTTTCTTGTTTATAATGACAACAAAAGTGATTGGAAGCGGAATTAATATGCATTCAAGATCTTAAAAGAAAAATATATATTTTGACGTGGCATTTTGAAAACAAAAGGAAAAATAGAAAAAAAAAAATTAACACAAAACACCTGGATTTGAATAAAAAAATATGCATTCAAAATGGACGTAGTTGAAGGTATGAACAGAATCTAAGTTCAACCTCAGTTTTTATGTAAACAGTTATTTCGAAATGAAAGCTGAAGTCGATAAAAACGCTGGAGAATTAAAAAATATATTGTTTGAAGCTGGAAAACTGAGAAAAATAAATTGCCTATTTTCGGGTGCATGTAAAAATAGGACAGACATTCACGAAATTCTTTTGTTTATAAGAAAATAATTACAAAATCAAATTTCTTTGAATTATTAAATAGTAAAACAAGAATGTTTATCATGTATCGAGTTGGTTGGTTGGTTCAGAGTTACATAGTCGAGCTTAAAATTGATTATCTGGATTCGAATGAATATGGAGAGAGTTGAAGGATCGAGGAGTTTGAGATTGGGTTGAAATTTGGATCGTATGCGTATGCGTATGAAATTATCGAATTCAAATTTTTCGATTAAATACAAAAAGAGTTTACTCTATTAGCCTGCTATATTGATTTAGAGTCTCATTTCTATAATTGACAAAATTCTACAAGTATGAAAACAACTTCCTAAAACCTTCTAAATTAATATTAAATATGAATATTTAATTCAAAACAGTTGGATTCCTTGCAAATATTAGAACTGCATCAAGTCTATTTCACAGTATTTACAAAACAGTTGTATATAAAATTACGACCCAAGGAAAGGCCGTAATGGCAATATAAAACTCTATAATGATTCAGATTGTATTAAAAATAGGCAGTCCATCGTGAATCCGTCGCATTCTGCGTAGTCTAATTGAAAACGTATACTATTTATATTTGAACCTTAAGTAAATTCAATTAAACCAATTTAGACATGGCCCAGGGTATAGACATGCATTTCAAATTCAGTTTTGACCTGGGTTTTAAACTCTTGCATGTATACGTAGTATAGGCTGATTCGAAGATTGTATCAGGACCATGGAATGAGGTCAACACGGTCGGTGTTGGGTAGTCGACAATGGTTTGAATTGTTTTGTAGGTTTTATGAATTTAAAAATTCAATCCAATCAAATCTTAACTTGATCTTTCAACTCATCTTCTCAATTACACTTGTAATATTGAAATGAATTTGAAAACAACAAAGGAATATATTTCATACGGAAAACGACGTGCTAATAAATATCAAGATTTGTTGTAACTAAACGCGTATGTTTAGCATATTAATTAATTTTTATGCCAACAGAAAAAAAAAAAAACTGATTTTCTAAAGATTATGGCTAATAAAACAGAGCAGCACCCACAAAATTCAATTGTATTTGATTTGAATCGGAAAAGAAAAAACTACTCAACTTGACATAAACTAAATAATAAAAATATTTAATTTAAAATGCGCAAGTTTCTCTCTTTTTACCATAATAATAACAGGGTGATGAAAAAGCCACATAAAAATGCTTACTTTCTTCTATCATAGAGTATTTCCTTTTTTTTGTTTTCGTGAATTAAAGAAAATAATTATAATAATTATAATTATTTTTTTAAATCGGAATGAAGTAAATAGTTATTTATTTACAAGAAATTTAAATAAAATGTTTTCTTTAAATTTTAATTTAACAATCAAAGAAATAAAACTTTTTGTATGTAACGAAATTCTCTCAAGGTCATTTCTGGATTTTTACATGTTTCCCCGCGTAAAAAAAAATAATATCCATAAAATAAAAATTTCAATATTGTTATCTCTGTTTTTTACATAATCCAAAGATATCTTATTTTTCTTAATTGGTGTTTTTTTTTTTTTTTATGAACAAAATTATTTGAATTTTGATGTTTTTTTTTTTGTTGCCATTGTGTTTGTTTTGATTTTTATGCGCATTAAAAAAAAAAAAATCTTTCGAACTGTTTTCTACAAAATAAATAAATCAAAAGTTGAAAATTAAATAATTTCAGTAAAATCTAAAATTTTATTAAATAATTTAAAATAAATTGAAAATTATCTTACTTTCTTTATAACTAATGTCTTCAAAAGTATCTCAAAAATATGCGCGTAATTTATTTACTTTCTAAAAGTTGTAACAGACTACTAAGATTTTTTTTTTTGTATCTAGTTTCTGACGTCATTCAATATTTGTATACCCAAAATTTCCGGCGAATTAAACTCGCTTTGAGGCGAATTTATATGGAATGGATTAAGATTAATTACGTTTTTGTTTCTTGCATGGAAATTGTTTAACTTGTTTTTCTTTTTTTTCTTATAATCAAAGAATCCGAATCGACAATTTTTCAAATGTAAAGTCGATTTATAGTAGTTTTCTTAAAACTTATGGAAATATGAAAATTTCATCCAGATGTGTCTGGTATTTATTTTTAAAGTACGATTTAACCCGGAAATGTGTTATTTCCGGTTAAAATGGGGTAAATAAATATACTTTTCTATTAATTCTCTAAAAACAAGCCAACAAAAAATCAAATTTTGGTTAATGTTATAAATTATTATTTTTTATTGGACTTTTTGTGGAAAATAATTTGTAAAAATTGAAATTTTACAAAGATTTATTTATTTATTTTTTTGTTTTATTCAAAATGCTTTTAAAAAGAAATTCTTAAGTTGCCTTTAGACTATCTGTTTTCTCATATGTTTTCACATAGATTTTCTCAAGAATTTGATATGTTTCTAGTGTTATAAAACGCAATCCATATCAATGTGTTCCATCTAAGAGATAATAGAATGTATTATGAAGACATATCACAGAACAGATAGTATGAAAGGAGAGAAAACAATTTTAACCAGATATTATATTATTAAATTGTATTTGTTTGCATCTGATTAAATATTGGATAAAACGAATTCTTAGTGTACCATATTTTGATCAGAGAGCAGCTTCTATTCCCCATCCTATGGTGTATACTTTTTACAAAATAAAATCGGATCTAACATAGTGTCTACACACGACTTTTTTTTCTGTTAGCCAAAACATTAAATGGACGGCATTTTTATTTTAATGTATGTGGTCTACACAGCAGGACATTTGCCAAACAGAACAGTTTCGCTAACAGAAAAGAATCGTGTGTAGATAGAACCTAGAATGAATTTATATGTATACGTTTTCAATTAGACTACACAGAACGCGACGGGATGGATCCACGACATGGATTATTTTTAATACAATCTAAAAATCCGTCGTGAATCCGTCATTCTGTTTCCCGCATAACTCGTTCTAACTAAGAAAAATCCAAATGTATGGACAATGATTGGCAAAAGGGATTAATGAAAACGTTTCTCATAAAATTTATATTCTTAAATATTTTGATTCTTAAACAAAATTTTTATAAATAATTTAAAATAAATCTAATTAGAATTTTTTTTTTTTTTATTTTTTTTTAGATTCAGTTTTTCAACATCTCATCATCATATTTACAAAAAACAAAATAACAACCATAAAAACAATATATTTAAAATATAATAATAAAAGAAGAAGAAAAACGAAGCCATTTTTATTATTTTTGGTTTTTCTTTTTGTTTTTCCTCCGAACAACATTTTTAACAAACAAATAACGTAATGTTATTAAATGTGATGGCAAATAATGTAGCATCAAATAAGAGAAGAGATTATTGCAGCATTACTAGCCCCCATGATTTCGGGGGCCCACCATCACTTAAAATAGATGATAATAGTTAAATTTTTATAACGGAATTAAATGGAAATTAATTAAAAAAAAAAGAAAAGAAAACAAAACAAAAAAAAAAAGGAAAATTAAAAACAGCAAAAAACGCAAATGAAAAATAATTAAAAATTATAATAAAAATTTTACATAAAAACAATTTAGTATATAAAAAGTAACAAGAAATAATATTAATAATATTTTTATTATTATTTTTTTTTTTTTCATAAATGAGTATAAAATCAATTTTATTTGTAACTTGAAATGCCATTACAAACGTCCGGTATTATTGTTGTTGATAAAACATCAGTAATAGCGACATCGTCGACAACTTCAATAACATCCTCATCTAGATCATCTTCGCATGATCTTGGAGGAGGAGGAAATTTAGGAGGACTATATCAACAACAACAATCACAACAAATCTTACATGATTATAATGAAAATGACGCATCATCATCACCATCGATTCCTTCAAATAGTAATAATAATAATAACAACAATCATTTGATGCGTCGCCAACGAACAATATCGTCTTCATCATCATCATCATCCACATCTAAACAACAAGCAACAATAAATACATTATCTTTGGCAAATCATAATTTTAATACAAATCAAATGAATCAAATTAATAATCAACAACAACAGCATCATCCTCATCAACTTCAACATCAAAATATTTTACATGCAAATTCAACAACAACAACAACAAATCAAATGATAGTAAGTGAAGAATTTATTGAACATACCGGTTTCACAACAACAACGAATCCAAATGCTTCAACAACAAATGTTATCAATTTAACAGCAAATGATTTAATTAATCAAACACAAATTATTAAATTAGTTAGTGATGGAAATGGTGGAAATGTTATTATTGATACACTTGGTAATGTAACAAATGGTCAACAACAACAGCAACATCATCATCATCATTCAAATTCAAAATTACTTGTTAGTAATTTAACAGTTTTATCATCATCAAAACAGCAACAATCATCTTCTGGTACCGGTGGCGGTGGTGTTGGTGCTGCTGCTGGTCAGCAACAACAAACAATTAATTTTGTTAATGCAAAAACTTTACCATATGTTACAAAAAATCAACAACAACAATCAACAGGTTTACAAAAAATTGTTAATATTCCATTGAAAACAAATAATAATATTATTAAAACGTCTGGAACGTCATCATCTCAAATACAACATCATCATATTAATAATAATAATCATAATATTACAACAGCTAATAATGGAATTATGCAAAAACTTACAGTACCACGTAATGTTCAAGTTGTTACACGTGTACAAACATTGGCCCCATCCTCACCACAGCATCAGCAACAACAACAACAACACCAATTACAACATCATAATGTTCAAAATAATCAAATGATAATGCAACAAAAATATGTACATAGTATTGTAACAGCATCGAATAATATAAATAATAATAAAATTAATAATAATACAATCAAAAAGCAAACAATGAAAATTGCTCAACAAAAACTTAATAATAATAATCAATGTTCTGCTGGTGGAACAGCAGGAGCAACAGGAGGAGGAACTGTTAAAACAACATTTATACAACATCCACCGCAACAACAGCAATTTCAAACAATCAGCAGCAGCGGCGGTGGTACAGGAACACCACAAAATCATACTGTTAAACAAATAAAATCACAAAAAATTATACGACAATTTAATAATAATAATCAAAATCAAAATGTTAATAATAATTCATCAACATTAACAATGCAACAGCAACACCATAACCAATCTATGAATATTGGTAATTATACAATAAATAATGGTAAATTGAATAATATTTGTGTACAACAGCAAAATAATACGAAAATAATTGGTAATAATAAAACGACATCATCATTAAATTCTAATACAAAATATATAATGCAAAATCATTTGGTTCTATCAGCACCATCAACGAATCAAAATACAACAAATCAAATTATTACCAATAATAAATTATCGAATGCAACAACAAATTCAACATCAAATAATGTTGTTGTATCACAACAAATTATAAATACAATAAATAATAATACCGGTTGTGCAACTAATAATAATAATAATAATAATAATAATAATAGTAATAATAATATTGCTGGTGTTGGGGGTACAATAAAATTTGTAAACGCTCATGGAGCTATTATTCAAACTCAACAACAAACAACACAACAACAACATCCACAAACGCAAAATCATCAACATCATCATCAAAAAGTAAGAAATAATAATAATAATCTCCATCATTCTCATCATCATCATCATAATCAACAACAAATTCATGTTTCATCATCACATCAACAACAACAACAGCAGCAACAAAATTCACATAATAATAATCATCATCATCATAATACACAACAAACTAATCAAATTCAAAATCAGTTTACAGATGGAGGAAGAAATCCATTGTCACCATCAACAATTACGAGTGAAAATATATATTTATCAACATATGTAAATAATAATAATAATAATAATAGTAATAGTACATTAGTTGGAACACAAAATCAAATACAATCAGCAACTACAACCGATGATATAATGATTGTGAATGGTACACAAATGACAGAAGAGATGTCAGCAAGAATATTACAAAGTTTATCACAAAAATCCGTCTATAATAATAATACAAGACAATTACAACAACAGCTGCACCAACAGCAGCAACAACAACATTCAGTACAGAAAATTATTCAAACGCCATCACAATCAAATACTATACTTACATCACCAGCAGCAGGAGTAGTAGCTCCTCGGGAATATCCAATTTATAATCCAGCACAACATTCTATAACACAGAATCAACAACATCAGATAGCACATCAGCCTGTTCAACGATCACATGTTGTTGGTTCGTCTAGAACACAATCGCTTGATAGAAAACAGGATATGTCAAAACGTTCAGCAGAATTCTTTAAAGTCAAGTGAGTATTAAATATTAATATTTTTTGTTAATTTATTTTTTTTTTTTACAATTATTATTTACAATGAATTTATACGGAAAATGAGACGACGTAGAGCCATTGAGTCCCTTATAGTATGCGCTGTGTCTCCATTTTGTTGGAACAAAGAATTGGATGGTTGGATGGTTGGCCTTAAAAAATTTTCCAACATCGTCCGATTGACCACTTTTGATGGAAACTGTAACACCGTCTTCATTTTCAAAGAAATATGGGCGAATCATGCTCCCAGACAATACACACGATACGCATAAAACAGTACATTTAAGTGGCTTTAATTGTCGTTGATGAACTGTTCTTGGATTCTTTCTCTGTAGCCCATATCCTCCAGATCTACATTAGATCTTATGGGAAGTGCTTTTAGAAGTTTAAAGATCTTAAACTTTATTGTAACTTGTCTCTAAATCAGTATCTATAGATTTGATGGTCTCAAAACACTATGGCAGGGCAATAATATATTTCCGTATAAATTCATTTTGGATAGAAATTTCAGAAATATTATTAAAAAGAATGATGGCTTCGTAAAACAGAACGCAGACAGCAAATTCGTAGACGAATGTGCGCGCGGTTATTCTTGTGTTTTAATTAAAATCGTATGAATTAATCTTAATTTTTGATCGCGGAAACTCTTCTACTTGGCTGTTTGCGTTCGTGTAATTGTATTTATTTCGTAAAATTTGAATTAGTACAAGTTCCTGTGTTTTTTTTTACTACATTTATATTTTTTATGTTTGTTTTTCATCAAAATAACTCAAAATTTTGGAATTTCTTCAATAATTTTTGAATATCATCATATTTTATTTATTTATTTATTTATTTTATTTTATTTTTTTCTTTTCTCTTCATAAATAAAATCGTACATCAACATCAAAACTATCATCATCCTTGCACTACTGTTCTATAATTTCATTGCTTTGTATAAAAAAAAAAAAAAAATTGCTGTACATCCACCCACAACCACCCACCCACCCATTCGCACTAAAAAATTACATAAATTATCATTCAAACATGAAATAACAAAATCATCATTTTGCATTTTTTTTTATTTAATTTTTTGTCGTTTGTTTAACAAAAAAAAAAAAAAAAAACAATCAACCAACCAACCACATCCTATTGGTCCTTTTAATTTGTTCAGTTCAAATGAAATACAATCAAGCCTCTCAACTTCATCAACAACTTTTATTGACAATATACCATTGCCATGTCCTCTTCCAAGGGGTGATAATGCAGCGGCTTCACAACAGGCCGAACAAGATGATGATGTTATTGGTGAAGAGATTCGACCAGTACCAGTTGTTACACAGGATGCAAGATTACAGGCTTTACATGCTGTACTACAGGATCATACATATGTGGCACCAATGCCGACACGTTTTCCAATTGATATTCAATCGAATACGATCAATAATGGGACAGCAGCAGCAGCAACAACAGTGACTGGTGGTAGTGGTGTTAGTGGTAGTAGTAGTAGTATTTATTCATCGTCCGGCAATTGTATTATAGGACACAGTGCTGCAGTAGTTGGAAGTTCATTAAATACAACGACACCACAATTATCAACAATAACGACAACAACAGCTGGTAATTTAAGTGGAATTGTATCATGCAATACGATTTCGTCGTCTTCTATTATTGGTTATGGATATGGACAAGGAGGTAAATATAATGAATTTTCTATTTTTTTTGTTTTTTCTATAATATTAAAGTAGACTATGGAATTTTTTTTTTTTTATATAAATTTGTAATTTATTTTAGTAAACTCATAAAATTTAAAAACACATTTGTCAAGTATAGACATGATTTACAATTTAAATTTGAAGAAACGAATTAAAAGCTTTTATTATAATGTTTTCTTTTTATTTGAAAAAAGTTCATGGACATCAGCAGGATGATGATGCAAATTCTGTAATCAGTAATGGATCTAGAACTGGAACTGGTGGACTAGATAATGATTTGGGTGAAGAAACTGAAACAGCACCCGAAGCAGAAGCTGAAGATGACTCGATTACACGATGTATTTGCGATTTAACTCATGATGATGGATACATGATTTGTTGTGATAAGTGCTCGTATGTATTCTATGTTTTTTTTTATTATTACTTTTTATCTTCATTTAATATTTTAGTGTTAATATATATTTTTAATAAATATGTTTATGTTTTTTTTTTTTTATAGAGCGTGGCAACATGTTGATTGTATGGGAATTGATCGTCAAAATATTCCTGATGAATATTTATGTGAAATATGTCAACCAAGACAAGTTGATCATGGTCGAGCACGTAGCCTACAATTATTGAAACGTAAAGAACAAACTCAAATTTTACTGAATGCTGCACAGGCTAATATAAATAATGTAACTGGTGGTCAAATTTCAACCGATGGAAATCTTACATTCCTACAAAATGGTGGTAGTGGTGGTGGTGGTGTTAATCAAATTGATCGTGGACAACATCAATCGATTCTAACAAATACTGGTTCATCAACAATTTCATCAGCAAATAATTTAATTGGTAAAAAAGGAAAAATATTGATTAGTAAAAAGAAGGAATTAATAAAACGTACTAAAAAAGATCGTGTCAATGGTAAAAGACGTGAAAGTAAACGAACAACAAAACGTAAATTAAAAGGTACTAATTTGAATGGAAATGATATAAGTTCTAGTGATAAAAATGCTTCGAATTTACGACAATGGATTGAAAATTATGAAGTAGCTATGACAAATCATTATTCACCAGAATTACGTGCTAGATTACATGCGATCGGTAAACAACAAAACTTATTACAAAGTATTGTATCAACGGAAAATAAATTATTAAAAAATTGTAGCGGTTTAGAAAGTAAATGTACAACAGTACCTCATGCTGGTGGTAAAATTCTAATAAGTAATCTCGATATACAACCGAATAGTCCAATAATTGAATTACGTGGTAAATATATGTTAACGACACAATATAAAAATCAAAATCCATCAATTAATATGAATATGGTGCCACCGAATTGTTTACAAAATTTGAAAAATAATCATAAAACACCAGGACCATTTATATTTTTCTATCATTTATCAATTGATAGTACAATAGGTCCAGAAATATGTGTCGACACACGAACGTATGGTAATGAAGCACGTTTTGTTCGTCGTAGCTGTCGTCCGAATGCTGAAATTCAGCATTCCTTTGAAAAAGGAACAATTCACTTGTATATCGTTTCGTTAACAAACATTATGGCAAGTACAGAGATAACTATTAAACATGAACCACATGATTTATCTGCATTGAATAATAAAAATTTCACTTTTCCAATATCACCAACATCAACAATGTGCGCTTGTGGTTTAACCAAAGATTGTTTATACGGTAATTATATAATAAGTAGTAGCGTTAAACCAACTCGTAAAATGATGGTAAATGGTTGTTTACCCGATGGGAAATTACTGCTAGGTAAGAAGAATTCACAAAATATAAGTCGAGGTCGTTCAACATCATCAAGTGGTGAAAGTAATGCCGGACTCTTAAGTCCAAATAATAATTTGAATACGAATTTATATAGTTCAGCATCAATATCAAGTTTATTACATGATTCTGGTGTTTATACATCATCATCATCACCGTCAGTATCATTACCATCTCCTACGCATATTCAAACAATAAATTCACCGCCACAACAAACTATCCAGCATATACCAATTGCGCAACCACCTCAACAAAAGCAACAACAACAACAGCAACAACAACAACAACAACAACAACAGCAGCAACAACAACAACAACAGCAGCAGCAGCAACAACATCAGCAACAACAGCAGAAACAACAGCAACAACAACAGCAACACCAGCACCAGCAGCAACCACCACAACAACTACAAAAACAGCCACAACAATTACACCAACAGCAACAAATTGAATCTGTAGTTATACCAACTACAGTAGCTACTACAATTTCAACGGTCACTTTGACTAATATTCCGTTACCTGCAAAATCACCACAGAAAGGGCAACCACCTGGACGTAAGTCTCTAGCAGCGAAACAACTTAAACATAGTATTTCAGAGGATTCAAATCAACTTAATACTATAACAGAAACACAATCAACCATCCAAGAAAAGAAACGTGAAAGTCGTAAGTTAACACGGGAGGAACGTAAAATGGAAGCAATTGTTCGGGCATTTGAGAAAATGGAAAAAAATCAACAGAGAAAACAAGAATTAAAGCAAGCGAGAACAGCATCAACAGGTTCATCTTCTGGAAAACGAAGAAATAGTAGTTCACCATCTCCAAAACGAGTTAAATCTCATTCAATTAGTGAAACAGATGGTGGATCATTACAACAATCGCAAAATATGCGAAAGAATTCACTAGTGACTAGAAAAAAGAAACGAAAAGGTAGTAAATCATATCAAGCGCAACATGCTGGTCAAAGAAAAAGACGACGAAGTAGAATTAATAGTAACGATTCTGATATTATAACATCTGAAGAGTCTTCATCTTTACTTTCTCCTCCAATACAACAAAATTGTACACCACAATTTTTACCAACACGAGAAGAAATTGCAAATAAACAAATATCATTGGAAAATGATTTAATGGAATTATCTACAACTATAAATGATCAGAATGTTACACAAGCGGCAGGACTTTTGTTGGCATTTGCAAATACAGATAAATCATCAAATGAAAAATCATCTCACGAAACAAATATAACAACAGAATCAGATTGTTTAAAATCTTCTCCTATTCGAATAGATCAACAACAACAGCAACAACAACATATTCTAGAACGAATGACACCACAGACTCCGCCATTAGTCAGTTCGGCTTGTCTTTTAATTGAGGCAGCTGTTGGTCCACTTGAAAGTTTAGATTCGATTGGTTCAAATGAATTTAAATTACCTACAAAAACTAAAACAAAAAAATCAATTATGAATGATTGGTTAAATCAATCAAATGATTATCAATCAGATAATAATTCTACAAATTTAATCGATGATGATTTATCACAAGAATTAAATCAAAATCATCATCCTCAACAATCACAAGTGATACAACAACAGAAAAGTTTGGATACATTAGTTCAAGCGGCAGCTACTATATGTGAATATAGACGGACAACATCTAGTCCGGCATCATTTATGACAACCCAATCAAATGATGAACCACAAAATTTAAGTATGGTTGCAAAGAAAGTCGAAGAATTTATTCATCAAACTGATTTAAATTTTGTAAATACCGAAGAATCTATAAAACTTGAAACTAATAATAATAATAGTAATAATAATAATAATTTTAATAATAATAACAATAATAATACCATTAATGAACATCTACATAATTTATCTTTACATGGATTAAATTGTTCCACCAATAGTTCAGGTAGTTCATCGGTGAAAAAACGTTGGTTAAGACAAGCTATCTCAGAAGAATGTACCGATGATTTAGCTAGTAACCTATCAGCATCATCACCAACGCAATTATGTCAAATACCGAATGGTTTTACAACACCTCTAAAAAAACGACGTGTTATTCGACAATGCACTGAAGATGATGATCAACAAAATCGTAATAGTCCGGAAGATTTAAGTTTAACAAAAAGTTGTAGTGAATCTAGTATTGGTAATGAGGAGATATCGAATATAATGAAAATCGAAATGGACGATGAAAAATGTGAAACTGAATTGGACAATGAACTTGATCATCATGAAGATGAAATTGAACATCATGAAGAACAAGAAAATGAAAGTGATTATGAAATAAAAAATGAACATAAATTTGAAACTGTTGTACAAGAGGAGAAAGAAATCAAGGTGGAAAAGGAAGAGGAGCTTAGACAAGAAGATGAATATAAACAGGAAGATGATAAACATCTTGTACAGAAACAAGAAATCGAATCTGAACAAGAAATATCAATGATGGAGAAACCTGTTGATGAAACTGTTTTAGAACAAGAAATAAAATTAGAAAATTCCGAAATAGAAGATGATGTTGATATAATAACATCACCGTTACCAGGTGAAAAAATTGTTGCTGATGATAATTTAATAAAAATCGAACCAGAAGATTTTACTAATGAGATAAAAGTTGATGTTGAAAAAGAAGAATCACAATCAAATGAATTAACATTAAATAAAAATGAAAATGAAAATATTCACAATGAAATAAAATTAGAATTTTCTTCAGTATCGTCGACTAATAATAATTCAACAAATATTACGGATGAAATTAAATCCGAAATAACACAAGAAATTGAAGAAAAATTGCCATCCATAAAAGAATTTAATGAAATCAAAATTATACCAGAGATAATATCATCACAGCAGCATCATAATTATGAAAATGATATGCCAAAAAATGATATTGAGATTAAGAATGATTCGGAAAATTTTAATAGTGTTTCTGATGAAATAGCTGACATCCAAAAACGTATACATTCATTTCATACCGAAAATATTATGATTTTACAATCAAGAAATAAAAAATCAAAACGTTGTACTTCTGCAACGAAACAAGAAGTATTCGAATTTGATAATCATAAAAATGAGAAATCAAGTGAAAAATATTCAATAATAAAAAGTGATAAAATCAATAAAAAGGAAGAACGACATCGTAGTTCAAAGAAGAGGCATTTAAATTTTGATATTATTGATAAAAATGATGATTTTAAATTATCGAAAGAGAAAAAATTCGATTTGCAATTATTAAAATCGGATGATAATAATATTAAACGAAAAATTGATGATCATCATCATTCATTTAAATTTGAAGATATTTTAAATAAAACCTCAAAATGTCTTGATACAAAAATTAAAGATGAATATGGAAAAATTGATGATAAACAATTTCAAGCAGCAGCATTGACAATACCAAATTTTAATCATGTGATAACAGCAAATTCAGTACAAGGTCCTATATCAAGTTATGTTTTAAGTACATCATCAATATCAAATCCAACATATGATATTGCATCAATTTTATCAGCAGCAACAGCATCATCATCATCATCATCATCAGCAGTATCACAATTACAAACTCCTTCAACACCGCCACTATCACCGTCATCACAAAATAATAATAATCTTCTTAATGTCGGAGGACATGTATTAAATACATCAATATCATCACAGCCACCGCCACTTCATTTACCATATTATAACACAATTTATGGTAAACTTATTGATAAAACATCAAATAATTCTGATAATAGTACAAGTGGTGTTACATCATCTTTAACTTCATCAAATTTACTTTTATCCGATTATTTAGATACAAAAGTGAAAAGTTATAGTACACTTGGTGGTTATGTTTCTCATTCAGCTTTATTTGGTTTAAATAATAAATCGAATACAACATCATCATCATCATCATCAACTGGATCAACAATAACATCGACTAGTTTTATACCATCAGTTCAACAGCCAACACCTATAATACCGCCTACAATAATAGAATCATCACAATCATCACCATTATCATCATCTACATTACAACAAACTCCAACAAAATCAAGTTCAAAGATTTTAACTAAAACTGCTATTTCAGATCCAAGACTTAATCCAATTTTAACTGCACCAGAAACTCCTCCAGCTCCTAAAAGAAAGGTATTTCAAATATATTTATATATATTCTTTATTTTCAATTTAATAATACATTTTTTTGTTTAGCTTTCTATCAATGAATATCGTAAACGTAAACAACAATCAAATGATGGATCTTCGAATGGGAGTACAACACAAAATGATACAAAATCGAATAGTAGTAATTCAATATCGTCTAATAATAATAATAATAATAATAATAATAATAATAATAATAATGTAGAAAATGGTGAAAGATCAGATACAAGTAATAATAGTAGTGAACATGAATGTTATTCTACGGATAAAAGTGTAGAAGCAACAAAAGGTTGGTTTCAAGATTTTAATTCTTTTTAAATAATTCTAACAATATTTGTTAAAATTCCTTATAATATAGTTCAATTTAGTCCAGCACCAACATTATTGGAGCAACAACAAGAAACCTTATGTGAAAGACTCAAATCGCTTAAATCATCATCAACGGTCGGAGCTCTTTGTGGTTCTTCGATAACTTCTTTTAAAACTGGTGCTATTACATCATCTGATAATTTATCATCATCATCAAAATTATTATCAAATGTCAATTCTTCATTTAGTTTAAGTAATTCCGATAAAAAAGGTAAATAATAAAATAAAAATTTATAATAAGAATATAACATAAATTAGAAAACAAAATTTGGGCTTTTGAATAACTCCAACGGCTTAAATTGATTCTTTCAAAAAGTACAGCATTTTTTAAATTGCATTGGTTTATATAGATGTACCAAATTTGGTTAAAATCGTTTGAGCCGTATCCAAATTTTCTGCGCGCATCTACGTCACATGAGACTTCAAATATATTGTTTGTATGAAAAATCACGATTATTTATTTGAAAGGAAATCACACGTTATGATGTCATAAAAGTATGAAAATAAAAAATTCAAAATGGCCGACATGTGCAATGCGCAATCTTGATATTCTGTCATTCATGTTCTGGTGGTAGTACCGTAATAGAGCATAAATATTAAACAAACAAAAAAACAAAGTTGATTATATATTTTCTTGTTTTTTTGTTTTTAGATGAATTTAATTTATCACGACATTCGGGAAGTACAAGCAGTTTAGAATCAATTTCATCAACATCATCATCACCGACAGTATCAAAAGCATCGACACCAGATCGAACGCCACCTTTACGATATGATCGAATATCACCAAAACAAAATATTGATTCAGTCGATGATAAAGAACAACAACAACAACAACATCGTATTGATATAAAAATCTCACGATAAAAAACAAAAAACAAAATCCTGAAAATAAAATAATATAAAATGAATTTTTAAGAAATATATTATTAGTATATATTTTTAGTAATTAAATTTAAAAACAAAAAAACACAAAAAATACAGATAATAATATTTAATTTTTTTTTTATTTTTAGCTTTATTGTGTTATTATGGAGTTTTAACAATTATTTTCTCTGTATAAAATGAAATTACGTTATTTTTCTTAAATTTAAGCTAAAGAAAAGATTTTCTTTACTTTCTTTTTTTTTTCTTTCTTTTGTTTATAAAACTTTATCAATTTTAACTAATATTTCTTTTTCTTTTTTTTTAATTTTTTAGGATAAGAATATGTAACTTTTAAAGGATTTTTAAATGTTTTTAATTTTCCTTCGACACAAGAAAAGTGTGTGAAAATCGCGCAAATTAAAGTGGTCTCATTAAGTGGTCTCAGAGGGGAAAACCGTGCGGTATAAGTCGATTAAAAAAAATGTTTTAATGAAGACGATGATTTATTTTTGTTGAATTTATTTTTTAAAATTGACGAATAATTTGATTTGGTTCTACTTACTCTAGAACACAAGTTTATTGTTTTAGTAAGTAAATTAAGTAAAATTATTTAAATGAAATTTTATTATGTGATTTTTAACAAAAGAAAAATAATTTTTAAAAATTGACTTAGGCCTAAGTTATAGGCACACACGATCATTAGAAAGAAGAAAATAATAGTTCTTTAAAAACTCTAATACTACAAAACAATCGGGAAATAGTTTAATAATTCGGTTTCAGATGTCACGTTTATAATTGCAATGATTGATTAGCTGTGTTTCTAACAGTGTTTCATTTTCCATTGCTTTCATTGAACATTTTTCGTCTATTTTTAATCACAAAATTGGGAATAAGTAAATATTAAATTTCACTGACACAGTCGTATAATCGCCTTTCATACAAAATCCAATAATTAAAAGGTCAGTTTTTACTTATTCCATAATTTTCTTCATTTTAGTGATAAAGGTATAACCGGTGCCTTAATAACAGTGTTTCTATTTCCATTCATTCTATTGAAGACAATTTTTAACATCGAAAGTTAAGAATTCGTATGAAATTTAACTGAAAAAACTGTTTGTTTTCATTTATTCCACAATTTTCTTCATTTTAATGATCATCCTATAATTTCGACCTTATGCTTGATTTTTTCCCTGAGACATTTCACAATCGTAATGAAATCATGTATTATTTCGATTGATGAAACTAAATCGTAATCGGAAAAGAATTACAATTGTTATATTAAAGACACATTAGCAACAATAATGAGATGTACATTATCTCACGATTCTCGATTAAAATTAATCGATAATCTCTCGTAATTTAATCGAGAATTAATCATGAAATAATGTAGATTATTGCTGTTAAATATTTATCTTTACTCTTATTATGCTTTTTCGATAACGATTTTGATTCAAAACGAGTTACACTCCAGATATATATAGTATATCAGAACCTATTTTTGATTGTGAATCACGTCACTTGTTGAATGAAAAAAACAAAAAAACTTGATAAAGGAGAGATCCATTCGATAAGTGTGACGAGACTTTTTTTTTCACAATAGACCTGGGGCCATATTATGGAATACGATCGTAATCATATCGTAAACGTAAGGCGTGTTGCTTTTAGTGGAAATCAATAACGACAACACGTCTTACGGTATATGTTACGATTACGATCGTATTCTATAATAGAGCCTTTGAAACTGAGGACAAAACATGATTTATATATAACTTTATTAAATTAGTGAAAAGAAAATAGCCAGTGAATACATTTTATTTTTTTTTTTCTAGAAAATTTTATAATTAAAAAGAAATAATTGAAATAAACTAAAAATTCTTGTCTTTTTCTTCTCTTTTATATTTTTTTTTTCTTTATTATATACATTTTTTATTTTTAATTTTTAATTTTTTTTTTTATTTAAAAGGAAATCACCAGTAATTAGTAATTATAGTAATTTTTACCGAAAACAAAAACTTTAAAAACTGATTTAAAATCTTCTACTTAATCAAAATCCACTTATTTTTTTCATTTCTTTTTTAATTAATTTATTTTTTAATCTTTTTATAATTTTGATTATTCAAAAAAAAAATCAAAAATAAATTATTTTTTTATATAATTTTTTTTTTTTAAAACAAAAAAACAAGATATAAAAAGAGTGCAATAAAAAAAAAACAGGAACGGACACAAAATATAAGAAACCAATCACAGGGGAAGTTTGGTAAAAATAAAAAAAAAAAACAAAAAATTAAAAAAATTACGATGCGATTTAAAATATTTATTAATTATACAAAAAAAAAAAAAGAAAAAAACAAAACAAAATCTACTATAAAATATTTTAATATTAAAAATACTTGTAAATATTGTAAGATAGTACAAAATATATAAAAAAAAAAAAATCAACAAGAAAGAAGATTAATTTTAAATTAAAAATACAAAAAAAAAAAAAAGAAAAATTTAATATTAAAATTAAGAAAATTAATTTTCTAGAAATTATTCTTAACAAAAAAAAAAAAATTAAAATTGTTTTTTTTTTTTTTAAGTTTTAAATCGACATTAATTATTATATAAAATTCTATGAAATTCTATGAAAAACAAGAAAAGAAGTGGCATTAAAAATCTCGAAGTGTGGAGAATCATGTAAGTCTCTTTCGATTTGAACTCCAAATTTATATCGATTTTGGTGTCTCGAATCGGGAATTCTAATGTATATAATTCGATTGAGACTTATATCGAAAAAATTGTATTTTAATTCTCACATACTTTTTTTCGATACTATTTTTTAGATCAAATCGAATTACATATAATCCCACTTCTGAAGTGGAATCGTGTAACTCGATTTGACCACCCAAATCGTATCGAAAAAGCATAGCAATTGGCAATACTTTTTCGATACAATTTAGTCTCAATCGAAATACACGATTCCACTTCTGATTACGAAAAAAAAAAATTATGAAAAGAAAAACGCGTCTAATTTTAATTATTCCAGTGAAAAAACAAAAACAGTGTAAAACATTTAATTTAAAACACATAAATTTAAAAGAGAATGAAGAAATTTATATTTTAAAATTAAAAAACATTTTATGTTTGTTGTGTAATAAATATATATTATTTTTAATTTAATTTTTATTTTTTTGGGCAGTTTTTATAGTTTTTTTTTTTTTTTTATTTACAAAAAAATGACAAAAAACAAAATGGAGGATCATCAAAAAAAAAAAAAAAATATATAGAAGAAAAGATGAAAGTGTAAATTATTAAAAAAAAAAAAAAAACTAAATTGTAAATTAAAAGAGATATATTTTTTTTTTCGTTTTTTCTTCATTTTATTTAAAAAGAAAAAATTAAAATATAAAAAATTAAATTACTTTTGTGTAAATATTTGAAAAATAAGATATTTTAGTAATTTGTAAAATAAAAAGAGTTTAATAATAGAAATATTAAAAAAAAAAAAAAAGGATAAATGATAAATTCTAGTTTATTTTTTTAAAAAGAAAAACAAAAATTACAAAAAAAAAACAAAGGGAAAAAGAATTTTCTTTTTTTTTAACACGTTCAACCCCGGTAACAGAAGACGTGGGAATTAGTTAGCTCGATTTTTGATCCAAAATCATATTAAAATAGCATAGGATACGATTTAGTCTCAATTAGACGATTGCATTACTGGCTTTAACGTATAAGATGATGGTGATATGGTATTTAATCCCAGATAATGAAAACGAGAAAATGAAAGGAGAGATAGACGTTTCTAATGTAATCTATATATTTATTATTGGCAGAATACTCGACCCTTTTCGGGCTGAAAATGAGTTTTAATAATCAAAAAAAAAAACAGTATGTTCTCATTCTCAGTCTTAAGAAAAATTTATTAATAGCAGATGTGACATAAGTCCAAACCCGTTCACTTTTGATGTAGTTGTTGGCAGTGAACTCACTTATCAAGTTTCATTTTTTTCGGATAAATATTTCCGAAATTATCGCGTTTTTCATTAATTATGAGTGTTAAAAATGGGCACGTCAATTTTGATATAGCTTATAACCAGCGCCATGGAACAAAGAATCATTTCATACATGTTTAATTAAAATCGATCCAGTCGTTTAGGTGCCAATTCGATACATACAGACATAATTTCACAAATACATATATCGTTTTTGATTCGTCAATAGTTTCATTAAATTTTAGACTGTTCGACTTGAAAGAAATCGAGTGGAGTTTGTAATTCGATTGGAATTAAATGGAATAAAAAAAAAACTGTTATACCTATGATTTTTGGGGTAAATCGAATTACACAAATTGACTTATAATAAAAGCTGCTAATTTGTTTTAAATAAAATGCCAATAGAGTATCCTGGCACAGGGCTTTCTAGTTTCAATTAGAATCGTTTCTCTGTTTTTTGTCTTCTCGTTTATATATGTTGGCCGGATGAGAGCGAATATCAAGAAGGACACATTGAGATGTATTATATTATAAGTTGAACTTTTGTTGGAGATATTCAAACATCATGAAGTTGCAAATTGTTATTTCTAATTTAATTTTTAACAATAAAGTAAATGTTAAAGCTTTAATGACAAGAAAAAAGAAGTACAATGAAAATGTTGGGATCCGGGTTAAATGTGTTAAATATTTATAAAAAAAAAAAAACAAAATTTTCAAGAAAACTTGTCGAAAAATTTATTTAAGAAATTTATGTTAATTATTATTATTAAATATATTTTTAATTTGGTATAATATTAATTGATAATGAATACATTATAAATATTTGATTAAAAATTTTTCTTTTTATTTTTTTTTTTGTTTTTTCAGATTATCAAGAATTTACCCAAACCTCTATATCAGGCTTAAAAATTATCAAAATTAATCAAAGGCAATAATAAGTGTGCTCCATTTATTTGTTTTACACGTGAAAGCTTTATATTTAAAATTTTTACTAAACTTTTGTTTTAATTTGAAAAGAACCAACTCTTTTAAAAGTAATACGAAAAGAATGACTGAAAAATATTGAATGGGTGGGTGATGTGTCCGTAATTCAAGAGTAAATAAGCCCAATAGAAAAAAAGAACTCTGGATGATTCCTTGGAAGAATGTGGATCAAACTAAAATCTAAAGTGAACTTAAAAAATTAATTAATTATCAACAATGAATGATGATAACTAATTTAGAAGACGGGTAAGAGTTTTTCTTCTTTTTTTTGTATTTAGTTATATCAAAGATTATGGTAATCTCTAGTCCAGATAATGTCCAACACGCAGCACTTTCATCTAGATTCTGCGGCCCGTTCATACATGCCGAACTCGGACATTTTGAGTTTGACATGCCTCCTGCTCTAGTCGTCTAAAACAAATTGGTGTGATCATGCTTTGAGAGTTTTCTGAAAAATGTGCATTCAATGTCCATAACTCTATCACCCTCATGTATCAATTGTGTTCTTTTGTATATTCTATTCAGCTAGATAAGCTGGAGTGGAATTATGTAACATTGCCACTGTTATACTTTTTTCGATATCATTTGGGGTTACATGGTTCCATTCCAGATCACTTATGCAATGATATTTTCAATAATTCGCTTGGTTAAACGAAGTTCGTCATATCTGAAATGCCCGCAGAATCAGTGGAGTGTTACCTCTTTCTTCTTTAGTTACTTCCACAGTCATTCTATCTTTTATTTTACTGGAACGTAGGAACTGTTTTTTGCTTTTTAATTCACAGAATGTAACCGAATTCATTTTAGTATACGAAATCTAGACCTGTGTGGCACAGTATATAGCACAATTTATTACACTGAGCGCCTGTAGCAGAGGTGATGCAACTTAAGAATTGATATTCATTCATTTTAAATTTCAGTGATCGGTTTTTTTTTTGTTTAAAGACAGTTTAAATGTTTTTTTTTATAGTTTTGCTTAAATTATTTTATTTATTAAAATTTTGAAAATAAAAACGAATTAAAAATCTTATCTAAATTTTGAAAAACTGGAATTAAAATTAAGACGCAAATTTTATTGTTTTTTTTCTTGTAAAATAAAAATTAAAAAAATGGCCTAAAATTAGCTTTTTTTTAAAAATATTTTTTTAATTTGGCTTCCAAAATTTATTTTTAATTTTTTATCTTTTTAATTCTTTTTCTATTCAATTTTTTTAATTCACAAAAAAAAAAAAAAAACTAAAAATCATTGTAAATATTCTTAAATTGTATAAAAATTAAAACAAATATTTGTTTTTTTTTTTCTAAAGAAATCTTTAAAATATATAAAAATTTAATCATTTATTACATTTTTATAAAACAAAAAAGAAAAAAACAAAAAAAAAAACACAAAAAGTTAAGTAAAAAAGTATTAATTAAAAGAATTAAAAAGTATTTTCTATAAAACTATTTGTAAATAAAACTTAAAACAAAATGAAATAAAAATCATTTAAAAAAAAAAAAGAAATTATGTAAAAATATTTAATTTAAAGAAAAACTAAAACAAAATAAAATTCTAATTAAAAATATTTGTAAAAAAAAGAACAAATTTATAAAAAGAAAAAAAAAACTTCGCGATAAAATTAAAAAATAAAATAATTAAATCTTATTAAAAAAAAAATCAAAAAAAAAGAAAAAAAAATGAAAGAAATTTAAACAAATTTTAGTAGTTTCACTTTTTAAAAAATAAAAAAAAAATTAAAACAATTATTAATATTAAAACAAACAAAAAAAAAACAAAAACAAAATATAAATGTATTAAATTTTAATGTAAAAAAATAAACAAGTATTTCTTAAATATTAAATTTTTAAATTTTTTTTTAGTTTGAAAAAGAGTGGAATTTTTTATAAATTCAAGAAAATGAAAATTTTAATTTTTTAAAAAAAGAAAATTTTAATAAAAAATTTTGAAGCCAGAAAAACAAAAAAAAAAACAAAAAAAAATTAAACGAAAATTATGGGACGAGAAAAAAATACAAAAAAAAAAGAAATTAAAATAAATATAATTAAGAAAAACTAATATAAAAATAAAATATTTAATTATAATTTTAGGTATTAAGTAAAAATTATAAATAATAAATGTTAAAAAAAGAAACAAAAACCATTTAAACTTTCTATTTACTTGAAATTAGAACAAACCCATTAATAGGAAGACATTCTAAATACGGATCGAACCCTCTAACCATGAATGAATGTATTTCGGCCATTTTGAATTTTTATTTTTCATACTTTTATGACGTAACGTGTGAATTCCTTTTAAATAAATAATCATGAATTTTCATACAAGTAATGTATTTCAAGTCTCGGGTGACGTAATTGCGCAGAAAAAAACCAGTTTGAAATATAGAAAAGAGTAATCTATATAATCTTTCATTCATGAGCCCTAACCACTATTAATTCGGACACTGCGAAATTTTATTTTGATGAGCTTTTTTCTATTCATATAAAACAAAAACGTCTATTTTTCACTAAAAAATAATGTTGACACCACTGCAATTTTGGGAGCGCACAGAAATAAGTTCCGTTACTTATATAAAAAAAAATTAGTATCGATTGTTGGGCTGAGAATAAAGAAGTTTCACAAAAAAACTCTTAACATAATCAAAAAAAGCTGCTTTTCCTTCGGTACTGGACTGTAAATTCAATTATATTCATTTGAAGATGAGAAGGTACAGTACTAGAACCAATATTGAAAGGAGACGTAAATATTTAAAAATATCTGAAGTACTTTTTTTCTTCAAAACCATTTCCATATCGAGTAAATATAAAACAATTGAGAGGTGTAAAAAAATCATAATATGAGCAAGTTGCTTACGTCTCTTCTATGAAATGGCTTTATTTTGAATGCCATCGTTCTAGAAATTGATCAAAATGATAATAATTTTGTACAATTTGAGTCAAATTATTTGACTAAGTAAGCAGAAGCTGAAAAGTCTGCTACCGGTGATTTGTTGGGTGTTAATGATGGCGCTTAGTGATGGTATTTTTTCATCTTTCTACTAATTTTACCTTTCTGCCGTACTAATATTCCTCTTAGCCTCTTCCGACACTAATGATGATAGCATATACTTTCGACTCATCATTTAGCTGAAATGATAATGGTATCTTTAATTGCTTCTAAAAAGACATATCTGAAGTGTTATGAGGCACACAAGTTACTGTTTACCCAGATGCTTATCACTAAATATTATCCAAATTTCTATTAAAATAGTCAAAACAAACGATTTTCTTCACATATAATATAAATATTTTATTTGAAGTGTTTTACACTATGTCGGATGGACAATTTAAAATTATGATTTTTATAATTCAATTTTATATTTTCAATAAGTTGTCACTTTATTCATATTTTTTAGTCGGGCATCAAATACCAAGACTTTTAGATTGTTAACTGTTACGAATTCTAAGCGTTACGCGACAAAAAATTCTCCACCATCCAATTTAAGAATGAAGCATCTCTTAAAAATCTTTCTTGCAGAATATCAGATTTAAGAAAATCCTCAGATACTGATTCGGTTTTAATATATTTTAAAAGTTCCATGAAGAATGGATTTCGTTTTGGATAATCATATTTCATCCATTCAATAATTGAAGTGAAAACAATATCTGCTGACGTTGACAAGGTTTTTTCATGTTCGAGAATTTTGTCCAACTGAAAAATATAAAGAAATAATATTTTTTTCTAAAATAATTGAATTGAATTTACTTTTTCGAAATCCAATTTTTTAAATCTATTAGTTTTCATGATGATCTCTAAATTTTCTAGAATCTTTTCATTAGCTACGTTTTGGAGTTCTTCACAATCGCATTCTCCTAATTAGGAATTTATTTATTTAGAAAAAAATACATATACTTATTTTATGTTTGTAGTTACTAGCCAAATCCCAAATCTCCAAAGCATTGTCAGGTCTTAAGTAATCCTGAAGATATTTACAGGCCTCCTCTTTTGGCCATCGTAATTGCAAGAAAATTGCCATTTTTAAAACTTCACCAGCATTCGTCTCATTAATTGATAAAACACCAGAGTACATATAGTCCAGGAGAACTGAGAATGCATCAGGATTCAATTCTTCTAATTCGACTATTTCTCTTTTACTTTCAAGGAATTCTCCTAGAAAATTATATTTTTTAATTGGAAAAAAGAACGGTAATTACTTTTGTTAAAAAAAATAACAGTTACCTTGAAACATGTCTCGAAAATATTCAGAAGCTGCTACTAATAAATTTCTATGAGCTGGAAATGTTTTATTATCGATTTTTAGAGTCACATCACAAAGCTTTAAAAAAAAATTCACATTATTTATATAAAAACAAAAAAGGAATTGATTTTTCTTACAATATTGGCTTTTCGTAATCTATTAAATCCTTCTAAAAATTTGCATGAATGAGTTTGATTTCCAATAGTTTTTTCATTCGTCATTTTAATATTAATTGGCTTAAAAACTTCTGCACGAAAATAAATTGTCAGGGAATTAAATAATTAAAAATTTTTGGATATTTAATTGAAAAAGTTTTGGTACGGTTTTATTGATTTTTTGAGAAAATTTTCAAATAAGAAATATAGCTGCTCCAACTAGTACGTGTAATGTAAAACTGACATGTAGGACTTTTCACATAATTTACATAATGCGCGGAACACAATGACAACAAAACAAACTTAAGGTTGACACACAAAGGCAGGGTATATTATAGCGCAAGCTGAATTTATTTAATTAAAATTAATTATTTGAAATGAAAAAATTAAATGAAACATAAAACTTTTTCTAGTATCTTCATTAAAAAAATGTAATCATAAAACTGCGATGTTATACAATTTGGTTTTTGGATTTCAATAAACTGGCTGCAGTAGTTCCGTCGTCTAGTCTAAAACATATGTATTTATGTATTGGTAGACATTTCCAGTAGGATCTAAAATTCTACAACTAAAATTTCCTTTAACTATCATACTTTTGTGTCATTCTATTTTAGCAATAAAACTTGTTATTATTATAGTTAGTATTATACACCCAAATTTTGCTACAACTAATAATTCCGCTTCATTGTGTTCCCACCTTGAGTTAAAATTTTTGTCGAAAGTTCAGTGGATAAATTTTGACATTTGTTTTTTTTACGACATTTCATTATGACATCTGTTCAACAAACATAACCTCAATTTTTATTTCTAAGTAAATTATCTTTCCTGGGTAATTTTTTTTTTATTTCGTGTGAAACGTGTGTGAAAAATTAATTAATAATTTAAAATAACTAATTTATCAGAGAAAATAGTAATTTTATTTAAATTTAAATTCATCGAACGTGGAATGGGAGATAGCGATTGGCGTCCATTTATTTACGGTGGAGTTGCATCTATCACAGCCGAATTTGGTAGGCAAATTAAAAAAAAAAAGAATAACAAAAAGACAATGCAAAAATGTGGTAATAATCTTCATCTTAATATTTTCATGGTTTTTTATTTTGTTGAAAGTTTTTCGTACTTGAAAGAATTCTGCAAATATTGTTTTTTTTTCGTCTTCGAATTACATCACAGAAAAAACCACGTTTGAACGACATTTGAATTAATAAAATTTGTATTTTTTTTTCTCTTTATCTTATTTGATTTGTTTGGAATTGTCTTATCAAGAAAATTTATATTATCAAAATGTAAACAATCAGATTTCTTTTGAGTGAATGGTTTTAGAGAAATATCAGAATTCTGAGATGTTATCGTTAAAAAAATGTTTAGACATAGAAAGTAGCTCATTAACGGTTTGTGAAGTTATAAGATTCTTTGAATCGTCTACATCAGGGATACCCAACGTGAGTTACCGAAATCTAACATTCTTTCTTATAGTCAACTCTTGTTTCATCATCATCAATCATCACAGAAGTCGTCGAGCACAGCTACTCGAACAGTGACTAAATGATTATACATTTTTTTCTATTGTTGTTTCTGAGTTAATTGGAAGAAGATAAGCTGTAGTTTGAAATGCATTTTATGAAATATAGGCAGCATAACCAATTGCTATAATATTTTGTCTCAAACTGCCAAAAAACTATTTGTCATCTTCCAGCATCAGCCTTTCTTTTGGTGGAAAAATGTATGGAATTTCAAATATGGTACTTTAATTCAAAATGTGGTACAGTTGACTATATGGCACCTTTGTTCAAAATGTAATATTGTACAACACAATGTCAGGTCACCGTAAATTAGTACTTCTCTTCAGTCATTCAATCAACCAGAACAATTTCGTTTCGTTTTCTAATTAGATTTCACATAGCAATTATCAAATTCCAATTAAAATATGAATTCCATATTAATCATTCGTCTTTTAATTACAAATAATTATTAGTATTTTAATATTATTCAATTTATTATGACTGTGATAAAGATTTTATTCAAATTAAATTCACAATTTTATATTCTTGATTAATTTTGTTACATGTTTTTCTACTCATAAAAGTACACGTACACTTTTTACTATGAAAATTTTCCACATGTATAAATGTACTTAACTTGTTATCGATCTGTTTATTTGATTCATTATAAAAATTCTTATTTAATAATATGTTTTTCTCTGTTAGGTACTTTTCCAATTGACACAGCAAAAACTCGACTTCAAGTACAGGGACAAAAAAACGATATAAAATTTGCGCAACTTAAATATCGTGGAATGACCGACGCTTTTATCCAGATATCACGTGAAGAAGGAATTAAAGCATTATATTCGGGGTAAAACAAAAGATTCAATTGGAAACATTTAAAATCTCTAAATTTTCCATGTTGTTTTTCTTTTTTTTTTTTTTTTTTTATAGAATATGGCCAGCAGTTTTAAGGCAAGCAACTTATGGTACAATAAAATTTGGTACTTATTATACATTAAAAACAATTGCAACCGAAAATGGTTTATTAGTTAACAAAAATACCGGCCGTGAAAGAGTTTGGGGTAATGTACTGTGTGCTGTTATAGCTGGTGCAGTATCTAGTGCAATCGCAAATCCAACAGATGTACTAAAAGTTCGTATGCAAGTTCATGGGAAAGGTTCTGAACATTTAGGTATGATTGGATGTTTTAGAGAAATTTATATGTTCGAAGGAATTCGTGGTTTATGGCGTGGTGTCGGACCAACAGCACAACGTGCTGCTGTCATAGCAGCCGTTGAATTACCAGTTTATGATTTTTGTAAACAACATTTAATGAATTCATTTGGTGATCATGTTATAAATCATTTTTTGTAAGTAAAAATGATTTGCTAAATTGATTTTTCGATTATTAAAAATAATTTTTCTCCAGATCTAGTTTTATAGCGAGTTTAGGTAGCGCTATTGCTTCAACCCCAATTGATGTGATAAGAGTAAGTTTTTGTTTTTAAATTTTAATATATATATATAAATAAATTGAATGTGCTTCCTAGACGAGACTCATGAATCAACGACGTTTAATTGTTGGTGTCGATGGTATTACAACGGCGTCACACAAAATTTATACTGGAAGTTTTGATTGTGCTGTTCAAGTGAGTGAAAATTGTTTTTTTGTTTTGTTTTTGATATAAATATATATTCATATATGTTGTTTTATAGTCTGTACGTAATGAAGGGATGCGAGCACTTTATAAAGGCTTTATTCCGACATGGGTTCGTATGGGTCCATGGAATATAATTTTCTTTATCTCATATGAACAATTAAAGAAATTCTATTAGTACAAAAAAAATTAATTGAACAGGAGAAACATATTTATATTATTTAGTATTATTTATGTTAAATTATTTAAATTCGAAATTTTGTATTAATGGCATTTTGTAAATGACTCGAAAATAGTGTCACAATTAAAATGCCACAGGAAAATAGAATTAAGATTTAAGTGATAAAACTAAACACAAAAAGAAGAAAGAAATATAATGCTAAAAAAATAGAGGAACCTGACGCGGGATATCCATATTAAATTTAGTAGACGAAGAAAAATTTAAAGAAAACAAGAAATTGTATTTAATATTGATCTTATTTTGAAAGGTATTTTACCCTTTTTATTTTATTGTTTTAAAGTATTAACTAGAAAACCAAATGTTTTTAGTTTTTTTTTTTTGTTATTTCATTTTTAATTTATTTTTAATATTAACATGTTTTTTTTTGGGCTTTAAGCTTTCGGAACGTTTAATTGGAACGTTTTTTTTTTTTTTCTTAAAATTACAGAATATTTGGGGTCTATTTTATGATTTTCTATGTTATTTTATGTTATGTTACTTTGACGTTATTTATAAAATTTCTTATAAAATATTTTGGAAAAATCCTTTTATGAAGTATTTTACGTTTCGAAAACGTAATAGAATTTCTTCAATTTCTACTACATTAGGATTAAAAATGTAAAATTGTTATCGAGTGGAGTTTTTCTTAAAAAGTTGTTTTATTATTTGTTTATAAACAAAAATATTAATAATCGAAACAAAAACAAGCAATGTATAGGAAACTTTTTGCATAAATTAATGTTACTACGCTTAAAAAAAATCTATTCCAAAGATTGGACATTTTTTAAAAAAGAAACTAACTGAATATTTGCTTTTATTTCCTTTTTTGAAATGATATCCAATTCAAGAATTAAAATAAATGACAGAAATGTTTAAATGTGTCTCCTTTTTAGTCAATGCTCGCTCAAATTTATTGAAAAATATTATCCTTTTAAGTTTACTCTGTGTGTAACGTAAGAAAATAACACAGCATAACAGAAAATTGCCTTGTAGAATACCAATTTAACGAAAAATAGTATTTTATGTGAAATAAAACGTAACATAACATAAAATATGAATGTAAAATAGACCCCATTGTTTCTATATATTTTTTTTTGTTGAATAAAATTGCATCCTGTTCATTCTTGAATTTGTTCCTAGATTTTGTAAATCGATTATTGATTCAAGAAGGGGTGTGGAGCTTTAAATAAACATTGACATTCTATTGAGTTTGGAATTCGAATAAGATAAAGAAGTTTTATTTGAATTGAATAACTTTGAAATAGAAATCAAGAACACTTTATACGTAATTTATTTATTTATTAGAATCTCCTCTTTTTTTTAAAAAGAAAAACAAAAACCAATAAAAATATTCTATAAACAAAATTACATTTGATTTGCATTTAAATTGCATTTCATTTCTTGAAATTATTTTTTTTTTTTTATTAAATAATATAAAAGAAAACCAAACAAAGTTGTGTAAAAACAAATAAAGTTGTGTAAAAACAAATATTGTTGTAACGTATTTAAAAGAAAATAGCAAAAGAAAAATTTTAAAATTGAATATATTTTTTTTTAAAATGAAGAATCTTTTTCTTATATTCATTTCCATTTCTATCCAGTTATTGATACAGTAGTCCGTAGTCCAGGGATGTCGATAAGTAAGTTACTTCAAACTTTAGCTTAGCTTTTTATATGGCTGAAACAATTTAGGCGCTGTCATATTTTCAAATATTCGAAGTAAGGCATATGAAACAACTTCAGTGTTAACGCGACAAGAAAACTGGATTTCAACGAAATTGGATAACGCATTTTTGAGTTATCTTGTACTCGGACGGACGTATGAACATGCATAAATCGATATAACTTTTGATTCTCTGCACAACCGCATCCTTGAAATCTTTCTACGATGATTATTTCGAAGTGTTAGACACTTAGTGACAAAATTAATATACTCTCTGGTAGTACCTACCATAGGGCATAATGATGAGTTAAAATATATATGCGATTTTTGCCTTATCATTCCTATTTAGGTCCAAACTATCAAAAGATTCATTAGCTTCCATACATCAGTGACGCTTTGTTTCATAGTCAATGAATTTTAAAATATTCCTAAAAATACTGTAAAACCTGTTAAATCTAGAATATTTGGATATTTCCGGATAAAATAATATAAAATAAAAATTCATATTAAAATTTGTGGAAGTAAAATGAAATTTATTAATAATAAACTTTCATCAGCAATTTTCCTAAAGCCGGATGAACAACTATCTAAACCCGTTATAGAAAATACGTAGAATCATTAAACCGGTATATTGTTTTCGTTTGCATGGTGAAAATTCTAAATTAACAAAATCATAATTCATTAAAGTTTATCCGCAGTTCGAAATGCAGATTAAACGTTTAACTTGATTAAAATTTAGGAAGTTTCTTTGATCTTCAATCTGCGTACTGGATACTAATATATTTTTTGAAGCTGTCCATAATTTCGTAGTAACTAAAACTTAGTTTTTCCAGGACCTTTTCAACAACATACTCAGCAAATCACGGGTGCAATCGTGTAACTCGAACCAAATTTTCGATACGATTTTCTCTAAATCGAATTCCACGATTCCACTCCTGTTTTATTTACCTATAGACTTGAAGTCGTTGGTCATCTAGGGTCCATGAGATATGAGAAATTTTTTTTGCTAGAATATTGGCAGTTGCACTGACACCGAGGCTTCTAGTATTATTAAGTATTATTTGCAAGATTCCGTTTTTTTGCATGTTAATTACTACTCGTTTTAATTGATCTCACGCAGTTAGTAGGCGATAACGAACATGGGTGGCAACTTCTATTAAATATAGTATATTAATAAAACTAATTAGCATTTTTTTTTTGTTTTCGCTTGTAATTACATTTCAATTACATTTTAATCATTGATCATAAACAATAATAATTATAATACTAACAAATATTTTCAATACGAAATATTGAATAAGATAATATCGTTAAACAAATGAACTCTTATATAAAATACTAAAATTATAAATATGAAACGTTTATTTAGTAAAGTGATCCTCTATGCTGAAGATTTTTTAATCTTTGTGATAAGAATGCACGTTCATTACTTAATGATGATGTTGAACGATGAATTTGTGGTAAATCATGTGAACGTAATAAATTCGTACGATTTACTTCACGACATAAATCAATACGGCCACGACTAGAACGCCGGACACTCGAATTAAGTGCAATTTGTAATGATAGACGTTTTTGACTAAGTATTTTTAATTGATCTGGATTCAATTCAATAACAGATGTTGAGAACATCGGACTAGTTGATATTGTTGTGCCAGGTAATGTTGTTGCACTACCAGTACCTTGTTGGCCACCACAAATACATGAACTAATGGAAATGTTATCACCATCATTATTATCATTTGTTATATTTGTTGTTGATGATTTACAATTAAAATCTTCGAAAATTTTTATAACTGACGGTGGCTGTATTATAATACCAGCTTTACGAAATTGTTCCAATGCATCATCATATGTTGGTAAACCGGAAACTAATGTATAACTTGGTAATGATTCCACATCGATATCATATCTTCGAATTCCATCACATGGATCGGATGCATTATTTGTTCGATCTGAAATATAAAATGAAAATAATTTGTTAGTATTTACAAATGTTATAAAATGAAAAAAAAAACAATAGTAGATATAAAAAAAGAATTCCTAATCGAAAGTCTTGTACTGATCTTCATTAGAAGGACTAACCGGTTCGGGGAAGAAACCTAACCTTTCAACTAACCTTTCAAGAGGAGATATGGGCCAGTAAGGACTACGTGTCCCTCCAATACAATACTATACAAATACTTGTACCCAAGAGTAATTAATACGAAGATTTAAAGTCTGTACAAGATGTTAAAAAAACTCCTTATGGCAACTTAATATATACATGTAGTAATGTAGTTTCTTCAAACTCAACAGACATTTATTTGACCTATATTAAAAAATAAAAAAACTCTAGGTTTCTTCTTATAAAATTTATTTAGCCACATAACAATTATTATTTTCAAGTACAACATCAAGTTTGAAGTAGTACCTACTTATTTCTCGAGTACAACGGTTTTACAAGCATCTACAATTGAATACAAGAGGAAGATGATTGTCCCTTTTTATTCCATTTCATTTTATTACAATTTTGAGCGTCAAGTGCATTTATCCATTAAATGATTTCTTTTATAATAAACCAGGGGCGAATTAATCGGAAAAACTTTTACAACATCTACACCCGGGAAGGATGTCCAATATATGTAATTATTGTTTGTTCTGGCGAGAACAATATATACCTAATAGAGAGAATATATATACCTAAGTCTTAATTTTTCTGAAGCGCACAAAGAGCTTAGAAACAATTCTTTCACACTTTAGTTTTAGGTTTGTATTTTAATTTATTGTAGACTTGTTAATATGCTTTAATGTAGAACTGGAACATTATATTCTATATTCTAAAACTGATGGTTTATCAGTCAAACTCAATACCTATTCAAAATTTTCCTGAGCAATCAGCTTTCTATCAAACACAACAGTCATGACTGATCAATGTGAAACCTAATTAAGATTAAATTGGTCATACTCTTATAATTGTAATCTAGAAACTGGATATGGTATTGACAATTACGTCCATGAAAAAGAAAGTACATCTTGGCATAGAAAATCGTTGGGGAAATTCTATAAAATGAAGTTATGATGTGACCGAATAATGAAATTTGTTGGTGTTGCGATATTGATTATATATGTTTTAAGAGTAATAAAACAGAGATTAGAAAATTAATCAACAATGTTTCTTATATTTAGATATCCTAGATCCATCACTGTTGATTTTGGCCTCATATTCAGAAATTTCCCAAACAATTTATATAAGTGAAAGCGGTAACAAAATTTATTTTCCTTTCAAATTTTCATTTTGAGGTTTGTTTTTGTAAGTTTGCAACATGTGCAATAGCAATTTTATTCACATATCCTAGTGGTTTAATTCTTCTCCATATATACAACATTACAATTCAGTTTCAACAATATTTGTTGCAGTACGTAAATTCATTCATGTCATTGATTTCTTTTCCTTTTGTATTCCACTGGTTGTATCAAAGATACGGGAGTATAGCGAATAAAACGTTAAATATATTTTATAATAAAATAATGTAAAAGTATGTATACCCGAGAACTATAATTCTTTTCTATTATTGTGAAGGAGGATGATGAAGGCACGCGTTTCTAGTATAAAAGAAAGGCCAATTCACATGGGGAATCATTGTTAATCATAATATGTAAAAAGAAGAAGGGAATTCCTCTTCGATATACATCCAACTATCATCATCACCCTCTTCAATGTTCTTTCTATATAATAAAAGGGACTGCATTTCAGGATTGCAATATATATCCGAATATGCACAAGTCCACAAAGTCATTGTGTATATCATTCATTCTTGAAAATCAATATATAAAGGGATATACTATGGGTGATGATGGATTTTCCCTTTAGATTTTTCAATCTTTAGGAATGAGATTCAAGTTTAAGGGAATTTACAATTTCATAAATAACTACACAACAACAAAATAGGAAAATTTCAATTTAATATCGCAATGGAATAATATATGGTGTGTGGGTACGTATTTTGTAAACCAATTTTGTTTGTTTTTTTTCGTAGTTGTCGTTTATTACACGCACTTTAAGAATTGCATTACGTCCTTTTTTTTAGTAATTTTATAATTCAAAAAAAGAAACGTTGATAAAAAACTGTTGGGAAAGATTTTCTCGAAATAATCCAACATCATCCCTTGTCCTGTGCATGTTTAAACAGGAGGCAAATGTACATATAGGTAATAAACAAATAGAACCAGCCCTTTTTAGGACTGGAACTTATTCTATCTGCATCAGTTGACACCCTTTTTGTTTGTTTGTTTTTTGCAGGAATTTCAAAAGATATGATTGTATAATGTTTTGCTTTTTTTTTTGTTGGGGGGATGATTAAAAATTTCCATTTCAGGCTTATTGTCGTTTTGAAGAAAGGCATAAAAACTACACATAGTACCGACGATTGTATAAGGTGTAACTTATAGTATATATGGAATAGATTAAAACTTGAAAAATGATTTCTTGGTCCAGCAATTTCATTAAGGATTACTTTACCGGGTGATGGATAAATATGGTCTATAAATATGCTGACGCATAAATTAGAAATTGAATAAAGAACGAGGAAGTAAGTACTCGTAGTATTGTAGTATTTTTCATGGAAGGATAAAGATGGTTTGTATAGAATTTTCTAATCTACAATTGACTTTGTTGAATTTCGAAAGGGTTAAAATAAACAGAACGTGTTTTAGAAGGTAATATACGGATTAAAAGGTATTTCTTCAAAATGTTTAAATCAAACAAGTTAAACTGATTACGAAAACTGTTGTTAAATGATGTAAGAAGAGAATTAAATGAATTTTTAATAGAATTTGTAAATATTTATAATAAAAAAAGCCGGGAGTATAGATTATAAAATTTAAACTTTAAATTTTCATTATCACATTTCTGGTAATTTAAACCTTGACCATTTAAAAATAGTATTTTTTGTTTTTTTGTATTTTGGTAAATATTTTAGATTATTTTTTAAGTCTAGAAAAACATGTTTTATAGCGAAATTAACTACCTTCGTAGAAAAATTAAAAGTTTTTTATTTACGTTAATTTTTCTTAACGAATATTTAGTAAATTAACTTTCGTCATAAATGTAAAAACAAATATTCTGGGAAGACAATTTGAAAGAAATCTTTTCAAAAACAATTTTATGACCACATAGAAATAGTACTGAAATTACGTGTGTGCTGGAAAAAAGATTACAATAACCTTCTTTCTTTGAGAAAATAGTAATAATAATAATACGATTCTTCTAAAATATAGTAAATAAATAAAAATGCATCGATCATAAAATATATCTTGAAGTTCCTCATCAATCATTCATGCTTGATGAGATGAGATTCAAATAAAAATTTTTACTCCATCCTTAAATGAAATAACATGGAATATATTTTCGTTTGTATGTCCTGTCATTTGGTTTTTTTTAGAAGGTGAATATTATAATAGATAGGATGTTTCGTAGAGATTTTCTTCGAATCCCGAAATATACTAGTCAAAAGGTGTTTTAGTTTTTTTTGTTAAGATTACTTCGACAATATTACTTCTGGCCGATTTTTTTAAATGCCTGAAAATAGGCAATTCATAATTTTTCTAGGACAATAGAAGAGTGCTTGTCTATATGTGAGTGGTGTACGATCAGTCAGGTGATTAGTCAATAGGGAACCAGATTTTTTGTAGAAATTATTGTTTTTCTCTGTTTCCCGTGTTGGGTTTTCTATCAGGATGTCCAATTAATTTAATGAAGAAAACACGAGGATCGACCAAAATCAGAAGATTAAAATAAAAAACTTTCTTCTTCGTCGTTGATTTTATTAACAGTCATTTAAAATTTACAAATATTTTATTTCATTTACCGAAAACTGTAAACGTGAACTTAGTCACTTGTATTATATTAAGATTTACTCTATTTAGGCGGTACCTAATATTTAAAAAGTCTACATCACATTACTACATCTCATTCGTTCTAGGACGAGATATCTTCTTACTAGTGATACAAGCAGCACATTGACGTATGTAGTATATGGTATAAAACTTGATGACGTATTTGTTCAGCTCTATATGGATCAAATGTGTTGCTTGGAGACAATTTCTGATTAATTACTTAATTTAATACAATTTGGAAATGTCTTGCTTTATTTTTTGAACGAAGCTAAAATTTAATAATGGAATTAAAAATTATACGAAACATCCTGTTTTCCATTTTTTATTTGTTATCCTATTTTGAAGTGTTTTTCAGTCGTTTTATGTCACACGTTTTTGTTTTTCTTTTTTCTAATTTTTTCAGCTTTTTCATAAAAGGATCATATTAAAAAGAAAGTGACATAGACAAACACTGTACATATACTTTTATTCCCATGTTCAGTTATAATTAAATTCAATGCTGTCTCGTTGATTTTCCTCCCTTTTAACACTTCGTTCTTTTTTTTTTATAACCCTTTTTAACCCTTTCATATGTTTTTCAAAAATCTCTTTCAGATTGATATGAACGCGCACTAACAGTCTAAACCAATATTCTTTTGTTTACCATCATTTTACCTGGTTTAATGTGTTCAACAGTCTCTATACATAAAATACTGACAATGATTATGATAATGGAAAGAAAACAAAAAAAAAAAAAAATATGCGAGTTCATTTTATTGCGGTGCATTAAGTACCAAACCAGGCATTTAGTACAATGGTTTTAGATCATTTTTTTTTATAATGCCTTTAAAATGAAAAAAATACCTAATGTGCATCTTTAAAAAAAGAGAATGGGATCTAAAGTTTATCTTTTAGTTTCATGACGACAATAACTACATTTTATTCAATATACAGATATGTAGAGATCGGGTCTTTATGAAAAATAGGCATTTGCCTTTTTAAATATTTAAAAATGGGTCCACGGAAAAAATTTGCATCAAATGAAGAAGTTGTATGCGAAACTGAGATGTATGCTGCAGAGCTTCAGGAATCACATTGTACGAAGGATGTGGAAATGTTAAAAGACCGCTGGACTATATGTATGTAGAATCATTCAGGTGCCTTTTTTATAAAAATTTCCATTCTCCCTCTTCCTGATAGATTTTGCCTTTTAAAATCGCGCGTACTCTTTTGTACTTATTCCAAGGTGTATTTTTTTGCTTTGGTATTTTATTCAGGTTGCTTTGCTAGCTTTGGGTACTTTATAATTACTCATACTTCGACTAAGGTGATTAACTTATATCTTATTTAACCCTTTTATTCGATGATAACATATTATAGAAAAAGATAAAGATTATAAATACATAATGATAATTTGCTTAAACTTCTTAAACACGTATTAACAAATTAATATCGTAGGTATTTTTAGAAAAAAAAAAAACGTATACAAACAATTATAAAGCAATTAAAGAGTATTTGTTAAACCTATTGAAGGCGAATCTACTATTTACTTTTATTTATTATAGTTGATAAAGCATTTATCTTTAAATTGCACGGATTTGAATGGAAAGATACAAAATTCAGTCGTAAACTTATTGTTAGGATAAATATTAATAATAATAATAATAAATATATTAAGTACTCTTTTATTATTGGGCTTATATTTTATATGAAAAAAAAAAAAAAAAACAGATATACGGATTTATATTTCAAATCAAAATCTTCCATGAGAATATTTTATTTCAATCATTCTAACTATATATATAATTTTTCCGCCCGCCATCGCGTTATTAGTTAACATTCATGCAAGGTAAAATCAATATAAATTTTAAATGTGCAAATCAAATTATTTACATAGAATTCCCAAAAACGTGCTAATTGGGAATACAGTTGATGAACTTACAAAACATCGTGTAATATGAATTTTTTACTTCACCTGTATAGGTGTTTTGGAATTTATTAATTAACAAATATGAAATCCTATCGTTTGCAGAAATATTCAGTTTGTGCTAGATAGAAATCGCTTGAGAATAAATGTTTTTTTTTTTAGTTTATTAGGTCAGGGCAGGGCAGGGACGAATTGATTGTAAAAGTTTTCCGACATTTTTATGCGAGAATTATTGGTACCAGCAGTTTGTTCGGGTTTCTTAGAAGTTTAGGACTATTGTCTACTCTTGCCCCTAGCAGCCCCCATCGGATCGAGACACATTTTATGCTTTATATTTACCTATCCAGAATGTACATTCCAAGTTTCATGAAAATCCATCTATTTTTGTCCGAATGAAGGAGGTTTTTGTATTTTTCCCCTCGTGAAACTCCCACCAAGTGGAGACGTATCTTATATTTTATGTTGGGCTATTCAGAATGTACGTTACAGGTTTTATGAAAATCTATAAAGACGTTTTTGTCAACCAATTTTCACGGTTTCACGTTTTTGATATTCTCATAGACACATTGAGGAATACTGTCCCCAAAGACCCAAATTCCAATTTCAATTTCCTTTCTACGTCATAAAAGCAATCTACCTTCTAAATTTCACGTTCTTTGGTTAAACGGTTTGAGCTGGGCGTTGATGAGTTAGTTAGTCAGGACGCTTTTTTTTATATACGCGTATATAGTTAATCCTTCTTGGTAAGACATGTCCATGGTATTCTACAATATTGGAACGCTATAGGAATTAGATGAGTATATTCTATCAAATAGCGTAATCATTACTTGGTAATAGTTGCTGCATCTAACTTTTAAATTGCATTAAAAGGATTTCGAGTATTCTCAAAAAATTTTTAAAATTATCTCAGTGTTAAATTAAGTTATTCAGAAAAGTTTGGAAAACACTGTAGTTGATAATAAAAAAAAAAAATATTTACATTACTTAAAGTCGATGATTCTTGAATTGAATTTTTAGAAGAAGAAATTGAGAACTAAATTAATAGGCGACTTCATGTCAAGTTAAAATTTAATATTTATCAAGCATGGCCTAAAATACTGATCAAGCCATGAACCTGCATAGTAACATAAAAACAGATTTAATCATTTTCGCGTTTTTAATGACCAAATAATAAAAAAAAAAACGAAAACTATAAAATAAACGTTAATTAAATTGTTTATTTATAGGTATTTAAGAAAATGTAATTTCATCCAATTTTTGGAAGTATTTTTATTATGTTATTTTACTTATTTTGCACGATCATTTGATATTTTGATTCAACTTAAAAGTTAAAGATGAAAAATGAAATTTTAGAAGTAAGCAAAAACCTAAAATATCAAGTACGAAATCTACGAGTACCTGTTAACATAAGTTTTGTACAAAAATTTGAATAATTCTTAATTAAGAATCATGAAATTACCAATTTCTAATCCAAAATCAAAAATGGTTAGTCAGTTTTGCCCTATATTAAAATTAGTACAGGCATTCGTAATTTAACGATCATTGAGGAGGTTTATACAAGACTAAGCTCAATTTCACATGGTGCCTACACCTACAAGAATTTGATGAAGAAAAAAAAATTATCGAGACAATATGACTATAATCAACTGATATATCGATTAATCAAGTAATATTTTAACATTAATCAAGTATTAAATAACAAATGATAGAGAAACGTATAATCAATAATCGAGAAATTTTATTAGATAATAGGAAATCTTGTAATACTACCAGACTTATCTAATTATCAAAAGGACAATATATTTTAAGAGTTCTAAAATACTATGTAGGCAATTGTATTGTATTGTATTGGAGGGGCCTTAGCATGTAGGCCTAACTGGCCCATTGTAACTCCTTCTAAAAAGGTTGGTTGAGAGGCTAGGTCTTTTCCCTGAACCGGTTATGTAGGCAAAGAAAAAAAAATTGTGAAGAACCAGGATTTAAACTGTGGTCTATATAGTTTCTAGAAAGAAGGTAAATCATATACCATACCTTTTCCATAAATTCTTAAATATTATTTAAACACTACAACAGTTATTTGAAATAATTCTAATTGTAAAACCCTTCACTTCTAATACTAATTATGTATGTGTGTTAACTATTAAATCAAAACTCCTACAACTCGGCCGTCCTGACAACTAATATATAGTAATAGTTGGAGGTCGGAATTTTGGGAACTAAGAAATTTTTAAAAGATCATATAAAAGGGTATCTAGACACTGAAAGAAGTCATTCGAGTCTTTTTCCCTTTGGTTTGAACAAGACAATTTCGTAATCCATTCCAGAACTGGCAAAAATATGATAGAATTGAGTTAAAGAAATACATATTCAAAAAGTTATTAAAGAATTCTTATTTAAAAAACAGTTTCTTTTTATATTGGATATTTTAATTTAAATTAACTTTATCCATATATCGAATGAAAGATTAATTCTTACAAAATAAATCATAATAACTTGATTTCTATTGAATCGGATAACATCGATTAAAATAAAATTAAATATTTAAATTATTTCGAATATATTAATTAATTTATTAATAAGTTTTATATGAATTTTTCTATCATTTTCTAAATTCCACAATTTAGTAATTTTTATCATTAAGAAACCTTAACATTTAAATACGTATTTTTTTCTGAAATTTATTTTAATTTATTTTACAAAAATTTTCGGTTAATATTTTCTGTTTATTTTTAATTTAAATTTTGATTTATTTAGAAATAATCTAGATAAATTAGATAACCGGATTAGTGAAGGAAAATTTTCCATAAAAAATCTATCTGGTATAGAAAACTTTAAAGGTATTACATCTATGAATAAAAATGCTAATCAGTAACCACGTCTAAAATACAAGTATATTGTTATGAATATAATTATTTACCATATATAAAAATGCAACGCATGACACACGTACGCACGCACGCACTTTGCATTGAACATAATTACAGACTGTCAAATATTGCTGTTATTAGCATAAATTGACATCAAATTATAACTTTAGACTATTTCGTTTGTTAGTAAACTTTTATGATTATGATTAAGTCGAACAGTTTTTGAGAAACACGGCAATCATCAGACTAATTCTGTAAGTAAAAGCGACAAATGGCAAGAAATTGTCACTTTTATACAGTTCGTAAAAGAATTTGTCACTTGGAAGTGATCAATTTGAGACGACAACTATCTAAGAAGAATTTTCCAATATCTCCAAATCCAACTAAACTGAGACCTATTGTTATTTTAAAGAAAGTAGAGTCGAATAGATTGGGATTTCTTTCGTCAGTTTTGCTGGTTGGAGTTCAGTAGAGTCTTCTTAAATTAAAACTTGTGCAGAAGAATCTCAAGTTTCCTGAAATTTCATAAAGTGAAGTAGACCAGTATTTACTGTAGTGAGAATGATTGGTAATTTTCCGAACACATTAAAAAAAAGCGTTTGTTAATTCTGGGAAAGCACATCAGGGTTCGAAAAAGGATTCAAATCTCTAAAAATAATGTATTATGATTATTAAAATTAAGTTCTTTTTAGGCACACTGACAAATTTAAGTTTTTCTAAAAATTTGGGGTTTTCCAAACTAAATTTGAAATTGAAGAAAAAAGTCGTCGAACACTTTGAGTTATTGAATCATCATTTTACTGAAAAGAAGGTTTGTAATATTCCCGGGAAATACTATATAAGCTCTTTGGTTGTTGAGAGATTACACTGTACTAATTAAAATCCTTTACAAGGTGGCAATAGAAAAACTTTCACATAAACTGTTTTAATTATTATTTAAAATGATTTTCGTTTTTAGTTTATTAATTTTTTTTTTGTAATTAATTTCCTATCACTTACATGTATTTTTCCATTGTTGAAATTTATGATATAAAAAGCACGAACAAATAAAAAATACTATCGATAAAATCAATATTGTTAAAATAATACCAATCCAAACATCACTAATAAATCTTGAGTATTCCGCCTCGGATAAGACATGCTGATGAACGATATCATCATCATCATGATTTTTAAGACTATTTAAATTAAATTTTGCATCAAGAAAATCATTTGTTATATATTCATCGTTGGCTAATTTCTTGATTTTACTTAATAGTAAACTATAGTTTTGTGCTAAAGTTAATTTTTCAAGATCGAATTCATTTCTTAAATCATATTTAAGATGATCAATTCGTTCATCCATAACCAAAACAAACAAATAGAAAAACCGAAAACTTCGTTAAAAATAAAAATTTCAAAAACGAATTAAATCACACAAATCACAAACTTTTATCGAAATTATTAATTAAAAATACTTCTTTACGAAAAAGAGAAATTTCAAGAAATTATTATTAAGAACCAATTTTCACGGCGTGTTTTTCGACGGCTAGTTAAGAGCTGGCCGTTACTATAATTCCGTACCACACATTTCGATCGTGTCGAAGAAAAGCTTTTAACTGAATTACATTTACGCTGTCTTAGAAGCTTTATATCAGAAACAAAAACTTTTTTTTCTGCTACTTCTTCTCAAGATCAGTACGCGCGCACCTTACTTAAGCGAAATTCATTTACTATTGTTGTTTTTTTTATTTTCTGTTTGTTTTTTATATGAAATCGATTTACTTCAATTTATATCAAACTTTGACGCGTCGTTTTGACCAAAAGTCTTTCTTTTTTTTTTCTTAATAATAATAAAAGATGTTGAATACATCTTTGTATTAAGCTTAAACTTCTATACCTTATGCCTAAATAAGTTACTTTTTTTTAAATCTATAATTTCTTATCAAACTAGTAACATATCAGGATATGTGAGAATGTAGAAGTATAAAATGAGCGAGAAAAATTATAATTTGCCTGTTTTCAGGCGCGCAATAAATGGGACAGATACATCCTTTAATTTGTTTGTCCTGTATCAACTAAATTCCGTTGGTTTCACTGGAAATTAGTGTGAAGTTTTTGGGATATAAAATCTGATAAAAATTTCAGCTAAATAAATAATATTTATTATTTTTACCTTCTTAGACTGTGGCCTTCTTAGGGCTGTGTGTTTGTGGACACTTTTTTATAAATAGGGTAACTGGAGAAGGCCCTACTTAATTTTAATTAAATTTGCTTCAAAGATAGTCTATCTATAATAAGGAGATGAATTAATTAAATTTTGCACGGAAATGCATAACCGGAAATAGTCTTCTTCGGCACAGAAATCACAAATTTTTTTTTGGTTCCCAATTTATCATCCCAACAAAAGTTATGGGATGATAACTCGAGAACCACATCATCGATTTGTACAAAATTTGGTACACACATAATCTGGACTGAAAGTGAAAAGTGACTAGATTTTTATCGGAAATACTAAACCAAAAGTGGTTTTGGTTGGGTAAAAATATGACTGTTTAGTACCCGTGTAGTAACTAGTGTGATTATAATGAAGTGTAGTACACAAGGTGGATAGTGTTACAGGACCAATTCGTTTAATTTTCAGTGGAAATTCCAAGCTGGAAGTAGGCTATTTCGAGCATATCTTGATATTTTTTGAATGAACTATAACTTCAGAATGGCTTAATCGATTTCATTCAAATTTAACCAAATAAAAGGAAAATTCCAATCATATTATTAATTTAGTAAAAGAATCTCTTAGATACAAGTATAGAAGTTACAATAGTTGTTTTTCCCCCTATTATGTTAGCTTATTATTATTATTTTACGTATGCTTGTATATGTGTGATAAAATATTGCAAATATTTAAATTGATTCTAGCTTTTAGCATTCTGATATTAAATTGATTAACATTTTTGTAGAATAAATGAAAAAAAAAAGTTATATTTGTTGTTTTTTTCATCGAAACCAACACGGTGATAGCAAGTTTGTTGCATATTCATTATTGACAATAATTATGAAAATATTAAAATTGCTACAGAATTCCATTTCTTTGTTTTTTTTTTTGGTAGCCGTTAATCCTCCAATGACGTACACAGTTTTTAACTATAAAATAATTTTAATCCAATTTTCGCGCTTTTTATAAATACATATATTATTTTCTGTTTCTATTTAAGTATTTAATTATCACAATAAACATAATAAATATAAGTTCATAATTGATTTTTATCACAAGATTATTGATGTCATTTATTTATAGTGTGATCCAGTTCGATCATGGGTGATCAACCGATATGATACGAGTATTAGCTGAAAAGTAAAATGATCAATAACTCGGTCAATTTTTCCGGATATTTGGTAAATTTTTGAATTGATTGTTTCCAATTAATTCTATTCAATTTGTATTTTAAATATGAAACATATTTTTTTTTGGTTCATTATAACAACTTAGACTAAATTCAGTCAGGAGCAAATCCATTATCTATATTAAATTATAGAAGATTTCAACATTCTAGGTTCTAACACATAATATTGTGACGTGCTACCCGTTCGGTTCGATGTTATTAAAATGATAACACTTTTTATTTATGTGAATTTAGTGTATAAGCTTTATTTATAATTATTTCTGCGTTAACAATTAGTCTTAAAAATATTTGTTTATCAATAATTTAATTATTACAAATTATTTATCACAGTTTATAAAAATACACAATCACTATTTTAATAATTGATCACAAATCGCCCTCATAATCGCTTTCCACAAATAATCACGTTTCAAATCTCTGTTTTTAATCTCGGATGAAGTTTAGACTTCAACTGTCTGATTAAGATTGATTTTTATGCCTCACTTTTCTTCGGTATTTATAGTAAAAGTGTCTCATCCCGCACATGCTAGAAAATTCTAGTTTGAATGTTGTTTTTTTCTTACATACTCATGTAAACGTTTTTCTATTGACAAGAAGTTATTCTTGACGTTTCTACAAGTGTTTTTGTGAAAGTGTTTTTGCAGGAAAATTCCAGACTTTTCTTTTATAAAGAAAAGTCGTGGCATTTTCCTGGAAAATATAGTGCAATATCATGTTCAACAACCCATTTTTAGCTATCTGTCTTTTTAAGGAATATCGATCACTACCTTCTTTTAAGAAAATAACTCACAAAATTTTAAAAGTTTGACGATACCTGATTTACAACAGTCCAGAACTAATTTAATTAAAATGGAACTCTTTTGGGATAATAAGTTTTTGTGTTCAATCAATGGAAAAATTGATTTTTGGACAACTTTTTCCTGTCTATAATTTTTGAATCATTTAAACCTAATTGAATCACGTGAATTGTTTATGATGAAAAAAACAAATTACAGATTAAATTTGTCTTTAATTCCAATAAACAAGGACATTTTTTGCATTAATAAATACAATTTTTATTTTAACGTTTTTCTGATACAAAACAGAAGAATATATTTTTTTACAAATTTATTAATTTTATTGTTTTTAATAAAATTATATAAAATTTTATTCAATATTTCCGACAGAAAATCATTCAACTCATCCAGAATTCATAATTAATTCTTCAGGCGTAATCAAAAGACTTCTTTGCATATTTTATGCGTAGGTTTTTTTCTATGGATATTTTATAGTTTCCAGTCCAGCTCTGATAGAATTTCGAATTTATTAAATAAACTTTTGCTGTGAGCACAATTCATAATGGGCAAAAAAGAAATATGAAATCGATATCTATTTTAAAGTGACAAATATTCTAAAAATTTGGTGCAATGATTGTTTGTATCATATGCCTTTGCCGTTGTCCATATAATGTTATAGTGGATGATCGTCTGAGGTAAATTCAGCGATAAAAACAAATGTATAAAGATCTGTTAAGTTAAACTTGAAGATGTCCTTTTTCTCGCTACAAAAAGATATTTTTAAATAAATATTTATACTTGTGAACAATTCTACCGCATAAACATTTTCGTAAAAGAATATCAATTTTAAACCGAAAACCATAATAGAAACTTAAAATCGGCTTATAGCCAATTTTGTGATACTCTATGGTGGACATGGAACTAACTTTGAAAAAGAAAAAACCAAAACTGCATAATAAAAATGCTAAATGTGGTTTTTTTGGGTGAAAACCTAAATTTCTTCATCGAAAACCACTTAACCAATTTGTACACACATATCGTGGACTAAAGTTACTAGTGTTTCAGCGGAAATCTTATTGGCTTATTTTGAGCTAAATTATAACTACTAACTCTAACTACTAGTCTGATTATAATCAAATTTAGTACACAAACGACTATTCTGTAACTATTCCAATGCGAATAATTACACAGGAAAACGACATAAGTTTATAACAAGACCAATTTGACTATTTAACTATTTTTTTTGGCGCTACCCTTTGATAGATTTTGCTGAAATTCAACATAGTATTGTGTATTTATATTATCAACATATAGCTTTTCTATACCGGCAGTTTTATAGTCCGTCCAATTGTTTTTCTCAAAGCTTAAGTCGAGTTGAAAGAATCCCAAGCGATATTGTAAATTTCATTAAATCCATCTAACAAATTTTTGAGTGATCCTTGTACAGAGTAGAGGAATAAATGGACATGCACAGATAAAAATAACTTTTATATAACATTTAGTAACGATTAATACTCTGCGTTACAAATGTGGTAACCAAATTAACCTACCCTATTGGTATATATTACCATAGGATAAACATCAAAAAACACAAAGTGTTGCAATACAGGTTTTCGCTACTGTCACGGCATGACGATGGTTAACAAAAATCTTAATACTAAAATAACAAAAAAAAAAAATCGTTATCCTTATTCTAAAGACTAGATACTTGAAAAAAAAACAAAAACCATCATCTTGAAAAAATAAATAATAAAAAAAAAAGATTCCAAGATTTCCCATTTTGTTTGAAGATGAGTTTTCCTAAACTCCAGCAATCATTATGCAACTGTCGAGTAAATAGAGAAAATCTTATATTTTATCTTACATACGTATGCATGTCTGTCTAGTATCTATCCTCAGGGAAGTTGAACTCTATGAGTACTTTTAGATATGTGAAAACGATTTTCTTATATAGTAACGTTTTCTATATTTTCCAAACTTAAATAATGGAAATAGTATGCGGTAAGATTACAAACATACAAGTATACCGAAATCTAAACAAGAGATTCAAGCGGAAAAGAAGTTTCTTTTCCGTGAAGAAGAATTTTTTCTATCCTTTGTGTCAACATAATTATGTAAAAAGGATCTCAAACGGACACATAAAATACAGGACAAAAGGATATTCTTATGGGAAAAAAAATAGATTTGGATGAAAATTTGTTGATTCTTTGTTTATACAATATAATGATGAAATTGTTGGAAATATAATAGTTGTTTGGTTTCTAGAAAGAAAAGGAAGAAAAAAAAAACGATATGTCATCATCTGTCCACTAAATAAACATTGATTTACTCAATTATTGGGAAATTTTGTTAAAATAGTGATAAGATGAAGATATACGGAACATATTGACTAAATTAAACTAAAAATAATTATGATTAGTCATTGTTGTTATTGAGAATTGATCGCTGGAAGTTTCTAATGCTTTTATTATACACATCATTTGGATTTAGTGAATAACTAAGTCTTACCAACATAGACAAGTGTACCTAGATATATCCAAGCCATATGGGCAGTATGATATTCAGTGCTATTGTTCTAAGTAAAATTGAAGAAGAATACATTAAAAAGAGTTTCAATAGGAAGGAAAGAGAATAACCTATAATGTGTAGAGATATTAGTATACAAGAAGAATCAGATAAATGCATACCTTAACTGATAGACGTAAGTAAAGGTGAATACAATTAATACAAGGTGAATTAGTCATATTGCAAGTATTCTACGAATAATTTTGTGCTTACTGGATTTGGGTAATCGCTGGTAATTTCTTTATTGCAAAGAAAACTTGTAAAATTTTAATGAAATTCTAACTTATTCTAGTAATAATTTAATATGATTCAAAATCCATATCAACTTACTCTTAGTATCCAAGTTCATATCACACCGAAAACAGGAACTACCAAAATTTACGTCAGACACAAATTTAAATTTTCTAATAGACAAATATTTGCCTTATGCACTTTGCATTGATTTTGTTTGTATATTAAAATGTCAAAAATTTTCTTAATTATGTTTATTAATTATTAATATTATTCGATTATAAAAGTTTTGTTTTGATTTCAAACATAAAATAGCTTTTTTATTATTCATTCATTCAAGCAAATATTAATAATAAATAATAACAAGAAAACAAATTCCAATCAAATGTGATTGTCACACACCATAAGTCGACCATTAAAGATGACAACCTGTTTGAAAAATTATCTGGTTTTATTGTATTTTTCTTTACTCTAACTTCTTGATTATTATAACACTATCAGGATTTGATCATGTGAGTAGACTACGATTGTTTTGAACATAAGTTGCAATATGAAGATATGGTCACGTGGAGGTCTAACACATCAAAACAATCATTATCATCAGATAGACATCAACCGAAAAGAGCTTGTTTTTAAGGTGTTTATTGATTCATTATGGTTGGTTCGTTCCCATCAAAACCGACATTCTTTTTCCTTCATATATTATTTTCCTTTCCAGTTTTCTTTATATATGAATTTGAAAAATTCTGGAATCCAGGTTTTGGGTAGCGGAGGTGTGTTGGATAAGAATTTAAAATATTTTATTTTCTTGTTTTGTTTTCGAAACTTAACAAGTTTTAGTGCAAAACCTTTATTGAAACATATATACCCGTGGATGAAATTAGCACAATATGAGGAAGGATTATGTAAGTATCCTAATGATTTGTCACATGCGTCAGTTTTGTATAAAGGGCTAAAAATGACCATTTTACATCCTATTTAATAGGTTCAAGAGATTAAGCTCCTTCACAAAATGGGTTAGGCTTTCTAATAAAACACATTACTCTTGTTAGGTACAGATTCACTAACCCCTCTTTAGACAGATCTTTATTCTGAAACAAATTTTGGTGACCACTGCTTGGGACCACTTTTCAAATGAGAGGAGAAAGCTTTCAAGTACGAACAAGATGTAATTGTTGTTAGTTCTGCTTTTTTGGGGGAATTTTAATCGGGAACTATTTCACTTTCTCAAAAAAAACGATGGAACATGCAGCCAACTTCAGTCATGTCTTTTAAGGTTAGGAAAAATTGAAAATTATTTTCTTAGTGCAAGATTACACGCTATGTTTTTTGGGTAGAATTCTACCGCGGACATAGGTTAGGGTTGGATGGAAGTGAGAAGATCTACCTCTCGAAATGTTGGCGCAACGGAGTTTTTTACGCACACAAACAAGAGTCACTGTTTGTGTCGATTTAAAAAAAAATCGAAAATTCAAGCGCGCCATTCGCTTACTGACCGTCAACATGTAATCATTATCTAAAAGTACATAGGAAATAGTAAAATACATAGTAGATCCTAACAGTTTGACGGTTTAAGGTCGAGTGATGTGCTCACACATACTAATACACTGCTTGTATAAAAGACTGTGGCATAAACATTCCACGTCTAATCGGTTTGGTAGTTTTCTACCCAAAACTTGACGGTAGATTTCTACCGCGTGTAATCTGGCACTTAGATGACATTAGGTGCACATTCTGACGAGAACTTTCAAAAAGTGGTCGCGAAAATATGATCTAAAGCAAAGATCTATGCACTCTATCATCTTTGCTATAACTATCAGTGAAGTAGTTTTCGTATTTTTGTCGTCCCAGATATCATAAATGTTTGCATGAATTTGCAGAAAAATATATGCGGCTCATTAGTTTAATACGTCATGTGAAATTTTTTGAGTGACTTAATCAATATGAACACGTCAAATGCTTAAATTTACATACATAAATATAATGTTATTATTAATATTCATAAGTCAAAGATCAAAGTAACATCATTTCTTCAAAATTTGAAGAGCAAATGCTTAAAGTGGTACTACAAATTCTATCTAATTTCTCGCATAAATCTAGGTTGTCGTTTTTATTGTTAATTAATAATATTAATAACTAATCAAATAAACAAATGACTGATAAAGAGATAATAAAATAAGTAAAAAAAAAATATTATTATGACACCTTCATAATGACTATCAATAAAAATCAATTGAATAGCATTTTAAGAATACTTTAGGAGGATATTAAAATTCCGATAATACAAAAAAAAATCAAATATTGAAGAAATAATAGAGAAAAATATTGATGAAGTTCTAGCAAAAGACAAGAATTTCCATCATTAATATTTCAGGCGTGGTATTCTCTAGTCGTTGTTTTTTTTTGCTGTTGTTCTAAATAACAACAACATGATTGCTTTCCCTTTTGGTATACGAGTTTATTATATGATGGGCCTCCAATTCATTTAAGGCCTTTTATGAGATTGGGATCGCACTTAATCAAAAGAACTCGAACCATGTAAAATATAAGAAATGCAGACAATCAACGAAATTTGATGATTTATTAGGAAATTGTTGAATGAATTACAATAAGGTGAAATACAATTTCCGTTTTTATTATTTATAATGTCTAGGCATTTTGGGTGTAAGAATAAAATACATTAAATTTGAAATTAGAATGGAAGAAAAAAAAAAACAATACAATCGAAATCTGTAAGGCGACAAGCGACAATCGATTGTCTTTTACATGAGAATTTTGCCCCTTAAAAGTGATAAATTTGAGATGATAGGTCAAAATAATATTCAAATAATATTTAAGCAATATTCTAAGTAATCGCCTTTTTTTAAAGCTTTAGCTTTTAAGGATAGTTGCCTTATAGAATTCCACTGCAGTTTTTATTGTTCTGTTTACGAACAATTCAAGATCTGGAAAGTAAATCTCAAGCAAATTGGACGGCATAATATATGTCAACGATGAAAGTAGATTTTATGAAAAATAAGTGGCAAACATATAAAAATTACATAAAATGCACCAAGGTGCAATTTAATGTATTATAAATGCATTCGAAGATATTATACGATCAAATTATGGTCAAGAGCAAAATTAACGAAAATTTAATGGGTTGTACATTTTTAAAAGTGGAAAAATTTGATGTAGAAGAAGTTTATTTTTTAAAAATCACTGTAGGCGTGTTTTTTTTCACTAGTTGTTCCAGAACAGAGCAAAATTTTGCATTGATGTTATACTTTTCATCTAGTTTTCATTATCCTTATTTGTTTTTTCTACCTTCAACAATGTTATAGCAAAAAGCTTACAATAAGAAGAGTTCTTAACTTGGATTCTGGTTTGGGCACATCTGGACTATCCGCCTCATTAATAGTATTTGTTAAAAAGACCGATATCAAAATGCATGGATTTACAGTATTTACATAATTTATTTACATGTGGTTCGAATATATGCTATTAACATTTAGGTTCTTTCTTGCTCTTGTACCTTTGCCATTTTCTCACTTGGTGTTTCGATCTGGAGCAGAGCAGAATGAGATAAATATATATTTATATGAATATATATGTATATATAGTAAACTTTCAATAATCAAATAAAAATGTAATAAACTCACACAAAGCCTTGAACCTTACTTCAAAATGATATCATATAAATGATTGAAAATTATTTAATGAAACACAAAATAATATTTTAATTGAAGTAAATTGAAAAAAAGCTACATTCTGAATACATAATAATACAGGCACTGGCTTATGTTCTAAATGAGTAGCATAGTTACTAAATAACTTTTGTTTTAAAAGAAACACAATCTTAAATCTACTGTGTGACAAGATTTTAAAATTTATGTTGTTTACAAATATGTATATTCAAAAACGTGCCCAAAATTAATTAACATATTTCTCTTTTTGTTGTTACCTTTTTACTTTAAAATAAATCTTAAGTAGCCCAAAAAATTAAAAAAACAAAAAAACAAATGATTAATTAAGATACTTATACTAACCATTATTTCTTGTTTGATCCAGTAATAAATTTCGAAATCGAATACGATCGTAACGATCATTTTGATTAGAATTTGAACGGATTGTTGTTAACAGTGTTAATTCATATCTTGTTGAACGTAAACAAAACCGGTTTAACCAACAACACGAATAAAGAATCAATAATAAGATACATGAGATAAAAGTGAAAGCAACCGTTCCCGAACTACTTAAATGATCATTTGTATCATGCGAAATTAACACTTGCAATTTACGAAAATTCTCATTACCAATATAATCAATATTATTGTTTGAATAAGTTTCCATTCTTTTTCAAAAAACAAAAAAAAAATCCTAAACACGATAATGAAAATTTTAATTAAATTTAGAAAACAATAAACAAATTCACTAATTCTGTCAACAAAAAAAAAAACAACAATGTAAATAAACACCTGATTTTGTTACATTCTTCATGTGAACTGAATAAACAAAACTCTCTCGGCTAAAACTGCGCACTATCCACATACATGGCTAACTACTTTAACTAAAGCATAACTTGTTTTTTGCTGTCATGGGTGCATGTTTTCGGTTTTTCGGTTTTTTTTTACAACAGAAAGATTGTTTAACATACATTTTTCTTAATTAATTAATTAATATTAATAAAATTTATAATTAATTATAAGATTAAAAACTTATACTATATATGTTAGCTTGAGAATTTTTAAAGCCTCTTTAAAATAATATGACTTTATTGCAAGAAAAGAGGTCACTGGACAATATTCGAACGTAAAGTGATTTCTTAAAGCTTAAATGATAGTAACTCGGGTTCAACTTTGGCATTTTAAGTTTAGTTAAAGAAGAGGACAAGGTTATCTATTTGATCATAACATTTCCATAATAAAAAATTTCGTAAAGAATCGATTTTTTTTAAAAAAATGTATTTAGTAAAGTAATATTTTGAAGTTTAGGTTGTGATTATCACTGATCACTTTGAATTAATAAAAATCATTTTTTTTTTCATTATTCTATAAAAATCTTCGATATTACATTTGTGTACTTTTGTTGAGTCGCCTTCAAAACGCGCTAGTTATAGGTTATATCAATTTTGCCACGTCCATTTTTAACGCTCCCAATTAATGAAAATCGCGATAATTTACTTGCCGCAAAAAGCAAAACTTGGTAAGTGTGTTCATATGGTCACTGCCGACTACTGCATCAAAAGTGGAAAGGATTGGAGTCATAGCACTCCCACTATTAATACACTTTTCGTCAGAGTTGAATGAGAACAGTATAACATTAAACATATTGATTAAAATTCATTTCCAGCCCGAACAGGGTCGGGTATTCTGCTAGTAATAAAAAATTAGATAAGTAAATAATATTCAAGTGTCTGCTTGTCATCATCAATAATAATTTTATTGCTTGCCTGGAAATAGGCAATTTTTAATTTCTTGATGCAATGGTATGATATTATTTGAGGTCAAACCTTAATTATATACTATAATTCTTTCATCACTACCATTAAAAAGAAGAGATATTGTTTTGCAGTGATTTTCTTAATCACTGTTTTCAGATTTATATCTACTCATCCATCCTATGGACTGGATGCATTATTAATTTCTAACCTAGGATCTCCATTAGCAATTTTTTCTTGTATGAAATATTTGATTGTATCGAAATGGAGACTTTCAAATTGTATTGCAACGAGATAGAATGCAATTATTGCAGGCCATCTTTTGGGGGGTTTGGGTTCGCGAGTGGAGGTGGCAAATATGCGCAGCAATACCGCAGGTATCAGCTAGTCTATAGTAATTCTATAATTGTTAAAATTGAACGAACAAATATCAGCAGTTGTTGCTTTCGAAAGACATCTTTACAGTACGAAAAATCCAGAATACAAGATTTGTTGCAATAATCTAATTTATCCAAGAAAAATATGCTAATGAAGACATAGGATTAGATAAACTATAATACATATTTGGTTTCAAATTTTTCCCTTGTCAAAATTAGTCCAATTATACGTGTTTCACTGTAATTTTATGGATGTTAAAAATATTATTGATAACAATTTTTTTTTTTATCCGAAGTGGAAAAAAAAACCAGTGTGAGTTGTTGACACTATTCGGCAAATATCTTTTCAAAGTTTTTATTACTATCTCGAAAGATAAAAGTCATTTTAAAGAAATGTTATTGACTAAAATGAAAATGCAGCATTTTTTTGTTGTCTCTAAAGTTCCTTCATCTTGACATAACCATCAAATTTTATACGATTTATCGTTAAATCCAAATGAAGAACTTTATCCTATGCAATAGAGCTTTTCATAGTATAAATTTATAGTGAAGAAAAAAGTTTTGAAAAACATTTTCATGATCATCGATTTTACAATGAATTTTTTTTTTTTATCCCACAAAGAAACTTGAAGTTTAATGGAAATATTTTGACCACAAGTGGCTTACTGAATTCAATGAAATTTAATAAATTTTGGGAAGATAAAATATTTATGTATGTAAACACGAAAAAAAAAAATCTCCAAATAAGATAAATTTGAAAACGATTATTTAAGATTTAAGATAAATTGAGATTTTATGAAAAATTCTGTTTTTTCTCAACAAAAATACACATAAATCGATCATTATAAAATAATTTTAGGTAGAAAATTTAATTTATTAAATTTTCTAATATTTTGTATAACAAAAAAAAAAAAAGAAAATTGAGGAAAATTGAGGAAAATAAAGCTTATAAATTCATTCATCAATCAAAAGCATATATGAACGAAAATGTTTCAACATATAATCCGCATAATATATAATAAAACAAAAGGGTTCCAGGATTTGATTCTGAACTGAATTTTCTTCAATCTATAAATTTTCTACTTTCAAGAATATTCATATATTAAGTTTTCCAAAATATCTCATACTGTTTTCTTCGGTAATATACTTTTGAAAGGATTACTTCTACATATCTGCACCTTATTTTCGGAATTTTTACCAGGTTATTTTATATCCTATGGTAGGTGCTGCCACAGAGTATATTAGTTTTGTTACTATACATTTGTAAAAGCATTAGAATAGTCATCGGAAAACAGTTTAAAACCTTATAGATGACTAGGGAGTCAAAAGTTATATCGATTTATGTATGTCCATTCGTCTAGTCTAAACCTTTATTTTACTACGGCACACCAAATTTACTCCCAAAATTCTTCGGCACACTATAAGTCAATCGAACATCATACACAAAAAATTGTTGATAAATACGATATTAGAATAATAATAAAGGAATTTAATTTATTTGATGTAATTTTTACAAAATCGCGACAAAATTTTGGAAACAGCCGCGACATGGCTATTACTGTCTCTCGACACAGCACTATATCGCGACACACTGGTTACGGAACACTGGTCTAGACAATAATTCAAAAACCCCTTGCTCGATTTAAATGAAATTTGGAATATGTATCGAGCATTCCTTAACTTGATTTGATATTGTATTTCAGCAAAATAGGCTTAGATGGAAGGAAGTTATTAAGCGAAAATCATTGTGACCCACAAATCTTTGTCGTTTTTTCTCTTGGTTTTTCGTATTTAGTTTGAATATTTATGCATCAATTTTGTTTAAGTTAATTTTGTAAACAATATTATACTGAATTTCAATAAAGTATATCCAAGGATTGTGCACTAAGATATAGTTATAGGAGAAAATTGAGTTTTCTCATTTTTCTGCTTAGTTTATCAGATTTAGTTCAAAAACTGATTTGCCAATTTGAATGAAATTTACAGAGTAAATTAATACTATTAGTTCTCGGGTAATCTGTTAGAGCAAATTGGAAAAGGAGAAAATTAAGTTACGAAGAAAAAGCTTCGAAATATTAGTTTTGGCTATTGTTTTATTTTATTGAACTATAAATTTATTAATTACAAGTCCTATTTCAACCATAGGCCATCAAAAAACCGGCTATAGCCCGAATTTAGGTTTCTATATGTTTTTTGGTTGTTTTGAGTAGGTGTACAAAAAATCATATCAATATATTGATTTGAAATCGGAAATCCTCTAACATATGCTTCTGTTTAAGGAAAACATAAAAGAATATAAAGATAACAAGAAAAAAAAAAGTTTATCTTAAAATATGAAAATTTACATAAGAAAAGAAGAAAAAAAAACTAAAAATCAAAAATCCCAAAAACCTAAAATCCCAAAATTTCTGAAATTTTCTAGATTTAACTAAATCTTAGATATTCAAGATTCAACAGATGGTCGTACAATAACAGTATTCGTCTATATATCGACCAGAATTCACACTATCCAAATATTTGCCTAAAGGCTTTCGCACCCTGGGTTTTTTTCTTCTTTCTTTCTTCATATATGATATTTAAATATTTGACAGAGTTCTAATTCAACAAAAAGTATGCCCTTTGGGCCTACTGAAAATTATTTCATTACTTTGATTCATTCAAAATAATACGGTTTGGTTAAGGGATTAATAATTTCCGATATTATGAAGTTCTCAAAGAGATTGTTGATATATGATTTCCATATTTAGTTTATGAATTTTGTTTGGGTGTCCTTTCCCATGAGAAGGTATACAATAATCATATTTGTTTATTTTAATAACACAATATGTGTGAATATTTTATAGGTGCATATGTTTTGTTATTGATATTAATATTTAGGATTTTATTGAAGGGATCAATTTTGATAACCCGATGAAAACCAATTGAAATTAATTGATGAAAGAAAAATGAAAAAAAAATGTACCTAATTTTGAGGTTTCGTACTATTATAGCTAAATATTTTTGGAAATAAATTCAAATCAAATTAATAAACGTATTTAATAGATGCAGAGAAGAGATTTCCATTTAGGAATGTGTGTAATTCTGGACAAGTTGTAAAAATCCTATCTTACAACGGTATACGGTTTATGCAAAATTGGTCAACTTCCTGCCTGGCACTTTTCGTATTATCTTCCCGATTTGTTTTTTACAATAACCACTGAATTAGTGCTGTTCGAGATATAAAATTTTTGCGATCTCCAGATTTTCATGGAGGTTTCGAGGGCCTCTGAATTCTCAGAATTTAGTTGACATGATATCGTTTTTTGTTTACAAAAAATAATGTTTTAAAAGGTTTTAACTCGTTTGTAAATGTTCTTACGTAATCCCGGCCTGTCCATCTGTTTTACTATTTGTCTGTCGGTGTTTTAGCAAAATTTAGTTTCCCAATAATATGCCACTACGAAAAATTTATCATTTCTTCCTTAAGTTACATGGTTTATGCCAAAAATTATTTATTTCAAACATATTTCTTGACATAAACTTCATATGTTAATTTCCATTTCAAATTAAAGTTCTGTATAGTTTTACAAAATATATTGTTCGTCTGTATTTATCCTTTATTTATTATGTATTTATGTATTTTAATCTAAAAAGTATCTCGATAAACGAGGAAAAATAAATTTTCATGTAATAATCTCATATCTACCCATAATATCTCTCGCCCATCTTTTTCATTCTATATATGACTGCAATTTCTATGAGTATCTCATTATGTTCAAACAAATGGAATTTCCATCAAATCATCTTCTCATCCTTAGCACGTCTTCCGGTAGTATGGACCATCGTTTGTAACTATTCAACCACCCATCAAATCACCTCAGCTATATAGTACATAATATATGTGAAGATATACTACAATATAATATAATATTATTAGAAAATCGGGGCACAAAAATTAATTATTAGAAGGTCGATGCCGTTGCTGTCAGCATCACCAACAAGACGTGATCATAATACAAAGCAAAAATGACACTATATATATTTACTGGGCTTCTTTAAAAAAAAAGAAAAGGTCTTTTATTTTATGGAACTCCACCAACCCTTGTCATACATAACCCCAGGAATAAGTCTTCCCTTTTGACTATGATGACTATGATGGTGATTTTGAAACAATTGCAAAATCAAAGGGGTGTTTCGATTGGATTTTAGTAGTTGTCATGAAACTATATATATTCCGGCACATCCATTGTGTATAATCGGATGAAATTCATATACAGGAAATTATATTCAATTGTGAGTCACCACGTAAAAACGTGGTGGTTCTATATAGCAAAACGGTTATAGTATACTTTTTCTATATAGTTTTTTAAATGACATGACATTATGATTCAAAAAAGTTTTCAGAATTACCCGGGAGAAACATTTTCAAAAAAACGGGATACCATGGGGAACATGAAAAAAACCCTATATATTGGATATTTATTTTAATATAATAATATGGCGTGAACAGGAACTTTAAAAGACTTATTTTTGTACAATTTTTCTGTTTAGATTTGAATTAAAAAAAAAGAAAAAAATGAGATATATACGTGATGTAATTTTGTCGTACATCTTAAGACACAAAATGATGTGTCTTTATTATTCTGACAAACAATCATATTTCTTTTCTTTAGTAGAGCATTGGACCGAATCATATCTTAATCATTCGTCATCAATTAGCATCTTTCTTAAGGGCTCTAATAAGATGATAAAAGGGTAGGCTCATAATTTTGAGTAAATAAGATTACAGTTTTCTTACATATAAACACAAAATAGTTACTCGTATTGTTGATTGATGAAAAACAATCTCAAAAGGATATTATTTAAATGAAAATTAAGAAAAACCATGCTGCATTCATCCAGCATTGTAAAACATGAACAATTGTATCGATTAACAAATTTATATATCTAATTTATCAAATGGTGTACCAATAAATCGATTTACAAATAAGTTTTAGGATAACACAGTGGCAAATATACACTTCCTTGAAGGTTTTCTGATGGGTAACAACATCTATGAATATGACTGGTCATATTTTCGTCACCAAAAGTCATGTTAAAGCGTTAGATATTGCATCCATAGAACGATCTAGTTTCACATGATATTATTAACTTTAGAAATTGCAAGAACTGATGTTTTAAAGTCAACTATGTAAATCTGTATTTGAACCGATTTTCAAATGATGAACGAATCCTAGTCAGAGTAACTAACTGGAATTGTGTTTTTTTCCAATTCATATTCTTGCATATGGATGAAGGGCGTCTACATGACTATGAAGTTACAATAAATAGTGGTTAGTTTTATATTTCTAATGTTTTATCACCGATATTCTAATTGAATTTGGAAAAAAAAATTATAGATGAAGTTCTAACTACAAACATTTTCAGAATGAAATATTTACATTAGCCAAACATGAGATTAGGTGCTAATGGAATTTACTTTGATAAAATATTTCAACACAATTTTTTCATTTTCAGAATTTAATTCCATTAAGTGTATTTTAAAAAATCAAAATGGTTTGTTACCTGAATTCAAGGTATTTTATAGGGTAAAGATGGGTTTATTGTATACCTTTCTTAAAATCCTTATAATTTGAAAATAAAATATAAAACGCTTTTAGATAAATTATTCCAGATAAAATCTTCTTATTAAAATCAGGTGAGTTTGCGGAAAATTTTGGGTGATCTTGAGCCATCAGGTTTTCCTTCAAATTAGGTTTACTACAATTCTGACAGGTATAATTTTATAAAACATTTTTTTTTTGGATGTTTAAAAAACATTTGTACGGAGGTCAATTGAAAATACTGTCACAATAACTTTTAGATGAATGTAGTTACAAGTGACTTGTGATGAGATCAATATTTACTGACTCCAGAGAAAAAGAACTTTTGGCTTTGAAACTTCGGCTTTTCATATAATGACGACCCAATCCGCCCACACCACGTTTTCCCACTTTACTCTAAGTGAAATAATATTTTTCTTTTTCGAAAATGCGCAATATTATTTAATTCTTAAGAATTTATCATAAGCAATCTTGGAATTATGATCAGAATAATAAAGATTATTATTTTATAATTTAATTTAAATTCAGTTTATTTTTTACAATGTTTATTTATTCATATAGAAATGATTTCATAAGTTTCTAATTTTGATAATAATTTTATGAAATTATTTCTGGCAATATTTTTATAGTAAATATATAATATTAATTATTTCTTTGTAAATAGTTTATATTTTATTTAAGTAAGTGTAAAAAAAATTACAATTTACAAATAAACTAAATGTAGTTCAAACCAACTCTATTCGAATTTCCCTTTCCTTTTCTCATAAAATGAAAAAAAACTAGCAACTCTTTTGACTCTTGGACAGCTATATTGTATGACTACGACATAGTACTGTGCAAATATTAAGTTCAAAGCCGCGAAAGTTCTAAAGTTTAGCAGATATTAGCGTAGAATTTTATTGGGAATATTTTTTTAATTGTAGTCGAACGACATCAACATTATTTAGAACCAAATATAAGAGAAAATTTAAAAATATTATAAAACAAACCAAGTTAATTTGCTGAAAATTAGGACTTTGAAGACAAACGGCCGGAGGAATTTTTCATCTTTTACCTTACAGAGGACTTCTCCTGTATTTTAAAGACTTCTAGTGTGTAATTGCAAATGGTAATATCAAATTAAATTAGTTTTTCGTCCACACTATTAATACTCTATTTGAAAAAGAAGCTAGCAGTTTCCGTTTTGTAATATTAAAATAATAAGTGCGCCTAATATTATGCAAAACTTATGTTATAAATTTAGGCCATGTGCAAACTTTGTTTTAAGGCAGCCTATAGATGCTCCAAAAAGCTTAACCAAACTTAAAATCACACACAATAGTAATCCAACAAGTTTGTCAGTAATTAGTTAATTAATGTGTATATAAAAAATTTTGAAATGTTATAATTTGATCTTAAATCTTTTACAAGAATTTAAAATTGGATTGCATTCATAGACAAGATTTTAAGAAATCCTGAATGTTTGGAGCTGACCGATCGTAATGATAATTTAATTTGATAAAAATCAATAAAAATATCGCAATTCATTGAAAATACAAAATGGATTCAAAGATTTAAAGGATAAATAATTTATCTCTTCTTCTATTTGAAAAGTTTTTGTTTCTGAGAAATCAATATCCAAAATTTGTTTTGTCTTTATAAAAACGGGTTTCATGATAATGTTGAAAATACCGCCCTTTTACAAATACATTATCTTTCAAATTACAAAACTAGGACGATTTAAAGTTGAAAGTTCCATGGGAATTTTTATTGTAAACACGAAGTAAATTTAATCAGAGTTACATCGGTTGATTTAATAATACATTTTTTGCACGTACACGTACTTATTTTATTATTTTTGTATATACTAATCTAATCTAGCAAAAGAAGAATAATTACAATAAATACTTATTTTGACCTTTCCCAATGTGGTAGGTAAGTGAAAATGAATTATATGTTCTATCATTGTATTCTGTTTGACCCTAATCCGGAGAAGGTGTGTGTTTTAAAGCTTCTGCATGGAGCTTGTAAAGTCCCTTAAGTCTAATAGCTTACCTGGATTAGAGCTAAATGAATTTATTTTGGTAAATACTAGATGTAATGGAAATATAAGAAAATTATGTTTACCCAAGAGATATTTCATTATTTTTTTTTAGTGTTAAAGGAGCTTCAACAGAGAAAAATTCTTAGTAGCTATTGCTTTTGTATTGGTTTAGCAATTATTTAAATATTGTACATCAAAAAGGATAAGGAATGAATTCTTGCCAATAGCATGTTTACATTGCGAATAGTATGTGATGCATTCTCTCATTCCAAGGTAAATATAAATGTAAGCTAAGTTTACTTTTTCTGCTGGAATGTGCGAAAACTTCTGTAAGTTTTCACAATTTTTAATGCTTTAAAACTGTTCTTGCTTTATTTAGAGACTAATCATAGTACAATTTAAAATTATATTCTCCTTCAACGCTTTTAACAGCCTTTTCAAGTGAAAAATGCAAAAAAAAGAAAATAAGTTCAACTGTTCTTTAAAGTGTAGAAGCATAAAATCATATTATTTGCTCCACTGTCGTTCAACTACCAATTTATAGGGTCACTTATTTATAATATGTTCTTGCCTCTCATAGTGTTCATTCAAAGTCAATTCAATTCAGTCATGTTTTCGGCCTGCTGCAATAAAAAATTTCCATTTTACAAATATACCTAACTTTTCTACACCAACTGTTGAATGTTTGGTCATAGGTTCCAGAAACTGGATGGATTAAGTTTTCTTTATAGAAGAAATACTGAGTTGTTAAGTTAAAATATAATTCAAATAAATCGATTTTTCCATACACTCATACTCCACGGGCAGAATTGGGCATCAATTGGAATTACCTGGGACAAATAGAATTACGAAGAAAAATCTATTTTTCTTGCTTTCGACAGCAAATGTTTCCAAATTGTTATATCGATATTTAGGTAAAGTTTAGCGAAAAACTTCACAGTAGTAGGACCTACAGAGAATTTCCCATTTATTTTTAAACGTGAAGGAAACAAATATGTTTTGGCGAATATCCAAAATTTATCAGTATCCGTATTTGTTGAAGTTTTCATTTTCTTTAATAATGAATAACAAATAATAACCATTTTTCAATAGAGCGAAATTAAAAGAAAAAAAGTCATGAAAATTCCATTGAAGAAATCATTAAATAAGAAAATTTCATTACATTAGTGCGGAAAATTGGAAAGAGGGCAAAAAATGAAACAACGAAAAAGGGAAATCCATTGGTTGAGTTCATTGTGATTTGGACAATTTCAACAATTTCAAAAAATAAATAAATACCCATCCCTCGAAAAGAAATAGTTATATGTACACGAGTTAAAACCGAAAAACAAACTGAAGCAATTTTCTTAAACCACGGATTATTCAATGGGGTAAGAGGTGCCCTTCTTTAGAGGGTTTAAATTTGAACTCACAGAAATCCCATATAGAAAATTTTTTTCATTAATGAAAATCCGTGGAAGAAATAAAACACACTTTTCCATTCATATTATATTGACGCGAATAATAAGAGGGAGGGTTTTTCATTCTATGCTAGCAATACGGGTGGTGGTACTTTTTTTCCATAACTAAAAACTTTAGGGTGGTTTTTCATTTTTTCGGGCTTAATAACCGAAGGGGTGGTTTAGTTTTTGGCTATAGAAGAATAGAAATAGTAGCACACTGGTAATAGATGTGTATCCTTCTTTTATTGTAAATCGGAGGGATGCTAAAATGCAATCAACTAAATCTTTTGAGGCATGTGGTGTTATGATCACTTTTTACTATTCTCGCACGATGCATAGTTATTCATGAAAATGTAAAATTCCCTCATACCAAAAAGAAAAAATAAATATGTTGGGTTTTGTCGCCCTCATGTATTCTTCTTCTTGTTCAGCAAATATAATTCCAAAACATGAAGAAAAAATATACTCCTATAAGGGTGTCTAATTCACAATTTTCTACCATTAGAAATATCACAAGGCCGATTTATATAAAAGTAGAAGTTCAAAACATTCATTTCATTACTGTCGGTCCCTTTTGTGATGGTAATATCTATATTTGCGTGGTATGAGATATGTGCTCTGAGAAAATTACATTTCTTCGGATGATTTTTCTTGAAGTCATCATCTACTCCCATTGGGATAATGACACCCTGCCTAACATACATTTTATAGCTGTTCACATTGGCAATTCTATTTGGATCAAGCTCGTATAATAATAAGTTTTTTTGTACCGGGAGAAAAAAGAAGATTCTATTACAGACCAGCAAAAAAAAGAAGATATGATAGTTAACGGGAGCTAGATGAAACTTAAGGCTAATAATATAACGTGCACATGCTGCAATTCGTTGTCCTGACTCAATTTCATTTTTAGACGACTCCAACTTATTTTAGCATTATATAAAAGTTTCTTGTGGGTGGCTTTATTTGGAACCACAGAACAACTAAAATTCCCATTCCAATATAATTCTTCTGTATTCCTAGGTTAGGGACTCCTAAAAAGGATTCCAAATAAGGGTGATGGCGTAGATAAATGAACGATGATTATGATGGGGGATGAAAGAAGCTACAATCCGAAGTACTGGAAATGATTTTGTAAGTGGGCAAATAAAGTGTTAGAAGGGATGGAGATTATTTGATTTTTAGATTGTTTCTAGTACTATAAAATTGTGTACTTTTTTTTCTTTTCTATAATCGTACTTACTTCTCTTTATTTTTCTGATTGTCAACTTCATATATGACTCCTTTGGGGACTACTATGTACAATTGTTTGGGGGAGCGACGTTTTTCAAGAAATAAATCTAAAATTTTCAAGGACTAAGTGATTTCAAGTTTTGTTTGCTTTTTGGATATAATATAAAGTACTATATACTTAATACTTCTTTTTAAAAAGATAAAAAACGATATTCTCATTTTATGTGGAGAACATTTTTATGCGGGAAATTCTATTTTCGATTATGTGAAAAGTAGTTCGATAATGCTCCATAAAATGGGGTCAAATAAAGATATAAAATCTTAACATTGAAAAATCTTGGAGCGATTTACGTACAATACAATATTTGATAATATTAGAAGTGTAATTGAAATTACTTTTAGATTTTAACATTTAGATACTTTCCAATTAAGTCAATTTTCAGGAAAAATTTTGTGTTGTCTTAAAAATAAGGAAATAATGAATATTTCGAAAGTTGCAATCTATTTCATTTACATTTTTTAGAATTTCACTCGCGAGACCTGCCTGGACAGGGCTTACGTAGTTATACGAATGGCTGGATATGCTATAATTTCAATGTTAACATCATTAATTTTAATATTTATTTCCCAACAGTTTAATAAAATTTTCAAAAAAGTAATAGGAAACACTGAGAAAAAAATATGATTGTTCTAAACATAAATGATGAGACATTTTTAGAGAGATCAAGAAACTGAAGAATTGAAAAAGCCACGCTGGGGTTTGAGCTATTTCGCTAATGGAAACGAACCTAATAATGTAAAAAAATTAGGACCTAATACTGGATGTGTGTGAATACTAAATTAAACAAAGGTATTTTTCCATGGCATGTGATTTTATTCAAGTTCTTGTATATACATTTTTGTTCTTTTTCCTTTATTACATAAAATTATATCCTTAGAAAAGGCAAATTCGATTGAGAAGCGCCAAAATAACATCCTAATTTAATACGAATTACCATTTCTAAAATATTGGCTCAAAATTAACTTGGAAATTCTTTTTCAAATATTTCTTTTTTCTAAACAATAAAGAATAATTTTTTCTTGTCTTCAAGAATTAAATTAAGACGCGATGAAATGTATTTATTTTGACACTTTTAAACAAATTATATTCAAAAGAAAAAGAAGATAAATTCTACAAATTTCCAAAATGTCAAAAATTCCATTGGCATTCGACCTTAGACTAATTTTTTACATTTTAGTATTTTTATTTTCTGGTAAAATATTCTTAAATAAATTCCTCAAGTATTTTTCTTTTCTTTTTTACGTATAAGAGATCCTTTTCACATTTCTGGTTGTCATTTATATTATGGCTCTTCTTGACTTTAACCCTTTGGCCAAAAAAAGCCTTAAATTGTTTCTTGAAAAATAATAATATAAAAAAAAAAGAAATACAACAAAATAGAAATAAAAAATGTTTTTCTTTGAGGTCTCATCAATAATCTTGTAGAAATGTTCCATCTTCTCAGAGCCACGTTTTTCTCACATATATAAAAAAAAAGTTATTCATTTTACAGATCACGTTTTTAAAATGGGCCTACTATACTTATGCGGCTAGGTAAACTGGAAAAGAACGCATTTATCTCATATCTTTGAAAATTTTCGTATGGGAAGATCTTCTCAGCATCTTATTTTTTCCATCTACACATATTCTTTTTCGAAAAGCTATTTCAAATCATGAAGAAAAAAAAACCATACTAAAAGCATAAAATGTATGAAAAAAAAAAATGTAAGGAAAACATAAATTTGCTGATGTTGACTTATCAAAAGCTATTTCATATGATGAGACTTAAGATGGTTTTGTATATTTTCTTCGTTTTTTTCATTTCTAAAAGAATAATTGAAGATGGAAATGAAAAAAAAATGCATTTCAGGCCTTTACAAAGATTCATCATATAGTTCGGAAAAGATGAGATCCGATTATTGTTTGATGGACACAAGATAAGAGAATCATCTCACGAAAATTAATCTAAAAATGCGGATTCTGAACAGACATGAGCAGATGTGTTCCACAAAAGGAACTAAGATAAATATTTAGTTTTTTTTTTTGTTTGTTTCAAGAATTTCTATAATTGTGACTTGTTCTTCGATTACTCTTAACGAGAAGATCCAATGCTAATAATTTATATGGATTCACACAAGGTGTCTCTTGTCTTTTATCTTATATCCAAAATTAGAAACTCGGTCGATATAGAAGAAAGAATTTGATAAATATTTTATACCATACCTTTGGACTTATTGTAGATGTAGAATATGAAACATACAGTAAAAGTGGGTTGGTTGGCTTTTATTTTTTTTAATCTTCAATTTTGTATTTAAATTTAGGCTATTTTTTTTCCTTCCAGGATTAAATTAACATTCAGTTTCGAATTATACTTCCAAAACATATTAACTTGTGTTGGTTCAAAACAATTTGTATATTTCAAATTATTTTGTGCATATGAGTCCTTTATTTTGATTCGGAGTTATAAGCGAATTAGCAATATTAATCTAATTGAATAGCAAAATAACGATGTTGCTTTTGATTTTTTCTGTGATAAAATTAAACTGAAAGCCTTATATCGAAGTTGTGACAAGTTTTTCTGACTTATGCTTGATTCTGGCCATGTATTTTTTGTTTTATGCTAAATGCCATGATTTCTGCAACCTTATGCATTAACTTACTTAGTATTTTTATAATAACTTATCCAATTTTAATTTATTTGTCACATTTTCTTTACTTTAAGCATATCTTATAAAAAGTAAGTAACATATATAGTTAGTTTCTTTTCAATATATAAATTCAAAATGAACATATTTTGTGCAAAGTAATATTCATAATTTCCATTACCCACCTTTACGCTAATTGAGAAAAATTTAAATCGAAAATAAGTTTGTTTTCTTATACATAAAATTAGCTTTTTTGAAAATCTTATTTCCGCTTAAATTCTTCAATTTTATCTTATCTTATCTTAATACTAAATATAACATACGATGGTCAGAAATAAATCGTTCCATTCGAAACTATTTTCAAATATCGCAGTCTTTGATGTTCAAATATAGAAATTTATTGATTAAATTAAATTTATTATAATAATTTTTTGATTATAAAAATGATTTAGTTTAGACAAGCGATTTATTTCAGATCAAACAGCAAACAAAATTTAAAAAGAATTTTTAGAAAAAAATTTTGAAATTTTTATAGTCTAATAAATTTGAAAATATTAGTTTATGGTTTAGCTTCGCAGATTTGGTAAAGCCGCATAGATTAATATTTCAAAATTTGAAAAAATATCACATAACATAAAAAAACCACTTCCCCTATTCGCTGGCAGATATTCCCGAACATATAAAATTGTATTTTGTATAAAAAGTATAAATTTCCATGCATAAAAATTGGATAAATGATCCAAAGAAAACTAAAACCGTATTGATTTTCTTCATTTTACAACTACTAAGCACTTAAACTGCATATCAAATCTATAACAAAGTACATATCTTTCATATTACATGACAACGAACCCTGCTCTTCAAAAATAGGGAATGTAAAAATTCAAGTTAAATGATGCATCAAATAGTATTTAAAGATTAATTGTATTAGAAATCTTCAACCACCCCCCAGAAAAAGAATTCCTCATCATATATGTACATGGGCCCATTTTGTTCATCAAATCCTTTCCTGTCGAAACAGTTCGAGATCAAAATCTTATTAAAATATGTTTCTGGGAATTATTTCACTTGGTTCGGGAATAGCCTGCCATATATTTTCATTTTCAATGTTAAAATCATGAACCACAACCGAAACTCCACCCCATCCCCATTAAAAAGGTTTCGTTTCATAAGTTTTTCTTAAGGATTTTTGTCACGTCGAAAAAACCGAAAAAATCGTTTTACTTGTCCTTTACGAAAAGAAAAGCACTGAAGTGCAAGTATATGTTAAAGTCTTTAGACTATATATACTGTTCCTTTAGATGAGTTCCATCAAACGACAGCAAAACCTTTTTATATACAGTTCAAAATCCTTGAATCCTATACGCGCATATGTTTAGTAAATTCATGTGAAACATCTTTTCTTCTTGTGTACACAAAAAGTTTTACGGGGAATGGTTTTGATAATGATTGAAGGAATTCATCCTTTAAAAAATTGTTCAGAATTCGAATTACGTGAAAAAAGAAAATGTTCTCAAAATAAAAAGGAACCGCACTGAATGCTATTATATAAGAAAATTTCTCATGTGGTAATGATTGTCCCCAGGAATGCAATTCATTGTAACACCAAATCATATATGTATGGTATACATAGTTGTTTCTTGAAGAGGGATTCTCTTAATGAGCTTCGTATTCCTTGTTTTCTATTTCTTAGGATAATTGAAAGTAATTACCGTTAAGATTGAAAATATTGTCCTAGATTTCATGTTAGAAAATCATGTAATTTGAGGAAGTATCTTGTTTTATGTTATACCGTTCTGCTACAAGGTATATGGAACTGATTTTAAGTGATTTATAACCTCATAAACGCCTTTCAAGTGTTCAATGAAGGCAAATTCATGAGAAATCTTTTGAAAATATCTTTTTTTAGATTGTATATTAAAATTATATTTACATGAATTTCATCTTTAAAATTAATTAAGGAATTTATTTTAAATTGAATTTGAATTACTTGAAAACAAGACTAATCCAGCGGTTTAAGTTAAATTGGGCTGAAAGTAAATAACTTTGTGTATACTCGGTGATAAAACATATACTTTTATTTCCGGTGTGCTGGCGCCAAGGCTTTTTAAATAAGTTAATACCTGGAAAATGAAGATAAGGAATTCAACATTAAACAAGTCGAATACTAACATTAATAATCAAACTGTGGTTGACTCAACTATTTGGTAATAAAAATAGGCATTGAACATTTTGCTAGAGGTATTTAAATCCAGACTATCTTACTGGCAGAAAGTTAAGGTGATATCAACGATTTAGGAAAATATTTGTATAAAAATAACGACAGGAAAACCTTTGTTTGAATATGTCACAGCGAAGAATCGACTTAATCAATCGTATAGAGAAAGTAGAAAAGTTTCTTATCAATTTCTTTTAATTTTCAAAAAATTTCCAGAATCAATTTAGACCATTTTCGAGTGTCAAGTTATTACAGAAAAATTTCAAGTGACTTTCAAGTACGATAACAATTCCACAAACATTGTATCAAAGGCATACATAAAGCTCCTCATTAAGGTATACTATATTTTAGTACATAAAATAATCTCAAGAATTTTCAATAGTTTTCGATATTTTCTCACAAATTTAATCATAATTTTAAATCTATTTCGATTGCTTGAACAAATTTTCACTAATTTCTTAAATGCATATCTATATCCTCCTTTTGAAGCCTCATTTTTTTTTCACCTGTCGCCTAAACATTTATATTTTCAAATAAATAAAAATACAATGTTCAACAATAATATATTGACCTATGTCATGGGCACCTGTCATACCGATAACGACAGGTATTATCGAATAAAGAAAATAAGGTCAATAAATTTGCTTAGAATTCTTCTTCAATAACCGCATCATACAATATCTAAGATAAATTTCTGTTGTTTTTATTCGGGGAATATAGAAAAGATACCGCAAAGCCTTAAAATCACTGTGGGGTGTCTTTCTGAGCTCGTTTCGAATGACATAATTCCCGGAAAACTCATTTTTATAGTCGTTCAAGATTATTGAAATAAAAGAAAACAATTCGTATATATTTTCTTAACGTCTCTTGTTTTTATAAGATCCTGATTTTTTTCTTCTGTTCCTTGGGACCGTCTTCACATACATAGATTAAATATTTTTGATCCTTTTTCTTTTTGAGGAGGATGATTGCCGAAAACTTGATAATTGACATTTGTTCTTGATTTGTATAGTCGATGGATATACCTGATGCGACAGGTTATTATTAATATGTCATCTATTGTTTGAAGAATAAAATAGTATTATTTAGCAGGTGAATGATATAACCTCAAAATTTTCTATGGTATTCAAAAGAATATGTTATTTTTAACCACAAAATCGAAACCAAAAGTTAATTTAGTTCGAAAACCAACTGCATATATATAGTTTTATTCATTTAATCCTATTTATATGATTATATTATGAAGGGTGTGGTGCATCGATGCATAATACATCTTCCAAGGTGGAACCCAGGACTTTGGTTTTGCTCAACAACATACTTTTATTATTTTTGGGGAGTTTTATAGTGTTTTGAAATAACTTCTTTTCTATTGTATTAATTACAAACCATATATCATCTTTAGAATAGGTTAAAAGGAATGCAATCCGTATTTTGTTCTGATTAATGTTCCCCCTGTGAAAGTCACAATGTCATCCCCTTTTTTTTAGATTAAATAGATCTATGCGCGATATTATATTGGAAAATGAGTTTTATGATATTCGAGGGGTTAACAAATTCAAATTTTCATGCAGCAGCAGTTTCTTTCGGATTAGTGTTTTTCCTTGAAAGGGGATCTTTAACATGTTTGGATCTAGGTAATTATGGGAATTTGGAATGTTTTCAATATTCAGTGAATCGCGTAAATATAATTCGAGATTATTGCAGTCACCCTTAAGATGTCATAATATTAAAAGATATTATTGTTGAATTGCAATTACATATGAAATCATTAAGGACAATGATTTATTTAAATAGAACGACAACCAAATATAATTATTTTCCTTATTTTTTCATGTAATTAAAGTTCTTTGACATTTTCTTAAAGACATTTTAAATGGCTTCTGTGAAGGTAGACTATTTTTTTAGTTTTATCCGGAAAACTTAAAAAATACACTATCTTTTACAATAAAATGCAGTTCACACTATTTAAAAACATAAGACAACCGACATAACTGAAGCCAAATAAAAAAAAGCTTATAAGAAAATTTCCTTTATGAAATTTATTGATTACCAAATCGACAGACAACAATGTAATAACAACAAACACGATTATAACGAAAGTATAGTGTAAAATTATGAAATCGATATCGATATCGACTATAGTTTATATCATTGGATCAAAGCGCAGACAAAAACATATTTTTGTAACCGAAAACCAACCTCACAAAATTACACGGTAACCAAAAAAAACATAACCAAAAAGAAATAATGAGGAAGAAAGGAACCCCAACCATCATTACTTTCTTTAATATTCGTGTTTAAATTTTACCCGGTGAAATTTTAGCTGACACATGTTTCTCACACATTATTTGAAATTAATATTAAGAAAGAAAAAAAAACAACGAGTATCGCTTTTAGGAAGCCCTTAGGTGTATCATTTGTGATATATTTTAGCCCTGTTTTTCCAGTCTAGTTATATGAAATTGGATCTGTTCAAAAGATCCCAGAAATATAATGACATCAACACCATTCCCAACATATGTATGTATGTATATAATAACTTAAATTATTAAGTTTTGTAATCAGGATATTGGTCTTTCAGGTAATTTCTTATTTACCCAAAAAAATCCACAAGATAAAATAAACTCATATTACTTCTTCAAGACAGCATACACCTTTTAAAAAAGGGGTTTTATTTTTCTGTCAACTGAAATAGTACATAGATTGAATTACACTCCCCCACATGATAGATATATATTTTCATCCTATGGTAGTATACCAAGGGTATATTAAATTTGTAATTTGTAACGCATAGCAATATAGAAAATCGGCGCCTAGTCGCAGATGTGGTCTTCGTAAGTCAAATTATGAATGGTGCTATTGACTTCCCTTTCTTGCTGGACAAAATGCAGCTTCACATTAATATATGGTCCTTCGAGGTCCATCGAATTATTCAAAATTATGCATCATAAAACTGAATACGGTAGAAACGAACCGATTTCCAGAATGCAGAGGTTAGTTAATGATAAGTCGAAAGTCTTTGATTTTTGTCCTTATACTTGTTGGGCTCAAATTATGTGTATGAGATTGAGATGGCCTTTTTACGCATTAAATATAATTAATACTGGCTTGCAGTTTGAATGCTGTTTAGTTGGTTAGGACACTCCAAAATAAAAATACAATTTTGTTTAAAAAACTATGCAGACATTTCGGTTTTGTTTTAAGGCTTTTTCAAAGCTATTAGTACCTAAAATGTGTACACGGTCGAGCAAGATAAAACTTAAAACTTAGATTATATTTAAAACAGATTGAGTACCTATTTGCTAAAGTATTCGCTTGTTACTCATGTAGGGATCTATATTCATATGGCATCCAAAAAATCAGATATAGACCGATTTTAATTTGTTGATATTTTTTTCTCATTTAATGATCGAAAATTTCAACAAAATGTCTTGGAAGTATATTTCTTATAAATAATATAAGTCTCTTCAAAGGTATTTTAAAAACTGTCAAAACTCAAAGTGCTATTAGATCATATTTTTACCAGACGTATAAAAATAAAGATGAAATTAGAGTTCGATGAATTTAAACTGATTTCAAATTGGCAGATGATTTTAAAGTGCATTTTATAAAGATTTTGTTTGACGTGAATAAATATGTACTTGCATTACGTATTACTTACGATTCATGGACATTAGTATATATGTAAGTTCGGTTATCCTTGGCTCTTCCCATTGTAATTGAGCCTTTGGTATTTTCAAAAGTTGAGAGTTAGTTTAGAAAGATCGGACTTAAACTATATCAAGATACAGAATTTAAATTTCAATAACTTCTGGAGTACCTATTTTTTGTTAACTAATCGACAATTACTAAGATTTTAGTGCATCGAACATAAATATAATATTTTTCAAGCATTTGTTTCCATTTATGTTTCTTTAAAGATGTCATACTTAGATATCGGTTAAAGGTCCTCGATGACAAAATTTTTATGTTGCAATTTGAGAATTTCTGTTGAATTTTTTTTTATTTAAACAAACTCTTATATATCGAAACTGTCAAACCTGTTAAATCCATCATTTTTTCTTTTTTGTTTTTAATATTTTATGTGGGATAATATTTGGATTGTAATATAATACATTTTACACCTCCTTAAGTTATTTTTTATTATATATTTACTCTCAAATAAAAATCGATATATTGTCCTTCAGAAGAGCTTTAAAATTCGAAATAGTATCAATTTTCATTCATAATGATGATGATAACTATTAATATAGCTCTTCTTTCTTGATAAAGAATATTATTATAAATTTAAAGGTATATATGGTATATAAGGTTAACCTTTCGTACTATATATGAAAATACTGAGAAAAAATGTGGAACTCACATTCTGTCATCATCATAAAAATAACTTATTATGATTCGGCAAAATTTCACATAAAGCTCAGCTTTTATATACCAAAAAAATTGTATACTTTAAAAAAAGTCATGTATTTCTATATATGAACATGAAATAATTTTTCTATATACGTACGTCTTTTTTGATATAAACGAAAAACTTTTTACGACCATATTTTAAGTCCTTAGAGAAAATGATTTTCGAAACGTGCGTAATATTTACACGATGCGTGAGATATTTAATATACTATACAAAGATGGGCTCATATCCAGAAAAAAAAAGAAGTATTCTAAACGACCTTAAAGAAATCATTATCCACAATAAAACAGTCTAACTCCTGAAGAAGAAGAAGACGAAAAAAAAAACAACATGAATTCAATCAAAGAAAAGCCATAACCAGAAAACGAAATATATATATCTTTTCGGGAAATCCTAGGGGTTAAACCTGACATTTTGTATATAAAAAAAAAACATACCAGTTAAAATATTATAAAAATTCTATAACTCAGTAAGACGAAACAAAAAAAACAGCATAAATTCTTTTTTGGAAGCAAGGAAATTCCATTGAGAAGATTAGAAAGAACATCTCGAAAACAAGAACACAGAAGGAGTTTTGAAATAAATTTGCAATTTAAATGAATTAACATCTTTTATATACACACCAGGAACTGTTTTCTATTTAAAGTTTCTTAGAACTCTTGTTGGCTAGTCTATCATAGTATAAATTTTAAAAGGGTGGCATCCCTTTTTTCCTTTTATGATGCAACCACTTATTTCAACTGCCATATCCTTTTGGTGGATACATATTTGTGTCGCCTTAGTATATATATATATATATGTGCTCTCTAAACCAAGCCAAGATATCTTATACAATATACTTTCTACACCTTTTATTATAAATTGTACCCGTGAGGGAATACACTTAATAATAGGGTAGAAATTGCTTTTGTGTTCTCCTATATTTAAAAGTGGTATGATATAATTATTATTATTACTATTTTGAAATATAAAAAAAAGTGTCAATGTGATTAGAACATGATTCATGCAAACGCAAAATGTATAATACACTTCGCTATTTATCAGAATTAGCTTAATGAGACTTTTACATTAATGGAATACTAAAAAGATATGATGTTGTGTGGCTGTTATCGCGAATTTATGAGCTGGGATTGTCTGTGCTAAAAGAATATTAAGGTTACCCAGTTTTATGTTTTTAAAAGTTATAAATTCATAAAATGACTTAAAACCAATAAAAACAACCGTCGAAATATAAAATCAACATATACCCAATTTTTTGATACTCTGTGGTAACTAAAAGGACTCGTTGTTAACAAATATACAAAACTAATAATATTTCAACGTTTTTTTTACAAAACTTTGATTTATCCTTCGAATTTGCTATAAAGTAGAGGTAACCACAAAATACAATACCTGAAGAACTAATGAAAACGACGATAAAACTTTATGGTCAGGCAAATTTTGCTCTATAACTATTTCTTTCATAAAAATAAGACAACAAGGTTTTGAGTTTTGTAGATGAAATGTTTTGCAATTATCGTAATTAAAGATTGAAGGAACTATAATGTACGAAGCTGGTGTGATATGCAAACTCTTAATATTTTAGTAGCCCATATATAAATTTTAAGACAAATTTATCAATTAGTTTAGTTTTGACAACTATTTAAAATGACAAACTTTAGCTTTTTCATCAAATGTGGAAAAACTTCAGTATCGATCAGTAATTAGATACCTGTTTTTGAATGGGAAAACATGCAAGTAGGCGGACTAAGTGTCCGCTATGTCAAAAGATAGCAAATTATTCGTTGCTTCAACCTAGTAATTTATAATATTAGCGATATTGTCCCTGTTAAATTGAACTAATTACATTTTTAGAATAGACTTAATTTCATAAGTAATCTCTTGACTCAAAATAAAGAATGTTTGTTCAATTGTCTAAGAAATATATTAAATAGTTAATTTTTATTTCGTTACCATCCAAAAGTCACAACTTTGTAACTTGATTAACTTGATTATAAATAAATTACTTCGATTTTCTATACATGTGTTTACATGTGACTAAATTCATGGCAAATCCGAAATTAATGTCTCACATTGTAACTAAAATTTACAACTAGAATACGAAATTTGACTTTTATCAGATAATTAAGAACAAAAATAATAATAAAAAAAAACTAGTATGTTTACGATTCCACTATATATAGTATATATAGTTATTCTCTCTACCAATTCATCCTAATAAAGCTTTAAGACCTCTGAGAACCTTCGTGTCTACACGGATCTATTCTCGAAATCATGAATTTCGTATGAATTAAATGAAATATTTGTGAGATTCACGTAGTAAACATTTATTCAAGAAACTTTAATTACCGACTTTCTTATTTACCCAATAAATTCACTGAAAGTAGAAACATATAAAAATAGTTATAACTATAGTATATAGACTAACTTAATAACTAACTTGTATTTTAATACTGATGATCTTCCTGGATGTGTTAATCAGTCAACACTTTGGATATATATAATTTCAAATCCTTTATCGTATTCGTATAATAAAATCTCTGCTATAAAGAAGAAAAAAAAGCCACCCAATCCCAAATCTCTCTCTTTTATGTGACAAGGTTAAAACCCTAAATCAACAGCTGAATTAGCTAAAACTTCCGTCTAAGATGACATAATCTAAGACTAAAATTTAGTTTCCACCCTTCATGTTATTGTCATCATCGATGGAGCCCATAAAATTTTGTACCTTTTTCTTTGAACTTTAGCCAAAAAAAAAATTGAATGTAAACGGAACCGGAAACTAATCAATCGTCAGCATTTCTTCCGTTCTTTTTTCTTTTTCTTTTTGCCTATAAAAAACTTTCAGATTTCGAATAGATTTGTTTGGGGGTGGAATGGTATATATCTTAGCAAACTTATTGTAGGTGGTGGTGGTTGGTAATTCTCTCTACGGTATAATACATACTCGTAAAATTTTGTCAAATTTTTCGTATCTACATCAAGTCATATTTGTATAAGCTTTCTTGGATATTCAAGGATGTGTAGATTTAGAAGATCCTGCCTAACATATGACGTATATATAGAGTTCTAAGGGAATGTTAAACTTTAAAATAGGGCACTCCCTATCCGGCAAATATGTATTTTCAAGAAACTTTTTTTTGAAAAGAATAAAATAAAACAAATACGTATTTTTTTTTGCTTCTATGTTGTTTACAAAATAAATTTCTTTTTTTTCGACAAAAATTTCCTACTGTCGGTTCGCTGAGTGTAAACAAGCTGATTAGAGTTGATCCTCTTAGCTGGTTCGGTTTACATTTCTTTTTGTATACAGAAGATTGAGTGAAGACCATGGACAGGAACAGAAAAAAGGTTCAAATGAAATTCCACAAGTATTTAAATCCGTCGACGAAAGGAACAATTTTTTAATGTTGATTCGATGAAGACGACTTTTCTTTACTTCTTGCTTGTCTCTCATTTAAAATACTTAATCCAATCGGATTTGACTCGTTTCAAGTCATTTCAGATAATTTTTTGTATGATAATTCATGTGGACAGAAGACAATTTCGTTGTTTTCTTTTTTTATTAACCAACCATAAAGTTCTTTTGAAAATTGTTTTTTAATTTTTCTCTATGGATCATAATCTTTTGAATAAAAGGATTTTCGTAATAAATTAATTTTCAATCATAATTTGTTGAATATAAAAACAAAGTGTGTGGCCTAACTTTTAAAAGAACTAAGTTTATGATTTAATGACAAAAAGTAAAGGAAATTAGATGATTTTCTTTACAGACAAAAGAAATTTAAACAAACTAATTGGCTTTATTAATTTTCCCCGACAACTATTTGGTTTTACTCAATTTTTGGATCGATTGAAGAGAAATTTAATATAGTCTATCGTGTACTTATGTAACCAACGTATTTTATTAATATAAATGAAATTGCTAGACAAATTTTCGAACTAAATTCCAAAAACAGAAATTTTGTAGTCACCATGATATTACTCTTTACAACTTCATTAACCCTTTGCTGATTTTTCTCAAACACAAGTTAATCCAGTTAAAGAATCACTAATCTATATTGTAAATTTTATTAAAATTAGACAACCTATTTTTGAATTACCCTGCACACGAATTGAAATGCAAAAATCTATATAAATTGTATATCGGCATTGACCCAAAGAGATATATTATTGTAACTGGATATTTCGTTTTTTGGTTTCCAAAGACTAAAATATGGTATATAGGGGAAATTTTCATTGCTTCAACTTCTCGCTCGCTTACTACAAACATTTCAAGCCCCGATTTTCCAGGTTTCGGTGATAAAAACTTGCACTTCTTGTTGTTTTTCATACATTTATACATCTCTATGCCACGATATAGGAAATCTTACATTGGTTTTTCCTATAATTAATATAATAATAAGCATTAAAAATCTGCATTGTTGTTGTTTTGCAGAATTTTAAAATTTGTGTTCAAATTTTGCCCAGTTTGTCATTTAAGGTATAGAATTAATATCTCCATAAATTGTGCCAATAAAGTTCAGGTGAAATTAAAAAGTTAACTTTATGGGAAATGTAGTTGTTATGTTTCCAAAAAGAAAATTAAACAAAACCTGATGATGAATGCATGAATGCCTACCATGGACGACTCTCAACTACCGCAACAAAAAATTGCTGATTACATCAATTCTGATTATTTTACAAGGGCTTCGTGTGCGTACAAATCAAAAGTAAGCTTCTGCTAAAGTTGTTTCAATATTTTAATTTTCTTAATACATTTAAATTCAAAATTATTACGTCTACGACTTTAAACTCCATTGCTTATTAATTAAACATAAACCGGTTATATGCATGTAAATTATGCATTTGCTTGATATTATTGCAATCCAACAATATTATGTAACTACATATTGCGTGAAATAACTTACACGGTTTATTATTGACAAAAGTCTTTAAGAATTTCAAGTGAAAAGTTTCAAGTCCCTTAGATGGCAAAAAACCATCAGACACATTCATACAGAGACATCGTTGTTGATAACATCTTGTACAAATCCTCTGGCAGAAAGTTGCATCGAGTAAATGCCTTGGAGAAACAACGTCAAAAGAATCTGTATTACCCGAAATACAGAAGAAAGAAAAAAAGAAATTCAATTGGTACATCTTGAGGCGAACAATCGACTGTATAAATGAGGCAAACACTTGACTGGAGGAATCCTGAAGGTAGTAGAAGATGCAAAAGACCCATGAGGCGTTGAACTGTAATGAGAAAAAAGAAAATGAAAAAAAAATCTGCAAAAAATGGACGAAACGTTCATTGAAGTTACTTTATTTCATGCCTTGTGCTTCCAGGACGAATAAGATTTGTCCATCATATCCGATCTTTTCAAAACTGTAGTAAGTACTATATGTCTTCTGTATTATAGAAACTAGAAATCTGTTTAGGTAGCACATTTACGAGAATATTTCAATTTAATAAAAGGATCGGAAAAAAATAACAATATACAAACAGAAAAATTTCAATTTTTCGACTGAAATGGTGTCATATTTGAAAATATCTTCAACAGTCTACGAACAATAAAGGAAACTAATAGAAGTAACCTTCTTACTCAGGCCCAATCCAATTTGTGTCCTTTCTTTTGCCAAAAAAAAAGATAAAAAAAACGAAATTGAAATATGTATTTCAATAATGCTCTTGACATGTGATCAACAATGCCAAGGATTAAGATATTTTCCTAAATCTTCTTCCATTTATTCATATGGATGGGCCTTTTTTCTTCTTCTATTCAATTGCGTTTGTTAAATTTCAATGGAATTTTATTGCATCCCATTGGGCATAAAATGACAGATGATTGCAGTTTTTTTTTTCCACTTTAAAAATGAACCATTCCTGGTATTTTTAAATGATTCTGATTGCTATTTAAGAAAAAGGATTCTTTTTTTTTTTCTAAAACTGATTTCCGTCTTTTCTTTTCATAATCTTTCAGCATCCTTCAGTCAATATAAATGTTATGCCTTCATATAGTTTATGTCGAAAATCTGTACAAAATTAGTGGGCCTTTTTTTGAAGGTACTTAGTTAAGGTTCAATTTTCAAAGTGTGACACATTGATTTTTGGCTAGTTATTGGTCCCTTTTGAAAAGTTACAATAGAAATCATTAAACTCATAACTATTTCTAAAGAATTTCGGTAAAAATACAAATCTTAAAATTGTGATTTATGTTTGAAAAACCGTCAGTTGGTTGGCATTTAAATAGGATTCGAAGGTAATTTTCTTACCTTTTTGTATTGAACAGATTTGGAAATTATTTTAAGGATTTATTAGCCTTTTGTTATAGAAATTAAACTTCAGGGACAGGATTCATAGTATGATGATCTATTAGGAGTTTTTGTTAGATTTTGAAAAATGATTATATTTTTTAACATGATGAAAGCATTTTGTTATTATTTTTCGACAAATTAATGTACATATTGACGACATTAGTTGCATATGGATGCCAGCATATTTTATTCGTTTTTAAGATGATGGTCATCCGAAAAATTACCTGTATTTCCTTTGTAATATATAAAATGTATATCTTAATCGCTAATAGATCTGCTTTCTAATTTAACCAGCTAATAAGTTTTAATCTGCAATGTCATGAGGACGTATTGTGATCCATATTTAGACTTAGAGATCTTGAGAAACATCATAATTGACATCCATATAAAACCAATTCACTGGAAAAATTTCCTAATTTGGATTAGGGAATCTAAATACTTGACTTTCTTATGAACCAAATAATTGAGCAATATTTTTTCTTTTAATTTTCGGGTATTCGAGTATTTTTGAAAGTTTGTGTACCTGATTTAAGAAGCTAGAAGCTCCTGAGAAGACTCTTTCATTAGATGTTGGTTTAGATTGAATGGAAAGCAAACGCTGGAATAATTTTTCCACGATATAACTATTGCAAGCTTAATTTCTTGGGACTAGTCAGTACTGGAAGTTGGATGCACTATTTTTCATGTCTATTTGATAGCTATTCGACTTATAAGCGCATATGTATTCCTAGCTTATCCGACATTTGGATTTTTTTAGGTTACATATTTTTAAGTGTTTGTTTTATATTTAAATCATCGGTAAGTACTGAATAGCCTCTGGAAGGACAGATGCTACCGCAGAGAAAGGAACAGAGGAACCAATATGTATTAATTTTTTGTTCCATGTGTTTTCCTATCAATGTGTAATAGAAACCGCCAGTATTATCGCAGTTGAATGCATGATTTTTATTGGAGGGACGTGCTATTTTGCACTTATTCTACGAAATTTTTTTATTTGAACTTTGTTTTGATTGGTACTTTAAAATTATTCAGACATTGTTTAAGGGAATATATCACAATGAAGATCGCGTTCTATTTAATCATTTCCTGGAGTAATATATTGAAGAGGTGGCAATGCGATAAATCACATACACAGTCTCAATTTAGATCGATCAATACTTATGTAACCTGAGCGCTGAACTGATGCCACATTTACATAGGAAATGTCTTTTCTTTATTTTGTGATACTACTTAACATAAGTGTGTAGGTTATTTCCATAAGAACATATTGTTTTGTTGAAAATAAAATGAAAAATTTTGTATTAATATCAAAAAATCTTTGTCTTTTCTATTATTTTTAATATTTTTATATAACAATCTTTTACTTTTTACAACTTATTCTAATATAAAAAATAGTATATATATATATATAAATAACAATACCTCATAATTTAAACGAGGTTAATTAGAAATATTATCTTCACACCTAAAAGGTATGAATTCCAATATAAATGCCTAAAATAATAATACTTAATTAAACAAAAAATTAAAATAAAGAGGATCACAGTATTTTTAAGTAATAAAGCGATGATGTTTTCTTTGTTAATTTTTGTACAAAATCACATTTTAGTATTTATCAGTCAACTAAAAGTACTTGTTTCTTTTAAGAAAATCAAAAGAAGTGCACTTAATAAAATGTAACAATTTTCATTTTAAAACATACTATTCTACTTAACTAGAACTAATCGGGGATTAGTTTCTAAAAGAGCATCTTCATAACTAGGTGCTTCTTCTAATGTGTCCTCCGGTTTTAAGTCTTTACTACTATTTCCTGATGAATTTCTAATTGAACTTAATTCAAATGATTTCTCATTTTCAATTGTTGTATTAATACTATTACAATTTTCTTTTTCATTATTTGAAAAGATTTTAAAAACTGATGGATAAACTAATAAACAATTATTGTTGTTTTGTGTTGATGAGTTTTGTTGTAATAATTCCATAGCTGCATCATATGATGGCAAACCAGAGACCAATGTGTAATCAGGCAATTGATCGTCTTCATCGAAATTTAATTTAATTGATTCAATATCGAGATTTTGTTGTATATTTTGATGATCTGAAATAAAATTTAAAAAAATATAACATTTAGAATATGATTTTTTGGAATGTTTTTTGAAATAATAATAATTAAAATAATTAATTTTAGATTAAATACTAATAATAATACTGATTAAAATACAATGCTATTCCCATTCATTATTATTAATTTGTAATTTCATTAAAAATAGGTATTTCAAAATAGTTGGTATGGTAAAGAACTCAACTTTCTTACGGAATATCGAATCAATTCATTATCTGATTATAACCTAAGTTTGTACCAAATTTGAAAGAAATTGAGTATGCTGTTGTGTATTGAAAAAAGTGTCCACAAAAGCCCACAAAATAATTAACTTTCGATTTGGCATTTACGCTAAAAATGCAACCAATTGTTCCTGTAATGCCCATTCACCTTTCCATGTTAGATATTCCTATTAAATTTTAGCTTTGTGAAGGACCTTTCCCCACTGCATTTAGATGATACCAGTAAGATATTTGGGAAACAATCGCATCAAAGAAAAATATTGGGAAATTTTGGAGGCCTTTGTTATATGGAGTGTCCGGCAGGGCTATAGTTCCTCCTAATATCTGATTCTGTAAGCAGTGCCGATATCTAGTTACAATTCCATATTTCACAACAAACTCTTCATTTCTACATTGTTCTTTTACATATGGTAAAGTGACAAGTTGGTAATAGATTTGAGAAGCTGCAAAAACGGTATTTTATGAAAATTCGCCAAGGATTCGAGGATGTGCTTATATAGATCGAATTCGAGTTTTTTCTGTAAGTCCAATATTCTCTTTTAGTATTTTAATATTTCATTTTCTTTAGTTTATTTTAAGAAACAATTATGAAAAACCCAATTAACCTGTTTGAACTTTAAGTATTTAATAAAAGACTGATTTTTTTTGATTTGAAATAAATTGTATTTATTATTAAACACTTTTTAATTGATTAAACTTTCATCTGGCGATGGAATTCGGAATAGTAATATTTTATGTTGACGGAAATATAATAATTTCAACAACGATTTCACTTATTCAAATAATTGATTTAATTATAAATCATAAAATATTCATATTTTTATTTTAATTATTTACTTATAGCTTGTTTTTTAGTATTCTGTGGTATTTTTTTTAATTTATTTCCATTCAAAAATTTCCATAATTCATGTCTAGTGATTGATTTTGAAATAATTTATTTCATTAGATTTTACATATTTATTTGCTGGAGAAGCTGTAATCGCAAATAAATTGATTATATAAATTTAAAATGAGGATTTTTAATTAAAATCTGGAAAATCGTTTTGATAAGAACAACACAAATCAAACATTTTAGGTCGATACTACGATATTGCCATTAGTGACTATAACGACAATAGGAGGCTAAGTTAGCACAAGGCACGTTGCGGTGCATCCAAAAATGGTAGCAGACAACAAGAAGCATAGAATATTATTTCTCAATGGTATATTTTCAACTTTCCACGGCCTGTGAAACCTTTCTAGCCTATGTTTGTATAGAATTATTTCGCGGAATCCAGGTTAAAGATCGCTGGTACAAGCTATAACCAGTATCGAATATATATACTTTATATTAGTCACGTTATCTTTAATCCATTATGAAATGGAATACGCGATTCCAGGTTAATGCATGACGGTAAAAACCGTATTTAAACTGTTTCATAATAAGTAAAACGTGTTCTGATTCGCGTTTATGTTAGCATTTAATTGTATTTCAGAAAAAAAACAAACTATTAACCACAAAATAAACATTAATATTTTATGAGGAAATTAATCACTATAGTTATTGTCTACAGATCCATTTTTAAGGCAGTGTGAAACGTTTGATTAGATTTCTTAATATATTGGTATATAATTTGCATCATATTTAGCTGAAGGTGAATTTGAGCTGGTATCTAGATTTGTCAGCTAATAATATACAAATGACGTAATGAAAGCAGTTTATGTATTCATTTCTCGAATTAATTTGCACATGCACGAATAGCGAAAAGAATTTTTTTGAAAATTTAAAATTTATTCACGTACACTTTACAAACTGAATTTAATTAAAATTTCATCAAAGATGTCAGTTTCAGTTTAGATATTAGGATTGTTATAAAGAAAGGAATCATATTCCGCCATAGGATATAGATCCCCCTAAACAAGGTTATACAGTTTTGACAGTATTTCAATATTTCTTCATACAATTTCAGTATAGAATTTCATATCATTTTCATGGAACATTTGTAAGGAAATATTTAATTACTGTACGAGGGCTAGGAACATTGTAGTTCAATAAGAATCGATTGTTAATAGTGAGTTAAAGAAAATTCATATAGATAGTTGCAAATCTATTTTATTAGTCTTCTCAGGAGCAATTTTAACCTTTGAATTAACTGAAATTTGTGAATACGTGCTAGATATATGTATATCTTGCCCTGAGCATGTTACAATACTTTTATCTTAGGCTTAAATAAGGCAGGTTATTATCGAGGACTAATTTAATGACACTTATTTACTATTACTATTACTATCTCTAAGATAATAGATGGCACAGTTTTCGAAATTACCAGAAAATTGGCTTCAAATTTGAATCGTACCTGATTTTGGGCATTTTTTAAAACCTATCAATCTGTTTTAACATAGATCGCCTGATTTAGTTCTGATTTTAAAATGGATATAGTTTTTTAGGCAAGCTATAATTTTGTTTGATTTCAAAACTAAAAATATCTTGTTTAAAACTCATATGAAACATATATGAAATTCCGGTATGGAGTCTATGAATAGAAAAACCGGCTCATATATATTTTCATAAGTAATTCTTTCATTTGAGAATTAAAGAGAATCACAATTAAACAAATTCCAATTCAAAGAAAACCTTGTTTATATATTTGTTGCTATATTTTTTTGCTCATATAAAATTGCAAATTTATTATTTTTAAGCCCTGTGGTAGGTACTACCAGAAAGTATAAGAGTTTTGTTACTAAGTGCATAACACATCGTAGAAATCATCCTAGAAAGGTGCATTTTAGCAAAATCGACCAAAGGGAACTTTGCTCCCATAAAGAAAAGACCAGGGTGATGAGATAGTTTTGTCGTTTTTTGTTTATAGTTTTTCGGATTTAAATTGAAAATTTGTGTCGCAATTTTGTTTAAATTATTTACATGACTTGACTACATAAATAGATGATACCACGTTAAATTTCAGTAAAATCAGTTGCAAGATTGTGGAGAAATAAATAATCCTAGGAGAAAATAAGCGTGTTCACAACGTTTTCTTGATGTACTTTAAAAATGTGTTCACCGATTTTAATAAAATTTGTAGATAAGATTTATGCTAGGAAATTTTGAAAAGAGGAAACAAAGTTATGAAGAACAAACTTTGAGATATTCCTAGTTTCCATAGTTTTTCTGTCCCATTTCTACTATAGGTCATCAAAAAGTTGGCTATAGGCCGATTTTCAGTTACTATATGTTATGTTTTTTTTTTTTTTTTTAATATTTTGAAGTGAATACTACACTAAAATAATGAAAATAATTAACTAATGTGGAATATATCTGAAAAAAATAATGAAATTTCTATTGAAAATGGAAAATTTCAATTTCAATATGATTTGCATCATGAAATTATAAATTTTCGAAATTTAATACGCAACAAATTAAGAGAAAAAAAAAATGTGTGATATTTAATCAGTAATTAGTAAATCTGGTGCAAAAAATATCACAAGATCTTTAACTGATATTGTTGGGTAAAAAAAAAGAATACAGGTATGTACTCGTATATTTGGAAATAATATTAACCCGGTTAAATAAATGTTGATTTAAAAAAGAAATAAAATGGGGTAGAAGGGTAGTTAAATACGTCAAAACGTATATAATTAAAAGTTGTCTGAATTGTAAAAGAAGAATTAATATTTATTCAAATGCACAATAATTTTTTTTTTAATTTCGTGATAATTTTTGTGGTGTTAATTTTTTTATGGAAAATTTTATTTCGAAATTCAAAATTTTAAAAGAAAATATATTAAAAAATATTTTATACAAAAAAAAAAAAAACGGTTTTTATGAGCTATTATTTGAGTACACTAAACTTTATCAGTACAAAAAATTAGCGTACCACTAATATAGTGGGACTCTATCTAGTCCAGAGTCTAACAGAATCTGATTTGCAAAATTACTGTAGCTTTTTTTCATTATTTCCCACCACAATGACTCTATTCATATACTTGTATTAAAGTTTTAGAATAGATAATAATCGTTTCTTAAAGACGAGGACTTTGATTTGTCTCCGCTAAACATGAAGCAAATCAACCTAAAGCAAGAGGAAAACTAATAACAATTAATCAATTATATCTTTGAACAATATAAAAATTATATATATTGGAACTAAGGGCTTAAGGCTTGAGAAATTTTAATTAATATTAGTAAAGTTTGTAAATTTTTCTTTTATAAAGATAGAACTAAGAATATTAAAAATATTATACTCAATTTTTTAAATATGAGGGTTAGAATATTTATGTCCCAGGGAAGAAAAGCCTACGTATCAATGGATTTTATTGGTGCGAAACGAAGCCTTTCATGTTTTTTCCAAATAAAATGTATCCCGTTCTTGAATCGTTGCTAGGTTTGATGTGAAAGTGTAACGTATTTCTTCTAACGAAATTCAGTCCAAAAATCTTTTGTTTTGGCATACATTTTAGTGTCGTAATTACAATTACGATGATAAAAGGATAAAATTTCATAGTGATACAAGACCAGATACCACGAAGAGTGAACTTTCCTCGAAAAACATGTTTCCAAATACTGAAAAGATTGCATCGATTGCTGATTCCAACAAACGAGTGATTTAGTTAAATTTCCATGGGAAAATTATACAAATTACTTCTTGTTAAAAATGTAACACTATCCGAATAAATCTATAACCCAATAACGTAAGAAGCAGATACAATAAATACAAAGTTATATTGGAAAAGGTAAACATATTTTTTTGTTAAATTTAATATCATGCAATAATATTAAATCAATCTTTTACTAACAAACCTTTCTAACCTAATTTCGTAATCTTTTCCGGTTGCCCTTTTTTTATTCTTTAAACGAAAAATCAAAATAGAAATATCTAAACATGTTTGCATTAATTTAAATCCATTACCAAAGAATGTGTCGGAATCATTCCAAAGAGTTTATACAGTAACTAATAAACTAGCTCCGTCTTATAGCATAGATAATTGGTAACCTCCGATTATAGGTGCAGTGGACTTAAACAATAATGAGAGAACATAAATGGTGTCGACCTCATATAAATTGACAAAAAATAAAATACAATTCAACTTAAATGGTTTCTGATAAAATGGAGGTCGTCCAGTTATGCTATTGCTTCCGCTATAAAGAATAAAATGTACAAACGTAAATTTTCTTTTAATTTTTCGGATTAAATTTCATAGTGTCTGTTTTTTTTAGGATTCTCTAAAAAATCATTGACCTTTGAGTTTCTAAATAGTTGACTGACTTGAAATGAGTTCTTTTTTTAAAATAGCTAGGAAAACTTTTTGGTAAAATATGAATTAATATAAATTAAAGGTAAACAAAAAGTATAACAAATATTTTAACATACTATATTAGGTGTATTAAAAAGTTGTCGGCAAAAAATAAAATAATTTAGGTTAGGTTAGGTAGAGTAGGAGTACTTGTGTACAGGACGATTCACCTTATGGGCTCATTGTGATCCCTACGAGACCGAGAAATTACCTGGCAGGATAGGTATGTTATTCCTCTTCAAAACATTTGATTTTCCCGCAGAATTTCATTAGATTGCCCATGTCGATTGTTTGAAGTCTATCTAGGTTTTCGAAGAAGCAGGTGCCCGGAATGTTGCTGGGAGTTCGTGAGAGGACTGAGTATTCTGGAAACAGGTAATAATCACATGAAGATCTGGAGAATATGGGAGATGGTTAACTAATTCGTCATTCATGCAATTTTTCCATTCTTTTGAAGATATCTTACGATTGTGATCAATGCGGCAGCCATCTTGGGAATAGATTTTGGACGTATAAATGTTCGCACAAATTGTTGAAAATATATTCACATGAGATGGCCACAATGTCAGCTGTCTAGTGAATTTTCACTTTTCGTTCTTCTAACAAGATATTATGGGCTTTTTCGAATTGGACATTCTTCATCATACACGCTTGTACGACAAACATTTAAAATTATTAAAAGTATATCTGATGGTTGTCATCGAAAGAGTATGATCGCCAAAAACAGTATATAACTTTTCTTTAATTTGCTCACACGTTTTCCAATCCAAAAACTGAATCTAATTACTTTTGCTTTATATCAGCAAAAGTACAAACCAAAGTGTAATTAATAATAAAGTCCGGAAAGCTAGCGAAGTAGCCAGAAAAAGCACGTGGCAAACGGGGGAAAGAATACGCAAGAGTACATATATTTTTCATAGGCAAAATCCATCAGCAAGAGAGAGAATGAAATGTTCTTAAAACTCAGATGGAATCTTATAAATTGATCCCGGAATCTTAAGTTTGGGCACAAATTTTACATACATACCAGAAAAAAAAATAAGCGCCAATTTTTTTTTCTGGTATGTGTGCATTTGTATATTAATTTCTGCCTGTCTTTCATTGTTTACATTTTAAAATTACCCAAAAGCGAGAAATGGGATGTTTTTTAAAATAATGTGTCTCTTTCACCCATACGTAAAATTTTTAGTTCTATCTATGTCAGCAGTGGATAGAAAATTGTTTGAGAAAGAACAGGCAAAATTTGAAAAACGGCGGTACGGTAAGGATAGGAAGTTTCCAGACTTTATTATAGTTACACTTTGGTCCAAACTAAGCTAATTAACAGATCGACGTGGGACTTTACATGTGTTCATATGGCGGCACTAGTAGCACATCTATTATATAGCCGACAACGTTTGGATATACCCAGTATGTTTCTAAATAATTTCATATTTTATCTAATTTAAAGGAATATATTCACTAAAAATTAATTTTTGTTATAAAAAAAGTTTGTTCTGTTAAATAAATAGAAGAGTTTTTGTTCATTACTTTACATTAAGAAAATTTCTTATCATAGAATTTTTTATATTTTGAGATGTTGTTAACCATAGCCTCCCCAAAAAAAAAAAAATATTGTAGATACAAGAAGAATAAATTCTTATCATACATGAATTATTTTTCTCGAAAAAAAAAACGCCGGGCCGGGTTTGATAACGATAAAGAAACGTATTTGATGTACCTATGAATTCCAATTTTTATCTAACATATATTTTAATATCGCGTGTGACTTTATTTACTGGATTTGTACATAAAAATAAAGTAAATAAATATACATATATGTATATAAAGTAAAAGTGATTACAGTACAAGCTCGATTTATGAAATTATTGAAAATCGGATTCGACTTCAATTACTGATCGATTAGCGATTGAAAAGGTTTATTAACCTTTTACGAATCGATATATTTTGAATATTTATACAAACAACAGCAAAAAAGTTAATTTTTTTGCAAAAAATAAATAAAATGGTCCGTATACATCATATGGAGGTCACTGACTACGATTTATACATATGAATGTTAAAAATTGTAGCGAAAAATTTTCCAAAGCTGACTAATTTTGTTAAAACATTTTTCGATTGACAAGTGAGGCTGTTAACCCCACTGAAACCTCCAATATAGAGGTCCCTTAATTAAATCAGATACAACTTAAGCCTAGATGTCTAGACATGACAAGTAATACAAAGCTCTTTATTTAATTTAAAGCACTTGATTAAAAGTGCTTTCTGTTTTGTCACATTTTGTCGAAAATGTCTACTCAGATAGCATGAAATGATAGGGAACACATTGAAACAATAATATATGACAAATTTTTATGCATTTTTGGAGATTATTGTTGTAAATGTGTAGAAATATTTACAATGTTTAATTTTTGACAAAATTTATGAGATATGACAAAACAGACAGTACCTTAAGAATATAATAATTGCAACACAAAATAAGTAACCGATCAATATATAATCTGTTAATCATCATAAAAATGCTAATCTAGACCAGAGGATGGGAATTATTAGAAACTTGAGAAGGCCAAGATCCGTAATGGGTTGTAGCGGCAATAACAAATTTGATAGTTCGTAATTAACGCAATCATCGTATTTGCTTTATAAACATGGCACAACATGACACTACTTCATTAAAATTATCCAAAATCCGTAACATTTACATTATACGAGTACGCAAAAAGATTGAACTTCAGTATTACCATCTTTAAAGTAGGACGCACATTGATCAGTTGTCTATCAGCAACTGAGAGAAAACTGACTAGTCTGAATGTAAGAGCTGATGGTTTGTTAATCAAACTTAATAATTATTAAAAAATTTCGTAAGCAATCAACTTTCTATCAAAAACGACTGACAGTCAATGATCAATGATGAGATCAATGTGAGACCTACTTAAATCTTTAAACTAAACATTCTTGGCTATTAATTTTCGATCTTTAAAATTGTTAACAATTTGTGCGAACACAAATTTTGGTTACAATTACGAAGAATACACTGTATTTACTTGCGATAGAACACTATTCAACTTAAGATAAAATACCTACTAAAATTTTTGAAGATCTAATGTACTTAAATTTTTTGTCATGATGAAATCATTATGAAAAAAGCATCTTAAAGTATTTTATGATGTATTTTCAGCCCTTGAAAAAAAAACAGTGTGTGTACTCAGTGATAATAATCATAGAAGAAGATGTGACTCACATACGTCAATAACGAAATATATAAGAAACTTTTATTGGACCTTTATCTCACATGACCTTTCTCTAAAAGGAATTTGTTATAAAGTCACAATAAAATCGTATCTATATATGTTCCTGTTTCTTTATTGTAGGGAATTACGTGTTTGGGCTATTTTACTAAACATATACAAGAGTACCAAATACATAGTTTTTCTAAGAAGGGTTTTTCTATTTTCAAAGGGATTAACCGACAAAAAGAAAAATAATAATAAACTTCGTCTTCGTTTTTTTTTCTTCCTGTTCTTGTATTTTTCCTGGTGACATAGTTTAGTTAACTTTATCACAAGAAATTTGGGGTTTTTTTCTTTTGTTGGGAGGATTTCAATTAAGATCCATTTACTAAGGATATACAATTTTGTGATACTAATTTTCATTAGTAGAACTAATTTTGACATGTTTCTTTTTCGTTTTATTAGTATTTTTTTTTTTTTTTTAATTTCATGGCAATGTACTAGAAAAATTTATAATATTCTTAAAATTTAAATAATAATAAAATATATTATTTAAGAAACTAGTTTCGAATGCACATAGTGTATGAATTCGACCTTTATTGATTGTTTCTTAAAAATAAAATATGTCCTCCGAAAAACCAATAAAACACAATAAATAAATATCGATGAAAAATCAATGCAAATAATATACGCGAAAATATTTTTTTTTTGAGTTTAAAATTTTATGTAGGTAAAAGTTGGTTTTTTCTTTTTTAAAGTGATTGTTTTTTTCGCGCTTTAAAAGTCTTGACTTTCCATTTTAAAAGATGTTGAAAATATATTGAAACTTAAAATCGGCTTAAAGACGAGTTTTTGATGAGACCTATGATAGAAATGGGACTCGTAGTTAATAAAGTTCAATGAATTAAAGAAGCAAAACTTATACTATTTCAAGGATTTAGCTGGATAACTTTGTTTTATGTTATTTAAATTTATTCTAATAGCATAAATTTACTTTGCAAATTTTATTCAAACTGGAATATCATTTTGTAAAGTACTTATATACATCGGAAAAGCTTTTAGACCAGTTTATTTTTTTCTTACAACTATTTCTTTCTACACTATCGTTTGATCGATTTTACTAAAATTTAATATAGTGTCGTCTAATTATGTAAGCAATGGGTCTAATTAATTTAAACCAAATAATTGTACAAATTTTCGGACTACATTCGAAAAACGAAATAAAAGCAAAACTTAGTGGTCCCACTTGGCTTATAACTTCACTATCATTTGACCGATTTTCCTGAAATAGAATACTAAATTGAGTTCAGGAATAACCAACTTAAATTAAAAATTTCATCAAAATCGTGCAATGAGGTTTTGAGCTATCTTGTACCGGAACGTATATGAATTAATCGATGTAATTTTGGAAAAACCATTTTCCGAGGAATTTTTCTACGCGTTACAAATGTAGTGACAAAATTAATATATCTTCTGGTAGTATCTACTACCATAGGACATAAAAATTTCACTATTAAAATATGCTTCTTTTTTTTTTAAAGAGAAGAGTTTTAATTAATTTTTAATATTTGAGTCAATAACCTCAAAAAAACGAATGAATTAAAATGAATTTTCATTTATCAAATTGGAGATTTTTCTTTACTTTTCCATCTTCGTTTGGTTTCCATTATAATTTCTTTAACTATTTTTAATTCTGTTTTAAATTTTAATTTAACACTACTATTTGGCAAATGTACTTAATTACGAAATTTCGTATTCTACTTACAATTTCTTTTCCATAAACGAAATTGATGATAGAGAAAGCATGAGCACAAACAAAATACCATCGATATAACGATCAATGTTAATACAATTCCAATCCAAATTTCATTCATAAATTTATCATATTCAACTTGTTTTAGCCAATTTTCATTATCCAAATTCGTATTGCTACCATTTAAAATCACTTGATTTCGTATTAAATTCACTTCACTAGTACTTAATCCACGTCCAAATTTCTCATTTAATTTACGTAATAAATTTATGGTTTGTGTACGATTTGAATTTGATGAAAAACTTGTATCAAAATTGAAATTTGATGGAATTTCAAATGATATTGCTGGTTCCAAATGATCCATAATTGTTTAAGATTATGTTTTTTATTTAATACAAAAAAAAAACGATAAACTTTTTCACAAAATACACAAATAAAATGATAACGAAAAATTAGTCAAAAAAAAAAAAGAAAATTAATTTTCTGGAAAAACAAGATCAAAAGAAAAACGTCTTAACTTAACAGAAGCTAAACGAGTACTGCTTGCTGCACAACAACTCTGTGTACTCTACTAAACTTAATGAAAGAAACTCTTTTAAAGTTGTACAGAAAAAGTACTGCTGCCACTGTAAGCAGTAACAAATATATATATATATATATGTACAAGAATTTTGAATCTGGGTCTTAAAGAAAAGAAAAAATGAAAAAAGAAAGAAAAAAAAAACGGTTACTACTACAAAAAGAAATTTTACGATCAGCTCTGATAACGATACTGTTTTCTTCTTTTCTTTTTTCAAATGGGATAAAAATCCAAAGTTATAGAAAAATCCATCATATATATGAAGAAGAAAACCATTTCTCTTGGGAAGTGATCTTCACATATGATCAATATAGTGATCGTGTACGTTATTTTTATAATAGTATAGCGATCTTGTACCGATCACTGTTCATAGTATGGAATAGTAATTCTTTTGAACGTGAATATCATGTAAGATGATATTTGGTCAGTGAAGATCAGTTTACAACCCACATGTACCAACTTACACGTACGTCATTATGTTACACACCTGAATATAGTATTACCTGTAAGTTTATTGATCAACAACCTATTCTGTAATAAGTATGTAGAAAATATTTGTATGCACTTGTAGGAATTGATCAGTGATCGCACAATATATGTATGTACATATGTGTTGAAATTTTTTACCTGCATATTGAATTTTTGAATAAATTATTCATGTTGAAATGATCTTATAAGATCCCATTTTTGGTATAGTGATCGTGTGGCCTATTTTCAAAGAAACAGAAACAGCTGATTTAAGCATAAATTTTGTAAAAATTAGTTTTCATTTTATGTTTTTAAGCGAAATTTAATTTCTTTCCAAAAAACCGCGAAATAATAATATTTACAAAATTTATTTGTTCATATTTTTAAATCATGATTATTTTTGGAATTTTTAAGTCAATATTATCAAAAGTTCATTTTGATAAGGAAAACCTATTGGAAGCATGATTATTGGTGGAGTTCGTATTTTTGTGATTACAAATTCATTTTGGGATTTTGTTTGTTTTCTTCTGGAACAGTTCTTTTGTTGTTGTTATTATTGTTTTTTTTTTTTGGATGTATTGAAAATCGATATTCGGATGGATTTTCCTTATTTAATATAAAATTTCCAATTAATTTTGTTTTCTTTTTTTTTTTTGTATGCGCCTTTGTTTTAGGTCACGGACACTGAAAATACGTCTTCTTTTCTTATCACAGGTGTATCAAGGTTTTGTGTATGTTCTTTTCTCTTTTTTTCATTTTTTTTTTCCGTTGTCTTGTCACTTCTCGTACATATATTTATATTTATGGTTCCATTAACAGGTGACATATTCGAAGTAATTAATTCACATCACGTGCTAAAACAGTAGCGAAAAAAAAATGTTAACGTTTTGTTTTACTTTTGTTTAAGATTATTTATCTTTAATTTATATCAAGAAAAAATAAAATCGCGTTTTGAAAAATAAATGAAAAATTTTTAATATCATACAAAAATTTCCCAAGGACCAATTTTATTTTTTCCGATTACTACGTCTTATGAAAATCAAGAATTTTTGAAGAACGGAAATTATTTTATAATGGTCGCGAACTTAGATAATAATTATTTTATTGATTGTATATAAATTTTTTCCACATACACACTTATGTGGGATTTTCATTCAAAAACGGGCATCCAAAAACAGAAAATAATAATAATAATAAATTGAAGATCGAGTAACCAAATTTGGAATTATTCTCATCAACGCCGGAAAAGAAAAACGTATTTATTTTTTATGACGCAAAATATCATAATGGCGACGTGGGTTGTTATTTCGGAAGAGTTAGTTTCATTTAAGACCCGAAAAATGATTCATAACAATAATTATGATTATTAATTTTTTTTTTTGATTTGTTTTATTTTGATAATTCCGAATTTGGTGCGGTTTTATTGAGCGAATTTTGGTAACATTTTGAAATATAAATTTTTTTATGTTTTATTTCAATTTTGGAAACTAAATTGAAATAATAATATTTAGGACTGCGTAATTTCATAACTGGCAGCTGGCCAAGAGCACGTACCTTACATTGGCAAATATTGTAAATATATACTTTAAATTTGGGCTGTCCGGTAATTTCCAAAGGCGAATTTTTTATGTCAATATTTATTTATGTAATTACGTATTCACCGTTTTGTTTCAAAACCTTTCTCCAGCTTTTACACAACCTGAAGATATTCCATCGTCCCAGAATTTCTCAGGTTTCTCAGTAAATAACTTTTCAAAGAGTTAAGTTGTTCGTACCTTTAAGAGAATTTTGTAACGACTTGAACAAGTGATATTATCTGAAGGTGCATATCTTTTTTAGTTCTTGTAAGGCATCTTTCCCTTTTCTATAAATAGATAAGCATCAAGTGTCTAAAATACATTTTGCTGTCTTCCATCTTTAAAAGGGTAGAAAAATGACAGGGATCATTTTCTTTTAAGGATCTTTCTTCCTAAAGATGCAGTAATATTCGGAAATTTGCGCGAAGAAGTTACCGAACAACCCGATAGAATGCGAACAAAACTTAGTTTAATTATTGTTTCTTTATCTCTTAAGCATTGAGAATTTTCCTCACGGGTTAACAAATTCAAAAGCTTATCCTTTATCTTAATAAATGCCAAATTATATCACGTAAGTGAACCTAAAGAAAATATACTTCTTAATGTACTTTTTATAATAATTCATGTAATTCCATTACTCCAACTTCAATATATGAGCCAAAAGTAGACATTCTATAAAGAAGGCATGTATAGAGGACTTCATTCAAGTAGGCATAAAAAATGCCAAGTAATACTTGAAACTACTTCTTGTCACCTTAAAATTGATGTGAATTTTTTCTATTCCGAAAATGGCTATTAGCCCAGTCAATAGAGCATAAAAAATGGCTCCAGCTTACAAAACTAATATACCCTCTGAGAAGTTGCTGCCATAATTGCATTTTCGTTTGAACAGAAATTTAATTAGTATATTAAAATCTGTACCAAGAAATGTAATACCAAGATCAGAAGCAGTTACTTACCTAAAAGGAAATCTTTAGTTATTTTCCGTAGGCGGAAAACAAATTAAATATTTTTCAATATTTTCAACCATTTTTAATTCTTTATACCTGATCGAGAGCCTAGCAATCGCAATGCATTCCCAATTCCACTCCAGAATTCTTTGTTTAAAAAAAAAAAACTCATAAAAAACTCACTCAAAAAAATTATTTCGAATAAAGAAAAATTACTCAAAAATCACTCATAAAAAAACTCACTTAAAAAAAACTCCCTTAAAAAACGACACATCTACCCCCAACGATAGTTAACTCGCAACTAGTGTAAGGGTGAGATGTGTTCAATATTGTTTTCGAAAAAATTTTTTTTTTTTATATTTTTTCTATATTTTTTGTATGGACCTCAATCAACGTATCTCGTACAGGTAACGAGATAATCGCGAAATGGCGATTTTCCAACCCTTTAAGCCAGTATGGGGATGCGAGCGGCACCCCCCCAAGGTCGAAAACTTGGAATTTTAAATAACTTACCTAGTTGAACAATCGTATCAAATATAAAGTTTCCTATACCTTTTACAAGGTAAAAGTACCCATTGACTGGGCTATATGGAGTATAGACACATAAAGATGCAATTGGATCTCATATCAAATTAATGAAATTTGCGATTACCTTGTAAAATATAACTTATTTATTAAACAAGATCCTACTTATAGTTCTTCAATATGGAACACATTCTCGATTCTTCGTATAAAGTCTTTCAGATAAAATAATATCCAAAATTTGCGAGTAATTTATTCATCGATAATATTAAAATAAATGATCGTGTCTAGGGAGTTAATCAGGATATCGTTTCCATTCAAAGAGAGCGATCTATTAAAACTGCGCTGTCCAATTTATCCGATTTCACTGTATTTATTAATAAAGTGTTTTTGCATTTTAAAATTTCATAATTTTTTGTAATCAAAATATTTATCGCGGCTTAAAAGTTGTGCGATTATCGATCTATCGATCAATCACTAATAAATTAAATTTATATTTTTACAAAATTTATTTTTAGAAAAATGATATTCGAAAAATTTTCCTTTTCTTTCTTGACAAAGTAATTGCTTTTTTCTTATGAAATAGATCTTGTTTCTTTCCTTGACAAAATAATTATGTACTTAGTATCTTAAGATGTAATTATTTTCCGTTTTTAAAGTTAAAAACATATATATATATATCCTTTCTTTATCCTGTAACTTACTTGATCCTGATAGTAATTCTCATCAGCCAATTTCATTATATTTTCATTTTTCTTCTCCTGTCCAAGAATGAAAACAAATATATATGTAGAAGAGAATTTTTCTACACAAACAAACATAAATCTTTGGACAACAAGAACCAGAATGAAAGCAAAAAAAAAAAATAACCGACTCCAGTTCATAATAAATCACTTCAAAAACTTTCTATATTTTATTTTTTGTTTTGGTTATGGTATCTCACTCATCATCTGAGAAGACATCACTGAAACAGGCAAAAAGAAAACAATGGGAGGTCCTTGGGAATCCAATCATGGACCATATATAAAATTACCAGCAAGGAAGAAAAAAAAGGCGCACATTTTCGGTGTCAGTTTGCTGGCATGACTATGATGATGATGAAAATAACCAAACGAAGGATATTTAGAAGGAATAAAATGTCTTAAAGGATGGGAAATAAAAAAGAAATGTTTTCCTTTATTGTTCATAAATAGATAAAGTTGTTTTGTAAAATGAGATGATGTATCTTCAACAAGTAATATGCACTTACGTGATTATTGGCGGGTCAAGGAAAGAGAGGTGCACCATTTTTGGGTTGAAAATTTTCGCCTATTACCTTTTAAACATGGAATTTTTAAATTACGTTAATATATTATAGACCAAAAACAGTTTTAAGATGACAATTTTTGCCAAAAAGGAGATTGTTTAACTTTGTTTGTAACTAATGTAAAAGGAAAACTATTTTAAAGTGAATATAAACCAATTATTTTGGGATTTTAATACTAAAATAACTTTAAACTATATACCTTCATAGTTACTAGTATAAGTACTTAAGAACTACGAAATTTAAAACTTGAAAATCTCATCTCATCCTTAGTTATCGTATTTAACAGGAATAGGAGAGACTCAGATATCCTCGTAATTTTAAGGCATATTTGAATTTTTTTTATTACAAAATTTAAACGCTGCTCCAATTCAATATGACGATATTTGGAAATTTTGGGATTTGGAGTTAAGTACGTAGTTTTCGGTAAACTAAAGAGACAATTACAAAATATTACAAATTTTGTCTAAAATCAGATTCGTCATTTTGGCATTTTTATCTCTGTAATGAACTGGGCCAGCAATATGTCACGAATAAGTAACAAGATTTGTTGTACAATTTTTAAGCTTCTTTTAGGACTTATACCATTTGAAACAAAAAGGACTTTATTCGTGTAACTCAATAACACTACAGTTAACTATGTAATAAGGGACAACATCCAAATTCGTAACTGTACTAAACATTTTGGATAATCATTACATACAATTATGTTATTACGAATTTAGCTATGTCACAAGAAAAAACCGAATCTCTCCTACACCCAGGTAAACATACAAAGAACTGAAATATATCTATAGCAAATCATAATATACACATATGATGGTGAATAAGCAAAGGATACCTTCCATGATGTGCTTCTAGGTATCTATAATTCATAATCTCGAAAATCAAATAACTTCAAACTTTTCGAAACTCTTCAACTCATGGCTGGCAGGGTTTTGTTCAAAATCGAAATACATAGCCTATATAGTTCGAAGACGATTTATTTCTGACTAATAAGTGATATATGTGTTCAAAATATACCTTTGTGTCATAAGATAGTCGATGGCATTAACTTAATCTTCTACCCCATATAAACAAAATGCTAATATACTTTTAATTGTATTTCGGAAAATTTATGTTCCATATGAAAATTTCCTGGGCAAAAATGATTTGTCCAATAAGCCTTGAAAATATTTTCTTCACAAAAACCAGATGTGATCAGCTGAAATGAAATATTAGAAAAAATGTAAAAGTAAGATATTTTTAAAATCCTTAAAGACTGTCCAAAATGAAACAAGATAATCCTATTCAAAAGCTGGAATATCAGATTTTGTATTCCTTGGTCATGGAGGAATTTTTTTAATTAGCGTCTTTCTCAAGTCTACTAAATTCAATTGTATAACATTCCAATTAACAACATTATTATTAGAATTTTTAACAAATAAAATGAAAACCTTCAAATTTTTAAATAAACTTAAAAAATTTTGTTTCTTTATTTTTTAAATATTTTTTAAATTATTAAAAAAAATATAAATTTTCATCGAACTTTCTCTCAAATACTTCAATAAAAGCTGTAAATTTAATTATCACATTTTATCAGACTTAACAAAAAGAAAAGAAAAACTGCTTAAGACTGGATTTAAAAATGTTTACAACTCGTCGCGGTGAATTAAAAAAATTGCGCACACAAATTAATACATTATTACTTATCAAAAAAAATTATATACTGAATATTAAAATCGGCATATAGCAGGAAAAAGTCGAATACTGTAGTCGAAGTGTCGGAAAAAAGAGGTATATAAGTACGTTTCTTCCACATTGATCTGTTTCAGATCAAACCATAGTGTGAAAAGGACGAACAAGGAGCAAGAGTAACAAAAAAGTTAGTTATTGGTAGCATGTATGCAAACCACATGGTAATTAAATATCGAACGCTAAAAAATCACAATTTGTAAATAAATTGTGTAGAAAATAGTTAAATTTTTTCGTACCTATTGTGTCAATTAAAATACAATACTTTGAATCACTATATTCCGCATACAAATACATTTAGGTCCTTAAACTCCCATTTGAAAATATCTGCCAGTCTTTATTAAAATTAGATTTGTCAGTATGGGATTTTGTCATTTTACGTCTTTTAAATTCCAAGAAAAAAATTAAAATTAGTTAATTTGGCACCTTTTTTAAGTACATATATTGTCAGAAGAAACTTATTTATTCATCTTTTAACAGAAGAGAAAGCTTTTATCTAACTCGGAAACCTACATTTTAACCTACTCGTTTGAAAACTTCAAATCCAATTTTCTTAAAATCAATTTTTTCAAGATATTGAAATGGGTCAGCCCATGCAAGTCCATGCATTCGTTAAATAGGGATAGTGTCCAGTTGAAACGAAATGAAATTTTATGATTGGCTCCAATAAGAAAGTTTTTGTTTTGATTTCGCTAAAATCAATTTTGTATTGGAAATTTCGATTCGCTTGAATTGAATTCCAAGTACATCCTTTAACATAAAGATTCCCAACTCATTGAAGCTCTTTGTATAAAGTATTTTCTTGTATTCTGTACTGTAGGCGTCTAAAATGAAAGAAAAATAAAAGAAAGTGTTACAATTTAATATACATATTTATTTATGAATCTAGTAAATACAGGAAAATATGAAATGAACTTAAAATTGTAATCAGTTGAGAAGATTACATTTTAAAGATGATAAAATATATTTACGTGAAAAGCTTTTTTAGTCATAAAAAGATCTCATGTACACATTTTAAAGAATGTGATAAGAAACAAAAACGAAATGATAAAATAAATTAGATAAATATTTGTTTTGATCATTCAATTAAATTTCTTATTAAAACAAATATTTATCATCAAAATAATTAAAAAATCTCTCATCTCACTTCCGTAAATTTAGTAATTTCATAAAACAAATTACGCATAATGAGTCAAAAAATTATTACATTTTGAATTTACGTGTTCTTGGCGCCAAATAAATTTAAATCTATCCTTATGAAAAGTGGGTAAACAACTAAATCATATTCGCTAAAATTTTTAATGGACACAGAAATCTAATAATTTTTGGCTCTAGAGAAAATAAAATCAATATTTCATGTTGGGTTTCATCAATTAGCCGATAATAGGAAAGCGTCTCCTATTAAACAGTAAACTCTCTATTAGCGGACACACTGTTACGAGGATTAATATAAATAATAGGGCGTTTTTAAAAATTCATGGTTGTTTGCTTCCACTAAACTATCGATCAGTTTGGTGTCATCAAAATCATGAAACTAGTTCTTTGGTTTCATCAAGCAATCATAGTTTTTATTATTATCGGGCGTCAATGGCTCCATTAAAAATCTGATAAGCGAAAATTTCATCTGCCACGTTCTCGCCGCTTTTCCAAAGAATGCAAGCATAACAATTTCAGCCTATCACTGTAAGGTGGCAAAGATGAAGAATTATTCCATGGTAAGTTCCGCGAAGCAAAACGTAAAAACCTACGTTGAACGGATTCCAACCTGTTGATATGAACATTAGTGTGGAAGTATGGTAACAGTCTGTTAAAATTACTACTGCCGGCTTTATAAATTGCCTAGCTCTTGCTATAAAATTTTTATCTGAAGAAATATATCATTCAAACAGTCTGATGAAGCTTCATAGATCCAAAATTCAAGTAGTGTTTGCTCCCGGCACTATTATGTTTATGTTAAAAAAGGAAACTATTGAATTTAGTAAGCAGATTCTCTGCGATCGATTATCTTACATAGTTGCTGCAAATATGCTTTCTAATGAACATCATGCAATGTGCAAATCTATGCATAGTTGCTTTTATGAAAATCTCTATAATCATTAACTACTTTCCCATTAAAAGACTATTCACTGTATCTTACAATTACATTAGAAATCTTTTCATTTAATCATATATTTTATTTAATTCATTCAAAAAATTGATTGCAGACGAAAACTAATACAAATGATATTATTTTAATCACAAATTAATTTCATCATTAATAAATCCAATAAAATTGTTGATTGGAAAATCAAATCAATATTTATTCAGCTGTACACAGATTTACTTTTTCGTACTATGAAAATAATTACTAAGCAATTATTATAAATATACATTTCGGTTAAAAATTACGTCAAATAATATTTTTGAAATAAATGGACACAAATTAATGTAAAATTATTTTAAGTAAATATTTAAAAATGGCAAACATACTCACGCCTATGATGTAATCTGATTAATAAATTCGAAGCATGTTCAAAATTTGTATGCCCTATGGTAGGTATTACCAATCCAGCCCGTATACAAGATAATAACAAAAACGCGTTATCCAATTTTGTTGAAATTTATAATGTAAGTTTGTTATTCCTTAACTGGATTTGGTATTATATTTCAGCAAAATTGACTGAGAGGGAGTGAAGGTATTAAGGAAAAATCCACGGTGATCAGACTTTTTCCAAAATTTTTCCATTCCAAGATTTCTGCTGCCTTTAACAAGAATTTAGTCCTATTATGTTACAAAACACATTTTTGGAAAAAATTAATTCAGTTTGAGTTGCTTATAAGGAGAATTTTCAGTATTAGATAATCTACGAAAATTATTGTAACTGCGTTTTAAGGTGATTGATTTAATCGCAATGTTCTTAGACTTGTTAATCGAATTATTCCTAATACAAAACCATGTACATACATATTTATAATGTCCGATAATGTTATCCAATTTTAATTTTGAAGTATGTACTTCAAATAAACAATGAGAACGTTAATACTATATAACTAATTTGGTTATGATTATCTTGAATTTGTTGAACGTCGCTATCTACAATAGTTAACTGAATAAACAAGAGAAAGAAATAGTCGTAGCAGAAAATAAGCCTCTTCATAACGTTTTTTGGATGTGCTTTATAAAAACTAATATGCCGTTTTCAATAAAATCTTAAATGTACACTATTAGGGCCTAGGCTACCTGCGAATTAGAGCAAATTTTAAAAAGAAAAAACAAATTTATGAAGGAAAATCCTTGAATCATTATTAGTTTTGGGTTTTTTCTGTCCCATTTCTGCCATAGGACATCAAAATATCAGTTACTATATGTTTTTTCAATATCTTCCTTAAAGCGGTTTGAATTTCTTTAACCCTAAAAAGCAACTATTGGGTTACTTTGAGATTAGATTTATCAAATGCACAATGATTCGATGACCATATACATATATTGTTACAAAATTTAACCATTTCTAGCACATTTTAATTCCAAAACTCCATTTATCCTGCAAGATAATTTGAAACTTGAGAACTAACTAAATTAGTTCTATGATGTAACTGTTCCCAAACAACTGAAAAATATTATTGTTCTAATCTAACTTTTAAACAGGCAATAATTTTGTATTACAAAAGCCACTTCTGATAGATTCGAGATTAAAACTCAAAAAACAATATAAAAATAATCGATCTTCATTTGTTACCGATCTTATGTTCAAAATGTCAACTTCCATCGTACGAGGTCTGATCAAAAAGTTGAAGGATCCAGTTGTATTTATGAATAAAATGGTTAAAAAAAAAAATTTTAATGTGGTAATCAAAGAATCCATTAATTCTATTATTGTATTATTTCATAATTTGGATCATTATTATGGTTATTACAACAAAATGAAAATTCCAGAAACAATATTCAAATTTCCAGAAGAAAATTTATAGCTTTAAGGAAATTTCCTTGAAGTTTAAAGAAAAAAAGTGCCAGTGAATATTTACAAAGAATCTACGCGTTCTGAATATATAATTAAATATGGGCGAATCCAATTTAAATATGGACAAGAATTTTTACAAGATGATGATCTCTGTTCTGAGTCTTTTGGTACCGAAATTTGTTTTTTAGGGCTTGGAAAGAATTTAACAAATCGATTGACTATCAAACAAAATTAATGAATTCATAAAGAACAATGAAGGGAAGTCTATAGAAATAATTCTTTTGTTATACGCCGGTTCAAACAGGTGAAATTGCAAAAAAAAAACGTGGTCTGAGGAAATTGAAGAAATACACACTATACTAGCCTTCCTGGAAATTTTTTCTTTTGAGGGGGGGGCTTTGGATAATGAATTATGGTATCACAGAATATAAATCGGTCTACTACTTACGTTTTAACAACAGTGCCCATCCCGTCTATACTTATATATGCTGATCCGTCTGCTCAACTAATCATATATTCACATGATATTTTGGGTCTGTTTAAGATTTCAACTGTAGTTTTTCATATCGGATTTGGGAACCCAAAAGGTGGGGTATCGCACAAACAAATTAATCTAATTATTGAGTTAATTTTTCGGAATTTGATCTTCTCTTCATTTTGCAATGATTGGGAAAAAACAGAGTTTTGAATCAATTTAAAATTTAGCATATTAAAAATATACTTTTTTTTAAAACTGAACCTCAATAGAAATTCATATGAACTCTTTTCAAAAATAATGGAATGCTAGAACAAACTTCCATGATCAGACCTTTTAATCTCTCTAACATTTATAAAATATGTCATATTTTCAGCCATAAAATGTAACATGCCAAGCTGTATATGTGACATTAGACGCACATTAGATGGTTATGAAATAAAAGCATTGGACATTGGTTACCTCTTCGGCTCTTCGGTTCTTTGGTTTTTATCTTTGCATTCTATCACATTTGCTTTAGTTTTCCAGGAAACTATTAAAACTGATGTTTATTTTTCAGGAACATTTTTAAAAAATTGTCAGGAAAATGATTTAAGTTTGAAAGAATTTATACTTGCAGAAAGACAGAGAGACGTCACTATATTTTATAAATTATATTTTGTATTATTCATTATTTCTTTCTTGTGTCACTTTAAGAAACCAAAAAGCTAATTTTCAAACTAATTAATTAAAAAGGGAAGCCGTTTTTACAAAATCAAACCAAGTGTCAAGATAGCTGCTTAAATTTGCCACCTGGAATTCGTTTTTATTCTGTCTAAATTGAATTTTTGGTGTCTCGAATAGGATTAAATTGTTTGATGTATATTCATATGTAAACAGTTCTAACGAGATGTATTTAGTCGTGTGCTATTTTATATGGTTTACAAGCATTTATAAAGGATTATTAATTTGTAACATGCGAGGATTAAACCCACTTTCTAGTCATTTCATAGTTCCAATCTTCCAAGCAAATGAGAAAAGCATATTTCGGCAGTAAGATCTAGTTGAAATTTTCAATAAAATTTATTATGTTGCTATAAATATGTAGGTCTATGACATACATATGTACTATAATAACTTTTCTAACCAAGATCTGATGAAAACATTTAAAAATAAATTTGTATTTTACAGTTTTTAATGCATTTTGCTTAGCTTTTTTTCAAGTTTTTTAGTGCTTAAGGCACCAAGTTCTAATAATGTCTACAAAAAAATTGTTTCTGCATAAAATTGTCAAACTTTTATACCACGGGGAGTGAAATTCATGAACCTTCAAGAAATAAGTAAATAATTGTAAGAACAATTTCAAAATTATGTCATACAAAAGGACTGTTATCACGTTTTAAAATCGAAAGTAATTACTTAAAAAGAAAAAATTTAATTAATGGCCTTTATTTTCTCAAGAAACTTTCATTAATATTATGTAATTTGACTAACATAAAAGTTTGGATTTCTAAAATGAAATTGCATTGACAGAATTTGTATGTTTCAACGTTTCAGTTGAGGGAAAAGTATTTCTTCGATATTCAAGAACTTATTGTAAATACATTTTTTCTTACCGATTTAATGAACTTGAACTATGAGAAATTCATTTGTAAATAGGAACTATTTTTCATGTTCCATGAAATCAAATTTTTAATTAAAAACTTAATTACCGTTTAAATTAAATTTTTATTATGTTTAACGTCATAAAAATCGTAATTTAAATCGTGATTTTATGTACGGTTTTATTTGAATATTTGAAATAATTATACTAGTAGAATTCGCATTCTTTACAATAACTACTTCTCGCATTAATTATAACATAATTAGATTAGTTTAACATTCCGATATCTTGGATCATATTCGAATCTCTAACTTTAGTTCTTTAGTTCTTTAGTACAAAATATTTCGGTATTTTTAGTCTACTTTGAGTGAACTTACCTAAGTTTTGAGGTTTTCCACTATTTTCTTCAAGCTACAATAATAAAGAATCTATAACTAAGTTCAATTTTATCATCTATTTTTTGAAACAATTTAAATTTGAACCACCAATTCCAAGCCGGAAACGTCACAAGAAAGTGATAAGTAAATTTTATTGTAAACTAGATAATAGGTTTAAGGTATATGATTCATTTAAGAACTATGTTGAAATTACAAAGTAAATAATGGCAAAATTCTATGACTATATAACAATATATAAATGTGGAATGTTGAATCATAATTTTAGTTAATAAATCTCAAATTTGCATATAATTTAGTCAAGTAAATGATTATTGAAGTTATGAGTTATTGAAGTAAGATTCATAACATCATTGTCAGGATGAGGACTAGGAATTTACTGAATGAAACTAGAAATCTAGTACAGCAATAAGATAGATTTGCATTCCCATTTCTAGTGGGATTAACAGAAGACAGCAATACTATAGCAAGATTACAATCAATAGCTTCCTTTGATAATTGGAAAGAGCGTCATCACAGCGTTGAAGATGATTTTGCGTGAATATTGGCAAGAAAAAATGACCGAAAATCAATACTTTATTTATATTCACGTATCCACCATTAAATCAGTGCATTTCCACCCCTTGATATGACATTGAAAAGTGGGATATCTAGCATTATCTTGCGGGACACTGATTGGGGTTTTTAATACCTAAAATTTTAAATTATATAAATCGAAGAAATCAATTGCAATTACCATTAATCAAGAACTTCAATTAAAAGTATCCAAAATAAAATAAGAAGAAAAAAAAAACGAACAAATTCACAAATTTCAAAATATATATATATTTCATATTCAAATATAATTATAATAATTATAATAATGGTTCATTTCGTCTATATTTCATAATATAAATAAATAAAAATAATTTTATACAAGTTTTTCTTGTCTCTCGTAAACCCAAAGAAAAAACTAAATCATAAACACTCCAACTCCACTCACTTCACAGAACACAAATAACTTCTTTTTCAAATAAAAAAATATTTACATAAATTTAAAATATCGTACAAGAGAAATTAATTTACAAATAAATGCAATTTATATACAAGAAAAAGGAAAATCCTATACGACTTCCTTAAGCGAAATGTTTTCCTTGGAAATTCATTTCGATTCTCACTTTCTTAAGTAAGAAAATATTTACAAGAAATAAAAATTGTGTGTGTGTGTGTGTGTAATAAAATCGATAAATTCAATAAAAATGAATTTTAAAACTTAAGAAAATATATAAAAAAAAAAATAAAAAAAAAATATCAGTCTTTAAAAATAAACTCAAAATAATTTAACTAAATTTATCATTTTCTTTCCAATATCAGGAGATGACTACAATTTCTGAGCAATCATTCGAAACAACAGCATTACCATCTTTTCGACATTCATCATCATCGACAGTCGTTGTTGTCGTTGTTGATGCAATCATAACAGGAATTGATATTAATGAATCGGTCCGTGGAATATTCTCAATTTCCTTATCCATATTCGTTATGCATCCTCCTTTCCAATCGTAATTATTTCCTGATATATAACCACTATCCCATTCTGTCACTAATTGATTTTGAATATCTTGTTGTTGTTGTTCCTGTTCATTTTGTTCCTGTTCAAAATCCTGTTGCTGTTGATGATATAAAACGGTTTTCATTCCGAAAGTGAAATGTGCATGTAACAATGCCTCATCATATGTTGGTAGTCCTGTAGCAATTGTATAACATGGTGGCGATTCCATTTGATAGTAACCATGTTCTGGACTTATATTTGGATATAAATCATTCGGGATTTGTGATCGGATGTCCTTATCTATGAAAATAAAAAAAAAATAAAAATACATGAAAAACATAATAAGAAAATTCAAAATATACAATTTTCTTTTCTTTTTTTTTTTTTTGATAAGAAAATTCAATTTTCTGATTTTATTCTGATTTTGGATTTTTTTTTTCTTCAGAAAATATACAATTTTTCATAAAAAAAAAAGAAAAACAGGAAAAGTGAATTGAAAATTGAAGATATGATAACAAAAAAAAAAAAAAAAAGAAAAGACAAACAAGAGAATAAAGGAAATAGTATGAAAGTCAATTTATCATGTCCTGTCATCGGTGACAGTCCACAAAAAGGAAAAATAAAAGGAACGACTAGGCAAGTAAGGAAAAATTCAGACAAAAACATATAGGAAGTTTAAATCGGCCTAACGTAAAATGTCCTAATACAGACTTCCCTAATTTTTATGACTAACAGTTAGGTTACGATCCTAATTTAAAACTAGTTGTAGTATGTATATTCCGACTTATGTTCCTGGTTTTAGATCCGTAGTCAATGGTCATTAGTAAGGGAGCTCGGAATTAAGAAAGACAAACAAACGACAAACCTTTATAATTTGTTTTTAGTGTATAAATACGCTCCCTCTGGATCAATTTTGTTGAAATATAATATAAAATCGAGTTAGGAAATAAGTAAACTATATTATAATTTTCATTAAAATCCGTCAACACGTTTTTGATTTATCGTGTAGATGGACGGATGCACAGACATGCAAAAATCGATACAAATTTTGATTCACTACACATATGCATATAGCCATAAAACCGTTTTGCCATAATTATTTCTGTACATTACAAATGTAGTAACAAAATTAATATGGCCTATGGTAGATACTACACCATAGGGTATAAAAAAGCCGGCAGAGAATCTATTCTGGCGTCTAGATTATAGAAAAACTATATAACACTTTCATTCAGAATATGAACTCCTTTATCCCAAAAGGCGATGTAATATGAAAAATGGAGATGGAGTAATATGGTTCTAGAGAGAATCAAACGAAATAGAAATAATACCGGCAGAAATATTCAGACAAGATTTGAGATAATAAGATTTCATTGCACGTCTCATCTCTCTCCTCTTCTGTGTTCCAGCAAATATTTAAATTTCAGAGGATTGTCCTTTAGGATAAAGCATAGATATGTCAATCACAAAATTTCACGAAAGAAAGAGAAATTCATTTTTTTCTATAGTAGGAGTATGTTTGGTACTTTTTTTTTTGTACATGAAAAATTGAGCCTGACCGAAATGATCAAATTTCACTCCCTTTAGAAAAATATTATCCTGATTTTTTTTTCCTGAAGTGAATTTTGAAAAAAAAAGAAGTGCTTTTTTTGTATAAAAGGTTTTGTAAAGGAATGCAATTTAAAAAGGGAGAGATCCTTCAATTTATTCTATTAGATTCGAGGAGATTTGACACATATTTACTTATCCAAAACGTATAATATGAGATTTTAATGAAATTTTATCTAATATGTTAATTTCAAAAGAGCTTCAGCTTTTTATGGTTTTGCTTTAGGCTTCTATAGAGATATCAATGTTATCTTTGATATTTTAATTTGACACAGGATGTATCCAAAAGTTGAATAATTGTATGAGTTTATAGGGTTTTTATTATTATGTGGGGGCAATCTTTGGTAACACGAGTATATATGTAATTATTTTGAGATTCTGCGACAAAGTTTTCATTGACTGTATTTGTTCTGAAGAAGCGCTTGAAGTTTTTGGATTTGTTTGTTTTAAATAGGCGGATCAAGTGGCAAATAAAATAAGCCTGATATAAAAATGGTACAAACATTCAACTCTAGGTTCTCTTTTAACAATACCTAGGAAGGTTTTCAAGCAATTTGTAATTAGTTTGTTCCGAATAACTTCTAGAATACTATTCATATAACTGCGTACTATGTCAATGACAAATACAACTAATATAAATATATAAAGCTAAGAAAAATTTCAAGTTAAATTTTTTTAAAGCACCCGCAAACATGGTAATCAAAGAACAGGACTATACGAAATTATCCTTCAAATCTTACAGAATATCTGTCGTTCAGTTAAAGGAGATCGTGTATAGCCACCCATTGGGATGAGTAAAGCTAGAGAAATTGTTCGATATTCTGAAGAAAATTTTACTACTGTATTTATGCCAAAAAAAAAAATAAAAAAAATGTATGGTATATTAACCGTCACTTAGTAAGTTTCCATGCTGAGAATAAATTTCATTTGAGTTCGAATCCAATACGTGACCTAATGCGTGCTATGTATGAGAATTACAAATTCAGGCTAAGCTCACATTTAATGGAAAAGAAAACAATGTTAAACTCTATTTTCTTGTTACTTAAAATAAAAATTCACCAATATTGAATAAGAATAATTCTTTGAAATATATTTCGTGTCATTTAGAGTGGGTTAGTTTTTATTTTTTTATTATGAAATCCTTCTTTTAATAACAAAAAATCAATAAAAGTAAAATTAGACTTCTTCTAGAATCTATTATTACTCAAACTTGATTTTCCATACATTATAGGTGAAGTGAATGTATTATAACTTTAGTTCAGCTCACAACTAAACAATCAATTGTCTTCAATTTTACTAAGAAAATTACAATTTCACTTAGTACACAAGTTTTCCCAGAACACCTTGGAAACAACCTATATATGTAATTCTTATATTCAAATGATTGTAGAAGATATTTCAATATATAAACAACCCGAAATAAAACAATCGTCTTCTAATTTTCGAAATACAATTCCCACTTGAAAATAAAAACCAGAAATCTCTCTTCTGACACCAAAAATTTTTTTTTTTTTTCATCTACTTCAAAATAAATAGGATTTCCAATTTTTCCTTGTAACAAATTTACATATATACCTGGGAATTTTTTGGTTTTATCTGCAATACCTTTTAAATTAAACAAAAGAATCACAGAATATAAGTTCTTGTCTCAAATACAAACAAGGAGACAGTCAAACGTAGAACAGATTTACAATAACCAGTTAAATATAAATATTTTTCTTGTTTTACCGAATATTTTATTCTCGTATATTAGACAAGAAAAAAGTGTTTATATTACAAAATTTTTAAGTAAAAACGAAGGTTTTTAAGATAACGATATTCATCCATTTTCCTGGTGTCCTTGTTTTTTGATTTATATTTTCCTATCATTTCTTTTCGGGTGTGTTTTCCAATACACAATTCCCTTTCGGTCTATTTAAATAAAATGATAAAGTTTTGTGCAATCTCTTAAATTAAATTCATCACCGGTTAAAAGTCTCAAATGGATAGCACTTCTTCTTCTTCTTGGAATACCTTTTATATACCCGAAAAAAAATATTCCATAAAAAAACGATTTTACATTATTTTAGGATCAAATCTTTGTCCAACATTATATCCACAAACAAAAAGATCGGACCACAAAAATCCATGGTGTTACCGAAGTATGGTTAAATGTTTTATTATGCACATCAAATCATTTGGAAAATTTGAAAAAATCTTCTTATATTCATCTTCTGATGGTTTTAAGATGTTTTTGATCCTTTCCCTTTTTTTCGCAATTTTTGTAATCTTTTAACTAAAGGATGCTCCATATATATGTATATATGTTCTTCTTCAGTTTAATAGAGGTGTGTGTTTTTCTTTTTATTTCATGTATACATAACAGATAGTATATTAGGATCTTCTAGGATTCACACGATTTTAAAGCATGAAGGCATCAATAACCTAATTTTGAGTAAATCGCTGTTCGGATCCATTGAGACGATGATACTCAATGACAAAAATAAAAATCGATTTTGCATTGTGAAGAAACGTGTTTATATTATTTTAAGCTACCGAATTGTATGGGTTAAGAAACCCATTAAATTATAGACGATGGAATAAATCGATTTATGGGATGTGTATTTTGTATTTAAGAAAACGAGATGGTTGGGTACAATTCTATTTAAGATGTGATAGAATTTATGTTATGTTTTCGATGTGGATAATATTTGATAAAGAAGAAAAATACTTTATTGGATTCTTGTAAGATTCACAATAAAAATTAATTGGTTCGTGACAAATGAAGCTTTTAATTGCGAATGAAGGATGGTTTTATTCTTTTTTTCAATTGTTAAATAAATTAATTAACGTTCTTCTTACTTTGAGATGGGTTGTAGATGTTTTTGTGGCATTTTAATAACTCAAAATTTTAAACAATATTTTATAATTCAACGATTCTTATTAATTCTTTTAGTATCATTGAAGAAGGGCTAATAGAATGGATTTCCAAGAATCAGTTAGTTTTATCTAAAAGTCTAAATCGTAATATTGGTCCTTCACAACTCCAAAATAGATGGATAAAACGAAAAACTGTGTTCTAGGTTAAGAAAAATGAAATTCACAATGACTATCACAATATTTAAAAAAGTACCCCCTTTGGGGAACCTAACCATACGAATTTTTATATTAAATATCAGTTGGAGTCGAAAGAAGCCCCACGACAAAAATAAAATGATAAAGCCTAGGAATTATTTTTGAACAAAAAAAAGAAAATAATAACATAATTTGATTATGTTTTAAAATAGCGCACAAACATTGGTACTTAACATACATAATTAACGTCGAAAACAAGTGAATTATTGCGTAAACAATATCGACATACCCTTTAGGGACTATAAACATTAAATTCATTGAATGGCAACAAAATTGACATAAGGACTATATAAATACAGACATTTAAAGTGTCCTTGGGGTCAATATCGAGCATATTTGCTGTTAGAAGAAATTTCAAGATTAAAATACATGTTCAAAAATTGAAAATAAAACATAATTATAAAACCTGAAAGAAAAAAAATAATATGAAGATTGAACAGAAAACTTTAAGAAATTAGTATGTGCTCGTTGAAAGAAAGTATTCTCATGCTTCGAATATTATGAGAGGAATAGAAAAGTTTGCTTACATATTTTAAGATATTTACAGTCACTGTCACTCATATTGGCACATCATAAACTTCTAATTATAAATGGAAGAAAGTTTTAAAGTTTAGTTTAGTTTAAACGACAAGTGAAATTCTTGCATCGCAGAGTAGTATTTGTCGGTGAAGCTGATAAAAATTATCGGTTTATTTTGAAGCTGTTGAAAATCACCTTACAGAATTACACTACGTAAATTTTTTTCGAAAAAAATAACCTGAAAATAACAAAAGCGAAAGGCTGCATTTAATACGATAGAAACCGTATAGTCATACATCACACAACGAATGCAAAGTTAATTATTGATATGGGTCGTATGACTAGAAATTGATGACAAATTATTAATTATATTTACTGATGGGGAAGAAATGCATTCATGATGTCTGATCAATTCAGAAAAGAATAAGAGATTTATAATTCATAGAACATCAAATTGTCGAATTAAAACTGGAGTGCTATCTCAACATTTTGAAACTAGATTTTCTGAAAACAGACTGTTTAGTTGTATGTACTATCTCTGGAGAATGAAGTTATACGATATTGCATCGTACATCGAAAATTAATATACTGTAGACGAAGGTTAAGATAAGAAATACGTTTTCTTGAGAGTATAGAGCCACTTTTAAGGTTGCTTTATTATGTACTAATTATAGGATGATCATTTGATTGAAGAAACTAAAAAGGATGACATAAAACATTGGAAATAACTTAATAAATAGTTGTCAGATAAAAAATCTTATCTTCTTTTTTTATAATAGTTTATAATATTAAATTTCTCTGACAGTCATACAACCATTTTTCCTGCAATATTAAGAAAAATAGACAGTTTTCACTTGTTCCACAATTTTCTTCATTCCAATGATCATCCTGTTAAATAAAGCCTTATAATTTTATACTTCGTAAAATGCCTCATTATATTTCTAACTAATTTCGTTCACTTTTGAATTATTAAAACTCTGATGAAGGAATTCAATTTGAAGTGACTGTACTCATTTCACATCGAGTTCTTAAATTTTTGATTATACATATTTAAGTAACGTCAGTATTTATATTATCTGATTAACCTTAACTTTTCTAAAACAAAAAGAAAAAACTCCAGTATATATTTTACATCCGATATAAAAGAAAAATTTGTTTTTTTCCTAAAATTTCACCAAAAATTTCCAAAAAAAACCTGAATATTAATTATAAAATATTAAAACCTTAAAGTCTGAATACGAAATTTTTCCCCATAATGAAGTGCGCGTATGTATAGTAAATTATAAATTAAAATAAAACCATGACCTAAGAGTGTCTAAAAACAAAAAAAAAACCTTCTAATTTATGGTCTACTTCTACTCCATACCCTTTTGCATAATCAATTAATTTGCATTATACAATATAAATACTTTGAAAAACAAAATTCATTGTAAATTGAATTTTTTTTTGGGGCTCACAGTACATGCTTCCCATATGGTAAACTTATTAAATACGTGTCTAACCATGTAAAAAAAAAACAATATCATAAAAAAGGCACCGCTTTCACTGCGGTACCTAATGGCGAAATATAGAAGCCAAAAATAAAATAATGTTTATGATTTGCATATTAAACTATTATCAAAAAACCGACCGAAAACAGGAATATATATTTTTAAGACTATGAGACTGCATTGAAATAAAGAAAAACAAGAAAACTTAAATTGAAAAACTTTTCTTTTCCATGTACAACACAGAGAATCTTAAAGGAAAGAACAAAAATCAAAGAAAACTCCTGTGCAGTAGCACTTAGTTACTGGTAATATTAAAAAAAAAAAGAATTTACAAAAAAAAATCTACCCTTAGGAAGAGTTGATCTCAAAGAATTCTTTCAAGTCGAACAGTCTAAACTAACAGATTTATTGTCGACTTGAGAAACATATGTCTTATCATTAGTTATTCAATGGAAATTGATAGATAAATAAAATAACTTACTGCATTTTTTCCATTCCTTAAATTTCCGATAGAAATAACATGAAAATATTATAAATATTATCGACATTATTACTAATGCTGTTACAACACCGATCCATAAATAATTTAAAATCACATGATAGTCTGTAGCACTTGACCATTTCTCAAAAATACTTTGCATATCACTGTAATGACCGTCACTACCATCAAGATTATCATTTAGATTTGTATGAACATTATTTCCAATTATATTATTTCCACCATTATTAAAATTCATGTCCATATCATGATAATCGGTACGATCCAAAAGGGATGTATAATTATCTAAATTCCATATTTTTTCTAAGTCCAAATTTGATGGTATCTCAAATGTTATATGTTGATTGAACACATCAACAGATTGTTCGGACATTTCATTGCTATCAATCACCTGAGCCATATTTTTTAGGTTTTTAATAGAATTTTTATCATCCACAAAAAACCGTAGAAAATTCTTAAACAAACAAACAAACCACCCACAACACAACAAAAAAACTATATTCAAGATACAAAGTTATTTATTTACAAACGTCGAGAACACACGATAATAAATATATTATCAGAAAATTTAAAAAAAATTTCTACTCAGAATTTCCATGTCCAACGTCTATCAGTTCTGAACAAGTACTGAACTAAAATCAGAATTTTCCCAAACGTCCTGTGAACATAATTTCTGTTCCATTTGGATATCTTATGTAGCTAACGAACAATATACCTTCTGTTTGTTTGTTCATTCTCTATCTTCTTGCATATATATGGAATTGCATGATGCGCGTCTGTTACTCTTACGCACAAATTCAATTCTGTATTTATAGAATTTCCCCTTAGAACTATGATGTCACTATATGCTTTTCGTATATATGAGCACATACATTGAAAACATATAAATCAGCTGTTTTTTTCCTTTTACTATACCCTTTATGTCGTCATAATTTTCCTATCCTAAGGATAAAATGAAATGTTATTTAGACTTCTATATCATTATTGTTCTTCAGGGTTTTTTTTTTTCTTCCTTTCCTGTCGCGATTGTTTAAGAATAGCATCACAAGATTTTCCTGTTTTCTCAAAACCGTACGGAAAATGTAAGTACACAATAACATTTCCATCCGTGTATATAACAAGCTGGGTATTCAGGATTCTTCTGGCTTTCTTTTTCCCGGTTATATGATTCTTTTATGAAGGGTTCTAATACTATATCTATACTATATATGGTTACACACATTATTTTGAAATATATACGTTTTGTGTTTTTTGTTGCAATTATGTTTATTGAATGTTTGTAGCGAGTTTATCATGTATGCTCACTAGGTCAAATCCTGTGGGATAATAATAACAGAAAAATAGAATATTTTATAAAGAAAAAAAAAAAAATTTGCTGACAATGGATGAAGTTTTCTTCTTCGTTCTCTCTCGAAAAAAAAAAAAAATGAAAACTTTTATATGAAGTGCAATTTAGGAAGCGCGACCCAGAAAAATGGGTATATAAGTTATAAAATTAGAGGGTTGAAAATTCCAAAAGAGGCAGCAGAAAGAAAAAAATTTGTTTTTTATTGACATAATTTGTACAGAGGCCATTTTTTATCCTTAAAATAGAATTACAGTCGTAAATTTATGACAATAACTGCAATGTTAGCTATTTACTTCGTTTTGGTTTTTTTTTTTGTTTCCTTAAAAACTTCTTGGAGGATTATTTTTTTTTTAGGAAGTTCGTAAATAAACTGGTTTATTATTTATTTTATTTTTTTTAATAAAAATTTTTCAGAAAAAGGAATATTTATGAAAATTGGAAAATAAAATACAGAAGTTTTTTTCTTTTAGGATATTCTACAGATTTTTAATTAGTCGTTAAAAAGAAATTTGTTTGAAGCATATATTCATAGTCAAAGTTTAACCCAGTTTTTGTAAATAATGTATTTTATATAAAAAGAATTGGATAAAAGATTTTATGAAAAGTATCTGAATTTTAAAGTTGTTAAAAATAAAATTCAAATAAAATTTCAATGAAAATAGCCACTAAAAAGTCACTATTTCTGGCCGATTTGGCAGGAATATTGATCAGAAAATTACATTCTTATAATTTTACATGTGGCGAAATAGACCGAAACGACGGAAAGTCACAAACATATCGCTGGCTCAGATCAATTCGAGGATATCTTGAAATTGTTCGAAATGAACTATAATATATTATTCGATAAGCTGAAAAGAAACAATTCAAAAATATTATAATTTTAGTCTAAAATTAGAGTTGCTAGATCAGTAATGTCTCTCCTATAGCAAGGATTAAGCTTTATATGTTCCTCGAGTTAGAATGTTATAAGGCTTTAATATGGTCAGCTGATATGCTAGGCACACGTGAAAAGTAATCGTTGGTGTTCTGTTAACTGCTTGGGAGTATAATGCATCAATGAAACTCGTCCTATTTATTGCTTAAGTAGGTCTCTCACATTGATAACTCATGACTGTCAGTCGTGTTTGATAGAAAATTTTGAATAATTATTGAGTTTGACTGACAAACGATCAGTTTTTACATTCACACTGGTCACTTTTCTTCCAGCTGCTCAAAACTTCATGGAAAATTTATCAATCTGAGTCCTACTTTAAACTAACTAGGTTATTCTGAAATCGTAGCTTCATCTATTGGTATTATAACCATAAAATAATGCTTCTGGTATTAAGCAATTTAAGTAATCGTTCCATAGCTCATTCTCCTATGGTTACAGCTCCACTACATAAGCATATCTTTTCATAATGCCCGTGTAAGACCAAACAAATACTTGAGCAAGAATAATTATTCTAAATAATTCAAACCATAAAATAACAACTAATAGCGCAGTTACACCTTAAAATTTACTATCTCGATTGCAACTAATTTTATCTATAATGTAGTATCTAAGTTTACTTTCGATATTAGGTCAATTGTATAATGTTATTTATTGCCGCCATAAATATAGAAATTAACAGTATTATTAATTTTTAAATGAAAATTTTCAAATAATCAATAGAAATAATTCTTATTTTTCTTCTTCTTGAGCTGTTTAATAAGTTTCAAGAAAAAATATTGATTTTTTTAAATATTTCAATTACAGTTATTTATAATGAATATTTTCTTTTGAAACATTGATTGATTTTTCCTAATTAATCAAGAAAACACGAAACAAATTAATAAATAAAGAAAAATGAATATTTAATTGAAATAGAATCTTTCAAAATTAACTTCTATACCTAAACATCTGCTAGATATAATGAAAAATACTTTTTATAAAATATAATCCATTTAAAATATGATCCAGCACGACTAGAATGCACTCTAAAGATACAAAATAACCCAACGTCACTAAAACTTATCCACCCACAATTTCGAACCCAAAAAATCCCATTCAACTTTAGAAATATGTAATACTTTTACTTGAAAAACTTTTTAATGTCATTAGTTTCCCAGGATACTCTCTCTAGAGTCTAGATTTTCCTTCATAAATCTTCCCATTAACAAAAAAAGAAGAGAAAAAATACACTACTATCATAGAAAATCTTCATCCTTTTTGGACAAATTTTGAATATCCAATCTTCTACCTACTATATAGAATATATATTTTCCATATAAATTCTCCTCTTTCACTATCTAAAAGCACTTTCGCGCATCTTAATTAGAGATTTCTATAAGGGCTTCTTCAACAGTATAATTTTATGAAAACTTTTCAAATCTCTACCACATGACATGAAACGATAAACGACATACTTTTCATGGTAGTTTTACAAGACACATTACAAAAACCTGTGGATGACTTGGAATTTAGAGTATATATACTTATATTCAAAAAGTGTACTATACAAGTACAGTGCAATTTTTAACACCAAACCATTAACATCCGGATCACTTGTTGTTTGTGTAATAACTTACACCCTATTATAAACTGTTCGACATATGTTCAATCTACTTTTCTTTTTTTTGCATCAAATAATGTGGGGGAGTTTATCAAAAAGTTTGTCTACTAATATATTATCAAGACGAAATAGAAAAATATAACAATATAAAATTATAAGTAAAAACTTAAAAAAACGAAAATAGCAGCTAACAACAAAACTGGCAACTAAAGACTAAGAATTCGCATTAGTCACGTAGAGAAAAAACCTTCAGCATAGTCAACGGACACGTTCTATTGGATTTATATAATATAATCAAAGGAACAAACAGGAAACAGTCAGCATTATTCTGTACGATGGCCACTATCAAGCCAACGATGTCATACCGTATAGTAAACCAAAAAAAAAAAAACTTTCCTCTATATTTGTAGATTTCTTTCTAACAATTGGCTAGATGATTTTTATCTTGTGACCAAAGGTGTTGTGGTTTGAGGTGATATAGTGAGAAATTTTCTATGTTCTTCTTTTTTTTCTCCATTTGTTATTGCAAACCAACATAACCGAAAGAACCTTCTTCCAATTATTTTCAACTTGGATCCGGATAAGAATCCCAGTCAATGGGCGAATCCCGAAACAAGTAGAAAATGGAAAAGAATTCAACGTAATATTATAAAACTTAAGATATACAAAACTATATATGCCATTGTGATTTTTATATATTTTCAGTTTGTGATACTTTGCGTGACTTTTAGCCATTAATTAGAGTTTTGGCTATATTTATCGGTCCTTATTAGGATCTTATAGAGTTCATCGTTTTGCGCAGTATGTATATTGTAGATAAATAATGGTTTTATATCGAACAATGACTTTTGATCTGTGTACTGTGAGAATATCAATTGTTCACAGGTTAATGAAATTAATGGGAAAATTCTATCGAACCACACACAGTATACTATCCCGCCCCCAAACTGAAAACTCTGGATAAAGAAATGATGGATGCTTTTAATGCACGATAATAATACATATTTTGTTCTTTTAAAGGTTTTTCATTTCGTGCTAAAAAAGAAACTCAATGAATTTAATTAGTTAGGTGAGAAAAATAAACATTCCAGAACATGATTTTAATTTGATTATAATATCAATTATATCAAAAAGGAAATAAATACGGATTTAGTGTTGAATTCCATTGGAAATAATGGTTTCGACTATTTTAATTCGGAAATCTATTGTTAAAATGTTCAGCCACCGCGAAAAGTTCAACTAACTTATATAGATACATGTAAAGACATATAATTTGTAGGAAATTAAATGAAAATGGACATACACCTTCATGCGTACCTTTCATGCATGATAGAATCATATTTTCATTTCATTTCAAAAATCTAAAAGTATTAACACTTGACAGAAATGTCGTGTTACCAAAATTTTGATATTTGTTTTGCATGACAAAAACAATTCACGCGGTATGTCTCCAATTTAGTTAATGTGGTATTAAATCAAATGATTTGTGAAAGCGATTGTATAGAAATTTTAAGTCACTACCACTGTGATTTTGTCTTTTAAACCATTTATAATAGAAATATGTCCTTTTTTGTAAAACTTTGTTTTACTACACGGAAAGAACCTAAAGCACATGTAAGCAGTAGTAGTGCTTTACTACGGGGACAGGATCTCATTTAAGAATGATAAAATTTTTACTGTACAAAATAGGAAAAATTGTCACCATTATACCAAGGAAGAGGTCCAGTATGTTTGCAATATTTATTGGCCAAAAATGTGTTAGCATTTCATATGATCAATGGAACAAGGAACAAATGTAAAATGATGGGAATTTATCCGATAAATTAGCTCAATTGAACAAATTATTTTCGTACTTAATTTAACTGATTTTGTGTCCTTTTAATCACTTTAATATATATATATTTTTTTTTAGTTGGGCTTAGGATCTTTTTATAGTAATTAAAACATATTTTCAAATATGTCCAACGTTTCAACTACTTTATTTTCATACTTTCTCCTTGAAGCCATGGAAGATTAGGCATTGTTTACTGGTTTGTTTCCAAATAATTCAGTTGAAAGCGTATGCCATTATATCATTTGAACTAAAAGCATTTTTTAATATAGGTAAATAAAATCATATATTTAATTTTTCACTAATTTTCCACTGTACTAATTCAGTGACTGACTGAACTCATCCATGGAAAATTGAAAATACTCCACATTTTTTATGCGATATTATCCAATGTACATATATGATAATGCACGCCAAAAAATGAAGAAAATCATATTTCTTCCCGTGTACAAAGTGAAGAATTTTAACAGGAAAATGCACCCAAAAAACCATATATGTATGTTAATAGGTACTCATTCTTCTTTTTTTTGGTTAAGATTTTCACGGGACTTTTGGCAGAAATGCCAAAGAAGATTGGAATTGTAGGTAAATATGTTACCCATTCATTTCACATACGCCAGTTTTGTTCAAGTTTTCAGAAATTTAAATATGATATCTAAGAATTAGAAAGTTGTATGAACAAAAATTCCATTTACCGTCAAAAAGTACAATAGACCATATGAAAGGATTTCTTGCGATTTTATTTATAAAAATAAATCCTATTTTCTATAATACTTGAGCTGTAGCAAAATTATGGCAGCTTTCATGATAAATTTCATGATAAACGCGAAATAGAATAATTAATTGATGCAAAGAACAAAATGAATTCCCAAAACTTTATATACCTTTACTAAGTTCACGTACCATAATAGCCTTGGAAACATCGTAATATATAATTATTGATCAACCAAATTAAAATAAATAACCTTTTCAACCTTCATTCACGTGAAATTTCAATCAATCAAAATTAATTTTGTATGATTACATGGATTTTTCTTTCTTTTCTTTTTTTGGATCACCTGAAAATTCATAAATTGGATTTCAAAAGATCTACCACCTCATATAATAACCCTTTTCGAAAAGAAGAAAAAACAAAAATCATCATCGAAACAACTTAAATCTGACTTTAGTGATTGGAAAACCTGAGATGTTTTTCAAAACCTTTATTTATTTTATTTGTTAGATGAATCAGTCAAACTAAATCGACTGAAAATCCTGTTTACGTGCAATACGATTGAATTTATTGAAGAAAATCCTTAAAAACCATTCAAGCGCTATCGAATCCGATATATTTTGTGGTTCTATAATATGCTGTATGCATTCCTCATTCGATATATATATAAATACCTATGTTTGGCATATACAGTAGTATACAAGCCAAACATTAACCGCGTGCCTCCACGTGTGCACTTTATGCCTGTAATCAAATTGAAATGGAAAACCTGGTAAAAGGGTAAAATGTGAAAATCGGAAAAATTTCACATAAAATCCAGTAAACGAAATGTATATCGAGAGTGTAAGGCCACACATGAGGCTAGGTGAAATTACTTTAACTATACTCGTCGATAGAATTTTGATGTTGTTTGATGAGAAAAGGCGGCAATATAGAAGAATCTCAAATGATTAACGTGAATCAATAAATGCAATAAAAATAAGGCAAAACGTAAAATATTCTATATATTATATTATAATGCTCTTTTTGGGGGTAAGGCCATCCATATATCCTCATATGATTCCCTTACCAATATATTTATAGTTGATTTTCCATTACAAAATAATGCACAGAGAAATATGCTTGCTGTTTTTTTGCAATGAGTTTTTATATGCACATTGGGATAGGAAATATCTTACATGAACGAGCATTACTTGATCCAACACCCATTCGACTACCTAATGCATCCAAAACGATGTATTATAAATGATAAATGGGTGTGAGTAATCCATATGTATAATGACATGTGGAATTCTACTATTTTACCCCAGAATTATGAACGGTATAAAAATATAGGAAAGAATGAAAATATTCTCTTATAAGTCTACGATGGACTTGAATTTTTCATATTCTTATAAAAACTCCACTTCTTGGCAGTGCCACAAAAGTTTTATAGAATATATTGAAGGAACGACAATGCTATCAATCATTTCATACTTCGATTAATGGTCCTTTTTTAAATGTAGTTCTTCTGCAGATGGTGCAACCGCATAACCAAAGTGAACTTTATTGATGCCCTTTTTTTCGCAAAAACATATGTTATATGAATTTTGAGAGTTGTAAGAATGAAACGATTTCGTTTACCCTAGTAAATCATTCTTTTTCTTTTCAAAAGAAAAATGAATAGGCTTGCATATTTCTTTAAGATGAAGATTTTATGATGGAATTGGAATTCTAGACAAGATGAGTTGCGTATTTTAGTCAATCTAACAAATTATGATTAATTTGAGTATAATGATATATTTTTTATCCAAGAATACTTCCAAAGAACTTAATTACCTTTAAAACAGCAGGTGATAACTGGAATGGGAGACTCTATCACATAATTTCTTATATGAAGAAATACGTAAACCAGAGATCCACTGTATTTCTAATTATAGTTTTGATTTTATTTTATAATAAAACTGTTTTTAACATGAGACACAACATAAAACAGAAGCCCATTTTTAGATACCATTGAATCTAAACAAAATGTTTATGTAATGTTCTTTTTTGTAAATCTAAAAAACAGAACGACACATGTCCCATGGATAATCATATGCTACAAGTATATAAACTGGATTTTATTTCGATTTCTATTCACCTTGCTGAGTACATTCTTTTTTAAGTCCTTTTTTGTTTCTTCTAAATGTAAATACATTAAATTACTAAAACAACAAACCCATTTTCCTGTCCCTAAGTGCTCTCGAACAGACTTCTGATCTTATCTTTATAGTTACGTATTTTTTTTCTTTTTGTGTATGTTTCATTGGTTGTCGTTTTATCAATGTTAACAACGGGTAGTTTCTTATATATACAATCTGCCTAAAGATGCTGTTTCTTGATACATGTTTAACAAATTTCAAAAGCAATCTGGGCACAAGACAAAAATTCGTTTAATAATAATATCGAAGAATTTGTGTAAGACCGTCAGACTTTCAGGCATTTTGAATTTTATTTTCTCTCTAAATAATATCGGGAATAAAGCTTTGTGATGATAAAAAAGTTCTATCTTTAGCTTTTGATGGATCTTCACGTTATGAGGTCTGCTAAATTTAAAATTAGACATGTTTTTTTTTTAAAAAATGTCTGTTTATATGTCTGTCTACCTGTCTTTCACTACCTCTGTAAAAATCCATTTTTCATTTACAAAAATCCCATGGATTTTTAAAATCCTCCTGGAAATGTCGAAAATTTCGTACGAAATTCAAACCATGATGGAAATTTTTTGAGAATTCCTGTAAAACATCTATATTTTTGAGTCGCTAAATCCTAAACTCTTCTCACGAATAGCATACCGTATAAAAAAGTTATCATTGAAATTTTTCGTTATATTCGCTATTGCCAATTTTTCATGGACAATTTCCTGAAGTCCATAACACGCTTAAGGATGGATTTGTAAATATTTATACTGAATACGAACAGTAACTATTGTGCCTTTAAAAGCTGGAAAAGTGAGTGAATTGAGTAAAACCTTGAGCATTCCAAGTCTGGAACTTTTCAATAGCAGTTGGACTTAATTACTGCATTTATGTGAAATATAATATGTATCAAATTATTTAGTACCAAAATTCGATTGAAAAATATTTAAACGTCTTCCCAATTCCCTGTCCATGTAGTATCTTTGATTCAATCATCTAATATATACAACTTTAGTGTGATATTCCTCCATGTCACTATGAAATAATATTTTACGTAACAGCTTAAAAACTTTTTGATTGAATTTCGATGAATTAGTAATTTTGTAGTTCGACTTAAATTATAAGCTATAAAAGATCCAGTTTCGTAGCTGATTTGTATATTTTCAGTTCGATTTTGAATTTGGAGTCCCACTGCAGAGTTATGTTATAAATTTCCATTATCGAAGGTGCGAATACCCTTTCAACACACTCAGGCCATACATTTACAGATTTATTGTGCTACATACTGGAATTGCTTCAACATAATATAATTACCTATCGTGTTTCCATTGAGATTGTTTACATTGAACGAACAAAACAAAAAATATATATATATCTTGTTTTATCTCAAAAGATTAATTAAATAGGCTTTTGTTTCATTTAACCAAAAATTATTATACAAAATAAATAATGCAACATGTGAAATATATTCTCGTTTGTCAAATAACATAGCCTCATCCACCTTGATATAGTTTAGTTTATCTTAAAAGATTTTATATCATCTCAACGTATACCACCCACAAAAAAACGCGTTAAGTACATGACTCTTTAGTATTATGTATACTTTTTCTTAAAAGCATATCTACAAAAAAAAATAAATATATATATATATAAATTTCGTTCTTATTATTAAAGATAATGGACTGGAAAATCGATTAACTATTATGCCTGTAACTGATTTGATTGCCTAGAAGGTATGTTAAATGATCGGTATAAGAGAGGACCCTATTTTTTGTTGGGAATCTCGCACTAATATAGCTCAAATTATGAGTGCGTTACAAATTTCTTGTTTTTTTTTTTTCTTTTCAAGAACATTATTTCTTATCTTTTTGTTAGATATATATATATAAATTTTTTTGGGAGAAGGTTTTTTTTTGGTCCATCCACAGATGGTTGTTTAAATAAGGTTCATTCTTGATGGTATCATATTCTTGGCTTTTGAACTTTTACCGACATTATTGAAACAAATGACATAGAACAAAAAAGAAATGGAAACAATAAAGGAAAAAAAGTAAAGTAAAGTAAGAAGCTTGATTTGTTATTAATCATTGATGAAACTTGATGACGACATTATCATTAAATAAATGATCTAGGAAATGAATAATTTGAATTAAAGATCGTTCGAAGACAAACAAGTCTTTAATATTTTTTTATCAGATCATTAGATCTAATTATAAGAACTAAGAAAAAAAGAAGTGCTTTGAAATGAAGATGAACGACGACAAGAAGAGAGCACCTAACTGAAATGAAGAAAAAAATTTATATAGTATATTAAATAATTTAATGAAGAAGAATAATATCCTGTATTGGCGCCATAAAAACAAAAAAAAAAATATATATGAAAATATTTCGTTTCCTTCTGGAAAAATTTTAAAAATTTTCCTCATGAACAAATTTTTTTCTGCTTCCTATACGAATATTTTCATCGTTTTGGTATTTCTTTTCATTTAATTTTTGTCATGGATTTTCCATGGATATTCTAAATTGACTGCTATACCAGACAACGTCAACAGAACCGTCGTCATCATCATCGTTATCATATTTTCCAACAAGCACACAGAAGGGATAAATAAATCATCACGATCTTCATTTTTATATATAGATAGCGTTTTTTTTTTTTTCTGTTCCAGAGGTAATATCACACCTCGTAAAACTGTCATATCGTTTTTCATATATATATACGTTCTTAAAGGGTTTCACAAAATGGAATTTATTATTATTGTTTGGAATATGTAGTTCTGATTTCTTGATTTGTCCACCAAAACGACATAAACATGTTAACATCATAAGTTTGGATGACTCCTTGATGACCCATTGTAATTTCAATTTGATGGTAGCTTTGATATTATTTTTTAGATCTAATATATTTTATAAATTGTTGCTATAAACTTTGCTTCCAAGATAAGTGCTGAGAAAAAGTCTAAACGGTGTCAAATTGCAACAATTTCGGGATATTATAAGCTCCGTGAATTTTAAACAAAATAACGTTTTCGCATGTTGTGTAAGAACGCAGTGATATCTTGTTGAAAATAAACATTAGGCAATCAAACAATCTACTTACTGCTATAGAAGTTCGGTCAATCGATAATTTCGAGAAACGGATTTGTAAACTGACCGTCAAAAAGCTGCGCAATTGGATAATTCTTTCTGATGATATTTAAGGTCAATGGCCTACGCAAATAAATCATCAACTATATATGAACTGAGAATGAAGGATACATTTGTGAGATATACTGACAAAAGTCATCGACTTAGCTTCTGTATCCAAGCAAAGGCAGCTATTTAAAAATATTTTATTCAAAACATAATTCTATGTGGCAATTATACTTCTTATTGGAAATCTCTGTGTATGAGTGCCGTTCATATTCGAAGCAGAACATTTAACGTATACAAGACTCATCGACGCTTTATACCAAGAGTTAGGATCCAGCGACTCCTGAGCCACATGTGGCTCTTATCTTGGGTTGATAAATTTGAAGATATGCTATTACAGGTTTCAATTAATATGAATCGAAAATGAAAGATACGCCACAAGATATTATATTAAAAATCATGGAAATCACTGTCAAATATTAATCCAAATTCTACAAAGTTTGCTTTCGGTCTACTAACAATTTTTGGTTCTACAAGTTTTTCATCAATGAATTTCATTTCAAAATAAATACCCAAGTAGACCATCAGATTAGAGTTTGAAAGCTTTAGTGCACTTCAGCTATCCAAGAAGGGTTCAATAATATTTCTTTTTCTTATGGTAAAAAAAGGTTCCCAACTGCTGCTTTATACCATAATATACAGTCACAAAGGAGTAGTTAAAATCTATATCCGTCAAATGTGCTGCTCGGGCTATGTTATAGATTATAGTCCGTTTTGTATAACCCTATATTTTATAGAAGGTTTCATTTTTTCAATTTTATACACTATAAAGTAACCAATTGACAAACAATTCGTGTAAAAAAAAATGCTATACGATAATAATTTAAATTTTTATATTTTATTGAATATATTGCTTAAAAGAAACTATAAAAAGAAAAAGAAATTTATTTATATTATTCAAGCGAATGAATATTTCTAAGAAATATTCCATCATATAAATTGTATAAGAAATTTAAAACATTTCTGTTTTTTGCTGGCTCCTCGATTGTAATAAAACTAGAAAGCATAAAAAATATGTATCGCATACGAGAAATACCTTCTATATATTATTTTTCATATCAAACCAGGATCATATCTGGAAATCTCTGCATTAAAGGTAAAAAGGAAAAAAAAAACCACACACAAAAAAGGAAATCCTATACGAAATAACTGAAAAATACAACGTAGAATCGCTATCAATCATAACTCACCTATGCTATTCACCTGTTGCATAAAGACCTGAAAATAAGGAACAACAAAAGGGAGAAAAAATAAAACAGGAAGAATAATAGACAAACGTGAGGTTTTAACATTTTATTATATTTTTTATATGAAAATGTGGTATAAACAAAAAAAAAAAGTCCACCAAATTTCCAAACAATAAAGGAATCAGGTCGCAATGATTTTTGAATTATATTCCCTGTGCTTTCTTTTAGTATATCGTATCGTATAAGTTCTATAAAGAAATCAAAAAATTTCCCGACTAGTGTCAAATGGCCCAGAAAACTAACTGAAAATGGCCATTTCTGTCAGGTTCGATTCAATTCAATTTCGAAATACTTTATAGTTCGTTTTGAAGGAAGAAAATTTTTGTTGCTATAAACTTCAAGAAACATATTTTATAGCCTTTCCGTTTCACATATAGTCAGGAAGTTGTTTATTGCTCACCACTTTCATATGTGGATGAACTAAAAATATAATGTAAAAAACAGAGAAATAATATAAAAAGAAAACATATAGTAACTGAAAATCGGCCTATAGCCGAATTTTTGATGCCCTATGGCAGAAATGGGACAGAAAAACTGTCAAAACTGACAATATATCGAGGATTTCTCTTCATAACTTTGTTACCCCTTTTCAAAATGTTCTGTAATTTGCTGGTAACCTAGACCCTAATACCATAAATCTAATCTGCAAATTTTATTCAAATCGGTGGATCAGTTTTTAAAGTACATTAAAAAAACTATATGAAGCGACTTATTTTCTTCTAGGATTATTTCTTTCTCCATTATCCTTGCACCGATTTTACTAAAATTTAACATGGTATCGTCTATTTATGGAGTCAAACAATATAATTAATTTAAACAAAATTGGTTCACAAATTTTCCAATTAAATTTGGAAAACCATATATAAAAAAAACGACAAAATTTTCTAATTTTTAGTTAATAACTTCTGTCTCTCTCGGTCGATTTTGCTGAAATACAATACCCAATCCAGTTAAGGAATAACCAACTCACATTCTAAATTTCAACAAAATCGCGTTTATGAGTTATCTTGTACACGGACAGATGGTCGGACTTGCAGAAATCGATATAAGCGGAGCCACACCTTTCTACGATGATTATTTTGATGTGTTACACACTTAGTGATAAAACTAATATACCCTCGGGTAGTACCTACCATAGGACATAAAAAGAAATCCAGTAAAATTATAGTACAAATATATGATATGAAGAATTATTTCGATTATATGCTCAACAAGAGTTAGTACAATTCTGGTTCAGTATAAAAATCGTGAATCGAAATAGTTCTTTTCCATAGACTGACTATAAAACAATCAGAGACGAATTAGCGAAATGAAAAAGATAGTAAATATTATTTTTATGGTTTTAATTAGTGGCAGATTTAAATTTTTGTATGCAAATGTAACAAATTTATTTAAAGTTGTAAAATACACAACAATCTACAATATTCATTTATTTTAATTTTATAATGAAAAAATGGAAGAGAGAACGCCATTATTATCCATATATCAAGGGAATTTCCCTTTTATCTCAATCGAAACAATAATATGAAAAATTTCATGTTATAGGAGGATTGTCCAAGTTTAATAATTTGTGCTGTACAAAAAACGTGGTATGAGAGGACTGCCAAAATTCTTGCGCCAGGTTATATGGAAACCGTATTTCCAGTAAGCCGTGTTATAGGATCCATGTACCAATTGTTTCTTTGATTGATATCTTATGAAGAAAATCATGATTCAGTTGGAATAACTAGAATTACTAATTTGTTATTATTCTTATATTGGAAATCCTTTGAATTTGTAAGACTAGTATCTTTCTTTATCCTACTGACGTTGTCAAAACGGAAATATAATTTCCAGTAAATTCTATATAATAACTTTTCTTTTCATGTTTTTAAACACATACTACTCGAAGATTATCCCACTACTGAAAAGATGAAATATTTTTCAAGAAAATGGAAGAACATGGAAATTTTGAAACTATATACTAGTAGTTTTCATCTGAATTCAACCCTGATAGAAACCACTCTGCATTGCAGAAAATGCGCGATTTTATATTAATATTCACACACGTACGCTTAAAATGAAAATTCTGTTTTTCTTTTTTCTTTTTTTGTTTGTTTTGTGTGTGAAATATTGTTATCGGCACGCAAATATATAAGTTTTCCAGAAATTAGCTATACACGAAAAAAAAAAACAGAACAGAACTTTAATGTAGTTGGCTCATTGGTCATTTGTCTAAGTCCGAAATAGTGTCAAGAAATTAGTTTACAACTATTTTATAATGCTTACCTTTTCACCATCATTAAACAAGAAAAACAAAAAATAGAAAATATTGTGTGTTATTTTATAATTTATCTTCATTGAAATCGCGGGACTTTTTTTTCCAGGTTCCGTATTTCGCGCAATTAAAATAAAAATATTAACATTTTTTATTTGCGTAAATAAACCAATTTTTTGTTTTTCCCGCATTTACGAAACAAATTCTCGAGATTATCGTGATTCTAAAGAATATATAATTTTTTATTTTTATTGTTTTTTTTCAAGTCATTAAAAACAATGGAAATTTCATTAAAGTCGAGTAAAATTTAAATTTTCTTTGCGATTTTCTAGAACATTTTCATTTTGATTTTTGATCTAGAAAATCTCAGATAATTATTAGACAGAATTTTCTGACGCATGAAAATAATTTTCTTTTATCCAAGACATATTTAAATGGATTTTTGAAACCCTTTTATGTAATTTATCTAAATAAATCTATTTTTAATTTTTTCCAACTACTTTAATATTAACTTTTACAATAAATTTTTCGTTCTTTTTTCGTTTTTCAACAACAATTTTCTATTATAATAAAGCTATTTGAACAAAATCTAAATTCACTGAACCAGAATATGAAAAGATTTTTTCTTCTATAATTTTTCCCAAACAATTTTTCCTAAATGTGAATATATATTATATATGTATGTATGGCGTGTAAAAGTCTCATCCTCGACGGTCACATTAGATTACTTATTTTTGGGTGTGACTTTCTAACTTCTGGAAATTAAATGGCACGAAAAAAAAAGAAACGAAGAAAACTTATGACGAGTTAAAGCACAATTTAAAAATAATTTTATCAGAAATTTCATAATTATTTATGGTCATGTTATTTTCAGATATATTCATAATGTTTTGAAAGTGTTCACCATCCGGAACAATATTTTTCCAAACTAGCAGCAATCCCAAGTACCCAAGGAATATTGTATAGGGAGAGAGGGTTGGTTTGAATGTTTTACTAAACGCCAGACAAACCTTAAATTGTATGTGAAGTTAACTTATGAGCCTTTCAACGTTTTTCAATTTTACAAAACTAAACTCTTATATCCCAGCAATCGTTTTACCTTTTTTTTTACTTTAGTCTTCCTGCTCAACCGTAAAATGTCAACGTCAAGATAGTGTCCCTATATATATATATATATACATATGTGGATAGTGTACAATTAGTGAGAAGGTGTACTAAAATTATATTCAATTTTGTTATATAAAATGTATGAGAAAATTGCATTCTCAATTATGTGAACTCTTGAAGTGAAACATTTTCTATATTTTAAAACAACCCAAGTAGAAATGGAAACTAAACGTTGGAAATACGCGAATGTGGAGGTACTACTTACTATATAACCAAAAAAAAAAAAAGGAAAAAATTGGAAGTTTCTGATGAGCAACCCCTTAGAGCAGGTGAAAAATTAATATACAAACTATAAGAGAAGTTAAAACTCAGGGTTAGTAGTGTTATATGAAAAATCTCATGAATTTTTTAGAAGTTCGCCTGGGAATTTTGAATAATAAAATTATTACAAGGGTTTGTAATAAAATTATGAAATTAAAATGTCATAACAATTTTATTTCCTTTCTTTTATGAAATTAATTAATATTAAAATTGCAAAATTAAATTTACTAATTATTTAAACTAGAATAAACATAGTTTGGATGAAAGATTTATAGAATCAAATGTTGCTCCAAAAATTACTTTCTTTGATTCTTAAACTAAGTGCATGTTCTGATTGAGACACAATAATTTATTTGTAGCTACAGGCAAAGGAGGCTTAGACATAGACTAGTATATTTAGTAGTGTGATGTTCATTGTTCTATCAATCTATTCTAGCTGCATCTCATATATATAGTAGGTATTTTCCTTTTTTATATGTTTGATAACTTTTTTAATCGAAATGCTTAGTACAAGTCCGATAAACCGAATTTTCCGGATAATAGAAATACACATTACACAGGAAAAAAACAAACATTTCTAGCCTTAGATTTGTATTTTTGCGGATAAGTTTATCAGATATTAAGGTAAAATATTCCACATGATAGAGTTTAATAGAATTTATCTGGAAAATGTAAAGAAATATAATATCTAATTATCTTTAATGCAAAATCATAAATTATTTCGGTTATTAGAGGTTTCTGAATAAAAAATTTGTGGATAAAAAACCTTCAACTGTACTAAAAATCCGATATTATCCAATCTTCTTTAAAAAAATTACCACAAAACTTGAATTTATACAGATTTTATTAGCTATTTGTCGGTCTAGACTTTTAACGTATTGTTCCCTTTAAAATCCTTAAAATTCCAGCAATGTTTCCATTGTGGTAACTTAAAAGAACCACATCTTGGCATCTTCATCGGATATTATACAATAAGTTTTTTGGTCATAATTTGCAAAAAATTGTACACCTTTCCTTTGTGTATAGTCCTTTAGCAACTGAACGTCTTTTTTTGGAAAAAAATTAACTGGGAGTGAATGCCAAATTAATAAGATTTATTTTACCTGCATTTTTTTCCTGCTGATATTTTTTTTTTCATATAAGCAAGAGGTGAAGAATTTACTAATCATGCTGAGAATATATAAAAACAAAATTTCAATAGAAGAGATCATCTTAAGTAAATAAAATAACAAACGAAAAGAACTAACAATAGTCCTTTTCATACAAAAGATTTCCATTTGTTGATAACTTCTTTTTTTCCTGCTGGAAGATCGTCAGACACATCTGCTCCATGAGTCTTTATAATTCTTTTGTAATTTCAATATTATATAGAATTGTTCTTTTTGTTCGTTAGAGCTACTGTCCCTTGAAATTCCCGAATTTTATAGATTTAAATAATGAAATTTTCTGCTCTTTTCATGGTCATCATAAGATCACAAGATTTTCTAAAGAAACTGATCTTTATTTCTGAAATTTGTTTTAAAACTATTTTCAAACAACCATTCTTAAGTGAACTGTAAAGTGACAATAAAGTACCGCAAGGTGGTCTCCATTGAATTAAAAAATGAAGTCGTATTTTTGGTAGCAATTTTTCGAAGATCGTTAATTTTATGGCAGTTTGACATATGTCATCTGTTATTTTACTAAAAGATGACTTATTCAATATTCTATAGATTGCAAATAAAATCTAAATAATATTGGGTAAAACATTTTATTGTAAATATAATTAGGACAGTCTAATGAACCCTCATCACAAATATAATTATTTTTAGAAGACAAGTTTTTCTCACTTCAATTTCAATCTGAATTTCTATTTAAAATCACTTTCAATCTCATCATATAAATAAATATCTCATCACTCAATTTCATTTCATTGACATTCATCGATAGTTACTTCAATCTATTGGCTTTTCTGAAATGATAAGACTTTTCCGGAGATATTTCTTTCTGGTAAACTTTATAAAAACATTTGAAAATAAGGGTTGGTTGGATCGATTCATGAATGCTAGTCAATATCAATAGATAAACTATATCTTTAACCCTTTTGTGATTGTTTTTCCTTATATAGTATTATTGTTATTTGTGTACGATTCTTTTGATTCTTGTTTAAAAGGCTCCTATAAAGTTGGTTTATTGTTTTGTTCGATCTTTAGAAAGTAATCAAAAAAAAAAAAACAAGAAGAAAGAAGTTTACTTTTCAATGAAGTATGTAATACCAGTGATGTAGGTTGGTGGTGGCAATAAATTGTTTGATTGAAATCAAGGATCTGAATTTTATATCAAGTGAAGTATACTCTAATTCAACTGCTGAAAATATACTAATCGGATTTGATAGAGTAACCCTGAGAAATTTAATAGGATACGTGGGTAATACAACCATGATTTATCAAATATTTGATAGCTCTTGTATGTACGCAAATAGGCTATGCTTCGTCTGACATGTGTGAGGCTCAATAGTCTTAAAGAAAATCATTACTGGGGAAAATTCTGATAACAGACCTTATTAGAAAATATGAAAATATTCAATTAGATTGGAACCTCTGAACTTCTCAAAAACCCCATTAGAGAAATTAGGAATAAAAACTTTAGGTACATTGAGGGCCCGCCATTTGGAAGATAAGATTTAAAAAATTGCTGATAATTTTCACTTTTTACGTATTCAAATTTGAACTACCTTCCTTAACACGAATTTGAGCTCAATCGAGACTTAAATTTATCATACTACGTCACTGATGTAGTATGTTCGTTTTCAAATATGAGTACATTATTTGATAAGGGTTTATATACCAAATCTGTAAAAAAGGCTAACGAACCACATTAAAATTGCCTCCGGTTACTTTTTCAAATTCAATCCTTTTAAATGATTTGGTATCAAAGTTGAAATTTTTATTTTGAACGAAACTTAAATAAAAAAAAAACAAATATAGGAAAAATGTAGACCGCAAGGGATTTTGTGTTTATTTTGATACAAATCTCATTTAAGTGGATGATTGCACACACCAACGGAACCATAATGAGAATTCCTTATTTAGGACTGAATTTTTGATAGAAAAAAATTGAAAATTCCGTAAAAACACCGAAAATAACTACATACTTCACTAATGTTTGCAATTACTATGGACGTAATAGTTGGCGCCCTTAGCAAAGTGCTTTTTATATAAAAAGCATTTTAAAAATATTTGGGATTACATGAATAGATTGTGTTGTATTTTGGCGACACCTAGAAACTTTAGTTTCTAGAACTGGGCAACTTTTTGAGGACCTCCAATATTTGTATTAAAATTTTACGTTCACCTTATTAAGGAAAATTTCATTTTATTTCATTTTCTTCAAATAAATTGATATATTCTACTTAATTAAAAGAAAACCTATAAAAGCTCCAATTTTCTAAAGCAGCCATATTATTGAATCTTAAAGTTAATTAATTTTTGTGTAATTACTCATTTATTTATAATGTGAAATACAATCGTCCAATTAGTATACTATTGATTGGATAGCATGAGTCTGACGACAATATTTTGGAATTTTTTTTTAAATAATTCTATTCTATTTATTTATTTCTTTAAATAAGACTTTTCTTACGTATTTTCCACATACGTAAAATAAAAACAAATAAAATACAGTACATACCTTTTCAATCACTAAAAACAAAATTGTTTGTTCAATAAAAATTTCTATTGAATTTGACGACATTAAACTTGAGATTAATTTTTTAGTCACTTGTTTTAGTAAAACCATTTTTCAGTTTTTCAAGCCAATATAAACATTTTAATAATAATAGTATGACATTCAAAATATTTGTCACATCGTCATTTATTCACCTCCAATTCAACTTGAAACAACTATAAATACTGACTTTAAAAATACTGTGACTTATTTGGAAGAATATTAAAACTATTAATCGATTGGTAAACATTTTTATAGTACTTATTTTAAATTTACTAAACCGAGTGTAACACTTGTATATTAAATGCAATTCCTCAATAATTTTATAAACAATTCAAAAAATTAGTCATAATTAGTTTTAACATTCAAAAACTAAATACCAAATCAGAATATAATATTATTTATGAGTTATAACTTAAGAGATATTCTAGATAAGGAGTTAGGACTTGTTTAGAAAGGATCGCATAGAGAATTCTTGGTGTATACATTTTTGGCACTATTGCAAGGCTACAAAGAACTCTATCTCGTCAATAGTATTTGTAAAAAAGACAATACATATATTTTTTTATAACACCAATACTAATAACGAATTATCTTGTTTACAGACTGAAAATGTGTGTCACATTCTTTCTGAAAGTATTAAAGAATATTGAACAACTTGATATTGTATTTGTGATAGGACACACTTAATACATAGCAATTTTTCGTCTTCTTTGGACTTTGTTCATATTAAATTCTGTATTTTCACCAAATAACCAATCAATAAAAAAAAATTGCATTCTGCATGAGGTCCATCAAAACACAGCCTAAGAATTTCCATTTATGCACTTGAACTTTGTGTGTTTTCCTCAAAAGTCATAATTTTACAAGGTTTTCGCTGACTGCTATGTCATTTACAATCGTGTACTATCCAGCTAAAATGCCTATTACAAATGTGACACCCAGTTCCCTTATAAAGAGATAGTACTTGTTTACAAAAGTTTTAGAATTCTTTTACTTGACAGACACTTTTGAGATGAAACGATTCACTTTTATCACAAAATGTGAACTATTTATTGACAAAAACGAAAAAGAAAAAATTAAATAAAAATCAAATCATCTCAAGATATATCGTTCTAGATTTAAGAACCATTTATTTATTTCTTTTTTTGTGGTTTCGGTTAATGAATGAGAATTTTAATTAAAACGACATAAAATGCAGTAAAAAACTATCTCATCAAATGATTTTTGACAAAATTGAATGGTTTTGGTTATGATACAAAACAGGATGAAAATATTTTTAGTAACTAAAACTAACCGACAATAAACGAAAGAAAAACAAAGCCTATATCAACTGTGTCACCCAACATGGTGTCATTATTATAAAGCAGGTTCATTTTGATAGCGTAAATGTACCAAATTATGGCTGACACGAAAATCACGACCACTCTATCAAAAAAGGCCTTTCAATAGTCATGATGAAAACAAAATTCTTATTTTGTTTCTTTCACTTAATTTGTATGCCCTATGGTAGGTACTAACGTCCGTCAAGATAACTTAAAAATGCGTTATCTGATTTTGTTGAAATTTAGAATGTGAGTTGGTTATTCCTTAACTAGATTTGATATTCCATTTCAGCAAAATGGACTCAGAGGAACCGAAGTTATTAAGCAAAAACCAGGGTGACCAGAAAGTTTTGTCGTTTTTTTGTATATGGTAGTTTTTCGGATTTAATTAGAAAATTTGTAAACCAATTTTATTTAGATTTATCCTGTAAGGGTCTAAGTTATCTGCAAATTACATTAAATTTTGAAAAGGAAAAAAAGGAGTCATATAGCTATAGGCCGATTTTCAGTTACCATATCTTTGATACTAAAACAGAATATCGACCCTATTAAAAGGATGTCATGTCGAATACAAGGATTTTGTTTATAGAATGTATGGCGATTTTGATGCCGACTGTGATTAGGTATCATTACCCTATTGTATTTTCTTTTTTCATCTTTAATATACACACAAACAAACCAAATCATCATTTAAAATTAAATTGTTTAAATAGATTCTTTCGTTTTTGTATATTATTTTAAGATATGATGATGAAGATGGGGAAAACGGATGAAATGACTGACAACAATATATTACTAAAGTGACATCTTTGTCGGTTCCATGATGCACTGTGAAGATGTTTGTTTTTTCTATGCCCACCTACTGTACAAAAAAAAACAGATATATTATTAAGAGAAAGTATATAGTTAGATACTTACTTCCAGATGTTAAGATCTGTTATTTGTGTGCCTAATTAGTATCTGAAATTTGGTGTGTGATCACTATTATAGACTAGACATACACTCTACGAAAAAAAAAACAAAACAATTTTTATACCTATCCAAACACGACGCTTATATTTTATGATACTACATATGTGGATTGAGGATAAATATGGTGGATAATTAGAATTGCGGTTGAATAATAATATGAATGATATTTAGATCATTAAAGATAATTTCTATGAATTATTTATATGACAGGAAAAATATGATAATTATAATTGATTTTGACTTTTCTGTATTTAGGATTATTAATTTATTATTGATTAAATAATATTAATTTTGTTAAAAGAAAAATTGCCATGACAGAAATAAAATAATTTATTTTAATTTTATTTCTAATTCTGTAACATAAAATCATGTTTACAGCTTGACTTGTAAGATTCATTACGGATGATAGATCTTTAAAGCTTAAATAAAATAAGTTGTATGTAAGATATTGCAGAAATCTTTATATATTTCAGTTTAAAATAGGTTCAATGTTATTAAGCATGGAAAAAATTCTGTTAAAATATCCTTCACACCTTCGTTTGATGGCATATGTTCGAGATACTAAACTTTTTATGACATTCTCATATAAGTAGGACCTTTATTTCCGTAGTACCATAGCTCAAACAAATAAAAATTATGCAAAAGCGTTAAATCACATAATTGAATAACGAATTTTAATAATAAATAGTAAACGGTATTGAAAACCAACTGCTAAAAATGGCAGCGAAATCTTGTCCGCAATTTTGCCTATTATAGCCCAAAAAAACCATTTCTGATTTAGCATTTAAAAATATAATGTTAAGAATCACCCTGTATATTCCGTCAATGAACTGAAATTAAAATCTAATCGAAATTACATTAAAACGTATCATGCCCGCGGGGTTATCGAAAGGAAGATTACAAAAACAAGCATGAAGTCACAAAATTAATCATTTTTTACTTCTACAGTCCACTTGAATCGATAAGAAATAAATTAATAAAAAACATCTAATTATTTGACTAATTTATATGTAGTAAAGGGATTTGTTTTTTTACTAACTTTAATTAGTATAGTTTATGAACTAGTATGTTTATAGTTTGGTACGAGTATATTTCATTCTTAAGGGGCTACATCCACCTACAAAGAAAAGGAAATTAATTTTCATATTTTTTTTCTAGAAGCTCCAAAATTTTCATATCCTAAAAATTTCAGATCGATACCTGCAGAAGCTATAGAATTCTGACCAAAATAAGTTCCATAGTGTTCGAAGGGACCATACTTCAAATTTTTAAAAAGTTGTCCCAAAATTCACGCAACAAGTAATTTTGATAGAAAACACAGGTTTATAATTAAAAATTGTAAATTTTTTATTGATTCATAAAGTATTCACTATAGGATTATGTATGGAATAGCATATTGGATAAATAGCCTCCACGGCTTTGCTGGCACATACGCACTCTTGACCGTTTTGCATAATTTCGTTAATACAGCGCTCGATTTCCTTCTTCAAGGAGTGGGTGGTCGTGGACTTGTTGGTATAAACCTTAGACTTAAAAAAAACCCAAAGAAAAAAGTCCAACGGCGTTAAATCGCATGATCTGGGCGGCCAATTCTGATCACCAAAACGGGAAATTTTGATTTTAAAAATCAAGGTATCATGAACAACTTGTCAACCACTCGTCACCCTTATTAACTTATATAATCCCTTTTGTTTTATAACTTTAGATGAATCAATTGAGCTGTAGAATGTCAGCCATCCAATTCTTCGAAAAGAATCTCATCACCTACAGGCGTCATATCCTCATTTTGTTCAATATTTTTGTGTTTAAATGATTAAAATTTTGTATCTTAATAAATTTACCTTTTAGCAATACATTCTACCAATACTTTCTTGGAAAAATCAATTTGAATTTACACATTTTTTCGGCAGATTAGGTACTTGTTAAGGAGCTGCACTTCTATACAAATTCTTTTAAAATAAGTTAGATTTTATACGAACTATTTAAATCCCCTATTTTCTATTGTAAAATTTCTAAACAAATAAAATTGATTCAAATCAAAATTTTCTTATTAGTCACGAATGATCAATTTTTCAAATCTCTAAAACCAACAATTGATGAGACCTTCTTAACAAATCTATCTATATATGTACTAATGATAATATATTTTCTAACAAACCAAATTAAAGATAGTTAGCCAGCATATCGAATTGCTTTTAAAATTTGAGAATTTATATCAAAGATTTATCTTTTAGAAAAAAAATATCAGATTACTCCTTCTATTTGGGTTCATATATTTGAAAGAGAAATATGTAAAAGAATGTGATGCTGCTACCAATTGAGTTCTTTTGATTTCGGAACATTTGATACTACCCTCATTAAATTGCTTTAAAAATTATTTGAATTAAATTAAAATTCTAGAAATTAAATTGATTAGAAAACTATACAAAAGTTTTCTTTAGAATTTATTAGATTTTTCCTCCTAACTACATACTGTTTACAATTTTAGAAATCGCATGTCATCTTACTTAGTAAATGCTATATATTTTAGTTTTCTTTTTAATATGTATGTTTAGTTTGGATATAAACATAGTCGAATGTCATAAAATATTCGACATTAAATTATTTCTGTCATTTATTACTTTCGCCTGGAAAATGAGTTATAATCGGTTGGCCTTTTTCTTATATAGTATTTTTCTTGAAAACCGATGCTCAGAACTCTATCTTTTAGAGGTGATTTGAATAGATTTTATGTTTTCAAATTTTAATTTTAAAGGATGTCTATTTCTATTTTTAGAATATAAGTAATTACTTTTTTAGTTAATTTGAAACAGTCAGGTCAATTGTAGTCGATGATTACTAAGACTGAAAATATTCTTAATAAATTAAGAGAAACTAATCATATTTTTTTTTTACTATAACAAACATGATAACACAAGATGATAGTCCAATTAATTTTAACGTTAGTAAAACATAATTAAAATCAAACAATATATTCTAAGAAATTATTTAAAACAAGAGTGAGAAATATAATTTGTTATCTTTGTTAGCTTGCTTAGAGATTCTCTAGCCATAGACTAAAAATATAGCTCTAGTCAAAGAACTTAGTAGAGATATCGGCTTGTCTAAAAACAAAAATCTATTTTGGTATTTGAATTATCATTAGTATTTTTATTGTTATGCTATTATAATGTCCCAATTTAAAAGCCTGTATCTCTAATATTGTTAGTTTTGAAAAATTCACTTTTATGTTCTTATAGGTTCCCAATGATATCTGAACATAATGCAAACTTTTGGAAAGAATACTCATAACATTTTCTAGTGCATGAAAAGCTATTAGATACTATCATAGTTCTCTGAAAAAAGTGTCAGCAAAGCTTGGATATCTACTTTATAGCTTCTAGCAAAATTGAATCGTAATTCTTCTTCTAATCTACTTTTTAGGGAAAACTGATTCAGGTTGGTTGTGGCGAGAATTTCCTTCATTTAGATACATAACTCTTTTGTATAAATGTTGACTTTTAGATAATAGTTAGTTCTAAATCGGGCGCTGTCCTAAGTACATAGTTAAAAAAAACACCAACAATTTCTTAATAACAACATTTAATATGTTTCCACTGCATAGATAGTGTGTCTTTCAAGTTCTTCAACAGGAACACGTAATAATTGGGTATGTTCCAGCATGTTAAATGTATAAAAGGATTGGACGAGGGATTTATAATGTCATGTTTAAAGTAAATCCCAGATAATATGAAAATGTGTGATAATTCTGTTTTGGTGCATTTTCAAGAGCAATAAAATTATTAAATAAAATAAAGTTTATTTTTTGGGAAAAATTGCATGCATCAAATATAATATGCAGAGAATAAAATGTCTGCATGCAATAATTTTACTACAAACATATTATCTTTAACTACTTTGTATACAAATTTTATATCATTTTATAAAGGAATCTTTTAACAATTAGAATAATTTTGGAACGTTCTGAAAATAGAAATTCAAAGAAAAATGTCAATCAAGCCGAAGTAAAGTTTTTACCTTGGAAATTTATTTTTAATTGAACAAGGAAGCGCCACCAACGAAATTTAAACCTATAAAAAGACACTTCATTCCTATATTATCAAAGCATTCAAAAAATGATTAATTATTCTGTGTCTGTTATGTTTCCAATGACGTCTCTCGAAATAATAAGAAAATAGAAAAATCATTTAACTAGTTAGAAAATTGCAATATAAAAATAGACACCCGTCAAAACATGACAATTAGATACCCCAGAAAAGTAATAAATTTGATAATGTAAATCCAGTACATAACAATGTATTACGACAAATTATTATATGCAAAAGAGGATGCGGGATAAAATTATCGTATTCTGGCTGTTATGCAACAGAATCCCTCATTTTCGAAACGAAATCTATATTTTAAGGATTTCGGAAGCTATCAACAACGATGACAATTTATCATCCTATTTCAATTAAATTCCTATCCTGGTATAGTTTACCGTGGCGGTGTGGTTCCCTTCTGGGGCTTTTTTTCATATCAAATGAATTCGATATTTTTTTTTTTTTGATAAACATTGAATCAAGGAATACCATGCTGGGAAACGATTTTTTCTTCTTTTTTTTTTATGAGTTTAAAAAAAGGGATTTTATATGCGGGATATTTATTTACTTTTTAAATTAAAAACTTCATTAAATTGGAATGAAAAAAAATTTATAAAAAACAAAATAAATTTTTTAAATTTCTCACAATTATTGAATTGAAAAATTTTCATTTAATACTTTTCATTTCATCCTGGAATTACATATATTTTACATCGAATTGTATTGGCTTTACTACACATGGTCACTTGTATTGCATGTATAATGAATAGAGAGTGGCGCATCTAATTTTGTTCAAATTTGGTGCGAAGATAGATGAATTGATTATATTTTGAGCAGAAAAACTAAACTGTAAGTGATTATTTAGAACCACTTATTGAGCCTAAATAAAGGATGCGACAGTGTTTTAAAAACTGTACTTTTACATCAATTGACTTAAATTCGCAGCAAATCCTGGATTTCTAAATCTTTTCCATGACAGACTATAATTTAAATGCAGTTCATCGTTAGTATGACATCAGAATCTGAATAAAATATCACATAGTTTGTCGCAACTGTTTGAATGTAGTTTTGAAAAGTTGAACTAAAGCTGTGAACTTGATGTCCTAGAAGAGTTAACTTTTCCTTAAATTTTTAAAAAAAAAATTACGAAAATTGTTATTTCAAAAATCGTTTCATTTCGATATTTTGAATAAATCGTTTACAATTGCCAATTTACATATATATTCATAATAATATCACCTACTTGCCAAAAACATTAAGAACTAATCTTTTTCTTCCTGTGAAAAGCAAGGCAATCTCAAATACCGTTTAACCCGACAATCTATCTTAACTTACGTTAGGCTTCTGCTCTTACTGTGAAATTGGTCATAATATTGTGCATAATTGACATAATTACTTGAATTTTTCCTTCAATTTTTATAATACGTCTGTAGTACGCCTTAGTCTTCTTTAGACAGACATTTTTATATTGACTGAACCATTGTAAAATTTCTTTAAACTCATCTTTTTCTTCTAAAGATAATATAGAGAAATTCTACTTAGTAGTAGTATATGCACACTTATAGTTAGTATAAAGCAGACATATTATATGTATGAACGATTTCATAAATCCTTGCTTCCGTTGGATTTCTTTGGCTTGTATAACATTCTCACAAAAAAAAAAAATGGAAAAAAAATTGGCAAAGTTGCTTCATCTGTTGATGGAAAATTGCCACTGAATTGAATTGAATTTTTAGGAAGATTTTTTTTTTTCCAATCTAAACGACTTTAAGATTCGCGACTTTTATCCTACATTCCCTTTTTTGATTTCTACCCGTTCATTAAGCATATATAGAGAAAGTATTGATTGAATTTTTGTAAATTAATAAATAAATAAAGTCAATTTTGAACATGTAATATCTTTAACTGTTTGGATTATTCCGAATTCGATAAAATTTTATCTTCGAATATAAATTCATTTAGAAAACATTTAAAAAAGAGAAACTAATATAAGAATAAATAAAAAGGGTATTAATAAAAATATGGTAATTCCTAGTTTTTTTTTGTTTAGTTTTTAATCTCTTCAAACGAATATCACACATAATAAAAATTCATTCTACCATCTAATAGCGTGCTAATGTTATGTTCCACCGATGAAATAGTAAAATTATCATATGTCAACACAGTGAACGTATCGTACAACATATTGCCTATCTAGAAAATTTAAAATATATTATATTATCATAATACGAAGACGAACAGATATCATTTGGAATCGGAAGATTAATAAAAACCATATAGAAACTTAAAATCGGCATATAGCCCAGTATTTGATCACCTATGGTAGAAATGGGACTCGTAGTTAACAAGTCTATATATAGTAGTTCAATGAATTAACTTGTTCTTTAAATTCAATTCAAATCAGAGTATCAGTTTTTGAAGTACACCCAACACTTTTCTTACACGCCTTTGGTACCAATGTATCAAAAAAACTCACGGTTATAGCACACTTCAAAAATTAGACAGCACTGCGGACTGCTTTAATATAGTAGTTACTGAAGAACCACCTTATTCGATCCGATTTTCTAGATATAAAATACCAAATCAAGTTAAAGTGAACCTATATTGTATTTCATTCAAATCGGACAACGCGTTTTTTAGTTATCATGTAGGCGGACGGATGGACGGACATGCATAAATTGATATAACTTCTACATTACATAACATTAATTATTTCTATGCGTTACAAGTGATAAAACTAATATACCTACTGGTAGAGTCTACCATAGGGCATAAAAAACTCCAACAAAATAATATTATTATTTTACCACAAAATTTTCAACTATAAAATTTAACAGAATTTAAGAATAAACTTGACTTTGAAGGGATTCAAAAACCAGAAAATAAAGAATGGAAGACACATTTCCGTGTAGAGTTTTTCAATGCGGGAAATTATTTGAACATGTGGTCCAGCTTTCGGATTAGTTTCTTAAAAGACTGATTTATGTTTTGTTATCAAACTGAATAATATATGAGTCTAAAGAAATACTATTTAGTCGAAAGCTAATTAGAATGCTTGATAAATTGTATTTTGATTGTGAGTATTTTAAAATCGATGACAAATTTAATATAGCTTAGCGATAATCACGTTATATAGACCTAAAATATTCAAAATAATAATCCAAAATTTTATTAATTATAAGTAAATATAGTAATGATTAAAGGTTTCTAAAATACATACGTCTTAATCCGCCTCATTTATAGAATCAAATCGTATAAGCCCTCTTAATATAGTTTTTTTTTATTACTCTTTCTTTAAGAAAAGCAATCATTGTAATGAATCAAAAGGATGTATACGGGAATCAATATCATAGCTTGCACATTCAATCGTGCAATTCATTATATATATGACAAAAAAAGAAGAATTGAATTCATTGCAATGTACTTTGGCTCCAATGTACTCAGACTTTATTGTCCTTTTAAGAAAAATAGACTCAAAGGACATCTTAGGAAGGAAACAATAAGGAATATCCATTTAAAGGGGATAAAATATAGTAAGAACTTCTGTACAACACCCTATATGCATCTTGACCTATTCTATAAGGATTCTTTTAAGTCCTAATGATAAATTATATTCAATTGAAAAAGCATTTTGGGTCTAGTCAGATTGTTTTATACAATTGGGGTAGACGCAATTGCCCGTTTATCTATTTTCTTAAAATTCATGTAAGATTTTCTTTTCTCAGAAAAAGTACGGGAATAAAAATGAACATTTTGTTTCAAAAGAAATCTCTTAAAAAGTATAATAAAAGTAATTCAATGAAATAAAAAGCTTGAAAAAATTGGAGGGCTTGGACTTCAGAATTTTCTTATTGGGGAAAGTATTCACAAAGTGTCTTTGCACTCAATTTGAGTTTTTCAAGTGGATTTTATTATTTGTTTTTGAAAGGACCACATTTTTGAAGATTTGCGTGCGGAAACTGAATTTGAATAGTATAATAATGGAGCAAATAGACAGAATTTCTTCCATTAAATTTTTGGAAAAATCTAAGAAAAAACTTTAAGATATCCTGCAATTGAAAAATATATAGGTACTGATTGCGTCAGAGAAATCGATTTTCTTGTGGATTATTACTTCATAGGATAGGGAATAACATTGATTTACCAGTAGATCAGTAGTTCTATACTCGAGAAGAGATAGACATATAAAAATGAATGAAAATATTTCGACTATTACTCAGAATTTAACAAGATATAAGTACTTATAAAGGGAATGCAATTACGGATGCTATGCACCCTAATAGGTATTCAGGTCTTTACAAAATTCTTTTAATGGCAAAAGGTTTAATACTTTGGATGACACTAAAATCTAACTCTAACAAATTTTTTGCTGGAGAAGCCTGATAAATTCTAAGAAGGTGAGATCTTTAAGTTTCCTGAAAGATGGAGAAAGGTTGTAAAATAAATATATGAATAATTACATTTATAGTAAAAACCCGGACACCACCCCGTAATTTTTGTAAGAAATTCAAAAATATTTTTCACATATTGTAAACATTAAAATTTGATCTATTTCTGTGAATCCAATGACAATTTCTTTTCGTATGTTAGATCTAACATGAAAGGCGCCAACTAAACAAGAGGAAGTAGATAATTATCTGTTTTGTGACAGCATGAAGTCATAATTTCAATATCACATTTCATATACAATATATAAAGGCTAGAATGTCCAGAAAAAATTACTCTATTCTCCAGAATTAGGACATGAACTGGTCATTCCAATTATCTCTGGTTGCGTTCGGTTGTTAAAGTAATCAACACACTCGTTTTAGATCGTATTTCATTCTACAAAAACAATGAACCCATGAAAAACAACATTACATTATATTTGCCCGTTCACAACAGGATACTCTATACTACTCAAATGTCCTTTCGTATTAATGACCAAACACATTTCATATAATTTTACTGGACGACACCATATTCTTTGGTTGTTCTTTTTAAATGCTGATGACAATGAAAATGTTATTTCCTTTGGATGAAATTTACGGATAACGACAGAAACAAATGTTAATTTTTTTTTTGAAAAGACAGACATTCAGGATACATAAATGTAAAGCATTTAGGATATGAATGAAAATGTTTCTAACTATTAGCTTGAAGGATAATAATAATAAGGTTTATGGGTACGAGGTTATTTTTTTCTTTTTTGTGTATGATTTCAAATCCTGATTGTATGCCAAAAAGATTTCGGTTTTTATAGTGCAGTGCGCATACAATTTTAATTCGAGCAAAAGGATATTTGTGTTAGATGAAAGAAATTATAATAAAAATACTATGAAAAAGCATTAAGAGTTAATTCAAATGTTTAAATTCTAGGCAGGAGATCTTTTGACACATGTCACATGTCGTCCTTTTGATCCTATTGGACATGGAGGTGTTAGAAATATATTCAGTTTTGAATTCGATCTGATAAATTTAAGGGGTATGTGGATTTGTCAAGATTTAATTGATTTGATAACAGGTTTGAAAAGGGTATGAAATATGGTATTTTTACGTGGCATCTATTTTTTTTTTTTGTTTTGGAAAATTAGGGTGTGGGTGGTGATGCAGTGGATTTTCATGATTTCTAGAAATGATTTAGCATTTTTACAATTTTAGTTGTTTAATTAAGTATAAATCTTATTAGGAAAATTGGTTTTCCAATTTCATAGTCAGACAAAAGAAATTCAGAAAATCAAATTACAGATTATAATTATTTGGAGGAGAGAGGAAATGCAAGTAACTTTTGCATTTATGCTATTTATATAGGTAGGTACATAGTAAATTTCTTCATAAAAGTGACCAAGAGTTGAATTCCTAACAAATTTTGATAGAAATCTATTTAAAATGGATTAACTAATATTCTAGGATTGCCCCAGTCTCCCATGCAGATAGGTCTTAATAACATGTAGTTAAGAACTTCAATGGTGATTTTTGTACAATAAAATTCGGACTTAATAAAAGTACATTTTTTACTCTCAATGCTCGTTCCATGTTGTAGTCATGTTATGGTCGACTTATGTACATTTTACTTCTTTCAATATGTTTTTTTATACTCGTAGCAAATGGTTGGTTGGAATCCTAATGAAGGTATACCTATTCAAATGATTACAAATTATTAAAATACAAATCTGCTAACTTTATTCAAATTTCTTACAATTAATTTCTTGTTACCCTTTGACTCTAAAGTGTTATAAACACATAATAGAATTAATTGTGTGAATTGTGAATAATTAAGGTTAATAACTCTATTTTATAAAACATATATAAACAAAAATGCCTAAATATGTGTTCTTATGAAACAATTTTAATGTTAAATAATATAAAAAAAGATTGCTTTTTGAAGAAATTTTCCATTATCTTAACGACCAATTCAAGGAACATTAAACATCTTACAAAGTTTATTAGAGGAAAAGTAGAAGGATCTTGTCGTATTCTTTGAAAAAGTATAACTTTTATATGCATCCTCTCGTAACAATCTAGTTTTGGGTTTCGTTTTTATTAGGAATGAATCATTTTCTCAACTTTTTGAATTCCCTTTTTTTTTTTTGGAAAATACAAAATTAACATTTATTACTACAACACTACATACATTTTCCATTCTATTGAAACGTTGTTGCTGTTCATTTTGATGATGATGATGATGATGAAATGATGATGGTCCTGAGATGATGATGTTTATGATAATAATTTATCTTTTTTCTCACATTTTTCTTTTTATAGGGATCCATAAAAACGATTTATAGAAGTGGATCATAAAATCATAAGACTGAAGATTTTTTAATATTTTGGACAAACAAAAGTCAAAGTTGAATGAGCACTTTTTGGTCTTGTGTAAATCGATTTAATCATTATGTTAAGAAATCCCATGTTGAGTTTATTGTAACATAATTTTATTTTGAAAAATTTTGATTTTCTTAAATTATTATATATTTTTTAAAATGCAGACAATTTGAAAGAAAATTTTCAACATATATCCCGAAAATATGAAAACATATTTAAAGAAAAATATGTTTGTATTCATGAAATAGTATTTTCTTATTGATTTTAAATAAGAACGTCCTTTTTTCTTTGTTGGAAATGTAAATAACAGACCCAAAAAGTAATTCCCTTTTGTATAAAGATGGGTTCAAATTGCGAAATGAAATTATTCATACTATATGGGAAATATTTAGCCTAGGAGGATTCAATTCAATTGAAAATTATTTTAAAACAATTTGTTATATTTTTTATAATATAAAATGTAATCCGGAACAGAGGAACTGAATTATATTACATCCTATTTGAAGATTCGACTTAGAAATTCGTTCATTTTAAAGACGTTTCAGTTACAACCGAGTTTATTATATGCAGACTAGAAGTCAGTGCTACTGGTAATATTTAAAAAGTTTGTAAAAAGACTTGTTCACTAGGATTTAATCTCGGATTCTTTGAAGTCAAACTGTCTAAACTAATGAAGCTGTTGTAAAAAGAATTATTTTGCTGGTTGACCACATTTTCAATAAGAAATTTTATTTGGTATTCCTAGACTCTGTATAGTATACGTTTATCATAATAATTTATAAGAACAATTTTCAAGAAAATTTATAATAAGAATTACATCACGAACATGGCAATCTGAACCCATCTTAATAGTGTGATTTCATTTTGTTGATATTCCATCAATTTCCAATCATTTTCTTCAAGGAAAAAAAAATATATATATAATAATAAAATTCACCCTCTTTATGGGAAGCATTAAATCAAAAATTCTCGATTTAAGTAAACAATAAACACAATTACTTTAACTTACCCTCAAGAAAATCGTTTTCTCTTGAGAAATCTTCTGTATATATAGTATAAGAAAAAAAACGTTGTGGAAGAAGATACTTCCTATGGAGTAGAACAATCCATAGAAATATATAATGTATCTATATACATCAAAAAGAACAACATCTCTCCATCCTATAAGTTTAGTGTATACTTATACATCGGTAAACATCCTTAAAAGCGCATCCATTTCCGTGTTTGTTGCCAAAATCAACAACAAAACTCAACAATAGAAAATCGACATTTTTTTCTTTTACTCTTCTGTATCCTTGGTGAAATTCATTTCACGTTTATTGATTGTTGAAATTAAGGTGGACGACAAATGTATCTTTCGCTACTGTGTATATAGAGACTAAAAATTGTATATAGATAACATTATCAATGTCCAAACAGACTATATATACATATATATAGAAACAAAACAATTGAAAGAGTTTTCTATAGAAATATATAATCAAAAAATAGAAAACTCATTAAGACTTTTGTATACTATTTCTGGTGGTTAGAATTGATGCGGTTTTTGGTTTCTTTGAGTTTCATGCAACCACTTTTATTGTAGTAGTATCTAACATAAAACTTTTAAGTTTGTCTCGAAATTGAAATCAATTGAATTGTTTGCTTTTGTATTATTCCAGTTGAATATCACACGATCTTTTGATAATTTTTAATTAGATTTTATGTGATTTTTATTAGATGTCATATTAAAAAGGAATCCGAACAAAAGGCAAACAATAAATAAAAATCTTATTTTAAAATTTAATCAATTGGAATGTATTTTATTGAAGCAAAGAAAGTAACTACTTGAATGCACCCGTATTAAATTTTTTATAGGATTTGAAACACAGTCTTAGAAACTGTCCTCTAATGAGGTTGCTCTTTTATTGAACTTTTGTATTTTAAAATTTAAAACTTATTTTTTTTGTACTCTAATTTGTTCAACTAAACGGAACGAATTTATTTCGATTTTAAAATGATTTATTTAATCAAATATATTTTTTATAGATTTGGTTGGTACTGTGATAATAAGACAGGAGAATCACGTATTGGTCTGTCCGGAAATTTCGTGCAGATTTTTAAAATGAATTTAGTTATTTATGTAATTATCTATTTAACATTTTGTTCCACAATATTTCCATATCTTTCACGATATCGTCTCACGTTTCTCAGTAAAAAAACTGCTGTTTTTAATTCCAAAGAGTCGAAGTTCTTACCATTAAGAGAATTTTGTAAAGACTTGAATAGGTGATAATCTGAAGGTGCTATATTAGGTGAAACACGGCTTATCTCTTTTGTTGCTTGTGCGGCATTTTTGCCTTTTTACTAATAGATAAGCATCAAGTATCTAAAATGCACTTTACTGTCTTCTAGTTTCAGAGGGATACAAAAATGACTGGAATCAATTTATCTCGAACACTTTCTTCACTAAAGATGCATTAAAATGTCCATTTTCAGAATATGGTATACAAGTCATATATTTTCAACAATATTAATATGTTGTAATAACTTCCAACGTCGTCTTACTAAATTCGTCGCAGTAAATTTCCGAACAACCCAAACCCAGGATGGATGAAATGTGACATTCTGACAATTTATAAATTGCCTATTTTCAGGTGGTTAAACAATAGGACAGTCTACGTATTTTAATTCCAAAAATATAAAGCATTGTAAGTTCTCAAACAAGGACATGTCTATGGGTTTAGAGCACCTCGAATATTATAGTTGTCAATTACCGTAAATATTTAAATGGTAATATTATATAATATATTATAAAATACATTTAATATTTGAAAATAGTTATTTCATTATTTAGAAAGGAATTTTTAACATATATCATTCCCGGAGAAAAACTGAGTATAATTTAAAAATATTACAAAACATCTATAAAAGAAGAATAATTTTTCATTCGTGACAAACAAGATGCCTTCCCCTTTTCTAACATTGTACCTCAGATCCAATAAACAAAACAGAAAAAAAAACATGAAAACAACATATTCACTTAACAATTTTCAACGGTATACCAGTTAAAATTCATTCAATATATACCACAAACAACAATGAAAATTATTTAACCACGTGCCACCACCTACCCACCCGATTTCAATATATTTATTCGAAAATGAAAAATTCTTTTTTTTTTTTTATGATATACCTTTCCATAAGGATAATAAAAAGGACAATGCAATGGAGCGCATTCTGTTCGAAACAATTTCATGGTTGCCGCAGTAAATTTTATCGAAAAAATATAGGACAAAAGAATGTTGAAACATTATACATATAATATGAAAAATAAGGGTTTTCCAGACCGTCCTCGATTTCAGCTCCTCTGTTTAGAATGACTTTAATGGTAAAAGTATTCTACGAGTACATAGAAACATGAAAATAATAATGAGAAAATATAAAAGACACATATTTTGTTGTAATCTTATGTGGTAATAGTTAATTCTTGTGAAAACATCCGTTTTCACTTTCTCTATATGAGAAGAAGAAGTATGACGTTGGTATTATTAGAATAATGCCTGTATGGCAATTTTAAAAGGTCAACATGAATTTTCCAAATATATCCCATCTAGCATTTGAGAATAGAAAAAAGGATCCGCTATGTTGCCAGCAGTAGGAAAGTAACTATTCTCTGAGGATAATAGTTCATGGTGCTTAAGAATGTGGTCTTAAGGTGCATAATAGCGAATTGAAGCAGGAAAATTCTTCTTCAACTGGACATTTCTGTTTCGGTTTCAAGAGCATATTAATTTAAGTATCCGTCAATATCTATGGTCTTGATTTTTAGACTGAGTACGAAGAACCATGATTGAAGATTGCCCACAAATGACGAAAAGCTGGTCAGATATAGAAGAAGATGCCATGAAATTTTTTGAACAGTTATATGTTGCAACGGTATCAAAATTGTCAATAGTCAAAATGTGGGTATAAAGAAACTAATATTTGGATCATAGAGTCTTTTCATACTATGTTTTTTTTTATCTAACAATTTCCTTTTTTACCATTTCCTAGTCTAGTTTTCTGGACGTTTGGTGTACACGCGTTTAATGGATACAACAGGAAAACTCATTTCTCTCCTAATATTTTTCTAGCCTAATTCTTATTTTACCAGATAAATATCAACAGCCCAGAAAAACCATATAAACAGAAAGATATTGCATGACTTTTGTACTTAATTTCTTTGGCCTGAGTATACTGTTAATTGAAATGAATTTTTGATGTAATTGCGAGTAAAGACCGACTAAAACACAAAATTTACTTATCTTACGAGTATGTCCTGAAAAAGCATGGACACATAAAAAAGATACTAGAATATATATCTGAAAGAAATCCTGATGAAAAACAAGTTTCAAAAAATAACAGAAACACTTAAGTGACTTGTACAAATAACTTCCGGTTTTTCTTTTCTGTAGATTTTATGTTGTTTGACTGTTGCTTATGCAAAGACCATTTTCCAAACTGTGAAGATCATCTTGAAAAGTGATTATATCCATACCACCTTTTTTCAGTTGTTGTGTGTATATTTTTTCTTCTCTCTAATATTTATTGTTTGTAGACGACAAAAAAAAAAACGACGACAGGTCCTTGAAGTTTTCTTTTGATTCCTTGACACATATAAACTGGATATTTTCCTGGTCTTACGAGATAAGAAAACCGGCTGTTAATTTAAGCTCTCATTCCATTGATGCGGTTTCTATGTTTTCTTTTTTATCGGTCTGTTTTTTTTTTATGTCCTTCATCATCCTTAAACTGAGGGTCGTTTTCCCGGTGTCTTTAATTACTGGATGGTAGCTTTTTTCTGTGTTGGTTGTGTAGACACTTTGAATTCTTTAAAAATTAGTCTCAAGAAAAAAAAAAGAAGAAATTTAATGTTGTTTTTATGCCATTTCTTGTTATTCATAATTAATAATTTAAATATGGTGACTAGAAAATATTTTCCCTATTTCTGGTAAAAATAAGCCTTCAAAAATAAAACTGAATTTTTAATGATAATCAAAGTTTAAGAGTGAGAATAATATCATTTTCATGGATAAAATGAAAATGCGCCATAGTATAAATTTTGATATAATGAAAATTTAATGAGAAATTTTTGTAGCCCTTTAAATGGTTGATCAAGAAATTTAAGTAACAACTGGGAACTTTAATCAACTTTAAAAATCAATATCAATGACCAACAAAGCCGAATTCGAATTGATCCATGTGGGTTGTGTGATAAAACGTAATTAAAATAAAATTCTTTAATTGCATTATCGCGAATGGAGTTTTTTTTTTCAAAAGGATGTAAAATCATCATCATGAAATCTAATTCTTTCAAAAAAGGGAGATGTCTCAAATTGCAATCAATTAAATTCAAGTGCATGTACTTAAGGGGCAACATCTACCTAGACTTCCGAAAAAAGGTCTAAATTCATATTTCTTTCTCAGGAAGTATTTAGAGAAGTAAGATTAATTCTTTATAGCTAAAAGCTAAAACGTACATTTATTAAGAGCTTAAGAAATAGAAAACTTAAAAAGATATAACCACATATGGAAACTCTTGAATTCAAACGGTTGAGCTGAAGTCAAAAAATAAATCGCGTTGTTTAAGTCAATAACAGCGAAGGGTCGTTGACGAGAAAAATATGTTTAAAGTTTCAACATGTTTCTCGGACTTGCTTCGTCCAGAATAAATACTTATGGTAAACTTTGTCAAATCCACAGATAACGATCTGAAATTATCATAATATATTTTCAAACTTGGAGCCTTTAAAAAATGCATAATATCGATTTAACTTTTTTTCTGGGTAGATGTAGCCCCTTAAATATACATCCAGAAATGCATGTGCGTACATATTTCAGCTTCCGTATTTTTATTGTGTCTTATTTTTGTGTGTTAAGAAAATTGAAATGTGCATCCTCTGGGAATAATTTGCAGTCAATTCTCATGATGAGATCGTAAATGTTAACATCGAGCACATGTGAACCAGATCCTCAGTTGGTTTTGTAGAACGCAGAATTGTATATCAAATGAAAATAAAATAAATATATATATATATGCCTATAGAATATATATACTTGTAGTATTTTTGTGTAGAAGACCAAGTTTTGTTAAGAATTATAACACGTGAAGGGGAAAAATTTATACGCATTTAAAGAACATATTTATATACTGTGAGAAAGAAATCTTTAAGATTCCAAAGATTCTTCTTCATCATTTATAAAGAAAACTGTTTAATAAGAATCCCTTGGGTATGCCAATCACATGAAACATAGTTTCCTTGTCAATAACACCTTATTTCGACAGCAAAATAGGTGTATTAAAAATGAAATAGACTTAATTTGAGTCTAATTTATGAAATGATTTGTTTACAGAGAAATCTGCTAATTGGAACGCTTGATAATGGGGATAATTTTATATTTAGACCAAAACTATATTAATAGTTTTAACGAAAATCAATATTTTGAGGTGCAGGAAAAAATACTAATTTCGTAATGATGATCTGTTTACCTCTCAGTCTGTATCATTTTTGTTTGATAAAATTTTGTAATAAAAATGTATTCTAATGAAACGATATGATGTGATTAGGTGTACAAAACAAAGTTTATTATTTTTTTATTATATTCTAACAAAATAGCATTTGCAGGAAGCCCTGTGTTTGTGCTTCAATCGTAAGAAAAGTGGCACTGAAAGTTATAGTTTACTTGTGGAAGTAAACATGCTCTATGTGAAACCTTGACAATGATTCAATTTGAAGTAATGCAAGAAAAACATCCAGAATATGCAAAATGACAAAATAAGATGATTTTGCAATGTGTTTTATCAATGGTTGTCATATAAAGAAAACCTTGAAAGCACTTAGATGAGATGTTTTATCTCACCCGCTATATTCACCAGACATTGCACATTTGTTTCGATAGATCCATGGCCTAACTGAACAGAACAACACTTCAAAACTTATGAAGGTATTAAAAAATGGCTGGATGAATGGATTGTCTCATACATTTGCTGCTCGAAAAATGGGAGCTAACGATGGACAATACTTTATGAAATATGTGTATAAATAAAATGTACCATATCTTCAATGAACGTTTTTTTTTTTTATCAAAATACTGATTGAAGCTCATTCAAGTACCCAATATTATATGTAGAGTGATTTTTGAGGCGTGGTGAACTTTAAATTCAAAAAAAATAGCATAAAAAGTTAACTTTTGATCAAAGACATTTCTTTATTCAAAAGACCAATTCATTGCAATAATATTTAAAAATGATTTCGAGCATATGATCACTACGGTTGTTCGTTCTTAACTTAACGCATTCTGTCAGTCCAATTTTGGGTCACTTTTTCGAGCAATGTTGGCTTCCAAGTCGTTAATTGTCATTAAAAACCAGTGGTTTCACGTAACTCCATAGGAAAAAGATGTCAGATCGCACCACATTGGAGGCCAGGACCATTTCTTGAAATCACATTATCCCCAAATCATGATTTCAATAAATCGATGATTTGTGTTGTTGTTTTAAAGAAATAAGTACCAATGCCACAAACGTGCAAACCGCATTTTTCTGGATATAATGAGGTATCTGGCGTCTCCTCTGGATTAGTTTCAATCTAGAATCGACAATTTTACTTATTAAGCCAAAAGAAGCCTCGTCACGCGAATCGATGACCGATTTTCAAAGTAAATTTGGATAATTCCTAATCGTTCCTCAAATATTAGTCTATTTATGATTATTAGTCAGACTATACTGAACATAAATATCAAAAAGTGCTGTGAGAATGGTAGCTCGGATTGAGAGTTATACCTATAAGCAGTTCTATCTTTGATCATACTGTCACGTACTGTATAGAATTTTTTCATAATGACTATAGTCCACTTACACCGGTTTCACTGTGTAATAAATTTTCATTTAGAAAGAAACTATAAAAAAAAAAGTTATATTTAAATGAATTTTTAAAAGAAAAATCTTGAAAATGGTTTAATTAATTTCTACTTCTTTTTAATCATAAAAAAACCTATAATAAACGTTTCGACTAATAACCACTTTCGAGAAGACTTTAAAAAAAAATTCTTTTAATTATGTCGCGGAGGTAAAAAAAAAAAAGAAAATAGGAAACACAAACAAACAGCAGTGCCAGTAATCACCGACAATCAAATTAAATACTAAAATTCAACTTAAATTTGTTTTTCCTATTTTCATTAAAAAAAAAAGAAAAGAAAATCACCTGCTGTGCACTGTTTTGTGGACTACTTTGTTGTTTGTAGACTTTTCGGGGTGGTATTTAAATAAATTCTACCATTTCATGCCGAATATTTTAGCTTAAAAAGTTTCTAAAAAAAAAAAAAAAATACATAAATAAATTTCCCTAATTCATTTGGCTCATCAAAATTTCTCTATTTTTTTTTTTCCCCAAGTCTAGATAAAAGTAAATTACAACTCAACATCAGTTTTTTTTTTTTTTTTAACCTTATTACTTAGTTAATAATTCGATGTAAAGTAGCAATTTTCCACTCCCATGTTAACAAAGTAAGGGTGAACAGAAAAAAAAAAAAGAAAATGTAAACTACCACCTCCCCCACAAAAAAAATCCAGTTCATTTTCATGGTTTAATTTCACCTTATGTAACATAAAGAAATTACAACATCATCATTCCGCCCCCCGCCTTTGGTTAAATACATGCAATTTCAGTATTAGATGAATTTAACATCAACAAAATACCACCCAATTTTTACACTATTATACCACCCACCCACCCATTCCGAAACTGGAGAAAACAACCATCCACAATCATAACCAAAAATTTCATTTCTATAGAATAGTTTTCACAACATAGTAAAATATTTTATAGTGTGATTGAGGTTATGTTTTTAACTTAAGCTTATGCTGCTATTTACTAATTTTCGAGTGTCACGACATTGAGAAATTGCTTCATATCCATATTATACCACCACGTCCGTTTCTTTTCGCTTTATAACATATTGGTCCTACGGATTTTCTTTTCGTTTTTTTTCTTTTCTCTAGTTTTCATTTGCGATAGCAGTGAAAAGCTTTTAAGACATTACCACCACGATTATGGACTTCCTTTCTCCATATTACATGTCCTATTCTCGTATATATATATGTATGTATATATATGGACAACACACTATATTTCAAGAGAATGACTCCAGAATTATGTCATAAAACAAAAATCGACTAAAGCTTAAACTGAAGAATATGGGAGCCTGAATGTTAATGTAATATATGTAAGTACACAGGGTGTTTCTGTTATATATTAAAAAAAATTTTGAGAATATGTAGAAATAAAGGATTTCAAAGGGCAGGATAAATTATAAAACTTCTGCTACACAAATTTTTGTACTTTCTTCCAAGGTATTGATTGCATGATTCAGAATTTGGTTGCTTATTTTCAGCTCTTCAAAATTTAAGCATATTTTTAATGAATTCAATGTCAGAAAACTAAAAGAAAGGATCATCAGATCTTGCTTATGTAAATATATGATGGGCCTGCAGTAACTGTCTGATGTAAGTGATATAAATTTTCTTATTTGCAGCAATATTTCAAGAAATGTCGTTATATATGTATGTAGAGCTAGATCAAACATTTTCTAGAAACCTACCTATTTTTCCCTTCCAAATGCAACAATTTTGTTTATTACACCTTCTTGCTGTTGTGTAAATTGAGGCTTACTATCACGTACGCGAAAAAAAACTAAAGTTATGGCCATTTCTTACTAGCTATTGCCGTTAGGTTATCTAATAGATAAAAATTACTATGAAATAGTTGTTTCAATCAAGCTGCCCTAATGGTATTTCTAGTCTCTAACTAAAAACCAATCTAGAATCTAGTTATCTATCTAGTTAGATGTGGAATAACAATCATTTCTATCTAGATTTTAGCTAGATTTCCTAGTAGCTATCATCTAGTTGCTCAATATAGCTGGATTTAATGGGAATCTAGTCAAATTTCGTTTAAAAAGTGCAGATTTGTGAGTCGTTTTCTATATATGTCTGCTTGTAGTCACGAAATATACCGATTTTCCTTATAAATTTTCTTTAAAATAACTAACTACCTATACGAGCATAACAGATTAAGTCAATTCCAATTTGTTCTCTATATTTTTCCAATTAATTGGAAGTACCCTGTTATATAATATGATTTTGTTTACCACTATTTTGAAATTTATGGTTGGCAGGATTTTATCCACTTTCGCATTCACTTTAATGTTATTACTATATTACGCAAGTTACCTTGAGAACGCGGCCCAAGCAAAGATGGGTGTTAAAGTAAGCATAGTTTATACACTATGGAAGTTTTAATAGTGGAACAATATAATTGTATGAACCTGTTTTTTGGTATCTTTTAACGAAGAAAACCAAACTAAGACCGAACCGAAACGGCTCAGAATTATACGATGTCGTGATTCTATGCTAATGAGATTCCGTTACATAAATAAGGATAAGAAAAAAAAAGGAAAGTAAACGAAATCCAAAATAATAGCAAAGAAATCACACAAATATTTTCTTATTGGCTGAGGCATGCGAAAAATTATCAAAAAAGAAAAACTTAATCCTTGATAATATTTATTGTAATTTATGATTTTTTGCTTTGTAAGAAAAGTTGCTTTCATTTCATTTCTTTATTTTTGGAGAATTTTATTCATGAGTTGATTAGATTAGATATAAATTGAAAGCTTTGGATTAAGTGTACTTAAAATCTAGTGATATTTTTTTTTTTTTTTGTATACATTAACTTACTAACAAATAATGTAAATGTTCAGATCTCATGACAAATTTTCATTCAAAAAGTTAAAGTCATGTCGTCGGACTTCATAAATAATATTAAAGGATATAAAAGTCCAAATGTAAATAATAAATTTTATAGGATTTTATTTAAATATTTGTTTTTATTAAAGTACTTAAAAGAAAATTATACTGACTGATATTTTAATCCTGTTTATATATTAAAGTCAGTATGTCCTTTGTCAGAAATTTAGTTATACAAACTCAGCAGTGTGTAAGTAAGAAAAACAACATAACTGAATAGAATTTATCTTCTATTAGAGTTTTCATTTTAATTAGAAGAATCTAATAAGAAATTCAATATAGTAACACTAGTCCTGTTGATTGCTGAGAAAAAGATCACAGTAGGGATTTTAGTAAATTCCAAACCTCTTTGGATAAATAGCAATTTTCAATCCACATGTGCTAATTTAAAAAGAAAAATGATTAAAGTTTTTTTTTTTATAAGTAATATCGTTTTCTTTTCCGTGAACATTTCTAATAAAAAGCTTTAGGGTGGGCTTTTAAATTCCAATAACTTTAATGGCAAAAAAGAAAATTACATAGAAAGTAATTTAATCACTTCGCTGAGACCAATTAATTTACAATTAAACTTTTAATTATATTGCAGGCATAGTTCTGGTTGGAGACCAGACAGAAAAGGCTCGATTTTTTTTTGTTTTAAACTAGATCTTATTCTAATTACTTGTAAATATACGAAGGTATAAGCTAAAATGACTAAATTGGATGGTTTTTCCTTTTTCCTTTTTTCAATATATTTTATATGTATATTAAAAGTACTTGCTTTTACTTTTACATGAATACATTTAAGCTCTTAAAAGCAGTAAAAAATTCTTTTCAATTGAAAATATGGATATTAAATGGCTAATAATTTTATGTTCTATTCCGGAACAGAGCAACTGGCGTAAAAAATGACAAGGAACAAAACCAAAAACTTTTGTTCTTTTTCATGTGAACATCTCTTTACTTAATATATTTTTGATTTTTAGCCATATTTTCATCCATTTCTCCATAAATCTTTATTTCACCATCATTCACAAATGCCTCAAACAATTTCAATTTCTTCTCAATAGCTTTCAATTGCTTAAATAAGAAGGTATACAATCGGTTGGAAATGGAAATATTAGATGGATGCACGAGCTCTTCTCCCATTCATTATAAAATTATAATTTGTTCCAGAACAAATTCTGTTTTCTGGCATACATTGGCCTTAAGATTATCATCTCTTGAAAAATCTGTAAATATTTTGTTATGGAAAACATTACAATAAAAAGTACAATTCCTTAAATTTTATCAAAATTAGACCATAATTCATTTCATTCAAGTTTGTAAATTAAGAAAACTTAGGAAATTGATTAGAAGTTAGACGATTTAGACTTTCATGTTGAGGGAATAAAAAAAATTTGTAATTTCAAATTTAATTGATTTGAATTAAATATAATTAAAAATAAAACTTTCTATAACACTTTCCGGTTTTATGTTTCTTTAGAAAAAGTCTCAAGTTTTCTTTAGATTATATTCAAGAAATAATGATTTTAAAAATTGACCTAATTTAACTTTATTGTAATTTCAAAGTCCTTTATTTAGTATTTCTCAATATTTTTATTCAAATTTTCTTAGTTCTATTTCGAATTTAAGATCTCTAAAATCAGTTAGAAAGGAGTCATGGGCAAGAAGTATATCTATATTATATTTTTAGAGTTTGTACAGATTGCTTTTATGTCAACAAGTTATACGAAAATTGACGATAAACTTTATGAAAAGTTTTTAAAAATATTTGCCACTTCTTGTATTAGCTTCCAAATAAGTGGGACAATCGAAAAGTTAATCAATCAATAATAATAATAATATACATACTTATATATAGTATATTATTTTGGTTAGAGTTGAGTTTTTATAGGAAATTTTCGAGATTTTGAAGATTTTGGTTTTTATGAGTTTCTTGATGACGAAGAAATTGTTTTAAGTACTTTTTTATTTAATTAATTTGTAATAATTTTTAACGACCGATTTTTCCAATTCATATACGATTTTCCAGTTAAACAAAATTCTATTAAAATAAAAGCACTTCAAATTATGAATTTTAAATCAATATTAAAATTTACATACACACAAAGGCTTTTTTAAGGATTTAGAAGTAATAGCATAAAGTAATTTTTAAATTAGGCTTTGAGGCCCGATCGGGTCTCTTGATAATAAGGACTTTCAAAGATTGTAAATTCAAATGATTCTTCTTGTGTACTAATATCTAATATCTTCTTTTTCTTTAACATTAATAGCGTGTTTTTTTGGGAAAAATAAGCACGCTTAGCATGTTGTGCTTTTTCGGGAATTCTATGGGTTACTATTCTACTTTTTCCAAAAAAAACCCGTTTTTTAATCCATGTTCTTATCACTTTTAATTCCGGAATCACTGAAATAATTTGATTGAAAGCATACAATGTATGGTAACGATGTTTGTTTGTACCAAAAAATACGCCATAACTCTTTACTGATTTAAATTTACCTACAAAAATAATACTGAACACTGTCACATGTCTTGGACATCTAGCTATACTAGTCTGTGATAACAGCTTTGCTTTGGAGCCCTCTAGCTTTTGAAAAGGATTAAAATCATCTATCACCGTACATAATCCCACTACTGAATAATCTTATATAATAAATCTATTTATTTGTTTGCAGGTTTGTATGTTCCGGGTAAACTCCAAAACTACAGAACTCATTTTCATGAAACTTGGTATATATGTTCTGGATAAGCCAGGCTACAATATAGGTTATGTGTTTAGTCGTTAACGGGCGTCGCGGAGATTTTAAAATATAGAAATGTCCCTAATTCAGCAGTAGTCGACAAACTTGTACAATTCGAGCAATGCTACGAGTACCAGCTCTAGTAATACACAATAATGACAAAAACTATAAATTTCTAAAAATTTTTAAGAAAAAACTAAATCAAAAGAATTTTCTTTTGGAGTTTTTTAAAATCATTTATTTTTATTTACTCACTGATTTTTTTTTTTTCTTTCATGTACATTTTTTTTTGCATTTTTCATTTAAATATTTTACAATAATAATTTTAATTTAACTACATTTTATGTTTTTAGACACAGACTCACACGAAAATTGAACAACTTTTTTTTTTTATTAACGAGTTTTCTTTAATTTTAAAATATTAATTTCTTTTTGTATTTTTTTTTTTTTGTTTTTATTTTTTTTTTAATCTTTTATTTTTTAATTAATACTTAATATAACAGTTTCCTTGTAACACGTCTAAAAATCGTCACCTTTTAAATTTTTTTTTTCAAATTCTTTAAAAATTCCATGAAAAACCAATAGATTAATTTTTTTTAATGTAATTCCAACTTTCATAAATCGGAATTCGGCAGTAATTTGTCATAGAATTTAACCGATTTCTTTTTGGTAGAATTTAAGAAAAAAAAAAATTAATAATAAATAAGTTAAAAATTGTTAATTATTAAACTTTATTTATTTTTTTTTTTCATTTTAAGGTTTTTTCATTTTTAAACGGGGTTTAATTAAAATTGACCAAAATTTTCATAATCTTACTTTTTATTTTAGGTTTTTCTTTTAACTTTCATTGTTTTAACTACTTGAGGAATGTTAAAATATATCTTTAAATCGTTGGTTTAGTATATTTAGAAAATATATATATAAGTTGTATATAAACTAATCAAAATCAATCGTAAATAAATTATTTAATGTTTTATTACAATAAATATGTTTATGCAATTTCAACAGAATTGTTTTTTTTTGTTAAAGAACTTAATACTTAAGATTTAAAACCAAAAATACCAGCAAAATATTATATAATGAATAATGATGTCCTTTAACTAGAATATCACTTAATGCTGTTATGTCCAACAAATATACATATTTTAATAAATTGTAAAATTTACTTAGAAAATTATTCATGACCCCATTTTTGGCACCACAAAATTGAAAGTTGAAAGACTGTTTTAGGTGTTTAAACATGGAAAGGCAGTGAAAAATCGTTGATTAATCAGACATCCAAACACCAATAGTCTCGAAAATGGTCATATAGTATGTAGAAAATGGAATCTGGATTAGTCTTCGGACGAAATAGCAAGACAAGAGATATAAGATAATGATTGTAAACGAATCAAAGTTATTTCAAGTTATCTGATATGAACCTTTTTATTGATTCCAATAGAAAAGTCTTCTATCAAATTAACAAGCACATCTAGACGACACTATTTGTAATTCGATTAAGATTAAATCGAATCGAAAAAATATTGTAATTCCTATTTATTTTCAATACGTAATTGAAATGTAAAGAATTACATTAAATTTATATAATCAGACCTATTCTTAAAGTTGTTAGTCTCACTTCTTGGGTCGAATAAAGTGTTCACATAAGAGGCGATAATTACGACAATAATCATCACTTTGATCATTTTCAAAAGCGACGAGTTAGGTTATTGCCTAAACATTGATTGAAAGTGACAATCTGAAAATTCTCACCTAAAATTTATCACTTTCAAGCGATAAATTGCCTTTCGAAATGTATGAAAACGACAATCAATTGTCGATATTAAAACAGTATTTGGTCCTGATTCTCAATATTTTGTTAACGAGATTAAATATAATCTTCTTCTATACATATTTATTAATGAAATTTTATTCGATTTTTATTTTATTTAATTTTTTATTTAATTTTTAGGCATTTTTATTTTTCGAATTTTTAAATCAATAAATCATAAAAAAAAACCCCGAACAAAGTAAATTTAATAACGTTTTTAAATTTAATGAATAAATTCTTTGTTTGTTTTTATAAATACGTAAAATATATTTAAAAATATAAAAATAATAATTTAAAAAAAAAAATGGAGTCTTAATTTTTTGTTTTATTAATTTTTCTATTTGTTTTTATTGTTTTGATCTCAAATTGTAACTTTAAAAAAGAAAAAAAAAACAAAAATATAATAAAATACAATATTTAAATTTAATGATAAGTTTTATTCGTTATAATAAAATAAAAACTGTAGTCTTTTTTCTTAAATAAAAATTATAATAAATTACTTTTTTAACTTATAAATAATGAATAAAAGGAAAAAATGGAAAAACTAATAATGTATATAATTACTATATTATGTTTTCTTTTTAATATTTTAATAATATAATATTTTTAATAATTATGTTTAACTACTTTTCTAATAATTATGATATCGTGTTTTTGTTTCTATTTCTTCCTCAACCAAATATTTTAGTATATTTTTTAATTTTTTTATTTTTTTATTAATAAATACGCATTTTACCTTTTATTTTTACACCCACAAAAACTAATTAACATTTTTATTTAGTTTTAATATTCAGGAATTATGAATATAAATTCGTTTCCATTTTTTAGTTTTTAGCAATTTACATTAGGAACTTGGAAAAATTATGAATTGTAAGAAACATTTTTGAATATATGTAAAAAGCTGTAAAATTCGGATTAATGATGATTTCTTAGTGAAGTTCAGCGATGAAATCGTGTATTTCCATTTGAACAAAATCGTATCGAAAATACGATTCGACCCATCATTTGTTATCGCGTAAGATGAGATCGAAAACATTTTACACTGTGATCGTATAAAATTCATTCGAGTTGTCGAAAACAGGGGTGGAATCGTATAACTCGATTTGAACCAAATCGTATCGAAAAAACATGGAAATAGCAATGTATTTTCGATACAATTTACTGTCAATCGAATTACACGATTCCACTACAGATCTACGCCTGTTCACAGAATAAAAAACATGGCCGAAAATTGAAGAATCAAACAACTCTTTAAAAAAAACTAAAAGATCTTTTAAGTTATCTCTTCGTACGTGTATCTTTGGAAAGATCCACATCTGAAGAAACACAAAGTCGCATAAATTCAAGTAACAAGTGAAATCTTCTAAATATCTCCAATATTAATGTGAATGAACTTATGTTAGTTATTTCACAATTTTAAGACATATTTTCAAAGCAAAGAAAACAAAAAAAAAGGAAATCTCACAATTCATGAAATTCCAAGTTGCCTACGTAACTAATGTTTTTATTTAAATATTTTCTTTTTCTAAATCATAAAAGAAATAAAACTAGTACCAAAGATATAAATGTGAAGATGTGAAAACCTAAAAAAAAACAATTAGATTAGATTAGATCTTATGGCAAGAACTGAAATCATATCCTAAAAGTTCTTTTTGCCCTCAATGTTTGCCAAACTTTTCATACTAATTGATTTTTTGGATAACCGAACGTTTATCTTACATGGCTCAGTGACTGATGCTTTCAACATTTTAAGCCAAATGCACCTTGTTGGCTGAAATCCGTGGGTCTTGTTTAAAACCAGTTTCCCGCGGACAAACTACGGGAAGAATGAACCAGTCTTCCGAATGCTGCGTGTGGGAAATGCGAATGCACAAGTTTTTGACTTTTGCCTCAGTAAATTTGAACTGAGAAAACTTTTAATAACAAATAATTTTATTATGGAAATTAATCCACATTTAGGCTCGATTTGAGCTGTTATTATTAAATTAATTATATAAATTGGGAATTAATCGTGTTAAAAGCTTTTTTTTTATAATTTTACATATCTTTACTCATTTATATCTTTCCTAGTAGAGACACATTAGCAGAAATAATGTACATTATCTCATGATTCTGAATTAATATAATCTTTCGTATTTTAATTGAGAATTTTGAGATAATGTACATTATTGCTGCTAATGTGTCTTTAGTATTTTTTACTTCTTATATGTTCTAAATACAAATGGCATCCGTTTTTCTTTGCTATGTTTCCAATTTTATTTTTTAATAAGTATATTATTTAATTTACTTTTTTCTAGGCATATAATTTATGTTGCATTTTGTTCTTATTTTTAATAATAAATCCCTAATATACATTTTTTTTTCTTTTTCTCTATTATATAATATTTAACTTAAGATTAAATATTTAGTTTTAGATACGTCGTGTTTATTAATGTTATTACTTTTTATACTTTTTATACTTTATATACTTTTGTTTTTATATTAAATTATATATAATTTGTTTTAAAATTTTTGTTCTTATATTTTCTTAAAAATTTCATCTATTTTCTTTATTTTATTGTTTTCTATTTGTTTTGTTTAGTTTTTGGAGTTCATAGAAATAATAAAATAAAAACATATATTTTTAATGAACATGTTTAAAAAGACAAAAAAATACATAAAAAAAAAACAATTAATAATAAAATAATAATTATGTCTTTTCTTCTTGTAAAAATTTTTGCAATATTTTTTTTTGTTTCGTCTTAATTTAAATTTAGTTAAAAATTGGTTTTATTAATTTAGTTATTTTCTTGTTTTTTAATATCACACATTACTGTCGGTTGCAACGGCGCCTGTAAATGAAAATGGTTGGGCATTATTAACAATACTAGCACGATCATTAGTTGTTGGAGGTTTTGAACCCGCTGATAATCCGGATTGAATTGCTGCAGCATTACGCATTTCCTCGGCTGTAGCTCTGTTTGTTTTTTTGTGTTGAAAAAAAGAAAAATAAAAATTTTTAATTAGTTTTAATAGTTATTCTTGTTTTTTTTTGTTTGATTTACAAAAAACTAACAAAATAACATCTAATGTGCTAATAAATTATAAAATCATGCTTTTTGAATGGGAATTAATGAGGATAAACTAAGGAAAACACCAAACGTAAAGAATCCTTAAATCGTATATGGAAACTTTTTCGATCTGATGAACTAAAAATTATATAAAAAATATAATTAAGATAAGATGTAGAAAGTTCCAAAAAGCTCGTTTTTAAAATAAGTAAATTACATTAGATCATCGGTTCTTAAACTATGGGTTGTGACCCCAAAAAAGGTCACAACTGGGATTTAGTGATGAAAAATGGGGTCATTAATGAAAAAAGTTTAAGAACCGATGCTTTAGGCTCCTAAAAGCTCTTGCCATAAGATGTAATGTAATTTACTCATATTAAATAAAAGCTTTTTAGAATATTACATATCTTTACTCATTTATAGATTTGATGATACTACAAATAGTGACCACAAAAAATAGCGATCACCTTTTTTATGGAACGTAAAAGTTTATTTGGACAGTAAATCGTTAGGAAAACATGCAATACGGTTATTAATAAAAAAAATAAATTCCATTTTAATCTTTTAGAGATAAAATGCATTCCATTTTGAATTGCGTTTTCTGTGCGGCGTAAAAAAGCTTAATTTTTCTTATTTCCTTTTATGATATTTTTAATGTGAAATTTTCATTTTAATATTTATTTTCTTTCGAAAGTAATAATTATACAATATATTCCTTTTTTGAAATGTTGCGTGCAAGCAAACTAGTTTTAATCCAATCCAATGTGCATCAAATATGGCATGCTTCAGGCGATTTATATTTGAAATCAGCAAATGTTTGCATTTTTGTATTAACGTGTTTTCAATTCAAAAAAAAAATATGAATATTTCTACTTAAATATTGTGCTTTAAGTAAATTTTAAATTAAAATTCAGAAATTCTATTAAAACGTTTAAAAGAAACTTGATTTCCAGAATAAATACTATTTGAAATGAAACTATTTACAAGGCTAATAAAATACATTTTCTAAATTAAATTTTTACATAAGTCAAATAAAATAATTTAAGTGATAAATAAAATACTAAAACTGTTTATATAAACATTTGAAGCGTGCAAAGAGTAATAATATTAATAATAATAATAATAATAATAATTGAAGCGACTAAACAAAATAATATCAATTCTATAAAATATTAATACGTTGGCTGCTAAAATCTACAATTGTAAATCTAACTTTCGGTCTCCTTCAATGAATCTAACAATGAATAGGATTTTTAATTACATTCTGAAGAAATGTTATAATTTAGAACTAAATGTGATAAGTAAATATTCAATTAAATGATTTGTTTATTGTAAGAATACTTCAAGAATTTCAGTTTGAAGAATTTCAATTACAATTATTGACTAACTAACGTCTATATTTATAGTTTATTCAATTATCTTATTAAATAAAATATTACCAAAGTAAATAAAAGTGCTTCTTTATCGAAAATATAACTTATTTTCAATTCCGAAATATAGAAAATATAAATTCGAAGTCTTAGGACTAATCCATTTTGTGGTATTTTCATCTAATACTGAAGTTAAATTAATTGTGTGTTATTGAGTTTCACTTGACCACAAAATAATGGAATCACGAACAATTTGTATATTCCTTCTTCAACAACTCAAATTAAAATAGTATTCCGACTGAACATTCATTCGTATAAATTTTTAAGTGCTTCTTCTCACTTTAGGATAGCTCCATGGGCACATTTATTAAAAAAACAAAAAAGGTAACATTCTGAGTTTGAAGCTTAATTTTGTAACGAAAACGTAGTTATCGAAAATTTCAGTAGACTCAAATTTTAGAATATGAAAAGTTTTTAATGGACAACATGAGGGGAAAAGAAGTAGTAGGATTACATGTCTATATTAAAAGGTATCAAAGCTTCGTGATAGAAACAACTTTCCACAATTACTTTTTTCGGAATTTTCAAAGAAGGACCTAATATAGAAAATGTTGCAGTATTTTTTAAAAACAAAATCATAAATACAATTTCAAAGATTTTCCACACACAATTCATTCAAATTGACCGAATTAATCTACAACTATCTACACAACGATATAATGGATCGATTCTGGATTCACATTTTATGTTATGTTATGTTAAATTTGACTTAAGGTAATTTTCTGTTATGCTGTTTTATTTTCTTACGTTACACAAAGTAAACTTAAAAGCATCTAAATGGGTGTTATTAGAAAATTTTGTTTGTCCTTCTAATAAAGATCAGTGATGTTTATGTGTCTATTTCTATACGAGATTTCTTAACACAAAATTCATCCCCAAATACATTTGACATCATTTGCTTGCTTTTATTTTAAAACATTAATAATTTCGGTTTATAAACAAGATGAATTAAATATAAAATAACTTTTTAGACGAAGATCCATAGAGTTATATTAACTAGAGATATTAATTTTCTGTCTCACGCGAGTCGTTATCTCCAAAAGTTGGAAAACTTGGGCTTGAATCATTTGGTGTTAGCGAGCGAAAAGATAAAATAGTGACCATTTCTCCTGCATAATTTTGTATGAAAACGAGAGATATGAAATCTCCTGTTAATGTATGCAAAGATCATTTAATAACAATTTTAAATTTTAAATTCCAATGTAGTAGAAATTTAAGAAATTCTATTACGTTTTCGTAAAATACACCATAAAAGGATTTTTCCAGAATACGAAATTTTAAAAAATGTTATGAGCAATTTTATAAATAACGCCAAAGTAACATAACATAAAATAACATAGAAAATCGTAGAATAGACCACATTAATAGGTTACAGTCAACAACTTAAAAGTAAGTTTTAAGCAGCCAAAATATTAACTAAAAACTTATAATCTTTTATTACTATAGAAAATGAATTTCTTTGCCTTTTGAAGATAAAAAAAAAGAAGTTGCACTAGAGATCGACGAGTTTTAATTGTAGCTCAAAATTTGTTTGTCTTTTAGTGTTGTGTCTTTTGTTTTCTGATAATAATGTTATCTTTTGATAATTTGTAGGCTGGTTTAATTTAGCACGAGCGATAATATGTGATATATTCTTTTCTTTCTTTAGCAATAATAATAATTAAATGATGTTTTTCTATATGCTTGCTGATTTCTTTTATATATTTTATTTTATGGTGGGATTTGCCATTATTATCTTTATTATATTCTTTTATATTCTTTTTGTTTTTTTATCTTTTAAAAACAAAAATTATTCGCCATTATAAATTAATTAGGAATTAAATGAAATACAATCGGATTTCTTATAAATTTCTAGATGAGCTAAATAAATTTGATGATGATTCGCTGGTTTTCTTTCTTTTGGAAGAAATTTTTCGTTTTTTAATAAAAAGAAAAATGGAAAATTCTGTTCATTTCATAAAAATTTATAATTTTTTCTTTGATGGCGATAGAAAAACGATTTCTTATTATAAATTTACGTTGGACGCCATACATCTGGATCTTCCATTAATGTTGTATGTTGATCAGTCGATGGTGGTCCTTGTCCTGGTGACATAGCTGTAGGTGATGCTACTGCAGCCATATCTTCACGTGATCCTCTATTTTAATTGTGTGTTTTATTTTTTATTGTTGTTTTATTTAAATTTCCACAATTTCACATTATTTCGAGTAATTTTATAAAATTTTATTGGTTAGAATGTTAGCATGGATTTTTTGGAAAAAAGATAGATGAATTTTAGTTTTTTTCTTTTTAATTTTTAGCATTAATTGTTTTAATAAATTGTTAATAAATCAGAATCAAAAAAAAAAAAATTAATTTTATTCATTCAAATTAACCAATAATTTACAGACACAGTATTTTATGAGACTATTGGTTAACCATTAACGAATAAGAATGTTTATTCCGTTAAAAATCTTTTATAAATTGTTATCAAAAATTTAGTAAACAAAAAAAATATGAATTTAACTTTGATTAAATAAAACTTACTTTTTTCCGAGCGCCATCATTCCATATAATACTCCAGTTCCAAATACGAGACCGCATCCGAAGAATGTACTTACTCCAGGACAAAAAATTACAGGTATAATTGCAAGTCTAAAATAAAAATATCATATTATCAATTTTTAGATAACACTTTCAATTGATCTTACCCGCAATATAGAGCTCCACGATTCCAATATGGTCTCTGATCAGCCTTTTCCGCTATTTGTTGAACATAATCAATGAACATACAACAACATGGTGCTTCAATGACCATAACAAGAAAACCGATTAACATTTCTACTATACCGAATATAATACATGTAGCTGAGAAGCTAATACAAGCATAAAATCCAAATAAGATACAAACTGTAATTAAAATTAAATAAAGACAATTGTGATAAGCAATTTCTGTAATTTTTATAGGAAAATCTAGACATTTCAGTAAACGAGAGAGATAGGCATGTTTAATATACGTATTTTTGTTTACTTGAACATTTTATGTAATAAAACCATATAGTAAATAAAAATCGACCTATAATATATAACGAAAAACGAGAAAACTTTCTGGTCACCCTGGCTTTGTGTTTCTAACTTTGCTCCCCCGTAGTCGATTTTCCTGAAATGCAATACTAAATCAAGTAAAGGAATAATCAACTTACATTGTAAATTTCATAAAAATCGGATAACGCGTTTTTGAGTTATCTTGTATACCAACAGACGGACATGCAGAAATCGATATAACCTTTGATTCTCTAGATAGCCATACAGTTGAAACCTTTCTATGATGATTATATCTATGTGTTATGAATGTAGTGACAAAACTAATATACCCTATTGTAGTACCTAGAATAAGGCATACAAATACATTAAGTTCGAAGTAATCAAGTACGCGCTGTTGGAAGAGGAAGTCTTATTAATGGTTAGTGGGGCTAGTGTCAGCAAAAAAGCAAAATTATGAAACTCTTATGAAAACTTAAGAAAAAAGTAGCATGTTCCAAATTCCCCATCATTCCCCAATTAGAAAATTGTTCTTTTTTTTTGTTTTCGTTTTTCTGTGACATCTTTTTGAATGTTTACATTTGAATTTGTTTATCGACTTTTGAATTATCAAATTTTCCTTCTCAAAATAAATAATACAAAAAAAAAACTATTATATTTTTATATAAAAATAGCTAAAATGGAAAACAAACAAATTAACTGAAGCAATTCAAGAAGAACAAAAAAAAGCATCATTCTAGGCCAATAATCATAAAACAGAAAATTGATGAAAGATTATCGAACTTTTGATACGAGTGAAAGCAGAAGCGCGAAAAAAAGGTTCTAACGGGTTTCTGATTCGCTAAAAAAAACAGAAAATCTATCTTCAATGTCATGTTATGTGATTTTCTTGGTTTTTTATGGTTTTTCATATTGGTTTTTTCACATCGATCTTTTCTTTTTCTTGACAGAATTAATAAAAATTTGCAGCTTCTTCTTTTGCGCCCGTTGTCTATCCGAAAATTTTTTCTTATTTTTTTTTTTTCATCCCTGACAGATAAAAAAAAATTAGATAAACAAAATAATTAATAATAATATACAGAAAAAAAAAAAACATTTTCGGTGGGCGGAAACAAAACAATGAAAAATCGATCGAGAATTTTGGGGGTGAAAATTCTTATATAGAAATTTTTTCTTGTTTTTTTTTTTTCACTTCACTTTGAGAGTTTTCCTTTTTTTTTGTGTGCGGAAAAAAATATGAAAAACTTACAGAATGCGGCAACAATTCCTAATATACGTGCACCATATTTGAAGTACCATGGGATATCATCTCGCGGAACAGAATCCTGACCTGGTCGGGCCATTAACCCGGCTATTTTTTCTGTAAATGACTTTACAAGACAAAAAATTGTATATAGATAATTTGGAAAATTGAATACTCGAAATTTTGTTACCATTTTAATATATTTTCTTTTTGGATTTTACTTTTATGAACAAAGAACACAACAAATTAAAAATCCTCCCAGCTTTGAGTTCTTTTTTTTCTAGGTTTTCGTCGTGTCGTCAAAATCTTTAATTTTTGACACATCTAACTTTCAACTACATGCACACTTTCATTTACCAATCCATAGAAAAATTTCAGTTTTATACTGTACATGAATATAAATTTGAGATTTATTTCATTGTGTGCAAAAAACAGAGTATTTCAGAAGGAAATTATTTTGTAATATTTAGGATTAATTTATATGAATCATTTGAAAATAAATATTCATAAAATTTATAAAATGCTAAAATTAGGTTATACACGTAAAAAAAATCCAGTTAAAACTTGGATTCAACACGACAATGCATATTTACAAGGAAATTATTATAACTTTATTTAAATTATGAAATAATTTAAAAATTAATTTAATTTGATTTTTATCATTTTCGTGTCAAGTTTTAAGAAAACCACTTATAAATTTCATTATTAGATGGCAGCATAGTGCTGAAATATTAAATTGTATGGTTCTAGTTAGAAATTCTTTTATTTATTTATTTACTTTATTTATTTTATTTTTTAATTATTATAATTCGCTGTAATATCCTTAAAAGCAAAAGAATTTCATAAAGGAATAAAATTTTTTTGTTTCAGTAAAAGATTATTCTAACAAGGAATAAATTTCACAAATAGATGGCAATAAATTAACGGCCAGCCTACTTCTAGAATAATTGACATAGAAAATAAATCAAAAAGAATTTCATGACGAGAAACGATATATTTATTAAAATAATTAATTCAATTTCCAAAAAATTGAGAATCAATTAACTAATAATATAAAAATAAATTATTTAAATTAATAAATTTTCATACAAAATTAAAAAAACAAATATTTGACAGCTGTCAAATAAGATTTTTGTTTTTGTGTAAAACATGGTCGAGGCATATACTGAAGAATTATTTTTATTATATAATTCACAAATATGTCGTTTATGTGGCGAAGAAAATTCCAGTGGATATTCGTTATTTATCTCGGATGAAGAAGATTTTAGCACATTAATTAATCAATATTTACCATTGAAGGTATGCAATTTTGTTTCTAAAATGGACTTGAAATTGACTCGATGGTTATTTTGTGAAGCGGAACCACGAGCAAATTAAAAAAAACAAGAAAGTCAGTTGCAAGATTTTATACGAAAAAAAAACCGTTTATTTAAAAAAATTTTAACTATTGAAAATTATAAATTTTTTATCATCACTTTTGATTGTAATTTCTTTATTTTAGATTTCCGATGATGGAAAATATCCTCGTTGGATATGTCCCGGATGTCATTTACAAGTTGAATCGACAGTTCAATTTTTTAATCTTGTAATTACGGGACAAGAAAATTTACGACAAATATTTAAAGCACAATGTGAAGAACAATTGAAAATAGAAGGTTTAATCTCAAGTGATATTATTCAAAATGAATTTGACACAATAAATCAAAACTCAATATCTACAGAAGTACTAGGTACTGCAAAATTTGAAAATTCTGAATTTCTATTTTCCATTGATCATGATTTATCACAGAGAATGTCAATGGTACCGGAAATACCGAAACGTAAACGTGGACGTCCACCAAAACCACCACCAGAAAAACTCGAAGCACAACAAAATGCATTCGATGAAGAAGAAATCGAAATGAATAAGATTAAAATGATGGAAATTACGAATGAAACAGATTCGGAAACACAAAGTGGACGACGAAAACGTCGTATCAAAGTTCCATTAAGATTTCAAGAAGTCGTTCAAGGTAAAGAACTTGATAAGATTTTCATTGAAACTGGAATTATTGATAAAAATGATTTAGCTTCGGATATTGATGAGACGATACCAATAAATTGTAATGATTTTAAAATGGATATCTCAGATGAGATTATCGGACATGTTCAAGACAATAAAGGTCTTAATTTAGGTGATTTAATTGTTGTTAATAATCAACAGAAAGATGATCATAGCCAAAAACCTTCTATCTTACGAAAAAAGACACGTTTCATGTGTGATATTTGTAAAATATGTTTTTATTATGAAAATAAATTTGTTGAACATCGTTCCTCACATAAAAATGTTCGTTTCGAGTGTACACAATGTTTGGTGAATTTCCAACAAAGATTAGAACTTATTGAACATCAAACGACAACCGAACATAGAGGAGAAGGAATCATTGAAGAATTTAAAGTAAAATTAGTAAAAAAAAAAACCAAGAAAAAAGTAAATTCTTTTAAATATCTTATTTTAGGAAACTAGTTTGGAAATGAAAAATGATTTACGAATAGAATCAAAACTTTTCGAAATCTCAAAAGACTATTCGACATCCGATGAACAGATTTCTGAAGAAATTCTAGTAAAAGAAAAAATCAATGATAGTGTAAATCAAGAAATTCATATTTATCCAAATCAATTTGAAGATGTTTTTCATGAAAACGATGAAATGGAAGAAGCTGCCAAAGTATTACATGAACTACAAAATAATGATAATATTAAACAATTTCAGGATGATGAAAATCATTTAATACAAACAAATTTAGATGAAACTATTGAAAACAATGAGAATTTATCGGATTCACAATTGACAAATGAACTTTCTAAAACGAATGAAAAACAAAACAATTATTTTTGTCATATTTGTCAAAAAACTTTTTATTTTTTAAGTTCATTTACTTATCATAAGAATAATGAACACAGCAGCGGAAGAAGATTTATTTGTAGTAAATGTAGTAAATGCTTTAAAAATAAACAACTTTTGCAAAGGCATCTTTTAGTTCATTCCGATCTTAAACCATTTGTTTGTGATTTTTGTGATTCCTCTTTTAAGGTTTGTTTTATTTCTGTAAATTTAAAAGATTTATACAATATTCTTATTTATTATTTTTTTTTTTAGACAAAAACTAATCTACAACATCATGAATTAATACATAAAGGTGAAAAAAAATTCCGATGTGAAATATGTGGTCAAGCATTTGCACATAAACATAGTTTAACACTTCATTTACGTTGGCATAGTGGTAAAAAACCATTCAAATGTGAGGTAAATCTTATGAAATACTAAGAAATTAAATATATTGTTGAAAAATTGGAAATAACAAGAAGTCCCTGTTAAGATATAATTTTTAGCAACCAATCATGATCACCAGATACCGCCATTTAGAAAAATTTCATACAAACTAGTAGATTAGGACTAGCTAAAGGTCCAAACCGAATGACGGATTCACAACGCATTAAAATTTTTGATGTATACGTTCTCAATTAAACTACACAGAACCCAATGGATCCACGACGGACTATTTTTAATGCAATTTGAAAATCAAAACCCATCGTGGATCATTCATCCTGTTTTCCGCATAAATCCACGTATTCAGACATAACTTATCCTTATTATAGGACCTTATCCGAATTACGAAATGCGAAACCTCTGATACGCACGGTTAGAACGCTTAATTCGCATGATCATGTCTTTGTTTTTTGTGTGTGAAAAAGGGAGTTGAAGAAAATTTTCCGATGCCTAAGTATTTATTTAAGGCTCAATGAGTAAATGAGTTAGTTTCTTCTTTATCAAAAATATCCATACCTATCCAAGTACCTAATCCAATCCTACTCTGTTTTTCGCATCCATCTGGTTGCCTGTAAATATTCAATAGTTGAAGGAATGTATTTTCTTGAGTCTCAACAAGTTTTTTTTTTATATATATTATAAAAAGAAATAATGTTTTTTTTTCTTATTTGTTTTAGACTTGTGGTAAAAGTTTTACACAATACGGTAATATGCAAGAACATAAACGAATTCATACCGGTGAACGTCCATTTGAGTGTCATATTTGTTCGAATAAATTTAAAACAAGTTCACAATGTAAAAATCATATAAAACGACATGAAATCGATCGTCCAATAAAATGTACAAAATGTGAACGTTCTTTTGTGAACACTGAAGAATATCGTATACATGAACGTCGTCATAATAATATTAAACCATATAAATGTAGTATTTGTGCAAAAAGTTTTATTGAATTATGTGCATTAAAGAAACATTCACGTTTACATACTGGCGAGAAACCATATCCATGTATTGAATGTGGTCGGAAATTTGCAGATCGATCAAATTTAAAAAAACATTTAAAAATGCATGAAAACAAAAAACGTTTAGCACAATTATCATATTTAAATAGAACCAATGAAATTAGTTTAAATGAATTAACAACGAATTCAGATACAAATTTAGATAATCAAAGTTTAATTATTAATAATAATAATGATAATAATAGTAATAATTCAAATACAAATTCAAATAGTGTTTGGAATTTTATTGAAGAAGATTCTTATGATCCAATGATCGATACAAATAATCAACAACAAGAAGAAATTATTGAATCAACAATTTCAACAAGAAATGATAATTTAGTATCAAATCAAATTGTTTACGTTACATATCAGGATCCAATTAATCCGATCGACAATAAAACAACTGTTTATGTTGTTGATCCTGTAAGTATTTATTTTACGAAGGAAATATCTAAATTTAAACCCTTTTTTTGGTTTTTTTTTTTTCAGGGAAATGAATCAGAAATCGTGGAAAATTTTAAATCAAACAATTCTGAATCAAATGAAATTAATGATTCTAATATTGATGGCAAAAATACTTATATGGTAAAGATTTTTTTTCTTTAATTATATTGAATGTACTTGCATAAACACTATCTTGACGGAATGTTTAATTAGTCTATTAGACTATCCATAATTAGTTTCTATCAAATTATTGTTTATTTACAATGGAAAAACACTATTTGCAGCGATTACTAATGAATTCACTAATTCCAACTCGCTTTAAAATTTCACTAAGTAAACAACCATCACAAATAATCACTGTTCAAAATCTCTTTAATAATCACTGTTCAAGTTCTTGATTCGAACTGATTCTGTTTTTGTGGCGTTTCCACCTTTTATAACCATCATAGAAACATTCTAGAACTTATGTACAATTTCCAAAACCATGCATGAAAACATGCTTCTAGACATGTCAAACTGAAATGTGATTATTTGTGTTGTCTTTTCCTATGCGGGAAACAGAATGGCGGATTCACGTTTTTCGGTTTTCAGATTGTATTAAAAATAGTCCGTCACATTCTGTGTAGTCTAATTGAAAACGTATGCATTGCAAATTTTATTGCCTCGTGAATTCATGATTTGAACCTTTAAAATATTTCGTGGATTTTCCTAGAACCACGAAATATTCCAATTTATTTCTTTTTAATTCTTTGTCAAGGAAGGTTCCCGATTTTCTTTTATTAAGAAAATAGTGGACTCCTTCTTAGAAATGTGCAATAATTTGTTGGGAAAATTAAATGGATAATCTAGGGCTAGGTATTATGTAGCTCTTTAATACTTGAATTCTGGACACCTAACAGAAATTCTTACTTCAAATGGTATTTTCCAAAAAGTAAAACAAATATATTAATAACTTTTTTCTTTTCTTCTCTTTTTCATAGTTACAACAATCGAATGTCTTCCTCAACAATGCTCCAAACGATCTTTCAACGAATGTTTTATTAGATATACAAACAGATGATGGCGCGCACTTAGAACAGACTGAATTCTTTCAATGCGAAGAGAAAACTAATAGTATTCAATTAACTACAATCGATGGGAAAAAAGTTCAATTATTTCATTAAATTTACATAATTAGAAAGTAAAATAGACAATAAAACACACACAAAAAAGAAATTGCATTTTATTAATGTAGGATAAGATATTTCGCAGTACACCTTCTGTCTCTTTATTGGCTCTAATTTGGGAAAAGAAATAATTTCATTTAAGAACAATAATAATTTAAATATTTTAACTAAATCTAAATACTTCATGAAATCACGTAAAAACTGCAAAAACAAATGCAACTTTTTCTCCAAAAAAAATATTTATGTTGCTATCTGATATCTTTTGAATTAAAATTAAAAGTATTCGAAGAACTGGTTTTATATTTTAAAAAAAGATATCACAACTCGACTGATAATCTCCAAAAGTGATTACTAATCACACGTGTTTGATCTCAGGAAGCATCTTTAAAAAATATTTTTAATTATTTCCAAATAAAAAAAGAATAAACAAGTTTTTTGGGACAGAAAATCGTATCAGAAATAATAAGATATACAAATATGTCACATTCGAATACCATATTTCTTCCGCGAATTGTTGACACGTTTCTAATTAATGTTATTTGAAGTCATTAGCTGTATCTTTCCTACATTTGTAGTCCTTTAAAAAGAGTTCTTAACGATCTTACACGTCCATTGCTAAAAAGTTTTCTGAAACACTTTGGTTCTAGATGTGATGGTTCATTGTTGAAAGCCTATCCGATATGATTCACATTTTCTGTCCGAGCTGGAACAGAATATCTTTCCCCGTCAAGAATTAAGGAATTTACGTTCTTATGAAAATTTTGATTTTGTTTACTATTTGTGTGTTTTTCTAAAACAATTTACGTTTCTTTGCATTCAAAAGTTGATTTATTTTCACTTTTTCTAAGAAAATAAAACAAAATACGCACATTCGAATTGAAGAAAATAAGAAACTTAATTATTTAATTAATTCATTTTAATATTTTTAATATAAATAATCACTTGTATGATATTTTACTTAGTGACACGAAGCACCTGTGTCAGTACAACTGGAATTCTATAGTTATCAAAATTCGTAGGTACACCATGAGCTCAAGAAAAATTTGGTATGTGATATAGAATATCATACAAAATGCTAAAAAACTTACAGAAATTTATATTCAACAATAGATGGAATCCACCTTTTTATGTGAAAATATTTATGAATAAGAAAAAACCGTCCTGTATTTTATTATACGCTTTTAAATTAAAAACAACAGATTTTCAATAACAATTTTGTTATTGAATATTGTACAACACTAAGGGAAGAGTCACACTGTATGATAATTTGAATGAACATAATTCATTGAACAAATATTTTGTTAGTACTTTTTTAGTCTATGGTAATCGTGCAAAAATTCGACATTCACTTGTCACTAAGTGTGTAACGCATAGAAATATTCTTCGGAGAGCAAGTTTCAACGCTAGAGAATCAAAAGTCATATCGATTTATGCATGTCCGCCCATCCATCCGTGTACAAGATAACTCAAAAACGAGTTGTCCGATTTTGATGAAATTTTCAATGTAAGTTTGTTATTCCTTAACTGGATTTGGTTTTACATTTCAACAAAATCGGCCAAGGAAGAGCGAAGTTATTAACAAAAAACCAGGATGACCAGAGAGTTTTGTCTTTTTTTATATGGTTTTTCGGATTTAATTGGGAAGTTTGTACACCAATTTTATTGAAATTATTTTCATACATTGAATACATAAATAGGTAGTATTGTGCTAAATTTCCATAAAATCCGTATGAGGATAACGGGGAAAAAAGTGGTCGTAGCAGAAAATAAGCCTAGTCATAAAGTTTTTTGGATGTGATTTAAAAACTCATATACTGTTTTAAATAAAATCTTCAGAATATATGTATACCATTAGGACCTAGGCTTCCTGCGAATTAGAGCAAATTTGAAAAAGAACAAGCAAAGTTATGCAGAAAAAGCCTTGAAGTATTAGTTTTGGCTGTTTTTGTCCCATTTCTGCCATAAGGCATCAAAAATTCGGCTATAGGCCAATTTTCAGTTACTATACGTTTAGGGTTTCCGGAATCCAGATTGATTATTTTCCCAAGATGTTGGCATATGTGTTTGTGGTAACTTTTTTTTTTTTTTATAAACACGATAACTTAAGTAAAGCCTACCCAATTTCATTCAAATTTTGTTTGCATAATGAAATAATGAACTGATTCGATATCGTTTCTCAAATGAAACATACAAAAACTTTTAAGCAACCATCTTCCTTATCTAGGAATCATACTGATAATTACTAGCCCTCTGGATAACCGATGTGATAGAACCTTTAAATATTAGCTAATTTATGAAATGATTTTCCTTGAACAAAATGTTTACGTTTTTATGGAAATTATCTTCGTTCGAAGGTGTTTTCGATTTGGGGGCTCGACATGCTGCCTGTGTTATTCGATAACAAGAAGAAATAAGTGCATACTTATAAGAATAAATTAATAGGTTTTTGTATGGCGCCCATTAGCTTTTATCATGTTTGTCCAGTTTCAACAGGTGCGTCATAATTTTAGGATTTTATGTAGGTGAGCTGAGAGAAGGTGAAGATGCTGGATAATATTTGTCATGGCCTGTTTATCGGTAGATTTCAGTTATTTTCTATATTTTTTTTATAATATCGAATGTTATTTTATTTTGAATTAATTTTTAATATGATTATTTTATTTTTCTTCTTCTTCCAAAACTAGTTTTTAACTACTTTATTGATTTTAGAAAAGATTTTTTTGAATATATTTAATATTTATTTCGTAATAACCGTTGAAAAAGACAAGAAAAAAAAACAAGCATGCAGATAATTTAAGATTTTCAAAGATCACACTTAGACGACATGATAATGAACCTGTATCAAGAAAATTGAAACTATATAAAGGCTTGTTGCTGGCCATTTGAATCAGTTCAATCTTTTGGATTACTTACGATATATTTCAAGTTTTGGAGAAGTTCAAGTGACTTCGTTTTAATTCTATATTTTTTTTGCATTCTGTGTAATTTTTGTGCTAAGAAGGATTATAATATAACTTTATTGGTTTGGTGATAATGGTAAAGAAAGTGCATTATTTTATTTAAATAACATTGAGTGAAATTAAGTGATTAAAAATTAATGTGTCTGTTTTACTGATTTCCTTGAATTTTGGAATATAAAGTTTTGATTTAAGAGGTTACATTTAAAAGTCCCAAGTTCTTAGAATACATCCGAAAAATTTCATATCGATATAAGTTGCTTTGTAAAAGTTATAGATCTATGAGCGATGCAAGTTCAAATGTTCGATGATCATACTTCCAACTTTAAGAGGCTACATCTTCTAAGAATATAAAATTAATTTTAATAATTTTACACTTTCTGAAAGCTTTAAGTTTCAAGACCATGTCCTTAAAATTTTAGATCAATATCTTTAGAACCATATATTGAAAGCACTGTTAAACAAAGTCAGTGGACATCACATCTCGAAAACCACTTGATAAATCATTTTCACAAAATACGAGAATTTAGAGGTCGCTGAAGATCTAATTTTTTTTCAAAATTGATCTTTATTTTTTAATAATTACGAAAAAACGACTACTTTTTTGTATGAAAATTTCAATGGATTTCAATTCGCCATTTTGTAAAAACAAAATTAATTTTAAAACTTTGGCGATCGTCAACGACTGTTATTGACTTAAATAATCAGTTTTTTTTTTGAGTTTCAATGAGCCATTTGGGATAAAGAGAGTCCACTGCCTAAAGCCTCGAAAAAAACCGCATCACATACAGGCGCCCGTATCTTTTTTTTCTTGCTAGATCGAACCCCTTAAGGTCGCTTAATATCGCTTTCGAACCAAATCTATTACACGAAAGAAGTAAAAGCTTGAATCCGTGTATTATATCTGGTTTTATTCGTTTCAATTATTGCCTTTGTAACTCTTTTTTAAAATTATGCATCAACTTAACAATTAAGTTTTTCTTTTTTTTGAATTTCAGACAACATATACTGACAAAGGACCAAAAGTAAGTATCTTTATTTAAAGTTTTTAGTAGTTTATTAAATAAAGAATTTAATTATTTTATAAAGCCACAAGGAGGAAAATTCTTAGCATTTGATCATATCACATTTTATGTTGGGAATGCCAAACAGGCAGCCAGCTTTTATACAACACGTTTAGGTTTTGAACCATTAGGATATCAAGGATTAGAAACAGGAAATCGAAAATATGCTAAACATGTTGTTCGACAAAATAAGGTATGATATTTTTCCCCCCCGAAAATAATCGATGTTTTATTAATATTTCTAATTATAGATAATATTCGTTTTTGTATCGGCCTATGAGCCAAACAATTTGGAACATGCTGGACATCTTGGTAAGCATGGAGATGGAGCTAAAGATGTTGCATTTGAAGTTGAAGAATTAGATATTATTCTTAAAGTAAGAATAATTTAAAATTTATATAATTAAAAACTTTTTAAAAATAACAAAATTATAGCGTGCCAAAGAACGTGGTGCTGTGATTGTTCGTGATATTTGGGAGGAAACTGATCAATATGGAGTTGTTCGTTTTGCAACTGTACAAACGGTAATGTTTCATTAATAAATGAGAGAATTTTTTAAATATAATCAATGAATAACATTGGAGAACATTTTTTTTGTTCTCGTTTATTGATCCATCCAAAAAATCATCATATTTTATTGTGTATTTCTTTTCAGTACGGTGATACAACTCATACATTTGTTGAACGTAAAAATTATAAAGGTGTATTCTTGCCCGGTTATAAATCATTACCAAAAGACTGTTTATTAAAAAATTTACCACCAGCTAAATTAGATTTTATTGATCATGCTGTCGGAAATCAACCAGATTTACAAATGGAAAGTGCCGCATCATGGTATGAACGTTGTTTAATGTTTCATCGTTTTTGGTCAGTTGATGATTCTCAAATTCATACTGAATATTCAGCTTTACGTTCGATTGTTATGACAAATTATGAGGAAACTGTTAAAATGCCAATTAATGAACCGGCAAATGGTAAAAAGAAATCTCAAATTCAAGAATATGTTGAATATTATGGTGGTGCTGGTGTACAACATATTGCATTGAATTCATCTGATATTATAACATCTATAAGAAATTTGAAAGCACGCGGTTTAGAATTTCTAAGTGTACCTGATACATATTATGATACGTTAAAAAAAAATCTTGCTAAAAGTCGAGTTCATGTTACCGAAGATTTAAAAGTATTACAAGAATTGAATATCTTAATTGATTATGATGAAAATGGTTATTTATTGCAAATATTTACAAAGAATATGCAAGATCGACCGACACTTTTCCTTGAAGTCATTCAAAGACACAATCATAATGTAATTATTTTATATATTTTCAAAATGGAAGTTTTTTTTTATTCTTTTTTTATCATATTTAAGGGTTTTGGAGCAGGTAATTTCAAGGCGTTATTCGAAGCAATCGAATTGGAACAAGAAAGACGAGGCAATTTATAATGGAATAAATTTCACATATATATATGTATATATTTCTTTTTGTTATAAATTCTGAAAGGTTTTAATAAACTTAAAATTAAAAAAAAAAAAAAAAAAAAAATATATTCACTATTTCTTATCAATGAATCGAGTATCAATTAACGTCTCATATCGAGCATCCTCTTGAGTTGGATGAAAGCATGGATCCCAAAAACCTTCTGGTGTATGATGTAGTTGTACGGGTCGTTTATGTTTTGTACAATTTCGTACACGTTTTTGCATTTCCTCGTCCGTTAAATCTCTTCCAATGAATTTAAAATACTGAAACAAAATAAAAAGAAAAGGAAAATTGAGATTTAATTCGAACAAAAAATTAATTTTTATTATCTTACTGCTTCACATTCATCACAGTCGAATTTACGATAATTTCGTTTATCTTTATTATCTTGTTTGGCAGTCAATAAAGAATCCATTTTATCACATTTCTTTTCAGTTCTGTAAAAATATAAAATAAAATTATATAATGTGAATAAAAACATCTAGTAAATTTTTTGATACCGCCCTCTATGGCAGAAATGAGACAGAAAAACAGCTAAAACTAACCATATTGGAAGGTTTTTCTTTATAACTTTGTTTCTTTTTTTTCTCTAATTCTAGACCCTAATAGCATAAGTCTATTCGGCAAATTTTATTCAAATTGGTATATTAGTTTTTAAAGTATATCAAAAAAAAAACTTTATGAACAAGCCTATTTTCTCTTACAATTATTTCTTTCTCCATTATCCTTGGATCGATTTTACTGAAATTTAACATAGTATCGTCTATTTATGTAGTTAACCCATGTAAAATATTTAAGCAAAATTGCTTTATACATTTTTCAGTTACATCGTAAATATTTAAAAAACGACAAAATTTTCTGATCACCCTGGTTTTTGCTTAATAACTTCGCTTCCCCTCGGTCGATTTTGGTGAAATGCAATACCAAAGCCAGTTAAGACATAACGAAGTCACATTGTAAATTTCACCAAAATCGGATAACGCGTTTTTGAGTTATCTTGTACACGAACTGACGGACGGACATGCATAAAGTGGTATAACTTTTGATTCTCTACACATCTATAGTCTCTATAGTAGCTACTATAGGGCATAAAAATGGATCTAAAATCAAGTAATTTTTATCAAATTTGAATCTTCTGAATTTATACGAAGGTTGCTTATATAGTGTTAAAAATTACCTTAAAAATTCATCTTTTTGCATGTATTTAAATAATTTATAAAATATTAGTATCACTGTTAGTAGAAACATTGTTTGATAATTTACCTGGCTTTTTCCACTTGTCTTAAAAAATCTGAAGAATCATTTAACATCATTTCATTCAGAAGATCTACCGAATTTAGATTATTATCGTCAAAAGAAGAATCATCAATAAATATAACATCATCCGGTTGAGAAGGTAGAGCGAGGATACTCGAAGTATCATTCGATTTGATTCCACTTATCTCATTGTTTTGTGAACCACATTTTCTTGGAGACAATGATGATAAACAACTTTTAGAAAACGAAATGGAATCATTGATTATTTTATCTGATTTCATAATTGGCGGTGTTTGAGGAACAACTGATAGAAATGGTATTTGAAAATCTGATTTAGTTTCGGATACATTCGTTTCAGAATTATGTTTTTTCAGTTTTCTACAACAATAAATAAAATTAATTATGAATGTTTGAAATAAATAGTAAACTTCTACCTTATTGTTCTTTTTCGACGGGTTCGACTATCTTCTTCGCTTCGTGCTGAGATGCTTGACGTTGGACTTGGAAAAATGATATCTTCGCAAAAAGTTTCATCATTCTAAAAGAAAATGATTGTTTTTAAAACTGGAATTATTGTAAAGTGTCCTAATTCTGACACATTCATAATTTCTATATGTTTATAGTTTGGCTACCGGATTAAAAATCTCAACACAAGTTGGTAGTACTTTTTTTTTTTAGCCTCGTAACCAATAATTATTGATAAAAATAAGGAAGGCCGGAATTAGGGCACTTTGTGTTATATCAAAACAATTAAAAAACCTACATCTAATATGTTTTTATCATTTTTCAAATCAAAATTCAAACGAGATTGTCGTAATTTTGGACGAGTAGAATCTTTTAAGTCTGTAACAAAAGTTTTAGGTGATTTTCTTGAGAAACTGGTACCAGCCAAATTTTCATTCGATTTTGTTGGCTGAATAAAAGAAAAATTCCATGAATTTGGTTTTGGTTTTTCTTGTGATATCCAATTGGATGTATTTTCAGGATTTTTATTTTCATTATTAAAATTTTTTTTCAATGATTTTTTTACCGTCGAAATACATTTTTCACGACGTGGTAAAAAATTAACCGGTGAATTATGTTTTTGATTTTGGGGACTTTTAAATAGTCTCTCTGGAGTTCGTTTTAATGGACTTTGTACTTTTTCTGGTGTTCGATTCGATGGAGTTAAAATATTCTTTAATTTCATTTCAGTTTTTGTTGGGGAATTTTGTGATAGTAAAAAAAAAGTTTCATCACAATCTAGATCATTTTCAGAAGCTCTATTCAACTCAATTAATGGTCTTTTATTATGATCTTTTTCAATTATAATTTTCTTGTTTTTTTCTGGAGTTTTTGGCACCGGAACATTTTCATCGGTATCCTCAAATGAAGAAGTTTTTCTCCGTTTCGTTGTACTCGATACTATTGCTAATTGTTGACTTAAATTCTCAATTATTTGACTATAATTTGAATTTGATATTACTAATTTTTGAATTGTGTCTTCATTTTCATTTAATTTAGTTTTTAAATCTGAAGAAAAAAGAAAAATAATAATTTTCAAAGAATGTCAACAAAAACTAAAAACAATTCCTTACCAATGTAATGAATTCTAATTTTATCCAAATATTCGATAATATAATCATGATTATTTGAAGAAATTTCGCAATTTATCATATTATTGGTTTTAAATTTATTGAAAAAAGTTTAAGAAAAATTAGAATTAGAAAAATATTAACTTTTGTTGTTTTGCTGGAATATTGACGGAATTGCCAACGTAAAATGTTTTGCTTAGGCGGGAAATTGGCGAAATTTCCCATATTTTTAAATAAAATAATTGACACTGACAGCACAAACATGTGTTGACTTTTCGAATCTAAAGAAATCAAAAATTTTTGCAGTGAAATTTTAATTTCCAATATTAATGAGCATTTTATTAATTCCTATTACATTTTTATGGAAATTATGTGAAACAATTTATTATTTAATAATGGATAAAGATGAAAAAATTCAAACAGAAAATGTTGGAAAACAAAAAAAAGGTCAAGCAGGACGTTCAAAATCTAAACAAAATAAAAAAGATACACCATCAACAGAATTATGTCGTCGTTTTGCTGGATCGAATTGGTTAAAAGCTTTAGCAGAATCACCGCCACAAATGGTAACACCAACAATATTAAATGGAACAACTGAATCGAATGTTAAACCAATAACGAAACCACCAAGAAATAAATCAACAAAATATGTAGCAATGGATTGTGAAATGGTTGGTATCGGTCCGAATGGACAAGACGATATGTTAGCAAGAGTATCAATAGTTAATCAAATTGGTGAAGTACTTCTGGATAAATATGTGAAACCACGTGAAATGGTTATCGATTATCGAACAAATGTTAGTGGTATTCGTCCGAGAGATATTGAAAATGGTGAACAATTTGAAAAAGTACAAAATGATGTTGTAAATATATTAAAAGATAAAATCCTTGTTGGTCATGGTATACATAATGATTTGGCTGTACTTTTTATTAAACATAACACTCATTTTATACGTGACACATCGAAATATCGTCCATTAGCGAAATTAGTTGCGAACGGTGCAACACCAAGTTTAAAACGTTTAACAAAAGTTATTCTTGGTATTGAGATACAAAATGGTGAACATAATTCCGTTGAAGATGCACGTTGCGCTATGCAAATTTATAATCGATTTAGTACGGAATGGGAGAAATATATTAAAAAACATAATCATCGTCATCATCATAATAGTAATTATCATCATAAAAGTCGAAGTGGACGAAGTCGTTCGTAATTGGGTACAAAAAAACCATTAAAAACGGACAACACATGAAAGTTTATTTCTTGTTATTCATTTTTTAATTTGAATTCCAATAAATTTGATTTGTTTTTCGAGTAAGTCGAACATTTTTAAATGATTTCAGATGAAGATTCTGTTTTCGAATCTAAATAATTGTTAAAATCGCCTAAGAAATCTTAAATATTTTGTAATAAAAGAAATAAAATCTAATATTTTGCTTAATTTTTTTTATTCTTGTAAAGATTTTTTACATTTACTTTTTAAAATATAATAATTATGGCCAATTTTTCATAATTCTTTTGTTTTTCCTATTAAAACAAATTCTTAAAAATTGAATTTTCCGATTTTTCTCTCTTTTTCGCGGATTGTACACGATACTTCTTAAATTTGAACTAAAATAAATTGATTTTTCTTCCACAAAAAATATAAAAACTTATCGACTAAATTTTAAAAATACTTTTTTGCACAAATTTTCCATAGCAAAATGGATAAGCTAAAAACTATCGTTATTCTATGCTTTTATTGAACGTCGAATTATCAGTACTCGTACTCGCTTCAGGTTCTGATATATCAATCATATCAAACGACGGATTCGCTTCATTAAGACTTTGATTTCTTTCAATTAATTCCTTCCATGGATCTTCAAGCATTGATGGATGAAAATATGATTCTATATCAGAATTATTACGACTTGTGTTATTGTAATGCTAAAACAAATAAAAAAAAGAAATTGAATTTTTTCTTGGTCTTTTCCAGAATCTTCAAAAAAAAAACTTACCTTTGGTCGGCTAGTATTAAAATTTCTCGAATTTTGATATTGTTGTTTTGGATATTGTTTACGATAAAATGGTGCCCGATTCTGTTGACGATTATAACCAAAAGAATTACTTATCCGCAAATTTTTATCATTATAAAATCGTTTGTTTTGATTTCTTTGATATACATTTTGTCTATCAGAAATTGGACTACTATAACCAAGTGGTACAAATTCCGATGGAAGATATAATGGTTTTTTAAATGGTGTATGATTATTATCGAAATTATTTGATGAATCCATTTTTTATTAAAAAAAAAAATATATATATAAACACTTTGCACGTTTAATAAATTACCAAACAAAAACAGTCATGCGTAATCCAATGTCAAAACATTAATGACAAAAGAACGAATACTTCATTAATCACATTCCATTTTGTATTTTTTAACGAAACTTAACGAAATTGTACAGGTCTGTTCAAAATTAGTAAAATTTTTTTGTGACTATCACGTTAAATTGGTACGATTTGTAAAAAAGAAAAAAATCATCAAACTCAAAGAAAATTAACAAAATTGCTCCTAGACACTCGAAAAATGTATCTTCTCAGGTTTTAGTTATACGAAGTTTCGTTAAATGCAAAGCTTAGCAAAATTAACTAAATTTATAAAAGCTTTTTTTTTTCAAATATTTAAAATCAATGCTATTTTAATATAAATATTTCAATTTCAAGTTTTGTTTGCCAATCAACACACCACCTGTTGCACAAAAAATTAAATGACATTTTAACATTTAATCTTCTTCTTACTTAGAAACGAAAAATTTATTCTTCACCAAAATAAATTCTGAAAGCTTGAAATTGAAATTTTTAGGGCGTGTGCCAATAACAACATAAGTTTCGTTTTAAATTAAATCTTGTGAAGAGACTTCATTTCATAATTTGCATTAATATAAAAAAGCCATTTTAAAATTGTATAATATACAATAATTACACTTTTAAATATACTGAAAACTCAAGCGACTTTAATTGAATTTTAAATTTAAAAATACAAGTCAAAAGATTTTCAGTTAGTATTCACACACGGCATAAACATTTCATATGCGATGATATGCGTTGATTTTGAACAAGGAAAATTTCTTGTCGCAGTAAATTTCGACAGTCGTTCTGTTTTTGTCATACGTTTTGGTTGTGTCTCTAGTTTGTTCGGAGTTTTTTTTTTCTCGATTTCCAACTTGTGTGTAAAAAAAAACATTTTTTTTTTCTTTTCTCCAAAGTTTTTTTAAGTGTACTCCAAATGTGTAAAATTTTCATATGATAAAAATCGAAAGTTTTAACAGTTTTTCCAATCATGAAAATCATTTAATAATTTAATTACAACAACAATTTCTAGACGGTCGAATTAGAAAAACAACAGGCAATCGGCTTTTTTGTCTGTACTCTTCTTTCATCGTCGATGCAATTGCATTTTTTTTTTTTTGGTTAACTTTGCGTGAGTGCATTTTTTTTGTGTAAAATTTTTCGTTCTCAAAAAAAAGAAAAGTTTTTGTTTTTCCAAAAATAAAATATTTATTTCAAAGAAAATTACCATTTAATTATAAAAGAAAATTTATTAAAGTTTATTTAATTAATTAAAACGTTCAAAATAAAAACGGGTGTTTTTTTTTTTTAAAGTAAAACGAGTCAAAAAATTCCGATAAGTTTTTCGTGGAAATTTTAATAAACACACAAAAAAAAAACAGTGTAAACAAATAAGAATGAAAGAGAAAATAATATATATATGAATTTCAAGTGAAAAATGTTTAATAATCCTTTTTATAATATATCGTATTCGTTCTTACTGAAGCATGTAACTGTTCTTTTATCTCGTTCTTTATCAAATGTCAGATTTTTTTTGACATAAAAATAGGAAGAAATTGTGTTGGTGTAGTGTTTTTCTTTTTTCTTTGTTGTATTTTGTTATTTTTTTTTGGTTTGTTTTTGGTTTTTTGTGTTTTGTATTTCGTTATTTAAAAAAATTATTTAAGAAAAAAAGAAATAAAATTGTTTAAATTGTGAAAAGAAGAAAAGTTTAACAGAAAATAAGAAATTCCAAACAAAACCTTTTTTTGACGGCCATATTTTTTTTGGAGGCCGCCAAAAACAAAATTTCTTTTCCTTTCTCCAAGTGTTACTAAAAATTATCGGTTCTGGAGCTCTTCAGCTATTTCCAGCAGCAACTTATTAGTTGCGCGCTTTGTTGTAGGCGCTTACCATCATTAAAGATGGGTGGAGTACGTTCACGTCCACTTGGACCATCGGATTCGATGTCTGATGAGAATGGTTCCATTTTAACTGGACACCAATCGAATCAGCAACATCATCCTCATCATCCGATCTCACCACAAAATTCGATAACATGGAAACAAAATAATCATGTACGACAAGCAAGTGTACGGAGTCGATCGGCTCAACCAATGCCAGATCCTGGAGAATTGGACAGAAGATTCGCTAAAGTTTTGGTAAGTCGTTTTGTTTTTCTAAGATTTCAATGAATATATTTGGAAATATTTCCGATAGAAACAAACAAACAAAATTATTTATTTATTTATTCAAAGACCAGAAGGATTATTTATCCTTATACAAATGGAAATTCACAGAGTTTCAATTAATTTTCATTTGCGTCACTTGAACTTTTTTTTTTCAGTGAAATTACTTCAGATATTAGATTTATCCTAATATCTGAGAAGATATTTGTGATATTCTTGAAAGTTGTAAGGCCTATTAGCCGATTCTTTTAAAATGGGACTTAAGTAGTCAGGGTTTTTACAAACCTTTTTAAACATGCAAATTTCAGTTCAGGTTTGAAAATCTTCAGCTGTCGGACGTAAAAGCAAAGACAATTAAAATTGTTAAAATGACAATTTTCAAAAATCTTGGCTTCCTAAAATTTGCGAATCTTAAAGAAATCGACTGAAAATACAGCATTATTTAATCTGAAGATGGTGAAAGTAATTTGGATCTTATTTTGACTAAATCTTCCATTTAATAAATTGCAAATCTATTTCCGAACAACACGAGTTTAAACCGCAACTGCAATAAAACATATGGAAACTTAAAATCGGTATATAGTCAATTTTTCTATGGTAAAAATGTGACTCGGAATTAATAAACCTGAATTCCAATGAATTTTAACTCTAAGAAAAAAACTATCAAAACTAATAATGTTTCAATATTTTTCTACATAACTTTGTTTATACATCTATTTTTTCTGCACTATCTATCTCTGGATCGATTTGACTGAAATTCCACGTAATGTCGTGTATTCCTGTTGTCAACGTGTACATATAAAATATTTAAATAAAATTGCTGTTTCCAATTATAGATAAGTATCTAAAGCTTTCCATACAGAGCGTGTATGCGCAAACTAATCCATAATTCGGTCTGATTTCGTCCATATCAAAGTAAAGCCCATTGAAAATATAATTGGATCGGTTCGGTCTTCATTTATGCGTAGACTAAAATGGTTCAATCGTCCCGTTTTGGTATACGCATAAATGTACTGATAGATACTCTAACAAGTTGTAAAAATGCCCCAAAAGAGTTAAATTCTCTTGAGACCATTTTCCGTTGTACGTTATAAATGTAATGATAAAACTAATATACCTCTGGTATACTTTACCGTAGGGTATAAAAAATAAAATTATCTTATTGGAATATTTGAACTAAAAATACGGATGTCATGAAATCCAACAGAAAAATTAGAAGAACGCCGAAAAAAAATGAATGTCTTGATTGAACAGTCATCAGCGGCAGCCACAAATATGAGTCACACTATAAGTGTTTTATTGTTTTTTTTTTGTTTTGTTTTTTTAATTCTAAAAAGACTATCTGTTTAAAGTTTATTAAATTTAATCTAATCCAAAGTCTTCGAGGAAAGAGTCTAACAAGCAAACAGACTAGGTGGGTGCGGCTAGAGGTGATTACAATAATGGCAACCAAGCACGATTTTTACAAAGTGACTTGTTTATATTACAAATTTTTTTTTTTTTGCATAAATTTTAAATCGAGTTTAAAAGGTTGAATTAAATTCATTGAAGGTGATTATTTAAACGCCATTCCTGAACCTTGCTCAACGAACTTCTTTTCGTTTTGTTATTAGATTTTAGAAAATCATTCAAAACCGAAGAAGATTTATGAATAAATTTTTTTTTAATCTTATAAGAAATTCGATCTTTAAAATCTTCATCATAAAAATATTTACCAAGCACAGCACTCAAGTCGATTATGTCATTCTTTTCATCCGGTGGTGTTGTATGCAAAAAAGGAATATTTATAAAAACTACATTAAATACGTCTTAAATATATAAAATATAATATTTGATGGTCTTATGAAAAAAGGTTAATACTTTTTTGAGCAATGAAATGGCAATGACAAAATTTAATAAAAAAAAAAAATCTTCTATAAACATATAGTCATTTAAAATCGGCTTATAGACTAATTTTTGATGCCCTATAGTAGAAATAGGACTCGTAGTTAACAAATCTATAATTTAACGAGAGTGAAGAACCAAAAATTACTCATATTTCAAGGGTTTTTCTTCATAACTTTGTGTTGTCTTTTTCAAATACGATCTAATTCACAGGTAAGCTGGGGCCTAATAGTATAAATATCTTTTGCAAATTTGATTGAAGTCGGTATATTAGTTTTTAAAATACATCGAATTTTATAAACAGGCTTATTTTCCCCTACGATTTTTTCTTTCTCCACTATCCTTGGACCGATTTCACTGAAATTTAACATGGTATCGTCTATTTATGTATTCAACCCATGTAAATTATTTAAACAAATTTGCTCAAACAAATGTTCAAATTAAATCCGAAAAACCATAAACAAAAATCGACAAAACTTTCTGGTCATTCTTGTTTCTTCTTTATAATTTTGTCCTCCCCCTTGGTCGATTTTTCTGAAATAGACTACCAAACCATGTTAAGGAAGTACCAAGTCAGATTGTAAATTTGATCAAAATCGGATAAAGCATTTTTGAGGTATCTTGTATCCAGACAGACACATGCAGAAATCGATATAACTTTTGATTCCCTTGAAACTTTTCTATGATGATTATTTCGATGTGTTACAAATGTAGTGACAAAACTAATATACCCTTGGGGTAGTACCTACCATAGGGTATAAAAATTGATTTTATTAACCTTTTTTTTCTTGCGGTACTTGGCTTGTTTTTTTTATTGAATTTAAAAAAATTTGGTGAATTAAATTTAAGTAAAATTACAAGAAAAAAAATATGAATTCACAAGGCTATGACTTTTTTTTTACCGGACATTAAGGTAAACAACCACAAAAAAAGCACACAAATAACAAAATTATAAATTGATAAAATAATTGATTATAAATTTTAAACAAATATTAATCAATTTGTTTCATAATAACATCAATTTTTATTTAGTATTTTGAAATTTTTAAAAAAAATAAAAAAAAATATGAGTAATGAAATAAAATAATTTCATTTTTGTTGAAAAAGTAAAATTATTACAAATAAAAATTTACAATGAGATCATCAACATTATTATTTAAATACAAAAAAATATTCATAATTAAAATAGGGTACACATGTCTACTCAAGTAAGTAGTAAGAAATCGAATAAGAACTCTCGGTTCTAAACTAGGCTTTATTATTTGATTTAATTTCTTCCCGTAATGTTTGATTCTAGGGCAATATATGACTGAGGTAATTCGACTAGGCACAATTTAACTCGGCACAATTCGACTAGGGAACAATTTAATTCAAATTGTGCCAAGTTAAACTCTCATGCATCTTCTTAAAACACATCTTGCTTCACAGAAGTGTCTGGACACACGCTACAGTTCCACCCTATATGTAAAAATGTTTAAGACTGCTTCTTATCATGAAAATAATAATAAACTAGTTTTAAAGCGTTTCTAATTTATCAAATAAACTAGTTTTAATTTTTTGTAAAATTTATTAAAATTCGCCATATTTATGCGAATATGGTGTTTTTCTTTCAAGAATTAATATTTGAGTTATAAAAAAAAACTTCACGTAGAGAAATTCCAACAGAATTTAAACTTATAAAACAGAAATTCGGTGAATAAATGTCATGTTCTTTTTATGCCCTATAGTAGGTAGTAGCTTCCTTAACTGGATTTGGTATTGCATTTCAGTAAAATCAGTCGAGGGGGAGCGAAGTTATTAAGTAAAAACCAGCATGACCAGAAAGTTTTGTCGTTTTTTTTTAATAAGGTTTTTTGGATTTATTTGGAAAATTTGTGAAGCAATTTGGTTTAAATTAATTTTATTGGTTGACTACATAAATGGACGATAACATTTCAAATTTCAGTAAAATTGGTCCAAGTATAGTGGAGAAAGAAATACCATAATCGTAGGAGAAAATAAGCCTGTTCATAAAGTTTTTTTTTTTTGTTATGTACTCTAAAAATTAATACAGCGATTTAGATAAAATTTGCAGATTAGATTTATGATATTAGGGTCTAGGTTACCTGCAAATTACAGGAAATTTTGAAAAGAGGAAACAAAATTATGAAGAAAAAACCTTAAAATATTGTTAGTTTTGACAGTTTTTCTGTCCCATTTCTGTCATAGGGTTGCCAAAAGGTTGGCTATAGGCCGATTTTTAGAGACTATATGTTTTTCTCATGTAATTATTTTCAAATTTAAATAATATGATTGTTTTTTTAGTGCAACAAAAATTGCAAGTTTTTTTCTTTTCTTGAACAAGGTTTCTATGACGGAAATAAGAAAAAACAAAATTCGCGTATAAAAAATGATAAATTCCATCAAATAAATTAAAATTTACTATCTTTCAGTGTAGGCAAAAAAAATCAGCATTATTTTTGAAGTTTTCATGCTCAATGGTTCGATAGAGAAACTCATTTTGTTCAGCGAGTAAATTTCTGCGAGTCAAGGCCATGTGAACTTGAAATAATTTTTATTAATTTTGGTTTGGAATCAAGACAAAAGACCTGAAACCCGAAAAATTGTATTCTAATAATTATTACCAAAAAAAAAAAAGCATACATGGTTTTTGTCGGACTTGGAATTCATAAGCTTTAAATCTAGTTTAGCCCAACTTTGATAGTATTTGTAGCATGATTCATTTCTAAAAATATTCAGGCCTATTCTACACACACATATTTTTTATAGTATGTTATGTTAAATTCGTTGTAAAATAATTTTTATACCATTTTATGCCATTGACCATCACCCGGACGAACCTATCCTCTTAATTTCTTTGGTTTCTAAACGTATATATTATTAAATTTTGACAGTCATGAGAATTATAATAATCTAATTTTGTTTAGTTTTGAATTTGTTTGATGGAGCACAAGGAAGTCTTAACTATTTCCTTCCGATGTTGCGGAATTTGAAAAAAGTTTAAATATTGACATTGAAAATAATTTAGACAAACAATTTTGTTTTTTTCTCCATCGGAAACTTTTGATTCAACCTAAAACCCTAATTGATTGGGAAAATAATAATAATATTTGTCATTGGATATTGTGATGGAATTAATTGCGTAATTATTTAATAATAACCTTATATAATGTTTAGTATAATTTCTTGATAATAATGGGGCTTAAGTTCTATAATTCTTCTGGAAAAAAAATTATATTGATTTCTATATTTTAACATTTTCTAAAAGTTCCAAGTTTCAAGAATATTTCCTCATAATTTTACACCAACATTTGTAAAATTGATGAAATTATAGAATTTTGAGTGAAACAAGTCCGAGAAGCATATTAAAACTTTAAACAAACTTGAAATACTACTGTTTAAGCCGTTGAACATCATATCTTGAAAATCGTTTGAATAGCGATCATTTACAAAAGTTTCACAAAATACGGTGAAAAGCATTCATAGGTCGTTGACGATCTCGCTTATTTCGCTGTTAGTGACTTTAAGGTTTGTTTTAGCAAAGTGTTCAACGCAAAACGCTTTGAAAAAAATCTAATAATCTACCTTTAGGTTTTTTTATTTTTCAGCCTCTTAATAAATGTACCTTTTAACGAAAAAAAATTAGGTTTATTCCATCAATACTTTCTGAGAAAACTTAATTTGAATTTCGACTTTTTTCTGGCAGTTTAGCTAGATGTAGGCCCTTAGCTGTAGTTTTCATTTAAGAATTTTTAGGATTTCTTAGAATAGTAAATATATAAATTTTAAGTTTTATTTAGTATTTTTTCTGTATTGTGTATTTGAACTTTTGACCTAGGAATTATTACCATGAACCATGAATTCATCTTATAGTTGAGAAATTGACAAAAATGAATCTCCAACCTAACCCAATCCCAACGTAAATGCCCTAGGTTTTTCCCTACTGTTGAAAAAATTCTGTCTAGTCAAGATGAAGTTTATTTTCAGCTTTATTCATAGGAATGGGTGGGTGATAAAAAAAACATAAGACCCAGGTGGGTAAAAAAATATGCTATTAATCGTAAAAATTGAAAATCATTATTTTTGGTATTGTCTGTTTTTTATACATGAATTTCAATTGTTTTATAATTATTATTTATTTTCTCACAATCTGGTTGGTGTACGGTCAAATTGCCGGTCTTTTTTTTTTTTTTCTTTGTGAATTATAGTTTAAAATTGAATAACATCAAAAATTAAAGAAACATGGAAATTTCGAATTTAAAAAGCGGTTAATGTGAATTATTTAAGAAAATTTAATAAAAACATAACTCTTAGTTATGAGGTCACTGAAATTTTAACAAATTGGAATTTTTAAAGAATTTTTCTTCTTTTAAAAAAAAAAACAAATTTTATAAATATTTTTACTTTTTAAAATATGTTTTTTAAATAGTGTCCGAATTTGTTTTAGTAGTTTTATTTGGAATATTAAAGAAATTTGAAAAATGTCTGAACACTTTTTTTTTTATGAATTTTTATATATGAAAAAAAAAAACTTTTCCAAATTGATTGATGACTCTACAAAGAGCGAAAAACAAGAAAACCGTGAACAACAAAACATTCCTTCGAAAACCAACCACGCCTTGCTTTTTGGAACAAAATAGTATGACACGCAAATTATAGTTGTAAGTTGCATCATTTAACATGATAATAAAAAAAGCGAAAGTTTACACACAATCTCAAGGTGTGCTTTAAATTTTATAAAAGTTTTAATTTTTTAAATTTTAAATACAAAATAAAATCTATATTGTTCGTGTTGAATGCAATTTTAAGTCCTTTTGCTCATTTGTTTAAAACTTCTCTTTCAATTAGCTTCCATATGAACAAGAAATTGAACATACAGTACTGATTTTTCTTTCTTCCAGCATCAAATCAGTTTTTCCATTTTCATATTATATTACACTGTTCAACTTTGTTCGAGTTTTTCTCAGTCATTTCTAATGTACTTGACTGATGAACGATGAAGTTTGCCTTTTATCTACAGCCAATAATAGAAAGTGTCATTGTCTTGTTATATGTACAACGTTTTGGAAAATTCTAATCAGCACGTTCCTGCATATACTCACATATTTTATCCATCTATCGATTATATAGCATGTTCCATAAAAACAAACTATTAAAATGTTAAATTAGCAAAGGTAATATACAAGGTGGTGTCCAAAGTAATCAGGACTTTAAAAAAAAAAAACAGAACAAATGGTTTTTTCGGCAAAATCAATTGATTTTATTCAAAATAGTCTCCTTCTGCTTCAATACAGCTTTTTGCACGGTCCAAAAGCATGTCGAACGAGTGTTTTAGCTCGTTGGCCTGTATGGCCGCCAGTATGCCGGTACAAGCCTTTTGAATGGCCTCTACGTCTGCGTAACGCTTTCCTTTCATCGGCAAATGCATTTTTCCGAAAAGGTAGAAGTCGCACGGTGCCATATCCGGTGAATACGGGGAGTGGTTGATGGTTAAAATGTGATTTTTGGTGAGATAATCGGTCACAAGCGTCGATCGATGAGACGGCGCATTATCGTGCAACAAACGCCAACTTCCATCTTCGCGATATTCGGGCCGAACACGTCGAATACGGCGCACCAAACGCTTCAAAACTCCTAGGTAGAATATCGCATTAACGTTTTGACCGGGTGGAACAAATTCTTTGTGGACAATACCCTTGGAATCATAAAAACAAATCAGCATTGTCTTCACTTGACTTCTCCAGGCGCGATTTTTTGGGTTTCGGCTCGTCCGGCGCCTTCCATTCAGCACTCTGGCGTTTCGTTTTGGGATCATATTGAAAACACCACGTTTCGTCACCAGTCACAATGTTATAAAGGAAGTTTTTGTCCTTTTTGACCTCTTTAATGATGTCCTTCGAATGTTGAATTCTGAGCAATTTTTGGTCGTTCGAAGCTCATTTTCGCACCGATGACACAAACATACTGACACTTAAAACGCAATAACTTCACTTTCAATAGATGAAATGTCATGAAATTCTCACAGGAAGTCGATAAAGGATAGCAGATTCTAACGCACCAGTCGACATATAGATGGCTCCACTAGGGGCGCTAGATTCAAAAAGTCCTGTTTACTTTGGAAAACACCTTGTATTTAGTTTTAGACTGTATACTTTAAATTGCATGTGTATTCCTGTTATAAAGAAGCATTTGGCTGAGAAATGCTACCCCATCCTCTGTATTCACAAGACATTGCTCCTTCTTATAACCATTTGTTTCAGCCGTACTAATACCACACATGCTCAATCTTGAAGATTTGCGAAAAATGGCCCCTTCCGTTCCCTGCCTGAAAGATGAACAAAAGTCATAGCTAAAATGATGGAAAATATTTTGATTAAAATAATAAAAAGTTTTTATTCAACATAAACGTGTTGTGTTTTTGTTGAAAAATCGTTTAAGTCATATGACATCTCCTATGATTTAATATGCATCTTTGATCTAATCTTTTTGAGATATCCTGTATATAAGCAGTTTTCTTTTCATTACTTTTATCATTCTTTAATGTCATATGAATTCAAAACCATTATAAAAAAAAAAGAAAAGAAAATGACTCTAATGAAAGAATTTCTTTGACTCATATTTTCCATATGAGTTTTCAACAAAGTTCTACAATCCATCATTGTTTTTCCCATCAGAATATTATGGCAGTTTTCCATGAATTTCTTTTTTTCTTTTTTTTTGCAACAATACTTTTATATAAATGTGCAGTATTCTGAAGTATTATTGTGTGTGGTACTTTATTCGTTTTACAATTTAAACAAAGATTTTCTTCACTCTCTAAAAGTCATCGATTTTGAATGCACGAACGTGGATGAATTCAAATTGCGAGTAAAAATGTACATTATTGTTTTTTTTTATATAAAAAAATGCATTCATGATGTAATTTTCATAAATATTTTCACGGGAAATTTTACAAAAGTAAAATGTTAGACGTGATACCTGACAAAAGCAAGCGGCTTTACATATCTATATATGAAAAAAATTGATGGGAATTTTTCCTTTTCTAATAACTAGTAAGGTTGTTTGAAAGTTCTGTAATTTATGGAATCTCCTAAAATGCGGGTATTATTTTAGGTATAAAAGTATTGTACATCTTCATAAATGGTTTTCTATTCGATTTTTTTAACACATGTCGAAACAAATGTCATGGTTGTTATGGAAAATCCTTGAATGGAATATCTCTATACAGGCCTAAACAAGATTGTAAAATGAGTAATTTTTATTTACTACTAAAATACTATTATAATAGATTTGTAATATCGCAATAAAAAAAAACATATGTTTTTTTTTTGGGAAAAAACGCTAATTTTTAAAAGAAGAAGTTTTCAACCTTTTCTCGTCATTTCAGGTGCATTAGAAAATATTATGCATAAAACTTTTAACTGGTTTTTTTTTTCACACATGACATACTTTCATATCTTTTATTGCAAAATTTTTGAAGGTAAATTTTAAAAATCGTGTCTTTTTTTGGCCGAATTGAATTATTTGGGGATTTTGTTGTTTTCCAAAAAAAGAAAAAAAAAATTAATATTTTTTTTTTTTTTAATTATGATTAATAAAATATTGTACATGAATGTGTGTGTTAGTGAAAATGAGGTGACAATTTAATATAATTTCTAAAAAATTAAAATTTTTTTTTTTTACATTTTTACACCCAATATAGATCAAAAGCATTTCTTAATACAATTTCCGTTTATTGGATTTACACTATGATAATTTATTGGTTTATTATTTAGGATATTTGTCAATACTTTTTAAGAGAAGGTGTGGGATTTTTATGAATTTATTTTCTATATTTTAAGATTCGGTAAAAATTTAGTTCATTCATCTTAGAAATTTCTGCTTTGTTCAAGACTCAGGTGTATTTTCGTGGAGCGAATAACGACTAACTTTATTGTTCGAAATTTTTGAATTGTGTCAATAATATTTAAAGTTATCAGTAACTCTTTTTTTTTTCTTTTTCTCAATAACATTTAACTAAGCACTAGGCTTACTAGAGAACGCAATTATAAAGTTTCTTCTTAAGCAACCTTTTATTGTCATAAAAGTCAAAACTTTTAAAATTTAAATTAACTTCAAAAAGAATAAGTTATTGGTTCCGATTTTCCATACTTAGTTCGATGAAAATTGATATGAAAAAACTCAATCAATCTAAGTGTGATCTTTGGTTGAAGTTCATATCCATTTCTCCAAGAATTTTTGAGGAACTAATTCCACCCATCAAAAGTTGACAAATGAAAACAATATCTGGAACCTCGATTAATTTAAGGCGGTCACTTTATGGTGGAAAAATGAAGCTATCTTGACATGGTATACTGCGAAAGACTTAGTAACATAGTTATCATCCAATTCTTTTGATCAACGAAATTAAATTAGTAACTATCAATTTAATCGTATAGGAAAAAGTTATAATTAGATAAATATTTTCCAGCCATAGCTCTAATAATTAAGTCCATTGAGTTGGAAGAGAATTCACGTAAATCAGGGGGCAAAAGGAAACAATTTTTTTTTTAATTTCTTTTTTTTTTATTAATAAAGTGCTTTTTTCAATATTACCAGTTGTACTGCCACAGACGCTTCTAATGTTAAAATATATAGGAACTTTATAAGGGAACATATTCACTTTTCTTCTAATTCTAGGAAATCATGAAAATTAAAGTAGCTTTATAATTCAAGTTTTCATGAGTTTAGTGATTTGCCAAAAAAAAAACTATAAAAAATATCGTTCTTCCATTGGAAATTGGAAAAATTATCCAAAAATAAACATTTCTTATTTAGACTCATATTAAATTACAACATTTCTATTTTTTTTTCTTTTTCAAATAGATTTCATTAAAATCAAATTATTTAGTCTATTAAGCATTAAAATCCGTTTATTTAAAATAATTTCAACAAAATCCAAGGCTAATCTATAAAGAAACCTTTCAATTTATATAAAATCAAAATTTCACAATCAAATTCTTGTTTAAATTCCTTATAAATGTATTCTTTTTTCCAACTTTACAATGAAATTTCTATGGAAAATGTATTTTATTTTTTATTTTCTTTAAGTATATTTAAAATAGCTTATCAAGCTGCAAACTCTGGTCATTGGTGTGAATAAAAACGCACAGGTATTCATTCGTGTCAAATAACAAAATTGCAAGAAAATGGGAAAAAAAAATGTTGTAATTGAATATAATGCAGACGTCTGGATTCAAAATCCAGAATATTTGTAATTATAAAAAATTTAAATAGATTAAATTGAATTAAAAAACAAAACAAACAAACTAAATGCATTTTTTAGGTATTGTTCTTTTCTTTTAAAAAAAAAAAGAAAGAAAAGAAATCTGTTAATTTCCATTTGCTATTATTGTCATCGAATTAAATACAACATAAAATACCTTTAAAAAAAGTCTTTTTTTTTTTTGTTAAAACTTGTTTTTCTTTCTTTAATACGGAACAAGTTATTGCAGTTTTTTAAGATTCAAGTTCAGGGATTTTATTTACTATATATAAGAAAATATTTTAATTCATATTATATGAATTCATTAAGAAAATCTTCTGCTTTTAATTAGTTTTCCACGAAAAAATCAAGAAAATTTTAACTCGCCACATGGTAAAATTAGAAAATATGATATGATCCACTACAAATGCGCATACGTCGTGCATCCTCCCTGCTATTTGAACATGCATTCAAATGCATTGACTTACAAAAATATGAGTTTTCGGTCAGTGACCGATTGAAATTTGAAAAATCTTTTATAAGCGGTCGCCGCATTGCTTCAAATTTTAAAAACAAAACCAAAAAAAAAAGAATACATATTATAAAAATAGACAAGGGAATTGCGATAAGATTCAACGATTTTTCTGGAGGAGTCCACAAAGTTATAGAACCAAGTATGTTGTAGAAAATAAGATGGGATGATGGTTGATCATTTCTATTGCTTGAGGGTGATCCCAGTTTTTCTGATGATGTTCTGTTTGAATCGATAAAATATAGTTACCACATAATATTATAAGAATTTTCCCTTTTCTTTATATAATGAAAAAAGAGAAAACTCTGAGTGCTATCGATGCATCCCATTTAAAAACAAAACAAAAAAGAAAGAAGACAACTTCTTTTAAACACTTAAACATGACAGATATGCTCATATGTGGATTTTTATAGATGCAACGTTTCTGAGTTTTTTTTTTTAAAAACATAAATTCAACTTAATTTTGGTTTTGAACTTCTAAATCTTTTAATTTTTTTCTTTCAACAAAAGTACAGATCTTGAACTTGGGTAGAACTTTTGTTGGGAAATTTTTGATGTCGAATTAAAAATGCAAATAGAATGAAAACATATGAAAAATTAAGAACATTCACAAAAAATAAGAACCGTGGAAAATTGTATTCTTGAAATTTATTTTTAAACTTCACTTTGTCTATAATTGGGGTGTAGTGATGAGTATCCTGTTTTTTGCAGAATAAAAATGCAATCAGTTCGGTATTCTATCATTTGTTGATCATAACTACTATTTCAATTTGACTACTAATCACAATAGAGAAATAGGGCTGGAGGAGGGGCTCTAGAATGGGAATTTAACCTAACTACTAACACTAAAGAAGAGATGGTACAATATATCTTAAAGGTCGCAGTACAAGTAAACTTTAAAACTTAATCGTAATCTTAACACAATATTTTATTTATTTATTACGTCTGTGATAATTTTTTTTTCGGTTTTTTTAGTAAAAATATATGTTTATTTAAAAAGTATACAATATTTTGATTTCATTCAAAATATGCTCCATCTCAAGCTACAACCTTCGCCAATTTTTCAGGTAATTTACGGATTCTCTGGAAGAAATCTGGCTTTTGAAGTAATCCAATCATGGACCCATTTTTCAATAATTCCATAAGAATGGAAGTGCTATTCGGAAAGGGCTGATGGCACGAACCTAACATATGTACTATGTCGGTACTTGTGTCGGTAATTGGATGATGGATTGATGGTGGCACTTGGTGATGGTATTTTCTTTTCTTTCCTACTAAATTTTCTTCTTTTCTGTACTAACATTTCTCTTACTCCTCTTACCTTCCAGACGATAGTGATTATAGCATATACTTTCTACTCATCGATAATTCGATGACATTATAATTAGTACGATATCCACAATGATCAACAGCATTAATTTAAAACTTGGTAAGAATACTTGAGTGACTATGTCAATAATGAAATACCAAAACCTAATAATTTAGTATCCAAGTAATTACGTAAAGTGATGAATAGAATAAAAATGAAAACATAATCAAAATAAATGAGGTAACCTGACTTCGTCTGTAACACAACTGTGATGTACGTATAAAGAAAGTGTACAGTGTGATTCACATTGACTTTTATTTTTAAGAAAAATAAAACAATTTCTTTTTGTATTTTTTTTTCTTCTCTTGTTAAAAAGGCGCCTGTTGATTTTAACAGTTCAACTCAGTTCCAATAAATATTTTACAAAAATAGATTTTTTTCTTATGTATGTGTAAGAAACTTATTGTTCACGTATTTTATTATTTATATTTACTAGAATTAAGTATAATTTAAAAAGAACGAGAAACCGGAAATTTTCTTTGAATATTTGTTAATTTTTATGTTATTATTGAAATATTCGTGTTTATGATAATGATTGACAAAAATTACAGAAATTATTTTAATGAAAATTGTTCAATTAAAAATCATTAATTACATTTTTATCATTTTATATAAAAATCAACCGGAAATTCATCTATCATTAAATCAATGTAATTTCAGAGGTCATTATTTTTAATTTTGTTTTTTTTAAAAATAAATATGAGAATAAGTATTTTTAATAAATTTTATGTGAAATTTTGTTGAAAAACATTGGAAAATTCATTATCATAAAAATTTGCCATTACATTTAATAATAAATATGATTTTTTTCTTGTATTGCTTAGTCGGCTCTATGTTTGCTTTACAATTCTTTTGATATATAGTATCGCACTATGGAGATAGTAAATATCCCCATTACGATTGCAAGACAACATCTGGGAAAAGTTGAGTATGTTTTTTTTTCTCATATCAAAGTTCCCACATGTTTATCCAAATAAGTTTTCATACCACAAATATGGAAATCTTATCAATGCATATATTCTCAAACACCATTTTCTTATCTTGAAATGTTTCATCTACAAATAAATGGAATATTTTACTCAAAGAACTTTCACTAAGTAAGTTAAATATTTGATTTTCTATTTTGAGTTGTTTCAAACAAATTAAATTAAAATTTTTTTTGTTTTGTATTAAGTGCGAACAAAATTAGATAAGAATGTAAATATTTAGCTACTTGTTTCTATTAAATAAGATAAGACAATTTGTAAATTGTAAAATAGGCACACTTCAAATTATGCTTTATTGTTAGACAAGGAGCTGGGAAGCGAACTATGTGCATATATAAGCGTTAATGATAGTTTTCAATTTTACGGACATAATTTAAAAATGTAGATGGGATGATGGGAAATGATCATAATCTGATATATTTTGATCCAGTCGCTTTTATATTCAAAAGTCATATCAACGGAAATCGGTCTTCTATATTATTTGTTAAACTTTAATTTATAAGTTTTTAATATCATCTCAAACGAAAGAAAAAACTGTCAATTATTAAATGAAATGATAATTACGTACTAATCCATCAGTTTATTTTTTATTACATTTCTATTTTCCAGAAATAGATCGAATTTAATAAAATCCTCGCAAATGAGCCTTTTTTTTGTTTTCAATTAGTTCAATCAGAACTGTCCTTTTTCTTTATGGTATAGTGACTTTATTTATAAGGGAAATTTATAGTTCCATAAAATTTTCGATAGGTTTTTCTATTTGATTTTTATCTAGAAAAATGTCTCTGCGTGCGTCCAGATAAACAATAATACGGGTAAATTGGAAAAACTGCTGGAAATAGGAACAAATTATAAAGATTTTGTGTATATATGATGTCATTTATAGGAAAACCTCAATCTAGTTTAATTTGTGTCACACGTAATATGAGGGTTGGGTAAATATATTTTTATTTTTTCAATGAACACAATATTGAGGAAATTGAGGAAGAACTGAATTTAGGTCTTATAAAATTAATTTATATAACCTTTTAAAACAAAGTTTTCCAATTATAATCACATTATTATTATTAATATAGTTGAAGAATAAAATATACTTACAGTTGGTTACATGGTGGTGTGATTTTGCATATGCCGATTCTTTTGTAAAAACTCATTTATTTGAAGTATGTTTCCAACGGATTCCATTAATTATAGTCTGAATTACGTGATTTCTTATCTAATTTACAGTTTGCTATGTAATGTAAATAATCAATTTAATTAAAAAAAAATTAAATCCGTAAACACAACTGTTGGATTTCTGTAAAATCTATCTAAAGATAGTTATAGAGCAGACGACTTGTGTTGGCCATAAGGTTTTCTCTTTTCTATCATATTTTTAATATTGAATTTCAAATAATGAAAATAGGCTATAAGAAGCCATAAAGATTTTTTTTTCACCTCTTATAATTAACTAAATACTTATATTCTTTATCAAATTTAATTTTTACTGTTGAAGTTTTATTACATATTCTTACCAACATCCTGCTTTTACTAATGTTGATTTTAATGTCCTATGGTAGATATTGCCAAAAGGATATATTGGTTTTGTCACATTTCCAACCCGTAGAAACAATTATCTGAGAACTATTTCAAAGTTATAGCTATCCAAAGATAGCTCAAAAAGAAATGGTTGTAGAGAAAAATTTGCCTATGGCCATAACGTTCTGTTTAATTATTTAGATTTACTTCAAAAACTAATATCCTGATTTGAATAAAATTTGCAGAATATGTTTATGCATTTAAAATCGAAGTTATCTGCAAATTTTTTCTCAGAGTTTATTTATTGAACTTTAGATTTTTTAGCTACAAGTCCCATAGAACATCATAAAATCGACTATAGTCCGATTTTAAGTTTTTATATGTTTTTATAATTATATGTTAACAAAAAAGTCAGACATATTCTGTTATTCATTCGCGTCATGTTTTATTCTATTCAAATTAAAAATCATAATATCAGACGAGAACAGCGAAGCGAAGAGCATCGATGAAACTTTTACATTGATAAGTTATAAACAAAGATTACAATTGTCCAATATCTGAGCATATGTAAATTATACAAAACTCTGATATTTGATAGACAAAAAGAGGAGGATTTTTGAATATTACTTACAGAAACGCCGGCGTCGTATAGTTGAGTTCCATTTGAATCTTTCCTTAGTGTAATATGCTGTTTTTTTGTTTGTTTTTTTTTTTTTTGCCTTTCAGTATAAATTGAATGTTTCCGACAATTGAATAGAGGCTTTCACGTGTTTCCACTCAATTTGCATATGAACAAATGTATTCCATACAAACTACCTACTGGGTCATTATTATTAGCTGCGTGCGCAGTCTTTAAATCTTGTTTTTTATGTTTAATAATGACAGAAATTGTTTGTATTTTAAATTAAGTATAATTTAAATATTTCCAGGGATTAATAACATAAACCGGGACAATTCGGAGTAGTTTGGAAAGATTACAAATTTTTTTTTTAAATGAATTCATTACATTTCACTTACCTATAAACGTTGATAGTGCCTACTATTTTGATTGTCAGACTATCTCTTTTTGCTGTCCTGCATGCTAACTTTACATTTAACTAAAAAAAAAGAATAGTAAATTTAAAGGATTTCTCAGAAACCATCATTAATTTTAGGTCTATTTTTCAGTTTTCAAGTTTTGTGAGTTAGGCTACTGACACTATCGCCTACAAAATGGATAGTTGAGAACGCGTTGATTGATCCTTGTAAACTTTTCTATTAAGTAATATCTCTCTACTTCTATATAAGGGTTTTTAGGGCCGTTTTATAGTATAACTAATGGTTGTTCATTCCATATATACCTACTTGATCAAATGGAAATCATGAACTAATCAAAAAATCTTAGAAATTAAATACCTTTCAAGGGAATATCACAGAATAAATACCATTTCACATCTTCATTAACATTTTATATTGAATTTTACTATATTGACATATCTTGCGGGTGTACTTAGATCAGTTATATAAATAAAAATTTCAAGTTAAAAGCTAATTTCATATTCATATACCTACTATGAGTAGACGTAACAATATTTCAATCCATGATGGTTGATATTCACGTAGTGTGGTCGTAAACGAGTATATCTGTGACATCGTCGCTCGGAAAAGAGGGTAAATAAAACTGGAGTACCTACATAAACCCCTCAAGTTTTCGTAGCTACGTAAAATCGGATTCATTTAATTTCAATATTTATTCAGCTTATTATTTTCGACTTGTAACTAACCATTTGGCATTTATTATTCAATTCAATTCCTATAAAGAAGACTGAAGAAAATATTAATTTAATATGACTTTATGAACACAACAGTTTTTCTTTGAGAATACCAATATGTCAGCATAAATTAAAAAAAAAGCCTCTTATCATTTGTCAATAATTTTGTTCCCTGTGTGTGTGTCATGTCTGGAAATAAAAATCCTATTCAGTTGGACTCGACATCTCATTTTTTTTTGGAGTAGTGTACCTGTTACTTGATAAATGTTTCCATTTGTATTAGCAATTATATTATCATTTTAGGCGACTACCCAATATGAGATTTTATTGATAAACTTGCAATAAAAACAGTTTGTTCAATTACATACTTAATTTCTGTAAAATCGATATATTTGATTTTCATTGACTGGCAATTCTTTTTTGAGTCGATTTTAGTCTCAATTGGATTACATGTTTCCATTCCACCATTTGAATACTTTAAGGGTGTTTCATTGGACAGTTCTAAATAATTTTCACTCAAACCTACCTAATGCTCTGGATTAGGATAGAAAATTGAGGACTATAGAACGATAAAAGTTAGCTTAATTTTTAGTTTCAGATAGAAGATGCTTTATACAACAATTATTTCACATATTCTTCACAAAATTTAGTCAAGTCTTTAGCAAAATAGACTTTTTAAAGGTTGTTTTTTGAAGTTGAAAATCCAGATGAAAATATCGGAGAATCAAATTCAGAACATGAAGTATCTGTTTTGAATGAATTGCAGAAATATAAATAGTCTATTGTGGTTGTTCCACAATTGGGCAGATTATCAGCAAATCACGGAAAAAGGTGATTTTATACAGAAAAATTGTTTGCTTACCATATCTTAACATTTTTTATTTTAAAAAACTTTCTTTTAATACCTGAGTACTCGGGTATTTAAAATTAAAATTACTCTGTTACCCGTTTCTATTTCAATGAAATAATTTAATATTGAACTTTAAAATATATCTAAATTTAAAATAATATTGTTTATCTAATATTCAGAAATACCACAACATTAATTAAAATAATAATATTGACCCATAAATTAGTTTTTCTTATTGAAAATCGCATAATGAAAATTTTGTTGACTACAGGAAATATGAGACGACTAAATAAGATAGATATCTCAAGGTTTATATCTGCTTAACTCTCTTAATTATGTGAATTCCAAATTACTTACATTTTTAAGACACGCAATCTTATCATATGTTTAATACTATTAGGTTATAACCGAAAGAAAAGTATCTCTCTCTCACAAGAAATTTATATAATATGATTAGTAATTTACTAAAAGGTCAGATCACGGCCTAATTTTAATTAATTCGAAAACGGTATTTTAACAGCAATAGTAATATTTTTTAATCAATTTAATAAGTCAACCCTGTGCTCTTCGACTTATCAATCAATAATCTTACAAGGAAAATGTCTATTTTTTGAATTAATTCATTTCGCAATAACTTAAGACAAATTATAATGTTAAAATGATTTTCAATAAAAATTTGATTGATTATTGTTGAAGAATATTGTTGTTATTGGTCTTAGGTTGACTAGAGATCATTTGAATGAACTTTTCCATAGCCTTTGGTAGTACATACCAAGAGTATATTAGTTTTTTCATAACATTTGTAAGGCAGAGAATTAATCATCGAAGAACGGTCGCAAAATACTAGATGTATAAAGAATCAAAAGTTATTTCGATTTTTCCATGTGTTTCCGATAATTGGAAAACTTATTATCACTTTTTTGGGATGTATTTTGCAAATTTCCAAATCCAAGCTAAAGCTAAAGGGTATCAAAACATCGGCTATAGGCCGATTTTAAGATAAGTCTATTGAAATTAGTTAGGGATATTTAAAGTCTTGTCATGATCTTTTCTCAAGGAATTAAATCGATCAAATTTCAGTTATCTGTCAAGTAATTAATTATGGATAATTTTAATTAATTTATTCATCTATAAAACGATCGGAGGTTCCATTAGTGTTTATTTGTTAATTTGTTTTTTAGTTCATTTGTTTCTTTAATATTTAAATCAGAAACTATTATGAATCCTTTTTGGTATTATTGATCTTCGTATTGATAAATTGATTTAATCATCTGATATCTGGTCAGCCTAATCACGTAAATTGTTTGTATTGTATCCTACCGATCTTAATTAGATTTGTTTCTGGGAGAATTTCTTAGATAAAAAAGTGACGTACAAAGATAGCTCCACCTTCGCATAAAATTATTGAATTTTTTGAGTTATTAATTCTATTGTATATCAACCATTTCTATACAACAAAGCCTTATTGGGATATAAAGTAATTTTTCAATTTGCTTCTTGATGGAATCACTTGCAATTCGTAACTACTAGAATTTGTCATATTTTACGATGATTTGTTGACCTTGATTGACAGATAAAACTGCCAAAAATCTAATATTTAATATCCATATTGGTATATTAATGAATCTCGAAACAAATATATCTTCAGTCTTATAATTAATTATTGAAAGTTCATTGATCGTATTATAATTTTTTTGATGTCATTATTTGCAGAATACTTGTTTTTTTTTTTAAAGAGTTTACATACACACCTCATCGAAATCAATAAGTAAATTCACTTAAAATGAATAATTCCTATAATATTTCTTATGTTTCAAAATTTCGCCGGTCATTGAACGCGAATACAAATCCAAAAATTGGTATTGCTTTTTGTTTGCTAAAAAATTCTAAATAAAAAAAAGAAAGAAATTCAAATTTAAACATACACATTCTATTAAATAGAACATTTTTAATTAAATTCTTTTTTTTTTTTAATTCATAAATTTCAGGCCTCAATGGATCTTCCGCCAGATAAAGCAAAACTTCTTAAAAACTATGATGATGAAAAAAAATGGGACATCATCTGCGATCAGGTTTGTAAAATTAATTATTTAAAAAGAATATAAAAGAAATTTGCTTTATAACTTAATTAAGTCTATCTATACTATTTCATGATGTTTCGATATACGATGTTTTGTAACTTAGTTTTAAAAAAATGTTGATTTATCATGTTTATGGTACTTCTTCTTTCGTACGGGTATCAGTTGGTTGGTATTAAGGGGTCTTCTAAAGAATGGCGAAGAAAACTTCCTTTAAAGAAATGAGCTATTGTATCCAAAAAAATCTACGCTACTTTTAGATAATTTCATTAAAAATATGTGTACCAAATTTAAAATAAATCGGATCAAGGATCGTGGCTCGATGGATAGCGCAATAAACTATGAAATCTGTGAATACAGATTCGAATCTTAAATTTTTCTTCAGTTTGAGAAAATTATAGCCTTTCCACGATGAGTATATAAGGTGGAAACGTCGCAGAAACAACTAAACTGCTAACTTGTTCAGGAATTTTTAGTAACCTACTAGATCGTAACTCGAAAATTAAGATATCTCACTGTTTAATGATGTGTTATTTATTGATTTATTATTACGTACATATAATTTTTTTTTGTGTTTTTTATAATTTTAAAGTTTAATTTACTTGCGTATATTTTTCACATGATATTGATACCTTGATATACCTTCAAATACATTCTCATTCCTTTATTATATCATTTTTTTTTTGTTGATTTTCTGCCATGATCGAGGTTTTGTACTATACCAGAAAGTCCATGACATCAAGAGATGGGCAAAGTATAAAAAGAGAACTCTTTATAGTGTCGATGACATGTTGTTGTTGTGATCTTGTGTCTTTTTAAAACTCTATTTTTTCCTTTTTCTTTTTTGAAGATATTTTCATCTTTACAGTATTAACATGTTGATATGTGGAGGCGCGATTTCTTCATATATATTTTACAGATCTCTGTGAAGTTTGTTTTTGTTTTTTTTTTTGTGAAAGATGATCATGTAGAAGTACTAACTTAGAGTGCGTGGTTAATGTTATTCTTGAACTGGTTTTCCATCGATATCATGATTGGGAAATTTTTTTTCTTTATTACAAAAATAAAAAAGAAATGTCGTAGTTTATACTCAAGACCCGTTATGATAACGATAAAATTCCCTTTCAAAAAAATTGGTGTATGCCTAAACATTTTTGTTTCGATAAATCTTTTTTTTTTTTCGGGGACCACCCAAAGTATTTTGTTTGATTTTCAATTAATATAGTGTTACAGTATTTTATTAAGCAATTCAGAACTATTTTATATAAATGTGAAAATTGCCGGAATTTATGGACTCTTCCACTGCTAGCAATCTTTGATATCAACGACCAATTAACTTTCTATTATTCCTAACTAACAATACAATTTCTAGTTTTTAATTTCAATTATCAATTTATTTTTATTGGTATTTATCTTTTCGTTTTGAAATTTAAATAAGCAGTTGAACTTGCTGACTTGTTCTTATTTAATAAATTCGTAACTTTAGTCAAACACAGGGGCCTATTCTGGTGTTGTGAGAAATTTTTAGTCATAACAAATTTTGCAACTACAAATATTATGATTAAAATTATAACTTCTTAGAGCCCCCTAATTATGTCTAAAATATGAAGTTATAATAATTTAAACTGTTATAATTTGAGAGAGTTGTCATAGCTTTTTGAGAAATACTCTTTAAAATGTTTGAATAGGAATAAAATTATTTGTGTGTTTAAAATATGTTAGAAATTTTTCCATATTAATTGTTCAAATCACTCAGGAAACATCTAAAATTTCGTTGTGATGCAGATCAGACAGTTGTAAGTTGTGAGCGCGTCAGAATACGAATTAGTCTTTTAACAAAGTTATGACTGTGACGTCATATTATGACAGTTATGACTGCGATCAGAATAAGCCTGAAAGTCTAATATTTGCATGAAGGATATATGTTTAATATATAGTTTCATATTGTAATGAGAAATTTGCTTTATCAGCATTTATTAGGGTTTGTATACAGAACTAAATTATTTACCAAAAATATTTAGCCAACGTATTAATAATATAAATAAATCATATTTTACTTCCGTTTTAAAATATGATCTTAAATAATACACAAAGTTTATAAGACATTAAACTGGGCATCAAAATGCCGATTAATAACAAAGTTGCAATGTATTTAAATTAATTTTTGTTTTTAAATAAACATTATATACATACATTCGAATCTTATATAGAGTAGAAATATTATACGACGTGTTAATTTTCATATACATTATCTCGTCTACAAATCCACAGGAATCTGGTGTTGAAAATCGTCTTACACATAATTTTCATATATGTACTATAATTTTTTTTTGTATTCCGAAGCCTCTCTAAGGAGAGAAATAAATATAGTACACACCATATGTTAAACAAGAATGGTGTGTTGTGTAGTACTTATTTGATCCAACTACAAATTATATTACAAGATTCATGATTTAATTTCTTGATATAGGCTTTTTTTCTGTTTGATTTTCATTCAGATCCTCCAATCTACTCTTTCGTCGAATTTATATTATGGTGTAATATTTTCTTCTTGTAGGCATAATAATTTTTTTGTATGGAAAGATATTTAGTTATACACTCGTTGGAAAACCAGTTCGACGAGGAATTAATTGAAGTTTCATTTACAATCGCCTCTACAATAGCAAGAAATACAGAAATTCTTTAACTCATTGCAGTTATATGACCATATTTTGGTATTGGATTGCATTTCATCGTGGGATGCTATACTTAGTGGAAATTCCTTTGGGATTTGGAAAATTTTTTTTTTTGTTTTTATACAGTGTGTACTATAGAAAAAGGTATTCGAACGATTGTGGGGACAATATTCTTTTTTCATATATTGTATTTATAAAATAAAATATCTTTGATAATTGAAAAGAAAAAAATTGAAAATAACGAGAAGCGTATTTATGATCCTTTTTTTGTAGTCCCAAAATATTGTCTACTTAAGAATATGTACATATGTATATTCCAGGATAGTTTTAAGTAGGTCTCACATTGATCAGTAGTCATGACTTTCAATCATGTTTGATAGAAAGTTGATAGCTCAAGAAAATTTTGAATGAATATTGAGTTTGCCTGACAAACCATCGGTTTTTACATTCATACTGGTCAGTTTTCTCTCAGTTCCTCAAAAGTTTATGGAAAACTGATCAATGTGAGTCCTACTTTAGGTATTTGTTTAATAGTTTATAAAAATTGAAGGAGAATATATGATTAAATCGTCGAGGTAACCAACAATATTACAAGAAATATATTATTTATTGAGTTCATACATCATTGTCAAATTTTATTCATTCATTCTCATCAATATGATTGCCTGGTTTGGTTTCTTTTTTTTTTGGTTATTATTTCAAGGAAAAATGTTCACAAGACCTTGCTAAATTGGTGAACTGAACTGTAAAGCACACACCTTCTATAATAATAATTAAACTTTTTTTTATTTAGCTGATAATTTTTTTTTTATATTTATCAAAATAATATAATGTAATTAACGTTTTGGAATTCAATGAAAAATGAACATTTATTTATTTATTAACATTAAATTACATTTTGGTTAATAAACAGAAAATGAATTTGTGTTAACAACTTACAGCGGCCGCCAAAAAAAGAAATTAGGTGAAATTAAATATTAACATTTGAAAAAAAAAATAAATAAATGGAATTGATTGCAAATTTTTCTTTCATATATCATAATTGCCCGCATCTAAAAAAAAAATTCTATAAAAATAAGGTTACTTCATAAATACTTTTATTGAAATGTCAATAAAGGTAAAGAAGATATGTTATACGAGACTATGAAACTCCCCTTTCGATATCACTATATCTGAGTAATTAAATATCATTTTTATCGTACAGGGTAAAAGCTGAATACACAGACTTTGATTTCGTGCCAAAGGTTGTGTGAACCACCAACGGAATTACGACTTGGTATCGTGTAATAAACACAAACTGTCAACTTTATGATATTCTGATCAATGTCGACTAATTCTACAATAGTTACCAAACGTTGTAAAACTTCCAAGTAAAACTGATCAGTTTGAACGAATTCTATGTGGTTGATAGCTTTGCTATCCAAGAAAACAATGAATCATTGTGTTGGTTTTTGATGCAACTTTTGGAGCAAGGTCTGAGGAATATGGCGAATGGGGTAAGAAGACATCCAGCATTTTCCAAATAGTTTTTGAGTTGATTCGCAACATGTGGCCGGGAATTGTCATGTTGAAAAAACAACCCTTCGTGTCTGGCCGTCAAACGCATCAATTGTAGTCGGTACCGATTCCCAGTAATGGTTTCACCAGTTTTTAGCAGCTCATAATACTCCACACCCAGCTTATTTCATCACATACAGAGCATAACCTTCGAACCATGTTACAATACGATGCAGAGATCATTTCCGTTTCTTTCTTTGAAGCAGCATTCCATATGTGAAAAATCGTCTTACAACAACGTCCTCGGCTTCAAATTCATATAGGATCCATTTTCCTTACTTTTGAATCATTCCAATGATCTTCGAATTTGTGTATTTGTATTAAAGTTCAGTATGACGGATCAAATACGATACATTTTTTTGACACTCTTCAAGACACGATAGCTGTCACCGTCAGAAATGTTGTGCATTTAATAGCTGTGAAGTTAGTTACAAATACGAAACTTTCAAAACATACACCCAATATATTATAATTACAATATTCATTCATACTCAATTAATTGATGCGATATTGCTCAAAATCAAATAAAATATTGTGTCAATTAACACACTTGACCTCAATTAAAAAAAGAAAAAAAAATTGTTATGTTTTTAATATAATTTCAATTTCATTTTATTAACCAAATAAAAAGCCTACCACACCGACAGTCTTGCTGTACGGTACCGCGTTTAGTTCAATCTTCAAGTTCAGAAATAACAAATAATTTCTTTATTTTTATTTATTTTCCTTTTGCTTATTTTATCTATTTTATTATTTAATTAAGAAATTTAAAAACTATTCACGTTTGATAATAAAATATTGATCATTATTATATTATAAATTTATTGAGACAGAATTGAATAAGGAGGTATTCCTAATTTGAAGATGAAAAGTAATTTTAAAGTATTGCTTAGAAATCGCTCTCTAGTTTTAAAGATGGGATTAATTTTGTATCCTTATTAGAGATAGAAAACCTTTCAAATATATGAAATTTTTTGGTCCTATGCACTTTAATTCTTAAAAAAATATTTTGATGATTACTGATACTGTTTTCGGGTCCTAAACTTTGAAAAACGTCATCCGTCTTCCATCTATTGTAAAGTATAAGGGGGATGTCCTTAGTTTTAAATTAGTATTTTATAATTTTTATTTATTTTTACTTTACTTAACTATAAAGATAACATTTCTTGAATTTAAATTATTTGCCTCTGTTCTTGGTGTCTGTCCAATACAATTTATATAAGGAGGATTTCAATCCTTTTTTGTACTTCTTTTGTATAAATAAATATCTGGTAAGGCAAACCATCCAATTTTCTTAGACAATATCGGTGAATGAAATCAAATTATGTTAAAATTGGTGATGTGGTTTTCAAGTTATCATCGCCACAAAAATTCAAAAAAAAAAATCATGTTTTCTGTTTAAAAAGACCACTTCTCTAGCAAGACATGCTTTAATTAACCGTGTTTAATATACACTATCAAAAATGGGACAAAAGCTAATATTTTTATCATCTCGTTAATATTGCAAACCTATTTTAATTCTAAAAATAGGTGTAATTTTTAATTACGTTGACATAAAAACAGGCAAACATTTTTTTTTTTTTTTAGACTTTGAAGTTTAGATAGTCTTTTTGCTCTTACATCATTTGTTTGTTGACAATATTTTATAATATCTATGTTAAACATTTTATACGAGAAAAAGGTTGTTAACCTCGTTTATATGTGCTTTTATCTTTCTTACTATTTTTTATTTTCTTTAATAATGAAAGTGAATGAGTATTTTTTTTTATCAGTTTAATTAACACTCTTTTATATGCGACTTACGCGTTTATGAATGACTTTAGACGAAACAACCCAGATTTATTGTTCACCTTTGTTCTTATTATGTTTATTAGACACTCTATTTAGTACTTGAGATAAGTATGACAAATGACATTGTGAAGGTAGTTTGATTAGATTTCTATGAGCTGTCTAGATGTCTGTCTGGATTGTAATTATTGTCTAAATTTATTCCAGATTATTAAAGTTAGAAAACTTGTGTTCATGAAAAACATCCCTGCGTTTTAATGTATAATCATTATCCTTTTGTACTTCACTTTATAAAAAGATTTCGAACATTAAATCATATGAAAACTTTTTTTTAAACATAGTAATATCATAGTATAAGAAGTCTATAAGACTATAAAAGGGTGGCATGTTATGTATTATGTTGAAAGACTTTAAGTACCCTCTTACTAGTAGTATTTAGTATAAAACTTTTTTAAGTTTTTGGTGGAATTATAACAAAAATTTTCTTTTTCTTTGTTTCAATTTGTCGACAATATATATATATATATATTGTTATTATTCTCATTATTATGACATAATGGTATCGGACCATTAACTAAATGGAACATTGAAAGTTTGTTGAACCGTAAATAGATAGACTTTATTATTATCTGTTTTAATGGTAAAACATAATTTCGAATTTACTCGTAAGCATACATATGAACTTAAAATTAAAGTTGCGCTACAATCGAAAATCGATTTTTATTTTGAATGCTTTTTCATAATTTCATGAAGATTTTTTTAACAAAAAAAAAATATATGTTTGCTAAGATTAAGGGAACTTTCGGATTTGTGTAACAAACTTAAAAATTGTGTGCAATTTTTACCACAAAAAAACAAAACAAATTATAATTGTAGATATACGGAAATTATCAACAACAAAAAAAAATGTCTCAACAAATAGGATTAAATATGATTATATAAAATTTGAAATAAATAATTAATAAACTAAGAAATACTATAAAGAAAAAAATACCTACAGCCAAACCTCCTATAACACGATAGATACACTCCTAGAAAATACAGCGTTGTGAGAAATGTTATAGGAGATACTAACTTAATACAAAAACTGTCCAAAATCGCGAAAATGATATTGATTTTACTGCCTACTCTTCCTTCCTTAAGATATTTCTCACTAAATCCCAATATTTTTGAATGGACCAAAGTTATGGAACATTACCCAGATTTATATTTTTCCAATGAGGGATAATTTTGTTAACCTCATATCATTTTAAAATAGGTCCTACATAATGGGCAGTGGCCAAATCCAGCCGAGAAATATTCCATTTTCCATTTTTGATATCTAAATCTTGGTTTAAAGTTCTTTTATAGCTAAATGGAAGACTTCAATTGGCACATTGACAAGTTGGTTCCCTTCGTCACCATATTTTCATTCGCAATTTTTCTACATCTTCTCCTTGTTGTCTGGATTATAAAATTGGGAATTACCAACTTCAAAGTTTCACTTTTTTTTCTTATAGCTGTCTTTTCCAGTTTAATTTTTCGTTTCGGTATTTTTCTTCTTTTCTTGTATGTCTCTAAATCGTTCCTTTTTTTAAGTTTTTGAATCATTGGCCCACTGGTTGTCATTTTATTTGACAAATCCTTGACAGCGATCGACTTTTTTCCATTGATGAGTTTAAATATCCTTTTTCCTAGTCATGGCTGGGTATTGAGTAGGATAAATATATAAATATGGGAATATATTTGAGAATTACATAAATTAGCGCATGGTCTAATCGTGATTCGTAGGAACAAATCAATAAACAGAGAGTAGAATAGATTGAGACACTCATTATCTAGTATAGGTTTATCTGAGGTGATATGTCACACTTTAGGCTGGATTTTCAGTCGAATCTTTTAACATCAAATAAATGAAAAAGAAAATTAATTTGCTCACTTCTTTTCCTAATCAATATATTTTGTAAATTGTAAATATTAATACGTTTCTAATACGTGCTAGAAATTATATTATAAAAAGAAATTTTATCCTTCATAGCCGCATAAGTAAGTAATTCATGGACATAAAACATTTAACTTCAATGTAATAACATCAATAAAAATAAAAGTAAAAGTCTAATAATTATAAATGTAATGAAATCTTGAAATAAATCCGATTTTTTGATGTAATTTATAATTACGGAATAAGATTTTAAATTTCTTGAATTCACAATTGAACAATGCACATGCCTTTAAATCGATTCAATTTATTCAGTAGAATAAAAATAGTATAAATAGTAAAATCATATGGTGGAAAATTTAATGCAACATAATATTATATTTTGTATTAAAATACATAAAAATGAACTTAGATTAATGTGCTTAATTTTGTATTGTTATTAAAAAGCATATAAAATTCGTATACCACACAGAACGAATTCATTGCTAGAGTGGAGATAACTCGCTAGATTGCTTGCTGTCTTTAATTAGTTATTTCGAAATAAATCATAGAATATAAACACACCCACACAATATGAAATTTTGGACTATTTTACCGGCTAAATATTTTGTATTGTATACGCTTTAAATAAAATAAAAACAATTTATGTTAATTATTATAAAATTTGACAAGAAATGGTATCTGACGATAGTATTTGTCGTGTGATGGCCGCATATGTACAATGAACAAAACATTCGTAATTTTGCGATATTAAAATAAAACTTAGTAATACATTTATAATCGGATATGATGCGTTTTTTTTTTGACTCATTCGAATTGGTTAAATACACATTTGGCATATGGAATTATGATCGCAAATAACCAGTGTTTTTTGCATTCGAAGTATTAGCATAAAATTCGTATGAAAAAAAAGCACTTTCTTCAATTTTATATTCAGTTCCAGTTGCTTTTATTTGTGGGTGTCCAATGGTTTTTATTTTTTTGTATTTAGTCTGTTTAAGGTGTGGTTTTTTTACTCTAAATTCATATTTTTGTATGACATGTTATTGACTTTAAATTTTGCGTATTCCATATTTTTTTTCTATATGGTAATTGCGTCATTTATTTGTAAAAAAAATAAAAAAGTATTGCGTTTTATCATCATTATATTCTAAAGTATTGTATAAATTATATATTTTATATTTCAACCCTGATATTTATCTCCTACGGTATAGAATACAAAGGTTATAGTTTAATTGGTTGTATAAATCTAATCATCTGGAAAAGAAACTAAGACAATAGTCTCTCAAGACACTATCGACTACAATCGTAAAGAATTAAAAATTATTTAAATTTTTTTATGTCATTCTGTTCGTTTGTCTGTTTATCCATAATATTCAATAATATACTATCGAATATGGAAAAAGATATGTGCGTGAGAATGGGAAATAAAACTAGAAAATGGAGAAATTCGATAATTTTCTAAACAGACTCCTACAAAGATTCTTTGTAAAAAGATAAAAGAAGTTTCCTCAATTTGTATTCCCTTTTGGTACAATTTTTTCTTTGCAATAAATTTAACTCGTCGTCAGTATTTGTAAAAAAAACTGTTATATAAAAATACATGTATTTACAGTATTATTTTTTTTTTTGTACAAATACTAATAAAGAGTTAAATTCTTTGCAGAACAAGTTGTATGTTTCTTTTTTAAACAAGTCAAAGAAAAGTTTGCCAAAATGAAATATACTGCACACTCTCGATGGATAAAAGAAATATAGATTGTTTTAGTTTCTAAAAAGCACTTTACTTTACTAATGTTTAGATCCTAAAAATCGAAAATTTGCAAAGTCAGTTTACATGGAAAGGGCTCGATATACTACAATAAAAATACATCAACTCAATGTGAAGATGATGCCTGTGACGTTTAGACATAGTCAAGAGGCCATAGAAACAACCAAAAACTGAGGGCAACATTAATGCTTAGATATCGGCTATAGACTGATTTTAGTTTCACTTATAATTTTGTTCTAGAATAAATAAGAATTAATTTAATTTTTTTTAAGCATATTAATTAACATTATATATATTTCGTTTTGAATTTCATACATTTTGTGTTGAGTAACGAAAACATTTTCTAAATAATTTTCTTAAATATTTTTATCATTTAAAAAATTTAATAAATATTGGTTTGATCTAATACTGGTAATAGATTTAGTTTGATCAATTAATTGATGAATTTCTTCAATAATTTTTCTTGCTGAATCAATCTTCAAGTTTTCGTTTCATTGACCTTTTGCAATTACGTCAATGGTAAGAAGACTAGTAATTATTTAATTCATATATAAACAAGTTTTAAATTATTTCCAATTTCCGGTTCAGTATTCATTTACTCAAACTTTAATTTTTTTTTTTCAATTGTTACCTAATTGCCCACACTTGAAGATTTTAAGAGATTTCTTGGAATTCAATTTATTTCTCATTGAAGATTCTCGATAAAAGCGACTTTTTTAAACTTTATTATTATTATTATTCAATATGTATGCATTCCAAGACTTTCAACAAAAATTAAATTTTATTTCTTGTTCTTTGGTGACCTTTTTTATAAGACAATTTTTGGCGTAAATTACTTCAGGTTGGGTCGCTTATAACTAGAATTTGTAATTTGATTTCTAAATTGACCTCTTTGTTTAAGACAAAAAAAATTAAGTACCTGCAAGTACTTATATACTAAAAGTAGCTACAAATATAAATTTATGGATTTAAATAAGAAGGAATTATGATTTTTTGATATGAAAATGGTGTAATGAGATTTCTATGCAAATAAAATAAACAGACTTAAAATGGTTAAGGGACCTAGTAAAATATGAAATTGAGTTTTATATTTTTGCACTTTCTAAAATGTCCAAGTTTTAAGAGTATATCCTGAAAGTTTTAGATCGCTATTTAATGAAGTTGTAGAATTCTAGGTGAAACAAGTTCGAACATCCGAGAACTATAATTCAAACTTTAGGAGGTTACATCTGCCTAAAAAGTATAATAATTTTTTATGTTTTAACACTTCCCGAAAGATCCAAGTTTCAAAAATATTTGTTAAAAATTTCACATCGATATCTGCAAAATTGACGACTAGGACACTAGGTGGATGTAGTTGCTTAAGTTTTAATTAGATATTATTGATAATTTCTTCATCAAGTAATATCATGAGACGCATTCAACTGGTTAATATGATATAAACCTACTGGAATTATTTCATTTACATTATTATCCATGGTTAGACGATCATACTACTTACAGTATAACATTCCTGCCAAGGTTATATTGAATAAATGATTTTAAATTGTTTTTAAACAAAATTGCAAGGTTTTTATTCGCAGTCTATTTATTTAGAATGTATTTACAATTTTAATGCTTTATTATTGTTCACACTCTTTAAAAAGGCTAACAAAAACATTATTTAAACTAAATTTAGATACTATTATATTTTCTTGTTAAACTTGGTATACGTTAAAAATACAGAATCTAAAGTGGGTTAGTTTGCTGAAAGACTCGAAGGAGTAATTTGATATGAAATTAATATGCTGAAGAAAAAAAGAAATTCTTGAGTTTTGAAATGTATCTTCTTCTTCAAAGATTTTTACTCGCTTTATGCAAAAATGTGTGAAATAAATTGATATTTAATATCTCAAAAGAATTTAGAACTTTGTTTTTCCTTTAAAAAGAATGTTTTATTATAACTATTATATTTTTTTTTTTATGTATTTCTACTTGTGTGTCACGGAATTCTGGGAAGTACCTAGGCACTATTAGGTACGTGAGAAAAAGTTACTGATTTCTGTATTAGACTATATTTTCGTTTTCATAATGTATCTGAATGAATTTTTCGTTTTGGCGTTGACGGGACTGGTTGACTGACTAGACTTTACTTTTGTTTTTCTGCTTTTAGGATTTTCATGGTAGATCCATTTTTCATTTCCAGTAACATTTCAATGCAAAAAAACCCTTTCTTTGTTGTCTTTGAAGCAGGCAGCATTACCCAAATGGGCTTTCGATGTTCGATGTCTTTTTCTTTTAATTCATATGGGACCCAATTATATTTTTTTTAATCATTCCCATGGCTTGGAGATGTTTTGAAACAGTTGAGCGATGGACCCTTAGTGTTTCGGCCAACCTTCGCCTAATGCGTCTTCAACATTAAAAATATCTTGTCTAAATTGTTTAACCAACTGCTCTGTTTCGGAGGATGTTCACCGTACGTTTCTACAAGCAAACGATAACTTTCCGCAGTTTTTTTCTTTTGAAACATATAAAAGTAAAACTTCCCTCAAATGCTGTTTATTTATAAAGAGATATATATTCATTAAAGAAAGAAGAGTTTCTAAGAAAGGGTAATGATTTTTAAAAATAAATAAATCCACTTGAAAAATTTGAAGTGATTTTAAGTAAATTCGCGTAATCTTTGAACCTTTTTAAATAAAATATATTAAAAAATGATTGCAAATAATTTTCTTAGAAATAAAGTTGAAAAAAATTAACTTAATTTTGCCTTACAACCGTCCTCGAAAATGACCAATAATAACACATTTAAGTGTCTTGAAGTTGATTGATGTCGTAATTTTTATTTTTTTAAAAAAAATTTCTAAGCTTTGTAATTGTGGAACTTTAATCAAATGAGTCATTTGGAAAATTTAAATTGTTTTAAATTGAAAAAAATAAATTAATTTGATAAGAAAATACTTAATTTTGTTCTTGAAAAACTTAATTGTGTCAGAATTTTCTGATGATTTCATTTGAAATATCGTCTTTTCTGAAAAAGTAAATTAAATTCAGTTTAAAATCAATTGAGAAGAATCTTAATATTCAATTCAGGCAATAACTTCTTCCTACTAATACTAAATATTTCCATAAATAATTCATTTTTACTTTTGTGATTAGAATTTTTAATTTTTAAATTCTATTTTAATAAAAACAGTTAATTGAAATTAATTCAAAATATCCGGTCATATACGTTTATATTCAAATCAAATTTCAATAATTTCTGGATATTATGTATATTGATTTTATTACGTTTTTACACCCTGCGCCCAATTAAACGTTATGCCGAAAACTAGTAGAACTTTATCTTAATCGCCTATAACTGCCTTTTGTATATTAATATTGATTTCCTCAATTGGGAAACAATAATCGTTAATATGAGGAGAGTTAGAATAAAACAAAATTTTTTATTTTTGAATATAATCTCCTCAATCTTCAATGCATTTATTCCAATGTTTTTCAAAAAAATCAATACCATCATTAAAGTGTGATTCCGGAAGGTCTACAAAATATCCATCCACGGCTCCAATGGCCTCGTAATTTGATGTAAAATGCTTTCCAGCCAGACATTTTTTCAGGTTTGGAAGCAGATATTTGTCAGAAACGGGAGGTGTAGTATGAAACTGTTAAAGCCATATAGTGTGTTGTGGTTACCATGAGATATTAACCAGTCAGTTATAGTTTCATGTTAGTTGTCTGCATATTTCTTTTTTGCAGTATTTTTATGAGAAAGTACTAATTTAACCCTATTTTCTTTACTTATTTTATTCTTGATGTTCCTCATTCCACAACAGATTCAGTTGTCATTCATTACTAATAAATAAGTAAGAGAAGAATATTAAGAAAAATATACAATAAACAAAATGATTAAATTGACCCAAATGGGTGCTAGAAAATCAGCAACATCCGGCTTAGATTTGAATTTAGCAAAAAATTCTATGGCTCATATTATATGAACCGTCAATTTTAATGAAATTATGTATATTAAATATATTTCATCCATTAAATAGCTTTTATGAAACAGCAAACAAAAATAATAGTAATAATCTCTCTAAATTATCACTTTTCATTATGTATTATTTTCTTATCTTTTCTTTTGTTGTCTTTAGGAAATGGTTCATGCCAAAGATCCTCCATCACATTATCTAACCAAATTGCGAACATATTTAGATCCAAAAGCATCAAGAAGTCATCGAGTAAGTATTTTATAAAAAAAAGAAATTCATTCTATTTATTGATTCATGTTTTTCTATATTTTCTATTTTTAACTAGAAACGTAAAATTGTTGGAGAATCAACATCAACACAAGTTTTACGAGATCTTGAAATATCATTACGAACAAATCATATTGAATGGGTTAAAGAGTTCCTCGACGAACATAATCAGGGTTTAGATGCACTCGTCGATTATTTATCATTTCGTTTATTAATGATGCGACATGAACAACGTATACAAGAAGCTAAAAGTGAATCAGAAGAACGTTTAAATATGAACAATACAAATTTGATGTCAACTGGTGGCAATGTCGGTAGTAGTTGTAGCGGAAATAATGATACAAAATCACAAAGTTCACAATCAACAACAAATGGTTTTTTACGACCATCATTATGTGATGTACTTGATAGTCCTAGTATTAAAAGGCGATCACGACATATAGCAAAATTGAATATGGGAGCCTCAACAGATGATATACACGTTTGTATCATGTGTTTGCGAGCAATCATGAATAATAAATATGGTTTTAATATGGTTATACAGCATCGTGAAGCAATTAATTGTATTGCACTTAGTTTAATACATAAATCATTACGAACGAAAGCCTTAGTATTAGAATTATTAGCTGCTATATGTTTAGTTAAAGGTGGTCACGAAATCATTCTCTCATCATTTGATAATTTCAAAGAAATATGCCAAGAGAATCGAAGATTTCAAACACTAATGGATTATTTTATTAATTATGATGTATTTAATATTGATTTTATGGTTGCATGTATGCAATTTGTAAATATTGTTGTACATTCTGTTGAGGATATGAATTATAGGGTACATTTGCAATATGAATTTACAGCATTGGGTTTAGATAAATATTTAGAAAAATTACGTTTAACAGAATCCGAAGAATTACAAGTTCAAATATCAGCATATTTAGATAATGTATTTGATGTTGCCGCTTTAATGGAAGATTCTGAAACAAAAACAGCAGCCCTAGAACGTGTACAAGAATTAGAAGATGATTTAGGTCGTTCATTAGATCGTAATGCTGAATTGGAACGTGAATTTTTATGTAGATTAGCTGATATAGAATCTGAGGTAAATCAAATACGATCCGAACGTGATGATTTAATGCAATTCAAAAGACAAGCTGATGAGGAAGTATCAACATTACGGAAAATTTTAAAACAAAATGAACAAGAACTCAAAAATCGTGAAACAATGTTACAAAGTAAAAATTTAGAATTACAAAGTTTAACACAATCGTTACCACGAGGAAGCTCGAATCATAGTAATCTCATGAACGGTGATGTTAATGGTTCATTGATATCGCCGACAACAGGTGAAACAAATATGATAACACCACCACCTCCTCCACCTCCACCAAAACCAACTCTTATAGAAACAACACCTACACCAGCACCTCCACCTATCCCCCCTCCACCGCCAATGAGTGCTTTAAGTACACGAGAACCACCCCTTCCTCCTCCATTTATGTCTTCATTTATTCCGCCACCACCAGTTGCTGGTTTTATGCCAGCACCGGATGGTGCAATGACTATAAAAAGGAAAGTTCAAACTAAATACAAATTACCCACATTAAATTGGATTGCATTGAAACCGAATCAAGTAAGTTCTTCCAACAATAAATTGATGGATTAATATTATTAATAAAAATGTTTCTTTCGCTTCTGTTTTTAGGTACGTGGAACTATCTTCAATGAATTAGATGATGAAAAATTACATAAACAAATTGATTTTGTTGATTTTGAAGAACGTTTCAAAATTGGTATGTGTGGACCAATTGCAAATGGTATTTCAGAAACTGATGGTCTATCATCATTCCCAAGTAAACGATTTAAGAAACAAGAAGCTGTTTCCGTTTTAGAACATACGAGATTACGAAATATTGGTAACAATATTTTATAAGGAAATTGATTTTTTTAATTTTTAATTAAATTTCTCGTTTTTCCCCCTTTCAGCAATCTCTCGAAGAAAACTTGATATGCCTGTCAGTGATGTAATTGCTGCAATTAATAATTTAGATTTGAAAAAATTATCTCTTGAAAATGTTGAGATTTTACAAAAAATGGTGCCTACTGATGTTGAAACGAAAGCCTATAAAGAATATATTGGTGAGAAGAAAGATCAAAATCTATTAACTGATGAAGATAAATTTATGCTGCAATTAACAAGAGTTGAAAGAATATCATCGAAATTATCAATAATGAATTATATGGGAAATTTCTTTGATAGTTTACATCTTATTAGTCCGGTAAGTTTTCTAATTATGATGGTCCATATTTTACATATACCACAATTCATTACTAAATTGTATCTGATATATTTTTTTGTTTATTTTCTAAATTGATTTCAGCAAATTTATGCCATCACGAATGCATCAAATTCATTAAAATCATCACGAAAATTCAAAGCAGTTCTAGAAATTGTTTTAGCATTTGGAAATTATTTAAATAGTAGTAAACGTGGTCCAGCCTATGGTTTTAAGTTACAAAGTTTAGATACATTACTCGATACGAAATCAACTGATAAACGTATTTGTTTATTACATTATATTGTTGCAACGATACGACAAAAATTTCCAGACCTATTAAATTTCGATACAGAACTATTTTGTATGGATAAAGCAGCACAAGTATCACTTGAAAATGTTATAACTGATGTTCATGAATTGGAAAAGGGCATGGAAATTGTACGTAAAGAAGCTGATTTACGTGTTAAAGGAGCTCAAACACATATATTAAAAGATTTCTTAAATAATTCAGAAGAAAAATTGAAAAAAATCAAACATGATACAAAAAATGCCCAGGACATGTTCAAAGAATGTGTTGAATATTTTGGTGAATCAGCTCGTAATGCAGATGCAAATGCTTTCTTCTCATTGTTAGTACGTTTTACAAGAGCTTTTAAGGTATTTTTATTTTTGATTCTTATTTAATAATTAAAATATGTAATTTTTTTATATTGAATTTGTTTTTTTTTTATCTCGTGATTATTATAGACTACAGATCAAGAGAATGAACAACGAAGACGTCTTGAACAAGCAGCAGCTTTAGCTGCAAGCAAAAAAGAAAATGATCAAGTCATTCTTCGTAATAAAGTCAATCAGAAAAAACAACAGGTAAGACGAAATTCAGTTAGATCAAAAAAGCTCCTTTATTCAGTTAATCGGATTTGGGTTATATTTAATTTCTATTCTTATAAATTATTATCTTGTCAATTTACCAACTGACAACTGAAAGAGCGAGCATTTTGTGTAATAATAAAATTTTGTATATTTAAGAAGACTTATTTTTTAATGCTTCATCTCAGAACTTTAAATTTTCGTATTTATTTAATTACAATATAACAACCAAGTAGAATAGAATTGAAAAAGTCTATTAAACTTTCAAAAACTAAGTAAATTGGTAAAGGTTAAAGTTATTTAATAACAAAAGTTAATTTAAAATGTTTTATTAAGTAAACAATTACGAAAAGGCCTTTTTTATTCATTCAAAAACTATCAAGCAAGTTTTAATACCGTAAAATGGGGTAACTTTATTTCGTATACATCGGCAATTTTGCTTAATGACGTATCCGTTTAGGCAGAAATGGGCCTCATTCCTAAACAAAATTCTGCGATAAAACAGCGGATCATTGTTAAGCTTTTCAATAGCCCATTCATTGAAAACGCGACGCGAATTAATGAAATTATATTAGGAGCTTACACACGTTCAATGCTACTTGACAAGTATTATTGATGAAAAATTTTCGTCAAGCAATATTGATGGAAATTGCCTCCACACGTAACAATGAAGAGCATCCAAACGATCAATGTTACTTGAAACATGAGTCATTTAAGAAACATTGACAAGTAACATTGGACGTGTCTCCTATTCACTACTGCGTCAAAGTGCAATGACAGCTTCACACTATTCCTTCGTTGATGTGTAAAAAAATCCCGATTGAAAAAGCACCTGGCGAAGAATCACTGATGCTTTGTGGGATCTTTTGAATATCATCAATTTACCATTTAGTGATTTATATGGTATAAAAGCATAATGTTACCCTAGTTTACGGTATGTACTACATATCTAGGCAACATTTAAAATATGTTATGTTATTAGCAGAAATATGTTATGTTTTATTTTAACAATATCAAAAATTGTATCCAATTTATTGAATTTTTTTTTTTTTGTTGCTAAATTAATAATTCTTAATTTATTAAATTTTTTCTTTTAAATGTTATTTCATCTTATGCTCTTTTTTCTTTCTCTTAATTAGAATTTTAATTATGTGGCATTGGATAAATCTTTGTTGCTGGAAACGTTAACACAAATGACTTCATGTTAAATACTCTATTTCTGTTTAATATTTTTTTGGGCATTTTTTGTTTTTCTTTGCATTTATTTAATTTTTTAAAAGTAATTATTAAGTTAACAAATAAAAATCAGATTATTATCATTTGCGTGCACTTAAATAAGTCTTCTTCTTCCTGCTTTTTCTCAAATGCTTTTTTTATGTAAGTTTTAATTATTGATTTTTTCTTCTTTTTTTTTTTAATTATTGATTTGTTTTTATTTTGCGTGTTTTCATATTTTTGCAATTGTTTTTCTTATTAGAAAAAAATAAATGCACTAAAATTTTTTACACAAAATAAGTATTGAAAATGTTGCTAACGAAGAATAAGTTTTTAGTTTTGATTTAAGGGGCTACATCTACCTGAAAAAAATGAAATTGATTTTTATATTTTGCACGAAGTTATAAGAATTAATCCAGAAAATTTCAGATCCTGATCTTTAGTTTTGATGAAGTTATAGAATTCTGAGCGAAGCCTGTTTGAATGTTCTTCGTTTATCATACTTCAAATTTTAAAAGGCCTACATCTGTCTAGAAAATAAAATAAATTTTTATATTTTTAAACTTTCTAAAAGCTTGAAGTTTTAAGAATATGTCCTCAAAGTTTCAAATCAATATTTGTAGAATTCATGAATTTATAGAATTCTGATTGAAACAAGTCCGAGAGCCATATTGAAACTTTAAACATATTTTTCTCAAAGCACGGTTTACAAAGTCGGAAATCATATCAACAAAACCGCTTAATTGATTTTCAAATTTTTACAAAATACGGTGAGAGAAGCATTTAGAAGTCATTGACGATCTCACTTTTTTTTTAAATTAAAAAATTTGCTTTATTTCCACCAATATTTTTTGAAAAAAATAAATTTATATTTCCACTTTTTTTAGCGGTCGTGGTGGATGTAATCCCTTAAATGTTATTTTATTTGCATTACATTTATTTGAAAGTAGTTTGATTAATTAAACAATTCGCGTAATATAAGTTAAAATCAAGACTTTAGTGACTTTATAGAAACTTAGGGCTTTAAGTGATATTTTGAATGATGTTTATCATGGATATGAATTAAAATTTTCAAATTTTTTAACGCTTTCCTAGTTTGACATATTTTAAATACTTAATGAATTGTGTATTAAGATTTTGAATTGTTTTTTGTCTATTTAATTTACTTCATAAAAACATTATACAAAAATAAATGCTTTCCAAATAAAATCCTTAACATGGTTGCACAAATAGATTACATTCCTATATTAGACGCTTTTCATTTGCGCCTTTCAATAGCATGTATGTACTTGAGTACTTAATATTCAATTGCTTAAATTATTTCAAGTACGTATAAGTACTTGAATGGCTTTTATTTCTAAGTAATTACACATAATTGAAAGGTGCAAAAAGAAAAGCTACTATTGTTCAATTTCGAATAGTCAATTAAAGACTAATATTTACTACGTTCAAAATTTTAGCAATTCTTATTCATAGCTACTACAATAGACTCTTACATTTATGGCGTTTACGTGAACTATTTGAAGTCGACTTCAATCCAAAATCGTCCATATAAACCCAGATCGACTTCAATCCAGCTTGAGTTGATCCGATTGCAAACATTTTTCTGGTCGATTTGAAATTTGCTTGTAAGCCCATATTGATTTCAAATCGGCATGAAAATTTAAAATCGAGTATAAAAGACTCGAAACATAATCTAAAAAATAAAAATTTGTTTACGAGCTTCTGTCAATTTGAATCTGATTTCAAGTCAATCTTTCTTACTCGGTTGAAAGCTAAAAAAAAAAACCAGGTTGAGTTTCAAGTCGATCTCAAGTTAATTTTGAAGTCGCCATGTAAACGCCATAACTTATAAACTTATTTATTTACGTATTCGATGAAACTAGTACCTAAATTCTGTATTATAAAATATTCTTGAAAATATTCAAACCTAAATAACTAATTTTTTAACAGTCTAGGTCTAGTCTAGACAATTTTTCTCTTAGTTGTAATTAAATTTGTCCAAAACAATTTTCTTATATTGTTCTAATTTTATTATTATTATTTTTTTTGTGATTTTAGGAGGCAGTAATTAATGAATTAAAAAGTAAAACGAATGCAGTACGTGAAAAGAAATTACTTCAACAGGATGAAGTTTATAATGGTGCACTAGAAGATATTCTATTAGGACTGAAAAACGAACCATACAGACGAGCTGATGCAGTTCGTCGTAGTCAACGACGTCGAATCGATAATAATCGCCTTTCCAGAACCATGGAAGAACTCGAAGTTTAAATATTTAATAATTATAAAAAAATATATTTATTATTCAAAAATAATTGTGAAAAAGCAATAGAAAATTATATTTAAGAATATAATTTAAAAAAGAAAGAATTTTTTTTTTTTACTTTTATAGATGACAAAAGTAAAACATAAAATAATTATTAATCTTAATTATTAACTATTAATTATTTTTATGTAGTATCGATGCATTTTCGAAACATATCAAAATTCGTTAATCAATTATTTAGTTTAAAAATTTAGCATTTTTTTCTTTTCTGTTATGTAAATAAACAAAATTGTTTTCTAAAAAAAAATAATAATATAAACATTCCTTATTGTTTTTCTTTGTGCTAAAATTAAAAGAATTAATCGATTTTTTCTTAAGCCGGCTTAATACATACTTGAAGAAGTGTTCGATATGAATGACGAAATTGTCAATACAATATTTTGTGTTTTATTTATAAATATTTGAAATGTGTAACGTGCACAAACGTTGATTAAAATGCGGTGACCTAACAAATATTCAAAAAGTTTGGTGCAAGTTTCCATATTTATTTCACGAAAGTTTGCCGATTTTTGAGAATTTTGTGCTCGTACCTAATTTTTGCAGTTTTTATTATTGTGAATGTTATTAAAGTTATGTAATTGTAAAATTAGAAGAATTTCAAGTCGAACTTTGTATATGGGATCCATTGAAAAAGCCAGGCACAGGCACTGAAATAAACTGGCGGATGCATGCAAGAAAGGGATTTTTCCTAAGCATTTGATTTAAGTAGAGTTTTTTTCAATTTATGTTTTTTTTTAAAGTGAAAACTTACTTCTTTAGCCCCGTTGGGAATGATTTAAAACTCGATGAAACGCTAAAAAAGCGACACTTTTTTAAATTAGTCAAATTTTCTTCCACAAATGCATCACTGTTAGTTTCTTTTATTATTTCTATAGTTAGAGGGGTTTTTCTTTTTAGAACTTTTCGGTTTTTCTTTTTTAATTCCTCTAGTTCATATAATCTTCGATCTTCTGGATATTTTACGTTCGAATGCTAGAATATTTGTCTATCGGGTATGAAGCGTGAATTTTTGATGAACGTTTAAGAAAAACTCGTAATTTAATGGTTATAATATTGAGTTCGAATATTCCTTTAAATGAAGAAGAAAAAATAAAACAAGCATAAAAGAATTTTCCTTTTGGTTATATCAAAAAGCAGACAATATCTTATACTTTTTGATTATATTTAGTATGAGATTGTGAAACATTCATTATTTTTTTTATGTGGAAATGTAAATTGAATTTAACTTATTCTACGAAAGAACTCATTCCCTTTAATATAGAGTCGCTTCATCCTTGTTGTCTATGAATATTCATTTGTGACTGTTATTAAATATTCGTGTAAAGCTGGCTTTATGATTTTAGAAAATGTATTAATATATAAAAATTAATAAAAAAAATTTAAATAACGCACAAAAATATTGAAAATATGTAAAGAAAGAATGCTTTTTGTAAAATGAATTTTATATTTAATTAACGAAAAATATTTCATTATTTTTTCTTTAAAATAATAATAATATATTCAGAGGCCTTCAGTTTATAAACGAATTTGATATGAAATTTGCCATTTTTAAGAAAACCAAAATAGAAAAACTAAATATTTAAACAAAACAAAACAAAAGAAGAAAACACACATTGTTTTTAAAACAAATTAAAATGAAGAATTTCTTTTGAAATATAAAATATTTTGCTGTAAATAAAATTTAATTGATTATGCTTAGTAAATGTTTTTTGGTCCTTGTAAATAAATACAAAATACATATATTTTTTAAATGTACAATGCTTAGACATAATATAAATATAATTATTTTATAAATTTATATATTTTTTACTGGAATGATATTGGAAAAGAAAAAGGACAATTAAATTAAGGAAAAGAAAAAGATTTAAATTCTTTTTTTCTTTGTGGTCGTCATTATAAAATTTATGGAATTTATATATTAAAAAGAAAAATATTAAATATCAATCAAAATAAATATTCATACAACAAAGTAAATATTCATGGATTTTTTTTTTTATGGTTTTAGAAGATTTCTTGTAGAGCCAACAAAGGGCGAAATTTAAGTTTCAGGTTATGGCTAGTTGGCTAAGCACTTCAGCTACAAATCTTGGGGGAAGTACTGGTTATTTGGGATACATCTAGAAAACAGAGAAAACAAAATATTAATGCAAAAGTAAAAATTAGCCTGAAAGATATAATGGAACAAGTGATTAAAGTTGCGCAATTGTTAAGTGAATTACATCGCAATGAAATATTCAGGGGATTCCCCTTTTTTGACTTTGGCAACCCAATGCAGGAACGCGATTTGTCTTCATAACGTATCCAAATCTTTCGTACAGTCTTAATTCTGATATCAAGAAAAGTTGATGGTGCTTGAGAATAAGTTTTAATGTTGATTTTCGTTTTAGGTATATCATAATTATAAACATCGGTTAATGTTAAGAAATATAATTAAAAAATGAAAATAAATTAAAATTTTGTATTAAAAAGGATATACTAAAACTAAACCTATCGAAGCGGCCATTTTAAATAAAAGAGAAAATTTTTCGTCAAGTTTTTCGTTCGTTTATCAAAGTTCTGAACCTGAAAAATAATTGCTTAAAAAAGAGCAAATTGATTTTCCCGCTTTTCACAAGTTGTTAAAATCAGCTGTTTTTACAATTGTCATTTGACATTTTATTTCACTTATTCATGTTTTTAAAATAATTTTTTGCCTTGAAATTTTTTCTAAAAGAATTTTCTCAGATTTTCTGAGATAATTACATTTAAATAAAAATTCTATAATAATCATGTTTCGCCGAACATTCAAAATAGTTTATCGTCCGATGAAAAATAATTTTGTGTTATTACCAGAAATTTATTTTAATTTGGTTTCGACCTACGTAAGTAAATTTCGTATCATAAAAGAAAGGTCCATGATTTTTACTATTGAAATTCGGACATTATATAATGAAATACATATTGGGAATAAAATAAAAATATGAATTTCTTTTAGGAAAATGGTTGTCTAAGTTTAACTCACGGAGCTAATGTCCATTACACTACTTGGGTTCCATACAAAAGTAATTTAAAAGAAACTGAAATTGGTATCAATGCAAGAGTTGCTAAAGAAATGGGTAACAAACATTTTTTCTTTCTTTGTAACTGCCAATAAAACTTATATTAAAATAATTTTAGGACTTAAAGAAAATGATTTAGTTAAATGTGCTTTATTATCGGATGTGATGAGCTTGAAATCGGTATATGTGACTCCGGTCACATCGAAAGATTGGGAAATAATTGTTAGTAGAAATTTAATTAGAAAAATTAATATATTTATGTATTTCGAGACTTCATAGGAACTTGCTAGCGAAAATATTCAAACTACACTTCTAGATCAAGCCAAAGTTTTAAATTCATTTCAAATTCTAGTGATTTGGGTGAATCGATCAATGCAAGTCACTGTAACTGTTGGTAAGTGTTAACATATTCGATCTTAAGATCCGTTTTTCAATTTTAATAAATTGTACAATATCTTTTACAGATCGTTTGAAACCTAATGTATCATTTGGTCGAATAGATAATGATACCGAATTAATAATAGCACCAAATCTTCAAGCAAATATTAGTTCTAGTTCTAGTTCAGAGTCACCACCAATTAATACAATCGCTAGAAGTAAAACTACAGCTAATATGAGTGCATTTCCAATTGCACTTTCTAGATCGACATCAACGAATATGAAACGATATAAAGAATCATTATCACCAATAAAAATTAATAAAGTTGAAAAACTTGAACGAATTATAAAAGAATTGAAAAAAGAGAATAGTCGAACATTTGAATTTCGTGTTATAACTGGAAAATGGGATAGTCCACAAATTTCGGATATTTTCTTAACAAAAAATAATCTTCCCGAATTTATGGATCTCCAACAAAATTATATACTAACAACAGCTGGTGGTAAAGAATATTATTGTAATATTAAAATTATTGGTGAAAATGATGATTTTCCAAATAATATTTATCAAACAATTGAAGTGAATGAAAATCTAATGAAATTATTAGAAATTAAAGAATTCGAAAAAGTTACCGTCCGTCCAAAACAAACGATATTGAATTTTGTTGAAAAAATTGAATTATTTGCTCAACGAAAAATAAATTATAAAATTGTTGAACAAGCTTTTAAAAGTTATGTTCTTGAATCGACGAAACTTTTTCCATTATTATTAAATCAAAATCAAGTAGTTCGTTTGGAAGATGATATTTATGTTACAATTCGTATAACACCGGAACATTTTCGTTATTGTATGATTGATCGGGAATTTCTAAAAGAATGCAAAGTTTATGCTGCCGATGAGGTCAAGAATATCGATTATCTTCTTGATATTGAAGAGATACCGCAGACAATTTTAAATTGTAAAGATTTAATTAATATCGAAAAATATGATAGTATTGTGGAGAATTTTGTTGATTTAATTAAAATGAATTTATGTTTGGATCAAAGAAATTCGGTACTAAGACCTGGGAATTTTATAATTTCAGGTATAAAAATTTTTTTAAATTCGAATTTTTATAATTGATTTCATTCAATTTTTTTTTTGGTTCTAGGTCCTGCAAATTCTGGTAAAACAGTAATTGCTGAACAAATATTATTCGAACTAGATAAGAAGCCGTTTTGTTGTTATTACGATATATTTTATTGTATCCGAAGTAAAGGAAGAAAGGTATTTTCAAGAATATTTAACAATCAAAGTTTTTTCGATACTTTTATTTGAAATATTAAATTAAAGAAATTTGTTTTGTATCTAATTTATTGCCCTGTTTAAAAGTATATGAATTAATACAATAATTTGTGGCGTGTGCGTAACTAAAGTGACTATGTATTCGGAATTGACTTCATCAAGCTTATTACTTATGACTAATTTGAAAAGTCTATAATTTTTGGTACAACATCTCCTAGAAATAAACTGCGTAACAGTTACTCAGTCACTTTAGTTACTATTCCCATCAGACCGTTTCTTTAGTTGGTATTTGTGGTATATTAGTTAGTGGTTAATGGGTAGTAGTAAGTGGTTAGTATTTACTTGTTAGGGGTAAGTGACTGCTAGTAATGACTTAAGATAGATAGGGAACAGTTGCAATCTTTATTTTCATGCCAAAAATAGGAAAGCAAACCATCTTGTTGAATTAAAATTAAAAATATTATATGAATAAATAAGATTAAAATTGGAAATCCGTTTAAATTAATAAAATATCTTTAACAAAACAGGTTGAATCAATTCAAAAAGATCTTCGTCAAATCTTTAGTAATTGTCTAAATAATGCACCATCAATTGTTGTCCTGGAAAATTTAGATGTTCTAGCACATTCAGTTGGTGATCAACAAACCCAAGATGGTGAATATTTTAATCGGGTATCAGATGTTATACAACATTTACTCGTTGAATATACAACAAGGAATCCAATAACTTGTATTGCAACGGTTACAAGTGTAAAAACGTTAAATCGTCGAATTTATTCACCAAGAGGTCGTCATTTATTTCATACAATATCGAATATATTGGATTTAGAACGTGAAGATCGGGAAATAATTCTTGAAGATTTTTGTGATCATATTGAAAGTAAAAATTTAGATATTGAGAAATTTGGCAATTTAACCGAAGGTTATAATATTGGTGATTTGGTACAATTAATTGAGCGTGGAATCTTTTATGCATACAGGATAAGTATGTAATTAAAAATACAAAAAAAAAATCAGTATAAAAAATATATGATTTTTTCAAATTTAGATCCAGACAAACCGATTCTAACGAATGAGCTATTAAGTCAATCATTAGAAAATACAAATTCCTATTGTTTGCAAGGAATTGAAAATCATAAAATGAATAAAGATTCAGACAATGGTTCATTGACTGTAGAACAAATTCCTGGTATGGAGAGTGTTGTAACAGTTCTCGAAGAAGTTCTAATGTGGCCGTCTAAGGTACAAAAAAAAATGGTTTTTTAAAACAGAAATTCATTTATATTCTCATTTTGTTTAGTATCCAACAATTTTTGAAAATTCACCTTTACGAAATCAAGCCGGTGTCTTATTATTTGGACCGCCTGGTACAGGAAAAACATTTTTAGGTATTTCTTTTTTTTTGTAATTAAAAAACTAGAAAAATCTAAAACAATCTTTCAACTTAATAGTATCTCAAATTTCACATTCATGGAATCTTCGAATAATCTCAGTAAAAGGACCTGAACTATTAGCAAAATATATTGGACAAAGTGAAGAAAATGTTAGAAATTTATTTAACAAGTAAGACAAAATTTTAAGCATTATCAGTTTTTTATATTAAATATAACTAAACTTTTTTTTTTAGGGCAAGAAGTGCTAAACCATGTCTACTATTCTTTGATGAATTTGATAGTCTTGCACCAAAACGTGGTCATGATTCGACTGGTGTAACTGATCGTGTTGTTAATCAATTGTTAACCGAATTAGATGGTGTTGAAGGTTTACAAGGTGTTACTGTAATTGCTGCAACTTCAAGGCCAGAATTATTAGATCCAGCACTTTTACGTTCTGGACGTATTGATCGTTTAGTTGAATGTCCATTACCAGATCGAGGAGCACGATTACGAATATTTAAAGCTCTATCACAATCGTTACATTTAGATAAAATGGTTAATTTCAATTTATTTGCTGATAAAACAGAAAATTACAGTGGTGCTGATATTCAAAGTATTCTAACATCTGCTAATATGTTGGCTGTTAAGGAAGTTCTTGCCAAATGTGATCCTGAGGTAAATTTTAAAATTATTTTGTATATAAAAAAAATTTATAAAATGTGTAGAACGACAAGATCCTGTTCGGTTATATGACACAAGATCAAAATCCATTTCATACATATAGACAGGATCGCAGGTATGTTCTGTCTCTAAAAGAAAAGGGGTCAGCTAGCTCTGGTGATAATGGAGGTCGAACATATAGTGGAGAGGAATCTTAATTGAGTAATCGAAGATGACGTTCGTATCTAATCGTTTGGAAAAGCTCCAGGACTAGTTAGTCCCATTTCATATATATACTATTACACATATAAATTGTACTGTAGTTCTACAAATTTATTTTTCTTTTAATTGAATTACATTACCAAGATATCTCTAAAGTGAATCTAAAGAAAGTTTTCGATTTTCTAATTTTGTATGTATATTTGAATTGAAGACGAAACTAAATTACTTCAGGTAAAATCTAAAACTTAGAATCACATATATTCTTCATTTGATTCAATTAAATCATCGTTAAAAGCATTCATTTCCAATCTTGTAGATTAACATCTCACAATAAAGTTTATGAAAATCGTTGATATTAATATCTCTATAATAAAATGAATTCGAATAATGAAGAAAATTGTCATTAATATATTATTATTTATTATTTTTTTGTTTTTCTAGAATATACCAGATAAAATTGTAATTACACAAAAACATTTGGTGGAAGCTTTTAATGATACTCGTCCTTCATTAAGTCTTGCAGATATTGCCAAATATAAATTAATGTTAGTAGTTTTAATTAATTTTGAAATAAGATTGTTTTCTTCATTTCTATTTGTTTTATATTGTATTTACAGGTATGCTCGTTTTACGAACAAAGAGAAGCAACCCAGAGATTTTGTCGCGCAAAGAGCCACTTTGGCATAAACAAATATGATCTACAATTGTTTTTATTAATTTAAGTGTTAAAGGGATGTTTCTTATTTTCTAATTTTTTATTGTTTTCTTTTATTAAATATTTAATATTTGAAAATATGTGAGTGAAAGTTTTTATTGAAATTGAAAAGAAATAAATTTTATTTACATTTAAATCTAAGTTTTGAATATATTAAAAATAATATTCTAGAGGATATATTGAAACCATGGATTAGGTCTATAGACCTAAGGAATTTTCGGAACTTCATGTTTTTAAAGCCTTTGTACTAAACTGATTAGACTGATACCAGAATATGCCAGTCAGGTATGGTCTCCCTACTACAAAGCCCAAATTACTAGATATTGGAAATAAAAGTTTAATTCAAACAGAAATTTACTTATCAAAAGAGCGCCATAAAAGTTCTGAACTCTGATTGAAATTATTTGACCTAAAATTACAGTTTCTAAAACGAAATTGTTGTACTTTCTAGATTGCAGAACCGGAATTTTCTTTTTTCAACTCTTTTCCCTTATCAGAATACATCAGACATCAGGGCTTTGAGTAAGAATTCTAACCTGGGAGCAGTTCATTTTGGTCAAAAGTATTACTGTGTCCGAATGACTAGTCTGGTTATATTCAAATTCAGTAAACAATACGGCTGTTAAAAAAGGAACAATTGATTAAATTTTGAGCGAAAGTGCCAAACAGGTATTAGCTTATTTTACTCGTAAACGGCTTAAACCAATTTTTTTCGAATTTGGCGTAAAGAGAGGTTATAATAAGTTTAAATTTCAGCTGGAAATACTAAGCCAACAGTGCTCAAACTATATTTTTAAAAATCCTTTTCACGAAAGTTGGAAAGTTGCAGATACTTCTAAATAGTATCGCTTGGAAATTTCCAAATTTTTATAGTTTTCTCAATTTCTTTAAAAATCTCTAAAATACACTTTCGGATGTTGAAAATATTCAATATCCTTTTCAAGAATATATTTTATACTTCCATGATCTAATAAGAAATATTTTCCGCTCAGTTTCGTTCTTGAAATTTTGGAAATTTCTTTCTAAGTATAAATTCGTTAATTTGAAATTATTTCCGGTAATAAGAACTTAACTAAAGAAAATACTGTCTTCTAATAATTTTCACGCAAAAAAAAAATGAAAATTCAAAGTACCGACTTGAATAAAAAAGGGAAAAGAGCAACCACCAAATAAGAAGTTAAGTTTTTGCCACTTCATCATTTAAGAAAAACTTTTTTCCCTTATTTTCCTGTTTAGACACTGTTTTTAAGAAAAAGATATAAATCTCAACAAGTAATATTATTTTCAGTTTACTAATTTTGCCTTTTTTTGTGTGAAAATATTTAACCGAAAAATTCAACTTAAAATAATATGAAAAGTTTTTGAAAAGTATTTTGAGAAAAGTTTTTATATTATTATCGTTAAGGATATCAAAAACAATTTTTAAGTTTTCATGTTTTTAAGTTTTGGATATCTTTTGAGTTGTTGAATAAAAATTAAAAATATTTGTTTCAAAAACTTTTATTTTATTCGGGTTAGGAAGTAGTTAAGTCTCTCTTACAAGACTCCGCGTGTCTTGGCCTTTTTTAAGTAAATTTTTATATCTATCTTGAGAGATATAATTAATTATATAAGTTTTTCGATAGCTTCTAAAAGAAAAATGCAGTTTCTTCTTGATTATTATTTAATTTGGTCTTATTTCAAGCGGAAATATTTGTCATTCGAAAAGACTTGAGAGAGAAAAAATTTGTCCATTTTCATTTGATTTTCTGTTCTATGATGTAAGGATATACTAATTTGGTTAAAATTCCATTATTTCCATTTATGTACACTCACTTTTTTCCACACAATTTTCGCTATAACACAAATGGGAATTTATTCGTACTCGTGTTTTTACATTGCGATGATTTCTTTTCCATGTTTTTCATGAAAATTCAATTTATCTCGATGCAATTTTTTAATATTCATTTTAAAAATGGTTACTATAAAGTCATTCTTTTTATTACATTCGAATGAAAATGAATATGTTCAGGACTGGTAAATATGAACTGGGATTTCAATTCATGAAAATTACTTTTATAATAATATATTGTAATAATAATATAGTTATTTCGATATCTATCTTGATCAAACCCCGAAATAATATTTCTCTGTTTTATGCATTAAAAGGACATATCTAGAAAGCGCCTAGCCGGAACATATCTTCTGCAAGCTCGAGGTGGACACTTGTTTGCTATTGTGTACAGAGTTTTACGGAAACTGCTTCGGTATAAATACTTTGTGATATCAAGATACTTCTATATGGAGACGGTAGCTTCCGCATTAAGGTCTCTATTGCAAGTATTATTATTATAATGGGAGAACGAAACTATCATTTGGTTGAGATCGATTTAAAATAATTTCTAAATTAAATTTTTAGAATTGGCAGAAGGGCGTTTTTTCTTGTTAGATACTATATTTGAATTGATTGAACCAGCCCTGGATAGATTATCCAATTTATGATGATCCTTTTCTGTTAGATAGTTTTCACAAAAATTCGGAAATGACTATTAGAGTTGGAAATACATTTTTTTTCCATCGACAGAACTATATATATTTTTACTAAAGATTTATACCTTTAAGCTACATAATAAATGTTATTGAGTTTTTGATAATAGATTGAACACTTTTCAAAAGTCAATTAATTTTTAATTTTTGGATCGATTTTCAAATGGCCAAGCAAAAATTTCAAAGAAAACTAAATAAAAAATGGAAGTTATTTATCTATATATTTTTTCAGAGTTCAATTTTGAGATATTTTTTTGATTTTTACCGATAAAGTCTTTGAAAGCATATTTTTTATTTTTTATTCAAAAAAATATTTATCTAGGAAAAATGGTATAAGAAAATGTTTATGCTTTTTTAAACAACAGTAAATCTTCGGGGCTTGTTTGAAAGCAAGAACCTTTAATACTTAAATTTTGAGATTGAAAATCAAAAAATAATAAATATCGATAGAAGTTCGATAGCCCAAAGGATTTTAAAGGAAATATTATACTTGTATAAATAGAATGAATAAAATTGAATTATAAAGATGAAACCAATTTTTGTGCTGAAAATCTAGAAATGATCCTAAAAGTTTTAGTAATTAGTCAATACATTTTGTTGCAAAATATAACATTCTAATTGGGTTAGTCAATTTTGAGGTGGTTCTTCTATTCTAACGATTACATAAATAGAAAACCACTCTTATAATTATTATATTCGGTTGGACATTTCAAAGATAGGTAGTGGGAGAAAGCTCTATAGATGCTAAATTTTAATAGATGAAAATAATTCACAACTTTGAATTATGCGGAAGTTGATAGTCAGTTTAACAATCTAGAGGTAATAATGGCCGCAAGCTCTCAAGCAAACGCTGGGCTATTCAAGCATTCTATTCAACGTGTGACCTGCTATAAAACTTTCATTTTCATACGGCGAATCTTTCATTATTTTCAGTGAAATACGAGTATCGCATGGATCTCACATCTGATATAAAAATTGTAGAGTTCAACTCCTCCGTGTCACTATGAAATAAAAGAGGAATAAAATGTTAATATGCTCTTATATAACAAATTTATTTATAATAGTTATATTAACAGAGTTTCCTAAAATCAAATGAATTTTAAAATTTTATAATAAATCATTTTAGTGATTTCAGAAATTATTATTATTCTATATTTGTGGAAATCCATCCAACTCATGACGAACTTCTTTTGGACTACAACAAAATATGTAACCAAACACCGGCATTTTGCGGAATTTATTAAATGACTTTAACCAAGGTATTGAATCACAAATATCAATGCACAATGATGATCTCTATAAAAGCAAATTAATTAATTTTTTTTCAATAATAATTTCTATTCTCATAATATATACCCCAAAAAAGGGAGAGTTTACACCAATTACTACGAATCCTGTATCAGAAGAATTATATCTTTGCTTGATGTATTTCCAAATGTATAATGGTGGCGTTTTTCCTGATTCATCCTATTCCAACAAAAAATAATTTTTTTATTAAATTAAATTTCCTTAAATATTTATATAATATTGTTTACCATATATTTTCCCTTTTTATGTAAATTACATTTACATTGTCCATTACAAGGATAAGTAACTTCTCCAGATTTTCCCTCGTAGATGTCTAATTCTTGCTTCGAAATATGTTTGTTAATAATTCCATTTAAATTTCGCCAGTTACCAATTTTTAAAGGTATCCACCATACAATCGAGTCAATTGATTCTATAATTGGGTGTCCGTCCAACCCAAATAAGTACAATAAATTTCCATTTTCAAAATTTGGTAGTTGCAATCCAATTAGATTAGTATCATCATTGATTTCCATTGGTATAAATCTTTATTTAAAAAAATAAAGTACGTATTTATTTAATTTTCATATATAAATCACGAAATAATATTGGATTGCTTGGATTGGTTTGTGCCGATTTTCAGAAGATGACGTTTGAACATATATCTTATCTTATCCAAAGAGTTGAAATTCTTCTTTGGAACTGATTAAAAACTAACTTGAGAAGTTTTTTTGTTGAGAAATCTGAGAAATTCTGAAACCATGAAATGCTCAAGTTGCGTGAAAGACGATGAAAGGTTGTATAACAAAATGGTGAATAAATAATTACATAATTAAATAAATTTGTCTTAAAACGTTGCACGCAGTTTCCGATTAAATAATTAAACTTACCGTTTTCCATTTTGATTTTCCCAACTCAGAAATGATGCTGTATTTTCAGTAAACAGATCCGTTGTTAAATTTGAAGGATTGTATTTCATCTGATTATTAAATTATTTAATAAATATATTAATTTTTGGGAATTTATCTTACCCGATTTTCAATAATTGTTGACACTGTGGACGGTATATAATGCCAAAACTCAATTTCTCTATTGTCTGTGTTTACACATAGTTCAGCATAAATTATTGGAATATCTTTTATTTTGTGAGCATAAATGAATCCTTGAAAATCACAATAATCCACTTCGCTTTCGTAAAATCTTGGCCGTATATTCGGGCATTTTAAGATATTATAAGAATATATTTGAAGGGTCTCCTCATTTAATGTATATGAAATACCATTATAGTTGCATTGAATTTTTAAAATTTCATTTCCATTTTGTGATTCATCATTTGTTTGGTAATTATAGCCTGATGCACAATACGCCTCTATGTATCCGTTATCCGGAATTTTAATAGATTGCTGGACATATCTTAAAATCTCATGTTCTGAACCAATTGGTTCTAGAAAAATGGGTGGAAATTTCCGATCAAAATATGAAAATTCACAATCTAGAAAAGGAATATTGTAATTATTTTAAAATATTATAAAATTAGAATAGCTTGATTATGAAAACCAAAGAGATTGGGTATATGGAATATTGGGATATATACAGTGTCCAGCTTAGAGTTGTACTGTGTTTTTGGATTTGAGTTAATCTAAGTTTTAGGTAGGAATACAGTTTAAGCTTTAACTCCTATTCATTCCACCTCGAGATATATTCCTTGTGTGTCAAACTTTCAAAAATTTCAGATAATTTGGTAGGAATTCAACAAAAAAGAACGGAATAACACAAATCATATAAATTCTATTAAAATAAATGAAATATGATCCAGCTTGGTGTTAGATTTCGATTGGACTATATGTAAATATCGAGCTGAATAAACAATATTGATAGGCTTACTTTGGCGGATATCTTATAATAATAAACCGAAACTATATGCATTTATATATTTACCTGAGAAAATCTCTCCGATTTGAATTGAAATTATTAAACTTAAAATTTTAAAAAACAACATAATTATGTTCACTAAACTATTTAGATTATATCAGACGAAAGGCCTTTACAACTAATTGGATCAAATGTACATCGTCTACTGTTCTAATCAACTGAAAAATTTTCGAGGTATTTTTTTCAATTTGTTTCATATTAATGCTGATCTTAGCAGTTTTCGTTATCAAATTAACTCATTATATCCTATGGTATAGAATACTTCAAGGATAAATTAGTTTTGATTCAATAATTCTAAGTCTAAACCAAAGTGTAATTAATGATAAAGTCCGGAAAGCTAGCGAAGTAGCCAGAAAAAGCACGTGGCAAACGGGGGAAAGAATACGCAAGAGTACATATTATTTTCATAGGCAAAATCCATCAGCAAGAGAGAGAATGAAATGTTCTTAAAAATCAGATGGAATCTTATGAATTACCCTTGGAATCTATAATATGGGACCAAATCTTATAAATTTCCCATACATGCCAGAAAAAAAATATGCGCTAAATTTTTATTTGTATTTGAATTTCTGCCTGTGTTTCATTGTTTACATTTTAAAATTACCCAAAAGCGAGAAATGGGATGTTTTTTAAAATAATGTGTCTCTTTCACCCGTACGTAAAATTTTTAGTTCTATCTATGTCAGCAGTGGATAGAAAATTGTTTGAGAAAGAACAGGCAAAATTTGAAGAACGGCGGTACGGTAAGGATAGGAGCTTTCCAGACTTTATCATAGTTACACTTTGGTCTAAACTGGATACAATAAAGTAACGAAAGTCAGAACACTAGCTTAAAGTGTTACAGTCATAAATTCTTGTACTACTACTCCAAATTAGCCCTAGCAGATTGGGTTTTTAACCCTTTTTAAAAAGAACTTTCTTTTCATTTATTTAGTTAATACAATTTAAAATTATTAATAAAAGTATTATCACTCCATTTCAAGCAAGAAACAATCAACAGCTCAACCTAGCCGGTTGTAATGGAAATCTAGCCAAAATTTGGTTGAGGGAGCATATTTTTATTTTTTGATCAACGAGAATTTGGAATAATATTTCTTGACAATAAGCCGATTTTAGTTGACCCAATGATATTCTATTATATGATTTATTTTTAATAAAAATTGAGAAATGTATTTTTAGGTGATTTCCCTTTTATTAATGAAAATTATTTATATAGATTCTTTCCTCTTTCATCCACAAAACTTGTATTCGGAAACTTCTAATATCCAGGCGGATCTAAAGGTAGAAATGTTTTTGTTTTTTTATATGTAATACATATTTCTATTATCTCGAAAATTCGCTTTATCGGTTTGGATTTGGTCCCGAGTGTGCCGGATAAAAGTGGTCTGATTTTAAATTTAAATATAAAATTTTTACAAATAATTTTCGAACAGAACTTTTTAGTAGATAAATTCTTTGTATTATGTTTTATGTGCTCTCAAGTTTAACATTTTTTATATAAATATTGTGAAATGGAGAACCTAATAATATATGCGAACCATATTTTCTTATCTTTGTTGAGCGTAAAGATAAAATGTTGAATAAACAAAATTTGTTTAGAAAAAGAATTTTAATAAAGAAGTAAAATCCAAAATTGTTTATATTAAAAGTGCATATTTAACAAATTTACAATCTTAAATTTTTTAATATGTATTTTATTTAATGTCCAAAAAACAATTATTAATTATAAAAAAAATGTTACTACATATATTTTTTTGTAACAGTAGTACCGGGTCCAGTAATTGAAGTGTCCGGATTAAAAAACGCTGTAATTTTTTTGTTTATCGGTCGGTTTTATTAAAATTACTGGAAATGATAGTTTATAATACATATTTAATTTTAGAATTCTTCGAATGGTATATAACCGCCTTTTGCCTTAACCACCAGCTTCAATCTCTGTTTAAACGATGCACATGATGCTCGCACGATGTCTTGGCTCAAACGGTTCCATTAACGAGTCAAATCGTTTACTAAGTTTTTATTCAAAAGTTAGATATGTATTTAAAATACTTTTTTTTCTTCTTTTTATAAATCTTTATTTGTGTGATATTAGAAGTTGTTTCTTCAATCAATAATCAAATAATTAAAGTATCAATTGTAAGAAAGGAAGGACTATGAACCAATTGTGATTATCAGTTTTTCGTATCAAAGAGGTCAGTGAAAATGTTAGTATTTAATTTGATTAAATTTTATTTTATTGTTATCTGTTATTAACTACAATTTAATAACTATCATACTAACTAAAACAGTTATTTTAGTGTTAAAGAGATGTACAATGTTTTCATTGTGGTGGAAATCCAATTAGTTCTTTATAAACTTGATCAGGTTTGCAACAAAATACGTATCCAAATGCTGGCATTTTCCGTAATTCACTCATTGGCTGTAACCAAGAAATTGAATCACAAATATCGTTACATATTTGTTTCGGAGGACCCTAGAAGAAATACATTTTATCTTTGAGCAATAAAATTAAAGAAATTTGTTTTTTATTTAGTACCTCAACAAAAGGAGAATTAATCCCAATTATTACGAATCCCACATCAGAGGAATTTTCTCTTGGTTTCATATATTTCCAAATGTAAAGAGGCGGTGTTCTTCCCGATTCATCCTATTTAAAATTTAAGTTCTATATAGATTTATATTATTTTCCATATTTTAGTTAATTACTGATAATTTTTTCATTTCAGTAGAATTACATTGTCCAACATTTGGAAAGATCACATCTCCAGATATTCCTTCATATATTTCGAAATCTTCGACTAAAATTTGTTTTTCAATTAATTTTCCCAATGTTCGCCAATTGTTCGTTCTTAATGGTGTCCACCATGCAATCAAATCGATTTCTTTGGTCATAAAAGTTTCATCAAAATTTGGTAATAATAATAAATTATGTTATCCAAAATCCCTCATTTCAATGTCCACTGGCACAAAACTTTTAAATATAAATTTAAAACTAGATCATGTTAGATAAAAATAAGAAGCTTACGGATTTTCATTTTTAATTTTCCAATTCGAAAATGTTGCTATATTTTCCGTTGACAAATGTATTGTCATATTTGTGGGATTCATTTCAGCCTTGCAATTTGGATTAAAGTTATATTACTATAATTATTATCTTTTGTAATACAAAATAAATAATAAGACTCACTTGTTTTTCTAAAATTTTAGATCGTTTCCCAGCCACGTAATGCCAAAATTCAATTTTCATATCGTCTGTATTGAAACACAATTCTGCATAAACAATTGAAATAAATTTAAAGTTGTGCGCATAAACAAATCCTGTTCCATTACAATATCTCACAGGATTTTCATAGAATCTTGGCTTGTTATTATTGCATTTTAAACTATACGATACTCCTAGTCCAATAGGAGGAATGTATTGCGTATCCGTATACGTTATTTCATAAGAATTGCAATAAATTTTTATTGTGTCTCCGTTTATTTTGATGGAATCTTTATTTTTGGAAAGTCCTTTGTCATCGTAGTCATTATAATTGTAATGCTCTGGTTCTGGTTGTCTTGTAATTATCCAATTATAATCTAATGAACAAAATGCTTCAATATAGCTTCCATCTGGGATGAAAACAGATTCTTCAGAATCGACTATTAAGTGGCTCTTTCCGAAAGGTTCCAGGAAAATTGGCGAAGCACTCTTGTCATAATTAGTAAATGTACAATCTAGTAGACAATAAATCGATTATAAAAATGAATAATTATTTAAAAAAATTCCTTACCAGCTAAGATTTCGACGGTTTGTATTAAAATGATTAAACTAAGAACTTTTAAAATTTTCATCGTAATTTTATAGAACTTTGCTTTCAAATTCAAGCACTTAAAATGAAAACTGAATTAATAATCGAATTCAAATGCGTCTTTTATAGAGTTCAACTCCAAATAAATTGAAATCTTTATGCAAATATTTGTATTTTCTTTCCTTAGGCGGATGTAGATTTCAAAATATTAATTCTTTCTAGATGTGTGTGGGTGGGTAAAGTGTTCAAAAACTCCTATACTCGTAAACTATTTAGAAGCCCTGTTCAGATGTAATTCCAACTTTTTGCCATTTTGTATGATGTTGATAATTTTTCCGTAGTATCAAATTTTTCAATGCATTTTAGTTCTATGAAGAATTAATTGTTTAACTCATACATACATACATACATACATACATCTGAATCAAAAAAATCAAGCTGTTTAGGGAAATTCCCGATTTATATGGATTCAAGATTATTTTGATAAAACAATATTTAGAACATATAAACATATTTATGAACAGAACTAATACGACTACTTATATACCAAACACATTTCCATCCATATTTTGAGATTATCTGCAACATGACCTTATATAAAAGATAAGAAGTTTTTAAGTGCTTTTACATTATCACTTTTTTCGAACAACATTTCACACAACATGTTTGCTGAAAAATTCAACGCCATTTTAAATGGATTTTTCATCAAACATGTTTTTTTTCGTTCACACTATACAACAAAAGAGGTTATATCAAAATTTCAGAATCGGTGAAAATTTAATATAATTTTGAAAATTTATATAGTAAAATGGATATTAATGAGGATTTATTAATAATAAGTGAATTGAGTAGCGCGATTGTTGCATTTATGATTAAAAAAAAGGGACGAAAAAGAAGAACGAGAGTGATTTGAACAAAGACATCATTTTTAAGATTAGTTTTTAAATAAATAATTTAAATTAATAACGTAACCGGTCGTATATTTGACCAAACATTTGAACATACACTTGATTTTTACGTTCACATTAAGTCTGTTTTATTTGCCATACCCTACCCCGGAGCAGGGTAAGTGGCAAATAAAACGAGCAGGAGTAGGAGAAAGCTTAAATTCAAATGTTTGTAGCGTTGCTTAGGAACCATATTGTAATTAAATGAGAAACTTTTAGCTAATACAATTTTTATGGTAGAAAACTGAACTAATTCGGGTACAATAGTTTACACCTGCTCTGAAAGTAGTGTATGATTTGCTCTTTTGTTGTTATTGTTTTCAATGTAAAAATTTGCTCTACCCCAGAGCAAGTGGCAAATAAAACAGGCCTATTATGAGACGAAACATGTTGTTTGATTTGTTGTGCGAAAAAAGTGATAATCTGAAAGCACTTTATGAGTTCAACAAGAAGATTTTCATTAAATCGAGAGACATTCATTTGTCTACGAACTTGAACAACTTAATCCAGGTTTTTTTTAGCTTTACCAGATTGGAAGATCGACTTTAATTATAATTGAAATCAGTTTCAATTTGACAGACGCTTGGTTTTATGTGTTTCTCCTCTGTTCATACTATATTTTAAATTGTCAAGTTGATCTGCGCTTATACGCAAAATTTGAAGTCGATCGAAGTTTAGTAACTGAATTGACTCAACTCGAATTCAGATCAATCCGGGTTTACATGCACGATTTTTGGATTAAAGTATATTTCATGTAAACAAAGTATATGGTACTAGTTATTTTTATCATGTCCGTGCTTGTAGAGTAAGTTCTGTGTAGTACTCGTAGACAATGTTCACAGAACTGCATAGTGTAAGTGCTTTATCTTTTTCTTTGAACTGTGTACCAAATATAAAATGCGTGTTTTTAATTCAGTAGTTTGATTAAGTGATCGAATTTTAAAGGACGAGATTCTGTAAAATTGCAATGATTGTTTTAACAGTTGTTAGTTTAATAATTTTAATGCAAGCTGCCGAAACCTCAGCAGGTAAGCTTATTTTTAAATAATTGTTTAATTTGTATAATAAATATATTCTTTAGATTGTAGATTTTCTAATTTTGATAAAGCCAAAAAGCCAATTTTTCTGGAATCATTCGGAAAGAATCACTTAATAGTCGATTTTGAGCGATGTATTCCGATTTCAGAAGGCAGCAGTATTGAAGCTTTTTGTGAATCATCATTTGATGGGATTCGAAAACGCGAAACCCCAAAAGAAGAAGAAGAAGAAGGCTTATATGCCATTACTGATCGTGTACAAATTACATGCAATTCAGATAAAATCTCGCTGGATACTACTTTATATTCCCAGCTAATACTAGAATCACCTCTATTTTGTTACAATAATAAACCAAGATTTTATGAAAGCCTTGTCGAATATTGTAGTGGTAAAGGACTACTGTGTGCGAGGAAAAGTTTATCAATTGTTTATGCGGAATTTTGTTATAACGAAGATGATATGAAAATAGAATTTTGGCATTATGTGGCTGCAACACCATCAAAAGTTTTAGAGAAGCAAGTGAGTACGAAGGCAATGTTATTATTATCATCACGAAATTGCTTACTTCAATCGATTTTTGTTTTAGTTAGCCAATAATCCCTCAAATTTGACCAATTTTACAGAATTTGATACTAGATCACTTTTGAATTGGAAAACAGAAAACAGCGATCCGTATGTTTTTTTTTTTTAAAATTTTACCGTGATTTAGTTTTAATTGTTTTTTTAAAAAAAAGATTTATACCATTGGACATTGAAATGACGGATTTCGAATATCACAATTTATTGGTTTTGCCAAACTATAATGAAACATTTGTGAGTAATGAAATTGATTTAGTTGCATGGTGGATGCCATTAAGGACGAACAATTGGCGTACGTTGGGAAAATTAATAGAGAAAAGACTCGCCGTCGAAGAGTTCGATATATATGAAGGAGTATCTGGAGAGGTGACGTTTCCGTATGCTGGACAATGTAATTCAAATGAAACGAAAAAATTAACAGTAATCAAATAAAATGTGAATAAAAATATAAATCTTATCTACAAAAATTTTCATTTGAAACAGGATAAATTTGGCAGAACACCACCACTTTATATTTGGAAATATATGAAACCAAGAGCAAATTTTTCTGATGATGGGTTCGTAATAATTGGGGTTAATTCTCCTTTTGTTGAGGTACTAAATAAAATAGAAATTTTTTAAACTTATTACTCAAAAATTAAACTAATGTGTTATTCTCCATAGATTTTTCCAAAAGAATTGTGTGTCGATATTTGTAATTCAATTTGTTGGTTGCATGATATAAAAGACTTACGAAAAATGCCGGTTTTTGGTTACATATTTTGTTGTAAAGCTGACCAAGTTCGCCAACATCTGAAAGGATTTCCTGACATTTTAAACAGAAATTTTCTTTTTGAAAGTATGTAGTCCGCAATCAACAAAATTAGTACTTAAGTTCTGAATTTATTAATTTTATTATACAATTAGTAAAAATAAAATATATTAATTTTACTTGACTACAAATGGTTGGAAATGTTTCTCTTTTTCTATATCATCGTTCAAACTCCGAGAAATGCTCTCAGATTATTCGTAAAAGACTGTAATATTCTGTTCAGATTATTTTAGTTTTTCTCGATGTATAATAAGAAAATACTCTAACATAAAATAAAATTTGTGTTGACGAAAAATATTCTTTTACGTCAAATCTAACATAACATACATAACATGTGTGTCCAGAATAATCCTAATTATTATATAAATTTAAAGAAACAAAACTGCTGAAAAATAGTAAAAATTTAGTTGATTTCTATAATGATAACGAGTAATAAAGTGTTCTGTACCAGCACTGGGGAGCGATTACAATGGGTTTTTGTCGACGTTATTTTCTGACCTTTTTGCAAAAGTATTGCCATCTTACAAAATTTAATTTGAAAAAGGGAATTATTTTTATCGAAGTGAAATTATTGTCACCAATTGAGTGAGTTCGAATGTCGACAAAAACTCATTGTAATCGGTCCTCTGATTTCAGTAAAGCATTCGACTAGTTATCTCATTCACATTCTTTAAATTTAAAACCTTCGGATTTCTGCATGTATTTATAGACTGGACTCATCGTTAGTCTTATCGTAATGAAGATATCATGTGTAATTATATTTCAAAAAAATGATCGATCAAGGGATTATCGTAAGATGAGTAAAACAATTTGTAATTTTTTCAAATTCATCTTTATTTTTAGGAGAATTACAAAAATTGAAAATGTTTTTTTTTCACAAATAAAATCAATGTTTATTGGAACTGGCTATTAAAATATATGCTTACCGTGGAAATCCATTTAGTTTCTGATAAATTTCATCGGTTTTGCAACAAAATACGTATCCAAACGCTGGCATTTTTCGTACTTTGTTCATTGGCTGTAACCAAGAAATTGAGTCACAAATATCGTCACACATTTCATTCGGAGAACTCTATAATTTAGTTTCTTTAATTTAATATTTGAATAATTATATAAGCTAGTCTGTACCTCAACGAATGGAGAATTGATTCCAATTATTATAAATCCAACATCAGATGAATTTTTCGGTTTCATATATTTCCAAATATAAAGGGGTGGTGTTCTTCCCAATTCATCCTATTTAAAATGAAAATCTTAAATAGATTTATATTGATTTTCATATTTATTTACGGATAATTTCTTTGTTTCATTCGTGTTACGTTGTTCACCATAGGGATAGGTCACTTCCTCTGATACGCCATCATATATATCGAAATCCTCTAGTAAAATTTCTTTGCTAATTAATTTTCCCAATGTTCGCCAATTTTTCGTCCTTAATGGCATCCACCATGCAACTAAATCAATATCGTTAGTCATAAAGCCTTCATTATAGTTTGGCAAAATCAATAAATTGTGATATTCAAAATCCGCCATTTCAATGTCCAATGGTATAAAACTTAAAAAAAAAAACAACAATTAATATAAAACTAAATGACAACAAAGTTAGCAAATTTACGGATCGCCATTCTTAGTTTTCCAATTCGAAAGAGATGCTGTATTTTCCTCTAACAAATGTATAGTCAAATTTGTGGGATTATACACAACCTAAACACCAATAAAAATTAGATTGAAGTAAATCTGTGAGAATAGTTATGCCTCAGTATAATAAACATTAAACTGTGGCCAAGTGTAACTATGATAAAGTCTGGAAAGCTCCTATCCTTACCGTACTGCCGTTTTTCAAATTTTGCCTGTTCTTTCTCAAACAATTTTCTATCCACTGCTGACATAGATAGAGCTAAAAATTTTACGTATGGGTGAAAGAGACACATTATTTAAAAAAATATCCCATTTCTCGCTTTTGGGTAATTTTAAAATGTAAACAATGAAACACAGGCAGAAATTCATATACAAATGCACACATACCAGAAAAAAAAATTGGCGCATATTTTTTTTCTGGTATGTATGTAAAACTTGTGCCCAAACTTAAGATTCCGGGATCAATTTATAAGATTCCATCTGAGTTTTAAGAACATTTCATTCTCTCTCTTGCTGATGGATTTTGCCTATAAAAAATATATGTACTCTTGCGTATTCTTTCCCCCGTTTGCCACGTGCTTTTTCTGGCTACTTCGCTAGCTTTCTGGACTTTATTATTAATTACACTTTGACTGTGGTTATGCCTTCATACTCACTTGATTTTCTAAAACTCTTGATCTCTTCGCAGCTACGTAGTGCCAAAACTCGATCTTCATCTCATCGTCGTTATAACATAATTCGGCATAAACAATTGGTATACTTTTGATATAGTGCGCATAAAGAAATCCGGTTCCATTACAATATTTCACAGGATATTCATAGAATCTTGGTTTATTCGAATAGCACATTAAAAACCAGTTATCATTCCACTTTCCTAATGAAGTGTCATTCGTTGTACATGTGATTACATTCGCATTGCAATTAATTTTGACTATTTTTGCCAGAACTTCAGTTTCATAGTATTTATTATACTTAAAACAGTTTGATGGACAAAAAGCTTCAATATAGCTCCCATCTGAGATGTAAACAGATTCTCCAAAATCGACTATTAAATGGTTCTTTCCGAAAGGTTCCAGGAAAATTGGCGAAGCAATCTTGTCATATTTACTAAATACACAATCTAGTAGATAATAAATTAATTATAAAAATTGAATAATTATTTAAAAAAATTCCTTACCAGCTAAGATTTCAACGGTTTGCATTAAAATGATTAAACTAACAACTTTTAAAATGATCATCGTAATTTTATAGAACTTTCCTGTTTCGAATTCAAGCACTCAATCAACCCAAATGAAAAATTCAATTCAAAGACGTCTTTTATAAATTTCAGCCAAACTGATAACGCATGCACACATTTGAATATCTTGGGTCTGTGCATAAATGTATTTGCATTAACAAATATTGTTTTATTTCTTTTTTACATATTTTATCAAAATAATATTGAATTCATATAATTCGGGTATTTCCCTAAAAATTTTATGAGTGGAAATTATTGCAAAAATTTGCAAATTTCTGCAAATTTTTTTCATATTAGTATAACAGTTTTTAAAGTACATACATCGAAAAAACTTTATAGATAGGGGCTTTTTTCCTACAACTATTTCTTTCTCCATTATTCTTGGATCAATTTGACTGAAATTTAACAAAGGTTTGTTTACTTATGTAAGCAGTGTATGTAAATAACAAATTTGCTGCGCAAATTTATCAATTAAATACGTAAAATGCAAACAAAAATTTGTGGTCATCCTGGTTTTTGTTTTATAATTTCGTACCCACTGGGTCGATTTTCATGAAATATAATACGAAATCTTGTTAATGTAACTTTTGATTTTCTACACATCTATAGCCTTCAAAGTTTTCACCGCTGATTACTTCTATGCCTTATAAATGTTGTGACAAAACTAATATATGGTAATGTCTACCATAGGTAAAAATATATGTAGTTAAAAAAAATTTGGATTATTTAGTTTTTCGGATTTAATTAAAAAACTTATTGACTGATTTGAAAAAAATTTTCAGAATAGGTTTGAGTTATCAAGGCGCCCACCCAGTAAATTAAAGTAAAAATGAAGAAAGAAAATAATGCATGCAAAACCACTAAAATATTATTAGTTTCGGTTGTTTTTTTCTTAGCGTTCATAACTCATGTGTGTGTGGTCGAGAAGAAACTTAGGTCTTGTGGCCTGTTGCACCCATTTCTTAGTGTTAATACATAGGACTATATATACCGTTGTTTCTACCATACAATGTAGACCATTTTTAGGTTTCTTACATAGTATATTTTACTTTGAATCAAAGAAAATCATTGTGAATTCTTTTTTTTCCCCAATTTTCAAATAAAAATTATATTAAGTAAATAATCGAAAATAATTCGTCTGTTGTGCTACTAAAAATGTTGATAACATGACGAAATTTTTATATTTAAATTCTGTATTATCAAAAAATATAAAAAGAAGTTTGTTTTTCAATTTTGATTTAGTTCGAATAAGTTTTTGGATTGAAAAATTAAAGTACTAACAAAAAATGTCGTTTTTAAAAGTGACTTCTTTTCTAATTTTAATGCGAACTGTTAAGATCTTAGCGGGTAAATATAATTGGTTTTAATTATTAATAATATATTGAGTAATATTATTTAAATATAATATGTAATCTCTTCAGATTGTGATGCTTCTTTTTACGATGAAACAGCATCGCCAATATTTCTAGAACCGTTTGGTACAAAACATATGATAATTGATAGAGTTTATACTATTCCGGAAGGAAATTATATTGAAGCATTCTGTGAGTCTGGTTATAATTTTCGAATTGTTAATGACTTAGGCGATTATGAATATATTAATGAATATGAACCACAAAAATCCAGAACAATAAAAATTAGTTGTGATTTTAATAAACTTATCTATGAATCAGATTTTAATATATATCATCAAATATATGATAATCTGAAGTGTCACAATAAGGATCCGAAGTTCTATCAAAGTCAAGTCAAATATTGTAATGGGACCGGATTTATTTATGCACAAACAATTAAAAATATTACAATTGTTTATGCTGAACTATGTTATAATACTGATGAAATGAAAATTGATTTTTGGCATTATGTAGCCGCAAAACGATCACCAATTCTGGAGAATCAAGTAAGTTTAAAGCATAGAGATATATTAGTGAAGATATGAATTGTTTGTCTCGCGTGGGCCGACATAGAGGAGAATATAATACAGGGCGTTAAATGCAGATTTAAAAATGCTAATTGAGATAAAACCAAGTTGAAATAATATATCTCTTTGGTTGAATGGCGGGTTATTATCTCTGAAACCAGGAAAATTTTGGTTTATATCGAGCGAGAAGATAGAAAAATTACCAATTCTCCGGCATAGTACGGAAACGAGTATGGAAACGAGGGAAACGAGATCTTCATTTAATATATCTCTATGGTTTAGGTACTGTATATATAATAGGTCAACAATTTTATATATTTAAGTTGGACAACAATCCTACTAATGAAACAACAACTCTGTCTGAACCAAATTTAGCGTCATTTACCAATTGGCCTACACTAAATAGACCATCGTAAGTTTGGTTTTTTCTATTACATTTAAAGTAGAAACATTTCCATTGTTGGTGGCTATTTATTAATTAATACTTTCAAGTGCCTGCTCTATTTCTTAGGCGATGTTCCTAATAGCATAACAAGATTTGAGTGAATAACTTTATTAAAAATTTTCTGTTTTTTTTTCAAAGATTTCACTTACATAAAAAGTATGATGGCATCCTAAAAGACTTAAAAATAAACGAATTCGAATTTCATAATTTGCTGTCATTGCCAAATTTTAATGGAACCATAATGTCAAAAGCATTTGATGAAATTGCATGGTGGACACCATTGAGAATTGGTAATTGGCAAGTATTAAAGTCATTAATTGAAAAGCAATCGTTGGTTAAGAATTTGGATATTTATGAAGGAGTTTCTGGTGAAGTGACCTATCCACGTGATAGTCATTGTAATTTAGGTGAACGAAAAACATTAATGGTATATCATAAAACAAAAAATGTATGAGTTAAGTTTATTCAGAGAAAATGTTTATAGGATGTATTGGGCAGAACATCTCCATTGTATATTTGGAAATATATAAATCAAAAACAGGATATTTCTGAGAATGGTTTTGTGATTATTGGAATGAATACGCCTTTCGTTGAGGTATTATCTATTCAATTTAAATATGTTAAATAATTTTAATGGAAATACATTTTTACATTTTAGCATTCTTCAGAACAAATTTGTGATGATATTTGTGATGGAATTCCTTGGTTAGAACCAATGAATAGATTACGAAAAATGCCAGTATTTGGTTATATATTTTGCTGTAGACCAGAGGATGTTAATAAAATGTTAAATGGGTTTCCCCAAGGATAAAGTAGTCTATACTTTTTGTTTATGATTTCTGTAAATGAACTGAATTTCAAAATTAAATAATGTTTTTAAAGATAAAGCTTTATGTTTTTAATATATGTGTTCGCCATCTAACGCCGTAGTTTTTTTGGTCGATTATTTTTTAAGTTTTTATTTTTTTTAAAGCTCCTAATAAATGTACTTTTTAGGTTTTTTTCCATCAATACTTTCGTAGATAAATAAATCCAAATTTAAATCTTTTTTCGGTAGTCACTTGAGAATTCGTGTGATTAAGGATTCTCCCAAATTTGTCAACATAAATAGTCAGTGAAAATTGTGATTAGAGCTCTTTTTTTTTAAGTGCTCCTTTACCAGAATGATTAAACTAAAAACAAATGTTTGAAAATTCGTTTTGTTCAAATGATTCAAATATTTATAGAATTCAATTATTTGGATTGAAATCCAAATTTAAAAATAATTATTAAAACAAACATTAAAAAATAATATATTTTATTGAAAAGCTTTCACATTCATATATTTTCTATCTGAGGAAATCCATCTAATTTATTGGAAACATCTTCCGGCTTACAACATAGTATTAAACCTAATACAGGTTTTTTATAGAGATTTTTCATTCGACTTAACCAAGGAATCTCATCACAGATATCTTCGCATAAGAGATTTGATGTAATTTCAACAAAGGGTGTATTCACACCGACGACCACAAATCCAGTATGGGAATTATTTCCTCTCTGCTTAATATATTTCCAAATATAAAGTGGTGGTGTCCTTCCCAATTCATCCTATTTTAAAGAAAAATTTCGATAATGACTTATTTAAATGTTTGTTTCGATTTACTTACTGTTAATTTTCTATTTTCATTTAAATTATTTTTTTCACCATTTGGATGGGTGACTTCATTAGATATTCCTTCATATATATCTAATTCCTCGACTAAACTCTGTTTTTCAATTAAACTTCTCAGCATTTGCCAATTTCGATTTCTAAAAGGTTTCCACCAGGCGATGGAATCGATTGAATTTATCATAAAATTTTCGTTGAAATTTGGTAAATCTAGTAAATTATGGAATTCATAGTCGACAATTTTTAGATTTGCTAATACGTCATCTTTAATTGGTTCTGGTAAAAATCTTGATGCGAAAAAGAATATATGTTAATAAATATTGTATTTTGTGACCTAATGAAAAAGTTCGTTCGTATTTTTCAATAAAAGGATTGGGATTTTTTTTTTTAAATTTATATACTAATTTCTACATAACACCATAACTTATATCATGCAAATTCATTACATATTATATTTTAGTAGACAAATATAATATGAACGCACTTTTTGATAAAATTAACTTAAAGGATAAACTTACGGTTCACCATTATTAGTTCCCCAATTAGAAAATTTTGATATATTTTTTTCTCTTAAATTTATCCTTAAATTACTTGGATTTAAGTTTACCTGGAAGTTCATTAATAAATTAAAAAAGTAATAATTACACTTAGAATTGTTGCATTTAAAAAAATTTCGAGAAATAAACTTACATGGTCTTCTAAAAATTGTGTTCGTTTGGCGGCTATGTAATGCCAAAATTTAATTTTCATATTCTCCATATCGAAACATAATTCAGCATATATAATTGAAATATGTTTTATAATTTCTCCATATAAGAATCCTGTGGAATTACAATTTTCAACAGGACTATCATAAAATGCTGGTCCTGTGTTGATGCATTTTAAAGGTTCTTTTATATTTTCAAAATAATTTCTATCAGTCATATAAGATATATTCGTCGAATCGCAATTAATTTTTATAATATTAATTTTTTCTGGTACAAAATCATTGTCATCATTGTCAGTAATTATAAAACCGGAAGCACAAAATGCTTCGATGTAGTTTTTATGCGGAATTGAAATATTCCCATCAATTTCTTTGATTGATCCATCGGGGTCAATAAAAGTTGGTGGTGCAGTTGGGTCATATTGAAAAAATTCACAATCTGGAAAAATTGTAATTTAAATTTTAACAATTTCTTTTTTTTTAGAATATAAACTAATTTACCATTGTTGTTCTTGCTTGCAAGAGCGATTAATGCAAGTACGACTAAAAAAACTCCATAGCCCATGTTAATCGAATGACTTCTTGTTTATTATAATGAATATTTGAAAATAAATCAAAATGTGCATTTACGATTCATTTTATGGATGTACTTATGTACATATTACGTTGATAAGAATACATATAAAATATTTTTTCTTTTATTAAAATGATAAAGCTGATTATATTTATTTGTGATCGAGGAGTATTTACAATATTGCAACTAGAATTGCAATTAAAACCATTTAGAATCTTAAAATTAGTATGATCTATAGTTTGCAGTTGTATCGACTATAAGTTGAACTATTGAAGCTAGACTCATAAAGTCATTGTCAGGACTAGAGATCTCTTGACTAATTCTATACATAAAACGAGAATCCTTAGAATTTCACAAAAGTTAACATAAAAAAAGCTTTTAGAGAAACTTTCATCTTTTTACTTCTTTATAATTTTCGAGAAAAATGAAAGAATTTACTATTAATTTCCCTTACATGATCTGCTTGAAGTCGACTTCATTTTAAAAAAATCATTCATGTAAACCCAGATCGACTTTAATCAGACTTGAGTCGATCACGATCACAAAAATTTTTCTGGTCGACTTGAAATTGCAATGTAAACGTAGTTTGATTTCGAAATTGAATTGAAAATTTAAAATGGAGTATGAACAGAGAGCGAAACATAATCTAAAAAATAAATATTGTTTTTCGAGAATCAATGGAATTTATGTTGATTTGAAGTTGATTTCAAGTCAATCTTTCAATCTGGTAAAGTTAAAAAATCCAGCTTGAGTTTTAATTCGATCTGGAGTCAATTTTGAATTCGCCATGTAAACGAACAATATATTTATAAGGATGAAATAAATTCAACTTAAAATTGCGACAATTTGATTGGAAGAAAAGGCGATATCAAGATAACAAGAAGGGTGACTCAAATATATACATAGTAGGATTTCATTTTCATAGAATTTATATATTTCTTTGATAAGCTCACATACTTGTATACAAAATGATAAGGGAGTTAATGTTGACTGCAACAACAACAAAAACATAAATCTCAAGAGGATATGATGTGATAATACATTTGGATAATCTTCCATTCAAAAATTCAGAATAAATTTGGTAACAAGTAATTCATAAGAAATGAGTTAAGCATAATATGAATGGATGAGAAATATTCATTCTTTTTTCTTGTTAGCTTTTTAGTACTATGTGATTTAAGATTATATCAAAAAAAGAAAAAATTGAAACTGCTGACAAATTGAATTACTTAAATTATGATATATGTTATTGTATTGTAAATAAGAAATCGAACTGAACACGGTTGCTATAGAAAACATGTTTCTTTAGTTAGTTATTTTTTAATGAAATTCTTACATTAGCCACCAACAATTACATGGCTTCTCGTATTTACTGTAATGGAGACTGAAAAAACTGGACCACTGAAAGAGATTATGTAATTGTTATCTTTGGGACTCGAATTTTTGACAAATGAAATACTAAGTAACAAACCAAGAAACTTTAACTCAATCAATTCAGTTTCGTCACCACTATTTTACTGCAAATTAAGGACAATAATAGTAAATTCAATTCTATTTGATATACAATATTATAAAACCGAGTACTGATTTCGTACTTCAAACAGCTTTCTGTATATTAATAATAACATATAATAATTAAATCGAACACCTTTGATTTACTTTCAAATCAACTATTTAGAGTAGTAACGATTTTTAAATATATGTTTTTCTTTTAACACTTCAGATATGCTTATTACAGGCAATGCAAGATATCATTCAACAACACATCGAATAAACGATGAATCGAATGTATATGCTATCAAAAATATAAAAGAGCACAAATGCATGCAAAACTCCAAACAGTCCCCATCCATCATGGGCAACATGAGCAAACTACACTAGGTCCCATGACAAGAGCTCACTCATGCCACCCATGCCAGACTTGCTCAGCGAAAAGTCAAAATGTTCAGAATTAATGTTAATACTCCGTAGCATTCTTGCGATCGATTCGAACTTACCATAATCAGTGCGATGGCTGTCGATCATGAATGAGTCAACTCTTCTTAGAGAGTGTGCATTAACTTCTAGTTTAAGGTGATTAAGGAGGCTCGGAGACTCAATGGCAATAACTAAAATTTGATGAATGAAGATTATAATTTGTAGATACGAGTGCATTTAACTAAAGATATTAATAAACAGAAGATGTGGAAAGTTCAAAAATGCTTTCCTTAATATCAGTAATTTACATTAAGTCTTATGGAAAGAGCTTAAAGCTCCTAAAAGTTTTTTCCATAAGATCTGATGTAGTTTACTCATGTTAAGTGAAAGCTATTTATAATTTTACATATCTTTACTCATTTATATCTTTGATTTAACTATTTCCGTAAATGAAATAATTATTTTTTTTGTGAAACTCATTATATATAACTATGCAAAATTATTTACATTAACTACATTTTTCCAGTCTACGCTTAGCAGGCCTAGAAAATGCAGCATTCTGAATTCTTTTGGGTAATTTTCTATTACATTTTCCATGATCAAGGAAAACTGTATTGTATAACTAAATTCCTATATAACACATTATTAAATATTATAGATATATGAATTTATCAAATTAAAAAAAGAGATACTATATATGCAACAGATTTGATAATCAAGTATATATTAAATGACAAGTAAATTGGTGTTGTTCTTGTTGTTACTGTCTCTAGCCTTTAACAACGCCTAAAGATATTTCATCCTGGATACAAGTACAATATGGATAAAACAGATTTCGTAATGAAACTTGTAAAATCATTTCTCTGTTATTTATCTTTGTGTGGGGTTGAAAATATTTCCCTTTTGGGGTATAAATATTGTGTCTATAAAAGCCAGTTGTTGTTGTTGTTGTTTTTGTTAGATAATGTAAATTTTACATTCGCAGTACGGGGCGGGCAAAAGAGGTTTGTTGAATTATGTTTTCATTTTAAATTATTTACGGCCAATTAATCGTATAACACCTTGTATAACGGATCACAACGGTAAAATCATTGAGAACTATTATGGCGACAATTTTCCAACCTTCAAATTAAATTATTTATCCATTTTGTGAATTTGTCTAGAAGGGTGATTATATTCCAATGTTAGAGAATATTACAATATGGAAAAAGGAAAATAGGATAAACCAGAAAATCAGATTCAGTTCTGAGCAAATTTTGTTGATTCAATTTTTTATTAAAAAAAATCAAAAAAAAAGATGAAAATGTATCGAAAACAATTGATTATTTATTTTAATAGAATATTTAAATGGATTTAATGAACGTTTTTAAAATCATATAAATTGTTCGAAAACTCTTTTCCAGACATCGAAAGTTCTAATTTACATGACGGTACTTTTCTTCGTCTAACTAAAATATGGTAAAGTCAAAGGACAGATTTGCCAGAGATTCCATTTGGTTTCATGTACAGTAATTAATTTGGGCAATTGAATTTTTTTAGTTATATTGTTTTTTATTAATTATTCAAATTCTACTCGATTTCGGAAACATTCTTTTGGATCCGCGAGGCCTCCCACAGCCTCCGTGGCGTAATGGCTAGCGCGTTCGGCTGTTAACCGAAAGGTTGGTGGTTCGAGCCCACCCGGGGGCGATTCTTTTTTCTTTTTATTAGCTAAATCCCTAGACAAATCGTATTAGAAATAATTTTCTGTTATTTTTTTCAGGGTTCGTAACTTTTATAGAACTTTTTTTTTAAATAAGTTTCGTTTTTGTTAAAAGCTCCCAGAGCAAAAGTTACGTGGAAACCTTTCAATGACAATAATATGTAATAGATTTGTTGTTAGAACTTCTTTTTTTTTAACTTATTTACATTTGAAATAAAAGTTTAGGCTCAAGATAAATTAATACATATGTCGTCTACTGTGTTATAAAAGTTCTAAAAGACAAATACATTATACATCTTTTTTCTATGAGTGTTAAAGGTAAAGATTTCGTCAGGTGTGGTTGGAGATAGTTGCGAGGATAGTTGAGAACCATGCCACTACGTTTTTAGAAAACTTTTTTTGTATAAATATTTTTAAAGAATTTTTATTCTATTAGTATGTATTTGAAAAAACAAAGTTCTATGAAAACTTTTATTAGAAGAGGTCCATTATCATGATGATTATACATAGTTTTAGTTCTTAAAAAAGACTCCTAAAAGTTCTGAAATGAAAATTCAATGCAAACTTATTTTTCTTGCTTTTAGTACTATAAGTATTAAAAGTGCCATTCACGTCTAAGAATTGCTATTGCAGTACTGTGATTTAGTAATTATCGCTTATATTGCGATCGTTCAGTGCTTATAAGGACTGCGTCTGCGAAAACTTAGTGTTGTTGAGTCCCTTAAAGCCATGTTCGCTACGTTCAATTCAATTGGCGGATCGGACCCCGTATATGTTTCTTGTTGACTTATTTTGCTTGATAAGTTTCAAGCATAGAAAAAAGATTTGGGAAAAATACAACAATAAGGTTAAGAAATATTTTCTTTTTCAAAATTGAACTTGTTCTTGTACCTATATAATAGATTAGCAATATCAGTGAAAATGGAACTGCGTTGAAATTTACTCATAGACTAAAGCGAAATAGTCGGAAACATATTATTATACCGATGTGTTTATTTATTTAGTAAATATCTGTTATATTTATAAATCAAAAATTTTATGATAAAGGCAACTTCTTGCCTAAAAGTTTGTTTCAGAACACATCTTTTTGGAAATGGTAAAATATTTCTTATCACAGAAATTAAGTCTCAAAGAAAAAACTGTTCTGAATTACCGCGACAACTTCATTTGAAGTCGTTTGTTATTTCTTTAAACTAATTATGAAATTTTTCTTACCTTCTTTTCTATTTTTGAAAGGAGTTTTTCTTTTCGCCATTCATAAGAGAAATTTCTTTCTCCGGCTTCTTTCAAGTTAAAAATAAGAAAAAAAATGAATCAGTTCTTTTTTCGGTAGTCATACTGGAGTATCCCATTCATTTCATATATTTCTTCTTTTTTAGCTATGAATGCAGGAAATTTTTGAAGACTCTTTTGAATTGTATTTATTGATATAGCAGTAATCGATTCGATTGTTCAATTGGATAATACTACTACCACAGAGAAAAGAAACAGAGAATTTTTTGTGTATACATTTTTAGCACCATTGTAGCGCTGCAAAGCGCGTCTCCTCTTTAATATTATTTGTAAAAAGGATATACATGTATTTTTATATCACACAACAAATACTATTAATGAGGTGGCGTATGGAGATGTGCCCAAATTAGAATCCAAGTTGAGAACCCTCTTTATTGTATACTTTTTGGTGCTACGCATCGAATGGAGGGGCGTAATCCTATGAGTAAAAGAGTAATTAATAAAAACGAAAATTTTAAATGGTTCCAGAAAATTTGGATGCCATAAGCAGTCATTGCGGAATGTAGTAAACGATTAGCAGCCGTTCAGAAGTCAATGCTATTAAGTACATTTTTTGGAATTTTCGAAGTTTTTACTCATTCCTTTCTCTGACAAGGAATTCTTTATTTGATGATTTCTGAATATTCTGTATAATAATTTCAGAAGTTCAAATAAATTCTGTCCAAATTTTTGACTTCTGGACGGCTGATAATAACATACGTTATACTTTTCATTCTGCCACTATAAGCAGTCTGCATGTATAAGAAACTAAATAGCAAAATTCTATGATATGAGTTAGAAAGAAGTTTTTCATAAGTCTCATAATGAAGTCCTTAGTTCGGAGGACATCATGTCCTTATATTTTTATTTTGCTGCCAGATGTCATTTGGAAATTTATTTATATTTTTTTCCATTATGAGTTTTTTATTTCGGAGAATAATAAATGAAGAAATACCAATGAAGGTGCTAATTTGAATTTTTGATTATAAATGATTTTATTGTTGATTTTTATTTTACGAGCCATATTTTGTAATGAAAGAAATTCAATTCAATTCAAAGTAAAACTTGTTAAGAAAAATATATTTAATAATATTGCATACATGGAATTCAGATTTTCTTTTTTATTTCATTCATATTAGGACAGTGGTTATGAAACTGTAAGCTGCGACACCCTTTTGCAAGCATAAAAGGATATGTATATTGAAATTGTTCAAAAAAAATTTAATATTCCTTGCACTTAAAAATGAATGCTAACATAAGAAGATAATTAGAAAAATCGAAAGGGCTCCCAAAAATAATTATAGCCTCCGACGTGCTGATTTAAATTGTTTTCCATTTTACGATGTTATATTATCCAACATATATGTCTTCAAATATTGTAATAGACATTTTTAAGACACGTTTTTTAAAACACTAATCCTTTACTTCCTTTTTTATAATACAGAAACATAAACGTTAGGAAGCTTTGGTACTTGCCATCAAAAGATTGTTCGCAACATATTCCGATTCCGTTTGTGCTGATGGAGTTTTGAAGACAAAAACTCAATTAGTCAACGGATTTGAGAATATTGCCATCTCCAAGACTTAAATTTCAATATTGAATTATAAAGTTTAAAATGAACCTGTTTTAGTGATAAAAATCTAAGCTCAAATACAAATGTTTAGGACCCTTATTTTTGTGTTCTTATACCAAAATTCAAATATTCTGAACACATATTTTCAGTGTCAGCTTTGGTGGAATAAAATTAATAATCAAAAAGTGTCCTCAAGAAAAATAAAAAGGGATTGTTTTTATGGCTTTTGCGGATAAAAATGAATAATCTAATAATTCTAAATAGAATTTGGATTTCTGGCTTCAGGCATAATCGAAAAAAATAATTAATTATTGTTGGGGGTCCCTAAATAAGGAGCGAAAAGGAATCATCTTCAATAATTTTCAAATAATTTATGAATTATCTCTTATTTAAATTTAATATAAATTTATATTTAATATATTGGAAATTTTCGATGAATTTTTTCACTGTAATTTTAATCGTTTATATAATATTGCTTCATTGATTTCAATTTAGAGAAAATTTCGAATCAATATGAAAATTTGTATTCTCATCAAGAAATATTTTCTTCTTCTTCTGAGATGATTTTATATGAGGATAAATTGCAATCGGATTAAGGTTTGAGAAATAAGCAATTTATTATCTAAAAATTGCATTTAATATGATGCAAAATTGAAACTTTTAACGTTAGATATATGATAACTTTTTTTTTTTAGTTAGTGTAGTTCAATTAGGCGGATTTTTTAAATTACATATTATGAAAAATATCAGAAATAATTCTAAAATTTTATGAAATATCAATTTTATCGTTATTACACATTTTTAAAAAAAATAATAATTCAGAAGAAAATTTTGATTTATTCCGGAAAATGGAAGCTGAAAACAAGCTAAAGATTTCTCACTGTCAGAAAATGTCTCTAATCAGTTACAGCTGGACCTACTGATAACTCTTATAAATACTCTTTTTTAATATTTCAACTTAATTGAATTGATGAGATTCGTTGAGAGAGTCAATCCAAAATAGTTAACAGTTTTAAATCTACATCTATAATAGGTAAAGAAATATAAAATATTGTAAAGATTTAAGAATAGAGATCGAACCCAAGTCTAATCAGTTACTATTACTACAGAAACGAGAGTCTATTTTTAGTTGTACTATATTAAAATTTTGTAGGTATAGTGAGCAGTATCACAGCTAAAAGAATATTAGGCATCATTTCAGAAGCTAGAAACGAGCCAGCAAGCCGAAACGGAGATGGATTAATGGTGTTAAGCAATATACTGTTAAAAGTGGAATCAAGGGCTTAGTTGAAAAGTGGCTTGTTTAGTAAAGCAAGGGTTGCTGAGTTCCAATACAATCGGTGGCGATTTCAAATAAAGAAAAAACTTAGATGGATTAATGGTATTAATCCAGATATTGTTAAAATTGGTACAACGAACTGGAGAACGTCTGCGAGAAACTGGTATGCATAGCGAAGTAGACTTGAGAAGATCAGAACCCGTACAGTGTTGTAGTTCCATTGATGATGAGGGAGTTATAATCATATATTTTTTTTCATTTCACGATAAAAATGGATATTCTTCCGAATTTTGCTATGTGTGAAATTTGGCCTATACGGAAAAATTTAGTTCTAAACTTTTCAGAATTATAATTAGCATTTTATTAAATCATCTTTAAAAGAAAAAAAATTGAAATTCTTTTCTTATCATTCTTATAACCAAAGAAATATAGAACAAAAAAAGTTCCACATAATATTCTAATAGGTTTCATTCTTATTCTAATATGAATTTATTTTTATTCATTTCATTCTTTTTATTTGTTAAATCTTCTTGAATTGTCCACAATTAAGTATAAAAAACTTTTTTTGGGGAAAAAATGGGAATATTTGCACAATCTTAACAGTTCACACTCTAAACCAGAGTCTTTCATAATTAGGATGTTTTCACAACTGTATTCAAATTCATGAAAAGTTCCAATTGTTCCACCCATCCAAAATTTTTGGTACTTATTCAGACTGTATTTTTTATTTCTTTTTAAATTATCTATGTATAAGAATTCAAATTAATACACACACATATATAGGAGAAACTCATTGACGCCTAATCTTTATGGTAGGATGCTTTCTTCCTATTCTACACAGAATCTCTTTATTTATATAAAATAATAAAAGAGGTTTACTATTCTTCTCTATTCAAGATAATTTTCCCAAGACAACACAACAGGGACATAAGAGATTTTCCACTTAAAATGTTTTCCTTTTTGAACGGAAAACAATGGAACTGTTATGTTTTCCTTCATCTTATAATATGGAAGCGGCCTGGTTTTATTTCTTATCATTCGAGGAACACACGTCATATCTTTTTGGTTTAATGACATTTAAGACTATGCAAGTGTATAATATGCATAAAAAAAACTATGATAGATAAAAGAATATGTAGAAGTAAAAAAAAAAAATTTCTTAAAGAATAATAAAAATCTGAAAAGTGGAGGATAAGATGTTTTGCAAGAGTTTTCTTTAGGATTAAAATATAGAAAAGAAATTTTCTAGCACATAGAAAATTGTAAAAATTTAGTTTTCGGATGATCCAACAAGACTTTTGAATTTCACGGTATCTTAATAATAGTTAAACATTAACTATTTCCCGACTGAATTAAATTTCAAGTCAAAGACTTTAATTTTTTCTGGTGTGAAAAAATCTGCTATTAACATTATTAATAAAGAACAAATTAAAATATAGAATGAATTTACTCCATGATTAGGATTCTGTATCAGATAAGGTTATCTTCACATATGAACTTATTCACATAAATATGACCTGCTTAAGAAAGTTTTGCTGGAGTAAATCAACATTGTTGCAAATTGATAGTGCGAAATAAAAGTCGTATTAAGGTGTGTTCACACTAAACAAGGGAGCAAGAACAAACCAAATACGAATCCTGTCGACGCCTTTGTGAGGGAGCAGTTCAAAGAAATGAATGAAGAAATGTTAAAATTGATTTATGAATGTCCAAATTGTTCTGTAATGCACAATTAGATATTAATAACTTAGAAGTTACCATAAAAATGTATATACAATGCGTTTTTCATTAGATATGATGTAATAACGATTAAGAAGGTAATTATTTCGTTCGGACGAAAACCGATCATGTTTTCCCATTTGCTGATAGTAAGCGTATGAAGGAAAATCCTCGCTCGCTTGATATGGACACACCTTAAGATATTATGTTTACTTTATTTAGATTGCCCTATTAACAACAAAGTTTTATCAACTTGTACAAAGTGCTAATTATAGCAAAAGATTGAAAAAATAAATATTTATTTGAATGTTTATAGAGCGAATAAATAAATATTAAGTGCAAAGTTTAATGATTGCAAATTTATCTATAGACTAGAATATGTGCCCTATGGTAATTAAATTTTAACATTATTCATTTTATTGGTTATTAAATAATTAAAACCTTTAAATATACACTATACGAATACATTCTGAGTTGCACAGAAAATTTATGTCGATTTCCATTTGATGACTTTTGAATATATGTCAATATATTAATATTGTTGAAAACGTGTCACTTTTATACATATTTCGAAAGAAGATATAACAGCAATTGTTTGCTAAAAAACCTGAGAAATTCTGAAAGACGGTGAATAGGTCTGGAGCAAAATGGTCCTTTTGAATTCACCTTAAAAGTTGTCATGAAGTTTTCGGGTAACTCAATACTATACTCCATATAAAATATTAATTATCAGATTAGACTGATATACCATCCATTATTGAAAAGAAATTTTTCCTGGCATATTCTTGACCATTTTTCTTAACTTTATATCTTTATATCCTGATTTGAACATCTTCGGAGGTATAAAATTTGAGTAGTTATATTTGACATGCAGAAACTTTAAAGTATATACAAGTAGGATAGAATTGGTCATATATTAATTTATTGTCTCATTAATCGACGATTTAATTTTGAATTTTCTACTCGTAAGTACTCAAATTTTTTATGATAAATTTTTAAATACAAAATTCATTAATTACGTATGGACACCTCGAATATGGTATATGATGGGGTGCCACAAAGCTTGAGCCGGTCCTGTACGGATGTCATTCGAACTGGACCTATTTTTGTTATTCATGTTCTTTAACAAAATTTTCAATTCTTTTTCTTTTTATATTATTATTTTTCTATTCTCTCTCATCAATAAACGAAATCATCGAAAAAGTAGTCGAAGCATAAAAGTCCCATTTTATGCACAAAACATTTTTCCATTGCAAATATATATGAAAAACCGAATACAATTCTGATATTTTCCAAAATAAAAAAAATATACATATATAAAACGATAAAAGATAAAATAAATATCTTAAAGGAGTGAGAATGTATCCTTTTTTCATCAATTTCAATCTCTGATCAATTTTATTTCTTTTGAAAATTTTTCCTTATATGTATATACGGAAAAAATCCTTTTCTTGTGATATGATTCTCGTGCCTTCTTGGTTTTGTACTATCGTAAATGTTATATATGTTTATGCAGAGATATTTCCATGTATCTAGGATTTAGGAATTCCCTTTATTTTCATGGTGTTTATCACCACCTTCAAATCTGGAATGAAGAACCCTTACCAACCAGCCATAGTATGTATTTATATTGTCTGTTTAGAATGGTGTAACAATTTTCAATAAAAAAAAGAAAATCAGAAGAAATGTTTTCCTTTTTTTTTTCTTCATTCTTTGCTATTTTATTCGAACAGTGGCTTTACCATTCACACATGGTTAAGAAAGTAAAAAAGGGAAGATGTTTTCCTATTTATATATATTTTTTATATTATTATTATTGGATATTTTCATTTGTATAGCATAATAATAAGAAGAGTTTCTTAATGTTATAAGGAAGTTGAAAAAGATTTAGTTTAAGAAGTGGATTAGTATTAAACGGGAAGAATGGAAAAGTTTTAACTGAAATTTTTGAATAGAAAACGTTATTTATTTGAATTGAATATGATCATAAGTATATCTTAGCGATAGCGAGATTCAAAATATAAATTTTCATGATAATTCCCGTTTATACATATGTATGTAGTCAGTTGTGATATTTTCATACTACCCGGAGACACCTAATTTTAGAATAATTGACTCGTGCAAAACACGCATGAATCATGAAACTCTATTCTATTCTACTACTACTACTTATTCACATATCGTCACTAGTGGCAGAAACATGACAGCGATCAAAAGTGCTAGCTGGAGGTTGTAGTTGCCAATTAAATTTGAACATGAACATTTGTACTTTCATTCAATGAATTTCAACATTGGAAGTGTTTTTTTTTTTTTTAAATATGTGTTCCTGAGCTTGGACTACAGTTTGAGTTCAGAGTAAATTAAATATAAGTTAATAACTCGAACTTGTCTGCTTGAATTACCACGCATTCAAATAAATCCACAGGAAATCCACACAAAATCGTATTACTGGCCACTATTTGGACATTCTAGTCCTAAAACACTTATTTTTCATTGTGATCCATTCATTTATTTAAAAAAGAAAAAGAAAAAATGAATACCATTTTGAAAGTCCTATGAAATGGAATACTATTACAATGATGCATGATCAAATATCCTTTTGTAACAAATCTTTCTCTCAGTAATGAAATAAAAATGTACAAAATATATTTTTTATAAAAAGCATTATTAGTATATGAAAAAAGTGAACCATAAAATATCCATATGTTCCTTGTTCTGACATCTTCATAGTCGCGATATGAATCTTTCTATATCCGGTCAAAAAATAGGCAAGGAAAATTTTTTATTTTCTCGCTTTTCGATAAAAACGACATGGAAATAAATAAGCACTTATACCCGATATACATACCATATATTGCCACAGAAAGAAGAGTAATCCCTTGTCCAGAAGGTGTAAAATATTTTTAATATGAATAATAATAATACGTTATCAAAATAATGATTCTTTTAAATAAATAGAAATCATTTTCTTTCTGAAGCTATATCATCTTATTTATCATATACCTCATTATTTTCTTTCAGACGATGGTCTATTATTATTGTTGCTGTTATCTTTTGAATAAGTCACCCGATCTACACTTAAAACAGAAAATTCCTTTTTTCTTCTTAAAGAAAAGAAAACGAAAAATATATCTTTTTACCAACGAAACGGAAATATAAAATGGTGTCAGGATAAATGACTGTGTCTGTATACAAACGAGAAATTGTTCAAACTTATTCTCTTTCTTTATCTAACTGAAATGTTTTCCGAAGATGAAAAGACAAAAAAAAAAGTATATAAGAAAAAGTCAATCTACCCTTCCATGCATTTATCCACCCACTTCGAAAAAAAATGCTTTTGTCGTTTCTCATTTTATTTCTTCAGTATCAAAAACGATAGAGTTCCTATTGTTCAAGGATTCGAAGAAACAAACCTTATACAACCACAACCGCCAGCCAAGGCCAGTCGCAAAAACAAGAAAAAGGCAAATTTCACTCTTTCTTCTATAGTATACGTATAATAGTAATTTCTCCTACATTTCGCCTTCAACGCCTAACTATGCAGCTGGGATCTTTAAATGGCTGGGTAAATATATATATATATATCTAGGAACATTACTCTGCGGTTGTTCTCGTTATATCGTATTTCTCTTATCATGAAGTCTTCATTTTTCGGTCGTACTAGTACATTCATGATATGGGATGTGATTTTTATGAGCGATTGTCTTTCAACCGTTTCATGCCTTCCCCATAATAGATTTCCATCAGAAAAGGAACAAAAGTCATGTCCCGGTTTTTGTTTGTCGTCCACCGTTACCCATCTTTTGTATTTTATACTTAAAATGACTTGCCATAAGAAGACGATGGTTCTTTTCTATAAGATTTTTGGGTGCGCTTTCAAGAACATAAGTATTATATTGAAAGAAATGGAGTGGACCGGGTGTTTGCGACACCATTTACTTTTTCTTCTTTTCATATCTTTTATTTTTATGTCTTTTTCTTCATCTTGTGTTTCAATGATATCGTGGACATGGTTTGAAATAAACTATTATATACATAAGATTTGTTTAAAAGAAGGAAAAGTTAATCGAAGACCATTTAAAGTTCGTTATATATTTTGTTTTTAAAAAAAGGAAAGAATCAAAGATGTTTGTCAAGATTCCTTTGTGCCTTCTTTATATGTAAGCATTTTGGGATATATTTTTATTATTTTTTAGGTCGACTCAGCGGAGCGCAGTTATAAAACAAATACTAATGTGATCACAAATTTTTGTTTTCCTTTTTCAGATTTAATTGTAGAATTTTTGAAACAATTTCTTTTAAATTAATTACATTTCTCACATAAATACTATAGACATTATAGTACGATGCGAAATTTCAGTAAAGTTGATGCAAGGATAGTGGAGAAAGAAATAGTTGTAGGAAGAAATAGTTGTTCCTAAAGTTTTTTCGGTGTACCGATTTGAATAAAATTTGCAGAATAGATTTGGTACTAGTATCAAGCCTACTTGTGAATTCTAACGAATTTGAAGAGATCGAAACAAAGTTATGCAGAAAATACACATCATTTCTACCATATGCCATGAAAATAACGATTTCAAGTTTCTATATGTATTTATTTTAATATAAAATCGTTCCATTTGTTAAGAAGTTGTATCAAAAATACAGTAGTAAATTCAAGACTTGGCTTTGACATATTATTCAGTATCTTATAGTAATCGAGAAACATTTATTGCTCCTCAATTATCATACAGCATTTAGTTTCCATAATTAAGAACAGTAGGATGCTTGCCTCGCTACGATTTTCAGCTATTTTCTTCAATCACACCCATAAATATGTACAGGAAAGGTAGTTATTAATTAAATCTATGAAAATAATTATTAAAAATAATTTTAAAGGATTTATTTGAATTAAATAATTCCATCAATTAAATCAAAACCAATTCTAATTTAACAAAAAAATTTAATTTGCCTTGAATACTCATCGAATTAATTGACTGTGGATCCCATTATATAACCACAATAAAATGGGTGTGATAGAAAATTTTTCTTTTCCATAAAAAAATGCATTTTTAGGTATTCAGCAGAAAAAAATGCAATACAAAAATACATATTGAATGTTAAAATTGTCCAACGAGGAAATTAAAAAAAAGGAAAACCCAATGCGTTTATTTGCTGGTAAAGCTTTTCCATTCAAAATTAGTAAACAATTGAACATTTTTATAGTCAACAATAAAAAATATATTAAATAAAAAAAAGGAAAACCCCCAAAAATTGCACTCTTATTCATACGCAATTGAAAAATGTATAAAAAGAAACATTCTTTTTACTGGTCACGTTTTTACAAACAATGCAATCCTGAATGCACTTCTAAATGAGTTCATCTATAGAAGTTCCCATTTTGCATAGTGAATATGGCTGATAGGCGGGTAACAAGAGAATCTGTTAAATGAATGCCACCAAAATCAAAGGAATCATCAATCAGTGAACAACAGGATTCAGATACGAATTTTAACTGTTTCGCTAAGTTAGAAATTTTTTTCAATATCACACAATCCCTGTGAAGAGTATAAATAAGGGTTTTTTGGAGAAAAGGATTTTGTATTGAAATGACTTCCATTTAGCAACTATTCATATAGAAATTTTAATATACATATTTATGATACGAGCCCCTTTGTGCCCGCCCTGATATTTAGTTCTGATTACGAGGCTGATTGATATTTTTCTGGCCATGTCATCTATTCACAAGAAATGTTAATACTTGTGGTTTGTAATTCTTTTATAGCAGACGGTTGTATCAATTGGAGAAACATTTTGTTAGAGAGTGATTATTTCTAAAGTATGTGGTCCTCGCCTTGCTATGAGTTCGATAATTTTGGTAACTTTTCATAAATATAAATTTGACTCTGAATTTTATATTTTTTACCTAAACTTTGACAGTTTTAAAAGAACTTTTAACATAAAAGAATTAAACCGTGCAAATCAGTTTAAGGACAATTAGTTTGCCTGTTAATGTTGCATGTTACTAGTAAAGAGAGTATAACTGAATTAAGGTCAGATGCGAGATAATAAACCAATATTTGCCACAAATATTGTATGATGTAGACGTAAACATTGTAGACATCACATTCACCTTTTAAAATGTACTAAAATCTTTAGAAACCAATTTGTAAAGGAATTATTTGATTAGATCATCATATAATCATGATATCTCATCTCATTTGGTAAGCCATAGTTTATTAAACTAAACGTATTCATTTTAACCAAATTAACATATTATTATATTATAGATAAATATGTTAATATCATGGATGAATGAATGAAGGAGAACTCTATTATCCTTTCATGTTCTAATTTGTGAAAATTGGAGAAAATCATTGTTGTTAGAAAAACGGCCAGTTTTCGGATCTTAAACAGTTACTATACTGATTCTCATTATGTAAATTTAGTTTTAACTATAATAGATTTTTGCAGAAAAGGATGCCAACACTATTGTAGTGCATTAACTCAAAATAAGCGAAGTTTTCAGATCAGAACATCTTGAAATTAGAATTACAAATCTTGCTTCTTGGTTTTCCTAAATCACCTTTTAAGAAGGACGTTTTTAATTACAAATAAATAAAGTTCTATTCTTCCATTACACAGAAATTTTTCATCATTTTAAATATAGTATATTCTAAACACAATAAAATATCTAATTTTTATTCTTTATTTCCATTTTTGATATATAATATATTTAAGTAGTATATTCAAATTTATTAAACTAAATATATATGACACAAAAAAAAGGTTTCTCTTTGTGGGTGTAGATTCACCTATTATTCAACAATTGAACTTTTATATTCCATTCTGTTATATAAAAAAAAATTCCTGTTGTATCCCAATTTTTATGTTATTCCGAAATCCTTGTACCCGCTTCCTTCATTATTGCCGGATCCTATTGTACCATGAAAGGATAAAACGTGACATGGATAGAAAATTTGTTGTACTTATATATATATTTTATAGCAGTTGAAAAGTGAATGTAAATTTTCAGGATGATGGAGGTTTTTTTTTTTTGAATATTTTCAGACTATGGTGGATGTTTTCCATTAGTATTTACCGGGCCTAATTTAGAGAGTAGGCATATATTTGTAGATATTCACAAATAAACGAAGATTTTCCTGATTTTTCTCTACAATTGACTTTTGTTATTCATTTCACAATGTTGTGTTTTAAGTTGAATTAGTATATGAAATGTGTTTTTGAGTTTTTTATTATTTAAAAACTAATTACTGGACGATATAATTCAATTTGCCTTAAAGAATATTGTACACAGTTCTATAATAAAGAGGTGTCATTTTAGAGCCTACATTTCTTAAGAATATTCTTAAGAATATTTCCCGTAAAGTGTAGAATAAGATGTAGTTATAGTCGCTTTAATTGCCTCGCATCATGTGGACTCTTATATATTAGAATACCTAATATAACTTAAAAACTACTCATTTGAATAATTTTTGAATTAAGAAAAACAATTTAGACAAGCAAAAAATTTATTAATACCGAAATTTTTTATAATTCACAAAGAATTTTACATTAGCTCTTTCGTTGGATACTGTTGGAAATCTTAAGAAATTATATTTCTGACGTTATATTCAATGATACCTGTATTGGGAACAAATAAAAAGTGAGTAGCAATTTTTTTCTATTATTTTAAGGATTTTCTTCTGTCACTTCGGATACTAAGTTTTCCTCAGCTGGTTCTTCTGCAGCATTTTCATCATTATCAGGTTTTTGTTCTTCTGTGTCGTCTACACCGGTATTTTCATCATTATCCTGTTCTTCATTATTTTCGTCATTAGCCTGCTCATCTCCCACTAATCCTGTAACATCATTTTCACCTTGTTCCAAATTATCTCCAACTTCCGGTAAAACAACAGAACTTTCAGCATCTAATAATTCTTCGTTCGATGGAATTTTTATAATTGGTTCTATTTCAGTAATATTGCGTGATGTTATATCCAGATCCATTGATTCCTCCTCTTCTCCTTCCTCATCGCCATATTCACTAATTGTTGGTGATGGAGTAATCGCAATGTAATCCTGAATTGGATATTCTTTAATAGGACAAAGAAGTGGCTTTTCAATAAATTCAAATTGCTTAAATTTATCATAAGTAGGAAATCCTGATTTTTCTAATTTATTCTCTATGAAAACTGTTAAATTATCAGCTAAATCTCTTAAGACATTGTGCATCACATCTTGTTCTTGTTTTTCTGGTTTTTCATAATCTACAAAGAAAAAAGAACTCATATTAAAAAATATCTTTTAATTAAGAATAAACAAAAGAAAAACTTACCAGCTAACTTATAAATTGCGTCTAGAATAATATTAGAAACACATGCTGAGAATCCTTTCAATTGATGCTTATTTGATTTCAATAAAACTTCTTTCATTCCTTCAAGTACATTCAAAACAGTTTTCTGAATTTCTATTTTTTGCTTTAACATGATTTTCTTTTGGAACTCTTTAGTTTTTCTTTGAATTCTCAATTTCTTAATAATTTTTGTTAGTTTTTCTTGCCTTGACAGCTCAATTGCTTGTTGGATACTTATACAATCACATTTTCCAGATATTATTTTATTAAAATTTTCAATATGTTTTGGAGACAAAATATCCGAAAATATTTCCCAATTTTCAATAACAACTCTTGGCTTTGGTGCAGCCAATTTCATTATACGTGTTGTACAGGCTGGAAGAAAATGTTTTTCATAATAATAAACCACTTTGTGTGGCGGTTTTCTCTAAAAAAAAGAAATTATAAAACAATTGATTTAGTATCATTAACACAAAAGTCCTAGAGTTCACCTCTTTTGGTCGCGCCAATAAGCAGTCATGTTCCTGTGGTGTTAAACTTTTTCTGTCAATTATTAATCTCCCAACGTGTTTGCATTCCGGGAGTTTATTTTTTATAATTTTATATTTCAACTTATAAAAAGGAATTTTTAAACAATTCTTGTAATTAAAGTTTTGCTTTAAATAAAGTGGTTTTATATTTTCCGGTTTTTTATCTTGAAGATTATCAATCCGTGCTTGATATAATATACGTCCTTTTTTTATTTCATTTTGAATTTTAGGAGTGTTTTTAATTTCCGAAGAGCTAAAATCGAATTTATCGAAACCATCGAATTCACTTACAAATTTAGACATGTTTTTTTACGCTTTCTTTAAAATTAAAATGTAGAATGAAAAAAAATATATTCAAAGCATTCTTTACGAAAAATTTTCAAATTTCCTTGATTGATCAATTTTTTTAAGGAATATTTTAAAGTATTTTCTTCTATTTTTTGGTTTATTGTAAAAGACGGTGAACATGATCAAATCTAGCATCCGTCTTTAGAATGACAAGCTAGATTGGACGCTAGATTTGACCGTGTGAATGAAAAACTTAACGGAGGACTTTACGAAAGTACTGGTATGATGGAATTACGAAAAAACCGATTGAACACAAGTAATGTGTCAGTCAATACGTATCGTGCGTATGCAAGAATTCCATCAAATCCGTGTTTTACCAACAAATTCATTGAAATTTTAATATAAAATGTATATCTCTAGTAACCAGATTGTAAAGCGTGTCTAATTCCGAAATTTCCTTGAAATCACATCTGTAGTTTTTAAGTTATATCCTTAAAATGTTATTTTGTAGTGGCACCGAAAACTTTTTGTATGAATTTTTTTCGAAATGTCCAAATATCCTTGTATAGTGTCTATATGCGACTTTTCTGCTGTTACCGAAACAGTTCTGTTTAGCTAATCTTCTGTGCAGACCAGATACGTTAGAAAGGAATTTCTGTTCTAACATTCTGTTCAAAAATTCGAGCAGAAATCTGTAACATAATTGCTTTAAATCCACACTTCAAAATGGTGGAATATGCAACGAGTTACTAAAATAAAAATGATGGATGTTTGATGTATGAGGTAACAGATAAAATGTCCTGTATAGACACTATTTTATTAAAATGAACAATGACTTTAATTAAAATTCACGGTTCATTTAGAAGATTAAAGCTATAATAAGACTTAACTTCTTTTGGTCTGTGATCATCCCTTCAAGAATCGTTGTAAGAAGGGTCCGACATTTAATTACATTTATTTAAGCTTTGTATTGTGTCCATAACATTATCGGAAAGTGGTATTTAAAGAGGTTAATGGTTAATTGTACCGAAATCGAAAAGTCATCAGACTTTTAGAAATCTTTATTATTCACTTTATTGAGTTTTCATGTACAAAACTCCCTAGCTTTAATTGTCACTTATCATACACCAATTGTAAGGTGGGTATGCCACTAATTTATAAGCATTTTAGAAACTGTTTCTATTTTGGGATAGAGAAATTGATTTAGAATATTATCATTACAATTCTATCGCAGTTGCTATATACCCATAGATTTTATGTAATAGATTTTCTATCCAAAATTACATTAATTCATTTCTTTACCAATTTTCTTTAATGACATTAATTTTGGAAATACTGAAAATATGAAATAAAACAAATTTGTCATCTATTTTGATCTATTTTTACTACATTATTCCAACGACAAATGACAAAAGACTACTTCTTCAAACTGTCTTTTTTACATACATCCTTGATTTCATACCCATTTTGATTCAATTTATTATCATCTTATTTCGAACCTGAATGATATATCATACATAATATAATCATGTAACCTTTATTCAAGGGGAAAAACATTAAACCACCTTTTACCGGATATTATATTAAATACATGCATAAACATAAGGATAACGAAAAACACAGGAAAACTGATCAGATGAGACCTCCATAAGTATACTTCGAGGAACATTAGGTTTTTGTATTTTGATAATGAGCTTGGCTGGAAAATCATTTCAAAGTTCACGTCTTACGTTTATCTCGAGAGTAACGTTCTGTTCTCATTCCAAAAAATCTTATTTTCATATAATTCGTAAAAAAAAAAGAAAAACAAAATTAAAATAATCGCGAAACATTTTTGGTTTCTATGAAGTTTATTATGTTATGATATGATTTGGTATTATCTTAAATTTTCTTTTTCACCATCTACCCTTCAAATTTTCTTGCTTCTCGAATATTTTCCATTTTAGCGATATTATATTTTATTCTCATACTCTTCCTTCATTGTTGAACTGATAAGACTATCCCGACCGAAAAGAATACAACAGGGTTGCAGTATATATATTTTGTTGTGATATTTTTTTTTTTATGATATCACAGAACAAGTTGTCACCTATTCCACATTTTAACCTCAGACCATATTATAATACTTTCACTTTTCCCCTGTTATTCTTACTTTATTTTCTTTTCTTATCATGAAAAGTCATGGTTTTTCTTCAGAAGGTTTTGAAAACAAATAGAAGAAGGTACATTGTATGACAATAAAATTCTGTGACTTTTACTATAAAAATGAAATGAAACAATAGTTTTTTCTTTAAAGTATTGTTCTTTTGATTCAACTCACTTTTTACAACAATTTTATAGTGATTCAAATGAATGTTCATGCTCATTTTATGGTATTGCCTCTAAAGCACGTTTAGAAATATTTTGAATGGTCCCAATATCATCGAAAAAACGTCCTTTCAATTTTACTTTCATTTCTGGGATTAGTACGAAGTTACATGGTCCTAAAACAGATAAATCTTTTGAATAATTCAACACACATATTTGATTTCGTTCCAATAATTGAGGAAAAATCCACGAATTGTGACTTGTTGCATTAGTACATAGTATTCTGATAGAACTGGACGAATTCTAGTCACCAAGCATTCTAAAACTTCCAAATAAAAATTACCAGTAACGTTTTAATCAGTTGGAACCAACTCTTTGTGGATGATGCTATCGAAGAAAAGTAATGAACATTGTTTTAATTTTGGCTTATGGTGTAAGCGTTTCTCTGCCTTTAAGAAACGTTTATGCCAGTCAAAAGTCCTCGACTTTAATAAGCAATTAACACTTAAATTTCGTCGTGAAATTGTCAACTGATAACGCTAAAATGAGGATTTGTTCAGAAATATCTAAAGTTTAAGAGAAAGTATGGGGCTAGTTGCAGAGATATTGGAAAAGTCGCGGAACTTTTTTGAAGATGTGTGCATTTATAGTTGATAATATTGTTTTCGTTATAAATTATTGTTTTTTTTTGTATTTTCACAATATTTAAAATAGTCAAAAATTTTCTTGACTTCTTCTATGATTTCAAACAAAAGTATATAAAGAATAAAACTTTGAATGAGACTGAATTCAAGGTATAGAAAATAATAGAAATCCCAGGCTCTTATACTGGGGAAATTCACCCTCGAAAAGTTTGGAACGATGTGTAAATAAATGCTGTTGGTTCCTTTTTTACTTGTTGTTGTTAGAAATGGACACGCTCCATTTTTTTGTTATTAAAAAAAAATGATTTTTAATGGGGTGGAAAATTGAATGGGAGTGATGATGAGCAAATAAAAAGATCCATTGTTGGTTTTCTATAATGATTTTTCCTTCGTTTTATGAGATATCTTTATTTGATAGTGCTTTTCTTTTCGAATGGGTAATATGCGGTTGAATGGTATAACAAAAACGGGAAATGTTATCATTTCTTCATTGATTCTTGTAATACAACAAAAAAAATGTTATTTGCTGTACTTAACTTTCTGTAAGAACTTGAACTCTTATTGATTGGGTCGAATGAAACTAATTGAATTATTGGAATTTTTTTTTTGTGACAATTTTGAACAAATAAATAAAAAATAATAAAGTCATTTCATTTAGATAAGAAAATAAAATAAGATACAAGTTTATACTTTTCAGGCATGGAGAAAACAATATAAAATATGTATTGTATATACACGATCTTACAGAAAAATTCCGGGACTTCTCCAATGCTCTGCAACTAGATCAGTCATCTTTTGGAGATTTCCGAAGAAACCCTCAAAATTTTAGCATTATCAGTCGACATTTGTCAATTTTATGACGATTTGTTTATCAAAAGTCAAATTTAATTGCTGCAATAAAATCATATAACTAAGAGCAACAGAAACGTAAATAATGATGCGAAAAATTTGTGCTGATAATTATTGTTTAAAATCGAAGAAGTTTATGTGGCAAGTGGAAGGCAGAGAAACGCTAGCACCACCACCACCCTAGAAAAAAGGACGAAATGTTCCATCAAAAATCAAGACAAGGTTTATTGTTTTCTTCAATAGCAAAGGAATATTGTTAGTAGCTCATCATGAGTATACATTGACGCTTTTAGATCGAAGCCTACATTGTAACTGTTCTGCATCTAAGATGTGATGATACTGGAATTTTTTTCAAATCGCAAAGTTTCAGAAAAGTAAAATAATCCTACCACTGACACCTGAATTAATTTGAAACAATTAAAGAAAAAAACTGTACTATATGAACAAGTGTCGTGATCTCAGTTAAAAGTAGCAGTATTCTACGCGAAAAGGTATAGTTCTTAGCTGATAAGTATTAAGCCCGTCCATTCGATCTGGCCGATCGTTAAAACACTTTGAAAATGTTATATTAGATTTACGGGTGCATACAATTTAACATAATTAAAACTTATTTAAGTGAATAACAACTCTTAAATTCTAATTATAATATGAAATTATTACAAATTTAGTTGGCTTGGTACCGATTCATTCATACCCTCTTTTATGTTGAATTCAACCCTTCATTGTGATTTCGTTTAACTTCTTATATTTCAATTTACAATCAATAAACCACCTCAAACTATTTCAACAAATTGAAAACAATTCACGCATTCTTTATCTGATTTTTATGCATACAAATCATAATAATAAAAGTTATGATAGGGTGAATATTCAAAATCCCATGAAAACTGAGGCCTAATGAGAGGGGTGGGTATTAGAAAAACCTTGAATTTATGTTGTACACAATACATACTTTAAATTTGCTACAATTGACTGAACAAAATATATAATTTTTGTATATTAAATTTTCTAAACATGAAAAGAAAGAAAAAAACCTCATGAAGCGTTGAGGACTTACTTTCTTTCGATGATGTACAAATCGCATATACTTATTTGTATGCAGTTTGTTAATGTTTGAAAGAGGGTCTTATATTGGTCTCTCTTCACGATTCTAGGGTAAAATCTGTATCTAAAGATATATCCGAGCGTGTGTCCTTTTGTGATGTGATTAGAGATTTCTTTATCTCAATTTATTGATATGATTATGTTGTATTCAATGGCAAGTGTGAAAAGAAGTGATAATTTCACATCATATATTCTATATATATATATATTAGAGAAGTACTTTAATGCTGATTTGATTTCATTGTATTTGTGTAGAAGAAAGGATATACTTGAAAGTGATCTTGAAAATATGAAACTTAGAAGGGTAAATTTAAAAATTGATTCATATTTAGTATTCAATACTGATCTTATACACTCCTATTGGAAGAATGCTTTCTTCCATATAAATTGTATTTTACATTAATTTCTTGAGATATTTTATTTCGTCCTTTCAAACATGTACTAAAGTATAAATTTCTAAGATTAAAGTAGAAAATCAACTTCAGTTCAATTGGAAAAATTTTCGACGGGAATATTTGCTTTTCGGTCCTTTTTTACAGTGTTCTTTTCCATATCCTCATCAAACTTAAACTTTTTCTAGTCCTTGTAATAGTCTAGCAGATCTCTAAATTTGAATTGAATCGAATTTGGCGTTAGAGAGATATCGTCCAAACTAAACGGACATTTTCTAAAAACATGTGTTTTGAACTCAGGGAACCTCAAAACGTAAAGATCCATCAAAATCTTGAAGTCGCATATTTTTGCCATCACAAAGCTTTATTCCTGTGGGAAGAAAGTAGTATTAGTTGTCATATTTCCAGTACAGATTCTTATAGATAGAGGTAACTTTCAGATAAGTTAATATTTTGGGGCATAGTGGTTCTTGTTAGGAGAAAAAATCGTCTCTGGTTGCTCTGGTTGGTTAGAGATATTGTAGGTTCGTTCATAATCTGGTGTGATGATACTATTTAAGTAAGGTAAAAATCGACTTAGTCGATCAGTAATATTATTTTAATTGAAATTCTATGAAAAATTAAAAATATTTTTTTTTGCTTTTATTTTATTTTTATTTTAATAAACTGAAAATAATTTTTATATAAAAGGATTTTTATTGTACAAATGATTTTTAACAAATTAAAATAAATTTCTTTTACTTTTAATTAGTTTGTTTTTTTTCCAATTTTTATTGCAAATTATTGCACTTATTGCTAATTAATTTTTTTGACTTTCTAATAATTTTTATTATAAAATCAAAAAAAAGAAAAAAATTAAAATTAAAATTATGTTTACTTGATTATCATTGAGTTTAATTAATTTTTAATTAATTCTTTAAAATTTATTATTCATGATATGATTTCTTTTTAATTTATCACAAAAGATTTTTTTTTTCTTCATATTTTAATATACTTGTATTATGATTTAGCAGTTACTATTTAGCTCTAAACTTTCTTATTTTTCTAAATCATCGATCCTTAAACTTTTTTCTTTCGCGACTCCATTTTTCATCAGTATATTCTTCGCGATTTCAGGTATTAAATATGACCACCTCTCATAGGGTCAAGACGCATAGTTTAAGACTCGATATTCTAAATTAACTTTGTGCATTGCTGACTTTTCTTTTCAAAAAAATTCTAAACTTTGTCCATTTTACCCCACAACTCCATTGGACTTATGTCAAGATAGTCCGACTGACAAAAAAGTCTAAAGTTTAGAGTCTCCACAAGACTTTTTTTCGGTCCGACTGAAAATAAGTCTTGAAATAAGTCGTGTGGAGTTGTGTGGAGTTGTGTGGTTATTGATAGTAAAAACTCGTGCAACATACACCAACATTATGATTCTCTGAAGTGCACCCATTAGTAGATTTGTGATTGACTATCTTCGATAATATACCTATTGTCTTCTTCTGAATTAGTTTCATTTCATGTGAGGTATCTCCTAAACGTGGAACGTCATAATCAACATTTTGTCATTTTAGGAATTTCATAAACAATAATCCTGTCGTGTATCCTAATAACTGCTTAATTTATTGAAAATTATTTTATATTTATTCATAGTTTCACAATTTTATTTACAGAACCATCGAATTTTACATTAATTTTATTTAAAATATAAATTATATATATTTTATTTTTAATATTTATACAGCGTGTTCAGCGCCATAGCGCAAAGGAGTTGGTCATATAACATTGGGTGGTGGTTGACCCTGAACGGATGGTGATGTTTTTGGTGGTTTAACACAAACATATGAAATTGATTGTGAAGCAGCTGGTGGGGACGGAGGTGTTTCACTACTTAAAATTGGTGAACAACCAAAATATCTCCATGGATGATATAAACCACCGGCATACATTGCTTGAAGACGAGCCTGAAGATCGAGAGCAACTGTTGGATCTAATGGTGGATAATGAGGTAATGGAAAACTTGGTGGACGTTGTGGTAAACCAAGTGTTAATTCCAATGTTGAATTGAATGGATATTTTTGCTGATGATTTGTTTCTTTCTGTTGATTTTGTGGCACTGGTGATTTTGCTAATGTTTTTGGTTTTCGACGTGGACGATATTTATAATCGGGATGTTCTTTCATGTGAAGTGCTCTGTAAAGAAATAAGAGTGTATGTATTGCAAATGATGGTATTAAAATGAAATAAAATTAAGCAAATAGTCTTCTTCTTGTATTCGTTGGATAAGATCTTAGTAGTTATAGTATCTTTTGTCTTAGAAACCTTGAAATAAAGTGCAGAGTTCAGGCACTTATAATTAGATTTCCAAGACTTTTAAATATCCTTTTTTTAATATTGCTGAATTTACAGGAAACTAAACAGGTAAAATAGTGACTTGATTTCCTTGAAATCCAACGAAAAATCGAGAGTTTACTTGCCATGCGTGTAAAGTTAAAAAGTCGGTCAAAAATCGAATTTAAACACGTGCATATTTATTTAAATTATACGTTTTTTTAGTATTTATTTAAAAGCAAATATTTGTCGACTTTACTTCGAAGAACCATCAAACTGAAGTCAATATCAAAAAGAACGAATGACTTTTCCAAATAATATTTCTTGATTCTTGCAAAAACTGTTATCACATACTTGTATTGGGAGAGAAAAAAATAGTATAGATCAGCCTTATCAAAGGATCTTTTGTCTACTTTCACACATGATATGAAATGTTTATTATGTTGGTCGGGCTATCTATGATATTGACATTATGTTCAAGCATTGGCATTCCCGTAGGGCATAACAAAATAAACGGGAAAATGGCCAAAGTCACCCCTGTGATTATTATTACTATTATTATTTGAGTTTCTTTTTTTTTTCTTCTTGAACAAATAACCATCATATATGTACAACAGGAATACACAAAAAAAAATCCGATATTCTCCTTTTTATGAATGGTTTTCCATAGCTTTGAGAGTTATCAAAAAACACACAAAAATCATAAAGCAAAAGGTACAAGAAGAAAAAAAAGGCAGAATAAAGAAAGATACACTTTCTTATCAGTCGCGGTAGTGTCTTGTATCTTGAAAAATGTTATATAGGTATTTTTTTCTGATTTCATATATAAACGTTTTATGTACACACAAGGAAATGTATTTATGAAAATATCTGTGAATGTTTCTCTGAAGAATTCCAATTCATACAATAATGGAGAACATTGTGAACGAAAATATTATAAAAACGATTTTTTTCTTTATCTAAGATGAGGACTAATAATACCTTACGATATACAAAGGTAAGATAATAAAGCGGTTTTTATATGGAATACAAATAGAACTCTATTTTGAATTTACTTTTGCAAAAACTCAGGAAAAGAAAATTGGATATAAATATGTATTAGAAAATTTTAGTTTGAATCGCGAAACCTGTTCAAGATTTAACCTGAAGATTATTTTATTTATAGAAAATAAGGATTTTGGACTAACGCTATTATGAGGATGGATGATGATAACTCTAATAAAATTCTAATAGAGGACGTCACAATTGCAAATTTCATATTATATTTGTAGGTCAAAATATTCAGTATAGATCAGTGATTATATTCCTTTTTTTGGATAGGGAAACGTGTGTGGAAATCAAAGGAAAGTTATACGTTGTCTAGAGAAATGGTTCGGGGTCACATTAACAGGATTCTACTTTCAATATGTGGTATCCAGTTTCATGTATTTAAATTCTTAGCAATGTTAAACATTCTCTAATCATCTTTTCTCGACCTACCAGTTGTACTGACTGCACTAATCCAGCAATTGAACTTCATATGGAATCTAGGCAAAATAGTGATCTTCAAATGTAATCTTATCATATGTTTAAGTCATTACCGTTTCTATGGAACACCAACTTATAAACAGTTCTTAAATAACAATATATCGGATAAAGGAAAATAACTATTTATCTAGAATATTGATAAAGGATCGTATTTCTAATAAATTTTGGATTTGGAAAACCAAACCAAAGCAAAATTATATATATAGGAATTTTTAGATTTGAATTGTTGGACGAGAGTTTTCGGGGAAAATGTTATCATGTTTTATTTATTTGGATTAGGTTTTGGAGCCTGATAACACAGTTTTTGTCCATTTAATTCAATTATATTTAATCAGAAAAAAAAGGTGAAAAAGAAGTTGTTGAATTTACTTTGGACGTGAATCAATATTTAATTTTATTTATTTTTTTCCAATCAAACGATATTAATCTTCTTTTTTTTTATATATAGTCATAAGAATTGAAAACATAAATTTATTTAGAATGTGGACTTTATATGAGGTGACGCCTTTTAAAATACTTTCTTAACACTACAAAAGAAAATAATACAGGCTTTTTTTAGGCTAGTTATGTTTCTTTTTTCATTTTTGTAGGTAACAGCGAATTTAATGATAAGAATTAAGTATTTTGATAATTTTTGTATACATAGTTGCTTTTATTTTTAAAAGGGAACTTATTATGTTGATCAGAGTTTGTTTGTTCAATTTATGATCGATTTCAAATTGTGTTTTCTTCAAAAATTCCACACCTTAAAATAACATATTTGTTTTCATGAAATTATTAAAATGTTCCTTTTATTATATTGGAAAAACTTTTATCCAGAATTTTTGGAGTTTGTTCATAATATGAACTGGATTACCAAATCCATATATCTTTTCGAATTTTGAAGCCTTTTACAAAATCCTTTTACTGTCACTGTTTACTGAAACTAAAATATTTTGTACTTTGAATATAATTCATCTTTTTAATATTTAAGATGTTCCTTTGCTTACATGTCTGTATCATCCCACCTTTCCTCTACATTAAACGAAGTCTTTAGTACCAGTATAGTCTAACCCAGAAATAGGGAAGGCAACGATTTTTTAAATTTGTGTCTAGTTTCTACATTCAAAATTATAAAGCTCTTCCCAGTCAACTTATAACAAGACACACAAAAATATTTTTGGCAGTCGCCTAACCAACGCCTTTCAGGTCGATCGATTGATCTGCAATCCAATCGTGTAACGATTTAGACCAAATCGCATCAAAAAAGTGTTGTATGCTTTCAAATCGAATTACACTCCTCAATTTTGTCCCAAGTGGCATAATTGTTTTTTTATATATTTAATATATTTAACATAAAAATCTTAAAAAACACAACACAGTCTTTTAAATCTGGGTTAGCTGTTTTTGGCATATTTATATAAAATTTGGTATGTCAAAGTTGTGGTAAGGAGAACCCCCTGTTCACTTCAATGAAGTGAATTTTGCAGGATACGAATTCAGAAATCATCATTAAATTTAGAAGCATATTCCCAGTTTTCAAATGCTTAGCCTACTCTGGTAGTAAAGCCTTTATTGTAAAAATGTCTAAAATAAGATGTAATGGTGTTTTAAAACAGTACCGTAATTGACTCATTCTATTCTATTCTATTTAGGAAATGCGAAAACTAGGTTTGTACACCTATTGTATAATATACAAGTAGCTCTTTATAAATAATATTTGAACAATGTAGAACATTCCAGCCCTAAATGCGAGTATAAATATTTCCAGCGAAAATGTTATCAGAACTTTGAATATTGCGGATATTAAACAATTTGTATTGTGATTTATATTTAAAGCCGGCAACAATAAACTTATTGTTCAGGAATTTGAGACCTTTTGTACTATTACAAAAGAACGTCAAAGATAAATTTTCATTCATTTAGACTTCTTATAAATGCTTGAAATACGCTACAAAAAAGGATCTAAATTTTATCAGGAATAACGCATTGAAATAGTATAATTTTTATTGATTTTTTGTTACAAATATTATTTCTTTTTTTCGTTTTTATATAAAAACCAAAAATTTTAATTCATTTTCCTTTTTCATACAACACAAATAAAATTCCACAAAATCTTCCTTTTGGTATAATTAAGAAATTTTACACACACACACAAAGGTATAGAAAAACCCATTTGAAACTAAATACCTTGTAATTAAATAATTTTACCTTAAACGTTTTGCTTCATCAATGAAAGGCCTTTTTTGGCTTTCTGTTAATAATTTCCATTCAGCACCGAGCCTTTTTGATATCTCGGAATTATGCATTTTCGGATTGTCCTGTGCCATTTTACGTCGTTGTCCTCTTGACCAAACCATAAAAGCATTCATGGGTCTTTTTATGTGATCCGGTTGATGGGTTTGTTTGCCTGTCATCTCTTCTTCGGATATATTTCTGGTTGATGTATTTATTATTTGTCCTATGTCTGAATTTGAATTTTCCAGAATTTGTATAGAATTTATAATGTTTTTCGTATTTATATTTGTTAGTATTTGAGTCAATGTTGACATATCTTTATTTAACAAGCGGATTTATATAAAAATTAAAGTTTTTATTAGAGACTTGAAAGTTTCGTTTTTCGTGATATTTCACCAAAGCAAAAAGAAAACTTTGTTGAGAAAATTCATTTTGTTTTTATTAAACACTAAAATTTTATTCATATTTTATTAAGTTGCTTTTGTATTCTATAAAATTAAATGTAATTAGAAATTTCAGTTTTATTGCTGTTTTTGAAGATTTTTAAAGATAAACCTGAGTCTTATTTTTAAAAGAAACTTTAGGAATAGTTTGCTTGATCTATTTTTACCATTCTTTCACCTTAATTCTAATCTCTAAAGTTTCAAAAACAAAACTACATTTTTCATTCATTATAGAACTATATAAGAAAATTTCGAATTTTCATGGAAATCAGAATAGTGGTAATAGGATATCCCGAAATTTTCTATCAATTTTAAACTTTTGAAGTTGGAAAGATCACCTTCACGGACTTTTTTAATTGGCAAAACTAATATATTCTTGTACACGTGGGAACTCAAGTATAAATCCACTTAAACAAAATAAACATAAGGTTCTGAATTTCGTTTTGATAAGATTAGTTAGCAAATGATTCATCGGGTGAAAATTATATGAATCATCGATGTACTAATTTTGATAAAATTTAAATTTTATTAACAATCTAATTTGATTTTTAAAATTGCAGAAATATCCATTTTAACTATCATATTTACTGTAAAGTATGTAAGTTTAGGTAATCATTTTTTTCTACCCTTTAAAAGATTCAAACTTAGAATCTAACTTCTTATTTTCAGAGTTTGCAGTATTAACATAAAATGCAATATCTGTTGTCTATTCGGATGCATTTATGAAGTGATTTGGACGAAAATTGGCAAAAGACGGCTTTTGAAACCTCTCAGCTGCCGGCAATATCAGCTCTAAATCAACAATACCAATATCAATTCGACATTATATTGAATTGAAACCTACAGTGGAATGCAGTAAAGTTACAGCGACAATTGATTATTTTTTTCAAACATTTGTCGTTTGAAAGTGATAAATTTGAGGTGAGAACCATTCGGTTGTCAACTTCAAATCTTGTTTAGTTGATTTTATAAGCCACTTTTGAAAATTACCTAAGTGACAATCACTCTCACTTTATAGAATTCTATTGCAGATTATTTCACCATGAGAATTTTTATTACCAGGACATTTTTTCACTTAAACATAGTTGGATATGTAGCCGAATGTTTTAGTACTGAAAATTTCGATATAGTGAAAAAGAATTAAAATAGAAATAATTACAATCAAATTTGATGAATTATTGAAAATTCGATATTTAGCTAGATTGGCAGTCACGTGGTTAATAAGTTTAAAATATATAAAAAGCTAAAATTAGAGTTCAAAATTCTATCGAGTAAATTAGTTGTAGAAATATATGAACTTTGTTAGTTATTCTAATAGTATTTATTCTATTTTTGCCGGAAAATCTGTTTGTTAATTGAAGTCGAAACTTTCTTGGCTGGTATTCGAAACCGAAATCGAACTTTTGTAGATATAATTTTGAACAAAGATATGCTTTTGTTTTCTGACTCGTTCAGAATCTAATGCGATTTGGAAAAGTTATGTTGACTTCTGAAATTATTGTACAATATATTCAAACACCATTAAATAAAGGAATCTCTGACGGAAAAGAGACTGTAAAAAAAACTATACTAATTATTTGTATACGATTTTTTATTAGATAAGTTATAAGTTACTAATTCATTGCTGTTTGTTATGAAATAAATCCTTTAGTTACTAAAAAATAAAATTTATTGTATTACAATCTATCAAAATCGAAAGAACTTCGAAAATTTCAAAATGTGAATGTAGTTTTTTTCAAATACAAATTTTACTGAGTTACTGAATTTTAAAAATTAAGCTAAGTCTACTAGAATTCGGATCTCTACAACTATACTGAAATTGTATAATCGACTAGGTGACAGTTAAATTTAGTTTTCAGTTACTATAAAAATACAATTTGGGAACCGTTACCAATTTTTACACAGGATTTCCATATATTTAGTCATTCAAATCATAAAACTTGGTAGTTAGACCCAAAATTTTATTAAACTTTGAAACAATTTAGTTCACTAAAAATATAAATTGGAGTTTTTGTATCTTTAAAAATTTCTAAAAACAACATTTCATGGAATTAAAATTTGTTTTTCTTTTTTCTTTAAATTAATAACACTAAATTTTTAAATTTATATTTTAATTCCATTTTGTAAATAAGCACTTTGTAATTAAAAGTTTCTTATTTTTTGAACAATTATTTCAAAGTTAATTATAATAAATCACATATGATTATGTTTTTTGTTAAAGGATGACTTCTTTTATAAGACTTTTGATATTATTTCACAAGATTTAAAAAAAAAATATCCTTATTATTCACAAAAACTCACAAGGTATAAAAAAAAATTTCCGTAATAGATTTATTTTTAGGACTATTTAGCCTATTACTTAGCGATAAAATAAAATCACGATAAAATATTTCAAGAACTAAAAGAAAATCACCGTTAAGGGATGTGCTTTCAGGATGCCGTTCAAATTCACAATGGATACTAAATATTATGCACGGGTATTTTTCATTGACAATAACAAACCAAATCATTAGTATAAAAAAACAACCAACATATAATGTTATTTGTGTGTTTGTAATTCTGTATATCTATTCGAAATATCTTATCATATCAAAATCATCGTTTTTATTACCATCGAATCACATCAAGCGCGACTATATCACGACCACATAAAAGAAAAACAGCCTAAACTATTACTATGCCACGAGAGATGTCCTTTTTCGTTAAGATATCATTTTCAAATGTTTGCTTTTTCGGTTTGTTTATTTTCTTTCTTGGTATACAATATTTTTTTATCGCGAGATTTTTCTTATCATTGATTCGGTCTTTTTTTGGGGTTCACACATAACAATCATATCTATAAACAAACGCTTACTAATAAATACATAAAAAGAAGAAAAGATCAAACTATATAATAATAATGAAGAAAAGTAAGAAAATATATATAATATATTTTTCCCGCCAAAATAATTCATTTAGCTTTTCTTTCGAGGCTTTTTTATTATTTTGGGAAAAATAGAAATCATTGTCCTTTTCTTTCTATTTTGAATAAAATCCTTTATTTTCGCAACCAACCTTTTAATATTCTTGCGCATTCTTATCATTCTCACCCTAAATCCTTGACTTGGGGGGGTTTTTTTTTTCATGTATGTATATAAGAATACTATGATATGGGGAGATTTACCGTCTATAAACATGCGCGGAAAATTTAAAATTGGCCAATGATTATAAAAGCAGGAGTGGTTTTTTCACGCTACAATAAATAAATTTAGGAAGTTTCATATGGAATCGTTGTTGGTTTTGTTTGTTTGTTTGTTTGTTAATATTCTTATATTCATGATGAGGAGACTGTGAAAAGGTACATGTTCCTATTCTATATTGTAGTGGGTGGTTTTCCATTGTATTTTCGTAGCCATTTGTAGAATAAATCCGGTCGAATATATGATCAACAGGTTGTATAAGATATTGTTCTTTCGTTTTTTCAGGATTCTGAAAAGGATATTTTTATTTTATGTTTAAAATAAATTCAATTGCATTTTTGTTTTATTTCTATACTATTAAAAATGACTACAAATTAAAAATTTACAAATAATTGTAAATGTCAATAAAATTGTTATGTTTAAAATGAATTTTTGGTATATACAGGTTTAAAAGGAGTAGGACAAGGAGTCATATCACTTCATCATCTCAACTCAAGGATACATCAAAATATAACACTCTGGTACAGTGAAACCGGATAAAGGTAGCCACTGGCGGTGTAATCAATATTGTCCAACTTAGATGGGTGATGGATTCAAACAAGTCTTCGGAAAAAACAAATACAAAGCTTATATGAACATTTGATTAGAACAAATTCATCTGCACGTTCTACTTTATGCATCGTCTTTGAAATTCAACATTTTTGCTATTACAGGTTTCTTAAATAAATTTTTCCCATTATCTTAAAAACATTCTTTTTCTCTTTTTATAGACCACAAAACTTTAAGTAAGCCTGACATGATTTTTGATGGGTTTATGCTCTAGTTTAGAGCTTCTCAACAGGTGTGCCAGTGAGATAATGCTGCTAACAATAATGTGAAACTTTTCAATGTCTACAAAATGAGGAAATGTATAGAATTGATGGTCCAAAGTAATAATTTTGACGGTCTTAACTATTTTATGCGACTCTTTCTTAGGATATAAATATTCGTTGTGTCGTATTATACCTCAAATGTTCTTGGGGTGGACATATGAATATGAATGAATCATACTGATTTTTGTGTCGTACATTTTCACCTATGATATCACACAGAAGGCTGCGAAGTGTCATCAAGTTCAAAAGTCAGAGTACCTATGGTCTAGTTCTAGATACATTTCTAATTTTCGTCCAAAAATGTTCGACAACTCTAAGTCATATGAAATGAAATGAATATGTATATGTGTCTTTTCATTTCTCAATTGATCATGAAAAAAATTAATATAAGACTTGCGCTAGAAAATCATCTCAACTTCCTAGTTAGGCAGGTATCCAATGTACAAGAAGTATTTTTTGCAATTCAAAATGCTACCGTAAAGATTGGGCAAACCTTATAGTTTTACTGTACTACGAAAATGATATTGAATTGATACCAAATGGTCAAGTGGATATGTTTATTTATTCGAGAGTACTTTTGTTTATCACACTTCAAGGATATTCCAATTTTATTGTCCTCAAAATGGATTTGTCTAACAATGTTTTGTTTGTCTCTATAGTTTGATCCTATTGTCTTCAGGGTTTCGAAAGTTTTATCCATGAATGATGATGATATGAGGTATTGTGGATTTGAACAAAGAAAAATATCAATAAAAACGTAACCAAAGGCTATTTTGAATGGAATCGAAGTAAATGAATATGTTGGTAACTTTCATTTATTATGGATTGCTGGTATTTCATTAATTCTAGTTTAAGATAAGTTGGGTCTGTAAACGTGGAAAGGAAATTATCTTAAGGATTCTCGTAAATTGTTAAATTTAAAAATCTACGTTCTATTCTTTAGTAACGGGTATTTTTTTGTAGAAGTTTGTCCAACAGAAGCCAATTTGATAGCTGATAGATAATTCATGCTCAGTTTGGTTTGCCATTTCACCATGAATAAACTCACGGTTGAGGAACTATTAAGAATTATCCCAATATGCTTTGAAAATCGGTAAAGTTATTTTAACGTAAAATTGTGTTCTGTGTCGAAGCTCAATTTTGGGTCCATGAGTTTATTAATCAGCAAAATTGTCGCTTCTGATCAACCTAGAGGAGATTCTAGAAATCCCATTACATCCAGAAAAATGAGTTTCACATGCTGGTGGCATCATTGGTTCTTGTTTCTTGTTTCGCTAAATAAAAGGCGGGAGCTCGTGTTATTGTTAATTAGAGCATTACTGGACCATGATCAATGAATATTTGTTCGAAAATATGGATGACATTGATCCTGCTGAGATGTGGTTTAAACAGAAAGGCGCCACATGAGATACAGTGACAGAAACCATCAATTTATTGAAATCACGATTTAGCGACAATGTGATTTTGAGAAATATTCCTGTAAATTGGCCTCCAAGGTGGTGTGATCTGACGTCCCTCGAACATTTTTTACGGGTTTATTTGTAGTCACTGGTTTGCGCTTAAAAACCAACAACAACTGACCAACATTGTTGGTGTTATTCGCGACATACAGACTCCATTGATCGATAATATAACCCAAAATTGGGCTGATAGTATACGCTTCGTCAAGAACAGTCAATAGGTCTTTCGAATAAAATTTGAGAATATTGCTTCATTTCATTTTTATAGAAATAGTCTCCGAATTTTGTTGTGGCTCCATGTGTAACTTAGGCTGAGACAAGTACCTAGAAATCTCAATATTCTAGGAAATCCGAAAATTTTGACTTAGTGTGTTTCAATTGTACACTAACGATTATCAATTTTCAAAAAACATGTTTTTTTGTATAATAATTCTAAAATCTATTCATTTTTCATCCTTCTCCTAACCAAAAGAAAAACAGCCATAATGAATCTTTCCTTGAACACATTTGGATTTCATGAACCCGCAAATATTAAGTCTCTGTCATCATAAAATTTGGTTCTGAAAAGTCGAAAATTTAATGTTGCACTTTGGTACAGAACATAATGGCATCATTCTAAGTATGAGGGTTTATAATAGCGTAATAATGTCCATTATTCGAAAACAAACGACTATCGTGTGTTATTCTGATAACACTATATACCACGTTGATGATTTCTATAAAAGAGGCGACAAATAGAGAGAAAGAAGAAATTGGATATGGTTAATATTAGAATGGAATTTCCACCATAATATTTAATACTTACAAGTATATGCATAAATATGTATATACATATATTATATAGATAAGTTTGAAATTATTACCTACTATACTTTTGTATATAAAGAGCTGGTTATGATGTTTATATAATAGAAAACATTCTGTCCCGGATTTTACCCCATAGAGAAGATGGGTAGAAAAAAAAATCCAGCATTCAAAGTTGGAACAAGAGTTTGAAAATATTTCTAGCAGTATCTCTCCTTTATTTGATGTAGAGAAAAGTATTTGGTGTGAATATTTGTTGGGAATGAAAGGAGGCCAATAAAAAGGATATAATTTAGGGAATAATGGTGTTATTTGACAACAAGAATGGTAATTCTATTCAAATAGAAGCCCTCGAGTTATTGTCACTGCAAATTGTGGTAATAGCTTTCACATAATATAAAAAAAAAGGGTAATAAAGAAACCGAATTTTTGCCCATTATAATCTTTGACTTTTTCGCGACCTTTTTTTTCCCCCGCAGGATCAAAATAATAATGGGTCAAATTTAAATATTTCATTAGAATGTATACAATTCATATTTCGCTGTTTTAAAATCATTAAAGCTTTTTTTTTTAAAAAATTTAGTCTTTCAAAGCACATTGACCGATTTTGAATTTTGTGTGAAAATTTTGTTGCTTATTATACTTTGTGGGTAGTAAGGGAGAGTAATTTAAGTTATAAAAATCTTTTAAAATGATATATCTGTAAAAGAAGAAAAACTTCTAATGATCAACTTCACTCCGGCCAGTACACACGTTAGATAAGTTAACCGCGGCAAATCCCAAGTTAAACACTGAAGGATTGTTTGGTGTAAAAACATCTTAAAATTTAGTCTGCCGATATGGGTGCAGGCTACAAAAGTTGACCTAACGTAATTCGGTAGAAGTTTGAAGTCTTGTGTGATGGATTTCGTTTGTTTAGGTAACAACGTGTGGACTACAGTTCTCTACTTGACTAGGTATGCCGAGTCAAAGACATATCCTAAAAATTGGATCGTGGTAGTGCAGATAACTTAAGTACAATTTCGGGGAATCAGTCAAGCGCTGCTATTAAACGTATTGTCTTATTTAAATCTAATAACCCTGCATTCACTTGCTGTGATATTTAATCAGAAATTACGGTTTCAGTGTTACGTAAACAAATTTTCCTGAAAAATTGTCGCATTACAATGGTTAAAATTGAGGAATCGTGCTCAAATCGTGATCCCAGGACAACATATCCTAGTCCCCTCTTTTTTTTTATAAAGAAACTACTCTAAATCCTTTTAAATTTTTTAGGATATTACTTAATCAGGAATGCTACTTACACTTATTAAAACGAATGTAAATAAGATTTTTCAATTAAAAATTATTTTTTTTTTAAATTTTTAGTACCTATAAATCGTACCCATAATTAGTAAAGACACAATCTTATATGGAAAACTAAATAAATTTTTCCTATAAAGTTTTCAATATTCGTCCTTATGCACGAACCATTCGAAAGCAAAGTTTTATGTACTAAATCGGTATCCTAAAAGTAAGGACTCATTTAACTGGAATGCGTCTATGAAACGTTCTAATTGGATGGTGTAAAACTAGGGAGAATTTTTCCTGCAGTCTTCTGACTACAAGAATATAAATATATTATGATTATCAGTTTAACGACAATTTTTAATCACAATCAAATTTTATTTCCGGAAGAAATGGGACTAAATAGAGCCTCATTAAGAATATAATCACTTAGATAACACTTTTCTTCAAGTAATCTTGTTTATTCGAACATGAAGAATATAATTTGCTATTTAATGACTTCATTTTTTCTCGAGAAAATCTTTATTTTCAGTGACTTTTACTCTATAATATTTCGCACTAATTAAATCTCAACATTTTCTCGAATTAGTGCCCTTTGGCGCAGATTAATTTAATGATTTCAATTAAGAGAGAAGGCACTTATCAAGTCGTGTACACACCCACAAATTTCTAACCACTTTGTAAAATCGTTGGTGCTAAAACTTTTCATGTAAATAAGATGAAAAAAAAAAAACCAACTTTAGAAAATATTAAAATTCAAACAAATTAAAAAATTCAGTAAACAAAAGGAAAATTCTAAATCAATTAGTTCAGGTGGAAAATACAAATCGCTAGAATTAAAAGAAGGGAGAACTTTTTCTTTTCATTGAGTTTTCTTTTTTAATTGGTCAAAATTCTCTAAAGATACACTTTTTCGAGAAGGCCAGTCTTTGAAACTGTTTTTAATTTCAAGTGAATCTGATTTTTATGTTTGAGTAATTTCAAATTTATGTAATTTTCAATTTTGAAAAGAAAATTCCATTTAAAAAGGATGATCTTTTTTGATTTTGATGAGAAAGTTTATTTTTTTTGTTCGGTTTCTTCAAAGCTAGTGACCTCAAATTGGTAATTAGTATACAAATATTGCTTTTAAAATTTTATGATTTTAATTACTTGAAAAATTGCGGTTAAACATAATTACAAATTAAAGGATAACTGAAGGATAACAACGAATTATTATTTTAATTGCTTTTATTTGAAAATCTCGTGTGAACTGGAAAACAAGATTAGATTAAGTTTACGGTGCTCTTGTACTGCGTCCTTTGAGATATATTATACTCCCTTTTCTTTAGTGAAATAGTTAGGTTAGATTCTCATTCTAGAGCACCACCCTCCAGGCTTTTTACTCTTAGGAATTTTAGTATTCGAAGTGGATCGTTCAATCAATGAAGAAATATAAAAATTTAACGAGGTTTTATCTCCATTGGCATTAAAAATCTGCGATATTGTTGGTTCCAAACATTTTGCATATGCCAATTTTTATATTCTCCTCAGTCGGCTCACGTATGACAGAATTAAAGATCTCCACTAATACATCTCTATAGTTTCATATCCTACGATTGCCTTAGAGTTCATAAATTCGGAAGGGTTAATATTGATCGTGTTGCAATAAGCCATAGAAAATGCTGTTTGCCGCGTTGCTGCATTCAATGTATTTCGGCCTTTACTTTCAACATATTGAATTTTGCTTATAACTGAATTTTTGCACTAGCAAACTGCGAATTATATTAGAAGTAAACAAAAAATTTTGTTCTCTAAAAATATTTACTTAACTGAAAATTGTTGATGAAATTTTACCTGCAAAAAATCTTTTTGGCATCGAGTTAGCCTTAAAATATGAACTTAATAACAAACAAAAAGATAAATTTAATTTTGAAAATGTGCGCTCTTACCAATTTTCATGGAAATTGCTTCAAAAATGCGGCCGCAATCTTGTACACGACAGACAGACAGAAAGACAACAGACAGACATTGGATAAAAATGATTGCAAATTATTTAGAATCTTATAAAACGTGGAGATTTGCAATCATGAGTCCAGTAACTTATATACTTTGTATAGACGTTAAAAATACAGAAATCAAAATAAACTGGATAAGTATCAAATAACTTACAATCGGCCTATAGTCAATTTTCTGATGTCCTATGGCAGAAATCGAACAAAAAAGAACCAAAACTAATAATATTTAAAGGTTTTTTTTTTCTTGCATAATTTTGTTTCAAATTTGCTTTAATTCACAGGTAGCCTAAGACCCCTATTAACTTAAACCATATTCCGAAATTTTATTCAAATCAGTATATTAGTTCGGTTAATGTCTGGTAGTGTCTACCGTAGGGATCGATTTATGCATGTCCTTCCGTCCGTCCGTATACAAGATAACTCGAAAACGTGTTATCCGATTTGGATGAAATTTACAATGTGAGTTGTTTTTGCCTTAACTTGGTTTGGTATTGAATTTGAGCAAAATCAAAGCAGGCGGAACAAAGTTATAAAGGAAAAACCTTGAAATAATGTTAGTTTTGACAGTCTTTCTGTCCCATTTCTACCACAAGGCATCAAAAATCGGCTGTAGGCCGATTTTAAGTTACTATGTTAAGTTATATGTTTTATTTTATATACTTGAAATTAAGACGTCATTTTCATCTATATGTTGGCCTGAAGAGACATCAAGATTACATTGCTCCAATCGAAACAGAAAGGTACGTATCCAACAGTATCATCCAATAAATCTGTTACATTCCATTCTTATAAAATACTTCTTTCTTCATAGTAAGTGCTGTAATTTCAACATAGAATGATTGTTTTTCACATTTCCAAATTTCCATCTGATCCTTCGTCTATCTTTGGAGGAAAATTCAAAAAAAAAATTTCATTTCAATCAGGCAAAACGTTTTTGAGTTTCCACGTCTGTTCCTCAAAGGAAAATACAGGTTATTGGAGAAAAGGACATTTTCCAAAAATACTCGATGGGAAGAAAGCAATAAGAAAACTCATTTTTTTTACATTTGAATAATTTCTTGTTTTTTGTTTTATTAAATTCTTTTTATATATTTTATAATAATTTCTTCAAAACAGCTTCTCTTTTAAATTTAAAATTTTAACTCATCTTCATTTTAAATTCAAATTTTCATTTATTTAATTTTATTATAAATAATTTTTCTTTTAAAAAAAATTACTTTATTTTTTGTGTATTTTCTTTTTAATATGTTTTTCTTTAATTACTAATTCTGTGTAATTAAAAATGTGAAAATTTTCCTGGTTTTTCTGTGCTTAAAAAATGAAAAAAAGAAAATTTTTTTTTGACTTTCAAAAACAATTTATTAATGAATTTTTATATTTAATAAAATAAATTGATGAAAATCCTGGAAAAGTAGAGTATTTTTTTTTTAATTAACAACAAAAACAAATTTATTTAATTTTCAATTTTTGAAATTTTTAAAACAAAATATTTTTCTGTTCATAACTTTTCTTAGTTTTTTTTTAAAACATTTTAATTCATTGAATACGAATTCTGAGGATTCATTTTCTTTAAACTTTGATAATGGAGTACATAGATCTCGACTCTAGAACAAATTTTAACGATCACTTTTTGAATGCGAATCGTACGTAATCGATCGATATTGCCATTGCCGCATATCCGATCTTGTACGTAATTAAAGGCCTGAATAATCCTTTGAAAGGAGCTTTTAAAAAGTGGTCACCTTACTTATTCAACGGATCTATATTCCCTATTATCTTTGGTTGAAGGCAACATTTCACCTTAAAAATGATATACGAAAATTCGATATAAACTTGACGTCCGAATTTTCATATATTGCCATTTATTTGGCATTGTTTTTTATTTATTAAATTAAAAAAAAATTCAATCACATTAAATAAAAAATCTATAATATTTTCTTTAATTTTTGTCTCTATAAATAAAATAAGGGAATAATAAAAATTGATCACAATTTTCTTAACTAAAAACTATTTTCTTTAATATTTCTTCTTTTAAAAATAAAAAATTTCATATTTTTAATCAATTACTTATAATTAATATTTTTGTAATTGCACAAAAACAAAATTGTTTATTTTGATTTCATTAAGTTTTGAGCGTTCAACGCTTTAGAATGAAACTATTTAATAAAAATAAGGAAACTCAAAAAATCGAAATTTTCTTTGATAGAAAATCAAATAGTGGGTGATTTTTTAGGCGTTGCTATTTCATCATGGAAGGACTTACACCCACATATCGTCTCCAAATTACGGAGTTGTGAGCCTAATGATGATTCTCTGTTTTATCGCAGAATTTTGTTTAGCGATGGAGGCCAATTTTTGGCTAAATTGATACGCCAAAAATGCCGTATTTGAGCTAATGAACAAGTCGAAGAATATCAAGACCTATCCTTACATTCAGAGAAATGCACGGTTTGGTGTGGTTTATGGGCTGGTGCAAATAGCGGTCTATATTTGTTCAAAAACCAGAATGGCCGTCAATAGCGCCCGTTATCGTGCCATGATAACGGACTATTTGCTGCCTCAAATTGAAGCCTGTGATCTCCAGGATATTTGGTACTAACAAGACGGCGCTACTTGCCACACAGGCCGTGAAACCATAGCTTTATTGTGAGAACAATTCGTTGAACAGTTAATTTCGCGCTTCGGACCGGTGAATTAGCCGCCTAGATCGTGTGATATCACACCTCTAAACTTTTTCTTTGGGACTATGTGAAGTCCAAAATCTGCATATACCTATAAGCTGGGTACGATTAATGAATTAAAAGCGAACTCGCGTTATTCGCCAAATACTACTCGAAAAATTGTACTTCTCGAATGGACCGCTTAAAACGTAGTCGCCTAAATGCCTAAAAAATCAGCCAGTACTTTATGTTTTCTTTTTAATGTTAAAAAATTGCACAAAATTTGTTAATAAAAGAAAATCTTTTATTGGTGCTGTGTAAATTCTATTTGGATATTTTTCTATTGCAAATTCATTTGTGTTAAAAAACAATAAAATAAAATTCTAAATTAATTGTTATCCTAGATTTTATAATAATAATCGACAACACACATTTACACAATTTAATTATTAGTCTTTACTTGGTCAAAAAATAACTGTCAATGGACGTCGAAAATCTCCACCACCACCACCTCCACCTTGCCCGTACTGTGAATAACCACTGTAATCAATTTGACTATCATTCGATGATGTCAATTGTGTTTTATCACCGGTATCTAATTGTGGAGTTGGTTCTCTTTCATCTAAACTGCTACTATTTGTTCCAATACTGATGCTGCCACCATTCCCGAGACCTGGTAGACCGTTCAATAAATGCTGATGCTGTTGTTGTTGATGTTGATGAACAGCTGCCGCCTGCTGTTGCTGTTGAGCACCATAAATTTTTGATATATCAAATGCATAATTTGCAGCACGATCTTGATACATTTTCGAATCGAAATATGCTTTCGTCAGGACGGTTGGATCTAAATAAGCACTATATGCACTTGCTGGAGCTTTTGATGTATCATAAAGGCTACCAGCTGCTGAACTTAAATATGAATTTCGATCCAATGCGAATTTTGAAACATCCATTTGACTCTGTGAAGGAAAATTAAAATTAAATAAATTGTTTAAATTAGAAAATGTTCTATATAGAAGCTATTTTGGCATAGATCAGATTACTTAAATAATTTTGATACAGCATATAGGATAAATTCGCGAAATTTCTGATTTATGGGTAGAGGTCTAACTGAAGTAGACTTTGATGAATAATAGCATGATGTAAAAGTGGAATGGCAAGGGAATTCCGTATTCCATTTCTAAAGCCCATTAAAAGCATGTTAAATAAGTAACAAAAAATCAGTGATTGCAACTCAAAACTCGCCAAAACTATGAAAATATGCAAGAAAACTTGGAAATTTTTTTGAAAATTTATTAGGTTTCATTCATTTCCTGTCGTTATTTCGGCTTCTGTATTTGTTTTCTTCTTTTATTTAACTATTTAAAGAAATTAGAAATACATGAAAATTTCTTTTCCTTTCCTTGCCTTCAAAAACATTGTAACTAACTAAATTTTAAGAACAAAAAAAAATAACCAAACACCATATATTATAATAATAATGATATGCCGACAATTATTTGAATGGTTAAAATAAAAACAGTAATATTGTTAATACAAAGAAGGTCTTAAAAGTCAAAGATGAAAGAAAACCATGGTTGGATATACATTGAAGAAAAAATGACGGACCAAAGATGACATATACTAAGTTGAAAGCATTATTTTAAAAGAAGCGAACAAAATAAATATATATGCCAACTCGTTAAGGTCCTATTGTTTGAAGTGTTTTTAATGTTATAGCGATCTTCTCACTTATGTATAGTTGGATTTAACACATATTGATCCAACGTCTTCCATTCTTGTCTTATATATTGTATGAACAAATGTGCATAGGATAATAAAACAATCAACAAAATTGAATGGTCATACTTTGATGCCCTCGTTATATATACACCTTGTCTTGATACCAAAATCAGAAGGTGTAATATATTTGTAATATTTCTGTTTTGAATCTTTCTCGCCAAGAAAGGAGGAACGTCTTTAGTATAATTCAATGAACCATGCAATTAACCTGTTTCGTCTTATCATTAAAATGTTTCAATTTTACACATTCATTCGGGGGTTTTTTTTTTCTTTTTGTTTTTATGATTTTCTTAGAAAATGATGAAACAAGCTTCTTTCATTTTTCTTTTTTTTTTTTTTGAACCAACAAAATTAAAGTTAACGTCAATTCGTTAAGGTTTGAAACACTGTAATTAAGGACGTGCCTTCATCATGTCGATTAACTGCTTGAATGATTGGTATTTATATAAAATACTTATCGATTTAATCGACATAATATGTAATTATATATTTAAGAAAAAAAATGGCAGATGTTTGTTGTTTCTTTAATCCATATAGCATGGGAATTTTTGTTTACCGTATTTGAATACAATTAAAATTTAGAATGTTGAATAAAAGTACGTGAAAATATTTTTGAAAAAATACTGGCCATAGTTTGAGAATACATATTAGTATAGTACATAAAATCATTGTCCAAATATATACTAACATTTGACATCTACACAACTAACAATAATTTAGAAACTATTATTAAATTTTAGTTTATCTTCACATCTGAATATCGGTTCCATTTTCCTTTGCGCCTCCAAATAGGCAATTTATAATATCTTGTTAAAAGCATAGACTAATAATAAAGATTTCCGCAACGACTGTGCATTCAACTGATTCTTTTTATACAGTGATATCCCGACACAATATAGATCCTTCTATTTCTTTCACATTAAACCTCTTTTCATAAATTCTTTTTTAAGTTCACCTGCAACAACTACACTGTACATCAAGCTGCTCATTTGGTTTGGACATCTAGGTATACTAATCTATGATAAAAGGTTAAATATTGTACTTTGCCATTCTTCTTTTGTCGGAAGTGAAGTACGAGTTCGAATTTCAGCCCCAAAAAATGTATCAATAATCTCACTCTAATTTCAAATAGTCTAACATTTTGTATTCCATGACACTTAGTCCTACATTTCTTCTCATTTTAAATAGTTTTACTATTAGTAGTGCTATATTTTTTTATAGAGCCAGTTTTCCTGTATTTTTGGGTGCTTGAATTAATTGTGACTACGTATTTGAAAATTTTTTTGTCAAAGTATTTTTCATTATCAACTAGATCATTTTTTCATCTTTCAGAATACATTTGTTCCGCAAAAAAGATCCTTCTTATTTTGGGGGAGCTTTTTTATTCATGCATTTTTTGATTTATTGAAGTGGTGTTCAGAAAGGACTTGCTGTATCGATCGAAACAAATGATAATCAGTTGGGGTAATATCTGATGAATATGGTGGATGTGGTAAAACATCCGTTGGAACGAATTTCTCCAACTGAAATTTAAAGTACTAAATCGTGTGTTTCAATATTATAAGGACACACCTGTATCTCGTACATGTTATATACATATTTATTATGATAACACTTATAATATTTCCCTTTATTTGAACAACTATTTATATCATTTTCATCTCAAATAGTAAATATTTGACTTTCCCATATCATCCTTATTAAATTTTTTATGTTTTAATAATAATTTGTTTGAATTTAAACAAGTCATTTTTATATTTGTTAAAATCGATTTTTGTTGTCGTTTTTTGAATCGATTCAATTAAATTATGTTTAAAATTTTTATAATTAAAAAAATTTCATAGTAGAGCCACATTTTTTTTTTCGTACAAATTGAAAAATAAACAGGATATAATTTTGTTTGTTCAAAATATTTTGATGATATATAATTATTGACTTTTCATAAAAATTATGATTATATTCGGAAAAACTAGGGATGAAGTTTTTTTTGTCATTATAGTAATTGGAACAAAATACAGAATGACAGGTGATGTCCTTTATCTTTTCTTCTCAATGATAACACATATACCCTTTATATTTACAAGGAAACAAAAAAAGATAGAAAAATTGTTTAGTCATTTTGGGCCATTTTCTTAACTCTTTTTTTTTTGGTCTGGAATTAAATTAGTGGTTTGGTTTAGAGAAAAAATTGGATGGGATTTTCAAATTAAATCGATGAGAAAATTGATCAGAAAAATCGAAGGGAATATAAGTAATTATGTAAAATTTGTCAAAGGTATTTCAATCCAATTAAGGAACTTCATCTACACGGGAAAAAATTAAATTAATTTTGATGTTTCTGTACTTTTTTAAAAGGCCCAAGCTTTAGTAATAATATCCTGAAAATATCATATCAGTATTTCCAGATTTAACGAAGTTATAAATAAATGCCTGAGTGAAGCAAGTTCGAGCAATTGGCTTTTTTTAAAATCGATCTTTATTTTTGAGTAATTACGAAAAAATTACGACTTTTATATGGAAATTAAATTTTTGTGCTTCAATTCGCCGTCATATTATTGACGCAAAAACTGCGTTCTACTTTTTGATTTTAGTTGAACTGTTTGAACTGGAAAGTGTCCACCGCCCAACGCCACGTAAACAATTTCATTACATATGTTTTTTTTTTTCCTTTTAGTAAAAAATAGAAAATTAGATTTGTTTCCACCAATTCCATGAAAAGATGGAAATCTGAAAATAGCCATAAAGAAAATTACTCCAAGACACTCTTGTCCTTCTTTTTAATAGTGAAGTGAAAAGAACCAAAAAACTTGTATGTTTCCATAAATTAACATCAAGAAATTAAAAGGTTGCATATTTCCAGGCGCATTTTATAATAATTTTAGATGGCGACAAACATCATAATATTTTTTGTTCGAACAAATTGTATAATAAATATACCCTTCAAAAGAGTGTATACAAAATTATGTACATTTTTTGTACGATAGATGGCGAACTGATTTATATGTATGAAACAATTTTAAAACTTAGTATGGCTATAGTTACAATAATTTATTAATTATAAAAATTACATTCTTCCGGTGGGTTCTAAAAAAAAAAAAAACTCAATAAATTTTTGATTAAAATCGAAGATAATTCAATTATTTCATAACAATTTATTTATTAAAATTTTTTACAGAGGTCTACAAACTGAAAGGTCTTTAATCGTTCTTGTTTAATTTGAATTCAACCTGTTCATTATAACAACTTAATGAGAGAGGATGGAACCGTTCGACTAATTGACGTGTTTTAGAAATGTAAACAACAAATTTTCCTGTCAAGAAGAAATCATAAAAAAATTAATTGAAGAAAAAAAAAACCTCAACTCGAAAACCTCAAAATAACGTTTAATATTAATTTTTCCACTTCATATTTTTTAATTTATACTTTTTTAAAATATACAAATTTTTAAGCGTGGAAAAATTGAAAAAGAAAAAAATTCAGTAATAAAATAGAGGAGTTAATGGGCGGATCTCAGGAAAATTGATTGATAACCATCTTTTAGAGATGCAAGACAACGAAACAACAAAAAAAGAACTACTATAGCATAACAATAAACGGGAAGAGAACATATTCACATCGAACAAATTCGTTTCAGATAAATTCCCCGGGACTTTCTAGAGGAGAGAGTAAATAATTATCATCATCTTCACAGGTGATTAAATTGCAGGTGCCCCAAATTGTTTTCATATACATCAATATTACTTGATTAAGGTGTTATGTTGATTAAAACTGTGTGTAAACAGCAATTTCGGTGGTTTCTTTTTTTTTTTTTTGCTTCCAAAAATTATAAGTTCTTTTATTTTTTGTATTTTTGGGACGCGGTTTTTTTATGGATTAGAAAATAATTACCTGTGATGTTGGTGGACTTGCCTGTGAAAGATGACTGCCTAAGTGATATGCAGGTCCTGGTGCAAAGTAACCGGGTGTAATACCTGTAATTTCGTAATAAAATTGATTTTTAATTTTCGCGAAAATTTCAGTTTTACAAATAAATAATTATAAGTAATTGGCAAACATTATATTTTTAAAAGCTTTTTTTTGTATTCGAAATGAAAAAATAAGCGATTATAATTATCAAAATTTTATTACCATAAAAAATTCATAATTATTATACTAATGGAATTTTTATTCATTTTATAAAATAAATCACGCAATATAGTACTGAAATTATTGATGAGAAAAATGTAATTAAAACAACCCTTTAAGGATCATAAAAATTCATTCCGAATTTCATAATTCTAAAAATGCTCAAATATAGGACAAAACTCTTTTACTCGAAATAATGTTGTAATTGGAATGAACATTACCCAGCCCAAAAAATGGAACAAAAGACGTTTGCATATAAGTAAGTATATGAATTACATATAAAATCTAATATTAAAATAGGCATGTTTACATAATCCGTAAATTTTCGTTGAATGCTAATTAAAGGACATAAAAAAGCAACTTTCTTGATTATACTATACCTCCTCCTTGCATATATTTCTGAAAATGATTAATGGAAATGTTTTTCATTTGAGTTTTTTCGTTTCTTGTAACAACTTCCGTGACATTTTCCAAAAAAGTTAAAACAAAACAAAAGTATATATATATATAGAGAGAAGGAATAAAGTAATATAATAAAAAGGAGTTGTTGGGTATATGTAAAATATGTTGCAAATATATATGTATGTACAACTCCTTGGGAAAAAAGAAAAAGGAAAATAAAATACGGAACTGAGTTATTTGTTTCAAACAAATTACTATATAACACGACATATGCTTCAGAGCTCAGTTCTGGAAGAGAGAAACCAACCCATATAGTTGAAGTTGACGAAATAGTGTCGTTATGCCATCCTATAATATCCCCACATCAATTCCTATCTGCCCCTTTTTTATATATACATAACGTGAAACTTTTATACGTATCGTACTTCTTAAGCTCTTGTTTTTAGTTGTATGGGATTAACATTTCTCATTATTCATATTATGAAAGAATAGAATAGCAATGTTTTATATTCGAGGATGGGTAGTCTTTCAGTGTTTTTGAATATATACTATATAGTCATGTAAGAATTTATATATATTTCCTCTTTATATACATACCTGCCCTTAAAGCTTCTACTGGTACTGAAGGATATGGCATATGATAAGGATATCCGTCACGTCTTAATGCTTTTGGTTTTCTTCTGGGACGATATTTGTAATCGGGATGTTCTTTCATATGCATTGCTCTATATTAAAATTAAAAATATATATATTATCATTATTATTACAGCTTATTGAAATTGTTTTCATATTCTAATGGAACTTTAATTCATACAGGGAGGGTTATTTTCATTATTCACTTTGTAGTTCGAACTTAGTATCTAGATATGGATTTGCCTGAATATTAGCTGTTGGTTTGTTAGAGCTAAACAAGCGTAATTGCTGCGCTTATTATTTGCTATAATGGTGTCAGTAATAACACCGTATTTTAGATTTAGATTTATATGACGAGAAAATATCTGTAATTTTGTAGGCCATACAAATTTCGAATTTAAAATTGATTTCCTAAATCGAGTTAGCCCGTATGAACTATCAACTTTTGTATTTTAGGAAATTTATAGCACATCTGTCGTAGTACTTTTGATCTTTTAAATTGTATATGGTTGTATAAGCGTCGCTAAGATCTATTTACGACATAAAGCTGAGAAATGCTACTACGGATACGTTTCCTAAAGTACGTCTGGATATGCATTAGTTTTTGGTGTTCTTCTCTGATTTTAAATATTTTTTTAACTGCTACAATCCCGAACAATTCTTTTAGTGGTTTAGTATTACAAATCGGATAGTTCTAATTCTAAAAATTCGTTATAATAACAATTAATCATATTACTTCGTTTATTTCCCTTGTAAGAATCGAGCAGACTCTATAATTTTACTTAATAGTTTCGTTAAAATAAATTAATTCTATTTACCTGAGTCGTTTAGCTTCATCAATAAATGGACGTTTTTCATCTTCTGTTAGTAATTTCCATTCAGCTCCTGTATAAAGAAAAAATATTAAATATTAGAATTTAATATTTCTGCAAATATATTTGGGATAAAAAAGATTAGAAATATTTTCATCACTTTTGAGATTTGTTCTTTTGAAAAAATTTAGAAACCTTTTTATGAATAACTTTTCCTGTACCTAAAAAAAAAAACAACAATCAAACCAAAAATGGAAATCAAGAAAGAAAAAAAATATATCTTCTTAATTCTTTTTTCCCATTTTCAAGAGATTTCCCATGGGATTTATTGCCTCCAGAGACGGAAACATCGCCTATGTTTATGAAAATTCGCTGAATATTACTTTAGAAAAATGATAATAATAATAAATAGAAATGAAAACTTGAAATGATGAAGAATATATACAAAAAAAGAAAGCTTTTTCTTAAAAAAAAAAAAAAAAACGAATAATACAGAATAAAAGGAAAGAACATTCATTTTTCTTTCTTTTCCTTGTTTTTTTCTTCTTTTTTTGAATAAGGAGAGTTTAATGATAGAAATGGAAAACTTTTAAATAAATAAAATATTTCTGTGTTGGAAAATTCATAAGATTGGGTTTGGTTTTTCTCCTCATTTTCTTTTTTTTTTCTTAGGCGTGGAGAGTTCACGAGAACGTGAAAGAAAAATGTATGTATAGAACAGAAAAAGTGTATATGAGTGTGTTTGTTTTTATATAGCGACAGAAAAATAAAGGAAAAACTTTTTGCCCTGAGTTTGCACTTTTCTCTGCCCTCGTTTGCATGTTATCCTATTGTCTAGTATTTTTGTCCCGAAGTCTTTTCTATTGTATACAATTCTTGTTTGTTATTTTCGTAATGGATGATGAATTGCACTGAAAAATATATATATATAAAATCAAAGGACAAATTTCGTTATAAAAACAAGGGATGATATTCTTCTTCTTAAAATATAAGTAATATAAGAGAAAAGAATAAAATTTCTTAATCATTTCTTTTTATTAGAAATAAGAAAGAAAAAATGTTTTATTCAATTTAAAATAGAACAAAATTTGGTTTACATTTAATCTTTAAAATATTTTTTAAATCGGAAACTGTTATAATATTAAAACAACGAAAAGGAATTTTAATCGAATTTTTTTTCTCTAAATATTAGATGAAATTCATGATATTTGTTACAGTTTTAAGTATAATATATTGCTAATTTCCAGTACCTCCCGAAGAGTAATGCAGCATGGACGTTTATCTTCACTTTTACTGGAAGACTTGGTACAAATCGGTTGACTTTGCTCTTCATTGCTGCTGGGAATTGAGCGACAATCAGTGGTCGCAGCGACAAAAAATTGGGCCAAATACACTTTGAATTGACACACAAAGTTTGTGCCTTTATTGTTTTGTTAGAATAATTTTTAAATTATTTAAAAATATATATATGTCAACCATTTTAGATATCAAAAGCTTTCTTCTGAAAGTATAACCTCCCAGAAAAATAGGTGTCCAAATGTGAACATCATGAGACCAGTTGCTCATTGAATATTTCTCTGGCTTTGTATAAACCCATTTAAAACATTTTTTTCTTTTTCTTAGAAAGAAGATTAAAAATTTGAAATAAAATTTTGCTAATCATAGAATATAATCTATAAAGAAAATCTTCTCATCATGAATTAAGAAATTAATCTATTTTATAAAATATAATTTATCAATAATCTTGATTCTTTAAAAGAATGTTTAAAGAAAAAAAACTTAACTAATAAAATATTTGTTTTGTAAATATATAAAAAAAAAAGTATTCAATCATTAAAAATGATCCATCATTTTTTTTTGTTTTCCTTTTTAATATGTCAAAGGTCCAAATATATTCTTTTTACTCATAATTATTTAACGTTTATATGATAACGAACTAATATCCAGTATAAATACCAAGAAAATAAAAAAACATCCTAATACTTATAATCATAAATAGTAAAAGAAAGCATTATCATTTTCGGCATCTTATTTGATGATGAGAACAATCGGAAACAATGAAGATCGTTTAATGAAAATCGTTAATGTCAATATTTTAAAGTATATAAAAAAAAAATCAAAACACACCATAGTAGGACAACTTACAATTTCGCCTATTGCGACCTGACCGGCATGGAACTTTCGCGAGAATGGCTCAATCAATGGCATCATCCTTCAGCTCATATAGTTAACAAAGTTACAACTTCCCGCAAGTTCCTCTAAGGAACATTTAATATCCCCAAAAAATTTGATTAGCTTTCCTAATTCAACAGCCGGAAGCATCTCTAAGTTGGTAAAGATTGTTACTAAAGTTACTAAAAGATTGTAACGCTTGCGTGAAATTACTAAGCATGCCTGAAGGATATGTGTTACATCGTCAGCTACGTCCATACCCGCCAAATATCATTATCTTTTAGCATGTTTCCGGTAACGAGAGAGTACCTCCATTAGTGTACAATAACAAAACTGTGCATCACGATGACTATATGGCTAGGACATCTAGGTATATTAGGTACACTATCTTAAACCAATTATTTTAGTAAGGGAAACTAAAGAACTAAAATAAAATATAGTAATTCTAACCGAAATTTTGGTAATTTCAATTTCCTTTTTTCTATGTTTTTCTATGTTTTTCTATGTTCTTCTATGTTCTATAATATATTTCCTTTTTTTTTGTTCGTTCTATTATTATAAAATGTATTATTCATTATTATGTTGTTAGAAATATGATAACAAAAATGTTTTTATAAAATATAGAAGAATATGAAATATTTCTCATTCTATTACATTTTCCAATATATTGTGTAAAATATAGAATAGAAGATACAAAAGTCTACATTCGAGTTCATGGGCTCATATTGATGTGCTTTCATAATGTTGCCGACATAATGGTTGAACATCATTTCAACAATGTTCAACAAAAAAAAAACAGGGAAAATGACAAAAAAGAATATAAAAGCTCCTTTTATTCTCGTTATTGTATGTAGAAAGTTTTATGTCTCTCTTTCTAACATATTTTTGCTATGTTTTAAATTTTCCCAATATATATACGCGTGCTTGTATGTTCGATATGGGAAACCAGGACGAAAATTTATATATCGAAGTAGTATGTCTGTTCGATGATATTATAAGAGTTCGTTTTGAATTTGAATGGTGGTGAAGTTTTGATGGGGAAGGATGCTCTTGTTGTCCTTATTATTATATATATTTAGTTGTTATCCTTGTTGTCATATTGTATGTATTTGCTATTATTGAATGAGAATGACAACAAGAATGACAAACCCCAAAAAAAATGTATACATGGATAACAATTTATACAATAGAGAACATAAATATACAATAGTTGGTGCTTTTCAATTGTTGTTAGGATTTGAAATATGCGCGCACCCTTCTTATGTTCAAAGTCGTCTCATCCAGATATTACTTTCGTCATATATGTATATATATAGTAAGTACACCTACAATTTGACAGTATTTTGTAAGTCCTTATATCGGTTGTTATATAACATATAAAATATCTTATATTATATTGTCCCGTTTGTGATTGTGTATATTGTTGTTTTTCAAATATTTTCATTTCCATTTCTTTCTTTTCTATATAATCTTTTTAGACTTTTCTTTTTCTTTATAAAAATTGATATAGAAAGAAAAAAAGGAAAATAGAGATAATGCATTCACTATATTCAAGTTTTCACTACTATATATTTTACCAGGGATCGAAACTTTTTTCAAAAATTAATTTATGTTTGAATTAAAAATTTTTTTTCGGAATTTTATGAGTTATTTAAAGAACTAGAACCTAATTATATAATAAAGCTAAAAAGGTGTTTTGAAATAACTTATTTAACGATTTGTAGCGAAAAGGATTTACTAAAATATTAACTCTACTGGCACGACACTCATTATAGGAAAGAGATGATTATTTGTCGATTAGAACTTTTATAATACCATAGGCGATGCATTCAATTATGTTTAACCTAAACTTTTATCTATATAAATAAAATTGAAGTGTCTATGATTTCGAAATAATTGGCTTTTCCTAAGCTGACCTGCTTATTTGCATGATCCTAAATCTCAAAAATCTGTTTTCAAAATTTTTGTCTGTCTGTCTGAACCGACTTTGATAGAACTGTCACGGAAAAGTAGAGAACTTTGTAGGGAGTAATTTCGGCTGTATTTTATCCTTAAAAATATTTAGGGCTCCCGCGAAAATTGAAAAACGTGTAAATTAAGGTCTTTATCTTCGAAACTTTACAACTGTTATTGCTGATAATTAACAGGGCCCTGATAAGATAATGACATTGGTGAAATTTTTACCTTAGACATATATAATAAATCCGTAACTATATCTGATTGTTGGTTTGTCCCCTAAAGACTCGAAAACTACTGAACGGATTTTAATAAAATTTGGTACATGTGTAGATGTCTTTCCAACTTAGAGTCTAGGATACTTGGATTTTCTATGGGCATTGCAGGGGGGAGGAATATAAAAAGTCCCTAATTCGGTCAATAATAGGCAGATTGGCATGAAACTTGGAATGTCAATTCTGGCCAACTGAAAGACTAGTATATATTTCCATTCGATGAAGAGTTTCTGGTGGCCAAAATAGAAAAACATCATGAGACTGGGAATGTATATTCTGGATAGGGCAATAGAAGATGAAATATGTCTCTAAAGCGGGAAAGTTTTTCAAAAAAGTTCTTCTGAAACTTTTGAAAGGGAATTTATTGGAAATGTTTAATAAAAATTTCGAACCCTGCTATATACTATAGTGTACTGTCATTTTCTTTTATATAAAATACGAAAATCATTATCCTTGTTTTCCATTGGAAAAATTTATCTTTTGTACATTTTCTTTTTTTTTTTGTATATAATACATATAATTTTCGTTATTCCAATGTTTTGTAATCACTCATACTATTCAATTGGAAATGAAAATAGGAAACAAACACGAGTATTGTCATGTTGTCATGACAACATCCTATTCATTGTAGAACAATATATGTGCTAGAATACTGGAAAAGTATTAAAAAATAAGTATATACATTTATAGTTAAATAGAAAAGGGTTTTTCCTTTTGGAATTGATGAGGGAGGAAATTTTGATGGATTTGAATGCACCAGTTCATTTTGTACAGGTAAACTTTTCTATGTAACAACTAAAATTTACCATTATATTGTTATTTGGTATAATAAGGAAAAAAAAGGATCTACTTGTTTTATTTTAATAAATATTGTGTTGTTTTTTTTTCTTCTCTTTTTGGTATAAAATTCCTGAACAGAGGAGCATGTTTCTGTTATTTAATTCAACTGTTATATATTTTGCTTCTGTTCTATTTGAATCAGTGAATCTTTCCTCTTGCCTCTTCAGTTTTCATCATTCATTCAAATTCCTTTTTATTGTTAACATTGTTTTATTTTCAATTCGTTTTGATTAAAAGACTGTTACCAATGTTACTGTATCTAGAAACAATGTTTCCTCATCCATACAGTCGTCTGAATATCTATCCTAGACAAACCTATGTGTATCTAAAACCAAATGAAAAGAATAAATTGATGGATGGATAAAAAAAAAATGTTATCCTAAATGGATACAATTGATTGATTTGTGATGGAAAGGATTATATTGTTGCTTCAAGGTGAAATGCTCTCTTTTTTTGAGCAAACAATGACAATATTCAATAACTAAAAAGTACAACAGTATTGATTGCAAATAGTAATTTTTTTTTATTAGTCCTTTTTACTACATTATATAAAATGTCTTGGTTTAACCATTTCTCTTTCTAATCTTTCAGAACGTACATCTGGAATTTTAAGAATTTCACTATAATCATCAACACGAGGTACTTTAGCCAGATACTAGTATTTAGATGCTTTAAACATCTTTAATAGAAAGTAGTATACCCCTAAAACATCCTTCTCCTTTAATGAATTTATTTTAAATTTCTGGTATTTTTTCCAGTTTTAATTTGTTAGTTCAATCAATTATTAATATTAGTAAATATGTACAAATTTTCCAAAAGCAAAAAATTTATTAATTTCTTTAAGTACACACATTTCTATGAAAGTAAATCAAACATACGAAAATCTCCTCTTAATAATTTATACAAATTGAATATCACTTCAATTTACCAGAATTATTGAATCCTTCTTGTGAAGTGTACATCTCAGTCACAGATTTCATATACAAAAAGCCAAAGCCACTTATGGACAAAACAACTACTGACTAAACTATGAGCAATCATAACATAATCCTTGAGTGTTTTGTTGATGATGTTCAAAACCCTCAAAAGTAAACAGGGCATCACTATCTCTATTCTTTTGTATCTTATCTTGTTAGACACATCATTTTCTCATGTATTTAATAATACCATATATGCCACAGTAACATCTTATTGTATGGTAACATTGGTTTATATACCGATTAAGTTTCTTATTATCCAATTAAATAGTAACGAAAACCCTCTTAAAAGATTCGTAAGGCGTACAAGTATGAAACTGGCTATATAAGTCTCCCCTTAATTAGTCTTATCTTGGTTCAACAGTTTCAAACTCACTGCTGGTTAGATGGGTAGTAGTAAGTAAACCGTCATGTACTATATAAACATTCTATCACTTGCAATGTTTGGAGTACTTGAAATGGCTGTTGAAAAATGCCAAGGGCGTTGATTAAGATGATGATGATGATGTTGTGTCAGAGAATAGAATAGAGAATATTGAAGATTTCCTCATTTGCCATGCCGAAATACACCACCTTCAGGAGTAAAAATACTCTGTCGCGTGTTTTAATTTCATTAAAGGCCTTTTCTTATAAGATGGTTATCATTTGCTTTATCCAACTCCAAAAGAAAAAAAAAAGGAGTGTGCATTTTTGTTTGGAAATTTTGTGGTTGCGTTGCGCTATTGGGGATTCGTTTATTAAGAGGTTTGCTGAATCTTAAGGGACAGAAAATGTATATAAAAGGGTATATGGAAGACATAAGCTATATCTTCCATTGTCTGGGGGTGTGTACATTTATTCGTTCATGAATTTTGTAAAACCTTTTATACACCTTCGTGTTTTAACAGATGTTTTATCTTTTCATTGTCGGAAGTTTTATATTATATTTCAAACTCGTTTTTATTAGAATAATCATTTTATATATTCGATATATTAGAGAAAATTGAATTTTATAATCTTACTAAAAATTTAATTACATTAAAATGTTGCCACACTTCACGTCTTTAAAAGAAAAGAAAAATTTGGTCTAGATTTAGACCTTCTTTTTGTTTATACTCGTATGTTTCATGACAATAGGAAGAGTCACACGTACGCACTTCATTTCAATCATATTTAAAGCCACGTGACTTGTTTCATATTCGTTTTTAGAAAACATGAAAAACATATAACAACATAAATATAGTTTATAAATCAGTATAGTTTTCATATCTTTAAAATGCATATCGAAAAGATTTAGCTTATAAACTAGATTATTGTATGATGGGGTTGATGAAATTTTTATGCATATAACCAACGATTCCACCACCTACACATCATGGATAGACACGCAAGGATTTATCTAATACCCTTGTGTATTCGTTGACTATTATCATATTAAACTGAAAGATTTCTGTGGTCTGAGTTAGGGTAAAGTATTCAGTTAATACCATTCTTTATATATAGATTGACATTCCAAATCAATTCAATTGTTTGTTGTGATTCAATTAGGGGATGTTTTCTCTCAATCAAAATGGGAACAATAGTTCAAACTTACTATATAAGAATAGAATATTAGTTGAGAATGGGAATTGGATATTATGAAAAGGCTTTTAATAAAATTTTAAGAAAATCATTTTAAAATATTATATTTCTATTGAAGGCGATATAATCATGATTTTTTAAATAGAATGAGGATGTCCAGCACAGGTCTGTCAATTTCAGAATTATTGTAGATAAGTACAGGTTTTTTATAATTTCACATATTAAAACTTGCTTCCCAAGGATGTCCCAATATAATAATAAAATATGTACAAATTTGAAAGTGCGACAATAATAATTATGTTTTGGTTGGCCCTGTTCCATTTTATCGAAGTATTTGGCTTCCCGCGTGTATGGACGTATTCTACTTGGACAAATGTACTGAATATGAAAGGTATTTTGGGTGAAGTCGAATACTCTTTGGTTTAGTTCTCAAATATTTAGTTTTGACTTCGACTGAACATTTATTTTGGTATTGTTGTTGCATCTGTACCACCAAGCTAAAACTGAATGCATTATGGTAACTTGAGTTTTACATAGGTTCCGGTTACAAATATGATCCAAAAGGGGTGTAATTGTATTTTACAATGGGTTTGTATTCAACAAAGTCTTATTCTGTATACTCTGTAATTCATCCTATTTAACAACAACAAAAATATTGATATATCCCTTTCTTTTAGGTTATAATAATACATATTTTATAATACATCACTCTAATACATTCTTTTCTTTCTTTTATTTTTTTCTTTTTTAATTCAACAATGTCGACGTGGGGTTAAATGGCTTTCAGCTCTTTTAACCTAACAAACAATTCGCAAAATACTTTCTATAATTAAGAGCTATTACAACACCATCTGTATACTTCATGTATATTCATAATAATCTTTAATACTTTTCATATTTTCAAACCAAATACCATTGTTGCCCTTACATAGAACAAAAGGGTGGAAATATTCATAAAATAATGGACACCCACACTTTAGAATTTATGTTATCTATGCCACACCCATTATACTATGTTTTAGGCCACTAGGTATACTAGAACTTTGCACCCAAACAAGTTCATCCTTTAAAAAACTTTATATCATCATCAATCGTCATTATTATCATGATCATGAAGGTACCTACTATATTCATATGGAGTGTCGTCTGTCCTGCATAAAAAAGAATAGTACAAATGACACACAAATATGAAAGAAAATATTAATAATAATAATAACATAAATAAAATGGGTCTCATGATGAATGGCATTGCATATGCTGACACTATTTATATACGACAGGTGAATGAATATTTAGGGGCGCGGATATTGCTTGGAAATGTGTACAATGGAAATATTATTTTTATAATAAAACGAAAAGGATATAAGTTCTCTTCTTGAAGATTGCAGGAGATTGCAAGTTTGAATTTTAAAAATGAGTTGTTTTCAAATTGTGCATAAGAATTGCAAGGGTTGTTTTGGGACCTTTATTTGTTTTTGTTTAAAGCTTTCTTTAATTGTGCGATATTAATTGATTTTTCATTTGTTTTACCATTAAGGGATAATAATTCGAACATATGGTTCATCAAATATTGATTTTAATAACCGAATTTATAGCTGAAATTTGAATTTTGGAGAAAGGGTAAATTGAATAATCGATAAAATATAAAATACACAAGCAATATATACATATACATATTTTTGGTCCTTATTCAGTGTCCTTTTTCCGATCCTCACTAAATTAAATTTGTTTCAACACAATTATCTAAGGAATAAGTGTTCTAACTTTCATTGGAATCGGTTAAGAGTTTTCCGAAATAAAAATAAGTCTCCGATTTCAAAAATCACCCATGGCTCAATTCTTAGACCAATACCAAAGACAATAGGGATCTATTTCTCATAATTCTTGACCAGATCTTCAAATTTCGATTCCGTTGAATAACGTGTCAGAGAAATATCGTGCAAATGAAATTTTAATACAATTAAACAGGCGAGCAGGCAGACGGACGAACGGACATTGTCTAAAAATAGGCTCTTTGAACTCAGAAGACCGTAAAACGTGACTGACAAAAAAAAATTAAAACGTATATACATATGTATAGAGAAAAAAGTCTATATGAGTTTTTGTTTATAAAAATGTCCCAAAATAGATGTAAATATAATTTTTGGTTTATCTAAAATCAGCCGACGGTAAAGTAAAAATCGGATACGCTCATCATAAAATGTAATTTCCTCAACATTTTTATCATGAAAAAGTTAACATCAAAAATCAACCATATAGAACCACAAATCGTGAAAATAAAATATGTTTTCCTTTTTGGAGTCGAATTCATTTAACACCCTTCTTTCAAAATTCCAAATTTTTAATCAAATAAAATTTTCTAAATTCTTGAGGGCTGTTAAGCAGTCACCCTTGAAAAAGAAGCAAAATACCAGCCCTCTCTTATCAATGAAAAACTAAAGGTTTACCTCACAAATCAGATTAGATTTTTGGAAATGTAATTGTGTGTAAAGTACTTTAAAACAGATAGAAACCAATATTTGATATGATATTGTATTCATAAAGAGACGTGAGATCTTGTACTTGAGATTTGAATACAATAACGTATCCATCCATCAATTCGGAGGAGGATTTAAAGGCACATTTATATACTTGAAGCGAACAGACTAACTCTTTTTCCACTGGATGGAAAAAATATATATATATATACATCCTTTTAAAATCAGATCAGAACTTTAAGCTGCTTAATTCTGTACTCTTCTTTTTTTCCGATTTAACCATCTAGTTCTTGTACTGTCCAAACAGTTTCGATATAATTCCAGATAAGGATTAAATGTCAATTCAGAAATTGCAAACACAATAATGGAAATTGGAATTGAGAAAGAATTGTGACAATATCACATGAGTGGATCTTCTTTTATATATTCACATTCTTTGTTGAACTTGATGGGTGTTCTAGATATTGTTGGGTGGGCCTCTTACTTATTATGTAACCAGCGAAATAAAATTGAAATATTACAATTTTGGATATAGTTTGAACTAATTTCAGAGAACTCGTGCAACACACCTAACCGACATCATATTTTAATTTTTTGTATTCCAAAGATGTTATCTTATATAAAATTGTTGTCACATGCCATATACGTAAGTATGGAGAAATTTGATAAGCCAATGTATAACGTCTAGTATGATGTTCTCCCCCAAACAAAAAGTAATCAAATCCGCAATTGACTTCAAGATTGAATAGAGAGAAAAAAACTCTGTTTTTCTTTTGAATAAAAAAAAAACATTTTCTTTTCATAAGATTGGTTACCTTATGTAAGGATTCTTATTTCTCTATAATATATAATATGCTGTAATTTCCGTCTCATCCGCATCTATAGAATTAAATCGAACCAAAACAATTGTATTGAATCTTGTCAAATCCACCAGAGATTTTCGAGATGGAAAACAAAGACTGAAGTATTGGGAAAAAAAAAGAAAATTTGAAAACAATACTTAAACAGTTCTCCATTTATACCCAATTCAATCTCATTCATCCTATAATATTCCTAGTGATATGGTAAAGATATAGAAGAGAACCTGTTCTGTTCTATATGAATATACACGGATTCAGAAAACGTACTGAGGCAGATTATAATGAATCTTTTGTTTATCAATCCATTTTAGACGTTTTTTTTTCCTTTTGTGAATTCAATACGAGAAAAATTGATGAATTGTGGAGGTCGCTAGAGATTCAATGGAAGACAAGAAAGAAAAAAAGGGAAATACAATACAAGAACACGTTAGAACAATAAGAATCGAGATTTTCTTTTTACTTTGGAATCGAATCGAATTGTTAACTTGTGCAGTATTTATTAATCGTAAAACCCTAAAGGGTAAGTTGTTGTGAACAGAAGAAATTTCCCGAAGAAAATAGAAGAACAACTTCATCAGTAGTATAATAATGATGTTTTTATGTTTTTTACGAGTTTTTAATTAATAGGATTTATTGATTTAGGCTGTGTGAAAATTCGAATTAATTAAAGACTAACGAAATATTTAAATGGGAAAATTATTAAACAGGTTAATAAAAGATTCTTAGGTGTAATCACTCAAGAAACTACAAAATTTGGAACAGCAATATTGTTAATTAATTGCTAAATCATAGCATATCAATTTAATTCAATTTATCCTATCGAATCGATAAATTTTAATAAGTAATTAATAACTAATTTACCTAATCTTTTTGATATTTCTGAATTATGCATCTTTGGATTATCCTGAGCAATTTTCCTTCTTTGTAAACGGGACCATACCATAAAAGCATTCATTGGCCTCTTAATATGTTCCTCGCTGGGCCGTTTCGTTGTATTTTGGATCATCAAACTAAAAAATACATCACTAGAACAAAAATTTTCATCACATATATTTATAAATTACAACACAACAAAACAGGCGTGTCGAAAAAAAGAAAATTACTAAATAAATATAATATACGTATTACACGGGCACACACAATCATTCAAACTGGAAACTCAAAATGTACATAAATTGATAAATTCATGAAATTCGTCTACAATGTATCAACATCCGTAATATATACGAGCTCATATCAATTAATATTATATTATTCAAATATCTTACCTTGCACTATTTCCGGTGTTCATAAGACTTCCCATATTTTGATGCAAATTTGTCGAACTTGTTTGTGAAAGATGTGACGGATGATGATGATGTGAATGATGTGAATGATGTGCTGAAATCACCGATGATGATGGTGAAGATATTGATATTGCTGCTGCTGCTGCTGCAGCTGATGAAGTTATTGAACCCGCAGATGATGATGTCACAGATGAATGGAGATTTTGATGTAATGAATTTAATGCTAAATGATTATGTGAATGATGATGAGAACTATGCTGATGTCCAACAGATGGCACTGATGAAAGATGATTTTGAAGGCTTTGACTTGTCGATATCGATAATGGATGTGTTAAAGATATTCCAGATAATGATAATGATGGTATTCGTTCCATCATTATGAGCTGGAAGTTTAAGAAAAACGAAAGAAAAAAAGGATTTAGTTGAAAATATATATCATTTTATGGTTAACAACGTTATCATTGTGGCAAAACACGAATTTACTTAATCTAAATTATATCGAATCGATAATTTTCAATATAAAAAATATAGTTTTTTGCAAAAATTAAAAATATTCCCGAAATCTCCTGCTGTTAGCAAGTTGATGATCGACTAAATAAAACAAAATTCTTTTTTTTTCGTGTCTGTGTTCTTTCTTGGTTTTATTACTTTTTCTTTAAAAAGAAGAACAAAACCCCATGATGACGACCTTTTATAATCCCACTGTGAATCACCTGATCAAACATAATTAAATATTTTCACACTCAGAACAATCAGCGATTTAATTAAAAAACAACAGAAAAGATGTGTAGGTATATTTTAGGTTTTTATATCAAGAAGAATAAGATCCGAAAAATGCGCGTGCGAGCATCACAAATATACTTCAAACTTAAGCAGCGAATTCTAGTTGAGAAAAACATGTCCTTCTACATTTTAAATATGATCTAAAAGATTTTAGTTTAAGAATATATCGTTCAGTTGGAATTGTGGCTTTTTACACCTTTGCAATCAAAATCCAGATTTCCTACCAAGAGAAGAACAAAAAAAACCGTGTTTCTGTAAACGTTGACGATGGATATGCTGCTGGGAGATTCATTCAGAAAAATCCCGAAAAAAACCTTTTAAATAATATATTTCTGTCATTTTCTTTTGGGTAGTTTTTTTTGTATTCTTTTCGATGATATTCATTAATAGTGCATCCACCTAGTGGCTATATTCCATGCTGTGTTGATATCAGCGTCGTCTGTCATTTGAATTTGTTACTTGCGCGAAAATTTTTTGTCATTGAATTTTTATATATATTTTATTTTATTTTTGGACTATCAAAAATATATTCTTTTTATTAAAAAATCTTTTGAAATTACTTTTTTTTCTGTTTTTGTTTACAAGAAATTATGAGAAACAGCAGCAGCCTCCGGAATCAAGTTTTGTTGTATGCAGAAAATGGCCTTCCATAGGGATTAAGAAAATTTATGATGGTAACCAACCAATTCAAGTCGATTTGTGCATTTTTATTGATTTCATATGATTTAGTACAATTTTTGTATATATTATTATTTTTTTAAGGATATCGTTATTTTTAAGTTTGGGTTTTTTGTATATAAAAAAAGGTGATATTTAAAAAAGATTCTTATTACGACATGAATATGAATAAAAATCTTTTAATATCATTTTAAAATCACTTATTAATTAGGAATCATTAAATTAATGAGTATAAAATTATCAGATTAGATGTTCATGTCATAATATTTATAAAATTTTATCGAATCCTAATGGAATTGGTTCAAATTTTACACTTCATTACATTTTTAATTCACTTAATTGACTTATACCATATCTCGAATCATTTTATGATCCCCGAAGATAATTTTGAACCAAATTCTAACAGTTTTTTTCTTTAATTATATCATATCTAAATATTCTAATTAATTCATTTTCTTTGAAAATTAAAAATCTAGAGAATATTATGACCACAAATCGATCGTATCTGAAGTCGTATACTTCTTCACAGCCGAAAAACTCTTTCAAAACCAATTAACTAATTGATCCATCAAAAAAAGGGGTAAGAATAATATAAAAATATTTCAATAGGGATAAGCAAGATAAGGCGGTCTCGCCTTATGTCAGCTCCATCAATATTATGGTTTTTTTTCTAGTCTCTCTAGTGGGGCTAGAAAGGACTATGTAGTAAGTAAACAAATGAATCCACTTACAAATGCCCATTAAGAGCGTCGCTTTATTTCTTTATTTTTTATTTTTTTTTATTTTGTTAACCCTTTTTAATCCTATAATCTACTATAAAAGCTTATTCTATTTTCTTTCAATCCAGTTTGAATACCCATTCTAGAATCCCAGAAAATTCATTATTCTAGAAATGCTTGAAGGGATTTTAATGTGCGGTCGGAGATATATAATTATAGTTGTGTGTTGACATTTTAAAAGTCCATTTATAAACACCCTTTTATATGGGGACAAAAGAGATAGACATAATATAAGACTTACCATATATACTAAATGAATATATATAAGTTAAGTAGAGATTTCTGGAAAAGAAAGTTCAACTTAAATGATGGGAGGTCGTGCTTTTTTTTTTTTTTTGAAAAGGGTATGTGGCGTAAGTTTTCTCATTCAAGAAGGACATGTAAATATTCTTTTATGACATACCTTATTGACACTTTTAAACGCCCATCATTATCATTACAAGCTTGTTATTCCATTGAAAAGATCCTGTTGGGATTGAAGGGTGTAAAGTACGTAGTCAATCGCAGTGTTTGAAGTAATTTAAGTAAATTGTGAAAAAGGTATTTCTGTCGAAAACATTTCTTTAAGAGATTTGAATAAAATCAATAATAAAATTTTTTATACATTTTTATATTTATAGTAGGATCTTGAAATATTATCAGACATTGAACCTATTTCAGATTGTTTAGATAGCACTGTGATAGCACTTCTTGCGTTAACAAAATCTATAAACGGAAGTAAGATTTCTTGTTTACTAATTATGTGTTTTTTTAAGGAAAAATAAACGCGGATAAAATACATTTATACGCGCCTATTTAAGGAATGTGGACTATCCGTGTCTAATTTAACGACATTACTTAGTATCTATCTAGATGATAGATGGCACAAATCAAAACTTTTGTTCTTTATAACAGTTTTGAAATTAACTGAAAATTTTGAATCTTACGTGATTTTGGTCATATTTTTTATTATTTTTTGTTTTATTTGGTTAAAACAATACTTCAAATAGCCGTTTCCCGAAATATTATTTGTTTTAATTTCGTTATTTGTCTAAAAAAAAGAATTTTTAATTTTTTTTAACCTCAAAAAAGATGACTGCAGTTCCATCAAATAATTTCAGTGGTTCGAAATCAAAAGTTATAAGAACACAGAAAAATCGTTTTTTCGAGATATTCCCAAAAAAACACAGCAATTGAAACAAGAATAATGACCAAATTAGGTAATCTAGATATGGAAAATCCTGCGTGGCTTCCTTAGCTTCTCCACTAAAACACTGAGAACTCGATTTAACAAGAATCGAGATTGTACTGTATTTATTTTAATTTTGATATTAATAAATTTTATATTAAATTCTCTATACTATGGATTGAAAGTGTATACAAGTAGATATTCTGTATATGGTAGAAGGTGTGGTTTGTACTTTACTACGTAATAAAGCATAAACCATAAAGGAGTTCCAATAATCTATAAACACTCACCTAAACTTTGTTATTTTATAAAATACAATGTAAAAGAAAAAAATTAATATATAACTCTCGAGTGGTTAATAATTGGCTGAGTAAATAATAAAATATCGATATTATTCATAATAATAATAAATTTGTTTTTTTTTTTGTTCATATAGTTCATAATGAATATTGTAAGTTGTTCTTTTTTTATTTTTAATATACTATAATATTATTCAAGTACACTTCTGGGGCCACTCAATATGGTCGTCAATATCAAACTTGCACCTCATTTTATTCAATTTAATCAATTCCAATTAACGTACAACAAATTTTCTAAGCCACATAAAATATTAAATATGTACATGAATGTTACCAAATGATATGTGGGAGTATAACATAATTGTGGTAAAAGGGATTAGAAATAAAATTATGTATTTTAATATTTTAAGGGGGGGCGCCCCAAGTAAAACACTGGAAAACAGGGTGATTTCTTTAGGAAAATCGATCCTTTTCAAATTTTGTTATGTATTTATATAAACTAAAGTTTCTGTTGGTACAAAAAAAAAATATTTATTTTAAATATTATAAAAATTGAGGTAGTGTGTCGCCATTCAGTCTATAGCGCCTATTGATGGTAGAAATGGGACAGAAAAACAGTCAAAACTAGCAGTATTTCAAGGTATTTTCGTCATAACTTTGTTTCCTCTTTTCAAAATTTTCTTTAATTCGCAGGTAATCTAGACCCTAATAGCTTAAATCTATTCTGTAAATTTTATTCACATTGGTGCATTAGTTTTTAAAGTATATTGCAAAAACTTTATGAATAGGCTTATTTTCTCCTAGGATTTTTTATTTCTCCATTATTCTAGAACCGATTTTAATGGAATTTAACATAGTATCGCTTATTTACGTAGCTAATACGTGTGAACAATTTAAAGAAAATTGCTTCACAAATTTTCCAATTAAATCCGAAGAACCATATAAAAAACGACGAAACTTTCTGATCACCCTGGTTTTCGCTTAATAACTTCGCTTTCCCTCAGTCGATTTTGCTGAACTGCAATACCAAATACAGTTAAGGAATAAGCAACTCACATTCTAAATTTTATCGAAATCGGATAACGTATTTTTGGTGGTGCCTACGATTACGTTTTAATTGTTTATCAAATTGAATTTTCCAAATATTATTTAACTATAATTTTTACTTTTCGTTATTTTAAGTTAATTAGGATAGAAAATCGATTTGAAAACGTCTTTTCTAATCTGAAAATAATTAAAACACAGAAAATTATAAAATTCATTAATTTATCAATTAAAATGTTTTTTTTTTTTTTGAATTTCTTGTTTCGTAATTTGAATGAACATATTGAAATAAAATAAAAAACAATGTAAAAGCATTCTTGCTGCGAATGGAGAAAGCCTTCCTTTGAATCATATCCTTATATATCCTTCTATACATAATGAAAACAAAAGCTGAAACCTTCTGCTGGGTGCCATAAGATATTATATTATAAAACACCTTCAAGGCAATATTCATAACTCTCTTTTGAATATTCGGAATGAATGAATTTTTGAATAGAATTTTGAAATAACAAAACCAAATACAAAACCATTCTGTTTTATTATGAAATATAATTCATTATAATTATTCTCAGTGAAAATGAATTTATATGAAATAATCAAATATAATGACTTTTCTGTAAATTTTTTGTATGGCTTTTTTTTTGGCGGTGGATATTTAAGGATTCCATTATTTATAAGAATTTTTGTTAATTAAAATTCAAAAGGAAAATTTGAAAATTCCAAGAATAAGTTATTAAGTAATTGAATAATAGAGAGAAAAAAAGAAGAGAGTCTTATGGGAATTTCAATCGTAAATTAATAAAAATTATTTATTATTTTAGAAGAAAATTAAGAAAAAGCTGTCAAAATTCAGAACAGTCTTACAATGAGTATAAAAGTTACAATTATTACCAAAATGCGCGTTGAAAATAGCAATTTATAAAATTGCGATTGTAACTATTGCGTGTTCAAAATTCAACGATAGTAACTTTATTGTTTATAAATGTGTAAAGGCAGTCGAAACTGGGCCTAGAATTTGATTGGATTTTCAAAATTGCACAGATAAAACTTAAATTATGGTAAAATAATAAAAATAACCCAGAGAAATAGGTCAGGATTCTTAACTAAATTTTTAGAGAACTAATTTTGTCGATGGTCACACGAACAAAATAATGGGTAGCATCAATACGAAGGTTTCCTTCTATATTTCAAGATTCGGCAACCCTAGTGCTACTATGTGGCAACTGGAATCTCTGTCGTAAAGTTTGATATTTTTGATGGGATACGTACTCAGAACGTTTTGACGTACAAGCACTATTTGTGTTGTATACAGTAACTTGAAAAACTCATCTCGGCCAAAAAAATGTTCGTCCGATTATTTTTTATAACTTTTGACGTTGATTAACTCAACAACAGTGCATCGATGAACTTAATTCGATTTTTGGCGATGAAGAACCATCAAGAACCAGTGTTTAACGTTGATTTACCGAATTCAATAGTGGTCATAGTTTCCTCAACGCCAAATTTCGTTAAGGTCGTCCAAAATCGCTTTTTGTTCCGGAAAACATTGATGCTGTACGTGATATGATACTGCAACATCATAATGTGACATATCGTAAGATTGGAGCATCCTTGGTTGATACGTTCAAAATGCATGTTTTGGTCGTATTTCAATCGGAGTGGAAAAAGTGCTTCAAAAGTTGGTTCAAACGCGTGCAAAAGTGTGTTAATCTTCATGGAGAATATTTTGAAAAACAATGAAGCCATTTTCGATGATAAATATTTGTATTTATTCTCTAATCCCGAAATATAAAAGCAAATCCTCGTACTAAAAGTTGTTAAAATATAAAGCAGATGTTTACCTAATAAATGTCCTAATTTCGTCCCAATTTTCTACGTTCATGTGGTCATAGGTACTCTCATGAAGGAATTTCTTTCAACCACCTGTATTTTGGAGGATATTAGAAATTGCCACATAATTTTTTTCTCGGAATGATCAAAGGAATCAAATTCTTAGCACCTTAATATGAAATATTGGAAATACAGTGGTATTGTAATAGTTTATTTAGGACCTAAATAGAGGCAGTAATTCCCTTATTGGGATCTATAGCACTATATTTTGATTACTTTTTATTAAATCTTAGGAAAATCATTTTTTTTAAAAAATAAAATTACAATTTTAAGAAGTTATCAATTAAAATACAAATAATATTAGAACTTTCCGTCTTTTTTTATTAAGTTTACTAAAAATCAAATGGCAAAAGTTATCTAACAAATAATTATGAAAATAATGAAAACAAAAAATTATTCTTCGAAAAAGAAAAATAAAACGTTATTATCAAAATTTTTTGAATCTATTTTCATGAAAATTCAAATATTGATATAATTTGAACAAATATTTTCAATAAAAAAAAAGAACTTATTCAAAAGTGATCATTAAACTCACCTCACATGATGCCAAATTATTCTTATTTGAAATTATTAAAACAATTGTCAATTGATGTCATTAAAAACAAATGTCACAAGTTATTAAATTAAATAATTTGAATAATAAATAGTATTATTTAATCTGTTGTTTACGTCTGAAAATCATCCAACTGCGATGTGCTACACGTGTCAGGCTAATAGAATGGTATAATGGAAATACACCCATGAACAATATTGTAAATAATACACCATATCTTAAAAGATACATTTTTAATATTGATATTTATGAAATGATCTTGTCTAAAGTTTGGTATCATAAATTATAATTGTAAATGGTTAAATATGATCACCTGGAAATGTTTTAGTACGAATAACTGATCCACGGAGATAAAACTTTGCGAAGAGACTATCACCATACTAACTAAAATACTACCATGTTTTCGGTTACTATTAAAAATGGTTCCTTTAGTTTCTTTTTTATATAATTTTTATTACATTTAAAATTTTTATTAGATTATTTTTTATGATTATTGCCATCTTGTTAATATCATCTTCAGTTTTTATATTTAAATTTTATAATATTGAAGTTTGTGCGTTATTTTCTTCGGATGATCATCGCGATCATTTTGGTGGTAACATTTTATGAGTTTCTCGACATTGGAGTTTTGATATTGATGACCGATCAGTCATATACAATAGGTTTCAGCCATTACAAAACTTATTCAATATATATGAAATTAATTGTTTTGATTTTCAGGTTCAGTAACATTGTCAATATTATAAAGTTGATTAGATTGGTATAATTTAGTTAAACGTGTGCACGATCTTCAATAAATTTGTTAGTTTCTCATAAAAATCGATTCTAGAAATATTATGCGGTAGAGATCCCAATAATATAAAATAATTTTAATGAAATGGATTGTGATTGGTTTAAAATTAATTATGGAACAAAACCATAACAACATAAATAAATTATATTTGGAAGGTTCGAAATATATTGTATTTTTTTTAGTTTTTTTATTGAAGGCAGTTTACTATACCACGATTAATGCGTTACTGATGTACACGGATTAAAATTTGTTATGGTTTTTATATATGGTTAATTAGTGAGTGGCCTTGCACCCATTGTGTGTTAGACTGTGATATTAATCAAATCAATATATTAGAAAAACGAAATTTTCTTTTTTGAGTCTTATTAAAATGAAAGCTATAACAAAGTAAGTTGGGTATGTAGCTTAAATTTTCTAAATAAGTATCATAAAACTGATTACAGGCTATATATCTATAAGGTTACATAGTAAATCATAGTAGAAAGCCATATAAGCGCGATATAGTTGTCTTTGTAGATGAAATTTAAGAAGATCACATTAAAAGAGCTTTAATACGAAAGAAAGTGACGAGTCTATAATGTTTAAGGATATTAGTGCACAAGAAAAACCAGTTAAATACACAGTCGTTCTATAGTAAAGCCTTATTTATCGAGATTTTTCAGGTATACGTATTGAAATTTGCCAGTAGAAAAACTTAAACCAGCGTCGTTGTCCCCCCTTTGAAAATTATGTATAGCAAGGACTCACTTTTTTGTATTTCTCTCGGTTCTTTTCAGACAGTAGTCTTTGGAAAATTTATGAGTCCATTTCAAGGACTCTTATGTAAAACCTGTCCGTCGGGCTGTGTAAAAAACAAAATGGTGGACTAATTTACGAAGTAATTTACATGAAAATTTGGGTAAGTTTATTTTAATTCTACTATCAGAAGACAGTGAATGCTATTTATTTTCCAGTAAGTCCCTGAATAAGTTTGAAATTCCAAATAAAAGGTAAGATACGGAACTCAGTTACTAATAAAAGAATTTGGATAAAACTAGATGAATAAATGAATTCAGAAGGAGCTAACTAAACCTTCGGATATCATCTGAAGAAAAGCTTTATAATAATACATAGTAAAGGTGCTATTTTCTCAGACATTAACTTGTGATAGTTACCGAAAAGTAAGCTTATTTTCGAGAAGGATTAATTTGTTTGAGAAATTTAGATACTCAATTTTCTATGACTCCAATAGTTCAAAAAAATCGTTTTCTTAGGTAGGTATATTAATAAGCTAGGTGCGACCATAGCTTCGTTTCTCTTCCGAAGCAATTAAAAATTGTTTTAAAAAATTTCGAGGTTCCTTGGTACGTCACAAGGCTAATTAGATATTGGGGCTTCAAAAATTCAATAGAATAATTTAGAATTTTGTCGGTGAAAATATTAAAGAGACACTTGTGTCCTTCATTACATTTATTTACTTTCCAGGTGTTATTCAATAGCATTTTGTCACATACAATTGGTTTCTAAAGGTATAGTTTCTTTATTAAATAAATACACACCCTCAATCCCTATCAAAAGAACTATATACGTAATATAACATAAATTAGGGCGCTGCTTTCACGGATTTTGTACATGTAATTATTCTACTATGTACTATAAAACAGGTTCCTTGTATATTTATTTTTTGTTCTGCCCTTGCAGCAATATAAGTAACTGACGACTATTATGGGCATTGCCTTTTCAGTTATGCATTGTACTGTTCGCCCCTGCGTTTCTTCAGTAGGCATATTCTGTATTAGGAAATACGAGAATTCTTATACAATAAGAACAACTACTTGAATTAAACTTCTTGAGAACTAAAAGAGAAGTGCAATGCTGTTGATGGAAATTTTGTGGTTAATTTTCTTGGAAACAAGTACCTGTATAAACTTAAAAATTTCAGTAGTCCTGACCATATAATTTTAAGACGTCTTTTTTTCGTGTTTTAGTTTTATATGAAATTACTTGAAAACTTTCATATACTTTAATTTAAATTTTACGGTCACTAGCCACTGGTGGAGGACTACTTTTCTGGCGCCTTTATAACTATTAAGTACAAAATTTTAATAGGTTAATTCGAGTTTTAGTACGCATATATGAGCATAGTATGGTACTTGTTCAGAATTTTATTACGAATTAATTGATATTAAAACAATTGTCTTTGAATGAACGAATTTTATATTCCATTAAAAAATAATATCATACAAAATCTTGGTAAACACTAAAATACACGCGACAAAAATTTAAATATAAAAATGTTAAATTCAAAAATATACAAGCTGTTTAAATAAGCTTTAATTGAAAAATATGTTCAGAAAAAAAAGACATCAAAAAGCATTCAATAAAGTTTTAGCACGGATGTTTTCTAGTGAAAAATAATAACAATTATTAAAAATTATATTTAAATTTAACATTCTACGTCATATGTTTTAAATTTGATGGAAACGTTTTTATCACAGAACCCATGATTGCCAGTTTGCGTAGAAGTTATAGTCTTTCTTGAAATATGTATTTACTATATTTTGACGTATTTTAACACAATCCTCTAACGACTTCATATATTTGGAAAAGGAATTGGAATGGATAGTATTTCTATTTACAGAAAAATGAATTAACCACGAGTAGATCACATATAACGAAATGAATAGGAACATTGAGTCACAGTGAGTCCTATTTGCTTTGGAATAATACAATTCATGGTAATACTTACGCTTATATTAATTCCATCGCGTAGTATGATCACATGCTTGAGAATCTGCAAGATTGTATTTCATGTAGCTGAAATTCATTGCATTCATGTATAGATAGAAAATTTAATAATAGCTTTAGTTAAGACATTTTTTCTACATATTTTGACTTTAAAATAGCCCTGAATCCGTCCAATTACTTGGTAGTAGCAGCAGTAGTTAATTACTTAGTTAGTTAGTCAACTGCTATAATTTGCCCCTTGCAGTAGACGAATTAAACGGATATTTCTTGTTCCCTTTTACATTTAAACACTTAAAGTCAATACCGAGCTAGCTATCAAAAAAAATACGTATATATTTCAGAGTGACAAATTGGAATTTAAATAGAGTTTAACTTTCAAGGTTTAAGTGAACCTAAACTTAAGCCGTGAATTTACCTGAACAAAAATTAAACTGAAAATATGATTGCGAAAATAAAGTCCTTCATGATGCCTTCAATTGCTTATTATCACGAAATAAGCAGTTACAGAAACCGAAAGGGTACTAAGGAAAACGCTAATGAAGCAATCCCGTATGCTCAACAGTCGTCTTGATCCACTGCAAATGTTTTAAATTAACCAATTTTTGCAATTTTGCGTTCCACACTTAAAAATTCAGAGTTCTCGACACACTCCGAATGGTGTTCAATAGAGACCATCCCGTTTCCGTGTATATTTACTGGAATTTTATTTATTATCCATCGGAATCTTTTGGTAAAACAATAATTTAGATATTTTAATAACTTTTTGGATATTAAAAAGAAATTCTTTTACATATTATTTAAAAAAATGAAATTATGAAATGATATACTAATTTTCATACAGTACCCCAAAGTTTCCAGAATTAATGCTGGATGATGCAACATTCTGGATAAAACGAAAGTTAGAATAGGGAAATGGGGTAGTGAAACGCCAATTAACGCCACTTGTATGATGTTTAGGACATATTAAAAAGCTCTATTTCGGTATAGAAAAAGCGTTATCTGCTGGGACTCACTCGGTCGCACTGATTGTTTTTATAGTGTGTGTCCTTCGACATGTGTGTCATTTTTAATAAAATACATTTTGGTAAATAAATAAAAATTTATAAAATTCATATAAAATATTAATATCTACCTTTTTTGTTTTTTTTTAAAAGTTTATTTAATATGGAACAAAAACTGACACCATTAATATTTCTTCGGTATTCAAATTAATTGTCAACACTTCATCACAAAATATTCCAAAAAAAGAGAAAAGTTCACAACTTTATTTATCCAAATTAATATTTCAAATCTAATCTTTTATTTTGATTACGAAAAAAACGTAAAATATTTTTTAAAAGAAATTTAATTTCTATTTTAAATTATTTCCAAAAAAATAACTAAAACTTAAAACTTGTTCCAAATAACTGCAATAAATCACGCACGCGGTCAACGAACACGTTTTACTCAAAAGTCCAAAACATTTTTTGTATCAAACATTTACAATACAACAACAAAATTAACAATAATCAAAAAAAGAGTTGCCAATAAATCACCAAAAAAAAAAAGCCAAATCAATTAGTTTTCAAATAAATTTTCTTTTTTTTTCGAACTGAATTAACAAAAAAACCTATTTAAATTGTTTTATTAAATAATTTGTTTTTAACTAGTTTTAATTTTTATATTTATAATAAAATTATTAATATTTTGTTTGTTTTCTTTTGTAAACATCTAAACCTGGAAAAACCTTCAACCGAACTGACATTTCTACTTAATCGTTATTTTTCAGTAAAAGAATAAATATAAAAATTGTTTCATACATGTGTACCAAAAAAAATAAACACACACACAAACACACATTTGATATAGAAAAAAAAACTACTTTTTTTTTCTTGTTATTTTATTCAACATTTTTGGCGTAGAGAACCTAAAAAATATTGCCGTTTTTATTTTGTTAGCGACTGTATTCTATTGAAATTTCAAAAAACGAATAGAAAACTATTCGAAAAAGAACAGTGGGATCTAAAATATCGACACAAAAAGAAAAATATTTGTACTAAACCACTAAACGGAACCTTTTTTGTATTTAAACTTAATTCACAAATACAATAATAGTATTTTTTTTTTTGGAAATATATAAATTTTATTACAATTCCGCCATAAGAAATATTTTTAATTTCGAATTTCGAAAAATAAAAAAAATATATAGTTTCTTTTCGAATTTAATAGAAAAACACACCTTTTTCACTTTTCTAAAATTTACAACACTGTTTTAATAAATTCGATCAATTTTTCGTAATTAATTACGAAAAACATAATTTCAAACAATCAATTATTATATTCGAACAATTTCCATACCGTTTTTGAGAACAAAATATTAATTATAAATCAATTTTAATTTATTTTTTTTTTTCGGAAAACTAAAACTAATTCGAACTGATTTTTCTACACTCGCGATGTTCAAAAACGGTTAAAATAGGTTCAAAATTTTAAAATGGAAAAACTAAAATTCATGTGCAATTTCTTCCAACGAGAAAAAACTGATTCCCCAACTTTTAAAAAGATATCTCCGGATTGGCTGTAAAATTCGATTGGTTCTAGTTGTGGCTATCGCTAGTTTTTGGTCCCCAAAAATCCCCCACTGTTGATAGAACTAAACCTAAAAGTAAATCCAGTTTTTCTCCAACATGTATATTTCATTTCGAAATATAGAAAGATGACAGCGCATTTCGAAAATCAGAATGGAGCCCCACAAATGCATTAAAAGATTCCTATTAAAATATATGGTGTCCAAAGCACGTGAGAGCAGAGCGAATTGTACCCGCAATTCCAAACTTTTAATACGTTTTTTTTTGTACTCGTATTGGTAACATGCGCGCTCTTAACTCATTTCAAACTGGTTTTTCCCCTTATTTATTTTTGATACTATCGAAAAAGTTGTTATTTATCTGGATAAACAGGTTGAAATGGTAATCTTGTAGGCGGTCGTTTTCTATAAAAATTTATCTTGAATTTTGCCTAAGAAATGGATACACTTGTATGGAATGAAGGAGTTACCCTATTGCCAATGAAAACAAGTGGGGAAAATTAAATATTTAATTTCGCCGGCATTAAAAAGTGGGATTACATTTTTCTATGAAGGGGTGGTTTTTATTGATCTATTCATTCAAAAGAAAAAAAAAATGGAAAATTTTCAATTACGCATGCTTTTGATATGAAACTAATATGCCTAAAATATATTTTCTTAAATGTATTGTAATCGAAAGAATCGAAAATGATTTGCAGTGAAAATTCTAATTGGACAAAAAGGAAATGGTTACAAAAATAAAGGAAAAATGTTACTTTCTTTTGGGTTGTTAACTCTTGCGTAGGCGTTCTGAGACATTTTCTATGCAAATACACAATGGTGGAAATTTCTCCTAAATGAAAATTTATTATTTTCTTTTTTTGGTTTTTGGGGAAACTTTTGAAAATTTTAAAAAAGAAGATATAAATTCATATGTTTGTCTGTCTATATTTTAAAGGAAAAAAAAATTATAGTAGCAGAAATTTTATTTGAAATTTTGAACTAGATTTAAGTTCCGAATACAGTGTTTATATGGAATAAAAGTGCGTGTAGAAAGCGTGAAAAAGCCAACACAATTGTTTAACTATTTGTAGAGAATGTAAAAAAAAGATTCTAACTCTCCATTCAAGAATAGATGAGCAAATCCAGTAATATATAAATGTACATTTTAAATCATCATTATTCGGTTTTTATTATGATAATGTGGTAATTGAACTTGGGTCTGGTGTACAATTTCGGGCCCCAACAACTGAATTATTGTCATATATTTGTAACCAGTCAGTATAAATTCTTAAGTGGGGAGCGTAGCGCAGCAATCATAACCATTAAGTCACGACTATCACAAACATAAAACAAATTTTGAAATAACAAATGTTTTTGGGTTGTTGTTCGGTCCTAGAATATACACTAGACTGTTGAACTTAATTGAAAAAACTTAAGTCGATTCGCTGCAATTTGCGTGGTAATCACAGGTGCTCAAATAATTTTGACAGTTACAATTTTCTTTATAAACTCTGATGAAAAGGCTTAACAACGGCGGGCAGTTGCGAGCTTACTCAAACAGCACATGTGACGTATAAGACTTAAAAGACGACTTATATCATAGTACACAATTGCAAAGTTGCAGTTAAGATCTATATGCGTCAAATGTGCTACTTGGGTAGGGAACTAATTAGCATTATTAGTTCCTAAAACATTCACACTGTTGACTTCGGCAAAATCATGATGTCTTTTCTAAGAAATTTTACATCCTGTAAGATTTTATGATAAATTGCATACTTCCTATACCTATTACTGTTTAGTTTCCAATATATCTAATTATTAGAATATGATATAAAATGAAATTTCTCTAATTTCAATTTGATGTCAAAGAAATTTTGAGATTTTTACTTATTTTTTTTTTCTTGAACAAGAAACACTCAGATTACAAAATGTCAAAGACAAGAATATCCATCCACAAGATAATGCTTATAGACGTTATTATGTGAAGAATAATAATAATAATATCCTATTTTGTCCTTGAAAGGTAATCCAATCTTAACTGCAAATCGATTGATACTTGAGATCATTCTCTTGAAGAATTTTTTGTTCACCATAAAAAAAGGAAAAGAATAAAATACATAAGTATATATATATTGATTAATCTATTCTGATATCTATTCGGGAAGGACAATCCGTATAGATTAAATATATAAATAATTCCCAGGTTTTGCTTTTGTTATCCTTATCTTAATTCCAGTATCTTTGAGCTTGACTAGACGAGTATCTATTCTTTTCTTTTTATAATTTCTACGAATGAAACATATCAGATTTTTTCTTTTTTTTGCAAAATCTATATGTTGGCTGAGTGTGTGGTATATTACAAGCCGCATTTGAAGTATTTTGAGGTCTTCGTTTTGATCGGATTTGCAAAATAAAAAATTGAATAACTTCAAAGTAAATTGGGAAACTTAAGAAAATAGGCCTTTTGCCAATATTCTCATCAAAAAGGGAATTTATGCAATTTAATTTCCTATTTACCAATTGAATTAATATCTAAAAAAAAGATTTGCAATTTTGATAAACAGAAATTGATAGAAAAAGGAAAATTTAAACGTAAGGATTAGGATAAAATTCTTGCCAAAAATAGACTGGAAAAAATTAGTTTTATATCAAAACAAAAAATTGTGAATAAATCTTTTCTTCATTCAAGAACATGAAAAGTCACTTTCAACTTTTATTTCCTTTTAGAATTTTCTTTTAGAGAAGTATTTTTAAAGAACTTTTTTGTATAATCCAAAGTGCATATACAATAGTATAAAATTCTAAGGAATACTAACAATTTCAATATTTTTTAAAGAAAACAACGAAAAGTGCAGCCATTTTTCGTTTATATTCATAAATGGGGTGAGGTTCGAATGTTGTATATTGCATGGCAATATAATGTAGTCTTAAGGACGATATATAAGAATAATATATAATAATGCTTCTTTGAAAGAGTATTTTCCTTAGATATAAACGGTGTCCCAACTGGAGGAGAAAATTTAAATTTTAACACATGAATTATTGAGGAAATACTCATAGTTTTATTTCAAATAACATCGACATGTTGCCACTAAACCTGAAATATAATATTTTCCAAATAGCCACTACACCTAGCCTCTGCAGGTTTCCATTCTTTTGATAAAATCGCGACTCATTTTTACCAGTAAATTCTCTGAAATTCTAACTCTTTAGGAGAAACAATGTTAGTCCTATATTTAATACTAGGACTAAAACTTCAATACAAGTAAAATATATATACATTATATAAAAAGTCCAGTCCAGCTTGATCGAGTCCAAATTAGGCTCACTGGATTTAATACGTTTAGGTGTTTGGCTTGTTTTTTTTTGCTAATAAACTTAAATTCTATATGCTCTCGACTAGCTACGTTTGAACTCAATTTTGATTGGATATTTTAATTCTCTGGGTCTAAATTTCGACCCACTCTCCTCTATCTTTCGACTCTTCACGTATACGTAGTTAAAGTTGTGTATCTAATCATTTAAATATGGTATCATCTTCTAAAGAAAATCATATTTAATAGTAAAACAAATACCTTTATTGAGTACTACATCTACCATCTGCTTTACCCCTCAAAAATGAGTAGATGTACTATGTTCGATTCATTGAATTTCATAATATATCAGATGAAATCCTTTAAATCGTTTATTCTACTTAATCTAATTCCAATTTTATCCTCATTTAACCCGTCAAACAGATGTACTAAACATATCACAAGAATTTATGGTTGTATCAAAAATTCATTAACAATAAAGTTTTTAAATCACATTTAATTTCAACAACAAAAATCATGTGGGTTCACAAAATAGAGCCCGAATAAGCTGAAAAGATTCAGTGATCATATCCTTCGGTTAAGACCTAATGCAATTCCGGATTACAGCTTGTAATCCCGTTCATATATTTATTTAATCAAAAAAATATTTAACCCTAAAAATTAGGTTTTTTTTTCAAGAAAAATTTAATATTGTATTAAAAAGGACAACAGAATAATATTTACACAAAATTATTCTTCTTTTAATGCACTTACAAAGAAAACGGTTTTCTTCTTCTTATACAGAAAGGATGATGAGTATTGTTTAATCCTTTTTCTTAGATTTAATTCTGTTTTCAATTTTAATTTGAAAGATATATTTTTCTTTTCATTTAGAATAAAACATAATGGAACTGTTGGTACTATGAGAGTTGAAACTTTTTTCAATTTAACTAAGTCTTTTTGGTGACTATTGTTTTAGAAGGATTCATTTGACACTTTTCTGAAAGAATTCTTATTATATTAGGATTGTACTTTTCTCACTTCTTCTTTTTTTTTTTGGTTAAATGTTTAAGTTGTTAGATTAAAAATGTAATCCTCTTAAAATTGTTAGGTTCTTTCAATTCTAAGAAATATCAACTGAACATCTGGAGACAGGGATTTGAAAGTGTATATGCGCGGAGATAAGAAATGACGGTGTCATATGTTTAATTGATATTTGACAGCGCTTTTCTTTTATGAGAAATTATAAGTCTAATGAAATATGAATAAACAATGAATAGATTCTAAAAATATAATCATTTACCCAAAACTTTTGATTCTTGGATATTGGGACTTTCGTTACAGGACCCCTCATATGCATATTTACAGACATATTCTAGTCAGAGTCATAACTAGTCATGATTGTGATAACTAATGTGACAAACACAATTTTTTAAAGACTAATTCGAATTCTAGTCCAATCATAACTTAGAGCTGAAAAGACAATCATAAGTTGTGACTGTATATCATAATAACAGTTCAAACAATCACACTTACTTTTCGACTTACAATTTGGGACATGATTATGAGTCGACTGCTGAAATACGAACATTTGTAGCAGTCATAACTTTGGTCAGAATCATAATTTTTAGTGACTCTTTAAATATAGATTAAGGGATATTAATTGACGCGATTACGGAATTTTTTACACTTAAAAGAAATCAAATTTTTTCTCAACATGTTTTGATATACAATAAGGTCTGCGTTTGACGTGAGACAACTGTATTTTAGAGGAAACAATTAATTTTACAATTCAATTTCATTTTGGTAATTTTTCATACTTTCAAATTTTTCAACAAAAAGAAAAACTGTCAAAACATCAAAATTAAAAAATCACACAACAGAACTAATAAAATTTGAAGTTCAACAAAAATGAAAAATTACTTTAATTGGCGGATTTTCTTTTGGCTAACTATTTTTTAGCCGCCAATTTACATTTTAAATAAATGAGTAGAAAAAGATAAATCTATTTTTTCTTTCTTCAGCAAATGGTTATAGTTTTCGCCCACCATCGGTCATAATTTTAAAATATATTTTGGTTCGAACAGTATCGACATCCATGATATATGATTATATTCTTTCAAGGGGCTTAGTGCCAAAGAGACAATTTTGGGAATATATGATATTTTATCTTTAAATATTCACGAGTTTTAGTAAATGTTAATAGAATAGATGCGTTCTTTTCACAACTTGCTACAGAGCAGAGCAAAATTTTACATTGAATACAATAACAACATACACCTGCTTTTACTTGGACCAAAAAATGTCTGGTCCATTTTTGTTTTGCGTTTTTGATACTTGAATGTTCTCCTCCTACTCCTAATCATTTTTTCACATCCTGCTATAATCCGAAGCAGAGCAATGTGAACAACGCATCTATATTATGTCGTTAACCAAAATGAGTCATACTATGTTGGAATCATATGTTTAGTATGATGTTTAGACACCATCAAAGCGGGTAAGCATTTTTGGCAGATAAAAATGGAATAAAAAGGGTATAATGTAATATTTATCACTTTTTTAGACTTCAATAAAGTATAGGAGAGTATTGTAATCCTGCAAAAATTCGACATCCAGTTTTTAAGGGAAATTTATGTACCACATCATCAATTTCAATCTTGATTCTCACATATATTGGACTAATGGGAATAAGTCACTAGAATTTAATCGAAAGCGGTCGATTTTGAATCAAATTATGGTGTCTTAACCGCCAACTTGATTATAAGTAAATTTAGTTATATATATTATAGAAAATAGTGGTTAAATTTTTTCAGTGGAAATTCCAAACTAGAAGTGGGTTGTTTTAAGATCATGTAGTTATTTTTTTGAATGCACAATACTTCTAGAATGGCTTCTTCAATTTTGTTCAAATTTGGTACAAAGTTAGGTTATAATCAAATGATAAACTGATTCGATGCTATCTGAGAAAGTTGGGTCGTTTGAAATACCAGATATTTGTGTGTACTGGCGAAACTGAGAAGTTATATGCAGTTTTCATTATGTGCTCGATTTAGACATTTATAAACCTTAGGTTACCCTGGGACTAGGCCCTTTTTATATATGATATGAAATCTCGCAACAATAATTTTACAATCAATTTCACAGATGTAAGTTTAACAGATCGTTTACATGTATTTAAAAGTGCAAATCATTGTTCCTCCTTTGTTCCAGAATCCGAATTCGAACAGAAGTTTTTCCAACAAAATTTCTCAAAATTTTAATTCGTTTTGGCTGAAATCAAAAAAATGTTATTTTTACATCATTTCGATGTGTTTTTTTTACTTTGTTTATCAAGTTTGCATTTGGAGGGCCAAAAAGATGACTTTCAGAAATATTGGAATATTTTGGTTTATAGATTTTCACAAATAGAAAAAAAAAATAAATAAAATTGAAAGAAAGGAAACAACAAAATATGTTATTTTTTCAGGGAGTTTAATTTTTTCTTCTTACTTCGGGCGTCATGGTGTCTACTCTAATAGCCTTCAAAATACACGGTAGGATGACGAACTGGAATAGAATATGATGTCGGCTTGAAATTGCTACTGATGATATTTTCAGATCATATAAAAATAGTATCCTGCTGTGTTCTGACGAGAAACCGCATTACTTTATCTAGATTTCATGTTTTTCTTTTAAAATGAAAAAAAAAATATTATATTTTTAATTTTAATTTTAATTTTATTTTTTTCAAATAATAATTGAGAATATAATTAAAAATTTAGTTAAATGAACTTTCTAAAACTCATAATTTTTAAATAGAATCACGTACAAGAATACATGTTTTATATTATTAAAAAAAAAATTAGTATTTTGTATTAGAGTTATAACTGATTGATTAATTTATGGATAATTGATAGATTTTATTTGAAGCGAAATTGTTTATGAATTTCTAGAAATACTTTCAGTAATTTTAAAGTTACTACCGGTCCGGCAACTGAAGTGTCCGTCTAATTCAAATGGCTGTCAAATGTAAACCGCACATCTTGCAATACTAAAATTTGACATGAATGTTGCTTGACATATTGTCTGTCAGTAGTAAAAATTACTTGTTGGTGAAAAGACGTGTTCTCATTTTTTGTACAATGGTTCTTAAATGAAATTCAATTGTTTCGCTTCATTTGATTGGAAAGTTACCGTATTCACCAGATCTGAATCCTTTTGATTATTCCATTCGGGGAATTTTACAAACAGCGGCTTGCAAAGAAAGCACACAACTTTGGCAACAAGTTTAGAAAAAAGTTTGACTCGTGCATGGAACCGTTTGAGTTCAGACATCGTGCGAGCATCGTGTGCATCGTTTAAAAAGAGATTCAAGCTGGTGGTTAAGGCAAAAGGCGATTACATACCATTCGAATAATTCTAAAATTAACTACGTATTATAAACTATCATTTCCATCAATTTTAATAAAACCGACTAATTAACAAAGAAATTATAGCGTTTTTACACTTTGACACTTCAATTGCCGAACCTGGTAAAAGATATCCTCCATGGCTTACTTCCGAAAATCGATGTTAAGGACACACCACCATTATTCTCATATGAGAAAGTGTCCAATTTTGATGTTCAAGTTTAATATGTGATTTGTCCTAAATTTAAGCAATATATGAGTGAACAAAAAAATGTCTTCCATGCTGCCAACATGTTTCATGACAAACCCCAATCATATACATTGGGATAAGAGAATCCATTAAATTTTTTTTTTTTTACTATTCTATTATTGTTATTATTATAAATTTGTCGCGACTACTTTTTTGTCAGTTTCCCGCGGGTTTGTATATCAGTTTGTTTATTTTGTTAAAATTTTCTTTATTATAAATGATTTTCTGTTTTTCTTTTTTTTTCCGTTGATTGTCGTTAAACACGCGAACGACATCTCTCTGTGAACAAATAGAACATGTTTATGTTGTCTGATTCAATTTTCGCGACATTCTTATAATTCAATTGCTTTGCCTTTTATTTATTTTATAAAAATAATACTTTTATTATTTTATTTAGTTAATAAAATTGTTCTTTGAAAAAGCTATAACCGAAGTTTTTTTGTATATTTTCCTATAAACACAACTGAAAAGTAGGAAAAAATCAAATATATAATAGAATATAAATTATCAACAATGAAATCTTATATTATTTACAAAAGGAATATAAATTTTCTTACACAATATTAGTTTAAGTTAATATTTTAATTAATAGCAAAATTCGTTCTACGAAATAAATTATCAGTCCATAATTTCTAATCGAAGCTTTTACTGAAGAAAAGGACAGGATTAATGAAACGTCCAGAATATTAAGGTATAGGATCTAACACGTAGTAGTAGTTTTGTGGTTATAGCACAGATACATTAAACAGAGTTATCAATTTGGACTCTGATTTGGTAACTTTTGCATGTTTATACTAATTGTAAAAACGACTCTGCATAATATAAAAGTGCATGTATTTAGAGTATTTCTTTACAAATACTATTAAGGAGGTGATTTGCTTTGCAGACTGGAGATGTGCCCAACAATTTTTAGAGAATTCTACTCTATGGTTATGGCTACATAAGCTTCAAGTTTTTGTACTGCTGCAAACCCAAAAGGTTTGCGTGATTTGAGTTGCGGATGTGCTCCACAAAAAACATGCAGTTTCAAGACTTGCAAGCTCTTTGCAGTTTTTTCGTGCATTTCTTCTGAGTTTGACGTCTTATTTAAGTAAGTGACTTATTTTCAGATGAAATTCTTATAATAAACTGTATCGTAATGTCTTGTTTAGCACTTATTTTACTGAGGCGATGAAAGTATTCAAATAGTAAAGTAAAAAGTGTTCGTTCAAGAAATTGGTAGAGCAATGAGTATACTAGGAAGCTATTCATAATTTGCTGAAGATAACCCATTGCCTAAAAATAGTATTTCCAAGTAAAATTAAAGTAGAACTTTTAATGCTACAATTGCTAATTACAGTACATTAATAGCTACTAAGCTGTAATACGACTTCAAGTGCTAAAGACTATGAGAAAATGGTATACTTGGTGGATCTTTTACATAGAAATAAATTCGATGATTTTCATGGGATATGTTAATCTTTCCTTACAAGGAAGTACGAAAAAGCACAGAAAATAAGAATCGTTAAAACTTCATAAACTGTGCATTATGAAAACCTTTTTTAAATAACAACATTTTTTATTTTCATTTTTAAATTTTCTTTATTTTACTAATATTTTCATGCCCTTTTTTATGATCACCCCTTTTCCATTCTATTTTCCTTTTTTTTGCAACAATTTCAAACCCGTTGTGTAACCATTTAAAATCAATTTTCACGCATTTTCCCATAATTTACGCAATTTAAAATGTTACAATAATAAATTTTAAAAAATTATGTTATTTATTATAGAGTTTTTTTTTCTTTTTTTTTTTTTGATAAATTATGAATATGAAATCTACCAAAAAAAATGTTTTCTTATATTTATTGGATCCACCCTTAAGGACCTTAAAAAAAAAATAACTTCATTTATAAATCAAAAATAAATGTGCAAAAGAAAACAGTAGAAACGACGTCGACATAATAATTTAACACCCAATTTTTAGGTAATTTCTTCTTTTTAAGGAATATATAGTACATGTTCCAGAAAAATAGAAAAAAAAAGGAATTGAATAGAGAGATACCATAGTTCGTTCTCATTTAACCCTTTTTATGTTTCGAAAATTTTAATTTTAGAACAACTTGATAAGGGCCAACAAACGGTATAGGGTTCAGTGAACAAAGTGGTCTCTTCTTCACCCCTTTTTATCGAAGTTAATAAAGTTATTGGATTAAAATCGGTTTTACGTTGGTGTCCCGAAAAGGGGATGAACATTTTAATATCGAATATTCTATTAATAATTTTTCGGTAAAATTGAAACATTAAGTTTGCCAAAAAAATTTTATGATGCTATTTTAAAAGAATCTTTTTATTTAAAATTAAATACAATTGAAATGTGAACATTGAAAAACCATTTAAAGTGTTCCGCCCAAAAATTTGAATCCTTTTCTTTTATGGTAGTAAATTTTTTTAGTCGACATTAAAAGAGTTACATTTATATATTTTTGGGATGTTCGTCATGGGGTGAAAGTACGAATTTCTATTAGAACATTTTTATTCGTATACCAATATGTTGTCTAATTTGCAAATTTTTTAGATAATAAATTAGCATAAAATTACAGTCAAATTGCAATAAAAATTAAATTATATAAATTTCATGTTGAATATGTTAAAATAAAACATCTGTTGGTAAAAAAGCGACTGATTTTTTGGTGTAAATTATAAAAACCATGTCAATATGTTATCATAAAGATGCCACCTTTACGTTATATTTCAATTTAACCATTACTAGTGTATGCAGAATGGAAATCCATATAAAAATAGATTCAGTTCTGTCACAGATGCGTCGTTTAAATACTGGTACTGAATGGTGTAACCATATGTAAGTTTTGTTACTAATTTTCTGTTGCAGAGAACTAATCATCGGAACCATAGAACGGTGCTAAGGCTCTAGATGTGTAGAGAATCAACAGTTCTTTCGATTTTCGCATGTACGCCCGTCTGTTCTTGACCACGATAAATCGACTACAACTTCATTTGATATTGCATTTGAGAAAAATCTTTGAATGTGAGCGTTTTTATATGTAATATATAAATTGTAGGCAGAGAAAAATAAAATTGTAAAGAACTGAGATCTGGATTTGAATCAGAGTCCCATCAGTTTCTAGAAACGAGGTCTGAACCACCTTGATCACTCCACACTGCACTTGTAAATCTATTCAATTTGCTTTTTCTATAAATTCTAAATGTTATTCAAATAATCCAAAAGATATTCGAAATAGTATAATTATTCTATAACTTTTTAGTTTTTAATGCCAATTACTTGTTTTAACACTTTTATTAACTAAACCAAAACACCTATACTCCCACACAACTAACTTAAAAAAATCTAATGATAAGGTTCTTGACTCGATCCTGTTCCTATGTTGTTGAAATTTTACTTAGCTTCTGCCCAAAAATAGATATGTTTCCAGATGATATTTAAATATCCGCGAAATATTTTGTAGTCTCTTCCTTTTATGATTTTTGTATTATTTTATGCGAAATCACATAACCTACTATCACCTACATGGCAACTTCAAAAGATGTATTTTCTCAGTAGGAACCGTTTGTATAATAACATAAAATCTTCACAAAAAAAACCGAGAATCAATGAAATCTTTTAGGTTGAAAACACTTCAAAGAGAGGACATTTTTTTTCTGTTATATATTATATCCTTTTTTAAAAATCCATCAAGCATTTAACAATAGCGGAAGGAATCAAAAATCTATTTTCCGATTTCCTTGTTTCTTGTTGTTGTTATTATGAGGATTAGTATAAGCCTCAAAAAGAGTGTTTAGAGTAGATTTTGCGTGTCAAATTCAATCAAAAAATGGCATGCATGAAAAGCAATTTTCCTTTTAAAAAGAAGTTCCTTTATAAATAATACAACAGCGGCTCACATTCCAATGTTTTCAGAGTTTTATTTTTATTTAGACGAAATCAAAACAGTACCCAAAATGAATCTGATTTGTTTGTGCAAAAAAAAAGAATACTTTTGTTAGTTTTATAAAAGCAAAAATAATAATAAGTAGCGGTTGTAGTTTTCCATCCTGGGAAAACTATATATGAAAAGAATTGACAAGAGGATCAACTTTAGAGAAATGTCAAGGTGTGTCATCTGCATATTGAGAAAAAGGAATAAAAAATAATCCTGAAGTGACTTTTCAAATGCAAAAATAACATTTTGAGAAATAAGATCAAATTTTGTTTTTTGCAGAATTTCACATACAAATAGGTGTAAGAAATACTTATACTATATTCGAACATATAGGTTTCTGTTTTGAGTTAGAAATAAATGCAATTACATTCCCATATAATGAAAATTACTTCATTTCTCACGCAAGTTGATTACATTTATTTGTTTTCATGAAAATAAATCAGAAGAGGTGCAAGGAGTAAAGCCTCAGTTAATGGAAAATCGGGTAATAAATAGTAATACATTTTTTAAACTTCTTCTGATGTGATGTTCAGACTAAGCTCTTTCTACTAGCGTTTCAACTCTTTATTTAGACTATCATGGATACATTCTAGGTCTTTTGAGATTTGTCATGAATGTCAAAAAATGTCAAGTGCTTGTTCGTTGTGAATTCCAGAATATTTCATTATTTTCCCATATTGTCAGATAAGTGCAAAACACTAGCTGATCAAATAATAATATAATTGATAGTTCTTCTTTAATGACAATGGCGAACATTTTGTTCCTTGTAATAAAGCTTTCCTAGTTTCCTAGAGACAATAAAAAAACTGTATGGTATTTAACGTAAATATGGTTGAATTTCCCTAATCCAGCTAAACTTTATGTCCAACTGAACATGAGTGGCAGAAACATAGCAAATTTATATAGAAAATTTAAATATTATTTTATATTTTTGATTTATTATGGTTTATATTTTTAGTAAATAAATTTAGCAAATCGAGCTATAAAAATTCTTTTCATATTCATTTTTAAAACTGCGAATGAAATCGAGTGTAACATTTAAGAAATTGCAAATTCCCATCCAAAATTCACATATTATGATTTCTTCAATTCAAAATCAAGAAGAGATGATAAATTAAAAATTCCTTTTTAAAACATTTATTTCAATCGCGCGATTGATTTATGCATAAACTGAAATCAATTGCAAACGGAAAAATATCAATTACACACACTGATCTCTCTTTATTCAATCTGTATCCTTTTTTTTTCTTGGATAAAGAAAATCTTTTGTGAATATATCTTTTCTTTGAAACGAGCAAAATATCCTTTTCTTTTTGCCATATAAGAAAGTAAAAAAGGATAAAATTTGCATTTCATTTGAATTGAACTGATTTGTTTATTTATGAGTTTTCAATGAACGAATATACTCATATATCCTTTATTTCGGATCGTTTGTATATAAACCAGAGAAAATGATGCAAAAAAAAAGATTGTTTGTGATATGACCGTTATAAAATTTTCATTAAACCCTTTCTTAATTCAATTGAATTTCCTATTTTTGAATTGATCTCTTATGGCGTTCAGAAATGGTCGAGAGGAGTGATGAGCATGAAGAAGAAAGTTTGATAGTCAGAATATTGTTTCAATTGTTTTCATTATTGAATTGTCTTATTAGGATTTCAAGGAAGGTATAACAATTATGATTTAAATTACGGTACAGCAGAGAAATTTTGATAATCGTTAAATTGAAATTGATACTTTTTGGTTCAAATAATGAGAAATTCGAAAATCCATTATGAATATGTCATGTCATATAAAGTATATGAAAATTTAAATATCAAATCCAATTTATATATTAAAACATTTTTTTTACGAGAAAAGATCGTTAACGGTTAAATATTTTCCAGGAAAAAAATAATTGAAAGAAAATTCAGCAGATTTAAACCAATTTGATGAGAATTTCGATGAAGATGTTAACATGTCAACAACTTTTCACTTTCCCTTTTTTTTAGTTGATATCGAATTGAAAAATCGCGAGAAAAACATCAGATCAACTTTAAAAACTTGTTATCTACATCTCTATTTGACGCCCGTGAAACATTTTTCCCCTTTTTTCTAAACAAAAATTTAATGGAATTTTGGATTTTCACAAAAAAAAAAGGAAAAAACGACCAAAATCCTTCAGAACATGGGAGAATTTTTAATCGTTTAAATTTCTTATCCTAAAAAGAAAATAAAAAAATATGTGAACTAATTTTTTCCACGTTTTTCTTATTTATAGGATACGAATTCCCGTTTTTATCGATTTACGTTCGTTATATGGGATGTCAGGAAACAAGAAAAATTAATATATTGGAAGCCTGCTGCTGATTTTACATTCGAATTGCGAAAAGATTTCCTGTTTTCTTATTTCGTGGACTGATTTATTACTGTAAGGCGTGTTTTACCATCGTTTATCTTTCGTCGATATTTCTCAAGGTATGCATAAGGTAGCCTTTTAACTTTTGTCATTTTCAAAATATATATATTTTTTTATAACTCCATCCTTTTCGGATCCGCAATAAATAATTTATTGATGTCAATTTTATATTAATGAATCAATTATGGAATTTAGCTGAATTGTGGTTATACTGTTTTCAAAATGAATTACATGAGAAGAAAATTGTTCAGTACAATGAATTTTGTAATAGTTTGAATATGTTAAAAGGAATATATATGTAATATAAGTTTGTCCGGAAATTTCATGCCGGTTTCCAGATGATATTATTGGAATATATAAACTTTAATGACTTATTTTGAAAGAAGATATTTTAACATAACTTTAAAAAATAGAACTTTTAAAGATAGAAGACAATATAGTTCATTTCTTGGAATGACCCTGTCTGGTTACTCCCCTTACCAAGATAGATTAAAGTTGATTCATATGCATTGCTTGGAAAGTTGGCGTCGTATGGTTGATTTTCTCTTCATCCGCCAATTATGGTAGACAATGGCGGTTTTGATACTCCTTCCCTTTTAGAGAAGATACTTCTAAACACTAATCCACGCTCCTTGAGATCTGTGGAACTTTCAAAACAACCTACCACAGAACGGACTATGCTAGTAATGAACCGATATCCTGAATACTTAGGGCAGTTAACGCCAACACAGGAGCATTTGATTGTAATATCAACAAAGTCACTTTGAAGAGAAGTTTATATACTATTCTTTTGGATGTTTGAATTAAGAATTGTTAAAAAAAAAAGAAAAAAAAATAAATATACCTAAAAGGATCTGGGCTATTTTACTTGATTTTGTAACAATATATCAGTTATTCAGGTCTTTACAAAATTCTTTTATAAAATTCTTTTTTAAAAATTTGTGAGAAATTAATCCTAGTTGACTTTATTCTCATATAGTTACAATTATTTTTTTTAAATTCCAGGAAAACACAAGTAAAAAAATCTATAAAATCATATTCCAATTTTTCATTAATTAATAAAAGGTATATTAAAGATGAAAATTGTGACACACTATCACCTTGGTTAAATAGAGATTAAAACAGTAACGCACTTTATGCCTATTGAAAATGGAGAAAAAAGTCCTTAAAACACTTTGTTATTGCAAATAAAGTAGTGCACATTCATTATTATTTACATCTTTTGTTTAAATTTTTCTTTTGTATTGAATGAAAGAAAAATTTCGCGTTTTTCATATATTTATTTATTTATTTTTTCGATATGAAATTTAGTTGTGCTACTCCGTACTCTATGTGGCCAATTGTTTATATTGTTCGTAAGCCTGAATGGAATCGCATATAATGAAGTTCTGTTTTGCCTATTTATAGAGAATAATTTTTCTTCTTCCATTCATATTCAGTGGAATCACACCTATTCCATTCATTTATTTCGCGATTTTTCTCAATGCATGGAAAAACAAAAGAAAATTTATATAAAAGGTAATGATTTTGTATGAGGAGAAAAATATAGCACTAAAATAGTATAACACATTTTTTTTTTTTACAGATTCGAACAATACTTAACAATACTTGTATAGTAAATATAATGCAAAATATATGCAAATGCGATCATTTTAATATTGCAATTAATTTTGTTGATTTTAATTAAGGAATTGGTTTAAATTTTTATTGTTTGGAAAGAAAATGAGGTGGATTTATTCATGTGGATGTCCAGGAACAATTATATTTATGCTTTAGAAGGACTTTTTAATTTTAAATAGTTTACTACGTATATATGAGGATGGAAAAAATCTAGGAGTCGAGATTGATTCGAAATTCCAAGCCAAGTATATGGATATAAAGGCTTAAAATTTTAATCCAAATTGAGTCCAAATGTAGTTGGAAGAATATACAAAATTAAATTTATTACTAAACAAATTAAAACTGTAACATAGCCACCAAAACACAGAATGCTAAGTCAACCCAGTTTGAACTCGAATAGCGTTTATATTTCCTGTGAGTTAGCTATATTGAAGTAGTTGAGCTTTATAAGGTTCGAAACATTTTACATATGGTTTACCTATCTTGTTCTCAGACCACTACTGTTAAGTAAGGACAGAATGTAAAATGGAAATTTCACAATAATTACATTCTTTATTCAATAAATGTAGTGTCATCTCAAAAGTGACTCAAGAGTTATGTCCGGTGTGCAAAAAGAACTCAAACAAGAGAGGGCAACTTCAAATAAAATTGAACTTGTTCTATAGTTTTGTTTAAAAAAATCTTCCTTATCATTTAAGTGGTAGTCCATGTACACATTTGTGTCGGCAATTTCTGATAATAAATATAAATAAAAAAATGTCAGTATCATGGCACGTACAGAATCCAAACAACTGTCAAATAAATATTGTATAAAAGTGCGACATAATATGAAATCCTAAAATATATCCTTTTTTTTGTCTAAAATGTCATTGATGAACCTTTTGTAGATAAATTAGGCTTCAACATATTGTTCGTTGGTCTATCTCTGGAAGCAGATTCTATAGAATCCTTGCAAGGTGTGTTTGTTCTTCGACAACAGAATGTGTTCCATTGAATAGAATAATTTCTTTTGACTATTTAAGAATTTTTAATGTTTTTCTTTTAGTTTTATGGTCTTATGAATGAAAGAGATACCAAAAAAAAAACTTCAATTCTCATTTCGATAAGGACGAAACATTGAATGAAACAACGGGTGGGGATTTTAAATGAAATTATATTAAAAGGATTCAAGAAGGTGTCATCAACAAAAGAATACGCATACATTGAAGTTTAAACGATTTCTTTTCATGTTCAAATATTTTATGGCTTCCATGGGCCATAATGAAGGAACTAGTTCTGGATGAAGTCATGACAACACGAATAAAAATCATTATATCGTTAAATATCACAAAATATTGTCAACCGTTCGGGTGTTAAGATAAAAGAGAAAAAAAAAATTATATTTTCAAAAATTATATATATTTGAAAATGGGAAATTTAGAAAATTCAAAACCCTAATTTTCTACCACACTAGTCGTCTAGATTACATTCTATATATTAAATTTCACATGCAATCGTGATTATATTTTTCCTCTAATAATATAGTTTAGTTCGTTCATGAAGGGTGGTGAGTTCTTGAAATGGAATATAGTAGCTTCAACAATTCCACTATATAGAGTATAGTATATAGTACGTACATATATAGAAGTGTTTGTTAATTAACCACAAAGTACCATTAAAAATGTGAATTTTACTAACTATACTGGATTTCGCAGTACTGATATTTTATTGTAGGATGACTTCTGTGGGTTCTAGTATCATAATATATGTTGGGGTGGGTTCTTTAATGCGATGAAAAACGTGATTTATATTTTCATTTGATTCAATATAAATGCATGTTGAAATGAATTTTTGTCATGGTGACAGATTTAGCACACTTTATAATAGATGTTTAGATTTGGTACTTGATATAGTGACGAATTGTTAAATATTATTCCACGCAATATTTTATATGAAAAATAATATTTTATGAAAATTATGTTGAAATATGTTTTAGGAATTTGATTTTCCACAGAAAAAATTAGTAGAGCTATATTAGGAAAACATTATTGTATAAAATCTTTACATCCATTTTTTTACTTTGGGAATTTAAATTTATTTCAAAAAAATTGTTTAAAATCTTTCTTAAAAATCTAGACAAATCTTTGAAGTATTCCAGACGCTTGTATTTTTAGATTGCTTATGAAGGTGTCCATTTTCAGTTCGATTAGCATTTGTAGGATAAATTTTATATGTCTAGAAGAAGATGTTTTTTTAATAAAAGAAAATGATTTTATGCAAGGAAATGGTTTAGGCAAGAAAAAAAGGAAAAATCGTAGAAAACTCGACAGGACTTTTCATTGTTGGTAATAAGTTCTAGCTAACTCACCGAATAACTTTATTGATTTTAGCTGAACGATACAAATGCCAATTAATTACATAACTGCATGAAAATATGCTTGCCAATTCTCTTAGATTGGGAAATAATCAGAAGTACTGCATTGGAAAAATTTATAGAGGTTTATAACAACCACCAGCTTGATCATCTCCGCTACAAATATTAGGCATGTGAACTAATTGGAATATGCACATTCATCAAATATATTAAATTTTAAGTTTATAATTGATTACAATATTTCTTAATTTGATTTCATCCCTCTCGCATCTAATTAGAAAAATTTCTAAAAAAGCCGAACTATTATTTTTTCATGGAGATAACAATAGAATTCCTTCCTTCTGATTTTTGGTCAGTAATAGAAGAAAAATATATAGTTTTTCATTTCTAGTAGATATTAGAAATGCTAAATCATCTCTTTCAATTGAGTTCTGATCAGTTTTTTTGTCGTTCAATATCACCTGAATACAATTTTCGAACTGAACTGAAAGAAAAATTTCCTTTCGGATATTGCCACTAAATATAATAAATAATGTTCATCTCTATTGAAATTGTGAGGGGTATAGAAAGGTGTTAAAGGTTTGTTATAATATATTGAACAATAATAATTTCTTTCAATAAAAAAGAAAAACTTTTCTGAATAGTATTGTCTGATTATCCGCAGTTAAAAGTGTATTCTCTAATGTATTTAGGAGCCCGAATATGGTTCAAATAATAATCAACAGTTTGAAGATTCTCTCCAATTCGTTACACATATGGTTTCTTATATATGGCGGTTCCTATATACTTTCTTTTTCAAAAGGTATTATTTAGATATTCTATTTTATTGCCAACTAATGGTGTATTGTTTATCAGATCTTTAATTAAATTTCAAAAATTCGTTCAATTTAATTTGTCATTCATTTTTGAAAACTTTCATTTATTTACTATTCGAAGGAAAAATGTCTAACCAAAATGCCTAATCAAATATTCCGCATGATTATGAGGACCGGACAAGTGTCGAACTAGTGAGCGAATAATTCTATGTTGGCAATGAACATCTTTGGTCTAGAAATTGTCATTTCTTTTTGTAGCTTAAATCTCACTCAAAGTCCTTGTTTTTTCGTGCTTACATTTGGAAACTTTAAATCCGCTTTACTTGCCATATGAAATATATATGGCTGCTGCTGAAAATAACTCGATCAAGTTCGTAGTGTCGTTGATATGACTAACCTCGGGCCACTAACATACTAAACCTTAGAAAATTAGATTGCTATTATTCATACCTCTTATTTAAAATATTTGAATAACAAATACTAAGACTGATCGATAGTTTTAGTTTCGGTTTTTTGAAAATTTAACTCCCACAGGGAGTCAAGAAAAATTAATTTATTGAAATAGGAAAAGAACTATAGGAAATGGCATGTTATTTTCCAACAGAAAAAAAAAACATTCCAATTTTTCATTCAAAAATGAACTAAAGTCGTTCATTGAGAAAAATGTCAGGTATTAGACACGATCAATGAAAGACTTATTCTATGGTTTTGTTCATTCTTTTATATTATTTAAGAAAAGACATAAGATTTTTTTACGACAATGAATACAATGAAATTCTTTTTTTTTTGTCATAATTTTCTCTGTCACCCAAAAAAACAAGAACTATCAAAGAATTTATACTTTTAGATAGAACATTGCTACACATGCGAAGATTCCACAAACATTTTTCTTTCAATGGGAATTTATTCTTCTCATCGAAGTATATCAATTGAATGTTCAGGTGAGAGAAGTTAAAGACGCAGTATGAGGTCCTCTTCATTGAATACATCATTTTTGTAATATAATTTCTGGTTTTTTTAGTTTGAAATTATAGTTTTAAAAGATAAAGAAACAACCAAGGAAAGGCGGAGCTTCTTAAAGACAAGAAGGTGGATCAATAGTATACATGTGGTTATTATAATGGAGGTTGTACTAAGTTCCAGAAGTTCAAATAAGTTGCTCTACCATGTAGTTCAACTGATTTTAAAGATAAGAAATTATTTTCTGATATAAATAGATTGATTAGTTTTAAAGAAAAAAAAAGGAAATCATTATTTATTTAATTGGCAAATATATTTTTGATTAATTGTAATAGAAATCGTGAACAAAACTTATTCATGTAATTAATCAAAATTTTAAATTAAATAAATTAGAGAAAGTATTTATTTTTCCATTTTTTTGTGATATTTTATTAGTCAAAATATTTTCAACTCTTTAGAAGTACAAAAAAGAAACACTAGAAATTCTGTTTACGAAAAGGATTAACATCCCTTTTACGTTCTTATATCTGAATATATTAAATTGCAATAAATTTCATTTTAAATTTAATATTAATTTGCATATTACATAATCACAATGTGAGATCTGTTGATCTCTCTGATATTCAAATTAACTTATAAGGTATCCGGGGCAAGTATAGTGTCGATTCCTATACTGTGCCCAAAGTGTGCTAGAATTGAAGTCAGAATTCAAGCCGAAATTAAAGATCGATTCTGATCGATCAACGTGCATATAAAATGATCGTGATCATAATTTGCATATGGTTTTATATTCATAGTCACACGCTGAAACTTTATAATTTTTCAGTATAAATTTACATAGCTAAAGAATGTTAAGAATAAATGCTCGGATGGTTCCTTTTTAGTTTCAAGAAAGGTCTGTGGGAATTTTTTTGATTAATAAAAATATTCAATAGAAAATTGAATTAGGCAAATCCCTAAATTTAAGGAACCCATGATTTAGTATTAGGTATTAATATGATAGATTTCATACAAGCTGTTAGCTGTTTAGCTTCGATGTCCATATTGAGTTCAATCTGCTCTATCTGCACTTATATTTTGTTAGAATTATTATTTGATGTGCTAATACTATCTAAGTAGCAGAATTTGAAAACTTTTGAAAATCGAAGACACAGAAGCTTCGGTTGTAAGTGCTGTTGATTTGTATACACTTTTAGGCTAATCTTCCAGACGATCGCCTCAGAATAAAGCTAATAATACCTATCTTTATTTTGACACTAATTAGAAAAAGTCTTTCTAAAAGACCTTAAAAAATTGTCCCATATTCTATGGAAATCAATAAAAATCTGCAGGTTTTTAAGATTTTCTACGAGTTGAATATTTTCCTTGGTAACAAACCAGCATAAGCGAACTGTTGTTTGCAACAAAACAGAAAGATATTTCTTTTCATGCCGATTTCCTTCATAAATCCGCTAAAAAGAAAATTCTTTGGCGCATATAATTCGTCTTTTATACGAATATCCTTTGTAGTTGGAAGCATTTATGGTATATGAAAATGGAGGCACCTTAAAAATTCAGGTGAATTTATTGCAAAGCAATGAAAAAAGAAAATCGACTTAATAACAATCTAGACTTCTATTCAAAATATTTTCATATATCATATTTGAAGATAAGGAAAAAGATAAAAGCAAACAAAACCCAAATTTGAATCCTTCTTTATGACAGGATGACGCGTGAACAGATTTCAAAAGAGGAAAAATTCTTAATACTTTAATAGTTGTCAGGGAAACGATTTTCTTTTTTTTCACCGTGAATTTTGTGGAAAACCAGTGAAAAATAAGTAATTGTCCTTTTATTTTCGGTCTGTGAAAAACACATTCATAATGGCACAAATTTGAAAATATTATTTTCATAAGTTAAGTCGATTGAAAAAGGATTTTAAAGTTTGAATTTAATTGGTAAACATTTTCTTCCTTTGAATTGAGCGAATATTGATTTTAATATAAAACATGTACATTAATTGATTCGATTTTCTTCTATGTATGTACCAACTCTATATTAACTGACCCTTTCATATATTTCCTCCAATATTTCTTTCCCCAAAATAAATATCTTAAATCCAGCCGATTTGTATAATGTAATCCATAATCGGATTATTAGGTGACCATTTCACGCATCAAAAAATCTTCCTTTCTTATAACACAAAAAGCCAATTTCTAAAGGAACATTGGATGTAAGAAGAGAAATCTTTGTGAAAATGGTTTTTTTTTTATAAAAGATGGTAATAAAAGGACATAAGGACATTAAGAAGACACAAAAAAAAAGAAAGCTTTTATTTTCCATTGATAGCTTTGTATATGAAATTGAATTGGAGAGTCAAAGCTTACCGTCTGAAGCTAATAATATGTGATAATGTAGTTCCCCACAAAGGGAAAAAAGTACCAAGCATATGAAATTATGAAAAGGATCTGTTATTCAAGTTATCTCGTCCGAAAGATGAACTACAAATTATATTTGTTGTTCGTATAACCAAAAGACTTTTGTCAATTACTTTCTTTTCTTCTTTTTGATAAACCGATATTAAGAGTTTGTCCGAAGAGATTATTTTGAATATTTTTCCACTTTTTATGGCGCCAAAAATAGTTTCTTTTGAAATTTTTTGAAGGGTCGAAATTATATTTTGAGGATTAGAAATATAATTCCATATTATGAAAGAAGGAAATTGAAGATTTGTCTATTTGATCTTGAACGATTTTCATTAAATTTGATGGTAATTGATGGATACTTAATGTTAATTAGATTAAAACATTATTAAAAAGCTTGAAGTTTACACTTAGAACAAAATTTATTATTTCTGGGTGGTCAAGTTTTATATTTCTTTCAAATGAGATAATAAAACCGGTTAACGAAAACATAGAACTTTTACAACATTTATATCATTAATAGAAGAAGACTCTATGCCAATGGAACTATCCAATATTTGGAGATTTGAAATATTTTGGTATTGTGAAAAAAGTGGACAAAATAAAAGATCATCAATTTTTGAATGCTTTTTCTTACTTTCTCAGTTTTAAATGTTCGATTGATGAGTGCCTAAATTTACAGGCTTATTCTGGCGTTGTGACAAATTTTCAGCCAAAATAAATTTGCAACTACAAATATTGTGATTGCTGAGAAAATTCGTATTCTGACAGACGAGCCATAATTATGTCCAAAATATGAATTTAAAACAGGTTAAACTGTTATAATTCGAGCGAGTTGTCATGGTTCTTTGAGGAATACTCTCGAAAATGTTTGAATAGGTCTACAATTTTTATTGTATATAGTTGTGTTTAAAAAAATGCTGGAAAGTTTCCATAGTTATTAATTAAATCAGTTATGGCCAATTTTTCAGTAAACGTTTAAATTTAGGATTACTTAACCCAAGTGATCCGATTAAATTCGTAGGTTAACCTAAATTTTGGTTTAATTTGGTTTTAATGTTTTTAATTTCGAATCACGTTATTTTCCTTGGAACTCGTATTCAAATATTATTTCGCCTTTATGCTCAATTTATAAGTATAAAGAACTTTTTCGTAGGTCAAAAGAAAGTTGGGTAAAAAAACTTGTTAAAATCAGACGAACATTTTATTTAAATAAAAATTACTAATTGCGCACTCTGTGCTTTAGTCTGCATTCCATGGCTGAAAGATATTCAGAATAATTCTGGTATTTATAATGGAATAATAATTGGGTAAGTATAGGTGGTAGCTCAGAATAAGCTCTTGTGTATTAAAATATGGATTTATATACCTACATCAGACCGTTCAAAATTTCACGGTTTATTTTATAGCTTTTTAATTAGAACGAATTAAATGCTAAGCAAGCGTAAGACATTTGTTATTTTTTATACAACTTCCTGTTCTTTAATAATTTAAAATTTTTAATAATTTTATGGAAATTCTTATTTAAAATACGTAGTTTTCTTCTAGAAATTCTCATATTTTAAAATATTAAAAACATAACAAATTATTTCGTTTAGACATTTTCATCGCATTTGAATGTAAAACTTATGGAGAAAAAAAAAGAAATAGGCTGGTTACCTGAAAATACAAGGTGTTAAATCACTGTTCAACATGAAGCTTAGAAATTACACACTTAATCATTGTTATGCTTTTTGCATGATATTTCCACAATAAAATGCTGCCCATATGAGAAAGTCCATAACATTTTGAAGGTGTATTTCTCTTCCAGTTTTCGTTCGGTGTGAATACAGGCAGAGATGGTAATGGAATTCCATTGAGAATTCCTATACTGGGTTAAACTATTCAAGTTTTGATTTTATTTTATTTGGAATATACTTTAGTGAAATAAATATTTATGTAATTTAAAAAACAGAAAAGAAAACTTTTTGTTAGTGAGAATATGTAAACGAGTGCGCAATTTTTCATTTTTTTTTCCAGCCCATTTTATGGATGTAACTTATATGAAAATTTATGAGAGATTTTACAATTCATAATGTTATTTGAATGCCCTTTCATAAATTACATAAAATACTGAATAAAAATTGTTTCAGTTTGGCTTTTTCTTTTTTATATATATATATATTTTAGATATTTTTTTGTTTGGTGTGATAGCTCGAATTAATTTTCCAGAATGACAAAATATTATTAACTACTCGCTTTCATATAAAAAATGAAGTTGAAAATATTTATTATTATTCTGTAAGGTGATTATTATTGTGTATAGTCACTGGACAAGTTATTGCTACGAGTGAGAATAAATTAAAAAATGATACAATTGTTTACTATTTAGATATCCTATTAGCCAGAAACAGTCATATTAAAACTTCCTTCCTATATTCAGAATATTTTTGAGACACAGCAAAACCTTTTTGCCTTTTTTTTCTAAATATTCTGTGCCAAACATTTTAGGCATAGAATGTGGGAGTTTTGAGCAACGATTTATTGTTGAATGTTCAATTAGAAAGTTTCGTAGTTTTGTTGATTTCATCGAGAGAAATTATTTGAAAAGGTTATCCAAAATTTTGATAAAAGGATTGATATTGCTTTTCATTAATAACATAAAAATTTCCTTCTAAAATGTAACCATTGTACTTTATTTACACCTGAAGAATCAGCCACAAAAATCCTATCTTTATGTAACATATAATATGTACTTTAAATTTGTTTAGTACTATTGCTTCTAAACATGATACTCGAGTACTTAACCCATCCAGATAAGGTATCTACAACTTGTAGATATTTATTTTATCCATTCCATTCAGTAAAATTCGTAAAAAGACTATAGAGCTTCAGTATCTCTAACATTATTTTCCTGCTTGAAACATGTAAGTTTGGAATTTCGTAATTTACTCTGAAAATGCTATCGGTCTAAAGCAGAAATTTGGACGGTTAAAGATAGTATTTTAAAAAGTCCTACTAAAACATATTTTCCATAATTATTATTGCATATAATTCCTTGTCAACTTTAGACCATTTAATTCAAAAATTTTGTGTGATACTCATATGGTGTTGAGGCACTGTATTTTATAGGAAAATTTATGTACATATGAACACAGTTTTATGTAATTTATATTATTAATGTAATATTAATGAAAATGTATTTCCATTTTAAATCTAATTTATTTCTGGTGATTAGTTTAAATAAAACGCTTTAAAATTTGTTGATAGATATATTAAAATTAATCACACTACAATTAGTGATCGAGTTTGAATAAAAAAAAAACTAATTCCATTATTTGATAATTTGAAAATCTATTTTCCAAAATTAAAATTTCTCATAAATTTGAATTTGTTTTTTTTTCTCTATTCAAAAAGTATTTTCTTCATTTTTCATCTTACAAACAAGATCTTTTGAATAAACGATCTTTTAAGAAGAAATCAAGAAACTATGCATATGTTTTCATACTGTGACAGTTTTGATATTCTTCATAAATGATACGCTCAATCTATAATCCAATTGACTACATTATCTATAAGCGTGTTCCAGCAGAGTTTCACAAAACCAATAAGATAACGACAACGAATAGAAAAAACACTTCAATCATTTCAATACTGAACAAACTGAAAAATATACATTTGGTCCCACTGTGTCTGGAATTTCCGAGACCTTATGGCGACTATACAAGTATCTCTCATGATGGAAAATAGAACCTTGTTTAATCTTAAAGAAAACACTTTAAAAAAATAAAATTATATATATTGAAATTATGACGAAGACTATAAAGTGTATAGAATAGCTTTTTTTTTTAAAAAAAATCTCTAACCGCCACGCTGTCTCCCTTTTAGTTTGCTATCAAAAATTTTGTTCAATTTAAGAAGATGAATTAAGATGAGATCAGAGGAATAAAAAAAAGGAAACGAAAAACAAAGTAATATGGACAAAATTCAAATATTAATGAAGCCCAAAGCCATAATAATCTTCACGATGATCGTGTATACAACTGTATTGATACTTAGGCGATCGTGTATTTAGAGATGGTGTAAAAGATGATTTGGTTAACGATTTATATCTTCGGTTAATCAAGGTATATTTTTTTTTTTGGTATCACAAAAAACAAAATGTATTCGATGGTCATTTCTGAACTGAAGAAGTGTCGGTTTTGTCGGCTTTTATATAACTAACACCGGTCTTTTGGTGATCATAAAGGTAAAAACAAGAAAATGAATGTTGTTCAATACGTTTATAATATTTTTATAAATATTTTTTTTTTTCATCTTTTTATTATTATATGGATCCAGAGCCTGTATCACCTGCTGTGAGTTCATTTGTGAGAGATTTGTATAAGAATTCCTACACAAGATAGATATATAAGCGCGTAATTCCGTAATCCACTGATACTTTTCTTTCTTCTGTTGTATGTTCTTAGAGGACTCTATATTTGGGTTTGGTGTGTCGTTAGTTTTCTTGTATTAAAAGTTGACTTTTTTGGTTGAAGTCTTTTTCTCTCTGTTCCTCAATTACTCTGCATGATTCTATAAACACAATAAAATAAAAAATAAATAATAAATATTAAATAATATCAATTTCCTTATTTATTCAATGAATTCAAAATATTACCATCTCTCTTCAAAGACTCTTCTGTACACGAGGTATATACGAGTGTAGCAGGTCTGTTCAATTAAATGGAGAGATACCATACAGAATTTTGAAATAATATGTAAAACAGCAATGGAGCTCGACCGAAAGAAACAAAACCAAAAAAAAAGATGCATACATGACCATAAACTTGGGCTATGGATACCAAAATGTGCGGTGGGTATCATCGTACAAGAATAATAATGGTGGTGCTTGTATAAATTCCATACCATGAAGTTTGTTTCTTCATCTTTTGTGGTATCTTGTCAAAGTACATTATGGAGTATTGTTCGGTGCCGTTTTATGAATTACCAAAGTGATAAATCACTTTATTATTATTGTTACTGAGCTCCTTTTGTTGTTATTGCTGTAATATTTCATAAATATATATTTATATACCTATTTTTTTTTATTATTACTAATTTTTGTTTCTTCGAATTAATGAAAACGAGAATCTTCAATCTTTTTCTAGTTTGAATGATAGATATTTTTCTTATTTAGTCGTTTTTTTGAGTTAATAGTATTGTTCTTAAAAGAAGAAAAAAAAAATATTTGTTTTTTTGAATGCGCTAAAAGATCAAACCATCTGACGTTAAGATGACTTTTCGATGTGATTGGAATTTAGATTTCTTCAGTCCTATGATAAATGTATAATAAGGAAGATCAAAAATGAAGAGAGAGTTTCTTTTGTCCGATAAATTTTAAGTCGATTTTATACTAAAGGGTATCCCAACTGGAGTTGAAAAAAACTGTTTAAATTATTGGGGAAGCAATGATATTCTTATTTCAATTTCAATATAATATTACAACCACGGCTAGCATTATAGGTTTCCTATCTTTTGATAAAATTTTGGATTCTATTTTGGCTCAGTTTCATCAATAACTGGTCGAATCTTAGCCTTTAGTACTGGGCCCATTTGAGGGTTGGTCGTATACAAATTTTCTTTTACATAGGCAGACTAATTTTGATCACCAAAACGAAAAATTCTCAGAATATTGTTATTTCTTGTAGTACCAACATATTTTCCATGTAATATCATAAATCAACAACCATGTCCTTGGCTAACATGACCTGAAATCCATTAAATATTGTAAATCATTTAAAATGTCATGATATTCATATTAAAGTATATCTACATGGGTAATAAAAATTTATAAAACAAGAGAATTCATCAGTCCTTCTTTTAGAAAGAAAGAAAATCCGGATTTGACCCTTTCTTAAAAGAAAAAAGGAAATGCAATAATAGGCATATAATTGTGAAGACATTTGCAATGATAATAAATTCTTAAAAACAAAATAGATAAAAAGGCGGCATGACAAGAAAATCCAGAAAATTGCTAGGGTTGTGTGATTGTTCCCATTTAATCAAGTACGGGTTATCTGGAGCGTTTCAAAAATTATATCCTAAAACGAAATTACCTTCAAGAGTTTGTGTTGTGTCGAAAATTCTTTCTTTTTGCAATTTCATGTAACATGCTCTTATTGGCTTGATCTTTTCATAAATTTAAAACAAGGGGTTACAAAACGATCTTCTCGGGACTAACCGAAAGAAGAAAAAAAAAATAATAATCATTGAGTTATGGTCTATATTTTGAGGTCCTTAACGGTCCCATGAATTATATACATATATAAGTTTTTTTCTTACATGTCCATATTATTTTTAGTTCAAACTGATTTCATGTTTTTTCTGATCTTCGCTTAAAAATAGGATTAAAATGATGTTCCGGTTCACAAACCGTATCTATTAAGAATATCTTCAAATGGGATAGAATCCTTTTGATAAAATATATCTTTGATTTGATGTGACTTTAATTCAAAAGGATACCTTATGAAAAGAAATAGGAACCGAAGATGATACTGTTTTGAAAGGGAATCCTTACGTAAAAAAACGGATCTTTATGAGAATTAGATATCAGAAGGGTCAGTATATTGTATTGTATTTTAATCACGGCGGAAATAAAAATCTTTTTCAATTATTATACATTTTGAGATGAGATTGAATAACGCGAAACGAAATACATGTGGAGTTTTATTTGACGGATGTGAGATTTTGATGGGTCTTCTTTTGATTGTTTTTGACAGATTTTATATGTGGAATTATTTAAATAGAAAAGAAGGGAAACATTTCTTTTGGAAGGGTCAGTTTTTAAAATGATGAATCAACAACATCATCATTCTGATCATCAAAAAGAACAATGTCTTTTAAATAGACTCTAATCCCGTTTCTTTTTTTCTCTATATTATTATTAGGAAATTTTCTCATGTCATACAGCTACTCATCTTACAAGATCCTGTTTTTGGGAAAACAATTCTAATCCTTTATAAATTGCGTCATAAGTTTCTATGATTTTCTGTGAAAGTTATGAAATTTTGCTTTCACCATATGAACATCATAATTTTCGAAAAGAATAGAAAATTTTGCTAATAGTATACAAATTTTCAAAATGCTTTTATTTTTCTCTTATTCTGTTCATAAATATTTTCTTTTCAAATAAAGAAAAAGTTATATTGAAACAATTTTATTTTTAGTTCTTTTCATTTGCTTAATCCGACACTTTAAAACCGGATTAGACAATGAACTGAATATAACGAAACAAAATTATGAAAATAATCACGAAAGATGAAGAAAAAAAAGACGACCTAAGAAGACTCATCTTGTGTGTTAAGTGTTAAAGAAAATGTCTCCACTCTTGTATCGCGTATATACAAGATAGTGTACCCATGAGTAGAACTATCATGAATCAGTAATAAATTAGCATTAGCCTTTTGTATATGAGACATTTCTTATAACCAAACAGACCGGTGTATGATCATATACAATCAAAACACGAATAATAAAAAAAAACACGAAAAAAAACGTATCGGACCCGGTAATAGTACGACATTTAGAATATTATGGATATGGATATGAAGATAGCTTGACCTAATCTAAAAGGTGTAAGTAAATTGTACCAAATAATCACACACCGCATAATCTTAAAGACATTATAAGAGGCGTTTTAATATATCGATGAATATTATTCCTTTTGCTTCGTTGGACTCCTAGAGTGGAGAACAAATTTTCTGTTCTAAAAGGAGACGATTCTTTGTTGTTCTTCGACAGCAAGTAAATCAAAAATACAAACAGAAAAAAAATCTATAAATTTATCGTTTTATAAATTATAATTTATTTAATTTAGTGTAGTTTTAGGTCAGACAATCCGAGAATCAATGAGCGTTGAGGAATTTTATTCCAGTCAGTTCGTGTCGATTTTAAATTCAGGTTTCTCGCTTAAATCTTTTGTTTTTTCTTTTAAATTGAAAATTGAAATTCTAGCTAAAACATTTCATGGAAGTTCATTAGCAAAATTTAAAATTAAAATTTTTTTTTTTCAATTTCTGGGACAAAATCTTTCAATTTTTCTCACAATCAAATTTAATTGAAGTCGTTTTCATTTTTATCACAACGATAAGATCACTTACAATTGACTTTAATCAACCCGGTGAAGATCATCTGGAAAACCCCTTTTCTTTTTCGGTTTTCTTAAACCATCGATTGCAAAAATTTGTAATAAAATTTAATGAGAAAATTCACACAACCATAAAAATTTTCGTGGCATCCTTTTTTTTGTTGGAAGAAACATCAATTGCAATCAGTATTTTTTTTTCTGCTGAGAGATGTCAACCCTAAAAGATTGATCTAGATCACAGTCGATTGTGACCTAATAAACAATGTGTCAATTCAGGGCAAGATCATTGCTTCCCAATCAACCCTTTCTTTTTCTTTTTAAAATTTATCTAAACAATATTTTTTTTTCTCTTCGGTGACATTTTCGACTTAATGTAAATTTTCGCAAAATATCTCGTAGCCTAGCATTTGTGACCCTCGAAAAATGATCGAAACGATCGAAAAATTTGATTACCTGTTTCGAGAAAAAGAAAAGAAATTGAATAACAGATATTTCGAACATAAATCCAATAACAAATGGAATATAATGGAAATTTTTGCACCAGAAAAGGTCCTTGCCAAAAAAAAATTTTCTTTGAATTTAAAATTTGCTATTCGGTTTTTCGGGACCTTTTGTCAACAGAAAAACATTAGAACAGAAGCAACAACACCAAAAAAAGGGGTTACGCTAAATTAAATATTAAAGGTCGTAGCACACGTGAATTATAAATTTATTCATTTCATTTCTTTTCCAAGCGTTTAGTTTTGATGTACAAGCAAGGACCTCTGACTGGGAATTAAAGGGTAAACATAATCAAAATATATTATAAGAAAGAAAGGAAAAAAACTGCTCTTAAAGAAAAAAGGATAACATGGCTTATTTTAATTGAATTTTCATGCGGAATTTATGCAAAAGATTCACGCGAAAATAATAGTTTCATGAATTTGTTGTAGTATTTTAAGGAGGATCTTTAAGTTGCATCTCATATATGTGCACATAATTGATGAGAATTTTTTTTTGTTGTTGCAGAAATACGATCGAATTGCGAAAGGATTGAAATTTAAATAGATGTCAATGGATATATTTTATTGTGTGAAAAGGAGCATATCCTTTTTTCTTTATGTTACAGGATTGAATTTACTTTTTCTTCTTCCATTATATTTTTAAATAATATTCAATTTTAAAATGACAATATGCAGAAAATTTAAATTTCAATCAGGTGGGCTTAAAGGATGTAAAATGATATTCTGTATATATTGAAAATTTTATCCTAAATCCCTTTAAGCTTGCAATATAATGGAAATGCATATTTCTTTTGTAGATATTTTTAAGAAAATGATGCCAGGAAAACTCCTACGTTTAGTAAAATGTGAGAATGGGAAAATTAATGTTACATTGATTGCAATAGTTTTTAATTTATGTATTTTATAGGCTCGAATATGCTAAATAATGAGAAAAAATTAAATCATTTCTGTAGTATTAGCGAAGTAAATTTATGTATACCAGAAGAGTCTGTGAACAAACAAAATTTTCTTCCAGGTCTTAACTAATGAAGCTATAGCTAGTTAGTTTTCCAGTTTTCCATAAACGATTAATGTTGTCTATTTTGATTTAGATCTATACAGAAATACATTATAAAAATATGCTATATTACCGCCTCTCTGTGCATGCATTTAATATAATGATCTTATGAAGGATTCCATACGTGGAAAAATTAAAATGCATTAAAACCATAAAGTAATCATTGGTAATAGATTTCTTTTACGCCTACACTTTGGCAATAAATAGTTTGACGAAACCTATGCAGTAATATTTACATAAACGAAATCATATAATTGTAAATATTTAATAAAGAATACAAAACTAGAGAACAAATTTTAATTAAATTGATTAAATAATATTAATCATATTTATAAATCAAATTAAGAAATGAAAAAATTAATAAATAAAATAAAATAATGGTAATTTTAATAATAACATAAAGATTTTTTATTATGATAATTTATATAGAAGACAATTTTTAGATATTAAGCCCTTAAATACCAAACACAATTGACAATTGAGAATTTTATTCTTTCTGGTAAACATAAGAACAAGATCTCATATCAAAAAACAGAAGAAAAAGAAAACTGAGACAAGGTGTTATTCAACAATCTACATATAGTAATTGGATGTCAACAAAACTGCTTCTTAGCAATACGCCAAATTTGAATGAGAATATGGCAACCACATATGTAAAAGATTATGGATACGATCATTTCGAAAAGATCTGTTTCTTAAGATCTTGAAGAAAATAACATGATCTGTTGTCATAAATGTGTTGTATATGATCTTTTTTTTCTTTTTTTTTTTGATTTGATGAATGTATAAGTTAAATAAAATAAAGTCGTTATAAACATCCAAAGACATCGTTTCGAATTGCTATATGGCGCAGCCTACACAACTAATTAAAGTGTAAATGAGCGAGGTCCAATTTTCTATTCTTTAGTGCTAACAACAGCAGCGATTTATCTTTAAGACTTTTATATATAGATATTAAATGTTTACTACAGAATTTTTTTTTTTTTGTATAATATATAATATGAGATGAGTGGAAAGAGCAAATTAATCCAATAAATCAGGCAGTCAGCCATAAATTCCAGTCTTGTTACCCAACAATGGAAGCTGTGAATGAAGTCTGTCGATTGGTGGTGTCTGTCTCATATTTTAAATAAATTAAAAAGAAAAGAAATAAATAAAGTTATGTTGCTGTAGGTGCATTTTTTTTTTTTTTAGGAAGGTGAAGATTATGGTTAAGTTATGATATGGTTTCGTTTTGGTTAATGTAGATAAATTACTATCGTATTCATAATATAGATGTTAAAAAATTTGTCTTTTCAAATGTCTAATAATAGAGAAATTATTTAAAAAATTAGTAAATTATTCTAATCATAACAAAAATTCATGTTTATATTTAGTTCTGGAGATTCTATTAAGAATATTGGTCACCTTCTTGGAACGCGTAAAAACCGAAGTAAAACTATATGTATTGAAAGACATGGAGAAGATTTGATGGAAGACATCAAGGTTTATATAATGTGGCGAATAGCATGGAAGTAAAATAAATGGCCAGTTTTTTTTTAGTAAATATGTAATAAATTAAGAATTCTTCGAATATAAATCTATGAAAATTAATAAAATCGTTTATTACAGTATTATAAAAACATAACAATTCATCCGTCAATTTTTTTTTCTCACTCGTATTGTGTAATCATAAAACAACATCGAAACATCGTTTTTAACTATTCTTGAGTTTTTAAATAATAAAAAAAATAAAATACATATCACAAATATTGTTGGTGTTGATCATAAAGAGAGCCCTTCTAAAAGACCGTATAAATACTTTATTAGTACCAAAAAAAAAAGCCAAGATTATATACAAAAGATCAGTCAGAAATTACCAGAAAAAAATATGAAGAAATACGACAGAACCTTGAAGTTCATCACTAAAAAACATAAGAAAAGATGAAATCTTTAGAAGATAACACCGACAAAACTATAATACAGGAAGAACAAAACGATAACAAAACCCTGGTGGACATAATATGAAGAGAAAAAAAGAATCTACCTTTAGAAAAAGAATTATTCCATTTGTTGGTGTGTCATAAAAATAATATCCAGGTGAGTTAAAGGTATTTATTTTGTAAAACAAAAATGGAGAACATATATTCTTGCAGGTATAGAACTTTAGGTTTTTTTTTTGTTCTTTAAAAGGAAATAGACGTTATAATTGAAGAACACAGAAAAACATTCTATCCAATTGTATATTTGAAAATTTAGGTGCCAGAATGTCTGGTGTGATCAGACATACAGTTTTTCAGGTGTGTTTTAGATACGGAAAAGTATATACGTTTTTTCTTTTCGTATATATTTTTCTCTAAATAGATGTAGATACCCCATGCCTACCCTGAAACGACATTAAATATTATTGACACAAAAAATAGAAATAGATATAAAAATGATATTAATAATAAAGTGAGGATCGTCTCACTTATTCATATAGTATATAATAAAACGCTACTATTGATAGAAAATGTCGGTGTGTGTTCTTTGCGTCATACCTACAACTTTTTATTATTTATTTATACAGCCTCTTTTTTCCTTTAAGAGTCTTTCATATGTACGATCGCTTTTCAAAGTGATCGTCAAAGATCATTATTATTTCAAAGAAAAAAAAAGGCGACATATATTTTTATGTAGATGATCATTATTCCTTACAGATCAAAAATTATCTTGTAAGATCCATTTTTTTGAATTAAAAAAAAAAAACGACGAATAATAGCTAAAGAATTAAAAGCATCAACTTGATATCCATTTCATTTTTTTTTTTTTTTGGTTATTTTGTTTATGATCATGACTTAAAGTATTTTAGTTAAGTGGAAAATATCTTTTCGATTGATCATTTTTTAAATAAGAACGCGTATTTTGATGATCATGTCTATTCAACACATTGATTGAAGCTTTTCGGGGGGATTAAATGCAAAATTGAAAGTGATTTTGATTGTATCTATAGTATGTGATCTTCATCTATATATTATTAATTCAATCGATATGAAATTGTTTTTAAATTCGTATTTTAAATGGGAATCATAAGAAAGGAATTTTTTTTTTAGAAGCAAAAAGATTTAGGTGTTCTTTAATTATTGAAGTATACTTATTCTATTTTAGAAATTTTGTGAAGACAACCAATATCTTAAAGATTTTCTACATATGTTTTCTTCTTTATTACTTCATTTATTTATAAAATAAAATAAATATTAATGAATAGAAAACCAATCTCTTAAGATAGGATTACACTACTTAATGCAAACTGTTCTTAGAAGTTCTGAAATCGGTTAAATAAGAATTTTCTATTTATGATTATGTATAAGAATATACTTTTGTCCACAATAAAAAGCCGACAAAAAAACAGGTAAGAAACTGTAGTCGGCGACAAACTGTCTAGCAAAAATGATTCTAAGTTTGAGTCTGGGAAAACCCATTATAAGTTTCATTTTAAATTCTTCCTTATAATTGAAACCCTTTGCAGTGAAAACAATAAAATCCTATGAAATTGTTTTTTATGAAGAAAAATAATTTAGTTCTTTTGAAAAATAAGTAACATCTTTGCATTTACATCTGAAATTTATCAACCAGAAAAAAATCTCTGTTACACAAATTATTACATGGAGAAATTGCAGGAGTGTATACACTTCATTATCGCAGAGAAAATCAGTGAATAAATGTCATATGTAAACGCTGTTTGACACAGAAAAGTCTCGATAACTTAAACGAATCATTTTCGAAGTACACGTGAGTTATTCCTTGTGAGTGCTAACATTTATAAATTCCAAAAATTTTCAATGAATTTCAGCAAAACCATCATCATTCACATTTATGAATGAATTTGACATGCCATCGAAATTTTTAACCTCAAAAACTGACCCTTTCCGATAAAAAACCAACAAATTTTTGTGTATTATAAATTTTCTTTTCCTTGAAACAGCATTCATCGAAATATAAATTACCTTTCAACACAAGAGAAATCTCGAAAAAAAGGAAAATATTGTATTATAAAGAAGAAGAGACCTCTTTATCCATTTTAAGTGACTTCGAAGTCTATATCGAAGGAAAACACTACTATCAAAAATATCAAGACCATTGTGTTACCTACTGTTCGGCGATAAGAGAGAATTTTTCATATTTGGTATTTTATTGAAAAAAAAAAGAAAATATACAGGGAGGAAAAAATGAAACCGAAGGATATTTTGAAATTGGAAAAATCATAAAGAGCTCCTTTTGTTATCGCGTTCATTTTTCTTTTGGCTATTGTTATTTTGAACACAAGAAGAAAAGTTCCTATAATGTGATCTCTAAAGACAGGAATATTTTGAGATGTGAGTTAATAACATAAAATGACATTCACAAGGATACAAAAACAAAACAACAGAAAAACTGAGGGTGAATATGTCCCTTGTTCCCTTTTTATTCCTATTTGTTATATTATAATGAAATAGAAGATTTTGTCTTTTCTTGTGATTGTTGTGCATTCAGGTGAGTTGTAATGGTTAATATCCTTTTTAAAATGACCAATTGATTTTGGAAAGAACAGAGTGGAATTTAGGTAGGAATTGGAAGTTTTGTCATATCCTGTATTCAGTATCAGTGTTCTAAATGGTTAAAATTTGTATCCTTTTGTGAAGGAAACCAAAAGTTCATCCTTATTTCTATCGGACTTACTGTAAAGATTCGCAATATGAATGTCTGGACAAAGGGCTTCTCATTAGTTTAATCATGTCATTGATAACAATGAAAACAGAAGTTGCCACAAGGAGTATGTTTTTCCATATATCCTAACCATTTCCATCATGTATGAAAATAATTCATGAGCAGTGCCAAACTACTATCTAATTTTTCACCTAAGTCCATTCCTGTTTGATGATGTTAATTCTACACTAGACAGTTTGTCGCCTATATCTGATCTGTTACCAGGAATTTAACCCATATTATGTATAGCAGGGTTACAAATCAGGTAAAAAGGAAAAAAACTATTAAAAATATTTGAATAGAACATATTTATGAAGGGGTGTTTTTTTAAAAAAGACCTAGAATCTAAATAAGAAAAAGAATACATAAAAGCATAAATATATCCAGATAATATATTGTATATTGAAAAATATGTACAATGGACCCACACAGAGCTAAACACTTAAGTGCATATACCCGTGACCAGTCTAAAGTCATCCAGAGAATACCTTACAATATAGTATATTGAAAGGTGCAAGTGATCAAACTAAGGCAAGAAAAAGGGAAATTCTTTAAAAGGATTCAATCTTTAGAAATTTTTTTTAAACAATGAATGACATTTTTTAAATAAATTCAAATTCTTTTGATTTGATGGTGTAAGTCATAACATCTTATCTATTCATTCAGAAAATGGATAAAACTTCAAACGGATCGGAATCGGTTTTGGTTCACGCGTTTCTTGTTTGATCATTTTAAGTCATATTTTAACTCATTCTTAAGGAATAATGTCCGGAAGAGAGCGAGTTTTGAGAAATCAAAGATCAAAATGGTTTATACTAAGGTTGATAATGAATTTTTGAGATTCTATGGAATTGGAGCTTGTGTTTAAAATTACGTATTTGAATACGAATTTTTGCGGATCTAGAGGTGTTTTTGAATTATTTAAACTTAACTAATTGTTAATTAAATATATAACATAAGAAGAAATCCGCAGGGATTTTTAGTGAAACACTACGATTGTATTACTAGTTTCTAGAACGAATGGTTGTCGATTAACTTCCAATATTAGGTCTGAAAATCCACGTAGCAAGTAGTAAGGAAGGACATAATATTTGTGTTTCTTTGGAATAAATAAGCATGGCTACCATACTATTTATACAAGGGCTTATTTAAGGGGTAACTATTTGTCTAAAATAATAATTTTTAATTTTTCTAACCTCAAAAGGCATAACTGAAGTTGGCTGGATGTTCCGTCAAATAATATCAGTAATACCAAGATTCGGAATTGAAAAATGGTTTTGTTTGAGAAAGTGAAATAGTGGTCTATAAGAATTCCAAAAAAAACACAATTAATAATCAATATTTGGTATTTTTCTAAAGTATCTTAAAGTTGTCTACAACGTACACATATTTTTGCAAAATTGCTGATTCTGGATACCCATCATATATACACTCACACGACCACGGCCTTTTATTAAAGGATTTCAATGTTGCATCTATTATGGATGCTTGGTCTAGCAAGTACATGACAATTGTATTTCCAAATAAATAAGGTCAAATACCAATTATTGAATCTTTAAATGATGATATTTTTGGCAGCATATCAAACCGTGGGATTCTTTCTTAACGATCACAAATTGCCAAGAATTCATTTAAGTATTTTTGAGAGAGAAATTAATACCAAAAAACCGTGCAAAATTAAAATTAATTAAAAACCTGTAATAGAGTTTGTTTTTCGAAATTCTTATTATGGTATATAAGAAAAATCATGATCGTTCGAAATTCATAATTTTTCTTTTCTTTTGGATATCTTACCAAAAGAAAAAAATCCTTTAACCAATTAAATATTTCTAAACTGTTTTCAGGTTAATGTTGAGGTCAAGTTATATTTAAAAAAGTAAGAAAAAATATTTTTTTTTTCTGAATTATGAATATGAATCCCATTAGTAAAAACTGAGAAAGAATTCTTATTTATAAATAAATTCTAAGAACAAAAATATTGGTTAGGAACAAGTCACTCATATAGAGACACACCATATGTATTTATATGAAATTTGATCTCATGCTGAGATTGGAATGTTTGGCGCGCATAAATTAAACACCTTTTGAAAAATATCGATGATGAAGAATCGATCGATGACTGTTATATACATTCTTATGCCCGATTGAATGGAATACAAACAATAACGAAGATCGACATTAAGAAGCATAACACTTAAATATGTGACTATTTATGAAAAAAAAAAAAAACAAAATTAGTATTTAAAATATGATTTAGTTTTATTCGTTTTGTTCTTAAAATCCTTATCATGATCATTTTTAAATAAGCCGTGATTATATCGTGATTTATTTATTCATAATAGAAACTTTTCTTCAAATTCAAAATTTGATTATGTATTTATGATAAATAAAAGATTTTTAGAAAACTTTTTCTAGAAGAAAACATCAAAAAATTCATTCATAAAAATGAAGTTTTCTTTTTCGAAAAATGTTTAATAAATTATCCGTAAGCCTTTTTTTCTTGTTCTTATAGAAAATATTGACAAATTCTTTAAATAGGTAAATATGTTTTTTGTTGTTTTTGCATATTACTTCGACTTCTAAATTAAGTTGAAACTTTAAGTATATCGAACTTAGTTTTGAGACAAGTTAATAAATCTCATTTGATCTTTTGATAAATAACTTCATTTGTTTTCCATAGAAAATGAGTTTTAAAATCTTAATTTAGAAATAATAAATATTCATATACCATATTTAATAGAACATGCAAAACATAAATAAAGGCACCTATATGCTCAGCAAAGAAATTCCAAGTGGAGTAAATTTCTAGAAATGGAATTCTATAAGTCAACAGTCGACTATCACTTTTTGCATAACTCTACAGAACTTCACTGCTGATTTAATAAATGTTGTGTTTATTTCATCGGGGTCAGGATCTATTTTGAAAAAAACGATGTGGGTCTCCAGAAGAAAAAAAATTTTCTTTGAAAAAAATTCAACCTTTTCGATCATTTTTTAAATAAGTTATGCGTAAATCAAATAAATACTCGCAAATTCTTAAAAATCTTTATTGAATGATATTAAAATATGATTTTTTTCACGAATTTATGAAATTGATAATATTACAATATCCACATTTATATGGAAAACGATGGCTGCGGCATCTCTTGCAATTTTAGGTAACTAAAATCTATCGGGGTCTCTAGCCCTGACCCTGATCTTTGGGTTATGTTGCTGTTGATTTTATAAATAATGACGCAGACCACGATGAAAAAAACGCTGCCAAAATCTTTTAATTAAGGACGAAAAGATAATGAATAAAATTAGTAATTGAATTTATTGTATTAAACTAATTTCACTAATTACCTGAATCAATTGAGTTTCTGGTCGATAACAACGTCTAGACAAATGCTATCTAATTTTATTGCATAATGTTTTTAGGAGCAATAAAACTCAATATCTTCTTAGTCATGAACAAAAAGGTTTTGTCATAAACTTGAAAAAATAAGTACAAACTCTTTTAAACGTTTTTCTTCATAAATTTTTTTGAATTTGAAAATTTTCTAATTTTACCAAATCCTCGATTTGCGTCCTTCCAATTTGCGGTGTTTTTGAAGTTCATAAATTTTTGTGGTTTCAAAGATGTGTCGTTAATATTTCTATTTGGGTTGTTTGAGTCCATATAAATACTTTAAATTCAATTTGCATCGTTTTGAATTGTGTTGTCTTTCTTCAGTCCCAATTAACGATGTAAATCGGAGTTTTGGAGTATTTTAAGTACCTACAGAAAAATGGTGAAATTATTGGTTAGTTGTGAATTGAATTTCGGCTGCGAGAACTGGAACTTCAGTTGTCGAACTTTCACAACTTTCCTGTTTTTACAAATAAATAATTCCTTATTTTATTACGAATTCAAATTTCAAATCTAGTATTACCAAAATTAATATATCCTTACCACACGACTCCATTAGACTTATTTCAAGACTTATTTTCAGTCGGACTGAAAAAGAAGTCCAATTGTTCGAGTCTTCTCGAGACTTTTTTTCAGTCCGACAGAAAGTAAGTCTTGAAAAAAGTCTAATAGAGTTGCCTGCTTAATAAAGGACATTCCAAAAATCCATAATAATAAAATGTTACAAAAATTTTTGAAATATAAAATCTTTGTAACAAAGTTTTTTTTGGAAAACACTTAGAATATTTTATTGCCCAATCGAGAAGTTTTTTTTAGTTTCATCCTTTTTAGTACTAATTTATGTCTGATATTTATAATTGCGTTTAAGTTAACAAACAAGGCCGAATTGAACTCTTCTATTCCACTTATAGGTAGTCTTTCGGTAACGAAAAAAAAATATCCAAATGGAATTCCATCATAACTCTTTATGTTTCACAAATCATAAAAACTGAAAAAGGAATTACTTATAACAACTTCCTTGGAATTCCTGTTTTATAGCATGCACTTTTATTGAAAAAAATTATATTGAACCTATAGAAAACGATTCTTAGAAGATCAGTTCCGCAAAAAAAAGAAACGAACATAGGCAAATAGCATTCATATGTGTGTCCGGACATTCTTTTATAGAATTTTATTATACTTAACTTGCGATGGTAAGATACATTCTTCTTTTTTTTGGGGTATCCCGAGAACAAAGCCACCTTTATAAGTTAAATAACGTGTCTATGAACAAAAGGTGGTACTATCGTAATTTTGTTTCTTTCCAAACGAGAACTAAACATTTCTTGACTGATGCTATTTGGTTGGTTCATTCTTTTCATTTTCAATGTGATTTTCTTTCTGTAAGACGTTTTTTTTTCGGTCTATTCGAAGAACAAAACCGTTTTTCAGACACAATTGACCCACCAATATTATATCTATTCATCTATTGTAATCGAAAAGAAAATGTATAAAAAGTATTCTGTTAAATACTTTTATCATTATGACGTAGAATTTATGTGACAAAAACTTTTGTCCGACTATATAAAGGCCCGGTTTTGTTATTTGTTATTCGAACAAGTACGCACAATTGCGTGTTTTCGTTTATTTTGCATTCATTGCGTTGTTGTCATGGAATGAAGTCATTTTGGGAGGTCCATTCATTGTCAACAAAAATATATATTATATTGTATACAATGTGATTAGTGGGTTATGTGATGCATGAATTGGTCAATTGGACAGATGTCCCAGATACTATGGACTATTTTCTAGAAATTTTTTTCAAAATTTTTAAGTAGAATAAATTGTTTGAATAATATTTAAATGTTGTGTATAGAATAGACTCTGTGTGGGAGAAAATCAATTTTGCAGAAGAATACAAAGAAATTAAACAGAATATTGCTGAAGATCGGTTTTTAAGGATCAAAACATAAAACGTATTTTTATGGAATTTTGCAGAAAATTGTAGGATTAAGAAAAAAGCATTTATAAAACTTATTTTATTTAATTTGTGGTTTTCTATTAAATTTTTAAAAATATAGAGTGAGATACGTTTGTTATAGAAATGGACAAAATGGGTATATTTTGCCAATTCTGATGACATACATCCACCACCATTTAGGCCGAAGAGTATATTGTTCTATGTTGGAGTATAGAAATGTAAAGAGTGAAATTAGTGGAACTTTACAGTCGGCATAAGTATTGTCTCACACAGTATAAGTATCCTGAATCTTCCCTTTGGGTCAGTATGATACTGTTTACTTGCGCCATGGATATACAAACGGCATTTCTAAATACAAATAGTATAAATATTGGTCCAGAATTGAATTTAAAAATTGTATACAGTCCAGTCCTTTGGAAATATGTACTCCATTTATTGAAAAATTTAATGATCTAAAACGGTTCTCTTATAAGGAAAATGGCTGTGATAATACGCTTAGAAATTCCTTTGGGATCATACTTCTAATCACTTCATCGAAATCTTTTGTTATACAAGAACGTCAAATTACAAAAATGCAATCTTTTCTTGACACATTTGCTTATCGGATTTATCTTGAAGTATTTTTTCAGGGATATTTGTCTTACATTTTCAAAATACCATTCTCAAATTACATTTCGTAGAATATTATATAATGTCCAGAATTAGTTAACACCTGAGAACAAATATCAAATGAGGAAATATTTTTCTAAATACAATTTCACACTAGAAAAAAGGCTCATATTACTCTCCTTTAGCATCAAGGTGCAAATTTGAACCTTTAAGGATTTTAATAGCAGATCTAAAAAAAAAAAAAAAACTAAGGTAATAAAATAGCGTTAACACACTTTCCGCTAAATATCGTTGCAACAATAGATTTAAAGACCTCCGAAAACAAAAATATTGAAGAGGAGGATAATATAATTTCACATATACCATATACCTCATAGTTTCATAATTTCTGATATGTTAGATGCAGTTTTTATTTGAGGAGAGGAGGACGAATAGTTTTAACAACAACAAACAATAAAAAGGAATTAAGGCCCTCTTATTATATATTATTATATACAATATATTTTTTTTTCTGGTATAATACAAAAGGGGATGAGGGCAAAAACAGCAAAAACAAATCTGATCCTTGAATAACAAAAGGATATAAAAGAGACAACAGTTATATATGTAATAAATTTATGAATGTGTTTCATATCCTGATTTTAACCCTGATTTAAATTCATTGCAGATTAGCGTTAGTTTGATCAGACAAGCATATCCTGAAAAATTTGAAATTTTTTTTTTGTTCCGATTTTTCAATATTTGTCTGTACGTATGTATATCTAGGAGAATTACAAAAAAAAAAAAAAAAACTGAAGCGAATCTTTAGATATGACCATCCCTATCCCTATTAAGGGACCAATTTTTTTTGTTCGGAAATTCATTTTATTTTGAAACACAAGAGATTAAGGATTCAAACAAACTTAACGATGAATGTTGCAAAGTATTTTATATGTATTTTTTTTCTCTCAACTTTGCATCACGCTAATATTTGGCAAAATTTATTTTTCTATCTTTCATGTGTTAAGATTAAAAGATCTTTTGTTCATTATTATAAGAGAGAGATTCTTATGTATAAGAAAGTATATTACTTCGGCTTGGAATTAAAGATGATGATCAGCATCTGCTCTTCGAAATGTTTCATATTTTTCGCTATATTAATAAAAAGGGTCCTTTAAATTGACCTGATTTTGCTTTAGATTCTTTTCAATAAAATATAAAATGTCTATTTCAATTAAATTAATAATAAAAGTAAAAATTTTGATAGTTCAAAGTTCAGTTATGATTTGGTCACTTAGAAAAATAAAAAAATTCATGCCATAGGAATTTCCAAAAATCCGGTTATGAATAAGGACGTAATGAACTGACGAAGAGTATAGTATGTGAAAAAGTAGGTTAACAACGTAGCAAAAGGAACTGATTTATAATAAAGTTCCATGAGACTGTAGCTATAAAAATGAAATCAGACAAAATTTTATTGTAAGTCAATGTTTCCAGGGATCAGCGTGAAACTAACTAAATGCATAGTTAAATGAGAATTTCATGGGTACTTAGTTGTACGTACTTAAACGGCAGGTTTATATAAAAACGTTGACCCAAACATATTGAATATAAGGTCTAACATCCAAGGGCTAACCTGCTATTGTAAAAATCTGTATTTAAGTTTAAACTTTAAAGGATATTCAATGTCGTTCAATATGCGTAAATGTCCTCCACATGTATACGAATCTGCTACATTTAGAAACTAATGTACTATCGTCGTATAGATGTGTGTTTATAACTCATGTATGCTATTCAATTTCTAAATAATAAAACTGATAAGACATTAATTTTCAAAGATGTTTGAAGTTAGTTCAAATAAACCTTATAAAATTGATATGATAACCGATATCCTTTTTTTTTGCGAAACTAACGTAATTATATTCAGTCCATTGAACGCATGTAAACAAATCTGCCCTTTTTTTATATAAATACATCCCTTTCTTCTGCTGCACAAAAGTAAACATGTATAATGTTTGTCTGCATATCAATAGTTTGATTGTAATCGCATCCCTTGATTTCGTTACTTTCAGTTACTATAATAGCATCTTTCGAGTGAAATCTGAAAAAGAAAAAGACCAAAACAATTAAAATGAGTATATGAACATAAAAGAGAAATCCCTTTTTCCCAGCATGAGTTTTCCGGGCGAGACAAACAACCTGGAAAACAAACAAACGACGGTAATTGCTTCATTTGTTAGCATTATAAAAATGTGCGATCAGAATGTGAATGCATGTTGAAGAACAAAAAGTTCGCGCATCATTTGTTTTCGGACTCTCTACAAACAATTCAAATTGCTGCAATTTATATCCAATATGATGAATGTATGAACAAAATGTACACGTATCTGATGATCGCATCATCCGATGTAGTAGATTTTCAGGTTTCCCATTTAATTTCGATCCATCAGAGTGTAGCATTTTCATAGTGCCAAGTATTAGTTTGTGTTTTTGTTGAAATTTATATGCTTTGTTCGAGCATTGTAAAAGATCCATGATCGTATCAAAGGTGTAGATATGAAAGATGAGTCGCATATAATATGTGGAAATCACTCATGATCATTAATGATCAGTTTTTAAAGATATAATGTGCATTTTTTTTTTTTCGAAAATCAAATGAATTGATTCACTAATGATTTCCAGGTGATTTATGAAGTTTCATTGGGTAAGAAGGTTATAAAATGAATTATTATGGATATCTGTAAATCTTTTATAAAATAAATTTGTTGTTTTATTTTTATTGGTACAAATTATATAAATTCAAATATTGGATGAAATATTATTTGGCGCTATATTATTTGAAGCAAATTTTAAAAAAACTAATCAATAAATTCTTAAAATCAAGAATTTGTCTATTTTAAAGAGTTTCGAGACACATGTTTCTAATAAACTATTGACTTAAATAATATAATCATGTAAAACGTTTCAAAATCATTTTTATTAATACTATTAAGACAACTGTAATATCCAAACCCAAAAAACTGTCATACTTGATGGCGATATTTAGCTATTAGCAAAAGAAAAGTGTCGAACGACTATTTCTAGTTTTTATTTGACATGAATATGATATTAGTTTTGCATTAAAAAAAAATAAAAAAAAGAAAACCAGTCACCATGACTATACTGTTGGCAACTATACATATCCATTGGTAGGCAATGATTTTATCGTATTTTAAAATAAAAAAAAGATTGCTTTCCCGGATTCTGTCTATTAGTTAAAAAAAAAAACAATAAAACTTGATAAATTCCAAGTGTTCGATCGATTTAAAGTTTCTTACCCTCCCAAAAAGTTATACATATGTAGTATATATATTTTTGCAATATCATTCTGTATATTTCAGATATGGTAGCTAAAATCTTAGACATTTATGCGCCTCGTATCTGGAGGAATTTAGCTTCTCTTGTATTTTGTTGTCCGGAAACTTCAAATATTTCGTTGGAACACATCTCTACATAGTCATGTTGTTTAAAATAGCGTTTTAAAAAAAAAAATTGTTCCATGTTATTTTGAACATAGAAGACCACAAAATATAGTTTAGACATTTGATCCTTTTTATTTACAGGAAGAGGAAAAATGCCTCACAAGAAACCAACTCGACTAGTATACGTAAATCTCCAATTTAAATGGACGCAATGTTGTTATTGTAGGTAAAATGTAAGAAGAAAATATCAAAAAAGTGGTAATGTGAAAGAAAGAGTAAAAATTAATAATGTGTATGAATATTAGGATACAACAAGAATGAGTTGAGTTGTTCGAAATCACAGTACTTAAAATTTTTTAAGTTTCGAATTTTTCTGATTTTCTGATTGATCTTTATAAATGTGTAATTTCATATAAATCTGTTGTAATAAGGCTCGCAAATGCCTACACATGGGTTGTACTGCAGAATAAGATTTTTGTTGATTGTTGTTGAATGGCAATCACAAATCTTTTATCGACATCGTTAAATAAATTTATTGCTACAGTTAAAGAATAAGATTCGTAAGTTTCGAATTTTCAGAAAGAAATGGATGGCTTCTTTCAATATACGGTCTACTGCTGCGGCTCGAAACAGAGATTATCTTAGTTTCTTGTTTGAATATTACTTGTATAACGAAAATAAGAAATTAATTATTGTTTTCTTGAAGAAAAAAAAAAAAGAAATAGCATTTAACCGCTAAAAATTTCTCAAAATTTATATTATTTATTTCGGACCTCTCATGGTTTTTGATTTGTATTCTTGTAAAGCATTGATATGTCCATTGAACAACTTTATATTTATATTGATTCTGCACATATGTATATATATAAATACATATAGTGTCTACTAAAAAGGTGTGTTGGCCACCTATTTTCCATTCGTTCACTTCATTCTTTCCTATAGTTGTTTTTCAATACTTTGTTTTGCTGCTGTGGTCTTTTTTTTGGTTGCCATCATCAATGTATAACTTCTAAATACAACACAAACATTTTTTTTTTGGGTTGCTATTTTAGAGATTGTACAATATATTTTGTTGTTATTATTTATAAATTCATTTTCGGTAGCAATTTAAATCGCTACATGTGGTCCACACCATCGTCTCTCTTCCCTGGATACTATATAGTGTATTGGTGAACGTTTCTTTGAACCTCTTTGCTGCTGATATTGTTGTTCTTGCTATTAGTCAAAGTCTTAATACCCAGCACGATCGGTAAAAGTGTGATTTTATAGTATGATACGGTCAATTTTGTTTTGATGTGATTTTTTTTTCTTCAAAATTGGAATTGATATCCGAAAAAATGATTCGATCGAATCATATCAAAATGAATGACATATAAACACATATCTATATATGTTCTCATATGTTAACCTCGAGGTGGCCATATATGTATCTATTTCTACTATATATATAATGAGAAAAATAGTGTTATAAGTTATATGAAATTAAACCTATTCGACAGCATACTGTGAGGTATTATATTGTTTTGGTTACCGAAACGGATTGTTGGTATCATTTGATTTGAGAAAAAAAACCGCCTATTTTAGACGATATATAATTGGATTCAGTAATATAAAAGGAAGATGATACTCTAATTTTTTTGTCTTATCTTAATAAATATGAAGAAATTCTAAAGGATCGTTTTGGAATTGTTGAAATTATGCTGAATATGGAAGCTACAAATCTCATCATAGATTCTCACCTTTCTCTTCTCACTTATATATGGTATATGTGTACAATCAGTTCATAGAATGGTGTTTTGTTTAGCATGATATGTTTTTATTTCGATTATTATGATCATTTTTTTGTTCACGCAGTTAGTATAAAGTTTCTTTAATTGGCGTGTAAAAGATAAGTCGTTGTTGTTTTTTTTTCGCTTCTCTTCAATAATTGTAAAGTCTTATACAAAAGCCGTTAATTCTGTTAGATTTGGAACCCATGGAGTTCTTGTGAATGGAGTGAAAGGGTGTAGTAGCAGTTTATAAATTACTTATTTTTATTTTTTTTCTAGATATTTTATTTTGATGATTTGAAGTTTTTCTTCACAATATATTAAATAATAGGAAACTATATTACGGTAGCCATAACCATCTATTGTTATGATCATAATTAAAATGATGAAAAATATAAATTTTTATTATAAAATTCGATATAAAAATTAGTTTTGACCTCCACAATGGATGTATATGTAACTTTCGAAGATAAGAATTATCTCCTTAATTCCACTCTGATTATATTTTTTTCACGGTAAATTTATCTTTAAATCATTGCAAGTAATTGGAGTAGTTTTTCATATATGGAATTTTATTTGTTCCGAATTTTTGCAACAAAACATAAATAACAATAGATCCTACAGGATATAGTATGATGAAGAAAAAAAAGGACACATAACAATATATGAAAGCTGTCCCCTGTTGTATATTCATCTTTGTTACCATTGTTGAAGAGGACAACTTTTGAACAATAGATGTATATATGAAAATTTTAAAACATTTATTGTAACGCTTACTTCCTAAAACGTTGTAAGAAGTTCTTATTCTAGAAACTGACATTTTTCCATTCTAATAAATTTTCATATAATTTTGAGATCATCATTTTTACACTCAAAAAAAATGAGTTTACTTTAAAATTTTATCAAACGTGGGAAAGTTATAAGCGTTTTTCATAGTTTTGTTTTTGAAAATAACAACTAAAATTGGGTATGGACAATTTCACGACTAGAGCAACATCTCACGGCTTGAAAAATCTAGAATTTCGTTATTCTAGGCAAAATTGGCAAGTTAAGTAAAATAAATCTAGATTTCAATCATTAACATATTATCCTACTTGACTGGCAAAGATTCAAAGCAAAGCAAAGAAGTGTCACTTTTATTCCTGAATCTTTATGCTGGATTTTTAATCGATTCTTTTGAAACGCGGATATAGAATGATTTTTAAGCTTTTATTGTTGAAAAATCTGACTGCAGTGGATACAATATTTAACTAATTTTCCATTTGCAGCTTTATTAGAATTTTATTTTGGCATAATTCAAAAAGAAAATACTACACTCGTGTTTTTAAAATGTTTTGCACTCAAAATCGGTTTACTTTTCATACTTTTTAGGAAGCAATTTTAGTAATTTTAACAATTTCAATTGTATGTCAAACTTAGAAAAAAATTCTTTTTATTTACACATTTAGCAGGTAAAGGTATAAGAAAGTGAAAATTGCGTGTCTATGAAAACTTGCCAAAACTGTGTCTAATAAAATCTTAAAAGCACCAACTGAAATTTAGGTTTAAAAGAGCAGTCTTCTTAAAAAAATATCATTTTCAAAGAAACTATATAAATTTGGAGAAATTCGTCAAAATAATCTGTGGACTATTTTCTCTCAGTGTAGTTAGTTTCTTAATGACATCCCAGGTCTGATTTCCTCATACATTTCATTCAAAAATTTAAACAAAAACCAAGAAAAAAAAACATTATAAGCTGATATCAAAAAAATCAGTTTTAAAATTCCCATATCTTTGCCACACAAACATCAATTAAAAACATCTTATAATATATTTTAAGTCTAATCAAACAGTTCTTAAGCCTTTAAGTCCATCAACTTATCTGATTTTTCGAAATCTTTTTCATAAATATAATATCTTATAAAATGGTAAATGGTTTTTTATTATATCATTATTTCTTTGATGATGTTTAACAAGAAATTTATATGCCATAGATTCTTAATGGTCAACATTTGATATTTTTGAAGTTGAGTGCTGTTTAGTTGAGGATTCGAAAGACAACAACGGAGCTACTGAATGTACCTTTTATGAATTCATACATATATATTTAGTATTTCAAAAGAGATTCAATGGACAGGCGTTTTTTCTGTTTCTCGAGATATTTTTAATTATTGGATCTGTCAGATGTGGTCTTAAGAAGGTACATGCCACAGTTTGGAAATATTTTATTTAATATAATGGGTTATGTATAAATTTATATTTATAGATGTATGCTTCCTAATCGTGTGATCAATTTGTTACTTAATTCGCATAATACGAGGTGTGGAACTTGATGTGATTTCTGTTTTATAATCAAAAAAAATGTATCAATTGATTTGAGATAAAAGCAAAACAAAAAGTGAATACCTTGAATGACAACAAAAATACGATATGCTATTAAGTAATAAATTACTCATATTGTTATATAATCATATTAAAAATTAGAACTTTTTAAAGAAAGTTTTCATTAGGCTTTTAAATTTTACCTTACTTACTGTGAACTCAAGAGATCTAGAATAATTCGAATAATGTCTGCTATAATTGAAATTTATAGAGATGTGATTCTATTTTGGACTTAGTGTCTCGTTATAATGAAAACTTGTGTTAATAATATACATTGATGTTTAGTTATTGAAGATAATAATAACAATACATATTGTAATATAATTCAAATTGAATTGGTTAGTAAGTATAAGGTGTGTTTGACCCATATATTTATTGAACTATGGAGTCATTATCAGAATTTGATAAAATTATATATTTCAGGTTCATATGTACATCCGAGCTGGGTAATCTTTTATTGATATGTTTTGTAAATTAGGTATACTAGTATATAACAATAGAATGGATTTGCAAAAAAGTTCTTCTTCCGTTCAATTATGTTTAGGTGTTTGTTTATAAACGATTAATGTCTGCTAGGTTGGATATGTGGGTGTGACGTCGATCTAATTTAAAACTCCTCTTAGTTCACACTATCAATCAATTTTATCACAAGCTCAGGCCTCTATAAAATTCTTTTAAGTAGGTACTTATAAACGTAAAGTTTCACTGCCAAAGGTACTGACTAGCGCACATATTATAGAATATATATATATATATATAGGAACCTTTTATTCCAATACAGACAATCAAATCATAAGCACGGTTTTGTTGGAACTAGCCCAGCGAATCATTCCACGTTGCTTCTAGTTTTAATTTTTGGTGTGATTCAAAACTGCATTTGGTACATAAAAATAACAAATTTAACTTACTAAACTTTCCTTTATAACAAATCTCACTAAATCCTATAATGCCATAGTGAACACACAATGAAAGACTGAAGAAACGTTTGATCGTGTGTGGCCAAATTTTGGCAGCTATAACATTTCTTTAGGTTTAGTTTAACAAACTTTATGTATAATTTCATCCTGTGTAGCAGGTTTTAGGTTCGTTAAAAGCGGATATAAATTTGATAATTTTTGAAAGTCTTGTGGTTGTTATCCAGATGGATTTACTAATCAGTTTTCATCGTTCCTCTGAAGAAGTTTTATAAGTAATTATTTCCGCTTTTTAAATTAAATATTTCTGTCTATAAACTAACTAACTAATTCTTTCACTTACCTTTCAGGAGGTATAAAATAATAAGTTTTGTATATAATAGTTATTATCACGAAGGGTACATCAACATGCTAATTACTTGAACTATGTCCACCTTAAGATAGTTTCTTCATTTCATGAGATGAAATTCCATTAGAAAATATAAAACAAACATAACAAAATCTGAAATGTTTGTTTTAAGAAGAAAAAAAAAACTCTTGTGTCGATATTTTTAATATTTATTTGAAGTAAATTATACGCGACACTTAACAAACAAACTACTGATCTTACGAGTGTGCACTGTTAATATATTAATCATGTTTAGGCGATATCGTTTTAAATAGAATCGAAACATACAAAAGAATATTTCCACTGAAAGTAAACATTAGAAATAGCTACTGCTCTTTCGACGCGATCAGGTTAAAGGATATAAAATACCCTTTTTCTGTGCCTATATAGACTATATCCATTATTAAATATTTGTTGATGAGATTTCCTCGAATATTATTATATAGCATTTGTCCAGGATGAATATTTTTCTAAAAAAAAAAAATATGTTTACATTTTTCATTTGATAGATCCTCAACAAATAATCATGTATGCTATTCTTGTTTTTAGTTCTTTTAAAAATTTTGGAAAATAAAAACACCAAGAAATATCGTTTTTAGATCGTTTGTGAATCTTAAAATGAAATGTATAGAAACCGTGTGAATAACTAATGTCAACTAAAAAAGACACGACATGATTGTCTTTTAAGAAAACTGTTAAATATTTTCTTAAAGATGAGAAAACAAAATCCGTTTTGTTATTAATATATTATCCGTTGTTTTTTTGTTAGAACGTGCAACTACAGTTTTTTCTTGATGTTGTTTCTTTTAAATACCAAGCGTTTTTATGAATTATTCATAAAAATTATCTATTAGTGCTTTTCAATGTAAGTCTTTTATTTAAACAAACAAAATTTCAACAAACCACTTTGTGTGAATTTAAAATCTGTTTTGTTTCTAATTTGAAATTAAGAAACTTTTAAAGTTTTAACTTGTGTCGGTAGTTAGGATGTTTAGCATTTCTAAAATCAGATATAAGCGCATAGAAAATTCTTGGTTCCATCCCTATGTGAACTAGTTTGGTTCTATTTGGCTTATAAAGCAATAAAAACTAATTTTACCAGGCTTGACTGAAACTTCTATGTCTTCATTTTGGAGTAAGACCCATATTTTTGGTAACCGCCAGGTAATTCTAGAGATCGTTACGAGAGTACTATAGCCCAGAAGTTGGTTTGTGAGTGTAACGAAATTTTAAAATTTCCTCAAATTTTCATAGGATATCTTAGTAACAATAAAGACAATGATGTTCGTACACAGAGTGGTACACAGAGTTCCTAAAAATGTATAAAAAATCCATTTGGTGCCAACTGTTTCTGCTAGATGGATACAGGTGGTGGGAATTATCGAAAGTTTTCGACTCTTACGTATAGTTCTTTTTTGCAGTCACGTGGCGTGGATATAAATATTACTATAAGATAATTTGGAGCAAGTTTTTAATAATTTTACTAATTATTATTTACTCTAAATCTTGTTTCATTAATTACATCATAAAATCGCGGACATCCGTTAAGTAATTATTTTTATTTTATATAAAATTTAAAGATCAGAAATATTTGGATTGAATTCAATATTTAAGGGCAAAAAATTAAGACTTAATAAAAACACTCATTCCAACTAAAATACTAGAAATATATACGACTTAGAACAATATGCAAAAACTTCTTTTCCATAATTATATATATTTCAAATTTATATGTGTTTACTTCCGCTTGAAATGAGAGAATAAATATATGGATGCCATGAAAATGATTCTTTCCATATTCTCTATAAGCAAACATATATAGTAGATTAATGGCTATATATGAAGAATATTCTCTAGAAAGAACTTTTGGAACTGTTTCCCTTGTATAAAATTCTCTAAACTTTTTCTACCTTATAATATCACATCAGCTGGAAAATTTTTATACGCACGAATGATTCATTTTCCCATCCAATTCTTGATGTAGATGCAGAAAATATTATTACCTTAGAATTGAGTACAGAATGCTTTATATCAGAAAATGTGCAGAAAAAAAAAAAAAAACTTAATAAAATAGGAAATTTTAGGCCAAAAACCATATTCATAAGTACTTTATGCATGTGAAAAACTTTTATACATATATAGTCAAGATATTCTATAATGATTGTTGTCCCTGGTGAGTTTTAGTATATACCTTATATATTAATATACATGAACGGTTACATATATAATTATGATCCACTTGATGGATATGATGAGTTTGGAATTCAAATGGGAGAATTTTTAAATTCTCTATACAGAAAGATGGGTTAGGGTAGAAGAAGATCATCTCGCAACGGGTGGTAAACGGTGGCAATTAATGCATTTCCGAACTAGGAGATTATAATTGAATGAGATTTTGTTTTAATCTCTAAGGATTATCAATAACCTGCTGGATATTTATATAATAAATAAGAAAAAAGAGTATTTTATAAGTAGAATAAAACTTCTTAAAAGTGTTAATTGAATGATTTATATCACGCATAGAATGTTTGAGGTAATATGCAGGTGGGTGCTTATTAGCGATGGATATGTGAATGTTAATGTATTCATTAGATTCTTTTAAAGACATCATATGGTTTCTAGCGGAAAAGGATAATGTCAGGAATACCACGACAAAACAATTGAATAATTTTAACTAATTTTAACTTAAAATTGGCACATATAGGCAATTTTAGATACTTCATAGTAGAAATTGGTACTTGTAGTTAACAAATTTATAGTTCTTCTTTACCCATGCGAGCAAAAACATTATGCGTCTTTGGTGGATACGCAGCTTTACAAGCAAGAATCTAAATTCAAACGTCTTCGAACTAAAGTATTCTCCCGAACATAACAACTATTCTTTCTATTCGGGAAGGTTTGAATCTTCGATTTTCCATACAAAAATTAAAAATACTATATCTGTAAGATTTATACTTGGCTGTTAGCCCGTAAGTTGTTTCACACTTTTGATTCGACCAAATCGTTTCAACTTTAGTTTGGATTTTCATATGACTGAAATAACTTCGAAAATTCGAAACACAAATTGTGAAACAGGTTATAGTCCTGATATCTAATTAATTTTGTTTGAAACAATGCAGCGTCGTGCGGATTTTTTGGAAGTTTAGTTTAAAGTGAAAAAATTTCTTAATGCATATTGACTCGTCACAACTTCGTAAAAGACAAATTCACAGATGGGATCAAGGTATTCAACTTGACTACAAAATTTCAATTCTTTTCTCAATATTTAAATATAGGTCTCGTTAAAATAAAATGTATTCGCATAAATAATACATATTATTAATAATGAACTCTTGGAATCATCATTAAACTAAAGTCGTTAATAACAATAGTAAACATCATTAAAAATATAATATATCATAATTGATAATTCTTTGATGAACAAATGGATATTCACCTTATTGGAATTTTGTTTTAAGAAGAAAATAAAATTGAACTAAAAATATCAGATTCACATGTTTTTTTTTTATCAAATTACTTTAAAGCTTCGTCATGCGATTAATTTGTTCAATCAATTATTAAACAATTTTCTAAATGGTAGACCATGCGCATAAGAGAGTTGTTAATTAAATTCGTAAATAGATGGTCTCTTGTTATTGTTATCATTGCCTGTTAACGTTTTTTTTCTTAAAGAATATATTGAGTTTAGTAAGTGGTTAGCGACAACAAAACCAGTAAATGAGTACAATATAAGTTTTAACAAAACGGCGTCAGTTTAATGGAACACAAAAAAAAAATACTACACCGATGATAATTTTCTTGATGTTATTCCACAGTAGCCAGAGGAAGGTTTTGTTTGACCACGATGATGATGATGATGATGATGACGACTAAAAGACGCGATATAGAATTATTATTATGTACTATATTATGATTTCTTGTCTTGTAACTTAAGAATGTCTACAATACGAATCCATTATCAGTACGACAAATATTAGTATTGGCATACCAAAAGAAAATCACTATATATACATCTTTTTATGCCCTTCTTTCAGGTATTCCTCTTTCATAGATGAATATGGATGAGTGAGTAATTTCCAATAGTAATAATACCTTTCTTTTGTTTAGTCTAATTGGTTATGTCAACTTTTGGGATTTTGTTAAATTGTCTTAACACTATTTTTGTATAACACTTTCTGGTGAATATGCTAAAAGGCTGGACTGCCAATGATCAAAACGAGATCAGTATTTCTTTTTAGTTTCTATTTGTTAATTGTTGGTTTTTTGTTTGTTCTATTATTCTAGTTTTTCTTGTTGAAACGGTATTTGTCATAAATAGAGTTTGGATAAATATTGAAATCTTCTTAGATGAAGCATTATATGAGATCTTTTTTCCTTCTCTCGGTTTTGCTTGGATGAAGGCGAAATAATTTTGTGTTTTCGAGAAGGGATTGATTTTATTCCAGATATATCATTTGTAAGTAATGGAAGTAATGTGAAAATTGTCAACGTCAAGCTGGTGCTAAACAACATGGACCAACTCTTATGGAATGAGTGTGAAAGTGAGTACCATTCATAACCATCAATTTGTTTGTATTTATATGCTTCCAGAACTATGATAAAAATTTCTTTTTTAGCTCCTTATCGAATACTGGATGTTTGCGATCATATTGCTGAAAACCGGAAAATATAAATATAATATTTCTAGTGTACCATATTGATAGTGTATTCATGTTCGATAGATCGAAAAGAGGTTTGGTGTCATACTATATATTTATTTTCTATTTTTATATGAAACATATTTTTTATAATTATAATTTTATACTTCTAAAAAACTGGAGTTTTGATTGTTCAAAGTGTGTTGACACAGACGAAAAACAATTGATGGAAATAAATGCATTGCCATTTAATAATTTAATTGTTTTGAAATTCATAACAATTTGAATGTTGCAAAAAGGTAATTAAAAGATATTAAAATTATTAACACAAAAGAATTACTATCGCGATAAACACGCTATTTCAAAATTATACTCATATTAATATTTCCGGTTTTTGATCGGTTTCGATTTAATTATTTCGCGCATTCAAATTTAGTCAATATTTTAAGAACAAAAACTAATAATTAATTTTTCACACTATGTTGAATATTTTAAAAGAAAATTGTTTATAACCGTTTTTTTTTTTTAAATTCTTGTTCTTACTGAATTGAAAATTTTATAAATTTCATATTTTTATGAACATCCAACAACATAACAAACGACAATGATAACAAATAAGAATTCATTAACTTTAATAAGAGATCATTTAGTTTGAATTTCATTGTAAAAATCTATAAGTACACTCAGAAAAAATTTTCTTTTAAAATAAAGTTTAATTATTGTAGTAAAAATAAATTTATAACTACCTATGTACAAGGGTACTCAATAATTTCTCAGTCTCTACAAGAAAAACACTGGTTTTGTAAATGAAATATATTTTCTTATTTAGTATAATTTGCCTGAATCTTAATATACTTGTTCCAACGATTTTCCAATTTAAGGATTCCATCCCTGAAATGAAGCTGCTATTACCTCTTTTAGCTTCTTGTTTCGCTTCAGGATCATGGTGGTAGATCCAAGTCTCATCCATAGTAATGAATCGACCTACGATATTCAATTTTTTTCATGTTAAAAAAATTCAATGACACCTCATGACAACTTCAAATAATTTCTAAACAAAGACTGAATTGACTTATCGACGTGAAACTTGGCAAAGACCTGTTAGAAGCGTGTTCTCTTGTCGAGGCTGAGAAATTATTGAGTACCCTAGTATATGAAAATTAACTTGTAATTATTAATATTAAAACTATGATATTCTGAATTCAAAACTTGTGGCATTTTAGATTTTTCATTTTTCCGCTCAGTGTAAAAATATTTTTCCTGGAGTTCTAAAATTCTCGTATTTTTAAATTGTTTATATTTTTCACAAAGATTAGATTTGTAAAGGAAGCCGGAAAGTTTAATATCGTATTAAAGGAATTGAAAAGATATTTTTCATCGAACCAAACATAAGGATATAATCGTAATCACATTCAATTGTATACGACATTACCGAATGAAAAGAAATTTATATGGCTTCTTAACTAAAAATATTATTTGATAAGTTTATATCTGGAGATATAACTATTAAATGCATGCTCAATTAGATTTTTGCATAAATGATTCAATCATATACATACTTGACCATTGCAGTAATAATTACGTCCAAGTACGGGTATTCATAAGGAATGTACTATCATAATGATTGTAATGACTTAAGAAATAAGCCCAATATATTTCTTATCTCAAGTATGATTCGATTGCCTAACTTCACTACGTATTCAAGAATATCTCTAAGTCCTCTTAGCAGCATAGATTCTTCATACAGCAAGTTCTGCGAACTTTATTACACTATAATAACTTTATGTTCGGTAAAAATTTATCAATTTCGTCGAATTACTTCATCACTGTTTTATTTAAAGTAAATTGATGGAATTTAACACTAGTCAAGATTTCGAGCTTATTAATGTATGTAATCTTTTTACCATGTTTAATGTGCTTTACCAGTGACGTAGCCTGGTAATCCACAAAAACAACAAAATATAAATCTGGATTTTTTTGGGAACAAAACGTTATATGTTATATAATGCTTCCGTTTAAGTTCAAGATTAAGTTCCAGTTATTGAATTAGTCGAATTCAGAGAAAATTATCAATCATCATTATCTAAAAATGGTTTAATTGAAAAATTCATAATCATATTAGGTGTGTGCATGCGTTTTTTCGATTTTACATTAGATCGCGTAAGTCATACTAAAACAAATTAATTTTTCCACAAGACAGTGCTAGGCCACATTTTGCTCAACCGGTTAAGGAGGATAGAACTGTGAAGCGTTACGGAACCCGCCATATTCACCAGACATAGCTTCTTCAGATTACCACTTATTTCAGTCGATGCAGTCAGCCCTTATTGGAGAGTGCTTGGATAATTGGATTGACTCCAAAGACCCGGATTTCTTTAGATAGGGCATCCGTAAATTAGCTCAAAGAAGGGTGAACGTTCTAGCTTAGATGGAGCATACTTTGAATGGAATCAGAATATTGTATAGCTGTTAAGTAAACATGTATTTTTAACAACAAAATCGAAAGAACTCATTCACCCACCTAATATGTGACATAGAGTAATTTCAATTGACCCAATTTGATAAGATTTTTAAAATTTCTTTCTATAAAATGTTGAAATTTTGCGATACTTTAGAATAAAATCATATCAAACAAAACATAAATCTAGCAATTGTCCACATTAATACTAAATTCTGTTAAAATGATTAAAATTTCTGAAATTATTTTTCTTTTAATCGGAATTAGTTGGGCAAAAATTATTGACGTTCCTGGTTTAGGGAAACTTGAAGGATTATTTGAGGAGAATGTAAATATCTTCAAAGGAATTGAATATGGAAGGATTGAACAGGATTTTCAGGTAAAGATATTATTTATATTAATTTGATATTTACTCACTTTTTCATCCTTCTAGCCAGCAGTTCCTTATGGAGCATTTAGTGACAGTGTGTACCAAACAAATGAGATACCAGAAAATCCTACTTCAAACAACGACTTCAATTCTTCATTGTGTTTGACTTTGGGAATATATGTGAAAAATGTAAACTTCTGTTTAAACAGAATATCGAAACGGATATCGATCGATTTTAAATTCTATCTTTCAAAACCGTTGTTTTATTAATATCTTATATTCTTTCGCAGATTTCAGCTAAACAACCAGTAATGGTTTGGATACCTGGACATGATTTATCTGACAAAACTTTTGGCACTCCATCTAAGTACTTATTGGATAAGAGCATTGTAATTGTTTCAATAAACTATCGGACTGGAGGTTATGGATTTTTATCAACTTTATCTGATGAATTTCCAGGCAATTTAGGGATTCTAGATATAATATTGGCATTAAAATGGATTAAACAATATATTGAATATTTTGGGGGCGATCCAAATCGTGTTACACTTCTTGGACAATTTAAAGCAGCCGGTATTATTCATATTTTGACAATGAGCCCTCTAAGTGTAAATTTATTAAAGTTTCAGAAATTTGCATTTTATAATATTTTAAATAATCACTTTAGGAAGGACTTTTCCAACAAGTTATTTATCAAACAGGTTCGGCTTACTTGACCAATCTTACTACAACAAATCCATTAGAAACAGCAAGAAAAGTTGCAGAGACTTTGGATTGTAATGTTGAAACACAGGATGAAATAAATGAGTGTTTTTCTAATTCTTCATCAGCAGATCTTGTCCAAGCATATAATGATTTATTAAAATCAGTAATTTTGAAATTAGTTTGTTATTTGTAGAACGAAAAAAAAAACAATTTTACTTTCAGTCAAAATTTAATCAGTTTAGTTTAATTGTTGTCGGCGGTCCAAGTGGTGTTCTTCCAGAGGAGCCAGCCGAACTTATCAAAAAAGGAAAAGCTCGTTCATATCCAACAATTGGAGGTTTTGTAGATAACCCGGCTATCGTTTTATTAGATCATTGTAAAATAATTTCAAAATTGCTTTAAATTTATTTGGTTTTTATGTTGAAAATTTCAAATTCTAGATTACAATTCTGAACGTGATTATTCATTCTTTTCACCGAAAGGACTTATGGATGAGTTTGGGGTCCTTTTTAATGAAAATATTCAAAAATATCGTGAAGAATTGTCCAAATTTGGTGATATTAGAAACGATACCACATTCTATAAATTGTTTCCCATCAATTTGGCATATCAAACTCTGCACAATTTTCTTGTGCCTGGATTATTTGATGTTTGTAATCGAAATAAGAATTATTAAGTACTTACAAAATAATACAAAATACTAAATTCTTTGCAGTTAGTAAACTATTCTATAAAATCTGGAGTTATTAAAACACTTTCGGAAAATAAGAAAAATTCTTATTTATATATTTTAAAGTATAAAGTTAAAGATCGCCTTCATACATACGAGAAAAAGACTGGTAATAGATATGTGGATGCTACTCTTTTCGATGAAAGCATGTATTTATTTGAAGTCAACCATGAGGACTACAGGAATCGCAAACGAATTCGTGAAAGTCTTATTGATTCTTGGTCATCATTTGCTGAAACTGGAGTTCCAAGAATATCGGGAGTTTTCGAATGGCCAAATTTTGTAAATGGAACCAATTATTTGAAAATAGATAGGCCAATTAGTTTTGGTATAAATGTCACCGATGAATTGTATTTAAACACAATTCGAGCTCAAACAAATATTGTAAAATATTAAATAAAATAAAATATATTAAAATAATATAATATTAATATGAAAACTCTATATTTTATATAATTTTTGTTTAAATTGACTATTGGAAAAGTCCTGTTTCTAAAGTTATACAAATTCATACATAAAAAGTTGATGATGTCTAATATCCTTCCCTTTTCTGGTGACCAGAAGAGTCAGGTGATTACTAAGACCGCTGCTCTTGATTCTTATTATATAAAGGATTGCTAAATGAGATTATGCCGATATAGCGCAGTCAATGGATACTTTTACCTTGCAAAAGGTATAGAAAACTTTATATTTGGTATTATTGTTCAACTAGGTAAGTTATTTAAAATTCCAAGTTTTCGACTTTGGGGGAGTGCCGCTATACTCTCTACTAGTACTTACAATAGGGCATAAAAAAGAGATGCTATTTTGTATGAGTATCTTCGAAATTTAGTGTTCAGAACTTGTCTTTAAGTTGTGTTTAGTCGAGAATGAGTGCCAAACCTATATTGTAAGTTTCATTAAAATTGGACAGCGCATTTTTAAGTTATCTTGTAAACGAAGGAACGAATAGGAATGCAAAAATCCATATAATAACTTTTGGTTTTCTACATATCTAGTGCCTTGAGACTAGCGTATCTTACCCGGAAAATTCCTAAATTTCTTCAATCCTGACTCCCTGGAAAAAAAAATTTTTGATTCAAATTGTATTTTCTTATCGCTGGCAAACGTTTATTATTTTTGTGTCTGCAACAGCGTTGTATTACCTCTGGGTAGCTAAAACAAATAATATAGAATAGAAACGCATCTCTAATTCAGTCTATAGTGAGCGAATTTTCATAAGAATTGGAATGCATATTTTAGAGAGGCCAACTGAAAAGATACGATATGTCTCCATTCAGTGGGTGTGATTGCGACTAGTGTATCTACTCTCGAGTAGCTAATACCCGAGTATTCGGAAATTTTATTGATTTTTCGATTACTCGATTACCTGGGTAATAGCATAACTACTTGATTACATTTGAATTGTTTTGCAACATAACAAATTGATTTCATAAGGCTAGATCAAAAGAAAATTTCGCCGGTAGTGTGAAATCATTTCAAAAGGAATGAAACCTGTAAAAAAACGTTGTTCTGCAAGTATTGGATAGAAAAGATCTTCAAGAAGTGGAGTAATACGCCATATTTACTCAGTTCATCTAGAAAAGGCTAATAAAAAGAAGGAAATGTAAAACATCTCGACTCACGGGATTGAAAAAACTTTGGAGATTAAGATTCACCTTTTGGGGTCATTCTCTGATGATTATTTATATGAATCAGAAATGCAGTGACAAAACTAATATACCCTCTGAGAAGTTGCTGCCATAATGGCAATTTAGTTTGAACAGAAATATCATTACTCTATTAAAATCTGTACCAAGAAATGTAATACCAAGATCAGAAGCAGTTACTTACCTAAAAGGAAATCTTTAGTTATTTCCCGTAGGTGGAAAACAAATTAAATATTTTTAAATATTTTCAACCATTTTTAATTCTTTATACCCGATCGATAGCCTAGCTTTCGCAATGCATTAACAATTCCACTCGAGAATTCTTTGTTTAAAAAAAAAAAAACTCATAAAAAACTCACTCAAAAAAATTATTTCGAATAAAGAAAAATTACTCAAAAATTACTCATAAAAAAAAACACTTAAAAAAACCTCCCTTAAAAAACGACACATCTACCCCCAACGATAGTTAACTCGCAACTAGTGTAAGGGTGAGATGTGTTGAATATTGTTTTCGAGATATTTTTTTTTTTTTTTTTTTGAAAATATTAAAACGAAAAGAATTCATAAATTCAAAAATATTCATAATTAATATTGATTAAATTATGCAATTAATTTTCTTTTGGGACTTATCTTAACATATTGACATTAATTAACTTGTATAATACACATATTGAAAGAAGATATTTTAATCCATCTTTTTAGAATTTTTCGAGCTAAATTGATCTCTGTCAATTTTAAAAATAGAAGACAAAATCCATTTTAGAACCTTTATTATTTTTCTAATACCAGAAAGGCAAGAATCCCTGACTAACAACTCTGTAGTTCACCTGATATTGCACATTTACACTATCACTTATTCAGGAATAGAATCGTGTAATTCGATTGAGACCAAATCAAATCGAAAACGCATATTACTATTGCTATGCTTTTTCGATATGATTTGGTTCAAATTCTGGTCTTTACAAAAAATTTCTTAACGACAAGAACGAACTTCAACTCTTTGGACGACATTGAAATGTTTGAACATATAAAAAAAATATAATGTATTAATATGAATGGAATACTAATTGACCATTTCTGTAATGATACTGTTTGTATCTGCCACCAGTTTTTGAGAAAATTAAATTTAAATCATTTTCTATAAGAAAGTATGTTTGTTTCCTAAAATTTCAGGTTTTTATATCAATCGAATTTTCCTATAAAATCAAGTTTCATCATTATTATTGATTAAATAATTATGAAATATATTCAAGTCTAGATAAAAGACACGATCGTTTCCCAAACTTTATAATTCACATTAAATTACGCTATAAAAAGAAATTACATATTTAACAGATAGTATAGAATGTATTGGAAAAGAAAAATACGTATTCAAACAAGGACCTGTAATATAGAATGTGAGAGATACATACCATCCGACATTCCTACTCAACTATTTTTGATTACATTATTGGTTGGTCACTGGCACGTTCCTGCCACTAATAGTAATATGTTCTTATGTGGATTCTGAAAATGTGCATTGGGATAATATGTAAAAACACAATTGTATTTAAAATTAATTTTTCTAGATGTGCTGATGATAAATATGTTAGGCTCTCGACATTTATGCTTGTACTTAGTTATTACATGTTTTCCGTTAGTGTAGAGAGTTACATTCATTCAGTGAATATTTTTAATCGAAATAAATTAAAAATTTGATTCGAAGAACTATGTTTAGCAGAAATATGATAACCCAGAAAGGCTATCACGTTTTTTGAGTTTGAAATTTATCAAATTTTTTTTGGAAATAAAATATTTAAATATTAATTCAGAACTGAGTTTTACAATTAGTCTGAATAGTTACTTTATTTAGGAATGATGAAAGTACTTTTATTTATAATACTTAGTTTTTCATTTTGTTGGGCAGAGGAGACTAAATTAGTTGAAGTTCCTGGATTAGGAAAAGTCCAAGGATATTACGAAAATGGTTATACTACATTCAGAGGAATTGAGTACGGAAGAATAACAGAAAATTTTAATGTAAATACGTTTTTCCTTCGGTTTTTATTCAAAAAACTAAATTTTGCATAATTTTCAGAAATCCGAACCATATGGAGAATTTGAGGAGGAAATATATGATGCTGATTGGAAGCCAGAATGCCCGACTTCAAGTACAATCTCTATCATTCAAGGCATAGAACAATGTTTAATATTGAAAATTGATACGAAAAGTGTAAGACTTTACAATTTATATTTCGGAACCTATTTTTTATAAATGAAAATTTTAGTTCACTGAAAACTATCCTGTAATCGTTTTCATACCCGGATATGATTTGTCCAGTGGCAGTGCATTGGAAACTTCTGCAGATTTCGTAATGAAAAAAGATGTGGTCCTTGTGACAGTACAATTTCGTCTGGATGTTTATGGGTTTTTATCAATTCATGAAGATAATGATATCGCAAATAATGGCGTTTTCGATATTCTATTAGCATTGAAGTGGATTAAACAATATATAGAATATTTTGGAGGTGATTCGAATCGTATTACACTTCTTGGACACCATCAGTCTGCTGGTTTAATACATCTTATGACATTAAGCAAACATTTTGTATAATATTCTAATTTGTATAATATGAAAATCAAAACACACTTTTATTTTTCAAGGAAGGACTTTTCCATCAAGTAATTTATCATTCTGGATCGGCTTATATGAAAGAATTTCATTTAATGAGAGATGTTAAAATCCATGAGCTTTTAGAATGTCCCGATGAAAATGTACGTGAATGTTTATCAGAGGCAACACCTTCATCGATTGCAAACAATTATCGAGTACGTATAATTATTCAATTTTTTTTTAACCTGGGCATACAAGTATGACAAAATATTTAGAATAAATATGACGGCACATTTGGTCCAGTGCTTGGTGGTGCTTTTCTAGATGATGCATCATTTGATGAGCAAGAATTTCGTTCTTATCCCACAATTGTCGGATTTACAAAATCGAATACAGGTAATTCTTTCTTGCGATAAAAAATCAAATAATTAAAATAATTACCAATAGATTTCGATTTCGATGAGTTTTTCAATGAAACTTTCGTAAAGTATGTGGAACTTCTATCAACATATGGTGACAATGAAAATCGCAAACATTTCGAAATCCCTACAGAAAAGTTATATACTACTTTATATGATGTTTTATCTCATGAACTCGATAGCGTAAGTATCTTTGAAAATTCATATTCTTATTAAAATCTCGAAATAATTTTGTTTCTTTTAGTCATCCAAAAGTAATTCACCTGATGTGAATGAGCTCGGCATATATAAACTTATTTCATTAAATAATGATAAAAATTTCTTATTTGTATTCGACTATATAAGTGAAAACAATTTCGAAACAGTTCCATTTAATGACGATCTAAGTATATATTATTTTATGAAAAATATAGAACACGAGTATTCTGAAAAGGATTTAAAAATGGTTGATTTTATTGTTGACTTTTGGACATCATTTGCTACAGATGGAGTACCGATATACGCAGATATGATTGAATGGCCTGCTGTAGTTGAAGATAATGGACCTTTTTTGAAACTGAGTTTCCCAATGTCTTTTGGAACTAAGATAATGGTTGAACAAGAAGAATTGACTAGTATGCAATTGTCTAATTCGAGTTGAAAATGTTTATTGTTTAGTTAAGTATACAAATAAAACTCTTCATATTGTATTTAGCGTACGAATTTTATTTCGATAATGTAGTATAATACTGTCCAATGTTAAACTATTTAAATTTTTATCTTCTTGACAACATTTGGACTTGATTTCATCCTTTGTATCCATGTTACCCGGTCCAAATTTTGACCAATCTGGTCTCTTCCATATCTCGTCCCTACATGTAAACGTAGAAACAGACACTCTTTTTTTTAGCAATAAATATTACAAAAAGTTCAGTTATTCACGAAATTATGATTCAAAATTTCGATGAATGAAGAAAAAAAGTACTTCCATTGGAAATGTCAAATCGTCATCAAGCCTAGCCTGATTAACTATTTTCAAGTTTATTTGAATTTAATTTTCATGTTGTACAAAACAACAACAAAAGAAAAAGTTTATAAATAGTACAAAACCAGATTCGAGAAATAGCAACAAAACTGAATGGAATACTCTTTTTTCAATTGGACAACAATTCTGAAATGATTTTCCAAAATGAGTTCTTTTCTTCCTCATTATATCATTTCTAATTTGGTCAGCTATGATAATTGTATAAAAAGCTTTTTTCTTAATATAAATGCGCACCCAATTTTATTGAAAATTGCAAAATAATTGGATTCCAGGAGATTAAAAGATTCAATAAAATGTGGAAAAAATTGCTAAAATTGCTTTAGTTTCCATCAAAAATTAATCAGTATTTAATTTACAATGAGTATTGGTGGGCAATTTTTGAGGTGAGATTTTTTTTGAAAGAATGGACAAAAATTATAGTTTCATAACAACAAATTTTCCAATGAATCTATCGTTTTGACTGTGGTTACAGTTTAAAATAGAAGTATGTAATTATTTACAGCTTACTTTAAGATACTTTTTGAGTAAACATACGTTCAAAAATTAATAAAGTCCATGGTTCTATAGCCATCCATACAGAACGAGCTTGGCAGCCCATTTTCTCCAGTTATGAATGCCACGTTTGTGAATATCTTCTCTTCGATCACATTGTCAAACCATCCAGTCCTCCTAGATAGTCCTATCGGTCGTTCAATTTAGCATTTTAACTTTATTTCCTTGTAATGGCATTCAACTTATCAAGTACTATGTACTAGTATTATTTTCATGTGAGTAGAGTTTTCCAAATTAACTACGTAAGAACAAACAAACGTCACAAAAAATTTTTCAGATATGTTCTGAAAACAAAAATAAGAGTAATTTTGAACTTTTAATTGAATTTTTTGTTGAAGAAAATCAAAAATTTAATTTTTCATTTGAGTTTGACTTTAAAAATCGAATATATTTGATTTTTGAACATTATTCTTCTATTTCGAGTTATTTGCTTTATTTTTGGGAACATTCATCAATCTCAAGAGCTTTTTTCGTCTCATAAATGGTTTTTAATATGCACTTGAATAATTTTCGATGCAAATTTCATATCCAAACAAAAAAAAAATATTAGTTTCTGGTAGTTTTCATATTGTTTTCATAATTTTCTAGAAAATCAGTTTTAGGAAATTTTCATAGAAATTAATTTCGAAAATATTAACTTTCGTCGATACATTTTTGAATTATTATTTTAAATATAATAAGGGCCTAACTTGTCTAAAGTTGATATTTCGATTAATTTCTATTAGCATTGCGTCACTACATGTACTTAGTTAGATCCTCCACAAAAATATTGAAAAAGAACAAACATTAAGTTATTATTTTTTCCTTCAAGAGCTTTGTAGAATGTACGGGGTGGGCAAAATAATAACAGAAATTTCTCTTTGTAACCAAGTCAAGTGACTTATATTGCTGGGATTGAATTTTAGGAGGCAAGGAAAAACTTAGCATAGGACCAAATTTGTAAAGTTTTCAAAACATGTTTTCAAGAAAACATCAAAAATTCGAGCACCAAGTAGCTAAGTTGGTCTTGACGCACTTATAAATATATAATTTGGGCAATTTCTGAAAAATTTTAAACTTAAGAGAATAATCCAGAGATCACACGATCTTGGCGGCCAATTCATCGATTCAAAACGTGAAATCATAGCGGATGCCATTGATAACTACGTTACGACTATCCGCATTTTTGAACAAATATGGACCGATGAGCGCCAGCCTATAAACCACACCAAATCATGCATTTCCCTGGATGTAACGGTAGCTCTTGATACTCTTCGAATCAGCCCAAATACGATAATATTTTCATATTTTCTTTAATTGTTTATTTTTGAATTATTTTCACTCAAACTCAGTTGATTTTTATCTACCCTGTATATTAAACTAATTTTCATCAATTTAAAATCCTTAACTCTTTCACACAGAGAACCATAAATACAATTTGAACATGCAGAAGCTTTTATATTAAATATGCAGTGTTGCACTAATTGGCATTAAAAAAAGGCGACAGACTTCTTGTGTTATGCCAGGCAAAGAATAGAATAAAAATAAAAATTTTGCTAACCTTTTGATTCTCATATATGTATGTTAGAGAAAGTTCATATATGGAAATAAATTCGTATACCGAAAAACACTATTAGAAAAAGAACCATGTTCAACTTGACGCCCGTTAAGTGAAATCAAATGAAATTTTTACCTTTTTTTCTGCTACCATTTTTCTCGTTGTTGAACTGTTTTGCTTGGTGTAGAACTTCTTTGAACTTTTCTTACACAAAAAAAAATATATATATATATAAATTTCTCTAAGTCACTAAAGTACCATTGAGAAGATTATGACTTTTTCCTTTATATACATATTTATATATATATATATTTCATATATGAAGTACACATCAATATACAATATATGTGCAGTTTGCAAGTGATGCACTTATATTTTTTTGTAAGGTGTTAAATGTCAAAGGTGTGCAAGCACGCATACGTAAGAAGCTAGTTTCAACACAAACATAAAAGCATCGGAAGATTTTTAAAAAATTTTCAATTTATTCAACGAAGTAGCTTTTTTATCCCGTACAAAGTGGCAGTAGTAGAAGTGGAGAGAATAAAAAAAGCCTTTAAAGTTTTTCCAGTCCTAGAATGAGGCGTTTTTCTTCTGTTAACATTCTTTAGCTCGCCTTTAAAGGATTGTAAAGGTTGGTTAGAAGTAAAAGAACATATTTTGAAGGTGCTCAACCAACATTCACCTTCAAAGGATCTGTCGTTAAAAAAGGAATATAAATACGTGAAACTAGAATATGAATTAACATCATTTCAGGGTAATTTTTGTTCATATTTACTATAAATAAATCTCACAGTTGAAGAGCTTATTTTGAAATCATGTACATATTTATGGAACCTTATGTTTCGTACACTGTGAGAAGAAACACAAGTAAAAGAGCCAAGTATGCTTGATACTACTTTAGTTTGTAGAAAATTGAGTATCTAAATTTTTACGTATTTAGTAACCAAAACTGTTTATTTAGAGATGAGTACCATTTTTGGGTAAATTAATACGTCAATAAGCAAAATTGCCATATTTGGGCTGATGAACAAACCGAAGAGAATCAAGAGCTACCATTACATTACATCCAGAGCACGGGCTATGGCTCGGCGGAATCATCGGTCCACATTTATTCAAAAATGAGAATGTCCGTAATGTAACCTGATATCGTTTCATGATAACGGAGTATTTGCTACCTGAAATTCAAGCCCGTAATGTCGGTGATATCTGGTTTCAACAAGACATCGCTACTAGCAATTGAGCGTATAAAACAATGGACATGTTGAGGAATCATTCCCATGAGCAGCTGATTGATTTAAATTTTTAGAAAAATTACAAAAACAAAAGGAAACTTTTCGATATCTTCCGATTCCTGAAATAATACGTAATTACAGATCACTAAAATAATCCTAATTCACTTCGATATTTATGTGCGAGACACTTTCAGATAATATCCTCCTGATCCCATTTACTGTCTTTCCTGTTTTAAAAAGTTAAATCATCCGAACTGCCTCCTATTCTTCGTAACTTTTGCACCGTGAAAATAAAATTCTCTACCCTTACGGAAAGTATATGCGATCAAAACTCAACTCAAACCGAAACTCAAAAGTTTACATATGAATATGTATTGGAGATAATAGAAACAGACAGATTTTATATATAGATAGTTAGTTCCCTACTAGTCTTGAGTCAAGGTTTTTGAATTTACAACTGGCAACAATTGCTGATCCCGGGGGATAGTTTAAATCTAATTCTTATCTCATTTCATTGTTCGAATTAATAGGAGGGTTTGTTTTTTTTGTTGTGTGTCTGCATAGTGCACATTCATCTATTGTATACGCATTTATATCAGTACTCTTAAAAAACTAGAGCACACACAATGTGGCGCAGAATGAAACTTAACAATTACGCGGGTTTATGTACGCATTAACCATCAATATATATATTTATTTTCTTTTTGTATTTTCGCAATATACACAAAATGAGTGTACGTAATAATTTGAGGTCCTTCAAGAGGTTCTCTATTATAGTTTGGTATTATTGTTAGTCTTGTATCTGTTTATCTATTGAAGGACAATGAATAAAAAAGGTATACATTTTTTTTTGTTAGAAGAACGCCAACTAAATATAATAAAAGCCCTTTTTTACTTAATATTTTCGGAACGATAAAAAACGGATGTACTGAGGTTAGATTTGTTACGAATGAAAACATTTTTTCTTCATGAAACACTGGAAAATAAGGAAATGCTTAAGGGTCCTTGTTATTTTATATATATATATTTTTTTTTCTAGAGAAAATATTTTTGGTTTATTATTTTGATACGGAATACGTCTAGGTTACACTCTTTGGATAATGGATTTGTATCACAGATTTCGAAATGAATTTCGGCTATCATATTGATATTGTTGCACTTTATGTGTTGGATTCTTAATTTGTAAATATTGAATATATTAAATGTTTATTAGTTCACCACCCCTTATAGGGGAACATGTGTTTCTGTTTATTTTACCCAACGGCTTCATTTTTTATTATTTTATTTGAAGTAGATTCTTCTTCGCTATGAAGTGGAACAGTCAGTAAAATTTCACATATGCTTAAGTTTGGTTCTTCTTCAATTTGTTGAAGGACTTTTATAGGAAAAAAAGGAATCAGTTAACAAAAGTTTTTTTTTTGATTCAAACTTCAATTATATGAAGAAAAGACTTTTTTTTCAAAAGTGTATTTTACTTTAAAGTTTTGTTTACTTCTCACAAAAGTAAAATGGTTTTCAAAAATAGGAAATAAAAGAATTTGGTTTTGCTTTATATTTTCACCAAGAAGGAAATATTTTCTTCGATTTTTTTGGGGAAAAAGATGTCAATTATTATGTATCATAGCAATTGTTAGGAGTAGAGAAATTCATTAATGTGTGACATAAAAGACATATCTTTTACACAAAAATCCAGTGCTCAGCTAATATTTCTTAGTCAACTCCAATAATTCATACGTCCAAGTTTTACTAATCCTTCTACATGTATCCAATGGTAATACATGTTTTCTACCGTCTAAAGAGCTCCATTTAACTGTATTTTAAGTGATATCATTTGAGCTTCTCTAAGTATATCGGATCCAATTCCAATGCCATCGGTAAAATGAAATCCAGTTTAGTATAGCAAAAAAAAATCTAATTCAAAAGAATATCTGGATTAGGCCCACTTACCCACAGGACCAGTCGCAAGTCTGTCTTGTAAAACCATCCCATTCTATTTTGTTAAAGAATTACAACGTTAATCCTTGAGTTGCCTAATTATTTACAATAAGTTACTGCAAATGGTTGGCATATGTGCACATCGAATATACTTTAGTCTATATAATACGTTAAAGGTAACAATAGTCCTTTCATGAAATTGATTTTATGTTATTGTAAAAAAAATCTTTATTTCCTTTTTAAGTTTTGTAATAATTGAAACCCTTTCTGTTATATTTAATATTGAATAAATTTCAGTTAAATACTTTTCACAATTTAATAACGTTAAATGAAAATTTTCTTGAATTTTAATAAAATGAAAAGAATTCAAATAATATATCGCTGTACAGTTAAAAAGTTATTATAAATCGACCAAATTCATATATGGAATAAAAAGTAAGAGTTCAATTTGAAGGACTTTTCCGATACGCCATCATATAACTGACGACTACTCAAAAAGTCATTCATAAAAGTTAAAAAATATGATATTATTCATATACTAAGAATAATCATAATAATAATTGGAGGCCACTCAAAGTGTAATGTACACCTCATTTATTTGAATAAACCACTTCTTTTATACAGTCGCACAGCATATTTTCTTATACTTTTTGAATATACAAATGTGTGTATAGGTAAGTACTTAATTATAATAAAGGCCCATTAAAAAAAAGAAACGAGAAAATTATGTACAAAATCAGTTTTTCTATACACTTGACGTTTTCGTAATTGTTTTCAAGTATCCAAAAGGCTTTTTTTTCGCTTATATTATATTATATTCATTCTATAACGAACTATACGCAAGGCTGTTAGGTAGGCCGCCTTCTTTTTTTTTCTACGATTGTATATAAATAAATTTATAATTTCTCATCAGCCACCCAAAATATTTCAACCCCTTTTTCCTGTTTTTTTTTCTTTTTTTTTTTTTTTGGTACGAAAGTTCAAGTCGTTTTTATATACAATTCTCAAGTTTTCCTTTTATTTCATTTGCAATTCAAGAGGTTTTATGATAGTATATACTACTGTAAGGACATTTCTGAAAAAAAAAAGTGGAAATCTTTTTTCGCCAATATGTATTTTTTTTTTTATATAGATTCTGTGGTTTTATATTATTTATATTATTATTTTAATATACAAAATGTTCACAAATATTAAGAAAGGAACTTAAGAAGTCTACTATGTTTATTATATAAAAAGGAAAGTAAAAAAAAAATAAAATATTTCCTCGATTTATATACAATTAAACAGAAAAAGTCAAGAGAAATAAAAAGTTTTTCTTCTTTAGTTAAACTGTTTCAATGGTAAATAATACAAGGATCTGTAATATAAGAAAAAAAGGTCGTTCAATGAAACACACAGGACAAATACGACAAACCATTCAATTGCATATAACTTCACTTTGGTTGAATACGAAAAATTATAAACGTGCTCGGCTTCGGTGAATGAAAATTTTCCTTTTATTCCTTTATAACGAATTTCTATTCGTTATTTTCCAATGAATGTGTATTGTAAAAGAGGATGGGGACAATGACTCTGAGTGGTGGTTTTATATACCAATTTTTATTCAAAATGAAGGAACGGAAAACTCATGAAAAGATCATCGAAAATGAATTTTCCAATGTTCTGTTCATAGTGAAGATTTTGAGAAAATTATTTTGAATGAAAAAGGCAACTATAGTTTAATTAAATATCATAATTATGGAGATATGAAAACCGATCATAGACAGAAACTGTTAGTGGTGCTTTCCGCATTAGTAGTTGGCGTAGCTAATTGACTAATCATAAATACTTTCATAACTATAAATTCGTAAACTTAATTACGATTCCGATTTATTCCGTTCAGTATAAAGATCGTTTTTTAAAGGGCGTCCATTTGCATCCACTCAGACAGTCAAGGTGGCTATCATCTGCCACCAAACCTATATCGGGAAATCTATTGAAGAGTATGGCGTCTTAGAACTCTTTGGCTGTCCACAATGGAGATCATTTTCTACAGCCTATTTTATATTTTTCTTCCAGTTATATTGAAAATACACTATTTTCCAATTGATTTAAAAAAAAAAATTAAATATCGAATATTGGAAAAATATAGTTAATGAGATGAATTTATCTACACTCCAGATAAGAATTGAGAATAATTAATTAAATATTTAGCATATAATTGCAACGTGGTATAAACAAGTACTACGATCAATTTCTAAGTGATCTCCAACTAAGCAAGTCGGTGCACGTCTAATAACCACGACGCGATCACTGGCCATGAAACATCTCAATCAAATCATTAGTGGGAAAAAATCTTAGTTTTAGTTTCCAATAACAACAAGATCATCAAATACACTGTTTTCCAACACCGTGTTTTCTTTTAAAACGAATTTTCCTTATAATAAAGATCATTGGTAAAATAGATTGACCAATCATTTCTTTTCACGATCATTATTTCGTATAATATAGATCGATGAAATCTTTGCATAAACATTCTTTAAGTTTAAGATCAAAAGAATAAAATTGTTACACATATAAAATTACCGATCTTTAATTAATATCTGTTTGATTATTTCGCGATCTTATGTTTGTATTTTATAGATTTATATTGAAATGGAAATAAAAATACATATAAAAATAAATAAATCAAGTCGATAACTAAAAAAAAAAAAACAATAGAGAATCGATCTAAATCCTAGTTTATAATACGTACGAGATCAGATTTTAATCGGTTCGCAGATCATTTCGATGGAACTTTTTGTTCCAAACAAAATATCTCTAATGGTGAATGAACCTGATGCCTTTTATATTATAAGACTTTTCTGATATTTTAATTTTCATATAGGTATGTTATTCATTTGAACGAAATACAACATATAAAAAGAATTATGGTGATCGCAGGTTTTATTATGTAATTTTTGTCTTTTGTGAATTTTTTTTTAAAAAAAAGTATCAAAAATAACCCACAAAATGTAACAATTGATTGGATTGACAATTCAAGCGTGTACAACAACAAGAAAAAAAAATGCTTTTTTAATTCAAAAACTGAGTTTGCATAAAGTATTAATGACTCGACTCAATAGGCAAGAAAAAAGAATGCTCCAATAGAAGTTATTTATATTGAGTATTATTCATTCAGTTTCTAGGCCTTTTGTAGTTATGTTATATTAGCACAATGATAATAGGAAGAGAGGTACTTACCGGTACCTTAACGGTTCCATTGTACCCAAAACGAAAAAAAAAAAAATAGTTACAAGAAATCATCATCGTAGTGATCTTTATGAGAATTTTTGAAAATACCTACAAAATGCGGTGAAGTTCAAAAAGCAGATCGAAATTATTTTGGAACTTGTAAAGAAGTGCTCCATATTAGATTTTTATATAATATACGAGTATCGTTGGCTTTATTGACCGGATTAAGAGAGGTAAATCAAAATTACGTTTTATAACAATTTCATTGTCTAATCAAACAAAAAATTTATTTCATAATTAATTGAATTGAATTGAAATCTTATTGATTGAAACACAATTGTAATGTCCACTTTTTTTCACCATTGAGTGGACATATAGTGTCAATATCGTTTCAATAGATTTTATTCAGGGCTCGTTTAAATTACTATTTATTTCAAATTCAATAACAAAAAGTTTAGGTCATGATTTCAGCATTTCTGTTGTTCTGTTTGTTTGAAAATTTCTTTAAAATTTTTAAATTTAATAATATAACTTTTCTAAGTGTCGAATTATTACTATTTCAAAAAGACTCCTTGAACAAAAAGAAATGGTTACCAAAAGTTTTATTTATTTGGAAAAACTTAGATCATATCCTTTTTAAGCTTTCAAACTTTGAAGTGATTGTGAAGTTTTTGGCCTTTTCCATTCTATAGAAGTATGAAATTAGACACTGAGTTTCACGGGCTCAAAGTCTACATATATAGTTTATACGTTGAAAATTGAGCTTTAGTCGAATTCGATCAATTTGGTTCCTAAATACGAATTTTATATGAGTAATTTTAAATGATTTGACTAAACTACTGATACTTCCGTCCAAAATGGATGCCGAATTCTTATTTGTTAATCAAATATACAAATTCAAATGTTCTTAATTCAAACATACAGTATTAAAGTCTTAATAATAATTTTGTATCTACTTATATATTAATTGATTGTGACGATATAACAAGTTTTAATCCTTTCACCAGTAAAAATCTCAAATCATAGTTAATGACATGAAGATGTGACAAATTTTTCTTCCTTGAATATGTTTGTCAAGTCATTGTGTATCACATAAATCAGGAATGATAATGTGTATATACAATGGAAACGAGGACCGAAAATATACTAGATTCTTCATAATTCATGATTACTAACCCTGAATCATATATCAAATTCAAATATCTAGGACATAAAATAGTGTAATCAATCCCCATGTCTATATATGTATTCTGTAATAATGAATTTTTATATGATTTATGATCAGACGCAATATTTCGAGTGGGTTGACAATAGACCTTTACAATATGGTTCCACAATTTACATGGTTTTGAATTGTAATTGTATTTCTTCTGTTTTTTTTTTTGTAAAACAATTAATTTGCATCATAAATCTCAACTGAAGATGCACCACTTCAAAGGATTAACCCTGGATAAAACTAAAAGGGATGGATTTAAAAAAGAAATGAATAATGATTATAAACCGGGTAATAGCTGAATATACTTGTATATATATATATGATCATCAAGTGTTAACAAATATATTCGTCCCTTCGCGGAGTATGTGGTCAGGCTTTTTGTTTTTTTTAATATATGACAATTTTTCCATAACATTGATGTGTCTTCTGGATTTATATATGCAAATTCTTATTGGAAAATTTTCGTGATATTCATTATTATACTATAATGATAAGAACTTTTTATAGTACAGAAAATATTGGGGTGAATTTAAATTCCTCTCAAGATGATTTCATTATTCTATTTTTGCGGGCGCGAAGTGATTAATGATCATAGAAACGTTTACATGGTGATATTGTGTATTCTTTTTCCAACGAAAAGCTCCTAGTTTGCGAAACATGAGGACGTCAATAATAGTCGAAGCATTTTATTAATAGTTGTACTCAGTTGATCCTGATTCCTGTTTTTGAGGATGATAATATTTTCTGGTTGGTTAAAAATATTAAACCACTTATGGAATAACATTTTTTTTTTTTTGGTTGCCAAATTTTCTTATATTCTTTTTTTCTGATGAATATTTTCTAGGATGAAAATTCACTTCCCTTTTTTCCTGTATAAATTCTATGAGATTTTATTGCTAATGTTGCTGTAATTTTATTTATTACTTTACCAACGCGTCATGATTTCCTTTTTTTGATTATTATTATTATTCTTTCGAGTTTTTTGTAGGGTAAGGAGATAGCATTGTAATAATTGTCCGCCAGAGATTGTGCTTCTAATGGGGTGATCAGTGAGCTAATATTTGAATAAATTTGTCATAATTTTTATTTGATTTTTATTATAAAATTTGTTTGTTTTTATTGAAATTGTTCACAAAATAGGGTAAAAGTGCCATGAGTAATTTATTAAGTTTTGAAATTAAAATCTCTTATTATAATCAATAATTACAAAATACTATGAAAAAAATTTTTGGTTTCAGAAGTGGGATAAAAATTCTATTCTAGCAGATGACACTTTAACGATGGTGTCCTTTCGATTGCATTATCTACACTTTTCTATAATACAACTTAATATTATATAAAAATATGCTTTCAACTAATTCCCTCCCTATTTATGTGAGGGCGACTTAAAAAACGGAACATGTAACATACATATTTAGAACATATTGAAATTCATTAGCATATTGTTCAGTTACATAATAACAAAAGTATTTCCATCACCCCATTTTAAAATAGTGCCACAAGTAAATGGAATAATTATATACATATATAGTAGATACAATAATTTTCATTTCCATGGCCACAGAATTTATGTTTGACGTCACCACCATCACCACCGTCAATTATATTTTTCGGCTGTTCAAGGGTTGATAGACGACATTTCTTTTTTTTTAGTGATAATCTATGAGGGTTAAGTACAGACGACAATTGGACCATCCCGAAAATATTGTGCGGGGGTTATTTTTTAATTATATGACATATTGGTTTTGTTTTCTTTGTAAGTATGTAACAAATTTTTTGTGTTCAAATAATATAAGGAATATGACAAAAAAGGGGTGGTTTTATTGTTCCAAACAAAATGGATGTTGGGTATTTTTTGGTGGCGTAAAATTTATTATTCCGAAAGTATGTAATGTATTTTATTACGTTCCTTTTATTTAATTAATGGGAATTCTAAAATTGAAACTTAGAGAAATTTGCAAAGATTCAGTTCATATTTTGTGAGGAATTACCGACGGTACTTAATCCAATGATGTAGTATTCGCGGATTGTCTGCGGTGGAATTCTGTAATTGTGACAGTGATTATCACTTTGGTCATATGGAAAGCAGACGGCTTCAAAGCAAAGTTATTGTATTACTTGTAAAATTTCCTAAACATTTTTGGAAAGTGACAGCCCAATTCACTTCAAATTTATCACTTTCAAGTGCCAAATTCTTTTAGTAAATGTATCGAAATGACAAACAAATATCATTTGCCGTTTTGCAGAACTCCACCACTGAACTCGTAACATATGATATTTTATAAACGAAGTAATCTTAGTAATTTTAGAAAATTAGTCTTAGTCTAGTTAGAAGACTTGCTTATCATACGAGTATACTTCGGTTAAAGTTTGTATTACGTTGCAACGTCATGAAAAATAAGATTTTAGAAGTCGTAAGTCAAGTTTTCAGCTTCTTCTACGGGTCTTTATGAAATCCTATAAATTTATGTGTAATTTGTCAATATTACAATTCCATCATTTAACGCCAGTTTGATTAGAGGCTATACATTTTTTTTCAGTCTGATATATCTTTTATCCACACATCTAATTGTACTTTACATTTATTAAGGAACTAATGTTAATCACCCTGTGCGATAAAGCAGACGGTTATAGCGGATATGGTAACAATTTCAATCTTAAAATGCGCGAAACTTCAAAAAGAAAACTCTTTGGGAACTTATGGGGTCGTTAAATTCAAATTGAAGGTTCTAGCGCATACAACTGGTAATATTTGAAAATTAAAAGAAAAAGATATTTTAAAAGAGAAATATTTTCCCAGTAGCTGGCCTTGATCTTAAATTCTCTTAGAACTGTTTTAACTAATGGAGCAACGGGTGGTAAAGGAAATACTTGTCTTATCTTAAGTTTTCTTAAAATATTTACGTTGTCCTTGTCTATTTAACGGCTTCGGATATTGTTTAATTGCAAGCAGCAAAATAATGTTGTTTAAATAAGAATAGAGCGGTATCGTCAGATGCCTAAAAGCCATTCAATAAATGTTTGTTGAAAATTAAAGATTTTTTTACCTTACATGTCTCCGAACTGGGTTTACAGCAGAAGGAAATTCCTAGAATTTTATAAACATCCTCGTATATATTATAGACTTTGTGACAGTGATGGATTTCTAATGTTCTCATGTACGCAAGTAACAAGTTTATTTAGAGTTAAGGAATCATGTAAGTAAGCTAGTCGTATGTTTAAAAAACTAAACATTTTAAGACAAAACAATTAAAATAATTAAAGATTTTCAATTTTTATTTTTTAAATTATTTATTTTCCCTTCATTTGTTGTATTTGTGGTCACTTTTTTGGTGGTTTTGTTTCAAGAAAAACAGAATTAAAGATATCAAAAAAAAACAATATTTTAAATTATCGATTTCATAAAAAATAATAATAATGAAAAAAAGAAACGTTCTTAAGAAAGAAAATTAAAAAGAAAAATTTGGTTTTTTCATGAAAAAATTAATTATATTTAATGAAAATTTTGGTTTTTCTTGAAAAACATTTTTTTTAGATTGAGTCTAATTGGTTTTTTTTTTTAATTATTTACATATTATTTATTTTTATTCAATGCGATTTTGAACAAATACAAAATACACAAAAAAATTGTTTTTTAGACACATTAATTACTTTTAATTAATTACTAATAAATTAAAAATTATAGAAGTCTTTACACATTTAGGGGAAGAAAAAAATTTATATAATTATTTTTTAATTAAGTTAATTAAAAGTTATTTACATTTCAACAGAATTTTATATCATTTATTTAATTTTCTGTATTTGCTTGCTATTTCTTAATGTAGGTCCTTTCTTCATGTCTTGTAATACTGTTCTTTTTTTTAATTTTAATTAATAGTCACAGACATGTTTTTGTTTTTAATTAATTTATTTTACAATTACTAATTACGAATTTTCGTTTGTTTTTCAAATACATTTTTTCTCATTCTCCGATCTACAGAAATTTTGTAATTATTTCTTTCAATTAATAATAATTACTATAATTACTCTTAAATATAATTCTAATTATAATTAAATCATTTGAGTCTATTTATTGTTTTTTTTTTAATAAAATCAACTAAAAATACTATCAAATTTTGGTAATTTAGTTGTACTACAAAAAAAAAAGAAAAAAAAAGAAGAAACATAAAAATATAAAAGTATTAATAAAAACAAAAATTAATTATAATTTAGTAGAGTACAGGAACAGGCCGTCGGATCGTACTGCTATCCATTGGTTCCATACCGTTTGGTGTTGATGTACCCGGACTGGAACCCGGTGATGCTGATGATGTTGAATTGGTATTATAAAGACCATTTGAATGGGCGGCATATAATGAAGGTGCTGAAATTCCACTATAAATACCAGAATAGAATGAACTTAAAGTGGTTGGTGGGAGTTGTGGAGCTTTTTGTGCTTCTAAAACATTTGTAGGTTGATTACTAACAGCAGCGGCAACAGCTGCTGTCGATTGATGGATTTTTGATAATGTTAATGGATCGAATGTGCTAAAATATGGTACTGGGTAGGGTTGTTCAAGATGATGTGATGGTGCAAAATATGGTGGTAATTGATGGAATGGATATGCAGCAGCCGCTGCAGCAGCATTCATTTGTTGTTTACTACTTGAACCTTGCATTCCCATTGACATTGATTGTCCGCCATTTTGTAATGGATTCTTTGGTTTTCGTCGTGGACGATATTTATAATCTGGATGTTCTTTCATATGTAGTGCACGTAAACGTTTTGCTTCATCAATGAATGGTCGTTTAGCTGATTCCGAGAGTAGCTTCCATTCGGCACCCAAACGTTTTGAGATTTCAGAATTATGCATTTTCGGATTATCTTTAGCGATTTGACGTCTCTGTAAACGTGACCATACCATAAATGCATTCATCGGCCGTTTAATATGTCCCTCTTGTCCTGGTGATGTAGAATGTTGTTGTGTATGATGAAGACCACCCATACTAGCACTACTCATCATACCATTTGTACTACCTGTATTATGTCCATTTGGTGAACCACCCATTGCTGCTGCTACTGCTGCTAAACTGCTAGATTGTGAAAATTGCATAGCACGTTTCATACTCATCTCGGATGGACTCATTGTTGGTTGTGGTGCATAATCACCTGGTGTTGGTATATCCATGCCGCCGGCTAATTGAAATCCATAATGTGGATGTGACGATAATGTTGTCATATTGTTGTATTTATTTATGAACAGTTTTAATAGAAATTGTTTTTTGCTATTTTAGGTTTACACTTCTAAATTGTTTGTTAGTTTGATGAATTCTTTAAAATTTCACTAAAATATCATTTTTTCTTAAAAAATTGAAATTGTTTTTTTCACTTTAAAACGTTTTTTTGATATTGTTTTTCACGGTTTACCTTTTTCCACTACAATTATTTTATATATTAATGGAAAATATTTATCATTATATTGTTCGACATTTATTTAACACTTATATTGTTCCTATTATAACAGTTTATTTGTCTTTTATAACATTTCACATTAAACAAAATTTTTGTTTGTTATACTTTTGACCTCGTATTAGTTCTCGTTTTGCGTATATTAATTTATTTTCTATTATTTAATCATTTAACACCTTTTATTTAGCATATAATTAGCACGATTCCGTTCAACAAATAAGATTTGTACTAAATCGATATAATCCAGAAAAAATATATAAAAATGATTAAAATTTAGGAAAAACAAAATTTTCTCAATTTTCAAAAGAAGAAAAACCAAAATAAGAAAATAAATATGAAAATATTATTTTTTATAAAAAGAAAATTTGTATTCTTTTATTTTTTTTTAGCAAAAATAAATAAAAACAATATCTTGTATTTTTTTTTTTATTGTGACTAAACTGATTTGAACTGAACTCGACAAATGTAGCTCAGTGACTGACTGTTATAATTGATCATAACCCGGACTACCTTTACTGAATGGTTTCAACTGAATAAAAGAATTAGGCAGCACTAAAAGAACGAAAGAAAAAAAGAACCTGGTAAAAACAACAAGACTTCATTTTTGACACGCAACTATATATATACAAAAGGAAAAATCTCGCACTTCTATTCAAGAAGCATACATGTAGATGTTGAATGTACCATTCTTGATGGTACACATACGGACAATGTACCCCATATATATATATCAAAATTAACCTGGAAGATTTTCCTCGTATATGAAATCAGGTAAGAAACGATTCCATATATTCAAATGGACGTAGGTAGTTTCAATGTGTTAGTGTTAAAAACAAGAAACAAGAAACAACAAACCCCAAAAACACATATCTTTAATCAAAATATTGAATGAATTTAACACTTTTAGATTGAAAGGGGAATTCATCATGTATCCAGTTTAATGGGATGCCCAATTTATTATGCATCCCCCTTCATAATATATTGGGTTAAGATAAAAGGCTGGTCTAAAGATGTTCGATGGAAAACCACCTCTTCAAAATAACCCATACATATGTATCAATAAAACAACCACAATCTCAACAGAAATTTTATTCTACCATAGTTGGAATATTAGGGGTGTGGACTGTTTTAAAATGATTTATGTTTTTCTAGGGTGGATAAATCTTTTGTATGCCCAAAACAAACCGGGTTCGAACCAATGGAAATGAATATCTATTTTCTCCTGTTTCAGTTTTACTGAACTATGAAAGATGGGGAAATTTTATTTTAATGTGAGGGGGGGGCGAATTTATTTACAGTGGAGTACTGTTAAAAAAATAAATAAATACTATCTTTTCACCAATATTTGAGATGTAAACAAAATTTTGTTTGGATATCGTTTATTTCGAATTGAAATTTTTGGAGTTTTTTTTGGGGGGGGGGGGGAAATTATAACAATTTTAAATCTATATTAAATTAGACAACGTCAACGTAATCGTTTAAATTCGAAACCAAAAATTAGGTAAATAGTTTCTTGACCATTAGTTGGAAGAGAATTGTGTGTCAAGTCCATATTTTTGGATAAAGTGCCTTTTTTTTTTTAATATTGCCAATTGTACTGGCACAGCTGCTTCTAGTAACTTAAATTCAGTTTTGATGGGTTGATTATGGTCCTTCTTTTTAAAAGGATAATGTAGTTGGGAAATCTGATTTTCTTAAGTGTAAATTTAATAAAAACAGAAAATGTAGAAGTATTTACAAGTTTTTATGATTTTCTTAATATTAAAATTAAATACTTTTTATTATTGTTTCATTCTTGTACTTTTAAAATTTGAAAATATTCCGTGACAAAATTTAACATGTGCTTATCCCTCGCCATCTATGTGTGAGAAATGTTGACTTATTTATTTCTATATTAAACTGACAACAAGATAGTTTCGATTTAAAGTTTTGGTTCATTGAAAATCTCAAACAGCCATGCTACGCCATTTCCGGCAAAAAAAATTCCTTTCTAACCGAAAACCGGAACCGAAACGGAATCGAAGTAAAAAGAAAACCTAAACCGTAACTAATATGTCCTAGACATCACTCAAACCATGACTTTTAAAGAACACAAACAGACTGTTATTATTCTTTCAAAAGAACTGTGATTTTCATAAATGCAAATATGTATGTATGTGTAGTAAAAAAAAGCAGTGTCAATATAAATCTGTTTTACACTCAAATTCCCCTGAAACGGAATATAAAATGCATTTTAGAAAATTTCACATTTTTATAAAGAATTTGTTCCATGGGCCCTGTCCTAAAACAATTATAAAAACATTCATAAAAATTAATGTTTTCAAATGCGGAGAAACAATTGTTTTTAAAAGAATTTTTATAAAATTACTTTACAGAATTTTGTACAGAAACAAAAAGTCCGTAATAAATCTCCAAAGGAAGGACTCAGTTTTCTTTCAAATATCAGCTAACTTTCTAAATTGTTTGAAATTTAAAACCAGTTATAATTTAGTTTATAGTTTAGCTATTTTCTAAAAATAAAAAGGAAACCTAAACAGTTTTCTTTTCTTAAATATTTCCCTAATTACCTAGAAAATAAATACCACATTATTTTTGATTTTGTTTGAGGTAACAATTACTTGTCGGGACACAAAGTAAACATTTTTTTTTTTTTAGATAAATGACTCACAATGTCCTTGGGTTAATGGTAAGGCCTTTTTACATGCCTTACTTATATTGCCTTTGAGAGACAAATAAAATTGTATACAGTTTACAAATTCATAGAATGTGTCCTTTTTTAAAATTTTTATGAATTTATGGTTCGAACATAGTTTTATTGACTAGAAATATCAGAAGTTGTATGTTCAATATTCTCGTATGCAAAATAAGGTCCGGTAATTAACTTCGTACAAAAGGTTTATTGTCTTCACCTAACTAAAAATGGGCATGGACTCGGTTTGACTTTTAAATTAGTGTCATTTGTTCCTTTGTTATTCCTTTGGATTAAGAGTTTTAAATATAATGCAGTCAATGGAATCTTTGCAGGAAAAGTGGGCATTGCCCAGTTTATTAGTTTTATTATTTGATGGTTTTGTTTGGGGTGTACAAGTTTATTTATTTTAGGTAAATATTATGCTTAAAAAGTTAATTACTTACAATGGAATTAAAAATCGAACACAATAAAAAGGCGATATTATTATGTTTATTGCAAAATTTTATAAGTTCTCCATTGTAGGATTGAGCGCAGGCTATTTAAATGGAAACTTTTTTGATGATATTTTATTTGTACTAGTTTTCAGGTTTTGTTTTCGAATTTAAAATAACCTGTAAGAAATTTAGTCTTATGTATTTTATTAAAATTGAGAAATTTATTCAGTTTTCAAATATTATATAACGAAACAGTCAACCATTGATTAACATGAGGATAAGGTCTGTACTGTATTGATAGCAGGCCGAAAAGATTCAATGTATAGGGTGTTTTTTAAGCGTGATAGAGATAAATGTAAATACAAGCTAATATTCTCACAGCTCTTTTTGGTATTAATGTTCAGTATAGTTTCACAAATAATCATGAATGGACTCACGCTTGATCAAGAATTATCTAAATTTACTTTGAATATCTGACAGATTTACTTTATCACAAAGTTGTGTTTAGTGACGAGGTTCACTTTGGGCTTCTGGAGTGAGATCAATCCGGAAGAGAGTCTAGAAACATCATTCCATCCAGAAAACTGCAGTTAATATGCTTCGTCGCGAACAGTCTCGGCGGGCATATGCCCAAAATCATTTTTAAATATTAAAAAAGAGTCTTGTTTTATCTTTCTTGGGCTATGCCCAACCGAGCATTTTGCGAGCTCCAAGAAAATTTGAAGAATGCTACCATATGTTTTTAAATTTACAAATTGTATGTTTATGATACGAGCCTTGTTGTACCAACCCTGATATTCAGGTCCTGTAATGCTACCTCAAAACAGAAACAATATCGCTTTGTCGCTAGTTGATTTGTCATATTCTATGGAAAATCTTGTATATTTCATGGTTCTTTCTAATGTTAAACCATAGGAGTTTTCCTAGTATGATTGTTGTTTTCTTAATTTCATAGCTTGAGGCTTCTTCTAAGGTACCGTAGAAACATTAGTATGAATAGTATACCTTAATATCAATAAACATAAATACTTTTAAAGGAATTTAAACATATATCTATGTTTTACTTCAAAACCGTCATAAAACTAATCCTTACCTGCTATGCTATTAAATTGTAATTATTCCCACAGGTAAATTGTAAGTTTGTTTCAATATTTATTATCACTGTATTTTTGTTTGTTCAGTACAGACTGTACCGACTATACCAAGCATTTTCTATATATTATTTTTCAAGAAAAACGTAAAAATCGATTATTATTGTTTCTAATAAAAATTGCCTGCGATTTAGATCGGAAGACCAAGTATATGTCGTTTGTATCCTTCCGAGAGTAAGAATCTTGAAATTTATTTTGAATATGTTTAAGAAAAAGTACGCCCTTTTCGACACTCAATCGCTAGAATGACTATCGCTTAGAGATCCAATTCATACTGATAATTTCACATTAGGAACAGAAAAAGGTTTCTATCATAATGCAATCTGCAATACTATAAGATTTTTATCATTTTTCATTATTAAGTGCAATCATTTTAAAATTACGAACAGTAGCATATTTACCATAAAAAAAAGTAATCTACATAAACCCTAGTCCATTTTATTATTATGATAGAAAACAGCTAGTCATTTGCACATTTCCCATTATCCCATCAAATCCGAAATCCTATTCAAATATAACAATATATGAAGAGGTCATTTCCATTAAGGATGAATCAAAATGAACAAAATAAAATTGCCCACAACAAAAAAGAGAAAAACCTGAACAAAAACCAACCGATTGACCCCCTAAGCTGAGGCCTGTTACTTCCGTTTTCATACTAAGAATGTCTATTATATGATTTCACCTACAATATATTATATTCCAAAAGTATACAAAAAAAAAATATCCAAATAATATGCAACTTCAATTTGCACATTAGGTGTTGTGAAAATTTTCCTCGTTTTTCCATGAAAAAAAAATCACGAAAAAGAAATCTATTCAAATCTATTCCTTTTTAGATGGACTTTTCTTTCGTTTTCCATTATAAAAAATTTTCCTTCCTCTTTACTCTTCAATTTCTATTATATAAGTTTTCCATTTTTTAAGTATATAATTCAAAGAACGAACAAAATCGGATAGAAAAGAAGAAAACTCTTGTATATCCGCCTTTTGAATGTACAATATTCTCACTCATTCTTTATACTATTGATATATTTTTGAATGGGATTTTTATCCTTTGTTAACACCATTCTACTGAGATTTATTCCTTCGATTATCCTATACGAATGACGTCTACGTGATGATTTGAATATGGATGAAAGATTTTCCGAAGATGATAGGCTCGCGAATAATACTATATGCTTTCTCTACGTATATTTTAAAAGACATGGTAATGGAACTAATGGTGGGCAGTGATGAATGGACAGTCTCAAGGGAATATCATACATAAATATAAGGTGAGAATTGAAATTAAACTAAGGATGAAAACGGAATGTTTAATGTATATTCAAATATAAGAAAGGATATACTATACATTTTGTTTTTTATGTATGACTTTTAACAAAAAAAAAAGTTCATAAATTAATTTTTGATATTTGTCCTTCCATTTCGAGATCCTTAATTTAATTTCAGAAATGAGTGAATTACTTTTGTACGAAATAAAAAGGATATTTTTATAAATATGATCTCATCTCATTTGGGAATTTCGTTTTTTTAGATTTCTGGACAAAATTTTTATCCTGTTGAAAGTAACAATCGAACCTTTTGAATTTCTCGTCGAATTGGGGAACGTAACCAAACAATATTGTATCCTTTTAAATATGCAAACGAATGATTTCTTTTCTATTCTTTTTCTGTGCATATTTTTCCACTCTTTGACAATTTTTTCCACTGTACGATACAGTATCACTTCATACCACTCAAAAGGATAGTTATATATGTATATTTTTTTGATGAATAAGATTAAGAAGAAGTGCAAATCGCTTGGGATTTCTATCCTTCAAGAATCAAATAAAGTGTAAAAGATGATTTTTGAAAAATTTTCTCCATTCTTTAAATTTTGTTTATAGACTTATGTGTGATGCCCCTTTTTTCAATATGCAGTTCCTATCATTTTATCACAATCTATAATTCACCTGTTATATTTTATATGTTTGTACAGAGTATTTCACAATTGATATGAGGTATTTATGAAGGTAATGAGGTTTTCATCAAATACTTAATTTTTGGCTTTATGATATGAAACACAAAAAAAATTATTCTTATACAAAATTTTAGGTTTTCAAATTGTTCATACAAATCTGTTGTCAAATAAATTCGCGACTTGGGCTATACCAAATGTATAAATAAGTAAAGATATGTACAATTCTAAACAGCTTTCATTTAACATGAGTAAACTACATTATATTTTACGGAACGAACGTTTAGGAGCTTGAAGATCGTTCCATAAGATCGAATGTAAGTTACTTATGCTAAAAATTACTTTTCTGAACTTTTCACATCTTCTCTTTATTATTAACTTTGGTTATACTACAGAATGGCATTTTTGGTTATCGTTAATAAATTTATGGTTGACAAATAAGCCTCTATATTTTATATAATGTCCCTGCTCTACTTGAAGCAGGCAACTAATTTTATTCGGAATAAATTCAGTCAACTTTAGGGTGCCAATCAATATATTTTCAAGTTAGTATATCTTTGTACATTAAAACTCACGAAACACTCTGTGCATTACGAGATTCAACTGTCAATATATAGCCGTTGATTCCATTGGGTACCCTTAAAAACGTAATGTTAGTGTTTGTTCAGTTTGTTGGTATAACTTTCGAAAGAAAAAAAATACCCAAATAAGAAAATGTTGGAAAATTTTTCAGATTTTCTTGATGACGATGATATTGATGTGGGCTTTTCTCTTGGCAAAACAGTTTTCTTTTCATTTTCCTTTTCTTTCGATATAGAATTGAGTTGATATTTGGTTCAAGAATGAATTGTTATAATCTTGTTTGTGAGTTTTTTTTTTATATAAGTATATATGTATGAATCTGATAACAGTATCAATGGGACTTGAGAAAAAACTATATGCTGGTGAAGAGAAATAAGAACAGAACAGTCTCTAAAAATATGCTAAAAAAAACCCTATTTTACATAATTCTTACTTTTCTGCGTAAAGATTTTATTTTATTCACCTCAAGTTTTCATTTAAAGAAGAAAAAAAATGTCTACACTTTATAAAAGAAGAAAATATATATTCAAAATGTGAGATGAAGTAAAATATTCAAGAAAAGAAAAATTATTTCAAGTGTTTACCACATCTCGCGGGAATTGAATTTAATCTTTTCAGATTTTTTTTATTCCTGATTGTTATTGTAAAGGAAATGAATTTTCCTCTTTTTTTTCTTATATTATGTTATAAGAAGGTTGGAGACAGTTTTCTGTGGGCTCGGCATTAGAAAAATTATTAAAAACACATAAACTGAGCACTTTCTAGTCCTGATAAAATTTTCAATTGAAAATTAACTAAGGGGCTAAATCGATCTAGAAAAAAACTGCAACCGATTTCTATATTTTTGCACTTTCTTAAAATTCGAAGTTTTAAAAATATATGCTGAAAATTTCACATCGATATCTGTAAATTTGAAAAAGTTATAGAATTCTGGGTAAAATGGGTTCAAGCTTTTGAGAACCATAATTTAAACTTTAAAGGAGTAACATCTGTCAAGAAAATAAAATTAATTTTGATATTTTTAAGCATTGTGAAGGATTCAAGTTTCAGGAATATGAACTCAAAATTCCGTATGAATATCTGTAGAATGGACGAAGACATTTAATTTTGAGCAAAGCAAGTCCGAAAATCACATGGAACTTTCAAAGAAATTTTTCTGCAAAAATTGTTTGCAAAGTCAAAAACAGCTTCATAGATCAGATGGTGAGAGGTCGCTGAAGATCTTACTTTCTTTTCAAATAGTTCTTCAATATGTAAGTTTTTGTTTTGTTTTCGAAAGCTTTTAATAAATGTAACTTATAGCTTTATTTCCACTTTGTTAGAAAATAAATTGAAACCTATATTAAAGAAAATGTTCGCAAGAAAAGATTAAGATTAGAAGAGAAAGTTACTTAATTTGTATTAAATTTTTTTTTTATTTAGACACCATACAAATTTTTAATAGTATATTGAGCACCTCTTGCTATGGATGTGTTCTTTTCTGCTATCGCTACGTTTTTAAAAGCCGTGTCTCGATAAAATTAGTGCTCAAGTTTCTTTGGCAACTCATATAAATTTGATTCTTTAGAAAGGGAAAACTATGATCTATATATAGTATGTATTAGATTTATTACAGGTAAGATTTTTTCTTCGAGTTGCCAGTTGGTGTCTACGAATTACCTAAGCACTGTACAAGTCGCCAAATTTGCTTTAAATCGACCTAATTTTTTAAAACTAATTTCACCTATTATCAGAGTGTGTGCTATTAGCTTCCCTACCTATTTTGAAACTATTTGTGGAATGAAAATTCATACATACACGAATTTAGAATATGTTTCCATGTTGTTTAGACATTGTTTTTGCCTAGTTTTGTAGGAATTCTAATTTTTTCAAGGTAATTCTATTCATTTCAGTTTCATCCTTGGATACTTTCATCTATTCAGGACTACTTATATACTAAAAATTGAAAAGCTGAAAGTAACAATAATAACTATGAGTTAAAGGGCTTTCATATTTCATGATAATAATTATTATATTGTATGTACAGACAATAAATATCTCTTAAAAATAAAAAAATGTATGTTAAAAATACATAATAAACTAAAAAATAAATAAAAATATGTATAGAAAAGCTTTAGTTCATTGAAAGCTTTTGCATTGAAATTTATGAAAAATACTATGGAAACTCAAAGAACATAATCAACAATAACCTTTTCTGTATAGTATTTCATAAAGGACATAAAAGTAGGCGGTAAAAGTGGCGAATTATAGGGTGGTAAATGAATGTCGGCTGATATTCTAATGAAAAGTCTCTGCGAATGATGATAATATAAAAGTAAATTTTTTTTTGGGGTGCGAGTGGGATGTGAATGTATGATTTAGTTTTCTTGTTATTTATAATAGATATATGGAGAGAAGTTAGAATCATGGGCAATAGAATTGAAATATGAACAATATAGGAAGAAGAAGAAAAAATAGCGAGCTTTTATCACAAGTTTCAAAACAATTTTATTCACAAGTATATTTGCATTCCTTCAAATTCATTGTTTTCTTTTATTCTTTTGTAATGTCTAAAAAGAAAACGAATTGTAAGCAGGAGAAAAAGTTTATTATAATAATGAATAAATAAAATGCATTCATTTCACATAAAATATTGTTATTTGTGATAGAATTTATAAACAAACTGTAGATAATTAAAAGTAGGTAGACACTTATGACGCCGTTCACTGCATAATATGAATTCATATATGAGTTTTTGTTCCGATATAATATTAGACATACCTATCCTTTTTTATTAGAAACAAAATATATAATAAGGAGTATGAGGAATAATATCTTTTTTTAATGTTTTTATACTTAGCGTAAAGCTTTGTTTCTTTTTTACTATATTACACTATATAAGAAGGATAAAAGCCAAAAAAGAGGCTTTATCCTTCTTATATAACTACATTGTGTTGCTTATCTTTCACTCATAAAATACCCGATTATAAAGACTATACTTAAGTTGTATATATATTTTTTTTCGTCCTTCATAGAAATTGAAGAAAACAGAAAAACATTAAAGTGTGAAGGATTCAGAAAATAAAGAAAAGCTTTTTTAATTTTCCATTCTCTTTATTTAAAAGATATGACAACGAGTTTTTCCAAAATAAGGATACATACTTTTTATGAAGGTTCTTGAATTAGAAAAAAGAACTAAGAGAATATTGCCCAGCTTCGGATCAAAGCAAGATGTAAAATAAAAAACGATAAGGAATGAGAGCAACAAAAAACTTAGATATTGGTAGCATATATTCAAACCAAATGGTAATTAAACGTCGAACACAATTTGTAAATTGATTGTGTAGAAAATAGTTGAAGGTAGAAAAAACAATTTAAGAAAATGGAAATTTTTAAAAAGTATGAATCGATTTGAAAGGTTTTTCAACTTATACTTTTCATATGTTCAAAGAAAACTGTCGTAATCATCACATTTCATTTGTTCCTCAAGATATACATATATAGATATAGATATTATCGATTCCATTGCAACTGTTCAAATCGAATTAATTTCTTAGTTATTATCGGAAATATTCAATGACTTTCTCTATTTCTATATAATCGTGTTATATACTGACTAGAAATTTTTTGGTAATATATTTTTATTTCAATATAATGAAATTAGTAGTCCACAATAAAACATATAATTTTTAAAAATCTAATATTTTTCATGTGTCATTATAACGAACAACGTTCGGAAGTCAATTTTCTCAGTCACTTAACATCCTCTTTATTCCGAATAAATGAATCCAATAAGAGAAGAAAAACAGTATAATTGGTGTATACTGTAAGTATTAATAAGGGGTAAATTAAGTGGTTGTCTGGGAAAAATCGAACTAAAATATTGTTGAAGAATATGAAAGAAATGAGCTTTCTTATTTGGCTTTGAGCTCATATTGTAATGATCCAAATCATATATAGTGACTTTCAAATCATATATATATACGAATGTATAGACAACTTCCTGTCATGATGCCAGAGTATATAAACGAATGTGTATATAAATTATGATATATATGAGGGATATATTCACCCTTGAATATCCGGTTGGAAAAATATGAGGAAACAGATTCTTTTTCTCATATTTCCTTTTTTCATATTTAACGCACACTATATTTTATTTCTGGCGGCTAAACTCAGGATCAGGGAAACAACCCTCTATGAAAGATAAACATTCCTTTCTTTTCTATATTTTGTACAATATTACAAAAGCATATTGCCATAAATGACTTATGATGGATCTTAAGTGCTTGTTTGTATTGTTATTGGGGGTGTTGTTTGATACATTTGGTATAAAGAATATTATCTAAAAGTATCAATGAAATTATAATTATTAATCAAGGGATCATTTTTGTGTTTAAGGGAATATTTGTTGAAATTTGTGATTAAAGATTTATTATATTAGAAATTTTATAAAAATAAAACAAATGCTAATTGGTAGTTTTTCTTGTTGTTAACTTATATAGTCGGTAGATAAACTTTGAATAAGCTTTTCTCGGAGTCCAATAGTGTAGGAAATAGAGAAAATGTGATTTGAGTTGCAGACTTCTCAATTTGCAGCAACATCAGTAATGAACAACGTTAGCCTCATAAAACTTCTATTGTTTTAACTAAACAATACAGTTTCTAGTTTTAATCTAAACAATTCAAATCTAATTACAATTTATATTGAACTCCTAAAGAGAGAAGAGAAAAATCTGACACCTTTTATGGATACATTTATCCCAATTGCGAGTTGTAGAAATAAAAAAAAGCTTATACAATTTGATTTAAGCTCTTTTTTTTTAATCCAGTAGGCTTTGCTGATTCACAGATCCGAAAGTTTCTTAGATCAGTGCTTAATAAATAGTTGAGAGATGTTAAATCACAGCGGATTGACAGTTAGTCCCACCGGAAGTTCTATCACGTTACAAAAAAAACACCCTATATAATGAAAAATCACGGGTAATGGAATGATGGTTGGTTTAGCTTATCTGGTCAAAACATGAAAAAAAGATAATTTAAAGAATTTCTACTTTTGGTTATGTTTAAAGGACCATAAAGGACACAAATTCCATAGTCCTTAAAATGTTTATTGTTTTTAAATTAATTTTATTAAAATTGACAATTCGGGACTTGATGAGGATTTCGGATTTCTAAACAACAAAGTTATCGTTCATTAAATTTTCTTTAAATTTTTTTCAAAATATAATAAAATCTTTATTATTTTATGATAAATTTCTCTTAAAATTTAATACAAAATTATCTGCAATAAATCATTTTCATTCCAACTAATAAAAAATATTATAGTTTAAGAATTTAATTCAAAATGATCTTCGATCTATTCAAAATCTTCAGTAAAAGATCACTTAGATCGCCGTTAAAGATAATTACAAAACGTTAATATAAAAGTCAATTGTTGAATTTTGATTTGTTGCCATGAAACATTGACTTATTTGCTCAGATTTTAAATCATTGGCTTCAGATTATGATTCTTATTAACTCGTTTGTGGTTTTTTTTACATCTTCAACTCTTTACTATTTTTCCAATATACAACGAAAAAAGTTGTTCCATTAAGTCAAATCGTTAAATCGTTAAATTGTTTCCTTTTTTTCTTAATAAAAATGAAGAAAATAGAAAAGTATTTTTATTTTTCTTTTTTTTTTTTGAATAAAATATATTATACTATAAATAATAATAATAATAAAAAAAGCAAAGAAATACAAAAATTTCCATTCTAATATTTTTCTGATCATTTTCAATCGGTAATTTTTTGTTTTTTCATAAATATGTTTATGGTAACTCTTTGGAGAGCTACAGAACGCATAATCAATGTTTTTGTCAGGCCTCATATGCAATTCAGAACTGATCATAATGCCAAGTTACTTGCACAGTCGTGGACGCGTATTATTAAAGCATATATAAATGACACCAGTAAAAAAAAGAGCAACATAAAAATTCACATAAATTTGGATTAGTGTAAAATATTTTTATCGAATTTATAGATTTTTCTTTTTTTATTTAAAATACGTTTCCCTTTCGATATATTTTATTTAAAAATAACAAATTTGGTTATTGTTGGTTTTTTATAAATTGAAAAACTGACAAAAGAAAAACAAAAATAATATAAATGTCAGAAATCTACCAAAAAATCAATAATTATAGTTTTCGATAATTATAATAATTAATGAATAAATGAAATGAAAAGAAACTTATGTGACATGGTTCTTCATTAATCGTTTCTTATAATTTTTTTAATATATACAAGGTGAGTCCAAATATTCAGAAGGCCGGAAGAGGTTTATATTAAGTTGAAAACTGAACATATCTATGTGTTATTTAACACAAATGGGAAAGTGTTTAAACTTGGGAAATATCTATGACATAAATTCTATAATTATAATTACAAACGAATGAATTTGGAATCCGTAAATGCTAGCTAACTGAGTGAAAATATTATATCGCATTAGTTGAGCGGCGTTATCTCCGAAACTTATAAACCTAGGGTTTGAATTGTTTGGTGTAAGCGAGTGAGAAGTGATCATTTCTGTATAATTTTCTATGAAAACGAGGGAAACGAAATCTCCAGTTAATGGATCTCTATGAGCTAAACTTCTTTACTATTTGCCTAACTTTATCAACCACAACAACTTTGTCGATGTTTTGGTTGAACGTTGGAAATTTTTAATTGAAGTAATAATTTAGATCTAAATGATAAGTATATTTTCTTCAATTAAGTAATATTAATTAATTCTGCTTGGGTTCAGTTTCTATTCATTGTTTTCTTTTTATAAATGCGAAGTAAAGTGATAACCACAATGAATCACAAAGTGGAGAAAGTGAGCAAAGTCGAAAATCATTTATACGACTAGAGCTATCCACTTTCGAAAAATAAAACCACAAGAAAATACACACTACCAAACATATTTCTCACTTTTTTCACTTTTTTCACTTTTTTCACTTTTCTGCTTCATTCTGGTTCTTCCTTTACTCAATGCGACCGAGAAATTTTGAAACGTAAATACGTTTCGGAAGTTTCTTAAAACTGAACACCATAATTTGTTATGAAGAATAAGTCTGGGTAATGCAAATTTTCCCGAATCTTCTAATCGATTTCCTCTGACTGGTAATTTTTGGTATACCCTGTAAGAGTTATTTATTATTTTTTTGACAAATTTTATTAGCATGAGTTCTACAGCTTTCATCTCCTAACAACCAAATTCTAATTGGTTCACAAAAGATTTCGTGAATATATAATTTCTTGTATAGTCTTTAGAGTTCATATTCGCGTAAAATTTTTTAGTGGCTAACGCACGTGACTATTAATCGAAGAATTGCGTTTAACGCTCGAACAGATTTTGTAACGTTTATAAAAGGAGAATAATACTCGGCACAGTGTAATCGATAAAAATACTATGCAAAGAAATATATGTAAAGGGTTGGAAAGGATTTTTTTTTTTTTTTTTTTACTTTTGTATACCATCCTATTGAAGGGGGTTGAATTTTATTACAGTTTCATAAAGGGTCAATCCGAACTTTTTATTAGTTTTGACATATTTTGGTTTTAAGTAGTTGACGACGACTTTTTAATAGTTGGTAACTAACAGCATGAGGTAATGGGGTGGTAGAAAAAGAAGCTATTCATTAGATTCTCATATTACAAATAAGGTATCTTAAAGTGAAAGAATATTATACAAAATATATTATTTATTTCACGTTAAAACTTAACTAGAACAGTAAATATCCATCAAATTTACTCCAAATATAATCATTTTTCTGAAGTGAAAAGTAAATTCATCCCCTTTTAAACAAAAAAAAAAGAAAAGGAAAAATAACGATAAAACAAATTAAACTTTATCGTAAAGGAATTTTTCAAGAGCTTCTCTATCTTTATTTACTTTCGACAAAATAAACAAAATTCAATGAAATTTTCGGCACAGAAGAACAATTATCTTTAATTGTTGTTAAATGATTTCAGGCCTCAATAGTAACCACCACAAAAGTGTAATCGAATCAAAATCTGTCCCTTTTATTCATACACTTAAGGGATATATCACTTGAGGCCACTTGAAAATTTATTGTCCTTTGGAAAATTAATTTTCTGCAATGATTTTTCCCAAAAGAGTTGAAAGAGAATATAATTTTAATAAATACATTAAACTATATTAAGAATAAAATAATTATATTTTTTTTAAAGTAAAATTATTAATTTAATATTTATAAAAAAAAAGGAAGAAAAATTTTAATATGATTTTATATAAAATATAAAAGGACATGAAATCGTCAAAGGATCATGGAACATGTTTAACAGATGTCATTTTATTATTCAATTATTTATTCATCAGAAGGACTTGGATAGACAAGAATTGAATGAATTGAAGCAGAATAGGGAATTTCTAAAGGAAATTCATCATTTTTAAGGATCAAAAAAATTCGACAACCGTTCTTTAATATTGACTGATCATAAAAACATTTTTGCCAAAGGATATATAAAGTAGAATTTTTTTGCAAAAAAAAAAAAAAATTCTAGTACCTATAAATGTAAAGTTGAAAAAGAACTTTTTACATAAAGCTTCTGGATCAAGTAAAGGTTAAGGACTGATTTGTAACATTTAATTTATAGCCTGAAGGAATTTTTTTTAAAGGATATGCCTTTTTTGTGGAGATTTATAAATAAATTTAATATATAAATTGAATAATGAGGAAAACTTAACGACTCTATTCTATTTGCTTTGATATTTAAAGAAATACAGTCCAATCTTGATTATTACAACTTCACTAAATAATATCACATAGTACACTAAAGATTTTTTCTGACCATCTGTTTTGTCATATGTTTTTGTATAAGTTTTGTGAAAAATGTCCACGTAGATAGCGTGAACTAATAGCGAATATATTGGAACAAAGCCACATGAGAGAGTTCATGTTTTTCGACATTAGAAATATTTAGAAACGTTTAAATGAATTTGTAATACTTAATTTTTGACCAAACGTATGAGAAGACATATAACAAAACAGATAGTGTGAACGCACCTTAAATATATTGTATATTAGATCTGAACTAGTTTTATACTAGATTCCCTTTGATAATATATATCAGAAATATCGCCCGATTCGGTACTACTGTAATAGTCCGAAGCTACTTTGTTAGCGTAATTTAGACGACTTTACAATTTTTAAAACTGGCATCCTATTTTAGTCACAAGATTCAAGATTGAACGTATTATAAAAATTGAGTTAAAAGTGTCTTATCCTATGGGATTTTCCATTTATAAAAGATTGATTTTATTTCCCCAAGTATACTTCATTAAATTCAGATTAAAATTTCCTGATTAATTATATTTAACCCGCTCAATTTCATTCATTTGTCACAATATTATTCAAATCACTTGTTTTATCTTTTGACTAACTTTTTTGCCAACAAGAATTTCATTTACTTTTCAGGCTTCTTTAGAAAATCAAATCTTCAAAAGGATGTGACAACGCTTTAACTTGATTAAATTTTTCTTTTCACGGAATATCATGATTTAGTTGTTGTTGTTTGAAGTGATTAAGTCTTTGTGAGATAAAAAGAAAAAAAAACAGAAAATTCTTATAATCAAACATTCTAGATATCATGTACTAAAAATCCACAACCTATTATAGAAACCCCTTCACTCTCATTCACTTATATTATTTTGTGAAATTTCCCGATGAATCCTGTATATAAGGAAGAAAAATCATTTTCTTCATATCGAAAAAGTCATTTCCCCGTTTTTGTCCTTTCGATTTGTTATTCAATCGATTTTTGTTTGCTATCGCGGATTATTTTTTCTTGAAATCAACATTCTAAAGAACATTGACAAACATCATGATAATACGGGAAGAAAAACGAATTTATGAAGAACTGATTTTTCCATTTGGAGTTATTTCAAAATCAGGACAATAACGACGTTATCCTTGTTATTTTATACTAAAAAATTTCTTTGGTCTGGAACACTAACGATGTTGACAGCACGATGTCAAGAAGATGAAGAGTTTTTCGAAAAGAAAATGAAGTCCTTTTCATGCAAAAATTGAATTAAATCTTTACCTGTAAATAATATATTTTAAAACGTTCTATATTTAATTTACACTCAGGATACATATGCCTATAAAAGGACTTCTTTTTGATTACTTTCTTATAGTGTGATTACAGTTTGATGTGGGTGGAAACTTTGAAATAAGGTATTCTATAAAATATACACACATCCGTGTGTTTTGCGGGGGCAGGTTGTTTTTCTTTTTCTCTGCTGAACTTTTCTTCAATTAGAATTGCAAATCTTTTTTTTTTTTTTTTGATAGACACTTGTATAGATTTGGGGGTTTTTCTTTCTTCTTTACTATCAACGTCAAGAAAGAAAAAGGAAATTTAATGGAAAAGTCAGACTTTTTTCTTTCTCCTGTTTGTTATATACTTTTTTAATTATTCCACATTAATTCTTTAAATATTGGCGAAAATACTTGTGAGTGTTAATTTTTATTGAAATACGACCTTTTGTAAGGAATTATTTAGAATGTTTCATTAAATTTCTTCTTCTTTTTTAAAAATTGAAATTTATACCTTTACTGCGTGGCACTTATGCAGTTGTTGTTTTTTTTAATCCTTGATTTTTATTAAAACACTCATTTCAAATCTCTTGACTTAATGAATTTCTTAACAATTATATTCCATGAAAAATCTTCAAATTTTCTTCGTTTTCTGATTGGTCAAAATGTATGAAAAACATCCATTTGAATATATAAAAATTATATTTAAGAAATTTGTTCAAGTATCCTTGACTAATCACCGTCGATCAAAAGCGAAAATATATGGAATAAAAGCGTTTCAAATAAAAAGAAAAAAAAAGGATTCGAAAAACAAGAGTTTCGTCAATTGTTCAGCAAAAGTGGATATTCAAATGAAGCTTGGAATACTTCTAAAATAAGAAAGGAAGAAAAAAAAAACTCATATTAATATCAAGAAAAAGATTTTCATTCTATACCAATATGGACAAATAAGTTAAATGTTGAATTCAAACTCAACCACTTGATAATGTATTCCATGTAAAAGAAATGAATCCTATTCGTAGAATTGGCGACATTCGAATCATTTCGAATATTATACCAAAAGTTTTCGTACACAATTTAAACGAAAATTATCGTAAAATAAACGAGAGAGGCCACTTAGACGTCGTTTAGATTTTTCCTTCTGAAGAGGATCCCACGGTTTTTGTATGGCCACAAAACCAGTAGGGTTAAAATGTATGATTCTTTTGTATATGAAATAAGGAATTATTTCTGGTCGTTTCTGATTCTCATCCCTTTTTTTTTGGTTTTTCGTTGGTAAAAATGATTTTGATACTCTCTTTTTAGGCTGCACTTCGTGGATTACTTACATTTATTATCCACACCAAAACCGTGATCCATCAAAGAGTCTCAGGAATTGCATGGTATTGTTGTAGAATTCGTATACAAGGAAATTTTTGTCAAGTGGATTGAATTTTTGACTTTTTCTCTTGTTAGGTATTTTTTTCTTTTTTGTATAATTATAATTTTTATAAAAACTCACTCAAAAGTGATGAAGTGGATGGCGCGTTTTTTGAATATTATTTATTTTTCTGGGATTTCATTGTTACCCATTTTGGGGAGCTTATTAAGTCATTATTTATGTTATAGAAATATGTATAAGTCTTAAAATATGAAAAATATAATTTCTAGAGTATGAAATTTATGGATTTTAGTTCAAATTTCGCGTAATCTTGTTTCAAGAATCAGTTTGTTCGTTTTGTTCTATTATTTATTTTAATAAAAACATGTAAATTGAAAATATATTATAAAATTTGATGAACCCTGGACCGAAGTGTATTCTGTGTTTCTACAAACTGTTTAAAATATTTGCTATAATTATTGGACGCCATTGCGACTTTCAATTTCTTAAGTTTTTGTTTTTAAAATCAATTAAAAATACAAAAGTTTACTAAATAAGTTTTTTTAATATGATGTCAGGATTCTTCATCATTCAATTCATTAATATTTACTTTTCATTAAGCATTGATTTCCGTTTTTCATTATTATTAACGAATTTCCTTTCCAATTTTTCTTTTTGTTAAATAAAAAAAAGAAAAGCTTTCTTGGACAAAGATTTAACCTCAAAGAGATGAAATTTTCCTTTTCTTTCCTATCGTGTATTTTCAATCAAACATTTCAAGTAAAAAGTCCTTTTGTAAAAAGAGAAAAGTTCAATCAAAAGGTTTTCAGTTAAAAAAAAAAAAAAAACGAATAACCAAATGTTAAGGACTACAAACGAATTATTTTCTTTTTCTTCAAAACTGTGCAAAGAAAATAAACTTTGGATTTTCATTTCAATTTTATTCAATTTCTTTTAACAATAATTTTTTTTTTTGAAAAGTTTATTCCTTTTCTCGAATTTGTTTCATTTTTTTTCCAAATTTTCAGTCGAAGAAGTGGCCTGAAAGGGACACGTAATGAAAGGGACATCTCAATTATTAGAAAAATTCTGAAATATTGTGGTGACACATAAGCAAAACCAAATATATAACTCGATTTCAATCAACCAGTCCTGTTTTAAATATAATCTTTAAACAAACAACTAATTTTCATATATAGTAATAGAAGAAAACTCACTACGATTTGAGAAAGTTTCCATATAGGCGTTAAAAATTTTAATCAATTTAAGACGCGAAATTCTAATTTTCAGTTTATATAACATAGTTCCTGTCGACTATATGCATTTGACAGATAGATTTCATTTTGTGGTTGAACATAAGTAACAGTAGAATACATGTGGGTGGAACAAAAACGACTATTCAAAGTATTTTACACTTAACCGCCTTCAATATCTTAACAGACATCCTCCCTCTCACAGCATGTACCCTGAACGTAATTCGACACAACCGCAAATTGTCATATATATTTTTATAATAGACAAATGGTGATGCATATACAATTGTATACGGGTATATTTAACCTGTTGTGCCTGAGGGTGATATATATGGAACTAAATAATATAGGTTTTAGTCTAACCACCCTCTAAAATAATAGAAAATATTCTATCAAACCCTTATCATTAGCATGAACCAATTAATGGGAATTTTTTCGCACCTATATTTGGGATTCAATGATATATTTTATGCTGGTATATACAAAGGTTGCGGTAATAATGGTTGATTCATAAAATTTCTCTTTTTTTTGGCCTAAAATTGTATTTTTACAATAAGGATTCAATTTTCATTTATAAAATTATACCTCTAGCTAGGCCGTCTCCAATGGTTGACCTGCAGTCTCCAAAAGAAAATTATATCCATTCTTTATTCGTCCACATATTCTTTTCCATACTCGTAGTTATGTCTCACACACAAACGCAAACTCATAATAGTATTAGTTTAGCTCTTTCCTTCATCTGGAACTACAGGCATTGATGATGATGTCCTTCTGGATGGTTTTCAGATTTTAGTTATATATGATTTAACTTAGCCCTAAAATAATAATTAAAAAGAGTGGTGGTGCATTCTATTGATCTTTGTTTTCTTATTCATCAAACCTATATTTACAAATTCAATCAGCGAACCGAAATTGTTCTTCATTCATCAAAAGATTGATTTTTCAGTGAAATAATTCAATAAATAGGGAGAAAATGGAGATGACTTCTAAAAAAGAAATCACTAAAATTATCGAAAAACCCAAAGATAAATGAAATCTTAATCGAAACTGATTGATGATGCAACTCCTTCTTTTGTTGGAATCTTTATTGTTGTTTCGATTTTTCGATTAAACGCATTTGATTATACAACATCAGGCTGAAAATTTTTCAAAGAATTTCTGTTAAGTCATAAAAGATGTTTTGGGAACTCTGTTTTTAAAATACTATCTAAATCAATGGGCCAAAACGTGTTTGAGTCATTTATATTCAAAAAGGATCTGAGTCGGTTGAAATTTCGAGAATGTTAGAACCTATTTACATTTTAAAAGAAGATGTCGAACATGTAATTTCGTATTGCGGGTGAACTTGTTAGGCCTATTTATTATGTTCTTCTCTGGAGTAGAACAAGTGACAAATTCTTCATCCAGGAGTAGGAACAAATTTCAATTCAACTGCTTGTCAACTGTAACTTTATTGACACTGGATCACTTGTATAGCTAATCATAGCGATATCCACTATTCGGAACATCATGGAAAGAAAAGATACTCTAGATGCGAGAAAGAAAAGCATAAATCTGGAACTTTTGAACCAGAAAAATTTTTTAATTAAATTGAATTTTATTTCCTTTTATGAAATTAAGCTTACAGAATTATTCTAATACATTTCATGACTGGAAATAGCCAATTTGTCATTTTAATTTAAATCCTTGTATACATAAAATAATTCCCCATTTTGAATAATCGCTAAACTTTTGTTTTGCTGCATTGTCATAATCATAAAAGGACTCATTTTATATTAAATAGATCCGCTAATATGGAGAACAAACATTAAAATGGGCAATAAATTACACTTCGTCTTATGACTTCCTTTTAAGTTCTTACAAAAATGGTCTACAATGGTAAACAATTCTATATATTCCCATTTCATATTTAATATATATCCTTATAAACGCATACAAAAATCCTTATGTTTATTTATTCACCCTCGTTTCCTTTACCACAAATATCAATTTTATTGCACGGAGTCCTTTACGGAACCACGAACATGTCATGTTCAACCAAAATTCACATCGAGAAATGAAGGCAATTTTATTCGGGAATCTTTAGTTTTGAAATATTAACCTCATTGAAAGATTGTTATGTTAATTCAAACTGCGCCATTTTTTTTTGTTGGAGGGATAGCGTCTAGCTAGAATATAAAACCATAGTCATTTTTCTTTTTATTCATTTTCTTGGATATATAAAATAAAATTCCAATTTGAAATCGGAATGATGCCAAAAAATCGTGGTTGAAGAAAAAACATAATGACAAAAAGTTTAGTTATTTGGGGAAGACCGATAACCAGGAAGAATTGAAGAATACAAGAATTCCTTGCTATATATGAGCCCGTTTTCTGTACTGTACGGCCTCATCTTCCTCCACAAACAAAAAGAAGACAAACAACCATTTTGATGACACTTTTAATGTCTTAATTTTGATTATTTTGTTTGCGAATTTCTTTGGAGTTTTGGTAATAATTTCGAAATCTTTATGTTATTTGATTTGAATTTTATTACCAATTATTGAGAGTAGATTTTCAATGGACTTTTATAAAAGTTGTTACATTATTATGTTTGGGAAGAAGCGTCGAAAGTATGAAATTAATTTCTTTTTACGACTTTATTAAATTAAAGACAAAATTTTATGGAGTCCATTTGATTGGTGAGAATTAATTATATCCTTTCCTAATAAAAAGTATAAACATTTATTACTTAAATATATGATTATTAATATAATGCAGTTAATGCTAGAGTTAAATCGATATCAGGGTCCTTAAGACGGTAGTGAAATTTTCGAACTCGATTTAAATTCAGATTCATATAATAGGTCTGTTTTATTTGCCATACTCTACACCGGAGCAGGGTAAGTGGCAAATAAAACGAGCAGGAGTAGGAAAAAGCTTTAATTCAAATGTTTGTAGCGCTGCTTAGCAACCATATTGTAATTAAATAATAAACTTTTAGCTAATACACTTTTTATGGTATAAAACTGAACTAATTTCGGTGTGAGAGCTGCCCCTGGTCTGAAAGTAGTGTAGGATTTGCACTTTTGTTGTTTTTGTTTTCAATGTAAAAATTTGCTCTACCGCAGAGCAAGTGACAAATAAAACAGACCCAATATTAGAATTTTTAGGCTAAAAATTATCATCAAATTTTCCTTGACAACTTCTTTCCAAGCAGCACATTTGGAGTATAAAAATAACTACTACAAGTCGACTCTACATTAAGATATACAAGCTGTGTTCAGGTAAGATTCAAAATTCAAACAAATTTTCTGTTAATTTCAAATATTGCAATAAAGCAACAAAAATACCGACTTGTGCCATCTTTATTTCAATAGAGTGTACTAAATAAATGTCGTTAAATTAGACCTCGATAAAAATTTATGATAACAGTTTTTATATTTCCCAAAAAAAGACAGCTAAAGTGTCGTTAAGTTCTATATACAACAAATGTGCTTCTTGAAACAGAAGAAAGATTACAAACGCGTCTAAAAAACTAAATCTAATCAAATAGATGATTCTCTCATTATAAGGTAAAATTAAAAGAACTCCTTAAGCTCCATGATGGTTAAATCTGTTTTTTCTTATGCCTTCTATGTATTTTGACCAAACCAAAAATCATAATAATAAAAGCATACAATAAATAGGGTACCCAGCTTGTATTATCTTTGTGGCACCATTGCAGATTCATACAAAATTATATCTCGTCATCAGTGTAGTATAAATAGGTGCAACTTTCTATCGCGCAGTGTTTTTTACAAACACTAATAATGAGATATCTTATTTGCAGACTGAAAATCTTTGACCGAAAGCGCGCACTACAGTCCAACTCCGTTACCCTGTAACGCTTCATTACTTTTTTTGACATCGGATCAGAACTATGTTCTCCGGTAGCCCGCAGTGAACGTATCCAATTTCTGTTGATTAAATGGCGTTCAATAAATGAGGTACAATATTTAATATTATATCGAACTCTTTCACAAAGTTTTTACTGTATTTTCTTATGTAATACAATCAAAACAGGCTTTTGTTTCGAATAGTAAAAATATCTTACAAAAATTTTCACACCTTGGTTGATGTGATCTTTCATTTTCTTAACGAAACTAACACTAGGATCAACATACGAATATTTTTCTTCAATATAATTATTTGATAGAAAAAAGGAAGTAGGCGTATTTATAAAACGATTGCTTTTGACAGTTTTTTTCAATTTTCATTCCTTGTTCGACTTTTGTTCCATGTAACAAAAGTCCTTTTTTGATGAGAACAAAACCCTGAAAAAATGCCCATATAGTATAAATGAATCAGAACTTAACAAGTCCAGAGACCTTTAACCAAAAAATTGTACCTACTCATATTATATAAAATCTCATACTGACTATGTTATGATTGATCCACCCCTTGATTTTAATGTCGTACAACTATCATTATCGCTGCTGCGGTTCAATATTAATAAATTTTTGCGGGAAACATATTCAACATATCTAATTTTAAGAAATCTCCAGCATTGGAGGCGGAGATCTTTGAATCAGAATAATCTTTTTTTTTTTTTGTTGATATTTTATCCTTGGAAATATTATTGATAGGATTAGAATTTTCTCAAGATTAATACAGTAGTAAAAAAAATACCTAGACTGAAAAATAATAGAATTTAAATTTCAGTTTTTTTTTTGCCTATACATAAGTAAATTTTTACTCAAAATTTCATGTTATGCAAAAATACATGAACGAAAACATATTTATAAGTAAAACTAGGATACACCTTCGGCAGATAACACATCCTTTATAATAGAAACAAATAACAGGATTCCAAAGAAATCCGGACAAAAAGGAAGTAATAATGGATATCCTGTTCATTGTCAGGTGTTTCTATATATAGTGTTGTATACGCATTACAATGTTAGATGACAGTTTACACCTTTTCTATATGTTATCATGTTCAATTCGATAGTGTATGGCCTTTTTCAATGCGTTCTGGATTCAATTGAAATGCACTGTATTTTTTGCAATGCTCAATTTGGAATGCATTGTTTGATGCAACTTTTATTCAATTGATAAAAAATATAGGAAAATGTCACAGCTTGAGCTCTGTTCATTGATAAATACTATTACGTGAGAAATGAAAATACAAAAAGTATAATTTTTATTTGGTAAGGATTTACTATTGTTCAGTAATTTTATGCGCGATAGAATAGCCTTTTTTCACACTTATTCATTGTTATTTCATGTATTGTTGTGCCTCTTTGATCTTATTCATTTAACTTGAAAAGATTTTCAGAATTTCCCTTCAATATTATTGGAAAATTGCAAGAAAATTTATAGTTTAACATGTCCAGTGATGGCCTTATCTTTTGAATTTCGTGAAAACGTCTTTTATTGCTGGTGAGACATTTTTGCCTTTTCAATAGTAGAAAATCATCAAGTGTTTAAAATGCACTTTCTGGTCTTCTATCTTCAAAGTGGTACAAAAATAACATGGATAAATTAATCTCGAAATTTTGTTCCCTTAAAGATGCGCTAAAATATGTTCTTCCAAAATATGTACAAAAGTCATATGTTTTCAATAAAGTTAAAATGTTAAGATGTGTGCAAATGTCATCTTCTGGAAATCGGCACGATGTTTCCGGACAACCAAATTACTAATAAAATCAATTGGCAAACAATCAACAGTAATAATTCTTCAGACAGAATTTTTTAAGAAAAACATAACATCCTTGTTATGTGAAGTACATAAAAAATATTACCAGCTGGACTATGGGCTTTATTTTTTTTCCAGTTTAATTCCATTAGTGAACAACACCGCAATTCATCAAGTTTCTGCTACCGAATTATAAGATACAATAATGGATACAATTGCATATTGGCACACAAACAAAAAAGGTTTGAAGTCCATTCTAACACCCTCTAGTTAGGTTCCCTTTTATTTAACCCAACCAAGACTGATTTTTTCTTTTGTGAAACACGACATTCAAACATGAAATTGTCCTTGATGTCTTCTGCTAACAAGAAATAATACAAAAATGGAATTTCAGGATTAGGACAAACAACAGATGAAAAGGAAGAAAACACCGGAAATACAATTCGCAAATATTTCAAGATCCAAAGTTGGTTTCCTTTTCTTCAGGGCCACAATGGAATTCTTGTTATGTGTACCCTTTCGAAATAGTTACATATTTTTTGCCTATTTTTTAGGCAACATAAACATTTTGTTTTGTGTTTAATTTTGAATCAAATATTTTTCCTTTTTACATTAAAATATTTTCAGGATTAATTTCGTTGTAATAAAGAATTATGTTTCATCAACAAAAAAAGGAAAGGAAATTAAACTTTTTCAAAATAAAATAAAATTTTTGAAAATATTTTGAAATTCTAGAATTTTGAACCTGCATTATCGACATTTAGTCCTGGCTAAATAATAGTTCAGAAAAAGTATTTAATTGAATAAAAATTCGGAAAAACAGAATATATTGTGTATTTGATAAGATTTTAAAATACATTCACACTATGAACAATTCGCACTAAACATTTTGTTATGTGGTGTTAGAGGTGCCGAGTTTCACAAAAAATATTGATCTATTGGGTTGTTTTAAATCGTACAGTCAAAAATTTATGCACCAAAAGATCGGGATAAAAAAAAACTAATCCTTGACGTATATAAGTATGGTAAGGAAAGTACGAAAAATACGTGGCCTAGAATAGAAATAATCGTTTAATTAGTTAAAAATTAAAGGCAATATAATTATTTCAGCGATGTTGCCACTGCTTTCTGTCCTTTTACCAACCGATTGGTGAAGGTCTGCATTGATTGCATGATTTTTGTTTTTGTAGAAAGTTAAGCTTTGAGCAGAATTACGCCGAAATCATCTAATTAGATTGTTGGATAAACAAAATTATGATTTTTAAATACAATTGTAAAATTAATAATTTCAAGTGAAAAATGTAACCACAAAAAATAACTTGAATCACAAATTTGGCGAAATGATTTCTTAAAATCCTGGCGGGCAGCTTTTGATAGAATTGTTATATACTGGTGCATCAAACTTACCAGGAAAAATAATGTTTTACTGCAACGAAATTTAAAAAACAAAAATGGTTTTAAATGTATTTTTATAAAAATATAAACCTGAACAAAAGTAACCTAATTTTTCGATTAGATTTAATATAATCTAAATGAAACATTTAAATTCATAATAAATATTATCCCCATTTAAAAAGTTTTGCCCCAAATTTTATGAGATGACGATTTTCTTCTCTTAAAACTGATTTCCCTGCATATTCATCACGGCTAGTTATGAAAAATTCATCCAAGAAATTTTCACCAATATTTGAACAAAAATCGATTTTCATATAAGGTCCTTTCCGATTTGATACTGGTCTCCATTCGGGTACATTTGGACTTGACGGTATTCCGTCCCGTGCGAATGAGGTCCATAAGTTGATCATTTTTCTAGCTATACGAACGTCACTTCGGTTCAATTTATATTTTCGAAGTGGAAATAAATAAATATTTTCATCATTATGAAAAACTCCGCCATAATATGGTGAAAACCGCTTATTATCGCCATATCCAAATCTTGTATATTTTCCTTTATAATCGAAACTGTATAAGTACGTATGATTTGGATTACTATGATAGTTGAATTCAACTGTTGTCCAGATTGGTGATTTTAACGTAATAATTCCTGTGAACTAAAAAAACAATATTGAATAATAAAATTTTATGTTTATCAAAATGAATTGGAAAATAATGTACATCCACAAAAAATGGAATTAATTTAAAGAAATGCCCATTGGCTAAGCGAAACTGTTGTCCTAATTTATATTGCAACGATCCTCTAAGAGCCCCGCAAGTATCATTAATACCCACTCTTGATATAAATTCTTTCATAAACATATGATAATCCATTTCTTCATCATAATTTAAAGTGGACATTAAAACGTATTCATCTAAAATCGAATAGAATAAGAGAGATTAGTTGATTTGTTAAATTTCAAAATAATCACCATCAAAAGCGAACATTCCGTCATTTTTCGTAACTCCAGCTATCATTGGATATTTTGGATTATCAGCATTGACTAAATTGTATGGTATGGCGTCTGAATTAAACATATCGAAAGCTCATTGGAACTATTATGATGAGGACAATCCAAGATTTCACCTAAAATTCTTGCATAATTTATTGGATTCTTGCGGATAACATTTGGAGATAATGCTGTTCCAGATTGTAAAATTAATTGTTGAAAAAGTGAATCATGTTGAATCTAGAAGTTACTAAAGTTTCATATCGAAATACAGTTTTTATATATATGACTGTGCTTACAAGCGGAGAAATACTCAATGCATGCGCAATAACAGCACCACCAGATTGCCCAATAAGTGTAACACGACGTGGATCACCTCCAAAATACTGAATATTTGCTTGAACCCAATCAAGTGCTAATTTAGCATCGAATATGCCAACATTTCCTGGTATCGATGATGTTCCTGTGGATAGGAAACCAAGAATTCCAGTTCGAAACTGTGGTACTACCAAAACTACATCTTTTGTCATAAAATAATCTGGACGCTGATTGTCGACGTTACTTTCATAAAACATTTCCCCATTTAATATAACAATTACAGAATGACGGCCTCTTACCTTAAATAAGTAAATAAATTGTTAATACATTTTTGTCACAGCAAGGTGACTGGATAAAGTAAATGTGATATTGTTTCAATATTATATTTGTTCAGTTTTTCGATATGACTTTGCTGGTAACTCAATGAGTCTGTGAATATCCTAGAAATAATTGTATGAATTCCACTGTTTCACATTTTTGCCTCGAAATTATAAACTTATAAATTATCCTGTACCATGTATTATGAAAGTCTACTTACATCTTTTGTATAGATTGATAAATGAAGACAATCTTCCATATCACTTAGATGCAAGTATTTAGTCAAATTCCTTCTTGGACATGGTAGTTTTTCCTCAGTTGCATTGAAAATATCTGTCCATGCATATTTTGGTCTTGGTAATTGAAATCTATTAGAGCCGCCTGTTGTTTCACCGAATGGTATTCCCAAAAATTTATAATATGGCTGTTTATTCCATGCACTCAATCCGCTTGTGCCGCGAACGGAACCAACTAATGGTATATTGACAACTGGTTCTGGATTAGAATATGTATTTCCAAAAGATTCTTGCACTAATGATAAAACTAAATAAATCCCACAAAAATATATTAAACGTCCCATCTTTACAAAAAATTGATTTGAACTGATTGGTTTCCAATAGAGTTCTAAATTTATTTTTAAAAAGATTGGAATTATCAGTTCTGGAAATTGTTTTTATGAACGTTGAGGTTATCACCAATAGAGAAACATACGCATTCAACCGCAGACAGATTGTTATTATAAACATTTGGAATTAATTTCAGGCCCAGATATGGTTTTTCACCAGTTTATTCTAAGAAACAACTCAAAAAAAGAAAAACTTACTAAATTTTTTAACTATTTATTCGAATTTATACAAAACAGGATCAAGAACTTGGAAAATCGAGAAGGAAAATATTACATACTATATCCAGAAAAAGGAAAAAAAAGATAAAAGGAAATTATCTCGGCTATTACTCCTAAGATTAGACGTGGGTTCTCTTCCGGGAATTTTTTTGGACACGCAATTCTTTATGTTAAAACTTCATATTTTCTGTGTCATTGTCCGGTTTGTTGTGCTGATTTGATTCGTAGTGTGAATGTATTTTAAAATATTATCAAATACACGATATGTTCTCCGAAATTTTATTCAATTAGTTATTTATTCTGAACTATTATTTACCTAAGACACAAACCAAATGTCGCTAAGGCAGGCTTAAATTTCTGGAATTTCAAAATATGTATTTTCAAAAATTTTATTTTATTTTGGAAAAGTTTATTAAAAATATTTTTAACAACCTAATTTTTTCCTTTGGCAAGAAAACATAGTGTTTTACTGCAACGAAATTTAAACAACAAAAATGGTTTTGAATGTATTTTTATAAAAACATAAAGAGTTAATTTTTCGATTAGATTTAATATATTGTAATTGAAACATTTAAATTCTTAAAAATGTTATGCCAATTTAAACACTTTCGTTTCCTATTGTTATGAGATGACGATTTTCTTCTCTTAAAATTGATTTCCCTGCATGTTCATCATGGCTAGTTATGAAAAATTCATCGAAGAAATTTTCACCAATATTTGAATAATAATCGATTTTCATATAAGGTCCTTTCAGATTTGATACTGGTTTCCATTCGGGTACATTTGGACTTGACGGTATTCCGTCCCGTGCGAATGAAGTCCACAAGTCGATCATATTTCTAGCTATAAGAAGGTCACTTTCGTTCAATTCATAATTTCGAAGTGGAAATAAATAAATATTTTCATCATTATGACAAACTCCGCCATAATATGGTGAAAAACTTTTATCATCACCATATCCAAATCTTGTATATTGTCCTTTGTAATCGAAACTGTATAAGTACGTATGATGTGGATTACTATGATAGTTGAATTCAACGGTTGTCCAGATTGGTGTTTTTAACGTGATAATTCCTGCTAACTAAAAAAAAAAAAATTGAATAATATAATTTATCAAAATGAATTGGAAATTAATGTACATCCACAAAATCTGGAATTAATTTGAAGAAATTCCCTTCGGTTAAATGATATTGTGGTAATAATTTAATTCGAATGAATCCTCTAAGAGCCCCGGAATTATCATTGACACCAAGTCTTGATATAAATCCTTGCAGAAACGAATTCATAGTCATTTTTTCATCAAAATTTAAAGTGGACATTAAAACGTATTCATCTAAAATCGAATAGAATAAGAGAGATTATTTGATTTGTTAAATTTCAAAATAATCACCATCAAAAGCGAACATTCCGTCATTTTTCGTAACTCCAGCTATCATTGGATATTTTGGATTATCAGCATTGACTAAATTGTACGGTATGTCCGGTAATAAACCATTATAATCACGAATTGTTAATTTAACACCTATATTATCAGGCATTTCAGGTATACGACGAGTTATTGCAACTATAACTGATTCGTATAATTTACTTAGTGGAGTCTGAATTAAACATATTGAAAGCTCATTGGGACTATTTCGGTGAGGACAATCTAAGATTTCACCTAAAATTCTTGCATAATTTATTGGATTCTTGCGGATAACATTTGGAGATAATGCTGTCCCAGATTGTAAGATTAATTGTTGAAAAAGTGAATCATGTTGAATCTAGAAGTTATTAGAGTTTTATATCGAAATACAGTTTTTATATATATAACTATGCTTACAAGCGGAGAAATACTCAATGCATGCGCAATAACAGCACCACCAGATTGTCCAATAAGTGTAACACGACGTGGATCACCTCCAAAATACTGAATATTTGCTTGAACCCAATCAAGTGCTAATTTAGCATCGAATATGCCAGCATTTCCTGGTATCGATGATGTTCCTGTGGATAGGAAACCAAGAATTCCAGTTCGAAATTGTGGTACTACCAAAACTACATCTTTTGTCATAAAATAATCTGGACGCTGGTTGTCGACGTTACTTTCATAAAACATTTCTCCATTTAATATAACAATTACAGGATGACGGCCTCTTACCTAAAATAAGTAAATAAAATGTTAATACATTTTTGTCACAGCAAGGTGACTGGATAAATTAAAACTAATATTGTTTATTATATTTGTTCAGTTTTTCGATATGACTTTGCTGGTAACTCAATGAGTCTGTGAATATCCTAGAAATAATTGTATGAATTCCACTATTTCACACTTTTGCCTCGAAATTATAAACTTATAAATTATCCTGTACCATGTATTATGAAAGTCTACTTACATCTTTTGTATAGATTGATAAATGAAGACAATCTTCCATATCACTTAGATACAAGTATTCGGTCAAATTCATTCTTGGACATGGTAGCTTTTCCTCAGTTGCATTGAAAATATCTGTCCACCCATATTTTGGTCTTGGTAATTGAAATCGATTAGGGCCGCCTGTTGTTTCACCGAATGGTATTCCCAAAAATTTATAATATGGTTGTTGAGTCCATGCACTTAATCCGCTTGTGCCGCGAACAGAACCAACTAATGGTATATTAACAACTGGTTCTGGATTAGAATATGTATATCCAAAAGATTCTTGCACTATTGATAAAACTAAATAAATCCCACAAAAATATATTAAACGTCCCATCTTTACAAAAAATTGATTTGAACTGATTGGTTTCCAATAGAGTTCTAAATTTATTTTTAAAAAGATTGGAATTATCAGTTCTGGAAATTGTTTTTATGAATGTTGAGGTTATCAAAATTAAAGAAAAAGTCAAATAAAGACAAAATTCTTCTTTGTAAAGAGGAACGTTTCTATTAAACTTGAAGATAAGCTCTAATCTTATTTAAGAATGTTTCGAGAATTCAGAAAAATGTTTGATATTTCCATTTTGCAGATATCAAAACATGCATACATGGAAACATACGCATTCAACCGCAGACAGATTGTTATTATAGACATTTGGAATTAATTTCAATCCCCGACGTGGTTTTTCACTAGTTTATTCTAAGAAAAAACTCAGTCACAGCTTTCATAAGTAACCTTCTTTTCATCTGTTCTTAAGTACACTGTCTTCTTAACCAAAAAATTCAAGTTGACACCAAAAACAAGGATCTATTCCTCCTTATCGAATAAGGCCTTTGAGAGATATCATGTAAATTAAATTTTTGGCATAGATAAATCAATTTAAAATTTCATCAAAGATTTTTATTTAAAAAAATTTCATCATAATAACAAATATTTATGGTATTTTTCTAATTTCTGGTCTAATAAGACTAATACCACGTTCTTCATCTTTAACAGTTGCCGAAAATTCATCAAAATAATTTCGTCCAATACTAAAGGTTTCATCAATTTTTATATATGGTCCATTATTACCTTCCATTGGTGGCCAAGGTGGTCGCATTCTTGGCACTGAAGGTACTCCAGTCGTTGCAAACGATGTCCATAAATCAATCATTCTTTTTGCCATTTCATGATCCAAAACATTAAGATTCTCAACATGCTCTGGATATGGAAATAGATAAATATTTTCATCTGTTAATGAAACACCAGCTGTAAATGGTGTATCTAAATCGAAGTCCTCATCAAAATCGGGATAACGATTGAAAAATCCTTTATAATCAAATGAATATAGAAATGAACTTTGTGGTAAAAATTTTGCATTATATTTGATAGCTTGTAGAACTGGATTTTTATGAATTATAGTTCCAGCAAGCTGAAAAGAATAAAATATGCTATAAGAACAAATCAAAAATTCGTTTATAAATATTATTACATCGATTAGACCAGGTAACATAGCCCTAAAAGTGCCATTATAGAGAGCATCGCTTGAGAATAGTTCTCGTGTTAAGAAACTAGTTAGCAATCCATTTTCATCATAACCAATACTTTGTGATATAACATGATTTATGTAATCATCAGCTGTAAAAATTTCGTCTGGTATGGCTGCCTCAAAATCATATTCAAATATTTCTGAAAAATCATAATTAAAAATTTTTGTCTTATGATTTCTGGTCCGGATACCTTTCATAGTTCTTGATCCGACATTTCTTGGAGTTCCACCCATTGCAGGATATGAATAATTCGAACCATCAGCCAATATTAATGACGGATGTTCAGGTAGAACATTACTTGGACCACCGATTGTAAATTGCATTCCTCCATAATTTCCAATTCCTTCTAGAACTCGTTCTTGCTAAGAAAAAGATATGAAATGAAATTCATTTCTTTTACGGAACTTATCCAAGTTACTAACCGTATGAAGTAAGAAACCTTTCAATAAATCAATAGTATTTAATTTCATAAAACAATGATTTAATTCATCAATAGTTCCATTTTTACATCCAGCTTTAGTACCGATATCTTGTGCAAATTTAGCAGGTTCATCAGTTAAAAAAACTGGCATTAAAGCTGATCCAGACTGATAAATGACTTGTTGGAATAAATTTCTTGGAACCTGAATTTAAATGAACTTATAATTTTATGTATATAACGAAATTTATGAAATCATATATACTAAAGGACTAAATGTTAAAAGATGGGCAATAGCTGAACCGCCAACTTGTCCAAATATTGTTACACGATTTGGATCACCACCAAAATTTGATATAAAATGTTGAACCCAACTAAGTGCAAGAATAATATCTAAAACACCAGCATTTCCGGGAATTTCTGAAGTCATAGTTGATAGAAAACCAAACGGTCCCAATCGGTATTGTGGTACAACCAAAACAATATCCTTTTCAAGAAAATATTCAGCAGCACCTTCCAAATTGTTGCCTTCATATAAATACTCACCATGAATATAAACCATAACTGGTTGTTTGGCTGTGAGCTAGTACAGAAAAAATAGGCACAAAATTAGTATCAGTTTTTTGCTATTGAATGTTTTTAAAGTTACGTTATGTGACGTAATTGTCATTGATAAACAATCTTCTATATCAATAAGTGCAGCTTCTTCAACAATTTCATCAATTGATAATACTGAAGGACATCCAAGTCCATCTTCTGATACATCTCTTATACCATTCCATGGACGAACTGGAACCGGTGGCTAAAATAAATAAATCGATATTATAAGTTTATTGATCTATAATGATAGACGGTCTCGTTTCGCATTCGTCAAGAACGTGTAAGTACTTGAATGCTTAATATAACTTGAAAGCTATAATACAGGTAACTGAAAGGTACAAATGGAAAGCTTTTAATTATTTTACCTTGAAACGATGTTCACCACTTGGTGATTCGGCATATTTAACATCCACAAATTGATATACATCACGATTAGTCCAAGCCGTTTGAATTACTTTACCTTGTAATGTTCCGAGACCGGGTAAAAAAACCATCGGTTGAGATTCCGATGTGATCACATTCTTAATTGTAACAAACGCGATTATAGTAAAACTTAAAAATTTCATAATTATACTTGGATCATCAAATTGGATACCAAATTAACACTACAACTTCACGATCTTAACTGATCTTCAACGGATCGCGGTTATCACTTTAGAATAAAAATCTTTTCAGGTTTTTTATATCGAAGAAGTTGATTGCAAAAAAAAAAGAATAGCGGTTAATTTATTTTTTCTTTGATAAAGGTTTTGTAATTTTTCAATATTTTTGATAACAACATTTCGTTGAAGGTATTTTAAAAGGGGTTTTTTTTTGCCCAAAATGAGAAATCCAATTCAATATGGCTATAAAATCTAACAGCGTTAAGTCACGTGAAGAGGTCACTGTCCGCTCTAACTTTTATATTAATTTTTATTTCTGGCAAAATTTTTAAGAAATTGCATATTTTAGAAAAGATTTATAAAAAGTTCTCGCAAACGGGTTATGCAATTTGTTTGCGAAATGTATATCAAGAAAAAAACCAGTTTTTTATATCGAAAATTTATTTAAAAAAACCTAAATGGATGTAAAGTTAGGCATAAATATAGTTTTTAGGTCAAATTAAATGATTAAGATTAATTTAAAAGAAAATAATCGAAAATTCTAATTTAGTAAATTTGTTTATTAAAACTTCGACTAGAACCCATTAAAGAAAAAAGGCTAAAGTTGTTACATCTCCATCATACCTTGGCACAATAGCCACAAAATTGTTCAAAATAATGCTAAAAATGTATGATGATAATTGTTTATCAAAATCGAAGACTTTTAAATGGCATAAATGACTTCTGAAATGGAGAAAAACGTGAAAAAACACAAACTGTTCCATGAAAAAACAACTTTTAATAGGTTGTATTCACCGAGGTCGAGTTCGTTACACAATAATCCACCAACTTAATTTTTTGGCACGAAATCAAGCCTGAATCCTTCACCGTATTCACCTAATTTAGCATTATGTGAGAAATCGTTATTGCCAAAAATTAAACTGAAGCGGAAAGGATGCTATTATTTCAATGTTATTCAGACCATTTAAAGGGCTTCGAACTTTGTAGGTCATACCATAAAATAATTATGAACACGGATTTAAATTGTTGTAAAAAGTCCATTGAATTAAATGGGAACTACTTTAAATAAAGAAGCATATAGTAATTGAAAATCGGCCAATAGCCGGATTGGGCCAGAAAAACTGTCAAAACAAACAATATTTCAATATTTTGTCCTCATAACTTTGTTTCCTCTTTTCAAAATTTCCCCTAATTTGCAAGTGACCTAGAACCTAACAGCATAAATCTAATCTCCATATGTTATTTAAATTGGTGTATGAGTTTTTGAAGTACATCAAAAAACTCTATGAACAGCCTTTTTTTCTCTTGGGATTATTTCTTTCTCCTACTATCCTTGGACCGATTTTCCTGAAATTTAAAATGGTATCGTCTATTTATGTAGTTAATCAATATAATTAATTTGAATAAAATTGGTTCACAAATTTTTCAATTAAATCGGAAAAATCATATAACGAATTTAAGAAATTGATTATATTACAATATCCACATTATATGGAAAACGATGACTGCGCCATCTCTTGCAATTTTAGGTAACTAAAATCTGTCGGAGTCTCACACCCTGACCCCGATAAATATTTGGGTTATGTAGTTGTTGCATATACATGTTATGAAGCAGAACTAGACCCTGACCCAGATGAAAAAACACAGTTATTGTTGTGTTTCATTGTTATAGCAAAATCCACGGAACTTTATTGTTCCTCCATGTATTGTTATGTAGTGTTTTTTGGCTTTACTATGTTTGTTGTATATGAAATTTATTTGATTATTTAATAATTATTTTTAATACTTATCATAGCAAATTTTAAATTAAGAATTAATCATTAAAGGTTATCGTTACACAAAAACAAATAAATAAATTCTAAACTAATTAAAAGAATTTAAAAAAATTTAATTTCTTAGATTTTATTCTAAAAAAAAAAAACTGATATGAATTTATCAAATTAAATAATGTTGAGTAAATTTCAAAATCAGTTGAATTTTTAACATCACCGAAGTAAGATGAAAAAATTTGCATTAACTTTGGCACTTTTAGTGCTCATTTCTATAGCAACGATATCGGCTAAAAAACGTAAGAATCCATTTATTAATGTGAAAGGATTTGGTGAGTTCGAAGGTATTTACAAAACCACATCATGGACACAAAAACAGTTTTCAACATTTTTGGATATTCGATATGCGAAAAAAATTCGTGAAGGTACAAGATTTAAGGTAAAATTTGATTTTCCATTAAGAAGTGTTTTTTTTTCTCCTGGCACATCTCATTAAAATTTTATTATTTAAGGCACCAATTCCAGCTGAACCATTTGATGGGACATATGATGCAAAATCGTATAAAGGCTATTGTCCCGGAATTAAAGATATTGATACTCTTGAAGAAGAAGCCGCCTCTCGAGATTCTGATGATTATGACTCTGATGATGATTCAGAACGGAACAACGAAGATTGCCTATTTTTAACAATTTCTACTAGAAATGTATTTTTCTTAAGTTTTTGAATTTGAAAAATTAATTAAGTAATTAATTATAATTTAGAGGCGAGCCAAAGATCCAGTCTTAGTTTATTTGGCTGGTAGTGATTTACAATCCAGCAATAATGAAGAAGCAGCACCAGAATATTTCCTTGAAAAAGATGTCGTCTTAGTTTCGGTACAATATCGTGTTGGTGTATTCGGTTTCTTATCGACCGGTACGGAAACTATACCAGGAAATGTTGGAATTTTGGATGTTATCGAAGCTTTGAGATGGATTCAAAAATATATTTCACATTTTGGTGGTGATCCAAAGAAAGTAACGATATTTGGACAACATCGTGCTGCTGCAATTGCACATGTTTTAACAATAACACCAATTTTGGTAAAATGAACATTATGTTGAAATAATTAAAAAAATAATTTTTTTTTAATTAATTTTTAGGAGAAAGAAGAACTTTTCAATCAAGTTATTTACCATTCAGGATCAGCTTTATTAAAAGATATAGCAAGCTCTTCGACAGAAAATATTGCTAAACAAATTGGTAGAACGTTGAAGTGCAAAAATACGTCTGATATGGACAAACTTAATGCTTGCCTTATATCGGCAAATACACCAAAACTTTTGAAAGCTTATCGAACTTATTTGGTACAAATAGAATTCCTTAAAATAAAAATAAATATTTTAATACATGAATTTTTAGGAGAAACCAGAAAATCCTTCATTGTTCACTATTGATGGTCCAAGTGGTGTTCTAGATAATACACCAGAAGATCTTGTTTTACAGCAACAATTTCGCGTGTATAATTCTATGGGTGGTGTTGTTAAACATCCTGCAATGGGATTGAATGATTGTAAGTATAGAGAATTTATTTGTATGGATGTTATTCCTTAAAAATTGATGTAATTCTTTTTTTTATCTAGTTTCACAAACTGAAGAAACTTATGAGTTTTTCATAAAAGAATTATCAAATATGTTATTCTATTCGGTTAATAATACAGAACATTATGAAATCCTTCAAAAAAAATTCCCTTATGAAGAATTTAAACGTAATGTATTTAAATCTATAGTACCAGGAATTATCGATGTAAGTTTAGATTCTCTTTTTGTTAAAGTACACATAAACTTTAATTTCTCCAATTATATAGTTGGAAAGTCTTGATGTTAAAGATTCAACCAGCCGAGTACTTCAAGCTAACTCTGAAAGTGGTGCTGTTCAATCATATTTATATGCTTTCAATTATTTAGGTGAAAAATATCGTGAATATTCTGGAAGTGATATCGATTTCGATGGTGTAGCATTAACTGATGAGAATCTATACCTTTTCCCATATCCAGATATTGATTCATCATTAAATCGACGTGATAGAACAATTGCTAAATTAATGATTGATTTGTGGACATCCTTTGCTAAAAATGGTGTACCAGATTCGACTGGTTTAATTACTAATTGGCCGGCTGTAAATCCGGGACATGTAGGACCATATTTAATTATTGATGAAATACCAGAAATTTCATGGGATTATGGCTATGAATTTTTCAATACATTATTAAATTCAAAAAGTGAATTTATTATAGAAATTTGAAAAGATAATTTTGTATAAATATATTTTTTTGTTGAAAATAAAAAAATTTTAAAATAGTAAAGAAATTTTGTGACTTTTAAATTGTATTTTTATTTGGGAATTATATAGAAAGTGTACTCGGTAGAAGAATATACAAGTTGGGCAACCTAGGAAGGTTAAAAACTAGTTTAGATCCTTGGCTGGAGATAGCAATATTGTGATTTGTTAGACCCTATTTGCATCTATTTATATATATCCGTTGGAATTAATTTCCGACAGTTCACATAAATTCTACTCTTTTGTATCAGATGGTTGTTGGGCTCCTCTGTATCCGAATTGACTAATTCGGCAATTCTATTATGTGATGGTTGTGTGCGGTCACTTTATTAATTGATGACTTGAGAATGACTTACCTTATTTTAGTAAAACTGATTAGATTTTGCCTGGAAATGGTGAAACTCGAAGTGCTTCTTTAAGATCAAAAGCATATTTAAAATAATACGACTAAAAAGTTGAGTGGTTTGCCATAATTATTATAATAAATACCTTTTTCAGAGTTGTTGAAATTCATTATTGCTTAATTGGAAACATTTAAAATTTGTAGTTCTGAATTTCTAATTATTGCTCTGATAACATTTTGCAAATTTGCAATTTTTAATATTATTATTTATCAAAAAAGGTTGCAAGATCAAGGATTTAGATTTTTGCACAATTTCCAATTTTAGAATAACAACAAAAAAAAGCTTGATAAGAGTTATTTTTCAAAAAAAAATTCAAAATTTCTTAATTATTTCAAATTTTTAAAAAGATAAACTTTAGAACTTTTCAAGTTTTATTTGTTTCGATTTATAATTTGTTTAAAAAGAGAAAAAAATCTTTATAATAATCTCTGGACGAAGTGATCCTCCAAAATCAGCTGAAAAAATTACCAAAATTAGGACATTTTCATATTTACCCGAATTTAAATTATTTGCCAAGCTTTTTTTTTTTACTAACAAGGAAATTAACTATTTCCCGTTTATTATCGCGAAAAAAAAGTTACATAAATTATTTTTAAATCAAAATTCTTATCAATTATGGATTTATTTGGTTTTTTTTTTCTTTCTAATTTAATTTTAACTTAATTATTTCATATTTTATGAATATTTTAAACTTTTGAACCTATTCAAGTCACATTGATAAAACCTATTGATAATTTGTTTAGTGAAAAATCTTCAATAATTCAGTTTTAATTTGAATATCACTGAATTAGGATGACAGAACCAATTTCATTAAAACTTTTGATTTTAATATTTTTGTGTTATGCACAAGTATTTTCCGAAGATGCTACTACTAAAGTCGCTTTGGAAGGATATGGTGAATTAACTGGTGAGACAGCAGAAACTTATTGGTCGGATAGGTCTTATTTAAAATTTGATTATATTCAATATGCTGAAAGTCCAGATGGAGAATTATTATTTAAGGTAAGAAATTAGAGTAATAATATAATAGTATTTCACTGAAACAAGAATCTCTGTGCCAGCACAATTGATATCGAGAAATCTCTTTTTGTAAGTAGTTTTGGATTTGTGCTTGGAATATGATAAATTTCAACCATGATAGATTAGAACAACTCGTGTATGCGTATGTTGTCCAAAGAAAAATATGTTGAAAAACCAAAGATAGAAAGTGTTGTAATTGTTGCGGTTAAAACTATTATAACTAGTGTAATGTAACACTAATATAACATAAAGTTCTGTAAAGTGTTAAGTGAAAGAAAAAATACATTGTACAATTTAGGTCGTTACTTATGACATTTTGCCAGCGTGATTGTGATTTGTATCCTAAATACCTATTTGTATCCTAAATACCTATTACAACTTTTTCGCCTAACCTGGCTAAAACATTATCTTTCTAACTATCTACATAAACGTAATTTGATTCATTGTTACTTGTATACTAAAAATTGTTCTTTATTTTATTGTAGATCATAAATATTTTGTTTCATTTCAGCCCCCAGTTCCATATAAACCAAAAACTGATGTTACAGTAGATCCTGAAAATGAATATTCATATCAGAAAACTTGTTCTGATGGCTTCGATTACTCTGAACACACCGTTGACTGTCTTGGACTATCAGTTGCAACACGAAATGTTTGCTAAACATATTGTTTCCAATTGAATATATATTAATATTGATTTATTTCAGTTATCTGGAAATGTACCAGTTCTAGTACATCTTTCAGCTTATGATGTTGTTACACAATATACTTCAAACAATGATTATTCACCTGGTTTCTTACTTGAAAAAGATGTTGTCTTAGTTTCTGTACAATTCCGTACGAAAATTTTTGGATTTTTATCAACCGGAACAGAAGATATTCCTGGAAATGTTGGAATTTTAGATATCATTGAAGCTTTAAGATGGGTTCAAAAATATATTTCTAAATTTGGCGGTGACCCAAATCGTGTTACATTATTTGGACAATATCATTCTGCTGCTATTATAAATGCACTGACTCTAAGTCCACTTCTTGTAAATGAATATATATAATTATTTTCCTTTAGAATATTTAATTTATTATATGTATTTTAAAAAGGCCGACGAAAAACTCTTCCATCAAGTAATCTATCAGTCTGGATCAGTTTTGTTAAATGGAGTAACAACTGAGGAACCATTTAAAATAGCAAGTGAAATTGCTGAAAAACTTGGATGTAGTTCTACAACTGATGTTAAGCTAGTTACTGAGTGTTTCATAAAAGCAGATAAGGGTGAACTTTCTAAAGCCTATCATAATTATATTGTATGTGGACAGATTTTTTTTTTTAATAGAATTATTGTATCATTTTTAATTTAAATTGTAGATCGAAAAAAAGCATATTCCTTTTATAACAATTGGTGGACCGAGTGGTTTACTTCCAGAATCACCTGCAGATATTTATAAAAAAGGCGAATATCGTGTTTATCCTACTTTGGGTGGATCTGTTAAACATCCTGGATTATGTTCTGGTAATTTTATACATTTCAGTGGAATTAGTTCGAATTTTTGAATTTATTCATTTTCAGCAACAATGGAATTAACTAATAAATTGAAAAAATTAATTGAAAATATTAATACTTTACGTAAAAAGTTAGTTAGTACAAATACAAGAAGTGATGACCAAAATGAAATTATAGAAAATCAATTTCCAAGACGAATCTTCCGAAATAATGTATTAAAATCCATTTTACCAACGTCTCTTGATGTAAGTTGTATAGTAATATTAGGGGTATTCATTCTTAGTTGTAAATCGAGGCGTGTTGCTGGATTTAACAACATAGATTCTATACTATGGAAGAACGATGAAAATTTATTAATTTTGTATCCAATTTTTTGTGACTGAACATTTACAGATAAATCTAAATTAACTAACATTTCAGATTGAAAGTTTTAATGTGAAATATGCCACAAGTCAGGCACTTAAATATAATACAGACCAAGGTGGTAAATCATATTTGTACGCATTCAATTTTGCGACGAAATTAACAAATCAGGATTGTTCAAAAGGATATCTTACTGATGTTGGATTAACAGATGATGATGTATTTCTATTCAATAGTTACTCGAAATATTTAGAACGACAAGATCGACGTATGTCCGATTTTATGGTGAAATTGTTTACAACATTTGCTGAAAATGGTATACCGTTCACTCATGGTTTACATCATTATCCACCCATGAAAAAGGATAAATTAGGACCGTATGTTGCAATCGATTATATTTATAAAATTGGTTATGACTTTTCAGAAGAATATTTTATGGCACTTAAGGATCAAACAAGAGATATTGAAATTTACAATATTTAGAAAACTCTTTTAATTTTCCAATGCAATCGGAAACGAAAAAATAAACAATTTAATAATAATAAAATACCATTTTGAATGATGAATGTTTTTGTATTAATTATGAAGCTCCTGACATCTTTAATAAGTATAATCGGGTTAAAGTAATGATAACCTTAATATACTTAATGATTAATTAAATATAGAAAGTTACATAATATTTTATTGAATAGAATTTATATGATCACAAAATTGTTAACAATTACAGTAATTTGTCAGTAATTAATCGATTTTAAAAAATTTATTTATAATCAATTTTCATTATTTTCTTATAAAATGAGAATAGGCTGCGACATACTATATATACTTGAAGATTTCGAATGATTTGTTTTCACAACTCGAAATGTACTTACATTTGTTAGTTCAAAAAGGAATCATTTTAAGTATAGTAAAAAGCAGAAATTTGTTTTCCTTATATAAAATGTAGAAACCAATCTAATATCTCCGAGCTCTACCCAAATTACATTCAAATCGCTTTACTATATAAATAGGGTCTATTGAACTCTACTAAAAGTATAAATCATAATAAAGTTCACACAGTTTTGCCACAGTTTTTTTTCTGCAAAAACCCTTTTAGTACTATCTCTTTTTACAAATACTAACAGTGAGTTAAAGACTTGCAGAAACAAAACTGTGAAATTGAGAATAAGTATTATTAGGTGTGTGAATTAGTCTTTCATATTTTTTTTGGTAAAAATACATGTTTATTCGGTAACTATAGAATGCTTAAATTTCATTCAAAGTATGTTCAATCTGAAGCTATAATCTTCGTCCATCTTTCATGTAATTTACGGATTCCGCGCTGTAAGAATTGTTAGTCCTTGGAAGCAATCCAGTCATCTAGCCATTTTCAAATCACTTTATCGTATCTGCGAGCCCATTCATCTAATGTAAAATAGTAAAAAATTATTCACAGACCTAATGTATTCTTTTGGATATGACTTTTTCAAATTTGTAAAAATCTCATATTGAAGAAAAGTTTGTTATTTATTGAAAAGCAAATAATTATCACTTAACGCGTTTCGTTTGCATGAAGGGAGTATTCCTAACGTTCAAATTTTATGCAAAACAAATCCTTATTAAATAATATATCAAATAAGAGATAATAAAAAAACAATATACAGATTAGTTTTAAATCAGTCAGATATAATAAAAAGTATAAAATTTTAAATAGCCTTTGAGTCAAATTAAAAACCTTTAAAATACAGTACGCCCCCGATTTAACAGACTCTTATTTAACGTATTTTAGATTTTATAGTTGGTGGATATATGTCGATGTTTATGTATTTCATCCTCATCGTTCTATTGTATCCTTTCCATCCAATTATCCTCTGTTAAATCGAAGATATACTGTATTTCTATTCTTCATCTTCTACATCACTTTTCATGATGCTGATACTATCATCTTTAGTTGTTGTGAAAAATTCATTTTCAAAATTATTTTCAATTTTTAATTTTTCATCAATAACCAAATATGGTCCATATTCTTGTTGTAATGGTGGCCATTCAACAATTTCACTACATTTTGGTATACCAGTTGTAGCAAAAGATGTCCATAAATCTATCATTAACTTTACAATTCTTAAATCATCTTCGTCCATTTCCAAAATACCATCTAAACGTGAAAATAGAAAGAAATGATCATCAAACATTGAGACACCACGTTCAAATGGAAATAGATCTTCATCTTCGTTATCATCATAAAAATGATATTGTCCATAATAATTGAATGTATACAAATATGTTTGATTTTGTAATAGTTTTGCATTGGCTTGTAGAGTCTTTAGAATTGGCTCTTTTGAAATAATTGTTGATAGAAGCTAAAATTAAAAAAAATTTTTTTAGTAATATCGAAAAAAAAAAATATATATATATAATTTTATCTGATTACATCAATTAATCCGGGAACAATTACTTCCAGAGAATTATTCTTCAATTGTTCTTTTGTGAAAAGTTTTTCATGAGCAAATTTATTCCAATAGGATCTCATCTCCTTTGGAGCGTTTTTTAAAATCATATTTTGTATAAGTTTCTCAGCTTGAATATTATTTAATTGTTTATGAGAATTTTTTGGTAAAATATCTAAAAAGAAAATGCTAAGCATATAATATGACTATTTTTGAATAAGAAAACCTTCGGGATAATAAGTTCCAACATTTTTTACAACACCTCCCATTGTTGGATATGAACGTATTTTAGATTGTGATATTAACTTTTCAGGATGATCAGGAAACACATCACTTGGAGGTCCAATAACAAATCCATTTCGATAAAATTTATCAAAATCTTCAACATTTTTATTCGACTTCGAAAAAATAAAATTACAATAACATATTTTTTGAAATCAAAATTATATCTTATACCTTCAGGTCTTGATTAATAACAGCTTCAATTAATTTCCTTTCAGTAACAGTCTTTAAAATAGCATTCATATTCGAACGATTGACATCATCATCTTCAATATTTTCTAAGATTTCCATGGCGTAATTCAATGGATTTGTTGATACAAATTTTGGTGATAGCATTGATGTTGAATGATAAATAACTTGATGGAAAAGATTTTCAGGAACCTAATTAAAAATTCGGATAATATAGTTTTCTTGAAAAAAAAACCGGAACTAGTTTTAATTGTATTTACCACTGGACTTATTGTTAAGGCATGTGTTAATGCTGCACCTAAATTTTGTCCAAAAACTGTTACACGATTTGAATCTCCACCAAAATAACGAATATGTTTTTGAATCCATTTCAATGATAATATAATATCGTATAAAGCTACATTTCCAGGAATCTCTTCACTTTGTGTTGATAGAAATCCGAAAGCATTATAACGATATGATACAACAACTAAAACAATATCTTTCTCAAGTAAATATTGTGGTCCAGTTGAATAAAATCCATCCATTTCATTATTCAAAAGATAAACCATAATTGGTTTTGATCCTGAAACCTAGAGGATTGTTTTTTCGTCAATAATTAAATTATGATGTTTTGAAAATATTAGTTTAGCTTAGCCTTATTAGAATTTATTCGCTTATAAAAAAAAACAAACATCTTTATGAAGAAATTCTGTTTTTAACCTAAAAGTTGTGATAGACTAAAACTTTAAATTGGATTTCAAATCTATTTTGTCATGAACAAGATTTATAAATCCCGGATTTACACCGAATTTAACTGGATTTAGAAGTCTAGTTTCTAAAGAATCAGAATTTTGATAAAATAGCCAAGCAACTTTAAATTAATGTAATAAAGGGTCACCGATGCCGTTAAATTGATTTAATTAAAAAAGTTCATAAATTATCAAGAACTTCCAAGTTTAGGAAATATATTATTTTGTTAGAAAAAATGTTTAAATCGTTAATTTACTAATTAATTTGAACTTACATTTGTTGTACTAACGGATAAGTACAAACACTCTTCCCAATTATAATTAGTATTCGTTGTATTCTTTATTTTCTGAAGATTCTGTGGGCCAGGACAAGTGTATGCCAAATTCTTTCCATTATAAAGATGTGACCATGGTTTCACTGGTTTCGGTATCTTAAATTGTGTGATATTATAACAAGTAAATTTTTAATTTTTAATTTTTTTTTGAAAAACCTTAAATCTTTTTTCTTCACTAACTCCTTCGCCGTATTTAATTCCATTAAATTGATATATTGTTCGATTAGTCCAGGCACTTTTTAAATATGTTCCTTGAATTCGACCAGAATATGGCAGGTAAACAATCAGTTCTTCTTCTTGTGAATCACAGAAATCATTAAAACTTAATAATATTAAAACTAATTTCAGAAAAATATGTAACTTCACAAAATCCATCTTGACTGAATGAAATGGAACCTAAAACTGATTTAATTTTAATTTTTAATTTATGAAAATCAATATTTAGTCCGTGTTATCTTAAATTCATTTTTTATTTCTTTGAATTTAGATTAATCACTTTAGAACTTTGACATCAATTAAGAAAAAAAAAAAAAACGTTTTCATCCAAAATATTTATGGTGATTGACCGTCTCTCAAAATATTATTCAAATACGATTAAATTAAATATTTTCGAAATGAATAAGTGTAAATGAACCTATTTATAAAAATGTTTAATAAAATTTCCTTTTGATTTTAATTTTAATGGAATTTTAAAAGTCATTAACACAAACGGAAAGATTTGACCAGTCTGTTTAATCGAAAAATTATTGTACTAGTTATAACTAAAATAATAGCCGATTACCAATTTGAGTAACGACACCAAATAGTCCTATGATAAGGGCTTTAAAGTGACCCAGATAAGCTTTGAGTAGAGAAAAGTCTCTCAATTTATATGTATTCCAAAAATCAGTTATTATACAAGTGGATTTTTCTTATCGATAAGATATATTGCCTCTACAATCCATGTAAGTCCCAATTTTGTATACAAGAAATATTTAAACAGGCTTGGTGTGTGTAAAAATTATGTCCATTTCCATTTAAATTCACTCATACACCCTTTACTATACTTTGGAAATAATACTGCATCCCTAAAAGCGTTCTTACATAGTTAATACGTTATTATACAATCGTCCCTCATTTCTGATATTATTTCAAATCTTCAAATATTTGATAAATATACCATATTTTGGAAATTCGATACGAAATCACCTTTCTCTAAGTTCCATTTCTTTCCAAAAACGTAAAAACTTTTACATAGAAAAGCTCTAATAGATAACATTTGAATAAAAGCTTTTTGACCAGAAAAAAAACCAGATTTACACATAAATTCTTAATTCAAAATAAATAAGAGTTCAATACCTTATTGGATACCGTCCGGAATAGAAGTCAAAATGAAATTTTTTCTATATTTAACGTTTTTGGCAATTTGTGGTTTCAATTTGTCTGAGCAAAGTCAGAAGGCGCGAATGATAATAACAGAAATTCCAGATCTTGGAACGGTAAAAGGACGTCGCATTGAAACAGCTTGGACAGGAAAACGTATATATCAATTTTTTGATATAAAATATGGTGAATCTACTAGCGGTGATCGAAGATTTAAAGTTAGTAATTTGTATTCTTCTCAATTAAATAAGAAATTATAATTTTCATTTTCATTAAAGGCTCCAGTTCAAGCTGAATCTTGGGAAGGAACACGAAATGCATTTGCACCACGAAAAGGTTGCCCTTCAATACAAGATTTAGATGAAATTCGTAAAACTGAAGGACGTCGTGATGTTGAAGATTGCTTAACATTAACAATTAATACAAGAAACGTAATCATCCATTTCTAATATTCAATATTTTTATAATAATATCTTTTTTTTTTGAAAGCTGACAACAAGTCATCCAGTTATGGTTTATCTTCATGGTGAATTTTTATATGAAGGAACAACACTTGAAGCAACACCAGAATATCTTTTAGAAAAGGATGTAGTTTTGGTTGCTGTCCGTTATCGTTTGGCACCATTCGGTTTCCTGTCAACACTATCAGATGAAATTCCTGGAAACGCTGCAGTTCTGGATGTTATATTGGCATTACAATGGATCCAGAAGAATATTAAATATTTCGGTGGTGATCCAACAAGTGTTACATTATTTGGACAAGTTGGTGGTGCTGCAATTGCAAATCTTCTAACAATGAGTCCTATTGTAATATATTATTATTTTGTTTTTTTTTATAAATTAGTAAAAATGGAGTTTATATTTAGGTTCCAGATGATTTGTTCCAACGTGTTATTTATATGTCTGCATCAGCATTAACACCAGCTTTCGTAACTGAAGATCCAATAAAATTCTCAAAGGATATCGCAAAACATGGTGGTTGTAAAAAGACAAATTCAATTGATAAATTGAATAAATGTTTGATGAAAATGAATGCAACAACGTTACTGGACGCGTTCAGTCAACATGGTATTAAGAATGCCGATAATGGAGTCGGTACATATGGTGGACTACAATTTGTTGTCGGTGGTCCAAGTGGTGTGTTACCTTCTCATCCGGAGAAATTAATTGCTGATAAAAAAATTCGCTACTATCCCACAATGGGTGGGGTAACGAAAAATGCCGGAACATTTTTATTAAAAGAAATTTTTGAAGATAATTTCAATCAAACAATTCCAGATAAACAAATTAAAGGAATTGATTATGTTAAATATATTATAAAACAAGTTAATGGAGAAGATTCAACGAATGCTTGGGAAAGTTTCTCGGAAAAGAATTTCTTTACGAAAGCTGAAATACAAAATGGAACATTTAGACGAATGCTGCCTGGATTAATTGATGTAAGTTTGTTTCTTTATTATTTTTTTAAAATATTTTTTAAAGATAAGTATATCTAATAATAAATCTAATCCTATCAAGATGTGCGGCACAATTCCATTCAAAAATCCTGTACTCTTGGCATTACAAGCGAATGCAGTAAAACTACCAAATAGTACATATTTATATTCATTTAATTATGAAGGAGATTTTAATCGTTATATAAGTGAAGATGAAGATGGCTTTTATAATCTTCCATTTGATATGGGAGTTTCATTGACTGATGATAATTTGTATTTATTCCCATGGCCACAATTTGCTGCATATTTGAATCGAGCTGATACAAAAATTGCACGAAAAATGGTCGCATTATGGACTTCGTTCGCTAAAAATAGTCAACCAAGAGCTGGTGGCGTTAGGAGATGGCCACCAATGACAAAATTGAATGGACCATATTTACGTATTGATAACTCATCAAGTATTGGAAAGAATTTCCTCGATGAATATGTTGTGACAGTAAGAGATGCTCGAAAAGGATACAGTTTAGTTGCTGATGAATTTTGGTATAAAGATGAAAAACCAGAAGAGAATAACTCTGAAGAAGATGAGGAAGAAGAAGAAGAAGAAGGAGAAGGGGAAGGGGATGGAGATTATAATTATGCAGAAGAAGAATCAAATTAATTAGGATGATGGAGAAATCTAAGATCTTATGTTAATTTCCACCAATTAGATTATTTCATATTTTTTTAATAAAAATATATTCTTAAATTTTTGATAAGTTATGAGTTTTTTTTTTTTCTCCAGAAAGAAGTCTCAAATCTTCGAAAAATTTGCATATTCATAAAATACTATAAAATGTTTGGTTTTCTTAAATTAATGAATTCGATTAGAAAGAAAAAACCGTTTTGAATTAATTCGCAATCGAGTAAACATTTTACTAGACTTGGCGTCGGTCAATAACCGCTTAAGATATTTTATTATAATTTCTTCTAATTTCCAGATTTCGGTATTTATTGAAGAGTTTTGCATTCCTCTTGTTTTTTGTCCGAGAATTATGTAAATAGAATTAAATAAACAAGTTTTAAGATAGACGAAGTAAATTTTGAAATAAATTAAAAACTTGAAAACAAAATAAACTTATTGCATTGAAAATACGTCGGAAATGAGCTGGTCTTCTTAGGTAAAGAAGTATGAATGCATTTTTGGTCGATAGTTTTTTGGTAAAGATCTGATATCTTTTATAATTCTTAGAATAAGATAAAACGGTAATATACAAGTATACTAACGGAACAGCGTCTTAATATTACGCACAAATTCTGTGTATTCTAACTTTTATTTTGGAAGAGAGCTTTTCCATATTGTTAATATAACGAATCCATTTTAATTGAACAATAATTATTTTAATTAAAAAGCGTCGTATTTGTTTGATCAATTGATTGTATATATTTGTTTTTAGTTTCACAACTATGTTACTCTAGCTAGCCTAGAGCCAAAGGTTATGCACGCAAAGTTCAAAAAGGACTAGAAATTTTACTTGGACAAAGCAAAGATATAAATAAAGAGAAAATATGGAAAGTTCAAAAAAGCTTTTATATAATAGAATATAAGTAAACTACATTAGTTCTTTTTTGTGAGCTTTAAATTCCTCTAAAGCTTTGTCGTAAGATCCCATTACACACGATAAATAAAAGCTTTTTAGAATTTTAGATATCTTTACTCATTTATGGCTTGTACACGACCGCCATTTTATTTTATTTTTTTCGTTGCTTACAGTTTGCAGTTTTTTCGTTCATAGGATAACTGTAAAACAGCTTTTGACTCAAAGGACGACTGCACACTAGTCCTGAGCGTTTCTTCATTAATTTTTGAAAAGCTTTTGTTGAAAATTTGAAAAAGCTCTATTTGAAACATGGAATCCGAAATTTTAGTTTTTCGGATATTTTGTGAGTGGTTGTGATATCGGTTTAAGTTTAAAACCATTCAAAGTATATAGTTTAACTGAAATAATTATAGATGGCGCTAGCATGTAATTTTATATTTATTAGAAATTAATTTTTGTCTTTTTTTAAAATTAGAATAAGATTTAAAAATTAGTCATAATAGTATTTTTCAAAAATTTCGGATTAATTTTTAATATTATGTATTTTTATATTACATATTAGAAATGAAAGTTCCAGCGCTGAATTAAGTCTTTAAACTTAAGTTTCGCAACTGGCCGTGTGGCCTAATGGATAAGGCGTCGGACTTCGGATCCGAAGATTGCAGGTTCGAGTCCTGTCACGGTCGGAAGAGCTTTTTTTTTTTTTTGAATTTATTTAATTTTAAATAGAATTTCTTGGATTGGTGGCGGCACGTTGGCAAATTGGGTCCTTTGTATTGTATTTTTAAATTGCAATTATGCCCGTTTATATCTCACTCTCAACATCCCTAGTATATTTTGCATCCCCTGGTGATGTAAATTGGGCATTGACCAATATTATTGCTAAACTCGGACGTCCGAGTCACTGATCTTTTCAAATTCTACACATTTGGACAATCGGAATGTCTGTGCATTTTGTTGGTCATATGTGCTACTGACATTATAATAAGGACAATAAGGATTATTCATAAATTGTCTCCTTCCATTGATAATTGCATGAAAAAGGTTCCTCCAACAAGCAAAATACTGCAAATTAGAAATGAAAGATGACATTTATGATTATTGGTTTCCGAATTGAACTGAATTTTCCAATAAAAAGGAAAATTACAAAAATGAGTTGATTGTATAATGGTGATGTTTCGAACGTGCTGCTGGTTCTCATCAGGTTTTCATTCAATTACATATATGGTCAACGATTGAACGTTGTATGTGAAAATGAATAATAAGAAAAATTATGTCTTTTACGAATATTATCTGAAATACGGAATTTTTCTTCATCCTTATCTTTATCTCATTTATGAAAACGTTCATATATCCTTTATTATCCAATATTAAAACACAAACACATCTATACAGGTTAACGAGAAAAATGATATTATATTTAGGGAACAACAACACCAACAAGAAAAAAAAGGAATTTTCTGACCAAATTGTGTAACCAACAATTTGTGGTGATTATGGTTTGGTCATTTTGATTCGATTATTGGTCAACAAAATTTCATAGGAACAAAACCCGGAAAAAAGAGAAGATCTTCAATATTTTCTTGGTTCTTGGTATTGTTTTGGTTTTTTTTACTGTCTGGTTGGTCTAGAAAATGAACTACATGATAATTAGGTGGAAGCATAATAATTGGAGGTTTATATGAAAGACGGATGTGGTGGGTTCGGTGATAATAATCATGAAATAAATTCGATAGAAAATTTATTAGGAGTTTATATGACTATATGAAAAAGAAATTGTATTCAATGTAATACCATTTAATGTGATACCATTTATTGGGCTATCAAATATTATGTTATTGTCATATAAATTGATTCAATCTGTTTAATTAAATGCTATTTTATTAAGTTCTTTAAATATGAGTTATTTTATTCGAATAGAATGAAAATCATTGATTCTTTTCGACTTTAGATTATTTAGATAAGTAACCACATGACTCCATTAGAAAAAAAAAGTCCAATGGAGACTCTAAAATTTGGACTTTTTGTCAGTCCGACTGAATATATATCTAGAAATAAGTCCAATGGAGCCGTAGGGTGATTTTAATTTTATTTCGTTAGTAAGAGGAAATAGGTCAATATAATATCATTGAAAATGTGAACTATAAAGTTCAATTTTCCATCTCTAAGACGGATGGTGTTTCCACATTCAAGTTTCGTTGAAAAAGGAAAATATTATCTAACAATGTCTTAAGGTGTAATACATAACCTGTAAACATCAGATCAGTCGTTTAGGTTGTTATTGGTTAAAATAAAGATATTTTTATTTATTAAGCAAATTTCCATCTACCCTCATTTCCATACCCTCCTCAAAAGTTGGGTTTTGGCCAATTTGGTTCTATGCTCATACATTTATATGATTTTTTCTATGCACATACATTATTTTAATCTAAACTAAGCATTATTTTGGAATTGTTATCTAAAACTTTTTCATTTAACTCATACGAACAAAATACAAGTCTAGAAGCTTAAATACCCAGAATCATGATAATACAATCATCCCAATACAAGTATCCTATTCTGATAATTTGAAATTTTCTTATGACTACATTACTCCTGCCCACCACATTCATTTTCTTCCTTAATCGATTGGTTATACAAGTGAGAGAATGAAATGTGATTTTAATAAAAATTGTAGGCGGAAGTATAGCACCTGTTTTTCCTGCTTTTCAAAAAGCCACAAGTTTTTTGACATCATGGGTACCAAAGAATAAAGAAATATATAGTAGCTATAGTATAGTACCTTCCTTGTCAAAGACGAAAATTTATTTCTCGTCCAAAAGATTTTATTTTCCTTTCTTTTTTCGCTTTAATATGTCTCCATTTTCTATTTTATCATTTCTATATAACTATGGCAATGTCGAATTTTCAATTGAAAATTAAATTTTACCCCTCAAAATGTGATAAATTCCCAGATATATGATTAAAACTTTTATCAGTTAATTAAAATGTCGATCCGTTGTAATTTATAACCGCTTGAGGTGATATAATATCTAAAATGTTAGGAATGAGAAGGTTTTTTTTTTTTGGTAAATGAGATTTGTCAGTGGAAGAGAAGAAAATAAAGAAGAAAATGGATGGACGGAAGGAAGGAAGGACACGACAGCTTTATAGAAAACTTTTGATTTTTACTACAAACTTTTTGGTATTGAATAAAATTTACGGAAAATAATGTTCAATATGGTTGGACGACAAAAATTGGTGTAAAAAAAGAAATGGAGAAATTTTAAATATTGAGTATGGGAATTAAAAATCATCAAGTTTTATATAAAAGAACACGTTTATTGCATGTAGATGTTTGCTAAAATTTAGTATTCTTGATAATTCTTCAAGCATTTGATATGAATTTTCCTTCAGTAATGCTTCCAATTCTTTATCTTGAAATTGTTTGCAGGTTGCATTGGACGCTCCTTGCGTTCTACTTTAAAACCACTACTTTTAAACGGTCGAAACCATAATTTGGATATTGATTCAGATAAACCTTGTTCACGAAAAGCTTCTACATACGAGCAAAACATGATTTACAACAGAACTTTCCTTTAGATTGAAGTAAAAAATGTTGGTCAGAGAAAAAAAACGCTTATTTCCAGCAGAACGTTTTTTTTAAATTTGAAAAATGTAATACCTTCAGCAAATGCTGTTCTTTTGGTACAAATTTTTCCATGTCCAAAGAAGTTTAATGTTTAAACTAAACATTAAGGCTTTTTAACAGTACTTCAAGTTAAATGTGTGTTAAAACCGACAAGTACTACTTGCGACATTAAACGATGACTTTTAATTCCCATACCCAAAATATGTATTCATGTGTTTAGGCAAAAGAAAAATTTTGAGTAAATATAGAAAGAAAAACTTAATTGAAATTTGACTGACAAAAATTGCGGATATCTTTTTTAAAATGAAAAAAAGGTGAACTTTTGAGGTAATTTTGTTATTATTCAATTATTTCACTTAATTTAATTTCAGGGCAAGTTAAAAGAAAAATCAGAATCAAAAGAAAGTAAACATTTTTTTTTTTTTGGAAATTTTGCTGGTATTTACTTTTGTAATTATAATGAGTTTAATTTTCAATTTGGGTTTTATTAACTCAATTAAAAATAATTAATAATGTTTACTTGTTTAAAGAAAAAAAAAAAAAACGTATATAATTCGAATATCGATTTCACCAAAATGGCAGAAGTTATAGTAACATTTTGGAGGCGGGAGGTTTCTAAGGTAATAAAGTAGTTCATGAATTTATGTAAAAAAAAGGATGTATTAATATCTAATTTTCCAGGAAAAAAGACCCAAAGACGAAAATGTATTTTTTAGGAAAAGAAAAAAACAATATTTTTACTTCCCGGAATAAGCAATTTTAAAGCTAAATAAACTCTTTCTTCATTTTGATAAAAATTAGACGTAATTCTGTCTACCAAAAGGACTTTAGAACTTATTAATTTATCAGTATGACGAAGGACTGCTTTAAAACACCATGTTTCAGTAGATGTTGAGAATATAGCATATTTTATAAATTGTATAACTCAAAAATGAACCAAGGAAGCTTTTGTTCAACGAAGTTCATCTAGTATGAGACACTCTGTGTATTTATAGAGAAAACAATTTTTTTCTTTAAACTTTACACTTAAAAACTTGACCATTTAATTTTATAATAAAAATAATTTTGGTTGAGACTGGAATTCAAACTTGTGTCTTACTCATAGTTAACTTTATTAAGTCACCAAAGTGGTACAATCGTTCAAATGTTCAGACAAACAACATTATATTGTTTGATTATTTTTAGTGAAACGAAGTACCTTTTAATATAGCAAAACATGTAGTCTTTTGGCTTTATTCCCATAGGAATAAAGCTTTGTGATGACAACAAATTTTGACCACCAGATTTTGATGGATTTTAGAAAATTCGGTACGTTGCTCTGTCTGCCTGTCTGCTTTTTTTCTGCCTGTGTTAAAATTTAGTTCACACGATATCTCTAGATTCGATGAAATTGAAATTCCGGGATTTAGTCAGGTATTATGCGGAATATTTGTCTATTGTTTTTGGTATCGCTCTGAGAAGAGCGTTGGAGGATACATTTTTTATCTTTGAAATATCCCAATCAAAACTTAGAAGACTTAATTCTTCTATAATCTTGTTAATTTGATGAAGATTGAAAAAATGCGCTGTAAAAAGAAACCGAAAAGCACATAATGCCGATGAAAAATGTCTTATTCAACTGAAAGGAATTCCGTAAATTTATATATACTACAAAATTTTATCCAAAAAGTATAATAAAGGACATGAAAAATTATTTACTCAATATAAGTCTTAAGACTTTCCTCGAATTTAATTCAACCGTTATTGAAGTTAAGGATCAGATAAGAACCCATTTTAAAAGTGTCGAAACAGTATATCTCAAGAAATTAATGTAGAATATTTTATATCGAAGAAAGGACTCTCTCCCAGTGTAAGTATTGGCAGTGTATTTTTTTTTCAAATAAATGTGGGAAAATCTGTACATGCTTTCTTTCCTTTTTATATATATATTAAAAATTATAATTTATTCAATATAAATACAAGTAAATCATGAATTTAATAATTTCTTAAGCATTCTTTATAATACGAGGTTTTTGTAAGAATTTCATAAATTAGAACGAATATGACAAGTTTCGTCGTTTATTACATCAAAAGGCATACATTGCCAGTGAAATATTTAATATTAAAATATTTCATCTTCATATTTTTTTTTTTTTTGCTGAATTCTAATTGTTAGAATTTGCCTAAGGAAATATTACTTCAAAGAAGTATAGAACAGAGATTTTCTAATATTGTTCAGATTTAGAGGGAGAGCGCAGGTTACGTCCCGATAAAACAATTAAAACCTAGCAAATCAGAATTGCATGCCAATGCCTAAAAGAAAAATGGAAAACGTTAAGCTCTTCTTTTGATCATTTGTTATTACTTTTGTATAGGTGCCACTAAAGTTTTATGTAAACATCGGTTTTTGTCATTTCAATTTTCCTAAAGTCAAACCAAAACATAAATGTCTAGAAAATATTTTCCCTGAGCCACAAATAAAGAATCTCTGGTTATATAGTTCGATTCTCTTATACTTGTATTTAAGGGCACGAATTAGTCAAACTGTTAATTTGTTGAGTTTCGGCTTTCTTAAGAAAACTGCCGCAATTTGCTAAATATTTGCGGTTTTGGCAAAAAACGTTGCACAAACTTAGGTACATTAAGACAAAATTTACAACATTACAGTATTGAAAAGGATCAAAACAGAGTCATTTATATATTTGAATTTATATTAATTTTGAATATAAAACCCGACCTTAAGTACGCATACAAGGATATTAAATATCCCACTAAGTTTCACTTTGATAGTCAAATCCTTTAAAGGAAAAATGTGCACAAAATACATTACATATTTCAATTTTATATATAAATGAATTTTTGTTTCGTGATTTTTTTTGAAGCTTTTAAACTCAAAGGACATAGAAAATTTGACTTCACGTTCACAACGGAATTTGCTTGATACAATTGAATAAAGTGAAATAAATGCATTACATAGGTTTAATACATGTAGTATATGAATTTTGATGTACGTACTTTATAAATGTTTTACATTTCGATGAGATGAGGACCAACACAAAAGGTGTCTGAATATTTGTCTGCTTGGACGATCGTCTATAGTAAAATTTTCGTAATTCAATCTCCTTTTGAAACACGAAAAATTAGCTTTTTTTTATTATAAAATTCTATTAAAAAGATTTATTAGGTTTGAAAAAGGATTGTTTTATGTGACCAAAATTTCTGATGTGGATATGGTTTTTCATTTGAAATTATGCAATGTTTAATTTACTGTGATAAATTGCGGTTCAAAGTGGTTAAATGTCTAGAAAATTTATATATAAATGTTGAATAACAAAATTTTACTTAGGGAACTATATATGTTATTATATGTAATTCAGCGGTTAAGATACTAACTGCAAATGCTGAAGGAATCTTGACTTCAAAGGTCCTTTTATTGTTTCAAATTTTTCTACAACAACTATGTGTTTGTCATAGCAGATTAAATTAAACTGAATTAAATGGGAAATGTTAAATTTCACTTAAAATTTAGTATTCAGACTAATTTTATATGAGAAATAATTTCTTGGTGTTCAAGCAATTAGATTATTTATCAAGAGTTTTTGTTTTTTGTTTTTGAAAGACACCAGCAAGGACTGCTTTAAAACTGTTGTGACCGACTCAAAATAAGGATTAGTTTTTAAAAAAAAACTTATGAGTGTCACAAATTGTTATATCTGTTGCCTTTAAATGGAATTTCAAATGCATGGGTTTGATTCGATTTAGAACCAATTGAATTGCGAGGTAACACTCCTATATTTATTCACTACTTATGTGAATTATAAAAGTAGATTTATTTTATATTTTTATGTTTCCAATGCCCTTATTTAATTTATTGAAAGAAATATTCTTAGATATTAAAAAACATTCTTTATTACGAAAATAACTCATACCAATGATTTTGATTCGCTATATTTATATGGGAAATACAGGAATAAAAATAAAATATAGTATCGAACAACATGCTGAAATTTCCCAACATAATTCTTCCGGTGGATCATTAAATAGGCACTAACCTATATATTTCTTTGTATATGTGAAAAATATTGCTTCGGGTTAAAGCAATCAAAATAGAAAAAAAAAAACAAGTCCTCTATTATGGATCCTCGTTCACATTATCCTAAATATTGCTTATTTTTCTTTTGCTCTATGGTTACTTTGAAACATTGTCTAGTTTACATGTTGTTTCGATGTTATGTATACCATATATGTAGAAAATATGTTGTTTCTTGTTTTTTTTTTGCCTTTAGACATTTATTAAAACAAAAGCGAATTTCTCTCACATAAATTTACCTCATCCCATTTAAATGGTCTATATAATATCTTCAATAATAAAAAAAAAAAGAAACGCAGAAGTAACTGAATCTTAAAGTATCTAAGTTTAGATAGAAAACAACCATCTATCCTCGAACCACAAGAATGAAACCGACAGATAAATAAATAAACAGCTTTCTAATTTTCTGGGTCGATTCTCATCATTAACACTTAAGGATCAGGGTGGAACCCGTATGAATATATATGTATATGTACATGTAATGTATACACTTGTCCTATAGAAGGTCTATTTTACTGTATGTAGAAACGATGATATGATGACGGTGTTATGATGATAGTATTCTATTTCGTGGGTGGCGATGACTGAAAATAACGCAATTGATCTGGTTCACTGAAATATTATTTTTAACAAAAAAATATACCCAAGAATTTTCTCAAGGAATATATATTTTTCTTTTTTAATACTGTGCCTTATCTAGATGAAAATTAGAAGACGTAGTAAGAAAGTTCTTGGATGAAACTTTTTTTTTTGCGTACAAAAAACATACAAAAAGTTCTATTTTTGATGTAAAGTTCATTTACAGTAAAGTCGCGATAATTAATTAAAACGAGGTTTGTTGAATTAATCAAGAAAATGAAATTTGCGAGAACGATTTTTGTGTTTCTTTGTTTTTCTCCATTTCCTAAAACTAATGATGTTTTATTATCCTTGTACCGATTTTATTGAAATTTGGCATAATATGGCTTGCTTATGTCAATTTATGGAAATAATTTCGATACAAACTTTCCAATAAAATCTGAAGAACCATAAAAAAACAAAAGAAAACTCTGGTAGTAGTAGTACCTACCATAGGGCATAAATTTTTTCAATTTATCTGTCGTAAACCATATGGTTTTATTTGTCTGACATTAATATTATCGACATGGCTATGACCATAAAATAATGATGTCAAATAACAGCAACAAATTAGTTATATAAAAAAATAAATTCATAATTATCTTAATGCAGTTTTTTGTTAGTATCAGCTTGGTGAATGAATCACACCCAAAAACCAGTCCCTAGACAAAAACATTAAATCCTTTAACACCGTCATATCATTCCAGGACATCCTTTTTATATTGAATACGTTCGTTCTAGGAAAAAAAATGAACGGAAGCAGGATAATAAACAATAATGGTACTAGAGTAATGTAGTAAATTCTCGGTTGTACTTGTATATAATAAAATATGAGAAAAGCTCATTCGCTTTCTCATATAATGAAGATTTTCCTTCTATTTTTTTTTGAAATGTTGCTTCAGATACAGCAAGCTTGATAACAACAATTTTGTAATGCGCGTCTATGTTTGCTTTTTAATAAAAGCATTTGCTATAGAAAAAAAGGATATATTATTTTTTTTTTTGCTTTGTTCTTGCTCCCAGACTGAGATTAACTGATTTTTATTTATTATACACCTGAAAGGTGAGACGATTATAGAGTCATGAATAAAAACATTATAAAAACGTCAAACCCTGTTTTCTTCATCATGGATCAAATTTTATGTTAATTAAAGGAAGTAGAATATTAGTACAATGCGCCTTTGGTGGTGTATTTTTTAATGAGTAAATGGACCTTAAAGGAAAATATTGTAAACGGTCTGAAAAACATCTTTATTATTACTTTCTTAGACCTTAAGAAGGTATAAGAGGGTATTGTAATTGTGGAAGAAAAAAATTCGACAAACGGTTTTCAAGGAAAATGTTATGTTTTGGTGTCCTTGGAATTCGAATTGACTATTTTCCCAAGTTGTATGTGTATCGATAATTCGAGAAGACTCGTCAAACATGAAAAAACGAAAATGGTTAATTTTGGGCGATAATCTGACTGAATCTTAAACGCTTGTCTTATTATAATAAAATTTAATACACAAGGTGGGGTGGTATTTCAGAAACAATTGGTTAAGTATTCAGCGGGTAGTTTTTTTTAAATGCACGATAACTTCAGAATGGCTTACACAATTTTATTCAAATTTGGTAGAAAGTTAAGTAATAATTAGATGATGAATTGATTCGAAATTGTCTAAGAAAGTTGAGTGTTTAACTATACCAGATATTTTTTTCTTTATTTCCAAAAAATAAATTCTGAAAAGTTCAGGGTTTTTCTTAAAGAATACTTTTATACTTTCATTCATTTTAAGTCATAAAAAGTTTCATTTCACCTCATATACAATTTTCAAATTGAATATAAAAAGAAAATTTTCAATTTTTTTTATTATAAAATGAATAATCGAGAAAAACATTTTCGGAAAATAAATTGTTTTACTTAAAATTGCAATATTTTGCTATTATAATAAACGAGAAAAAATCGGGAAAAGCATACCTTTGATACTACTTATCCATTCTGAAAAATTATTCCGTGTGGTCCAATTTTGTGTAACCTTCTCTGATAGCAATCATCATAAAAATCTAATCAAAGTTTTTATATATAGAGTTTTCATAATAGCAACGAGAAAATCAGTTTATTTGGTTAGGGTAGTTTTGTTTTGGGGGTTAGTTGGTTGATTATTTTCTATATTAGATTGAAATGAAAATCCGATGGAAATGTAAATTTTAAACTAATCGAAACCAGTATATATAACGAGCAACGCGTATGTACTAAATGGCTCTATAAAAAGGACATATAAAAATAATTAACTTCTTATTCGAAGTTAATTTGAAATGTATGTATTCAATATTATTATCTGTTTTTATAGAGACCAAAAGGTAAAGTGTGCAAAATGGTTATAGTTTCATTTTAAGATCAGAAATTTTGTATAAAATCATAATTTATTAAAATCAGACAATTAAAAGTCGTTGAAAATTTTCGGATTATATCCAATTTAAATTTCGATTTAATGGACTCGGGAAGTATATTAAAATGATATAAAATTTTATAGGTTTTAGGGAAAATCCTTTATTTGTTTTTGAGGTTATTTTTTAATGATAATTTGAACTAATTTCGGAAACTTATTTGAAACAGATTTAAGTTTTGGTTGAGAAAAAAAATATTTCTTAAATTTGAAATATTGAATGAATTACATTATGATTACAACTTTACACTAAAACCCAGACTATATGTTATTTTTAATACGATATTTTAAATGACTTGATTTTTAACAGCATAAGATCATCTTACAGAGAGTCTGTATTAATAGTCAATTATCCTAAAGTACAACAATCCTCACTGAACAATGTAAGCTTTGTTAATGGTTATACTTGAAAAGTGTAAAAGTATGATGAAACCACGTCTAGAAATTTATCTAGCTATTCTTTAATGTTAAACTGCTATGAAAAAACAATATTATTCAAGGAAGAAAAAAAAATTTAATAAAGGCAAAGTATGACAAAAAGCAAACACAAAACGATAGAACTGAAAAACTGTAGATATTTTTTATTCAAACAGTTGAACGATAATATCTATTCTAGAAAATGGAAAAATTCTATACTTTATATATAAGAGATGAAAATAACACATATACAATATATATGTAGTAACATTCTTTGAGGATATGAAAAGTCCTGTGATACATTATCTTTTCTGTTCAAAGAACTAGCTCCACTTGCTTCAAGATATGTTAATGAGAGTCCTAAATGTGTGCATCTCATTAACGATAGGAAAATAGTGTTTTTTATCGCTGGAGGGTATCTATAGAGAGTACATGTAAATTTATATGGTATATAGCACCAAGAAGAGAAGTGTGTTGGGTTTAATTATATCTTTTTTTTTTGTATAGACTTATGTATTTTGTTTCATTTTACAGAAAAGATAGAAACAAATGTTATTACTTCTATACCATAAGATATATAAGTACTGCTTTTACAAATACAAATATTTATGACTTTGTTTTTCGATTCATTTGTTCGAATATCAAGATTTTAATCGGATTTATGTATGCACTAATGCATGTACTAATTGTAAGAATATGTAGTTAAATTAGATAAAAAAAGCTTTTTCGATTTGAATAAAATTTGGAATTGTATCCGAATTAGGTTTGAAAACATAAATTCATATTCGAATGAAAGTTCAGACTTTTATACAAAATAGTAATAAAAAAATTTGGATAAAATATAGTATTTGTAGTGGACTTTATCTACTAGAAAATACGTTAATTCGAATTTAAAATTCGGGTAGATATCCGTCGACTGTTTTGTTTTAACAATACTGCCTTTTCAAGTAACATATTCATGATAAAATAAATTCATGGGATCATGTTGGAATTTGAGCTCAAACTACACGATTAGAATTCAGAAGTAAATATTATTAACTTTTCAGTTATGCCAGAGCAAATTTTCCCTTAGTTAGCTTGAGACATTAACATCGAGAATCATTTCATGGCTTTAAACTTCCCATGGCAAGTGAAAATATCAGTTCGCTAAATTTTCCAGCTAAATATAACTTCTATAAGAAATTAAAAATGATTACTATTGAGATGTTAATAAAACATAGAATTCGAAAATTAGTATCAGATGTGAAGAATACAAAATTGATAATTTTTAAGAGTAAGTTAAAGTTTTTATGTAACAAATGGATATTACTTTTATTTTTTAAATAAAACATTTACAAAAACGCTTGAAAGTACATCTGACTATAAAACATAATTCACTTTTATCTCCAATATTGAAACAACATCTTATTGAATAATAGTATAATGATTTCGACGAACATGTTCTAAAATTCTAGCCTTTAACTACCCTATTAGTAACGAACCAAAAAGAAAAATGTCCCATTTGTAATTGTATAGGTATAAAAGTTCTAATAGTAATTTTGCGCTCAATTTTATTTTTCTTATTGAGACTAAGGAAAATATGTTTTTCAAAAGATTTTCAGTATACAGTATATAAAAAAGGAATTGAAATCATTAGTAAGAATCATGAAAATAATTAAGAAAATTATGAAAATTCTTTTTGTGGAAGAGTGTTGAAATTTTAGTAAATATTCTAATGAATTTCATTTTTATTCATGTTCTAGTTTAGAAAATGTCACTTTTAATTTATAACAAATTCTTATGATTTCTTTAATATAGATTTTTAAAAAAGCAGAAAATTTATATATGACGACGTTTTCTATAAGTTTATTATATTTCAATAATTTAAACTAATTTGTCCTTATTTTAGTTTATTTCAAATATGAAAACTTCTCCTAGTCTTTTTCTTGGACAACGAAACTAACTTAGTACCATTGCCAAGAAAAGTTAGAATTTCTTCCTTGCTCAATCGGATATTCGTTGTTAGGAAATAATATACTTTTCTTCATTGCAGTACAACCTAGAATATAAAATATTATTAAAAAAAAAAAACATACCAAGTAATTACGAATCCAGAAAAAGACTTTAATGGATTTTTAATTCGTCTATCCTTCCGGAATTTTTCCGTTGATGTCCGGTAAATTTTTTTTATGGGATTTAACATCCTTTCTTGTAATTTCCTAAAAATTGTATTTGAACTTTTTCTTAGTGGAAAGACATTATTTTCTTGACGATGACAGTTTAAAATACAGTTAAGGAAAACTTTAAATCTTTCGACATGAAAAATGTAATTTTCCTGAAATGCATTTTGAAGAATATTCAAATTTTATTCAATTTAATTACATTTAGTATAAAGTATATTAAACAACTATATGAACACTAATTAATGTGGTTATTTTCAAATACATAACATTCTTATATTTAATTAAGATATAAAAGTCAGTTTAATCGAAAATTGTGGATAGGTACAATGATTGCATACCGTGGAAAATTTGCATGGATATATTCAATTGTCGCACAGAGGGCTAAGAACTAGATTATAGTTAACTTAACTATAACTTTCTTTCGGTATACTATTCATTTTCGATTCAGTGAAAGTTGAGTAAACTTTTAACCCGGCTGGTTAGGACCGAACCAGGAATTTAACGATTTGAAGTACTATCTTTATTAATTGTGCATTTATAGGAAACTACATTCGTTCGAACAATGAAAAAATTATTTTATAAATATTTGGAACTGAATTGAAACATTTTTGGCGTTAGGATCAGGTGATACTAAAACTATTCTTGTTTACAGAAATAAGGTAATTAAACAATATCGAATTCGAACACAAGTTCTTCGTTAAAAATAAAATCAACAATATAACAACAATCAAAAAAATCAAGGAAATAATCCCAAATAACAAATATCAATATTTCGTTAAACTAATGAAAAAAGAAATAGAAATTGGAATGTTCAACAGAGGTACCCGTTAATTAAATAATATCATCCTAAAGGAATAGGAAAACGTTATGTTGTATATTTGTATTTATATCCAGCAAGTACTACTATAATTTACTACTCCTTATGTATTAGACACATTCGCATACTTTTAATTCCATATGGTAGGTACTGCATTTCAGCAAAATTGGCTCAGGGGGAGCGAAGTTATAAAACAAAAACCATGGTGAGAGAAAGTTTTGTCGTTTTTTGTTTAAATTATTGACATGGATTAACTACATAAATAGACGACACTGTGTCAAATTTAATTAAAATAGGTCTAAGGAGAAAAAAGCCTGTTCCTAAAGTTTTTGCGATATGATTTAAATTATAAAAACTAATTTGATTAAAATTTGCAGAAAAGATTTATGCTATTAGAGTGTAGATTACCTGTTAGCTTTTGTTAGTTTGATGGTTTCTCTGTCTCGTTTCTGCAATATGGCATCAAAAAATCGGCTATATACCGATTTTCATTTACTACATGATTTTTTTTGTATATTTCCCAAAGCCCATACTAATAGTTTCTCATGAGTTTCCCAAAAAAAAAAATTTTTTGCAGAAATTTCCAATTCTTTCTTCAGTTTTATCCTTGTAGAACAGTTTTCAGGTTTTCCAACATCATAATAAAATAGCAAAACGTTAAAAATAATAACAAAACAAGAAAATTCTGATTCATTTTGGCACTGTTAAGAGATTTCCCTAAAGGCCAGCATAAACAACTTTTCTAATAGAAATATATATGGTTTTTTGTACATTTTTACCACTATGTAGAAAATTAACAGAATCGTATCAACGAAAATCCAGTTTTTTTTTTTATTTCTCCTAATGTAATACATTTTTATACCCTTCCATTTTTGGTGGATGATTACTCCCGATTTCATTTCATCTTGAAATTCGAAATTCACCATCTATATGTACTCCTATAGGTATACAAAATGTTTAAATGAAATGAAGAAAAAAAGGAAGAATAAAATCATAATACTCAAGTGTTAGTAATTAAAGCTTAAATATACATCAAGTTCTACACATACGTCATATAAACATATATCCTTAAAATGAATCTAATAAATTTGAGAGTAACACATATCACTAAAATTCTGTTTGGTTTGAAATATAGGAAAAAATAAAATTAGGGAGAAGAAGATTTGAAGGTGCCAAAGGGAACGCTTTACTAGGGCAAGTATTTGTGTTAATCCTTAAGTAGATTGCTGATTATATATAGTGTAATCTTTTAAGAAATAAAATACTAAAGAAACAATATTATATACATATGTGGATCTATACATATATGTATATAGTTAATGATACTAAGGCGAACAACAGTAAATTAACATTTGGTTGGAGTTTCTTTTCCAAGATAAGGATATAGACTAAGATCCAACCATATTCCTATACCGAATGTAAGCCATTCAAATGTACATATAAGATAGATATTTGAAGGTATTTAGGAAGAACGAATGGTAAACTTCAATGTGGATTGAGCTTAGGGAAATATAGTATTAGATCATTTGGGATACTGTAGGAAAAAATATGATACGAAAATGAAAGAGTTTATGCAAAGCTTTCTAATTCCATATAAGTCAAAAAAAACATTAAAAATAAAACTAAAATTTGTATCTATATTGATGGTTGATGGTTTAGTGTTACACAATAGTCCTTAACTTCTTAATTATACAGAAGTTACGTGGAAATAAATAGCAATTATAAGATTTAAAGATTTCCTCTTTTTCAAATTTTCTCAGATTCACTGAAATAGTATAAATCAGCAATTTTATGACTTAATTGAAACCAGTTAGAGTTTATGATAGATGAAAAAGAATGTTAAAATAGTGTTCTTCAGCCGGGAGGAGAAGATGAAAAACTTGCTTCCGCATCAACTACTACCAAAAGTTCGTCAGAAGTTTTTTTGTTAGTATTGGACACAGAGTCATCTATATGCTCAATACAAAATTTAAAGAAAATCTTTCACCAACTAAAAAGTAGGTGTTGTTGAATCCAATGTAAAATTTTTATTCTTTTCCAAGAGACTTAGTAGAAAAACGACACACAATGAAAATTCGCCCAAATTTCGTGTTAATTATTTTTGAAAATTTTATTGAAATAATGAAGGATTTTTAAAATTCTCTAGAATTTCAATAATTTAATTCCAAATAAATATTTCCTTTACATGTTTGAATCTTGAAATCCTAAGAAATTTGTCATATCATAAAATAAGATAATAGTCTTATATGTTCAACAACAAAAACAACAAATAATTAAACATTTTGTAATGAATATTTTCTCTTGATTTGAATAATGAAATTGTAAAGAAAATCCTTTAGAATTCCTTTTTCATAAGAAAAAGAAAAACATTGAAATAAATCGTTTACTTTCTAAAATCCTATTTTCCACTTCGAAATTATATTAAAAGAGATTAAATTGTTTCAAAAAAGAAAAAAATCGAAGAAAACAATCAACATTTGGTTAGTGCTAAAAGGAATAATATATGCGATATCATTTTCAAAATACTGAATAGAAATCTACAATATATATATATATATAAATTTCTCTTGTAATGTGTATAGAGAACAATTGTATCAAAATATAATACTTGCAACAATTTCTGATATTGAGGTATATACAAACTACCATCATGTGTAAGAGGATTATGGCCATGTACAAAACGGATTAAACCACACAAACTTTAACAATCAATTATGGGATTTTCTTTTGCTTGGATATTAGAAATGCGATTTCAAGCTTAAGTTACTAATAATAGTATTTAATTGTACTTATTTATGAAAATACACAGTTGACAAAGTATATCAATTCGAATATGAAATGAATATTTCGATAAAATAAAAATAATATCGTTATAGGACCATTTCCTGCGGCTAAAAATATCTTGTCATTAGGTATTACAAAATGTTTGTATCTGGCAAATTTTCTCTAGTTGTGTGATACAGTTGTCATCTCTTGAAAGATCTTCCCAATTGGCCAATGGTCCTTGTGGATGTCTTGTCGTTATCTTGTTAGCGATGCGATCCTATTATTCAGATATCAAGGAATGATATCACATCTAAAATATTTAGAAGTTCCGCATGTCCTGAGAAATAACCTTTTGAAAGTTTTTTTCACTTGGATTCATGTTCATAACAATCCAAATTTATTTTCTGAATTCTGTATTAAAGTTGGTTAATTTAAATTAGGATTAAAGGGTTTTACTAGATCATATTTATGATATACGATTGTAAATCAGTTAATATATAGTATTATGTACCTATATTACAAAAAATATGTTGTAACCAAAATAATAATCAATATCCTTTTGATGTATGAAAAAATAACTAAAGGCTTTTTCATGCATATTTTTGTTAACAATGATGAGATGGTCCATATTTTGTATCCATTGTATTTTTGGAAATTTTATGCATTCATTTGAAAATGTCGCAACTTCAATATAAAATGCACAAAGTTTATGATAAAAGGGCAACATTTCCATATTTAATGCAATATACTGGAAATATTATTTCAGAACAGATGTATTCTTCCATAATTTAAAAGCTTAATATTGTAATATCACAGAAAGTATTGTGTTATTAGGCTTTAGGCAACCAAATTATATGAAGTGTATGTGTTGTTCTATCTACACTATTGATAAAACAAATCATGTTAATGTCAAACTTTTAAAATGTTTTAGGCAGTTTTAGGCGTTTAATATTGTATAAATAATTTACATTGAATATAAAAGTATGATATCAAAGGATAAAAGATTAAACAATAGAAAAGTTATGATAAGAAATAGAGATTGTTTGGTGCAAGTTGTTTAGTATCAAATATTCCTAGCGATTGAGAAGTTTTCAACTTAAATTTTAGCTTCAGCAATTTTCACATATTTTCCATTTTCCGACATCCTATCCTATCCTATTTTCAATTGCATGATGATGATGTTTATTAAAAATACATTCGAATGGAAAAGTAAACTCATTATATTCATGTTTATTTATATTTTTTTGCAGTGAAATTAATTTTCCTTTTTATATATGTAGGAAAATGTCATCCATGATACTCGATTTCATTTTTATAATAGACAATTTTAATTGAAACCAAAAATATAATAGCAATCATATTTCGTTTATTAATTTTTGGTTTTATTTTAACTTTAATATATTTATTTTTTTTAATATTTGGATTTTACATACATAAATTTATCACAAAAGGCCCTTGTTTCAGTATAAGTGGTATTTTTCAAAGTATTTGGTCAAAATATACCGCGGTAATGATTTGTGCTACACTAATCAATTTTCATATGCATTTAAATGGATTTTCTAAAAATAATTATAATTGTATGACCAACAATTATTAAACATCACATTATAACAGTCACTGATTTCGGGTCTAATTTAATGACGGCAGTCATAACTGATATCGCGTATTATTTAGACTTATGGTCAGAAATATTAAAATATGATAAATTTGCTAAAATTTAGAATTAATAATAATGCGATATTTATATTTGATTAAAATATTGCATTATATTTACAAATAATAATTCTAATATTAAAACAAACATATTATTAATTAGTTTTGCATAGAATTAAAATTTCAAATTATTTGTTTAAATGGGAAATATAGAAATTATACTGCTATTTGTTTAGTCGTTTAAATAAATCAAATTATTTTTGAAAACTCAAATTTATCTTAAATTCGCAATCAAATTATTTTCATTCCAGTTCATTGGAACTACCAACGCTAGCATTCTGTAATCGCCCAAATGTATATATCAAGTAACTAAATTCAGAAAAGCATTAAAGTTCTAAGCTTAAAAGGGAAACAAAGATCTTTCGTTTATATGAGTTTACTAATAGTATAAGACTTATTCTATACACGAACTACACATATTTAAATCAATTTTTAGCATATCACTAATTTTGAATTACCTTCAGATTACATTTGCATCGATTAATATTTCATTAACATACATACAAGAATTATGAAATGATCGGCTGCTAAAAGTCCCACTAGGATACAATATTATATTATCTATATTTAAGGATATTATCAGAAAAATTATGCTTGTTATCTATAATTCCCTGGAACCATAATCCAATGAGCAAAAAAAAAAAGTTATATGATGATTGATTGCATTCAATGATAAGTACTTTGTATAACGAAAAATCATGACAGATATAAAATGGGGAACATATGAATAAATAGCAAATTGTTCAATTTATTTCGTCCTGTCTAGAAATGTCTATCTTCTTTGAATGTCTATCAAATTGAAATTGTCATTTTTCATGATCATCATTTATGATATTCCAGAGCTATATAAATATATGATAAGTTTTCGTATTTTGTGTTCAGATTTATTTGAAAGTATTTAAATAATGTTTTATATAAAATGTGATTCGATTGTTTCACCATTAGAATACATTCCATAATAATTATGATTTAGTCATAAACATTTTAAATATAATTTATTAACATTCAGCTAGGATCTGATTTCTATTCGTTAATGTCATTTTTGTTAATTTTTAACAAAAGTTGCCAAAAGTTGAATTTGAAATGATATAATTTCATAACTTATGTATTTATGTAATAAGAAATTTCAGATAAATATAACAAATGTTTTTAGATCGTATCAGATTTTATGGTTTCGATATATTACGCTATACAACCGTTCGAATTGTAAAATTTTATATTTTGAGATTGGTGGCAAAATAACAAGATTCTCCAAAAGTTTCTCTGTCAATTTTGGCAAAACTGAGCTCTTTATATTCACCAAGATCAGGACTTTCCAAGGCTTTGAATTTCTTTACCTGGGTTGAATAAAATTAGAACATAAACTGGAGTACATCTGGAGAAAAAACTAATCTGAAGAAAAAAAAAGGAAATAGAAATAGTCTGTACTACTTTAGGCATGACGCAAATTCTTTGGTTCAACATGGAGCCTGCAATTGATGTGTTATGCCCACTAACCCTGAAAATAAGTCTTGAAAAAAGTCTAATGGAGTTGCCTGGTAAGAATGGTAGCAGATATCAGAAACATTTTAAGACTTATTCAAAAGGAACCCCTTTTAAGTATTACGGTGATATTCAAATTCGTAAAATTTAAAGGAAACGATGAAGTTATTTGTAATGAATTTAAATATAATAACGAATTCTTGATTATCCAAGTCTTTAATTTCTATTAATATATTTCTTACTTTAACTTAAATATTGAAAATGGTTGTAAGTAAATTTACTTTTCTGCAAGTTAGAAACGAACTACATACATATATAAAAGTTTCAATGCTCTCTTGGCCCATAGGGATTCTGATTTTGTTTTTTCTTTTATTTTTTTATAGAAAGAAAAATACCCACTTGCCATACGATTTAGTATTAAAACTAATGGCCCATATGCTTTGTTAACTACTACATACTAACTAAAAACTAGGCAAAACAAAAAAAAAAGAAAAACTAAAGAAAAACTGATCTTGGACGTTTCATGTCCCATTAAAATTGAACGAAAATTGAAAAGGCACAGGACGTTAACTTACTAAAAAGTTTTCTATAAAATGCAGTTGGTTTCTTTTATTTTACTCTGTTCAAATGTGTACGGTAGAAAATTTCGTTAAGTATAATAAAAAGAAAAGTTGAAAGTTTTCAGGGAAAGTTTTCATCTTGACATGTCATATTTTTCAAACTTTATTTTTTGTGTGTGTGTTTGGGAAACTTCTCATTTTCAAGAAGAACGTTAAATATTCGTTGTTCAACTTTACTTTTGATATGGTGATATATAATGTTCAAGGAATATGAGTTTGGAAGACGGTGAACAACTATAGTATGTGAAGTTGAGAGGTTTTCATATACAAAAAAGGACAACGGTTTTGTTTCTTATCGTACGAATTCACTTTATTGTTTGAAAATAGTTTTTCTTTTATGTTTCTAGGTTATATATATTTGAATAATCGAAATCTCATGTGAGTTTTTTAAGTAATGGAAATTGAAAATTTCCAAAATTCAATTGATCAGAAGATGTGTTTTTCAAAATTAAAATGACTTCAGGAACATTCTTCCATAATAATAAATTGCAATCCAATTTTGTACGACGGAAATGGTGGTAAGTTTATAAAATTTTTCCAAAATGTTCACAATAAAAGTGTTCCCAAAAAGCTTGCTTATTTGGATTTATTCTAAAATGAACCAAGAAAATCACTATAATATTGCAATAACTAACTACAATTAGAATTAAGGGTTGGAGAAGAACTCTTCAAACAATGACCTACGTACGTTATTCTTTTCGAAAAATGAGATTATATAGGATTTATTATTATTATTATTATTTTTAATATGTTGAGCCTTTAATTTGGGTTTATTGAATCGTCATCTATTAAAGTTCAGTATCTATGGTATAAAGAGACTACTAATGAAAGGAATCTAACCAATTTTTGTTTTATCAAATTTAAGTAAATACCATATATACGACATTTATGCTTATTCAGCACGTGTTGACATGCATATAGAAATTTTAAACAATATCCAGGGTCCCATATTTACATGGTATTATATCATATCAATATTCCATAGATGATGTGGGCATAAATGCAAAAGGCCTATTTATTTGGCTATAGTAAACACTTCGTTAGTTCGAAGTTATTGAGTCCACTGAATAAGAAACATTACTACAGTCTTCCCAAGAATATAACAACCACTCCTTTAATTTGGGGATGTTCGAAACTTAGATTCCATACAAAATTAAAAATGCTATATTTTGCGGCCAAATTAATTGCTTAAAAAAGGAAGACGATATTAAATTCTTGGGACAAAACTTTTGTTTCGTGAGGATCACAAGGGGCCAATAAGGGGACTAGTGTTGCACATAAGTGCCCATACTTAACCTCACCTACGTATATCTCAAATATTCTACTTCTTAATTGTATGAAATAAGAGTCTGTAATTATTTTAAAATAATAAAATTGTTCAAATATAAAGAATAAATTGCATTCAATTCAATATTTCAATTTATTCTTTAGATTCTTATATATTAATTCAATCACCTTTAAAAATCATATGTAGTTTATACAAACCTTCCCATGGGGTAGCTTTCCTTCCAGGTATAGCGCACTCCCAAATCATAAGATGGCAAATTGAATCTTATGTGCTGGGAATGCGGTATACCCGGAAAGAATTTTTGGTCGGTTTTGCAACGAAACCGAAAGGATGATCTTTTCTCCATGTTTTTCTTTCTGCTCCGGGTCGGGCAACTGCAATTTCAGACATTTTTTCAAGTTTAAAAAATGAATTTTTTCTTAGCAAAATTTACGAGATTTCTGACAGATATAATATGCTTTTCACTTCTTTAATCACTAAATGACAAATGATTTATTTTATTTAAGAAAATTCACCGCTTACTTAAAAACAAAAAAAAAACTGATTTCAATCACATATGTTATGTTCTGGGGAACACTGTATATTTGATAAATAAGAAAACCGAAATAGTTTTGAAAATTATTCAGTGTATATATGAAATCAAATAGTTTCTATGTATTTAGTAATAATCTTAATGAACCCCATGGTAGCATAAATATAGTATAATATTAGAGGACAAAATTCTTTATTATTCCATCTATACCAGTTCATTTTTTAAGCTTTCATTCATAAATTATAACTACAAGTTCATATATACACGCATTTTATGCCAATTAAATTCTTATAATATCTATTATTTACATTAAAATAAAGTCTCATCAAGAGTATATATAAATCCATTAAATTAGTACAAATTTAAAATTCTTCATCATCAACAAATCAAATGAAATCCCTTTTGGAAAAGGATTTATTTCAAAATCGTTTGGGTTAATTACTTAATCAAATAGTAATACTATAAAATTAAAGCAGATAATTTTCATTACATACCATTATATTGAATAGTTTTTGTAGTTTTCCAAGTTTCAAACACCTTTTTCAATAAATTATCCACTTTTAAACTTAAAAACTTTCAAATAAGTATAGAGTAATATTAACACCTTTTTAAAAACCAATATTTTATGAAGAAAGAATGGAGCTTAAGAGCACCCAAACAATAAACATTAGTTAAATAAAATTTAATGGAAATCAGCTAAGGAGAAAGTAAATTACGGGTTGAAAATTGTGGTATATATTTAAATCTATGCAAATTTAAAATATCCTGAATTGTTTTGGAATAGAAATTAAATCGAGTAAACAAAATTTGTGCTCAGTCCTTCAATTATTTAATTTTTCATTCTGGAACTTTAGAATTTCAGTCAATTGATAAGATGATTACAGAATAACAAAAATTTAACGGATTACGGAAAAGCGAACCCTTTTCTTGGTCACTTCTAATTAGTTTATTTGATTTTCTGATTTATTTTGATTTCAAATGATTTACTGAAAAGGGATATTTCAATTTTATATTACGAGGTTTTACTTTAATTAATATTTAATATATGTATATATTTATATATTTGTATATATTTAATATTATTTAATAATTACGTAGCGAAAGCTAACTTGTGCTGAACTTTAAGACGACATGACTCTTTCGTACTAGATATATGTGTGAAACAAATTACCACAATTCACGATTCATATTTCTTTGAGTTTCCTTGTTTTTCTAGTCCTTCAACATCCGAATACCAGTCTTCTATAAATTCGTGCAAATATTTAATTTTTAAAAACACATCCTTCTGACGGTAGAACTAAACCGAATATTTGTATTTTTTTTTATTATATAAATTAAAAAAGGATGTAATGTTTAAAGGTGTTTTCCTGGTTTTCTGTTTTTTTCCAGTTTTGTTAAACATAAAAAAAAAATCAAAAAATTTTCCAGAATAGAAAGATCCACACACTAATGGGCATAGGTGGTTTATTTTATTTCATAGGGGAAATGTCTAGAGACTAAAGTGGTTGGTACATCCTTATACAATGGGCTGTGATTTGAAACGAGGATGTGTGTACAAGAGGTCTTCATTAAGTTAAGTAAACATTCAAATGGTATAAAGTCCACAGATTTTATACAAATATGTATAATTCATGATTGTATATGTTTCGGTATAGGATTTTCATGTTTTATTTTAGAAAAATTAAAGACAACTTTAGCCAAGAATGATTTTCATTTTAAAGTGAATTCTTTGAAGATAATTAAATTTTTATTACAATTTTATAAAAATCTTTCAGGCTTTTTTTTATTTATTATTGTTTTTTAAATATTTGATTAAGTTTCAAATAATTATTACTTGAATAATTGGAAAAGCTTTTATTTAACTTTTAAGTCATATCGATATCATTTCATTTAATTCTGCATGTAAGAGCATAAAATATTATGATATTTAATTGAACTATTTAAATATAGTTTTTTATTTCATCTTACACGGTTTTCGGATAACACGAAACGTATCCCCAATTTTACTATCGGAAACTAGAAATCGACTAGAAATCCCTGGCAATATTTAAAAACATTTTATTAAAGAAACATTTCTCGGTTGATAGAAAAATAAAAAATAAATAAAATACAAAGAAAAATACTTTCAAAATTCGAAATTTGAAATATGATTTAAAACCGAAAGGAAAATTATGGAAATTTATCGGAAAAGTTTTTCATAAATATTTCTATTGAAGGCATAACCATTCAGATTTTGAATAGATAAACTCTGAATAAGAAAGAAATATACGGAAGCTAACTAATTACTTCCTTTTTTTAGATACCTATAAGATACAATTCCCTAAATAGAAACAAAACTATATGCCAAATGAATATTAATCAGTCTTCAGAAAGTATCTACGAATTGAAGTATAAATAAGTAGTTAAAAAAGCAAAAAGGTTCTTCTATTGACTTTTTCGATTTTCATTTGGTGATGAGTCAAGTAAATATTTACGATATTTCCTTCTTCATTGGAAAGCCTTTTTATGAGAAACTTTTCTTCTTCATATAAGTTTCAAAAAGAAAGAAATAACAAAACTTTTTAAACTTTCTTATTTAAGTTTTTTATTGAAAATAATATAAATTTATTTTTATATATCGAAAATATATTTATTGAAAATTGCCCAATTGAAAACATTTAAACATTTTTAGAATATCAATTAAGAAGAGATCTTAGAAAATGGAAGAAATTGTATTTTTCTTTTCTTTATTATTATTAAAAGTAATTGATACGAAATTAATGATAAATAATTAGAAAGAATTTAAAAGTTTTTCTATTTAAAATTGGTGTTTTTTTAATGATCTAGTCGGGAAAAATGTATCAAAAATTTCTTATTTATTGAGAGCTCTGTTAGGACTCCAAAAAACTCAAACAAATTTAATGAAACGGATTAAGTATAAACGAAAATTAAAGTGTTTTATACGTATATGTTTAAACTTTATATCCATTTAGATGTGAATTGCGATTAAATAAATAATTTTCATCTCAACCTAAGAATCCATTACATAAAATCTTACTTTAATCTTACATTACTTATCTGATTGAGTGAATGATTATTTGAGAAATAAAATTTGAACGTATTTATAAAACGCACTCATCATATACCGTTCTTATGTTATAGCAAAATTATTTGAAACTACATAAAATATACAAATTCCCGACAAGTAATCTTTTGACTTTAAGACAATGTTAGAAAAATCCACATATTATGATGATCTTAAGACGTTATGCATAGTAAAATATTTCATCCCTCAGTTTATATAAATATTTGTATATAACCCCTGATTAATGTATGTATATATATATTGTTAAAATATAGTATATTTTGGATAGAAATCGACTCCATTTATGGAAGCGTTTAAGCGAAAAATTTACGATAAACGAATACTCTTACTTACTTACTTGACTTAAAACTTAATCCTGAATCAACTTTGTGGGATTATTAAACATCTTAGTTTCTTGAATCATTCAAACAAATATGTTTGTACTATATGGTATATGTTATATTGTATTAAATATGTTCTCCTATTTCCCGATTGAAGCTGTATAAAAATATCGGTAGACTGGATATATATTTTTTATTATTTAGTTGGAGTATAAGCAAAGCCTTGATATACAAAATTGTTTCTAAAATACATCATCACAACACTAAATAAACTTTTTGGTAAATAGGTTATTATATTGAATAATATAAATTTTAGTTAAACATACGATTCTCGTTTCCGTACAATGTAATTAAAATTTCCATTTCATTTCAATGTAGCGAGCAATCTAGAAACTAATTATGAATATATTTTGGCAATAAAAGGTTATAAAGTCCAAAAATCTAAAATCATCAATTACTACTGTCAACTATTGAACGTCTTGCATATACACGGTATTATTTGGAATCGATCCAGCCAAGTTTCGTCAAAACAAATTGGACTTGACTTACGTATGTTTTTTTGGTAAATAGTTCAAACTTTTAAAACTGCTATTAGCATCTTGTCTTAGGCAGGCCAGACCTGATCGAAAGGTTAAAAAAAAGAAGAGTCAGCATCAATTTTTTGTATATATCACAATATTCAGATCTGATCTTGGTGAACAAATTTTCCACTTTTATATTGTCTTATTTAACTTTTTCTTTTGAATATAACATATTAATTTCTATAAGTTGAGAAATTCAAGGATAATTACAATTTAACTCATATTTAAATAATTGATATAAACCTTGACATTTTTAAAGATAATCCACATTTAACATTAATCTATGTATTACTAAATCATATTGGAATAAATCGTTTCATGTTTGTAAAAGTAGAAAATATATTTAGCTAAGCAGTTCAATTGTATAAGGGATTAATGACTGAAGGCCATAAATTTGTCTATCAATATCATAAATTGAATTAAATCGTTTACATCAGATAACAACTGAACACCACCCTGATACACATATATTTATGTACTTATATGGAAGTACTTAGTATATATATATATATATTTAGGGAGTGAAATATATTGAAGATGTTTGAATAGAACGAATTATGTATATTCTGATATTATAGTGTTGTGCTATTAACTGAAAAGATTTAATTTCAAGTAGAACGAGATCGTATTGAAATCTGGTTCTGCTGGTTTATTTACAATTCAAATCAACGTAATGCAACTCGTGCACCATCTTTTATTGTTTGAAATTGTTTACCCCGGCAACCAAGCCTTCGAAGGATACCCTGGCAACCAAGGCTTCGAAGGTTACTCCGGCAACCAAGGCTTCGAAGCTTGCTACGGCAACCAAGGCTTCAAAGGTTGCTTCGGCAACCAAGACTTCGAAGGTTGCACCGGCAACCAAGCCTTCGAAGATTGCTCCGGCAACCAAGGCTTCGAAGGTTACTCCGGCTTCAAAGCTTGCCGCGGCAAGCAAGCGTCGGACAAGTAAGCCATCGGATGACAATAGTGACGACGACTTTCAACCATCCAATAGAGGTATGAGGTAATTCATTTTTGAGTAAACATAAAATATTGCACTCAACACCTTAATTTACGATTATTATAGAAAATATTCTCTTAATGAGGTCTTTTTTCACGCGGTAATATATTGGTAATTTTCGATCACGTAAAATTATTTGTAAGTCTTTTACAGTTTTCTCATTGAAATTCATCAAACAAAAACAACATTTTAGTTAGATTATTGTACTTTATAATACCGGTTTAACTTTTAGTTTATTGTTCTTTATAACACCGTTTTAAAATTTTTGATCTTTTTATTAAACCGGCTTACACAAATTTTACTGAAAGACTTTACTTTTTCTTTTCGGAAAATGTGACTTTTCTTTACTTTTATGTCTTTATTTTAATCTAGCAAAATTTTCATTACTCACTAGAAGAATTATCGCGAACGCGTTGGTTGAGCCCCCAAAATGTAGGTTTTGTTTTTAAAAAAATGTAACACGCGCTAATTCAAAAAATGTTTATTAATTATAAACAAATAATTATAAAAAAATTAATTTAGAAAAATGAAAAAAAAGATTACAATGAAAATTAGCTTTACTTTGCTTAAAAAAGTTAACTTTTCGATTTCGTTGCTTTTCCAACACTGCCTTTTCATTAAATTTTTAAATATCGACTCATCGTAATTCAGTTATTTATTGTCCCGTAATTTTATTGCACCAGTAAAATATAGTCAGTGCTATATACAATCCTACATATATACTTAATATGAAAGTGACTAGGAATTTCATTTAAGGAAAACGTATCGTCTTTAGAATTAGGTTCCTAAATTCAAATTTAACTCTAAGACCGAGGAAAAAGTAAGTCCGTTTAGGTTTTGTTTGTTGTATGTTAGATGTGACTAATTAACCAGTTCAACTAGGCTAGACTTAGACTGGTTTATTGCTGAAAGGAAGGTGAATTTTCTGAACGTAAGAACACAAAATTTATTCAATTTATGGAAAAATTGTATTGTTATAATAAATTTACTTTTGTTTTTTTTTTATTGTCTGTCAAAATTTATGTAATTTAAAAGCTAATATTTTGCGAATGACAATTTTTTAGATTAAATCACATATTTTAAATTAAAATTTATATACATTATAATTGAATTTTTACTGTATTTCAATAGTTTTGAGGCCATAAATTGATGGAGAGCATACACATATTCAACGAGAATAGTCTTCTGTCCAAAAACGTAAGTGCAATTTTTTATACAAAACCAAACTTACTTATTTCTAAAACTAATAGGTATTCAACTGAAAAGCATTTTCATATGTTTTGCAAGACTATTTTTTTAAACGTAAAAAAAAACTTTTCTTCTTTTATGTTCGCGTGTTAGAAATTCGATTAAAAAAGGATTCAAACTCGTGATGGGTGGTGTTGGGATATTAATAACAAAATTTCCTTGAATTTCGATTAACAAAATGAATCTGTGTACGTACATTAGGAATATATTCGACGAGTTACAAAAAAAAAGAAATATAACGATGATTGTTATTCGTGGTAATGTTGATTGTCGAATCTTGCGGTGGCAGCCAAGCCTACGAAGGTTGCCCTAGCAACCAAGCCTTCGAAGCTTGCCGCGGGAACCAAGACTTCGAAGCTTGTCGCGACAACCTAGCCATCGAAGCTTGCTATGGCAACCAAGCCATCGAAGCTTGCTGCGAGAACCAAGCCTTCGAAGCTTGTTTCGGCAAGCAACCCTACGAAGCTTGCCGCGGCAACCAAGCCACCGAAGCTTGCTTCTGCAACCAAGCCTTCGAAGAAGCTTCTTCATGAAGAAGTGTTAATTTTAAAGTTAATTCTGTTCGTGAAAGTGTATGGTAAGTACAACAAGTAACTTTACAAGCAGTTATAAACATTGATTTCTCTTTCTAGGTGGATTTTGTCGAGCAGTAAATAAAACGAAGGAACTCCAGAGAGACTATTAAAGTCCCAAAAAATGAAAACATACTTCACCGGTTGATTTTCTACAAGTGAAGCGAAATCATCTCTTCAGTAAGTAGAATGAAATTTAAAATCTTCATACAACTAATTCCATTGTATTTTCCAGACTTATTTGGTACTACCGAGTCTGCGCAGGGCTACAAGTTTGCCAAAACTGGAGCAAGGCGTAGACCGGGAACGCTAAAATCAGTGCCTAAAAGAGTAAGTACAACAAGTAACATTAGAAGCGGTAATAAACACTCATTGATTTCTCTTTCTAGGTGGATTTCGTCGAGCTTTTGGAATAAATAAGGGGGGTAAACTTTTAAACTAGTGCTACCAGCTAGACTTGATGTTGAGTCTAGCGATCCCTTCGTTCGGTCTGATGTTCAAACTGAAGACCGAATGTAATGTATGCGAATACATTATATCGGATAACAACTGAACACCACCCTGATATACATATATTTATGTACTTATATGGAAGTACTTACTATATATATATATATATATTTAGGGAGTGAAATATATTGAAGGGGTTTGAATAGAGCGAATTATGTATATTCTGATATTATAGTGTTGTGCTATTAACTGAAAAGATTTAATTTCAAGTAGAACGAGATCGTATTGAAATCTGGTTTTGCTGGTTTATTCACAATTCAAATCTAGATAGCGAATGATTTTCCATTAGTAGGAGAGTGAAAATTTTCTACCCTTAATCGGGATTGTAGTTATTGTTCTCTATACATATATATAATCGACATAGTTAGTCCATTCTATCTTTATTCAACTGATATAACTTTGTGTAATTCTCTTTCACATTTTAATCAATATATATGTGTTATGGATGAACAACATTTTCATAAATCAAAGCATATGTCGTGTCCGTTCGCAACGATAATGGTCCATGACAAACATACGACATTATTGTGTAATTGATTTATTGGAAACGTTCTTTTGTTTTATGGATCTGTTTAATTTGTATAGCTCCAATATTTGTGGATATATTTATATATCGTAATTTATCCTTCTGTATATCAGACTATAATTTTTATGTTTATTATTATTATAACATTATGTTAAAATTTTTATTTAAATTTTATATTTTTGGAAATAACATTTATATTAAAAGTATTAAATAATTCCGTAATATTAAATATAATACCTTCATAATTTTTAATTGAGAATATCTGATAGAAATTTTTGATAAAAAAGGAACTTCTTCCTATTTATCATTTCAGGACGAAATCTTATTAGTTCAGTTTTTTGTAACCAAATCTTTTTATTTTTATGAAGTTTGAGTTTGTTATATATTAGGAAATAAGGAAATAAGGAAATACTACATATGCTTCTTGTTCGTCTTTTGGTTTTTGTCATGATACGCGTCTTGTCTACTAAATTTGGATATAATCAGAGTACTGTTTAAGGACACAGATGAATTTTAGTGTGGAATAAACAACTTTAAGTGTGACGTTTCCGATCGAAACCTAAACAATATTACAACCTGTCTTGTGACAAATTTATAGAAATCGTTCTCGAATTATTGTGCATATTATACCCAGAAACCAACTGTTTGGGGGAGAACAATTAGTAAATTGAATTGCCTTATATGGAGTAAAAACACTTAATAACTTGACTTGTATAGATTTATTGATAAACCAAATGTATAACTAGAATGTACTGTAAACCGCTTCTGTTGAAAGTTTCTTGACGAATGAGTACCGGCAGCATATCCACAGTTATTTCTCTTGTCTTTCCTTTTGAACACCATTCGCCTCTCTTCGTTCTCTCCAGCTGTGTATGAGATCGTGATGTTTAAGTTTCTATATTGCCTTTATGTGTATGAGATCATGATGCAATCTATTTGTACTTCTGCCCTGTACCTGTATGCATGAGATCATGACCAACCATGTTCAGTAGTTCTGAACACCAACATTACAAGACTGCAAAATCTTATAATTTCACTAAAAACCAGAGGTTGACAATTCAGTATTGCAAAAATGAAACTTTATTGGATGTAATTGTCGTAGGATAGTTAAATATGAGGTATACGAAGAATAAAAACTATACATTGTCCGTTATTTTTAAATTATTATGCTTGTATTTTTCTCTAAAAGCAGAAAATTATAGTCTAAAGTTGATTTAACAAAATATGTATATACAAAAGCCTATTCGAGAGTTTTTCAAACTAAGAATACTGTCAGATTTTGATTTTGGAAAATGAGGTACAATACAATAAAAGAAAAATTTGTAAGAAAAAGCAGTAGTCAAGAAAAAATGATCAGAAAAAATTTTCTGGTCAGTTTTTCTGAACGAACATTTTTCTTCTTTTTTTTTTTTTGAATTGGAAATATTGGTCATGTTTGTTAAAGCAAATTGGATTTTTCTGCTCCACATCTGTTACTAAATTATTCCCAACTGAATGGCAAAAAAACTCCAACCAAAAGTTCTTATACTCGTGTATGAATGTACCTATATTTTTCTTCATTTACTATAGATCTACTATTTTATTCTATACTACTTATATTTCTTCTTTAAGTTCTTATATTGTACCATATTACAATTCTCATAGGACTTTTTACGGATCAAGATGAAAAACTTAAGGAAAAACCTGAATGTTGGTCACATAGAAATAAGAAAATTTCTATTCGTTTTGTTTTTGCTAAAAATCTTAGGAATGAACTCAAAATGATTATGCACCAAACGAATAAAAATACACTGACAATACGAAGCACGAGAATCAACTTTGTTCCTTTGTAAAAGGCAATATCAGCAGAAGAATTATTCGTAGATAAATATCTTGTTTTATCTATACTTAATTCTATTTCATGATATCACATATTTAGTTTTCATTTTATGATAGAAAATTCCATGAAAATTCGTGTAAAATTTATTGCTACAGAAATTTTCTAAAAAATGAAAATCCATCAAAAGTTTGGGTTAGCACATTTTCACTGACACAAAGCTTTTTACTCCCCATTAATGGGAAAAAAGCAATAATGTACGATTATGTATGTATAGAATAAAATTCAAATAGAACACGTTTTCTTTTACTCGATACACTCATAAATATATTAAAAGCTTCCAAAAATAGCATAAAACTTCCGTGTTACATATATGTAACATTAAATATACACATATGTATGATTTTTTTGTGTCACGTTTTAATATTGAAAGTTATTTAATGAAATTATAGACTAAGAAGTTATTAAAACCAAAATATTTCAAATATTATATAACACATATTTTGTTGCTGTAATTTTATAGATAACGCTTTAGAAAGATCATAACTTAAAGGTCCTTTTCGGTCAAATCGTTTGAAAAATACGTGATATTTAGGAATTTTCGCAAGGAAAAATATATAATATGTAGGCAAAGAAAAATAAATACATGAAGAACCGAGCTTGGATTTGATCCAGGGTCTCATCAGCTTCTAGAAACGAGGTCTTTACCGACTTGACCATTCAGCACTGTGTTTTTCGATCTGTTCAATTTGCCTTTTCTAAATTCTAAACATTATTCAAACAATATAACTGTTATTCGAAATATAACAACTATTCTATAACCTTTCAATTGCTATGCCAATCATTTGTATTAACAACTATTATGAAACTAATACTCCTACAGTTCGGCCATCCTGAAAGTACAGCCGCCCTCGGCTGACCTCATGGATATACACAGGACCATCATGAATCTGTAAGCAGCCAACCAAGTTAACACACAATAAAGCCAACTTACAAATGATTGTACATATTCAATTTTAGGAAGAAGCCTTTGTGAATAATACCCCACATCTGATATTGTAGGGACAAAGGTTTTTCAGTGAAAAAAAGTATATTTAAACAAATTATATTATTTTCGAACTATCACTGATCAATTCTATATTTCAACTGTTTTACAATAATTAGGATTGAAAATACTATTAAAGATATCGGTAACCGTTTAACTGTTTTAATTCAATACAATGTTCTTTTATATACAGGGTGTTTCATAGGCCTACAAAAAATATACCAAGGAATAGTATTTGAGATTTGTAAATATATAAATAAAGTTTTTAATTCAATTTTTATCAGTTATTACTGGAAAAATAAGAACCGTTGATGGGCGCACCATTAAAGCTCGTCTGAAATAAATAAACCAGAAATATATTTAAAGTTTATATCAATAGCTATGGCCAATGTTATTATTATTATTAGAAGATGATTTGGGAATAACTGTCATATGTTTAACAAAAAGATAGCGAAAACCATTTTTCTTTTGTAGCACATAAATGTTCATAAGGAAAACTTCCCACTGTAGGGTACCTTTAATATTTTAATTAGTTTACAAGCATTTGAAAAGTTTTAATAACAATTACTGTTTTACATAATGTTAAAGTTTTTCTTTGATCGACCTTGAAACGTATAGAAAAACTTTCTAGGAATTTTCTTCATAGTTTATGGGAGAAATTGTTTTTCTTTTTGCCATAATTTATCTTTTATAAGAAAAACTGAAATATATCTGTTTTTCATTCGGAATACTATAGAACTTTTTTTTCTTTTTGTTATTGTTGTTCTATTAATTTTTATGCTTCTTCCATATGGACATATGTTACTCGTCGACACTTCGAGTTTCTTGCTTCAACGATATGAAGTAATGTTTTAATTTTTTTTTCTTCTTTTATATATAGCCCTCTATTTTCATAACCCACCCATTTTTAGTTAACCAATAACAGAACATTATCCATTCCTAATAGTATTATATCATTGGCACCTATCTAACGATAAAGCATATATTTCCTTTTTTACATGATGCCTTCTTCTCCTCATAATATACCAACATAAATTTATAAATCATATATACTGTATGCTATTGTTTGGAAAAAGTTTTCCGTCGAATGGTGTTAACAAATAAAAAGCTCATTTAACATGTGGTGCACTGTTCTATGTCTAACAATAACATACTACCTATATATCATAATATACTATATTTATTCCTATATTTTCCATATATAAGTATGTACACAAATTATGGAAAAAAAGCAAAACAAGATGGTATATTTTATATAAACTTTCGGAATGTTTTATTATTTTGTTGGTACTTTTTTTCGATTCGTATATGACAGCATAACATAGCATAAACTACCAAAGAGTATAGACTTAAAATGAATGGATACTAAAAGCGACAAGTTTCGGTAAAAAGTTGATTTACAATAAAACAAGTAAATTGCCATTCCATTCGATAAATGTTTTATTTCTACTATACTTGAGGTATGTAATACTCAATGGAATTTGTTAAATATATAACTGGGACATATTTTCTATTATATATATTAGTTTCGTTTAGTTTAAAGATCATATAAATTTATATTTCTATTGATTGCGAAAGGTGTAAATATTGTCTAGTTCTTTTGCTTTTTCAATTTTTCATATAAAAAAAATTATATATAAACCATATAATACTTCTTTCGCAATCTTATATACTTAGCAATCTAGAAAATTTGCAAGAAAACGTGAAATTTTATATAAAGAAACCCTTAGTTTTTCTTCTATTTACCTAGGAACTCTGAGCAGTACTAAAATAGTATGTAGTTAGTAAGATACATATATAAAATGAAAATAGTGAAAATAAAGGAAAATAAAAGTAAACATGAAAAGTACATACACTTTTCTAGCACATATACAAAATATACGGAAAGAAAACTTAAAATTTGAACAATAGAAAAATAATAGACACAGGTAAGAAGAAAATTGGTTTCAATTTTATTTTTCAATATACTCATATCAGAAGAAAATGTTGATAGATTTTCGTATTAAATTTATTCTGAAAATAGAATAAACTGAACACGTAAGATGAACTATAAAGTGGAGGAGGAAATATTATGGTGGTTCGGGATATTGCTATAGTTGTGATTATATATTACTGCGTTCAGAAAGTATCAGAAATCCAATTTCTTTCATTATCCGACGTTGAGCATTAAGAATTCAGGAAAATTAAAAGCGTGAAGACTTTAAACTCTGAAAATTACGTTTGCAAAAGTGTTTTATATCCTTAAAAAGGCAGCAAAATACCTTTGAAAAAAATAAAAAAATAATTAACAAGTTCCAAATAATTTTTGAACGCAGTGGTATATATGTGGATAGATTGAATTTGAGATAATATATATTTAAGACTGAAAATGAAACTATTTCAAATTTATTGATAGACCAATTGAGCAAGAAATAAACTTTCGTATAAATTCGAAATTTATTAGTTTCATTGAAATAGTTCTAAAGTTTAACATCTCAAAAATTTAAAAGAAAATCTTGAAAAAATTGCTATTTTACAAAATCGAAATTGATATTGAATATTTAAGATATAAACCATTGAATTTTAGTTTTCTAAGATTTTAATGATATGATAATTGGAATTAATCCCAAAATTTGTACATTTGTATTTGGAAAAATGAGTTTAGTTTTGGATTAAAATTTCAGCTTTATGGGTTTTTTTTCAGAAACTATTCATAATAGAACTTTTTAATAAAATTCTTTATGTAACTTTTATTTTAAATATCAAATAACAAACGTATGTAGTATGCCAACCATCCAACTTGTTTAAAAAATGTTTGAACTATACTTGTGTACAGTGCTTTGCAGTATCTGGATTTATTCTACGATCTTGGAAATGTTGTAGGTGTATCGCTGCTCGCATTTCTACTATGTACCATCTAAATAGGATGATTTATAGAACTTTTTTTCAAAATCCCCATTATACCAGAAAACTCTTAAGAATGTATATATTCGTTTAGTTTGTATCCCTTGATATATACAATTTTATCATCCAAAAAGGAGGACAAGCTAGTTGTGAATAATCTTCATTTCTTTGTAGTCATCCAGAATATTTGTTATACAATATAATCGTATATATAATATCTTATTTATAATGTATTTTTAACTCACCAACAATCTTCTTTCATTGTATACTATTCACGGTTGCTCTTTCTTAGAATATTTCTTTTCTTACATACAAATAAAATCAAGAAATAGAAGGATGTTCAAAATTGAGCACGAAGTATTGCATTAGATCCGGGTTTTTCCGTTAAAAAATGGTAACTAGAAAAGTATTAAAAACAGAAAAACAATAGGATATTAATAAGAATAAAATAGATGTAAGCTAAATTCAAATATAAATAAGAAAATAAAAAATCTTGTTAGATCTATTAAAATGGAAACTTATAGAAAACGGAAATTTGTAAATATACATTGCCATTTAAAAGTTTACAGCCAAAAGGAATCAAATCTTAAAGAACAGATTAATAAAACTAATGTTGCGAACTCAAAACATAAGAATTGGGAACATTAGAATTGAATCACTGAATACTGAGCAAAAGAAAATGTATTACGGAAAGGCGACGATTTCAATTTCGAAGTCTTTTGAGAAATTAGAAGAATTTATGTTCAACTACTATGCCTTCCCAAGAAAATATGTCCTTAGTTGGCGTGATTCCCATAATAAAATGCCGTAGTTTCGTTATAGCCTGGATGGTTTTATTTCTCTTCTTTGGACGTTGGATATATCGCTGAAATTGTCGGCATTACCAATAAAGAGAGTTACAAACAGGCCGCTTCTGCTTTCGGGATGTTCTGATTTTTAATTATCCTTAAATTTACAGTAATATAAGCAGAAAAAGGCGGTTATTTAAATTCAAAAAAATAATATTAGTATTACTCATAAACTTTTGGTTGGCAATGTAATATACAATTAGTTTCAAAGGATGTTGCATACAATTGCCGGGATAAAAATTAGAAACAACTTCAAAGGCGGAAGTTTATAATATTTAAAGACTTCTTTGAAGATTAAAATTTAAGAAAGAGTTGAGCAACAAAAAATTTATAAGAACGCGCAATAGAAATGCAATAGCATTGAAAATATAGCTAAAAAGAAGTTATATTGGTGTAATTTCTGGTATAGACAAGAAGTAAAAATAAAGACCTTATAGTTGTTCGGTTGGTTAATATACTATCGTTGTTTTGAGTGTGGTTATTATGAAAAGCATATTTTATTGTAGAATTGAATTCTTTCCTTTCTTCTGTTTTATATATATATTTTTTTCTATATAAAAAGAATTGTAAAAGGTTTGTATAACATGGAAATTATGGAAAAAATTCAGAAAACCAACATAAATGAAAGGACGACAAGAAAATAGGAGAAAAAAAAAAATACGCTACAATAACAACAAAAACAGAAAATGAACTTTTTGATATATTAAAATTAATGCCTTCAGGCAACGCGAATAACTACGATGAAAATGTCGGTCGTGTTTTTAACATTTCAAAGCAAGTGAATAAAAAAATATATAAATAGATGATGGAAAAATTATATAGAAAAAAGGAAAATATGACGGGCATAGAATGAAAATTATATATTATGAATACAAAAAGAAATTGTGGAAATATATTTTCCTTAAAAGATACTACTTAATTCATAATGGCATATAGACCAAAGCCCAATGCCACATAGTAGATATATTGTGTGAATTGATGTGCATACATTTATTATAATTGCTGCAAGTCAAGAGAAAAGAAAGTGACTTAGAAATAATTAAAAATCCAATGGTTTAGAAAAAAAACTGACAATCCGAATACCAAAATCTGGATTAAGCAACGATAAAATTCGATAAAAAGCTTCATACAAATAATACCCAGATAACTTTACAAGATGATTCACAAACTCATTTGTGCTGGGTTGTCCGGAAACTTCGTGCCGATTTTTAGGTTTTTAATATATTCAGAGTTGTTTCAAAGTCATCTTTTCGAAGTCGACACGAAATTTCCGGACAGGCCAATATTATTTCTGTAGCAAGTTATTTTTCTAAGATTATAGAAAATAGTATAACTTTGTTACCTAATTTCATATCAAACATATATCAATGGAATTGACCTAAAATGTTATACAAAGGGACCCGTGCAATATAAAATTTATTTATATTTGAATATTTGGTTCATTATTTTCTAATAGAATTCATTTCGAAATTTCTATTTCAGTTCTTCAAAATTTCTTGTACAAGTATTTATCTTCATATTGCAGAAGATTATTTCAAATTATTCCAAAAGATGAATTTGGCATGTAGATTAGATTTTAGTAAACTATCCATTTCACTAAAATAGCATTCCGTTGTATTTGAATTTCATTAAGTCTATAAAGATCAGATCTATACTATGTATGAGATAGTATCAACAACTAAACCAAAATTTGAATTCAATTAAAGGTATTTCGTTATGTATAAATAACTCACACTATTTTAGATACATGAGATTCTGTTTTTAAGTTAGTTAAAACATTTCGATTCCATTCCATTCGATTATAGATTTATAGAGATCGAAAATTTAAAATTCTTCAAGTATTTTGAAGTAAATTCTTTATTCTAGTAACTTAGAATAATTTCGATAGAATTTAGTTATGTGAATAGTAAGAAGACACATGACACTAATTCAGGTGAATACGTAAAATGATTTTCTGGAACTAATATATAAGGTGAGTTGAGACATCACTGTTGTTGGAATTTTCTGCTTGAACTAAAAGTTTATCAATCCGTACGAAATTTGTTTATTAATTTAGTATCGTATACTTTTTGTATATATTTTGATAAATGAAAAGAAAAACTAACTAAATATATCCCAACAAAAAAGGCAGAGTTGTATATGACAAGTTTTCATTAATCTGAAACAGGATCCTCGTTTACTTCCGCAAATGTAGCAAGGTGTCAAAAACCGGATATCAATTCTCACTGATTTATTTTCAATCTTATTCATTGGAGCTCCTCTAATGAATAAATGCTTTATATAAATTTAATATAATTTCAAAATATGGCCACCGGAAATTTATCGCAATAAACTAAAAAAAAGTAATCTTATATCTTTTAAAGAAAATTTTCTTTCTAAAAAAATTTCATATAATTTCTTCCAATCATTTGTATATATGCCATTGACATAGAAGATTGCCATTCACATCCTATTAATATTACAAAGACTGAGTGTGGCCACTTCCTGGACCTTTTTCATTGCCCCATGAGAGATGAAAGAATGAATGAATGTTTTTTTTCGTACATTTGTATGATTATTACACAATTGTGAAATGTTAAAGAAACTCAACTTACCGGAAGCTAGGGACTTTTTTCATATTCTAGTCATGCTTTCAGATCATTACACACGAAAAAGGTAGCCCCAACAATTGGTCCAGCTATTTGAGTGAAGACGGAAATAATATATAGGTGTTTGCACATTTTTTTTTTATATACTTGAAATTTTTCATATACAGAATCATCCGAGTATAACTACTTTTCTTTTTCTTGTTGAGAAGAACAAATTTATATATTGTATAGAATATTTTAGGAGAATACTTGTGACGATTTATTGACCAGAATCAAAATACAAAATTATATTCTTTATTTTGATCGTTATAATATGATCTCTCCGGTGGCAATTCCAATCAATCAATCGATGGATTTGATACAGTTTGGATAAAGCATACAAATAGGAAATGAAGAAGAGAAAAATTCTGGAATCATATTATATGAAGACTTAAAATGAAATGTGATTTTCTTGATTTTTGATAAAAGTTCAACCGTAAAGTCTCCAAGGATATGTATATAAGTAGTACATTTTTGTTCAAAAGTTCGAATCGAAATTAGTATCTATCCAGTTAATGTATTCAATATACATAGCGCAAGTAGTTGCGTTCACCGAAGCTATTTATAACCGGAGTATTGATATACATCCGCAATGCAGTTGGAGTTATTCTGTTTGAACTGATTTTACCAATTCTAGGATTGTTTCTTGTTTTTTCTTTTAAATTAAACCGCAATGTTGCTATAGCCCAAAATTTGGCACTCCCAAAACTGGTCTCGGGTATATCCTACTTTGACATTAGACTATACCTAATCCGTCCTGACTGTCTCCAAATATATGAGGAGCATATATAGAAATAAACTATATGCGAGCCCCTAAAGTTTTTGAACAGGAGTGTAACAAAATAAATATCCAAAACTGATGGAAAAAATGGCGCTCCTCCTTTTCCATTGGAATTAAAATTCAAAAGCCTATTTTAGATGGTTTTCGATTATTTTTGGTTTTTTTTAAGGTACTTTTTCGGGTTTTTTCTTTTGTATTATTCCGGAGGGACTTTTGTCTTAATCAAACTTTAGTCTTACATTACATAACGATCGTAAATCATTCCTATGAAAATTTCTATCTTATCCTATGATAACGGTTTTGGGAATTCGTTACGTGATCGAGGACAAAATAATAAGATATCTAAAAGAAATACATATATTTATTTATTTATCTTTAAGACTTTTTTTTCTTTTTTTGCATTTTTAATATTAAAGATTTCCAAATTTTAGCTTATTAGAGTTCAAAAAAAAAAATTGCAATTCTGCAAAATATTATTATAAACAAATTCTATCAAAAACATAAAGAAAAAGTTTCTCGAAACTATCTGTCGTCGACATTTTACATTTTCCAGAGATTTAATCGACTCGATAAACATAATTTTCAACCAAAACTCGAAATCAGCACCATTCACACAATACAATACTATGACTATGAATCTACAAAAGAACTGGGAACAAAAGTGCACTTACAAATGAAATCAAAAATTCAAAGATTGGAAACAATCTAATTGAGGGAAATAATAGTTCGCCAAAACTTTTAAGTGAAATCTTATAAATTTCAAACCAACGTATTTACAATCAAACAATTCCCTTAGGATAATAGTAATTTCCACACCATCAGTACTATATTACTACAAAAACAAATAGAAAAATGAAAATCCTTGCGAAACACATAAGCGATGTATGAGGATGTACAAATTCGAGATGCATTGCAATTGCGACATTAAATTTAATTTTTCACATGAGAAAATATGAAATTTTCCATGATCATAATTTCAATGAAGTTGTTTCCTTCATTTCCTTGGGAAAGGGTTCTGTTTTTTGTTCGTTTTGTTTAAATAAGAATAAAATACTCAAGGTACCCAATTGTAAAAGGAGGCAAACTATTTTAATGTAACTAAATGTCTGCAAAAATTCATTTGAGAATACGATTTTCTGAGATTCCATCTGCATTAGTTACGTAAGACATTTTTATGCCCTATGGTAGGTACTACCAGAGGGTATATTAGTTTCGTTAGTACATTTCTAACACATGGAAACGTGTAGAGAAATGTGTAGAGAATCAAAAGTTATATCGATTTTCGCATATGCGTTCGTACGTCTGTTCGTATACAACATAAATCAAAAATGCGTTATCCTATTTTGATGAAATTTACAATGCCAGTTGGTTATTCCCTACCTTGGTTTGGTGTTACATTTCGTATTTAATTTAAAACCAAATTTTGGAGAAAAAACCTCGAAATATTAGTAGTTTGGGTTCTTCTTTCTCAGAGTTAATTCATTGAACTAAAGATTGGTTGACTACAAAACCCATGTCTGCCATAGAGGGTATCAAAAAATCAGCTATAGGCCGATTTTTAGTTACTATCTGTTTTTTGTTTTTACTTAGTGCAATTTTGTTTCTAGATTCGTAAATGGGCTGTACATGTGGGTGTTATGTTATTTGGAGTGCAATTACAGAATTACATTACACTTGGAAGATTTTATGAAATACATCAATTGTAAGTCTGAAAAGTTTGGTTCTTGATTTTATTTTCAGTTAATTTTAATTAAAACACATAATTTGTAATAATGATGTATTGAAAAATGTGGTGTCATTAACATTACGTGTACTTAATAAATGATTCGGAATATTTAGTAAAATATAAATAGTATTTAAATCAAATAAATAATAGATAATAGATAATAATAGATAAACCAATTACAAATGTTGGACCATTCCAATATATTGGCTCAATTCCTTAGAATAACACCTTTTTGGAATTCTCCTAAGACACAGAATAATCCTAATATTAATTTATGTATGGAGGTCACTTAATGGGTCATACTGTTTCCCCATCAATGTTCTAGGAAAGGGTTTAAGAATTTTTCAATGCCTATTTTAGTGCCAAAAATAAAATGGACTGTAAATTTTCAAAAAAAAACCAAAACAAAAAGATATTATGAAAGGAATACTAGACACTCTGTAACTAGAACATATTTTTGCATGTACATAAAAGCAATTCATTTACTTTTTAACTTGTTATCTTTAACTTCCAAATATGCACTACGTGATCGCCTTTAATTTGTATGATAACTTGTACAACTATTTAAAGTTGTATTAGAAAATTGGAAAATTTTGTGCCAACTTTGTGTAAGAAAATAAAGAAATAAATAATTTCATTTTGAAGTTAATATTCACCCACCCATTCCTACCTTTTTTCATATCACAGATTATTAGAGATTTATAAACACAAGTAGCTCTGAGCTAACTCCCTCAATAGAACAAGGAGGATGACTCAGAAAGCAGTAATTCCTTCTATATATTCATTTTCGTCTACATGAGATATCTATTGCTGCTGTCCCATTATTGACTGCTTCCAACTTTGCTCTGGTATCCACTTTTGAACGGTTCTGTGTTCGACGCCAAAACTAATTATAATTAGTTTCATTTGTCCAAACAATTTGCTTCCCCTGTCATATGTGGTTGTTGATACTTTTTGAAATACAACTGGAAAAGGTGTAGAAGGCATTGGGCTTGTCTCATAAGAACCGTACGCATGATTTAACCGTGTGTACGCAGTTTTAATAAAGTATATAGATTACAATCCACTTTGATATTAAAATAATATTAAAATTCATATTTTTTAATTAAAATTTTAAAATTATTTAAAATATTAATTTATTTTAAATGAAAACAAAAATGTTCAAATTTGTTTTTTATTCGTCGATTTCATTAATTCGATAGAATGAAAATAACGATATTTTGGTATTCCAAAAGATCGTTATAATGATTTCAACTCAATTCTATTCAATTTGTATACGTTCGCATGAATATGAATGCACAAACCCATAAAATAATGAAATTTGCAAATTTAATTAACCATAAAGTGAAAATTTAATCAGGTTTGGGATAATTAACAAAAATTTATTCAAAAATTAAATTTCGTAAACAAATATTTGGTGAATTATTTGGTATATAAAATCAGCATTAAAATAAGCTAATGATATGAAATGTATTCATATTTATTGTGGATATTAAAATATTTATAAAATTATTCTTCTATATAGTACTATATTCGTGTATACGTAATTCATATTATATATTTCATATTCAATAAATTGTGTATTTGTATAGAAATATCTGGTAAAGAGGGTTTCTTCAATCGAAGTGTGAAAAATCCAAATTATTTTGAAAATGCAAATAGAAAAATCAAATAACATTTGTCAGCAGAAAGTCCAAAAAATTTCTACCTATAAGAAAAGGATATTAAAACAATTATGTACAAAACCTAAAATTTGGTTTATTAAACGAAAGCAAGGACTACTTTGTCCGCCAGTCCACTGTGTGCACCCTAAAAGGAAAAGTTTAAAAATGCTTTCATTTAGTTTAATTGAAATAGAAAAATAACAGCATTATAAATCAAGTTTATCATTTTAGATAAAATAACTTTAATTTCATGTAAAATATAAACTTAAATTAAAAATACGACTTTTTTCTTATAAAATAAAATTAGTTCTAAAACAATTCAGAAAAAAAAAGATAATAAAGGAAATAAAGGAAACTATTTGTTGTTTTTTATAGTCTTTATTTTATGATTTTCCAGTTTTAGTATCATTTATCTTGTTGAATGTCTATTTTTCCTGAGTTTTATCGGAAAAGAGCAATCTACTTGAATCAGTTCCAAATTCAGGAGATATCAAAAATTGCAGCAAAAAAAAGAAACTGTTTTCGATTTTCTGGCTAGCCTAATAGTAGAACGTAGCCAAATTTAAGAATAATTGCTATTTAAATTAATGCTATGATATTATAAAATTGTTTAAACGAAATTTCATCGTAGTGATTGTTGTTTCTTTTCAATAAAATTAAAAAAGAAAAACTAACGTGAAAATCGATTAAAATATAGGTTCTATAATATTTAGGCATGCATATGTTGTAAGTAGATCATTGGCCATTTAATAGGTTACCACAAATTACTATTAAAACAGGCTATTATGGAACTGTTATAAGCTGTTATAATCTGTTATGAGGTGCTTGTATTCAACACCAGGCATCTTACAGGCTTATCGTGATCGCTACGAGACCAAGTATTACCAGCAGGATGGATGTCCTATTCCTCTTCGAAGCATTTGATTTTCCCACAAAATTTTACTAAAATGCTCATATCGACCGGTTGTGGCAATCTTACGTGTCCGAAGAAGTAGCTGCTCAAAATGCTGTTGCGAGTTCGAAAGAGTGCTGAGCAATAACATAGGATGTGTGTAATGTCTTCAGGAGCACCTATATTATTCCAGCGCGTGTTTGCTTCCCTGAGATATATGCACTTACTAACGTCATAAATATCTTTAGTCTAATTCTAATGCTATGTGAATCTGCATCCTTAAACAAACAATCTATATTTGTTTCGGCAACTACACCCAAAGTTTTAATTCCTCATATTTTCTTTTATATTTAAAGGAACACAACTGTTACTGTAGCATATATAATAACTATATTATAACATATGATATATAATAAAAATTAGAAAAAACATTTTATTTATAAAGATATAATAGAACTAAATTGATGCTAAAAATCGTCTTGGAATAATTTTGGTGTGATAGCTCTTTAGCTTAGTCTCAGAGTAATCAAATAGATTACAGTAAATTGAATGAAATTGATATTATTATATATAATATGGTTCAGTTAAGCATACATCAACAACATAAATTTTTTGATTTCATGTCTTATTTCTATATGATTTTTGGCAACTGAAAATCACTTCTAATAGACATAAAGAATTGATTTTTCTTTTCCAACAAAACAGCTATACTGTCTCTTAGGTTCTATTGAATGAAACAAATTGTGTCACCTATTATCATTAGGAACTATCATTTGATTTTTACTAAAACCATTAATTACATGAAGTAGATTCATATAAAGTTCATTTCTTTTTCCGAAAAAAAAACACACTAGATTTTTGTTTTTAGTTCATGAAAAAGGGAAACTAATTCTGATCAGACTCTAAACCTATTTTTCCTGTACCTCCTACAATTCATGTCTTCAATTGTGTAGAAACTTGCGACAATATGTGCCTTTAAAGTTTTTCCATTCAAAAGTGAAGCTAACAATGTATATTCTTCAATTTATTGTTGAAAGCATTTTGTTGTCATCGAAATGAATTACATTATAGAAAATAACAATTAATCACAATACAGAAATTAATTAGAGAGTAACCTACTAACCTATAAAAGAAGGGACCAAAAATGAACCTTAACCCTTATGTGCTTAGATAAATGTTTTTATGGTAACTCCATGTATTTTATATAAAAATGTAATAAAAAGAAATCGACCTTAAAATATATTCGCGGATTGTATATACATATATGCTAAGAAGTATTATAATTAGCTTCTTATAAGATGATAATTGCTACATTTTAAAGTAACAGCATGTTTGCCATCACTTTCCACATAACAACCATTATTGTCAGCCAATGTGTATAATCACATTCTTTTAAATATGTACTTGTATTTTTATGTACTGACGTCCTGGTTTGGCCAACTCCTTATTTTGTCTGATTTTGTCATGTTTTCCCGAAAACAGCAAATAGTTACCCAGTTAAATAGACATAAGGGTTAAAAGAAGATTTCTAAAAGAAAAAAATGAAAAAAAAATAACATTTCTAAAAAGCCTAAGAAAGTATAAATCTACAAATGGAACTACTTGAAAGCCTCTATAGAAAAGTAAGTTCCTATGAGGCGAACAATTTCTGAGATAAAACAATGTTATATTCATGAAAGGCTAAGACAATACAATACCTAAAAGGACACTAAAACAAGTCACATATTAGAATAATAAGCCTATATTCTTCAGGTTAGATGGTAAGACAAGTAAAATAAAAGGTTCTGAAAGTGAACTAACAAAAAACCGTAGGGCAAAGAAAAAAGGAAAAAAATTATATACGAAGACAGAGAAAGCTTTCATAGTTGTCAGTGATAACAATAAATTCATTAATCAACTCGAATGGTGATAGTGGGTGAGTTTTTTGAAGGGTATAAAAATACGCATGAAAAGTTTTTTGTTGATATTTTCCTTTTTATATTTCTTTTGGAATACACAATTATTGTGTACACATCCTATTCAATGCTGATCTTATAGATGTTGCGAATATTAATCTGTCAAAGCGATTGTCAACAAGGTAAAAGAAGGCATCACATAGGATACACTTCTTTCTGGCATCTTATTTCATGATTACCAATATTGGTGATATTTTATATTTTGTATGAATAAAATTTTAAAGAGAATTCATTTCTTGATAATTATTATAATATTAAAAAAAAAAATTATATTATATAAATTAAGATACAAATTAATTAGGATTTTATCAAAGGAAATTTTCAAATTATCTTTTATAATATAAAATTCGGAAATATACGAATTTTTGGAAATGAATTTCAACATTCTTATAAAATGTAAAAGAAAGAACTTTTATAAATTGAAAGGTTCTCCGACGTGAAATAATAAGAAAGATTTTTAGATATAATAAGAAACGTTCTTATGGTAACTATGTAAGCTATGCTCATAATTATACGATATGATGTGAATTTTTAATGAGCTAGGAACTCATTAAGACATGTATACGTATGCTAAGAATATGATAAGAATATTTTAATGATTTTAATAATTTTAATTATTCAAAAGGTAACATAATATGCATAATATGTATTTTTGAAGAATTCTCTTAAAATATATTTTCAATAAGAAGTTTTCAATAGTTAAGAAATTGAGAAACCACTGCGGCATTTCTAAAATGTTATTGTTCACTCAATCTCAAATTATCGTAAAAGTTTCATTCAGTCCTTAAAACAGGACTCCTGTATTTATGAAAAGAACTGAAATACATAATTTAGTTCTTTGAATTTTTTCAGCTTTCTCGAAGAACAAAAAAGCTTATAAATGAAAAGACCTCAGAAATAAACAAACAATACCTAAAGTTAATATTTTTAAAATTAACTTATTTTGCATACAAGTATTTTATCATCCTTCGATCCTTCGCGAAAAAGTTACATTAAATCTAAATAACTATATTGCAACATACATTTTGTAATCCTTTACATAATTTTCTTGTTCATTTAACTTAATTTTCTTCCCATTTCATTCAATAGCATAATTTCAAAATACTTTCTTCGACGAAAAAAAACACACAAAAATTGTGTTATTATATGGAGCAGGACTATTCTTAAACTAGGAAATCAATAACTAGATTATCCAATTGCTCTTTGACCTCGCATTTAACCTAGACGAGACGGAAAAGAATTAGTATGATAAAATTTGGTATTATAAATAGTATAAATATAAAATATAGTAATTTTTGCTTAGTTTTTTCCTGTTCGTTTCTATTCGAAGAAATAAAAAGAGACGGAAACCTATGTCCAGAGGAAATTAGTAGTTCCAAATATAGGTCAAAGTCTTTTTTATGACCATTTTTCACTAGAATAAAGCAAATATGAGCAAAAAAGAAACCTTTTGTCGACTTAATATAGTTAACCCCTTCTTTATTAGTTCGAGTTTTTGTACATTCACATAGTAAAATCTACGTGAGGTACTTCCATGTACACCTGGAAAGGGTTTATTCATGTTCACATCATAGTGCCAACTAAAGCTTAATATATATACGAGCGATATTTTCTAAAGTTAATCTTCCATTTTTTTGAACATAAATTCTGAAAAAAGTACGAATAAAGACGTAAATATACTAAACGTTAAAATTACTCGTAAAGGTGTGATTTAAATTTGATTTTTTAACTTCTATACCTTATGTATAAATCATTTAACGAGCTGCTTAGGATATGACCAAGAATATAGAATGCTGTAGAAGTTTTATAGAAGATCTATGCTCAACATGTGGAGTTTGATATTATTCGTGAAAATTTCTAGACCACGACATTTTAATCAAGTCATATTCTAGTATAAATATGATATGGAATCATTAGTTTGGTAATATATAGAGCAGGCACGTCAAAGAAGTGGAATTAGAGGACTAAATCACAATTTTTAAAAGATCGTGATGAATAATATTTAGAGACTCTGTACTTTGCAGAAGTTCGGTAACTTAGATCAATGCTTAGCGACTTTTTCAATTGCGTAAACATATTTCTACGTTTATGGCTCAAAAGGGCAAACCTATGGTGCACAGTGATGAATGCTGGATTGGCTTTGCGTTCTTAGTAGATATGACGAAATACTTGAATAAATTGAACGTAAAATTTCAAGAAAAAAATGTAATCGTGTTCATGCTTTCGAAATAAAATTAAAGTTCTAAGAGTCGTACCAACGATAACAAAAACTTGACCATTTCTCTAACATTCATGGGATCCAGCACGTACGATGCAGATAAATTAGCAGATTTTTCTAATCGTTGACTTGATCTAATTGCTGAATTTGATAGTCGTTTAGCAGATTTGCTTCTATATTTAACATGGCCGCTTGTCATACTCGAGAGAAATAATTTGTACTTAAGGAGTTTGAGTTTGACACCTCTGATTATAGAGTAGGCTTTAATAATAAAAATATCAAAAAGGTCCATCTAAGGACACATAATTCTTCGATCTAACATTTCTATAAAGAAATATTAAATTTTATCTTTTTAAAATAGAAAAGAATTTAAATTATTGTTTCTCATTTACTTTAAATTTTAAACCCATTTCAATATAAATTATTATTAATATTTCATAAAATAATGGTCTAATTGTGAAAAGAAATATAAAAATAAAATTTAAACGCTCAGATATTACACTGGATAGCAGTAATTCATTGCTAATGATGACAATAACAATTAAAATTACCTGTAAATCTTTCCTGTTGATAACCAAATATGGTTAATACTTATTCTGGTTTTTTTTTTTGGTTGGTTTCTTGTATTTTCAAACGATGAATTGTGGATGGCCCATTTATAAAATCTTATCATAATTTACGAATATAATATTATACAGAACACACACAAAAAAAGTAAACACAACTGAAATTTATTTTTCCTAATACACCTTTTTCTCCAGTGAACAACAAATAATCTATCCACGTGAATAGACTTTCTTTCAGTTATTTCCCGTCTGGATTTTTCTGTACCTATTTTCCCTTTTTCACCCAACGAAAATTTCTCGTGATTACTATGAGTATTTTGTGGGTATACGTTTTGTTATCCAATCCTTCACAAATTTTTAGTAGCATATACTATTATAGTCGTCCTAACTTCTTCATGAATGATTCAGAGTGGTTATGAGAGTTCTCTTTTTTTCGAGGGTTGAATATTTTATTCCTTGGGATTGTATGCGGAATTCTCTATGAGCTTTAGGATAGTATTACTACTTCTAGTATTGTAAAAAAAAAAAAAAATCAAAATAAAAAACACTGGATAAAACCAAAAATAAGTAAAAAAAAAAGATGTCGGAGCCAGTACCTAATTTAAAAATTTATGATTTGAGAAATGTTCAACAAGAGTGCAGTAAAACGATTTATCAGGCCATAAAAAATGTCATAGAATCCATACACAGTAAGGAAATACATAATACTATAGACATAAAATTGGATGAACAAAATTTCGCGAGATATTAAAATGGACAAAAAATAAATCCTTCTATAAGAAATATAAGGTAAGTGCTTCAATTATCGACATAGTATTTATTATCACAGAGTATACAAAACAGAGGTCTCGATATGTATTATATTATTGTTTGGTCATAGCTCCAGTCTACAAAGCATACCTCCTCGTTAATCATGAATATACGGAATCCGCCATGTGCATGTCGGCCATTTTAAATATTTATTTTGATACTTTTTGACATCACATGTGATTTTCTTTCAAATACATTTTTCACAAAACAATATATTTCAAGTCCCCTGTGACGTAGATGCGCAGAAAAAATCAATTTCAAATAATACCATTTGTAAAAGAGACTTTAAATGCATGCAGTTTTATTGTACATTTTGAGTATTTTTGAACAAATATTATTAATGAAGTGGCATGTTTTGCAGACTAAAAATGTGACCAAATCAGAATCCCAGTTGAGAACTCTAATTATGCTATGCTTGTTTGTATTATCAACCTTATTCATGTATACGTTAATGTATTAAAGTTATTTAAATGAAAGCAATCTTATAAACACTACATTTCAAAGCTTCCATATCTCGAAGAAAAAAGCCAATATTTTCATAATGAATGGAAAATTCATGAATTGATATTAAAGCTTCCTTATATTAAGCTGTCGATAATTGGGACAGATACCATATTTATCTTTTATTGTGATATATACAATTCTGATTAACTTTATTGAATTTAGCTATACGACTATAGAAAGAAAAATGTCTAAAATTCTTTTAAAAAATTAGCCTCGAAACATGTTTTTTTTTTCTTCCTTTAGAATACAAATCATGTCCAACTTGTAAAGAATTTTATGAAAAATACAAAATTAACATTGTATGTAATATTATGTTTTAGGTTTTCTTTGCCATTTTTGTTTGTTTCATGTATATATGTTATGTAACTAAAAGCAATATTGACACTATAGTTGTTACGAAAATCTTTTTGGATACAAAATTTTCTCGTTTTACAAGAAAACGTAACAAATTTTATGTAGATATATTCAAGAAGCATAAAGTTTTATTCACGTGATGAACATAAAGCCATAAAAGACATAAAACCATCAACAATATAGAAGTAACAACGGTAATAACTATTATCATCATGACTGTACATTGAATGGATCATTTCCTTTTTATCCTTACATTGTTTTATTTCATATACAAAAAAAAAAAAATTAAAACAACAACAAAACCAAACGAAACTAGATATCTGACAAGTGAAATATTCCTGCGAATCCCGAATATTCGTATATTTTATCTTGTTTCTGGTTCAATTTCGAAACGGGAATTAAAATAATTATATTTTATAAAACGAAACATCATAAATGGATCATTTTTACAGTTCTTGAGTATCTACTTATCTTCAAGATATATATTATGAAGAAGATATGAAAAGTGCTGTGATTTTAATGTTTTATTATTGTTGGATAATGAAATTGTTGGAGTAAATAGTTAAAATATTTTAAGCGAACATAGTAAGTGTAACCATCAGGAAAGTGGAGTTTCATATTTAAAAAAAAATGTTACTGAAGGATTTTTATTTTATCTATTAGTATTAATAATTTAATATTTATACTAAATTAATCACATATTAGTCCACTAATACACTAAATCTCCATGTATGAACCTTCTTTTCCTATTCTTCACCTGAGGCTAATGATAATCGTACTCGTATTTATACTACTAGGAGATGTTAAGCTAAACTGGTGTATATTTGTTGCTTGCAATAATTAAGCAATAGCCCTAAAAGGTAACTAAAATTTGCAAGTTTGTTTTAGAAATTTTGGTTCATTTAATAACATTTCACAGTTGTGCAATAATAACTAATAATTCCGATTTTAAAAAAATATCATTTAGTTTAGTCATACATACTAATTCCGCAATCAAAAAACAGACAAAGACAAGTTAGTAAACAAAATGTATAGACCGGCTTGAACATAAATATATGTAATATCAGTTTCAATGATAACTTTATATTAAATAACGTCATTGAGGTTATCATTTCTAAAAGTTTTGTATATAATTCGCTCATCCGATTCACACAAAAAATTCTCAAAAATAACTTCTAAACAAGCCTTGACTTTTGGTATATTTGTTTATGAAATTGCCAATAAGTAACTTGTTGAATTTTCTTCTAATCTCTTAAAACTGAAATCATCTTGTAATAGACATACTTTTATAGAAAAAACAAACGGCTAACAATGTTTGTTGTAAATTTTCCCGAAACACACACTCATAGACAGGTATTTCATTAGAAAAAATTGCAGCAATTTAGACATAAAGGACTTCAGAAATATATAAAATGTGTACCAACTTAGTTATATGTATTTATTATATAAAATAAATTTTTAAGTAAATAATAAAAATAAAATATAAAATATTATTCTTCCTTTATGAATGCGTAGTTTGTAATATTAGTAACATCATAATTTTCATCGCCGAAATGTTTTTTCGCAGCTTTCCTAAGCGCAACTGAATATTCTATATCAAAATTATGACCAACAGTTATATTCTTGCCAATTCTCAAATAAGGTCCCTTACTAGACGTTGCTACCGGCCATTCAATTTCCCCAGTTGTTGGTACACCAGTTTCAATAAATGATGCAAATAAATCAATATACTTTTGGGCAAATATTTTATCTTCATCATTGAGTACTCCACCTAACCATGGAACATCAAATAAATAAATTCCATCATCTTCAATTGCAACTTCATTCATTTTATTGCCCAACTGTCTTCCATAGTAATGAAATTGTCCATGATATTTGAAAGCATAAAGATAAGTTTTATCTTTATTAATTTCGACAACTTTGTTAATTGGTCTTTTCCAGAAATTTGAGGACCAATCCAATATTCCACCAATTATTAAATCGAAATTTCTCTTCCAATCGTTATCAGTAAATCTATGTTCAGGTTTGGATGCTAGCAAATCAAAAATCCATTGAGGTGGACGTTCATGATACTTTTCTTCCAGTAATCTTAACAGCTCATTTTTATCCCGCTTGAAACGCTTAAGCGTGAAATATGACTCATATATAGCGTGCAATGCTAAAGATAGGATATATATAGACTTTTTTTTTAAAAAAAATCTTTTCAAAATTACCTTCTATATAAATAGTGCTAGGATTATCAACCACACCAACTATAGTCGGATAAGACCTGTACTTTCCCTGTGCAATTAGATTTTCAGGTGTATCTGGAATAATTCCGCTCAAACCACCGACAGTAATGAAAGGAATATCACCTTTGTAATCTTCCTGTAATAATTATTTCCGATAAGTATTTAAACTTTTTTCAACAAAATAATAAAATTTACCAAAACTCTTGGATATTGATCTGCAAACTGATCAAGATCTGTATTTATTAAACAACTATTAAGTTCAGTTATGTTGTCCACATTGATTTTTTTGCATAATCTTTTCGCCATATTTTTCGAAAAGTCTAAAGGATTTGTTGTCGTTAAATTCGGAAGAAGAGCAGACCCAGAAAGAAGGGCTACTTGATGATACAGTCCTTCCTATAAGCATAAATATTAATAATGTTTTAAATTCAAATAATAGTTTAAACAAAATTACCGCCAATGGACTCATTGATAAAATATGAATTAAACCAGCGGCTTTAAATTGTCCCATAAGTGTGACACGTTTTGGATCACCACCAAATTCATCAATATAATCTTGTACCCATTTTAATCCATTAATAACATCTAAAACTCCTGCATTTCCGGGAATTTCCTCTGTCTCAGTTGATAAGAATCCCATTGCTCCAATGCGATACTGAATCACAACTTGAACAATTTCTCTTTCTAGGAAGAATGCTGGAGGATGGTTACGAAGACTTCCACGGGAAAGATCCATACCAGGTAAATACACAAGTACCGGACGACTACCATTCACACTCGGAGTTCCAACGCCTACACGAATACAATCTATGCCCTGATTACCTCTAGTCCACACAGAATTAAAATTCGTGTCAATACATTTAACTACATAATATTCTTGCAATGGATGCAAATTCGGACGCGCAGCTGGCTGTTAAGAAGAAAAAAATTTTAATATTTAATAGATTAATATTTTATTGTTAAATTTACATACCTTGAATCTCTCTTCATGTTTTAATAATGGTCCACCATATTTAAAGGCGAAACGTTCAACACGTTTCCCAGAAAATTTAGTCCAGTAGTATTCGCCTTTAATTGTTGCATTAAGTTTCGGAAAAAAATGTACTGGTCCATCGGCGAGAACACAAATAACAACAATATTTAACAGGAATATGATGATTTGTTTCATTTTAGACAATTGTTTCTTAGACGAGTCAACTGAAACTGAATTTTTAGCCGACAGGCACTCGCTTTTATACTATCATTTTTAAATTAAAATTCGTTATTTAGTAACGTCATTTAGGTTATCATTTCGGTTTCATTTTGGTCATAGATTATATTAAATGTTTTCCATTTTACGTAAATATCTTGGATTTCTCAAAACAAAATTTTTGATTTTCTTCTTATCAAAATTTATTAGTATTTAAATTCATACTTCCAAGTATTTCGCATATGTTACTTGAAGTAAGAACTTTATAAACATTGTTGAGGGAAATTTTTCTGACGTCAGTCTTAATACATTTTAATCGATTGAACCCAAGAAGAATCTTTTTCTTAAAATGCTTAGTTTATGATCTTTTTTCGCCGAATTTCTGTCTAATAATGAAATGTAAACGCTTTTACTATATCTCCATGTAATCCTTTTTATACAAAAGTAACATTTACATCAATTCTCATAAAATTTTATTTTTTGGATAAATGTGAGATGTAAAGAAGGACTAATTTCCAACACAGTAGAATTCTTAACTCTTAATTTTTTGGTTTGAAAAAATCTATTTGCTGATTTTTTTCGCAACTTGTTCCAGACTAGAACAAAATTTTACATTAAATACAACAACAATATACACCTACTTGTATTTGGACCAACAAATTTCTGATCCATTTTTCGTCCGTTTTTTATGTTCCTGGATGCTTTTATGCTCCTGCTGATTATGAACGTTTTTAATACATATGAAAAGCATAAATTGAAAAACCTTTCAAATCGATTGATACTTTTTATAAATTTACATTTTCTTAAATTGCTTTTTCTAAACTTAAAATCGTTGTAAAGTCGATTTTTAAAAAGTCGATTCTTTTCAAAATCTCCAACACCTTCAGGTTAACCAAAAGTTGTCATTCGGAACTACATAAAAATTCATTAGTGGGTAATAAAATCGCATAATGAATTTTGTTTCGTTCTTATGCTTTATGTTACATTTTTAATATAGTACGTAAGTACATAAATATATTAATAAATACTATAAATAGTTAAACATATCTATAATACGATTTCGAAATGTAATCCGTTCAAAGCCCATTATAGTTTGCGTCAGGATTACTTCGCCAAAGATTTGAAGAATGTTCGACAATTGGGTAATCATTTGGTTTATACCACTATAATAGTTCTTAATCTATTATGTTTTCTATGAAGGATAGAAAAGGATATAAAGTTGAATAATTGGAAAATAGAAGGGCGATTATATTGTTAAAATGTGCTAGAATTGATTCCATTATATAACTACATACCATACATTTATGTGGTCTCAACGGAACTATATAACATTCCATAAATATATTACAACAGCAAGTTATTGGTGAGCTTTTGATTAGTTATACATTTCATCAGATTTAATAATTTGAGGATTATTTTAATCTTATATATTAAATTAGTATGTTTAACTTTACTTAAAGTACTTAAATGAAATTAAATTTTGAGGTTTATACCAAAAATCAAAAATATCAATTAATTAAAAATTGTTATTTTTATTTAGTTTTTGATATAAATCGGGGTGTATCGTTGTATTAAGTGTGTGACTACATAGCAATACATTTAATACATCTTGATATGAATAGTAATTAAATTTTCACCTGAAATAAAACATAATTACATTCAATTAATTTTTTTGTTCGGATTTTATAGATTTTAAATTAGAGATTACCGAAGTTTATATGTAATTAATAAATAATAAAATTTTAATTTCATTGTGTTTTTTATTCAATTCTGTAATTACCGATTATTTCCTGTAATCAGAAGAAATACAATTTTTCTTGTACAATAAAATATTTTTAATGCCAAGATAAAGAAAAGAATCTGTGTTGGAAATACAATTTTTCCGTTTGTCGTCATATTGGTGCATGGAAAAACCTATTTTCTATATATTTATATTTTTGTACAATTTTTTCTTGTGAGACTGTAAGAAATGTTTAAAGTAATAAAAATTACTTGCAAACGCATTGTAAAATCGTCATTTAGTTGCTCGAATTGAAGAATGTGAGTATAGTTGCTAGTAAATGTTTGATAAGATTCTATCGATTAAAGGGTACGTCAAAACTCTTTTCCTTATTGCAATACTTAACAAGCCATTAGAAATCTAATCCGATTTCCAGAAAAAACACGTGTATACTTAATCCATATGTCCATAACCAAGTACACTTGACAAAATTAAATTTCTAACCAAACTTCCGTGATTCTCCAGATCAAATGCATGTCGGATACACATAGTAAGAAATATATATAGTAACTTGACATTTTTAATACCCTATGGCAGAAGTGGAACTCGTAGTTAACAAAGTTAAGAATTTCCTTAAGATTTTTCACCATAACTTCGCTTCCTCTTCTTCAAATTTACATGTACTCTAGGCCCTAATAGTATAAATCTACTTGGCAAAATTCGTTCATTAAAATGAGCACGTAATATTTGAGTAATGAGATTGGATCAGTGTTTAGATTTCTGCGAGGTCCATTTCCACTGAGTTCTTTCAAAATATTTCTATTACTAACATATAAGACGAGTTTAAAATTACAAAATGGAATATTGATATGTAAATGTATTTCGAAAATTACAAATAAATAAAGAACGTGATTATGTTATTATTATATATTTTTATTATTCAAATAAAATCAAAAAATGTTTATATTCTCAAAATAATTCATTGAAATTCTTATTTAGCTTCCTGTTCATGGTAATGGAAATGATGAAAGAATAATCCTTTAGAAATTGTCAAATCATTCTTTTCAATTAGTTCACGAACACGTTTACATTTGGTTGTATCACTTTGGAATTCCGCTGGACAAGCTTTAACAAATTCTCTCCACATACAATGAGCAACTTTTAATGCGGATGGATTACATATTTTTCCACCATTATCATCAGCTGGTTTATCAGTTTTACCTTCATTTGCTAATTTAACACATTTTTCAGCAATACCTTCAACTTCTTTATATTTCCAATCTGATTCACTTAATTTCGATCTTTTATATTCGACAAGAGCATCTTTTATAGCATCACCATTTTCATCGACTATATTTAATTTACGTCCAATACATTCACCAAGACATGTGATTTGATTTTTTAATTCATCTAATTTTTCACATGTAAACGGATCAAAATTGGATGACACAGCTATATATTTGAAGAAGACGAAAAACAGAAAATTAATTAGTATTAATTAAAAACTAAATTTCATATATATTTGGTTTTTAAAATTTACAATCATTTCCATGGATTTCGACGAAACATTCTTTACGAGCTTCTTTAATATCCTTGAATTCTTTATGATCGATATCATCGTTACAACACTTGTAATAATGATGTCCTTCTTTTTTCGATTTACATTGATCTGAATCTTCGGAATCTGAACTATCAGCATCACGTTTCAAACGGCGATTAAAACTTTCCTCTTGCAATTCACTGAGCTCTTGAATATCCTTGAACAAAACTTCATCTATTTAGAATAATATTTATAGTTAATTAAGGAAAATCTCAAAAATTTGTAAATTAAGTAAACATACTAAAATGTGAATCTTGGAAATTATAAGCAATCGCTGTTGTTACTATAAATGTGGTAATTACTAATATTTTATACATTTTGAATGTTTCTTGTTTTTTTTCCTATATGATTATTGATTATTTTATTGAAAAGATTTATATTTTAAACTTCTGAACTGATCACAATGAATATAATCTAAAGACTGACTGATCTTGGACTACCTCTGATCACCTTTTATACCTTTTATTCTTTCATTTAATATCATTTATCATTACATATTCATATGTATACACATATGTGGCTATGTATAGTGTTGAGATAAAAAATTGATGTTCACAAATTATTCTAAATATATATATATATAGTTATAATGAGGACAAATAAGATGACTTGAAAAATATTATAATTACGTCTTTCAATCAATCAAAAAAGATTTTTTGATTTACTTTTAATTTTGTTTTAATAAAAAAATAATTATTGTACTAAGTTTGCATGCTCATTAACGATTATGTAAAAATATGATATATTTATTTATAAATTAAAATTAAACATATATATTAAAATATTAGGTGTTTAAATTAAAAACCATTGTTTTGAATGAACTTTTCCCATTCTACGCAGTCAATTGCCAAGAGTGGAGCTATCAACATTTAATGTTTTTGGGAATTCTTCAAGCGTTTGATAGTATCACTTCATCTTAAAATATGTTTGGCCGTGCTGGCCGCTTTTTTTCTTCCACGCTAAAAGCACTACTTTTAAAGCATCGAAAACATTCTATGCATATTGATTTAGATAAAGCATGTTCACCATAAGCTTCTACAAGTAATACATGACTTTCCTTTAGAATCTAAAGTTTAGATTGAAGTAAAAAATATAACGCTTCAAGCAAATGCTGTTTTCTTGGCACAAAGGTTGGCATTTTCAATTCAATAAAAAACTATATTTTTATACATTGCACTTAAACTTGATATAATAGATTCTAAAGCTTGTTGATGGTACTTTAAATTAAATGTGTTGCTATTTTAACATACATCACGAACTACTGCTTACGATATCTATAAGAAAACGTTGATTTTTTATTCCCATACCCAATATTAAGTATATCGCAATGACTAAGCGTGATCTACGCTTTTTTTTTGGGCCAAGTATTATTATTATTATGTTATATTCTAAAATCTTAAAACTGGTTTTATTTTCGATATATTATTGACGGAAATATTTCTAATAAAAAAGCTGTTGCATGATCAATGATCGTATTGGTGATTTTATTGGTTTAAATACACAAAAAATGAATATGGAAAACTACCAGTTTAAAGTGTGTTCTTATAATCAAGAATACCTATATGCTTTTATGATGTTTGGACAATAAATTGTCATCAAAGTTCAATAAACTTAATTAATATGTTAATTTACATATAAGCGCCAAAGTTATCAGTTCTTCCGTACAATTCAATTTTTTTGAATTCAGAAAAATACATTTTAATATCGAAACAAAATTTTTGAATTTTTTTTTTTGTGTGAATAATATGCAAGTCATTTCAGAACTATCAATTTTAATAAAATCTCTTGTATTTTGGTAAACCACCAAATTTTCTTATCTTCAACTATTTATGTTTAACTTCTTAAAATTTATTTTTATAAAACTCATTTTTTTTTGTATACTGATATTAAAGGTATATCGAAGACAAATTTAGTTAAAATTGGTAAAGACTTTCTTGTGATTATCGGTTCAATACAAATATGCGCACAAAATTATTGATTTGAATTCTCTTGACAAAATCTTATACGGAATCTAATGATGTTTAACAAAATTATAACATTTCCACTATAATTTGCCAGAAAAAATCAACTCTAGCTATACATCATTGATACTCTTCGAATTGATTAAGTTGTCCGGAAATTTTGCCCCAATTTCCAGAAGATCACGTTGGAACATATCCACTTATTAATATTAACATATGAGTTGTACACATATTTTGTAAAAAGGCATTTAACAGTATCTTTGAGACGAAAACATTTCAAGATAAATTGATCCCGGTCATTTTTGAACCTTTTTAAAGATGAAAGACAACCAACTGCATTTTAAACACTTAATGCTTTTCTGTTACCCGAAAGTGAAAAATACCTCACAAGCAACAGCTCTGTTAGATCTGTTATTTCACATTCAGATTGTCACTTATTCACAGGTCTTTAGAAAATTGTCTTAACGGCACCAGCTTCAATTCTTTGAACTACATTAAAACCACCTTAACCTGTTGAGAAATGCTGGAAGAAAATGCACGAAGTTTTTGGACTATAAATTATTTTTATTGATTTTTCTAATTAATAAATTATGTGGTTTTTGTCCAATAAAAAATATACAATATGTTCGCCAGTATATGTAGAGGAATAAAAAATGTATGAAAAAAATGTTGGATGAGAGTAGGATTCGTTTAACATGACTTGCAAAATCAAATTTCCAAGAAGCTAATAGTGTTTTTGTCATCAAATTATTCTATTGATGTTATTCGGCCCAATTTCACCTTTTTCAGGTTAACCAATACATTTAAAAGGAATTTGACTAGAAAAAATAGAAAAATAAAGATACCTATACAACTTCCATACGTACCTTTGAAAAAGTATCAAGAGCTGCTGTTACATTTACAGAAATGCACGGTTTGGTACGGTTTATGGGCTGGCGGTATTATCGGTTCATATTTGTTTAAAATTGAAAATGGCCGTAATGTAACTGTCAATAGCACTCCCTAACTGCGCCTTGATAGCGGAGTATTTGCTACCTGAAATTCAAGCCCGTAATGTGGGTAATATCTGGTTTCAACAATGCGGCGCTACCAGTCATATTGCGTATGAAATAATGGACATGTTGAGAAATCATTTCGCTGAGCAGCTGATTTCATGTTTAGGACCGGTGAATTGGCTAACTAAATCGTGTGATATTACACTTTTCGATTATTTTCTTTGGGTTTACGTGAGGTCTAAAGTCTACACAGATAAGCCAGCTACGATTGATGCCTTAGAAGCAAATATTACTCGCTCTACTGGTCAGATTGCAGTTGTAATGAGTGTTTACTTAATAGGATTTCTTACAACAAGGTTTAATCATTTGACCTACAACGGAGATATTTCAGTTTCATAAACATGATATATTTTAGACAAACAATACAATTTTTTAAGTGTATTTTAAATGACATATTAATTATTGTATAATATTTGTACAATTCCTACAATTTCTGTAAGATCTTGATATGAAAAGAAATGATCGTCAACTCAAGCCTTGTCTCGCACATTCACACCACCGAAATATTACTAGTTTTCCGTGTTTAGTTATTAATATTAAAGTTAATTTAATTATTATATTTTTTTTATTACCGAAAATACATCTATTGTTTACGGTCGTCATCCATTCCCATACTTCTAACATTGTCTTACGATATTAGATTATAATTAATTTAATTTGAACGATGAAGTCGTGTGATAAATTTCCATAATTTTTTTTCGAAAAAACAAAGCTCGATAATTCACACGACAACTATATATAATCATGTATGCCGTACCATAAAAATTATTTACTTTTTTCAAGTAAATCACAATTTATTGCGTTTAATATTAATAATTTAAGTTTAATTAAATCCCAATTTGTTTCTCCAAATGTAACTATCAACTACAATGGAATTTAGATTTAATAAAAAATTTATATCTAGAATTATGATTACATAAAAAAGCGAGATGACTTTTCAAATTCTAATCATTTCTATGTACAAATAGATGTACTACAAACTAATTAAAAGTGATTTAATAACAAAACAAGCTAGAGTGCGAAACCAGTATTGAAACGTCTATACATCTCTTCAAAACATTTTAGCTTCTAATCTTCTAAAAATCTCTCTAAAAAAGAACTCTAAAATTATGGGAATTCAGTTCCATTTCATCCATTTATATAATTTTGTTCAATTTTGTATAGGATTCGGTATTTTCAGAAAATCTTGATATCCTGTTTCATACTTTCCGTCAGTTTTGATACTGTTGCGTAATAAGTCCACATTTGCATCCTACTGAAAGACTTCGTAAAAATTGCTTGAAAATTTATTTAAGCCAAAAACGATTTCCTTCCTACCCGTATCGTGGAGAGACAAACAATAGATATGTATGCCTACGTGCAGCCAACGGAATAGCCAAATTGCACTAAAATCGGGTAACACGTTTGTCAGATGTGCTAAATAAAATTTATGAAGATAATATGGAAGGAAATTTCGTAGATCGGCAGTTACCCGGCAGCTATACGTTTATAACTAATAAATTTTAGGACAACTATTAAAACGTTTGTGAAAAAACACACGTTCTGATTTTGTAAATGATATTAAAATATTCACCCTATAAAGTTTATAGTATTTGTAAAGAAATAACAAAAGGAAATTCGAATCTTAAGACTAGAAAAAGAATTTTATTAAAGTTCACTTTTTAAAATACTTGACAGAGTGGATCACGTCTTATTAGATTAAGATCTTTAATAATATCACAGATGCCTAGGATTGTTTAATACAACGACGAATTGAGATCGATAAAGATATAAAGCATATATACTTTCTGAAATTCAAATCAAAAACATTTTCACAACCTGTCTATCTAATGAAATAGATTTCTAAACAAGAATCTAAATAACGTATGTAAATGCATGTCACATAAAATTTTCGATACCAAATTTCGATACCAAATTTCGATACCAAGTACTTTCTTTTAAACTTAAAAAAAAAAAAAAATAAATAAAATCCATTTAAATCAGAAGCTATTTTAATGATCCTATCAGAAATCAATAAATTTTTTCTTTGTGAAATTTAGTTATCATAAAATGAACAATTCATATTCAAATCACTTCATCTAATGCTGATGATAAATTTTTATGATTTTTTCTTTTTTTTTTTTGCCTATAACTTAGTATCACCTCATAAATGATCTGTAAAAAGTGGTTCATTCTATAATAATACAACACCAGAATAAAAAAAACCTTCCATAAAAGTACATAAGAAAAAATAAAAATACCATCAGATCAGGATAAAATCAAAAGAATACAGGATAGCTATAAAATTTCACCATCAAAACACTTCAAATTCAATTCAACGGGCATCTGAAGTGCAGATTTGGGCTATGAAGGAACCTCAACAAAAAAAAACAACAACATCAAAATTGGAAAAGTAAGAGAAGAAAATTACTAAAACCGCCATAAGATATTGGGAAAAATGAAAAAAGGTTTAGATTGGAAACACCCTCGACAAACTCTCATTCCAAACACAATAAAAATTTACATTCTTACAAGGACAACGGTTAAATAAAAAGGATTTCGTATGGATTTTTTAACATAAAAAGTCAATTTCTAGAAAATTTCTTTTATACGCGATATTTTGAATCAAAAATAAAGAAAAAGGTGTGAATTCTTGATTCATAATAGTCTCAAAAAAAGAAAAAATAAGGAAAATAACGTTGAATTCAACAGACCTAAACCATTTAATGTGATCATAGACAAATAGAGAAAATCTAACCCGGCATAATTCGAATAATTCCAAAAAAAGTCGTTTTGAACGAATCACTTGAAATATACAAGCTTTACAGTTCAATCGTTTAGGTTTTCTTGGAATTTAATTCAGAAAAAAAAATTTTTTTTCTATTCTTCCCGATATACGATTTTTCTGATCAATCACGAATAAAAATAAGGCTTTATGGCAAAAACAAAAAATATCCTTAAATTAGCATTTTTATGAGACGACAAGTGAAGAGTTTCGTCCAAAATCAAACACTAACGAAACAAACAGAAACACTTAGAAATATGAGAAGCAACAGACAGATTCCAAATGGAAATGAAATTATTTAAATTTTCAGGAAAATAACATGGAAAAATCGTATATATAGGAAAATGACATGAAATTCTATAATATGTGAAAAAAGAAAATATCGACAAAAAACTTTGAAGTAGAATAAGAAAGAAAAACATTTAAAAAAACAGCTATTTTAAACGATTCTAAAAGAAATATATGTGTGAGATGTTTTCCTTCGATTTGTTTGTTTGTATATCCAGTTTTCTGTTTGGTTCGATAGCCTATAAAGTGGGTAAATAAAAACGTTTCTGAGGCAAAAAAACAATTCTTATACTTTTCCGACAAAACATTTGGTTTCGACTTTTGTATCCTTAGGCATAACTCGAAAAAAGGGATTCTTAAACAATTGTTGTTTTTTCTTACATATTTTACCTTCAGAAATTATAAGAAACCATCCATAGTTTAAAGCCACAATTGGAATGATGATGTTTATGATGATGATATCTAACCCGATTCTTGTATGCAAATATTAAATTCAATAATTTGCTCAAAATACGAACACCAAGGATAACAATTTATATAGTTATATATAAGTTGCCATTTTCATCAAATCATAATGGTTCATAGAAAGGACTTTATTGATATTTCAAAAAATCATCTTAACTCGAAAATTGGTACGAAAGCCAATAGTAGACTTTTATTAGAAATGATAGAAATGCATTTCTTTCCATTAGAAATATACAAATATGCCAAAGCTGGAAAAGGTGCAAAAGGTGCAAAAGAAAATGAACACTGTGATAAAATATAATAGCGAGAATTTAGAGATGATGACAAGGACCAGAAACGACTACGACAGTTTTTTACTTAACGAAAAAACTATTATGTGAAATTTTTTTTTAAACATTATTCTCAAGAGTTTAAATGGATTTTTAAAATATTTCCTATATTTTGAACTACTTTTCCATTTTTCATCTGTTAAGAGGATTTCTTGAAGACTTCACTTTTCTTATATTTCTGCTATTATGTAAGAAATGGAATACCTAGTTCAAAATCTGTAATGTATTCAAGAGAGATACATATATCCCGATTAATGTAGAACTCTAGAAAATTCAAAGGAGAACTTTATTCAATTCAATCCGAATATATTACCTATTCTCGAAAGAAAGAGTTCACTTCGTCATATTCACTTATTTACATATAAATATTTAATTTAAGAACCTGTTGATATAATAATGATATAGAATTCACTAAATCACCGCGAATTTTAATAACCATCGTTATTTTGGTATGTCATGTATGTCATGTATGTCATGTATCCGCCAAGTCTAACTGGTAGCACTCGTTTAAAAGTTTCCCCCCCTTATTTATTTTAAAAGCTAGGCATTTTTTGATAAGATCTGGGGCCACCATGTTTTTCTCTAAATACGAATTAATTTCCGTATAATTAGATGAAATTAAAGACGAGCATTTTTACGATTGTGTACTATATTTGAATAGAATTTTCACATTCCGAACTTAACGACACTATCCACAATTTCTGAACAGTCTAAAGAGATAGCAAATATATTCATAAAAAGAACGCAGTTTGAAACTACAGGATAAGTATAGTGAAAGTTTAGAAGTCATATTTAGAATTTTGATATATAGAAAAGAAAATATGAAAATATTCCCAAATATTCCTAGGCACAAACACTAATATATGGTATATGAATAAATATTTCTTATTTGGTTTAATTCAAAATTCTTGAATGTCAGTTTTGGTTTGTATCCTATTATCAAAAATTTTTATCACTTTCGCGCCTCAGGTATTCGAGAAAAGTTTTCTTCAGAAACATATTATATATAGAAAAAGAGTCAAATCGAAACTAGAACAAAAACCGTATATAAGAAGTATCAAAGTATCTAACTCATAAAGAAGCATTCATGCATCTAACATTATCTATATTTGAATTTTCATCATCAGTTAAGAAATTGTATATCTTTGCAGAATGTTTTCTGGAATTTTATTAGATAGTAGTATTTATGCATAAATGTATATATAATTACAAAGTAAAGGATATTCTGAATTTCGTTCTTAACAGAAAAGATATATGAGCATAAATAGGGAAGGAGTGAAATATAAAATACGTTTTACAAAGTATTTCGAATGCGGGCGTAAAAGAAAATTCTTATATCACTATATTGATAATAAAGGACTCATAAATCTTACGAAAACTGCTCTAAGGAGTTGTGAATGATAAGTAATAAGTTTCTTCTTCATCAGTACAATGAGTTAGTAAAGATACTTTTGGGAATTTCTTCGTTATAAGACTTTTAATATGTGCTTTGTTACAATATATAAATGATTTGAATGTGTTCAAAACGTTCATTTTGCATGCTATTTATATGTTATGTACTGATATTATCCATTCAATTGGGTTATGTGTGAAATATACTATGAAATCTCAATAGAGAATGTAACAAGTGGAAAAATTAGTATAATAAGGAATTATTTAAGAAAATAAATGTTTGTATCGAAGTGATTCTTTTGTTGGATTTAATTGTTTGAATTATATTTTTTTTATGCCCTATGGTAGATATTACCAGAGAGTATATTAGTTTTGTCACTAAGTATATAACGCATAGAAATAATCATCGGAGAAGGGTTTAAACAAATGCTATAGATCTGTAAAGAATTAAAAGTTATATCGATTTATGCATAACCGTCCGTATATAAGATAACTTAAAAGGATTTAATTCGAAAGTTTGTAAACCAATTTCATTGAAATTTTTTTCATACCTTAACTACATAAATAGTCGATATTGCATCAAATTTCAATAAAATCGATAGAAGGATAATCAGGAAAGAAAATAATTGTGTGGCTCTGATTTTCTAAATAAATACTATCGACTTATTAATATCGATTAGAATTAAATTGTTTCCCTTTTGAATTTATTTATTCAAGCATTTCCATCTAACTATTTCGTCTAATAGGCTATAATACATTTTAAACCTTAATTCGAAATACCAATTATATTAAAGTCAATAATTTTATAAGCAAAATTTGTTCTCGTTTTCTTCCGAAAGTAATAATAGACTACGATTTCAAATGTTATTAATATACAAATTCAAAATTATAAAGTATACGATTTGAAAAGTTTCAACTAAACAAGATGTGTCATTTAAATAACAAAATCAATGAATTATTAAAATATAAAATTTTACATTATTTAAACAAATATGTTCTATTAAAGCGTATTAAATTTTCTAATAAATAATTGTACAAAAAATTAGAAATTAGTCTGTTGTTTAACATTATTACAGGAATAATTGTGTTAGTTATAAGTTCTAAAATAATTTTTGATATTTGTTATTAAAACTTTCTTTCCGAATGGAAGAGTCTCAGTGTGACATACTATTGTATATTAAATACTTACTTTAAATATATAGTTCGAAAAGTTATTTGCAAGCCAAATGATGAGAAATTCATTCAAAATTTAAAACAAGAGAAGAAATAACCGAAAAACCTCCTCGAACCTAGAAATTCTGAAATGACAATTACATAAACCAACCGAAAACTTTCATTCCCAATATCTATATACAGTTCGATGTACAGCATTTTCAGGTTCATATTGTATTATAAAATTTAGAATCCCATATATTCACCATATTCATAGTAAAGGGTGTTTTTTTTTGTGGAGGTATAGAACTTTAAAATGAAATAAAGCATGATGGTAATGGCTATGATATTGGCTTTATTAGAGAGTTAATTTTATGTCAGACTTCGGACATATGGGCCGAATATAGTGCAATCTGGAAGTCCAATTTTGAACCACTTTTTGGAGTAACTGAAGCCGTAAATCAATAATATATATAATGCAGCGAATGTTGGCTTCCAAATCGTCAATCGTCTCTGATTTATAGGCGAAGACTAGCGGCTTCACATAGCCACACAGAAAATAATCCCAAGGTGTTAAATCGCATGATCTTGAAGACCAATTCACAGTTACAGGTCCATTAGGTGAAATTATACGCTCATCAAGTGTTTCCTTCAATAAACTCATTGAGGCTCCCGAACCGAACCACAATTTTCGAAATAAATTTGCAAGCGTTGTTCTGGCGTTATTCTATTCATGATGAAATGGCAAACCAAAATGAGCTTTCAGCTGTCTATTTGGCTACCGCTGGAAAATGTGTTGCCGTTTCGAAAAACAAACCTCTAAAACAACCACCCGTTATATGAGAAATAGTAATATAAATCACCACCTATTTCGAAATTAAACTATGTCTGAACGTTATATCGTTCTATATTTAAAATACAAACAACAGGAAAATCTCCAATGGTACTACTCGAAACTATAGTTTCTGGAAAATTTCTAAAACAATAAACTGTACTGGGTGATACGGATTCAAATGATAATAATAAACGAATGAATGATATCGTTTCTATACTAACTTTTAGAAAAAAAATATATAGTTATATATAAAGATTAGACAAATTGACGGAAGGATTTAAATCAAGAATATATATATTGGAATTTTTTTTGTCTTCTGTAAATTTCTAATTTTCTGGGTCAGAACTATCCATCGTGATGGCATTATTCCTATATTCCATCGATTTGTCAGATCAATTTCGTATTTACATACACATACCATAGAAACTCATTTATCCTATATACTATATACTATCCTATACTATCCTATATACTATATATTTTCCAAATGAAATAAATATCACTATAGATATCAATGTCCTCATTCCATATTGTTCAAATTTTATTGAACTTGTCGGTTACGTTCAAATATTCTATAGAATAAAAAATTCTATCGGGTGTAATCTAGTTTGGATGCAATATTACATATAGGATTCCGATCCAGAACAATTATTTTCACTATTTGTATTGTAGTTTAACGATTTGTAATAGAAAAAAAAAAAACTGTAAAATAGAATTGAATTGGTCAATATTACTATTAAAATAGTTTTCACGAAATTCCATTTATGTCCAACTGGGAATTCGAATAAGAATTGTTAAAATGTGTAAATTCGAAATGAATTTAGTGGTTATCGCGGAATTAAATCGTTTTATAAACAGGTATAAAATTTTGAATCTATAATAGTTAGACTATTTTTATTTTGGCTTTTAAAATTTTACCAGGACTTACAAATTGAATGGAAATTGGAAATCAAACTGAAGAGGTACCTCTTTCGATTTGTAAAAGCAAATTAGAAATAGCATCCTAAAAAGTATTTACATTGTGGAAATTTTAAATTGTTTCATTTCATTGTTACAACTGATTTATATAAATAAAAAATAAAAACGTAATAAAAGTGTAGAACTACTGTGGTGGACCAAATGTCTTCTTGATGCTTCATTAGGTCAACATATAGGCGATGATACCGTCTTAATTACATTAATCGTCTCGTTTAATACTTATTTCCCTTATGCACCCACTTAAGACGTTCTTGTCTTTTAACATATGTTGGGCTAATGAGATATCAAAAAATCTTTGGCCATGCACACACGCACAAAAAATGGATACACCTCGATTTACAATCAATTTATTGAAGTAACAACATATTATAATTGAGAGCTTTAGAATTAGCTTTAAATTTCCTAAACTATGATTAATATTTTACTCAATTGTCAGTTCTTATAATAAAAATCGTTAAAATTTGAAATGTACTTCTTAGACATTAATAATACCAGATTTCTTACAGGTCCAACGAATGATCAAACTTTTCCTGTCATTTAGGAAAAGTTATCTTAAGCAGATATGAAGATAACATACTCATTTATATCAGGTTTATCACGCTATTCATTAATCATGTTTGTTTTCTGCAGACTTTGTATATAAGGATCATAAATGTTTTCGTAGTCTACCGCAATCATCCTTTACGAAATTCATCATTCTCTTTTAGACTTAATATCTAGATTTTCTACACATTTTAATTTTCATCATCGTCATCATCCTTCCATAGGTATATAAGCTATCAAGCAATACTATAATTCATATATGTACATAAGGAAAACTCAACTTGTCGAAAGTTGAAAAATCATTTTCGCATACAATTAATTATTTTGGAACCCAGAGGCATATGCACTAAAACATCTCAGGATTTTCTATAGTCAAATAAAGTATATAAGTACAATGAAATACTAATATTAGGATTTTGAATGAGTGTTTTTACAGGAACAAGAAAAAAATCAAAGGTAAAATTGAAAATATATGAACAAATAAAAACAACAAGAGGCAAGCCCAGACTTTGACTTATGACGGTAAATAATGATTATTAGTTTCATATTTGTTTTTTCTACCTTTAATAAAAAAAACCTTAGAAAATAGAGAAAACCGAAGAAAATAAATTTTCGTCCTCACTAAACTTTTTCATATAATTCCATATTCTCAGAATATTTAAAAGTTTGAACTCTTTGAAGACTTTTATTTGCCTCCACATTTCCATCATAGATATTCATATTTAATGGTTATTTTATATTTATTTGTTCCGGAAAGTACTTGAGACATAAAAGTGCACGAAAAGGTTGTGATTACTTTGATTTTATGAAAATCAAATAGTTGTAATAACAATTAAAGTGGAAAACTTCTTCAACAATTCTATTATGGTAAATTAATAATTCGAAAAATTGCATAACTTTTCTTTAACTTAATAGAAATGACGGTCTTTTTCATTAAGAAAATTTTTGATTTATTATATTTTGTGTACAATAGAATTAAACTCAAATAAAACGAAATAATAAGAACTAATTTTGTTAGAACTTAAATTTCGAAAGTTCTGAACATCAAAGCAATTTAATTTCATAATTATCTGCTAACTTGCAAAATTCACAGAAGAGCATTCTCATTAAAATCAAAATTTAAAATTTTTTGGTTTAAAATATTTAGTACTAATTTAAGTCAAAATATAAAATACGAACAGTTTTAGGGTATTTCGTTATTAGTAGAGACTGCATAGAAATGTAGCACTGCTCGTATCTTTTAAATTTTCTCAGAGCAAATGTTGGTTTTTCAGTTATCTTCAATGATTGTTTGCATATGTAAATTGCTCCATAAATTGAAGTAAGCAATGAATGAGAGAACTCAACATCACATCCTGGTGCAGTCATAATTTGTGCAGCTCTCAAATGTCGACAGATATGGCGTTTACATGGCAACTTCAAAATTGACTTGAGATCGACTTGAAACTCAAATTTTCAAGTTGATTTGAAGTCAATGTGGGTTTACATGGACGATTTTTGGATTGAAGTCGACTTCAAGTACATCATATAAATGCCACAATTGTCTACTTTAAAGTACAAACAATGCAGCTCTACTACAAACTAATGAAGAAACCTTTCTGAAAAATTTTTGCTCAAATTCATAATAAATTCGAAACACTCTTAAATTTATAAATTAGTACCTCTGTTAATGTCCATTCAGTACTTGTTAGTCGTCTGTAACAAATTTATGAATCAAAAAAAGAAAAATTATTTTAGTTCTAATAAAAGCTAGTAAAATACTAAATTTCTGTTTTTTCCACCAAATTTATTTAAAACACATTTATATTATTTAATTCTAAATTCGATTTGAAATTAAATTAAATATGCGTAAATAAGTTGGATTTAATATTTTTGTAATTATATGATATTTCCTATCAAAGGAAAATATTCACTTTTAATAAAGTTTCCGCAATTAGATTTTCTGTATTTAATCAATTTTTGAAATGAGTTCTATATTATTATTCATAAAATGAACGAAAGTCTAGACTATGACTGATTTAAATTTGACTCAAACCTATATTAAAAAACCAGGCCTATTCAAACTAATAATTTCCTGGTGCTATATTTTATACTAAAATAACGACAGATTAATTATAATTAAATCATCAACGATATTTGTTTATATGTATATAAACAACAATTATTATGACAACTTCATAACATCAGAAATTCCATTTCGAAAAGACATAAACTTGGTTCTAATACAGAATTATTTCAATCCCAATAATGATGATGATGAACAGACATTTTAATTCTCTACTCTACAAGGTTTTCTAATTTAAAACATACAGAAACTTAAGATCGGCATAAAGACCATTTTTTGATACCCTATGGAAGAAATTGGAGTCATAGGTAACCAAATTAACAAGTTAACTCCTAAGAAAATAATAACCAAAAGTAATAATAATATACTCTAATTAGCAGGTAGCCTAGGGCCTGGACAGGCTTCGTTTTTCCTAGAACTTGGATCGATTTTATTGCAATTTAACAGAACATTGTCTGTTTATGTAAGTAATGTAATGTCAACAAACTTCTAATTAAATCCAAATGACGACAAAATTTTGTGATCATCTTGGTTTATGACTTCGCACTCTCTGGGTCGATTTTAATAATAACCAAATAGAAATCGGATAACCCGATTTTGAGTTATCTTGTATACGGGGATGGATAGACCATGCATATAAATCGATATAACTTTTGATTCTCTAGATATTTATAGTGTCGAAACTCTTCTCCGATAATTATTTCTAGGCGTCACAAATATAGTGCCAAAACGAATATACCCTCTGGTAGTACTTACTATAGGGCATAAAAATAGACCTAGTCTAAATTTTAAAACTAGAAAATGAACTGAAATTTCTATACTAATAGAAAGAACCAAATTCAGTGAAAATGTTATTTTCAAAATTTAATCAAACCCAGTTTATCTAAATGAAAATTAAATATTTATTCTAGAAGGTTTGTTAAAATTAACGTAAAACAAAATTCAGAAATTCTTTTCATATAACATGTATACACATACAATGGCTGTATAGACTTTTCTTTTATAGTTGCAAATTGCATTTTCATATACGAACAAATCGTTCTGTAAATCCATCCATGTTCATCTCATTTTTGTCAAATTTTGGTTGATAAAACAAATATCATACTAAATGAAACTGAATACATACAGGTATATGTAAATCATATCAGGTACGTGCGAAAAGATTACCTACATATTTTTACACCCAACTCTTTTCTTTACACACTTTTCTTTTACACGAATTTGAAGTCGCCTGGTTCAAAAAAATCTTCCTTTTTAGAAAGGAGATTTATTTGATCTAATATGACTTCACTGTCATTGTATTATAATTATGTACGTGACCATGAGCGATCTAGTAGAAATTGTAGTCTTTCGTACCAAAAAATTCACGCTCTTACCACACTTCAAAAATTAGACAGCTCTATGCTCTATAATGTAGTAGTGACTGAGGAACCATCTTATTCGATAGCTCTGACCTACTGATTTCGTATGACATTTACATAACCTATTGTATCATTAAATTGTTTAAGTTTATTAGCTCACAATATTTAATCAGTTGTTCATGTTATCAGCCATACATACTGCTATCAATTATATTTGAACAATTCTGACCTTAAGAAATTTAAAAAAAAGTCTTTTTATCTTCAAAGTCACAGTTTTCAGTTTTTTAAACTAAAATATATTTCTTCATTTCATCGTACACGGATTTCGGAACTAGAACGTATCCCCAATTTTACTTTATGAAACTTATCTTTTTTTGCACGGATTTCTGAGGACTTATATACCATGTAAAAAAGAGAGTTGAGTGTATATGTACACCTTTCGGATTGTATATTTTCATAATCAAAAGTACATATAAAGATATAAATATGTTGGAATAGCAATTTTCATCAAGCACCTGCATTAATGGTTTTCCGTATTTATTTTAACACCATGACATATTTTCATATGATACATAAAATTTCATTTGAGTAATGAAAAACTTGTCTATTTTCACTTTCCCTATTCTCCTATGGGAAATGTATTTTCTATTCATAGGACGATGAAATGTGGAAATTTTTTTTTACCCGGAAATCCATCATAAAACATGTAAGATTTTTTGATAAAATTTTCTTAAAGTGTCGAAACTAATTATCAAAATAAAGTACCAGAGTTTCTGAGGTAAACATATTACGCATTCAAAATACATAAATATAGTTTCATCCTCATACTGATCTCATCTGGGATCCAATTAAAAGCTTTCAAGATGAATTTTTCATAGAAAGTTTCTTCAAAACTTGTAATCAGAATAAAGTTAATGACAGAGAATATAGGGTGAGGTACGAATGAATTATCAAAACCATGTCTATTTAAGACGCGTTTTAAAAGAATTAACTAAAAGTCCAGAACAATGATAATATCTTTAAAATATGTGAATGGTAAATGCAAAAGGTATAAGACCAATTACGTGTATGTAACGCTTCCAATGTCTTTATTGCCTTTCATTTACTTTATGAAATTAGTTGTGGCTAGGCGATTAGATTACATTAGATTATATAATAGAGTATTCTTGTACTGCGTCTTTAAGATCTATTGTACCCCGTTTTCTTTGGTGCAGTCGTTTGCTTAGGCTCACATTCTAAAGCACCTCCTCCAGACCTATTTCTCTTAGGAATTTTAGAGAGATTGTACCTCATTTGGGGGGAAGTTGTATGCCCCAAACTATTTCCTTTGTCTGCTTCGCATTCAGTGAGTATGTGCATTGGAGTCTTTTCCTCAGCCTCGCGGGCTAGGCAAAAATTCAATATTTCAAAATTTTCACAAAGTTTTCAATACATCTCTCTCATAGAGAAAGTCATATAATATTGTATTGCATTTAATTTCATTAAAAGAAAATGCCTAATGTAGTTTCAGGAAACAGAAAAAATATAGACCTAAGTAGAATGATCTAAATTTTATTTTAATTGAATAAAGTTTCAAAATTCTAAGGATTTCCTTTCTTTGCTGAAATCAATTTATCATAATTAATTTAATAGAATTTAATTAGAATAAAAAGAAGGAAATTTATGTGAAACATCCTAAATCAAAAATAATTAGAAATTCCGTGACATTCATTGCGTGATAAAAATTTAATTTTCTTTATTAAAAAATCGGATCGTTTAAATTCATTTTCTAATTAAAGGACATTTTAAAATATGTAGTAATATCTGGTATTAGTTCATTGTTAAATTTTAATCAGTACACAAATAATTTCCATCCGTAATGAACATGGAAAACGTTTTAAGTAATTACTTCCAAATCCATTAAATTACAAACAAATCAATTTCAAGTCGATCAAACATTTGAAATTGAATGAAAACACGAATAAAAGTTCAATAAGGCTGGGGTATGATTTCCGATAAAAATTTAATCTCAATCTCAGGTAGATGATGAACAAAGTTATAAGAAAGTTCTTATATCGATAAAAATGATTATAACTTTCTCACATTAAATCATTTTTGATTCAGATTACAAAGAGTTTCCTTTCAATCTTTGTCGTTATTACAAGTTTTTTCTGGTAAAAGTCATTCACTCATCAAAATGAATATATTTCACCACAAAGTTAAAAGCATCTTCCATATATGAGAAAAGTAAGTAAAAAAATCCATTTCGTCCATTTAACTCTTAAGAGCTTTCATGTACACGTACTTTAAAGGATTCACTATATATATATGAAATCCTTCAACCATAGTTAAGATATTTTTACCTTTTTCCTTTTATCTTTATTGAAGATATTTTCTTTATTTTTTTTTTTTTTTTGGTTTTTCGGTTCTTTAACTTCCACACAATCATAAAATAATTTTTTTCTGTCGTCTTCATGATCATCATCATCATAATCAACGTCTTCTGTAGTCGATTGTTAGTTTCTTTAAAATCCTTGATTTGGAGAAAAAAAAAAGCTTTTATTTTTAGAGAAGTTTTTCCTATTGTATAAAAGTTAAGTTTCTCATATCTGGCAAATTGATTTTTCTTTTTCTATAAATCTAGTTGATCCGATCGTTTGTAAAAGTATGCTTTAGTTCAAGAAAAACTTTAAAAGTTATGAACTGTATAGTAAATGATATACGGTAAATCACTTAAGGATATCGAAAACAGAAATATAATTTAAAATTAGTATAAAACTTTAGAAATATATATTCATACGTATGCAGTTATACAGTCATCCTCACTGTAATGCGGTATATGTATTCTGCGTTCACGTTATAGACTGACTTCATGCAAAATAGTATGATATTAAGGTTTATGTCATCATATTTTGTGTAAAAATTCCTAAATTCGACAATAAACATTACTTAGACATTCACTATATCTTAAGAGAGTATAGTTTACGGTATCCTGAATCCGAACTGAATATTTTCGCAATGATGTCGGTGCATCTAGCTGTCTTTATCGTTTAGGCAAACTATTTAATCTATACCATTCTATACCAACGATCTAACTTTGTTTCAACAAAAAGTACTGACATCATGACATAACAATTTCGTTACAATTTCATATAGAAATACATTTTCCAAGTTTTATAAGTTTCCCTCTAGCTATATAGAGGAGGTACGGCCTGCTGTGCTAACTTTTATTTTGTATTCGCGAAGATCGTTGGATTTTTTTTCTCTAAGAGTATATAATAAAATTGTTCCACTCAATTTCGCTTTTAATTTAATTTTTCGCCTAAACATAACTCTATGCTCATCATCTTAAATCACGAACTATATATTTTGGGACTCGGTACTTTTTGAGATGAAATTATTTATTTTAAAGCCATATAATAGAAAAGAAAATACAAGAACTCAAAAGAAATGGGAAGAAATTGTTTAACTAAAATCATGAATTTGTCACAAGGCGTTAACAATATGTCAGTATCCGTCGTTTTATTTATATATATTTTTTTGTCAGCTGACAGTGAAATCCGAAAGAAAAAGAGCTTAAAGCATTTTCCCACGCCATTTCAAGGACATTAAAATTGAAATCATCATCCTATCACAAGGCTTTTGATTATCACCCAAAACATACAACAAACAAAACGGGAAATAAAAAACGCTGAATGAATTTGTAGGACTTTTTTCCATTTTCTTTTTTTTTTTTTAGGAAAACTTACAAAACGGATTTCGTTTATTTTTGTTACAATTTTCGTATTTTTTCTATTTTCTTCGACTTATTTTGTCGAGATTAATTGAAACAATTCAAATAACAAGCCTATGCCATTTTATTAAAATGGAAACTTATTTTTCAACCAACTTGAAAAAGTGGAATGATAATAACGTAGTTTTCATTTTCCGGGAAATATAACTTTAAAATATTTTCCCAGTTTTGGTGATATTTCTTATGATCCAGTTTTTGTCAACAGATTTATGATTTCACATGGAATATCCTTGGTATATTAGATATTGTATGAAATGATACAGATATTGGCATGTCCGGATACCTCCTATGTACTATAATTATGTATTGAAGATTCTATGCTCCCACAATTTCTCAGGTTTCCTAGCAAAAATCTGTTCAAGGCGATTTTTAATGTCGTTCAAAGAATTCAAGTTCTAGCCGTTAAGAAAATTATATGTTGAGATATGTTCCAATGAGATTTTTTTGGAAATCGGCACGAAGTTTCCGAATAACTGAATATCGAATATTTTGCTATCTAACTAATATTAGATGAAATCCGAAAGTAATTTTTACCGTGATAACAGTGAAATATTCAATCTAAAAATTCACATAAAATTCGATTTACCTGAAACAGAGATTCAAGACAAATGAAACTTGCATATGTTTATAATAACTTTTACAGTACAGATCATAAATAAAACAATGTGCATCAGAAATAATGCATTTCGTCACTCTTAAAAGTACAATAACACTATTCAACTATAAGAGTTAGTGAATCACATTATCCATGGCACAATAAGAGAATAGTATATTCTTCTGTGCATCCATGTTATCAAGTTATTCCATCATAATGTCGATATAGATATATCCATTATTACGAAAGTCTAAGATCTTTTATAGAATATCCTTCCTCCGGAAGATTTTCAGTTCTTTCTTACTTTTGTTTCTGTACAAATTGTACTCCACGGGGGATGATAATAATAACTGCATATATATCATTCAATATGTACGCTTATATTGAATTTACTTTTAGTACACTATTTTAACTTTGAATAATTTATGAGTTTTTCACTGTATTTTGTTGCGACCATGTAATATGCTACGAAAAGCACATAGATTTTACTTTCGCGAAAATGCATTTCGTTTTTATAATGGTTTTGGGGCTATAATGATAGAGTAGAATGGATGAAAAGTTATTATAATTTGTATAACTTTAATATTTAAATCGTGTATAGTATTTATGTTTCATTTTAAGTAGAAATTAATGATAAATTAAAATATTTCCTTTTATACATGCGACAGACCATCAGGTTCGTTTAACTAGTTTAATGCAAAAAGCTGACTTAGAATTGTTGTCTGCCATGAACTAAGAAAAGTTAACGACATTGGATAAGTCTGTTTTCGCGGGTTTTATATCGTTAGTTCTGTTTCACGGTTTGCCTACTTCAAAAAGCTTAACGACATGCGTGAACCTATCGATCGGTCGTAAAGAAAAGTACAAAAAGTACTAGTTTAAAGAAGCTGGTCTGTCAACGAAAATTGACTTAAATTGACTTAAGATACCCCAGTTGTTTCAAACTACTTATTTTTTAACTGGGTTTCTCCTAGTCTGCCGCAAATTTAAGTTCAACGAATTAAATCTAAAAAGGTAACAACCAAAACTTTCTCGTTTTTACAAATTTGCTCTAATTCGCACATAGTCTGGCCCATAATAGCGTAAATCCATTCGGCAAAACTATATTCAAATCAGTATTAAAGTACACCGAAAAAAATTATATAGCCAGATTTATTACAAATGTGGTAATATATTATCTAGTACCATATCTACCATAGAGTGTACAAATTTCAAGTTATTAAATTAGAACGTTTTACAAAATTCTGGAAATGATTTTCTAAAACTTTATTAATCAAGTATTTTCGATAATCATTTCTGATATCGTTTTTTTTCATCGTTATTATCCATAAAATAACAATTTTCAATTATCTTTAAAGTACCGATTGTTAAAGTAAACGATTTTTGAACGCTAAACTTTATAAACACAATCGACTATATCCGTGGAGATTAAATGCTAATCTTTTTGTCTTAAAAATTTAGTTACGGAAACAACAACTGACAAATATTGATATCGGATATGATTTTATGATATTACGATATTATATTTTCTTCATAATATAATAAATAACCATTGTGAATGAATTTGAATTTATATAGTGCAGTTATAGGGGATTTTCAGATTATTTTCATTTGCATACATTTAGGCGTTAATATATATATACAGGGTGAAGTAAAAGTATATTAAGAAGATCGTAAAAATTCGTTGAGTTTGGAATTCGGTGTGTGTCTCTAGTTCAGTGATTCTCAACCTTTTTTTTGTTGCGGTACACTTTTAACAATTTCAAAAAATTTGGCGGCACACTAACAATAAAATAAGTGTAAAAGGATAAATTTGGCGGCACACATCAAGAATTTGGCGGCGGAACATTGGTTGAGAATCACTGCTCTAGTTAGATGGTAATGCGATAAAGATTTTCAAATATACAATTTTCTATTTTCGATACCAATTATTTTCCGACGTCCTTTGGCTCAGACTTACGAGATTTCGAATGAATCTACTAATTTTTTAAAAGCTTTACCAGATACTAACTAACTATGCCCAATTAGTCGATTTAAAGTGTTTCGCGATAAGAGATATTAAGATCGTAAATTCAGGCAGCGCTGTGTATTCCCAAGAGCAATTTTTGTTGGATTCTTGCTAAAATGCAATTTGTGGTTGACCCAAATAATTAACAAATATCAAAGTTTAAAACAATATTTTTAATATGTAATTATCGCAATTGTTATTAGTTTAATTGAAACATTATGGTTACACATTTTAAAATGGGTTTTCGGTCAAATTATCATGTTTCATTTTGTTCCAATTAAAAATTATTTTTATAATGAAATTTTTATATATAAGTTGTTAATGGTTAAAATTTCATAAATTTCCTCAAAAAACGAAAAAAAGAAATGCATTATTAATTAAAATATAATTTTCAAAAACACAGAAAAAACTGTAATTTTTGTTTCAAAAAAAAAATTTATAATTTTTTGACTTTCCATATTAATCCTTTTGCGAATTTTCATTTACTATATTCATTCCCATTTATGCCCATTTTTGTGGTTCTATATTTGCTTCATAAATCCATATGTCCGACCACCCATTTTTTCAATATGAAAAATCATTGACCCTGATATAAATATATGAAATTCGTCGTTTCTACAACATTACAATACAGTTTTCAATCCAAACACTGCAGAATCGGATATGAATGAATTTTATGGATTTTTTTCTTTATGTCGGTGCCGAGTGGGTTAATATGCAATTCGAAAGCTTTAAATTATGTTTCGCAAAATCTTTTGTACAATGTTGAAAACCATATGCAAATCCGTTCAATATGAAAATAGAACTACAAAATAATAGAATGAAAATTAAAATAGTTCTGATGATAATGTTTACTGAAAGAATTTAATTTGTGGTTCTGTTAAAAATGCCTGTGACATATGAAATTAGTTTTTATACATATATTGTAGTCTCATAAAAATGATTTTAATTTTGATTGGATAATTTTTCTACAAATTAATATGTGGTTTTATGTATTTCAATATTGTTGTTAAATCAAAGGAACTGAACCCATTAATCACTAATAAGTAGGCGCATTTTTGCACATCGTTCCGCAAGAGCAGGAATTGTTGTTGTATTCAATGTAAAATTTTGCTCTGCTCTGGAGTAACTTGTGAAAAGATTTGGAAAGAAGATACGTTCCAGAATCTAAGGCCTACAATAAAAATTGAGAAACTACTGTAAAAATTCTTTAATTTTATTAAAAAAAAAATTTCCAATACGAACGAAAAAAATAGCAATCAAAGATAAATCGATAAAATAAAAATTTATCTCTCAATTGTGGTAAATTTAAAAGTGCTTTCAATCAATATGAAAAAGGTTTGATTTATACAAAATATAGAAAATCTATTTGAAATTTTCACAAAATCCTTTTCTTTTCCCTTACTTTAAGGTATAATAATTTACTATAGATTTTCAGTAATGTAAATTGTTGCCCCTTTTTTTGAAAATAAATTTGTTGAAAAAGAGAAACCAAATAAAACAATATCATTTGAAAAGGCCTTTTTGACTTTTACAAAAGACGTAAACAAGAAAATGTGTCAGTCGATAAGATATGGGATATAAAGCAATATATCCTTAAGGATAATAATGAAACTATTGTAGTAACAAAAAAGAGATTTGCTATATTGAAGATTTGATTGAATGATATGAAAAAACCACAAAAAGATCAAAAATATACCCCAAAAATGTTAAAGAAACATTATATGGAATAATACCATACTTGTCGACAATATTTTTCTAGTCATTAAGTAGATTATGTTAAATTTTAATCATTCCATGAAAATTTATATAAATATTGTAGCATAGAAACTATTTTGCTACATATCGTAAGCCTTATGGACATAAATCTGTTTGAATTTGTATTAATATATCCATGAATTCTTTAAATATTATATTTCTGTTAATAGAGTGTCTCAATCACAAGGTTGTTCAATAGCATATGTAATAAAGTCAAGTAGTAAATTGTTCAAGAAATGTTTAAATTATCAAATGTCAATCAAACCTTTTGAATTGAGCTCTTAGATCAAAGCAATGTAAAGTCTAGACTAAAAATATGATCATATATCTAATATACGAAATCAATTGAATATCTTCATGAATAAAACAGCATCTGAAATGAGTGAACATTTAAAATAACGTATAAAAATCGACGAATTGAATTGATAGACATAAAACGAAAAATCATAGCAAATATAATATTATATGTGATAAAAATCTAGTGTATTCATATCATTTCAGGCCATAGGGCAAAATACAAGAAAATATCAATATACTACGTTATATGTGCTTGTTCAATATACAATATTATTTTCGATCAATAAATATTTCTATTGGAAAATAGATTGAATATATTTGTATTATGTTATACTGTAGTATATAGACATTGCGAAGGATGGTGTACCAATATAAAACTTGATATGCAACTATACTTTATGCCACTTTTTCATAGTAATAATAAATTATGAAGATTTATAAAAGACATAAATGGTGCAGCAACAAAGTTCTGTGATTTTTGCTATAGAAACCAAATGAAATTATGTTTTTTTCTTTAAAGTAATCTAATTCAAATTGAATGTAAGTGTTAGAATGATTTAATAGTGGTTCAAATGAGTGTTCAAAATCATTTTTTTATATTACGTCCAAAGCCTTTTGAATGGCCCCTTCTGTTGTGAAGTTTCAACAACTGAAATTTGGTTGTTACAACTGAGTTTTCAGTTCTCACAACTAAAATTCGGTTATCAGAACTAGGCAAAAGCTTGGTGATTTTGGACTGATAAGAAAACTGTCATAAAATTATGATAACGCTAAAACTTTAAGGATTTCTTAAGACATTAGGTTGAAAATGGCACTAAAAGTTGATTAGATATGTATATTAGAAAAGTGCCCGAACATTATGTACACGTAGCAAAAGAATGGTTCCAATCAATTAGTCTGATGGGAACTATATATTAAAATTATTTCAATTGTAAATAATGAAATCAGAAAATTATTAAAATTAATTAAAAAAATGACAATTTATTAGTGCAATTCCAAAATACCGACACTTTTTAGCAAAACATATAAACACATCTAATTTATACTTATATAGGCTTTTAAAACTAACATACTACATACATTAGGATATACGTAACCCCGAAAAATTGTTTATCATAATAATTGTTGACATATAAATAGAGTAAATATTTCGTTAAGTGTTACGCACCATAATCCACCCAAATTTTGATATGAATAACATATATTAACACTTATAAATTTACACTCTGAAAGTTTGTTTTTCACTGAAATACAACAACAACAACAACAAAAACAAATACAAAATAATATCAATAATATCTAAACAATTTTCTCATACCATATTTCCATATGGAAAAGCTCCATATAAAAACGTTATATTTTGTATATTAGAGCTTTGAAGAGGGTTTCGGTTGACAAAATTGTTTCTTAGTTTAGGACAAGAAACAAGAATATAATATAAGAAAATCCTTAGAAAGACGAAAGAAATAGCAAAAAAAAAAAAACAGAATAGATAACACCCTATATAGAAGGGTTCGCCTTTAAGTGCTTATACTGGAAAAATTAAGGAACCGAAAAATGGTCTAAAGTTTCAAAATGTGAAGAAAAACACTACAGTATTATTTTTTGTAAAGGATCACAGAAATATTAGGTATATACTTTTATATCCATTCCATAGAGGTTATTCGATCTATCTAATGTTGAGAAGTTTTCCTTATTGTTTAGGTCAATAATTTCTCTTTTCCTTTCTACGTTTTTTTTTCTTTTTTTTTTTGGGAATGTACACACGCAGGAAAGCATATTCGTTTTTCCAAAAAGTACAACAACAAATAAAATTCTTAAAGCATATATTATACTATAAAATACTATACTGTTAAAGTTCATATAGATTGGATCGAAGGGAAAGAAGGAAAATTAGTTGGTATATCAAGGAAGAAGTCCTTCTTCAAAATATATTTTACATCGTCTGTAAAAAGATTTGAGGAGGAAGCTGTTTTCTTTTTCTTTTTCGTATTTTCGATTTTCATATATCTTTGTGAAAACGAAACCCAAAAACGTAAAAACGATTTTTATTTAATGTTAGACCATTAATTTCATGATCCTCTGATTTTGATTTGTATAAACTGCAAGTTGTTTTTGCCATATCGATACTCTATGTAAAAGGGAAATTCCACTCAGTATTAGATTTTCCGATGAAAATATTTCTCACAATATTTTTTCCAATTTTTTTTTTTTTCTGTTGTATAGTCGAATAAAGATGATAGGGATTTAGAATTAGGTTATATATATTGGTATATATTATCTGAAATAAATAAAAAAAAAAGGAAGAGAAATATTCGAAGGTATGAAATGTATTTGGAAAATTCAAAGAATTTATCGTTTTCTATAAGAAATGAATATGAAGGTAATTTTTAGTCTTCAAAGGGCTATATACCTATTTAACCCAGAAAAAGTAAAGAAAAAAAAAACACCATGAAGAAAAATATATAAGCAAAAGAATTCCAAAATCTATCTTCTAAATTCATGGGATTTAAACGGTGCAAAACAGATTGTGCCAATCAGGCAAATTTTAAATGGTGTATTTTTACTACAAAAAAAAGAGAAAAAAATCAAGAAATTGAGATGAGGTTTTTTCACTTAAAGAAATCTTTCTTGTATTTCAATATTTTCATGAAAATTCCTATATAAATTGCAAAAGGTTTTCAAAATAATATGAAACAATAATTTTTACTTGTTTTTTTTTCAGTTTCTTGGAAAGATAAAGTTCAATTGGAAATATCGCAGGTGTTTTGAGTGAAAAATAATGTCTAAATAAATTTTCGATTTTTCTTTTCATTTCATTTGGAAAAACAGTAGACTGAAAATAATTTGAATATATATTATTTCTAAAAGTATATAAAACGATTTTAAGGAGATCCCACGCAATTGTGAAGAGAGAAAATAAAAGTTTTCGTTAATCTAACTGAATTATATTTACTAGAAATTTATTTATCATTTAATTAATTTTTTTCCAGTTTTCATGAAAATGGTTAAAGTTGAAATTTATAAAAATTTTAAGTTTTTACTTTATCTATGCATTACGTAGACAGTATATGGAATTATAGGAGCCGGCACGTGTATATCAGTGCATACCAACTAGATCCCATCACTTGTTCAGACTCAAGTATCCTGGTTATTTTTGTGCAGATTAACATAGCCAAAATTTAAACCAAAAATGAAATGAAATTTGAACTTTAGATAAAAAAAATAAAATATAAAAGAAATCCATGAATCATTACTGACAATAGGTCTCTTAATACGTCACGAAAACGTAATACGCAGTGTAGAATCTTGTATTTTGTATAATAAACAATAAAATGGCTAGGACGTGGGGTGGTACCTACGCTTGACATGACTCTGTTCATAGCTAAAACACTACAAGTGTATTAATTCACACCATGTAATTGTTTCATTTGTTTTAATTTCAATTTTCATATTAATCCCAGTATAGGGAAAGTCTTGCGCAAGAATAGAAATTTTCTTTCTTTGATTATTTACAAAGTAAAGTTGGCTAGTTTAATGAAATTTCTTAAAAGTAATTTTAGTTTTTCTTCACCAAATTGTTTGAAATTTGTTTTTGAATTTTCTAATTTTCACATTTTTTGTTTTAATTAAATTTCTGTAAAAATGGTGAAATAAGAAAAATCTTCGATTGAAAATATAAAATTCATGACCATCAGAAATCTTATGTTATCCTTTCGCAAGAATATAAACTTTATTTCTTTATGTTTTCCTGTTTAGCACTTAACGCGCTCAACCAATATTGAACAAGAAAACATGAAAATAAGAACAAGTTTTGTAACTTTGAAACAAATTGTGAACATTGGCTAAACTGAAAATGACAATCCTGTTCCTCGAGAAAAATAGTAAAACGATGAAAAACTGAATCCCTTGAATGTTATAAATCGTAATTTGTATAGAAAATATCTAAAAGAATATATGTTTGTTCATATGTATGTAGTTTCACTTATGTCACCGAGTTTTTTGCAAAGAAAAACAATCCAACTTGCTTCATATCTATCTGCACTTTCACACACAACTTAGTTCCGGTTTTACTGGAATTTCATTTTCCATGCCCATTCATCGCTTGTAATCTTTGGGATAATACCAAAACTATTTAACCACATGCAAAATATAGTATACAACTGATATTTGGGTAGCTCAATAGTTTACCATGTTAAATTATACGAAATATCTGTATATTTTGGCATTGAAATAGTTTTTATACAGTGAAAGTGTTAAGTTTGTAAATTTATTGTTTCAAACGTTTATAATTCAACCAAATTCCGCCATCCAAAACTGCAAGAAACTGTGTAGGACCTATAAGATAATCATTTCTTGTCTTTTTGTTGACAGAAATTTTCCAATTTCGAACAATTTCAACAACACCTGCTTTCGATTGAGCCAATCCAAATTTCATTCCTTTAAAAATAGAAAAATATTAACTATATTTATTAAGAAATTGATTTAGATATAGATATACCCAAACAAGTTCTAGGTCCATCCCCGAAAGGTAAAAATACTCCCATATCTTTATATTTTTTAACTCCACCATTATCAGGACTAAATCTATCAGGATTGAATTCTTCTGGATTTGGATAATATTCTTCATCATGATGAAGACAATAAATAGGAATTTCTACTACATTGCCGTCTTCAAATTGAATTTTACCACCTTTAGCATTTATAAACTCACAAGGTTCTGTACATATCTTTCCTAAGATCATTGCAGGAGGAAACATACGTAAAGTTTCTGAATTTGGAAAATTTTAATTAATAACATTTTGATTGAAATTTAAATATGATATATTTTTTCTGCTACCATTAATACATTGATCCAGATACGGTAGTTCATTTAATTTTTCGAATTCAATTTCTCCAGTTTTTGCTGTAGCTTCTTCGATTTCCGATCTTAAACGATTTTGAACATCTTCATGTCGTGCGAGCTTAACGGTTTATTATAATTATGATTGAAATTAAAATTATTAAGAAAAAGAGATTATGTTACCATATGCAAACAATGTGAAATTAAAATACTCGATGTTTCAAATCCGTCAAGGAAAAATGTTAGCGTATGTGCAGCCATATCCAAATATGATAAGTTCTTTTTCTCGTCCAATTGAATTAAATAGTTAAGAAAATCAGCTCGATCAGTTTTATTTTTCAAACGTGCAGTTTTAGCTTCTCTCATTAATTCAATAAAAAAATTTTCTATACTTTTTGGTATAAATGGATGGCTATATATTTTACGGAGATTGGGAAATATTGAAATTGCCATAAAGTATATTTTAGTTGCCAGAGACATGTCCATAATCTTTGTACCCATTTCAAATATCACACAATTATTTGAACTAAAAGCGCCTGCTTCAATACCATAAATACAATTTGAGACCACTTCAGTTGTATATTTACCGGCAAGCTAATACAATAGAAAATTAATTAAAATAATTGTTATCTAATTTTAAATATTTTTTTTAATTACCACTTTAGCTTCCAAACCATCTTCTGGCGGAGTACATGTCTCTTTTTCAAGATATTCTGTTAGTTTTCTGCATACGTCTAGCATTACAGGATACATGGCTTTAATCTGGTTGAAAGATTATAAATAATGAAATTAATTAGTTATGGAAATACTAATATAATACTTTTTTTACTTTAAAAATGGAGAACCAAATAATATAAAAAACAAAACAATGAGTTGTGCTAATTATAACTAATTTTGAAATCATTACAATAGGTCTGTTTTATTTGCCATACCCTACTCAGGGAGCAGGGTAAGTGGGAAATGAAACGATCAAGAGTAGGAGAAAGTTTTAATTTAAATGTTTGTAGCGCTGCTTAGCATCCATATTGTAATGAAATGCGAAACGTTTAGCTAATACACTTTTTATGGGAGAAAACTTAACTAATTTCGCGTGTGATAGCTACACCTGGTCTGAAAGTAGCGTAGGATTTACTCTTTCGTTGTTTTTGTTTTCAATGTAAAAATTTGCTCTACCCCAGAGCAAGTAGCAAATAAAACAGACCTAATGCTTGCAAATCTTACATGATTTGTATAAACGTGACCCATGTGTACTGACTGAATTTAGGAAACCGATAACCCTTCGCAGGATATCGTTTTATAATTTAAACCATCCAACCAAAACTACACGCTGATACAAGCATAGTGACATTGGTAAGCTCTCATCAACAAATGTAGCCTGCCTAATATTGTATTTTCTAACTGATTTCGTTTATTATACTAATAGCCCAGTCAATGGGTACTTTTACCTTGCAAAAGGTATAGGAAACTTTATATTTGGTACGATTGTTCAACTACGTAAGTGATTTAAAATTCCAAGTTTTCGAACTTGGAGGGGTGCCGCTCACACCCTCATACTGGCTTAAAGGGATGGAAAATCGCTTTTTCGCGATTATCTCGTACCTTGATTGAGGTCCATACCAAAAATATAGAGCGTACGATTCTCCACATTTTTTACTTAAAACGATTTTTTCTAAAGATTATAGTTTTGAAGCTACAGCGCGTAGAAAGTGAGCACTTAGACAGAATAGCATGGTCGTCGACTTTTCTAATTCTGGATGAATAGTGAAATTATTGTAGACATTCCAAATTTTAATGTTGTTCTTCAAAAGTACACACCAGAAATTTCGCGTATTCTTAAAAAGATTGCGATAAAATTCCGATGATTTTAAGTGGTGATTTTATTGTTAATTTTGCATTGGATATAGAGCTCCCTTTGATTGAGTTCCTCAACACCATATTCAATTTAAAAAAGTGCAGTAGTCGCATTGATTCGACAACAAGATCGAAAACAGTAATTGACGCTGTATTTTAAAGATATATTGATCAAATCCAAATTATTCATTTCACAATTTAGTTATCATAAGCCACTCGTGTCATTTATTGAAATTGAAAACAGAGAGTGTGAATAATAAAATGTTTCTATCCCTCCTCATAAAGCTTCAGAGACATTTACCAGACCCGAAACCTCTGGGTAGCTAAAACAAATAATATAGAATAGAAACGCGTCTCTAATTCAGTCAATAGTGAGCGAATTTTCATAAGAATTGGATTGCATATTTTGGAGTGGCCAACTGAAAAGATTCGATATGTCTCCATTCAGTGGGTGTGATTGCAACTAGTGTATCTACTCTCGAGTACCTAATACCCGGGTATTCGGAAATTTTATTGATTTTTCGATTACTCGATTACCCGGGTAATAGCATAACTACTTGATTACATTTGAATTGTTTTGCAACATAACAAATTGATTTCATAAGGCTAGATCAAAAGAAAATTTCGCCGGTAGTGTGAAATCACTTCAAAAGGAATGAAACCTGTAAAAAAACGTTGTTCTGCAAGTATTGGATACAAAAGATCTTCAAGAAGTGGAGTAATACGCCATATTTACTCAGCTCATCTAGAAAAGGCTTGTAAAAAGAAGGGAATGTAAAACATCTCGACTCACGGGGTTGAAAAAAGTTTGGAGATTAAGATTCACCTTTTGGGGTCATTCTCCGATGATTATTTATATGAATCAGAAATGCAATGACAACATTAATATACCCTCTGAGAAGTTGCTGCCATCATTGCAGTTTAGTTTGAACAGAAATATCATTACTCTATTAAAATCTGTACCAAGAAATGTAATAACAAGATCAGAAGCAGTTACTTACCTAAAAGGAAATCTTTAGTTATTTCCCGTAGGTGGAAAACAAATTAAATATTTTTAAATATTTTCAACCATTTTTAATTCTTTATACCCGATCGATAGCCTAGCATTCGCAATGCATTAACAATTCCACTCGAGAATTCTTTGTTTAAAAAAAAAAAAACTCATAAAAAACTCACTCAAAAAAATTATTTCGAATAAAGAAAAATTACTCAAAAATTACTCATAAAAAAAAACACTTAAAAAAACCTCCCTTAAAAAACGACACATCTACCCCCAACGATAGTTAACTCGCAACTAGTGTAAGGGTGAGATGTGTTGAATATTGTTTTCGAGATATTTTTTAAAAAAAATTTTTTTTTTTTTTTTTCAAATAATTTTCTACAAAGAAATAAAAAAAAACCAAAATTTTTTCAAAATAAAATTTGAAACCGAATCTTGATTATTTGCGTTCGTTCGAGTTATATTTTTTCTATATTTTTTGTATGGACCTCAATCAACGTATCTCGTACAGGTAACGAGATAATTGCGAAAAGGCGATTTTCCATCCCTTTAAGCCAGTATATGGGTGCGAGCGGCACCCCCCCCCCCAAGGTCGAAAACTTGGAATTTTAAATAACTTACCTAGTTGAACAATCGTACCAAATATAAAGTTTCCTATACCTTTTGCAAGCTGGAGCCATTTTTTACGCTCCATTGACTGGGCTATAATGGAGATTTGACTAAATCGAAATGGCAAAGCTAATATATTTTGGTAATATTGTATAGAAGCTCTCAATACCATTTTGCGTAGATATCAGTAAAGATAACCTAATCCTTACATTTTAAAATTCATCGAAATAATATTATTAATTACTTCACTTATCGGAAATTCTTAAATCTTTGATAAAATTTTAATTATAAGATAAAACTATAAATATAAATATTATTTTATTTTCGACAAAACAAAAATTTTTGCGTTAAGAAGAATGTTTCAACTTAAAAATTTTATTTCGCATCAGCAACATTGAGAGACAAAATTTATCACCAGAACCGAATTTTTAAAGAACTAAGGATGGAATATCTTCACCAAATTCTCTGTTCAATATAGTTTCAATTTGGCACAAAGCAAACTTGGCAAACTTCATATTTTGTTTTTATGTTTAGAAAACCATATTCAAACATTCACTTACCCGATTTCCAGTCAGTGCTGGAGTAATTTCATTACGTTTTTCTTTCCAATCGTTACCGGTTAAAAGGAAAGGATTTCGAGCAAATAATCGATCTGTATTGACATCAGTCTAAAATCAATAAATTGTTAAAATATTTCTATTTGATTGGTAAAAAAATTAATTTCTTACAAATCTTGCGAATTCATTTTTGTTAAAATTTTTGAAATTCGTTACAAACACTTTACGAATTACATCTGGATCAATCAAAAGTAATTGAGGATTTCGTATCATATAAAATCCGACATACTGTTCTTTTCCTCTATAAGTTCTATGAAAATTGATAATCATTTAATTAATGTACTCGCAATATTTTAACACTGACTTACTTATATATGTCATCATAATCATATATGATATTTCGTGATTCTTTAATTGCATTTGGAATATTTCCAAATAAAAGTTTCGGTTTTGGACCAGTTACACCTCGTTTTTTCCAATATCCAAAATTCCATACTAAATACGTATAAATCAGTATGCCCAAAATTGTTGTCAATAAAAAGATAAATTCAATAATGTCACTCATATTTACAATTTAGTCTAAAGTCGTAGAACACTAAACACAAACTGTTGAAAATATCAAATTGAGGCTGATTAACAGTCATGGCAGAAATATTATAATTCTTAGATTAGATAATTGTACGTTTAAACATATACGACTCGAATTTATGTTATTACATAAACAATAAAGTGGTATTACTCAGTGTTTATATTTAGTGAAATAACTGAGAGGGGGAAATATTGATTACTACTGTACACTACACGGAGAACCAAAATATGATTGCTAGATGATGTAATATAAATAATTAGAATCATATTTATAACTAACATGCTAAACTTTTTTTGGGTGTACTAACATACAAGTATATGAAATTTGTATTTTAGTTGATGAAGTGACATAATCATTCGTTTCAAATTTAGGTAAATTAATTATTTAATTTCAATTAATAACATATAGTAACTTAAAATCGATTTTTTGATGCCCTATGATAGAAATGGGGCAGAAAAACTGTCAAAATTAACATTATTTCAAGGTTTTTTATTTATAACTTTGTTCGTTCTTATCAAAATTTCTTCCAATTTGCAGATAACCTAGACCCTGCTAGCATAAGTCGAATTTGTAAATTTTGTTCAAATCAGTGTATTAGTTTTTAAATTAAATCAAAAAAACTTTATAAAGAGGGTTATTTTCTCCTAGGATTAATTCTTTCTCCTTTATCCTTGACCGATTTGATTGAAATTTAAGATTTTATTGACTATTTATGTAGTTAACTTATGTAATTAATTTAAACAAAATTCATTCACAAATTTTCCAATTAAACCCGAAAACCCATAAACAAAAAAACGACAAAACTTTCTGGTCACCGTAGTTTTTCCTTTATAACTTTGCTCCCCATGGATCGATTTTGCTCAAATACAATACCAAACAAAGTTAAGGAATAAGCAACTCATATTGTAAATTTCATCAAAATCCTGGATAGCGCGTTTTTGAGTTATCTTGTATACGGACGGACGGATGGACCGACGGACATGAAATTTTATGGATTTTTGGGGGTTCGAACTCAAAATACTTGCCCGCAGATATTTTGTTAGCATTTAAGTTGAAATTTTGATAATATGAAGTAATTCGTTTTATGGAACTTAATGTTAATATAGAAAAATAAATAATAAATTTGTGGCGATATAATGTATAAAAAACCGATGGCAAAAGAAAAGTTTTCGACCAGTTTTCTAATAGAAAATTGGCATAAAAAAATTTAAGTTTTGTTCTGGAACGAAAGTAAATGCATATAGAATCATTATTTCATATAAATTCACGCATTTTTAATCGGATTTTTGTTTTAGAATCTTATTACTAAATTCTAAATAATTCTCATAAACTTTTTTTATTATAGAAAAATGTCGGAATTTCGATTTGAACTGAAAATGACAATTCCGTTCTTCGAGAAAAATAGTAAAACGATGAAAAACTGAATCCCTTGAATGTTATAAATCGTAATTTGTGTAGAAAATATCTAAAAGAATATATGTTTGTTCATATGCATGTAGTTTCACTTATGTCACCGAGTTTTTTCAAAGAAAAACAATCCAACTTGCTTTATTTCTATCTGCACTTTCACACACAACTTAGTTCCGGTTTTATTGGAATATCATTTTCAATGCCCATTCATCGCTTGTACTCTTTGGGATAATACCAAAACTATTTAACCACATGCAAAATTTGTTTCTACATGTACATAGTTTGGAACATATGCAAACTAGGTACATATCGTAAAGTTATTTTCCATCCTGTATAAAGCTTACATTGTATAGTTTTTGTGAAGGCTTTTATTGTTTTTAAATTTTTTAGGCTTTTACTTCGGTTTTTGTTCCAATAAGGTTTTCCTATAAAAATATAAGCTTGGCTTTTATTCGAAAGTAGTACATTGAAGGATAATACTGGGAGATTTGGGTGTTACAAATGGATTCAGATGATTCTTCTGGGACGAATGCAATTGCATTTAAATTTAATGAGTTGGTAAATAATGTTCACACAATATTTTGTTAATAATTTGTGAAATGAGCTTTTAAATTCGATAGTATTGTATTTGGGATACAACAAATTTTATATAAATTATTTGAAAGTAAGTATAGTACAGTTTTTGACATACATACATTTTCATAGCATAGTTTTTGATTATACCTTTATGCGAAATATATGTCAATATGTCTCTATTTGTATATTTTGGCATAGAAATAGTTTTATACATTACAGTTATTAAGTTTGTAAATTTAATGTTTTAAACGTTTATAATTCAACCAAATTCCGCCATCTAAAGTTGCAAAAAACTGCGTAGCATCTAAAAGATAATCATTTCTTGTCTTTTTGTTGACAGAAATTTTCCAATTTCGAATAATTTCAACAACAGCTGCTTTAGATTGAGCCAATCCAAATTTCATTCCTTAAAGAAAAAAAAAATATTAAATATATTTATTAAGAAATTGATTTAGATATAGATATACCCAAACAAGTTCTAGGTCCATCCCCAAAAGGTAAAAATACTCCCATATCTTTATATTTTTTAACTCCACCATTATCAGGACTAAATCTATCAGGATTGAATTCTTCTGGATTTGGATAATATTCCTCATCATGATGAAGACAATAAATAGGAATTTCAACTACATCGCCTTCTTGAAATTGAATTTTACCACCTTTAGAATTTATAAACTCCCAAGGTTCTGTGCATAGCTTTCCTAAGATCATTGCAGGAGGAAACATACGTAAAGTTTCTGAATTTGGAAAATTTTAATTAATAACATTTTGATTGAAATTTAAATAAGATATATTTTTGAAGCTACCATTAATACATTGATCCAGATACGGTAGTTCATTTAATTTTTCGAATTCAATTTCTCCAGTCTTTGTTGTAGCTTCTTCGATTTCCGATCTTAAACGATTTTGAACATCTTCATGTCGTGCGAGCTTAACGGTTTATTATAATTATGATTGAAATTAAAATTATTAAGAAAAAGAGATTATGTTACCATGTGCAAACAGTGGAAAATTAAAGTACTGGATGTCTCAAATCCGTCAACGAAAAATGTTAGCGTATGTGCAGCCATATCCAAATATGATAAGTTCTTTTTCTCGTCCAATCGAATTAAATAATTAAGAAAGTCAGCTCGATCAGTTTTATTTTTCAAACGTGAAGTTTTAGCTTCTCTCATTAATTCAATAAAAAAATTTTCTATACCTTTTGGTATAAATGGATGACTATATATTTTACGGAGATTAGGAAATATTGATAATGCAATAAAGTATATTTTAGTTGCCAGAGACGTTTCCATAATCTTTGTACCCATTTCAAATATCACACAATTATTTGAACTAAAAGCTCCTGCTTCAATTCCGTAAATACAATTTGAGACCACTTCAATTGTATATTTACCGGCAAGCTAATACAATAGAAAAATTAATTAATTGTTATATAATTTTAAATAGTTTTTTTAGTTACCACTTTGGCTTCCAAACCATCTTCTGGCGGAGTACATGTCTCTTTTTCAAGATATTCTGTTAGTTTTCTGCATACGTCTAGCATTACAGGATACATGGCTTTAATCTGGTTAAAAGATTATAAATAATGAAATTAATTACGTATGGAAATACTAATGTACTACTTTTGTTACTTTAAAAATGGAGAACCAAATAATGTTAAAAACAAAACAATGAGTTGTGCTAACTATAACTAATTTTGAAATCATTACAATGCTTGCAAATCTTACACGATTTGTAATCTATGTAAAACTGTAACCATACCTAGTATAAATATGACCCATGTGCACTGACTGATTTTAGGAAACCGATAACCCTTCGCAGGATATCGCTTTATAATTTAAGCCATCCAACCAAAACTACACGCTGATACAAGCATAGTGATATTGGTAAGCTCTCATCAGCAAATGTAGCCTCCCTAATATTTTATTTTCTAACTGATTTCGTTTATTATACTAATGGAGATTTGACTAAATCAAAATGGCAAAGCTAATATAAATTGCTAATGTAGTATAAAAGCTCTCAATACCATTTTGCGCAGACAGCAATAAAGATAACCTAATCCTTACATTTTAAAATTCATGGAAATTATTTTATTATTTGCTCTACTTATCGGAAATTCTTAAATCTTTGATAAAGTAGTAATTATAAGATAAAAATATAAATTTAAATATCATCTTATTTTCGCTTTAGGTACATATATGGCGACATTACCCAGTTAAAGTTTTAGTTCACATAATCGACATTGAGAGACAAAATTTGACACCAGAGCCAATTTTTAAAGAACTAAGGATGGAATATCTTCACCAAATTCTCTGTTTAATATATGTAGTTTTCATTTAGTAGAAAGCTAGATGTCAAGCTTCATATTTTCTGATTATGTTAAAAAGACCTTATTCGAATATTCACTTACCCGGTTTCCACTCAATGCCGGAGAAATTTCATTACGATTTTCTTTCCAATCATTTCCGGTTAAAAAGAAAGGATTTCGAGCACATAATCGATTTGTATTGACATCAGTCTAAAATCAATAAATTGTTAAAATATTTCTATTTGATTGGTAAAAAAATTAATTTCTTACAAATCTTGCGAATTCATTTTTGTTAAAATTTTTGAAATTCGTTATAAACACTTTACGAATTAAATCTGGATCAATCAAAAGTAATTGAGGATTTCGTATCATATAAAATCCGACATACTGTTCTTTTCCTCTATAAGTTCTATGAAAATTGATAATCATTTAATTAATGTACTCGCAATATTTTAACACTGACTTACTTATATATGTCATCATAATCATATATGATATTTCGTGATTCTTTAATTGCATTTGGAATATTTCCAAATAAAAGTTTCGGTTTTGGACCAGTTACACCTCGTTTTTTCCAATATCCAAAATTCCATACTAAATACGTATAAATCAGTATGCCAAAAGTTGTTGTCAATAAAAAGATAAATTCAATAATTTCACTCATATGTACAATTTATTCTTAAGCCGAAGAACACTAAACGCAAACTGTTGGAAATATCAAATTGAGGCTGATTAAAAGTCAAACATGGCACAAAAATTATAATTCTTAGATTAGATAATTGTGCGTTTAACATTACACGGAGAAGAAAAATATGATTACTAAATGATGTCAACATGTAAATAATTAGAATCATATTTATAACTAACATGCTAAACTCTTTTGGGTGCAGTTGCTGAAGTGGCATACTCATCCCTTTCAAGTTTATGTAAAATAGGTAATTACTTAATATCAACTAAAATTATACACCAACACCAAACCATTAGGTAATACTTACAGTCAACTTTGATTGGAAAGTAAATATGTTTCTGCAGGCAATAGAGCATAACCCTACGAAAGAACTCAAACTGAAACAGATAAACCTGATTTTAGAATAGTTAAAATCAACTTTATTTCTGCTCGATGCTTACTAAACCGCGCATTTTCCATCTAAGCTATCGACTCGGCTTATTCAAGTAATTCAGATTTGTCTTCCAATCTATTAATAAATATACTTTCTATAATTCAAATATATGTTTAGAATAAATAAATTTCAGAGCAACTATTAAAATGTTCATGAAAACACTAACATTTTCTATGTATGTTACTATTAGGAAGGACAAAATATACTTCCATTCCAATGACCATAAAATACAATATTTCTATTGAAAATAATTTCTCACATTTTGATCTCAGTGTATTTTCGTTCAAGTAAAAAAAGAAATTTGTTTTTGAATTTTCAATTTTGGCAAATTGTGCGATAATTTCAGAACATGAGTTCAATGTACCAAAAATTCAAGTTCGGATTTTTCGTCTAAGGAGGTGCATACTTATTTCACCTATCTTTCCTAAATAAAATTTTTAATTTGATAATTATTTTACTTTATGAAAGTAAATTGTATCGAAAATAATTATTTCCTTAATGCCTTGACTACTTGTCATAATTGCAAAATCTTATGGCAGGTCAAAAAAAAATAGAAAGAACAAAACAAATCATTACCTTTAGTACCTAAATGCTCGAATTTTATAATAATTGAGAGTTTTATGCTGTAGGTACTTCCATTGGCAAATGATTGTCAAAATCGGTTTTAATTGAAGTATAAAAAGGACAGAATCTATATATGATGTCTTTTGGATTTCCTTAGAATTTATTTAAAAATTTTTGATGTTATTAACTTAACAAAATTAAATGAATTCGGCTTTTTCTGCATGGACAATTAAAAAAACACATACCAACGATTAACTACTCTAGTCTATCAATTCTTGTTTTTGGTACCTAATAGATATTCGAATTTCCAACAGCTAGCAGCTTGTCACTTGACTTCATCACAGTATGCCTTTCCAAAGTGAGTATAATATTTGATAATATATTCTTGACTTTTTCCCGTCTGGTTTTACCTGTCCACCTTTTATAAAAACAACAAAAAAAAGATCTTCATCCAAAGTTGGTATATCGCGTGGCTGAACACAACAATGTTAAATAGCACGGAATCGTTGTGTTCTATAATAGAAAAGATTTGCATAAAAGTTACATCAATCCTTAGCGATATTCTTGGGTGAATGATGATGATGCACACCTTCACGAACCTGCACTCCAATATCTACACCTATATAGAGTAATTTGAATATTTTCTTGGTGAACAGATGGTAAATATGGATATAGGAAACAAATGTTTCAGAAAAAAAATGTTCTTGATGTTAGGCACACCCGCGATGACGTCTACAAAAATATATATATATTTTAGATACATATAAGTATATTCATATTTGGGGAAAAATAATATCATCTAAGGTCCTTTTTCTTTTTTTTTTTTTTTTTCTACCGTCTTCAAAGTGTCATTTCGGGATGATTTAGCGCCAAAATTTGAAAGTGAAATTGACTTTGTGACATAGTAAAAATCGTTCACAACTTACAACTTTAGTATATATATTGTAGATATTTTCTTACTGGCGTTTATTGTTGAGTGGGAAACAGGTGATGTCGGTTGTTATAAATATGATAGTCGCGAATATTATATAAAAATATGATTTGTGAGGTAAATAACTTCTTTTTATTAGAAATATTCTCTCATACCCTTGAATATTCACTAATAATTCATTCAAAACACTTTGAATTTATGTATTTAAGAAATTCTCAGAATATTTCTTGTACATTCGATTAAAATAAATCAAATATTTGCTGAGTAATGTTCATAAAATGGCCTTCTAAGAAATTGTACTTTATTTCAGAAGATTATTTCAAGCAACTCTTCTGTAATGACCACAAAATTCTTTATTAATAATCATATTTATATCAATCAACTCTTATGGGATGTCAATGAAATAATGAAGACTATATATTTCTAGAAATACATTCTCAATGGACACCTTTAAAATCTAACAAAATATAATATGAGTAATCCATTAAATGTGTATTCCATAACTTGTTTATACAAAACCTGTATCTTTTGTTATATTTTTCAACCTTAATCTAAATAAAAAGCTTTACAATAAATTTACATCCATAAAACCACTGCCAATCATTTTGTCATCAACTCAACTTTCGGGTTTATGAATCACATTGAACGTTCAAAAACGAAATCAATTAAATATTGTTTAAAATCTAGTGTTAATTGGGAAAAAGCCGCAAAATTTCAGAAATTAACACGTTCCAGGAATTAATTAGTGTGTGATGCTGGACACTGTGGCATAAAGGGTCTATTATACATCTGTGAAAACTTAGTTAGAATAATACTTTACAGCTTCGATTATATAGTTTAATAGTCACCAGTAGGCGTAGGAATGTACTACTATGTAGAAAATTTATGTATTGTACATTTTCACCGGAACCGTCAAATGATACAAAAAGTCGAATAGTCTTTAAGTATCAACTAAGCAATTTCCCTTAACCCAGCGCGACAGGCTTTGACGATAATAAATTTTAGGTAATACAAATTATTGCATTAAAAAGTATTTCATTTTAATCTATTTTGTTTAATTAAAGTTACGTATATTATAAAAATATTAATTTTAATATATTCATGAAATGTAATCAATTTATTTATGAGTTTGATATTTAAAATATTCAAACAAATTATACAAAAATATGTAAAAACGTTTTCCATTAATAAAAACGATGATAAATTGAGCATAACGATTTGAATCAAAGAATATGCTATATTTTTGTCATCCTCATGTCAATAAATGTTCTCATTATTGTTCGCCATTACAATATTGAATAATATTTCAATTAAAAATGTAAAAATATATCAAATATTTTTTATTATATTCCTCAATATCCTTCCAAAGGACCGCCGAAATTTTTCCAGAGTTTATTGCTTTTAACAAACTTATTATATCCTTCTTGATATAATATTAGTATGACTTGAAGCATTTTTTACATAAAAAACAACTCATTTATTTTAAATGAAAACTGTATTTTATTTTAATCAAAATATTTTCTCCATCATTAGCTATGACTTTTTCCCATCTTTCAGATAGGGCACAGATTTCGTGCTAAAAGAGTTGTTCGTCCTTCGATGGAATTCAGTCATCGAGTCTTTTTTGCAGTTCTTCAAGATTGAGCATATGTGTCTCAGCAAGGCCATGTTATATCGAGGGAAACAAATCGTAATCAGAGGGAGCAACGTCTGGTACATACAGCGGGTGGGATAGCATTTCCCTGTCAAGCGATTCTAGCAGTTCCTGAACCGATTTAACAACATGTTACCTAGCGTGATCATGGTGCCAAATCATTTCAGCCTATCTCAGAGGATATTCTGGTCGTTTTTTCTTCAAAGTACTATTCAATTTGATCAGTTATTGTCTGTAACGACCAAAAATGACTGTCTGACCCATTTTCGAAAGTTCATGGTAGACCACACTTAGGGACATATCACACACGACTGATACTCAAACATAACTAGAGCAAAAAAGGGACATTCTTTCCCGATGCACCTAATATGTAATAGTGGGTGTTAAATAAATGTGATACATTGCCAAAACTTTAAAATATGCAAATTTAAGTTCACCCCAGTCCATAAAACTACACACATACATACTCATATACTCATAATTTTTGCCTAAAACCCGTTTCATAATATTTTGATCAAATCAATCGGATGCATATCTATAAATAACTGATATAATCATTTAAATTCAGGTCCCAGACTATATCATACTATTATACTAGTATATGAATCCTTTTATGGTATCTGCATTCCAAAAATTATTTACCATAGTGAAGATGGAAAACTTTCATCCTAAAATGAGTTGATTTTTCTATTCATTTGAATACATATTGCCACAAACAGACAAAAGTAATCAAAAATATTATTCTAATGGTGAAATATTTGCCAGCAGTATTTGATTGCTATACTAGTCGATTGCATCACCATTATCAATTTTAGGCTTTTATGGCACATATATCCTAGTTCGAAAAGAAATAACCACATAAACTGAACTATCCTTCTAGAGGGAGTCCTAGAGTGAAATGAGTTTTCAGCATGCAGATATTTGTAACACTGTATTGAACTACAAATATGATGTCTGGTTAAAACTGTCCCCATCAAACCAGAAAAAGTAATCACAGAGAATCTGAAGCCACACCAAAAGATAGAGATGTTAGGAAGAGTATTCTGCTTTAAGTTTAAAGATATGTTTAATGTAGAGAAACATATCCTAACGAAAGTCATTGCGACGCTATAGACTTGATATCAGTAATATACTTTTTAATGAAAAAAATCTCAAGACCGCGACGAAATCAACAAAGTAGCATCAGTATAAATAATTGAGAACTAGGACAGGACTACATTCTACCCGGGCGAAGATAAGAACTATAACAAACTATTGCATATTTTTAAATGAAAGGAACGATTGGAAATTGCTTATTTTCACATAACTTTCACCTTTTATGAATATGTCAGTGAATGTTTGGTGGGTGGATGTACTAGTGATAAATATTCATATTTATTCAAGTACAAAATTCGATTTTGTTCACTATAATAAGATATTACTAAACCAAAAATTTTTGAATGACCCTCGAGAGAAAATGATTCTAATGTGAAACAAAAATGCTTTTGATGAATACTTTTACATAAATACAATTTTGATCGGATAGTAAATTGGATATGCAGAAGTTTATCTCTAGTGTATATGATTTTAACAAAACTGCCTATTTAATGGAATATTGCATGGTCAAATAGGAATTTAATGAAGCAAATAAACGTTTAGATAAACTGCGTTGCTTCAGGTCTTTAATATTGTTTTTTATAGTTCTAAACAAACTATTACAAAAAAGGGTCGTTATATTTAAATTCAGTTCATTGAATATGTATTTTTGGTAAAATTTTCTTAATTTTTTAGCAAAATTTTTGGGACATTTTAGTCATAAAGGTGTTAATGAACCTGAAATTCAATCAATCGAAGCCAAAGACTTATGTTTATTAGTATACTATGTACAGAATAGGTCGATTAAGTATGTTTTCTTTTATTATTGTAACATATTATTATATTTAGTTTGAAATGATAATGAATAAAACAAGTACTTAAGATATCTAAGCCATTTAAGTAATGTGATATTCAGTGTTATATAAGTAAATTTGAACAAAAATACCCTAACCGGCATATAGTATGTGATTCATATAAATCTTAACTACTACCTCGCGAATGTTTACTTACAAGATAACTCAAAACACGTTTTCCGATTTTGATGAAATTTATAATGTGAATTTGTTCTTCTTTAACTTTTTTTCCGCAGCTTCGTTCGTTATTGTATTTGAGGAAAATCAGTCAAGGGGGAGCAAAGTTTTTCTTTTTTATCTTTATTCTGATTTAATTTGAAAATGTGTAGAGCAATTTTCTTCAAATTACTTACATACATTGATTATAGAAACAGGCGATAATATGTTAAATTTTATTAAAATTGGTCCAAAGATAGAACGAATTAGTTGTAGGAAAAAAATAGATGTTTATAAAGTTAAAAACTAATGTATCGATTTGAATAAAATTTACAGAGGATATTTACTCTATACGTATTAGGTCCCAGACCTGTGAATTAGACCTAATTTAAAGGAGACCAAACAAACAAAGTTATGTAGAAAAAAACGTGGAAATATTAGTAATTTTTGGTTCTTCTTTCTCGGAGTTAATTCATTGAACTATAGATTTGTTAACTACAAGTCCGAATTCTACAATTGATCATCAATCGGATATAGGTCGATTTTCAGTTACTGCTTTACATATGTTGAAAATACGTGCCAAATTCACGCTTATTATCATATATAATAGATACAATTGCAACTAATAAAAACCTTTCGAAATTATAATCTGATAAAATGTAATATGTACTTAAAATTAAAAATAATCCAATAAAATAGGGTAAATTTCATCCTTTTTTTGATAAATTTTCTCGCTTAAAGTGTTATAAATAAAATTACAAATGAAAAATTTGTACATAACTAGGATTACTGAACAAAACATAATATTTATATTTCTGTACTCTAATATTTAATCTGTTAAATATAAATGAGTATATCCAATTCAATTACTTTTTAAATATTTTCATTTAGTTTAACAATTCAAGAATAATATGTGCAATGGAAATGCGAGTCTGGAAAAGAATAAGGTATACAGGTATGTAGAACAAAATAAACATATTCACATAAGTCGAAGTCATGTTATTCATAAATCATTGGGTTCCATACACATTTTTACGTTCCAAATTTTCAAATAAATAAAAACAAAAAAGTATTATATCTAACGCACTTTTTTTCTATATAGCGCCATAATCCTCGGATTACAACTACTCTATTACTCAAAAATAAATATAAAATTTAAATATGAACATGTATTATATATATACATATGGAAAACAAAAATATCCCAAAAATTTTGGTACAAAGATTGACCACAAATTTTGTAGATACAGGATTAAATGAAATTTACAAGCCAGAAAAAAGAAAGCAAAGAAGAAAATATAGATGTAAAATAAAACCTTATAAAACAAAAACCCAAAAACTGGACAGGTGAGATATGATAAAGTATGCCTACATTAGAATTAGGTTGGATCATACTAATTTCCAGTTTTAGTTAGGATTTATAACGTTGGTAAAGTCAAGTTAGGCCGATCCAATGATTTTTTTTTTTCTTAAGCTTATGTGATAATATAATGGGTTGAAGTGGATAGGTCATAAATAAATTTTCTTTCGACCGTGTGGTGACGACTAGTTTGGTTGTGTTTAGTAGTTCATGTTTGGGTAGCACCAAAGAAACGAATGATTTTTCGAGAAAGTTTAAGTGAAACATACCAAGTCTTTTTCTTTCAAGGAAACGGATCTATTTTTAGAGAAATAAATTCAAAGAGTAAAGTTTTTTGTTATTCGAAGCAGTAACGTGATTGTGATGTGTAAGTCGTTCGAAAATTCACCAGATTAGCCATATCCATATTGAATTGCATATGATTTCATTAATGATGGTTCTACTTGGTGAATTTCGAATGTGCGGAACGTTATTATTTCCAAATATAATCTAAACATAATAATATCACATTGTAAAGAAAAATCAAATTTCTTGTCTGTTTAGTTCTGACATGTTCAAACTATATAAAAGAAAACAATATTTTTCTCAGTAAAATTGGAAATGGAATAATGTTTACGAGCATTCATGCAAAATGAAAAATCTGGCATCGAATCAAAAATATTAGAGAATATGGAAATTATGGAAAAAATTTTTAGTCAACAAAAAAAAGTCTAAAAGTCTAAAAGTCTAAAATAACAAAATTCTAAAAATACGTAGGTAACTTTTTGAAATATTTTTCAAAGAATTTATTCGGTCAACATATTTTTTTTGCTTCAATATGAACCCATTTATGATATATTTTTTTAAAACATTCTCCATTTTTATGTTTACTGTCTGGGATCCTGAAAGAGTAAATAACTAAAGAAAAAAGCAAGTGGGTGGTGAATTCATTGAAATCCCGTCTGCAAAGAAATAAACCAAAAAATGTATTCATACAATAAAAATTATTTATAAAACTTTTTTTAAAAAAAAACGAAGCATAAAAGGAATTCACATATGTAACAAAGATGCTTTTGTACTTTAAATTTAATTTGGAGATGGAAAAAGACACAAAACAACAATCAAATTTGCATCAAAACCGATGACAAGTGAAACTCCATTTTTGGTTGATTGTTTCTTAAATGAACTTAAATCCGCTGATAATGATCGATCACTTCGATATAAGATTCGGTCGATTCAACATATTTTCTGGTCATCAGCATTTAAAACGAAAATTGTACTGTAAATAGGGGTTAAGTTGACTTAACCATTTTTATCTTTTCGCTACCAGGGTCTTCTGGAAAAAAAAGTTCACCACAGTCCAGAAATTTGTGGAGGAGCCTTTACGTATTTGTGTTCGGAGCATTCCAAAAGTAAAATAAGCATTCTTTTAAACTGGCACACTATGTGACGCTGGGTTCCGAAAACAAAACGGTGCGTCACACATATGTGTCGGCTGGTAAAGAAAGGGTTAAAAAGACTCTCATTAATACATGTTTGAATTATTATGGCTCCGGAAGGTCATCAATATCAACTGAAAAAGTTCATATTGCTCCGCGTTTGAATATTAAGAACATAATTTATGAAGTTAAATATTTTCGGATCTGTTCTTTAAGACTCGTACTGAAATTTTTAAATTTTAAACACATAATAAATTCCTTTATTTATTAACAATTCCCGATACTTTTCAATCTACAAATATGTATGAATTTTTTTTTTGCATTAAACGAATTTTCGGCTCACTTTCCTTAACGATCAACTTCATCCCATTTTACACTATATCATGTACGTGTACATGGAAAAAAATTAACTTTATACTAGAGAGGATACTTAAATCATGATCTGATAAGATCATTTCCACTTTTAGACAGTGTACATTTAGTATGTCAGCATTCGAAGTTCCAAGATTTTTTATCTATACACTATTTAAGTAAACATATATGTACATAAGTAAGTATATGAGGTAAATTAAATTAAAAAAAATATATTGTATAATACTCTATTTGACAAAATATTTTCTTATTGTTTCGAATGTGATTTGCATACGCAAGCATTCCGGAATGCTTCTTGGAAAAAATTCTGTTCTTTTATGTTTTATGTTATTTATGCGTTATGAACAAATACGTTAGATTCTAGCAATTTAAGAAGATTTATTTTCGTAATTTTCCACGCAACTTGCATCAAATATTATGTTATTTATAAATTATTATTTTGGCCAGATGTTGAAAGTATGAGACTCACCGAAAAGAATGAATATTTACCATAAATACAATCAGTAACAGTTCTAGACGTTAACGTAAACGATTTTCTTCCAAACGTCTTTTACGTTGAACTTATCAATCACACCAGAATGTTCGAAATGCAAATGTGAAATGTTTATTATTGAAATATTGTGAGAAAAAATATCCACCACATTGGCTAATAATGCAGCTAAATGTAAATATCTAAAATTAAACCATTCTACATTTTTCAGTTAGAAATATTTTAACGATTTAGTTTATTACTTCAAGCCTTTTAGAATGCCAAAAACAACATATATTTTCAAAATGAACTGGAACATTTTTGATTGGAAAATACATAGTGATTTCCTAATATTTTTACAGCTAAAGACAATTTATACAATATTATAATAGAAAAGCCAATACTTTATATATTTATATATAACAAAAGGTTAAATGAAATCTTGTTTCATTATAATTGATTCTTAACATGCATCTGGACCTAAATTGACTCAAATTTCAAGTCTACATAATACGAAAATACAGTTTAATATTGAAGAAAATTCTTTAAATATACTTAATTACTAATTGATAACGATAAACTAACTTGATCAAAGCTAATACAGATTTCTAACAAAGGTCTTGGACGTCTTCAAGTGAATAAGATTTGTATACAAATATCTTCTGGATATTAGACAAGTAGATATATAGTATATATATAATATTGTCAATATTTGTCTTCATCTTCTCGATTTGATTATACAAATGAAATTTGGTACATAAAGTGGAATCCTCAAAAATCTTTTGTTGACAAAATATTTGCAAATAAGAATTTCTAATGCATTGGACTTAAATTGAATGATTTAAATAAATAAAATCAAATTAGGTCCATATTAAAAAGGGTGAATTCTTTATTAACTATCATATTATCTATAAACAAAAAAGGAAGATGAGGAGTTTGGTTCATTATTGGATATGAAAAGAAACAACTAAGTAATATATTTGTTATAATAATAATTTTTAATATTTGCATACTGACTGACAGGTGAACCAAAAAGGAAAACAACAAATATTTCAAACAAAATAATGGGAAAATGAAAATGTCATACGCACAAAAAATGTCCTCGGGGACATCTTTATAAGGGAAAACAATTATCTAGGTAGAATTTACATTACTAAATACGATGTATAGAAAATGAATTCTGGCAAACATATTGTTTAGGTATCTTTTCTTTTTGTTTGCCTAATTTTTGATATGACAAGAAGATCCTTATGAAAATGTGATAAATGTTCACAAATATTTCTGACTAAAAGTTCTGGGAATTCTCTTTTGTCATTTTAAACTTCAAAAGTTAAAATCAAATTAACTGAATTTAAAAAGAAAAAATAGAAGGGATACAATTTTATCAATGTATCGAAGTTTCATACTTGTTCATATTATAGGAATTATTTCAGGGACGATCAGAGCAAAAAAAACTTGCAATGGCCCAAAAGAAAAATTGAATGGGAAAACAACAAGAAAAGGATGTTCCATGCGAATGCCCCCTTTTTTTTTGATCAGAAAGGATTGAAATCAATCTATCTGGACACAAAGAAAAGCAAATCATTTTCATTATTTTTTAAAGTATCCAATCCCTTCCTTCCTCTCTGTATATACCGAACTAAAAAAAAAGCTCCTTACATGATAACCAAAAGGTCATGAAAAACCTAAAGTCACGTATTTTACCCAACAAGCTAAATTAACGCATGAGAAAATGCTTTTCTGACCGTCGTCGTTTTCAATTTCGTTTTTTTTTTGTGTACTCCTTTTCTGAGATCCACAAAAATGGATAGAAATATATTTTGGGTCATAATTTTATCTCTATACTGCTAGAGCTAGTCTCACAAAACTGCATTGTTTAATGATACTTATGTATATAGGAAGGTATGATTCCTTAGTTTGGTTAATTTTGAACCAAAAATTTACTGGTAGGAGGAAGTCAATTCTCAAGCACTAATGAGATAACCGGTGTGGAGGAAACGTTGTCCAGAGAAATACATTTTACTGGTTAAACAGCCAAACAGTGAAAATCATTTCTGCGGAACAAGTAAGTAAGGATTCCTTTTTAGGTAAATGTCTGATTTTTATTCTGGAATAGCATTTGTTACCTTTCCCTGAAAGAAATGTAGGATACGATATTCTTTTTAACATTAATTTAATGCACCACTTTATCATCTACGAAAGAAGTTAGAAGAATATTTTAATTCAGAAAAACCTGTCCTTGCACCCGATTTTAGGAAATCATATACATGTTTACCTGTATACTTTTTGTGGCGCCTTTTTACTGCAATAATTGAATTAACCCATTTAATGAAAATATCATAAATAACCTAATTTGCCGGCAAGATTTGTTAAAAGGTTCGAATTTCACGAAGAGATAAAATCCTCCTATCAAGAAAATTTTCAATGTTTTTCAAAAGGAGAGTTAACTTAAAGCCGGCAAACTTTCAAATCAAACTAAACGTAACGAAATAACGAAATGGAAAACAAATAATAAAAACAGTTTCCCAAAACAATTTTCTTCATAATTTTCATTTCTTGAATCAATTTTCAATTATGAATATATTTTTCTCTATCGTTATTACTCTGTTAAAATCGAAGAACTGTCTTGTTGTCTCTTTTCTCATGCTCAATTCATACAATAAGGGGAAACATGTATAAGAGATTTTCTTAAAAGGGGAAATAATTTCTATTTTTTCAGTATAAGAGAACTTCTTATTTGGGTGTGAAGCTGTTCATGCGTATTTCACAATGGAAATCGCCACTAGATTTCGCATTGTTGATAGAAGGTCTTTTAAATTCGTTCCAAATTTATGTTGCTTTAAACATTTGCTTTCAAAATTTTATGTACAAATTTTCATACTATATATTCCTCAATTTTAGTCCGAACTAACAAGTACTTATGTACAAGTCAACAACAACATTTTTAAACAGCACATCGTTGTGGAATTTCAGCATCATATTCTTATTTTCCATACTTTTCTTGAAAATCTCTGTAAATAAGCTTTCTATTATCATCGTCATCATTAACAACTTCTTAAAGCCAACTCATATCATCTTTGTCACCTTTTAGATTTTTAACTTCCATACTGTATAGTATTCAAGTTTTTAAGGGTTCATGTGAATCTAAACGTTTCAAGCCGTTCAGGTAATGCGATTAAGTCCATTTCGTAAATTTTTAATTAATTTTTGTAAATTGTAAGATAACAAATAATCAGAAGGTCCTTTAATTTATGGTTTCTGAATATTTTGTATAATAATTTCATAACCCAAAATAAATTTCGTCCAACATTTTCTTAAAACGGACTGAATCGCAACAGATTCTAAACGGCTTATTTCAGGAAACAAATTGAAAAGCATTTCTGTAGAATATTCCGCTATTATTTATGAAGCTAAAATAATTTCAACCATATGTACAGAAGTTCCAATAATGGGTTTTGCTATATAGTAGCTTGTTTTTTTCCTTTTTCAAAAGTGGTAATGCCATTGACACAATTTCGTCTACTTAATAATTTCTTTCTTAGAAAAGATTTCAAATAGACGGTGGTAGAAGGTGAACACAAAAGATTTTCCTTGAATTCGAAAAGGAGATGAGTACTGGATTTTATAAGAATACCAAAATATTCATGATCACTCCTAGACCTACACACAATTAGGGATTATTGAATAAATGCAACCCCGTCAGGTTTTTCTTGCATTCATTTCAATATAATCAATGTGGTTCGTTCTTATTGCGTCTTAATAAACTCCCAGAAAAGGTGGAATATTCAAAATTAAAAAGAAAATCAAATTCAGTGGAAGAATTTTCTACTTTTTTCTTATTTTTTTTTTGAATTTAATAAGAAAAAATTTAACCAAAAAATAGATTTCTAGAAGAAAACTTGAATGAAAATTTTGCGGCAATTTCGATTTTCTATATTTTGGTATTATGTTGTTCCTTTCTTTCCAAATATAGAGTTTGAAAGTTGGATTTTGTTATGTTTTGCGGTAGTTTAAGAAGTTTAGAAGGAAAAAATATAATTGGAAAAATTGTATTCAATTTCTTATTCTGAAATTAGGTTTTTCTTGGAAAGTCGCATACAAAATTTTATATTAAATTTTGGTTTGTTTTGAAAAAAAAAGATCCTTAAGGACACTTATAGTAGTCGTAATGTTATCTTTTTTAGGACTATAATCATAAACACTAATGAGGTAATGGATTATTTTGGTGGAACAATTCTCTTGACTATACTAAAACACAAAAACTTTTTAATTAGATTATGAAAATTATATAATTTTACGATAGTATGCAGTTGAAATTAAATGAAATTTTAATATGGTGTCCAAGTATTTGTGATTTTGATAATATAACAATTTGGTATAATAAATATCGTTTCACTTGAAATGAAAAATTATTTATATAATATATAAGAAGAAAAATAATGTTTATTTGAGCATATTAAATTAAATAAATAATGAATTTCATATGAATTTTCAGTTGATTTCACATTTACACACTTCCTATAAGTCTTGTCCCTTCGTTCATGTATCCAATATAATATTCGAGATCATTAAAATTTAATTTTCCTCTTATTCACAATTGATGAGATTTTATACAACCCTTTTTATGCTGTAAAAATTCCACTCATATGATACCGTATGTACCATATATGCAACTCTGTTTCGATATCATTACCTCCAAAGTTATTTTATCAAAAACTAAAAGTATAAATATTTATTCAGAAAAACAGAATATGGGAAAATAATGTGAAATTAAAACCAACAATTTTATTAATTAAATAAATAGCTCCATTTTGATCAGATACTAGGATTTGCTTGTGGGGGTGTTTTATTTAAACATTCACACATTTTATCCTTTGTGATATATGTACATATGTATGTGGACACAATACTATGTACTTGATACAGTTGTACCTAATCAAGTTATACAATATTAGTTAGAATATGGAGGATACTTTTTTAATTGAAAAATATCAATTTCCAAGAATTAAATTGGAAAAAAAAGTCCAACAATTATATAGGCTCCAAGGCATAAAATGTATATTCCATTTAACACAAGAAATTAAACGTGAAAGTCAGTATTTACCAAAAAATTTTTTGATAAATGCTTAAATGAATTATTTAAAAAAAAAAAATAATTTTTAATAAAAAATTGTTTTCCCCACGTCGGTAAATTTACAAACCCACCAAGGAGGGAATCCTGTTTTCAAATAATTTAATGAAAATTCTCATTCTTCCATTTTTTTGCAAATCAAAGAAATTCCTTTTAAAAACATAAATTTATACAGACTTGAATCCCATCCAAATGTAAAGCTTATAGGAAACGTATTGATTATTTTATATCCATAAATAAATCTTCCTTCGAAAACGTATTCAAATCTTCTCATTTCAAATGCTTTTAGAATCCTTCTCATCCATTCATCTCACAAAGCCCATCTTCCTAATTCGTAATTGTATTTTAATTTAATCAAATACCATTTTCATTTAATTATAATCAATTTAAGCGTAATCCGCGATAATCAAATGTATGCATGATTTAAGTTTGAAATGCATATACACATTGAAATGGTGACAATAAAGTGACCACAACACAATTGTTTTTATCCAATTAGTATAATATATACTGAAGCTCTATTTTCAAAACTTGGAAATTTGAATTGATCCCATATTAAGAGATATTAATTATTGTTTATTAACTTCCAATGTATTTTCGATATTTACCCAACGGGAAATTGGACCAGGTCTTCGAGAAAAAAATCTTTCAAGTATAAAGAACGGGGAAGAAACCTGTAACTTCATCCCGATGTAATAATATGTAAAATTGGCTTTTTAGGGAATTTCCATGTTGACGCTGACATTCTAATTCATCCGGCAATATCCATGATTATGTCCATACATATGCTTATGCCCGTGAATTCCTAATGTCTTTCAAATATCCACTATATGGAGCTTAATATTAAGCCGAAATAATGGTAGATGTATTATCGAATTTAAATAAATAAAATTCTCAATTCAAAGTGATTAAGCTCATTGAATTCAATTATTTTTATTAATTATAAATATCCATAATCATTATTAGATATTTAAATTGTTAATTTAATTTAATTAATTGAATTTGTTAATATTTAAAATTTAAACAAAAGGATTAAGTTAAAATAGGCGAAAATAATATCGGAATACTTTTTAAATAATCCTTTTTCCCATCTTTTTAAGCGTAAATAATTTAATAACTACAAATAATAATAAATATTTCCAATAATAAATTAATTCAGGTTCGAATCCTGTTCTCAGCTGTCCAGAAATATTTTTTATATTTTACCTACAGCAAGGAAGTTGGTGACGATCACCTGTCCTTATGCATCCTCCTTAAATAAATCTATTTTGGAAAATTTTATGCAATTTTTAAACCTCAAGATTAATTTTGTATATATGCCTGAAGTGTTTCACCACGTCTTATGAACATTAATTGTTATGCAAAATACAATCTTCCAGAATTCTTCTGAGTTTAAACTTTGGTGTGTATTAATTTCTTGTTTCTTTACTTTACTTTCACCACTATGTCATCTCGGTCAGATTTTTCTTTTAGATGTTATATTTTTTTTGTTTACACAATATTCTTGCCTTATTTTCCAGAAAATGCAAAATATATTGATATAACAGTGTTGTGAATTATGTTTATGGACTTGTAAGGTTATTGAAATCGATTACCCTTTAAGATAGAATATACTTCACAAACTGCACATTTTTAGTACTACTTTTCTTATTACCATTCACTTATAGATTATTCTTGGATGAGTTCTATATACTCAACTAGTATAGTAAAATACGTATATGTACTAAAATTTGCTTGTTGGAATAATTTAAGCGTGTTTCACGTTAGTGATTTATGAGCTAGTTTTCTATAATATGAAGAATATAAACTATGATTGCACATAAAACAATATATCATTACTATTTAGGTATACGATGGTGGGAAATGATTTTAAGAGTACATAATATATAAACATTTGGAATATATTGAAAAACGATTCTTAAATAAGAATTTGAATCAATGGAAAGAAACAATAAATCTATTTTTATTACAATTACATTACTTGCGAACAAAATTTATTTGTTAGATTTAATTTGTTTTCTAAATTATCATAGATATTGGTAATTGGTGGTAATTTCGAAATTTTCGAATTCCAATTTAGTGTTTTTTTATGTGAAACGTAAATTTAAAATTAAAACATTTTTATATCGGTTTCCAAAACCAGAATTTGATTCGCTATCTGCTTAAGACCAATGTGTAGAAATTAATTTTGCTTTAATTAGTAATAAGACACTATATAGTAGTGTAGAATCATCAAGAACTTTGTTCGATCCTGGTTTGAGTAGTTCTATATAATAAAATTCAGGGATTTCTCCAATATCTATCCAACTAGAGCCATCATCTATTGGAGGAAGGTTTGACAAGAGCCAAACCTTCAACGAGAATATCTTGAATTAGACAACTGGTATTTGTTACACAATAATATACCAAGTCGCACAATGCGTTGGTTATCCTCATCAGTTTTTGTCACGTAATCAAATCTGTGCAATGAAGCATTCACCATATACACGGGATTTAATATTATGTGACTTCTGACAAAAATTAGAATAAATTCGAAAGAACGCCTTTTCGATATTGATATTTAGACAATTCAGTAGGCACGTGGCATTACACAGTACCAGCTTGAACACATATTTACATCAATATGAAATCGTTGTAAAAAGTGCATTAAATCAGAATGAAAAAGAAAAACCTGAAAAATATTGTGTAACTTTATTTTTATAGCAACAGTCACAGAACTTTATTGTCTTATCATATATCTTTTAACCTAATTTGCAAGCCAATCGAAAAAAATAATAAAGCTTTAACTCCAAATCTTCGTACTGGAAACTATGAACGAGATTCCTTAATACAACCAAGGAATGGATTTTATCACTACCGACAATTGAAATAAAGAAAACCATTACATTGGAGTTGCACTTTAGATTTACTTTATTTTATGTAACTTGTCTTTTTCAACGAATTTTCTTGGATTTTTCCCAATTAAGGCATGTCTATATTTGACAATGAAATTTTTATATATATTTTTAAATCATCGATTTAGGTTAAAACTGAGATATACTAAAAAAATTTAGATTAAAACTGGGATATACTAAAAAAAAGTTTGAAATCCTTTTTAATCAATTTGTTAATCTGGATAAATAGAAATTATTCACAAAGAAACATTTTTAATTCCATTTCACTACCGGATATGAAAAGTTATATTCCTTCTTCAGGATGTGTTTTATTTTTTTCTCCATTTATTACCCCGAGAGTTCTTTTCCTAACGACATAATCGCTTCAAAAAGTATACACTGTAATCTCTCAAATTAACGACGATCGTTAAAAAGCAGTAAATACTAATTTCGTTCTTGTTAGACAGGATAAATGGAAATCTTAAATCTTTTTTCCTAATCTAAGATCACTATAAAAATTAAAGAATAATATTTGTTTTTTATAGTTTTTATTTCATCATAAAAACAATTTGAAATATATTTTTCTCATTCTTTAATGAATCTAGAATGATTTTTATATCTATTGCACCAAACAAAATCTAATTTAATTAAGACATAAAAATTATACCCAAAAAAAGAAAAGAGTGTCACTTTAGTTAGTTGTATATCAAACTGTATAAGGTTGTAAAGTAATCCAGCATGACTGGATACGATATGGATATACATATAAGTATTTTACAATCTTCGGTCTTATATTAAATCTATTCCCAGTTGTGTATGCATCAATGATTATATGCATTACGATAATGTCATCTAATTTCCTTGAACATGTCGTTTTGGGAGTTAGAAGGTGTCTGTCGGTTGGCACTTTGATGTTTTTCGTACCTTGTTATGTCGTATTATATGCAGTTTTGAAGCATCTGAGATAAGATGATTATATATGCAGTAAATTTCAAATTTATGGTATATATGAATTCCATGGAGACCATCAACAACATAAGTAATTGATATGTCATGTAACTTATCGAGATTTTCGATTTAATCGAAATTGATATATTAAAAACTAAATTTAAATTGCAAAAGAAAAAAAAATTGAAATTCTCTTCAAACTTATCGTCATTAGAAAATTTCCGAAAAATGTATTAAACTGCAATTTGCCAAAAGTTTATAGAATTTTACCTCTGAAACTCTTTTATGCACCCAAAAGCTATTTAATTTCATCTTAAAATGTTTCTCTTTTCCGAAAAATCCAAGAAAGCCTGTCGTCAAATGTATTTCATGTTTATAAGATTTTTCCTTTACAGTTTTCCTTCGATCATTTAGTTTCCTTACATTTTAGCGTTCGAAAATCGTCGCGTTTGGATGAAATTTAAAGGTTTTGAAAATGTTTTTTTTTTACATTAAATACTTTACCTTTGCCTTCAAAAGCCATCTAAAGGTAATGTGCAGGAAAATTGAATTCTTTGTTGATTTTGGTACATTTATGGAAAAATTATACGCGAATAAGATGAAGAAATTCGAATCAAATTGTTTGTCGTTCGGGTAACGTATATTTTTACGCCCTATAGTAGGTACTGCCAGAGGGTATATTAGTTTTGTCACTAGCAGATAATAAATGGCTAGAGAATCAACATTTGTAATGATTTATGCTTGCCCGTTCGTCTGTCAGTTCGCGTACAATATACTGATTTGAATGAAATTTAGAAGAAGAAGATACGGAAAAACTTTGAAATTATTTAAGTTTTGATTGTTTTTTTCTTAGAATTAATTCATTGAACTATATTTGTTAATTATGTGTCCTATTTTATTTCCAGTACAGAACATCAACAAATCGACTTTATGCCGATTTTAAGTTTTTATATGTTTAAGTTTAGTGTTCGAGATTTAATAGTGTTATATTTTATTTGGAACTGTAGAAAACAGATCTGATTGCATTTGAAATGGAAAAAAAACTATAATATTGGTAGTAGTTTTTCAGGACCCATTTCTGTAACAAAACAAAGAAAAGTCACAATTTATTTTCCCTCCCTAATTGTACATGCAACTGAAAATATTTTCCTAATCTGCAAGATTTATTAAATTTCACAAACTTCCATTAATTTTCTTAAAAGAATAACAAAAAAATCTTATACTTATAAGGAAAGAAAAATTCCGGCATACTAAAATATATAGATGGACTTTTAGACCTTGTCAAACTTTTTCTTCTGGTCTTAAGATTTAATTCTTCAGGACTTTTATAATAATATTATATGTATATACATATATAAACATATATGTGACTCCTTCATTCATAATAATAGTAAAAGTGCCAAAAACATTATTTCTGACATCTTCAAGAAGGCCAAGTTGATATATTGCCATAAAGTAACAACATGACCATGTGCGGGTAATTATTCTTATGAAGGATTTATATACTTATACTATATATTGTATATACGTTTGTGTAGATATTTAAAAGAAAATACAATAACGTATGTCATATTGTGGGCAATAGAATAGGGTATATGGTATATGGATAGTATGATTTTAACTTAGGGGGGTTAAAACTTTCAGTTTGATTCAAGTTGACGGATATGTCGTGAATATATGGTATATATGTTTTTATTCATATATGAGATGTGTTTTTTTGTGTATTTAGTTTCTTTTTTTCTCTAAGGTTTTTCTTGAACTTCGATAAAAGTTATGTACAATACTATTCTTTTTCCCATTTGCTTAAATATACGCACTTTGTTCAATAAATTATACCACTGGACATGGGGAGTGAATAAATGTGACAACCATTTATTGCAATAGTAGCACATATGTTTAAGATTGGGGTAGATAAGTAAAAGTTTATTGATTGGTATGGGCTGAATTTCTCCTATAGGATAGAAAAATAGTTGTTCCACCCGAAAAGAAATGTGTATAAGATAGTTGAATTTTCAAAAATAAATATTTAACATGACATAAGACTGTGTAAATAAAATATTTATATTTGATTATATTTTTGGAATATAGTACAGTATTTCCTTTATAATTAAGTGAAATTGAAAGAAGAGGTTATATGGGCACATACAGAAATGGTACTAGAAAGACAAATTTGCAAAATACCAGCATTCATTAAGGGTTAAACAATTATTTGCATATTGTATAGATATTTGAAGAATAATCAATCGTATAGAAACAACCAATTTTCTTCCAAACAATATCAGCCTTTTTTTATAACAATTTTTGTTGTCTTGTAGTTTCATTAAAGTAGTTTTCTTTCAGTTTGAATTTGTTTGTATTTTTTATTAAACTTATTCAGAACATTTGCACCATTAAACAAATGCGTTATAATAAATTGGAGCTTACAAGTCCTGAATTTCATTACTAATTTTCACAGTTTTGATGAAAACTTTTACATTTTCATATCCTATATCCTCATATCCTGAACGTCTCATAATATTTTCAATGAATTCATCTCTCATACCTTTTATTAATATTTTCATATAAAATGAGTTTCATCAAATCACGCGGTGCGATGATGGTGTACTTTATATTTTGTTTTATATGGTGGGTTTTATAATGCCCTGAAGCTTCATAGTACACTAAGGAAATGTCTAGCTACAGAGATTCTTCACAACCTTGTACTTGTCATTCACGAATAAATATATTACAATATAGCTATTCTTTCTATATCATACTATATACAATCTCTATACGGAATTCATCTATCTACGAAAATGAAAAAGAAAAATTCTTTTTGGGTATCCATTCTTGTTATTTTATTCATTAAAGACATGCTTATATACTTGAATCTAGCCAAGTAAACAAGGCGTTAATTAGTGTACCTTGTCTTTATGTTTATCGTTCAGAGTGTAGTATATATCTATGTACTACCATATGCTATTCATTATCAATGAGTACATACATATGTTGATACAAAAACTTGACAAGTTCAGAAGCTTTTATATTTTTCTACCTTATCACCTATTCTAGTTTATTTTTGCAAGAATTTTCACTCACAAAAATAAAGGTATACTTTGTCTCTCTATATATTTATTTTAAAGTGAAAAAACTTTTTTAAAGTTCTTACCATGAAAATTGTTATTTTCATCTTCCTTAATCCATCCAAGAAGTTTCTTAAACAATTGAAAGAATAAATAATGCCTTCGAGATATGTAACTTTTAAGGACTATTATGTCAACACAAATGCATTTTACGGAACATTTGTCATATACTTTAACAACCTTTTGTGGGAGGGAATTAAGGGTACAGTATAGAATAAAATGTGCACACATTAATCTCTACACTACAAAAATAATATGAATTATTACTTTTCCAATTGTACTCTATTTTAATGGGAATAAAAACAGTTTTTTAAAAAGTAAAAAGTCTGACAGGCATATTAGTGAAATAGTCTCGTCGGAAATGAATTGATTACCGCATCGATATTGTTAGGGTAATTCATATAGTCTTCTTAGTTTCTAGATAACAGAGCAGATTATTCCATTCCAATAGGCCACATTACTAATCCTTACTTATTTGAGTTACTTTTTCAACTTTTTTAGAGCTGATATAGAGAATGTAAAATGGATCGCCTGGTATCTATCGAATCTATTTCTTTCAAGTTCGATTATCAAACTATGAAAGTGTATACCTAATTAATTGTTTTAATTAATATAATAATTTATTAAAATATTAATTATTCAGTTTTCTAGAATGGAAACCTGCGGATAATAATTATTTCGTATACATATTAAATTATCGTAAAAATTAAACGATTCTATAAATCTTGTTGGATATATTTATTGTACATGGAAACAGGTACCTTTGTTATGTTCTTTTGTTGGTGCTTTTCTTTTTTTTTTTTTTAGTTACTCTCCTTTTACCCATTATTGATTGCATTCTGTCAAAGAATAAATACGCAATCAACTCTTGCTAATAGCATTTGAATAAATCATGAAACCCAAAAATCCTTATATATATTTATATATGAAAGGAAAAAGAACTTTCATAATTCACCAGAAAAATTGTTTAGAAATTCAGGAGTCACATATATACAGTACATATTCCTATATGTTGTATATCGACCTGGTATGAGAATAAAATCCCCGTGAATGAAAAATATACAAGGTGAGTTTTGCTTCTGGCAATTTAGTTAGTCGCCACGATGGTGTTTCTGTTGTCCAACAAATTTTCTCTATAACATAATATATGCGTAGAAGGAACCCATAATATTATCTGCCCCTTGATATATGTGCGTGTATCACGATATATTCTCATTTGTTATTTATATCAATTATCAAAAATATTATATATACACAAATATTTAATTCTATACGTATATTAATATTATTATGATAGAATAGGATCGCCATGATTTAAACAACATAAAATCAACCCTATTCGTAAATAAACGGAAATATACTTTAAGGGGGCAGCTAGCCCCAAGTAAAATACTGAAAATAAGGTGGATTTTTGTTTTTCAAGAAATTATGTCAATTCGAGCTGTCATTCTTACAGCTCTTTTTAATATTTATATTCAGTATAGTCAAGCAATCATGAATAGGCACACGCGTGAGGAACGATCAAGAATTATTCAAATTTAGTTTGAACATCTTATCAACTAATTTTATCACAAAATTGTTTTCAGCGAGAAGCCTCGTTTTTGGCTTAATAAGCAAAATTGACGCTTTTGAAGTAAGACCAATCAGAAAAATAATCATTGGTCTTTATTTATTTTAAAATAGGTCAAAGCACGCGCTACGGTCACTCAGATCATTACCAGACTATAAATATGAATATTTGTTGGAAAACATAGATGACATTTATCCTGCCGAGATGTGGTTTCAAAAGGATGTCGCTACGTGCCATAGAAATCGTCGATTCGTGGTAAACCAAATTTTTTATTAGACGTCTATAATTTCGCGTAGACGTGATGTATGGTATATTGGCCACCAAGATCTTGCAATTTAGCATCATTGGACTTTCTTATGTGGGGCTACGTGAAGTCACTGGTTTAGGCTGTTTTTTGAATAAAAGTTAACTTTTTATCTTATTTTTTTGAATTTAAAGTACATCACGTTTAAAAAATCATCCTATATTTAGACAAATGCATCCAGAGATAAAATCTTATCAGATGGATAGTTTATGAGTTATCTTTCACGTTAATTTGATATAGTTTAACAAAGTACAGAGTAAAGAGTTTAAACATTTTTCGAATTTTGTTCTACAATTTGGAAGACATATTTCTAACTTAATAGACTATAGATTCTGTTGAAAAAATCGTTTTTTGTTTCTCTTATAAGGTCCCCCTTATTCTGTTTTCATATTAAAAAATTGCATAATTGAATTGCTTTCTTGTATGTTCCAAAATACTTGTTTTTTGGTCGAAAAGAAAATATATTTTAGTTTATATTGAAAGGAAATTCGAAATACATCTCTATCAATATATTTCTTCCCCTTTTCTATTCAATTCTTTTGGTTTCATTCTACAATACATAAAAACGCATTTTTGTAGAATTTCACATGTGCAGAATTTCCATATAATATTCACAGCCAACGAGATTTTTTTTGACTAGGTCCCAATAGTATAGAATATTTGAAAGGGTGATTTACCCTCAATTTATATACAGAATTATTGCACCTACAGACTCTGTATATACTTTACAAAAATTAGAATGTAGATTTGAACTTCTCTCTTCTTATGAATATATGAAAATTATGAATATAGAATAGAGTAGCCTGATGGTGATGGAAAAGTCAATTATATTCCAAGTTTTTTGGGGATCTAAATCGTAAATAATAGATTTCCTTCCTATATCTATGCATAACAAACAAGGCAGGAAAATAGAACATTTCATATTCGATATATGAAGAGAATAATATACATATACATATATGTAGAAACAAAGTCTAATATTATGAGACTTAATGTCGACCCCATTTTATGATATTCTAAAAGCCTGGAGGAAAAGAACATATAGAAATATCTACGATAGAGAACGGCAAAGATTATTCGCATAAAGTTATCCTCGATAATTGAAATCGAAGAGAAGATATATATTTGGACGATATACTGTAGTTTATATATTCTTGTATATCTGGGAATGTAATAATAATTTTTGTATAACGTATATTTTGATATTCTCTGAAATGAAGAAAACTCCTTTAACCGCACAATCTTTGTAGGAATATGAACATTTTCTATTATGGCTGGTTGTAAATTTTTATGATATAATATGGGTGGCCAAAGTTCGTATATCGTTTATTATATGAAAAGGATGGAATTTATGAAATTGATGACGGAAAATATATTTGTTGGAATTGTGATATGTAAAAATAAACGATATTTATTGTATTGAAAAAGTCAAGTTTATATTGTCATATTCATATTAAAACTATTCAAATCAATAGTTATGATATATCTATATTAATAATGCACACATTTCGAGTTAATTGAATAAAATAACCTAAGCAGTAGTGTTTTAACTATTAAGTTTTTGTGCGAAATTTAATTCAGACCATGGATGTCATGTATTTTATTAAAATTCTATAAGATCAGATTTAGTAGCTTCAAAAATGTACAATTTCTAAAAGTGCCTTCAGCGACTATCTGTTTTCAATGAATTTTGTTGAAAATTAGACATAAGAAATAACCCTAAAACGTTTTAATATCAAAAAGTATATAAACATTGTTATATGCCTTGTTACCAACGTCTTCCCTATGTATTTACGCCATTTGATTGAATAGTTTTGACAAAACTTATACTTACCATATATCACAAAACAAACACTTTAAAGCTATTTTGAAAGAATCAATTAAAACTCAATTTTTCTAAGTATATATTTCATTCTTAAAAATAATATTAAATTAAATAAAACTAATTGAATTACACATCCTTCGGACCCATAACCTTTACATATGGAACCATAATGCAGAAGAAAAATATTCTGACTTCCTAGAAGTGTCTAATCAAATCAAATATGTCCCATGACAAATGGTTAACAAATCAAATTTCATGTTTCTCCAATTAGTTTTAAAAATAATTTTATCTTTATATATTTGATGGTATCTTGGGGTTTCTTTGTAACCAGACCAAAAGGACGTAATTAAAATAAATCATTTTCTCATATCTTTGAGAAGGTTCTCTAACTGAATATAATTTCTATGTATAAGAAGAAAAAAATATATTACTTACATCTTGTAAAAACCACAAAACCTTGACTAAGTAGTAACAAGTATAAAACTTGGCTATTCCCATTTTAATATCTTTTCACTCCCGACCATATATATGAAGTATCTAATTTCATATAAGATGGAAAAATGAACACCTTTTTTTTCGTTCATATGTTAAAGGGAAATGCAATAAATCATCCCTTGGGGTATGAAATAGAATGAATGGAATATGAAATTCTATATTGAACACAGTAGCAAATTCGAACTAGCCAGAAATACTATAATACTTGATTAGGAAGATTGGTTTTTCTCTGCTTTTTGAAAAATCGAAATAGAAAAAAAAAACACTTTTCTTTTGGACATACATATGAACCAGATGGAAATGAAATATATCCCTAGTCGAACTATAATTTCTTGTTCAAACAAGGGAACAACATCGGGGAATACATTTTTACTAATCCCGAAATGACAACTAAAGATTAAGATAGAAATAAAATTAATGCAACTTTAATTTGTTATTTTCATGAAAAGAAAACCCCGATTTTAGTTTAGTGAAGAATTCTTCAAAGTTAAGCATAGTATGGATTTGGTACTGAGTTCAATTGAAACGCAATTTACCATATAAAAGTTAGCAAAATCTTAAACGAAAATTTTGTTTTTGGATACGATAGTAAGACTTCATTTCGTTTCAACTACTCCACTATTGCTTAGAATAGAATATTTTGAACTATTTGTACTATTGAAATTTATATGGCTATATTTTCGATACGCATTTAGTTAGTCAAAATCTACACTAGGCATTAATGTCTATAGAGCAAAAACGAAAAATTCTTGTGTACCTTAATAAGTGACCTTTTACGTGTAAAACATTTGTAACCTTTGATTAGAGAACCTTCAGGAATTGAATTATTATTCAGGACGAAATATGTGCCTCTGAAAATGTTAAACTTCAAGTATTATCATATAGAGTATGGTTAGGAATAAAAGAATAGGATTTTTCCAAAGAAAACAAGATTAGAACGATTGAATCATATTCGAACACATTCAAGATATGATTAAAATGAATGACAATTGATATTGGTATCAAAATAGGCAAGTAATAAAAGTGTTATATTCCATTTTTTTTTTGAGTAAGATTTATATTAAAGTTATTAGAAATTCAGATAAGTAATATTACCTATAATTGTGTAATTCAATAAAGGCCTAGTTGCCAATATATGTATTTTTTCTTGGAATTTTTGTCCTCAGCAAGCAGTACCGTGCATATGGCCATAAGGTCTTTAGTTACAGTAATAAATTTAAAAATTGTGAATACATAATTTTTCTTGGAAGTTTTGTTTCCTTTGTATTCTAATTATTATCCTGATTATAAAAAAAGAACCAAACAAACTGTTTGTCTTCTAATTATTAAAGAAAACAAAATGAAAAGCATAAATTTCAGTCCATATACATAGTACCCCAAAAAAAAAAGGAAAATAAGTAATCAACGCGAGGTGTTAAATAAAATCAGAATCTTCTATCTGTTAAAAAATTCAAAAAATAAAATGAAAGAACAAAAAATTTTCGGTCATGGAAAATACATGAGAAAAACTTTTCCATATAACAAATTCGTAGTCGAATATATATTTTCCTGTTTAATATTCTAAGTCTGTTAGATTTTCTCTAACGAAGGATCTGACATTACGCTTAATTCGGTTTAACATTTTTGTTGTTATTCTAGTAAGTGAGATCAGTGAAGGAGAGTCCTTCCAGAAACGAAATAACTTGACTGTCCAAAAAAAAAAAAGAAAAACGATATAGAAGAAGAAGAATTATGAACAAAAACCTAAGGAAAGAGGCTATTCAATCTCTCAAAAAGTTATAAATATTTTCTTGTTGCGTGCTTAAAAGAAGATATCTGTATTAAAACAAAATATGATTACATATATACCATTTTCTTTAAGGTTCTTTTCCTTTCATATATGTCTACTATACTACTATATATGGGATTTAATTTACTTGTAGTTTGGTATTTGTTGAGAGTATCCTCGAAGGATAAGTAAAATCCTTGAATATCTGATGAGCATTGAATATTTTTTCAAGCAAAAATAACTGACTATGATTATGTTAACGATGAACATTCATAAATGGTATAATAATGAAATCATCTTAAACGCACAATAATATGAACACTGCTTAATGCTAAAGAAGATGAAATACTAAACACAAGAATATTCAAAAATAGTAAGTATTAAAAATGTGGAAAATGTTTGAAAAATAATAGTCTGAAGTGAGAAAAATGAAAGGACACCAACGAAAATATTATCGTCAACAAACTATACACAAAAAAATGAAAGAAAGCTTTGAGAGAGAATCGACAACTCAACCACGAAATCTTAATAATAAAGCATCCTCTTGAGATATCCTTTTTTTGGAACGTTAGATAAATAGAATAGAATGTATCCCGGAAGTTCTCGTTCGAAGGAACTTAGCTACTATATGTGTGGACAAGTATATACGTAGATAATCACAGACTTCATAAAGAACATATTCTAAAATGTTGTGAATTGAGTTTGACGGGACCGCATTATTTATTGTACAGTTACCCAATTTCATGGACACCATAAGTACTTGTTGTTCTCATAAGGTGTATTTACTTTCTTTCTTTCTTTGACGTTTGGTAAAACTATTATCAAGCTACATAAGATGCTTGGTCTGAACGTCTGTTTGTTTGTCCCATAAGCTAAATATTTATTTGTTCCACATTATTTAAAGAAATAGAAATTTAATCAGGATATTATACGAATTTAAGGTGCTACAGCTACTTAGACTTCATATCTTGGAAACCGCTTTATAAAGTAATTTTAAATTCTAACAAAATATGTAGATAAGAAATCGAAGGTCGTTGATAATCATTTTGTTATAGTTAAAAAAATTGCATCATCAGGAAACCATATCTTTCCTAGCTCCTTACGTTAGTCAATAATCGATATATACACTCATACATGTGTTTAAATATGGATATGTAAAAACACAAGAACTTTAATTAACCTGAGGGTATAATAACTATACTAACTAATAATGAAGAAATATATGTTTATATATGATATTAGGTTATGTACCATATATGTCTTGGAGAATAATTTCTTATAGAATTTATGATACAAAATATTTATATGCATTTATTAAAGTTCTAAGCATTGTCAAGCAAATAGTAGAAGCTAAAGTTAGAAACAATTTTACAAAGAAGGTTCTCAAATATTTTGTTGTATTTTGGAAAACATAGCATAGCATAAAATCAAGCATTAGAAAGCAAAGTCAACACAAAGAACATTATTAGAATTCCTCGATTTTCTATGAACGTAAGATTATTTTGTAAAGTTTCCACTTGGATGTTTCTGAAATTTCAAATACATAATATAAATATTTAAATTTATTGAAGATGAAAATCATTTTGAACTAATATATGTTACATATGTATTAAAAAAGATTTTAAATCAAATTTAGGTAAAAAACATTTCTTATTGCTTAAGCATAATATTTTTAATTATTAAAATTTACCAGTTTTTAACGGAAAAAGCGATAGATTAGTTATAAATATACTTTGATTAAATTTTGTTTGTGCACGATTTGAGAATAGAAACCCGGGAGTTAATTATTTATCTCTGCAACTAGAGCAGTCATCTCTTCAGTCTTTTCTGTTATTCGACTTGTTGATTGTATATTCCTCTACATTCGTCATTTTCTAGCGACTAAATCTAAGGACTTCATTGTAAGACCGTGAAAATAGGCCTACCCATAAATCAGGTAGTAATTTATTGTTTTATGGGCGCTCTAGTAATATTGTAGTGATTTCACATGTAATGCAGGATCCAATAAAGAGTTGGTTTTATTAATTTTGTTAGTCATCAATATACAATACTTTTTTCTTCTTCATTAAATAATATTTAATTCAATCGAATATTCAAATACCGTTCAAAGCAGCTGTCACCTCATTTTCTTCGAATTTAATCCTTTTACGCTTTCTATTAAAAATACATATCGCTTCAAAGAATCGAAAGTAAAAAAAAAAATATATGAAAAGCAAAAATGATTTCAAAGAAGTAATTTTTATTATTATTTCGCTATATTTGAAAGATATTTAAATTATCCTTTTTCAATCTTCCAAGAACACAAAAAAAGTGTATTATTTTGAAAGAGAATTTCACATGACTGCATTCTAAAAAAGAAAGTAAATACAAGAAAAAAAAAGAAAATACTGCTGAAAATAAACATATTCCTTTCTCTAACAAAGAATCTTATAGAAAATCGGGAAACCATTGTTAAATCCTTTCTTCTAATACAAATTCAAATATTTTCAATAGAATAAAACAAAACAATAACAAAAGTAGAACCATCAGAATAAAAAGAAAAAAAAAGAAAAAAGAAAAACTTGATAGAGGTGTCCACTACACCTGGACACTTATCCTTTATACCCGTAATAGAGGATAAAAAAAAAAACCACATCATCAAAGAAAATTCTTGAATGTGTACTATACTAAAATTGACCATTTTCCATATCACCGGGTGAAATTTCACTCTTGTTGGTTTTGACGGGATTAACACCATCATCAGAAAATATATCTAGCACAAAAGGTCATGGACCAATTGAAAAAGGATAAATCAGCAAAGATCTGGGATTCTATCGATTCATATATATAAAAAGAATATAAAGAATATGGTTAAGACTGAAATGACAAAAAAAAGGAACCAATTCGAAGGCAATAAAGGATTCTGCATCATCACGCATACGAAAATTTAAATTTTTTTCAATTGCTTTTTTTTTTGTTTGGATGAAAAGGAAATTTTTTTTTTAAAAAATTTACCGAAAGGATATATGATATGATCTATGACAGAGGAACACACATATTCATATATGTATACAGGTGTGTTTTTTAACCTTAGAAAAGAAAAAAACCAGAAGAAAATCAAACTATACAATATCCGAATCCGTCAGAATAAATTTAAATGTCATCTTTAATCAGTAATCCTTTTAGGGCATCTAACCCTTATCGGTAATATCAGTTTTTATCCTATTTTTGGTCGATCGAGTTTATATTTTGTTATGTGTGTATGTGGTTGATTCATCGTTTAGTTGGTTGAATATTTTGTTATCATCGTCATTTTTATAAGTGCGGGTAAGGGTTTTTGGCTTTTGTGTAACCTGATCTAGCATAAAGTTTTTCTTTAACATAATTCGAGCTGACTTAGCAAAATCATATATGTATATATAAATATGAAGAGAAAAGAAAAATTCAGCTATATAGAAGAAATCATCAATCTATTTGTGACTATATCTCCTCCCAACAAAACAGCATATGATGGTGTTGTTTTTTTTTTTTTGCAAATTTCGATTGGATACTAATCATATGTCTCAAACCGTTTTTTTTTTTTCCTTTTTTTTCCAGATAGAAGAATAGGTTCATCCAGGAGAATATACTATAATATAATACTAGCTCTTTTTTCGTAGTACCGAACAACAATTTCAGCTGTTAAAGGATTTGGCAAAATCGATAGATAAATAAGTATTAGATAGATTGATAGTGTGGAAATTGTTTATAAGAAAGTTTAATATGTACCTATATTATATTATGTTCACTGTTCACATATTAACGGAAACAATATACTTAATATGACGTCGTTCCTTATACTCTCAGCCGGTACATGAATATTACATTAAAGAATATTTTTGCGGCGACTGATATCTGGGCTCTTTTTATGGTTATATATACGATGAATTGTCATTGTCATTGAAAAATACATCATATCAGGCATTTACGGTTCATTAAGCTTTATATACTTTCTTTCTTTTTTCGGATTTAATGGATTTCTGCAGATGAAACTTTCCTTTTAACTCTTTTTTTTGCGAAAATTTAGATATTATGTTTATCCTGTTTTCGGAATTTTGAGAAAGAGTTCTTCAAAACTATAATTAATATGTCACAAATTATTAGCGATGAACTATCGACTATGATAAATAATTGATATACATATTTCCGTTCGATTTAATTGATAGTACATAAATAATATTTAAAAAGGGAAAATGGGATTGTCCATTTAACTGACGTAGGCGTATTAAATTCAATTCTCTTTTATACAAAAAATGGTACCAAAATCAGCCTATACTTACCACTTTCAAAATATACATATATCCAAATGTTTTTGCTATGAATCAGAAATATAGGGTTTTGGCATATAATGTAAATAAAACCAAGGCATAGTATGATTCCATTGAATTTTCGCGTGAATCTGTTCCAAATCCTTCACAGTATAAAAAAATACACTTAATACTTTTTGAAGTGAGAATCTCTTTTATGAATTTTTGAAATATTTTACCGTCACCACCAAATTTCCTGTTATATATTTTACTCTTACAGAAATAATATCGCGGCATATTAATCTCAAATCAGAATCCAAGTTGAGAACTTTATTTATTGTATACTTTTGATATAATCCACAACTGCGGTAACAATTTCATATTATATTGTAAATATTTATATATATATCGAATAAGAACCCCACAAAAACAAAAAAATCTATAAATTAACACTCCAAAAACCAAAGTATATTAAAAGCGAAGTAGTTAAATCCATCTTTTAAAGCAATATGCCATGACGACTATATACCCTATTATTTTTTTTTTTCAATATTCAATTTCCTATCGATGCATGAATATGTCCTGACAGATCATTTCCGTGGACTTTTACAATACAATATTATTTCGTATTCATTGTAGAATATCAAAAGCACTTTTCATACAACGTCAGAAACCTTTCATTTTATATTGGCGTCGAATTTAATGGAAATCATCAGATATTACCTTCCGAAAGGATAATTGATGCTAGTCTGAATGGCTGAATGTAATACTAGCGTATCCTGGAATATTCGATAAAGGAATGGAAAAGTTTATTAATTTAATATGGACCTTTTTGTGCAAATGAATACAACATAAAGTGGAATTGAAATTGGTTCATGAATAACATTGACATTTGAAAATTTGAATTAACGGAAATTGTATAGTCTTTGTATATATGATATTCATCTTTGTTATGAGTGTAAAAAAGGGTTAATTTAAAAACAAGAAGAAAGAAAAGGGTTTTCAAGTGATAAAAACCTATTCATAAAGTTATTATTTTTATTTAATGTAAGTCTACTATATGGATATTTTCTTATTTATGTTTCTTTTTTGTTTCGTTCATTTTAAAATATGTTACATACATATGTTAACGAAAATTAGCTTAATATATTACTTAACCTTTTATATACGTATATGTCATACCTGATCAAAAATAATCACGTTTTTCCACTTTCCACAACACTAAATATCTTCAATATCTCAATCTAACCGTCATTATAATCTCATGAATATTCTTGAATCGAATTTTCTTGGAAAAAATGCAGAGAAAAATTGAAAATGTAAATTAGATTTAACTTCTTCTTTATATAAGAAGAGGCCGTTTCTTTTTTTTTCTTTTTCTTTTTCCCTGACGTGTTTCGCGTAAAGCTACTTTAATCATAAAGAAGAAAAAAAAATCAAAATATTATATAAAAAAATTTGTATAAAAGAAAATAATAAATTGAAAGAAAAAGGAAAATCTTCTTCCTCAGTGTTGGAAGAAGATGAGCTTCCACATGAATTGATTCATCCATTGGTTATAAGATTGAATGATTTTGTCATCTTCAACAATTCTATTGAATTAACTTGTTCAGGCCTCGAGGGATGATTTTAATGGTAAAAAATGATGGCTTTTATACGTGGAGTTTATACATAAAATCATACTAAAATATTCACTAAAGTATCATCTATCACCTTATTCTAGTCACATTCTTCTCTCTTCATATTATTACATATACCACAAGTAGGTCAAGTTTTTGGCAAATGAATCAATTTTTCACAAATCCATTTGAAATCTTATCAACCCCGTTCTTGACTATTTAGCCTATATCTAAAAAAAAGAACCGCCACAATAAGAAGAATTCAACACTACGAAATGTTAATTCTTCTTCCTTTTTTTTAAAGAAAAAACATAATAATTCTTTGTACTATGTCCAAAAATACCATCTTCGAATAATGAGTTAAGGGTTGGACTTTTGGTAGTTCATATTCAAGAACAAATTTAATTTTCGAAGGAACAAAAAAAAGGAAAAATTAAGTTAGAAAAAAGGCCAAAAAGAATAACGTAAAAAGCTCTCTTTGAAGTTAAATATAAATGCACCCTGAGGCTGAATTAAAAATTTTTGCTGTCTTCAACGATCATTAATTAAAAGTGCCTTCTGTTTATAGAAAAAAAAGGGAAGAAAAAAATATGTAGAAGCTTATATCTCCAACTTGTTTTTGTGCTTATATTGAGAGCCTTTTTTGTTTTGGTTACTAATTTTTTTCAGAAAAAAATAAACCTTGGAAGTACATTTTTTGGTTGTTGTTAGTTTAAAGATGCCCTAAGCAATAACATGGAACTTTATATTGAAGTAATTTAGCCCTAATTTTAACTCTATCATGACGAAGAAAAATTGAAGAAAATTCTTTAAATGACTTAACATTTTGTTCTATTTAAAAAAAAATAATTGTTCACTAGATATCGTCTCTAGATCTCTTCTATGATTGTCATCATATTCAATTAAAATATGCTTATTTAAACCAACTCATTTATATACCCGGATTTTTCCCAAAAAAAGGCAATGATTCTAATTTTTCACGTTTCGTTAACTATTGTAAGTGATGGCATTTAAAACTAAAGAATATTTTCTGACAAGTCATAACGAAGAATTAGAATTTTTTCTACTATTTTCATATTATCGAGGCGGAAATTCAAAAAAATTGTATTTTTGGGTAAAAACGGATTTCTAGACTCGAGTATTTGTACACGTAATAATTGCAGTATAAGGAAATACATATATTCATTCAATTTTATCGTATGGGTAATAAACAGGGTATTACCAATTTTATGAAACTAATATCAAAGTTTTATTCTGTCTAGAATCAGATGATCGAAAACCTGAAACCAAAACCCACTGAAAGAAATGATTACTAGAATATACCTAAAGCAAAAGTTAATATCAAGAAATAGCTAATATAAAGCAATTGTTTGAATTTTTTGCAATAGTAAAATCAACGAGATTATTAGTCAATTACTAAAAACATATAATTTTACTATTTTAATTAAATAATTTTTCTATTAATTTTTCGTTCCTTCTACTAAATTTTGTTGTGACGATAACGAATCTAAACCGGAATCAACTAATCATATTTAGATAAAATCACTACTTCATTTTTAGAGCATGAAAAGGATCCGTTTTACAGGCTTCTTATTAACATGATTTAAGGATCAAAGTCATATAAACTAAATCTGTGCAAAAAATTTCTTGAAGAGCAAACTGCGTCGATATTGCTTTCCTTTAACATTTTTGCTAAAAATGGCCAGGTTTAGATTTGCAAATGCCTTCAATATTTAGTTGGTAAATTCGGATTGATGGTCAGATAACGTTTATCAAAAGCAGCTGAGAAGTATCGATTATTGAGTGGTTATTTTTAATATCAAATGGACTACCCTGTACATTTTAAATAGAAAATTATATCATCGAAAAATAAGTAACAACTAATAGTAATAGAGAGAAATATTTCTTTCAAATAAATAATTACCATGTGATTTCTAGTTGTTAGACAGAAATAATTGACTTATGTCATGGCAGCTGTTACAAGCTCATCAATTCTTTTGATAGAATCAAACTTGTAATGCATACAGTTTATAAATTAATATAAAATTTTTGAATCTATCCCAAAAAACTTAGGGGCCTCACCATTATAATGAACGCATTACATCATAATCGTACAAATAAAATTATGTTTGATGAGTATTTGACAGGACATGCATATACTGTCCTATACGACTTTATTTTCATCCCTTCATAAATAAATCCTTATGCAACAAACATCCTGCAAAATAGAATTCAACTGACAATTGTAATTGACAGCTTTAATACTATGTAACAGTGGTGCATACTGTGTTCATTATATCAAAACTTTCGTATATGTTTTTTCGTTGTATAATATTTATTTTAGGAGGCTCTTATGCAATAAAATAACAAATACTAACAAACAATTGATTTTTTTTTTGAACACACGAATCGTATTCTTATTGTTCATCCTGTATCCCATATTTGACAGGACGAAGACATTTATTTGACATCTTGAAAACCGAATTGGAAAAAATAGTATAAACATAGAGTATTTGATAACATTCCCCTAGCAGTACTGTTTTTGTCATCGCGCACACAAGATATGCCTTGCCATCATGAGTTTTCTGGAAATGATAATAATACAGTGACTTCGCGTTATGATGATTGTATGTATTCTTGGTCGTGGTTTTGATGGGAATTTCCACAGTTATAGTGAGAAATTCAACATTTGTCAGAGTGTAGTATATGATACCCTTTGGCAATATAAACTTGTCATCAGAAATGCATATATAAAGATAAATGCATCTTGGATCCCCATAAGAATGCTCAACATCAACGACATATGACATAACATCAAAATTCTCTCATATTTTTCAAAGGCCATAGCATTTTTTCAGAATTCACGAATAAGTGGATTTCAAAAGTTTTTACCATATACTTATAAAAAGTTGAAGAAAATTTTCTGTTTTAAATTTTTTTTTTAACTAACAAACTTCAGAATGTATTATATTTGAAATTATAAAAATAGAACTCCTGCAAAAGCACTCATCCAAAAGAATCCATTTTGGGAAAATAATTTTTCAATTTGAAATTTTCGACATGATTTATAATCTTAAACTCAAAATTATTTAAATTTAAAGTATTGAGTTCTTGAAATCCTTGGATAAGTAAACAGAATTCCAAACTGTCCTTTCAAGTAAAACAATCTTGTTTCATGAGAATCTACATCCAATGTAAAAACAGTTTATATACATATAAATCTAAATGTGCACCATGACAATTTCAATTCAAGCTGCAAAATCAGTCTATTGATATCAAAATAGGATTGTCCATTTTATCCTTACATACAAACATAATTTAAATTTCATTCCATGAAATACATTTCGTTCTATTATTTTTCTCTAAAAAAAAAAACTATGTATAAACTGACATCAGAACAAGAATAATATAAGCTTCTAGACAATTCAACTTGGCCGCAGATTTTGAATTTGCATAATCCAAAGCTTAGAAATTTCAACTTTAGTACGATTTGAACATATTAAAACATGATAAATACGCTTTTTGGCAAAATTTCAAATATCGTAAATCCTTTTCCACATTGAAATGAAATTGAATAAAAAATATATAGAACGATATTTGAAGTTATAAAGAGTCATTTATAGTATAACATGTTGATTATTTTAATGCGACAATAGAGTAGAAAAAATGAAGTATAACTTTTTTATGAAGGCATGAAAATATCGCACTATTTATCAACTGATCCTTGAGGTGTTTTCGAAAAGCAATCTGAGAAGTGATCCAATATTTATTTCCATCATCAAACTAGATACTAAAAGCCATGAAATTTATAGTAAATAATATTATGGAAACAGTACTAATTAAACATTAAATATTTATTCATACATCCATCTAGTTCCCTTCAAAAGATAATGGTATTCCACGATTGGACATGATCTCATAATTAACCTCCAAGAATATTAATATAAATTAACATATTTTGTAAATAATTTTCATCACATATTAAAATAAAAAAGAATTTTCATATTTAACCAATTTTATTGTTACAAAAAAGGTATTCCATCTAATTACCAAACATTTTTCCAACTTTCTCTTTTCTAAATTAATTTCTAAGTCCTCCAATATCATCATACTGAATTCACTGAATTAAATTATTATTAGGTTCATATATAATTCTTTCTATTACGTTCTAAAAAGTTAAAATTATCTTTATATGAAATTTAAAGCTCTTCTCACTCATAATTTACATCCACCTTAACACATATATCTATGGTATGATAATTTTTAGTGGAAAATTTGCCTAAAAGCATTGTGTATCCCCTAATGTTAGGAAATGAAGAAAAGAAAAAAAAAACGACTTCATATGAAGAAGTATTGTGGAAGGATCCTCACTGATAATATAACCCTACAGCGTATATGATAAAATTCTTGTATAAAAGTTACTTTTGTAGTGTCTATAAAATGTGAAAAAAAGGGTTTCACATGTTATTCTAAAGATATATGATTATAGCATAAGGATGACAATATTATACAAAACTAGGCAAGCCTTTTTACTACCATATAAATATATCAACACCCATTGAGTAATTAAATATTTATCACTTTTTAGCAGGCCCTGAAAATTCCATATAGAATACTCGTGTGGATCTTCGACATGGAGCCATTGTTTCGAGTTTTATTCCGTATCTCAATCAGGCCTTGTAAATGTCTATTTCGGTAATTTTCTGATTGGGTTGATTGCGAAGAAAATTTACGAGACTATATTGGGGGGTAAAAAATACTAAGGAATTATAATGTATGTAAGATTTTTTTAAAGAAAGGATACATTTTGAAACTTCATACTTTCGTATAATGTATATTTTATACAATTTAAATTTATATTAATGTAATGTTGTTATGCCAGATTAAAAGTAATTGTAGTGGATTAAGATCTATTATAGTTGGTTGAAGTTATCTTATTGAACTATATAAGAAAAGGAAATATGATTTAATTTTTAAGTAGTTAATTAAAATAACTAAAGGGAGCTAGTTTTGAGAAGTTAACCAATGCAAAGTTAAAACTTAAATTTAGTATATTAAATACGAATAAATTTAAATAAATCTTCCATGATTTTGAATTTCTCTATTTTTAGATTAAAATCACATAAATATTGTTCATATTTAAGATGTACTACTTCGGAAATTGTAGCTTTAGATTTGTGCATCTTACCAAATTGGAGTCGCGCTTATTGACACGGAAGGTTGAAGTTTCGAGTTAAAGTAGAGTCAAAGTTTAAAGAATACAATAAATCCATATCATTTTACTAAGAAAATAAAACCGTAAAAAGCCAGCAAAACACAGTAAATTCAGTCAATCCAATTTTGACTCGATCCAGTTTCGACCTGGTTTGGACTCTCCATGTTAAATAACAAAATACGCAACTTGGCTCTTTTAAAATTAAAATTAGTTGATTGACAACAATATCGTTTTTCATTTTCGCGGAAACTTTTGTAAATTAATACCAGTTAATAATGAAGACTAATATACTTTTTAACATTCTTGTTAAGTCAGAATTTGGGCTATTTTATAATATAAAAAAAAAATGAAGAAAATAGAAAGGGTGTAAATCTTTTAGATCTCCTGTTGAAAACTTCAATTTAGCTAGATCAGATTCAGTTTAACAGCGAACTAAAATGTTATCTTAAGTGGTAATGTGAGAAATAACATGATTCCAATGGAATTTTCTAAATCGAAAAAGCATCATTTTCACTTGTAACGCTGGTAATGTTGCTTAGTAATTCACTTCTTAAAGAGGGTTAAAAAAAACCAAAAGGGTGTTTTTTCTGATGTAATTCTTCTTTTTGAAAAAAAAAAGAAAAAAACAAGAATATTGTTCTAAGCGTATAGTTCAGGACACTTAGTTCTCTATTCAGATAACAAAACCTCCATCTGTATATCCATATTACACATATATATTTTATACTATAGTATACCATCTTTCAAACTTTATCAACGAATGCACATCACGTAAAATATCTCAAGAGATGAGATAAGGTTTGAATAAGAATAGTATTATAGTTGAAAGTATAAACCAATATGAAAGGAAGAAAAGAACTCTTTATCCCTTAAGGGTCTGGAATGTATCTCTCCTTAGTGTCACTTATTTTTAAGCTTAGAAATCAATGGTATGAGGTGAGAATTTCAAAAATTATATATTTTCGAAAGAAGGCAAGTAAATTTATTGTATACAGACTATAAAAGCGTTAGTCTTTCTAGTAGATGTTGTAAAATGTCCATCAAAATGTCTGTCTACATAGTATTTCCGTTAAAGTTTGCTATGAGGTTATACACTGTATATACCATTCATGGTATACTGGTTTTTATTTAGTATTTTTCTTTCCTTTTTTGTTGTTGAAAAGATCCATTTTATTGATAACTGGAATATTGTAAGTGGATTGTATTACACTAGACCATAGATGGCACACGTTCTTCGAAACTGTTAACATCGTGAGAGAAATTTCAACAAAATTCGATTTGTAGTTCCTGTTTTGTCGCTGTTTCTAAAATTTTTGATCCTTTTCTTTGACAAATTTAATTATTCTTTATTCCTCAAGGAATACTTTAAATATAGAATTTGAAGAACTAAGAAATAATACTAAAACAAAGGGTTTTCCAGAATTTTCTTGATACTTATACTTTTAAATTTAATATATTAAATTTCATTTTTATTTATACAAATTAAAATTTATATGATCTCAAAAATCTTGGTAAATCTCCTAAAAAAAATGTTTTCACTGTTTTTCTTTAATTTCTCATCATATGTATATACATGATTATACAGGTAAACCATTTGAATTCTACATACAAAATCAAAGAGCGGGTCATAAGGTGCAAATTTTTACATTCAATACAACAACAACACACACCATCTTTTACTTGGTCCATAGAATTTCTGACCAATTTTTCCTGTCAATAGATATCTCTGTTTAGTATTTTTTGATACTTCAACGTTGTCCTCCTGATGGTTACGACGATATTTCTTTGAACATATGAAAAGCATAAATTGAAAAACCTTTCAAATCGAGTGGTTTGAATATATGCTACCAATACCTAAGTTTTTTGTTGCTCTTGCTCCATGTTCGCTTTTTTCACATCCTGCTTTGATCTGAAGCAGAGCAATGTGAAAAAATATACCTATAGTAACTCAAAAACTTTAATTTTTAGATTCACCCAGTATACATATAAAAATATCTAGATCTATTACTATAGCACCTTGGTTGGGGTTAATTATTCCATCCGAATAAGTAAATCTGTTAAAATAGTACACCCCGCTTGGGATCATTAATATTTTAGTTCTATTATTGCCTAGACTATGTAGTCAGAGAAGATTTCATCTTCTGTTCCCATCTCCTTTCCAACACTGTAAAAGTGTATATATATTTAAAATGTTCATATCAGTAATTTAGTGGAATATTGCAAACGTCATTGCAGTCATTCTTCATATATAATCAACGATATAAATAACGAAAACGACGCGGCGCGGAAATGCTTTTATTTATCGTATACTGTTCTCATCCTTTTCCATTTTTTTCTCCATATTAGATTTGGTATAGAAACGCAAAAAAAAAATATCCATTAGGTTCTGAAGGGTAGGTATTAATCATTGTCCCAATTCGGAAGGCTAAAAGGAATCGAACGTAGTTTGAAACAGAAGGCAACATCTAAGAAGAAATATTGTATAGTTTTTCTTCCTATATTATTTGTTGTTGTTGCTGTTGTTTCAATTAATTGTAAAATCTGTGGAATGATTAACATAATGAAATTATGCTGCCTAAGATGGATGAATGAATTAGATTTTCCTATAAGTAACATATACCTAGATTATATATGAAACATTAACTTTTAACATTATATATTCTATGATATTGTTATGAAATGGAAAAGTTAGAAGCCGATAAACATTGTATGGGTGGGAGGTGTTTTTTTTTTTTTTTTGGAAAACATTAAAATTGTCTAAAATGTTATATTTTCAGAAATGATTAATGAGTTAATATGGCAACTTGATGGAATGAAAACAATTATGAAGAATCATCTTCAAATCGTGTGACTTCTAGTGTTTTCAAGTAAATCATATCGTTTTTTATGGTCACCACTCCCAATTTATGTAATAATTTCGAGTGAAAAAAAATCACACTCTATTTGAAATTTATTTGTTGGAGTAAGTAACTATATTTTTTTTCTATACAATTTAATTACAAAATATAGTGAATCCTTCCAAGTTGACTATTTCTTTCATAATACTAATATGCAACATATTTACCAGGAATATTCCAGGTTTTTTTTTTACAGAATTTCAAAAAAAAAAAAAATTTTCTTTCAAATTACCATAACATGGATGTTTTACTCACTTTACAATTAGTATGACAAAAAAGCTTTTGAAAAGTAGTCAAATAGCAAAAAAAAAGAAAAGAAATTACCTTACGAAAAATTCCGGAAATTCTTACGGATGAATCCACTTGGAAGCTCCCGTTTAGTGACCATTAAAGCCAAAAACATTTCAATCAAAATATAGTTTGTACGTGTCGTACACTCCTTTACCTCTACTATTCAGGTAATACTTTCAGCAATTTTAAATGTATATTTAACACCATTCCAGTGGGTGATATCAAAACCTTTCAAGAATAATGGACACAAAAGAAATATACTATATATTTGCATACACATACATTATATCGAGTAAAGAGAAAGTTGCAAATTCCCGGATATTAAAAGGGAAGTAATTAGTTTGCGTCAGAACTCAAAGTTCCTTTTGGCCAGCTAACATAATGGATGATTATAGTACATTGAATATATATATATATATATATATATATATCTGCTGGTCTATAATGTTAATATATGTATGTACAAGGTAAAATATCAATGAACTTAATCTAGAAATTGATGAAATTTTAGTATATATATGTTAGGATAAGGGATATATTCGATAGTACACGAATACATATACCGTTTTTTTTAAAATATTGTATAGAACAGCCATCGAACTAGGAACTAGCAAACTTGTAGACATAAATCTACCGCATATAAAACTATCAAACATTTTTCTTTTAATTCCGATACTCACCTAGTCCTTATCAAAACTCATTTATAGAGTTATCTTTCGATTATATATGCAAATGTTTGTTAGGAAATTGAATGTTCAAGTTCATTTTCAAATGAATACCCAAAGAGGGTATCAAATTAGCATTTTTATAGACCTTTAATTCATTAGATTGTTTTTCTCTATGTTCGAAAAGGTTCCGCCAATTGGATAGCATAAACAATTTTGGGGATATACATGCTTGTACATGACAGGAAAGTCTAGTATATGTATGTATATGTTGTATGTATAGAAAATCCAAATGGAATTTCTAAGAATTACTATATAAGAAAAAACAATATAAAAACTTAAGTAATTAAATGAATTTAGATCAAATTTAAGGGACTTACAATTAATATTGTTAATTATTATACAATTTATATAATAATTGTATTTTATGCTTAAAATGTATAAAAACTAATAAAATTAAATTGGGATTTTCATCAAATGAAGTTGTATTTAATTAAATTTGAATTAATATGTATAAAGCCAATTAGGGTAATTAGAATTTTCAATTTTCAGCATAATATCTACTTGTATATTGCAAGAAAATAAATTTGAAGCAGTTTCCTCGATTTTTGTGTTACACCTCTCACTAGAAGTTCTATGATTCCAGGCCCATAGAGATACATTATCTGGAGATTTCGTTTCCCTCGTTTTCATATGCCAAAAATATAAAAAAGTCTCCAACTCAACCATTAGAAGACATTATTTTTGAAAGTCATAAATTCATTAATCGAGCAAAGAAGCGGGTATCAGCTGGTATTATATAAAAGTCTTGTTCTTTTCCGGATCCGATCCGAAAATTCGTTTCACCTACTTAAGCGATTTTGTCGATCTTTCCGTTGTGACTCGGTCATAATATATTCGAAAAGGTTCTAATACATGGTCTTTTATGTGAAATTACGCGACGTTTCCAATAGCTCGAACCCACTTTTCAAGTTATTTTCTAAAAGAAAAATACCATCAATTTTGGAATGATTTTTAATTTAATTTTATCTTATCGATAGAATCTTTAATATATGAAATAAGAATAATATTTTCATCTTTTTGGTGCTGGTATATCCGAAAGAAGAAAAATGATATATTCATTATAATATCATCCTATTATTCTTATTTAATTTAACTATATATAGACGAATGTCTATGGAATTTCTTTTCTTCTAAAATTGGATGAATCTCATTAGATTCGAAAAGGTTTAAGAAAGAATATTTAAAAGATATTCCGGCAATGATAACGCATTTTTTATTTGTAAAATAAAATAAATCTTTTCTTATTTTGATTTCTCCAAACTAAAAATAAGGAAAAGGGTAATCTTTTATATTTGTCAGTAATGTAATGAGTCTACCTAAATACCTTTTAGATAATAACGATCATAGAAACAAAGTGGTTTTTGATTTATTTGAAGATTTCTTTATATTTCGATTTGATTTATTCGAGAATCCTAAAACTTCTTCTTCAATCAAGAGATAGGATTTCTCTATTGATTTCGTCCATAAGTTAATCGATCTTATGCAATTTGAATTCCTTTCCTTATAGAAATAGTACCCGAAAGACTATAATATAATTTCTAAAAGAATTTTGAGAGTTTTCAATTAATCTTTTTTACTTTAGCAAAGAATACTCTTGAATGGCTGAAAATGGTAATTTGGTTTATTAGATTTTTTTGTTTGAATCCTTTTTTATTAAATAAGATTTTATATAAAAGAATTTTTTCTTATATAGGAATGTTCTTTATCTGGCTTTTAATTTGAGGTTTTCTTATAGAGCTACGTTTGAGATTTTTAACTAAATGAATTGAAATTCAAATTTGAAAAGATAGATTGGTATTTTATTCCTTTTCGTAAAGTGCATCTTAATCAAAACGAGTACCTAAAAGATCTTAATTATAATGATTTTGAATGTAATTTGATTTCGAAGAAAATAAAAGAATTTCTTGAAACGCAGTCATTCGAGATCTTTGTTTTTATACAAAACTAATCAAATTGCTTTTATATATTATTCAGACGAAAGATTTATTTTAATCAATGTAAAAAACCTAACACTTTAGTGCAAAAATTCACAAGTTCGAAGTTAAAAGATTGCTTTATTCATTTGACGGCATTTTATAAATGATTTTTTAATGAATAAAAATTGATTTTTTAGCAAAGCCATAAATGTGTATAGTAATTACTGGAACTGACCAAAATAACAGGACAAACTCTGCTATAAAAGTTAATCTTTAATACAGATCAAACTTAATCCACCGTTTTGCCTATGCAGTATTTATTTTATAAGCCTTGAAATCTTAATAAAAGGAAAACTTCTGAGCTTTAGTAATTTTTCGAGCATAGAGGACGGCATTTCTCTAGGAAAAGTACGTCTAGAGCCATGGCTGTTTCGGTCCAAAGTTTGTATTTAGCTGGTTTCACATATGCCTTTTGTATTTTTAGTCCGAATACTATTGACGCACTGGAAGAAGGGATCCCATTTCATCAGTCGGTGAGTGTATTTCCATTAAAAAATGAATAAAGTGTGAAGCGTTGGAGTTATGATATGACCAAAATTTTATTCAATAAAGACCGAATTAAGTAGCAAGTTAAAATTTTTTGAGATCATGATGATGAATCATAAATTGATTGGACATGAGCAAAATTAATAATACAGAAAGCTGTAAACCATCCGCGATAATCAAAAAATCGTAATCATAGAACGAAATTCTTGGAAATAATATAAATGAACTTATACTTTTTTTTATCCTGTAATTTGATTTATTTGAAATTAATTACTTTCATTCTGAAAACATAGAAAAATAAAGTTTTTAGTATTTTCGTTATTTACGTTTTCAATTGTTCCATGTTTTCGATATTGGAAAAAAAGTTTTTCATTGAATAAAGGATTCGAATTTTTATTACTTCAAAATGAAAACTATATAAACGATAGTCGATACTGTTAAAATACTATTCTTCCGAACTAAAACTACTATCCAGAAGATAGAAACTATTTTCGGATTTAAGTGTTCAATATATTTCACAATCGACACTGGCCAATAAACGGAATAACTTTTATTACCCGTAATGTTATTTGGCAATTCAGTTTCAATGCTCCTTCATTCCTTTTGTCAAGAGTATCATCAATGAATTCTTTCTTTTATTCTACATGATAATTCTATGTTTTTCTATGTTTTTGTTATAAAAAAAAAAGTTTTGATGTTTATTCTTCGATTTAAGCAAAATCAACCCATTTTCGATAATAGTGAAGAATGCACAAACATTTCTTGAAAACGAAGAAACTTAATATTAGGTAGCAGATGATATCTAAATTGGAATATCAGAAACAACAGATTTCTCTATCTTGGATGTACGACTTTTAACTGTTACTTTCCTGTCCTATCATAGTATAGCAAAGGATGTATAAGTTTTATCACCAGATTTGTAGAAATAATCATCAGAGAACGGTTTCAAAGCACTAAATGTGTACAGAATCAAAAGTTAATTTATCTGTCTAGACTCTAAACTCAAAAATGCCTAGTTGGATTTCAATAAAATTGAGAATAAAGCTTTACAATTCCTTTTATCTATATGGAATTATATTTTAACCACACCGGTAAAGGAGGAACGAACTAAAAACGGAAAAAACCAGGGTGATCTGAAAGTTTTATCGTTTTCAATCGACAGGTTTTGATGACGATTTACTTTTGAGTTAAAAATTATATATTTGAAATCTACTTCATATATTATAGTTACAAGTTCTTCGATAATAATTTGTATGTACAATAAAGCGAAGAAGCCAATTCCTTTTTTCGATAAATAAGAAAATTGTCTTTTTTTTCGTAAAAGATAAACGGATAATCGCTATAAAATTGAGAGATAAATTTGCTTATCACATAACACATGCTGGACATGTGTGCCGCCTGTACGAATCCTGCCATAAAATCATTTCTATCGCCATCCCAAATATTTCATATATACTCTTTTTATATAAAAAAAAAATAACACTTTTTTAAGGACTACACAGAAGAAACCATTTTTTTGCTTATAAACCAGTGCCCTATAGAATACCGAATCAAGTGGAAAACTACGTGATAGACATTATGTGCACTTTGCAGAACTGCTTTTTTCCAATATTTTTGTTTTTGTCTTCTATGTTATATGTGAAAAAGTGAAAAACGATTTCATTTTTCTCCTTTCGAACATCTTCTATGAAACTAAACTGAAATACATTTGAAACATATGTTGTACTATGATATTTCATGCAATATAGGCTATATACAATCCCATTAAAAAAAAGCAACAACAATAACTACCAATACTAAATAAAATGAAAACAAAAAAAGAGACTTAAAAGGATTCAAATGAGTACACAGTAGTGTAGAAAAAAAGGATGAACAAATTTTGGCTTTAAGAACCATCATAACCACCCTTATATTCTTACGGAACAATGAATTCATTTCATCCTCCGAAAAGGGTTATGACTTTGTTATGTTCATCATGGATTTCGATGGCTATTAGAGAGAAGTTAATATCGACAATTTCATATGCGTTTCCATTCGAAGATTTTTATTCGAGTAGTTATGGACAGATAACGAGACAATTAAATGGCATCTGGGCCAGAAAAACATGTTAATTATAATCATTTTATTTGATAATCTAGTTTTTCCGATAGAAGAAGAAAATTATTTCACATAATTATTTATTTATTATATTGATTAAGTTATAATTACTTGGATTTGCAGGGCAAACATGATTTAGTTCATTTATGTTACTTAATAATAATAAAATTTTAATTTTAATTTAAGTATTTACCAATATGTGTGATATATAAAATATGATTTTCAATGATTTTTCCATAGAATATGGATCAAAGAAATTTATTTTATAAAATATATATGAAAAATCGTTTTTGTTCATCTTTCAAATAAAATAACGAGAAAAAAATTGTTTCCAATTAAATAATACAAATATCCTAAAGGCTACTATTACAGATGTTTACATCAAAGGAACGAGCAAGCACCCAGGATGTAGAACCAAGATAACAAAAAAAAAAAAATAATAATATGAAAAGGAATATCCCACAAGTAAAGAAAAAAAAAAAAAAACGAAAAACAAAAGCATAAAAAAGAAAACGTCGAAACAATATCATCCAGAAACCCCTCAGGGGAACCCAAAATAAGGACCTATGAATCATATATCAAGAAAAACCAAAGAAAAAATAAAAAAAATAAAATAACTCAGAATGTTAACCACAATATATCCGCCCACTTCCGAAGGGAAAAGTAGATGCTATAAATCCTCAATCGAAAAACCAATAAAACACCCTCACAAACGACCACAAAACATATTTTCTTTCATATTCTTCTTATAAGATCAGGTATCCTGAAGAAAATGATTAAAATTGTACTCAGGTATGGTGGCGTTCCAAATGGTTTACTTTAATCTCAACAGAGACCAAAAAATTTATATCTATAGTGCAGGAATTTGATACAGTAAATTAATTGTCCTAATAGATAAAAGGACATAGAAAGTTTTTCTATTATTTTTTCTAAATCGTCAAAGAAGAAAAAGAAAAGGTATTTTGCTAAATATGATATTTTTCAGGGCATTATTTTCCTGAACCAAATTTATATTTGATACAATTAAACGGATGTTTATAGTTCAAATGGAATTATTTGTGTACTATATATGCTATTTTTTTACTTTTAATTGATTTTTGGCCTTAAAAGAAATAAGCTTATACATTTTTGTGAACCGGAAGGTAATTCGAGAAGATATTGTTCCGATTTGAACATTTGTTTGGTTGAAAAAAAAAGAGAAATCCCTACAAGTAAAAACTACAGAAAAGCCTTAATTTTGTGGTTTAAAACAACATTTTTAGGTGAACAATTTTGCTTTTTGAGGAAGTTATAAAGCCGCAAATATTCAACCAAAATGATGATATGAGAAATGTGTTCTTGTTTGAATGATTACTTAGTCGTTTGAATAGAAACATACTAATTTTTTAAAAATTTAATGGAAATTAAGTTAAACAAAGGATAAGAAATATACGTATATGATTTTAAATCTTACAATCAGTGACAGATTGACCAGAAAGTCTAATCTATATACGAGTACTTCAAATATGCTGCTTTGGGCTGCTTACAGCTCGGGTGTTAAAGTAAAATCTCTGGCTCTTCTTTATTTAACACGAATTTAGATGTTTATTTCATCTATTATTTGAAAATCAAAAATTTTAATGATTATTAAAGAGTTAAAACACAATTGAATCTAAGAAGACGCTTCTAGTAAGCAAACTGTAAGGAAAATTTATTCAAACAAATACTAAAATCCACTAATTTTGGTCGATTAAATAGCATTAAAGTATAATTCAATTATCACAAAAAAAAAAAAAAACATTAAGAACTGATCACGTAATTAACCAAAAAAACTGGTATTAATATTTCAGGTCTTCAAATATTTTCCATTTTCTTGCGAGAAAAGATTCATTATTGGTTAAAAAAATTTCAAAGAATCTCATAAAAATGAACTGAAGAAGAAAAAAACTAGTATAATTGGGATTGGTCATCAGAAATGTAAGATTTTTAATGGCTGAACAGGTGAATTCTTTCATCCTTTATTTTTGATGCATTCTTGTTTCATTAGAAACCTATTCAAGTAGTTATTTTTTATGATCAATTTTAAGAAAACATCTAACAACTTTGTTAAGATAGACCGAGCCGTTTCGAAAGATCTGAAAGACAATAAAAAAAAATAAGACTTGAAAACTGGAATCGAAATAATTTTAAGAGGTCTTTACAGGTGTAAAATATCCTGTTCTATTAAGATTTTCAAATTAATGATATTATTATTTAACAGAGTCCAGAGAAAAAAGCAGGTGAGTCTGTTCTTCTTTCTTTTTTCTGGTACCAACAACTTTTTTCTAGGAATTGAAAATTTGGTTTCACCTTTTTTTATTTGACGCAGTAGTTGGTCAATTATTTTCAACAAAATTTAAATATTTAAATAATTTATTAAGCTTATCAAAATTTATTAGTTTTTACACTTTTCTTATTCAAATAAAGTAAACTATCATAGAGTTTAAAACTACACCCAAAAAAAAAAAAATAAACTGGTTATAAATCATTTGGATTTACGTTTAATAAATATTTTGCAGATGCCTACAGTAAAATTTTCCACATTTGAAAATTCGATTTTTTCGATACCGACTAACAATGGTAGTTCATTTTTAGTGTCCACTTTTGTCCAGTCTCTTTTTAAACAAGAATTAATAAATTTGTTCTGATTTTTCACACCCCATTGATTTTTGTAACATTAATCTTAAAGAAAATATAAAAACCTATTAAAAACACTCAAAACCGAAATGCCTGTGATCATTAGTTTCTCTTTTACACGTTTTTTTTTTCTGGTCATTTTTATTGTCCATTGTCCAGAAAAGCGCCGGCTTGATTTAGCAGTATATCAAAATGTCATTGTCACAAAAGATGCATCAACTGTAATACAAATTTTGTAATCAACTAAACTGCAATATTGTTATATTTGCAATTCTTAAGATTTCATAAAAGGAGAATGAAAATTTGTTTCGGTCCTTGAGAAATTGGTTAAATTCCTGTTTAACTTGAATTCTTTTTCAATTTTTATGTTGTTAAATAAAATAAAAGATAATCTGCAATTCTTTAGGAATGCGGGACAAAAGGTTCATGAGTTTTCTGAGAAGAAATGTGGCTAATAAATTTCTGAACAAAACAAACTAAATTACAAATTTGAGAACACTTACCAGGTGTAAAATAAGAAAAGAAGGCGCACCAAATTTTACGATTCAGGGTTGGTAATTTTAGTTTTTTTTTTTTGGTTTTTAAATGATTCGGAAATATCAAAGTGTTGTTTTCAAAAGAATCTAGAAAATGATTTGATTTGAAATAATCAAAATATATCATTGATTCTGGATATTCCCAGCTATTCCCATCACAGCACATTCTGAATGAGAATCATTAAATACGTAAAAATACCTAGCCTTCACATTGTCATCTGAAAATACCTAAATTTATACTTTAGCAATTTTTTATGTGTGAAAAGAATCCCTAGTTCATATTTAAAATTCATCATTTTAATCTTTAGAAGAACTGGAAAACTTTCCACTTACATAACTTACATAACTACAAAGTTAACGATTAAATGCACCAAATATTACTAAAAACCACCAGGATTTATCCTAAGACAAGTATCTTAGAATTTAAAAAAACTCGTTAAAGAAAATTTCATAAGAATTGGCTTACAAATATGTAGCGACTTTTCTCCAAGATCTTGCCTTTGTTTTTATCTGGAAATATAATTACATGCTTCTCATTTACTAATTAAAAATCATTGAAACATATCACAGAAAAAAAACTGGAACCAAATATGTATTCCATTGGAAATATAATACTAGAATCAGGAAATTCCTCTTTTTAAGATTATTACATAAATAATCAAAGTCACAAAATCATAGTAAATTCGAGAGAATTTAATTTCAAATTTAATCCGAAAATAATTAAATTCCTTTGTATATCCGGAAACCTTAAGAACCAGAACGAAAATGGAATTTCATTTTAGATTTTTCCTAAAAACCGAAGAATATTTATCCAAAAAATCATGTATCATCATAAAGAGGCTACATCCCCAAGCATTTGCATCAATACATGTCTAGTTTCGAAATGGAATATTTCAAGAACATTGACCAAGAATCAGAATATCAAACCGACATAATCTAATTATCACCTTAACCAGTTCGATCAGTTGATAATCAGTTATTTTGTTCCCAAACATCAACCATCATCACTTTATTAGAAAATGTATAGCATCGCCATGTTTTCAAATTACATCAAAGGATGAAGAAAAAAAAAAGTTTCGAAGAGATTTACTTCATATATGATGATTTTATAAAAGTTGGACGAAACTGCGGAACAAAATCCACCTGTCTAAAGTCGATGGGGGTCTTGTAATATTAAGTCCGGTACTTAAGTGCTTATTTTATTTTCTAAACTCTCTCAACTGTTTCTACTTTCTCTATACTGACAGGTTCTTAAAATAGTGTTTACGATTGTAATAACGTGAATTTTTCGACAATATGCATGAAGAACACTTCCAAAAAGTCAAACATATCTAGTGAAAATGAATATTATTACATATTAGGTCTTCCACAAGGCAAATTTATTCTTCTTGGCGAATTCTTCCTCCATTATGCATTATTGAATTGGCATTTGTGATTCGTAAAAAAAGTATGTGCCGGACTAATATGGAACTTCGCTTGGGAGGATGAATCGAAGAGAATACGCCAAAAATTCGTAAATACGCTTAAAAATGTTGTTTCTTTGCTAAACTATTGTCTATACTTCATCGGAACGCTTGTGCTACATTCACATAACCTTTGCCATCCGTCGAACGTTTATCAAAATATTGCCATACAGAAATTGCGAATAGTCAAGAATCCTAGGTTTTTTTTCTTCTTCTGTTTCCGTAGGTATAGAGAAATCCATGTCATAGTCATATTGCCTTTTTATTGTGTGTATGTTGTTCACTGGACGCAATTTCACGGCAATTAAAATTTTTAATTACTTCCATCAAATGATTTGCGTACGTGGTAAACATTGTACATAGTAAACGGGAAAGAGATATGGAATCAACCGTGAAATAAATTTCCATGAAATTCAATCACATTGCGCTTCAATTATCATCAAAGTGTGTTTGAACATACATACAAGTATATACTTCTTTTTTTTTAAATGTCTGTTTCTTCCCATTTTAGAAAAATCTTCCTCCAGCACATGATTTAAAGTGCAATATCGACAATGAACTTAAAATGTAATTATCCATCGAATGAACATAATAACTAACAAGTTTGTAAATTCAGATTCAAGGTGCTGTTGTTGAAATTTGAAACTTATGAAACCACAAAAAAAATCCTTAAAGTATTTGATTTATAAATATTAAAATATTCCTTTTTTTCGGATACCAATATATTATTCCTGTGAAGTATGTAAACCTCAAATTTCGGGTTAGCACCTGCTGAATGTTTCTTGTTTTTCTTTTGCCTGGATTTCTCGTGAACGCATCATGCCTGATGTTATTGTTGCCAATATACAAAAAAACCCTGAAGGGTCTGGCATTATGATGCACTGATTTCAATCATTTGTATGGTAAAGAAAGGGTTTCTGCATATGTTTTTGTTTTTACATTGTTTGATGGTGTACACCTTTTCTCACCTGGCCAAAAAAAAAATCATTGCTACATAATAAAAGGTGGATATATGATAAAAAATTTTGAAAAGGGTTAAATATTTTCTTTTTGTGGTCGAAAATTTAAATCTCGTTCAAACCATGCAAATTTATATTGTTACTTTTATTTGACTGGTCAGGATTTCATGACAGATGGGCAGGTGAACGCATGTGGCATTCATCTATATGGTATATACTATCTTTATTTTTTAGGAAATATTTCGCATATTTGCCATCTAAAAAGTTTTTTTTCCTACCACACAGGTGGTACAGAGCACCAGGTGAATCTGTTGAAACTATATTTTGATATTGTTATCGATTGAAATGTAAAAGGATACTTTATTTGGATTCTTTAATTAGTGGCTTGAGGTATATTCAAATCTAGATACAAAAAACAGCCTCATTCACAAGCACGCAACATAATTCTTAATAAATATTAATAAAGAGAAAATATCTTAAAGAACAAAAAAAGAAAAAAGATTTAATTAAATTTATCATAATTTCTAACAAATTAACACAAAAATTGTATCATTTGTTATTTTCTTAACTTACTAATTTAATATGTTCTTGGTAAATTTCTAAGTTTTAGGAAACACGTTTTGTCTGTTAACACTGCTGCTGTTCGACGTATAGAATCTAATTAGTGCATCAAGAAAAGTGCCGACTAAAAGCAATAAACCGATTACAGTTGATTAAACGAAACCGACATTTATTTCGATTTCAGTTTCCTCTGCTACCAAGGAAAAAAATAAAACGAAGACCACCCAAGACGCCAATTTCATGGAACTGTCAATTAATTTTGTAAGCTTTTACTTTCCAAATATTTTCTTTTAATGATAATTTGAATTTGGCAGCTACTATACCAATCTTTTTCTTCTTGTAACTTTTGGAAGTTTGTATTTCCAAACAATTTGTTCAGATAATTTTTTATCGAGCATAAAAGCAATCAAATCGATATTTGAATTAAATTTCATTAAATTCAGGTTAATACGCTTAACATTCTACATTCAGAAAAAAAAATTAGAATGAAAGTCAAAATAGCTAACGGATGGGAAAAACCCAAAAAAAACGTTATCGACTGCTGGAACATACCGCAGTTATCAAAGATAACATCAAAAAATATATAATGGGTCTTACTGAATTCCTAACAAAGTCACTGAATTTATTTATATTTCATAATTTCGAACTTGCAACCAAAATAGCGGAGTTATAGTGCAAAAATAACAATCCGCTTATCTTTTTCCTATTCATGGTTCAAATCACATAGAAGAAAAAAACTAATGTTCGAAATTTGTGATCCAATAAAGCCATGACTTTATGACCATTTTAGACAGTTTCATGTTCGTCACTATTCTTTAGAAATAGAAAATCCCTGGGAAAATTATTAGAAACGGTTTTCCGTATATTGTTATGGTGTTAAGATAAGATTCACACAATCCGTTGAATATGTCCTTTAGCAGAAATAGAGAATGGAATTTTATAGATTTATCTTTTATTAATACCATCAAAATAGACATAAAATAATGGAAACATCATAGGTCATAGTGGATTTCTTTTTCTGTAGGGTGTTTTTCAGTTATGGATTTTTTGTACGCGACATTTCTTTTTTTTTGTGTTGCCCTTATCTAGTAATGACTAACAATACTGGTTTCCAGTTAATCGAATCGAATCGCCTTTTCATATCTTGTCGGATACATTAAATGACTTACAAATTTTATTTCTTTATGGAATCTATTTGATATAGGAGTTTTGGTAAACATTTTATTTTGCTTATCAGGAGGATATCGGAATTCTTTCATCTGTAAAAACTTAACTTGATGACTTCTTAACTTTCTATCGTTCCCAATCCTTTATCTCATTTCATACCAGATACCCATCACTCAATTTCATTCATTCTTCCTGGTTTCTTATTTTTTTTGTCTTCCTCTGTTCTAGCTTTTCTTTAAAAACGACTTTAAGTTTTCCTAATCATAAACCAAAATATCATTCCATTATTATATCGAATCAACCCATTTACCCACTAACCCATTATAGATATAAAATAGAACCCGAACGAAAAAAGGAAAAAAAAAATTTTGAAATTCTATTGGGAAGAAAATAGATCAGATAGGATCAAAAAATTTTCTTCTTCAAGTTTCCTTCGGGGAACATTTCATTTTCTTGTTCACTTTTCTTTATATACAATATATAACGTTCTTCAGAAAACTTCATGAATTCATTGATATCTTCCAAGTTTTCGGAACATGAATGAGATACGAAAATTTATCTTCTCATTATCAAATCTTCGAGACTTTGAGATTAATGAACCGAAATAGGATTGATACGGGTAGATTGCAATAACATTAGTAGTCATCTTTGTCGAAAGAGAAATCAAAAATTTTTTGGGGAGATTCAACAAAGTTATTTCCATCCATGGATATACGAGTATATCGAATAGTAAAAAGTAGGAAGCATGGAGAAGCAAAAAAGAAGAAAATTGACAGAGTTTGAGGTGGTATATCGTTCCTAGGGATTTTCCTTTTTTTTTTGTCGTTGATATCTTGTATAATAGTTAAAGTAAAGAAAATCGCGATCTATTGAGGTTGACATTGGTATCGATTGATGAGTTTAAATCAGAGAGTCGAATGAAATCAAAATATAGGCATATAAGTACTAAAAAAAAAAAAAATGCGGAATTCTTTAGATTTTTATTTTCCTGATGAAGATGATATTAAATGACAGAACAGAAACGAAAGTTATATATTACTGGTTTTTTTTTTTGAATTATTCGTATGAGCCATTAACGTGATTGATCGACTGCCACATTGAGCCAAATATCTTAATCGATTTGTCTCATGACAATTTTAACAGCTTTCAATCTTAACTGTTTATGTTTTATCTGTTCTTTTGTCTTGTTTATGTTATATTTGTTTTTTAAGGATGGATAAAGAATAATGTTCAGAATTTTAAATAATTGACTTGGATTAAATAAATTTGAAATGGATTGAAATGAGGGGATAATCATCAATTTTTAGATTGTTTAAGGGGCTACACCCACGAAGACTGCAAAATCAGGTACAAATTCAAAAGTATTTTGATGGAAATATAAAATATTGAAAAGCGTATGGACACCTGATGATACATGTCTCGAAGCGTTGGACGATAAACATTCTCCAGCTTAAACGGTTCAACTAAAGATAAAAAAGAAAACGGGTTATTGAAGACAATAAGAGCGACGGGCTCCTGATAATCTCCTATTAATAAATTTACATTTATGACGAGGTTCAGCAAATGCATGAAATTTCCATCCAAAAAGTCGTCATTTTTTCGTAATTATTCAAAAATAAGGATCGATTTAGAAACAAAGTGACCGCTCAATACCTTTCACCTTATTTTGTGAAATTTTGGAAATGATGAATTAACCACTTTTGGAGACATATTGTCCACCCACTTTGTTTTAAGAAAAATATGTTTGAAGTATTAATATGGTTCTCCTTTCGCTCAGAACTCTATAACTCCGTCAAATCTTTAGATACCGAAACGAAATTTTCAGCATATATTCTCAAGATTTTGATCTTGTAGAAAGTGTAAAAATATTAACATCTTTTTCACTTTTTTTCTAGGTAAATGTAGCCCTTAAGCTGTCTATACATAAGGTGTGAGAGCTTATCGTATTTTATTCGGAATAAAACCATTTGTTAAAAAATGTTTTACTCGTGATTGATTATAAAATTAACTTCTATAATGAATTATTACTGGATTGTACAATTGTACAATTTTTGTTTTCATTTAAATCGAATGTAAAACTACTTATGTTAATCGAATAAGTTAATATTTCAATAAGATTAAAATATTTAATTGAATTTTTAACAAATTATACTGTTTTATAAGAAAAAAGGAAAATAATATTCATTAAAAAACACTAGAAAAATTTAAACGCTGGAAATCCATTAGCTTTCTACTAAGTATAAACTAGATCCTCTTATTAAGGAATAATGAAAAAAAAAGGAAAATTATAATGTAAAACAGAAGTGGAATAAAAAAAAAACATTAATATTTTTTTTTTCGGGAAGACTTCATTTTTTTTTTTTATTACACAGTGCCTTGAATTTACCCAGGATGATAATAACAGAAAATTAACATCCTATACTGACAACATTGCCATTAACGTATAAACTGACTAAAAATCCAACGAGGCATTGTACACAAAAAAAAAATCCATGAGATAGAGCAACACAAAAAGTCCATTAAAAACTTTTCTTGTTGGGCCCCAATTTTCTATGAAAAAAGACGAACCATAATAAACTCATATACAATAATATTCAATCCTATATCCATAGGATGTTTATTATAGTTATATAATAGGTATAAAATCTCATACTTTAAAATTTGAAAAGCCATGCGAATTTACGTATTAGTTTGCTTGCATGTAATACGCATACATTTCATATTACCACCCTCACAACCCATTCGTATTAGATAGTTATGTGATTTCACAACATATTTTTTTTGATGTTTCATTTACCAGAAAATGTCTAGAACCAAGTTACGAGCAGAAGTAGTTATCAATTGCAATGTTTTCTATATTTTGGAAAATGAAATTCATATCTACTCAAGTATGTTTAAAATATTTGGCATCATGTAGTCTCTTTAAGCACGATTAGTGTTTCTACCATATTTTCTGCCCGCTTTGGAAGTGGGTTAACAGAAGCTTTAGTCAAATATTCAGTGATAATTTCAAAGGTTATTAGTGTTCGAATTAACTAAGAAAATGATGGCTTCAACTTCAATTTCCACTGGAAACCAATGGGATTTTCCGAAACTTACATTTCTACCCAAATTTATGGAAATCATATATGTAGGGGGAAAATTAATTATAAAAAAAGCACAAGATTTCAATTTATTGCTTAAAAACGAATTTTACTTGAAAACTTTTATGCAATTAATAAGTTTTCAATTTAATATCGCCATGAAAAAAAAATACATATTTAGATTAGCTTTTTTTACATTCGGCTTCTCCAAAATTATCATGAAAGATGTCAGAATTTTTATGAGAAAATGGACGAGAGTGAACGTTAAGCTTGTCCTGAAATATGAATGAAAATTCGGCTTTAGTCTAGCAATTTATTTTCCTTGTCATAACATATAAATTATAAGTATGTACACAAAAATCCATTTTCATTTAATCCAAGAATCCAAAAATTTCACATTTTGATCCCGCTCCAAAAGAAAAGAAAAAAGGAAAGCAATCCAATAACGTTATTAATGTACTTAATTTTGAAAGAGTATCCTGAAATCTTTTTATAATGTATATCGTAAAGTGTTGTGCTAAACTCCCTGACATCTAAGTACATACTCGTATATCTATCATTTCATATGATGAAGGTCCTTTCTCCATTATGTTTTAAATACCTGTAGCCAATTAAGGTAATCCGCCACTTTTTTCTAGACTAAAGTTTTTCTTTTTTTGTTGTTGTTGTTATTGTAGAAAGTGCTTTAAAACTCTTAACATTTTAAATATATATATTATAGATAACATGGCAAAATGTAACAACAATTTGCATAAACATGAAAACTTTAATGTAATGGATTCCTTTCTCGAAAATAATCCTTTTTTTGTGTACATTTCGGTGTTCTTCGTTGGTTGCTTGGTTTCAATGTTTGATGGTGAATTTGTTTTTAAAGTATTTTCATTTTGGGAAACTACCCCTCAAAATAATATGATGGTTTCTATTCCTTTTTTTTCTTTTTTTTTTGGTATAGTTGATGGTGTTTATATGTTATATATGCTCCATCATCATAGCGTATACAGGATTTCGTTTATGTTCCCTCCGATAATAGCAGCAACAATAACAAAAAATACCATTAGTGGTATGAAAATTTGCTAGTAGTAAATCTAAAAAATCTTTTTGTTCATATAAAATTACAGTATGTATGTGAATTTCTAATTTTAAATAACCTTCATATTCCTTTTCCCCATCCTTGTTTTTCCTTGTTTTCCTTCTTTTTTTTTCTCTGTTCGAGAAAAAGTTAAAGTCATTTACCATAGTCTTTATAGTCGTTATCCTATCCCATGGGTATGGTAAAAATTGAACTAAATATATAATTTTCTAAATAATCCAATTTTTGGTATTTTCATCTTGGAGAAGAAACGATGAGCAATTCTCATATCAAAGAATTCAAACAATATATGTAGGAAATATTATAGTGGCTATGATTTTCTAAACAAAAGGATACCAATGGGTTTTATACTATATATTATAATATTTCTATATATATATAGAATCGCTAGAAATAGTTTTTTGGTATTTACACAAAGGGATACTTTAAAGTTGCAAGAGAAACTATTTTCGACTTAACCACTATCAGTATGAAAATCTCATTTCTTTCCGCCCATTTTCATATACCATATATACACCAAAAAGTTTACTCATTCTTTAAAAACATGATATAACATATTCATACTATAGTATTATAGAAACTATATCTTTTGGATACCTTTCTCGTGGTTTTAATGGGTATCGTCCTTTTGGATGAGAATTTGAATTTATTCTTGTACGTGTAACAATTTCCATTTGTGTTGTCCATTGTAGATTAGGATGATATCTAGAATTAAAAGAAACAAACAAATTTAAGTGAAAAAGATATTTTCTAGGAATATTCTTAAAGCACTTCCTTCGAAAAGAATAAAGTTTGTAATAAAAGAGTCACAAGAATTGTTATTGTCAGTATTTAATAAAAAAAAAAAGGGTTTCATGTAAGAATTTGTCAGTAGTCAGTTTAAATTAAATAGATTAATTAAAATTTTTAATTAAACTTTGAAAAACTTTAAATTAAATATGAAATTTCAATTTGACCCAATACGAGGTAGTCGAACTTTTTAGGGCATTTATTTTAATTCTTTTTAATGTATGTTGGTTTTCTAAGATATTTTAAGTAAGACATGCCCAATTTGTAAATAGTAAAAGTTCTAAACTCTGTAAGAAATATCAGAACTGTAAAACAAATATGTCCGAGAACTTGGCGAACCCTTCAGAGGGAAATAAAAGAATCAACGGAAATTTTCACAACAGTAAATATTTTGGGAATCTTATTTTAATAATGTAGAATCCTAATGATGTACTTCCTTTGATTCCCTTGAATTATGCAAGTGCATTTGTTTATGTACATATTTACATAAAATTGAGAATAGGTTTTTAGCTTATGGTTTTTTCAATGAAGATAAATCGTCCTAATTGAACCCTTTCTTTTATTCAAACTCATTTAAAATACACAAACATTTATGTAGTTAAGTTTGAGATCCAAATCAACAATATGCCGTCGTTTCGCACAAGTATCACAACAATAGATCCAACCTCATTTAATTTCTCCTTTTTTTGTATCTATATTTGCTTTCTTTTTTTAAAAAGGAAACATGTAGTACCTTTATTTACAGTCATATCTATCCAGGCGTATTTTATTGTAAATATTAAACCAGGTAAGTCGTGATTCCTTGAAAACATTTACCTCTGTCTGACATCATATCTAATGAGGAAAACAACAGGAAAATGCGTTCTGACAGCTTTTTCTTTTTGTTAGTCTTCATTTTTTTTTGTGAAAAATAAAAAAACATAAACAAAATACGCGAAAATGGAGTGACAACGTCAAGTATTTCAGGATTGTCATGACAGGAAAATTACATACAATATATCTTAAAGGTTTGTGAAGAAAAAATGAAATCTGTTTTCTTTTTTTTTAGGTAGCCAAACAGAAATATATACTTTAAACACTTTATTATGACTGAAATTATCATATAGAAAACTTTTACTTGTAAACCAGATTACGCAAAATTGTATTTATTTTATGGATTTTAATTTCAGAAAATTATTTTTAATTTCTTCATTGCATCATGACATACCACACGAAAACATAATTTATGCAGAGAGTAGCAACAAAAAACCCTTGTATTTCCATCCCTTTAGGGAACACCTTCGAAGTGGTCTTTGTGACTGATTTTAATTTGCGTGTTGCTTATCATCATAATCAACAGTAAGTTCAAAATACCCACTAAGACCTGTTACGTGGCAGTCATTTCATCAAGAGGAAAAAAAAGTAGGGAATGTAAAACCCTTTTTTTTTGTTTAGGTTGGAAAAAATAGGAACTCTGTCACACCTTTTCAGAGAGTTTTAGCTAATGAATAGCTATAATGTTCATTTCCTTCAACGAACCTTTCTCCATTCTAGTAGCTTTTCCGTTCTCTAGTTTCTACTTTTTTTTTGCTGTTGTTCTGAATTTCATTATTGAAATTATTTCACATTATTTTTCTACTACAGAAAAAGAATTAAAGTATACTAATTATTAAAACGAAACAAGTAAAATTAATTATATTAAATTAAATTGAAATGATAAGAAAATGTAATTATAGTTTCTTGAAGAAAGTGAATTATGATATTGTATTTAATTTCTTCAAAAAATTTCAAATGTCAACGAACTTAAATAATGATAAAAATATGTGATAGTAATAAAATCTTCAGCAATTATAATAATTACAAACCAGTCAAACACCTTGTTATTATGTTTTAATCATTATGACTGATTATAATCGCTATCACGTATTGTAAAGTACCAAAACAAATTTATTTTCATCAAAAATAATCGAAACTATACGAGGTGTAATTAAAAAGTTCCCAAGCAGGTATTACTACTTCCATATGAATATTGTACAAATAACATTGGGCAGTTTGTGATAATACAAAAACCAGAATATGCATTATAATTCATAATTAATTCGAGAAGAGGACTCAAGCAACATCTTCTGCTATTTTTTAAGCAATGAAAGAGCCTTTATAGCATAAAAATGCTTAATATCATAGATATTGCTGTGCTGGGATTGGTTGCTTATTTATCGATCAGAATTGAATAGCATTTTAAAACAGCAAATTGCTTAAAAATACTGCTGAAAAGAGCAGGTTTCTATAAATTAGTGGAATTCAAGATAAATCTTTGAAACAACTACAACTAGGATTTGAATAAATTTGTAACTAATTTACTTCTACAAAAATCTTTATCATCATTATCCCTACAATTCATGTGGGTTTTAGCTTGCTGCTAGCTGATGATATTTGATGTTGATTTCTAATGTCTAAATCTTGGTCTACTCATCAGGTTCTTTACAATTTGATTTCGCTACTCTCTCTTTTGTGCTCCTTATCAGAAAATCAAGGTACAACTTCGAAGTTGTGAATGCTAAAGTTAATATGAGCCTGATAGCAGTTTTCAGTTTTCTTATCAAGGAATAATTAACCAATAAATCCAAACCTAGACCTATCAAAATTTATTTCACATAACGAGTACAGAAACTTTTAATGACACCTCGTATATTTGAAAACTTAAAAAATTGTATTATTTAATACACCTAACTATACACTCGTATATACCATACTAATATGATAATATTTACATTCTAATTAACATGTATCCATGAAAAAAAAAATCCCCAGATACAAATTTAGATATAAACTGGATCCATATAAAATAGTTGAAGTACCTTTAAAGAAATTTATCACGATTTAGCTGGAATAATATATGAAACCATCGAAAATTGTTTGTATAGAATATGCTAAAGTAATTTTAATGTCATCTCCAGTGCGGTTCAGGTTCCCATCTCGATGGAGGAACAAAAATTAATTCTTAAAAAAAAAAAAACTTCTTCATTCAAACGATGCCCATTACATGGTTCTTTTTTTCTTCTTTTAGAATATCACCAGTGTCATCTAAATTTCATATTAGTTGTATGTAACTCTCCGAGGGGGGTTTAATCCCCAGCCAGAATAAAAAAATTAATGATTATATATGAAAGCGATCTTAAAGATATGCATATGAAACGAGTGTACCTGAAGAATATATATATATATATCGAATTGATAACAACAACCGCACATGTGAACATACATGATTTTGAATATCAAATCTTCTTGTCATCTTCTTGTGGAATGAAATGCCCAAAGGAAGTATGTGTATCATCAATCACTTGAGGCTTTTGTAGAGCGATTTCATTTTTTTTTATATATATTTTTGTATTTATTCCTCATATGTTTAAAAAACGGGAGTAGGAGATGTATAGAAGAATTTGATTCTTTTTTTTTTGGTGGTGGTGGATACCATCTTCTTCTGATTGTTATTGAGATGCTGCTGATATTTATCTCGAGGGAAATTTCAAATGTGATATGAACAAATTGTATAACAATTTAAAGAAAGAAAGAAGGGAAACTGAAAAATTATTTCATATGTCAATGGGATTTAATCGTGTGAAATAAGGATCATTCTTAAAGAGATGACATAACCAATTCAAATAATTTTATGAATTTTTAAAAGTTAATATGTACTGCACAAGCAATTGAATGAAAAACCTTCATATTCATTTTCCATTATAAAATCAATTAAAAACTCATTTATCTGCGATTTATATTATCGGGTATATAAATCATATGTGATTATTTGGAAACAATATAACTGCCATTTCATTTTTTCATATATTCTTTATTCAGGGAGGATTTTGCTGGTTTTTGTTATCCTTTATAGTAGTGTACGAGGACGTATTTAACCATTCTGCTAAAAATGAAACAAGGAATTATTTTGTCGGCAAAGAAAAACCTTTTGAGATAGTCTGTTTTTAGCTCGATACACTTAGTCAAACGCATTTCCAAATTTTTTATCCATTCCAAATAAATTGGCATTTATTTCATGGATGATTTCCAAATTCGACAAAAATCTCTTACTTCCGAGCCATTTTCCCCAGTTGGGAAGCATGCATTAGTCTCAGGAAAATGGGTTTAGAGAATGCGGGGTATATTTAACTAATTCGTAGCGTAATTCGTGCAATTTTCCCATTTCTTTAAAATTTCAATGTGATCTACTGAAATATAGTAGGTAACAAATTGCATAGAGATTTATCATTATGATGACTTCCATTAAAATTTTACCAGGCTTATCATACCGCTCTCATCCTAATGGGATATACAGGAGTCGCTAATAATAACAATAATAAATTTTCTTAATTTTTGATTAAATCCAATTGCGTTAAGTTAGTAAATTTAAAGTAGATTGAGCAAATTTTATTTATCAGAAGCACCGAAAAAAAAATGTATTCTCAATCTAATTTTGCGTATCACACGTGCTACTGTCTCAAGAAATTCTTTTTCGACTTTATAGGGATAAATACAGACTCATATCACAAAAGTTATCTATGACAGGCCGTCTTTTCGTAATTTATATATACATATATAATAATCATGGTGTGTGTTTGTTCACTTGTTCTTCAAGAAATGAATCTATGAATCTCGTTGCCTTCTTAAACTTCTACTTTACGTTGTTCAGGGTTAAGAAATATAGCAACATCAGGCAAAATGAAAAAAATGACACCGTCGTTAAAATATAAATTAGTAATAAGAACTCATTGGGGATCTCCTACACTCAATCCGCATTTGTGTTTTGAAGAAGTCGCTATACTCATATAATAATGTTCGTGTTATAATAGTATATGGGTTCTGGTATTGTTCATACTTAGGAAAAGATTCATTAAAGATACACTATCAGCAATAGAAACAAAAACAACAACTGTCGCCATTACCAGCTAATCTTGGGATGTTCATCTCTGACGTAAACATGTGTTTTCTCATCTCTTGTTGTCTATGGGTTTGGATTATTTGGTATATAGAAATGATGGTGATGGCAGTAACCCCCTCAAAAAGAACTTTATTTTATTCTACTATGGTTCTTCGGTTGATACTTTTTTTGTTTTTCATACGTTTTTCTTTTCTTTCTTTTTTTTTGGGTAGTACTCATGTTGTCTTCAGTTCACATTTTACCGTACGTGATAGATGATAAACATTTGGATAATTTACGACATCATAATTTTTGGCGTCTTATTCTTTTTGTCTACCCAACATAGAACGGGCATCAACAGTAAACATCAACATTAATACTAAATTGTCAGGACGGTTATCCACCTAAAATAAATTAGTATAGTATACTTGGTAGTATACCGAAACAAAAAAATCGTATATTTTTTATAGCTGAAAGATCTCACGCGACTAGTTATCACAAATCGGTATCATTTTGCTGTTATTGCCATTGCTATTTCCTTTATAGCGTAGTTTTAAGAAAGTCATTTGCTACTTAAAAGAGAATGATACGGAATAACAATGAACAACTATAAGACAATATGTGTATGTGTGACAATGACCCAGTTTTTACAACTTTTAGGCTTCTATAAAACTAATATCTATAACAATCACTTTTACCAGATTACAGATGATTACAGACGTTACAATATAAAACCTAACATCGCACAATTTTTTCTAATATAGTTGTTTTCTTAAACCCGAAATTTTATCAAAAACTGTTGTGTTAATTTTGTCCCAAGATAACAACACATATGACATAACGAACCCTGAATGAACTCTATAGAAGAACATGATGAACTGAAACGAATATGTTTGATAGCCAGAAATGATGTGTATATACAAGGAGGAGTCCAAAGTAATCAGGACTTTAAAAAAAAAACAGAACAAATGGTTTTTTCGGCAAAATCAATTGATTTTATTCAAAATAGTCTCCTTCTGCTTCAATACAGCTTTTTGCACGGTCCAAAAGCATGTCGAACGAGTGTTTTAGCTCGTTGGCCTGTATGGCCGCCAGTATGCCGGTGCAAGCCTTTTGAATGGCCTCTACGTCTGCATAACGCTTTCCTTTCATCGGCAAATGCATTTTTCCGAAAAGGTAGAAGTCGCACGGTGCCATATCCGGTGAATACGGGGAGTGGTTGATGGATTTTTGGTGAGATAATCGGTCACAAGCGTCGATCGATGAGACGGCGCATTATCGTGCAACAAACGCCAACTTCCATCTTCGCGATATTCGGGCCGAACACGTCGAATACGGCGCACCAAACGCTTCAAAACTCCTAGGTAGAATACCGCATTAACGTTTTGACCGGGTGGAACAAATTCTTTGTGGACAATACCCTTGGAATCATAAAAACAAATCAGCATTGTCTTCACTTTTGACTTCTCCAGGCGCGATTTTTTGGGTTTTGGCTCGTCCGGCGCCTTCCATTCAGCACTCTGGCGTTTCGTTTTGGGATCATATTGAAAACACCACGTTTCGTCACCAGTCACAATGTTATAAAGGAAGTTTTTGTCCTTTTTGACCTCTTTAATGATGTCCTTCGAATGTTGAATTCTGAGCAATTTTTGGTCGTCGAAGCTCATTTTCGCACCGATGACACAAACATACTGACACTTAAAACGCAATAACTTCACTTTCAATAGATGAAATGTCATGAAATTCTCACAGGAAGTCGATAAAGGATAGCAGATTCTAACGCACCAGTCGACATATGGATGGCGCCACTAGGGGCGCTAGATTCAAAAAGTCCTGATTACTTTGGACACCTCCTTGTATGTTGTTGCCAGCTTTTTAGCGCTTAAAGATTGGGGGATTACAATATGTTCAACTGGGATAAGGAAGACCGATTGGTTAGGGATCAGTTGGTCGAAGGTTTAAATGGATCAGGGTTTTGTTTAGATACTTTACATGAGTATGAAATTTATACTTTATCCAAATAGATCAAAAGGATATTTTACGCGCGTTGAGTGCCTCTAATTGACACTGAAAATATTACAAAAATAAACTATGCCATATGGTAAGGTATTTGATATTTTAATTTTGTAACTAGATTTCAGGATACAGTCAAAAACATTGACTCCTTATTTGATTTTTGAGAATAAGGAGGGTGTCGCTTGCTCTTTGTAAATTTAAAACATTATCTATTAATAGTCTAATTTATCTTGATTTTAAACATTAAAGGTGATAAATGATTCACAGATTACATTCATATGTATGACACAATTATTATAAAAAAAATTAAAAACGTCCTTCTTAAATTTTAATATGTAGACTTATTACGTTTGGGGGATCGACCTCGAAAATTGGAAAAATTTGAATTTTCTCTAGTATGGTAAAGCTATATCCCTAATTCAGAAATGTATTACATTTGTTCTGAATTCATAGTTCTTAATATACAGGCAGTCTAAGATCTACTAGCTTTTCTTCCTACCACCCATTGAATATGCTTCAAAAAACTTATAGTATGTTTTGTTTCAAACTTATATTTGAGCTTTTATACATCTTAAAAACAACTAAAAATATTTGCTGTATTAAAAATCGAAAAGAAATCTACTTTTATATTCATTTCACCAATTTTTTTTCTCTTAAAGATTCTGAAAACTAAAAACTTCATGACAAGTTTCCATAGAATTCATGATTTTCTTCCTTAAGAAATATTATTCCATTCGAAAAACCTTATTTTGAACTACCTTCCGTTTCTTTGTTGATGCGATGAATATTTCACAAAAAGTCTTATTGTAAGAGATTGGTCCTTTTCAGAAAGAACTACCGAAAGTGACTGAAAACATCCGTTCTTTCAGGATTTCTTTTTTATTTTCATCTTCCCATGTACAACAATAAGAAATCCTTTTTATTGTTGATCGTCTTCGTTTGGAAAGCATAAGTTCTTTATATATTTTTATTTTATATTGTGTATGCCTTCTGTGATTATTCCACCTTTAAAGCTAACCACTTTTCATCCATAAAGTACTTAATTTTTTTTTTTTCTATTATTCTGGGAGTGATTTATCTAGGTTTTTTTTTGTTTGCTGTCTGTCATTAAGATTGCATTTAAAACTCACCAATCTAATTCAATTCACACTAAAATTTAAAAGAGTTTAAACAATTTGGTTTAGTTTTGGAGGAAGTAATCAATCAAATTAATATGAAAAAAAATTATACAATCATTAAGAAAATAAATTTCTTAAACGGAAAATCAATGAGAAAAGAACTTTTGTTTTCGATATACTATATTTCGATGAAATTCTTAATTCTCAATTTCCCATTCAAATTGTATTCATATAAAACCGCTTTAAGATATTCTTTTTAAATAGTGATTAATCGCGTTTTACAAAAAGAAAATTCTTACTAATGAATGGATTTTATTTGAATATTTTTTAAATTAAATTTAAATAAATTGATGTTTTTATAATTAAATATTATTATAGGAATAATTTCATTAGAGATTCATTTGAAAGCCATGCCACTTCTCTTGCTTCTGGTTGGAAATTTTTATAGCTTTTTCTAACAGAAGTTATTCGAAAATTTGAATAATTGGCGTGAATTTTGTTTCTTTCGTTTAGAACAATTTGAAAACTCGATTTTCTTAACAAATATTCAAATATTTCTACGGCAAAGTTATACTGTAAGACTTCTTTATTCTTCAAATAAAATAAACTATATAGAATGAATTATTTTCTGAAACTTTAGATTAAATTTAAATACGACCTCAAAGGGTACTTCCTATCATTCGGTATCCTAATTCTTAACAAGCATATGTACATACGATAAATCCTGTAATGTATCTGATATCTAGTCCGACACTCAATTCCCTTAACATAATACCCTGAAGTTCATTTACACAAATTATTTCTTATATTTAAGACAATTCTATCATATACGTTCCTAAACCACAAAGGGTGGTCGTTATACCTCGCTAACCATTTCACAGTATGATATTGTCATTTGCAGTGAAAACTTAACAACGTCAAACAATTCCTATATTTACATCGGACATTAATAATTATGAAAAGAACAGTGACTTGACAGACGATGATGGTGGTTGGCAACTATATGGTTGTATACCTGAATGACAAAGCTATATTGAACCATATCACTAAGAAAAAAAAACCGTTGCTGGTATAAAAACGAATGAGGACAACAAAACCATATATATTCGTAACCATTTATAGAATATATAAAAACGTTATGGTCTAATGGTCCGAAAAACAATTGAAAATCAGAAAATTGTTAATATAGAACAGCACAGCCGTATGGAAAATACCAAATCCAAAAAAACAAATATAGTCAAGATACAAATTGGTCCTGTCTAGTGCATATATAGTTCACAGCAGGAGATTTTAAAAATTATCATACAAATTACCCACAAAATATACTGATAAAAACTATTCTTTCGGATGTTTTTCTATAGCTTCAATTACTTCTGATTGAAGACACAGAGTCTTCTATTAGACTGAAAAAATTTCTAAATCAGATTCCAAAGAATTAAAAAACAATACGGACAACTAATATTCTTAATAACTAAAAAAGTTTACGTAAACATATTTATACCGATTCAGACAAGACTTCTTTATTTTCATTTATTTTCAAAGAAGTTAGGACACCATTGTGGAGCTTCCAATTTAGGTGTTTATAAATAATAAAAATATATTTTCCCTCGACACTATAAAATGGCATTACGATGCACATTTGTGGCTCGTGTACCACATTCATCCTTTAAATAGACCAACCCGACAAATAATGGGCATACATATTTTTATTCTATGATCATACTACGAAGGGATGAAATAAGAAATATAGGAGGAACAACAACAAAAAAATCATGTTTTCCAGGGGGTTACATTTAAAAAACGTATACTGTATATTTTCGGAAAAAAATAGGGATTTTGCAGAATTTTTTGTTGGCCTTTTAAGTTTATTACTTAAATCTTTAAAAGGATAACTTATAGGTATGTTTGTAGTTAGTATAGTTTTTACTCTCAGCTGTTCGAAATTACATAATGGGATGCATTAATGGATCCCATGAGAAAATTCTATATAATATTTAACTCAAATAGAGGGTGGATATATATATTAATAGTTCAAATGGATGTAGACTTTTGAAAATGACAAATTGTACTACAAGGGATGATATGAAGTTCATGCCATCCTGTCTAAAATACAATATATTAGATTGAATTTAATGATCCTGCTAAAAGTATTCAGAAAAATTAACTATATACAATGTTCTCAATATTAAATTTTTTTCTTTTGAAATTATCATTTTATTTTATTTAGTGGAGGAAACACAAAATCGTTAAATCTAGATGTTTGAAAGTGGTAATTTTTAATCCCATCCTTCAGGATTTATCAAATTTTACTGGGCAAAGTTTGATTAAAAGGAAATAGCTAATCATTTAAGACTAATTGCTTCCTTAATCCTCTCCGCTTCCAATAAGCTCTAGCCAAGTAACATTTTCACTTCTTTTTTTTAGCATTAAAAGTGCTGTTACTGCTCAGTAGTCATTATTGCACCGTGATTTAGCAAATAAATATTACGTCTAACAATTCCATTGTTAATTAGTTTTGACTACAATTTTCTACCGTTTTGAATATGAGAAATGTATATGAAAAAGCGGATATGTCATTCGAATTTGTCATCTCTTATAAAACAAACCATCTTGGAATTCCTGACATATCCTGTAAAATTTATTTTAAGAACTTTTTATTCTAAGGTATGCGACTACAAAACAAAAAAAAAGTTAAAAGTTTAGTTTGTATGAATATGAATATAGCCCTTTTCTTTTAAATACAAAACTCAAAACATTTAATCATTTCATAAGTAAATATAATACAAAAGCATCTAACTGCTATGAAAAAGGTTTTTGAATAATAAAATAATTCATTTTGATTTCTTAGAAGTCATCCTGCTGACATCTTAAAGAAATCATCGGATACGTTTGACATAAAGAACCCCAGAAAGTATTCAAGAGAGACTAACAAAAAACCGGAAGGTACTGCGCAATTACCGGTAAAATTCATTTAAAAAAAATCATCATTAAACTGTATGAGTAGAATTTCATTTCAAAATCTAAAAGAGGAATTGTAAATTATCAAAATGACAAAATGTCTAAGTACTCAAGATTTTATGTTACCAATATATTCCATTCATTGTTGAATGAAAACGGAAAACTTATAGAAAAGGTGATGATTAATTACGACTGACATTTATAAACCATTTTATTCCATTTAGTACAGGCCTTTATATTTTTATTATTGTCCATCAGAGAAAACTGAATAGAATAGAAGTTGATATTCGCCTCTAGTATAAAGAACTGTACTAGTAAATATCAATAACAAATAACGTATTTTCTTGTTAACTATTTATATACTTTCTAAAGATCATAGAAAAAAAAATAAATTTTTCTTAAAGACTATAAAATTTTGCTGATGTAAGATATTCGAATGTAATTTATTACTTTATATATTTGAAACTGATCGATTTGATCTGAGTTTATAGAATATATATTGAAGCAAATATTCCTTTATCCGGGTACAAAAAAGAAATTAGGAAGCAATTAATCACAGGGAGGGCTTTAACAATATAAACGAATACGTAATGGCCCACAGGAGCGAACATTCGGAAAAGGTAAGAAAAGAATATGTATTTTATTACTTTACCTTCCGGTCTCTTATTTAATTTTTCTATTTTTTTTTTCTTTTTTTTTTGGCGGATATCTGAAAACCAAGAATTCAACCCACAGCTGGATATGTGTGACCGTCTTTTACTTTTTTTTTATTGTTAGCCAATTTTGCTTCCTTTTAAGAAATAATAATAATAATAATTCAATACACAGTAGTTACTTCAGCATCTGTATGTAATCTCCTTGTTATTTGTTTTTCTTACGATATAAGAAAATATCTTGTAAATCGCCGGCATTACAAAATGGATTACATCTGGTTATCCGCTATATATTGTACATAATGAATTCATTCAAAAAAAAAAAAAAAAAAACGAATAAATAATGTTTAACAGTGCCAAAAATATTTTGTTATAATATGTACTTTTGGGACTAAGTCAAAGGTAAGATTATGGTATCTCACCTAAAATTTCGTCTTTTTTCATTATTTGTTTAAAGTCTTTCGGATAAATTTCTTTGAAAATTAGAGAAAAAAAAAGGTAAAAAGTTTGTTTTCTTTTTTATGAAAAAGAATTATCAATGTTATTACTTTGAAGCAAAGATCCGGATTGTTTATTTATTTTTTTTCTTAAGACTACAAGGTGTGATTTTTCCTGTGGAACATAAATATAGTATAATCTTTATTATGTTGCGACTTTTTCTTTATTTGTTTGTATATTAGCATTAGTATTTTTTTTAAATTTCTTACCGAAAATAAATCTATGTATTAGATACAATACGAACCACATACTGAACATATTAATTTAATATCGTTTTATTGGTGAAACTGAGTCACAACAATGCCAAATGTAGTGCAAACTTTTGTCAAAAGAATGGAAACCTGTAAAGCTATCTGTGATGGAAACATCATGGTGAATGGCAAAATGTTCACTTTCAATTGAAATAAAAATATCATATCAAATATTTATGTATTTTAATACAAATTTAAATTTCCATCTCTAGTTTAGACACCCTTTATAAAGTAAATAATTACTTTATATTTATAAATATTTATTGTTAGTTGTAACCGCGTAGACTATCACAATTATTAAAATAAAAGAGTTAATATAAATTATTGGAAGTGCAAACCAAAAGTGCACACCATGTTAGTGTATAAATTAAAATCCATAATCAAAGGAATAAAAGGAACTTGAAAGCTTGATCATTTAAAAGCTATACTTAGCAGTAAGCAACGAATTCGTAGCAAAATATTTAATGCATTTATCTTCTCATATAGTCTTATATGTACTCTTTTATTAGTTCGAATATGGAACTGGTTTTCTCGAAATACAATTCGAAAGGAATTTTTGTTTCAACCTAATTTAATTGAAATTTTGTAGAATAAAGACTATATTTAAGAGTAATTTAAAAATATTAATTACAAGAAAAAGGAAAAACCTGAAGAACCCGTAAAGAAATCACTACTTTCAAAAATCGCCAAAGGCTACTCATCACCTGCAATCACAAGAATTTTAAAGACTTTTATGAAAATATCTACCTGACTGAAGGACAAAACAAATTATCAGACGAATATTATCCATTTCAACTTTTTTTAGCAGGTGAATCTTTGATAACAGTGAACCTGTTGCACCTTGAGAGATAATTTCTAGAAACCCTAAATTCTTCGACAGTCTCTAATAAGTACATGTGAACCATTTAATTATTTAATCCCAAAACGAAGATGATTCAAATGGAATTCTTTTTTTCGTTATACTTTTTTTTTAGAGGTTTTATTATCCGTGAGACGATCGACACAATAAAATTTGAAATCAATTCGTGCGGAGCTATTCAAAAATTTTCAAAGAAAAAAAAAGACTATGCAGGTGAATATCTAAAAGAAAATGTGACTCTATGACATTGAGTGGTTTTCGATGTTTTATATCATTTGATTCTAACCAATCAAGTTATATTAATTTTATTCTTTTCTTTATATCAATTGAAGATGATCCCCGCGATCAGATAAGACCAAATAATAGTATATACATTAGAATAGGTGATCCATAGACGTTATTAGTATAATAAAAACTCTTTCTAATATAATACATTATTCTGATCTGAAAACATTTTTATAATATAATTTACAGGTGCAGCCTGAATTTGAAATTCTAAAACCAACCAAAAAAAAAAAAAAAATTGGTTCTCCATTGTGAGAGACTTTCATATCAGTCATGCCGTATCGATGTACATTTCTCATATCTCTTTTTATCTTCTTAACATGAAACCTCAACCTCAATACAAAAAACTGAATACACTTTCAACAACGGACTAAATATTAAAGGATGAAAGTTTTGATATGAAAGATTATCAAAGCTCATCATATGGCATGAGGGTGAATACGGTTGGTATTCCAATAACCCGTTGAAGATTATGTTATTTTTTTTTCTCTCTTCTTTCTAATACTCGATGACTTATATCGTCCGGGAATCGATTCATCAATCATGACCTCCTTCTAATGTGATACTTATCGGGGAAAACAAATTAGATATGAACTGTAAGCATTGAAGTTATGGAGAAGAAAATGTTTAGGTTTTGAAGAGATATTGGAAATTTTCTGTGTCAAGGATTGCTTCCCTGGGGTTCTTGTTATGCCTCCTGATTATGTTATTTTCGGGGGGACGGGACTATTGTTAGATTCTTTCATTTCTTTAGAGATTTGTTTCTGCTATTTAACACAATTATTCGTTGAATGATTTTATATGTTCTAGAGAAACCTTCGACTCTAGTATATTAATAGTAGAAGCTTTCTCAGCTTATTGTTATTTATTATTTATAGATATATATATATATATATAGTTGGTTCTATAACTGGTTAAATTCTTATGTACAAGTATATATACTTAGTAGTATATAAACTCAAAATGAATAATGATAACAATAACAAGATGGAAAGATAACCCAATTTCTGAAACTGGTTATAGAAGATTATAGACGATTTCTGATAGAAATAATTGCGACTTGATTTCTAAAAGAAGGATATTCATATACCATATTGTATATAAGATTGTTCTTTCTGTTATTGTTATTCATAACTTTTGAAATAATATAAGGAGAAACAAAAATGAAGAGAAATGAACATAAAATAAATGAATTGAAGTCCAGGAAATTGGATATAAATTAAATATATGACATTAAAGATAGTAAAGTTTTCCGATTTATTATTATAAAACAGGACTGCGGTTCTGTCAAGTCGACATTTTATTCTTAGCTTTTCTTGTTTTTGTGATTTTTGATAATATCAAGGAAATTCTAAAATGTAATTTATATCTTATGTAAAATTTCTAATTTTTTTTTATATTTATAAAATGAAATAATAATAATAAATAAACTAAAATCATATTCCCTAAATATTGGTTAGAATCTGAATATTGGAAAAACAGAAAGGTTTTCCTATAGCCATTAGTATATCATTCTGTTCATCGCCCTATATTTTTGAGTAAATACTAAAATAAGAAATATCATACGAAATATGAGTACGAAGGCGCCTAGAAATGAATTCATCAATCAATATCATCTTTGAAGCTGAAGTATGGTACCTGCTTGAAGAGATTCCTTGAATTAATTCGATACCAATTAATATACGAAATCTATTCCACGGTGTGTACTTTCATAAGAACATCCTTAATTTGCAGCAATCTCTTTATATCAATACAATGAATTTTAAAATACAATTTCAATTGCATCATCAATCATCGCACTCCTTCTTACTCTTTACAAAAAAAAAAATAATATTAGTATTGATTACATTGGTTACATTCAGAACTCTTCAGCGCTTATTCTAAATAGCTAGAACTTTTCGAACTGTTGGATGTGTGAGAGTTAGCGATAAGGATACAAATGGTGAATGTTTATTAACATTGGTTGGGTTAAAATGTAATGGATAGGGGATGAAAATTAATGAAATTTAAAATCTGTTCAGCATAAATTACATCAACAACTATTTCTGTATAGTAAGTACATACTTACTTGGAATTGTGATTTAGATTTCAAATGCTTTCAGCGATGATGAGTGCTGGATATAATCATTCTGTCACAAGTATTTTTAGTATGACTCTAATCAATTAAATTTGTAAAAATGGCAATTCAAAAAAATGATTTAAAAACGATTTATTTGATTAGGCATTTGAAAGAAACCATTAAAGCTAAATATTAGTTTAGTACTCTATTCGTGATTTCATTCCTTCAATACTTTTATCCTTGACCAAGAAAGTACATCTTCTTATTTTTCTATAACATGTTGCCCTTGAAAGGGTTAGGTAATTGATTTACAAATCAATTCAATATATGTTCAATCAGATAGAACATATTTCTGAGTGTACACAGTCCAGTGAATGCGAATCAAATTTAGGCACAACTATTACTGAAACAAAGATTATGGCAGAATCCTTGAAATAAATAATATACCTATTTCTGAAGATGAAAAATCTTCTTTCTTTTTTTTCCTTGGACTTGAATGGTTTGGTGTTAGCAATGAGAACATAATACGATAATAATACGGAGCATATGTTATCTGTGGTGTTAGTTTCGTGTTGATTTCTTCTATGAACAGAAAGAAATTGGATTTCAGAAAATCATAATGAAGTCAGAAATTGAAAAGAATTTCTACCATATGTATTTCTATGGAATTTAGCCTTAGCTAAGAAACGACGACACAATGAATGAAAAGCTCAAGTCAATGTATAACATAGAAAAAAAATGTATCTTAGACTGATTCCCCAAAAATTTCCAGGATTCTTTTATTTTTAATCATGTTATTGTTTTTTTTTTCTTTTTTGCTCTATGTTTATTTTTCTTTACTATTGTTGACAGAATGAATGTGGTAAAGGTTGCCAGAAATTGCCTTTGGAAATGATCGAATCGTATATGAAATGAAAACAAAATCCTACATAATGGATTAAGAAGGCTCTATTTCATTACAAAACATGCCAACATAGGAATTTATAGTTCGAGATTTTGTTTTGATTAGTTATGTTATGAGATGATGATGATGATAGTGATGATAAATGTACAATGGTTATATGAAAAATCTCATATCTCTCTTTCTATTTAAAAAGTCTTCACAAAAACGAAGGAACCAAAATCATTGAATTCTAGAATAGCTGCTAACATGGTTTTATAAAAAAAACTTCTATAACAGTAGGATAGGCCATCGTGTGACCAATCTTGTCAACTTTCTTCTTGAACAAACTATAATTAAAACAAAAAACATGACTTCTTCAATAAATTCTTTGTGCATGAGTGAAGACTTACTCATTCATATAGAAAATTGGTATATTTTATATAACATTTTCTTAAAAAAATTGTATTTCGACATCTTTGATTATGTACATAAACTGTACATTAATAACAATATTACCAGTATCATAATCGAATGTCAAAATTCATTAATTCTGTGAACATAAACTTAAACATAATGTTTTTTAAAGAGGAATTTAAATGTGTACCACTATTTTTGCTTCCTCGAAACTGAGAGCCATTGAATTTAGAGTTTTCTTTTTTGAGCATTTTATACTAAAAGGACTTACTCAGACTGCTAGAAACTTCACTTTACAAATCACTGAAAATGAGCAAAATTAGTTCGAACATAGTATATTAAAACTCCCATATTATGGATTTTAAAAATAATACCCCCTAAACCATTTCTTTGGTTATTTTATGGTACTGATATTTGGCCCGTACCCCAATTGGAGATATATTACATTTGATGTCTTAAGTCGACCTATTCAGAATGCACATTCCAAATTTCACTAACATTCGTTAACAATTGAATATGAATTAGTGGGATTTTTCTCTGAGGGGTACTCAACACTCAATCGGTTCAGTATCCCCCTTTGGTAAAATAGCTACCAAAAACCTATATCACGTGAACGCAGAAACCTCGATTGGGTAAGGTCCGAAACAAGCTAATTATTCCCATGAAAACCTCCACAACTTTGCTGAACATTGTAATTGCGTGTGATCTCTATATAACAATTTCGTGAATTAGTATTTATTCTAACGCCAAAGCGACGCGAGATGGAACTTTGACGTGTGTGTCAGAATGTCCACCAAATGTGGTCTAAATTTTCCATCGAGTAAACTGATGAACATACCTATTTCTAAATTTTTCATTTTCCAAGGAATATGTTACTGGAAACTACGTCCAATAAAAATTCGAACAAATGTCAGTTACACTGTCACAGAGGCTTCTAGTATAAACAATATAAAATGCAAAGTTAAACGAATCAAATTGAAAACACCTTGCAAATCCTCGTATTTATATATTTTACATGAGACATAAAACCTATTCAAAAGACATCTTACCACCAAGATTTACATATTCTTGATTTTTAACATTTTCTAAGTTCAGAACATTTTATATATTGGTTTGTATACTAGTTAGATTCGTTCATTTCGTTTTTCTTTTTTTTTGAATATGTTTTCTAAATATATGTCCTCTCTAACAGGTATCCATAGTCTTATAGTTGGTCGTTTTTATGCAATACTTCTTAATTTCGTGCAGCAAAAGAAACTAAGATGAAATAAAGAACATTTTTATTTTTATTCTTGTATCCACATTTTCATTGTACAATTTGCTATTTTATTCCATGTCTTGTTCTATTGTTGGAGGTTTTCTCACAGATGTAAATGAGCAAAAATTTTCTCTTGGGACCAATTTCAGGATTTCTTTCATCGTCATTACGAATGCAGAAGTATCTCAAGATAAATGTTTGTCACATGCCCAGAAGATATAACATAGAAGAATTTCACGTTGTAAGAAAAAGAATTTGAAATGGTCAGGAGAGTTGGAAATTACATGTATATATATATATATATTTTGTTACTACCTTACATACTATTATTTAGTTCAATTTTATATTTTAATTCTATTCTTCCAGGTGAATGGAGTGATACTATGCTACTGGATTCATATACCATCTATACAAACGTATATGTCATAGGTAGAAGAGTGAAATATTTTTTATGTACCTGCTACTTGAAATTATTTCGTTTTTCTTGAATCTTAGCATGACTTTTATACCATCAGACGATTTCTTAAGATAGATATGCGACAATCGTGTATTATTGTAACTTCTTAAAAGTTTGTTTTTGTCTTTAGGTTTTTTCATTTGATTAAGACTCTTCCAGATTATCTGTTTTTAGGTGTATTTTCTTTTCTCTGTTTTAAAGCTGACAAACAGTTTGAGTCAATAGTCATTGGATGCTACGCCTATTCCTAGTGTCCAAAAGTGTATATACTTTCTAATATGTTTTTGTTTTGAGTGTTGTCTATGAGTTCATACTATCTGGGGTATCATTTACTTTTTAGAAAATATATGAGAAAAAGTATAGAAAATAGTTATATGATGAAAAGATCGTCTGAAGTGGCCTTTAAAATGAAGAATGCTTGAAATAGAGAGAAAAATGTTTATTTTCCCTTTTGCAAGATCAATTTCATATAGTTAAATATATGTATATAAGAACATAATGCTCATGTATGTTATAACATTGATTTAATAGTGGAAATTTATTCTGTTGGAAAGAAAAACGTGTATAAAATCTGATTGTAATTGTTTGTAAATGAGATCTCAGTGCTATACAACGCAAACGAACATTTTAGTTGATAATTTTGTGCTTCCTTGATTATTAATTCTTTTTTTTTTTTTAACAGTATAATGATTACAATCTTATTTACATTAGAAAAAAGTCAATAATATCGCCAAATGCAACACGACAACGAATAATGTTTGTACGTACATCTTTTGGATACGAAATTTTAATAACTTTGAATATGAAAATATGTTTACACCAGCGGAACAATCAAATTCGGAAATCTATAATTATAATTTCTAATATTTTCTATATTTTAACATGAGTATTTCTAGGAACGATCTACGATCTTTACATAATACCTCACCTGTTCAATAATATTATTAATATCATGATTTTTCTTCATATAGGCACGTTCCACATCGAAAATTTATTATAAATTACAATATTTAAGTGTTACACTTGAAAATGACATTGTAACTATTTTCGTCGTTTTATACAATAAACGAGAAAATCGTCATTAAGTATTCAAACCGCAATTAAACTTTGACATAAAACTCGCGTCTAGAACACCGATATAAAACTATGATTCAAAGTACTTAACCGTTTATATAGTATAATGGAAACCGACTATATTCTATCTTTCATCATCATCATGTCCTTTGGGTCGTATCATATCATTTATTATAGCTCACCATTAATTACCGACTTCCTTCCTTAACTATAATTTCATGTCATTTCCTCAAGATTGTAACAAATAACTCACGTGAATGATTACATAACACACCCTAGAAATTTTTAAAAACCAAAACATGTAAAAAAAAATTGGTAATAGAACTTGAAAGGCGTTACACGACGAAGAAGCAAGCACTTAACTTTTAATGGCTCATTTCAAAGTATTATACTATACCGTATTTTGTTCTCTGATCTCATGTATAACTTTGGCTCAATTGCCACACAACAAGTCACCACCGAAAAAATGTTAGATAATTGATGAAACTCATAGTGTGAATGAACGAGACTAGCTGGAACAGTATCTAGTATCTAATTTAAAACAATACTATCAGATTCATTATAACATAAAAGATGAATTACTTTAAGACGCGGTTGTCCCCCAAATGACCGAATTTTTTGACGACAAAAAAAAAAATACAACTCCGCCCAAAAATATATAGAAACAATTTCTCAAACTCCACTAAAAAAAAACGAAGAAAAAATCGTGAAGGATGTGATATGAAAACCAAATCCAAGTCTTTACGATACAAGACACAATAGGCCTTTAATGTAATGACTTCGAAATTTATGTGCACCAGAAAGTCTTATTTTTGAAATTTTTTTTTATTCTTAATTTGATTTTTTTTCTTCTCTTCTAAACAGTAAAGACATGGCTCAAGAGCATCCCTTAATTTTATTATATAATATGACTTTCAGAGCCTCCCTAATCATGTTATGCGGCATTCTCAAACAGACAAGAAAAAACTAAAGAAAATAAAATATTCTTAAATTTCCAATTCTCATGGACTTTTCAATATCACAGGGCCGAAAGAAACAATAAGAAAAAAAATTCCAAATCTTTTAAATGGGAAAAAAAAATTTTAATTTCTAATGAGGCAAATAGATGGGTATTGGGATTTGCCTAACAAAAATACAAACCAAACCTTAATCAAAAAACAGAAAATGTGATACTATGAATTTTGAAATGGCATTTTTGGAGGACACTTATGCATTATTCTGAGCTTATTATGACACGTCCTTTTTGGCAGGTGACTCTTGAAAATTGGAAAAGAATCGACTATCATGATTCATGATAATATCAAGAAGACAAAAAAAGAACGATCAATCGATTGTTTGTTGGCGGCTCTTCAAATAAAGAGCAAATTCAAAAGTGATTTAATGGAACTTTTTATTCTTCAGAATTTGATCAAATGACTTTTAAGAAACATGATATATATTTTTATTGGCGATTTCTCTCTTTAAAAAAAAAAAAAGGTAAATCTTCCCAAACTACTTAAAACTCTTCTAAACAAATCATATTCAAATCGATAAAATGTTATCTGAATTTCATTTGTCTATTTAAGTATTATTTATCATATAATATTTTAATAATAGTTCTGTTTATCTTTATAGTTTTATTTACCCTAAATCATTATTTTATTTTAGTTCACACGTAAATAAATAAAACCTGAAAAGCCAATTATAAGTTTCGTTGCTTACCAAACATCATATTCCATGTTGAAAAGAAAGAATTTTTTCATCATCGATTTCAAATAAAAACTAAATGGAATAATTGTGTTCGCGTTATCATTTCAAAGCCTCTGTTATCGGTTAAAGGCACGCATAAATACATTAAGGCTAACTCAGAAGTAAACAAACCATCACACCTTTCTGATAGACGATATAAATGGAGTTCGTTGTTTCATAGGTCCAATTATAATAGTATACATATAATCTTCGAAATATATACATTACTCAATACTTTGATAATACAATACATAATAACTTTAAGTTAAAAGATAAAAATCCAGATGAGGTATTTAAACGTAAGCCCCAAACTATATACGAATTGATATCTTATCAAAATTGGTCATCATCGCTCTTTAATAAAATGCTTAGGGAAAAATGGAAGTAACTATTATTTCAAATAATGGCTTTTGATTCTGTTATCAAAATTTCAGGATTTTAATTACAACATTAGCTTCAATTTCAGCCAATATTGAGAAAGAAACTGAGTTATTTCTCCCCACAGATCAGTCTTAAGAAAAAAAAGCCTCATCTTTAGTTTTAAGAAAATTGGAATTTGGTTTTTAACTTTTATATAGAGACTAACTGAATTACCCGGCGTTGTAGTATCAGCAGCCATCTAACTTTATGAATATATGTCCCCACGACTAATCGTTACTAGATTCTAATGTTACCATTTTTTCGGTACCTACAAGTACTCGTACTGTTATTATGAAACAGCTTATTTTCAATATTAATAAAAAAATTTAAGCTAAAAGAAACAATTATTCAAATAGCCTTAATTCGACATAAAAAATAACTACAGTATCGTTAAAATTGTCTGTCTTTAAAAAAAATTTAAAACATTCCGTCGCCATTTTTGGTCCTTTAGCGTGATTATAATTCATGTTCCTTTTTGGAACATAACGAATGCTAATTAATAATGTAATTGTACTCGTGAGTCATATATATTTATTTTTACCTAAGTAAACCTTGGCAAAAACTCCAAAAAATCTTGATTTTCTGTGTTGAGATTTTTTCCCGAACCTTTCTATGTTATTTTGATCCTTTTTTTCCCCTGTTTTTTGCAGCATACATAAGCTTTGATTTTCGTTTTTTTTTTTGGAAAACATTACTACTAAAAGACTAGGTAGATATTTTCTCTGTGGTCTTCTACCATAAGAATTTTTCTGATTTTCACAATTCTAAAATTTTATGGAAAATCGCCTGTTTTACTTGATTTCAGTTGTACATTTCTCTGGTATGTAAAATTCATTTCATAGTCTAATACCACCCATTTTGAAAACTCATTCTCTTATAAATAAAAGCACTTTCAAGGTTGCGGACCCTCATTAAGGTTTCATGAACGAAGATATTTATTTCGTTAAATTTTTTAATATTTCCTTTTTTCTCATATTGCTACTTTTCCATTTTTTTTCTTTCGCTATGTTCAACTTATAAAACTCATCCTCCTCATTAAAAAGGATATATATATATATATTTCATTCCTTCCAGTCTTGATGTTTTTTAAAAAAAAGTAAAAGGTATTATAGTAAAAAGGGTTTAAGAGTTCTATAAATGTTCTGCCATTATAAAAGTGCAAAAAAATAAGAAAATATATATAGAAACAAGAATGAAAATGAGGTCGAGTGAACTATTAAAATAGATCGTTGACCATTTGAAAGTCCAGTAAAATTCCCACAAGGATTAACTCTTGATATAAAGGTAGTCAAACCAAACCTCATTCAATATATATACTTTAAAGACTGACACATTCAACGATTAAAAAATCCTAGAAAGGAAAAAAAAAAGAATTTACCACTGACCAGACTCAACCAAAGAAAAGTGATGTATAAATATCGAGACTTTTAAAAAGGATAAATATCCCGTTTATATCGAGTTGGACAGGTATGGAATCACTGTAATTAAGGAAACAGGTGAATTCTGTTTTTGCTTTTTCTTTTATTATATTTATCGTTTTTACCTTAAATTTTTTGGACGATATTTTCATTTAAAAAAGAATCGAAAAAGGCATAGCCATTGCCTGATGCGTGTGCCGATGATAAGTGTTTAAATTTCATTGATTTTTCTTTTCTTTTTTTGTTGGTTCTTTTAATTTGGGGTAAGTTATCCCCGAGGCTTGAATGTCTACGATTATAACGAAAAAAAACAAAAATTTCTCGTTTTGATTTTCTTCGGGTACCAACTATACAGAAAAATCGAAATACGTTCAAGACACTAGAATTAAACTTTCCTGAATGTTATTAAAATTTTTTTGATGGGATCTTGCAGGTGTATCGATCAAATTGATATTTATCAACGGTTACATGAGATAGTATACCAGAAAAAAACACAGATAGAATGAAGGGCTCTGATTATGATTATATATTTTTCTTGAGGAATATATTAAGTCGCATGTTACTAAACCTAAATTATGAGACGATTGCATGTAATTTTGGTTCAGGACAGGTGAAAAAAATCGTATTTCCTACAATAATAAGATTGATTGAAGAACAGGGAAAGTTGGAAAAAAGGGAAAATCTCAAAATATATTATCAGATATTATATACGTGTTTTTTTTTTAGGGTTTATTAATATTTTCGAATTTGATTTTAGTTGCTAAGAAATGCACCTTGCAATGATAATAATACTTTTTTTTTTGTATTTAATAAGATTTCAATATGATTTATTATAATGATTGAATTGTTTGAAAAGGTAAACGGTTTTGAGGGCGGCTCATATTTCAATAATTTACCATTAATAAAATATAATCAAGAACGGATAAATAAAATGATAAAATTTGAAAATCTACTGTATTATTATTGGATTCCATAAACCTTAGTTTTATTCAGTTTGCCAAACTCTCAAATATCGTCTTCATGATTCTATTTAAATAACTTTAAAAATTGATTATATTGTTACATCTCCGAAATATTGAATATTATATCATTCCTTGAAAATTTTCTCCCACACAATTGATAAATATTGGAATATTTGAAAAGCTTTTCAAGAATTTATCTTTTACCAAGTTTCTCTTGTAATAATACTCATTGAAAATTCTGTAAGCTCATTTTCATATTGTCTTTATTATATACAGAGAACCACGAAAATCGGCCAGAAAGTATTCGTTATTCGTTCAAATTAAATTCAAGATTCTTTATGATATTGTTATTCATTGATTTTCTTGCCAATTCTATTGTAAATATTATATCTTTAAAGGATATGCCTATATATATTTAAATTCTAAGAATTTTGCTTTGCCATTTTATCTTTTATGGATCGATATCGAAAAGAAAATTTATATTATTATTACATTTGATGGAAAAATGAGGAAAATCGGTTCTATAACCTGTTATTAAAAGGATATCTTGGTACTTATATATAATCAATAATGACGCAGGTTTCTTTTGAACTCATGACGAAAACTTAAATATATTATTAAAGTGATATCATTTAAGATGTAAGACATTAGCTTCAGGTGTTCTTATATACTTGTATAACAATTGGCTTTTCACAAAACATCGATATTAGGATATCAAGTTTATACACATTTTAATTGTGTTGTAATTCATGTCGAAGGAATTTCGAATGTTTACAATAGATGTATAACTAGTAACTAGTTTACACCAATGTCAATGATTAAATCTTGAAACAATATTGATGTTATGAAATGTAAATTTATGAATTTTTAATGTTTACATAATTTTAATACATAAAGTATTATTTAAATCAAAAAGCATACAATAACGAGATTTTCTCATTTAGGCACGTCTGCAAAAGGCATCTCATTAATAGTATTTGCTAAAAAGCCTGTGTTATATCAAACCGCGTGTATCTACAGTCTTTTTTACAAATACCATAAAGGACTAGGCTTTCTTTGCAGCGCTGCAATCGTTCCATAAATTTATATAAAAGACTTACATACTTATAAATCTAAAAAATACAGGGTTTATTGAAAAAGACATTTGATTTTAAATGTCAATTACTTACTATATAAACGTTACTTTTACAGATTTTACTATAATTTATACATAAGAACAACGACTTCAAAAACTTAGTTATTGCGCTCAAAGTTCCAAGTTCAATGAACGCGATAGCTTTTGAGACCGTTAAACTTTTATCATTGGAGTTATCTGAAATGCAAAGTGTAAACTATAAACTTTTCGAAATCTATAAGGTAACATCAGAACTACCTGCATGGGTAGCCTTTCGGTAGATTTCTGAATGATATTATATTTCGCGTATTCGATAGTATTTTTAACCCTCAAACAAGTACGTATTATAATTCTATATGAAGGAAATTTTTTAAAAAAATATTAAAAGAAGAAAGAAATTGTACCAGCCAAGAAAAATGTACCTTTTTGATAGAACCACAAAGAGTTTCTATTGTACAATTTTTATTCCCGTAAAATTATTTATTTATTTTCACTTGCATTAAAAGACTGCCATTAATTTTGTGTCATATTTGTTCAAGTTTGAAATGCACTTCCGATTTCCCAGAAATTAAAATCCAGCTGCACTTGTGAAATTTGGTTCTATATAAAATACATAGCCTATAATCGAATTTGCCTCGCGGTTCTCTATTATCATTGACAATAGAATACGTTCATTTTATTTAAAGCAAACATCATAAATTATTAACGATGAGACTTGTCTATATTATGATCATGGCACACGGTGTTGTTTCATTTGTCCCTCTAGAAACACGTGCCTCATACAAAAGTGAATTATTACCTTTCCGGGAAATTCCCAACACATTATAAAGAAAACGAAGGAATTGCACTTGCTAGGAATATCACCCATCATTTCCACCATTTTTTTTGTTAATATTTTTAGTTTCCGTGTAAGGACTTTTTCTGTGTTTTTAAATATAAGGGATTTAAATATGACATATTCTTATTTATTAACTACAAATTGTGAACCATAAAATTGTTTGGTTTTTATTGATATTTGACATGAGACCATATTTTATAAAAAAAACAAACTCAGACAGAAAAAAGGGAACCATAACCAGATGGGGTTCTATGAAGACATGGTCAACAAATACTTTAATCGATTAATTAAGTGCTAAATGTTATTAGAAACTTTGTTTTCTTTTAAAATTGAATTTCTTAAACAGAAAAAAACGTTATTGAAACAAATTGACTAAATTCGATTTCATCCCGAATTTTTTTTTTAAAGAAATTTCTTGGATAACAACAATTTTATTGAGGTCAATGTTAAAGCCTTTAGGGAATTATAAAAAATCAATTTATATAAAATTTCTTATGATCTTATATTGAAAAGGCAAACCTTAAAAATATTTTGCTGAACCTGAACAAAATTATTTCTTTAATCCATTTTTCTTTCGATAATCTAATTTTTAAGTATATAAAAGAATTTTACTATAATGTAGTCAAATGCTATTCTATTGACCATTGTCTTATATTGTTTTCCCCATATAGTCCTTTTGAGTTTATTTAAATAAACTGGAAATAAATTTCACCGAAATAATGGCAGTCAACAAGAATAGAAAACGAATAGAATCTAGACATATATAGTAGTAAATGTTAGTCCCTTTTTTTTCTATAGGTACTATATTTTATAGATAGCTATTCCTTTAGGGATAAAAATATACATCCTTCTATTTTCTCCTTTTTTTTTTCTTTCCTATATATATATATGTATTGAAATAAATACGAAAATAGTAAACACGAACTTTTAAACTCCTCAATTTTCTATATAAGACGAAGAGAAAGAAAAAAAGGTTATCACCATTTACTACAGTATTACAAACTACTATGCAAAGTGATTTGCGATTTAAACTTTTCTTTCGGAACATATTGCAATGCTATAGACTTATTTATTTAAACGTAAACCCCAAGATAGATTTAATGATGTCCTTTTCTTTTCTTTCGTTTGTTGAACATTTTACTATATTTTATTATATGCATTTCGTCGGGATAATATGGAAGAGTTAAACATACGAACAGCAACTTAACCTAATTTACATATAATATAAATAAATTTGAAAATTTATTTTGAACGGAAAAACGTAAATTTGTTTAACAAATTGTGATGGTGGTTTTGCACCTATAGGACTATATATTGATTCAAGAATTTGTACAACGAGACATATTTACACTGAAAGAATGCTTTCTTCCGTATAAATTATTCTATATTCATTTCCTGGGATGTATTATTAGGTCCTTTTGAGACTATGTTCTTACCAATTACAGAGCAATTCGACTCGGACAATTCGACTAGGCATAATTTAACTGATATTCTTCTAATCCTTCTCACAGCTAGGGTTTTTGGTTTTTTCCAATTTAATCTATTCATATTATTTAAGGGGTCTTCTATCTAAGAATCAATGAATAAATTCAGTTGGTATACGTCGTCAAGGGGTCCTTGACTCAATTCATCCAATTTTAATTCTTCTTAGCTAAGAAAGTTATATAGATAGGCATCATGTAGCATACGTGAGTATGTTTGATTTGCAATGAAAGCTAAATGAACCCTGAGATTTTATTTTTAGCCTCTCACAATGTTTAGAAAAACCTGCTATCTAATAAGATTTAAAAATTGTTCACTATACAATGTTGGTGTTTTTCAAACATTCTAAGATAGAAGTCGTCTTAAATTCATATTTATACATTAGTAATTAAAAGTTGTTATCACAAACAGTCTAACAACAAAAATATGTTTCGAAAAGATAATTCTGTATTTGAAACCAAAATTTTCTATGATTTTCTTTAAAATTCTCTCAATTATGAACTTAAGATTTACTCAAAGAATTCAAAAAAGACATTATTGATAACCTCAGTAAGTATTTTCAAATTATTATCACTTTTATTCTAGAAAAGAACTATTCAAAAATATTAGTCTAGAATTGTTTGTAATCGCATTCGGACATTTCAAGAAAATGTGGTGGCTTCAATTTTTAGTATTTTTAATAACATTATCATGTACGATATCGCAAACTTATCATCGATATTATGAAGAAGAGCCGCATCAATCTCCGACAGTTAATATTCCAGGACAAGGAACTGTGATCGGTACAATTGGACAAACAGCATGGTCAGGAAGACAAATCTATAAATTTTTGGGTATAAAATATGCGGAATCAACAAGTGGTGTAAATCGTTTCCAAGTAAGTTAAAATATCATTTTAGATTTTATGATAGTAAAACCGAAAAAATCATTTCAGAGACCTCGTCAAAAACAGCCCTGGTATTCACCATATATTGCTACAAGTGATCCGAAACCATGTCCATCATTTCCAAATATAAACGATGTTATCAACGATGAACGAAGTGAGGATGTCGAAGATTGTCTCTCGTTATCTATTCATACCCCAAGTGTAATTATAATAGCTGAATCATTATTCAATTTTCAAAGTAATAATACAGATTTCATTCTAAAATAGACCGCTGGAAATTATCCTGTTATGGTATATATTCATGGAGAATTCTTTTTTGATGGAAGTTCTAAAGAAGCTCAACCAGATTATCTTCTAGAGAAAGATGTAATTCTGGTATCAGTTCAATATCGTTTAGGACCATTTGGATTTTTATCCACACAGACGGATAAAATACCTGGTAATGCTGCTGTATTCGATGTAATTGAAGCATTATGGTGGGTACGTAGACATATTAGAGGATTTGGTGGTGATGGTACACGTATAACATTATTTGGGCAAGGTTCTGGAGCTGCTATGGCACATTTATTAACAATAACACCAATTTTAGAAACACGTTTATTCAATAATGTTATTTTACAATCTGGTTCTATACTCAGTCCATATTTCACGACTGATGAACCAGTTAAAACTGCCGAAAATATTGCTCAAGAATGTCGATGTAATCAATTGAATGATATCAATGCAATTAATGATTGTTTCCTTCGCTTAAAACCAAGTGAACTTTTACGTGGATTCTTAGCACATGCTGTAAGATTATATATATTTTAATTTTAATATTATAGTCGGATTAATTGTATTTATTTGATAGCAACGCAATGAACCGCGGGGTATAAAGAAATTTGGAGGATTTCAAGTAGTTATTGGGGGAAAAACGAATGTATTACCATTTCCTCCATCTGAATTAATCTTTTATCAGAAACATCATCATTATCCAATGATGGGAGGTGTACCAAAGAATGTTGGATCATTTCTATTTTCAAGTGAGTAAAAAAATTGTTTCCATAATATACAAAAAGTATAAAAATTTCGTTTATTTTGTACATAAATTAGAAATTTATGAACGTATACGAAATCAAGTTGGTGGTGATGAAAGTATTGAAGCTTATATCGATGTTGTTTTGAGACATACCTTAGGCGAAGAAGATGAATTTGGAATTTGGAAAGCTATTATAATTAATGATCTTGCTCATGAATATCAATTACATAATACAACCTTGAAAGACCTGGCACCAATTTTGATCGATGTAAGCCGATATAATTAAAAAAAAAAAAAAGCTAATATCTTAAAGTTTTATATATTTTTCAGGTTTGCAGTAATATTCTATATAAAGGGCCACTTCTACAAGCTATGCAAGCAAATGCAAATAATTTACCAAATTCCACTTATCTTTATACATTTAATTATGAAAGAGAACATCATCGATATTATTTTGATCCAAATCTTTCGTTCCCAGTTGGAGTATCATTAAGTGATGAAAATCTTTATTTATTCCCTTTTCCACCAGAATCACCTAATCTTGATGAATCTGATGTGCAAGTTGCTAAAATTATGGTCGATCTATGGACATCGTTTGCAACCACTGGTGTTCCACAATCCTATCAAATACCTGATTGGCCTTCAATGCATTTAGTTAATGGACCGTATTTGGAAATTTATGGTCCTAATAATATTGATATTGAACAAGATTTTGTTGAAGAATTCCCTGCTGCATCTTCAGAAGGTATTTCCGAAGATATTCGCAGATATTATCCAACTGATTATTGATTTAGATGACTATTTAAATAATAAACTTTATACGAAAATTTCTTTTAAAGTTTTGATGATTTATTTAGTAAGTTTTGCGTTTATCCATATTTCAATGAAAAAATAAACAACAGAGTTCTAAAAACATTGTTAAAAATCATCAACAAATAAAAAAAAATGTTTTAATTCCAATAAATGTGTAATAAAAATATATATAAATTTAATATTTTATTTCAAATCCAAACTGGATGATGGCCATTATAGCAACATCATGAAATCTCAAAAAAAAAATTAGAGAAAATTTTTTATGCCGATATTCATTTCTCTATAGTAATTATGTATTCACCATTTCTCCATCTTTTGTCTAACTTGAAGATTCCCGCCCCCAGAATTTCTCAGGTTTCTCAGCAAAAATCTGCTCAAGGTGGTTTTCAACGTGAATCAAAAAGTTGAAATTCTTGCGTTAAGAAAATTTTGTAAATATCTGAATAAGTGATAATCTGAAGGTACAATTTCAGGTTAAACGGCACATATCATTTTGGTTGCTTGTAAGGCATTTGCGCTTTTCCGGTAATAGAAAATCATCCAGTGTCTAAAATGCACTTTGTTGTCTTCCATATTCAAAATGGTACAAAAATGACAGAAATCAATTTATCTCGAAATATCAGCTAAAGATGCAATTTGAAATCTACTCTTTCCAAGCCATATGTTTTCAATAACATTAATATGTCGAGATGTGTTCCAACATTATCTTCTGGAAATCGGTACAAAGTTTCCGTATAACCCAATATGTCGCCATAATTTTGTTTTAAATTAAATTCTGATAATTTTCTGTAGGAAAAATGTTGTGCAATTTATTTAATTGATTTCTTGAACGTGAAAATGTAATTTATCATTCAGCAATATGTGCAGTTAATATCGTTCATTAAAAATTGTGCAGCAAATGAGTGACCAAATAGTTTATCATATGTCATTAGTCAATAAATGAAATTTTACTTCATACTTCATACTTTCAATTAAATATAAATACGAGAGAAAAACCTATATAGTAGTTAATTCCAATGAAAAAATAAGTATGTGCCATTAATATCAGATGTGACCATTAACACTCAATTTATTGTAATGATAGACCCTATTTTTTTCTATAATATTCAAAAATCGATAAAATAAAAAGGAAAATTACTTTCATTATGTACAAAAGTTCTTTCGCGTCATTTTAATTCATTACTGCTTTTACATTTGAAGGAGATTTTCAAAAAGCAACTAACTATATTCGACATACATATTTGTTCAAATAAGTTTGTAGTACATCCCTTGGTATTTAGAATTAACAAAAAATTTTCGATGCGAGTATAATAATTCAGGGTAAAACTTGAACGTGTCCATATCGAAAATTTCGAATCAAGGGTATATATATTTATATATACTCAGGTTATTAACGTTTATGGAACCGCATGCTTCTTAAATTCAAAGGGAAGTCCTCCAACAATTTTGAAGGGATGAAATAACCCAACCCAATCATGTAAAAGAACAATGCTATATTGTACGGATTTAAGAATTTATTAAAAAATGTATATTCTTGTAAATTTTTTCCACAAAACTTCTGAAGCTTTTTTAAATAGCCAAAAAAGGGTGGATTGTCTCTTTGCAAAAATCAGATACAAAAAAAAAAGATATTACAGTAGTCTATCCCTTTTAATATAGAAGATTTTTGTCTATTGTTATAATATTTCACTTCCCTAGATTTTATGTGAACGACATTGATTTATAAACGAACCGAAATTGAATACAATAGTATCTAAAAGACATATTTTTTTTTAAATTTTTATGCATTTTTAAGAAATCTATATATACTATATATGTTATGTATCTTAAAATTGAAAAATCCCAAAAATATTATAATCATAAAGTTCTAATCCACAAAAATCTCAGTTAATCCCCGAATATAAATCCCTAATTTCAATATGGTAAACCAATATAAAACATGATCTAATATTGCAAACGTTGACAAAATGGTCACAGGATACTTTTTGATATGATTCTGTTAACACCCAACTCAAAGGCAAGATAATCTCATCAGTTGTATTACTAAAGAGCATAAACAATGAATAATGTGTGATTATTCGCGGTTTCTACATGAAGGCATTTAATATTTTATCCTTTTCCTAAACAAAATTCAGTCTATATAATCAATATTTGAATAAGCGCCCATATATGGATATATTTAAAGGCTATGGCCAATATGACAGTGTCTCATGTGCAAACGATTTTTGCAAACTTATAGGATTTAATCGCTCATGCCGGTTGTCATAATCAATCCGAAATTTGACTCTTGCCCACTTTATAACGTCATCTTGTCATCTATTGATAACGATTATGAAATGCATCTATATAATACTTTTCCATATGGGAATTGTCAAAGGAGCCAATTTATCAATATTTATAATGAATTTTTGTTTTCTTTTTTTTGCCAATATAATCCTGTTATACACGCGATCCAGAGAATAGTACTATCATACAAGGATTATTACAATATGGGGTGTTCTGTGTATGGATTTATGAATAAATCCCTTAGAGCCATAACAAATAAAATTCAGTAACACTATTCCGTGTAATCCAGAACCATGAATGATTCTATTTGTTTTAGGAATTTCCTCTAAAGAAAAAAAAATGAGCCCACAATAAAAGATCCATTCGAATTTATTTTATTCGATTGGTGGGAAAAACTGCATAAATTTTATGTGCATGAAATTTTATGCGAAAACTACTAAAAAACTATATTTGTTATTGAAAAAAAATCGATTTTAAAGGCATGTTTTAGTCGAAAAAAGAATATCATTTTTTTTTTGTATGTTTGTTTTGCCATCAACCACACTATACAAGAGAACCTAATCTAATAAAACCCAACCCAATACCAGGCGAATTTGCTATAAAATATCTTTTTGATTTTCAGTGCGGTCCAATTTGTTCCAACGCCTGGATTTATCTCTAAATAAATTATTCGACATGCAACATGCAACTTTATCGAGGGAATCGATATCAGGCCTGATCTTTTTTCCTATGTTTTATTAGTTTGTGTTTCAATACGAGGACTATGTTGTCGGATTTTTGTTTTTTTTTTTTTTGTGATATATATCCTGTTTTAGTTCTTGTTTCTAAATAAATAAAAATTGCAAAAATTTTCAGGAAGCTTTGCATAAACTATTTATAGTTTGTGAAATATAAAAAGGAAATACAACTGAAAAAGGGTGTACAAATTTAGCTAATTGTACTTTGAATTCAGTGGCGTTTTATTCGGGTGTTAAAATGAAAATAGTTTAAAATAGTTATAAGCAAAAGAAAGAGTTTGATATGAGTTTGAACACAATGTACATTTTTAATATTGATGCAATGGTTTTAGAATAGTTGACGGAACCGTAAATTGTTAATATGTGTTCCTAACGCGGTGGGATTTAAACTTAAACTAGTAAACTAGTGAATTGATAAACTCTTAAGAAGCCAACGAAGATTTTTAGCACAGTATACAGTCGCGAAGTAGTACATAAGATTTATATGTCCTGCTTGGAGTTTTTGTCCAATTGCATAGATTTTTCAAACAAAACGCCTTGCGTAGGCCACCAGAAAACGCCACTGATTGAATTGTATTTTGAATGTGATTAAATTAAAAAAAAATTGAGCAACAAAAGTTTAAAAACACAATTTCATTTTATAGTTAAAAATACTGATAGAAAATCTAAAATAAAATGAATATGGAAATTTCTTAAATAAATTAATAAAAACCATAAATTTTCAATGACGTTTGGAATACGAATTCTTTAATTTTTAATTTAAATTTCAAAAATGTTCAATATGAAATTATTTAGCTTCGCATACGAACGGCAATAGAAACCATCTCATATAAACCCTTTTTCATTCACATACAAGTTCCTAAGGGCCCAAATCCCTCATAGAATATTCATCGGAAACTAATGAATATCATCTGTTAACGAAATTGGAAACTCGTTCTTTCCTACTAAATTCTCAGGGATTAAAATTTGTTTCAACTAAACTTATTTTTAAACTACATGTTTCCCTACAATGCCACCATTGCATTTCAATTATAGTGTAACAATTTTTGGCATCTTTGTACCAATTTTTTGCGACTATTCTAAAATCATTCTTCGTCTTCTTTAATGCGTCATTTTGCCTAATGTCACGGTTTCTTAGAACCAATTAACAACTTTGAACAGATATGCCTCGACTTCTAACAGTACAAATTTGATATGGATTTCCGTTTTTGAAATAAATGTGCACATTTCCAGGAACTCTACTTCAGTCATAATTCTTATCAGTGATTAAAATTAAAAACATCATAATAAATAATAAAATCAAAATCAAAATGTTTAATTAATTAAATTGAGAAACTCTAATGACATTTTTTTCGTTAATTAAGCAACAAAATTATCGGAATTTATTTATCAAAACTATAAAACAAGAACCATGCAAATTGCATTTCCATGTACCTTCACTTAAAAAACATATCAAAACTTTCAGTTCAACTGGTCAGAATGAAAATTAACATTTTTTTTTTTTTTTTGAAATCATAATCAACTGATTTCCATTAAATGATCCTCCTCATAAACAATAATAAAAAAAATAATCAATTAATTCAAATCGATCGATCGATCAACTTCAAATGTCAAAACTTTATCCTATCAACTTACAAAAATTGAAAAGGAAAGAAAAAATAATGATCTCTTAAACAAAACTAAAACATAAATAAAATTCTTAATTTGGGAGCCTCACAATCAGACATCTTCATCATATTTTGATTGGCCTGAAATTCCAACGTTGTAACTCATTACGTGAATGTTTTTTTTTTTTTTCATTTCTCTAATGCAATTCTTACTTGTACCTGGAATAAAAGAAATCTTAAGTCGCGGGTGAGAAAAATACTACACTATATTTTAACATTCAAAAATATCACGTTTGATCTGAAAAAAATGTTATGTAGGTGCTTTTAAGACATCATAGTCTAGCTGGTGAGAAAACATTTGAATACATTTTTACTAAACAATGACAAGGCTAGGGGCCAGGTGTAAATTTGCTCAAATATAAATATCATATTATATATAGGCGAAGAAATCGAACTGAATCGAACGAAATGAAAATCACGTCTTCAAATCACTTAAAATCATTGCAAAATATACCGGGTGTTTCTTCAATTTTGAAAAACAAATTGCGGATTAAGATTTCACATGCTAATGGCTTAAAATAGTTGATTTATTGCATCCTTACCTTCACCATTACGATACACCAAAAACTTAGTAGTGGAATTCTGCAAATCGACAGTGATTATCACTTTGGAGCTCAAAAATATGGATACTTACAATATTGTATAAACATTATTTAAACCCAACAACTCATTATCTGTCACCTCAAAGTTATCACGTTGTACTGACAAATTGGTGTGAAGACCACAAACGATTCTGACTTGTCGCTTTATAGAATTTCACTGCAGTTATCTGAACTTTTTGAAAAAATCAATACAAACACGTTATCTTACTTAATCTACATAATCTCCCAAGTGGCCTGAAACTTAAAGAACGCTTAATTTTTTGCGTATAAATTTTTGGTACGTTTGTAACGCTGCAAAACGCGCCTCCTTTTTAATAGCATTTATAAAAAGGACTGTAAATATACGCATTTTTATATCACACAGAGGCTTGTGCAGATGTGCCCATATCAGAATCTAATTTGGAAGCTCTCTTTATTGAATGTGTTTTGGTACTACCCTGTATATTGCGCATACATATAAAAATGCAATATCGCGATCGAGGGAATTGAATACGCGACTCTATTTAGCATAAACTTGGCTTGATCGTGCAGATATCAGTGCATTTAGGTAACGTATGTGCATATAGTAGACCTACGTCGACCTCGAAGAAGCAGGTGCATTTAGTCTGAATAAAACGAATAATTGCATTTTTCCAGTCTGAGTAAAAGAGTTCACGTTGAAGTTAATTTTCGTTATAAAAGAGAACAGGAATTAGTTAGCTTACGGGTACAACATTTAAGGCCAAGAGTGTTTCATTTTATTATGTTTTTGGTTAACTTCTTAGCCCTGGTTGGTATCTGATTAGAGTGAAGCCGTGTATAATTAAAAGCATGAACTCCTCTTATTATTCTTTCATATCAAAGTATTTATGTTCTTTATTACATTTTTTTTTATATTTATAGTTACTTTTCCTTTATGATCTTCAAACATGATCGTCCGTCTTGAGACGTTGGTACACACCAGAGAACGTGTTTGCATTGCTTTTTCTTTTGAAGAACTTATTTCGGTTTTTTTCTTTCAAATTTTGTTGACGATGATCAGAAGATATCAGTTCAGTGGATCAGAAATACTGATTATTTTTTTTTTATTTTATAAATTTAATTTTTAATTATTATTGGCAGATCAGGTTTTTTTTAAATTTATTACACTTTAAATACCGATTCTGATTACGAGGTTTTTTTGCTGTCGCTGCTTTTTCTTATAGGAGCGCGTTCATTTGCCTTTTCAAGTGAAGTAATAAAATTTTATGATCTTTAAAAACGTGAACATTTTGAAAATTTCAATTTCAAAGTATGGAAAATTTTGTTATATAATTTAGTTTAAATGAAATAATATTGAAGAATTATATTTTTATTTGATTTATTTAGATTTTTAATTTAAAGGATATACATTTTTTAAAACATAAATCAAATGATTTGCGCTGCAAACTTGAACTTTGACAAACAAATTTGATCATTTATGGGGCCTTTTACACGTATTATTAGAATGAATATTTATCTAATTAAAAAAATCATATCTGGTTTGCCTATCCGGAAAAAATCTTTTGAATTTAACCTCTCAGGTAGGTAGATAGGTAGAGTACGGGTACTGCGTACAACACCAGGCATCTTATGGACCCATTGTGATCCTTACGAGATCAAGAGTTATCCGATTGGAAAACCTAGGATATCTTGCCAATATAGTCAATATAGTCTCTCCTACTATAGTTAAAACCTAAAAAAGTAAAAATCAGAATTCCTTTATAAAAATAATTTGAGTGGTCACTGTTAAAATACTCGTACCTTCAAAATCAGTTGGTTATTTTCGACGAAAATGATATAATATGAAAATTCTACATTAAGAAAAATATTTTCACAATTTTAAGCACGTAATTTATTACAAGGACAGCTATTTTCATTAAACCTACTCAAATTTTAGTTTTCTACGAAATATTAAAAATAGCACGAGAACCAATTTTAATGGAATCCTTGAAATTCGTTGTGTAAACAATTTAGAAAAGTGTGCCTAAAAAGATTTTCAAATTTTTCTTAATGATAATGAAAGGGCACATTCTCTATGTTGTCCGTATTTTTAAGAAAAATACAGTTTTTCCAAAGGATAATAAAACTTAATTAGTTTACAGTCTTACTAAATATCCTTCAATAATATAGTATTATCATCTTTTCCTTGGAAACGTATATCCATAGAAATGTTTAGAAGAATCTTTCAAAAGAATACCTCTACAAATGTTTGGCTACAAGCTGTGCAATACTCAATTTTTTTTTGCGTCGCATATTTTTCCAATAACAAGGATTTATCAGATAAAAAAAAAGTATACATTTTCTATTTATGAAAGTCCCTTTTCACTTTTATGGATCCTTTTGTTTAATTTTATTTCATTTTTGTTCTATTGTTAAGCTATTTTCAAGAAGTAAGTGTGCACAGTTCGCACGTCTTAAGAACTAGTCAAAATGCAATTATGGCCGCATTATGACCATGATCATAACCTTTTTTTGTAAGAATATTGTGATTTATCGTCTCAATTTTTCTTCTCATTGATCAATATAATTTCTATAAATAATAAATTATTGACACATAAATTAAATAACCCATCAGGTGGTGGCTAAGGATATATATTCTTCATAATATTCCATATAAACATTTTATGTGACTAGAGGTAAATGGAGTGCTATCAGATTTTATGTTAGACAAAAAAATAAATATGATGCAAAAAAAAAAACTGATATTAAATAATGAACAGAAAAGAGGCGAACATCAAGGATGAATATATCGTTGCGTGTCAGGACCATAAAAATGAAAAGGAAATTTATTTATCATCGTTCAATTTAGTCGCACCTTAAATACCATGCCCGAGAACAATTTTCCAGGGGTCAGAATATAATCACACAAGAATATAGTTTAATAAAGGATCGTCCTTTTTTCTTGTCTATGGAAATAATTTTATTTGAATTCTAATGTTTGTTTCTTTTCCTTCGATAAAAATAAAACATTCTTCCTTTTTTCCATTTTTCTGAAATTCTATTATTTAAAAAATAAAAAGATAGAATGTCCTTTCACGAATCCAACTCATTTTACCCTCAGAAATATCATATCAAATTTTAGGTGAGGTTTATTCTAATACATCTATTCTAACCATACCGAAAGGAAGAAAGAAAAAAAAACGACTAAGCTTTACTGGGAAATTTATGTGGTCCCATTAAGGCTTAATTAAAACGTCGGATTAGTTTTTAACATTTCACTTAAAACGCGCTCACTTTGCATGAATGGTTTTTTTTCGTTCGTCGGTTGTAAGTAGATACTTTAATACAAAGGACATATAGAGTGTTTGTTAGGACTGAACGTATTACGAAGGCTTGATAGAATAGAATTTTCACTGTTCATAAAATTCTGAAATATTTGACTCATATTTTTCTGTTTTTTTTGTTTTGGGTCATTTTAACTGTTAAGTCAAAATGATTTTCACGGGGACATTTTCATTTCATTATTTTTCATTGTTATTATTATTATTATGATGAGAACGATGTGGATTAAGAGTAAGTAAAATGCCTGCCAAAAAACGAAAAAAAAAAATACACAAATTTGCAATTAAGGTAATTTGTTGGGTGTTCTTTTTTGGTAGAGGAAAAATTTCTGTGACCACACGGAAAGTGGGTGTGAGACCACCTTTTTGAATATATTAAGATTTTCATTCTGTTTTTCCTTTTCAGAACAATTATTTTTATGTACTTAAATCTACATTTTTCCTTATTTATCCTGGCCACTAAAGAATAACGACTAAAAATTTTTGTTAATCTTGAATGATTTTTGAGAGCTTAGGAAAAGCAAAAATTATATTTCAAATATAAATGTTAATCAAGTTTTTGTTTGGAATTACTTAAAATAAAAAAAATTCCGAGTATTATTTCTTAAGTTTTAGTGTCACGAAATTTGCTGTTATCACGCTATATGTTAAACATTTGAACACTATTAATCGGTTCTTAGGAGAATTCATTAAATATAAAATAATCGCTATTTTTTTTAATATTTAATAATAAATTTAAGCACTCTAGCTTTATTATTATAATACACAAGAGTATTACATTAATTTATATAGCTTTTTAAAAAAAAAAAGGTTTTTCATAGTTGAAAATTCGAAATTAATTTCAAAGAGTGAACCAAAATTTCGTATTTCATAAATTGAATATCATACCCTAATTTATTTTTAATATAACAACATTTATATAAAATAGCTTAGTCATCATGTTGACAATTGATTGATATACCCCAAGAAAAATTTAGGCAATACCATAAAGGAACTAATTTGGTTCGCTATACTGAAGAACTTACCCTGTTTTCAAAAAAAAAAAAAAAAAAAAAATCAATCAGGCACCTCATAATCAGCCTTTTGATATATTTCTTATGATAAATTAGATATCAAATGTAATCTTAAATTATCATTGGACACGAATTTCTGGCACACCATTATTTAACCTTATACTATCCATTTACTAGATTCTATGATTTCCCTTGTCCGACGCTAAAATGACATAGAAATATCAAAGAGTCTCTTATATACTAGGTGTCTCCATACGTGAAACAAGGCACACATATTCTTTAGTGTTGTATATTGAATTGATGAAGTTTACCATCTTGAATAGCAATTAGTTGAAACAATAGCCTACCAAACAAATTCAATAAAATCAAGTAATCAGCAGCATTTGCGTCTATAGACAGATCTAAAAGATTTAATAAAAATAAATAGTTTTACTGAAAGAAATAATTGATCAGTAATATGAGTTAAGAGTTATCAGTTGTCTAAATCGTACCGTTTGGAGGAAGTTTTTATTGCAGCTATTATTAGAAAATGTAAAAATAATTTTAACTCATTTTAATTACGTTAATAATATATTTATCTATTACATGTAGAAAAAAAAAGCGAAAAGTAGTATAAATTAGGACACTCTCACTTCAGGTTTCAAAAGATTTCTTAATATACTGCTACACCAGGTATATTCTATTTATAATTATATTTCGATTTCAACTATGATCTGAAGACATGCCATGCCATAGGCATTACTTTCGAAAGGGGATAGATTTGTGAAATAACCACCCTCAACAAATAAAATAGGGTTTGCCTTCTAGTCTAATTAATCCCATCGCGCAAAGCACGCTGAACTAGAAATCGACTAGAAATTAATTAAATTAAAATTAAGAACCGAAAAAAACATGTTTATATTTTTATAATTATATTAAATATGCCAAAGAAATCAAGTCATGTCAGTATTAACGAACAATTCAATTTTTTCCAAGACAATAAATTGACAACACGCGAAACTATGTGACAGGAATAATGAAAAGTAGACTCATTTTTTCTTGTCTTGAATCCCCTTTTACTACTTAAACACGCGCAATACCAAAATATAACTTAAAATCCTTTTTTTTATTTTAAATATTTTTCTATCCTATATTTTTTCCATCTACATAATATAACCAAAGAAAGAACAAGGAACATGAAATTTCGGTCAAATCACCAGGACTTTATATAAGAAATATTCATTTTATATGTTGAAACTTAAAATAAAGGGAGACTAAGTAATTGCCCATATGTGTACTATGTAGTTCGACTGGTACGGTATTCCATTGTCTTCCTACCGTCTTATATATCTCCCCATATTTTTGATAGAATTCTATTCTTAGGGTTCCATTTTACTAGAAATAGAACGCAAATATGGCGCAATTGTTATCGTCGTCTGTATATACAAGAAAATGATGAAGGGATGCAATTTCAATTCCCAATTGGTTTTATACGCTATTATTATTATTATTTTTTTTTTATTTTTGGGTTTAAGTCTACTTGTTTTATAATTCATGAATACCATAACAGGACGAAAATAAAAAGTAAATAAAATGAACCATGTTCTGGTAGATGCTCTTCAAGAAGGATTCATCAAGGATTAGTATAGAAAATGAATCTTTCGAATTTCAACTGAATCGGTTTTTAATAATAATTGTGAATGTGGTATCATATGGTGATAAGAGGCTCTTAGTCATGCAAGAATGAATTTTTTTTCGGCTATTAACATTTTTGTTTTGTTTAAAATGTAATTGAATTATATTCTTTTTGAATTTAATTTTGAATAGAAATTGCTGAGCTGAAATAATCTGAGAGTAATTCAATTTTATTTACAAAAGAAAACTATTGAAAAGGACAAACTTTTTTGTAAAACAAGGACATAATGTAAATACCTCAATATTATACAAAGAAAAGCTAGTAAGTAACTCTAAATCAGAGTTGGTAACTTCTTGCTGTCGAAAACGATCTCATTTCCAGCTGGTACTATATGGAAATAATCTTCTGAACGTAGCAATACAGCCAAAAATAGAACTTTATTGCTAGCTGGGTTAATATCTAATCGAATTCAAAATTTATGCAGAATTGGATTTGAACAATCCCTTCAAGATTTGAACATGTAAATAAGTAGCAACTTAATATGGTACTTTTTCTGAAATTAGCGCAAACTCCATGTCACGATGTATATAAATAAAGTAAATAGGATCATTAATTGATATAAAATTTATAAAAAAGGTATATCATTGAATGGACAAAAAATTAAGCGTTCAGATATATGAAATCGTATATGCTGGTTTTATTAGTTTTAGAGCAGGGATTCTTAACCCGAGGTGTCTGCAGAATGCGCTACATAAAAAATATCAGTAAAAGAAGGCAGAAATGAAAAGGAGCTGTCTGGAAAAATTCAACAATAACTTCATCTTCATTGTAAAAAGTAAATTATATAATTATTATAGTCAATTACCCACATAATTAATTTGAACAAAAACCTAAAAATAATAACTAACGGCAATTAACTTAGCAACAACAAATAAAATATGATCTCTTAATTAACATAATTTTCAAAACTTAAACTATTATAATGTTTCTCCATGGTTTTCCATCTTAAAATTAAAAGTCCTCGAACATATTTTGCGAAATCTTATACTATATACTTATATGTTATATTTTTCAGTATATTGAACATCAAGAAAAACAACTACCTAGCTGAAGGGCATAAAGGTGTTGTCTTTAATTAATTGCCTCTGAGATAGTTGTTCTTGTTATATTGTTTTGTTTAGATGATTGTCCTGTCTTTTGAGCTCTCTACATTACATACAAATATGCTATTTATAAATTTATACAATCTTTAGATTCAGAACGTTATTTTCCTTGTATACAAAATTCATTGTTTGTTCGTTGATATCCGAAAACATTATTTTATTTATTCTCCATCTTAATATACTTTTTATACTTTACTTATCCATTATTTTAAGTGAATATATATATCGTAATGAATGTCGTAGATTTTAACTGTCTCATCTCTGCTGTTGGTATCTTTTGTGCCCTTTTTTTTCTCAGTGAATTCAAAAGATTCAAAAAGGGTATGACATAAATTCAACAATGTACACTATCATCATTTTCATTTCATTATTTTAATGATAAGAACATTTACGTGTTGCTAACGCTAATTACGATATCGTCGTCCTGCTAAACAATTATTCTTTTTATTTCTTGTTAATACTTATTAAAGACTTTATTATGACCGCACCGTGATTTATGTATAGGGATTTTTTTTTATGTGATTTTATTATTCACACAAAATGAAAATTATAAATGAAAATTACATAACGAACAATTATTATTATAATTTGTTTTATTCGATAATAAAGGATTCTGCGAAATAAAGCTTTATTTGCAATTATTTTTTTGTTTAAATGCGGTTTCATTAAGGCTTGTAAAAAGATTTCAATTCTTTAATTATAAAAATAAATGAGAATTTGGTTTGCAATCATATAATATTAATGGTTTGAAAACATTTAATATGTTATAAATGTTCTATTCAAACTGAATTATTGAAGATTTCTGCATCAAAAACTAAAGTCACAGCTAAAGTAATGCACTGAAAGAATACTTCCTTATCTTAAATTAGAAAAACGACATGCTGATGGAATAATTTTCCATAATTAATAGATAAAAATTTGTATCAAAAATATGAATGCAAATATAAGATAAACTTGGAGAGTTAATTGCAATTGAATTAGATATTTTTTTTAGCTGGCAATATGTCGTTTTTGATACAATTTTACAGTATCCTTTTCCAGATATTTACCAAATTAAATCTGATTTACCCATCCTTGTTTCAAATTTCATGAAAATCATTTCTCAGTTCTCATCTGGATATCGAATTTTTATATCATCATAAAATTTGATTCCCATTCTATGAAAAGAATTTCGAGCAAGAAAGTCCTTTACATAGTTTGCTTAAATGACAAGGAAATGCTGAAAAAATTAGGTATTTTGACGTATAATGATGGAATTTTCAAACGATTTATTATTTTAAAAATGGTTTCATAATATTATCATTGTCACAATATCATGGGAAGTTAGAAAGTCTAGTTAGTTCTTTCAACACCTACGTATGCTATATAAATATATCTAAATTATAATATTATTCTTTTGATCCCTTTTCATGCATATGAATAATAATCTAGAAATTATGTATCACATCATAACCTAAAAAGTAAATATTTTCATTAAAATTCTAAAAAAAAAAACCTAACCTAACTAAAAAGAATTCAAAGAATCTTATCGATCCGAAAGAGAGCACTAATTACTTCAAGTATTGATGAAAGACTCTTCAAATTTTTCACCTTATTTTGACATCCTAGAATAGTAAACAATTTTTCCTTCTTTATATGAAATCAATCTTCAGACCTAAAAAAGGAAGTAACATCTTCTATATATTCTATCATATACAAGTATATCGTGTCATTCATTCACATTTTTCTATATAGATAGTTGGTAATTGCGGCTACAAGTCCAAGTACTCTTCACCTTTCTAATGATGGTATTAGAGCATAAAACCCACTTTCATATATATATCGTGTACACATACGAATATTTCCATATATATATATACATACATCTTACCACTTAGTGGCCTTACGAGTTCCACTTTATACACATAGCCGCATATATATCTTTGCCAAGGTGGTAAAAATGCTAGAAACAGATTGGAGCCTACAATCTCAGAAAAAGAAAATATCAAACATCCATATCTTTCGTATTTTTTTTGGGGGGGGGGGGGCAATAAAGGTGGGGTTGATGAAAGGAAAATATAAAACCAATTTCTTTATATAAATAGTGTATATATGGTTTCTTTCCGTTTCTTCTATCTTTGAATCTGATGACTATTTCTAAAGTGTTCAAGAACATGAAACACTTGTCGTCAAGAGTAATAACAACACACTTAAGGTCGAGAGTTAGTTACATCATATCAGAAATTGAGGTTGATGGTTTTATACGTATTCTATTTTTTCGAGTTTTTATATATTGAGGACAATTTTCGACCTTGATAACGACTTCGGGGTAAAGAAATTTAGATACATATTTTCCTTATTATATTGTAGAAAACTTTCTTGAAAATTTTCTATATGAAAACATATTAAAGTTATACATATGAGCAAATTTTCAAGTAGATTAAATTGAGAACCATTCATAATATGCCAATTGAAAAACGAAATATATATATTTTATACTATTCATGATATTTAATATTGAAATTTCAATAAGTTTTTCAACTATTTCGAGATTATTTCATTGTATCCATTTCAGGCATACAAAAACAAGTGCCAGACAAATTGGGATATGTTTATAAAAGTGGACATCAAAAAGAGTATATGGTTACAAAATTTCATATCAAATAAAATAGTTCCATACAATTTATATACTTGTTGAGAATTTCCATTGCAATCTGAATACAAAATATTTTCGTAATTTGATTTGGTCAATAATATTTTGAAACTGCAATGAAATTTTGTTGATAGATTTCAAAGCACATATTTAGTATTTTACAAATTTTTATACTATATATAGTATATATTGAATATATGAGCAGCCACTTTTCAGTTGGTGCACTGAGCTAAAAAATATAATTGTTATAGAAATACATAAATGATAAGAACATAAGACAGTGAATAGTTAGAATCATATATAACTTTAAATAGCTTTCGTAAGACCAATTATGGAATATGCCAGTCAGGTCTGGTCACCGCACCACAAAGTTAATATTAACAGGATGAAATCCGTCCAACGTAGATTTCTACGATTTTTTTGCGGAAGTTATCATGGAATGATCTTTCCTTGTTGTCACCTTACAGGCTGAATTTGTTAATTTTGCATTCTCTGGAAAAGCAGAGCGGCAGATGTAAAACAGTTTTTCCAACGAAGTTATCAACTCCATCCGTTTGTTCATCGCTATATTTTACAATTAAAATATAAAATCTAATAATGTCGTAACATTAACGTTTCGCAAAATACTGCTAATGAACATATCTTGGCTGCCAATTATATAATAAAAACTGAATAAAATGCTTCTGTTAACCGAATTCGTTGAATGTTTCATCTAAATTTACAAAATTTACTTTTAATATTCCGCAATTCCTTGCAGTATTTGCTTACCCTAAAGGAAGTTATTTCGAAATAAAAATAAAGAAGAACATATTCACAAAAATTTTACAATGTGTCCTAATATCAACAAAACTTGTTTTCGTCCAAAATTAAACAAAACTATATGATTTTATTATTTAGGTGTGAACTGGCAGAACCATCCCAACAAATTTTCAGAAAACTTTAGACTAAAAATAATACAAGTTAAAAACATCAAAGCTGAAACTCCGCGTTTCATATTATACTAATGTGAGAAATTTCGCACTTTATTGTGGGTAAAATATCTTATCATAGTTTTCCCTCTTTTGTAGCGTTTATACAATCTTCATCTTTTTCTATACACATCTGTAAACGTTCTTTAGAGCATTTTACAACTTCCTAAACTAATGACAAGGATAAAATGATCCAGTCTGTTTCTTCTCCTTCATAAACTATTATTTTATAGCAGTGATGAAAAATGTGAGAAAAACCACTTCTTTTGCCATTCAACCATTCGAAAACGGATGAGTTGAAATGCTTTATGTCCAAAGTTAAATTCCTTGAAGGTATCTTACGGATGAATTATTTGCCTTTTACGCGTTATGTTTGCATTATTTAAGAAGAATATTTTTTCTTACAAGAACACTGTCTACCTATGCATTTCTTTATGAATTTTTATATATTACATTTTTTTAAGATTTCCCCAACATTTTTTCCGTTCAGGTTTTGTATAGCATGGTGTTTACATAAAAACTGGATCTGATAATAAGGTAAAATAATTAATGAGTGTTAAATATAAGGTAAATATATGATATGATTCTAAGAATAAATAGAAAATTATTCAAATTATTAAATATACAGTAAGCATGGGCAATTTGACATGGCTGTTAAGTTATATCGCGACGCAACTTTATTTTTACATAGTTTTCTAAAACAAAATACAATATATATTATCTGTTTACTTTAGGTCTACTTCGACTTTAACTTCTATAGAAATTTTCCAATGTGCAAACCGCACTGGTATTAATATATATATATACTCAACTCATTTTTTACACGGTAGATACGTTCCTCAGAAATCCGTGTGAAAAAACATGTAAAAAAGGTTAAGGTTCCTATAGTAAAATTGAGGATACGTTCGTTATTATCCGAAAACAGTGTAACATTAAATAATGATCTTTTAAAAATCATGTAAAAAACAGCTGAAAACTGAAAATATGAAGATAAAAATACCTTTTTTCACTTCTTAAAGTCAGAAATGTTGATATCGAATAAGACGGTTTCCCACTAACTACTAGCAGTCCGCAGTGCTGCCTAATTTTTGAAGTGTGATAAAAACGTGATTTTTTGACATATTGGTACGAAAGACTGCAATTTGACCCCTTATAGTCACATACATAATTATAAGACTATGACTTTGACTTGCCTTTGAAAGGAAGACTTTTTTGAATCGTGTAAATTCAAATTCGTGTAAAAGAAAAGCGTTTAAGAAAAGAGTTGGGTGTGCATACAAAGCTAAATAATATCTCTATAAATTTAGTTTGCAATTAATAATTAGGTTGCAGTTCAAGTTCACTTGCATTACTAAATTTTTCTTTAATTTACTAGAAAATGTTCTTTAAGATGATATCCGGAGTATAAACTAAAAGAACAATTTCTCAAAATGTTGATCTAGGCAACAACGCGTTTAGATGAAATTTTTCCAGCAAGCATATTAGTACAAATCACCCGAACTTACGCTATCTGTTCAGTTATTATGTTTTAAAGGAAAAAATAAGAAACAGGCATAAAATTTGACTTTTGTTCCTATTATAAATTATGTTTATTTTGTTAGCTGTAGAAAAATGTGTGAATTTTATTTATGAGTTGATTTTAGATGTTACCAAGATTGAAGGTAAGAAAATCTTATTTTATTTAATTAAATTGGTTTTATTTTCTTGTTTTAAATAAATCGTAAAATAAATTTTTAATCAACTTTAAGTGGAATGTAAAAAAAAATTAAAAGCAAATTCATCGTTTTAGATTTGAAACGATCAAACTTATATGCATTTTAAGAAATTGCATTTACATATTTTACATTTGCATTTCTCTATTTTCCATTTCCATATCAAAGTACGCATATCAAATAGCATTTCCTTTTTTAGCATGCAGAATTTCTAGTTAAGTTTTTCTTTTTATTTAGTTTAAAATAAAACTATATCAAATATCTATGTTTGTGCAATCATTTTGAAATCATGTTAGTGGTTTTTTTTTTGTATTTAAAACAAATAAACTACACCTTTTCCAACTATTATAGAAAAAACTAGAACCAGAAAATAAAAAATCAATTCATATTGTTCTACATTTCCTCTAATATGTAGATTTTGATTTTACGTACGTTTGAACTTATTGTTGAATAAAAAAAAAGTCTATGCAATAAACTTTTGATGTAAAAACTATAGTCAAAGTATAGAAACCGCCAATTTCCGTACCCGTAGAATTTTATGGGTTATAATAATGATGTGATGGTGTTTCATGATTCGACCAGTATATATAATAATATTGTATTAAGTACTGTATTGTAGTACATATGACCTAGTTTTTGTAGGTGAAGACATGAAATTCAATCTTTAGTCAGGGCATTTTGTAAACAAAACCAAAATACATAACCAAACAAACAAACATGAAAGAAAAAAAAAGAAAATAACCTAACTAACGAATGAACAAACCATATCGACCATCAAGTTAAAACCACCACCCATCATCAACATGGTAATGGTTATGTCAAATATCAAGACAGGAACTGAAGAATATCAAACAAAACTAAAAAGAGCTATATAGATGAACATATAGTCACAATGTTATGAGTAAACAGCCTGCTACAAAAGGGTCTGTATATAACTCGATTAAGTTACATGAATTCCATTATGCCTATATATTAGATTTTGTTGATATACTGTCATCATCATATTCGGTGGCTTTCATTTGACATTATTTCAATATTTGCATATGCATACGACGTGACCAGGTATAAAAAGGCAGCAGAATAAAAATTCATTTATAAAATACAATATAATAGGAGGAGTATTAAAGGTAAACAGTAGAAGATTTTGAATTGCGTTAGAATCGCGTTTTATGTTACTATACGTATATACATACATTAGATGATAGTTTTAGATTTAGAGACAACGAACTTAATAGAACGTCGTGAAAATCTTCTTCTGTTTTCTACACGTTACTCATTTCAGGTAGTAAATAACTTTTATGGTTAACACCTGCCAGATGAACTCGATAGATCACAAACGTGTATCTCGAATGATTTACCTTAATTTTCGCTTATTGACATTCAGTTCAAAAGGTTGTAAAGTATGCGCGCACAATTTATTACGCTTTGACTTAAACCGGCGAAAATTTTTTAAGAGTTTTTGTTTTATGGTCAAATAAACATATTTTTTTTTCCTGATATATGTTCTTTTTGATACTTCCGATAGAACATCTCTATTCTTTGTGTATTTCCAAGAAGGTGCGGGTAATATATATCTTTAGTTTTATAAGGCCCCCGTTTTTTTTTTTCAGGTACAAAAATATAAGCATATTGGTTGAAAAAGTTAAAACTGTTTTATATGTTTCTGTGATTTTAATCCAATAAAAGTCTGTATACCCTCAACACAAATGAAATTAACCAACTTATCTGTTTTATCCAAGAAATTCTTTGAGGTATATATTGTAAAGAAACTCAATTATTATCTAGTATAAATAAAACAGTACCTAAATCTTATAATTCTTATTACTTTAGCCTAAAAGAAAAATCCCACAAATCCTATTGATGTGAAAACTTTAAAAGAATATATTTTTAAAGAAATTTTTTTTAAAGAAAAGTAAAAGATTAACACAGCAGGAACATTATCTATTTTCATTTCTATAAGACTAGTTTAATCTGACCATAAAAGCCATTCAGTAGCATCTTAGAAAATTTTCAAATTTTTGCATTGTTGATTTTTAAAAATAGTTTTCCTTACAACTCTATCGAAAAAACAACAAAAATAAAGGATATGTTTGCAAACATTTGATTAGTTGGTCACCGCAGGGTAATCATAATTTTTTTTTTTTAAGTAAGAGTATATAAATATGTAAGAAGCATAAAAAAAACTGTGTTTCATAAAAATTATGGTTCTTATAAATAAATTCTTCACCCCTAAAAGAACACCGATTTTCTTCATGATCGAACTTTAATATTTTTATCCTGTGTGCAGCAGAAAAAATCTATTGATAGTCATTTACCGTAAAAATTATGTTTTCATTATTGGAAATTATTTTTGAGGGTTTTCTTTTCTGAAGGATTTGCTTATAGACTCTCCGTAAAGGCAAAATGTCTAAATCGTAAAATATTTTTAGATAAAAGAAAAAAGGCAATAAATAGGCAAGAATATTTGCTTTTTTTTTTAGGGAATAGACCCTAATCAGAAAAAAAATTATGGAATATAATGCTGGTGCGCAGCTGTCATATGAGTTATGAGACGCAAATGCGCGCATACAATACAAAATATATGTATGACAGTTCGCGGTGCAAGGGTGATATTTATGAAGTTGTAATTTATTTTTAGGACCTCAGGATATATAACCGAAATTATTAATAATAGAAAGGGTATAGTTTTGTGCTAGTAAAATGGTGACAATGATGACATACTTTAATTGAGCACGCGAATACCGAAAAGAGGAGGATCGGACCCATGGAAATGTGTATACGTTATTATATATTCAAAGATGACATCTGATTGAATTAAAATATTAAATTAATTCAAAAGCTGATTTGTATCATGAACTAATTTGCTTAAATATGCAAATTATGTACATACTTCATTTTTCGTTTTTGTACAATAAATGATCATATTTGAAATTTGTAATATTATCTGCATTTCCCATATAAAGGTTTTATATGAAATTAAACGCGAAATTCTATATATGAATTGGTTTGAACATAATCCACCCTTTTACAACAAACTGACTTACACTAGTTATTAAAACCGCAACTATTATTATACCATATGGCTGCCCTGCGGCACTCTCTCAACAATTTAATATTCCTTATAGTACACCAAACATTTCAATTCATTTCGCAGCAAGAATGCAATTGAAACTTTTTCGTTTATCCTTTCGTCCATAAATTGTTACAATTTCAGTAGGGGATTATCCAAATTATAGTAGTTATTTGTTAAAGGATGAAACCATCTACACATTGTATGTAATTTCATTCATATAGGATATTATAGTTATTCTGATTTTTTCCTTTCATCTTCGTGTGACCTTATTTCTGATAGTTTTTTTAATCTTTAAACCTTTCCTCTATATAGAGTCATCATTCAAACCCGTGCTCCAATACACATATATATATATAAAATTTACTACCCTTTCATTTCGTCGATTAATTTTTTTTTTTTTTTGTTAGTTCAGGGTGGTTCCCTAGGGTGAAAAATATCCGCAAACAAAAAACAATCGTTAACAATAGTTAAAGCATAGTCTAAAAAACAGCATCCCGAAAAAAAAAACGAAATTATGAAATTATAATGGATAAAAAAAGTCCTGACTGAAATTGTTCGTTATTTGAACGGTTTGTCAAAATAATCTGACAGTTTAATTATAACCTAAACCATATACCCGAATTATTTCATAGGTTTGTTTTTTTTTGGGCACCTCCGTGGTTGTTGTACATTGCATTACTTGAATGGGTTTTCGTGTTTGTATTTTTCTTCACATAATTTTAATTTCTTTTTTTTTTTGTAATACTAAAGGTATTGTGTGCACCCTTTTGGCATGGTGGATTTTTTATGGATAAAAATTATAAAACACAATATAAAGCCAAGTTTCCATATGTTCAGTTTGTCGTACGACTTAAAAAATTGGTTGTGATTCTAAAAACGATTAACATAAGCCTGAAGAGTTCAAACCCGACCGAAACTGAGTTGAAATTCATGTATCCCGCGTTGACTAGATTTCATACGTTTTTGTGGCTGTGTTGCGCAGCCTTCCAAATAGGAAACATGTTGTCACACTGTCTGCAAACTGTTGTCAATTTTGGCTTCATTGTATTGTCCAATGAGTTGTATTAATACCGTCACCACACGCATTATCGAAAAATCAAAAGCACTTTGACTTCTTAGAGGCGTGATCAACAATAGGTTTGACAACATGTTTGAAGACTTGATTTCTTATTTAAAGGCTGCTTTAGGATTTTCATTTTCTTTGCAAAAAATTGTATCAATTGCTTCTGTTCTCGATTACGGTATTTCAACCTCTGTATTCATAATCGCAAATATAAATTTCGGCTCAATATCGATTCCCTGATCTTTTGTCTCTTCTTGTATATATATATTTAATACTTACTAATATTTCGCTTTCCAGGTGCAACTTTTCTAATAAAAATTACCACCTTGGATGGATATTTATTTATGTAGTATGTTTTCAAGTATTTTAGTATTAAGTATTTTATGCTAAAAATCAAATTAGACTTAAACCAACTTCAATTTTTACTATGTCTTAAGCGATGTCTGAAAATATAGATGATATTGATTCTGCCGAGATGTTGTTTCAACAAGATAACACTACGTGTCATGACAGTGACACAAGCCATCGATTTATTCAAATTATGATTTGGTACAATGTGAATTATAGAAATAGCCCTGTGAATTGGTCTCTAAAATGGTGTGATCTCTCGACTATTGCGTATGTGGTTATATGAGGTCACTGGTTTATGCTGATAAACCAGCAACAATTCGCCAACATTGTTCGTGTTATTCGTGACATATGGCCGACATTGCTCGAATAAGTGACCCAGAATTGGACTGTGTTTCATCAAGAAAAGTTGGGATGGTTATATCCCCAAAGTCATTTTTATATATTAATACCATGAATTGGTCTTCCGAATAAAAAAGATTTTTAATTAGCAGCTAACTTTTTCTGCTACTTTTATGAATTTAAAGTTCATATCATGCTTAAAAAAACACTTTATATAACATTACATACTCGCTAAAGTCGATTGTGTGAACTGTGCTTAAAGAATTGATTTTTATTCTGTCTATTTAAAAAAATACCTAAAAATTTTCAATTTCTATACAAAAATTTCACACTTTTAAGGTCAGATTTAATTTACTTTTAAATCTTCTTAACTTGAAAATTACAAAGAATGTTTTCACATCATTTTTAACAATAAATTTCTCAAAAAAACCTTTGCTATTATTTTCACATAAAAAATTCAATTCTCACATTTGTGAATTTTTCTTTAAACAAGATTATAAAATAATCTCGCCAACATAAAAAAAAAACTTTATAATCATAATCATAATTAAAGACAGCCCAATCTTATGATGATTATTAAAACTCGACTAATTAACTGTCGCCGTAATTAAAATCAACAAAATTACGAAACTCTGTTTCAAAAAAAAAGAAGGAAAACTTGTGGAAGTGTCAATTTCTATTAATTAAATAAGAAAAAACCGAGACTGTGTAAGCAAATAAACTAATACTTGTGATATTTTTTAATGCATTTTATTATTTAAACTTGATGACAGAGAGTAAATTTTAACGATTGGACACCCGGGGATCCTAATGTTGCCTCGTTTATGAATTCATAACTAAGCAATATTAAAGTTTGTCCATTTAAGATGTGGTTGGGTTGCAATTTTATCCATTCATCGTTATTGCTATTCCCGGATAGGGGTTTTTGTCTTCTACCAAAAGATACAATATATAAAATAACAAAGAATGGATGCGAGAGAAGGTTTATGGCGAAACAAAATTACTGGGTAAAGAAGGGTTTTCAAAATGGGGCATCTTTTTGGGAGAGTGATAAAAAGTAACCATTTTTTTTGCCTCCTTCCAACCACAACCACATAATTATTTCTTAGAAATAAGAAATTTTCTTTTCATTCTTTTCATTCATAATCAACACGGCTCGAAATTAAAATCCATTTTCTTCGTATTATATATTTTGTATGTAACTCTTTTTTTTTAAAGATATTTTCTTTTTTGTTTGCTTTTTTTATTAATTTAATTTAATTAATGCAATTTATGCAGACATATTCAAGAATTTTAATTAACACATGCGTTAAGTGAATTTTTTCTGTGCGCATCGTCATGATTAAGTTTTCTTGATAACATATTAAATGAGATCTGATATAGACTTAAGTCATTTATGACCAACAGAAATTTATATAATCATTTTGTTATTTTAAGATAGTAAGAATAGATATTCATATTAAATGATTGGCAACGACATATTAATGAGGTTCTTCAAATTGAAGACACAAAGTATGTACATAACTAAGAAAGTGGGACACGGTTGACCTAACTCAAAATAGTTTTTAGTTGAAATCCAAAAAATATTTTAAAGAATAATTATAATTGCTTTTAAATAGATTTAAATGAATTTTTTTGTATAGAAAAATGTATGGGGATTAGTTTTTGCTGAAACATTTTAGGTTTTTTTTAAAAATGTTTATCATTATAAGAAAAATTACTTACATTAATGTTCGCTATTCTGGCATCTTTTTAACTCAGGTTTAATAATACCAATTTCTATGAAATTAATTTTGCGTTTGGCTTAATTTCTGAAATATATCTTAAAATGCTTAAAAATGTCTGCATTACCTATCAGCAGTTTTTCATATAAAGAGACTTAAATCAGTTTATTCTTCGAAATAATGACCAAGCTCTACAAACGATGTGTTCGAAAAATTTTGATCGAAATAAAATTCCTTCGGAAAAAAAAATAAATACAATCTCTTCTCGGAATACATTTAAATCGGGTATTAAAATCCCTGCTAAACATAGGACTATCTTTTCATTCCCATTAAAAGGTGTTAAAAGGCCACCCGTAACTGACATTCAATATAGAGCCATTCAACTATATATTTCTTATATAATACTATTGTAAGAGATTATAAAACCAATATAAGAACCCAAAATCGCACTTTAATAAAGGACATTGAAACCGAACCTATTCAATTTAGATAACTCAATTGTATGACAATTTGACCATCATCGTTATTAGATATAAATCTTACATTGTCCATTCTGAAAGTTTGTTGTTTTCGTCCTTTTGATTATGATCAAAAATACCAAAAAAAAAAAACCAAAACAGAAGAGAAGACTACATAAATCTTAGAAGATTCTTTCTTCTCCCTTATCATCATATTTTAGATAAAATTTTCATTTCAAATACCACTATTTCCAACTACTGTCTTTTTGTTTCTTCGATAATGGTCAAATGGACATCTTCAAATTTAAAAATTTCTTTAATAAATTTACTTTTATTCAAATACAATTGAATATAGTTTTTTTGTTATTTTAAAAATATTTTGGAATTGGCCCAACTAAAATTTTTTACTAGAATGACTTTTTTTCTTAAGAAAATATCTGATTCTCAAAACAATGTCGTCAACAGAAAAATTTTATCTTTTTATAAACTGCAATGAAACAACTTGTTTACTCGTATACATTTTTTTAATGATTTATCAAAGACTTTCTCTATACCTATATAAATGTATGATAAAAGAATATATAAAACTCTACACACAGAGAAATTGTGAAGTCATTGTCAAGTTGTAACAACTGAATTTTAGTTGTGAGAACTGAAAATTGCGATGTGACAACTAAAATTCTGTTCTGACACCTAACCTTCTATTGATAATTTCATTATATAATTTTCAGTTAAAGTTAAGGCCTCACTTATATACGAATTTATGTCTGAGAGCAAACCCTTTAGCAATGTCTCCATTTAATACCTTTTATACGAAACTGGAATTTATGTGTTGTACGATTTTATTCGGTGATTAAGTGTCAGATGTAAACATGTTTAAGACTTCATGAATTTTATTTTTTGTTCGAATTTATTTCATTTCAATCTACAGAGGCTATCTCATTCTTTTCACAGAACCCCAATGAGAGATTCAATTCAATTTACATTTAGATTTTTTAACTGTCAGAACTTATTTAAGTCATATAAGTGGGAAACTGAAACATGCAAAACCGCCAGCGCTTGGTTTCGAACTCTGGCACCCTGGGTTTACTACTAAATTGCCTTCCTCATAAACCCAACGACTCCACTTCTTCAAGTAATTCAGATTCTCCGCGATTTTTTACAACTTATTCGTGTAATAACATATTTTACTCCTACATATATATAATTATTTTGACGCTAGTTTTTCTCTTTAAATAATTAGGTATCTAAGCCATTCTAAATTCCTTCAACATAAGTATAGAGAAAGTCAATATAACAATATCAAAAATTTAAAATTATAATTTCTTCCAGAAATTATTCCTTAAGAACACAAAAAAAAACCCGTTAAAACCTTATTTGACCTTAAGAAGATGCATAATTTGGTTAGTTTTTATGTCTTTTTATGATATAAAATTTTATCCAATTAAATATTCAAAAAACCGCAAATAGATAACTCGAAAAAAAGGAATGCCCATAATTTAACGACTTCTTCCTCCCAGTTTTACGACAATAATCTCTAAAGCTTTGCGGTTAGAACTTATTATTCCATTTATAAAGAAACACCACCTGATTTTTATGGTCATCTTGAGTTACAATTCGCCCTCAAACATTATTCCTTGAAAACAAGAAACGATATAATTTATGTTATTACTATTATTTACTTCGTTTTTTTTTTCTTGGTTGAGAAAATAAAAGAAGAAGACTAAATCTAAAAATTCTTCTTTAAATAAACATATTCTTTATTTCAAGAGAAAATTCAATCCGAATTTATGGACTTTAGCTCACTGTCAACTTTTCAGTGCAATCATTTTTACTTCTCCAAATCTAAAAATTGTATGGCTCTCAACACTATCTTCTTCTTGGGAACGAGAAAGGCTCCATCATTACAGAATATCTCATGTTACGTAAAAAAAAATTTCATGAGATCACACCAAACACGTTGAAGCCCCAGCCCCATTAGCCAGGTGTAATTTATGGAATTGTTTTGTTGAAATTTTTGGTTTTTAGTTTCTTGAAAAATGAAAAGAAAAAATAATAATAATAAAAATTTTGCAGTGATTATTTTTGTCGTGATCTCAACGATGTGTCATTTTATTTATGTGACATCCAACCGAAAAAAACAGAAAACTAGTAAGCTATCTATTTTTTGTTTTGTCGTAGATAAATATGGACAACAAAGTGACCTCAAGGTGGAGCAAAGATATTAAGCTGTTGCAATCGACATTTTTTGGAAGAGAGTGAGATTTTCTTTGCTTTTTTTTTGTAAAGTTATGTCACGTAGGCTATTTAACTATTATTTACCATTTTCACTTTTTTTTCTTTTTTTATATGTGAACAAATTATCGATGTTTAAAGATCGTGAGATCGTGAGATCGCGCAATTTCTAAACAAACCACTCCTTGAATTACGAAATTCGAAAGTCTTATTTTAAATGACTTCGATAACTGATTGTAAATTTGTTTAATGAAATAAATGTTAAAATTGTATTTCTATGTTTATTGAGACAAGATTAATTAATTTTAGAATTTCACCTCGATTTATGAATTTTCTAAATCTTATAAGTTTTTACTTTCTATGTGTTGATTTATTTGAGGTAATTTGATCTTCAATGGACCCCCAAAATGACTGAATTTAAAAAGAAAATAATGTGCAATTTTAAAAATATTACCAAGTTTTAATTTCGAAAATGATAAGAAAATATGAAATCCTGTTTAATCTTGAGATCCGGAGAAAACACCATTAGTTGTAGATTGTAATTTATGGAATTTTGATAGAATGAGCATAGCTGATAACGCCTCTATTAACTTGAAGTTTTTTAAGAAATCCCAAGCTTTTTTACCACAGATTTCTGGGCTATAAAACCAGCATTAGTATTCTTAGGCGACTTTCTTATAGTCTGTCCAGAAAGCACGGTTAATTTTAATCAAATTTAAGTTCAAAATAATAATACAGAAAATTGTCGATATAAGCAAAGGCAACCTTTTGATATTAGCGATCTTTTTCTTATATTTATTCATACCAAGTCTTTCATAACTCTATCAAGAATTTTTCTCATGCCTTGTTTTATAGTAGGAGACCTAGGAGACCGAAAATTGATTCAGTTTGGGATCGCTTATAACGACAATGTGATATAGTAAATATTGATATATAAGTCATTAAGTACAGCCAATATAATGAACCAAATCCTAATCTTATCTGAAGTTTTTCTTTTCTTGGTCACATCATGGAGTTCTAAGCCCACCAAAAAACTATTCAGGTAGCTCATAAACACCAACACAACCTAAGTTTTTTTTTCTTGGTACTCTTTAATGCTAGAAACGTAAATCGTTTTAAAATTAATTCATAGTTACGCAAGAAATAAAATACAATTTCAATTAAATTAAATCTTTTAAAAAGAACAATTAATTCAAATGATTTCACCAATCTCAGTTGTTTTTATTCGTTCACATAAGCTTTTTCATTTTTGTAGAGTGTTGGTGGTATTTATTGTTCCTCCTCATAATAACAACAAAATTGTGTAATGTTGTCTACCCCAAAAAAAAGAATATATATATATATAAATAAAATTTAATGGATCATGGACTTTTATGACTTCCTTAATTTTATTTTTATCACCTGGAAAGAATTTTTTGTACCCAACAAAAAAAAAAAGAAGACGTTTTACATTATTCTCATACTTAAATACTTTGCTAGTAAATTGATAATAATATAAACACTAAACAGGTAAACACTGTAGAGTGAACTGTAGATCAAGATGTGGTCCACTGACATTTTTATCTATTCCAGCATGCATCACGTATATATAGTAATGGCGATAACGACTTACTTAGAAGAGTTATCACCTTTTATATGCATTCATGTATACTTTTGACTATTCGGTCAAGAATATTTTAAATTTTAATTTAATTTCTGTATTTTGTACTCCCATGACTAGAAAAATTTAAATATTTATTATATTTAATTTGCATTTTATTATGTTTACATCGAATTTGAATGTTGGTTAAGTTCATTTTTAAACTATGTCTAGTTTTAAATATATAGCTATAGTATAGCAACTTAGAAGAGTCTATTTTCGCCGTTCAAGTAATTAAAAGGTAGTTTTTTAATAGCCTTTTTTCTTTTTTCTTTTTAAATAGGACAAAATTAACTTAAGAAGACACGACATGATTGTGTTTCACGGTTTTTCTATACAAAAAAATAGATTCTTATCACCTTCTGACATATGTTTTTTCTCTATTTTGTAAATTTTAAACACGGAAAAATTTAATTAACCAAAAAGAATCGGGAAAAACTAAAAAAAAAAACAAAATAAATATGGAATTAATTAACATTAATTAGCTGTTGATTTAATTAATCGGATTATATTAAAGGGGCAAGATATAATTTTCAAAGCCAAAATATTAGTTTTTAAAATGATGAAGAAAAAGAAATTTATCTAAAGTTTAAGTTCATGGTGTTCACGTTCTAATTGTAAATTAAGAAAAACAGAGTTTTTAAACTTATAAAACAGTTGTTGGAAAACTTTTGTCGCGAACCAAAAGCGAATACAAAAATCTTACAAAATATAAAAACTGTAACCACAGAAGTTACATTTTCTTACTATTTTTTAGCAAAAAAAAGGTTAATTGATATTAATGTGGTGCAATTAACATGAATCAAAATCACATGCCGATGTGCTTGCCATATGAAATGCCTTTCAGGATTCAGCTCGTTACATACTTTTATTAGATGACATTAAAACTTTTTAATTTTCACATTTTCAGTACTTATTTATCATATATTGCTAAAAAAATACCTGATCCCACCTACTTAATCAAATTCATTTTATTTTGCTTTCCATTTATCGGTTGTTGTCCAAACTATTTTTGAATCAAAATAGAAAATAATCGACATTAAAAGGGTTTAAAATTATTATAAATAAATCTTATATTATTTGACTAATATCGATTTATATAAAGAGTAAATTGACGAGTTTAGAAGTACTACACAGTGTGTTTATTTAAGTACAGTTACAATTGGTTTAGATCTCGTTCCAAGAAACTGATGAAACTTTGGTTCAAATCCAGATCTCTGTTCTCCACGATTCTTTTTCTTTGCCTATATAATATCCGAAATACCAAAAACGCAGAGCAGCAGAACAAATTAATAAACTTGGCTTTCAGAAATCCTATTTTGAAATCAAAAAGTTTGTCAACCCATGTGTCTTGGCAACGAAACGTTATGAATTTGTTTAATTTTGCAGTTTTTGAACTTTAATATAGTAATAATTTATGCACTAAAAATTTATGTTAATTACTTCATAAGCAGGAACTACACAATACAGTACTTTTCATTTTAGGCTAACACATTTTTATGATTTTTATGAAAACAAAATTATGGAAAATAATAAACATAAATGAGTTTTATTCATTCCTTTTCTTTAGAACTTTTTTTTTTTTTTGTTCGAAAGTAAAGTTTTTTTCGGAGCTTTTTTTTCTAAAATAATAATCATAAAAAAAGAGATGATATTGTTTGTGGTGAGAAAAATTAGAATAATCATAAAATCAACGAAATATAATATTATTTTCGTGTTTCTTTATTTTTTTTGGCAGTACACGCAATAGCAGCGAGAAAAATGGATCAATAGCATAACACCAAGCCAAAAAAAAAATATATATATAATAAATTTGCATTTCATAATAATAAAATAATGATAAACGAAGAAAATAATTACAAGTTGACTTGTTTTCGCCATTAAAACTTTCACAGCCGACAAAAATATCTTTCTTAAGAAAATTCTCTTTACACAGCATAAATTAGAATTTCAAGAAACGTGATAATTACAGAGTAATTCGAAGAATGAAATATATAAATGGATTCCACGGTATTTTAATTTTCGGCCAAGTAAATGAAAACCTGAAAATATAATCTCAATCACACGCAATTTCGAGAGACAAACAATTTCAGATTTTCATATTTTTAAGTATGAAATCGATATTTGAAAATGAAGGACTGGAATTATTTGGTGTTTCATAAAACTTTTTTAGTAATTGTAGGTTTCTGTCCGTTGCATGCCCGCAAACAAGTTTTTAATTAACATTATATAGAAACGTAAATCGACTTATAGCTAACGTGGATACTCTCCAGTAGAAATGGGACTCATAGTTAAACAAATCATATAGTTCAATGAATAAGCTCTGAGAAAAAAGAACCGAAACTATTAATATTTCAAGAATTTTTCTCCAGAACTTGGTTGTTTTTTCTTTCAGATGCACTCTAATTCACATGTGGGCTGGTTCCTTATAGTATAAATATCCTCCTCCTTCAAATCGGTATATTAGTTTATAAAATATATCAAAGAAACTTTATAAACAGGCTTATTCTTTTCCTACAACTATTTATTTCTCCACTATCCTTAGACCAATTTTACTAAAATTTAACATATTATCGCCTATTTATGTAATCTATGTATGTAAATAATTTGAATGAAATTGCTTCACAAATTTTCCATTTAAATTCGAAAAACGATTTAAAAAACGGTCAAACTTTCTTGTCAGTCTGGCTTTTGCTTTATGACTTCGCTCCCCTGGGCTAATTTTGCTGAAATATATCCCATGTTAAGGAAGAACTAACTCACATTATAAATTTCATCAAAATCGGGTCGTACCTACCTATAAGGCATAACAATCAAAGTTATTTGCATTTCAATACTTAATTTTGTTTCTTGGTGTTTATTCTTATTTAGAGCTAATCTAAGCTTTAAATTAGTCTTTCATTGAAGTCTTAAATACTAAGCAAAGAAAGAAACATTTTTAATGTCTGGATGGATGGGTATATACGAATGGACCGACAAACGGACAGACTTACAAAAATATCAAAATATCGTCCTCTTCACATCTAGTATCTTGGGAACATTTTCTGATGATTATTTCTTTGTGCAATAATTGCAGTGACAAAACTAATATTGGTATAAAAACTTAGGGTATAATTAACTACCTATATAAGATGGAAAGCAAATTTTTTTTAAATTTATTTAACAAGCAATATGAAAAGCAATAGTTTTAAAAACGAAAAGTAAATATTTAAACCCATAACTTACGCTAAAAGAATACATTTTTTGTGTAGTAAGTATTTTGAAACAAATAAAGAAACTTTCTTTATAGATGAGAACACCAAAGTGTTTTATACTCTGTGATATGATTTTTACTACCGCAATGAAGTCATTCCCTTTGAGTAGCAATAATTGACTGTAATTAAAAAAAAAAAATTGTGGATAGTATGTTAAATAAATAAAATACTGTTTGTTTTTCTTTAATTTTCTTCTTTGACGATATAACTTTTAAACATTATGAATACATCAAAGTCCTAAATATATATACCATATATATATTGGAAGACGTAACAGCCTGTTTCAAAAACATTGAACCAAAAAGCCAGGAAGAAAATTTCAAAAACGCGATTAAAATGTAGTTGATTATCCCAGGTTCAAGCGTAGGAATATAGAATATATTTAAATATCAATTGATTTGAGATCGGGGTCCTAAAACATTTTGTAATTATTTCGTCACTACTATTGCAACAGTTTTGGAGTAATTTTCAAATGATTCCCAATCAATTACGTCTTCTTCTAAAAGCGTATTCATCATTTGTTTGAATAACAGTTTTAAAATATGATGGCTAGAAGCCTCGCTTGCCTAGCTTAGAGCATTTTTACGCACTTGTGAATTTAAAATCTAGTATATTGATAAGTTCCTCTGGTATTTTTGAGGTACCTACTGTACGTTCAAAATTATGAAATGATGCAATTGCACTTACCAAATCTCGAAATATGAATATGATCTCGTGTATACTCTATCCAATATGATGTCATGAAAGGCAGTAGGTAAATTTTAGATAATATATAAACTTAATGTATGTACATACAACTATGGTACAGGGTTAAGGGCATAAGTATGTAGATTCAGTAATGTTATTTATTTTGATTTCAAGTATTTAAGTGGTTTTACTATTTATACGTTGTTGGAAAAACTTAGCTATGAAAGAAAAAAAGATGATGAATTTAAGTACAAGTATATTTTGAGTGTATAAACAAAATGTGAATGGATTTGATGTGATTCTCTTCTATAAGTACTATAAAATAAATTTATGGATGGTTACTATATAATAGTTGATGATATTAAGAATAATAATTTTAGTTTTGTAGAGATTTCAGAACTTATTTAAAGAAAATAATATTCTAACGAAGAAAATTTTTTGAGTTATTCTAATTTCATTATAAATAAGAAAATAAACAAATTTCTTTTTTGGGGCTTTTTTGTTGATTAAATTGGAATGTATTAATTTCATAATAAAATATTTAAAATTTATTTCTAAACAACGAAACATATTAAAACCCCAAATTGAGTTACTTCAAATGAATGCTGGAAAAAAGTTCGATAAATCTTTCAAACCATATTAAATCATATCAAAAATGACTAAAATCCTTATACGAAATTTAATGTTCCAATCGAAAAGCAAAATTTCTTCTCACCGAGTTAAATCGAAAAGACAAGTCAATCTTCAGTTCAGAAGGAAATAAATTCTGTCACAGATGGAATACTTCACACGTTCTAGGAAATTTAGTTTTAGATGAAAAATGTGTAATGTTTTAATTCCAAAAATTTTCAATCAATTTATTTAGCTCGATAGATTCAACTGATATTTGAGGTACTCCTTTAGAAATCATGTAATGCTTTCATGTGCTACAATAAATTCATTTAGTATATAAAAATAAATGCATGTCCACTCAAAAACACCAAATAAATATTTAATCATATTCTGAATTATAGTTTTTTCATCTTTTCCTAGAAGCTCCCAAACACTACTATAGAAGCAAAGTGTTAAAGTCCATCAAAAATCTAGTATTTCAATGAAAATAATGGATTTGTCATACTTTAAATATGTTGCCGATTATCCCTTTTGTCGGGAAAATCAATTCTCAAGATGTTAAAATTTTCTACACGGATATATTTTCAAAATGAAGGTAACCGTAACCATTATTCAGCCCTCCCAGTTTACAAAATTGTGAAGGATATGAAAAATTTCAAATTCTTCTAATATGAAATTGAAATAGTCATAAAATGAATGAGATTTTAACAAGTCTTTAAATGGTCTTAATATTTTAGTTTAAAATTCGAATAACTTTAAAAGAACTTCCAACAAAAACTCATTCAAAAAAGTGATACGTGAGATCATTTTTGTAATTCTGTACAAAAAAAAACTAACACAAAAAAATCACCTTTTCACGCCTATAATATGGTTAATGGATAAACGGGTATAAAAACCGTAACGCAACATAATATCATGGAACCGCGTTTTTATTTTTCTCTTATCCTTGATTTTACATTGATACACGCTTCATATAATCTGAATCAAAGGCGACGAAGATACTAACATTCAATTCGATTCGGACCGGTGCTCTTTAAATTGGCGCATCATTTTGTTGGTCCCTTGAAATATGAAATGAGGGCAATGCAAAACATTATGCAATTTAAGATTAAAAAGGTCTCTCTGCCATTAGACCTGTAAAGATAATGGTTTTGCGCGCTATACTTTTAAAGCCAAATTAATGATTCGGATCACAGGATGTATATATTCGTATTCATCATATTGCAATCTTAAATTTTTAAGTGTTATTAGGATCACAATCAAAAGATTCTCTTATATATTAGTAGGTACCTTTATATGAATTTCACAAGGGTGTTTATAAAATGTACATATTTATATGAAAACAGGACTGTAATATAAGTTTAGTACTTTTCTATATTCGATCCTTTTTGGATATTTTCTTTAGTATTATACTAATTAAAAAGTTGTTACATAGTAAGAAAATCGTATTATTAAATAATTCACTTTTAATAGCATTTTTATTAGATACCTAATTTTGAGAAAACTATAAAATAACAAACATAAAGAGCCCAATGGAAGCTTTCCTTTTTCCATTCATAAACAATTAAAATAAAATTGTACATCTAAATATAAACCACCAAAAAATTCAATGTATTTTAATGACTTGTAATAAAGAAAAAGAAAGCAAAAATATCTTTTTTTCATGGTTTTCTATAAGAATAAGCAATTTATAATTTTAGCATTAAAAAGAAAATTTTTCAGTGTATCTCACGGCAAAAAAAAAAAAAAATTTCATAATGTATTTTCATTCTCATATAAAAACAGAATTTAGCTACCTATCCATTTAAATATCCTATAACTCCTCGTAATTTTTCTTTTATCCTTATTTGAAGAAAGCCTTTTTCTTTTCATTTTTTTCTTTTCTGCTGTTGTTGTTATTTGTTGTTATAAGAATTGCCCATGGATATCTTATGTTGTTAAATATCTTTCTTAATCTAACAACCTGAATGTATGTAGCAATATACAATGTATACATATACCTTAAAAACATTATAATGTTCGTATCTCATCAAGTTCGTAACCAAGAGTTTCTTTATCTTTTGTTCATCATCATTTCATTAATTGCTAATTAACTGTGTTCTACATAAAAACACTCAACCACTTATATTTTTTACGAAGTCCTATACAGATATATATCAATATAATACAATATATAAAATGTTGCAAAAGAAAAGCCCGCAGCCGATACCGCGTCTTTCCGATGATGATGATACTCAAGATCTGAAAACAATCTGAATATTTTGTGGTTCAGCATGAATTCGAAAATATAAAGGCCTTCAAAATAACAAGGTTATATGGTTAACTTGGCGACTAGCCATTCAACAACAGAAATTATAAAGATATATATAATAAATATACGCAACTAAACCAAAAAAACAAAATGTTTTTATATGGTCCATTTTGTATATTATAATATTCTTCTCAATTGGCGTCCCTGGAAAACACGCAGCTGGGAAGAAATATCATCGAACAAATGGAGTCTGGGTATTCTTTACCATTGGCAAATGTATCATTGCATAGTTGTATGATTCCGTATTTTCCTATACAACAAAATCTGGACAAATACAACAGTATGTCATTTTATTTAGATTTAGATTGGCAATGGAATCTGCCTAGTACCATAATATTGTGTATTTGTGGAATTTCTATAAATGATAATTATTACTGGTGGTTGGAGGTTTGGTATCTTAACAGAATTAATAAGTGACGAAAAGATCAGAATAATAATAAGAAGAGCGACTAAAGGAAAAGATTCATAATGAATTTCTTTTGAAGAAAGTGAAAACTAAGAAATGATATCGTTTTGTTTTTGTTTTTTCATTATTGTCAATTGAAAATATTTCAAAAGAATTAAAAAGCCCGCGTAATTAATACGAAGACAGCTCGATTTTTATTCAAAAGATATAACCAAGAAGAAGAAACAATTGTAATTTATTACCCACCACCCTTTTTCGTGGAGTTGTTTTACAAATACATGAATTTGTTTTGGAGCCTTTGTGGTTATCAAGATATGGTTGTTGTTTTTTTTATTCATCTCTTCCTGCTTAAATTGAGTTATATTTTTTTTTTCTAATAAATCTAAAAATTCAAATGACATAAAATAACAATAAATATTCCGACTAAATCCATTCATTATTCAAATTTTTGCTTTAGACAAGATCAGTACGATCCCAACGTATTTCTACAACATAGAATCGAACAGAGAAAAAAGTTACTTTCGTATATTTAAATGTTAGCCAAATGCTATCAAAGTCATATACTAAAAATACATATAGTATTTTGCATCCTTAACTCATTTCCATTGTAAATAAGATCAAATGCCAGATTTGTGGAGATTATACTAGGCGTATCAAGAAGTTATCGGCTGTTTAAAAGATGTCGCTTCTGGTAACTTCATTGCATTTTTTGTGATATGGTACTGCTATCATATGAAGACACATTGTCAATTGGTTTAGTTTTGACAGGCATTCAAAGTAAATAACTTTTGTATTTTATTATATAGAAAAAAGAAGTATCGATCAGTGATTAGATTCCTGTTTTTAGATGGAGAAACGTAGAAAGAAATCGAAGAAAAGTTATACGTAGTCTATGGGGACCAAACATCTTCGATGGCAACCATCAGATATTGATTTAATAAATTTAAACCTGGTCGTACAATTGTTTATGATGAGGAACGTCCAAGTTGGCCAATTGAGGAGACCACTATTGAAAAATTCCATTATATTGCGTTAGGATACAGAAAAATGAAAGTACATTAGGTATATCTGACTTTGTGGCCATCTCATATGAATGTATTATGGACATCTTACATAAGTATTTCTCTCATATCCTCCAGAACAATATCTGTGTGATTGTTATTTGTTTCCAAACTTCTTTACTTTCTAAAGAAGAAGGATAGAAAAATTGGAAATATAGTACATTTAGTAAACTGTATCGAACTTCTAAGAGATTATATATTATTTTGTTCTTTCCCGAGAAATTTTGATACACCTAGTAGGAGTATGGCTCTTATCGATCGTCTTGATTCTACAAAACTTTTAAATTGTTAAAAAAATAATAACAAAAAAAAATACAAATGAAACAAGAATATAGGAACACAGTCAGTGGTCCGGGCAGGTGTGTTTCTCACGCGTTTCTCACCGAAACAATATTTAAAAAGTCTGCACTTATATTGTGCAGGTTTTATATGGGATCTGAATTTCTTGTTTTAGTTCTTACCTGTATATTTTCGTAGTTCATGATGAGGTCTTTTAAAGATGCACGAAAACGAAATAACCAACCATCAAAGGCAAAAGTAACTTTACAAAAAAAAAAACAAGGAAAGGTACGAAGATGATCATTGCTCGAGAACCAAAAAAAAAAAAGAAATATTGAAATGAGAAGTAAGAATAACAAAAGGACTGAAGATACATACTAACCTGGGACGACGACTATAGCAAGAAGGAAATTTAAGTTATACATTTTTTTGTTGTCGTTGTAAATATTTCAGTGATCTGTTTAAGATCAGTCCTAGATAAGATCGTTCTACATATACAATATATTTTCTTGATGTAGATCGGTTTTGTTAACGTTTTTTTTTTTTTTTTTGTTTTTATCAAAGTGGACGACCATACTCTGGGTGGAAATTACTAGAATCTTGATGTCGATAGTCATTTATATTATATTTATAGAAACAAGCTCAGTATAAAAGGTAATGAGGGTGATTTTGATCAATGAATATCATCTATCTAGTAAATGGTTGAGTGGTTACAAAAAGTGTCGATCCATGTCATGGTTGTTCATCATTAATTTATCAAAAGGAAATTTATTATGAGATCCATTTTTTTCCATTGGCGCTTCAAGAAAAATATTTTTGTTTTTATTTTTTAAAATTAAAACAAGATAAGATTTGAATATTGAAGAAGTTTTTTTTATTCTTCTAGATTACATTTCAAAGTGATGGAAGATCAAATCATTTTTAATGATTTTAATTTTTAGATTATCATTTATTAAAAGTGTGATCAATAAACTTGGAATTAAGATTCCAAAGTTGTTAGCAAGAATATCTGATCCTAAATAAGTGGATTTATATGAAATTACATTGAATTAATGAACGCCCGGAGAACTTGGGAATCTGAACAAAAAAATCTTAAAAGAGTTTGTGTGTTTGGACTTTAAGGTGTTCCGCAAATAATTATCATTTGTATGGTTTATAATATCATAAGCAATTGTATGGTTTAGTTAAAATCAATAAATAAAAGACCAGTGTTATTCTCCTATACGCGAAGACTTTTAATGTTCACCTTTTAAAATAGAGTAAATTGGCGTACCGATTGTTCAGCTACTTTTTACTCGCATATTATCGACACGTAGACAAGAATTCTTTATGGGTATACAATGATGTATGAAGTGTATCATATAGTCTGGGTCACACGAGACTGGAAAGGAATAAAGGAGTGTCTTCGAATTTCAAAACGTTTAGAGATTATTGCTAGTACTCGTAGTTAAGTTGTCCATATTTCAAGTTATTGACTTCTAGAATTTCTCATTTCTTATTTATCTATACAAGCAATTTGAATAGTTAGTGACTTAGTTAGTTTAATCGAATCTTTCTTTATATACAAATAATATTTAAATAAATCATTTCTATACAAATTTATTTTTGCAAAAAAAAAATAATTTACCGCAAAAAGAAGATTATATATATTCTTGAAATTCTCATAAAAAAAATATTCTTCGAGAATTTTAACTAGCATAAAAATATTATAAGAAGCAAGAAAAAAACATACTTCATGAACATAAATTCCATGAATTTTATAGAGCGAAAGTTACAACAACAAAAAAGACACATAATACAATTTTTACGTTTATGTTTAAAACATTGTTTAACATATGTTTGATGCTATAAAAATTCTCAATATATGCTATACATACTACAGTACCGGACCACACCTTTTTCGTTATGCTTCTTGAAGCATATTAGTCCCAGAAGAAAAAAAAAGACAATTTTTATATATCCATATTTTAGTGGCAACAACATGTTGAACCACAAAAATATAGCAGCCGGTTAAACAGTTTGATGAGTGAAGAATTTTATTTGGTGACAAACAAAAAAAAAACCATCTCCTTGGTCCATCATCAACAACTTTATCATCATCATCAACATGATGCATACGATTTAAGAAGCAAAAAAATCTTAAAGAAAGCTCATTCAACACTCTTTCATTCCATTAAGTATCTAATGACTGTGTTGAAGAGTACTAAAAAAAAAATAGCCCTTCTCATATGGTTCCAAAACATTTTTTGTCTGATTTCCAGACCGTCAAAGGAAGAAGGTGGATGCAACAATATCATATACAAAACGTTATTGTACGCCTTGATTTTAAGTACATCTTCTCTTGTAATCGGATAGTTTTTAACCAAAATGTAAGTGGTAGCCCATGAACTAACCATGTTTCTATTTGTTCAGGAATTGATAAAAACTAAATTAAAATTAACACTTTAACCAGTAGCTAGATGGAAAAAAACGTCAGAAAATACCGAATTAAAATAGAACAACTAAAATTTATTCACAAAATCCAATTAAGTTCACTTCAATGACAGTATCCTTAATGAAAATCGGGAATAATGAAATAAAACAACTTTTTTTTAAATAAATGAAATATATATGTATATTCAAATGAATATAAAAGAATTTATTTTTAATAACACTAGCTCCATCTGTTATTCATTTTGATTCAAACAAATTTTCTCTCATCGAAACTTTCTCCCACTTTCAAATGTTACGAAGAAAGTCATGTTTCTTTTTTGTATTCCCATCTTTCTTATACACATTATGTATTCTACATTCTCTTGTTTAATATTGTATTTTCCTTAACAAAACATGCGTTCTTTTATGCAGAGAGCATAATTTTCTGTACCCACAACACATAAAATCCGATATTATGTTTTCTGGAAGGGGAAAGGACTATATTTTGTGTGAGATTCAAAACAAGAAAAAACCAAAAAAAAAAAAAAGGATAAATGAATGACATTATCAGCTGTCCTTTCGAAAGAAAAATCCTTACCAAAATCATAAACATACACTATGAAAATCATGCTTTTGAAAATTTTATGTTTGTATTTGAATTCATTATGCTTCGACGAAAAACCAGCCCAGAGTTGAATTCGATTCGATAGTAAACGACTATCAGATCAGTTGAGAACTGAACGTAAAACGAGTCGAACGTGTTGTAAAATTTTTTAAGAAAAATATATATTTTTCACCCAAAAAACAAATTTTAAAAACTAAATATTTCTGTCCAAAATACTTAAAAATATATTTCTTTTTTATTTTAAAAATAATAATTAATTGAAATTCTGTGTTTTTTTAATTTTATTTTTGGAAATAATTTTTTATTGTGTGTTTGTTCTTTTAATCGTGATTTTAAAACGCGAATAAGAAACATTTTTTTTTCTTACCTTGGAAAATTCATAACGCAAAAAAAAAGAAAAAATTTAATTAGTGAAGGTGTGATAACGAAATATGAAAATATGAGTTTATTTTTTAGTTGGTTTCGAAATAAAAGAAAAAACCGCTGAAAATTCTCAATTTTTTTTTATCTACGCTTTTGTTTTTAAGTGTAATTTTTTAAGTAATTTTTTAAATTGGAAAAAATAAGTTTTCTTTATTATTTAAAAGTGTTTTAAATGAGTTTTTCAAGGAAAAATTACAAATATCGAAAAGTATACTAAAAAAAAAAGTAAAAATAAATAAATAATTAGTGAAATAATTGTTTTTTAAAACGAGAAAATTAGTTAGTGACCTTTAAGTGTACAAAAAAAAAAAATCATCAAAAATTTTCCTTAACCGCCAAAAAAATAAGAAATATTTTTCGATTTTGAAAAATAACACAAAAAATGATTTCATCTAAAAAATGGATTAAAATGATGAAATTATTATTTTTTAAAAGTGAATAATTAATATTTTATTTAATAAAAAAATATCATATCAAATAAACACCATAAAAACATTAAAAATATTATTTTTTTGAATAGTTTTAAAAAATACGAGCTATTTTTAAAAAAAATAAAAACACTAAAAACAAAAGTTTATTTTGGATACAAAAATAAAATACATATTAATTTTTAATTTGTTATTTTTTTATTTTTATTTTGTTTTTTTGAGACTCATCAAATTTGAAGATGTTTCTATAATTAAGGTAAGCTTTTGATTTCTATAAAAATACGTCTTTAAATATATTTGAGATTTAAGAAAACTATATAATGATCATTGAGTAATATCGCCAGATCTGTCTGATGATGCCGGTTCGGGGTTTTTGAAATTTATGCAATTCATTTAAAATTAATTTTTCGCACGTAGGAAGGTCATGCTTTTTTGCTGACCATCGTATATCGCTTTTCTAAGAATTTGATTACAAAAAAAAAAACACAAATCCTCCTTTTTTTTCCGAAAAAGTGAAACCCACCTTTTCTAGCTCCTAAACAAAATAAGATGAAAATTGAACATCTTTGTAGGTAAAATCAAATTTTGAAACGATTCATGTGGGTTACACAACGTACACGAAAATAATAATAAATTACCGTCACATATGATTTTTTGATAGTAGAACCTGTGAAATGAATGAGTCTTGAATACCTTTGACAATTTAATTATAGAACCAAAGAAACCAGCATCATATAGGAATACCTTTTTTTGGATTTAAATTATAGTTTTTCTTTTTTTTTAGTTTCGAAATGACGTACCTAAATGTTAAATCTATGTGAGAGAACTTTATAGAAGACTTCTTTTTTTGTTGGTTTCAGAAATATTTTTTTAATTAAGATTTATTTATTTAAAGTGAAAAAGTCACCTTTTAAAAGGTTCAAGCATTTTCTTTTTCTTGTAGAAAAAAAACAACAAATTAATGAATAAAACAAATATCTTTAGATATGTTTATAATAATCATTCAATCCTCAAATGTCCAAGTAAAATTTTAAATACTAAATAATTTCTAAATCACAGCAAATTAATAGCTAATAAGCTGTAATAGCGCTTTTAATCCTAGAAAATGGTAAAAAATTTAGAGTGGGTGGTAATTTGAATAAACAAAGAAACTAATTAAATAATTCTATTAGTCATTTTAAATTAAAATAATTTAACATTAACCAATCAGTTCCAGGGTTGAAGTCAATGCGACTTACCTTGGTTGTTCTCTTAAAAAGAATACAATTACCATTTTTTTTCTTGTTTATTTTTGCTTGGCCCCAAGTCAAATGATGTGATATGAAAATGACATATTTTTGTTTTTTTTTTTTGATTTTCCACAATTTTCTATTTTTGTAGTAAAGAAAACATTTGATTGATTCGGACATTGTTTTTCTTGAGAAAATTTCTTATTTTTGATTCTCATGAAAAAAAAGGTAAATTTACGCAATATTTTCATCAATATTGTTGACAAAAAAAAATAGTATTCTATATGAAAGGTTAAATATCCGAAAGAAAACAAACCTTTTCAAAACTTGTGAATTGTATTTTATTTTTGTACACGATTTGTCATAACAAAACCCTTTCTCCGAAAAAGCAAAAAAATCTAGTTTTTCTCTAAATATAATATTTTTCGTTTTTATGTTAAACAAATATTTTACAAGCTTTCAAATAATTTTCAAAAAAAGAAAAGGTTTTTCTCTATAATATTTGATTAGCCTTAATACGTATTATCGCCTCGTATACTACTTACCCTAATTATCGCATGATCGACAAACAGTTTTTTTTTTTTATCTCTTATTATTTAAATAATTAACGATAGTCAAATAATAAATAATTAAATTGTTCAATAAACTGTTTTGTTAGTTTTGTAATATTTATTAAAAATTCAATTCAATATAGATTAACCTACAAAAATACTGTATTCTAACAAAATCAGTCACATCACAAATAGGCATTGTGTTCGCATATTTACATCATTTAGTAATTAAATGAAATTATGTTTTTGTTTTTTTATTATTCTAATCGGCTTTGTAATAGCTGCTGGGGACCCACTGTTGAGTTTGACTATACTATAAAATAAATTGTTTACACGCAATATCATTCCCATGAAATGATCGCGAAAAATATATCTTAGAACTTTGTTTTTTTTTGTAGCTTAAGTATATACGAATATATGAAATAATTGAATATAGATTAGTCATAATGGAAAAATTTGGTTGTACAACCTGTTTTAACGCAACGCAATATTCTATGAAATATAAAAATTCAATGAACCAGAAAAATGTGATATTCCAAAGTATTAAAAAGAAACGCAAAAAAGTGTCTGTCGTCAATCAAAAGTCGCGAATTTTCCGCTTTTAAATTTCGTCATTTTCCGATATGTTTTCCTATTAAAAAAGTTTGTTCCCGTTCCCAAGAAATCCCGTATCATTTTTTCTTTTTGTTATCTATATTGAATTTTTCGTTTTTTTCTAAATAAGGGGGTTATCACTAAAGGTCAATTTACATTTTAATAACATGAAATATAATATATTTCATTTGCATAACTACTTTTAATATGGAAAATACAAGCGTTGGCCCTCCTGTTGACATGTTAAAATTGACCCCGTGTAATTGTTTGGGTCGAATATTATCAAATTACATGAAATAGAAAGAGCAACGCCATAATCTCCTAAGTACAATATAATTTTTAATTACTTTTATGTGTTCCCCAAAAAAAAGGGCTTTGAAAAAAAAACTATGGAAATTACTCAACTTTAATGAGTTAAATTTTAACGACCGATTTAAATCCTATTCAATTTACGATATTTATTTCATAAAAATTGATATATGTTTTACGGAATTAAATTACATTATATTGAATTGTTATTATTATACAGAACGAACCGAATAAATGAAGTATTAATGCAACACCTTCAATTACCGGTACTTCTCACATAATATTTTTTCAATATAAGTAAATATTTATTCTGTGAATATGTATATTGGTATATAAGGTAAGTGTCCCAGTTTTAGATAGCTTCTTAAGCTATATAGAAAACTTTATATATCGATTTATAGATTTTATGTTGAGTGTGAAAATGTTAGTTCAATTCTTTGCATTTTGAAATGTAGTCTTTTTTTTGAAAAACGTACACCAAAAATAAAGTTCCGGAACTTCTATTTCTGCTACTAAAGCCATTATCTCTTGATAGGAATTATTCACCGTATTCACCTGATTTAGCAGCATGTGACTTTTCACTATTTTTAAAAATTCAAATTAAGTTTATAAAAGATGCTTTACCGATGGTATTAAGATCATTCGAAATTCTTCTGCATGATTGGAATTTTTTACCTTAAATGAAAATGCACGGGAATATATTCTAGTTTCCATGAATTTTCCATATAGAATCTTAATAACTAAATGAACTTATAGGTCGATAATTGGAACACTTACTTTATGTACCCGAAAACACTTTGTTTTTTTCTTTTTTGTGGCAGAAAGAACAACAAATAACTTTAAAAGCTCTTCGGAATGAGAGTGTTTTTGGGTGATAAGGCGTAGTCTGTTTTTTTTACTTCTGTTGTGTACATCAAGGGAGTATCAGTGAGTAATGTTTATTGATCGTAATATCATATAAAATGTACTCTATATATATAAAATTTTCAAGGAATTTCTATATATCCATGATAAAATATAATTTTTCTCAAGAATATCTGAAAAGTAGAGCTTTAATATAGAAGAAAAATTATGCTATGAAAAGGTATGAACTTTTACGATGGCTGCGACAGAAAATATATAGTATTTTTTTTTTTTGGGTTGAAAAGTATTATTTCCGATTGAGAATATTGTTTACATATTTGATATGTAAATTGTATGTCACCAATTTTTTTTTTTTTTTGGTATTAACGAGAAACTGATAACAGACTTACGTACGCGATATATGAAAGTATAGAATATATACCTGCGTGAACAGATATAAAAATATAAGTATTACAAGTTATAACCGCATGTACTTTTCATTCTTATCAATGAAGGAAGACAGAAGACACTCGTTCCAATTATAAATGAAAAAAATTCTTATCTTAAAATTATAACTCTTCTGGGAAATTTTATACTTATTAGTTTGTTATTTATATAAGATTACATTAAAAAAGAGGACATATTAGTACATGAAATCTTATCAGTTAATTTTATTTATAGATTATTCGAATTGAATATATATATTTTTTTTTATTACTCACCTTTTTTTTTGGTATCAGTGTATATGATATAAGTGTCACAATTATCGACTTAGTACCTCTATCCCCATAATACCATATCCCCAATCATATACAGTAATTATGTGATAACTATCTTACCCTTTAAATTGCATTTTTGATAACTCTGTGTTAAATGTTAGAAAAATCGATATGTTTCCTATTCTGAAAGAAATTGATTCAGCCTATATGACAGTTATCGGAAATGTACTTTGGATTAAATTAAAAAAAAAATGAACTAAAATCCTTGACTTAATATTAAACGTTCCGATAATTGGGAAACTTAACTTGCTTTTGCTGAATCTCAATACTCTTATAGCAAGATTAAATGATATTGCCTTGATCTTTAGGTATTTGAAATATTCATATAAATAAATGTATGACATTGGAAACATTTACACATCATGAAATCTGGTAAATTCGCTGATAAAAGTCCAACTAAAATTTTGTAAGATTTTCAAAATTTATATTTTCTTATTAATTAAATTCACTAATACTTTTAATTACCTTCGTAAAACAATAAGGAAAGCTATGTTAATATAAAAGCACAAGGCCTAAAAATCTGATAAACACATTTGGTAATCAAATATGATAACGAAATATTTGTTTAAAACATTATTAATGGATTTTTTCTGGGTCTTCCATGTACGACAAAAAATCACATTCGAACATAATAAAGAAATTACTTTTATTATTTCAAATTAAAATCAAATTATAAATAATTAGAACTAAATTAAATTACAAATTATTTTAATTAAATAATTATATTTTTTTTCTTGTTCTTTTTTTTGAAAAATACCTTTAAATACAGAAAACTTTATTGATAAAATTTTTGGTATTCATAACATTCATTTCTATTATAATTATTTTTAGTATTTTGTCCCTTCTCACTTATTATAATTAAAGTTGATTAGTTATTATTTTTGGACATTTTTTTTTTTTTTGGTTGCCCACAAGAGATGGGGACACAAGGTTTACAGCTAAATTTCAAGGGAAATATAATGAAATTGTTATTAAAAGAACAACAGAAGAAGAAAAACTAACAAACACAATACGACAGAAATTCACAGGATGGGAAAACTTTTTTTGTTTGGTTGGTTCTTTTTTTTGGGGGGCGACTCAGACAGTTTTTCCATTAGTCCGCAAAATTTATTTCATAAATATTCAAAAAGGTTTTAAGAATTGCAAAGAAAATTATAAAATATGATAGAAAAAGCCTCGAAACAAAATGACTAAAAATATTTAAATATTTTCGTATCAGATGATGACAACATTTTTTTTTTTTGAAATTAAAAAAGACAAATTTCATAAAAATTTCTGTGAGACAACTTTGAACGTCGTCTTTTTTTTCTTTCTTCAAACAAATAAATAATTTGAATATGCAAATGAAAAACACTAACCGCATAATAAAAACAAAACATCAAAAACATCGAAATAAAATATCAAACTATTAAAAAGTTAACAAAAAACAAGTTCTATGTTTTAAAACAGATAAAATATTATTTAAAATGATTTTCAAATTTCCTTGAAAGCCTTTAAAACAAATTTATTAAAAAGCCCTTCGTTTTAAATGTTTCTTTTTTTTAAGTGTATTTTAATGTTACTAAAACGTTACTTACTCTATACCTTTATTCCATAACAAATACAAGAATGGTTAAGTCAATGTCGCTGGAAATATACTATAATGTTTCATTCTAACTCAAGAATTATACTTCTGCTAATTCTTGTAAGCTATATTTACTTGAAAATTTGAGTTAGAGTATAGAGTTAAGTATTTAGTGTAATTCGCGATTCATAATGCTAACAATAAGCGACATCAATGGAAATTGTTTGTAAACATATTTTCCCGATTTAGCCTGGGGTTAAAGCGAATCGAAAAAGAATTACTTTTGCTACTAATGGTTTTCGATACGATTTGAAACTAATTGAGTTACACGATTCCGCTACAGTTGCCTTTGTTTTTATTGGTATAGAAAAAATGGAAAAGAAAAACAGCTCAGTCCATGCTAAAGTATCCGGCTCGATTTCCAATCTTGGCTCTTCACAATTAACTATTCTTTGCCTATACATGAGTACAATCTCAATCAGTTATTCTTAAAAAATTTCAGCTGAGTTTTTGTTTTAATATTTTTAGGCCTGAAATTAAACTAGTAAAGAACGTGCACTACATAAACCTGTAAACCCTTCATTTTTATTTAAATTTAAGTAAGAACCTGTAAAAGTAAAATATAAGGATGAATCTGAATTACTTGGATAAGTAGAGTCAATGGCTTAGCCGAAAAGCCTGTGGTTAGTTTCGAACTCCAGCGAATTCATATTTTTCCAGTTCCTTAGTTTTTCGGTCCCAAACAAACCTTAGTATAATTCATTGTATTGTGCATTGTGATCCTTGCACTAAAGTACGTATACAGAAAGTAGGAAATGTTTACTTGTAATAAGAAATTTAATTATAAAGAAAAGAAAAAAACCGTCAATTCTAAGAAGATGAATGAGGACGAGGGATTGACGAATCCTAACAATCGATCAGAAGATCAGTCTTTTGAATATTTCATGTTATACGAAGATACGTTCGAACCACGAAAATTCTTAAAGACATAAGAATTTTGACGGTTTTTTTCTTCATGTATTTCTCCATTAAAAGGTTGATGTCTTCTTAATCGCGTCGTGATTGAAAGAAATTGAACAGCTGGAAATTGTTGATAGTGTCAGTAAGATGAAAAAATTCTTTTTTTCATAATACTATATTAATAATATCTTCTATGAAAAAAAAAAATCGATTTGAAATTAGTTTGAACTTGTTCTACCCAAAAAGAAGGAATTTTTTTTTTTTCAGATCTCATTTCGAGCACATTTCATTTCTAATAAGTTGAAGTTTAATTTGAAATTTTTGTTATTTGTCTTTTTGGTAATTAACTAAAAGAACAAACAAGAACGAAAGTCACAAATGAAATGTTTGTAATTCTATGTGATGAGGATTATAATCAGGGATTACAAGTATTTAGTCAATCAATTGAATTTTTAAGCAGATGCTGTTTAAAGTAATTAAGATCCCAAAAAAAAACTGACTGAATCCTTCGAGAACCTACATACTTAGGCTATGTATATTTTTTTGTTGATTATGATCTGAGATCTGACATAAGATTTGGTGGTTGCATTGATTTTTTTTTTAGGCAAATATAATTGCAGGTCGTTTACCTTTTTTCCCCCTGTCTTATTTTGATGATATTTTAATGGAGTTCGTATATTGTTCCACAAGGGTGTATTATAATAGAACCAGTTTAATATCTTTTATTTTATTCGAATCTAAGTACTTTTTCATGTTTTTTATCACTTATTTTTCATGTTAAATCGGAAAAAAACAAGCCAAATGAAAATCTAACAATATATTCTATAAAAAATTTGAATATAAAAACAACGCTGTTTAACCATCTTAATATGTAAATTAATATAATTAATATGAATGCGCGAAATGATGTCACATTCGTTAACCATGTTCGCGTTTCTTTGTTTTTATAGAATTTGCTCTTTATTAAATATAATATTTTATTTAAATTTTTATTTTTTTTCTCAACTAATAAATAACATCGCTCAAGGCAAATTAAGTAATCTTTTAAGTAAATTGTTTGTGCATACAAAAAAAATACGAAGAAGAAAAATAAATAAGCTTTTTTGTGCTGCTACTGCGATTTACATAAATTCACCTGAATAATGTACTTTCGCATTAAAAAAACGATCATATTTTGCATGCGCAATAAGTTTTTACTTAAAAAAACTAAAACCGCTTACTTCTTTCTTAGTTAAGATATTATGCAAAGTAAAGATTTGCTGATTTTTCTTTATTTTTTTCTATTCACTTTTATCAAAGACAACAATTTTCAAGTAAACTATTATGACATTAACATATACCTGTCAAGGTTTTCAACTTATACAAGTATTTTTCGAACACGATTTATTTGTTTCAAAGTTTTTAAAAATGCCGCCACAAATTGCATTTTTATCGAAGATTTATTATTTTTTTTTTACATGAAAACAATATTTATATAGTAGAAAGATGCAAAAGAGGCATTTTATTCAAATTCTTCATGCCAATATAGCTTAAAAGTGAAATATGATAATACTTAATAAAAGTTGTTAAGTTATGTAAACTTTCGTAAGCGACTTATCCAATGCAATTTGTATTCTAAAAACTATAATATTTTCTTATAATATTGATTACGAGTAGCTATTGTTATGCAAGTTCTGATTTATTTTTAATATCCTATAGTAGTATAGTAGTATAGTAGTATATGTTATTGTAGTTTTATTACAAAAAAAGTAATCAGGGTGACCATAAAGGTTGACCGATTGAAGCTACCCTAAGTTGTCGAAGAAACATCTGCAAGATGTGTATGATGGGGTGCATCCAGTAGTCCTAAGTGCTTAAAGTGCTTTACACCGCTTCAAATCTAGCGAGACGACTAGATGCAATTCTAAATTTAAGCGCTTAGTGAAATTCTAGCATACAAATTTTTTGAAAAAGTGCTTAGAACTGCTGAATGCAACCATGTTTTCAACTCCACCTATGTCTTCGCACAGTAGTACCGGCAGAAATCGTTAAATTGCTTTGTCTTTTACCGTGTTTTCTTAGCAGGCAGTGACCAGTTACAATAATATCTCAATTAGCATGAACAACTTATTCCTACTCCAATCGATTATAAGGGCCGACTTTTTTTTGATCCAGCTTCTTAGAGTTAATTGACTGAAATATATATTTCTTGATAACGAATGGCATTTCTATCATTTTGAGTAACAAAAAATTGGCTATATACTGATTTTATGTTCCACCATGTTTTTGCACAGTTTCTCTAATATTTATCAATAAATAATGATTTGACATTTTTCAAATATTTTAAAGTGATTTTGTGGAGGATGAACAGAAATTATTATGTCTACGATTGGCAAGAAGAATGCGGACTTATTTTATTATTTTTACATTAAATTGAGGCAAAATGAAGGAAATGACCATTTTGAGACCTAGTTTTTTGTCCATGTTTTTAATTGAAGCAATCATTCATGCCAGATTGTCACGCCTGAAATTGCATAAAATCAAAGTGGTTTTTTTTCTTGGCTTTTTTTCGTAACACTACTATTTCACTATTTGAATTGAACTCGTCTAATTTATTTACGCAATAAATAAAATACACAATTTTCTTTACTTATAAAAATTATTTTTCCTCGATGTTTTTTTTATTTTTGTTCATTTTTGATCGTCTCACATCGATAAATTCAATTCAATACATTTTAACATCAAATTAACATTAAGACCGCCATTAATTTTCTTACTGTTGTTTATTTTTATATAGTTACAGTTTATGGCAACGCGTATATTTACTTACTCGTTTATTTTTCTTTTGGTGGCTCTGGTTTTGTTTTGTATATTTTTTTTTATGCATTCAACAAAATCTGTGACCATCACGTTTAACTGTAAACAAAAAAAAAAGTGATAAAAATCGACAACCCAACCACCCACCCAAAAAAAAAAAACATTAGGAAAATGATAAATAATATCGAAAAGAAAATAGGTGTAATAATATTCATATTTTCGTGAAAAAAGAAATCTAATATTAAAATAGAAATAAACACTGTTAGACAATAAAAGAAAGGTGAAAAAAATCGTTTTCAAGGTGTGCTCACATCTTGTCTTGGCATTTAGACTGTATGCTTCCCTTTTGGGCGCCGTACTTATCTTATTTGGATTGGATACAATATTACACACCTTAAGTGAAAACAAGAAATCTTTATCATATATAGGAAAAATAGAAAATACGCATTTTTTTTACATGGTTTCTTCTTCTTGTTTTTTTCACCTTCGAGAGATGATAATACTTTAAAACATCTGACATCGTTTAGGTATATATGTGAAGTTCACTTTAAGATGTATTTAAATGATATAAATTTATTTTCTTCTATTTTTTGGTTGGAATTTTCAGTTAGAAAATTTATAACCTTTCATCATAATTTCATTTCTACAAAAAATAAATCATTATTTTTAAATAATTTAAGAGAATTGTTAATCTTTTTTTGTTTTGGTAATAAATTTAAAATATGGAAAATACGTACTTTGAAAATGTATATAAATTAGTTATGAACAATAAAATTTATAAATGATTTTACACCATTCTTCTGTACTTGCCCAACACATATTTGCCAATAAAAAACAGTACTCTAGACATTTCTACTACTCTTCATCATTTTTCAATGTTTTGTTTCTGGAATATCATATATAGTATATCTCAGTTTTGCGCAATTGTTTTTAACTACCGCACAGTTGTCATAACTCTCATTTCGAACCAAAAAAAAAGCAAAAAAAAAGTAACTAAAATGATATATAAACTCTTGGAAAATTCATATTCATATGGGAAAATTGCGGGACGTACTATCAGAGCATAAAAAAAGACACTGTATGACAGAATTATTTATGAAAATAACTTAAATGATTAATTACCATACAATTTGTCATATCCCTTGTTTCATGTCTGGTAAAATACCTGAGTACACATGGAATAGCAAGAAAAGTAGATATTTAAAATATCATTCAAAATATTGTTGAAAAATAATTAAAATCATTAAATATAGTACAACTATCTATAGATATAGTTTAATTTTGCATCATCAAAATGGTGAAATGTTGCCCATTTAATGGGAAGATAATAAAAATATAAATAGTATTAATAAAATGTTTTGGTCTCGGTCTCAGATATAAACGGAGTTATCTGGATTTAAAATTTACTCAAATAATTTTTGAATATATGATCTTATGAAGGGATAATAAAGATATTAGTTAGCCTCTATTTTGAATCAATTTTCATCTAAATCAGACTAATTACGGGTTGGCGGACACTAAAGATTAATGATTCATATGAAATGAATAAATCTTGAGAACTCTGCTTTCAGATCGAAAGTGGTATAAACACACCTTTACTTCAGTTACAAGTAGATCATACTTGAATTAAATTTCAATTCAAAAATCGTGCATATAAACCCGGATTGACTTAAACTCGACTTGGATCAATATGATCATAAAAATTCTGATAATCGACCACCAATTTTGATGGTAAACGAAGATCAACTTGAAAATGTAAAATAGACTATAATCAAAGATGAAATATAAACTACAAAATTAAAATAGTTTTGCAAGCGTCTATCAGATTTATGCCAATTTGAATTTAATCTTTCAACCTTGTAAATCTAATAAACCTGAAGTTTATGTCAAGTCAGTTTTCAAGTCACCATACAAACGAAATATTTATTGCTACTAGTTTGTTCACTACTACTATGGTACTACTATGGTACTACGATGGTAAATCCGAATATAATAAATATAACAACTGAAAATGGGCCTAAAGCTGAAACTATACATCAAATAGAATAAATTGCTAATTTCCAAATTTTAGAAAGAAATATTATGAGAAAGGTGATGCTATTATCACAATTTATCACGTAAAAGTCGCTAAAAACCTTTTCGTTAAATATTTTTTTTTGTATTTTTATGTTATGTATGCGATTAACACGCAATTAGATTAATATTAATTACTCTTTATTTTAATACAAAAAAAGAATATATGAGGTAAAAATGTTAGCAATTAACTTGTTATGAAATTATCAAAAGTAATTCGTTATGTTTCCATCCATCCCCAACCATTAACTTGATATACCAAAATGGTAACATTATCATATTCATTTGGTTTTCTGTTTTATCAAATTTTAATGATTTAGTGATTTGTTTTTTGGGTGTGGAGAGATGAAGAGTATGTGTGCCTTTTTGCATAACCATTTTTCTATTCCCATAAATGAATAAAATAATAATTAATATTATAAAACGTTTATGATTTTAATTAAACCATAGAAAAATGGTTCTCTTTTTTGGAGGTTTTTTAGATAGCAAAACGTGTCACTAACATTGTATGAATGATTTTTTAATTAATTAGTTTTTTACGCGCATAAATTCTATTCAAAAAATAGGTAAAATAACTTTAATTATTCCAAATTATTTTTGTTATTGAACAATTTAAATTTAAAATGCAAATAGTTTTCAACAGAATAGAAAATTATTTCGACCACAAATTGCTTCATTAAGCATAAGTTTAGTTTGTTGGTATAAAAGCGTATCTAAATTTAATATGTAGTAAAAAAAAAGCTAAAAGCTTTTATATAGAAGCAATAATTTAATTTATATCTTGAATAGAGTTTGAATAGTTAAAATGCAAAGATTTATGTGTACTAGTGAATTGGATGTATCTGATTTTTGGAGCATGATATAATTTGTGGTATAATTTTTTTTTTTTTTTCTAAAATAAATTTTCATCATAGAAATTATGAATTATGAAATTTTATGATGAATTTTCGTTTTGGATCATAAAGTGTAGAAAACTAATGATAAACGAGCTAATTAGGCATAGTGGCGTATTAAAATGATTTCTTTGTTTCGACTGGAACATAAAACTTATATATCAAATTAACAGTTTTAAAGTAATTAGATAATATGTGGTAAATACCAAATTTATTATTTAGATTGTAGCTCAAAAAAAAAAACTAAAAAAACTATAAGTCTGTTGAAGGAATCATATCGACTAAAAAACAACGTCTTGCTTGATATGTATAGCAAGAACCAACTGGTTTCTTATAACCAATTGACTTTTTATAGTATTTTATAGTACACTCACAATATTCTGGTCGAACTGGATGCATTCTAGCCATCAAAAGTTGTAAAACTTCTAAATAAAAATCTCCAGTAAACTGTTTGAGCAATTGGAATAAAATTTTTTGTGGGTCCGATGTGTATTGACATCATCATTGCTAAATAATTGCTAATCTACAGCATCTACTTAGGTGTAATAGCACTTTTGATGCCAAAAAATAATAGAAAATCTGAACAAAATTCTGCACTAATTTCTTACAATTCGTGCTAAGTATACCAAAAACTTTCAAATCTGAAATTCAGCATACTTGAAACATATTTGTTATTGTAGTTTATAACAACTAAATAAATAATTATATTGTTAATAGTTTTGAGAAAAAACTCAAGACAAAATAAAAAAACAAAGTTTTTTTCTATGGCAATCTTGAAACAATAAAACTAAAACACCATCAAGGCTTGTGCTAATTTTAATTGTTTTAATTTTCCTATTAATCAAGGTAAATCAAATATCTTAATTTTTTATAAACAGTAGTCGTTCAATATCAAATTCTTTTAACATTTCCTGAATTATATTTCCTCTTTGGAAGATCATATTTTATTCTATATTATCTCATCTCGAAAACATGAAATTCTACCAAAGTGGTATTAAAAGAAGAGTATCAATATCAGAAAAGAAATATATTAATAAAACCTGGAGGAAAGAAAAAATTCCCTTCGATATGTTTGTTCCGTCTCCATTATGAAAACAGGAATGTCAATCTTAATCAGCAAATATTTCGATATTATTTGATATTCCATATAAAAAGTTTGTGGTATTTCTTGTTTTTGTTCCCTGGTTAGTTACGTTTGATTGGGTTTTTATTTTTTTTTGAAGAACATATCAAAGAACAAAACTTTGAACCCAGACAAATCAACGAAAACAACAAAAAAAAAGTGGGAAGACTATAAAGAAAACCGCGAAATTTTATCCCAGACTCTTTTTTCCAATTCGGATGAGTTAAATATTATTGCCAATGCCAATGTTAATAACAATATCGACAGATGAAAAATTTAATTTCATCGATCTTATCATTGATCTTGATACAGATTCATCGTACTCGAGAGAGTATACATAACAAAAAAACAGAAAAGAAAAAATGGTTGACTATGGAAGGATACAAAAAATTAGAACTGAATATCTTATATATTCAATTTTTTTTTTTTGCTTCTAGATTGAAGTGAATCTTAAGTATATCATTTCAATTCTATATTCTTTCGATTCGTCATCATCAGCATCAGAAAATCTTTTTTCTTTAGTATTCCAATTGAAGGACCATTTTAGTTCTGTTCTTGAAAGTATTCTATTTTTTTTTTCTTCTTTTGTTTTCTCTTATTATTGGCCTGGTATATCTTCTTATGGCGCAGGGATCCTGCTGAAACTGAGATAAGTTCAATCGAATATCAAATTGATATAATATCGAAAAAGTCTTTACCTTAGAATCATTTTATATCGGAAACATTTTATCAATGATTTCCATTTTGACAAGTTTGATATCTCAGCAGAAATAATATTGGTTTTTTTTTTTTGGTTCTTCTTGTTGAAGATGAAGTTTGAGATGTGATCCACAATGTGATTTGTTGTATATATTTGTCTATGTTTTTAGATATTTTACCGACACTCAAATTCAAAAGTAATTCTTCTATCTTTTCTTGGCGATAAAATATCGAATAATCGTGCTTGTATTTTTTTTTCGTTTTTTTTCTTTCCATTTCAAAACTTATAGGTCATCAAAAGATTCGTTTTTCTTTTTGAGATGTTTCAAGAAAAATAATGTATAGAAGAAAATTTAACAATTTCTTAAAGATATACGAAAGATAGTAGATATTGGTTCAATTTAAATGAGGTCGTTTGACTTTTATTGGTATTTAATTTTATTAATATTACCTTAAAAATCGTATTGTTTGAATTGAAATGAATATTATGGCTCTCTGGGAATTTATCTGCAGACTAAAAGACGTGATGTTTTCTTGAGAAGATGATTCAAGATAAGATCTTAAAATGAAATTTTGTCGTTTTAGAGTTTTTTTTTTCTTGATATTTATTTGTGGATAAAATCGATGTCAATATAATAATCATTATAAAATTTTAGGCAAGATTTAATTTTAAGAGAAAATTAAAAAAATGTATGGGCAAGCCAATAGTGCACAGACTAATACCCTGGCTAGTATAGAAATCAGAATTCATCAAGAAAAGGTCAAGAGAACAAAATCAGGCTTGAAACACTGGAACTTTCTGTTGTTGTTGTTGTCATTGAACCGAACTTATAAGACTTTCGGTAGCTGAGATTTGAAGTACCCTCGATAGAATGAATGTATGTAGGTTGAAAGTTTTTTAATTAATCACTTAACGGCCTTACTCTTGAAGGTGTTTTTAACAAATGTTTTACAAGCAAATATAAAATATAATTTTTAGTGTTAATGATTGGGAATTACTACTCCATTATATTATTTTTAATTGAAGAGAATTCTATCAAAAAATTTATCCATTTTAATATGAATATAATTTTTATCTGCTGAAAATACCAGTTCACTGGATACACATATGTAGTTAAGTTAAACGCATCCAAACATGTCTGATAATTATCTAGTTATATGTATTTAAACTTTAAATAGGTCATGGGAAGAATAAAGGGATTATATTTGGAATGGTTAACAACTTTAGAAATACACAAATATTAAAAGTAATTAAAGAAATAATTTAAACTAGTTTGAATATGATTATGTATGCTAAAATAGGTAGAATCTTTGGTAAGCAAAATGGTACATTATTGAGGGCTTTGGAGAAAAGTTTAAAATTTCAAATACTGATCAAATTTCGGACATAGAATAAACCTTTTGAACATGATGTGGGTGGGATGATAAAATAATTAGAATATAATGCACTTTTTGAAAGTAAGTGGGTATTAGAAATACACACCTAAACTTAAAGTAAAAGAACTTTCTACAAAAAGAAATCAATCTTTTCTTATATTTTATGAACGAACACGCATTAAATAATTCAATTCTCGACAATCAGTTTTCATAATTTTTAAAATAATATTTCCGGTCTAAAAAAAAGAAAATGAAATTATTTATTGTATTTAAAAAGATGAAAATAGAAACTCGCGGGTGGTAAAAAATTCACTTTATATGGCGCCAATCTAATAATTTCTTTGAAAACAACAATCAAGAAATTGAACACTTATCAATAAAAATAAATTACAAGTGATTAACGAGTGATTGGGAGACAGAATCAAAAACATAATATACAAAAAATAAGAATAATTTTATTTCTTGATTAGTTTTTATATAAATGAGACTTTTCGATGAGTTTCGAAAGAAACTAGACACATTTCAATTCAACTTTTGGATAGTATTGTAGATTCGGTAGAAATATGAAATTAACTAAATCAAGATGTTTTTCCTTTTAAATACTTTTAGTAACAATACTTAATACTCCCAAAAATAAATTGAAATTCTTGGGAAATTTTTTGATACTTAAAACTTTTTTTTGGGTTCTTGTACGTCTAAGAAATACCAGAAAATGGCAATATTGTCTAAAATCCAGACAACAGACATTAAGAGCATAAAACAATGCTAAAAATTTATTAATTAAAGAAAACCATATTGTAATAAAAATAAAAATCAGGTTTTTACTATCGATTGAATGGAGTTTCTTTTACTATATTGAAAAATAGTGATTTTATGGAAAAACTTTCAATGAAAAATATAAAACAGAAAATGAAGGAAAAATAAATAGAAAAATTCGATATCGAAATAAAAAAAACAAGAAATTAGGTTAAATACGATGGCGTATAAAAATCTCATTTACAGCTTAGTAAATAGTTATGTTTGATTTTTACAAAAAGCTGTATAAATATAAGCAAATAAAAATACCATATTGAAACCAGAAAAAATTACTCCAGTTTCTGTTGTTATTTAATCGGAAGGCTGTATGCCAATCACAACATAAAAAATATAGAGTAATGTAAAATCAGCCTATAGCCGATTTTTCGATGCCCTATGGTAAATCTATAGGTCAATGAATTAACTCTGAGAAAGAAGCACCAAAACTGCTTGTATTTTAAGGTTTTTTCTTCATAACTTTGTTTCCGCTTGTTCAAATTAACTATAATTCACAAATAAGCTGGGGCTTAATAGCATAAATATATTTTGCAAATTTTATTGAAATCCGTAAATTAGTTTTTAAAATACATAGGAAAAACTTTATGAACTGGCTTATTTTTTCCTACGACTATTTCTTTCTTCACTATACTCGGACCGATTTCACTGAAATTTAATATGGTATCGTTTACTTATGTAGTCAGCGCACGTCAATAATTTAAATTAATTTGCTCGAAAAATTTTCAAATTAAATCCGAAAAACCATAAACAAAAAAATGACAAAGCTTTCTGGTCATCCCGGATTTTTTTTTATAACTTTGCTCCCTGTCGGCCGATTTTGCTGAAATGCAATACCAAACCAAGCTAAGGAAGAACCAAGTCACATTGTAAATTTCATCAAAATCGTATAACTAGAGCATTAATTTGATACAACAATAGAATTAATGCTCCGACGAAACTCATTTGAGGTATTTTTATATTATTCAAAATTTTCATATACAAGTAATATCAAATACCAACTGTTTGTTCGCCGTGTCAGAATTATTCGATTGAAGCTTATCCGATGCAAGTCTAATTTGATTCGATTTGATTTCAATTCGTTCTAATACATAGTTTGAAAATATTGCTTAAAAATTCTTTTCAAATTAGTCTCCTGAAGGCTTACTTTTAAAAGAATGTTTTTAGGATCTCGCATAAAATTTTCTCAAAGTTCTATCATGTATTTCCTAGTCACAATACTAAGGAAATGTGCCATATTTTTAAAAACCAATTAAATTTTCGCTATATTTTTAAATACGTTTAAATTCTATCGATTTGTTTTCCTTTATTACATTGGGAAAAATGTCCAAACAATATTTTCAATGAAAAGTCAATCCTTTCAATGTTTTGTGCTTTTTCTTTTTTTAGCTTTTATGTTTCATCAAACATTGTATATTTTCATTATTTTATATGGTATCAAAAATATATGTGCTTTTTTTAATGCTTCCATGGGATTGATTTTTTTGAAAAACATATTTTTTTGTAAACTGGAACAACAAATATTTTCTTTTATGTGGATATCGATGTGTGACTAAATTCATGTAATGCCATAACGAAATTGTTTGAGTTATAAAATTTAGATTGATGGTGATTTTATATTGTGAATTGTTATGATTTTCACATGGTTCTAAATTGATACAAAATAAATCAGAAATAATGAAAGAAAAACAACGAAATTTATGTTACAAAGTCATTTTTATATTATATTTTTTTGTTAAAACATTGTTGTTTTGATATTATATATCGAAAAACAGAAAAAGTTTATTGACATCGTATTGCAATAAACAGATATTGCAATGAGTCCTAATTTAAAATTTTCATGTGAAAGGGTTTTTACTAGACATCATAAAATCTATAATAGCGTTTTTTTTTTGTTTTTGAAAGAATATTGAAAATCTCTTCTTGTTCATGTCGGATGATACATATTTTCACTTGCAAAGGACTCTGTTTGGAACAATTTTGCTTGTTTACCAAGCTATGTTATCCAAAAACAGCAGTGTCATTTTTTGTGCCACGATAACTGGTATTTCACTCATATACTCTTTTAAATTATCTGAATGAAAGTTTTTAATTAAGAAACCTGTCCCTTGTTTTTATTTATTTAAAAAAGCGAGCGAATACAATATTTCCATATAACAAAAATATTTTCTATTTATATCTGTGATTTGCTTTCTGCGATTTTATACTCCATCCGTTATCAAAAATATTGTCAAAAGCATGAATATCAGGATATTCTTAAGGTTTGGATATGCGATAAAAATCTTTCTAAATATCAGTCTTTTATTTTGCGTTTGAACCCTAACTTAGGCGAACAATTTTGTAATTATAGGACCTTCTTCAATTCTAATTTATATAAGATTTTGATACTTTTGAAACATCATTAAATGGAAAACAATACTGAATACAAACTTTAAAAAAAAAAATAACAACAAAATCTTTTAGGGATATTGGCATAGATCTATCGTTCTTATTGGAATAACCTGGTATTAATTTAATTTCAAGAAAAAATTTTGTTTCTACTTATAATGTAATTTCATAATTACTTCAAAAATATTAAATTATTAATTTGTTTTATACACGGAAGCAAATAGTTATAGTAGAATTTCCAAAGTTTTCTCCAGTGTATAGTACATAGTACCTTCTACTATTTTTATTGCTGATACGAAATAAGCGATTTTTATATAGGACCATTTCCTGATGTACGACATGAAAATCAACCATTATTTCTTTCCATGTACTTTTAAATTTATACTAACGTCTCATATATGAAAAAAAAATGCATTTTAAAGAAATATTTTCGTGTCATTAAACAACAATATCAGAATGGAATGCATTTTTAAAGTTTATCATGTTTTAATGCCCCAAAGGTACATAAACTAAAACATTACATTATGTTTCCATATATGTATGAAACCATGTCATATCAAGAATCGAATGAAAATTATAATTTTCTGGTTCAAGTTCAATGCACCTCAAACGGCAATAATTTTTGTTAAATAAAATACCTATATACATATGTTATATAGAAAAAACGTTGCAACAATTAAATTAGAAATGAAAAACTTGAATAAAATAAAATTACAATTGTACAAGAAAATAACACCATCATATTTAAATGCAATTCATTTCAGTTCATTTAATCTAATATGTAGTTTACTTGAGCATATATTTAATATGTTTCGAGTACAATAAAAAAAAGGCCCTCGAGGGAAGGAAAACTCATATTATATATTATGATGTCCCGCAATGTAGGTTTCCTATATATGCGTGATATTCTTTTCATCATTTCCATTCTCTTGATAATTTGTGTAATACAATTATTCCAGCGGGTTTTTATTACCATCAAGTATTTTGAATGACTTCAATTTCTTTTTGTAGCTTTTAATTCAATTCTCTTCTCATGACATGTAGTTTTTTTTTTTTCAACATATATGATATACGAACATATGAACTATTCAAAGAGATATAGACATAAAGAAAGTGTAGTCTGAAATGTTGATTACTATTTAAAATGTATATTTAATCATATAGAACTAATAATAATATGCTGCCTGGAAAAATGGTAACAATTTGAGTTGCATATCTCTCAGCGGAAAAAGAAACTCATCTTTATATGAAACATGCTAAATTCTTAATTCATATCTAGATAGCTTTGAAATTGATAAATCACAGGATATTAATAGCCACCAAGCTGTAAAAGCGTGTCGAATGCTAGAAAATATAAGAAATGGGTTAATATGTTACTCCCTTTGCTGTTATATCTTCAGAGTGGTTTTTCAGGACATCAATTTTATTTGTGAGGCCAATGGTCGATATAATCTGTGCTTGTACATTTGCGTTCCACGTTCGCGGACGTGAATGCTATAGCATTCATTTTTTCACAGTGATGTCAAATGAGATGAGCTTTTTACTGTCCGCGAACGTGTTAAAGCGATAACATAGCTTCATTTTTTTTGAACAATACTTTCAATTTAATTTGATCTTTCTGAAATACGCTTTGAAAATATTTAGAATTTGGAAAGTCTTAAGGAATTTATAAACAAAATACAGGATTTAGAATATCATCATGATTTCGATTTAAATAGAATAGGCAAAGATATAAATGAGTAAAGAATGTTAAATTCTTTTATTTATGTTAATATGAATAAACTACATTAGATCCTATGGCAGGAGCTTGAAGATCCTAAAAGCTCCTGTCCTGCTGTTTACTTATTTTAAAAAATATCTTCTTTGAACTTTTCACATCTTCTCTTTTTTTTAAACCTTTGGTATGGGTATTAAAATTATGACTTTGGTTTCAGAATCCTATTAAATTGAAAAGTATCCCAATTTCTGCAATTCTGAGAACCCAGCTTCGACTAATTTTCTAATAAAATACTTTCAACCTTTTACTTTTTATCCAACGATATTTCAAAAATCAAGCTTTCTCTATCAATAACCCTTATTCCCAATGGGATGGATGTTAAAAACAGCAAATATCTTTTACAAGGTCTCTTAAAACGCTATATCAATTCAATTCATATCAATTCATATATTTCTCACGTTTATAATAAAAAATTGAATATGATTTCAAAATGTGAATGACACTCTCTCTGGAATGGAAATTATCTTGACTTTTTATACCATTGATAGCGGAACCATTCCTATACAGTATCTCTATTAAGGCAGAAAAATACAAACTTTGATCGATTTATGTACATTTTTTTTTCACTTTGATATCAATTAACCTCAATTAAAAATTATAATTTTCTTTCTTCTTTATAGTATATCATGATTTTGCTTTATAAAATATATTTTAATAATAATTAATTGAATTTTTCCTTCTTTTTTTTTATAGAATCGATAAAATTCAATCGAAGGCATTGCAAAACAAAAATCAAAAGAATGTTATGATGATGTTATTGATTCAAATCGGATCAATGGTGCCAACAAAACAATTTCAATACATTTGAAGGAGAGATAGACTTAATTACGAAAAAAATACACGCTTAAAGGTAAACATTTTTAATTTAATTATTAACATTTATAATAAAGTAATATCATAAGTATCAGATCTATGTAAATCTGTATTTTCCAAAAGGAATCCCGGATAGTTTGAGTTTTTTCATACTTGTAAATCCTGCTTATTTGCGGTAGCATTTCTTGGGTGTCGTACCTTATTCTCTGAAACACTTCTAGATTATTAAAAAACCATTAATAGATTGATATTTACATTTTATCCCTAATTTTTTTTATTAAAAGCAACATATCTAGCTAGAATAGTGAGTGTCAATGTCAACCATAGAGAAAGATTAGTAGCCATATTAATTTTATAACTCATGTGGGCCGACAGTGGGGAATATAAAACTTGGGCATAAATGTAGGAAAAATAAAAAAACAACGCAAATTTTAAATGCTAACAGAGAGAAAACCAAGTTAAGTTATTATATCGCATTGGTTAAGCGGCCTGTCGTTATCTCCGGAACTTGTGGAGAACTTGGGCTGGAATCATTTGGCGTAAGCTAGCGAGAAGATGAAATAGTGACCATTTCTCCTGTATAATTTTGTATGAAAAGGAGGGAATCGAAATCTCCAGTTAATGTGCCTCTATGGTGTCAACCGAGTTTGTGCGACACAGATATATATATACCTTTAAAATTGTTTCCTAAGATTTTATACTCATATATGATAAATACTATTTCTTTCTCTTTCTATTCTAAGGTATTTTGCGATATATTATTTTTAAAATATGGCACTTTTTAGAAAAAAAAATGTTAATTGAAGATATTATACAACATAATTATGGAACCATAAAATAACTAATTTAAGAGACAAATTTTCTGGGTTTTATTAAACCGACAAATAAAGCCGGGAACATTTTTTTTTTACTTTTGTGTCATTAAAATATACTTCCAAGAAATTAAAACCCAAGTTTTTTTGGGACCTGAAATAAGTGAAACGATATCGTAAAAAATTTTGATCATTAAAAATTATCTCAAAAACAAGAAAACGTATGACATTCGGACTAATAAAATAAACGATGTAAGCGTTAAATGGTCTGTGAAAAAAAAACAACCAAAATGTTTAAATAATATTAATCAAAAAAAAGAGAGATAAAAAATACCAAATTTCATTAAAAAAAAAAAAACCTTAAACATATTAAATACGGGTAATGTAATGGATTCCAATTAGTTTGATTAGATTTATGATTCAAAATTCGGTAGAAAATTCAAATGAAGATAAAATATTATAAAAACATTTATGATTGAAAATTTTATAAACTAAAACATACTAAATATTTCGTTGGAAATTATTTAAAAAACGTTCAAAAAGTGCCTGAAATTGAAAAGATATTGCATACTATTTTGAAACGTATAAAGCTTAAAGCACAATGGTCGATTTCGATTTGAATTTAACTGTTCTAGTTTCGGATCTACTTGAAGTCGACTTCAATCAAAAAAATTTCCATTTAAACCTTGATCGAGTTCAATCCGACTTGAGTCGATCCGATCACAAAAATTTTTCTGACCGGCTTGAAATTTGCATGTGAACTCAGATCGACTTCAAATTGACTTGAAAACTTAGCATGAAATATGAACAGAGGCGACACATATAGAAGCAAGCATCTGTCAAATTGAACCTGATTTGTAGTCGATTTCAAGTCAATCTTCCAATCTGTTAAAGCTGGATTGAATTTCAAGTCGATCTCAAGTCTGAATTCTTCATGTAAACGCCAGAATTGAACCAAAACTTTGAAAGATTAATTTTAGTCCCTCGTACTCGGCTACAAACATTTAATATAAATGTTGCGTACGATCATTCCGGTGAATAATAGATTTCTTTGTGAATCACAGGCGAACTCGAATTGAAATAAAACACTCACAAAAGTGAATCATTTTCAAATCGTTTACAGATAATGTTTTTTTGGTTAGATCGTTATAAATCGATCTTGTATTTCATTATGATGTCAGATCAGCGTCCGTGAAATCTGCAAATCCTTCATATTATTAGAATATTTATATTGACTTTTCAAAACAGGAATTCGACTTGATTCGCTTGATTTCTAAAATGTTGCTGCAATATTTCTATCATTGTGTTTCGAGCTTAACTCTGGCTTTCTGATTAAAAATTATAAATTCTGTTTTAGGTTTTTATTGTGCCGTGAAATTCTTTTAAAAATTTTAATTTGGAATTTTTTTTTTTTTGCTTTCTATCATCAAAAATGATTATCATAATAAAATTTAATTATTGTTTTGATTAGATACCAGAAAAAAATTAATGATGATGACACACTTTTATTTATAAACAGAAAAACTAAAAAGAAGAAAATTCCTTATTTATACGGAAATGTAATTAAAACGATGTATTTTGAATAACAAATAATATAACCTTCGATTATTGGAAATATTGAATTAAAAATCAAGAAATTTAATTCAATTGCATCATTTTGGGTCGTGTCTAAATTACATATTATCAAATGAAATCGATAAATCGGGAGCGAACATTAATGGAATTCTTAAAATAGCACAAAATTAATCCAAATGTGGTACAAAAATAAATTCACCAATGGAGGATTATATGTGTTTTTCGCGACCCCACATAGGGAATTTGTATATTTTTAATTTTATAGCACAAAAACATGTTCATACAAATTCCCGTATGGCAGAGTACGTGATTATTGGAAGTACATAGAATTTAGAAATAAATAAAATACATATGGAATATAGTTATATGGTCGTCGTCGACTACGGGTACTACACTGTTCTATTCTTAAACCACAAACATAACCAGATGGTCATTTAAATTGCCTCAATTGGGAAACGAAATATCAAACAAAATAATACTATATAAAATAATTTGCGCGTTTCCCAAAATGAGATGATGTGCAAACGTGATGTTTTTTTTTCCGACATGATATACTATAGTTGACCCATCCATTGGTACAAATTTTCATATCTTTTTTTTTTTTAGGAATATACTGAATTCTTGGTGGTCACGCAAGAAGAATATACAATGAGAATCACTCAATCGAAATATTCTCAAACAAATTATGCTGGTTTCGTTTTTATTTTCTCGTCTTTTTCATTCATATAGCATGATGATAATTGAGTCTGTGGCGAGGGACATTAGGGTCTGTCAATACTTTAAGGAAAACTGAAAAAATGTAATATAAAAACGACATATGTTCTAACTTCCGAAGATTTGTATATGCGATCTCATTGATAACATCGATAATCTCTTGGCATGTGGTTAATGGCCAAACCCAAACATATTATTCGATAATAGCTGCAATTGAAATATGTCTTTTAAGTTATACTATAGCCGCGTGCGTGTGTTTCTATGATATATATATATATATTTTTAAATATTTTCTAGAAACGCGTGTCAGGTATTAATTTTAAATATGTATTTTAAAATTCATTCACGTAGAAGAGAAAATTTTTAATGTCAAAAAAAAGTACTTCTCAAACAAAATAATATAATAAGAATTAATGTTCTGAAAAAAAAGAACGAACTCATTACAAAGTTTGTTTGATCATAATTTCCATGTTCAAATCCGCATGTACTTATGATGCACGAGCATAGATCAGTCTATGAGACAAGCATAAAAATGAATAATCATAAATTTTAATGCTTTTTTTTGAAAAACTTCCAAAAAAAAGAAAAGTTTCAATTACACTTTTCGAAATTCTCGTTCTTCTTAGAAAGTTTAAACGATTTATTCTTTTTTATTTCGCTACCGAATAAAAAATTTATTAACATCATAAAATTAAACTTTAGATTCTTGATTTTTAAAATTTACACCTTTTTCTTGTTGTATTTATATATTTATTGTTATATTTTTTTCTTTTCTTTCGATTGCAATTCAAAAAAACGTTGCAATAAATTTTCCACCAAGAAATTTTTCTCTACAATTGAAATGGAAAAGTGCTAAAACCCATCAAGTCGAATTGTACTATATAAAAATAAGAATAGGGAAAATATCTAAATATATATGGCGCTGAAAAGATTTATTCATCTTATATGAGACGAGTACAATAACAAGAAGAAAAAAACGAAGAAGAAAAGAAATATATAGTTACATGTTGTACATTCAAACGTTAAGGTCTTCCAGATCTGGTAGCAGACAACAAGTTACAGAATGATTGTTGTTATATTAACATTCATTTACCACATATTCAGTTTACATATAGTATAGTATATCTTTCACCATATATATATGTAATTGATTTGAATATAGTACACTTTTTAAGAATGGTCCATGCATAGGCATACGTACGACAATGATAGTGACTACAACGATGACTGACCAGTGAACAGAACCAACCAGCGGATGTACTGCTATAAATTAAAACCATTTTGAATGCATTTTTCGACAGGGTATTTCCTTTTTGTCCAGTGAAATATACTTCACACAGTGTTTTCATTTTTTGTAGCATTTCACATAAAGTTTATATGGCTGTTTATATGTTAAAAGAAAACTGGTTGTTTTATAATCACGGCTCTGTTGTATACACTTTTGTTCTGTTACACTTGATCTGAAAAGATGAAACCTTTTTCGAATGGTCAAACAATTCCAACCTCTTCATCACTGCATATATAATACATATGTATGTAAAGATTTCTCGCGAATAGCGCGAACATAAAATATGTAGTGTTTGTTTTTGCATTTATATGCATATATTTTTACATGCTGACATTAAAATTTATTGCTATTACACTTTTCTCAAAGAGTCATATATATTAATTTAATATTTCTTTTGGAAAAACATATATCTTGACTATTGAATTCATTTCATACATGATATTTCTCGTAATTCGTAATCTTTTGTTTTAAAATGCCTAGTAAATATATTAGCTCATTCATTCATTTGATGAGAACATAACTAGAAACAAAAATCCTTAAAAATAAGACATTTTGACATGTATTATTTAAAAGAAAAGATTAAAAATATAAGAAATCCTATTTAATGAATATTATATAAAAATGTAAAAAGGTATTTCAATAAATACAAAAAAAGAGGCAAAATGACAAAAGCCTTCCGGTTAATTCAAAATTCATGAAAATCTCCTGTTTCTTTGATTTTCTGTTTTGCCTTTGAATTTCAGGGGCTTTATAGCATCTCCTCCTTTGACGAAACAAGTGCTATATAGGAATTATTTTCTTTGATTTTCGGTTTCATTTTCTTTTTTTTCTTTATAAAACATATATTTTAACTTATTCAATAACCAAATAACATCCTGCCTATTCCTTTTTTTTTTTTCTTTTAATTGCCTCTAAAGAATATATTTGATATGAATGAATAGAAAAGATTTCTTTAGTCTAAAATTTCTAGATAATTGGGATGTCGGTATAAAAATCATGTTTCACAGGAAAAAAAATATAAATCTTAATCCCTCAATTTTAGGCACAAAAGGATTTTAAATAAGAAAATTGTGGTAAATGTTTATGTTTTTTTTTTTGAATGAATGAAAATGTTTCGACCTTTAAAATATTTTCATATATAACAAAATTTCCGATATTTTAAAACCTTCTTTTTAAAAACGATAAAAGCTTGAAAAAAATCCTTATTTGTACACAAATATATTCGATCTTTTAAATTGTTCTTATTTCTTTCTTTTTTTTTAAACGAGAACAAAATGGAAAACATGTTCTATACATATTTGAATCAATTTAAATTGCAAAAATCATTCATTCTTAAAATAAATATATAACAGAAAAATATATAGGCTAAGGATTGCTCCAAAAAAAAAAAGAAAATATATACACAAAACAGAAGGAAATCTGTTTTTCCTTTGTATTCAATAAAATGAAGAAAGAAATACCAGTCTCAGAGCTTATTTAGATCATATATGAAACAATACTCAATAAGGACGAGATGGATCCTTTTTTTTATATATTCATATTATGTGCATACGATATGTGTATATAAATTTAATCTTATGCCTCATGTCCTCAGTCTCTTAAAAGTAAAATAGTAGAAACAGTTTTCTTTTTTTTTCGTATAAACCTTTTAAGGAATGATCCAAAGGTTTTTCGCCCGTTTTGTGAAATGGCAAAAAGAAAAAAAAAAGGAATCCTAAATATACTGAGTGTTCCATTTGAAGCTGAATTTAGATGTGACTGCTTCTTAGTTAATATCTTTCTAATAAATATAGATTATTAGTTTAATTTTATTTGATGATATAAGGCTGGTTTTATTGGTCACTTGGTATGGGACATTGGGACAAAATCAAGTTAAATTAACATGGAAACATGTATGAGTGTCTGGTACTTAAGAAACTCTGAATAAAGAACATTTTAACTGTTTTTTTCTTCATAGCTCTTTCTATAGTTTTCGAGAGAAAACCACTCTAAAGGACTTTAAATATGCGTGTGCGCTTTAAAAAAATTATATTGGGTTGTCGGGAAATTTCATGCCGATTTTTGCCTTTCCGGAATGAGAAAAACATAAAGTGCAATGCATTTTGTTGTCTTCCATCTTGAAAATCGGACAAAAATTACAGGAATCAATTTATATCAAAATATCTTTAAAGATGTGTAAAAAATCTTCTTTCAAAATATGGATACAAATCATATTATTTCAACAAAGTTAATATGTTGAGATATGTTTCAATGTCATCTTTTGGAACTAGCCACGAATATTCCGGACAACTGAATAGAATTTCCTAGCATCTAGTCATAAAGTTTCGCGCATAACTCCAAAAGGGAAACAATTTAAAAGTTTATTTAGAATCAGTTGAGACACTCAGTAAAAGAATGAGCTTATATTTACATAGTATAAATATTTATATATATATATAAAAAGAGTCTCCCAATCAATAATATGTAATCCTCTTGTTAGCCAATAATGTAGAACAAGATAGAAAATTCTAATCAATATCCTTATTTATATATTCTTTTTTTTTTTTTGTTTGATTTCAGATATTTTCTACCCAACAAGGATAAAATATCTTAAAGGAGATCGCATAAATAGAAGCAAGCAGAAGAGAACAACAAAAAAAATAAACAACAACCGAACTTGAAAGATACATCATCGTTATTATCATCATCATTTTCAATATCACACACATCATGTCTGGACTAACATCAACAATATTACATACATATATTTTAGCTATAATACTTGCCAGTAGTGTTATATATCCAATAAATGGTCTTGCCAATTGTCCATTGGGCTGTAAATGTGATGATGAAACGCTTATCGTTAAATGTGGTGAAGGACATTTAGATGTATTACCAATTGCATTGAATCCATCAATACAAAGGCTAGTCATTAAGACAAATAAAATTAAAACAATTGATTCATCAATACAATTTTATGCTGAATTAACATTTCTGGATTTAAGTTATAATCATTTATTGAATATACCGCCAAAAACGTTTGCGTATCAAAAGAAATTACAAGAATTACATTTAAATCATAATAAAATTGGTACAATTAATAATCGTACATTTATTGGTTTACAATCATTGACCGTATTAAATTTACGTGGTAATTTCTTAGAGGAATTAGAATATGGTGTATTCTCACCGTTAATTAAATTAGAAGAATTAAATTTAGGACAAAATCGTATAAGTAAAATTAATTCAAATGCATTTGATGGTTTAACTAATTTGAAAGTATTATATTTAGATGATAATACATTAACAAATATACCAATAACAATATTCCCGTCGATGCGATCATTGGCGGAATTATATTTAGGTATTAATTCATTTCAAACCTTACCGAAAGGTGCATTTCAAGATTTGAAAGGTTTAACACGATTAGATTTAAAAGGTGCCGGCCTACAAAACATATCTCATGAATCATTGAAAGGGCTTGAAGGTGTTCGTATTATTGATTTATCTGATAATCATTTAAATCGAATACCAACAGTGGAATTGAGTACATTAACAAGACTGGAAGAGTTATCATTGGGACAAAATGATTTCGAAATAATTCCTGAAGGTGCCTTTGTTGGTATGACAAACTTAAGACGTTTAGATATAACCGGTGCATTGAAATTGAAACGTATCGATAATGGTGCATTCGCAACAAATACAAATTTGGAATCATTAACGTTATCATCAAATAAGGCATTATCTGAAGTTCAAGAGGGTGCATTAAGTGGTTTACCACATTTAAAACATGTTGTATTACGTGACAATGCATTAATAACATTAGCTGAAGGTCTATTTCCATGGAATGATCTTCATACATTAGATTTATCAGAGAATCCAATTGTTTGTGATTGTCGCGTTTTATGGTTGAGAAATTTATTAGTATCGAAAAATTCATCAAATGATGCAATTGCAAATGTTTTATGCGGTTTACCAGAACGGTTACGTGAAGAACCATTAAAAACTTTATCACCAGAATTATTGGGTTGTTCACATAGTGATCCACGTAAACAGGCAATGATTGGTGCACTATTAGTTGGTTCTGCGGCAACAATAACTGCATTGGCATTAATATTATATCGTTGTCGAAGAAAAATTCGTGAAGTCTTAAAAGGTGGTTGGGGTAATAGTGCACTCGGCCGTAAAGAACGTGAATATCAAAAAACATTTTCCGATGAAGATTATATGTCACGTCATCAACACCCATGCAGTTTAGGTATACATCCAACATTAACAAATTATCCACATCATCATCCTGGTTTAAGACCAATACCAGTTACAGAACTATAGCTAGAAGCGCCACCACCTCCTCCACGGGGGAGGGGGGCATCATCACAATTACAACAATTACAAGTACCAACATCGACTACAATGAATAATGGTACAAATGGTACTGCAACATTCCTACAATTAAGTCAAGATCATTTAATGATACAACAACAAAATCATCAAACTGTTCCAAATCAAAATCATTACAGTCAACCATTACAAATAAATCTAAATAAACATCAAACAGCAGATCGACAATTACGTTTAACACAAGATCATTTTCATAATTATGGTAAACATCATACGATCGGTAGTTCGATCAATCATAATTATATTCATCGAAATAGTCATTATTCGATACCGATCGATGATCAACCACCATCACCGACACCAACTCCACCGCCGCCTGCTTTACCTATGAGAAATGGCAGCATAAATAGTAGTACAACTGGTCGTCGATCGATCACATCAAGGCATTACCATTGATTGGAATAGAAAGAAGAAAAAAAAATACCAAAACATTTGTTTTTGAAACTAGTGATTTTACTATTAAATAATGTACTAAAAATAAAAATAAAAAAAACTAAAGATACTAAATGAAAACTTCAAAATAATTAATTATTAATTACTTAATATTTCATAATAAATATGTAATTATAAAAAAATTAAAAGAAAACATAAAAACTTTATGAAAAATTAATGAATTATTAAGAAAATGTGGTGCCAGATGTAAATCTCTTAATGTAAAATATTGTATTTAAATTTTGAATGAAAAGATAAGAAAAAACATGTTAAGGAAATTATGAAATTTATCATAATTTTTGTTTTATTAAATTTTTAATTAATCTTCTTTTTCTGTAATTTTTAACTTCTGTAAATTTGTTTTTCTTTTTTTTAGTGTTTTAAAAATTTGATAAATCAAAATTCCTTTTCAATATTATTGTAAATTTTTAATTTTGTAAATAATTAATAATAATTATAAATTATAAAAAAAAGTCGAATCAATAAAATTTTGTAGAAAGGTAAAAAGATGCGGTAAACAAATTACGCCAGTGATGATTATTTAAATTTAAGGAAAAGACATTTTTAAGATGATTAAAAGTTTAGTATTATTTTTTATTTTAGTTAAATAAAATAATAATAAATAATAATAAAAAAAATTATCTACTTGTGTACAGTTTTAGTTTAGTTTCTCTGAAAATTATTATAAAAAAAAACAATATGTAATTATGTTTTTACTTGGTTTCTTTAAATGTAATTTTAAGTTCTTACACACTTGATGTCAACATAAATTTTTAATTAAGTAAAATAAAAAGAAACAAAAAAAACATATTTACACACAAAAAACGAATAAAAATAATTTATTAAAAGAAATTTTAAATCAAAAAACAAAAAAACATGATTTTTCTTTTATTTTTTATTTTATTTTATTTTCAGAAAATCGATTATATTTTATTTTAATTTCCAATGTCCTATGTTTTTTTTTAGCTAGTTTGATATTTTGTTGATTTTTTTTTCTTCGAAAGGTAAATTATGAACTAATTTCTAAGTTCAAAACTAATACTCTAGACAGATCTCCGATTTTAATGATCATTATTGCCCAGTCGGTCATTAAAACTCTTTAATGACCTTAATGATCAATTGTAAGTATCTATTTCAAGCAACATTATTTTTTTAATTATCAAATAAAATTGTGAAAAGCTCCTAAATTGTTTCCTCACATTGTTTACAGGGCCATCTACATTTCAATATTTTAAAAATTTCATCTGATTTTGACATGTCTTCTTCTTTCACATAAACTTAAAAGGAGGAAAAATGGTTATTATTTAAAAAAATCCTTAAAATCAACTAAAATAGAATTTAAAAAAATTAATTTTATTGAATCAAAATGAATAAACATTCTATTCTGAAAATTGTAAAAAAAATAGTAATTTTATGAACCTTTTGGAATGACTAGAATAATTGTGAAAAATTGTGAAAAAAGAAGATGTATCATGGGTCATCCAAAAGTATCATTAAAAAATAATTATTGTAATTAAAATCGAAAATCTGTCTAGAGCATTACAGTGTTTTAAATTTTATTTATCTCATTTGAAAGATTCAGTCGTCTGCAACTGCTTAAAAGTGATCGCTGAGGCTAACTTAACCTAAGAAGAAAATGGTGAACTCTCTCCATAAGAAACTTTTTGTAATTATCAGAAAACCAAATTGACTTTATCCCAAGTTCAGAAGTATTTGCATATTTTACATATACGACCTTATGATAACATTCTTTAAATAATCCATTTCATTTCAAGAATATTTAAATAGAATTTGATGAATTTAATTTAAAAACTAACATTTCATACCCTTGACAGACTATGAATGGATTATTAAATCGGGTTTGTAGATAGATAGTAGCTTGGGATAAGATGAAATAATGTAATGTATCGTTTGGGAAGAAAAACAAGATAATATACAGATGGTAACGTATTGTTTGAAATATGTATATGTAAGGGAAATCTCAGACCACATATTAAAAGTAGAAATCAAAAATTGCTTTTTGGTTCATCAGCAGTTAAATTCTGTAATTGTTAACAGTGTGATTAATATTTTACACATTTTCCAAAGTGACTACTTCAAAGTAAAGCTGTTACTTAAAAAATTGCCTAAACATTAATTAAAAGTGATAGTACTCACCTCAAATTTACCACTTTTTCAAGCGACAGATTGCCTTACAAAATGTTTGTAAACGACAATAAATTGTAGCTTGTCGTTATAGAATAAATAGTGAAATCATCACAACAGTAAAATAAGATAGAGTCTGTCATTGGTGCAGTCGTTCATTTTTGTAAAAGTAAGATACATCTTTCGAAAGACATTTTAATAATGACTAATTGCAATTGCACTAATCTCAAATGTGCAAAACTTAGCATGCGTCTGTTCACGATTTTAAAAATTAGTTAGTTCATGATTCTTTTCTTACATTAAAGCTAACGAACCAATATAAATAGTCGACGCATTTGACTGAATAATTAATTTCGCTAGTATTTTCTTTCAATGTTTCCAGTAAATTTTTAAGAAACTCTATTTCTCCTTTCGTAATTTCTAAATTAAAATTATATTGAAAAAAAAAAAAAAAACGGTGCGTATAAAATCTATTTCTAAAGCAATACTTTATACAAAAGAAATTTTTTAATCATAAAATTTTAATTTTAATTTCATTTCATTTAATTTAATTTCAATGATTTGTTTTTTCTTCTTTTCAATTAAATGATTGTGTGGTACAAAAATAATATTAAATTATTAAAAAAAAAATAATTAAAAATATTTAAAAAAAAATATAATATAAATATATTTAAATTTTAACGGAAAAAAAATGAAACAACTAAATACAAGGGAGTTTGTTAAAATATTTCAATTATGCCTGATTTTGATTTTTAAATATAAAGACTTAAAAGCAAATTTTTAAAAATATCTCATATTTAAAAAAAAAACAATTCCACTAAAACTAAAATATTAATAATTAACAAAAAAAACAAAAATATTTAATAATTATTTAATAACTGAAATTACAGAAGAAATTGTTTTAATAAAAATTAAAATATTTAATAAAAACAAAAAAAAAAAGGAAAAAACATTAAAATGAGATAAAAATTATGAAACAAGGATATTTATTTATAAGTACATAATTAAAAATAATTTAATTAATAATAATTAGGAATATTAATTAACTAAATTGTGTAAATATTAATTGCGATATATATAAAAAGAAAAAGAAAAATTATTACACTGACACATACAATTGAAAACAAGGAATAGAATTAAAATTAATTACCAAAAAATAAAAGAGAAACAAGCAAAAAAAAAAAGAATATTTAAAAAAAACAATTAAAATGAAGAAATTGTTTTTGTTTTTGTATAAATAAATGAGAAAATTATTTCAGTTTTTATTATTCTTTTAATTATGCAAGACTTTTCATTTCGAATACATTATTATGAATATGTATTTTTATGGCACTTGATTTACATACTTGAGAATGTATGCGCATAGTTTTTGCCATATTAATGAGCTTAAAAGGACAGAGTTGGATTGCAGGAAATTTTTCAGACTGTAACCAACTCAATGACTAATTTGTACCTAATCTAAAATGTAAGCACATAAATTGTTTCCCGGCTCGTGTTTCGACTTAACCAGAAAATGGCAAAATTTATCATTGTATTCAATATTTTCAATATAAAACAACAAAACATGCTATGCTGTAAATGCATGTATTCTGAGGAAGGCTTTCAAAAGGTTGTCACGAAAATCTTTGACGAAAGTATGAAGCAACCTACGTGCTAGGACCAGTGGAGTTGAGTAGTGTGATTCATCTGAATCGAATTGCAGAATGAATACTTACAAGACTTATATTAAAATCGCTGAACATTGGATTTATATTCGAAACTAATCACCAGCTAGCAGCCTTTTGTACTAACCAACATGTGCCAAACCGACGGTCACCAGGCCCGCAACTAGCATAGCATTTTGCCAGTCCTTAAGAAAAATTGAAGGATACTTCGATATGTTTGGAGATTTATAAAATATATACATATTTATGATACGAGACCCTTTGTGCCCACACTGATATTCAGTTCTCGTTACGGGCCTGATGGTCACTGTTATTTGAATTTTAATTTCTCGTCGTATTATTTGTGGAAACAAAACAATTGCTATTTGTATTTTTCTAAACTATTGAAAGCGAATTATTGGCATTAAACTCTTAGAACTTCGGGCTAAAAACTTCAAATTTCGTTCATCGTAAAATCTTTTTTCAAAATCATAAAGTATTACGTTTTACTATAAAAGTGAAAGAATGGAAATTAATTACTTTAAGTGGAAATAAAAAAATTCTAATTATGTCATTCTAAATTTTCTTTCAGGCATTTTCTATTTTTATACATAAATTTAGATCCTTATTTGTACTTCGTAAATTTGGGTGTTATTGCCATTTTAAATGTTTTTGTCTGAAGTTTCTTTTGTAAGTTGTAACAATTTTCAGGTCCTGTTTAGAACCTTTTTCATTATCAAATTTCTTTTAGACTTTTCTATCTTTAATGTGTCTATCAAATGTCTATGGCAGAGGATTTCAGTATACCTAAATATAGTTTTTAAAGTTATGTAAATTTTAAAAATTAAGTAAAATACAAAATCTTTTTTTTTCGTAATTTAAATTTGCTAATAATGTTTTCAACTCAATTAAATTTTTACATGAAAACTTAAATGTTTAATAGACAAGTTTTAATCCTTTTCACTTTTAGTGATTTAGGTTGTAATTCGAAAAGTTGGATACGATGAAAATGGTAGGAGAGCTAAATTGTATGGTATTGAAAAGTCTACTGTTAGAAGAACGTTTTTGTTGTCTAAAATTAGATTTCAAACAAATAATATAATAAACAGTTGCAATACTTATTTGCCTCTCAAAAACTCTACTATAATCTATCAGTAATTATGTACTTGGGTTTATAAGGCGAACCACAGTTAATGTTGCACAAATGACGTTTCTAATAAATATGTCACTATACTACAATCTGCATGTAGGTAGGTCTGTAGAAACTATACTTATTTAATTATACCAGCTATAGCGATCATAATTGAACATATGTCAAGACTGGCTAAACTATTGTAGAGCTACTCTATTCATTCGTCCTTCGTCATCACCGAAACTGGAAACTCCTTCTCCTTTGAAGAACAGTTCATATTCGTGATTATAGCATTCATTATATTATGAATTTTTACTCATTAACAAGCAACCGGTATTCTTACTTAAAAGGATCATATTGTTCTACACAAGCTACAAATGATGATGCGTTATGAAATATAGAATAATATAATTGTAAAGGTGAAGTAGAAGCTGAAGTGATTTAAGCAATTTAAGGGCACACTTCAAAAATATGTTTATATCGCTTTCGAAGAAGTTGGAAGCGAGTTTTAAGTTCAAGAATCCATATAGTATGCCAACATTAAAAACGATTCCACGTATTATAGTAAATATGCTATACTTTTTAGTATAATAAGAAAAAAATGTATCTATTCAATCTATGTCATGTTAATTGTTGATAATGTGTTCTTCCAGAATAAGTACTTCTTCACAATTGTTTGCGACACAATAAGAACTCTGATGAATCACCAAGTAAGACCCATCTAAGAAAATCATTCCAAGAATTTCAGTTTCGAACGATTGTGTTTGGTTCTAATCATAGAAATTTATATCTATGAATAAAACCAAGAAATGTTGTGAAAGTTCTCATTATTTATAGTATTTATTTTTATCAATTTAATAAGAAAACTTTTGTAATAAAAATGTTTTCACAATACTGTGATTATTTTAATGCTGATTTATTTTGAACAGGTAGAATATGTTCATCGCTATTTTTATAATTTTAACAAATAAATGTATTTTTAGAGTTATTATTATTTTTTTATTATCATCGTTTAGAAATTCTTCTTTCTAATTTAATATCAAAAGAAAGAAATTTCTTTCAAAAATTTTCTACATTAATGCATTTTTTTTTCTTAGATTTTCTTTAATTTTTAGCAAATTCTAAATAAAATATTTTATTTTTAGTTTAATTCAAAAAGAAAATCTTATAAAAGAGTAAGGAAAAAATTCAATATCAAAAACAATGGAAAACATGAAAATCGATTAGAAATATTTTAGCTTAAAATTGAAAATCTCAGTGGGGTTAAAATCAAATCGATTTTTTTCGTTCCCAGAGATTAAACTAAATGAAATCTAAATTCATATATGAGTAACAATTCTTACTTATATGGAATATATTTTATCGGAAAAAATACTAGAAACGATATTCCAATAAACTTTTTAATCAAGATCGTTTGTCCAAAATTTTATGCTATTAATCGACTTTGCCACCCTCAATGGAATTTACTGTATATACGCCAGGGTTTTGTATTTTTTTATTATATCAAGTTTCAGTAAAGTTATGTATAAGAAAATGCATCCCATTAGAAATGTCCTTATCCTTACGAGTACATACTAAATAAATAATAAATAAATAGTGAACGTACTTCTATTTGCAAGTATTTACAGTGTGTTTCAAAGAGAATTTTTAAAATAGTTTAATTGGATAAAAATAGATATAGTGAAATTTTCTAACTACTTTTTGTACACAATATTAGTTACAACACTTACTCTTGTAGGAGTATTAGTTTCATAATAGTTGTTAATACAAATAATTGGCATAGACATTGAAAGGTTATAGAATAATTGTTATATTTCGAATAACAGTTGTATCGTTTGAATAATGTTTAGAAAAGGCAAATTGAACAGATTGATAAATACAGTGTTGAATGGTCAAGTCGGTAAAGACCTCGTTTCTAGAAACTGATGAGGCTCTGGTTTAAATCCAGAGCTCGGTTCTTCATAATTCATATTTCTTTGCCTACAATATGGCATTCTGCAAATGTGTACGACTTTATAAAATAGGACCTATTGTTTAAGATCCTTGTAGCACCAGAAAATAATAAATTCTTCATTCGAAACAGTCTGTATATGGTTTCAGTATGTGTTGTACATTGTCGATTTAAATTATACTTCATATTGGATCAATAATAATTACGATTACTAAGAACCTTTGAAGTACGATTCGAATGTCCGTTCATGTGTTTCATTCAATTGTGAATTCTTATCGTCCCTGAATAAAATGTTTTCGAATAATTCAATGTTGAACAAAAAGGGATACAATTCTAAGGACCCTTTATATGCCTATAGTACTGTACTTTATATATAAGATACCAAATGTGTTTTTATTTTTAACTACTGGATAAACCGACTCGATTCCCTCTTCGTTATTATATTAATTTTGAAAACTATTGTATCCCTTAATTTCATATATCTTATTGCATGCTGTGCCTATAACTGTGCACATTTCCATTCAAGTTTCATCTCCTTTTGCAGCAACTACATTTTTACCCCACAACATAAAGCAGATTTTCTGCAATTTACTTGAAATACTTTTCAACTATTATATATATTTGGTCATTATACTTGTTATATGTTATTCGACTTTTAATGGGTAGATATTTAATGATAATAGGATGACGTCATCATTGTCTAAAAGGGAAGAAAACAATACAAATTAAATATAAACGAAACGACATTGCAACTTCAGGATTTTTCATATTTTATATCCAATTTGCAGACATAATTATGTTCCATTGATATTTTATAAAGTATTCCTTTAACACAAGATTTATATATCATTTAAAATGTTAAAAGGACTTAATTATTTATAATAAGTAAAACTTTGTGAATTAACGAAGAATATAAACGATTGTTTTAGAATCCTTTTTCAAAATTAATGCCGTACAATAGTTATAATTTTTTTTTTGTTGAAATAATATACAATTGTATCAAGAAAAGCAGTAGCACAGACTAGTGTATCTAGATGTCCAAACCAGATGAGCAGCAGAATGTTCAGTATTTTTATTGTAGATAAAATTGAATAAGAAGAAATCAAAAATGTTTTAATGTGGAAGAAAAAGAACAATCTGTAATATGTAGGGATATTAGTACACAACAAGAATGAGAAATTAATTAGTCTATGACAGTAGTATCTTGACTTTTTTCCCGCGATGCCTGTAGTATAGGTTCATCATATCTTAAATCTTGGAATCAAGCACCTATTCTAATTTCACGTTCTACGTTAAGTTTTATGTGATATAGTTTTGATTTTTATTAAAAATTTGTTTTAGAGATTATGCTACGCTCTTGGGAATAGGTCACGACGGACAATTTGAAAATCTCTGAATTAACTGATAACTAATGTGGAAAAGCACACATCACTGCCAATGAATAAAATTAAATGGACTGGACTAACGAGATATTGCATTTTATGAAGCGACTGCATCTCCATTTTCAACATGGTCAAGAATGTGTGAAATTGATTTTCAAATGGGTGAAAATGTTGCGACTAGATAAAATGTATGCTAAAATCTATTAAGTACAAAGTTAACACTTTCAAAATATCAAATTTGACTTCTAGTAAATTTAGTAAGTATTAAAGACTTTTCCCATTCTCCAATAATTACATATCTAGATAGTAACACTTCAGATATGCTTATTACAAGTAATGAAAAATATACTAGCATCATTAGTGTTGGGAAGCAGAGATGGAATAAGTCTTGAGTCCGTTTTTTCACTTATTGCACTGTGTTTTTTATTCTTTCTGTAATTTATTGTGGTTGTTTCGCTAGCATTGGTGACTTCATAATTACTCATACTTCGCCTATACCTTGCGACGTTTCTGCTACATTTAATTTAATACGATTGCGAAGAGAATAATTTCCTAAATAAATTTATTCAAATTGTTTTTAAATGCTATTCAACCTCCTGGGAAAATCATTTAAAAAAACAAAACTAGATGAACTAAACCGAGACCCGATCCATGTTTATTTCCTTGGTCATAAAGAAGATCATGCAAACCTAACCAATTCCTTTATAAAAAGAAAAGACTAACACGATACAGTTCATGACCTCTGTGGCCATATTGTCATTATTATTATTTATTTATTACAATTCAATATTGTTTCTTTTACCTTTATTGTTTTTTCTTTCTAGTTGGTTACGTTTGGTTTGATAATCATTCTTAAGAATTTTTCATGACCACATAGTTATAATCAGTTTTTTTCCGCGTTATGGTTTATGATTGCGCAAAATGGTAAAAAACGTAAGAAATTTAAACGATCGAACAAGCGCAAGAACCAGAACAAATTTAACGACAAAACAACAGCAAGAATAATATTTGTTAAAAAACGTTTTTGAACCTAAACAATATAATAGAATACTCGAGAATATAAACGATCTTGAAATAAGTACCTTTTTTTTTATGTTATCATAAAAATGATGATCTTCAATGTTCTAATATTTATTATGGAATTCATTTTCAAAATATAAATCAAGCGAAAATTCGTGGTAAACTGAAAAACTCTACTACAGACGATTAGTTTTGTTCGAAAATAAGGAAAACCATTAAACCGAGAAAAAAAAAGAAAGAAAGAAATCATAAACCCATCTGAAGAGTTTAATATAGTTTATATTGGACACAAAAAAAGAAATGATCAAGAAAATTCCTCGTGAAAAACTCGTGAAGAAGAACTTTCATTTATGTACTTAAGAAGAAGCAAACAAATTTATGTAATCCATTGTAATCGATCGAGAGTACAAAAAACTCCTTTATATGAAAATGTAAGTCATTTAGACATTTACGTCTTATAGACGATTTACACTATGTTTTAAAAGAAATTGTGTATACAATTAATTGACCTGTTCGAGTATTAAATAAGTAAATAAAGTTAATACTGCACATTTGTCAGTTTCTAAAATTATAAATTATATTATATAGAGACAATGTTCTGGTTTAGATCTGGAATTATATGACTACAACGCCATCCATATAAAAGGTTCAAGCTAATTATCAATTTTCTCGAAACTATAAAAGTGTAGATAAAGACTCCTTTTTACTCTCATCGCAGAATTGACTTGGAGAGTTTTCCCAGTAACCTCAAAACATATGTATATTAAGTCTGTAAATAATTTCTTTCTATTTTACAACCGACTCAGGTAATGTTGGAAGTACTTGGCTGGGAAATGCTACCCCACACGCTGTATTCACCAGACATTGCTCCGATTGAAGCTTCAGATGGAGCATACTTTAAATGAAATAAAAGAATTGTATAGTTCTTAAATAAACGTGTATTTTTACCAAAAAAATATTAAAAACTAATTCACACACCGAATATTATATTTACTCTAGTTTAAATAGTTTAGTTTTGTAAGAGGTCCCTGATATTCTCTATTCAATTTATAAATACTTAGATTTCTGACTTTTAGGCTAGCACTTTTGGAAATTAATCATTGAATTATTTCGAATAGCCGTTATTCAATTATTTGCTGACTCAATACCGCTTTCAGATAGGACTTTCAATGCGAGGGTTGAAATTTATTTGCATCTGTTCAAATTTGTAAGTCATTCAAATGCATGAACATTTACGTTAATTTTAGAAAGTACCAATTTCGATTGTATCCAATGCTATTTATAATTACGTTGGCATAGTAATGTACAAATACATTTAGTACGAATAAAGAAAAAATAAATATAACTGATAATAATTGAACATCATTTCTTTTCAAACATACTGTATATTCGTTTTAGAACTATAAGGAAATTGTCTTAACATATACATATTGATTATAATACTCGTATATAATTCCGCCCAAGCAATTTTCACAATATGAATCATTTGAAAAAAGATTACCACAACTTTGGGGCACGACATTTTGGACATGAATCGATGCACATCGAAAAAGAAATGCATGCCTATTTGAATTTTATTCCCGACATTCTATTAAATCAGGAATGCTTAGAGCCTGTTGTGTACTATAAATGGTTTTTGAATCAGTAGAAGTATGGCGGATTTTAAGTGGAAGAAAAATGAAAATTATGATTTCAAAGAAGACCAACCACATCTCACCATAGTTAAAAATAAATAAAACATAAATCATTAAAATTTCATAAATAAATATGAAATTATTATTTTATGTTTTCTTTTTTTGTTTTTCTTGTTTTTCTTTATAAACGATGGAAAATGTATTTACTTTATTTTATTTTATCTGATGGTTAAAATGCTTTCAAAAAGATAAACGTTAGATCTGAAAAGAGTTCTTGTATTTTTTTAATATCACAAAAATAAACTGCTTTAGAGAGAAAAAGTCGTCTTTGTTGAAAAGAGATTGTCCACTATTATAAAAGAATCTAACCAGCATAAAAACAAAGATAACATTAAAAATCTGTTTTAGTTTAGTTCCAGTTTGAAAGTCGATCTTGGACTTAGATTATTGGAAAAGATTTGTTAGAAGTACAAGAAGAAGGAAAAAACTAAAAATGATGATCTCACGAATTGAACTCTTGTAGATCTTTACGATCGTGTTGAACTTTTGTTACGGATGTAATTATTTTACAGATAATAAGAAAGACCACGTTGTTTTAAAAAATGGTTCATATTTTTAAGTATATACTTTTCTTAACAATAAATAATGAAAGAAATTTTTCAAATTTAAATGAGAATGACTTTTTTTTCTTTTTTGGTAAAGAACGAAAATCATTGCGATCATCTAACCATTTTGTAAAATCTGTGGAATGACTAAGTTACTAAGTTTCCTATATGTATTGCTCAAATATTTTCTCGCCATTAAGCAGCATTTCCAGTTTAGGATTTACCTTTGTACCAAATTTGAACAAAATTGGAAAAGGTGTTCTTGAAAAAAATTCCCTCTCCTCTTTCTGATACATTTTACCTTTGAAAATATGAAAACTGACCGTGCTCTTTTGAACTTATTGCAAAGTGAATTTCGTTCTTTTTTTACGACTTTGTTCTGATTGGTACTTTATAATTATTCACACTTTGTTTAGGGGAATATATCACAATGAAGATCGCGTCCCATTTAACCATTTCCTTCACGCATTCAACTGTGATAATACTGGCGACTTCTATAACAAAAAATGAATACATTCAGCTGTCCCTGTTTAATGTACTCTATGGATGAAGTCAATGAAAGTAAAATAGATCACTTTAATAATGTTTTCTCAAAATATATGAAATATATATTCAGAAATGTCTTGTATTTAAAATGACATCAAGAGATAGCGACTGTAGTTTTAAAGATATTGCAAAAGTCCCGGAACTTCAATGAACTTTTATGTACATACTTATTTTCGAAAAGAGAAAATTTCTTTCATTTTTTGTATTAGTTGTAATAATTTCACTAATGGTTAGATTTCAAAAATATTTTGAAACCAAGAAACTACATAAGGAAATAATGATATTACTTTAAAATGGAATAGTGTGATATTCCACTAAAAAAAAAACGCACATATCAAATCCATTTATCTCAATGACGCCAGACGTATACAATATTTCTATCAACTTTTATATGCATATGGAGTTTTCTTTACTATCATCCCTTATTTCAACAAATATATACATATTCTAACTCTTGAACTGTAACTGTTCTTACACTCTATTCAATTATTTGTTATATAGTTTTTCTGCTATGTAACAATTTTTTATGATTCTTGGAAAACATTTCAACATCAGGGCGAATAGAAACTTTTCTTTGAAATCAAATAAAAAAAAAAGAAAAAACTAAATATATAGTATAATTATATAGTTGTACACCAACTACTATTTGATACTTGTTAGATTCAAATTTTCGTATATACTTTCATGTCCAAGTAAACATAAAGTCGGACGTTTTTAAAAAGAAAATGTTTAGCAAATAGAATAGTAAGAAAGAATATAGTTCTTGATTTCCATTTTTCTTGTTTTTGTTGATATCCCTCAAGCTGCAAGGATATCTAACTTGAATATTTTACTATTTCAAATCAACTTAAAGATGATTTTGTTTGTTTCTAGAAAAATAAAAATTGTGTAATTCTTGTCTAGCTCTTGAAATAGACGAATATAAATTCGAATATAAAAGATTTTTTCTTCTTTATTTTATATAATAAGTTTTTGAATTATATATAATATAGATATACACCATTCAAGGTCCTGGAATGAATATTTTTATCAAGAAATAATGTTTGAATAAGAAAATCGGTTTTCATATGACCCGATTTAAATAGAAAATTATATAAAAATGTGTTTTTTGATAAATTTTGGTTTTTCTACATGGAAATACGTATATAACATATATGTATGTTTTAAACATACTTTATATTATCCTCAGATGTTATTTAGAAAGTAATTTTTATTCACCATGACTTTTACTTTTCGTCTTGATTTTAGTATTTCGAGAAATTCAATAAGAACTTTTTTCTTTATCAAATTGACAACGACTTCATTCATTTGTTATATATTAACAGAAAAGTGCTGACATTTCTTGAAATTAGTTTAAGTATCAATTTAAGTAAAACATTTTTCGGCCCTTTTCAAGTTTTTGTTTTGTCCAAATTATGTACCTTAATACACCCTCACAAGTATTTATGTTATCAAATAGGATGCATTTAAAATAATGTCGTTTATTGAGAGCCAATAACCTTATACAAAACATTGCTTTTTTATTTAGTCTATCAATTTATGATCTCAGTAATGGATAAGCATTAGAGTAATTTAAGAACATAATTTACTTTCATAGAAACAAGAGTATTGTCCTCTCCTATAATTACTGTTTACTGATTTTACACTGAAAGAAAATATATGATCAAATATTTTCGATACAACTATTTTTATGATCATTGGAAGTAAATTATATTCTTCCCAATAATACCTTAATGTTGGGTAACATAATTTATGCAATCATGATCTAATTATTGTAGGAAATATTAGTATTTTAGCAAATATTTTAATAGTTGCCCTGAAATTTATTTGTCCTAAATAAAGACTAGAAGAAAATAAAGTAAATAAGCTTTTGATGTTAGAAATGCAAGTAATTTACTTTCACATGGCATGTTTACTTTCAAACTCAAACTGAGCTGGAAAATTAGAATGAAAGTAAATATTTTGATCTTTCGCGATTGATGCCAAACAATTCTGTGTTTTAAATTAGTATTAAAAAAAGTTACTTTTTCTAAAATAAAAGTGGTAATTACTGTTTCAAATTACTACAGAAACTACTTCACTTTTCATCTAACTAAAATTAACTAATTAAAAGTTTTGAATTTCCTTAGAAAATATTTAATACAATTTTTGTTCTCGTATATTTTAATTATACTAAAATTTTACGAATATATTTAAACAAGGAAAAAATATTCGAATGGATTTTCCTGAAAGAGATTTTCTTAAAAAAAAAAAAAAAGAAAAACTATGCCAAAGCTTATTTTTATTACAATTTAACCTTAATATTAAAATTCCAATAACCTTTTGAAATATATGCTTTTATAAAGGATATAATAATATTTCTCCTCCTTTTCGTCGTTTTTCTAGTAAAGAGGAAAATATTTAAAATTTCCAGAAAATATCAATCTCTAAAAGAATTTTTTTTTTACTATTGGTACATCTTTTGGTTGAAATATTATGTAAACCATAAAAAAAGCAACTATATGAAAACTTTCGTTTCTATTGAAATAGCTTTTCAAAAGGGAAAAATTTCTGAAGTACTTTATGAAGGATGGAAAAATAATATTCCTTTGAAAACCGAAAACCAATCATGAAAAGCTTTTTGGCCGTCGAAAAACATTTGTATCTAAATTTTGAAAATTTTTTTTTATTTTAAAATTATTATGAATTGAAAATTTTAGTTTTTAGAAAAACCATTAGAAGTTACCATCTATTTTTCTAACTGAAAGGAAAATTTTTGACCATTTTTGAAGTTGAAAAAAAAACAACTTTGTAAGTTTTTTACCGGATACAATTTTTTCTTTTTTTGGTAAGCAATTTTGTTGTTTTTAAAATTCCAGTATTTTAACTTTTATCTGTCCAATAGCCGACACGTACCAAACGCAACTTAGATACAGCCAACAATATACAGTGTGTATAGTACATGTTTAGTTAGGTATCCCAAAAATATTTTCGGTATTTTAGGCTTGGGAATATTTCGTATAGAAAGATGAATTTTAGAAGTTTTCCCAATGGAAACTGATTTCATAGACAAAAGAGTGGTTGAAGCTTTTTTCGCATAGAAAGTGAAACATTTTAACATTAATGGGAAAAGAACAGTGGAAATTTGTTAGTATAACCCAATAAACAAATAAACAGAAAAGTTTTTCTTGCGTATAAAAGTCTTCTTTTTGCCTAATATTATTTTTGTTTTTGGGTCTAAACTTTTGGCGTCTATATGTGCGTTGTATTTATAGCATATGCCCTATGGTATAGAATTCCAAATGCATTTGTTTCGAGGATACGGTTTTAATCTCGAACAAAGTCTATGTTAACAAATGCACTCAAAAATTACATATGAAGTTATGAAGATTTAAAAGCTTGACAGTTAAAATTAATTCAATTTTTGCATTCTAACTCTGCATGAACTGTGTTGCTGTATTATTGGCGGGTATATGCCCGAATATACTCGATCTGAATGAATGTAAGGACACCAATTATATAGAAACTACAAATAATATCCATTTTTGGATATTAAAGTAGCTAATAAATAGGCAGTTTGATATGATATTTGAACAAAATCAAAGGAAAAGGAACATTACTATTAAAATAAAATTTGGATGCATGCCGATTTTAGTTCTTTTATATATATTTGGTTATAATTCTCATGAAGTAGATATTCTTCTGTCTGATATATTTCATATAGTCCCAAACAAGGAAAACAACTTCAGTAATTAAATCAGGGAACGCAAAGTTGTACTGCTAACAATTTTTTCCATAGCGTAGAACCAACTGAAATTACTCTAATATATATACCTTCAAGTAATTTAATTTTGGAAATGCTGCTAGACAACAAGCGGTCGTAGGATACGTGTTAATAAAGTGTAAAGTTCAGTTTTTCGCTTTTTCTTTTAATGTAATTATTTTTATACATACTTATATTCATATGGCATAAATTCAATTAACTAATTCCGAAGTATTTACAAATTATAATTAATTTTTTTCATTCTATAGTGATTATTTCATTATGTTGAATTCATTCTATTTAGAGTTTTCCAAGAAGAAAACATGCGAATGAAATTATTTTACCAAATTAATGATTTTATAAACATTCGAGACCGGCGTAATTGCGATGCCCTATGGAAGAAATCGGACTCGTAGGTTAGAAATTGATTCAATGAATTATAATAACTCTACGAAAAAATTAATAATTAATTTTTCATAAATAGGGTGTAGGTAATGGTATAATATAATGTAAATTTGATTAAAATTAGACAACGTGTTTCCGAGTATCATATGTTTACAGACAGACAGACATAAAACCCTTGATTCTCAACACTCCACTAGAGCTACTAGATGCTTGTGACTATTTCCCAGTAATAGTTTCTATTCGTTACAAATATAGTGATAAAATTATTACATACCCTTTGGTAAACTACCAAAAGCTATACAAATGCATTATACTTAATAAGTGTCATATTATGGGCAGCCTCCTGCAGAACGTTTCTGAAGTTCATCAAGTATGAAATCGGTGTAAGAAAAAGAAAATTGCAACAGAATTTTTATGTTATTGAATTCTATTTGTGGAAACAAGTGATCTCTTTAGTACACGAACAAAAATAATATCACATTTCTATTGTATCCTCTTGGATAGAAAATCCACTTTATATTTGAAACACTGAAAACCTTTAAGTAGTCAACGACAGAACTGAATTAAATTGGACAGGAAAGAGCAAAGAAAATGTCAGAAAAACCACTTTGAAATAACAGCAACAACAGTTTGAATTTGTTCTAGTTGATAGATTCTTGGTTATATTTTTACGATTATATAGGATTTGCGCATATAACCTGCACGATTCAATAGCATATTTTTTTTAATACAAAAAACATAACCATGATTGAAATACGATTCGCGAATATCACCAACAATATTGGAAATGTTTCGCGGTTTTCCTCTCGAATGATTACACTTACAAAAAAAAAAATTCAACGAATATGCATTGAATTTCAAACCACATGAGGTGAATTGAATTTTTCTTTCAATTTCGAAGAGTTTAATTGCAAAAAAATGGTTTCTGATTAACTGTCAAAAGGATTCTATTTGATTGTGTACTTTTGATATGGTATTGACTGCAATCCATCATTCAAATTGATTTATTCATAAACTCTATATAAATGATCACTACGAGTAAATAGAAGCGTTAGAACTTAAAAAAAAGCTAATAATTCTTCTTTTTAGAAAAAAAGAGAAATAAATAAATAAATGAATAAAAGCTTCTCCTGCGGTGTAAAATCATCATCTTGACACCAATTTAGCGTATTTTTAAGCATTTTATTCTAGCGCTTCTTTAATTTATCTAATTTTTTTTTTTAGTAGAATGTAAACTTTTCTATATATTTAACTGGAACGCATTAACTGTTTGATTTAATTCTAATTTATTAATTTTGGTTTTTTTTCAACAACAACAAACAATTATAAGAGAAAGGAATAGAAAAATTGAGGTAAAACTTTCGCATATTAAATCGATAATCGAAAGAAATGTTCAAAAAAAAATTGTATACAAAACAATTTATGTGTATAAAAAAAATTTCTGAAAATATTCCAAAACTGATTAAGATCAGCTTTTTAAGTGTGCAGAAAATATTCTCCAGTACAAAAAAGCTTATGCTTTTTTTTAACAACACAATCGCTAAACACAATCACTTCGTCTAATTAAAGTGAGCATTCGCAGTAGCCTTAATAGTAAATAATGAAATTACGAGAAAAAAAAAGAAGTTAAATTGAGTTCATAAAAAAGAAAAACTTCTTTCTATTAAAGAAGATGAAGAAAATAACTCGATTTAAACTAACAAACTAGAATCTAACTGAACTTTTAATTTGTTTGTCATTATTTGCTTCCAAAAAGAAGTTTGATTTCGTAAAGCAATTTTTTCCACATTTGAAAAAACTACTTTATCGAGAGAACCTCTTCCGCCCCCCATTTATTATTTCTCATACCTATCTATTAATAATAATAAGTTTACGCACGCAGCGTATAGAAGAAGAAAAAACATTCGTTAAAAAAGTATTTTCCAAAATCTTCTTAGTTTTAGTATTACCTATGGCGTCTATGCTACACTTAACTATTACTTATGACCACCTTCATTGGTACATATCTTCAAAGTACAGGAGGGAACAAAAGTTATTATTTTTGTACCAAGAACATTTTGTAAGAACCTGAAAATTTAAAATACGAGCAGCTCTGGGATTCATATTGTAAAATGCAAATACGAATGCCATGTTAATAAACTCTTAGAAGAAACAGACATGAACGGTTCATCTAGTGCAGATATTTCACTAGAGCAGGTATGTCAAACTCAAAATATTTTACGTATTACCATTTTGCACTATATTGCACAATTAGGATTATGAAAACAATGGGCCACACAATGTAGATGAAAGCGCTGCAACTTTGACATGTCTGCACTTGCTTAACTAATTATTAGATTACACGGTCCGACAATTCGGAAAGACAGTTATGAAGTCAAAGATTGATGGTCTTCCTGCACGTTCGTTACCTTCTAGCGTTTAGTTTGTTTAAGGAGTGTTAAAATAGACCTAACCGATAACAATAACACATCCCGATACATTTTTGGCACCATTGCAGGGCTGCAGACCACTTCTCCTCTATAATAGTATTGGTAAAAAGACTAAATATATGTATTTTAATATCACACATAGTATTTTTAACAAATACTTTTAAAGAGGTGCTATTTGCAGATGTGCCCAAATGAGGATCCAAGTTGAGAACTCTCTTTATTGTATACTTCTTGCTATTAGTTAACAAAATTGAAAATTTCAAATCAATACCTTTGGGTCCTCTTATATTTTTCAATGTTTTTATGATCATTTTTTCATCTCCCCCAAAAGCTTATAACTTTGTGTACTCGTAGTTGACTCGATCAATTCAAACCGGATGATCTTTAAAAATTAAAGACGCAGCATATAAAAAGTTTATACATTTTTTGATTCATGATTTCGTTTTGATTACTTCGGAATGATCTCTAAAATATAACGTTTCTTGCTGTAGGCTTTTATTCATCTGACATTTTTCTTGTTGTAGTTGTAATTATGATAATTATCATTTTTATTATGAAATTTTTTGAATAGCGTGTTTTTTGAATGCACTTCAGGCATTTCGTCACACTTTTCCACAAAAAAAAAAATAAAATCATGATAGTGTATAATCATAAAGCTAGAGAGGTACATGAGGCCATTTTTTTTTTCTTAGCGAGAGTACTTTTTGTTTTGTTACAATGCTGAACATCGAAATCGTGAAGATTTTTAAGATATTAGGTCATACGTAATCATTGTTAGGAAGTCTTAAAGAATATGGAAAGAAAAAATGTTTACTTTCTTGGCAATATAAAAAATGAGAAATAAAGTCGTTATTTTAATAATAAAGTAAGTATGTACTTCATTTTTAATTGCATTTGAATTTATCGAAATAATCGAATCATTCTTTTCTTTTAATAGTCATATTGGTGTTTTTGCAATTAGGGAAATTTGGAAAATATACAATATTTAGAAAATGATTATTATACAGACTACTGTACACAAATTCCTTAAAAACGTTCGTATAGAAGGACATAATAAAATGCACTAAAAATACATACGATTTGGCTTAAACCGCCTCACACTTAAACATTGACTGTCAAGAATTTGACATTTTGAGTAATAAACTATATTGTGGTAGCGTTGGACTCTAAGGCCCCTAATGTTTTTATTTTTAATTTTTGGCGCGGAATTCTGTATTATTTTCTTCAGGTACCTTCGGTTTTTCAGGTCTTCAGGGTTCGAAACCAAAACTGACCGAATCGAAACCGAAACTGACCGAATCGGAACCATACCGATACCGAATTGGACTGAATCGAAACAAAATTCTATTTCATAATCACTTCGAAGTAACAATTGGTACTTCTAAGACCTGATGGGTCAATGAAGATGAAGAACAAAGTTTCTAATTATTATAATGAAATCTGAAATCAGTTTTGATTATTACGAAAATTAGTTTACCAATTTAAAGTACTAAAGATCAGGTTTTGATGAGCAATCAACTACAATTTAATGCAGCCTATTGGCTAAGTAGAAAAAGACATGTGGCTAAATGATTCGCTTCAGAGGCAATATGGAATTGATAATTGTTTTGAAAAAAAATGTAAAATTGAATACACGTAAATTGTGAAAATAAATTATTTCAAAAACATGTTATTTTTGAATATAAATTTGGAAATTTGTATCTAAACAAAATTTCATGAATTTATGTACATCCGGACATTTTATTGTAGATTCTAATTATTTTGTAAACAAGTAGGTGGTGTTCCGTATACGGTAATTACCACAAACATGTTATTTGCATTTTGTCACCTCATAATAATCGTCACGATGATGATGATAGTATATTGTATAGTAACAGCGGAACATCTTCATCAGAGTTCGGTATCAGTGAAGCGTTTAATAATCTGAGAATCTAAGAGAAACATCTCATCGACAAATTTTATTGTGTATTTGCAATTTGTTCTCACGTTTATTTTCAATAGCTTTTAAAATAAAGCATACAAGAATTATTGCAACATAGTTATACTATATTTTGGAATTTTTCAAGAAAACTTTCATCCAAATATTCCATGCTACTGGAATTATAAAATATCTTAAGCAAAACAAAACAAAACAAAAAATATTCATCTTTTATCTGAAGATTTCACAGACATTTTCTTCAATTGTTTTCATTAAAGTTTATAATACTTTTATTGTATTGAAATTGTTTAAATTGTTTAAACATATTAAATGCAGAAAAGCACTCAAACATAAAATGGCATTTCTTAACAAAAACTTTGTTTTATAAGCTCCTTGCATCATATCATATTCTTTGATGAAAAGATTTAACAAAGATGCGTGTTTAAATCTTTTACCAAAGTATTTATTTCTATTATGATAATGAATGAAATATGAGTCCAAGAGGAACTTTTTATATATACTATCTAGATGGCTTCGTGTATGTGCTTTAAAATCCGTTTAAATTATATAAGGTAGGTAACCCAATTATGGATAGTTTATAAGGAAATTTTATTATCGATTCTAGTGCAATACGACTCGGGCAATTCGACTAGGTTTCCTTATTACCAAACTCATACATTTTTTACTTGGTATAAGAATGTTATTTAATACTTGTATATTTTTAACAGATGAAAGCTTTGAAATGTGATTTAAAACAATTTTTTTCTTACTACAATTTACAAATAACTTCGATCTTAATGGCATACATAAATTCTCCAAATTTTATTCAAATCGACATATCAGTTTTTGAAGTATATCTTTAAAAACTAAATAAAACTATGATTAGGCCAATTTTTCTCTACAACTATTTCTTTTTGCACTATCCTATGATTGGTTTTACTGAAATTCAGCCTAGTATCGCTTATTTTTGTAGTCTCAACCCACATAGTTAGTTGAAATGAAATTTCAAAATAACGTAGAAAAATGTTACCACAATAAGAAAGAACAATAATTTGTATATGCATTTCTTTTAACGTTATCTCAATAGTTAGGTCGATAATACGTACAATGTCCAATAATTGGTACCTTATAGGTATTAAAATTGATTCATTGTAGCTGTTTTTAATTTCGCTGACTCGCTAAAATAACAAAAAATAAGAATCTGGTTTAATATTACACAGATTGAAGTTTCTTCGTTTCAGTGGGTGTAAATATATAAATGACAACATTAATGATAACAAATAAATGAATACTTTAGTTTGTTAGAATATCAAAAACCATAACCAAAACAAAGAATATTATTTCCAGTTAAAACAATATTTGTAATTAAAAATTCAGCTCAGAAAGAAGAATATCAATTACAAAACTCACGTAATCTGAAACCTACGGAATTTAGTGGAATATATCGCGAAAATTGTTTTACTTTTTTTGCCAGACATTGTAATCAAGTTATTAATAAATTTCTGATAAGGTGGCAGATTTAACCATAAATGAACGCGAAATTGTTGGTAGAGACCTGTTAATTTAAATAGAAATGTTCTGGAATGAAGTAAATTATGTTTGTAATCGTTACTCATGAGAATTTCATTGCTCATTTCAAAATACATAAAATGTAAATAAATATGAAACCTTTTTGCTATTCAATATTATTTACTCATGACATTATTTAAGATTTTAGTATCAAGAATTCGTTTTATAAATCTTGTAATATAAAATAAAGTTACTAAATATAGAAACTGATACGGTAAGATACTCGTACTTATAATATCTGAAATTTGTTTGTACAAATCATAAAATTTAATTTTTGCGTTTATTAAGATTAGAAATATAAATTATTACGTTTGGTATTTTATTAATAGTAATTATTTACAGATAAGAACCGAATTTATATTTTGATTATAATATTGTGTGGTGAAGATATTAGCATATGATTTATTAATTGAGAAATATTTTAATATTCATAATAAAATAGTAGATTTAATTTTATGCCAATATGTTAAATTAATTTCAATCAAATTATAGATCAAATTATGTTGATTAATTATCGGGGGTTTTTTCTGATTTATATTTATATCTGATACGGGTATGTAGAATGTGTATTGGGATTGTCTGGAAATTTCGTGCCGATTTTTGCATAATCCATAATCTTTCCCCATCTTTCACGGAACCTGAAGATTATATCCTCACAGTAAGAAACAGTTGAAGGTAGGTTTTAATGTCGTCCAGAGGATTGAGAGAATTTCGTAAAGACCCGAATATCTGATAATCTGAACGTCATCAAGTAGCATATATCTTTCTTGTTGTTTGTGAGGTAGTTTTGGCTTTCCGGTAATAGAAAAGCATCAGGTGTCTAAAATACACTTTCTTTTATTGCCTTTCTTTAGGGTAGAAAAATGAGTGGGATAAATTTATCTCAAACAATTTCTTTTTAGAATATGTATTAAAATATTTTCAACAACGTTTGTATGTTGATATATGTTCTAACCACACGACATTGGACTTATTTCAAGACATATTTACAGTCGGACTGAAAAAAAGCCTTGGGGAGACCCTAAAAATTTGACACATTTTCAGTCGGACTGAAGAAAAGTCTTGTGGAGACTCTAAAATTTGGACTTTTTAGTCAGTCCGACTAAAAATATGCCTTGAAATAAGTCCAATGGAGTCGTGCGGTAACGCCGTCATCTGGAAATCGGTATGAAATTTTCAAACAGCCTAATATATGCAATAATGGAATACAGGTTCGGTTGCATAGTTTGTTTAAAAAATTCCTAAAAATCACCATGTTTCCCATGTTTCACCATGAAATTAAAATATAAATAAATAGAATAAGAAATAAAGTAAATTAAATATTAATTAAATTGTTTTGGATTTGCATTAAATCAAAATATGTAATTACAAAAAATTAATCCGTTTTCCGGATCATAGAACCATAAAAACCAATTTGATATATTTAAAATATTAATTTCGGGAAAACAAGAAAAGAAAACCGTAAAATCAATAACATTTAATATGATTTTTTTTTACATAAAACTGCAAAAACATAAAAATTCCACTCTAATCGCATTTATACAATCAAAAATTCTAGAACAAATTCAGGTTTTTGTTTTTATCCTCTTTATATATACTTTTTTATCTAAAATACAATAAAATGGAATTCCACAAAATCTCTACAATTACCTCAATTTTTCGCCATTTTTTTTTATTTTATTTTATTTTATACTTTTCACATAAAAAAAACAAAAAAATAATAAAACACATTTCAAACATCATGTGTGATACATGAATGTCGTTCAATTGATTTGTTATCTCATCTCTGACTGAACAAAAATGAGTAAACAAAATCATTTCAATACACTGATCCAAAATATAAACAAAAAAAGGATAAAAACCAAAAAAAGGATAAAAAAATTTCGCGAAAAACATAGAAATAATAATAGAAAAAAAAGGAATAACATCATACTACAATAGACATGACAAATAAAAGAGTAACCCGATCGGAATTTGTGATCATTCGATCAAAATCAATTGAATATATTTAGTAAATCGAAAATATTCAATACAAAATATATAAATATTGTCTTAGTTATAAGAACAAAACAAATCTAGGTGAAAATAAATCATGATCGTGTATAAGTAAAAATTGGTGGCAGAAGTAGGAATAAATTGAAAATTTTGTGAAAATGGTTCGATGAAATTTCTAGGAAAATTCAAAAAAGTCTAGGCTTAAATTTAAAGAATACAAAATAACCAAAATCACGACACGCATTGATTGTTGATGTTTTTTCGTTTCTCATATTTTCTTTGCTCACATTTAGAATATTTTTCGTTCAATTCCAGAAAGCTTCTGAAATTTAAAGAAAGAAGTGAAAGATGTAGAATACATACTTAAATATGATATATATTAGGTATGCGAATTAAAAATCATCGTTTTCATATTGGAAAATCATCTTTCTCATATACTTCTCCTTCTTTTCTTGCAATGTTCGCTTCAAATTGATTAACGATCATCATTTCATCCGGTTCCAGTAGATCATAGTACACCACGCCTGACCACAGCTGAGTACGCAAGAAAAATACATAGATTAGGTAGAGTACAACACCAGGCACATTATGGGCCCATTGTGATCCCTACGAGACCAAGAGTTACCCGTTTGGGGTAACTATTCCTCTTCGAAGCATTTGATTTTCCTACAAAATTTCATTAGACCTACCCATGTCAGTCGGTTGAAACATCCTTAGATGTATTTAAGATCTTAAATACCACTTTCTATACTATGATATAAAATGTTGTTAAGTCTTATCATAGAAGAAGGAATAGTGTTGAATGGTTTTTGGTCTTATATATGTAACATATACGTATAACAAATATGTCAAATTTTCCGCTTTGTTGGGGCATAAATGTCATATACTAAATATTATGGGTTTTTGCGGTTTTAACTTACATTGTAAGAAGTACTACTTCATAGAAAACGATGAATTCTATTTCTCATACCCAATAAAAAAAAATCAAGTTGATCTAGTTTTTAAAAGTCGTATATAAATGGGCTTTTGTAAAAGCTTTTGTTACTTACAAGTTTTTTTTTCTTCCTTTTTTTCTGTTATGTTGATCTAGTTCTAGTTGTTTTGGTTGTTGGTTTTCTCCTCTTTGTAGGTTCACCCATCATTTTAAGGTTTTTCTGTGTAAATTCATTGAAAATGTTGCTTTAGGCTCTGGGCCATATTCTATTGTGATTCCATTTTTGTTTTTGTTATTTTTGTTACTGTTTCTAGTTGTTATTATTATTATAGCTTTCGGGTATATTATTTGTGGAACTGAATATCAACATGTGTGTGCTTCTTTTCTGTGTTATTCATTTTTGTTGTAAAAAAGAAAGCTTGTACAAGAACACATTAAATTTCTCATCGTGTTTTTCTTTCGATCTGACCAAAATATATATGAAACTGAAGAAAATAGTTTTAACGCCATGAAATTAGTTAAAAATTTTCTTATTTGTGTAAGAAATAAAAAAAACAGAAGAAATTGTTGTTATTTTATCGAAACTTTTGTTACTATATATATCTTAATTTAGTTTTAAATAAATTTATTAGAATTTGGTTGGTGTTTTTTTTTTCTCTGTAATAAAATAGGCGCCAATTAGGTTAGATTTTGATGGGAAACATACTCGGTATTATTTAAATTGAACATGGAAATATGTGAGAAAGTTATGACTTTGACATATATTCTAATTTCAAAAATTTCATACAAAATTTACGTCTTTTAAATCTAAATTATGAGAAAAAAAAATTTTTTTTTTGTGTAGATAGAAACATATAAATTAATTTTAAGCCATAAGTCGAAAACATTTTGATGTCCTATGCTAGCACTCTAACATATAGTCTGATTTAAATGAAACTTCCAATTTATATTGTTAATTCCTTTTTGAGATATAATTGTAGAAATAATCTAAGCAAGGACTGAAAAATATAAGCTCAAGCATATTGTTTCTTTAAATTGAATACCAATTTGATACAATGGAAACAATGCCAATTTATTGAGAGAATTGACATTAAATTTTTCCATTCAAATTGATTTTCATTACTTCACTAATAGAAAATCATCTTCATCAAAGATTAACATTTGAAAAACATTATTATTTTGTCTGTTTTATAAAGTTTAAACCAATTAAGAACTTACATAAAATTGATATATAACTACAAAAATACTTAAAGCAATGAAGTAAAAAAGAAATGTACATATCCACGAATAACCTGTAATAATAATTTTAATTGGATAATAATAACATTCTGCGGTTTAACATCAAGCAAGAAAAAAAAACAGCAAGTATATACAAGTTTTTATATAGTTGATCTCAATCATCATCGTCACTGAATTAGCCTCTGGAATCTTTTGATAGAAAGAAAATTCATTCGAATATGATTTAGTTTTCGTCATTTTTCCAACAAACGAAATGATCTTTATATAACGGTGATATAAAAAAAAAAGAGCTAAGAACATGTCAGAACGATAGAACTGGTAATCAAAAGGCATGAAGAATGCCAGTTAATAGATCGAAAGAAGATCATTTTGTAGATGGTTTTTGTCGGAGAAGAACTGTGAAAAGAATATAGTTGTGGCGTGAATGGATCCATTTACTTCGTTTACATGACGACTTCAAAATTGATCTTAGATCGACTGGCAACTCTTATTGGAAGATTGACTTCAAATCAGTATCAAATTAACAGACGCTTGAAAACAAACTTTTATTTTCTAGGTTAGGTTTCGTCTCTGTTCATACTCGATTTTAAATTTTCAATTCGATCTGAAATCGATACACGTTTCCATCAAATTTTCGTGATCGGATCCGACTCAAGCCGCAGTCAAGTCAATCCGGGTTTATATGCACAATGTTTGGATTCAAGACGACTTCAAGTAGATCATGTAAACGAAGTAATTGCTATTTGAATCCTTTCAAATGATAATAGAAATCAAATAGTGTGAGAAATTACTTTATACATACCACATGCCAAACAACAAAAATATGATCTATTTTATACTTTAGCGAATTCTATGTTTATCTTAAAGAGCCGCTGGCTATTAAAAATTTTCGCTTGCATGACTTTTACCTTGTTGTCTTAGATTTCTTTTATTCGTTTTAATACTCGTATTATTATTATATTGTTTGGTTTTTAGTCTTGTTCTTTTTTTCCATCATCTCTATACACAATCATCGTCTTCCTTAATTCATTTCTTGGACATCAAGATCATAAGAAAAATGATTATACCCGCAACATACCCAATGATCAACAAAAAAAGAAAAACATATATATATATTTACTATTGCAATAGTTTGGAAATGAAGAACCCATGTAAGATGCTGTGTTGATGATCATGATAATGATAGAGGAAAGATCTGAAACCTAACCATTGATGTTGGTAGTTTAATTGGAGCGAAGAGAATTGCACCTTTCTGATGATTCTTGATTGTATGTTGTTATAGCGTAATCTCGATGAAATTTTTGAGGTTATTTTATTTTGTTTTTTGAATTTGAAATAATCATTTCTTTTTTTCTTTCCATTTCAATTTTGAACTATTGTTATGTCGCGATCTTATTAGTTGAACAAAAGAACTCAACGCCTTTAAATTTTCTGATTAGATTTTTGACCTAAACAAGTAATTGTTAACAACATAAAAACTTTAATGTTTTGCCAATTGTGAACCACATAAATAGAATGAAAGGTCTTGACATAATAAATACATTTAGAAAACATTTATGTTCTGTTGGCTATGAGCTTTCGAAGATTATCATTTCGCATAATTTACTTCGTTCTCAATTACCATATAGTCTTTTGTAAGTATTTCTTTTTTTTCTGATTTAAATTACAATTAAATGATATTATCGAACATAATTGAGTTGTTTACTGTCGACATAAGATTTGCATATTACTATTTCTAAAGAATATCAATATTTTGAAGTAATTCAATTCCGCATTAATAGCGGTTTATTTTAATTTAATGTACAAAAAAAAATAAGAAAGGTGATAATTGATATCGTACTCAATTATCGAAACTGTAATTTCTTTTTTGATATAAGAAATTGTAAATAATAAAATAACACATTTCATTATATTGTTATTTATATTTTTTTACTTGTCCACACTACGTGCTGGTCGTATACCAATTGACCTTTATTTTCTTCCCCGACTTTCAAATTCATCCATCCAGCAGAGACTTTACAGCAATAATAAGGAGAAAGGTTTACAATAATATTAGGTGATATCTCCTGGCACACTTCATTGAATAATCGTATTGATTGAGTTTAGACTTGATACAATAAGATTTTTTATAATTTCGAGCTTAAAATTGGGTATCATCCTACTCCTTTTCTTGTTAACTCTAAGAATCGTTTCATATTCATAAATTTGGGTATACCAAAGTACAAATTTTTTTTTTCCTTAAATTATAAATTTATATTTATTAAATTTAAGAAATAGGAAAAACCAATTTTATATAATTTGTGGAAAATAAACTATGGTATTTCCGTTATTTAAATGGGAATCCATTTTCAAATTATACTCCCTTCTTTTCCGCCATCGTATAAATAATTCAGTCTAATGCACTGTGTTTCTATTCAAAGTTCCTTTGATCTAATTAAATGTTAGTAAAAATTGTTTTTCAAAATATTTGCATAAAACTGAAACATTCAACCAAACAAATACTAAGAAAACATAAGCAAATTGAAGAAAATGTATATATAAATGCCGAAAATTTGAGAAAATACAATTCTAGTAGTTGGAAAAAAGGAAACTCTTTTAAAATGGTTTTTCCTAAGTGAGTTTATTACCCATTCTATATTTTTGTATTTGTTAACCGGGTTTTTCATAATAGTTAAAGTACGTAATTATTCACTTTCTTAAGGACAAATTTCAGACTTATTTGTCTTATGCTATGATCCGTTTGGAGCAGAAAAATTCAAACGCAAAAACGTATAAGAAAGCACATGACAAAACGAATGCTTAGAAGTGACCTTAAAATTTAAAAAAAGAGAAAGTTTTATGACAATTCTTTTAAATATGACATTTTTTGTTTGATATAAAATACCTAAGATTGAAACTTTCGCAAATGGAAGAGTGTACTACGGAAGAAGCTCAGATTTGATTCCAGAAATTGACAAACAAGTTTCTCAAAATGATTTAACAAAAATCATGAAACTTCCTGTATATTTTCAAAAGGATTCGCCAATGAAACATCTAATTTCGAAAGGACATTAGAAAAATGGAAGGAGTTCTCTTTTTGTGCTATATACAAAAGAAACGTACACGATTGTGAGAATTGTAATGGGCTAAATATATATACACATTCATTCGTTGCAAATCCTTGTATATTTTATTCCTTCAAAATAAATACAAAGAATACAGATTTTGTTAGAAATGGGATATGACCGAAAATATCGTACAATGGGGAGAAGTCTAATTCTACAAATGTCTATATAGTTTTTATCAGGCTAAGATAAAAATAGAAAATTGTATCCAGAATATACAAAAGTCTGGAGTAACAGTCAAAGGATTTGGGTGTATGTATTTTAAAATTTAAAACAAAATGCATTAAATTAATGTTTTTGAGAGCGAAATACAAAAATTACTTATGCATAAAATGAAATTCTATTTATTTGTATTTTATTATACTTGTAAAGTGTATTGTACTATATTAAATTTGTATAAATAAACTTTATTTCTAAATATTGTGTTTTCATACACTATTGCGTATAGTTATGTATAAAATATGAATAAAAATTATGTACATATATTATGATGAACTTGTTTATATGAAAACATCCTTTTTAGATGGAAAATTCTTCTTATCCTCAAGGGATATTTTCACACAATAAAATATTTTAGATGTTAAATTGAAGCCATTTAACGCCCATATTTATACAGTTTTTGAAAGAATGGAAAATTTTGAATTATTCGGAGATTTCATATTTTAATAGAAATGCATAACAACAAAAAAGGTAAAGTGTCGACTATTGTTGGTTAGTTTATGGTTCATTTATGTAATTCAATTATTTTAGCATAAAAAAGTAAAAACTGAAGTTTTTCATATATCAACAATTGAAAATGAATGAAACATTTTCCTTTTTTCTTGTGCTGTTTAAATTTTAATATTAAGGAAGATTTTAGGATTTTTTTTTATTATCATATGATATTTTTGCAAATACCGAATGACATCATGAATGAAAATAGCGCCTTAAGACTTATGCTCCATATAAGAAAATGATTTATTATGGCAGAGAAAACCTTTTGGAGGATCGAGTAACTGATTCCTGAATTCATACGAAATGTGCGGATGTAGATGTAGATTATCCTTTTGAAAATAAAAACAGGTAACATTAGTTCAGGGATTGATGACTTTAATGTTCTCAATAGCCAATGTTTTATGTCTTATTTTCTGTATTATACAATCTAAAGTATATTTGGATTAGTATTTGACTTTAATCTCTTATATCTCGAATAATTTTATAGCAAACTTAATGTATCAAGGCATTACAAATATTACTGTACATATTCAATAAAAAAATAATAACTAAAAGGCGATATTTCAGAATATTTGTATTATTGGGTATGGAAATTAAAAGTCATAGTTTTCAAGGATTTTGAACCATTGCTATTGCATGCAGACGTTTGCCAATACTGGATCTATTAACATTTAATGTTCTAGAGAATTCTTCAAGCCTTTGATGTGGATCTCCATTCAGTAATGTTTTCAAATCTTCATCTTGTTCTGAACGGTCTTTGCTTTACACGCCAAAATCACTACTTTTAAAGTGTTGAAAGCATTATCGGCATGTTGCATCAGATCAAGAAAGTTTACCATAAGATTCCAAAAGCAAACAATGACATTAAGCAGCACTTTTCTTTAGATTGAAACAAAAAAAAAAACACTTCCGCAAATGTTATTTTGATGGCATAAGAGCTGGCATTTTTAATTTAATAAAAACTGTGTTTTTTACACCTCACATAAATGTCATATACTAAATATTAGAACTTGTTAACAATACTTCAAATTAAATGTGTTGTCCTTTTAACTTAAATGCAATAATTACTGCTTACGACATCCCCCTATAAAAAAACGATGATTTTTAATTCCCATACCCAATATAATTTCAATACTATAGCACTCTCATTCGCAATGTTCCAGTTTCGCAGATCTACTTCTAATTATAAACATTAACTGTTGCCTAGTCAAACTTGAAACTTGAAATTCATTTAAAGAAAAGTTAAAAAATAATGAATTTTTAATTCAAATTATTAAATTTTTTTTTTTATTGTTCAAAAAGTAGACCTAATTATATTATAAGCGTTTCCGAATTACAGGAATCCACTTAGTAAATATATATTTTTAAAAAGAGGTTCATTAAAATATTATTACACAAGTTTAGGCCCTAACAAAAAAGGAAAAACTGTATAAAGAAAATTTTTTCGTTAGCAATAAAGCTCGATTTGGAATATAAACAACTCACCACCACCAGAATTAAACTTTTTTTTTCTTTTTTTCGTCACTCCTAAGTTACTTTCCTTTTATTTCACTTACTTTTAACTTTTCTTCTCCTTTTTGCTGTTGTTATAAAAGGTTCGTTTTCATTTCTTTTCTGTTGTCCTTAGAAAATTTCCACTCGACTAAATAAAGTCCATTTTTTTTTGTTTCGGAGGGTGTAAACCCAAAGGATTAAAAAAAAATGGAATATTTATAAAGAAAGTTTCACGAAGAAAATGATAGAATAAAAACCATAGACTTTGGTCTGGAATTTTTTTATTATAGTCATGACAAGAAGCTTTATTATCAAACTATTATATAGGGTGTTTTTTTTAAAGCGTGATAAAGCTTCCGATTGGGATAACGATTAATCCGAGCTGTCATTCTCACAGCTCTTTTTTATATCCAGAATAGTCTAGCAAATAATCATAAATAAACTCACGCTGGAGAACAGATCAAGAATCATCCAAATTTAGTTTGAAAATCGATCTTCTTCGACTTATACTTGTAGACTTATTTTATCACAAAATTGCGTTCAGTGACGAGGCTCATTTTTGGCTTAATAAACAAGATATTGTTCAAAAAGTGACCCGAAATTGGCCTCATAGAACGCGCTTCGTCAAGAAAAGTCGCAGCGGCAATATGCCTAAACTCATTTTTAAATAATAATGTCATGAATTGGTCTGTAGAATAAAATACAATTTTTGGTTAAAAGTTAACTTTTTGTGTTGTTTTTTGAATTCAAAGTTCTATCACGCTTAAAAAAAACACCCTATATGTCTAATATCAGATATCCTTGTAGCAGAATATGATCGGTATATACATCGTACCTCAATCTTAAACCAACAATAAGCTAAAATATGATATATATCTAAAGAGATGAGCGTATAGCCGAGACTGGAGGTGGACTGACTATGTTCATTTTATTGGTATATGCTTCCTTTATATACGTTTTATATTCCTTTCAGTATAAAAAATACTACATTCAACAGGGCTAACTGGCAATTTTCAATGCATTAAAACTTTTCTCTCTTTATCAAAATCGATTTACTTCATCGTACCTGGAACATAAAAATAATGTGTATGGATATACTCGAATGTACCATTAGTCTATAGATTTTAGAGAACATACAATATTTTTATACGAGCTACTTTTGTATAGTTACCACTCGAGGAACATAAAACCGTATATGAAGACATTCTATACACGATTAAAGAAAAATGTAGAGGAGTAAGATCAAATAGACGAATTCAAGGGGACTACCCTGTTTAATGACATCTCTTGAGTGATAAGTTTTAGTTATTGTTTATATATGAATGACATTTTGCTTTTTTTTCTCTATAGCTGAGTAAAAAGGAAAATTTTTGTATATCAAGATTTGATCTTCTAATCTAGTTTCCTTTAAATGTCTATATTTATATATTGACTCAATAAATTGTGAGAAGTATTCATCTTATTGAAAAGTGATATGACTTGAAAATTATATTTTGACCAGCGATTTAGCCTAACCTCTTTCTCCATCTTTCACGCAACTGGAAGATTCTATCCTCCCAAAATTTTTCAGGTTTCTCAGCATAAAATTACTTAACGTGAAATTTAATGTCACCCAACGAATTCAAGTTCTTACCCTAAAAGAATTTTGTAAGGTGAAACATCATATCGTTTTGCTGCTTGTTAGGCATTTTTGCTTTTCCAATAACAGAACAGCAGCAAGTAACTAAAATTCACTTTGCTGTGTTTCAAAAAGTACAAAAATGACAGGAATCAATTTATCTTGAAAAATTTCTAAAATGTCTTCTTTGAAAATATGTATACAAGTTATCGTTTTCAAATAACTTTAATCTGTTGAGATACGTTCCAATTTGATATTCAAGAAATCAACCCAAAATTTCCGAATAAGCCAATACATAACTAGTATTAAATAGTTACATATAGTATTACTACAATACATTAATTTAAATATATTCCTCATAAGTTGAATAATATTGAAATTTTAAGCTGTTTTCAATTTGATCCTTGCATTTTCTATATCATTATTTTGCATTTGAATGAAAGGAAATTTGTGCATATGAATTTTCTTAATAATAATGAAAACTTTCTGTTAGTTTAGTGAAATTAATTTCATTTATTTGTTTTGTTTTCCATACTTATGTATAAAGAAAGTCATACAGTACCAAATGTATATGTTGAAACATTCGTATGATGTTAGGCGCCACGATATAAGACGAAAACATTAAGCCATTTTCAAGCATTTAAAATGTTATTTGTTTTTTTTGTGTGTTTTTTTTTCTTGTTTTCTAAAAGATAGAAGAACAAAAAAAAAAACATATAGTACATATTTAAATATATACATATATATATGCTTAAGTTTTCTTCCTATTTTCTTCCTTTTCTTCATCTTGATTTTCATTCAGAAAACTCTTCATTTATAGGCGTATAAAAGTTTTTCTTCAGCTTTGTTGGCTTTGTGTTATCATTGTTGGCGGCATCCTCTTCTTCTATTCAACCCATAAATGAAAAATTCAGTAGAATGACAATATACTATGGTATTGTATATATAGTATAGTATAGTAGAGTAGAGTATGCTGAACTTTTTCTTATGACTAGGAAAAGACTTGAAAAAACAAAACCATCTTTTCTTATTCTTTTCCATCAACTTCTACTTATTCTATATTATTTTGAGATGTCTCTACCTAATCTTTAAATGCGAAATGAATCAATATGAATATATAAGGATGGAAGAAAAAAATAATATTAAAGTATATGACGAAGACATTATTTGAATGTGTTTACTCAAAATAAAGTAGCAAATAATATAAGTGATGAAAAAAGAAAAGAAAAAAATGTAAAAAATAAACAAAAATATAATTTAGAATAAAACACACGAATTTACCTTATTTTATATTCTATATTTTTATTTATTTACAAATCCTGCTTCTTATTTTCAGCTATTTCTTAATATTTTTTATTTCATTTCCTTCGTTATTTTAAAAGGTAACTAAAAAAAAAAAAAATCTATAGAAAGGATGCGAAAATATAAGACAAGAAAATATGGAAAATTTAAGAAAGGTTGTGAAAAACTTTCGAAAAAATACACTGTCAATGCATATACTTGAAGAATGCTTTCTCCATATAAACTGTTCTACATTAATTAATAAAGATATCTTATCTGATCACCTTATAACAGTGCCCCATTGTAAAGTTCAATTACATTAGAAAAATGCTTGTCATTTTTAGGATAAAATGTTTTAGTAGTATAAAAATTTCAGCACGTTTTCCTATTATGTGCTTTTTGGTTCTTTTTTACAGTGTCCTTTCCCAGATCATCACCAAATTAAATTCGCCTCAACAGAATTATCTAAGGAATAAGTATTTTAAATTTCATTACATTCGATTGAGAGGTTTTCAAGATAAAAATAAGTCTCAGATTTCACAAATCATCCTGTATCTCCTGATCACCTTCTTAGTTCAAAATCTGAAGCTGAACCGATACCTCAAGTTTCAATTACGTCGAATAACGAATTCGAGAGACATCATGTAAAGTAAATTTTGACATAGCCAGACAAACAGACCGACAAACAGATATTTTCTAAAAATTAGTTTATTAAAATCAAAACGTGAAGAGCCATCAAAATCGGAAGGTCGCAATTTTTTGCCATCACAAAGCTTTATTCCTATGAGAAGAAAGCAAAAACCATTCAAATACACAAAATTTAACCACGTAAAATTTCAGGCTCATATATTATAAACGAAACGGAGAAGGATTCGGTACGACTAAGTGCTGATGGAAAACGTAATATCAAAAAATGAAAATTTTCTGTTCTCATTCGATTATGCTGGAAGCAGTTTTTAGATATAATTTTATAATGTCCAGAAGATAATTTTTCTTTGAATTAAATTGAATTGAATTGATTTTCTTTTTTTATAGAAGTTTCATATGTTAACAATTTTTTATCGATAGATGAATTAGGATGCGGTAAAAACTGGCTCCATAAATCATCTAGAGATAGTATACTTGTATATTTACTAAGTTGTTCAATGGTGTGGAAATCTGTCTGAACCATATTTTTCCTTATTATTGATTATGGAATACCAGTACATAACTAGAGTACTGGGTTGTTTTTCATTTTGTTTCTTAGATATATTGAGAGTGGGAATTAAAAGTCATCGCTTTGCATGTAGAATTTTGCCAATAGAGGATATGTCAACATTTAAGGTGAGTTTTTTTTTAAAACATTCACCTGCTTCGGATCAAACCAGAATGTGAAAAAAACGAACAAGGAGTAAGAGCTGCAGAAAACTTAGATATTGGCAGCATATATTCAAACCAGATGGTAATTAAGGGGTCGAACGGAAAAAATGGAGCAGGAATTTTTTGGTCCAAGTAAAACCTGGTGTATGTTATTGTTGTATTCAATGCAAAGTTTTGACCTGGTCTGGTCACAACTTGTGAAAAAAACGCACCTTTAATGTTTTTGGCAATTCTTCAAGCTTTTGACATAAATCTTCATTGAGTAATGCTTTGAATTCTTCATTTCGAAATTATTTTGGAAGTTTTGGACGCACTCTAATCTATTATAAAACGATGGCTTTTTATTCTCATACACAATAGCTAAGACAGTTATTACGAATAAGAAAATTCAGGAAGATTTGAAACAAAAAGAAATTTTGTAACACGAAGAGAAAATCCAACACGTCTGTTCTTTTTGGTAGTTGTGCTAAAAAATAAATAAAAGCACAATGTATCCCAATTTTTTCCAGTTAACAGTTTTAACTAGTGCTGGCGCTCGTACATTTAAAATTTTTTTAGCAATTATTAAGTCAAGTTCTCAATTATTTTAATCGAATATTTTCGAATCGAAATTATGTCTCCTATCGATTTTGATCATTGTATATATCAAAAAATCAAAAATTCCTTTACACATATTGCGTGACCTTTTGTTATTAATAATAGGAATAATAACCGTAATAATAAAAAGGTAATTGATGTAACCTTTAAATAGATACTTACAATAATAATCATAATTAAATTGAACAATTTTATTTTTTGGAAAGAAATCAAACGAAACCACAAAATCATCATCATCTGATTTTTATAAGAAGATAATGGAAAATTTTTTCATCTTGACTTTTTATTATCATAAAAATATAAATGGTCCATTAGAGATCATCAAGTAAAAAAAAAACGAAGAAATATGAAGAAATTACTAGGTCCAAAAATTCTGTCTAGAAATACTGTCGATTATTAACGATGAAAACAAACATTAAAATCGATTCGTATATAAGAACCCCCGCGGAGTTTATACGGATTTTTTCGTAGATCATTATAGAACCATCAAAATGAGAATAAAATCTTCGGTGAGGTCTAAATTATTATGATTTTCAGTTAAGAACGATTTTCTTTTTTTTTTTTTTTTGGACATACAAAATTTCCAAAATCAAATTAATTCATCCAATTTAGATTTGACCATATCTTAAGGTAAAATATGAAGATAATTATTAGTGATGACCGGGCAAAAATTATGTTTAATTTTATCCAGTAAAAATTACGAAAAAGGTTTTACTAGATTTTATGAAAATTCATTGATTTTGAATATTATGTATACGTCAACCTTAAAACAAAAGGTATTAAAAGTTTTAAATTATATAAGATTTAACAAAAATAACACACCATGAAGATTTTCGAAAATGGAAAATTCTAAATCTTAAAACATTTAAGATACAATAAACTTTGGGTCACATATATACATGATTACAGGTTATATGATTATGATATGAAGTTTTTGCTTGAGATTTAATAATGCTATAGAACAATAGTTTATATTGTAACTATTATAATACGGATATGTTGAACCCTTTTTGGTATATATAGCTAAATAATACCGAAAGAACCATTCACATCAAGATGTTGTGAACAATAATTTTCGTATGAATATATATGATAATGACTTGCATGATACTATCGGGAATGTATTTAAGGAGGTATGTACCGAAATGTACACACAATTCGATATACACTATAAATGCTTAAGCATATGAGTTAAAAAACCCTTGGTGCGGTTTGATATTTAACCAACATGTCAATCAAATTCCCATTTGGATCTAATGTGGTCGATTAATATGAGGAGTTCACATTTCGTACATTAACATTTGATGAGGTTATTTTTTTTACACTTTTTCCCAACTATTATTTCGTAGATATGAGTATAGTAGTCTTTTCCAATACTATAGCATTGGGAAAAAATGCTTTTGATTCTACTTTATGATGTATAATAAAATCATGTGCCAAGTTAATTACTTTTTGGAGCTTCAGAATCAGCAAACCAATGGTCTCTGCAATCATCATTTAGTGCAATTATGAAACAACAAGCTAAAAAATGGATGCGAATTGGTAGTTTGAACTTGTTAATATCTAGTGTTTTTATTGAAGGTATCACATTTTAAATTGTAGAAATTCGATATTAAAAATATAATTAATATTTGTGTAGTTAGAATAATAATCAAAATCAATAGAATATATAGGACCTTTGTTGCTAGTGAGACCATTAAGACGGAGGTTATTTCACTCTTCTTGGATCTTCGCAATTATTTATTTTACTTTGCTTATATGGAAGAAAATATGATTTGCTATTCCTTACCATTTTCTATAGGAGAATTAGTTATTATCGAACATACCAAAATCATTGGAGAAAGATCACTAAATATACATTTTGTCATAATTTATGAAATATCTGCTAAAGTTTGTTGGTTAAATTTTTGTTTAGGTCTACTGCCTAATATTTAAAATCCTTCCAAACAAAATAATATTCACATTTCACATTAGGGTACCAGTTTACATAGAAGATGTACCATTTTATGTATTTGGATCAATTCGCCGCAGTATAACATACAGCAATATAGCCATTAGTACAAATTTCATACACATTGGACGATCTTCCATAAGAAATGAACCATGTTTAATTCAGGAATGAGTAGCAGTGAATCAAATGTCTAATTTTCCTTGATTTGAAGATGAAAGCGATAAGTAAATTATTCTTATTTATTGGACAAAGTCTCATTGTTTCCAAACCTAGTTGCAGTTCTTTGGTATAATGCAGAATACCCGAGATACATTGCTATTTTTCGTATTTCGTTCAGTAAAAATTTTGCCATTCTTAAATGGGATTTTGCTCTATGTTACATCACTATGTTACTACAAAATAATCCGTTTTTTTTTTGTCTGCCAGTCCTTTTATACAACAATAATATGTACTTTAAGTTTCTTGCCTGATAGTCCTTTTAAATTATATGCCCATTGTCTTCTGAATAAATATATAGTATTAGGATATCATATAATTATACATATATATATATATTTAGTACAATTAAAGTTAATTAAAGATTATTCTGAAAGATATATGAGAAATTGAAATATGGTGCCCTTTCCATCAAGTAGATCATTTTGAAATGGGTCATCATAGGTATTCATGAGAAAATAATTTATTTAGTCATGTGATTTTGTTTTGTTTGAAATATATCTAATAAATTTTTTAAAATAAACCCAAAAATTTAAATCAAAACCATATTAAAAATTTATTTCTGTTCAATATTTAATTTTTCATTGTTCCAAAAATTTTAATTCAACCAAATCTAAATATATATATATTTAATAACTGTTTATATTTGAGTATAATAAACTCCTTTCAAATAGTCAGATTACAAATTGGTTTCATTGTCCTTCTATTCATTATCCGATTTTGATTTGTACTATAAGGCATAAACAAAAGGGTTGGCTCTACTATTCGGGCATTATATCTTATCAACCCATTGAATTTTATAGAACTTATAATAAAATCCCTTCTTGATGGGATTTCTTGAACCTTTTCCTCTCTCTTTAGATAATAATAAATACAATATTATTTTATAGAAGGAAATGAGTTATAAATTATTGAGAACAGTTCGAAACAAGGGAACGGTCTTTTTTCCTATTGTAACATACACCAGAATGGATATTAAATGTATATAATGCGAATGGAAAAATCATTTCGTTTTAATTTGCATATTAAACAGTCAAGTGATATTACTAACCTAATATTTATCATCATGACTTCATGATGACGTTAGAAACCAATTATATTACGAGTGACGAGGTGTTTTTGTTAATTTAAATATTGCTATATATGAAGGGCTTAGTGTCATAGAACCCTAACCGACAAAAGATAATATCTGAGAACATGGGACTAAAGTTATCGATGGTTTATGTAACCCAATCTTACAAAATTAACTATTTTTTCAGATAAATGTGAAGACAACGTATGTTGATAAAGAAAAGAGACATACTACATTGGAGCTTAATACGAATTCGGAAAATCATTACAATTTTTAAAGCATACTCATAGAAATAAACTTCCAAATCGCCTAATTTTCGCTACTAGGATTACGTTCTAGCACCTACATCGAAGGATCATAAGAGGGAGAAGTTTACTCTGGAATAAAGAATTTTTTAAAAATTTCAGGCTACTCTGGAACTAAGGCCTTCTTATTGAATTCGGGGATTGTTATTAATTGTAGATGACGACATATGGGATTCCCCCTTTTTTTAGAACTTTCAAATTATATCATATTTTAAGTATCCACTTTAGGGATTTCACTATCGAGCTGTTTATAAATTTATTTTCATTATATTTAAATATAATTCTGAAATATACATTTCGTTTAATATCCATGTCATAATCGTTCGCGAAACCAAATATTTAAATGAGAAAATATTAAAATGTATTTTTTTGTTTTTATAAGTATTTAATAAATTAAAATCTCAAGATAATTATTTATATTGCGAGCAATTTACACATATAGAAACAGCCTTGAACTAAATTTGTTTTTCTCATACAATACGGGAAACTTTAAAAAATACTATATATTCAGAATCATAGAGGTGTAGACGAACATAATCCTATCATATTCAAACCCTCTTAATTTGTCTTGAAAAAATAAATAAACAAAATTTGTTTTTATTTTGCTCATATCATGCCTTCTATCAGACCTTGTCGCGTTATCCTTTTACAATATTATGAAGTATCCAACTTATACTAGCTGGAATCATTATAAACAGCACACGTGCTGGTACTGGTATATCATTGTACCAATGGAAGATTTCATCATATATGTATAAATGTTCCTCCAAAAAATAGAAATAACAAAAAAAAATTACATAAATGAAAATGAAGAAGGAAAAATAGCGATATCATCATGATCATAGACATAGAATTAGTAAATAAAAGAATGGTACGGAAGGATGAGATAAATTCCTTTTCCTATAACGCCATAGCTGAGATAATCTCAGAGCTAATACTTAAATGTTTTTAGTTTTACTAGTCGAGTATATCATTCCTTTTTTTGTGGATATACGAGAGTATACATATATCTAAGCTACGATATATTTAAATGAGAAAATGGAAGGAAAATTAGGGATTAGCTAGCAAGCGTTCATATATGAAAATAATCCTATCATGTAGAAGAGAAAAAATACTACCTATATTTATATAAAATCAATTTGAAATGACTAAATAGTGGTTTAGTTAGTATCATAGAACATTTTCATTTTTATCGTACAATACTATTCATTTAGGTCAATGCTTATTTAATGTGTATGATAAAAATCTGGGTTTTAAAAAAGTTTTAATTTTATATAAATAACTTGAAAATTAGCCTCGATTCTTTAATATTGATTTCAGTAAATTTATCTTTATTATATTATTGAAGGCAAACCAGAGAATTTGAATAGACTTTAAGCATTACTCAGGGTACAGCGCGAGGAATTTGTCTATTCGTCGCACCCAGATTGTCAATTCTGATTAATAAAGATCAAGAAGCTATGCAACGTCTTTGTGAGATTAAGCGATGACCTTTTTCGCCTGATAATTACGTAGGAATATCCCCAATCTAGATATTTATGGTCAGCATGTGTCAGGACTTGTCTTTTCGTTCAATAGTTTTAAATAATTTAGTACCCAATTTAAGCAAGACATATCCTTCGAAAGTTTAATTTTTTTTTAAAGCAATTGAATACTATAGTATGTAGCATTGCTTGAATTGAAACATTTAAGTCTTTAGTTTAATTGACTTTAAGTTTTACATGAAAAGAAAAAACTTATGTAATAAGAGAGCTCTATTTGTTAGATTTAATTTATTTCAAATTATTTTTAAATTAAATTTGAGTTTATTCAAATTTTGAATTTTTTTGTTTAAAAAAAAATTACAACTTTAAGTAATTCTTTAATGACTTAGTTAAGAAACAAATTTTTGGTGTTTCGTTTTCTTTTTCTAAAAATAAGATACAAAAACTAATTCAATTTTGAAGTGTATTCAAACTTTTTTTTCTATCGTCTTGTGGTTACTATATGAAAACTTTATTTTCATGCTCCAGAAATTCCAAGAAATTCTAAAGTTTAGTACTTTACTATCATATAGAAATGTTATTTGAAAATTTAACCTTAACAAAAATACTCCTACAATACTCCTTCTAAGTATACTTATACGAATTAATTTTATTTTTATATACTATGGTGGAATAATAAGGTAGTTTTATCTAAAATTTCTAACTCATAAAACGAAACAGGGGCGGGCGGTCAATCAACAAAATTTCGTACTGACCAACTTTCCTTGCAATGTCTGGAAGGATTTTAAACAATAATTTTAAGAAAAATTACCTTTCTTTTATTCTACTGTGTTATCTACGTACCGGATCCTTTTCTAATTCCCGATCTGCCCCTGGGAAGACTTTTCCAAAAATAGTATCAATACAATTGTGGTACAGGAAAGAATCAACATCTAGTTCAATTTTAAATTCTATACGTCTGGTTACTATCTGATAACTTAAGACATTGCTGTAAATGTTATATTTTTAGCACATATGTTCCAGTATCAGTTATCCTTTGACTAACAAGTTAGGACAGCATGACTGTAATATGATTGCTATATAAACAGGAGGATATAAACCGATTTTAATTTTTTGAATGTCTTTTTGTTAAAGTTAACTTTAAATTTATAAAATTTGTCTATACGTTGATGTATAGTTTAAAAATAATGTGTAATATGATATATTATTAATATAAGAATTTTCATCAAAACTTTATCAAACGATATATAAATTTTCTCACATTTATTATTAAGTCGAATTATTACATATTATAAGTTTAGTACTTAAAAATGAATCTGTATTAATTTTAAGTACAATCAGAGAAATGTCGTCGAGGATGGTCGAACATGGAATACAACAGAGGTTAGTACTATAATTTAAGTTATATAAGTAGAAATCTATATTTTTATTGAAAGGAACAGTTCCTATATTTACGAAGGAAAAGGACAAACTTATGCGTGGACAAATAGTGAAATTAAAACAAATAATATTTTGCGACACGGCTATTAGAAGTATTGCTTTAATTAAATAAAACAAAAAGAAATAAAAATAATAGAAAAAAAGTACCAAAATCAGGTAAGATTCAAAATTCAAACCAATTTTCTATTAATTTTAAATACTGCAATAAAAAACAAAAGTTTTGATTTATGCCATCTATTATCTGGAATATAGTACTAAATAACTATCGTTAAATTAGACCTCGATAAAAAACATTCCTTAAATAAGCCGGTATAAAATGTACTATATGGTAACCGTATTTATTTTTCCCCCAAAAAAAACACGGCTGTGGTCTTCTTCTGATTTTCCTCTAGTTGGTTTTTCCACAAATTTGGTTATTATGATTGGAGATAGTTTCTACAGATATTTTATATTTCCTGAGAATTTTTCTGCTTGAAATTTGAGAACATTCTAATAAGTATTATTTATTTTCTAATGGAATTATAAAGTTGTCCTGTTGCTTCTAGTAGCAATATTATTATTAACGAGTTTTAAAAGATTCTACTTTAAAAATATAAAACTTTAATGAAATCTGAATTACATATTATATACCACTTTCATTGTCAGTTAATTGATATAAATTAGATATTTGACAGAAGTATCTAAGGTGTAGTTCCAATAAATTCGTTATATATCAAAATCCCTTTCCGATAATTTATATGTTCTTAAAGGTGTTCATGCATTACAAGGTATCCTTTTTAAGTGTATTTAGAAAGATATTCGAATAGATGTATCTATCTATAGAATTTTATATTACAGTGACAACAGATGGGCATAACTGTATAAGAACACCATTTATTATGTATATGTAGATAGAGAAATATACATAGAGTATGTCCTAGGCATGTAGCATAATATATAAATATCGGAAAATTTGTTGTGTATTTATAAGGAGATGTACATATATGATTTTATGTTGATATTATATGGCTCCCACAATTGATTTATATTGGCAGTTAATTGCCTCCGGGGTCGAAACCCGAAACGCAGTAAATCATGTGCTAACGTGGTTTTTATTAGGTTCGTATATAAAAAAATATACATTTTAAATGGTTATAAGGAAAATTTGTGATTGAATATCACGCAAAATAAAAGAAAGAAAAAAAATACGTAATTTGTTTTTACATTTATTGGATAATAAGTTTAGATAAATAATAATATATGTATATATATTGCTGCTATCTTAAATATGAAAATTAGATCGATTTAGGCTGAATAAGAAAATATAAGAAAATATACGACTTTCGGGGTAAAATATCATATTATTAAAAGTAATTTATCTTCGAAGTTTTAATATATATATTTTTAAATATTTTCTTTGTAATTCACATAAGAGGGTAAGGCTGACTGATGAAAGGAAGTTTTGCTAAAAAAAGAGTTTCCGAAGTTTAATAAACCGCATCCATATTGGAACGAATGAAATTGTTTAAATATTGGAATAAAAATTGTAGCATTTTTTTTTGCTTTTTTTTTCTTATACTATACAACAACCCAAAAAACACGATTAAAAATATTTACTTTTAATTACAATTTTTAGTCAAATTCATCCATTAAAAATATTTGTTTCATTTTTTTGTTATCTTAAACTTTTTATTTGAAACGCGACAAAACAATTTCTTTTAAAGACTAGAAAAAATAAAATACAATCAAAATACGAAAAATACATCTAAAAGGAATTACTAAAACTCAACTTTAGTTGTTTCAACAAAAGTCTATATTAATCTAATTAGAAACTCATTCCTAAACAGGTCAAACTTCAGTTGCTGGAAAAAAGTTCAATTCTTATAACTCATACCCGCCAAATTTTCAATTTTTTAAAACTAGAGTATTTACTTATTTGGACTATGATTGAAGTTAGGACAACTGAGTTACATCGAATATCTTAGTTAGAAACGCCGATCTACTACAGTTCTCTAAAAGTTCAATTTTATATTCAGAATTATTTTTCTCGGTGTAACGAAGCACATAACAAACTACCACAATTTCAATGTAACGTTACACTGTACCAAAATCCAGATTTGATAAAACGTTCATAACGTTGAAAAAATGATTTTAAGACAATGTTTAATATATACAATTTATAGTGGATTTTTTTTTTGTAGTGAATCTTTTGATTTCACCACTATCCTTTTTTTCTCGTTCATCGAAAAAATATTCCTTTTTACAACTTTGCAACATCTTTTTTTTCGTAGAACGGTCGAAACTAACAATGTCATAGAGTTCTATGGTATTCTTAAAATACGCTTTTAGTTTCTCAAAATCCCCTCGACAAAGATTCATAAGTTTATGATTCAACAATTCAGGTCACGAAATAATGTTTTTATTTCTGCACTAATTTTTTCGCGTATTCCTCAATTTAGACAAGGATTCATACATTCAAATTATATGCTGTGTTTTTTTCTTACTACTTAAGATACACTTCTTTCGACCAAAGAATTTTGTTTTCTTGTATTATCGTCCTGCAAAATATTTATGTCTGGTTATGTTTTTCATTTCAGGGTTGTTGCATTTCCTAAACTGAATGTTGGATAAAGTGCAGATATTGTATAAACAACCTCATTTTATTAGCTATTTTTGATACTTGAATACAAAATTACTCCCAATTCAAACAACCTGTATAGATTTTCTTAGCATGAGTTTGTTTTCTTTTGATTTTCCTCCCAGGTTATATTTTCTGGTAGAAAGAGGATTTAATAAATTATGCCGTATTATAGGGTAAAATAGGATTGTGGGTGGTAAATATTTGGTAAAAGCAAGAAATTTTCCTTTAAACATAGACAACTTTTAGAAGGTAAAAAATTCAAACCAGTATGTACAATATACGGCGAAGTATTTTTGAAAAAGATGAATGTAAAATAAAAAGGATTTTCTATATGCACGTTCTGTTTCTAAATATATAAAATAAAACAGGAACTATGGCTGTATAAGATTGAAAGAAACCAAGAAAACCTCATCAAAAGAATGGTAAGTTTTGGGGTTGTCTTAAGATGAGGATGAGAGATAGCATGGAACAGGAATATAAACAGGGTTAAATATACATTCCATTTAAAAGACGTATACAGACATAAACAAGTACTTTTGGAAGATGGTTTCATGCTTTTTTTTGCGTCTATCAATAAGAGAAATCTGAAAGTGCCGTACGTGACCTTTTCGTTTTTCTTATACCGTTTTTCATGGCAAGAGAAGTGAACATATTTCATGACCACCTCTGAAAAAAATATACTACTATCCATTTTAATTTTTTTTTTGCCATCCTATATATTTTCAAACATCCTTTTATTCAAAGTGGTGCTTCCCTCTCCAGTTTTTGTCGTTCATTCAGTTTTATTTCGTGATTCCATTAAAATAGTTAGGTGCTTAATGTAACTTGGAAGTCAATAGAATCGAAAGAAAAACACCAAGCTCTTTTGAAATGGATTATTTCCTTTAAAAATATGACTTATTTTCTTTATTGTAAAATACATATTTGGAAAAATTTAAATGTGATGAATAGAAGACAAATTTAATAAAATTTTCTTTTCCAAAAGTATTAAATATAATTTCTTTGCATTTTTCAATTTCCCAAAATTCAAAACTGCAAATTCAGCAAGGTCTGCTTTAAGGAATTTCAAAGATAGATTAGATTATAAGGAACACATCCTGTCTGTAATGTCGTATTCCAGCATAAAAATCCCTTCATATCGTATCTGACCATAGTGTAAATAAAGTTTGTGTGTTTAAAGGTAACTTCAGACTACATGTTTTATCATGTGTCCTCCCATTTTCCCAATTCAGCCAAAAATTAGCTATTAGTTCAGACTTTCTGAATGAAGATTTTTGACACAACTTATACGAAAGCATATGACAAACCTGATAAACTGAAGGCGTCTTAAGCAAATGAATTCATAATCATCATCAATTTATAGTCAAAACGAACTATAGACAAATAATTCTAAGTACATCTTACTCATAGCGACTATTACTGTCTTATGATTCACAGTTTAGCTCCTGCTCTTCAATTCCAGATAGAACACAATTACCTACAAAATCGCAACAAGTGCATATTAAACTGACATATGTAATTAAAACATTTCTACAAAAGAGGTATTTGTTAATTATTGAAAAAATTGTAATTACTTTTAATACGTTCAGATTTTTAAAGGGTTAGGTACTTCCCTAATCTCTAAACAATATGTTAAACCATTCTAAACAAATTTTATCCAGTTTAATCCATAAAAAAAGTTTCATCGCTTTATACATTTTTTTTCTATTCTATCTAACTAAATACCCAACCGCAAAATCCCCATTACATACGTAAAGACTAATTGAGTAATTGCCACATTGTAATCCAATTAGTTGCAGTGTAAACGCATTCGCTTATCCAAAAGCCGATCCCTATAAATCAATTAATTGACTATATACCAAAAGAGTCATTCTATGTTATTACATTCACATTTATAGGAAACTCATTCTGAAACTGTTCCATATTTCGATAATTGCGGGAACATATACATGCTCCAATCATTTTACTTAATCCCTTTAGATTGTTTTTTTTTTTTGTATAGAATATACTATAGGTCTTTTTATTCCCACAATCAACAATTAGTACCTAAATTGATGCTTTATGCTCGTATCTATATAAAAAAGAATAAAAAGGCTAATAGGCAACGGTTTTTCTTTCTTCTAATTTAGTGGTCATTCCAATACATTAAATCTTTCGAGTTATGCCAACATCAAAAGGCATAAATAAATTGTCATAGACTAGGAAAAAAACCCTAGACCTAATATTGCCACCATACCGGGTTCATTTTTGTCACTTTCTACAGAAACATAATTTTTTATTGCCCTTTAATATGAAATTATGATCAAAGAAATGAGGGTCAATAAATTGCGTGTAATATACAGTGAACATTTTATTTATAAGAAAACACATCCAAATACTGTTAGTAGTTACATCTTGGCCGATAAACGTAATTATGATGGCATGTTAAAAAGAAATTACTTAATGAAAATATTAATAATAATCAACCAAAAAAGAAAATAATTAATATAATTATTTGTAAATGTAATTATTTAAATTAAAACCTAAATGCTACAATTTAGATTATTTTGAATATCTTGAAAATGTTGAAATCTTGTTTATTAAATAACTACTCTTATTTTAAATGTAAATTCATAAATTTATTTAGTTTTCTAATTAAATACAGTTGCTAAAATGTTCTGTACAAATGGTACACAAAATAATCTAGTTAATAGGGAAAATAATTTGTCTTTGAGAAAACTAGGTAACAGTTGATTCATCTCGAGGTACTTTTTTCAATCGGGATTTTTTTTTTACAGTTTGACTCAGATATTCATTATCATTTCATAATGGAAACACTTACACTGGAACAGCGTCTCCAAATGGGCCTTTAAATAACTTAATGATGACTCGCTGTTTTATCGCAGAATTTTGTATAGGGATGAGGTTCAGTTCTGACTAAATGGATACGTCAATAGGTAAAAATACCGTAAACAAGCCGAAGAGTATCAAGAGTTACCGTTATATTCAGAGAAATGGTTTATGGGCTGGGAGAATCATCGGTTCATATTTGTTCAAAAATGAGGATGGTCCTAACGTAACCGTCAATGGCATCATGATAACGGAGTATTTGCCACCTGAAATTCAAGCCCATAATGTCGGTGATATCTGGTTTCAACAAGACGGCACTACTAACCATACAGCGCGTAAAATAATGAACATTTTAAGAAATCATTTCGGTGAGCAATTGAGTTTACCTTTTGTACCAGTGAATTGGCCTCCTAAATCGTGTGATATCATACTTCCGGATTATTTTCTTTAGGGTTATGTGAAGTCTAAAGTCTATGGGAATAAACCAGCTGCGATTGATGCCTTGGAAGGAAACATTACTCGCGCTATCAAAATCCATTAATTGCATTGAAGTACCATGTTAGGTATTCTATTTCTTTAAAAATGTGGATTATGTAATAATGCGAGGTCGGCAAATTAATTTAGAAAAGAATTTCTATATAAGATAATTTCCTTTTTTTGTGCAAAACTGTGACTGCGAAAGAACGATCTTCAAAATACCAATTAGAATACATTACTCTCAATTATTCCAATATGAAAATGAGGATCGTCTATAATTTACAAGAAATTACCTTGTTTTAATCAAAAGTGGAATATTTTTTAGAAAGACAACAAACAACTTATGAGAATATATCATTTTTGATGAAAATATTGTTCATTAATGAACATCAAATATATTGCTGGATGCCATCTTTGTCATCCTACATTATACTATTATCACTAAATATGAAATAGAATTCGTCATTCATTTCCATTCTGATTATATACTCATATATGTAGTGTTCTTCCGTCATTATCATCATTTAGATGTCGTTTTTGAACATTGCACATTCAATATTTATGCTTTTAAAAGGTTTATGATTTAAAGATTTCTGCACGTATGCTTCCCATAATAAATTAATACTAAAACAATAAATACAAATGTATATATTTAAAACTTTGTTTCTTTCGAAATATATAAATGTTTTTTTGAACGTGTAACAAATATATATATTCGAAGAAAACATTAAAATCTGACTAAGATCACAATTTTTTTCGCTATATTATAGTTCAATGCACTAAATACTCTAGTTTGTTATATAGCGGAATAACGTCTTTTTCAATCCACATCAATACTACATACATATATGTATTTAATATTATCGTGGATTTGTCATTTAATATTATTCATGTACAATATATACAATATATGAAAAGTTCCTTCATCTTTAGTAGGCGATAGTCTGAAAGAAAATGCATTAAAATTTCTACTCCAAAGAATGCAACGGTGCCGTAGGTATTGTATTATAGTTACCACTTGCACTCAATTCTACATAATTCATTTATGAATATATTAGATATATATAGTAGAACTAAAACTGAAAATTCTATTTTATATGTACGATAATTATTATATATGTAACTAAATCGAATCGATAACTTTACAAATACGTTAAAAAGTTAAAAGAAATCACAATTCCAACAGGACATATATGTACCTGCATGAAATGCACTTGTATATTTGAAATATTTTAGTACTATTGTAGAATAGAAATGGTTCATACTATATTCTTATTGCCACTTTTCTGCAGAGCTCATGTTAAAACCTACCGAGATTTATGTCTTCATGAGGTTGCACTATTATAAAATAGTCTATGTATATAGAGTTGTTCAATTGCTCACTTTATTTCTTTCATATATACATAGTATAGTTAATATTACGTTTTTAGATATTCCGTTTGCATTCAATTTTTAACATATATCAGACTACATATATTGTAAGTACGACATTTTATTCGTATTTCTCTCTGATGTCAGACGACTTTTTCGTATATAACATAACGTTTGGTATTATGTGTTCTCATATATAACTTTGGAACGATTAAAATTTATCAAAAGATTTCTGCAAACTTCTAGAAAAAATGCGATTGAGAGTGGAAAATTGTGATAAGAACCGGTAAACTGTAATAAATGTATCACGGGGAAAAAAGTAAACGAAATTCACGCTATTCCTTTTATATAATATGATAAATTATTAGATGAGATTTTAATGTTTCAATATTTACTTAAAGGTTAATCTAACTTTTAAAACTGTATAATAACATTTATATTTTTTTTTCGTTCCATCGATAAGAAAGAGGATAATAATATTTACCAAGTATAGGGTGTAGTCAAGAAACGAGATATTGGAAAATTCAAAAATTCTTAAAGAAATTCAATTTAAAATTGAAAATCATGAAAGTCAAAAATTAAAAAAAAAACATGCGTCAAAAAAAAAAATGTTTACCTTAGACAAATAACGTCCATTTCCACCTAAGATAGGAACTTGACTAACTGCTGATAAGAGTAGTTGTATTATTTTATAGTTTGTTGAGTGTTTTTTGAGTGTTTTTTGAGTCCTTTTTGAGTTTGTTTTTTTTTTGAGATCTTTTTTGGAGCCTTTTTTGAGTTTTTTGGGACAAGTCATATTTTTTGTGGATTTCGAATCTTCGCGAATTCTCTTCTTCAAATTAAAATATACTATTTTGAATTAATTCAAATTAATACTATACTTGTATATTTAATTTAATGTATAGGGATATTTCCTTCCTTAAAATCAACTCAGTTAAATGTATGTCAGTATGAGGACAGTAATATCTGAACGTAAACTGTTCATAAATCCTATTTTGCAACTTTGTATTATTACATTATTATGAGGATCGATTTCGAGTAACATAAATTGTCTTAATAGGAGTTTGATTACAAGCCTAAAAAGCTCAACACTAGTTGCATCATATATATTCCAACTATTCTTCACCTGTTTATATCCGTAACCGACGGATTTTGGTAAAAATAAGCGAGGTTGGAATTAAGACATTTTACGTTACTGGAAATTTTTTGTTTCTCAGGATAGAATCAAAAACTTCATTATTAAAATATGTACTAGCGTCTTACCAACTAAATAATGACCCATTTCTCTGCCTCATTCTGTGCCTTGAAGGTTCATTTCACGTTATCTATTCTTCCACGCCTGATAACTTTCAAACGAAAAAGTAAGAACAGTCGTTTACCTTACTATATACATTAAAGCATCTGTTCAAAATTTATTGAATAAAGTATTGAACCCGAAATCTGATAACAATACTTCAGTCATCACATCACATATTTTGAACGTTTTCTTTCACTCCATTAAATTCTTGAAATTGTCTTTTGAAGTTATTAATTCCAAGTAATATATGTGAAAGTATATAATAAAAAGACAAAAAAAAAGAAGTCTTCCTTCTAGCGACAAAATTTCCTATATAAATAGACTTTAATTTCATTGTACTCCATCACTATCACCACTGTCGATAATCGATTCCAGTAAGGACACTTGAAATATTTTCGTATGCCAATATATTGTATTTAATCTTCGTATTTCGCTCCCATTCCAATGGAAGTATTATTTCGTAATTTTCCTCTTCGTTTTTTTTTTCCTTCTATATATTTTCTAAGAGTTTTCCTATGCGTGCAAAGAATTTCCAAAGGTTAATCATATCGACTTACAAAAATATGAAAAAAAAAAATGGAAATAACACCATATCGAATAAGCTTACAAATATGCATGATTGCCCCTCGTATATACATATATGTATAATGGTTATGGAATTGTGGTGGATAAGTTGTATTTTTGTGGGGTGAAGATTTAGTACTTAAAAATACGCATGTATCTATGAATTTTTTTTATCCATAATCCTACACAAGTTGTTTGAATAATTCTGAAATTCTGAAAATATTGCAATTTATGGTCTGGAAATCCTCCTGTAAATAATGAAGAGATGAATAACATCATCCTGATAAAATTTCGGTATGCGTTTCGAATATCCCGAAATATTGTCAAATCGTTAACAGCATAGATGTAGACTCTGCAAAGGAAAATCATATTCAAAAGAGTAAAGTGTAATATGTCCTATTAGGGTGTGTTATTTGAGATTAGTGAATCCCTTTTAAATATTCCGCGATTCAAAATAATATACTCACAACACTCATACTATTTAGATATTGCTAAATTTATTCCAAAATGTTAATGATATTGTGGGGATTCTTTGGAAATTTTATTTAATTGGTTTGGGTATCAATTGTTTGAGATTTTTGACTTCTTTTACTATAAAATGATATTTAAATACGGGTTTTTCTTATATTATATACTTCTATATAAAAGTGAAAGGGTGACTTAAGTACTTTTAAGAAGAGTTTTTTATTCCTCACAAGTTTATTTATGTAAAGGATTGGTGTTTCATAGTATATTGCTAAGAGAACATAATTTTACAATATAGAATGCACATTTTTCTGAGGAAGCTTCCATTTGGGTACACAAATATGAGTTAAAAATAAAAATTCTATCATTCGAGCTTCATTTAATAATTTTAATATAGAATTTAATTTTGTGAAAATTGCCTGGAAGTGCAGTAATTATTTCAATTCTTCACAGGACAGAACTGGGTCAAATGGCACGTCTATTTCGTCTAAACTATCACTCACTATAAAATGAATTGCCCAAGTGAAGTATAGTATAGGGACCATGTTTTAAAAGGGTTTAAACCGATGTCACCATGTGATAATACATAAGTACGGTACCTAAAACTCAACGCTGATTGGAATGATTAAAATTCATCACCAAAATGAAATTCAATTTTTAAAATACGTTTCTTTGATTTGATATTTTGCATTGCAACTGGATGAGTACAAGTTAATCCTGAATTTAATTTGGGTATTATTAAATTTGAATCAGAAGTATATGAGACACTTCTAGGTCCTACTAATATTTACTTAGATATAAGAATTATGTATTTGCTCAAATATTAAATAGATGCCATTAATAAGAAATTAAACTTCTTGGGTCACCTAAAATGTTTGTTTAAAAGCTCATTAAAAACTCTACCCATTTCTAATTCATATCAAAAGCAAACAAATTTATTATATTTTATAAAAATTATTGTCACTTGGAAATCAATAAAAATATGGAAACAATTGTTGTTTTCCATTTCGGGTAAATATAAAACGGTTGTACATTTTCATTTTTATAGATGGCGAATAAAAAATGTTGAGAAATAAAAAATTACGACATTTCGAATTAAGGAAGTAACTTAGAAAAAAAAAGTGGAATTTATTCTGTATTTATGGAAAAAAAACGCCATCTATATATGTAATGTTTTCGTTATGTGTTTTCCTTATATATATATATATATAAATAACTGAAAAATGGGTGGTAAAATGATATAGGGGGAGAATTTGATAGCGTAAATTGAAGGGTAGTCGTTACACGCAAGTGGAATATAAAAAAATATATATTTTTTATAAACTTCCTTATAAAAATAAAAAATAAAAAAAAAAAATAAATAAAGCGAAATAAGTAGAAGGAGCTTCAATTTATGACGGAACTTAAACAAAAAATATATGTATATAAGTCTTTTGATCGCGACACGACAAGTTGTTACAGATGCGGTATCATCTTTGGGGAATATCTAAAGAAAAATACTATGAAAAATTTATTCATACAAAAAAAAAAAGGAAGAAAAAATTAAATGTAAAAGAAGGATAAATTTAAAAACTGAAGGACTTTCGAACCCCAAAAATATACAAAAAAAAAGAAACCATAACGAATTTGTAACATGACTGAATTTTAATTACCAGTTAAATTCTAATCAAATTTTTTTTCCAAAAAAAAAAAAAAAAAAATATAGGACAAAACATATTATACTGATTTCTCAAAGGAAATTAATTTGGAAGATATTTTGATATGGGCAGTGTTGTGAGACGTATGACGTAAAGTCTACATAGACAATTTCTGTATAGACAATCTATCTATGATCTTCTAAATTTTCCAGGCGTAGTAGGCAAGAAAAGAAAAAACTTTTAGAAATTTTAGAAAACTCAACGTCACGTGCTACCATACTATAGTAATAGCTTTGACAGCATTAACAAAATCGTTATTTTAGATACTATAACTGACGTTTTGCACACTATAGCCCAGTTTTGTTTGCTCTGTTGTGTAAACAATGAAAGTTTACATGTAGAAAAACAAGGCTAAACCAACTTATTAAACCACTACCCAACTGTAAAAGAGGAATCATTAAACTTATATAAAAGTGAGCACCAATCAAAAGGTTTATTAATTCCATAAAGATTATGATTTTATTGACAAGAAAAATTGATCAACTTTTATCAAATTACGAGGTTTGTAATTTTTTGAATTAAGTTAAGTTAAGTTCATTTTTTAATTTGTCGTATTAAAAGTACCTAATTGCTTTTCTCGAAAGTTATATAAAAAATTAACTAGGAATATAGATAACCTAGAACTTAAAGGCGGTAAAAGAATATTGTCACAGGAGAAATAAATAGAACTGGCAATATTCATATACGTTCTTGTAAAATTTTTTAGAAAATCCTTCCTCTCTAAGTTTTCCATATTAAAAAGAATGCGCCCATGGTATTCGAGCACTCGCTGAATATGTGCGACTAGTTTTTTAAAGATACGACTCAATCAATCTCGTATATTTTGTTCTTCAAGGATATTTTTGTCCTTTATTTCTGGATAAATTCTATCGCTTTTACTGTCAACCGTAATATGATATATTTTTCTTAAACTCATTATAATTTAGGCGAGATCAATGAAAACATGTACAGAGGGCGATATATAAAAATATTCAATTACACAATACCTGCACTGTTGTTTAGTTTTGCACCTTATTAGTTGTAATTTATCAAATACAAAAGATCATTTTCAAATCAAATTTTACGCAATTAAACACGCACGCTATATAGTCCCATCTATTTCATTGTTCGCATATAGCCAATATAATTTCCTCATTATGTATAATAAAAATCAAACAAACAAAAAAAAGAGGTTTTAACACTTTTCATCCAATTATCCATATGAAAAAAGAAAAAATTGAGCCTCTATAGGACGCATATATGATACATCACTGTATAAACGGTGTATTACAGGCACTTTACTGGTTTATGTATATTCATTGTGTGAAAGTCCTCAGCTGCTTCATTCTGTTTATATTATTATTATTATTATTATTGTTATTATTATTCGTTCGGTACGAAGTCTCTTCAAAGTTCCTTATATATATATATGAATATGTGTAAAATACGACACGAAACCAGGCACTAACAAAAGTAATAAAAAAAGCACAAATTACAGACATGGTTACTCTTCGTGGTACCAAAAGAAAATCCATATATATACATATGTACATATATTACGAACTTAGAAAAAAAGGAGGAAAATAAAACTTCCTTAAAAAAACGCCAGCACGAAGGATAAAAAATATCTAGCAAATTTTTGATACAGTAACACTTTCCTTCATATGACTATATAATAAATTTGCATAAAATTGCTAGGACACGCATACACAACATAAAATATCCTTCCAAAAAAACGAAAAAAAACTGGTAGTTCTGGAAAGGGTTTATAAACTAAAAACAGGAAGAAAAAAAATTTTATTTTTTTTATTTATGAATGGAACAAACCCAGTGTAAAACATAAAACTTGAAACAATTTTTCCTGTTTTGTAGTAAATTTGTGGGAAAATTATTTTTTATATCCCGCTGTTAGATTTGATGCGTTTTTCTGTTGTTGTTGTTGATTTTGTGTAATAAAGTATATTTTATGAAAGTATTTCATTCGAACTATAAATAATAAATATTGCACAAACACTATATATTTTTTTTTTCGCCTCAAAAACGGTCTTAACGATTGATTTTAATAAATATAGAAAAAAAAAACAGAAGTAATTATGTTTTGTAATTTATTTCTTATATCAAAATTGCATGAAAAAATTGTATGAAAATTATAATAAAAATGAATTGTATACTATAAAAGAAAAGTTTGCGTTTAGATCGTTTTCAAATATCGTAAAAAAGACCAATAATATTAAATTATGAAAATTTTTATCGACCCCGAAGAAAAAATTATGGATAAAACATTGAGAGAAAAAAGAAGTTAATATAATAAAATATTCTTTGCCATATATAAAATGTGTAACATAAACAATTATAGGTAAATTCAAATAAAATATTTTATGGTATTAAAACACGAACTTATTCTCCAATCCTAGCGACTGCAATTTTTCGCTGTTACAAAATTATTTTTTTGCCAAAAAATCATCCAAAAATTTCAATTTTTAAAATTCCTTAAGTTATCAAATTTTCTGATCACGTATTCAGAAAAAGTCGAATACTTGTATAACAGAAATTTGTAGAAAATAGAAAAAGATGCAAAAAGCACTAAATCCTAGAACCAAGAACTATTCAATCCTGTCAATATCTGATACTAATTGACCAAACGACAATCAGTTTTAGTTCCTCGTCATAAATCTTATATTGATCTGCTTAATTCATAGGCTATATTGTACCCTGTGGTGGTTCAACTGGTATTTTAGATTTTCGCACTATCTTTACAGAACTAGATTTCCGATACTTTTTCAAGTTATCTGAATTTGTAGACGCGCTGTTAACTCATATAAGGGTTAAATAATTAATCATAAATTTTTTTTGGTCCTTTGCGATTACGGAATAAAGAGATTCGATCCGTATTAATACCATATAAATAATACCGTTGCTAGTGATTCCTTCAAATCATATTGTTTGAATTAAATGTCTAAAACTACTACCGCTCGATCATCTTCCTGACAGCCGTCCAACTGTTTAACAACCAATGACTTCGATGTCTTTTTTGGTTGTATATTTAGATCCTCATGAGTGCAATAGTAAAAAAACCTCAATCAATATTTATAAATAACTGTTTAAACGTTTAGAGAATAAGCTCGTTAAGCTTGATATTTCTATGAAATACCATGAGATACACATACTACAACATATCTATCGTTTGAAACCAAAAATAACCGCGGTTTTTAAAATGTCGTTTTTCATAATATTCGAATATGTTATTTTCAAAATATTTTTGCGGTTTTCTTTAATGTGAAAGTAACAAATAACTTGTTCATTAAGTACTATTATCAAAATCAGAAAAAAAAGTTGAACGAACTCACTTTGTAAACGGTTGAATCCTTCAACAATTAATAAATCTGCCTACAAAAATTTTAAAAGAAAACCTATTCTGAACAAATTCTACTTAACATGGTTCTATAGTCTAGTAGTCCAATATATTGTTCGCGACAAGATTTTAATATACTTAATTGTTTTCCGGATCAAAAAGGTGTATAATATTTTTTTTTTTTGTGTGTCTTCAATTGCATATATTTATGAAATCTGAAAGAGTAAAATTTAAAACAATCCCTTAAACACTTATATATACTTTATGCGGAGAATCTACTAAATAATTCTGTTATATGCAATGCATCTGAATGTACAAAATATAATCATATAATATGTACCTAAAAGTCACATACGATTATTTACAATAAAAATGTTAAGCACGTAACCTACACTTTTATAACTCTTGGCAATCAGAAAACCTTTATCTGGTAAGTGTATTTATCCTTCTGAATTCTATATATATGGGGTTGATTCTTCCTAAAAATGAAAATGAATATAGTAGATAAGATGAAAATGTATGGAAAGGCGGTAATAGTGGTGGCATATTTCTATATAGGAGCTTGTATGGTTTACATTTAATCGTATCATTTTAAATATGTATATATCCAGTGTAAGTAAATATTATTAAAAAATGAACATAGAAGATTTACCAGCGATAGCTATGTAAAACGTTCCAAAATATATTCTAAAAATGCATATATCAAAACGCCATCCCCTCAAAATGCAGACTGTTTATACAAGTAGAATAGTTAAGTAATGTGCTTTCTGGTACGAAACCGACATACTGCAATGATTATTATGGAGAGAACTGGCAGCTAGATCGTGTTACTTTTGAAATTGCATATAAATGTGGATAGAAAAAGTATACACTTCTTTTCTGTAATGAAAAATTACCTGACATTTAGACGCATGCATGAACACGAAACGTTTTTATTTTTTTTCTAACAATGTAAACAAGGATTCATATATTGTGAATCCTAAGCCACTAGGCGCAAGCAAACAAGAAAAATGTGTCCAATTTAATATTTCTTACAATCATAAAACTCGTGGAAATGGTGCATTCCATCAATAATAGATTACGAACCCCAGCGGTTAATTCACGAGTCGATTATTTGGAAACCCACTAAAGAAGTTCTGCACCCAGAAAGAATCATCTGGAACAGTACACTCATATTTATAGAACTTACTTTTATGAACACTTTCCTAAGTCTCTGAAAAATTTTCAGATTTAAATACAAAGTGTCATCCTTTCGGCTGGGTACGTGCAAAATATGGTTGAACATTTTCACACAATCAAAAGGAAAAAATATCGTTTCAAAATTTTGCAACACAAACATAAAAACAACAAGGACAATAAATTTGCGGTATATAAACAGTAACTATAAAATTCATCTACTTTACCTAGATATTACTTTAGGTATGGCATACATAAATATCCCCACGAAAGACTCAGACATTTCTGACTCAAAAATGAACGCGACAAATTTTCAAAGCTATTACTTCAAAAATTTATGGCAACACACGAATTACCCAGTCTGGCATATTTTGAACATTCATATCCTGAACATTTTAGAATGTCGGAGGATGTTTAATTTATTTAGCTGGCAAAATATTAACTTTAGGTAGGAAGAATTTTTTTTTTTTTGCGATGTCGATGCTGGTGATTTTTTGAAAGTGATGTTGGCTTCAGGTAAAATCGTAATCATAGATGAAAATATACTATCATCAAACGTGCTCTCGAGAGGGATTAATTTGCACAAAAAGTCTTTTGTTCAATAATGTTTGTATATGAAATTTGATGGTATTTTTTTCTAAATTCTTTGCAAAGTATAAATTGTTATAAATGAGTAAATTTGAATTTAGTTTATTTTTGTTTCACGATATTTCTGTGACTACTGCGCTACAATGGAAAAGATCAAGTGGATCGCTTAAGTAATGCGATGCTGTGGAATAGGTGTAGTAGATCCAACATGGATATATGGAGATTTTTTATTAAATGCCTATACGTCGAATTTTTATAACGAATTTTCCCATACAGATATTGATTAAATCCCGGAACTTTATTGCTAGTCCTAAATTTTAAATTGATTAATTATAATTTAATATGAAAGACCTTAAAATCCATCATCGAAAATTAAATCTAAACTAAACACATTTAAAATGGACTTTAATTATTACTGAATATAAATTCTAATCATTTTTAAAGCCATTTTATTTAAATCTTTCTCAAACTATCTGCCACAAATCAATTGAGCATACAAATCAACCAACCTTAACATAAATCTCCCCTTAACAAAACCCAGAATTCCTTAAATTCAACTTTAGTCCTTATATAAAATAGCAGAGTATCATTTTCCAACAATTGAATAAAGGTGAAAAACGAGAAAAACAAAAATACATAACAATCAAGTTCAAATGGATAGATACCGAAGGATGAATGGGTAGAGCGATGGCGATGGTTGTTGATGGACTACAAACGTTTTGTGAATGATGATAAAATATTATAAAAGTAAATTTCATTGTCAAGACAATTCATATATGTATTTATATATATATATATAAATGTTTTCTTCCTGTTCTTAATTCCGTACTGACCCAAAAAAGAAAGTTACGAGTTTTACTCTGGGAGTTTGTAGTAAAATATTTTGATGGTATTCAACTAAATCTATCCGCTTGGATTTCTTGCCCCAACAGTTTTACACATTCTTCAAGTATTTTGGGTTGGAAATTGTAACAATTTGGTTTCAAGTAGAAAGTTTGTAATATCAAAAAGCGTTTCGTAACACCACAAAAACAAAATAATAAAAAAAGTTAGAGTTTGTGAATAAATATAGTTGTGAGCTGAATACAAATCCACCAAAAACCACATCTCTACCCTAATAAAGAGCTGATATGTCAAAGAAAATCACGTTATACAAAGATACCTTGGAGATACAGAAAATATGGAAAATTATATATCCTTACAAGACTTGAAATAGTTCGGTGTAGTTTTTTTTTTCTAGTTTAGGTACGAAAATAAGTGTACCTTCGTATCCTTGTCATCTTTAAAGTCATTCATACTTTTTTATTACCAAATGACAGAAAATACAAAACCTCTACAAATTTTAGTTTTTCGTATCTTATTTATTTTTATACCAATTTTGCGGGTACAAATGAAAAACATTTCATGTATTATATGGGAAAAATTTTCTATCCATAAAAAAAATGTTTAGTATTATAGTAAGCATAAGGATTTACAGAGAAAAGGTGCTGCAATATTCGTAATGAGGTTTGTGGACCATTTCATACGAAATATGTATTACTAAAGAATATGTTTTTGTTATATACTTTTCTTTTTTTTTTGTTATGTTGAAATATGGTAATCCGCATGAGCTCATACAAGCAAAACAAATTCACGAAATGTTTACACGAAAACCAAAATAGATGGCATATTTAAAAGGACATGGATTCGAAACTATGGTGCTGTAAATTTTTCGGTGGTTCCTTATAACTATACATATTATCTTTTCAGCTGGAAAACTACACCCACAAAATATAGTAAATTCATTTCAGATGTTTTGAATATATATATGTATATTCGTATGTTAGGATATGGCTTTTTGTGGATAAATAGGAAGAGTATGTGGCTTTAACATTTGCTTATAATTTTCATATATATTATGTTCACAAAAATTTATATCAAATGTAGTGTAAACTTTAAGTCATGTAACATTCTCTTGATGGTACCTTAACTACTCTTAAGTTTTTGGTAAATTCAAAATGAGGCGGGATAAATATAGTTAACATACATCTATGTATAAAGATACCAAAAAAACTAAAAAAAAACAGAAAATTTGCATATAAACTCATCATGTCTGTGGCTTATGTATACTGGTAGAAATTTTTAAAGGGATATTTAAGCAATCAAGAAGGATGGTATTTATGATCTTACTATACTATATTTACTTATAGTATAAGCTTTTACTATTGACACCATTCCGCCGGCTTGATGCTTAAATAACTTTTCTTATACTATGGGCTTTTTTTTCTCTTCTTATTATATCATTCCCTTCGATCTGTAAGAATTCATTTCAACATTTTTTATATATATATAGTAGTATGTGCGGTATCACCAAAATTCTATCATTCTTATGGTAGAGAACTGCAAAATAGCAAGAAAATGGTTTTTGTGGTTTTTTGATGGGGTAAAACGACAAAGCATTTAACTAGTTATATACAAAGAAATATATATAGAGATTAAGGGCTTGTATCCAAAAAAATATATAACGTCAGTAAAAAGAGTTACATTTGTGTAGACATTAGAATTCTTCCAGTATTTATATGTATAAAGAAGTTGGGTACTTATGTATATACCATTGGATACATAGAGTGTGATTGAAACACCAAAAGTAAGGTTATTTAGTAAACTGGTATGTCCACAGAATTATTATGATTTACTAGATATTAAAGGGGTGTGATTTTATATTTATAAAACATAATAAAATGTATTTAACATATTAAATGAAAATGATATTTGCAACTTTAAGGTCTAACAGGTTTTTGAAATATGGGACATGTATGAATTCTGGATATTTGAAACATGAGCAAAAAAAATGTAGTAAAAGTTTTTTTTAGTAGTCCTTTGGGAAATCGACTCCGTAGACCAAGTTTTGATGTTAATTTTTTTTAGCTGCAAAAATTGGATTTCTTATTTTAATACCATTTTTGAACATTGAAAATTCTATTAAATCATAATATTTAAAGTTGAGAAGATAAAAATTAGCCACGTTTGCTTCTAATTCCGTTTATCCAATGCTAATTCATACACTTTTTTTTGATATCTAGGTAATTTTCGATTCTATCATACTACATACTTTCACCTTCATCGTTTTGTAACAATACTAGACAGATACATAAAAAATCAAACGACCAATTCTTTCCATAGTTTTCTTCTAATATTTGCTATGACTTCCTTTAACAAAACCTTTATATAACATTTATTTCATACATATTCTAAGATCTAATACCTATTTATTTTCTGCACAGACCGTTGAATGAAAGTTAAGGTACACATATTCCGAATTTTACCTTTGGGGATATTTTGATTAACTTTACGGAAGAAAAGTGTAACAACTAACACTGAACCCGTTGAGGTTGAGGACTTTTTTTTTATTTTATATATACTTGTATAATGAACAAACATGCGGATACAAAATCCTGTTATATATACTATGTTTTGTTATATTCTATTTTGTGGAAAATAAAATGAAAATGTAACTACTAGAAGGGAACACCAAAAACAAAATAAATATAACTCCCAAAAAAATGGGAACGACGCTAAACGGTGTAGAAGCAGTAAAAATGAAAGGAAAAATAATTTTTTTTATTATCCCCACGAAAGCGATAAAAATTTAATAAGAGCAACCCATCTCTTACTATGGGCCACCTCTTATTTAATGTAGAACTAAGGGTTTTGTCCTTGCGGTGGTTAGTTATTTTGATGTCATATTCCAAGAGACTTTATTTCCAAGAAAGAAAGAAAAAAATATATATTTTCATTTTGATGCCTGGTTGAAATGATTGTATTAGGTACTTTTGGGGACCCGAAGATCAGAAAAATAAATAAGAATATTACACCGTGTACTATATATAAAGTTTTTCGTGAAACCAAAATGAATGAATTTAACAGCCACAAACATTGAAACTTTTGCGGGAATTCGTATATTTATAACCTTACAAGAATTACTGTCCATAGTAATAAATATTTGAATGTTTCGACGGGTCTTAATTAGGATTTCGCCCAGCAAAAAAAAAAAAAACAGAAGAAAAGGAAACGATTCTACCGTGTGCACCAAAACGTGCAAAACCTTATTATATTCGAGGAAAGCACAAAGTTTTCTGATGTTGTTTTTATTATCTTTAAAACAAGGTGAAAAATTGCGTAAAGACGATGTTCTTAAATAGTATAGAACATTTTTTTTGTTTGTTTTTATTGTAAGAAGAATTATTTATTATGTTGCTTGTAAGTCCGTAGATGATAATTTAGCTGTAGTACAAAGAAAAAAGAAAAACATTCATTTTAGGTCAGGTCCACAAACATGTGTACCATAGAAGAAGTAGAGGAATATAATAAGAAATAATTTCAGATGGTGTCGGATTACAATTTTGTACTTCTAATCAAAGGTACACCATCAGTACAGAAAATGAATGAAAAAAAAATTGTTTTAGAAAAAGAATAGAAATAAATTGTCTAGCAGGTATATTTGGAACCAACAATTTGAATCTTGTTAATTCGAAAATCAAGTTAATTTGAGTGTAATTTGAACTTAACAAACCATTTTATATGTTTTTATATTATTGTTTGTTGTATTAAAAGAAAAAAATGGTTTATAAAGAAGTAAGTTTAAATACCATGTACAACGATAAGTTCTACATAAGAAGGTATTGGTTAAATTCAATGAGTAAAAGCCCATCTACGAAATTTTTGTAGATATTACAATCATATACTAAATTAATGTAAAAAAGGATATCTCAATTCTGTATTTTTCTTAGAAAAATGAAAATGATCCAAATACGAACATCTATTGAGAAACGTTATATCGAAAGAGCAGGATCCGTACTTTGTTATTGTATACCAAAATGATTAGAAGTTATAGGCATATTTATGTATTGAGGACTACCCCCTTTGAAAAACTTTTTTTTTGTTATCATGTATCTTATTAGGAGTTGAGAATTTTAGCTCATGCTGTGCAATTTTTTGCTTACAATGAAATAGGGAATCATTTAAGAATTGATATCTGCAGACAGAACACCTGATGTAGACAGACATCATATCATTGTGTATTGTCGAATAAAAGCACGGTATTATGAAATGTAATTCAGATTTAACCTATTAAATCTTATATACTTAAGAAACCTTGTATATTTCTTATTTATTATATATATAAAAAAATCACAATTTTTGAATATAAATTTTTTACAAGCATTTCGATTAATTCAAATCGTTTTTATTAATGTCTTTAAATTTACTAAATTTGCCATAAAAATTGATTTAGAAATTTATGAACGAAAATATCCCAACATTGGATATCAAGAATGAATCGAAAGAAAAAGCATCATCAGTCAATTTCAATAAAAGCGATTTTCTTAAATAATATCTAAAAGAAAAGCTTTTTCATATAATTTTCTTTTTGTTTTTTTGTTATACCAATTTCTAGTTGAGATTTATCAATGTCATTAACAAAAATGTTGTTACAAATGTTTTATTTTATTTTATATATATTTTTTCTTTCCTTTTTCGAAATGAAAAAGTCATTAAACCAACTAAATTCTACTAATGAAAAATTCAATTTTCCCAGAATCCAATTAAATCTCAAGTCGAATAGTATATTTTCCAAAAAACCAGTTATATTTCCAGAGATTTTTACTATAAATTATAGAAAATTCGTAGATCTGTATTCTTGGGAGGCGACGAAAGGATGATGTATATATTCTGTGTACACCACCACCGATCAGAAGGCATTTTCGTGGGATATTGAAACTGTGTATTCTTGATGATTGTTGGGAATTCGATTGAAAAATTAATTCAAATGTTGCAATATAGAAAAAAAGAAAAGGAAAAAAAGAAAATTATATGAAAGGAAATGGATTTTGGTGAAAAAATAAAATCACATTGAAATTTAATTTGATTTCAGGAAATGAACAAATTTTCACCGAAAAAAGCATATGTGAGATTCAATTTCAAAATCTGTTTCCAGCTGTGCAACATAATGACCATATTGAAAATGTTTTGTAAATTTTATATGTTTTTAAAAAAAAAAGGATAACAATATAAATACAAAAAAAATAAGTTATATAATAAAATACATGATTAAACTCGGAACAGTTTCGTTGACAAATTAATATAAATTTAAATTGATTTTTTATTATGTATTTATTTGTAATTATTTTTAACAGTAACAGTTGTTAGTAGACATCTATGAAGTACATGAATTCCGAACATTATTTGACACATTTTATAAATATCATTATTAATCAATGTTGGGCAAGTATGATGTACCTAAGCATAAATTTCTATATATAAAGTTTACTATTTGGAATTTAACATATACCTAACAAGGTTGGCCTATATTTTATCCTAGAGATCTTATTACCTTATTTACTTGTATCAAATACCTGTATGAAATTAGGTGTCCACTAATAACTGCTCTTTTAGTTGGTAGGTATACCATTGGCCTCATAATAATATTCATGCTAAAGTTGTGTATAGTATACGAAAAGGTAGTCAAAATACTTTTTTTGGATCTTTCGATAGTACGCCTTTCCTGAGCAAAAAGCCAAGGTAGGCATTCTGTACGGCGACAGGCGATTGTCGCTCGTTGATTTCATATGATTTTAGAAGTTGATGTTTATGTTTTTGTCAATTTTTTATTTTACTTTAATCTTATTTCTTTTCTTTTTTTTTTCAATGTAAGAAAATCAATTTAATAATATTATTTGAAACATTAAAAATATTTGTTATTTTTTTGAGTAATATCGCCTGTCGCTTTACAGAATGCCAGTCCAGTTGATTTGCGGATTTGGCAGCTGATGCGGTCGAGTGCCCCAGAAACTGATGTACGTTTCTTTCAAAACTTTATCTTTTTATTATTTTGCAGCTATTCCGAAAAATTCAAACTTTGAATTGATTTCAAATTTGTACAAGATATTTGAAATATAGTTCTTTAAGATCCGAATTACAATATAACTTCATTTTATTAAAAATAATCTATATTCTGACTGAATAATCCTTTTAAGTAACAACAGTACAAGCTATTCTAAAGGGATTAGAATAACATTTTGGAAGTTAATAAGTGACATAAAACAATAATATCGGTAAAATTTTGATAGGCTTCAAGAATAAGTTCAAGGAATAAATAATTGAGCTAGAAAAATACCGGGAAAATAATAGGACGAAGATTTAAAATCCTTTACTTCCACAGGGAGTAAAAATAGTTGATTGAAATTTATTTTTTCTTTTAGTTAAGAAAATGTCACATTTCCACAATAATTAATTGAATTTTATCATTCTTCGGTATAGTGAAACTGTATTGAAGGCGATCTTGTCACTTACAGAAAATTAAAAATAAATTAAATTGAAATTGTATTAAATTAAAGGACATTGTTAGTCCTTTATAAAATGTTCCCATTTCTCTATATATATTATTTTCAAATGAAATTTTCAATAATTTCCTTTTACAGTGTCTCTTCTCTTGCGAATTGATAAAAATCAATGTCTGATCATTTGAAATTCGAATAAAATAAATTTTTCAGTTGAACACATTTTCATTATTGTTGTACGTTTGAATAGTCACAGATTTTTTCCTTTTCCATTATTTTTCTTTTTTCGAGAAAAGCTCTGTGTACTTTCTTTTATAACAATTTGGGTGTTTTTTTTCTTCATTTTCCGTAAAGAAATAGAAACTTATCAAAATATTTTTTCCGTAAAATTTTGTTTTTATTTTCCTTTCTTTTTGCCAAATGAAAACAAGCAGATTTTACTAAAAAAAAAAAAACAAGAGTTTTCCTTTTGCAAAGATTTTACGGAAAATAGTACCAATGGAAAAAGAATGAAAACAACCAGAGAGAAAGAACGAAACCATGCCTTTTTATAACGAACTAAATAAAAACCCTTTGATATTATTTTGTACGCAAATCTGTGTCAGTGGATACGACCAGAAATAAATCGATCCTTTTTTTTGTGTGGCATTGAGAAGTTTTCGCGGATGAATAATACTATATAGAATAGAGACTCTGAAATGGTTCCATTATTCAACAACACCCGCACTATTCGCCGCTTTAAGCTCGAATGATTACAGTATCGATTTTATTTCGTAGTGAAAAAAATATAATTATGAAAGAATGACCTATTATATACATATTTGGTTGAATGAGAATGACTTAAAATTTTAATAAAATATTCCGAATGGAATGAGAATATCAATAATTTAATTAAACGTTTATAAAGGAAATTGCAATTGGAAAAAAATTATTTTTTTAATAGTTTTCCTTCTTTATATCAATATTTTTATTTGCAACTTGAAAAAAAGGCTACTATATGGTATTGGGTTTGAAGGACTTTCGTGTATTTGAATAGTTCCAATGATTTAGCACCGTCAAAGAAAAATAAATAATTATGAAACATTGAAATCAAAGATTGAACCTGACTCTCAGTTTCTGCCAATGAGGTCAAATCAATTTGACCACTCAAGCAGACTACTTAAGTTATTTATTTCCGTTTTTATGAATCCAATATCATGCAAACAATGTTAGTTTTTTCTGCAAAACATGTTATTGTTACATCCAAAATGTCCTTCGACTTTGTAGGTATAGTTACATTTCTTAGTCCAACATTTTACTTTATATGCAACTACTTAAATAATTACCTTTTCACTCTAATTGCTCATCATTAGTACGTCCCGACGGAACATGTTATTATAAAACACAACGTTTGTGTCTTATTTGAAATTTTTGAAAAATTTTGTCCTATTTTTTTTTTTACCTAAATTAGTTTTGCATTAAACATAATTTGTTTCATAAAGTCATAAAACTATAAGAAAGAATTCCTTACAGTACGGGAAATATAGATGGATTTCAAATGTGTATTTAATACATTTTCTTGTCAAATAATATGATCGTGTTTTGTGGCAATTATCCTCACTCAATTTCTTATAACTTAAATACCGATTAGACATCTTGAAGTCAAACTAATATCAACGGAAAGAAGTTAAAGTTAAGAATTCGTTAAAGCCAAAAAAAGCACGAGGCCCATAGAACAAGTTTATTTTTGATCGCGTGCAGACAAATCATCTACTAAAGATTTGTGCAACAAAAACCAAATTAATTTTTTCTTTTCTTTTATAACAATTTTGTTAATACTTATTTACTTTATTTTACAAAATTTTTAAAGTCTTCTGGGAAGGCAATTACCTCATCATCTACTAATTAGGCTGGAAATTTAACAAGATATGTTCTTGGAAAGGGCAAAAAAAATTACAATATCATTTTCGTTAGAATTAATTCAAAATTAAATTCTTGTAAAAATTTCTATCAATTTAAAATTAATTTACTACAAAAACAAAACGGGAATTTTCAAAAGAAAATTAAATTATAATATATGAAAATTATTTACCAAGAAAATATTTTTTGTTTGATATTTACGCTGTGACGTGTAAGCCCTTTGCGAATTCCACTGAATTGACCATTAAAAATTGATATAAGTAAGTTCAGATATCAACTCTTTAATGAAACGCGGTGGTATGTGATTCAACACAATCTGTGCAATAATTACTGAACATATAATTTATTTTCTAATCACAAGAAGAAGAACAGGACTGGGTCCATTGAAATATATTTGCATGGAAATTATAGACAAAATTATGCAAGGATAATGGTCACTTTCCTATCTTCTCGGTCATTTACTCCAAACGATTCATATTCTACGTATATGGTAGTTTCCTAGGTGTCGGAAGTAACAACTTGCCATTCAACCAACTCTACTTTTTATGTGTAATATCGAATTAACTTTCCCATTCAAAGTTTATCAGAAATGAATCATGATCATGAAATTACGGACTAACACTTTAAAAGAAGATAAAAAATCTGATAAAAAAATAAAAATAAATGCAAAAACATAATATTTAAAAAAAAAAGGGTTTCTAAAAACATGATTTAACCTTCTGGAATTTTTTAAACATATCTCTGATTGATGCTTGACATAATATTGAAACAATTTTAAAAGATGAATCAGTTTATCCTACTGTACGGTGTTTATTTCATTAGCTTTTATCTTATGGGACCGATCTAATAACTTCAGATTTGATTATAACTGTCTTATAAACATCAAAAACTGTGTCTTCTTTAGACTATCTCTTTTTTTCCAGTTATATGACCGAATTTAAATTAGACGAAAAAACAAAATCATGTTTTTATGAGAAAAAAAAAACATGTTTATGAAACATAAGAAATTACATTTATCTATGATTTAAAATCATTCTAAAGACTTAAACACCCACTTTTTAATTACAATCATTTATTAAAAAGTGTTATTTCAAATGAAAACTTTAAGGTGTCACTTCACTGCGAAATTTCCAAAACATAATGCTTTTTTTGCTATTGAAAAATATAGCGTAGGTGAAGACCAACCATCAATTAGATCTGGATTTAAACCAGGGTCTTATCAAATTCTCCAAACTACATTCTCTATTTCCTCAAGAACTAACTGCCCAATTTACTTCTAATTTCGTACACAAATTTTTAATGATATTAGCTAATATTTGCCTTTATCGTTTCTAAATATTTTTACAGTGGACAAGAAAATCATTAGTTTTAGATTATAGACAAACACTAGCGAGTAATGGCGGGAGAACTCATAACTCGGCCACTTTTCATAATTTTTGTACAATATTTGTATAATATGTTCACCATTATATTCCCTAATTATAAGTAATAAATGAAAATTTGTCTTTAATAGTTGCATTGAAAAAATCATAAAAATTTCCTGGTTTTTCGAACACCTCAGAGTTGTGTAACACCTTAAGTCACTTTAATAGAATTTTCTTAAATCAATTCTTTTGAAAATTATTACTATTTTAAAAACCATAAAAGACGAATCCATTTTTAGTGATATTTTCCTGAACTTATTTTTAAACTAAAAATATAATTTTCGAAAACATTTATTTCATTCATCCGATTTAAGATTTTTATTTTAATGTACGAGTCTATTACCATAAACGACAAGTGCTTATAGCAATGTCATAAAATTTCAAAAAAAAATAAAAATAAAATCAGTTTTCTTCAACAACATCTTAAAAGAAACGTAATAATTTTCTATTTGATGTTCTCATTTCTCATCCAGATGTAACCACTTATCCTCTTTTGATATTTAACTTTCATCAATTGGTTCTTATACCAAAACCTAAAGAGTTACAAGATATCATTTCTTATGATATATTTTTTCCACCTGCTGGAATCACTCATTTTCCATAAAGAATAAATATCTTTGGTAAAAAAATTTCACTAAAGATTCCTGTATATAAAAAAACGTAAAAAGAGAAAGTCTCAACTAACACTTGAGCTGTCATTAAGCCAAATTAAAGACACTTCAGAGATTATCAAATAAAGACCTTTTTCCAAAAATATATTCTTCAACATTTTCATGATAATGAAACGACGACGACGACAACGACGACGAGAAAATATGCTACTGTGTGGATGCTAGAACAAACTTCGATGACATAGGTGACACACCACCAACAAAAAAACTGTAATAACATATGACTTTGATGGAACATGGAATGAATATGAAAGGAGTTTCTTTTTTCTTGTTGTTGTCATCAAAAGAGTCTCTCATTATCACTTTAAAAAATAAACAGTTTTGTTCATTTACTAACTTTTTCAGAGTAATATTAAAGCATCCTTTAAGATCAATGAGTGATTACATAATATTGAACGAACAGATGGTAAGCAGAAAAAAAACAGGATCATAGCAGACTATAAGAAAATTCTTGAAACACGATTAAAGGAAGCATTTTTGTTTAGTGAACTTAAGAGTTAAGTAAATGAATATGTTCATATAGAGGCGGTTTGTATACCAAGTCAATAATAATTTGGAGATATAATTAAGATTCTTCCACCAAGAAAAAAAAATAGGTACTCGAAAATATTCTACTTCTGAAAATGGAATTTGTTTTAATTTTGCTGTTTTTGAATATTTATGTAAATATTTGAACAGTAAAAGAGCAACAAAATTATTATCAAGTGGGTTCTTAAAATCGAGTTATGAACAGATTCACTTTGATATAAGATTTGCCTGAACGTTTTTGTTCATTTTTTTTCTTACTCCTTCATCTTTTTTTTTTTTATTTAAATTTAGAAACAAGTTGATATTAAAATGAAATAGATTTTCTTTTTTTTTTGTTAAAAAGGATTAAGAGCACATTTTAAAATATACACAATTTTAAGTTAATTTCATTTGTTAAATTGAATTCATTCATTCATTGTTTAAAGACATGGAAAAACGTTGATTTATTAAATTTCAGTTTTCGGAAATGATTTTAATTCAATTTTAAATTCAAATTAAATTGTGAAAATTTTCTAAAAACTTTAAAATTATGAATTTTTGATGATGTTTTTCAAATGAGCGTTGTTATTTTTATTTATTTCAAGAAATTTTATGAAATTATTTAAAATTCAGATTTCACCTATATTTCAAAGCTCTAGCAAGAAAAAAAAATTTAAGAATAAATTGCGGACGTTGATTAAAAATTCCATTGTTTATTGTAAATATAAAGCTATTTTTTTCTACAGTGGACATGGAAGTATCCAGAGGTGGTATTCAATTTTACCAAAAATTCAAACATTGTACACTGTAAGAAAATTCGAAGCTTAAATTAATTAAAAATAATTAAGTTTCTAGGAGTAAATAGAAATGATGGACTTTCCATATTTGCTACGTAACATACATGTAAAAAAGGATCATATTATGCACGGAGCAAAAAATATGTACAAACTGCATAGCTCGATTTAAACTTCAAACTTAAAGTACTTCGAATCTCTGGTACTAACCAATTTGTACCAAACAGCAGACACTATGTTATGCCTGCTGTAATTTCTCACGATTTCTCATCATTGCTATTTGATTTTTCCCTAAAACAATTAAAACAAAATTATTTTCACTCAACTGCAACCCCATCAATCTGCCAGCTACCCCTGTGCCCGGTCCCGGCTAGACTGCTTGGAAAACTTATTTCCTTGGATAAATAGTCCTTCCAAAGAATTAGAGAAGAACATGCGCGTATTGTTGGATATCCCACTTCTGAATTGTAGAAAAAATAGTAAAATCGGTGAAGCCTGAAGATGAACTTAAAAAATTATACTTACTAAAAAAATTTATTTTGTTTAGTATTTAAAAAATTAATTCCTAATTGTAGAAATTTGATTTTGAGCATGCGTTAAGAAAGATTTAATTTGCGTAAAGCCAAATGAACAGTTCAAGTTCAATGCTTTAAGACTTTCGTTACTAGTAACTGATGAGACTCAGGTTCGGTCCCTCTTCTCCGTTCTTTACAACTATTCACTTTTCTTTACCTACAGACTTAGAATGTACTTTCACTTTCATTGAACACATAATATTAAAATGATTTTATTTTAGAGTGTAGAACATCTAATATTATATGATTGGTGATGGGGACGTACGATGAAATAGGACTACCACTGCATAAATAAAACAATGAATAATAGATAGAACAATGAAAGATTATAAAAGAAAAAAAAAAGGCAATGACAAGTAAATCTTTTTGCTTGCAACATGATTATATTAAATACAGAAAACCTCATACAATAGTAGTCCAACTCGCGTATATACATCTTCATCCATTTATTTGCAAAATTCGCGATATTCGTTGCATATTTTCTCATTTAGTTTTTCTATGTATAACTATACTAAATCCTTACTATTATTCTCTTCCTTCAACTATATAAGCTTACCAAGAGCCGATGGAAAATTAAAAATTCACACTTTATGCCATAATTTATCTGGCATCGTGTACAAAAGACTTGACAGGATTGTATAGTATAATATATAGAGAAGCTTTTTTTTTGTGCCATAGTAAAATACGTAAAGTAGGAAAAAGCTAAACAAAAAAAAAATTAAAAATTGTAAACCGTGGATTGGATGCTTTTTTTTTTGTCTTGAAATTGCTTCTTTCTTGACATCTCGGTAATACCACTGCGCGTGTGATTTATATCAGAAATAAAAGTAATACAGTCGTACTTGTATAGTGCCCTAAAAATTATTTTGAATCCCTATTTTTTTGAATGGATCTAAAATTAAAGTATGCTACACTATATATCTTTAAATTGCTTAGTAACGAATCTACTATTCCAATTCTGAGACAACGGTTCCGCTAAAAAAAAAAAATAATAATATTCTTATACTCACATTCTACACTACAATTATAGATATATTAGATACCATATTATAGATGGAAAAATTTTTGTCTAGGCGCGACCAAATTGAATTTCATTTCATTTTAATTCGCGGCTTCTACTATGCATCCTATTTCATTCTATCCCTCCCCCACAAAAAATGAGGAAAATTCTTTTTTTTTCCATTTCCGATTTTCTATCTCTATGTCCTAGTAAAAAGTAATTGTCATCGCGTGTAATTTAAATGAACTTTTAATGGAAAATAAATTTTCCTCCAATGGAAAATGACAATTTCAAAGGATGAATAGGAAAAAAAAAAGCAAACAAAACAAACTGGAAGCCTAGCATGGATAGAAATTTTTAGGTGGTGATGATGGTTATATTGTGGTTGGTTTAAGCGGTTGAACCATTAACGTTTAATTAGTTGCAGGAAGGAAAATTTTAGTATGGTATGCTGCTGATGTGTTAGCAAATTACCATTTACAATATACATATACATAGTATATACAGACAAGTACATAAAATTTGTAAAATTTGGTTTTTCAAAATTCTGTACAGGGATTTGCTTACAATTCAAGAATTTGTATATAATTTTCGGTTGATGACTTGCAGATACTCTAATAACGATGATTATGTAATAATTACACTGATTACCATTAAATACATAATTATAAAGCAGTTCTTAAAGTGAAACAATTATAAATTTAAATTAATTTTAATTATGTTGGCTAGTGTTAATATTTGATGAAACTCGAATGAAATCGTTCCGTACATTACACGGAAAGAAATATGAATTGGTATTTTTCTCATTTTTCTTAGGACATGAATGTTTATTGTCAAACCTACCAAAAGCATGAGGAAAAAAGTCTTAGAAAATTAGAATATGTACTAAAAGTTTATGGGTAAAATGCCATTTCGGTACTGTCAACCTACTTACATAACCCCCAATGTTCTTTTCATTTGTAGGAAATTGAAAAATCGTGAATATTCGAAGCCTAAACGCGGAGTTAAACTCGGGACTTCTCAATTGCTAGCGATCTCTCTTATTGTATAACGTTTACATGTGCTTTAACTTTCTTTCCATGTAAACTTTTTAGTAAAACCAATTTTTACCAAAATATAAATTTTTTATTTCTTTTTTGTTTTTTTAGAAACAAACATTAGCCAAGATTTTAATAGCTGAAAAAATAACACTAAAGATTTAAATCTTTAAAATCATTTCTTTGAATTACAGTTTTATGAGAGTTCTAGATCTGAAACATATATGCTTACGCACTTGATATGAAAAAAAGCGAAGATATTCTTAAGTCCTATAAGAGGCAATTGGATTCCGGTTAATGTCGTACTATAAAAGAATTCTAACATAACACCAATTACCCGAATTTTATACAATCTTATTGCCGAAAAAGAAATCAAAAAAAACCGTAGCTAAGAGAATAATTTCACGAAAAAAAAACAACATATTTTAAGAAAAAGGACATTTTTTTTATATTCTTATTGACCAATGAAAAACCAATATCACTTTATAGATACTATCCATTTAGTGCACCCCTTATATATTTAAGTTCCCAAAAGAGGGATATATACGTATTTGGGGTTATTTGTTTTGTGAACATTACGAAAAAATCGCTTTATATAGCATTTGGAAATATAGACTAAATTGTGGGTTAAAAGAATTTTTATAGTATTCAATGTAACAGCATATATTTTCAATGGATTTTATGACTAAATTCCAAAAGTATTTTCCTTTGGTTTGGGAGGACAACAAAAAAAAAAAATAAACAAAGAGGGAAAAAAAAATTCAGTCGAAATCTTTTATTTATATTCTTCGATATAGAATATGTCTTTCAACAGAAGTCCCTTTTTTAACAATTTATATAAAGGATATTACTCTCATTTCATGGAGTTACTACATATGTATATCTGAAACATATGCAGTTACCGTAAGGTTATACGAGTAGATTCTTTTTGGATTTTCCATTGTATAGAAAGTCGATAGTCGTAAAACTTTCTTTTTTAGTAGAGATTCAAACCACTCTTTCAGTAAAATTTTAAATAATATTAAAAGACAAGTAAATAGTATCAACGTGATCGTAACTTTTGTCACCCATTTTTAAACCGATTTTTATGGATTTTCTTTAGTTTTTATTTTTGTTTGATGCTGTTTTCAAACATTCCTTGTATATTATTGATATTTTTAAAGTTGTATATTGGGCTGTCCGGAAATTAGTGCCAATTTTGAAGGCGAATGTATTTAATTCTGTAATCATTATTATTATTCTTATTTTTTCTATCTTGCTAGAATTTTTCAGATTTTTCAACAAGAAAGTGCTCACGGTGGTTTTAATGTCGACCAAGTTGTATTTCTTACCGATAAGAGAATTTTTTTAAAGATGCAATACCATGTAAAGCAACACAAATATTTTTTGTTGCCTGGGGTGCATTTCTGATTTTTCCTGTAATAGAAAAGCATGAAGTATCTAAGATGTATTATGTTGTCTTTCATTTTCAAAATACTTCAGAAATGGTAGATACTATTTCATCTTGAAAAATTCTTCTCTTTAAAACGCGGTAAAATGTCTTCTTTCAAAACATATGTAATAACCTTAATATGTTTAGATATGTTCCAACTTCATCTTCTAGAAATCGCCATGAATTTTCCGAACAACCCAATACATACAACTGTACTATCAAGAATATCAATACATAAAAAACTACCACAATTCTTAAAGGATTGTGAACATGCCTTTAGCTATATATAAATACATATATTATAGATATATATATTCCGACATTTCAAGCCCCTTTAAATCCGATGGGTGGTAAAAATTGTAACGTACCATCTATCGAAAATATATTGCCCAATAATTTAGCTCTATACACTCGCTTCTTTTTCATTGAACCGCTTTTTTTCTATATATCTACTATACTCTTATAGAATTGCAATAGGGTATAAGGAGAAAATCTTTTCAGGCATTCTAAACTCCTAAACATGATTTTATAGAATCTCTCTATATATATATATAGATTAATATACTAAAGATTTTATATACTCGTATTAAAGAAAGGAATCGTCACAACTCCTTAACAGTTAAGGGATCATTCGGCTTATATTAAAGTAGGATAGCTTCAATAAATTCGCAGTTATCCTTTATTATTATTTCAACTAGTGGAAAATAATAATTTTTTTTTTATTTTTCATGAAGGATGAGAAATTGAAAAACTTGTTAGTTATGACTTGTAATAATTATTATTGAATATTTTTCACATAAATATATTTTCAAAAAAAATATATAGAATTTCGATTTTTTTTTGTGCGATTTAAACGAAATGTGTAAATATAGTCGAATATAGTAGGTTAAAATTTCATGATCATAAATTTTACTTGAATAAACCCTAGGACCCGGCCTTCAATTCCTTTCTATTTCTTGTTTATATATTTGGCTTATTTTTTTTTCGTCCTCGTACAGATTCTTATGGTCTTTAACAAGTACAACACAGCACAACATAATATAACATTCTTGGGTGGAGAGTTTCTATCTAGTTATCTATATATGTATGTATATAAGAAAGTATATAATTTCTCTCATTCTACTTGGAAAATTTATTTCAGTTTTCCTTAACGTTGAACACACTAAGGGATATTTTACTTTTGGACTATATAAGAACTTATATATATGTAGAGGATATATACTTTAACTACACACCATACTTTACTATACTTGTCAAGATTGATGAGTTTTTGGGCAATAAATTGTGTCTCTCTTACGTTTCTTTGAATGAAATCTAGTATCGTATATGATATAAAGTTTTATATTATTATAGTATTGTAAATATATTAGAATTTCACGATAGATGGTTTTACATGTAAATACCAAATACTTAACCATGTAAAAGGATGAGATATATTCTCTGCAAAAATATAAATTTATATGGACTTAAAAAAAAGATTTTTCCGAAGAAGATACTCACTTAAAATCTCATCTCAAGGACTTTTTTTTTTGTGTATTTAAATGTTTAACTTTAAAATTAAATTATTCTAGAATTTAGAGAAGTTAAATGGAAAATAGTTTTAAATTATATATAATTTAAAAGTGAATTTGAAATGCTCTTATTGGATATTCTTATCAAGAAATGAATGCATTTGAGAAGACAAAAATAAGATCTATTGCAGTAAACTTATCACTCGAATCCAGCTTAAAGAGTCAAAAGTCCAGGCGTGCTTTAAAACTGTTTGGTGGATACACCTAAAATTAGGTTACGATACAATACTTCAGCTATGTTATCCTGCTATTATATATCTTATGTCTTTAATCTAGGAGGGCGAAGCCGAGGTATAATGAAGAAGGATAATGCAGTATGCAAGATTATTTTTAAAAAAACAATAAAGCCACAATAAACTCAAAATAACCAACATTCATAAAACAATAATTTTCGGAAAGCATAAGAAAAGCTTTCTTACCACGTTAAAAAACAATGAGATGGAATCCGAAGAGTAATGCATTCTGTTAATCAAAAGAAGGTATGAAAAAGGCACAAATCATTCGAAAAATTCAAATTGGAAAACAATTTTCTATAAAATGAAATGTTGATAAATTTTGATAATATTCAAAAATTTACAATGAAATAAATTCTTCCTAATAAATCCGACTAAATTTCATAATATTCTAAATACTTGACAGAAACTGGAAAATTTGGTTTACCAACACTCATTTCATTTCTTCTATGTTTCCATATCGCATATCGAGTAAAACACATTCGATATAATATACCTTATTTGAATCAGTTGACTTTCTATACAAATCCTGTCATTCGAGGAATGTCTAAAAACTGAAAATTACGACAAATATTTAAAAATAATAAAGGCAATATCAAAAATTTTCGTGAATATTTCGTAGATAATTATCAAATCATTAAATTTCTGACAAGTTTTCAACGATATTTATTAGATCGATTAATTAATTGCTTTCAAGTTATGTCTTGATGTCAAAAATGTGTTAAATAAAAACTATCAGTAATTAGTTAATATATTAAGAAAATATTTTGTTATCTTGGCAGAATATTATTTTAGATAGTTATTTTCAATCTTCGTTTAGGTGTATATGCGGAAATACAAAAAGTATAAAAAGTTAGAAAACATGTTAAAACATAAAAAATAATGAAAGGGATCTATGCAAGACCTGAAAAAAAGCGATCTGGTTTATTACGGTCGATTTTTCTATAACAGAAAAGAATGCCGCTTTATTGCGTTTCGTAGGAAACACTTTGAAATAGTTAAATCGAAAAGGAACAGAATTTAACAAAGGAAGTGATAATATAATTGTAGGTATACGAATCCAAACACAAATGTATATCAACGATATGTTTAAATTCTGAATATATCTTATCATCCAATGCAAAACCGGTCATATGTAGATTTTGCGATGCATTTAAGATTTAAAGGAAGGGTAAAATGATGGTACCACGGACAACATTCACAAAAACCGGACTCCAGATATTAAAAATTTCTTAGAAAAATGCATTATGGTAGATCAATACAATAAAAAATTCTTCTAAAACCCATCCCAATATCATAAAATGATACGAATTTTAAACAAAATTTATTTTTAAATGAAATTTACTAAATTGTATACATTTTATTGCTGTCGTTTTAAGGGCGCCAAATTAATTTTTTCTAAAAAATATGTCTAGAAATTAAAAATATCTCAAATATCGAGAAAAACCTATTGCAATTACATACATTCGTATGCATTCAATTCATTGTTACCATTTTTAATTTTAATACGTCAAATATAAGTCTGGAAAAAAGTCTTCTTCAAAAAAGTGTTTATGTCGGACTTCATGTCCGACTGAAATTATGTCTTGAAATAAGTCCAATGGAGTCATGTGATAACAAAAAAATTAATCACCAGTATTTATAAAAAAGTAAAAAGATTTACCAAAAACTATTACATGTTTATTTTCGTAATTAAAGTTATTACGGAAGACATTTTATTCTTTATAATGACACTGAATTCGGAACATACAATTCACTTTTTGCCGTAAATGATATTCGCCTTTCCGGATCAATTACTGGAATTTTTTTTTTCAAATAAGAATTTTTATTATTTTAATCAAACTTTATATCATAAAAAAATTATTTTACCGTCATTAGATTCTCCTGATTCCGGTTGACACATGAATGTAACGAAATACTCTTCACTATCAGATACTAAAAATCCTAAATTTAAATTGTCCACCATAAATTCAACGTAAAAACGTAAAATCCTTACCAATTTATAAATTATTTATTATATTATTTATTTAATATATTTTACTTAAGGCGTATCCAGGATTTCCGCGAGTGATATGGATATGTCTTTGGAAAAAACCAAAAAAAAAAAAAATTGTTTGCCCATGCCCGGTATTGGAGGGAGCACTCTTCCAAAAATATCCCTTCAAAAATATTCCATATAATGCTAGTAAATATTTAAAGAAATTGACCAATGATGATTTATTTACACATTGATTTAGAAAAATATTGCACTCTTAAGTTAAACAGCGTTGGTAAATTCAAAAATCTTGTTTTTCAAAAATAGTTTGTCCTGGATGTTTCGTAATTACTTTACAAAGAAATAATTCAAAAATTCGATCAAGCTCATTTGAAATCATATCAAATCATCATACCGGGTTGCCGGGTAACCGAGGTGTAGTCGAGCGACACCAAAAAATTTAGATTTAAGAAATTTGTTTTTGCTACTCCATATGTGTAGCTCTGAATTAAAATATAAATGTCAAAATTAAGAGAAAATATAGCGACCTGTTGTGAAATAGTTTGTATAGAAAGGACGCAAAATATTGAAGTGAATAAAATTTATAGAAAATAGAAGGAAATTTATAGTTGGTTTTATTTGAAACTAATCGACCTGTTGTAAGGCACAACACGAGGATAAAAAAGTTTTCTTTATTAGCAATTGTGCAATAGGAAATCATTGCAGTTTTGCTTTTTGAAAGAATAAAAGATTATTATTCCGTGAGTGTAAGCGCGTACGTTTTGTGTTATTAAATCTTAACTCAAATTTTAGAATTAAAGTTATTTATTGTTTCGTATTTCTGTTGAAAGCCAAAGAATAAAAGAAGTTCCTGATTTTATTATTCATTTAATTGTAAAACATCAGAAAAGGTTAGTGAATTATTTTTTTATTAAATTTCAAGTTTTAGCAATTAATTTTTCAAGTGTTTTTTTTTATAAAATATTAGAAATTGGAAGCTAATTCTAATCAAAAATGTCAGAATTTAAATTTAAAAGTTTTGTAAAATCAAAATGAAAATTAACATAAAAATTCTAATTTGGTCAAATATTATACAATATAAAAAGTTCTTTTAAGTTCTTCTTTTTTATATTTTATAAAAATCCAAAAGTACTGTTCATAACTAACTGCATTAAAATTAGTTCTAGAAATTACCCTATTACCCTCGTGCATTTAAATTTTATGTTATATTATATTAAAATTCATATAAAATAGTATTCTAAATAATAATTTAAAAAATTTCGGCTTAAAAATCGGCACAAAGTTTCTGTACAGTTCAATGTTATTTCAAGACATTTATATTGTCGATATATTAAAGTCAGATATTTCAATATTGCAAATATATGAAGAACTTTAAAAGTTTTCCTAACGTAAATAGTTTCTTCCGGAATACAAAATTAAGAAAAAAATTATCGAATCATTTCTTAAATAAGTCTTAAACCAGCATAACATAAAATAACATAGAAAATCGTAGAAGAGACACCATTGTTCATACTTTTGTGAAATTAGTCTTTTACAAAATTGTCATCCATCATGTAGGATTTTTAGGCATATTCTGTTAAATTTTAAAAAAATTATATTTGTAAAAATAACTAACTATATATACATAAATATTTTTAAACGTAATTTTACACTGCTATTGCTTTAGTTCCTCTGAAAATTCGCGGATTACATCGACCTCTGCATCAGTACTTTTTGCGTTGGATCAGATGTCGAAGTACATTCTTTTCAATCTTAATAATTAGTTAATGCTAATGTTTACAAAATAGCTGTTATTTTGAATTTGGCTTATATCTGGTGCCCCAAAATACTATCATATTATCATTATGGTATAATTTTGAAAAAGCGCTTAGGAGTGCTGGATGCAGCCAATGATTGAAATATAATCAAGCACTTAATGAAGTAATTCTTTTTTGAGAAAAATGGGATTAAATGAAAGTAACTAGGAATTTCATTTAAAGAAAACGTATCGTATTTAGAATTAGGTTCCTAAATTCAAATTTAACTCTAAAACCGAGGAAAAAGTAACTCCGTTTAGGTTTTGTTTGTTGTAAATGTGACTAATTAACCTTCCTTAAGGGCGAATTCATGTCATATTTAAATGAAGTTAATTAAATCTCAAGATCAAGATTTTTTTTTGTATATATCCAAAAGCATTTCAATTCTAAAAATATATTAACTTAATTGGCGTTATCTTTCTTTTTAGAGTCACTTAGTTCTTGAAGATATTTAGTGTGCCTTTCTTCAAGCTGTTCAATTTCACGAGTAACCCTTTAAGTAAAAGAAGATTTTGCGGATTTCCGAAGAAAAACTGAGCAAAGTAAATAAGTAAGTAAAATCATACAAAATTTTAGAGGTGTATTAAACTAACTAAACTAAACTAACTAATTTTGTGTAAAGATAATTTGGTTTTAATACACACCAATTTATTTTCGAGCTTATATAAAATTGCGATGTAACCTTTTTGAATAATTTTTTATTGAATTAGTGATTAACAGATTAAAACTAACTTAATTCATCATTGAATGTTCGAACTTCTTGAAAAAGACATTTTTGTTTATTGTTTTTATTATGTTTCATATTAATTGATTTGATTCCTAATGTTATTGTGACATTTAAACGAGAAGTAATATAGCATATAATTTAATACCAAAGAAATTTAATTGGGCCGCATTTTCTTTATAATATTTGGGTAATGAACAAGAAAATGATATTTGGGCTTCAGTTTGCTTTTAAATAATTCTATATAAAGCTTGTGTTATACTTAAAATTAAGATTTTCGAGCTTATTCAAAACATGTTCGTCAAAGGAACTTAGAAGTAATGTGTCTATTATTTCTATAAAAATTAGTAAAAATTTATATATCTTATCATCAGTTGGAATTAAATCACCAATAATGAGTGGAAGAAAGTGAAAAAATGTCTGAATTTCCCTTGCAGTAATTTTAAAGTTACCATCTGTTATATGATATTTTTGGAATCAGTCTGTTTTTCCACTTTGTTCTTTTTACATAAACGGCAAAAGTATTGAAAATTGAAGGATGTCGTGAAGCCAAGTGTGCTGTTTAAGCCTAAATTATAACCCAACATTTGACGCAAAATAAAAAAAGCATGAATGGTACCGTCTTTCGTTTTTACTTCTATTCCTTCATTTTCCAGGCGATTTAATTCGGTTATTAAATTGTCTAAGGAGGAGTTTCCGTATTCTTTCATGTCACACGACTTGATTAAGCCCGCCACAAAAATATTACTTAATTTAGATATTTGGAAATCTGTTATGGTATGAATGTTTACCTTTCAATTGTTTTTCCTAAATTCCATTTTTGCCTATATTGTAGGAATAAATCTAATAAACAATAATATTTTGATTACAGTCTACTAGAATGGAGTCCGAAAACTTGGCGCCTAAGCGAAAAAGGGCAAAGAGAATAAGGAAGCCAACTTTGGAACAGAAGAGGGCGAAGCGTGCCCGTCGTAAAGAACGAGCACGGAATAAAGAAAAAATTTTTCAAGTCTTGCTAAGAGCAAAATGTGAGACATGCGGGGAAATAAAAACCATACCGCCGACAAGCGAGCCTCCGGGGCTTGCTTCGGGAATCAATGGCATCAACAATGGCAACGGCAATGGCAACAGCAATGGGAACCGCAATGGCAACAGTAATGGCAACAGCAATGGCAACAGCAATGGCAACAGCAATGATAACAGCAATGACAACAGCAATAGCAACAGCGATGACAACATCGATGGCAACAGCAATGGCAACAGCGATGACAACATCGATGGCAACAGTAATGGCAACAGCAATGGCAACAGCGATGACAACAGCAATGGCAACAGCAATGGCAACAGCAATGACAACAGCGATGGCAACAGCAATGGCAACAACAATGGCAACAGTAATGGCAACAGTAATGGCAACAGCAATGCCAACAGCAATGGCAACAGCAATGCCAGCGGCAATGGCAACAACAAAAGCATCAATATGATGCCTCATGTTGATGTTGGGTCTAGCGACCCTTTTGTTTGGTCTGATGTTCGACGCTTCCTTTGCTGGCGTCAAACTGAAGACCGAATGTAATGTATGCGAATACATTAGATAGAATCTTTAACATTGTATCTGAATTACCAATTTGAAATCTAAAGGGAAAGATTAAATGTTATGAGTTCTAGTTTATGAGATTTTAACGTTTCTATATGCAAATGTTTATAATATCATTATTTCAAAATCATGAGATGAGTACGAATATACAAAACTCATTTTATAATATGACTTTGAAAATTACAACTCCTTCAAGATTTATTTTGTACGTATATGAGTACACTTCTATTAAATACAATAATACCAATTATGTAGGTTGTATAGAAAATGGAAATATAGGATTTTAGGATGTGAATATGATGAAAAGATTATTTCTGGAAGTCACGAAAACCATTGGCAGTGATGGGTTAACAACATTCATTCATTCAATGAAAATACTAGGAATATACATATCTGAACTTTTTAGGGACGAATATTCCGGTTCCGGCCTTTTGTTTTCTGAATACGTATTTACTCTTACTTTTTTTGGTATATCAAAAAAATGAATAATATTTACATAGTTTACATCGGATTCAGATTATTGTAATAGAAAAGTATATTCGTTATATTTCATAATAAAATTTGAAAGTGTTATACTGATAGACAATAATGTTATAGTCTTGTGCCACGAATTGTAATATTGTTGAACTCGAGACCTTTCAATTGCTAACAATGTGCCACGAATTAAACAGGTAGATTTATAATTCAGGAAATAGTTGATACTAATTAGTTTTTATTATTTAATTATAATTGAAAAATTTCATTGCGTTTTTTAAAAACATTTTTTCAATTGAAAATGTAAATAAAAACACTTTAATAATTTTTTCTAGACATTTTAAAATGATTTTCTTCAATTTGAAAAATAAATGTCTTCACGCAATTTACCACAATCCTGATAATGATTATTTTTAACTGCACTCCAGTTCATTAACATTAACATTAAGAAAATATCTATAGTTGAACTTTCCTATCATCATGATCAACTGGAAAACCAGTCTGGAAATTTTTATTATCTTCTTGTACTATGCGTGCTCCTTGGGGATGTGTACTAAAGAATCTATAATGTTCGAGTAAATGAATGGTGAAAGGATGGTGAAAGCTTCTTTTAATGATATCTCATTTGAGATGGACTTTAGTTTTATTATTATTATTTTTTTTTTTTTTTTCACTTCGGAGAATTTTCCTTTTTCAAGAGTATATAGTTAACCGGAATAGCTTTCTAATGAAAAAAGTTTCAAGTACGGGCTTGGGTTTTTATTCGCATTCTTGTTAATCATTATCGTTCTTCAACCTTTCGATATATATATGTATATTTCGGTTATATTTTTCGCGAAATTTTTTATACAGTATATCTATTAGCTTTTTTTTTTACTTCTGTTAAGTTTTAATTTACTATCGAATCGATTCCAGTTTACCATTCATCTTCTTTGAACATCATCTCCAACGCCTATATTTAACTACATCATGATTCTTTTAACTTAAATGGCTAGCACAATTCAAAAGCTTTATCCAATTACTTGCTTTTATATCGACAAACAACGCTACCCAGACTTCAATGTTGGTGCAATTTTCCAACTCATTAAGAGTTTCGAGTGTTAGTCAAAGGATTAAGGAATTTGCTCTTTTTATCGTTAACTGAGAAGAAATTGTTTTTTGCGGTAATTAATTTTCAAGGGCGATTTCAGTAGTGATTTATTGTAGAAAAAAAAACCCCAACAAAATTAGTAAATTAGAATGAATCTGAAGTGTAGAGAAAACACAGCAAAATTCGTAGAGATCTACTATATACTTGGAAATATGTAGACTCTTCAAAGAAACAGTTCAGATCCGCATACGGACCTATATTTATACAAAACTTTCTTCTGATGATGAAAATTCTGTGAAAAGTATTCTGGGCTTTTCTTTTTTTGCATAAACTTTCGTTCAATTTCTGATTTTCATATTTACTTTTGAATTCTATTTAAGTATAGTTTTTTCATTGAAAATGTTTATTAATAAGATTTAGTTCAATAGACTAGAAGTTAATTAGTTTTAATACCCGTCAAATATTTGAAGTGTTTTTAAGGAAGTATTTCTTTTATTTCATAATTAAATTATCAGAAAAATAGGTTTTTACGAATAGGCATAGACCTATGTGCTCTTAATATATAAGTTAGTAATGTATTCGCATACTTTATATACATAAGTTAGTAAATAAAAAATGTATTTATATATAAATAAAAAAAATGTTAAATATCCTGAAGCTAAATCATAATTAAAAACTAATATTTACATGTAAAAGAACCACTAGAAAAACAGAAATCTTTGAGTTGGTCCTAATGAAAATAAATACAATAAATGTCCTGAAGGAGATTTTGTGAAATTTAAAACAACCACATGTCTTTTTCAATTTGGTTTTGCTATTTCGTATCGTAATTTTCAAGCCAAAGAATAACCTAGAAACATGAAAAAATATGACCAAAGGATATTTGAAATTTAATTGTATAACTTTCTTAATTTTTCAAAATATATATATATAAAAGACGAACTCTTTTAAAGTAATTAAATAATTATTATTTGACATGTTTCCAACTACATTATAACATAAGGAAATGTTTTTAGTTTTGGGGAAAATTCTTGTTTAAAGAAATAGAAACAAAATTTAATACAATAAAAATCTCTAGAGACTACGCATAGATTCACTTTTCCTTTTCCCGGCAAAAAAAACTGCATGTTTGTCTTCCTTTTTTTTTATTTTAAATCTAGGACGTCATGTCCCATAGGGAAAATGAAAGTTTTTTAATCAACAACAATGGCAACAAAAGTGCACAAACAGTTTTCTCTGTACTAAATAGAATAGAATAACTTTTTGAGAAATTTTTTTGAAAAGATGAAATGATCGTTATAGTGCTGCGGTAAACTATGAATATGGGATTCTAGGTGGTGGTAAATTTGAAATGCTTTAAAAATGTCATACATAAGGAGTAAAGACTCATGTCCTTTTGTTTACCCATTTTATGAAGCCCACATGTTTCATTTGCAACGCCTTTTAATGGACCCAAACCATTTTATCCAGAATATGGTCGAGCTGTTTCGTGTTGGAAAAATAGCCAAAATATATTATTTATATCTACATACAAGTATATACATTCTTGAGTTCTACTTCTGTTTTTGATGTTATTTTTCTCTTATCTGAAAAAGATTTAGTTGAATATATTGTGTTATGTGCTGGAATTAGTTTCGTGGTTATTCCGTAAAGTTTTTGACTGAAGTATTTTTGCATAATTTCATTTGTTGAACCGCATAATGATGTAATTATTGTTGATGAGAAAAAAGGACATAACTTTTAAATAGCACTTTAAAAATGTTATAAATAAAAGAAAGAAATTAATTTATAGACTTTCATAAAAATTTTTAATTGTAAAAGTTTTGTTCATTTAATAGCAAATGTAGTACATCTTTTCGTTTTGTATATTTCCAATAGAGTCAGTGGAAATGAAAGAAAAATTTAATATACATATGTTCTACAAGAAAAAAATTTTCTTTTTGCTAAAGTCAATTTTATATGAATCATTCGGTATTGTCTGAGCTGCGTACTAAGTCCATACTATGCTTTGATTTATTATTCTTTCAAGTGTACTTAAACGCATTTCACATTTTCCAGTCATTCGAATCATACTTCTAAATCATTTCTTTTAGTGTCAGTATCTTGTTTAAAGTTATCCAAGTTTTTATATAGAATCTATCATTGTCCACAATGAAGTTACCTTACAAATATATCACCTAGCAATTTTCAGTCTTGTTATCTGTTATAGCGCCATCAGTAATATAATACATATATTTATATATGAACAACATGAACTCATCAGAGGACATTGTACTTTTATTCTTTTATATTTGGTGGCATCTTATCCTCATACTTTTCCTTCCAGTCTATATTACATACTATAGGTGATTTCCATAGTTTTCACTGTACTTTCTTGAAGTGGTTGCCGACTGTATATTACTTCTTTAAGTTCTAGATGATTTTTCAGGTTTTGTAACATCTATCTATCTAGATAACATCATATTCACGCTATTGTATTATATTATTGTCTTGTTTTGAGTATGGGAATTAAAAGTCTTCGTTTTATATATTAGGAAAATCACCTTTTTCATTTTCTGCTCATTTTTCTTGCAATGCCCACTTCAAATTGAATAATTGTTGTCGGTAACAATTATAGTTAGCTTTTTCACCAGCTTTCAGCAGCTCATAGCACACCATGCCTGACCATAGCTGACCAGGGCGTTGTTTGTCTTTCACATCGAAGTCATTGTCTCCGTATAGTCTAAACCAATCTCCTCAAGTGTTTCCAGATATAATATATTCACCACAAGCAAGAGATAACCTTCAACGGCACTTTTTTGGAGTTAGACTGAAGTAAAAAAGTCGATACTTTCAATTCAAGAAAAAACTGTACTACATATTAAAGCTAGTTAAAAGTACTTCACATTAAATATATTGCTATTAACTTACATTCAAGAAGTACTACTTACGACATATACTAGAAAATGGTGACATCTTAATCCCATACCTAATATATTCAATATTCCAACGAAGATTCACCCAATGTCATCTAAATCTTGAGGATGCCGTATTTCCTTTGACTGAATAAAGTGAATAATTCATCTTGAATTAATTGCATTCACTATAAGCGACGCAGCGAAGCTTCTTCGGGAATAAAAAGAATAAAACTAAGCTTCAATTCATAAAATATAAATTTTTGATAGTTTTTGTCTTAAATACTGAAAAGGAAGTGAAACTGAAAGTGAATATTTCGTCCAAAAGAAACACAGCTTTAATATGCCGTGGGACAATGCAATTTTTGCTATATACTTTATTTAAGAAATACCGTCTTGATAAATTCTTCATTTAAGTTCCACTTGTTCGTTTCTGTAATTACATTAGCGATAAAAATAACAAAAAGTTTTTAAATGAAATCAATTAACAGTTGCAGTATGAAACAAAACCAAAAAGCAAACAAATATGTAGTACTAACATAACATACAAATGGAAACATCTAAGTGAATGGCCGCCAAGTTAAATGTATACAATAAAAGAATTGTAAACAATGTAAGAATGAGAAAACTTCCAGAACTAAACTATAATTGAAGTTGATAATTGGAGTTTAGGTAAGTGAATTAAATTCTTTGGGTTCTGGCATTATATACTATATACACATATAGATATGAGTAAGGTATAGTTTTGTGAGGGTGAATGACTGAAATTTTGCGACAAGTGGTTTTCTTGTTTTGTTACAATTTTATCTTTTGCTTTTTCTTGTGAAAAATTGAAAATTTCAAATATTTTATCAAAGTAGATAATGTCAATAGAAGAAATTACATTTTGATGACTTTATAATAATTTTTGAAAAAATAAAATTACCTATATTATCACTAATTTTTACTTTTTTAGATCTAATAAGGTATTTAACTCGAAAAGGCTGTACTGGATTTTATTCAAATTTTATTCAAAGATAGTCTATGTGGAAATGAGCTGATTGGATTTGGTTTTGGATTTGAGAACATTTTCTAAACTTTTGCGAACGCCATATTACTGATATAAACAAAATTTGGTACACACATATCCTGAATTGAAAGGAAAAACTGATTTGATTTGAATATACGATTACTCCAGAATAGCATATTTAACTTTATATAAATTTGGTACAAAATTAAATTATAATTAGATGATAAATTGTTTATTATCTAAGAAAGTTAGGCGGTTTACTGTATACCAAATATTTTATCTTAGTTTTCTGCTCAGGAATACGTGGATACCGCTTTAATAACTCTTATTGCTTGAATTTTTTAAGACTTTTTAGTGACCAAAATATTTATACATCATATAGCCACGTATTTGATTGAGAAGCCATTCTAAGCCTAGTACGTAATTGTATTGTTTATTACTATTTTATCCAATATAAATTGATTTAACTTGAAGACTTCTAAGTAGGATTGGAAACTAATCAGAAATTTCATTTAAAAGATATAAAATAATTGCTATCCTAGATTCAAACAAATTAAATGAAATCATCGAATTGAATTATTACCATCAATTTTTCAAATAACAATTTCTTATCGTTCAGGTTCAGGTTAATCTTAGATTTCTTCGTATTATTTAAAAAAAAATTTCCTGTCAGTATCATTAAAAAAAGAAAAATGTTCAAAACTTCAATTGAATATTTTTCTTGATGCTAAAATTAAATCAAGCTTGAAATTCTTTTAAAGAAATCAAAACTCATCCTCTTTTAAATTTACATCATTTAACGAATTTATATATCTTTAGCCTCGAGTAGTTTGGAAAACGCAAATAACAAGAAAAAAGAAAAACTCACTTGTAACGACCATCTCTCTCGGTACGTAGACGTATAAACTTTTTTTTTTCTAACATGCTTTTTTCCCATCTCTGCTAACAAAAATTAAATAATTTTCCAATATTAGATAAAATGAAAATTCTACGAAAAAAAAAGTAATGTAAGAAATCAGTTTTTCTCGTCCGGATTTTTCTTTTTTTTTATTAAGGGTACTGTATCCAAGATGGAAATTCACCCGCAAGGATATTGCAATGTTCAATGAACTGAATATGTTTACAGCGTAGAAAATTGCTGAATTTGTAGCTAAAAGAGAACATCGATATGTATATAAGATATATGTATATACAATTTTATCTTCGTTTATGTAAATATATAATATTATGTGCTGATGTGGTTAAAACCAACTTAAAGGAATCATTCTGGAAATGTAGTTACGACCACATCAAATTATATTCGCTTCTATAAAGAATCTTTTTTTTTTTCAAGGATCAAATTTTAATGATCGTAAATATGTAGAATTTAAATGGATCAGAGGTTTATATGTAATTATTATGATGCATTTTCCATCTTCAATATTTTGCTCAATCAAGCAAATATTTTTGTATAAATTCGCAAATAATTTTATATAAATTCGCAAAGAAAAACTTAAAAAACTTAAAAAATCAAAAACCACCTTGAGTAGTTTTCTACTGACAAATCTAAGAAATTGTAAAATCTTCAAGTTTCCTGCAAGATAGAAAAAGGTTGTAGAACAAAACATAAGTAAAATACTCCTTAAAAATCGGCACGAACTTTCCGGACAATACAAAATTTATGTAATTTATGAACTTATCTTAGATCAATTAGATTTTTTTGTTAGAATTGGACTATGACAAGAATCTTACGCCAAATTAATGGACCGATATCGAGGAAACTCATACAGTTTATGCAAACAAACTCAGATTAATTAGATTTTCTGATATTAGAATAAAAGTTACTTGATTTATTAACTCAATTCAAAGTTTTTCTTTAAATTCATGTCTATTCTTAATAAATATTCAGAAATTATTGAATGATAACCTCAAGCGTTCTAGAATTTTCTTAATCCTTTGATTTTTGATGCATAAAACTAGTTCACTCCATCTTTTTAGCGATTTTCAAGTCAAATATCCATTGAGAAATTCCTTTGCATTTTATCAATTCAAAGTTGAAGAATTTTCGTCTATTTATTTTTTCTTCTTGCTAAGAATTTTTCTTCTACTAAAAATTCTAGAATTTCTTAACGAAAAAAAAAATATTTTCAACAATTTCTTGAATTGTTTTCGCTTAACCTAAAACTTTCACAACAAACTTGAAATCCTTAAAAGGAATTTTCTTGATTCTTTCGATATGGATAATAAACGATGACGAAAAAGAAAAAAAAATGAAATCTATAGCAATGAAAATGAATGATTAAAGTTTAGTAAAGAAAAAAAAAATATATAAGAAAACTTCATGTAGTTGTTGCAAATTCATCTTTACCAATTTTTCCATTTACTTGGGAAATTATGTAAGCGATAATAATTCCAAATAACAACAGAGAAATATCTCTTTGATGAAAACGGAAAATTCATGATGAGTTAAATATAATAAAAGTCCACCGAAAAACACCATAGATGGATAAAATTTCATGTTTTTACGTTCGCCAATATTACTTGTATATATGTATATATATTCTGACCATATCCTGGAATTTTCATGAAATCATCTCATCGTACATCATCAATGATTCCAGTTGACTTCCTTTAATTACATCAAAACTACTGAAGGAATCCTGCTAACATGCCGACAAAAAGAAGGAAAAAAAGAAAGAATTTCCAATTTTTTTTTTTTTTATTCTTAAGGATTTTCTATATTCTATATGAAAAGTTAGATTTTCTTTCTCATTTATTATAAGGAGTTTGTTCTATAGTCAAGGAATTATATGAGTAAAGCTTTAGGGCAGAAAGGACAAAAAGATCAGACATGATGGGAAAAAGGTTTTTATACTTGCGAATATTATTATTATTATTATTATTATTATATTTTTTTTCGTTCTTTTTCATTTGAGTTTTTCATAATATTTTTTTATGCGGTTGATAGGTCTCACAATAGTAGTCAGTTTAAGAGAAAAAAAGCTGATTGTTAATGGTTGTATATAATACTGGGAGAGGGAATAGATTTTCTTGTTTACTTTATAAAATGATGGGTGACCTGAAATTTTTTGATGATTTTAATGAAAATCTTTCATACATTATTTTATATGAAACAGTTTCGGCTGTTTTTCTTTTTCATTTCTATAGCTGATATCATTATATAATGATATCATGTCATGGCGATATCAGAGATAAAAAATAGTATTTGAAATTTAAGCAACTTTTTATTTAACTTTCGAGATAATTTCTGTAGTAGTCGCTTTTACTAAAACTAGACTACAAATCTCGTCCGTTTAGAAAGTAACCAAACAAATACACTAAAAAAATTCTAAAATACACCATTTTTTTTTGTTTTGAATCAACTATTTTTGCCAATGATTTTCGTCAACCAATTACTTAGTAAATATGGTACAATGTTATCGGGATAGTAAATTTACCTATGTCTAACCAAATTAAGAAAACGATAGTAATTGGAAGTTTAAACTAAAATTTTCCAATCGTTTCATTTCAGAAATTACTAAATACTACATGTACTAAAATTTCATTTTTAGCCATATTTATGAAGCTACAAATTTTTTTCTTTTTCAACAATTTTTGATTTTTATAGAGAATCTCAGAAAATATAGATTTAAAAACAAAATCAAGCGATAAAACATAAAATTTGCCAAGTTCATAATAAAAAATTAAAACAAAAGAAAGCTTTCATGATAATAAAGTTATCCTTCCAGCGCATACAAAAAAAAGGAAAACTCACAAAAAACTTGCTAGAAAACATTCTTTTTACACTTCTTAAAGTTTTCTTCATTTTTATAAGATAGTAAACCTGCGAAAATGAACTATATTGTCTGTGCCTTTAAAAAGGATAGTTTTTTTTTTTCATATTTTCAACGAAAAACCAAATGTTGAAAGTTCATTTATTTATTGTTATATAAATTTATTTTGCTGTCTTCTTCTTCTATAAGTAACTTTTTTCCACGTAATATATAAAAAAAAAATTTGCAAGAAAAAGTTTTCTCTTACCAAATGCTGTATGCAAAAGTGCCAGCTACTGCTTATTTTACTTGTCATAATTGTATTCTTACAACTAGTAGATATAGAGTATTATGATGATAATATTCTTTCTTGTAGAATACCATCATAACCTCTATAAAAAAAAAGAAAAAAGAATAATAAAACACTTCAGTGTTTTTTTTTTTTGCAATGAAAAGAGTTGCGCGGAAACAGTAGTTACAACTTTAGCCAACCTCACTAAAACAATAGACCAACTTCTACTTTAAAATTCGATATAAGAGGTCTTTTATGTCATCATAACATATACGATCGTATTATTCTAGTTTTAAGAATAAACCTCGACCTTCTAACCATATCCTGATAAAGTTTTCTTTTATAAAAAGTTTTATATGAAAACTAAAGAAGAATTTCCATTGGGGATGTAATTTTTTTCTTAATCCAAGAAAAAAATTAATGACTTTAATATAAAAATATATAAATTAAATTGATTTTAGCTTGTTTTTAAAACATTTTTTTTTAATACTGATTTTATAAATCAAACATTATAAGTGTTTTAATTCAAACCTAAAATAGATTTATACACCAGGATTTTCTTAAAGAAAAGTAATACAGTATGCGGCAGAGAAAATTTTAGCTTATTAAACTGTTAAATTACTTATTAGTAAATACATTTTAAAGTAAGTAGACACACTCAACTAGAATATAACCCTTATGCGTATAGCCAATAAACATATCTAATGAGAATACTAACACAGAAGATAAAGATTGGAAATTTAAATGTTTCATAAATCCGCTGGAGTTTTATTTGTCGTGCAGATATAAATGCCCCTAAGATTGATAGTAGACTTCTTGAATTATTTTAATAAATAGATCTGAGAAACGCTATTAAAAATAAACAGCCAAAAGTTGAAGAATTTTCTGCTCTTGCTGAGATACTACTCCGTAGGAGAGGGAAACATCTGGGGGCATACTATTTCTCTCCAAGTTAGATACAAACTCTTAATCCACTCCGGATACTAAAATTACTAAGAGAAATAGGCCTGGAGGAGGCGCTCTAGAATGGGAAGTTAGCCTAGCTATTGCACCAAAGAAAAGGCGGTACAATAGATCTTAAAGATCGCAGTATAGGAACATCCTAAAACCTAATCTAATCTAATCTAATTTCACCATTAAATTTCCGTACCGTGTAGTGGAATTGATTTTCATTTGAATCATTTCTTAGAATTTCATTCGTTTTTCCAAAAACAAATATTCTTAAAAACTAGTATAATTCTTTTCGGTAGAAAAATAATATAAAACAAAAGCAAACTTTCGTCTTCAATTATAGAATAAGAAAGAAAAACCCTCTTAAATTTTCTTCTTACAAAATTCATATCACAAACTAGAAAATATTTTTTTGAATTTAACTTAATTTAACTTAATTTATATTAATAACATTATTACATACAAATTTGCACTTATCTAGAAAATTTTTATTGCTTCACAAAATGTTAATTTCTGAATTTTGATTCTAAAAGTGCTGAGAATTCCTTAGAAAATCTTGTTTGCATGCATATATAGGTAGTTCTTTCTTTCTTTTTTTGTTCAAGATAAGAAAAATCAAAATGAATAAGATCGTAACTAATTAAAAAAGTTTTTAATTATCTTATTCTGCTTTTTAAATGCGAGCAAAGAATTTTATTCAAAAGCTCATAAGAAATTTTCTTTTCGTAAAAAACATTTTAAAGAAAACTATTCTGACAAAAAAAAAAGGAAAACTAAAATTAAAGCATATAGAAAACTAAACTCGGCTTCTAGCATAGTTTTTGGGATTCTGTAGTACAAATCTATGGTCTCTAAGTTGATTTTAAAAATTTTTTAGGCTATAAAAAATCGACTCAGGCTTGTTTAATAACTACAATTGTCCTAATACCAGACTGTAGAATATTTATATATTGTATACAAAGATGGAATATTACAATTGTTTATATCCTTACATACAAATCCCAACGGAAATTTTGTTGAAGATGTCTGCTGCATAAGTGTCTAGGTTGTACACTTTGTTTAATAATGTGTGTCAATTAACTAATCTGTAAAAAGCTTTTTGCCAAGTTTAGTGAAAACTGAATAGGTGCCGCTGAAAAAGAAACATAAAATAGCAACCATAAATAGGTTTAAGGGGATTCTATCTAGAAAATCTGCACAAATCGAAATAGCTAAATAATTTCCAAATGAGAAAATTTTTTTCGGGGGTAATACAAACGTATAGAATCATAAATGTAGTAATTACGGTATTCTGTACTGTACCCTAGCTAGGATAAGGACTTTAAAACGATATCTAAGTTTTTCAAGATTAAAACGAAATATCTAACAATTTACAATAGAAGTGTAAAAACTATAGAAAACTACATTCGAAAGATTGTGACCGGAAATGGAAAAGAAAATCTAGTTTACTTTTCTGCTGGAATTCACACAGTAAGAGATACTATATAATGTTTTTTTCAATATCGAGTTGCACAAACTAAATTTTCCATCGTTTTAAAATTTATTTTCTTTCGCTACTTAAACTTTCTAAATCACATTTCATGCCTTCAAATTGCAAAAGAATAAAAACAAACATATAGAATAAGGTAAAAGTTAAATAATAATGTTGTAAAATTCTTTTGAGAACCACTAAAACTTTCCCTCAAGGATCTTTATTTTCTTACGCTTTCTCTGGTAGTCTAGTATATAATACTATTTCTTACAAATTACTAAATATAAACCAATAATAGATATATACATGTATGTTTTCAACGATCCCAGGAATATGTGCACCTCAAATCCATTTATTGTTACTTAGGATCTTAGACGGATGATTCTGATAGGTACAAGTTAAAGAGTAATTGTATTTGCAAAAAAAAAAACACATACTTACAAGTAGACCCGATACATTTTGGTTTTATTGTTCGGTTTGTCGTTTCTTGAATTTTCATTTTGTTGATAAAATTTCCAAGAAAACCTGTCAAGTTATTTACTTAAATATTTTCTTTGTATTATAAGAAAAACTTCTGTTGAATTTATTCAGGGTTCGTTCTGTCAACTTATTTTTATTTTTTGTAATTTTCTGAAGCTTTAAAGAAGAGATATATATACGTACACACGAGCATATGTGCCCACAAATCGCTCGAATTAATAAAGCACACACAGAAAAGGAAAAAAATCAAAGTCGTACAAATTTTACATGCCACAAAAATGGTATTTACATAAAACCATGTAACAATTGTTGGAAGATTTCATGTTTTTTATTTTTATTTTTACAAATTATAACATGTTTGTAATATAAAAATTTTCTACCTTCGGTTTGTTAGAATTTTCCATATTTTGAATTTGAAATGCGTGTACTAATAATGTGTATACAAAGACAGGATGTTTTTAAAACTGCACAGAATTGTTCTATCTTTCAATTGAGACTAGATAGCCATTTACGTGTTTATAGGTACTCCTATGGGCCTCTTCAAAGCAACTCCAGGAGTTTGATTCTTCGCTTCTATATAGTGGGACAAATTGCAGTACATTATATGATTTTTGATAGAGTGGGTAGAACAGATATCATGGAGGAATTGAAAATTCTGATTTTAACTATCACTTATTATGAGAGTTCACTTCGAAATTGGATTTAATTTGCTAATCTCTTTCTGGAGTTATAGAACTCATTGTCAGTCAGTGTTAGAGACAGCGTCAGTTGTTCCATCATCTGGTGTATGACTAAGAATCCTAAGTTGGTAACTTCATGAAACTTCAATACCGTTGACAAAAATAATTCGTTTATTTTATGATAGTATTTCAAATACTCTCTAAACCAAAAATGGCTAGAAAACTGGAAAAGTATTCATAATCAATAGTTTCTGTATTTTTATTACAGATAGATTCACAACACCATGGTCAGGACTAGAAACCTGTTGAAAAACTAGAAATCTATAGTATTGTATAAGCTAGATTTGCACTAGCCTTTAGATAAAAAAAAAACCAATAGCTAGTTATTTTCACTAGAAGGGTCTGTATAACTAGCTTCGACTGGTATTAAACCATCTAGTTATATATGGAAGAAGAAACCTAATCAAACATTTCTACATAGATTTTGACTACATTTCCTAGTGGCCTAATCCAGCTGGGCTTAATGCTAATTTAGCCAAATTTTGTTTTAGAAAATTATCAAGGAATCTTCTAACTGGCAGCTTTTATTGTTCACTCACTGCTTCTATATCAATTTAGAAATAAATAATTAGATACACCCTATATATCTACCTAAAAGAGAAATTATTTTTTTCCATTAAGGTAGGAAAAATTTTTATATGAAACTTCCGCAAACAAGATTTCCAAAATTTTTCTGTGACATGTTGAAAAGAGAAGTATTAAAAAACAACAACTCCCTCGAAAATAACATAACACGCATAAAATGAAAACGAATATAACATAACGTTTTGGAATGATTGACTTCAACATTGGATGGGTCCATATGGTTCCAAAGAAAAAAAAATCTGGAATAAGCACCTTTTCTTAGATTTTGTATTGATTTCTATATTCCCCTATATTAGAATAACAAGATATGTAAAATTTCTTAGAATTTAAATAAAGTATCGAGTAATAAGATTTTATATCGTTCAAAAATGTGAAACATTCTTATTTCCACTATTCAGAATTTTTTTTAAAAGAATTAAATTGTTATTTTTGATAACAACCCAAAATCTTATTTACCAAAATATATGGTATTAAAATTATAACAGAGTATTTGTCTGGTTTCAAAGTTTAGTGGATGACAACGAGACTAATAAATATTGTGGAATTCCTAAAATTGTTTACTTTGAACAAATAAATAATTCTTTTACATATGTGTATTTTATAAGAGGTTAAGATGTTAAAGGATGGAAAAACATTCTTAAAATTCCAATCATAGTGTTCCCAGAGACATTTTAGCCTGAGTATAGTCTATATTCGTTATTATTACGGAGTTGATATATTTAAACTACTTGTATAGTCTCTTTGTGAAATTTTATAACTATAAATTTAATATTTGTGAATTTAGTTGATTCGGCTCAGTTAGTAATTTCGTTGGAAAAATTCTTCATTTATGAAAAGAAAATCTAAAATCCGAATGGATGGAGAGCGTGCTAAAATTTCAGTTCGTTTCGACTGCACACTATAAATAAAGTTAAACATATTATTAGGCTATCCGGAAACTTTATACATCATTCAGATTTTTTTATTTTTTTATGTAATTATGAATTCACCATTTTGTTCCAAAATTTTTCATCATCTATCACGCAACTTGAAAATTCCATCCTCCCACAACTTCTCAGGTTTCTGAGGAAAAAACTGCTCAAGATGGTTGAACTGTTGAGAGAATTTTGTAAAGAGTGATAATTTTAAGATGCAATGTCATGTTGAACTAACTCAAGCTTTTTTCCATTTTTCCACATATCTCCAATAAAGTCCAGATATGGTCATTTGTATCTGTCGATTGAACAGTTTTGATGTATCCATGCTCTCCCTAGAAGAGGTTTATTTTTGGTATCATCAACTTGGTAATAAAAGTAAATAATTGCAATTCCTTAATTGTTGGCATTTTTTTAATTGTTTTTTGGTTCATTCGTCTATTCATTTTATGTTCAATCATCCTAGTTTGATCCCATTTGAGGCCATCTCATAGCCCCAAAGGATAACACATTTAATAGATTGAATTATAGAACACCACTCCTCAAGAATATAATTGGCGATAAATTTTGAGTTGGTTGTTAACTACTCCACAATTTTTTAATGATATATTAATAATCATAGAATTTTCTCAGGTTATGGTGGAAAAATGCTTTACTCAAAAAAATCAAAAACAACTTGAAATTGAATATAATAAATATTCCTATGGGAGGAAAATTCGAAATTGATTTCTTCGTTTTTCCTTGGCCATGTTTAAGTATTTTGTTTTTCTTTATGTTGTCGTTAGACATGATACAAAAATGCTGTCGTTGCTATTATTTTTATGCTCTACCGTTTTCTATATTGTGTTGATGATAATGAAGATGTTGAAATTTTATTAATAAAATCACGTTATATGAAAAGAATGACGAAAATTTAACATTCATCCATTCTAATAGATCAGATTACCTCCGACGTTTGGTGAATTTCAATCTGGGAGAAAATATAATCTTAAGTCAAAAAAATATGCTGATATGAAAATTTTTATATACTGTCATCCGTAAAAGGATATTTCATCACTTTTTAAAATTAAAATGAAAATTAAATTTATTTAATATTATTAAATCTAAACTAAGTTTAATTACTCTGTCTAAACCAATAATAACAAAATTCTGACTGTTTGCTTTTTTTTCAAAATATAAAATAAAGAAGTTTCTTTTATTATTTGGAAAAACATATCCTTAAAAGTTTTTATTTTCAAAAATTTTCATTATCGAAAAATACGTGACCTATCCAATATTGGAAGGTATTGAATACGTGAACGTGTACTAAATATAGTATTCGAAATTCAATCATAACAAAAATTGTATTGAATATAGTTAGAATACACTTGATAGGATTAATCGAGAACTTATATACTCATAGAGCGAAATCTCAATAACAGTATATACTATTTTATTCAGAACTCGTTCGCTTATAAACAATTTTTTATGATCTCTCGATAGAATTAATTCCCGTGGTATCATAAAAAGTTGGAAAAACTGAAAATGAATTTCCCATGAGAATTCATATTCAATATGGTGAATAATATTGTTTTTTTTTCGGAACTCACTTTATACTCTGAACAGGACAAAAAAAAAAAAATGAAAGGAAATTCGAAAACCTTGGGAAATGAAAAATATTACAATAAAAATTGCTCATAAAGAGTTGGAATATGAATTTTTAAATGGATTTTTTAACAATCTTTTATAACTTTTCCAATTCAAATAAACTTTCTCATTGTAAGTGGAACACTGCTATTACAGTTGGCCCGCGACTAAGGAAATATTAATAATTTTATGATTGCAAACAAAAAAAAGGAAAAACGTATGCTATGAAACTGAAGGATTTTCGTATCCCATCCTATTGATTGCAACTTAAAAATGAAGTTTATCAATTGGTTTTTAGATAAGTACGAGTATTATGGAAATACTCCATTTGATGGAAAACAAATATAAATTGTATACTATTTGGAAAATATATTGAATATTTCTGGAAGGAAATTGAAGGTATTAGAAATACGAAAAATATGAGTTTGCATTACACTTAATGCAAAAAAACAATAAAGTAAAAGTGTTGTAAATAATTGTTATATTATAGTTGATATACATATATTAAATATTTGAATTAGACAGGAAAATATTGAAATATATGCATACATAGAGTGACAATAAAGTTTCGTGACTGTTGCTATAAAAATGAAACAAAACAATATTTTTCTCTTTTTTTCTAAAGGAATTTCCTTCTGATTCAATGTAGTTTTGACAATGATTTAATTGTGATTTAAATACATGTTTAATCTCATATTGTGGTATTGCTTTTAAAGCCCTTTGAATGGTCTCAATACATCATTTGTGGGAATAGTAAATCAGGTGAATACAGTGAATGATTCTATACATACACTTAATTTGGTACCAAAAGTTACCGAACAATCAACGAATTATGACTTGGTGAATCATTGTGCATTCATGTGCGGACCAGTCCAATACAATATAATACAATATCGTACAGCAAACACCATATGAAAACACATTAAAACTTTCATTATATAATAACTTCGATTTAAATCCTGAATCCCGTAAGACATTAAAATTCCTCTTACGTGTATATCCTTTATAGTATATAGTATTCAACTCTGTTAAGCAATATAATTATGATTGCACTTCAAGAAAAGCCATTCTTTTCTATTATTATCAAATTTAAATCGAAAACACGTTTCTAGTCATCATCTTTTCATCTATCAATACACCACGATATTTTATGCAAAAGAAAAAAAGGATATTTTCTTCCCTCTTCAGATATAAAATCTCCTTTTTTCCTTTGAAATTCATATGTATGCATAGCATTTGTGTGACTTATCAATTTCAATCTTCTTAAATTCAAAAAATATACAAGAAATGAAAAAAAAACCGTCTTTTGTAAATAGTATATGTATATTTATAATACATACTTTAACCCCAGCAATTCACAAGGTCACGCTTTCAATGCTCTTGAAAATATGTCCTGAGTTGATAATTCTAAGCTTTGATCTTTCGGAAGTCTTAAAAGAAAAAACGGAAAAATGTACTCCCACAAAAATATAAAAGAAAAAAAAAACATTGAAAAACGAATGGCAGCAACAGGAAATCATCATCTTAAGATTCTGTACACCAAAAATTTAAAGAACGTTAGAGGATATGTACAATAACGATAGCGAAAGAATCCAACAACTATAAGGAAAATATATGTTTGTGTATATGGAAAAAATTTTCAATAAAATTTTCAAATTCTTCCTTCTCACATTATATAACCACCCCGAAAATCTCATATCGGCAACGAATGTACTCCATACGGAATAATGTATAGTACGAGTTCTGCCCATTTTTAACTTTACCCACTTTTTAACACACATTTCAACACCATCAGTGGAACATCAAAATTTAATAAAACTTTCAATATTTTGACGGAGAAAATAACGTGTTTGGTTGATATTTGATTCTACTTATTGGGAAATTATAGGATTCCTGAAGTTCTAAACTTTAAGGTCTAAGGACTAGAATATTATTTCGATATAATTCTAAACAACAAATTTCATCTTTTGTCATATTATCATTTTTTTTTCTTTGTTGACTTCAGAGATATTGTATTATGTTCATGTCGTTCACATGTCATCAACTTTCTACAATATGAGTTCCATAATATGAATTCTCAACAACAAAAAAAAGTATACCATATAACGTGTGCTATTTTAAAAAAAATCAAATCCTAACGCATTCGTTGTGATTTTGTCATTCATGTCGCGACATTTCTACCTTCAAATATTTTTTATCATATTTCATTGGGTAGTAGATTCAAACTTCCCATTCTGAAGAAGTTTGAGGTTTCCTTTCTTTTTTGCCTTTCTTTCTTTGGATGAATCTCTCAGAGAATAGATTGTGATGGGTAATTCTAAAGATGGATATAGGAAGCATTATTATCAATGTTTTTTTCTTTTCTCTTCGTGATAAATTGATTTCGTTGGTATCTTTAACTGAATATGAAGATATCTTATGAAGTAGACGCCTTATTGATTCAGTTCAATTCAAAAAAACGCAATTTTTACTATACACACGTTTAAATATTTCTAAACGTACATAGTTATTCAATTTACATTTCTAACCAAAATGAAAACAAGAATTTTCAACCCAATTTTCAGTAACATATTCATCATCATCGTTATATCGTCACACATTAGTGTTGTACACTTAAACCTCAGTCACTTGTACCTAATTTAAACTGGATGTCTATTGTATATAAATTAGAACTAGAGTTCAAACACTATTCTTTCGCCTAAAACTCCTGCCAATAATTTTCCGAATTTTCAAAAAAAATATTGGAAGTTTTTTTTGCAGCATGGCCTTCTTTTGATTATTTGAATGGAGGATGTACTGTATATCCACCACTTATATGAATTTACCATAAAGACGATATACTAGATATTAGATTCCTTAATATGGTATACAGTCTTTTATATAAGTTCTAAATGTGTGAAAATATTCATATAACATAAAGAATATGAAGATTTAGATACAAATATTCCGTGGTATAAGGAACATAGAGGAATGATCCCTTTTTTTAATAAGATCCTTGTTGGGAACAAATTGCTGTATTGAGAATATTAGATAGGAAAATTTTCGAAGATAAACAAAATAAGCGATGAAAATTTTCACTTAGTTCTTTTATGACCAAAATATATGATTTTTCTTTTTCATTTTCATTCCCTTTTTCTAATATTAATTTATTATATAATTAATTTTTTTTCCTTGGTTTTGTTTGAATAATGAAAAGTCATATTGACTTTCTGTTTTTTTGTCTGAGTAGTTGAACAATTCGAAAGCTTATGATTTTTCTTCTTTTTTTGGCAATATAAACAGATAGAAGCTTTTTTTCTGCCCTCATGAATGGGACTTTTATTATATTCACTGATGATGAATTATATACTTTTAGAAAATTGTATTGTCTAGTCCATGCCTAATTATCCGAACATATTAAACAATACAGATATAAAACAACATATATGTTGTACATATGTTACTTTTTATCCATTAATATTATTATTCTCTAACATATTCACCAAACAATATCATTTTATTCACGTCTATAATTTTGTGCCAACAATAATTACTTGTGGATGTACTTTTATCGTACGTATATTTATATAATATAGCTTATTGTTCTTTAGCTATAAAACTGGTTAAAACTTCTATACACAAAAGGAATTTCAGGATAGCAAATTGGTCTTATATTTATTATGATATAATAATATTTTCTTCCTTTTTTTTTTCTTCTCTTATATGACTTTGGTATAACTTTTGATTATATTCATTTCGTCTTTATAACTTTTGGAAAATTATTTTATATGTTTTTCATTTTTGTTACCAAGAAATGAAAAAAAAAGAAAGAAAAAAAACGATAGAATAAAGAAATTGATGAATTTAATTAGTACTGATGATACTATCAACCTTATTTACAAACTACTATCATTTTCTAAATATAATAATATTGTATATAACCACCCAAACGAACTGGTTTGACACCAAAAACTGGCAGATGTGATAAGTGATGATTAAATGAAATTTATGTGAATGAACATGTAACATATAAAATACATATATACACATATAGAATAAGTTCTATAAATATATTAGATACTAAGATAAATGTTAAGTGGCACGTATATCCTCATACATAATATAATTACGTGCCACTGATATAATCTTATGTGTCTCCATTCGAAGAGAAGATATAACTTAAACATTACTAATGGAATTTTTTATAAAATAATCAGTTATTGTCATAGAAATTGAGCTAACAATTTCACCATGTTAAAATCTCATGGGATTCTTGAAATGTTAAACCAATGCCGTATTGAAACTATACGGCAGTGTCAATGAGCGAAGTTGAGAACATAGAAATTAGAAATTTTTAGGGGTAGATTTGACAACTCATCCATCATCATACTGGACTTAAGAACAAGGATATTAAATAGAGAAAATCTACCTTATAAATTGATATATGAAAAAGTTTTGTAGTAGAAGCGATCAAATTACATATCTAATTTGGCAAAAATTAAAAGTCTTCTAATATCTATACGATTATGGAAGGATAAAATCAAACATCCGTCTGTTTTCCATGCACACCTAATAATAGGCAATTTATAATTTCTTGATGAAAATATATATATTTCTCAAATCATTCTTATACTCGGAAATTAGGGTTTGAATACCAATCTCAACTGAAATAGTTTTTCTCTTGCTATTTTCCTCCATCATTATATTGACGGGCTCTTACCTAATATTAAATTGTATATCATATTTTCCAAAGCATTCTTTTAAAATATACATTATAATTAAATTAAGAAAAATTTTAAATGTAAATTTACAAATCCTGTTTACATTTTATCAAATTAGTTTCATAAAAGACATATCAATCTAAATAATAATATAAACGCTATATTAAGTCTTTGCCTCCATAAAATGTTAGTTCCCGTATTTGTTCTAGGAAAACAGTAACACTTTGTGTTGAGCTAATTTTTTTTTTGTTGAACATCTTCTTTTTATCTTTTCTAACTACAAAATATTAATCCAATTTAAAGAAAATAAGTAAATAAAATCTACAAAGCTAATTTAAACAATTCTACCCTTCAATTTCATTTAATCAATGTAGCATAAAAAACTTAAAAGAAGTTATTTATATAATTTTTAATTAGTTTAAATATACAGAAATCTTAAAAGAAAGTCCCGCATTCTCAAAAAAATCGAAGTCCCTTATTAAATCTGTATACTAATCCATTTTCTGGTATTAAACTCTTATTTTTCTTTTCTTAAATAATCAATTTTTCATATTTAGTCAAAACTTCAAGTCTATTCTAATTAAAAGTAAAATAAAAAGAACTTTTTTTTTTATTATTCAACTTTTAATTAGTAATGTTCTCGAATATCCTTATTAGGTACAATCAACTTAATACTAATAAAGGGAATATTTTAAGGTGCACGGTCTTCATTCATTTGACTAGTGACTGATATTTTTTATGTAAGAGTTGGTATAATAAACTCTTCGATTACTTTTGGTGTGTCAAAGTTTTGTCGCAGTTTATTGAAAGTTGATAACCAGTTAAGTAAATGTTTGTTTCTACAACTCTTCCGTTGAAGACCATAGAAGAATTATTTTTTTATTCTTTTAGGGTAAGGTAAGGTAAATGGAATCATGTTTTAAGTAAGAGATCATAAGAAATTTCAGAACTAGGTAGTTGATGTTTCTTTGAAAGTTATGTGACGTTTTGCCATTTTGTATTGCGAATGAATGAAGGAACCTAGTATCATCACCATTTTAGTGTCCACTATATGGAGAAGATTTTGCCTACACACATATTTTTTTATTCTTTATGAAATTTCCAAAGTTATCACAGAAGAAAGTCATTATGGTAAATGGTCATTGCACTAACCAGTTTAACGCAAACAGTATATATGTTGTTTTTGAATTCAGTGCAATCTGCTGCATATAACCAAGGGATTGAATTTTACCCAACGAATTCTAAAATTTTATGAACAATCATTTTGAATAATCTGAGTTAGACTTAATTGGCATGCTTCCGGATTTATATATGAATGGATGACTTTTTCCGCATTTCAATTCTTAACAAACAAAATATTAATATTATCGAGAAAAATCCGTGATAAGCCCTTATGAAAAGCCCTTGTAAAAGAAGAAATTAAAAATATTATATAATCGCTTGTGTATGTACATAAAAACATGGTGACTATCAAATATATGATGTAATATTAAATAATCCTCTAATTCTAAGCGCAATTAAGTTTTCCACCCCCCGCAAAAAATAAAGGAAACATAAGTTTCTTTTCATCCCTTAAAAATTCCTCCAGCAAAATGAAAAGAAATATTCTTATTGTTTGAAACGTATTAAAAATATGAAAGTCCTATATTATACTGATAATTTATCATATTACCATAAAACTGTCATCAAACCATTTCTTTTTTTTTTCTTTTTCTGCCCAAATGCTATACTTTTATAATATAAATTTTATACAGTTGCACCCTATTTTCAAGACTTTATATAAAGCATCAACTTTAGGGCAACAAACTAAATGACAATTTTATCCAAGAAAAAATAGAAGCATTCACAAACCCAAACATTATCAAGAACCGTATTTTCGTATATCATCTAAAATGTTTGGAGGGTTTCGTTAACACCACCAAAATCTTCGAAATCTCTCGATTTTCTCTATTCCCTTATTTTTCTTTTCTTTTTTTTTTGCGCTTGTTGGGAATATTTGCACACCCGAGGGAAGTTTCATTTTGACAGCATCATAGAATTGTTTTCTTATTAATTTCCATATCTCATCTTTTACATTCCTCGTCCCTATCACTATCACCTCTGTGTTGCTCTTTTTTCGTTTATCCTATAACAGATAACTAGGATCAGGCTTTTGTTGACTTTATTGCGCTTATCAAATTTTATTGGTGGTGAGGATTTCATCTTTAGATATTATCTTTACTTTATTTTCGGGTGCAGATTATATGGGCTGCTGCATATTTGTTGAATGGTTCTTATGATTTTCTCGAAGTGTTTTTTATTACATTTATTATTTTTCTCACTTGCAAAAATGATTGTGTATTTCAGTGGTTTTTTTGCGAGGGTTTATATCATCAGTCTTCTTTTTTTTTTGGTTTTAGGTTGATAGACAGCTCTCTGCACGTTTGGTTATTTATTTCAATTGAACTTTATTTGATAACACAGTCAAGATGTTTTCGTTATATTATATTTGTTTTTCCCGAAAAAAAGGAAAGGAAAGGAAAAACCCGATTTCATGGATCATTGGAACCAATGCACATAAGGGGGTCACAGGTTGTCATTTTTCGTTTTTAGATTTGCTTTTTTTTTACTGTTGACATTTTCGTAGAACGTATTTATTCAATATAACGAATATAATATCATTTTTCATTCAGTTAAAAAATATATGAAAACCCTAAAATTATATTTGCATAGATATTTCATTAGGGACAGTGTTTTTGAAGAGATTTCATGATTTAATATATGCGTATATAAATTCGGAAAATTTCAAAGCAAAAGTTTTGATTAAAACATCTACTAATTTTAATAAGTATATTCACCACATAAGCATACCACTCTATTATTACTGTGAAAATCCACAATCCATCCATTTCTTAGAATTTTCAAACCAGCGAAAATTTTAGTCCTGATTCACGCGGATATTAATAAAAGATATGGCTAAGTAAGTATCATAACTAGCAGCCATATATCCATTGATTCTATAAATAACCATACCCTTAAAATCTTTCTACGACGATTATTCCGATGTGTTACAAACCATTTTAGAAATAAAATCGTTAACTAACTTTGATTAGATGAATTAATAAACTGAAAATCAATCATTTTATTTAGGTAGTAGTTCACTATTACTATAAATACTTCTACTAATAATTTTTCTCAGCGTAGTAAATCATTTGGATACCATCCAATAGTTTTGTTTTATCACAGAATTGTAACTCACATTTCCCTCGAATTAACTATTACACTGATTATCAATATTTTATAAAATAATATCAACAAAACATCCAATATCTTATATCTCCCTGAAAAATGATTGCTTTTCAAATTTCTATAAAATGCAATCAATTGTGCTCGTCAATAAGACACATGGCAGCAATAAATAAACAAATTTTCATTTCCATTAAGGGAAAAATTAATGTCTATATCATATACTATACAAATCCATGTCGCCCATGTTTGCCATTTTTCACGAATATATGTATTTTCATTTAAAAAAAACAATTTTAAATAAGATTCAACTCTATTGGAAATCGGTAATCTATAATATTCTGATTCATTTTATACCATCTCTAGCGAATTCTAATGATAGATAATGCAATTATCCTTTCAATAATTGAACTTTACTGATAAATGGTCTGCACTTTAGTTTCGATTTGTAAGCAGCACAGAACCAAGATCGTACGATTCCTTTTTTGATTTACATCTTCCTTCCTTCCGGTGAAAAGGGAAACACGAACAAGAACGCGGTGAAAAACTTAAAATCATTTTCAGATATTGCATCTTTCGAAGAACTTCAATAAATTCATTCAGTACATCCTATGTGATTCATTAATGGCAGAACTCGATAACTCATACCCTTAAAAAAAATATTGATTTTTAGGTTTTATATTAAAGTTACACGTTTTGGATATATATACATTGTATATTTGAATATCTCCTAATCCTAAATATCGGTATTAAATTTCGATGGATTTTTAGAAGCTTTTAAAGATTTCCTAAATTATTCGTAAAGCAAGAAAATATGGTCTTTTGAAATTTTCTTGTTTTAAAGATAGACAGGTGAGATATAAATGACTGACAGATGGATTTGTCATTTGATAAATTGACCCAGTAACGATATTAGATGTAGATTTATGCAACAAAAATGCTAATATGACTTATATTCACAGCGAATCAAAGGGATGTTGATTTATGACGCCTTTATTTACAAGAGTAAGCTATTCAGTTGTTCAATATGATCATAAAATTGTATATTATTACTTCAGATAAGGAAGTAGGATCTTCTCAAATCTTAACTCCAGATAATCGCAAAAAACTGAAATTCACAGAAAAATATGAAAATCTACTAAATCAAAACAGAATTTCTAATAAATGAGTGGGATATAATTGAAACCGTTGACCATTCCAATGCCATAAACATACTAGAAAAAAAACGAAGTGGAAATATTATCCATTATTTTTGGTAGAATTTCCAAAAATTTCCTTCAATTCAATTTCAATCAGTATATTTTGGTTGCTTTCAAACTCACAGAAAATTGACAAATGGATGACCATATACTTGTTCATCTACACATATTTATATATTGAACATATGGTGAATCTTCCGGTAGCTTCCTGAAAAGGATAAATCAAATTATCGGTCATAAGTGTGATCGTCATGATGATATAAAACGGCACAAACTCCTAGGCTTCTTTAATATAGTATACTATATATATGAATAGATTTTAATACTTACCACAGACTTGCTCTATTGAATAGCTACACTCAAAAATGAATTCTAAGGGTGAAATGATGGATGTGGATGTTGGTCACTATATCATATATCAAACCTTCTAAAAGGAACTATTATACCATTTGGCATTTGATGGAAAATTTGTAAGAAAAACATTCCCATACACAAATGGAAATGACTGTCATCGAAAATAATAAAATATAGTATATACCATATTTTCTATTGGCTCTTTTTCTTTCGTTCGAATTTTTTTAATATATGCTCATACATAGCAAACATGTTTTTCATGTTGGAATATAGAAACGCTATGCAGAGAATTAGCATATGGTAATCCAGGTAATTCATTTTGCATTCGTAATTATGTCCTTATGGCATATTATTTCTCTAATTTCTAATGAAATACTTTCCATAGAGGGTTTTTTTTTTCTTTTGTTAAGGATATACATGTAGGTACATGCATTCTGAATATACATTTATATTTTTGCCGTTGAAAGTCGTTTTTGTGAAAAGAATTTTCTAGAATATTTATAGAATACTTAATTGTATTCGTACAGGTTGTAATAAGTGTCCTTAACAATTTCCAGTATATGTTGAATGAGTTTTATTGGTGTTAAGAGCATACTTAACTAAATGTTTTTGTTATTCCTGTTCAAAGAGAATATTTTCAGTAGACAGAATATTGAGAAACGTGCTGCGGACGTAATTTAAAAATTTTAATTAATCGTAATTTATAGCTTCAAAAATTACAATTCTTACATTTTGTAATTAAGTTTATATAATGAAGAAGCAGACATAATTATAATGTAAAATTGAAGAAATGCCGAAGCTTTTAACTTTTTTCACCACCTTATCAAGAAAGTTTGAAGAGAAATCAAATAAAAACATTGATCTTAAATCTACTAAACAAAAAAGAAACTATTAACACATTAAATGGGAAATCGAATATTCAACTAAATAGATTTCCTCATCATCCTCATGAAAATCCATAGCCTTCAGCTAAAAGGAATAGCATCCAACTAAAAATTATATATAAAAAAAAAAATCAGAAAATCTCTTGAGTTTTTAAAATCAAGTTCAAATAATATCCAGGAAAAAATCAATAAATTTTGTGGACATTGTATAATATTGTATGAGACTTTCTGCATCTGGAAATCCCAAATCAATTAAAGAATCAACCCAGAGCAATTAAAATTTGCAATTATTATGAAATATATATATTGTAGTAGTAAGATTCAATCAGCCGAAATGGAAACCAGGAATAATGAAGGTTTTTCAAGAGAACAGTTTTTAGTTGAGGATAACCAAATGATTACAATAATGATTTAAAAAATGTATAGCAAAGCTTTACAACCACTTTCATCCATATTTCAACTGGAGACTCGAATATTGAATGCTAATATTATGTTTTTTTTATGAAGAAAGAATAATAGCTAAAGACAATTTAAAAACTTTCAAATTGTTTCCTTGTCTCTCAGTTCAGTTTTATGACCCTAATCGAAAGGGTCATTAAACTGAACTGAGAGATAGTTTTCTGACTGAAATGATTCTGTGCAAAAGCTTTATGCATATAGCAACAATAAACCACACTATGAGCATAAAAGGATTAAAACTTAAATTAACATTAAATTCACAATTTAAATATTTCCATTCTAAAGCTTCGTATGTCGGGGACTATGGCTTAATGGGTAACGAACTAAAAAGTCCGTGATTACAAGTTCGAATCCTAGTCGAGTCGGGTTTGCAGAAAGAAAATAAAAAATCTTTGAGATATAAACTGTAAAAAAGAAATCAGAATATCTAGACTACGAAATTGTAGAATTGAGAATCCACATTGTTCCATATTTATAATAATTTCTCTGTTTCCATCCCGCCAAATCATCTTCAATAAAATCATCATCATTACAGTCCAAATTGTGACTCAATATCGTCATAATACCAATTTCGAGTCTGCAAAAAAAATGTACCCTCAAAACACACATTTTGGATTCATTCCAGAAGATTTTTTCTACAAATTCTAGAAATAGATATAGAAAATGTCTTCCGTTAAAATATTTGCGAATTGCTATTTCAAAAAAAGAAGATAATATAAGAAATTTGAATTGGGAAAAGTTTGGGAGGAAAAGTTAATAATAAAAACGCGAAAACTTAAGATTAAATGATTTTTCTTTTTTTTTTTTGCTCCTACTTTTGAAAAATAAAGAAGAAAATATATGAATACGAAAAATCTTTAATATTCCAAAATTTTGTTCCAATATTTAAATACGGATGAATTTAATGGAATTGAATATATTGATATGAACCAGAAATTTGATTCTCATCCAAATATTTGGATTTTTTTTCGCTTTTTTTTTAATATAATATTATAATAAGATTAAATCTGCATTTTAGCTTATTATTATTGAAATAAAGAGATTAAATTTTTTATATTAAACTTTTACTAGAAATTATTCAAAAGCTTTGTTTACATAGTTTAAATAGCAGGCAAAAAATCCCTACTTCAACATTAGTAATGTTGCTATGTTGCAAAATCACAAATATTTTTCTTTCGCATATACTATATAGAAATAACGAAGTATTGGGCTGTCCTGAAACTTTATGCCGATTTTCAAGTTATTAATTATGCATTCACCGTTTTTTTCGAAAACTTTTCCATCTTCTACTGGACTTGAAGATTCCACCCTCTCACAATTTCTCACACTTCTGAGGAAAAAACATCTACAAGATGGTTTCTAATTTTACCCAAAGAGTTGAATTCCTAGCCATCCAGAAAATTTCATAAAGTCCTGAATATGTGATAATCACACCCTGGGACTTAAGTCATCATTACCGTTGTATGTTACTGTACATAATGCATAACAAGATTTTTTGGTGATATCAAACAATTAGTTAGATTTTTGAAGATGTCCATGCATTATCAAGAATTTCGAATAGAACTCGACAATTTGTATTTGCTATTCTGTATTTGAAACTTTACATTTTAGAATTATGACTATATGTTATACAGAAAAGCTTATTACGAAAATCTAAATGCATTTAAATAAACTGAAGATAAATTCTATTTGATATAAACAGAATATAGGAAAGTATACAAATTAAATACTAAAAGGAAAATCAAATCAACTTTCTATAATCTATATGATCAAGAGAAAAGCAAAAGAAAATGAAAACTGTATTTTGCCTGTTCTATTTCAGATGACCACTTAACATGACCAATTGATAAATTAGTTCTGGTCAGAATGATAAATTGATCTTTTTCGGATAATTTACTCGAACAAGAACTATACTTCGTACATCATATTTATAGATTTATTTCTTAGAATACTCAGAATCTAATTCCTATAACAATAAACACAAACATTTCTTGTTTTTGGATAAAATTTTCGTTATAAACTTGAACATATATATATTCTGATAAATATCTTATTAAAGGATAATTTGCTAAGAAGTTAGTGCTAAAGATTAATACAATATTTAAGACGATTGTCAAGATAAAGAAGTATAATATATTAGATTTCGAATAAGTTCATAACAAAATGAAATTAAAGAAAAGTTTTTCGGCTTTATTTTTTCGATAATTTCTGTAATTTATTTCAATCAACATCTTCAAATTAGAAATTATGATGATTTCTTGATTATATTAATTTCAATAAATTCTTTTATAATCAACAATTATAGTTTTGTATTAGCGGAGGCTTACGCCTATTTTCTTAAGCCGCGTTTCCACCGAACGCGAAAAATGTTTTACGCTCGAATTCGTACTACTGCTTTTCTAAAACCTAAATATACGCCTAGTAATTTTGTAAATTTTAAAATCTTTTAAACTTTATTAATTACTTGTACACATTAGCATATTTAGAGTGAGCTTTAAAGTTCATAAAACGAAGAAAAAATGTATATAAAACGGAAAACTCTTATTTCGTCTATCAATTTTGAAAAGTTTTCTCGACACTTAACGTACTTCTAAATCGTTTTTCATTTCATCCCTTTTTCTTCTCCAACATCGATTGAAATACCTTCACAGGCAAATCCTAAGAAAACCCCATTTCTATACTAGTCATTTCAACTTTCGTTATTCAAATATACCGATTTAATAATAGAAATTGAATTTCCAAAATCCCAATATTGGGGTGGCCAAAGCACCTTGATCATTAGAGCCCATATTTTATCAGGACACATAGGCTTATATAGCAAGTGATGTTCAATAATTAAATAAGACAATCATTTGTAATCAATATTCAAATTGCCTGAAACAAAGAATTAGTAGATTTATTCTCGGAAAACTTTTGTATATTTTCCCAATTTGCATCATCTCTATTCGACAATAGTCATAACCATAGTTATGGTGTTATCATCATTGTCTTCAATCGATATGTCAATATATTGTATACCAAAGAAACCGAGAAGCTCATCTTTTCGATCTTACAATAACCAAGAATGGCAGTAGAGAATATAGATACAGATCCAAATGAAACGTGATAGTATTTTAGAATTTGCATTTTCCATCATCTTCAATTCCAACAAATGTTTCTCTGGAAATTTTTCATCCGTAAGAATAACGAAACTATATACTTTCTATGTGTATATAGTTTAGTATCCAGTCAATATAAACATTGTACCTGCAAATATTAGAGTTCTTCAATTTTCAACTATCGTTATGTCGAATGTAAGGATACTAAAAGAACGGAACAACTCCTATAGTGTAGCATATTCCATAACATTCGTACACAACTTTATTTTTATTTTATTTTTTAGAAAAGGTTTCACGATATACCAGATGTATCCTGAAAAGATCTATCAATATATGTTCCCTATAGGAATATGTCAACCCAATCGATATGATGCACATTTCAACGTTCTAAAGACATCTTTTCGAATTCATCGTTTATCTTTAAGTTTTCTTTTTTTGTGTTATCATTTTTAGAGGCACTTTCAATCGTTGTTTCACTTGAATACTCTAAATTTAAAGTGAAATAAAAAGAATAAATAAAAATATGTGGAGACAAAATAAAAGAATGGCTCCAAAGGATATGGATACAAATGGTATCGATAGTTTGTACCAAAAATTCGTTTGAACTATATTTCTAAGTTATAAAATGAATGAACGGTGGAAAACTTTGCCTTGTTTATTTATTTCAAATTTTATATACTTATTTCGTTTGCAATCATTGAGTTTTCCTTTTCCAAACAACCTCTGCATATGCACTGCATAAGGTTTTGTCGCTTATTTTCTTTTCTCAGATTTAATTTGAAATAATTAATTAAAATATTGTGCATTAATATATACACGAAGTTAAAATGAAGTTCCGAGACTTAATTAATCTCTTCACAAGTCGAACAATAGAAAACATTGAAATATTGATTGATTGATCTAACGTTTGTTTGCCTTCCAAAAATCTGTTATACCCCTCAGAAGTCTTCGACTTTGATAAACAATTATCACCGTAAATTTTGTCCTTTCGCCCGTTTCTGTTTTGCACGTTGTGGGTGTTGTGGCAAGTTTTGAGTTATTCTAAGAAAATAAAACAAAATTATGGCTGATTCTACAAGGATCTCAGGATCTTCTATTATGAATTATATGATTTGTAAGTATAGCCATTTCTGCTTACTCCCAGAGTAATGAAATACGACGTTTTTGTCATTAGATTGAGCAATCAAATGTACTCAAATCCTTCTTGAGTATTCGTTTTAAATTATTAATTTTTGTTGTTTTTCGAATATAGAACATAATTTTTCTAAAAACATTATCTTAGCTAATATGGGTCAACCAAATTACATACAAAAAATCTTATTTAATAGCTTCTATTCATTTCCTTTCTTATTTCTATTGTTCAAATTACATTTAATAAATTTTTTACCCAAAAAATGTTCAATTGTAACAAAACAAATTTAATAAATCAGACTAAAAATGTAATGCCGACGAAAAGTTCCAAAAAGTGATTTATTCACTGAATTCTTCAAATGTTCTCTTAGTGTGTACAACAAGTGAGTTCATTCATTCTTAGATATACCAAAAATCTATAGAAATGTACCCCATCCAACCTCGCCTATAGAAAAATACATTTTCATAGAAAGTACCTATTGAAAAAACATATAATATACTTATATATAAAAAGTATTATATATATCTACTATATAAATAAATAAATCAAATTTCCAGCCGGTAGAAGATGATTAATAATCAATTCACGCCAAACCTACAAAAAGTCGCCACAGTTTGCTTGAATCTATGTTTTCTTCTTTATGTATTGTTGTAGCCGCCCATACCTCGCCTATTGATCCACCCAATTCAGTTACAATTCTATATAAAGAATGAGAAAATATTCAATAAAATTTCTTTTCCCCCCAAAAAAAAACACCATCATCTTTAAGAAAATCACATTTTATTCTTATCAAACCCACAAAAGATGAATGCTTTCATTTTCACTTTCTCCAAACAAATCCATGTTTACTTCAAAATTTTCGTCGGTTTCTTCACTGCCGGAAGGAATAAAACTAAAAGATTTTCTTATTTTTATCACAACGAATGATGATTTTAATTCTTACTTTGTAACTATATATGTATAACAGATTTCGTTGCTTCCAAATCAATATCAACAATTCCATTCCCATCACATTGAACTTTGAATCCTTTTCCATTGGAACTATTTCCACTATGTTTACCACATCAATTCGAATTCTACGTGTCGATGACTGAAATGAATGGGTTACTCACCCGGAAAAAAAACAACAGAAATCTCTTTTAGCGAAATTTTAGTAACAAGAACGTATGGATACAAAGTTTCTAATGCCATAAATATAATAGAAAATATAACAGTTGAAATGGACCGATGATGATGATGATGGTGATGATGATGAAGAAGGCAAAACGTTGCAATCGAATCATTCTACCATAAATGTAAGGCTGTGAAATGAAGAACGGTTACAACGATGCTAGATTCTACACATCCTGAATGTATAAATATGAAGAAAAGAATTGCCCAACTAATTGGATAGGCTCGAGAGAGCGAAAGCTAAATAAAAGGCACTACATAGGATAACTTTCTCTATAACTGCATATAATAAAAAGTAAAAACAACCACAAGTATATATTTGACAGCATACTCGTATCTAAAGGCATAAGTGATAAAAGTTAATCTACGAAACATGATTCATAACTTGGCCGTTAGTTTTCAGGAAAAACGGGCTATCTTTAACTTCCTCAAAATGGAAAGCTGCGAACTATCATTAACGAAAAATACAAATAGCTGCCCCAAATCTTATTATTCCCAGCAACAATTAATTTACAAAAGAAAAATGGAGTTATAGCTCATAGTTGCAAGGAAGTGGCTAACAACTGTTTTTAAAATTCTAAATTTCGTCATTCTCGTGAGATAACAGCAACCGATTTTTCTTTATGTAAGAAATTGTAGTATGGTTGAGATGGCTATTGTTTCGATGAGAGCACGACTTTGTGAGACAGTGGATAATGGAGTTTTTTGTGAATTAATCTTTCATAATTGATTGAAGCAAATTCTGTAGTAACCATTAGACATAAATGAATTCTAATATAAAAATATACCATAAATATACTTTAAGTCGTTTTAGCCATCGTCAAAACACTTTTCTGAACTGGTGCATTGTCTTGATGAAAATTATTTTATTGTTCAGTAGACTGAATCTTTCCTCACTAATTTTTGCATCAAATTAATGCAAACAGGTTGAATAATATTCTGAGTTAATTGTTTTACCAGTTTAGAGATAATCCACCAACAAAATCCCTTTTGTATCACAAAAAACTGATGCTGAAATATTTTCGTCGACCTGGACCAGGAGCTATTCAAAAGCAATACAATGAAGGAATTTTTCGAACGCTTGAGTTTCTAAATGGTTCATGACAATTGACTTGACTTCTTCTTGACTTCTCAAACAGAATAAAGTATAAAGAAAGTAAAAATAAAAGAAATTAAAAGAACAACAGCAAATAAAATAAAAAAAACGACGCCGAAGAAGAAATACCACCACCTAATTTTCAATTAGTTATAACGAAATATTTTTGTAGACGTGACTGTTATACAAGTAGGCCAATTAATAACGGATAATAAATTGTTGCTGAGGACTTTTAGTATACATAGAATGGTATGAAACTTTTCCTTGAAAACCAAATATTACAGCAAGAGGTTGATATTTAGATGACCGAAATAGGAGGATAAAGTAAAGGAAAACAACAACAACATTCTTACCTTTTGACTAAAGAAATCTGGTTTTATAAATATGGATACACGAAAATGTATTCCTTTCCTTCTTTTTTTAGATATATTGTTAAATTATAACTAAGTTAAAATATTGTGAAAATTCGAGATTCAGCAATAATTGGTATAAAGATTTTCATTTTGGTTGGGTTTTTCCATTATAAAAAAAGTAAAATAAAAAAAAATGAAAGAAATATTTTTTCTAAGTGGTTTTTATTGAGGCGAATCCTTTTAAATAAATGTTCTTAAAAAAGTTATTTTTCTCGAAATGGAAAAAGTTCAATGCAAAGGAAATAAATAATAATTAGCATAATTAGGAAATATGTTTTTAAACTAAAAAAAAAAAAAAAAAAAAAAAAAATTGTTTAAATTAAGGTTTATTTTTTTGTATAACTTTTTCTTATTTTTATTTATAACCAAAAACCATTTTTTATTGGACTACAAAAGAAATTAATTTTCTAAAATGAAATAATTAATTTTTAGGACTACACTTTTGTCTTATTTCGAAAGAAATATTGGACAAAAGTCACAAGGAATTAAATATACTGTATATTCAAATTCCTGGAAAGAGCCAAAATGAGGATGCTCAAAGGACTTTCACATAACAACACAAAGCTTATTTCGATCCATGTCCTTATAGACGTGCAATTTTTGAAGTGGTGTTTTTCAATTTCCAAACACCACTTATAAATATAGTCTGAAAATATTTTTCAAATCGCAAACTTTCGACCAAACCTCCTCGCCTAAGGAAACTTAAAGAATTTTAGTGAAGACATCGCAAAAAATGTCAAGATTACAGAAGAAATTTCATTCAGACCTTGCTTACCTTCCACATTTATCATTTTGTTTATATTTGAGACAACAACTTCGCAGTATGTAGATCTGCAGGTATTATTATTCCTGTTGGAATTAATATGTGATTGAGATCTAGTTGGATTCCAAAATAATAAATAGAAGTTGTCCAAGAAACTTAAGTCGCGAACAATGCAAATTTTAGTAATACCAATACCAGTTCAAAAAATAATTCAAAAATAATTTTATATTTCTTTAAGGACGAAAAAAAAAGGCAAAAATTTAAACAATCGACAAATTTACAATGAAAAATAAAACGACGAACATTATCCGAAAGGACTGTGGAATAGGGACAGGGTTTTTTTTGACTGGGGTTAATTGAAATTCCTTAACTTTTCCAATTAAACTTTTCCCAAGGAAGGAAGAATATACTTTGTTAGAAAAAAAGTACATATTATATATGATGTTATTTTAGCTCTTTTTAAATACATTGTTTTTATTCGTCCTAACTTTTAAGAAGTTAAATTCTTTTCGAATATCTTGTATTATTTTATATACTGGACCATTAGTCATCCTATTCAGAAAATCTACCATATATTGAACTGTTCATTTCAAACGCCTTTAAACAGACCCAGGTTAGATGATAATAATAAAATGAAAGTGCATGCACTCAAATAACTTTTCTTTGGACCCAAATTAAAGTTTCGCAATTTTCTTTTTAGGAAAATTGTAAGAAAAAGAAAGCAAAGATATACTTTATAGATTAGTAGTCCAACTAGTAGCCCAAACAGTTAAGTTCATATTTATACGTTTATTTGAGAAACAAACAAACAATAACAATTAACAGCCAATAGTTTAAAATTGTCCAGATACAAAATTTCAGGAAATTTATCAATATTTGTGGTTGTTTTTATTATTGGTTAAGGCTAGACTACATTAATTGTCCACAATTTTATGAGAAATTTATTTAAATGTAATTTAAAAATGACATTTTAAATAAAATCCACCCAAAAATAAACCAGAAAATTAATGGCAAAGCTTTTAGATTTTTTTTTCTGGTTTTTTAAATAATATTAATTCATTTAAATGTGTTCTGTTATGTTTCGATTAATTTCAAAATAGATAAACTGCTTCGGTCGCTATACTGAAGCTAAACTAAAGAATTTTACTTACAAAATACATAGTGTTACATATCTGCTACATAGCATATAATACCTTCAAAATTCATTCTAAATTCATCCTAATTCCAGTCAGTTTTTGGGCTACTTTTTAACATGATATATGGATAGTTCTATTTCCTCCATTCACTAAATTTCTAAGCTCATTTTTTAAACTATATTTACTGTTTTAAATAACTGGTACAAATGGTTGGATCGAGCTCATGAACATCGGTTTTCCAATCACTTTCTTTCGCCTATTAACTATGATAGTTTAAAATACACAAAATATTCGATTGATATTGAATTTTATTGTTTTACTGTTTTACACTCGACAGAATAAGTAATTTACATAATATAAATGTAAAATATAAAAATATTTTAATCGAAACAGATGATCGTATATTGTACAATAATAATTATATAAAATGCATGAATAACTCTCCAAAGTGTCATAATTAATAGCCTGTGCTTTCTGAACAAATTACTCTTCTTATATTTAATTAAATTGTTAATTATGTAGAATGTCTTTTTATTAATTTACATTTTTTATCAATGTGTAAGCATAGCGCGCATAGTGTATGTCGTGTATGAGCGACCATTTAGGTGTCACTAAAACCCAAACTCTAATGGCAAAACAAGTTTGTCAGTTATTAGTGAACGTGCTTTTGAGTTATCGTGTATCAAGGATGCACAGATGGATGGATGGACATGCAAACATCAACATATCTTTTGATTTTCTATACATCTAAAGCCCTTACTATGGTTGTATACTACGATAGGATATAAACATTCAGTACATTGGATTTACACGTCGTTAATTCATTTCAAATAATTAAATACAAGGAGTCTTTTATGCTTGATTAACAACTGCACATGCGTAATTAATTCAATTGCACTGTAAATGGAGAATTGAAAAGAAATGGATTTTTATAAGGTCACGTGTCCAAAACAGAAAATAGCAAACTTTTGGTTATTTCGATTAATCCCTTTTGGTACTGGTTCCCGCCGATTGTATATTATATCATTACACGTGACCTTATATTATTGATTTTCACGAATTTCCGCATTCATCTATAAAAAAGAAAACTGAAGACACTACACAGACAAAAAATTAGTATAATACATGGAAGCCTCTGGGGGTTTTATAAGAAATTAAAAAAAAAAGTTCAAATTGAACACGACTTTGAAGAACCCCAATTGCAAAACGAATCAGCAAAACCGTACCTGTTAAGGTCGAAGTAAAATTCAATCGATAGAGACACATAAATGCATAAAGTCAAGAAGGAATGATGCATCCTATTAATGTACAGAAAGGAATAATATGAGATATCCTTTAAATAAAATGCTTATACGTATATCGAGAATAGTTTTATAATGTCCTTAAACACGTTTCATACCGCAAATATCATCCACATACACAATGAATGTATATTCAAAGGATCAAAATGTTTTGAACACTTTAAGTGATGGATAGAAACACCTTGGCATTAATATGGATTCAACTTTCAGAAACCACATCATATATCAGAACTGATCAAATCATAGTCTAGTAAAAAGCTGAACGTATAACCAAGAAACTTCAGCATCAAAAGCATTTCGTTTGGTATATAAATAGAAATGGGTTCTTGTATTACCATTCAATATATAATTGTAAGAGAATACGAGAAGTAACTCAATATGATTATCTTTAACAGTAGTTTTCAATAAAGAACCTATTCAGAACGAGACCCAAGTGGGGCAAGAAATGTGGCGTTAGTAGCGTTGAGTATTTAGTAAAGACAAAAATTGAAAAACAGAGAATTATTCAAGGGAATCAATGGGATTGATTTGCTCTTCCATATTAAAGGAATACGGAAAAAGTCTGCTATTTCTCGACAGATGAACGAATGTATCCTTTAAAAAAAAAATATGGATACAAGAGGAGATGTATCGATACTTTCGAGAGATTTAATTAAATTTCTTGACAGAAAATGTGCCAGAATATTTTCTACGAGTATTACCTTCCTTTTTTTAACCTTTTATGTCACGTCTCGACATAGTTATGTATTATATGAATGAGGCGTCGAGTTGGCGGTATTATCAGATTCTCTAGTTTTTTCCTTTTTTCGTATATGCTTGTAAAATCGATCGATGACTGAGTTTTTCTCATAAGTCGTTTTATTTTGTGTCAGATTTTAAGAATTTTCTATTTCTTTTTTTTTTTTTTATTTCAAAAGAAAAACAAAATGAAAAAAGAAAATTCCTTCCTTGTTTTCCATTAAATATAACAATTTCGAAAAAGTGAAAATCTGGAGTTTTTCAATTCTTACAAAAAACGTACAAAAGAAAAGTGGTATTTTTTTTTTTTTTGTAAGAACAATAGAAATTTCTGATATGAAAGCTAATGTATTTTTCTTATTATTACAACAATATTAAAAAGTTATTCGATTGAAAGTTAAAAGAAAACTTTTCCTGTTTTTTTTGTTATATTTTAAAATTGAAAATTTCAATTGTTGTTTAAATTTTTTCACTTTCGATTTCAAAGTACTTTTTAAGTTGTTGTGTAAAATCTCTAAGCCACTGAATCTTGAAAAAATAAAAATATAGGGTGAGCCACAAATGTTGTTTCCCAATTGGCCAATAAACAAAATCCCAAAAAGGACATTTTAATTGGAAAATAACCATAAGTAACATAAGATACAATAATTGTAGCTGTATCAACTATTCTTGGGTATAATTTTTAGAATTCAATTGATTTACAATAAATACCGGTATAAGAAAGGTTTAAAGCCATAAGGAATCTATGAAGATTCGATCTATAGCCAATTTTTGGATGCCCTATGGCAGAAATGGGATAGAAAAATAGCCAAAACTAATAATATTTCAAGGGTTTTTCTGCATAACTTCGTTTTTTTCCTTTTCTAATTTCCAGGTAGCCTAGGCTCTAATAGCATATATCTATTCTGATATTATTCAAATCGGTGTATTAGTTTTAAAGTAACCAAAAAACTTTATAAACAGGCCTGTTTCTTCTAAGACTATTTCTTTATTATAATTCTAATTATAGGGTAAATTTTCATGATAACATACCACCTCAATCGTCCCGAATCACAACCTCCAAATTTCACAAATTGGACCTCAAGTGATTTTCACGTGCATCATATTCTCCAGAACTCGCCATCTCAGACTACAATATGTTTGCAAATACGAAAAAATACTTCGCAATTACCAAGATTTTCATTAAATAGATGGTGTAAATGATTATTTCCCAAGCCTCGAAGAATCGCTTTAAAAAGAGGACATAGCGAATCGCTGGAATGAATGTATTAAGTTTCAAGGTGATTATGTAGAAAAACAAAAGTACAAGTAATTCTTAACCAATTAAACAATTGTTTCTATAATATGCCATGGACTTTTCAAATGCTCTCCTATATATACAAATTTCCAGCAAATCATGTTGTCTACACAATTTTAATAACGTCGAATATTCATCAGAAATGTTTAATTTCTTTTTCTATTTTTAAAATGAAGAGAATACAATACCTAGAGGCCACTAACCCAACCGAAATTCTAATATTAAATATATTTAATTTTGTTCTTTTTGCAATTTCTTATATCCATCGAAAATTTTCCACAACCTTCTTTTACCCAAAGGTTTCTGTAATCATAAAACCAATTTTTCTTTAATTTTCACATTACCAACTTAAACATGGTAAACTCGTTGTTATATATATTATACTATAAAATTCCAGGAGAATGATTGTGATGATATTCCTTTCATAAGATAACGAAATGAAAATGAAAACAAAAAAGGTTATATATTCGATATTTGTGGAGAAGGAAAAAGGTGCACCTTTTATAACGTCTTTTCAACCTATACAACACCATTTATCTGAAGATCGTCCTTGGTTATATCTAATAAAGGATTCTATTGTAGTTAGAGCAGATAAGTAATAAACGAACATACATGTAATAATAATACATATAAGAGTTTCAAGATGAATTTTATATTTCTTTGAAATTCATCTTTGTTGGAGACTCTTTCAAAAATATTTTATCTGGCCGAAGTTACTGTTTTGCTTGGAAATTATTTTCTTAAAAACAAGAAGAAAAACAAATAAATTGAACATATCCATTAAATTTTTTATAGGTAAATATAAAAAGAAGGTGATAAAAGGATAAGTATCCAAATATTGTCCCATGAAAATGTTGCAAATGTTTTGAAAATATTTTTAAGATACAAACTTATGGATAAAATTTGAATGATCTTGACGTGTTGTGTAATGAATTTCTTTTGGCATTTTCCTGAAAAGAAAAATATAATTTTCTTAGATAGGTACTCGTATGTGCTAAAAGTTTTAGCGCTCTGGAGAATATAGGTAAATACATATTGTATATATATTCATCAACGTTTTAAAAATATCACCAAAAATATACTGATAAAGCTTTCATATTTTACGGTGATGAAAGTTTCCTTGATAGGCATTTTGTATAATAAAAAATCAACAACCAATAGCACCTTGCCTCGAGTCCTATGTGAGAGACCCCAACAGCTGAAAAGGATTCATAAAAAAAAAATTATAATATACAAGTGTATGGGTCAAAATCTCTTTAATTCGTATTCGTGGGGGCCTAAAAAAATATGATTTATCAAAGGATAAAGTTTATTTAAAATCTAGGCTAGGAATACGAATTAAACCGCATACAAAATAAAGAGGTTCGATCCATATTACATCTTTTTTTTTGTATGCAGTCAAAAATTTTATGAAATTACGTTAGCCATATTAAGACTAATTAAATTCAACCTGTCCTGTCCCATAGAATGGGAATAAAACTTTACGATGGTAAACGACGTCCAGATTTTGATAGATCTTCACAATGTCTGATTTTAAGCTTATCTACGGATACTTTATAATGGGAACTGTTATAAAGTGAAGTTAATTCTCCACGCAGATTTATGTGTTTTCATTTTAACTTACTAGGACGGACCACGAAATTGCCTAAATTTTGATTACGCTTGGTTAGTTTCCTTATTTCTGTTAAACCTGGATATCTCAAAATAAACTAATATGCGTAGAGCCGTTTATTGGTACTTCAGATGTAAAAAAAAAATATTGTTGTGTAAAACAGATATAGGGAACAAATTAGCTATTTCATATCGAGGAGGAATAGGAGGCCTTAACAATTTTTGATTCGACTAATGGTAAATGAGGTTCTGGTAATAATGAATATTTAACATTAAATTATTAAAATTATTTATGTTTCTTAATTAATTAATTTTATAATATTAATTTTTAGAACACATTTCTTTATCTTGTCCATTCTTAGAAAAAGGAGCAACAATCTCTTTAAATTTATGAGTTAGTTCGTTGCATAAATTTCATTTGTATTACATCTAATTTGCATTTTAAAATGGATAGCAACGAAAGGAGGTGAACAAATTAAATACAAGCTGACATAGAAATGAACTTTTGCAAATTAAAGAGACTATAAAGCAAAAGAATCTTTTATCTTTATTAGACAATGATAACATTTCTGTATTAACTCGAAATAAATTTTGTTATTTTTAAAAAGGTTTTTTTTCGTTTAATATTTATTTCAATTACATGACTCAAAGATTAGAAGTCTTGTCCTGTTCAACACAAACATTTAATTTTAACCAAAAGGATTACCAATGTATAACTATAATAAAGTCGCGAAACTTCCTATCCTTGCCGTACCGCCGTTTTTCAAATTTTGCCTGCTCTTTTTCAAAAAATTTGGACATTTAAAACAAGAAGAAAATATACAAGTAAACAATTTTGTGAAAAATTAGAACTAATTTTTCTATCAGCTTTAAATAAATTATCTGAACGATGTCGATACGTGAAATTCATGTTGCAACAACATCCCGACAAAATTCAAATTCATCTGTTAATAATATATTCGCTCAAGGTGTAAAATCTCAAAATAGTACGAGCGATATTAAACTTGAAACTGATGAAAACCCATTTTCATTTCAAAATGAAATTTCTGATATAATGCGAGGATTTGGTGATTGTGAACGTCCGTTACGTGAAAGTGTACAATTAGTTGAGAAAATCTTACAACAACAATTGCGTGGAATTCTAAATGAAGCAATGGATGTTGCAACTAAACGAAAAAATGTTCCGCTACCAACACAATGTGATTTTGAATTTGTAATGCGTAAACATCCAGTGAAAATAAATCGTATGCGTAAACATATCAGAGATATGCGCTTATTAAAACGTCTTTTAGAAATGCAAGCTGGTAAACCTCAAGCTTCAATTGAAGATCCCAATAAAAAGGAAGATTCTGACGTAGAATGTAAAATCGAGATTGTTGAGAAATTTGATGAGGAACATACAAGACGTTTATTTCGTGCCGATCGTATATCACAAATATTAACTGGTCCGCAATATAATAAATTCAATGAAGCACGTCGAACATCATTTTATTGCCGAAATTCCGATAAAATGCGTCATAAATTAAAGGGTTTCTTAAATATTCCAAGTGATATTCGAATATCTACGATTTGTTTAAGAATTTTAGCATATTTAGCACACGAAACTATTGCAACAATTGTTGATTATGCAATATTAACACGATTGAATTCTGAAAATCGTCTTACGGAACCATTTAGTCGGGTAACTTCATCGGGCGCGGCATACAGTATGTTACACATTTGTCCAAAAGTTACACAAGGACGTGGTTCGGATGGTGTTAAACCGATTACAGTACAGGAGATTCAAGAGGCACTTCGACGATTCAAAATGTTCAATAAACGTGGAATGGGATTTCATCGGAGTAGCATTGATAATCATATGAGATCTTGTTATTTGGCAATTTAAAGTAGTCATTAAAGTTAAGGAGAAAATAAATCAATCTTTATGAAGATGGGTCTGGGACCCTAACAACTATTAACGTTTTATATTTTTCTCAATTTTTATTTTCATACTATTACTAGACCTCGCTAGGTCGCTAGAATTCTCTTGTCTATTTAATTTTTATTCCCTTTTTGTATTGTAAACCTTAAAATGTGTTTTAATAGTAAGTTAATTAGTACATACATTTGCATTTGATTGATTTTTATAGCATCTACCTAAAGAATTTATTTTAAATTTGAATTCATAATAAATTTTTAGCAAATAAATATTTTTTGATTTAACTGTATACAATCGGTATACAAATTCCGTCACATTTAGCCCGAATAGTTAGATTTCAAAAATGCTTCTTTCTTTGACTAAGGGAACTTCATAAAACCTGCAAATCTAGATATATTTTTATGACACAAATCTTTGTTCGTATTATAGTAAAAGAAATCAAAAGAGAAGAATAAACGTATAGAAAACCAAAATGAATTATGTACATTCCATCCATCATTTCCATCTCATAAATAAAACCTGGAATACTACAAAAAAGTAGAATATAATCAAACCAGCATGATAAAAGTCTTAAAGCAATATCCATTTTTGATCCATATTGAAAACTTAAAATTTACTTATCATTTAACAGAAACCTCTACAACATTTGGACCTTGATGACATACCTAGGTACTTCTCAGCCTTCCACTGCAAAAATATACAAACGTCGGCATGTTTTATTCATACTCATGTGACATCAACTCTGTGAATTTTCTTCTCTTAGAAGCGTTGAAAACTTGTTCATCTAGCATCATTTCACGACACACCAGTTGCGAAGCTCTACTTTAATACTATTTAAGATAGGCTAAACGAAAATTGAAGTTGAAAACTAGAACTGCAAAGAATTTCTACTAGGAAAAAAAAGAGGTCAAAATCACAAAAATTGTAGGTAAAAGCCACAACCTTTAACCTAAATATCAAATCCAATAAGAAATTCTTAAGATTTTTTTTTTCGTTTTTCTCTGTACAAACTTATTCCCTTTGTGATTCCCATCAAAAATTAACTAAGGAAAAAGGATATTTTATAGATTCACAAAATTTTCAACACAAAATTAATAATGGAAAAGGATTTTAGATCGATTATAACTGCATACATACAAAATCGGATGGTAAAATCTTCTAGAAATGGGAAATACCGCAAACATAACCAATGATAAATGTCTAGTTGGTTATGTGATTAATTAAGCTTTACTTTAAAATTAAGTGTAATTAATAGTGTGTCTGTGCATGCTGATCTCTAAATGATAAGTTTTAGTTGTATGAACAAGGAATTCATATAAAATAGATATATGGAAAAAAGTGCATCTATAAGGATGAACTGAAATGTTAAGTAATACGTGAGAAAATAACGAAATTTGTAAGTGAACATCTGTTAGGTCGATTGTTTTCGGAAGTTTTATTAAAAATTAAAAGTAAAAACTTATGAAATATTATGCTAAGAGATTTTTATCAGAAAATCATAATCTCTTTCAGTGGCCATTTCTATTTGTAAGATACAAATCGAAAATTATTCACTTTAACATCACGAGATTAGAACATTAATTAATTGTGTAAGCCCAGAATAATTATTGTTTCATACGTTATGATATGATACTATAAAATATACACAGGGATTACCAGGAGTTATTTTTATACTATTTCACGCTAACTAGTTTAGAGTGATCGATCCCACACTATTACTATCACTGTAAGGTCAATGTTGCCTATATGGAATACCCTTAGTAGATTGGTAAACAAACTTTACAGAAATATTATAATAAAAATTAAAACCATTCTGTGATTGCTGTGTCAATTTTGGTTTTGCAGGGCGCAAAGAAAGTTTCTTTAGTCAAATAAAATGCACTATTTATTGAAAGTACATAACAATATTTATATTTTATAATTTGTCGCAAATTTTTGATACTATTAATATCCTAAAACTGAATACGAGTCCATTCTAACAAATGGACACTTTTGATTTATGAAATATTTGATATTTAACTAATAAATAGAAGTATTTGGGAATATTAAGAGTCAATGAAACCTCGAAGAATTTAAATAAATATCAAAATTTGTGATTAAAATTGTTTAATGAGAAAGGATATTCGTTATACAACTCCATCTTCAGAATTTGAATTACAACTAAAAGCTTTCAGGATTTTTGTATAGCTTTTTCTGAACTCAATATAGTAAAAGCAAGAACCATTTTATTGAGATGCTTTAAAATGATGAAGCGAATTTCTTTTAGTTTCCTATTTTCATCATAAAAACCATTATTTCGAAAATACTTTGCATTACCCGGAAGCTCTGGTATTAGAGAAATAAATACAGTGGACATTTTTTGGATGATTTTAATCCAGAATTTGATCAAAAGTAAGAATACAATTTTTATAATATTTTATGAAAATTTGATAAATGTAAATTACTACGAATATACGGCAGATTTAGTCCCGGAATTTAAGAAATGGATGTAAAATCGGTTAGCGTATATACGTTAGCCGAAGAAATGTTGGCCAATTGTTGCTAATTTTGCAGTCTTAATAGAAATATAACAATCATTCATCGTTTTGTCGTTTTACAGAATTCCCCTGCAGTATTTTTTAAACAAAAATGTAGAACCAAAAATCGTATACATAATACTAAAGGATCTTTGATAGAGCTCTTAAAATTACGTTGCTCTTTTCTAACCAAAATTTGAACTGAGAAAGTCCTGTATCGTATTTTTGGAATGAAAATATAACAAAAAATTTATATGAAAATTTTTATTATCTTTTCTTATAATTATGAAATTTAAATTTCTTAAATTCTAAATTGTTAAAATATTAAAAAATATTCATTTTTTGAAATAACAAAAGTTAAAATTTGTCAATTAAAATGGAATCACGATGGGTTGTTGGAATCTGCTCTCGAAAATCTTATTCCAAGAATCTTTTCTATGATCATAAAGTAATACGCCATCTTCATAAATAGAAAACAATTTATTATTAACATTAACCAATTCATTTTCTTGGATTAAACTAAATGAAAGAGAAAAAGAAAATAAAGTGGTATTAAAAAAAAAATTAAAAACATTTTTATACTTCGGGAGAGGAGCTATAGATTCCCAAGATTTTCCTCTTATATCAAATTTCTCTATTTTTCCTGTCGATTTATTTGAAAAATATAACGTATTCGAAATAGCTGTCATCGATCCGGAGCATTCCGAATTCAATCCCCCATTCAATGAAGGTAAATTTATCCATTTTCTCTCACGAGGATCTAAACGTTCCACATAACTACCGAAATGTTCACCACCCGCAACATATATACATTGATCTGTGTATTAAAAAGAATTAAATAATTAATAACTACAAATTTTCAATTGTTTTCTTTTTTTACCAAGCACTGCGGATGAATGTAAATATCGTCCATAGTTCATATTTAGTACGGTCGAAAAAAGTTTCGATATTCTAAAATCAAATCTTAGAACTTTATTAATTCCATGTTTTCTTCCACCAATTATATATAAGTTATCATTTAATACACAAGCTTGATGACCATATGTATTACAAAGAAAAGGAAATTCATTCCATTTATTATTAATAATATTGTAAAATTTACATTTTGTTGTAATACAATTTGGAAATATTTGTCCTCCGGTTATGTAAATACAATTATTATAAATTGCAGGAGAATAATATTTACACAGAGATTGTGTTGTTAAAATTTTACATTTCGAATTAATGATATCAAAATATTGTAATTTATCATCATTGAAAATTAACATTTTACCATAATTATTGAATTTATTTGATGTTTCTATGAAATTATCTAAAACCCAATTTAAACATCTTTCATTGTCACGTAAAGTTTGCTCTTTTAATATTGTTGTTTTAAGAAATTCATGACTTATTTTGCGACAATCGATATTTTCTAATAAATTATGCATATTTATTTTTCGATTATCCAAATCATGTTTAATCCAATTTAAATTTGCCAAAAAAATTATATCTTCGGTTATTAAGATATTCCGATTTTCTAATAAATCGATTACCTGGAAAAAAAAATCTTTAAAATATTTAAGAACAAAAAATTAAAACAAAAATTACATTTTCATAAGAAAGATTTAAAAATGATTTCGTTTTCATAATCACATCCAGATTTTGTAATACAACTCTTTTAGATCCATTTTCCAATTTAGGACTTTCAAAAATAACTAAATAAGAAAGAAAATTAAGAATATCACAACTAAAACTAATTAATAAAAAGGATATATATGCGTCTATTAAATGCAAAACGAGTCTATTCGGTCCTGTACCATTTCATCTTCAAATTGAAAATAAATAATTTCTAATATGAATTAGCAGTGATAATAAAACAATTCTTTATGTCACATACTTGGATCTTGGAAGTGTTTCAAATCCCAATTTGAAGTTGAAAAGGTATAAAAAATTCAGAGATAATGCAAAATAGAAAACGTTTCAATAACAAATCCTCCAAGTAACCTGCTATTTTGCATCATGATATTGAAGCCTTCAATCCGGAAACCAATGTGGAGAATATAATGTAAAGTTTTAGTTTTGAGTAAGGACACTAACCACGTCAATAACCAATTCAATTGATTTTTACACTCCCTGAAGCATTTTTCTGATGACCAGTATAAACACATTCCAATCGAGTTCTTGTCTTGTCATTACATCTTTTGGTTTAATAATAATCTTAAGCGTTTTTTGGTTAGAAATACAACTGTTTTGAAAATACTATAGGAAAAAGTTTCATTGGTTCTAATATTTTACTGAAATAGAACTGTTTTGAATTAAATATGCATATTGAAGACTAATTTCGAGGGTTTAGAGTTATTTTCATTCTTTGAGAATTCTCCAAAATTGTAGAAGGAAATCAAAATTACTAGCTAGCATTTTTTTTTTTAATGACACAGTCTCGTTTTGCATATAATGCACGAAAATATTTATTTTTATTAGAAATTAATTAAAATCTAATAATTCAAATTGTTTTATATTTACCGGCTAATTTCCAAATTTCTAAACAATTTTCATTATCTAAAATATTTTGCAAAAAATCAACGCATTTCAGTTTAGGCCAAGAAAGTTGAAGTAAATTGGCTGTTTTTAATATTTCACAGACATTGTTTAAATTTACAGTTAAAACTCCCGTGTACAAATAAGTAAGAAGAATTTTCATTGATTCCGGGCATATTCCTTTAATTTCAATAATCTTTTGATCTTTTTCCATAAAATCACCTTAAAACAAAAATAACATTCAATTTGAATTGATCTGAACTGAAACAATTCAAATAAATATATGAATAAATGATTTAAATTTCGTAATTCCAAATATTTTATCAAAAATTTTTGTTAGTCTTGTCGATAAATAGCCAGTACCCGCAGCTTTGCTCGCATATAAATATGAAAAAATATGAAACTAAATTCAATATGAACCCTGGAACACTCACACAGTGGAAGCATATGCTATCTTTTCAGTTGGCCTATTCAGAATGTACATTACAAGTCTACTTTCATATTCTAGGAATACATAACGCCAGTAAACCCGCGGGTACCTGCTACTATGTTTATATGAGTGAAGTAGTCTTTTTCTAACACAAAAGCAGTCTCTTTCAATATTTCTACGTTAGAAAAATATCACTTTTGATATATATATACTCGTATTTGTGTACCTGTTAAAAGTGTTTTAAAATAGTCACACGATGCTGAAAGAAAATACCGATGAGCTGGAAAACATGATTTCTCCACTTTAATTGTAATATCACAAAACTATAAAATTCAAAATTTCTTCAAGAATTACTTAATAACTCGTTTATTTTGAAAATACTTCTCCTGTTTCGCGTTGCTCATTAATGATGCCAAGGATACCATTTACATGATTATCATTGTTGAAATACATTTCTTCCCTATTTTCTCCCTTATTTAGTTCATTATTTGCAACTGTAAAGAAATCGTGATAAATATTTGTTTGAATTAAAAGGTAAAAGTCTGCAGTTTATAGTCTAGTGAATTTTCGAAATCGCGGTACACTAATTCTAATGAAATGTTCACGATTGGAATGTTCCATTAATATTTCTAAAAACTTCGAAAATGAGGCCAATGTTGATAGTAGAAGAAGTTGATAGTGATTAAAATGAGCAATTTAAAAATATTTCCATGCAACAATTTCATTTAATTGGGCTTTCCAATTTCAAAACACTATAAATTTTTTATTATCAAATAAAAAATGAAACTTACATATTCGATTTTTGCCAAGAAATTGAACATCAATAATTCCATTTTTTATTCGATTTCCTATCGAATATAATACTTCCATTGTGAACATTTTAATAAATTAGTCTTATGTTTATTTCAATAATTTGCTTTCAAATTTAATTATTCGACTATATTTTTCGGGGAACAACTTGTTGCAGTAACTATTCAAACTTGACATTTTGACATTTTAAAATTCTTCTTCTTATTTACTAAAAATTCTCCACCAAATATCAATTGTGAAAGCTTACAGCTTTTAATATGCTGGATCTGTGCGAATACTATTTTCCAGATTATTTAACAGAAAAAATTATCTGGCGAGAAAGCTTTTTAGCTTTTTCAATTTGATAGAGTGCGTTAAAAAAACTCTGCACAACTATAAATATACTAAAATCTCAAATCATTCTGATTTAAAGTTAAATAAACATATTTAAAAAAATATGTTTTGTAAAACTTATATTTATAAATTTTAAATATGTATTCGCACACGACCTTTATTATAATTTTGCTTTATTCCCTTTATTCGCGCCATCTGTTATTTCGCGTAATTTTTCCTGTTCATTTCGCGTGGTGAAGTTTGGTGAAAATGGCGGTTAAGGATATTTTTTCTTTGTTACATATCCGGGAAATGGATTTTGAAAATTGAGCTACGATTCTTTAATTTATGATTTTTTTCGACTAAATTTATTTTAGAATGTCTATAAAATATTTCTATGTTTCGGAGGTTCAAATTTCTACAGATATTAGAATATTCTGGAAAATGCTTGAACCTATCGAAGGTAATATTTTTGATTTGGTTAATAAAAAGCGTTTTTCTCTGTTATTTTTCATTTCAAACGGTAAAATTACATTCCAAATGCAAATATAATGCAGAAGGAAATGCATATTCGAATTAGCTATAAAATAATATGGATTCATTATCATAGGACTTATGCTTGATAGAAGATTTAAATTAATAATTGTATTGATATCAAATGAAAATATCATTTACTCATAAATAAAAAGCTATAGGCTATAATATTCCATAAATTTGTTATCATACATCATTACACTTTGTGAATCATAAAACCACGAATTTAGTGCCACTAACTTGAATATGCCAAACTATTCTATACAATAATCAATAATCTATGAAGACTGAAATAATAGCGATTTGGATTTATTGGGTACTTGATTTAATTTTGACTGTTGTTCTCTAAAAATTTCTTGTCATATGATTATCGAGCCTTTATATTTAGTACAGTACAGGTACAGGTACCGCGTTGAGGGAGACACTAATTTAATACAAAAACTGGTATTCGGTTCTAACAATAGAAACAAATATGGACCGATAATTCCGCCAGCCTATTATAAACTACACTAAACCGTATATTTCTCCGTAATTTTGCAGTTCTAGGACAGGTTATCCTACTGGTTCAAATGCATTTAATCTATAAAATTCAAAAATTGTAATATAATATAATTTCGTTCTTAGTTACAGCATTAAATTTCAAGTACGTATATTAAAGTTTAAATCAGTATCCATATGAATCAATTTATCACTTTTTGACTAATGGCAGGAAACTTCTTTAACAAAATTCAACATTTTTTGGATAAAGAATTACAGGAATCGATTTAGTTCAGTCTTATGAATGAATGATTTTTCTTGGATATTTGTTTGGTTAAAGAATATCAAAGTTTCTTGTTTTACAAACTGATTTGTGGAATTTCATTTGTTTTTTTTGGGAGTTATCTCTCTTTAATCTCCTTGGAATGTTAAAAATTAGAAGAAAATTAAACATCGATTCCTAAGCGCATAACCACCACTCCATTAGGAAATCGGGATATAATTCATAAATAAATAATTCACGTTTACTCGGTAGATCGTTAGTTAAGAAAACTTCAACTTAATAATGAAAATTTTATGAAGCCTAAAGTGAAGCTATTAAACAAATTCATTGATTTTCTTTAAGATAAGCTAAAAAAAAAAAGCATACTTTAAGTTCATTTACATTAAGTAATTTAGGTTCATCTATCTCCTGTTTTTTCTCCTTTATTTTCACTTGAAACGAACGTTGCTCATGAATCCTTTTTACAGTACATTTCACTAAAAAAAAAGTGGAATACAATTTTCTCTAGTAATTTATGAATCTGTAAAGTTACAAAGGTTGAATGAATATTCGCAAGAAGTAGATTCAACGTTTTATGTCTTCTATTTTTATTCAAGTAAATATAATGAACATAAAATACGAATACCGACTCTCATTACTTGATGAAAACAATTCCTTTCATTAATTAATATAAATTGGAAAATCTAAAGTAGTATTTGTGGAAAACCGAGTTTGTTTATGCTTACAAAATAACCTACACACAGAAAAATTGTAAAGTTTCGATAACAGAAGTTTAGTTGTTACAATTAGCCAATAACTTCACAATTTTTCTGTGTGTAGTTCTTTGAGAATGTTTTTTATTTTTGTTAGAAACGCACCATATAGTTATAGATAGGTCCTATAGATCAGGTATGGCCAGCTTCATTATATATGTATATTATCGACTATTTTTCTTAAAAATGTATCTGTACACTGTCGGTTTTTATGGAAGTTCTTGGATGGTAATGATGTCACCGAAGTCTTACAACCTTGTCAGTGCGATGGCAAATGAAAATTATATGAGAAGGGAAACTTCTGATTCGTAAATAATAGGATAACATAAACGCAAAAACAAAATTTTGGATCTTTGAGTAAATCCAAAACGGCTTGACCGATTCTTTCATATATCGCATAAACCAAATTTGATTGAAATCGGTTGAGCCGTTTCGTCGAAAGCGGAGCATTTTTTTGTATTAAGATTTATTAATTGAAAAGTAGCCACATAAAAAATACAGATTAAATTCTATTTTCGTCGGCTATGATCGACCAAAAATCATTTCTCGATCGACTTGTTGGTTATTCCTGCTATCGATAATCCTTGCTTGTTAGTTTTTCCTTTTTAAATTATCTACTTCTATTTTTGTTTATCTTTTGGATTTTACAATACAAAAATATGTACCTTTATACATCGGTTCGACTAATGGCCTTTTTTTGGATTACGGCTAGTTTTGGAGGACATTGTTAAAATCAAAGTATATAAGGGTATGGCTATTAGGATGTCTTCTTTCCAAATTATATGACTATATTTTCAGATTTTAAAAGTAACATACGTATGTTAAATGATATTTTAATTACACTCAAAAATTAATCTAGATTAAAGAAAAGATTATTTTTCTGTAGAAGTCATTAACATAATGATTTTAAAAGTCGTTATCTAATTTCAAGGAAAAAAAGCAAATGAAAAGATTTAACGTTTATATTAATAGCGGGCCCATTTTCTAGGTCATATAATTTCTAATTTAAAATATCAGTGTAATTAATGTACATGGTGTTTAATTCTCAATGCAGGTTCATAATAATTAAATTAAATCTGTGATTTGAAATATTCTAAATTGTTTTTAAAATACTTTCATAAAGGTTTTAATTAGCCTCGATTAATAACATGTTTAGAACATATCCTAATATACCTTATACCTGAGGCTATATTAGTTTTGTCACTACATTAGTAACGCGGAGAAATAATCAACGGAGAACGTTCTTAAGGTTCTATGTACCTGTTTTTCTTAGTACACGATGTTATTAAAATTTATAATATAAGTTTGTTATTCCTTAAGGGACTAAACCTTCCGAGAGACTGTTTATAAAAATGTGTAAATTTAAATTGAATTTTCTAAGAAAGTTTTAGTGAAAATCAAACCTTTTCCTAGAAGGTATATTTATTAGAGGCTTAAAAACCCAATATAAAAACTTAAAATTAATATTGAACAAAAAGAAAGGTATGGACTCCTGTAGGTAATGAGATTTTTTTCGAAGCATTGAGACGCTTTTGAGCTCAAACGGTTTATCTAAAATCAAAAAATAAAACGTTTTATTTAAGCCGATAAGAGTATGTCGACGAAGTTCGATTTTTTTTTGTTTTACGACGGATTAAAGAAAAACTATGAAATTTCCATGGAAAATATCGTCCTTTTTCGTAATTATTCAAAAATTAAGATCGTTTTAAAGAAAGTAAAATTGTCAGCAATTCCCCTCAAATTCTTCTCGCCTTATTTTGTGAAAATTTTGGAAAAGATCGATGTCAAGCAGTTTTCGAGATATGACTTTCGATTTTGTAAAAAGTGTGTGTTTTGAAGAAAAAGAGGAATATATTGAAAGACTGGACTTGCTTTGCTCAAAATTCTATAATTTTGTCAATTCTGCAGATATTGATGTGAAATTTTTAGGACACACAAATACCATGTCATTGTTATTGATATCAAATGGAGAATTTGGTACACTCTAGTTTTTTCAGTGAAATATTTTCATTTGTAATGAAGATTTAATTAATTCAAAGTAAAATTAAGTATTTTTCAATTCAAATTTTTTTTTTTTTTAAAGATTCAAGTTTATTAAAAGTTCATGTGATATTTATAATAAAAATTTATGATTAACATGTTAACTATATGAAACTATATTAAAAATATGACAAAAATATTTAATTACTTTAACCAATAATTTTTTATATGGTGGATTGCCCAGAAACTTTGTGTCGATTTTTAAGCTGGATTCAAAAGCTAATTTTTTATGTTGATATTAATTATGTATATACACCGTTTTGTTGCACAATATTTCTCCATTTTTCACGTGTATTTCCTCCAGAATTTCTCAGCAAAAAACTGGTTTTTAATATTGTCCAAAGAGTTGAAGTTCTTTCGGTTAAGAGGGTTTTTTCAGAACCAGAATAAACGATTATCTAAAAGTGCAATATCAGGTGAAGTAACCTTTCCATTAGGTATCAAGTCTCTAAAATGCACTTTGTTATATTCCAGCTTCAGAAACAGCGATCATATAGTCACCAAAAAATACATGAAAATGCCTTCTCAAATGCTATATTTGGAAATCAGTACAAAGTTTCTGGGCAATCCAACCTATTTCCACCTTTATAGTTGTATTTTATTCAATTTGTTCGTTTAAGTCCACGCTCTTTAGAAGTTCTGAAAATTAAAAAAAAAAAACTAATTAAATACCAATATATATTACTAATTAATATATTTACTTACCTACTCCTGTAAATAATATCTTATACCAAACCTTCTCGTACTTCATATAGAGAATAACATCTTCGGGTAGATGCGGAACTATTTCCTGTTTGATGTTGTACATAATTTTTGGCCATTCCAAACCTGGTATATTAAGAGGCCGTTCGTTAAGTAATCCTATCATTATTTCTTGCAATCTTGGCTCTATTTTCTCCAGACCTATGATGATCTGATTTTTTATAATTCTTGCTTGTGACGACATTTCACAGTGAAAGATAAACTTAGAATGTTTAAAAATACTTTGAAATTCAAACTTGGAATGTTTAAAAATACGAATTTGGAATCGCTATTTATATGCTTTTTTAATGCTAATTATTACCACCTCTACTATACAGTTTACAAATCCTTAACATATGTCAGGTACTGTACAGTAGAGTAATTAAAGTCAGACAGGTAATAAGTTTTTCTTAAGGACAAATTTTATATTTTTCAGAAGTAATTATATTTCACTTATAAAAATTTGTGATTTTGTATTTATAAAAATTGATTTTGTCGTCTCAGAGAATATTTACATGAAAATTGAATTTCTATTCTGACAAGTATTTTACTAGTGTCTATTTGAAAATGTTAAATTTTTCAAATGAAAAGTTTTAAGCTATACAAATAAATTTTTAATAAAATTATTCAACCACAAATTATAAACTAAAAAGAATTCCACCCAAAAGAACTTAGATTTCGTTCGCTTCAGTTATTTAGTCAACATAATCGGGGGAAAAAAAGAATCCTTGTTTACATAGATCTGAAAAAGATGCTAACAAATATTTTATCCGTAAGCTTTATATATGCAAAAAAAAAAAGAATTCTTTCTTCATCATCAAATCCGTGGACTTTATGAAACCCGAAAGAAAATTTCTTCCAACCAAATGAATTTTTATCTTGCTCACAATTTCCTCTTTGACCGGATTAAATTTATCAAAGAAGAAAAACGGAAGGAAATAAAGCAAGCGAAAAAGGATACAAATTTTTTAAAAAAATTCTAAAATTTTTGTAAAATTTTTCATTCACTATAAAAATCATATTTAGCAGATATGTTGCTTACTCAAAAGAAAATGAAGGATATCATTTCTTTTTCCTTTTCTTTTTTTCTTTTTTTATAGTATCTTAAGGGAAATATGAAAATCACATCCATAAGTTCAATCATGTGAAAATAATTATTATATGATGATGATATTGCCGCATTGAAAATAGATTTTCAGGGATAGAAAATAGGGTTATGCTCTAATTTCACTATGTCAATGGAATATAGCAGTATAAGCATAGAGTGCAGATTCTATACAGGTATTTTTACTTGTTTTTATGCTCCGATTTGATGGTACTTTAATTTGCAATAAACCTCCAAGGCATATCATAGTTTGGTTTCAATTGCGTACCAGATCGAGCTCAAAATGCTTAAGGGAGTTCTTCCAGGCTTAAAGCCTGTAGTATATTGTAGTATAGTATAGTATACACGACTTTTTATCATTTCTTTTTTGACTTTTTCTGTACTTCGGATTTATGACATAATCTAGTTAGTCCAAGAATAATGATCATTAAATTATATGAAGATTTATTCTTTAAATAATTGGAAATTTCTAATTATAGGACATGAATAAAATTCGCATTATTAATAACAGTGTATTTTAAGTTTCATATCAAATTGTAAGTTTTAAGTTCCAAGCATATAAATATATCTTTTTTGCATATTTGCAATAATCAGAAGAGTCTCATGTTCCCAAAGTCACATTTGAAAATAAAAAAAAAAATATTCAAGTCATTCAAGCCATTCAAATTGTAAGTAAAAGTCTAAATAAGTCCTAGAAAATATCTTCAGAATAGTATGTTCTTCAATAGACTCATATGTATTTCGACTGCAACTTTTTAGTTCAGTTTACTTTGAATTTAAAGAATATATTTCTACAAATACATAACTAGAAATAGAATTTGAAATGGAACTAGACTGTAAAATGCATCCTTAAAATTCAGATCAGGTGAATTCATTTCGTTTCATATGTTATTTTGAATTCTTCTTCTTTTTTTTCATATGAAGAACATACCACATTTGTACTCTACAACATTTCTAAAACTCGTACATTATAGAATTCTTCAAGAATATATAATTTTTTTTTTCTTGTAGTTTACAGGAGCGTAAAATTCCATATAACCATAAATAAAATAGATAATAACATTTTCTTGTATGACAAAAAAAAGAAGAGAATCCTTTTTTAATTCAATCCATATCCGAATTATGTATGCAACAAAACATATTCTATAAAGCTGGGCGAATCTCAAGTATTCCAGGATATGCTCTGTCATTTAAATTTTGGGATTGAATTATTATCCATGCTATTAATTGGAGACGTCAGTTGCAGTTATGATTTCCTAATAATTCATTAACAATAGCGGCATGTTTCCACGGCCTATACTTTGTAGAGTTGGCAGATATATAGACCAGATTCCATGACAATAAAATCACACATCGTTATGGTTATATCTATAAATTCTGTCCATCTGCTGTGGACGTTGATTTTGATATTGCAACTTTTGACACATGGTTCAACTATATTTGCTTCATAATAAAATATTCATAATATTCCGAAATGTAATCCATTCTGGACCTTTTCTATTATTGACCTTTCTTTTCCTAATCCTTTAGTTTTCCTATGAAAGGAATGATATTTTTTTCCTTATTTTTCTATGCCTGTTATATAAGAAAATTTTATAAATAAAAATTGATTCTCTAAAAGTATCGGGTCACTTCCAAAATGTTTCAATTTCTATTTTATAACCTGCTAAGCTACAGTAAAGAACACCAATAGCATACATACAGTATACGATAGATGCTTTATCAAAATTTATTTGAATTATTGAAAGTTTTGATCGAACTTTTTTAATATAAATCTTTGTTTTTGGTATTGAATTTCAGAAAAGTCAGTACAGTGAGAATCAAAATATACAATCGTTATTTTTTCTTGTTTTTTTGTGAGTAATTTAAATGTAATTTCTAACATATTTATTATCTTAAAGTTACGAAGAGCAAAATAGAAAAGATTGTAAAAGTTTTTGTATATTTTGTATATTTCCCTAAAAATTTATGCAATATTATTTTTCTTTGCTTTTATCCCAATCTCAATTATCTGAGCATCATTTACATATCCTGTAATTTTCATTCATTTCCATTTGAATATTACATATTTTTCAGAAATATATGCAAATTTCGATATCAAATTCTGGATCCTTTTATTCTACTCATTAAAAACCCAACGAGAAATAATATAGAATACAGAGATGTCCCAGCCCATGTGCTGCGAGTAAGTTTGCTTTTAAATAATTAATACAATAATTATTGAAATTTTACCGCGTGCAGAATTATTTCTCAAAAAGCCAGCTTTCGGGATCTGAAAATTATTTGAAAAGATTTATTATAAATTTGTGTACATACCTTGTCTAAACAGGATATTAGGATAACATGAAAGAAGAATGGCATATCAATTGCAAACATGGTTCGGAAAAACTGCTTCAAAAATTGGACTTTTCCGAATTTTCGCATATAAACCCAGGAGGACAAATCTCCATAGCCAATTATTTCATAAAGAACTATACAATCCGATAAAGGGATTAACAGACAAACTGTTAGACTAAAATTATTGAGTTTACATTCTCTGGAAAATCAAAATAAGGTGGCAGATGGGATCTTAGTTCATCAAATTTTTATTGGGAAAATTGGTGTTTCCTTTATTTTAAACAAAGTATACCTAAATTCTAACATTCGTTCGTTGAGATCCGTGGATTTATTTACAATCAGTTTCCACCGGAGAGACTACAGTAAGAATATGAACCGGTCTTCCGGATGTTGTGCGTGGTAAATGCCAATGCACAAGCTGAGAAATTGCCTATATAATTGCTAATATCCTATCAATGGTATTTTGTATTAGTTTCTCCCTTCAGCCTCGATTTGAGCTGTATTATTATTATTACAAAAAACATTACTTCAATTCAGAAGTGGAATCGTGTAATTCAATTGAATTGAAATCCTATCAAAAGGCATTAGGCATTCCTATGCTTTTTCGATACAATTTGGTTCAATTCGTGTTAGACAATTCCACTTCAGTTCAGAACCTGGAAAATCAAACAAACAATTTCATTTATTTACACAAATCCAGGTAAATTACATATCTTATTAAAAGTTATCATTTATTATATTACTTGATATTATTGGGTACAAAATAAATATGAGTAAAAATAAGTAGAAATGAAATTTCTAAGAAAATATTTCATCAGAATGAAATCAAATTATTTCTTCTCTTTAGAAAAGAAAACTTTCATCATTTTCATTTTATTTGTACTTTTTCTATTAAAAATGTTTATCTGAAAAGCTTTTCTGTTTTCTTTTCATAGCGACCGATTTATAGCATTCAATATTTCGAATTGTATTTATTATAGCCTAAAAAAAATATTTCAAGAATTTTCTCAGTCATTAAACATAATGGTTTAATATTAATATCATAGAAAGAAAAATGTCAACGATTGAAGAAAAACTTAAAGCGTGAAAATTGTGTTTATATTGATTTAAGTGGGAATATGTTTTTTTTTTGTTTTATAGAAAATACTGGAAATGTAAAATCACGTAAAATCATTTGTTTAACTGGAATAGAAACTCCAATAGCGACTTATTGTCATATTTCTATGCTTGGCACCAGAAATTAGAATTATCATGTTTAGATGCCTGTAGCGGAATTTAGCAAATTATAAAAACTAATCATCTTATATGTACATTACCTAATGGAATACCCAGAAATTTTATGAAATGTTGAATTTTAATTAGGTATAGTGTATAAAAAGAAGATTCAATCCTGGAAAAGGAACTCTCCGGAAGTGTATACGAGAACCAACTTTATGGAAAAAAATGTAGTAATGTGTGAAAACTTACGACGAACGACGTATTTAAATGCGCAATATATAGAATAAAAAGCGTATTCATTCTGAAGTTAAAAGCTCAGACACTGCAACTTTTGCATTGGAGTTTTCTTGGTTGCAGTTGCAAAAGTTTCGAGTGTTGTTCACACCTACGTAGTGGCAATTAACCAAAAAGTTTTTATGCTGCTGCAACCTAAGATGCTGCGTATTTGGAAAAATGATGCAGAGGTGTTCTAATAGCATGTAGCTTTTATTGCTTGCAAATTCCTCGCACATTTTGCTGCACTATACTTCACGTCTTGTTTTAATTTGCAATAAAATATATTTTGTGGCGAAGAAGAACAAGTTGTTGTGTGTTTGCCACTTATTTTACTGAGAAGAGGAAGAAAATCCTGAGTAAAAAAATTCGTAAAACAACATGAATAGTACGGATTTATTCATAATTTATTACGGGAATTACATGTTGGAGATGAGTTATATTTTAAACAATTCTTGTGATTATCAGCATCTTATTTTGAAATACCCTTTGGAAAAACTGAGACCCATAATAAAAAAAAGGATATTTTTAAAAACTTACCAAAAAAACAATAATACTGAACTGTCCTTTTGCATGCAATACGCAGCAAAAAATCCCGCATTATACACTTTGCCGCAAACATATAAACAATTAACCGAACGCCTAAAACTATGTAAAATTAATATGAAAATATTTCCGATATTTGCAAGAAGAAAGTTAATTTTGTTTGGAAGCCTTTTCTGATGATTTAAGAAATTCCTCAGATATTTATTCAAATTTAATATATTTAATTTAATATTTAATATAATGTTTACTAAAATTATTGTAGATTTTTGATAAATGATGTTGGAAAATCATACAAACAATTGATTCATTTTTAGAAGATGTTTTTCGTAAAAATTTAACCTATTGAACTAATAGCGATAAATATTTAACAAACAATCGCAACAAGTATTTTGTATTTTAACTAAAATTTTAGTCAAATTTTTTTTTCGCGACAGCAAAACACTTAATCGTAAATTTGTTAATAATTTAAATCATGTTTAATTTTAAAAAATATTTAATACTATTTCTATTTGTGAATGGAATTTCTAATGGTAGTGAATTCAATGAATTGAATATCTTTTGGAATGAAATTTCAAAAGACGAAGTTCTCCTTAAACAATCGGAAAATATGCAAAAGTATTTAAACCCAGCTGTAAATCCGTGTGAAAACTTTTTTCAGTATTCTTGTGGAAATTGGTTAAAATATAATCATCAATATTACTTACGATCGAATGAAGAGAAAAGACGTTATTCAAGTATATTTAGTGCTATACAAACGTTCGTATATTCCTTAAATCAAGAAAATCTCACAACAAATTCTGAACAAATTAATGATGCAGAGGAAAAACTGCGAATTTATTATTCATCTTGTGTAAATGAAAATCAACAAGAAAAAACTGATTTTATAGAATTTTTAGAGATTATCGAACAATATGGTGGCTCTCCGCTCTGGAATCCAAATTGGAAAAGTGAAAATTTTGATTGGGTAAAATTGGAAACTTTCGGAGTATTAACAAATATTCCAATATTTCTAAAACGAACATTTATTAAAGGTACATATATTTCATTGTATTTAAATGAGAAGATCATAAATAATAAAGCTTCAAGAAATTGGGAAAAATATAAAGAATTCATTCAGAATATTCTAAAATTAACAGGAATTGATGATGAAATTGCTGAAGAAACTGCAAATGAAATTGTTCAAATTGAAAATGAATTACAAAATATAACTTCAATTCCTTTTCAAAATAATCGAATACTAGTGGAAAATTTCATTAGAATGTATGAAGAAAATGATTGGAAAACCTATTTTTTAAATGTAAATGCATCTGATTTTCCTAATATAATGTTATATCCTGGCGATACGAAAAGAGTTATTGAATACATATCAAAACAGAAATCGGAAACTATTGCGAATTTAATGATTTGGTATATTTTAAAAGAAAAACTACATTTCTTCGATAAACGATATCGGAATGAACTTGAAAAATATCAAAAAAGTGTTGGTGAATATTCTCACAAAAGATCAAATGAGAATTCGATTCATTCGAAATGTTTTCATGATATTAAAATGTTTCTGCATCCAATTCCTGGAGTTCTATTTTTTCATAAATATTTTAAATTCGAACAAAATGAATTAACCAATATGACGAATGATATTAAAGAAATTTTAAAAATTTCTTTTGATGAAAGTCATTGGTTCGGTGATAATATGAAACGACATGTTACTAAATATTTGAAGGAATTATCAATTGATGTTTTACATCCACAACCTGATTCTATACAAAAATTGAATAAACTTTATGCTGATTTGAAAGTTACACCAAATAAATATTTCAAAAATTGGTTTAACGCCAGCCAATTTGAACATAATCGACGTCTTCAAGAAGATATTCTAGACATTGATTGGAGATATTCAACATCAAATTTTTATAAACATATAACAAATTCAAAGACATTATTAATTCCAATATCTGATTTACAACCACCAAATTTTCATTCAGTATTTCCACGTGCACTTAATTTGGCTGCTATTGGTACATTTCTTTCAAAGTATATCATTGATGAATTACTTTTCTTTCGAGATGATAATGAAGTGTGGGATGAAAAAGTTAATCAAAACCTTAATTGTCTTTATCAAGAGGATGATTTTTATGCTACAGAAGTTATAATTGAATATAATGCTGTTCGAGTTTCATTGGATATCTATAAAAAATGGCTACAAACAAATAATAATATAACAGATGAACAATTACCAGGATTCGATGTAACACCAGAGAAACTTTTCTTCATTAATTATGCCCAAAATAGATGTGCATTTAAATTCAATCAAACTGATAATAATTTTGAGATGGCTGCTTTGAAAAATCTCAAAGAATTTTCAGACACTTTTTCGTGTCCTTTTTCAAAATATATGAATCCACAAAATAAATGCGATGTTAATATTTAAATTAATTATATACTATAAGTGAAATAAAATTACTATATTTTTCAATATTATTGGTTTAAATTCCATTGCTTCAGAATGGACCATCATCAACAAACGTCTGCAAACCTAAGTCGATATAATATCAATTAGAAACTTACTTATTGAATTAATTACTACGTATATATGTGCTTCTAGTCTGTGCGGGTTTATATGAGTATCTGAAGTAATTTTCCAATGTTTGAAATACCATTTCCAAATGATATTTAAGTAGGTTAAAAAAACTAATGCAATATTTCAGTTCATCTAAAAACTGGATTTATTCTAAAGCTACATACATGCATATTGTTACACTGTACTTAATCTGCTAGTGTTCTCCTAGACGTTTCTTCTTGAAATTTTGATAGTGTTCTACATTCTACAAGCTCATTTTACAGTTCTCAAATTTTTTTCTTTATCACATAATCGGAAAGTCACGTACTATCATATCTACAACACTAGAAACCTAAAATGCAAGTAAAGACTAAATAACTTCTGAAAGAAGTTTTATTTCAAAGACCTTAATAAAGCCATATATATGCATCTCAAATGCATTCTTGAACTGCTTTGAGTTTAAAGAAGAAATTCCAATAAATTACTTAAAAAAAAAAAGAGTTTGAAATAGAGACTGTAAATAGAAACTGCAAAATGAATGAACTCTTGAATTTCAGATTAGATGAACTGAATTTCAAATTTCTGTCTCTGCTTTTGAAAATGAAAATTTATTCTCGAAGAAAAATTTCTACGAATTTTAAAATAAGAAAAATTTTGTTTCAATTAATTTAATTTAATTAAGTTTATTTTTTATCATTTTATTGTAATATTTTTATTTTATCTTCAATTTTTTGGAAATTTTTGTTAAACAATTTTGTCATTTTATCCAAATTTAATTCGACACCTTCAAGTATTTGAACATATATGTTTAATAATTTTGTTATGGAACAAGTTTTTTGATTTCTAAGAACATCTTGTATCTGTTCTCCATAAAAGTTTATATAATATTCTATTATTTGTGCACCATTTAAAAGAAAATCATTCATTCTAAATCTCTGCTGATCTTGATAATTCAATAATGGTACTTCACTTAATGAGCATTCCAATTGTTCTATGAGAAGTTCTAGTTTTAGTAAGTCCGGTGTTAAACAATTTAATTCGTTCTCCAAAAACACCAAATTTGTATTCAACTGAATCATTTTTCTTTCAATATTTTCAATATTATTTTCATTTTTTATAATTACACAATCTCGTTCAACAATATCTTCAGATTGTAATTTTAAGAAATGTTCGAAATTTGGAATTTCATTATTTAAAATTTCCGATATAAACTTTAAGTTTTCAAATGTTAAAGAATCTTTTTCGAATTCTTGGCAATATGAATTTCTTGAACTAAAATTTGTCATCTTTATTTGCTCGAAATAATTGTTTTTTGTAGTTTTTCACAAATGCAACTATGATTTAAAAAGAAAAATTATTGGAAGTGAAAATTTCATGGCAGAAAAAAAGTTTTTCTTCATACACCCTACAAATTTGTTCAGTCGCAGGCATGCAAACATTCAAACATGACTTTTCTCATTGTTATATTATCACCCTTCATAACTTTTAATGAACCCGAAACCAATCAAGGACCTCTACATACTTGTCATGTCTTGCCAATTAGGAACTTTTGCTCCCTAAAAAGTATTTTTTCTGACTTGAGATAAAAATCTTCTTCACCAAACATGTATGAGTCATAGTAAATACAGGAATTTGTCACGAATAAAATGAAAATTCCCTGCTAAGATCAAAATCAATATAATTTGGCACATCCCTCTGTAAATAAATCAGGGAAAATTTCATCCAGAAAAGGTTTTTATTTTCCCTTATTATATGCCATTTCTTTCGATACTCAATCCGAGGGAGAGTATGGAAAAAAGAACATAAAATCGAAACAATGGATACTCAAATGAACTTTGTATTTAACTTTCATAATTAAAAAGCTATATTTTAATATTGAATGGAGTTATTAAGATTTAATATTATATTTTTATCATAGTATAAAACAGACAGAAACTTAACAATATTTATTAATCGCATGCTGGTGGTTTCTGCAACATCCAGATAAATCATACTCTTGAATCTATTGTAGGATCCAGGTGATGTATGCATCTAAAGTATTTCCAAATTATCAGGCAAACTAGAAGAAGTATTTGAAATACCATATGTATATCCATTTTCCTTAATTTTTATTGTTAAGAATAAGAATATCTTCTTGACCAGTTTTATAGGCTAATGTATAACAAGAGCTGTAAGAAAATATAAAAGGAATCAATAGCAATTAATTTGAACCAAAAAAAAAAAACTATAATTTATGGAGTTTTAAAGCAGATGATGGAATTTTATCATAAATGAAATAATACTACTAATAACTAAAATCAAACTTTTGTGCTAATGGAATGTGGTAAACACATAACTTCGGGTTTAAATTTGCCTTACGAAACATTTTATCATTCATTGTTGAATATTTATCAAACAAACAAAAAAGTATAAGCAATCAAATAAAAATCATTCATCGTTCCAAAGGATTTTGAATATACTATGAACGAGTCAAAGATCCTTTCAACTTCATAATGTCAATAGCGTATGTTCTTTTTTAAGGTCGAATATGAAGTATGGTACGAGTCAGTTTGAGTTGGAATATGGTAATTTTTTTTTTGTAAAGTAAAATAAGGACATATTTTGCTAACATATCCAGATAGGGAAGAAAAAATATTATCGATCAACAAAAAAGACAAAACTACACAAGAAATGAATTTTTGAAATCAGTTTTGCTAACATACTATTTCGAGTCATGACAAAATACTTGTATTGGATAAAATTTCAAGAAAAAATTTCCTAAGAGGTGTCTTTAATCACACTTTACTCATTGTTTTCATGAGAATTTCTACTAATAATAGAATCAATATTAAACTAATGATTTGTAACATAGATTCAATTTATTGTCCATTACCAGATTTCTAAATTTTACGATTAATTACATCAATAAATTCTGAAAATCCTGTGGAAAATTTATTAGTCTGGGCAACGTCTATTGAAACAATTTTAAGTATTTAACATGTACGTAAATTCTTTAGAAATTTCTTAAGATATAGTTTCTGTGTATGTATAGCCAGTAGTCCATCAATTGTCTTGAACTGCTAAGTAATATTAAATTGCGAAGAATAAAAAAAATCCATTCATAACACAACTCAAAACTCATAATCTTATAAAATATTTTTCTTCTATGTTATTAATGTTAAAATATCCTATCTGCATATTACCGAAAGTAGTTTTGTTATTATATGTCTGGACATTGACCAAGTTATTGTGTTTCGCCACGAACTCTCATATTATATTTTTATTTCAACGTGATTAGTATTAACTACACTATGTACATATGTGTCCATATACTTGTTATCTACAATGTCTGTCTGGATGTATCGATTTTAATGAACAAAATATTATAGTTTGTTACAGACAAAAACAGCTGATGAATACTGTTGGATCCTTTTTATTTGGATTTTTTCACTTTCATTTTGTTAAGTACTATATGGTTCATTAAGTCCGTAGGGGAATATAGAAAAAACAAGTTTTTTGGCAAAGATCATATTTATACTTGAAGATAGTCTTCTTTTAGCTCGATACACTCTTAATGTCCAAGCAAAATGACGGATTCATGACGTGTTAAAATTTTACGTTTTCAAGTCTAACTACACATCAGAACGACGGATCCACGACAGACTATTTTTAATACTACAATTTCGATTTTGTAGGTCAGATATTGACAGCGTTTTTTCATTATGTTAATAAAGGGAATTGTTCCCCATTTTTATCTTCTCCTTAACATGAAATGGCAGTTTCTGATTTTAAGTTTTGTCTGTTAGTTTCTTTTCTTTTTTGTGAAATATTCAAATTCAAATAATAAATAAAATTTCTAATAATTTCCCATCATTATATTTGTCAAAATTTCAGTTGTATCCTAAGTCATAAATAACTCAGTTAACTTGAGTATAAAAATAAATATTTAGTAAACATTGTTTTTGACAACATAAATCCAACATATAACCGTCAAAATCACATTCGTTGACGATTCTGTTTGAAATATGGCTATGGACTAGTATTCCATTCTAGTTTATAAATGAATATGGACTCCAGGATACCTTTTTCCAATTCTTTTTTAAGGGTATTATGGCAGAAAATTTGTCACATGATTTCGTGTTATAATCATTCATTATGATATATGGATGTTGGAAGTTATAAAATAACTCATAAGCGACTCATACTCTAAAAAAAAAATGATAGCATAAAATGTTGAGAATTATCATCTAGTATAATTTAGTGTTTATTCACAATTGAAATTGTAAACTCATTCACAACTGGCTCATTTTATGATTTTTTTTTAGTGGAAAATTTTACACTCTCATATACTTAATTTTATGATGGACTGTAGGTGGCAGAATACCTTTGGTATACTATCATAGGGTATATGAAAAGACGAACTAAATTAACAGTTATGAACTATATTTGATGCGTTTTCATCTTTCTAGACTTCCAGACTATGAACTAGTACGTTAGTTATAAAATTTTCGGTGGCACGTATAATATATGGACAGTTTTTTCCACTATTCATTATACTACAACGATAGTGTAGTCCTGTTGACACATAAAATATAGCAATTGTACTATGCATTTTTATTGTTCTTTATGACTAAAGTTGTAGGTTTTTTGCTTTTACGAATTTATGATTATTGTGCTTTTGCACCTGATCCAATTTAAACGTTATACAAGAGCCAAACTCCTGAACTTTTACAAAAGGAAAAAAAGAACTACATATGAGATATATCAAATTTCTTGTATTCATGAATAAAAAAGAGTAACTAGAAAGAATATACATAATTTCAATTGAACACTTTAATTCAAATCAGTTGAAAAAAAGAACATATCCTTTCATTCATATCGCTGGTATTTTATTAAATTAATTCTTCCAGTCTACTAAATTGATTACTATAAAAAGACTACACATTCGGTAATCAATTAACGAAACTACAGGAATTAAAACATCATAAATGAACTGAAAATTTACTATAGAGGCTTGAAAGGAATTTTTTCCGTGAAGTCAGGATCAATGATGTGTATGGTCTTGTTAAAAAGTGAATTCATTTCAAACATATGTACATTACAGTCAGACTGAATGATCTGTAAATTGATTGAAATTTTATTAAAATAAATTAATATTTAAATTTTAGTATATGAAGTGGAAACTGAAATGATATCAATGGAAATTACTTTAATTTCAGAAGTGGGAATGAAATTTCTGTTTAATTTTTATAAATTCCAACCTAATTATTTACGTTCAATATTTAACACTTTTACATTACTTAAATGTTTTCTATGTAATCAGAAACATCCTTGGATGTTTGGATAAATATGACTCCGTTTTATATACTCTGTTCAGATAGGAAGGATGCATTTTATACTTTTTAGAGTGGTTCTAAAAAGGTCGTAAAATGTTTAAAGTAACAACAAATCAGCATTTTCTTCAGTATTTCCTTGTTTTATATGTTTCCTTTATTGCATTGGATTTTATATGGTTGTTTTGAGCTTTAAAAGTTTATTGCTTATAACATTCTTCTAAAATTTCGTTTCTTTCATGATTTGTAAATTTAAAAAAAAAAAAAATTAATTTTAAACGTTGATGTAATAGTTTAAAATTAAGTAGAAAAATATTTAGTACAATAAAGTTTAACAAAATTATAATTATTTTGTATTCTATTCCTGAAACTTTTTTCACTACAGAGTTATTTAAAAGATATGAAATTAAAACGAGATTTTTATTTTGAAAATGTATTCTGAAGTTTTCGTTAAATTTTTGGAATATTATGACAAAAACCATTATATTATGTCAAGAACTTTCCTGTAGTTTTTCATAACGAAATTCGAGTAAATCTAAATGATAGTTTAGTATAATAAGAAATAATTATGTCCTATGGTAGGTACTACCAGAGGGTATATTATTACATTTGTAATACATAGGAATAATTATCTGAGAAGGGTTTCAAGGCTACAGATGTGTAGAGAATCAAAAATTATATCGATTTGTGCATGTCCATCCATGTACAAGATAACTCAAAAACGTGTTATCCGATTTTGATGATATTTACCATCCCAGTTGGTTATTCCTTAGCTGGATTTGGTATTGCATTTCAGCAACATCGATCCGGGGGGAGCAAAGTTATAAAGGAAAATCCAGGGTGACCTGAAATTTGGTCGTTTTTTTGTTTATGGTTTTTCGGATTTAATTGGAAAATTTGTGAATCAATTTTGCTTAAATTAATTATATCGGTTAACTACATAAATAGACAATACAGTGTTAAATTTCAGTCAAATAGGTCCAAGGATAGTGGAGAATGAAATAATCCTAGGAGGAAATAAGTCTGTTCATAAAGTTTTTTTGATGCACTTTAAAAACTAATACACCGATTTGAATATAATTTACAGATTAGATTTATGTTATTAGGCTCTAGGTTTCCTATAAATTAGAGGAAATTTTAAAAAAGAAGGAACAAAGTTATGAAGAAAAAGCGTTGAAATAGTTTTGACTGTTTTCCTGATCCATTTTTGTCATAAGGCATCACAGAATCGGCTATAGGCCGATTTTAAGTTACTATATGTTTTTAATTAAATTAAAATTTTCGTGCTGTCATATCTTGTTAACATATTTAGTATTCTGTCTAAAAAAATTGCATCTTAGAGATGAGAAAAGTTTCCTTAACTGATTTTCCTATTTGTTCTTTTTTTCTGTGGGACTTTACCACAGAGACAAAATTTTGAAACAAATTTTTTTAATTTAAATAAGAAGTATTCTTAACTTTAACAAGAGAATTTTCTTAATTTTAGAAAATCGTTGAATTTAGTCAAGAACAGAAGAACGTTTTTCTTAAGGGTTCTTATGAATGATGGAGCTCTAGAAGAATAATCAACTACACATATTTAAATACGTGATTAAACAATCTTCTATGATTTTGCGGAGCTAAGTTGTATACGCTATATTACTTACTATCATATGACGTTTCCGTTTCTAGCAGGGAAATTATGACCTGAAAAATATAAAATTTTTAGATTTCTACATTTTTTTGATGAATTCTGTTAATATAACTGGTATAACTGTCATAAGTACCATAATTTAGTATCTTTAATATCCTGAAATTTATGCTAGATATTTCTCCAACTGCAAGGTCTAATCCAAAAGTTGTCTAACACCCATGTATAGGAAACGTGTGATATTACCATAAATGATTTTAATTCGCTATATTTCCATTTGAAAGTAACTCTTTTTTGAAAATATATACATATGTTGAAAGTTAGAATTTAATGTCTTATCAGTATCGTTCTTAGATGTACTTTTATACATTTCGACAATTTTATTATAGCAATTACTTGCAACAAATGCAATTTATATTCGGCTTGTTTGGATTAGCTGCATATTGCTGAATCGATATGTTTTTTTTTTAAATGTCTACTTCCAAGATATTTATATTTCTGCAGGGCATAGCATTTAGTTCCAATATTATCCAGGATATCTCGATAAATTTTTAGTAGCCTTATGCGATTCCCCAATCACGTATAACGTAACGACACCATTTCGACAATAAATATGTCAAGATAATTACTATATGTGCTCTTGTGATTAGAGGAAGGATGCTGTTAGCACCACATGTGCTGCTATAAGGATTACAAATAAAAATTTGGACTTAATATATTTATATACTAGAAATTTTTGTTTCAAATTGGTTTTCTTTGAAATTTTTTTAGGAAGTTTCAAAGATATTTTTTTTTTGTTTTAATATTTAATGAAAACCTATTTAAAAATAATTTTAGAAATAATATTTTCATTTCAAACTTAAAATTTAATTAACTTTGTTAAAAAAATATATTCAAAGAAGAAGTTTAATTAAATTTCCCAAAAAATTCCAGCATACTTAAAGTAAAACGGTTATAAATTTGGAATTGAATAATATCCAAATTTTGTGCAACTTTAAGTAAATGTTGAACCGAATGAAATTTGAAATAATCATTATTCACCCTCAGAACTGTTTTTTCCTTTTCATTTCAAAAGGTTTCCAATTATGTACAAAATGAAAAGAGCAAACAATTTGTATTCCCAGAACAAGCTACCATAAAACAATTCCCTCTGAATAGGTTTTAACGGTTGTCGAAAAAGGCGACCAGGAAAAAAGGCCAAAATTTTGTTTAATAACGGGAAAATTGTACTTAGTTGTAATTATTATTTTTTTTTTTTTAATATAAATTTCCCGAAATATTGGTTTGGAAACGATTTTATGGTTATTTTTTCGACTAAATTCAAAAAACTCTAAAATATTATTTCATGAGAAAATTATTAGTCAAAATTAATTCAAATAGTACTTCATAAATTGGCTTTAAATATTTACAATTCTATTAAATATAGAAATTTGCAACGTTAATGCTTTATTTAACGGTCTTTTACAATTACTTATAATGTTGGTTCTGTTTTTACTTGATTAAAAAAATTTGTATCCACGCGGATTTTAAAAAAGATACTTTAATATTTGCATTGCAATTTATAAGATGATCGTCCAACGATCGGGTATCCGTAATATCAAATTGCAGATATTTGCATGATTTGTTTACATTAAGGCGATTATCCTCGTTGGTGGGCTGATAAAACTTATAGGCGTTAAGTTTCAATAAGCAAGTTTAAGTAAAATGTATCTGTTTTCATTGCGGCAATGAATATACGTGAGAAATATATATAGTATATATTTTTTTTAATTTTCGGAATTTATTAATCCTATTAAAGTGATATTCTTAACGCAACATTCTTATAACAAAAAAAAGCAATATCAAAGATGGATTTAGTTTAATCAAAACATGTAAAATTTATAGTAGAAACTCCTGCTGTTTCTACATTTTCTAAATAAAAAAAGGAATATTCATAAATCTTAAAAGGAAATGGAAACTTAATTCTATAAATAGACAAATTAAGTTGAAAAATTGTTCCTCCAGCCTGTTGATGCTACAATAAAATTCCTCTGTTGTAAAATATCATATGTAAAATATGTTTTATGTGTTCTTGTTTTTTTTCTCCTTTTTATGATTTCAATTGCATAAAATTTTATAAATCCGAGATCATAATGAATTTTCTTATAAATACAGTAAATACAGTTGTATCCGGCTGCTAGTAGCGGCAGGAGGTTCTTTATTAAATATTGACGCTTTTTCTGTAGGCTCTATAAAGTCTAAAATATGAATTGTTTAAAAAGAACAAATCAGTGAAATGAAACAATTCTTTTTTCAAAGAATCATTTGGTCCAGTGAAGTTTTTAAAACTCCCATGAAATGCTCAATCTTGTAGATCATCAGGAAATACGGGAACATCCTCTGGAAGAACAGACACCGCTTGTTCTTTATATTTTATTAAAAATTCGGGAACATTGTAACATATTTATAATAATTTATGTCCAACTGTTTATGATTAAAACTCACAAAAATTGAGTCAAACTGGATTTGGGTCGAATATTTTCAACACACACAAGTATTAAAATGAAATAATTAAATGAATATTCCAAATTAATCAAGTTTTTACTTTAGTATTATTTATTGAAAAGGAAAAGTTGAAAAATTTTCAAATATATACAACGTTTACAAGGATTAACACCATTTTTTAATTAAAGAAAATTAAATAAGTTCACTTTTTGAAAGTTCATTGAAATGAAATTGTATTTTAACTGAAACTTCGGTTATTTCCTCTCAGATCCTTAATATTCAACGAACCGTGGGACGTCCTTTTTGGCGTTTTTCATTTCATTAGAATGCTATTAAACCAAACTGTTTAAATATATTTCGCTGAAGAGGAAAACTCTTTTTCCCATTTTTTTTTTTTTAAATTAAAACTTTTCAAATGTAACAAATTGCCATTTTTTTAAAAATATTTTTTAATAAATGAAAAAAATAAATACGAAACTAATACTTTAAGAAAGTAAAAATACTAACAAGATATTTTCGCTTCAAAGTTTTACGAAACATAAACAAAGCCCAAGCAAAAAATGTCTAAATCATAAAATTCAGTTCAGTTCTTTTGGTATCCCTTTCTTTAAATTTTTAGGTTGTTTCATCTTCATCTTCAAACTAGAAACTTTATCTTTTAAAAATGCCGTGCTTTTCATACCTTTTTACAATTCAATTCCATAATAGGTTCAGGTGGTGTCTTCATTAGTCCTGAAAAAAGAATAGACTAAAAAAAAAAAATTACATAAATTATGATAATCGTAAAGCTTTTATAGGAAACAGGTATAGGTCCATATTTCTCTTATTTTTAAAAAAATTCCCAGCTATAGTATATCCTAATCTGCTTGATTTTAAAGTGTATTTGACACCGACATAATACTGGTACATACTACCTAAATATAGACTTGGTTGCCTTGTTTTTTGATAGACGGAAGACATTTCAAAATGATTTTTAATGTTCAAAATGAGGGCGACCGATAATATAACATATTGAATAAGGAAATCAAAGCCAAAGAAGACAATAACTGAAACTAAAAATGAGGACAAAAAAAATACATCATTTTGGAAATGAGAAAACCACCATATCGACTTTCTTAATAATTTTGAAGTCACATCCTTAATAAATAGAGAATGTTTTTTTGTCTTTGTCAATGCTGATGCTGGCAAATATTATTTCTATTAAAATCCCTGGATAATAATAATGATCCTGACGATGTCAATGACAAGGGTGGCATTTGATTTCGTTTGGTTTTTCTCTGGTTGGTTACGTACGTAGTTAAAAGTGATTATATGTTTCTCCGTTTTCCCTTAGTTTATGTCAGACATATATTTTTTTCTTGATTTAATATTTATTTTAGAACAAAAACAAAACCAAATAAAAGCAAAAATTTTATGTCTTAAGATTTTTCTCAAGAAATGTATTTCTAAAGATCGTGAAAATAGAATGGATATCTTTTATAATAAAATAAAAGGATATCACATAACAAACATTTATTGTAGAATTATAAAAATTGAAATGTCGACTCTTAATATAATAAAAATTGTTCTTTTATTTGTTTATGACTTTTATAACGTTATAGAAAAGTGCCAGGATCACATATCTCTATACTTAACATTCCGTAAAATAAATGTCGTCTCGATATAGGCTATCGTGTTGGGAGAAATGTAGTTGTCGCTTTAGTTCAGATTTTTTGATAAATTCAAATATTTGTTAGACATACGATCATGTTCCTCGCTTGATGCCCATTCACATTCTCTAGTGTGCTACAAACAATTTCCGCCATTAAATAGTTAAAATCGAATATAAATTGAGATGAACACTTATTTAGTACACTAAAAAATATGTGCTCTTTCCAGTTCTTCTATGATGGCGGATTGTAGTGCATTCAATTTATATTTTAAGTCTTTCGAATTTTCATATATCATCGAATATTGATTGATTGATTAATTAAATGTTAATAGCTAATATGATGGTTTCATATACGCATGTATATGTTCTCTTCTCCATAGGAGGCTTCAAATAACAAATTCATAGCATTATGGCATCCAATATGTTAGCTTCTCTTATATAAATAAAGGTTTTTTTTTATATACTTATTTGTACAAATACAATCAGACCCTCATACTACGTGTATTTTGGTCTATTTTAGATAATCCTGAAACTTCAGTCACGAAATCATAAGACATAAAGGTTAAGTTGAACATCTATTTTTTCTTAAATCATAAAGTGTCATACTAGAAACAATACGTCTTTTTGTATGCCTGTCTATGGACACAACTTTTAAATTTATAGCAAAATATCAAATAAAATTTATCATAATATTAAACAATATACACTTAAGTGTTGTATTCAAAACACTCGTTTTCATTAACCCTGTTCAGTACATTGTCTTTTTCATATATTAATAAAATAAGGACAATCATTCAAATAACATCCTTCAAAAGTTTTCACTGAAACAAAAGCCTTAATATTTTTATTAACATGCAAGTATTCAATTCACATCTTTTAACTAACCCAGAGATTAATTTACCATAGAAACTGGATGAGGCATCTTTTCAATGAATTCACCTTTAGTCAATATATAGAACTGAGTTTATTCAGCGTTGCATATTTTATAATTAATACCTTTTAGAGTATTTGAAACGGAAACATGAATTTAAGATTATTTTTCATTTTGATTATATTTTATTCTATTCAGTAGATTTTACATCTCCACGAAATAAGCCAAACAAAAGACCTTATTAATACTCTTAACGAATTTACTTTATTTCAATGTAGTACTTTTGTGCAGACTAGGTTGTTTTTCCTATATGATTAGTATACCTTGATGTTAACCTGTTCGTAACTAAATTGAAAGGGTTTGAAATTTCAAATACGTACTGTGATCCAAATACCCATTCATAGCTGCTGTAATTTCATCTTTGCATATTCTAAGAAATTTTAATAATTTATTGAAAATTGTAGGCATATGATTTTTCCCACACCTAGTATAGGTAATTTTTCCCCAGCAAGATTTTTTCTTCTATCGCCTGAAGATGCTATAATTAGACACTTACATAACGTAGCCCTGTACACATTCAAACATGATTTTTGGAATCAATTCTTGTTGTTATTATCACAACTTCTAATAAACCTAAAACCAATCAAAATGCATTGCATAGTTATCTTGCTTGTCTCGCCAAATAGGAAATTTTGTTTCCATAAACATTCTTCCTGTCCCTTTTATGACTAGAACTAAAACTTTTGTCACTAACTAAATGAGTCACCATAACGAAAACAAATAAGAATTTTCTTTCTAACATCAAAATCAATATAATTCGGTACTCCCTCTGTAAATGAAAGAAAATGCCACTTAAAAGATTTTCATTTCCCCTTATTATTTTTTCTTTTCTTTAGGAAAGTCAATCGAGGGAAAGAATCTAATTCGAATTCCTTTATATCTTGAATACAATTTCTATTAAAGTTCCTCGACCTTTCAAATAACAAAACAATCTTCTGGTTCTTTTCAGTGATATATTTGGGGAATCTTTCAGTTGACCATTCCTTTAAGTTGAAAATTTGAGTATGTACTTTTAATTTACTTGGGTTTTTTTCGGGAAGTCCTTTTATACATTACGGGAAAACGGTGCAAAAGAAAAGTGATGGTATATAATTCCTAAATTCGAACATTCCATATATCCTAATCAAGACTTGATGTGGGACTGTGAAAATATTAGACGATGTGGATTATTAATTAGGGAGTAAAGTTAAAACAACATTGCCTTTTAATACCTAAAAGCTATGACGAAATTCTGCATAAAATATTATTACTTGTCAAAAACCAATATTTTGATTAATAAATTTATGATAATTTAAGGTTTAAATAGAAATTTTCACATCAATTTACTTATTTAATTTTGTGTTGAATGGAATTTATAACTCATTTAATAATAATCAAGCTTCTAAATAGAAATTATAATGTAATAACATTAAAAGTATCAACAACAAAAACTGTGGTGTTGGATGGAAATTGATAATAAATAGATTAAATTCTGTAAGCACATATTTTCCATGAAAATCATAAATCTTATATTAAAATATACAACGACAGCGTAAATATTTGCCGAAGACTAAGGATAAAACAATATTTTCTTTTTTGGCTCGCCATAACTCCATTAGGTAAGACCGTTGACTGGAAGAAAATAATGTCCAGTTATCAGCAAACATTTTGTTTCCATTTCCTTTTTTTTTTTTTATTAAAATGTCTTTCAAATATTACCAGTTGCACTGGCACAGGTCCTTCTAGTATTTTTATAATGCAAAAGATGAATGTTATAATTATATACCTCTTCATACTCACCAATAATAATATTGCATATTATTGATAACATAAAATTAAGATGATAAAATCCCTGAAGGAACTAAAGCTTACTTGATAATATCTCAAGTTTTCGTTGAAATTATACATTAATAAGTTTTAGGAAACATTCAGGAAGACACGCAACTGGATAACAACTAAAGTTTGAATCAAAGGTTACAAATATTAAGAACTGAGGTGATAAAACCATTTCTGAAAGATTTATTCATTTTTCGTGACAATACCATGATTTTTGAAATATACTCGACATATACACAACCATTTATGGCCATCTAAAATTATAAAATTTGGTGTGTCACTCCTCATGAACTTTTATGGTTGACTGTGCTTACTACTGGCATCAATTTCACTATCATAACCTATTTTTATTGCATCGTTGTTATACAATGTATAACTTTGAGTGATGACGGTGTGTATGTGGTTACTTTCTTAGTGTTTCACTAAAGTATAGGAGACTATTGTAATCTTACAATATCTGCTTTTCAGCAAAAACAACATATTTTAGCTCCTATGAATCCGAATTGAATATTTTCGTAATGATGTTTATATGTTCGCCTGAAAATTCCCAGCCACATACAAACATGGCCGCGTGTGGTAGGTTTTTGTATGCATAAAGACTCGAAAACGGCTTCCCCATTTGAGCTGAAATTTGATAAAAGTTTGCGAAGATATAAGAGATGTAGTAATTGGATTTTTATCGAAAATGCTAAATTGGAAATAGATCCTTTTCGCCAGAAACATTTATCTAATAATATGTCGAAGAAAGTTTGTATGTTTTATTATACGATATATTTTTTATTATACGTTAGAGATGATTAGTTATCCTAGTGTTTCTAGGATAATGCCATATTTTATAAAAGATATAAGATATTTTTAGATAGTACTGCACTCTACCATACTACTCTATTGCATGTTGTAGAATAATTTTTATGTACATTCTTGTGTTATACGTACGAGTATGTCATCATAAACTTTATACTTTTGATTTACCGCACTGCTATTTTCTACGAAGAAAGGATTAAGTTTAATACAAAAAAGGATATTTATATGAACTATGTAGTAAAAATAGAAAAGAGACACTTTTGATATCATGTCATATTTATTGTTACACAACTACATATATCTTTAAGTTTAAATTTTAATACTTAAATTTAGAAACTTTTCCACATATTTTATTACCTATGATTATATTACAAAGTTTACTATTTTAGTTATTTAACAGTTTATAAAACTTAGTTTTGACAACAACAAAGTCGTTTCTAATATTTGATTGGTGTGAAAATCTTAGGAAAAATATTAAATTATTAGTATTTATTAGATAACCTGGCAAAATTTTTATTCACTGTAGTAAAACATTTAAAAACAAGAACTTATTCAACATCAATTGAAATTTTATTGATAATTCCTTTAAAAAAAGAAATTTTTTCCTTTGAACCGGATTAGATAGCCAAGCATACCTTGAATCCATAAAATGTTAACCAACTCCCAAAAGACGATCTACAATTTGTATCTGTTTACATGTAATTCATTCAATTCCTTGGCAACATATATGCAAATACATATTTATCCATTTTTTTTTATGAATAAAAAACAAACATATCAAGTATATAAAAAAGATAATATCAGAACAATATGCCGACACATATTGTACAACGTCTGACAATGAGAAAATTCAATTTGTCGAGGAAAAATCGCGATAAATAATTTATCAAAAAAAAAAAATGTCTGGCGACGTTACTACTATATAACATCAAAATGGATGTGAAAAGATTTCCCAAATAAATTTTCCATAAAATACAAGTAAACTAGTGCACCGGAATTAAAATTCGTATTACATTACTTATGTATTTTCCTTCATATTCGTATTTGTTTATTACATTTTGTTATATGGAATTTTGAATGATTTCCTAGTTGTTATATCTAGAAAAACGATATAAGATATAAAATATTGCTTTAAGTACAAGAAAACATATGGCCTAAACATTAATACTTTAGTTATAGATTCAAATATCCCTGTGAAATTTGTCGGAACATATCAGTTTTGCTTTTAGAAATCGAATGTCAAAAAAAGACCTGTGTCTGCGTTTTGATGCTTTTTTTTGAAGTTATCGGAAATAAATTTGTTAATTAAGAAACCTTAGATAACATTTTCAAATTAAACATTTCGGACAACTTTTATACCCCATCTGTTATCCAAAAGATTGTCAAAAAAAAAGATCAGCAGTTTCTATTCTTAAATTTTTGCATATATGATAAAAAGCTTTCTAAATATGGGTATATTGTTTTGTGTACGAACCCTGATGTTAATATCAACTCTAATACCACATTTGAACGAAATTCTCTTAAGTTACTAAATTTCGATTGGGGGCATTTTTTTATGTGTGTTAAATAATCAATAAATATGTCTTTCCGGAATCGAGTTAAAGGAATATACATATGTATAGAAAAACATGTATACAATATGCAACCAAGTGTTTTAGTACATATTTATTACTGAGTTTCCCATAATAGGTACTAACCAGAATTCCAAAGTATGAAATAGTTATCGGAAATAAATTTTTAATTTTCTTTAACACTTTGTTAAAGTGCACTGAAAGCGCAATTTGGTTTTATCACTTTCTTGTTTCAGAAGGTATTTGAAACTTTTCATGATTCTACTTTAAAATTCATCTAACTATTGATGGTGTTAAAACCACAATCCTCGATAAGCACATATGGTAAAATTTTAATGTTCCACAAGAGTATATTATTACTCTGTTTGAATGCTAACATATTAAAGGGAGTTGATGTTTGAAATAAATGTGAATTTGTATGTACTAAAAGCTATCTCCAAGGATATTATTCTTTTTCTTGTTTTTTTGTTCTTTTAAAATTCCAAAGATTAATTTTCTATCCATATATTACCAACTTCTTCAAATACAAGCATTTCGTTTACATATGAAAATGCCAGATTTTTACATTGTACAGTGATGTTGAGATTTGTCTGCAAAATTTCATTTCTTATAGTTTTTAAATAAATTTCTTGTACATCCAGGATTATCTCTATTTTAGACTTTAATTTTAAATTACAAAATACATACTAAATATATTTCAAATGAAAAAAAAAAATCTTTTTAATTTTAAGTGTATATATTCCCATTTACATTTTTGCTGGATTAAAAAATTGAATTCTTGACATTCTTCGAAGAGAAAAATTCCATTAAAATAAATTATCTCATGAGATTCCGTAATGCACCTATAAAAATTCCTTCTGAGATTTTTGGTGGTGTACCATTCAACTGAAGATTTACGAGCGCTTGAGTTTAATTTTATCCTGACATTCTCCTATTTTTACTTCTATCTTCCTTTATTCTTCTAGAATTCTTCATTCCAATTCATATGGAGTTTAAAATATATTCGTAAAAAGGTTTATCCAATAAATACCGAAGACTAAAATATCATACATATGTACTTAAACGTGATTGATGTTAGTAATATACGTGAAAATTACATAGTAATATTTTATATACTTTCTGGTAGTGGCTGTTTATGTTGTATTTACCTGTTCAGATACTCGTAGATCTAGATTATCTAAAACAGGTAGTAGTAGAAATATTAATTCTAGTTAATTTTGAAGATTTTAGTAAATCATGACTGTGTTCTAATTTGAGTTATGCTATGTACTAGTTTTCCAATCAGTGTTTAAATTGTTAAATTTATTTCTAAAGTATAAAGTACCAAAAATGTTCCAAATTGGAATATACTTTTTGTATATCAAAAGCATTTTTCAATTTAGTTCAAATGCCACCAGTAGACCTAAATAAATAATAATACGGAAGTCCAAGTTTCAATTTCCTGGAAAAAGTACTTCATTTCCTTTTATAAACAAGAGAATTTTGTTTTATGATATTTATTTATTATGATGAAATAAAACTAAATTTCCATACTTTTAAAATAACTATTTTAAAATTAACATTCATACTAAATTTCGGCTCAGGTTTGCTAGTTTTTGATGAATTTTTATTAATACAATATTAAGAAATCATTAAATTCTTAACGTTGTGGAGCAGAAAATAGGGAATTCATTAAGAAAGATATTTTGGACCATATCATAATTACCATGGGTGTATTGATCTTAAAATAATGATCACGATCTGTTAATGACGCGATAAAATTAAATTCAAAGATAGAAGTTCTTTTCTTTTCTTTCTAAAGAATACTTCAGATCGTAACGAGATGTTAATTGGCGCTAATGTGCTTTAATATAGTCAATCAAAAGAATATATTTCCATATTTAATATATGGGAAATTTATTCAACATAAAATGGTTGATGAAGTATTTTTTTCTTTTTTTTAGTAATACGAAATAACTATGAAAAGGTATTTAATTGGCAAATTCATTTAGGATAACTTTAAAGTTGTGTGAAATAACAGCAGATCCAGGTTCACAATTTATTACGATACAATTTGGCATATAATTGCCATTGAATTACTTTTATTGCAAAGTATTCGTATATGTTCTAGAGGTACTTGTTGAGCACATATAGTGGAAAATATTTCCTATAATAATATATTATAAAAATTAAATAATGATTATTCTACATATGTGTATATAGTTGCTGGATGATGAAAGATTTTCGTTATGTTGCTGTATATAACTCTAATTGAAGTTAAAATCATCGACGAGAATTAATAAAATTATATTAAATGTTTTAAATTGTAAATAAAACTACCAATTTATCTTTAAGTTTATGAAACTTTCAAATGAACAAATTTGTAATTAATTTTATGGAAAACTATTTTATATTTGAATGATTTTCTTTAATCCAGAAAGTTATATAGTATATATTAAAAAAAATAAAATTAATTTTAAACACAACGTAATCCTAATATGAATACGAAAGATTGATTTATCTGTTGAAGAAAACTGTTTAGAAATTTTCTAAGCACTTTAAAATCTCTTTAATTAAATTTTCAATTACTGGGTTGTCAGTATATTATCTTGTTTAGTTTTAATATCTAAGACTTTAGTCATCGTCTTAAGTGCTCTTTTCGTATGCAATGTCAGTTCAATTTAATTTCACAGACTTCACGCAACATCTTAAGTTATACAAGCGATTATATTAGAATATCTGATATATGATATCACATTGTGAAAATGGTTGAATTATAATAAAAAAAAAATTCAATTTTCCTTATGTATTATGTAATAAGTCTAACTAAAGTAACCAATGTTTAATTAAAAGGAATTTTTTTTAAAAAACAGAATGAAATTCAAAATCGTAAACATAATTTGAAAGGCATATGATTAGTCTAGGACATGGGTGTCAAAGTGCTAGACCGCGGGTCTCCGGAGAAATTTTTTGTGGCTCACAAACATTTTCATGAAAAGAAATTATGCTTATTCTGATACTTAGAAGGAAAGCTTATTGTTACTTCAAATTTTGAGAAGTTGGTTGAAATCAAACGTTGAGAAGTGGGTGACAAAAAATTAAAATTTAAAATTTCATATTAATATTGAATGCACTTTCTTCTTATTATTCATTTTGCTGTATATAAAGTACTAGCAAAAAATGTAATCTTTGTTGAGATGGGTAGGTAATGTGAGTAGTGTGTGGTTCGCGTAAATTACACTTGTATGAAAAATAGCCCATGAATCAAATGAATTTGATAATCTTCCTCAAACAGTATAGATCTTCATTAAATTGTTATCTAAAATTTAAGATGTTATGATAAACCGAGATATTCAATGTGATCTGAATTGACAGCTATACCAATGATACAACCTGTTAATAAATCACTTATAAATCCGGAACACCTGGTTAAATTTACCATCCGTCTTTTGAATGACAAACTACGGTAGATTGGATGAAAAGTGAGATTTTGACCATTAAGCAAACTAGCAACGTTTTGTCAAAAGCTTCGTTATATGCATGTATGTCCAACAAGTACTGGCTAATATACTCATTATTAACTCAACTTTTTAAAAAGCAAAAATAATCATAATTTGGAAAATAAAGAAATTTCATTACTTCAATTCCCGATGATCGAACATGAATGATATTCAATTGAAAACCTAAAGTAATTTTCTTATTGAAATTTTAACAAAATAATATTAAATATATTTATTTTTCATTTTTATTCAATAATAAAGAAAAACCTTTTTCTTTTTTTATTGCATGGAAACATTACGATCCAATTTACGAATAATTTCCATAAAAATCTTTTCTTTTTTTTCCAATATTATCAATCAAATTGTGTACGCTTTTTGATCGAAACATGAAGAAAAGAATTCCTTCTAAGATGAACATATTTTCTGGCAAATAACATTACATCGATGTTATTTTTATTTATGGAAAAATATTCGAGGATTTTTTTTTTCTTATCGACAATTTTCTTACATTGATGAATGAACACATATACAACCAAAAAAAAAAAAAAAATCTCTACAAGATATTTTGTATGAAATTGTCTTGCAAAATAATATATCTGTGCCATTCTATATCGTCTACAGATAGAAAATTGGTGTATCATATATGTAGAAGGAATAATTGGAAAAAAACGTACAGCTTTAGAAAATAGAATATAATTTTTCACTTTAGTATAACAACAAAATCAATTCTTGCTAAAATTCTTCAATGTTAAAAGCTTCCATATAAAAATAGAAGTCTTCTCATATTACCAGACATTGTAATAAAGGAGTGAATTGATTTGCTCGAAAGCATGATGTTTTAAGGATCAAAAATATTCTATTTTAGTGTATCATTTCCAATAAATATACATATATACAAGTATTTTAGAAAGCTAAATATCTTCATTCTTTGATTTTTCTAGTTTTTCTTTTTAGAAATGATGGTATGTCTTTTACATGTGAATACGGAACATTCCAAGTATATTGGACAAGGGTTGTAATTTATCTGCCAAAAAAAAAAATTTCATTCTCAACCACATAAATATCCAAAACCTCTTTGAAATTTATCCTTTGATTATTTCAATTGCATACATCAATTATTTTCCATGCAAACTTCTACCTCTATGAACTTTGACTTTAAATTTACGGAAACCCGATTCTTGTACTGAAATTCATATAATCCATTCGAATAAGCCTCCTTTGAGAGATATAGTAAATCTATTTGTTATATTTGTTTACATGTAATAACCACAAGGCGATCATATTACATCACAGAACATCAAAGAAAATCTTCTTATTATAGATGACGAAGTCTACAGATATCTATTTTATCTATACCTGCCTAATAAGTATAATTGTATTACTGATGATATCTCCAATTTCTGGAAGTTTGCTTAAATTCTATTGATTCATTTGGGCTTATTATATCTATTTTAAGCTTAGACAATTATAGTTATTGTTCATGGATTTTTGTATTACTTGATCATCATTCTTCCAATATATTTTTTTGTTTAAATGAATAGGAACTGACTACTAAGTAGACCGTAACAAAAATAGTATTTCATGAAAAGAAAAACTTTTTCATTGATTCTGGATTTCCTTCCGACTAAATAAATAGAATACGTTAACTGAAATAAAGAACTTCAACATTTATTCTTTTTAATACAAAAAGGGGAAGGTATATTCTTCTGATAGATAATTTAAACTATGACTATCTAAAAAACCAATCAAACTAAAAAGTAAAAACAAGTTTTTGAAGAAAGAATTGAAAATATCTACTAGAATTGTTATTCGTTATAACTTTTAAGCTGGTATCTTAGTTTTTTAAAGTATTTCGAATAAAAAGTAGTTGCTTTTAAAAACAAGTAAATCTAAGTTTTAAGTCGACTAAAACACTTCAGATAAGTAAATGCTCTTATTTAAGTCGATGAACTTATAATGCTTTATTATTTTCGCAACCAGTCAAATTTATTTGAAATTTTCACGCCAATTTTTACTGGTCATGGATTGGTTAATTGGTTAAAAAATAAACCAGTTTAACTTTTACTTTCTCTATAAGGAGACTGTATTATTTTCTTTAGGAAAAGTTTATTAAATTTGGTTTTCCTGAATATTATTCAGTGTTTGTGCAATTAAAGGTAAAAGTGTACAATATAGAGTTCTTTTTTGATATGTATTTTAGGTTTGCAAACAATTTATCTCGTTATAAGTATTTGTAAAGACAACATTGTGTGATATAAAAATAGATGTGCATATTTATAATATTTTTTAGAAACACTAATGACCGAGAATGGTACCATTACGGAAATACGAATTTGACTACTCTACATTATGTTTTTGGTATTCATAAATAAAGCTGTCCTACAATACATTACCAGGGTATCGATCTATAATACGTGTATTTTATAAATTACTTGGATTTATTGTAAATTAGGGCCGATTTCATAGTGGCTGCTTAAGCCCAGCTTAAGCTTAAGCAAGATTCTAGGCTTAAGCTCAGTTTTTTTATTTTTACATTACACAGTACAAGCTTAAATGGTTTTGAGAAGTTGGCGCTATTCTTAATATTACTTCGTAAGTATTACTTAAGGAATAAACTACGCTTGATCAAGCACTGTGAAATCGGCCCTTAGAGTCTTGTATTTGAGTTATGTTTTTATGTTATACAGATATAGGGAAAGTCATGTTAAGATTGTTTTTATTTATTAGTTGTTTTTTTTTTTTGTTTTGATTTTAATTTGATTTCAAAACATCAACTTAATACTCGTATCGTAAAAAAACATTCTTTCGGAAATACAAAAAGTGTGGACTCCAAATAACGATGACAAGATAAGAAGTTTGTGAAGAATGCCGCACTACTGATGTCGAATTTTTTCAGTTTTCGGTTTTTAATTAAATTTCATATGTATTTGCTTTAAATAGTGTAAATAAAATGAAAATTTTATTTATAAAATAATCTCTTATTTAAAAAAAAAGAAAAATCAAATAATATTTTAATAATAAAAAATATTATTTCATGTTGAAGTGCATTCAGTCGAAAAGGAAAATTTTACTACGTAAAATTCGTGAAATCATAAATACTTAGCGTAGTGTTATATTGCATGTCAAGATGCATTTATCCACAATTTTACTACATTTTTTTATGTACTAAAATAGCAACTTTTACATTGTTTTTATGGTTTTTCTGGTAAATATATTTTACGCTACTACACACACGAAATTTTATAGCATTCGGGATTTCATTTTTCTTTATTTGGAAAATGCATAAAACTAAGTCTGTAATTATAATATTCCACAAAAATAAAAAAAGCCACTACAGTCGTTTGCTAAGGTATGATTATAGTATTACATGCATTCTAACATAAGCATGTAGTAAATCCTAACGTGTTTTATTTTTTCGTCTTTACTTTACATATATGAACTTTTCTCTTACTATAAATTATCTTGCATATTTGTTTGGAAAATTATAAATCTGTTTAATACTCCAGATTGAGGATTTATATTATATAAGAGGAATTAGACTTTTCTTGGTTTATGAAAAACAGTTGTCCCCAAACTTTCGAAAAAGTTCTATTACTTATGATTTTCTTTTCCAATTACAAAAATAAAGAATAAATTTAATTTGATAATGTTCTGCTTAACTACTTGAATACTCTACTAAACATGATTATTAATGAAAAAGCGACACCAAATTAAATCGTGTTCAAGCATCATAAACGCTCAATGTGCAAGCATATGTATGATCAAAAGTGTAGTCGCCCTAAATTATAAATAATATTTTTTGATTATATACTCCCTACGCCAGAAGTTGTGTGGCCATTATATGAACACATTCACTAAAACTTGATATCTATACGTAATACCAAAGTTATCAAACATCCTTAATCCAAACACAAATTCTATGAAAATATACACACTTGACTAGACAAACAGGTCTGCAGTTAATGAGATTGTGGTTCCTGTGGTTTTATTAAAATGGTATTCATCCATAATCTATCGTAGTTATTTATATATATTTAGAATATTTTTAATCTATAAAATATAGAAAGAAATTGCATATTATGAATAATGTATTCTGTATATTAATTAAAAAAGCAATGTGTAAAATAGGATATAGAAAAGGATTGTCAATTTTATAATTGGAATGATAATTTTCTGTAAAAAATAATCCACCGATTAATTTTTATACGATTTTTATTAGAAGATTCCAACAAATCGATGGTCATTTGGCAAGTACTTTGTCTTTTAAATCCTCAGGTTCCCAGCATCCTTATTACTTTATCTATACAGGATCTTTCTGAAACGTTCACCAGCAATGGAATTCTGTAAAGAGACAAATGAGAATCGATTGTCGTTTTCAATCGACAGCTATTAGTATATTATTTTCAAATAATGTTTAGACAATATTCTAAATATTCGCCTTACTTTGAAGGCAACATTTCTATGATAACCACTGTCATCTTAAAGAATTCCATTGCACCTTTCTGATTAAAAATGTGGGTTGGGATTAATTTATTTACGATTTTTTTAAAGAGTTCAATTTCCATTATGTAAAATAATTAGTTTCGTAGGTACATAAACTTCAATTGATTTTAATTTATAAAATAGAATTAAAATTAATTGAAATATGTAAAACAATTTTCTTTGAAATTAAAATTCTCAACGATTCTACTTTCATGTATTTTTAATTATAAAATAAATGGCTTCTGGTATCGACATTTAATTTAACACAATCATGTTAATTGAGATGAAAATTCGATATCTTATTTGATTTCATTTAAAACGATATTAAAATATACATTTTCCAAGAAACTCTCTCAATTTAAATTCAAGTACATTAAAGTAAATTGTTCTTTATCGCAAGTGAATTCATATTTGGGAGCAAATACATACATACATATAGTTGAGTTAATTTAGTATCAAGTGTATATTGTGAAGATGTTTAAAATTAATATTCTAAAATGGGAATATATGGAAAATTACCATCAAGTAAGGTGTGTGAAAAAAGAAAACTAATGAAAATTTTAATAAAAATTCTATTACAAAAGAACGTACTTATCTTAAAGTACTTTCTTCAAACATTTTATTAATAATGTATCATAAAAATCAACTGTTGTAAAAAGTCATAAATATCATAGATTTTCGAAATTCTAGAAATTAATTCAAAATTTTCATAAGGTGGCATGAAAATGATTGTTTTTAAAGTTTATTCAGAAAATAATTGACACGAGAGATATTGATTTTAGTTAATGGAAAAGTGATGATTACATGAATTTCTATTTCCAAGGTTTGTAGAGACTTTACTGTTCTAATGTTCTTCAGTTTATAAAAGCCATCATTGAACTTTTGACACACATTCAATAAAATTATTATATAGATTACTTTCTGATCACTTTATTAACATTAATTCAAAATTAAATATGCTTAAAATTAGTAAAATAGAGGGTTTTTAGGCAGTAGTTGATATAAAGATATGAGAGAGAAATTAGTCCTGTTCCCTTTGATGAAACTTTTTCCTCATGTGGCCCCGCTTCCATAAAGTTTCCTCATCAATTTATATCTTCTTTTTTTTAACTTGTGCACCCTAATCTATCAACATTAAATTTGTTAACCTCGCATGAGTTAAAATGCTTTAAAAATGAAAACAATAATATAAAATCAGGATATTAACATATATCTTGGGTGTCATATCAACTTTAAGAAATCGTGAAAATTCAAATTTATTGTTTATACGGAAAAGGGGCTATATTCAAAAATTTTCAGGAATTCAATAAAAAAGGCATTTGTACATGGTTACATGGTTTTTTGCGTTTTTATTTTTGTCACCCTAGTATTTTGAGGAAACGAATTGTTAGCTTTAATCAAATTTTTTTATTTAGCACAATCAATAGATTTTTCCAGCCTATAAGTTAAAACATTGGAATTTGTGAATTTTCGATGGAAAATCGATTTCAACAAAAAAATTATCGTCTACCTTTGAGTCACCATGTATGATATCTGCTTGTACACAAATTATTTCATATTAAAATAAAGTATACCGCCTTTAGTAAAACAATTATGTTTTCTAATTATATTATCTTGTGCTAATTATTTAGTATTTTAATTTTATATTTTGTATAATTTTCTCTTTAAAATGTTAATAATTTCAAAATAAACATTTATTTGTTAATTTTTTTTTTCTTATCAATATCAACATATTTAATAAACAAATGAAAGAATCATCTTCTTCCATTTCATATCTGCCATTAGGTACTTGGAAGCGAAGCATGGTTATGACAAAATATATCAATTTCCTATCCATGCCGTATTTATTTGTGCTTCGATTTCGATATATATACATATAACTATGCATAAGGACATGCTGATGCTGATGCTCATATACGAATGCACGAATACCAGAAAAATAAGAGTGATGACGTAGCTTCCATATGCTTTTCTCAATGAAGTTGTTTGTACTTAACTCTAATTGGTGGATTTTTTTATTTCTTAGTTTTGAATGCTTTATAATTACTTACTATACTTCGGTTGGAACAGAGTAAAGTTTCATACTTTGTACAATGATGTTGTTCGATGGACAAAAAAAATAGTTGGCGACTAATACATGAATTTAAAATATGGAAATTTTATTTTGTTGAATTTTACTTGAATTCCAGGAAAACGGCCTATTTTTCCATTTTTCTTTTTTTTTAATTCAAAATTTTTTTTTTACTTTTGATATTTACTCTTGGCTGGAAACCTACTAAACTTTATTAAACTATTAAATTGACATGATAAGCAAAATATACCTGCAAGTATGTATATACTTGTATGATAATAAAATTTTATCGATTTTATGAAATATTTAGCTTTCATTCTGGGAGTTTGTTCACAAGACAACAATTTTATTGGAATTGTAAATTTCACATTTTATTATAACCTTTTTGTTCCTGTATGTTTGCTACGTGATAACATTTTAAAAGGATAATATCATCGGAAGTAGGAATTTTCACATACCCAAGTTTTTGACAGAAATTATTAACACCTACCTAACAGATAACTTTGTATTATGGTCTTTTCAAAATTACCCTTTTGCAATTTATTACTTCGATAATGTACATGAGAATAATATTGATTTTTTAATTTACCTAATTTAATGGATTGAATATCAACAGTTTGTATTCAATTACAACAACATTGAATTATTTATTGTTTATTCAGATGGATATTTTCCGAAAAGCTTTCACTTATAATTCATATTTAAAGACCCGTTTGTGTCGCTCTATCAAAATAACCTAAAAGCTTATAAATCGTAGTAATTTTTATATTACACGATTCGATGATAACTTTATTAACTTAATTTATTCATTAGTTATGTAAATATTTGCTGAAAAAGAAATTCTAAAAAATTGTCTTGGACATCAAAAGAAAATTGTATTACCATATTTTGTATGAAATTATATTATTAAGAGAAAAAAAATTTACTAACAACTGCCAAAATTCTGGTTTTTTTAAGGAGTTAAATTCGAATTTATTTTTCTAAGAAAATATTGGTGGAAATAAGACTAATTTAATTTAGTCAAAATTGGATATTTTTTAAGAGCTTCACACCGTATTTTGTAAAAATTTGAATTCTATTTTCCAGGCAGATAAAACTTCTTAAAACTTGAATTTTATAAGTTCGTCAAATCTACAGATACCTATATGAAAATTTCAGGATATAATCTTAAAACCTTTTAGATAATACATAAATATGAAAATCAATTGAATTTTTTTCTTTCTAAGTGTATGTAGCCCCTTAAACGAAAAATTTAGTTTCATAATAAGATTGCACTGCTTTACTTTATTAATTTAACCCCTTTTTTAGTAATTCTTGAAATCCTAAGTATTTTATGTACGTGTACGGATATTCCACAAATCTGTAGGATTTGGCTAATACAAATAACAAAAGTCGAAAACTTTATTACACAAGCAAGAAAATAATTTTCACCGGAAATCTTTTGATCCTTATTAAAAAAAAAAAATTAGAAAATCCTTTTTATAGTCCATGTAACTGAAAATTAAAAGAAAATAATACGATTAAAAATAATATATAAACTCAAGAGGTAATTCTTTGAAAAAAACATGTATTATTCAGAAACTCAAAGGCAAAGCTCGCCTTTTAAGTGGCAGTTAAATGTTTTTCTTTTTAAGAAAAACTTTCACCATTACTCATTTAATTTTTAACAGCTTTTATAATGTATTTTCAGTCAAAACAAAAATTATGTTTTTATTATTTAATATTAAACTGTAATTTAAAAATAACAATCCATGTTCTTTAAAAGATGAAAATTTATCAAAATTTTGACGTACATCTTTATCGTTGATTGAGTGAGTGCAAAATAGACATGTACTACTCTTCCTTTTCCTTTTCTTTTCTGAGAATTTAATAAAATTTAAAAAAATATGTTTTTCCACAATTTTTTTCTTCGAAGAATACCGCAAAAATTTTCGCCTGAAATTTTTTAGTCCAGAAAATAAAGTTGTAGGTAATTTTTTTATGAAATTTTCTTAACGCTTCATTTCATATTCTATTCTTGAAATCTTATTATGAAAGGAAAAACTTTTTATACGAAAATATTTTCATCTTATCACAAAACATTTCCTTTTTTTTGCGTAATATTTTTCCCATTATACAAAAAATTCGTCACAAAATAAATATAATATAATTTTCGCGAATATAAAAACTGGAGAAAATAGTACAAGAAGTTTTTTCAGTTTATTTCGATGGCACAGCATTATATCAATTTAGATTGGGCGGAACTAACCAATGAATTCGAAATTTCTATGCTAAAATAGGTATAAATCATAATTCTTCTTTTATCATACGAATTGAATTAAATTGTCATTGCGAAAAAGTGAATGGAATGAATTTTTATGATTTAGTGACTATTCGACATGGAATAAAGATTGCACGGCTTCCCACAAGGAGAGTTAAAAAGGAAACTCACGATCTTTCAATTTACAATTTAGGAAAATCATGCTGACATGAAAATGGGATTAATACAAGTAGACCAATCGAAACCGCATTAGAAAATGTAATATAAAAGTCAAGATTGGATAGAAATTCGAACTTGCGGATATAAGAGGGCTTAAATATAGAGTCCTCCAAATGTGGTCACTCCAGGTTAAATGCATTAAAAGAAAGATATTCATTATCTTCCTTTTTGATAATATTATTTATTTGGTCCTCATCGAATATATAATTGTGATAAGGAATTTTGAAAAAATTACTGATATCCTTTTTTATTTTCTTCATTCCTTATTCATCAAATGTATTCGAAAAAGGCAAAATGAAGAAAATATTCGCCAATTCTTTTATATTTCTTTGCTGTTCAAACATAAAAGAAGAAATTCTTATCAAACTTGTTTTCGAGTTTCTTTTAAAGGCATAAAGTATTTCCACAAAAATGCACATAACTTTCTATTTAAATCCACCTTTCACGTGTTTTCTAACAAATTTTATAGAAATATTTTGTTCATCGCTTAGAACAACTACATTCTTTGTTTCTCCCTCTTCTTCATTTTAAATAATCTTTATATCTAAATAATATTCAAATCATGTTGAGCATTTTATGTTTTCATACAAATCTTTTTTTTTTTTTTCTTATATCCTTGAGGGGCTTTTTATACAAAAGTGGCAAACACATTTCTAAACATATTTCATTCAAACCAAAAAAAAAACAAGAAAACTTTTGGAAAACTTTCTTTGTCAAAGTTTTCCGTCATACTCGTAAGCTTATTTCTACAACAGTGTTTTCTTTTCTTATAGAACGCAGAAAAAGTAGAAAGTTGAATGTAGGTGATGAATATTATTTTGAAGGGTGTATGTCGTACGCAAATTGTATAAAAGGTTTCCCACGAATATAGTCAGTATTAAGCATTCACAGTATGACACATAAGTCTCCTAAATCAGAAAAATATAATTTATTAATAAAACTAACAGATGATGTTTTTTATAATCACAATTTTAAAAATGCATATTTTTCACAAAATCTTTCTAGTTGAGAATAAATATTGATAATTTAGTGAACTGATATAATTAGTTTAACACTATGAGAACAATATAACTTGAGTCCGATAGTATTGACTCTAACACTTTGGTGAACGGTCTGAAATTGATCACTCTCAAAAACCTAATTTAATAAACGAAAGAAAATGTACTGTATATATAGTGGCGACCTACCAAAACTGAACGAAAATACTATAGTTGCTGTCTGCGAAGTAGTTTAGAAAATTGTGATATTGCAAAATGAAAATAAACTTCTTAGAGTTAACAAAATAGTTACTATTGAGAGTAGCTGTCATAACTATTTTGAACATTCGAGGATGCTTGTCTTTGGCACATTCCAGTAATTCAATAATCCTTACGTATGCTAACTCAAACTTTATTTGGAGTATTTTTTTAAAAAAAGTAACAGAAATCAATTTCACCTTTACTATTGATTTTAATGGAACAACTACAATGGTTATTTTTAAACAATTTGAAGCTCGATATTTTGATACAAACATTTTACAATTCAATGATTTGAGCAATTTTTGTACACCCTATAAAAGTAAAACTTTTCCTGCGTATTCAACATAAATACATATAAATTTTATTAAAATATGCCGACAATACAATACAAAATTCTTCTGCTCAGCGCGTAAGAAAAAAAAAATGAAATACTTACATCCATGTCATATCCTGAACATATATTTTTGTTCATTCTTGATAGACTGATGATAAAATCATTTCAAGCGTATATTATTTATACCGTATTACATTCATTTGATGTATAATATATTTTCATACGAGAATCTTTTCAAAATCATCATTTGGAAATAAGGATGTGGCTGGTACTTTAGAAGCAATGGATTACACACAAATTGTGTTGAAAAATATTTTCAATTTTTCCATATATGACACAATGGCAAATATTGTATCCTATTTCCAGAACCCTAGCTATTATCAACAGTATAAAGCTGATCAAAACGGGTTCAGAAGTTTTTGAGTTCACCAGTAACAATCACACTGACTAATAGATAAACATTTTGCAACATCATAGATACTTTACAAAAAGTAAGAAAATATTATAAAACTTTTAAGCATACTAAGAAATGTAAAAATATTATCACATACTAGTTAGAAGATCTAAATTTAAGACCACTAACGAACTTACGTGATAGTACAAATAGTAAAAACTCAATCAAAATTACTATACAAATTTTAGCGTACCGATGGAATTGACTAGAAACGTAGAAAAACCTCTGAAGATTGTCCAAGATATGGTATATCTAGAACAGTGCGACATTCCATAATATTTGTTATTATATTTTAAAAAACATTTCGTGTCGGCTTCTTCGGTTAACATTTAAAAAACCAATTATAATTAAAACAAGAAAACATAACCAGTTTTCCGCGAATTCTTCTTATGTAATGACCACTAAAAATTATGTTGAAAAGATAAATATCGCTGGCAGTGAAAATATTGCCTAAAGAAAGGAAGTTCATCGTCTTAAATATGACAAATTTTGTATATAGTATATGCAACCTTGGAATATCTCTGATTGAACGAAAACTTTAAAATTAAACTGAAAGAAATTTTTATTCAAGAATTAAGATCAAAATTTTGAGACAAAAAGAAAGTTATTGACCTAAAACTTCTATCTTCAAATCGTCTTGGGCATTACTTCAAACTGTTTTGAAGATTCTTTATGTTGAAATTCATTTGAAAAATAAGAAACTTTTCTTAAAGAAATTTAACAAAAAAGTTTTCCATTTGATATTCTTTTCTTATCTTTGCATTTCTTCAAACAAAGTCAAAGCAAAAACCAATATCAAAATTCTTTTCATTGTGAACTCGAATTTCCTGTTTTTTCTTTTTTTTCCTTATTAAAATGTTCTGCCTGAATTCATGGACACAAACATTTAAATCGATGACTTTAAAGCTCTTGAATTTATAAACAAATATGCATTTCCTTTTTGACCATCATACTAAATTCGAATGTAAATGCCAAAAAAATCCAACTCTTATTAATTTTGTTAGAGCAAATAAAAATAATACTAATTATGTATAAAAAGCTTACAGAAATTTACGGCTTTAGAAAGAAACTACTGTATTTTTAGAATATTCGATTCCTTCAATCAAGCTGTGATAATGTCTTTTATTGGAATAGGAATGGGCTCTCATTAAAAGTGGATATCGAAAAAATGGTAATTAAAAGCAAAAGTAATTTAATATCTCAATTAATGGAGGAACAAGGAATTTCCAGACTGTCTGCTGATTATCTTCGGTTGATATTAAATGTTCAGCTTTTACGACGTTTTTTTTTCTTTGTATTTGAATCGGGCATCCACCAAAGGAAATGACTTAATTATGCTGAAAATGCGGGATCTGAAAAGGCTTAAACGTCTTATGAAATTTCTGAAAAAAAAAATTGTTTTCAAAATTAATTTGTTATACCATACTACGCAGTTTAATGATTGCTATTTATTACTTACTTTAGAGTTGTAAATTCTAAAATGAATTATTATAATTTTAATGTAAGTAATTTAACAAGATATTAATTACTAAAAAATATTAAAATCTTAAACCTTTTACGACTAACTAGTTAGGAGTTACGCTAGAGTTGATTACTTAAGTTCATACCTTTCGATTAAAAGGTACATTCCTCTATATTAAAGACATGATTAAAACTTCCGATATAAAATCTTGGAAAACTAATTATTTTAGGAGCAAGATGTTTGTTCAAAAATTTAGAGTTTAAGAATTTATCACTTATTACAACTAATTACTAGTACATAATAATCTGTAGGAGTTTTAAGTGTTTAATACAAATAATAAGCATCGAATTGTTTACAAAACTACAAATACAAATCCAATTTATAAAAAAAGACAACTCAAATAGTATTGACTGGATCCCATTTTTTAGATTCTCGTTGTTGGTAACTGATTTTGGTATTATTGTCCATTTGTCTTTAAGAGATTTCATATATATATATAATTTATATTTTCAACAGAAAATATATAAAGAAAACAAATTAAAGAGATTCTAGTGGAGCTGTTACCGGAATACTGGCTAACAGTTAAATTCTTTTAATTGTACTCATTCTTATAAACTACCTAAAAACCCTTCTTTAAAAACCATTTCTTATCGCGTATTTTGTTGAAATTTCTAAAATTTCTGTAAAAATAATTTATTTATATTTTATCTTCAAATTCTAACAAAAACACTAAAACAGTAAATGAAACAAATAAAACTTCCGCCTTACTTGAACAATTAATTATTTGTATTAAATACTTTAAAGAATATTTTCATGACATCAAATAATTAATTGTTTAACAAAATATTTTCGACTATCTTATATTGTACTAAAGTAATGGATATAAGATATTCCAGAGACCAATTATGGACATAAAATGGTATCGAAATTCCTTTGAAATACAAACTGATAAACTACAATGTTTTGATTTATATGTAGACGCTATCCAAGCCATTAATCTTATAAAAAGGAAGTTAATGGCGTTTAAATTCAAAAGTCACAAACAATAACTATACAATTTATTTTCACGTATTTAAATCTTTTGATCATTCCAAATAATATAGCAAGAAATAATGAGTTAAATTTGTTTATTATTATCTAATAAAAATCGACATACGTAGCTTCATATACGATTATATTCCCTAGATATGATCGACGAAAGTAAATCTGCATAAGTTATGCTACTAAAAATGAGATTTGATAAAAGTGATCTACTATTACAACAGAAAGAGTTGAAGCATCACTTTGCCTTTTAACATGGACATCCTATTGGCATAAAAGAATACCCTGTCCGGTCGATACTATCTGTAAACACAAAGGTAAATTACGAACTAACTACTTATACTGGAGACACACATATGATATAGTTACCATGATTTAAGAATACCATGTAGTGTACCACATGTGTGTCACTCTATACCATTTCAAGAATGAAGTATAAATATTGATATTGAAATGGTATCAGCTATACTATAGTATAGATATGAACACTATACCATATGTGTATCTCTCATATTAGGTATGTTTCATGCGATTTTCAAGGATCAAAAGAAACAAGCTACATACGTAAAGGAACTTGGAAAGATGCAAACTTATTACATGTACCGAAAATCGAACCTTGCGTTGATTACGGAATTTAAGTAAAATATCGAAAATCAAATAATTTCAATATATAGTATTTGATTTATTTTTGGTAGAAGTTCCTTTTGAAATAATGTATCAAAATAAATCAATCTAGAGATTAATTTCATTGTAAATATTTATTTAGATATAACTAAAATCATTTTAATCGCTTTATATGGAATCCATTTAAGATTAATTAAAATCGAAATTGCTTTTAAAAGTTATACAAATTGAAAATGACTAAAGCAAAAAGCTTTTTCTAAAAGGAAGATATATCTTTTGGGAACTATTAAATTAAAGGATTTTGACCGTTGTCAAAATTATAAACAATTTAATTAAATATAAAGGGTTTGTATTGATTAAAAACACTTCAATTGTATGCTTTAAATTGAAATATTCTAATTTCTGAAAAGTCTTATATATCGAATTAAAGTTTTAACATTTAATTGTTCACATCCTTTTATAGGGTTTGAACTATTAAATATATTTTGTGATTACATTTTGGGCGAACATGATTTTTTTTTACAACATACTTGTATTTTCGATTTTTCTTTGTAATTTTTTTACTCTAAATTTTCTTAGAAAAATAACATATGAACAAACTTATAAGCCACTCTGATATTATTTTCCGAATTTTTCCATATTCTATCAATGAATATTTGGTATTATTAAGTCATATTGAACATCTAACGTTTTCAAATCAAATAAATTTAGGTAATTTTGGGATACCCAAAGTACTGCAACAACAAAATAAAGAAGATTGTCCTCACCGCAAAATCAATTTCTTTTATGAAATCTTATTATCATTTGACAAAAAAAAATGTTCCATTAATATTAAATAAGAAATTTTTCTTAGAAAATATAACATTCATAAATTTGATGTATAAGGAGAATATATTGAAAAAGGTCTTATAAATGGAGAAATAGAATGATTACAAAACCAATTTCAATTTTGTAAACATAATAAATGTTTCATTACACAAATAGGATACACAAATATCTTGAAGATGTAGTTTTTTCGCAGAAAAATTGAAAGAAATTATATTTTTGATACATATTATCGAAATTACTTTATACAATATTGGTTTTTTTATTTCGATAAGAATATAACATAACATAACATAACATAACTTAATCCCATCTCTGCAGGACTTGCATATGTAAAATGTATATCAGTGATTCTACTACTGTACAGCATGATAGTTTAGTTATAAGTTAACACTGAACTTCAACAAATATACGCTAAACTCATTTTCCAGGACAAGACATTGTTTACTATTTTATTCTGCAGTGATGAATATGATACAACGCGTTCAACGTCATAAAAATTTATAAGTAACTCAGGTTCAATGGTCACTTTTTCGACATATGCAAGGAACGAACAGGAGAGAAGAAAATATTTTCGTAATTTTCGAACCTACTAAGAATCTTTTTGGAGTATTCCTCCCTTATATGGAATCTTCTCTATGACGTATAGTCGGACTAAATTAAAAAAGTTCAAAAGAAATTTACACGTATTATATACTATAGATTAAACATTGATTATAAAAATTATGCACGAAAACTAATAGAACTTATCTCAGTTAAGTAATGAAGACTACATGTACCTTGATAAAATCTTCCTCCACAAAATGATAAAAAGGAAATTTCTTCCCATTTGATTTGCAATGGCATAAATTGGAAAACTTTACTTATGTGTAATTCAATATGCCTTAATTATATTGTAATGAGATTGATTAAATCGAATTAATTTTATAATATGTATATGTATGCAAAAGCTGTTATTTTTAGTACCAAATTCATAAAAGTTGTTCATATAACGGCGAAAACAATTAAGATACCACCTTTCCCCATAAATAAGTAGTATTATTTACAAATTTAAAAACATCATTAAATATAATGATAATAACAATAATCATGGACTGCTTCAACTTCAACAATTAATGTTAACTGCAAGAAGATTATGGAAATCATTAAAACATCGATACGAGTATAAACATTGAATATATTCAAACATTTATCTTTTGAAATTTTATAATATTTATATATGTATATTCCAATATATTCAACAAGTGCCGATAATATGTGCAAGCACTTTACAATAAGAATAGAGAGATAAACGAGCTATTCAATGACATGAGAAACATATTCTTATAATCGTGGACACCTTCTACATATTCCGAATGTTCACAGTTATAGCTTGTATAAACAAAAGAACATATCTATGATGCCATTATACATAATTCTCGGAAATATCAACATATTCATTACTTTACAATTGCATATCTATAAAGTATTGTATATAAACAACAAGAACATTGTAGTAAAATTGTGTTTGCATATTGAATACACTTTTGACATACATAAGTACCATATTCAATTTAAATTTATGAAGAAATATAATTTATATGAAAATACTAAGATTTACTAGAAAGACTTTTTTGTACTCAAGAAGATTATATTTAAAAGAACTTTTATCTAGTAAGTATTTAATCTATTTTGATGAAATTTGACTATAATGATTAACAACTACTTAAAACTTAAAAATGTAAAATATAGAAGATTTTAATAGATTCATTTAGAAATCTAAAATTACCGAAATATATAGTTGTAATAAAACTACGTTCATTTAAAAACAGTATATAAAATGTACTCGTAAAACAAATTGTCTCGGCAAAAGGCGCCAGCCATGGCGAATCCATGATATATGGTATCTTTTACGTACGAAAACAATATTCAATTTTCTTTTATAGACATACTTGTTTACTGTATTTTTTATCATGTAAGTAAAAAGTCTTAAAAATCATGTCATTTATAACCAAATTCTGATTTTTTTATATCTATTTCTGGCATATTTGACATTCTTTTTTTATTAATTAATAAGTGCTTTTTATATAGTTTTACCACAACAAACTTATGCACAATAGAAAATTCAGGAAATGTCGTAAAATTGTTTAGTTTTAGTTTCTAGTTATAGGATCTTCAAGCGCCTGAAAAGTCTTGATAGAGAAATTCAATCTAGTTGCTTTACAGGATATTTTTATGGAAGACAAAGTATGTTTCAATAGTTGTGATGTTACATATCTGATCATACATCCTTCAAAATAATAATAATAATAATCTGTCCTTCGCGAAATATTTTTTTTTACTTCCCGAGATGATTTAAATCAGTTGATTAAAATCAATTGTGGTTGAATCACGGTCACATTAAAATTTTCAACTGATGGAAAATTCAAAATGATTCAAAATGATTCAAAAAGTGTCAAATCGTACAGAAATTGTTTAATTAATATAATTTAGAATTCGATTCATGTCGGATTATCCCCCAATAAGAGAATGCAATTTACAACTACTTTAATTTTCTACTTGTACTTGTTGAAATTGTAAGAAATTTCAATGAACAATTTTGAAAATTGAAAAACTACTTTTAACAATGTTCATTGTAAATAAATAGTTACTTCAGCTTTCGTATTATCCTAAATTTTGCTCTTTTTATAAGCTTTTCTCTGTCACTTGAAACAATGATAATGTATATAAAATAAGAAAATCTCTTGAATGAAATTTAGTCATTCTATAGTTGTCAGAATGAAAAACTAAAATTACTTATTTTAAATAAGTACGTACTTTATTCAATAGATAAATGCGACATTTTATGAAATTTTATAAGAATTATTGAGATGGAAAATTTAAAAACTGAACAATAGAATGTTCAATTTAGAAGAAAATTCTTATTATTTTATGAAGATAAATAAAAGCTTTAGATTTTAAATCCAGATATGATTATGTAGTAAGAATATTACTTTGCGAGAATTAGCCCCAATGAACTTATTATTAGCTATAGAGGAATGGTTCAAATAAAATCGATATATGTAATATTAATTCATTTCTTTAGTATATAACTTCAAAATTTATGTGGGCCTGTATTGAAAGTTTAAGAGATTTCAATCATCATACTTTAGGCTTTGTGTTTATAATTATTTAAATTGCTCTTGGATTACAACAAATCGTTTTAAAAGGTCTCACAATAAAATTTTATTATATATAGTTAACTAACTTAAAAGCTAATAAACCATAAATCATATTCATGTCTATTAAACTATAATTTTTCATAATATACTATCTTTATTGGGTTTAAAAAAACATATTATCATCAATTAAATATTGTTAATACCAGAACAGCATTCTTCAAAACAGACGTCTACCAATTTAATTTTATCTCACGTCGTTAAAAGATCGTGATCGGCGTATAATCAAAGTTCAGTATTCGGGTATGCTAAATATTATGTTCAGGTAATTAAGATCTGACACCCATTTTACTTTATAGGGTCATTTTCCAAAAATTTATATCAATTTTATTAATGAATTCCCTTTACTTCTGTTCCACATTAACAATTTATGAGATCATAGAAAATTAGATAAGATATAAGTGGTATTGGATACCTAAAGGTGACTGTAATGATAATGTCTGAAATAGCCTCTTTTTCTTTTGACCCGGATATTTAATTTAATTTGATTTTGGACCAAATTCCAATATGATAACAACGCTACTTAAAAATACTTTCCGATTTTATGGTTTGTTTTCCTATTTTTTTTTATATTTCACAGATTACATGAAAACTAAACTTGAAAATGTATTTGTAAGAAGGTAACGCAATTTTTCATATCAAAAATCTTATCCTTAGAGCTGATTTGCTTTCAAAATAAATTTTACTTTGCTTTTAAATATTGAACCGACACTACCAGACGTAATTCACTCATTCGAAACATTTCTTGACACTATCAAATCCAGCTTGCCGATAAGAAAAGTATTTTCAACAACCATTTTTTAACATCATTTGTTATCAAATGAAACTTGAACAGTCTATAAAATTAAATTCAGGTTTTCGTATTATCATTTCCACAATGAATTATCTTTTTACTCAATTTTCTTGGTAAAGTTTTCCTAATTTTTTCCTAGAAAAAGTCTTTTTCATCTTCATAAATTTTTCAAGGAAAACTTTCCTTTTGTAGTTGGGCAAAATAATGGGATCATGTTTGGTTACCTATGTTGTTATAAGATATTCAACGATTTGATAGTCGTATAAGATTCGATTATATCAATCATATATACCACATGTTCCACCTTCAGCAATTATCAATTTTCTGAAATTATTCTGTTTACTTCAAAAATGTTTTGTTTTTAACAAAATACTGGATACTACTTGTAATAAAATATTCAAAATCTCAAGCATCTAAAATTATGCAGAAAAATTGGGAATACCTTCTGGAATCTTATTCTAAAATTCAAGACATGATTTCTGATATCATTTCGTGATTTGAATCCATGATAAGTGGATTAAGTTGTCATTTATTGCAAATGTACCAAGAAAAACGATGAATCTTTGAAAAAATGTACATATATGGACAAGAAAATGGTAGAAAAAAAAATGATATTATTTATAATTGATACTCGATTCGAATAAAAACTCAGAAAGCATCTTACAAAGTCAAAAACGAAAAAAAGTTTATTTTGCGTGATGATGAATATTATATGATAAAACTGGGAAAAGTACAATCGATATCGCAATAACATCTTGAACTTTGTAAAGAAACCCTTCGAAGAATAGATGTTGACTTTGAACGCGAGATGTTGTGTACACTTTTCTTATATACCTTTCGAGATGTAATGATTTCCTTATGTTGTGTCGTGTTTTATGGTGAAAATGTATTTTATTGTATTCTCTGATATATTGAAAGTTTGTTCTACACATAAATCAAGGAAAAAATATCTATGAAACATTGAAATCGTGCATTAGACATCAATACCGAAAACGGGGAGTCATTGAACTTTGAATTTTTTTATTTATAAGAATTTTATTAAAACATGTTTCCCAAAAAAAAGACTGTATACTTGAATTTTTCTTCAATTGCCCCCAAGAAATGGTATACTATTTATAAAAAGATAAATATATGTTATTGTCTTCTTTTGCCACTTTCAATTCTTCGAATTCTATAAAAGCATGATTATTATGTTTTTCTGTTAAAAAAAAAGCTACACCTATTTGAAAATACATATTACAAAAAAAATAGCATAAATATACAATTAAGAAGATAGCTCAAATATCTTTTGTAAAATATGAAATAGTTAAATTAATCTAGAAATGCATGTAGTTTTCATCTTTTTTTCCATAAAATACAATTTTAAACTTCACATGTAGTTAAGTTATTCTATACAAGCTTGATTAGCAATAAAAAAATTAACTTTTAACACTTAGGCTTTTCTTTCGACATACCTACTTACTGTAGTATACAAATGTAGTACAGCCAGAACAATTTTAAAAATTCTATAGTCTGCAACTGAATATAAATAGAAGTCTGTGACTTATCCTAATCCAAAGCGATAACAATATCCAGATTGTATGGAAATAATGCAACTCTATGAAACTGATATTTATACTATCGAATAGGCCAATGTACTTTATCACTAAGGACGTTTTCTCTAAGGATTATTAAAAAAGAATAGAGTAAAAAATCAATCCTTTGATTTCATTGAAAGACTTTTCATGTATTATTTTTTTAGAAAATCAGGGATGATATAAATATCGATGTTCATTCTATCTCAGTATATATTCTTTTCTCATCGAATAATAACTGAAATTTTCCCTTAAGCAAATACATAAGATAACATTTCCAGACAAAACAACTAACCATAGTTGAAAACATTTTCATATAAATTCGATAATATTACTAGTATCCATTCGATAAACACTCTCCAGACTCTAGGAAACTTATATCTTTTGAATTAAGATTCTGAATGAAAAGACTTGACTGGCCGTTTGGCATTGATATCGAAAATAGAAAATAGAAAATAAGACTTAACTTCTTCGCTTGAAAATATCTAACGAAAAGAAGATACCAAGTTCATTTCGAATAAATGAATATTTTTATGTACATGGGAGTAGAATCATTTAACTACGATAAGATATTCACAAAAGATATTCACTGGCAAAATGAGGTGGTAGGTGGGATTTTCATTATATTTTTATGAGACGATTGGTGTTTTTTAGCTTTATTCGATTTTTCAATACTTAACATATGTTACTCATTAAAATGATTAATTAGTAATTTGTTAAATATAGGATGGGTATATTTTATTATAAAAGTGTAGGAACTAAAAAATGTTAATTTTTTAATCTACAAATAATTTAATATATGTTAATTCCATATCTTTTTTTTTTGCAGGCAGCCATCCACAATAACTGGTGAGTACTATTTAATAATTACAAGATAAAAAGGACTTTTTATATACCACGTTTTTAAATTTTCTGTTGAATCATATAAACTCGACAATTCTATGTATTAATAAATTATTTTTTAAACTTTTTTTTTCGAACTAATTTTCCATACAAAACAAATTTTAATGAAAATGACTTCAATTTTGCTTACAGATGGCTGAAAGTATTGAAAGAATGCATTGTCATCGTGTTCTGAGCTATTCTAAAGGTGTCAAATGTCTAGCTAGTCGAGAAGTTAGTTAAAAATCGATTGCAAGATTTGTACTGGACAAACAAATAAACAAACAAGAAAGCAAGTTAATAAAAACGTGATAAAAATTAAAGTAATCTGGTATTTAATTTTATATTACAAATTACTGTGTCGAATCCTTTCTCTTTATTACCAAAATAGGAAGTTATTATGTTACATTTTTCCATAAATTATCTTTTTGCTTAGATAATCAAAATTTTAAATTACAGCATCTTATAATAAAAAAAACTAAATTATATATAATAGAAAGTAAATATGAAAACTAAAAACATTTCAAAGGAATATAAATCAACACCTTTCTCGTTTGTGGAATGCTTCAAATTTAATTTCCTCATATCAAAATTTGTCTTTCAATTTTTCTAACACTTAACTAATTTATTTTCTTCAAGAATAAAGCAAAAAAAAAACAATAACCAATTGCTTATTTTAATAGAGATAAAAAAGAAGTTATATTCATGATATTCAATTAAGGCATGCAACTCAAAGAATAACTGCATTTTGTCTTACTTTTTGAATAAATTCCATAGGAAAAGAACCACATAATAACGATTTTCTGTATTTTAATTAAAATCCTCAGCCACGACATTTTCGACTTATAGTATAATAATAATATTAAAACTTCCATATGAATGAGAAAAACTGAAAGCCTTCGCGACGATCATAAATTACATCTTAAGAAATGATTCTGCAATTTTTCACGGTTCTCGTGTTTTGCTTTCCCAGTATGAATTGGGATATAATATCAACATTTACCTAGGTATACATTAAGAGTCCAAATCAGATAAATTCTTGGTTGAAATGCATGTATACGCTGGTCCAGTCCAAAATGGGTTGATTGAATTTACTGCGTTCTGGTGGCTAACATATGTTATGATTTTCATATATTTGGTTTTAAGTTCACAAATCTATTATGAAATCAAGATTAGTATAAAACAAGGACTTTGTAAATAATATCTTCAATCACGTTGACAGTTCAAATGTAAAAATATATGTCCACGAAATCTGGCATTTACTGATAGTAACACAAAAATTGCACTTAGTACCAGCACATGTAATCATTTCTATATAAATTGATGAGACGTTTGCAGCGCTGCAAAGCTCTCCTCATAGTATTTGTAAAAAAACATGAAATTTTATATTACACAGAGTCATTTTAACAAATACTATTAATAATGAGGCGCTTGCAGACGTGCTCAAATTGGAAACTCTCATTATTGTATGCTTTATGATACTAGCCTAAAGTGTCCAATTAAACATGCGTATATATGTATATGAGTTTCACTATACAGCCACTTTCATAATTAAAACCTTTCATCATTAACGAATGGTCTCACTTTCTACTGGGTTGTAATTTCTTTATTTCTGATTTGAAATGATGCCGAGGCAGATGAGAAGTGTGCTAAACGATGGCAGAATACTAGTTATATGGAAAAAAATTAATTTAAGACAAAAATCATGTTTTTCAAATTTAATTTGAATCCATTTAAACGCTATAATACCCTTCGACAGAACTTAATATTAAAATATGTATATTTCAAATTGTTTCTCTTTTCGGAAATCAAGAAGGTTTTTAATTAAAATTATGCACGATTATTATTTCTTCATTATAGCAGGAAAGTCACAATGGATGCACATAAAATTACATATTTCCATGAATAACATTTTCGTTTGTTGTCTCATTTTTTTTAGTATTTTAAAATTATATTCCATTTCAAAATTGCCGATGAATAAAATCATCATAAAATGTTCACCTTTGATTCTTACTTTTCTAATGAAAAAAAAAACTTCTTTGTTCTTTCCTACAAATCAATCAAGTATTCCAATCAGAAACCCCCGGCGACACAACACATTTCATCTTTAATTACTAATCACTATTTAACTAGGTAGATATGCCAGTTGCGGTATTGACTTTGTATCTAATGTGAAACGTTGGCTAATTGGAATCACATATTTTGCCATATCAGAAAATTGTACAACAGGTTGAATGGCATAAAAAAAAATAAAGGTATACAGTGGTCGATGTTTATTCGCCTTTTAATTGTATGAAATGGACCTGCCTATTCATACGTTTTTCAACATTATATCATAGATACTATAGAAGGCAGATTTCTACCTTCCGCGGCATGCGGAATAGAATTCTTCCATGGAATCCTTGAAACCCAGATTGAAGATCGCTAACTTAATGTATTAAACAAGAATATTTCAATACTGTTACATACGTATAGGTGGAATTTTTGTCACAATAAAAAAAACAGGATACCTGAAAATGTGAAGTACTGGTTCTAAAACCATTTAATTTCCAAAAAAAAGTCGTGGCATGTACATATTAAAAAGTTTATTTAAAATGTCAGAATCAACGTTCTTGGCATCAACATATTTGGTATTATCTATGTACCTCTGTTTTATTTTCATTTAAATTAGTAACATCCATCATTTCTAGTTTTCATACCATACATACCTTTTCAATGGATGTAATTTAAACTTTATGGAACGTGTATGCTCTGAATTTGAATGGAATGAAGGATTCTTTAGCCTGAAGAAGTGATAAAAAAATCAGATAATAGAACAACGGAATGTCATGAATAAAATTTCACTTGTTGCATTAGCAAACAATCTGTAAAGGAATTTTTCTAGGTGCATTACTTCTGACTGCTAATACTAATATAGTATCCAAAAAAAAAAAAAATAGAATGACTTTTTGATTTAACCAAATTCTTGTTCTTTAATTCAAACGTAAACTTAAGTTTGCAATAAACTTGGAAAAAGTAATTTACCATTTTTTTTTATACCCTTTCATGACAATTCTAGCATAATAATTTCTTTACAAAAAACCACTTTAAGAAATATCTTATAATATAATTCTCTTTTAAGAAACGAAGCTTATGCGTTAAGAAGTCACCAATTTCGATAAATAAAATCATTCTTTAGAACATAAAAAGGAAGTAAAGTCCTTAGGGAAAACTTTTATAATATAAAAATATACATTTATTTAAAAAAGGTATACATAAGCACTAAACGAGAATACGAGTACTATATTTACTTGTTCATATATTCATTCATCGACAATACGGTTTCTTACACAAGAATATTTTAGTAGAATTATTTTAAATTTTACATGCACTCCCGTGTGCTTTTGAAGGAAGCCTGCAACAAAACTAAACTGCATTTTCATTGCATAATATTGTACATTTTTAAATGAATTTTTGATGATTCCCAATACTGGTTAACGTTTGATATGGAAGCCTTCAGGGGAGAAATATATTTTAACATGTAAACAGCTCAATTTATTTCCCTAGTACATATGTGTATGGTTTTTCACCTTGACTCGTGTCCCTAAAAACATATATTCATCGATTATTTACCTCAAATATAGTCAACGAAATTTCAGTATATAAAATAAAAGTTCTTCAAGTAGATTTTTAATAGATGATAAAATATAAGAAGTCATAGCAAAACAAAGATTCTATCAATATCTAGTACCATAGAGATGGGGACCATAAAGAAAATCTATTTTCAAAAGAACTGTCCTGTTCTTACTATGATATTTTCAAATACCAAGAGAAAAACTTTAAATAGAATATGTCTCGTTTAAAGCCAACTGAAAGAAATATGGCAGTAAGCTTTAAATTTGGAATGAGCAACACAAATTTTATGGAATGAGTTTTCAATCGATTTTCATTTCTAACACTCCTCCGCATAGGTATTTTTTCTGATGAATTATTTATCGCGATTTTATATTTTCTGCAAATTGAATTTTCTCATTGTAATTGTTGCTTCAATGTGTTTGCATATACGTTTCTGATGATATCCCATTTTATTTTCGTTTTAAAGTCTTGTAATAAGTTTATTTCCCTTTAAAGTATGGATAAATACGTGTCGAACGAGTAGAATGGATTAAACGGTTTATAAATGTGAAAATGTGTAACGAAAATTAAACATCAAGAAGATAAGAATACCGGTGTGGTTCTTCTTCTGGGAGTACAGCAACATTTTATGGCATTACGTAAATATATTTTCGAATTTTCGGTGGGTTGCTTTTCTTATCGTGATATGAAAAAATTTTCTTTTTCAAACATCTTCATTTCGGGAAAAAAGATTCTTGAATAAAATTTCGATTTGTATTGTATTTTTTTTTTTTTTTAAAGAAAAAATTAAGTATTTGATTTTGTTATCAGTTAGAATATAATTTTTCTGCAAGATAAGCTTTTCATATAAATTCAAATTATACCTGAAGAAAATTATAGAAGCGTAAACTGAGTTTTATATTTTAAAAAGTTTGTCACAAATGTTTTGGATGTGAGAAGTTTGAGATTATAAAAAGAATTACATTTTATATTGTATATTGTTAAGTATATTACGATATTAATAATAATAACACTTTTCATTTATAGTGAATTAGGTATATAAACTGTATTTACAATACCTAACAATTATTCTTCAAAATAATTGTCTAATTACAATTTATAACGGAAAAACACTATTTCCAAGTAATTACTAACAATTCACTTATTACTATCAAATCGCTTTGATATTCCGCAAACAATCAATTTTAAAATATCTTTGATAATCACTTTCTAAACTTACCTGCCCAAGTTCCAAATCGAACTGTGTTTCGATGAGTTCAACCTTATACTTGTATACCTTCTGGAAACAATCTAAACTTATTTGGGTTCAAAACGGGTATATGAATTTCTATACTAAATTTTTCCATCTTTGGACCATAGGGATATCCATCAAGTCTTCTAAATATGTACTAAGTTGATCCTTAGTAGTAACTTTGGAACTGCCTGACTCCCTTCTTTCTTCGATCATTAAAATTATTGTTGATCCAATTGATTTAAAAGAAAAGAGCAATTTTTTTTAATAACATATTTGTAAAAAAAAGTTTAGCACTATAAGAATTTTTGAATTCTTGAAAACAATTAATGTCCGAGATAAGTAATCGGAAAGGATGCATTAAAATTTCTTCTCTGACAAAATATATTTTTTCACGAACGGTAATATGTTCAGATATGTTCCATCGTGATCTTCTGAAAATCAGCACAAACTTTCCGGGCAACCTAATATAATAAAAATTATCATAATTTGTTTTTGGATACTTTTAATATTCCATTTTTTTTTTTTTGGTTTTGTTGTAATTAAATTCCTTGAAGAAATTAGTAAAAATGTCTTGAAAATAAATGAACGTAATTTGTAGCAGTTACTGCCATTCATAACTCAGCGAGAGAACCCCAAGAAAATAGGTTTTACCGCCTGATGTTTTAATATCATTCTTTTAAATTGTTTCTACTAAAACTCTTTTTGAATTTCTTGAACTTTCAAATAAATATTTTGCATCTTTAAGAAATCTTTATATCGTAAAGATAAGATTTGCAAATTAAAAACATATCTAAAAAAAAAAACCCCAAGCCGGAATACGTAGAAAATATTAAGAAGGAGGCGTTTTTAATTATAATTGTAATGAAGCCAATTTATAATTTCCGACATTGACATATTGTAGCATATAAGTGAAGTTCATTTATTCTGTGGTTCTTCTCAACGATCAAAACCGCACCAAGTGTATAGAAAAAATGGAAAAAGGAATTATATTCACATCGAATTCTCTATATAGTCGCAGAGGTTATAACATGATTAAGTAAATGTCGGTATGGAACATAAGTGCTATTTACAAGAACGTAAAAAAATAGAAGTATATTACTTTATATTTCAATTTACATAAAGAGTGGGACGAGGCAAATTAGGACGTGTTAAATTAATGAACAACTAACTGCTCAGCTGTTCAGGAGGATATACTCTTTTTTTGCAGACATAAAATAGCAATGTTTCAGTCTTATGAGATTAATTATTTTTATTTGTTTAATTTTTGGATAATAAAGTTTTCGTAGGTTTTTTTTCGATTATCGAGTATGGTGGATAAAATACTATCAAATTTGTGTTTGTATAAGGTTTGCTCAAACCTAATATAGACTAGTATACCTAGATGTCCAAGTCATATGGACATCGTGATCTTCAGTGTTGTTGTTGTAAGTAAAATTGAAGAAGAATGCATCAAAAGAGCTTTCATGTAGAAGTAAGAGAAGAATCTATAATTTTTACGGATATTCAGTCATTGGAAAATTTTATTACCATATAAGTCTCTGTTCAGCGTGCAGTGTGACGACAAGCCTTTGCGTGATTTTTTTAAAGATTCACTAGCTTTGTGAGGGATTTGGTAAATGACAGGTAATAATTTTCCATGCTGATTAAAAGCAATGTTTTCAAGCTAAGTTAAATCAGGTTTGAAACAAAGTTATTCTGCTTGTTCTGTGCAAGTGAATATGGGAGTAATTTCAATCTTCTGTCCGTCACATTGATTTCTTTTTCATTTTATTTATAACTTGGACACTTAAAATACTCGTATACGAGTATTAATTATCAAACATTATTTTCAGGAAGTACTATTACTATATACAATTAATTAAAATATACATTTTTAATATCAAATAAAATTATGTTTTACCATCTTAACCAGTAATTTTCATAATTGATTCTCAAACAAATATTTAAATATAATTTCCTGTTACAATTTTATAATTCCGGATAATACGATTAACAATTTACTATAGGTGCACTTCAATGTATTCCCTTTTAAAAGCTTATTTCCAGAAAAATTAAATAAAAATGGAAGGGATCCCAAGATATTCCAACATATTTGCGCAAAACAAAACAAAAAAAAGAAACCATTTAAATGTTTAATGTTTTTATTTTTTTATTTTCATCTATTTTAAACCTCTTAAAATAAATATTCACAAATATACATAACGCTTCTAAAGTATTTACAATAGTGCAAAATTTAATTGCTCGGAACATGCAACAATTGTAAAGAAAAAGAAACACTTCCATCCATAAAAAGAAAACACTACGAATGTTTTTTCTTCGTTTTTATCGTTTGTAAAGATAGACAATGTAGAAAAGGTGCTTAATTGTCTTAAAAGAGCTTAAAATAAACGTATTTTAATATATAAATTGCATCTCGAAAAGAATAGAAAGATATGCAAGAAAAATTTTCAGAATAATGTGCAGAAAATTCTTAATAAGTCCGGTTTAGTAAAGTTGTGAACACAAGAATTAATACACTTTTCTTTTGTATACAATTAGTAAGAGAAGGCCGTTATGGTTGTTAATCACATTGAGAAAAAAAAAAAAGAAAAACATTAAATTTTGCAACCAAATGTTATTGGTCAGTTAATGGCTTGAACTTACGTGTTCTATCTGTTAATGACTTATTTCGTGATATGTGCAATAGAAAAGTTAATCGCATTTTCTATTAAATATGAAATTTTCATTGGTAGGTGTTTACAACTAATTTATGTATATTACATAATTCATTTGTTATATATATCCCGCATTTCATTTTGATGTCCTCAAACTTCAAATAACATATAAGTAAACAGCACGGATACAAAAAAAACCTAGGGCCCTATTATGGAACACGATCGTTATCGTAACGTTAACGTAAGGCGTGTTGTTTTTATTGTTTTCCACTAACAACAACAGGCCTTGCGCTAACGTTACGATTACGATCGTATTCCATAACAGGGCCCCTGAATTATGTTAAGTTTCAATGGCCAACAGCATCAGTGCTCAACAACGTTGACTAACGGCAGCCACCATGAATTCCCGTTTTTATTTTGGCTCATAAACTTTACTGTTTTTAGGTAAAAGAAAACAAAAAACAAATTCTAGTTCTATTCCAAACCAGCGATCTTCAAGTTTCTGTTGAATCCTTCTAGACCAGTGTTTCCCAACCTTTTTTGTGCCATGCCCCACCTTAGCCACCCTTTTTTGTGCTATGCCCCACCTTAGCCTTTCTAAAATTCTTATGCCCCCCCCCCCTATGTAACATACATAATTTTTAATATTACAAAATTGAATTGTTCACTTAAGAAACTAAATTTGGCACCGAAATCTAGCATTGCATTTAAATGGCCCGGAGCGAAAGGGTTAAACTCGTGTCATGTCCATTTTCGAATTGCCCCCCTTAACAATCAAATTGCCCCCCTGTGGGGCGTGGGCCCCACGTTGGGAAACACTGTCTAGACTGTAGTTTCAAACTTTAGTTTATTTGTATACTCATATCTTCACTTTCCCTCCTTTATACTACATTTGATGCTTCGTTTAATCGTTGCCTTATGAATGACAATATGTGATGCTTGCTTTAGGAATATATCTGAGGTGTTTTATATAGAATTCCTTTACGAAATCTAGGTTAAAGATCGCTGTTCTAAACTATTTAAACCTATTGATTTTCATTCAATGCCTACTAACTCCTGTAAACCAAAGGATTGTCGCGTTGCTTTAGATCATTCAAATTCCCGAAAGAAATCAGGGAAAATATACTGAAAGGTATTTTTTTTGAAGTTACGTGTTTTTACAAAATTAATGTTTATACACTACACAGTAATACGTTCAGGATGAAACAATGATTATTAAACTCATGGGATGGCGGCTCCTATAATAAACACTGAAAAGAAATTGTGATATAAAATAGAAAAAGAAAAACATTTAGGAAAATTTATTCTAATATCTTTTTTTATTTTATTATCAGCTGTCTGTTTTCCATTTCTCTTTAAATATAATACATTACAATAACTTTGTTTTTTTTTATTTTATTATTTAAATTACATTCTAAATAAAGACTTTGTACAAAATAATATAATTTAATAATAATTTCTTTGAAGGACCAATTTCTTAAAAGAAAAAAAATCAAAGAAAATCTTAAAACAATTTTCATTTGTTAAAAAAAAAAATTTTTAACAAAAATTTAGTAATTTTAATTTTTTCTACAACATTTTCTAATTTAATCAAAATTATATAAAAAATTATTATTTCTTTGATTTTTTGTATACAAATTGGTTTAATTTGTTATAAAATCGCACCGCATTAAAAATTTAAATAATAAATTTTTGTAAATTTTTAAAAAATCGATTTTTAATTTATTCTTTTTTTTAATTTATTACAATTTTTAGCTTGATTTCTTAAATGTTATTTTACATATTTTATTAATTTTTTTTTTTTACTATTTTCAATTCAATATTTTACAAACTTTTTTAACATCGATAAAAAATATTTCTTTTTGGCAGCTTATTTCGCTTCATTTTTTTATTTAATTTTTTTTAATTATATTTTAATAGGTTTTCTTTTGTTTTACTGTAACTTCATAAATTCAAACATTCAGGGAATTGTCTTTTTCATGATTTAATTCGAATTAAATCATAATTTTCTAAAATATGAATAAAAAACTTGGAATTCAATATTTCGAATATTGAAAAAATGAAATCTGTACGAATTTTGGTTTGATTCAATACTTTGATAAAGTATGAGCGATCTACGATAGTTCTTTTTGCAATTTACAACTTCTTATATTGGTAAAGTGCCAACAAAAATGTAATATCTTCTCCTTGATTTTCGATTGTCCGGAAATTTCATGTCGATTTCCAGAAGACATTGGAACATATCTCAACATCTTAACGTTGTTGAAAAAAATATAACTTTGTATACAATTTTTAAAAAAAGACATTTTAACGCATCTTTAAGACGAAAATGTTTGTTGCTAAATTGATCCCTGTCATTTTTTGCATTCTTCTGAAGATGGAAAATAAGAAAGTGCAGTTTAGACACAAGATTCTTTTCTTTTACCAGAAAGCTAAAAATCCCTCAAAAGCAACAACAAAGATATGCCCTATTTCACCTGACACTGTATCTTTGGATTATCACTTATTCAGGTCTTTATAAAATTGTCAACCCTTTGAGTGACATTAAAAACTATCTTGAGTAGTTTTTTTTTGCTGTAAAACCGAAGGAATTAGTTGTGTGAAAGATGGAGAATTGTTATATGGTACAAAATGGGGATTACATAATTATATAAATCAAAAAGTCCAACTTTAGAATTGACAAAATTTCCCTCCTTTTTGTTAAAATCGTGTGAATCACAGAATTTTGGTAAAACCATTCTAAAATTCTGCAAGGTGAAAAGTGAGAATCGATTGTCACTGGCTTGAAAGTGAGGAATTTGGGATGCAAGCTATTTAGTGGTCCTTTCCAAATATTCTAAGTAACAGTCGTACCTTGAAGCTATCGCGTTTTGAAAATCACCAAGGTGAAGATAATCCCTGTCTTTTTCATGGAACTCCACCGCAAATTTTGCACATATTTTATCTAAGTGATTTAAATGAAATGAAATTAATAAAAATGAATGCTAAATTCCTTTACATTTTTTTAAAATATGAAATTAATTAATCTTCAAATATAATGAAATTAAAATTCCAATTGATCAATTGCAGAGTATTTATTACAAAGCAAAATTTATATTTTAATTAAAATTCGAATTAAATAAATAAAATGATGAAACGCGATTGAAATACAAATCGTAATAGAAATAACGAAATTAATGAGCTTACATGATTTATATTCTGAATTCTGTTAAATAACATAATTTACATATTATTAATAAACTATTTTTGTTTCATTTTTATTTGTTTTTGGTGTTCCAGGTTACAGTGATTTTAGTTTATTCCAAAATTGAATGAAAAATAAATTTTTTCATTAAATATAGATTAGTTATTGATCCATTATTATTATTATTAGTAATATTATTAGTATTCGTATTTTGTGTACACATTATTTGAGGATAATTAATGTTTATTCAGCTATTTTGTGGTTATTTTAATTGCAATTTTTCTTTTCGGCATAATCAAATTAAAATATCAAATTTTGTGGTCGTGATTAGAAAATAATTATTATTATAGTATTTTATAATTTAATTTCTGTATAATAAAATCAAAACAAAACTTAATTAATGAATATGAAATTGAAATTGTTCTCGAAAAAGGAAATAATATAATGAAAATGGAAAATATCAGTCTTTATTATTATTTAGTATAAAATTTTAAACATATTTTTATTTTTTTTTCGTTTCTTAAAACTCAACGAATTTAACGAATATTTAAAAAAAAAAATTAATATTTTTATGTTGCTGAGTTTTTTAATAAATCAGATTTGTTGTTAACTAATTCATAAAATCGAATAGAAAGTTTCAATGATTAGAAATTGACTTAAAGAGCTATCAAGTCTAAATTCGAATTTATTTTTCTAAGAAAGATATAGGTTGTGAACTTTTCAGGATATATCCCCTCTAAGAACTTGAAACTTTTAGAAAAAATTGCAAAAAACTAAAATCAGAGATTGTACCTTATTAGTTACTTTCACAACGACAAACCTAAGACAACGAGATCTACTGTCTACTGTATTTAAGTTGTTTAATTGCATTTCTTTGGAATTATTTATGTTCGCCTAAAATCAAACTCTTACAATTTATACTTTGGCTTGAAATATTATTTGATTTTTTAAATCCCGGTTGGTTTCGAAAAGACGGAGCCACGTCCAAGAACGTGGTGTCCAACGGGTGGAACGCAATACACAAAAAAAACGTCCTTTAATAAAAGTCGTCCAATCATTTGCTGTTGAAATAGATGATTTCAAAAAGCGAGAACAAAACTTTACAAATCATATTTCAGAAATGGAAAAAATGGTAATTGTTGATCCCATTGAAAAATGGTTGAAATTTTGGATAAAACATTTAAAAAATTTAAGTTTGATAATTGAAAGAAAGAATTGGTTTACGAAGTGCTTAGAGCCTCAGTGCCAGAAAACATTTAGTTCGTCGTGTGTTTTCGATAGGTATATGAAAAATATTCATAGAAATCCTAAAAAGGAAAAATGCCAATTCTGTGGTGGAAATAAATATACGCGTAAGGATAATTTAAAGAAGCATATAAAAGCCAAACATAAAAACAAAATTTACTTGATGAAAAGGGAATTTATATATATATATCCAAAACCAAAACAAATATTTTTATTTAGTTTTATTTTTGATAATTAAAAAAGAAAAACAACTACATAGGTTTTTCTTTCTTTGGGAAATTAGAATAAGGTAAATAATAAATAATTAAATTAGTCTTTATTTTAAATAGTTGCCAAAAATTTTGTAAAATTAATTATTAAAATGTTAACGTATTTTTTTTTGTTCCAAAAAAAAAAAGAAAAAAAAAGTCAAATCTAGAAAATATTAATATTTTGCATGAAGGTACGTCGTCCAAAGATTCATCACGTGAAGGTGTAAAACGATGTTAATCGATGCACGTGTAAAGGAACATATTTGACGAAGAAATGTACATATCGTAAAAATGAGTCTTTCTATTCAGAAAGCTGTAAATGACCGATATTTGTCAAAATTAAAGTCAAATCCAATGAATATTTAGACGAAAAAGAAAATATTCGAAATGGAAATGATATTTTCCTTGAACCGGAATTAATATCAAAGAAATTAAAATGATCATCAGGCAAATTTGATATGACTAGACCGTGCTTATGGTATCCTTACGACAAAAAGGAAAAGAAATCATTCCTCGATGTTTAAATTGACATTTCGATTTCTTGGTGGTATGAGATTATTCCAAAAACAAACTTGTTAAGCCTATTACTTTCTTTTTAAGATTCCCGTCTACATGAAATACAATGTTACATTGTAATATTGTGTTTAAGTTTATTAGTTTTGTTTTATTGTAAATAGAATTAAACCTAATTGGACCAGCCGACAATAATTTTGACAGAGATCTTCCAGATAGAGTGTCCCAATTAATGTAGGTTTAATTATATGCATTTGTATTAAATTTTGAATTGATAGCCGTTATTTATGTAGTCTCAGATTTGTTTGGAAATCGCGACTTTTTTAAATATGATATTTACAAATAAAATGATTTATTTTTTTTAAATAATTTAAACGAAAATACTTCTTTTGTAAATTTTTTATACATTATTAGACGCGATATTAAAGAAAATTAAGAAATTAAATAAAAAAATGATCGTCTAAAAAAAAATATTTACGATGATTTTGACTGCTTTTTCCTAAGTTTTTTTTTTTTTTCTTAATTAAATTTTTCTTTATAATACAAAATTATAATTGTTAGAGTTTCTTAAAAATTACTTATTTTTTTACAATTTTTTGTAAATTAAAAAAAAAATTAATTAAAAATTATGAAATGACTATAACGTCATTGATTTTAAAATTATAAACATAAAAAAAATTTCGACAATTTAATTAAGATTATAAAAATTTGCAAAAAAAAAAAAAAAAGATTCAAAATAACATATTTTTTATGATATTTTATCTTAATTAATAAATGATATAATTAAATATCTAATTTTATCGAATTTTGCAAATTTTCATAGTCTTCTAAAATAGGGCACATATAAAGCTTCATTTTTATTTCTATAATATTTATACATTCTTTTTTAATTAAGAACTAAATTTTAATATAAACAAACAGAAAATAATGTTTCATCAAAAAAAATTAATACCTGAGCACACTGAGCAAAAATCATGTCTAAGAGATTATAGACTTCCTAATATTAAATTATTATTATCGATCATATCATATCCATTCGTTTCCTCCTAACAAGGATTTATTTCTTTCATACTTAATTAAACAAAAAAAAACAAAAACAAAATAATTAAATTTTAATTTAAAATTATAATTTGGTTCAATTGAAAATAACTATTTTGTTTTTTTTATACTATTCAAAATCTTCGACTACAATAATTGAGCTCTGGCTAAACATACGCTTGCCCTCTTGATCTTGGCTCTTTACCTTGTAAACGTTCAATAAACATTTTCCAACTGACCACAGTTTTACCAGAATATAGCCAAACACTCGATGTAACACCAACTAACATTGAACATAAATATTTTACCATATATATTTGAAAGATTGGTCGAGATTCATCATTTGGATCATTCGATCGACTTAATGGACATGGTATTGAGAATACTTTACACATATCACGATTCCATTGTATCATCCAATCATCGAAATTATAATATTCATAAAATAGACAACCAAGAAAACCTAATGCTGGCAATATGAAAAGACCACTAAAGAATCCGATACGTAACATAAGACGTTCCAATTTATCAGTACGTTTACCATCCGTTTTCATAACTGTCCGAATACGAAATAATGATACAAATCCGGCTAATAGAAATAGAGCACCAATCGATAGATAAATGCACAATGGTAAAAGTAGAAATACTGCTAATGAATGTGTATCTAGTTGACCAACAAAACAGACTCCTGACAGAATGTCACCTGAAATTATAGAAAGAAAATCATTATTATAAAGTCATTTATTTTTGGATATTTAAATAGAAATTTCGATTATATGGCCTTGTTCAATAATTTCTTAAAGAATAAACTTGCAATTCCTAGATATCTAAACTCATACAAAGAAGTAATTTACCAAAAAAAATGGTGGTTTATTCAAGTTATAGCGCTGTTTCTTCGATATATTTCAGGGATGTGGTGCCTTAAAAATACTTTTATGGAAATTTAGACAAAATTTGCTTTATTAATACACGGATTAAAGGGCATTTATATATAATCTCAATTTACTGCTGGGTCGGAAGGACGATATGGGAATATTTCTATAGAGTTCAGTCGGAAAATTCGTACATAACTTAACTATTTCTGGATCTAATAGAGAATTTCTATCAAAACATGTTTCAGCAGGATTTAGAATACATATATTTGACAGGGAATGTAAGTCCATCGTAAAGTCAACATTTAGTTTATTTTTTTTATCATAAGTATTATGGTATGTTGTGCCAATCTTAAAATCTTAAAGTAAGGGGTTGACTGTACAAAATTGACTTACTTTATCGATGCCCATATACGAATCAACAGAGACCAAAATGATTAAATTAAAGTCACAAAATTTTATAAATATTTTCTTATTCATAAAATCATCCTATCTAAGTTTTTTTGTACCCATTATTTCTTTTACACAAGATCTATTATTTCAAATATAGACTGCTCTTTAGTAAATTAACTCATTTTCCGCTAGATAATTGCCAGTAGCCTTGGCGGCAAACATGAAAAATAAAAATAATGTATTACAATGTGCACCGAGATTGAATAAACGTAAGATTTTAAAATAAAATATAAGATGAGTACTACATATGATGTTAGCCACACCACACCACACCACATGTATTTCATATGCGCAGCATCTTTATCTTATCAACCGTATGCGCATCTTTTATTCATCTCAGCAGCATGCGTTTGAAGTTATAAATTTGTTTGTCTATGCTTGTACTTATGTCTTTTTTATTTTTATTATTATCTTTCTTGTTTTCCGATTTAACTTGTAAATTATACCCTCTGCACTCTTGTGCACCACATATGTATATCTCTACAAGAGCTTGTAAATTTCAGCAAAACATCATTTAAATAAAAAAACATCAAAAAAATCTGTTTCATGTCGTCTAAAAGTTCATCCATCATTTTCAGTTTACTTCCACCAATTATAAATGATGATGAGTGAAGTTTTTTTTTTTCCAGTGGTATGTTGTATTGGTTGGTTGTCTAGGCATTTGTCTTCCATCATATTTTGGTCGACATACATCAACGTTCTTAGGCACAACTCAAGTAATCCTATACGCGTTAGTTAGTCATAAATGAACGTTTCCAAATCTTAATGGGATTTTATTATATAAGAAAAATGCCAGCAATTAAATAGGATTATATATAGTGTAAAAGACGGAGGTGGTTTAAATGATTAAAAGTATGGAATCCGCTTTATATGCGGCATGATGATTTGTATAGTTTTCTTTAAAACCGTTTTGTATTATTAGTTTTTTTTCTATATATACAAAACAATACTGCAGTCCTAAGAAAATCCTATCCTATCTCCATTTTTGTAGTTTTGAGAAAACTTATAATTAGCGATGTATGGGAGATGTATTGAGGATTTGTAAGAAAATAAATTTAAAAAGTGCAAAATGACAGATTTCGCTCTTGCGCCCAACTAATGTGAATAAATTGTATCAAATTCACTTTTGATACCTTTTTGACTTTCTTTATTAGGACGACAATGTACACCTTTATGAAAAGACTCATTCGAGATGTCACGTCCCTGGTAACTTATTGATTCGATATACATTAAAATCTTGATAAACCCACATTCGAAAAAGTGACATTTGTCGAAAGACTTCACATTTCAATTTATGATAGAGAATTCCGTTAGCAAGACATAATTTTATAAGAAAAACATAAATAGGCTTGTGTTAAAATTTTTATTATGTAACTTTTAGATACTATATTAAACATTCTTGTTTGGAATGAATTTATTTATTTTGTTGTTTTTAATATAAAAACTAAAGAAAGTTTTAGTTAATTTTCATTTAGCTTTTAAAACTTTTACTGTACTAAAAGATGGTTTGAAAATGCCAAGAATAGAAGTCACAAAAAATAAATGTTTTACTCTTTTTCGAGCAAATATAATAAATGATTATTGGCAGTTGTTAGGCAAGATTGAAGATGATTTAAAGAAAGTGATGCTGTTTATAAAGCTATAAATTTACTTTTACCAGTTTTTTTTTAATTTCTAAGTAAAAAAAACCTGACGTGATTAAACATTCGCAGAGCAATCTATTATAAATATCAAGTTTCAAAAAAAATACATATGAAAATTTATTAAATACTTTGATTTATATTTTAAACGTTTTGCAAGAAAAGTCTTAATCTATCTTTTAAAAATAAGTAACTATATAATTATAATCTTATTTTAATCAATTCTTAGGCCAGCTTCATACTTGCGTTATACACCGTCATACAATAAAGTTCAGGGACTTCTCCGATATCTTTAGAGCCGTCGTGGTGGCATTTGAAACTTTTAACATTTCTGAACAAATCGTCGAAATATGAGCGTTATCGGTTGTCAATTTGTCAATTTTATGACGCTTTGTTTATGAGTCAAAAAATTTACTTGTTCAAATAAAATCATGGGACTAAAGAGCTATGTTATAATCGTAATTTGCACGAAAAACCTAGCACTATATTACTTTTCATTTTTAGAAGAAAATAAAATGAATTTGACCATTCAAAAGGCTTATACACGTCCTTTGGAGGTGATAGCACAAAATAAGCCTGAACACGCATTTGAATCACTATTAAACTGTTGTAAAAAGTGCATCCAGTCAGAAAGAAAAGGAGAAACCATTTTTTATAGCTAGAAGTCACGGAACTTGAATGTGGCATCATGTACATACGTCTATGAATAATAAATGTTATTCGGTTACAAACATTCGTGATAATTACAGAAGGTTTGTCAATAGTGTGGAACTGGCTTTATAATCAAATGATTTCATTAGAATCGAGTGCGTTTTTTCTTATTCATTCTACATGATTATCAAAACAGCTCTATTAAAAAAAAAATATGTATTTGTACGTCGTTGATAGAAGTTAGACACAAGAACATGTTCGTACTACATAAAAACACTAAAGTGGAAACCATATTTTCCAGATAAAGAGATTCGATGTACTTGCTGCTCTCAAGGAAATGTATCTAATTTTAAGTGCGGTATTTTATATTATTAGACGAGAATAAATTGAGATCAATGGTCGTTCATAAATCATTTTTGAAATCGACTTTTAATGATCGTATATTGGTTAGTTTATGAAGAACAGAAAAAAAAGCAACCAAACCCATGATGGTGTACAAGATTTGATGTTTGTTCAGAAATTAGATATCTGGTTTCACATATAAGGATTTGATTGAGAACATGATGAAAAGAATTATTATATTTTTGGGGTTTTCATCTATAGAAAAAAGAAAAACATATTTAGAGAAAAAAAAGGCCATTAAACTTAATAAATTTTTGTCCATTTTAAAAGATATTTTTATTATTGAAGAGGATGCTCACAAGATGAAATATATTTTGAGGTCGAAATAGAAAATAATTGGTCACACTTTTTTTCTTTTCTTTCATATTAATTTATATAGAAAATTATTCTTCACGTTTTTTTTTTTCTTATTCTTCTATTTTTCGTTATTATCTAAATTAGGTGTTGGTTAAAAATTGCTAGTCATTAATAAGAAAGTTAATTTATTAAGTTTTAAAACTAATTAACCCAAATATAGCACAATTATTAGATTTTGATTTATTTTATTTAAAAAAAAAAAAAATAAAAAATCGGTTTTAGAATTATTAATATATGTGAAATGTATCCATGGAACCTCTAGGAATTTGAAAAGGTTCCATCGTTTATGATAGAACAATACAATTCCTATTTTGTATTTAAACCGTTCAAAGCTAATTATTATTTGTATTAAAACTATTTAAACAAATTCCTAAAACTCCTACAGCTCTCGATCATCTTGACAACACAGCTTCCCTCTACTGACTTCACGGAAATATACACAGGGGCATCATGAATCTGTAGTTATGCACAATAAAGTTAACACACACAAGGTGTGAACTCCGCACAATAAAGCTAACTATAAATAATTATTGGAGTCAGAGGGAAGTTTCATCTAATATCTCTATCTCACGTCTGAATTGTAGGAAATTGAAAAAATGTGAAAATTATCGAAGCCCGAACCCGGAGTTGAAGTGGAGACCTCTCAACTGCTAGTAATCTCTAGTACTCATTAAACTACATACGTGTTACTAAAGAAATTCTCAAATTAACAGTAAGTTACTTAACTAATCTGTAAGATTCTTAGATTACACTAGAACATTCCAATTATTACGTACGCAGTTAAAGCCACCCAAATTTTTGGATACGGAATTGAATTTAAAGAAATCCGAAACATATTAAAATTTATTTTCGTATCAATGATGAAGTTGTGCTAACTGCTTCCAATCCCATATATATTGACAAAAAATCGGAACGAACTTTTTGTTCGAGTCAATAGTTTCTTTCAATTTTGACAGATTTATGTCTGGTATAGTTTCTGAGAACTGTTGAAAAACTAAGATTATGATATTTTTAACGACCACACAACTGATATCAATAATTTTACATATCGTTTTCTTTTTCTCTATACAATCATCTCATTACCAAATGATTTATGTTCGCATGATATCACTAAATTTTGTTGTTAACGAAATCAGTATTTTTATGGAGTTTCTTTAATATATTACTGAATAAAATTTCAATATTTCCAAAAATCTTGCATTTAAATCGAGTTCATTGAACGTTTTTTTTTTCTCTTGCTTCATTGAAGCTGTCATATCAAAACCACCCACAAAAATAAAGTTAATAAAAATCCCTGAGAATAAAAAAAACAGAAACATTGAAATTATAATCTTCTGAAAAGGTCATTTCACTCAATTTGACCACAAAGTTCATTAAATTTGATCTTATTTTAAGAATACTTTTATCCTATAAGAATGTTAGCAACAGAATGTTTTTCATTTTATCCAAAAACTGGCATATTTCGTTGAGAAAGATAATCAAAAAAAATATATAGTACAACCTCTAAAATTCGTCTGAATTCATGTGAATCATATGTGTTTTCAGAATTAACGTACGTTAATAATGAGATTGGGATTACTACGAAATCTACATATCTCTTGACTAGACTAGTTGGATAATCCAATCAATTGACATGGATTTTAAAACTATTTTCATCCGCAAATTCAACGACTTTAGAGCATCACGTGAAAAGCCCTTGTAATTTCTACGCGTATAATTTTTGTTTATCATTATGTTGTTAACTTCGGAAGCTAACGCGGTTCTAATTGTGAACCGATACTACACAATCTCATTTGAAAAATTACAATGTTAGCAAAAAGGCTGACATTCCCTGCGATGACGAAAATACTTGAAAATGCTTATCAATTTTCACAATTCGTACCGAAGAAGTTTAGACATCCCAATGTATAAGAACATAGAAATAAGAGATTTGTGTGATATTTTATCCTATGCCTGAAATGAGATATGACACAAAGGCAGCAATAATCCAAATCAATCAATATATGAAATTGGATAACTAAAAGGAACAACATTCAGTGTTTAACCCAATTATAAAATGTAATTCAACCTCTTTAATAACAATGGAAAAACCACCAAAGAGGTTTTACTGTATTATATATTTATTAAATAAAATATTTTCCAGATCACCAACGAATTTTATTAAAAATCTTTTTTTTTTTTTAATTTATTGGAAAAATAAAAATTTATGATATCCAATTTTTGCGACAAGTTTTTGGGAAATCGAAATATCTGGAATATCGTTTACTTTAGAATAAAAATATATATTTCAGTTGGCTGATATCCTTTCAACTAGAAAGTTAAAGTTTTTAAAACAATTCACATAAAATCGAATGAAATTCAAAAGTTATGTCGTTGTAATGTGTCAGCAGGTGGAAGGAAGGACAGCATTTGAAATAGGACTAAAAACATTAAATTTTTCGTTATATTTTTATATGTATAGTAAAAAAAAAAAATATTTATAAATTATACTATAGAGAAATCGGATGTGTCTATACTACGGAATCACAAAACCAATCTAAACGTTATGAAGCCAATGAAAAAAAGAAAAATAACGAATTGAAGGTACCAAGGAAGAAAATCTAAAATAGCGATAAATAAAATAATTAAAACGACGAAACAGGATTATAAATTTTCATTAAAAGATTTTCATTTGAAAATGTCAGGACATGAGAAATAAATCCCTTCTAGAGGTTTTCCATTCATTGGACAGAATTCAAAATATTGTATAAATTATTAATTTGGAGATTTTCCCAAAAGATAAAAGTTAGTTACCCGAAAATTTTTGTTGGATTTGTGCCACATTTTTATATTATATTAAAAAAAAAAGTCGGAATAATCAACGGGATTGTGAGTTTCCTTCCCAGAGGATAATCAAAACTCAACTTATTTTTGTGTATTTTTAGCGGGGGCGAGGTTGTTTGTTTTTTCTGTTGATTATTAAAATTCAGGTAAATTTTCCTAGCTTTTAATTTCATCATCATATTCATTTAGTTGTGAAATATTTCACAAGGGAAATTTAGTGGGAAATGTACAATAAAAAAGAAGTCAAAATGTACTATACTGTATTCATACTAGAGGCTCTGCCCCAGGCTTCATAACGCTCACCAACGTCCTTAGTCTTTTTACGAAAATATATGAAAAAAAATAGGTTACGGCGGGTATTCAATGAATTTGAATTATTTAAAAATAATACCGATTTTGAAAATGAGTTTTAGAGATGATTTTTAAATTTATTACATTTTAAGACCACCCACAAACATCCTCCTTAAATTTGATATTTGAAAATATTTTGTTTCAATAAAATATTTCCAATTTTAAATACAAATTCCAAGTTTTATGGTCAAAGTAGGTGTAAATTATTACATTTTAATAATCTAAATAGAAATTATTATCAAAATTTGTATACTTGGGAGGTCCACTCCACAAAAATGCAGAGATTTATGTCGATTGGAAGAAATGTGGGGTTTGTGAACGAGTTTAAATAATGGTGTTGACGAAAAAAAAAGCAATTTTAGAATTTTCAAAATAATTTTCAAGTTTTTTGCTTAAAATTATATAAAAAAAATAGTTGAAAACATGTTTTTGAAAGCAGTTTGAATTTGATAAAAACGAAAAAAGTCTTGACAAAATGATTACCAAACTTGCAACATAAATAAATATATGTTTATCACAGTTATTTATAATGAAAAAGCTTTTAAAAACCAATGAGTTTATTGGTTTCTTCATGTTTTCAATTTCAAAAATAAAATCAATATTTTCATTAGAAATCGATTGACACAAAAAGTAAATAAGTTCAAGACAAATATGGAACTCATCGCCTCAAACCTTGTAGAGCTCTAAAAGCCAAGTAGTAAATGCAGTAAATCAAATTTGGTAATATTAGCTTTACTTGTTTCATGAAAGCGTTATAGGAAACCTAGAATGGTATTTTATGTTTATAGTATAATATCCGCAAAATAAACAAATGCGCAGGTACACCTCTAGGTCCATAATATAACTCTATTCCCCATATAAGAGTTAAGATCCGTGACTATGATTTCTATTTCTATAATTCTTAATCCAAACTATAGATCCTAATATTTCTTAATATAGAAAGAACAGATTCATGTCTTATACAAAAATGTATTTCCACTTAAATAAACTATATTTTAGGTAAATTCTTGTATGAATGTAAATAAATGGAAACATTCTTTTATCAACTATAAAAATTGAACATTATTAAGAAACAGTTTGATATCAACACTTTTGAAAACTAGTTTGTAGTTTTTTTCTCTAGAAAATCTTACTTATACTTTGACAAACTTTTACCCGATCTGTGATTATATATTTTCTTAGAAACATTCATCATGAATCAAGTTTCATGTTTCTTAGACAAATATAAGAAACATACTAGCAACATTTTTTTCAATTTATCTTATTTAAGATAACATAATTTTTTTTTTCATTTATTAATTGTAATCGTGATATATCGCAGTAATATCTAATTTTTAATTAAACACAATTTTATAGCGAATGAATTTTGATTGATTATAGTGTCCTCATTCTTTACATTGGTTAATTATAAAAGTACAACTCGAAAGGCTTATGTTCACTTAGATATATATATGCATATTAATATGATTCAAGATAGCATTTTAAACGATACGATATGTGGAATAGTATACTCGTAAAATCTCTGAAGTCAGCATTTATAGATTAATTCGTTGGTTATGACTTAATTATTACCTTTAAACTGCTTTTTGCACGTTTTATACACGTCAAATAATGTAGAACTAATGCTTTAATGCTTTACTAATTCATACAAGTATAAGCCTGTATAGTATATAATATATACAACTATTTGCATTTGGAAAAATTTTATAATTGAAATAATTATATTTGATGGTTTGGCAGATCGAGTTTTTTAATAGTTTCTTCACATATTACTAAATAACAACAATATTAGTATAATTTCTTTAAAAATATGATCTTTTCATGACATCAGAAATCAGATTTTGAATAAGATTGAACAACATTCCACAGAATATATTCTTTAAGGAAAACTTCTATTTCAGATAAACTATTTTATCATCTCATATCATATCAAATTAAATTCAATTGAAGCGGGGTAATTTTGTTGATTGGTCGTATATTCTAGAAAATGCATTTCGATCACCATTAAGACCAATATAAAAGTACAGAGAAGCCACAAAACTTAAATTCGTCTAAGTATTTTCAGTGACAGTAAAAGTTCAAGTGGTCACCACTTTTAAAGACCAATCAACTTAATAGAGGAAGTTTTTAGTCCTCTCAATTCAATATGTGAAGCAATTTTTATGTACATTATAAAATTATTCAATTAATTCCAGTATATTGGGAAAAATAAGAAAAACTACTTGACCAAAGTCTACTCATTTTGTTACAACATTTTTAGTCAATATTTCTGGGTACGATGGCTAATAATGCTTTTGTATTAAGATTTGCTCTCGTATCAATAGCACTACATTCTCTGAAGAAGGTACAAAATATGATATATTCACCCTTTTCTCGAATAAAACAATCAGTGTACTTTGGTTGAAGAGACAAACCAAAATAATCAAAGTAATCAAGGCAACAGATACGTTTCTTAACAAAAATTCTATTCCCTTGTCAACAATGAAGAATTCCTTTTTTTTTACATATCCAAACAACAAGTTATCAATTTTTGAATTCATTCTAATAAAACGAAAATCATTTTCCGAAAAGGAAAACATTTAAAAAGAATATCATTCCCATCCATAAATCCCTGATAAAACTATATGAGAAAAAAATTATCATAATTATTATTAATATAAAAAAAAAAGGACAAGTCATAGCCTAAGGATCCAATCTTAAGAGTCATGTCCTTACAATTAATTTTCCGAATGTCGCTCTACATTTTTGCCATTGTTTCTAATCATTTTGCTTGTATCGGCCTGAATATATCTCTATTATTATTATTTCATTTCTTAACATATCCACTCGAATATACCATCTAATAAACTAACCCATAAGAAAAGCATGTTATCCATATCTTATCGTGTCCTTCATTCCTATTAATGATTCTAAACAGTCATTTCTATCCCATAAAAACTTCCTCTTACGTTCTTAGACATATGTAGATATGAAATCGTAACAATTGGAATATGCCGTTTAACAGACACAGAGTAGTAACTCTTTTTCCCTTTTCCAAATATGAAGTCGGTCATGATGATATATATTTTCTTACTTTGGTCGCGACAGAGTTTATTGTTCCAAGAATGGTTATACATATTTTTGTTGGAGTAATGTCTTGACTCTTCTATACGAACAAAGCATACACAAATTTTTACCATTTATTGTCTTCTTTGGAATTTATGCGACTAGGTAGAATATTGTTTTACGGTTTTTGCAACATATGCAACCAACAATTTACTTCAATATAGAAGGTGTCAGATAAATTCCATGTTATTCAATACAAACTTAATAAATACAACTAGAAATATAAAAGGACTATAGTAAAAACAAAAATGAAAGCACTTAGAAAAAAATTCCTAAAAAGATAAAAAATAGTATGTAATGCTTTTAATATTGTCTTGGTTTTATTTTTAATAGAATACAGCAGACTACATGAAAGAATATTTTTAAGATAATCGCGCATTTAGGAAAGATTTTCGTGTATAGTTGAAATAAAAATAACCGACAAATCGTTTATGTAATAATAAAAATTATAGGAGAGAGGTGAGGCTTTAAGTTTTCCTGTTAAGATCATCGAAATTAAAAACAAGCCAAAAATTATCCTGGATAAAATAATATTAGGTTTAAGAGTACAACAACAATTCAATGTAAAATCTTGCTCTGCTCTGGAGCAGCTAGTGCAAAAAATAAGCCAACATAATAATATCTTTCCTTTCTTAAATGATGAAGAACTGTGTCTCCCAATCGTCGGTTTGAATGGGAAAATTATCCACAAGCTCTTTTGTATAAAAAGTTCCTAACCAATCTTTTCTTTCCAGTCATGACGCAAATGATCGTTATCATCACTTGATCTATAATTAAGAACAAACATAGTGTTGTATGAATACTGGTAAGCCTAAAACAAGATGTTGCATTCCACACATTCTCCTAAAATTTTCTTTAAATTTAAATGGAAACCGTTGTTAATAATATCATAATGAAAACGATTTTTCACGATAGTAGTAATCATAATAATTTTACAGTCATAAAATATGATGAAAATTTTCATTTAATTATTATCATCAAAACCATTAAAAAAAAGACTAAAGAATAAATTATGAAAAACGTTTTTCACAAATAAAAATTTTCATTTTTATTCTTGAGGAATTATTTAAAAGGTTGTAAAGAAAAAAAAATGAATTAATGAGTATCAAAACATAATTAATTATTTAGAAAAAATATAAGTACTTTTTTCCATGGAAAAAAAAATGAGTAAAATTGATTTATTTCAACATTTAAAATGAATTCTTAGCCAATCTTCGAGTTTATGATGAAAATAAATTTTCATAATAAACAGTTTTATTAATTATAGTTTTTCCTGGATCTACGCGGGTGTGTTTTATTATCATAATAATGTATGAAATTGTCATTGAAAAAAAAAGAATAAACAGAAGAATATACAATTTTTGTTCGCCTGTCTGTTATAACTCAAAAACCTCTCTTCTAGGAGAATATAAACACTTTACTTCCAACTGTTTAAATTTATATTTAACAATATTAAATTAAAACGGAAATAGCAGTGTTAAGTCACACCTTTAATTATTAATAATAAAGAAGAAAAAGATGATTCGCAGAAATATAAGTAAAAACCTTGTTCTGTTCAGAACTCTCAATTGGGTACTCTTTTAAACGCGATCGGCTTAAGAATATAATTTCTTTCCCATATGTGAATATGTAACTACAATTTTCAATACTATTTTTTTGTGTGTTATTTCCATGGTCAATCACCTCAAACTATTTTGAATACAAAAGAGAAGTTTAAAGACGGTTTTGTATTTTTCTTCTTCTTTGGAAGCCAAGGTTATCCCCAATGCCTACAGTTGTTCGCGCAAAACCAAAGAAAGCATAACTTATATGTTTTATATATGTACATATATTCAAGTATTTTTCCTTCAATGGCTTTTCAACATGCATACCCATTTTATTTAGCTTCATATTTTTCTTAGCGATTTCTATCATTGATTCAACCAACTCGTTTGACTTTAGTGGTTAAAAACAATTCTTATAAATATTGGGAACAGAAAATTCATGGTAAACTGAACGACGACGACGAAAGAAACCACAAAGTTTTCTTAAGTAACTAAGTGAGTAACGTCAGTCCAATTGAAACTATTTTCATGGTTTTATAAGAAAAGATTTCATATATATATATATAATATGTAAAACTTGTGAGTTTCATACACAATAAGCAATTTGTAGTCCAATGTAAGAAGAAAAGAACTTGTTTTCTTATAATATTGGTATTTTTAATATAATAAAATGAAATCTTTGAATTTTTTTTTTTTTTCTTTTTATTCCACCAACATGTATGTAATACTTATATGGTGTTTCCACATATAATATGTTATTTCATGGGTGGAGAGAATTTTTGTATAATAATAAACCCGAAAGCGCATATAAGAAAACGATTATATATATATATATATATATACGACGATCGACATGATGAGGACAACAAAAGATAATAATGCATAAGCCTTATCGAAGATACCAAAATCCCAATTGATGGATTGAATTATAGTTGCGAGGAAAAAATTAATAGGGACCTTCATTATACGTCATTATGATCATAAATTTATTCTCAGATCAGTTATATCGATAGTTCGTACTATATATAATAATTTAGATGCATAACTATGCTGCTTTTTTTCATAATGAAACTTGCAGAATTTCCTACTTATATACGTCGCGTATTTTTTTAAGAAAACCGTTGATAACACCGACAACAACGACAATGATGACGGTAACGACAACGTTAAAAATCAGACACATATATCGTTAAGGAATTAGTTGAAAAGATTGGATTATTCACTTGAGTTGGATTCTTAATATGGGTTTCGTGGACACAGAAAAAACAGGCAAAATTTCATATAGTATTGAAAACTTGTATTTAATATCATTATTTTTTTTATTCTTATTATTATGACTTTTAATGAATTGTTTTCAAACGAAAATATTTTCGTTTATGGTCAGAAGCTTTTTTTTTACTGTTTGGGATATGTATGAAAAACAATTACATCTTAATTTAACAATTAATTATAAAAACATGTTTTTGTGTTGAAAAGGAATAAAAAACATAAATAAATATGTATTAATTTCTTGGTAAAAACTATATCTAAAGTTCAGGTCGTTTGATTGCAACTGTTTTTTTTAGAATGCAATTAAAAAAAGAACAAAAAGGCCTCTGTTTCGAAAAGTATCTGTCCAATGAAATAATATGAAAGGACCATTTCATAATTCACAAATATTACTCCAATGAACTGCACAATACAAGAGAGTTCTTTTCATTTATATATAAAACTTGCCAGGGAGGCAGGCCATCAATAGCTGACAGAAAATGTACGAAACAAATGAAAATACTTCATTTTAGATTTACGTAAACATAAATTTAATACCGACCTAACATAAACATAGCAGCATACGAACCAATCTGGTACTTGAAGAGTCATAAGTCCTGAATTTATTTCGGTTACTAACTTACAACCATAGTTTTTGTACAAACTACAATTTAAAATACTTCACAAAATTCCATCTTATTTTAATATAGATAGATGATAAACAAACTTGGTAATTTAATGAGATTTTCTGAAGTTGCTTTTTCCTATAAATGAACTTTAGAGAACACGCTATAATATCGCTATAGTGAATGAAAAATTCTATAAAATTTCAGTGTAATGAATATTTCTATAGAAAATGTTAATTTCATAGAAAATTTCTACCGTAATGAAAGAGTTCATTGTGCGGGTGGGTTGGTGATGGGTTAATGTAAATATACGTGTCAGATGGAATGAGAAATTTTTATTTAATTTAAAACAATTGTTGGGTCATAATTTAGACTAGACAGAAAGATTAAAGTCGGATTAGGATTTAACGAAATTCTGTTGACCCTTTTAGATAAGATTTTTAATTTCATTGTAGTACATACTTATTTTATAACATTTCAAAATACTATACAATGTTTTCCGTTCAATCAACTTATTTTCTTTGCACTTGAAATATATTTCATTTTAACAAAATTACATTTTATAATGAGATCAAACAAATTAATCTAAATTAATAATTATTCAAGTTATAGAATCGAATATAAAAATGCCATTAAAGTAATTACTCTAATGGATTCTAAGTTGCGTAATTATTAAAGAAAATAGTTCAGTGCACTAATTCACTTCAAACATATTTGTTGGAGAAAATTTTAGTTTATAGTTTGTCGAGAATTTCAATTATTTTGAAAGTTTTTTAGAGTAAATTAAGATAAATTACGAAAATTGGTTATTAGAGGTTTTTTTTTGTTTCTTTCTAATAGAAAGAATATTTCAATTTCGGTTCACTGAAGTGCAACATGATTGGCAAAACTTTTTTTTTGTTCACACATTTAAAGAGAATTATAACACAGGAACAAAAACATTAATCTTTGAACCATAAACAACTGTTTTTCTTTTCAAACCAATTGCAACCAAAGAGCAATTACACTAAATCAGATTATATCCCATCAATCCCCAAAATATATAACAAACATAAATAATTTAAATAACATAAATATAATTGCAAACATAAATAAGAATACATTTTTCATTTTTCTTTTTGTTCAAATCTGTAAAAATAAATCAAAACAAATTTATTTGTTAAAAAAAAGGAAGACGTTGTAGGATTTTCCTGTCTTTTCTATTCGCAAAAGGTAATCGCAAAAAATTACATTAAAAAAAAAAAAACAGTGAAGCCCACCAACTGTTCCTGGAGGGTTTTTCTATAGCCACATTTTTTTTAATCTTGATTTGAAACATCAAAAAGACTTCGGTAATACCGCCTTAAGCTTTTGTTGATAAAAATCAAAAGACATAACCGCCTTATTATATCAGTTTTTTTCTTATGAATATTTCTATTTCTATATCAAGCTTATAATAGAAGGATCTTAATGTGGTTTTTCAGTTCAATTATTAGTCCCCCCCCACCCCTCTGAAAAGAAAAAACCTACTCATTTATGAAAAACTCAAACCGATTTTTACTTACTGATCATCATTTCTTGTTCGCATATAATCAGAAGATCAAATCTTTATGGAAGCCAACAAAGAAAATCAACTAAGCAGGTGTTATGATCTGGTTCTTTTATATTTTCGTCTTTAGAAATAATTCCAAGAAAAGAAAAATCCTTCAAAAGCGCTTTTCAAACAATACACATGAGCATAAATAAAGATCAGTCTTTAAAATTTTGTTAAAAGAAATGAATTCGAAACTAAAATTGTGCATTCCGTATGCGTAACCAGATTCATACAGCGACATTGAATTTGTATAGGAAACAGGAATCTATTCAAGATTTTAATTTTAGTTTAGCATTTGTTAATACATTAGAAATCACTTAGAACCACGATCTCGATTGTTATGCCATCATTCGGCTGTTAACAACAAAAAATACAATCAGGAAATTCGATACAAAAATTTTGTCCTTATCCGTCGGAATTTTTAGACTCCATAACTACTTCAGTAGTATAAATCCTGAAACCCGAATTCTTAAAAAAAAAAACACGGTTAGAAATAGGTCATTTTCCCCTTTCGATTCGTTATTATTTTGGTACTTAGAAACTAGAATTTCAGATGAAGCACGTCAAGTACGTTGTTTTATTTAGATGCACTTTCAGACGCCTTTTCAAATGTTCCTTTTGAAGAAATAAAAGCAATATCCATTGAAAACTCAAGAAATGCTCTTCAAATCCTATAGATTTCAAAGGACGACAAACATCCGGTCACTGGTAAATCAAGAAGAATATTATGAGACAATTTCATATAGTGAAAATTTTGAGCAGACCTCAGTTTAGTACATACATATACTTAGAAAGCGATTTATGCCATGCGTAGAAGTTCATCAATTCCTATTCGGATTTATTTTCATACGTAACTGTCATACCGTAACCATTATTATCCAACTGGGAATCAAACCATATAAGTAAAAAGGTGGATGTACAAGCGACCGATCTTTGCTTGGATGTTTTCTTGCACACTCTTTGTAATACCTGAATTTCGTGATTATTCTAAAAATACTTGCTTTTTTCCCAATCAATCGTCTTTTTTCTTTCTTTTTTCTTTCAAAAGATACAATATGATCAAACAATTGTATGGCTTCGTATAAAACTGGTTTTGATTTTATTCATTGTATTCAAACCTTGTTAGATTGAAATAATTTTCTTTAGATACAAAATTTGTATTAAAAATGGATTATTTTAGAAGGAAGGATCATTGAACAAGATTTCTGAATTTCTGTGTTTTTTAAAGAAATAACAAATTGCTATTATTAATTTAATTTTTTAGTTGAACATTTGATAATATACCATCAAAATTAGGTATCAACATAATTTTTGGCATAAAATTATGAATTTATCACCAAATGAGAGGTATTTTAAAAGCGTAACATAATTAATTTGAAAACTTTGGAATTAACTCAAAATTTCAGACACAGTGTCTTTTTTTTTTTACTATAAATAAATCATTTTCTTACTTTATATCTTTTTTGTTGACTAAAATTTGGCTAAAGCGCTACTAAAATAAATCACCTTCTTTTGAAAGAAAATAGTCCAAAAAATCTTGCAGTATTTTCAAAAGAAATTTGTCGAAAATACTATAAAATTCGAATTTTACAGTGTTTTTTTTTTTTGTTTTTCATTTTTCATGTGTTTTCAAAAGACGAAATATATTTTTATGATTTTGAATAAAATTTATATAAAGTGATATGAAAAATTGGTTTATCTTCTTTCTTCCATGACAAGACATTTAATAAATTTTGGCAGATTTTAAAAAAAAAAGCATGATAAAATGTCTTCTTTTAAATACAGTGGAACCTCTCAAAGTATACATACGTCAAATATGCTGCTTGAGGAAGGGATTCAGTCTAACTTTCCTTTGAGAATCTGATCGGTAATTATCCAAGTGATTAGTAAAAGTGATTGAGAATACAGTTCGATTTGAGAACTTGATCAGTGATTGAATCGAAGTGATTTTGAAAGTGATTCATTAAAGTGTGTTTACACTGCGTAAAAGAAAAGAACAGTTTCAATCAAATATTCAAGAATTCAACAATAGAAAGCTTAGTTTCAGAACAGTAACTTTTTAATGCACTTCTTCTAAATAAATGAATTTTATTAATAATTATTAGAAATAGTATTTGTCTGTTGTTGGTAGTTAAATTGTGATTAAATTAATTTTGTGGCAATTAATTATTGATAGACAAATATTTTTAAAAGTAATTATTATTTTCAAAATATTGTAAATAAAGTTTAAAATTGATTATTTTGAACATCGAACTGCGTGATAACACGTATAAAGCAAATTGTAAATTCAATTCGCATATTTTTATAAAAAGCGAATACCTATCTTCTAGAAAAAGTTAACGTTCTTTGGTGCTGTTTTTTTTGGCCTGGGTTATAACGAAATGTTTTTTTTAGAAAGATTCTATTAAAATTCAAAAAACGAATTTATTGTTGCCAAAAAGTGTTCAACTACGAATTCTTTATATCCAGCGCGACTTTAAGAAAAAGTACTTTGGTGAAAAAACTTCGTCATGGTCAAAAGAGCGATATTCTTTTTACATCAATTTTTCTTTTTTCTTTTAAAGAAATTACCGGATAAAATGCACGAAAAAACGATAAAAAAATTTATTACAAACAAACTTTTTGATGGATAAAATTTCATGTTTATCTTTTTATATGTATATAGAATAACGATCGAATAGAATTCTCCGACGTGAAGATACCTTTCCCGTACAATAACATCACCCACAGCTATATCTTATGAGTTGGAAATTTATAAAAAATTTAAGAAATTAAACCTAAGAAAACACATATACTTATGAATAATTTAAAAATATTCATAAAAAATAAAAGTTCTTCTTCGTTTAAATACTTTTTGAAAATGTTAAAATGCCGCAATTCCTGTCCAAAAAGAAAAAAATTTTAAAAATATTCTTAAATTTGGTTCATATTAAACAAAATGGAGGATTAAATAAACACTCCCGAAAGAATTAAAGCTATAAAAACTTGAGAGTTTTTATTTCGATATTAAAATTTTCGTTTTAAAATAAAAATCCCTTTTTTTTCTGAAGTCTTGACAAAAAGAATTTTAGCGACAGAATTTTATAGTTTAATTAAAATATGTTTTTCTACAAATTAAATTAAGTAGAAAATAGAAAATAAAATAAAATAAAATATTTCAGTAAAACACTTCTTTTTTTAATGATCCTCATTAAAATAATAACATGACGGAAATGAATATTTAATTTTTTATTTTATTATGTTTTTCACCTGCTAATTATAAAATCTATGTGCAATCAAAAAGAACACCTTTTTTTGTTGAAGTTGAGGTGAGTTTCAAAGTCCCTAATAAACTTTTAGTAAAATGGTCTTACCTTTTATATAAGGAGTAATTTCATATATTTAAATAGTTCAAGTGAAACCATAAAAGTTCTATGAAATATAATACAATCGCTAATAACAGGCAAAAAAGAAAAAACCTTCATCGCAGTATGATGTTTCTTAGAAATCATTAAAAAAAAACTGATATACCTAAATCAAGTGGATAACATCAAAAGTCATATTCTTGTTAATCGAAACTCTTAATTTTTTTTTTTTTGGTATTAATAAACTTTTCTCGAGTAACAAACTCGCATATGAACTTTAAACGTACGAAATTGAAACGAAGGCAAAAAACAATTTTTACTGTCCTTTATATGGCCTTAGTTTTCCCTATATTTCTTTCATGAAACTTCTATGTGGTAATTGAAGTCAACTACTGTGTCTGCTGCAAACGGGAAACAGATATCCCTTCTTTAATTTTATATACAAAGTTTCATTAATCGATCGATATTTATTTAGGAATGCTATCATAATGGTATGCGAATTTACGCGGGCTTTTATTTCGACGCAGTGACGTTGCAGTTATGCGAAGTACATATACGTAGTTGTTACTTATTTGTAATTTGCCAGTAGTGGCAGAAAACTACCTGTGACATTGATTGGTAGCGAGTTCAACGTTTGCCGGGGATACTAATAATGTCGATGTATTTACGGTATATACTCTTAGGAACACAAATTCGGAAATTGATCTTAAGTAGCGAAATTGAGTATGAGGGATTGCATAAATTGCAAAATTTCAAATTAGCTGAGAGTCCGTTGAAAAGCAGTACCAGACCCTTGTTGGTGACTTGAGATTCATTTCATTTCCCGAAGATTTCGTTTTCCTATTTGATAAGTTATTGCAAAGATGCAAGTACCTACTTCTATTGTAGTAACTCCAGCTAAAATCTATGATATTTTATTATTATGATTGATGGTTTGAGTGTCAGCACTATTCTAATCCTACGACGTTGTCCACTTTCCAAATAAAATTGTGTGATAGTATTAGTTGAAAATAATTGCTATAAACAATTTTTGTTACAAATTTAAGTATGGATTTGTCACTTGCGGATATTTACTAATTATATAAGTACAGAGAAGAATATAATGACTTAAATATACATTCTAAAAGTAGCTCCATTCATAAGAACTCACCTTTTACTGAATGGAGAAATACTTAGATGTGTAAATATATTGTGTACAAAATGTGCTAATATACTCATATACTGTATGTTAATTTTTTTTTTGTGGCAGGCAAGTCTTTTGATCATTATTATGTTTGTTAGTTCATGTGAAAAGGTATTGTTCCAATGAAAGCTTTAAGAGGATATTGTACACACATGGGTTGTACAACATAAACCAACCTTTGCTTATTACAAGATGATATGTGCATATGTTGCAGGAACTACTTGAGTGCACTCTCAATTATTCAAATAATATGGTAGACACATGTGTGTTGCTTGAAAATTAACGTTTTCAATGAAAATTTTGAAGATCATAAAGAAAATATAAATATTAATTTAATAACTTTTGCTAAGTATGTAAATTTTTGGAGAGCCATATTTCACAAATTTTAGTATAGGTATGGTAATTTGGATGAAAATCAACTAATTTTGAATATTTGTTGAATGAGAGATGCGTGTCTGTTGTATAGTGTCCCAATTATTGATATACAATTGTAGTATAAATTCATAAATTAAGATTATATCAGGAAATTTCTTATTGTATTAACATTTTTCTATGCTATCCTTAAAAAGTGTTTATAACAAAAACTGGCGATAATTGGGACACTCTTTCATAATTATTTAATTTTTGATTTTAATTTTATATTTGTCCAATTATTCCATCTGTCAGAACAGAACTAATATTTAAAGCAAATAATTACCAATTTCAAAATATTACATTAAATAATATTTTAACAGAATAAAAATAAATATGAATGAAGTACGAAAAAATAAACATCCACGCAACGTTATCACCCTCTAAAAATAGGAGAACGATGATTGCCATCCGCTATCATGGGCGTATTTAAGGATTTCACCCTTCAGATTTTATTAGTTTAGGCTCAAATCTATCAGTTAAAGAAATAAATATGTAATTTAAGCGGTTTATATTTCCTATATAAATATCCCAGCAAAGGAGCGAAAAAAATTGTATTTCATATCATATAATATTGGATAATATAGGAAAAATTTCTTCATTGAAGATGATCCCATTTACGAGTATGAATGGTATAGGATTTCCATTATGAGTATATAAATGAGGGTAAAAATATCTAGGCAAAAATATAGATTTCTGAAGTCGGAATTGAAATAGGAAAATTTCAAAGAAAAATGTTAAAACATTTGGAATAGCAATTTCAAGGAAGAGCATTTTCATTGTGAAGACACAAACATTGAAGGTTTTGCTTTTATAAACGAGTATGTCTCATCTTCCCAAGAAATACAAACCAAGAAATTGGCTTCCAAGAAAAGGGAAGAGATATATTCTCAATCAGCAGCCTACTTTTTATATTGAGGAAATTAATATCCGTTCTGTTTCGACTGAATTCTTTTGTTTTTTCTTTAAAAAAAACAATTTAACGTCATAAGCAATTTCTTATCTTTATACTTATATATATCTACGTAGTTATCAGAAATTTATTCATTATAATTTTCTTCGGGCTATTTCGATGGTAAGATGTCATAAACCTTATCACACACCCAAAACTATTCATTCATTAAAAGTTATTTGATCTTCGTTCATAACCACACCTTTAACTCTCTTCAATCACAACAAACCATAATTGTTACTTCAAGACCATACCCAGAACGACGACGACATTTTATGACATACAGACTCCATGAATATATAACTGGTTTACTAAATATTTATACAGAGTGTTTCTTAAATTAAATAATATTTAATTTTCCATGTAGGACTGAGAAGAGCGATAATATTTAAAATATGAAATGTAATTTTTTGTTTGTTTCATCTTTTTAACTACTTCAAAAACTCTGATATTTATGAGACATCCTGTATAAATATAATCATAATTTATAAACTCCATCATAATTATTGAAGTAAAACAAAAAATAAAAAATAAAGAAAATAAATTGAAATCTTTTGACTGAATCTTAATTTAAAGCCCACCAAATACCCAACGACACGACAATAAAGACTGCTTTTTGTTGTTTTAAAATTTCAATTCCATTTTATTGAGTTGTGTACTTTTAAAATTCATTGCGCATGCAAATGATGTTTTTCTTTTAAAGATCAGAAAAGAATCGTATTTGAAAATGCGTGCCCATATAATAACAATTACTATAAATCATATAGAAACTTAAAATCGGTTTATAGCCGATTTTTTAATAGCCGCCTAGAAATGCTAGAAATGGGATGTACGTAATTAATTTTTTAGTTCTGAGAGAAAAATAATCAAAATTAATAATATTTTAATGTTTTAGGTCTGTTTTATTTGCCACTTGCTCTGGGGTAGAGCAAATTTCTACATTGAAAACAAAAACAACAAAGGAGGAAATCTATACTACTTTCAGACCAAGTGCAACTATCACATCCGAAATTAGTTCAGTTTTCTCCCATAAAAAGTGTATTAGCTAAACATTTCTCATTTCATTACAATATGGTTGCTAAACAGTTCTACAAATATTTGAATTAAAACTTTCTCCTACTCCTGCTCGTTTTATTTGCCACTTATCCTGCTCCAGGGTAGGGTATGGCAAATAAAACAGACCTATTGTCTTATATAATTTATACTCTTACAACTTTTTTGATTCTGGTCTAATTTAAGGAAAGGCGGACACCTGAAAAGGAAAACATATTTCGAAATTTTTATTCAAATCAGTGAAGCTAACTGAAATTTGAAAACTAAGCGAAAAAAAAACGACAAAACTTTTGTAAGGATTTTTTGCCGAAATACAAAAATATTCAATTATACCGTTGTATTGTTAGAATCAATATCGTCTTTATAGGAAAAGGGAAATTGAATGGTTTAATGGGTTTGTTTTAGGAAACTTGGTCTCCATATTTCACAATTATATATTTTTCTAAACCAGCCAATTTTGCTCATTTGCCATATCTTTCTATACTGTTCTTCGATCGATTTTACTGAAATTTAACAAAATAATCAAAAATTAAAAAAAAAACGACAAAATTTTCTGGTCATGTTGGTTTTTGTTTCTAACTTTGTTTCTACTTTACCGAGTTGATGACTCCAGTGCAATACCATATCAAGTTATGAAACTCCCAATAGATAACTCCACTGAACTAAAACAGTACGTTTTTGAATTATGGTATAGGTAGACAGATGAACGGACAGACAAACGAACATGCAAAAATTTAAATAATTTTTAAATTCCTACACATTATAGTGTCCTGAGATCATTCTGCGATGATTACTTCTCAGCGTTACAAATGTACTGACATAATACCATTTCTGGTTATACTAACATAGGATATAATAATTACGGCACCACCATCATAGTGATACTAACATCCGTCACACATCTTCAATATTCATTATTTATCCTCTTTTCCTCCGCCTTTTTGATGTTTTATTTTATTGAAAAAATGTAACTCTAGCTATATCTAATTTGGAAGTTTATAATCGCGACAAGAAAAGAATATAAAACTATAAACTAAGAAAACATGATGGCGAGCCCAAACAACGCATACCTTACCTCTATAAAAAAACAACTGGTAGCGGATTGCATTTAAAAATTGAAATTCGGTTTGTTGATTAATTTTTAACTCCTTTTGTGGTGTGTGCTTTTAACACGTTTATATTTTTGTATTCTGTTTACTTTTTATTTGTAAAACTTGTAAATTTTTACCACAAAAGCAAATTCAGTTACAAGACAAAAATGTCTTTCAAATTAGTCATTACCGCGGCTGTACACTAAACATACATATTTACTTAGAGAGGTTGTTTACGTGCGCACGCATAAAAAAATAAGCCTTAAGTAATTAAGCTCAAATAATTTTACGACATTTTATAGGAAAGGAAATATTGTGTACTTTATACTAAAACCAAAAAAGGCATGATGTTATTCTTTCTGTAATTTTAAGACCTAATAGAATAAAATTTTTGTTTTGTTTTAATGATTTTAAATTCATACTATTCCTAGGTTTTGATAACAACACATAGTTGTCAAATATATAAAAAAAAAAACACTAAAGAGAAAGCCGACATTTTTATGATATCCCAAACACTTTTTACGAACTTATTTTTCATTCCCTATTTTTAGTTGTGACAAAATGTCATTGCACGATATGACTTTACATAGCCTTGGGGAAATTGTACATAAAGTCTATGATAAGTGTTATAAAATAAAATAGAAGAAAAAAAATTCTTCTTTTAATGATATTAAAACTCCATTTTCAAGATAACTTTTATGACCTCAAACTGAACTGAGTGTAATGAGAACGTTTTTGGGTTATAGAAAAAGATTGTACTCGTTATAGTGTTATATTTCCCCAAAAAAACAAGAAATAATAAAAATTCGATAAAAAAGGTGTTATTGAAAATGTTACGATATATGATCTTCAAAGCTTTTTACTACAAATTTCCTTCTTATTGATACGTAATTTTAATTTTAAAAACTCTGACAAAAAAAACAATACTACAGAAAAATTGAATTAAAAAAGCTTATTTCAACTAAAAATTTGAAAAAGTAAATTTCAACATAAATACAAAACTGAAATGTTGATGAACTCTTGATAAACATGTTTTTAAAACTTCTTAGCTTCTAAAAGAAAAAAATATATTTTGGAACATGTAAATCGATCGCGAAATCAATAACTGATCAATATTCTACTTATTTATATCTTTTAAGATCTTATAAAGACTTCTTAAGATATGTTTTTTTTTTCTTTCTAGAACTGAAATTTTATTTAAATCGCCTGATTTTTTGGCATTTATTGAACCCACAGCTGGAACCGGTTAATAAAACATTTTTTAAAAAAAGTGTCTGTTATAAAATGTATTTGCGAATTCTATTTACGAATGTAATTGGTTTCGTTCCTATGTTGGGGTCTACCATATACACGTCATTCTCATAAATTTATTATTATGATCGATCTGTATCTATAACTTTGTGTTTTGGGTCCTGTAGACCGTTTTTGTAAATATACTATCAGGGAAAAAAATCTTAAATAGAATTCTCGAATGTCATAAAATATATAAAAAATTGTCGTTCGCATTTAAAAAGCACTTCTGAATTGGCGCCAGTCGTTTATTTTATGTTCGGTTTTTACATATACCTAACGCAGGTTATTGTTTTTGAATTGCAACCCTAGCCGAAATATGAATAATTATAAAGTAACCCAAACTAGAGAATAAAAACATCAACCCATTAGATCAAAGCAACAACAATTGCATTGAAATGAGCACGTGAAAAGTACATCATGGACTCTTAAACTAATCTTCTGGACACTTATTGCGTTTTGATGTGCATAAAAAATCATATTCATATTTTTATGAATCTAAAATCGAAATCGAAAGAAAATTAACCAGGCAGAGTTAGGAAGTTGGGATACTTTACTCATAGTTTGCTATAACTGTGTTGAACTGAGTTTTTAGAGTACACGTACCTGGTGGAACAATTCCTGGTTTTCACATTGTCATAAGAAATGTTCTATCGACTTCATTTATTAGTGAAAAGATTTGTATATCGGAGAGCTAGCCAATCTTACTCTCGACATAGTTAAATTCAAGGATCAATGTCCTATTAAGAAGCCCACAAGGATCTTCTAGCTTTACATTAGTAATACATAAATAAAATCAATCATTTTATTTGAGTTTTCCAGTTTAAATGTAAAGAAAAACATAACTAATAGAATTCATTTAAAACGCAAACATTTCATTTCAACAATATTCAGAGTAAACGAAAATATGATGAAAATAATTTTTCTTTGATGTTTAAAAATATTATATTTTTGTATATTTTTAAGATATTTCGTGGATAAACAAAAATTTTGAAAATGTGAAATTTTCTTGATTCTAAAATTTCTTTAAAAAAAAAAAAGAAAAAATCTTGATATTTATATTCAGCAGTTAATCATTTTATTGTAAATGTTTGCTCTTGGATTAAATTGATTCGCAAAGAAATACATCAACTAACAAGACAAGACACCAAGGACTTTGCTCTATTAATTCCTTAAGAAGTTCTTTTCAACCTGAAAATTTCTTATCATCACAAAATTTTGTTAACTTATTTACCGACATCATTTTTCCTCAAGGGAATTTTTTTTTTTTGGTTCACTTCAAGAAAATTTTGTATTCAATTCTCGTTTCTCGTACACACAGTGTAAGTTTTACTAATTATATATTTCTAAAATGTATTTAAGCATTAAAATAAATATACACACGTCATCTGAGGAGTCTTGTCCTTTAAGCTAAACGTCGAGACGGATACAATATCAAATTAAAAATACCGAAATCCAAACAGAAAAGTTAACTACCAACAAATATTATGAGAAATAAATGGAAACTAATGAATGGCGGGCATATGTTGCATGTCACAAACAGTGGCGTGCTTTGAATTTGTTATTTGAACAATTCCATTGATTAATTCATTTAGGAAAAAAAAAATAAGAAATAGATATTTTGTGTAATTATTATTACCATTGATTCATTAGTTTTCTTTCTAGTTAATTTAATCTATTTGAAAAGAATAGAATAGAAAACTAAATTTAGGAAATAAAATTCTTACAAGGAATTTTTCCATTTACACGATGAACATTTATAAAACAACAACAACAAAGGCAGTTTCAAATCCAACAATTTGTCACCATATACATATGTAATTTCTAGAACCATCAAGAATTGATTATCAATCAATATTCGGTGACATATGAAAATTCAAATGATTTAACATATGACTTGAATACACTATAATCCATCATCATAGAACTCTCTGTATAGGATAAATATTTCTAGATTTTATCGAAGTGATCAATCTATGAATCCATTAGTCTGAAGTGTAATTGACCGAATCCATATTCTGTCTGATCACATAGTGACTACTTCAAAAAAAAAATAAAAATAGAATTGATATTCTGACGAATAGTTCTGTAAATATGAATTTTTATGGAAATTGAGTTCGTAACAATTTTTAAACACCAAAACAACTAAAGGAAATTCTGTCATAAATTGTGCTAAAAAAAATTGCATTATATAAATAAGAAAATAGTGAAATGTATCCTCGCAACAGGAGGTATTTATTATAAAATTATATATAAAGAAACCTTATTCAAGGCACAAACAAGTATCTTTATTCAAAAATTTATTCACAAAATTTTTTCGTTTTTTCTTCACTTACCTTCAACTTTTGCCAATGCTAACACCGAAATAGTTTGTAATGCTGGAATAGCCCAAGCAGCCAAATGGAAGAGATGCGATTTATTTTCGATGGCTTCATGTCCCCATTTAAGACCGGCTGCCAAGAACCAAGCCAATGCTAAACAAGACCACCAAGCAAATGCAGCCATACAACAAAAATACAATGCCATAAAAAGAACTGTACAAGATGTTGATTGACGATGTCCCTGTTATATCGAAAACAAAAAATGTTTTTTTTAATTTCAATATGTAAGAATGAAATTAATATAATTAAATATTCACCTGTGTTATTGTTGACATCATCTGTAATCGACCTAAACGTATTGGTGGAGGAAAAGGTTCACGACATGCTACAGAATCGCCGGCACCCAATCCAGCAACATACGCACAACCGACAACTAAATAACATACTGCTAGAAAAACGATTGCGCGTTCTGGATAACGGAAACGCGACGAATCAATTAAGAATGTTAGCACCTGAAAGCATATAAAAAGAGAGTTAAAGTTTTAAACATATATTTAAATATTTTTAGAGAAATATTTTAAAGTAAAAGAAAATTATGCGCCATTTTTAAAAGACTAACTAATTCACGCGTCATTTTGAAAATGTTTCAATGCCCATAAACTAAGGACGAAACTTTTATTACTTCATATAAAATTCGAGTACATTTTTATGATATTTCAATTTTTATATGCCAACAAAAACTATAAATGTGTTTTCTTTGGGATAGCATACACACTGTGTTTTTGGAAGAGGACCTGTCATCTTGAACTTTGATTAGGCCCATAAAAACTTATTTTTTGTTTTCTTGAAAAATCTTAAACATAGAAAATTTGAGTGTTCTGCACAAAAGAGAATTTCTTTCTTTTTTTTTCTCGTTATAAAAAAAAGGAAAACTAAAATAAGGAATAAGAAAACAACTCACTCATAAAAGAAGGGAAAAAACGAGCAACATATAATCAACGACTTTTCGGAATGATACTAACCAAAAATATACCACCCTCACTCGTGATGTTCTCGGGATCATAATCATCATCAGCGAAAGAATAAACAATATATCCGAATATCTACGTTACCATTAACAGGGAAGGAGTTTTTCTTTTGTATTATCAAGAAAAAAAGAACTAAATGTTCATTTATACAGCATGTTTCATGAAAAGGAAAATCCTGAGATTGCTAATTTTTGGTAACAAAAACATATGTATAGTAACGTAAAATCGGCCTATAGCCGATATAACTTTTGATTCTGTACACAATCATATCCTTGAAACCTTTCTACGATGATTATTTTGATGTGTCACAAATCCAGTGACAAAACTAATATACCCTGTGGAATTACCTATCATAGGACATAAACAGTGGAGTTATCTAAAGGAGAAATGTTTCCTTCAGAAAATCTATGACTAAACATGAATGCAGTGAGAGAAAATTGACTAGACAACTACACAGGCATTTGAATTGCCTTTTTATATAGAAACTTCTTGCTTTTGTCAGTACTTTGTTTCAACTAAATCCTTCTAAATATTCCTTTACGTATATGCTATGACACACCCTGTACATTGAATGTCATTTCGTTTATTTTTCCTATTCATGTCATCTTTTTAACGATTCTCATTTTCTTCTATTTTCCTTTTTTAAAAAAAATGTTTTGTATTGCTCATGCTGTTCAAATTCAATTTTCCCCAGATGTCATCTCTTTTATATGGAACCTTCTTAAATAAGGACTAAAAAAATCTTCAGATATCTTAAACTGGCAGAAAATCTTATATAGAAAAACGTAAAGTGTACGACAAAAAAAATAGGTTAGTAAAATGGTCTATGATAGTATATAGTGTAGTGTTATATGTCAAAAGCCTTTCATGACATTTCTTTAAGTCAATCGGTCCAACTTCAAACTTCAATATTCCACCCACAAACCGTTATAACTGATATCCCACAATCATTGAAAAAAATATTAAGAATTTTTTTTCCTTCCAAGATTCACGTAAAATAAATTACAGTATGTTTGAGGGTCTTTTGTTTATATCTTTGGGGGCTGGGACATTTGAAAATGAGAAATGATTCCAAGAAAATGTCAGCTATTTTGTGTGGTTTTTTTTTCTTTCGTCTTGTAGGACTTTTTTTTTTAGGATACAATAATTTCATTTCCTTTTTAATCTATTTTTATTGTTCGTAATGAAGTTATTGCCTAAAGGGATTAAGGATTTATATTATGAAAAGGTACCAACATCAAGACTTTGTAGTTAATAAGATAAGAATTTCCAGTATTTTTTATTTAAAGAATTTAAAAGCGGAACTGAACCCAAATTAATGGTTTGGACATTTCTTTCTGTTTTCTTTTCAATATGGATCCTTTTTTTTTTGTTTTCCTTTTTATTGGTGACCAAGAAAAGTGACCATTTACCAAACTTGAACAAATAACAATTTGTCATTTGTTAAGAAGTTTGTTATTTTTTGTTATTAAAGTTGGTTAAAAAAAAAAAATAATAATTGAGGTTTAGGTCAAAATAAATCTTTTGATTTTGTTTGCAATAAAAATGGAAAAAGTTTTAAAATTAAAATTGAAAATTATAGAATTTAAATGAAAATTCAATATATCAAATCTAACCGCAATATGTATTAAATTTAATCCGGAAAATAGTGTTGATAGAAGGTTTTGGATTTGAATATTATAAGCTAAATAGTTAAATATAATAAAATCTTTTATTTATAGAATAAAAACATTTCCGATTAGAAGAAAATTCTCTTCAAAATTTGTATGTAGAATCCTTTTTCAAATATTTGTATATAATTTGAAAGAAAAGCATCAAGACTGCAAATCCATTTAACATTTGTTACACCTTTTATTTTGGATGTTATACCTTTTAAATCCCTTTTGTAGTTAATTGATTTCTTTTGAAACCAAAAATCCTAAATAAACATTTCAAACTAAACATTTATTTAATTTATTTCCATGTTTAGACCATGTAGGTACTTGTTGTACATATTTAGATTGAAAAGATACGCCACACAAGAATTCCTTGGTTGCATCTGAATATGGTTGAATGAAAACTGAGTCTTTTTTTAATTTCAACGACTTTTTGATAAACACCTTAAATTCTATTTATTTCGTTATATGGAAATTATCTCAAACTCCACATTGACCCCAAAATCTTCTTTCGTTATAGTGGTTCTTTTTCAATACATATATGAAGTTGCAACAAATAGATTCTTTGCGGTACAGCCTTGTTTACATCTGATATTTAATCCTCGAATTTCCACCAGATAATGAAGTCCACAATTTCTTCGTGCTAAGTTTTTAATACCGGATCCCGTTGAATGGATTCGAACAAATTTTAGAACATTGAAATCTCTACATCTAAGTCATAATATGTTTGTTAGACAAATGCTCTTCTACATATATCATTCAACGTATCCACACCAAATTTGGTATGAATACTTTTCGACGCCCTAGAAAAAATACTGTGGGTCTCCACTTGATAGTTGCGGGAAAAATATCGTTAATTTGGTAAATATCGGAAACTTTGAATGTATATTGATAGAACAACTTAAAAGATAGGTTGTCTCCACTTGATAGATGGATCAATATTGGGTGGATTGTCATTTATGAATATCTGCAAACGCTTACGTAACTTTGCAGTTTCACTGTTCTAATTACTCAGGTCAATAAATGTACAAGCAACTAGTTTCCTATAAAACGAAAATCGATCCATCCTATTTTGTGTTTCATCATTTAAAGAAATGCCAGGCCCTCAAATTTCAACAATCGAATATACAAAGAAAAACAAGCCAAAAAAAAATTATTTAAAACAAAATAGAGCAAACTGTGTAGGATGACTTTTTGGCTTTTAGCCAAATAAAAGATAAAAGAAAATTTTCTTCTTAAATTTTTTATGGTATTTGAATGAAAATTATTGCATTCGCATTGACATCTTTATTTTACAGAAAATTTAAACAAGACTTTTAAGAATTGGAAACTTTCAAATATCCTTCCCTTGTAGAAGAGAATTCTTATGAGGTAAACAATTAATCAGTGTCTTTATTTCTCTTAGGAAGAAAACAAATTTAGAGATATTTGAAATTCTAATTTCTAATTTCTAATTCCTATATCGGCATGACTTCGCAATTAAAATTTATTCAACGCAGAACTAAATTAGGTGGATTGTTTCTTTTTTTGGTGGCTCAGAATGATTCTGCATCATTTAATTTTTTTTTATTCTCATAAAATATGTTTTAAAGTTTTTATGTAGTTTTTGGTTTTTCATGAACAGTTTCTCAATCCGAATGATTGTCTTAACATTTAGAAAAACTTAGAAATGTTCACGCATCAATGGTAATTAAATGTAATGTGTACGCTTCGAAGTACACAATTGATGCGGATTCTCAATTCTCATAATGTAATTCTTTATGGTATTTTTATACATATTTGTTGATTTCTCAATTGAAGTGTTATTGTTATTGTTCTACAATAAACTCATTAAAAAATCTGAAATTTTCACAATCTCATCATCATTATGTTGGCAATGAATTTGTGTACATTATTTGGCATTCCGAGCTATCACCAATTTGTTGTGCTTCCATCAATTGTATCTGAAGGCTAAGAAAGTATAACAGAAACAACTCTTTTTTTTTACTTTCTTCCCAATTAAAAAAGAAGATATGTATCTAGAAAGTGCATCTTTTTTTAAATTTGCATCTTGGGTCTATATACATTTTTATTTATCACCATTTTTATATATTTATGATGAACAAAAAAAAATCTAATTTATTTGTAATATTATTTTGTTAAATAGAATTTTAAAATGTAACTTACCGTAAATAAGCAACTAGCAACACAAACTGCTGCCCACGATCCAACCCAATAACGTAGAACGGTTCGTTCATTTTCTGGAAAGAACATTGCATGGCAGGGTGCTCCACAGTCACGAGTTTCCTGTGATAAAAGAAAAGCGAAAAAAAAATGTTGAATATAAATAAGAAAATGCATTGTAAACACGATTTTTTTCTGTTTTTCTTATTTTACATTTGCATTAAATTTGCATTTTTCTATGCAATTGCATTTAGAAAATGGGAAAAAAAAACCAAAGAAAATTGCTAAATATCATATATTATTTCGTTCTCAAGTCTGGTATCAATAGAAGGCCTTCAGTTTTATTATTAAAGTGCAAACTTAGCACATATATTTGTAATTTTTCGTTACCAGATACTCTTTAAGATTTTATTATAACACCAACTTCATAAAAATGTTTAAATGAACTTTCTTTTTCTCATTTGATTAAAATCAAGTTTCTATTTTATATTTAAATGCATTGATTGGCGAATTTTTAATAAATGAAGGTTATATTATATGAAATTTGTTGGTATAACAAATTCTATATCGATTAAATAAGTCAGGGTCCAAATCATGAAGATCAACCCAGTAATGATAAAAAAAAGATATATGGAGTGGGTTGAATACCATACAAGTTCAAACAATTTCATACTCAATATGCATTTTTGATGTTAAAGTTATCCAAATTCTAGCGTTAAACTGACTTCATCACACTGAATTTAAATCTGGCTCCGTCATGAATAACATTTATAAATTTAGGAGTTATGTCTAATTTAACTAGATTAGTGGTGAATTTAACTGAATTTTAGAAGTCCAGTTTCTGAAACACTATCAAACATAACGTTAAAATCTGGTTTAAATATCCTAATCTGTCGCAACTATTACATGCCATATAATAGTCCTAGCGACGCTTATATGACTGGATAAGGATCTTTACGATATAAATACGATATAACATAAAACGTTTGGGTCTGATACAAGATCAGTCAATTTCGAAAGTTATGTACTTTCGATATCAACTAAAATAGAAACTAGATAAAAATAACTCTTCAGGCAATGTTCATCTCATTAATAGAATCTTAAAAATTATATATCTTGTCAAATTAAATCTTCTGAATGCTAATTGATCACCACTGATCACCATTTTGTTAACATTCCAATAGAAACATTTTTTCTTTCAGCTTAACGAAGCTATTCGATTTTTTTTTTTAAAGAACAACATGGTATCTTTAACCTTATCTTCCACTTCACCATTACTATTTTTTATTGAAATTGATTGTTAGAAACAGAGTCATAAGCTTAACGAGCGCTGAAGGGTCACATCCGGTCGTGTGTAGCATATATGTAGATAGACGACCCCTGTTTACAGACATAAGAAAAAAATAAAAAAAAACAGAAATTTCATAGCTAATATTATTATTCAAATAAAATTACAACAAATTAAACCCAAAATATATAAACTCAACAAGACGCGTTCACTACAGGGGTCCCAATAAAATTTTTTTTAGAAATTTCGATGGGACCACATCCTTCTTCTTCATTTCTCGTTGATCTTCTCGACATATAACTTTTCTTTATAAAAATGCCAACAAATATTTGATTATAAAATTTGAAAATTTAATCCAAACAAATAAAGAGAACAACTATATTCTCACGCATATACAATGCTAATATGAAAATCAATATATGTATAAGTTTTTGAAATAGAATACCATATAAGGTTAAAAGCGTAGAGAATATATTGGTTTACTGATCTCGACCACCTATAAGAAATGCATATAGACTTCTTTTTAGACACTTTTATATATAATGACATAAAAAAAACACGTACATATGTACGATCATGATCCAATAACATATAATAATAAACAGGATCGTTAAATATCATGAACACTACCGTCAAATAAATTCATATTTAATATGTTTGAAGTGTATCGATTACCTATATTAAAAATATATATATCAATATAACAAAACCATAATAACATGAAAACCACTAACTTAACGATCGATTCGATCAAAAAATATAACAACAAAAATTTTTCTCATTTAATAAACTTTCTTGTTATATTGTTAAAGATTCATGTGAAAGATATTGGCGAAGACTTTCAACCGAGAACAAGTCAACTTGAACATAGAAAACCACTCAAAAAAGGGTATCAATTGACACGACAATATCAAAGAAAAAAATCAGGCACACACAAATGTTTATCGATCGTTTTTAATACATTTTTATTGATTAAATAAAAAAAAAACGAAACACTAAACATATAAGCACATATCATGATCATGCGATATTATTTCATAAAAAAAAAAAATAAATGTGAAATAAACACCGTTTAATAAATATTCGCAGAATAGACTAGAAATTAGATCAGATCAAATTAACTTCAAAGTAAAAACAAAAAAAAAATACCACAAGGCAGACTAGATAACGCGCTTGACTGGAAAAAAATTTCCTACTCCAATGTGATCGAGTTCAGATCAAAGTTATCAAAGAAATTGCTTAAGAAATTAATCGATCGATTAGGAAAAAATTTCAATAAGATACCGTAAAAGATTTAATTTTATTAATTACATTTTTTTTTTCTTTGCTTATATTTGATATTATAGGTTTTGAAAATTAGAGCAGATCAAAATAGTAGACCTACTTAGTCAATTTTAATCAAAATAAATATAAATAAATATACTAAATACCTTTTGAAATTAAATTTTAATCAATGTTATTTTGTTATAAGATCTATTTTTTTTAAATTTGCATAATCAATGTTTTTGTTCATATTTTGAAAGCGTAAATAATTAAAGGCCCACATTTCATATACAATAATAATTGTTTTTTGACATTACAGAAATTGTTTTGTAATTGTGATATTAATCTCTAAAATATAATATGAATAGCGAGTTATCAAGCATATTTATAAATATTTTATAAATTTTATTACAAAAACTTTAATAACGATTTACGACACAAAAAGAGTTTCTTATCAAAAAAGGTCAGCCCGCGAAGCTAATTTAAATCTATGTCAGCAGCATTACTTGTTCAGCTATAAATCAGACAAGTTTTTTTTCTTTCCAAACAAGTTAGTGGTTATGAAAAAATGTTATTAGGAAAACATAGTTAATATTTTTGTCTGAATAGCGAAAGTTGCCCATTGCATAATTGCGGAACACTTAAAATACGAGATGCAATTATAATAGAGGTGAGGAAGTATAAGGAATTAAGTATAATTATCAACAAGTCAGCGGTACTGTCTCAGCCTCTAGGATTCTTGTAGATAACCACGAAATCGATTCCGGCAATTTATATACCAATATAATCCAGATACATTTGCATATAGAGTATATATAGGTAAAATTGAAGATATTTCAGGCACAAAGTTATCATAACTTAGAGATATGGTACATAAATACTACAACAAGTTTCATGTATCTTTGGCTTAAGTTGGAAATCTTCAGGACGACAACCTAGTGTATAATGCCCACGAATTTGGATATCTTAAAAATGAAATAAATTGAATATTATTTAAATACTAATAATTTACACAACATCTAAAAAATGAATACCAAGCTTTAAGAACAAGGAAACCTAAAAGGACAACGAGTACTAATCATAATTTATCAAAACCTAAACATTCATGCGGATACTTTAAAATTAGGGAAAAAAATTCAAAAAACTTCTGAAAAATAAAGTTTTTAACATAACTAATTTCCAATTCCAAAAATATCCCTTTTAAAAATCTTTAAATATAAATAACTATATTTTCAAACAAACTTCAATCTAATGTATTCAATCTCTTTAGATAGTAAAGTTTCCTATACGATTGTCATCTAATTTTCATATGTTATGACTACATATAAGTTCCCAGAGTCCATAGACGTCGGACGACAGAAATCACAAACTAAATCCCTTCAGTATATATTGTATATCATAATTCATGTGTTTATGTTTCCTTGTTTTCCTTTATATTACATCCATAGATCACTTTAGCTTCATTTTGTGTCCTAGTTGAAATCTCTTTGGAGAATTCTTGGCATTAAATTTTCGTCGACAAGTCAGGAACGTTTTTTGTTGTATTTTGCATAAATATGGGTAAATACAACAATGTGTATTCTAACTATTTGATTAAATTAACATTCAAAAAAAAATGTTGTAGCCGCCGTCGACTCTCAGCATGTTCAACATTCTTGGTATTTCTCTCATTTTATGAATTCTTGTTAATTTTCTAAAAATAGAAAAACAGAAATTCAGGATCATCCCTCAGGTATATATAACGTGTAGAAAAATCCTTACAAATATTTTTCCAAAAAAAGGACTAAAAACTTTCGGTATGTAATTTAACCCTCGTTAAACACAATATACGAACAGAGAAAATTAACTTGGATCCTGAAATAACTTAACCATGTTGTAGTGACGTTTCAGTATTTTGGCATGTCACCTTTTGATTTCGGTGTTTGGGTTTACTTCGATTTTTCACATTCTCTTGTATTATAAATATATGTTTCATGACTTTTTATATTTTATTTTCTTGGAAAATTGTTGTCATTTATATGACTTACATAAACGTATAAGATATTGTGTGTTGTGCGTCTAAAATGCTTTTCAAATGCCCTTTTTTTTTAGTTTAACCGACACATTTTAGTTTCATTTCCACTAACGATTGACCATCTATTTAGGGTGGGTCAAATATCTTTTGACTGTTTTTAAGGATACTGATGTTGTTAATTTCATTTTGTAATTGGAAACTTTTTTGAAACAAAAAATTGATAGTTGGTGGCTTCAGGATTTGAGGGTTTATGTATAATTTTTTTTGACTTCTAAAAACATTTGTTTGTGCCTTTTTAAGCACAAATTTATGATGGACGATACTTGACCAATTCCTGGGTTTTTCATATTTTTCATTTAATTTTTCTTTTACAAGAAAATATTTTACTTCTTCAAGTTTTGTTTTTATATAGTGTATAAGAAGATTTGCTATAATTGAGGATATCAGCTTTAAGAAGTCGAATATAAAATTTATTTGGATTACGATTAAATGCATGCTGTGAGAAACATAACTTAAAGAAATTCTTGTTATTAAAATGACAATTTTCAGTTTCTAAAAATATTGTCTTTAATATAAAATTAAATTTAACCTGTTATTAAGGCACAGCAAGTTGTTAATAGTTGAGCATACAAATTTAATAGAAATTACTTTAATAGTTATTATAGTAGTTGTCGTTTTATAAACAATTTAACCGGACATAGAGTATTCTTATTACTCGTTTAAACTCTGATGAGCATTTAACAAAATAAATTACCTACGTCCAGTTTGTAGGAAATGAAGTACTTATAACTAAACTACGACATATTATAGTACATATATATCTATTAGAAATTATTACCTCTTGCCTGCGACGATGTTCTTAGTATTAAAACATGATCAAAATATATATCCCCCCCTTTCTGAAGTATATGAAGATCGAAAAACCCGAAATTTGCAAATTTGTTGTCCATCTATTTCTGTTTTTCTTCCAGGTCTATTCGAAAACTTCTGAATGCATTTTGATCAGGTTTTGTAATATGAGAAATTCTCGAAACAAGCTATATCTTATCAGTTGGCCACATCAGTTTATGAATATAGTCAGATGAGGAAACATGTTAACCGCTGTTAACCGAGGACAACATACATGCAAGTGCAACTGTGAAACTGAATTTCGCACTGTAGAAAAACTGAAGCTAGCTAGGCCGGGTGAAAAAAACGAGAAACTTTGATGGAAACATGAAGATCATGGTCTCTTATTATATTCGAAAAAATTATCGCAAAAGTCAAAATAAAAAAATACTTATTCAAATAAATAAGTAAGGAAGTTGTAAAAGAAGTTTTTATGTTTTGTTTTTTTTTTCACATTGCTTAATAAAATGCACAATACACGACAAAACTGGTCAAGTTTCATATTCCTCGCCGCGATATACATATGTATATAAGTGGACATGCTTAACTTTGCTTTAACTTTCCGATGGACAAAATCTTAACTCTACGGCATATAATATTTATGTTTAACACTTTCCTAATTTTCTTGTCGAAAAATAACATATATTATAACAATATTTATGTGCTATAGCTTTTTTATTACAAATCTTTAGTATAATAAACCTAAAAATCTAACAACAAAAAAAAACACGAAAAACATAAAAATAAATTTGAATTTATAACAAGAAATGATGTTATAATATGCAAATGAATTAATAAACAACAATTTTAATTTCCAATTAAAATAAACTTTAATCAAAAAAAAAAAGCTTAATAAAAAAAAAATATGTTATCAGTGGATTTTTTTGTTTGCTGTGAGTAACCAAAATAGACCCAAAAAATACTATATTTCAGTGTCTTAACATTTTTCTAACGATATCTCCTGTTTTTCTTCTTCTTTGTATCACGATCGCCATTCAATTTAATGTTATTTAGTTACATCTTTTTTTTTCTATCTACGAAAAAATCCAATCAATAATAATTTGAACAGAATATTACCGGAAAAAAAAATCAATGTGGAAAACACTTCAATGATAAAAATAATGAAATTGAAGAATTCTTCAAACAGCATGCTTTTATGAAGAAATCCTGATGCTCGAAAGCTGAAGAATACGGTTTCCTACACTAATATAAGTAATTAAATCTATTTAATTGGATTCGTAGATGATCCTGTTATAAAGAAAAGCGGAAAATGATAAAATCTTCTATTCACAAAATCTCGTTATATTCTGTTCGAAGAATCTGCATTATTGTAGCAACTATATGCATGGCTTTTAGATAATCTACAATACAATATAAAATCAATAATTTTTAAATGAATTCCTGTATTTCGAAATTTCAACTTTCCTTCATATCATTATTTAGACAAATTTACAGTACAGTATTTTGTACTGAAATTCCTTGCCGCAAATTTCCACAAAATTTAAAACTTCTAACAGTCACCCTATCAAAGATATCTCATCATTTCATTCCCTTCATTTTTACGTGTGCAGTTATCCCCAATCATATTATATTTTGAATTCTGTCTGGCACCATATCCTTTAGGAATACACTACTTGGTCAGACTCTTTTTTTGCCGTTACCATTTCAGGGATTTATGCTATTCTTCGACATAGAACTTGTTAACAGTATAAAATAATATGCTTTTGTGGGTATCATTTTATTTTCATTTCAGTCACTTCAGCTGGAAAGATAAGATATCTTATACTTCTTCCTGGTAGACATTTTTTTCTTTTTCCATCATGAAACGAACAAATTTTTGTTTTTCATATCTTTTTGCAGTTGTTAGTATGCGATATTTCACTATACTGTATGGTTGTATATATGGAATACAAAAAAGGACCCTTTTGTATTGCACATATACTTAAAGATGATTATACAATAAAAATTCGAACTTAAAACGAAGATAAATGGGTAGGATATGAATTAGTTGCGACCAGGTCAAAACCTGTTTGTAGAAATATTGGAAATTGAAGAAATTGAATTCACTTCTCTTGTTTTTTTCGCATCCTTTTACATCCTTTGAACCCTAGCAAAAAAATATTGATGTTCTCAGAGTGATGAAGTGCCCTTTTTTTGGAGACAAATCAATTTGTATAGTTTTGAAATATTGATTCTATTTAATTTTACTGTTTTTTTTTTAGTTTCATAAAATACAAAAGTTCAAAATCATAAAATAAGTTCTTTGAACAAAGTTTTTGTTAAATGATAAAAGTGTTATTATCACCGTTTTATAGGAATTGAGCAGTTCCAAGCACAGTTAGAAGCATTGTTGCAATATTTGCAATCGAATTTTCTGGAAACTTTTATAGGCAGATTCTAATTGGATTCGAGCTGCACGAATTTGAGGATTTTAAAAGTTTTCTGAATTTAGTTATATGTTTAGAACAGACAAATTTGAACTGTTTATGAAAACGCTGATATTTCTTAGAATAAGTTGCGTAAAATATGTTAGCATTAAGCTATAATGATACTAAAGACACATTTGCGATATTAATGATCATTATAGTTGAATCGGACATTAAAACTTGGTAATGATACTAAAGACACTTCTGCGATTTTAATGAGGATTAAAATTTGAATTTTGAAATATGTACCATAAGAGGAATATGCGACAAGGCTGATCGAGAAGAATCATTAAACTCGGAGATGTGCCTATTTGGAAGAACAAAATGTAGACTTCCCAATGACCATAAAACAGTTGCATAGAAATCTATCTGTCATATTTTTTACCTCAGTGTATTTACCCGTTTCTGTATTTTCCCTTGAAAATCAAAGTACTGTTTCCCAAATTCCAATACTAATAATCTTGTCACAGATTTGTTAACAAATCAATTTCATTTTAATCAAAATACAATTGAATTTGAAAGCTATAAAATTTTACCAGCAATAAAAAATTTGAGCACAAAGAAAATTTGAACTTTTCTACTTGAAAATAATAAAAATTTTAATGTCCCACACACATAAATTTTAAGAAAACATAAAATATTAACAATTTTCAAATGCCATCAAATCCGAAATCACAACTTTATTATTGTGAACATATCGAATTTCATTAAATACAAATACAATATGTATAAAAAAAACCCTCATATTTTTTAAGGAGATTTTTATATTCCAGGATCATAAATTTTATAAAAATTTCCAATGAAAATAAAACAATAATTACTATAATTAAATTAGATATGAAGCTTCATTTCTTTAGTAAGTAATTAATGTTGTTTTTATGATCCTCTACACTCCTTAAACTCATATTATTATTGATGTAGAAAATTGTATGCCATTTGCTAAATAAAATTTTCATCATAAATTGCTTGTAAAATTCATTTAGGGATATTTATTTTGAGAAGGTTGTCCTGTTTTCAAAAAGATAACAGATTTCTAAGAATGTCCTTAAAAACTAAGGGTTTCTTGTCAAGATGTTTATCCCAAAACAAATTTTAAAAAATTATAAAAAGTTATTATTAATATTAAAAAAGAATTTCGAATAAAATTTTATAAGTCATGTTCACTCCCTTATAAAGCGCTCAGCTTCATATTAACTACTATTTTGGAATAATAAAGGTTCGATCGAAAGACAGCTGTATATCCTTAATTTCTTGAAGGAAAAAAAAAACGTCCATAATAGCCGCATCTCTCTTGAATATTTCCATATAATTTCTTGATATTCATTTTTATCGTCTCAACGTGATATTCTTAAACATTATTCAAAAAAAAAAGGAAAAAAAAAACAATCCAAATAATAAAGGCCACATTGTGCTCAGGTAAGCATAAGAAATTCCAAAATAATCATCAGAATCATATCATCGCAAGGGTCCTACATCTCATATACACATATACAATCTTCTCAAGAAAAGCACATGATTTATGATACCACAGGTAGAAAAAAGAATCAAGATCACGATTCAAGGTACAGCCAAAAAGAAAAAAAAAGAAACGATAAATAGAAGGTATACCTTCAAGTCAAGGAAAACAAAATTTACGAAAAGAAAAAAAAAGGTGACTCCGGTATCTTACCTTTCCACCAACTTTTAACGAATATCCCATTCCAGACGGTGTTTTCAATTGTACAGGACAAACAAATCCAATGTTACGATGTGGTCCTCCACCAATTTCAGAATTTTTTCTTGGATTCGAAATTTTTGGTGTATTACTACGGACTGGTGACGGTGTTGTTCCTGTTGCATTTTCAGCTAAACACAAAATATCACCTCCGCCAACTGGAAATTTTGAACATTCTAAATTTTCTGGCCAATTAAAATTATAATGTCGCATTAATGTTTCACAAACACGTGCCGATTCACAAAGGCCCCGACATGGTGGAATCGGTTCATCTAAAATAGTACAAACTGGTACATACAAAGAACACAAAAATAACTGCAAATCCGGACTGCAAGCTATTTTAACAAGTGGCGCGAATTGATGAACTTCAAGACCAGCCTCTTCTTGTCTTGTATGTCCAATCAAATTTGGCATTATTGTCATATTATAAGCGATATCCTTACATATTGATATTGTGATCGGTTCACAACGATTATGCGGTGGAAAAGCATCACTACTTACACTCGATGTCATCATATCATTTGATGAACTATCATAACTACGTTGGATACACTGTGAACAATTAAACAACATTTGTAATGTTGTTAGCAATATTGATAATTTCATCATATTTCTTTTTTGATTTGATTTTTATTTAAAAAACTTAAGTAAGCACTCAAAAGTAAAACCAAACTAAACAAAATAAAAAAAAATAAAATTAAATCACTTTAAATTTTCTGATCACGTTTTTGGAAGACCACTTTCCGGTGGAATTCGAATCACTTCAAACAATAACTACCAAAATTTGAATACATTGTGAAGAAATGTATTTCCAGTATTCAAGGAAGCACGTAAAACCGTACGCGTATTTCGCGTATGTTCTTAAATCGCGGCGTTTTCAAAATTGTACGTTTTTAGTTTTGAAATGGACGTCTTTGAATTACACTTCTTTAAAAAAAATAAAATATATATTTTATTTCAAAACCACGTCGAATAAAAGTCGGAATACATTTCAATCTACACACGAAATCCAAAACCAAACTCTCTCGAACGAAAGCCACTTATAAACTGAACTAAGATGAAACTTTGAGTACAAAACTGGTTTCCCTTTCAAAGCGATTTTATTTATCGCGTTATATAAAGTTTTCAACAGTGTATATGGGATACGGGCAACAACACAATAAAGGGGCACTAGCGTATACGGTATAGTGTATATCGAAATTGTTGGGGTGGCAGTAGTAAAAAGAGAGAAAATTCAAGAAAGAGATTGAAACTTTCTCTTACAGCAAACAAATAAGTTCATTGTATTGAATGCAATTATGCTTCAATTGCAACAAATTAAACCGGTTTCCAATACCTACGCATTGTGTTTACGCCATCAAGATTTATGCATTTTCTTAAATTAAAAACTTAATTTATAATCAATTGAATAAGAAAAATTAAATATTTACATAGCTTTTAATATACGAATAAAATAAATATCCATTTTCTAAAAATTTTCTTATTAATTATTTGTATTTTTCTTTGGCATTTTTTTATGTGATAAGTATTGTTTTGTTTACAATAATATTAGTAATACGACTGCGCCACAACGAAAGAGAAAATCTCTCAAGTGTAAATTCCCCCCTTTTTTTGGTGGAACAAACTCTTAAATTAAATATTTAATATTGGAGCAATGTTGCCAAAGTCATATTATTATTTTTCTAACATTAGAATAAAAATTTTGAGTTCGACACGTACACATCACCTCGCCATCTATCTGCAAGAAATTTACTAACAATTTATCTTGGAGTTTTATTTCAAGGAAAATATGGTAATCAATTAGATCTGTATTTGACAATTGGTTTAGGTACTATAATTTCAATCTACAGAAATTTGCACTAAAATACTAAAGTTAGGTTTCCAAATCTAAATAATAAAATAAATCAAATTTATATCGTTCTCCTTATTTAGTATTCAGTACAGACTAATCTTACCGAATTTTAATATCTAATCAACCCAAGCTTTGAATTGAGTTGTCAGTATTCTCTATACTTAAATTGAATTCAATATCCTTAAAGAAAGAAATGCGTGCAGGTTATTTTGCTCCCCCATTTTTCTTCATGCCGACATGCTATTTCATCTCCATTTAAACCCTTATTTAATACGCTTGAATACTTCATAAAATTATCCAGGTTTTCATTTTTACTCCCCATCGTTCTTTTTTTTTAACATTCTTGCACAATAAATATCATTCCGAAATCACGCCACAACAATATTCAAAAGGAATTCTAAAAGTAAGCTACGAATGGCAAGTGCAATCAAGCATCAAAAGACACCCCCATAGTAACTCAGAAGGAAAATAACTACAGCTGTTTGTTCTCTAGGAATTACTTTTGTATACCTATGAAAATGGAATCCAAAAAGTTTAAATATTATATCTATCGGACTAGGTCTCTCCTGGTATATAGTTTTCAACAAATTAATATCCATTTTCATTTACGAATTTAAATATCAGAATTTTGTGCAAATGTTCCAAAATTTTAGGGTGTGGAAAAATATGAAAAAAAAATTTTCAGACAATTATGACAACCTTAATATTTTGCGAAATTCGATAATGGGAAATTTTCCGTAAAAAGGAGATTTATGTTCAAGAATTTTATATAAATCAAGGTGGTATGTTGGAAAAGGCTTAGGTGGAGAAGCAAATATTATGGCGTTTTATAGAAATATTTGAAGTCCCAGACAAATTAATTTTCGACTGGATTCTAAGAATTCATTATAGAAATTAATTGCCGAACATAAAGAGATTAAAATCAATTTTAATTCCTTTTTATAGAAAATGAATCAGTCAGTCAATATTTTTATAGATTTCCAGCAGATAAATTTAATCAATTTTTTAGCTTTCAGAAAACTAAGAAAATTTTTCAATTTAAGAGTACCAAAAAAATGTCGAGTCAGTAAGTACCGAATTATTTGTTTAAATAAAAACTGTCCAGGACTAACGGTTATATAGTATAAAAAGAAATGAAACAATATGAAAAAATTTATAGCGTTACAGTCACCGTTACAGAGGAGTCTGTAATTTTGATGTTAAGTTAAATCTTTACTGGCTTAGAGCGCTATTTCACCGAATACTCTTATTACCACAATTTCAAAAAAATTTGACTCATACCCTTTTCCCAATAACTAATTCTATTATACTATTTAATGTTTCGCTTTTATGGAAATTAAATTGTTTGTTGATACAGGCCATATATGAATTCAGTGAAAAGTTTCCTTTGTATACATTTCTGTATAAGAATTTATATTTTGTTTTCATTCTTAGAAATTACTTAATACTCCACCCTGACCAACAGATTACAATTTGATGGTAAAATTGTATCACGAATATTATTTTCTTATGTAAAATACATACTTCAACCAATTAAAAGTCATGACAAATTTCATAATCGCTACAATTCCCATTTAATAATAAAAATTCATTCGAAAAATAACTTTCAAACTCCAACCTCATTTCTATATTCAACTTAAATTGTATATATAGGGTGATTTTTTAGGGGGTGATAAACTTTAAATTCAAAAAAATAAACTAAACAACAGTTGGTTTCAACAGGATGGCGCTACGAGCCAACCACTTCTCGGCAGTATCAATATCATCCATATTTTCGAATAAATATCCATTGATAATGATCAAGTAACGATTCGATCTGACCGTAATACGAACTCCTGCCTCATTTTTAAAGAAATGATGCCACCAGCGTGTAAATTGCTATTTTCTGGATGTAATGTGGTTTCTAGAATCACACCTGGTTTGGTCTCATTCCAGAAGCGACAATTTTGCTTCTTAATCCAAAAATGAAGCTCGTCACTAAAAACAATTTTGTGATAAAATAAGTCTATAAGATTTTCAAATTCTTGATCGTTTCTCAAGTGTGAGTCTAGTCTAGTCATGATTATTTGTCAGAGTATACTAAACATAAATACCAAAAAGATCTGTGAGATTGACAGCTCGGATTGACTCTTATCGCTATCGGAAGTTCTATCACGCTTTAAAGAAACACCCTATAAAAAAGTATATGGACAAAAATTTACATTTCACCACCTATCAAGCATATATAAATCGATATCCTATGATATTCAAAATAAATGCCTTTCAGTTATTTTTTTTTGAGTGTGATCCAAATATTATCATTTCTATCCTCTGTCAGCAACAACATAGTTAAGAAAAATATTTCAAAGTATATTTTTCTTTTTTTTTTCATTATTGTAGTTTTTCAATAAAAAGATATATGATATATCAGCAAAACAACATAATCTAAAATAAGAAGAAAAAAAAATTGGGTTTTCCAAAAGAAAAAGAAAATCTCCATATCCCAAATCAAATTGACTTACGTATCCCACTTTGTAAAAAGAATATGCATTTCGATCCTTGAATCATTCGTTATCTTTTTGTCAGCCAATTCAAAGTCCTTTGAGAAATGTTTTTTTTGTTGAATTGAAAACACTTTTATAGTTGATCGTTTCTACGATATTTACATATCAATGAAAAATCCTCCACAAAGGTAAAATTAAACCGAAGATATTTGTGTGACAACAATTTATTCAAGATATATTCAGTTACCATTAATTAAGGTAATTTGTAACGTTTTTTTAGTTTTTAAACTTAAATTTCGTAATTTGAAGCTATTTACACATAATAGGAAACTTGGAAAACTGCTCAAATATTAAAATAAGTCTTTCACTTTCTCATATAAATTAAATTAAGGAAGAAAACATTTTAAAAAAGGACTTGTATTATGGTAAATTTTGTTAATTTTTCAGCGAGAGGTTCTTTCGATCGATTCAATTTCGTACTCGATCATAAAATAGCCAAATCTATACCGAAATTATTTACTAACTAACTGGAGACATTACCTTGTTATAACTTAATTTTCCAAGAAAGTATGGACTCTTTTACTTTCTATAATTGATTAATAAAAATCATATTTCCTAAACTTATTTACAGAAACATCAACGGCAGCCCCTGTTCAGAGATTTCCGATAAAATCTTTCTAGGAAACTTCTCGATAATTTTGTATACGAGTACTCTGTACGTGCAATGCATATATAAACTTTCAACTCATTAAAAACATTGTTTCCAATCAATGCATGAGTTCAATTCAACAGAGACCTTTCAGTCTATTGTAGGAGAATACCCCATTCCCGAGATGACATCTGCATTCTTTAGACTATGTATGCATTGTAGAACTCAAAATTGAAAAACTTTAATATGAATGAAAATTTTGAAACTGTCGTAATAATAATAAACTTGTTCTGAAAATGTATTTTAAAAAAGTTTTTGTGGAAAGTTGATGTCAAATTCCTCGTGGGCCCTAATGAACTCTATATGATTTTTATATACTAGTTGAATATTACTGAATTTTTCGCTAGTAAAGTAATAAAGTCACTACTTGTGTGATTAAAATATGGAAGAACTTACTTTGTATACGGACTTCAATCCTTGTCACATAAAGATTTTCTGTTCGTTTTCGTATTTTTCTATTCGATTTATACTTTATAGATTTTAATATAAAATTTCAATTTAACAAAATCTAAAATTTATATCAATTTTAATCACCAAAGATAATTATCATTTATGTTCGCATCAGATTCACTATTCCATCGTTTGGAAAATGATCTTAATTGTTATTAGGTACTTTTCACAAATTATTCTATGTTTCTTTTGATTTATAACAACATCATGTATATTCAAATTTATGATCCATAATTGTAGTCTTCCAACTAAACAGAGAGATTGAATTTTTAGATATTCATAATATTCAATAATCTTGCCGTTTTGATGTTAAGAATACTTGTAGAGATTCGCCTGTCTACACTTTTAATAAGAAAACCTATATCAGATTGTTCATCCCTAGAATATAGAATAGATTTAAAGGACAATATACTATAATATTATTTAAATCTTCGATATTCTTACAATATCGGCTAATTAAGTAATATTAAAAGAAATCTTCTTGACAGACCCTGAAGATATAATAGTTAACAGAGAAATGATAGGTCTCTGTTGATCAGGATGAATCGGTTTTTAAGTTCGTTTACCTGTTTCTCTTGGATAATAATCTTACCAACAAGCACACGACAGCATGTAATTCTAAAAACAAGAAACTTGTTTTTATAGACATATCAGTTTTTCCATTATTTTCTTATATATTTCTTAATAATCATAAATTGAAAGTGAAAAAATTGAATGGAGATGTTTTTTTTTCTCTCAATTTAAAACAGATTAACTTTGCAATTCTATAATATTGTATTCTACTAGCAATTCATTTGAAAAAACAAATAACAAAAGTTCAGTACAAACAAATCGTTAAACTATTCAAATTCTTCATCAATCAAAATTCACCGCTTTCAAAATACTAGTGGCAATTTTAACAAGATTTAAACATAGTTTTGTTATTTATGTGCTAAGGCCAATCGTTTCTATATACACTATAGTATATATAGTATTTATACGAAAACAAAACTATTCGATAATTCTCATCGAGTACACCAATAAATTCAAACAAAATTCTTGTACAGTTCAATATAGTTATAAGCTTGAATAGCAATCAGGTAAATATTTCGCCTCAGACCAAATGAAAATCTGTGTACTTCAATTTAATGTGTTCTGTATAGAATTGAACAATTTGCATAACTTATAAAACATTATTTGAGAAGAAACAATATTCGATACACACGATATATACTTTCATAGATGAAAATATTTTAAGTATATAACCCTGACACAATATTTAGAACTTCGCCTTAAAATGTTTTTTAGTCTTGTATTTATCGATGAACATATTCCTAACAGAAGATAAAAAAATAAGGTACATGATAACCTTAAATAAACTGTTCTAAAATCATAACTTATAACACATTCAATCTATAGATCAATATATAATATGAAGTTTTCTGATTAAATTGTTTAGTATAAAATATTGAAATTTTCAAATTTTCATCTTAAAATATAAAGCTTCAACAGATTTATTTCAAGAAGTTTGAAATTTTCCTTTTCTCTTCTATAAAATACAATTAACAATTCATTGAACTTAAACTGGTTCTATCGATCTATTGGAATATATATATTTATATGAAACTAGAAAGTTAGTTGGTGATCGAAGATAAGAATATGCGTCAATTAATGACACCTTCAACATGTTCCATCATTGACGTTAATATATGATATCGGGTCGTTTAAAAACTTCTTTATTTACTTGTACAATTTCTTTGTACATTTATTGACATAAATTTACAGAATAAAAGTGTCAAATGATGAATATGCACATGTACATACATTGCGATCAATTGCATGTTCTTGATGATAACACTTCTATAAAAATACGTCCAGATCTCATTTTAAGAAAAATTGCATTCAATATTTTCAAATAGTTGAATAGTTGAATAGACTGAGATTTTACTAAAACTTGTTTTAATAAAAACTAAAATATTTCAGGATACCAGATCCAGTAAAACAAAACAATTAAGTTAAATAAGACTATTGTATTAAATCAGATTAGATTTAAGAATGACGCAGTGAATTAAAATACGGAAGTTGAAGTAATGGATCTTTTTACATTTCATAATATCCACTGAGATACAGCAAAAGTCCTTTTCTAACAAATAAAATAGTAGATTGGTAGTATAAAAATTACGTTTATGTGCTGCGCCCTTTGCTCGCTTCAAAAATTTAATTCCAATACATTTTATCGCATTAAAAATTTATAGTCTTGTAACAACTGAAGGAGATGATATCGACCAGACCAAGAAAATCGACTTAAGAATTTTATATTGAGGAAAAAATCAAAGTCTGTAGAAATGGCTTTACTCTATTTGCTGATTAAATAAAAAGCCAAAGAAAAATCAATTGGAAAATTTCCTGATATATAAAATTGGCAATATTATTGATAAGACAATTTATTTATAATCTTAAAAGAAAGAAAAGAAGATAAAATAGTATTAAAGTAAATGATTGAAAATTAAATGAAAAAATTCTCTATTTCTAGGATTTTTATCTCAAAATTAGTTGGTTTATAAAGTATCGTAATTAAAATTTAATCCAAAGTTTTTTTTTCTATTGAATTAACCAAGAAATTTATGAAGCGAATAAAAGGAAAAATTAAATATAATTAATAATGAATTGATTTAATTATCTGGAAAATGAATTACAAAATCCTAATTAAATCTGAAAACCAAAAAAAAATTATTGATTATTATTAATAAGGATTATTATTTCTTTGATTCAAAAATGAAATCTTAATGAAATGTTTATTTTTAATTTGTTTCCTTTAACCAAAAATTCATAGTGTGGTATTTTTTCATAATATTTTAAAAGAAATGCAGGATATACGCCGCATATTGAAACGTTTAAATTCCTACTTATACTAAAAACAAAAGGAATTTTAATTTAGAATTTTTCTTGTTTCCGTCATGTAAAAAAACACCACGTCAGTCAGCATGTTTTTTGACATACGGTTTACATCCTTCTTTAGTCTTACTTAGGAAAACAATGTTCTCTTAGAGCTGTTTACCATGTCAACAGTGGATGGGATATTGAAATTGTACCATTATTGTGCAGCCACAATAACTATAGATAAATATCATGTAACAACTATCTGATAACAACATACATATGTATATTGTACATATACGTCTGATGTCAAATTATCAATCATGTCTAAAGTACGTCTTATGTAAAAAAAATAGTCCAAACTTCTTATATTTCAAAGTTTTTCGCTTGTAATTATGAATTTCTAATAGTTTCATAAAAGTTCCAAACCAAATTATTAAAAACTCTTTAACCAAAATAATAAAATTTTAGAATTTCTAATATTAAATTTAAAATGGATTAAATTAGTAATGTGAATAACTTATAAAGCATTTAATACGTTTTAGTCATGAAAATAATGTAATTCTTTTGGGATTTTCTTTTCGAAAGAAATACGAAAAACACCATTCTCCTCATAAATGCATTTAATTTATTTACATTCTTATTAATATTATTTTCAGTGCCATCTCATAAAAGATTCGAGAATATTCAGTTCTCCAAAAATAGATGCTGACACGTACAAAAGGTTATTTGTGTAAATTTCTTATTTTTCAGTCTTAAAAATCTTTAAGTCGACATCGTTAATTCCGTAAGTATAGTAAAAGAGGACAAACCAAAAAAAAAGACTGACATTTTATAACGAATTAGTAAAACTATATTTTTATGAACGGAATATAAAATCAAGAATTTTTAAATATATACTTTCTAACATCATTTCTTTCTACACTGAGAGAAAGTGCACTAGTAAAATTTTACAAAAATGTTTATTTATACTTGGTATAAAAATTAGATATTTTTCGAATGAAAATTTTCAATTTCCCTTAATGGCTATTTCAATGAAAATGTGTCCCATTTTCTGATTTAACTATAATTTAAAATAAATCAATTGTAGAATGTAGAAAAGTATATATAGTTAGAGTCGGTCTCCTGAATACAGTTTCATTTACTAGTTTACGATTATTATTTTAGTTAGATAGACAAGAGTTATTTACACTTTAAACACTCGAATTCCGAACATTTTTCCAGAAAATATGAAGAAAAATTTGCCTCGTACATTTAAACGAGATTTAGTAAATATACAATCAATGTTTCTATTTAATGGGACGTTTTTCAGATGTGTCAAAACATGAAATAAATTTTAAGATAAAAAAGAAAATATTTGAAGCATCTTAACGAAAGATGGCATCAAGTTGAAATCCGTTGATATTAATAGAATTTCAGTGAAACTTGGAATTTCCTTTGATCTCTTGTTTGTGATGGAGTTTTTCTTCCATTCGGCTTTTCATTTAAATTGAGTGTTTCTCTTTTTATTGCCCACTTTTAGTTCTGGTTAGATACACATAATGACCGGAGAAAAGTTTATAAAAATACCATCTTTTTTTTCAAATTTAAAAATACTTCAGTAGATCTGGAATAAAAATACATATTTTCATATTAAAAAATAAAAATAAAAATATAGTAAGTTCTGAATTAAATTTTAATTCACTGAAATAAATAGTTTCAATTTATTCGATGATAGAAGTTTATAGTTTAACTTTTCTCAAATTATATTTTATATTAAACGAAATAGCGAACGCTGCACAAACTTTTGTATGTGTTTCTAATAGTATTTTAAAATGTTTGAAGAATTTGAATGCGTTTTTCCTGAAACTTTACCTTCAAACTTTATTCGGATCATGATACATAATCCTTAAATATATTCAATTTGAAATTTTGTTTTTAACTTTTATATGAACAAATGAACAAATCTAACCAGAGCAGTGAGTTTATACTCGTCTTTATTCCGGCCTGACCGCTATTAAATTTTACCGGCAGTGTCATTTAATGCGATCTTTTTAGTTTCATATTGTAAAGTCGTAATTTGCAATTTATAAACTGGAATCTCTCTAAAAGAAAAATAAACCAGCTTTGATTTCTAAAGAAATTTCTCATTCAGACATTTTCTACTAACTAACTACTGAGAACTTCTTTAGTTAGCAATTAGACTACACTTAAGTGACATAAAATTTCCCTTTTGGGGTAGAAAAAGAAAATCCTATATCAAAAAAAAAAACGTTTCAACATAAGAGCATCACAACATCAATAAAGTTTTCAAAAGACTAAAATTTATTTGCTTCAACACTTCTAACTGAAATATTCATAAAAAAAAAATCCCCGAAGGAATATAGAAAAACTTTTCAAGTAACAACAACAAAATCCCACTAATATTAAGAAAAGTAAAATATTTAAACGTGGTGACAACATATCCTTGAAGAACGTGAATGTCAGAAACATGTTACAGAAAAAAAAAGTTCCCATTGTGACAAGCTTTTAATTAAATATGGTCGAGTATGTTCCATTAAAATTGTTTAACTGACGTTCAAATGGCAGAGTCTTGTTCCAGTTTTGGCATAGTTATGTACGTATGTATGTCTCCAATGGTTTAAAATATTTTCCAAAAAGTTTCCATTCCATAAAAGAAGTGTTCATTTAAAAATATTTAAAAATTTAATAAATGTTTGTCGAAAAGAAAGATTTTAAACTTTTTTTTAAATTAGAACATTTTTGGATCAGATTTTAATAATGAAAATGTTATACAAGGTTTTTATCTATTTTTTGTCCCCTGACTAAGATACACGATTATTCTTCCTAATAGAATTTAACTCGAACTTTGCTTTTTCTTAGGAAATCGTTACTTTTAAATTCGGAACTCTCGGAACTTTACTGTTCATTTTTGAGAACAGAAAGAATCTGCTAAGGAAATTTTTAAATGTTTCACGGATGGTGAATTTTTAAAGTATCAGCTAAACAAGGGTGTCCAACCTTTTTGTTTCCCTGGGCCATATTCGAAGCAGACATGATGTTTTGGCCCACAAATATATTACTAAATATAAATCCATATCATAAAATGAATGTGATACTTGGCATTGAAGTTGAGAAACTAAACCGTCAATATCTGGTTCGATTGACGTGATTGCAATTTTCAGGCAGTTCTCAAGGTGTTCATCCAACATGTTGGCTCTAATTTTACACTTAGTATGTTTCATTCTTCACTTAAGCCGCCAGGTGACAAACAACTAAACAGTGTAGCTGAGTGAGCAATGCAACGGAAGAGCTTTCTGTTCTGGTCCTGTTTCTGTTGTTGTCACTGGGCAGCTTTAGCACGAGAGCGCACACAACATACAAATCATTTCCTAGGATAGAAATTCAATCTGGTCCAAACGGAAAGTACAAGTTTGCAAAGTGGAAATTTTGTATTTTCCATAATTTACTCTTTAGTTGGGAAAAATATTGTTGGCGAAACTTCTTTTCATCTCACCATATAAAAAAATAGATTTCTAATACATGTTATAGGTATATCTAAAATAGTCATCGTTTACTGCTTCATATATTAATTCCAGGTATATTAATTCAACTGGTTTATTTATATCCATAATATCATTTTAATATAAATACTTTCCACAAATACCTTATATTAAACAAATTGTTCTTATGCGACACGCATTCTTTAACTGAAAACATAAAGTTTCTAATGTTTTATGACAACAAGTTGTAAATATCTTTCACATAAACACAATTTCTCTATGATATTAGTTAAATTAGCCTTAAAGCAATTATAGTCGTAAAGTTTTTAGCATTATAACTTTATTCAAGTTTAACACAATTATTATTATATAAAATATCTTTGGTTCAGATCTTGGGCAACCTTCTTACCTGCGATAATATCATTCTGGTGACTTCTTCATTTACAGCAAATCCCAAGCATTATAATGTCTCAATTGTTAAATGTCTTCACCAGATTTAATATAGAAAACATTTATTTTCAGATTTTCTCAAGATTTTTATATAATCATCGTCGTAATGTCTTAATTACATATATTTTTAAATCATTGTTAGGTACCTTGTAGTGTACGATGATAAGAAACCATTAGTTTCTGTTCATACTATTTTAGATAAATGACATTTTTACTTTAGATAAGTTAGAATTTAGTATAAAACTGAAAGTTGATGATGGCACTCATTTAATTTTGTTTCTAAAAATCGTCTATTTTTATAAAGTATTTTTTTTTTTTTAATTTATATTTTATTCTGTCATCGTTATAAATTATAGCAATTTTCTCTGGCATTAAAATGTCCTCCTCTTCTAACTAGAAATTTGCAGCACACAAGTTTTAATATTGTAGTTTTATTTTTAATATGTTCTCTGTTTAAAAAAAAGAAAAGAAAAGAAAGAAAAGTTTAATTGCACATTTCTTGTATATAAGAAAAAGAAAAGAAAATTGAAAACTCTTTTTAAAGATGTTTATATACGAATATGTGTTGTGTTATTAAATTATTATAGGCTTTTGTCATTCAGCACTTAAATGTTTTATGTTCTTTATCTTCTCAAGAATTACTTGTAGATAATTGTATTCAACATAAATCTTATTGAAAATAAGAATACACTGTAATTTTATTTTAAGTTTGTTACGGTGGGTGTTGACTATCAGAAAATTAACTAACATATTGGGACGGATTTTAGGTATAACTTTGAAAAAAACAACAGTAGCAATAACTTATCTAGAAACAATAATTATAAACAGTTCAATAATAAGAAGATACTTAGAAGTATATCGTCAGCGATTAAAACAATATTAAAACATAAACACTGAACGAATTAAAACTGAAAAGCCATACAAAAAATGACAAAACTTTTGATACCTCTCGGTCGATTTTGCTGAAATTCAATACCAAATCCAGTTAAGGAAAAACCAACTCACATTGTAAATGTCATTAAAATCTTGTATCTTGTACATGGACGGGTGGACGGACGGAAGAAATAAATCGATATAGCTTTTGATACTCTAGACAACTATACGCGTATATTGGAATCGAAAGATTTATTTCTACTACGAGTAAAAATCGGAAATTTTAGGCTAAAAAAAGGTTTGCCATATTTTGCATTACCAAAAGGAAAAACGTACCAGAACATTTTTTGAGAAATATTTAAATTCGGACGGTTCGTCCATTTACCAGTATGACTATTTACAGGTGCATAGGTCAAAGTGTTTTCAAAGAAGTATAAGCAAATTCTGAAATATTTCAATATAATTCGCACCAGCTGGAACATATTTTGAAAATAATTAAAGGATTCTTCCAAATCGATAAGACAATATGGTCTAGTCTCTATAATTCTATTTTATCCTTTATCTATTTAGACAATACTGAAATAATTTAGTTTGATTTAACATAGTCTTATATTACCTATAATTAATCTATTAAATTGGGATTGATTAGTTAAAATCATTCTAGAATTTAGTTACTCGTCGTATCATAAAAATAATAAGAATCAAAAGAGAGGAACTATGTATAAAACTTATTCCATACAATGTTGACATAGGCTAAGAATTAAAACGCTAATATATGTATCCTCTTTTCTAATCGTTAATTATAGATGATTAATTTCAGGAGGAAATTTAAATCAATTATCTTGTTGGATATCAATCACGTAGGTCTTTTTCATAATTAGATATATTTGAAAAATGGTAAAACCTGTTAAAGTGATTATCACAACATTTTCTTATGGTATTATGTAAATTATAAATCTAAATTATTGACATAGTTGAATTAAGTATAGATCAATTAGTTTTCGCATTCCATTTTCTATGAGCTGGAATAATTGCAAAAAAGGGACACATAAAAAAAATCATAAAAATTAAGTCTGATATGGTTTTTTATTTTACAAACAAAATGCATATTTATAATTCATATAAGGTTCATAAGGAAGTCCAACTATTAAACGTATACTAAATTTAATAGCAGACTATGTTGGCAAAGCACCAAAACTAGCCATCTACAAACCCCCATGTGTAATAAACGTTCATTCAGAACACAAATTCATGAGAAAAAATTGAAATAAAATATTTTTTCTTTTGAGTTAGGATAAAAACATGTAGCAATGTATCCAGTAATTAGGAACAGAATTTCAAAAAATTGAGCTAATGTATATTATGGTATAATTATGGTATAGAACTCATTAAAATGAAAAAAGGCTCGTAATTATATTTTGAGCAAATTAAAATTAAAGACTCTCTTCTGTACGGTATATGATTTTCATGCTATATTACATAATATCCAAGGATGTTATGGTCAAGTAATTCTTTTTTTTATAAATCCGTGAAAATCATTTTCTTTTATCGCAAAAAAAAATATATAGTATATGAAATTTTCATAGTTCAAGGATTTATTAAAAAAGTTTTCCAATTTATTCTCTTCTTCCGAGGCTTATCATATTTAATAAAAAACGGATATTTGTCCGCTAATATCCATTTTACATCAAAAATGATACAAAAAAAGAAGAAAATTAAACAGAAAAATTCTCTTAAGACTTTAAATCTTCTTTAATATCATCTAAACAGGATTAGTTGATTCTTTAAAAAAGAAAAATAAACCGAAGAATCCTGCATAATACTCAGATTTACAAACTTCTATCACAAATATAACATAATTTTTTCTAGGATCATACTTTTCAGACGTAAAAGTTAAGAATTCTATCTTCTCAAAGATTCCTCTTATCTCTTCCATTTGTTTATTTCACTTATATTTTGTTCCAATGACCTCCATTGGTTTTGGTATCATCATCAATAATTTACATAATAATAATTTAACGATGGATTTTCATATTCCTCTCATGCTTAGATCTTCATTTCCTTTGATTTCTTTTATTAGTTTTTACTGTCATCATTCCAATGTCTGGAGATTTTTACCTTATCACTATTATGGGCAACCGATGTTGGTAACTTTTCTTCTTTTTTTTTTGGCAAAACTTGGTTAAAAGAAATTCATTTTACTAACTTTATTTCAGTATTTTAGTCACGTTTTTTTTTCAGTTTTCTTATAAGAAAAAGTTAAAGGTTTTTATGCCATCTTAAAGCATCACCACAAAACCAAAAGAATTTTAGTATAGTTGAATAGCGGATATATATTTATTTTGCCCTTCTACTTGAATCAAATATAATCAACGGTTACGATTATAAAAATTGTATTAATTTTTCATTCAGTGCACATCTAGTTAGTACCTTGAGACCATTCTTCAGCAATTATAGTAAGAAAAAGAATATACCCTTGGCATTTATAATACTACAATAGGGTATATGGTATATTTAAATTCAATTCTTTAGGGAATCTTTAAACTTGAATCCAATCTCAAAACATGCTATATTTACTTGAATTCATCACATTTTTATAACACATATTCATTATACGAAAATGTCATCAGGAAATAATAGAAAAGGGCAAAATCAGCAAGGATTTTCTTCTATATTACGATCCCAAAACAATCCCATAAAATGTTGAATAGTTTAACACCACCTACTTTTGGTATGTTTGCTTTTTAAAAAAACAACTACAACATTGTCTATCGTATGTAGTTTCCTTAGGTATCTTATTGTTACTCCTTTTCACTGGACATACATTATATGGTAATAAATTTTCCTTAAGCTTTTCCTATTGTTTTCTCTTGAGCCATAAAAATACCAAAGTAGATTATAATCCGTATCTCAGCCCATGCTATCGAGAATTTATGGTCAGTATCACGTTTACTTCTCATTATAGGAAAACGATTTGACAGAAGAAAATATTTAGGATTCGGTTGAGAAATGGGATAATAGGTAAAATTATGTTTCAACAATATGACGGTCAAGTTTGATAATATAATGAGAAAATATTTCGTTTATTTTCTTTTTTTTAAATGAGTTTCCTATTTTGGCAAAAAAGGTGAAAATTCCATAATAAATATTTATTTAAATTTTCATATTGGATAAAAATGTTGGTAATAAATTCTTTTCACTTTTTTTCATGTTAAATTAGGATATATGAAATAAAATATATCAGAAAGGACTGAGCTACAAAATTTCCTAAAAAATATCTATAATAAATTGCAGTTAAGTTAAACATCTTTTTTTTAAAGTTAAGGTTCGAATACAAAATAATAAATCGATTTTTAACGAATAACATAGAAATCTTTTAATGATATTAGGTCTGTGAATGAGTTTTTTCAATTTTACATCAGATCGCGTAAGTCATACTATATTTTAATACATGCCGACTGGCATTAGATGTATTTGAAAGGTCTTATGACAAGCTTCTAAACGGACTACTATATATGACATTTGATTAAAGTGTAAACAACAATGTTTTTTATTCGATTGAAAATGAAAGACTTCGTGCCAAATAAGCAGCATTTGCGGGAAGCTTTAGTTTTCTATTTTAATCAATAGAATAAAGCTGCGAAAAGTTATCATTTGCTTGTAAAAACTTATAGTGAACATACTTCAAACCAAAGGAATTGTGAATGTGATTGTTTAAAAAGTTCAAAAAATCCCTACCTCGTTAGGGGTTCAGGAGTTATCCATTTGAGTTTAATGGAAATAAAATTGAAACATCACCAGAATTGTTTGTTTCGTACAATTTTTCTCACATATATGTTTTCTTGATTATAATGTCTCGGATATTTTCTCATATTTGTATCATATTTTGAACGTGACCAAAAGCAGTAAAATTCATTTTCCGGTTACAAAGAAAATTTACTACAAACGGAAATGTTTTTCGATGTTTACTATTTGTACTTTTGCGGTTTCAAAATTTAAACAATTTCTTTTGCTTCTTTAAAGTTCCTTTTATAACAAATCTACGAGTAGCTTATTATTCAGAACGTTTTTGAAAGATTTCTAGCATTTCAAATCTTGCAGAAACTGCACTAAAGAAAAAAGGGTCATCTAAAGAATTTTTCTTGGTTCATTTCTACTTTCTTATACATTTGTACCATTGCGGTTATCTTCTTCTTAGGTTTAAGCTTCTATATATTTTTCTAAATAAGCGTCACAATCATATTTTGACATATTCAGGCTCTATTATAATTAAATAAATGATATAAAGTGCCTGATTTTCCGCCTATATTTTCTTTTATGGTACCTGTTTCGATCATACAAAAATTTAATCAAATTACACATTTTAGTATATATACAAGTAGTTTATAGGAAATGTAAATTTTTAGTATCTTCCATAGTTCATAACACAATTAAACTTAACGTATTGTTTATAGGAAAGTTATGTGGTTTGGCGTACTTGATATTTTTGACATGGATTCTCGGTGGTCATAGTAAGGTTCTCCTAGAAAATTCATATGCTGTGCTTTTCAAATATTTATATCCAAATTTACTTTTGATATTTGGTGCACATTTGCAGAATAAGAACTCTATCACTATTTTCACCAAACTACAATAAATGGTAATTCAAAATTTCATACTAACCATAACCATAGAATTTGTATGATATTTTCGTATTAAATGAAATTTACTGTTTTGAGAATAGAAATGAAAATATGTTTTGACATTTTAAAGTTTTTATAAAATTGTAGATACAAAAACATTGCAACATATGTATACGTATTATGCATGACATGAATTTAATAGCTTATATGTTTACTGAAAAACATAGAAAAATTAAATAGAAAGAACTAGATATAAATATGCAAACGAAATTTTTAAATCGATAATTCGGATTTTGGAAGATTCGGAAAAATTTACTTCGGAGTGAATATGAAACCGATTCGGTCTGTTTCGATTCCAATTCGGTCTATTTCAGTTTCGTTTCGGTTCAGATTCAGTCCATTTCGAATCGAATTCGGTCTTTTTCGTTTCGGTTCCGATTCGGTTCGGTTCAGTGCTAATTCGGGTACGGCTCAACTGAGAACCGAACTCAGAAAAACACGGGTTGTGGGTTAGTTGTATCCAGAAAACTTGAAGTCATAAAATTTGAACTTGAACAAAAATATGGCTATGAATTCCACAAAATAATCAGTACTAGTCAGTGGATTTCTAGAAACAAATAAAATTTAGTGGCAAGCTAATTTTGACATATTGCTACTCGTAGGCTGTTTTCTGCTTTCGCTGATTTTTTAAAGCCCAATGTGGGTTGATAAAAAGAGGTATACCAAAATCGAACAATGTGACTGTTCATCGGTTGTGTAATTACTTTTAAAATAACAAACTAATAACTCAGGAAGTGTACCTATAGAAGTTATATATTTCGAATATATTTTCTCACTTAATAAATTTCAATGCTACACAAAATAACAGATTTATATAAAATTTTTAAAATACTTTATAGTTATTTAACTCAACATATTTTTCTTCCACAAATCATTGGAAATGCTCTCATAACTCGTTACCACAATACTATACAAATAATATACTACTGGAAAACTTTCATCTCTAAATTCTTCTAGTTGTTTCATTTTATATAAACCTCAAGCTATGAATTATATGACCCAAGTCGTTTCGGGTAAAATAACAAACCTGACTGTTACCCGTACCAGAAGTACGTACATGAAAACTGTTATATTGTTATATATTATATAATATATTTCGTGATGTCAACTAAATTTACTATTCTGACCTTATTCCTGGTCACCCGCCACCTATTTCTTCGAACAAGTGATGATAGTATTTTTTCAAGAGTAAAATAAACTTTTGGTGACTAACTATTAAACTTTGTTTTTGGCCTTTGATTCTGAAATATCTTCAGGGTGCTTTAAATAAATAAGGCAAATACATTTTCTTTAAGACAAACAAAATAATATTTGAAATTTTTCTTGAAAAAAGAAAAGTTTTCTTATTTCCAAAATAAATAAACTTTAAATAAAATACCAAAAACAAATTTAATTCATTTTTTCTTACATTTTTTTAATTCATTTTAAATTTGTGTACTTTAATTTTAAATTCTTCATCCTTACGAAAAAGTTGAACAAATAAGTATATTGTTTTGTTTTTCCTAGCTGGCGTTGCTTTTTTAAAAATTATAAAAATCTTTAGGGGAGACATGAGTGAATTTGTTGAATAAACCAATCCCATAAAGAATGTCCACAAGGAAGTTTATAAATTCAGGATTTACGGCGAATTTAATCGGAGTTAGAAGTCCAGGACAAATTTCATTCAATTTTATTTATTAGTTTATAAATTCAGGATTTGCAACTAATTTAATGCGAGCTAGAAGTCCAGTTTCTAATGTCAGAATTTGGATAAAATATGCTAGTCTGTCGCAACTTTTAAGCTCATAATATATCCTCATATAATTCTTTGTATCGTCAATGATTTACGTAAGCTTCTGTTCTATGCAGATTTTTTCAAAGTATATTCACTTCATTTAGGGATTAAAAGCTTACCTGTAGAAAATCACATGCATCCCATATGTTAGAAAACGTTTTTTAAAGCATATTCTTTGGCACATTGTCAGAGGGAAATTCAACGATAATAAAAATAGAAACATTAATTTTATCCGAAAAGGACGAAATCTCAGTCGTAGCTTCCCTTAAATTCTCTACTTGGTAATTCAAACTTCCTCAAATTTCTCTTCTATTGTTCTTAGATACGGGAGTTTAAGATTTGCATTGTTTGAAAAGGACCAAAAATTTCGGAAAATATTTTGTAGGATCGTTTAGTGTAAATATTCGTATAAAATGAACATTAGAAAACATATATCGTATTTATATACACATAATGGAAACAATATAGTATAATATGAGATTGTTTTGATTTTTCATTCTAAATTGTTTCTATTCATATTCTGTAAGCATTTTTGCTGAGATTTTAAGAACCAATTTGAAAATTTGGTCGAAAGAAATTCCCATAAGTTGAAGAACAAATATGAAAAATACATATTGTTATTGTTTTTAGGCAATTTTACAAAAAAATTATAATTTATGTTTTGGAAAAATGAGAAAAGAATTTTAGTAAATTGAATAGAAATTTCCATATTTTAAGGGTGAATATTTTCGTTTCGGAAATGATTTATTACAAAATTTTATTCAAAGTGAAAAACAATCGATTGTTTTGAAAGTAATATAATATTTTAAATTTATGACCAACAATTTTTTTATTTTTTTTTACAAATTTATTCTTTAAAAGTTTTCCAATTTTTTGTTACTTAAATAAAGCTTTCTACTAAGCATGTTTTTGTACATTTTTTTACTTACAGTATATTTCAGAAGAAAATTTGTATAAACATGACATTCTGTCATATGACCGATTTTCATTAAATTTCCCAACATATAATTCGATTTTTAGTAATACATATTACTTTAAAAAAGGTTTCGATGTTTTCTTTTTTTATTTTAAATCCATATGCATTTTCATTAAACGGAAAATTCAACACATGAATATCGCATTTTCAGGATTTCCAAAACAAAAAAGTACTAGACATAAAAACATGTTGTATAATACTACAAAAAAAAACGTTTCGGAAAAGTGCATTTCAATAGTAATGAACGTTACGTCCAAACATTATTTAATACTTGTTTTAGTTGACCTGATATTGGTAAACATTTGTTCGATTCTTTCATAAAATTGTAGGTAACCATGACTTTCTTTATACCTAATATTCAAGAAATATTGTAATATTTTCCTTAGATGTACCTGCAAAGGCTTGTACGGGAATTATATCATATTCGGTCAACAAATGTCTACAACATAATGTCTAAACTAAACCAAAATGTCTAATCAAAAATATCGCCTGGACACGAACAACTAAACTGAAATCAGTAATTGAATTTTTAAGGATCTTGTATGTGCGACAAGGATAATTTACAACAGGCTCTAGACATTATTGAATTAGACATTTTATGAAATTATTCTTTTAGACATTTTTATGTCTCACATTTTCGATTATTTAAAATCATCTAAACGCTCTTATTTATATGGAAAGTAGTATGTTTTTTCCAGAAAAAAATGTTTCTATGTTTCCCTTCAGTCGAACATAGGTATATGAAGTATTTCTCTCGGGCTTGTAAAAATGTACAACCGAAATTCTTCCTGAATTTTAACTAACGAAACACATTTTGTTCACATGTGCGTTGTATAACATTTTTCCATTAGATCCTTTTTTCAATTTTATATATTCGATATTTGTATTCCTGCATACCTATATAGTAAAATCATGAGTTATTTCTTCGCTTAGTCATACATTTTATAAAATTCGAAAATAAGGACCAACAGGTATTGTTTTAATTTTAACTAACTTCGACGTTTGTTTAAAGAACAGTGTTGGTAACTACATAATTTATTTATATATACTATTCATATGTATATTTGCTCTTCCTACTGGACAAGATTACCTACAATGAATAATAAAGACAAGAATTTAGTTGTATGTGAAATATTATGCAACTTATTCCAACCTTAACGTATAGCTTTGCCTACTAATTTGTTGCATTTTGGATAACAAATTCAATAGAAGCGAGTACTAAGTAATTTTGGTCCGAAAAGTAATAATTTTTTTTGAGTGTACTGAAATTTCCACGTGATTTGAAATCCTAAAATAAGAAAACGGAAGATTTTATGTTCTATTGAATCATGTTTTCTTGAAATGCGTTCTCATAAAATTATATGAGGCCTATTTTCATTTATAGATCATATTAGGGCGAACTCTTAATGTTTTTTAATTTTTCCTTTTATTAAGAAAATCCTTCTCACGTTTTCATATATAGTTTAATTTTTTCCCATTTCATCAATTTAATCGATATCATATAATAATAAAAACCATTATCCTTCGATATTCGTCTTTAATTCGTTCGTTGTGTTTTTCTCATTCTGAATTAATACGAAACCATTATGTTTAATGGTTGGGAAAATTCCTGAAATCTATTTGTCTTGTTTATATATTTTCCGCAGAATTTCACTTACCAGTTTGGATATAAATCCGACAAAAAAAGAAAAGAAAAACCATATTTTTATATTTAAAGGAAAAATTTAATCGTCATAAATTCATTTTTAAAGAACTAAAATTTTAGTTGCAAACAGTAAGCTTTAGTTAGTTTTTATAAAGTCTTGAATTCTTTGGAAATATAAAAAGAAAATTTGAAAATTTTTCTTTGGAAATTATTAAAATACACAAATTCTAAAAGATTTCCACTTGATAATCTAAATTTGAATTATTAAACCTATTCCCAAAATGAATGAAGTACAAGTATAATCCGAAATTAATACTATAACAACTCATTAAACTTTCATAAAGAAAAAATATCAATTAAAATTTTGTTGTTACTCGTAATTTCGAATGGAAAACTTTCCAATTACTATGCTTCATTTACTATACTCTGTAATTTGTTACAATGACTATTTTTAATTAATCTTAGAAAAGAAAGGGAAAAGGAAAACTCAAGAAATGTTCGAAAGAATTTTTCTTCTTGGACAAAGTTAATATTCATTTCTGAAATTTGATTATAATTTCGAAGTTGTAGTGGAGATAAGGGAATAATTATCTGTCTTAAAAAAGAAAATTTAATAATATTTAAAACTTTAATATAGTTAAAGTTTCTAACTAAATTTAAATTTCGATTTACTCTACGAGAGATTTTCCTTTGGCGTACAAACTTTAATTTTGCCAGTTAGGAAGAATCATTATGTTTCTATTGTTTTGTTTGCTGTTTTGGTTTGTACTGGATCCAAAGTTTCAACATTACTTACATAAATCGATGAAAAAATCAGTTTTATTCTTCTTAAAGTGCTTCAAACAACAGATTAGAGGAATTTAAATTCGCGTGTGTTTTTGATCAACTGTTAGAAATAGCGGCATCCATCTTGTCGATAGCTTTGTCATTTCAACAATGCCTAGGCTTTCACAGCTAATCCCCTATGCATGAGCACTAAACTTTCCATTTGAAGTATAAGGAATCAAACAATATACTATGTGTATGTTTTTACAGGTACATATAGGTACATTTCTTATAAATATTTCATAAAGAACTTATAAGTTTATTTTGCACTCAGAGTAAATGGGGGAAAATAGGCGTAGAGCATTTTCTATCACATATGTATATATATAATATATATCGATATAAATTTATCAAACATATTCATGTATCCGCACATTTATATTCCATTATATTTTCTATTATTTAACAGTTTTACATAAACTTTCCGCATTCACATTAAAGTTGCATAGTCTCCGAAGAAATCCCCAGAGAAAAGTATGAAGTGCTTTTTTCGTGTTGTATTTTTTTATAAAACAAATATTGACAATGAAATCGAAAGATCCTTCAACTTTCACCCTAACGGCTGGAAAATTTTATTGATTTTTTCTAAAGTGTTTCGAATGTATCCATATTTCTAGAATTGCCCCCTCATATATATTGGATTCTATGTGCAATATTTCCTTTCACAATAATCGGAAATCACTTCCGTTTTGTATACTATAGAAGTTTTCACTTTCCTTCCACTTAAATTGTATACGATTCTAGAGGAGAAAATTCTTATACCTTCACTTTCGATTTTCTTTTGTTTCCGGAAAATAAAATAGTAATAAGAAAAAAGAAAATCAAATTTTAAAATTTATTGAAAATGATTTCCATTTTAGATTCTTTGAAATTCTTTTTTTTTTTTTGTAATAAATTTGATTCAAAATAATAAATTCTCGATTTTCCTTTTTCAATATTTGAAATTTAAATAATTGATGACAAATTTGTTGGAATTTCGAAAGTATAATTTTCCAAAGAAATTCTTTCAAATCGTTTACAAATTTCTACATTCTTAAACATTAAAGTTTAATCGTTCAAAAATGCAACCTCCAGTTTTCGCCGGGGCACTTTTTTTGAAAGTTCCCTGAATCCAAATTAACTATTTTCGCAATAATGTCGATATAGTGCGATTCGAAATGCTACTGAGTTAGGCCCTATATAGTTTAGAACTAAGGATCAAAATATGTATGTTATTTATTCACGCTATTCGAATATCTGAGACCTTCTAAGTAATATTTTCTGATATTTTTATTAATATAGTAGTTATTTTGCTATAATTTAGCAATTATTTAGCATTATTGTTGTTTTTAAATACTTGGACTAAATATAGGAAAAGATCAACTCATTCAAAACAAGAGAAACTTCACATGAATAAATTCTATCAGACTAAAATTGAATTAAATATTTAAAAATGGTTTTATCTTTTCAAAATACAAAAATGAAATTGATTTTCTATCAAATTAAAATGAAACAGAATACAATTCAAAAACAAACAAATTTAATTCAAACCAATTAATTTTAATAAAACGAGAAAAATCAAAATGTTTGTTTTTTTTTTTGAATATAAAAATAAGCAAATGCATACAAATTGGATGAGATTTGAGGTCGGTTTTCATTTCAAATTTTATATTTTATTAAAATAAACAAATTGGGAATATATCTTTTGATATAAAGATCACCACAAAAAAGCCACAAAACGGATATTTGTTGTGTTATCTGTTACCAGACACTCATTTTAATTCGCCATTCGTTTATACTCGACCTCATACCAATTTCAGCTCTACACAACGTCCCTATTTACATTTTTTAGTTGCACTTTTCAATTTTATAATAACAAAATCATACAAAATGCATTTTGGAATCATATTTTGAATTTATTATTTTGAAAAAAAAAGAAAAAATCCATGGAAATTCCATGCATTTGTATCATTGTGTTTCCTCCATGTTCAATTAAATTTAAAGATGAATTTAAATTTGCGTTGTTGATTTGATAAACTAAATATTTTGGGATGCCGGGAAATTTCGTACAGATTTCCAAAAGATATCATTGGAACATATCTCAACATATTACCATTTTGAAAACATTTGACTTATGGCATACTATATTTTCAAAGAAGACGTTTTAACGTTTCGAGATAAATTATTTCCTGTCATTTTTGTACCCTTTTGAAGATGGAAGACACTTGATGCCTTTGTATTACTAGAAAGGCCAAAATGCCTCATAAGGAAGAGAAAAGATATGCAGATTATTCTTTTAACGGCAACTCTTTAAAGGACATTAAAAATCACCTTGAGCAATTTGTTTGCTGCAAAACCGAAGAAATTCTGGAGGACAAATGCGTAGAAGATGAAGAACGGGCTTGGAACAAAACGATAGAATATCTAATTACATAAATATGGACATAAAAAATTTGTCGTTGAATTCGCCCTAAAAATCGGTACAAAATTTCTGGGCAACCCAATATTTTCTCATCATTACAGTAATCCGTGATTACTACTTGAATTGGAATTTAAATAAATTGCCATCAAATAATATCCTTCTTATTTAGTATTGGTATTAGAAATCAACGAACATAAAATTTAGTTTGACTTTTTTCTTTCCCGGGGAAAAAGATATAAAAGCCAATTTCTTATGGGAATTTATTTTGAAAAGTCTGAAAGAGACATTTATTCTACATCATAAAGCGGTTTTGAATAAATTTATCATTGGATTTTATATCCTAAAACGATATGTGACGTTTGTTGTATGTTTATTGAGAAGAGCATTCCTTAGAGACCACTTTTAAGATAATTCGAGAACATTTAAACGGTGAAAAAAATAATACAAAAAAAACATCTCAGAACAAGAACAAGAAAATAAATTCTTTGCAGCTTTATACTAACTGCTAAGAAAAGCATCAAGATTTTGCGAGAAATATTTTTATAATTTATTTGGAAACTTATATAAAATCATCAAAAAATAAGAACATGATATTTGTTTTCTCCACAAAAACATGACACATAGATGGGATTCAGTTTAGGTATCTCGGTACTGGTATTGAACTAAATCCAAGTAGATCAGGAAACGACATAAATCTTGACAAATGCTTAACTTTTTACTTGTATAACAAAATGTTCCTAGAATTCCTTCGTATAACATCTTATCTTAAAGGTATTGTAGAAAAATGGATAACAGACAATATTTTATTTTATATTATTTTTTATTTTTTTATTTTTTCTTGTTTTTTGTGAAAAAGTTGATAAAAATGGTGAAGTATATCTTTTATGTACTTAAATTCCTATCTGTTCAAAACATTATCCTTGTTCACTTTTTAAAGATTTACTCTTTTCCTTGTTCATATATGGTTTGTTGGTTTTATATTTTTATAAGAAAAGGATTTTCTATACGTCTAGAAATGATAACGCTTGGGAAATTTTCAAATGGAAATGTAAGATTTTAATTTTCAGGGCGTTTTTTCAATCATCTTCTGATGGCTTGTTTTTATTTTCATGTTTATTCAGAGCTGGATGTAATTCAAATATATATTAATCTCTAATAATGATTGTATTTCGAGTATCACTTGTTTTAGGATGATTATCGAAGTATCCTTTTTAGAAAACTTGCATGCCTACAATTGAATTTTTCTTTACTGGTTACTTTATTTCATTTCAAAAATCCTTTTCCCTGTTCTTTCATTCACTTATCGCACTATTACAATATCCCATTTAAAATTTGGCTTATATACTTACCAGATTAGGATAAAGCCTGTATTTCTAGTCAATAATGCCTTAAAAAACATTCCTTTTGGTATTATCATTAAATACATCCAAAAGTTAATTATTTTTCGATGAAATTTTTAAAGGTGCTCGAAATATAAATCACAGAATAACACAAAAACTCGCGTTTGCCTATGTCAATACACTATTAAGGTATATGCAAACACTTAAAAAGGAACACGTCCACGTAAGAATTCTATTTTAAATTATTGATAAAGCCAATGATAAACTAATAGATAAATCTTTAAGAGATAGAGAATATTCTAAAGCTCGCACTGAACTCTTGTGTTTCATATTTGGCGGCGTTTCTTCCACAAGTATTATTTTATTGTCACTTAATCAAATATATTGATTTAATTTTTCTGTTTAAAATAATCTGTAAATACAAACATTCAATCGTTTTATCAAACATTTTTCTTATCAAAACTCAATGAAAAATTTTCAATTTTCCCTGAATATGAAATTTGTAAGCATTTGCTGGAAATGTTACCACCTTTCTCATCATCTAAATGGAAACACATTTTGAATATCATCCATCCATTTCTTTTGATAATACATCATGTAAGAAATTCTTCTAGAAAATACTAAAATTAAAGCATTTACCCCATGTAAGTGAACCGTAGGCCTTGGACATGCCATTTTAATGATAAACTCATATAAGATCGATATTTACAATATATTTTTTTTAATATAATTTTTTCTCCATAAAAAAATCGAAATCCTTTTATCTTAAAATATGGTACCACGTAAAACTCCAATCAAGAATAAATGGATTTCGTTTTTATTAATGCCTTAAAAGAATAAAATGGCCGGAAAACTTCTTTGATAGGAAGATGAATTGAGTAAATTGATAGTAAAAGAAATTGATAAGGACAAATTGCCTTTGACAGTAATTTATGTGAATATCTTTACTTTGTCAACAGGATATTTTGCCTCCATTTTACACGTTCATTAAAGTCGTAAGTCTTTACAAGATAATATATATCTAAAACAAATGTTTTGGTTGTTTAAAAAGTTATCTAATTGAGCAACCGATTGAGAAAGGTTATGTTTTTAATAACTTAAACAAGATGTGATTAATGATTTTGGAGTTGAAAACTATAAGAGTATATGGAAACATTTTCAAGTGAAGGTGGCATCATTGAACAGTTCGTTTTAGAAAAGCGAATCTAATCAAAATGTGCCTAATTTTTTTACTTTCGTTTTTTCTAAATCCGGTCTTCGGAGACAGAGGCTAGAAAATCTTATGAATCTGGCTGGTCCGGGTATAGTAGAAATAAACTCTTCTACTACTAATGAAATTCGTACGTACTTAAACGATAGTATACAAATTTCAATGGACTATCGTTTTACTACTATTATTTAATCCATTCCCATTATTCATATTTTGCTTCGATGATATTCAGATGTCACATAAATGCCAATATAAATTATTCATGAGTTGCAAAGGTAATTAGCATCAATGGGCGAACAAAAAAATAAAATGCCAAACTAAAACTCATTAACCACGACCGTCACAATCGCATAACGACACACAACATCGAAATATTATCCTGAGGCTAATATCTGATGAAAAAGCCTTCCACAAGGATAATATAATTTTGATTGTGGTTAAAAATTTCGTGGTTTCTATTATTATGATTTTGCTGGAAATGAATTCATTTTGGTTTGGAAAATCTAATAATCATTTGGAAACATTATTTCAATAGTATTTCTGTTCTTTAGTTCGAATATAATCCAAATGCAATTTAATATGAACGGAAAGTGAACCAAAATTTAATTACCATTCATTGTCAACGAAGTTATTATTGCGTTTATGTTGAAGTAGTTAGAGATTCTGTTAAACTTAGAGAGTACAAAATAATATCGAAAATTCTTATATTGACACAATTTTACAGAAAAACAACAAAGTTAATTTAAAAATTAAAATAAAATTAATGAATTTAGAAAAATATTTAAACATAAGGATTAAGTTATGAGAAGAATAGGGAAAAGCTAGAATAAATAATAGGAGTGTAATAGTCTAAATCGTATCGGAAAGGCATTGCCATTCCCATGCTTTTTTGATACGATAAACTTAGACAATTCCACACCAGATTATATTCATATTATCGTTTGTATTTGAATTTCAAATTTAGTTCGTAAGTCTCGCAGATCATATATTAGCCAACACTGGATTTAAATATACTGTTGCCTAAAAGTATGCAAAATTATGTAGTTTTAAATTTCTGTAAAATTAGAGATATCATTATGCCCAGTCAATAGAGCTTAAAAAATGGCTCCAGCTTGCAAAAGGTATAGGAAACTTTATATTTGGCACGATTGTTCAATTAGGTAAATTATTTAAAATTCCAAGTTTTAGACCTTGGGGGGGTGCCGCTCGCACCCCCATACTGGCTTAAAGGGGTGGAAAATCGCCTTTTCGCGATTATCTCATTACCTGTTGAGATACGTTGATTGAGGTCCATACAAAAAATATAGAAAAAATATAACTCGAACGAACGCAAATAATCAAGATTCGGTTTCAAATTTTATTTTGAAAAAATTTGGTTTTTTTTTATTTCTTTGTGAAAAATTTGTTGGAAAAAAAAAATTAAAAAAAAAATATCTTGAAAACAACATCAAACACATCTCACCCTTTCACTAGTCGCAAGTTAACTATCGTTAGGGGTAGATGTGTTGTTTTTTAAAGGAGTTTTTTTTTAAGTGAGTTTTTTTATGAGTGATTTTTGAGTAATTTTTCTTTATTCGAAATAATTTTTTTGAGTGAGTTTTTTATGAGTTTTTTCTTCTTAAACAAAGAATTCTGGAGTGGTATTGGGAATGCATTGCGATTGCTAGGCTATCGATCGGGTATAAAGAATTCAAAATGGTTGAAAATATTTAAAAATATTTAATTTGTTTTCCGCCTACGGAAAATAACTAAAGATTTCCTTTTAGGTAAGTAACTGCTTCTGATCTTGGTATTACATTTCTTGGTACAGATTTTAATAGAGTAATGATATTTCTGTTCAAACTAAACTGCAATGATGGCAGCAACTTCTCAGAAGGTATATTAGTTTTGACACTGCATTTCTGATTCATATAAATAATCATCGGAGAGTGACCCTAAAAGGTGAATCTTAATCTCCAAAGTTTTTTTCAATCCCGGTAGTCGAGATGTTTTACATTTCCTTCTTTTTATTAGCCTTTTCTAGATGAACTGAGTAAATACGGTGTATTACTCCACTTCTTGAAGATCTTTTGTATCCAATACTTATAGTTTGCCAAACGTTTTTTTACAGGTTTCATTCCTTTTGAAATGATTTCACACTACCGGCGAAATTTTCTTTTGACCTAGCCTTATGAAATCAATTTGTTATGTTACAAAACAAATCAAATGTAATCAAGTAGTTATGCTATTACCCGGGTAATCGAGTAATCGAAAAATCAATAAAATTTCCGAATGCCCGGGTATTAGCTACTCGAGAGTAGATACACTAGTCGAAATCACACCCACTTTCAGTTGGCCTTTCCAAAATATGCATTCCAATTCTTATGAAAATTCGCTCACAAATTGACTGAATTAGAGACGCGTTTCTATTCTATATTATTTGTTTTAGCTACCCAGAGGTTTCGGGTCTGGTAAATGTCTCTAAAGCTTTATGAGGAGGTATAGAAACCGTTTTTTTTTTTTTTATCAAACTGATCTTCAAACCGAAAAATGGTAGAAAACTAAAAATTGATATAAATATTGACATAATTTGCTTTAAACTAAGTTCTATTTCTTCATGGAAATCCATTGGGTAGTAATGATTATTTTGTAGTCCTCTAAAATTGGGTGGCCAAATCAACTTACTCATTTTTTTACGGTGTAATACAGCGCTGTTGCCGAGACAAAAATAATAAAAGTTTGCCAGCGATAAGAAAATACAATTTGAATCAAAATTTTTTTGTTCCCGGCAGGATTGAAGAAATTTAGGAATTTTCCGGGTAAGATGCGCTACTCTCAAGGCACTAGATGTGTAGAAAATCAAAATTTATTGTATGGATTTTTGCATGCCTGTTCGTTTCTTCGTTTACAAGATAACTTAAAAATGCGCTGTCCAATTTTAATGAAACTTACAATATAGGTTTGGCACTCATTCTCGACTAAACACAACTTAAAGACAAGTTCTGAACACTAAATTTCGAAGATACTCCTACTGAATATGTACTACAAATTAATTTTTGGAATAGAAATGTAAGTTTCCATCACAACTTGTTGTGAAGCATCGATATACAAACTGTCCAGGGCCCGTATTTGGTTCTCGACTCGATTGATCGGATTGACAAAAAGACTTTAAAGCCTTTGTCGATATAAAAGAAATTTAGTATTTCACAACAGAATTCGAGATCGACTTTAAAAACTAAATACGGGCTCTGGGTGCCTATTCTCGAACTCAATCGAGTATACTAGTATACGGAAATATCCAAAATCGACTGGATTTTTACAACATCTGTATTCTGGTCATCCGTATGCAAATGAACTGAATTTCGAAAATGGGACTCCTGTACTCTCCTTAATTGTCGTCTTTCACCAAACAAATTCAAAAATTTTTATAAATAAAACAAAATCCCTTAAAAACACAAAATTTGAGATAATTTCTTTTTATTATTATATAAAATGACAAAACATGTTTAAAAATATTATCAAATATTAGATATTAATTATTAAAAATATATTTTACAAATTATTTAAATTTATGGCAAATATATGAATAATAAATTGTTAAGTAAATGAAAAAAGAAAATCATTAAAATTATATTATAGAAAAGTGTTTCTTTAAGAAAACACTCTTAAAACACAGTTGAAACAAAAAAAATGAGAAAAAAGCTTCGCTCAGTATTTATTTTCAAGCTTTCCAATTTATGAAAAATTCAAAAAGAAAATTTTCTTAAAACTTGAAAAAGAAAACAAATACGAACAGGAGCTTTTTTTTACATGAAAAAAAAAGAAAATTTAATAATTTCCTTTTTTAAAAATTTTCAATATTTTATTTTTAAGAAAATTATTTTTCAAAATTAAGAAAAACAATTTCTCAATTGAATAAAATTCTTCTAACAAAAATTCAAATGTTCACAAAATTATATTAAAAAAAATAAAAAATAATAATTATAATAAATAAAAACGAGTTAAATTATGTAAAAAAAAGTTTTAAAAAAAAATAAAAAATATTTTTTATTTTAAAGAAAAATTAAAGAATTTAAATTGCACTCATTTTGTTAAATTTTGTGAATATTTTTATTCTTTTTTTTCAATTTAATTTTATTTCTTTTTCTTTTCTTTTTTTTTAAATAAAATTTTCAACAAACTTTTTAATTTTTAACAAAATTTTTAATAATTTCAGTTTTTTTTTCTTGTTTTTTTTTAATAAATAGCCAAAAAAAACTTTAAAACAAAAAAATAATTTAACAAATTTGAAAATAGATTTCAATTATTTTACAAAAAAAAAAAGAATTTAATTTTGCTGCCACAAAAAATAAATTAACTAAGTTAATTATTGTGCAGACGCCATTTCCATAATTTTTTTTAAAAGGAAAAAAAAACAGAAACATTACACAAAAATGGCAAGAAGTAGTTCCTTTCAATTTCTATCTACCGAAAAGCCATCTTTGACGATTTTCTTCTTCAATGAATCTTAAATGCTTAAACTTATAAAATCTACTTTTTTTTTATTCGCTTATATTTCCTTAAATAATATAAATTTCTAAAATAAAACAATTTTGACTGGTCCCGAAGGAAGTTGTTTCATGTAATTCCAAGCATCGACTCGAGTCATTTTCGCTGTTGAGGCACCATTTATGGCTAAGATCTCATCATTGATATTAATGTTGCCAGTTTTTTGTGCAGCACCACCTAAAATATATATTCAAAATTAAATTTATTAAAATATAAATAAAAGCTTAATTTCAAGTTACCCATAAAAACTTTTTTAACAATCAAAGGCCTGTTACCAGTTGGCGAATCCATTCCACCTTCTATTGAAAATCCAAGACCACAATTGTCTTTAAGGATTTCGACTGTTCTAGCACCTGATGGCATTTCTTCTGCAATTTAAATATACACCAAATTAAAAATGTTTAAAGAATCAAATTAGGAACTATTTACCGTTTTTTAATTTCAGAGACTTTTTTGAACAAATAGAACCCATTGAATTAATTATTTAATTGAATCCCACAACTCGAAAAACTTTGATTAACCGAAAAAGTTCACATAATTTTGTGAACGAATTTATTGAAATTAAATTCGAGGCTGGCCAGGATTTAAAATGTTTTATTGTAAAAATATCGACTAATAACTTGTTGAACTGTATTTTTATTCAACATTTTCGTCAGACTATTTGCATACCGAACATTATTTGCTTTAACTGTTCTGGTACAAGTGGGCTTTGTCATCTAATCTTGAAAGCAGTTGAAAGTTGTACAGTAAAGTCGTTTAAAAAACTGAATTGAAACTTAACCGTCTACAAACTTTACTGGTTCCATAGTCATCAATTTAGAGACAATGTGGGAGTGTCTATAGACAATACATGTTTAATATCCGGTCAAAGAATTGATAAATTGATTCGAGGATTTATATAAATCTTCATGAAATAATCGAAACATCTCCGTACTCCTCAAACATATATACTTATATTGCAAAAAAAAACACTTACCACTAGTTTTATTCGAATCCTTCTTCTTTTCTGCAGCTAAAATTCGTCCAGTTTCTCGAACTCTCTCCAATATTTCACTGGTACTTATTTTAATAGCTTCCCTTGATGATTGACGTTTCACTTTAGATAATACTTCTGCAGCTGGAGGACTTGTAGATCCGTTTGTTAAAGTAGTTCCGTTTAAAGAATTCGATTCATTTCCATTGTCTTGTGCCGAAACAATATCCAAATCTAAATCTAAAGATCTAGATGCTTTATGATAATTTCGTTTTTTTTCATAATCAATTTCTACAGGTTTATCATTCAATGAAGTCAATGAACCCAAAGATGATCTTTTCTTAGTTAATGATTTTGGTATGATCGATTCTGATCGTGTTACAACTAAAACGACTTCCGGTCGAGGAGTCTACAACAAAAAAAGAAACCAAATCCTCATGATATTATAAATTTTGAAAATGAAATTAATTTCCATTACCTTAAGTACAGATATTGATTCTCTGTGAGTTAATCCGCGCATGCTTAAACCATTTACGGCTAAAATTCTATCACCTTTCTTTAATCGTCCATCTTTTACAGCAGGAGTGTTATTTAAAATTTTATGAATCTATATAAAAAAAAATAATTCGTAAAAGATGTTAATTTTGTATCGAAAATTTAACTTACTGTAATTTCCTTGGCTTCATAATCAGATCCACCAGCCAAAGTAATTCCAATACTACTTTCAGGCGTATCACGTTGTAGGACTACAATGAATGCGTCCGGAGTTTTAAGTGGTGGATCAGCTTCCTCAATTATCAATTGAATATCTTGTGCTGTAATCAAACTTTGGTTGCTTCCCAATGAAGAGAAACTACCAAATTCTGTTGGAGTTTCTTGATTAGATTGCATATTCTGTGTACTTGATGAAACTCCAGAGGATGATGATGCAATCGAATCCAAAGATGAAAATCTTTCATGATATCCAGATCTTTCTTTAGTCTGTTTAATATTATTATTGTTATTATTTAGAATCATTTGAGATTGTGAACGTAATTCGAATTTTTCACGAATTTCTGATGTCGATGTTTTCAATTTGATTGGAGTTCTAATTAATTCAATTGACTTAGGTGGATTAGAATTTATCGAATCAATTTTGTCCGAAATAGACTTGTCAGAAATTTTGTTTTGTTGTTGTTGTTGTTGTTGTGGTTCTGGTTTTTTAACAACTTCAATACGAGCTTTGGCTGCTTCACATTGAACCCATTTTGCAAGATCATTACTTTCTGTTTGTGCTTTTCTTGCAGCTACTGGAGGTGGTTGAGACTTCTTTTTCGTAACAGCCTTTTGCGTTGGATCACTTTTAAAACTTGCTTTACGCTCCTCATCAATAAACATGGCACTTGTTTTAGATGGAGATGAATCAGATTTTCGACTGCTATCATCAGTATCTGAAGTAACTTCAACGTATGCAGCAACATTTATCACTTTATCGACAATACTTTCATCTTTTGGCACAAGTTTGTAATTAACTGGAGCTGTTGATATATTATTATTGTTGTTGTTGTTATTCATTTTATTTTGACCATTAACAGAAGTTCTCTGTTTTAATTTTGGTACACGACGTGTTTCCTCTTCATCATAACCATCAGTACTATCTTCATCTTCATATCGTCGATTTCTAGCTAAAACTGAAGAATCATCTCGTCCACTACGGCATTTAGCTGATGCTAGAATATTTTTACGATTTACAGTAGAATCACCAGAACCAGATTTCAAAATTCGACGACTCATATCTACCGTTGGTGTACTACCAACAGAACTACAACTTGCTTGTGATCCAGAACCTGATGTTAAAGTTGACGTAGTTGAACTAGCAATCGATGTATTTGTTTCAGAACTTAAAGTTCTTGTTAGGGCAAATTTCTCTTGAACAGGAACACATGGTGACATTGGAGGTGATGAAATTTTCGAACTAAATACCGAATCACTGTCACTTTCTTCCATGTGTAGAGATTTATTTATAATTAAAGATGTACGTGGCGGTTTCATAGGAGGTAATATTTGACCTACAAAAAAAAAAACTAGTATTAAAATCGTTTTAAAACAAATTTATATTTACGAATTACCTTCAGATTTTTTGCTCGATGGTATTAATCTATTCGCTGTACTAAAAATACTCTTATAAATTCCATTTCCTATACCCGAACTTGTTGTGGATGGTGTTGGACGTAAACTTGATGTATTGAATTCTTTCTTTTGGGTAGAATTTTTCATGTGATTTGAAGTGCCATTACTTTTCACTTTTTCACTATCTCTACTTTTAATTTCTGGTAAATCCAGAATTGGTTCAAGAGTTGATCCAGATGGTCGTTCTGGTATAACCAAACCACGCAATTTCGACATTGATCGTCGTCTCTGTTCTAAAATATTTGAAATTGCTTGTTTACGATTTGGATCATCCAAATTATATGATTGTCCCGAAAAACTTGTAGTCCTAGCAAGTGTTGGTACATTACGTCGTGGCAATGATGCATAATTTGTTATATAATCAATACTGGTCGATGATTGTGAAAGTGTATCATCTGGCCGTGTACGTTCAATAAATGCGGATTTCGTTCGTGAATAACATCGTGTCACATCATTCAAATTTTCCACACTCATCGCTTTTTTAGCTAATGGTGTGGCTGTAAACGATTGATATTTGCTACTACCCGAATCTAATAAGTTCTCTGTACTTCTATTTAATGGTTTCTTATTACGTGCAAAATCAACTTGATCTTCATTATCATTTGAGAACATTGCAATTTTATCACGTACACTTTTTTCAGACTTTTCATCTTTTCTCCAATCGGTAAATTTTCTTGTGATAGTATCTGGCCGACGATAAATATCTGATAATGATGATGATGATGTTGACGATGTCATCATACCAAATGTTCCGGTATCTGTTGATTTTCGACGTGTTTCAAATGATGATGGCATAATTTTTGGACTAGCTGCTATTGATGATGTTGCTGTTGTTGCTGTTATTATTGGTTGTTTCTGATCAAGTCTTATAAATTTTTCATTCTTTTCTGATCGTTTATCATCAACTTTAATGATTAAATCTTGTCGATAAATTTTCCTAGGAACTGTTTGTGGAGGAACTGATTTTGGTAATGGTGGACGATCATCATCAATATCATTCAATTTTTTATCTAATTTATTTGTGACTTTTGTTTCGTTTATTTTAAAATTTGATGACGGTATTATAATTGGTTCGGAAAAGTTTGGTGGAAATTCATGACCATCTGGTGGTAAACGTGAATATGTTGGCGGTGAACTAAGTGTTATATAATCATTAAGTATCAAAGGTGCAGGAACTATTTGAATATTATTATCCATTTTATTATTAAAATCTGAAATTTGAAAAAGAAAAAAAAATAAATTATTTAAAAATTTTTTTTTAATCATTTTTATGATAAATGAATATCGGATCTTCTAATTCATCATTTTCCATTTTACCAAATAATAATAAAATACACTATAGTCAAATGGTCAACAATTAAGATATCACTATATGAAATATAATATATGTGAAAGGCCATTTAGATCGTTTTGATTTCTCGCCTTTTTCTTGTATTATTTTCTTTTTGAACTGCGATCGATCGTATTGATTAAATTTACTAAACATAAAATCATCTTGTCTAAAATAATAGTTACAAATGAAATATGATTTAGGAGGGAACTATGTAGAAAAAAACAAAAACTGATCAAACTTATAAATAATATTACATTATTTTTTTTTTACATGATCAGTTTTTTTTTTTTTGTTACAAAAATACTTCCAAGATCAATGGCCAGAAGTGGATTGTATGTCATTCAAAAACATAGAAAAGAAAAAAAAGAGAAACATCTTCCAAAGAAACAAAGTGTTTTGTTTAACACCGTTTTTCCTTCGATTCATAAAGTAATATCATTGATCTTAATGTACATGATTGATCATATATTGATAAATATTATTTCAGAATATTAAATTCCTAAATGAAAATAAAGATAAATTTGTTTTGAAGTGATTTCATATTAATATGCGTATATCTGCAATTAATGATATCGATTTGTTAAATAGTAAAATTGAAGAAGAAAAACTATTAATATTTTTCCATTTTTTTATCTTAAAAGTGTGACTTTAAGAAATTTTTATTAATTATGTTTTTTTTAATAGTTTTGTAGTTATAGAAAGGTGAAAGGTAAAAGTCAAATCAAAATTGGAATATTTGATATCGATATTAGATATGATATGTGCCACTTAAAATTTCGATATTAGAAAATAATTAAATAATATATTCTTTTAATGTACAAATTCATTTAATGAATGCTGCACCCAACATTTTTTCTTGTACTGATCTCCCCTTAGTTTTTTCAATCAAAAGTTCAAAAGTTCATCACATTTCCGAAAAAATATTTTCAAAAAAAAGACGTTCTCTACTTAATAAATAATAAAACGAACTTTAAAGTCTATCAAATAATTCAACCTAGCGTAACAACCATCAGTGAAACTGACGAATCATTTAAAAATTTTGAAGGAAACTTTCGGTTCGGTTGGGGGATTTCAATAATAATTTTCTTAAAACTTGTTGAAGCACAAAATCTATTTTAGATGAATTCTAACAAATTTTCGACACTAATTAACCTGTATGAGAAAAGTCGAAGTGGGATATCATTGTTTACCTTTTTGGGGCCTGGCAATGACATTGAGAGGCCTTCTCTCATAATAGTATTTCATTATTTTCGTGCCATTTTCTTTTTTGCGGAAATCGGTCATAATAGAAAATCATAAAAACGTAAATTTATCGAACTTTGAACCAATATAATCTCAAAAAGTATATAATTAAAATTTTTATATCACAGAATGTCAATTTTTCAAATCCTATTAATGAGGTGACATAGTTTGTAGATAGGAAAATGTAACCTGAATCAAACTCTATTTATTGTATGCTATTTGATAAAATATGTGCTAAATTAAAAAAAAAGTATTATTTTGATATTACGGTTTTGCAGGAACCATCTTTAACAGATTATTTAACTATATACGGATCAGTGACCGTTAAACGATTTTAAACAATAAGAAATCAATTCAGACACTATATAAATCGCAAAAATTCCCGATCAGGTTAATAACATTGTGGACGACGTTTTAAACAACTGATCATACAAATTGGAGATTAAAGCAAAACAACGAAATATTTTGCTAGATCAGCTGGAATGATAGACTTGTAAATAACAAGATTTTAATAAGTTTAAGAATGCGGAATATATTGAATTGTAATTTTTCGAATTTTCAATCTGAAGCTTTATGCCACCGTATGCAGTTTTCTACTATAAAAATGTTTGCGGGCTAATTTTCATTTCGTTCAAATAGAAATCTGCAAAACTCTCGACAAATAAATGTAGAGAACTTGGCTATAATTGTGGTAAAACGAATTATCATATTTTATAAATCTTTAATCCTAACTGGTCAATTACGAGTAATTTATGTCTATGACTTTATATGAATTGGTTTAATCCTAGAACAATAATTATAAGAATATATTGAATCGTTTCATGAAGTCTGCAAATTTTGAAATGGTTAAGCCTTTAATTTATTGAAAGCAAGACCCTCAAATACAGTTTTAAATGGCTCCTATCGGTTTAGGAATCCGGTTGCTGTTGACACATTAAATCTGGAAAGGGTATTAATACCTTTTACTCTGACTGGTGCTAGAATACGGGAAGGGTATTTTTACCGACTTTGTAATCTGATGGCAGATAATATATTATTTCTCGCTATGAAATATTTTACGTTAACCTTGCAATAAGGAAGCATATCACTCCCAACGCCTTCTATTACTTGATCACAATACGCTAATACATTATCAAACAATTCGTGTGAAAGTGACATGGAGTTCTTAGACAGTATTTCTAATGATGAAATCCTTCCAGTGTTAGATAAGCAATTAAAATTTTCCCGCTTCAGTTTAGTGACAGTGAAAGCGGAATGTAGCGGAATGTAATGATATAGTGATGATGGAGTTATTGTGGAAATATTGCCCGTTTTACGCTGATAAAAAGACGCACTGAACCACCGTATCTAATGTATTAACTGATGAGACTCAGCTTTACAAACCCTGTTGTTGGATCTTGTTTTATATTTTTATTTGCGTATATAGAAATTATAGGAATTCCTTTCCATTTCCAACATAGTTGGCAATCATATCGAATTAATTAGAGAGTCACCGGATTTCTTAACCTCAAATTTGATAATTTCTTATTAGAGAAGTAAAAGCTTTGGGAAATGTTGATTTCTAATTTTTAATTTCAATTATTTAAAAATTCATAAAAAATTTCAAAAATCTAAAAACTCAACTATGTTTCTTTTTTTCATGTTCGTTGATTAACAAAAGTAATTTTTTAACATTTTATTTACTTTTTCCACGATCATGTCAAACAAACTAAAGATTTTCTGATTAATATGATCAACAAAATATCCGTTGTTTTGACCTAAAACTAAATTCAAAAAAAAAAAAAAAAAAAATATTTAATTAAATTGCATTAAAATCTGAATAATAAAAATAATAATAATAAAAAAAAAATCATAAAATATTTCAATTCGTTAAAGATTTTTCTCTTGGAAAAAAAGATCGTGCTTTTTTTACTCGCGTCGCCTAATTAACAATTTTTTGATATACGAATTTGAAAACATTATAAAAATTGATTGGCGTTAAATGAAATTTGTTTACTGTTATTATGTCGGCTAGAAAAAGTCGAAAAAGTCGAAAAAGTCAAAAAAGTTAGCATTAATAACAATATATTTTTTTTCTTTTTTTAAGAAAGTGACCAAAACTAATGGCAGCTTAAATAAGTATAACAAAAATATTATTTATGAATACGATTTTTCATCCGAAATATTATTGAACAAGATCAAAGTATTACGGAAGAAATATTTCATCAATGAAAATTCTTATTTATTTGTAGGTCCTATGGTAGGTACTACCAGGTAGGTAGGTATATTAGTTTGGTTACTACGTTTGGAATTCATACAAATAATCATCGAAGAACGATCTCAAAAGGTGGGTTTCTTTCACATTGATCTGCTTCGGATTGTAGGCAAAGAAAAATAAATACATGAAGAACCGAGACCTGGATTTGAAGCAGAATCGCATCAGTTTCTAGAAACCAGGTCTCAACCAGCTTGAGCATTCAACACTACGTTATTAATCTGTTCATTTGCCTTTTTTCGTAAATTCTAAATATTATATTATTCAAACAATACAACAGTTATTCTATAAAACCTTTCAATTCCCAATGTCAATTTATTTGTACTCCAATTTTAACTCTACAGGATCAATGTCATAATTATCAGAAGGACAATATTTAAGTATCAAAAAACACAAAACAGAGCCATCTATAGACAAAAAATATAATGAAATAGTATAAATCTTGAATGCTTTTTTCTACTTAGAATTAATTGAACTTGTTAGCTTTTGTTAACTACTGATTGATTGATAATGTTGTGAGTAATGCCTATTGGCACTCCCGGCACCTAGACCACGAATTGGGTCCATTGTGCACACTCTAGAATGAGTCCTAGATTGTGGAATTGGCCAGCCTCCCGGAGCCTACAATTAAGTTGGATATCCGACTGGCGTAGATACCATTGATGGCATTTGGTTCGATAAACCGGTCGCCGAAAGTTTTGTTAACTACTACTACGAGTCCCATTTCTATCATAGGGCATCAAAAAGTCGGCTTTATACCGATTTTAAATTTCCATATGTTTTTTACTTTTTTCTTAGATTTGTAGTAAAGAAAAAGAAGGCTTCTTGTTATGGTCATTGTGTTCCTTTTCAACTATGTAGGTTCATTATGTATACAATTTATAGATTTATAGACAAAAAATCGTGATCTTTAGGATCATTTATAGAAAATATTTATATACTATATATGCTTTATTTTATTGCCATAAAATTGATCATATTTCATAATACTTATTGTGGGGATGCGGTAAATATTTTGATCCAAATTTTTGGTTAGATTTTATTGCATTTTTTCCAAAGTCAGATTTTAAAAACTATTCGATTTTGGTATTGGAAAATATTGCGCTATTTTTTTTTTGTTGTTAAACGATCCGATTGTTAATATAATATAATTGGTGTTATTTGAAAAGATTTATGATAACATAAAATAAGTTCAGTTTATAAATATATGGCAAAAAACCAAGTAAATAGGTTAGAAGTAAGCTTTTTCTTTTGAAAAGAATGTAATTTTAAAAATTATGTAACTTTAATATGAACGTTGGTGATTTTATGTAAGAAATTCAAAATTTTATAAATATGGAAGATTAATATAGGTATACTGGTGAGAGTCTACGAAATAATACAATACTTGTTTATTAGGTGAAGATATTGAATTGGCATTAAATGATAAGGGTAGAAACATCACAAGCAACAATTTTGAATAGAGCTCTTCAGATATTTTGGCCTTAATTTTTCACTTTCAAGCGAGAAATTGTCTTAAGGCGTATCTAAACCAAAGGAGCGAACAAGAGCAGGTATTTGTCAGCATTCGTAGTTAATACCATTTGTCATAGCGAGACCGAGCAAAAGCATGAAGCGTCTGTCTAAACCAACTAAGGATTTGCAGAAAACGTGATTTCTCGCTTGATTTGGACACGCCGGAAAGGACAATTGATGCCTCACAGAATTTCTGACATCAATGATTTTGTAATTTTTTTTGTATATGTTGCCTTATTTTTCAATCCTTTACGTACTAATACATATGTTGTACGAACAAATTCTACGATCTGTTCGCAAAAGATCGATATTTCCCAATTATATGGTGTGTCATCTAAAACTTTCAACTAGTTTTAAAGCACGTGTTTTATTAAAAATTTTATTGTATCATATTTCCATTCAAAAATAATGCATTGAATCATTAAAAGACCACCAATCATCATTATCATCATATTGACGTCAATCTAACCAATTGAAAATTGGTAAACAAATCAGTTAAGACCTAATTAAAGTTTTATATATGATAGTGAATATCACATATATGAACAATTAGTAAATTTAAATATGGGAGGGCCTAACTACATGTCAAAAAAAGGTCAATTTGTCACTTTATATTAATTATAGCATGAATTTCTAATATACTTAAGACTAACTAGTTTCTATGATGAATCACAGTTTTAAATTGATTTTATTAATTTCAGTTCTTTTCGCCCTCATCGAACCTATTTTATCTAAAACTAATGGTTCTAATCCAAAATTGATATAGAGATAAATTTAGCCTCCTTAACTAGTTTATATGTACATTTGGAATACGCTATATATTACTCGTGTACACATTGGACACTACAATGAAAGTCTCTGATGCAATCAAGAAGACGGATACTTATTCACGTTTTATATTAAATTCCATTCTTCAATATTACAAGAAGAAAAAAGACGATCGTTTTTTCTTTCTTTTTTGTGCTTTTGTATAGATCGAGGGAATGGGTCAAAAGTGCGGGCGAAATCTTTATTTCGATATTTAGTTTTTAGAGAATATTGAAATTAAAGTTTTAGAAACTAGGCCAACAAAGATGATACTAAAAATTATTGAAGTTAAGTAGTTTTGAATAGAAAGAAAAAAAAAAGAACTGAACATCTTGTAAGTAGTACATATAAAATTAATCGAATTCACGGTATCAGAAATATAATTAGGTTATTTGTGTATGATATGGAAACTATTTTCTTCTTCTAATTTATACATTATTAGCTTACATGTAGAATGACCTGAATTTTCTTTACTTTAGTTTATATATTCAAATCTACATGTGTTCTATAGTACACAATATCTGGACTTTTTCGAATAACAATTTATATAAGTTAAATTTAGTTTTAGGGCAAATTTATTGGAAAATTTAAAGAATTTTAATTTAAAATACAGTAAAACCAGATAATGAAGACTATAGTGATAATCATGGGTATGATACAAAAAAAATGCCTACTAATTTAATATATTGATTGCGTAACTGAGGATCGAACCATGAACTTATTAATTGGAAAAAATAACGTCTTAGCATTAGAGGCTCTAATTATTGGATAGATCGTCAGGCGTCTGAAGAAAATAGTGATTTTTCCTAATCAAAAGAAGGATTATAGGTGAATTGAGACACGTTTTAAAAAAATAAGCCGATCAGGCAAGAAAAAAAACAGGGTGTGTAATTTATGAAGATTGATCCCAGCTAACAAATGCTATTACGGACTAAGAAAACAATTCTCTTCTCGTGACCTCACATACGCATCAAAAATGAGATTATAAAAGTCCTTGCTGCTCCCGGTACTCATGTATGGCTGAGAAACATGGGTTCTTAGCAAGAGCCAAGAAGCATCCATCAACATTTTTGAGCGGAAAATTTTAAGGAAAAATCCCAATAAACGAAAATGATATATGAAAACGATGCTACAGCAACGTTCTTTATGATTTGTTTCAAGATGCAAACGTCACCAAGAAAATTAAAATTGGACGTCTCAGATAGACAGGATATGTCGTAAGAAGAGAGTTTACCAACTCAATTAAACACATCTTTTTCTCTAAACCTGAAGGCAAGTCAAGACTGACCGGGTAGACCAAAATTAAGATGGGAAGACAACGTGAGGAAAATAGGAGTGCGTTTTTTGGTCTCTCAGTGAATTGAGTAAATTCTTCTAGCTCTCAAAAATCAAAATAGTCAAATTTCAGGTTTCACTGTATTTAAATGCTAGAAATATTTTTTGATATAGGAAGTTAGGTTAATGAGTATATTTGAAGTATAAAAAAATGTATTTCCATTAAATTACCTTTTTTAAATTTTAGATCATAAAATTTTGTAATATGTGATTTTGGTTTTAAAAATATAACTCTTGGTTCCATTTCGTTTCTCACATATATAAAATTTGTCTTAAATATAAATAACCACAAACACTTTGTTTAAATAAGGAAATCTTTGTTTTTTCTGTTTTTTTTTTTTTTAACTGGAAAATCGCGCACTTCCTTTAATTCTAAAATTCTTATTTTGGTTTCCACGAATTCACATTTTTAATTAAGTAAAATAGTTTTTTTTTTTTGTATTATTTTCTTTTTTTCAGTCGCTAAGAATATATCAAGAAATTCCATCAACAATAAATTTGTGAATTTCATGTAATTAATGTAACTACAAACAGAAGAAAAAAATAATTCATTTTAATTATATTCGCGCACAAAATTAAAGAACAAAAGATTTGTTTTGTTTTGTTTCAACTAAATAAAATAAAACAAAAACACTAGCAAAAATTTTCGCGAGGCTAATAAGAGAGAATCTGTGTGGTACCTTAAAGTAGCAGGTGAGTTTTTTAATGCACCGAAAAAAAAGACTAGATTTTTAATTGTGGGAAACAAAAACAAAATACACTTTTTTAATGAGTTCAACGTTTTATGCTTCTTAAGAAAATTTTGCACATAAGTTCTTAACACATCGATTAACTAACATCAACTGAAAAAAAACCATAATATCAAGAAAAATGGTATTTTCCAAAAGAATATATAAATTTTAAAATAAACGCAACATTGCACACAAGGTTTTCTTCAATGCTGCAATATTAATATGAAGAAAGAAAAAGAATCGAGATCACATACAACACGGATGTGGATGATTCGTAAGTAGTGTTGGCTCCAAGAAGAAACAAATCACATATATGAAATGATAGTACAACACATGTAGCTAACTAAATTTAACATTTCAAAAGAAAGGAGAGACATAACAAAAATGTATGCCGCCGTGAGAAAACATTTCTTATTTTTTGTGTGATTTAATCATTCTTGTTGTACGAATATTAAAGCTTGATAAATTGTGTTACATTCTTTTATTATTTATCAGTGATAAGAATAATTTCGTACGAATTGTTTTTATAGGCGTACACAACACAAGATCACACACGCATAAGTGTTTTAAATTCAAATCAGATACTGTAGCGAGTCACACAAAATTTGGTGCTATTAGGTCAGTAATACTCATTACTTTTAGCCTACAGTCAGACATTATCTTCCAAGGCGAATTTCACTTGAATCGCCGAATTCTCCCATTAAAATCACAAAATTATTACCATATTTGCAAAATAGTATCACTAGCCTCAGTTAATTATTCCATTATGGATTAGCAAGAATATAGTTCGAACTATTAAAACTTTAGCACAAATAAATTCGACTGTTATGATCGAATCCGTATACCCCAAAAACCCGCGCTGCGAATCGGTTGAAGTTGATAAAAATACAAAAAGAAAATATTATTGACTTTCTTGTCAAAGAAAGTAGTGTCAACTTGTCCAATTTCGATAGCCCCATTACAATGCAGTTTCTGTGAAATTTAATTTCGATTCGTATCTTCGTATAAGAAAAAGGCACTTTAAAAAATATTCCTAACATTTATGATCTATTTACACTTCATCAATTATATGTCCTTTTACGTCTCGTATATGGACGGTATTTGTCCGTATCCTATTCTAATAGATATTGACGCCTGAAAGAATCTAAATTAATATATATGAAAAGGAGAAGGAAAATCTGGTGAATCTACTTTTAGATTATTTACTTAGATTAATATAAAATATAGCTAAATTTATGTCATAAGTTTAGCAATAGGAGTTTAAAGTTTGTAATTTCTTTGAAAATATGCATGTTATCGAAAATATTACTAGCCTAAAACACAATTAGAAGTTTTAATAGGACCGAATCATGAGAATTTTATTAAATTTACTAAAAAAAATAACCTCACGACTCCATTAGACTTATTTCAAGACATATTTTCAGTCGGACTGAAAAAAAAAGTCCAATTTTTCGAGTCTACACGAGACTTTTTTTCAGTGCGATAGAAAATAAGTCTTGAAAAAAGTCTAATGGAGCTACGTGGTAACATAAAAATGTGTTAAGTTTAATGTTAATCATTTTAACAATAAAACGTTAAATAGAATTTGTAATTCTAGTAAGAGGAGTGGTTAAAAATTTAACATGATTCACAATTTCTATTGTCATTGAATACTATAGGGACGGTCACTGTTATCCGGAAAAACTAATTTCTAACATATTAGATTGGGTCATTTCAATACTATAGATAGAAAGAAGTTCATCTTACATTTTGAAACAATTAAATTCTAATTATTTGAAACATAATTAAGTGAAATAAGAAATAATTTCATACAAATTATCATGAAAATGTGTGATTAAATGGCGAAATTTGTTTTTAGCACAAACCAAAAAAAAAAGCTTTTTTTAATTATTTGATGACACAAGATATTTACTTTGATTATATTATGATAGCGAAAAATTGATGATAACGTTTTATTTATTGTAGAAAATCTTTTTTTTTTCTTTTAGGGGAAACAAACAATATTGTGTTTTTTTGTAAAGAGAAAGCAAAATTTGTTTTGTTTATATTAAAACTTTGTGAAAATAAGTATTAATTAAAATGTAATTAGTGAAAGTGCTAAAACTTAAAATGACGAATATATATATCTGTGAGTAATAATTATTTATACTTTTAAACAGACAAACAGATAATGTTTATTTTACAGATCATAACATTTGGCGCCCGTTTTTCTTTTTGAATAATTGCAATGAAATTAAGGAAATCTACAAGAAAACACATCATCATCGTTTTTTGTCTGTCGCAAAAATATCAAGTCCTAAAAATGAAAATTCTATATTAGAACTTCTTCTAACTTAAAATTAGTACCACTTGAATTAGTCACTTCCATTTATTTTATTATGTTTAAATTATGTAAAAACATTATTTTTGATATACGAAAAAATGAATCACGCCCGAATGGTATAGAACCGGGTCTCATGATATAGATATATATAATTATATAAATAAATTTAAATGGGTAATTTTTGGTCCATGGTAAAGACCACATATTTTCCTATGGTATTTCTGGTGACTATATAGTATAGTATCGTATAGTATAGTACACTATGAAGGCGTTTTTTGCCTTGTTTTATTTAACCAAATATCATTTGTCAATATTTCAAACCATAATAATTTCTCTTTGGTCTAAATTCTTTTTTTTTTTGTTCCTGTTTTTAGATTTATTAGCAGAGGTATTAATAGAATTATATGGTATTAAATAGAAAATGAAATTATATTATAGTGGAAAATAAATTTGTCAAAGGCATTATTAAATGACAACATAGTATTTTTGTTACATGCCGAGAACAAATCAAAAAGGACAAGTTTTTCCATATTTAAACTATATACATAGTTGGTATTTTTTCTTTTTTATATGAGAATCTTGGATTTTAAATTAACATAATAATATATATCGCTCTGTTAAGATCAATTAATAAACTTGTCTAAAACTTTTATATCTATATTAGAAAATTCTTAAAAATACTTCATACAATACCATGGAGTAACTAATGGGAAAACAGCTTGCCTGAATAGCGAAAATAAATTAAAGATTTTGAAACAAATTTTGAATCACACAGACTACCTATAAACGTCTCAGTCTCGAGCTTACGATCAAAATACTTGTAATTATAATCATTTTTCTTTTACGAACTGCTCTAAAAGTAACTCTAGGATCCTAAAGATATTGTAATCGATTTTATAACAGTTATAACATCGATCACGATCATATTAACATTTCTCTATGGCGGAGGTTCTCAAACTTTTTTTTAGAACGACTCCATTTTTCATGAACAGTTTATTTGCGACCCCAAATCATGACGTTCATTATAATCCTAGAAATGTTGGCCATTCTATATAAGATTGTAAATTTATCCGTTGGGTCGCCACATATAGTTTGAGAATGGCTACTCTATAGAATAATTTTGTTTCATAAAAATAGCGTAATATTGTCCATCTATCGGCGAGATACTAAAATTATAAATTTATAGTATAGAAAGATAATATTTTGATTTTAATCTTAGATATAAATATCAACGCGCCAATTGCAAGATTTTCTAAACAATAGCTATTCAAATATTTTTAGTAATTTTTAAATAGGTATTGTAATGTGTGTAATGTGTAGCAATTGGCATTAGAACATATCTAAACACAGCCGAATACATTAATTCCAGTTTATAGAGACAAGAATTTATTCTCTTGCGATATATGAATATGTCAATAATCTAAAACATTCTGAACTTACATAAACAAGACCTTGCCGTATTTAAAAAAGAAAATTCAATACTCGTACAATATTTTCTTTAAGAATTCTACCTTATTAAATCTTATAATTAAGTTTTTTATTCATTTTTTTTCTTTCTTTCTTTCTTAAAACCTGATCATAAACAGTAGCCGCATTCTTAAAGAAATTATTAAAAAAAAAAAAATATTATTATTATTATATTTCGATTTTTCAATCAAAACTCGAAGTCAATGGGTTAATAATTTAAATTGGTTTTTCTGCTACTGAAAAAATATCTTCATTCTTTGATAGAAAATCCACCGCAAATATTAAATCTGGTTATAAAGCATTAAATAAATGAAAGAAGGAAAAAAATAAAAAATAGCAAACATTTTCAATATCAACATCAAAGTTGATTACCGCATCTCCTCCAACCTTATCTTATTCCATTTTTTTCTTTATTATTTAATATCTACGATGAAAATCAAAAGAATTGCAATAACTTACGAATATCTTTAAACTAGCAAGTATAAAAAAAACACCATCGAATGTCTGACATTAGATCTTAAGAGCCGTTTAATGTTAATAATAATTTGTATATAAAGAAGAAAAAAAAAATCTTCAATATAGTGTAACCTACACGAAAAACAACGGAAAGATAGTAGTGCATATCAAATTAAGATTAAAAATAAAACGATCCGAAGCCCACCACTATATGTTGTAAGATCACCTTCACATCTTTTATCCGAGGTGAAAACAACAACGCATCAGATTTGTAGTGACTTTTCGGTATAGCAGCAGCTACCTTCTTTATATCAATATCGTCGAATTTATGTTTTCAATTTTCATAAAGAAGAAATTAATGAGAAATTTCATTTATTTATTATTTGATAGTGAAGAGATTGTGAAAAACCAGGAAAAGTTTTTAATTTTACATAATAGCAATTTTTCATACACTTCCATTGATCCATTTATGTTATATGTACTTTTTTCCATGTAATTTATAGAGTGCTCTTTTAATGTCAGATCAATTTTGCTCGGATCTTATCTTTGGTGTATTCAGTTTTGAGTTTTTGGTGCAAAAATACAGTCTCATGGTGTACGATCTTTTAAAATCTTGCAATATTTTTACTTTATTTTAAAATATTTCCGTAAGATTATTTTTCTTCTTTTTATAAATATTGAAATCTACCGCAAAAGAATTAATTTAAGAGCATAATCAATTATCAAGAAAACTGTATCACACAGGTTTTATATACGATCATAAATTGATGATCTTGCCATAAAAAAATACATTATCAATCGATAAAGCTTTCTTCCATTTAAATTAGAAAAAGGTATAAAAGGTATTGATCCCATTTCCCTTTTTATTCTTTTTGTATACAATTTTATAGTATCAAATAAATATGTATTTTCAGTCATAATTCTGTGCTTTCGGATCCTTTTTTACTGTGCCCCTTTACAGATCCTTATCAAATAAAATTTTCTATCAAAAACTATGAATATGTTCAATTTCAGGACAGATTCTAAAGTCTTAGATTTCTTAAATCAACCTGTAATAATCAAAGCTACTACTTCAGATCGATATTAAAAATAAGTGAGGATCGTATCCGCCTAATAATCAAGCAATCGCAAATATTGCATCAACGTTATCGAATAGGGTGCTTGAAAGACGTTGTGTTAATTAGATTTTGGCGTCTTCCGACATTTGCTCAGTTCTTTTTTTAATTCAAAAGAAATCTCGATCACCATTCCCATTCTCATGGATAGAATTCGATAATAAAAAATTTCCACCCAAAATTTTCTGAAACATTTTCAATTGACCGAATTTTGTTTCCTTCAACAATAACAACAACAAAAAAAGTGATCATGAAATTCTTCTTCGAATAAATTTTTATTTGAATTGATCTAGTTTTTTTTTTTTTTTTTAATTTCTCTAATATCGATTTATAATTGAAAAAATATTGATATTTAAAATGGAATAAAATCTATGATAAAAAGCATAAAACATAAAAACAAAAGAATGATCGCATTGAACCTCATTAAATTCTAACTGTTAGCAATTTCTTTAAATGTAAAACTCATAATTAGATGAAATAACATAAAAATCTTGTACACGATTATATTGAATATCATTGAATAAAATCTTGTATAGAAATGGTTTTAGCTCACGATATTTTTTCAAGTATAGACCTTTCTATAAGGCTTTCGCCAAAAAACCAAAAAAAAAAGAAAAAAACTTCCGTATAGTTATAGTATTTCTATATAGCTTGTCAAATATTTCTAGGAAAACAACATGCTAATTAATACATTATTTTAGTTTTTTTTTTGCTAAATTCAAATATTCAACCTCTCCCTTTATCGAAAAGATCATTGATATCAACTTTTCATAAAATGGAGAAATACTGGTTCAACTTTTTTTCGATCATATTCAAATCAAAATCATCTTGTCGACAATACCCAACCAGCAAATATACCTTGGAATCAATATTTCTTTTCTTCATGTAATATACCAAAAGGGTTTTCCAAAATGGACGATGATATGATATTAATTGGCCACCTAGATTATGCGATTTAACACCGCGTTATAATTCTTTCTTTGGTGTGATCTGGAAAGTAACACAAAAAATTTCTGACTTTAAAGATAACATTCGAACTACTATAACAGAAATTGAAGTCACAAAGTGTGAAAATGTAATTCTAAATTACGATATGTGGATATTCGAGCGACATTATCTTTGACATATGATTTCGTACGATAGTATTTTAATTTATAGAAATAGAGAAACTGGAAATACTCCAATTCATGTACGTTTTATTAAAATACTACATGACACATTAATTGTACTGAATAGAGTTTTTCTTAATGCAAGGATGTCACATTTTCAATTAAGTTTTCGCCACACACGATTAAATCTTACATATGCAGGACTCACATTGATCAGTTTTCCATCAGCTTTTGAGCAATTAGGAGAAAACTGATGTAAAAACTGATGGTTTGTCAGTCAGACTCAAAAATTATTCAAAATGTTCGTGAGCAATCAACTTCTGTCAAAGACAACTGACAGTCATGACTGATTAAACAAACCAAACCATACAGATGAGTTGATCGTGTATGCGTACTTTTAAAGCCCCTGTTTTGGAAAACCCTTTATATACATATAATGTTCACAACATTTTGATCGTGATCAGTGGATCTGTGAATATGATCATGATTCGTCCAAATCCACTCCCAGTTTTACAAAATATTATACATTTTTGTTTTTTTTTATCTAAATTTTATATTATATCAAATAAAACTTCAGAAAGGTAAACATTTTTCTAATATATAATATAATTTCTATTGATTATTGAAAAATTTTCTATGAATACGTTCACTGCACGTCCATTTTATAGGGCATAGAATTTTCATAAAATATTATTTTCGGATTCTATATAATGAAAGAAATAACAAGTCATCTAAATATCAAGATCAATTCTCTGACATGGTCTTCTTTAACACAAAAATTCGTGATTTTTTTATTTTCTTCGATCATAAAAAAGATGATTTATATTATAAATAATTTCTTTTTAATTTGTTTCTCTATTATATACGAGGATAAAGATCGGCGTGAGTGATCTTCAGTGATTAGTGATATCAATAATCACGCTATGTCACGTAATGATCGTTTAAATAAAATGCATAGTAAGATCTTTATTTTTTCTTATTTTTCTAATCAGTTTATCTTGTTTGATTATCAGATAATATCTGACAATGAAAAATATTTCATAAATTTTAGTTGTTTAGTCATAAAGTTATTTTTTTTTTGTCAACAAGAAGTGATATCATTTAAAAGAAACTTGGAAAATGATTCATGAGAAATATTTTTTGACAATTACATTTTTGTTTAATTTAAACTCATTTTTTATATGTGATTTGGTTGATAAAGTTTACTAGTATTTTTCATAACAAAAATAGCAATAATCAAAGCCTATTTTCGAGACTCATGTCGCTTATCAAATAAAGTGATCCTCAAATCAAATTTTTTTGATTTTGTTTCAGAGTCCAGTCCAAAACTCCAAATGTGATCGAAATTGGGTTGAAATGCGCGTCAGCGGTGTTCGAGTCCAAAATTGGATTAGCTTGACTGGACTGTGATTTAGTGACTAGATCGAATCCAAATAATGTCGTAAATGGGTTGATTGAAAAATTGACTAGTCAACTTGTTGTGCTTTGCAAATTTAATGTGGTACTTTTTTCTATGGTATTTTAAAATATTTCATAACGATTTTTTCCTTACTTCTATTTTTGGTGTTACTTGATAGAACATTTAAATATTTTATGTTTTCGACAACATTTCAATTCGATGTCAACTCGATCTTTCGAGTAATACACATGTAAGTAACATTCCGAAATATTCACCTCCTCTTCGATTACTGGTACATACATATATATATACAAAATTGTCACTGAAATTTTTTATGATTATTCAAGTGATCGCAAATATCTATAAATATGTTCTTTTACAATATCCGGTCAAAAGATATTCCATCAATCTTATTAAGGAAATAAGTTTTCTGATATTACACAAAAAAATAATAATAAAGACGTTTTTTTATAATGATCTCTTCCTGTAGAAACTTTCTGAATAGCCGATATGAATATTTATATACGATCAACAGAAATTTAATGATGGAATCTGATCGAATAATATCAATATTTTTCTTTAACTTCATTTATATCCGAGATATTATCATCAATATACTATAATTTTCTTGATCAATGATTTTATTGTTAATAATATATAATATTATGTGGCCGTTTATTTAGAATTTTCAACCCAATCATTTTGAATTTATTCACATTCAATGTCCAGTCAGCCAAAGAATGTGGAAAAACAACCAACTAACCAGAAAGCCTATAAATAGGGACATATAACATATATGAATATGGAATGAAAGGTTGTTGTTTCTGGCAGACAAGCAGCTGGTGCATTGCAACAAGAAAAAACTATTTTTTTTTTAGTACATATCTGTCACCATTTTACATACTCAAAGCAAATTTATACAAAACTGATATATCAAATATTCAAAAAGTATAGTAATATGTTTTACATATCGCGAAAATTACTTTCAATACATTTTTTTTCTTTCATTTCATGCAAATTTTTCTCCTATATTAATCGATAGTACCTTTTTACTTTGCAACTATTTAAAGAGTTTTGTTGTTTGGTAACTACAATATATTAAAATTCAAGAATTTCAGGTTTTATATATTATTTAAAAAGAAAACAAAATTCGTCCTGAAACAAAACTAAAATGTTGTGTCTAGTTTAGAATTTAGCCATAACATTCAAAAAGAAAAGAACAAGATCTTATAAACCATTTATTTACTTTTTATTATTGGTCTCTAGAGTGCCAGTAATCAATGGCATAATAATCTTAAATTGAAGTGCCTACTTTTTTATTGTAGTATAGTATAAAATGCATCCACACATTTTGATATAGAATTGAAAGAAGAAGTTGATTTGTCGGTGGAAATAAAATTACCCGAGAAAAATTAAAATAAAACTAATAAAAAAAAACTTAATCTTGATCACCTTGAGAAGAGTAACTACTAAAATTCTGGTAATAAATGGGTGCTGGCTGCCACTGGCATAACTCTGTACAACATGTTTTGTAAGTTATTTTTATATGAAAACTATGTAAACTAATGGCGTAAAAAGGCGTCTGCATATGCAATCATATTAAAATAACTATTTTTAGAAAATTTAAAATTAAAGGGCATTCATATTCCTATATGAAATATTTTTGTCACTCATTTTTTAATATGTGTTGTATTACCAGATTTTAAAATATTAGGACGAATAGTTGGCTAAACTTTTCAAAAAGTCTATTTTAGTAATAATATAAGAGAGAAATTTTGGAAATAAAAACTAATAATTTATTAAAACGTCTTCGGCATTTTTCATAAAAGCAGAATTAAAAATACAAGAAGTCCTGTGCCAGTACAACTTGCATTTGAGATTTATACATTATCCTTTATTACCGAAATAAAAATTCGTATACTTTCTTAAGTTATCTGAATTTATAGGCGCTTTTTTAAACTCTTTGATTGTCATGAAGTATTCGAGTAAAAACTAATAAAATTGGTTAATTAGGAAATTGTAAAAACATTGACTTGCTTGGAATATCTTTAATCTTAGATTATACATTTCGGATAATTGTCCTTATTTTAAGATGGATGAAATACAGTATTTCTATTTGAAACAAACATTTGCCATTAGATATATTCTTTCTACAATTCCATACTCCATCTGGTATTAAAAAAATTGTCAAAGCAAGGTATCGAAAAATCTTTCTATGTTAATCGTTAAATATGTTATCGTTTAATATCGACTTAACGAAATGTGTTTAACTTAACGGTAATTTAATATAGATTTTAGAACACGACGTCCCTTGGAATTTTATTGCAAAGTAACAGAAATAATATATAAAAAAACTTGATTTTTGTGACTGTTTTTGATTTTAACCGAACCAAATGAGCTTGTCGCTTTTTGGTCCTGGTTAAGTAACAAAAATTCAAAAGTGTTTTAAAGATCAAAACAAAAATGCAACAATAAACTAAAAAAAAAGTTAAAAAGCACTGGTAACGCCCCAATCCTGGTTACCAAATATTTAAAACATTTAATTTGGAAATATCTACAAATGAAAATGTGATTGTTTTTGGTTACCTATTTTTCTGACAAAAAAAAAAAACAAAAATGGTTAAACTACATTTCTTTAAAGGAAAAATAAAATATGAAAAATCATCTCTTGTAAAAAACTTTTCAACCATAAAAATTATCCAAACAGAAAAATCAGATAAAATGATGTAATTTCATTGATATTGCACGATAAAAGTACATTACAATTTTTCTTATTAATTTATGACTTTTTCAATATTAAGAAAGTTTTTCATAATTTCATATTTGATGCATTGTTGTAACTGTAGTTTTTTTTTTGGAAAAAAGTCAATTTCCAATTGTTAGAAAATACAAATTTCAAATAATTAGTCTTCAATTGTGAACCATAACAATATTAAATATGTTTATAGTATAATTTGGTTTTTTTTTTAACAAATTATTATACAAAACTCATTTTAAGATTACTATCAGAAAGTTTTCAATAATAATAATACGATTCCTTTCACTTTAGTGAGCGCTAGTTTAAAAATTTCAACAAAATTTCTAGAAACTGGACAAAAATCAGGGAAAATCAAAACATTTCCAACGCCAATAAGACAATAAGAAATACGAGAATGGACAATGAAGGCCGTAAGCTACATAGTACTGTTAATACATAAAAATGACTAATCAAGTGATTAGTACTAAAATTAAAACTGATTTAAAACTGAAACCTAATTATAGAAAATAACGACTGTCTGTGATTGTTCAATTTTAAAAGAACTTTTCTGTAAATGATCGTGCTGACCTTATTTACAAAATTGTAACTGACACAATCTTAAACACATCCTTAAGGGGATTCGGTTTTCCGAAAAAGAATTAAATCAAACTATTTTAAATTAGACAAAAATTATTGGAAATAAGAAATACTATTTTCAATTAATTTAATTTATAATTTTAAAATTGAAATTTATCGATCGCAATCATAAAAAAGACTTTTTGAATTTATTATCGTAGAATTTTAAATAAATTGTAATATATTAAATATTTAGTCTCAAGAAACTGAATGTAGTTTTCATTTAAATCGATCACCCAATTATACGATCACTAAAAGCATAATAAATATTCTTGTAGGTTTTAATTAATCATAACCACAATACAAATTAATCCTATACGTTATCCGCATTGTTATTTAAATAAATTCTATTTAATTAATACAATAATAAGCTAAGTGATCGTTTTCAAAATAAATTTCACATGAGAAAACAATAGGTGATCGTCCGGCAGTAACATTGCGAAATTTGATTCTTATTACAAACAATTATATAGCCGGACTTGAATATAGACTGTAAATATCAACATGATCATTAGAATATAAATAATGTGCCAATAAGATTTCAATACGTAAATATTTATTAGAAAATTAAGATCACATTTCATTGATCATCAAAAAAAAATATATATGCCATCAAAATCTTATTATTAAATCTTAGACAAAAAACAAAAAACATAGATCTTTGTTAACACCTAATATTCGGCGAATAGATGCTTTTTTTTATATATTAAAAGAGTTCGATGACTTGATCTTATTTTACAGTCAACTGAACTGTTAGACGAAACAATAATATGAATATTGTCTATACAAAATGTTGAATAGGTCGTCATTCAATTCATAATGATGGGTCAACGGAGATAAACTTATCCATTGAATATTTATTCATTTTCTTCTTTGCTTCAAGTCATTAGCCTCATAATAAATCGCATCTTCTAAAAGAAATATAATAATATGAAATTTATGAGAATTTTTGATATCATTCGCGATCGATAAAACTAGATCTTGATCAATGAAATGTGGTTTAGATATGATTTACACCTGATATATTTATCCTCAAGTATATGGGAGTTATATAAAAGAAAAATCACAGATCTATTGAATTTTTACTGGGTGATTCTGAAAAGTATACTTAAATACTTTCAACTTTTTTGAATCGAAAAAAATTAGATTATTGGTAATAAGTAAAAGCTTAATTTAAGGTGAGGCCTAGAGATATTTAGGCCTGGGTTATTTTTGCAAAAGAAATACATGCACTATTCTATATGGAATTTAGAGCCCTTAAGAATTACCCTGTATTGTCATGAAATCAATAATTATTTATGATTAATGAGATTACTTTATGATCATATTTTATAATTAAAATATTTCATATTTTAAGGTCACAGTACCTGTCATAAAGATTGTTTTTATCGTAAACGATCTTATATTGGTAGCAATGACTAAAGGTGTCTATTTTTGTGGTGACCAATTTTTTACTTTAGCTAAAGTTATGGATATTTTCATTGTACATTTGTAATTTATGATCATTTCGATCACTTTCACTGATATTGCATTTTTTCCCTGTTTTTATGAAGGTTATAAAAATTTTTTTTCTTTGGGGTAATTTTATAATAATATATTTTGACAAAATTATTCTATATCCAAATTTCGATCTCACGATCTTTTACTCATTTTATATAACAAGATCACCTCGAAAATAACTATTTTACTGATTTGCATTAAAAAATAATAATAGTTATATACTAAGTAATGTCTTAGCAAAATTAAATATTTTTATAATGTCATAATGTGATGTGATCAAGAGAGGATCAATAAAAAACTATACCTGATCATCATTCCGAAGATATTACATTGAAATGGAGTCTTGACTTCTTCTAACCGATTTTAAACAAGTTCTAATTATTTTTATTATACAAATCGAATAAATTGAAAAAATGGAAAGAAAGATCACGATCATTATCGATCATATAATCATTTGCTGTAATCTTCTTGTTGGGCATATTATAATATCTATTATTTCCTGTTTTCTTGTTAGGTCTTCATTTTTAAAAAGTAATCTTCAGGCATGTTAATCTATAATAAACAGAAAACGATCTAAAATCATAGGAAATTAACACTTCCTGATTTCTCTCAACTTCAAATCATATTCCAAATTCTGTCAATTTGTAACGGAGTTATAAAATCTATGTAGTCTAGAATTAAGATCTAAATCTTATAGAAGAAGAAAAAAAAAAACATTTTAAATGTTAACCTGTGGGAAAAAACTTATAAGAAAAATGTATCCGGTTTCTTTCGATGCGAATAAGTATGGCTGCTGCCTTCTAGACTTGAAGATCTTGATATTCTTCGTTTGTTGAACATTTTCATTTAAACTGTTTTAATTTTGGGACTAGGGAGCCGGTTATACGTATTTCTTTTTCCATCATATTCACGTATGGTATATATGCTTCAACGATTTGTTCACAATATGGAATTGGATATTTTAATTATAGAGACAGATGTTGAAGAACAGTTGGAAATCCTTCCAGAATGGTTATTTTAGTTTTTTCTTTAAAAAAAAAAAAAACTTCATGAGTTTCATGTCTGTGAATGATTATAAATTTGCAATATACAAATTTTTGTACGGCTTATGAATTTAGTGACTATGACCGACAACTTCTCACAAAATCTTCCGATCTTTAACCTTTGTTTGTTTTAAATGGATAATATACGAAAAAGGTTTGATGACTCACATATGGCTCTTCATTTAATTTCTTTTAAATTTCAGTCTTTGACTTAGTAATATTTATTGACAAACTGAAGTAATTACATTTTTTTGTAAAAGTGGTAGTAAATCGAAATCTACTAAATACTTTTAATGAAAGGAAAAGTGAATTGGAAAAAAAACGCAATATAATCAGTTTTGTTCCCATATAAAGAACAATACAAGTTATTGTATAAAATCTTCAACCAAATTAAAAAAAAGATCACTATCAAGTATATATAGAATTGTTGAAACATCCGGTATTTTAGAAAAAATAGTAATAAATGCATATAAAATTAAATTATTCATGTTTTCACGAAAACCCACTATAATTTTTTTTTAGTAACTTTTAGATTTTTATGAGACTAAAACAAGCATAAGATGAAATAAAAATATATTATTTCCAACTAACTAAATTCTAACATATTTACTAAACAAAATATTTGACTCAACTTGACCCCAGTGCTAAAAATATATCAAGAAGAAAATGGGTTGCTTCTAATCAATACTTAATAAAAACATCTCAACCATAGAAAAAAAGTGGCAAGAGAACGCGATCACACAATAATAAAGTAGCACAGCAGCTTTAAGCCCACTCTATATAAGTTAACAAATTTTAAATCAACAAAAATAACTAAAAATTATTAGAACGATAAAGCACCACCGCCATAATCTGGCATAACAGTCTTATCATTGATATTTAAATTTACTGCGATCTTTAAAGATCGTCGTCCTCTCATAATAAAAACATGAATTTATTTATGCAAATTCTGTAACCGGTAGTCAATTTTATGCAAATATTATATGAGAAAAAAAAGAACAGTTTAAACACAGGCACGTTTTCATGTATTATTTATAATCTATACAAAATATAGTAGATAATAAGTGACACACTGTATATAAAAATTGTCTAATCAATAATATTGATCATGCAAAATGATCGATTTTTAATATGAATAAAATATTTATGTACACTTTGATTAGATCAAAAAAACGTTTATGATCTATTTTAACGCCACCAAAAAAAAAACAAACTATATTTACTTGTTGTATGTTTTGTGGACACAGAAAGACTAAATATGTTCAATTGAAAATATTTTATTAAACAAGAAATGTTGATTCGATCATATGGAGGAGAGTCCAACCATATGTACTACAAAATAATACGTTATTGTATTTGGAAAATATAAATTTCTTGTATATTAATATGTGTGTCTTTTTAACTGCAAGTTGAATTGAACTTGCGATCGCGATCGCAGTGGGAATTTGATATAACGATAAACAGAAAATATATATACTATACAAGATACCAATTTAATCAGTACGTATATACCGGAAAATACATTTTATTTTTAAAATTGTTTATGATTAATAATTACTAAAAAAAAAAAAGAAAAAAGATCGTATTAATATTAAAGATCAGTTTAATCTGGTAACACTTTCTTTTGTATTTCTAATAATAAATGTTGTTTTAAAAATATCACTTCATTTTTGGAACCAAATTTCTTCCTACATGCGTTTCTTTTTCAAACCAGAGAATTGCATTTCTAATAGGATTTCAAGCACACACTCACACTCTATAAGTATACTATTCTATTTTTCACACATTCCATAATACCTCTAATTTGTTGACACGATCATTTCTGAATTAAATATTGATGTCTGATCGAATTGCATTCATTATTGTTTGGATGCAGATCAATCGATTGACACTTATTCAAATGATCGTGTAAAAAAAAATGTACTTAATTTCTAGTCAAGTGTATAACAATATTGTAATTGAACACCTTTAAAATGATGATAAATTGAAAAATATAAAGAATTGATCTCAACAATATTATGAAAGTAGATAGAAAAAAAAAGAGTTTTACTTTTATATACATAGATGAAAAGACTTTCAATTTTTGTGGGCAGACGAATGATCAGTGTTATTAATTTTTGGATTGTCTAGAAGTCAAAATTCGAGGATCGTGCTTGTACCTGGTATATATAATATCGAAACAAAGACTCGAATTTTGTATGCAACTTACCTTGTACATCTAACCTTATGCCTAAAATGGAAACTTGATGGAAGTCACATATGATCATTTAGTGATCTTTTCGATGAAAATTTACAAGAATTATTATTAAAAAAAAAAAAGTTCAATTTTGTCGAATTTCACAATTTTTTTTTTTATAGTTTATGACAAAATACAAGAAATTATTGATATTTTTGTGTAATCAACGCTGGAAGACAGACCTCTTAACTTTCGGAATGTTGTATTTTATATGTACAAAAATATGATATATTTGATGTATTCTTGTGTTTTTTTCCTGTAGAGGGAAAAAATATATACAGCCTACACTTTGAAAGTGGGTTTGGCATTAAGATTTTTCTTTCTTTGAAAATAAAATTAAAACAAAAATAAATATAAAAGAAGAAAAATATCTATTAAAAACTCCAAGCCTGGAAATGTCATGAAAGTGAGATTCCAAAATTTGTGTGTTTTGATTATATATTTCTTTTTGGAAATGTTTCCATTTTTTTAACAATCAACCATATTTGATGCGAAATGTATGACCTTAGTTAATTAGAAGTGTTAAGAAAAAGACCTTGACGAGATTTTTAACGGTTATTTCTTTTCAGTAAGAAATAAGAAATAAGAAATTAATTATATTCTTATTATTACGATTATTATGATCATTTTATCTCTTATTTTTTTTACCATTAAAACATGTTGTCTGGACATTAATTCGACAATAAAGTAAATGGTACCAAGGTAGTAATTATGTTATATGTTTTTCATTTAGATTAACAAGCAGGAAACAGTGCTTTTTTTAATGCTTTTTTGTGAAATGTTAACAACCATAACGAGCTTTTTTTCATAAAAGATGAATAACAAAATGTGTGGTATTTTTTTTTATTATATAATTTTTTGGTAATTATTTTACGTGCATGTCGAAATATTTTCGAGAGATTTATTTAAATTATTATTTAGTATAACAAAATCGAATTAAACAACCTGAAAAAGAAACTAATTAGAACAAATTAAAATATTTAGGAAAAAATTTTAAATTAAAAAATTCTTTGCCCGCCCAAACCCAAGGTAATAAAACTTGAACATTTTTTTATATTAAATACGAAATTAAGGAAATTTTAAGATGTACAGAAAACATATATATTCAATTAAAGTTGTTGGTCATTTATTGCAGACTCCTTGCTTGGGATTGAGAGAATTATGTGGTGCTAACACAACGTTTTTAAAAGCTTGATAAAATGAACTATACTACATACTTTATACTATACTATACATGAAGAATACAAATCAACGCCAAACTGGGTTGAGACACATGTATACGCTGGTTGAAATTAGGTTAGCTAGAATCTATTGCGGTTTAGTACTATAGTCGTGTTACAGTTTTCATTTGTTTTGATAATTAAATGAAATTTTTTAATGTTCTCGGACTACATTTAAACTTAATTTGGGTTCGATATTTTAATCCTCCGTATTCATATACCCGAGTCAAAATTTCGACCCAATATCAATTCCTCCATGTATACGTAGTACATATAAAAGTTGACTTTTCGAAAAGATTTTACTATGCTTCATATGTGTATCCAGTTTAATACCGATTGAATTTCATTTTTGATCATTTTCGATTTCAAAAACAAATGAAAAGATTTTTCCATTGACAACAATCTCTTAAGAAGTACTTCAATATGTACTTAAAGTTTTAGTACTTGAAGTGTGAAAATGGCTACAATTCAATTAAGTGCAAGTACCTAATACCTAATATTCAACGTATTTACACGTAATTAAAGGATGCAAATGAAAAGCTACGGGTACTATTATCTGCGCTATATAAAATGCAATATCTTACCTGTATTTTTAAACAAAAAAATTAAATCTGTTCACATTTATCTCGACTGACTTTAACTAATACGTCTCATTGAAATTTTTTTGAAATTTCCTAAAGTCAGTCAATATTTTCAAAAACTGAAACAATTCAGTACTTATTCGTATCCAATTTATAAGTTTCGCAAAAATATATGTTATGTCATTATATATTGTCAATTGCTCATGAATAGGAGATCATTCTTACGGTTAAACTTGTCTTATAGCATATATTTTAATTCGGGAAATAAACAAAAAAATAAGTTTATAATAATAATTGATTATATTTCATTTCATAAATGATCTTAAAAAGTAAATATCACGAGGAGGGATACAAAAAAATGACAAGTAATTTCAATTTGCAGAAAAAGAAATTAACATGATCACCATTTATCAAAAGACATAAAGAGGTCAATTTCAAGTCCGAAAAAACGATCATTTAAATAATTGCATATGAATTTATATTTGTAATGTAATTTATTTATGTTATCCCAAACTTTTTTTTCTTATTAAGAATCTCGAAAAGAAATAATGGTAACCTGCTTTCACCCACTATTGTAGGTGGTAGAGGAGATATAATCCAAAAAGAAAATTAATTTATGTAGTAATGTACTTAATTCTAGTCTTTGTGTTTATTTTCCTAAGTAAATTATTCGTTATCAAAATATATGTATTTTTAGGAAAGAAGATTATATTTTGATTATATTTTCATTGAAACAACTTTAAAGATATAATTCTTGTAAATTTATTTATTTTTTTTGGGCTAGGAAAAGGAATTTTTATAATATAGCAAATTGAATTCAGGCATAAGCAAATATACAAATCAATAAATAATAATATATTCTAATCACATTTGAATGCATGACATAGTAGGTTGGCTTGTTGCGAAAATTCGAATTCAATATGAGGACATTAAATATACAAATCTTTTAAATCCATTTCAATAGAGACAGAAGAAGACTTTTCAATATATATCGAATTGAAATTAGAATAGAGGTGCGCACATTATAAATACTCTTGTGTAGTTTTATTCATAAATCTCTCTCATAGAAATCATAATAAATGTAAACTACTAAAACTAGGCGGTATTTGACTTAATATCAAGTCTTACTTTGTATTTAGGAGTGTTGTTGATAATTTTAAATAAACATACAGTAGCATAAACTTCCTATAATAAAATTAATCGATGATACATGTTTTTCAGTTTGATCAAGTTATGCAATTTTCTATGGCGATGCATCATATGAATATTAATGATGTAAAATTTTAGTTAAATTTTGAACCCATATTATAAATCATCCGCAGATCGGTCTAAATAACTTACTAAATTTCAAAGCTTAGAAACATATCTGGTATGGTAAACCACACAATTTTCTTTGATACTACTAATATCGAATCTATTCATCATTTGATTATAATCTAACTTTGTACTAAATTAGATTAAGTCATTCTGGAGTTATATTACGTTCAAAAAAGTGCATAAAATAACCCACTTTCGGAATAGGAATTTAGCTGAAAGTTTAACTAATTGTTCCTGTAATACCATCCGACGTGTCTACCTACTAAATTTCATTATAATCAGGCTAGCAGTTACGATACCGCCATATTTTTGTCTAAAAAGTAACCATTTCCGATTCAGCATTTCTGGTGAAAATCTAGTCAGTTTTTCCAGGATATGCGAGTACCAAATCTTAGTTGAAATCGTGACACTTGCTTTTTCTATACACGGGAAATTAATCTATCGATTTTCAAAATGCATTTACTTTAATAAAGGAAAAAAAAATCCTTTTCGAATTAACAGATTTTATTAGTCAGACTTACGATACAAATATAAACCATTACGAAATAGTTTAATATAGTCAAGATTTGATGTTCTTAAGGTTTACATTTCCATTCATGTATGAAGATTTTCCTTTTAATAAATCGATTAATTTGGTACATGGGAATTTTGTTACTTTGATATGAGCCCTTTTAATATTAAAATGAATGAAAATTCCCATACAAAAAATTATAATGATTTAAAAACACTAATATTTATAAAATATTTGCGGAATTAACACCTTTTCTATGCACTTTTTTTTTGAATGATATAAAAATATGATCACTCTTTTAAGAACTGTGTATATTTCGTGGTATTTCCCATTTATTCGGAAATTTGATCCCAGGTTTAATGCAAAAACGAAAAAAAAACTGAATATTATTTGAAATAAGACCCTTTTACAAGGCACATTTTCATGATTCGCATGTATGCTTTTATGCACAATATTTTTACCTACCAGAGAGTATATGGATTTTGTTTGTACAGCTAACCATTCATCTTTCGCAGGACTGTTTTGTTCCAATTAAAACCCATATATATACGATAGGATACATCATCCATTATTTTGAGAGAGTATCAAATTTAATTAGTGAAGGTGGGTGGTTACAACACTTCAAAACTCAACAAAAAAAAACTTACAATATGAAGATTTTAATGAAGGTCGCAACTTGATACATATTTTTTTATGCTATTTAATGAATGAAAATTTTTGGTTTGTTTGCATTTTTAAAGAAAATAATTATTAATTTTTTATTGAATACATTTTTTTGAAGGTTTCCGTTAAGTGGAAATTGATGCGTATACGACCTGAATTGAAGTGGTGACCTAAACTTTCAATATGAATTAAGTTTTTAATATGTTTCTTTAAAGATTTTGAAATCATATTGAATTTAATTCAAATCTGATCAAAAAGGTATGGCGTAATTTACCCCACGACTCCATTGGACTTATTTCAAGAAATATTTTCAGTCGGACAGACAAAAAAGCCCAAATTTTAGAGTCTCCATTAGACTTTTTTTCAGTCTGACTGAAAATATGTCTTGAAATTAGTCCAATGTAGTCGTGTAGTTATATTGTTTTGTGCACAGCCTAATTGTACTTTGAACATTTATATTCAGAACACACGAAAAAAAATGCAATTAATTTTTTATCGAATAAAAATAATCAATAATTATTTTTCTTCAAACAAATCTATGCTATTATAAATATGTCCAATTTACAAAATAAATCAATATTGAACTCGAAGATTAGCTTATCACAATTAATATGTCGTCATTTTATATAGTGCACTATATTTTACTTAGAATACTTGGTGATTCATAAAATCATCAAACAATAACAATAAAACATTGTCACAATACAAGTATTCTAAGTAAAACAACTAACACAAAAACACCACACGAACAAAAACAATTCTTGGAAATATTCAAAATTTGTAGAGCTTTCGAGAAAATGCCATCTAGTTTTAGACAGCCAAACGACCAGTCTTTTCGAGAAAGTTCGCGAAATACACCAATTTGATATAAAAGCAGCCGTAGGGTCGAGCCTGAAATCAATCTTAATCGATCAGTTGAAGTGAAAAGCTTCGTCAGAGATTATACAAAACAGAGATTGGAAACGTGATTATTTTTGTGAAAGCGATTACAAGGGCAATTTGTGATCAATTATTAAGATAGCGATTGTGGTGCATTTTTATAAACTGTGATAAATTAATCGTAATAATTAAATTATTGAAAGACAAATATTTTTAAGACTAATTGTAACGCAGAAATAATTATAAATAAACTTTATACACTAAATTCACATAAATAAAAAGTGTTATCATTTCAATAACATCGAACCGAAAGAGAATAGCACGTCACAATATTGTCGATTAAAATTTTTTTTTTTTTGCCGAAAATAGAATTAATTACTAGATTATGATTCATTAGAAGGTATTTAATTTTGTATTGTAAATCACGATAAACAATCACTTGTCTAAAACTTTTAACAACGTCATTTTGTGATAAGTTCGTTTATCAATTTTGTGGTGTTAAAAAAAACAGTTGGGCATCTGATTAAAATTGAAATGATTAAAAACAAAAAAAAAAAAAAACTAGACATAGACCGTTTGGAGCCTCTCTACTACAATTATCTATATTTATTATACACGTTTATTTTTTCTTCTTTTCAATCGGATCGTCATCACGTCACTCAGCTATCCAAGAAATGTGATCGCGAGCATATAAAAGCGTTTTTTTGTCAAATCACACTGATCGTGAAGAATCATTTTCATGCTCAAACAATCTGACATGATCTTGACTGAGTAGCTGCAGTATAACTGCATTTTTTATACATATATATGAAATCATGGTTCTTCATAGATTTGAATGCATAATCAGTTCCAACAAGTTATTCTGATAGTAGCTTTTACCATTTTATAGTTAATCACAAGATCTACGAAAAATCCAAAATTATATCTCTCACAATATACAGTTTATATAATATAAAGTGGGTATTTCTAATAGTTGATTTTTACATGCAATTGTACTTATTTTAATATAAACTACACTTCCGATCATAAGTGTTTGCCCAGTGAATGATGTCGCTTTTTTTAAACAAATTCTTCACATTTTTAAGCAAGAAATTTGAAGGTGAAATCGCCAAAGCCAGGTATCAAATCTGAACCTTCTTACTCTTCAGTACTAGCAAAAAGCATAAAATAATGAGAGTTTCCAATTTGGGCACGTCTGCAAGCGTCACCTTATTAATAGTATTTGTTAAAATGACTCTGTTTGATATAAAATTTCATGTATTTACAGTCTTTTAAAAACGAGGCGCGCTTTGCAGCACTGCAAACGTCTCATCAATTTATATAGAAATAATTACATGTAATACTAGTAACGAGAGCCCTAAACGACGAGAACGAAGTTACTGTATATTTTCTTGTCTTTTGCATTATTAATAGTATCCTAATTTTTTCCATAATCCAAAAATCGATCTGTGACTATTGCGCATCCTATTTTATCAACTAATCTTAAAGTTATATTAGTCAGAATTTTCGAATATTTTGATTAATCTCGTTAAACAAATACTCAATTACATTATCAAAGCCAGAATTAAACTAATTTTATTATTTAAGGAAAAGAAGTTATTGTAGTCAAATACTTATGAGCTGAAGTGTACATTCTTCATTTAACAAGGAAATTTTCTTATAAAAAAAAATTCAGTTACCTATTTTTGCATATTGCACGATCAGTTAGAAATATTCAGAATTTAATTGCAACAAAATGATAAATGGTGGCACCCGACCAGGTAAATGCACTTCACGAGAGTGGACATTTAAAAGACGAGACAAAACATTTTTCTTAAGACGATTTAAAAACAACAAGAAAAATGATCATTCACGTATTTGGCATATTGTAGGTTGCATTTTTGTTGTTATTTTGTTTTGATGATCTCGATTTTAAGTGTTAAATGCATTGGTCTCATTATTTTTGGTTTCATTGTGGGCCCACAAAACATATATACTTGTATATAAAACAAGTATAATCTTAAAATACACGAAAAGAAAATATTTTAAAAGATTGTTGGTTAAAGATTAGAATTTTGTTATATTTTGCAAATTAGGTGTTCACAGTTTGTTATACTATTTGTATGGATTATTATTATTATTCTGTTAAGTGGGTAACAATTTTTTCTGATATAAATTGCATATATTAATCTTATGAAAGTATAACTGCATTTTCTGCATTTATTATAACTATCAAAACTTAATACTAGATATTTTGATATCAATTCATGAACCTAGGCATCTTTTATTATTTAAAAATTATGAATGATCCAATTTGATTTCATATCAATTTCAAGTTTAATCGACCATTTATGAAAATAGTCAAAACTTTAAATTAAGAGAAATAGAAAGAATTGTATAGAAATAATAGTGAAGCGTTAAGTGCCTTCAGGTGATTTATTTATTTTTGTTTTTTTTACTACTTAGAGACAATACATATAGTTTTACTATTGAGATGAAACTTATGAGGAGGAGGTTCCACAATGAAATATACATATTTTGGTTCATTTGAAGACTTAATTTGATTTGCTCCATAAAATTCACAGATTATATAGAAATAGCGTGATCATTTTGTGTTTTATGTTCATCACGATCGTTGAGTTTAAATTTTATGATTAAATGGCTGATTAGAAACGATTCAAGAAAAGTAAGCTATAGAGAAAACCCACTATTAGAACTTATATACCTAAGAAAATAATACGGGTTTTTTTATTATTTTATAAATTTCACTATTTAAAATTCTTTAAGTATCCATATAAATCACTTTCAACCCAATTTTTAGTGCTTTTTTACTCCGATCCAACTTATATTTTATTTTGATAAAGTCGTAACTAGCCCTTGGAACACTATGATCCTGTACAGTTTTACAATATCACAAAAAGAATTCTGTGATTTTTTTTGGGCATTGGAAAAAATTGGATTTTAATATTTTTTATCTATGAAAGTCGAAAACCTGCACGAACGACAAGAAAAGGAAATTTTGCTGGAAAGTATTGATACAAAGGACGACTATCACCAACTTCATAATGACAATCAAGCGAAAAAATGAAAATTTGGAAGTGATTTAGATATCATTCGCAATATATATCTAATGAAAAACATAATTTTCTTTCTCTGAACATCTGTCCCAGTTTTTCATGTGAGCCTGAAAATAGGCAATTTATAAATTCTTGATGATTATTTCTAAGAGTCCTTTTGTTTGAGTACAGGATCAAATCCTATATACTTTTTCACAAAACTGTAAAAATTTTAATTAAATAGAATAACTATTGAACTTCTAAAAGTTATAAACATCATGATTTCCATACTTATATGGGTATAAATAGGTACCGCAAGTATTTGTCCTTTTACAGATGTTATGAGCAGTCTTAGTTGACTTCTGTACTGAAATGAAATTAGGCTCTTGATTTACGTATGGATTTCAAATTCTCCTTGCTCTCAAAATTGTTAATTTTGTCAAGAACTAAATTTAAGCCGGTAGTTTCTCAAACGTTTAATGATAATTAATTATTTAAGTTTCTAGACTAGACCACAATAATAGTGAACCCCTATTTAATTTAATTTCAGTTCAAAATTTGAAAATAATAAATTCTATTTGGTCGTAACTGAAGTAAATATAACTACAGGATGCCTAAAGTTCTAAAACTTGTTTTATACGAGAATAGGCACTATCGATCGTGAATTTTACCTTTTTTTTAATCCTACATCGTAACTATTCGTCTTCAATGTTGTGTCATTGGGAATTTATGTACGAGCACATACAGCAAACATTTCCAGCCACCTTTCAATACCTTTTCTTTCCTTTTTTTAACAAAAACCTAAGCTGATCTTCGTGTTTTCTGTTTGCAAAAATGCGCATGCAATTTTTGTTCATGTGCAACTTTAATGCAAACATCTACAATCAAACTTCTAGGAATCCAATGTATCCAGAATTCGTTTTCACGATCGTGATTTTATGGAAATATCTACATGTGTATACGGAAAAAATCTATTCAACTAAAATGTTCTAAGATTCGCAAAATAAAAAACTGAGATCATTTCTTCTTCTGCAACAATATATATTTTCATGCGCCATTCGTTCCGTTCATTGATTTCCGTTTGAACAAGAATATCTACAATTTTTGTAGACTCGTTCGTTGGACTCCAGAGTATGTGATAGGGCGCCGGATCACTTGGCATATTCGATAGTTTTTACCTTATTCTTTTCAAATTCATTTTCACTTCTATACCGCATAGTACTTAAGATATTAAATTGACTACAGGTATTTTTTTACCTCGATATAACCTGTCTGGTTTTTGCAATGGAAATGTATTTATATGTGAGACAATTACTTCGTTTACATGACCGGATTGAAGTCGACTTCAATCCGAATATCGTGCATGTATACCCAGATCGACTTCAAATCGACTTGAGTCAATCCGATCACAAACATTTTTCTGATCGACTTGAGATTTGCATGTAAACCCAGATCGACTTCAAATCGAATTGAAAATTTAAAATGGAGTATGAAAAGAGGGGAAACATAACCTAAAAATAAATTTTATTGGCGGCGCTATGAAATTGACGTTGATTTGAAGTCGATTTCAAGCCAATTTTTCAATCCGGTAAAGATAAAAAACTTGGGTTGAATTTCAAGTCGATCTCAAGTCAATTCTGAAACCGCCATGTAAACGAAGTAAATGTTTATAAAGAGTAGATTCGTTCTTAAAGAAATATGTCTTGTAACAAAACGTATCATACAACGATTCATCATACCGCGTTTTTTCATGACCGTTTAAATAAAGAAAAGCGCTTATATTTACGAGGCTTACAGGATCTTATAGACTGTCTTATACAGAAATCTTGTAACGGAACTGGCGGATTTTCAGATATTACCTACACTATCTGCAGAAAATGGTGGAACTTCAAATCTGGATACCTTCTGAAAACAGTTTCGCATTTTTGTTAAAACTTACAAATGTGTTTTGTAAAAGAATTTGATTCCCAGGTACAAAAGTTCCAATAGTGACTTTGCATCATACCTTGTGTTTTCTTGATTCTGGCTCACGCTGATGCTACTTTTTCTGATCATTTGAAGATCTTGTTTTATTTATTTATTTCATTTCTGCATTTTCATGAATCGATTTTTTGCTAAATTGATTCCAAGCATAAGGTTTTTTTCTTCTTTTATTTTGATTATAATTTGATGTCATTGCCATAGTGAAGAAATTTTTCTTCGTCGTCTGTAAAAAAAAAACTTGAAGAATATTTTCTTCGGTAAATACAAAAGATCAGCTCAGTTTGTTAGAAGATGATTTTTAGAAATGCGGTAGAAATGTGCAAAACTTGACATTGAGATGAATTTTAAAGAGTTGACTAAACGATGTGTTTTCTTTTTTTTTGCTTTTCTTGCACGATCAAATATGTCCTCGATTTAATAATATCGATTAAAATTTCAAAACGAGATTTTTTAATTACGATCATTGATTTTTTTTTGTATTTTTTGTTTTTGTCTGGATTTTACCAAAACGGTGTAAAATAATATCTGATATTTGAACCAAAAAATCAATTAAATTATTTTATCATATTACAAAAAAGAAAAGAACACCTTATCTACCTACACTATCTCAATGTGTGTGGGAACATCTTCCTTGATAAATATCTTGGATTTTACCCAAAAATAAACCTATTAAAATGAAATTTTAAAATGAATGTCATCAAGGAACACATTTAATTGGATTCAAAAAATTTATGTTTATATAAAACGAAAAGCGCGTGCTGCGATGTCCTCAGGACCACCAACAAAGTTTCGAAATGATATTCTGTGATAATTTTTGTTTCCTTGGGTGATCTGCTATCATATATTGTTAAGTACTTTACCATATTTTTTTATCTATTCAAACAATTCGGTATCTTATAAATTCTCTAAAGTTATAAAAATCGTCTCTAAGAAAAGAAATTGAACTGGTTTTTGTACAATACTATCAAAAAAAAGAAAGACTTGAGCAAATCCAAGATGAATGTATAATTTTTCTTGTTCGATCAATTTTATATCCTCATCAAATAGAACTTCACACAAATATGTGTATGTAAGAACGAAACATTAAATCAGAGTACTTAAGAACAACATAACAACATAATGAAGACGATGAAAATAACTGAAAAGGGTAATGTACTATGTACCTATATGCCGATATTAAACCATTTGTTTTTTTCTACCTTTAGGACTTGAAAGGAAACTACAAAAACTTCGTCAAGGACGTGCTATAGCTATCAAATGACCTTGAAGCTGTTATCCGCGATATTTTCAGTGAAGAAAAACTATAAGACAACAATTGTTAAGACATAAATCAAGAATAAAAAAGAGATAACGAAAGGGAGCGCGTGATTATAATGAAATTATGTACATACATATATAAGACATGTAATAATGGAGCTTACCTAAAAGTGGGTACTTGTTTAGAGACAAGTTTTCTTCAAAAAACAACTTGTATATGCATTTTTGTACATATAGTGGAATACAACATAACTCCCCAAAAAAAAAAACAAAAAAAATGCATGAATATTTTTGGCCCGATTATTTTTAAATATGAATTCGGCAATCATGAAATATGATAATGAAAAAAAATAAAAGTATGATTTTTTTTCCGTGAGTTTTTTATTTATTATGGAATTTACACAAACATTGCCTCAGGTAAAATGATCCATAGTACACATTTATGTCGCAAACCGGTAACAGCAAGTATACTATACACCAAAAAGCCTGAGTTTTTCATTCCGAGATAAATTTTTTGAAATTATTGTTTTATACACAGAACCGTATTCAGTAGACAAGTCCACTAGCATATTTGGATCAAATTTAACTGAGATAAAAGAGTCAGGTTTCATAACGATTTCTTCATTGGTCTAAATATTCCCAGGTAAAAGTTATGACAGACTAGGATATTTTATCCAAATTCTAATGTTAAACTGGATTTAAATTCTAGTGTGTCATGAACATGATTTATAAATCCAGGATTTATGGCTAAGTTTAACTGGATTTAGAAGTCCAGTTTCTGAAACATGATCAAACATTACGTCAGAGTCTGGATGAAATATCCTAAGTTATTGTAAATTTAAGACATAATGTTAATACAAATAAAAAGCTTGGAAGAGGTTAGAAATCGCTTATAAATAGCAGTTATATTGCATACTATATAAACAATAGAAGGTTTATAAGAAGAATTAAAAATTTAAATAAAAGTGATTGTCGTTTGGTTATATAAGATTAGATTAGATTAGATTATATATTCTTGTACTGTGACCTTAAGACCCCCTTTTCTTTGGTGCAGTCGTTTGGTTAGGCTAAAGCACCTCCTCCAGACCTATTTCTCTTAGGAGCCGTATGGTTAGCAGTTTCTTTTTAGTTGCTTTTACTACACAAATTAGTTGTTGATTTAACCACTTTATAAATAAAAACGTTTACTAATTTTGATTAAATGAATTTTCTAAATAGCTGAAAATCAATCATTTTCTTTAGGTAATATTAACTAGTGTTTTAGGTAATTCTACTAATCATTTCTTTCAGTTTAAACTTGCTTCAATAGAAATTTATAATACAGCCATACCTCGCTTTACGGCCTAGCTAGATACTTTCCAGAAAAGTTGGCCATAAAGCGAAAAGCCGTATAACGCATAAATTATTTTTTGTAGCACTGTTGCCTAAAGGAGCAAACTGAAACTATACAGAAGGTCGCTAACAATATGTACTGCTTTTTTTGGCCGTATAACGAAACATTGGGGGCCGTAAATCGAAAAGGCAGTATAGTGAGGTATGGGTGATTTAGTTGAATTGTCTCAATAATTTAAAATTGATAATTAGAATAATAATTAGAACTATTCTAAAAATGCATGGAACTTCGTCTAAGGACGAAAGCAAATCCAAATGAGATATGTTAAGAGAGTTTTCATAAACAACTTCCGAATAGTCACATTTCCAGTAATATTCCCTTCTTTCTTTCACATTCCCAACTTTCTGCAAATTTAAAAATTCGGCTCTGGTAAAGGTCATCCATATAAAATAATATAATTCATGAAATTTGGTTTGTGTTTTCGATAAAATCGTAATTCCAAAAAAATTTGAACATGACGGATTCTTCTTCTTCAACAATCTCAACAGTAAGAAACTCAAAAACAATATTAATAAAAAATCTTTCCAAGAAATGAAAAAATAAAATAAACTCAAACTTTCTCAAGAAAAACAAATTTTCTAAATCGAAGTTCGCGGTGCACCATTCTTTTTCTTTTTGGGAAATTCTTTGATATAGTTTCTTTTATTTTATTACTTACTGGTTTTACGTATGTGAATTGTTTTTATAATTGAAATTGTTGTATTTTTTGTGGTTTGTTTTTTTTAAATAAAAAGTCAGAATGATGTCATTTTGGACGATGACGCCTAACTTTTATAACAACTTTTTAGTAAAACTTTGAATGCCAGAGCTTAATATATGATGCTATTTTTTTTTTGTTGACTACTTTCAACTAATTTCCTAGACTAAATAAAAAAAAAAATAAGAAAATAGACGACCTTGTAAGGTATTTAATGAAATGTTTTTAAATAGCCATTTTTTTTTGGTGGATTCATTTTTTTAAAAGATCTCTCTAAAAATGTGCCATGATTTTAGTAACGGTTTAGATACTGTTAATCTGCCAAAAATTTATATATATATATATATATTTTGAAAGTTGATTACAACTTACGTGTGCAGGTTAATTAATCGGAATGCAATCTAAAGTAATTGAACTACATTCTTTTTTTTTCAATTTCTTTTATTCGATTTTATAATCGAACGGTGAAATATATATTTGTATAGATTTTGGTTTTCTTTTTTACAAAAAAAAAAAAAAATTGATTTCATTGATTTTTACCTGATTTTGTAGTTCTCTTTCGTTTTTTTTTTTGCAAAAATCTTTTCAAATCCAAAGAAGCTTTTCTTACCTGAAAATTAAAGAAGAAGAAAATAAAATTTGTTATTCTAATTTATATCAAATTAAATTTTAATTAAGATAATTTAAAAAAAAAACAATATTTTCAATTGTTTTAAAATGATAATTTCATTTAGAAACATTTTTCTGCCATATTAGCATGTTTAAACGTTTTATCTCAAGAAAACAAATATGGATCTCTGACACATACGCTAATTGAACTATTCAAAATATCACACGCAAATTAAGTATTAAAATAAATATGAATTTATATTCAAAATTGCTCTCTAAAAGAAATTTGTGTCGTACCAAAATATGAACGATATTAAATCGATAAAATTTGTAATTTTAAAGAAGAAAAGTATTTTTCTTAAAGCTCACAAATATTCAATAAACTTTCGTCATAACAAATATAATGCAAATATTAAAACGTCTGGAATATTTCCCGAGATATGTTTCACTTTTGTTGACGTCTAAAAAGAAAGCTTTTATAACGAATAGCAACACACAAAAGTAATATTATCATTGGGACTTTTTAATAATTGATGAAATTTCAATCGAATGGATGTCTATGAAATGAGATTCGATGAAAATGTTACCTAAAGGTAATATAATGTAATAAATAGGTGATAATAATCTGTCAATTTGAATGTATTTTCCAATGTAAGTGAACCACAATGCTTGTTACGCTGAGTCTATTTTAGTTATCCCAGTTTTCTATGGTGTGCTACAGGCCAAATATGAGTCTATTTAATTGTTATAAGAAAAGCTAACAACTTTATAGTGAATTCATTGTTATAAGCGATGATAATCGATTGTTAGAACTACTAAATTTATTATTTTTTTTTTATATATATAAAATGAGTGAACTTTTAGGGAGCTGTCGAGATTTGAACCAGGAAGCTCTTCACTCAAAGGACTTGTCGTTTATAACTCGGCTATCGACATCGTCATATTCAATGTTAGCATGCTCTAATACTACGTTATGCACAATCATCATCATTTCGTGTCAATTCACTAAGTAGCCATTAGCTGATTAGGACACTTGGAATTAAAAATACCGTCTTGTTAAAAAAAAATGTATGCCAACGTTTCACTTTTGTTTAAAGGTTGTTGCAAGGCTATTTTTCACAAAACTAAACGATGCTGTATTACAAAATGTAGCCGTTATCACTGCCCGAAGTAACATAGAATGCAATTGCAGCTAATATCACTACAACAAATTTTTTATATGCGTTGTACAGTGCATAGTTTAAGTTGTGAGTTTAGCATATAATTAGCAATTGTATGTTTTAAAATCAATAAAGTAACGACATAATGAAAGAAGTTGGTTCAAGTTGTTTAGACCCGTTATTGCTAGGAATGTGTTAAAAACTGAGTATAGATCTGACGATTTCTTTCAGTTGATGACTACAAACTATTTATTATTATTTGTTTTCGAACTTTGACCATATTATACTGTGATCTGGAAAAATGTATCAATGATTTTAACTATCGACTCGAATAATAAAGAGGTCAGTTTTAATTTAGCTTTTCCAAGTCTAACAAATTCCATTCAAAATAAAAAATTAATTTCAAATTTATATAAAATTTCTAAAAATATACATTTTCTAAGAACAAATTTTTCTTTGTAAACCTTTTTACCAAAAAACAAGAAAACGCTGTTGAATATACAAAAAAAAAGAGAGATTTGAATCTATTAACTTAATTTGTTCACTAAAAAAAAAAATAATCATATATTATGATTGTCACAAAATTTCCACAATGAAAAGCTTAACACATATTTCTGCACAAAAATATGTTTTTAAATCTGTTGAAAAATTCGACATGGTGATTTTTTTTTTGTCTAAAAGCTTTTCTCCAGAACCAACAAATTTTTTTTTTATGATAATGAATTAATTTTTTCTTTTAATATCAGATCATTGACTTTTAAGAAACAAATATTTTGGAAGTAAACAACAAAAAAAATACACTGCAAATGCATAACACTGGAAGAATGGTTTCTTTCTACCATATAAATTATTCTACATTATCTAAGATATCCTATTTTGTCTTTTTTAAAATGTGTTCTCATCTGAACCTTAACTTCCTATTATAAGATTAAATAAAAATTATAAAAAAGGATTAAGATGAAATAATTTTAAATATCTTTTAATATCCTTTTGGGATATAAGATAGGCCCAGAGAAATGATTTCAATTGAATTAAAAGTTTTTTAATCGCCATTATGTATCTTTTGGTGACCGGCCGATTTGACTGCGGCAATTCGACTAGGCACAATTTAACTGGCCACAATTCAACTCGGCCAATTCCATTCGGAAACAAAAAAGAAAGTCCAATGGGAGTTCAAAGGAATTAGGCGCGGAATCAAGGAGAAATATGTGTCCCACAAAAAAAGGAATACGAAAATCGCTCCGAACATTCATCTTGGGTAGGAATTAAGATCAATAATTACTAATGAATAATTCACGACTAGGAAACAATTTAATTCAGTTTATTTAACTCAATTTAACTCAATTGCATCCAATAACGTGTTAGAGAAATATTGTGTAAATAGTCAGACAGACCGACGAACGGACATTTACTAAAAATAGGTTTTTTTAAACTCAATAGACTTTAAAACGTGAATCACAACGTGATCACAATTTTTCAGAATCACACAGCTTTCTTCCTATGGGGAAGATAGTAAAATCTGGCAAGCCAATTAGTTCATCTTATGATTAAGAAGTAAATTTATGTTTCATAAATTATAGAAAAATTTTTATGAATTTGATTATCAATAAAATATTTTTAAGAAATTTATGGTGAGGGTGAAATATGATAAAAACTATGCCAATTTTATTTTTTTTTTCTTTAAAGTAAACGCTAAAAATTGCAACGGTTGTTTTTTTCTCCAGATGAGATTTGTTTAAGACATCATAAAATTCCTTGATTTTGGGTCAAATTTCTTTAATTTTTCTATTTTTTGCTTAATTTGAAATTGTGAGAAAATAAAATTTTAAATATTTTGTATTATTTTCGTTTTGATTATTTTCCAATAATCATCAATATGGAATTGGTGTTTTTAAAAATCATTTTTTTTTTTAGGTAAAACAATTGCACTCAGAATTTTATAGAATCACCAAAGCTGTCTTTTTTATATCTTTAATAATTTTTATGGTTTTATCTAGTTTTTATTTTTAGTATTAAGTAAATATAATTTTTGTTTGTTTGAAAGAGCTTTTTTCTTTAAATTAAATCATAAAAATGACGCAGTTTTTTTGTTTTTTTCTAAATTAGTAGAGTTTAAACATTTTTTTCGTGTCAGGGTTTTTCAAAATTTAAATCATTTAAACCATTTTTTAAAAAGAAAAAAAAAGAACATATTTAATATACTAGTCTACACCCATTCCGTCATCTTACACGATGCAAAATCAACCAACTACGCTGCAATTTCTGCGGGCCGTGGTAAACTGAAGGTCGTGGTTCTGTATAAATCGAGGGACGACAATAAAAGTTGTTATATATTGCAATCGTGTCCAATATTAACCCCGAATAAGCCCATGGAGTACAAACATATATTCACTAATGAATTTATTTTCAAATTTCATTAAGTACATTTTCAAATAAAACATAAAAAACATTTCAAGATAAATTTCAAAAATACACACCAAAAAATATAGTCCAGGTACGCTATTGTGTTTAATTTCGTTATAAAAAGGTGATAGTTTGATTGAGTTCTATATATTTTTCGAAAACTTCACATGTAACCTTAGGATATGTACATTTATGTTTAAAAAATGCAAATTAGGTCTAAAACTATGTATTTTAGTTTGATATTATTCATAGACCTTTTTTTTCGTCTTCTTATTTGATTAGTTTGAATAGTATATATTGTATATCTATCGTTCAGCTTTCTTATACTTATATATAGGAAGTTTTCTGGTAAACTTTTGATAAAGAATTTTCTACAGCAAAAAAAAATAAAAACTAATGAAATCAAAGAGAGAGAAAAAATTGCATCCCACTGGCTTTCACAAAGCCACCCGTTGTCAAATTAAAAAATTTCCTGGTGGCATTTTGATGTTTGAATATTATGTATTTAATATATATTATTTATTTATATACTATCACCATCTCTATGGTCATTTATTTAGTTCAATCCAATCTCACCTAGTTAATCAGCTCGAGGCTATGGAATCTTTTTGTTTGATACATTTTCATGACATTTTAAAAAAAAAAACCTTAGGTAAAAATTTACACCTTCAAATTGTGAATATACAGTTATACTCTTTAACTTATATATACTTATATCACAAATTTAGAGTGTAAAATAGTTGTAAATATATTTTGGGTTCTTATTTTTGCATTTATAACATTAATTGCAAGTACATATTCGTATATATCGAAATGGAAGTAAGCGATTTACTTTACTGAAAAAAACACTATTGCTATCTCGAAAATTGACTTTTGGCATTTAGGAACACAGCATATTCTTCCAATTCCCTTTAAAACGGAAATAACATTATGACTCTTCAGTATTTCTTCTAGAGCCTACCTCATTTAATACTTCTACGCTGATTTTTATAAATTATTAATTTGTGATATATGGCTTTAATTCAGACTCTTTAAATTTGCATTACCAGGTTTTATTAACTCGCTTTCTTGTTTATTTGTTTGTTTGTTTGTATGTTTGATTGTCCAATACAAATCTTGCAATCGATTTTTAACTAACTTCCCGACTAACTAGACATTTGAAACTTTTAGCTCAGAACACGATGACAATGCATTCTTTTAATACGTTTAGCAATCTTGAAGCAAAATTGAATTCATTTTTAGTAAATTTTGTTTTGTATGGAAAAGTAATTCGAGAAAAATCCGCAATCTACGGTAATCTTAGTATGTCCAAGGTTTTTTGTTAATTCAATTTTCAACTAAAAAACTTCAAAATTAAGTGCTTCTGTATGCAATAGCGTGGTTAAACGCCTCTGCAAAAATTAAATCTCAAACGGGTCCTCAATAATCTTCTGTCACAAAATCTACTATTCTTTTTATTATTAATGTTTCCACCATAATTTCATATCATTTATGATTTCTTATTGACCTTTTTAATAGGACGCATCATTATTTATAAATTTTAATTTTTGAATGGATAAACTTGTCAACGTTGATTGCAATTTCGATATATAAAATTACGAAACTGAAAACATAAATAATTTCATATTTCATATTTGTTGAACCAAGTATTACATGTGAATGCGGTTATTTTATGTTATTTATGGTTCTTATATCTTGTTTGAAGTCTAATCACGAAATTATGTTAATATGCGCTTCTTCAATATTAGAGAGAAGACGACAAACCAAAAAAAAAAGGAGGACTCATGAAAAGTCAAATGATTTTCGTTGATTTCTTAAAATGGATGACCAACGAAAATGTGGGATTCTTTTTACTTTTGATATCTTTATAAATTTACCCACGCACAACATTCATATAGTAAAATCAAATATCTAAACACAATATTTAATTAGGCTTTGATTTCCGAACGTGATTTATGGAATTGATCAAAAGTGGCGCTTTCTTCCGCATGTTTTTTTGCATTGAGCTTTTTTTTTCTTTACAAATTCTTCTCGAAATTGAAATTTTCCCAAAGAAATTGATATAAATATATTTGGATAAAAAAAGACATTACCATTATGGCATTGAATGCGAATTCAGATAAAGTTTATGATTATTAATTAAATTGTTTTTAACTTTTTAAACAACTGACTTTGAAGAAATACACATTTTTTCTTAAACTTTTGTACCTTTTTAGGTAGACGAGTATATCTTTTTTTTTTCGTTTTAAATAGTATTAATTAAAATGCTTAACTTTTCTGACATCGTAATTTGAATTGAAAATTTGAAATTGTATATTTCCCGCAGACTGAAGAAAAAAAAAACCGCGCTGGAATCGTGAAATTCAAGGTCCGTTTGATAAACGCGATTATCGAAATATCTTGAAACAAAAACGTTCTGCTTAAGTAAGCTTAATTTTAATGATTTTATTTTTAACAATCAAAAAATTACTACGAATTGCAAATATTTAATGGAAAGTTTTGTTTTGCTATTTTTTGGTTTTTTGATTTTTAATTAATGAGGATTAAGTCCAGGTGAAAAAAAAAATGTTTCCAATGGGAAAAAATATTTCTCGATTTTAGAAAAGAATTTAATTTAGCAAATTTAATTTGAATGAACGAGATTAGGTAGGACTAACTGAAATTGTCAACAAATTGAACTAATAATAATTAATTCAGACTTATATAGTTCTATACCATATTTTTAGAGGATCTATCTATATTTTTCCATTTTGATTTCTTATTTAACAGTCGGAAAGCCACATATCTGGTACACGTAATTTTAGAATTTTATTATATAACTATAATAATGGCCAGCTAGTCGACCGTTAAGATCGGTAACATGAAGTCGACAGATAGACGGATATGCTGAATTTTAGTTCTCTTAATTCTTACTTGTTTTTTTGGGTTTTTGTATACAAATTATTGGAGCTAATAACAAAAATTCAGGACTACAGGAATTCATCTCAAATATATTTCGAAATGGGTTTTAAAATGTATTTGTTCCTTTTAAATTTTAATGGTTTTTCTCATACATCGCTCTAAATCAAGATGGGAGCCGCATCATAATCCACGCAATGGCCACCCTGATTATATAAAATACACAAATACAAAAGTAATAATAAAAGAAACAGCAAATAACTTAAGACAAACTTTACTAAAGTTCTTCATAACATATTTGCAGGAACAGTTTAAAAACATTATGTTATGCTTTATTTTCTACTCAAATATTAAATAATTTTATCTTTATGTAATTGTAAATAAATTTATTGAATAAATTATGTTTTACATCAAATTACAGTAATTCAAATTAATTATTGGGAAAGGTCTTTTTTAAAAATAACGAATTTGCGACTAATAGCATAAAAAATGAATTTCAACAATAAAGTAGGTCGGATTAGCAAGACTTTTCGAAAAATTTAAATGAATCGTAGAATTTGTATTAAGTATGGGAAATGAGAGTCATCATTTGATAATATATGTCATGAGTAGTATTATTATAAATATTTAATTTGAATTACTGTTAAAAAGCTTTAATATTTAGTATATGACATTTTGGCGAGTTGTAAAAACAAACTTTTTTATTAAATTAAAAATGTGGAACCGTTAATTTTTTGCTTCAATCTAAGGAAAAGTGCAGCCGAAAGTCATCATTTGCTTGTGGAAGCTTATGATGAACATCCTTCATCTGAACCAATATGCTGAGAATGATTTCGACAATTCTAGGGTAGAAAACAAAAAAAGGAGCAGAGACAACCAAAACAAGTTAAAGATGAAGAACTGGAAACGTTGGCAAATGAAGATCCATATTAAACGCTTAAAGAACATTAAATGTTGATACTATATTGTTAGAAAACGGTTACATTCAATGGGAATGATTCAAAATTATTTAAAATGATTAGTTTTACTCCCTATACCCAATATTTGGAAATTAAAAAAAGAAGAAATAATAATAAAATATAATTTTTTCAAAAAAAACCTTACATGATCATAAAAGGCCGGAAAATTTAATCAAAATTCACACTCTAATATAAAATTGTCCAAACACGTACTAAAAAAAAGATGGACTTTATTTTTAGTTCTTCTTTTAAATAGTACTTAAAAGTAATTTAAATGTTTTTATCATCAATTTATTCAAACACCTCATACAACTTAAAACAACCAAAGTTGACCCAAAAGAACGCCAATTTTCGAAGTTGTTACAACAGAAAAAATTGCACAAAAACACAATACCTAGCAGGTTTTCAATTTCTTTCTCCTTTTACCCTTTAATTTTTTTTATTTATTTTTTTTCTTAAGATTCTTTTTTTTTGCACTATTTATGAACTCAGTAATATCACTTACAACACAATACAAATGCACTTTATATCGATTTCTTGTGTTTTTTCTTATATACAGTATTTTTTTTTTAAAGATTAAAACTTTATTTCCTTTAAATTGTTGTTTCTTGTTTTGTTGTTGCAATTTTCTGCACACTCCTACAATACTATATAGAAGGAAGAAATGGAGATAAGAAAAAAAGAAACGATATAACCAAAATGTTATACCATTCACATTTATAATATAAACATTTTTTTTTTCTTCTATAATATAAAATGTTTTAGTTACAAGACAGTAACCACGATATTGAATACTAGAGGATCACTTCAAAAAGTCGTTTTCTTTCTATGTAAATGGGGAAGTCGAAAGAGGGAAATGAACTTCGCGCACTTCTTTTACACTATAGAAGCAAAAAAAATAAAAACTGAATATATACTGTGGATAAAATAAAGTTATATATATATCTATATATGCTTTAGTATCATAAAATCCAACAGTTCTAAAAGAGAGTATAAGAACAGAACAAGGTAAAAGAAAAAATTCATATATATATATAAATTAAAGAATTAAGATTGCAGAAAAAAAGAACCAGAATTCGCTCAACTTTCAAAGAAGTAATATTTCAGCATCACAACTTGTGATTCACAAGTATCATAAAAAAAATTTTTTTTTCCTAATATCGAAATCCAAATGAAGAAATTTATTAATGAGAAACGATAATTAAAACGATTTGTAATTAAAATTTAAAGTTTATTTCTTCAAAGAAATGTTTTAAGAATTTACACTTTTATTGCACGATCACTTAAATTTTATTTTAGAAAAATTTAGTGAAGATCACTTTTTATTTCTTAAAATAAAACTTTTCAAAATACAGTATGTACCAACTGGAAATAAATCAGTAAAAAAAAAATAACTTCAAAAATTTGCATTCGTATTTGGAGTTAATTATTCTGATCTCGAAAGGTTCATAAACCTAAACTCACAAAAATAACAAAAAAAAAAAAAAATATACCCAATCCGTAATATAAAACTTAAAGAATGTTTTCTTTTTTTAGTTCGATCTTCGCAAAAATCTTTTGCATTTCACTACCGATCAAGTTAACCGCTTTCGAACTTCTAAAACTCAAAGAACCATTTCTTTACGTTTTTTTTTTTTTTGTTTTTTTCTGCAAGTATATATTATAAATGTTGTTCTTCTTCTCTCGTATTATTACCGATAAGGAATTTCAAGAATTCTTTAAGTTTCTGCACATTATAATCATCACAGCCAGCAAATAAACAGGTTAACTATATACATTGAAAAGCCGAACAACAAAAGAAGAAAAAAAAAGATCAACACCGCGAATATAAAACTGGAAAAAAGCACCACGATCAACGCGGATGAACTTAACTCTACGAGAGCGTTATAATAGAGTAAAAGAAAAACGGATCGTTACAGTAGCGCAGTAACAAATGTAATGGCCAACAGTACAATGGGAGTATATTTGTGGGGCTAAAAAAAAAAAAAAAACAAACTGTTGACCAGGTAAAAACTAAAGAAGCTTATGAAAAAGCTAAAAGAGAAGGTTGTTTTTTTTTTTTGATCGCGAAAGCACAAAAGTACACCAACAAAACAATCTTCAATTTCACACACTGATAAAAAATGTTCGAAAATAATCGCAAAATTATTTTTTTTTTTTTTTGGAAGATTACAAAACAAGTACCCGCAAACAGATCATTAAAAAAAAAAACGTAACACAACAGTTAACGCGGCTAACGATTTCTAAACGAGAGAGAATCGAGAAATAGCACCTAACATTTTTTTATTTCGGAGTACAGAAATTGTATGTGCGCACGTAACTAAATTGTAACACGAAATAAACTTTAAGAAAGTTCTCAAGTCAAGCGCAAGCGATTTAACAATAAAAAAAATGCTTCGAATTTGTGTCATTAAAGTTCTATGTTTAACTGGCGTTGGTTACTTTAGCAGCTGCTGTCCAAAGACCTCATCATTAAAAATATTGTCATTGTAGGTAACCATGCAATAAATGTGTTGGTGTACCCGGTGATTGCTCATATATGCATGAGGAAGATATAACAGCATGAAACAGTGACAAAATTAACAAAACTGGCAAAATAATGATGATCTCTAGCTCATGGCTAACATGTTGCAGTGAACAATATTGAGGGTCCAGTTTTTTTTACCCAAGATAAAACTTTTCAAAAGTATCGTTCTCTTTCGTTTTTCTTTCACTTCTTCTTTTGATCTTGCTCCAAGCTCCAAAATACCGATATAGGTCTTTATTGCGATAGTATATATTGAAGGTGATCTTCATTTAGGAAACGAACAAGTTATATTGAGATCATTTTTCTGTACGAGGTACTATCTTTAGGCGTATGCGTATATGAAAGTGTTCCCCTTCATTATATTCTCCAATACTCCCGCTACACCAGACGATATTAAAAATATGAGCTTTTGAAAACAGAGATTCTTCTCCATTTTACCAATGAAATTTTTGCAGAAGTTAATTTCTTCGACCGCTATTGTTTATGATGCAGAAAACTACCTAAATTTAAATACCATTGAACTCTTGATAAATATATGAAGTTCTATCGACAGGTAGATCAAGTTTCTTAAGCTTTTTCGAAGCTTTAATATAATATACCGTTTTTCACAAAGTGTTTCTCGATTTCTATTTATGTTTTCATGATGTTTTGATACTTTCAAAACATCGTTACTACCGATCATTAGTTTTGAGCTTGTTTCTATTGTAATATAAGATAAAACTGATCTTCATTATTGACGAGTATTACTTCCATTTTTATTGCAAAGATCTTTTAGCTTAGAAACTGATCTTAATTTTGATCTTTAAAAAATATCAGATCACTTTTGTTCATATCTTACACATATGGAATGTACATATGTATTGTATATTATCCATTATAATAAAATAAGTATATTTATTTCTTGTAATAAAATAAAGCTTCTGGTTTGTTGTTTTTAATGTTTCTTAAAAATTCTTATTTATGTTTTCTTTAAAATATGTTTTTGTTGTTGTTTTTTTTTTTGTCTTTCAAAGAATCAAAAAGATGTTGTGATGAAGTAGCATTCAACATGATCAGCAGCAGCCACAGACATCAGAATTTAGTATTTTAAATTTCATATTCTAAACAGATGATGATGATGATGTCGATTGGTCATGAAGATGAGATTTTGTTTTTGTCTGTGATTGCTCTTCTGGAAGAATAAACACTTTTCCTGCTAGTAAATAAATGTAAGTAAGTTTCACTAGAGATTCATTTTCTTTTTTAACTTTTTCTGTTTACTTTATAATCATTTCAATTGAATTTATTAATATTATGATTATTATTATTACTACTTGGATTTCATTTATTGTCTACAAAAATGGTAACAAGTCGTAACAAAACTAGCTAGAGATATTATCTTAAAAATGATAATTTTATAGGGAATTTATTCTACACGATCCGTAATTAAAGTTCCGGGACTTGTGTAATATCTCTGCAACTAGAGCTGTCATGTTTTGGTCAGAAGTGTCATTTTAGACCTTAGATAAACAGCTCTCAACTTAAGCGTTACCTGTTGATATTTCTCAATTTTATGACTCTTTGTTTACTATTTGTTCTAATAAAATCATGGAACAAAAAGCTTTGTTCTTAAATTTCACTCAAAACTTGACACAACAGTCATTGACAAATTTGATGGCTAGAATCCGACCAGGATATCGTGAATTAGATAGCTGGTATTTGTTACACGATTTGGCAAAAAATTAAGTCTATGTAATTCTCCGAATTTCACCTGATTTAGCATCATGTTACTTCTCACTATGCCCAAAAATGAAAACGAATTTAAAAGGATGCTTTTTAGATAATATTAAGACCATTCAAAAGGTCGTGCTTGGAAGGCAATACCACAAAATGAGCCTGAACACGCATTTGAATCAGATTAGTATGAATAAAGAAAATATGGTTTCGTTTTATGGTATTTTTATAGCAACAGTCACGGAACTTTACTATCGCATCATGTATATTCGTAATGTGATTATAAAATAAATCTAGTTTTAGAAATATGGAATTGAATTTATATACAACAAAATATTCAATTGTTTTATTTCTTTTGTACATAAGGAAATATGATTATATATTTTTATAAACAATATTGATCTTGCATAGTGATAAAATAAGTGAATTATTAAAAATTCTCATTCATACTATATTAGAGGTACTCATATGGTCTTAGGTAATCAATTGTTTTTAGTAAGAAATTTAAGTTTAAGTATTTCAAATAATGGCATTCCTCTAAAACAGAACATCAGTATCAAGAAAAAAAAATACTATGTCCGATTGGTAGAACTGTAGGTACTAAAATAATTGTATTGGTAAAACCTGGAAAAACGGTTGTATATCAGGATCTCGCTCTTTCATTTTAATATCATTTGTTCGAGCCCCTTACTTTGGTGATGCCTAAAATCATCTTGCGTTAAAACAATTTGACTTCTACAAGGAAGAAGTTAAAAGTTATTAGAAAAGAACATATAGTTGAAACACGGATTGGTCAAGAGTTGGGTGGCATGATGGTGTTAGAGTCGTACGAAGTGTGTTTATAAATTAGTTTTGCCGAGGACCAAATATTGAGTCTCAAAATGGCTGAAATGGGAATGGAGAAGGCACCTAACCCTTCGAACTTAATTAGGAGAAGAAGGTACAATGGGAATTTAGGGCCTATGTAAAAGAATTATAAAATAAATCGCAATCCGAGTCAATTATTTATATTGATTCAAATTGCGAGTGTAGTAGAGGTCTTTTACAATACTTTTACATTGGAAAAGATCTTTTTTGATTCTACAATACTCATTCATAAAACTTATATAATTGTATTTAGTTTTTAAATAATTGATTACTTATGGGTAACTTTGACCCAAATCATCTTACCGAAGTAGAGTAATGTTAGGTCAATACTGTTTCCTTGACTCCATAATGTTATTATGTTATACTGAAGGAAAAACATTTAAAAATTAGATTTTCAGTTAATTTCGGTTCAGTTAATGAAATTTTTTAGAACAATAGCCTTGCCGAACAAAAACAAATTGTTCATAGTAAGTACTTAATGTGCATTCGACGAATAATAAAACTGATCATGTTTCAAATTACATCATTTTTATACTAAAACGCGATTAGCGGTTATTAAGACTCCATACAAATTCTACACAAAATGTTATTATTTCTTATTAAAAAATGCAAAGAAAACTCATTTTGTATTCTTTTTACATCGCAATCATACACGGACATTTATATTCTTCAATGAATTTAAAGTTTTTTTTTTTTGGCAACGACCTTTAAATATGGTCATCTTGCCAATATTCTAGCGTACATTCAACTCTTCTGTTTTTTTGTTGCCCTCATAATATCGCATTACATATTAGTTTTGTGAAGTAGTAAGTATAAAAATGAATTTATGTTTCTGTATATAAATTCCATGGATCACACTATCATATGTATGTTCATTGAAACTATATAAACTGATGAACTATAACTTGCCAATAAGCAAAAGTAACACCAATAAAAATTGCCAATGGCCAGGGTAAAAAAAAATAAAAAATCAAGTTTAATATGTACATCTTTTTTTTTTTCTTACGTCTTCCGTAAACCATTGATGATGGAAATGAATCTCGGTAAAAACCAATCGTGTAATAACCTTAAGAAAGTGCTATTTATATTATGATGTGTGAGACCATGATAAATGACTTCAACAACACCATCATTTCTTTCTTCTTTTTTTTTGCTTTACCAGAAGTCAGCATTGATTTCTATTTCATTATATACCTAGTTATATATATAACCAAAGTTATTTATAAATTAACTAAATTTTAATAGATTCTAGTGTGATTGACATGCTATGCATACACTGAGAGAAAAACTATAGATTAACTTTTCAATGCAACTATTTTATGATCATACATTTTGTTTGTAGGCAACATGAAGAACTGAGACCTGGATTTGAACCAGAGCCTCATCACCTTCTAGAAACGATGTTTTAACCGACTTGACCATTCAACACTGTAGTTATTAATCTGTTCATTTGCCTCTTTTTTTGTAAATTCTAAATATTATATTATTCAAACAATACAACAGTTATTCTATAAAACCTTTCAACTCTCAATGCCAATTTATTTGTACTCTAATTTTAACTCTGCATGTTCTTCCTGATAATAGCTCTATGATAACATATTTTATGCAAACATGAATTAGGTATTATAAACCTTATTTACAATTATTTCTCCATTTACAATTAGTCTTAAAAATATTTGACTATTTATTTACAATCATTATTTCCAATAATTATCACAATTTTTACTTTTAGAAGAAAGTTACTTTTCTATACTAGGCTTTATATCTAAAGTTTACTTCACGGCGTTTCAAAAGAAATTGAATTTATTTATTTCAATCAAATCTCTTTAATATTTCCTTGTGTAAACAGACCACAAATAATCACTGTTCAAAATCCCTTTTGATTATAATGGTTCATGTTCCTGATTCGAACTGATAGCTGTTTCTGTGGCGTTTCCAGCTTATATACCCATCAATGAAAGACTCCAGAATTTACGTGCAACACGAAGACATACTTCTAGAATCCGCACGGGAACATATTCCCCGAACTGTCACAGTTTTTTCCTCAGTGTAGTATTTTTAATGTTAACCAGATGATTTCTTCAACTGTTTTTTATCGGTTCTTATAACTTTTATTTAGAAATTAACCACGAAAGTTTTTTTTTGCTATACTTGGAAAAAAGCTCAATGAACTGTCTCCCGTATAAACATTATAATTTTTCCTTTTTTTTTTTTTCTTAAACGGTTCTTAATTCTTTCCTTACGGATGGTGATGGATTGTCGAATGATCATCAAAATTAACCAAATCATTTTAAAATTTTAGATTAGTAATCGTGTGTTGTTGTTTTTTTTTTCGGAGCGAGCATTTTTCTTAAGAAATAAAGAAATGTTAGCGACGTTAACGTACAGGACTTTAAAATTAAGATCCAATATGATTTATGAAAATAATTTGGTAAAACCAAGTTATTTTTCTGTGCAACATGCTCTTCAATCCATAAGATGTAAAAAAATTTATAAATTAGGAATCACAGTTACCTAAAAATAAGCTTCCAATACCTTAAGTACCGTGTTTGAATGATTAAACTTGGTTAAATCTGTTTCCTAGTATAGTAACTCGGATTAAAGGTTAAAATTCTGATTTCAGCTCTTCGAAACTCTATTTGTTTCTTAGCTAATCCCAATCCCATCTGCTTGAACTTATAAAATATTGTATGTAAAGTTTTTATTATATTACATACCTTTAGGACTGAGTCAACGTCTTGCATTTTTTTCTTTTGTAACTATTCAATTCAAAACACAGACTGTGGATTATTTTATGTTGAGAACATAAATTTGTATATAAAAAGCATACATGTTATTAAGATTTATGGCTTCAGTCGGGATAAATGTGTGTTTTACAAAACTGCATAAATGATAACAAACGTACGTTTAATCACGCCGTTTAAAATACACATATGTAATTTAATATTTAATTAATGGCGTATTCGGATTGTTTGTAAAACTGCTTTTGTCATGCAAAACATAAATTATAGAAAAATTTTTATAATGATTTTTTGAAATAAGAATTTTAGCCAACCTTTACTTTGCAACTTTAATTTACCAAAGAATGAAAGTTATATATATTGTATTATGTATATTTTGTATTTTTTAAATATGTATCTAATAATATTTAAGTTTATTCTTATTTTTTGTTAAAAAAGACATCATGGAATTACTGGAATATGAAGAGTTTCCCAATAAGAATGCTGAAGAATACCAGAGATATACATATGCTTCCATACTCGCGAATTTTTGGATTTCCAACCCGAAAAAGGAATTGTTTTGAAAAGAAGTAATGACATTTAATTCGTAATTAAAATGTCCATAGAATAAGGTGTGGATCATATCTGGAGGACTAAGGAGACCCAAGATATATATACTATATGAGTAAAACCAGTCTAGGGACACCATTTAATTGAATGGACAAAAATTAAAATTAAATATAATTTAATTAGAAATAGATTACCCAACTCCATGTAAAAAATCATGATAATTTTTAAGGCTTATTTATATACGATCGTAAATTTCCTTCATCTCTCTTCAGTATAACAAGATAAACCCAGTATTAACTTTTACTTCCTGGTTTAACTTTTTAATTTAATGACAGCTAAAATTACAATCCGGTTAGTTTGTCTACTGTATAAAAAAGTAATTGTGTGAAGTATAAATACATGCAAAATTAAATCAAGGATCGATAGTTTTCACCGAACTTGACTGCTTTTAAATTGTTAACAATTTTCAAAGAGTGTAAAAACAAAGTTTTTAATAGAATTTGATTGATATTATACCTAAATTTTTTGCCTAATCCTGTACTTTAGGGAAATTTAAAATTGTCATTAATCTTTTAATCAAAATATGAAAGTTTTAATAAATTAAATTTTGATAGCACTTTATATCAAAATAAAAATATTGACATAAATTTTACTTCCTACTTAAAATATTGTAAAATAATAGTGTATTTTAGTTGAGAAGCTTTTAATCAGGCTCGAAAACATAAATTTATTTCCAGTAATTTATCAAACTTGAAAAATTTTATAAAAAATTATTTCAAATCTATCTAATAGCGCAAGTTTAATTTAAAATCAATTAGAACTAAGTACTCGTAAATACAATACTTAATTAGATTCTAATATTTCAATTATCAAAGATTTTTTTAATAGAGAATAAAACTACATAACATGATTTATGAGAAAAACCATCAATTAGAAAAGCTTTTGATAACTTTTTTTTTAACTGTTCAAAACTTTTATAATTTAATCACCGCAACTTATAACAATCAATTTTGTTATATGGAATTTTTTTTTTCTATTTGAAAAAGAACATAAAACGATTTTAAAAACTTTAAACAAATTATAAGCGAAATACGCAAAGATTTTCATTAAACATTAAAATTCAAAAGGTTTGTGCAGAAAAGTATTGTACATATTATAAGAATTGTGTCTTGGAAAGTCTAAAAATATGTCAATACGGTAGTTTCTCCTGTTTCCATAGTACTTTAGAACTTTAATAATAATTAAGTAATTAAGCTATGAATAATCATTATAGAAATTCACTCACTAGCAAATGATCAATACAAGTGCCAAGCTAGCTAGGATACATTTAATTTAATTACTATGTTAGCAGTCTACTCCAACCGTAAAGGAATCTATCAGACTCCAACTTCCTCTATTTGGTCTTAATATTAGTAGTTCCTCGAAAATTTATATTGTATCCTTAAACAATTTGTTCTGTCGAAATAAAAATTTTTCTTTGAAAATTAATTTTTTATACAATTTATCTTGTCTTATATAATCAATCGATTATTCAATTTTACTTCAAGCAATAATATTTTAAAAATTTCAAAAATTTAACACATATTAAAGTTCTAGAAATTCGTCTCTCATTTTAAATTGAATTGAATTTTTCTTCTGGTAATTAAAAGTGAAAACAAGAATAATATCACAATTTTCTTTCCAAACCAATGTAATAATAAGGAAACAGGAAATATCCTGAAGGAACAAAAAAAAAAGTTCCATTTTAAATCCACCAGAAATAAAGACAGTTCTATACATTTTTATTCTCGTATTCAACGTTCTGATCCTTTTTGGATAAAAGTTTTTTCGTAGTTTCCAATTTTAATGAATTAAGGTACATTTTTTATAGTCGAATTACGAGATGGTATATACTCATGGCAACCAGTTTAAAATGAAGAGAAAACATTTTCTATGAAAAATTACAAAAGCTTTTTCCAATATCAAATTCTTTTATATAATAAAATAAACTGCATCATGAAAAAATTCCAAGGAAAATTAGCAGAATTCAATTTAGCTTATATAACCATGTTTCTTGTTTAATCTTTCTCAGAATTTTACTAATAGAAATTGCATTCTTCTCTAAACAGATGAAATTACTAAAATAGAATGAACTTTAAAATTTATATTAATCAATATCATAAGTATAGTGATTATTTCAAATTGGAATTAATAATTTTAAGATATTAAAAAAACCCAGTCAAATCATTTTTATATCATAACTTCGTTCCTGCTTAAGACCACCCACGATGTAATCCTATTTAGAGAAAACCAAGAATATAAGTTCAAGGCTTTCATATATATTTAATATATTCCCTTTGTAGACCAATTTCTCAGACCATTCTTTTGCAAATTTATGACTTCAACAGATGCCCTAATCCTGATTTTCGTCAGACATATTTTTTTTGTTTGAAAAAAGAAAACAGCAAAACTAAAACAAACTTAATAGTTTACGTTGAAATATTTGGATTATGACCTCATATGATTGTGTACCTGCGAATATATGAGTCAAGAGTGTGGTCCAAAAAAAAAGAAAGAAACAATTTCTATAAAACCTAAGAATGATTCATGGAATTCATCATACGACATACAACATGAGCACGAAATCAAACAAATGAAATAACGAACAAAAACTTCAACTAAACCACAAGATTTCAATCGAAAAGTTTCAAAAGTGATTAAATTTTTACTGTCTCATTATCAGAACTATATAAGTTTTTTTGTTTATATTATAAACACGTACTTTAAAAAACTTCAAAAAACCAAAAACTATTTTCTTCACAATCGATTAACTATAACTATATACCAAACATATATCGACGGATTATAAAAATGGAACTTCTGTGTTCGATTGGAGAAAAAGCTGGTCATAACTCTTGTGAAAAGATTCTTCAATTATGTACTGGATAAAGAGATTCAAGCAAACATTTAGCAGAAGGTAATATATATAATATGTTGATAGACCTTACGATACAATTTTAATTTAATTTTGACTTGTTATCAGAACAAATTTTTAACGTATTTTTTAAAAATTTCTGAAGCGCTAAGACAGCTGATAAATTTTAAATATTGTACATTTAGATATGTCAAAAAAAACGAAAAAGGAATCCAAGTAGAAAATGTCAGGTATGAGTCCTTTCAATTCACCTCGTTAAGAATCTCAGCACTATTATTGTGACTCGCTTGCTTAGTTAATAGTATACCAGAATAGGCTTTCCAAGTTAGAACATGAAAAAATCCACCAATTAGGGTAAGGCAACAACAATTGCATTGAAATAAGCACGTAAAAAGTACATCATAAACTCGTAAACGAATTATCTGCGTTCTTACTGTTTTTCAGTATGCCTGTATTCATATATGCATGCAAATATGCATGGATATAAATTTTTATCGAAATCAAAAGAAAAATTAACACGGCAGGGATAGGATTATTGTATACTACTCATACTTTGATCTAGTCAACGTTCAAATATAAGTTCATTGAAATTTTATTTCGTACTTATTGATATCGAATAGTCTAAACTTATCGAACACAAATAAATTTAAAGTTAAAACTTTATAGTTCAAAATCGTCCGATAAACTATACGATAAAATTGTGTTTGGCATTCATTAGTTTGATTTTAATTTTGATGACTTCCTTTAAATTGAAGACTTCTCAGAAACTAAAAGAAATCGATTCAAGAAAAGACTAAACAAATAGCGACTAGAACCATAAATCTACAAACACTATTTAAACAATGAAACGTGCATTTTTTATGATATTATTTCATTACTATAAGTACATATTGCATTTTCTGGGAAATTATATATTTCAAACTCTTCAAAACCGAAAACCACCCATGTTGATCTATTCGTTCGTTCCCATGTAATTATTGCAAAAAATTTATTTGCAAATAATATTCATGGAAAATTATTAATTTGTGTTTTTAACCAAATAAAGAAATTAAAAGAAAAAAGTTCAACAAAAAAAAAATAAAAGTGCTAAAACATGTCTCGAAAAATGATTGAAGGAAACAAAAGCCGACAAAAGTAAACATTTTATAGAGAATAGGTTAAACGTAAGACCATATAGTGCAATCGACGCAAATAGCAAATTACTCACCTGAATAATTAGTTGACACCTTTTCAAGTCAACAATAAACCAGAAAAAGTGAAAACTTCTACAACTAAAATTGTTCACAGAACAAAAAAGCACACGTTAAAATGAGTGCTCTAGAAAGAAATAAAAAAAAAATGAATATCGCGATATAGATGTATATTTCGGAAGGCCAAGAAGGTGTTCTTTTACAATAGAAAAAAAAATGTATACGTATCTTACTTTATGGTAAATGCAACTTTAGTAGCTTACAACACTAATCTAGAAAGAAAATATTGAGATATTTTCTTATAAACCACTTTGAAAAGCTTTCAATCATATTGTCAGATTATCTATTTTAATATTTATATGCCAAGAAAAGTACATTTCAATAAACAATACAATGAGTCCTCTCAAGTTTAGGTCCACTAAATTTTGTCACCAAAACATGTTGAATGAATAGCTTACACTCATGTAGGTACAGTTGGTAGTACTTCTGTAACCCAAATATATTTAGAATCATAAACTAATAATAAAGATTTCCAACGACTGTGCATTCAACAAATTCTTAGTGTGTACTAATATCTCTACACATTATAAATTCTTCTCTTTCTTTCACATTAAATCTTTTTTCATGTATTCTTGTTTAATTTTATCTACAACACCAACACCAAGCTGCTCTTGAACATCTGGGTCTATGTCATAGTTGGGAAAAGCGTATTTCATGTGGAAAACAAAGACATCGCACAGTAATGAGGAATGAGGTAAAATTCTACTAGATACATTTGGCTATCATGTTTTATGTTTTTTCTACATTTTGATAGGATGGGCAACGTAAATCAGTTTTACCATAGACTAATAATAAAGATTTCCAACGACTGTGCATTCAACTGATTCTTTTTGTACAGTGATATCCCGGTACAATATAGATTCTTCTCTTTCTTTCACATTAAACTTCTTTTGATCCATTCTTCTTTAAGTTCACCTACAACAACAACACTGAACATCATTCTGCTTATTTAGCTTGGACATCTAGGTATAATAATCTATGGTTTTACTGTTGTCAGTACTCCCAGTTCAAAGGGAAATGCAATGGTAGCAATAGTAACATTTAAATGACAACGAAAAGAACAAAGTTCTATTTCATAGCAAAACTTATGTTGCAACAAAATCAGGGAAATAATTTGGAAAAACTTCTCCATAGATCTATCTGCAAGCACAAAACCCACACACATATATTTTTGAAAATCCAAAACAACAAGTCTGACAATGTCATTCAATATAATGCAATTTTCTTCCAAAGTGTGGGGTTTAATAATATGCATTTAACAAAATGCATTATTTTGTTATTTATTTTTATTTGTTTATTTTTTCAATTTGATTCAAGTAAATATAAGACTATGGTCCAATGCCATCACCAGAACTCTACACAAAGAACAAATCCAAAACATAAAAAGAAAAAGATTTTGCTGCAATAAACAGAAATCAGTTGTGTTTTTGTATCTTGGCTTGGTCGACTGACACTTCCTTGGTATAGAAAACCAACGTTGAAATCAACAGAAATCCATTAAGTCAGAGTATCTGACAGATATTATTCTTTTCGAGAATTAAATCAGAAGAACTTTTCTATGCAATAATGTACTTACTTGTATCTACGACTATATGATGGCATATATTTTATGAAGGTTATGTTTAAGATTTCTAAATGATTTTTTTAGGTTTTTAAACAGTTTTTTTTCCACTCTTTCTATTTCAATTGATTTCAGCAAATGAAATTGTACTAAAGTTGATATTTTTTTATATATGAAAATGTTAACCCAAGTGCCTCTAATGAATACTAATTTGATAGATAAATAGATTACGATGACATCAAATAACCTATATTAAGAGTTTATTAAGAGTATGAAGGTTTTACGTCCACCAAAACAAAAGATAATTTACTTAGCCAACAAACCAAAATATTGTATTTAAAAGAAAGACACGAATTAAATAAAATTGAATCATCCAAAAATATTTAATTCCAAGAATTTTAATGAATTTAATCAAAATATTTGTGTTTTTATAATGTTTCGTGTATCCTTGAATAATTGTTACTGAAATGAAAACATTTAAATAAACATTTAACAAATTTTTGACGCAAAATTTTAATTGACGAATTTAATTAAAAAGCTCACGACTATAAGCTTTAAAAAGAATTTGTTTTTTCTTTTTTTTGTTTTGTTAATATAAAAAAAATAAAACAATTCATCTAATTTCAAAGTTAATGAGGAAATCAAAAGTATAATAATTACTAATTATAAAGTTCAAAATAAGTTTTGTTTTCAGGAATTCTACTTTAATTGTTATTAGATTCTAAATTAAAATTACACAAGTTAGAAGTTAAAAATAAAAACACCACAAAGGTTAGACTAATTTTAATAAAGAACAATAAGTTATTTAAGAAAATAACTACTATTATCGATTAAAATTGTTTGGGCTATAGAACAACGTAAAGTATTTACAATAAAATTTAAGACTACTCTCAGCAAATACTGAAAGAAAGTAATTCGGAAATCATAACTATTATACTAAAGACACATCTGCGATTTTAATGATCATTATTATGCAATCAATCACTAATACTCGATAATGATGCTAATTTACATTATAATGGTCAATTTTAATTTTCTATTTTAAGTATCATTACTTTTTTTTTAAATCAATGTTTTTCTCTTAATTGTGAACCGGGTCATCTGATTTGTTGCCTTCTTTCACATAATCTTAAAGGAAGGGAAAATTGGTTTAATTGTAAAAATTAATTGAAATTTAGTTAAATACAACCAATAAAAATTAATTTTATTAATTACAAATGAAAAAACATTGTGTTATAAAAATTGCAAACAAAATAAAAGCCTTTTGAAATATTCGGAATGTGAAAAATAATGATCATTATCTGAAAAGAAGGTGTGTCATGGGCAGCCTGAAAGAGTAATAAAAAAATAAATGCCGTAATTAAAATTAGAGAAGCGTTTAGAGCATTGGATGCGTACCCCGATCTTCCATGCTAAAAGGCCTATTCTGAACTGAAAACTGATCTGCAGGGACCAAAAATATTATGGACTGATGATTTCTTGGGATCAAATAAATGCCACAAATTGAATGCTATAGATGAAGTATCATAAAATTTTACTTTCAATTTTGAAGCTTGCAAACAATTTGTTCATGCTCTGAATTATGACTATTAAAATTTAATATAAAACTTTTGCGAAAACAATTCAAATACTTTTATTTCAAAAATTGCATTTAAAATGTAATAAATTTTGAATTTATACAAATTTTTGAATAAATTAATATGAATTCAAAAAACTTTCAAAATATATTTTTTTTTGGAGAAAATACAATTGAATAAAAATATAATAAAAAAAATCTATAATATGAAATAAAAACACACATATTTCATAAATAATAAAGGAAAGTTCCATTTTTGTATAAAATTTTGATTTGAAAATTATTGCAAAACCTTTCAAAATTCTGAAATTCCAAAATAATTACTAAAAATATTATTTATTTCTTTTGTATGAATAATAAATTTCCAATAAAAAAAGAAAACTGTTCGTCAAACTAAAATCACATATATTAATTAATATTATGTAAATTTTTTTAAAGTCAATTTTTAACACCATTAAAATTATTTTTAATAATTTATATTTTTGTCCTAAAAAAGATTCCAACGATTATTCATCATAATAAATTTAAAAACAATATTTATAAATATGAATTCCAATAATCATATTTCATTTCATAAAAAATCAATATTAATAATAAATAATATTTAAAGTATACGCAAAAATTAATATTAATAATAATATTGATAATTGTTAAAAGATCTCCCCTGGATAGGTCTTTTAAAAGAATATAAATTTAAGACAATAAAAAGAAAAAAAAAAAAGAAAACTTCTACACTATTAATTCTTAATGAAATACAAAAAAATAAATACCAACAAGTTTATAATCAATTCTGTCCACCCAAGAATATATAACCCGCATCGCGAATATTGCATGTTTGGCATACGTTTGGGATATTATAACGGAATCAACCAATTGTGTGGAAGATGAACAACCCAACCAGAAAAAACATAAAAATCATAAAAATTCAATGGTTTTTTTTCCAATTTTTATGATCATCGAAATCGTGATGCCTTCTGTGTTTTACTGTACTATGTTAAAAGTAAAAAATTTTCAAAAAAAAAATTACTACTGTACAGAATGCAGCAAAAATTTCTTTTAAAAATGTTCTTAAGTGATCTGCCAATCTTTTTTACTAGTATATAATATTATATTATATTTTTAACTAAAATTTGATTAATTAGCTTTATAGGAACACATTCAAGATCACTAAAATAGGCATTCATCACTTGAATTTTTTGATTCAAACGTAAAACTAAAAATTTTCTAAACTATCAAATTTATGAAACACTCTGTATTTAGTGACCCAAAAGTGATCGTTATTCCGATCTTGACTACTAATTTACTCCTTCATATTCAAAAACAAAACAACAACAAAAAAGACAATAACACAAAGTTTTGCATGATTTTTATAGAAGTATTGGTCAAGAATTTATTATATTAATTTTTTATGATCCTCTCTGATTGGAGACCCACCACTAATATAATATTGGTGATCATCAATAAAATTGAACCCCAAAAAGATCAGTTCGTTGTTCTGCTTTCTTGCCTTTTTTTTGTTTTTTTGTTTTTTGTCATCGTCGTTATTATTCTCCATCGATGAAGTGATTTATATCGAAAGACCTCCGTCTTGTTATTTGATACTGGTGTCATCTTCATTATTATTGCATATTAAATGTATAAAAACAAATCCAAATTTTCAAAACTGTTAATTTTCTCAATGATGAATAAAAGAAAATTGTGTCTTTTTCTTGACTTTGATCATTATCACTAATAATTTTATTCGATAAAGAAGGAGTTAATATTCTATAAAATCTGGAGCAAAAAAAAATCCAGAAAAACAAGAAGATCTTATATTTATTTTGATCATATTTTTCCGTGCTGTTATTTCAAAATGGTTAAAAAAAAAAATAATGTTATGCTGTTAACATTTCTTTTCTTTTTTTTTTGCAGTTAGTGTAAGACGATTATAAAAGATTTGTGGTTTGAGCTTTTTCTTTGAGTTTTCTTCGAGAATACGAAATTAAAAATGAAAAAAAAATAAAAAAATAAAAATTCAACAATATTTATGATGATGACGATCATAATGATTTTGTCTGATCTTTAATTTTTTTTTCGGTTTTAAATACATATATTCTTATTATTATATTTTTTAATGTTATCGAAAAGAAGAATATGTTTTTTTGCGTGTTTTAATTTTCTTGTTTTTTTACTTAAATATCCTATAAGTGATTTGTGCGAGCAGATGATCACTACAATTTACAGTTAACTTTACTACTGTATATCTTGATCTCCAAAGTAATTACATTGGTCAAATAATAATAAGAACATATGAACATCAGAATTTCTTAACGAATTAAATCATTAAGAACGAAGAAAAGTTTTCTTTTTTTTTTTGCTTCTTATTATTAAACGTGATCTGTTAATAATGTTGAGAAAATTATGATAACACGTAATTAACATTAAATTCGTTTTGTATTTTTTTTTTTATTGTTAATGTTTAATAATTGTGCTAATCTGTAATAAGTGAGCCTTTTAAAAATAATCTTTAGAAAGAATACATTTGAGATATTAAAAAGAGCATTTCAAAATTAGTTTGTATATTCTTTTGGACTGTTCAAATATTATTTTTACTTCCTGAGTTAACTGAATATGCACTCGAAACATTGCAAGATGCCCTGCATATAAAGGATTCATGGCAAATTGATAGTAACTAACTTCCTTATTGTATTACAGGCCTATGTATATACTTATAGTAAATCCAAGAGTATTTACTCTGTCTGATCGTCTGTCCTATTTGCATGCCAAGTAATCAACTTTCAATTTTTTGATGAAAATTTATATATTTATATACGTCTCAGCATTGAAACACGAGAAAGAAATCTCATTGCCAGTCTTTTACATCTGAGCATTGAAACACGAGAAATCTGGTGAGCGATCGTTAAGGTGTTACATTTTTTTTTCTGAAGCACAGATTCAAATATTGGTCTGAACTAAATACCTTTTATCATATTTTTCTTCCCTGAACTTATTTACTAATGTTTTTCTAATAATACTTCATTCAATATATGACAAACATTCCAGAAAAACGTACATAATGTGATATGAATTACATTAAAACTATTACGAGATCAGTCGGTACAACACAAACAAATTATTAATATAAATTTTGTCAATAAAACAAATTATTTGACCGGCCAAAAAGAAGCTAAAGCGTTTGTTTTGTTCTCTTACAAAGAAAAAAAATCTACTCAACATAAATTAACGAACTAATTATGTAATAAAAACTTATCAATTTACAATTTAGGTACTAACAATTTTAATAGTCAAACATCATCATAATACTTTTATGTTTCAAAGAGGAACAATTTTCTATTAACCGATACTGGATTATAAAACATTTTAAATTCTTTAATTTTCAATTTATACTTTGCATAAAACAAACTTATGTATATACCTTCTTTTTTTTTTAAATCCATAAAATTTTAATCATTCAATTTATAACCATATAATACCGAAACGGTATTATTATATTGCTTCAATTAGTTTTTGAACGATGTATAAATTCTATGTAAGTGACATCGATCCTATACGTTCTCGACACAAAATAGTGTGCATTTTATTGAAACACGGAAGTATAGCATAAAAAATTCATCATCGAAGAATATACGATCACATCATATTTTATATTTATTAAGATGGATTTATTTACCACATCACTTCATCCACCTTCGCATATAATAAGGTGAATATTCTTAATAAAACTTCCAATGTTAGATAAAAGAATTATGTTAGGCAATACATGTGTGTAATTCACGCGGTAAATCTTTATGGCATATAATATTATCATCAAACCTATGATACTGAAATAGAAAACATCCGTCATATATATTTCATAATATATATTTTAATATATAGAATCTAAAGTCTCAGACGATACTTGGTTTGACCATAAAATTTAATTTTCCCATCTTATGACTTTAAGCACTTAGAAGAAGAAATTAATGCATATACAATATTGCATTGAATATGCCCGGAAGGTTCTATCTTCTACACTTCATATAGATTCCTTATATTTATAACATGTTCTTTCGTATACCATATTTAATTTATACATTATATTATGGTAGAAAAAAAATCATTATATTCTATAAAAGAGGAAATCTAATTCAATTTTACTGATACATTACCGACAACGAATTCAATATTCCTTTAATTTTACCATAATAGTTTATGAAATGTTTAGTTTCTACTATATATTTGAAATATACACTCTAAAAAAGTGTTTGATGGAATAAGAGAAGTTTATTAACCTGATATTTTGTTATACAAATTAGCGGATTTACATTGAAATTAAGTTTTCTGTATAGTAAAAATAGGTAGAACTGAAAAGGTAACAGTGGAAAATTAAGCAGAAAACATATAAAAACTTAAGATCGCCATAAAGCCATTTTTTTGATGTCTTTTGATAAGAAAGAGACTCTTGAGCTAACCGTAGACATTCCAAAATGTTTGTCAAACTTGAAGCTACACCTTCAAAAAGTTAAAACATTTTAACCTTTTCCAAACAGTTTTTGGGATTTGGTCTGACAAATTGGCACATAAAAGGTCCAAATTGTATAGGAACCTCACAAATTTGCTGGAATGTCTAGTGGGAACTTTTGTCTGTCAACAAATTATAGTTCAATGCAAAATACCATCAAAACTTATAATATTTCAATGCTTTTCTACATAATTTTGTTTCCTCATCTTCCAATTTTGCTATATTTCACAGGTAGACTGGGCCATAATAGCAAAAATCTATTCCCATTTTATCCAAATCGGTATATCAGTTTTTAAAGTACACCGAAACCTCGATTCGCATCGTTTTCGAAGTAACGTCGTTCATAAATTTTCATAAATGTTCGTGGTTTTAAAGTTGCGTCGGTAATATTTCTATTTGTCTTGCTTAAGTTCATATAAGTACGTCAAATTCGATTGCCAATTAATGACACAAATTGAGGTTTTAGTGTATATCGAAAAAACTCTACAACTATTTCTTTCTTCACTTATAAATACAATATATAAATTACAAATTCAATATTTTTTTAATTAATTGAATTTTTTTTGTCTTTTTCTCATCTTCCCCAAAAAAATTCTAACCATTACAAAGTAATCAATTCTCAAAGATATACATTTTTCTCACAATTTCACAATATAAGCACATAATATCACGTATCCCTTCGATCTCATCAAATCTCTCTAATATTGATAATAATCATAACAACTTTATTACCTTGTAATACAAATCTAATCAAGTACAAATATAATTTCCGATCATCATTATATAATTTTGTAATAAGAATATAATAAAGGTATAAATGCATCCATTGATGGTAGATGATTATGACCACATTAGGATACTGGTATGGAATTTATATTATACAATAAGTAACTTCTATCTATCTATGCGATGATCAGTGATCGTCACGTACATATCCAACCATTATTGTTGAAAGTAAATCATTTCATAAAGTAATTATCATTGAAAATTGAATTCTAACGTTGTACTACTGATCATACCACCATTATATATTTTAATAAGAACTGATGGTAATCAATGTAATTATTGTATTCAAAAGAAACTCATTCATATTAGGTGAAGATCAAAAAATAAGAATTAAATAATTTCGTCAATGATTTTTTAATATAAAATAATTTCCGAAGAGTATTTAATGTAATTTAAATGTACTTAGTACTTCATATAGAATATTAAATTGTGAATTAAAGATTTGAATCAAAAATATTAAATATTAAGTAATAATATTCTTTTGTTAATTTTAAGAAAAGTTCTTTCAAAAAATCATTCTTTTTGCAATTATTTTCTTTCTATAACTCGTCTTTTTTCTGGTATTTATGTACATGAAGTGGCAAAAAAGTTCCGTGATTGTTGCCATAAAAATGAAACTAAACAATATTTATCAGTTTTCTCTTCCCGTTTATTCAATCCACTTTTTGCAACTGTTTAATACTGATTCAAATGCGTTTTTAAGCTCATTTTGTGGTATTGCTTGCAAAGCACATATAGAAACTTTTTAAATGATCTCAATATCATCGGAAAACCATAATTTCAACTTCATTTTAATATTTCGAAACAGTGAGAAGTCACATGGTGCTAAATCAAGTGAATATGGTGAATGACATAAACTTAATTTTGGGCCAAAAATTGATAAACAATCAGCGAATCGAGCTCTCTAATTCACGGTATTCTAGTCGAACTCGATGAATTTTAGCCATCGAACGTTATAAAACTTCCAAATAAAAATCAGTAGTAAGAATTTGACCTTTTCTACTAAACAGAAAACAGTGAACATTATCGTCCTGATTTTTCATGGAACTTTTCGTGTTTTTTTAGTTTATGGTACGCCTTCCAAAAATACTTTGATAAGCAATTATCACTTTAAACATTTTGCATCATTTTGGACGTTTTAAATTTTCCGGGAAATTTAGTAGTATTCAGTAGTAAAAATTTTGAGGGTTTGTTAAGAAATGTCTAAGATTTAAAATCCCACCAAGAGATAACTGCTCTAGTTACTTATATTAGCGAGATCACGGAACTTTATTGTATATCCGTGTAATACAAAAAAGACCACTTTCAGGTCAATAAATTCTAGAACACGTGCCGGCTAAAATTATTTTCTATTTAATCCGTTAAATATCTTATAAAAATTCTATGAAACTATTTAAAAAAAAGTAGGCATATCTATAAGAATATTCAGTTTTTTTCGCTATCTTTATTCAACTACATGAAATCATTTAATAAGAAAAACTGTAAGGAATTTTCCTTGTCTTCATTTGAGAAAAATTAGTTATGAAACAAACGTTTTAATTCGCGATTTTTTTTCTTTTTTTTTTAAAGAAACCTTTAAAAAATTTTTAAAAAACAGTAATCAACGAACAGTTTTCAGTCATTAACAAATCAGACATAAAATAGTGGAGCCAATCATTTGATTAGTAAAACATAGTATCTCCAAGTATATTGTCATCAATTCAGGATACTTGAGATAGTAATTATTGAAAAAGTGAAAAATCTTGACAAGACGACTTCACTCATTTAACGTATGAAACATAATTAGTGGTAATTGCTTCATATTTACTCTAAACAACTATTTTCTTTCTAATTATTATTCTTAGCATTATTTTGTAATATCTTCTTTTTTTATGCCCTATGGTAGTTACTACCAGAGGGTATATTAGTTTTGTCACTCCATTTGTAACACATCGAAGTAATCGTCGTAGAAAGGTTTTAAGGGTTGTGTCGGGAATCAAAAGTTATATCGATTTATGCATGTCCGTCCGTCCGTATACAAGATAACGCAAAAATGCGTCATCCGATTTTGATGAAATTTAGAATGTAAGTTGGTTATCCTTTAGCTGGATTTGGTATTGCATTTCAGCAAAATCGACCGGGGGGAGCAGAGTTATAAAGCAAATACCAGGGTGACCATAAAGTTTAGTCGTTTTCTTGTTTATGGTTTTTCGGATTTAATTGGAAAATTTGTGAATCAATTCTGTTTAAATTAATTATATAGGTCAACTACAGAAATGGACGATACCATGTTAAATTTCACTCACATCGGTCGGAGGATAGTGGAGAAAGAAATAATCTCAGGAGTCAATAACCCCCTTCATATAGTTTTTTTTATGTACTTTAAAAACTAATGCACTGATTTGAATAAAATTTTCAGATTAGACTGCTTTCAGGGTCTAGGTTACCTGCAAATACCTGCAATACCATAGGGCATCAAATAATCGGCTATAGGCCGATTTTAAGTTACTATATGTGTTTTTTGTTGTTTTTATGTTTCATGATTGTTTTTATTTTTTATTTTTTATTTTTTTTGTGTCTTGTACAAATCAAAATCATTTCGCGCTTGGCGCATTGTTTGTTGTCTTATTAAATGTGCGCACATCACTTTATTTAGTCATACAAAAGAAAATTTATACTGCTGATACTTGTATGGCGGTTTTTATGAAAAGATACTTTTTGTTCGACATCAATTTTTTGCCAAACTAAAATGCCGGTATTTACTACTGACTTAAGTTTAAGATTTTACCTGTAAGAAAAAAATTCTTTTCTAAAAACAACATGCGATTACATGTCAATTGTTTTAGTTTTTTTTTTTTTACGATAGACGACAGCGACAAAACTTTTAAGTCATATAATTTTTAATGTTTTTTCTAAAAAAAACCAAAAAAAAAAAATGCTTTCTTGGATTAATTGATTAATGTTTTATTTTACTTTATTTCTTATGTTTTAAGACAGGCTATTGAACTCTTTTATTGTCTAGTAAAATCAGCAAATAGAAAAATGCCACTACAAATTCACAATAGTCGTACCCCTTCTGTCCTTAAAAGATGTCCTTTTCGTAAAATTGGGATAACGATTAAAAGTTTGGTTTGAATTCGAATATATATTAAAATCTAACATCTATTTGGGAAAAATCATTGTTAAGAGTGAAATGCAATCAACAGAGCACTGTTAATGGATGCTTTGGTCTAATGAAGATGCAAACGCTGTCAATAAAATGCTTACTTAAATTGTTTGAGCAAACTAAATGGCAGCCAGTCAACATACATATTAGGCATATGTGAACTGAAAGTCATCGTTTTCTAATAGATGTCGTATGTAGAACTCCTTGCGTGCTCCTTAAAACAACAACTCACTTAATTTGAAGTCAAGCTTTTAGTTTTTTTTATTGAATTGAAATTGTCAACTTTTGTGCCAAGAGTGCTAGCTGGAAACATTCCTTTTTTTTTTAATCTAAAGAAAAATGCTGTTAAAAGTCATCGTTTTCTTATGGTGAACATGCAGAGTATGGTCTCGCTCGAGACTTTCAAAATACATAGTAATTTTACCGTCCAAAACAAAGAGCGTCCGGAACAGTCAAAAAAATTTTAAGATGAAGAATTGAAAGTATTCCTGATTGTGAAGATCCATATCAAATGATTGAGGAATTATCAACAACAATAAATATTGATAGATTTATGGTACTATTGGCAAACGTCTACAGGCAATGGGAAGTGTTCAAAACGATTACTTTTAATTCCCATACCCAATTAAAAATAGAAGTATTACAATGTTCAAATGAAAAAATTGTAATTTTTGGACATTTTTGTATATGAGTATTTGTAAATGGGTTTGGTTTGGAGTCTTGAAAACATTTAAGGTTGTTTCTGGAACTAGATTCTTCAGAAATGTTTCTGAGTTTTAAAAATAATCCCCAAAAAGTTCAATTACAATACAAAAATATTAATGTAGAATTTCATATGATAGTAAAAATAGTATTCGAATTTTTGTAGTCTAGATTCCAATATGAATTCCTTGTTAAAAAGTTTCATAATTGTTATATTTATCAAAATTGAAAAGCCCTTATTAAAAATACAAATAATTAAATTCATTTTATTTATGATTAAAAGCATATTTTTTTTTCTGTTCAATTATGAAATAATAATTAAACAACATATTCATTTTTAATATTCACATTTCATTGTTAATAATTATTCATATTTATTTAATATATATATTCTTTTTTTTTAATTCATCGAACTGGAATTTATATAATTGAAAATAATAAAATACATCCATTAAAAATATAAAAATGAACGAAATCAAAATAAATTTTGGATCAATTTAAAAAATATCATTATTAATATTGAGCCAAATATGAAATTTATATATGTTGAAATGCGCGAGGTCTTTTCAATTTAAGATATCATAATTAAGGGAATAGTCCCAATCGTTGATACTTTATGCTAAAGGGAAAGCTTTATATCGTTTCTTTAGTTTGAAAATGTTATTTGATGTTTTTATTTGAAAGACAGAAGCTTTGAAATGAAGGCTTTATTGTCTTTAGTTAAATTGTTTCTTAATTGAATAGTATAAGTTCCGTCCCGTTCGTGTCCCTATTATCGACAGACAAACATGTGTAGAGTTAAAATTAGAGTACAAATAAATTGGCATTGAGAGTTGACAGGTTTTATAGAATAACTGATATATTGTTTGAATAATATAATATTTAGAATTTACGAAAAAATGCAAAATGAACAGATTAATAACTACAGTGTTCAATGGTCAAGTCGGTTAAGACCTCGTTTCTAAAAGCTGATGAGGCTTTGGTTCAAATCCAGGTCTCGGTTCTTCATGTATTCATTTTTCTTTGCCTACACATATAAAAAAATTTCAATGGGTCATATTATCAACTCCTTATGTCCCTACTATCGATATAACCAAAATTAAGAGGATTAGGGTTTGTATACCTTTTGAATAATAAATAATAATAGAAATACTTTTTAAGGAAATTGCAAAATAGCTTAGACTGTAATTTGTATGAAGTTTCTTAATATATGAATTTATACAATTCTCAACGCTGGTCGATAATTCGGATACTTTCCTTACATATATATAGAATATATTTTCCATTCAATTTTAATAATAATTCCGGCACAATTGAAAGACGAGTTAAAAATATACAATTTTTTTTTTTTAATAATGAGTCAAAGTTCGATTTTCATTTTAATTATTTTATTTGAATAATTGAACTTTTTTTGATTATTAAAAAATTCGGGTTAATTGTATTCAAGAAAAATATTGCGTACTTTTTTAATAGGCTTTTTTTCTATTAGAATTAGGTTCTCGGTTTTTGTGCTTTCTTGCAAAATTCTGTTTTATTATATATTTTTTTATTATTTTGGGTAATTCTATTGTCTTTAAAATGGCTCACATATGTTGCAATTCAAGGCAATTCATTAACATTTAGAATTACGTGAATTTACGTTCAAAATTTGAGAATTTTAAAGAAAATACTTTGTTTTTGAAGTTAATGGTATCACTTTTAATTATTTGATCTATAATATTGTCATTTAAAAAAGGTGCCAGTATTTTTAGTCTTAACCTCAATTTACATAAGCGAACGATTATCTCACTAATATCGCTAGTTTAGTTTACATGCCTCAGTGATGTAAATTGGAGATAATATAGTACCCAAGTAGCACATGTGACGTATATAGATCTTAACTATTATCTTAACTCTTATGTGACTGTATACTTTGATAGAAAGCGTCGTAAGATGTCTGGTTTTTCTTACATGTTTATATAAATTATTTCAATTCAAGAATTCATTTAAGCATTAAAGCTTTCATTATGTATTTTGAACGATAACTTATTTAAAATAATGAGTCTTTATAATGTTAATACATTTTTTTCGAAGTAAATGAAATTAATAAGCATAAAAGATCTTATCTATGTAACACTTTAATTAATCGACCCTGTAGAGTGAATGTAATTTATGTAAAGTTCATATATTAAAATCTTAATTAATTGTTTTCACAAAAAAGTATTCTACAATACCAGATACCGATTAACAATGAGACAGAATTTGAAGTTGTGGTAATTTTGGAACGTAAATTCATTTCAAAATACAATTTTAATATCGTTTAATATATGGTAAATCAATGATTTTAGTGTTTTTCGAATTGACCTTAGTATGGTAATAAAATTATAAGAAAATACTTAAGTAATATATTATTTTTATGATACTTTTTCGAATTGAGAAAAATTTTCAATTTGAATTTTTAGAATGTGTACACTTTTAAACATTTCTTAATTTTTTTAATTGTACGAAAAGAATACAATTGAATCAGTTGTATCGAAAGGTGCCTAACAGAAAACTTCGTAAGAATTAATTTAACATCTCTTAGTTATTATATACATATGTAGTTCTATGACACTACACATTACCGCAAAGAGTACAGTAAACAGAGATCTCAACTTGTATAGTTTTATTAGAAATACTATAAATCAGGTGGGATGGTCTGCAGACTGAAAATGTGACCAAATCAGAATTAAGTGGATAATTTTTGACCATACACATTTTTTTGTATAGGATTTTTAGCATACTGTTTTTGCACAGGTTTTAGAAAAAGCTAATTCCTACATACTAATATTACATACTACATATTAGACTCATTTGATTTCCCAAAAATAGTTTGCATACCCTGATTTATGGCATGGGAGTGTTATATCAAAAAATTTCTATACTTTGTGACACATTTTCTATTAAAATATAACAAAAAATTTTATATTAATAAAAATTTAATTAACACTTTTTGATAAAAACTTTCAAAATACATTCTATTTAAGAGTTTAATAACGATGCTAATTTTTTCTATTTTACGATTGATTTCAGTTATTGCTTTATTCCCATAGGAATAAAGCTTTGTGATCGTAAATGGCGACCACCAGATTTTGATGGATCATGACGTTTTTAGGCGCCCTGAGTTTAAAAAGCTTTTTTTTAGAAAATGTCAGTTCGTCGGTCTGTCTGTCTGTCTCTCTGTATCTGTGTTAGTTTACACTGCACTATATTTCAGTTAGAAATTGCTGGAAATATTTTGATTTAATAAATAAATCAAAGGTATTTCCAGAAAGCTCCAGACAATACAATAGCAATGACTCATGCCATAAAAATAGCACATTCAAAAAATATTTTTAGGAGGAAATAATAATAGATCATTGGCACAAACCTAAACAATGATTAGAGCTTTCTAGAACTATTGTTTGAATAGGAATATTCTAGAAATCTTCTTGTTGTAAACGTTGCCACCTAGTTTTAGAAAGCCAAACGAGAATATTCGAGAATATTCCGAGACACATCAATTTTATATAAAAGGAGACCTAGAGTCGAGGCTAGGATCATTCTTAATCGATCAGTTGAAGTGAAAAGCTTCGTCAGAGATTATACAAGACAGAGATTTAAAACGTGATTATTTTTGTGAAAGTAATTAAAATAGTGAAGCTCTAAAACTGTGATACATAATTGTAATAATTAAATTATTGAAAGACAAATATTTTTAAGACTAATTGTAAGCAGAAATAATTATAAATAAACTTTATACGCTAAATTCACATAAATAAAAAGTGTTATCATTCTAATAACATCGAACCGAAAGACTAACACGCTACATTGGTGTCAGAAGTGGGATTATTTATTGTGAATCAGCGCGGAAAAGACAATTGTGCTAAAAATTTCTGCAAGAAAATTCGAAATTAAACTAGAAACTTCTGTGGGGAAAATTTCGAAGAAATTTGTTATTAAGAAATTTGAGTGTATAATAATTTCACGGTGCGAGAAATTTCAGGGGCGTACAAGAAATTTTGTATGAGTTGTATAAAAATTTCGATTGTGCGAAATTTGAGGTTATACGTGAAAATTTCGATTGTACGAGAAATTTCGTGGAAATTAAGATTATACTAGGAAATTTCGTAGTATTTAAATACTGTGCGAGAAGTTTATAGAATTTCGTGAACAATTAAAAATATTTGAACGATGGAAAGTAAATTATTAGATAGTTTGAGTACATTAGAACTATCCACAGTTCTGCGTGTGTGGAAGTCAGTTTCCACGGGAACTAAACCAGAAAAGAAGAAAAGAGTAATCGCTGAATGTGCAATAAGAGGACTAGACAGTAGCACATTCGACTTTAGTGAAATTCTGAAAGAGGGAAACCAAGAAGAAAACACGAACGAGGACAATGACAAGTCCGATTTCAGTGAAGAGGGTGCAAAAACAACAGCAAGTGTTCAAGATAATTTAAAGACGCTTATGACCATGATGATCGGTCTTCAGACTAGTCTGCAAGAAGAAATGAAAACAAATGCTTCTAGTCTTCAGACTAAAATGGACTCAACTGCTTCTAGTCTGCAAGAAGAAATGAAAACAAATGCTTCCAGTTTACAAGGCGAAATGAAAACAAATGCTTCCAGTCTACAAAGCGAATTAAAATCAACTGCTTCTAATCTGCAAGGCGAAATAAAATCAAATGCTTCCAATTTACAAGGCGAATTAAAATCAACTGCTTCAAGTTTACAAAGTAAAATAGATTCGACTTCTGCAAGTCTAGAAAGTAAGATTGCAAGTGTATCTGACATGCAGAATAAGATGGAATCCAGCATGGGTGAATTAAAAACTCAGGTGGAATCCAGTGTTGCGAACCTTGAAACTAAAATTAGTACGGAAGTCTCTGCAGTTCGTACGGAAGTAAACAAAGTTGAGCAGAAATTGGAAGACAAAATAACTACAGAAGTTACAACAGTTCGCGCGGAAGTCAGCAACGTTGACCAGAAATTGGAACAAAAAGTAGCAGAAATCGAAGCAAAAATGGCTGATATCAAAGAAAATAAACCAAATATTGAGTCATCAGGTAAAAGGATGAAGCCACCAATATTTGACGGCAAAACTTCATGGCCTGTATATAAACGACAGTTTGAAGCGGCTGCTGGTGCGAACGACTGGTCCGATAAAGAAAAAGCCACAGCATTAATTCTGGCTCTACGGGGTAACTCAGCCGATTTATTGCGGACAATCTCACCGGAAAATGAGAAAAATTACAATTACATTGTAATGCAATTGGATAATCGGTTTGGGGACAACCACATGAAGGATGTATACCGGATCGAACTCATCAACAGAACGCAGAAATCTGCGGAAACGCTTCAAGAATTAGCGGCGGAGATCGAACGTCTAGTATACATGTCCTATCCCGATTACCCTGTGGAGATGCGGTGCGAGATGGCGGGAGAAAGATTCGTTAGCGCCATACGGGATACGGACATACAAAATAGCGTCCGGGTTAGCGGAAAGCGAACGCTTCAAGAAGTATTGGCGTTTGCTTTGACATTAGAAGGTGCGAAGAAAGCTACGAGATCAGTCCCACGGATCAGGACTGCTACAGTTGCTGAAGGGTCACCGCAACTGGATATCAAAGACCTCAGGCAGCAAATAAAAGAAGTACTGCGGTCAATCCAGAAAGAAGGGGACAGAAACACGCGCAGGAAAATCACATGCTGGGGCTGCGGAAAAGAGGGGCATGTGCAACATAAGTGCCCGAGCCAAACAGCAAGACAAAAAGGTTCGGGAAACGAAACGGAGCTAACTTAAAGGGGGACAAGTTAGCTCAAAAGAATAATGCCCCCAGCATCGTTGTATCTGTCTCGCTTATGCAACACAACAACAACAGTCTAACGGTACAGGGTGTAATTGCTGGTCATCAGTGCAGAATTATCATAGATACAGGCGCAAGTAAATCCATCATTAACAAGAAACTCATCAATCATAAACACATCAGTGAAAGCAGTAACAGGGTGCTTCAAACCGTTACGGGTGAATCATCTCCGATTCTTGGGGAAGTCGATCTAGCATTGGAGCTAGATGGGTATGTGTTCCGGCATACATTTTTGGTGGCTGATATAATGGACGATTGTATCATGGGCCTGGACTTCATGAAAAAGAATGGAGTGAGTGTAAATGTTGAAGAGGAAGTTCTGCGATGTGGAAATATTGATTTCTCGCTAACGTTGGAGGAAGCAGGTTCCAGTGCCAAAGTAGAAATTCTACAAGACCAAACAATTGCGGCAAATACTGAAGCTGTTGTAGAGGCGAGACTGGTCGATGGTACTGGGAGGCCAGCAATACAAATTATTGAACCTGACAGACAAAACTTAAAGGATGGACTAATGATAGCGCGAACAATAGTGAAAGTGAACGAAAAAGGGACAATTCCAGTCAGAGTGGCGAACTTTTCAAAAATTAACAAGAAATTGAAAAAGGGAACCATTGTCGGCAGTGCTGAAGGGGTTTCGTCAATAACAAATGAGGACTGCAGAGGCAAAGAAACTCAACGGGAGGAACGGGTTCTTCCGGAAGCCTTGAAACCACTTGTCTCTGATATCACTAAAAGAGTATCAGAGTCGGAAGCAGTTAAGGCTACAGGTTTATTGAAGGAGTTTGAAGATGTCTTTGTATGCAGTAAAGGGGACTTTGGACGAACGGACCAAGTAAAACATAGAATTAATACCGGCAATGCAGATCCTATTCGTCAACCACCAAGGAGACTACCATTAGCCAAACAAACAGAGGTTGCTGAAATGATCGAGGAAATGCATCAGGAGGGAGTAATTGAACCATCAAACAGTCCATGGGCATCTCCGGTAGTCCTAGTACGGAAAAAGGATGGGACTACAAGATTTTGCGTAGATTACCGAAGACTGAATGACGTAACTAAGAAGGACAGTTACCCTCTTCCTCGCATAGACGACACATTAGATACACTCTCAGGAGCAACTTGGTTTTCAACACTTGATCTAAAAAGTGGCTATTGGCAAGTTGGAATTGAACCGGAAGACAGAGAAAAGACAGCGTTCACAGTAGGAACAGGCTTATGGCAATTCACAGTGATGCCATTTGGATTATGTAATGCACCGGCAACATTCGAACGACTGATGGAACATGTTCTACGGGGCTTAACATGGAAGACGTGCCTTGTGTACTTGGACGATATCATCGTAATCGGGAAAACTTTTGATGAACATCTCCAGCGATTACGAGAAGTATTTGGACGTCTTCGTGCAGCTAACTTGAAGTTAAGCCCAAAGAAGTGCGAACTATTTCAACATGAGGTGAAATACTTAGGACATGTTGTGTCTGCAGAAGGAATTGCCACCGATAAAGACAAGATAAAAGCAGTTCAACAATGGCCAGTACCAAAAGATAAGCATGAAATCCGGTCATACTTAGGCTTGTGTACTTACTACCGACGTTTCATAAAGAATTTCGCTAATATAGCCGGTTGTTTACACAAGCTAACGGATAAGGGAAAACCATACGAGTGGACCGAAGAATGCCAGTCAGCTTTCGAGGAGTTGAAACATAGACTCTGTTCTGCTCCGATATTGGCGTATCCAAAATTTGGAGAAAGATTTATAGTGGATACGGATGCCAGCAATGTCGGAATTGGAGGGGTACTCTCTCAACAGATCGAAGGTGAAGAAAAAGTGATCGCATACTTCAGTAGGAAACTTTCCAAACAAGAGGTAAACTACTGCGTCACCCGGAAAGAACTCTTGGCAGTAGTTGAAACTGTTAGGCATTTCAACAAATACCTCTACGGGCGGGAGTTCCTACTTCGAACCGACCATGCGGCACTTAAATGGTTGCTACAATTTAAGAATCCAGAAGGTCAAGTGGCAAGATGGATTGAGCGACTACAAGGGTACCACTTCAAAATAGAACATAGAAAGGGGACATCGCATGGTAATGCTGACGCCTTATCTAGAAGACCATGCGGCGAGAATTGTAAGCACTGTGGTAGGCTAGATGAGAAGGAAATAGTCATGGTCAAGACAACAAGAATAGGTAATGATGACGAGACTAGTATCAGAAATGAACAGCTAAAGGACAAAGATATTGGACCAATCCTTGAATGGAAAGAACAGGATCAGCGTCCGGGACGGAGCGATATTGCAGCTTATAGTAGTACAACAAAGAGTTATTGGGCTCAGTGGGACTCGCTGGAAATAGAAAATGGCGTTCTCAATAGAAGATGGGAATCTTCTGATGGTAGAGATACACTAATGCAGTTGATTGTGCCTAAGTCCAAAGTACATGAGGTACTTGGTGAAGTACATGGTGGGACTTCAGGGGGACATCTGGGAGTCAACAAAACATTAGAAAAAGTACGAGAACGATTCTATTGGATAAATTGCCGAGCTGATGTTGAAAGTTGGTGTCGAAAATGTGACACATGTGCGGCGAGCAAAGGACCACAGAGACGAACTAGGGCAGCAATGAAGCAATATAACGTTGGCGCTCCATTTGAACGAATCGCAATTGATGTAGCTGGACCATTTCCTCAGTCTAAACGAGGGAACCGATACGTGTTGGTTGTCATCGACTATTTCAGCAAATGGCCGGAAGTGTACGCCATTCCGAATCAAGAAGCTACCACAGTGGCAGGAGTGATAATTGAAAACTGGATAAGTCGATACGGGGTTCCACTAGAACTACACTCGGACCAAGGGCGGAACTTCGAGTCGGCGGTATTCCAGGAAGTATGCCAATTGCTGGGAATACAAAAAACCAGAACAACACCCCTGCACCCGCAATCTGACGGTATGGTAGAACGTTTCAACCGAACCCTGGAGGAACATTTATCAAAGGTGGTAACATCAGACCAAAGTGAATGGGACAAACACATTCCATTGTTCCTAATGGCATATAGGACTGCAGACCACGACAGTACAAAACATACTCCATCGGAAATATTGTTTGGACGCAATATACGGCTTCCTGTGGATTTAATGTTTGGTAGACCAGAATGTGACAAAATGGAAGTTAGTGACTACACCGATAAACTAAGGGATCGTCTAGACGAGATACATCACATAACAAGGGATCGGATAAAAATTGCTAGCGACCGAATGAAAATAAGGTACGACATTGCTACAAACAGCTGTGGATTCCAGGATGGTGACTTGGTATGGCTTTACAATCCACAACGAAAAAAGGGAATGTCACCTAAGTTTATGCCAAAATGGGAGGGTCCATATACCGTCATAAAAAGGATAAATGACGTCGTATATCGCATACGAAGATCTCCAAGGGCAAAAATGAAGGTTGTTCATTTAAATCGTCTAGCAAAATATCACGGGACGACTTCAGAAGATTCTGTTCGGGACGAACAGATTTAAGAAGGGGGTAGTGCACTATATTTCAGTTAGAAATTGCTGGAAATATTTTGATTTAATAAATAAATCAAAGGTATTTCCAGAAAGCTCCAGACAATACAATAGCAATGACTCATGCCATAAAAATAGCACATTCAAAAAATATTTTTAGGAGGAAATAATAATAGATCATTGGCACAAACCTAAACAATGATTAGAGCTTTCTAGAACTATTGTTTGAATAGGAATATTCTAGAAATCTTCTTGTTGTAAACGTTGCCACCTAGTTTTAGAAAGCCAAACGAGAATATTCGAGAATATTCCGAGACACATCAATTTTATATAAAAGGAGACCTAGAGTCGAGGCTAGGATCATTCTTAATCGATCAGTTGAAGTGAAAAGCTTCGTCAGAGATTATACAAGACAGAGATTTAAAACGTGATTATTTTTGTGAAAGTAATTAAAATAGTGAAGCTCTAAAACTGTGATACATAATTGTAATAATTAAATTATTGAAAGACAAATATTTTTAAGACTAATTGTAAGCAGAAATAATTATAAATAAACTTTATACGCTAAATTCACATAAATAAAAAGTGTTATCATTCTAATAACATCGAACCGAAAGACTAACACGCTACAACACGATATTTCTCGAACACGTTGTTCGATTAAATTGAAAATTTGGAATCCGGTCAGCTATTATTTTTGGTATTTATCTGGGAAGAGGTTCGAGTGATTCAGGCAGATTTATGAAATCTGAATTAATGCAGAATAATTTATATGCATTTTCGTATCACACCCAAATTTCTTATGAGATCATAATTTTCTATTCTTTTAAATTTAATTTCAACCTTTTTCTCCGTAATAATTGATAATTCTAATAAAAATAAAAACATAAAATCCTTACATACGCCTCAGGCTATATATTTAAATTTAATTAAAAATTTTGAAATAGTTTCAGAACAAAAAATATTGATGAATAATATAATTTTTATTACGTGATCATATTTGACCTCACCTTTATTTTAACTAACTTTTTTAAACATACATGTTTATATAGTGTGCAGAAAATAATTCAGTTTTAACAATTTTTTACTCTAAATTATAATTCGAAAAAAACTCATTTCCCTATTTTCAAAATATACACATTGAAATGAAGTTATATAGAGTACTCTTTTGTTTGCATAACAATTTTATGTAAACATATTAAAACATAAAACAAATCACACAAATCATATCACATCAATCCATCAGTTTTAGAGTATGTTAATATTTGTTTTAATTTTCAAAATTTTTTTAATAGTATATAGATCGGGTCTAGAGCTTAAGTACACACCTCCTTGGTTGCAATAAAATTAAAAAAAAGTCAAAGTACCACCTTGAGACTAAAACCGCAACTCTAAGTCTCTCAGACAGAAGTAAATCAATTTGAACTAACCAAAATAAAAACAACAAAATTTTTGTGTTATAATTAGTTCCACAATAAAAGAATGAACAAAAATAATAAAATTCATCATAAATCACCGTTTTGAGGTAAGAAATGAATTTTTTTAATGATTATTTTCCACTCAGTTCTTTGAGTTAACTTGTAACGATCATGTGGTGTATTTGAATAAACCGCAAAATTTCAACAGAAAAAAATATATATATTCAAGAAAACGACAACAAATGACGATAAAAGAAATAACATTTTTAAAAGAAAAAAATGTAAAACATTAAAAAAAAAATACACTTAAAGTACCGCAAACCAATAATCTTTTTTAAAAAGTACTTGCATTTAGTAAGATCCTCCCGTTCAATAAAAACTCGCACAAAAATCGCACCTTCTACTAAATTTTATGATCGTTTTTATTTTTTTGCGAATAATTAAGATCATTTAATTGAGTTTTCTTGTGCCAGATATAAATTTGATGAGCGCAGAAATTGTATCATAATTTTGTATGCACAGGATGATTCTTAAAAAAAGCAAATCCTCAAAAGAAAAGTACTTTTATATTTGAGTACAAGGAAATTTTCAATAGAAGCAAAGTACGTAACCTTCGGTGGAATGACCCCTTTCGACTGCCACCAATACCTTGAAAGATTAAACTTGATAGGTTTACGAGCTTAAGAAAGGCGACGCCTAGTAGCGGATGTGGTTTTCATGAGCCAAACCATTAATGGTCCTATTGACTTCCTCTTTCTGTTGGACAAAATGCATCTTAACATTAATACATGGTCCTTAAGATCCGTGGAAATATTCAAAATTAGACACCATAAAACTGAGTACGGTAGAAACGAACCGGTTTCCCGAATGCTGAGGTCAGTTAATGATAACGCTAAGGTGTTTAATTTTTGCTTGAGTAAAAGACATTTGAAAGACCTTCTATACAATGACTGTTGCTTGCATTAAGCAATGTTTTTAAAAAAAAAAAGCAATTACTTAAAATATCACCTAAAATTTATAATTTTGAATACTGATTGTCGTCTTAAAAAATTTCACTAGATTCATGCATGTCCGTCCGACCGTTTATCCACCTAAAAGTTAGTGCAAAAGTTCATTGGCTGACATTAATGAAATCTAGGATATTCGTTACTGTATAACCGTAACTCAGTTTGACATTATATCTGACTAAAAATAATCCCAGGCAAAACGGAATAATACAAAAAATGTTGTAAGAATCACCCTGTGAAAAATAATAATTATACTTTAAAAAAAAACCTTTTCAACTTACCTTTTTCTGTTGTGATATCCTCATTGATGCCTGTCACTGTCGGTTCAATGATGTCACCATCAACAATATTCGATCTTCCGGGTTCTTCTGGTTTTACTGATCGTTGATTATTATTATTATTATTCGAATGGGATTTACTTTCACCGTCGATTATTGATTGTGTTCCTACTTCTGTCCTTTTATCAATCATCGTTGATGTAGTCTCATTCTCTACACCCAAAATAATTCTTTCCATTGGTTTCATTTTTTGATCATTAACGATCACTGGAGTAACCATTGATATGGCATTTGTTGGTGTCGTTGTTGTTTTGATCGTTTTTAATGGATATTTTTCTTGTTCAATAGAATAACCAGAAAAATCAAATTTTAATGATTTTCGTATTGTATCTGATATTACAGGTGTATGCAAATCTCGATTATTCCATTTCAGATCACTTTCAGATTTTGTTAAATTACTTTTATACAACTCCTCAAAACCGAGTGTATTTTGTGTAATCGTATTCAATTTATCTGTGAAATTTGTACTTTTTGATTTTTTCAATTCACTATCAATTTTTGGTAAAGTCTTAATGACTTTTACAATATTCTTTTCTTGGGTTTTTGTTACGAATTCTTTTTTATTTGTATTTTGTGACAATTTATTTTCCAACTCTTTAATCTTAAAGTCTCTTAAACCACTTTCATATGGTGCTATTATAACTTTTGGTTTATCTTCAAGTTTTGATAGATTACTAAATGACTTATCAGAAAGTTCTTTCGTTTCAATTGTTTGATTTGATGTTTGTACATTTTGTTCTGAAGAAGTTTCAACAACTTCTGAATCAGATGTTTCTACTTTCTGATTACTATCATTTATTAAAGGTACACCATTTTTCGATTTATCAATATTTTCCTTTAATTTTCTAGAACTAATCAAACTAGATGCTATTTCAGATTCTAAAAATGATTTCGTTATTTTTACTAAATCTAATTTGATTTCTTGATCAGATTTTTGTTTCGAATTTCTTTCAATATGTTCAAATTCTTGTTCTTTATTAAAATTCTTAAAACTTTCTTTTTGAAAGTTTTCAAATTTCTCTTTAAATAATTTCTCATCAGAAATTTTATTTAAAATTTGTTTTGCTAAAGTTTTCTTTAAATCATTTTCATTTAATGTTAATGTTGCTTTTACAATACTTTCATTATTTGAAGAATTTTCTGATTGTTGTAAAGAATCTTCATAAATTTCTGTAACTGTAACAGTTGTCTTTGAATTAATTACATTCGATTTAGTCATTTCAAATTTTTCAATAATTTCTGATGAATTTTCGAAATTTCTACTAGAATTTGATTCTTTCGAAGTTTCTGTAATTTCAATTTTATCCAATTTTTCAATTGATTTTGATTGTAATAAATTTCCATCAATTTTTTGTTCAGATATTTTATTAATATTTTCCATTGATTCTTTTAAATTTTCAATTACTTCAATTTTTGATGAATTATCATTTATCATTTTAATTTCACTCTCATTTTGATTATGATTTTCTGGCATCGGATTTTCAGTTAATTTCACTTCAATACTTTGTTCTTTTTTAATTATTAACAAATCTTCGGAACGTTTTTCTTCATTATTTTCCGGTTTCGATTCTTCATTAACAATTGATGATACATTTTCTAGATTTTCTAATATTTTTAGATGATCCGGATTTTCTGTTAAAACTGTTATAGAATTTTCTTTTGATTTTATATCACTTAGTTTTTTTTCCGGTTCAATTTTAATTAATTTTGATAATTCTTTTAATGATTTTGTAACATGAATTTCTTCATTATTTGAATCTTTTTCACTTTTCTTAATACCACCGGTAATTGTAATTTCACTCGAATTTTCTTGAATTTCTTCTTGACTTTTTATTAATCCGATATTTTCCATTTTATTTAATTTTTCATTTTCATCCATTTTATTTTCCACCAATTTTATAATTTCACCACCGTTTTGTATGCAACTAATCGTAATTTTACCATGTTGTGTATTATTTGGTAATGATTTTGTATTCATATCAATGATATTCGTGGCAATTACTATCTTATCATTTTCAGTTGTTGTTACGTTCCCGTCACCCGCTTTTTCCATGTTTTTCATATTCGTATTGCAATTATTATCAAACTGATTACTATTAGGTGATGTTTCTTTAAAAGAAATAAATTCCGATATTTTTTCATTCGTAATTTGTTCATTGTCTAATCGTGTTGGTGGTATCGATGGCTTTATAATTTGTTTTGAATCGTGCTGTTGTTGTGCGATATCATTGATGATAACAATCGGCCTACAAGACATAAAAATTAAATTCCTTTATTTGATATATGGTATTTTGAGGGAAAAACAAAACAGTTTTCCCTCCATAAAAAAAAGGTGTTACGATATTATCATGAAAATTGTTATGATAATTATTGTTTGTTAACAAAGGAAATATTTTTAAAGAAAAAGGAAATTAAAACTATGTTTAAAAAGGTACTTTTGGCAAAATTTTAAATTCAATAATTTCCACTTGGAATTTTATCTTGATCAATTTTAATTGAACTTGCAATACAGCTCGGAACATATAAATTTCATCTCAAGAAGAAATTTGATTTGATCAAGAAAGACATAGAGTTAGGCCGTTTTGTTTAGGCCTAAAAGTGTCTTCAAACTATCTAATGTGTCATATGCCTTTATATAAGTTTTCTCAAAAATGTCCACTTAGATAGCATGAACTCATAGGGGACACATTGGTATAGCGAGATATGACAAATTGTATCCATTGTATGCATAATGTATTATTTTTGAATAAATTTATGATAAGACATAGAAAGAAACAGCTAGCCTGAAGGCACTTTAAAAAAGACTACCGGTATACGGTAACTTGAAAATGGGTTACTCAATTTTATTTAAATTTGGTACAAAATTAGGATGTAAGAAAGGGATTATCTGATTAGATTTTAACTGAAAAGGTTTAATCAAAATTGGTTATTATTGGCCAATAAATAAAAAATTTTATTTAGCTTTTATGAGGACGATAAATCGGGAACCACTTAATCAGTTTCAATCAGCTTTGCTGTATACATAAGAGAAAGAATTGATTAATTTTAGGATGAAATGTGACTGTCTCCAATAGATCACTAGACTGATTATAATCAAGTATAGTAAACAAAACCTTGTTCATTCATTAAATTTAAAAAGTATCCCTCGTATTTTAATTGGAATGCTTTAATTGAAATATTTTCGAATTTTAGTACATAATTCAAAAAATGTCAAATAAAAATTATTGATTTTATTTGGGCAGATGTGAATTTAATTAAAACTAAATTCAAGACTAAATTTAAAATTAATAAAAATTGTATAAAATAAAACAAAAAACCACCAAATATATTAAATTTTTGGGCAATAATTCAACAAACTGAATATTTCTTAATTCCATTAAATTCTTGTGTAAGAAAATTATTCCATGAACTTCTAATTTTAATAACCCGAAAGCTTTTAATCGTTTTATTATTCAGAAAATTAAATTTTCACGAAAACTTTATTTAAATCCCTTTCAAAAATGACTTCTCTAGAAAACTTTTCATCTCCCAAATGCCAAAGAAAAAAGAAAAAACAGACAAAAACCCCAAAACTCAATTTGAATTTCGATATTATTAAATTCACTTACCCAGTTGGATGTTCAAGTGATGAAAATTCTTCTTCAACTTCACCGATTGTTGGTAACATATTTGAATGCCAATGAAAATTGAAATACGCTTCTGATGGTCCTGGTCCATTAATAAGTTCCGGTGGGCCTAACTTTTCACCATCTTCAATTTCATAAACTTTCTCTTCATCATCATCATCATCATCACTGCTAGAACTGTCCAAATAATTGTCAGTATTCCCTTCAGATGATATTTTAATACATTTTCCCACAGTTACAATTGTTGGTGTACCACCATCGATTTCATCAACATCATTATTCGTAATGCTTTCCTTATTATTATCATCGTCCTCATTTAATGAATTGTTTGATGAAGATTTTGGTACGAAATTTATTAAACGTGGTAGATTTTTCTCTTCATTACCATTTTCATCGATTAATGGAATTTTTGTTGGTATTTTTGTTGGTGTCAATTGTCGATTATTATTATTATTAATATTATTATTATTAATATTATTATTATTAATAGTTTGATTCCGATTTAAATCATTCATTTTAATATCTCTTTCTTGTTTACTATTTTCATAAGTTTGAAGTTTAAATCGAATTTCCGATGTTGGTGAACTAAGTTTTGGTATATGAGTGATTTTTTGTATTGATTGTTCATTATTGATTTTACTCAGTTTTGAGTCTGTTTCAATATTTAAAATATTCGGCCGTTCAAGTGATTTCTCTGGTGTTATAGAATTTTCTGATTTGTAATTTTCTTTTATAACTTCTTTTGAATTATCGCAATTCTGAAGTTTTTCTTCATTTTTAACTTGAAAAGTTGTTAATATTGGTTTCGTCTGAATTGAATTACTGACTCTGATTGGAATACTATTACAAATTTTAATATCTTTTTCATCGATTTCTTTTGATTTTGTACGATATAAATTTAATTTTAAATCAGTTTCTGATTTTTGTTTATGCATTAAAAGTTTTGGTTTTAAAATTATTGCTTTTTCTGAAATTTTTATATCATTTTTATCCGAATCTGATAATTTTCTTTCCAATTTCATAATTGGAATTTTTGATTTTGGCGATTTAATATCATAATTTGATTTTATTATTAAACTTTTCGTGGAATTAGCTCTTTCTGATTGTAGAAATAAAATACACTTGTTTTTAATCTCATTCATATTTCTTTCGATATATTCAAATCGTTTTAATTTTATATCGCTTTCAGTTTTTGCACGAGACAGAATTTTCGGTGAAACATTTAAAATTGCTTTTGGAATTTTTGTGCTAATTTGTGATGGTGATGATGATAAATCTTGTCGTTTCGATGTGTCCTTAATTTCTTCTGATTCCATAGATTTATTCACAATTTGTATATCATTAATTCTCGTTGTAAGTTTTGTATCTTTATGTCGTCTTGGAACCGGTACAATAGATCTTTTTTTCGGCTCAACTAATTGTCTTGGTTTTGGAGTTGGTAAAATATTAATTTCAATATTTTCATAACTGTTAGGAATTGAAGTTGTTACTAATTTTTGATTGTCTTGTTTTAATTCAACATTTTCATATTGTTTCGATGTTTGTTGATTTATTGGTTTTTGAATAAGAATTTTAGTAGTATCTTGAAAATTTTCTGGTGGATCAAGTTTTTTAAGACATTCTTCAAGTTTTGCTGAACTATCAACATTAAATTCTTTTTCAAGTAATGTAAATGGTTTTAAGACTTTCGCTAAATCAGCTTTATTTAAAACTGTAACAGTATTATTCATTAGTCCCGAATTTGTGATACTATTATAATTTGATAAATCCGATTCCGATGAATATGTTGAACTAATTGAAAATTTATCAACAACCGTAGAAATTGAACTTCCAGTATCATCAGATTCAGATTCACCATGAATAATGGAATTTTCATTTGAAAATAAATTTATATAATATTCAGCATCTGGCGGTGGAGTAAATGGTTTATCATCACGAATTACAATTTTATCCTGTTGCTGTTGTTGTTGTTGTTGCTGCTGCTGTCTTCGTCTTAATAATTTCCGTGGTGGAACTGGTGGCGGAGGTGGTGGTTGATTTTGAATTTTTTTTTGTTCATCATCAAGTAATTCAATTTTTTGTCCTTTACCATTTCGTATCATTAATTTTATAGCAACATTACTTTCTTTTAAACATCTTACACATTCGATACGTGTCATTTCTTTAATTGATTGTCCATCAATTGATAAGATTTCATCACCTTCCCGGAGACAACCCCAACTTGCTTTAACTCGTGATGCTGGACTTTCGATTGCACATGATTGTATAAAAAGTCTTTGAACTTTTTCAATACTTTTTGTACCACCTTGAAATTTTAGTCCGAAACCTAAACGTTCACCTGGTAGCCGATACACTAAAACCGTTTCAATTTCTTCATCTGTGGATGGTGTTTTTGATGGTGGTTGTTGTTTATGCTTTAGCTGAGACACACTTTCATTGATCGACAATACAGTTATAAATGATGGATCTTCATTTGGATTCGAATTTAAACTATTCTCTACCAGAGATCGCTTTTGTTGATCGTTGGTCGTTTTCATTGCTGTTGTATCATCAACAGATACCACAGTCACATAATCATCCATATTTTAGTTTTTGCTTTTGGTATTTTTTCAATTAAATTTTTCCATTGACATTAGATGACGCTGAAAACAGAAAAACAAGATCAGTTATAAAGTGGGTACAGTCATGATGAAAAGTTATGAAATAATATTGAAGAAAAAACTTTAAAAGATCGTTTTATTATTTTTTCTAGTTTTGAATTCAGTTTGATTAATATTTAAATAAAAGTGATTATATATTTTTTTACTAATTTATGCTATAACTTCCCGGATGGAACTTTCGTTATTTCTTATTTGCATAACAATCATATCACATATTCAAATGTTAATATATGCTTAATGTTTTCCAAAGACGTATTTCATTTATTGATGTATTTCTAAAAATAAAAAATTGAATCACATCATTATACCATACGATCACAATCGATCTTCCTCAAATAAAAGTTTCCTGTTCATAAAATCACTTTCAAGAATTTTTCGAATTAAATATTTACTATTTTATGAACTCCTTCACTGCATTTTTGTTATCTACTGTGAACTAGTATTCTACAATTTTATAATTACATAAACATATTATGAAAAAGAAAATTTCATTTTTCACACAAGAATTTTACTTCATATAAGTATTTAGAAAAACCGCTATTGAAAGCAGCCAAGAAAACTGTACAATATTGTAAATGAAAGCAAAAAAAAGAAAAGACAGTGTTGAATGTAAAACTGTCCAGAATATGTAAAACTATTACTTATATACTAAAATCGAATATGTTTCCAACAATACTAATATATGAGGCCTCATTAAACATATTGAAATTGCAGAAAAAACTATATATACAACAATCAACTGCACTAAAATAGATATATAGTTTTTGAATAGAGTTACAAACAATTCACCGATAATATTATATTGTTATTAGACTTGCAATTCCGGTTTAATTGAACGCACCGACGGACAGACAACATATTTGATTGAACACTAGATCATAAATGTTAACATTGCTATTAACATACATATGCTTTTTATATTTCAAACATGTCTTCCTCAACGATTTGATGGCTAATTTTAAAATCACACTAATTATTAGTAATCAATGAAAATATTCTCTTAGAGTAATTTTGGAAAGTTTAAATTGTTATTTTAATATTTTATTAAGGAAAATATTATATTTTCTTATAAATTGTGAATTTCTAAATATGTATACAAATATTTTATTTTATATTCAGAATAAATAATAGGAACTTTAAAGCTTAAAGTATAGCTTTCTGAAACTCTGTGGTATGAAATCAATCAATTAGTTTTGCGAAACTGAACTGAGTTTATGGATAGGTCAATTGAGGAGTCTACTATCAAAAGTTGCAATATTCAATAACCAAAACTTTTGATTTATTGATTCTATTTGGTTACTATGCTTGAAATCTTCAATTTTGAAGTCTGATATTGTTCCAAAACCCTGAGTATAACTATTTTTTCGTATGTTGAAAATTTTAACTTTCCACAGATCCCACAATTTAGCGCTACAACTATTTCTTTCTGCATTATTCTGGCATAATAAGGGACGGACGAACTTTCAATTATCTACACAAATAGTGCCTATGGCTTGAGACCTTTCTCCGATGATTATTTCTATATGTTACAGAGCTTTCTGGTATACTACCATAGGGTATACAAATTAACTGGGATCCTATACAAAAGATACAATAATTCATTTAACAAGATCCACTCAAATGTTGATGTACAGAAGATTCACCATGATTTAACATTTTAATGATGAATTTTAATGATAAAAATTAAAGTGAATTGTACATTGTTGAGAAAATAGAAATTTTTTGTTTTTATTTCTGATATATGATCATTGCGATATTGCTGATGATCGGTTGTTCGCGATCTCTCTTATCAAATTTTCATTTAAGTAAAAAGTGATATTTTCTTCTTATTGAATTTGATTATAAACTTGTGTAAATGATATTCAGAGTAATAATCATAAACAGAAAAGCTAGGCAGTTATTATTTACGCATTCATAAAATTGGAAAGTTGAAAAAACAATAAAAATCTCCGCTTTTTTGCAATGGATTATTAATGTGAGAGATAGAAATACGTTCTCTAATTTAATTTCTTTAATTATAGAAGTATATTTAAGTATTTTAATAATGCTTAATAACTGATATTGAAATAAAATGTTTATATCATTTTAATCATTTAATGAAGTCCATAATATTTTAAGAAAATCGAAAGAGTTTTTATATCGCAAACCAATCATTAACTGAAAAATCAACTATTCACAGTTCTATAAACATCTTAAGTACATGATTTAATATAAAATTTTCAACAATAATTGTTCTTAATACGAAATGAGTATATTCCGTTCTAGATGATTCCAAGATATTCCAAAAGGTACAATGGAGCCATTGGTGTCCCCAAAATTTTAAGTAAAATGCCATGGACTTGTTTAAAATCAGTTTCCTTCCAACGAACGAATGAACCAGTCTCCCGAATGAGACTCACCATTTGAAATAATGTATTTTTGAAAATAATAAACTAGGAATAGACCAACCTTGGCAATAGTATTCCTCAAATTTAGCTTCTCTATTTCCGTAAAAACTATCCGGAGGAATGTACTAATAGCATACAACTGGAATAAACAATTCAGTTTTTGTTGTTTGAGAACCAGTACATACTTACATTCCAATAATTGTGGAGTTTTTCTTTGCCTTTGGGGCCTTTCCTTGGGTACTTTTGGTGGGAGTACACCTATTTCGCAAATACAGTGGAAACAACTTTATGCAGTTCTCATATTTGCAAGGTGTATAATTGTTTTGAATTAAATATTCATATATTTAAGATTAATTCAGAGAGTTTAGAGTTGTTTTCATGCTTACAGAATTTTGCCAGTTATGGAAAATCAATTAAAATATACTTAATACTTGTTAATAATAAAGTTTTCTAGAGTTTTTTTAAGATTACAAGTATTTACATTATGCACATATTTATGTTAAGTATTTTCATAAAAAGTAATTGGTCTAAAAGCAAAATTAACAAATTAAATTTACATAACTTTTAAATAAAACAAAATTCAACTTAAATTCAAGTTCGAATTTATTACGTTACTAGTTTTTTTAAAAGTAAGTGTCTAGCACAAAAGTTTCCCAAAAAAACTAATTTGGGAACTAATTTGCATTATTTACTCTTGAAAAGCATGTTTTATGATTGGCTGAAAAAATTATTTTAATTTACGTTCTGAGAACCTTCAAAAATTATTAATTTTATGAAAACAATAAGGAATTTTATACAAAAATGTTTCTATTTCATTTGCAAGTCATAATTTTCATTCAAAAAGATGTTTTTCGTTTCAATGTTATTCCATAAAAATATTAAAAACGAAGAACAATTGAAATACAAGCTTTTTTTTGAATTAGAAAGCTTTTAATTAGATATCATAATTCTAATTAGATATCCTAAAAAAATATTCATATACTAAAAATTATAATATTTAATTAATAAAGCTATTTTCCCGTTCTAACTCTTTCTACGATCAACACTGTAAAACAATTTATAGCCTAGAACTACATCAATTATTAACTTGACTCGCCTCGTCTAAATTCTTTCTAACCCCACGACTCCATTGGACTTATTTCAAGACATATTTTCAATCGGACTGACAAAAAAGTCCAAATTTTAGAGTCTCCATTAGACTTTTTTTTCAGTGCGACTGAAAATATGTCTTGAAATAAGTCCAATGGAGTCGTGTGGTAACCAGGCAACTCCATTAGACTTTTTTCAAGACTTATTTTCTGTCGGATTGAAAAAAAGTCTTGTGGAGGCTCGAAAAATAGGACATATTTTCAGTCGGACAGAAAATAGTCTCGTGGAGACTCGAAAAATTTTTTCAGTCCGACTGAAAATAAGTCTTGAAATAAGTCTAATGGAGTCGCGGGATTACGAGATATGATAAAGACAATTTAACAGACCCAGTCATAAACATTAAACAACCATTTACGTATAAGCTATAAGACGATCTGATATGTCTGACAGTAAATCTCCTCCTTTATGATACACTCCATACCTTAAAACAGCTTGAAAACTGTTCCATTTTAAATTAATTAACTATAATTCCACGTTTCTCAATGGAAGTTTAAACTCTAGTTCCCATTTAAACTAGAGACTGAGAATTTTTGGTTTTACAATATGAGTTTAAAGTCTAGATTAAGCTAAAATGGAAAATTTATCATTTTGAAACTAACTGGTAATACGAATTATTCATAGCACTAAAGCTTTTTAAAATTAAAACAACGTTAGTAAACTTATATGCAATTGCCAGACAAAATTTCAGGGACTTGCGAGACGTAAAGCTAAAATTCTAGATAAGAACCTAATTCGTTCTAATGCAATTTTAATAGTTGAAAGAAAGTTCTATATTTATGTATCAGCAAAGAGAAAGTTTTTACATTGAGAAATTGCGAAAAAAAATTAATACATTTCGGCACTTTTCCCATAACTTTTTAGGAGAACGACTACGGCAATATTTTCTACTACTAATTTCCCACGTTTCAATTATTACCGATTAATCATTATAGCAATTTCGAACAATTACAAGAAGTTTTCACCAATCGATTGTTTATAATCAATTATTTTTGGCAACAATTATCATCCCTAACTATCAGTGAGTGCAGGTATTTTTATACGGAAAAATAAGATTTCCTAATTCATAAATAATGGGGTCTATTAGGTCAATCTGTTTCTATCCACAATTCATTCAAAAGTTTATTACATAAACCCCAGAAATATCTTTTGTGATATTTTTAAATATTTATGTTATATTTCTTTAAGAAAAAAAGTTAATAACTTAAAAGAGATGGAAAAACAGATTTTTAAGATATTTTTATGATTCCAAATTAAAAACAGAGGAAGTCAGTTATAAAAAAAAATGTTCTGGTAGATTTAATGAATTCGAAATTATTGTTGATGTTATTACTTTTAGTAAAAAACTACATCGCCAAAGTAAGCAAAATAACGGAAAATTCGTATTTAAGAATACAAAAATAATTCAAAAAAATATAAAATATATTAAAGAAGCGTTGAAAAAGTCGTTCAAGCGTCTCAAGAATTTTGTTAAAAGTTAAAATTATTAATGCCCATCAAAAATTATTCTTTGTTTTTTAAACTAAGAAAAAAAAACAACAAAAATCTCATAAATTTAAAACTCCAATTTTAACAGATCTTAGTAGTTAAATTCAAAATTGACCAAGAAAAACAATTTGTGAAATTAATTACATCATTAGTGCTTTCTAATTTTAAAGAGAACAAGCTGTTATAATGCTTCGAGTATAATAAAACGCAAAAACTAATCCAAAGAAAATCCAGTAGAAATGTGACAGAATGCATTTTAAGAAATGGTCACCAGCGGAACCTAGAGCAACGTGTCGAAGTCGAATTTGTAAATTCAATTTATGAAATTTAGTCACTTGCCAGCAAAAGACCGATAATCATTTCAAATTTGGAAACAATATAATCAATGAAGTGATATTTTGATTCTATAATAATTTTGTAATAAAATCTGCAAGTAAAGCCATCCAAATTTGTAATTCGTATAATTTCCTTCCGAATTTTAAAAATTTGAATAAAACCTGATATAATCTTACATAATAAGAAAACTAAAAATTTCGGTCTAGATTTTAAACGGAAACGATCGTATTTCAAAAAAATACTCAAATATTGCATGACCAATTTGGATACACTTGACTTGCTAAGGGTTATAAAACTATTGTTCAATATTGAAGAAATTACGTTGGTTGACACTTGTCTACTTATTTCATTAGTTATATGAAAATATTTTTATTTTATTGATAATAACATTAATTGGAAGAAGTTTTAGATATAGTTCTCCAAAGAAACTTGTGCATAAATTTACTCGAGTCCAACTACTGAAAGCTACACAAGCCTTAGGTACACCGAAAAAATATTCCTAACCTAATAAATTCAAGTGATCTGTTAAAGATCATTAAATGATCTTTTCATTAAGTGTCATTTTAAAAGTTATCGAAGTGACCTTTCATCTCATTTTGTGAATCAAACCGAAAGAATATAGAGAAGCACTCACGCCTATATAACTTAAAAACACCGTAATGTCAGCACCATTTCTGTATTTATTATATATAGTATAAATATATATCTTACTAATTTATCTACCTGCTTTCAGTTCGACTAGTGGATGCTGGTTTCCATTTAGATATTAAAATACCAACTTTGCCGTCTCTCTCTCTATGGAGGTAAAATTCTTTGTCGATTCGAAGAAAAAAAAAAGTATGTCAAACCATTCACCAAAAAGTGTACCTAGGTTTCGACGTTTGTGGTGCCTTTTGGCATTCATTGAAAATATTTTAAGAAAACGAAAATTGTATTATTTTTTTATATCTTGTCATAAAAGAAAAATTTATGTTTAAATTTATTGCAAACATTTTTGCAAAGATTTCGAATTAGAAAAAAAAATCGCATAATTTGAGGATTTATAATAAATTTGTTTTTTTAGGGGCTCGGCTAATTTTTTAATCATTTTAAAAGAGAAAAGAAATTCCAAACACTTCAGTAAAAGAAAAATATATTGAGTAACTTAACGTCAATGAAAACCACTTTATTTGAAGCAGCGATCGTGAAGATCCTCAAAAAGATCGATTAGGAAATTTAATTAATTCATTTTCATCCATTTTTTTTTTTTAATTATTAAAAATTTCTTTATCCTAATTACTCGTATACTTTGAAAATTTGAATTTCATATTAAAACTACTTATAGTATACAATTCGAGAAAGTTGAAGAAGAATTGAAGAGCTGATCGCGGTTGTCAATGGCTGACGACGGCTATGAATTCAGAGTTAGAAGATCGACTAGAAATCCGGTCCAATTCTAGCGGAGAGCACAGCCAAATGAAATTTTTCAAAGAAATAACAAGAAATAATGTGAGAAAATGCAAGATTTCCTAGTCACCAAAACAGTCGAATCAACCAAATTTGAACTCGGCCTGAGTATACATGTATTTCAAAGTGATCTTGATTCTGCAGGTATATAGGTTAAGTGTAGCAAGTATATTAATAAATTCTTTACAGAATAAAATTTAAATTGAATTTATTGCATAAAACAGGTGACAGTGGTATGCATATCAAGGCGCTACTTAAAAGGCGAATTGAATATGAATTGTATAATTGTAATCACAAATGCACTCCAAAGTTATATTTCATAAGAATTCAAAATTATAAAAATCAAATTAAGAAATTTTCAGAATTAATTTCACCAACTAGTTTTATACGATCTTACGTCAACTCTAACTTCTTTCTGAAAAGTTAAATTTCATATTTGTAAATATTACATTCCTTTTCCACATACTATATATTTGTATGAGAGCTATTTAAGAATTATACAGCAACATATTTTAATTGCATAAAATTTTTAAATCGTTTACCATATATTCGCGATATTTCTTTAAGATTTTAATTTGTTCTGCTTGAAGTGGTTGTTTTTTTTTTTCTTCATATAATTTCACCAAGGCACCGCTAAGTTGACGTTTTTTGTTTCTTTTTTAAGTTTATTTTTAAGAAAACTCGTTACTGTGTATTATAGAGAGACCTTGCCGCGACTTTTAAAATATTTATAATGTGCATATTATATACATCGGTAAATTCAAAACTAGTCGTCCCCCCTTCCATGGGGATATATTCATAGTCGTTTTAATAATAAACTAAGTAGATTTTATTATTTGTGCTTTTACCTTGTTTGGTCACCTTTTCATATACCTAGGTATTCCATATTTTTTTATTTTTAGGTCTCGTATATAAAAAATTTAATCATTCGTCCGAATAATTTATGTGAATTTGAATTCATGAAATTTCCTTTTAGCAACTTTTTTTAAATTACTTGAAAAAAATTGCATATGGAATAATAATATTATTAAGTAAAAATAAGAAAACAAAAACTAGTTAATATTATTTTTAAAAGATTGCACCGTTTCGGTTGGTATCCCACAACACCGGTTCATATATATATATTTAAAAACATATGAGGACATTCAATTCATTAAGAAGTCAAAAGATTTCTTCACAATATGTATAAGATTTCCAAAGAAATGTGCATGCATATATGAAGAAATTTAGTATACCTATACATTGGTTTCAGTAAAACACAATATTATTAAGTAAGGTAAGGTAAGTTTTGTTTATTTATATTGTGTGAAAAGGTAAATATTAAATGGACAATAAAATCAACAATATCAGATAAAAAATTCAAAATGGATAGAACCTGTTTCTTCTGGTTTCTTTGAATTTTAGATAATCTTGGTAATCTTGTTCGAAATTGAAATTTGAAATAGTTTTGGAAGATATCAGAAAAATTCGTAGATGAAAATTTAAACGAGTTAAAATGAAGATATTTGTATATGTGGTAAACAATAGGATTTTGAAAGTGATATTATCTGGTCATAGTTTCGAGTGTAGTTGTATGTAGTTAAATACTCCCGAAATCAATAATTTAGTGGCAATACTCTTTCGAATGAAGTCTCTAATTCGATCTACGCCAATGCCATTAAAAGTTTACAAATCTTTTCTTTTAAAAAAATATCTGGTATGGCAAACCTTGCTTAGACGTATAATATTGGATATATTTTATATTCCAATTTAAAGAAAATTGAGTACAGCGAAGCCATAGAGATAAACTAGTGGAGATATTAATTCCCTGTCTCACATGGGCCGACATAGGATAATATAAAATTGGCATTAAATACAATATATAGAGAACAACAACGCAGATTTTAAGTACTAACTATGATAAAACCAAGTTAAATTAATATAGGATGTTTTTTTAAGCGTGTTATAACTTCGGATAGGACTAACTGTCAATCCTAGCTGTCATTCTCATAGCTCTTTTTGGTATTTATGTTCAGTATAGTCTGACAAATAATCATGTATAGACTCACGCTTGAGAAACGATCAAAAATTATCCAAATTTACTTTGAAAATCTTATCAACTTATTTTATTACAAAATTCAATTCAGTAACGAGGTTCATTTGAATTGTTTGGACTAAATGAGGAAGAAAGTTAAAAAGTGATATTTTTTCCTGCATAGTTCTGTATGGAGCTAGGGAAATAAAATTTCCAATTAATATATCTCTATCAGCTAAACCTTCTCAAGTTACAAATAAGCAATATCAACACAAAATGAAAAATACCAACAAACGATTCTCATCAGTAATTAGAGTGAAATCGCTATGAAATTGCTAGTCCTTGATAACAATAAATGAATATTTCTTGGCCAGTATTTTTAGGACCGTGGAAATAGAAGGCGTCTTTGTAGGGGACGTCGATGCTTTTAGGTAACTTTTGTAAATGTCTAGTAATTAAATGAAAATAACAAGATATTATTTGGAAGAATTCAATGTCTTAAGATTATTAAATATAACATAAATGGAAAACATTGGACATTAAAACTTTGTCTCAAACATGGTTAATTTAATAACCAGTTTAATGATTTATGCGGATATGAATGAAAAATATCCAGACAGAATAACAGTCAGAAAGACAGACAAGTAAGCACGTAAACTGATGAAAAAAATCATAATTTAATAAAGAGACAAACATAAGGTAAACAATATAATTTACGCAAGTAACTATATCAGACGAAAATATAATTCAAGCTTATTTCAAATAAAAAAGATTTCTTATAATAAATACCATTTTTGTATTAAATAAAAACTAGTTTTTCCATTTCTACAACTAAAAAAAACATACAAGTTTTCTCCAAAATTCAATGAAAATACTTTATTTAAATTTTGTTAAACATTTTAAGGAAATTTAACAAAAAATATTTTACAACTAAAATAAATTTTTAAGTACCTAAGTATAATTAAAATTATAAAAACAAGACAAAATTATAAATATAATATTTCATAGAAACACCGGTCATGAATAAGATTATGATCTTATTAACCCGAAAATGTCACAACATGAACAGTATCCATATGCTTAAAAAATAATGAGTAACAATAACCGTTTAACTACCCATATAATAAGAACATCAACCGTAACTATTACTAACCTATTGGTCAGTTTCTTCATGGCTAGTTTAAAAACAGTGTACTTGTTTTGGTTTATCGTCAAGTGTGCATAATTTCACAGCATGCACCTTTTCCAAAAAGGTAGACGCAACAAGAAGCCAAAAAAAAAAAAATCCATACTAAAACCACAAACAAAAGGTCATAAAAACTGGACGAAACTTTAGAGAAGAAAAAGTTGCAAGCATCATTAAAAACCTAAACCGAAAAACAAAATATAAAAAAAATTATAATGAAACTTTTGGAACCTGCTATAAAGAACCTGATTTGAAACGGTAAAAATGTCTTGGGTTCTTTTTTCTTTTTTTTTCTGTCTTCAACTTACAATGTTGATGGTTTTCTTATATCGAATGAGAATTATCTACCGCGATCACTAATTTTAGTTTACAATATCACAAAATTTTCCCTCAGGCTAGAAGAACAAACATGTACCACTCTAAACAACGGGTCCATCATATAACTATACGGAAAATCATTTGGGTTACTTTGGACGATCATTTCGAATCAGATTCATCAAACTTAACGTTTGTTTTGAAAAGTTTTTTTTTTTTTTTCTTTTTGAATATTTAAAAATTAAAACGATTCACTTTACTTGTCGTCTTATTAAAATAACTTCTTCCTACAGGTTTATTACCTGAAATATTATATATATATAAAATTATCGAGCAAAAAAATAAGATAAACTTTTCGAAAAAAAACTCATCTACATATTTATAGTCATGGAACTCGGTGTGTATGTGTGTTACCTAATGCGGAATTACGATGCGCATATATGATGAGAAATAATATCTGTGAAAGATACCTCTTCCAGGCAGGTGGGTCGAATTCTAATGGATTTACTCATTTAGTATATGAAATTTCAGATGAAAATGTACATTCGTTATAGAATCTTTATATCTATAGAAAATGGCAAAGTTGATATGAAACGGTATTGTATAATGATGATTATGACGTTGGTTGACGGGATACGCCGCAAACGATATTCCATCCAACATATTATATATTAATTCAAATTTGCACTTTACTAATTATATACTTCAATTTCATTTAAAGTAAAAAAATTTTCATCTCAAATTAGGTAAAAATATTTAGAGAAATATATTAATTTGCATATATGTATAATAGTGGAGCCTGTGTAATTGAACCATCATAAATCTGGAACAGTAAAAGCATCATCAATTCAATGCTCTTGTTATGTACCCAGAAAACATGTGATCCGAATCCTACTTGCTCGTTTAAAACTTAATAGCGTCAGGTATGTAGACATGACTCAGTAGACACTAGTTAAATTTTAACACAAAATTTCTACGTAAGTTAAAGCACCAGACGCATAGCCGTTAACGTCTGTGGAGTTATAAAAATTAGAGTACAAAGAAATTGGCATTGAGAGTTGAAAGGTTTTATAGAATATGTAACTGTCGTATTGTTTGAATAATATAATATTTAGAATTTACGAAAAAGGCAAATGAACAGATTTATAACTACAGTGTTGAACGGTCAAGTCGGTTAAGACCTCGTTTCTAGAAGCTGGATGAGACCCTGGTTCAAATCAAGGCCTCGGTTCTTCATGTATTTAATTTTCTTTGCCTACACGTCTGTAATGGATAATGTATAGAAGGGAGAAGTCAGAATTTGCAAACTAGTGGTAAATAATGCATGCCACTCTGTAAAAAAAAATAATTGTTTTAAAGCATTAGTATATAAGAACAAAATTCTATAATACGATCAGTTAAGCTTGTCTCATTATTAAAAGTGTCCCAATTACTAGGTTTCACTCTAGTTACTTTGGATACTGTTAACAATTTGAAATACTTATCAAGCGTTAGGGACTTTTTATATAAGACTAGAAAATCTACATAAACGATTTGAACCTATTAAAACTCCTTCCATATGTATCAACGATTTTTCTAGATAGTAACGAAAAGGTTATATCAAGGTTCTAAATACTTTTATTAGCATAAAAAGAAATACTTAAATAAAATTATAATATTTGATGGTAATTTGGAAAAAAAATTATTTTGTTATATAAAATATTAATAATAGTTTTTAGAGCTGAGCCAATGACTTTTAATGTAAATATTAAAATAGGAAAAAATTATATTTATATTTACAAAAATCCCGCATAACTTTTAAAAAGGCGCAGCCGATAATATTATTAATATATTTTTATATTTTCTTTGAAATTTTTTTTCATATTTAATTAAAATTAAGAAAAGAAAAACCGTGGGCTATATATAATATTTTTTTGGAATTAGAAATTTGTTGCGGTCTTCAACTTGACATTGTAACACACATATTTTTTTCTTCTGCTATTTACACTTCCCAGTGAAATAAATTAAAAACTTTTAGAGAAATGGGTGAAGGAAATATATTAAAGAATATTAGTTCAGAAAATATAAAAGAAGTTTCTTCTATAACGAATTATCCAAACTGACCACAAACTGTTCATGAGTTCTATGTAATTTTTTTTTTTTTCTTTTTTGCATAATCATTCGATTTGATCAACATAAAAATTTCTTTCATTTTTTAATAATAAAAAGTTGGAAAAAAAATATGTTTTTTTATTAAAACATAAATATACGCAAAAATTTTTTAAAAGAAATGTTCAATTATATAAGAGAAATTCCAATTTTTTTTGTTATATGATACATACGTATTATATTGTACATATGGTATATGAATATGAAGAAAAAATCGGTATATAATAAACAGGAGGCCACCCACTTCTCAAACACAAACAGTATAGCTAAACTTATCTAAAAATTCTAACAAAATACACTATCAATGCATATGTTACGGTAAAAGTACAAAATCGGTAAATGTATACACTTACATTTAGCCTGCATTAAGTCACTATGATGTACCGATTTGGCGCTGGAATCAATACAAACTTTTGAACTTTCTATATGGAAGTCACACGCGATTACAATGTTCAACAAAGTTGTGGAGGTTTTCATGGGGTTTCTTTCGAAGACCATATAGTTCATTTAAAAACAAACAAAAATGTGACAAGCCAGTATAACAGTATATGGAACTCACATTTACCAACCAAGCTGACAAATATGTACATTTACCAGGTATATGTACTTTTACCGTAACACATATTCTAATAGAATGCTTTTCTCCATATAAATTATCCTGTATTAATTTTCTGCGATATCGTATCACATCCTTTTTGAAATATGTTCTCATCTGCTGATCCTTAATTTCTCATTGTAAAGTTCAATTATATTTAAAATAAAAAAAGTATTAAGACTTATATTGATCAAATTGAAAATATTTTAATTGCCATTATATAAACTTTTTGGTCATTTTTTATGATGTCCTTTTCCGGATCATCACCAAATTAAATTAGCTTCAACAATATTGTCCAAAGAATAAGTGTTTTAAATTTCATTATAATCGATTAAAAAGTTTCCAAAATAAAAATAAGTATCCGATTTTATAAACGACCTGACCCACTTCTCAGATCAATACTAAACACAATAGAGATATATTCCTCTCATAACAGCCAACCAAACTAAACTAAATTTTGGCAGAAACAGACATTTTCTTAAAATAGGGTTTTTTGAATTCAGGAGACCTCAAAACATCAAAATCAAAATCTGGAGGTCGTAATATTTTACTATCAGAAAACTTTATTCCTGTGGGAAGGAAGTAATATAGAAATGACTAAAAAGAAAACAAAACAATCTCATTATGCTTATGTTATAGATAAAATCCACAATATAGCTTTTTCCATAGATACAGATGTACATAAATTGTGGCTAGCGATTAATAAACACAAGAAATAACATATTTATGCTAAATGAACACAAAACAGAGATCACACAGAATTCAAAAATTTCTTATAAGAAAATTTTTGATTTCTTCAAACAAGAAGAAAACATTTAAATATTTTGTATTTATAAACAAATAAGCTATAACTTATATCAGCAACATTATATTGCATAAAAACAAAAATCAGAGAATAAAAAAAAGAAACCTTTAAAAGTATATGTACGGGGTGTTACTAACTTTTCTACAAGAAACGGTCCAGTTTATTCATGGAAGATTCTTTAGTTGTTAAGTAATACCAATTTAATTTTATAATCCTTTAATTGTAGGTTTTCCATTCTACTTCTAAGAAATAGCGTAGTATATCGACACAGTTGGTATGAAGTTATTACTGATTATTATTAATAAGGATGTGCTTCCATTGATTCTGCACACCCAAGGGCTGTATATTACATATAATCTGTATTACTGCAAGTAATTTTGTACTCATATCTTCACTTGCACCTGATCAGAACCTGTAGAATAGGATTTCACATTACCACAAACAAAAAGTGATATTGCTATACTTCTATACAGTATTTTGGTTCTGATAACGAGAGGTGCTGTTCTTTTTAATAGTTTCTAAATTTATTTGTATATTTTACATGGAATTGGTTGCATTTCAAGTATACGTTTAAAAACATTTGGAATCTATGCCCACTAGACGCTAATTCTAACCTGAAATAACAGAGACAAGCTTTGGTTAACTTTCGCGGTATGTAATTTTTTATGACACCATTGAAGCACTGCAAAGCACGCAGTTTCATTAATAGTATTTGTACAAAAAAAACCTTGAATACATGCATTTTTATATCATATAAAAAGACTAATAAATATTATTAATAAGATTCCGCATGCAGACGTGTCCAAATCAGAATCCAAGTTGAAAGCTCTCTTGATTCTATGTTTTTACTTCCACTCAAAATCAGCTTTATCACTAGGTAAATGATCAAAAATTATAAACACCCTGTTTATATCTGAATTAGTTAAGCTCAGGTAACTGCAAGAAGTACCATCAGAAAACCGCGAATAAACATAACCGTAAATCCCTATTGACCTCCATTTTTTTTGTAAAAAACTTCGCATAATTCATAAGTTTTTTTTTGCTTTTTCTTCAATGAATTTTTCAAAAGAAAATGAAGCCGGGATCAGGATGTTAGCAGAGAAATAGTCATAAAATGCAAAAAATGCAAAAAGGTATCCAATTATAGTGGAAAAGTTGCAAAGAAAAACCACAATTTTACTAATAACTATCATTTTGATGCAAAATATTGAGTATTTTTTTGTGTATGCTTTTCATTTTCTCATACACACTCGACTTTTACCTGTTCAGAGATAGGTGCGTGAACGCATAAAATATACAATATTTGTTGGACATATTTTTTTTACATACCTTCTTTTATCCAGTTTATTAGCAGATCTGCTAGTATACACGCAATTCCAATGGCGAGATATTCTAGAAGAATTGTGACCAGCCGTTGGTTAACTTTTTGCTTTTATTTTTTGATATTTTTATAGAAGTATCCAATATCACGAAATTATTCCTACGGGTGCAGCAACATAAAATATGTATTATTGAATTTTTGCATAAATAAGTTTAAAAACTGGTATCCACGAATTGAATTTTTTTTTTCTTTTATTTTTAATATAGTTTAAAATAAAACACTATTATATTTTTTTCAAGCTTGTATGCTGAATAACTGAAAACATTCCAATTAAAATAATTTTTTTTTATATTATTTTAAAGATCGATTTTAATACAATATTATTTTCGAACACCAATGATTTATTCTTTTCATATTAATATTACTAAAAAACAAAAAAATGTTATATGTATTTTTGTTTTAAACTTAACACACTTTTTTTCGTAATTATTTAAAAATGAATGTTGTTGTGTCGCGTTGCTGAGGAATTTTCACACTTTCTAGCAGTTTTTATTGTAATTAAATATTTCCAAGATAAAACATAATATGTAATAGAAAATAATATAATAAATAATTTAGTTTTGCTTTCTCTTGGATTTTCGATAAGTTTTTTTTTTTTCTTAACAACTTTAAATATGATGGTAAATTATTTAAATTAAGAAATTTTTTGAAAGTAATATTCGATATGGGTTGTGAATTACACCTAAAGTAGTATACACAAGATGTTAGTCGACCGGCAATCTACATATATAAATAATCTTGCATGAGTTCTAAGCTTTCCAAATCTAAAGAAATCAATTCAATTAACCTACAGCAGTTTTACCCCACGACTCCATTGGACTCCATTTCATATTTTCAGGCGGACTGACATAAAAGTCTAAATTTTAGAGTCTCCACAAGACTTTTTTTCAGTCCGAATGAAAATAAGTCTTGAAATAAGTCGTGTGGAGTTGTGTGGTTAAGGGTGTACTAACATGAAAAAGGATATTGCAAATTTTTAGAAGGACAATAAGGCAATCGCAACTAACTTATTTTGTCGTATTAAAATTAAAAAAATGCTATAATCTTTTGTTAATCGCAAAATTCCAATGTCCATTTCATTAAATGTCCTTTTCATGCCACCTCTTCCTGTACCTACCTACCCGCCAGAGAATTAAACTTATTCTGATCCGCAAGATGATTACAAATCTTCTGGAGAATTCACTGATCCTGAAGTCGATGAATTAACTTTATTTGAATTTATGTTAAGCGTAATTTCTAACATTTAAAGTATTTTTACAGCTTTGTAAATGTTTATGTGCTTTGATTTAGCAATTATTTAGCAATATTATTGTACTACTAAACGTTTCAGTGTATTCTAGATATCTAGGAACTAAAACTTGGTCATTTTATCAAACTTTAACAGTTATTTCAATTTATGTAAATAAACATATTTAAAAAGTAGATTGTATAAAAATTATCGAAACATTTTTAGTGTAAATATGGAAAATATTTTCATTACGATTATTAAGATTTTACTGTATTTCAATTAAAAAATTTATTATTTAAAATTTTTCTATTTAAATCGAACTATAGATTAATTGATACCCAAATTTAATTTGGAAATTAATTCGATTTTCATTTTATCGTAATTTCATTAACCTCTCCTCTTTTGCTATTTAAAAAAAATTATATGTTATTTCATTATTCCGCAATAATTACAAAAAATCACTTTTTTTACGTAATGAAAACTTGTTCATCATAATTAATTATGGTAGAAAGTGTGAAAATTTATCGCTTAATTAAAATTATCATAATTTTTTTTATGTACTATTTATAGTTAATCACAATATATTGCGATTTCCACTTTAAAATAGTTATCAAACATTTTGGTATGGCCACAATATAATGGGACAGACACTTTCAAATGATGATCTAAAAATATATTTTGCACTATCAACAAAATACAATACACTAAAATTCGCTGGTTCGCGATCACGCAAAAGGATCTTGGATTGAAAACAAAATCAAAATAAACAAAAATAAAATTAGCATACTCATCCGTAAAAAACGAAAATAACTGATGTCATTCAAAAAAAAAAATAAATAAATAAAACGATACTAGAATGAGTAAATCGATGATGATCAAATCGAAATTAAATTCCCTTAAGTATTTCGAATTGATCGTCAACAATTTCGCGCGATCATTTTTAATTTTCCATTTAAGAAAATAAGATTTTTTTTGGTTTTCTTACGCTCGATCACAATTTGGAGAATGTTTATATTAAGCCAAACATTTTATTTTACATTTTGTATCTTAAATTTTTGCCAGATAAAATGTCAACTTAAAAAGAAAAAACGATTAAATTAAGTAAAATGGAATAAATCTGAGAGGTCGATTCGATTTATTTCTTTTCTATAAAAATATAGAAGACAAACACAATAAACACGATCAGCGGTGACCGTTGTATTCGATTGTAAATTCTTGACTACATGAAATCTTTACAAAATGAAATGTTCACTGCTGTTTTTACTATATCGATGTTGGTATATTAGTGCGCTAGTATAACTAATGTAAAACAAGTTAAGAAAAAAGACCGGTGTTTAAAATATACCGAGTGTCTCATTTGAAGCTTATATACATATATTAAGGCCAAATAACAAGTTTGACTCATAGCACCTAATTTAGGCCAAGCAACACATATCTACAAGTGTTACGAATTGCACAAGATATAGGTTACCAGTAACTACGAGTAATTAGTCCGAATAGGTGAACTACGGTTTTCCCTAAATATGATTCGATCAACACCAAATAATCCCAAAATATATTGCTACAGCAGGAAAGATGGTTGGCGGGAATGATTTCTAAATTTCATAATACTTTTATTGTATCTATAAGAACTGGAACATAAAAACTAAACATATTGGATAAAGATGTGGTAGAATGTAATTCAAATTGTTTTAAAGATATTAACCCTTTACACTCGAGTAGAGAGAATACGATCGCACACACAAAATTTACAATCGAACATGATTATCGATGTTAGATTCGAGTTGAACACCCTGTTGTATATACATATACCAGATAAAAGATATTCAAAGAAAAATTCGAATGGATCAATAACAAAATAACTATAGAAGATCTTTAATCAAAACAGACAGACAGACATTTGAAACAGAAGAACTGACAAATACACAAATAAAATACAGATCTGTAGACTTTAAAATATTGTATGATAATCGAATGGAATAAATTTTAGAATTCATGAATATATACAACGATATAAATTGTACCTGATCACGTCGTGTTAGCTTTCCCCACTTACAAGCCGTGTCTTTTGAGAAAACCTGAACTCAACCTGATGATTATGACGAAGATCGTGTGTGAGAAATTCCACACTTTTTACAATTTAATACTTGAATTCAAGTCTATATAGTTTTAGTCTTGAATATAATAACAAGACTAAATTTTGAATTCATTTAATTCGATCTCTTTTAAAATTGAATGATCTTTTTTTGGAATAATTTCAACTGCAAGTAGCCACTTCGAAGTATGTAAAATATTGTCTAAGAAAAATTTATCTACTATTTATTTTGTTAGAGGTAAATAACAGTCGATTACAAAATTTTAGTAATAATTTTTCAAATCACATCGAATAACAATACTTCTTTTTTTAAGAAAAAATTCTTTCTATAAGAAAAATTCAAATAGAAAAATATTTTATTAAAGAATTTTAAAACAATTGAAATAAGAAATAGAAACAAAAAAATGAGTAAATATTATTACAGTTGTTTCAAGTGAAATAAAATGAAATAAGTTCACATAATTATTGCGTTGTTAAATATTAAGTAAGTTCTGATATGTGAGAGACGGGCATGCAATGCTGAAGAAACGAAAATTTAAAGATGAATTACAGATGAATTGAAATATTCTAAATCTAATATGAATAAGACAGAAATAAGCTTCATGACAAGTTCATGTATCAAACAGATCTACATAATTACAAAAGTTTCCTTAACTTGCAATCAAAAGAACTGACAGACTTTAGGCAATGTCAATAGATTAAATTTGAAGATTTAAAAATAACTACCTAACAAAATGAAGACGAAGTAATTCGTGCTATACTCAATACTTCAGAAGCTACCCCTAGTAGCATTTTGGACCTTTTATATCGTATATATGTCGCAGGGAAATGATGAAATGACGGAGATTTGATGAAATCCCTAAGGGATTTGATCAAATCTTGATGAAATCCCTAAGGGATTTGATCAAATCTCCGTCAATAAATAAATACTTTTAATATCTAAACAATATTATTTCATCATTTCACTAAAACAGTTTAGGGATTGGATCAAATCACTTACTTTCTTCAGGGAAATGATCTCACTCAGTTGTTATTTTAACATCTTCCGTGATTTGATCAAATCTCCGTTTTCATCATTTCCCGACGTTTATACGATTGTATATATGCGTCGCTAAAATCTATATACGACATAAAAGCTTAAACATCCTACTAGATTACTAACTACTTATAGTCCTACTTCTAGAAATAAATACCATTTGGTCACAAATCTTTCCTTAATATCAATTACACTGGCACATATGTATAAATCTAGAAGCAATATAAGTTTGACAACAACATATCACCTCACATAAATTTTTACTATTAAACTAAATATATGAATATGAGTATAAGGTTTCAGGACAGTGGAAAAAAACACCTGATTAAATAATATTGCACTTGGCAATTATTATTTTAATGAAAATTACGATCGGAACCAAGCAAATGAATTGAAAATTTGTTTTCAGGGTATTGAAGTTAATAATCAAATTCAACTAAATATGGTCGTTAAAATTTTGTTTCCATATAGAACAATTGCCTCAAAACATATTTTACATAAATATTTTATTGCATAACTTTCATATTAAAATTCAATGCAAAAACAACATTAGAAGTGTTGCAATCAATCTGAATGAGAACTTCTAATCGTATTAAATTTATTACAAGGATATTTTGTATGCCGTATGGTAGGTAAATTGTATATTAGTTTTGTCACTACATTTTTAACTCATACAAATGATTACGGAATAGTTTCAAACCAGAAGATATATTGTAGAGAAGCAAAAGTTCTATCGATTCATATAAGACAAAAATTACGATGACCACAAAGTTTTGTCGTTTTTCTGCTTGGTTGTTCGGATTTTATTTCGTTTTAGTTTAGTTACATAGGTTGACTACATAAATGGACGATACTATGCCGAATTTCAATAAAATTGATCTACTTCAAAACCTGAAATGATAATTAGAATAAAATTTCCAAAATATGTTTATGCTATTAGTACTCAGATAGTCTGTAAATTAAAGCAAATTCGAAGAAAAGGAAAAGAAGTTACAAAGATTTGAAAGATTATTAGGTTTAGTCTAAAAATCGACTATAGGCCGATTTTAAGTTTCTATATATTTTTAAATTGTAATTATTTTATTCGAATGAACACTATTTTTATCAACTTTTTAAAGAAACAAAATATTAAAAAATTATTGAACCTTGTTTTCGCTTAACCGCGTCTACTTTTTTCAATATCACAGACTTTCATCGAAGTAATTTTCCGATTGTAAATTATTTTGTGATCGTTAACAAGCATGATCACAAAAATGATAGTAACTATGTTGCAGAGATCCGAACATTAAGATTTTAACAAAATATTTCACTTTTCGATTAGATAAATATAATGATTGCATTCACATTCGATTTATTTGATTTCTATTTCATATGCTGCTGCTGCTGCTGGTGACTTTATACAAGTAGATTGTGGTAAACCATAGATTTTATAAAGTTTTAAATTGGTTTTAAATTGGTGATAAAAATCGAACCTGTTTGAAAAGTGATCGTTAAGTTTATTTTAATAATTATTTTATTAGTATTTCTTTTATTAGTTTTAGTATTTGTTTTTTTGCTAAGTAAAATTTATTTATCTTTAGTAAAAAAAAAACCATCATAATCAGATTCATAAAAATATCCATCTTGTATAGAAAAAAACATACATTTTTTTAAAAGAAAAATTCCAATGAATATAATGTTAGAAAATGTCATAATTGCAAGGTTAAAATTGAGTTGAAACCTAAACCAGATAATTTCATACATTCAAAAGTTAAGCATTTGCATGCTAAATACAGTCTATCCAGTAAGAGCGAATACTAATTTTCGGCTATTTTAATATATAGGAAAACTACTGCTCCAAAGACAACTCCGTATATAACAACTATTCGATAGTAGCAATCGTTTAAATAGCAACACTTTGTACTTAATCTTTTGGTTTCGTTATGCAAAAAGAAACTTTAAATTAAAATTGAAGGCTAAAACTATTATACAAACATTAAAGAATAAAAGAGTTTTAAATTTTAGACAATTAGAAATGTACACGGGAAAGTTAAGGATATTTACAAAATTTTAACCACGCTTTAAGTGTTCCTTGATCATCCTCTTGAATCCCTGATCCCTGATCAACTCTTGTCTGTTTTTTTGAGTTTTTACTGCACTATGTACTATATATTCAATCATTTTAGTATTAAACGAGCTATTGCAGCTTAATCAGCTATTTTTGTTTAGCAATTATTTTGAGTTAGAACGCTTCTCAATATTACTTGTGTATGGTGGCGCATTACTTGTGAATTTTGCTCTACTCAAGCTTATAATCTCGATAAAAATATTATTTTTCCAAATAATCAGAGCAGTCACAGTTATCAAGGATGCTCGAAAAGATTTCATTTTCAATGAAGAAACATTTCAAAATAAACTTCATACCTATTAACTTCTCAAAGGGTTAAAAATTGCACAAGGCATACGCTCCTATTGAACGTACTATATATAAAATGGAATGCATGTACATATGAACAAAATATAGTAAACTAAAATCGGCTAATAGCTGATTTTTTAATACTCTATAGTAGAAATAGAACACGTTCTTTAGAAATTTATAGTCAAATTAATCAACTATAACCACCAATAATAATAATTTAGTGCTTTTACTGCACAATTTTCTTTCTTACACACAAGCCTTGAATTGATTTGACTAAAATTCAAGGTAATATCTTGAAACCCAAAAACTTATATATTTCTCTACACCTCTCAAGTACCTTGAGACCGTTCTACTGATTATTTCTATGTCACTCTAGTATACCCAATTGGTATATTACCATAGATATTTTTATAATGTTCAAAAACCATGGATATGCCTATGACATTAAAAATAAAAATCGGAACAACCTGTTCTCTCACTTTCATCGTCTATTAATGAAACACTAAGAAAAAAATATATACATGAAAAATCTTTTCTTATTTTAATTTCAGTGATCTTTAGGTCATCTTTAAATGAATAGGTTTTCTTTTTTTTTTTAAAACACATTTTAAACATAAGATATTCACTCTAAAACCATATATGACCAAATCCACACGTATAATTTTTGATTGATGACCACAGAGCGACACATTATCAGGAAATGTAAAAGGTTTTTCTTTTATTTTTAATAATACACATAGTCAAACCAATTCACCTAAAGGCATTTTTTTTTAATTTAATAGATTTGTTAAGTTGTTATAGTCTAGATTTCTTTAATTCAAGATAAAGTGTGATTCCGTGAGAGTTGCAATATTACGTGACTTTAACAAATAAATATGTATTTATGGGAAGGTTATAGATGTAATAATTTTCTTATTATACAAAAAAACACTAAAAATGTTGGGAAACATTAATTAATAAAATAAGACATGAAATCATATTTTATAGAAAAACAAGATCGTATAGTAATTAGCACTTATATAATTGATGGCAATAATATAAGTAACGGTTTTATTCAAAATCGATTAAATTTTTACTTAAAATTATTTTAACAACTAAAAACCGACAATCAATATAGAAAGACCTCCGATGAAATGCATCATCATTATATCAAAGATTTTTATATGAAGTTACCATTAGTTACCATCAGTTTCAGTTCCTGTTTCAAACTTAGTATGAAGGTCTCTCATTCAGAAACATAAGATCAATGAAGGTCAACACTTTTATATTAAAAAAAGAAGTTTATTCTTCTTTTTCTATATAAAAAAATATCTTAAATAAGTATGTCATCCTGTTCTCCAAGAGAATATTTTTATTGATATTATATAGCATTTTTTGTATATAAGTTTTTGCTTCATCATCAACTCGTTCTCATTTCTCATATATAACAACAAACAACGAATTTAGCACATTCTTTAGCCTGTGGAACTGGTATTTTTATAAGAAAACCAAGATGATGATGATAAAAATAAACAAATCTAGCAAAATTAACGCGGAAAAATAACAAATTCATATTATAGATATAGATATAGATATATAGAAAAGACTTATTGTATATATCGGTACATATGTACTTCATACTAAAAATAGAATGTTTCGACTTACGTTGTTTTAATTTACTAGTAAAACCACAACAAATACATGTTTCAGTTTAGAGCTTAACTTGTTTAAATAATTACAAATCTATTTATAGTTAAACTCAATGAAAACTGAGATTAAGTTGAAACTGGGTGAACTTAACTCAACCCATCAATGTAATTTGGATGAAAATTGTTAAAATACAGTTAAATTCAACATTTTCGTTAAGTTAAAGTTCGAGCACACTAAGCTTAAGTTCAAAAATATATTAATTTTTTTTGGATTACAGATGGAGTATAAAAACGTAGAAAGTATATATATCTATTCAAGTGAGAAGCGCGCGAAACATGTTTAAACTTCCTGGTTTGTTATTTATGTCTGCAGTATATTTGTTATCAGCCACCAATCTTCTTTAACTCCAATTCGACGGTTACTGTTAAAATGCGGAATTTTTTCTCGAGAAAATATTTTCTTTAAATAATATTGGGAAAGAGTTACTATATTTTAAAGTTCGATAAATTGACTAGCTCCGTCTATAAATAAATAAGTTTTACATTTTTTCTGGAAAACGAGAATTTATACGAGGTTCGGTTTTTAAATAAATTTATAAAAGTTTATAGATACTTTTGCAAGTTTAAGAAAGTTCCAAATGAATACTTATTGCACACATTTTTATGATGTAGTATTTAATGATATCAAAATATGACAACAATGTTGCTATGATTTTAGAAAAGGTTTAAAATTCAACCCATTTATGTGAATCTGGGTTTCAACCTGAATTTTAACCAAAAATCTACTAATTACTAGATGAAATAAAAGAATTATAGTAATATAAAATAGTAATATAAAACAAAACAATATAAAACTAATGAATTCAAATTGTGCGCGCTAAAAAACGCGAACAAAACGCATTTCTGTAGGATATTTTTAATATAATTCATATTTAACCGTATTATAAAGTCGAATAAAATTAATTAGCAATTAAATTGCAAAATTTATGATTATTATGTATTTACAGTGTTTGAAATTTGTTTCTTTTTTTTTGTATAAAAAGAAAAACCCCGAATTATTTAAAATACAAAACAAACGTGTTTAAATTAAAATGATGTAAGATTATTTTGCATACTTTTAAAATGATATTGTATTTGTTTTTATTTTTGAAAATCAATTTATTATTTAAAATTGGAGTGTCAAAAATATTAAAAGTGACACAATATAGTAAAACATTTTTAAGCCTTTCGCTATTTTAAAAATTAAATAAAAAAAATAAATAACATCTTTAAAATAAATTACGTCATTCGCGATATATTGCTACAATATACCAAGTTTAAAATCACGAAACGCAAATTTAAGAGTTGAGATGAAATTGAGACGAATCTTCTTATATCAGGAAAAAAAATTTAAGTCGAGTTGGAGTTATATTTCATACTTTTATATGGAGGCTCTTTTAAAATTACTAAGCGTTGGTGCTTGATAACTAAGGCATGGTAATCAAAATTTGTTCAATATTTTGACTATTCAACCGAAAACTGATTAATTGTTTCATTTAAGAGAAACAAAACAAAATAAATTTGGAATACAAATCCTATAATAGCATGAATACATTTTAAATAACTTTTAAATTAAAGGAGAAATATTAATATATACATATTTATTTTAAAGAGAGTATTTCTTTTTATCTTTTATATAAAAATTTACTTCACTTTTTAAATAATCATTTTTCCAACAAAAATTTTAACACTCGGCTATTATACTATAAGTCAATTAATCAGTTTAAAACCAATAATTAATCAATTAATAAATTAATCACTTACCACGGAAACCAATTAATCCCTACTTATAACTAAAGCCAATTACTACCGTCGTTTACTGAATAGGACAATTCGTAAAATGTTTATTTGGGGTTTCTTATTATTTACTTAAATATCACAAAATTACTGGAACGTAGCACTATCAACTGTACCAAATTTCAACCTAATTTAGTACTTAAATTAAGTAAATATATAAAATGTTGGTCATAAGGTTAATGGACGCCAATTCACCTTTAATTCGATATAAACTTGAATCAACATATTAATGTTGATCAGTTCATTACTAATTAAATAATAACATAATTTAAAATTTATGTAATTATTTCAAAATATTAACTTAATCAACTAATGCTTGTTGAAATATATTAATAATTGATTTCCCTCCCAAAAAAAAACATAGAAGAAACTAGGTTTGGCTAATAATGTTAATAATAATAACAATTTTAATTTTTTTTGTTTTTAATGTTAAAACCAATTATCCAAAAGCAAAAAAATAAAAATATGTAACACTAATTAGGGAATATAATTTAAGATTTTTGACCCTAAATTTAAGTACAGGTGTGAAAATCACACTTTAGCTACATATGGGAATTAGTTCCGCATATATTTATAGTATATATTTTTTTTTATATAAAATAAATAAAAAATACATAAAATATTTCTATCTCTATTTGAATCTGTGCTAATTTTTTACCTAGGCTTAATCACAGTACCGCATCGATTCCTGCAACAGCCTTTATTCAATGACGAACATTTGTAATTTGATATATCAAGTTATAAATTTAACCAGTAACTTTGAATTATAATTTTAGCAGAAGTTTAATCCAATGATAATTATGCAAACAGACTGTTCTACTATTCTACATCTGGAAAACTATTCATAACAGTTTCTAGTTATACCCAACTGTATTTTAAGCTCAGTTATTGTAGCTAGATTCATAACGTCTTTGTCAGGACTTGAGTATAGGAAAGTATTAGATTCCAATTAGTTTCTAGTGGGATAAACAGAAAACAGAAATACTAGCTAGAGTACAGTTAATGGGTTACTATGATTATTATATAAGTCTCAGTCCCTTTCAGTTTTTATGTAAAATTGGACCTGTGAGAATTGTTTATAAACTTTTACTTTCTGTAGCGATTCGTAACAGTACATATAAACCTTTTTTTGATTGATAGTCATTTCGTGATAAAATATTGATTTTTAAAGTATTTTTGAACTATAGTTCAACCTCTATATTGAATTGATATTTTTTCTATGTATCTATAAAACTCAGAGCCAACTTTTAACTATTTAGGTTATTGAGAAGTACAAATAACTTCTTTAAAAGGACATATACAATGTGTTTGTGCTATATCGAAACTACACTGAAACGATCAAATTAAGCATTAAGGTGAACCTTTGTAGACTATTACTGAAATTTTACGACAACATTTTGGTGTGAACAGGTCATCTAAAGAAGGTTCAAGCAGTTCCAATGAATTACCTTCAAAAATATTTGCCGGGAACCATAATAATGTCCACCTAACAAAACATTCAAATTCTTATCATATATTGCTTCAATTTTAGACAGCCTTAAATTGTGTAAATACATACATTAAATAGCCGTTGGTCATATTTGTTTCAAAAATCGAGATTATACTGTAATTTATTTATTTAATCAAAAATTCATGTGGAAATTTATTCCACATTTTTAAGAGACTAAAAAAAATCAGTAAACTCAATAAAAGCTGATTTAAAATTTAAAATAAATATTTCAGAATAAAATCTTGATTCGAAAAAAAAATATGAAAAACATAAAACAAGTTCATCGCTTATTTTTTGATATCGTTGAAGTCTTTCGTTTTGTTTTAGTATTTTTTTTAAAGATATTTTTATATGAAATTGATTCGTGTTTTTCTTAATTAAGAAAACACAAAAAAAAAGACGAAAATTTTCTTTATTTTACTGTAATTTTATGTTTTCTTTAAGTATGTAAAAAATAGCATGAAGAAAAAATATGATTTAATAACAATCGAAACACATCGTTGAATGAATAAAAATTTGACAAAAAAGTTATGCAATGAAAAATGGAATGTTTTTTTTTAAGGTAGGTGAAGACTAAAATGCAGTTTGAATATTAAAAAAAAACAGCTTTTTGTATAAAAATACGATTTTAAATTCATGAAGAGACGAGGCTAAATTACTTATCAGCTCATGGCATAAGGAAATATTTTGAAGATGATCTTATTTAAATTTGTTTCACTTTTAATTTTATTTCCAAAAAAAAAGAAAAGAAAAACTGAATAAATAAATTGTTTAGAGTTTGTCGCTATTTGTTTCGAATACGAATTTTAGTGAATTATGTTAAAGTGAGAGTTAAGTTTTTTGTTTGAAAAAGAATGATAAAAATTTTAAAATATTTCCAAAAAAAATCTTGATAAAAATATGTTTTGTAAAAATTTGAACAACATTAATCATAATTAAATAGTTTTTAATCATTTCGAGATTAAAATATAGATTATATTGGCAAAACTGAAAATGAATAATTGCTTTGTTTTTATAAACAAGCAATTTTTGAGGTAATCTTTTTTTTTAGACATTTCAAGATATGTTAGGAAAACGAAGAAATATAGTATTACAAGTATGGAAGAAGTAGAGCTTAGATAGGAATAGTTACTCAAATTAAAACATAATTAGTGATTCTTGTATTAATTTAATCAGATCTTGTGCAAGGAACGCACTGTATGTTTTGGTCTAGTTGTCCTATCTTTACCATATTACTCCTTTTTTCTATTATTTTTAATCCATGATGCGTGATGCCTTTTTTTTAAATAATTCTATTCATGGGGCATTGTTCAATCATCATTTGTTCAGAGTTCGCAGCTAATTGATTGCTATGCAGATATTCTATGGTAGCTACTACCAGAATGTAAATTAGTTTTGTCACTTCATTTGTAACATATCGAAAAATCGACTTTTTTATTTAATTTTATATACATAAAGCAATTGTACTGACTTTTTACATAACTAAGTATATTGCACCAAAACTACAGCCTACTATTTTCCATTCAAATATAGCGAGTTCATTGTAATAGTTTTTGGACAAGGATTCATATGACTACTAAAAGCTTTGTGTAATTAATGATAATGATAATAAAAATCTTGTCTAAATAACAAGCATGAAGCAAAAATTAGACTTGCCCTAGTTTTTAAAAATGTGATATTTTCAATTTCAAATTCAAATTTGATATATTTACCACGAGAAAGTAAGCTTTTCGAATAAAGCTTAATATTCACCACGAAACGAAATTCACCACATACGCACGTGTTTTTTTTTACGGCGATTTCAATTTGACATTTCATTTGTCGCCAGTGTTTTTCTTTTGTTGAATATCAGGAAAAGTTTTACACGCGTTATCTTATTTATATATTCATCTTTTTACTTGCTAATTTCTAATTCTACAATAAAATATATTTAAATTGATAGAAAATGAAAGAAAATAGTGAAAATACACCTCCACATTCATCGTACGAAAATCTCGAAGAAGAATTGGTTGATGCCGGTGACGTTGAATTAATAAATTTCAATGAAATTGAGGAAATTCCAGATGACGAAGATTGTGAAATTGGTAATTTATTAATTAGATATTATTCTAAAAACAAATAACATTCATAATTGCCTCGTTTTAGATATGGATGCTGAAGATTATGCTGATGATGATTTTATTGAACGAATCCCAGAACGTGATGATGCACAATTAACGTTTAAAAATCATTTAGCACCAGTATTCTGTTGTAATCTTCATCCAACGGAAGATTTGGCCGTAACCGGTGGTGAAGATGATCGTGCTTTTGTTTGGAATACAAAAACTGGAGAAGTCATTTATGAAGTGAAAAATCATAAAGATACGGTAATAACGGCTGCATTTAGTTATGATGGAAACTATTTGGCAACTGGTGATATGGCAGGAGAAATACAAGTTTTTAAAGTTCATCAAGACTATAAGAAAGTATGGGAATTTTCAATGGGTGATATGTGTTGGTTAAAATGGCATATCGCAGCCAATGTTTTATTGGCAGGAGGTGATACCGGTGAAATTTACGTTTGGCGAATACCATCTGGTGATTGTAAAATTCTTCCTGGAAATGGACAACGTTGTGAAACTGCTGATGTAAGTTTTTCGTTAAAGTAATTTTATATTATATATTTTTTTTTTCTTATAATAAATTAAAAATAGTTAGCAAATGATGGTAAGAAATTATTTGCCGGTTATGGTGATGGTTGTTTAAAATTGTGGGATATTAAAAATTCATCAACGATTGTCGAAATCAATTCAGATGATCCTAATTCGCATACAGAATGTGTTTCAGGAGTTTCTTGTGATTCAGAAAAATCTTTATATATGTCAGGAAGTGAAGATGGTTTGTAAAAAAAAGTTTTCCATATTTTCTTATGGAATAAATAATATAAATTTTTTCAGGTAAAATTTTATTAATAAGCAATTCTGGTGTGGTTGGTAGTCTTGATCCGGGAGCTGGTCCTGTTGAAGCGGTTTCATTTTGCCCTGACGTTGAATTAAAAGTTGCAGCAAGTGGTACTTTACATGGACAAATTGCAATTTGGGATGTTACAAAACAAACAATACGTACAATATGCGAATATAATGAACCCGATGATGGTGTTACAACGTAATGATTTGGAAAATTATCAACTATATGAAAAATAATACTTTTATTTCCAGTTTAAAATGGTTACCTGAACAAACGTTATTATGTGGAACTATTCGTGGTAATATATTTGGTTTTGATGGACGAAGTGGCGAAAGAAAATTCGAACTACAGGGACATGTATCCGAAATATACGATACAAGTTTCAATAAAAAAGACAATATATTACTTACAGCCTCTGAAGATTCAACAGCGAAAATATTTAAAATATCAACATAGGAAATTTTTGTGTTTTTTTTTTGTATTTAATTGTTAAAATTTATTGAATTAATTTTTTTCTTTTTTTATTTCAAGAAAATAAAAATTATTTTGTACATTTCAAAAATCCTAATTTGATTTCCAATATATCGTATTTTATGATATGTGAGCCCATCTTTCAGGTAATTTACAGATTCCGCGCTGCAAGAATTATTCGTCCTTCGAGGCAATTTGATCATCGAGCCATTTTCCCACTTCTTCAAGATTGAGCATATTTGTATCAGCCGTAACAAATAGTAATCGGAGTTAGCAATGTTTAATGAATACAGCAAGTGGGGTAGCATTCCCCAGCCAATCGCTTCCAACGTTTCCTGAACCGATTTAGCAACATGTCACCTAGTGACGACAATGCCTTGTCTACGCGGCCATTTGGTTCGCTTTTCCTTAAACAGCGACTCAATTCGATCAGTTGTTGCCTGTAACGATCAGCAGTGACTGTTTCACCTGTTTTCAAAACTTCATGGTAGACTACACCGTTCTGGTCCCACCAAATGCAGAGCATAACCTTATCTGAATGAATGTTTCGTTTTGGCGTTGATAGGACTAGTTGACCAGGCTTTACTTTTGCTTTTCTGAGTTAAGGATTTTCGAAGCTTGTCATAAAACCTTTCAAGTGCATGTAATGCCACTTCACACGTATATAGTATGACTTACGTCGTATAACATAAAATACTAAAAACTTATTCACAGACCTAAATATTTGCCTTTACAAATTATTTCATTCATTAAAATCCAAGCAGTTTCTCGCATATGGTCGATCAACACGCTATTTGAAAAACATGTGTTATGGTGCAACATTACAATTATGCTAAAATCTGAAAAAGCATATGTATGTTAATGCGCAAAGAGCGAAAGAGAATCCATATTAATTCATATAGTGTTAGTTTTGTATGGTAACTATGGATTTTACTATTTTAAAGAGCTCCCCCAACGTGCCCCAACTATGTTGTTCTGAACATTGGAAGGAAAAAAAATTACCGGCAAGACCAGACCACCGCAAATAAATTTTAGTCTAACGATTGCTTTTATACGACACAGTTTTATTTAGTTTAGTAGTTTTTTGAATGTTCGAATTTTTGTTTTATTTAATTAAATACCATAAAAATAAAAATGTGCCGAATTGTGTCTAAAATATAAATGACAATTGAAAAGTTTGTTAAAAAAGAAAATTAGTTTTCTTTGGTTTTTATCAAAAAACATGTTATTTTAATGAAAATATTGTTTTTAATTTGATTTTTTTTTTATCATATTTTCAACATAAATTGTACGCTTTTGTTTTCTGATAAGAAATTATACGTATTTGGTTTTTTTTCTTTTTTTTTTGTGTGTGGAAAATTTTCTAGAACATATTATTATTGTCCGCAAAATACAAATATTGAATTAGAATGAATTGGAATTATGTCACCCTCTAAGTGCGTTTTTATCTTTTTTTAACTATGTGTTAACTGAATTGTTTGAAATCTTGGAATACCAGAGAACGAGCACATTATCCACCTAAAGGACTAATCAAAAGTGTCGGGAAAGTATTTTTATTGGTCTTCTGCATGACGTTAAACAATGCTTTTTGATGCATAATCACTGGATTATATATTCAAAATCATTATTTAGTAGAAAGAAATCAAGAAATTCATTTACTCCATTTTTTGAAATAAGATAATAACTTCGTTAATAAATCATGGACTTTTAGAAGATTTTCTTAATGAAGGATTCGCCGGTAAATAGTACTGTTTTATAATAATTTTAATATTCTTCGAAAAGAAGAGAGATCTTAAAATTTCAAAATACAAAACTTTTACAGTTTTTTTTATGTAAAGTTAACTCATTCATTTTGTATGAATGGGATTAACACTTTAATTGCGAGGCCTATTAAAAGAAGCAAAATTAAACAAGAAATAGAAATAAAAATTCTCAATTATTTTAAGGTAAAATAATATTATTTTCCTAGTTCATATGTGTTAGAGTGAGGGTAGTGTAAATCAGGAATAGCCAACACTTTTGGTTGATCATAGCCGAGGGAAATAAAATTTAGGCTTTTTAATAGATTTTATTAGGAGGTAACATATGACGTTAACGATTTCTAAAAGATCAACCTATTCGAAAATCATGATATTTGAATATGCATATATGCCGACTTTACAAATTGCATCGTGCAATGTCAGGCAGCGATTAACATCGACTGCAAAACTGAATATCCATGAAAGGAAAGTAATTGGTGGGACCAGAAGGATGTGGTCTACTATGAACTGTTGAAAACGCGTGAAAGAACCAGTGCTGATCGTTAGAGACAACAATTGATGAAATGTTGCTAAACCGTATCAGGGAACGTTGATAGTGCTTGGCTGCTACCTCATTCGCCATATCCACCAGACATTGCTGCCTCCGATTAACATTTGTTTTGATCCAACATGGCCTTGCTAATACACATATGCTTAATTTTGAAGAACTACGAAAATGGCTTTCAGCGCGGAATCCGTACTCTGCCTAAAAGATGGACAAAAGTCACAGTTAATGATGGAAACTGGTGAAATTCAGTACATAAATATTATCATTAAATATTTTGATTACAATAAACTACGGTTTTCATTTAAAATAAATGTGTTGTTTTCTGATGAGAAAATCGTTTGTGTCATATATTACCTCCTAATAGTAGGTAGATCGCGAAATATTTTTAATGAAAATAGTCGATTATATATGTATTGAAGTTGTCCACTCCTGCTGTAAATGATTCTAAAATCTTTACTAAGTTTGTCCAAATTTTATTTACTAGCCTATTATAGCTTGATATATGGTTCTCAACCACTCAAAGTTGCTTTGTTCAAAATTCTATAACTTCATCAAATCTACAGACACCAATTTGAAATTTTCAGTATATATTCTTAAAAGCTTTTAGAAAGTGCAAAACTTATAAAAATTGAATTAATTTTTTTCAAAACGTATAAATATGAACCAGATAAAATTTATTATCATTTCAAAAGGCATATTATCAGCTCAACGAAAATTTAATTAAAGAAAACCTTGAATAAATTAGGATTTATATCTATTTTTCCAACTTAATTTTTCATTTTTGAATATTTATGAGTAAATATTGAATTGAATTAATCTTATGTAATTTAAACTAAAATGCTTTTGTTAAAAATAAATTAAGCAACAAAAGCGTACACCACTAGTAGAAAAACCTTTTCGGAAATCTTTCAACAAAAAATAAAACATAAATATATTATTTGATCGAGTTAATAAAATTAAGTAATTGACAATAACGATATTCCTTTGATCTGAATAAGATTTTTGAATGCCTTTAATCTTATTAACATAAATAAAATATAAAAGAATCCTCTTGAAGTTCAAGAGCCATCCAAAATGTTATTTGCGTCCAATTTTCAAACAGATTACCAACATTTATTAGTATTATTACCTATTTATTTATTTATTTTTTTTTTTTTGTTTTGCTAATGTATGTATTATAATATTTTTGAATGTTTAGGCCCACTATAAATAGCGGGAAGTCAAAATATAATATTCGTCCATTGTTGGGACACCGAAACGAATTAAATTCAATTTCAACATTTGAGATTTAAGTTTTGGTCATTGGGAAATCATACATAATATATTCATCATAAAACACTATGAATATGATTACAAATATTTGATGTACAGGATTGACCATAAGCTAAAGCGTACATGTAATTTTCTTCTTTTTTTATCAGAAGTATTAAAAAGTATTGCAAATTATGTACAGTACAGATCGCGCTCCTATTTTACTTCCATATGTACGCGTAGATTGATGGCATTAAAATTATTTTCCAAAAACAATCCTCAGCTGAGATTCGTGATAAAAACTGGATTGGGATTAGAACAGTTTATTTTATTTCTCTTTATATAATTTTGATTCATCCGGTATGTAAATTTTGAACGGGAGCTTTTGAGACTGATCCATTGAGCAGCATTCTCAGGAATTGATTGAACTTGAGTGCGTGATCATTTTTTTTTCCGCAACTTATACAAAACCGGAAATAATTACTAATATGACATTCGAAATGAAAACATAACTAAATATTATAATATACGATCATTTGTGTTTATAGTAGATATGAAAGAAATAAAAGGGTAACAAACCATTGCCCAAAATAATGATATATATTTTTTGATTCTGAATAACACTTTGATACAGCAAAATCGGGTAAAAGGTTACTGAAAATACTTCTTGTTTTTGGTTCATATCATTCAAAAAAAATGTATAATTTGTATTCATCCGGTAATGTCATAGGTGTAAAAAGATTTTAATTTCCCAATAAAGAGGAAATAGATATTTGATAAAAGGCTATACTGTATTAACATATTCGTGGACAAGAAGGTATATGCAGACAAATGTCATGGTTTTTTCTTAAAAAAAAGACAAAACCAAAAGATGTTAGAACCATTCTCATTGTCCTTATAACAAATTTTGCATCAATAAAGTTTTATTTAGACTTATGTATAAAACAATCAAAAATACTTCATTGTGTCATCAGTTTTCCAATCACAACCACAGTTTTCCACCAATGCGTTAATGAACACTCCAAACACAAATACCTATTCCTATTTTATGCCCAAACAATCTCTACAAGAAAGGAATCACAGTAGGCAACTAATATCTTTTTGCTGGAAGTCCAAAAATGATTTCCCGAAAAAAACAAAAAACAAATGTTTTTTAGATAGGAGATTCTGTACTTCAAGCCAGTGTCTATGAGGGTACATATTTCAGGTTTTTTATTTTCATGTAGAAAATCGCCGTATTACATTTCTATGACAAAACTAGTTATCAGCTAAGCTGGTATGTATTTTCTTATACAGGTCTAAGATAGTTTTAAACATATTCGTCAACTAATACTTCTCAATATTTAAAATGGGTAATTCAGTCCTTGAATCACATAGTTCTCTACTGTTGCTGACTATGCCTGCTCTAATGATTGAAAATATTTTCCGAGAGACCATATTTTCTAAAACTATGACCCATTACGTAGTTTTGGCCCTAAGAATATCGAAATTTTATTCATCATATCAAATTTTAATCATGCTGTTCACATATGCTTATTATCTTGTCCAAAAAACCCGGATAATTTTCGAAAAGAATTAATTTTCTAATTGTCAGTTCAAATTTTCCAGATTATATACTGTTTACAGTTTACAGTTTAAATACTTTATCTATGACTCTGGAAACCGATAAGAATAAATATATTAAGTTCTCAATATTAAGATTATCTGCTATTAATTTTAACATAGTTACTTGTACAGCACTTTTCCATGCAGAGTCGAATTAGGATAGGGGGTTAGATAGCTATCTAACGTTCCATAATTTTGGTTGAGTTAGAAATATCGAATATTTCGCAGCACAGTTAGTAAGACAAATGTCATGAAAACCTTTAATAATAATTTAAAGAATTTTTGTATTAAGCAATATAAAACAGCTCAGTCCAATTCTCATTTCTACGCGGTAATCCTATTTCATAGAGCGAATCATTGGCTGGAAGAATCAAAATTTAAAATTTCAAGTAAAATTCCTGAATTAATTATAAAGTAATAAATGTCAGCCAACTGGCGCTTATCAGTTTGCCTATAAATGTGGTTGTTATATTTACGAAACCTTATCACAAATAATATAAATTCGCTAATATTTAAAGCTAAGTTTACTGAGTCATTAAATAAATTCTTATTAAACTAAAAATACTATTCATCGATAAGAAAGGTTCTTTTCTCGATAATTTTAATTGCTATATTATGTTTACAAGTAATGTACCCAATAACATTGATTTTAATGAACACTATGAAAATAATATTGTATTTATGACAAATTCTTAAAATTAGAAATTTCCATAGTGAAAGTGGTGGCTAATGCGAGAGTCATTCAACTATTATTGAGAATTTAGAAATAATGTAATATTGGATATTTGGATAAATTCTACTGTGGGCTATCCCTTCTCATTGGTGTGAATGGGATTTTCTTTTTAAAAACAAACTCTAGTCTTATGTGGGCTACACAAGACGAAATTTTACAACTCAATTTATTTTTTTCCTAGAATAATTAATTGATCGAATGTGTTGGATTAGTAGTTTTAAGGAAATCAAAAGTGAAACAATGGTTCTTCGAAATTAGAGAATTTCCTTAAAGTTCTGTTGAAGCAAACACGAAGCATTCCCACGATACTATAGTCATCTATCCAAGTGAAAGTGACTTGAATTATGTCTAAATTAAAAAGAAAAAAAATAAAACTTTTACGAAAATGCGGTTGTTTCATTGGAGAATCTAAAAACAGCTGTCGAAAAATGAGTTCGAGGAATTTTTCCCAATATTTTTTAAGGATATAGCATTAAGAACCGGTGTTACTGTCTAAATTTTGGTTATATTCAAAAACGGCAGGATACAAGCATTTCAATTTTACATTTTTGCTTTAAAACTAGCCTCGATCGTTCACGATCACTTTAATTTTTTTCATATACCTACTATATGAAGAGCTAAGTTTTTTCCGCAATATTCTTAAAGGCAATAAGTAAATAGCTAAGAGTATATTCTTTTACCAATAATAATATTTAAGAGAGTGGTGATCTTGCCCAAATACTCTTCTATTAAAAATTTTTTTTTTTGTATTATATTTAAACATTACAACAAAAATTTTAACAGTCAGCATTTTTTTTAAATAAAAACAACTTAATTTAGTTCAGTTGAGATTTGTGATCAGCGAGGATCGGTTTACAAAATAGGAAATAGAATACGGAACTGATAACATTTTTATTGAAAAAAAAAAAAAATATGTTTGATAATAAAATACCACGTGGTGATAATTTAATACAAAAAAAAAATAATCAAATTTAAAAAAGTGTTAGTTATGTGTTTAATTAAGAAAGCATTTGATTTAATTATTCATAAAAGTTTTCAATGGATTACATTTCAAAGTGTTTTTATTTTAATATTATAATAAATTTAGTATTAATAATTTTTATCATATAATTTTTATAAACAATAAAATTCAAATTAATTAATTAACAAAAAAAAAGAAAACATTAAACAAAAATTTTAAAAATGGCTCGTGTATCAGTCGGTGATGGTTTAGTACCAAAAACTTCATTTGAAGATAATGATAACAAAGAAACATCATCAACAGATAGTTCAACGGTTAAATTAAAAAAAGAAATAACCTTATTGGATGGTGTCGCGATCATAGTTGGTGTTATTGTTGGTGCTGGTATATTTGTTAGTCCAAAAGGTGTTCTATTATATTCTGGTTCAATTGGACAAGCACTTATTGTATGGATATTATCAGGTGTATTAAGTATGGTCGGTGCACTATGCTATGCTGAATTAGGTAAGTTTATAATTTAGTTAATAATAAATTTATAATCTAAGACATCCGGTTCTTGCTTGCCTCGTTTACTATTGTCATACATTAGAGAGAAAAATGGGTAATAAATTCCATTCCATCTTAGATAACGAACTTGTGAGTAAGGTTTTAAACTTCAAATAAAGCCAACTTATTATATTTTTAAGTTAATTTCCAATAGGGATAACTGTCAATACGAGTTGTCATTCTAACAGCTCTTTTTGTTATTTATGTTCAGTATAGTCTGATAACGATCAAGAATTACTTTGAAAATCTTATAGACTTATTTTATTACAAAATTGTATTCACCGACGAGGCTCTTAATAAGCAAAACTGTCGCTTCTGGAGTGAGACTAATGCAGAGGAGAATATAGAGACCCCATTACATCTAGAAGAATACGGAAGATATTGATCCTGTCGAGTTCTGGTCACAACAGGATGGCGCTACGTGCCATACAGTGACACAAACCAGATTTTGAGAAATAGTTCTATTAATTGGCCTCCAAAGTGGTGTGATCTAATATCTCGACTATTTTTCATAGGGTTCCTACGTGAAGTTAGCTTATTCTGATAAACCAGGAACAATTCGCCAATATTGTTCGTATTTCTCGACATTGCTCGAAAAAGTGACCTAAAATTGAACTGACAGTAAGCGCTTCGTAAAGAACAGTCACGGTAGCCAAATGCCCAAACTAATTTTTAAATAATAATGCCATATATTGATCTTTTGAATATTTGTTTCTATAAAATAGATGGCAACAAAGATCATAGAGAGAAAATACCTAGTTTACACTAGAAATGTATTAGATACAATCATCATCATCACAAAACTGTATTACTGGATAGATTATGGTGTTTATTATAATATGTTTAGGGATAAAAATCTAGTATAATTTAACCAAAATATAACAAATAATAGTTGTCGACGTGGTCGTCAAGTCCAACATATAAATATTACTTCCGTCTCTCAATCCAAAAGTTGTATACATTTGATTTCGTCATGTATTTTAAGTGTTGTATTAGCGATTTTTTGTTTATTTATAAAACATTTGAAATAATTGTAATTTATTTGATATAAATATTTTTAATAATAATAATATATTCCATTCTCATATATGAGTTCGTTACTTTTTTTTAACGTAAAGAAATGAATATTTAAGTCTAGTTGATTTAAGTAATAAGATTTCTCCGTGACATAAGTTACCTACATGTAATTTATTAAGTAGGCGCAGTTTTGTGCAAATTTTCTAACTGAACCAGTACATGATCATATATTATTAGATTCAATCAAAATATTTATATTTTTCTGTTTTAAATTAAGTCTAGAAAGTACACAAGCACCTAAATATTGTACAACAAATATAAATTTAAAGTTTATTTTGGATATATTATTTAAATTTTAAAGAAACTATTTATTTTTTGTATATTTCTCCACGATTTATTTTAATTAGTTTTGATCCCTATGATAGGAGAGAAAAGAATTCTCAAAGGACCCTAGTCGTTATCTATTTAGGTTCATATTAGAAGATATTTTTGGTCAATCTCTCTCCAACATTTCAATATCGAAGAATTCTCTGTCATGGACGAGAAAAACTTTCACTCGGAAATAAGTTAGAACTTTTTTATAGGTAAGGAAAGTATACCAATTATCAGCAACATACTTGTAAAACAACTGTAATAGAATTTAGTATCAATTTTTTCTATTAGGTGCAAAAATGTTAATTCATCCTTTTTTTTAGGTTTTATATTTAGTTATTTATTTTTTTTTTTTTTTTAGTAAAGGCAATATCATTAAAGAAAATACATGCATATTTGCACATTCCATACTATTCATAAAAGCACATCCGCAAGCACATTTTTTCAAAACAAGCAACTATGCAAAGCTAATTACTGTAAATACGGTTATGGTTTCGAAACTATGCTGATCTGGTGAAAAAGAATAAGAATTTTTATTTGTTTGTTTTCTAATTCTCAAATGCACGAATTAATAAGTGATAAAATTTCTAGAGGTAGTTTAAAGTATTCTTATTATTTTTCCAGTACAAATTTGCAAGCTATAGTTCGGTTCAAATGTGAGATTTTGTTCAAAAAAGCAAATAGAAATACAAGTATGATATAATTTTACTGACTGGAATCTGATCGCAAGTTTATCGTCAGTCAGGCAAGCAACGATGCAATATTTGAACTACCCTGTTTAAGGGAATTACAAAAATAATATAAAAAAATTGCTAATACAATAATTAATGATACAGTAATTTCTATGAATAATCTTAATGTATGCATTTATAGATCAATTATCTCGATAATACGTGCTAGATCAATATTTGGGATGCTTACCTTATATTTAATTTTTTAATTTAAAAAACCGCAAGATCAAAACAAACATTTTTGATTTGCACCATCTATCATCTGGTAGATAGATACTAAGAAGGGTCGTTAAGTTAGACACGGATTTTATGCATCGTTAAATAAGCGCGTATAAAATGTTTGATACCCGCGCTTATTTTTGCCAAAAAACTCACAGCTTTTGTTTTTTTTTTTTTTGATGAAACGATTATCTCTCCAGTTGTTTACACAGATTGTTGTGATCATCATATTTTCAATTGTTTGTTACATATGTACAACATGGGTATAGCATTTTAATATTGACACTTGGTAGACAACCTTGGCACTAATTTTTAAGTTCGTTAAATTGAATTCTATTTAGAAACACCGTACCTATACTATCTACTAGTTATGTTAAATAGGTTTATAAATATTAATCGAATTAAATAAGATGTCTTAAGAAAATATATGTTTGAATAAAGAATTTTCGTTAATACTTCCGTTTACACAATATAAATTCGTACTATGACATTATGAATTTCTAAGATTTCATACATAAAAATGTTGAAATGCTTTGATTCATAATGAGTTTAAGGTCGTCATTAATATTAAGGCTTAATATTTGTGAATTTATGCACTTCAAAAGGAAATGATAATCTCATTTAAAAAATGTTTTTTTTTTAAATTCCTCAAAATTCGAACTAAAATCCATATAAATTAAAATCGTAAATTTCATCATCTTTTCCACCGAAAAGAAATCCATGTGGCATAAGTAATTCTTTTTTCTTTTTCGGGAATGCCAGTCGACATTTGAAATAACAAAAAAAAAATACAATCCACGTTTCTTTTTTTGTACATACATACATATTCAATAGAAATTCAAGAGAAATGCAGGCAAAAATTGGCTGACGCAACTGTGGCACATTGTTTACGAAGAGCCCGGCACCTCTAGACTTCATTTCAAATACCAAAAAAAGCACGAAAAAAATATACCAAGGTGTTCAAGCAAAGGTGTTTGAACTTAAGAGAAACTCTTTAAGAGAAGTTAAAAAAAAGAAAAAGTCATGAAGTAATAAATTCAAAATCGATTCTAACTACAAACATTTTACAGTTCTAGTGAAAATTTTAGAGACAGCTGGAAATATTAATGATTAGTCTCTAAAATAATCGAATTTTCTTTGAGTATTTTTTTTGCCTGAAAATGCTATAAAGATTAGTTATATGAAATAAAAGGTGAAAGTTTGGTCATGTCTCATGTGTTCTTGTTTTAGAGCACTTCTAGTGGTAGTGCTTAAAAACATATACAAAAAAAAGACTCTGTATAATATAAATATACATGTATTTACATTCTTTTTTACGAACACTATATAAATAGTTAAATTCATTTGCAGACCGAGAATGATGTCATAATAAAATACAAATGGACCACTCAAGTAGATGTGTTCTTTAGAAATTAGTTAAGCAATGTTATTCATCGCTGCTAATTTTTAACAGAATGTTGCTTGAGATATAGATGGCACTCATCAAAACATTGATTTCTCGTAATAGCCGATCAGAATGCCAAATTGCAATTATATCCAATACTGCGTTCGAGATATATCGTGAAAACTAAATTTTAGCACAGACAGACAGACCAATGAACTGACATTTTCTAGAAATAGATTTTTTAAACTCGGGGGGATCTCAAAACATAAAAATCCATCAATTTTTTGCCATCACAAAGCTATCTTATGGGAAGAAATCAATAAAGCAAAAAAAATGGATTTTTTGGTCCAAGTAGCAGCTGGTGTAACTTGTAGTTGTATTCAATGTAAAATTTTGCTCTGCTCTGACGCAACTTGTGTATCATTTATAGTGACTTTTTGGGCATCCTATTTATTCTGTAGACAGCTTAAATTTATTTTAGTTAACTTTGTATCTTTCCTTATTTATTAAATTAAATAAAATTTATTAAGGCTATTTTGAATACGTTAATAAAATACCAAAAAATGTCGATGCATTTTTTTCGATTATTATTTATTATTTTGATTTTATTCAAAACTTTCATTTTCGAATTAATTCCATTAAAAGAAATCAAGTTTTCAATTCTATTTCTCGTATTTAATTCAAATTGTTTTTTTGCATTTTAAGATTTATGCTTGAACAGAGTTTAATAACTATATTTAAAATGTATTTTACATTCTTTTCACTAACATGAAATTTTAGTCCAATTATAATAGTGAGAGAGCCTAATATTTCCTGGCAGTGTTCATACATTCGTTCTGAATTTATAATATTTATTGATTTAATGAAAGCCCAACAACTAACTCGTTCATAAAAAGCCATCTCTTGTTGAAATTAATTTAATAGATTTAGCCATATCAAACTACGTTTGCGATGCACGCAGATCTAGCAAAAACTGTGATAATAATTGAATCATGGAAGTCACTATCAAAAACATTAATCCCCGATGGTTTAGTACAAACTCGGTCATACTCTCATAAAATGAATAATATAATTCTTTTTTAATAGGATTTTTTACAGAGTGTTTAAGATTGTCTCAACGAAATTGAATCAATATAGGTAGATGGAATTCTTACCAGGCTTTGTTCAGATAGGGAAAAGTTTAACTTACCTTTTTTCCATTATTATATGTTTTTTAGTCTTCATTCTTCAGTTCAATAAACCATATACAGTCCCTGGACATTTTATTATTCTTATTAGGATTGTATACTTGCGTATTAAATAAGAAGAATTGAACTTCGATTTCCATTTGAGGAATGATTTATTCGTGCGTGTACCCATTCAATAGCTGCTCTTAATTTTTAAATAATTCACATGTCATCGTCGTTAATAGTACTTATCCTAACCATTAGTTTTTATCTCTATTTGATCCTCACAAATTCTGTAATACATAAAAAATATAGAATATAGTTCAATATTTACAATTGAATTGTTTTAATTTCATTTTAACATTTCTTATAGGCACAATGATACCAAAATCAGGCGGTGATTATGCTTACATTGGTGTTGCATTTGGCCCACTTCCAGCATTCTTATATTTATGGGTTGCTTTATTAATCTTAGTACCAACTGGTAATGCAATAACAGCACTTACTTTTGCAAAATATTTAATACAACCATTTTGGCCATCATGTGATGCTCCTTATGAGGCTGTACAACTTCTTGCCGCTGTTATAACATGTAAATATTAAAAATGAAATTAAATTAAAAGAAAAATTATGACTAATAAGAAAATGTTATTATTATTATTTATTTAGGTGTCTTAACCGTGATCAATTGTTACAATGTTAAATGGGTAACACGAGTAACTGACATATTTACTGGGACAAAAATTTTGGCATTACTAGTTATTGTTGGTGCTGGTATTTGGTATTTATCTAGTGGTCATACAGAACAATGGTCATCACCAATGCAGGGATCACATGGTTCACCCGGTTTTATTGCATTAGCCTTTTATAGTGGTCTATTTTCATATTCTGGTTGGAACTATTTGAATTTTGTTACCGAAGAACTTAAAGATCCGTACAGGTAAAATATTAGAATTTTTTTAGTTAATTAAATTTTGATTAAATTATTGTCAATTTTTTATAGAAATCTTCCGAAAGCAATTTGTATATCAATGCCATTGGTAACAATGATTTATGTTGTCACCAATATTGCATATTTTTCGGTTCTTTCAACAGAAGAGATTCTATCATCTGAAGCTGTAGCTGTAACTTTTGGTCATAAAATGTTAGGATTTATGGCTTGGTTAATGCCATTCTTTGTGGCATGTTCAACATTTGGTTCATTAAATGGTGCAATATTTGCTTCATCGAGATTATTCTTTGTTGGTGCTCGTAATGGACATTTACCAGCTGCAATATCATTAATTAATATTAATTGTTTAACACCAATACCATCTTTAATATTTTTAGTAATTCTTTTTTATTTCTTTTCTTTTTATTTAGTCAAAAATTAATAATAATGAAATAATTTTTGTTTTTTTTTTTTTAGTGTGTTTTAACATTATCATTATTGTTTATTCGAGATATTTATGCTTTAATTAATTACGTTAGTTTTGTTGAAGCATTATTTACATTAATGTCAATATCAGGATTACTTTGGTTACGAAAGAAACAACCAACAGCTGAAAGGCCTATTAAAGTACATTTTATTCATGAATGAAAGAATATATAGATTACGCTTTCTCATATTTCAAATTTAGTTTTTTCTGCGCGCACCTACGTCACGCGTGACATGAAATTCATTGTGCGTATGAAAAATCACGATTATTTATTTGAAAGGAAATTCAAAAAGGCCGACATGCGCAATGCGTAATCTTTATATTCTTTCATTCATGCATTTTTATTGATTAAATTGGAAGAATTTATATTTAAAATTTTGTATTTTTCTTCTTTTTAGGTAAATTTAATTCTTCCATTAATATTTTTGGTTACATGCAGTTTTCTTGTAATCTCATCATGTTATGTTTCACCGCTCGAAGTTGGAATTGGTACTGCTATCATTTTATCAGGAATTCCAGTTTATTATGGAAGTATTTATAAGCCAATATCATGGCTAACAAATATATCACAAGCAATTAATTTATGGTGTGCGAAATTTTTTGTTTGTATGCCAAATCAAGAGAAATTTGATTGATCTTTAATTAATAGACATAGTTTTTAAGTATTTTTTGTTTTATTTAATACTTTTCTTAAATTTCCTAAAAAAAATATATTTTAAATTATTGCAGAAAAAAAGACAAAACAAAAATAAATGACTGAAATCAATTTCTAAAAATATTTTCTTTTTATATAAAAAATACCTTTTTTTAATTAAAAAAAACCAAAATTTCAAAGTTTTTAAATTTTAAACTATTTTATCAAATTATTGAATTTACAATTTCTCAAAATAGTAATTTTAAGTATTATTAATAAATTCAAGAATATGCCTTTTGAAATATGTACACAGCGAAAAAAAACAACGATAAAAATATGAATGTTAACAAAACATATAAATATTAAATTTTGTTGTAAATATTCATATAAAAACATATTTTGCTCAATTTTGAAAATGAAAATTAAGCTAAAACACTCATTAAAGAATGTTTTGTTACATTACGAATTTATTATATAAAAATAAATTTGACTCAAGGAGACAAACTAATAATAATAATTTTAGATAATATTAAAAAGGAAAATCATAATTATAATAAAATTTCTAATTAAAAAAAAAGGAAAAAGAAAAACATGTAAAATATATAATTTCAGAATATTCGTGTTTTAGTTTTTTTATAAATTATAATATGATCGAATTTTCAAAATATTGTAATTTTATTTAAAAAAAAGAAACAAGAAAAAATAATAAGAAATAAATAAATTAGATGATAAGTAAATTTCTTTAAAGTGTTTTTATTGGAATGCACCAAAAACCGCAGTAGAAATGATAGTATAAAATATGAGTAAACGATTGCTGCATTTTTGGCAATTAAGGCGAAAAAAGACCAAGCAGCGTATTCAAATTTACCAATCATCTGGGACACACATGTTAGCATGCTGAGATATCAGTTTATACTATACTTAAATTTATTTTATATGTGTGCGACCCAAGAAAAAAGCAATGAAAGGATCCTGATAAATAATCATTCATGGCATAGAAAGGTTCTCGCTTTGATTCCATCAAATTATGAAATCGATCATATATGTGTGCACATCCTATAACTATGTGTATTAGTTTACTTCAGTCCTTCAAGATCAAAAAGTGTAGTATTTTTGATGCACCAATAAAAAAAAAGGTTTTTGCGTATGGGTAATATCCGCGTGATCGGAGATTAAAGCATTGAAGAAACTAATACACGTAACAATAGCATGCTCACGAAATCATTCATTCCCTTCAATATATGGGCACCTCGTCCCAGATGTGCATATACCATTACTGTCTATAAATCTACTTATGGATTTATGTCATAGCGAAACTTGTAGGAAACACTTACATCATAGACTAGTAATACCGAAGGCTGAGTAATTTATAAAGTATCCCAACTTACTGAAATTTCATAAGAGTGAGTAATGTCAACCATGCGCTTTTCAAAAAAAATTTCATTCTCCCTTTTTCTGATACATTTTTTGCCTTTGAAAACTGACAGTGCTCTAATTGCAACGTGTTTTTTTTGTATTTTTTCTTGATTGGTGTTATGGTTGCTTCGCTAACTTTGGGTATTTTATAATTAGTCATACTGCGGTAACGCCTAGATGTCCAAATCATATAGGCAGTGTTTAGTGTAAGAAAAATTGAACGAGAATATATCATAAGAGTTTCAACCTGAAAGAAAAGGAAGAAAATATAATCTCTAGGGATATTAGTACACAAAACGAAATCTTCATTATTAGTCTATACTTAAAAGCTTCCATTCTGAGTTCACATAGTATTTCAAATAAACTATCAAATTATATATGAATATTTTCATATCTAGAGGAACACCTTGTATTATAAAGTATTATAAAAACATCCAGTATTAGTGATTGTAAATAAACAGAAGACACTATTCAATTTTCATCAACAACTATTTTTTATAATCATTGTAGTTTTTATCATTTGTAAAAATAAATCCAGTGGAGGTCATCGATCATTATATGATATTAAAATTTGTTCAATGAAAGAGAAGATTCTTAGTCACTAGGTTACAAATATGACTATTTTTTTGAATATGTAACTATGTATATAGTTTCGGCACCTACACTGTGGTTTCGGTTTGATAAAGGCCTATTCAAAATCTTGAACAACAATTTTCCATCGTCATCTAAAAGATCTAGGCAATCATTTTTCTTCACTTCATTCGTATTTGTAATGTAATTTTTATCTTTCACGTACTTTTGTTTTGTACAGGATGATTAAAAATGTAGTCAATCCCACATTAATGTGGCAACTAGATACGTGCTTGGCTTCTATTATAGGGAGCAAATCGAATGAACATCTTTAAAATTTTGCTGTGTATTTGTATCATTATCTTCTCTTCGTAGAATTCTGTTTCATATAGCCTAACACCAGCGTTTTCTAATTTCGAAGTACTAGGCAATTACGTTTTGCCTTACAAGTTCAAATTTTGTGCAATGTTTATATCAATTCTTAGTTATACTATATCTGGTTTTTAGTTTGAGTTCTGACTTGATTTGATGGTTTCTAATTATTGAGTCTGTCCTCCATACGGCTCTGCTTCACAATACACCAATCTAATTAATTAAAAGCCCGAGTAAAAGCATATAAAAATTAAAGTGCCCAAATTATTATATTCTCTTTGTGGCAGCAATGCAAACCTGCAAAAAAATATAACTCGTTATTAGTGTTTGTAAAAAAAAAGAGTGTAGATGCACGTATTTTTATATCACACACAGACTTATCTTAACAAAAACTAATAACGAAATTGTTTGCTGGTTCTAAATCTGTGCCACTATTTATTGTATGCTTTTTCGGGGAATGGAGTAAAGTTCGAGATTTATATGTCAGTTTCTTATCACCCTGTTATATTATCATCTTCAAATATAAATCATTAGTTTCGTCTCTTCTCTATCATTTTCTTAATCTTTGTAGACTTGGTCATACATAAACTGATAATTTCAAGTATGATATATTTAAATTTTTGCCTGTTACCAAATGTTTTTTTATTCGCGTCGCGTGTGTAATATCCACAAAATGATGAGCAGAACAAAAAAAAAAAAAAGAAACAACCTATTATCCATCCATCCGTATATTCATTATAAGTAGAAAAAAATATCCAGTTTTTAGTTGCAGTTTATCATCTGACTCCGACGCGATCGTAGGCGTAAAGGTACCTGCGCTCAAAGACATATGTATTTTATAAGTCTTGTTTACAATTCTAAATAACAAAAAGGTTATTTAAATCTGTTTTCTTGTGATATATCTTTTCGCTAGAAAATTAGTTGTTAATTAACCGTTAGTTACGTGAAAGGTTTCTAGAAAAAAAATAAATAAATAATTTCACTAGAAGAATATTGATCGCGCGAAAATAAAAAACATGAATAATTATTCAGTATTAATTATTAGTATTGTTCTATTCGGATTTATATTTGATAATTCGAATTGTTCAAATGGTTCAAAAAAATATAATCGATATTTAGCACATATTTTTAATAAATATGGTACCGGAGGATCAATGTCTTTTGAGGTATGTATTATTTGTTATTTCCGATTATTCTTTTTATATTAGTGAATAAATTAATTTTGTTAAACAATGGAATTCTATAAGGCGACAGTGACTATCTATTACCTTACTGATTTTCAAAATATGACTAGACTACTTAGAATACCACCTAAACAATTAATTTAATAACTGTCACCTCAAATCTATCGTTTTTAAACAACAAATTGCCTTACGTGATAGTATAATTGTTGTTCTATAAAATCTCACTATACCAGTGATCTGCAACCTTTTGTGACGCACAGCGCACCTAAGTACTTTGCAGAATTTAGTGGCTAATACAAAAAATATAATAATTACAAAATACATGATACGTGATAGAACTTCCGATAGGGATACCTGTCGATCCGAGCTGTCATTCTCACAACTCTTTAATTTTTATGTTCTGTATAGCCTGAAAAATAATCATGAATAAACTGACTCTTGAAGAAAGATCAAGAACTATCCAAATTTACTTTTAAAATCGGTCCCGTTATTTTATCGGAAATTGTGTTCAGTGTCGAGGCTCATTTTTGGCTTAATGGGTTTGTTAATAAGCAAAATTATCCCTTCTGGAGTATGACCAATCCAGAAGAGACCCGAGAGATCCTATTACATCCAGAAAATGAGGTTTACATGCTTTTGGCATCATTGGTTCTTATTGCTTATTTAAATGAGGCACGATCGTGTGTTATGGTCAATTAGATCGTTACCGGATCATGATCAATGAATATTTGTTTGAAGATATGAATGATATTGATCCTGCCGAGATGTGGTTTCAGCACTTGACTGAAAAACAGAAAATATAAAATAAAAGGTCAGTCCCCAGTCATTTCTCAATTCGAAAAATTCCTCTTAAACATAAAGAGAAAGTAGTTCTGTAGAATTTTTGCCATATGCTGCAAAATTGTATTCCAATTGTATTCCTTCATGTTAATTGGTAAAAGTATTCGTAAAATTTCTGTTGCAGCAATTTTAGATGTTATCGAGCCAAATCCAATATGCTTTGCTTGTTTGCTATAGTTGCCAGGTCGATTCTTTGGTACATCTCTAATGAATCTGCGCGTAACTTCGTTTGTCAAAGTTTGTCAAGTTTAATTTCGACATTGCATCATCTCGCAGCACATCGATTGCGGAGCTCTGCATTAGACTTAAACGTAGTTCTTATTAGTCTGATGAAATTATAATTTCTTTAAGCGTGTAGCTTAAATTACGAAATTTCAAAAATTTGAAGTATTCAACAACAAGAAATTGGAATTACAAATTACAAAATAGTACTGCTTATTTTGAATTAAAAAATAATAATATTTAAATCAAAAATTTACAGTACAGAGATTTTTATTTATTATTTATTTAAAGCTGTTTAATAAAATTGTTTTTATTTTGATTTACACATCATGTGGAAAAAATTATAACAAAAAATGGAACATAAATGATAGTAAAATATTGACTTGACTAATATAAGGAAAAAGTTCATGAATAATATCGGAAACAAATTACTTACATGAAAATATTTCAATTAGTTTGTTTGTTATAAGAAATTTGAACTGTTTTTTCGGGGTTTTATTATAATTCACCTTCAAATGATAAATAAATTTACATCAGATCAGTTTTAAGAAATTTGGGGTCTAATCTTTAAGTATACAATAGTAATTAACTTAATTAAGTTTCCTATAACCGAATTCAAATTAATTTATAAACGTCTTTTGCTACATAAACACATGTATTGGTATATCTAACAAAGCAAACCTCTTCTGAAGATATGATTGATTTGTAATCCCAAACATGCTCCGAAAATTTTGTTTTACCAACTTGATCATAAATATATCTCCAAAATGTATAATAAGTAGAGAAATCTTTATGACTGTTTAAAGTTTTTATTATATGAGTTGTCATAAAATACATACACAAAGTTTTTGGAAACGTATGATGTTATTTATGACAATAACAAATTTTGGTGTCAGTGCGAAATTCGTTACAAAATATGTATTTACATGTCTGTACTTATTTTATAAAAATTCAAATATATTACTAATTAAAAATGATGGTCAAACATCTGATATTCCGTTGTGATGTAAAATATCTATGACCACATACAACTTATGATCTTTTTTTATGACTGCCTTAAGTTATGACCCAAGTAACAATGAAATACTTAAAACCATTTTTGCTAAATCATAATACAGTAATAGCTAACTAAGCTGTAATAGCGTTGTGGTAGATATGTTATTTGGGGAACGTGTCAGATATACGATTTTAACGTCAATTATGACTGTCATAACTTCTTATGACTGTTCCCAGAATAGCACTGTCAGTATACAAATTGATGAGAATGACTGAATTCGAACAATGAAAACTAGAAAACATACTTTCCATGGGTTATGTAGACTTAAATAATAACTACATAATGTCGATTTCATACGAAGAGTAGCAAAACATATTTATTGTGATTTTGCCGAAACATTATATCATTTCTTACTACATATTATTATATTGTATATATTTTAATTTTTTTTAATGGTCTGCTTAACAAATACTGATTTTAATGGTTCAGAAAGCGATTTAATTAAAAAATCTGTAATATAATTTGATAACAGAATTTATTCAAGTTAGAATATAACTAAAAATTCTTGAGTAGGTACTGTAAGTGCTTTAAAATTTTTAACAGTTTATTGTTTGTTACAAATGTAAGTTTGAACTAGGGCATAAAAGATTCAAAAGTAAAAAGTTTGCTGACTATTTTGCAAGACAATGTTCGAAATCTTGTTCATAGGATAATAGCCGTTCTGCGAAACTTCGAAAAGTCACCAAGAATAAGAATTTGCCAAATGGTAGCTAAACAACTAATGACAATGTCAACAAAATGAGGACAGCTAAGAGTGCCATTTGCCTATAGTATTCGTCTCTTTTGTCAAGAGATACAATTTGAGAACTTATCGCGCTATATCATGTTATAATCAGGAGTGGAATCGTATAATTCGATTGGGACTAAGTCGAATCGAAAGTGTATTCCGATTGCTATGCTTTTTCGATTTGGGTCGAATCGATTCCACTCCAGGTTTTTGAAAATATGTTCGATCCAATTTAAGTTATATTAAATGTAGTTATCACTCATAAATTTGAAGCAAGAGCTATGTTTCACAGCAACATCCGCAGCGGCCTACCTTGTCGATTTCTTAGTAATATAGATCTTATGACAAATAATTTAACTTAATATCAGGGCCTAAAAATTGTCTAATCACTTAGCCATGTCTGATGTATACAAGATCCATTCTACTTTCGCAAGAACAACTGCAGAGTATAAACAGATAGTCAAATGGGTTGGGAAATAATAAAACTTTCCTACATATGTAGGCTTATTTATTTTATATATTTTAAAAATATTACGTATCAAAAAAAGTATAAATCAGTTTTTTTACAATTTATGATTTCCTATATCTTAATTGGAATCATTTCATATCACATCGCAAAAAAAGAAAAACAAATTAATCTTTTTAATAAACAACTCCAAGCTTTCTCCAAGAATTTACAATAAAACACGTAAAAATATCATCTATTTAATAAGAAACTGTTTCATGACAAAAAAAGAAAATATTATATTTATATAAAAATTTCATATTAAATGATAAAAGTCTTGTCTTAAATATGTCCACATTACGCGATGATAAGAAACTGTAATTTCCTTAGTTCACGCACATATCACATAGTTTTTCTTTTGTTTTGAATATTTTTAATTAAAATATAAAATTAAAAATATACAAATATTTACTTTTCTTTATCAAATTTAATTTTATATTTTCTTTTTCTTTTTTTTCTAGGGTCTTGAACATCTAATGCACAATTTAGGTTTAGGTGGTTTAGAATTTAATCGAACTCATACAATTGATGAACATCATCCAAATGGTTATAAAATTCCAGAATTTACAAATGAAGAAGATCAAGAAATGATCAATGATATTGATCAAGAAAATTCATTAAATAAATCACCAAATATTGTAATAAAATTAGATAATCTTAAAGAAAATCTTGATACAATAAAATATAACAATAAAAATGATCTTCAAATAATCGAAGATGATAATTTAATACCTTCAACAATATCGGATATACCTTATGATAATATTCAAATAATAGAACAATCGAAAGAATTTGGTTTTAAGGAAATGCATGATCCAAAACATCGTCATCCACGACATCATGGTATGTTTATAGTTTTCATGTTTGATCTGTGATCTTCTCTCAAGAAAAACGAACATAAAGTAGGACTCACATTGATCAATTTTCCATCAGCTTTTGAGCAACTGATAGAAAATTGATCAGTGTGAATGTAAAAACTGATGGTTTGTCAGGCTTTCTATCAAACACGACTGATCAATGTGAGACCTACTTAAGTCGATTTTAAAAATTTTTTGTAGGAGCATAATCTATTTAATTGAAATTTATGAATAAAATTGATGGATACTTTGATTTAGCTCTACTTATTAAACAAATAAATACTATATAGTTGTTTCCTAAGTAAAGTGATCTAAAGTAAATTTTATTAGGCATGTTTAACGAAACAAATTCCGTCCAATTTTAGAAAACCAACTTTTGCTTGTTTCTCCTGGTACCACTTATATAACTGAATATAGTATTAAACATATAAATAAAATATTATTCAATTTGCATAAGTAATTTTGTTAGAAAACTTATTTTATGTAAAAAAAAAAACAATTAGAAAATTAACCGCAATTTATAATCTTCAAAGTTATTTAGTTCAATGCAAATGCTTACGCATATTTAACATAAAAATATTTTATAAAGGAAGCTGTTAATACATAATTTAACCTAATATAAAGCATTTAAATACTTAAAAGAGTAGAATTTTATAATTTTAAGTGAGTTTTAATAAATAATTCATTTTTTCTTAGAAACATAATACGTATGTAAGCAATTGAAATGTATGATAGTTTCGAATTAAATTGTAATGTTATTAACGATATAAAAGGCTAAGGATATCATCTTAAATGAAAAAATATAAATCCAGGTAATGTCCCATAGCTTCGGGCCATTGAAAAATATTGGGTTTTAGTGAGAAATATCTTAAAAAAGGAAGGGTAGTCACCAAAACTACTAGCCAAATTTTCGTGATAATGAACTTCGGGTGTTACAAAACTGACCAACGAAATTAGGCAAAATACTCTGAGATCTGTGCAGCAAAAAATTCGAATATTTAGTCAGCAAACAATTAAAAAAGAATATTAATCTTATTACGCTTTACTTCAAGCTTTAGGTTAAAAATAAAAGTTGGAAAAAAAAACTTAACTGGCTTAAATAATTCTTTGTGGCTATTTGAAAAGAGTGCAGAACATAATGAGACACTATTTACTTGAAAACGTCGTGATTTTATTGTCTGTAGATAAACTTATATTACTTATCTAATGAGGAAATTTTACATTCAAATAAATGATTTTCAAAGAAGCAAGAAACAGGTTTCATAAATATTTAAATTTGTACTTAAAATTAAATCCAGCTGCATCTTTAATAATAAAAATTACACAATTTGTCTAAGATGATATCATATTATTAATAAGATTAAGTTTATGTGCTTGCTTTTCATTGCATTAAATGATATATGTTTTTTTAATTACTATTTCTAAATAGCTGATCAAAATCCTGAATCTCAAAATAAATGTCTATCACCGGAATCTATATTGAAATTAACTGGCGATTTAGATCAATTTGAAACTGATATGGATTCAATGGAAGCTGTATTTCAAGGATCATTTAAGATAACACCGAAAATTTTTATGAAAATGTGCCCAGCACTTTTAGTACAAATTGATATGGACGCTTGTGTTCGTGCAATTGAACCCGAACATAAATTAGACGCAACTGAATATACATTTGGTAAATTATTGTTTAAAATTGTTTGCCTATAAAAAAAATATGTTTTAACTATATTTATTCAATTTTAGCATGGATATATGCTTCAATTGCGATCTTCATCATATCATGTTGTGGTTTAATTGGTGTCGTAATTGTACCATTAACGAAATCAATGGCATATGAAGAAATTCTAAAATTCTTAGTTGCTGTAGCTGTTGGAACATTATGTGGTGACGCTTTAATGCATTTATTACCGCATGCACTTATTGAACATGATAAAAAACCAATACGAAATGAAGATGAATCACATCATGATAATAATGCAATTTGGTTATGTGCTTGTGCCTTTTTAACGGCAGTTTTTATGTATTCTTTAGAAACTCTATTACCATTAATTAAAGGTGCATCAACTCATTCACATCATGATCATTCACAACATCATAATTTACCATCTCCAATGAAATCAACAACAAATTCAACAAATATCAATATGGAAGCTATACCAAAATCTGATAATGATAAAGAACGTGAACTTAATATAATGTTAGATGAAGAAAAATTAGATAAAAAAGGCAAAAATGCACCCTTAAGTCCTGTTGCATTCATGGTCATCTTGGGAGATGGTTTACATAATTTAACTGATGGTTTAGCTATTGGCGCAGCATTTGTTAGTGATCCTGTAACTGGTATGGCAACTGCTTTAGCTGTACTTTGTCATGAATTACCACATGAACTTGGAGATTTTGCTTTGTTACTTAAAACGGGTGTCAATATTAACAGAGCAATATTTTTAAATATAGTTTCATCCATTCTCAGTTTTATGGGAATGGCAATTGGTTTAATTGTTGCAGGAATGCATACAGATATGGTTCGATGGATTTATGCCGGTACAGCAGGTTCATTTCTGTATATTGCTTTAGCAGATTTAATTCCAGAAATGGGACGTGATAGCAAAAAAGATGTAAAAAATTGTTTAATACAAATTTTTGGAATTTTAGTTGGTGGTGGAATTATGATGTTAATTGCATTAAATGAAGATCAAATCAGGTCAATATTTGAATAAAATTCCTATATAGTCAAATGGAAAAGGATCAATGTTATTTTCATAAGATAAATCGAATAAATATATTATTTTTGTTACTGTTTTTAATTCATATTATTTTACTATTTAAAAATAATTAAATGAAGATTTTAAAAATTCTTCATCGAATATCATTGTTAGGACAATCGGAAATATGCATTTGCACATTTTTTGGTTTGCATCTTAATCCAGGACGAATGGGCAAAAAGTATATTTTAATATCCACTTCAAAGGACACATATTTGAATGGCATATTTTATTTTATTTTAACTTTAAAAAATTTTTCTTTCTCTACGAATGTTTTTTGTTAGAAAAATTATATTTTTAATTAGCATATTTTGATTTTTACATTTTTAATACTTAAAAAAAATAGTTTAAGCACCTAAAACGAATTTTTTAAAGCAGCTTTTTGATTGCCCTTATCATATCGTTTGTAATCATATGAAATTTCAAAGAATTACTACCCTTTAAAAATAAATTAGAATTGTCCTAACTATTAGGTATTAAAACATTTACACATTATTTTTTAAATCCCAAAGTTTTGCACTATTCGAATTATAAACTAAAAAATGCCAATCAAAATTAAAGTTTGATTAAATATTTGATGCCTTCTTTTCTTCTTGACATGTTCTTATATCGTATAAAAATTACAAAAAAGAATTACACTAAAAAGTTTGAACTTGCTTACCTTAAGCACGTACCTTGGGTATATTTTGGTAAACCCGACCGATGTCTAAATAACCCACACATTAGGATATAATGTTTCTTTTAAAATGTCATAAAATTTATATGAGATATGGATTAAAAACTGTACTCAAATTTTACAAATTTCTCAAAATGACTCCCAATAAAGCAACATTAGTTCAATTTCTAGAATTTCTATAAAGGTAAAAGAAATACATTTTATTATTTAGGGATTTATTTTGTTAAATTGAGATTACCAAGAATTGTTTTAGTTAAAACGAATGTCGACTAATTGCAAAAGAAGGAGTTTCCTGTTTTATTGATATATAATAAATTGTGTTCATTTAATTTTTGCCAGACAATCATAAAATCTTAACCAATTTTCAAATATAATTATGTACTAATCCTTGGAGACAGAAAAATATTAGGATTTTTAAATATCTTCAAATTTAATGATGAAGTATATTTTGAATTCACATAGAATTCTATTTCTATTTCAAAACATAATTTTGGAATCAAATTATTTTGGTGTAGTTTCTTATTTAATTTAATTTTAATAATTCCAACTGTATGCATTGAAAAATTTAACTTTGTTATCCGACTCTAAAAAGTACTAAGTGATTGATATTATCCACTCTTTTGTTAAATATATAAAAGAAAATATAATTTTTTTTACCTTAAACCCAATTCAATGAAAATAAATTATAAGTATGTAGAAGCAATATTGAAATTTTATTATAATTAAAATTAAAAGTTCAATGGAAATGCAAAAGATGTACTGAAATTTTCTTGATGAACCGAATACCATCGATTCTCTTCATATCTATATATACCTTCCTTGGCAACACAATATAAATGGTCACAAACATTTACTAATGTTGATCTAAAATTAAGATAATTAAGAAAAATGTATTTATTGTATAAAAATGAATAAGAAAAAAAGTTACCCAGGTGCATCTCCTATACTATTCCAACAATTGCGTCTCGTATCGAACAATTCAGTGCCATTTTTATTTTTGCTTGCAAAATAAAGATCATTACCAATCGACACCAATGAACCGGGACCATTGGCATCTAGCATACATGGTAAATTGATCCATTTCCCTTCTCTTGGATCAAATGATTCCGCTGATTTTATATCATCTTCCCCACCGCATACATAAATTCGTTGATCCTTTATTGCAACTCCATGTGAATATCGTCTTGAATTCATAAATGATTGTGAAGCTAATTGTAAAGTTTGGAAATCATATTTTTTAACTTCTTTCAAAGCAGTTTGATAATATCCTCCAATTATATATAAAGAATCATTCAAAACATTTGCTGTATGATATTCCCGATTAATATCAAAATCAATATCCTTCCATGAATCCTCCATAATATCATAAACATGAAATTTTCTTAAGTAAAGTTCAGTAAATGCATTCAATGCGATATTGGTTCTTCTACAACCACCGGTTAAATAAATACAATTTTGATACTTTACTGGGTAAAATCGCTTCGAATCAGGACGTTCAGTAATAGCATGACATTCAGAATTTACAATATCATAGTAATGACATTGACGTTGGGTATTTGCATCACAAATAAAAAGATTTCTACCATAATTTAAAACATTTGTTGCTGTAAAATTGAAATTTTTCACTAGCCATTTTGAACAAGAAATATCATCCAACAAAGTAGGTTCATTTAATATAGATGTTTTAAAAAAATCTTTACTAATATATTTATGATTAACACTATTCAATAATAATCCTAGTTGTTTCTTTCTATCAGTCAAATCATGTTTAACCCAATGGAGTAAGGCTAATAAATTGGTGTCCTCAAATATTGATATATTATCTGAATCTAACAATTTTTCGATCTGTAATCGTATGATCAAATATAAATTGAAAAAGAAAAAATAATAATAATTGAAAAAATTAATAGTTACATTTTCATTTGATAATTCCAAAAATGATTGCGTTTTCATAATTTCTTCTAAATTTTTTAAAACAACTTTCTTTGATTCGTATTCCAATTGATGACAATTGAATAGAGCTTTAAAAAAAAAAAAGGAAGATTATTACTACATATTTATCTTATTTCTAGTAAATTCTCATTGTTACAAGCAAATTTGAAGATTTCTAAACAATTTCCATCATTTAAAATCATCTCAATATATTCGGCACATTTATCTTTCACCCAAATAAGTTGGAGTAAATTGGCTGATTGTAAAACTTCCCAAACATTATTTAAGTTTATTGTTAAAACTCCCGTGTACATATAATTGAGAATAGTTTTCATTGATTCAGGACACATCTCCTTCATTTCAATTTCACATTTATTCTTTTCCAAAAATTCACCTAAAAATAAGAAAATAATATTTGAATTAATTTTCATTCACTACAATTCTGAAGATGCGAGAATAAAATTGTATTATAGACGAGGTCAACTCCTGATATATTTCGAAAGCCGTGAAGATGCACCACCTTTCGTCGTTAATCTAATTTTGTAAGTTATATATTTAAAAAAACGTTATTATTATTATTCACCTAGCAAGACAGCTTTGAAGTACTCGCAAGATGCGAGTAATACGCAACGATGAACCGGGAAGGATTCCGTATTAACTTTAATAGTGAAATCGCAAAGCTTCATATATAAATGATAAAATAAATTCATTATTAACTTAATTTATTATTTATTATTTTTAATTTTTATAAAATTACTGTTGTAGTTTCTCGCTGATCATTTAATCCGACGAGAAGACTAGATGCGCAACAATCATTTTTGAAATCCTTTTCCTTTGTCATAATTTCTCCAATTTGTGATTTATCAATTTTGTACATAAAAATACGTTTCTTTTTAATAAATAAATATATGAATTTAATTTACTTTAATTTAATTGCATTTAACACAATTAACTTGTTGAAAATTTTTTTCACAACTTAAATTTGACAGATTTGTTGCGGTATTCTAGGAACGTAATTTAACAAATTTAGCCCTAGAACGAAAGAGATACATTAAAGATATCGGATCCCTCATTATCAAAATTATGCCATAAAAATGGTCATTATTTTATCTTCTGGCTCGCTTACCCTTACACCAAACCATTTAAGGCTAAGTTATCCAATTTTCAGAAATAACGACTCACCGCTGCTCAACTAATGTGATTTAATAATTTAAATTGGCTTTCTCTCATTGTGTTGTTTTTATTTTTCATACAATTAAAGCCCAAGTTTTATATTCACCTCTTCAAGGTAGGTAAATGTAAAAAGGTATGTGCAATAATTAGTTCATTAGCACTGTATGCGTGCGAAAATTTACACCAGCAGGTAAAAATAATTATAATCAGGTAAAGGATTTTAACAGTAAACAAATCCGTTTTTGTATATTTAATCATATTTTGTTTTTACGACAGATTTCTTAAATATAAAATATACCTGTGTAAAAGTGCTTTTATTACACTATCGGTTAAATTATACATAATTATACGAGTTCTAGGAATGATCGGCACTTAATTTAAATATTCCCTAATGACATGGTTCTAGGACGTTTCATTCCTTGATGGAGGGAGGGATATACCAAATATGGCATACGCTAAAAGGAAATCGGTACTATAAATAGTCCTGGCAGTTACAAAATTTTTCATTCGGTCTCAAACTTTTGGCTCTCAAAGTTATTTAAGGAAAATATTTAATTTTTATACATTTTATTTGAAATATTGTGTGAAATAAAATTCAAAATGTCTCAGATTTTCGAGATTAGAGATAGAAGCTACTTTTCGAGTGTTTTCACCCGTTTGAATGAACAACGTTCATCAGGAACGGTAATTTTGATAAAAAATTTTAATAAACTATCTAAAATTAATAAATTTCAATTTATTTTTAGTTATGTGATTTCACCATTAAAGTTAGTAACGTGTCCTTTCGGGTACATCGTTGCGTTTTACTGGCAACTTGTGATTATTTTAATACACTGCTTTTGGGTAAATGAAAAATAAATTAATAATAAAATAAAAAAAAAAAACGGTGATAATAATATAATTATTTTTGTTTTAGGTGAATTTATGGAAAAAACTAGATGTGAAATTGAAATGAAAGAAATGTGTCCCGATGCAATGGGAGTAGTCCTTGATTTTTTATATACCGGCATTTTAAGATTACAATTGGAGAATGCTTGTGAAATTCTATATACCGCCGATTTTCTTCAACTTTTTTGGTTAAAAGATCAATGCGCTGAATATCTTGAGAAGAATATAGATGAGGAAAATTGTTTGGAACTCTTTAAATTGGCTGGTAATTCAAATATTTATTTTATCAGTAAATATATAATTGATAATTATGTTTTTCTTTTTCTTTTTATTATTAATATTAGTTATGTACAATTGTGAGAGTTTGGAAAAAGAGACGAAAAAAATGGTACTAGAAAATTTGGGTGAAATTATGAAAACTAAATCTTTTCTGGAATTATCAAATGATCATGTAAGAATAAGTTTCTCAAAAAAAAATGTTTTAATATTAAATCCTTGTTTTTTTGAATTACAGATTGACAATCTATTACAATCCAGTACATCAATCAATGAGAACACCAATTTATTGGCGTTACTAAACTGGGTAAAACATGATGAAACTAATAGAAAACCAGGCTTGAGATTATTATTGTCTCATATTAATCCGAAACATATTAGCAAAAAATTTTTTGGAACGCATTTATTGAATGAACCAATGATGGAAGATGCATCTTGTTCAAGATGGCTTTTAAGAAATTTTAATTTCATCGCAACAAATGCTTTAAATTATGGTAGAAATATATTTCTTTGCTACTCAAATATTCGACGACAATGTCAATTTTATGATGTAGTAAATGCCGAGTATAATTTCATAGCGGATCGCCCAGAAGTTCAACATTTTTATCCAGTAAAATATAAAAATTATATTTGTTTAACAGGCGGTGTAATTCCGGCCACATATAGTTTAGGCCAATTAAATTATACAGGAGTTCTTCATAGTTACGATGCTCATGAGAATAGATGGAAGGAATTGTTTTGTGCTATTAATGGATATCGTCATGTTGCGTGCACTTTAAATGATAAACTGTATATGTCAGGAGGTTATGATAACATGAATGAAATTAAAATTTATGATATGAACTTTTTAAGATTGATTTCACAAACATCTATGACTACCGAACGTTATTCACATAGCATTGCAGTGAATGGTAAGTAAATCAATTAATTACCTTTAATTGGAAATACCGTTGATTCTATAGAATTTAGAAATAATTAATATTTATTTATATTGCAGGTCAAAGAATTTATATGTGTGGTGGACGAGATAATTTAAATTCAACTGAATCTTATGATCCCAGAGAAGGAGGACAATGTTTACGTTTACGATCGATGAACAATGCCAGGTATTTAAACCTTGAAAAAATAAAATAAATATATAAAATAAATAAATATATAATAATAATAAAATAATGTTCATGGAATAATTTCCAGCGGTTCTGGTTGTCTTGTGGCACTCGCTGATGATCTATATTTTACGAGTAAATCTAGTAATAGAACAGAAAGATATGACATAAGAACCAATTCTTGGGAGATCATAGAAAATGCGCCAGGGTAATTTTATTCTTTATTTAATATTCATATATACATATTAATATACATTTATCTATTCTGATAATTCTAGGAATTCCGCAGCTTTAGTAAACGTTTGTGAAAAGTTGTACTGTTTCAGCAATGACGGCGTTTTTTCCTATGATCAGATAAAATGGAATTTAATTCATAGAGGAAAGATGAATCCAACTTTTGCAATTCCATTCAACTTTTAATTTATTTTTTAACAACTCAAGTTTGTATTAGATATAAGAATTATATTAAATATTAAGTACATGTTACATGTTAAGTCATATTAATACATGTGATACGGAATGAATTATTCTAAAGATTAATGATATATGTATTCGTTGTCCGTTATCAGTAGATCTCTCCAAGTTTTACAATTCCATTCAACTTTTAATCTATTTTTTAACAACTCAAATTTGTATTATTAGTTATAAGAATTACAATATTAAATATTAAAGTTTTTCAGAATATAAAAATTATTTTCTATTTATCGTCCTTCCCTCAATGCTGTTTTCCGCCATTTTAAACTATAGAATTTTTAACGGTTAACGGATATCGCTACGTATACATGAAGGGACGAAAGATCGTGATTGTACTAAAATGAGGAATCGCGTTTATAGATACAGAGGGTTAAAATATCGAGTCAAAATGTAGTCGAGAACACAGAAATGTTTTACCAAGAAAATCGTGACTGCAAAACAACAAATAAATGCCGTAAATTCAGTCAACCCAATTTAGCGTATACATTCAATTTAACTAAGTTTCAATCTAGTTTGAACTCTCCCCATGAATACGTGGTAATATTCTTTCAAAATACTGTCAAAAAATACCGTTTTCGGAGAAAATTGCATGTCATAAAAAAATTCTACTAAGTCGACTCGGAAAAAAATGAATTTATATTTAGTTTATCTGAAACTCTCCAAAGTGTAGGTTGCAGGTGATTTTATTCCGGAAATGTTTAAATTCTTGGTAATTATTTTCATGTTAATTTAAAACTAAACTGATGGCATTAAACAATTATATAATTATGTTTGGTATATTTTTAGCTGACGTTTGGCGCGGGTGTTTACGCCGGGATGTACATCTCTCAAAATTATGAGGTAAAAATGCAATCTCTTTGTTTATCTTTAAGTTTTTTTTTTTCTCCACCAACAGGTTCCAAGAGTTGATGAACCATCCAAAATTATTGATAAAATTTCAGAATTTGCCGATTCGCATAAAAAGAAATAGTTTAATTGGTAAATTTTCCCTAAAAAAAAAAAAAATACGATATCCTAGAAATGAATTTTAGTTAAAAATATAGAAATAAATTTTAAGAGAAACAAAAATTATTATGTGTATAAAGTTGGCGGCCGAGTTCTTCTTCCAAAATTGAAAGGAAATTAAATTAAGCTCTTGCGTTTATTTAAACCGTGTACATTTTATACTTTTAAAAATGCAAGGAATGAAAATTTCAAAATTTTATATTTTCTTTTTGCTTATAGAAAGTATTATAAAATAATAATTTAAAAAGAAATATATTCAATTTAAGAAATTTTAACATTTCTCAAATGTTTTATTGTATCAACATAAAATTGAATTAACTAACAAAATTTTATTTTTAAATGAATGAAATTCCGCCACCATAATATTCTAATCTGGTTTGTGGTTCAACGAATGCCAGCCAATCTGAGGCATGTGTCGGTAGAAGGCCCATACTTTGGCATTTATACAATGCTAAAGCAATATTTGCTAGATTTCCAAGGAAAAATGTTAATTTTTGGCCACCACCTTGGGAACCTTCGCCCAATTTCGAAGTAGTTTGTGATTGAAACATTGCTTTAATTGGCCGTATTAACATCATTCCGACCATCATTATTGGAAATATAGATATCGAATTACCGGACATATACATAATAAGAAGATTCATTGGTAACTAGAATTAAAAATTCATAAAACATTAAAAGTATTTTGTTGTTGGAAATATTTTTTTACTTGTTTAATCGGTCCCAAAGCAATATCCCATGATTTCTTTATCATTAAATGATGATCTTTCACAACTTCTGTGTGACTTTGAGCTACCGATGGATTATATCCAGGTGGTGAAGGAATGTCGGAGTTTTTGCTTTAGGAAAAAAGGGAAAATTATTAAAATTCCAAAATCAATTAAAACCATTTTTTCAAATTACTTTGTATTAAAATCTAATGACCATTTAAATTTTTTTGATGATTTTGTAGACATTTTCTGTATTTATCTTTTTCTGACTAGGAAATCTAAATGCTTTAAAAATTTAATTGATGACAGGAAAAATGAATTTACTTTTGACAGATTTTAACAAAAACAAAACGTGGTGTAAAAGAAATTCACCACAATTTTGAACTGTTTCAATTTCACAATAATTCTAAAAATTAAAATTCGAATTTTGGAATAAATTATTTATTACTTTTTCTGAAATTTTGCAATAAAAAATCCAACGCTATCAACTGTATTATTTATATTAGGTCCAAATCTTTGTACAAGATGCCTGTAAAAAAAACGTTAATATTAAATAAGTATTATATTTTCACTTTACCTCTCCTCTTCGCTTAATCCAGAGTTTTCTAACCCTGGTCCACCAAATATTGGAGTTGATTTAACCAATTCTAGTTCTGGAAATGTTTCTTTTGCCCATTTAACCATTCCCTCATTCTCAGCCTCTGTAATTGTACAAGTACTGTAAACTAAAGTGCCACCAGATTTCAGTAATCCAACAGCGGCTTTGAGCAATTTCCGTTGAATCGGTATAAAAGATTTTAACATTGTTGGATTTAAATCGGCGCGTATAAGCGGTCGATTTCCAAGAGCACTACACGGAGCATCTAAAAGTATTCGATCGAATGATTTTGATGCAAAGGGTGGACCTTTTCTAACATCCGATTGATTTTGTTCAGGTTTTAGCGATTTGGTGGAATCAAATGCAAAACAATGAACACAATTAACTTCAAATAATTTCAACTTTTTCCGAACTAATTCAATTTTTGATTCGGTTTTATCAAGTGCAATAATAATGCCGATATCGTTCATCAATTCTGCTAAATGTGTGGTTTTATTGCCAGGGGCTGAGCACATATCAAGAACCGTTTCTCCTGGTCGACAATCCAAAATTCGTGAACAAATAATTGATGGAAAATTTTGTAAAAGCCCTTCTTTTGATGTTAAATCGCCCAACGAAGGAACTCCTGAAATTGCATGCAACATTTCTACAGCAATCCCTCTTTAAAAAATATATACATTTGTTTTTATTACAATCTCAAAAATCCTTTAAAATTAAATTACTCACTTCGGATTAATTTTATCACCAAAAAGTTCATATCTTTGCATTTTAACAATTCCAGTTCCAATAAAAATTTTAAACTCGGAATCATAACGAATATTGGTACCTTTTTTGCATTTCCCTAAATTATCAATAAAAACATTAACTTGTTCCTCTTTTTGAGTGCCTAAAATTAAGATTATTTTAAATGTTTTCAAATTAATTATTTCAAATGTAAACCAGATTGCATTCCAATAACTCCAGGGGCGAAAATATGGGCCCCACGTAGAATTGCAGCTCCGCAATTACTATCAACAATAATTTCTTTTAAGCCAATATCAGGTAATAAAATATTATTTTTATGATCATCAATACAAATGACTTCAGGAATTTCTGGAATTGTAAATATTTCGCATGGTTTTTTGTATTTAATAAAATATTCTTGTTCAATTTTCATTTTAAATGATTCCGTATTAGATTTTAATAAATTTACACGATACGATGTTGTTTTTGGGGTTAAATAAAGCCATACCAGTAAATTATTAATCTTGTCTGGTTCCTGAAAATATAAAAAGTATTTTTTAAAAAAAAAACATTCACCACATTCATTAGCCATTGAACTCAAATATTGTAGAAAAAGATAAAGCTACATTTCACCAATTCTAGTGGTGTAATTCAAGCGGACGTGTACAACAAGAACTAATGTCATTTTGACATATTCAACACGTCGTTTGTGATTTCCACATTCGCCACATTTTTTCTTCTCTGTGTTTTTTTTTTCAAATAACGATAAAAACTTCCATATAGTAATCAAATTTATTCGATTGTTCATTTCGATTGTTTACTTTAGAATACATCAATTGAATATACACTGCAATTGATAATATAACTTACATTCCGTTTAAACAATTGTGATTCAATTTCTGGATACTTAAAAAAAGGTTTTCGTATAGAATTATTCATTATTGAAATTTTAAACATATATATATTATTTTTTTCTTGGGTTTTTATTTATTCTTTCTTTTATTTTATATTTTTCAGAATTTTTCTACGAACTTCTTTTCGGTTTTTATCTCTTTCACACATTTTGTGAAAATCTTCCACGCATACACTGTTAAAACGCAAGTGGTGAAAATATAAAAAACGTATAAAAAAAAGAGAAGAAGGTGTGGAGAATTTTAAATTGTTTGGATGCGTATGACAGTCATTTTTGACGGATAGGATTTATTAATGTGGTGAGTTTTTCTTGTAGTCTACGAAAAAATAATTTTCAGTATTTTAAATATTTTGAACTGGTTTTAAAATATTCTTAATTAATATTTATGAATTAATTTTGAAATAATTTTTGCGAGATCAAAATATTCACTTTGTGTAATGGAAGTAAATGTTAAATGTTTTGTTGCAAATTTTGTAAACAAAATTTACTTTATATTTACTCATTTTTACGTGAAGCCCTAGAGAATTATTTGATCCATGATCTTACATGACCTTCCACCTTTAAGTGATGGTCAACCGATTGACAATCACTTGGCCTTTAAAAGATATTTTTTCTGCACGAATTTTATAAACTGCCTAATCTTTTTTATGAAAGAATTTTGTATTTCGTGCTACCAAAACAGGTGTCCATTTTTCTTTGTTTTCATTAATAATTTAATTTATTTTAATTTAATATATTAATCTTAATTCTTAAAGAAATTTTGATTTTAATTTTTACTTGAGGACCAAAACTATTCTTGTTTCTATTTCTACTTTATCAAATTTCAATGGAATTTCTAAATTTTATCCGTTTTTATGATTAATTTTTGAAATTACCGTAGAAACTTGAATTCCGAAAATCATTTGGAGAAATATTCTTTTTTATGTCTTTAATATATTGGAATTTTTTTTTCAAATGAAACGTAATTTCAAACTAATAAAAAGTGGAAAATATTTCAAGTTTGAAATGGAATGAGTTTTCAAAAGTTCCGCCAACATTGTCAAAATTTCACCTTAAGATAGAAATATTCACCACTTTTTTATATTTGTTGTTCCGCACGACGTGGCAGAATCGCGCTGTACAATTTCATTGCACACTCGTGTAAATCTGAAAAACATTTTGTAGAAATCTCAGCCATTTTAATTCAAACGTATTATTATTCTTATATTGTTCTTCTTGCATGTGTTATTTCTTTTTTTTTATTTTTTATTGCATGTGAAAAAAGGAGATTTTATGGTGAGTTCAATTTATAGAAAATTGTTTTTTAATAAATCGTTGATTTCGAAAATTTACATAAGTTTCCTTTTAATATCGTACTAATAAGAAAATTTCTTATTGAAAGTCGGCATCGGAATAAAATTTTCCATGAATTGGATGAGTAAATTCTGTATGCGCGCGTATGGTGAATAAAGAAAATCGTCAAAAACGAATTCATCCGGCGAATTTCTCCCACACATGTTTGTGTGTGTGTCTTTTTGTGTGGAGATTTTTAAAAAAAGAAGAACAAGAAGTAAGAAAATTTTCTTGTCTTTTTTCATTTTAAAAGAGTTGTGTGCTTAATTTTTAGTGAAATACGGAAAATATTTCATTTAGGAAAAAAACAAAACAATTTCGGGCGTTCTTATTAGATTTTCTACCATTGAAAAGGAAAAACAAGTGAAATTCTAATTGAGAAAAAAAATCGGAAAGAAAGCAAAAAAAACACGGGAGGAAATTAGTTTTTAAGTTTACGTATTTCTCGTGGAATTCAATTTTGTGCGGTTTGTGGTAGTTTTTTTTTTTATTAGTTTTTTGTGTGAAAAAAAAATTCATAAAACTAGAAAAGAAGAAAAAACAACGGACTTTGTGTGTTTATTGACCCGTTCACCTTTTTTTTTTTTATAATTGTTTTTCCTGCTTTAATTTTTCACAAAAAAAAGGAAAACAGATTAAGAAGTTGATGTTCTAGAAATAAAGAAAAAGATGTAAGTTTTCCAATAATTTTCCGTAATTTCTTTCTGTTTTTATAGTGTTTTTCCACCATTTCTCCACCCTCTTTTATGATTCAGCGAATTCGCGTTGTGTGGAAATATTTTTTATTAATTTTTAACGCCCTTTTTCTTTGCAAAGTAAGATTTCGGGTATTTTAGGAAAAATCCCTCAAACATTTCTCTTGGTTACAAGAAATTGTGATGTGGAAAACAATCTAAAGAAAAATTTTGGTTTACCACACAAAAATAGGATTTTTTATATAGAAAATAATTATTTTTCTTGTTAAAACATTTTTGGGAAATCTTTTTCCCCGAATTCCGATTACAAATGCAATTTTGATATTACTCTGATGCTGACTCAGCCATGAAAAACAGAAGAGTCTGCGGGGCAAAATTCATGATGACGAAGTCGTTGAATAAAAAAAGTAGTGACACCGTGTCGGTGTAAAAAGTTTGAGATTTTGTTAAATAAAATTTTGACCACTGATTCGTAACATAAAATTAAAGAAATTTCGCAAGTAAAACAATTCTCTTTTTTTTTTAATTAATTTGGTATTTATTCATTTATAATTAATTTTTTTCTTTCTTCTATTATACATTACTTTTTTTTGAGGTTATGTTCATTGAATTGCGATAAATTAATTAAAGCAAATAGACGTACTTTTCACTTAAATATTTTACTTTTTAATTCCTGTTAATTAATTACACTAATAAAATGTATTTGTGGATTTTGTTTGTGTTTACAAAAAAAATTCATTTTTTTTTATAATTATATTAAAAATTATTAAAAAAAATTGTTTCTTGTTAGAATAATTTTCCATTTATTTACGCTTTTGCAATCGTTGATTATTTTAAAAAAAATTATTTTTTTTTGCTTCGTTAATTTTTATGCTTTCTTTGTGAAAGTTTTATTTCTATTTTTGGAATTCATAATGGTAAAATTTAAACAAAAAAAAAAAAAAATGGGTTATTAGAATTCGAGAACAACATAAATTATTCAAAAATTAAAAAAAGATTTTAAAATTTTCTCTTAAAACTTTTTTTTTATTTGTCTTCGATGTAGATTTGTAGTAAATTGTATAATTTGTTAGGACACCCAAAATACAATTGTTCCGACGTTTCGTCTTTGTTTAATGGCTTTTTCAAGACGTATTTTTCACAATATCTGTAAACTCATGAGCAGCAGGGTAAAAACAATTAAAAATTGTATTTAAAATTCATTACAATTAACTGGCTTCGATTTTTTTTTTCTTTTTCTGATAACAAAATTGGTTTTTTTTTTATTATCTTAAATGCGACTCAAAAATTTGGCAAAGTTTCTTCTATTGAGTAAATATTTTTTTCAAATAAAACAAAAGAAAATTTATTTTGTGTTAGAAATTTGAAAACACAAAAAGTAAAATGATTTATTCAATTTGTACAAAATTTCCGTGTTTTATCATTTGCTCCAAGAGCAGAGCCAAAGTTTTACATGGAAAACAACAACAAAGCACTAACGGGGCCCATAGACGACAGACATTGTTGTCAACTTGTCATGTTGGTATCAATGTTGGTCGTCTGTGGGCATGTTGGTGGTTGGTATCTCATGTTGTCAACAATGTTGGATGTTTTGAAAAAATTTAGAAAACATCGGATGATATTCGGTGGGCGAAGTCTGATGTTGGTGATCATGTTGTATCGTCTGTAGAGAAGTTGACAACATGGTTGTCAACATCAGTTGTAAATTGAATTGTGCGCTGTGAACTTACTGACGATAAAAATATCTCGGAAGTGATGTTGACACCTTGGTTGCCAACATTTCGTTTCGTCTGTGGCAAAACCTGACAACAATGTCTGTCGTCTATGGGCCCCTTAAGCAGAACAGCTCGGATCCATGAATCCATTTTATTGTTGTTTTCAATGTTACAATCTTATTTTGCTCCGAAATGAGCAAGTGGTGAACTAAAACACAGCTAATGTGTTGCACCATAACAAAAATCTAATTGTAGAGTTATTGCCAAGCTCTTCCTCCTAAAATCTACCAAACCAACAAACAAACCATAACTGCTGACCGGTACTTAACCAACAAGATAAATAAAACTTATTCCTAGATAAAACTAAATAATTGAAAGTAAATTGATTGAAAATTATTTAAATTAAAAAGACACTAACAGTGTGTAGCACTGTGTAAACTTCGTTATTAAAAAAACGTTTCTATAATTTATATACAAGTATGATGCAAGTGATTCAGATCCAAAAATACAGCACTTTCTACCTAGGCACTTATAAGTTCCAGACGAGTTTTTAGCAAAAAAAAAGTTCCAATTTATCTGTGTGCTTTCCAGCAAATCAGAGGAATTCACGTTTAGAATATTAATTAGCGATATGTAATATTGATGATCATATAGAGAATGTCCAATTTTTGTATCATAAATTGATTTATCCAGAAGATTGGAATGACTTTTGAAGATTTATCTTTGATATATCTAGTTAATAAATTATGAAAGCAAATAAAATATTTCTCGATTTAATTTCTGCTTCGTTGCAAAAATTAATATGCAATTTAAAAAAAAAAAATATTAACAATCATTTTTATTAAATCATAATTTTTTTCTTTTTACAGATTATCTTTTTAAACCCACTTTGGAGTATTCATATTTCATTAATTTTTTGAATTCACTCCAAAAAAAAACAAAAAGGAAAAGTTTATAAAACAGTATAAATTGGGATTAATTAAAAATTCCTCAAAAAAAAAAAAACAATTATCATAAATTGATTTAAAGACATAACAAAAGAAGAAAAAAAAATTTAAAGAAAAAGCTACAACATTCTATCAACAAAATGGGAAACGTATTTGCAAATTTATTCAAAGGTCTATTCGGGAAAAAAGAAATGAGAATACTTATGGTTGGTTTAGATGCCGCTGGTAAAACCACAATTTTGTACAAACTCAAATTAGGTGAAATTGTTACAACGATACCTACAATTGGTAAATAAATCTTATTAAGTTTTAAAATATATATAAAAATATATGTTCTTTCTATTGTATCTTTTCTTTAATTCAGGTTTCAACGTCGAGACTGTAGAATACAAGAATATTAGCTTTACAGTATGGGACGTAGGCGGTCAAGATAAGATTCGGCCGTTATGGAGGCATTATTTCCAAAATACACAAGTACATAATATTTCTAAATAATTATTTTATGATTTTAATTTTTTGATTTGAAATTTTTATCAAACTAAATATATATATTTCTGTGATTTAGTTTTTATCAAAAATATTTCTTTACTGAAAGTATGAGAAATTTTGAAATGTTCTTTTGTGGAATAAGACTGTATTAAAGGTCCAAGCAAAATGACGGATTCACGACGCATTAAAATTTTGAATATACACGTTTTCAATTAGACTGACTACACAGAAGGCGACGGATCCACGATGTACTATTTTTAATATAATCTGAAAACCGAAAACCGAATAAGTGTCTTTTTAACTTGAAAGTTTTTGCAATTATCATACATGATGTAACAGTAAAGTTCCGTGACTGTTGTTATACAAATGATATTAAACCATATTTTTGTGCATCATTATGCAACAAAAACTAGATGATTTAATTCAAGATATTCTGGTCGAATTCAAAGCATCAAATATTGTAAAATTTCCAAATAAAAAGCACCAATAAAATTGCTTGACCTGTTTTAAAGAATTAAATCACAAATTTATATATAAAAAAAAAGATAAAATGATGATCCAAATAATGTTTCCCAGATTATTAATCATGATGATCAAATACAATTGTTTCAAGACGGGACTGAATATTATTTCTTCATCGATAGATTAAAAAGATGTCGAATGTTTACTAGAAGTTATTATCTATTCTTTTTTCTTCTTCCTCTCTATAGGGTCTTATATTTGTTGTCGACAGCAATGACAGAGAACGTATTGGTGAAGCCAGAGAAGAATTGATGCGAATGTTAGCAGAAGATGAACTCAGAGATGCAGTTTTACTTATATTCGCAAACAAACAGGTATGTTTCTCGTTTTTTTTTCTTTTTTCTTTTTTTAAGCATATAAGAAAAATCCTTGACAAATTATAAACTCAATTAAAATTGTACGATCCTATGGCAAGCACGATTTTAGTGGATTGCCTCATCTGACATTAGCTTATTAGCATTTCAATAAATCATTCACAGATTGTATAAATATGAACCGTAACTTTTTATGAATTATTGCAATTCTCTCGGGAGCTCGTGTTATGGTCAATCAGAAAATATAGATGACATTGATGATTGGATGTGGCTTAGACAGGAAAGTGCTACGTGCTATACAACGACAGAAACCACTGATTTTTTGAAATCACGATTTAGCGATAGTGTGATTTTGAGAAATATCCTTGTGAATTCGCCTTCAGGGTGTTATGATCTGACATCTCTCGAACCTTTTCTATTTGGTCAAGATTGTTCATGTTATTCGTGATATACGGCCGCCATTTATTGAAAATATAACCCAAAATTGGATTGACATTATGATCTTCGTCAAAAACAGTCACGTTGGCCATATGCCCAAAGTAATTTTTAAATATTAATGCCATGAATAGGTCTTTCGATAAAAATTTCTCTTTGAGTGAAAATTGTCCTGGTTATAAAGAAAAACAATACATACTGTTCTATTTGTATTTACTAAAATTTTTTTATACAAATTTCTTTTTCTTGCAGGATCTGCCAAATGCTATGAACGCAGCCGAAATAACTGACAAGTTAGGATTGCATTCACTGAGAAATCGCAACTGGTATATACAAGCAACGTGTGCAACAAGTGGTGATGGTTTATATGAGGGTCTCGATTGGTTGTCCAATCAACTAAAAAATGCCAATCGTTAAAAAAAAAGAATTATTAATATTAATAATAATAATAATAATAAATAATAATAATAAAAAAAAAAAACAAAAAACTTTTAATATTAATATATAAATATTAAAAATAAAAAAAAAAATGAATAAAAGGCAGAAAAGAAATTTAATTTGATTACAAAAAAAAAAAAGAAATAAGAAATAAAAAGTAAGGCAACAATTTGGAACAATATAATTTAAAACTTAAAACGAAAATCACAAAACATTCTTCAACACCATTTTTAAAAGAAAACAAAAAATAAATAAAAATTTAAGAAAACAACACTCCTCCACTACCCAAAACAATTATCCATCATCAAACAAAAAAAAAACGCAGCAGCCGCGGCATAATTTTCAAAAACAACAAAATCAACATGAAAAATAATTCAAATAAAAAACAAAGGGAAATTCTAAAACATTCACTTTTTATTTAAAGACCAACATCAAATCATAATTTCACGCTACTATCACCACAAATCCTTTTGCCGAATAATACATGATAGATATCCGAAGATATTCTAATAGGAACTGTTTTCTGGTATGTCACGTCGTTTGATTTGAATTCGCCTTAATGGAAGACTTAATTCGATCGATTGATTTATGTGAATCTACGCAACAATGTTTTATATCCTCCAAATTACGCGATATCAATTTTTTTCCGGTAAAATAAAACTGTGTTAAAAGAGTCGCACCACCAAATATACGAGTCATAGATCTTTCGATTGGTGGCAGGACTGTTTTTTGATAGATGGTGAATGACATTCGTGTTTAGTAAGGTTGGAACAAATTAGCATAAAAAGATTATGAATGATTCGTAAAGTTCAAGAAGCTTTTATAAAGAATTATCAGATTACATTATGGCAAGCTTTTTTAAGAGTCTAAAGGCTTCTAAAATAACTTGTCATAGGCCTCTATTATGAATGTCAATTCACAATTGATAGTTGATAGCCATCAACTAAATTGATACGTCGGTATTACGAATGTCAATCAGAGTCAATTTTATTGATAGCTGTCAACTGTTTCCAGCGACCGCAAATTTTTGGTTGATAGAGGAAAAAGGTGAAAATTTTTCAGTTTTTTATAGTGAGTTTTCTTTAAAATGTCGTCAATAGAATTATATTTTTATGATGAAGACACTACTTACTGGTGAAGAAAAAATGTTGTTAGTAATGAACAAAGCTCACAATTGCTTTTTTAAAAAAGTCAAAATGATTGCAGTCACAATGGTGGTGAACTATTTTATCAATCCATGTTCGTAATACCAAAAGTTGTTTCGGTTGTTAAATTTTATCAATTATCAATCGTTGATAATTGTCATTCATAATAAGGGCCATAAATTTTCTAATTGCTTAAATTTAGACCGCATATAAATAGTACCGCGTAAATTGGGGGTGGAGTGTGTACTTTTTTTTCTCAATCGTACTATTGTGTTGGATGTTTTCAATATTGATATTGAAGATATATTTAACAAACATCACACCGAGTTATCAATTCAGTCCTATCACTGTTTGAGATATCTATTTAGGCCAGAACGAACGGGTTTGTAAAATCTCCAAAGGATGATCCTAATCCAACTTTTTCTTTTTACAGTTTCCATTATGTACTTGTGTGATTGCATTTAAGTTAGTTAAAAGGTTTTTTTTTTTTTTAATTTCTAATTTTTAAATTAAGCTATATACCACGATGGCCACGCGACGATATATAAGCGTACACCACGTAGCCGGTTTATATTTTTCTAGTTTCACAATACGAATATTCTATAAATTGAATGTAATTTAAAAGAAAAGAAAGAAATTATTTACAAACAACACTTTCTAATAATTCCAAATAATATTTTTTCTTGTAGTATAAATTATTGGTGGTCCTTCTCCAATCTTGTCCAGTGTCTCTTTTGTCATACTTATAGTTTATGGAATCATTTCCTCAATGGGACTTTTATTGATGATTGTCCAAAATTGTATTTTTCTTTTCTTTTAAATATAAACTAAGCAAAAGAAAAAAACTATTATTTGTATGCTTTTTTTGTTGTCTTTTTATTTTTTGTATTAAAATTAGGTAGATTAAAATTTTTTTATATAATCAAAAACAAAAAGAAAAGTAAAATTAAAAACAAACAAAAAAAATAATAAGTTCAATAATTGAATCACCAATTTCGAAAAAGGGATCATGTCGGTTTTTTTCAAATTGTTCAACAGACACAAAAAACTGAATTTCTGCTACACTGTATGTACGGTCTCATTCCAGAAAGGCATGTATTTTTTCAGATATGAGTCCCTCTTGCTCATGGAACATGCGTCTATACGTGAAGATAAAAAAATGGCGAAAAATTAAATTTTGGAAAAAAACCGACGAACCTTTTTCGGAATTGATGATTCAATTTTTCTGTTTTAAAAATATGTATTTAAGTTAGGAGAAAAAGCAAAAAGAAATGAGAAAAATGCCGGATATATAAAAAATATAATAAATTTGCTGATTTTTGAAAATAAACAACAAATTCATTATTTACCACGATCCTTTTTGCTTTGATTTTTTCAGCAATACGTGAATAGTAGGAGTGTTTTTTTTTTTTGGTTTCAGCAGTGGGATTCTGTAATTGTGACAGTGATTATCAAGCTTCAAAGTTATAGGGCTTAGAAAACTGAAGATTATTTGAAAGTCACCGCCCAATAGTTCATATTTGAAATTTATCACTTTCTCTAGTGACAAATTACCTTACGAAATCTACTGAAAAAAACTAATCAATTGTCGTTTGTTGTTGCTTTACAGAATAGCACTGTAGTATTTTTGATGTAGATGTAATTTCTATCCGCTGATATAAAAAGTTCACTGGATTTTATAGACTGAATTTGTGCCCTTTTATCCTACGGTATTGTTACTTACGACAACTTTATTTAACGATGTGGTCGTTGAAATTTTTGTTTGATTACAATGGGCAAAAAAGTTACTCTGCAGTACTACAACTCTTGTCAGAGACAGATTTGGTCATTCCCGATTCGACACATTTAGTTTGTTAAGTTTACAGCGCACATGCATTTCAAGTGCTACGAATACATATTTTGTAATAATTAGTAACTGCCGTAAGTGTTTTGAACGTGAAAAATAAAGATTTAACGACCACACGTTAGATATTAAATTTGGAAAATGAAGTCGTTATTAATATGTCGGTGAAACTCGTGAAAAAAAACACTCCTATTATAGAAATCGTGGTTTTTTCTTTTTTTTTTTTTTAAATAAAAATATATATTCTTTTATTATAGTTTGATGATTTTTTTTAAGTACCCGTAAAAAAAAAAACGCTAATTATTTATAATATTTAAAAACAATTTTATCTTAATTTTTTTTTCTTGCTAAAACCACTTAATTTTTAAGTTTTTTCTTTTTTCAACGATTTTATAAGAAAACTAAAAATATTTTCCAAAATTTTAATTTTTAAAATAAAAACACAAATATTTCTGATTAAATTAAATTTTAATATATTTAATAAAATAGAAATGGTATAAAATCCGATGAAAAAAAAACACAATTATTATATATAATGTAAAAAAAAAAATTATAAAATTAAAAAATCAAGTTAAGATAAAATTCGTTTTATGTTCTTTAAAGATTTTCTTTGCTGTATAAAAGAAACGAAGAAAATATAATTATTTAAAAATATTAAAAAAAGGAAAATTAAACAAAACAAGAAATTATAATTTAAGTCGTTTTGTTACAAAAAAAAAAAAAAAAAAAAAAAAAACAATTTCAGAAGACAACAAATACATTCCGCAAATAATAAATTCAACTTCTTGGATGGAAACCGGCTATTTTTATTGCAAAGTCAGACGAGTTCTTACGAGGGCCAATAAATATAATAAATAATAGAGTAAAGATATAGAAACAGCAATTGATGCAGGCGGGATATGATTTGGTCCGTGAACAATTTACTGGACACGCCAATTATGTCCAAACTCGATTCTACTTCGAAATCGATTTAAATCTCATCCAAAGAAGAATCGCTAGAACAGATACATACAATAGGGTTTACACTATTAATAGTGAAATAGCGATCTATTTGCAGACAATTTTCTTTTTGCCTAACCTATTAGCAGAATGAACCAGATAAATAAGCTCAATAGTAAAAAGTGTGGAAGAAAATTTCTACTAACCGACAACTGGGAACTGATGACTACAGCCCAGTATCAACCGTCTGAAGACGGCAGGGGTTTTAAAACTAATATACGGTTGGTATTTCATAGAAGTAAACATTCGACAAGGTTAGTATTTTGGATTTTACATCATTGGAATTTTTTTGATTTTATGGTAAGTTTTTATTTTTAAAGAAAGTTCATATTTTAAGAACTAAGCAAGCAAATCAGATTCACAATTTTTTCAATGATTTCATCATATGTCAAGTTGTCTAAACTACAATTTCTGCATTATTGAAAAGGCCTCTAAGTATATTTGCAAATTTGACGATGTTGTTCTTCATGAAAACACATATATTTTTATTGAGATGTAACTTTGCTGATATTCATCTGGAGAGGAATCGTGTAATTCGATTGATTGATAGTAAATCGTGTCGGATATACATTGCAATTCCTATGCTTTTTCGATACGATTTGATCGAAATCAAGTTACACGATTCCACCAAACAAGTTCAGCATTACGCAGTCAATCATTTATGAAAATGTCCGATGTTGCATCTAAAATAATACAATAAGGGAAACTGTCCAATTATGCCAGTTATTTATATTCAAAATAATCTCTGTAGGAGAAGTTCCTCTTAAAGCCTATGCCCACAACAAACCTAGATTGGATGAAAAGTTTGTTATATTTTTTGCGTACTCATGATCAAACTTTTCATCCTTATTCTCTGTGTATATACAAAATTGTTTATGTGAAAAAAAAATAAAATACATCATAAAATTATTATTTAAAGAAACAACATAAAAAATACTAAAGAATTTCAAATGACTTTCATCTCATATTAAAATTTCAATGAATTTGTTGTTAGTAAAAGACTTATTATTTGATGGCATTTTTGTATACTAACGATCCGTATTGACCGACACATTACTTGTACCCAATAGGTTCTTTCGTAATTCCACTTTCCTAAATTCCTATATTAAGTTTTCTATACTCATGATCAGAATCATACATTAACGATGGCTTGTCATTCTTCGAAATCGGACGATACTAGATTTGACCGTGACTTATGGGCCTTTAAAATGTTCTCAGCTCTTTAATTTAAAAACTTATATTTTTATCAAATAAAATACATTTTTTATTTTCAATCTTTAAATATACTTCAATTCTATATTTAAGCTTTTTTTTTTTTTTTTTAAAAATTAAGAATTTTTTCAATTTTATTATTATAATTGAAGAAAAAAAAAGGAAAAGAAAATTAAATTTACAAAAATGCTACAAAATTAAAATTGTTTTGAACAGTTTTGAACATTTTTATTTCTACGTTTTATTTTAGATATTTGATAAATCTAATAAAATCCATTAATTTTATTTTTAAAAATAACAAGAATTACAATAATTGAAATCAAATTAAAAGTATATTATTTTCTTCTTTTGTTTTGAATAAAATTTATTCACTTGTCCCTTTTTTTTTTTTGATATATTTTTTAAATTAATGACTTAAATTTAAAATTATTAAAAAAAATTAAGAATATTTAAAATAATTATTAGTTTTCATTTTCAATAGTATATATTTTTTTTTTTTTTGTTTCATTACGTAACGATATTGAGAGCTTGATATTCATCGTCGTGCATTTCAGTCATCATAAATGTCCCATCTTGTAACAAAAGGACAACACGTCTTGTTCCACCTTTAAAAAACAAACCAAAAAAAAAATATTACAAATAAAAATAAAATTGTTTTTAAAATTATTTACCTGGTGAAGGTAAATCAGCTTGTACAACTTCTGCTGGTATATTTCCATCTTGTGAATCACCCGAATCACTAGTTTGAATTGTAAGTGCTTGTGTAGCATCACCAGCACCTTCGGTTGTAGATCCGTCAGTTTGTTTTAAAATGAATTGTGTTTCGCCACCACTTTGAGCAGCTGCTAATGCTTCGGCTTGTTGTTCGGGTAACATTTGTGCAACGGCTTCAGCAACAGCATTATCAAGTGTTAACATTCCACTTTCTTCACCGTCTTCAGCAGCAACATATGCAAACTGTTGTTCACCATCTGCTCCTTGAGCTATTAGAATTGTTTGTCCTTCAGCATTTTTACCAGCTACTTGATAGATTGTTCCATCTTCTCCAGTAACCAATAATGGTGTACCATCTTCATTCGCTAATATTTGTTGTGTTTGTCCATCTTCAGCAGCGGCTGCACCCGATAATGCTAAATTACCAGCCAATTCCTCAGCTGCTTGTTCTTGTTGTTGTTGTTGTTGTTGTTGTTGTTGTTGCTGCTGTTGTTCTTCTTGTGCCTGAAGCAGTTCTGTTTCTTTCTGTTGTGCTTCTTCCTCCTCTTTTTGATTAATATCTGGTTCGCCTTCAGCTTGAGATAAAACTTTACCTAAAAAAGTTAATATATATATATATAAAATCTTCAATGTTTCAGTAGTTTAGTTTTAGAAAAATACCCGTAACCGGACATAATGTAAGCTGTGGAGGCGGACTTTGAGGCTCTGGGAATGCCTCTTCTGTAATACTATGTTGTTTTTGAATTTGTTGAATTGTTATTTGTTGCTGTTGTTGTTGTTGCTGCTGCTGCTGCTGTTGTTGTGGCTGTTGATTTATTACTTTTCTTGTTACTTTTAAATCACCAGATTTTGATAATTGAATAATTTTTTGTTCTGGTGTAACATTCTTGGAAGTTGGTGAATTTCGAACAACACGATTAATCATTGATTTACTGTTTGAATTTGATGATGATGATGATGATGAGTTAATTGTTTGCTGCTGCTGTTGTTGTGTTGATGGTGAAATTGTTGTTCGTTGAACGATTGTTGTTTTCGGTTGAGTTTGTACATTACGTTGATGTCCTCCAGGTGAATTTGGACTTGATACTTGTTTCTGTTGAACAGTTCTTATAATTGTCGGTTCCTTTTGTTGTTGTACTGTCCTTGGTGTTGTAATTTGTGTTTGTCCACTTGTTCTTTGGGTTAATTGTGTAATACGTGTTGTCCCTTGATTTATTGTTATCGAACCACTTGTCGGTGATGTAATGCTAGTTGTTGTTTTTTGTTGTCCAGAAGATGGTGATACATTTAAACGTACAATTCCGCTTGTTGTATTTTCACCCTTTGAAAGAACACGAATTTGAGCTTCAGTTTTTTGTGAATTCTAAAATATGAAAATTTAATTTTTCGTTTTATGATTTTATCTTCTTAAATCAATCAGATTATCGAAAAAGAAAATGAAAATATTTTAGTTTTTATTTTGTTTCTTTTCTTTACCATATTTGATGTTAATCCGCTTTTTTTAACAATTCCTGAACCTTGTGCAGATTTTGTTATAACGACATCAGCTGAATTCTCAGTATTTACATTAGATGAAGTTCTTACATTCCCATTTACGGCCTTAATAATTGTTGTTGTTGGCTAAAAGAAAATAATTTGGTAATGTTTTAGGTTTTTATGAAGGGCAAATATTTTCCTTTACCCGATTTATTTTTGATTCTGATTTTGAATCCATTTTAATGGAAATAGCACTTCCATTCTTTAAACGTTTCACAGCATGTGCTGGAATATTATCAATATCAAACTCCTCATCGTCCTCCTCATTTCCAGCTATCGATTCATCAAAATCACTATCTTCAAGTTTTCTTTTTATTCCTGTTATTGAATTTGTTGATTCTTCATCGGCACACCATTGTTTCACTTGATCAAGTGCCTTTGCTTTTGAATTACGTGCTGGACGATTTACAGACGATGGACTTAATGGAGAGATTGTAGTCTGTTTTAAAACTTGCTGTTGTTTTTGTTGTTGTTGTTGTTGTTGCTGTTGTTGTTGTTGTTGTTGTTGTTGTTGTTTAGCTGCTTGTACAGCTCTTTGTTCTTTTTGACGAGCCAATTGTTTTTCAAAAGTGTCTAATAATTGTGGACAAGTTTCTAAATGAGTTTGTGGTTCCCATGTATTTTGATCATGTGGAAAACCTTCCCATTTCACTAAATATTCATGCATTTTTCGGCGTGGATTAAAACGTTTAGCAATAATTTTTTCAACAGATTCTTCTTCAAATTCTTGACCATTTGTATTTGGGATAGTTCGACTGGCACGACGACTAATTAGAAATTATTTCAATTTAATACTTAATATACACTCCCTGACACTTGATTATCCGCAATTAAATTTTTATCGTCATTTATGGCATAATGGTGCAAATTCTATGCCGCAGAATTTGATCCATCCCGTAATATGACCCTATGTTCTCGGTCAATAGTTGCTTTGGGTGTGCGTCCTTTTCGGTTTTTTCCGTAATGTTCTTTGTTTTTGAGAAGATTATTTATAGTCCAAGGATCTCGACCAATTTGCATGCCAATATCGCGATTGGAATAATTTTTTTCTTTGAATGAAGTGATTTTTCCAATTTCTTTTTCAGTTAGTGATTTTCCACGCCCCATTTCTGTCCAGGTGGAACAAAAACTTCACTAACGTAAAGCAGACAAATAACACACTTGTTTTTTAACGATAAAGTGTTTTTGGAAGACCACCGTTCACCTTGCAAGCTTGAAGAAAACTGATGCATGTAATCAAGTGTCTCGTTGCAAGTAGCCAAAATGACAAAAATGGGAATTTCCGCTCAAGCATGGGTCATCAAGTAGAATAGAATAATGGGCTATGAATATTACGAAAAAGTTTCTAAGAATTTGCACCATTATGCCATAAATGACGATACAAATTTAATTGCGAGTAATCAAGTGTCAGGGATTGTATATTATTATAATTTTATATAGAGCTTACTTTATAGATTTATTTATAATCACTGGACTACTAGTTGTGGTTTTATTCAATAGATTTAATTGTTGCCCACCAATGCTGATAGGTCTCAATCCTTTTTGTGTTTCTGTTCTAATTGCTGATGATGATTCGTCATCATGATCATCCTAAATTTAAAAGAATACATTTTAAAATAGATAAATATATATGAAAAAATATCAATAAAAACCTTTTTATTAATTATTGGTTTCGATTCGCTAGGTTTATTTAAAAATTTACTAAGTGGCGTAGAAAGATTTTCTAAAAAAAAAAATGTATGTTTTGTAATTTAATTCTTATTTAATTTGAATTTGTTCTTATTTAAACTTACTTGCATTATCAACAACAGTTTTTGTAATTTTAACAGGCATTTCCTGTAAACTTCCTTGTCCCATCTAAAACAAAACAAAAACTTAATATTTAAAAAAAAAACAAATAAATTTTCACTTATTCTATACCCTTGCAAATGATTGTATTGTTTTTCCAGCAACAACCCAAGTTTCGCGTACTGAATCATCCATTTTAACCCATGTTTGATATAATTTCCATGAATTTATTGTTGTTGAATTTTCTGAATTACTTAATTGTGATGCTTTCCATAATAGAAATGCCCAAACTTTCGGTTTAGTTTCACGGCAATCTTTTAAACTTGATTCTTTATCGCATCCAATATCTTTATGTTCTTGAAATAATTCAATAAAATGAAATACGCTATTACATTTTCCACATACTAGAACATCAGTTTGTGCCATATCATTTTGGGCAGCTTCAAAAAAAAAAAAAAAGTATATATTTTTGAAAATATTTAAAAATTCTTATGAGAAACGATAAAAAAAAAAGGCAAATACCTTTTATAATTTTCGGATATTTTCCTATATCCGATGGATCAATTTCTTTTCCCATCATTTTTAAATTAATCTGAAATATATAATTGTAATTTTTAATTCACATTTTAAACAATATTTTTCTTTTTTGTTATAATTTTTGAGGGTGGAAGATTTTATGACAATTTTCTTGATAAACAAAAAAAAAAAAAAAAAGTTGAGAAAGTTACATATTTTAACCCTAATTAAAAATAATATTTTCTTTTTCTTTTATTTAGTATGAATTCTAACTATTATTCGAAGATCTTACGCTGGATCATTTCTACCTGTTGTTTTAACTCCTTAATTTTTATCATTAATAATTCATTTTCTAATGATAAATCATCGAATTCCTTATCTCTATCAGGTATAATTTTATCCATGTTGATATTTGAATCATTATTAAAACTATTGGATTTTTCAGTTAGAATTGATTTTTTTGTAGCTTTTATTAGCTTCTTATGTTTACAGGAACGTTTTGAACGTCTGACCTGTTTATTTGATTTTTTACGAATTCGTATCGATGGTACAGCTAAATAAAAAAGGTAATTTTTAGATTGTTTTTTTTTCTGATATTCTAATTTTTATAATTCTTACCCATTTTTGATAAAATTTTTTTATGCCTTTTACCCAATAATTCGTTCATGAAATTATTTTCAAAATCTGTTTTTTCGAAATGCTCATGACATAAATATGCATTTTCTGGATCGAAATCATTTCGTTGAACAAATTTTAGCCATTTTTTAAGAATTTTTTCATTATTTTTGGGAAATGAAAAAAATTTAACATTTTCTTTGGTATTTTCAGAAAACCGATTATGACGACATGATTTTAGAATACAATAAATTTGTTTTGATAAATTATTATCAAATTTGAATTCCATTTTGTATATTTACTAATTTTTTTCAAGTTGCGCCAAAGATTTTTCGAGTACACTATTTCTCTTTTTATTAAAGTATTTATTAAAAATATTACACCAAAACATTTATTATTTTTGACTAATTTGTTAGGTTTCTTTTTCGTTTTGATAAAAAACCTATTATAAAATATATTTTTATAAACATCATTTAATCAAGGTTATTTTTCTTTTATGTCTACAAACAATTTCATATTGAAAAACAAAAGCACAACAAACATATTAATAAAATTAAAGTAAGTTGCTATTTTAGAATCATTTCTGATATATTTTCTTATTCTTTTTCTATATTTTAATGCTAATAAATTGAAAAACTTATTTCTTATCAAATCCATTTTTTAAATGACGGCTCGAAAAACGTCACGACGTCATATCGACAGAACAAAATTTTTGGCGTCATTTAAATTAATTTAGCCGCCGTAGATTTTTGCAACAATTAGGAAAGCGCTCAAACTGACAGGCGCGATCCAAAATAATTTTATTTACGATTTTTTTCTTAATTAGTACAATATCTTACAAAGAAAAACTAGATTTTTACGAATAATCCATTTTATAATTAAAAACTATTATTTTTGTAAATATTTAAAAATAAAATAAATTTACTAGGTGTAAATTCCCAGTTTGACGTTGCAGACTTCTTCTTTGACATATTCATCCCTATTCTCTTTGAAGTTTTTATTTCAATTTTAAAAAAATATATAAATTAAAATATATTATATTATTTTATGAAAATGAATTAAAAATTGTTGCAAATATAATAAGAAAAAGAAATTTCATTTTAATATTCAATCTTATTAGGAATGAAAAAATAGGCATTGAATTTTTCTACCACACGAAGGAAAAATCTTCTTCTACCCTCGTTCACTTGAAAATTTATTTAAAGAAAACTTACATATTTTTTAAGTGTACTTTTTTATTTGTATATTTATTTAATGATTTATTTTATTTCTTTATAAAATGTAGATAAAAACGTTTGTATTTCGATTTTAAAGTACCACCAAAATCCAAACACTTCTCGTCAGAGACGCAAACACATATATCTAGGTTATTCAATAGAACAAACTAATTTTTCACCACACTGGCTGAAAACAAATCCGTTCGTTTATTAAGGTATGAATTTTGCATCATTCAATTGACCAATCAAAACTCTTCATTCGATACACATTTCAAAAACTTCAACCAGTCAAAATGGTGGTTTCGGAAAAAATGTTGATAAACGAACTGCTGAAGCATACTTTTTTCAATGCCCACAAATAAATGCCTAAATGTGTGTATAAAAAACTGACATTTGAACCGTCAAATTTATTTTGAAATTTCAAAATACAAATTTATTGATTCTGTTGAAGTCGTTATATTATTTTCTCAAAGAAAAAAGGAGATTTTTTATTTTATAATTCAAATTTCCATAAAAGCTCAACAATTTTAAAATTTTTTTCAAAGAAAATACTATTGGCAAGAAAATAGAACAAAATTTTAGAATTTATAATGTTATATTTTTTTGAACTTAAATTAGAAGTTATTGATGTGTTGCATATTGGAACGAAACACTTCATTTTCCTATTAATCAAATAAATTATCAACAAAATTATCAGAAAAACTTTTAATAAAAAGATACGACTTTTGAAAAGTCTTAAAATTTTTGATATATTTGAATTTGAAGGCGGGAAAATTATCTGTTGAATGGGTTTTAGTATTGCAAGGATTAGTTAACGTGCAAATTTGTGCAATTTTTACAAAGAATTGGAACATTCCGAAGTATAAAGAAGGTCCAAGCAAAATGATGGATTCATGACACAATAAAATTTTTAGGATCCAATTTCTTCAAAAGCTAACGTCATCTTTTCAGCAGTTTCTTTTCTTGCATCGTGTTCTCGAGATGAACATACTATTCGTATTTGAATAATTCCAACGAAGATCTGAAAAAGTAACAAGTACGTTTTTTTTCATACTCATTACTTTTCCACACGCTATTCTTTTCATTAACTTTAACGAGTTTCACTCACTATTATTTACAAATTATTGAGTTTATCTAATTGGAACATGTACAAAGGTCGCGAAGATTCTTTCTTTACTCCTGAGGAGAATAGCTTATAAAAATAAAACAAGAAAGCTTTTTTAATATTTTTTTTAATTACAACTTGCTTACAATTTCAATTTCTATTACTGAATTAAAAAAAAAAAATGTATCAATATTGGGCTCATCACAACAGATTTAATTAAATTATTTAAATGACAAAATATACTTGAATTTTCACAGATAAAATAAGACTATTTTAATTTACTAATTTTTAAATAATAAACTCTCTTTTAATATTAATTTTTGTAAGGAAATTTTCTGGGCATCACTGCAATAGAGCTTTTAGATAAAACTAAAATAAATTACGAAAAATATATTTTAAGTGTTTGCAATGCGTTTCTTTTAAGTATTCTTTCGGTGTCGTTTAATCCTCCGATTTTTTCCAAATATAATCTCTTGCCATACTGTATGCCAAACCAAGTGTAACACAGCCAACTACAGTTCCTTGAGCAGCTACACGTAACTGCATAAGAAAAACACTGGTACTCATATTACCTGTGAATTTTATCATATAAAATTTTTATAACTAAATTCATATTTTATTTTATTTTATTACCGCGATGTTTATACTTATATGCTCCTATAGCACAGGCTGCCACTAGTCCTGTTAAGCCTATGAAGAAAACAAACAAATGTTATTGTTATGCTGAATTTTTTTTTTTTTATTTTTTAGATTTTGTTAAACATTAATAATATAAATATACTAAAGGTATACGCTATTTAACTTTGTTCATATCCGACTTGTATAGGACTTATATAGGCGTACCTAGGCAGGCGACTAGATTCTTGGCGAGCGAAATAAAGAAAATATATTCTAAATAATTATTCTTAGTTATTCTTGCAAATATAATACACCCCTACGATATTTAGGCAAAGATTTTTATTACGTTAAGGATTATTTAACGTTGTAGCAAGTGGTGAAAGAAGTGTTTTGAAACTTAAATTAATTTATCTTCGTTTAACCGTGGCTAAAGAACAGCTTATTGGATTGCCAACACTATCAATCGAAAATAAGATACCCTTAAGCCCAAGAATGATGTAGAAAAACTTCGCCAAATAAAGGCAATTGGTTTTAAATATATTTTAAATTGAATGTTTAGTTTCTTATAATTTGTTAAGGTATCTGTTACCATAGATAGAAGACGCCACAAAGATGTTTACCAGCACGCTAAATTTCCGTGTGAGAAATGGAACCGCAAGTATAAGTCTGCGCTTCCAAATAAGATTTTTATCAAAATTATTATATACACGTGCCACAGACGTAATTGGTGGAATTCGTTGAGATATCACATGTACATTAAATCTAGCTTGTAAAGAAAACAAATGTCACGCAGAAGGAAGTTCTATACAAATGATTACCAACTATGACCCATGAAATCCATGTTTATAAGATATTTCCCATTTATTAAGATAGAAAAATTTGTGTTGTCATAGAATGACATCTAAAAAATTCTAAAGGTTATCAGATAATTTCATTTTTAATTAAATTGGAACACAGTTTTTATTGACGATGATTTACTAGAGTGTTACTAACATTATCTAGATAAGGAAATAAATCAATATTTCATGGATTGAGTGGGTGTTACTAATCAAAAATTCCACAATTATTAAAACCTTCTTTTGGAAGAATTTTGTATATTGATTTATGGCCGTTATAAACCGTCTAAATAATGGATTATTTAACATTTGTGGTTAGGATTTAATATTGGAACAAATTTTCAAATAATCATCCTATGTAATGTTTAGCTGACGCAATATAAAATCTTGTAAAATTATTTTCGTCACAATAATTAGTCACGAGGGGGCTAATTATCTTCAAGCTTTCTCGAACGAACTACCACTTCCCGTATATTTCATAATAAAAATTATGTAAATGATTTCAACTTACCAACGAGCATAAACGGAGATTCCTTTGCTTTCCTTGCGAGCTTTCCAGATGAAGTTTCATCATTGTAATTTGCAATCGTTTTTGTGTCCATTATTGAATAAAAATAAAATAATTATTACAAAAGAAATTTTTTTGATGAACCCACGTTTCGCTCGCACTGCTTTTTTCGAACTACAAGCTGTACGTGCTCGTTTTTATTAAAAAAAGAAGAACTTTAGTACTTTTGGACAGTTTGCAAACAAAAAAAATGGGAAACTGTCATAAAACAAATTTCAAGGGCAGTATCATGATAGAAGGAATTTGTAAAGTATGCTTAATAATTCATAATTCAATTTTTAATGTCATATTAATATCGATTTTTGATTTTTTTTCCCGATATTTATGGAGTGTGCGAAATCCAGTTAACGGTAGATTTGTATGAACTTTTTCTAAAATGTACATTATTACAAATAAAATGGCGACGAAATAATAGCATACCTTAATTTTTCCATCTTTTTGAAAAAACAAATTTTTATTTGTATACTCACCTCATATATTAAATGGGATACAAAATTGATATCGCCATTAATATATCTCCTAAAAATTGGAGCATAAAATATAAACGATATTTATGAAGTAGTTCAACAACAGATTTGGTATGAATTCCTTCCAAAATATTGTACTATTTGTATACAAAAATTCTAGAAGCATATTTGAATAATACCGTGGGTATAATCATGAAAAATCGGCATAAAGTAAATAAAAAACACTATAAAACAATTGCACCATCTTCTAAGGACAAGTGGATGTAATTTTTGCTTACAAATGTGGAACAGGTACCAATTTTAGAATCCCAAAATATTCAGTATTTTTACAGAAAAGGAAAATGTAGACTTTATTTTAAACAAATTACAAAAAAAGCCGGTTAATTAGTCAACAAGCTAAAACGATTGTTTTGCTTAAAGCTCTAGGACTTATGGTATATTAAAATAAAAAAAAACTTTTGCAAATGGTATTATATTAAATAATTTGAATATCATGAACTACTTATTTGTGCCAACCATATTAAATAATTTGTCCTTTGCGATTTGCGCCATCAAACCATGAATGAGTTCTATAGAAGCCTTACTGCAATCTCTTGTGGCTTTAGTTAATTTATCTTCAGTGCGTTTTTCGTTTATATCGCCTGAAAAAAGGAAAGATGAAGAAATACAATTTATACAATTAATTTATATTTAAAACCTGTTACTACAAACGGTCCTCGTCCTAAGCTAGCTTCGCTCTGCTCTAACTTTTCAGATAAATCAAAAATTTGCCCTGTTGTATATTCAGTATTACTTAAGAGCCCGGAACTTCCTAAAGTATTCACCCAGTATTTGTTCCACAAGGAATCTAAAAGTTTTCGATCTAATGCCGATTTAAAGTAGCTTACTTCAAGTGGATAATACTGCTTACAATGAACACCAAAATCTTCGATTTTATTCAATGGAATTGTTTGATATTCCGATGGTTCTTCATTTGGAGGCTTATATCCTTTTGGATATGTTCGGAAAGCCCCAAGACATACTTTACCAGCTGAAACAGTACGAACTGGATCAACAACAATAGCAACAAATGGCTCTTGATAATTTTGATTCAGCATTTGAGTAGATACATCGATTCCAGAAAGCCAACAACCATAACCGGGATGGCTGTGATACCATCCGATGGCATTTTCAAGTCTACCTACTTCTTTTGCTGAATCAATATATGCCGACATGTATTCATAAGCTTGAGACTGTGCGTTCACACGAGTCTCTGTCCCTTCCACCGGTAAAGCGAAAGCATCCATAACAATCTACAAACCAAAAAAATCATGCTTCCAAATTTATAAATGTCATAAAGCATAATTCTACATACCATTGCGTTATCCTCAACTTTACCTAATAAAAGCCCCATTACTTCAAGAGTTCCGCCCGAACGAGCATGCATAACCATTTTCAATAAAGATAATGCCGATATTTTAATATCCTTAAAGTAATGCGGGTCCTTTTCCCAAGGTTTCGCATCAATTATTTGCCTTTGTTGTTGGTCATCATAACGAAAAATTTCATCGCAAGCTGGCACAGTTTTAATATTATTTTCCAATTCCCATCCTTTTCTAGCTATTTCTGAACTCTTTGATGATCCAGCCATATTTCGACGAACGCTTAGAAGTTTTCAAATTATATTCTTTCGGATGAAATAAATAAAGAGAAAAATTTTCGGCACAGATGATTCTGACGGCCAAAACTGTTACCGCGTTTATATGAGGTAATTCAATATGGTTTGAAGATTTGGTATGAAAAATCAGTTGAGTTTACACGTAGTTGTCACAAATAAACCTAACTTTTTTTATATAAATTTAAAACTCTAAAATTAATTTCAAAATAATAATAATTAATTTTATACTACAATTAAAATCATTGCTGAGTTTAGTTTTTATATCTGTTGTTTCAAATATAATTAAAAACATTAGAAACAATTTACATCAATCAGCCATCTTTATTTCTACGCACAACTCACACTTGTCTAATTTTCATAGTGCTTGCTTCCTCCTCTTAAGATTTCATCTTGTTTAATTATGGTCTGGGCCTTAACTGTCAATTGCAAAGTTCTGTCGAAAGATCGATAGAGAAGAAAAGGAGTTTAGTATTTATTTTCGTTACATTGAAAAAGACATTAGTTGACATAAATCAGTAAAGTAATTTTATAAAAGCTTATGAAAAAACGAAAACGACTCTGATTTAATTCTAAGATGTTTAATGTTGTTTTAATTAAAAATCTGATATTTTTTATATGTTCGATTCAAATTGTCTTTAGTATATCGGATCCTTATAATATATTAGCTGTAAATCGTCGAGCAACGCTCCAAGAAATTCGAAGGGCATATAAACAATTGGCAAAAGAATGGTAAAGAAAATTCAAAATATATATATCTAGGTCACCGAATAAAAATAATAAATTCTTTATTTACAGGCATCCGGATAAATCGAATAATCCTGACGCTGAACAAAAATTCGTAGAAATAAAACAAGCTTACGAATTACTAGCGGATGCTGATCGTCGTCGTGCATACGATCAGCATGGAATTACAAATGAAGATTTTCAGGTGTACCGGGAGCAACATGATTATAGTCAATATAGAAGATTTGCTCCAGACACATTTGAAGAGTTTTTTGGTCATCGATTCAATTTTGATCAAGATATTAGTTTGTTTCACAAACTTTCGGTTACGTCGAAATACTATGAACAAAATATAGCACCAAAGAGTAGAACTGTTCCACATATTTTGATATTTTATGCGGATTGGTGTTTTTCATGTATGAAAACTGTTGGATCATTTAAGAAAATTATCAATGCATTAGAGCCGTTGGGTGAGTCCTATAAAAAAAAATGTAGTTACTTAGTTTTTTACATATTTTATTTAATTAATAGGAATAGAATTTGCAACCGTAAATGCAGGACATGAAAGCCAATTATTACGAAAAGCTGGTGTTCACTCACTTCCATGTGTTGTCTTGGTACTAAATGGTCAAAATTATGTATATAAGGAGAGTATTTATACTGTTCAAAAAGTTGTAGGTGGGTATACATAATTACAGTCACCAAATTCAATAGCTCCTCTTCATCGCGCCGATTACATTTTTCTAGTGGAACTATTATTAACTAATCAAAATAGTTTCCAATTATAAGTGTTTCCTAAAACCGTATTTGACGAGGACTACTTCTTTCTTAAAACTATATATTCTTAATAATAATATAATTTTTTTCTAGATTTTATACGTCATAAGCTACCATATAAACTAATTCAAAATATAAATGATATTAACTATGAGCAATTTTTGAATGGATGGTCAGATAATCGTGTCCGTGCAATCATTATGGAACCAAGAGTTGAGCCTCGATTACGATATCTCATTATGGCGTATAGTTATCGTCATCGGGTTTCATTTGGGTATGTTTTTAACAAAATCGCAGAGTTTTTAATATAATATATTTGAAATTTTATATTTAGATTTGTTCATTTGAATTTAAAAGAAACAGAAATTATACAAGAACGTTATAAAGTTCATCCCAGTTTAGATACGCTTCTAATGTTCAATGAAGATTCAGAACGTCCGGTTGGTAGTGTATCTATGGCTGATATTCCCACGCAAACATTGGTTAATGTTATATCTACAAATCAATATTTAGCATTACCAAGATTATCTTCGCAAGAAATACTTGAAGGTAAAACTGTCTGTATATAATTTAAATTTATATAAAAATATCAATGATTTAGCTATATGTCCAGCGGAATGGAATCGACCAAGAAAGCGTTTATGTGTAATTCTTGTAACAGAAAATACGGATAATCACAATTATGCACGACATATTTTCCGAAATATTGCTCTTCGTAGTAGTTACAATAAGGAGCGAGTTCGATTCGCCTACATTTATCAGGTATTTACTATGTCTAGATAATATATCGAAGATTTCATATCAAACGAGCCCTTACGAGCTTCTGGTGTTAGGCTTTCTATATATTTTAATTATATAATTCTATTAATACATCTTTTTTCTTTGTAAGGATAAGCAATCTGATTTTATAAACGCTTTATCAGAAGGAGTTTCTGACGAGAAGTTTTTACGTTTAGTAATTATTTGGCGACGTGATACATCACATATAAAATATGAATGGGTTTCTGGAACTCTATTAGATATTAAAAATAAAGAAAATGAATCTGATACGTTTAATCAGACAAAACAAAGGCTAGATAATACAATTCAACGCTTACTAAGAAGTTCCGAAGCCCTAAGCTATGAGGCATTAGTAAAGGTAAGATAAAAATTTCAGAAAACTGTGTGAACGCGTTATTTGATTAAATTCCCTTAATTGATTCTATTAAATTACGATTTTTAAGTTTTCATTAATACACTATATTCTCTTTCAAATTAAGGACTTATTAGATGAACATGCAAAAGGAATCTTGGCGAAAATATTCAATAAAGTGTTCCTTATTATTGAATATTTAACTGATAATCTTGGACAGGAACATGTTCTCCCTGCTTTATCTGTAGTCGCGACTATTGTTTTTATTTTGGGTGTCGGTTATTTGATGGCATATCTTGTTCGAATTGAAGAAGAGAATATTAAAAGATGTGGATTAAAGTCAGACAATAATGGTAACAAAAAGAAAATAATAAATAAAAAAAAATTACAAATTTTTATTTTTTATATAGCACCAAAGAAAGGAGCTTATGTACCGGAATTAAAACTTCATGAACTTCGAGCTGAAAAATATAATGGATTAGTTCGTTTATTGAAACCAGGTTGCCGGACAATAGTTCTATTGACAGATTTGCAATCTCGTAATAAACTTATTCCCAGATTTCATAAAGCTGTTTGGCCATACCGAAAAAATAAAACTCTTATGTTTGCTCATATGTCAATCGAAAAAGGGCTACCCTGGTATTCTGAATTATTACGATTATCTTTATCAGAATCTAGAGATTTGCAAATAAATCCTCGAAATTGTATTGGAACAATATTAGCATTAAATGGTCATAGAAAATATTTTTGCATGTATCATGCAAAACATCCAGAATCAAATCGTGGCGCAAAGGTAAATCACCAAAATTTTAATATATATCACATATGAATAATATATTTTATATTTTAGAGAATGTTAAAAATGACACGTCATTTAAGTGCAAGTCCAAATGATCCGGAAGCTGGAGCATTTCTGGGATTCGATAGTGCTTCTGAAAATTCAGATTGCAGTGAAAATGAACCGAAAATTTTACTAGAAGAAAATCTTCTAGATGGTATTAGTAATTGGCTAGATAGATTATTCGAAGGCACAACACATCGATATTATATCAATTATTGGCCAGATTTTACCACAAAATAATGTTTGAAAAATCTAAATATTTAATATATACATATTTCTTCAATATTGAGGAGTTTAAACGAGTAGATAAGATTTAATTCTAGAATAATTTATTTGTTTCATTTTTATCATATATATCAACAAACTATACAAACTATAGGTAAATTATAGATTCTGCACAATTCTTTTTCTAGTCATCAAACTGAAAAGCTTTTTAAGTTTTATATTTTTAAAACATTACTATTTTAAGCTCTAGCAATCATAAAATATATTTCTAAATATTTTTCTTTTTTTCATAAAAAAATTTAAAAGCATTTTTATATCTTATAAAAGGATTTATTGTTATATTTGTAAACAAAAAAAAAAAATGTTTTTGTTTATTTTTTAAAAGTTATTATATTTAATAATAAAAGTAGATATTTCAAGCAGAATGTATCACAAATAATAACCAACATTTGTATTTGTATATTTAAGAAAAAAAATGCTTATAAAAGCACTGCCCTATTATCTTACTTTCATAGTTTTAGTTTAGAAGAAGCATCTTACAACAATTCTTCTTAAGGCACGTCCAAATCAAGTGATTGAACAAGAGCAAAACATATTTGCTAGTCAGTTGGTGTGGATGTCTCACTGACGGTCGGCAAGCATGGTTTTTCTAGCTCTCGCTCAGTAATGATCGATTTGGGAACACAATTATGATGATTAGACGTGTTTTGATTTACGAACAAAATAAATTTACAATAATATCGCAACTTAACTCCTTCGTAAGCAGAGAATTATCTATATTTATATTAAAACGTGTCCAAATCAACCGAGCGAACAAGAGCAGGCAGTTCCAAATATTTGATATTCCCACAAGAAGTTCATTGAACTGAACATTTACGAGAACGTCCTTTGCTCTTGCTCGCTTGTTTGATATGGACTCGTCTTAAGTAAACCCAATTAGATTATAAATTTTAATCAAAATCTAATTAAACCATAATAATTTCACCATTAAAGTCTTATTATTTAATAAGTATAATAAAATTCTTGAACAGAACTCTCACAAGTATTTGTTATTAATTCAGAGTTGGAAAATACTACACGTTATAAATGGTATCAAGTAGAGGAATTCATTTTAAAAATAATTTATTTCAAAAAATTGTAAGAAAAACAAATTCGAATTTATTTAAAAATATATATTTTAAAACTGTTTATAGTTTTTCAGTTATTTCGGGAACAGCTTTAAATAAATCAGCAACCAAACCAAGATCAGCTACTTGAAAAATAGGAGCTTCAGGATCTTTATTAATGGCAACAATAGTTTTTGAATCTTTCATTCCTGCCAAATGTTGAATTGCACCTGATATTCCAACAGCAATGTATAATTCCTGAAAATTTTAATACATATTTAGTTAGATTGAAAATATAAAATCCGAAAAAAATCAAATTACAGGTGCAACAATTTTGCCAGTTTGTCCGATTTGCAGATCATTTGCTACGTATCCAGCATCAACTGCAGCTCTCGAAGCACCAACAGCAGCATTCAATTTATCAGCAAGACTATATAATAATTTGAAATTATCACCAGATTTTAGACCACGACCTCCGGATACAATAACCTTTGCACTTCCCAATTCAGGTCGATCTGATTTTGTTAAATCTTGTGATTTAAATTCAATTAAATCTGTTGCACAATTATCCGCTGAAACAGGCTCAATAGATACATTTGTGCTTGCATTACTAACAGCTGGTTCAAAACTAGTATTACGGACAGTTATCACTTTAATTGGATCCATTGATTTGATCGTTAAAGTTGCATTACCTGAAAGCGAGAATTCAGATAGTAAGTGACTGAGGAAAAATAGTTTTCTCTTCCGATGGATATGAAGCCACATTATAAGGTTGTTTTTTTTTTTTTTTTTTAGAAATTTACCTGCATAAATTGATCGGACAAAAGTATCGTCTGATTTAATTCCGATTATGTCTGATATTGGAGAAACGTCCAATTTAGCAGCTAATCTAGGTGAAAGATTTTTTCCAAAAGCAGTAGATCCCATGAGAATATTAGTGAATTTAAATTCTTTTTGTAACGACAATATTAAGGGTGTTATTGATTCCGCTGTTAGTCCTTTGAAATTTGCATTGTCTGCAATCAAAACTTTTGAAATGCCCTCAAATTTTGATGCTTGCTCAGAAACCTAACCAATTAATTTTTAAAGTAAATTTTTAGCATATTTTATCATAAATATACTTTTCCACATTTATCACCAGCGACAAGGACTACAACATCCCCAAGCGACTTGCCAGCAGTGATTGTGTTTTGAGTACTGGGAAATAAAACTTCATTATTATGATCCGCAATCACTAAAGTACTTTTATATCTGTGAATCTAAAAAGAATAATAATAAAAAAACGTACAACAGTAAGAAATTAAATATAAAAAATACTTACTATATTTTGAGAAAAGGATTTTTTCATTAACTTAAACATATTTTAATTTTAATTATTGTGTAAAACCCAGCAAGACGAAAAATGTTCCAAGTTTCAAAGTCCACTAGTAGCTCGCGAATAAAAAAATTAGAAAGATCGAAATGACATAAGTTCCACGACTATTGTCAAGCACTTTCTTCCTTTGACAGGTTTTTATCTTTGTACAAGTTATTTTAGAAATATTCTATTAAACTATTATATTTTTCTCAGCTAAAATGTTAAATTAATATTTAATAAAGATTTTCTAATTTAAAACAAATAGTACAGAATTTATCTAAACCAATTAATTTATTTTTAACAATTCAAACGGCAGTTTGACAGTACATTTTTATGCAACTTTCAATAACTAAATTTACCAGTGGCAGCGTTATGATCAAAATTGGGGGCGATTATAAAATAAGCTTGCATTTTAACTGCCTTTAATTAAGTAAATGATTTTGTTTATAGCAAATATTAGAAAATTCTTAAAATCATGTTCCAGCAAATATTAAACGAATTTTTTTTAGTTTTTTGGATATACATACATGTTTTTAAATTATATGGACAAAGCTCATTCGCTTTCACATTGAATATCCCGCCCTCTAGCAGCTAGCTCCACTTCATTCCCTCTGTACCAACTTCGTATCGTCCTGTCTCTGTTCCATCACGCTATGCAATCCTTGGCTTCCTTATGACTAAGTCACTGGGCCGTTTGTGGCGGCCTATCCGTCAGTTGTGGAACGCCTGTTCGAACCGACGTCAGATCCATAATCCCTGACCCAAAAAACCTTTACGTACATTTTTCGTCCGAATTGGATGAATCGTTTGGACGATACACAAAACCGTTCCAAATTTCCAGTTTATGATTGAGAACAACACTATTATTTATATGCTCCTTCTACTAGATATACTCTTTCCAATTGATTATCAAATTCATCTCTTTATGATGTAATCAATGGTTGATAATGGATTAACTCAGGAAATTACTATTTAATAAAGTTATATAGAAGGTACGGAATACATATATTTGGAATTTTAGATATTCAAATTTGAAATCTTTTAAAGCAAAACAATTTCCACTATATTGTAATAAAATATATATTTAAATTTAGTTCAACTATTTCCGTTAATATTTTATGATTTTAAAATAAACATACAAGAATATATTAGTAGGGAAAAGGAAAAAAAATAAAAATAAATATTATTTTACAAGGCACAAAAATATTGAATACTAATTGAATTATTTCGGACTAAAATTAATTTGCTATATTATTCAGAATTGTTATTTTAATTTTGTTTATTTTTTTTATTCGAATTACAAAATTACTTAAAATTTAAATAAAAATATTTAATTAGTTTATTTGTACCACACTAATGATTTATGGCACTACCAATTTATCATATTTTTCAACTTATTAAAGCGAGAGAATATGTTTGTTGGAAACTTTCAAGAACATATTAAAATTCTTTATTTAATCCGTATTCCCATAATTGTATAGCATAGACTAAGGCTAAGTAGAGATGAGATGCATCCTAACTAAACTCAGAGCCCATATTTGGTTTCTCGTTTCGATGCTATGAAATACCAAATTTCTATTATCTCGACTAAAGACTCCGATCAAACGAATCGATTAACCAAATACAGCTCCAGCCTTATAATAAAGATTTCAAACGACTGTGCAATCAGCAAATTCTTCTTGTGTACTAATATCTCTACACATTATAGATTTTTTTCTTTCTTACACACTAAAGTTCTTTTGATGTCCTACCTACATTAACAAAACTGCCACCAAGGCATAAAAAGGTTAAGTATACCTAAAAGCCTAAAAAGAATGATGGATCCACAAGGCATCAAATGGATTTTAAATGTATACGTTTTCAATTAGACTACACAGAACGTAATGGATCCACGACGGACTATTTTTAATACAATATGAAAACCGAAAATCGTGATTCCGTCGTTCTGTTTCCTGTATAAGATGGCCAAGCCATATGGCGACAATAAAATTTAACTGCAAACTCGCTATATGAGTATGTGATAAAATTAGTGTGGTTTTGTTTACTGTGTAGAATTGAGTTGAATTTGAAAACATAAACATCTAACTAAACGAAGCTTTAATTTTAATATATAATACGTATTTTGTTTACGAAGTTTCATTAAAGCTGCACTAAAATAATGCATACAATTGCTTTTTATTGTATTTTACAATTACTAAATACTACAAGATTTGTTAAATATTCTTAACTCTTCCGTGGTGTTTTAATCTAATGATTTTCTATTTTTATTTATTTTGTTGATCAATATTTTTGGTAATCCTCAAAACATTGTTATTATTTTGTTAGTTACTATTCTCGGTCAGCCGGAATTCTTCTTTAACACAATTAAATCTACAAAAGAGTAAATATCATGCCAAATGCCTTGAATATGTTTTTATAAATTTAATAAATATGTAAAATTAGTTTCCTAATAAAAACTTTATCCAGACATGCTTGTTGCTTTTTGTTTGTTTTGATTATTCATATTTTTGTTTATAAACAAACTAAATGTTTAAGCAAAGCTCACTCGATAACAAGTTTACATTTTTAATCTCTCAATGTACTGGAAATTGAAGAAATTCTATTACGTTTTCTGAAACGTAAAATACTCCATAAAGGGATTTTTCCAGAATACGAAATTTGAGAAGATTTTATGAACAATTTTATAAATAACATCAAAGTAACATAACATAAAATAACATAGAAAATCATAGAATAAATCTCAATAATTATGCTTTAAACTTTTTCGATATGAATTGTCTTGAACTTTTTTTCATCCTCTACAAATTTTTGCAATTTCATACAAATAAATTAATGTTTTATGATTTGTACATATTTATGTGGCACTTTTTTTTAAAAAACACATCCACGGAAGACGTAATATTCACTAGTTTGAATTTATATAATTTAAAATTATAAATCCGTAATTGGTCCGGCAAGACTTAATTTCGAAGATAAACCTTGAACTGAACTCCTTCCGCTGTGTCTTAATTCGGAATGAGTAACAAATCCATTTAATGATGTTGTATTACATTCACTTGGATGATTATCTTTAATTTGTAGATGTTTAAGCATATTTTCAAGTCTATAAAAAAAAACTTGTTAATTAGTAAATAAAAAAATTACATAAAATACTTTTGTAATTTAGTTAGTTAAACCCACGCAATAATTCGATTTTCAGCATGTTTTTTGCTTGCTAATGCCTCTTGTAGCTCCCTCCGAAGATCAAGAGTGTCTTTTTCCATTTGTAAAGCTTGTTCACCATCAACGACGATTTGTTCACTTTCCGGTGTTGGATACAAATTGTCAATTCGATATGAACTACAATTGCCATCCAAATTTAAAAATGAATTTTGATCTATATATGATCCTACATTTACAGCATCCGAAGATGATGATTTATTGTGAACAATATTTTTATCATTTGGTGTCATTCTGCAAACTTCTTCATCCTGATTTATAGTTCCATAATTTATATTAAAACCGCTATTCTTTCGTAATCTATTCGAGTTTAAATGTGGACTTTCTTGTATTACTTCGGATTGAGTATGATTTTTAAAAATCGATGCCAAAATTGAACGAATACATTTATTTTCTGTTTCCAATTGGACAATTCGTTTATTTGCTTCTTTCTTATCATTCCGCAAATGTTGTATTTGAACCTTTAAATATAAAAATTAAGTATAAAATAAATTTCTTAACGCAATATAATTACTTTCATCTCTTCTACATCACGTAATATTTTAAAGTTTCCTTCACCTACTGACCACGATCGCTCTTCAACCAAAGCTTTAACTCTAAATTAATATAAATATATTTATTAAAATATAATGGCCACAAATGTGTAAATAATATACCTATTCAATAAAGCTTCTTCGCGTATTCGAGCTGCTTCTTTTACTTCTCTAATTAGATCAGTCATCATTCCAGGCGCATACACACCTACAAAATTTTAAGAAATATTTAATACTAGCTGATACTCATCGTGGCTACGCTCGCGAAGTTTTATTCAAATACCCTAACTATTAACCAAATTAGGGACATTTTTATATTTTTTCAAAGAAGTTATTAGATATTTGAAGTTTCAACGGTTTATGGCTTATAGATTAAGAATAAACCATTATAGCAGATTTTATAAAGTTTTCTATATTTTAATTACCTGAATTGTATGTTGGGGCAGGACTTTGTGTACCGAAAACCAAACCCATTGGTTGACTGTGAGTACTTAGTCCACTTAAACTATCTCTACGGTGTCTTAAACCCCAATTTGGTGCATGTTTCAATGCTTCAATTTCAACTTGAAATAAATAATTATATTATTTATCGAATTATAAATTCACAAATAGAAATAATAAATACCTTTCGTTTCATGTAAGTTTCGGCAAATTTTTGAATTTGTTTCATGCAAAAGATTAATTTGTTCCAATATAGTGCTTAAAAATTTATTATCAAGATTTGGTGGATCTAATATCTCTTTTCCACTAATTTTTGATTCTTGATCCGAAGGTCCATCACCAATTAAACAGGGGTCACTAAATCTGAAACTTCTAAAACAAGAATTATTTTTAGAAACGTTATCAACAAATATTTATCGAAATAAAACCTTTTGTTTGATTCATTTCCATCAGGAAGGATATGATTTGTCGAATTATCTCTGTTTGTACCCAAATTAATTAGCGGCGGTAAACTAGCGAACTCTACTGAAGATTCATATTGTAAATGAGAATTTTTTGGTATTTTATTGCCATAATTGAGAAAATTTTTTAAATTTTGTGCAAGTTCTTGAGAATTCTGAAAATAAGAAAAAAATACATTTTAATTAATTTTTATATGAACAAAAATATTCAAAAAATAGTAGTTTCTACTCACCGGATTAACAACTTGTTGAGATTTTTTTAGTGAATGAAAACTGGATGGATTATATTCAAGAAATTCAGATGACAAAGATAATTGGGGTGCTGCGACATCTTTTAAACAATTCTCTAGCCATACATCAAGATCTTTCTGATAAATTGAAGTTGGAGGCACTGTTGAATTACGAGATTTCATTTTCTTTCGTTTTCCGATTTCAACATCTGAAATTAGTACATAAAACGAATTAATAACGAAGCGGAAAAATTATTCTTTACAACATTTACACATTTTTTTTTATTTCACAAGATCGTATCTTGATATTATTTATTATGCATGCTTTTCAATGCCGAATCAAGTTATGATTGGGTTAGTTTGCATTTCATGAATTCGGTTCAATTACAAATCCAATTCATATCTATATAATATACTTTTTATTATGGTTGTGTGAACAACACCAGACATTTTGTATACAATAGGGAAACCGGAATGTTGTTTGAATCACACAGAATTAGTCAGAAAAATTAAAACTTGATCCATAAAGTTATGCGAACTTAGTGGGTGAGGTAAGATTGGGTTAGTAGAAGCTGATAAAAACAATGATCTTAACGTCAAAAATGTACATTTTTGATCTGAATATTTACAATAGTGAGATTTTAATGTTCTAATAACATTTCTAGATATAGGTAGATGAAAATACGTCTGGTATTGACCTAATTAGTGATGCTTATCTATTTTTACCCTCGTGACCACTTTCCAAGTGTAGTCTTATCTAAGATACACATTTAAAATTTCATGAAAATCTGCCCAGTATGGACAGAATTAGGAGAATTCTCTATTTTGGCCTATGAAGACCCGCACAGTATATTTTCTAAAGTTTTGTAGAGTATTCATACCGAATTTGTTTGAATAAACAAACATGGCTTTTTTCCAGCTGGTACTTTTCTTCCTATTTGACGTCTTTAGTTATGAATGCTTTTCAGGTAAATTTTACAATGCAATTTTTTTTTAAAAAGAAAGGAAATCGTTATTAAGCTTAAACAAAAACGTATGAGTTAATTTGAAGAAAATCGAACTAAGATAATAGTTAGTTTGTAGTAAAATATATAAATAGTAAGGTAATAAATGAATATATCAGATTGCGACTTACTTTTAAAATTTGAGAGATCGGCTTCCCTATTACTTTCTTTATTTTGTTTTTTAACTCCTTTCACTGTGGCTGCATTAGTTTTGGATTGTGCATCCCTATTAAAATTTGATGAAATACTCCTACAAAATAAATTATTAATAAAAATGGCATAGTCATCGATTGATTGTAATAAATAACAAATAATTTATAGTCACAATTTTTACAGATACTTACAAATCCATAATTTACTATTTTTAGTATGAAATTCTTCTTTAAATTAAACAGTCTTGCATACTTTCACCACCTCCTTACTATTTACTTCAAAACATGCCAAGAAAAATGGGTTCAATTTATTTTTCAAGGCTGCGTATTTGATTAATTCTCTTGCAAAAGTTTATTTCAGTTTTATTTAAAATATAAATATGAATATTTTCTACAAACTATTATAAGATTTTGAGCACTGCCTATAAACAAAATAATGTAAGAATATTACTTTACTTCATCTTCATCTTCTCACACAAAAAACACTGGAAGAAAAATTACGACTTGAAGTTAGTGCTGGTTTAAAATTCCTTTAATATGAGAAACAGAAAATAAACGTCAATGCCAGCATCGACGATAATACAGAACGAAAAAAAATTTAAATTTTTTTGAATACGATCAAATTTTTTAATATATAAACAAATCAAATAATATTGTTTACAAAACCAAACTTTATAGAATATTAAATTAAAATTTCTTTATTTTATCATAAATACATTTCCTGTGTATTCCTATTTGAAACTAAACCGTAGCTTGTGTGCAATTTGACCGCTTAGGTCGTTTGCAGATTCATGCTTCGATTGTGTTTTACCCTTTAATTTGTTGATTGTCAATAAATGCCTGAATTTGCGTAACGTTTTGTTTGAAAAACCTCGATAAAATAATAATAATAATTTTATTTGCAAAAGGAAATTTTAAATAAAAAGAAAATAAATATGTACAAAAATAGAAAACGTAAACGATCAGTTTTAACATCAGTTAATGAAAATACTTCATTAAGAACAAGAGTATGTACAATTTACTATTTCACTGGATTTTTGTTTTATTTTTATGTTCTTATCTATTTGTTTTTTTTTTTTTTTTTAGACAGAGCCAGTTGTCGAAGATGATGTAATTTTGAGTCAAGAATCAATACCCCCGAGTCAGCCTACAACTCAAAGGCGATATTTATCCCAACGAACTATAAGGAGCCAACCAAGTGTGTTATTAAAAAGCCGCAAATCATATTATGAAAATGTCTTAATAGATGCTGGCGCAGATGTTGATAACTCTGAATGTTTTATTTTATGTAAGCATATACCCAATTATATTTAATGTAAAATTGAAATTTGCAAATCCTAGTCATTTTCTTATCTCACCTGAAAATGCAGTATTTATAGATATTTGCATTTTTGAAAGTTTTCTGCTCTTTAGTTGGAAAACCAGGTGAAAAATTCAAATTTGATTTTTGACTTTGGTTAGTAATTCAATTAATATCAATTTCTATTTAAGCTTGTCATCAGATTACATTTGTTAAAAAGCTTGGTGAAATATTAAAAAATCATCAGAATTATCCGGATAATTTAACGCAATTCTTAGAACCATTTAAAAACGCTATGGATAGTAATTCTAACGCATTGAAACTTTTAAGTGGTTGTAAAATTACTATCGGCACAAATGATACTTGTATGTTATCACAGGACAGTATTGTAATAAACTTTTTGATGATTGACTTTTTACAGACGGAAGTAATTCATATTTTAATAGATAAAGTGGCTAGTTTGGCCCTAAATGAGTAACTTTTATTTCAATGTACCAAATTTTAAATATTAATAATTCAATTTTTAGAACTGATACTACTGAAATTCCTTTAATTCCACTTATTCTTATACAAATGAAATATGTGGCAACTCATCACAGTGAATTTTTATATACAAAATTGATTGAAATTTATGAAAGTGCTAATAGTCAACATAAAAAGGAAATAATTGGTAATGCTGAATTTGTTCTGGATCCTATTAAACATGATGAATTTGTAGAATATTTGATGTAAGCATTTGTAATCGACCGAAATCCATTTTTTCGAGGATGAACTTGAAAAGATTCATTTTAAGAAGAAATTTATAATATCGAATTCAAAACATTCACTGGAATTTCACAACTTGTCGTTATTGAAATGAAATTAGGCTTACTTTTTGGACACTTTTCCAACCCATTGTATTGTAATGAGTGTACTTGTTCTTTTCTTACAATTTTTTCTTATAAATAAATCTTTTCAAGAATTATCCTCAAAGTATTAAAAATGATGTATTCATTTTAAAATCTTTTTAAAGAGAAAATTCAAGTTCCAATAAAGATTTGCTAAGTTCGCATAATATTCAAGTCTTCGAAAATTTATATCTAAGTTCTAATATTTTGAAAAGGTTAACAATTAATATTATGAATTATATGACAACTGATTGCGATCTATCGGTAAGGATGAACAATTTTAAAAATGTTCTTCTATATAAATGTTCATTATTCTTCATTTATAGGCATTTCCAATGTTAATAGATTTTTTATTAAAAAATGTAAACGAATGCGACAGTGAGGTGAATATTTAATAAATTAAAATTGAAATAATATAATCAATTATAAAATTTTTCAGTTAATTCTCAAATTACGCGATTGTTTAAATTGGCATAAACAATTTGAAAACGGAGAAACAATCCAAACAACAGTATTTTCTCATATTGAGCAATCTCTTAAAAGATCCAAAAAAATATTTGATTTATGGTTAAAATTGATACAAAATTTAGGTGCAAAAGCTTTCAGGTAATTAACAATATACAGACGACTAAATTTTTAATTATCTTTAACAATTTTAGGCCTTTTGATTGTATTATACTTTTAATAATGATGTCAATTCGTGATGAAAGAGCTGATTATATTGAAAATATTGTAAGTTAAAAATTTTTCAAAATAATAATATTTCTATACATTTATTTATTATTTTTGTAAGATTCGTCGACGTATTAAGTTAGAGCAATTTACTGCGATAATGTTTACAAAAATGTGTAAGGAATTTGTGAAAGTTGTAGAAAAGTTTAGCGATATAATTCTTACGATGTTGAATAAGTTTTTAAGAGAAAAGGATTACTTAGTATCAAATTTTGCTAATCATGGATATAGGTAAGTAAAAAGATTTATTAAAAAAACATAGGCAAGAAAAAGGGAGGGGGGGAACACCAAAACAGAATAGAATATTATAATTTTTATTTAATTTTTTTGTTTTTTATTTAACTTTTTTGTTTTTAGAATGCTTTTTGAAAGTAACAATATATGCCAGAAAAAAGTGATTAATAAACTTGTTGAGTTAACATGTGATAAGTCAGCATCCAATATAACTACATTAGCCTTAGAAGTGTTGAAATGTCTTAACATAAAACATGTTGATTGTGGTTTACTTCTTTTGGTAATAATGTTAATTTTAATTTTATTTTATTGCTCTTGTATTTTTAAGTTCTGTTGTAGCGATTCTAAATCTTTTATCCTATAGTTAATACAGAAAGTAAAATTATCCTATCGATTATCTAAAAATACATACCTTAAGATTAAATGTCGATAAATGTAACTTAATAACTTTTTCGCGCAAACGAACAAATTATTTTTGTCACTACCATCTCGATGAGACTAATTTTCATATAATAAACAACATCAAAGATTTAGTTGTTATATGTTACAAGAACTGAACTTCAGGTTACATATTGACTCGTTGATTCATTAACACTAGGCTTTATCAAGCGCTGGTCCAAGGAGTTTATCAATTCATACCCATAAAGCTCTATACACAATAGATGATTACTTGAATGCGCCTGCTAGATATGATCACTCTTTTACACGACTTATATCTATAGAATACATTTACTATTACCTTACCTGTGCAGGCCTGTCCGCAGTATTAATCCAACATAACGTGTACCATATTTGTGGACTAATCATATCTGTCGAACTCTAATATATTTTCCACGTCAATCTGATATTTGTCTTTACAACTTGGTGTAACTAATACAGCTTTTTCCCAATTACTCATTTCCTTTTTTCCCCACTTGTATTAAGCATGTAGTGAAATTAAGAACTAAATCTAATTATCCATATACATTTTTTAATCAATAATAGCCAATCCTGGATCTAGTGCATGATCTTAATTTATCACAATTTCGTATTGTTATGCAGTTATTATGTTCAATTGCATATCCTTTGGTATCAGTCTCACAATATCAAGTTCTGGAGGATCATATTGATATGATGGTTAAAAAACAAATAATTAACAAAGATACTTTGTAAGTATTCGCCATTTCTTGTGATACAATATAAAATTCACAAAAGGACTTATATACATTTTTTTTTTAATCAGAATTAAAAAACAAGGTATAATTGGAATGGTACAAATTATTATTCATTTAATTGAAACCGAAGAATCCAATAATAGTGAACAAGTGTTAGATATTAGTTTTAGTTGTGTTGATGAAATGCCAGATGGAAAAGGAAAGTTGTCGGCAGATCTTATCGGTAAATTTATTTTACTTGAATTATATAAATAAAAAGAAATAAAAATGTAATTTTTTTTTTTGCTAGAGCAAATTTTATCAGCTACAAAATATTGTCCAAATTGTTTAGCATTTTTCTATGATGAAATGGCAAATGAATTAAAAAAAACTAAACAATTAAATAATATTAATTATATTGATAAAAATTTTTTAGTCTGGCTATCAGATCTTGTTAGTACTTATTTTATAAAATATTTTATTGTTGAAGAAACTCCAAGTCATCCGTAAGTTTTCGAAATATATTTAAATTTTCTTAATTATAATTAATATTTTGTTTTAGAATTTTAAATTTATCATATCAAAAAGGTAGAAACGACGAGATTAAAGAAAAAAATGCAATTAATATTTCTGGAATAGTTTTAAACTCATCATCCGAGTTAAGAGTTTTAAATATAGTTTATATTATTTATGTAATAATAATTTATTTTTATTTTTTTAGTGCAAACTTATCAATTAAAACTTTAGCACCACTTTTTAATTTGTTAAGAACACTCCAGTTTATTAGATACAACGGAAGTTTAACATATATAGATGCTGTTGTTGGATCTTCTATTATATTACCCGCCTTTATGGAGACGGATGATAATCATGATATTTTGGATGAATACGATGAAGAAATTATAGAGAAAATTTTACAAATATATTTCTATACTATTAACTGGTTTCGGGCAATTGTAGGCTCATTTGCAAGTCAGAATAATGAATTATTACGCAAAACCGTGTGAATAGAATTTTAAATATGATTTCAAATTTTTAATTTGATTTCTTTTTCTTTTTTATTATAAAGGTGTTATTTAGACTGTCCGAATTGATTAAATTAGAATCTACAATTCGAATCTTGATAGCAAAATCTTCAACTGATTCTAGTCCAACAAAAAATCCATTTGGAATTTTATGTGAAGACATTTTTAAAAAACCACATGGTAAGTTAATTATAATACTTGTACATAGATATTTAAATATAAATATTTTTACCCCAAAAATCGAAAAAACTTATTCACACACCTAATAATATCTCTACACATTATAGAACCTTCTTTTTAATTTCTAATTTAATTGAATTTTTAATTTTACAATAATATTTTTCATTTCAGGTAATAAGAGGGCCGGAACATCAAAACAAAAGAAACGAGGAAATATTGAAAGTTCTAAAAGTGAAAATACATTAATTCCAGCAAGAAAAACTAATTTTGTAGACTATGATGGACAATATGAAGGTTTCAGGTAATCTAAAGTGTTGTGTTAATGGTATAAAAATAATTATTAATGATATTAATGAGAAATTTAAAATATAGACAAATGGATCCTGATATAATGCTACTTTTACGAGAAAACCTAATATTAAAAATTACTCTAAACGACCAAATTGGAGAATCGATTGGGTTTTTGGAATTCAAGTTAGTAACTTATAAATGAAAAGGTGGAAAAATGGAAAATATATAATTGTGTTAATAGTTTTTTTTAATGAATATTGTTCCTTATACTCTGTAGTTGGGGTTTCTCTATTGCAAACTTTTATATTTGATACACAATGATTTTATAGACTTTTTATCCGCCTTCGAAATACCCGTAGCAAGTTATTCTATTTATTATACAAATTGATATTTTTTTTTCTTCAGATATATTCTCTCGGATTTAATAAATAAATTAGAATCGCTACCAACTAGTAAAAAATTTCTATTAGAGAAAGTTTTACCATATATTCTAAATCCAGCTGACCTAATTAATGATGTAATAAAATTCCTTCCTGTAATATTCAAATGTTTCAATCAGGTAAAGTTTTGAAGGAAATTATTATATTGCAAACTTTACTTATTAAATATTGGATGAAAAAAGTTTTCAGATATGTTAAAATTAGAGCTGGTTGAAGTGAACGGATCATTAGGACACGAAAACCTATTTACAGATGACTTGAATTATTGTAAAGAATGTTTTAATTTATGTCTTCGATTATTTGAAGAATTATTATCTTGGTCTGGTTTCGATGAAGATTGTAATTTTAATTTATTAAAAGGTTGTTTTTTTTATCATTTTCTATTTACTTCAATTTAATGGAAGATTTGAAATTTTTTTTTAGAATTATTAAATGCATTTCTAACCAATCCTAATATGGATATTGATCAAAATGATAATATTAGTACAACAGCAACGATAGTATATGAATATTTCTTGAAGATAGAACCAAACGTACTTGATATTAAATCAGCTGTAAGTCTTTATTTTTTCCTTGTTTCATTAAAAAAATTCATAAATGAAGATGTAGTATTGGATAAGCCAATTGGTATGTAAAAATTATTTCTAAAATGTTGATTTTCTAAAAAAAGCATAATAATGTGTTTTTTTTTTAATCATAGGAAATTTATGTAAAATATTTTTATCCCGTACATGGTACGGATTCGATGGGACTATTGAAAAAGGTGCTGGATGTAACGTTTTTTTAAATGATTTAATAAATGGATTTGTTAAAGACTTAAATTTTGAGAGTCTAAAACAAATTTTAAATTTGATTTTAGTCGAATTACAATATTTAGAAGGGAAAAATCAATTCTTAAGAATTTTCCCAAATATAAATAAGTAATTGCAATTTTTAGTCAATGAAAAATGGATTATTTAAACATTTATTTCTTATTTCAGAGCAAATTTACCAATGCTTTTTAAATCACTTTGTGAATCTTTTATAAATATTATTACTGAAGGTGCCCACACGAGTGTATCAAATATGACTGGTCTAAATTTCTGGGAACAAGGAAGTGAAATGAATAATCTTCTACTTGATTTTGTAAAATCAATCGATATTCCACGAAATTATGCAATATATTTGAAGGTAATAAGGTTTTGATTATTTAGATAGTAATATTTGTATATTAATATAGTAGTTAGAAAATTTCTTTTTTTATTTATATTTTGGAAATGCTTCAGAGGTTGCTTATACAAATTCTTTTCTTTGAAATTTCATCTTCTTTTATGATCAGATGGGACTAGGACAAATTTCTTAATTTAATTGTGTTTGAATAAATTACAAATGAGAATTGTAAATTATTTCTGTAGTATAGATGGCGAGATAGTGTATTTGTTTGAAGTTCGAGTTTTGAATAACGACAATTTAAGAAAACCAAAATATAAAGACAAATATAAATCTTTTCTTTTGTTTTTTTTTTTTTCAGTATGCCCATATTTTTATAAAATTATTTCTTCAGCATGGCATGGAAATTATTGAAAATTGCGTAAAAAATTCTCCACAACGCGTAGGACAATTTTTAGAAAAATTGCGAATTTCCATGAGATTTTTACATCATTTATGCTGTCATTATAAGGTAAATAATATATATGATATAAAAGAATTATGGAAAATAATATTTTTATATAATGAAGACAATAAAAAACACAGCCGTTGTAACTCAAATACCAGTTTTACGGCAAACCATTGAAAAATTAATTTATCGAATAAAAGGTGCTTTGGCTCTCAACAATTGTTCTTCGGTTTTCACCATGGGTAATTTAATAAATAGAGATATTTATGGAGAAGAAATTTTGTCACAAGTAAAATTTCATACTATATTAATCAATATTTAGAATATAAATAAATTACTATTTATATTTTAGAGTTCATCACTTGTAATCGATCAGGAAGACGAAGACATTCCAGATGATTCTAATATTGATATATCTGAATTATCTTCCAGGAGTATTTGTTTTTAAGTTGTTTTTTTTTTTTTTTAAATAAATGTACTTTTCTATATTTTTATCTTAAAAATTCGTAATTTTAATAATCCTTTTGCCCAACATACATTTATTGAAACTTGATTCAAGTATCCTTTTAGAAATATCAAAAAAATTACATATTATTCCTTCTTATCCTGACATTTTTTCTAAATATACAAAACTTTACATACAATCTTTTGGACAAAATTCAAATATTAGTTCTATCTTCGAGTGCAACCATTTTAATTTTTGTTAAATTTACAAACGAAGAGTATTTATATAAATTTATTAAATATACCAATTTCGTCATTTAAATTGTTGTATAATTTTGAATCTTAAATTCTTTTCATTTCGGGTATTTCCATTGCTTTATTCAAACTCTATTTAAATTGATCAATAAAAACTACCAAACTACTAACTTATTATGTAGCGAAATTCATGAGTATATGTAAGTACAAAACTTGATGATGTTAGTTGATTGCCGAATATTACCATTGGTAACCAGATATGCCAATCATTCTTATAAATTCCCATTTTTTTTTTATTAGCAGATAAGTCATAACACATATTTATGTTATCATAGAAGTGTTTTGAAAAATCAAAAGCACAATAAGTATATAGCATTTGTGCATCTGTTTTTATTTTCAAACATGCAGTTTCTCCTAAAATATTAGCAAATTTTGTAAGATCAATAATAAGCCTCACAAACTTTCAAATATTTTGCTATATATATATGTTATGGACAACTTGATTAAAGCGGGAATTATGGATAATGCCTGGGCAATGTAATAAACTAAATAATATTTAACTCTTTGCCCGGACATTATGTATAATCAAATTGTCCATTACATATACACCTAACATATTTATTAAAATTATTAAAAATCCACTTGGGGCAAGAATGGAATCATATCTCTAATTCGGCCAATAGTCGTTATGGTTATATTCTCATGAAGTTTGAACATTCTGGACAAGGCACTGAGAGTTATTACCGACTAAAAATAGATAATCCTCCTTAACTCCTTCAATAGTTATTGAGGATGATTCTCGGACTAGAATCGTGTAGCTCGACTTGAACCAAATCGTATAAATCAATGGTTTTCAATCAAATTACACGATTCCACTCCAATTAATGTGTTCAAGAATTATCAACGAAACCCGACAGATGGAATATTTTCTAAAAACATATTGTTCATACTTTAAGATTCCTCAATAAATAAAGATACATCGAAATCTGGTCCTTTTATTATTTTTTCATATTATATTTGAAGAAATCAAAATGGATTTATTGGCATTTATATTAGGAATGTTTTTTAGTCAAGGTGAATAGTATTTTTTTTTTTATTATTCAATATTATCACGATCAAGTAAAGTATTTAAATAGGTCTACCTTTTCGTGCCAAGTACATAGAACACACAGTTTGCGGCCAGTCAAGTAAACATATACTTATTCAAATAAGAAAGTATATGGGAAAAATAGTTTTGGGTATTTCAAATGCAATAAAAGAAATTCTTACTATTAGTGGTGTACAGGATATTTGGACTTGGGGTACATATAGTATATAGCATATATATATGATATACGAAACTGTATATAAGCAGAAAAAATCACAATTAACATTGTTTATTGATTAACACATATTATAAAGAAAAATAAGTAATAGGTACTCCTATACATATTCATTGAAATTGGTATAATAATAATTTAGACTGCCAAACGCGCGTTACATAACACGTTCAATAAACCGATTTTTAAAAACAATATATTCATGAATAAAATAATTTTATTATTTTATTTCATGATGTCCTTTTATTGTCCTTTTTGTACTCATTGGTAATACAAAAGATAATGGATAATAAAAATTGAAAATCATTTTCAGTTAAATTAAAATTGTACGAATAGATTGACTATAAATGTTTTTTAAACGGTATCCTTAAAAAGAAAATATTCCATACAGTACCCCGAGAGCAAGCACTTTTCACTTAACTTTTATTTGCTTACTTTAAAAATTCTTATAATTAAAGACTGAATTTTGTATTTATGTACAACTTATTGAATTCCGTTTAGTTCTAAGCTAGGCAAATTATAAGCCAGCATAACATTATTTTTCTTAAACTTTGTATTAATAAAAATATTACATTTGTAAAATTTCTATGTACTCGTTAAGTCTCAATAAAAACAATATCAATCAATATCCATACAGTACCCCAAAGTTGATCTTCTACAATTAGTAATGATTCCTTTAAATCTTATATTTCTATATGAGTATAATAGAATCAAAAGTGTCCAAATGTAGTCTATTTTTTCACTCACTGTACAATTCAAACTAAGTGTCCAATTTTTATGAAATTTACACAGTCTGAGTATTAAGGCTAAACTACTGGACCGAATCAGACGAAATTCGCACACTTCAAATAATCGGACTTAAGGCAGGTCTGGCACCGGATTCTGATGTAGATGGGACAGACACGAGATGAGAGCTGAGCGGGTTTGGTATTGTCGGTAAAGCTTCATAGCAGTCAGGCCGGAATAGAGAAAGTATAAATTCACTGCTATGATTTGCTTTAATTATTTATTAAATTTAATTACATATTTATATTGTATATATCGACATAATTATTTCTCATCAATAATTTACAATCCCAAACAGTTAAGCTTTTACAGAACCATAATTCAAAACTTCCTTATAAAAGGTAAAAACCTACAGTATTTAATTTTCAGTCAATAATAGCAACTTTCATAAAATAATAGATTTTTCATTTCATATTTTCTAGCAATAGATTTAGATTTAATTCTTTTTTAATATGATTATCGATTCTAGAAAATTATATCCCCAAAAAAGAACATTACTTACCAAATGATTTATACTTTTTCATCCAAAGTAAATTATAATTATTAAAAGTTATTCTTTGAGTTTCTTTGGAAGATGGATTTGATGAGTTTCGTTCTATTAACCAGAAGGTAGTAGTAGTTAATAAACGCATTAAAATTATAATGATATAAAAGGATATATAAAGTATGCCATCAATAAATAATTATAATACATAAGTCTAGACAATAGAAAAAATATTAGTCCTCAACATTATTAAAATGTGTAAGAAAAAAGAAAATATATACTTAAAATAATGCACAAAGTTATCAATGACTCTGCTCATGAATGCCAACATTATGTTGTAATTATAAGCATTGACATTAATTTTATGTAACAGTCAGTTCGGTAAAAACTATAATTTTAAATAATTCCAAGAGGAATCTGAGGGAATGCGAAAGTTTTTCAGTAGATATAATGTGGTATATGTATTATCTAAAAGATAGGGAGCGGTTTTAGCTCCATTAAACAAAAACTAGACCAGAAATTAATAGTGATTTCGTAATAGCATATAGGAGTATAATAGAAGCCTCTGTGCAAGTGCTATTGGTATTATTTAAAAACGGAGCTATTTATGAATTTAGGAAAATATATCTCGTCTTATCTAAAAGAAAAAATTTACATTTACAATGTATAATAGATATATAAGGTGTGTTTTTTGGGGAATTTAGTGCCATCTATACTTCAAATATAACATTGAATAAGATTGGTAAAAATTAACAGCGATAAATAACATTACTTAAATGAACGGGTATAAAATGTATGATAACCGTCCTTATTTTTCCCAAAAAACAATGCCTAAATATATTACGGACTTTTATTGGAAACATATTTTTGAATTAGACATTTATTGCTTAATTTTACGAGAAATTTAGCACATTTAATTGATGTGTGAAAAAAAATATAGTTTTCAGTTATTTTTGATGAAAATATAGATTAAAATAATTTAGAATTGATTAGATTAGTAGAGACAATCGCAAAAGTATAGATTTAGAAGACTTTTTCTTTAATTAGTTATATATTTAGTAGATTCAGTACTTCAGAAAATATCAACAAAAAAAAAGAAAGAACCATTTTAAAAATATTCATACTTCTGATTAAGAAATTTTGACGTTGAAAGATAAATTACTTCCGAGCTTTACTCTCACCATTTCTTTATAAGAATACCTTATAAATCCTGTTGGACAGTATAAGTAATAGTCACAGGACTGGATTTTACGATGTTTGTAGATATCTTGGTTTAACTCCTTTCGATTTGAAAATGTTAGTTTTGATTAGTTGGTTACAATTCGGTTAGAAAAAGAGGCAGATTAAAGCCTGAAACAGACTATCAAAATTGAAGTCAATTAGCCTTTTTTTAAACGATATAAAACATATTAAATACGTACATGACCATTATAAGTATAATATTATTATACTGGCAAAATTACCACTGAAAAAATAGTAAAAATTTATCGAAAAAATCTATCTAACACACACTATTATATATAATTGTTTTTATAAACTTCTACATTCATAAAGAAAGGATATATATGTTGGGTGTATTTAAAATAATATGTATATTTTATGAATCATCTTTCAGTATACTAAATCCATAAAACAAGAATTTTTTTTCGTATCGTGCGGTATCATAATGAATATTTAGTATTACAATATGTTATATACATCAGTATGTATATAACGACTATGTATATATGCGGTATATATTGGATACTTGAATTAATTCCGGACGTTTTTTTTCTATAAAAAAAGACACGTCTAGACATGATACATTTAAACGTTAATACACAATTTTTGAGAGCCATGGAACTTTTTAAAATAAAACATCACAGAACTCATTAATGGTTGAAATGAACCGATTTCCCGAATGTTGTGTTCTGTTAATACTAACGCCAAAGATTTCGATTTTTACCAAAGGATAATTAATTTAAAAACATATAATAACTGATGCCCTATGGCAGAATTCAGACAGAACAGCCAAAACTAATAATATTTCAAGGGTTTTGATGCATAGCTTTGATTTTATTTTTTCAAACTTAATCTAATTCGCAGGTAGCCTAAGTCCTAATTACATAAATATATTCTGCAAATTTTATTCAAATCGGTATATTAATTTTTAAAGTTCATCCAAAAAACTTCTTTTCTCCTACGACTACCATATTTCTTTCCTCATTATCCTTGTAGGGATTTTATTGAAATTTAGCATAATATCGCCTATTTAATACCCGCTTGTTTAAATGTTGTCGATAACGATAAGTGTTATTTATTGTGGCTTGAAATACTCATAGAGTATGCTTACCATAAGCTTTTGCAAACAAACAATAACTTTCAGAGTAATTTTTCTTTAGATTAAATCCAAAACCAAAAAGTAACGTTTCCCGCAAATGTTGTTTTCTTTGCACAAAAGTTGACTTTTTCAATTTAATAAAAAACTGTTTTTTTTTCCACAAATATTAAAGGTAATTAGCTATAACAATACAAAATGTGGAAAGAATAACAACACTAACATCACATCAGTATCGTATACCCAGAACTGAATATCAAGATGGGCACAAAGGGGCTCGTATCAGAAATATATGTATATCATACATTTTATAAATGTCGAAGTATTCTTAAAATTTTTTTGGTGGCCAAAAAAAAATTAGGGTTGGCACAGCATTGTCCCCTTCTTCTGGTAACAGGCCTGCATCAACACTCAAAATTAATTCAAGTACCCAACACTATTGTTCAGATACTAATCTTAATAAACTTAGGCGAAAAGAAATATTCGTCATCGTCCTTAAACAAAAATAAAAAGCTTAAAAATAGAGGAAATACAACAAAACTTATGGCTACTTTGCTTTAAACTATATATGCAAGAAGGAGAACTACAAATACTTGTGTATAAAATCGATAGAATGTAGCTAGACTTATATACTTAAAATACATCAGGTATAGTTGATAGAAATCAAACAACTATAAGCTTAAAAACAGGATATATTGTATATAGTATAGCATATAGGGGAGGTAGTGGAATAACAACAAAAAAAATATTCGGTTTCGTTTTATAGTAGTACAATTAAACGGAACGACAGGTAACATAAAGTATATATATATATATATATGTATATATGACTCTACATGCAAGCTATATATAGATATATAAAATATCGTCACACCTGATGTAGTTGGGCTTGTATCCTTGCATATATGTATATAGACATATTTATAGTGTATTAATCATTATAATTTTTATACTACCACCACATTAAAAATCGAAAATTAATTTCATGCAGGTGAAAAGGGATAATTTTCACAAAAAAAAAAAAAAAAAAAAAAAAAACATGTAATGTAGAAAACGAATTGCCCGTGACTTGTAGCCCGCAAACAATAATCATGTATAGTTTTTTATAGTTAGTTCGTCGTAGCTAAGGATACCGTGCGTGTCACCTTAGTGACTGAAATCAACAACACAAAATGATTCTTAACATTTTATTTTAGTGAAAAATTTATCGAATATGAATGTTCAGAATAAGAAAAAAAAAAAAAAAAAAAAATAAAGTATACTCGTATTTAAAGGAGAACCAAAGTTTATATGAAATTAGGCGGAATTTTATAAGAATATATAGAACTGATCGATAAATATCGCGTACAGCCACGAAAAAAAAAATCATCTTAACTTTTTACTAGTTATGTGGGAGGTAACGACCATCTAAATACTTTGGATAGAGCTGCAAAGTCGGGCTTAAAAATATTGCGCAATTTAGTCACTAGTAAAAGCTCATTCTATCAAGCGAGGCCTTGAGGTGCGGTTTATTTTATTATCAAGCAGAGCTAACTAACTAAAGTTTCTTTTATTTTTATTATATTTTGTTTAATTTAATATTTTAAGGAGTTTTTTTTTTTTTTTTAAGTTTTATATAATACACAGTGCGGTAAAATAGTATATATTTTCTTAAAGTGAAAAATATCCTATCTTTAGATAGAACCATTTGGATTCTAAAAAAAAATTTTAAAAGGTGAGAATTTTGTAATAAATTAAATTTTATGTTATTTTTAAAAGAATTATTAAAACTTTGAGTCTTGGCACTGGGAGAATTCACAGTTGAATTTCCATTTCTGTGGATCTTTTTGTGCCAAAGTTTAAGGTTTAATTTTTGTCCAACTCTAAACTCGAAGTTTTAAGCTATATAAAAACTAAATTAATGTTTTTTTAAATACAATTTTTAGACATTCTGTTTCAGTTTTTTTTTTTTGGTTTAATTTTTACATTCTTTTATTTTACTATATAATTAAAGTCAAATTTGCCTCCATATATCCTAGTCGAGGCATATCCGTTGTGGTCGAACGAATCTATCGTTTATCATTTTTATAATGAAAGTAGTCCCAAAAAATCGAGGAAATATAAGACGCATGTGTAACCAAATTAAGGAATGGGTTTATTTTAATTTCTTATAGAATTCTTCTTCTATAATGGATTCCATAAAAAGAAATTAAAAAACAATTCTGGTAATATAAAATTCTGTATATAAAATTGTTTGTACTTAAAAGAAAATTAAACTTAAAATATTATATCTAAGAAAGTTACGCGGTTTTGTCATATCAGTTAGTTGTAGCTTATATATTATTTTTAGTTCTTTTTTTTAGTATAAGTCTGGTATATAGCATAAAACCTAAATATAAAATTGATTTTACTAATAATTACATAAGTTTTTGATATATTTTTAATAATATACAATTCACGATTATTATAGTCGATCATACATCGTACAAACTATCTGGGCAAATGAGTAAAGAAAATTGATTGATATAAAAAAAAGAATATAAATCAATATAATAATGTTATTAATATATAGAAGTTAGTAGATTAGCTTCTAAAAAAAAACATACACATATTAAATATGCATGCAAATTAACTTTCTATTTGCGCAATAACAGAAGGCATCAAAGGTTATGCGCAGTAAAAATACCGAAACCTTCTGAATCCTATAATTTTAGTGACGCCAATAAAAGAAATAATTCTTTATGCAGTACTCTGCTTGATCCCTATCATGCGCGATTTTTTGATAATTGTGCAAAAGTTAAGCTATTGTAGAAAGATCCCTAGTTTAAGAATAAAGAAAACTATACAAAACTGGCGTTATAGCCGATTTTTAATATACTATAGTTCAAATTTGTACTTGTAGTTAACAAATTTATAGTTCAATGAATTAATGAATGAGCTAATTTTGAGAAAAAACAACGAAATCTAATAATATTTCAATATTGAATGAAATGGCAGCACGATTAAATCTAGAAAATTATAAAATTTTGTGATCACCGAAATTTTTGCTTTATAACTTCGTTCCCCCTCGGCCGTTTTTTTTTTGAAATGCAATACCAAATCGAGTTAAGGAATAAACAATTTATATTGTAAATTTTATTAAAATCAGACAACGCGTTATTGAGTTATCGTGTAGACTAGCAGGTATGCAAAAATCGATAAAACTTTTGATTATGTACACATCTAAAGTAGTTTCTTGAGAACATTCTCCGATGATAATTACACGTTACAATGAAAAGCGATAAATCTAATCTACCCTCTGGAAGAATCTACCATAGAATATAAAAACCTTAGAAGCTTTTAAGTTTTAAAATTGTCAAAGACAACACTAAATTTAAAATGTACCTGCTTATTATTTAACAATTGGAGAATAAAAATGAAATAATTTGATAACTTCTACATTAGGACTTACTTGTCCTGTTCCATAGTATGTAAATTTGTTTTCAGATAATCTTTATCATATGTCTTGGCATACATTTTTTCAAAAACGTCCACCCAGATAACGTAAAGTTATAGGCAACGCATTCGTATAACTACATATGACAAAGTTTATGCATTTTTTAAAGACTTGTACTTGTACTGATACCTTTTAGAGACATTACTAATGTCTAATTTTTGACAAAATATATGCGAAGACATATGATAGAACAGATACTTTGAAGGTACCACCAAATATCAGTTGGTATGATTTATTCAAAACTAAACATGATGTAGAAATAAATCCGATTCTAATTTCACCCAAATTTTTCAATAGTCCTATAATTTTTGTCGATTCAATTTGAACTGTAAAAATTTTAATTTCATTTGTAATTTTTATAATAAATTAAAGTGAAAATTAAATAAAAGTAAAAAAAAATTATTATACTATGTACCAATGATGTTAAAACTGAAGCAAATCATTCATAAGACGTAATTGAAGGCACTTAGTAGAAAAATAATATTACTCCTGCATAAAACCACATGAAAAAATATTCGCCATCTTTCGATGCAATTATTAGTTACCTAGCAACAACCTATCCTATAAAAAAAAAAATGGAACTATTGGCAAATGCAGTAGTTCCATTAGTTTCCATATGTATTTTTCACAAAAGGATTTTAATTTTAATTTTTTTATATTATTAGATTTGTTTTTTTTTTATAATATTTTTGGAACAAAGATTTAATCAAATTATCGATTTAAGGATGTCTAAATCTTACATGGATTCGACATGACAATAGTATCAACACTACTAGTATGCAGATGAAAAGAGGTTCGAAACTAATCGCGTTGGAAAATCGTTGGAGTTGAATGTATAAGCATGTCATAATGACATTTTAATTTGATTTAACTTGAAAACTATGTAATAATAATAATGATAATAAATTGATCTAGAGAATTATGTTATTTTATTATATTAAATATAGAAATACAATGATTAAATATGATGAAGACAGAACGCTGAAGTTCGTAACTTTTTGTTTCGTCTACCGACAATCTCATGATCTTCTGTATCTGAACTATCAGAACACTCTAATTTTATGTGTACATCAGACGGTTCAGTTGTGGAAAATGATTCTTTCGCCTTCTCAAGTTGCCGAACTAAAATAAATGAAAAGTACAAAATTAAAACACCTTGTACTTATTTAAATATTGGATCTTTAGACAAAAACCTACTTTTCTAATAGTAATACGATTCAAAATAAATTTTTAATATATGAAATAATTTTAGACAAGCGTTTAATCAATGTATCAAAAATTAAAATAAAAAAAATTTTAAATACCACCAAAATACGAGTGCATAACATACTATAAAATATAATCAATAAAACAAAAAGATTTTTTCCTTAACAATATCGTGGGCAATAAACATGAATAAATACTGAAATTACTTTTAATGAAATATTAAGAAAAGGATATTAAATAAATAAATCTAATGTCCAACTTAAATTTTTGCCGATTAGACTTAAATTAACCCTTTTTCTAAGTAAACGAAAACTAAATAAAAAATACTTGAAAATATCTTACTCTGCAATTCTAATGTATTATTTTGTTTTTTCAAATCATCTATATCTTGTTGATGAGCCTGATTTTTTCTTCTCATAAATTGTATATACTCAGCAGCTTTTTTCAATATTTGTGCCCTGCTCGCCTAAAAATGAGAAATACAAAATCTTATATTGGACCATAAAATTGTATTCAACTGACTACTTTCTCGCCCTGCAAAGAAGGTACAGCCTCACGAAGACTGGTGAAACTATCCTTTATATGATCCCGTCTTTTTCGTTCTAAAATATTATGATGTGCCCGCTTTTCAGCCTAAAAAAATATTTAGGTATAATCAAAATATATTCGAAAAATGTACGTAAAGCAATTTTCAATATATGTATTTATGATGTGTGTAAACAATTTTTATTAAAATATTTAATATAAAAACTGAATTAAATTCCATCTTAGGTAAAATGATGTTCTATCTGTTTAAGGCAAGTCCAATAAAATAAAGTTTTGCATGTTTCTCACAAAATTTATAAACGCTGGAGATACGATTCAATTCCAATATATATATGCAAAAAGCATTGAGTGCTCAACTTGTATTCTCTTCTCATGTGGCACAGATTTTCAGTCTGCAAATAAGATATCTCAGTATTAGGATTTGTAAAAAAGACTTTGTGTGATATAAAAATACATGTATTTACACTCTTTTTCTTACAAACACTAATGATATATTTGTGCAGATCTGCAATGGTGCCACAAAGCGAATACACGTTGGGTACCCTATTTATTGTATGCTTTTTGAGATAGGTAACTCTTGAACCATATAAGCAAAATTTTTATTGGAATATCCCAGGCCAGCCAAACATCATTAAATTATAATTTCACACCGGGGACAATATACTTATATAACTCAATTTCAACTTGTATAAACTTATTCTTAATAAAAATTACTTTGAATATTACAAAAATTTAATCAACAAAAAACTATTTTGAACTAATAATTTTAAACTCACTTAATCACACTTTTATCATTTCAAATAATCAATTATATAATCGCGAATAAAGCGCATGCAAATCTTCAAAAACTTTCAAAACAGGCATCTAGTACTTTTATACTGAGATGTAGAAACGTTCAGACAAAAAAGCCTATAAAAAATTGTCGTTTTTCTGTAAAACGTCTACCTAGCCAATGATGCATTTTCACCAGCATACCCAATACTTTTGTTTGATTCAACCTTAATGATAGCTGACAAATAGGGAGAGTATGGGTATTATTTTTTCTGATATTTTTTAGCTTCAAAAGTAACCAACAAGAGGTTTTAGATATTCGTAAACGACCAAAGATAGATGAACGATATTTTTGCTTTATGTTGAAAGCATTGTGCATTAAAGTAATAAAATGTGCATATTATTAACTGCCGTACTCTATCGAGCGTTGGCGATCATGTTGCCTACTTTTATCTTGTTCAGTGCTGTCTGGAATAGTCCAATTGCGGTATTTTACCCTGAGTTTTTCCTTCGATTATCACATGTAATATTTTATTATGTTTCTCATGAAATGTGCAAATTATTTTAATTTTCAAGATTTCACTGTATTAGCCAGCATTCTGTTCTTGTTCATTCTTTGAAGGACTACTTCACTTCCTGCTCACGCGATCCAGCTGATTCTTAATATTCTTCATACATCACGAATGCCTGTAAACATTTCATTCATAAGTCAGAGACCATCCAAACTTAAATCCCACACAATAGAACCGAAAAAACGAAACATCCTATTAGTCTCGTTCTCAATTCCAGATTAAGATCGCTGCTACAGAGAACATTTTTCATTTTCATTCATCAATATTTGCTCGTTTATGAATATCCATAATGCTTTGGTGGTTTAGGAATAGTCATGAAGCAAAAAAGTATCATCATTCATCAGTCTTTCGTCGTTTACGAATATCTCCAATGAATTGTGGCCGGTTTTTATTCGGAGATTTCGTTTCTGGGATGTAACAAATCTAATAACTAAATAGTGTTTTTATTAGAAACACTTTTCTTTATACTCTTTAACAAAAACAAATTCCCAATTACCAAAAAAAATCATTCCAAATATGTACAAGCTGGCAAAGTAATGGTTAACTTTGAAATTTTGTTTATAATCTTACTATAATATATAGAAATACCAAAGAGAAGATATTCAATTCGAAGATATTAATTTCGTTGTGTTTCGGTGTACAGATTCCATTTGTAATATATTTTTATATGTGACCTGATTTAATAATATCATGTCTTTTTAGTATATTTTGGATTTTGTTACTATACCGAAGTATGAGTAATTGTAGAGTACCACAACTTCCTTTCATTTTACAATATCAAATTGTAAACAAACAAACAATGGCAATGCACAAATACTAAAAAAAAAATAAGAGTTTTAAGAGTTGTTTTTAAAAAACATTTCATTCTCCCTCTTTCTGATAGATTTTACCTTTGAAAATTACCCGTGCTCTTTTGCACTTATTGCAACGTGTTTTTTTTGTACTTTATTCTGATTGTTTGGCTAGCTTTGGATACTTTACAATTACTCATACTTCAACTATACTACAAAATGTTTTACGAGTTACTTAAAAAAACATTTTCCATTTTGTCACTATGGAAGTATATAAGTACTATTATTATATTTCTCTTTGGAAATCACTAAATTGACACGTGCACAACACCTCGCCATCTACCCCACAAACATTTTTACTATACAATTTACAAAATAGTTCGAAATTAAATTAAATTACATTGACTGTGTTCCTTAATGAAAATCAAGACTGATTTGATTATCACTAGTAGAACTATTATTAATTTAGTATATATTATGTTATTTTAGTTTATAACTTTATTTAATAGTCATTATTATAAAAAAATAATCAAATCAACTTATAGAACTACATAATTTTATTGAAAAAACATAAATTAAATTCAACGTTTATCAGTTCGTAATTTTTTACTTTGTCTACCAACAATCTCGTTATCGTCTGCATCCGAATTATCGGAACTCTCTAATTTTTTTTGGATATCCGATGGACCACTAACGGAAATGGTCTCTTTTGTATTTTCAAGTTGTTTAACTAAAATAAATAGATTGTTAGGAAAAAAAAAGACACAAAATAAATGTGCAAACGCAATGTGAGTAATGAGTAAAGAATGAATGAGCATTACCATTAAACTCTTTGCCAATGCACATTATTATGGACAAAGTATTAAAGCTGTGTTTTTTTATTCTATTCATAAAATCAAGAACTTATTATAAACTAACGACCAAAATCGATTGGATATTTCCCATATTATATTTTGTATGTGCGGAATTACCACATCACTTTTTTTAGGTACAACATTTAAAATAAATAAATCTTTTAGGCAAGTCGCACACCAATAGCCTATTACCGAAGGTTCATAAAATTTCAGTTAATCAATTTAACGGTAAAAATATAACAAGTAAATAAATAGAAAAGTTTAATCATCAAAAGCCAATTATTAAACATGAAGAATTCAAATCGGGTCGAACCCGAGTTGAAATGCATCTATACGCTGGTCGAGTCCAAATTGGGTTGACTGAATTTACTACGATTTGGTGGCTGTGTTAAGCTTTTAATTTGTTTGGTACAAAATTTTAATTTTTTTGTTCTCGACTACATTTGGAGTCAATTTGGATTCACCATCTTTATCGTACACGAGTGACCCAATCTCATTTCCTTGATCTTTCGACTCTGCATGTATACGTTGTATATATGTCATACGATTGGATATATTGAAATTTAAATATTAGAATGAAATATCTTCTTATGGGTTATACTAATTTGTATTCTTCAGATAAAGCCAAGATCCGCATTGGACTATAGAGCTAAAAAAAAATTCTTCAAGTTAAATTCACCATATAATTAATAAAATATTGTATTGTATAGACAATTAACAGTAGTATTAAATAAGAAAAGATTCCACTAAAATTCAAAAAACAAACCGCTTCTGTACTATGCCATGAATGATACTTTTCAATGTAAAATACGAATCCACCGAAGATAAGTTTTATAAACAATAGAACGGCGCACCAAATTTATGTAATGAAATCCTAAATTTTTTAGATCATATTGATCAGCACGAAAAAACATATTTTTCAAAAAAAAAGAAGAGATTTTAAAAGCAATATCTAACATTCGGTAAAACTGAAAGGCTCAAACAGAACAGAAGAGAATAGATGGAAAAATCTATACAAAAGTGTAGATGGATTTTGCCAAAAAAGTAAGAAAATAAAAACCAAAGCTCGCAAATATTATTTAGACCAATAAAAACAGAAACCTCGCAACCCTAAGGCTGAGAAATCTGGGCTAACAGAATAGGATTTTATTCTTCGAAGAGTAATGCTATGTTCTGATCTGGAGATGTTTCAATATTAGAAGTTTGAGATAAATAATGAACAATAAAAATAAATTAGTTTCCTGAAAAATCTTAAGAAAAGTTGAAAAGAAATTCTTGTATATCTAGTTTGATTCGAAGTAAAAAAAAGAAGCAGAAATCAAAATTAATAGTTTACTGATTTACTCATAAATTAATAATCTGCTAGATTTTTAGTATTATCACTATTTTTTGTAATTTGTTTACTCTTCCGATTTATTATTATAAATTTTCGGTGTACGGCTTGCCTTACTGATTTTATTTTGCATGATAATTCAAGAATGTCGTAAGGAATAGTTGAATGAAATAAAAATCTCCATCATAATTCATTCAGTCATTTTTCATTTCATTCAATTTGAAGAAACGTTTATTGTTTCTATTATCTTATCTTGCAGTGAAGAGTAGTCACCTACCAAAACACTAGAGAAATTTCTATAGAAGAAGACATAAGATAATATAATAAATTGACATTTATTTGATCTTTCTAAATGCGAAATGATCAAAAATCAATTTTAATAGGAAAACCAAGCATTCACATTCGACGTATTCAAATGTACAGAAGAGAATAAAAAAACATAACTTTCATCAAAAACATCTTACTCTGCATTTCTAATGCAAGATTTTGTTTTTTCAAATCATCTATATCTTGTTGATGTGCATGATTTTTTCTTCTCATAAATTGAATATATTCGGCAGCTTTTTTCAAGATTTGTGCCCTGCTTGCCTAAAAATTGGAAATACATAATCTTATTTTGGACCATAAAATATTTTAATCAACTAACAACTTTCTCGCCTTGTAAAGAAGGTACAGCCTCACGAAGGCAGGTAAAACTATCCTTTATATGATCTCTTCTTCTTCGCTCTAAAGCATTATGGTGTGCCCGCTTGTCGGCCTAAAAAAATATTTATAATCAAAATATATACCCAATTCAATCGAAAATGTACATATAAACAGTTTCATCAATTGTTATCTTCCATTTGTGATTTCAATTTCAAACTGCACTATGTATATCAAACAAGATACAAATACTTATACGTGTACAAGAGTAAATCCAAAAGTTTCGAATCGAAGACAACCGCAAATTGTAAATTTATCATTCAATTCTTTGGTAGGTCAATTCAAATAAGAAATCCGGATCTTACAGAACTTCTTATAAACGAACGTAAATATTTTCAAACTGTAGAAGATATATTTATATGGCAACTCTAACGCCTTTCAAACGTAAATCAATATTTGGCAATTGGAATAAAATAGGGAATGTGGAAGACTCTAGTGAACCTGCTAAAATAATACTGAGGATAGACAGAAAAAGGAGCAACTGATAATGTTGCGTTTACAAAATTCGTTGCTTTGTAACTTCCCAAAATATTCAGTTCACAATACGTCGATGACCTTGGGGCTACAATTTGCTGAGTAGGTGGCTATTCGATAATTAAACTTCGATTCTATAAATGGCATAAACCGAAAACAATACATCAAACTATGCTTATAATTTATTCGAACAAGATTATTTTCTACCATAATATTATATGCTACAGGAATTCAGTGTATTTTTATTGGAAAAATTCTCCTATTTGTCATTCATTCGTTTTACATGACCAACAAGCACATTGTAGTCTTTTAACTTATTTGTTGTACCTTACTTCGATACACTTCTCCTTTTCACAACAAATTCAAGGAACAAACTTACACTTCCTTCTGAGATAAGTACCTACCTTCTTTTTATTCTTGAATGCTAAGAAAATTGTCAGCATTTCCGCAAAAAAACAAATTTCGTTTAAATTTTTCACATATCAAAATCCTTAAACCTTATTAAGTTAACTAGTTTTACGACTTCCGAGAAAAAATGCGGATGGACCGAAAGCCATTTAGTGTAGTAGTAGTTGGCGAGTTTTGATGTGGGGCTTCTCAATTTTATATTATAGTAAGATAATATGAAGCAGCTTGTATATTCAAAGGAAAACTACATCAACGTTTTGTGCGGATAAGTTATCAAGTTTGTACTATATTTAATACTTATTTTAGGCGTGGAATGATATCTTTTCTTTCATTATAAATCAATTATATAAAAAAAAAATTGTTTTTCTGTGTTTTTAGTCGAATTCTATAAAAGGTATAGTCTACTAATTCCAATTAACACGATTTTGTATTACCACTGTTTTGGCACAGCTACACTCTGTTAATCGAGTGTTACCGGTTTTTAGAGATCCACAATAACAATTACAATCGATGGTGATTTAGTCGTGGAAACTTTAGCTTCCTAATTATTGTCTTATGCATTAATTCCAATCCCAATCTATTTCGTTCAAAGTATACATACTTTTTATTTTAAAAAAAATAATAATAATAATAAATTAGTAATTCTCCTTGTCGAGAATAAAATCAAACCAAATATATAGGACTTCACATAACTGCTAGAAATGGCATGGGTAATATATATATATATATATATGTAGATATAAACGGTATATTATTAATAACACATCCCCAATTCAGGTATGGTACTCAAATAAATAAATATTACAAATTACCTGTGAAAAGTTTTGATTATTGTTTACATTCCTATGCTGAAGTCTCGTGTCTGAATCATCGTCCTACAAAAAAAAGGAAAAGCATGATTATAAAAAAAAAACAAAATCAAGTCTAAATTAATTATTACATCGCTTTCAATATCAATATCTCTATCGTCCTCACTCATATTTCAGTTGGTTTTGATTTTATATTGAATTTTCTTATAGGGAAAACTATAAAATGGATGTAAAAACTCAATTAACAAAATGTAATTTATTTTATAAAACCAGGTTGTCAACTGCGATGTCATTCGTAAATCGCGAATGACATTTCAATTTACATTCCACAGATGTGGAATACAATATGGCCTCCATTTGAATTTCAAATAAATGAAAATAAATATTTTAAAATTATGATTTATTTTAATTTTTTTTGTGTTCCTTTTTCACTTTTAAATTATACCATTGGATGCTGAACATTTATGTGTAAGCCTCAAATATTCATTAAGAATTATAATTTATGTCCCAATTTGCTTACACCTCATACAATTGGATCTAGTTTACTTATTTTATTAGTTTATATATTTCAAAAAACAAAGATATAATTATAACAATTGTAATTATTTATAATAAATTTAAATCCGTTGTGAAGATCCTATCCGATATTTGAATACCTCTATCATCATACATAAATTTTCAATTCTCTAGACCAAATGGCTTTTTCTGATTGGATAAAGTCATGTACAGTGTTTATAGTAAATAATTTTATAACAGATTGAAGACTCGGATTAAAGATCAAAATGAGATAAGTACAAATAAACATTTGAATTGAAAATCTAAATAAATTCAAAATAAAATATCATTTTTTGAGAACAAATTAAATATACTCGACTAACCAATTAATTTATCGAGTTCTTTCCACTTTTAAATCAAGGATTCTTCTTTATGAATGTAAGCTCAACCAGATTTTCCACCAAATGTTCAAACCGATTTAAATTGCCTTTCTATAAACACAGCATATAATGAATATTCCTTTTATCTCAAAAAATCATCACTTACGGTAAGTTGGCGATTGAGGTTGGACGCATGTCAGTTCTAAAGTTTTTAAAAGAAAAGTTTTCTAAAAAGAAAAAAACCTAATAAAATAATACGATCAAGTAGTTTACAAAGAAATGATGAAATTTAAAATCATTATTATATCCATTTGGATATTTCTTTCAATAGGTTAGTTATATTTAATTCATTATTCTAACAGTTTTGAAAATTTACTTTGTACCTTATAGGATCCTCGTACGCAGAAAGTGATATTCCTGACGCTGATTTAGAGAATCGCATTATCCGGGAAGATTCTGGTACAGGTATGTGTCTTAAAGAATTTTTTTTAAAAAGGGTTTCTATTATATTTGAACAACGTTAAAATTTTAAACAATTCCAGAAGAAAATGTTCTAATTAGAATAAGTTAATGAGTATTCATTTAAAATTTTAAAGTACCACGTATAGTTTTTTTTTTGTGTTTTCATCAGAAAAGTACTTTTAATATTTAACTAAAAAGAATCGAGGTAATAAAATTTTAAATATTAACCTAACTTTTTTTTGTCCGAATTTAGAGAGTTGGTATTTTTCTTTGTATATTAACGGTAATAGTGGTAAAGTGGTTTACGAATTATTCGGTAGTTAATTTGGTTTTAAATTAATGCCGTACATTGCAAGTACATCGTTCAATTAAGTTTGAAAACCCAGAGTTCAATGCACTCAAAGATATATTGCCATCATTTCCACGGTTGAAATCTAAAACATTTTATTAAAGCTTTATACAATAAAGCTTCACATATTACAAATTTGATAAATCTAATAAGTTTCGTAGATCGAGATCCTATTCCATTGAGGTACTGTTGCATTCCTTCTGTTAAACAGGTTTGAGTCATACAGAAAATAGGGTTTGAAACTTTTAGAAGAGGACACGTCACGTCAAAGGTGTCATATTTTTTCTAAGTGTAATAAAAAAATAATGTTCAAAACAGCTGGAAGAAAAATTACAAATTTTTAAAGAAGACTTTGTCTTGAGACTGTTTAGTTAATTAAATAAATGAATAAATGTGAATATGAAACCGATAACCGTTAATAATGGATTCACTATTCTAAAAAAATTTCGGTAGTTGTCTGATGAATACGAGTCTACTTCACTTTTATTTTCCACAACTGGCAAAATTCTTAGAACGAAAACAATTCATGATTCAAAATGGGGAGTTTTCAAATAAAAACTTCTTTTTTTTGGCATAATCTCTTGCATCTAATAGACACATTTTTATATACATACTTGTATAAGTGTCTTCTAATCTTAGGCCCCTGTAGAATGAAATTTTTAATGTTGTTCAAATATAAATATGTTTTATTTATTATGCACATCTACAATAATACTATTTAATTAAGATGCTGAATTTCTAAAACGAGAAGAAGAGGCAATAAAATTGGATGGACTAAATGTAGCACAAATTAAAGAACTGCGAGATAAGGTAAATATTAAAATACTAGTTGGTAAGCTCTGTTAAAACAAGTTAATAGAAAATGAAAAAGAATGAATTCAAACAGAGAGGAGAACTCTAAAGTTCAAAAATACGAACTGTAGACGTAGATTTCCTTGGAAAATTTCTTTGTGGGATTACGAAGTAAACAGTATACGAATTAAAGATAAAATACGAATTGTAGCTGGAATTTTGATTAAAATGTGGTAGGGACTAGGAATACGAATTAAACAGCATAGAAAATAAAGAGTTTCGTTTCTTGCACTAAAATTATGACTGTAAAAAGACAATATTTTATAGTTTCTGCATTTTGTTTTTTTACTTTTTTTTTTATGAATTCTGACTTCTTCAAAGTATAATCGAACGAATGAATTACCACATTCGTTATCCACTGTTACTCTTTTACTCCCATTTGACATTTCGCGTGAGAACTTCTTGCATCGTCTAAAAACAAGACGTGCGAAAAATTCTACATTCGCGGTCAACATTTTATAGAAACGAAATCGACAACGGAAAACATTCTGACTTACCTTATCACAACATGTATAACTGTTGGAAAATGCAGATTTTGTTTGATAAACAAAATCACCATTAGATCTTTTTAACTGACGAAGACAAGCAAGGAACGAAGCAATTAGTATATTTTGTATTGAAAAATATAAATGATACAAATTATTACAAAGTATTAATCAAAATTCAAATATTTTCTGTTCTAGAGTGGTAAATTTGAATTTCAAACCGAAGTCAATAGAATGATGAAACTCATTATAAATTCATTGTATCGAAATAAGGAAATATTTTTAAGAGAATTAATTTCAAATGCTTCAGACGCACTAGACAAAATTCGTTTATTATCACTTACGAATAGTCAAGAATTAGATACGAACAAGGATTTACATATTAAAATTAAAGCAGATAAAGAGAATCGTCTTCTTCACATAATCGATACTGGAATCGGAATGACTTATAATGATTTAATAAATAATTTAGGAACTATAGCTAAATCTGGTACTGCAGATTTTCTAGCTAAAATGCAAGAAAATAATGATGAGAAACAGCAGGATATGAATGATATGATTGGTCAATTTGGTGTTGGATTTTATTCGGCATTTTTGGTAGCCGATCAAGTTGTCGTAGTAACTAAACATAATGCTGATAAACAATATATTTGGCAAAGTGATGCATCAAGTTTTACAATTATTGAAGATCCACGAGGTGATACACTTCAAAGAGGATCACAAATTACTTTACATTTGAAAGATGAGGCATTAGACTTTTTAGAAGAAGATACTATAAAAGGATTAATTAAAAAGTATTCTCAATTTATAAATTTCCCAATATTCATGTGGGCTAGTAAAACGATTGAAGAAGATGTAGTTAGTGAAGAAAATTTGGATGATAAAGAAAAAGATGAAAAACAAGAAGAAGATTTAGAAATTGAAGAAGTCAATGATGATGAAAAAGAAAAACCAAAGAAAGTTTCGAAAACTGTATGGGATTGGCAATTAATTAATGATAGTAAACCAATCTGGTCAAGAAAAGCAAATGATGTAACAGAAGAAGAATATATTGAATTTTATAAAAGTCTAACAAAAGATAATACAGAACCTTTTACACAAATCCATTTCACCGCTGAAGGTGAAGTCACATTCAAAAGTTTATTATACATTCCGAAAGCACAACCGTCTGAGAGTTTCAATCGTTATGGAACGAAATCTGATAATATTAAATTGTATGTACGAAGAGTTTTTATAACCGACGAATTCAATGATATGATGCCGAATTATTTGAGTTTTATTAGAGGTGTTGTTGATTCTGATGATTTACCATTGAATGTATCTCGTGAAACTCTTCAACAACATAAGTTAATTAAAGTAATCAAAAAGAAATTAATTCGTAAAGTCTTGGATATGATTAAGAAAATCAATGCAGCCGAATATGAGAAATTTTGGAAAGAATATTCAACAAAGTAAGTATTTATACATATTTTCTATATTATTAGTTGCTAAACTGTTTTCTTTTTCTTTACAGTATAAAGTTAGGTATTATGGAAGATCCAAGTAATCGTTCACGATTAGCAAAATTACTTATGTTCCAATCATCAAATGGCGATGGTCTAACAAATTTAGCAGATTACGTTCAACGTATGAAAGAATCACAAGATCATATATATTATATAGCTGGAGCAACTCGTAATGAAGTAGAAAAATCGCCATTTGTTGAAAATCTTTTATCGAAAGGTTTCGAAGTTTTATATTTAGTAGAAGCTGTTGATGAATATTGTATTTCTGCGTTACCTGAATTTGATGGTAAAAAGTTCCAGAACGTTGCTAAAGAAGGATTTACCTTGTCCGAGTCCTCTAAAAATAATATAAAAAAACTTGAGAAACATTTTGAACCACTATTAAAATGGCTACAAACTGTCGCCTTAAAAGATAACATCGCTAGTGCTACAATTTCAGAAAGATTAAAAAGTTCACCATGCGCTCTTGTTGCTGGAATGTTTGGTTGGACTGGTAATATGGAACGTTTAGCTATGTCGAATGCACACCAGAAAAGTGATGATCCTCAGAGGAGTTATTATTTGAATCAGAAAAAAACCCTTGAAATAAATCCAAGCCATCCACTTATTAGGGATTTATTACGTCGTGTAGAAGAAAATGAACAAGATGAAGTAGCAATAGATATGGCAAATATTATGTTTAATACAGCTACATTACGATCTGGATTTATGTTACGAGAAACTTCTGAATTCGCAAATCGCATTGAGAAAATGATGAAACAAAACTTAGGAATACCATTTGATGAGGCGTCAGAATTACCAGATCTTGAAGATTATATGGATGAAAATGAAGCAGATGATCATAACGAAGAGAAACATGAAGAATTGTAAATAATTTAATATTTAAATTAATTTTTTTTTTTTTGTACAAGAAAATATGAAAAAATAAACAAAATGTTTGTTTGTATGAAGTTTGTTTTTATTGCCTTCATAAACATGCTGGGTCCAAATCATGTTGGTTTCAATGTGAACACATTTGAGTTGATCTAATTTTAGTTCTTCATATATACGTAGTGTATGCACATATATTTTAGGCTACACGGAATTCCGTGTGAAAAGCGTATACGAATCAGTAAAGGAATTGTATTCTCCCGTTTCAGATTGGTACTTTCCAATCATTAAATTTTAAATGAACTTTTTCAAATTGGGTATAAGCTTATTATTGGATTCATAGTTTTAAATATTTCAGAATTTTTAAAAGTCTTTATTATAAATTTAAGCTTTTAATTCTCATTGTGACTTGCCATTATATGGTTAAAATCAAATTTGCGTAAAAAATCGCATATCTAAATGGGGTTTATAAAATATACTTGATGTTCTACTTTCTTCCGCTTCCACATATGCTTGATAGCGGTCTGTCAAATTTAGATAAGTTTTTTTATATTTTTGTGATTTTAAAGCCGATAAATTTAACAAATGTTAAATTTATAGTAATAACATCAATAAGAAAGAATAAATATAAAAGTATTACGGTAGAACTTTCCGAAGTTAATTAATGTGATTAAATTGGTGAGGGTGAGAAACAAAAACTATCTTATTTGAAAAATGGCAGATGCTGTGGTTAGTCAGATTTACACTTTTAATATATTAAAATTTTGTTTAATAAATTAATTATAAAATATTGTTACAGCTTTCGAAAGCATTACGTGATTTGCCGAATCGCGTTTTGAGTGTAAATGTCGAAGAGAGACGAGAATTATTTGAAAATGTCGCTGCGGTTCTTTCGAATCCAGGTAATTCTATTAACATTTTTTAGGTATTTTATATTGACAAGCATTTGGTGGAATACCACATGTGTATATATCCTTTGATATAGGTTAATAAGATTTCGATTTTTTTTTTAAAGAAATGTACGATTGGAAAATTTAATGAGATTTTGTGTTATCCCAAATTATTAGAAGCCGGCTGAAACTGAACTTTTTTTTCCCATTCCGGTTATATTTTTTTTTAATTTGATCAACATATTTATTCCATTCCATGCAATGAAATTATATAAAATCCATCCAGAAAAATTGGTAATTAAACACCACTGAATAGAACTGGTTCTTTGTAATCCTATTTTATAGGATACAGTTGTTTTATTTACTAGCAATAGACAATAGAATTTGCTAGCATTGGCCAATACAAATTCCTAGTCAATCTATCTATGCTAAGAACATATTTAATTATATAAAATTTAATTTGCAGTTTGTAATAGCAGGACAAATTAAATCTAGCAAATATCAAGTATGAAAAGCTGCTAGTTATCCATTCAATTCACCAGAGCAGATAAAATAGAATTGATATTTAAAAAAAGAATGCTCACATACCACACCTCGAATTTTTTTTATGAGCACGTGGTTCTAAGTTTTATAAGTTTATATTTAGAAATAATTTGATTCGAATCTCTAATTCTATCTATCTATCTATCTATCTATCTATGACATGGCTTTTTGTAATTTAATAATATTACAGCAGTTATTATGTTCACTAACGATCTCTATTCCCCTTTCTTTTAGGAATAAATTCTCAAATTGTGCGTGGGATTTGTAAAGTTATTGGTACAACTTTAACAAAATATAAAGAACAGGAATCACAGGTTATCGTTAAGAATTTAATTTGTGATTTAATGAAAACTCATCATGATTTGACTTACGAGCATTTTAATGGAGTTTTTAAACAAATAATATCAAAAGAACTACAAAATACATCTCCATTGAAAACTTCAAAATGGTCCGTAATCGCTTTGAGTTGGTCAGCTATAATAATAAATTCTTCAGATTCTCACTCAAAAGTGTTATCTACAGAATTTCCTAAACTCATCGAATATCAATCGATACTTTATCAAATGAGTCTTGTAAGTGATGTAGCTAAAATAAAGGATAAAGCTGTTCAAATATTATTCGATATGTGGTCAAAAGATCGACAATTGTTGGATAAATATTTTGTAACGTTCATCGATAAAGAACCGGCAATTAATGTTATATTGTTTTTAGCATTGTTGTTAAGATTTTATAATGAAAAACTAAAAGAAAATTCAAATTTGGAATTACATAAAAGCAAACTTATAGATCATTTTGTAAAAGGTCTAATTATAGTAAAAACTAAACCAAATATTAGTTTTTTTGCGGCATGTGATCTGATTCTTAAAAGAATTGAAAAAAATGAATTTGAATCAAATATTTTAGAACCATTACGACGTGCAATGTTAAGGAATCCAGAGATAAGTCTTCAAAGTGTTGGAGCTATTGCTGAACATCTTTCAATTGATATAAGTGATTACGCAGTAAATATGGGGAAGATTCTTATACAAAATTTATATTCAAAAAATGACGCTGCCCGAAGTGAATCAGTCGAATCGCTTCGAAAAATAGCCGAGAAATGTGTGAATCCAGTTGCTATAGAAGATTTGTTAAAATATATTTTTGGCGTTCTAAATGGATCAGATGGAAAAATTACAGTTGCAGAATATCGAATAAATATTTTGCAAGTAAATTTATTATTTTTATTTAATATTTAATTAATATTTAAATGTTAATTAATTTTATTTTTCAGGGTGCAGGAAACTTAAGTTATAATGGTATTTCCAAAGAGAATATAACTCAAGTATTAACACTTGTGAGTGAGTTATTTTCTCAAGTTTTGGAAACAGAAATTCAAGAAAAAGTTTTATGTCATGCTCTTGAAATGTTCAGTCTTTGGTCTATTAATTTTGAAGGTGAACTACCAACTCATATAGCTAATATATTTAAAAAAGGATTGGAATTAAAATCTACGACACAATCAGTACGAGTTTGCTATTTGCAGTGGCTATTAGCTTGTTTAGAAAATGGTAGGCTAAATAATAAAACTGATTTTTCTCCATATTTGCTTAAGACTATTGAGAAAGCTAGTCAAAATCCAACGAAAGTTCCATTTGTATCTGAGGCAATATCATCAGCTTGTGTTATTTTGAAGACAGAAAGTTTAAGCGGCGATTACAATAATCCAAATTTACACATATTTTGGAATTCTATTTTAGATATGGGAAAACAGATTTTCTTATCTGATAGATATATAACAGCAGCGCCCAGTGATTGTCTTTGTTATGTCATGTTAATTGCTCAAAAATTATTAACAAATCATTTTACTAAAATAAAAGGTGGAGATCCTGAATTGATTTTTAAAGCAATTGTTTATTGTATAACATCAAATTCGAATAAAGTAAGAGTATACTGTTTGCGTCTTCTTAAAGATATCGTTGCGCATTCGAATGGAGTGAATTATGTTAAAATGTTGTTATGCGAACTGACGGAGTATATAAAAACTGCTAAAATTTTCTATGAAGGTGAAGTAGCTACTGATGAATTCAATATTCCAGCAATTGCTTTCCATAATGCAATTGAAGAGTTGTGTTCTTTTGAAAATATAAGTAAAGCTGATGCACAAATATTGGCTCTCAATTGTTTGCTATGTTGTCATCATTCAGCAGTTATGACAATAGATCCGAATTTATGGGAGAAAATTTTAAAAAATACTTTTAATTTAGATCCTAGATCTTTTATATCTTTGAATATGAAACAGATAAAAGAAATTTTAATTGATGATTACAAAACCGAAAGAATGTATGAAAATGCAATAGCATCAATCACCCATTTAAGTTCAGAAATTGTTCTTCCAGTGTTAATTGCGTATGTCACTGATGAACTTAACGATCCAGATATATTGAATGTAACTGATGATGAATTTTTCACATATCTTACACCCGATGGTGAGCTATATAATAAGAGTGTAATGCCTGATGTCGAGGAAATATATCAAACGGCCGGTTTAAAACGTGAAAATAAAGTTTATAGTTATAAAGAACAATTAGAAGAATTACAACTTCGTCGAGAACTCGAAGATAAAAGGCGAAAAGAAGGTAAATTGAAATTTCCACAATTAACACCAAAACAAGAGGAAGCGATTAAAAGTCAATTTGAAAAAGAAAATGCAATAAGAATTAGATTAAAAGTTTTAGATGAAAAAGTAAAAAAAATAATTTCAATTATTCGTTCGATTTGTACTGGTAATCCTGAACATGTGTCATTATATTTCTCAACATTATTAAATTCAATATTGATCAATTTACAATCACCAATTGCAGCAATCGATTTAAAAGATTTATATTATAATCTAAGAACAATCTCCTTTAATGGTGAGTTCGTAAATTTGGGAAATGATTTTGCAATTTTAACATTAAGATTATGTAAGCCACGTTGTGATTTAAAAACAGAATGGCTTAGTATGAACTTACAGTCATATGTTAGTGAAGTACTGAATGCATTTTATAATGAAACAGTCGACAAAATACCAGATACAAATAAAGAAATAGCTAATGAACAGAAATTCCTTCTTACAGCACCGGCATTTTGTTATGCTTTTGAATTTCTTAAACGTGCATTTGATACCAAATTTTTAAAAGATGATGATAGCTTAATGACAAAAGGTATCGAATTAATTGAAAAACATGCACAAATGAGAGGTGACACCGTAAATGGTGAACTTTCTGATTATATGCATCCAAAGTATTTACCACGACTTGAAATGTTTCGTCTTCTACTTAATATAGTAAGCAGTCACAAGGGTCGAATTCAAACGAAAGCTGTTGGTACGTTATTAGATTTGGCTAATAGCTGTTCTGGTCAGAGTTATTGCACAACAGCAACAAAAGATGAAATAGAAATTTTATTACAAGCTTTACAGAGTAATTTTGAATCAGTACGTGATGTTGCTTTACGAGTTTTAAGAATAATTGTAAAAACTTTTCCAAAAATGAATGAAGATCATGAATTCTGTATGAAATTAACGAAAAGATTTTGGATTGCAAAACATGATATTGTTGAAGACAATCGTATATTAGCTGAAGAACTGTGGGAGGAATCATGTTTAGATGTACCAGATACAATATGTGAAGAATTACTTTTAGAAATTATGCATCCAGAACCATGTATTCAAAGAGCAACGGCACATGCATTTGTACCGCTTTTAAAGAATGATAGTTCGTTAGTTCAATCAGTACTCACTCAACTTTTAAGCATTTATTCCGATAAACTTACAATGTTGCCAGCCAAATTAGATCAGTTTGATCGTGAAATAGAACCGGCTATTGATCAATGGGCACCACGTCGAGGTGTAGCTATTGCAATATCACAAATATCACAATTTTTCTCATTAGAAGATGTAGATAAAGTTATTCAGTTCATGGTGTCTTATGGACTTGGTGATAGGGAGGAAATTGTTCACAAGGAAATGCTGGCGGCTGCTTTAACAATTGTTGATGTTCATGGAAAGGAAACCATATCTAAACTTTTACCAGTTTTTGAGGAATTCTTAGATAGAGCACCTAATTCTCGAAGTTATGATAATGTCAGACAAGCTGTTGTAATTCTAATGGGCTCATTGGCTAGGCATTTGGATAAAGATGATAAAAGAATACAACCAATTGTAAAAAGATTACTGTTGGCTTTATTAACTCCATCGCAACAAGTTCAAGAAGCTGTGTCTAATTGTTTGCCACATTTGATGTTTTCTGTTAAAGATGATGCACCTGGTATGGTGAAAAAGTTATTACAACAGTTAGTTAAATCTGACAAGTATGGTGAACGACGAGGAGCTGCTTATGGTATTGCTGGAATTGTAAAAGGTTTGGGTATACTTTCTCTAAAGCAACTCGACATTATGTCAAAATTAACCATATACATACAAGAGAAAAAGAATTACAAATATCGTGAGGGAGCCCTATTTGCTTTTGAAATGTTATGCACAACTCTGGGTCGATTATTCGAACCTTATATAGTTCATGTTTTGCCCCATTTATTGCAATGTTTTGGAGATTCATCTCAATATGTTCGTCAAGCAGCTGATGATACTGCTAAGGTTGTAATGGGCAAATTATCGGCTCACGGTGTTAAGCTGGTATTACCATCACTTCTTAATGCATTAGACGAAGATTCTTGGAGAACGAAAACTGCTTCAGTGGAACTTTTAGGAGCCATGGCATATTGTGCACCTAAGCAACTTTCATCTTGTTTACCAAGTATAGTACCAAAACTCATTGAAGTACTTGGAGATTCTCATACCAAAGTACAAGAAGCCGGTGCAGATGCTTTAAGCGTGATTGGATCTGTAATAAAAAATCCAGAAATTCAGGCAATTGTTCCTGTACTATTACATGCGTTGGAAGATCCATCTAAAAATACGTCTGCATGTTTACATAGTTTACTACAAACGAAATTTGTTCATTTCATTGATGCACCATCATTAGCTTTGATTATGCCTGTAGTTCAAAGAGCATTTATGGATAGATCAACAGAAACGCGAAAAATGGCAGCTCAAATTATTGGAAATATGTATTCACTAACAGATCAAAAAGATTTATTGCCGTATCTTCCAAATATTATTCCTGGTTTAAAAACATCTTTATTAGATCCGGTTCCTGAAGTACGTGCAGTTTCTGCTCGTGCGTTAGGCGCTATGGTAAAAGGAATGGGAGAATCATCATTTGAAGATTTACTACCGTGGTTAATGCAAACATTAACTTCAGAAACTAGTAGTGTGGATCGATCGGGGGCCGCACAAGGACTTTCAGAAGTGGTCGGTGGACTTGGAGTTGAAAAATTACATAAACTAATGCCGGAAATAGTTGCTACAGCAGAACGAACAGATATAGCACCGCATGTGAAAGATGGATACATAATGATGTTTATTTATATGCCTGGAGCTTTTCCCAATGAATTTACCCCATATATTGGTCAAATTATAAATCCAATTTTAAAGGCTTTAGCTGATGAAAATGAGTATGTTCGTGAAACTGCACTAAAGGCTGGACAACGTATTGTTAATTTATATGCTGAATCTGCAATAGCTTTACTTCTACCTGAATTAGAGAAAGGATTATTTGATGATAATTGGAGGATAAGATTTAGTTCAGTTCAGCTTTTGGGAGATTTATTATATAGAATATCTGGTGTATCTGGTAAAATGACAACGGAAACAGCAAGTGAAGATGATAATTTTGGAACTGAACAGTCACATTCGGCTATAATAAAGATTTTAGGTGCCGAAAGGCGAAATCGAGTACTTGCAGGTCTATATATGGGTCGAAGCGATGTTTCTCTAATGGTGCGACAGGCTGCATTACATGTATGGAAGATAGTTGTAACTAATACTCCACGAACTTTACGTGAAATTTTACCAACATTATTTAGTCTTCTTCTTGGATGTTTAGCAAGTACTAGCTATGATAAAAGACAAGTAGCCGCAAGAACATTAGGGGACTTGGTGCGAAAACTTGGAGAGAGAGTGCTGCCTGAAATTATTCCAATTTTAGAAAGAGGTCTGAATTCAGATCAAGCTGATCAACGACAAGGTGTATGTATAGGATTATCTGAAATAATGGCATCCACATCCAAAGATATGGTACTAACTTTTGTAAATAGTTTAGTACCAACCGTACGAAAAGCTCTAAGCGATCCTCTACCAGAAGTTAGGCAAGCAGCAGCTAAGACATTCGATTCATTACATTCTACTGTTGGTTCTAGAGCTTTAGATGATATTTTACCTTCTATGCTGGAAGGACTTACTGATTCTGATCAAGAAGTAGCAGAAAGTACATTAGATGGTTTACGACAAGTAATGGCAATAAAATCACGTGTTGTATTACCATATCTCGTACCACAATTGACTGCCCAGCCAGTCAATACTAAAGCTTTGTCGATTTTAGTTTCAGTAGCTGGAGACGCTCTGACTAAATATTTACCAAAAATTTTGGCTGCTCTTTTACAAGCTTTAGCTAACGCTCAAGGAACACCAAATGAAAATGAAGAACTTGAATATTGTCAAGCAGTAATACTTTCGGTCAGTGATGAATATGGTGTTAGAACAATCATGGATACTTTACTAACCTCAACAAAATCCGACAATTTGCCATTGAGAAAAGCAGCCGCAGCCCTTTTATCCATATTTTGCACACATTCACCAGGTGATTATTACCAGTATGTACCACAATTGTTGCGAGGTCTGTTAAGATTATTAGCAGATCATGATAAAGAAATTCTTCAGCGATCTTGGGATGCATTGAATGCAGTTATCAAAACTTTAGATCCTGCTCAGCAAATAGCACATGTGTCTGATGTGCGTCAGGCTGTAAGATTTGCAGCGAGTGATCTAAAAGAAGATGAACTTCCAGGTTTTTGTTTACCAAAAGGTATATCTCCTCTACTACCAGTTTTTCGAGAAGCTATTTTAAATGGTTTACCAGAAGAAAAGGAAAACGCTGCACAAGGTTTAGGAGAGATTATTCTTCTTACAAGCCCACAGTCACTTCAACCGTCAGTAGTTCATATAACGGGACCATTAATTCGTATTCTTGGAGATCGTTTTAATTCTGGCGTTAAAGCTGCTGTTTTAGAAACTTTAGCTATTCTATTGCATAAAGTTGGAGCCATGCTAAAGCAATTTTTACCACAATTGCAAACGACATTCTTAAAATCTTTATATGATTCAAATAGAACAGTTCGTATCAAAGCTGGGCAAGCTCTAGGAAAACTCGTTATCATACATACACGTGCAGATCCACTGTTCGTAGAAATGCATAATGGAATTAAAAATACTGAAGATCCTGCTGTACGAGAGACAATGTTGCAAGCGCTTCGAGGAATAATTACACCGGCTGGTGATAAAATGACAGAACAACTGAGAAAACAAGTATATGGAACATTAACACTTATGTTGGGTCACCCGGAATGTACTATTAGAAATGCTGTTGGTGGATGTCTAGGAGCTTTGTGCAAATATTTATCACCTGAACAAGTTGACGATGTAATGAAAATGCATCTTTTAAATGAAGATGTCGGTGACGATTGGGCCCTGCGGCATGGTCGTACAGTGGCATTGTTTGTTGCGTTAAAAGAAACACCTGAGACTATTTATGTGTCGAATTATGAAGCGAAAATTTTAAAAACTATTGTTTCATGTTTATCATCAGATAAAGTTTTAATTGCTAATAATGGTGTCCGAGCAACAGGCTACTTATTGCAATATTGTTTAACAGAACATATTGAAGTGCCACAAACTGCTTTGGTACCATTTCTTCGTGCAATGAATCATACTAGCAATGAGGTGAAACAACTTGTAGCTAAAACCTGTAATTATTTGGCAAAAGTTGTACCCGATGACAAAATGACACCAGAATTTTATAAATCTTTGATTCCAATGCTAGTGAATGGAACGAAAGAGAAAAATAGTTATGTTAAATCAAATTCAGAAATTGCTTTAGTTTCTGTACTACGATTAAGAGATGGCGAAGGAACTTATCAAAAATGTTTACAACTTCTGGAGGCAGGCGCTCGAGATTCTCTTAGTGAAGTCGTGAGCAAAGTATTAAGGAAAGTTATAATACAGCCTATTGGAAAAGAAGAAGAATTAGATGATACTCTACTGTCTTGATTGCCATTAGGTAATAATTTCAATGAATATAAAAGCTATATGACTAACAGACGATTTAATAAAATCGCAAAGAAATTTTATTGTAACTTTTTGAACATTAAAATCATCAAATTTGTTCTAATCAAAATAAGATTTTGTTACTTTTATAGTTATAATTTTTTTTCAATATATGTCCTATTTAACAACAAGGAAATTCTTTTTTTATTATTAAAAACATTCTTTTAATATTAAAACTTTTTTTGTCTAGAAAGTTTGTTTTATTAATGTGATTTATCATAATTTAATTTAAATCAATTTATTTCGATAACTGTGAAAATCATCATACGACCGATTTTTTGATGTGCTATGATAGAAACGGGGCTCGTAGTTAACAAATCTATAGTTCAATAAAATAACCCGGAGAAAAAAGAACCAAAACTACTTGGTATTTTAAGGCTTTCTCAGCATACCATAACTTTGTTTTGTCTTCTTCAAATCCACTCTAATTCCCAGTAAGCTGGAGTCTATAATAGCATAAATACCTTCTGCAAATTTTATTCAATTTTATTCTAGTAGTATCTACCATAGGGCATAAAAAAAATAGGACAGCTGAAAATGTAATATAAGTTTTTCTAGAAATTTTTTTCGAGCTTCCCGATGACGTAAAGGTCGAAAGTTTAATATCGAGTTTAATGGATACATGCAAAAGATTGGAAAACTCAAAATGAACTAGGGCTCAAAAAGTCTTACATTATTCGCATGTAGCACAGATTTAAAGTCTGTAAACAAGATATCTCGCTATTAGTATTTGTAAAAAAAGGACTCTGTGTGATATAAAAATACATGAATTCACTTTTTTTTGTACAAAAGCTAATGTTATATATTGTAGTTATTTGCATATTTGCAATGGTGTCACGAATAGAAAACAATTTGGGAACTCTTTTTGATTTTTGTCCTTTTTTTAAAAACTTTGTTACTCCGGAAACCCGAACTATGTACACGTGGCCCAAGAATTATGCATTGTATTCTTTTTACTATGGCTTAGAAGATTTGCTAAACGTTATTTCAAAGTGTCAATAGTTCTCACCCCAGATGTATAACTTTGAAGGTATAAATTGCCTTATCGAATGTATGCAAATGATAATCAATTGTCGTTTCACAAAATTCCATAGCTTTAAAATATTCAGGAAGAATAAAATAATTTTGTTTTTACTTACCAAGACTCCTTAAGACTTCTGATATTTTCTATTATAAGATTAGTTCCATGAAGAATAATATATATATTACAATTTTTTAAAATGTAAAAATAAAAATCGATGAAGAAAATTAAATAGAAAAACGAAGACTTGTATTAGGGCACTAAGTAATATATTAAAATTACACAATAGCATATTGCTCATATAAAAGATCACGTATTTTATAATAATCTTCAGATAAACATCCTTCAATTGTAACACGTCCCGTATCTACTCGACGTAAAGCTAATGTACCATTATTACACCAAAGAACTCCTCCAGAAAATTCGGAATTTATATTACTTTTTAACAAAACTTGTTTGAAATCTGATAGTTTTAATTCATTTATGAATACAGATGTATGAGTAGGTATAGCGGCTGTTTCTAATGGTTCCAAAGTTAAAATCTTTTTATCATCAGGTTGATCTTGCATTTCCATTTCTGTGTCACCTTCTATATTTTTAGTTCTAATACCTATTGCAGCATCAACCCAAGCTACTTCAGCATCTTTACCTTTTTGAAATTGGAGTTGCGATACAAGAGCTTCTGTCAAACGAACCTGATATATATGTGTTTCAGTTGTGGCATCAACAATCTATAATTAATACATAAATTTAATAATTCATTTTATTTACAATATATATATATATACTTCTCCTTTTTGCGGAGTGAAAACTCTTGCGCCAATATTTTGCTGGCAATAATTTGCGACGACTTCAACTGCTTGAGGAGAACCTTTTACTATGATAACTCGTCTTGGACGCAATTGTGATAATATTTTAAGCATAGACTCTCCATCAGATCTACCTTCAAAATCAATGAATTGGATTTGAGCATTAATTTCAATAAGTTTACGGCTGCTTACGCATTTAGATGGCTTTTCTACAGGTGATATATCTGAAATAGAAATATAACATATTAAATTAAATTTTAGCTTTTGAAGGTATACCAAATATAATTTACCTTCAATAATAGTTTCTTTATTTGCATCATCTGTTTTCATATTTTGGGTATTTTCTTTATTATCATCTGTAGAAAATTCCAATCCCATGTCTACTATTCTATAATCATCAAGTTGGACAATTTCTCCATATTCATCATATTTAAATTTCTCTTCATAAAAAGGGAACATTACGTGTTGTTTTCGACTTGATTTAAAAAATCCCATATGTGATCTGCCATCGGGACGAATGACAATATCATGTTTACCAGTTATTACATTTATTTCAAGATCGTCGTCTGAGTCGGAACTACTATCACCCATATCCCGTTTTACAATTAGTCTGCTATGCATTTCGCTTTGTGTCCTTAAACATTCTTCCAATTCAGTACCTTCTAATTCGACGCGTCGTCTTATATCAACTTCAATTTTACGTCCATCTCCACCGTTTTCAATTAAATCACGAGCAAGAGTTCCTGGCGATGATCTATACAAGTAGATATTAAATTAAATTTCTTATCCACATACATATATTTACATATCAATTAAATGTCTACTTACCTTGATGTTAAGATTATACTATTATTTGGATAACCGGCCCACTGAGTAAATAATTCACGGGAAAAGCCGCTCTCCATGTCAAGAGTACTTGCAAGAACTACTTTTGGATTAGGTATTTTTGAAAGCTCCGCCAAATTGTGGCATAATTGTAAATGTTTAAATTGGAATGGATTATTTCGTGCTCCTTCGAAAGTTTTCATTAATCTATCACTCATCCATTCGATTTGAGATTTTGCAAATTCCATAACGTTATAACTAACATTTGTTAAAAGTGCTAAAGAATACGCCATTAGACCGGAATCTTTATTTTTCCATAGCTGATCTAACATATGGGCCAATTCAAGCACTCGACCGGCTGTATCAACTGTTACCAAAACATTACCATTTTTCCGCATAGTTTGTAAAATATTGGTCATTAATTTTTCATCTCTAGCTCGTCGCCGAGCTTGCTGATATTTTGCATTTAAACAATCCGTTATGAACAAAGATGGTCTTTGAAGTTTTTCCAATTCACAACCATTTAAATGCCTTTCCTTTTTGTGATTATAATCTGTAGCGTAAACAATATCTTCTTCGCCGACTTTAACAATTTTCCAAATCGTTCCACCAATCATATGTCCTGCCGGTAATGGGGTAATTGTTATGCCATACCCTTTTCCTATATAAAAAGAAAAACAGAAAATCAAATTGATTTCCATTTAATCACAAAGAATTTACCTTTCATCGAAACACTTTGGTTATACTTTAATTGTATAATTCTATCAAATGCTGCATCCACATCATCCAAAGTGAAGAGTTCAAAATTATACATATTATAATGTGACATATACAAATCATACATAAACATCTGTCCCATTTTAAATACAGGAATTGTTGCATATATGGGACAATTTAATCCCAATTTCCCTACCAAGTAAGGCAAGGCTCCCAGGTGATGTGGATCCGGATATGATAGAAGAACTGCGTCAATAGAATGCACCTGTCTAACGAATTATTTGCTTTATTAATACTTTATTTTATTTTATTTTACCTTTTCAATTCCTTCATAAAATCAGGATCAAATTTTTCATCCCAACCACAATCCAATAAAATCCTAACTTCGTCAACTTGTAGCAAATAACATGGTGGCGATTCGTCCATAGTACCAGATAACGCGTGAAATTTAATTATCGACGTCATATTTATATATTAAGAATATTTTAAATACAATTCTCAAAAATTCGAACAAAATTCAAATCCCAAATATTCAAACAAATGAAACAAGTGACAAGCATGAAAAGCCGGAAAAACTAAAGCGCCAAACAGAATAGACGTATTCACGATACGCTAAAACGAATGCAGCGTAAACGTTGAAGTTGAAGTATTTGTTTCCATACTTCGTTTACATGCGTATTTAAACTGATTTTGAGTTTATTTTATCAATTTTTTTATTTTTTAAATTACAATTTTATACACAAAGTCAAAAACCCTACGTAATTGGGATAAAACATTAATCCATCAACACATAGAAAAAATGTTCGATCTTTTAAACTGCGTTTGCAAGCTTAATTTTAATCACATTTAAATGGTAAAATTTTGAGATCAAATTAAGTCGATCTAATTTCAATTTAATCTGAGTTTATAAGTTTTTGAAACATTTTTAAAATCGATTTCAAATACGTACGCAAACAAAGTTGAATTTCATTTCAAAGCAACTGAAGTGAGCACAACGGGTGGAAACTGGACGTTACACTCATATTGACAGTTAAGGGGAATTTTGTAAGTAAATAAAGAAGAAGAAGAAGGCATTTATTTTTTTTCCTATTTTAAAGGTTGGCAGTTTGCTATTATTTGTTCAAACGTCGAGCTAGAAGTTCTTTTCAACATGGCTACACAAGCAGGTTCGCAAATTTCTTTTGTTAAATTCAAAATTTAATTTTTATATTTATTAAAAATGAATATTTTAAAAGTTATAACATCAATTTTATAAATTTGTTTTGAAAATTCACCGAAATTTGTTAGAATAATGAAAGAATAAATTGACATTTCTCTCATCAGCTTTTTACCGCGTGGCTCTTTTTTAGTGATTTAAAAAAAAAAAAATTAAAGATTTTATAATAAAACATATTTTGCTTATAATTTCAATTGAATTCTTTAAGGTAAAAAAGGCAAGAAGAATAAAGGAAGGACTGTGTTGTCTTTACAAACTTTTCTTGCCAATGGCAATGCTCAGCCTGGCGTGACACAAGTAGCAAAAAAGGTTCGAAATAGGGGAGATGAAAGTGACGAAGAAGAAAGCAATACTTCATTACAAGTTTTTCAATTACCAACAGCCCCACGGGCTAGTCGTTTATTTGAGGATGGTTTTGTACCGCACAAGCCACCCTTCTTGGCATATATATCGAATCTACCTTTCGACGTAAGGGATGATGATATATATGATTTCTTTGCTAATAGTGTAATCGTATCGCTAAGATTACCAAGAGAAGATGGTGAAACCGGTCGGTTACGTGGCTTTGGATATATTGAATTTGAAACTCGTGATGATTTGATTAATGCCATTCGTTTACCAGATCCTCAGATGAAAAATAGAAGGATCCGAATTGATATTTCGAATGAAAATGATCAGCAGAAACGTGGAAGCGGGAACAATCGCAGTCGTTTTGATGGTTTTGGTTCATCTGAAGGTCGAGATTCAACCAACTGGCGAAGAGGTAACAATGATGGCCAATCAAGGGATAATGATGATAGACGCAGTGGTTACGGCTATAATCGAGATAGACAGCCGAGAGATAGTTCTCAGGAGACTGGATCTTGGAGAACTGGTGAAAGACAAAATAATGATTCTTCGCCACGCCGAGATAATTATCGTAGTGAAGGACGTGATCGATATGGTGGTAATAGAAGAGGAAATGATGATTATCGGAAACAAGATGATGAACCACAAGAAAGACCAAAATTAAATTTACAACCAAGAACATTACCATTACCGGAAATAGTTACACAGCCAGAAGAAGCTGAAGCACCTGTTTCTGATGAAAATAGCACCACACCGGAACTAAAATCAAAACCGATTGGAGTAGCGCCAGAAAAAGTGTTTGGTAGTGCCAAACCAGTTGATACATCAGCACGTGAGAAAGAAATTGAGGAACGTTTAGAAAGAGAACATCATGAAGAAAAATTAAAAATCTTAGAAGAAAAAGAACAAGAAAAGGAAAAAGATGAAGATGAGAAAATTAATGAAAAACTATCTGAAAAAGATGAGAAAGAAGATAAAAATGCAAACAGTTGGCGGCGGCGCGATGATGATACTATTCAAGAAAAAAGCGGGCAAAACAGAGATATTACACCAGATAGAAAAGCTCCTCCAAGAAGAAATGGTATAGTTTAACAAACAGTTTAATAACGAAATTGCTATAAGTTATTATTTCATATTTTTCTTTCTTTAAACAGATGATAGAAGAAACACCAATTATCGTGAAAATCGCGATGGAGGTGGTCGTGATCGTAGAGATTATAACAGAGGTTATGAAAGAGATAATCGGTTTCGTGACAATCGTGATCGTAATCAACCAAGGTTTGTACAAAATTTTCAATTTATCTAAAATACTTATTTGCAAAATATTACTTATATCCTTTTTTATATTATTATTAAAATAAATATTTCTTTTTAACAGATCTGATCGTGATCAATTTAATCGTGATCGAAATAGCAATAAGGATAACAAAAATATTACTCGCGATAATAAACCCCGCGATGAAAAACCGAAACGCGAAAATCGGCCAGAAAGACCAATGCCTAAGTTACAACCGGCACAGGTTGGACCTGTAAGTATTGATTATTATTTATATAAATATGTAATATTTAATTGAAACTAAATGGAATTGGAATATTAAAAAAGAATATCTATTTTTTCTGATTCTGTTTGATTTCAATCGAATTACACAATTTCGATCCTGAATTTTGTGAATTTTCGCAAATACACTAGACGAGAGATTGGTAAATAATTTTCGAAACTTTTTTTTTTTTTTTTATTGACTCTTAATGTTGACTACATAAGTCTAAAGGTTAATTCCTTAAAGACCAATTGCACATTACTACGATACCATGATTATATTCAATATTTTAAATCTAATGTCTGCCTTATTGTACCTGGATTTGTAGGAACTTAAGGACATAATCAAGAACTAACAGTTTGACTAATCCCATCGTCGCCTTAGCGTCCTCTTAATTACCTTTAGTTAATAAAATTCCGACGAAAAGGTTTGGGATATGCTAAATGACATTTAAATTACTTACAAATCACTTTGTTTGTCCCTGAGTTTTCCGTTCTAATATTTCTTTATACACAACTCGGGTCTACAATTTACAAGTTTCAAGGAAATATTCAATTTTTGTATAAAGGCCAACAAATATTGTAACGATAAGAATCGATTGTTAGCCCCGCTCATTTTCGAAGAGAAACTTCTTTAGTTTCGTTAGAGTAAAAACTAGTTCCGAAATTTTGTATATAGAATTTAGAATTTTGTACTTTAATATTACCTAAAGTACAGATCTTACACGATTGCAATGTACATCAAAGCATATAGATTTTTTTGGCGAACATTTTTCAGTAGACCGATTAGTTTTGTATCTCACTACTAAAAAAATAGATAGTTTTTAAACTTTTTATATCTCCTGATGTAGATGTTGCACACGGTTGAAATTGTTCAGCAAAGTTGTGAAGGGTTTCATGGGAATTATTTTACCGTAGGTCACCGGTTTGGTATCGGAGTCAATCAAATTTTTTTTTGATTTGCGCCATCTATCATCTGGGAGATAGTACTTAGTATATATCTATCGTTAACTTAGTGCAGGATTACACGCTATGTTTTTTGGGTAGAATTCTACCGCAGACATAGGTTACGGTTGGTTGGGGGTGAGGCAGAAGATCTACCTATCGAAACGTTGGCGCAATGGAGTTTTTTACGCACACAAACAAGAGTCACTGTTTGTGTCGGTTTCGAAAAAAAATGAAAATTCAAGCGCGCCATTAGCTTACTGACCGTCAACATGTAATCATAATCTGAAAGTACATAGGAAATAGTAAAATAGTAGATCCTAACAGTTTGACGGTTTAAGTCCGAGTGATGCTGTGCTCACACATATTAATACACTCCTTGTGTAGTTTGTATAAAAGACTGTGGTATAAACATTCCACGTCTAATCGGTTTGGTAGTTTTCTACCCAAAACTTGACGGTAGATTTCTACCGCGTGTAATCCGGCACTTAGACACGGATTTTATACATCGTTAGCGGTTATTTTTCTCAAAAAACCCAGATATTTTCATCTTTCTTCCTTTTTTTTTATAATAATTTTTCCTTCTTTTGTTTCTAGGTCTTATCAACATCAAATAAATATTCAGCATTCTTAGATGAAGAAGACGCTTAAGGAAAACAAATTCTTACAATTATATATTTTTTAAAACCACTTTTTTTTCTTTTTTTTTTTTTGGGAATTAGTGAATAAAAAGAATAAAGGATACTAGAACAGAAGAAGGAGCAAAGGAATATAATGCAAGATATATTTCATGAATATTATTTGTGCTACATAAATCGCGAAATTTATGTAAATTTAAAAAAAAACTTTATAAAGCAAAAAAACAAAAGAATGAAAATAATAAAAATTTTATGTTAAATTAATCATAGTAGTAGTTATTGGCGGGCGACGGGTTGTATCTTTATCGCATAAAAAAAAAAAAAATAGTAATTAAAAAATAATAAAAAATAAATTCTATAAAATCATAAATTTATTATATGTAAAAATAAAATTTAACCAAACGGAAAGGTAAATTAATTATTTATATATATACTAATTTATATTTAGTAAGCCTATATAAAAAAAAAAAAGAAAAAAAAGAAAAACATAAATTCTCAAAGATTTCAAAATAAGAAAAAGAAAATGGAGAATGCTTTTTTCTTTTTCTTATTTAACTTTGTTTATTCTATTTCAAAAACATAAACAAAACTTAAATAGAAATATATTTTCGAGAAATATATTAATATCTTTAGTTTTTCTGTTTTTTTTTTATCACAAGAAAAAATTTGGTTTTTAATATATATTTATTATTTTATATATTTAAAAAACAAAAATGGTAGAAGAACAGAATTTTTACAATTAATTTAAATTTAAAAATTACACGACAAATTGAATTGTTCAATAATTAATAAGAAAAAAAAAAGAAAAAAAACAATAAATTATATTTGATCATTAAGTAAAAGCGCTTTGCTAATCATTTTCATAATCGCTTTCAAGAAAAAAAAAAGAAAAGAAAACCAGAACTTAAGAAATCATACTTAAAAGACAAGAAAAATTTATATTTTGTTTCCAAATACATAATTAAAAAAAAAAAGGATTAATAAAAAGTACTAGAATAAATAATAAAAAAAAAAAAACTATATACATATAATGCGCTCGCATTTTTTAATTTAGGATTAACTTTTTTTTAAAAAGGATTATTAGTTTTTCAATAGAGAATTATTAATTATATTATATTTTAAAAGATTTTGTTGAATTAATTTTTTCTTTGTTTTCTAATGCACAAAATTTCACAGTAACCACACGACTCCATTGGACTTATTTCAAGACATAATTTCAAAATATATTTAATTCAACTGTCAATTCAACGATAGCTCAGCTATGCACATTGTGATCGCAGTATGTATACGATTTATTAAGATTAGTACATTTCCGTATGCTCGGATATGCTTGGCTCTTTCCATTGCCATTGGGCCTTTGGGACTATAACGACTCGACGCTCAATTAATCCGGGAAACAGAATAACGTATCCACGACAGATTCACGGTTTTCGGTTTTCAGATAGTATTAAAAATAGTCCGTCATGGATTCGTCGCAATCTTTGTAGTCTAATTGAAAACGTATACATTTAAAAAATGGTTCCAGCAGTTTGTTTGGACCTTTATGAAATATGGCTGATGTTTTCTAAATGATTTTTTAAAATCAATTTTTAAAAAGCCAGATAAACAAGACTAAGCGAATAATATGAGTCATCACGTGGTTTCATGTGCTTATACCAATGGAATTGTTGTTACTTGATTCTTATTGGTAGATTTTTTTTATTCCTAGTTAATTTATAATTACGCTGTGAAATTTGGTCATTATTTTTTTTTTTTACAAATTTTCTCAATATTTAAAGTTTATCTCTTTTTTTTTTTTTTTTGAGAAGATGAGGTTTTTTTTAGTATTGTTTGTCTCCAAATAACATAAAGTGGACTAATTTCGTGACATCCTTTATTTTTACCAATAATCGTTGGTTACTGGTCTAAAAAAAATAGACACCAAGTTGGAGTATACATACTGCAACTAGTTTTGATCTTTTTAGGCTTGTATTCATAAAAATTTAGGAGGTCGGAATTAGGATGGACACTTTATGTTATATACAATAAATTAGAAAGCAAATTTAGTTTTATTTTTAATTTGGCTTTAAATAAAAAATATCCTCCAATTCTAATATTTATAGTTTTCGTTTTTTTTTTATTTTTTTTTACAATAAAATTATAAATAATAGAAAATAACGCGTTAAAATTTTTTTTATACATTTTTTAATTTTAATATAATTATTTTAGCAATTTTTTAAAATAATAATAATTTTCTTGTTTTATGCGATTTTGTTACAACACGCCTTTATTATGGGATAATTTTATATTAAGAAATTCCTTTTAATTCCTTTTGCAGAAATTTTTTTTTCTTAAGCTTGTTGTTTTTTTAAAAAATATCAAATTGAAATTGTTTTAAATTTAAATAAAAAAAATTCATAAAAAATCATTCGATAAAGTTGCGAAAACGTTACTGTGTGCGTGTGTGTGTAGAATTATTATAAAAATATTATCAAAAAATTGATATCAATTGAGATAAAAAAAAATTCAGACTGAGTTTTATAGAAAATTGTATTAAAATAGAAGAATGCGAATAAATTTTGATAAGTTTGCAAATTTCTACAGGAAGAAATAAACCAAAATAAAAATTTCCAAAAAAAAAAAACAGACCAATATTAAAAATTACAATCTTCTGCAGTTCATATAAACAAGAATCTCATCATGAAATGATGTTGTCAGAAGTCTAGAAATCGCTATTTGAACCGCCGATGCTACCATTGGAAGGGACAATATGAAAACTAGAGAGCGACTACACTAAAGGGTAAGTGTAACAAATTGTGGCCATTCGTATTATACAAATTATGGTAATATAATCATGATTTGTTCTTAACAGGCTCAACATTTTGATTTGAGTATTGAGAATTAGTTATCCAATTCACTGAAACAGGTGAAATAGGAATTTTGGTTTAATCATGATGACTATGAAACATTTTTTTGAAACAGTCACTGAAATTAGAGCTGCAGTTTGATACATTTATCCTATACTTATGGGCATAAATTTCTAGAAATATGCTGAAGACTTCCGCTTCGAAAAACTGCCAAGGTGCATTCAAATAACTACTCCTCAGCTCATTCACTTGCCGTATTCTTTGTTTGATGATTGGTTAGTGTCGTGCATGATAATGACTAAAATGGCTATAACCTGCGTAGAGCGGCCGGTCCAACTGGAGATCCATAATTGGGATTAGATGAAGTGTTGTGTGAAGTAAAGATATGTTATTGCTTCAATAACGCAATTGTTTTTTCTCGGAAATAATTTTATGATATTTATCTTAATCAAATGAGTTTTATTTTCGATGGAAAAAAGTTGTGGAGATATTTTATGTCTTTATCTCGATAAAACAAGGAGAGAACATGTACTAGCTTCAGGATTACAGAAGGACATTTGATAATAGTGTGCTTGTTTAAGCTTGTCGGATGTGTGTAGATGGTGTGGAATTACGAATTGATCATAAGTGCAAAGTTTAAATTGTAAATTGATATTTAGCTGTGTATGTTATTTCTGAGAAAAATTTCAATATTAAAATGTCATTCGAGCAGCCACTTACAAAATTCCAATTGTTGAGGTTCATATAATTTATTAATACACGCATTAAATTCCAAAATTTGCTTCTGGATAGATTTATTCAGCTTTTATGGTCAATATGAAGTACTCATTTATTTCGAACAACCTGAAATGGCATTGCTCGATTCTCTAATTAAATACATGATACAGGTTCAGTTCTACTTCGTAATCTTCGATGAGTTTTTGAAAATATTCTTATGTTATGTAAAAGTCTTTCCGGATATCTAAATTGCTGTTCCTCTGGGGTTAGGTTAAAGGTTTCCTCTCATCAAAAAAGTCTATAGAACTAGTGAATGTGTGATCGCCTATATATATCTACTAAGAATACTTGAAATTGATGCCAATACTATAAAAAAAAGCAGACCTACAGAATATTCAAAGAACTAGCAGGTTTTTGTAGTCAAAATTGTAGGAAAGGTAAAAGTAGTCGAAATAATTCTAGGAACATGAACTATCATATTTTAATTTATTTCGTATATACATAGATGTAATAAATAATTATAAACAATAAAAAATTTTAATTAAAACTCCAAGATTTTAATTTACTTTAATATCTTTTCAAAATAAAATTAAGATATTTTGTATTTGTACAGTTTTTATTATGCGAAGCCCACCCCTAAATTCGGGACTGTGCTTTTCCATTATCTTTTGTAATATTTTCATGATTTTATTCGATAATATTTGTTATGATTTGATTAGAGCTTTTTTTATAATTAAAAAGTTTCATCAGAATTAAATTTGTAATTAGTTTTATTTACATTTATTGTTGTTGTTTTGTTTGTCGCATTTCTCATAAATAAAGACATTTCAATTTTATTATTTTATGCATTGTTTTTTGTTTAGAATTCAAATTAATCAATTAATATATTATCTACGATTTTTTTTGTAGAAACATCCGCAATTCTATCAAATTGTTTGCATAAAAAGAATTATTTACTACAAAAAATTCTCGTTAAGTTCATATTTTGTATGAAAGAAAACTCAACTAAAGTCGTAGGCGCTTGAAATTACAAAAAAAATCATTTATTCCGCAAAGGTAATTAACTACTAATTTTTAGCTGTTAAAAAGTACTACACCAAATATGAACAGGTTCAGTTTTATACATTCCGTAGAGTAACATTTGTGTCCCTTAAAAGTGAAAGACATTTAAGGTGAGAACTATGGGACTGTCGCTATAAAGTAATGCTTAGACTAATTATGATTCTCAATCACATTGCGTACAAATATCCCAACACATTAAAGATATTTCTCTTTTGCATTAGAACTATTTCGATGTACACGTCTCGTTTTCAAATTTATTGGAATCGTGTAATTCGATTGAGATTAAATCCAATCGAGAAAGCTTTACCATTGCTTTTATTCGTGCCATAATTTGATCCAAATCGAGATACACGATTCCACTTCCTGAGCGTCATGTAGCCTATATTATAGCCCGAACGTCTAGGTATACGATTTAGTCATTTTACTAAATAAAAGCTTGTTTTTCTTCGAAGCCAGTGCTTAAAAGTGACCCAATGTGATAAAATCAATAGTTTCCAACACCACACTGCAGTAAAATTAAATCTTTCTAAATTAAAAAAAGAAAATAAAAATGCCTCCTTGAAGGAAAATTTCAAATAAAAACGGAAAAAATTTGCTTAGAGGTAGGTTTTATTTTTTTTACTGAAAATTACAATTAATATAATAATTGTATTCCTGATTCCAATTTTTTGTTTTTCAATACTGTATTTATATACATATTTGTCCACATACCAATACCAATAGGCAATTCCCAAATCTCTAAAGTTTTAATGTCATTAATACTTCCATTTGCTAATAAGCAAATATTACCAATTGTAATGTATTTGTTACTACCCGTTTTTATGATTTTACCTTTGAAACCATTATAAAACGGGTGTAATTCTCTCGGTGTACGTCCTTTAATAATTAATTGTAAGTTTTCAACTACTTCAACTGGTTTATGATTCGGAATTTCACATGTATATCCAGGTGTTATACTCTTCGCTCCATTAATCAAGATTAGTGGTATTGAACAAGTAAAATGTTTTGATCCAATCCTTTCATTATTTTCGAATTAAAAATCCAATAATTCTAAATAAATTGGATTATGAATGTGGTCTATAATTGGTGATATTTCTAACTTTGGGTAATTTGCGCTCAAATTTCAAATAAAAAACACAAAAAATTTGCTTAGAGCTAGTTTTTATTTTTTTTACTGAAAATTATAATTAATATAATAAAATATACTTATAAAAGGAAAAATAACGTATTTATATAAATTTTAAGAATAAACATTACAACTCGTCATCTATGTTGTTCTTGGAGCCAACAAATATTAATGCATTATTTTTTTTTACTTAATTAAAAACAAAAACAAAACTACTTTATCTTAAATATAATTTATGGATGTTGGGGCTTAACAACCTCCATTAAAAATTTCTCTAATTTTGATTTTATCCTTTCGTATTTTTCTGCTTCATATCTCAAACGTGTGTTCATCGCTGTTAAACGATTCTCTTCTTCCTTGTGTTTTTCATTTTTTTCTTTACGATTTAATCGAGACTGCCTACTTGCATTATTATTTTTATATCGTTGCAAACGATACCGTTTTTCGGATTCACTTAAATTTGCCAATTCTTTTGGATCCGGTCGATCACTATGTGGTTTTGGTGGTCGTCCACGACTTTTTTTTTGCACTGGATTTATTGTTGTTGCGACCGAATTAAGACTTGATGTTCCATAATAATCATCTGAAATATATGATTGGACACTGGAGGGATTTTCGAATTTTACTGAAGAGGAGATCGGTGATAAAAGCTGTTGTCTTGAATCTTGATTATCATTATCGATTATTGTTACTGGTGTATCTGGTGGTGATATTATTGATGATTTTTCATCATCTATTTGTTGTTCTTCATGATCGAAATCAAAAATAATTGATGAAATTGTTTTATTGTCTTCATGGAAATCTTTTAACTGGTTGTACATTGTTGATGTTGATCCTGCTATGGCGTTTAATATTGTTATTGATTCGTCATCAACCTGAAAGAAATAAAAAAGAAAAATTATAAATAATTTCGCAATTTTACAAAAAATTTATAATAATTATGATAAAAGGGAAAAACAAAAAAAAAAATGCCTTGATTTATTTTGATTAGATAAAAATAATTTTTTCAAATTAATTTCATTCCAATTTAAAATAATCAATAACATAAATAAAAGATGTTAGAAAATTCCCAAAGTGATGGAAGATAAATCCTGAAAATAAGATTGCAAACTTAACAAAATTTTGTAAAGCAAGAAAAATAAAAAAAACATTTGAAAACGAATAAAATATTTTGCTCTCAAGTTAAAGTAGTATCCTAAATTCCGACATCTTCCCAATTCCAATCTCTTGAAAGAATACGAGCCTAAAAAAAAGCTCAACACTAGTTACAGTATGTATATTCCCAATTAGTGTTCACCTTTTTAGCCACGTAATCACCACCAAAGGTTAGTTCTATTCGCATTCTTCAAAAACGTGTATGCATCTCAAGTAGTTACATGTACATGAAATTATGTAACACCTATCAAACTCTTTCCATTTATACACTTCAAATACTTCTCAATACCCAAGTATTCAAATACTAACACGTTCTTGAAGGGTGCGAATGTCAAACGCCTACCACAAGGGATAGGAGATCGGAATTAGGAAAAAATATCATGTAAAGTTTAACTTAAATTTTGTTTTCTTTCTCTTCTTTTGTAATGAAATAAATTCCTTAAACTTACATGATTTGATCCTGAAGTAGTTTGTTCAGCTTCCAAATTAAGAACAGTTTCACAAATATCCGGAGTATTAATTTCTTGTTTAACATTATTAATTGATTGGTTTGAATTATTTAAATTTAATTTTAGTGATTTAATCGCTTTAAAACGTTCAATTCTTGATTTTTTATAATCGATATTTTCCAATTCTTCAGCAACATCAGACATTTTACGTTTATTATTTGATTGATTTTCCATTAACATATTTATATGATTCGCGATCAATTCCATACTGCTCTTATCATCATCATTATTACTATTATTACATACTATTTTCTCCTCTTCCTCCTCCTCCTCATTTTCCTCATAACTATCATTACTATCATCATCAATAACATAAGTTGTGTCGAAATTATTTTTCTTAATTAAATTATCAGAATTGTTTTGATTTAATCTATTTATTTGTAGAGATCCAGCACCAACCATTGGATCATTATTATGAATTAAGAAATTTTTATCATTCGATGATATATTATTACAAATATTATTAACATTTTCATTGACCAAACTATAATTATGATCTTTATTGTTACAATCATCATCATAATCGGTATCTTTAAATAAACATAAATCTTGAGTACGAATACCTTCACTGGAAATTTGACTGGCGAAAATACCTTCAGTATTTGATAGGATATCAAAGGATTCTTCAAATATATCAGATAATGATTGTGATGGGGCGGCGGTGGTGGTACCGGTAGTGGTAGTGAAGGAGGAGGTTGAAGGTTCTTCAGATTTTATATTCAAATCTTTTGGACAAATTGACATTAATGGTGAATCTTCATCTGTTGTGCAAAATATATCATATGTTGATTCTTCGAACATATTTCTTGTTGTGTTTAGATTTTCTTTTATTAATTTTTTTTCAGTTTTTATTAAATTACTCTTATTATAGAAAATTTCTTTAGTTTGTTGTTGTTTATTATATTTTAATGAAGTTTCTTCTTCCAAATTATCTTCGTTATTTAAATGTTCACATAATAATTCATCGATATCAGTTAAATCATTGATTTCGCTTTCTAAATAAATAATAAAAGTAATAAAAATTAGAATTATAGTTTTATTAAAAAATGTATTGAAAATTATTTTCATAGAAAAATAACTAAATATGTTATGTCGACGAAAAGTTGCAATTTTTCTTTTTCTTAAATAAATTAAACCATTTTTCTTATAAATTAACAGAAAAAAAAGAACCCTTAAAATGTTATTAATACAACTAAATAAAGTTAATAAAATAAAAATCTTAAAACACTTATTTGTCTATCTACAAAGAGTTGTGTCTCCGAAGACAATATGTATTTCTTTCTATTAGTATTTTTTTGTTTTTCTTTACTATCACTCACCTTAAAAATAATTTAAATACTAAAAATAATAGTAATATTAAAAATAGTTTGTAAATTGGTTTCTTTTTCTTTTGTTTTTTATCACAGTTCAAAAAATTATCACAGAAAAGTTTCTTTTAAAGCGAAAAAAAAAAATTTCAAAATGTTGCGAAATACATTAAACGTTTTCAAAACAACAAAATTATTGTTTTTCTAATAAATAATTATTAAATTATTAAAACAGTCTTTCACAAACACAAAAAAATAAATAAATAATTATTTTTTTAAAATATTTTCTTAAAACAAATTTTTGATTTAAAACAAAATAAAAAAAAAATGTCCATTATTTTGCACTCAATTAGATTCTAGTAAAATCTTTGTTTTTTTTTTTATCACAGTTTTTATTTATCACAAAATTATTATATTTTAAACTTAAAAATTAGGGAATTCACAAAAAGGTACAACACCGGCAGTCTTTTTTCTTTTAAAAATAAAATCTTCTTAAAAATAAAAAACACAATTTTTTTGTTTCAAAATTTCATTTTCTTATTGAGTTGAAAATTTTTTTATTTATTATTTTTTTTTTTTTTATAAAATTTTAATTTAAAACTAATTTTAGCAATATTGTGAAATTCTTTTTCAATAAAAAAAAAAAAAATGTTCCCGAAAAATTTTAAAACATTCTCATTTTAAATGTTTTTTAAATTCAATAAAAATAAAAATAATAATTACCACTTTTTCTTAAATAATAAATAATAAATAATATTTATAAATATTTTAATAGATTATAGGAAAAATGAAAGAAAAAAAAAGTAGAGTAAACTCCCACGAAATGCCGACCGAAGACTAAAATCTTGAGAATTAAAATTGATCAAAATCAAACAAAATAAATAAAAAAAAAAAAAAAAAAAAGAGAATTGATACTCATTTCATGGAGGCGCTGAAAAGTTCATTATTGAAATAGATTTACACGGTTTTTACAAAAAAAACAAAAACAAGAAAAAAAAATTGAAAACAAATAGATCAATGCGTTTAGAGGGTGAACTTTAACTTGTGGGAGGGTGGGTAAGGTAAACAATTACATGATTCACTACTATAAATTTACTCTTCAATCAAAACAACCTGTTGTTTTCTCTCTTATCAAAAAAAAAAAAAAAAAAAAATTTATCTCAGATTTCAACAATCAAGAGAAAATTAAATGTGAGAACTCTAAATCAAAATATTTGAAAACACAACCTTGATTCAAATATATCCGTTTCCGATTTAATTCTAATTTGAAAATTTACCGGCAGCCATATACAACGCTCGCCGCCATTTTAGGAAGATAAATAAAATGGCGACACCTGTTTGAAATTTAGTTTCATCCGTGATCGGCTCATTTTTTTTAAAGAAATATTTTGAAGTAATTTATTCTAATTTCTTTTTTGTTTTTTATTAAATTTATTAATAGATGTTAATTATATTTTGAATTAACACAAAAAAATTTGTGTGCCTGATTTGAAAAGGTTTTTTAAGGATATTTTTTTCATAAAATCTGTAAAGACTTGGAACATTATAAATCTAAAATATGAAAACGTACATTTTTTCATAGATGAGTTTTTTTTTTCAACAAGCAAATTTGATCATGTTACAAGATGGCGACAGTGATAAAATTCGCGTTATAGGACTCTTATAATAAATATTTATTAGATAACAGATACCACTTTAAATTTTTAATCATAAAATGGTTTTTAACAAAATTTGAAAAAAAATTTTATTCTTTATAAAATGTTTGCTTATGCATTCATCCCCTGGTTAACACGGTTTCGCTTTTACACGGTGTAATTAATCTCAGTTTTATCATAAAATCTTTGCCTTCATTTTATTGCACGGTTAATTAATATATCGCCAATATATTTCTATATATATACATTGATTCGATTTATACAGTTTCCGTGGAACGTATATCTACCGTGTAAACCGAGGGATGAGAGTATACCTAGGCCTCGCTTTGCGTCGTTTCGTTTTGCGTTTTTTCGATATTGGGTCGTTCCTAAAAATATACCAATTTTCACTCCGCGTCGTAGATTTTTCGAAGTTGCGCCGTTAATTTTTTTTTGATTTTATTTTTCAAGATACAAATTAAAAAATATAATAATATTAATTTTGTTATAAAAAAAAAATTAATAAAGTTTCTTTTATTTATGTTTTTCAAATTATTAATTTTATTAGTTTTTTTCTTCATACAAAATGTTAATTCACTTTGCGTTGTTTCAGACTGCGTCGCAAAATTTTGGAACGTATCTACGACGCAAACCGAGGGATCGGAATACATTTTTATTGCATATTAGTTTAAGGGAAACTAAAAATTTACGTTACATTATTTGAAATTTGGAAAATCCAGAAAAAAAATTAGTGTCCCAATACAAACTAAAAAAAATGTTTTTATGATGTATTAAAAACGTTAGAAATTAAATCATAATTTTTTTTTAGATTCAAATATGTACCAAAAAAAAATTCGATCATAAAATTAGTATTTTATAAAATAGGATATTTTACTCTAAAAAAAAAATGTAATAAGAAGTAAATTTCCCTTTCTTACTGATAAGATTCAGTACAAGAAAAAAAAAAAAAAACTTATGTTAAACATGTATGAACATGTCTTTCCATGTTCATCAAACCGCCATGGCATATTCTTATGTACATGTGTACATATGTATTATAATTATTTTGATTTTAATTTAATTAAAAACTAAAAAAAAAAAACTTCATATTTTCTTCCCTTTAAAATATTTAAGAAAAAGGAATATACCGGATTTGTGATTTTTTTAGTCCACACTTTGCAGTTCACCTGGATCTTCCAATTCTCGATCTTAACTCGTCAAGTGATCGCGAACGAATAATGATGCGATGCGAGAAACTGCTCTTCATAAATCATTTAGCAATAACAAAATTAAACTTTGGTTTGTTTTCCAACCTGCGATAATGAAGAACTAATACTACGGCATTTTATTTTGAGCTTTTGAAATTTATAGCATATGTACTTTTCTATTTAATATAAATCCATAACACTTGCCCACACACAGGTGCAGTATTTGAGATACATAATTTCAAGTAACACTCAAAAATAACTTTAATCGATGATCGATGGAAATTTGGACTGAAGAATTTTAAATGAGTTATTAAAGGTTATTATTTAAGGTATCATAAGAAATTAATAATTCCTTACTCTTAAAAGAGAAGTTCTGAAAAATATATTTAAAAAAAAAAAGAGAAAAAAACATCAATCTCATACAAAATTGACGAAATTGCGCTCATATAAATTATTTTTCTCTTCTCTTCACGGCTTACAGATATATGGGTAAATGTACCAAATTACAGCCGGTAATCTAATTAGAATCCTGAGGTTTTTTCTTATCGCTTAATACAAGCGTCAGTCAACTAAAAATATTATACATGATTTTAAACTCGCTTTACTCTGGCTGATATTGAAATCTTTAAGCGTTATCATGCCCGCAATATTTGAGGAATCGGCTCATTTTTAATACATTACTTTGAATATGGTATACTTACAGACCTCAGGGAATATGTGTCTACTTTTAGCTGCATCTTTTCTATAAGAAAAGCCATTAATAGTTTGGTGACCAAAAACCACATCAGCCACCTGTCGCTTTTTACCAATGAATGAACGACCAATAAGTTTTAATCTATATATCTCGTATAGAGGCAACAGGAAGGTGTCTTCCCATGGAAGACAATGCAAACCGTACGAATCTACGCTTGAAAAGATTCCAGTCTACTGATTTGGACCTTGTAGTAAAGAGGCCACATTTGGCTAGCATACTCCAGTATAGGCCTAATCAGGAATGGAATTTTGTATTTCGATCCAACTGAATTTTCGATTCGATTTAATATTTGATCTGAATTCTTTTTGGCATCCTGTAAAATTATCGTATCGTAAATTAGTGTGGCCTTTGAGAATTCCACGCAAATGGTATAAATTTTCAAATTGCCCGATGAAATGTAATGAAATTTTGACAGCTGGTAGTTTTTTTTTTTAAAACAATAATTTAAAATGTTTGTGTTTTAGATTTGTTTTTAGTTTTGAATTATTTTTAAATTAATATTTAATAATTAATATTAAAATTGTTGGTCTCAGTGAAACAAAATATCTTTAAGTGTCTTCGGTCCTAAATTTGGTGTCGTTTTTTTTATTTTGTTATACTTATAATTTTCACTTCGCTCTTAGGGCCATCTTATTTGGTTGTAATTTCATGAAAATCTTGATAATTTTTTTAAATTCAATACTTTCAAGTTAACTTTTGCAAGCTTGGGATTTTTTTGCATGAACTCAATTTGCATGAACTCAAGTGAAAAAAAAATTTTTAAAAAAATATTTTATTTTTTTTTTTTTTGTGAAAACTACAATAATTTAGTAAAAATTTAAGGAAATAATTGTCAAATTTCTTGTACTTGGGTTTTTTTCATTAAAGAAATTAAAAATATGACAATAAACATAAAAAAACATGTTTTCGACAACTCAACACTGATCGAATGAATTTTATACGATCACAGTATAAAATATTTTCGATCCAATTTTAGCCGATACCAAATTGGTTGGTCGAAGTCGTATATACGATCCAATTGGGTCAAATCGAAATACAAAATTCCATTCCAGGGTAGTAAAAAGAGCTTTAGTAATGTAAAGATTTTCAAATTCCTTTCACCAACGTTTAATAATAAAACCAACAGTCGAACTGGCTTTACAGACAACAGACTCAATATGTAGGTAGAAATTCAGTTTACTGTCCCAGATCACACCCAGGTTTGTAATATTATTTACCCTACGGAGTAGCGCTCATCTCATAGCATAAAGGTATGGGGAAATATTACGTTTCCTGCCAAAAGTAATAAATTTACATTTATCACAGTTAAGAGCCAGATTATTGTTGTCACACCAAGTAGCAAAGTTAATTAAGTCCTCCTGCAGATACTGAGAATTCGTGGAGTTGGTTAAGTTTTGAAGGTGATGATTTATATATATTATTCACGAATTTTATTAGATAATTAATATATATGTAGGAGTAAAAGAAATAGTACACAAATAAGTTGTACAAAAGTAGTTGAGAATCTGAATTAGTTGTAGAAGTGGAATCGTTGGCTTAGTGAGAAAGTCAATTTAGTAGTTCTAACCCATGCCGTGGCGATTTCACATTTTTCAGTTTTCCACATATATAGTATATATATAATACCTAACATTGGCTATATTGCACCATTTAAATTCGAAACATAATCTCAACCTATATACTGTTGGACTTAGAAAGGCGCAATTAAGTCTAACTCAAACCCTTTAGTTCGTTCCCAATCATAACCAGAGCTAGCTGCCACCTCTTTCTTTAGAGGCAGAACATACATGCGATTCGGGCCATATGTATGAAATGGGTTTTTTACTCATGAAATATTATAACCAATTATGTAGGATTTTTTCGTTCTATAAACTATTTCCTATGTTTTGTATTATTTTGTTTTAAAGAAATAATCTTTGAAATAGATTAATTTTTCTTTGCAAAATTATTTCCTCCATTATAATGATGGAGCTATATAACCGACACCTAATACAATTCGTTGTTAGTGTGAAACGAAATCTAAACTTAATTAGAAGTGTTCTAGTATAACTGACAATCATGTTTAATAAAGGTGCTTCGAAGAAGTTCAATTTTAAATTATGTAACAAAAAAAAAAAATTTAACATTGACATAATAAAATTAATGGTTATCTTTTAGCCTAAAAAAAAAAAAAAAAAAAAAAAAGAGATGAGTCTCTCTTCATAAGAGAACTTAAGTTTTTCTTTGAAAATCACTAATCTCATTAAAAATGATCATGATTAAACATGTTGCTACATGTCCGTCAACAAAATTTTCTTTACGTAAAAAAAAAAAAAAACGATTGTTTTGATTTTAAAGAAAAATTTTTAGTCAAAATTTCTGGAATAATTGCAACTTTTTGTAATTTTTAAAATTGTCCAAGTGAAGGAGGATCACCACCAGGTGTAATATGTCGCTTTTAAAACAAAACTATTATAGAATTTTTCAACCTTGTAAATATAGTAACGCTACTGGAGCAGTAAAAATAGCACATATATTTGCATAGGCCTGATAAGAGATATGTAAATGCTAGAATTGGATCGTGTAATTCGATTTGAATCAAATCGTATCGAATCAAAAAAAAAAAGCCTAGGAATACGATACGATTTACTTTCAATCGAATCAAAAAAGCACTTTTATTGCTACACTTTTTTGAAATACGATTTCGAGAGTGCCGAGAGTTACACGATCCTCAACACTTGAATATTTACAATTCTATAGAAATTTTGTTTTAAAAGTTATGTTACACCTGGAGGCCACCTCTTTTACTTGTTTACATATTTAATTGTTCCTTTAATATTAAAACATAAAAAATGAAAATCTTACCTTTCTCCGTTATATTAATATTTTCATCTAAAAGAAAATCCATTATATTGATCGGCATTGGGGACACTTCCGGCAGTATCCCAAGTAAGTCCTCCATCATATCTGAGGACATTGATGTGATATTGTTCGTCGTCGTTTTCTTTATTTTTTGATTCTTGTAAAATTCTTCTTGTTGATTTTGATAATTTTTTACTATAAACTTCTGCTTTGCAGTGTTTTCGCTCTTCTCTAGTTGAGTTTTTTCCAACGTTGCCAAAAAGGGAACGGTTATGATTATTTCGCTTGGGAATAGATTTGCAATCTTTCTTGAATTTTGTAATTTGGTGTGCACAATCGAATTGCTTGTTTGCTGCTGCTTCTGCTTTGACAAATTCGTCAATGCAATAGTTTTCTCGCCGTGAGTGGCACAAGGAATATTGGAATACGTTCGAAGCCATTTTGTACGGGACTAGAAAGAAAATATGTAACCATTTATTATATCAATTGAGATATTTTTTCAGTGAAAATTTAATATTTTTTAGTAATCAACATGAAAAGGAAAACAATGACTTATGCTTCCCCTTTGCTAGAATATCTAACTTGCAACATGTCGAAAGAAATATTAATTTTCCTTCATCTTCATAAATATTTATTTTAAAATTATATAATGAGACTTTTATACTGAAAAAAATCATATCCTTTGGCTTCTGCCACTTTTGGTATATAGTTTCATCCATTCTTGATACACATCTTGCAGAATCGTCTTAAAACGAAATATGTTCATTGTAGAAATTTTCCATGATTGACAATCTATGTGAAATTGTAGGCTCAAAAATAATTGAGAATTTAAATACAGGAATAAAATATTGGAAATCGGTACCAAGTTTTTAGGCAACTCAATAGACAACCTATCTCCGGCTTTGTTCAGTTACCCCATTCGATATGATAAAAAAAAAGAATAATAGATTTTAAACGTGTCTATGGTTGAGGTATTTTCTATTTTTTTGTTTAAATAATAAACAAATTAAAACCAACCTATTTTCGGTAATTTGCGTCATCATAATTGGTGTATTATTGATAAGTCAGGTGCCACTTCACGCTGTGTTTTTATATATGTTTTCACACATATAAAATATTGTTCATTTCTTTCCGAAAACACATATGTGATATGAAAAAATTGTTCATTTTTGAATTCAAAATTATATCTACTTTTGAAGATGTGTGAAAACATATGTAAAACTCCTCGTGTATATCGAAGCACCTTAATAAGTGCGTTTTAATTTATTATTATTATTTATTTTTCTACAACCCAAAAGTCTTTATTTACCTACCATTTGATTTAACATTTTTTTTTTTATTCTTCTCTGTTTAAATATAAAAAGTAAACAATATAATTCTTTATAAAAGAGACTATAATTAATATCTGACTTAATTCTTCTTATTTTATAATTATTAGTATAAATTGGAATCTGTAAAATACTTACATTTAATTCTCCGCTTCTTTTTATTGAAATCGTAAAGTCCTAAACGACCTGTGAACTAAAATCCTTTTAGGATTTTTATCCTTTCACACTGAAATAATGAAAGGAAAAAATGATTTAATTTATTTACATATTGTTTCTTCCTTATTATTTTATTTTCTAATAAGGACAATTATACTTATGTGTTTTTCATAAACACAATTTGTATAATTAATTAAATATGCCAATGTACTTATATACAAATAGTGAAAGGAAAAAAATTCTACACTAGGTATGTTCGATGTTATAGGACAGTTTTCCAAACTACGTAAGTAAATAAGTGTTACGTGAACAACTATCAAAATATTTGCTATTAAATATTTGTTTTCTTTACTTAACGCTTAATTTGTTCAATTCTTTTAATTAATAGATAAAAGTCGCTGATTTCCTTCAGCATGGGAGAGGAACAAAAACTTTTGAAAACATTTTGATACTTTCCTGTTATTAGTTCGTGTCGTGACGGTAGAACTTCTGGAGTGGAATCGTATTTGAAAAAGTATAGCAACTGTAATACGTTTTTGATTTGATTTGGTCTCAGTGGAATAACACGATTCCCACGTTTGAGTTTTGTAGACGAAAAAACGAAACAAGTCATTATCAGAGGATTTTTGTACACTATTAAAGTATTAAAGAGGGGGGGAAACAAATAGTAGTCTGATGGAGGAAGATCAGAACTACATATATAATGAATGCATCTAAAGTTTCTAGCCAAGCTCTAACAAAATTTAACGAGTAACTCTAGCAAGCTTACCGTAGAATGACTATTTGATTCGATCAATCGTTTTACAAATAAATATATATTTCCTCTTGCGACTATTTCTTTCTCCATTATCGTTAAACCGATTTTATTGAGATTTAGCACAATATCGCCAATTTATGTAGTCAATGTATCGAAATAATTTCAATAAAATTGATGCAGAAACTTTCCAATTAAAACTGAAAAATCATAAAAAAATCATTTCCGTACTCTATGAGAGAGCTGGGTTTTTCGAGGTATGAGCCATATTTTAGTCCGACAGAGCCGCTGGTTCCTGACTATTACCCTAAATTGATATTTTGCCATCCATTTTAGTTTCATGTTAATGTTAACGTTAAACGATAAAGCTTTAAAAGTATTCTATTCTATCAAGTTTATTTTAATATCGATAGTGTACCCTCCAAGTGTTTTTTTTTTTCTCTGATAAAACTGATAGCAAAGTGGGAACTGGAAATTCACAGATAAGATTGTACGTGACTTACTAAATTACTTTACAATATTGTTTTGACAAAATTTTAACATAGCAACATGGACTTTCCCTGCCAACTTTTTGTGAAAATGGAAAATATTATATAACTGCTAATTTTTTTTTCAAAATGTGAATTTCATATTAAGTATAAAAACAATTTTCACATATAAACTTGAAAGGTCATAACTAATGATTTCCAGGAAAACTATATTTATTTGATGAGTCACCTAATTGTCCGCCATATTAAATTAAATTTCTGTATTTCCCCGAAAAGCTCAATTATTTGATATGAACTACTTTTAATTTTTGTCGATTTTTAGTCAAAGAATATTAAAAATATACTATTTAAATAAATCAAAAATACTTACAAATTTTTAAAATTCTCGCTCAACAATTGAAAATCAACAACTTTTTTGTTGTAAAACACTTGAAAAAGAAATTGCGACGCAATATTTGCTAAATTTTTTTCTTTTTTTCTTCTTTTTGATAAAAATCTATTTATATATTTTTTTAAATTGCGGAAAAGTAAATTATTAAACAAATATTCTTTACTTTTTCTTGAAATAAAGTTAACACTTTATTATTTTAACAAAACCAAAAACTTATTTCCACGGAAAGAAATAATTTTCCGTCAACGCGAAACAACTTTTAATTTTAGTCTGATTTAAAATTGCTGTTGTGAAATTCATTTCATGTTCGGAGACAAAAAGAATTTCACAACAAAACGAATGTTGCCGATTTTATTGAATTCGCTTCGTTTTTTTTTGGTTTTTGCAAAATTTCAAAGCCATGAAGTGATTTTGTTTATGGGTTTGTGAAAGTGACGATTTCATCAATTTTGTATGAGAATTATGATATTTTCCCCTTTTTTTAAAAGTTTTAAATTTAAAAAAATTTTAATTTTTCATTCATTTCGATACTTTATTCTATTATGATTATATAGAAAGCAAAAAATTTAAACTAATCAAGCTACAACAAATTTTAATAATTCATTTAAAATTCTTCAACACAAATTTCCATACAAAGTTAATATTTCACTTTTATATGAGAATTTGGTTCGAAGAATTTTCGTTAATTATTAAAGTTATTTGAAATTTGAATAATGTATGCTTTTTCATTCCAATATGTTGATAATAGTATAAAGTATCAAAAGAAATAACTAATTAATCGTTTTTTTTAATTAAAAGTTTTTAAAAAATTGAGTTAAAGTGAAAGAAACCGAAAAAAATCATTAATTTCATACAAAATTGACGAAAAAAAACATCACCTTTTTCTTATTTAAAGTTTGCTGCGAATGAAATCTCTTCACGGCTTTCAATTTTACGAGCTTTTGGCACACAGCTTGTTTTCGCTTACGATATTTAAGGGGAAAGATTATAAGTTTAATTGAGGTAGGAAATCGAACTGGCACCAATAATTACTCTGTAAACAAATTCATTTAACTTCCTTCCTCATTTAACATTTTTGGTAAATAAATAAATTAAATTGTTTTTGCGAATTTAGAAAAAAAAATAAAGATTTCTCGTATAGTCCATGCGCAGTTGATGCATCTTGGTATTTTTTGTATCCCCTCCCCCCCAACGATTTTCGCACGTCATATGACTTTCGCCGTGTTTTTCTTGGAAAACACATGACTCATTTTGTTTTTATCATATCAAAAAAAATATTCATTGTTTTTTTTAAATAGTTAAAAGCTTAAATTAGAAAAATAGTAAAAAATTACCTGTCGTCATAGTGACTTGCATTTTATTAAATCTTGAAGAAATTTGCCAAGAATTCCAATGAAAGTTTTTATTATTAACAAAATGTTGCATAAAACAAATCTTATTTATTTGTCTAAATTGTTTTAATACGCACAATTGAGATGTTTTTTCACACAATTCACAATTCATGTTATTCAAAAATCCTTTTAAACTTCGTTTCATTAAAAAAAAACGTCACTTTTTTCACAGAAAATAGGACTTTTTAAATTCAACACAAAACTTGCACAAATTTATAATGATTTTAAAAAAGGGCTGCAGTTGCGCCACTAAGTTTCACCAAAATTAAATTAGAGTTTAAATGTATCTGAATGGAAATAATATAAAATATTTTAAGAAAGATTAATTTGCTCTTGCACCAACCAAGTTCGAAAATGGAATACAAATTGGTTAGAAGAAAATGTGATGCAATAGATTCTGTCAATTGAAAATCGTTACGGAAGCAGATAATCTTTAATTTGGGACGTGGATTTGGACAACAAATAGGAAATAAAGTTAAGTTTTTCCCCGTTTTTCCGTTTTTATGTATAATTTATCGAAAAGTTTTTAGAAAGAAGTTTATTGCCATCTAATGGTAATTTATAATAAAAAATATGTTTTCTCATACACAACAAATGAGAGGTTTGAATTTTGGATGATTTTAGCTGACTGCGGAATCAGCTGAAAATAAATTCCGTAATAAACAATTCAAGATGGCCGCTAAGTTATTATTGAATTGTCAAAATTAGATCCGGTTTTTTATTTAATATTTTTGTAATAATTGATAAAACAATTTCAAATAAAAAATAATAATTAAAAAAATATAGATATAAGAAATTGTCGTCCAGTGTTTATAGTTACTTGAAAGTGAAACGAAATTAATACAAATTAATATTCTTTCGTCGTTCAGAGATGTTTTGTTTTTATTTAAAAATAAATATGTAAAAAGTTTGGCATTTTACGCAGATATAAAAATAAACAATGAATTTTTTTTTTAAATAAAAGTTATTGATTTCTTTTTTTTTTAATTATTACTTTATATATATATATATATATATATAAATATCCTTAATATAACACAAGAAGAAAGACGCAAATTCAGTTTTAGCTGTATATAAAAATTGCATTTCTTCAAAACAATATGTCAACCAAATTTCTAATTCTTATCAATTTTGCCATATTAGGTGATTTATATTTAATACATAATTTTAAAATAAAAATTTAATTTTATATTTTTAATGCAGGTTTAGGATTTTCATCAGTTATTGTTAAGAAATCGCTTGAATGCGAATCATTTGATATAAAAAAATGTGCAAAAGAAGGCATTTGTAATACGACCGTCGAAAAATGTGAAATTGAATCTGATAAACCAAGCAATTGCTTCGTTTTATGGTCTATTGATAATGTTACTGGTAAGTTGTGTCTTTATTTTTAAGAAGAATTTATTATATAAAAATTTTCGATACGACAAAAATGTCTGCATAGTTCCATAGCTGTTCAAATTGAGTGCAAGAAATTCAAGGAATATCGATATGGAATGAATATCTAATATGTTGTTATAAAATAAAACAGGCTGAAAATGATATTAACAAAAACCTAATAATTTTTCAGGTGAAGTAAATGTTTCGATGAAAGGTTGTTTCACTAATAATGTTGCCTGTAATCAAAGTGAATGTATTGATTATTCATCAGAAGTAAGAAACAATTTAAACTTTTGCTGTTGCAATGGTATGATGTGTAATACCGATCATAAATGGATACCGACAACAACTAAAGCAACAGAAATTGAAGGTAAGACGAATTTTCTATTTAATCCCATATTTTTATTTTCATATTATTCCATTATTAGCTCCGAAAGAAGATGATTCCAACGAGAATTTACTTTTCATTATAATAACTTGTATTGTCCTTTCTATTATTTTTATTCTTATTGCGGCGGGATTTTTCTTTTATAGACGACGAAAGCAAGCAATGTTTAATGAAATTCCAACGGTTTGTTAATTTATATGATGTTTATTTTTTAAAATATTTCAAATTTATCTTCATAACATTTAGGTTGAACCAGAATTGACAAGTTCATCACCATGTCTTGCACTCAGGCCAATTCAATTACTTGAAATGAAAGCTAGAGGAAGATTTGGTACTGTTTGGCAAGGTTTAATGGGTTGCGAAGAGGTGGCTGTAAAAATATTTCTTATGCAAGAAAAAGAATCATGGATTACCGAACAAGATATTTATAAGGTTGGATTTTAATTTAATATGAAATGTTTTATATAAAATAATGTTTTTATTTTTATATGTTAGTTGCCACGAATGAAACATCCTAATGTATTGGAGTTTATTGGAGCTGAGAAACGTATTGATAAAATACAACCTGAATATTGGTTGATCACTGCTTATCATAATTATGGATCTTTATGTGATTACTTAAAGGCGCATACAGTAACTTGGATGGAATTATGTAGAATTGCTGAATCTATGTCACGTGGATTAATGCATTTGCATGAAGAAATACTTAGTAATAAATTTGAAGATCTAAAACCAGCGATAGCACATCGTGATTTTAAAAGTAAAAATGTTTTACTTAAAAGTGATCTTACTGCTTGTATTGCTGATTTTGGTTTAGCAATAATTTTCCAACCGGGTAAAAATTGAATATATAAAATTATTTTATTTATTAATAAATGTTATTTATTATCTTAGGTAAACCATGTGGTGATACACATGGTCAAGTTGGTACACGCCGTTATATGGCGCCAGAAGTTCTTGAAGGCGCTATTAATTTCACTCGAGATGCCTTTTTAAGAATTGATGTATATGCGTGCGGATTACTTTTATGGGAAATGGTTTCACGTTGCACTGCACACCAAGGTCCAGTCAGTGAATATGCGCTACCGTTTGAAGCAGAGGTAAGAAAATAAAAAAAAATTAGAAATAAAATTCAGTATGTTTTAAATTCCTTTCTTTTGTTTTATCTTTAGTTGGGTCTTCATCCTACATTAGAACAAATGCAAGAAAATGTTGTAACAAAAAAACTACGTCCAAGAATAAATGAACATTGGAGAACGCATTCGGTAAGTAATATGTCTCTTAATTCATTGAACTATAAGATTTGTTAACTATGAGTCCTATTTCTATCATAGATAGGACGGATTTTACGTTACTCTATGTTTAATTTAAATTTTTGATATTCAACAGGGTCTTAGTGCGATATGCGACACAATGGAGGAATGTTGGGATCATGATGCTGAAGCTAGATTATCATCATCATGTGTAATGGAACGTGTTTCACAACATACAAGATATCCAACGACACCTTTACGTATAGAAACAAATACCGATAAAGACTTTGCATAATATTTAAGATAGAAATATATATGAAATAGTTAATCGAAAAAGGAAAAACTATAAAACAAAAAAGAAGAAGAATTATCTGTAATTAATTAATAAATATTATTTTATATTTTTTTGGACTGTTGATCTTACATTTATTTTAATAGTAATAATAAGAAAAATAAATGTTTTAACAAAGAAATGTAAAAAAAAAAGTGAAAAGAAACAAAAAAACAAAAAATAAATTAATATTTTAACATAAAAATGACTCTTTTAAAAGATATAGATAGGATCAATGTGCCTGGATGAAGATTAGGACGGACGGCAGGCATTGATAGAATGGATTCTTTAATTTTTAATAGTTCTCTATTTTTTGTTTTTTTAATTAAATTTCATATGCTGTAAATATAAATATAATTGTGGCTTATTTTTTGCAATTCAGTTCAAAAATATTATAATTTTTCTTTTAAATTAACTATTTTTAATTTAAAAAAAAAGAAAATACGAATTTCATGCGTATTCGCTGTATTTTCCTTGTTTTTTATTCTTTTTTTTTTAAACAAATAATTTTAATTTTACATAAAATCGAAATATTTTAAAAACAAATGATTTAATAAATTAGTTTTTATAATGTTGTTCAAAATTTTTATGTTTTTTATCAATAATAAAAAAGATAATAAAAGAAATAATTATATTTTTTAAGAAATATATTTTTTTCTCCTTTAAATTTAATACATTCTGAATTAAAATTATTATTATAATATATTTAAGGAAATGTTTTTATACTAAAACAAAAGGGATAAGAAAGGGAAGCTAATAGAAATGAAATTATTACTTTTGAAAATATTTTTCTGATATATTTTTATGTGCCAAAAATGAGAAATAAACACAAAATAACACATAAAAACCAATTCTATAGAGAAATTTTAAATATATATATATTTTTTCCATAAACTAAAACTATGAAGTTAAATATTGTTGAATTTATTTAAAAAAAAAAAATCACAAAATATAATTTTCTTATGTTTTAAAAACTTAACAACTTGGATAGTAAATGAAAACAAAACAAAATACCTAGTTTTGTCAAGAAATGGACACAGGAAGACCACACCTCATAATATAACAGTGCTTGAACATTCTTTTGCACATGTTTCAAGCTTTAAATACCTAGAGTAACTGCTACGTATTCCATACAGGACCGAATACTAGCTGGCAATTGATGTTATTTTACTAATATGAACCAGCTTTATAATATACGAAACACCAGTTAAACAAGTAGTAACTTATGGCTGTGAAATATGGACAATAGCTCAAGATGATGATGAGAACTGTTTACGAATATTCTGCATAAGATCTTTGGGCCTAGAAGATTGATTATGATTAGTAAAGAAGAATAACGTCGAAATGAATGATGTAATTAAAAATAGAGGCTTTGTATGGTTTGCTAAATCACTAATCATAAGTTGGGCCAGACATATGTTTTTAATGGAAGAACCTACTACAATTAGAAGCAAGGGAAAACCACAAAAGAAGTGGATAGTTAATATCGAAAATGATAGATGCAAATTGCAGATCAGTAACTGGAAATTTTAGAGTGCTAAATCAAGATTATTGGAGAAGCGCTAGAATTGCAACCTCTCTTGACTTGCCTAGGCACTTCTGTGGGACACTACAAATAAAAATATACAGAATAAAATACGTTTCATATTCATGTTTAAACTCTGCCTTTTTGCCTCTTGGAGCCATTGTTTTTAAAAAGTAATCATTTCCCAATATCTTCACATGACGTCTTTTATTCTACACCTTTTGGCCTAATATTTAGAATAGTATGACCAAGGTCACTCGGCGAATTCTAGTTTCGCTTCGTTTATAGATTGTCATAATCAGCTGTATTTTGAGACAAAGTTTTATTTATTGTTTTCATTTGTTTTCAAACATGAATTTAATGAATTAAATAATTCAAAGCCGGAAAAAAGAAATATAATAAAATAAGCTATAAAAAATTTATATTTTAATACATCGCTATGTATAATTCTACGAGAGGAAAATATATTGTTAATACGATAATAAGATATAATCATAGTAAAAGTAAATCGAAGAGTTTGGATAATATTAATGAAAATGTAAAATCAAATAATTTACAAATATTTCCCGAACAATTGTTGAAAAGAAAACATGCACCACATAGCTTTTATATTGCTGATCAAAATGTTGTCGCAACAGTTTCGAAATATTTACTAAAAAATTTAAAAAAAGATCAAACTATTGCAGAAGTAAATCCTGGTCCTGGAATGTTAACTCAACAATTAATCAAAAGTAATGCCTTAAAAGTGTTATTGTTCGAATCATTTGATCATTTTATGCCTGTTTTGGAAGTAAGTTTATTAAAAAAAAATTAAATTTTAAAATAATAAAAATTTGAAATTTCACTTTTAGAATCTCTGCAAAAAATTTCCAGAAAAATTGAAATTGAAAAAAGGAGATTTCGTCAATATTTGGAAATTAGATTTTCAAGATAAAATTGATAATGGAAAACGTGTGACTGAATTCTTACAGGATATTCCTAAAATACCTTTTGAAAATGGTATTACTATGATTTGAAGATCTTCTAAGAAATACACATTCCTCTTTTTTTTTGCAGATGTAAAAATGCGTTTATTTGCTGGAGTTGGAAATATACGATTTTTTAAATATCTTATTAATTCATTAGTTTTTCAAAGTGGTTTATTTTCATATGGACGATGTGAAATGTATATTGTAATGCCTCCGCCTCTTCATATTGTAACTTAAACTAAATATATGAAATTCATATTTAATTTAGAGGTTTTTCCGTCTTCTTTTCCAGCATTTAACTTGTAACAATGAAAGCGGATATTTAATTTATCGAGCTACAACAATATTATTTCAAATAATGTTTGAATATGAATTATTAACAGAAATTCCACGTGAACACTTTTTACCAATGCGATATGAATATCATTCATCGAAATCAAAGAAATTAGATAAAGTTTGTATTTTACGATTGAATATTATTAATAATTATGAAATTAGTAATTTTTATGTCCTATGGTACTACTAGATGGTATATTAGTTATATATAAAGTTATATCGATTTCTGCACGTCCCTCCGTCTGTCCGAATACAAGATAACTCAAAACGCGTTATCTGAGTTTGACGAAATTTAGATGAAACAAAATTATGGAGAAAAAATCTTGAACTTTAGTAGTTTTAGTTAATTGAATTATAGATTTGTTAACTGCAACTCCCATTTCTATCATAGGGCATCAGCTATAGGCCCTTTTTCAGTTACTAAATGCTTTCTTTCATTTCAGATCAATTTAATTAATCCGAATTCTTTGTATTTTGTTAAAATAACACCACGTCGAAATCTTTATGAGTTGTGTGATTCAAAAGATATTCAAGCACTTTGGTATTTTGTTAAACAAAACTGTGTTAGCAGGAAAAATCGTGTAATACCTAATTTAGAGTAATTATAATAATTTTCTTTATATAAAAGAAAAAAAGATTTTATGTAATTTGTATTTTTTCTTCTTCACAGAAAATGGATTCCAGGTTGTGGACCACGACTAATTTGTGAAGGAGGAAACGAGATTACATTTGAAAAGCAGAAATTATTCAGCAAAAATATTGTTAACATGCCGATTAAAGATATGGATATATTTACTGAATTCGGAGATTTAACACCATTACAAATATTAACATTATTTTGGAAATTTCGTAGTTGGCCGGAATTTAAAGATAGTTCTTTTCTAGATTCTCTTGATAATAGTTTGTTAAAAATGACAAATCCCGTTCAGGAACGCACTGATGATATAGAAACGAAAGAAACTAATAGTACAAAACAGTTGATAAAATGATAAAATGCATTTAAATATAGCTTATTGTAAAATATTACAATATGGAAGGAAAACATTTTTTTTTTTCTTTTTAAGTTCAAGCCTATCTAAAAAGGAAATTTCTCTTAGGTTTTAAAATTAACTATAACTCATTTTTTGCAGGAAAAATATAACTTAATACTAAATTTTTTAATTTCAAATTAAATGAAAAGTATTTGAAGTTTATTTTTAAACGGTGGCACCACTGATATACAAATTAATGAATGGTGGTAGTACTGCTTTTGGTGATACTAAAGCGAGAGACAGATTGTGGTTGCACTCCAATTTAATTTAACGTATGGAAATTTTAGGGCAATGATACGTTACCAATATCAATTTCATTTTTCAATTTTAATTTTATTTTTTAATTAATTCAATTCTCTGGGTTTATCAAGCCTTAAACAGTTTTACAATTCTAATCTTCACACCCGTTTGAAGCTGCAGGCAGTAAATAGGCTAACCTACTGTCTTCACTAACTATATTTTATTCTAAATAAAATTAAACAGTTCAAAATTTTAATTTTAGTAATTTCCCTTGTCATATATTTAAATAGGTTTCCTAACATAAATTCTATAAATCAAATTTATGTCTTAACATATTTGCTAGCCAAAAATATTTTATGTAATGAAAACATAAATGGCTAGTGAAGACACTACATTAGAGTTGTGTATGATCTCATAAGATACGACACTGAGTTCTGTCAAAAAAATTTGAAAGTGATTCATCCAAAATAAAGCAGATTTTTTTGATTAGTAAAATTTGATTTTTCATTATTACATTTTAAAGTAATTATAATTAATTTTATTTATTGTTTAAATTGATTTTAATAATTCAATTTAAACGCGTCATTATTTTTTATAATTTTTCTTGTGTCGGTGTTACTTTAAATCAGTCAAAACGGGGAACGATATGTCTGTTTCGTCTATGGAAAGTATCTTTTTCAAAAAAATAAAAAATAAAAATCAAATTCAATAAAAATTCCGAATTTGAATAGATTTTTTGCATAAAATAAGAATATAAAACTTTTAAAAGGATTATATTCTTTAATTATATTTAATTTTGAAAATTTAAATTCATTATAAAATGCGTTGTAAAAATTATTTGATATTTTATTAGATGCAAAAACAAGTCTACTCCGTTCTAGATGATTCAGAGATAATGCAAAAAAAAACGTTTTATTAACAAATCCGCCAGGTAACCTGTCGTTGTGCCTTGGATATTGTAATAGACTGTTTGAAATAGCTTTTATCTTTGCTATTTATGGACTACAAGTGGAAATATCAATTCATCCTCATTTTATACTCGATGAAGCTAGTTGTTTAATAACCAGCACAATAATTGGTGCATTCCAATCATTATGGAGTTATTTTTTGCCATTAGGAACTTTCCTTGGGTCGTGATTTTAAGTACTTTTTGTCGGAATATAACTGTTTTGTAAATATGGTGGAATATTCAGTTCTCTTATTTCCAAGGAAAGTTAAATATTCATATTTTAGATTGATTTAGAGTTATTTTCATGGTTTTAAACACTTGTCAGTTGTGGAAAAGAAAGGCATAGGAATAAATCAATAGGAATTATTATTTTACTTTCAAGCGGAGTAGATTCGTTTTGCCTTTAATAGACACATATATCTATTTAAAGAAATGAGTAATTATTTCTTCGTTAAAATTAAATTCTATAAATATTTCTAATAGAGTATAAAATATTTTCCTTAACCAATAATTATTATTATTAAATCAAAGAACACCTTTTCAATCTGAAATTTGCGGTAAAAGATTTAGAAAGAAATTCAAAAAAATGCGAAAAAGAAGAAAAACTCGAAAAGGTAAAAGCAAAAAAAGCTATCCAAAAAGGTAACATGGATGTAGCACGAATTCATGCAGAAAATGCAATCCGACAAAAGAATCAATCGATAAATTACTTACGAATGAGTGCTCGTGTTGATGCTGTCTCAAGTCGTGTTCAATCTGCTTTAACTACACGAAAAGTTACAACATCAATGGCTGGAGTTGTTAAAGCTATGGATGCAGCAATGAAAGGCATGAATTTAGAGAAAATTTCAACATTAATGGATAAATTCGAACAACAATTTGAAGATTTGGATGTACAAAGTTCATACATGGAAAATACAATGTCACAGACAACTACAACCTCTGTGCCACAAGGTGATGTTGATTCATTATTGCAACAAGTCGCTGATGAAGCTGGGTATTTATTTATAATGAATATTATCAAGTTTAACAATATAACTTTGGTGTTTTCTTTTTTCAGACTTGAACTTAATATGGAATTACCGAGTGGTCCACAAACATCTGCTGTTGGAGCTTCAACTCAAGTCTCACAGGAACAAGATGAACTTACTCAGAGATTAGCTAGACTCAGACAAGCTGAGTAAAGAAACTTTCGAATGATATAATGAATTCAGCTTGTGTTAATTTTGAATGTCCAAATGTTATTAAAAGATTTTGAAAAAATTAATTATATATTTTGTTATTAATGAAACAATTTTTTATCCAAAATGAAAAAAAAAAAGTATATTTTCGATTTTATTTTATTATTTTTCCAGCAGCACTAGAACTAGAGCTCCTTTTTTTTAAATTATTAAGCTTAAGCAAATGTTCTGAAATAAAATACAAACTAAAATACATACGAGATTTTATTTAGAAATAAGTTTTCTTCAAAATTGTATATCTTCCAGTGAAATAAACCGGATAGAATGAAACCAGTACGTCTGCTGTATGTTTCTTAAGTGTTAATTAGTTCTTAAATCTAAGTTTATATATTTTTTTATTGCGATTGCAACTGTTGTTTTGTAGTTTTATCACTATTTTTTGGTTTTCTTCCATTATTACCTGACGATCGTACTTTTGGTTCTGAATTCTTTGGTTTTGGTTTTGGACCTCTTTTCAATTCCGTTTTTCGAGTACGATGTGGGGCACACATTGGAACATGTCTCCAACCGTCATTGTAACGATCTAAACGACTCTTCAATATTGCTACATCTTTATTACGATGTTTTATCATTTTCTTCATTTTCGTTAATCTAGGCAATTATTATAATTTATAGAAAAAAATAATTAATTCTTATAAATTTATTAACAAACCTATAAACATATCGTTCATTTTCAGTTTGTAATTCTAAACATTTTACATAGAGTTGTTCAACAAAACGACGATATTTATGACTCTTGGTATCGTGCATTTTAGTATATAAGGGGCCAAGCTTTTCAGCTACAAATCTTTGGGAAGTAACACGTGTATCTTTACCCCCGTCGTTTAAAAAAAAGCTAGAAAATGAGAATATTTAATACAAACACTTTTAAACTTCATTTTGAACTTACTTACATATTAATTTGTTGTTAATAAACTTTCGTTGTATATATTAAAGACTTCCTTGTCCTGTTTGAGACACAATCGACAATTCTAAATAAATTAATTAATTTATAAATTTTTGTATTTGTTTACTAATCTTGTGAGATGAAATTTGACAGTTCCAGATTGTTGATAAATATTCACAATATGAATAAACGGGTAATAACGGGTAAAATTATTCCGGTTCAAAAAAAAAATGTGAGGTTAAATTCAGATTTTTTTTCTGTTTTGGGAAAGAACTTATTCCTTTTATAAAACAAGAATATGTTAAATTATAAATAAAAATTATACTATAAGTAAAATAATAAATAAATTTGTTTGAGAAATGTTCTTTCTAAATCGTGTATTAATTTGTAGTCTCCAGAAAAAATTCATCCGAAAATTTTGTGAAGTATGAAATTAAATTTTTCAATAATGAAATTGTTTTTATTATAAGTTGGGATATATTTTTAGAATTCGAAATGGCCTCGTAAAATATTTTCTGGTATTCAACCAACTGGTAAATTACATTTAGGTAATTATTTAGGTGCAATTCGAAAATGGCAAGAACTTCAAGATTCGAAAGAAGACGTTTCATATTGTATTGTGGATTTGCATTCCATAACAATTCCACCAGTAAGGTTTTTTTTTTTTTAAATCATATTATTTTTAATGTTTTCTTTTTTAAATTTCTATATAAAAATTTAAAGGATCCTGCAATTTTACAACAAAATATTTTACAATTAACAGCCACAATGCTTGCATGTGGTATTGATCCAATCAAATCAACATTATTTGTTCAATCTGCTGTGAAACAGCATACCGAATTGGCATGGATTTTAGGATGTTTAACAACAATGGCTAAATTAAATCATTTACCACAATATAAAGAAAAAACAAGTACATTGAAGGATATCCCGTTAGGTATTTGTTTATATCCAGTTTTACAAGCAGCCGATATAATGCTTTATAAGTAAGTTAATCAATTGTATTGTATTATTTGTGGAGTGGCTTGCACAGACACGTAGGCCTTGCTGGTCTTTCCACCTTTGCTAGTGCCGGTAATTCAGTTGCTTATTCAAAAGTTGTTAAAGTCCTGAATAAAAGCAATCTACCGAAGGTTGAGAATACCATAAAATGGTGTTTCCGACTACTCTTTCTTTCTTCTTTAGTTGAAGAATTATATTTTTAAAGTTTTCCATTAGTAATAAGACAATTTCTTAATTTTTAGAACAACTCATGTTCCCGTTGGTGAAGATCAAGTTCAACATATCCAACTGACTCAACATTTAACGAGAATTTTCAATACTAAATATGGTTTAACTTTTCCTCATTGTCATGCAATTATCTCGGATGATCAAGGTGCACGAATTAGATCTTTACGGGATCCAGTTAAAAAAATGTCCAAATCAGATCCAAATCAAAAAGGTTCTGTTTACTTAACAGATGAACCAGAACAAATTCTTGAGAAAATTAAAAAAGCTGTTACGGATTTTACATCGGAAGTAACATATGAACCTGACCAAAGAATTGGTGTCAGTAATTTAATAACAATTCATTCGTTAATAACTGGAAAGACCCCAGAAGAAATTTGTGAAGAAGTTCAAACAATTGATACCGGAAAATATAAATTGTTAGTCGCCGACAGTGTTATTGAACATTTGAAACCGATTCGTGAGAAAGTGTTAGATTATATGAAAAACCCGGATTATTTAGTTTCTGTGTTGGATGCTGGAGCAACATCTGCTTCAAAAATAGCAGAGAAAACAATGATAGAAGTAAGAGAAAAAGTTGGTCTTGGTGCTAGAGCAAAATATTTTAAATCATCTAAGCTTGTGAATGAGCTATAGTTTAATTTTTTTTTTAAACATTTATATAGAAAAGTAATTAGGAAATTGGTATTCAATTGTTTTAAACAATATTTAATCGCTGTGAACCGAAAAAAATCGGGTGAAAAACTAAAAGTCGAAAAAAATGTTGGTTTTATGTAATTTTATTTTTACATCTTTTTGTATAAATTCTTTTCATCTATAACCATTCTCAAAATTAAATTTTTAAATAACTTTAAATTATATAAACTGAGTTTTTTTTTCTTTATCACCTCCCTTTTTTTTTGTATTGCTTTACGATCCGGATGCAAATATTTCGGGTGATTGGCTTCCTTCTACATTATTTTATTAATATTTACAAATGAAAACTATTTAACAACCATTCTTTATTCTTTTTTTTTTATTTCAAAATTAAATTTCGCGTTTGTTTTACCAGAAAAGCTCTAAAATTATATATATATATATTTTGCCAGGTAATAAAGTTAATAAATTGTCTTAAATGAGAGAAAAAAAAAATCGAATTAGAAATTAATTGGTTTTCCAGCATAGGCAGCAGTGTTCGCTTCTCGAAGAGCTTCAGCGCATGTCTAAAAAAGAATACGTTTTTAATAAAAAAAATCTTTATTTTTAAATAATAATATCTATCCTTACCGGATGAGCATGACAAACACGGGCAACATCTTCAGCAGCAGCACCATATTCCATGGCAAGTACAGCTTCATTAATAAGTTCCCCAGCCGCCTTTAATATAAAAAAATAATAACACTAAAATTAATAAGCCAACAATAAAATAATGCTTACTGGTCCAATGATATGTGTTCCTAAAATTCTATCAGTTTGTTTATCAGCTAAAACTTTAACGAAACCGTCTGTTTCGTTATTAGTTTTTGCTCTTGAATTGGCTGCAAATGGAAATTTGCCAACTTTAAAATCAATACCTTCTTGTTTTAAGGTTTCTTCTGATTTTCCAACCCATGCTACCTCTGGATGTGTATAAACAACACTCGGTACACAATTATAATCGATATGAACATGTCCGCCATTAATTCCTTCAATACAAATGATACCTTCATCTTCAGCTTTATGCGCTAACATCGGTCCATGAATACAATCACCAATAGCATAAACACTAAAACGTTATGAATGAAAATTGTTTAGTTTTTTAATTTGTGAGCGCACAAAATTAAAAAATTTACCTCGGTACAACTGTTTGGAATACACCATTAACTGGAACACGCCCTTTATCATCTTTAATAATTCCAACATTTTCCAAACCTAAATTTTCAGTATATGGACGTCGTCCAACACAAACTAATAAAACATCACAATCGATTTCTTCTTTTTCACCACTTTTAACATTTTCCACGGCAACTTTAATACCATTACCAGTTTTTTGGGCACCAGTTACTTTTGTGCCCAATTTAAATTTAAGTCCTTGTTTGGTAAGAATTTTTTGGAAACTTTTCGATACCTCACCATCAATACCAGCACCACCGATAGTATCCATAAATTCAACGGCAACAACATCAGAACCTAAACGTGACCATACAGAACCCAATTCTAAACCGATAACACCAGCTCCAATAACACATAATTTACCAGGAACTTTTTTTAATGACAACGCTCCAGTACTTGATACAATTGTTTCTTCATCGATCTTTGAAAGAGACGAAGAAAAAAAAACAGCTGTTAATTAAAATTTTTATTAATAAGAAATTATAAATACTTCAATTCCTGGAAATGGTGTTACTTCGGAACCAGTTGCAATCATAATATTTTTAGTTTTAACAATTTCTGTTGAACCATCCGGTTTTTTTGCTTGAACTTCATTCGGTGAAATAATTGTACCATGTCCTTGAATATGTGTGATTTTGTTCTTCTTAAAAAGTTGAGCAATTCCACCGGTTAATGATTTAACAGCATTTAATTTTTGTCCCATTAATTTATCCAAATCTAATTGAACATCTCCACATATAACACCACGATTTGCTAAATCACCAGAATGTGCCATGTGATAAAAATGGGAATTATTTAGAAGCGCCTTGGATGGAATGCAACCAACATTCAAACAGGTGCCTCCTAATGTATCATTCTTTTCAATGTTCACGGTCTACAAGATAGGATACTTGTATAATATCTTTAAAATAATAAAATGAAAATCTTTTGCATTTACTTTCATTCCCATTTGCGCCGCTTTAATTGCTGCTACATAACCACCTGGTCCTGATCCGATAACAACAATATCAGCTTCTTCTGAACTTGAATAGAAACGACTATTGAATGCTCCAAGAATTGCTCCATTTGATTTTAAAGGAGTCTGAAATACAAATGAAACAAAATTATCTGATAATTTTGTCTGTGTTTTTGCTGATAAAGAACAGTAAAGGTCGTAACCTAAACCCAATATTTTTTCACGTGTAACAAATACACATAATTTAAACAAGTGAAATCTAATTTAATTAAAATTCTTATTGGAATTACTATTTTAAATTTGAGGTTACTATTGCATAACGAAGTTTAAGAAAAAAAAAATTTTTTTTTTCCTGTCACCTTATTGGCTAGAACCATAATATTTCGAAGACTCGACTGCATTTTGAACACAATCTTTTCAGATTTAACACTAATTTAAAATGAATTTGTTTTTATCTAAAACCGTGAATTACTTCCCGGCACCCGGAATGAATTTCGTACTTCAAATTCAAAATAAAAAGTTTCCACACAAAAATTGTCGTCTTTTCTTTGCGAATGAGAAGTGTTAAATTGGCAAAAATTTTGAAAGGTCTTTGAGTACAAATCTGATTGTGACATTTTTATTTTAGATATTGGCAGCAGTGATTTTTTTTGAAGTTTTTCTTTTCATTTGTTGGTGTAGAGGAATTCAAAAAAATTTTTTGTTTGGTTAAACTTTTATAAAAATTTTATTTATAATTTTTAGCGTTTTCCTATTTTAGAATAAAATTTAAAAAGTTCATTATATTAAGTATACTGGAGAATTCTATCTGATAATATTATTTCAAGTTTCAATGCGTATGCACATGTTCATTTGAGATATATATGGTCGTCTCTCTTTATGATTGCGTCACATGTGCTCTTCTAAACTAAAATAAAGATGTCTCATGCCATTTTTAAGTGAGGATCGGTGACGATGACGATATTGTCAAGTTCATTATGGAAAGCAAATACTATTTATGACAACATCGGAGATTGCGGGAAAGTTTAACTCAGCTCAACACCGGATCATATTTGCTTGGAATAAAAACGAACCCTTCTTGGACCGAATGATAACTAGTAATGAAAAGTGGATTACCCGAACAAACTCAAAGAAAATAGGTCAGCGATGTTCAATAGCAAGCAAATTGTACTGCATCATGACAATGCCAAGCCACATGTTGCTTTGCCAACTCGTCAAAAATTCGCAGAGCTGGGCTGAGAAACTGTCACATCTACCATACTCCCCAGACCGATTATCATCTGTTTCTTTCCTTGCAAAATTTTTTAAACCAAAAAAAATTCAAACCTTAAGCAGATGTCAGCCAAGCACTACCTGAGTTCTTCGCCTCTAAAGACAAGGCATGGTATTAACAAATTACCATCCCACTGGCAAGAGATCATAACTGACGACGGAAATTATATTATACAATAAATACAATATTATTAAATGTATGAAGATTGTATTATTTCCTTTCACTTCACAAACGGACAGAACTTTCGGGTAGACATAACAACAAATTGTTAATTTTATCAGAACTAGAAAAAAAAGAAACTATTTTAATTATTAATTTTAAAAAATTTCTTACCAAGAAAAATCCAAAATAAAATAACTAATAAATTGTACAAAAATTAGCTGAAAAAGATTTGACCTCAATTTGAAAAGTCTTGTATATTTTTTCTTCGAGAGAAAAAAATTTGTCATTCGCGAAATTATTATTCAGAAAAACATTACTAAATATGGTATTATCTTATTATGAATAGAATTGCAATTAAAATATAAGTTTTAAGATAAATGTCTTGTAAGAAAAGCGGTAACAATCATGCTGTAAGATGAATAAACTGGGTTGTTTGTTTATTTTTTAGTCTTGTTCAAAAAGTAATTTGAAAATCATGTTTTTTTTCGCAAAAAAACGAAATGAAAATGTTGTAATTATTTGGATTTATCAATTGAATTCCAATTCGTTTTTCGTTTACGGAAGTCTTGAAATCCTTATCTTTGAAATATAATGCTTTTTAGAAGAACTGGAAACATAAAAAACTAAGTTTAATTTTTTCATTTTAATAAAATTAATAAAAACAAAAATTATATTCTTAAGAATTTTTAGCATAAAAAGAATTTCTTTAGTAAAAATGTTTATACAAAAGCTGATTAAATATAAATAAAACTAATGTAAACGAAAAATATGTTTCTGATTTCAAGTTAAAGTAAAAAGATATATAGAAACTTAAAATTGGCTTATGTCGTCAACCTGTTTATTTAATTTAAACAAAATTACTTCACAAATTATTGAATTAAATACGAAAATCTAAAAGAAAAGACTGTGGCTACCTTGATTTCCGTTTTATAACTGCCTTTCTTCTCAACTGATTTCGCTGAAATTAAATATCAAATTGAGTTAGGAAACAGCGGATATATATTCCAAATTTCATTCAAACCAGACAATGCGTTTTTTAGTTATATTGAAAAGGAACAGATGTGCATAAATCAATATACGCATCTATAGTCTTGAAAACATTTTCTGATAACAATTCCTATGTGTTACAAAATCTAGTGATAAAACCAATTTTTGATAGTATCTAACTTAAGTATAAGAAACCTCCAAGGGTGTGTCACAATTTACCAAAAGCTATGACACACACTTGAAAATATGAAACTTACAATTTTCGTTCAGAAAAACTTCTTAATTACTTCTTAATGGATTTTATTATAAATAGAAATTTGATTTTTAAAAATTACACAAAGAGAAAACTCTTCGGTTCTGACCAATCAATGAATTGCACAATTCGTTTTCCAATAAAAAAGAACTTTGTTTGCATTTTTATCTTTAATTAAATTTGCTTATACAAAATTTTTGTTTTATAATCAATTCTTACAATGTTTACAAAATACTTTTTTCTTTTGTTAGTTAAATTACGAAATGTTTTACAATATGTTAGCAAAAAAAAAAGAACCTTTCCAAATTAGTCGTTTTAAAAAAACAAAAAAAAGAAAATTGGAGAATATTTCTTAAAAGAAAAATACTGAGCACTTCCAGCAGAATTATTGTTCATCCTTATCTTTAGCACCATGTTTTAAGATTCTAGTGAATTCAAGATAATCGAATAGACCATTCTTAATTGGTGCTTCACGATACATTTCATCGACATCCTCATCAGAAAATCGATCACCCATTGTTGTTAAAAGTTCTCGTAAACGTTCTTCCGAAATGACACCATTATTATCTTCATCGAAACAGCCGAATGCATTTTTAATAACATCCTCTGGATCGGTGCCCTGTAAACGTTCACCGAACAATGTTAAAAACATGGTAAAATTGATAGGTCCTGGTGCTTCGTTCATCATAGCTTCTAAATAATCATCAGTTGGATTTTTACCCAATGAAGCTAGCATATCATGTAAATCTTCCTTCTCAACGAAACCATCTCGATTTTGATCGATCATATTGAATGCTTCTTTAAATTCGGCAATTTGTGCCTGATCGAACATTGCGAAAACATTTGAGGTTGCTCGTTGAGCGCGTTTCTTTGTCGTTGCACGACGTCCAGCTGTTTTACGTGAAGACATGTTTTTCTAATTAGATGGAAATGAATTACAAAAATTTAATTAAACACAAATTTTGAAAGCAAAAAAAACACGTACGAAACAATTAAAAATACTTTTCCACAGAGAGGACAATGATCGAATGAAAAAAATGAATCATCAAATTTTATCGTATAAGAAAAGAATATTCACCGAATTCCTAAATTTACTTTAACAATTCTACCAATTTGAAAAACTGAAAATTGGATACCGAAAAATCCGAATTTAAATGTCAAAGTTTTTCTTTTCCATTGTTGGTAACACTGTATATGCGAAAACACAACAAAAAAATCGCATTTCGTGAGAAAATTTCGGACGCAATTAATTTTAGTTTTTTTCTGGCAGTGTTGTCAGGTTGTCATACTTGTACATACATGACAGTCGTATTTTTCTTCCAAAATGGTGGTAGAACGACAAAAACTCGGTCGACGTAATTGTGCATCAAGAAAAAAATTTTATTTAAAACATAAATTATTGGTTATTTCTTTTATAATATTCTTGAAAACCATAATTTAATATTGTTTTTTTTCGTACATTGTTTAGAAATATTTTTCATACGATTTGTGTACTTTTGCGGACGTATAAAATTTTGTTTTCATATTTTGCTGATGCGTTTTTTTTTATTGACGGGAAATTTTTTCTTTCTTTTTCTTATAAAATCAAATAAAACGAACAAAATAGATGAAAACCAACAAAATTAAAATCAAAATAATATTTTGATCTTAGTAAAATAATTATTAAATAGTAAAACTCTAAAAAAATGATGAATTACGGGAATATGATGATGGGTGATCAATTTCGTAAAATGGAATCGTATTCACCAAAATCCTCACCTCGTGGTGGACGATCACCAGTTGTTTCCCGTCAAGATTCATCAGGAACATTAAAAACAACAATATCATTGGGTAAAAACCCATCAATATTACATAGTGGACCATTTTATTTGATGAAAGAACCTCCTGGTACTTATTTTGCTCAATCGAATATTGAAAGACTTTCAATATTAATAATGTTATTTTCTTTCGAAAAAGGTAAAGGAGAATTAACTGGAGCTACAAATCTGATGGCCTACTACGGGTTAGAACATTCTTATAGTAAATTTAGTGGTAAAAAGGTTAAAGAACAATTGTCTTCGTTTTTACCAAATCTTCCAGGAGTTATTGATGGTACAGGCAATTTGGTAAGCTTGATTTTTTCAATTTTAATCAAGAATTTCTCTAATATATTTCAATTTTAGGATAATAGTTCTTTACGAAGTATAATAGAAAAACCGCCAATCGGTGGAAAAGAATTATTACCTCTGACTAGTGTTCAATTAGCTGGTTTTCGTCTTCATCCTGGACCAGTAAATTTTTTATTTATTGTTATTTGTTTTGTTTTATACTAAAAAGAATTTTTCTATTTTCAAAACAGCTTCCGGAACAATATAGAACGTTAAATACAACTCCAGCAAGAAAACATAAAAACAAACATAAAAAACATAAACATAAAGAAGGCGGTGTACCACAGGAAACTTCGTTAATGGGTAAATTTTTAATTCTACACAATTTCCTAACTATTTTTATTTGTCTTTCGGATATTTTTCTTACAGATCCTTCTGGTTTGGATACGCACGAAAAGAAACATAAAAAACAGAAACGCCACGAAGATGATAAAGAACGAAAGAAACGTAAAAAAGAAAAGAAACGGAAAAAGCAACGTCACAGTCCTGAACATCCGGGTGGTGGTGTTACATTACCGCAACAAACACAATTATTCTAAAAAAAAAAAAAATCGTGGAAGGAGGAAATATTTTTTAATTCTATAAAATCTCTTTCCCGAAGTTTTTTATTATGTTTTTGTTTAATTAATTTTTAGAAGTAACTTCTCCAAAAGTAAAACAAGAATGTATTTTTAGTTTTATGTTTATTTATATATACAAAAAAAAGAAAATGATACAAAAACAAATTAAATTTAAATTAAAAAAACACTTAGTCTAAAAGTAAAATATTAAAAAAAAAACTTAGTCTAAATATAAATACAAAATATTAAAGAAAACTTAGTCAATAAGAAAAGCAAAATATTAAGAAAAAAAAACATTGGTTTTATTTCTTCCAGCAAGGATTTTCGGATTATTTAATTGTTCATCTGAGATTAGGTAGGCACTTTGTAGTTTTATGGGATTACCAGAAATTACCTTTGATTCAGAGCATTTTTTAATGCATTTCTTGCTATTATATCGTCCTCAGTCTGTTGAGGAACATGCAAATTATTTAAACATTGGATATTCATGCCAGAAAAATGCCTTCTAGGCGGTTCGTTCATTTTGTTATTTGGATAAAGCTTTTGAAAATATTTTATACACGACTCAAGGTCGCAATAGGGACAAGAACACTTTTGTAACTCTATAAATGAAAGGAATTTAAATTTATTGAAAATAAATAAATAAATTTTCAATCACCACAATCACTTTCTGTTACCGCCGAACGAGTTGGCGGTCGCGACAGTCTCCTTCTGTATTTACGAACTTCCGGTGTCAAGTCTATCACAGATGTTTCATCATCATCAATAATTTCAATTGAATTACCTTCTGAATCGGAAATTTTTCTCCTTTCCATTTTAAAAACTTAATAAAACAAAATTATAAAAAAAATTGTAATGACATTTGAGAGATACAAATGGAAGCGGTAAATGCTTATATTTGGGAAAAGATGGCGTAGATGGTAGTAAAAAGAAATATTAGCATTTATTAAAAAATTTAAGCGTTTGGTTTAAATAGTTTAATAATCTAGTCAGATCTCCGATTTTAATTACAATAATTATTTTTTAATGATACTTCTGGATGGCCCATGACAGATCTTCTTTTTTTTTCACAATGACAATTATTCTTGTCATTCTGAAAGCTTCATAAATTTACTATTTTGTTTATAATTTTCAGAATAGAATGTTTATTCATTTGGATTCAATTAAAATAATTTTTTTAAATTCTTTTTTTAGTAAATTTCAGGGATGTTTTAGAGTAATAACCGTTTTTCCCCGAAACCAGATGAAATTTTTAAAATACTTAAATGTAGATGGCCTTGTAAACAATGTGAGGAAATATTTAGGACCGCTATACAATTTCATTTGAAAATTAAAAAAATAATTACATATGTACATTTCCTGGCATTGAAAAAATCTTCATATGGGTGCTACATACATAATACAACAATTGTTGAAAACTTTTTCCAAAAACAATCGACGAAAATTTTGGAATTGCACTAGCAACATGCAGTTGCTTATTCAATGCACTAGGGTGTTACACGTCCTTAGACGGGTTCCTATAAATTTGAGTTTACAAATCACAAAATTAATTCCAGCGTAGCATATTAAATCGCAACAATATGGATTTTATAAAATAACCACCCTCATTCCTTTGGTTGTTTTAGTATATTTAACTCGTAACACCATTGGGATATATTTCATTTCGTAAGTCGAGCTATTCAGAATGCACAGTATTTACCCCGGAACAAATTGGTTCCATTTCCACGGTTGGTAAAATAGCTCCCGTCAAACATTGTTCAGAACTATGGAACATATTAGGAACAGGAACATTAGGAACATTAAAACAGCATTTCTTAAATTAATTAATTTTAACTAACTTAAATTACATAATTTAATATCGTTTTTTGGCTTTTAATTTTTTATAATAGTCTGGTTCATGTTTAATTTAATTCTGCTCGGTATAGATGTTGTAATCCGCTTGGGGTGGTCCACGAGGACAATTACAATTTTTGTTTGGATTTGGATATATTGGCACTGGATGTTTAGCTGATTTTCCAAAATATATACTACGTTGTAATGCTGTGCAAAGAAACGCTAACAGCCCTATTGGAGAAAACAATTGATTAAATAGGTACTAATTTTCTTCTTCCAAAATACTTACATCCCATTAAACATGCTATCGTCAAGTTCATTTTATGCTTTCTGATTGGAAATTGTTAAGGCTTTCTAGTTTTTATAGAATTCTATTTCAATTTTAGAATAAAGAAATAAATTATTTTTTTGATAACGGTAATAGCAGAAAACTGAATAAGATTTCGCTAAATTCTGCAAACATTTGCATTTTTATATACATATATGCAAATGTGCTTCCATTAATATCGTGGTTATTGGCCTCTGAGTTCGTTTCATTTTAGCAAATATTGAATTTAAACTTCTATACCAGGTATATTAGTTAAAGTTTTCCAAAAATTTGTTGGTTTTTTAATCAAAGATTCTTGTCAACTGTTTTATCAGAAGTCGATCAGACTCAAAAAGAAATTGGAGTGAAAATTGGTAATACCAGTTTGGTATTCGAAATTTGTCCCATATAAGTAAAATAACATAGTTAATGAAAGATTAGCTAGAAGCCAATTTTAAGTTTTTAGGTTTAGGAAGAGAATTGGTTGTTATGAGCTATGAAATGAAATTTGGAAAAGGGAAAATTTATATTTAGTGTAACTAAAGTGATATAATTTTTGAATTAAACTTGTAATTTAGGCTTTTAAGATTTATTGCATTAGAACTATTAAAATGGGAGTTTCCATAACGTTAATTGTGAAATTAATTTAATTAACTTAAATTACTTATTCATTAAAGGACTTCATATGTGTCCGGATGAGTTTTCTCCACTTAGAATTTCATTTTGCATATTCATTCGAAATTCTTCATCCATTTCCTTATCCGTTGAACGGAATAAAGAATGCTTTTTTCCAATAATTTTTTTGGTTACCGTTTTGTTCTGCATGGATGTGTGTCTGAACATTTTTAATTTCAATTGAAGATTTCCATCGAACAAGGAATGGAGACTTGTTATATCAGCTGCACTTTGGTGGGCCAATAACATGATAGAAGTTTATGGAGTTAGTTGTTAAATGTCTTTCGACATGAGATTCTTCTGTATTAAATATAATACAAAAATTATCAAATTTTAGTGAAATTCTTTTAAGAACTGATCACACGATCACTTGATTCATGTATAATGAACTAAAATTAGTATGCAAATTATGTAAATCTCAAAAATTCTTTTTAAAATAAAAAAAGAAAAAATTTTAATACATTTTTGATGATCAGCGATCAGTAACATCCAAAAAGCCAAACATCGAACTGATCTTGCAAATATTTTTATGTTATTCTCGGTTTTTTTTTTTTAATGAAAAGTTGCTTTTTATTTTGATCAAGCTTTTAATAAAATTCAATTTCTCCGATCATTTGATTATGAAATAAAAAAACTTGATCTTGAAAATAAAACATCTTATTTGTGTTTGTTGAATTTTTTTTGTTTAAATAAGTAAAAATTTCATTATAACAAATATAATTAAATTAATTTCTTAAAAATCTTCTTAAAATCCAGAAAATGTGCTCAGAATAATTTATATTATATTAGGTGGTGTTATTTATTTAAAAAACAAAAAAAAGAATATAATTTATTGCTAAAAATTTTCCACAATTAATAAATAATTTAATTAAAAGAATTTTTTCATTTTTGGTAAATTTTTCCATTGTCCAATAGCTTCATATTTAAGAAGTTCTAATTAAAATATATTTTGTATTCTTTTCACAAATAAATCCCTGGAAATTTTCTGCAATTTCATTTCAAGTTAGAGTCCTACAGAGATTCGCCTCATTTGTTACTTTTAATTCGTTACGATTTTTCTTTAGGAATAATAAGTAATACATTTTATGCCACATTAACTAACTACAGCTACAGTTTTTATATCCAAAAAAATAGCCAGGGGCATACAAAAAAGCCTTCTATAAGATTATTCAATAGAAATCTTTATTTTTTTTTCTCTATTTGGTTGATTAGATGATATACTTAATCAGTCAACTTTTCCTTTTTATATTTCTTGAAAAAAAGAGTCACGTTTTTATCTAAATTCCCCAAAAACAAATTAAATGTTGAAATCCTAAAACACTTGCTTTTCTTTTATTTTCTTTTTTTTAAAGGATTTTATAAATCTTAGAAAAATTGAAACGAAATTGAAAAAAAATGCCGAAGAATTCTTAAAAATATGAAAAAATTAAATTAAAATTTCGAATTTCTTAAATCCTCTATGAAAAACGATTTTCACGAGTATGCTGGTGTAGGTGGAAATTTAAAGATTCGCGGTTTTTTTGTTTTTGTTTACTTAAAAAATAATACCAAACTTTTAATTTAATTTTAAGGCATGTTTGCATAAATTTTTAAAATTTTAAGATTGTTATTCATTCGATTAATTCGAATTGTACAGGCTTTTTTGAATTTCATGTCTGTGACTCTAAAGTATAAAAAGGAACAGGACTTTATGTGACCTGAAACTCAGAATAAAGCTGACAATTTTTTCTTGTAACTATATTTTTAGTACCACCTTTCGGTTACTATGTATTGATTATCTATTCTATGCCATATGTTTATGGTTCAAATACCTTTTATAATTCTCAAGTGACACCTAGAAATTGTTCCAATATGATGGTGACTTTTTGTGTCTGGTTGGATTTTTCATCCTGGAAAATATCGAACGATTCAACCGGGCCTTTAAAATTTTCGTATGGTTTTTGATTAATGGAATACGTGATGAGTTTAGAATTTTTTTGATTATTTTATAAGATAATTTCTTTTTTGTATTTAATTAATAAAAGATTAATTCTGTACAACAATTTATTTCTTCTGAGAATCATAACCAATTTGATATATTCCTCTCCTACATATGAAATTTAATTATATATTTCATTTATTTTTTTGGTGGGCTTACAACGACTTTTCATCATCCTTTTAATACTTGTAACATATAATTTTATCGTTTCTAATTTATAAAGGGAAAAGAACAACTTATAGAAACTTTTTCGAATCTTGTATGTGCATAAATATTAATTTATGTTTGTAAATATTTACAAATTTACGATAGAACTTCTAAACTACATAGTAAAATGTTTTATGAAAACCGCATTATCGGGACATAATAAAAGTTATATGAAAGATTTGAGCACTTGAAAATAAGAAGAAAAGTACTTATTTCAAGTCGATATTCCTCAATTTAAGTCAGTAAAAACCGAAATACAAGGATTTATTATAAGAATAAAGAAAAAGAACTTTATATTTTTCGATAAAAAAGTTTATTTCAAGGTGACAATATATAGTATTACAATTTTATGTCTCCCTTTTGGGAGACCGTAAGAAGGTAAGCTTATGAAGTCTACATCGTATGCAATTATTCAATATTTGGATACCCGATAAGATAGATTTTCTTTCTAAATCAATAGTCAGTCTGTGGCGTAGAATGCTGAATATGAGTCCAGCTTGAAGGATTGTTATTTGTAGATTGTATTTTTATGATATTGTAGTACTATAAATTCCCGTGAAATTTCAATTTTTCAAAAGTAATTCCAATGAATCTTTAGAACTACTTCAGTGTCTATAGTATGTATTGGATTCGGGGGAAAAGCAATTTTCTTTGTATAATGTAAAGTCTCCTAATTCCGTCATCATCATCATCATGTCATTATGTCCCTCTTAGAGAGTTTGGCACTGGAGCAATTCCTCTCCAATTGACTCAGTCACTAATTCCTCTCCTCCAGTTCTTTATATTCATCCTTCTCAGATCCCGTTCCACTTTATCTAACCATCTATTTCTGTATCATTCTTGTGATCAATGGTTCTGCCATTTGTTGTTTATTATTAGGTAGTTGGGAAGTCCTGATTTATACATTCGCTGTACATGTCCCAGTCACCTTATACGTTTAGATTTTATGTGTCCTATTATATTCCTATTATTTATGAGTTCCTCCAGTTCTTGATTCATCCTAATTCTAAAATTTTGTTCTACAAGAGCTGATTCATATATAACTCTTAAAACTTTTCCTTCGGACCTCTCTTATTTTTACCAATAACTGTTAGTTACAGATCGATTACTTGAAATATATAGTACATATTGCAACTCCTGTTGTGCTTTTTAGGTTCGTAAATCAAACTACTGTTCATAAAAACCCGGTAGTTCGTAGTTAGGACACTTTACGTTATTTCGTTTTTTTAATGGTGTTTCACAAAGGTAAGTATATAGCACCTCATATCAAAAGTGTTAGTACCGAGAAAAAAAGTAATATTGATTGATTGAAAGAGAATTGACAGGAGCATAGCGGGTGGATTTTTGTATCTCGATGATCGAATGACACAGGTTTGAGGCTTATATATGGTAGAAAAAAAAAATAAATCATAAAAATTGCTTCTTATAAATTTTATATATAAAATGAGAAGTCAAAATGTTGATCATAAAAAATGAGTTTATACGTCTTTGACTATAATTTTAACTTTTAGTAACAGAAATTAATTTAAATTGTTGATGATTTTTTGACGATCTGCTTCTTATGGTTATATGTTTTTTTTTTTGGTAATCAAAATATATTGTTTTAAGTTGAATAAATAAAAGAAAAGAAAAAAATATTATGTTAAGAAAAGAAAATCGTCTAGAAAAATTTAATTTTGTTAAGTGTAGACAGAATCGACTAGATTAGGTTCTTATATTCAAGATTTTGAGTATCTTATAGGCACACAAAATATGAATGTTTTCTTGAATATAAGATAACAAAAAACAAGATTTTTATTTGAAGATTGATGTAAAACAAAAAAGAATTATAATGAAAGATTGATTTTCTTCGGGAAAAAAGAAATAAACCACGATGAAAATAAAATTTTTCCAAAGATTTTTTTTTCTATATTAAAGACAATTTTAAAGAGCACTTTTATTTCAATCACTAAGAAATTTCTTGTTTTTCCATTGAAAGTTTTAATTATCCTTTTAAATTGCTTATAGCATGTAAAGTGATATCGATTTTCAAAACAAATTTCAAAAGTTCCTACTTTTTTAGTTGTTTGTATACAAATTTCATTAATCTCTCGTAAACAAATATAATTTTATGAAAACATATTAAATTAAATCCATTTCATTGTTTTTATGTCATAAAATTGAAATTATATGTAAGTGCAATATGAAATGAGGCTGCGAGATAAACTTTTATAGATGTACTCATAATTCGATCAATGTACCATAAACAGTTCCTTTTGGAATATTTGTCTGCAACTTTTCAAGAAATTTCATTTTACCATATATAAAAATATCGCCTCATATGAGTTTGAGTTTAAGGTCTTCATTTTAATTTATATCTTCAATCGAAAGCGCAATAAATATATAGACTTCCTAACGCCAAGAAAACGTATTTAAAGATTAGATAAAATTTTTCAGTAATTATATAAAGGACATTCCTATATCAAAATTTTAAACTCCATGAAGAATTTCACAAAAGAGCCAATAAAGCAGAATCCTTTTTAATAAACTATGATTGTAGTTACCCAGTCTCAGTTACCAGTTACCCGATCATGATGAAGGAGTTTATCTTGCTAAAGGTAATCGATATTACTTGTGATTTTATGACTTTTGACTCAGCCTATAAACTTTGAACTAATTCTGGATATATTGGGTATCCGAATTTTAAATCATCATTTTCTAATATGTGTTGAAAATAGTACTTCTTGTACATAAGTTAAAAGGGATACATATTTAATTGGAAGACATTTAGGTCAAGTGTATACAACATAGTTTTTAATTTAATTAACAATATCGTGAAGTGATTTTTTCTTGCTGAAATCTAAGGAAAAGTGTCGTTGAAAGTTATCGTTAATAAGATGAAATAGTTACCGCTGACCATTACTAAAAAATATTAACCAAGTTCAAGAGAAGTTTGCAAGAAAAACATTCAGAATTTACAAAATGGCATAAAAAAATGATGACTTTTAATTGCCATACCCGGATTAATTTTTTCCTAAACATTAAATATAAATTACAATAGAAAATATAATATAATCTCGACCCAAAATAAGGATATCAAATTCGTCTTAAAGATCGTAAAAATAAATTGCAGAAAAAGAGCATGTAACTGAGAAGGTATAAACTTTATCCTTCGTGTAATCTTCTGACTTTGACTATCTTGAATATTACACTCGTCTCGTTTACCTTATATACCTGATAAGATATAGTTTCTATAGAAAAACTTTGTAAACTGAACGATATTTATGTGATTTATTTCCTTTCGTTCTAATGTGATTTATTATTATTCCCGTTCATCCTATATACTCGTAGGTACACACTTGAAGGCATGACATCAATCTCAATTTATTAAAATACTCCTATAACTATGAAAACGACTGGTCTAATAATTGCAAACTATACGAAAAAAAAAGACCTCTATAATCATGAAAATTTGAACTTCTTGACTGATTTGTAAGTGAGAAAAGAATTTTTTATGGTATTTTTACTTTCTCTATATTACGGTGTAATGAAATTAGTTACAGAAAGGGCGTTTTATTCTTCAGATTAAGAAGAAAATTAAAATTAACCAGAACTGATTATTATCTTTGGGCTTTTCTTTAATGTTTATCGAAAATCAATTTTGGATATGTATAAGAAAATGTTAACCAAATAATGATTTCAATTTGATTCCAACTGAGTTAGCATTTTTCCTAGATACCTTTTTGGTATGTGCAAAATTTCGAAATGACGAAGGAAATGGTTTTTTACGATTTTCCAATCTGGTCCAATCAATGAAAATACTATATAGGCAGATAATCTATGAGTATAGTAAGTATATCGTTTCATGTCATGGAGTATATCCGACAGAATTTGGTTCAATAATTTGGAACTAGGTAATATACATTTCATCGTTCCTCTATATAAAATCATCAATCAAAAGATGTTATCATTATCAAGTTTAATCCTCTTATCTTTATCACCCTTTTATAGATGTGGGCTAATATTTTCTGATGTACAAAATTATTGTGTGAGAGGAAATTGTTAGGTTATCTTAAAGATAAATAGTGATTATCTTTTTCCGGAAAGGTTAAATGTTATATTATACCTGAAAGAATATTTATTAGAAAAGTTTGATTTTTAGATTACTACTACTATTTAAAAACATATAATTTTTCAAGTAAATCTGAAAAACTAAACAAAACTGTATAGTCAGAAAGATTTTTTTTGCACTCGATAGATTTTACAGAAATTCGACATCGCTTGAAAAGAAATTGAAAAGAAAATGACAAAATTTTGTGGTCACTCTGATTTGTACCTTATAACTTCCTTCGTCCTCAGCTGATTTTGCTGAAATATAGTGCCCAATCAAGCCAAGGAATGGTTAACCTATTTTTTAAATTTCATTCAAATCAAACAAAAATCTGATAGGGTTAACATATTTTTCGGAATTCTTTAACAAATATTAATTTTGGAATATAACATCGAATCTCTGGCTATCTCTCTAAAAGTTCCGAGCCTTTCTTTCCTTATTAATTAAAAATCTAACCTATAAAGAAATAGTTTTCTATATTATACTTTTGACTTGTGAAAAAATTCATAATTAATGAAAACTAAAAGTAAAATGAATTAATTAAGTCAAAGATTTCATATGGGAAACATAACTTGTATTTATGTAGAATAAAATAGAAGCATTAAATACTTTTCTCATTTCAAGTCTTTAACTAATGACGAAATAGGTTTTGATTTCTCAGGAGTATCATAAACAGGATCTTTACCTTGACAGACTTCAACAATTTTAGGTATGAAAAAAATCACTTTTCTATAATAAAAAAAGAACACTTGTTGAATTCCCTGGAATTCTATAAATTTTCTGAAAGTAATAGGTGTATCTTTTACTTTTTATTTTCTCGTATTTTTATTTGCTATTAAAATTATTTCTCCAAAGAAAATTCCTATGGAAAATTTGTGGTCTTTGGAATTCTTGATCAAAATTATTTCAATGGAAAATGTCGTTAAATTTGATCGTAAGTCTGGAATTTTTAAATTTAAAATAATTAAAATGGTTGAAAGAAAAAATTATTATTATGATTTGAATTTATTAGACGGTATTTATCGTGAAAGAAAGGATTAGTAACTATTCTATGAAATTCAAATTTTTTGTTGAAAACGTTTTAAGTTTTCCAAAAGCTTTGAAAACATTTCCTTGTATAGAATAGAGAAAAGCTTTCTCTCATATCTCATTTGGAAATATGAAGTTTGGTATAAGTATAAGAGAATTATTTTTCATTTCAGAACAAAGAAAATTTTCTCATTGGTTTTTCCGGTCGTCTCAAATGAATAACGACCAACGTATGAATTTGTTTGCAAGTTTTTATTTTTATATTCTCAATATTAAAATACGCATTGGAAAATATTTCATTTTCATTATTTTCCGTATTCCTAAAAATGGAAATTACTTTCTCCCATTTTCATTAATAATATTAAACTAATGAATTGGTCATTTTCAAATTAAAGATAAGATTTTGATTGATCGAATATCATTTTATTTTGATGATTGGAAATGTCTTCGTGAAATTCGAATATATTTATTAATATTTTAAATTAACATAAAGAAAATTGTCATCTAGATATGTGTTTTTTTTGAATTTATTTCAGGTAATTTAAGGTAACCTAAAATATTTCTTAGAAATATACAATTATTTTCGATGGTGTTATGATAATTTAATGTTTTGAATATTCTGTGAAATTGTATTTGAATCAAAATACGTATCATAAATATTTTAATCGAATATATTTCTTGATTTGAAATGAATTGAAAGAAACATTTTGTGAAATTTCTATTAGCGAAATGAAGATATGAATATTGTAATAGAAAATATTAACATTATTATTATTGTGAAAGGTTTTTGAATCAAAATATTAAAATATCTTTGAAATATTATACTAAAAAGGTGGAAACATATCACTATATCATATTTGAAAACATTCAGGAAATAATGAAATTTAATACAATTTTTGAAACTAGCATGTTTAAAACATCTACTCAAATGATTATTAAAACGTATACTCGTAAGATGTGTTTTTGGGGAAAATACGGGCTTATTTAAGCAATATTATTTATCGGGGTCTAATTTTAACACTAGTTATTTAAGTACAATATCGAATATATAGATGGCATAAATCGAGTCTTTTGCTTTTTTATTGCAGTATTTCAAATTAACGGAAAATTTGTTTGAATTCATATAAGATTTTATCATTTTTTCAAATTATTTTTATTGTTTTCAGATCGATTTAGTTAAAGTAATATATGAAATGGCCAGCTTAGAAAATATTATTGCTTTAATTTCAGTATTTGCCTAAAAAAAGGTTTTTTTTTTGTCTGCGTGTTCCATCAAATAGTATTAGTACTAACAATAACACATCCGGAATTAAATGTTCTAAGTACATAAATTAAAAAATCGTTGTTTTGAGAAAGTGAAATAGTGGCCGATAAAATTTCACAAAAAAAAATTTAACTCTAGTAAGTTAAAATTACCATAAAGCTGATTTTTTGATGACCTATGGTAGGAATGAGATCGTATTTGACAAACTTTAGAAGTTCGATGAATTACCTATATATGAAAAAGAACTAAGACTAATCATATTTTAATATTATTTATGTATAAGTTTCCTTTCTCTTCTTAAAATTTTCCTTAATTTACCAATAAGTAGCCTGGGCACTTATAGCGTATATTTATTGAAATCGGTATATCAGTTTTCAAACAATAACGAAAAAACTTTATGGACATTCTTCTTTTCCCTACAACTATTCCTTTCTCAATTATTCTAGGATCAAATTGACTGAAATTTGAAATAAAATAGTTTATTTATGTAATTAATTAAAGTGTTAATATTCGATTATTCTTTATGAATATTTGAGTTCGATATAATGAACCAAAACACTTAATAACTAGTAATAAGTTAATTATTTAGGAAATAGAAAATGTGTTCATCAAAATAATTGCCTTGATATAATTGAATGCCTTAAATTCTTAAATTCTTTTTTTTATATTTTTTATGATAAATCAATTTCATCAATGAAATAGATATAAAAAGAAAACTTTCCTTTACTATTGAGTATCGATATTTGGAATAAATCTTCTAAAGATTCAAATTGTGTAAAGTTTGTTGGTTGTAATGTTGATAGTGATTATGCTAGAGTGCTGTGCATATAAAATTAGAATTGAATCGTTTCGTGTAGAATGAATTTTTTCCGTTATTCCAGAATAACAATATACTTAGTTGCCTTTAGGGAGTCCATTCTACTAGACGCTTATTCATATAGTTATCTATTAGATATATATTATTGGATTGTAGAATTTCTAAAGAGTTTATAAAACTATTAAAATCGATTTTCAACTTTATTCTAGAGCTGTATGCTAATCCATAAAAAAAAGATACACGAAAAGCGATCCTTTTAAAAACTCATACCGTTGCTTTGTTAGCCTGTCATAGCTCTTTTTCACTATTCCAATATGTAGATTTTATATAAAAGAAAAATGTTTTCCTTTTTTTTTTTCGTTTTCTCAAAATCTGGTAAATTTGTTGATAGCCTCAATACAAACTTATTCTGACATACAAAACAAAAATACATATTGAATATAAATGTACAAATATTTGCATAATGAAGTTTTCTCTTTTAGCTTTTATTGCATTTTAGAATGCATTCAAAACCTTTCTATATGCAGAAAAAATTTAAATGAATATTTTATACTTTTCTAACATGCCAAAATAAATGAAATGTATTTTTTGTTGTTGTTAAGTTTTTCTTTTAAATAAAATGATTTTAACAAATTTCTTGTTAAAATAAAATATATGAAAATGAAAAATTTCCCAAAGGAAAAATAAAATTGCATTAAAACAAGAACAAAAAATAAAATAAGTATTGTTATTATACCCGAAAAGTTTTTCATTTATATATGTTTATTTTTTTTGAAATAATAAAAGTATATCGAATTTTTAACAAACTTATTTAAAAGAATTAAGTTTTTAATTTGTATTCAAAGTCATTAAAGAAATTTGAAGAAATAAAATGTAGATCGCCTAAAGATATGCAATTCCAAAGTACTTAGTGATATTGTAAATAAACAAATAGGAATTTAATTTCGCTTTTTATGATTTAATGTAGGCCCACACTGGTTAAATAATCGGCCTAGGACTTTAGGAAATAAACCGGTCCTAAGTATATCATGTATGCGCAAATGAGTTTACGGCTATTACAGTGTTTATCTATGTTTAAAATATTAAGAAAGTATACTGAAGGTTACAAGTATATTACAGAGTTACAAACAAGCTATAATCTTAATAGTCTCAGTCCACTCTACCTAATAAAAATTCATGAAGCTTAGAATAACCATTTATTGTGATTTTGCACGGATGTTTATCAAATTGAATTAATGGTTAAAAGTTTTCAAAATATAATTCAAGTAATGACACCGTTAGCATTTTTCTTAGGGTTAAAATATTTAACTTCTCCTGGTTGTTGACGAGTTGTAACATTTCAGCTCATAACTTCTCAGGTATAATCGATGAATCCAGTTCGTCAAATGTTGGTTGTTTCAATCTATGAGCCTTAGTGCCACTATTTTTAAAAGGTTTTAGTTATTTTAGTATTAGCCTGATTAAATATTACCTTAATATGTGTATTAATGTGAAATGCTGCAATACGATCTTTTTAAAACAACATACGGGAACAGTGGTTCAAGATTTTTAGGATTTTTATCGGCCCAAGACTGGTTTACGGTTGATACCGTCCCTGTGCAGGCCTGTTTTAATAGAATAAAGAACTTGTTCTTGATTGTATTTTTTTTGTTTTTTATTATTTAAAAAATACTATATCAAAATACGCAAAAGAAACTTTAAGACTTTGGCCCATTACCCCAAAATATTCATAATCTATCCTTGATTGCTTTTTTTTTATACTGAAAATGTGGCTATCGTTTTCTTAGTACGTTTAAACCATAAAATGAAGAAATTCTCAGACGATAAACCACGAAAACCAATTTCTTAAGTTAGAATTTTTCGTTTTTTTAAACCAAATTTTAGATTCGATTTAAAATGAAATTTATCTGATACTAATTTTCGACTGAAACAGTAACGAAACATATTTCATTTTAAATTAATTCAATGTTATTTAGTCAGATGAAAAATTTTGTGGTTTAATGTAATAATTTTAAATTATTTCCACTCGGATGATGTACTTAGTTTCACCATTAAATTGTTTCTTATGACCCTATCCTGTGCTGTTTGTAATGAGATAGGCGTGTTTTTCGGAACGACAATAATAACACACACAAAAAAAAAAACTGATTACATTTTGAATTAAGTTGACAATTTCCTAAATGGAAATTTGGTTTTTCTTTTTTTTTGTTGAGAACTTTTCGCTTGTTTTATTATTCTCAATGAATGTTTTATAACATAACTTTCATAGAAACTGTGCTGAAAATGTGGCAGTTTGAATATAATAAATACACTTTAAGTTGTTGAGATTTTCAGGAAATTATAAATAATTGATATTACTTAGAAAATTAGAAATAGTGAGAACATTTATTATGTATTTACGTATTACAAAGAATTATTTTAAAATTAGATTTTCTTATATCGATTCTTGTTTATTTTCTATGTATTAGAAGAAAGTTGGTTGTCCTTCAGATATCCTTTAGGAAAATTAGTAAATCTTTACAGGAAATTACTGAATTGCTGAAAAACTTATTTTGCTATAATGAGATACATCAATAACTACGAAAAAGTTCTTTGGAAAGACAGAATGATTTTCGTTTTACAATTTAGTATTCTGTTAACGTTATAAATACAAGCAAATTGTTCCTGATAGAAATTTATAAATAGACATTAGAGTCTGCTTTTAACTTGAAATAACCATAAGGCTTTTTAGATAAACTTTAATGTTTGGCGTCATGAAGATTATGGCTAGAGAAAAAGTTCTGATATTTTGAAATATAATCATCAATATGCAAATGTATCGACATCTATAGCCAAATGTTAATGCCCTAGAATTTCGAATCGCGATGTCCCTGGGTTTTTTTAATCTCTATACTTAATATTTCATGGAACACGCAGCCAATTTCACTTATGTTTTCCGACGTTTGAACACAGTTTAAAATTGTTGTTTTAAAAAAAATAGTGGAATTAAAGGAAATAATATTTTGCAAGTCGACCTTTTTAAGTATTGCTTTAGCCAAGTCTCTTAGAAAAAAAATTGACATTAAAATATAAAAATTATAGAGAAAAAATGCTCAAAATAGGACAAGATTCAGATACTCTAGTGAAAAATAAATTGTTTGATTTGTGCCATCTATATTTCAATATAGTAATTAAAAAACTCTGTCAAAAACAAGCAGCGATAAATAACTCTCCTTAAATAAGTGAATAATATTTTAGTTTTTTCCTGCCTGCCCCCACAACGAAGTTTTTTTTGTTTTTCTCATGAACTTCTTTTATAAAACATTTCTAAAACATTAAGACATAAGAATTTTAATTAAGTAATTAAAATTTATAATTTCAATATAATAATTTCATTACTTTTGGAGTTAGAACGAATCCTTGTTTTTTTTAGCATCTGTGAAAAAGAAAAGTCTAGACGACTTTTCATAAATGAATTAGAAATAATTCCAACTTCAATAATTCCATTTTGAAAAATAGTCGAAAGAATCAATTAACATAATTACCATAATTTACATTCATAATAATTTTAATTGCAAAGAAAATTTTGTTTTTGTTTTTTAACGTTAAAATATAATGAAAGTTATTTAACTTAATTTAACATTTATGTGTTTATTTTAATCGCGAAATTTATTCATACATTTTTTAATGTTTGAAAATTTCAAAGATTTCTTATTATGATGAAAATATAAAGAATTATCCAAAACTGATTAATTATAAGTAATACTTATATTTAAAACGTAAAGTTTAGACTTTAATAACATTGCAGGATTTCCGTATGTATTTTTGATAATATAAGACTTTTGATTTAATATCAAGTTATGGAAATGTTTAACATTTAATGAGGAAAAGTTTTTCTAAGATTTATGATCTTTAATGATGATCAGTACCCATCAATTTATAATACATATCTGTATTTTGGTAGTTGAGTCGAGTCCAAGTAATTCCGTTAATTACGCGTGTTAAAAAGTTGCCAAGTAACAAAATGAAACAGAAGTTGCGAATAAACTTTCAGAAATGAAACTTTTAAGTATCTGAAGAGTTAGAAACTTTCCAAAACTCGTATAAATATAGTCATGACTTAACCAGTTCGATACTTTTTAGTTGAAAAAAGACGTTAACGTTGCAAGGATACTTCTTGGTTTCAAGCAAACTCTTCTGAAGTGTGCAATTATAACCTTTCTTTAGATACTTACTTACTTACTTTATCAGTTCTCCGTATATACGCTGAAAGTTTGTTTTAATCTTGACTCAGTCTATCGATTCTTCATATACACGTTTCTATGAAAGCTGTAAGTAAATTAAATATTGTAACTAAACACCGAATACGTCATTATGAATTGCTGGAAGTACACGTTTTCTAGTTAATATGTATTTTAAATTCCAGCAACACTCAATAATTACTTAAATTCTGAAAACCAAGAAAATTGTTTAAAGCCCCATGTTTTTTCTATTTGAAAATTATTTTGTATTTTCTTAAAAGTAAATTTCCAACTAAAGCAACTGTATTAATAAAAGAAATTCCGAATATGTTTAATTAGCAAATAAATTTTAAATTTTGATTGGCGGATAAAATTAATTAAAGGTGCTCAAATAAAATTTAAAGTCTATAAAAATGGCTTGGAAAATTATATTAAGTTCAGTGCTTTATAATATTGCTTTTTCAAAAACTTAAAAGAAGAATAAAAATTGTATTAAAAATGAATCCAAAATTTCTATTTGCATTAATTTTTGGTAAAAATCTTAATTTTTATTAATTAATTAAATAATTACAATATTTTAGGGTTTTTATTTTTTAGTGTTTGTTGCTGTTGTATTTGGTGAAAAAGAAAATTGTCGTGAATTATGTTCTCCAGAATCAAAACAAGAAGTCGTTTATTGTGCTATGCTGAACACTATGAAGTTGAACTTTTTCAGTGAATGCGATAAAATTGAATTTGAATGCAAACATGATAAAGGTATGAATAAATATGAATTAAATTTAAAATAATTCTTATTTTTTTTTTGTTTTCCATTAAAGTATTGGTTCCAGTCGATTGTGCCGATGAATCGTGATAAATAAAATTTTCATTATTTAGTGCTTTAAATTTCACCAAAAATTGATTTGTATTTTACTGAAATTTTGAATTGCAAATAAATTGTTAATATAAAAAAAATTGGAGTAGCTTTTTTTTTAGGGCAACCGGAAAAATTCATTTCCATCCTTTTTGGCTGGATTGCATTTGAATCTAGAAACGAGGAAGATGTTACATAATCTGTTTCAAGAAAATGTATGGATTTTAAAACCCACTGTTAGGACATATTTTTTCATATTTCACCCAACAGTGAAGTTTTTACGTTAAAATACTCTTTAAGTAGTTTCCGGTAAGTTTACGTAAAATATTATGCAAAATCAGCTATGGATAATTTGGCGAGTTTTTGATATATTGAACAATTAGGAGGGATTCTTAATTAAGATTGCATAGGATCATCTACAAGTACATGACAGTGCAATAAGAGGTGACTCGATTTTTATTTATTATGGATTTCTTGAAGCGTCAATGAAAAAACTAGAAATATATGGGTTATCATTTTCTGTGGCAGAGTAAGATGGAAACTGATGATGTGGAAGCAATTAATGCTATATTTGGAAATGCAGCCGTAATTCAAAACAAAGGGTTTTGCTTTATTAAAGAATATTTCAGCAAAGTCCTGTTCAGTCCAAAATTTCGCATCAGAAAAGTGTACTATATAGGCTTTTGAATCCGTATCAATTATTAAGCACATATTACCGATTTTTTAGAGCATATTTTTGGTTGTCTTACTTACTTATTTAATTCGACATTTTAGGTAAATACGAGTAATTTTTAGAACAGACATTTACAGTCAATACAAAAGAAACGTGTGTTCTACATTGTTTACAACCAAATGGTCTAATTTACAAATTTTCTAACTTAAATTGAAAAAGAAAAGAAAAATATCTAATAAAATTGAATTATTTAACATAATTTGTACTTTTAGAATTTTAATTACAAACGAAATTCTATTTTATATTGAATGTAGAACTCAGTTTAACCAAAATTTAACTTTTTATTGGTGGAGGTTCCTTTAAAAGCCTTAATTTATTTCTGTGAACATTCAATTTTATACATTTGAAAGGAATTTTTATTATGTTTAATTATAATTCACAGAAAAGGTAATATATTAAAATGAAAACTCCTTTTAATACTTAATGTTTTTTTTTGTGTTAAAAGGTTTTTTTTCACAATGAACTTTTTAGATTTTCGAAAAGTTTTTCTTTACAAAAATGTTTCATTTCGAGACATTGTTTTGTTTTTTTTTTCTAATATAAAAATATTAAAGCTTAGAACTTGTTAAAGTAAATGGTTTCTATTTTTTCAGTATGAGAAACTTTTCCGACCCATTACTCACATTATGACAACTTTGCTAGATGAAAAATCTAAGTACTAACATTCTTGAACATTTTTTTTATTCATTTTTTCATAAGATTTTCACCTTAAATACTTTTTTTTCTTTGAATGATTTTCTTTTTATAATAGAATTCATTTTGAAAAAGATCTTGAAAAGAATGTGTTACATTCTGTTCTTGAAATCACGGAAAACATAAAAGCTTTCGTTTTGTGCATATTTTATAGCAAAACTTTTCTTCGGAAAAACTCTTTAGGCGTTATTCTTATAGAATTCTATAAAATAATTTGAGATATTAAAAATATTTGCAATATTGGAAAAATAAAAAAATTATAAAAAGAAAGTTGAACTTTCTAACATTAATTGATTAAATAAATGCCTTAAAAAGGAATTCCTGTGTTACAATAATTGAAAACTTTGATTGAATCTATCAAATATTAGTATGGCTCTCGGCTTACTCAGTTTTGGTTATTAACATATAACCAAAGATACTTGGATAATTTTGCATGAAATTAACATCAAATTGGTTGGTTTTATTAATTACTATTAGCAATGAGCAAGAACTGTGTTGATAAACGCTATTACCAATGACACAGTACTTGACTGTGTTGATAAGACCTGATATTTCTTAAATGTTATCATTATAAGTTTTAAGCAAATAGTTTTGGTGGTTTTTTGTTAACTAAGTACCTTTTGTGAAAACCGTAGTAATATTAAGTAAATCTTTTTTTATCGTAACCAATTTTTTGTTTAAAATATTAACTATTACATGTGTTTATTATATCAGTGTGTTACAGGTTTTTCACAATTTACCAATTTTAGTATAACTTTGTATTCTTCCGAGAAATAGACGTCGGTTTACCCACGATTTCAAATATTTTATTTAAGAATTTTATATGATATTCAAATTTTAAGTTACTTTATTTCAGCTTTAAATTGTCTTTAAAATAGACATAACAACCTCAAAATTGACTTATTTCCGGTATTTCGAACAATAAATTCTATTCGAAGTTTAAACCAATATTTCAATAGTGGCTGAAACTGACAACTATATGTATACAAATATATATTCTCAAACATTATAATACCTAAAATCCAAAGAAATACCAACTAACAAAAATTTCAAAGGAAGTCTCAAGATAATATAGTTTGTAAATTATCATCATAAAACCACAAAAGAAGCAACTGGATATAATTTTGGGTAAGAAAATTCATGATGGAAACTTCTTAAGGATTTATGGCACCGGAATAACCTTCAAGTTTCCATCATAAAATATATACAGAGAGAGAAAAAGAAAAGAAAAAAAAAATCAACGTTCATCAGAATATCATCTTTGTAACAAGATGACAGTAAATGAAGTTTTCCATATAATTTCCGCTACATAAGCCTAAAGTGGCGTAACCATCATGTAAAGTCTCTTTTAACATAATTCAATGTAAATGACAGAATGTCTGAAGTTAAAATTTTCTTTTTCTTACCATCTTTAATTTGAGTACAGTTCCTTGAAGGAGAAAAACCAGAAACAATATTTTTTTTTCAATTTCTTTGACAAAAATTTAAGAAAATGTTATCTTAAAGACAAAATTCTTTGATCATTTGAGATGAAAAATGAGTTGAAGAAAAAAATTGTAGATTTTCCAAGTGAATTCACATCATATGGTACATATATGAGAATTTGTAATGTTGGTTGTAGCAATAGTTGTTCTCTAGTATATTGATGAATCTGCTAGATGGTTGGTTCGATTTGAAAATCGGAGAAAGACTTCCAAACAATAACTCAACAGAATGACAAACTAATCGAAGGGCTTATGCTTTGAACATTAAAATAAGCCTATTGAATTATTTTGTAACGCTTTTATATTTAATATAAAATCGGTTGTTTTATAGCATAAAAGAAACGACCAAAAAATATTATATATTGTCTTTGAGAACCGAATATTTTTATATAACACTGAACTGCGGTTGTGAAATTGCTAATGAAAATACTTTTATTGATATTACAGCATGGGTGAACTGAAGTAAAAATCTGATATAAAGAGTGGTTTCGTTTATACAGCTATAAAAGGAAAAATGTTCGCATTAAAGAAAAATTAATTGCATTTCAATTTCAGGGATATATAAGCCTCATATTTTGTTATCAAATTTTATGGCCTTAAATGAAGTTGGGTGGGTAAGGATAAATACCTTTAAAAAATTATATTCTATAATTTTGTCAATAGAATTAAAGTAATTAAACGAAAAAAATATCATATGAACCAGATTGAAAATTATTTAATCGAACGAACGAATTTAATACAATTATAAAAATATACATTTTATTTGATTTTAATTAAAAATTTCATCTATTATATGAACGTATGTAATAATCAGTAAAAAAATCGATTAAATTAATTATCCTACAATTAAATTATTCGCGTCCTTTTAATGAAATTGATTTTCATATTTTAAATATAAAATTTGATTAGCAGGTATAAAAAAAATTTGTGACAATGTTTCATAAATGAAATATTTTCGAGGTTTAATAATCAAATTAATTCGTTTTTGAATATAATACGTGCTTTTTTTCACAAATTGGTACAGAGCAGAGCAAAATTTTACACTGAATACAACAACCGGATACACCACCTTTTACTTGGATCTGAAAATTCCTAGTCCATTATTTTTTCTCAATAGATGGCTTTCTTTAGGGTTTTTGATATTTAAAAGTTGTCCTCCTGAAGATTATAACAGTTTTTATTTGAACATATGAAAGGTATAAATTATCTATCTATTATATAAAAAAGTTTTCTCTGCAAATCATTTATAAATAATTGTATGCATACTGATAGGCGAATTTCTTTATAATATAGAATAGTTTTTAATTAAAGTAAGCATACTTTTAGGCGAATACATTCAAGGAAATACTTTTACAAATGAATTTAAATATAACTCTCAAATTCAAAACACAGAATAGAAAATTTGGCATCTTGAAAAATTGAGACGTTATTTTAGCATTCTGAAATTATTGATGCTTTTTATTAATTTTCATTAATAATTTCTTCGATTGAAATTCAATCAAAATACTAGTAACTTAAACAAAAAGGGAATACATGTATTACGTTCTAAACAATGTACTTTGAACCAAGTTTCCTATTCAAACTGTTATAAAATTTCATTAACTTTCTAAGTTCTCTATTTTCATAGAAGTATCTGCATGGAACGATTGAATTCCAATTCCTCAAGAATTCATCATCGGAAAAAAACGATTCCGCCAAAATTTGCTTGTGTTAATTTTTTTATTACATTAAATTTTAATTTAAATAATTTTTTACCTTAACTTTGATATTATTTCAAGAAATTAAATGAAATGCAAAAGAAAAAAAATGTTTTAATTAATTTCAAAAAGAATTTTAGGCACAAGTTTTTTTTACGTTTCGTCAAGTGAACGGGAAGAAATATAAAAAAAAACGTAAGTTCAAAATTCAATTATTCACTTACCCCAACGACTTACAATGTCACCTAATTAAATTCCTTGTTTTTCGTCTTTTCTAAAAAGTGAAAAATTTTCCCAGGAATTTTCTTGTTTAAATTAAAGGCATTTCGAATGGATAAACAGAATATTTTCTTTTTATTATGGGATATAACCAGTGGTGTAGGTACAAACAAATTTGATATATAATGTAGTAGAAATTTTGTGCTAATTTTTCATTGTAATAAAAATGGTTCGAAGAACCTAATTTGTTATGTTACTGGACATGAACAAGATGAACGACTTGAAATGGTTCTTTTATTGAAGTAAATTAAAAAAAAAACAAAAAAAAAATAAGGAATGTTTCTTAAATTATCAAAAGAAGTATTTTGTTCTTATTTTACTTGTACTTATTTAAATATTTATTACGCTAGAATTTATAACAAATAAAAAGTATTTTAACGAAAATTGTGTGTACTTTAAAATCTATTTATTTCTTGTTGAAAGTATTTCTAGTTAAGGCGAAAGTGTTTAAGGTCAATGTTTCATCTCGTTTTTTGGTGCCTATAATCATTTTTCTACTGCAGAGAAACTGTTTACTGATCGTTAAGAACTCATAAAAATGATTATGGTATTTTTACTTTAGAAAAACATAAAATTTCAACTCGAAAACAGAATTGACCAGACATTCTAATCGATTGGAAAATGAATAACATAAAAATATTCTTCACATCATGAAAATCTTTATAGTAGTTTCAAGATCGGATATTTTGCAAGAAAATTGCAATCAACATTTTCAAACTTTTCAACATATTTTCATATATTTTAAAATAAAAAAAAAAAACATTCTTATATTTACGACTTTTGAAAATTGTATAGTAATAAAAATTTTCTTATATATTTTATTTTCAGAATTTTTATTTTATATAACGATTTATTCACAATCAATAGTAAAAAATCAAGGCGAATGCAATGATTTGTAATAAATTTACTTTGTATAATCTTAGAAAATGTCGCTATTCAAAGAATATGGTGCCATCATCAAAATTGTGCAATCAAAAATTCTTTGCAAAAAAATTCAAACGAAATATTTTTCTACTCGAATTGAATCGATATTATTGTAAGTTTTCTATTTGTTCCTTATTCAACCATCAAATGGAATTACATAGGAAAATATGTACATATCTAAAATAATCGTATATGTTAGCTATTTCATCTGTAATTTCAAGATTTCTCCTTCAGGTGAACATGGGTGAATTTATTGAACTCTATTTTATTAGAAGTTATAAGAAAAAATAAGATAGTATAATAATGAAAAGTAAAAAAAAAATACAAACCGCAAATTATAATACATACACGGAAAGAAATATGGAGATTTATTTATTGTCAAACCTACCAAAACGATTTGGAGAAAGAGCGCCTTAGAAAATCAGTAAATCTGTATAAATTTTGTCGCGTTTTCTGGAATATCTGCCAAAGTTTTTGTGTGAAATTCAGTTTCTGACCCAATTTATATCGCAAAAACTCCTAGCATTTTACAAGTAAATATTCCTTAATCATATGAAATGTTGCCATAAATCCGGCAAATGGACATGATGAACAGGTTTGTGGCATAAACCTGTGCTGAGTATTTTCGGACAAAAATTCGTAAACCCAATCTTATAAGGATTCATTTCATTAGAATAAAATTCGTAGATTGTAATTTGATTTCAGTTTGAATATAAAGAAAAACATATGATCCTCCTAGTTTACTCAAATAAGAAGAAACAAATGTAATGAGTTCAGCCGATGAGACCCTAAGAGTACATTCGGTGTTGCGAAAACAGTCATTTATAATAACTTTCAAATAATACGTTCTCCTTTTCCACGAGAGGTAGTAATTTATGTAAATTAAACAACTAATAGTTGTATTAATTTATATATATAAATGTTACGATGAATACGAGCGCTTTACGGAAAACAATGAATACCCTAAAATATGGTAAACCTCTAAAAAATGTTAAACATAGTTGCAGTTCCCTCGTATATTATAGTACAGTAAAAATTTTACCATTCCTAAATGGGACTATGTCTCATGTTAAATCCCTAATAAAAAATAAGTCATTTTTATGGCTGCTAATCATACAATAGTTACATGTGCTTTAAGTTTTCTCCGTGTATGGAAGAATTTTCCAGTTCATATATCACAGTATCAATTTTCTTTAAGAAAAACAAGATCAAATCGTAGAAACAAAAAGTTGGAAACAAATAAAATCTCTTTTCTTAAATTGAGATACAAAAATCTTTAAGTATAGATGAAAATAAACAAAAAAAAAAAAAAAACTTGAAAGTGCATCATGACTTGAAGCTATTGTGATAATGTAAACTTCCACCTTGGATTCGTATATTAAAGTGCATAGGAGTATTCCTTTTTAAGATAATGAAAGAAAATTAACTTGACTAATAAAACATCCGGAGGGAGGATTCTTTTGTTTAGATTTAAAGACGAGTGAGTATACTTGTAAAATAAAATGAATTAAATGAAAATGAATGGTGATAATGTTCTCGATGGCACAATTGTGGTACAAAGGAGCAAAATCCTCATTAAATATTCTCCTTTCAATAAGATTGTTTGATTTTAATTCACCTCATTCGAATAATTATAGTTTTAGTACATTTATGATTTTGCTGATGAGATAATATTTCAGGATAAGTATAGTAATCATAGCTCTCTACTTAGAGTACTGACGTTCATTAGAGATTATACTAGTATCATTTTTTTCTGCTTTAAAGATGAAAAGAAAATCATTATACATTTTTTTTTTGTTCTAGGAAATTACTTGAATTGAAGTGATTTTCAGAAAAAGTGGAAAAAATGATAATTGAAAAGAAGTTAAAAGAAAAAGTAAAGAAAGTGAAATGAGTATGGTGTGAATTTTTTAATAATTATAATGAAATTTAACACTTCTTTTTTGCGCGAATTTCTTTTAACGAATTTGCAAATTTTATGAAATTCACAAATACTGATTTTGCAATTTTTCAATTAGTTTTTTTTTCAACATTTCAATGAATTTCTTTATAATGGAAAAACTATTCAGACTTTCTTGTTAATAAAGTATAACGTTCTGAAAAAGGAAGCAAAAATTTCACTAGTTTTCGTTGAGTATTTTCATTTGTATCTTTGGTTATAGATACAATTCTAAACGAATAATTTTTCAATTAATCATCGTGATCTAGGTCACTAAAGCACTTAACAACAAACTCAGCGAATTTTTATAAAGTCGAATCGAAGAACGAATCTGTGCAGTATTTAGTACAAGGTACTAAAGTATTTGATACAATCGCTTAGCATTCTTAGGGCTACAATACAACTCACAAAATTTATGTCAACAATCTTCGTGCCTATCTAAAGTAGGATTGAAAGATTGAAAATTTATCCCATATCGATAAGACTCTATAAGCTTATTTTATTTACAAAATAAGAAAAAAAAAATACAATAGTTTTTTTTTTAAATAAAATTCAACACCGAAAAAGTTAGAATATTAAAAAGTCCATTACTTTCCATAAAAAAGCCTTAAAATTCAAGAAAAACTTTTCAAGGAGATTAAGCGTTTTCTTTAAAAGGATTTTCCCGAATTTCTTCTATAGAACGATTGTTGAATAAAAATAAGATTTGTGTAAGAACTGACTGTATTAATGTTATGTACCAATATTTTATTTATAGAGAAAGTTGTGATCTCGTTTGATTGTTTCAAATAATGATATGTTGTGACATATAAAAAAGATATGAGAAACTATATACATAGATCCGAACTAAATTGCTTTCCATCAACATGATGCATTTATATAATAAGATCACATCTGGATTTACCATATTTTACATAACGAAATATAAATAATGAACGTTTTCATTTTCCTATATTTTCCATATTGAAATATTTGTCATGATGAAGTTCATAAATTTAATGTTATCTCATCAAAAGAAAATTTAACGAATTTATATATACGGAAAGAAAAACATTAAACTGAAAACTCAATCGTGTGAATGGTTTTTAGATTATCTTGTTTTCCTCGAAATATATATTATATAGTTTTTCCTTTCAAAAAAGATTATCTCAATTTTTATGATCCTCCGGAGATGCATATTTTCATAGACATTTTATTTTACCGCCCAATGCATTTTTTAAAATTTTATTATGCAGTTCCTAACTTTAATGGTGTTTACGAGTTTATCTTGTATCTATTATACAATTTTATATCATTTTTAAGTAATAAAACTGGATAGAAATATGCTTATATGATATAAATTTTCATTGCATTAATTTTCTATTCAAAATAAATTTTAAATTAAAATTTCTATTTTATATTTTATTTTATTCGTTTGGATTATAATATGATATTTGAAAAGTTTTCGTCAGGAGAAACTAGACTTTATTATATGCGAACTCATGAAATATGTTATGACAAATTTTATGATGTTATATAATGTAAAATTTCATGAAGTTTTTATTTCAATAGGTCACTTTTATTAGTTCCATTTATACTACACCAGTGGCGGATCTAGCATCTTCAACGTCTAAACCTAAAATATTTATATCTGATATCCACTTGGATACCTTCTTCCAGACATTATAAAAATTGTATACATATTTCATTGCCTTTCATTTCAGTGGTTGCCATTAAGGTCATAGCAATTTTTATGATTTAACAATATTATTCCATATACAAATCTCTTACAACATATGAGGAAATGTTCAAGGCACCTATGTAGTTTTTCACTGAAGTTTAAGCTTCAATAGCTTCCAGATAGATCCGTTACTATTCTATACAAAAGAAAATAAAAATTTTCATAATCAAATAATAGTTATATTAAAAATATCTTCAATTTCATATGGCTTGAATTTTCCTTTTCACTTTTCTCTTTCCAGCTTAAATGAAATTGAAAAAATAGAATTGAAAATGTAAAATATTTCAATTTCTTTTTATTGCATAGAAAATTCCTTTTGAAGAATTTTTATTGTTAAGGAAATTTTATAATTCCAGCGAAATTACACTTTAAAATTGAAATCTATGAACTGGTAAAATCGTCTTTGATATTATTTCCTCTAATTCTATTGGTCCTTACAATAAAGGTCTTAAATTTGGTATATGTGTTTACAATTCTTTTATTTAATAGAAAATGTACTTATTTCTAGCACATGAGTTCTATGTGGTTAATTTGTATAGTTCTTACGTTCTCATAAATGCCATACTACACATATGAGGATTTCTTGCATTTTTCAATTTCAAAGGGCATCAAATAATAGATCTAATCGATTCTTATAATAATAACATTTTCCTTCTCTAGATACACCTTTAAAATCTTCTCTGTCAAAGTTTTCCAAATAATAAAATTTTAAATTCAATATGAAATACTTTTTAAAACTACATTCCATTTATTTTAAAAAAAGGAACTTCGGCAAAAGCTCTAATACATGATTACAAAGGGTTATTTGGTAATAATAATATAAATAATCATATTCTATTTTAATCCAACTTGATAAATGAAAATCTCTAAGGTCTATCTTTTGGACCACTAAAAAATCAAATGTTGAACAAAAACAAATCTGAAGAATATGATACTTGTTTTGTTATACAATATACTCAATGGTTTCTCTTTGACATGGGTTCTTTACCACTCATTGAAACCTCTTCAAAGTATCCTCCAGAAACCAAATCATGATTTATAAATCTCTTCTGTAATATACCAGTACCACAATATTGATACTTCAAAATGCTTTAAGATGTAAGTTTCTCATTGATAATACTTTCTTAATAGAAAAAAAAGATATAATAATAATAATAATATAGAAAATTAGAAAAGTTATATAATACAAAAAAATATACTATAGAAACATGATTTGTGGTGTAACATTTATCAGAGAAATTCATGGATAAAAGTCAAGTGTATACCGTATGGATCATGGAAAATGTTCTTTTTTTATATTGTACACCCACAGACATCCATTTATATTTCCATCACAGATAGGAATATCAACTGTGAGTCTATATTCTTATCTTGGATTTAACAGTATATACAATTTCTAGATATTGATTTCACTTTATTGACCATTCATTTTTCAATAAATTAAATCAAAATATAAATACAAGGCACTCACCACTTTAGAATTTGTTGTAGTTGAATGATTTCTGTCTAAATCCTTTCAAAATATAATCCTTTTTTTTTTCAAAGTAGTGGTTTTCTCTATAGTCCTTGAAATAAGCCCACCAGAAATTTATTCAGAATTTTGAGTAGAAATGCCTCTATACGGACAAAAAGTTTGTTTTTCTTAAATTTTCTTCCTTTTTTTTTTTTGGTATATTATACAATTTCAAAATTTCATTTTGTATTTTGCAAAATTTAAAACGATTTAATAACTTTTAAGATGGAAATCAGGATATTTTCAGTTATTTGTGTTTCTAGAATTTTTGGGGAAAACGAAAAAAAAAAAACTCTACCAACCCTTTTAAATTGTTGCCAAAATGTCTGATATTTAAATGAATGTTAGTGTTAACTTAATTTGCATTAGAATTCTTATAGAAAATAATATGAAAAAGATAGGACCCAGATAATAAAGGAATCTATAAACATTATGCAATCGTTGAATCGTCAAATTGCCTGAGTCAAATCGCTCTAGAATCAAATTAGGTTCAACTTGGTGTACAAAATAAAAGTTATGGTCATGAGTCATGGGTCATACTATTCTGCAGTGATATGTAAAAGGTGGATATGTCTGCTATTATAAAACTAAATATTTTTCTGGTACCAAATGAACACATCGTTTTTCTTGTATATAAATATTTATTAAATATTTTTGCCTTCCTAAAACCCGTATAAAAACTATATCATCAGAATTACTTTAATCGTATATAAACTCATTAAATTTTTTACAAAACAATGAGAATTACTATTTTAATATTGTCATAATATTGTTTTAAAATTATGTGTGTGTGCTATACGCCTTTCGTACTTTAGACTACAAGCCAATGTGAAGGCTACATGGGATTTTGGTGTATTTTATTTGACAAAATATTTATTCAATTTAAATTTCTCAGGAAAAATTACTGTCAAAAAGTCATGAAATTTTCATGAATAAAATTAAGTCAAGAATAAAAGTAAAACTTTCCATTTACTTAGATAGACTCATATTTTTTTTAGCAAAAATTTCATATTAAAGTGTTTTAAGGTAAAAGAGCTTAAGTCCATTATTATACAACGTAGTAAGCTTTTTAAAAATCGAGACTATCCTATTTGAAAAGTCCTTTTTTATTAACGTTACAAACTTTGCCTCATTCAACATCCTGATATTAAGTTATAATTCTCGCGTAGTCTAGAACTTTATCAAAATGTTCTTAGGTTTTATATCGAGTTTATAATTTACATAGAGGGATTATATTCTACCACAAAGGCCAGAAAGCACTATTTTTAATAAATTAGAAATGGTTGCGCTTTAAGTTAGACACTAAATGTGGATGAAGAGGTACATACCCAAGTGTTAGTGTCAGATTCTGTAAAATAAATTTGAAATGTCCAAATACTTCTCATTTACTTTTAACAATTCCAGAATTTTGTTATATTCATTTGGCTGTTTTTTTTTGGTGGCATACCAAATGCATCCACATACTGAAATTACAAACAATTGCAAAACAAATTAATCTTCAAGACAAGCGAAAATTTATAAATGATATGATATTAAAAAAAAATAAATTATTTGTAAAGATGCCAAAAAAACTGAACAAACACTCATAAAGCCAGCGACAAGATTTATAGAAAATCTTATCAATATAATGCGACGTTTAGGCAAGGTGAACGAAATCGCGAGTATTAAATTCAGTCTCGATTTTGAAACTGTTAAGTGATTTTGAAAACAGAAAAAAAAATTTACTAAAATGAAGATTCAAATAATACTAGGAATTGCATTAATTTTTGGTATTTTAAAAATTTATTTTAATTTAGTACAATTATAATTGTATTACAATTCTTATTTTTTTTCTAATAAAGTTGTTGCAGTTGCATTCGCTGAAGAAGAAAAAGATTGCAATGCACTTTGTTCTCTTCAATCGAAAGCGTATAAATTAGTTTGTGGCACAAACGATGGTAAAACACGTCTATTTTTCAGTGAATGTGATAGACTTGAATATCAATGCCGAATGATTCTTGGTAAGAAATTCTAATTCCTATATATATTTAATATTTAATTGATTTTGAATAATTTTGTTTTCTAGATTTTCAAGTAACTGTTTTAAATTTATGCGAATTACCTGCAGATTATGGCGTTGATCCAAAATGGATCGGTTAAATAACAATTTAAGAATTTTGTTATAAATAAAATAAAAATTGTAAAATTTTACCTTATAAACAATAAATATGAAATTTGATTACAAGATTCGATTCAATTCTTTATTGAAATTAAATCTAACATTATTATACAAATATAAATTTTGAAATTTGAAAATATTATTGCATTTTTATTGTTGACTTAGTAATCACATTTAGGAACTGGTAATTTGCAAATGTAATAATTAACCAGAACTAAATCTAGAAATTAAAAGATAAAATTTCGAATAATATTTTGACTGGTTGCAAGGATTCGAAATAAAACTTACGGATGTTATTATCTTTGTTCTGGCAATTGAAAGCTTGCAATGCACAATTGTTGGAGAATTCCTTATAACACGAATCTGAGAAACCGCAAACAGGCCTAAGATCAGAAGTACACATTTGCTTGCATTCATCATCATTCACATTAGTGGCAACTGGATTTCCAACCGCCAAACCACAAACTATATTAATTTAAAAAGAAATGATATAGGTAATTGAGAGAACTTAGATTTTTTTAAAAGTAAATTTACCAAACGTAAATATAAAAATTTTCGAAAACTTTATTTTGTCTTAATAATGTTGGGGCTCTTTAAATTTCTAAGCTGTTCGTAAAACATTATCGTATATGAATCATAGTTTTTTATTACTTTCTTAGAAAACTAATTAAATTATTTTAGTATGAATTTTAGAAAGCGTTTTTGTGTTTCACATTAGTTATATATATATATTATTATTATTATTAGTTCTTTGGGGTACCAATGTATTCCCTAAAAGTAATATCACAAAAAAATAAAAGTATAAGATTTCTTGCTCTCAAAGTGTTGTTATATGAAAAAGCAATATTGACAGGAATTATATATCCCAAATGTTGAGATACATCAAAAGGACATTTATCCTATGTATTTTTTGTTAAGAATTTTTCGTTTTGTTTGCGCTGAATAATGTGTTTCTTTTAGAATTTGATTTATTTCCGTTACTTACAAAATCTCTAAACTGTACAGCCTCCTTAAGAAGCAAAAATCAGTTTAAACATGAAAGGAATCTTCAGATTAAGAAGCTGATTCTAAAGGGACTACCAATAACTCTAATATACATAAAGGATTAAATTAGCTTTAAGATTTTATAAATTTTTATTTAATAATAAATAATTTTTAATTTAGTATAAAAAAAAATTGTATTCTTTAAAAAGAAAACTTGAAAGTTAATTCCTAAAGTGTTTATCCAAGGGATTTGGAATAACGAACGGAATATACAAAAAAAAAATTGTTATATAAAGCTTAATTTAAGCCAAATAATCCTTTCATTCCAGGTGAATAGGATTTCATCTAAATTTCGATTTATTTTAATTTCAACAACAAAATATCCAAACAATTACGCTTATACGCGAGTTTTTAGTTCTTATTAAAGGTTATGAAAAGGATGATTTCCTTAAACTTTGCGGTACAAAAATTGTTTATATATTATATGACTTTCGCGAAATAATATACGGGTTTTCTCTAACTTGGAAATAATAGTTACTTTTACGAAGTTTTCAAACTTAATGTGTAACAATAACTGTTCCTAGAAATTTTTGAAAATTTAAGCCCAAGGCGAAATTTTATCCTCTAAAATCCGATTATCGAAATAAATATATTACATCAGAAATTTAAATATTAATTACAAAAAGATTGTATATAAATAAATGAAATAAATAAATAAAGGTTCATCATGAAAATACACAAAATTTATTTCAAGTGAATTTCTGAAATTCGAACAAATATTGAAATAATTTCGTTTTAAACTTTAATTTCTTGAATACAAAAAAAAAAAAGCAAACAAAAAGCTCGAAAAATGCAATAACTTTTGAGAATTAAATTTCCAAAAATTTGCTTTAATATTTTGGTGTAAAGAAAACTTGTTTCGAATTTTATGTGCTAATAAAGAAAATTAGTTGTGTTTGGAGTTTGGAGTTGTATTTTCGGAATTACTAACTCCCATAAGCTTTCACTAATTATGTTATCATACCCACACTGAATTCACACTGGTAAAATACAGAATTTTCGATGTGTTTCAGTCAGGTGTATGATAAACAATAATTTTGTTAACATACGTGTATGTAGTCCCGCCACATCAAATGTACTTATTTGAATATATGTGAATAAATTTCGTGCTTTGCATTGAAAAAAAGAATTACACTGAAAATCAGTTTAGATTAATGTAATAATGTAATTTTGTTGAAATTAATATACATTACATAATTGAACGTGTATATATTTAAATAATGTATGGAGTTTTTAGTTAACTTGATGACTTTAAAATGATACTTCAACATTTCAGAAAATATGAGTTTGCCGGAATTTTGTGGTATAGTTTAACTTGATGCGTATACGTAGTAATACTTGTAGTCTGTTAATTTGTGGGAGATATATTCCATTTCATAAATTAATACAACTAATATATCTACGGGTTAAAATTAAAATTCCAACTATCGAACATTGATAAAGTTTGGACTACTTTGACATTGGCATTGAAAATTCCTTTCATAATTCAAATATTTGCTTACAGTTTCTTCGCTTTATTATAATATCGGCCTTAACTTTGATAATAATATTTGATTGGCAATAATATTATGGTATTTCTATTTCGTTATATACTGTTAAGAGAAGCTTTCATAACAGTCCAGACTAGAGTAGTGTCACCATTTATTTTTATTGTTTCGTTTAAAATCTTCCTACGCTATATGACGAAAGTCCTATTACTATGTTATCACTGAACTTTTGTTACAATTCCTTTAATTAGATCCAGGCATGTTAACATTTTCGAATGTTTCCTCAATAAAAAACAAATGTATTTTTAACTTTGTAATCTTGATTAGTAAAAATAAAATTTAACACCGAAAAAAAATCTTACACTAATTTTTGGATAAAGTTTTTATAAAACTGCGAAACAGGCAGTCATGCAGATAAAGGTAATGTATATTGTGAAACACAAATTGGAACATTTGTAAAACGTTAAAGAAGAATGTTATCTATATGTGTACATTTATTTTGTACGGTTTTCTGCAAATTATGGTGTAATTTTCAACTTTAATTTAAGCAAATTACAATAATACCTTATTCTTAGTATTACTTTTTAGCAGGTTAAAAGGTTAGAAGGTTAAAATATAAGATATTAAAATAGATTTTATTCTATCTTAAACAATATTATTAATTTCAAGTATAAGATTATTCAAAATATGTAAATTTTGAAGATATTTTTAAAGAATTTAGGAAATTTTACTTTAATATTAATGATGCTTATTTTGGCATTTTGTAAATTAGTTGTTACATAAGCCATATGATTGATTCAATTCGGTCAATTTGATTAGTCACAATTCGACTCCGCATAATTCGACTCGATCAATTGGACTAGGCACAATTCGAGTCTGCATAATTCGACTCGTACAATTCGTCGCGGACAATTCTACTTCTCCATAGATAAAAACAAGCTGAAATAGTATTTTAAGGGGAAGGCACGGAATCAGAGAGAAATATTGGTCCCACAAAAAAGAAATACCTGCTATTCTAAAGCTAAATATTTTTCTGGTACTAAATGAACACATCGTTTTTCTTGTAACAAATTAATTAATAGAAGTGGAAAACCAAACTTGATAATATGATGTGAAACATGAATATTTATGTAACTTTTAGGAAATATAAAATAAGTACTCTCTCTTAAACTTTCATGCTCACGGATACATTTACTTTTGTATGATAATCACGTTGTTCCTGATCCTCAATTGAATAATACAATTCGTGCTAGGTAGTTTAATTACTATGAAAATTGTACGTTTTTTACTTCCTAAAAATTATGTATGCTATGAACATATAGTATAATAACACAAAAGATTCATTAAGTTGTATAATTTAATATCCAAAATATTTTCAGTTCTTTGGCCTTTGCAAGGTTAGTGCTACTTTGGTCTGTGGTTAAGGTTAGATATACTTGAATAAAGAAACCAAATATAAATACTACTATGTATAATTTCCAATTTAATTTATAATTTCCTGAATAATTTAATAAATGAGAATGGAATATATTTCAGAGTTATTTCTATTGTTCTTCGTATATAAATATTTATTTCACTAGAAAGTCTTGAACTATATAAAACATTGCACAAATTTCTGATGATTTATTAAATATCTTTGCCCTCCTAAAACCCATATAAAAACTATATCATCGGAATTACTTTATCCGTATATAAAGTCATTAAATTTTTTACCAAACAAAGAGAATTACTATTGTACTATTGTAAAAATATGGTTTTAAAATTATGTGGGTGTGCTATGCGCCTTCTGTACTTCAGACTGCCCCCCACTGTGAAGGTTACATTGGGTTTTTGTATACTTTATTTGACAAGATATTTAAATTTCTCAGGAAAAGTATCCTTACGATAGATTTCGTCATCATACCATTATTAATTTACATGAAAATTTAGTTTCCTTAAAGGTAATTAAAAGGACAAATACCTTCAACTGAAGTGAACATTTTCTTTTGCAAATATTTTTCAATTATGAATAAATGATAATTTTCTAAATTTACCAAGAAAAGAAATACGTTTTTTTTTTTACCACCAAAAATGTTGAAGAAATTCTCGAATGTACTTTCTTTAATTCAATTTTCTTCATCGGATGATATCTCGTTGGACACTTTTCTTTTGTGTTTAAATTACCGTCAAAAAGTCATGAAATTTTCATGAACAAAATTAAGTCAAGAATAAAAGTAAAACTTTCCAATTTACTTAGCTAGACTCATATTTTTTTTTTTTTAGCAAAAATTTCTTATTGAAGTGTTTTAAGGTAAAATACCTTATGTCTATTATTATAGAACGTAGTAAGCTTTTTAAAAATCGAGACTATCCTATTTGAAAAGTCCTTTTTTATTAACGTTACAAACTTTGCCTCATTCAACATCCTGTTATTAAGTTATAATTCTCGCGTAGTCTAGAACTTTATCAAAATGTTGTTAACTTTTATATCGAGTTTAAAATTTCCAGTGAAATGTATAAATTAAATTCAGAGGTTAAGAACTGGAATTCTTTACTTTTCAAGATTGTTTGATTTAATATTTTTCTATATATTTTGAGGTCTTTAAAATTTTGTGTTATTTTAAACATCTCAAAACGTATTTCCTGAGTTTATATACAGGGATTACATTCTACCACAAAGGCCAGAAAGAACTATTTTTAATTTAGAAATGGATGCTCTTTAAGTGAGACACTCAATGTGGCTGAAGAGGTACATACGCAAGTGTTAATGTCAGATTCTTTAAAATAAACTTGAAATGTCCAAATTTTTCTTATTGAATTTTAACAAAAACATTTTAGGAATTCAACAATTTTTTTTATATTCATTTGGCTACTTTTTTAGTTTCATACCAAATATATCCACATACTGAAATTACAGGCAATTGCAAACAAATTAATCTTCAAGACATTAAACAACAATTTATAAATGATATGATATTAATAAAAATAAATTATTTGTAAACATGCCGCAGAAACTAAACAAATACTTATAAAATCAGCGACCAAATTTATAGAAAATCAATTTATCAATATGAATTGACCTTCATGCAAACTAAACCGCGAGTATAAAACCCAATTGCAAAATTGTATTAAATTCAGTCTCGATTTTGGAACTGTTAAGTGATTTTGAATACAGAAAAAAAAAATTTACTAAAATGAAAATTCAAATAATACTAGGAATTGCATTAATTTTTGGTATTTTTAAAATTCATTTTAATTTAGTACAATTATAATTCTATTACAATTCTTATTTTTTTTCTAATAAAGTTGTTGCAGTTGCATTCGCTGAAGAAAAAGAAGAAAAAGATTGCCGTGCAGATTGTTCTGATGAATCCAAAGAGCATAAATTAGTATGTGGCACAAATGATGGTAAAACACGTCTATTTTTTAGTGAATGTGATAGACTTGAACATAAATGTCAATCGGAGATTGGTAATAATTTCTAATTTTAATTAATATTAATTATTAATTTATTTCTAAATATTTTCAACAGAATACACTGTAACTGATACAAATTTGTGCGAATTACCAGCAGACTATGGCGTTGATCCAAAATGGGTTTAACTAAAGAAATATTATAATTTTAATTTTAATTATATAATATTAAGAAATATACAAATCTCAAAAGTTTTTATTATATTATAACTTTTGTTTTCTTTTCCAAATTACTGAAACTGGTTTAAGTAAATTTATTTTTCAACCGGTCAATTTCCTAGAAATTTGAGCAAAACAAGTCATAATGGAACTATTTACCGATTGGGATACCTACATAATAGTAGGCACACACGCTGAAGCAAAAAAGCTTCTATAAAGTTGGCCGATGCTTAAATATTCCAGTTTAGTGTGTATCTTGCCATTAAACTTTCATTCGAATTTCCTTCCTTGAATACTAAGCACATTCAAGATGTCTGTAAGCCCACATTCTATATGTTCCTTGAGGATGCATTCATTCAAACATCAGTCACGAACTCCCATCAATCATCATTACTGGTTGTGACACACGGTGCGCAATTAGTGCCACGGTAAATAAATACATAATATTATGGTTGGAGACATCAGCTGGCTTTATTGCTATACGATTTCAGGTTTTAGTAAAGGATAATAAATTTGACTATTCTAAATTCTAATGTTTATACAACTAAAGTCGCAAACTGGTTGAGATTCAGATTGGTGCTTTTTGGGGGTACTTAAATAAACAGACAAAGTGCCTTTTAATAATTTAGTTCTAAGATAAAAATCGTCGTTAAAATCAAAACATCATCGAATATCCAACCGGCTTAATTAGTTATAAAAATAAACTTAATGAACTCAAGGTAAATGTAAATTAAAGATTTCCGAGTATAAAACAATCTTAGAAAATTCTATAAAGCTCAGTTTTGATTTTGAAGTTGTGAAGTTGTGAAGTCATTTTCTTATAAACAAAAAATATAAAGTAAATTTGAATTTTTAAAATGAACACCAAAATAATTTTCGGGACATTATTAATTTTTGGTATTATCTAACAAGTTTAATTTTCTTAATTAAAAGTGAACTTTTCAAATGTTTAATTTTTTTAGTTGTAGGAATTATATTTGTGCACGGAGAAGATTGCCGTGCAGCTTGTTCTGATAAATCGAAATATAATAAATTAGTTTGTGGCACAAATGACGGTCAAACACGTCTCTTTTACAGTGAATGTGATAGACTTGAACATAAATGTCTAACGAATCTTGGTAAGAAATTCTAATTCCTATAAATATTTAATTTAATTGATTTTGTATTATTTTGTTTTCTAGATTTTGAAGTAACTGACTTAAATTTATGCGAATTACCACAAGATTATGGCGTTGATCCAAAAGTGATCGGTTGAATAATAATTTAAGAATTTTGCCATATAAACAATAAATATGAAATTTGAATACAGGTTTTTATTACTTTAATAATCGATAACCAGTTCAATTTTTTTATTGAAATCAAATATAACATTATTATACAAATTATATAATTTTGAAATTTGAAAATATTACTGCATTTTTATTGTAGACTTTGAATAATTATTAGTAATCGCATTTAGGAACTGGTAATTTGCAAATGTAATAATTAACCAGAACTAAATCTAGAAATGAAAAGATAAAATTTCGAATAACATTTTGATTCGTTGAAACGATTCGAAATAAAACTTACGGATGTTGTTATCTTTGTTCTGGCAATTGAAAGCTTCCAATGCACAATTGTTGGAGAATTCCTTATAACACGAATCTGAGAAACCGCAAACAGGCCTGAGATCAGAAGTACACATTTGTTTGCATTCATCGTTCACATTAGTAGCAACTGGATTTCCAACCGCCAAACCACAAACTATATTAATTTAAAAAGAAATAATATAGGTAATTAAGAAAACTTAAATTTTTTTAAAAGTAAACTTACCAAACGTCAATATAAAAATTCCGAAAAACTTCATTTTGTCTTAATAATGTTGGGACTCTTTAAATTTCTAAGCTGTTCCAGCCTTTTTATACAAAAAAAGCATTATCGTATATGAATCACAGTTTTTTATTACTTTCTTAGACATTATATTGCAACGGAAGGTCTGTATATTTTCTTCTTCACTATTTTTGTCGGCACGGTAATAGACAGAGAAAACTTCGATTAATATGTGGTAAATTTTCAGTTTTCCGCTCATATTCAGGACCATGCAAAACTTAAGTGCCACCGCAAATTCTAGCCATATTGTTCTTGGTGATGCACGGCACTATATAATTATGAATTAAAAAAAAAAAAGATTACGCATTGTGCATGCCATTTTTTTCGTGACGTATTAGAAGCTTTGCTATTAGTCATGAGTCGTGGTTGTAATGAATTTAATTTATTAACCCTTTGCATTCCGAGCATTTGTGGCTATAGGTGGTCAACTCGATGATGTTCTTTACAGCTTGCGTTTACTGGGTAATGGTAGAAAGGACCCGGCTGATATTTAGTCATCCTATATAAAAAATCCATGAATATAATTAAGTTTTATCAATTTTCTATAACTTAACTCACATAAACATTTTAGGTAAATTATGGTAAACTTGAAAGTATTACTTGAAGTATTGCGTATAAGAAAGTTGGGTATGGAATTGCCAAATTATTTTATTTGTTTTATTTCCTGAGTTGTCTTATCAATTTTTATCTTTTCTTATTTTGTTGTTAAACAATTAAATTGCATGCAATTTTGTTTTATTAGTTTCTTAAAAATAAATTTTTATCTTTAGTTTATAATGGGATTTTCCAATTTCCGTAAATATTTCTTCAATGTTTACTGGTTTTAATAATAGAACAAAATACTATAGAACAACAGTTTTGTTTGTCAAAACACTATCAATCGTTTCACGGAATTCAATTGCCTATATTTAGGCACAGATACAATTTATGAAACGACCAATATCGTCGTATGAAAATACGTGAATTTGCAAATTATACGAGATTATATACATTTGCTTATCAAAATAAGATTTCCAATTAAATGATAAGTCATATTTTAATAATAATCTTTAAGTTGTGATGAGGTCACTGGACGCGTATAAGAAACATTTGAAAAATAAGAAAGTCGAACGGTGTGTATAGTATAGTAAAACTTTTCGAATATTTCCATAATCCGGTAAAAATACCCAAACAAAGGGGATTTTATTTTGTTTGACTGTCGATTCAAGTATGAAAAAACCATCCAATAAAGCCTGATATAAAACCAGTTCTATTTTATTTATCTTCAGTTTATCTTTTAAATTCAACAAAATAAGAAATTCGCAGTTAATATGAATAAAAATTTATCAATTCTTTTTGGATATTTAGGTAAGAGTTTTCTTTAAAAAATAAGTGAAAATAATTAAATTTCTGTTCTTAATTAGTGATGTGCTATTATGTGGAATGTTCTATTAGAACACCGGATTATTGTGGAACCATTTGTTCAGATTCATCAAGAATTGTTTGTGCATTTAATTCGAAACTAAATTGTTATACATATTTTTCACGTCCATGCGAAATGAAAACTCAAAATTGTGATAATGGACAAAGTGAGTTCTTAGATACCGAATTTGTAAGAATCTAATAATTAAATTCTATTATTTATTTATTTAGGCTTTCGAGAAGTCGAATGGAGAGTTTGTTTAATAAGCAATAATAAATGTAAAATGTGATATCAAAAATTTATTTTAAGGACTATTTATTACGTTTTGTGTAATTAGGGAAGAAAAAAATAATTAATAAAATAAATTTGTTTGTTTAATATGTTATTTAATTACAAAGTAAGAAAAAGGATTTTTTTTTTAAATTTCTTAAATAAATGGAATATCAAATTCACTTCGTTACAAATTAAATTGACTTTTTTTTTGAAATTCAATTCGAATTTGTTACATTCCGTAAAATTTTATCGAATGAATCGATTGAGTTTAATTAAAATAAAAATTGAAACTTATTTACTGAAAAAAAAACAAGACGAGATAAAATTCCAGTAATTTAACATGAAAATAAATTCACATTATTATTATTTTAAATTATATTTTACGAGTACAATGTTAAAGGTTCAATCGATATTATTCTGTTTATTGAAAGTCATGTATTTTTCATTTTCATTTTCATTTATTAAATATTATCGAAATATAATTTTCTTTATGGTTGATTGAATATCAAATAGATAGTGGCAATTCTCCTAACTCGAACTACAAGTACAGAAAACTCCCATTTACGATAGGTTCGATTAAATAAAGTACAACTGCTAGTGAGTATAGTAGATTCAAAAGCTATTTTAATTTTAATAGGACTCACTTTTGAGACTATGTATTTTTTTTTGAGCGAAGATTTTGACAGCAATGTGGAGTTTAAGGTATTCGCTATATGACAAAATAAATAGAGTTTAGGGTTTTTTCTCATAATGTTCCCGTTAGTTTAATTTTTTCATAAAGTAGAAATGTACCGTATTTGATCCTACTATACCCATATATAATGGGTGATTCATTATTAAGTTCATAAAAATATTTTGAAATAAAACACATAAAACCGAATGTGATGGTGAAAACTTTATTAAGAACCGAAAAAACAATCGATACCATTTATTTTTTGAAGATACTGTCATTCAAATGTTGGTTGCAGCTACGCTTTAGGTCGTCCATCCGATAGTTCCAATTTTGAAACACTTGTTCCAGCATTACGACTGGAATCTGGCCAATAACAAGAGTAATGTTTGCTTCCAAGGCATCAATTGTAGCTGGCTTATTCGCGTAAACTTTAGATTTCACGTAAATTCCAAAGAAAATAAGCCAGAGGTATGATATCACACGATCTAACATAGATGGCCAATTCACCGGTCCAAAACGTGAAATCAGCAGCTCACCGAAATGATTTCTCAACATGTCTATTGTTTCACGCGCTCTATGGTTAGTAGCGTCGTCTTGTTGAAACCAGATATCAACGACATTATGGGCTTGAATTTCAGGCAGCAAATGCTCCATTATTATGGCGCGATAGCGGGTGCCATTGACGATTATGTTATGGCCATTCTCATTTTTAAACAAATATGGACCTATAATTCTGCCAGCTCAGAAACCGGTGTAAGTCTTTCCATGATGAAATGGTATTCAGTACTGAGTCAAACTGCAATGACAGCTTAACACTATTTACATGTGATGTGTAAAATGGTTCCGATTAAAAAAATTCCCTCACGATGAATCACGCGTTATAAGTAAATAGTGTAAATTTACTAATAATGAGAGAAAAGAACAAAGAAATGTAATGGTGTGTTGATTATGGAAAGATTTAACTTTTAAAAAAGATTGCATGACGGTGCTACAGGTAAAACTTTGAAAGTTGAAACAAATAAAAATAAAATATTTAAACAAAAAGGGCATAGTAATATCCACAGTAAACAAACTCTGGAAAATTATTTTCCTCATGAGTAGACGATAGTCGAAGGTTCGATTTTCTTTTGATGCTGTGAATGTCTGAAAAGAATTCCTTACCTTCAAACCCATTTTATTTGTACATCTATAAATATAAAATCCAATACGATAGTAATTTTACTTTCTCTATACCTATACAATGTTCGATTGGTTCTCAACTTCCAGATCTATAAAAAATCAGATGTTGGACATTGTAATTCAGGAGTTGCTGGCGTTTTTGAACAATTAAGTATTATATGGTCTAGTGGAGGATAATAAATATGTGATCATGTTGGCTTAGTTGATCAATCATTTTGCCTAACAGTTAGTGGTTTCTGGAATTCTATTCGCGGTTTCAGGCACTAGAAAATAGCTGCTTATTCATTATCGAAAGAAACTGCTGAAAAGTCAAAATTCATTGAATAAAAATTAATGCGATTTTAGTAAAAAATTTTAAAAATTCCATCAAAATTGTCTTTCATCCTTATCGGGTGTTAATAAATCTAATATCTTTTTCTATATGGAATAGAGAAAGTTAACAAAACAAATACAAGAAACTATGGAACAAAAATTTCAAATTGAAGACGAAGTTTTATTAAGGTTGTTCCAGGTCTTGTACATATAGTTCTCACATAAGTGAACTATAAAACGGGTGAAAGTGCTAAAGGACTTCAGGTATCAATGTTGTATTCGATTCTTTACATTAGAATGTTATTTAGAAGAAGAAACTAAATTCTTCAAACAAACAACATTATGACCTTTCGTGTAATTCTTGGTATGACCTCAATGACATCATTTCTTCTTCTTAAAAAAAAAAAACAAATACAAGAAAAAGAAATGTAAAACTTTCTTCTTTAAAATAGAAAAAAAAGAAAAAAAAAACTCGATAGTTTTCAACATTAGTGCAATCGCGTTTCGAAAAGAAAGATTTGATCGTTGAATTGAAATATTCGCATAATAAATTTTTTATTTCGAATGAAAATTTTCAAAGGTGTGCAAATTTTTATATCAAAATTTCTTTTTGATAAATAAAAATTTTAAAATGTTTTCTGTGAACGATAAAAACTTTCCATGTTTACATATTACGTATAATAATTTGAATATATTGACTTTTATTTTGTATTGAATTTTTTCTATAACTTTACTATATTTAAACACTATTGAATTGAAAACTAGTTTTAAAAATGGTTGAAAATTGTATTTGATATCGTGTAACAAAATTTGTTTAATAGTTTTTTATACATACTGAAAGAAATAATTTTCAAAAATTTACTATAACTCATTGCTGATATGACAATGAAGAAAATATGGTACTATGAAAAATGGTAAAACTCTTAGTAAATTGGTACTACTACGGTTTTACTATGGTTTCAGTTACATTTTACCTTGCCTAATTATAGTCAAATAATCGTCTGAAGCATAGTCAATTTACTATATTAAAATTAGATTGATTACTATATGCACGTTGTTGGTGCCTATTGAATTCACTACGAGTACCTGTTGATTCGACTATGTTTCAGCTTGAAAATTTACTATGCCATACACAGTAGTACTTACTATTACTAGTATTTACAATTTTATTACTGGATGTCAATCAATGACAAAATAGTTGATTCAAACTAGAAAATAGTATATTTTTTTAAATGTCTTTATCAGTGCTGGGTATTTTTCGCTTGGAATGATAAAGAATTGTAGTTTGAGAAAACTGCATAGAGCGACCATAATATAAACTATCCTACTACTAAAGATAGGGGTTCTAGGTAGCCTAAATTAGCTGATTAAAAATTAATTGTATTACAAAATATGACTAAAGAAAAATAGAATTGAAATATTTTATTAAACATTTATGATAAGAAAATCATAAAACATTTTTATAAGAGCAGTTCTTCCATTTAATATTTAAATTTGTATTATTTTTGAAATTAATTTTTAATTCTAGTTCTACTCCTTATTTCTAGCTAGAATATTCTTGAAAGTTGAAAGTTAAGTGAAGAAGCAAAGTGTCCGACCAGCTAAGGGTCCTCAGAGTAAATAATTATAATATAACAATTAAAAAATTTCAAAACCAGCACCTTGTATCAAATTAGTCGTCTCACAATGTGGAATAGTTTTCATTCGCAGGAAACAACAAACTTTAGGTTTCCTCTGGTTTCTCTTTTTTGTAAGTTAACAAGATTTAAAACTGAATTTGGAATGAAGCAAATGAATAGGTACAACACTTTGGGGAATAAAAGGAAAATTTTCTTTTTTCCATGATATTTCTATTTTATCTAACGTCTAACTATTTGGTTAGTCTCTTGTCTTTTGAGAAAAAGAGTAATTGCATTTTGGTGTGCCAATGAAGTAACTTTAAAATTTTTTCTTTATTTATTCTTTACGTCGTCTGGAAAATAAAGTTTTTCTTATGTTAAGAAATTTGATTAAAAAAAATTCAATTATTTAAAGAATTTGAAGAAAAAATTCGTTTTTATTTAAAAAAAATTTATAAATTTAATTACCACTGAAATGAATTTGAATTTACTATAATGTTTCTGTATATAAAAGGTTTTTCATTACTTCCATGAAGTTTTCATAATTTTTAAAATATTTCTAGGAAAAAGGATAACTTTAAAGTTTTACAAATACAACAAATTGATTAATAGAAAATTATATTTTAAGAATTCATTTGTTAAAATAAGTTTTTCTTAGAGTTTTGGTCATTACGATATTTGTTAGGATAAAAAAAAATAATATAAAATGAAAATTTAAATACCTTTTATTAATATAAAGGATTCTAGGGCAATTCGACTCAGACAATTCGACTAGGCACAGTTCTGAGTCGAATTGTGTCTAGTCGAAGCCAAATCGGTCGGTCACCATAGAGGGTCTTAGTTATTTTCAGTCCCGACCTTAGGACGGTCTTCATTTGCAATGTTGATTGTAATTATGAAACATGGTATTATTAATATTATTATTATAAATATTTCACCTAAGTGAGGGTTTGAATATTAAATATTTTCGTTTAGTTAAGTCAGAAACCATATATGTTACACTCGAACACAATATATGCCTATTTATATAGTAACATCTTTTTGGATAATGATCGAGAACGTTAAAAATAGTCTTCTATGGAAATATATTAAAGAAAACATATTTATAGAAAATCCTGCCCATGATGTGGAAATTTAAAATACCAGTTGTAATACAATTAGAATGGGAGCTTCTTTTATAATATAATTTAAATTAAACCTTGAAAGCTTCACTACATATAAAATGTACAGCATTTATTATAAAACGTTGAAAATTTTGTTCATCCTTGTTAAGGAAATTTTCTTTTTAAAAATTTTCCAGATAAAAATTTTATGGATTTAAAATGTTTATCAAAAATTGTAAGTGAAAAACACTCAAAATACATGTCTTTTATACGAAAGAGGAAACATTAATCATAAAAACCGCATAAAATATAACCAGCTTAATACATCATAAGAGCATATATTTTATATGTACATACAACCCGTTTCTTCACATTATGTTACACTTGAGGAGTAATATGATTTAAAATATAAAAAATACAAGAGTTAATTAAACTTTAGAATTTTCAAGAAGCATATTTAAATGAAAAATTGTACTTTGAAAATTATATTTCCGAGTTCGTTGACTGAGTTATGTTGGAACTGAAATTATATTCTAATCATGGAATATAGAATGCATTAATCCAATTATAATTAAAATTAAGATACCACATAGTCTAATTTTCTATTCCATTTTCAACTTTTACTAAAGAACTTTTAATTTATCATTATGTGAATATCTTTTCGTTTTACTATTAATAATGTAGCTAATTGAAATTTAAGTGTGATAAAAAGGGAAATTAAATATTTATCCTACTCTATAATGTAAAAACACAAGAAGCTCGGTGTCAGTAAATTGTAGTTGAAAGAAATAGAATTTATATGAAATATTTTAATGCAATTTTTACGAGAATTCGTAAAATGCGCATTAAATAGACTTTTTTAGTTAGGACAGTAAAAAATTTTTTTGTTTGGCAACTAAAATTCAGTTGCCACAACAAATAAATATAGAAAGAAATATCCAATTTCAATGGCAAGCTTTCCGATAGCAGACTAAAAATCCTTGTTTAGAAAAATCTTAAGAAATTTTATTTTTGTCGTAAATTTTAGAAGAATTAATCTCGGAAAATGATGAAGGAAAAACCACAATCCACCAGAAACACTCTAATTAAGATGTTTATATTTGAAACGTCATAAACATACAATTTGTTTAAAGAAAAAATTTTTAAAAATTTTATAAATTTAACTAAGACTCTTTTTCATATCCCACGTTGTGGATGGTTGTCTGACCTGTCCACAAACATATTATTTCAACGTTCACTACAACGTTATATTAATTCTTTTTTTGTTTAATGGTTATAGTCTCCTATTGTTTGGTTGGCCTTTTCAATAATATCCTTCATTCATCTTCTGTGAAACATTTTCCATACAATTCTAAAGTTCATTGTGGTTGTCCTGTTGAAGGTCCTGAAATTTATTATAATTGATAATCACATTGAAATATATACCACATCGAAATATAATATATTATGTTTTTCTGAGTTTTTAAAAAACAGATTTGTATAAAATATATAAAGGGATAAACTTCATTCGACCCACAATAATCAGGGATAACCTATTGTTGAAAGTGTTAATTACTGGAACTTTTGTGATTATAAAAAGAATTCGTAGGTGAACGAATATTAAAGATTGTCTACAAAAGATATTGTTTATCTCAAAAGTTTCGTATTTTGTATTTTTGTTAAATTTCTAAGAATATGAAAATTATAATATACAATTCTTTGAAAAGGATTGAAATGATAAAAATACAGACCGTAAAACTATAACAATAGTGAAATATAAAGGACTTTCAACTGGAATAAAAGAAACATTCATAAAAGAATACCTGGAGAGTGGAAAAACTTTTATAAAAAAAAAGTACAACATATAAAATTTGTGAACTAGTGGAAAAATATATCCGAAAGTGAACAAATTTCTAGAGGCCTCTATGCCAGTACAATTGACAATATTTAAGGACGTATTTTTTTAAAAAAAAAGGTACAGAAAATACTTGCAAAAAAAATTGTCTGAATACAACATTATTTTGATATCAACGGTATTAACTAATGGAGCACAATTGATCCCACATCTTAACTAAATTTGAAAAACATTAACTTCCATATTAAAAGAATAAAATAAATTTTTTCGACCTTCTAATGATTTGAACCCGGATTCTATTAAGTCGAATAATTTAAATTAATGGAGTTATTCAGCCTAAAAAAAGTTGTTTTATCTTTAAGTTTTCCAAAAATTTGTTGATAAACTATAATATAATATAAGATGATCATATCCTTTTGGATCTCGTTTTTGTAACCACCGAAACTCTGCTCTTAAATTCTGAATGAGATCAAAATTATTTGCTACATGACTAGCAGGTACTAGCGACTTTGCTCACGTTATTCCTAGAATATGAAAGTAAATTCAATTTGAAACCCCCACCCGGTGGAGAAATATCCTATATTTTCAGCTGGCCTACACTCTATAAGTTGGAAATGCATCTACACATGCACCAAATTTTATTAAAATCAGTTCAGTACTTTTCGAGTCCTGTAGAGGACAAACAAACATTGTTACAGATTTATTATATAAGATTTTCAAAATATAATTCAATTTTAAAATGAAGAAAAACTACTTTGTTTTTAAAAGGAAATAATGAACTATTGTATCCTTGTTATAACATAATAAATTCCAAGATACATGTTCTTTTCATGCATAATTTTGTTAACATTATTATATATATTTTTTTTCTTTTCAAATCAATCAACCAAGAATTTCTGATCCAGAATATGATTCCACCATATCAAAATGTTATCAACTTACTGTGATATGGGATTTTTTTTCTTTTCGTGAACAAATAAATCTATCATTTCATATATCCGTTCACAGTCAATATTTTTTATGGATATTATATTCTTTTTTCGCATGCACATATTTTTAGATAGAATTATTAAATCCTTCATATTACTTTATCATTCTCATGGTTTCATATATGTAATATGAAAATCTAAAACTTTGAACTATGTAAACCCAATCTCTTCTCTATATGTACGTCCACATAGATTAGGATATAGATGGTATTATCCAGATTCAAAAATATTGTATATCATGAAATGCCAACAAAAAAAAAAAAAAAAAAAATTGTAATATCTAGTCCATAGACGATATGAGGTCATGTGCTGGATTATATCAACTTTGGTGATGGTTTATATAGTTGATATGCTATTCCATAATTCACAGGATTTCATATAATGTATACAGTTTTCAAGGATATACTATATTCTGGTCACTTGCCTTATTACAGAAAAAAAAGAAATTGATTCATATCCATTTCTTTTTTTTTAGTATTAGGTGCAAACTAAATATTTTATTTAAGATTAATTTAAAATTAGAATATTCATACTCGCTTTTAATTAGGAATCCAATTAATTAAGAAGTAATAAATAAAATTACCAAGTTATATTCAAATACGGTTTTTCATTTTTAAATAAAATTCAGAAAAAGGTAGAAAATTTTTCATATTTTTTAAGAAATCAAAATTATTGAACCGCATCAGATTTTGATTGGATTAAGAAAAAATTGCCAAAAAGAAGAAAAAAATATAAGAAATATAATTAAAAACATATTTTTTTATTAATTGAACCACAAAAATTTGGTCTTCATTTATTTTTATCGAAAATAAGAAAAATTAAAAAGAATCTTATTTATTCTTGTAAATATTGTGAAAATTCTCTTCGTTTTCAAAACTTTTATTGGAAATTTTGCCAATAATATTTTCATGATTTAAAAATTTGGAAATCAATGACCTTTTCACTTTCATTTAAAAATGATTTTCTTATTTTATTATTAGTTATTATTATATATCGTATTTTTCTTTTGTTTACTTTAATGAAATATAGCAAAACTTTTAAAGAATAATGTAAAGTTCAATGAGTAATTGCTCGCATAAATAAGTAAGTAAATTCACGTATAATGGCTACAAGAATCCATTAAAAATCGTATAAAAAACATATATGCCGTGTTTTATTTGCCACTTGTTCTGAAGCAGAGCAAAGTTTTAACATGAAAAACAACTACAAAACGAATCCCCTTTATTTTGGTTCTCCATATTAAAATTTTACTCTGCTCCGGAGCAAGTGGCAAATAAAACACGACAATAGTAACTGAAAATCGTCCTATAGACGATTATTTAATGCTCTATGGGTGAAATGCGAGTTACTGTCAAAGCGAGTAGGGCAGCAGCTAGCGTTTGAGCTACTACAACATTTTTTCTTTTCACCGTCCATTCACCTTCTTCCACCATTTCAAACGACAGTACCTCGCTCGCATTTCAGCACATAATACTGTAGTCAAAGATTTTATCACTGTCCGTACTATAATATTTCGTTGGTTCGAAGATGAAAATGATGTTGAAGGCACCATTTTCTGTTCTCCTCTCCGTGTCATGATACCAACTGTCATTTTCAGCGCTCGTACAAAAAGTCGATTACTGTCTACTCGCAAGGAAAGATGCTATCACTGTGTAAACAACCATTAAATAGTCGAGTGCAGGAAGGAACTTCCAGCCCATTGGCTTGACAGCTGCTGTCTACTCGCAAGGACAGCTACTAGCACTGTGTAAACAACCCATTAGAGTTATTTTGCACTCAAAAGGACGAATGTATATGCCGCAATACATTCATTGTCTTGAAAACCCTCTGTGAGGATTATTTCAATGCATAACAATCTACCTCAGGACATAAAAGTCCATAAAAATTGTATTCCAATTTAGTTACTTCAATTTTCATGACCATTTACTTTAGTTATATGTGACTTTTAAACTATTATAGAAAAACGTTGAAAATTGAAAGAAAATATAATGTTTTTGACATTAACTAACTTATTGAATACTTTTTTTTTATCACTTTTTTACCTACACGTGGAAAACCATTAAAAAGTCGACTTGAAGAGGGATGTTAATATTATTGTAAAATCGATTTTTCTCTATAAACCCACACCTCAAAAAAAAGAAGATGTAGAAAATTCTATCCACCTTACTGTACCTTAATTTGATGAAGTATGGTAGATTGTTTATGTCGGACGAAGTTCCTTAATGGGATGAATTGATTATTCGAATGGAAAGTTAAGAAAAATTGCGATTGAATAAAATTGTCCGGATATAAAAATTTGTTATTTTCAGAGGAAGTTATATCAGCGGTATCACAGGAAGTTGAATGGTGTTGATGATAATATACTAATGGTAAATGCGCAGAGCTGAAGTCATATATTCTATTCTATTTACATGAAAGCTAATGGAAATTTTTATTGGGACATGGGTAAACAAATGGTCTCAGCTGGAGCAGTAAAAAGAATGTAAAAACAAAATACTTAATATAGCCTGGTCCCGTTCTTCATTGACGTAAGGAAAATTGGCTATAAAAATAAACTCAAACACATCTTTAAGTGAATTTTTTTTTTTTATATCAGATTTATTTACTATAAATTTGAATTTTATTTTCTACAAAAACAACACAAGATTAATGACTGGATAGTTATTTTAATTAATGTTATACGAAAAATCATAAAAATATAATCAAATTTGTCTTTGAAAATTACAATCAAATAAAATAATTCAATAAAAAATTAGTGATTGAATTTTATATGTATAGGGTGTCTTTTTAAGCTCGATAGAAATTTGAGCTTAAAGAAATAAGACAAAAAGTTATCTTTTGATCGAAAATCCTTTTGTATTCGAAAGACCAGTTCATGGCATTATTTTTTACATTTTTAAAATGACTTTTTCAGCATATTACGAACGCGACTTGATGCACCACATTCTGTCAGTCCAATTTTGGGTCATTTTTCGAGCAATGTTGCCCGTATGTAAAGAGTGATAAAACTTTAAATTGAAATAAAACACATATAAGTTAAGTTTGGATCCAATTTTATTTTTTAAATGTTAGATTATTATTACATTAAGTTTCTAAAAATAATCTCCGGCATATGTCCACCACGACTAGATCTAATAAATCGAAGTGCTCTATAACTTTGGCTACAGAGCATTAATTTTGGAAATAAATTTCCACATTTTCAACACGTTTTTGGGATGTAAGTCTTTCCATGCTAATTTGTCCAACCTTACTAAAAACAAATGTAGGATTTCTGGGGATTTAAAGATCCCCAGGTTAAAAAAAATAAATAACAAATGCAATCACTACTACTATAATTATTATATTTATTAACTAAATTTCAAGTTCTTGATTGACTCTTGAAAATTAATAACTACAAAAAATAAGAAAACAATAGAATCTTGATGGATGCTTACTAATTAAATAAAATATAATGTGCAACTTTACTTTAGGTTCTTGATCTTTTGACTTTACTTTTGAGACTGCTTTTTCTAAATGCTTTCTTTAGAACTTAGCCTTTGGCGCAAGAGTTTAAGGAATGACTTGAGATCTAGTACGCATTTTCCCTACACAAATGTCAAAACTGATATCATTCACCATCTATCAAAAAACAGCGCTGCGAATCGAAAGTTCTATCACTCTAAAAAATCACCCTTTAGATATTAAATAGTTATTTATTTTGACCTAATTTAAGAAATAGATCGATTAATAATAATCTAAATGTTTATAATAAAGTTGAATTAATTTAAAAGTCATCTCAAATCTTCTATAGAATATAATAAAATAGTTGTACGTAGAATGAAATGAAAATTTTCTATGTAATTTTGGAATGCAATTTTTCCATTTGAAAATAAATTGTTGAAGAATTCTGGGAAAAATAATGAAAATATTTCATAAAATAGTAAAATCTCTGCACGTCAGATGAGAGTACACATATCTCCCGATTTACACGGAAAAACATGTAAATTGAAAACGTGTAATTCGAATCTTCAATAGTTCTGAAATAGTTCTGTGTAAATGGAAGATTTTCCTGATTTTTTCAACCGTGTTTTAAACCGTAATCGTGCAATTCGAATGGTGTGTAAATCAAGGATTAGGTGTACTATCAGGTAGAGAATTTTTATACATATTTTACGTGTCAACATTAAAGTCAGCATATTGTACAATCCTAACTGATATCAGTTGCATCTACTATTATGCGCTTTTTCGAAGAAAAAGATAACTGAAAATTCTTATTTAAAAGAAATACAATTTTGAATATACTGTTTTTCTTTTTTTTCCAGTTTGTTTTTGGAATTTCCAGCAAGCTCGAAGGCATTTAACATTTACATATTTTTGCAATTTTCCATTCAATTTAAATCCCAGAAACTAGCTATATTATGGAAAGAAAACAACAAACAGAAAATCAATCGAGATACAACCAAGAAATGGAAGTAACCCTTTTACCAATTCATCAGAGAACTTCAAAATTTTGGAAATGAATTTAGTTTGGGAGCAATATTTACCAGATTTCTATAGTATATAATATGAAAATTTATTGGCCCCAAAATAAGATTTCATTGTCATAAGGAAAAAGGAATCCATTCTACACTAAACTATGCAAATTTTATTCATGATTCAGATAAATTCTTGTGATGGGAAAACAAGGTGATCCATAAGACGAAAATATTTTTGATTAAATTGAATCAGAATAGAACTGACTGATATTCTCTAGTAGTGCTGTCTATAAATTTAAAGTCGACTTCTCTATTCAAGGCTTGAAGATTCTCCGACTGTATTAGTATATCTGATTACTATTAGATTAGTAACTTTTCTGATTGCAGTCACATTTTGCCCACCCTGTATGAACTAAGTAATGTATCAATTTTGCCAAGAAGAGCACATGACTAATGTGTTGTATTTATATGCAGGAAACGTGATATTATCATTTGTTGTTTTGAGTTTCAGTTCTTGTTTATACTATAGAAAACGTTAGCAACATTGGTATGTTTCGCAAAAAGGAATCCTGACGATATAAAATTTAATTGAAAATAAAACGCTTATATGGGAAAACATGTTTGTCATCTAATCGTTTTTCTACTTTGAACTGTTATTGTGTATTCGTTAAGAAATTGAGATCCATACTTTTCGAACTAGGCTTAGAAGTGGTGTTTCATTGTACATATTACTTATATAATACGAGGAATGTTTGCACAACGATCTCGAAAACCCGTCTAACGATTTTCACGAAACTTGCGAGTTAAGGGTTTTCAGTGACTAGAAATTGATCTAGATAGGTCTCACCTCTGAGAAAATTCGTTTTCCCCTCCCCTTGAAACCTCTCGCTTGGTATTTTCGAATTGGGTGCTCCGATCTTAATGAAACTTTACAGTATTACTAAGGGGCCTATGGGGTTTCAATTTTACCACTACAAACCTCACTTTTCCCCTCCTCTCGATACCCCTCACTTGATGTCTTCGAATTGCGTGAAGGGATCTTATTGAAAATTCGCAATATTGCTAGGGAGTAAGGTTTTTCGATATGCATAAAAATATCACTTTTTAGATATCTATCGGCAGCGATAAATAGTAACTACAAAACCATCAAGTTCCCTGAACCTTATTATACGAATCAGGTTGCAATTACAATCGGATTCAATTACTCAGAGACAGACTGCATTAGGAATTACAATTCATGTCCAAGTGTAATTACTATTTCAAACTGTCTCCAGTATAACTTGCCAGGTTCATCGCAACCGGGACCTTTGCACTCGACCCATTACATTTTGAAGAGCAGTCGACCACTTCAACTCAACCTAACCGTGCTGCTAAGACCAGAAGTAAAGAAAGAATATCGGAAATCAAGGTTCCCGAAAATTTGTTGAAAAATTTCCGAAAATTTAAACATATGGATATGTAGGAACTTTCACATTTCTATATTTTAAATTTTTCGCAATTTTTCGGTATACTTTACCGAGCAAAGCTCGGTCCCCCGGTACTTTACTATAAATCATAGCTTCAATCCATCCAGTTAAAATAAATCCATGGGAAAACTTCAGTTATGTATTTTAGAAAATATTGTAGATTTTAAAATATAGATTTGGGATTAAATAACAGTCAAAAAGAGCCATATTAGTTATTATGAAATTTTCAAAAGAAAAAAAACAAACTTATGATTTTACCACACATAAATCAAATATTTTTTTTTGGCCAAACAAGAATTTCTTGTTTATAACAAAAATTTTGTAAATATTAAATATTTTTAAAGAACAAATACAATATTGGTTATTCCCACGAGTTCTATAAATAAAAGGTTCCATTTCACAGTCAGTTGGAAAAATACATTTTTATTTACATGCAAAAGTATTTATTTAGAAATGAAAGTAGCCTCTTTATTAAATAATTAGGTCAAGAAAGTTTATTTAGGAAAATAAGAAGCAAAAAAAGCCTTTAAGCAAATTTAATAATATTAAACAAAATTCTTTGTATTAGCAGAGCACTATTTAGCCTGAAAAGACAATAAGACTATAAAATATTGTTCGGGTTTTTGGTATAATATGATGATAGAAAATTGGAAAATTGGAAGCATTCGTACATAGTATAAAATCGTTGGAAGATTTCCCAAAGGGATCAATAAAAATAATGCCAATACTGAAATGAATTTTATTCCGATAAATCCTTAAGATTCTTTTACAAGTATATAGGTAGGTTATGTGGAAAAATGTTTTGGTTCTTTTCTTTTCCTCTTCGATAAATAGTAAATTAACTGGATACAGAAGACTGTTCAATATATATGTTTTCCCCAAATAATTCCACAACAAAATAAAAAGAAAACTGGTATTAATTGGAAACGTGAATATTGTACTGCGGCTAACATGTTTATTTGGTCAACCCCAATATGGAATTGCAGACAACAAGGATTATATTTTTGGATACAATATTTGCAAACGATTAAAGAATTTTCCAATATCAAATTGAATTATAGCAATTCTAGATTCATGCGGTTATTAACATCGTATACGCTAGTTATGTGATTGCATTCATTTTTGATTTAAATAAGGAATTCCAATATTGTTGAGACATGGTATACCATTCTATGCCAACGTGCTGTTCAATGTGGTTATTTTAGGTACATTTGACGAAGGACACATCAAAAGAGTTTTAATGTGGGAGAAAGGAAAAATCTATAATGTGACCTTACGCCCTAGGCCAACTATTTTGTGGCGTCCTACGATATCTATTGAAATGGATATTTGAAAAAAATTATAAGGAATTTAAAATGTGTTTTAAGTAATAATAAAATATATTACATCAAATTGCTATCTCATCTTTAATTCATTGCCAATCCTATAAACCATTCCTCAACCATTGTTGTTCGAAGATCAATTTTAATTATTCTAAGTTTCAAAATACTCAAATTTTGCGCTCCTTGACTGGTCACCATAGATGCCTGCTTAGATTTGCCTATATGGTAGGGCCAACTCCTGTGAGTAAGGATATTAGTACACAAGAAGAATTAGTTCAAAGTACAGTCATTTGAAATTTTTATTATTAGTCTCGGGTTGAGGTATAGATGCGGAAAATTGTTTTATATACTACAATAGAATTGACCATTTGGGATTAATAAAAGTGATTCGAAGTACCAAAATATTTTAAATTAGTTTTATTGTAAGAATAAAATAAATTTTAATTATAAATAAATACATTATAGTATTTAGTTTTTTCTTTTATATTCAAACGCTAAAGTCAAGCTTTATAAATAATTCTCATAGGTCATTCTTTTGATCTATAAATAACAATTTTGATTTCATATACTAATAAATCATTAGAAAAAACTAGTAGAAAGTACTGGGTGCCCCATTTCAATTTTAGATTTTCATAAATGATATGATTTGGTCATTTATATGAAAGAACATTTACTAAATCTTGTTCGCAATCTACAATTTATTGGAATTAGGAACTGAAAATTATGTGTTGGAAATTGAAAAGGATCTTCTTTTGAAGAAGAACTGTATTAGAAGGTTTATTCATTACTAGACTTGAACTATTGGTTCGCTTTAATCGGTTTATTATAATTTGTCTTTAATACTTTATTTAAATGAAATATCCGGTATTATGTTCATTATTATATAAATCTTAAAAACTAGTTTTCATCTTACAGATTTCAAGTTTATCCAAGCGAATTTTGCACCATAGTGTAATGGCAGTAACAAAAGAAACAACATATTTCTTTCCAAAAATAAAATATATGAGAACACGTGAGTTAAATATATTAATAACTTTACCGAAAAAAAGGTTAGATCTTTTGTGACAAAACCACCTGAACCTTATTAGTAACCATTCAAGATAAGTCATATATAAAATTGATTTATTAAGAACAGATCCTTTCTTTTTGGTGTTATTTTATTTAACCTTTTTTTTTTTATAATCGAATTCTTTTTGATATAAAATCTGAAAGTTATTCTGACAGCTTGTAACAACTTCTCGTCATCATCCCCAACTCCCCAAGAAAAACAAACTTCCATATAATCCTGACACCAAATAAAACCCAATTTGAGTATTATTCTTATTGTCATATGCCAAACAATTTCATGAGATAAATTTTACTTAGTTCATGTACATACACTTTCTATTCGACTGAATTTAGTTTAGCCTGTCTTATTATTTTGATTGGTATTATATGGTCTGTTTTATTAAGAATATATTTTAACAAGTTGTACATAAGATTATTTGTGTGTCGAAACATTTTTTTGTGTTTAATCAAAATCATTATGTATTCTGTCTTTAAGAAAACAGATTTATTTGCTATCAACATAAATAATATCAAATTAGTTTCGATTACGATCATTTGATATATTAGACAATTACAAATATACACGCAAAAAATTTATTCATGAAAAATTGTATTTAAACATCATTATAAGATATTACCATTATCATTATCAGAAAATTGTACGCCTTTTGTTAATCCATATATCCTTCCATTAATTCATGAGAATTAAAGAATGTTGATCATCTTGATAATGTTTGGTTTTATGTATATGAATTGAAGATATTTAGTTAACATATAGAGAAATATTCTGGGATTAAGATAAATAATTTGAGACTTTTATGAAGTCATTGCTTGGTGGATTCAGAAAGACAAAAACATAGGATTAGAAGCCGAATCACAGTTATATGACAATTGTCTACTTGGTATTATAGAAGTTTGTAAGGTTTCGAAATAATTATCTTCATGAAAATATGACATTTTTAGATTGAAGCATTCCAGACCTAATAATAAATCAACAAAATTCTTGAATTTATTGATTGATTAACTTCGATTGTGTCGCTTTTCTAATGATATCAATAAAAAAGCAGCTTGTTTCTTAGTTCAATTTTATATAATAAAAAGAAGAGATTTTCCAAAAAAAAATTAAGAAATTGGAAATAATTACAAAAATGATTTAGTATTAAGCTTTTGATTTAGTAAAAAGAAAGTATGAAAATTTCGCCTGGAAAATAATATGAAATGACAATATGAGCGATGTTTGATTATCGATTTTATCAAAATTAATGAACAACAAAAAAATGCAATCTTTTATTATACTTGTTCTTGGTGAGAGAGAAAAAGAAAAAGTTCATTGATCTTAATATGAGAAAGAAAATTAAGAAAGTTTTCCGATGTTCTTTTCTTCTAAAGAAAAAAGAAATTTTTCTTTTTCGCTTTATATTTGTTTGGTGGTAGAAAATATTTAGATTTATGAGCACGTGCTAATGTCGGAAATTATTTGGATTAATTTTTCCATAAGCATTGTATACTTACATATATACTTAGAAGTTAATGATTTATTTTCTTTAAGATTTATAGCTTCATTTGAGACTTGAATGCAAAATAAGGGAATATATTTTATTTTTAGTTGTAATCAATCCCGGAAACAATTTAGAACTTTGGTAAAAATTTATGTTAAATGTGAGGAATTCAAGTTTTTCTTTAACTCTTGGTAAAATAAGGAATACCTTTATAAAGAACTTTGAGAGTATTCTGCTTTCAGGAGTTAAGATACTACTAAAAGTTTATCTCTTCTTATCGTATATACTCACATAGCTCCACTATATATTTTCTTCTTTAAAATGAACTCTTGTAAGGCTTAATAGGTTTGTATTTATTTTAACACAGTTCAGTTATTAAAACTAGTCAATAACTTAACAAATTTTCTATGTGTACGCTGCAATTTCAGAATGGAAAAGTAATTTTATTCACCTGTAATCTGGCAAAAGTTGTAAGCCTACAAATTCGAGCAAACTAGTTATATAATTTAAATAATATTACAAAATTTTTTTCAATTAAATTTTTATTAAATTGTAATATTTTCTTTTATAAATTCATTATAATAATATTTTCAGGAGTTTTTTAAGCATTACAGCATTTAGTACATTTACTTGAAGGAGCGTTTTGAAAATCTTTGAAAACAAGAAAAATTTTAACAAATTTGAAATGAATTTTCCAAATATGTACTTACTATCCATGTATTTACAATTATATAAATTCATTTCACATTCGCTGTTAAAGAATCGATAACAATGATCACTATGGCCACAAATTGGATGCGGCTCTCCAGGACAAATGCCTAAATTAGCACTTATTAAACTAAATAATACTAAAGTGTTTATTTTAGAATAAAAATATTATAATATAAAAATTTTTAATTCTTACTTGTACTTAAAAAAATAATAATTAATTTCATTTTGAATTAAAGAAGACGTTCAAATTAAGACTGATAAAAGTTATAAATTTTTCACTAGATTTATACAAAAATAAAGAAAGCTTTTCCCAAATGCGTCAAAAGCGCAACGAACTCCCATAATTGATATTTGTCATGTTTAAATATTAATTATTAATCAAGAAACAAAAAACAATTGCAATTGTATCAACAAATTTTTAAAATTTATATTCAAAATTTTATTTTCAGATATTTTATGATAGACTTTTAGGTAAATAAACTTTTAAGAAAATTTCAATGTGAATATCCTGCAAAAATTGATTAAAAATTATATTAAAATTATTTTTTTCTATAAAAGTAATGATGAGAAAATTTCTCATAATTTTTGATTTTCTTTATAAAATAATCAAATTTGATTTTCTTAACAAAATTTTGAGATATCATAACTTCTATTGTTTTTATTTTCTGGAATATTTCAAATTTGTTTCAAGAAAGTAATCAACTGGAATATTCTTCAGAAATGTTGTCTAAAAAGAAGGTATATTGTTATTTTAAATAGAATAACACATTTTACAATAATGTACCAATTGAACAATTCATTAATTCAGAGACGGATTTTTAGTTATTGTAAGATGTTCTTTTATGTATCATACTAAAACGAACCAAATACCTTATTCATGACAATCACCTTTCTAGTTACGAAAAGTAAGAAATGCCCATGCTCATGTCGCCTTCTTTATCACGTTTATGGTCACAAAACAGGAAGAAGGCTCATAATAAAAATAAAGGAAATCACAGTGACGAGAATTTATTATATTATATTACTTCCTTTCTTGTCGCTAATGATGGAATGTATAGAAGAAAACGATACATAAGGAGTCTACACGCGTTCAATGTTACATGCCAATGTTACTTGAATGACTCATATTTCAAGTAGCATTGATCATTTGGATGCTCTTCACTGCAATGTGGAGGCAATTTCCATCAATATTACTTGACGAAAATTTTCATCAATAATACTTGTCAAGTAACATTAAACGTGTGTAGGCTCCTTTAGAGCATATCTTGTTTTCCTATATCGTAGTCACAATCCAATTACAAGATTCCAGAAGCGGAATCGTCAACCTCGATTTGAACTAAATAGTATTGAAAAACCATAAAAGTGGTACGATGCCTTCGCTGGTTGCTTTTTAGTGCCATGCAAAACAAACATTTTTCTTTCTGGGTGTTTTGTGTAATTTTCCTAAATTCATTACTTTTTAAATTTCAAAAAAAATTAATAAATAATTCATATTCTTTATTTTAAAATTCATAATAATTTAATAAATACATTTTTTTTTGTGTTCACAAAGTAAAATTATAATTGATTGATTTATCTTCGAATTATACAACACAACATTTTGAGCAAAGTTTTGATTCGCATTGAATAAATTCTGTAAAAAAAAAGAAAAAATGAAAATTGATTAAGATTTGATCGAATTATTATTGTTATAAAAAAGCATGAGTTTTTATACTATCTTGACTGTAATAGTTGTGATATCCCATTGTATAGGCATCATGGAACCATCGTAAACATTTTCCATTATATGAACAAATTCTTTGATTTTGCCGTTGGAAATTTTCCCTTAATACATTCTCGTAGAATTCATTACTCATGTCCATCGAATCCCCTTCATTATTCATCATTTCTTCGGAATTAATTCCAAAAATAAAAACTTAATGAAAAATAAATCTTTAATTAATTTGTAAATTTTTTTTTTTTAAATCTTATTTTTATTACCAAATCCAATGAAAATAATGGTTGCTGATTTCATTTTGCTTGAGATTGAATAATTAACTTGAATTAAATTGATGGTGAAGTAGAAGATTTCAAGCCTTTTTATACTAAAAAAAAGATATAATTATCTATTTCTTGTTTTCTAAAGTAAACTTAATGCAATTCGAAAATATTTACTTTAAAAAGAATGTTATCCAAACAATTCAATTTTACTGTATAAACAGAACTTCTTTAAGATGTTCTAAATATTAATTGGTTTATGAAATAAAAATAATTTTGAATTAAAAAAGTGTTTATCATTTTAGTACCAAGATAAGAAAATACATAATAATTCATTAGAATTATAAATTTTAATAAAATTCCTCTAAAATAAAAAGGACATATGAAATATTTTCACTTAATTTCAGGGAAATTTATATATTTTTGTTAAACATTAAAAGCCTACACCCATTTATTACTCCTAAAAGATTTGGTCTAACGTTCTTCTATTTTATTATTTAATTAAGTGTATATTTAAAGCTTTTTATTCAGGTGCTTACTTTCAATTTGTAGTAAAAAAAAAAGGCTTAAAATTACATGCTAAGTTTAATTATTTTTCAAAAACGTATTATATACTTAAGCTTTTGTTGAAAACCCTAAATTTCAATCAACCAGAAAATAAGGACACATTAAATTTTCAACCAATTCAAAAGAAGGATCAATTAACACGATTTATTTGACATCATTAATCATGGCAATCAATTCAAATAGTCACAATGAATTTATTAGTTCGGTTTAATTTATTTAATTGTTAAGTATTATTTTAGGTAGCAGAACTATTTATCATGTTCATTTGGGTTTAAACCCATTTCAAGCGTTAAGAATTCTATTCGAATATTTAGAAATTTTAATATTATATGATTTTTATGATGATTTGAGAAATTTAACATTTAATATTTTAACATAGTTCACGTGTTTTCCTGATATTAAGTAGGATAAAATTTTTCATACCAGAATTATTAAGCAAATAAAATGATTACACAAATATTGCATTATAAAATAATCTAGATTTTATTATAAATTAAAAAATACAAAATTTTAATTCTAAGATAAATAAAATATCTCTTATCATATCACAGATATAATTTTTAATGACCTAACTTTTTTCATATAAAAACCATTGGAAGCCGTTCAACATTAAACAGTTTCATCTGAAATCATAAAATGAAATTCTCGGCTTTATTCATCGTTTTCTTAGGTAATTCAAATTAATTATTAATTATTTGATAAAATTGTTTTTTTCTTAAGCATTTGTGGTCGTCGTAATCGCTCAGGATGCGCAGGATCAGCAACAACATTGTAAAACAAATTGTTCTAACGAATATCAACCAATTTGCGCTCAGAATGGAAAATGTTCACGTTGGTTTAATAATTTGTGTGCAATGAAAAAGTATAATTGTTTACACAAGGATGGTAAATTTTCTTTATTTAATAAATTAAAATAAGAATTCAGTAAGTTTTTATTTTAGATTTTAACAAATGTGACAACAAAATGTGTAAAAAATGTTGTAAAATGGTTGATTATTTATATTAAAAGAAAACCAAAGTTAATGAAAATAAATATTTATTCAAGATAAATTAAATTTTGCATTTTTTATTATATATATTTTTTATTATATATATTTTTATTATATTTATAATAATTTAGGAGAAATATTTGAAGCAAATATATGAACTTAATAAGGCGTGAAGGAAATAACAAATTTATTTGAATCTAACTAAAAGGAATGTATCTTCTTCTAGGTTGGTAGGTAGATAGGTAGATAGGGTAGGGGTACTGCGTACAACACCAGGCACCTTATGGGCCCATTGTGATTCCTACGAGACCAAGAGTTACCATATTGGGAAACCTATTCCTCTTCAAAGCATTTAATTTTCCTGCAAATTTCATTATACTGCTCATGTCAGTCGCTTGAAGCATCCCTAAATTCCCAAAGAAATGGTTGCCCAAAAAGTTGTTTGCACCCATCCCAGTCTTTTAGCATGCTTCATTAACAGACAATGTCCCGTTAATATTCCAACGATTATTCGTAGATGATTCCTATTCCAGTCTATTATGAGAATCGACTTCTTCTGATTCAGTTTCGGCCACAAACTTTTTGACACTACGTGCCCACTAAGATTGATTGTGTTTGCTTCCCTGAGAATTTTATCCTTGCTACGTGCTTTATACGCAGAGAGGGAAGGCAGTATGTCAATGATTTCGTTTTCTGAACCGTCTGCTCCTTCCTGTGCCTTCATTTAACTAAAAACTAATTTCAAATTTGAATTTAAAAATGTTAAATAATTTCTTGTTTGTAAAATCAAAAATGCAGAGTCCTTTCGGTAGGATAACCAATTCAGGATATCTTTTGGTTAATCACTTGTTATTATTGTGAAAGCTTTTACTATTAATGCTACCCGAGTCAAAGATTTCCTCATTCTGAAAATTTATTTCCATTTTAAGAGTTCTTTTTTCTCTGGGAAATACAGGACTATGAGACTCATGTTTTAAAAAAAAAAAGTTCCGTACAAACATTTCGTGTAATTTTCACCACTTTTTTCTCTTTATTAGAACCATCTACAAAAATTGAAATTTCAAAAGCCTTGTTACAATATTGTTATAATAAAATATCCAACTTTTCTACGAAGGTTAACCAATTTTTGTCAATTTGTTCATTCTAATTTTGGTGCTCAGTATTTTAATATAACTAAATAATTATACTATCGATCCACTCATATCTATATTCTATAATATATCTTTGTTTTTCTCAAATATCTGAATATCTAAAATTCTGATTATTCATTCATTTTAAAAGATTCTTTGTTAGTTCGAAAAGCTTTTAGCGAAAAATTAATTTTTGATAAAAGAGGATCTTGGGCGCACTTTAAAAATAAAAATAAATTAAAAACAAATAATTGAAATGTCACGAAAAATCGATTTTATTCATAAATCAATACATTTCTTTCAATTTGCAAACATTTCAATTACATTTTGATAAATCAAATTCTTGCATGAAATCTAAAAGCAAATATAAAAATATAAAAACTTTTTAGTATTAAATATAAAAAGAACTAACCATTTCCTGGATTTTGGCAATTTTCAGTTAACATCAAGCAATAGTTTGGGAACATTTTATAAATTTGCCCGTTAAAACCACAAACTTGTACTCCATCACTTTGACATCTCGGGCAACCTTGATTTTGAGCTTCCGATATCAAAATTAAAGCTTAAACAAAAAACATTAACAAACACATTATTAAAAATTAATTTGAATATTTATTAGAAATTGTTACTTGCAAAAAGCATGAAAAACGCGAAAAATTTCATAATGAAAATAATCTGTTCGAATTGAAGTTTAAATTTGAACTAATTTTATTTGTTGACATTTTCCGTAATTTTATAGAAAAATCTATTAATTAATTAATATACGTGAATAATACAAAAAAATATACCGTATAGTAAAATCGTTCAACTTTCTTATACATAATTTTCTGGGTTTTAATTTTTCTATAAATTTCAGATGTAGAACATAGATCAAGGAGTACAAAGAATAAGCCATTGTGCATCCCGGCCATTTCAAACATTTTTTTTCGTCAGGTATTAGGTGCCTTGTTTTCATTTCCTTACTTTATGTAAAACACACTATAGCGCATGATTCCAATAACTTGTGTGCTTTTTATATAAGTTCAAAATATAAACCTCAAAGGATAAACTATTATAAAATGGAACTTTATTGTAAAAAGCTATGATGTTTGGCGCAAATCGTATCGAATTTCACGATTAGGTTCTAGGAGTGTGAAATTAAGACTGACTGCACTACTCGTTTGCTGTTATTACTTTTGGAGTTCTGCGATCCTAACTATATACATGGCACTGGCTTTGGTTCATGAAATATAACCAATATCTACTTATTAGAATTTTATCTGAACAGGAAAATATATAAAATATTGTTAGAACCAAAAAAAAATTATTTCGGGATTCTATCCATTAAACATGTTTAAAAAACCTCTCAAATACATGCAACCAGAATTTATCAAGAAAGTACTGAATTTAAATTTCTCTTAAAAATTTATTTCTGTTCAGAACAGAGATATTATAATATTATAATGTACTTATAAGAAAGTATATGACTAACTTTTCACAAACCGTAAATAAACAAGTTTTTTGGGTTTAGTACGGATATTCAATAGAGTAGATCATTATCGGGTTCATTATTTAATTAAATTCTGGTTCTACCAAACTGAACAAATAAAAATTGAAAATAAATGTTAAAATTGCAAGCGAATTAAGTAATTTAGTTGTTAATCAGGTTTAAATATAGTATTAATGTGGTTAAATTTTTTAACTGCTTCAATTTGGATGTTTGATGTTTTCTTTGGTTCTACTAAAATTTTTGGGACGATTACAGTGCTGCAAAGTACGGTTTCTTTTTAATCGTATTTTTAGAAAAGACTGTAAATACATGCATTTTTATATCACACAAATACTATTAATAAGATTGTGTCTGCAGACAGAATCCAACTTAGAAACTCACTTTATTGCATGCTTTTTGATTGTACCTAACAGATCAATAAATTTCAATCAATTTTTGTACATCAATATTTAAAATAAATTAGGGCTCGCACTGTTAGGGTACGGCAACTTTCAATTTAGTTAAAAATTCCAAATATAATTCTAATACATATGCTGATAAATTCCGCATGAAGAAGTTGAACACCTAAATGCACAATTTGGATGATAAAGATTTGGAAAAATAATCATTTTAATTTTGAAAAATTCGAAATGATTACAATCTTATTTGGATTCATTTTACGTTTTACAAGAAAAAACCAAAAAAAATAAATAAGTAAGTTATTAAGCATAGTCGGTTTTATTAATATATTTTGAAAATCAATCTTAGTCGACATCTTCGGATTCTTTTATTGAAGAATAATAATCGGTCTCACAATCCTCAGGCTCCTCCTCAGGCCAAACATATTCTGGATATTCTTCATCGTCAATATAAGCAGTGTCCTCGATTTCATATTCCTTTTGATAAGGTGTTACTTCTTCGTTATCTACATATCCATATTTATTTAGTGGATTTGCCAAAGAACTTGCAACTGAATTTTGAGAAATTTAAAAAACAAAAAATTAAGAATTCTGAATTGTTTTTAATGAAAATACTTACTAATAAAAATAAAAAAAATTCCGAATATTATTAAAAATTTCATTTTAATTCGAAATGTTAACTACTTTTGATTAAATATTAAGAAAATTCATTCTTTTATTGTTATTTAATGACCTTTCTCGTAAATGGAAATTTAGGCCATTTACTTTTGAAATGAATTGAACACAAGGAAATTTTAAATACGTGCTTTTCAATGGATTTATTTTTATATTTAAATATTGTAAATATACATGTTGGAATAACCCAGATTTGAATAGAAAGATGGCAGATTTAATTACATTGCACTTATTCTGATAATTAAGATATGAAAATTTATAATTGCATTTTTTTCTTGCATAATTTCAAAATAAAAGCGTTCACTGTTTCGGTGAAATTAAATTAAATGTGATCAAAGCTATGAACTAATATTAAATAACAATAAATCAAGTTGCAGGTTGGAGATATTTTTATTAAATATGTAATTTTGAAAGAATTTATACGTATTTCATTAAATTTTTATAAATCTTGAATTTACAAAAAATATAACCAAAAAATTGAATTAAAAAAGATTTGAAATACTGTCAGAACCATTTGAAATAAAATTGCATACACTCCCTGAGTGTGAATACTTTCGGTTTTTCTAATCCTTCGTCTTTTACATATCCGTATCTATACGAACGGGAGTAAAAAGCCGGGACCTGTACAATACTTGTATCTCTGCAATTAGAAAAGTTCTAAACAAACATATAAAATTTTAGCGTTGTCGGGTGATATATACCGCTGTAAAGAATTTAGTTTCTAAAAAAAAATTATAAAACTAGGAGTTCTGTTATTAAATTTAGCATAAAATCAAGTCTGTGTATTGAATCATTCACGGTATTCACCTGCTTTCCAAACTTTAGTTACACCACTGTGAAATTGAGAAAATACTTTCTTTGTTAACAAATATTTTAGAGTGATGTAACGTCTTAATTTAAGAAAATGGAAATTTCTACAATTCCATTCTTTTAATTAAAAGAATAACTTTGTAGCCTTACAAAAGTTCAGACATTCAGTCAATAAAAAAAATATTCAGATTTTAGTGTCTAGGACACTTAATTTAAAATAAAATCGATATCCTTTTCTTTAGAAAAAAAACTCTTTTCTTGGAAAGATAATTGGCATTTCAAGCTTAAATGTATGGAGGAGCACTTCTTATATAAAAGTTCCGAAAATTGTTTATATCCATCAAACTGAAGCTAATGATGAACGCAATCAAAATGATGTTTTTCGCAATCGTATCCGTATTTCGGATATTAGGTAATTAAAATAATTTAAAAAGTTCTTATTTAAATAATTTAAATTTTTTGATTTTTAATACAAATAAAATAAATATGAAAATATGTTTTTGATAACAAAAAAACTTTTCCTGAATATAAATCCTGTATCCATTTCCCAATTGCATAGCTATAGATGTGCATTGTAAACTAAAATAATAAAGTTTGCTCTTGTTTTCTATTATAGTATGCCATCCATATTCTATATGGTATATCTCCCAAAAGAACTATGAAAATAAATACAGAAAAAGCTTTTTAATAGTAGAATTTATGAAATCTCATCTATACAGTACACTTCGGTTATCAAAACCACTCAAGATCCTTCTGTCATTTCAACATAAAGGAATTTTTTGGACAAGGTTCTAATTAAATTGGTATGTCATATGGTAGATAATACCAGACGATGTATTAGTTTTATCACTAAGTGTGTAATAAATCGAAATAATCATTGTAGAAAGGTTTTAAGGGTAGAGGTTGTGTAGAGAATCAAAAGTTATATCGATTTATGCATGTCCGTCCGTTCATTCATCCGAAAACGAGATAATTCAAAAACGCGACATCCGATTTTGATGAAATTTATAATGTGAGTTGGTTAGTCCATAACTCGATTTCGTATAGCATTTCAGCAAAGTCGACGGAGGTGGAGCGAAGTTATTAAGCAAAAATCAGGTTGACCAGAACGTTTTAACGTTTTTTTGACTGATAATAGGCAATCCATAATTTTTCTGTCGCAGTTTAAGGACTATCTATTCACTGTGTTTTGAGTGAAGCAGAGTGTTCTAAACGAGGCCCAAATAGAATTTGAAGGAAACAAGAAACTGAGGCGTTTTACTATCAAATATGCAATAAAAATGCGTTTATGTTCAAATGTGCAAAAATATTCAAAATAAAACTTAGGGAAAAGATTTTTCAAATAAGAAAAATTTTAAAGCAGAAAATATATGCATTTGCTTACAATTCCGGCCTCTAGTCGTAATATATGAAGATGAGAGTTTTATCTTATTAAAATATTGTTAAAGAGATTATATTAATCAGTTAAAAAACTCGTACACATTTCAAAAGTTAAGTAAATTCCAAATAAAACAATTCTCATTTTAGTTCTGTTTCATTTATTTAACTGGAAAACAGGATAAAAACAACATTACATATCTTCACACATACCCTGCCCCAGAACTTCGTATCCTGAAATTATTCAAAAATAGTTAACTTCTCATTTGATTAATTTTATAAATTTACTAGTATTATTTTTGCAATTACTTAATGCCACTTCGCAGATATTATCAAACGTTTGATTGTGAGTTTCATCGTATGCACAAATTGGGCTATAAATTTCCGGGCATTGGCGACAAACTTTTTGACCATTAATTAATTCGTATGAAATTAAAACTGAAAAATAAATACACTTCATTAGATATTAGTTGCATGAAATGTTTTATAATATATTTTTACCTGAAAGCGTCAGTAAGAAGATAACTCCAGATTTCATTTCGTTCAAATACAAATTTTCAATGCGCTTTAAATGAGAACCAAATCGATTTTCTAATCAAAAATTGATTGTAATTCAAGTTTTATATAAAATATGTTATATAATCAAAAGATTACCGGAAATTGGATTATTCTTGAAAGATTTAATCGTTATAACTTCATTAATAAAGAATGGAAAATTTTTAATAATTATAATTACAAAATATAAAAACTAATTGTTTGTTTAATTTGGCAGAAAACAATTTAAATTCATATGGTGTCCACTAAAAAAATAAATGTATTCTAAATATGTACTTAATTTTATTAACAAATTGATGAATTAGTAAATAATTATGTTTCTTGATTGAAATGACATTCGGAAACTTATATTTGAATTTGAAAAAAAAAAAGAAATTTCAATGAGACCATAAACTATTTTTAGAATTTCTATTCTATTGCGCAGATTCATATGGATTTGAATGGATTAAAAAAAACATACATTAACGTAAAATCGGCCTATAGCTGATGCCCTATGGTAGAAATTGGACTCGTAGTTAACAAATCTCATTTAGCACTTGCTTTAGCAATGAAGCAGAACATGTTTTGCTTCAGTGCAAATTGAAAATTATGAGTTTATGATCCATGCCATAGATGTCAATTTAAACTCGTTTTGTGTGGTCACAAGGACGCATCCAATTTAATACCTTCATAGCTTTATCATGTCTTTAGACAACCACATCACAAGTACAAAATATATTGGAATCATTTTCTTTTAAATATGTATTTCTCCGAGTCAATATGTTCTTAAAAATTCTTTATTGAAGGTAAAATGTTGCAAATCTGCCTATGGATCAATTCTTTATTGTAAGGTTTCGTAAAGCAACTTACCTTTTACACGTCAAAGTCTAGTATTAAATTATGTAGGTTTATGTCTATGAGTGATGTAATTTTCTTAATATCCAAGTTTGTTCAGATATTGGTTATGATCTAAGATTCTTTCTGCAAGACTGGAATAGGGTTTTAGGAACCACCTTGTGTGTAATCTTACTATTGGTATAATCAAATTAATTTTTTCAGGGTGTTTCTTTTGGTTTTTGGGTCAAAGTGAGAATGAGGAGCCTCAATCTTAAGTTGTCTTGAATTATTGTACATATTTTTATCCTATTCTATTTCTTTAGTTATTCTTGATTTACTTTATAGTAGCATGCTATACCTAATTCTTGTTTCCTCGATTCATTGTTGATATAAATTGAATTAATCTAATTCTAGTAGAACTTGTATAAGGGTAAAAACTTCTTCTTTGTGTTTTTGGTCTTTAAATAAACAAATCTGTACAGCCCTTACAACTATTATCTTCTCTGGATATTGAAAAAATGTCTTCGATTTAGGAAATATGTATGAGTTTTTTCATTTTATTAAGCCATAATGAAATTAATTCTAAAATTTATTTCTTACTTTTAAAATAAACACTCTTAATTTTTATAGAAAATATTTTTATTCAAATCAAAAATACATTTATATTATTTCAACAAGCGCAATTGCGAACAATTTCGAATTCTATAATATAGAAAAGTATTTAAGAAAATATTTTAATAAATATATTAATATTTTAACTTTACCTGATCTGTGTTTGCAATTTTCCATCAGAACAAAGCAATTGTTTGAAAATGTTTTACATTCTGGAACATCACAGCTATAGTCACAAGCACAAACTGGACGGAAAATTTCGGGACATGCACCAGGACAATCATCGACAGGTATTCCTTCTACCATCGCTATTATCAAAACTTATTAAAGAGGATTTTTATTATTAAATTTAATTTTATTTTATCTTATTTTAATACCTGCTACAAAAGTAATTATACGAAATGACATTTTTCAGATTAAATTTAAGATTTGTTTTCACTTCAAGTCAAATTAATACTTTTAAGGATCTAGAAAAAAATCACCGTTTATATAGTCACTTAATTATTATGATTTCAATGCGATTATTTAATGAGAATTTCATTGACCTAATAAACTAATTTAAAAACCCGATTAATTAAGTTTTTCATGAAGAACAATTGAACAGATTTTTAATTTTCTGGTCCAAAAAATTTATACAAAAAAAGATTTTCATAATCAAAACATTTTATTCAATTAAATTGTGCAAATAAAAATATTAACAATAAATTTTGTGTTAATTTCTATATAAATAAAAATTGATTATTAAAATTTTGAAAATCAATAAATTTAATCAGAAGTTCGGTAAACAAATTTTCGTGAGCATAATTTCACATTCGCTTAATAGAAACCGTTTTCGCTGAGCGTGTGTGGCAGCTATACTATACACATTCACCCTCAAAAATTATTTGAAAACCTAAATAAAATAAAATTTAGAATTTAGTCAAATTTTAATATATAATTAATGATTAAAATATACTTGTATCATTTATACAATTGTGTTGTCTCAAAATGCAATCATTGCTGAAGGTTCTTCTCACTTCGCCTTGACCGGCACAAACTGGTTTAAAAAAAGCTGTACAAACAGGACATTCTTCCGGAGATCTTGCAGAACTTACACCAATTAAGGCTGAAATAAAATTGTCATTTGATTATTTTTAAATATAAACTTCCCATTGAAATACTTTACCTACTACCAAAAGTACAACCGCAGTGAATTTCATTTGATAATAGAAATTATTCCAAAGGTTTTCAAGCAAGAAAAGTTAGTTACAATATATTTTTGTTTGAAAAATTGCGACCTTATATAGCTGAAAAGTTTTTAATTTTTATTCCAGTGGAGGGTTATGCTTAAGTTTTCTTAGGGCGCTTAAACATGAACTCATTATTAGAAACGTTGCTAATATTATTTGTATTCGAGACGTCCCTTTCAACTCTTGGCGTTAAAGGCCGGTGCAATAGATGCATGGACATAGGACTTAGGACCAGGATGACCCAGAAATGGAACTGACAAATCAAATTTCTAATTTAAATAAATTGAAAAAAAGAAAATTCAAAACAAAAAAGTGTGAAATGATTTAGTGGTTTAAATTCTGTTTTTGAATTTTCACAATTATTTATTTTTCTTTGCCTACAATATCGTATTTGTTTTATAATTATATTTCGTAAAAAGAAAATTTAGTGACTCAAAAATAGCACCTTGTACGGGGCACATGAAAAGGTAGTAAATGCGCTGATCTCACATGTTATATCTATATGTTGGCCCGATTAAATCTAGCAGGTATTATCTCATACCACCAAATAGACACGACTTAAAACTATGAATTCTTGAAAACTGTATTGAATTTATTGAAATAGACCCCTACCATGTAATCCACTGGCCTACAGAAATATTTAATTAAAATTCTCAACGATAATTCGAGAAAAACGTTTATTGGTTAAAAAAAACATTTGATTTCGCTTTTTTTGAATAGAAAAACTACTTTAAATAAAAAACAGCTTTTTGTTAGGCATTTATTGGAAAAAATATTTACTTTGAAAAAATTATTATTCAAGTACGATAATGGAATTATTGTACAATGTAGAAACTCTCGGGAAAGAACCTTATAGCCCGATTAATTTGTTACAAAAAATCACCTGAAAAAATAAAATTATAATTCACAAATAATAACAATCGAATATTTGTAATGACTTCAGAATTTCGAGTATGAATGAGTTATTAAAATATTCATATTCTGTAGAAAAATACATTAACCATCGTAAACTTTTTTCTGCAATAACAAACTAAAGAGCATATTTGTCCAAGTGCCTGCCACATTTGGTTCGTGTTCTAATTTATTGTGTCCCAGAAGAACCATTATGATATTTAAAAGAGAAGTTGTTTATGAGGAAATTCACTTGAAACTAGATAATCTGACTTTACTTTCAGGTGCGTAAATTTAAAACATCAAAACCAAAGTTGTAATTTTTCCCAGTATAGTGGCAGAATTGGAAAGCTTAAAAACGAATTTAACCGACACTTTTTAAATTGCAGCAAGAACATTTTTCTTCTTACACTGGAATTGACGTCGAAACCCTAAAAATATATTCATATTTAGATTTAATTGATTGAAACTTTTCGTACGAATACTTTAAGAATTTCTGAAAAGAAATGAGTTGTCAATTCGAAACTACTGGAAATTTCAAAAAGTTGGCCATGTACTATCATTTTTAAAAGTCATTCAAATTTCAAGTTTTTTCTATATTTCTTTTTGAAGAAAAATGAAAATGTATATATACTAAAATTGAGACTAAAGAGGTAAAAAATCATATTGAAAAAGTTCTAATCAGATACTTAAAGAATTCTGAATACCTATGATAGAAAGTACCACGGGAAAGTTCGTTTTAAAAAAGAGTTGTAGATTAAATTTCCTTTCCTCCGATTGGAAAAATCATTCAGATCGATGGCATTTCTTTTATAACAGAAAAGTTTTGAATTAAAGTTTGAAAATAACGCAAGAAATCAATACACATTTAATAACGATCAAAGCTTCTATTTTGGATAATTTTATGGAACATATCTCTTCATAATTTTAATGATTTATACTTTTCTAGCAAAATTCTTGTACTTATTTTGTAAGAAATTGATTGCCTCTAATATTTGGAATAGTGCAAATCGATTGAAGAGATAAAAACTAAGGAATAATTAAATTCTGTCGAAGCCGATAGCATCTTTCTGTGGAACTATTTTACTAATATAGCGGCATAGTGCAATTAACTACAGTTATACACTTAGATGAACTTCAAAATTCTAGAGAAATTTTGAAATATCCTTTAGAAGACAAAATCCCAACACATACATTTTAAAAGTAAGTTTCAGAATCTAAAAGTTTTTATTAATATATATATATCATACACAATAATTTAAAAATTTATTTTGTCATCTTGTCTAATCTTCATTATCAATATGATAGTAAAAATTGTGCAAATCATCGTCTGGATCCATGTCGTCTATGAAAAAGTCTCCAAGAGTATTAATATTTGTAATTTTTAATTCTTCAAAAGGTAGCTCCGGCTGCCATCCATCCTCTAGATAATCCTCTAAACAAAGTGAGTCAAAATCCGCTCCAGCATTATTACCATTTTCTTTATCATTTGTGGATCGTTTTCCTCTCTTAGCGATATGACTAAATAGTTCGGGTGCATTATGATATACCGGCTTTTCAAGTAAAGGGCGGGCTGTTAATGTTATATAGTTCCATGCTGTATCCATTAATTGTCGCGTAGCATGTTCATAATTAATTGATAATCTTATAATAATTTTATTATGAATATCGTGTGATATCAAAAACATTTTTCCAGATACATTTAACCGTAACATTAATTCTTTTGTTAGTTGACTGGAATTATAATCCGGACTATCTTTGAATCGAAAACATACTAATCCGAACTGAACTTTATTCATTAATACAAACATATCACTTTGTTCTATTTTGCTTGCCATATAATGTGCTAGTTCTATGTGGTTTCGTAAATGTTGTAAAAGACGATTTCTTCCATACCAACGCAATGTGAACCACAATCGTAACGAACGCATACGATGTGTAAAAGATATATCATGATTACATAAATCCATGTTACTTGATGGAGCATTCGCATAATATCCTCGATTGAATGATAAACCGCTTTGAAATAATTTTCTTGAACGAACCCATAGACAAGATCCATCTAATGCTGTTAGTAACCATTTGTATGGATTTGTCACAAGCGAATCGATATTTAAATCGGTTATTTTTATTGGAAATTCCGGCAACATCAATGCTGGACCACCGTAAGCTGCATCGATATGATACCAAAAATTATATTTTTCACGTAATCCTGCAATTTCTAGAATTTCGTCAATTGCAGCTGTTCCAGTTGTACCTAGTGATGCGACAACAAAAAATGGAAGCAAACCAAGTTGGACGTCCTTTTTTATAGCAGTTTCTAAAGCAACTTGAGTCATTGCATCATCTTCATTTATATCAATCAAACGTATCTGTACCATACATAACATAGCTGCTTTCTCAGCACAAGAATGTGCTTGAGCTGAACAGTATGCAACTAATCTATTAAGATTCGTCATTGCAAATTCATCAGTTCCAGCAATTTGACGTAATTTGTTATTTCTTGCTGCTAACATACAATTAAAAACACCTTCTGAAGCTGAATTTTGAAAAAATCCACCACCTTCATGTTTCGAATCTTCATACAATAAACTTCTTGGTAAATTCATTAATCTCCCATACATATCACATACGAAAAATTCCAATTCTGTAAGTGCAGGATTTGATGCCCATGAATAACCGATAGCTCCAAGACCGGTCATAAGCATTTCGGCCAAAACTGATGGATAACCATGTCCACATGGAAAATATGCATAAAAATGTGGATGTCCCCAATGTGTTAAATGTGGTATAATAACACGTTCAACATCTCGAAGTAGGTCATGATAATCACAACCCAATTCTGGAGGCTCTTTTTGTACTAAGCTTTCTAAAAATCCAGGCTTTACGTGCGGAGCAACACGACGATATCCAACAGTTTCAAAATATTTTGTGATTATACTAGTCACATCTGCTACTGCACCACGAAAATCATCAGAAGAAATCATTTTTAAAATTTTATTTAAAATTTAGATATAAAATTTTCTTAATTTGGATTTTTCCAATAAACCTTCACCCAAAATATCTGGAACTAATGAAATAAAAATTATTTTCGTAGCCTACCTTATGACTTTTTATTTAAATAAAAAGGTGGCTACATTTTCTAATTAACAAATTTCCACAGTAGTTTGTCTAAATCTGTTTACTTCAGGTCGACACTCAATGTGGGTGCAAGAAAAAACTGTAACTAGTTATCGCGCCATGTTGGCAGAAGATTTTAATTTTTAAGCTGTGAAATTAATTTAGAATTGTAAACAAATATTTTTTTGCTTATTTCACTCAAACGGAAAATAATGTGTAATTAATTAACAAAAAAAAAAAAAAAATAGCAAAACAATTACCAGCGCTAGAATGGAAAATTTTCAATGCAATGAACATTCGCCACGTCCATAAAAACATCCATAATCTGCGTGGAGTTTTACGTACAATACGATGTATAACAAGTATGTAATTAAAAATTGCAAATCCTTTCCAAATATTCAATCAATTTATAGCCTAGATACGTTCCGGCCGCAAAGCGAAAACCGAATCAATTATTTTGTGTAGCAGTGCTGCCTAAAAGGAGAAGCTGAAACTAAACAGAAGCTCGCTTACAGTATGCATAGCATTTTTTTTGGGAAATTTTGGGGCTCATAAATCGAAAAAGTGGCATAATTAAAAAAGCCTGTTATAGCGAATTGTCGTATAAATAGCGGACGTATAATGAGGTGTAGGTGTACTAATCAATTAATCATTTATTTTATTCATGTGTACCTCTGTATCTGTACGTCTGTGGTAAAATTTCAGCGGAAATCCTGAACCGGAAGTTTATTGCACGATAACTCCAGAATGGCTTACTCAATTTTGTTCAAATTTGGTACAAATTCAGGTTATAATGATTAATAGATTCGACAATATCTAAGAAAGTTAATTTTGATTTGAATACTAATTATTTTAATTCCAAATTCTGAAAACGTGTTTCTTATTTATATGTCATTAAAAATTAAATTGTTAATAAAAAAGGACGAATTTTTGATTTGAATTTGAATGAAAATATAAAATGAGAAAATGCGAGGCTTGTTTTTGATTTAATTTCCGGCATGAACCATGAAAATCTTTATATACGAATTTAAATCAAGAGCCTTTAAAAAAATCCATCCTAAACTTTTTAGAGTATGGATATTTTCCGATATGAAAAGATAATACATTTTTATCTTTAATATAAAATTTGTATATCCTAAAGAAAATCAATAAATTGAAATTTAAATATTAAAAAAAAAGAAAAAAATTAATTCGAAACAAAATTTTTGTATGAATAATCTGAAAAGGGTTCATCATGAAGGATTAAAATCTTCTCTAGTTCCTACTAAAAATGACTTTAATCTGACAGAAATGAAAAAAAAAACGAAAAATTTTTAAATTTATATAAGCGTGTAATTAAAACATAATTTATTATATTAAATAATAAAATTCCATTAAGTTTTGGAAGTAAATGTTGTATTATAAATATTCCGCTATACTTTTGTTAAATTTGGCTATTTGAAGAAAGAATTCTTCTACCCAATTATAAATCTAAGAAGATTACGAACATTTTTATACTATATACAAAAATTTTCTAGATGAACGTTTTCTAGGCGAAAGAAACAAAAGTTAGCCACAATTTATTGTTTATTCCTTTTTTTTCTTCAAAGAAAAACATAAGAAAAATTCTTCACAAAAAATGGCAAAGTATCAAAAATGTTATCTCGTCAAAGTTTTCATCTGTTTTCACTTTCCCTGTATTCCATGAATATGCTTATATAATTTTAAGCTTACCTTAATATTATTGTGGATAGCAGATGTTTAACAATTTTCAGTTGACTTTTAATTGAATTCCTGAATTCCTTTAATTCATTCATATAATACTTGGCACAATTGTGAAGAATGGCCAAGAATTTTTATATAATATCTCAAAGTTACCAAAGTTAAGTGTTTAAACGGTTGCAACATCGTTTTGAAATAGTGACTTCAAATTCGTTGAGAGTCCGTTGTGAAGCAGTGTCAGAAACCTAAAACTTTTCAGTCAAATTAGCGAAACTAGTTAGTTTCACATGAAACCCTAATTCGTTTCGATGAATTTGAAGATATACTTAAAATTATCTAAGTGATAGAAGAGTTAAAATTGCATGTTTTAAAAGAGTTTCTTTGAGACCAAGAAGCATCATTGCAACATTTTTCTAGACTAACATGTATCAAATTGGTTGCGTTATGACGTTTTTGTCAGGTGCCATTGTAATGAATTATGGAAAGTTTTTTAATAAACTTTTCAGTCACTTAAAAGTTGCATTTCTGAAAGTTTCTTCGCAAATTCAGATTCATTTTTCTACTTTGGATGTAGTAAGTATAAAGAAAGAAAGATTAGATTTTTTTTTGGTTTTTATTTTAAAAGATTACCAGTCAACTTTAAGACAACAATCTAATCCGCTCATTAAAACCATTTTCACATGTCAGTGGTTTAATTTTTTTTTTTGTTTCATCTTATTTTGGTGGATGTTCTCCATCCGGACATTTCCTGACAAAAGGAAATATACTATAAGTGGTACGATTTTTGATGAAGAATGGAATAGTATCATTCGAAGGACTCATTATTCATGTTGATTTATTCTGGGTTCGTTTATGTTTTTTTGACCTTATTTTATGAATAATATTTTATTTTATTTATTCTTTTGAGAATCCACTCATCCTTTTTGCGAGATTTGTGTGATTGTCAGAAAGCTTATTACATATTTTTCTTTTTGTTTTTCATATTTTCGCCTTTAGATATTTCCTTTGATTTTAAACAGAATCTTATCAATTTCTTCTGGTGTTTATATTCAATTTAAGAAAAAAATATTTTATGTTGATTTCTTTTTTTTATTTACACTCGAATAAGATAAGATTAGTGAGAGCCAGCTTTCACAATAAAGTTATTATATAGAATAATTTTAAGGAATGCTGGCGTGAAAATCAAATTATATATTTTTAAAAGAATTCTTTTATTATTCAAGATATAAAATTTTCGTTTTCGTGGTCGATCTTATTGTTGAACCAACAAGAGAATTGTATTATATACAAATGAACAATTTTTAAACCGATTTAATGGTTTCTTTTTTCTTTGGTACAGGTTTATAGCTTTCAAATTTTTGCAATCAGAAAACATTTTTCTTTTGTTTTGTTATCTTTGAAGGATTGTTTCCTTAATGAAGTCTATAAGGGCGTATTTTTTAGTATATAAAAAAGAATATTTGGTTTAATCTTAAATTTCCAAGGATATATCCTTGGAAGAGAGATTAACGTGTAAAAATTTCGAAGAAAAATTTTCCTTTGAAGATTTAACAATTAATAATTATGAAAAGGGTTAAGAATCAAAAATTAAGATTTTTTAGACAGATTTTTAGAATACGTATAAAAGAAAGAATATCCTAGGATGTGTGTAATTCGATAAATTACGGGCTATTGCATCAGAGTAATTTATTTGTTTGGTAATTTTAATTTTTATTAATTTTTTGAACATACTTCGTATCTTTTCACCTGACTTGATCAAGTTCAAATTGTGGCTTGACAATTATTTAAATTCGAAGGCTTCAAATCAAATATCCATTTAATTAACGTAGAAAATGTATAAACTTCATCCTTCTACATCATCGTCGTTTTTATATTAGTTATTGCTGAGCAACAGTAATATAGAGAAATTATTTTGCCGCGAAAATCCTCATATATCCTTTCAAATAGTCTATATATACAAATTGTGCTAAACAACTATCGTTAAAGTTATTTAAAAATGTCCTGAAAACATGGCAATTATTATATTTTATTGTTTCATACTAAGCTTTTTCATATTAATGAATACTCTAGAATTTTAAGCACGTTTCTATATCGCAAACATACACTAATTCCTTTCTTTTGTAATTACGCTTTTAGAACTTTTAATGTTCATTAGGAAATTTCGTAAAAATGTTGATAATATTCTCATATTCAAATTGTTATTATTATATCCTTGTTGGGTTCTAGTTGGTGCGTTTAAAAACTTTCTAACAACAATAATAACGTGTATCCATTAAAGTATCTTTTATAGCTTCATTAAATCTTAAAATGTCATTTGTAGATTCTAATAATTTGTTAAAAACTGCAATAATAATATTCTTAATGTCGACTATATATTAGAGTATAATGTTATCCCATGGATACCATGTTATTTTGTCATTTGGTTGTTGTGCACATTTTCTATAAACTATTATTAGATTTTATATGTTAAATATCGATCGATTTTCATAAAGTTTGAATGCATAAAATTCTATAATAAAATTTCTGGTTATTTTAGTTCACACTTTATTTAAAACACTTATACAATATAATAATTTTTTTATAAAATTCTTTAATCCAGTGAACAGCATTCATTGCATTCGCTGCTACAAGGAGCTTCAACAAAACCTACAATTAAGAAAACTTGAATTAAAATTGTTCTCTAAGGATTAGAATATTACTTACATTCACTTTCTAAGCAATTGTGTTGTTCAATATGACATTCGCTTAAAAACCATCGAAAACATTGTTCATTTGAAGCACAAATTGGTTCTGGATCTGGTGTACAGTTTTCTTCACATTTATAAGCCTTTCCTGACCAAATAAATGTACCTAAAATTAAGGAAAATAGAATAATATATTTAAATAGAATTTATTAATTTAAATATTTACATGAAAATAATAAGAAAATCGTAAGAACTTTCATATTGAAATATTTATTATGTCTGAAATCTGTAAGAACTTTCAACTTTAATTTATAGAACCTTTTTTATTGATTAAGAAATCTAGTTCCAATATTTCAGTAGTAAGTTAACCTAATTTCATGTCATCGCACTTTTCAAGAGAATTCATACAATGGGAAAATACTTAAGTAAATATTTAAAGAAAGCAATTACAACTTTCGAAGAAATTTTTAAAAATTCTATTCATAGGAGAATTGGTGAAATATTCTTTATAAATCATTCTAAAAATAATGACAAATATTTACCGTTGATGCTAATTCTAACTCATTGGTTGCCTTTTAAGGGAGGCAGTGTCAATAGGGTCAATTATGATTTGGTGGATTAAGAAAACATCAATCTGGGTTTGTTTTAAGGGAGATTTGTTAATCCATAACATATGAATCCACGTTGAACCGATTCCAATCAGTTAATTTGGACCCTATGATCGAGAGACCATATATGGCTAGCATATTCCAGCAACCGAAGCAATGAAGATGGTTTCGGTGATGTGAAGATCCAAAAAATTTAAGATCGTAGTTTGCCAAAGCTGAATTGAATGAAATGAACCAATGAGTTAATATGTTACTTTTAAGTTTACTTTAAGTTCAGTTTAGACTATGTTCTAGTGTAGTTTGGCGAAAGTATTGCAACCTCTGAAATTTTAAAGTTTATCTGTACAGGAAAATTAAATGCTTACTAGAATATAAGTAGTCATAAAATCAGAGCAGACAATATTTAAGGTTTTTGTAAGCCTGTGGTCTCAATTACATTTGAATCTGATTGCATTGTTCATATAACTATTTTGATAATAGTAGATAAAAGTACCAATAAATCCATGCCATCAGATAATTCAAAACGTCCATATAGTTTTAGAAATATATCGAATTGGTCTCCACCGCTCCCTTATAACCATCTATTTTCAATAAAACTCATAAAATCAATTTCCTTTTATGCATATTTTTATATTCATTAATCGGCAATATGAGAACCCAAATGGATAGGGCCTAAAGCACTATTTTTTGATTTTGGATTCAAAATTGAGTAAAAATTATGCAAATATGCAAATATGAGGCCACTATTGGTTTGATCTGTCCTTTACAGGGCATGTTCTGTATAACTTTCATTTTGTGGTCTGTCTAGACTTTAAGAAATTTTTTCTGATTTCGATGAACTTTATTTAATATTGTATTTACACAATCGTTTTAAGAATTAAATTTTTTGTTTTAATGAAAGAAAGAACAATGAATTGTATATAAAAGGAACAATTATCATGATTTTTCTTTCAATTATTTTATATCATTGTTTCCAAAATGAGATTTTTCAATGTGCTAATTTTATCAGGTAATTATTGATTTGCTTAATCAATCAAATATAACATTGTAAATTTTCTTTTTAGTATTCATATTATTAAATGGTTTGAAAGCACTGGAAACTGAAGGAGAATTGCTTTTGGAAGAAGATACTCATTTAGAATCGAATTGTACCCTTACAATTCGACCGCTTTGTACTTTTAATGGACGATGTTATCGTTTTTTTCCAAATCTACTAGAAATGGATAGATTCAATTGTTATACTACTGAAGGTAATCTTTTATGATCAAAATAAAATCAAAATACTATCTTTTTTTACTCTTAAAATAGACAACTCATTCAAAGAAGTTTGTGCCAAAAGTTGTGAAACCTGCTGTATACTTTATTAATTAAATCAATATTAAAATGAAATAAAAAATTTATTTTTAAAACAAATCGTATTTTAATTACTTAATCTCAAAATGAATTTATTGTCAACTGCTATTAACATTACATTACGTTCGGTCTTCAGTTCGACGAACATCAGACCGAACAAGGGGACGCTAGACCCAACATCAACATAAGGCCGCTTTGGGGCCTCATGTATCCCCCAAGTCTAACTGGCAGCACTCGATTAAAAGTTTACCCCCCTTATTTATTTAAAACGCTGCGTATTTGTTGACTAGCTCTGGAGCCACCATTTGATGAATTTGTTGTACATTTAGTTGCTGTTTGCTGGGCCTAGAAAGAGAAATCAATGAGTACTTGTGATTGATATTAAAGTAATTGTACTTACTATTTGACGCACTTATTTCAGCGTCCCCGGTCCACGCCTTGCTCCAGTTTGTGCAAACTGGTCGCCCTGCGTGAACCAAGGGCTATCGAATAAGTCATCCAGACATGCAACTAGAACAACTGTTGCAAAGCTTTTCCGGGCTCGACAGCGACACGAAGTCTTAAATAGTTTTTCGGGAATTTGTTGAAGAAGATCTGGAGCCACCATTCGATGAACTTGTTTTTGTTGACATTCATTTTGCTGTTTGCTGGACCTAGAAAGAGAAATCAATGAGTACTAGTGATTGATATTAAAATGATTGTACTTACTATTTGACGCACTTATTTCAGCGTCCCCGGTCCACGCCTTGCTCCAGTTTGTGCAAACTGGTCGCCCTGCGCAGACTGGGGATTGGCAAAACAGTGTGTCTGCTACTGTTGTTGCTTCTTTATAAAAATTAACACCTCTTCATATAGAAGAAGTGCAATTTTATAAAGAAGCGCTTCCCCTCCTTCCTACTTCTGTATCAAAATTAACACTTCTTCATGAAGAAGAAGTGCAATTTCATAAAGAAGTAGTCTAATAAAGATTGAAACGATTAATATCGAAATATAGAAAATCATATTTTAAATAAGTTACCTTCCAGTTCTCGTTCGATTCGATGGAGTTAAAATATTCTTCAATTTCACTTCGGATTATGGTAAAAAGAAAGTTTCATCACAATCTAGATCATTTTCAGCAGTACTATTCAACTCAATTAATGGTATTTTATTATGATCGCTTTCGATTATAATTTTCTTGTTTTTTTCTGGAGTTTTTGGTATCGGAACATTTTCATAGGTATTCTCAAATGAAGATGTTTTTCTTCGTTTCGATACTATTGCTAATTGTTGATTTAAATTCTCAATTATTTTACTGTAATTTGAATTTGATATTGCTAAGTTTTGAATTTTGTCTTAATTTTAATTTAATTTAGTTTTTAAATCTGAAAAAAAAAAATAATCAATTTCCTGAATGTCAACAAAAACTAAAAGCAATTTCTTACCAATGTAATTCTTGTCAATGAATTAATGTTTCATATCATAATGAATTGAAATTTTATTACAAAATAATATTTCAACGCTAATTAAAATGTACTTTCTTAGATTTAAAAAAAACCCATGATGTTATTCAATTAGCATTTTTCATTTAAGCTTCAGATTCAGCTTATGGTTTGGCGATATAAGCCGCTTTACGATCAGCCACCTTCTTTTGACGTTGTTCAAGTGTCTTCCAAATCATCAGCACGAATTCCCAAATTGATATATTTGCTAAATTGTCTCTTGAAGCGTTCTTCATCTTCTTCCTCCAAGGTACGCATATAATCGGCAACATGTTGACCAAAGATATGAATAACCGGGGAAACGTTTAACTGAATGTGGAATATTAAGACCACCATCGACTGATCCTTTCATGGCACCAAAAACACGAGCACCAATTGTGGTACAGCTTAAACCGACATCCAAATAACAACGGAATGCTCCTGGTCCCTTATCAGCTGGTTCAACACAATATTCTTCTCCAGTTACTTCAGTACAACCAGCATAAAGTGTATCCAATCCCAATTTACGAAGAATACGACGAGCTACTAACAAACCAGTGCAGTAGGCTGCAGCGTAATTGGTTAAACCAACCTTGATTCCATATTTTAGTAATTCATGGGAATAAGCGGCACATACAATACGATCACCCTCAATTCGGGAATATGCAATTTGACAAGTAATGTCCCTGTTGCTAAGGCGGACAATCAAACGATATTTTGGGGTATTGTACTTGTTCTTATCTTGAAAGATGAGACGTTTTCTTGCATAATAATCAGTTTTACCTTCACGACGCCTCTTAAACTTAACTTGATAACGTTTAAAGTATTGTTTGTTCTTAACTACCTTCACAAAACTCATTTTTACTTAAAAAAATCAAAAATTTCACCGGCGATGCAAAATCCGATGTTTCTGCACGTCGGTATACGAAAGAAACATCGAACATCCTCTTGAGTTGGATGAAAGTATGGATTGATAATTTTTTAATTTCGTCTTAATTTTTATTTAATTTAGTTTTCAAATCTGAAAAAAGAAAAATAATCATTTTTGCTGAAAAAAAATTATTTTTTATATCTTTTTTTTTTTTACCGAAATTTAACATATTCTATTTATGTAGTTAACCCATGTAAAATATTTAAATAAAATTGCTTTATACATTTATACCTAGAAAAAACAAAAATTAGCATTTCCATTAGCGCTTAAAACTTCACTGTACTTACCATAAACTGTCACGAATAGATTTAACTTGAAAATTCTTCGTGAAGAAGAACTGCAGTCGTCGGCCCAATCGAAGGCTACGGGTCTAAAAGTAAAAAAAAGAATATTAATATTTTGTTTTCCTACATTATCATTCTGACTTACCCACAATGGTTCAGTTTAGGTAGAATCACTTGCTAAAAAAATAAATCAAGATGCTGACGAAATACCCGTACGATAGTCGAAACATCCATATGCATACAAGGACTCATTAAATTCAAATCCGCAGTGGGGTCGAAGAGAAACCATTCTTAGATTATTTCAGCACTTGAAAGAAAGAGCCCAAGCCAAGTACGAAATAGACCGACGCGAAACAATCAAATGCCGGATATACTTGGATTACGCCAACATGAAGGACTTTACATATTAATAATCCTAATAATAATAATAATCCTAATAATAATAATTCTAATAATAATATAATAATCCTAATAATAATAATATTAATAATAATAATAATAATAATCCTAATAATAATAATATTAATAATAATCCTAATAATAATAATAATATAATAATCCTAATAATAATAATATTAATAATAATCCTAATATTAATAATAATCCTAATAATAATAATAATAACTCTAATAATAATATAATAATCCTAATAATAATAATATTAATAATAATCCTAATAATAATAATAATAATAATAGTCCTAATAATAATAATAATAACTCTAATAATAATATAATAATCCTAATAATAATAATATTAATAATAATAATAATAATAATCCTAATAATAATAATATTAATAATAATCCTAATAATAATAATAATATAATAATCCTAATAATAATAATATTAATAATAATCCTAATATTAATAATAATCCTAATAATAATAATAATAACTCTAATAATAATATAATAATCCTAATAATAATAATATTAATAATAATCCTAATAATAATAATAATAATAATAGTCCTAATAATAATAATCCTAATAATAATCTAATCGAATTTGCTTGTCTCTCCAAAGGAATCGGAAACCTTTTCGGACAACAAACAAAACGCTATAGGGAATTTGTTAGGCCGATTTAGGGCATGCCCGCGAAACCGAATGGTATACATATATACTATGTACAAAGATATTTCGAACAGAAGGAGACCATTTCCACATTTTTTGCCTACTTTCAATGACAAAACATATAGAACAATATGACACGCTTGCAAGATGATAAAACAACGTGGTTCGCGCTGTGGGTATAAGTTCTTTACATACAAAAATATATACCGGGTTGCGTAAAATAAACATTGTGCTTTCAAATTGGATTTTATTCACAATTTGATAATGTTCATTATGCGTCACCCAGTACACTTGTAATCATAAGTTAGAATTTTCCAAGCGTACAGTGTCGGAAAAAACTGGAGGCGCCGAAATTCGACTCAGGATATTAATCAAAGTCATGGCAGTTGACCCCAGCAAATATATGCAACTGTAGAATATGACCGATTCTGGAGAATTTATAATTTAATCGCGTTTCGAAATGGATGTGGATAAGGCCCAATCCCGATCTGGTTGAATAATTTCGTGTATGTCAACGAACATGAACAATAAGAGCTCATTACAAGGCATTGTATTGTAAAAGGAAAGTTTGCCGGGCAAAATATATGAGATTGCAGAAAACCGGAAATTAGTTGGGAAAGAATGTGTACTTTTTTATGAGAAGTGAAAATAACGCGAACAACGCAGACAATTCGCCAATGAAAGGTATGTGCAAACTCCGAATTCTAAAGTTTTCAACACCTTTCGACAACTGCGCAACGTTATATACCAGAAACATGCTCCAAATGCTTTGACCATCCATGCATAGACTGAATCTGAATTTTAATAGAGCTTCAATAAAAATTTGAATGATCATAAGCCAATGTAGTTTAAAGGCAGAAGAACATTGACTTATAATCATTGCCATATGGTATTTCACCTTTCTGCTCTATTAAAATTCGGATGCAGTTCTAGGCCTTGTAATATGCATTTGCCTTTATAATACATATTATTGGCCGCATTTATGTCTCGATTCCACACAGTCTTACAGTCTGCGTTTCGGCAAACTGCAAAACGGTGTGGTGATCGGGAAATATTTAGATTTTCAAAACACTTGGAGCACAGTTTCGTCGATCTAAACTCATCGACAGATATAACGTCGCACAGTGTTTTAAGGTGTTTCAACACTAGACGATGCGGAGTTCGACCATATCCTTTCATAGGAGAATTTGCCGCAATTGTCGAACTTCCCATAAAAAATAACACACTTTCGTCCCCCACGAATTTCTTCGCTACCGTATGCGCGGTTTTCTCCGACATCATAAATTTCTGAAACTTCAACCGAGCTACTTTCCGTTGACAATACACACTTTGTAAACGGTGTAAATTTTGGAGCTCAAATTGAACGTAGTCGTTAAAATTTCCCGACATACACGAAATTATTCTTCCCGTCGTTCGCTGTCGATTTTCACGCAGCTTATTTACATGGGATTGAGCCCCACCAGTCCATTTCATTAATTTACGTTTTCGCGAAAACTCTCCAGACTCGTGTCTGAATTGGGCCGATTTGTATTTCACATTTACAAATCGGTCCAAACTGTCATATGCCGCAGTTGCATACATTAGTTTCAGACCAGGATCACAACCTATGACTTTCTTGTAAGATCCTGAGTCGAATTTTTCGCGGATTGTTGCCAATCTGGCAACTTCCCTTGCTTCTATTATAACTTTAGAAGCTGCCTCCGGTTTCTTCCGACGGAAGAGAAGCGAAATCGATACTCCATCTGTACACATGGAGAAATCGAACTTATGATTACACGTTTCGAATTTTTGGTAGTTAAAAAACTTACCCCACCATTCGTTTTTTGCCAACTGGAATGATTGCCTCGAAATTTTATCATCCCTTAATCCTACTGAGCCCAGTAGACCATGCAAGGCTTGCGTGTCATACCGAACATGTTTTCTCCCTTTTTTGAAAATAGGGAAAATGCGGAAATTTCTTATCCCCTGCTGTTCGAAAAACCGTTGTAACCGGTACAAAAATGGTATATACCTATACCATTCGGTTTGCAGATTTGTAAATCTGCCCGCATGCCCCAGAACATCAGTAAGCAGACCTAACAAAACCGTATCAGCGTTTTGTTGACTGCTTTCATTATTGAACAGATAGTCCAATGTTGAAAAGCAGTCTCTGTCCGGGAGAGTTGTCCGGAAAAATGTCCGAACCCTGCGATACATATGAATGCTAATGTTGTTTTTTAAGCTTGTCTCATATGTAGCGCACGCGAAGACAAACAAATTCGATCGATAGGATCCATCATATTGACGGAAATCGGATATACCCCGACGCATTTGATCATACGCCGGTGGTATTGCGTACTGTCTCAGGCTTCGAGCTTTCAAGGCATAGAAATAAGCCAAGAATTTTGGTTTCTCTTCTATGCCCACATTGGGATTTGAACCTAACAGAGTCATCATGTCATGATGTATGCATAGGGATGTTTCGACCATCCACATAGATAGTTCGTCAACATCTTTATTTATTTTTTCAGCAACTATCTTGCTCTTTAAAATTCCCGCAAGACCACATTTAACTGTGAACGTCTCGTAGCCCTTATTTTCTGGCCCATGCAGCCTTTTCATTCTGACTGGAAAAAAGATTAAAAATTATAAAGAAAAGTAAAGTACAGAAGATTTTATGCTGCGCTTTGGCAGAAATGGGACTCTATGAAGAAAACAAAACAGTCAAATAAATATATTTTCCAAATTTTATTGAAATCGGTTACATTAGTATTTAAAATACATCGAAAAAACTCAAAGAATATATATTGCTGACATAATACGTTTTTATTGTTTATTTCTATACAATTTTAATATCTTCCCACATATTATCTATTGGATTTATGTCCGGCGATTGAGCGGAGCACTCCATCACATTAACTTTATTGGTCTGGAACCAACAGTTGTTCTTTTTCCTCGTTATCCTGTTGAAATATCCGGAGTAATGGCATATTTTCTTCAGCAAACGGCAGCATAATGCTTTTCTTTTGGTGCCGCAATGCGTTAAATACGACATTTCTTGAACATCTGACGATCTGGCTTATTTCTTGATAAATTTTGCCAGTCTTTCGTAACGTTTTTATCATATTCCTTTCGGCATCTGTATAGTGTCCACTTCTTCACATTTTATCCTAATAATATTATTTATTTTCATTCAATTTATGTATACATATATATATATATACCACTTTATTAAACATCACAAAATTAATATTACGAAATAAAATACCAATAAAACAATCACTATTGTACGTTTCACCGATTTCACCAAACACAGTTTTCTTAGATTGTACACATATTTTCCATAAGAAAAATATCATGGAATTTTGGGTGTAGTTTTATAGAAGTTGTTCCATCTTTTCGCAGCGAAAACTTTTCGTATCGTTTAACAACCAAAATAAGCAGTTTTCACAATGTTTGACAACAAGAGTGGAATCTGGTAATTCGATTTGGCCAGATGGTATGCTTATGTTCTCTTATGTTATTTCGCTTGCTAGATCTTTCTCTTAGCTCTAAAGCTTCTAACGCAGCCTCACGTTAGGAATTTTATGGCTTGATTTAGCTTTAGAAGCTAAGGTAAGATCAGCTCGCGTGTAAATTATCGACTCTCTGAGTCTATCTTCACAGCATACCACTAACACCCAGCATAGGAACGGATAAACACTTAATAAAATATCCAAATGGTAAGAAAACTGTAGAACTATGAGGCGACATTCTACATAACCAGAAACGGATATGTTTACACGTAACCTGTCATTACGATCAGCACATTATGGAATTTATATCCTACTTAGCATTACTTTATTGTTATATTCATACTTATTCTATGTATATATATGACAGCATAGAATATACGCGATCAACTTACGATCTTACAGATTATCTAGATATGCAGTTACTATTACTTCTTTTCTTTGTTACTATATAAAGTACATAAGAATTGTATGAAGCAGTTGTACTATCAATGTTCTGCAGTTTTTATATATTTCTGTTAAAGTTTGTAAATAGTTTAAAAGAACAATAGATAATTGAGGAGATATTTGGTTATTTTAATAGTATGATTTGTATATTGAAAATGAGCGTCATTTTTAATGTTTAAGCGTGCATTCATATAAAGATACAAAATTGTTATGTCCCTATTTAAAGACACTGTTTAAGATATTAGTTAAGTATGTTCATGTTATTATCATATTCAAAATTAGTTGAGTTTGTCAATCATATTAATTGTAAATAGTAGTGACAGCTTTTTAGAAAAATGAGAATAAAAAACGTAAGTTCTAAAATTTTGAGGTTTCGATCGATACGAACCCAAACATTAAAATTAAGGCAAAAAATACTGTAAAAAAAAATGGCGACTTAAAACGTTTCTTTGACCAAATGAGTTTTTGGAGGCCCCTTTTCTGTGTTAGTAATCTTAGAAATAACTGTGCTCCTGAGATCTAAATATTTAGTAGAAGAAGAAAAATATGAATCCCCAACTAGATTATTGCTTAAGGTTTGACAACATTCTCGTTTACCGACTTTGATTGTGTCAGTTGTGGACCATTAGTACATATTTCTCCACATCGATGTTTTGCAAATAGAGGAGAAAATAAAAACGATAGATAATATATATTCCAACTTTATTATTTTCAAAAGGATTTTATTCCAAAAGATGATTGTCAAAACAAGTCTACTCCAAATTAAAATGTAAATTATGTTAAAATAAAAAATGAACAAAACACCATATCACTGAATTGACAATTTAACCTATTCTGGACTTTTCCAATAACGTTATAATATATAACCATATACTGTGTACTTTATGAATTTAACAAAAATTTACAATTTTTAATTATAAACCTGTGGTTTCTATTAAAATTAAATCTTGCGTGAATTTTGGGACAACTTTACTTGGAGCATTTACTAACGAAATGTTTTTTTTTGCATTATTTCTGAAACATCTAGAACGGATCTATTTTGTATCTAATAGACACAATTATAAAATAGTTAAAATCAATTCTCAATCAATGAAAAAATTTACTTTTTGTTTGAAATTGCATTGCTGAAATATTTACTTTTAAAATAAAGGAAAACGACTATGCCAAAATCTATATTTTTTTTAATTTATACTTTTTTATATTTAATAAAATAAAAATACATGTGATACTTAGAAAAAATACTAATTGTTTATTTTTTGCCTTAACAAATTTTGTCTTATTTTTTAAGCAACGAGAATGTGAATTACTTTAAGCACCAAAAATATTTAAAAAACAAAAAAGCAAAGAATTTATTCAAATTTTTATCGTTAAATTGAACTCAATTTTATTATGGTTTTGTATTGTAACTTTTACGTAATGGACTTTCAATATAACCTCGAAATTCGAGCCATTGATTACACGGAAAGGTATACGTATAACACAATCGATATTTTTTAGGATTGCTTATTTAGAATATACCATAAGTAAAGAGAGAATAATGACAAAATATCGACGGAAATAAATTGATTGAGTTTATGCGCATACCAAATTGGATAAGACAGAACTTTTATATAATTTTCTTTAGAAATAAGTTTATGTTTGGACTATACTTGTACTTAAGAGCTTTAAAAATTTCGTTAAGAACTAGAACTAAATTCTTCGCTACGCTCTATTAAGTTGTTTCAAGCGTAACCTAATTACCGTAAAAACTTTTTCTCATATATAAATTGAAAGTCCCTAGTGAAATGGTCCCCAAAAATTAAATAACCCTCTACCCAACTACTACTGTAAGCAATAAATCCATCATATTAGATGGATTCAAAACATACATTTATTGGGAATATAATAGTTGACGATACTAAGTGCATATCTATCTATCAAATTAAATTCAAAAGTTACATTTACATTGATTATGAGCATACAAATCTTAAAATCAACCAATCAAAATTCAATGATTTGAGAGATTATGTCGTTGCGTTTACGGAATAACGATAAAAATTCGACATAAATTCTTTAAATAAATTTTATAGTAAATTATATGTTTCACATTTATAAACAATTTCCATTTATATGTTATTTAAATGAATTCTCTTTATTAACATAATATTTTCAAAAACTTATCACATTGTCATACGAGATCTTATGCCGTAATAATTTTATATATTTTCTAAGCAAAGGCGTTTTTATAATAATAAATTTGTTTCCTTACAAACGTGATTTTTTTTTTTACAACTTACAAGGAATATTTTAAAAGTTTTATATAATAAGCAAATTTTGTAATTTTAATCAATTAATTTTAATTAATTTTAATTTTATATCTAGTTCTATAGTAACATAACATCTTTAACATTCGCGGAAAATCAAGAGTTAAAACATTCTTCAACTTCATTTCAGTTTTTGTTGGGGAATTTTGTGGTGGTAAAAAAAAGTATCCACAAATGAAGATGTTTTTCTTCGTTTCGTTTTACTCGATACTATTGCTAATTGTTGATTTAAATTCTCAATTATTTTACTATAATTTGAATTTGATATTGTTAGTTTTTGGATTTTGTCCTAATTTTAATTTAATTTAGTTTTTAAATCTGAAAAAAAGAAAAATAATAATTTTCCATGTGAACAAAAACTAAAAACAATTTCTTACCAATGTTTGAAGTAATTTATTTCTTTGCGGGGGCAATCTTGGAACCTTTGGCTGCCGCAGCAACCTTGGATCCCTTGGCTGCCGCAGCAACCTTGGAACCCTTGGCTGCCGCAGCAACCTTGGATCCCTTGGCTGCCGCAGCAACCTTGGATCCCTTGGCTGCCGCAGCAACCTTGGAACCCTTGGCTGCCGCAGCAACCTTGGATCCCTTGGCTGCCGCAGCAACCTTGGAACCCTTGGCTGCCGCAGCAACCTTGGAACCCTTGGCTGCCGCAGCAACCTTGGAACCCTTGGCTGCCGCAGCAACCTTGGATCCCTTGGCTGCCGCAGCAACCTTGGAACCCTTGGCTGCCGCAGCAACCTTGGATCCCTTGGCTGCCGCAGCAACCTTGGAACCCTTGGCTGCCGCAGCAACCTTGGAACCCTTGGCTGCCGCAGCAACCTTGGATCCCTTGGCTGCCGCAGCAACCTTGGAACCCTTGGCTGCCGCAGCAACCTTGGAACCCTTGGCTGCCGCAGCAACCTTGGATCCCTTGGCTGCCGCAGCAACCTTGGATCTCTTGGCTGCCACGGCAACCTTGGATCCTTTGGTTGGCGCGGCAACCTGGGAAGGCTCGCTTCCCGAAGCAAGCCCTGGAGGCTCGCTGGGCGGCGGTATGATTTTAATACCCCCGCATTCCTGGCATTTGGCTTTCAATAGCACTTGAAATATTTTCTCCTTATTTCGCGCCCTTTCTTTGCGGCGGGCACGTTTCGCCTTTTTCTGCCCAACACTTGGCTTTTTTTTTATTCTACTCATGGCCTTTGATAAGTCAAGACTATCTGTAAGCTATATTTAGTAGTTATTATGTAGTTTAATAAAAAGGTGTTAGATTATCAAAACTACATGAAGAAAAGAAATTCTATGCTAGATATATCGACTAACTTTCTCGATTCATTAACCTACTCAATTATGTGAGATTTGGGCTACAGCAAATGATTTTATTGCTTGAGAAATATTTTATCAGATTGAGACTTAGTACCTTCGCCTTATAATTTCATTGAAGGAAAAATTAATTTGTCCTAAACATAAAAACTAATTGGCAGAGCACAGTAAAATATCAAATTAAGAATTCACATCTAACAACCAGGAGGACAAGAAATGCATTAAGCAGAATGAAAACGATTGAATAAATACCATTTCTTTTAGATAATTGGATCAATTTGTTTACATTTTCTTTGAAAAATTATTATTATTTCATTACTTATATTGGAATAAAACTCATTTGAATTTAACAAAAATTTACAATTTTTAATTATAAACCTGTGGTTTCTATCAAAATTAAATCTTGCGTGAATTTTGGGACACCTTTTATACATATAAATAAATCTATGCATTTTATATAAATTTCATATAAGAGTTGTTCATATAGGATAAATTTGCATGATTGCAGCATATCTCTGCCAGTGGAAACATATGTTAATGTATGATGTCTGAATTTTGAATTACGTTATATGTTAATTTTACAAACTTATATTATTTTGTATTTTATGTATTGGGTTTATTTGGATGGAAAATAAAAACAACGCGAATTTTATATGCTAATTGAGGGGAAACCAAGTTCAATTATTATATCTTATTGGTTGAGCGGCGAGTCGTTATCTCCGAAGCTTGGAAAACTTGGGCTTCTATCGTTTGGAGTAAGCGAGCGAGAAGATAAAATAGTGACCATTTCTCCTCCATAATTTTGTATGAAAACGAGAGAAATGAAATCTCCAGTTAATGTAACTCTATGGTTTCTATCCTGTTTTACTCATATTTCTATTTCTTTAGCGTTCCCGCAAAATACGTTTCCAAAGAATTTGAATTTATAACATATATGTATGTTAGTTCGTTTTTTTTTAATTTAACGAACCTAGTAGTTTTTTCTCAAACCTAGAATATATTGGAATAGTATATTAAAGTATTGTACGATAGATTTCCTCTTTATTTCGTATCGCTATATAAGTCATAACTTTTTGATCCTTCTTAAATGCATATATGAAAAAAAACGTTAAATCCGTATTCCGAAAATATGCGCCATGGAGTAATTTTCATTTTGATCGTAGTATTTTCATCTTACAAGATTCATACCATATTAAAAGCTGCGCGAGCTTCCAACTCCCACTATTTGCTCATCAAAAACGAAGTTTAAAATAAACAAAATAAGCTTTTTTGAGAACATACTATAATAGTAGAGCAGATTTAGTTTTTTTAGCGAACTTTGAACATTCTCTCAAATAAAGTTCAAATTCTTTGGTTAAGTAGCAGGATAAAAGAAAGTAAAAAAAAAAAAAAAATAACTCCAACCAACTTTTATCATTTTCATTTCAACTTTTTCTAAATTATTTCTGAAAATTGAAAATATTCTCTTCTTTTATAGTCGCTATTTTGTAATACACCTGCTGCAGTTTACATTATTGTGTTCAGATTTTCTTTTCTAGAATAGTTGCACATATATGCAGGATGTTTCATGAGATCTACCAGAGTTAATATGTTCACATATCTTGAGGGTTGGTGTATAGTTGATATTTCTAAAAGTTTGATATTTTTAAATCATATGTTGGTACAGCCACAAAAACGAATCAGTATACAAGATAAATGTACAACATTTGCTACAAAATATGTTCAAATCTTGATTGTGCTTAGTTTGATTTCCAAAAAAAAAAAACGGATGATTTACAAATCTACTACAGTATGGAAAAAAGGATTTCTACAATAAAAATGATTCAATATAAATTATTATATATTCTAAGCTTCCAATTTCCAGTTAGGGTTTTATATTTTAGTGGAGTGAAATACCGAACCCATTCTGGGAACTAAGAGTATAAATATTTTTGCAAATTTTATTCGAATGGGTATATCAGTTTTTAAAATACATCGAAAAATCTCGATAAGCAGGCTTTTTTCCCTACAACTATTTCTTTCCCCTCTATTAGACCGATTTTAATGAAATTTAATATATTTTCCCTTATTTATGTAATCAATGTATATAAATAATTTGAACAAAATCGCACAAGTTTTCGAATTAAATTTGTAAAACGACAAAATGTTCTGGTCATCCTGGTTTTTTGTTTTTAACTTCGCTCTCCTTCGGCTGATTTTGCTGAAATATGCCAAATATACCAAATTAAGTTAAATAAGAACCAACTTATATTCTAAATTTCATCAAAATCGGATAGCGCATTTTTAAGTTATCTTGTACCTGGACGGCCGGACACGCAGAAATCTATATAACTTTCCCTATACAATTATACCCTTGAAACATTTCTGTGATGATTATTTCTATGCGTTACAAATGTAGTGACAAAACTAACATACCCTCCGGTAGTAACTACCATAGGCCATAATGATGGAAAGGAAGAAGAAATTCTCAAGACGCGAGATCTTGTCGAGAATATATGAAATTATCTATGCACGATTGCTCATTTTTGTCATTTTAAAGGTAATTCGATTGAACAATTTTGTTACGGTTGTGGTATTGTGCTTGTTCGAGGTTTTCCAAAAAAAAGAAACAACAAATTTTTGGTATTCTTCAATAAACCGAAATATTTTGATTTGTATTTTGGTTTTTTCTTTTGTTTCTTGAAGGGAAAAATAGCGACATAAAGCTATAACAAAAACACAAATCCCAGGAAACATTAAACTGTAATTGTCTGTCCCTTAGCACCAACTAATTTATCATGGCCTTTACCCAAGCAGAAACAAATTATGTTTACTTATTCTAAAATCAGATTTAGCTGTTTGAGTTTAAGTTCCTTCGAATAACTCTATATTTTGCCTTCAGAAATATATTTACTTTTAAATCTAATTTAGTTAGAGTACTTTTGGTGTATAATTTTACTTAAGTCATTATTTTACCTAAAGTTGAAACTAAAATGTAAATTTTATAAAATGCTTACATACTAAAAAAAAAATGCTTAAAACATAGCATTAGAGTTAAATCAGAAAGAACTGACTATAAACTATTTTCAGAAGCCTTTTTTTAAACAAATAAAAAAGTATAAAAGTATAAAAAGTATTGATCCTAAAATAATAATTCAATTTCGAGAAATATTTGAAAATATCTAAAAATTAAAATAAGTAAAGATTTCGCCAATGATTAAGCAATCCAAAGTTCGAATTAGATAGACATCATAGGAAAAATGCCTCAATATAGTTCTAAAGTCGAAAAATGAACTTTTAGGTTGAACTTAGAAATTCCGCCATGTTTTCTATGATAACAAGCTATAGTGCACAAACCACTATGGGAACTTCTATACAATTCTATACAATTATTTCATACAACAATTTATGATTTATTTTGTACAAAAATTTCGAAGTTTTGTCCGAACACCCAAAGTTATGCTCCAAATTTCATACAAAGAAATCCGAATTTTGTTCGGCAGCTATCCGAAGTTGTAATCGGATTCAAATGATTTTTGGACACAATTGTTCTTTCATTGAAAAAGTGTGTCATACCAAATTTCATTGATCTCGGGCCATAAATAACGTTACAATAACCCATAATGTAAAAACACAAAAAACCGAACTTTTATTAGGCGGCTACCCGAAGTTAAGAGAAAATTAAACTTAAAATATTTCATCTAAGAAAGTTGAGTGGTTTAATATTTTTCTTACCTCTTTAATTTCTTATTCTATTTGTTGGTGGTTTTTCCTTACAAAAATATAAAAATTGTTCGAATTTCTCCCACAAAATATTTTGTTTCGATTTTCACCCAAAAAAACCCAAAATTTCAATTTATTTTGAGCAATAAAAAATGCATCCCACCAAATAGACACGAGGTTTGATTAACACCTTTTCGAAATGTGATATTTTAAATAAAAAAAATAAAAATATTATGTAAATAATAAGTTTTTATGTATATGAATTAATGTTGGAAGTTTAAAGTATTTACGAGATTAATTTTCACTTGGCACACTAAATTCATCAATTTCGCTTTCATAAAAATTTTTCATATAACCACAAAATTTTTCGATAAAATTCAAAAAAAAAAAAACGAAAATTTATCTAATATTGATATTTATCACATTGAAAACACGATGAATTTGAAATGAGCCTAAAAAAAATTCGATTTCTAATCATTTCACTTTTAATATTCAAAAAAAAAATTCACTCTTTTTTGGTTAGCCAAAAGGAAGAATAACAATAATTTTGTACAAAAACGCCGGTTGTAGAAACAGTTTTTAGGTAAAGTCATAATGGAACGATTGGTATTGCCAGTGTAATCGTTGCATTATGAGTTACTAAACAAAATTGGCGGTTCATTTGAAAACAACAAATTACAGAACAAACAAACAAACAACAAACAACTGCTATTAAGTATTAATTAGTTCATATTAAATCATCTTATAAAGTAAATATTTTTAAGGTGATTTTAATACAATATTTAAAAAAAAAGAAGATGTAAATGAAATCAATTAAAAATACCTTTTAGTGTTAAAAAATTTTAATTACTCTCTTATATATACGGAATACGAAATACCTTTTATCGGATTTTCATATTTAAAAGTATCTCAATTTGTTGTTCTTAAACAATTTTAAAATTTCCATGATGAAGACGTTATTAATTGGTATTTGGATTTTAACATTACATTACGTTCGGTCTTCAGTTGTTAGTTATCGCTTCTCGGCCGTATGGCTAAGATCAAAGTGTGATTTTTTTTTCGTAATAGTTTTAAATAAATATAACTCTTTTTCAATTTGACTGACCTTAAAAATTAAATTCACGTTTTGTAGAACTGAATTTTCAGTTCTCACCAATTTTTTAATAATTTGAGTATCTACAAAATCTTACAAATCTTACAAAATCTGAAATTGATCCAGCCGGGAAAAAGCCTTCACGAACTAACACTGAGTATGACTCGAAAAGAAAGACTGACTATAATTCTATCGCCAACGGTAAAAAAGAAACAATTTTTAGGTAAAGTCATAATGGAACGATTGGTATTGCCAGTGCAATCGTTGCATTATGAGTTACTAAACAAAATTGGCGGTTCATTTGAAAACAACAAATTACAGAACAAAAATGAAACTAATTATAAATAACAAATAATAATTAAAATTAGTTGTTAAAGCCAGTTGGAAAACTCTATTGGATTTCTATTTGGATTTTAAGTATTGAAAAGATTTTCACAGAGATTAATTTCTAATCTGGTGTTTGTGAGAAAAAAATTGTTTAAATCGAATTATTTTCAGTTAACTTAATATGTTCGATATTTGGAAAAACTATTCAAAAGGATCCATCCGAATGTCCATTGGTCAAATGTGCTGCACAACCTAAACCAATTTGTGGATTCAATGGAAAATGTTATCGTAATTTTGGTAGTACTTGTGAAATGAACAGCTATAATTGTTTTAATTGTGATGGTAATTGAAAGCTTTTTAAATTTATTTTAAATACTAAATTTTTATTAATTTGAATTTTTCAAAAACGTAAAGTATATTATACAATATTTAAAATCTTTTTGATAGATTTTCAGTTAACACAAAGTCAACAATGTCAAAAATGTTGTTTTGCTTAAAAAAACTGCTGTCAAGGAACTAGTGTGGAGTTGTCACAATAGAAATATGGATTCCAGTTCTATTTACATCACTAGAGGCTCCTACACTAATAAATTTAACCTATAAAATATTAAACTGTTGAAAAGAATTAAAAATAAGTATAATAATGAATTTGGTTAATAAAAATAATTATAAAACTTACTATATAGTGTTTTATATAAAAATGAGATGACTCCATATTTGCAGAAAATATCCTTGATTTTTGAAAATTTTCCTCGGAAACGACTTATCTAAACACTCAGCCTAACTAAGCTTGAAATACTTACAACTCTGTTCCCATTTTAATTTCATTTCGTATCCTGTGTAAAACGTAAAAGTCAATTGAAATAGCAACTCTAAAAAGACATTTTCTATTTATTTATTGAAATAAAATTTACTATATTTATTCTGAAAAAATTCGAACTAACCTTAGAGTACCTGATATTCGATGATTCCATATAAAATTGATATCATAATAATAATTAAAGTGGAACTTTTAGGAAAACTTTTAGTTTAAGTTTAAGTAACTTTTCGACTATTTATTTATAAAATACCACATAATGCATTTGACATCCGTAATAGTTTTAAACGAACGTCGTTATTTTCAGAAGACGATAATTTATAAACATGTAAAATTAAACTAAAATTTAAGTTAGTCGTTCATTAAAGTTGTCTTTAATAGATTTAAAAGTAACCACTGATCACAGGTTTATGGTTTACCTTTGCGGAAAATGTCTAACACATAAAACATACAGAAGGAAACTTTGTGTATTTTAGTCAACCGACAATATAGTTGAATCATTATGAAAGAGATTTTCCTGAAAAAGAAGTTCTAGTTAAAATTCAATTAAAAGTGAAATGAGTTTCCTGCTTTCAAAAAGTTAAGTTTTTAACTCATTCAAAATAGTTCATTTTAAAGAGATTTGATACAAATATTTCCTTTAAAAGTTTTATATTCAATTAAATGGTTTCGTATTTCTAACCAAGATACTAAATAATTTAAAATAATATAAGTTTTTTAGATAAAGAAACTTGGAGATTGCTATTTAAAAAAGAAAATTAAGATGGACCATGAACTTTTTGATTGAATTGAAGCATACTTTATGGTAATCATTAGCAGTTTGTTGATGGATCAATTTTTGGAATAGACTGGTTTCGTTTACGTCCGCGTCAACAAATTTTGAATTTAAATTCTCCTAGTGTTTATAAAATAACTTAATAAAACCAGAAACTTCTTATTTACATTAATTCATTGAAGTTTCAACCAATTTCTATTTTGCTCTTATTTAGGGTGCAGCTCTAAAGATCTAAATAAGTATTATAATGCTAGCATAATTAACGTTAGAATTTCATCACAATAGTTAGTGAGACATATTTCCGATTGAAGGCTATAATTTAAACATGGGTATATTAATAGTTCATAAACTACATCCGATAGAAACAAAATTTTCCGCTGAGTGAGGTTATTAGACGCTTTACATCCGTCCTCTTCAAGAACGTTTAAGTAAACTTAACATTGAAGTAGTTGAAGTATACAAATGGAAAGCACCTGCTACGGGCTATATTTCAACTTTTTTGGTGTAAATACTTGAATATTAACTAATCAAGTACTTAAAAGTTCTTGCAGGATGCGAATGGAAAGCAACTATTTTTACATGTCTTCTAATATACCAATTTAGTGTTTGGAAACATATGTAAATGTTTGTTGGAAACTGTAGAAACTATCATATTCTCCACGAACACATTGTCTAGCATCTTTTTTTCAGCACTGGTCGATTATATATTAAAGATTTTTTTCCTTTCCGTCGTCAATACTTTAAAGGAACTTATTTTCTTATTCTACGTTGCCTTTGTATTAAAAGTTTTTCTATTTTCTGTAGAAAAACCAAAAGAAAAACTGTTGTGTCTTTAACTTTATATCTGTGGGAAAATCGTATTTTATTAATTTTATCTTATGTTTAACAGAAAAAACGACTTCAAATAAAACAAGAAGAAAAAGAAGAAAATACGCTGGTCTATAGAGGAAAATTTATATACAAGACTTTTTAAGTGCTTCTTTTATTGTTTGTTTGTTTGTTTGTTCGTCTTTTCTTTTGTGTGTCATGTGCTTTTCTTATAAGAGAGGAAAATGAGCCCAGACTGTGACTTAATTAAATCGGAAAAGTGAAAAGTTTATTTACAAGTTTTTCTGGGTGTAAAAATAAACAAAAAACTATGATAAATCTTGGAACAAAAAAAATAAAAGCATTAGTCGCATTCCCTGACCGATGTATATATCGATGTATTGTTGTATCCGTTGTATTATTCGGTTTTTTTTTGCATAGAAAAACACAATATCTTACAACCATACAATGATAGAATGAGTTTTACAACGGCCAGGGAATACCCATAACGTTTATATTGAAAACAAGTAATATATTTATTTTTCTTTTGTTTTAAAAATAAAGAAAATTTGTGTTTTAATTATGGTTTTTCTTTACAGATATTCTATTGGAACTTATTTTCTATTTTATTATCTCTCTGAGTTTTTCCAAGGTGGTGTATTTTTTTTCATGGTATCCTAAAATTTATCCAATTAAATAGTTATAAAAGGATATAGAATACAATTTGTGGCTTTTTTGGTTGTTAATATGAAAATTTTAATCAAGTTTTGAATAAGAAAATGTTTTAAAATGATAAGACAGAAATTATTATCGATTAACTAAATTAGAATGAAGTGAGGATAATTATGTGATAAAGTTTTGGAATGTGACTACCCAAAAGTGTTTTTCGATAATCTTTATATGATATTTTGAAAAGTTAAATGTTCCTTTTGGGACAATTTGGGAAAATTGGAATTAAAAGTTATTGAATCGATTAATTTCGTAAAGATAAAATTATCGATTTTAATCATTTCGAATGCAAATTTTTGCATGTTTTAACTAGATTAACTTCAAATGAACTTATTTCTGATAATTCCAATTATAAAATGTTAAAAAAGAAAACATGAACTTACATTAATTTTAATTGCCTTACTTAATCCAATTTGATATTATCCGTTGGGAATTTTTAAATCGACATACTATATATAAATCCAGTAGTAGTTTTGCTATAATGTAATGCTATATGCATAACATTACATTACGTTCGGTCTTCAGTTCGACGAACTGAAGACCGAACAAGGGGACGCTAGACCCAACATCAACATAAGGCCGCTTTGGGGCCTCATGTATCCGCCAAGTCTAGCTGGTAGCACTATTTTGATAGTTTACCCCCCTTATTTATTTAAAACGCTGGACCTAGAAAGAGAAATCAATGAGTACTTATGATTGATATTAAAATGATTGTACTTACTATTTGATGCACTTATTTCATCGTCCCCGGTCCACGCCTTGCTCCAGTTTGTGCAAACTGGTCGCCCTGCGCAGACTGGGGCTTCCGAATAAGTCATCTCTATTCCGGGCTCGACAGCGACACGATTTAGTTTTTCGGGCATTTGTTGAAGAAGATCTGGAGCCACCATTCGATGAATTTGTTGTACATTCATTTTGCTGTTTGCTGGACCTAGAAAGAGAAATCAATGAGTACTTGTAATTGATATTAAAATAATTGTACTTACTATTTGACGCACTTATTTCATCGTCCCCGGTCCACGCCTTGCTCCAGTTTGTGCAAACTGGTCGCCCTGCGCAGACTGGGGATTGGCAAAACATTTAGTAAAATCATTTCATTCCTAACCACAAAATCAGATTATTAGTTATTGAAATATAATCCAAATTAAAATCGTAACCAGAAATATCAATTTTGCTTAGTAAATTTGCAAATCTTAAAAGCAATTTGAATCTTATAAGTCGTTTGGGAGAACAACCGTAAGATATTAAATATGAAAATAGAATCTTAAATGCAATTATTGAAGTCCTTTTAGTTTTGCTATAATAATCCTATTTTACAATAAAAAAAATTTAACTGAAGATTTTAATGAAGAAAAAAGTGGAAAATTATAAAATAAAGCTTTTACTTAACAGAAGTAAATTACATTAGATCTTGTAACGAAAATGGCAAAAGTTTTTGCCATAAGATCTAATGTAGTTTGATTATGTTAAATAAAAGTTTCATTTATATCTTTGGTATGACTATAAGAGGCGTTGGAAAACTACCTCTGAAATCATGTAAAATAGAAAATGCTTTAAAGTTCCTAAATTGGATTTTCACTACGCCTTTGATCATATTCTAGTCTATAGTAAATTATTCATACAGAAACGAATACAGTTTTCTCTTCTCGAAATTATGAGACTCATGTTAACTATGGTTAATTATGACTACAAGGGAAATTTTTATAATCCTTTTCTTCCTCATCAATCCAATAAATTATAATAATGCGAAACTATATATAATACTATACAGTTGTTAGAGACAAAAAACATAATAATTATATTATATAACATTGTGTTAAAGTGTTTATAATTAAAAAAAAAAAAAATGCATTACTACAATTGGCTTAATGCCAAGTGCATATAGAAACAAATGAACCCTGTGTACTATAAACGTAATATTCTCAAACCAATTTAGTTTATGCAATAAACGAGAAAATGGCATGGAAACTTTCACCTACATTTCATGGTTTTATTTCTAATTAAAAATTTTGTAGAAAGATTTAATGCTTTTAAACATGCAAAGTTGAGTTTTCTAGTAATTTTTATATATTTTTCAACTTTTAAGGCAAAATATAAATAAAAGGAAATATTTTGTTATATTTAATTCCTTTTCATTAGTCTCGAAATACATGATTTGATAAGAAACATTTTCTTAAATATTTATTTATGAAGTTAAAAAAGATTTTATAATAATTCTAAGAAACATGTCTCAAAGAGTTATGGAAGTTTGGAAAATCGCTTTAAGGTAAAGAAAGCATTTAAATAATTTAAAATGAATACAACGTTTTCGAAATGTAACTTCATCTACATATGTATGTTGTTTTTTGAGAAGTTAAACAAGTATTTTTATGGTTAAGGATAATTTAATCGACTTTAATTTATAATCTGTTTTATATCTTTTTATATCCTTTCTACTTGAGATATCGGTTTTCAACAGAAATATATGTTTTGTGGTCCGCGGAATGGGAATCTGCATTGACTATTTTCGTAAGATGTTTACATGTATATGGACACTTTTTTTTAAACATGATGACCCTAGAATATCGTACTCAATTTTATTCAAATTTGGTACAAATTTTGGTTATAATCAAATGATGAAAATTGGGTGTTTACCGTATAACAGGCGTCTTGAATAAATCGTGGATAATTATTATACACGGTGAAAGCAATTGTAAGATCATATAGGAACGTTTTCTTGTACACATTAATTAAGAATATAGATTTATTAAAAAATATCAATTGTTAATTCCTTTCATGGACAAGATTTAGATCCGATATCCATTATAGAGATTACTATTCCACTGATTATATTTGACTTGTGCAAATCAATACCAGACATAAATTATTTCCAAACATCTAATCATAAAAAATAATACAAATCAATCGTATCTAAATAAAACGTGCTGTTCAAATGGACAATAAAAAAAGGCACACCTATTAAAATATTCTCGCACTTCTATTTCAGACCATTCAAACACATCGTCCAAATTATTATATGTTGATTTTTTTATAAAAGACCCATGCGACTATTATTATAGGTCATGACATGTTAAAATGTCATTTCCAAAATATCTTCGATGAAACAATATCAGGAGTATGTATTGATAATATAGATGAAAGATATGTGTACAAACTGTCATAACATGAGGCCAAGACCAATTTTCTGTTACGAACGATATTCTAGATATTTCAATAATGTTACCCACGGGACATATAAATACTGTGAATCAATACATAAAGAAAAGAAAATATTATTAAAATACCTTTTTATGTTATCACTACAGGAGTAGAGATTGCCCAGATATGAAATGAATATGACAGTTTTTAGGTGAATCTCATGAATTCAACAAATTTTATTATACAAAAGTATAGTATATAGTATATATATAGTATATATATAGTATATAGTATATGAGCAATAACGTAATTGTTATTTTTTATGATATAAATATTATAGAAGAATCCTTCTTATATAAATGGTCATTCCTTTCTATTATCATTCATATTATTTGAGTTTCTTTTATAGGAAATTGTTAAAAACTATACAAAAAGAGCCAAAAAAAGGATATTTCAGAAAACTTTTCCGATTTAGAATGCCAATTAATTAAATTACGTAGTTACCAATGGAGAAATTGTGAAGTTATTGGCTAGTAGCAACTGAAAATTCAGTTGTGACAACTTTAATATGTATAAAAAGTCATATGTTTTCTAAAGCGTTCATATGTTGAGACATGTTCCAAAGTCCATCTTCTGAAAATCACCACGAAATTTCATATTGAACGCAAGTTGTGAATTTCAAATAGAGTCCTGAAATGACTTCGATTTAAACAATTTTCCTAATTTTATATTAGTTCATGGGCAACTCAAATGGAGAAAGTTTTTAAGTTAACTTAGAATTGGACGAACAAGTGTGGAATTCGTGTGAAGAGAAATTGCACTCTTAGAATTTCAATTCTAACTAAATAAAAGAAGTCCGTTCATTGAAAAGAAGCTTATTTTGGATTTGTTACTACGTCAACACATACACGATAAAACAATCTAATAGCTGCCTTTGTAGGAAAATGCCTTACTAGGAAAATATTGACTTTCTTGTATTTTAAATATAAAAACTAACGCGTTTTTCAAATATAGAATTGGAAAACTTCACCTGTTATTTGGTTTGTCGAACGTGTTCAGATTGTAAATATATTCGCGAGTTTAAATTTTCCTAATATTATTCGTTGTTTTTTTAAAAAAAAAATATTTTGCAAACAAATTTCATGATTCTTTGAAAAGACCTGAACTCATGATGATAATTTCATTTTTTTGAATGTTTGCTGGAATTGTAATAAAACTTACGATAGACAAACCAGATGTTGGTTGGAATTTCTAAAAAAAAATCTCTGTGAACGTCCTAATATGCTACAAGAATCATAAATAAATTCTGAAATGTGAACATTTCATATCGGATTATTCTCCTAGACGAAGGATGGATCCGTTTTAACTTTACCGACAAACACGTATGTTTTGTGTAAAGTATTACATTGGCGCAAAAACTTAACTTTTCTTCTAAAAGGGGTAGAAAGATAAAAATAAATGCAAAATCACGTCCATCCGTCTGTCGGTCTGTCCGTCCATCCGACTCTTTAAAATGCTAAGAACACTTTTTGTCCAAATATAGCCTATTCTTGCAATCGCTGTACAACCAAAACTCCATGTCCAATTTTGATGAAATTTTCACAGTTTGCATATTAAGGGACATGTCGGTCTACATAGTACCTTCTCCTACTTTTCTTGTTTTGTTTAAAAAAACATCAAAAAGTGAACTTTCAAATGTTCTTGTTTTATTATATCATAGTCATCTCCAGAATCAATTTATGTATATTTTATAAATTTTTCAAACGATGACAATACGGATATTAAAAAAAGCGGTGGGTATTTTTGATGTACAACTTTTCCCGAGTAAATTTCGAGTTTCAATTGAATTTTTCTTTTTTATCTATTTTTGATAAATGGCGATATGAAATAGAATAACATAAATAGTAAGTTTTCATAACATTCCTTAACATTTTCAGATGAAATGGAAATAAAATACTGTATTAAATATTGTATTTGAAGAAAAGGGCTTTTTTTGAATGAATTCCGCCCTTTGTATATTTAAATAAAACTTGAGTTTCAGTTCACGTTCACGTTCTTTTTTTGAAACATTGCTTTTTGTTTATATTGATTTCGTTTGATTGATTATATTGAAAAAAATGTAGAGTGTAAAACCAAAATCAAAAGTTTCTTAGGGTGCATTTCCGAAGAGTAACTAAGATGTGTAAAGTGACTTTTCGTAGTATCAATTCTGCAAAAATTTCGCAAAATTTATGTACAATCAGAAATCCTATAACACAATGACCATAGAAACTGAAGTAATATAATTTTCCTGTATTTCAGTGTCTTTATAACTCTTCAAATCAATTTTAAATTAATTATTCATATATACATAAATCAAAATCAAAATTCGAATCGAAAACAAATGCTAATAAATATGAAGTTTAAAATTGAATCAAAAAACCATAAATTAGAAATGTTTTCTCAGAAAAATAAAGATAATTTTTTTTTTAAATAAAAAGTGTTGAATGATTTCATCTTCAGTAAACATTACAAGTGATAATTTATTCGACAGTTTTCTTTTTCTTTATATTTTCTTTATTATACTTCAATTGTTTGAAATCACCTCTCAAACACAACACGATATGAAATCAAAACTCATTGGGAAAACACCCCAAAAATGATAATATCACCGTCAACAGACACAACCCTATTCATCAGATAAATTGAAGTCATAACTTTCTGAAACTCATAAAAGATATCACAAATGAAGAACAAAAGATAGAATACCATTTTGACAATATGAGCAAAAACAGACAGTTTTTAAACAACAACTCAGACTTATCTAATTATATCATTTCGTACTATTTTTTGTTATGCCAGGGAAAAAGGAATTTTCGCTATGCTTCTATATGTACTTGTATATATTCATTCGAAATTTTCTTCCATTCACAGAAGCCAACTATGATGGTGAAAATCATTCTTTACCAAGGAATCATCGAATTATCAGTGTTGTATTTAGGATGTTATAGATGTTTTGTCCTTCTTTACAAAAGTCATTCCATTTCTTAATATATATTTAGATAGAAAATATTTTCTTATTGCTTTGGTAAGCGGCCTGCTAATTTTACTTCAAGAACTCAACGGATGCATTTAATTTCTGTTTTGTAGTTAATGAGAAAAGTTTCCATAGCATCCTATTTTTATGTGAAACAAAAGAAAATTCAATTCTTATCACACATTTTTAATAATTTCTTCTGAAAAATGCTATTTTTAGCTGTTTACCTTTAAATCATTGTCTCTCAACTTTTGTTTCGTCTATTCTAATGTTGATTTGTTTTGTTTATTAAATAGTATTTTTTCTTTTTCGTTTTAATTAAGATGTTAACGAAAGTAGAGACTTTTTACGCATTAAGAATAATGGATCCAATGATAAAATAAAAACTTTCCATTTTTAAGAAAATATTTGTAAATTTAATTTTCTTTATTTCTTTAGTTATTTTTTGTATAGAAATTTTAATTAAAATACAATATAAACAAGAAATTTAATTTTAGTCAGAATAATTAATAAATTATAGTTAAGTTGAACATTTTTCGTTGACTCAAGGTTCGAACATAAATTAAAAAAATCTATATTTAACGAATAACTTAGATAGATTTTTATCATGTACTCAAACCATATGAAAATAAACTATTGAAATTTTCCTTTGACAATATTTTGAATGACGATGGAGTATAAAATCAGAGAAAGCATACAAAAAAATACGAAACATTAATTTCAAATGTATTTCGTTTGTTTTTTTTAAATAAATTTATAATTTGGAAATTACACTATGGTTAAAGATATTCCAGGTAAGCGAATTCTTCTAAGACAGGTTTTTTAATTTAAAAATTTCATTGGTTTTACTCGAATTTGCCTGTAAATTCGGATAACTTAAAAATGTGTCACAAATTCTATTTCCGTATGGATTGATATAGAAATTTAAAATGTCACTCCCACGCAAAGCTTCTTGTTTTTGTATAATTCAGCAATGAAGTTGGATTTACAATAGTTACATATATCAGGTATAAATAATAAGTATTAAATACTTTAAATCTATTAATTGTAACAACACATATTCTAATGACAATTTTGATATGTTTCTGATGATTATATTGGAAAAGTTTCTTAGATTATAAAAATAACATTTACATGGAAATTCACTTTCAGTTCAATTTAATAAATGAACAATTGAATCCACTTACTCAAAACTCAATAAATATATCATAAGAAATTTTTCCTTAAAATTTTCTTCGTATGTTCGTTTTATTCGTAAATTTAATCTGAATCATTGAAAAACACTTTACATACATTTAAGCTTTCATTTCTTCTCCTTTTTGGAAACAGAATTTGCATTTATAATAAACGATATTATGTCAATGTCTTTTCGGTTTCATTTCAGACAAGAAACAAATGATGAAAAACCGCGTCTCCAATGAATTTTTTTTTTTTTTTGTGTAAAGAATTTTCCAAATTCTAACCTAAAGAAACCAACAATTTATCTTAAGGAATGACAAATTGTGTTCCTGTTAAATATTTGCGTGTCATTTTATATATTTTTATATTATTTCAGGGAATTATATGACATCAAAAAAATTATGTTTGTTGGAGGTTTTATATACCGGGTGATTCATACTCTGGGAATAGTGTTCCTTCGTTTTTTTGTTTCTTCTTTGAAATCTCCCACTAATGAAACTACTAATTTGGCCAATTGGTTTCACTACATTTCAATTACATGTCTCTAAATACCAGAAGACAAGTTTGCCACACTATTTAGTGAATATATTGATCCATACTGATTTATAATGTCACCTCCAGCGTGACATACGGGTTCAAAAGTTTAATTATGTGATTCTTTTTAAAAAAATACTAAATTCACCTGCATTTTAAGCGACGGGGCCGAGACTTCCCATCATTCTCCTTATATTAATTCAGGTTAAAAAAGGAAAAACACCTTGTATAAAAGGTGTGACTGTCACTCAAATAAAAAAACCACCAAGTGAGAACATATGAATATGAGGTATCAAGTCTTTTGACAAGTTTGAAAACCTCCCAAAAAAATGAGACTGAAAAAGTTGAATGAAAAATGGATAAAAATTCGCGGAGAAAGAAAAGAAACGTGAAGGCATTTTCTTTTTCAATTGGATTGAAATTTTCACTTATGAAGAATATAAAAGACAGATTTACTCCTTATATGAATGTGAATTTAGGATTTCTATATTTACATTTCATAAAAATCTCACCAAAACAAATTGAATGTATTTGATGAAAATTCACTTTCTGAAAAGCTTTAAAAATAATATTTAATATTATACTTTACACTCTAGTCATATCTAGCTATACGAATTTAATACGAATTTAATAGGTTACGATTTAAGTAGGAATTATTTTAAAAAAATTGTGTAATAAAATAAATAGTTTGTGTATTAAAACGAATAATATGTGCATTAAAATACAATATTATAAAGTGTAAATTAATAGAAAAATCAATTTATATTATTAGTAGTGATTTTCAAGCATTCTCGCTTCGCTACGCTCCGATGACTAGTCTCACTTAACAATTTATACAAATTAGTGAAAAATATTTTTACGATGGCCATTAGATATGATTCATGTAGATAAGATGCCTACATGTTCAAGGTTGACTAAAAAAAGGCCTGGTGTAAATATGTAGATAAGATGCCTACATGACGATCGATGTCTTTAAATTAGGATTAGTGTAAATAATAATCATACAGATAAGATGCCTGTATGACATTTGTGGAAGATAAAAATGAAAAAAGGAACTACGATCTTGATTCAAGTAGTCTAGATTCGATCGTGGTCAAAGGAACTATAAAAAAAAGAGGAAAAGAAGTTTCGTTCGTTGAAATAAAGTGTTTAATGTGCATCGTTTTTCCTACAATTATTGCACATTTATTTATTTAATTGGATATTTCATGCAATGCAGATTTTTAAAATCAGATTTTCTTTTTCTTTATTCTCACAATAAATACGCATTGCGATGCAATATAAAAAATCAATATCTTTAATTTCGAGTAATACTAAATCAATCGATATTATCGTAAATTAAGAATGTGTGTCTAAATTAATGATCATTCGATTTGGGCATTTATTTTTTGTTTTTTTGCTTAATATATTATCATGTTTGAAACACTAAATAACAATAAACTCTTGACCAAAAACACATAAATTAAATAATTTCATTTCATTTGAAAAAAAAAATATAAAATAAAATAAAAATTCCTTGACCGTAGTTCCAGCTCAATAAAAACTTTTAGAAAAGATACTTTTTATTCATATTCTATAGAATTTATAACACAATAAAATTTAACCCTTGAATACAACCAATTTGTTCTCAAATAGGATACAAATCTGATCATTTTTTGAATAGAAAAAATTTGAAATGTTTCTTTCTTTGCATTCTATGACATTTTAGGATCAAATGGACGATAAATGATTTATTTGAAAAATCTAGGTTTTTGTCTATATTTTGAAAAACAATTACCTTTTTTTATGTTCAGTTCGAGGATTTATGATCGATTAAAATTCAAATAAAATGTTGCAATTTTATTATTTCCTTTTAGGATAACATCATGCGGATTTTTTAAGGAGTATTAAAATTTTGAGATGAATAGTTAATGGTTTTGTTTTGATAGCTAACTAACTAGAGTGACTCATTTTAACTGTATATAACATATCTGCAGTTAGAGGGTCCCTCGTTTGCCGGTTTGTTTTTTTATTCTCGAGAAACGGTCGATTTTAAATCAATTTCCTCGGAATCAAAGGAATCCCGGGAAATCTCTTAAAAATTAAATTAGAAGGGAAAATTTTTAAGAATATTGAAGAAATATTTAAGAATGACATATATTTGTTTAAAATAAATAAATGAATAAAATTTAATTTAAGAAATATGAAAATAGAGTAATCTAGAATTTAGATATTAGTTGCCAAATGTAGCAACAAATGAATAGTTTAAAATTGCTAATATTATTCGCGGGAATTTTTTGTTTTTTTCCCAAGAAACAAGAAATAAAAACTTAAAAGTTTTCCCACCCGGGAATTCATGGGAAGGACTCTCTATTCGCAGTATAAGATATCATTTTTGATAAATAGTATCTGAATTGTTATTATAAATGTCGGTTTTCAAATTCACTTCAAGATTAATTATGAAAGTCACGCAAAAGATACCAAAAATTGAGATGTACATAAAATTCCATGCCTGAATTTTATTTCTTAAAAATATATATAAAAAATTTATATGAAATTTTCTTTTAGGTGATTTTTCCATGCAATGAATACAAAACAAAAACGATGAACATTCATAAATCTAAGATGATCTTATAAAAATATGAAAAAATTAAAATGTATATCTTTTCATCAAGGACACACCAAAAGAAAATTATGTTGTTTTTCTCCCCAACATAAAAATTTATTGATTGATGGAATCAATTCTAAAAGTTATGAATAATAATCTCCCAATGGAGTTCGATTTAACGTGCTTGAGTTTTAAGTACTATATTTTCAAAAGGTGATGATGAAAATTGATGGATACACAACAGTCAGTTCCATATTCATGGTGTGTGAACGATATGAATATTTCAACATTATCGAATTAAGTCGCCAACATCATATTTTGTGTACATTGATGGTTTGGGGATGACTAGCTTTTCGATTTGGTATAAAAAATATAATTAAAATATTCTGAAGGACAAAAATCAAATTTAATTTTCTTATTTTTTCTAAGAAACTAGAAAATTTATTTTTGATATTGTACTGACCGTGGAACAACATCTTTACGACAAAAAAAAAGCGACTTCAATATCTTGGAAATGGAAATTTTCCGAAATCTTAGAATCATATATATAGGATAATTAATACAAATAATTGGCATAAAGAATTGAAAGGTTATAGAATATTTGTCATATTTTCGAATAACATTTGTAATGTTTGAATAACGCTTAGAAAAGGCAAATCGAACAGATTAATAAATACAGTGTTGAATGGTCAAGTTGGTTGAGACCTCGTTTCTAGAAACTGATGAGACTCTCATTCAAATCCAGAGCTCGGTTCTTCATGTATTTATTTTTTTTGCCTACAATTTGAAATTGTCAAAAGATTGAATGGATTCATCCTTTGGTTATTTTGAAATTACAGCAACCAAATAAGAAATTGTGTCCAGTGTAAAATCAACGCTTGAGTTAATTTCAATATGTAATTTCCTTATGTACCAAAACAATGGAAGATCCTTTCTTTTTCTGCGAAATTAGTAAAGTGGAAATTCGGATATCACACCTCTTTTTCTATACCTATGTTATTAATAATGAACCCGAAACTTTTTTTTTAAATAAAGGTTAAGAATTCATCATTATTGTTCATATTTCACATGAAATATTTTGTATAGTTTCAAATTCATAGTACTGTGAACACAATTATATATCTTATTACCTTTCCGTCAGGTGACTTGTAACATTTGTAACGGTAGAACAGCTACATCATTTCAGGTGGAAAAAAATTCATAAATTAATTAATATAAATTTTCATTATTCATTTTCATTTTATTCATTCACAGTGTTCGTTGAATTTGGAAATAATATTTGAAATGTTTTTTTTTTTTAAGTTTATTACCCACCTAGTCTGTCACTATAAATCAGTAACGTCAGTATAAATTTAATTCCAAAATGTATATGATACACAAATGATGATGATGATAATAAAGAAAATTTCTATATGGCTAGACAACACCAAAACAGAATGACCATTCCATTTCAAAGACTCCCAAATACTATTTGAAATATGTCTCATATAACAATGTGGCCTGTGAATTACGATTAGCACGATAAGAAACTGTAAAGACTCATCCATCAAGGTAAATATTTTAATGGTATGAATTGCACAAAAAGGATATCATTGTATATGAAAGACTTGGATAGATTTTCCGAAAAATGTGAAAAGTAGAACGTCAATGTGATTTGTGTATGAACGCTTTCCCTAAATATATTCATTGTTAAATTCCTGAACAAAAATATCAATCAAAGTTTCAAGAAAAAAAAAAATGAAAAATGAAAAATTATGTTGTACGATTTTTCAGTTCCGTGCATTGAACTTTTTCGATTGTGATTTGTACAACGAATTCGGATAACTGTTTAGGAATTTTTGGAAACTTCAAGCTTTGCCAAATTTTAAAATAAGAGATTAAGTAAGGATTTACAATGGATTTAGATTACACGAATCGTTCATTCAAGATTTGAGGAATCGAAAATGGCAGATATTTAAAAATAGAGTTCTGAGAATCCTTAAAGGAAATTTATGTATAAATAAATGATTTCCAAATTTTTCTTAAATATAAAATATTTAAAAAACTTTTAAACTTTTTCTTATTAAAACGATCGTCATCTTTTTTAGAAATTAACTCCATTAACTCCACTTATTTGCACAATAAGTCAATTAATTAGTCGATTCGATAGAATTAATGACATAAAATTTTTCAGTATTTTTTTCTATTGATTTTTTGGTCCACAATTACTATCAAATTAAAAAATTAATTTTATAGCGAATTTCTTAATTGACTTTAATATGATGAGTTATTAGCCTTCTTAAATAAGATTTAATTAGATTTGAAAAAGTTTTCAATCAATAATAATTATTACAACAAATACACGTTTAAAGATATTGTTTCTTTCATAAAAATAATCTTGTTTAGGAAATTGTTTTCCAAGTCATATTTTAACTGACAGTTATCCTTTTCAATTCCATTTCGAATTTATTGATTTCGTTTTAACATTAGGAAAAACTTCTTGGAAAATGAGAAAACTTTTATCATATTGAAAAATGACGTTATATAATATATTTTGTTGGAAAATTTATTTTCTTATTAATTGAGAGATAAATAGTGAAACTGAAAAATGGATAAATGTCTTTCTTATTTGATTAAAAATTTTCTTAGTGAATTTTTTAAAATTTTTGTTTTTACGACTATCTCTATATTTTGGGCATAAAAATTGTATTTTAATGAAACCTTTATCAATTGAATGGAATCTATATTTTATAATACTTTATATATATTAATGTATATCAGGAACGGTTTATATATTGACGAGAATGAATCCTTCCATAGAAAAATTCAACTAGAAACATTTTAATTCGATTTTATTAAATCATTAGTTTTTGTATGGAATGGCTGAAAAAGCTTTTAGAAAAAATGAGGCTGAAATATGAATTCCGTCCCACATAAATTGAGAATATGAAGCATTCTTGATTCATTTTACAGAAGTGTTCTTATATAGTTTTCTTAGGATTTGGTTACAAATTTTGTATATTCCCGGTTTTTGAGAGCATCTTAATTCTTTGTGAGTCGTCTTCCTGACAGTTGTTTTCTTTTTTTTGGTAAGATTACGAAGTAACCAATTATTCTTTGATCTGGCAGTATAAATAAAGTTATCTAACATTCTTAAATTGGCTTTTGTTTTTCCAAGAATATTTTATTCAATTATGATAAACTGTCATTGTTGGGTGAACAGGAAATATTCATAAATGGCAATTATAAAGTTTTCTTGAATTTAGTTTATTGTTTTTCTTTTCGTTTATTTTTATCAGAATGGAAAGTTTTAATGGCCTTTGTTAAAATTATAAGAGGTGGCTATTATAAAGTCTGCTAAATATGGATTTTTTGGCAAATGAAAGTAGAAAAAAAAAATTTTAAATTTGTGAACATATTGTCGTTATTATTATTGACTTCACCGCAAAGTATGCAATATTAAAACCAGATGATATTTTCATTATTTATTTTTCCGGGAATGTGTTTCCAAAAATAATTGAGAGTGTGATAAAAATAACACGTATCCCAGGAGTTTTCATTATATCTGGAAAATATCTAACGGTTAGCATTTATTTTTACCTTTACGAACATTCAGGTTATATCGAATTTCGTTAATGCATTTCCATCGTTCGCATTTCGAATATCAATGCAGAATAGAGTTTGCTTATTTTTATCATCGTTTAACCATTTCCGATATCTGGCTACGAAAATCTGTAACACGATTTCTCCATTATCAGAAAATGGGTGTCTATACTTTTCAATACTTTTCTAAATTACAAGATTTGGCGAATTTAGATTTTCGATTAAATTGAAGCTTTATTTACTTTTATCCATTTTGTCTGGCACCCATATATATTTTCTTCATATTCTAATCGCACAATTAAACTGTTCATCGGAAACCTCTTAGATTTATCATTAATCAGTATTGGAAAATTTCAACACAATTTTTATCAACTTCAATATTTGCAAGTCTCTCTTTCATGTTTTCTTATTTTAAGTTGTCATCAAAGTCTTTTAAAAATGCAATTTTCTAACAAAAAAAAAACGTACTTTAGGGTTTTTCGCTTCATCAGCTATCAGGTGATGTTGAAATTTTCTTCAAGAAAATATAGAAATAATTTTCCTTTCTTTTTTCTAACCATATATATAAAGTGTCTAGAAAATGTGTTAGAATATGCAACCGTAAATTTCTGATATAGTACGACAAGCATGTACTTTATTTGGTAGTTTTTTTTTTGGCATTCGGTTTTTATTTGTCTGGGTTATTAGAACTCTTGTACTATTTTCCGGACAAAGATGAAACCAACTTAAGAAAAAGAAAACTTAATTTATGAAAGTTTTTTGACCTGATAATTTTTATATTATTTTTTTTTTAAAACACAATTTTCAGACATTCGTAAATGATCACCTTCAGGTTATTCCGGATAAATACAATCAACAGATGAAGTTTTTCATTTTGAACATATACAAAATCGACTTGACTTTATGGCGTTTTTAGTAGTTTTTTTTCTAGTAGGAGAAATGATACTATATTACAATATAGAAAATATTGGTGAAGCATTTTTATTGCACCATTTTATCTATGACGAAGCTTTTCAGATGAATTCAAGTACTTTATTTATTTTTCGTTTATTCATTTTTATTACAAAATTTTCGCTCTTCATTTGAAGACTTGCTCCACCAGACGATTTAAGTGCATGATAAATTTTTTCCATTTCAAAGGTAAAAATACGTGGGTTTTTTTGGTATAAAAAGGAATGAAAGTTGTTTAATAAACATAATTAAAGCAAACAAAGTTTGTTTAATATCATAATTAAAGGATTCTTTTATATTCTGTTAGTCTCAATTAAATCTAAAATTAATATGTACAGAGTAGATTGATTTTTTAAATTATAAGGTTTGTTACAACTGATTTCCATTTTATGAATAGGTCAAGTAGATGCAATTCTACTATAGTAATGGAAAAATTTTTTGGTGCAGCTAAAGATAAAGGAGCATTGATTATCTGATTGTTCATTAGAGTAGAATGTCCAATAACTTTCTATACTAACGGGTGTAAAGTAGAGATTGCTTCAATTCTTGATGACATTCTTCTCATGCTTAAATTATATACAATCTAAAAATGATTAAGGGTATCCATGTGCATAATTCCGCACAATTTTCATTCAAATCATATATTTTTGTTGCCGATTTTCTCACTTTCTAACTCACAGTCCCTTCCAATACATCCTCATTTATTATTTTCAAATGAATTAGAAAATAAATCATTAATTCAAATTTTTTAATTAAGATAATGCGAGAATGTTCATGACTGCCATTTTTATAAATATTACTTTGGACACATATATCTCATCTGACCTTTTTAAACGTGTTGACAAAAATAATTTATTCATTTCCATTACTGTCCATCATTATTTTTTAGACAAAAATCCTTTGTCAAAACTTTTTAACGCATATAAGTTTTCTTCTTGGAAATCAAAAATTTCTCCTTTTTCATAATACAATTTTTCATCTTTTCCTCGTTTTTTAAATGATTTAGAAAAACATCTTTATGACAATTTGATTTTTTTAATCATCCTTTGAAATTGAAAAACTCTTTAATTTCATGAATTTTTTGGCAAACAGTCAAGAGACATATATTTCTTGTTAGGAATAACGATTGAATTTGAGAACAAGTACGAAGGACTCAGTCCTATTCAATTGATAGTTAAAAACATAATATAAAACTGTTCTTATGGTCTGTGATTGAAATGGCAGCTTGTAGTTAACAAAGTTAACAAGTTTAATAAATTAATTCTTAAAGAAAAAATATAGTAGCAGTGGCAGAAATGGGTCAGAAACTAATACTATTTCAAGGGTTTTTCTGCATAACTTTGGTTTTACTATTTTCAAAGTTGCTGTAACTCCCAGGTAGCCTAGGCCCTAGTAGGGTAAATCTATTCTGCAAATTTTATTCAAATCAGTATATTAATCTTTAAAGGAGATTTGAAAAACTGTATGAAGAATCTCATCCTTTCCTATAACTAACTACCAAACTGCAATGACAAATCTAATATATCGTAGTATCCATTGTAGGGCATAAAAAGGAGTAACTATAACTGAAATTAAGGATTTCAAAGAAAAACATAGATTTAATAGGAATTTTCTATGGAAAATTTAATATTTGGTTTTTGTTGCGTGCTAAAAATCCTTAACAGCAGGTCAAAGTAATTTTCTACTTGATTTTCCAGTTTTTCTTTATTAGCTTCATTTTATACGTTCAAATCGAAACTTTGAATGGATTAAAGGAGTGGCCATGAGTCAGGTGTAAACAACTCCATCAAAATTTAAGGATTTATTTTTATTGAATATTTTTTTCTTTTGTTAAACTGCAGACATTTTGCAAGAATATTTTCGAGCTTTTTTTTGTATTTTTATTGATGGAGAAAGTGATTGAAATCAATAAAGAAAAAAATACCAATATAAGAGTTTCGTGTTTTGTGATAAAAAATAGGAATTTATGGCGGTCGAAATTATTTCTATCAAGTGTAATAAAAAGAACACCATTTGAAGGTGGTCAATTTGTTGTATTTAAGTTCAATACTTTCATTGTTTGAAGTCGAAAAACATATAAAAGTAGAAAATTATATTGTTAAATTGTTTCAAACAATTGTTTTTTAGTAACAAATTTTTATTGATAGCTTTTCCATGAAGGAGTAATACTTTATTAACTCGGATCCCTATTTGAGTGTAACTAAAAATTAAAAGTCTGGTTAGCCAATTTTCAGGACTGTGAATAACTTATTCAAAAGTTTATGGGAAAACTATAAGATCGCAATGATATAAATTAATTCACTGTGAATGAAAACAGATGCAATTAAGCAAACCCGAAACTGGGTTGAAATACATGTGCTGGTCGAGTCTAAATTGAATTGATTGAATTTACTACGCTTTTGTAGCCATGTTACGGTTTTCATTTGGTTGGTAATAAAGTTAAATTTTTTATATTCTCAACTACATTCGGGATCAATTTAGATTAAATATTTATACCCTTTGTTACTACAAATGCATGGAGAGTCCAAAGCAGGTCGAAATTGGGTTGTCATTATATAAATGTGTGCTTTGTAATTTTCTCATTTATATTTTAAAACCATTTATTACTTAGGGAGGAATGTCCTTCCAATTTAGTTGATATCAAACTGAATTTTCCGACCAGAAATTCATTTAAATTTCAATTAGGAAAGAGAAATTTATGAAAACTAAATGATTTAATCTAAATAATTTAAATATTTCAATTTAGAATTGTCCTCAAAGGATGTAATAATTGTCAAAACTGATTTTCATCAATTTCAAAACTCGTTCCTAAAGAATAAAATTTATTAATTCTAAATTAAAACATATTTTTTCTTGTTTTTGAATCATAAAAATTTTCATTTTATTCCCGGATATTTTAATTTAATTTTCATTACTTATAAATTATGAAATTAATTTCAATTAATTACAAACAAAATTTCCACAAAAATTTATGATTTGAATTTAAATTACTTCTTTTCGAATAAAATAAGTAAATCAAAGGCAAACGAAATCGCCATTAAAAATTTCAAATAATCATAAAATAATTTTTTTTTTTTGGGGGGCCAAAAAGAAATAATAAACAAAATTAATTTTTATAATTTAAGAATACATAATTAAGCATATTTAACGTGGAAATTAAAATAAACATTATTTGGTGTTGAATTTGATTTAAAAATAAGATTTTGAACTTTTTCTTTTAGTCGAACTAGAAAAACTTTTATTTCGAACTATTTTCAACTAAGTTTATTTGTTTTGAATGAGAAAAATATACACTGCTAATGCATACACTAGAAGAATGGCTTTTTTCTATATAAATTATTCTAGATTAAGTGTGTTCTTATCTGAACCTTTGACTTCATCTTATGACAGTTCCCATTGCAAAGTTTAATTAGGAATAAGGATTAATGCTTATGGTAATCAAATAATTTTCCATGTCCTGCATTATCCTTTTTGGGTTAAATTATGTAAAAATACTTAAAGATGCCAGATTATAATACAGAAATAATTTCAGTTGAATTTGACATTTTTTCTTGGGTATTAGGCGGTTTTTATAGCTTTTTTTTCTTGTTCCTCACTAAATTACATCCCATTGAAAAAAATTAATTGAGGAATTAATACTTTAAATTTACTTTAAATTGCAATAGACCAGCGATTCCCATCTGGTGGTCCGCGACCAAAAATAGGTTCGCGAGCTTTTAAAATAGGGTCGCGAAAATTTTCTTAAATTATAACTTGAAGTATTTATAATCATCTCAAATTATATTTTCAAATTACCTCTCAATATGCATTAATTCCAAATTGGAAATTGTAAAACGATTTTCGCACGGAATTCTAAATGCAAAATCGTACGCTACAGGCTACACCAACACACACATAGATTTAGTATAAATCGTACATAAAGAAAGAGCAAACGACAAGTCAGGTTTAAATTTTTGCAAAACAGATGTTCACGAATCTGGGTCGCAAAATTTACTTTAAAAAAAAAGTGTTGGAAAAAGTCTGGGAACCGCTGCAGTAGATTGAAGGTTTTTCAAGAGAAAAATAGGTTTCGGATTTCAGAATTCATTCTATATCCTCAACCCCCTTTTCATGTCGCTACTAAAAACCATATATCTGTCTATCTGTTCATCATAGTAACCAACTACAATAGATCACCAAATTTCAATATCGTTTAAACTAAATTTTGAGACAGACAAAAAGACTGACGGACAGGCAAACATTTCCTAAAATATAATTTTTGAACTTAGGGAGTCTCGAAACGTTAAGGTCCATAAAAATTAGGATATCGCAATTTTTTGCCATCACAAAGCTTTCTTCATATGGAAAGAACCCAAAAGAATAGCGATTACAAAAAAAAGTTCTTAAAGAAAACAAGTTCTCATCAAACGCATTAATCTAGCCCCAAATATCTTGAACTCAAAAATAATGTATTTTAGAACAAAAAAAAAAAAAATAAGAAATTGTTTTGTGAGGAAATAAATTAATTTTATATAAAAACCGAAGAAAAAATGAATTCCTTTTTTTCTTGTTCAATTAATTCGATGACGGATAAATTGTCAACAAATTAAGTTATTTGTGGTAAAAAGAAAATTTTGATTTAAATTCAACCCAAAATATTTGTGAATGAATTTATTTGTTCGAATAGCATGAGAGAAATAAACAAACGCTTTTTTCGGGGTGAATTTTGTTTAAATTATCGTTGATAAAGTGGGTGACCATTTGGTTAGGTCGACTAATTATAGTGCTGCACTTGACAACAGAGCCAAAAGAGGAGAAAGAAAAAACGTGGCAGTCTAATTCCAATTACACAAAGTGTTAAGTGAAAATGAAAATTTTTTTTTTGGTTTTTCTTTTTTTCATTTTGGAAAACTCTTTATTGAATTAAGATTATTCTAAAAATGAATATCGTAAAAATTTTAAACAGAAAACAGAAATTCTAAAAATGGATTATGAACAAAGATTTTCGATTTTCTGTATTTTTTTTTTTTGAATTCAAAAAGCTTCCATTAAAGAAGAAAATTTATTATGCATTTTTTTTTTATAATAAAAACCATTACTTTGGTCAGAATAAAAAATGAGCAAAGCAAACCATAGTAGTGAATTTGCATTTTCTCTATATCGGCCGGACCACTATGGAACTTTCCCGATAATGTCATAAAATATTCATTTCAGTTCTCCTATTCTAAATGTACATTCCAAGTTTCATGAAAATTTGACTACTATTGGCCGAATTATTAAGGTTTATTTATTTTGCATTCCCGTAACCCCTACAGAGAGGAGTCGCATTCTATCTTTGCAGTTGACCTATCCAAAGTGTATACACCAAGTTTTAGGAAATTCGTCGATTATTGAATGAATTCTTGAAGTTTTTCTATTTCAGCCCCCCACAATCCTCCATCGAGGGGAGACATTTTAACTTTTCAGTTTGCTCGGCCCAAATGTACATTCCAAGTTTCATTAAAATCCGCCGGTTATTGACCGAATTTTTAAGGTTTTTTGATATCACCCTCTCGCTACTCCCACCGAGGGGAGACGCATTCTATCTTTTCACTTGGCCTATCCAGAATCTATAAACCAAGTTTAAAGAAAATCCGCCCATTATTGAGTGAATTATAGAAGTTTTTCATTTTTAGCCCTCCACAACCCCCTACCGCGGGGAGACATATTTTATCTTTTCACTTGGTCCATCCCAAACGTACGTTCGAAGTTTCATTAAAATCGGAATATTATTAACGGAATTAGGGATGTTTCTATATTTCCACCACAACATTTTTAAAAAAAAGTTTTGCGCATTAGTGTTGCCAGATGTAAATTGCGTTGAAAAGATAATATGTTCTGACTTCGATCTTGGTACGCAAACTGTGCAAATCTCATCAAAATTGGACGAACAGTTTCCGTTTTACAACAAGTGCAAAAATATTTGGACAAAATGTATTTTTAGACAGTGTTGCCATAGTCGAATATGGCCCAAAAACTAATCAGATCTAAGTTAGGATCAAATACATGCACTGTGTAAATTTTATCGAAATTGGCCCAAGAGTTTAGTCTGAACCGTGCGGACAAAATTTTGTCGTTTTTAGACAGAAAAAGCGTTACCAAATAGTGTTGCTATATATTAATTTCGCCCAAAATATAACACCATCTGGCATTTAATGCAACACAAAAATGGTGAAAGTTTCATGGAAATCGGGCCATCCATTCAGATTTTATTAACGATTTAAAAAAGCGGACGGACGGACGGACGGACATGGGGCTAATTATTTTTGACGAAACGGATTTTGCACTTATTTTCATCTTCCTAGCCCTTCTAGATCAAAAGTTAGGTTTTCGCACGATTATAGTACTTTCCTATAAACATTCGTTTATCGGGAAAGTAAAAAGAATCATCACTTCGTTCTTGTAGAATAACAGCACGTGGATGTGGAAGCTTCAAGAGAAATTCAAGAAACTATATCCAGCGAGATGTTGCGGATGTTCCAAAATCAGTAAACCACATCGACTAAATGCATTTCTATTCAGTTTACGTCATTTCCAATATTTTCACATACAATTTTCTTTTAGAATTCTACATGGATTTCGCTCCTGGAATCATTTTTGCAGGGAAATTAGCACTAACTATTTTTTTTTTCCAAAAAAACTAACCATTTAGCTCACGGTACCATTATACCAGTATTTACCGAAGTGGGTGATGGAATGGAATGATTCATAGAGGGCTGTAGCTTCGGCTATATGGAAACGTTGATACATAAAATAATGTAATACTACAATATTGCAGTTTTCTGTTTGTTTGCTTAAAGAAAACGGATTTCCAAAAATGCGTTGAGTAATTTTTTTTTTCCCTAAAAAGGAGGAAGTAGGTCATTTAATGAATCATCAACTTTAATGCAGTTTTACTGCACCATATTCTTCATTTAAATTAATTCGAAAAAGGTATCAAATCTAGTTCCACTGCAACATAATATAGCCAAGTCAATGGGTACTTTTACCTTGCAAAAGGTATAGGAAACTTTATATTTGATTTTCTGTAGGCGGAAAACAAATTAAATATTTTTCAATATTTTCAAACATTTTTAATTCTGTATACCCGATCGATAGCCTAGCCAATCGTAATGCATTCACAATTCCACTCCAGAATTCTTTGTTTAAAAAAAAAAAAACTCATAAAAAACTCACTCAAAAAAATTATTTCGAATAAAGAAATATTACTCAAAAATCACTCATAAAAAAACTCACTTAAAAAAAAAACTCCCTTAAAAAAACGATGCATCTACCCCTAACGATAGTTAACTTGCGACTAGTGTAAGGGTGAGATGTGTTCAATATTGTTTTCGAGATATTTTTTTTAAAAAAATTTTTTTTTTTTTTTTCAAATAATTTTTCACAAAGAAATAAAAAAAAAAGCAAATTTTTTCAAAATAAAATTTGAAACCGAATTTTGATTATTTGCGTTCGTTCGAGTTATGCACCAAAAATAGAAAATGTTTTGATTTGAAATACTTTCGAAAACTCGCCCTAAATTGGGCTCTGAAAATTTATTAAATTTTATTAAATCCTTAACAATAAATAAATTTACATAGATCTCTTTCCCTCCTGAAAGCGATGCTGCACAATATCATTCTTTACGGACCTACCATCAAGTTCAATTATCGTACAACCAATATAAGAATGCAGCTGATTCGGGGATGTACAAGTAGTAAATTTGGCCTTACTCAGTGGTCGAAGTGGCAGGTTAAAAGTGGTGGGATGGTTTCCATTTGTTTATTTCTTTTTTTTTTTTAATTATTGGTTCTAGGACCACGTTACTCTAGAGCCAATTACTGCAGAAAAAGGGCTAGAGAATTACTTGGCCAAAGCAAAGCTTTATAACGCCAACTTCTAAATCTTCAAATTATAGTTTTCATTTTTCTTTTTAAAAATGTTTAAATCACCATCTTGGGATAATTATGATGGGAGTTTGCAGCCCTTCCCCTCACTGACTGGCTTACAGTTTCCGAAGAGGTCTGACTGCAACTCCGAGTTTATATCCTTTCCCCTCACCAACTGCAATATACTTCTGCAGTTTCCAAAAGTGTGTGGAATGTTCGAGGTCCAGCTTCAACTCTGAGTTTACAACCTTTCCCCTCACTGATTGCAAAACTCCTTTACAACCTCCAAATATGTGTGGGGACTGTTCGAGGTCCAATTGCAAACTGGGTTTCCATTTAAAATTTTTTTTTTTCGAATTCCAGTTTTCATAATTGTAAACGTCAAACGAAATCTCGCTGCCAGATCGAAACACTTAAAAATCTCTTTCTCGAAATCACGAGATTTAAAATTTAAAAAAATATGTTCCGGGATGCAATATATATTCCCCAAGAAGTGGTGGGATGAATTTACAATTATTTAGAAGTGGCGGGATGGCATCCCACCTCATCCCTCCTCACTTCGAGCACTGGCCTTACTCCAATACTTATGATGAACGATCCTGCATCCGAAGTTCTATTAAAAGGTATTTCATGTAAGTGTAAAAAACGTTGTTGGACATGTTGTTGTAGAAACGCACGCTTAAAATGTTCAATTATATGCGCCACTTGCACAAGAATTTAGTGTAATAATAATTTCGGAAATAATACCCGAAGCAGTTAAATCATTAATTATCTTCAACAAGATGATCAATGTTTCATGGATTATGCCTACTGGGGATACAGCAGTGTAAAAATGTGCCCTATTACTCTATTTCTACGGTGGTGTGCGAAGGGGTAAAATTTAAAGGTAAAAAATTAGTAAACTGCGAGAAATTTCGTTCAGAAATAAAATTTTCCAAGAAATTGATGAAAGTGCTCACTTTCTAAGCGCTGTAGCTTCAAAACTATAATCTTTAGAAAAAAAAAAGTTTTAAGTAAAAAGTGTGGAGAATCGTATCCTCTACATTTTTTGTATTGACCTCAATCAACGTATCTCATACAGATAACGAGATAATCGCAAAAAGGCGATTTTCCACCCCTTTAAACCAATATGAGGGTGCGAGCGGCACCCCCCAAGGTCGAAAACTTGGAATTTAAAATAACTTACCTAGTTGAACAATCGTACCAAATATAAAGTTTCCTCTACCTGTTGCAAGCTGGAGTCATTTTTTACGCTCTATTGACTGGGCTAATTTAGTCTATGTCCTAGGAATTAGATCAAATTCTGATGTATAACATATTAACTTATCACACCCCTAAAGGTTCATATATATACATGTATTTGCAATTGTTAGTCGGAAATCCTTTCATATATTTATAAAACGAACATTTCGAGCATAATATTTTTGGTCTCTTCTCAGTACATCGTGATGAAATTTCAAATTCACTGTCATTTCATCCCGTAATTCAGAATTTTATCAAGATTTACGTTCAATTATGTGACCTCAAAATGAAATTGCGTAAATAAATTATGGTTTTTTTTTATATATATAAAATATATAAATTTTCAGTCCTTTATAGAAAAATTTCAAGTCACCAACTTTTATTTGATCGTAATTCACTATTCTCCACGTACAGAACACTATTCAACTGGGATGAAGGAAAAAAAAAATCCTTTTGAAAAACTATTATATTTTCTTTCGTTTTCCACTTTGAAAAGTAATCGTCCTTTTTTCCATGGGCAAAAGATTATATGATGATGATTTCATGAAAACATGGTAAATATCAATCAGTCACGTTTTATAGAAAATCAAGAAGGATATTTCAATACTTCGTGTATTGAGAATTAAAATATAAAGTTGGAGAAAATTGTAGTAATTATAGTTTTAACCTTAAACTTGCAAACATATTATAGTATTACCTAAAGAATTAAACACAGCGTTTAAAATCGATGGCTTGAGAACTTTCAGGATTCTTAGGATTTGTAGTCTTTTGTGAGTTTTTAAAATTAAACTATCTCGCTTATTAAGAATGCATTGAGAAAACTCAAGAGCCAACCGACTATCTCATTTCCTGGTAACAATGAAAATATATGTTTCCGGTAATTTTTTTCTAATTTTCTTCAGCCCGGAAACACAAGACTTTGTTCTTTAGATACTTTCTGATTCTTGCTTCATTCTTGAAATTTGTGTACAAGAAAAATATTCAGTATGCAATTCAAGTTCGAAGTTATCTTGTATTACATAACCAAGTGAAATTTTCTTTAATATAATCTTTCGTTTTTCCTTCGTAACGATAGAAATCTACTCATTTTCATTGGTACAATATTCGTACCTTCCGTCTTTATTATATAGAAAAAGAAAACAATTTGCCATGTTAGAATTAAAGAATAAGTTTTTTTCTGTTATATTAAAGAAATTGTTTGTACTAAAAGTATAATAATCGAAATATTGCCACTCAGTATTTGAGTTTAAAATAATAGAAGATATAAAAAAAAAACGACGTACATATTTACTTGAGTGGATTCAGGTCAGGCACGTAATGACAACAGGATACATTATGAAGATATAGTTTGATTCCTGAAGAAATAAAAGGATGTGATAAGAAAACAAAATGACCTTATATAAGAATCATATTTTTTGTTTCGGTATTTTCTGTTGCTATTTGGTGTTGGCTGTTAGATATTATCGAGAAAATTCGAGAGGTATGATCTGTTCGTGTGATCTTTTTAAAGATGATAGAATGTTTTATATAGATATAATTTTATCACGCTTGACTCTTTGAGAACAATAATAATCAAATTTACATCGATTTTTTAAATCCTTCGGGAGGATATATTTTTACTAATTTTTAAAATTCATTTAACATTTAGAAACCTGTTTGAAGATATTGCCTTAGACATGGGAATGTTCCATAATTTTCTTCTATAAAAAAGATATAGACACGAAACAGAACAAGCACTAGCATCTTCTTGACATTCAAGACATTTCTCAAAAGATCTACTAGAATGTTTCCATGATAATTGTTGTTTGTTCCATGATAATGCACCTGATCACAATACGTTGCTTGTTTGTCAACTCTTGGCACAAAATCAAGTCTGTGTGTTGAAAATCATTCACAGTTTTCACCTGATTTAGCACCATGTGACTTTTAACTAATCCCAAAAATGAAAATTAAATTGAAAGAATCCTTTTCCGATGATATTGAAACCATTCAAAAGACTTGTTTCCAAGATAATACCACAAAATAAATACTCTTTTGAGTCAATATTTAATCATTGTTAAAAGAGTATTTATTCAGATACAATGATTAGAGTATAATGCAATTAAAAATTGATAATATTATGTTTAAATACCGGATTAAAATATGCTTTTAATTAATTTTCAAATTAAATACACTACTACTATTAGTAATATTCAAAATTTCGATACCATATAAAATTGTTTAATTAGGCTTTAATAGAATGAAATTTAATTATAACGATTCAAAATTGAAAACAATATACTATACTTGAAATGTAAATATTAGGATGGCTAGTCAATCAAAATTCAATCCAATACTTTCATATATCATATTTCGAAGTTAATTTGATCATCCGAAAATTCAATATCAATAAAAACCCAATTCGAAAGATTGATTTTGATATTAAATTTCCATCAGAGACATTCTAAAAATGGCACCTTTATATAACATTTATTCATTTCTTCTTTTTTTCGTGTGTGTCAAAAAGAAAAATTATTTTTCCATTGACAAAATCACTTCCTGGAAATTAAAATGAGAAAACTTTTTCCATATATTCATAAATTGGATAGTCTTTTTTTTTGTCTTTTTACCTTTTCCTGCCATTAATTCTAATCGAATGATATTAACCTAAATTTAAAATATGAAATTTGAATGTCTGATTAAATTTATGTCCAAAATCATATCAATTGATTGATATTGTTTGTACATAAAGTATATGCACGTGTTATTAGAACACCGCTATCGCTTTTCGTCAAGAAAAAAATATAAACTACACTAAAAGAAAAAATATTGTAAATGTAACTATTTTGCATAGTTATATATCCAAAAAAATAGTAATTCTATTTACAGAAATAGTCAAATTTATCTAGAAATTCATGAAAAGAAATATTTACAAATCTTTACTATTCTAAATAAATGATTTTAAAGTGAACTAAAAGCGTTTGATTTAATTATTTTAAAGAAGTTTTTTGAAATAGTAATTCATTATTTGGTTTAACATCAAATAAAGTTGAAATTACTATGAAAACTTGAAATATACTAAAAAAAAAGTATCATATTTTGTTTGGTTTAGGGTGAGGAAACTGTTGGCTGTGTTTTGTCAGTTGTGCGTAGTTCGATTACCAGCGATGGCAGTTTTTCATTTATTTTTCAGTTGTTAATTTAAAGGAGAACAGTAATAGGTAGGTGGCAGTGGTAATTGACATATATATTAGAATATATTATATACATTGTCAGCGTCGACATTTCTATTCACTAAAGAAAAGATAATATCAAGTGTAGGAATATTAGTTTCATAATAGTTGTTAATACAAAAAAATTGGCATAGACATTGAAAGGTTATAGAATAATTGTTATATTTCGAATAACAGTTGTATTGTTTGAATAATATTTAGAAAAGGCAAATTGAGCAGATTGATAAACACAGTGTTGAATGGTCAAGTCGGTAAAGACCTCGTTTCTAGAAGCTGATGACACCTTGGTACAAATCCAGGTCTCGGTTCTTCATGTATTTATTTTTCTATGTCTACACAAGTTTTCTCATTCATCCATAGCTCCAATAGCTAATACTTGAAAGATCTCAGGATCGAGTCAGTATAAACAAATTTCTTTTTAATTATGGAATTAGTAGAATTCATAACTATTATTAAATGTATTTAAAAGTAAATTTAGAACAACATTTAATGCAATTAAATTTAAGTTTAATTTTAACTATTAAAATAGTTATTACTACAAATTTACGAATATAGTTAAAAAGTATACAGAAAATAGTTGACTTAACTATTTTTTCTTTTGGTGTACGTTTTTTTCATATTATACAAGTATGTACCTATATGAGGCCAAAAACCCTAAAACATCCTCCTGTAGTGTCGAGGATAACTTGAATACCTTTTGATTTTCATCATGTTTACATAACACAAAAATATGGTACAAAAAAAAAAATTCACACACGAAAAACGGTTTGTTGTTTTTCATCTTTGGAGGTGGTAGCTTCTTTTGTTGGTAAAAGAATGTGTAGTAAAAATATTGTCCTTTATTCTTAAAAGATCCTTTCTGTTTTTTGTTTTTTTTTTAGATATGTTTACTTATTTTTATCGTATAGAATAGGCAGCAAGTTGTTTTACTTTTATTTAAGTAGTATAACAAGCATATTGTTGCCAACAAGTGGGAAATTGTTGTCAGGAAAAATGCCAAGATACTTTCCAGAGACATCAAGAAAAATGAATGTATTTTGTTTCTTTTGGAAAGTTATTGAATTGGATTGGCTATATTGTGCGTGCCAAAAATCATGTTATTTGACAATTCTAGAAAATGCTTTATAAAATAAATACATATACGTATCTGAGATATACAAGAAAAACGAATGAAAAAAGAAACATGTTCAAATAAATCTCTCATTTTGGGTGCAATGAAAATTAAGTAAATGATTTTAGATACAGAAAAGAATCGAGAATACATCTTAAAAGTGCACACAAGCTGCATTCAACAATACCATTCACATCCGTTGTCACCTTTTTCTTTTGAACAGAAATTTTACCTCCTTCAAAGAATATAGTAATCTGTTTTCATGTGCATTTCATGATCTTGATAACAAAAATACATTCTTTTTCTTTTATAATTACTTCAAATATCGATAAATTCTTTTTTTTTTTGTTATCAAAAATCCAAAAGTCACATAAAAATTTGATTTTTTTGAAAGTACAAAAATTATTTTTCGATAAAATAAATGATTAAAAAATGTTGCCGGCTCAACAACGAAAAGAAAGAATAATAAAATAAATAATGATTGATCGACGAGAAAGTTGAGAAAATTTATAGAAATTTAAAATTCAGTTTTAAGAGCCGTCCAAACGCACAGTTTTTTACTCAGTTTTGCATGCACAAATCAGATTTGTGCAGGCAAAACTGAGCGTCTGGACAAGTCACAGGTCGTTTGCGCAGGCAAAAGTGCGGTCTGTGCGATTTCAGATCGTGTCTGAAAAATAACTGTGGTACGTGCATGCAAAACGTAGTTCCAAAGAAAACTACGTAAAAAACATGGAAAAGACGGTGCCGTGTGAACACAAAATTTGCGCAGGCTTTAACACAGAAAAACTGCGCAAACTACGACTGAGCAAAAAGACTGAGCGTCTGGACCGTACTTTAGATGAAAATACAGGGGTAGTCGACTCAAACCGGACACTACCAAATCAACGTTGTGTTTTAACATGAACAAAATTTTAACATAGAAAGAAAGAACAAAATGGAGCAAGCTATTCTACTTTGTTGTTGTCTTCCATGTTTAAATTTTGTTCTGCTCCGGAGCAAATGTGAAATAATACAAACCTAATTAAAAGTTGTTCCATTGAAATAAGATATGTAAAAATAAAAAGTCAATATGCTGGCCAAATCATTAACTGTCCTTAAAATAACAAATACTATCAGTTTTAAACTATATTTCTGTAAAAGCTTATAAAATTACCTATGAAGTTTGTAAAACAACTAAGTTATGCAATAAAATTCTTCAAAGTCGTTAGACAACAAATCAAAAAATTCCATAAGTTTACGGAGACTGATGACACACTACTATAGTCATGACTCAAAGAACACTTGAGTCAATAGTTAGAAAAATAGCCTTTTAGCAAATATGGGAACGAAAGACAGAACACTTGCGTATTTACACAAGTGTTCTAACTATTTAGTCAGGAAAGATATGAATCAGCGTGTTTAGGCAAGAAATTTGTAATGTGTATTTAGGATTCGGCTAAGAAATAGTTAGAATAAATACTTTAATTATTTCATGGTTAAAGGATATTTAGTTAGGACCCGCCAAAGAAATCCCTTTTGGCCTTAATAAATGAAAAAGCGCAAATCGTGTGAAAATCATGTTTTCCCGTCTTCGTGGGCGATAAAGATCAAGGTTTAGCTAGAATATGGTAACATGATGTTTAAAGGAAATGACACCGACAGGATATAGATAAGAAAAGCATATATGCGATTAGGCAGGGATATAAGTAGAATTAGAAAATAGAATGTTAGTTAGTTAGCAGTTAGAGTTTGAACGCGAAGGTCTAGATTACCACTGGGCACGAAAACGAGTTGACGCGCGCATAATACTAATAATTATAAAAGTGAATTATCTGTAAAATTGGTTTTCGATTGAATATTGTGTGTTACACTACTCTATAATAATTTAAGAAAAATTATATAATCATTTAAATTAAAAGACGGTTTTTATGGTCGAATATCGTCAGATAATAAACAAAGATTACCGGACACGCTTAGTCGCTTTTTAAACGCAAAATTACATACATTATTCGCTTAGTCAGATTAAATATTTTTCTAGGAGTTAATAAAAAATAAAACTCAGACGGTTTTCATTTCATTTGATAAACGTAGTATCGTTAGAAATTTCTTTCTGTATCTTATCTTGAACGTTGAGTTTTTTTTTTAGAACCAAAGTACTTAATATTATTAATTGTTTATTATTAATGTTATCATAATTTCATTGAACACAAGTCACTGAAAACTTAGTGAAACCAAACAGATAGTATGAAGCATATTGAAAATAACAACTGGGGATTTTCTTTCTTTTATGGAATTTAAGATACAAGAAGAAGAAAAGAAAATGTCTCATAAAATTGAACCCCAAACTGTGAAAGTTCATCAATCATGATATTCAGATGACCTAAAATAGAAATTTGAATCGGTTCTAAAGAATTCCGTATTTTAAAGAACATTCAAATTTAAGGTTTTTTCCTTTTCAAGAATCAAAGACATTCGAAATATTGAAATAAATTTCCTTCATTTAGAAGATATTTTTCTTGATTTCCAATCGAATTTGAAATATTTTCAACAGAAAATTCAATCAATATAAATTTTATTTGAATTTATTTTGTTGTTTTCATTTCATTAAAATTTTTTGTGATTTATTTCGATTGTTGCTGTTTTTGTTTAGGCTTCTTAAAGGAACAATTCTTAATGAAAGCTTTAAATGATCAAGCAGAAGTTTCCATAAAGTTCAAATGAGGTGCGTCAATTAATATAATTGATTATGAATTACTTTTAATTATCAGATAAATAAACATTAAAAAATTGAATGGATATAATCCAGCTTTAGAATGGAATTTTTGGAAAATATTTTTTCGTGGAATGTTTTTTTGAATTATTTTTAACACTAAATCTTATTTATTTTGAATATATTACTAATTTTTGTTTATTGAAATAAGTTAAAAATTTCTTACTATACAAATTTAAATTTAGATATTTTTTTCAATATAAAGTATGTCCTCTAAGAATTGGACCATTCATTTAGAGTTCTATAAACTACGCTGCTACTAAAATTTGACTTGCTACAGAAGTATGAGTAATTATAAAGTATCCCAACTTCCTATTCCTGCCGTGTCGACAATTTTACCGCTTTCAACTATGCTGCCATAGATAGCTACATATTGCACGTATGGGTGGCAGAGAAATATAAAAACGAAACGAAAATTTAACATTAACGAAATTGTATCATGTCAAATTAGAATTGGTATAATGTCATGAAAGGAAGTATTGTAGAGTTAAAAATTAGAGTACAAATAAATTGGCATTGAGAGTTGAAAGGATTTATAGAATAACTATTGTATTGTTTGCATAATATAATATTTAGAATTTATGAAAAAGGCAAATTAACAGATTAATACGTACAGTGTTGAATGGTCAAGTTGGTTGAGACCTCGTTTCTAGAAACTGATGAGACTCTGGTTCAAATCCAGGTCTCGGTCCTTCATGTACTTATTTTTCTTTGCATAGAGTATAAAAATTAGTAATTGCTGTATCCTATTATTTAACAGGATTTACTGTACGTAACTTCAATTGATTTGCTTCTGACTCGAAAAAGATTTCATTAAAAAATATTTAAATTGTTCCATGTCAGATATAGGCATTTTTCATTAATTTCATTCATTAGATAGTTTGATTTATCAACAAAAGTAACGATTGCAATATAATTTCATTTTCTTGATCAGTTTATGTTAATAAATCTATTTTCATATTAAAATTTATTAACTTTTTTTAAATAATTACGCATTCCAAGTCAATAAATCATAATTTCTGAATTTTCATTCAATTAAGTTATCCAAAAGTTTTACATTTTAAATATTATTGGTAAAATCCAAAACACAGAAAAGAAACAATATTAATTACAAATTGGCTCATTAAATTGTCATCCGAATTGTTATCTAATAATCTTAATTTTAACGAACATCTTATCCTATTCTTAAGAAATTTCTTTGATTACGAAAAGCTTTTCTCTCGATCAAATTTTTCATATATATTTTAAAAAACTCTTATACTATGGTATATAATTTACCGGCTTTTATATGAACTTATTGCGCAAGCTCATTTTCATGAGATTTCCTTTAATATATGAAAAAAGCTTTTCTAAAAATTGTATGAAAACTTAAAAAAAAAAATTTTCCCATTCAGAGAGTAGAATTGTATAAAGAACTTTCCCGTTTCGATAATATAGTATATGTTAGCCACTTATAACATTTTATCGTGAAAAGTCAGACAACAGTTAGAAAATCAAATCAGTTCAATATCATCTTTTGATAAATTTAGATGTGTTTCGGGAATTTCTCTAAAAAAAAAAAAATTAAAATATATTAAAAATTTCTTTTTTTTCTTCTTTTATAGTAAAATGAAATCGAAATTATTCTATTTAACTTTTTTTAATTTTTAATAAAAATGTGAATTTTTAGAAATAATTAAGTGTTAAAAATATTGCATACTTTTCGGTGTTGAGATTATTATTCAAGTGAAATTTTTCATTTTTGAATTTTATTCTGATTTCAGTTATTGATTATTATAACATATCGTAATAAAATTCAAAATTCTAATAATATATAAAAAAAACAAAAATCCAGACTCATTTTCTATAACAATAACAAACACATTTTCTATTCGGGTTAATGATCTCATTTATGTTCGGGTCGAAATTATTGCATTTTGTCTCTTCTATATACGATTGTAATAAACAAGAAAAACACTTACCATACCCAATAAAATAGTATCCATTCTCTGTTCAAGAACATATCCTCCAAAAAAATCCACCCACATACATATTCATTTCCTATCATATTCTCATATAATGAATCGAAGCTTTTTATTTTTGTAGTACATTAAAACAGAAAAAGAACAAAAAATAAAAGACAATATTATGAAAAGCTAAATTTCATGTTTTCAGGCATGCATCATAAAAACATAAATACATAAATTAACTGACAATACAAATAGATTACATACATCATAAACGATTAGTGTTAAATTAGTGTATTAAGTAAACATCAAAGAAAAGTGTTTCCTTTATGAATTAAGAAAAAAAAAAGAAAAATATAAACACAGTAAGTTAACAAAAAGTGATTGTCTGTCTCGACTTTTGGAGCCATTTCTAAAGTCCTAGAAAATCATTTATCATATAAAAAAGAAGAAACAAAATAAAACGAAAATTAAGCAAGCTTTAAAAAGTGCTTTAAAATAATTTATTTTTGAAGTTTAGTGTGAAAATAGCATACAAAACTTTTTAGTGAAAATTCAAGACTTTTCATGATTTACTTTTCGTTTATTCTTTTTCTTGAGTATGGAAAAAAGACATTATAGCTTATTTTCTTAAAAAAAAGAAAAAACAAATTCTGATTGTTTTTATAGATTTTTAAGAAAAATAAAAACAAGTAAAAAGTTTTTCTTTAAGATTAAGGAAAAAATAAATTTTGAGTCGGTAAAAGTTTATAAAAGAAACTTTTTTTTCTTGTGTTTCATAAAACAACATAATTTCAAAGAAAATATTTAAAGGATCTGCCACGTTTTCGGATGTCATATCATTGTAATCATCGTTCTTATCAACACCGTCATCATCAACACTATATCAAAAGCTCTTAAAGGCAATTCATCTCAATGGTAATTAATTGCTAATTTTTTGTTCTAATTTATTACCTTTTATCATTTTGGCATTTTTATGATTTTTTTTTTATCATAAGTCCTTAACTAAAAATAATATAAAAAACATTTTAGTAGTACGAAATTTCGTTGGACAGCCGCAAATAAATTACCACATTATTATGAATATTTTTGATAGAGATAAATTATTGTACGTTAAAAAAAAACACGGCTCCAAAGAAGGTGTGTATTTTTTATATATATTAGGATGTACTAAAAACAGCTGACTGATTTTCTTTTATGAATAAAACAAAATGATATAAAAATTCATCCTTTTATAATTTAATATAAAATCGGTATGACATATACGGTAAACCTTGCAACTAACAGCCTCACAAAGTTTGAATCTCATCCAAATCTTTTGGTAAAAGATATTTTCGGGTCTAACATCGGGCACTCCGCACTAGAGCAGTATTATGGTCAGTATCCTACGTACACATCCTAAATGAGAATTCGTCAGATTCATTATTACCTTCAGTTATTGTTACAAATATTTTATGTTTTTTAAATTTGAAACTCAGTTCTGACCTGAAATTAACTTTCTCCAGGTTCCTGGTAATTCCTGGAAATTTTGTTTTAATTGTTATTTAATTTTAAGTTCTAAGTTTTAGGTTTTATGTTTCATATCTTTGTTTCGTCCTTTTCTGTGTTGTAATCAATCATTTTAATTTGATAGTGCTGGTAGCAAGTACTCAAATAAATGAAATTAATATAAAATCGGTCAGTTCTTTTTGGATAAAACTCTCCAAGTAGCACATTTAATGTATTAACTGCTACTATACGACTCTTTATTTATGATATAAAGAATCGTTACAACAGATGTACGTCAAATGTGATGTTTGGGTATATTACGAGTATCAAAAATAATCATCAAAAATACAAAGTCTTATTTAGAATGACTTTGTTCCTACTTTAGAATGATTTTAATACAAAATCGACATATTTCCCAAGAAATACGAAAATCCTAATGCGTACAAAATTTGTTTTTCATTTCATATATATATACGAAGGCAAATCCCCAATCTTCTGTGCATGTGGGTTAATATCCAGATTTAAATTTGAAGCGGTTTACTTAAATCTTGAGAGCATATTTTCTTAATACGTTTTTTTTTTCTCAAATCTAAAAATAAGAACATTTTCAATATGTTATATTTTAAAAGATTTTCTTCATTAAGGCATAAAGTATTTTTTTTTATTAAGGAAAATATTTTCTACACAATTTATTCATGGTTTTTAGTTCGAATTTTAAGTAAACTAAATCGGTTAATAAATTCAGCAATCTGGTAATAAGCACATCATTTATTTTACATTATTTTGCAAATTAATGAGTTTTTATAAATTAACATTCAAATAATCAATGTTTTTAATAACTTACAAAGCCATAGGTGGCATGGGAAATATCCCGGGAATTTTGTTATTTGAATTTTATATAAGAATTTCGATTTTCTTGTCCATTTTTTTTATATTAAAATATTTGAAAAAAATATCACTAAATTATTTGAAATACTGCTTTAGGCGAATTGAATTTTTTAACGAATATTTCATAAATATTATTGAAATTTTTCTAAACTTATACAAATTATTTTGAACTTATAAAGACAATTTTTTAAGTTATGCGAACTGTATAAAAACCTATTCACAAAATTCGCATAGGAAATTGGAAAAAATGTGAATTTGTCGGAAGCCTGAGTGAATTAATTGTTTCTTATTAAGTCCTGGTATACTCTTCCGATGATTTCATTAAAATAATGTGTTTTTATGGAATCATATACATAGAAGGAATGATATAAATCCGGTAAAAAGGTATTCCGTAGATAAACTTGCAATATTATTTTTCAATGAAAACAAAATAAGTTTTCTTCCATGATGACAATCAATTCATTTTCCTTCCTGTTTGTCAAAATCATGACACTCAAATTTTAAATGTTAACCAAAATATGATAAGGACAACCTTTTTCTCTCTTGATATGTGTTAAACCCTTTCAAAATTTTCCTCTATATGAATATTTTTCAAGATCTTCAAGAAACCTCTATTCTATTGATCTTTTCTGCAAAAAAAAAAGAAAAGAAAGAAAAAGGAAAATCACAACACAAAAAAAGGAAATTGTATTCTACTTTTATTTACTGTCTTTCTAAGTGTTTGTACTCAATCAAACTTCAGGAACAGAAAAAAAAAAACAACTTCATTCGATGAACATCGGAAAATATGTTAAAAGTCATTTTTTATTTGGATTTTCCTTTCTAAAAATCAACATGTTATTCAAAATACATATAATATAATAGAATGTAATTGTTATCACCTTCAAGAAAATATACGAATTTTCATTTTGATAGTGATATTATTTACAATGAAAAATCTTTGACTTATTTTTGGAAGTCATATCAAATGTTCTCATTTCTTTTCTTTTTTTTTTTTTTACTTTACTTTACTTTCAATTTGGATATCAATTGTTGAAATGATGTTTTATTATATTCATTCGATTGTATTCAATGACATCAGACGAAATTCAAAAGAAATTGGAAAATAAATCCTTCAAACGGAATCGAAAAGAAAGCATAAAATTTGGAGGCCGCACCCTTTTTGGGAATAAACAAGTAATATTACGGAATCGCAAAAAAAAGAAACATACCATATAGAAATTTAAAATCGGCCTATAGCTGATTTTTTGATGACCTATCATCGAAATGATAGTAAACAAATCTATGTTTCAATTAATTAACATAGTACTTTTTCTACATAAACTTGTCTCCTTTTCTTGGTATTTGACCTAAGTTACAGATAACTTCAACCCCAAGAGTATAAATATAGTATATCTGCAAATTTTATTCAAATAAGGATATCAGTTTTTAAAGCACATTTGAAAAACTAAACAAATCTTTATATCTGGACCAATTTTTCTCTACAATTATTTCTATTTGCAGTATCCTTTGGATCGATTCTACCTAAATTTACATAGTAACGTCTATTTCTACTGTCAACCGACGTAATTAATTTCAATTGCTTCACCAATTTGAACTAAATATTATATAAAAAAGGGCAAAACGTTGTGGTCACCCTGATTTCTGCTTTATAACTTCCTTCTCTTGTAACGGATTTTGCTGAAATTCAAAACCAAATACAGTTAAGAAACGTCCAATCTATATTCAAATCGGACATCAGGTTTTTGAGTTGTCATGGAGTTAGACAGCATGCATAAATCGATATAACTTTTGATTCTCTACACTACTATATCCTTAAAACCGTTCTCAGATAATTATTTCTATGCATTACAAATGTAGTGACAAAACTAATGTACCCTTTGGTACTATCTACTAAAGGACATAAAAAGAAAGAAATGAATATTTTTCAAAAACCATTGATTTTCTTGAATATTTGTTACTTCTCCTAAAAATCGATTACCTACAAGTATAACGAAAGGAAGACAATGTTTCTAGGTTGATCTAAAAACAAAGAAAATCCTGAATGGATTTTCATATTTTTCGTTAATATTTTCTTACCTCCCGATGTAAACCTATCAATTTTCAAATATATAGTATTTGTTTATTCAAACATATTTTCATTTGCTTCTTTATTATTATTTATGTTTAAAAAAAAGGTATTTTTTTTTAATGAAAATATTATTTCGATAGGAAAATTTAAAGGTTTCCGGTTCCTTTTTGTTGGAAAATAACAAATTACAATACGAGTATATATTTCCGAAATAGGAGAAAATGATATGACGAAGTTTTCTTCTCATCAATATTTTGGTTTTCTTCTTCAACCCACTTCAATCCCTAAGAAGTACACCTTAAATATTTTACATATTACCTTCCATTTTAAATGAACCCATATTTCGTTTGGATTTCTCAGAAATAATACTTTGTGGAAATCACGTAGAGAGATTCGTATTTAAGGTTTCAATTAAGATTTTCGATTGTATAATTTGTGGTTTATTTAACAGTTTTTTTTTTTTTTCTTCCTTTTTAAATATATATTCAAATAATTGTGTTATCTCTTAAAATCCTTCCATATGTGGTTTCAAATTTTGATTAAATGGGGTACAATAAAACTACTATGGATACGAGAATTTCTATGTAAATGTTTTCGCACAAAATTTTCGATGGCTAGACAACATTTAGATAAAATATTTATGATTTTAAAATGTTAATTAGATGTAATTTTGTATTTTGAACATTTAATTTATTCTCATTTGTTTTTCGTCATGAAAATAAATTAGATTTTCACATGGAAGAATGAGATTTTCAGGAAAATAAATGATTAAAATTTCTTAATTTAAAAAGATTATTATATATTATATATTTCATATTTAATTACTTTGATTTAAGTTTAATTATTACTAACAAAAAATTTCTCAAAGAAACCAATTTCCTATTTGTGATTTTACAATAAACAATTTAATCATCTGAAATTTAGAAACTCATTTGAATTGGCATTTCTAAATGTATTCAGTTGAATGAAATAATTTTACCATCAAGTTTACATCTATATTTCTTCTTTGTTAGCTTTACAATTCAGATAGCTTCGTTTTCAATTATCATTCTTTTCTTCTAAGGGCCCTAACTATTTCCTTTTTGGTTTTCCAAGTCCTTGACATTACTTAGTTGTTCATGCAAGTCGTTAGCTACTTTAATACAAAACATAACTCATCTGCTCATGCAAGTCTTTTTATAGCTACTTCAATACAAAATAAGATTATCTAATTTATCCTCAAAATCCATAGTATATATCTGTACCTGAATTACTTCAACGACAAGACAAGAAACTCAATAAAATTAAATTGAATTAGTTTAAAAAAAAAAACACATACTGTATATACACAATTTTATTCGGCGAAAATGTATTTTCTTTTTTGTTTTATAAAAACAATTTTCTTGAGAAAACTTTGTCGTTACCATTTTCATAATTTTCCATATTATAACACTTCGCCTCCATCGAAGTAATTAACGAATCACATTATGTTCAACATAATCATATAATTAATTTTTTTTCTACAATAATTATTTCCTTCCGTTCGTAACATTAACAAATATAAATTGCTCCGGAAAAATAGCAACTAGAAAAACAGAAGCTAATTTTCTTTTTTTTTTTTTGCTTTAAAGAAAAACTTAACTTTTTAATAATGAAATTAATAAATTGAGAACACTAAATCAAAATTTGTGAACTATTCTGTTTCTATTTTCACTATGCAAACAGAATTTATGGTGAAAAATGATGACGGAAAACCTCTAATTAAAATCTTAAATATATATAAAAAAAAAAAGAAAATCCCGTATATCCCTTACGTGATTTCATGGAATAGTGGATACTGAAGTGTTCCACTTAACAATTCAAGCACGTCTCCTTTTACAGTTTGGAAAATTCTTCAATGTTTTCCAAGGAAATTTTAATTTCTTCAATTTTCTTTGGATTTACTTGTTCGAACATAAAAAGAACATAATAATTTTACGTAGAGAGAATTTTTTTAATAGAAAGTCTTGAAGTTGTTAAATGAAAAATTATATAAAGTGGGTAGTTAATTAGGTAATGTTTGGAAAATGCATAAAGAAGTTTTAAGTTGTTATATCGTTGACTATTATTTGTCGTCTGCATAGTTCACCGTGAGTTGATGCAATATGTTATTTCTTCATGGATAAATGTACCTAATTGAACACAAACTATTCCTGCAACCATTAGGTTGTCGAAATTAACGCGAAATGTTTTTAAATTATCACAAAAATTCAACGAAAAAGCCAAACTTGCTTTGGGAAAACCTTTGTAGTTGGAAAATCTTCCAAAAAAAATCCTTGCTTTCCAAAGATAATCTGTGCGTGACGATGACTTAGGAAGCTAAATTAAAAAATCGAATTAATTCCGAGCAATCAATTTTTTCTTTAGTATTTTTGTGGATCCTTTCTGAATCCCTGGAATTAAAATAAAGCAGAAAAAAAAAATTTCGCAAATATTTTTATTCCTTCTAGTCAAAAATTTAATAAAATCTCGTACAGTAAACAAGTTTCTATCCTTTTTGTTAAGTAACTTGATTCTGAAGGATACGAAAACAAAAATAAAACTTGGGAATAAAAACAGGAAGTTTCGAGGAAATTTAATTCAAAAAATAAATTATTTTTATCAATTCAATAAAAAAGACGAAAAAAAAGGAACAGTAAACATTGACTAGACAATGTCGAAATTGACGAATTTTCTTTAGCTTGAGAGAGAAAATTTTTAAAACCAAAAAAAAATAAAAAAAATATATTCAAAAGCCTTCAGGGAATTTTGTCTGAGATACCAAATCAAATTCTATATTTTTTAACACAAAGAAATTCCATATTTTTCCTATTTTTTTTTTTTTGAGTTCCCACAAAAATACAATACGATTTTTGTGGAACAATAAAAGTCATCCTGTGAGCATGATTTTTAAATATATCAAGATTTCTGGGAAATAAACTCCAATAATAATTGAGCCATGTTGATAGAGATTTTCATACAAATTTAACGACAAACGAAGAGAATGGGTTGTCCTTGTGTGTTTTCCTTTTATATCGTTTGTAAAATTGGATCATTTCTAGATGACAGACGAAAAATATTTGATTTCTTTAGGGCTTCGCTTTTTTTTCATTTGAATTCATTTTCTTTTATCATACCAAATTCCAACGAAATACACTCGATATTATTAATTTATTCGGAAATCAAAATCAGAATGAAATTATTAGTTTTTTAATTTCCTAGATTTTACTAAATAAGGATATAAAATTTCTGGTACAGCAAATGAGATAAGTTTCCTTGATACTTGATACTTAATCCAATTTCGATAAAATTTAGTACGCAGACAAGATCTCTTGAAACAATAATATTATTATTTTTCCGGGTGTATGACATATATGGAAATGACACCAAGAGATCGTGAGATATGTATATCTTGAGTTTTCACTTGGTTAAAAAAGTATAAAAGTAAAAAAGGTTCATTAGGGATGCTTCAAGCGACTGACATGAGTAGTCTAAAGAAATTTTGTAGGAAAATCAAATGCTTTGAAGAGGAATAGGTTTCGTAGGTCACGTAAGGATCACAATGGGTCCATAAGGTGCCTGGTGTTGTACGCAGTACCCCTACTCTACCTACCTAAAGAGATTCATACCCTTGTGTTTTCATCAACGTTTTCACGCTTGAAATATCCTTAAGTAGTCTCAATAGAAGAAAATTTTAAAATATAAAATGTTACTAAAGTGCTAATCCTCCTCCTTTAAAATTACTGATCCGATTTCGAGTCAATTTGGGAATTAGAGATTTAGGAGACCCATTTACAACTTAAGATAAAAAATCGTTATCCAAAATTTATTTGTTGTAATTGATTCAAATAAAGCAGAGGGAATATATTGTGAAGAGGCAAAATTGTTTCTTTTTAGCCAATTTACCATTTTCTTTTTAGCCAATTTACCATTTTCTTTTTGATTTGTAGAGTCTCGTCGTAGAATGTGCTTTTCACAATTATTATTTATAGAATTGAAAACGATAGCTGGCTCAGTGGCAACCTGCCATTCCCATTTGAAAACTCGAAACCCATCTTAGAAAATGGGTAAATTTTCGCCTCTTGGCTTATATATTATTTAATCAAAAGTGCTAGCTGGGATAGGTTTTGTATGTAAACATTTTCTTCTGTATCTTTTCCAGTTAATAAGAAAATAAACCTTAAAAGATTTGTCTATAAGAAAGTTGGGATGATTTTCCATACCATAATATTTTCAGTCAAATTTTTATTTATTTTTTTGGTTAATAAAAAAAAAACAAAAATAAAATGGCGTCAAACAATTACATTTCATGATTGAATTTGAGCGGAAATTAAACGAGTGAAACGCAAATATTTTTCCAGTTTGATAACATAAAAGAATTTGTGGGCAAACATCAGTATTTTTTTTTCTGCTACTTTCTTTTGGTTTCCAAATGTAAATATTTATTGCATGGCCTTTTCCGTTGATCCAAAAATCAGTTGTTCATGATAAAAATCTCTGAAGAAAACCCCTAACCAAGTCGCGCGTGTAAGGGAGCAGTAGCTACTACAGCTTTAAATATCCACACCATTTTTTTTTCTTCTTTTCATCTTGAGCTATAAAAATGTATTTAGGAAAACTTTTTTCTTTAATGCTCATCAAATTTCTTTTTTTAATATTGTTGAAAATATTTTTGTTATTGATGCTTAAAATGAGGTCTAATTTTCTCATACGTCGAAGAGTAATTTCAAAAAAAAAATATCCAGCGAAAAAAAAAAACCATACAAATTGGTGATTAATATCGGGGTTGAAAATGGAGGAAGAAGGTCGATCATTAGGTCGAATGGTTGATTGGTCAGGTTTCTTTGAAAGTATTAAGATGGATTTTTGTTTACGGCTTTTCTTTTCGAGAATTTATTTTCGAATTTTGAAGTTGTAGAGGCTTTTTATTATTAAGAAACCAAAAAAAAAAATGTATAAATAATGAAGAAAAGGTGATTTTAATATAAAATCAATAATCAATAACAGTCTTCTTGTTTTTGTTTTATAAGAAGAATACAAATTTCGAAAGGAGAGAGTCTCTAATATTATTCATGTCCTGGCTATAAAGATCCAGCTGAATCAGGCCTCTTTATATTTTATTATTATTTACTTTCGGATTATTCAGAAAAAAAATAACTTCTCAACATTTTTTTTTTTTGAACAAAAAAGTGAAGATTTGCAGAAAAACAAAAAAAGCTGATAAAACAAGACACATCAGCCGTCAGGAAAATTATTATGGAAAATCTTGTCATGAAAATAACATTTGTAAAAACAATGCTTAAATAATAAAGCTTTCGTAAAACGAAAAAAAAAATTGTTTAAATTTTATATATTTTTTGAAAGAATATTAAAACAGAATTTTTTATTTGCTTTTTAACGTTTGGCAAGCAAGAAAATTAAATTTTAATGAATTTTGGTCAACCAAAATTTTGTATCTGTTTGAAACAGGAAAATGTTTATTTAAAAAATTTTTGAAATAAAAACATCATCATTATTTTGTTATTACTTTCTCTATACTCGATGAAAACAAACATAAACATGTAATACGTATAAAATAAAAGGATATATCAATATGGGGATTTATTAATTCTAGTTCGTCTCTAATGCAATAATACATTACATTCGGTCTGATGACCGAACGAAGGGGTCGCTAGACCGAACATCAACATAAGGCCCTGCTGTACATTTAGTTGAGATTCATTTTTGCTGTTTGCTGGGCCTAGAAAGAGAAATCAATGAGTACTTATGATTGGTATTAAAATAATTGTACTTACTATTTTACGAACGTATTCGAGCGTCTCCGGTCCACGCTTTGCTCCAGTTTGGGCAAAGTGGTAGCCCTGCGTGGCTATCGAATAAGTCATTTTCTGTCCAGCAATGCAACTAGTACAACCATTGCAAGCTATTCCGGGCTCGACGGCGACACAATCTTAACCAAAAGTCTAAGTAGTTTTTCGGGTATTTGTTGATAAGATCTGGAGCCATTTAATGGATTTGTTTTTGGAGAACATCAATCCTGCTGTACATTTAGTTTTTTAATTTTGGGACTTTTTAATAGTCTCTCTGGAGTTCGTTTTAATGGACTTTGTACTTTTTCTGGTGTTCGATTCGATGGATTTAAAATATTCTTCTTCGAGTATCAATTAATGTTTCATATCGAACATCCTCTTGAGTTGGATGAAAGCATGGATTGCTAATTTTTGAATTTTGTCTTCATTTTCATTTAATTTAGTTTTTAAATCTGACAAAAAGAAAAATAATAACTTTCCTGAATGTCAACAAAAACTTAAAACAATTTCTTACCAATGTACATGTATACCCATTCCTAATATTGGGCAGAACTTATTTTGCTTCGCTCCAATTTTGGCAACTTTCAACTTTGTCGTCTATACACACTAAAACCAGTTGAAGTACTTTTTATGGTGTTTAAATTAAAGAAGATTAACTTTTTGAAATAATAAATATTCGTGGAAATTTAACTTATGTTCTGTTCATAAGATTGTTATTTAACACTATCTGATGTCAATTCTACAACAACTTGAATCTTGTCTTCAAAATTATCCAAATCGTGGTTCTAGCGCAATTCCACTCGGTCAATTTGAATAGAGGAACACTTTAATTTGGCACAATTTGACTCTGAAAATTCGACTAGGCACAATTTAACTCGATTAGTCCAAGTGTACGAGTCGAATCGGGCGGCCAACCAAATTGTTGTTCTTGTACTCGTCGTAAATTTTAATACAATTACGTAACAGGAATATTTGGTGACGATGCTGAATTACGGGCGTTTTTTTATGATTTTGTTACTCCTAATTTGATTTACCAGCCAACTCAATTAGACTTTTTTTGTGGAGACTCTAAAAATTGGACTTTTCTTTTAGTCCGACAGAAAATAAGTCTTGAAATAAGTCCAATGGAGTCGTTAGATTAGTTCTTAAAAAATTTTGAAAGATGATCAAGAAGAAGACTACAGAAATAAGTTGTTAAGTCAAAGAAAATTTTAATGTTAAAAACGATTAAATTCTAAAATTTTTATACTTTTTTATACATTTTCTAAACCATTTAATTTTTGATCAATTTTCATTTTATATGATAATAAAAAATTAAGAAAATATGTTATAAAATTTCAATAGAAGGATTAAATTTGACAGGATTTCTTCCTATTGAAGAAGGAAATGAAAACAGAACCAATGGACTGAAGTAACAGGATTCATTTCATTCATTCGATGCTTTTAAACCGCATGTCAGTTCACTCAATTTGGTACTTTTGAAAATTATTATCAAAAAGAAAATCCCTTATAAATTTCATATTTCATATTTCACATATATGTATTTTTCTTTTACACATTATTATATAGTTAATATTTTTCATTCGTCCTTTTCTTTTTCCATATACAAAAGAAAAAGATTTGATGTTCTGGAAAATAATGTGGTAAATAAGAGTTTCTAAATTTTCGAAATAAACACAAGAAAAATGGACCACAAAATTGATATATTTTTGATATTTTCGAAAAATTCGTATCATAAAAATGTATAAAATTTCTATTTTTACAAAATAATATTAAAATGAAAATTTTTATGCGAAAAATGATATTAAATTTTTCAAATATAAAAAAATAACGATTATATTAAATTCATTTTATATAAAATTTAAGAACTGAAATATATCCTTAATAAAATGTTTTAGAAGTTTTTTGAATGAATAAAAACGAAAGACTAGAAAAATCTAATTAACTTTTTTCAATACAAACGACAAATACCTAGATTTTTAGATATAGTAAAAGTTTTGTATGTTTGGAAATGAAATTTACTTTCAAAAAGTATTATATTGTAAGTATTTTTTAATTTTAAGTTTATTTCGATCAATTTTGAAATAGTCGGATACCGTAAATCGGAGATACTTTGACCAGGGATAGTATTTTGTAGAAATAGATTTCCTTTTTTGATTAATAGTCGATCAAACATGGACATTTTTAATATATATTCTTCAAATATAAAATATTATTTAATAATAGGAGAGACTGGAAAAATTCGGTGTTCGTGGTGGTTTCAAAAATTAAACGAAAACAATCCATCAATTATATTAGAAGCTTTTTTCTGAAGTTTGAAGTTGTTTTCTAAAGATATTTCCTTCTTGTCTTAATTTTAATCCAACGAAAGATTCGTCATGAAATTAATATAATAGTAACATTATCTGCAGTCAAAATTCAGTAGAAAAATGTTATGTTTCTTTAGTAATAAGCTCAGAAGTAGTTCCTAATATGATTTGTATCATTTGTGATAGCAAATTCGATTCGAAGTTATATAATGACTTCTTGGTCAACAGGCTAATTTGCAATTAGGCTTTATTTAACGCCGGTCATAGGATTTTTCAGATCCTTCCATTTTTAAATCTCTATTTACTACTATGGTTAAAAACGTACATTGGAATATGCCAGTCAGGAGTGGTCTCCCTACTACAAGTCCCAAATTAGCATGATGGAATCTGTGCAATGCAGTTTCATACTTTATGACTTAAGAAATTTTCCTTCGAATTACTTCTTTCTCTTGCCTCAGTATGAGAATAAAATAAAAAATAAAAATAATATTTTTCGAGATACATTCTCTAAAAAGGAGGAGTTTCTTAACTGTTATTGTATTTGTCCACTAAATAATCAATAACGTCATAGGCACAATTTTCCTTTTCAACAAGATGAATTTAAACGTTTATAGACGTTCTTTGAAGTCCGTGAATTACGGTAGAAATTAACCAATTTCCTGAATGTTTTAGGCAGTTAATACTAACGCCAAACATTTCGATTCTTATCTTATTATATCTGGCTGACATTGAGTTGTTATAGAAAAATACATACCATGACTTAAGTCTCATGTTTTACCAATTCTCGTGAAATAAGTAATTTGCACAACGTATATTTATGGTAGTTAGGCCTATGCTAAAAACTATGAATTTATCGACTACTCTTCCAAGACATCTAATGATCCCGTGGTAACTACTATAATTTCTAAGTTTTCCATTTCCCATATTAATATAGGTCAAAGTATCCCAAATTTTACCAGGATTGAAAATTTATTCCTTTTCATAATTTTTGTTAAAACTTTTTTAATTTTCACTTCCAAAAATATTCTCGTTTTCTTTTTTCCATTCAATATTTTCAAAACTTGATCAAAATATTTTCACAACAAAAATTTTTAATAACTTTTGATAGAATTTGTTATAAAACTTTTTGGAAAAAAAAAATATTATTTTTTAATTGTATAAAATTTTATTAAAACGTTTTTTTTCTGGAAAAGTTCAAAGTGATTCTTCCCAAACAAACGAACTATAAATTGCGATACATATTATATAATTTTCCAATATCAATTCCAATTAAGCTTATTACTTTATATAATCATGAAATTTTCCATTTCACAAAAATATTGCAAATCAATATGATTGAAAAAAAATATCGGAAAACACTTAATGGTTACTAAAAGTGGCAAGATGAAAATTGAGAAAGGACATAACCCATGAAATTGTGATAAAATATTATTCCGTATTAATTATGTGGGGACGAAATTTTCATTAATTGGAAATATAATGAACTTAAAATCTACTATATACAATATATACAATATATTTATATAGAACGAAAAACATATTGATATGTAATGAACCATTATTTTGAACCCACAGTAATTTTGTTCATCGTCCTAATTTAATTCGGGCAATTTGTTTGGGTTATGCTTTCGTTTAGTTAAGTCCCTTTTGCTCGTTGCTTGTATTTAACCGTATTTACTTTTTTCTTTCTTCCTTTTAGATCCTCTAAATACTAAGAAGTGAAAAAGATATTCTGTATTTTTATCGATTTTCTATAATAAAGTTTAACTCTTTTATGGGTTTTTATCTGTTCAAGAATTATTAGAACAAATTTTTTGTGGTCGAATAGAAAAGTGTTTTGTTGGTAATAAAAATTTTATTTTGATGGGATTTATTCACGAATCAATTAAATTATGTTATTTTTAGAATATAATAAAATCACAAGTAATCCTCGTATAACACAGGGGTTTAGGTATTATTTTCTATAAAATAACCGCGCTCTATAAATCGTAGTATACCAGGCTTACTTTATATACTAATAAAAGTATACAGTGTTAAAGAAAGGCTTATCGTAATTATGAAATTTCATTTAGAAAGCATTTATAATTTAATAATTTAGAATAAATTCAAAGAAAATATTAGGAAAATTTCGAGGTCTTTTAAAAATTGCTCATTTTTAAACCTTAAAAATTTGTTTTCGAAATTAATCTGTTAGATAATATGCTTGAAAAGGTCAAATGAACTTTTTATAACTTCTTATCAAGTGGAACTAAAGTAACTTGATTAGATATTTTCAACTGACGCCTACTTCAATTAAATATAGAATAATTCCAGATCATTAAATTTTTATCGATGAAAATCTGAAAACGATTTCATTATTTCATTAAAAGGGTTTTAATTTTATCTTCTTTTAAACAATTCTTGGAATGAGTTAAAGCATTTCTAAAAATACTTGATACATATTATTTCTTTTTAAATCCCTTAAAAGGAAAGCCTTATTTAAGGATTTGATTGAATTAAAATTAGGTCAAGACATTCGAAAATATGTTTTCCATTAACATCTTCTTTTTTTTAAAAAAAAATGATCCAAACAATTTCTATTTAAAATTGAATCATTTGTTGTCCGGAAAAATCGCTCAAAAGATTTCCTTTTTACCTTTTTTTTCTTCATCTTATACGGAGCCTTTTAGTTTCTTTCTAAAAAGGATTAGGTTAACGTTACTTAAAAACTTTTTATAAAATCTGGTTTCTTAATGTTTATTTTCTTTAAATCATAAAAGGATATGAATTACATTTAATTCAGAATAAATAATGATGAAATTTTCCTCAAAAATTGCTATAAATTTTTAAAGAATTTTGTTTCGAAAATTTCTATTTTTAAATTGAGAAATCTATACTTTTGTTCTGCTCCAGATATTCTCCTTTATACAAAAAGAAATTTGAAAAGAGTAAATAGGGCGTATTATTTCAGGCTTTATCTTAATTTAGCAATATTTGAAATTAGCAGGCTTACTATTAATACTTTCTATATGATTTTTTTCTTTAATTTACTTATAATAATTAAAAAAAAGTATTAAAAATATGTGTTTTAAGTAAAGCATATGAATTCTTTAATGCATATTCCTAAAAAGCCATAAACTCACTTCATAATGATTATAAAAACTTTACAAATAAAAGTTTTCTATTATTTGTATTTTAATATAAGTAAGATTCTAATTTTTATTGCAAATAGAAATTTTTCCTAACAGTGATTAAAAATTATTACAAGAAAAGCTCTGAAAAAATGCATTTATTTTTATTTTTAAGAATCTATATTAAATTAGGGTTGATATGAACATTTCCCCTAAGTTAGGTTTCAAACATGAAATAATATATCGATATTTTGAAAGCCTTTCATCGTATATTCAAACCTTATGAATATAAGCCGTGACAATCTATCAAATAATAGATAGAGTATAAAATCATAGAAAGGATCTGTCCAAATCGCAAATATAAAACGAAAATGTTTATTTCATATGGAAATAATATATTTCGTTAATTTTTTTTAAACAAATAAAGACAGTCAGGTCAGTGCATTTAATTAATCTGTCGAATTCAGAGAAAATTATATGCATTTCGTATACCTTTTTATATTTACATTTGTATTTACACAAAACCAATTGTTGGAAACAATTAAAATTTCCAGCAATTAAAAAACTTTTTATAAAAAACCAGACATTAATTCATTTAAAATTGAAATGAAAATAAATATGTTTACTATATATACATAATTGTGAAAATAAAATGGAGTGCAATAAACTTAAGGTGAACTTAAGAAAATTGGGTCATAATTTTCCCTATAAATTTCGTGAATTTTAAGATATCAAATCAGTTCAATTTATTACTTGCAAGTTGAAATAATTAAAACTTAAAAATGTCTTTCGTTATAATTCTTTTATTGTCAGGTAATTAAGAATATCTAATATTAAAGATGAGTATTTTTTAATTCATTTATTTTCAAGTCATCGTAACTATTGCTAAGGCTGATGAAGAAGCTGACTATGCTTGTCCAATTCCACCACCAACTTGCGGCTATAATGGAATGTGCTATCGAACTTTTCCAAATGAATGTGAAATGAACTTACATAATTGTCAACAAGGCGATAGTAATATTAATATAAAGTTTATTCAAAGTTTATTTATTTTTCTTAATTATATAATTATTTGTAGACTTCACATCCACAAGCGCTAGCAAATGTGCAAGATGTTGCACAGCATAAATCATGAAATGAGAAAATTTCTTTTTGTAACAATTAATATTGTAATTATTAATTTGTTTTTTTCTTTAATGTGAATTAATTCAAAAATATATATTAATAAAAATTATTACTTAAAATTTCATTTGTAATTTTTCTAAATATTTTTACCTTTCTTTACCAAAAGTTGCCATAAACAGATCTTACTATATCTCACAGAAATTCACTAAAATGTAAAGATTTTTATTATACTAAATATAAAGCGACATATTTAGTATAATTAAAAGCTACCAAGTATATATATGAGATTGTTATTATAATATTTTATTGTGTAATTTCAAGCCGGAGGACACTATTCCTGAACTTGTGAAAATCAATTTTTATGAATTAAATATTTATGACTGAAACTGAATTTGAAACTTAATTTAAACTTCAAATTCATTCTCTTCAAATAATAATATCAATATCAATAACAATTTACTAAATTCAAAATAGGTATATAATTAATTTTAAACCATAATGTAATTAATATCAAAACATTTACCTGTCTGAAAAGAAAAGTAATCTTTCTTCTTATTGTTAGAATATCAATTAAAATTTTTCAGTTTTTAATTAAACCAAAAACAGTTTGTAATATAAAAATTCGTCTATGTCAGTTTCTTAAAATGTTTAACGTTGACAGAGATTTTCATTAGAAATGGTTTCTTAAAGAGATTTAAAGATAGTCAAAATATCATATAGTAGTATGTGGTATAGAAGTTGTCAACAAGAGACTGTATTTTATTACTGTTTTTATGATAAAATGTCAGGAGTGTAATATAAATAGAGAAAAACACGGTACAGGATGAACTTACTACTATAACTTCCATACGAATATCTGACTCATAAAACTTGTTAAATATATCATCCAAAGTTTAGTCCCATTTCAGCTTATTTTTGGGTCAAATTATACTTTCATATAAACAAGTCGTCATAAGTCCTAAATTTTATTAAATATGTTTAGATTTTCAGTATTTTATTGTTTTATATTTAAAAATTGACAGCGCTACTCTCGTGGATAGTTCTGTAGTCTTTACAATTCCCTATAATTTAAAAACACAAAAAACCGAACGTTTGTTCGACACCTACCCAAAGTTTTAGTACTATCGAACCCAACATCTGATAGAATAGTTTTCATGTAGAAAAAGCTGCTCCTACCAATTTTCATTCAGGTCAATACAAAAATGCGGCCGTAATCGTCCCTACCACAGATCGACAGACCTAAGGACAAACGAAAAGACGGAGATTGGACATTGGATAAAAATGATTGCAAACAATTTAGAAACGTGGAGTTTTTCGATCATGATTTCAGGAACTTTCATACTTTTTATAGAAGTTAGAAATGGCACAAAACTCAAAAATTAAATTAGATTTTTAGTAGACTTGTACCAATGCCTTGGAAATTTTCGTTTTATAAAAAACTTTTCTTCAACAGTTACTAGGAGTTCTAGTCTGTATATTCCAGAACATAAGTATATTCTTGAATATCTTTCACTAGACTAAATAAACGGACAGTTATTATTAATTCGGAGAACAATTAATAGAGAACATATAAATATGATGAAAAATATGATTTTCAAAAGATAGAAAATGTACACTGGTCGTAAACTTGTATTGTGTTTCAATACTAACAAGTAAAAGAAAATGAATTTCCAAAGAATTTTCACTAATTAATATCTCAATTAATGCGACTAAAAATATACAATCTGCAAACACTAAAAGTTGTTCTGTTCCAATTATTAGAACATTTGAGGAGAAGAATGAAAAGAATTGTATATCCATGTCCTTAAGGGATTAAAGACAAATTTCTATTTAATTAGTAATGTATTTGCAAATAAAATTTTGATATATTTTATTCTTTTTCATTACATGAAAAAAAATTCGAATATATTGTAATTGTTTGGTCTAATGAACACGAACTAACTTCAGGCGAACTTTCTTGTCTTCGTTTTGTATTCTATCTTAATTAACCTTAGACTTACGAATATATTTTGACCTTTTATTATAAAACATTATTAACTTATTCTTTATTAATTTATTAAATATGTAAGAAGGTTTCTTCGGAAAAATTTATTCTAGTCTCCCGCATATTTAGACATGCGAATTGTTACAAGACTTCTTTATTATAATTAGTGAATTCGAAATTAATATTCTGTAGAAATAGAAACGGCTCTAGGCTGGTGTATAATTACAATTATAGAACTTATTACTGATTAATTGTTGTCAATTAATTGGTTCACTAATTCACGTTAATTTATGTTCCAGATGATGTCAAAAATCGTTATTTGAGAAGTACAGTATCTGTTTCACTATGCTCCGGGATAAAGATATCTGTGACTTGTGACTAAAAGAGCAGCTTCAAGAATTCAATTTGTTCATTTATCACTTGTTGGGTTAAAAGACGAGTTTGTGAACAAAATCTAAAGAGCAACATAGCGAAATATCTCCCTAAATATGGATGGTTTTTCCAATTTTTTCTATAAATATTTGTATTTCAGAACAACAATATATAAAAATGTAGCCTAAAACTATATAGTGTTTCATTTTCATAGACCAAATATAAATTCACTACGAAAACTCATAGTTTGTGAAACAGAACACAGAAAAATAACTGTTCTTTTTAAAGAACAATAACAATCTTTCTATTTTCTTTGAAAATCATAGTTTGAGTCATTTCTAATTTATGTAATACAATATTTTTTGATCATTCTTTTTATTAAATTATTTTCTTTATATTATTTTTTCCAGATATTGAAAAATTCAATTTTGGATATCTAAAATTTTTAAATGTGAAATGGATTGGAATATGACACAAACAACATTATCCATGTTATTACCAGCAACGGTAACCGCTACATCATCATTAATAATGCCGGAAACAACAGAATATAATTCAATAATTTATGATGAATTTAATTCATTTATTAATAATGAATTAGATAGTTTTGATTTAATTGTATCGAATTATAGTGATGATATTAATAATGGAACAAATCGTACGAAATTAAGTGAAGAACCATGTTCGTCGGTACAAAATCCGGTCGGAAATTTTATAACTATGATATTGTATGCTGTAGTTTGTATAGTTGGTTTATTTGGTAATACACTAGTCATATATGTTGTATTACGTTTTTCAAAAATGCAAACCGTTACCAATATGTATATATTAAATTTAGCTATAGCTGATGAATGCTTTCTAATTGGTATACCATTTTTATTAATAACAATGCATTTAGGTAATTGGACATTTGGTGATACAATGTGTAAAGCATATATGGTTAGTACATCGATAACACAATTTACATCATCAATATTTTTATTTATAATGTCTGCTGATCGTTATATTGCTGTATGCCATCCAATATCATCACCACGTTTTCGTACACCGTTAGTATCGAAAATAGTATCTGGTATTGCATGGACAGCATCAGCATTAATTATGTTACCAGTTATATTATTTTCGAATACAATTAAATATGATACGAAAATATCATGTATTATTAAATGGCCAGAACATCATGGTACACAATCGGGTACAACATTTACACTGTACTCATTGATATTGGGTTTTGCAATACCCTTAGGTTTAATATTATGTTTTTATTATTTAGTTATACGTAAATTACATACAGTTGGTCCAAAAAATAAATCTAAAGAAAAGAAACGTTCACATCGTAAAGTAACGAAATTAGTATTAACAGTGATTACAGTGTATGTACTATGTTGGTTACCCTATTGGATATCACAAGTGGCCCTAATACATTCACCACCGCAAAATTGTCGTTCACGTTTAGAAATCACAATATTCTTATTAGTCGGTTGTCTTGGCTATTCAAATTCTGCAATGAATCCAATTTTGTATGCATTTTTAAGTGATAATTTTAAGAAGAGCTTTTTAAAAGCCTGCACATGTGCAACTGGTAAAGATATTAATGCACAATTACAATTAGAAAATAGTTTATTTCCGAAATTTGGTAAAAATCGTGGTTCAGAAAGATTATTGAATTCATCATCACGACAACAGAATCGACATAATATTCAAGGGAATTCAACAATTATGGGTGATCAAACGACTATGACGTATCCTGGTAAATCAACAGTGACAACAGGTACAACAGTTTCAATAGCACGATGTAAATCAGAAGTTGTAAATGATGAAAAACCACCGGTTTTACATACTGATTTATAGAATGCTTTTATTGAATTTGAAACCTCTAAAATAAATTTATTGTAATTTTTTTGTTTAAAAAATAAATTTAATATAAATAAAAATGAAATTATTTAATTTATTTATTTTTAATTTTTATTAGTTTAAATACTAGTTAAGATTATGTAAAAGAAACTAAGAAGAAAAATTAAATTAAAAAAAATGAAAAGAAAAATATATTATTGATGTGAATTAGTTGTAATATCGAAAAATATGAAAATGTTTAATATTTAAGATTAGTTTATAATGAGACCATATTAATTAATTTGTAAAAAGAAAATGAAGAACTATAATTATGAAGGAACTCGTTTGTAATGCACAGAAATGGATTTAATTAATAATTTATATATGGATTCAATTTACACAAATCTCTAGAAGTGAAACAAAAGTATTCAATAGAAATCATTTTTCGACTTCCATCTCTTCCATCGAATATCTCGATTAGGTCAAATTCATCGGATAATCGGCAGAGATTTAGTTTAATCAGCTTAAAGCTTTAGAAACTAAGTACATACCTTCGACAAAATAATAATCCATTATTTCTTGATCTACCTTACTGTATAGTTGGAAAAATCATTTCTAATCTATAACAAATTATTTAACCTAAACTAAAAGGGTATAATCCATATGAAAACACATTATGTAGTCTGAGTGAAATTGCTGAAAATTACAATTGTAATATAATCCTTATAATCTGTCAAAGCTTAGTCACATGTACACCTAAATTTTCAAAACAGGGATAAATTTTTTTTCTCATATATCGCGTTATATGAGAATTGGGGAATTACAGGAACGATGAACCTGGTTCACCACATTTGTAAATAGTGTAATATGTAATATGAGTATAGTTAAATCAAAATTGGTCTTTTACATTGTAAAATTATTGGAAAAAATAGCTTTTAATTCTAGTGTACTCAAATTTTGAAATAAACGTACCGCATTCTTATAGATCTTCTGTTTCCATTCAATTTTTGGAATTTTCTACATATTCCAAAATTATGAAATTTTCCAAAAAAAAATGTATACAAAATTATATTTGCTTATCCTTTATTAAAGATTTAATTCCTAAACAAACTTTTAAATACTTTTTAATTTAAACGAAACCTTTATTTTATTTATTTAGAAAATATTTTATTAAATTTTCAAACTAATGGATTTCTAAAAATCTTATATAATTCAATTTTCCATCAGAAATATCCAGTCTTATATAAAATCATATCAAATATTCAAATTAATTGGATATCAAAAGAGATGAAAGTGAATCCTTTTTTTTTGTGTATTATGTTTATGTGTCTTCAACAGTTCTGGTATATGTTATATAAAACAGGAATACATTATTTTTAATTATATTAAGGATATATTTAGATTACATACATACATCGTTTGTATTTGAAAACCGGAACTTTCCTTGTGAATCAGGAATCATGAAACTGAGGAGCATAGTAAAAAAAGATAGTAATAGAAAGATTTCAGATGGAAATACTTGTTTCATGTGTTTTTGAAAGCTTAAATAGGATCTACATATGACTCTTTTTCTGTTAGTGAAACTGTTCTGTTTGGCAAATGTCCTGTACAGACCGGATATGTTAGACAGAAATATCTGTACTAACATTTTTGTTAGGAAAAAAGTCCTTTTGACGTTTTAACTAACAGAAAAAAAGACGTGTGTAGACACTATATTAGTAATTTTAGTACTCCAACTATATTGCCATACTTTGGTTCTCTAATCAACAGACTAAAAATTAGGTTGTCGTTCTAAAGACAAATTTATTGCAATTTCCATTTTCTGTTTATTTTTTTATAAAAGAAAGAAGTAACCAGAGAATTTTTGACTACAGACTTTGATGCCATTATTTAAAATATCAAATGACTAGCTTCTGTAAAATATTAAAAGAAATTCCCTTTGGGAGTATAGTGTCTGGAAAGCTTCAATCTCTATGGAGTTTATTCTTCACTATAACTTTCAACTCATATATACTAATCCAATTCGTAATTTTATTATTGTCCTTCATCATTTTCTAATACCCTGAAGATTTCCAACAAGTGCACTGCAAACGAATCCTTATTTTTTAGGATTTAAGAAGCTTTAAGTGAAATATAAATTAATAATGCTTTAACAAAAAATCACACGTGAAAAAAATGTATTCAACATTAAGGATTGATCAAGTACAGGGATAATCTGCAGTCAATAGACTCTAGATTACAACACAGTGGGCCCGAGTAACTGTATTTGAACAATTCCTTAAAAACAAAAACTTTGTTTTGTTTTACTAAGCATTTAAAACAAAAATTAATTATTTGTTTTAGCCTTAGTTAGAAAATAAATTTTATTTTTGAAACAGAAAAATATAAATTTGAAAAAGAAATATAATTTTTTTCTAACAAAATTGCCTAAAGAAAGTTTAGGCTTCAATTTGAAAATGATTGAAAAAATTACTATTATCAATTAATTATTTGTTAATATTATTTTTTGTAATAAAAAGAAAAATATTTTTAATTTTCAAAAATTTACTTAAGAATAAAATTTAAAAAATTTCATTCTAGAAAAAAAGTTTTCTCTATTTTCCTTTTTATTTACTCAAAAATGGCGTAAATCTAAATCTCATTTTAAGACATGTTAAAATGAAGTAAATCCAGTTTATCTTCTATTCATTTTAATACATACAAAAGAAGAAAAACCAGAGGAAAATGAAATGGAAAACTATACGAAAATGGATTTCTTTTTCAGGCATGAATTGAGTTAGGAATCTTCACCAAGAATTTTAAGATATGAAAATTATATCCTTTTGAAAGAAAATATTTACAAGTTCTAAAAGAAAATGTTTATTTTATTGGACATTAACTGACTTGGTTTTAACTTTTATAAATACTAAATTTTTTTTCGTAAGAAAATATCATCATACAAAATGTTCTCATTTTTTATGACAAACATACAAAAGTTTATTATTTTATTATTTAAACTTATTCAAAGGTTGACTTAACAAGATGTAAGTTTATATTTTTATAGTGAATATTTTTTTATGTTTCAGGATTTATATACTATCAAAAGTATGTGTAGTAATTTCAAAAGTTGATGTATAGTTTTATATCTTTGCAGTTCTTATTACTCAACGTTTATTAACAAAAGGATAAACTTTTCTTTAGTTATTCACAGCATTTTTAATATCTTATTTTACAGCAATCTTTGAAAATATGTATTCAAAAAATTAGATATATATAATTTTAATTTTTCTGAAAAATATTCAAATAAATTCATTCAGAATTTCAAATATTTCAAAATTCACGATTAATAGCTTCTACTATTTTCAACAATTACTAATTAATTTACTAATTTTTATCAAATATCTATTAATATTTCACAGTTTAAACACGCCACAAATAATCTCTGTTCAAAATCTCTTCGATACAATCATTTGCGAAGCTTGACTTCATTGTTTCTGCGACGTTTCCAGCTTATATACTCATCGTGGAAACTCTAAAATTGTCGTAACTAACTTAATATTAAACAATACAAAGTTTTATTGTAAGTTACCTTAATTGGAATAAGTTTAATTAGTTTAAAATAAAATCTAAACTCAGAACAGAATTTGGACCACATAACTTTTTCCAATTCCTACGTAAAAAGGATTAATATAAACCCACCTTTAAATTCAGATAACATATAAGACTAAATTTACTAATTCGAAACAACATTTCATTTGAAAATTCTGATATCACAAATATGACATGAAAATTGGCAAAATGATGATCCTTTTCAACATATTCAAAAACATTATTAACGAATTTCTATTTTACATTTTCTACTCTTTTGTGGTATGAATTGCTTTCCATTTACAAATATGGAATTGCCTAATTTTCATAACAAAGCTATCAATAATACATTGTCATTTTCCGAAAATTTGCAGAAAAGCTTCATATTTCTCGTATTTACTTTGGTACTATGCTTGCTTAGATTATTTTCTATAGAATGAGATGCTATAATAATCTCTATAGACGACCATGGCTAGCTACAATAGGGTACTATCAAAGGATGCAAATTTTCATCATATATTCAAATGGGACATATAAAATATAAAAATATGCAGAAATATAGAATTTTGTATAAAAGAAAATCATATTCGAAACATGTTTAGTCATTTAGTAATATGTTCTATATCCGTCTGGTACTGAAACTTGTGAAAGCTGATAATATTTATATATGAAAAAGAGATTATACATATTTTGGTTTTATATATAATATCCAAATAGTACTTTTAAACGAATATTCCCTTTATAAAATTGTATGTTGTTAAAGCTTAAAGAGATTTCGAAAACATATGTCATCAACTTCTTATAAGAAAACTTATATACTTTTTGATTTTCTTTGCTGGGCGTCTCTGTTCGGTCTTCTCGTTGACACTGACATCAACGATGATGTCTGCTTAATATGATTGTATATACAGAATACATGATTTTTTATTTTTTTTTTCTTAGATATAGATTTTAAAAAGAAATATGATCATATAGGAATTTTATAGACGTATAATATGGATTTTATTTTTATATTTTGTTCAATTTTATATATGTTTAGGTTATTGACAGCGACAAAAGAATTTTCTTCTTCTATTGTTTAAAGTCAACCATAAAAATCCCAGAAGAACATTTTTTATACTATATTTACCAGAAATAGGACAAAAACGTGTGAAAACATCGAATCAACTTAACTTATGTATGAACAATTCCAATGAAAGCATAAGAATGGAAAAAAATACGGTCATGGATTTACTTTGATCCTTTTTAGCGTGAACAAACAAGAATAAGAAAATCTTTAATAAGGATTTGAGGAAAACTCTTTGTTTGCAGTTCAGAAAAAAGGAATATATAATCTTATTTGAACGGAAATTTTATAACAAAATAAAAGAATTTATCTATTTTATATAAGCTAAAATATAGGAATAAATCTTCTAAAAAATTGAATAAAAATATTATGAAAATTTTTTGATTTATAATCGTAATAAATTTGTGAAAATTGATATAATTTCAAAGTTTTGATTGCTTTACTCGAAATAAATGACGTGAAAGGAAATGGGTGCCTGTTCAGAACACATCATTATGCTGTCAAGCTCGCTATTTCGATTATCATGCTAAAGAACACTGACAAACTCAAATAGATTACAAATTCTAAACATATTGTGATGTTCTTCTTGTAGAATGATAAAATTCTACATAAACAGATATTGTTTATATTTCAGGAGTAAATTCCCATCTCATACATATAGCAAGGATCGCAGGTATATTCTGCCTCTAAAGGAAAGGAGCCGGCAAACTTTGGTCATGACGAAAGATGAATGGTTTCATATAGACTTAATTGCGCCATCGCATAATATGGTTCGATCCCGCTCGTTTGTGAGGCCATCAGGGCTAGTTTGTCCAATTAAATATCAATATTAATTTGATATTAATGTAAAACTGCGATACACATATAAAGTGTACCGATCGTAGTTCTATATTTATTACAAAGTCAGTACTATACAAGAGATGTATAGACAGTGGTACCTATTGAGGTGCCTAAAGTTTTTAGATAAAATGACGGTAAAATCCGACCATATGAACTGGGTTGAACTTTTTATTGTGAGCTTTACTGAATAGAATTTAAAATTTCCATTATAAAATTTAATGAAATTTTCCAAAAATAAATTCATATTTTTCTAATTTAAAATTTTTTCTTAAAAGTTTGATGAAATTAAAAGAAAGAAAACATAATCTTAATCTTATTATCTTCAAAATTTCTTTGGTATTTATTTAAATGAAATTTCTTTAAATTTAAAATTTAATTCTAATAAAATGAAATTCATTAAATTTTTTTAGAATATTTTTTTCTTTCTAACATTATTTAATTATGAATATTTTGAAAACATTTTAATACAATTAAAACGTTTTTAAATGAAAATTCATAATCACTTCCATCGTGCTGAATACAAAACGACGAAGGGTACTGGGAACATTTTTGAGTATCTCAAACAATTTTGATAAGAATTTCCACAAAAAGAAAAACCGCATAAGTTATTATCCTGAAGTACAATATTTTTTAAAGAAATTTTTCATATATGAAATCTGTTTAAAATTTATTATTTCGAAACGTATTAATACTGAATTATATCAAAATTCATTCAAGTAATTTTCTTTATGAAACACGATACAAAAGGATGTCTTATATTTATCTTCAAAAAATGTTACCTCAGACCAATGATTTCGCGAGATAATCTCTTTGAATGAATTTTTATGTTTTCCGAAAAATTCTCGGAATGTTAAGAATAAATTTCCATAAATTATTATTTAGAAAAGGAAATAATTGTAGGTTGTTAAAATTTATATAGAAATAAAAGTATGAGTTACCAAGTAAAAGATATTTAAAACTTAAATGAAAGGCGAAGCTATGTAACTTTTTCGGGAAGACATGATTATGCCAAAAATATTCAAACACTGAAAATACTCTTCCCGACCTATACTAGCTATAAAATACATAACTTTTGTAACTGTTTTTCATAACTAATAATGATTTTAAAAATTTTATTTCAATGATATTTAAATAGAGAGTTTGTTTTCAGTACGTGTTAAATTATTACTAAATCCGGAATAAAAGTATTAATTTACCAAACAATATTTTACATGGAAAAGCTATCCTGTCTTTCATCATTTAGCAAATATATACTAGGAAAAATTATTAATGTTTAAATACACAAAATTAAATCAACAATAATATTTTTGAATTACCAAACATATGTAGTAGCCGCAAATTCATCTCTTTTTGTATAATAAACAAATGGAAAATGTTATATGAAATATTATGAAATGAAAACGTATTTAAATAAATAAACAATATTTTCATGATGCCATTTCATACCTAATATTTATTATTATTACTTTTTTTTCCTTTTTTCATACAATGAAATGGACAATATGGAGTGAAACAATACTAAACGGATTTCCAAAAGAGTTCACATTTAAATAACAATAAATATTAAATAAAAATTTAATAAATTTCATTTTATAATTGGTATTTTTATTATCTGCAACAATTAAAACAATTTAATGTCCTTGATTTAATTTTTTTAGTGCGCCTGAAAATAGGCAACAATGAATTCTTAATGAAGATTTGTATATAATTTTGTATGGTATTTAAAGTTCGAATTGTAGGCAGAAGAAATGTCCATTTTAGTCTTAATTTTTTCTCCGTCATTATTACAGCCTTTTAGCTTTTATCTAATACGAAAAGTGGTTCTTATATTGAAAGTGATTCAAAACATTTCAAACAAAATTTCAGTCGATTTTGCCTCCATTGGAAAAATTGAATTAAAGCCAAATATATGTTTTCTATTTGTATAGCGTTATCTAATTTGTGCGACAATTTTGTGTTTTAAATGAAACACACATATCATTAAGTTTTTGTGAATACATATATTTGTTTTAATTTATAATTTGGTCCTGGCACGGAAAACAATATCATTCAAATGATCTCCCATGCCCATCTTGACACACCATCCGTTTCTAAACTCTTTTCATTCACAACCCCATTTTTCATCACTAAATTTTTCGCGAAAAATAAAAAGTAAAAAGTGTTATTAAATATAAAGAAGAATGACATACCCCCTTTGAGGTCCAGAGTTTAAAAACCGATAGCTTGCACAAATTTTCGATAACTTTTTGGCACGTTTAAGACCCCATCTTCACCGTAACGTGTAGTCCTTAACTGAAATCTATATTTTTAACAATATTGGTAAATTAACACAAATTGAAATAAAATGTCGATTTTAAATATTCCATCAATGAAATTATAAAACTTTTAATAAAACAAATTATGGTCTAATAAAAATTTCCATTATTTTAAAAATATCAAAATCAAATTAACATTTTATGAAAACTGAGTTATCTAGTCTGAAAAATATTCCTTTGATATTTAGTTAAATCGATTATGACATTGATTTAATTGTCGCCTTTCAAACCAGACATTCTGTTTTATTTACATTTCTGATACTATATTATCAATTCGAAGTTCGTTTTATGATTTAATTAATTTAATGGTTTCATTATCCATTGATTAATTTGTAAATTGGAAAAATATGGCGCTTCAATAAATTCGATAATATAATTTCTATGAAAGTGTTCCGACCTCATTAAATTTGTATTTGATTTAGACTTTTAGGATTTCAAAAAATGGAAAGCCCACAATACTTTTCAAATAATATCTAGATGAATATAATTCCAATAATATATTGCGTTTTAGGCATAATTTTATATAATCATTTAAATTCAGATGGTTTAACATATTTTGGACTGCCTGGAAATCATATAAATCTACTTTTTAGACACAAGATAAAAAGAAAGGGGATTAATGAAAATTCGAAGGGATTTCAAATACCATTTTTAATATGATTCTTTATTTACTTATTTGATTTATCCTTGAAAATATTAGCTTAAAGGTGTATACAAATACATAAATTCAAGAGGATCAAATCAATTATAAATTGGATTGAACTATTTACACAGAAGATTCCTGTAAATTAATATTAGCACAAAACTTCCCTAAATACAGATTAAAATATGATAAGAATTAATATCCGGTTTAATATTGATTGGGGGTTTTTTTTTATACAAGTATGTATTTACGCGGATTTAATTTTTCGTTATCAAAACGAATCGACCAAATAGTATGTGTATTTTAGTTAATTTTAGATTCAGATTGCCACATACCAAAAAAAAAAAGAACGTATTCAAATATTTGTATTCCGATTAAATTAATTAAAAAAAATGTTCATATTTAATTTGATTATTTCAAGTGATTTAATTAAAATAATTTTCCAACAAAAAAAGGGCAAAGTATTGTTTGTGAATATTGTTTAATAGAGCAGCACCAAAATAAATCAGAAATTAGAGATAAAACATGAACGTGAATTACTAGGTAAAACGTCTATTTACATAAAGGAATTTTGTTCTATCTAAAATCGGATAATAATAATAAAATACTCGAACTTGAACCATTATTTATATTCAGTGAACAAGAATAGATACAGATTCTTAAGAAAGGTGATTGTACTATATTTCTAAAAGTATATCCTACCTACACACAATATCCTTCAATTTTCTCAAAAATTCTATGGCATGAATTAAAATAGATTTTACGTTTCATTTATTTACCATTTTCCAAGCAGTTTTCAAGAATCTCATTTTCATTCGAAATATAATGTCAACAACGAAAATTATTGATGACATCTCTTCTAACTGATATCCATTATCTTTCGAGAACATGACAAAGAGGGAATACTATTGTTGATTTTCACCTGTATACAAAATAATAATAATAATAATAATTCATTTTATCAGTATACGATGTCATAAAGATGATATTATCATATATCGCACCACAAACAAAAAGTATAGAAACAACACGCTTCATCAGAAAACTTTTATGAAAATCGAAAACAAATTATCCATATAATAAGAATAAGCCTATCTCTACAAAAGATTCCATCGAATTCATTTATATATTGGCGTCGTCATAGTCGAATTATTATTTGGAAACGTTAGTAAACAATATTTTAACCACAAAGTCATAAATATAGTTATCACTTTATTGGTTTTATATTACCAAACATTTAATCGGTTGAATATCAATATCGACCGGAATATAAATATATAAAGATTTTTTTTGGAAATTTATACAATATATAATCGAAAACTAACATCATAATCAAAAACTTTACTTTTATACACAGAATAATATTATGTTAAACGACTTTTCTTTTTAGAATGGAAAGTTATGAGAATATTATATACCAAATAATCCATCAAAAAATGTCATAAAAAGGAGAATATATGTATTTTTTTTTAAAGGATTTATATACTTTGTATAATCAAGTTACATGAATTAATATATTGAAAAAATTATGTAGTTTAACAAAAACTTTTACAACATGTTAAAAGAATTTTAATTCACAAATTATAATATTTAGGAAACTTTTCTTCTGGAATATAATATCTTAAAAGGCAATATAAATTATATATCTTGAAAACTATCATTCAAAGACCCTTTTAAATAATTTATTAGAAGTTAATCCTACTCTGAAATAGTAATCTCTAAATTATTAATTTCAATGTTGGAGGACTTGAAGTAATTTACGCGAAGGAAGTGTTTTCTTTAACCTGACGCTCTTCGAGGAAGGTGTTTTCTTTATCCTGAAAACGATTACATTACAATTTGTTTTTCTATTTAAACTTTTCATTAATAAATTAAGCCAAAATAGCCGTAAATTGAAAAGAAGGTGATTTCAGTGAAAATTTATTTTCTTCCTAAAGAGCGAATCCCGATTTCGTATATAAAATAGTTTAAATGAAAGCTTGCTCGTATTTTTCAGCATAGATAATTTTGTACATACTGTAAATCAGATGGTATGAAAAAATTATGCTGCGAAATTTGGCTGGAAATTTAGAAAATTAATTTTACAATAGTAACTGAAAATCGGCCTATACCACATGACTCCATTGGACTTATTTCAAGACATAATTTCAGTCGGACTGAAAAAAAGTCTAATGGAGACTCGAAAATTTGGACTTATTTGTCAGTCCGACTGAAATTATGTCCTGAAATAAGTCCAATGGAGTCGTGGGGATAGCCGATTTTTTTATATCTTATGGTAGAAATGGCAGAGAAAAGCTGTCAAAACTAACATTATTTCAAGGTTTTTTCTTCATACTTTGTTTCAGCTTTTTCAAAATTTCTTCTAATTTACAGATCTAGACCCTGATAGCATAAGTTTAATCTAAAAATTTGATTCAAATCAGTTTTTAAAGTACATCAAAAAAACTTTATAAAGAAGGTTATTTTGTCCCAGGATTATTTCTTTCTCCACTATCCTTAGAGCGATTTGACTAAAATTTAACATAGTATCGTCTATTTATTTAAACAAAATTGATTCATAAATTTTCCAATTAAATCCGAGAAGGTATAAACAAAAACATGACAAAACTTTTTGATCATCCTGGTTTTTACCTTTATAACTTTGCTTCCCCTCGATTTTGCTGAAATGCAATACCAAACCAAGTTAAGAAATAAGCAACACATATTGTAAATTTCATCAAAATCGGATAACGCGTTTTTGAATTATCTTGTATGCAGACGGACGGACGGATGGACAGATATGCATTAATCGATATAACTTTTGATTCCCTCCCTACACAACCATACCATAAAGTGACAAAACTAGTATACCACCTGTTAGTACCTGCCGTAATAAGTAACCATTAAGTTACTGAAGAAGTAGGTAAATGTATCATAAACCTACTGATTTAAACTATCTTTATAAAACAAATTTAATCAAATTATTAATTTATAATTATTTTCAATTGTTTCATATTGTATCAGTCATTAATCAAATCAAATCAATTAAAATATAAAAACATAATTTCAATGTCTAACAAAAAATACGTCTAATATAACGAAATTAGGTTCATTAAATATCTATAAAATATAAAATCTAAAATCTAATATCAATCAAAATAAACAAACGAATCAAATAACTAAACAGCGATCATATTTGATTAGACCTCAAGGCTCGAGGATATAGTTTCAATGTTTTACCATTCAAAAAACTTCCAAGATATGATTGTATCTAATTTACCACCAAAAAAAAGAAATACAAAACATACATCTAATAACTTAATTAGATTCATTTGACCAGAAAATAAAAATTATATATTCTGGCATTTATGAATTACATAAAATATTACAACATTTGTTTGGTGTTATACGAATTTTGTCATAAAATTATCAAAAAACATAATTTATGTCATATTTTTCTGACATGGCTAAATGGAATAATATTCTTCAAATTAAATTAAATTAAATATTTCGAAGTTAATTCAAAGCTAAATTGGTTTTGGAAAAGTTCAAGGATATTTTCCGAACGAATAGGGTAAAACGTTTCAGATTCATATTACATTGAAATATATATGCTTCAGCATATACAAGCTGCTTCAATCCGTCAGGATAATCATTTATACTATTCAAGAGTTTTAATTGGCTAATTATAGATCCTTTAATATAATCGAAATTTACTGAAAAGATTTAACTTTAAATCGATTTTATAGAAATGTTTTCGCTTTAGTTTCGACTCATCAAATTGGATAGAATTTATTTCTCTTTTTTATATTAATTAAATATTTGTACAACTTACGTGATATAATCGACAGATTTTTCTTAAAAGTTCATCACCCACTTAAAACACTCGCTATTTTGAAAGGGAATTTAATTAGTTTATTTAAAAATATCAGGATATTCGCCTATAAATATCCGCCTTCTATGAAGTATAACAATAGGACGTAACTCCTACTATTTTTAAAGGATATTTATTCGAATAGCGTCGTCAGAGAATAATATATCATCAGTTTGAAAATGACCATTCCGCAATATAATGGAGAGTTTAAAATTGTTCAATGAATTCCATTATATATGGATATTATTCCAGATATACTATTTTTAAATCAATACAAACCGTGAATGAGTTCGAGGTTCGAGTGGTTATTTAGGTGTTGAAGTGATTTTACTTAAATCTAAGTATTTATATCTTTTCTAGGAAATATTTGTTTACGTTTTAATTCTTATAAAGTTGCAAATATCAGATACACACGTTTGTCAACATTAGTATCCTTAAAATAAAACTGAACTATATATTATTGTCCAGGCACTACAATAGGTGGTACTGGTGAGTTTATATATATAAACAATTAGCTTTGTATAGTTTCAGAATATTAATACAAAATTTTATTGTTTAGTTAAGAACCGTGTAGAAGTTTATGAGCCGAAATAGAAACAGTGGTCTGGAGTTCAAATCTCTAACAGATTCTTTTCAGTTTATCTTTTGCTTATTGTATTGACGTTAATCAATGAACCTAAAGAATTTTCTTATATATAACTTTATGTTATTTAATTTTACGGAAACCTTTTTTCAATATGTAAAAAGGTATGTGTATTTATAAAATGATATCCATTATATTATTATTCTTTTTCTTTAACAAAATATCAAATTTTAAAGGATAAAATCGAAATTTTGAAAAACTTGTATGAATTTTAGTATACGAAAAAATTATATCAACTCAAGTGTATGGGAATGATAACTTCAAATATTTGAGTTATAAATATTGATATATGAATACGAAATTTTGTTTGTTTTCCTTAATATTTTTTTTTTGTTCCTTGAAAATTCCCAAGGATACAGTCTTAACAAGGGTGTTTTTTTTTCTTTTTTGGGTTATTTAACAGAATATTATAAGAAAAAATATAAACTTTTTTTTTGTATAATCAAGATAAAAACCTTTAAGTTCGTTCGTTTAAAAGAATAAGATTTATGGTATTAAAATTAAAAGGAAAATGATTTAATTTTGGGACGCAATAAATCCAATAATTCTAAGATTATAAAAGAAATCATATGGAATGAGTTTGAAAATAAGCACCCAAAATAAGCAGAGAAGATGTTTTTTAAGTGTATTAGTCTGAAATTCAGATACTTACCAAAAATTATTTCTATAATACTCTCTTAAAATGCGTATAATTTCCATCTAAAATCAAATTTCAAAAAAAGTACTTATAGAAGACTATGAAGTGGTAATGTTTTCTTGATATTTCATTAAAGCAATATAAAAATGAAAAATACGTTACATTGGAAACGTGTTTTTCGCTTTTAATCTTCGTGGCGCCCGTACTAAACCTAAGGCATGAACTGAATTCAGCTTTATCACCAAACCTGGCTACCCGTCTTCTTCAGAGATAAACGATGCCTGAATCTTGGTTATACATGTGGGAGCCAAAGACCAATTTCGACCAAAAGATTTGAAAATCGTGAAAAATATTTATATATGTGCAATATATGTGTATCCAGTTAGTCTAAACTCTAAAGTGAGGCTAGTGATTGCTATTGAGGAGGAGATATAACCGTCATCTCCTTAGGAACTTTCATTAGAAGGACAAACCAGTTAGGGGAAGAGACCTAGCCTCTCAGCCAACCTTTTTAGGAGGAGGCACAATGGGCCAGTTAGGCCTACTTGCTAAGGCCCTGCCAATACAATACAATACAATCTTTAGGAACAATATGATCCTATACAAAAAGTAGATTGAAAGTCAGTATCATATTAAGTGATCAAATCAAGAATTCATTATTTCTTGAAATTTTTATTCTATCATTAAAATGATAAATAATTGAAATATGTGTAATAACTCCAATCAATATTATTTCAAAAATTGAATCTTAATAACGTTCATCAAATTATTTCATATATTTTCTTCACTTGACAAGAATTCATGAAAATTGATGAAAATTTCATATGGAAACAATTTTCTTTATATTACGTACAACTTTTTAGTATGATTATTATCAATAAAAAAAAAAATTATGATTTTTTTCGTTTGGTTTTCTTCTAGTATATTTTATTTATCGCATCAAGTACATCTGTCAATCAAATCATATATCAACCCATGTTAAAAAAGGAAAAATGGAAGAAAATAATATAGGAAAAAACCAAATTTATCCAATTTCTTATAAGTCTTCTACATGAATAAAGAAACACAAATTCAATCAGAGCCAAATATGTACACACATCTAAAAGATTCGCCAGCAAATCGAACGCACAAACCTTTCATTTCATCATAGAATGTCCGAAAATGGTAAAATCTACAAATAGATTTGATGGATGAGATGTTATTCCATAGAGACTTCAGTTAGAATTTTTCAAGAACTGATTATCTTGAGACGACAAGAAAAAAGAAAACTCAACCTCCACAAGTCAACCAAGGAAAACACGAACTTCTTTATAGTGGTCTCATGGGTGCGAATCTTTAGCAAACATTCCAGTATATCAAAAAAAAAAAAAAAAGATGTATGGTCATGATTCAAATCTCGTTGTTGATATGAAATTCAACCACTCCTTCAAACTTATAAAATTGGACAAAAACGAACAGTGAGAAGGTTTGATATTCTAAAGAATTTTTTCGTTTCTTATTGTCATAATATGAGAAACCTTTTTGTTTTTGTAGAACATGTTCTTGTTGATTTAATATTAGCAAAAAAATTTGGGTATATAGTCTACCAAATATGTGGTTGCATCCCTACCAATGGTTTTTATCAAATAGAAAAATATGCAGTCCCTATATATTCATGATTTTTATGAGTTTAAAAATAAGTGGAAACAAAATGGATGGTTGATTTTGTTGGATAAATAATAGGGACATAACCCTAAGCCCTTTTCATGAAAGTATACTTATCATCATTGTATGAGTAGATGGGTGGTAATGATAACGATAAAATAAAGAAACAGAGTACAATATAATAATATGGACTTATGTAGTCATAGCGATAAGCTATGAGATGGTCTAATATCCCAAAAAAAGTAAAAAAAAATTATATAATACAACAAAATTAAGTTCAAAGAAAGAGTATATAGTACAAGTGAGTATATCTTTGGTAAAAGGTTTAAATATGCTGGACCTTCGGATTTGAAATGAAATTCCCAGACTTTTAAAATAAGTTCATTCATTGAGAAATAAGGACCACTTATTAAGGATAACTTCTATTTTTTTGAAAGGTTTCTTTCCTATTCGTATTTGATTTCGTATAAAGTTTAGTTTAGCTTTTCGAATTTACCATGGAAAAAAAGAGAGAAAATACTATTAAATTTTATTGTAATAGCGAGATATTAAACTGAATTAAGTATTGTGGTTGATTTGAATGATGGGATTTGCAGATATAAAATCCTCACTTAGTTTCATTAAATTAGATTCTAAAGAAATAAAATTAATGACAATCTATTTCACTTTATTTTTGTGTTTTGAGTCAAAGTTTATGGATAAGCTTTAATTCCGTGTGGGCTATCAAAACAAATTTTTGGTTCTTTATAATTTCTCTTCAAGCGGGAAACTTAATAAAGTTTACTTCATAGAATTTTGGTTCTTTGGGTGTGTGCAAATTGAAACCAAAGTGACTTTACAAAATTGACTTTATATCAAGCTTATTCCTCACAAGTGGAATTTATTCAAAATAAAACTCTTTATCATCTTATTATCTTTATCATAATAATAACTATTGTGATAAAAGTAGCCAATGCGTCCAACTTTCTAGCTGTTTCTTCCATATAAATTGTTCTATATTAATTTTTTTAAATATCTTATTTCGTTCTTTTGAAATGTTTTCCTATCTAATCCTCACCATCGCCTTAAACAGTTCCAATTGTAAATTTCAATTAAATTAGAAAAAATGGATCACAACTTATATTGATTTAATAATTTTCCAGGTTCTTTATTATCATCTTTAGATAAGAATTAATGAATTGAACATTTCTAATCGGCTGTATGTGCTTTTAGGTACTTTTTTCTGGTCCTTTCTCGAATCTCGACAAATTAAATCTGCCTCGATAAAATTATTTATGAATTGAGTGTTTTAAATTTCATTAAATTCGGTTAAGACAGTTTCCAAGATAAAAATAAGTTTTAAATTTCATAAAACATCTTCCATCACCAGTTTCCCGATTCAGAGCATCAAGTTAACTAAATTTTGATACACCAAGACGAGACTAACAGATACGTTCTATAAAGGTATTCCTACATCCAGTATATACAATCTGTTATCATTTAATTGAAACAGGTATAAATTATTTAGGTAATATATGCACATATGTAAACATTTCCATATTTCACGAGCCATATTAAAGAGATCCGGAAAAGAACACCACAAGGAATGATGTTTTAAAATGAATTTTCAGTTTATCTGGAAATATTAAATTATGATCGTGCTGCTAAATATTTTCAATTGAATCTTGTAGTGTACACAGTCATGAACAAGTGGGTGTTCTCCAAAACATATTATACCTGATAGAAATCTTTAATAACATTAGAAAAGATGATATGTTTAGCACTTACTACCTTTAATGTAACAGAAATACAAGCTGTAGTAAGCGATTTTCTTTCCCATTGAAACAAAATTATATTCACACACAACATTAAGGTTAACTTTTACTATATTCGATTTCCATTTTCTAAGGAAGTTGTTTATTGGTCTTTTAAATTTTCTTTAAATTATCATTAATCTGATAAACGATATTTTATAGTTACAACAAAATAGATAATAAACTTTAAAATTTTCTTCAAATAATAAAATTTTTTGATACCAAGAAAAATTTACATACTTTTCTTGTTTAGGGTTTTTATAAAACGGAAAACGTGACAATAATATAACATTCTTTATACCCAAATCTTGAGAACCTTCTAGAATATCCTTAAAACATAAAGTTATTTTTTAAAACTTTTTCACCATAAATATTAGACTAAATCCGAAATTTCTTCAATTGCGACATTTATTCGAGTTTTAAGAGAGGGTTCTATAAAGAGTTCCTTCGCAAATTTAAATAGATTTGAATGTTTTTAGAATAAGTCTTCTATAAATTATCGCAAAACGGTGCGAACCCATGTAATTAAGTTTTCTTCATCTGTCTTTTATAAGTAATTAGCAGAATACCCGATCTTGTTCGGCCTGAATTTTAATCATAAAATAAGCATTTATATATACTATTCTCTGTTTAAGTAAATTTACTTTAATACTTCAGTCTTAACCATATTTTTAGTTTTTCCATCTGGTACGATAACTATTTGGACTTCGACACTGGAGCACCTACATACAATTGCCCATGAGCAAGGTATGCCTCTTCCAGCTGCAATCCCACAACGTTTAATGTTCGTCCTTGTTGAAATCTATCAGGGAGAATGAAATTTTCCTACTAGCCTTATGGAATGACGTCAAAAACTGTTAATGATGATGACTTTTAATTTTATTATGTGTAGGAATGCTTTGATAGAAACCTTTTTGAACTATAGACTATTTCCTTAAAAATACCTTTTTTCCAATATTTTGTAATTGACTATGGATAGAAGAGTTGTCGTTCCAAGAAAATTGAGAAGATAGGAATTACATTATAAAACTTCGAAAGGTATAGAGAAAGTGAAAATTGTTCATTGAAATTTTAATAGAGTTTATCTAAAAATGGGAAGAACCCAAAAATAAAGCAGGATAAAGTATAATAACTCGATCTGTCTACCCATTTTTTATTAAAAAAAAAAAATAAATAAAGAAAAGTTTCAGTCTAAAATATCAATTCTAATAATTTTAAAAAATTTATAAAATGTTATTTTCCATATGAGAAATTATATGACATTTTATTTTGAAAGGAATTTAGTGAAGATAAACCATTGTGATATATATTTTACTCTTGAATAGAAAATCCCAGGATATATAAGTTACATACAAATGTAGAGACCTCTTTCATAATTCAATGGATAGGAATTCATGTTTTCCTTAATTCTAACAACCTTTTTGGGCCTTTTTTCATATAAAGAAAGAAAAAAAAAACTGGGTATTGATCTTATGGATTACGTGACGAAAACCCAGATCTTCTTTCTACATATTCTTTATCACACAAAAGAAAATATGAATTTAATGATGGAGTCACATTCAAATCATATTAAGTACCAATTTATATAATATATTCTTTTCCTACTATTTTACCACTAATTTCCAATTATTATACATCCTTTTTTCTGTATTTAAAATAATTTCTTTGTTAGGAAATTTGTACATTCTTTATATCTATTTTGCTAGAAATTGTGTTTGTCAGTAACGTCTACTAACCTCATATAATAGGATTAATAATGACTAGTTAAATATTTATATTGGTCACCAAAATTCAGTACTAATCCATATAATTATTCTGATCTTCGTTTATCGTTTTGCGTCATTATCCTAAGATTTTCTATAAAATTCCTTATAATTCTCTAAAATAAACTCTAAATATAGATTTCGAATTCCAATACAATTAAATTGAAATCACATTTTATCAATTAAACCTTATTCACCATTTCACCGAACCACTTCTAAATCACCATCTTCGAAAAAAGAAAACTTCATTTCTAAAATAAGAAAGTAATAAGAAGCATATTGATAGGATATCGACTTCTAATAATGATGAAAAAACCTACCCCAAAATGATTTCCCAAGGATAATATGTATTCCACTAGAAAATGAGAAGAGAATAAAAAAATAACCAAAAAAGGAAATCAATTTTCTTCATCATAATGTACAGGAATGATGGAAGTACTACCGTGAATGATTTATCTCCTAATTAGGGTGACTTTCTTCTCGATGATATTACAAGAAAAAACAATTTTCATCCTTTTTCGAAAAATATCTCCTTTTTTTTCCAAGCATTATTTATACAGAATTTTCAAGCAATTTTCTTATAAATATTTTCTTCCTTTTTTTTCTGTTATCGTAAAATGTATTTTCTTTTTTTCGGGTTTACAAAAAGTAAAGGTAAAAACTAAACTCAATAAAAGACTGGAATTTTATTCAAACAAGGATCTTTTCGACATCGTTCATCTTCTGCGTCTTATTTTAATTCCCAAAATATAGGTTTTAGGCGTGTACCGTCTCGGGATTTAAAAGAAGAGGAAAAATAAAACACCATTAATCAGATCAAATTTTATACTCACTCTTGATATATACATCCAATTTTTTTTTTGGGCTCGGTAACAACAATCAACCGGAATTTTCTTATCAAAATAATGCAAGACCTTAAAAATAAGAAGATATAGAATATTTTTGTTTGATTTTTAGAAACTAGGAAATTCTATTCGTTTTCTTTTTTTTGTATTCCAAAGGATAATCGGTGTTCATCCATGACAGGAATTCTAGTAAGATATACCTGTACAAATTTATCTTCATAAAACCTTACTTAAATTCTAGTTGACAGTTTGATGTTTTAGGATCACCGGTTTATTTGAATATTTTTACACTTGCTATACTATATACTCGTATTCTATTTTCTTTTTTTTAGTATTGAATTAAAGAAAGGATCAAAATAGTATCAAAAAATAAGATAAAATTTGGTTTTATATAATTTTTTGCTTATCTTGAATATAACACTTTAAAAATTGTATCCCAAAAATCCGTTGAACTTAAGAATTTCATAAATTTTTCCGGCATGATTAAGATCTGTATACTGTTCTTCCGTCTTTAAAGTGACCAATGAAATTCTTCTCCGTATTTTACCTGATATATACAATTATCCGGAAGTAGTATTTCTTATATTGTAATATTTCCACTAAATTTGTACAATCATTAGAGTTTATTGAATCGGAAAACTTTTCTAGTTTTTATAGTAATTGAGTGTTAATTACACAATAAAATATATAAAGAACTTCCCGGAAATAATATATTTCTTCATTACAAAAACATGTCCTAAATAAAAAAGGAAAACCGAAATGAGTATTGATATCTCACATAGTTTTACACCAAATAAACGATAACAATTATAGTAATTAATTACAGTATCAAAAAATTAGTCTTGTAACTTATTAACTGATTTTAATATAAAAAAAAATTGAGTATACTGGTTATAAAAAGAAGAATTAGTCATACTTACAATGACCAACTTGTACAGACTCGTACAAGCTATATAGTATAATCCAAACATCAAAAAATACATTTTATTAATATAGGATTAGTAACGAACGTAAAAATAGAAGTATTCCCAGGGAAATATTTATATATCTTCTAATTTATTGACTTGTACTTGCGTTTTCAATGATTCAGAACAGATCCTGTATATATTAACAAATTTCCTTCCTTCCTTATTCATTCATAAGGTCTGTTTTATTTGCCACTTGCTCTGGGGTAGAGCAAATTTTTACATTGAAAACAAAAACAACAAAAGAGCAAATCCTACACTACTTTCATAGCAGGTATAAACTATTGCACCCGAATTAGTTCAGCTTTCTACTACAAAAAGTGTATTAGATAAAAGTTTCTCATTTAATTACAATATGGTTGCTAAGCAGCGCTACAAACATTTGAATTAAAGCTTTTTCCTACTTCTGCTCGTTTTATTTGCCACTTACCCTGCTCCGGGGTAGGGTATGGCAAATAAAACAGACCTATTATGTGAAAATTGATGCATAGTATATATAAATAAAATATTTAAATTCACAATCTTGGAAGGACCTACATAATAACCAAATAATAACAAAATATCACCAACTTGTATTTTGACCAATTTACACTGGAATTTATTGCAATATGTCTCCCAGAATATCATTAAAACAACAATATTTAATTAAGACTATTAAATTTTATAATTTTAATTATAGTTTTCCATGGTAAAATAATTTCTTTATTGGGTTCTTAAAAATTTGTTTATTTATGATATTACATAAAATTTCATATTCAATTTTCTAGAAATCTTCAGAATCGATTAAGTCATCAAGAAACTTTTCCATTTGGAATGAAAATCAATATTATAATCAAACATCTTCAAATTTTTTTATTTTTTTTATATTTATATTTTTCATTAACTTTTTCTTAGAAATTCTGACACATTTGTACTCAATCATTTTCCCATTTTTATGTTCAATAAGAATTTTCACTTAACTTATACCGAATTAAAACAAATTATTTATTAATACCCAACACATAGTCGAAATGGGCCTAAAATAATTCCATATATCATAGTTCGTGATTCTCTTCACTATGCGAATATATATATTCATTCAATCAACACATCACATCCTATCCTCTACACATATAAGTCTATGCTCAAATGTATCCTCATTTTCTATTCTACCCAGAAAAGTCTATATACGTTCGGTGAATATAAGATTTCCCAAAAAAAAACCTAACAAATATATAGTATCCTCATTTCATTCCGAAAGACATTGATGACATGACCATGATTCTTCATTGGAACGTGTAGTAATATAATCGGAATAGTTATAGTCACTCTGTTAACATTTCATCACGAAAATTGACGTATACTTTAGACTTATAATCAGTTCCACAAAGTCAGATATACTATATAGAATACTGAAACTTTCCTTACATAATAATAACGGTATCGAAACTACTTATATAGTCTCGTTTTATTAACCGGAATTGGTATGTTTTCAGGATTATAAGCGGACTTACCAATGAACTGTGAATTGAGAGAGAGTAAACTTACATTTACTCCGGAACTTGTAGAATATTAAAATAGAAAGTCCAATCCAAACAAAATAACCCTAAGGAATATATAAACAACCCCCTACAGACATTTAAAAGGATGAGTGTCGAAAACGACATATTCATTTTGTATAGGAATATTGATCCTCCAATAAGAAGAACTTGGATACTGAAGAATATATTTTCTGCTTTTCTCATCTTCCTTAGGATGAGTAGTGTCTGGATCCATTGGTGATACTAAAGACGTTTTTTTTTTGTTCCAGATTTCAGAATAAGAAATTTTTTTCTTTTTTGTTTTAATACATTTAGATAAGTTTTCTTATGTTATTTACTTTTTTTTTTTGGGTCAATTTAATAAATTATTAGCTAATATTTTATTTAATTATTTTGTTCAATAACGAATTAGAAACTTTGGGTAATTATTATTCTGAGACAGGATACCCTAATAGGTTATGTGACTGAAATTGGCATTAATTATTAACGAAGAAATTTATATGAAAAACTCCAGAACTTATTAAACACCCAAACTTTGTCTGTCATTTTCAATTTCAACTAAATATTTCGTTTCTGGGTGATTTATTTTATATGTTTTGTAAATAATTTTATTTGATAATGGAGACTTTTTTTGATTATTAAATGAATTCAATTCCATATATCTATATTTTCTGGATTTTGTAAAATAATTAAAAATATTGAAGAGTATGTAAATAATATTTTTAAAAAAATTTAATATAAATTTGATATTATTGAATATTAAAAAAAAAATAGAAGGATATATTTTTTTAATGAATGAAAATTCAGGTCCAACATATGTTACTGGAATATAATTACCGAGAAGCATAAGGTTAAAAATACCAGGAATAATACTGGATAAAATCAGGAAGAAATATTTTATGAAATAAATTTTAAAAAATAATAAAAATTCCTTCGTAACTTATTTTCCTTTTTTACGTAATAAAAAACTCGAGCATAAAATATCATATTTCAATTAAATAATTCAATATTTCAAATATATAGTGGTTCTTTTTTTCATTAAGGACAATTTAAATTTGAGCCCATCCAAAATTATATACAAAACAAAAATTTATCTACTTTAATATATTCGGAATTTTTTTCTAAAGCAAATTTATTAAATAAATAACATATAAGAGGTTGCTTCATTTGCTTTTTAAATCCCAGTGAAGTATTTTTGTTTTGTAGCTTAATTTATAAAAAACATAATTCTATTATTCTTATTAAAATATAAGATAAGAGAAGCAATTTGAATTGTCCAATTTTTTCAATGTTTTTTACTATTAGGTATGGGAATAAAAAGTCTTCGTTCTCTAATAGATATCGTAAGTAGTACTACTTGGATATAAGTTAAAACAGCATAGTATATGACATAAGAAACAGTTTTTTATTGGATTGAAAAAGTCAACATCTATACTTTCGATGGAATCGTTACTTTTTGCATCAATCTGAAAGTCATCGTTTACATGTAGAAACTAATGGTGAACATGTTTTATCTGAACTAATATAGAGAATCGTTTAGACGCTTTAAAAATGGTGATTTTAGTGCGAAAAACAAAAACAAATTTCAAGATGAAAAATTAGAGACATTACTAAATGGAGATCCATGTCAAAGGCTTGAAGAATTACAATGTCGAGAACACTGCTGGTAAATGTCTACATGAAATGGAAGAAAGTTTAATAATAGTTCACAAATATATAGTAACTAATTTTTTGATGCCCTATGGTAGAAATGGTAGAGAAAAATTTTCGAAACTAATAACATTTCAAGGCACTTTCTTCATAACTTTGTTTCCTCTAATTTGCAGGTAATCCAGACCCTGATAGTATAAGTCTACTCTGCAAATTGCATTCAAATCGGTGTTTTAAAAGTACATCAGAAGACTGTATGAACAGGCTTATTTTCTCTTAGGATTATTTTTTTCTTCACATCCTTGAACCAGTTTATTGAAATTTGTCATGGTATGGTCTATTTATGTAGTTAATCAACATAATTAATTTAAACAAAATTGGTTTACAAATTTTCAAATTAAATCCGAAATACCATATAAAAAAACCACAAAAATTTCCTGTCACCCAGGTTTTTGTTCAATAACTTCGCTCCTCCTCTGTCTAATTTGCTGAAATGCAATACCAAATCCAGCTAAGCAATAACGAACTCATATTGTAAATTTCAACAAAATCTGATAACACGTTTTTGAGTTATGTTATACATGGACGGACGGACGGACAGACATGCATAAATCGATATAACTTTTGATTCCCTACACAACCATGCCCTTGAAACATTTCTACGATGATTATTTCGATGTGTTACACACTTAGTGACAAAACTAATATACCCTCTGGTTGTACCTACCAAAGGGCACAACAATACCTTATAATTCCCATACCCAATATATTTCTGTCCTTATACTTTCGTATCAGGAAATTGCTCTTCCTATTCTATGCACGGAAATCATTAATAAAATCGATTTCTTTTTCCATTCGACGTCTTATTATTTTGGACTAAAGAAATTGCTAATTTTTGAAGAAGTAATAATTGATCCTTTACTTAAAAATTCAGAATTTGAATTTAAAAATGAATTTGTATCCTTCGGGTTTCTGACTACGATTGATTCTGATCATGAATAAATTTTAGCATATACTAAAACCATAATAAATAAAAAATAAATTTTAATATTGTTTTTAGTTATTTATTTATTGCCATAAAGATGATTTTTATTATTTTTATTTATTTAGATTGGAAGTTTTGAAATATTATAATATTTTCTTCAGTTTTTGGTTTTTAAAAATTTGTTTTTCATTTTCTTCTGTTGCATTAAATATTTTTATTTCATTTTTCTTTTTAGTAAAAATTAAAAACTTACTTTTTAAACATTCTAATTTTAAAATTGTATTTATTCTTTTTTTTTTCTTTGCATTCTAACATCTAAATTTATATTCTCTTTTTTCCATGAATGTATAATATTTAGAATTGTGTTTTATTATATTTTAAATTTAAGTAAATTTTTTAAATTATTTGTTCTTTTTCAAAATAGAAAGAAATGTAATTTTTAGTAGAACATTTATTTGTAAGAGGATGGGAAGGGACTTTTTTTTCTTCTAGTTTTAAGAAACCTTTTGCTAGATTTTTTGTTAAAACAAAATTTTATTTTGTTATGTTTAAAAGCGTTTTTATATGAAAGTTTTTGATTATATTAAATATAAGTTTAAGTTTCCTTTTCTTGTTTGTTGTTTTGAACTTGACTTTGATTAAAGTATTAATTATTTTGGTTGATTTTTTTTTTAGTAAACATTTTTATATCTAGCACGTCTATGACATACGATTAACATTGAAATTTTGTTCATTTTGTTTGTTTTAATAAGTTTTATAAATTACCAAATTTAATTTACTTAATATATTTATTTTTTTTTATTAAAATATTACTCATTTTACAATTAATTTAACATTTATCTGGTGTTCATATTTTCATTATATATTTATTTTTTAATTTACTAAAATCATTCCATTTTTAAAATAACTCTTTATTTACATTTAATTCAAAAAAAATTTGTTTTAAAACAATTTCATTTTGAAAAGAATTTCTTAAAATTTAATTAAAATCAATTAATTTATAAAAATTTGAAAAGTAGTTCTAGAATATTAAATAGAAAAATAATTTCTTCATTTTTGAGCTAAATAGTTTTGCTTTGTGTTTTTCTTTTATCGAATTGGAGGAAATTCATAACTATTAAGCTTAAAAATAAATTTTCTTGTCTAATTATTTCAAAATGAAACTGTTTTTTATACTCGATTTTCATTTATCACTTTTCCCAATAAAAAAAATTCAGACACTTATTTTTATGTTTTTTTATAATTTGCAAATTATTTCTATTCATTTTATTTCTTAATTAAATTTATAAATCCATTTATAATCATTTCCGGGAGCATTTAAGAAAAAGTTTTCTATTTAATTCAGTTTTCTATACAATGTAGATATGTCCTACTTCTACACAAAAACAAAACAAAAACATAAAATGTTTGATATAAAAATGTATTTTAATTCATTTTGCTTGCAAAAGTTTATTTTTTTGAAATTTTTGAGCAAAGAATTCGAATTTTTTCTGTTATTTATTAAGAAACCGTTAAATTTACCTGAAAATTAGTTGTGAAAATCAATTTTTCTTTTTTAATGATAGTGTTTTTCAATTTTTACTCTATTATTATATTTTTTTTTATAAAATTTATTCAGCAAATGGAGCCACACATTGCTATATTTCATAAAAAAAGGTGAAATTATACATTAATAATTCAGTTTTATGATTGTTTGATTTTTAAAATTAATAGACTTGATAGATATTTATTTCCAAAAGATATGTACCTTGTTTTAATTAATTAAATTATCAAAAATTATTTATTTCAAACTATTTCTTCGAATATCTAAAAATAATTAACATAAATAATTACAAGATAAGAAGAACTTTTTATATACCACGCTTTTTCGAACTAACTTTGCATTAAAAACTAAATTTACTGAAAATGAATTCAATTTTGCTTAGAGATGGCTAAAAGTATTAAAAGAATGCATTGTCATCGTGTTCTGGGCTAAAGTTTCAAATGTCTAGCTAGTTGAGAAGTTAGTTAAAAATCGATTGCAAAATTTTTGCTGAACAAATAAACAAGAAAGCTAGTTAATAAAAACGTGGTAAAATCGTATTAAATAGGGCTATGGACGTATATTTATTGTTTGAGTAACTAAGTATATATTATGATTGAAAAAAATCTAAAAGTAGACTAGCATTATTCGTCTAAGAAAAATTTAGCAAAGTTGATATATGTACAAGTATTCACTTTGCAATTCTTGTTCTAACAATTGCAAAGTGAATAGTTCCAAAGTAGATTAAATGAATTAAATTTTTGGTCAAGCAATTATCACTGATTAATTAAAAATATGTCAATTAGATAAAAAATTATTCAAAATATTGTATACCAAAATACTATTTGAACATTCGTAACTTCTACTGAATCTTCTAAAAAGAAACTTAATGAATTTATAGTTATGGAATTGACTGAAACTTAAATAGATTTGAAATCGCAATAATTCAAAAATGAAATTAACCGAAAAAATGAATATAAATATATGTTATTGGACAAATCCCATTTAAGCCTTTTTTTGGGTTTAAAGGTAATATAACAAAATAAAGGTGAAAAAAAGAAAATTTTGTTACTTTCTGAAGATGTTCACTTGAAATGATATTAGCGTAAAAGTGCTAAAAATCAAGAAATTTTGTTCCCCAAAAGATATATACTATAAAAATAGAAGATTACCAAATATATATAAAACACTTTTATAAATCCCTCTTTTTTATTATAGTCATGAATTATACGCATTCGGTAGAAATTTTTATTTATATTTTATTTTATTACTATAAAAATCATGTATCAGGAAAAAGGAAAAAGGAAAAGTATTCTCCAGAAAAAGGAAGCATTATTAGATATAAAAAAATTTGTTTTTCATGGTATAACCTCATCGGATAAAAAATAAAACTGTAAGAAGTCGTAATATTCTTTAAAAAACGAGAAATACAAAATATTACAATGAAAATGTTGAAAAACAAAAATAAAAGAAAATGCCTAGAACCATTCGGCCATCACGTGCTTGCAATTTGTTGAAGGCATTCATGCGAATATGTCAGTTTTATATTTTTTCTTAGAAATAATGGAAAATCTTAAGAAAATCAAAAAGTTTTTCTTTTTATTTTCGGATAACATAAATCAAGAATTGATCAAAAAGAAATTTTTATATTGAAAAAAAAAAAATCTCTTATATAAAATTATAAAATAATATGTTGTTGTTGTGTTTCATTAAAAATTTCCAATTATTAATTTATCGAAAAATTAAGATTAAGATATAACACAAGAATTTCGCTTTCCACCAAGGCTACGCTCTTGAATTTTTTGTAAATGTTGTAATTGTGCTGCCGATGGTACATGAGCGCCGGTTGGTGGGGCACTACTTGGTGTACTAGCCCCACCACCCATTTGATTTGGCGGCAAAGATTGGCGTCGACGACGTCTTAATGCTGGACTAAGATTATATGTAATTTTAGCTTGTACTAAAAGTTCTTTGAAAATCTGCAAAAAAAAAAGAAAAGTTTGTTTTATTTCGAAATTACTGGCAAATTAAAGCTTTCGCAATTTACCTGTGTTACATTTTCATTGTTTTTAGCTGACGCTTCAACAAAACCATTATCCCAATCAACTTGCACCACAGATTCTGTTGTATCATAGTCCATCTGGCAATGATAAATTTAGTAATAAAAAGTTTATCAAGGATTTTCCTTTCAATTTAGTACATTTAAAAGTTTTCACATTTTGGTAAATATTGAAATATTCGTATATTTATTTTCAAAGCTTTAAAAAGGTTCTAAAATAATAGCATTCTAGAGTTTCAAAGTTTAGGAAAATTAAGTACATATAAAATATTTTCTTGAAGCTTTCTAGATATTCTTTTCAAAATCATAACCACAAACCAGAGAATGAAAAAGTTCTCGGTATTTTCCAACGAAAATGTTTTCCAGAAAGCTTTTTTAAAAATTACAATAAGCTTCCAAAATCAACAAGTGCTTTTTCATTGGAATTTTCATTTAAAACAATTTAATATAAACAAATTTCGTGGAAAATTAGTACACCATAGTAAATCCTGACTTATTTAAGTTAATTTAATTTTATAAAATATGAAGTTGTTTCCTAAAGTTTGAAATTAAAAATTCTTCCAGGAATTTTAAGCAATTTCAACAAAATTGTTTCAAATTGTTTGAATTCATATAAACTTACCTCTCTCAGGCTGCTATCTTCTTCAACTAAATCGATTTTGTTACCGACAACAACAATTGGAACAGCTAATGTTCCTTTAATTTCATGAATTTGATCTCTTATCAGTCGGACTTCATCAAAGGTATTGGCATCGGTGACATCATAAACAAGTATAAATGCATCTGCTGATGATATTGAAAGTGCCCGCATTGCTGGGAACTAGAAATATAAACACCATCAAAAAATCAATATAAATTTCTGAATCAAATTTCATTTTCCGTGAAAAAGTAATTAAGACCATAAATTTATGGAATTAGGTTTACCTATTAATTAAAGACTTTATCAAATTATAAAAAAAAATATTTTTTTTCTGTTATAATTCAGTTATTAAAATAGACGAGGGAGATTATATAAAAGTTCTGACTTTGTAGTTGTATACTATTCTATATTAATTCTCGTCTAGAAACTTCAAGAATTTATGTAGATACATCGTAGATAAAACAGCACACAAATACAATTAACTATTTTACGAAAATTCCCTATATGGAAGTCCAATTTCGAACTTTCCAGTAATTTGTGGTTAAACCAACCAAAGTGAAAACGGTTGAGAAAACTTGACTTCAGGCGAACAATATGTACAAGTATTTGCGGTTATAGTTGTTGAAATTAAATTTTGTCAATCCCCGAACATCAAATATCGTAATACGCCATTGAGTAGCAACGTTTGAATTCATGTAAAGGAAAAATGTACAATCTGCTAAATAATGAAAAAGGAAAGGGTTCACGGTTTTTCCGATATTACAAAATTTTATGAAATAAATTTTAATTTTCCGAGGAAATGGAATGAGATACATATTTCCTATTTGATTTTTGATCATTTCGAAATTTCAGTGACATAAAATACCAGTTAAATTCAGTTTGATAATAAATTCAAATATTGTCTCATTCCCGAATGTTAAATAAAAATGTCTTTAATTATTATCAAAATTAATCTAACAGAAACCAAATCAATTTATTTTACTTATAATTTCATTTTTATTATAATAGAAAAGTTTACATAAAAGTTAAAGACGTTTTGGAAAGTATTTTGAGATATTTTATTCATATTTTCATAATAAAATATCGTTAGACTTCCATAGAATTCGTATTGAATGGGGAATACCCGAAAAGTAATTAAGTTCTATGATTATGAATATTATATATATATAGTGTCAGTGAAAGGTAGTATACCACTAGGAAACCTTAAACCAATGTAATAGGTATTATTTGGACCTAAATGTAAGTATGTATTTAAATTCAAAATGATTTATACGGGCCGGACGTTAACTAACGTCATACGACAATATACAGGAAAATAGGTTAAGCACATGTATATCCAATTTTCTAATACTTAGCTTTGTAAAGCTAACGTATATTGATCCAACTTGTAATCACCCACATAATAATGACAATATTTTAAACATTTACTAGCTCTATTTCTATAGCAATTCAGTTATAACCTCATTTATTTTAATACACCTTATTTGGGATAAGTTTGTATGAAGAAGGAACTAAAAAGACTCTGTTTGATATAAAAATACATATATTTAAGCTGTTTTTTATAATACAAACATTAATGACGAAATACCTTTCTTTGCAGTCCTGCAATAGTGCCTCACATTTTTATTTTGTCTGTCATTGAACTTGTTATAGAACGTCTTTCGTTAAGATTTTGTCAAGATGCAGTAAAAGGTAACTCTTATCAAGGTTAAACGAAGTTTACAAATGTTCTCCGGCACTGTATGTAAACTAGAAATTGTGTGCTGAAATATGTACATTTGAGGCTCTTAATGGATGTTTTGGCTATTAAATTGTACCTGTTTACTGTCACACTCAATTACTACAAATATGATTTCTGAGTTAAATTTATTTCTTTTTTGCGGAAGGTTCCCACATGAATATAAATAATAATTTTATAGTCATGAAACCTAATAAAGAAAATTCTTCTTGCATTGAATAAAATCTGACAAATGGATTAACTTCTGGAATTTTTGATATTTTATAAATTAAATCAAAATCTTGGTTCTACATAAGTCGGGATTTCATTAAAGTGTATAAGAAATATCGTACGAAAATATAATAACTCGGATAATCAAAATCTATCAGAATTCATTGGACTAAATCTGTACTATCGTCACTAACCACATTGTTTCTAATTTCGTTCTATAAACAACATATTTTATAGTTGATTTCAATTAAATCACTAAATCAACTACAAATATTAAATGTAGTAAGTTTTAATTACAATCTGTTAATGTTTTTCTATAAAAAAGATAAACTTTAAATCTGAACAACATAAAAATGTTCACAAAAGTTTAATTATTATTATTTTCCTTTTGGCGAGATTTTCATATTCTTGTAAAATTCTTATTTCTAGAAACTAGAAAAATTGTTTGCTTGTTTTTAATTTATAAATCCTTTCAGTAAATACCGAAATTAGTCATTAAAATAATCCTTGAAATAAAAATGATATCATAAAAATGTTGGGGCAAGTAAATGATCCTATTAAGAACAATTCTATAACTATTTGTAGACAAATTTGTAATTTCGAAAAGTCGCATTTCTATTTATACATTTTATTGATAAAACTATTAGAAATCAACCCTTTCAACTTTGAACCTTTTTCTCAATCGAATTAAGTCTTTTATGATTTCCTTTATGTTAACATGGTTAATAAAATATTTTTTATCATATATGTGAATTTTCAGTTTTTACTTGCTTGAATTGGTTTCAATTTCAAAGAAAAATAAAAACTTATGAACTGAAAACTAGTTACAAATTTTTGAGAACATTAAGAAAAGAAGAAAATTTGCTGACCGCAAAATTTTGTAAAAATTTCTTTTTATGCCATGTAAACAAGAATTGAAATAAAACTTAACAAAGCGTGTGAATTTTCTTAATATAACATTTTCTTTAAACAACAATTTAGTTCAAATTCGGTTCGACTTCAATTATTTGATAGTACAAGTACATGCAGTCTGAATGCCAGGTGGGTTTAAACTTAACAAATGAGTATGTAATTTATGTCACAGCCAAAGACATATGGGAGTAATAAAATATTTTATATATGTATTTATTGAAATAACAGAAAGAAATTAGCTGAACCAATTTCTTCACAAAATTAAAGACAAAAAAAAGCCAAGCCTACACTAATCTATTTCAAAAAGAAAACAAGGCTGGTCATAATCAACTCAGCTTTTAGACCGATTCTTATCGATGAATTGTTGTAGGGATTTCGAAGTCCCACATACATATGTACATATCACTTATTAACTTTTATGTAATTTCTAGGTACTACCAGAAAGTATACTAAATGCTTATTCTGGTCTTGTGACTGATTTTCAGTCAGAAAAATATCTGACAATCAAATTTATTCTAAAATTATGACTGCTGAGTCGAGTCACAATTTCGTCCCAAAATATGAATTTGTGACTGCTTAAACTAACTAAAATGAATTAAACTATATTTATTTTTCAGTTTTTCCATATTTACCAATTAAATCATTTAGGAAAACACCTAAAATGTCGTTAGAATGTAAAATATTTTCGATCAGAAGTTATGATTTATTTTAGACAGTTATAAATTATGACCACATGAGAATACGAGTTAGTCTTTAAAAAAAAGTTATGATTGTGACGACATATTATGACAGTCATAACTTATTATGATTGCGCTAAGAGTAGACGTCTTAGTTTCATCACTTTGTAACACATAGAAATAATCGGCTACAAGCCGATTTTAAGTTGCAATATGTTTTTATATCGAAAGGAAGCAAAAAACGAAAACTTATTAGGCCGCCATGATATCAAAATGATTTCTACAAAAAAAACTTAGTCTTCACAAATTTCCCCCAAAAATATTCTTTTCTTATTTCTGTATTTTATTTTTTGAGTAGAAAAAAGGACGAAATTAAGAATTTTACTTTGTCTTTCATATTTCTCTCTTTTTCAAGCAAGGATATTCAATAATACAAATTTATTCCAGAGACCGAAAAACAGCACGACAAAACAAAATGTTAGAATTATAACTCCTAAGTATTTCCTACGCAAGAATTCTTCTTTTTGATTAGCCTTTTGAACTAACTATGTAAGATGAAGCGCCCTTTCTTATAGGTCGGCCTGGCCACAAAAGTTTTTCGGTATACTAAAAAAAATGTTAACTTTTCTTTTTTTATGTGAATTATGATGAATACATTAAACTTCTTTTAATAATTAAATTCTACTATTTTTTTAAAAAAATACGAGTTTTGGCCATTTTTTAATTAAAATGAAAATGGAGATTTTTTTTTCTGCTTATGAATTTATTAAATTTATTTTAAATATAACAAAAATACAACAATTTTCCAGAGTAAAAACTTTAAATATTGAAAAAATTTGTATAAAATAACAATCGTTTTATTAAAAAGCAAATTAAAATGTCGTACATCCTTTTAGAGATTTATATTTCAGAGAATGAAAAAAAAGCTTTATATATTCGGCAAGTGTAATCCAAGTAAAGTTTTGATAAATATCTGTTATTCTAAAATCTCTTTTTTTTTCCGTGGATATAAATTTTTTTTCTTTATCCTGTCAATGTGTCGCCATGAATTTAATCAAAATGATCGATATACAGCTTTAAGGGTTAAAAGAAAAGAATACTAAACTAAATTGGATCGAAATATATGTATACGTATATTTATGGTAATCTATAAAGGATCCACATTTTATCCGAACCTTCATCAGTACCATTTCAAATTCTATCCAATGCCTCATTAACTTAAAATCTCTCATCAATCATATAATCGCGGAAGGGACAACCCTTAAGTTATTTAAGTGGTTGAATGATTGATTCAATTATTATATAATGTTAGAAATAACAAAAAAGCTAAAATCAAGCATCTTTTAGTCGTTTTGTATAAAATATACACCGACTATAATAATATAATCAAACGATCCATGAAAATGTCAAGTTGAGTGTTTTCTATGCGAAGTTTTTCCACACATTTTCTAAATAGATATTTGTAGAAATTTCCACCCATTTCCGTTCTAGGCTCTATGTGGCTGTTTGTTGTCTATGCTGGATAGACTACCCAAACACGAAAGAAAAACCTATATTATACATCAATAATATTGTCGTCTAGTCAAGATTTTGATTTAAACAGAAATTCCTTAGTTTTTATTCGTTTTTTTTTATATAGGATTCGTGTGAATTATTTGATTCCGTTTGATAAAAGAGTGATTTCCTTAGAATAATATCTTTTTATCAAGAGATGTTCAATATAAAGCAAATAATCTGATATTAATTTTGCTTTGATTAAATTTTCTAATATTTTCTGGAAAAGAATTTTCTAAATGTCAAATGTTTAATTGACTGTAAAAATAAAATAAATAAACTTTGATAATAAATTACTTTTTAGTTCTTAAAAGGAAAAAAAAAATATTTAAAATTAATCGTATTCATTAACTAATTACGTTTTTCTTGTTGTCAGACATCTTATTCTGCAAAAATTTTATGTATTTTTGTGCTAAAATCTTATATAGAAAAGCTTTTATATGGAAATGTGTCATTGAATGTGAAATTTTAAATAACATTTTTTTTGGGAGGCCGGGAAACACGAAAACAAAATATATTAAGAAAATGTTTCTTTCTTTAGGAACTGTTATTATAGTCTCAAAAACATTGAGTCGCATCTGTCGAAATTTTGAAACATCCTTCTCCAACCATGGACTTATTTATTAAGTTCCGTCCAAATTGTTAATATTGAATAAATATTTTCCTAATCCTAGTGGAGAAATACAGAAAGATTTGATGTAATTACAGTCAATACGATTTTAGATTCCCATTATTTTAGAATATAAGAGATATATCAAGAATATTATATGTGTATTTTACTATCACAATCTCAATACAAATAATTTACTATAGAAGAATATAATCTCAACTCTGGACGAACCTTTAATAAGATATTAATGAATTCTTGCATTAAGGAAAGATTATGATAACAGAATGGGAAATATCAAAACATTAAGCAATATAAAATCCAATTTCATGAAAAGATGCCTTCAAAATTTAAAATGTTAATTACTCTACAAATTTGGTTTCCGTGTCTTTCCTTAAAACTCCTTTTACACCCATTTTACTGTTATATAACATTATTGAAAGACGAAAAGAAAAAAACATTTATATAATTATTTTATATTAGTATACTAATGAAAAATATACAATGTCTTGCAGTAATGTGAATATGGTATTATCACGAAAGAAAATGTTTCCAGTACTTTATTGAATCTTTGATCTCGTCATGATCTAGACTTCGGATTAAACATATAGTAACTGATGGGACAGAGAAACTGTCAAAGCTAATAATGTTTCAGGATTTATTCTGCAGATATTGGTTTCTTCTACATCAAATTTGCATAGACCCTAAAAGCGTAAATCTATTCTGAAAACTTTATTCAAGTTCTTATATTAGTTTTTAAACTATATCAAAAAAATGCTTTGAACAGGTTTATTTTCCCCTACGACTATTTCTTTCTCCACTACCCTTTAACCGATTTTATTGAAATTTAACATAGTATCGTCTATTTCTGTTGTCAACCCACGTAAATAATTTAAACAAAATTTGTGCAAAAATTTCCCAATTAAATCTGAAAAACTAAAAAGAAAACAACGAAACTTTCTGGTCACCTTGGTTTTTGCTTAATATCTTCGGTCTTCCATGGTCAATTTTGATGAAATGTAATAGCAAATGGAGTTAAGGACCAACTAAATCACATTTCTTCAAAATGGGGTAACGCATTCTAGAATTATCTTGCACACGGATGGACGGACGAATATGTAAAAATCGATATAACTTTAGATCCTTTGGTAGTACCATAGGGAATAAAAGAATATTGTAAAATGTATTTTGACCCAATAATCTTGTTATTTATTTGATTGGAACTATCCATGAGTTTGATATTTTCATAAATTTATAAAGAAGTTTTATTTTCTTTAAGGAATATAAATAAATAAAAGTCATATCTGCTGTACAAGAGCATTTGTTATAGACATCAAAACTTTCTCGTCTCGATTGAATATATTAAAGAAAATAGTTTGATACTTTTGAAATATTCGTAAGTTAGTTAAAAAAGAAAATCCAATGACTCATAAATTCTAGAAAACTTTTATTGAATATTAATATATTTTTCTCATCGATACTATTTATATCGTTATTCATCAGACTTATTGAAGGTATGAGAAATGTATAAAAAGCTTTTTGTGTTTTTGTTTTATATTTTTCTATATCCATTGATGTAGACATTCGCCACAATAATCATCATAAATATAGTCATTTTAAATCTATCTATAGCCTTCACAAAAAAAAGGTTATATCCAGAGTAAAAAGGATCATACGGAATTTGACCAAACATTTATTTTGTATTTATAGGACCATGTTCATATACATACTTTTTTTCGATCTAAGTACCTACAGCATAAAATATTGTGATTTATTTGAAGGTATCTTTCCAGCCATGAAATGTTATACACGCATATTTTAATCTATATACTTGTATATAAAACGTTGTCCTCAGAAAAGAAAAATTATACAGAACATGAGTTCTAAAAGCTCAATTTCATACATATTTTACAAATACAAAACGAAATAGAAAACATATTTTTTTGCGTCTACATACGAGCATTGGTATCATAATAAATAACTTTGCGTATATAGACAGTGGCTCGGGAATTTAAGGATTAAAGATTAATGAATTATTTTGAGAAACCAGATATAGTAAGATATAGTAGCTGTGTTTTTTCACAAGTTGCTACAGAGCAGAGCAAAATTTTAGATTGATTCCAACAACAATTCTACACCAGCTTTTACTTGAACTAAGAATTCGCTACTCCATTTCTTAATCTCATTATTAAACAAATAGATGGCTCTGTTTTGTGTTTTATGATACTTGATCCTTCTGATAATTATGACAGTTTTTGTTTAAACATATGAAAAGTATAAATTGAAAAACCTTTCAAATCGATTCATACCTTATATAAATTAGCATTTTCTTAAATAGCTTTTTCTACCTTCAACTATTTTCTACAGAATTTATTTACAACTTGTGACTCTTTTTGCGTTCGATGTTTAATATACATGTGGTTTGAATATATGCTACTAATATTTTAGTTTTTTGTTGCTCTTGCTCCTACGCATTCTGCTTTGATCAGAAGGAGAGCGATGTTAAGAAACGCACCTAGTATCTCAGTCAAACAATCAGAATAAATTTCGGATGAAATTCTTTGATATTGTACTCTACTAAGAAGAACTTCTCCTTCACATATCATTTTGGATACAAATAACTGGACACATTTACAGTATTCATATGAAGAGTATAAAGAATGTGCGCTACGCCACTGAATCAAACAGAATATTTCATCACAAACAAAAACAACTTTATGTTAACAAATATAAATATTGCGATGCTATAGGTTGAGGACACAGATTGATTTCGAATATTTCCATTTTTATTGTTCTATTTGTTTTATATTCTCTATTTTATCCAATATGTCTGAAAAACATATTAAAAAAAAATATATTCTTACCTCATATGAACCAGATGTATCCAAAATATCCAATGTAAGACTAACACCAGATATTGAAAAATTTCCTTGATGCATTTCCTCGACAGTTCTTTTATATTTCGGTGAAAATCTATTATATAAAAATTGTGTTATTATTGAGGTTTTACCAACTTTAGCAGCACCCATAACAACAATTTTATGTCGAACATTTGATGATCCAATAGCATCATCACTGACTCCATCATGACGATTAACTCTATAAAAACCAAAAAAATAAAATAATTATATAAAAATCTGATATAGTATTGCCTAAACAAAGCCCAAAAAAAAAGGAAGAACTTTATGAAATCAACATGGATTTTCTAGAAGGCTCCTCTTATCTGTATAGACATGAACTGTGATGAAAAAAAAAGAAACTCCAAAAAGGTCATCAATAAAAATTTATCTTTGGATGATTTGGGTCTGACAAGAAAACGAAAGGATTCTGACATGAAATAAAAACGAAAATTATTTTCCTGCTTTTTTTGTATGTTGGAGAAACTCATTACAAAAAAAGTAGACGGAAACCACCACCCAGAGAACGGCATCATAATCTCATTGGGTTTGAAGATGATTAACAATAACACAACCTGCACGAGGGTTTAATTAGAATTTTAATTAAGTGCCACTGAATAGAAATGTTGAGAACAGAAAAGAAATTTTTTGCTTTTTTTTTTGGTTTTCTAAGTACTATATTTTTATATTCGTAGATTTCAAATAAAGTGTATAGTACTTTTTTTTTCTCTCTAATTAATTTGATTAAAACAAAAAATTAGTTATAAAAAGATAAAAGAATCTTATTTTTATTGAGAATTATGTCTGTTTGTTATTAAAGAGGTGAATGAAATTTTCCAAATTAAAGGAAATTAATTACTCTATTTCCATGTATTTGCTTAAGAAATGTGTTTGACAAAAATTCTATCAATTTATTTGTGATACTTTAAAAGATGGAAGCAAAAGATATACATACTATCCCTATAGGAACTTGTCGGAGTATTTACAGTTTAAACCAATTCTGTAATGGCATTACTATTCCATGTAGTGAACTAGTCCATCTGGTTTTGTTAAAAGTAATGTAGAAATATAAAAACACACTGTGGCGTCAGTTTTATTTCTATTATTCGTTCAGTACAGAACTGGAATTCGAGTGAATAGATAATAGGAAGGATCATTAATTAAGCAATAATACATTAATACATTGTCCTTAGTAATTAGGTAAGCAATTCAAACTAGCGAAGAAAATTATAATTCTCCTCAAGAAAATATAATCCATTATGTGCGTTTCTTTTACAAGTTGCTCGAAAATCGTGTAGTTTGAAACCGTGTAATTCGGGGGAAGGTATCCGTGTTCTTAGAAACTCGTCCTCTTCAAGTACCGTGTTCTTCAGGGGTTACTTGTATATCTCATCAGTCTTTGATTCACTTTTAAATTCTCATTGAAAAATTCCCTGGAATCCTATATTATTTACCAATAATGATATGCAAAACTGGTTCTAGAAGTATTCCATTTCCTATAGCGATTTTCGTGTAAGAAAATATTTTTATATACCACAAAAGGAGACAAAATATGTGCCTATACTTCTTCTACTCTAGGATAATCACCATATTCTTTTCAGTTTAGTATAAGGAATTTATAAATTCAAATTACATAAAAGAATCTTAGAACATTAAAAAAAAAGTCAAATTTCCAGTTTACGCAGTACTAAATACAAAATCTTGTTTACGATCATCAAAAAATTCACGAAATTTAATATAATCTTTAATAAGAAAGTAAATATATTTGAGTAATTTAAAAATAATGTATATAAGGAAGAAAATTTGTGGTTATTTTAGGAAAATCAGAAAATTTGTTTTCCTTCTTCAGCAAAAATAGATTATTATTGTGAGGAAAAGTTTCTTTCCCAAAATGTTTCAATATTTAGTTGGAATAGAACAAATCCTATCAAAAACACAATCAAGAATTATTCTTGATCTATGATTTGTCCTTGTTCTAATATTATGTTATGTTATTTTAAGAAATACTAAAAATAAATTTATAAGCTTAATTTATTAAAGCAAATCTTTGAAATAAATTTCATAGAAAAGTTATCATTCTTATTATATTTCTTATAGTTAATGTTTATTTTTTTGTTTTTTACTTGTAAACATAAAAATATTATCATGACAAAATCCTTTATCTTTAAAACATAGAAAATCTAAGAAATACTATGCCATTAAGAACATTCCAGCTTATGAAAAGGACAGAAACGGACTAAAAATATGGCATTTAAGGTATTGTCGTGCGAGAATCGGAACTTTTTTAAAAGTTTAGTTTGAATTGTATTCTTCATATTGTACATAATCGGAAGTTAATCGATAGTATGTATAACATGATGTTAAAGATCTATAAACCTTAATTATACGGATAACAGACGGAATGAACCAAGAAAAACCTAATCTATTTGGAATTACGTTGTGGTTTTTCTGAAAAAATATTAGAATGTTTTCATTCCAAAAGCTTAGTATACGAAAAGAAAAAAACTAGTTCCTAAGTTCAGCACTGAAAACAGAACTACTTAATACTTACTTATCATGATAGTAATGGCTATTATATATCAAGATTAAATGGCAACTTCACAAAAACATGAAATATATCTAAAATGTTATTTAACTACTCAAAAGCTCTTTATTTTAAGTAGATTGAAGATATTGGAGTTTCCTGCTCATAACTATATGATGAACTGAATGACGTTTTATATATTGTAGAAATATTTCTGACTAAGTACCTTCTCAAGGAAGTACGTACTTTCTTGAGAAGGTCCTTCTATCAAAATATACAATCAAGAAATTTATTCCATAAAGTCGAGTATTTTTAAACAATATACTTGTAATAATTATAAATAAAAATTTCTACTTACTTATCTCGTTTCTGTTTATCATCGCTATCATCTTTCATAAACGACGGTTGTAAACTAAATCGTCTTCTAAGGTGTCTTCCTTTCATTTCTATGAATTTACTTTTGGCTTATCGATTTCGTATCAAATCAAGAAAATTTCTTACTTTTCTTTTGTGTATGTTTTGAAATTGAGATGTGATTTGTTTCTTTAAAAAAAAAAAAAGAAAATCACTTTCAAACAAATTGTTATTTTGTTATATCTTGAAAAGGATTTCTTGTAATACAATCTAAACTCTTGTAATTTACGATTTTCTTTGTTATTATTATATTTTTTTTTGTTCTTTTAAAAGAAAACTCACAAAAAAAGGCAAAAACACAAGTAAAATTTATGTAATTGGGTTTTCTTGTTCCTGGGACACTAAAAATTTAAATTTTCCTTTATTTTTTTTTCTTGATTTTTGTCCTTATTTTTCTTTTTTTTAAAAATTATTAAAGAATATCTTGATGCTGTTTTTACGATGACAAATTTTTTTTTCTTGATTCTGAAATGATTTTCAATGCCTGTAATTTCTGAAATTAGAAAAATGAAAAAAGATAATTCATAAACGAAATTATGTTAAACAATTGCTAAATAAAAGGTATTAATTTAGTGGTCGATTAGGTAAAAGGTAAGAAATACGTGTAATCTAATGAAAATTGAATTTTATTATGTTTTCCTTTTGTCTAGGATTTTCTTATAGAAAATTTTCTTTTGTCTTTGAGTTAAGTTAGTAGTTGTTGTCTTTTTTATAAAAATGAATGTAGAAATTGTGAGCAAAATTTTTCTCAGAAATTTAACAAAGTTTCGTAATCTTAATATACTATTTGACCTTTCATTATATTTCTTAAGAGAAAAAAATACTTAATAATAATAATAATACTTAAATTTATAAATACTTAAACGTCTTTAAAGGACATTTTTAAGAGTATTTAAAGAACTCATCAGGATTTAGGAACAATATCTCATTTAAATACTTAGGCCACTTAGGGATAATTTAAATTTTTCATGCAGAAATATCATTAACATAAATTACAATTAATTTTTAAAATATTTAATATCAAAGGAAATCATTAATTTATTATAAATTTAATAAAATATATGAAAATATTCATCAGAGATTAAATGCGGTTTCCATTCCAATGCGCCCTCCTGGAACTATTGTGGCACTGGTTTATTCTACTATCGCAAGTTCATCTCAATATAAAAAGAGTTCATCTTGAAAAATAATAAATACTGCAATTTAAATGGTGCAATGAAAGATGAAAGATGAAAGATCCCAAAGTGGATGATGGTCTTTTGCATGTCAAACATTCACACTCATTCTTAATGAAAATCGATTAAAAAAATATATTTTGACCCATTTGATCTGAAATTATGATGCAGTATACAGAAAAGCTCTTAATATTTTATTTAATGTATTTTCTCGTCGACTATAATAAATTTATGGATACTGCAACAAAATATATTATCAAAAAGAAAACTGCATTTTCCGATATATGGATTTTTTATCATAAAAATGTTATATGTATGTTAAAACTACTTTATTCATAAAATAAAAGTCCTATCAAAAGAACAACGTGTATATTAATTTAATAAAAACTTTAGAAATTTCAAAAAACTTATTTCATTGTTGAAATAATGAATGTTATATAAGTGCCATAGAAAAATAGCAACGCAAAGCTAACACCCCAGAAGGCAGAGAAGAATACAAAATTTAATATTTCCGTAAAATCATTTAAAATTTGATATTGGAACAATTCATTGATATACGTTTTACCATTAGACAAGATTGTATATTGTCTCTCGTTTTACTTTATGGAAACCTATTCAAAAATGGAAATATATACTATATATGTTAGATTGTATCATAATTTTATGTGTGGAAGAAAAACGGAAGGAACTTTTCAAAAGTATAACGACACAAAAATCAAGACAACATATATGCATGCAATACTTTGTATATAATATCTGAGAAGAGTCTTGATAATGGAAATTAGTAGGAACTGAAAATTGAAGATGAAGTCGTTTTTATGCCATCTGAACATATATGATAATAAAAATGAAATATGTCAAGAGTTTTAAGTACAATTTCAATACCAGAAATTACATGTACTTTTCATACAATATGAAATCATAAACTAGATGATTGCAGTACTCAAATAATCATCTTTATAATTCATGTTATGAAAATGAATGAAGTCATCTGTATGGTATATAACTATATATGGGAGGACCAAAAAGTATTTCTGATATATGTAACTTTATCGATAATAACTATTGTAGTATAAGTTGCTATGTGAAGAACAGAAGGAAAATAAACCTTACTAGTTCCTTGAAGTTAAGAAAATGGTAAAAATTACGCCTTAATAAATTGGTTTATTAAAAGAAAGACATCTTCTTATTTGTACAAAACTCAAATACATATAAGAGTAAAGTTTCAGCGTAAAAATTATAAAATGAAATAAATTAAAAACTTTTCATTATAGAATTACAACTTGATTTAAATGAAAACTCTTTTACCATTTATCTGATGCTATACTATTTCAGCCTTTTAAATAAATTAGTACTATTAATTAATACGGATTAGTGTAATTGCATCTTTTCAATTAAAATCAAATGATAATAAAATGTCAAAGCGATAATTAAATATGTTGAACTTTCCTCTTTAAAGGAAGGTTCAAAGAAATAAAATTAATCAAATGAAATTTCTATACAAAGGATTGTTTACATTTTAAACTAATTAACAAGATTCTTGTAAAGTACTCCGTATTCTATTACAAAGATTAAAATTAATTAGAATAATGGCCATCGCCATACTAATGTCCCTAATGTCGTTGTTGAATCGGTTTTTTCCATTTAAACTAGACGGTACAATCTCAACTAGACGGCACATCCAAAATGTTTTCCATAAGATAATAAATTAGAGTAATACAAATTGTATGAATTCTTTCTGGCTGTTAGGCAAATAAACAGGAATTCTGCTATGTCTGAAAATTCCTACACAAAAAATGATATTACTTTAATATAATATGACTTTAATATTTTAATTGAAATTTTAATTTAAAGGATACATAAACTTAATAAACAGTTAACATGTATTAAGCCGTGGCTAACCCAGAATTCTAAAAATAGTATATTATAGTGTTCTTTTTTCATTAAAAACACGACAGAAGGTTTTTAATTAAACATACATAAACGAAGATATATCCGCAAAAGGCGTTGATGTATAAAACCGTTTAGATACAATGTCTTTTCACCCACAATTTTCATCTCATATTGACATACTTATATGGGATTTTAATCGATCTGTAGTTAAGTGAACATCAAATAGTGTACAAGAATAAAATGATATAATCTATATCCTTCGAGGAGAGATTAACACCATCAATTGAATTTCAACAAAAGCTTATTTCAAGATTAGAGCATGAATGAGATATGATTTTAATGGATTCATGTTAAGAGCACAAAAAGGGACTAAACTAAATCCATAAGAACTAGTTATGAACCAATTTTCACATTACATATATAGTCATATCTGTTTCTTCTAAATATATAGAAATAACAATAAATACCAGACCATACATTGTGTTTAATTGATTTTTATGATTTTCCTGTCGATAGCAATCGTTTCTGGGATAATTATTCCGACCTTGCGACCTTAATGACAACATTATAATGCTGGCTGAAAAGACCTTAATATAATGATCATCCTAAAAATAAAATTTTCCTATTTATAATATGTATTTATAATATTAAATTTGCCTAGTTTAAGAACTTTTATCTCACATATAGTTTATTAAAAACGTGTGGCGCTAGTGTTATGTGTTAATTAATATGGCTCGCAATGAAGAAGGTACTAAAAATAGACTAGGAATAAGTATGGTAATCAATTACAGTCAAAATTAGATATTAAATAATTGGAATTTTCCAGACAATTTCTATTAATTTAAAATTTATTTTTGGAAGAAATACATAATTGATTTTCATTTAATCCTTTTATTTGATTATAATTTGATTACTTTTTATTTAAGGCTCTACTTATTATATTATTATGATTAATTTTGTTGGATTGTAGATTATATAATTTTTACTAATATTTATGTAATTACATAAAAAAATCTCTGATAAGTAAATAAGAAGTTAATTTACGTAGAAATTTATTACATACCAGTTTAAAATCTTTAGTCGAGAGCAAAACAATCCTTTATAATAATTAAACTTTCAAAAAGTAATTTATTTGATAGCGAGTTCGAAAATACCATTAAATTTTAAATGGCCGACTAAATGGCGTCTATTTCCCAATTTTTGGTTTGAAAAAAGAAAAATACATTATTCTTCAAAGTTTTATTTTTATACTTAAAACTTAAGTCTTCTCTTCTGCTTTCTTAAACCTTAATAAGGTATGACAGTGTATTGTACTATAATTGAGCAGTTGACGGCAGTTTTCAACGTAAATAAATGTTTCGGGATTCCTGGAATCCAAATTGACCATTTCCCAAAACATTTGTGTGTGTGTCTGTCTAGCTCTGTGACCACACACACATATTTTTATTCTAAACACGGTAACTTAAGAAATCGTTACTAAATTTTATTCAAGCTTTGTTCAAAGATTGCCTACAATTAGGCGATGAACTAATTAGATTTTAGCTAAACTGGAAGTGGTCAGGTCAATTTAAAACCAAAATATAACTGTCTTCTAACCATCAGTCTGATCATAATTAAATTTAGCACAGTCCGATGGGATTACAGGAACAATTGGTTAAATTTTGATCGGATGTAGGTTATTTTAGTCTCGTATGGTCACATTTTAAAATAACTCCAGAATAATTTACTCAATCATATTCAAATTTGGTACGAAATTATAGGTTATAATCAGATTATGAACAGGAGTGGCATTTCTTGTAGAATGTTTAGGTTTGAACCGTCACCTGATATGCATTGCCTGACAGAATGCCGGAAAGCGACAGGCGATAATTGAATATCTCATTTTGTCTTATAGAATGCCATTCCCTGATTTCAGAATATTTCGTTTAAGAAAGTTGGGGCTTTCCATAACATATATTTTTTGGCTAATTTTGGTAAAGTTCAAAACTCTCATTATGGTTTTTTAATATTTATTTTCTAATTTTATCTATGAAGCCTTTTAAACAACATTAAATTTCGCAATTAATTCTAAACGTCCGTAAAAAAAAATAGCATTAATGATCGCGTGTATATATTTATTTTCTTTGGCAAAGATTCTCTATTTATAAATAAAATATGATTATAATTAGTGTTTAATGAATGGAACTAATTTATGACTAACTAAGTTTATTTGCTAAAGAAAAATAGCAAATTTCCATTAGTACATTAATACTTAGATATTTCGAGCAGGTTTTCTTTATCACTAAAAAGCAACACTTTAAAACAACAAATTCATATCATTTGTTCATAAATTTCAAGTACAGGTAAATGAGCGCATAAAATTATAGAAAATTTCATTCGATATTCAGATTATTTCCATTTCATTCACCACATGTCAATGGCGGATATATTTGAAGGCGATAAGGTCAACCGATATGAATATATGTCCAAGTCTATTACACAAAATAAAAAAGTAATAATATAATTCCAAAGATTACCAAACAAACACCAAACAATATAGACACCTTTTTATCACCATTTCCAAGGAAAATTTGTTGTTATTCATCATTTCAATTTGAGGCCTTTAGCCTACAAACTGCTATCATAATAAAATTCATTTCACACACTATCATTTTCATTCAGTCATGTAGGTTCTTTTTTTTTTATTTGTTGATATCGACAAAATATTTATCATTTTATTTCAGAATTTTTTTGTTTTTTTTTCCCCGGTTCTACCATATTTAATCATTGTTAGTTTTTTGGTATAGCCTGTCACTACGCGCAAAAATGGAAATTTCATGAAAAATCGACAAAAAAAAAAGAAAAATTGATATGTACACATTATTTCAAAAAAGGTAAATGACAAAAAGTTTTCCAATAATATGAAAGCTTATACAATCATTGGTAATAGTCTGGTTTGTTTATTTTATCGATGATAAAAAAAAAACAACAACAGTTCATTTTTATTGATTAAAACCAAATTAAAACTATTGAAATAATTATTTTTCATATAAATCGATAGAGAGTATTTTTTCTCACATGCCTCATCGATTATCAAATTTGGGCCTTGTATTTGAAGTAATTTAATAACAATGAAAAGACTTTTTTGATTAATTAATATTTAAAAGAATTCAAAACAATAGAGGATCAATTTATGTATTTTTCAGTCATATTACTTATACCTTAATTATATCTAGATGAACTGAGCTGAATCATTGTAATGCGATTCAACTAACTTGGTATACAAAGAAGTTATTTAAACCATTCATGCAAAAATCTATAATAAATTACAGTTTATTTAAACATTTTTCGTTAAGTTAAGGTCCCAACACCAAATAATATATCGATATTTAACAACACCTTTTGTCATGTATCCAAGCCTTAACAAAATAAATTGCTGTAGAACGAAAAGATCCTGTTCGGTTAAATGACATAAGATAAAATCCCTTCTCATACATATAGCAAGGATCGCAGGTGTGTTCTGCCTCTAAAAGAAGAGGGGACAGCTAGCTCTGATAGCAGGTTCAAATATGTAGTGGAGAGCAGTCTCAATTGAGAATTCGAAAACGACGTTCGAACTTTATAGTTTGTAAGGGCGCCAGGGCTAGTTAGTCCATGTTATTAACAATTCTAATAGTGTTTAATGTAGAACTGCGATACATATATAAAGTGTACCGGACGTAGTTCTACACTGCTGATATTTTCTTTTGAAAATCTTTTAGATAAAAGATGTAGTATAAATTCGTAGAAAGCATATAATCAATACACAAATGTAAATGGCAAACTTTTATTTCAAATGCAAATATTAAATAAAGACAAATATAAAATGTATAATTTAGAAAACTGTGGTAAGATATTCCAAGAAAGCAAATATTTCTAGAACAAGCTTTTTAATTAACAAATTTCATTGGGTTTTAGCCGAATTCTTCATGATAGGCAAAAGTTTATAATACAACTAAAAATTCCGATAACTTAGAAAAGTATCAGAAATTCTGATGATGCGAATGATGCGATGATACGCAAGGCTTCTTGTCAGATATATTTATTAATTATTAGATATCATCTAAAAGTATAGATATTCCGAAGTAAAATTCCGATGACTTATATCTTTTTATTGAAACCAGAAAATGGAATCTCATCTCTTGTATAATCTTTTGTTTGACACTTAATTAGCTCATTTATCCAATTTAGTAGTTCACACACCATAAAAGTAGTTTTCTTAAAATAACAAAATTTATTATGTTTCATTAGGAGATCGAAATATTTTTATTTTTTTTAAGAAAATTTCGATAAAAATAAAAGCGATTCTTTATGTTAGCATATAAAGTTTTCCTTTCAGAACCACCAACGGGCAATATCTCATTTTCCACAGTTTATAATATTTGTATTTTTATTTTCATTTCTAATAACAATTGTGTGTGAACATGCATGTATTTATATCCAAAAAAAAAAGCACAACGAAAAACAAGGACGTGATAAGGGTTGAATTTGTACACTAAAGAAAATAATGTCGACATAAAGTGAAAAATTGTTCTCTTGTGTGGATAAATTAGTACCTACCTAATATAGAAACATATAAAATATAAAATAAATATTATTAACATGTTATTTTCGTGTATTCTGGAACAACTCAAATAAAATATTCTGACATGTATGAAATTTTAACAGCCAACGTAAAGGTTATTAACAAAAGATTGATGATGATATTCGTATATAATATGTAACTTCTATTGTAACATATATTACGATATATTCAAAAAGAAAGGCATTGGGTCAAAAGAAACATTAGTTCATATATATATTTCCTTAAGAATCGAATATTTTCTTAGATCATTTCAAAATAAAGAAATTTATTATATAGGAACAGTATTTTAAGCCAACATTTCCGTTAATATTGAATGAAGATGGATAACTTTAGTCCGATATAAATTCTCAAAATTAAACAATATTTTAGTTCGTAAAACAAAAAAAAAATGTAAATACGTTATTTCCAAAACATGATAAAAATTTCTGGTAACGCAAATGAAAAAGTTTTCCAATCAAAATTTTCTCACATAAAAGTTGAGCTAGAATGTAATTTTTTTTGTTTCTCTATTGAGATAAGGAATATCCTTCGAAATTATCTTCAAGAAGATATGGAAGCCATTTTAAAAGTATACCAAGAAGCTGTGTCACGGTGGTTGGAAATCTTTTAGACAAATTCTGAATGCAGCACATGTGCTTTTTTTGTGAAACATGAACTTGTTATTGTTATTATTATACATATAGAATCGTTTGGCAAAGCTACTATTATTGCATTACGGATTGTGTTTATACGACCATACAGAATATGTCGTAATACAGAGCAAAAGATTTCATTATTATCCATGGTCATAAATTGTGTTGAAACACAACTCAACGTAACATAATCCAATAATAAAATTGGAATAGACTGTGAATTGGATAGACTGTGAATACGAGGTGGAAAGTATTAAAGGACACCACTTTATAATCCTATTGCAAAACAACAAAAACGAATCAAATTAATTCGAAATGAGAAATTCAAGGAGCAAAAGAGTTGATTTAGATTCAACACATTTTAGAAATTAAATTTCAAAATCCTTTTTCGGGTTTTTGACTGTTGATATAGAGATACAACCCTAATGAATCTAATGTTCTAATAGTATTGGATTTTTCCCAAAAAATTTTATATTTCTCCGAAAGTCAACCTAAATCCTTTAGCTTATTAAAATGAATCATTACCTTTTTTCCATTTGAAGAAATTAGTTCCCAACGAAATTTGTTTTTATGTCCTATGGTAGGTACTACAAGAGGGCATATTAGTGTGTAGAGAATCAAAAGTTATATCCATTTATGCATGCCTGTTCGTCTGGCTTCACGATAAGAAATATTTGTAGATAAAATAGATATAAAGTTTTGTTTAATTTCTCAGACCTATTTCAAAAACTGATTACACTATTTGAATAAATTACAAAATAAATTAAGCTACATTTAAATTAGTTTTCGTTGTTCTTTTCTTATAGTTAATTCAATGAATTATAGATTTGTTAAATACGAGTCTCATTTCTACCACAGGGCATCAAAAAATCGGCTATAGACTGATTTTAAGTTTCTGTATGTTATATAATATAACATTGTCAAATCACAATTTATATATAATCATAAATTCTATTCATATTTCATTTACAAGAAGCAATATTGGCAAGAATATCACTGTTTTCGACTTTAAACCTTTCTCCTTCAAGAAAAAAAAACTACAAGAGCTTGACACAAAAACAATTAGTTTTAATGAGCCAAATTCGAGAAAATTAATCACTTTGATTGTCTTGTTTTATACCAATTTCATATAATTTACTTCCTTTTGTAGTGAAACAAATTTTCTCATAAATATTATTCGAAGTGACAAATATTCTGTCTACCTAAAAATTATTCTTCATAAATCTGGCCAACATAAACTTGTCGAGAATTTTATTCATACTTTATTCAAATTGAATATAATATTAAAATTTCTTATTCTTTTCTATTTCGGAATAAAAAATGTTCAAATCATGTAATATAATCGAAATGATTCTTATACAATTCTATACAAAACATTCAAATGAAATGACAAGAAGCGTTGTTTGTCATCTACAGAACTTTCAATCTTCGTAATCGCTTCAATGCCTTACGGGATTGGTTGAGTTGGTTTTGGTGCCATTCATTCATTATATAAAATTGGCTTTTTTCTTTTCCTAAAGCTCATACACACAGTCAAATCTAGCGATCGCTTTTGGAACCGCAAGTCACCGCTAAGACTCCATCAGGATATAAATTCAGTCAGATGTTATGTTTGTAAATGTCAATTTTGAACGTTGGTGGGTCAATTTTGCCATAACAAATCATCTCCATAGGACAGAACAGCAGGCATAACATCACCTCTGACTAAATTTATGTCGTGTGAATACAGCTAGTAACGTGTGATTTAATCGTGTATATAGAAACGGAATACTTTAGGAAAGTAATGTAAGAATTATAAAAAACCTATTGGGTAGATTAATGTGGCACTCAATACAGATCGTGTGAAAAGACTGATGAAAGGTTTGATCGTGTGTATGCAGAAACTATGGTACTAACGAACTTTTCTTCCAATCAAGTTTGGTCATACAAAAACGGACTCTAGAATTGACGTGTGTATGGGCTTTTAGATATTGTTTTTATTTTTAGTTTCATTCTAAGAACTGTATATATATATATGATTTTGACATAATACTTTGAGTGAATATATCGGTCTGTCAACAGATTCAAGACATCAAACAATCTATAAGATATTTCACAGGGTTTACACCCATGTCATTTACTCAACCAAAAGAAAAATGAATTTTCCTTAAGTTACTTCATCGTTTTAATTTTTCTCTAAAGGAATAGTGTTTTTTTTTGTGGTTGAGTAATATTTTCTTGGATTTGTGTGGACGAGAAAACAAGAGAAACCACAAAGTTAGTCCCCTAATATTGAAAACAAGGACACAAAGAAAATCTTGTTATGATTGTCGTCTCTTAAACAGTCTCGTCCATAGAATACTTTTTTGTAGGTTTGTACTTTTCATGGAAAATTTAGGACACATTGGTACATCCTCTACAAATTGGTTTACATCTGTCTAGGGAAGAACAAGAAATGATTGGGTCGTTAAAATGAAAACAATAATCAGTTCTTTTATAGAATTTTGTATACGCTATATTAATGAGACGATGAAGAAAATCATAGTCCAAAATCTTTTATACGTAATTGTTTCCGACATTTTCTTCCGTACAAATGAATTTCTTCCCTTTTTATTTCTGGATGACAAAATATCATCAACTATATATATTCTATTATGATGAGATTTTATCCTTTATAGTTGTTTCCTTTTTGATATTCTTTTCGTGAAAATATTTTCGCGATGAAACAAATTTCTTTAGTAGCGTTTTTATGATTATGTTTGTTAGTTTGAAATGTCCAAAAGTTATGATAAAAAGAAAAGTGTCAAAAACATACATAAATGTTGTTTGAAGGAACAAAATAAACCGAAATCCTAAAGATTTCTGAATAAAAATATATGATCTAATCTTTCTGGTTGTAAAAGATAAGCTCTAGTTCAAATAAGCATTTTAAGGGTGAAACATTTCACTTCTCATCTTTCACATATATATATATATTCGGGTATTTTATACATTCTATAGAAAGTTTGTTATCTACTAAAGCTCATTTTATTCTGGGTATCACCCAAAGGGCAAAGATCACGCACAATAAAAAAAAAACCTTCCAGAGGGTATATAGACATTGTAAAAAAAAAAAGAAAACTGAAAATCTAGGGATGCTCATTTCCTTTTGTTATGAATCGACTCAATGTCAAATAAGATATCTCTTCATGACTTTAGAAATAATATGCATATGTATACACGATTGAATATATTGAAGGAAATTCCTATGAATCAGCCATTTTCCGACACCTCAAAATGATTTTCTTTACCTTATTAAATCTTGGATATACAGAGTATCTATTTATATACATATATAGAGATTATCTCTTGAACAGGAAAAAAAATTTAAGCTAAACAAGTTAGACACGTTTCTTTTCCTCTCTAACATAGATAAACTGAATTCAAGATACTTTTCCTTAATAAAAAGAAAGTATTTAAAGATGGAAAACTTTCGTTTTTTTTCCTTCATTTTAGACGGCTAATATAAAACATATTTCGTGACATACTTACTTAATTAAATATCTCAAAAAAGTGGATTTAAAGTATTAACAAAATATAAATATTCTAGAAACTTTTGATATCTTCATTTGTCCTTATCAACAATTTGTCTTATTAAAACTTCCAGCAAAACAATTTCAAATATGTCAAAAAAATATTTTATAAAAATATTTCAAAAATTCGTAATTTATTTAGAATTTAAACATTCAAAAAAATTTCAAAAAGGTATTCGGTAAATGTCCAATGTTTATTTTAAAACACAAAAATTTAAAGTAACTTCTAAGTTGCAAAGACGGAAAATTATTTATTTTGTCGGAAAGCATATTTTCAGGCTTACGATAAAAAATTTTCCAGGAAAATAACTAAATTATTTAAAGTAACAACAACAACAGTAAAAACTTTCAAATTCTATGTAATTTGTCAGAAATCATTTTGTAATTTTATTATTATATAATAAAGAAAAATTTAATAACATCAAAAAAATTGTTACACCATGAAATTCATAGAATTTTCTTTTAAACATAATTCAAATCAAAAATATACAAAATAAAAGAAAAAAGCTAGGATCTAATAATTTATTTTGCTGATCACGATTGTGCTCTTTAAACAAGTATATTTTTAAATCAATTTATTATCAGAACTCAAGACACTACATTAAAGAAAACACCGTGCAAGAAATACTAATGAAAATTTTTTATAAACTTCATAAACTATTTAAATAGAAAATTTCATGGAAATATTCATAAATCAGATAAAATATAACTCAATTATTATTTACAGTCACAGTTTTCCTTTTCCTAGACGAATAATATTATAAATAATTGATATCTCGATTAAATAGTAATTATAATCAGTTCATTACGTTCTATTCCGAAACGTTTATTTTCAATTTTACGGTTTATTATTATTAATTTATTTCCATATTGTTTTGATTTCATGCAATTGAACAAACTCACTCATTGGTTAGACTTTCCACAAACACTATTAGCTTGAAAGATTAAAATAAGTTTATAAAGTTATGAGATACTGAAAGAAATGAACAAAAATTAATACATCTAATAACCTTATATCAGGGTCGGCATAACGATGTTCTTACGTAACACTATAACGAAATGCCAGAATTTTTCACTGTGACGTTACACAGTATCAATAACGAAATATAACAATGTAACGTATTGCGAAACATTCCTTAAACGTAATGTGTCATGACTCCAAAAGTTTCACCTAACTGTGTTAGAGGACATTTTGCTTATGGTTTTCAACCAAGAGATTTAAAAATCAAAATATATTTTAATAAGAAATCGTTTAAAATAGTATATGTAGTTTATTTTAAATTTGTTAGACTAGAATGAATTCAAGCGATGCCATGTAGTGTCCATCATACAGAAAAATCGCCAAGCTTTTGCCTAGTTTTGGCAACTGAATTTTTTGTTTTCATAACTGCCTTTTTTGTTGTAATAGCTGAATTTCAGTTGTGAGAATTGAAAACACAATAGTAAGAACTGAAAACTCAGTTGTGACAACTAAATTTCAGTTGCGAATTTTCAACAACTAAAATTTAGTTCTCATAACTGAGTTTTCAGTTCTCAAAACTAAAATTCAGTTGTCAGTACTAGCCAAAAGCTTTGTGATGTTTCTCTGTGAGCTAATCTAGATAAGTACAATTTTCTTATTTGGTTGAATTTATGCGAAATTACCAGGCAAAAAAAATGTATTAGGAGAAACCTTATAGCGGATCGTCGGAACGAGAAATTTCTTTTACATACTCGAAAACGTAACAAAAAAATGTCATTTTTCGCTGGAACGAAATGAATACTGTTACTATTTTTTTCAGTATGCCAACACTGCTTTCCTTCTAACCGTAAGTACTTGTGAACATAAATAGTGGTAAAAATTTTTAAATTTTTGAGTATAAACCTTTTAAAGTTATGATCCTCTTATAAAACCACTCTACGACTGTACTTAATATTTGGATTGAAATGAATTCCAAATAAGTTCTGACTTTCAACAACTTAGGATTTGAAAATAATCCAGTTATTCAACACAAATGGAATACACTTCTCAAACTCTCAGGAATATAACTTGGTATCTCAAATATACAAAAATATAAGAAAAAAGGTTTTGTCATATATAGTACACATAAAATTTCTTTAAAACCTTTTTTATTGGATTTATTTGATCGGAAAATAAAAGAATCGCCACAAAAATATTTCAGTTTTACAATTTTATTCAAAAATTATACAACACTAAATTTTATTTATGGGTTTATTCACATTTTCCTTCGTAAAAGGATATTTTATATTTATATTGGCCAATTGAAATTCAGACAGATATTCCCATAACAAAGAAATTTTCACACTTAATATAAATTTTATTAGATTTATTCTTCGAAAATTTCCCATGATACGTCTTTACTTATCAAATTTCATTAAAAAAGGACATTCAAATATATATTATTCATTTCGTTAAGTCTTATTTACATTTCATGTCCAAAAATATATTGAATGGATAAAACCTACAAGCAAAAAAAGGTTCTAAAATAAATTTTGAATAAATTCAAATAAATAAAAATTTTGAATGAAATTCTTTCAAAAGCAAACAAAACTAAAGAAAACTCCATTGGAAAATCAAGATCCAATTGTTATATGAGATTTTATTCTTTTTTTTTTGGTTCAATTTCTTTAAGTTTTATAAGAATAAATAAAAATTGGATGTACTATCTTAAAATTAATCGTAATTTACATCGTAAAAACCGATTTACGATGGATCGTAATTCTGGTTAAGTGGATGAGATTTATTATTTTATTTAATGTTTCCTTTTGCTTTTCCTTTTCCGTTTTCTTGTTATACCCTATTAGGTGATCTTTAGCATTTTCCATTATATTAAACTCCATGAAATAGAATACAAGTTTTTCTGATTTTCCGACGACACTTGCACTTTACATAAATTTGCAATTTCGCCTGTTGCATTTTTTTTTTACCTAACCGACCAATCTAACTGAAAAAAAGGACTTACAGTGTGTATCTACTCTCTTCCTATTCCAATAAGATGTAAAATATAGTATCACTTAAATTCCACTTGAACAAAAAAAAAAGAAAATGCTAGAACAAACACGAGAAAGTAAATACTTTTTTTTCACTATTTTTCAAATAGTTAGCACTTTTCCTCAAACTTTTTCCCTTTTTCCACTTTTCGCAACAAATACTCACTGTTTTTTTTTCGAATTTCCACTTATTTACTAATAGAATTATTATAAATTTCACATAAATGTAAAAAAGTTTAGAATTAATATATAGTTTCTTATTATTATCCTAGAAACGAATTTTCTGTTTTTCCAAACTAGCTAGTTAATTTTTTCAAGTTATTATATGCAATGCCCGGGGAAAACTGTTGAAGCTAACAAAGAACTTTACAACCAACCACCAAGCAAAATGTTTTCTATATCAAGCTTTTTTGAAGGGATTCCAGTGAAACTAAGTATATATGTATATACATATATAAATGAAATCGGAAAATGATTTCCTCGGTAGTGTATTGTAGAAATTTAAGCGGGAAACCAGAAAAGCTTTTTGAATATATCTTTTTTGCAAAGCTTTACTGGAATATAAACAAATTTTATAGATTGAACATATTGCTGAATACGGCGAAAATTGTTAAATAGTATTTTTCCCGTACAAAATTTGTTTGGCTTTTCTGGGGAAGACCAAAAAAAAAACAAAAACCTAACAAGGATTAAGAAGATTAATTTATTTCCATGAAAATATTTCAGGTAGAAACTTTATTTAATATGAAACGCAGTTTTTTCCTTAGAACTAAGTTGTTGAAAGTTTTTCCTCTTTTTTTCCATTATACGGAAGCCTTGAGACAGACATTATTTATATATAATAATAGAAGATTTTCATGGTATGTATAATATGTGAATAAAATGTAATATTTTCTTTTCCTTTTCATAACATGTATCATAAATCGTTTAATTTCCTGTTTTAGAATAAATTCCCGTAATCATAAAACGTAAGGTAAAGAAATCAACAGGTTTATTACGTACAAGGTTGTAAATCGTAAATTGAAGTAAATTTTTAAAATTTTGTAATACCTATAAAAGGAATTAATCTTTAATATAAAATGGAATCTTTCATTCCATTTAAGTATGTACTTGTACGACTTAACTGGAAATTAGTTCGAAGCCGAGATTTAACAATACTTGTATTTTTCACATACACACTTCTCAAGTTATTTTCTTATCAAACTGGGAACTATTATATATCTAGTCATTATATTAAAGATATAAAATTTAAGAACCTTTGGTTATCTTTAAATACATTAACTTACGACATAATAATCAAAGATTTTTTTTCTTAAATTTTTTTTGTTTTTCAAGGTTTTCTTATACATATTTCCTGTTTTTTTTTTCTTTTTTCTGCACTCTCAAGGGTCATATCACCATATATACCCTAAGAACTTAACAACATGAAAAAGAAAAAAATAATCTGAAGATCATACTACTTTATGTATAAAAATTCACCTGGGAATCGAAACATAAGAGTCGAGAAGAAAAAAAGCCTGAACAACATTGATGATAAAAAGAAAATCATCTATCCCTAGGAAAGTCGAAAAGAAAAACACTCTTAAATGTTTACTTATATACATTGAAAAGTAACGAAAAAAAAACAAAACCAAAAAAAAAACATGGTCCTTTCTTATTTTAAGTAAAAATTGTTTCTTTTCGTAAATACAAGATAATATATAAAGACTTCTGAAGTAGGTAGGTATATGGAAAATTCTTCACTAAGTACGGTCGACAGATCTATGCAAATAGATCTAAAGATATTCTCATATGTTTAGCAACACGTGCACTATGAAAATTTTTCTAAAGATTTTATAATACGATATTATTTTCAAGTATTTGAAATACATAGAAAACATATTTTAGAAAAATAGAAGAAAAAAAAATGGTTCCTTTTCAAAATATCAAAAATGTGAAGAACAGACTTAATGGTAAAAGGAAAACCTCATCCATTTCTCTCTTGACTAACATTCAATTTTCATGTACCACAGAAAAAAAAAATAGAAGAAGAAAAACACAACTTTTTTACGGATTGATTTCAAATAACATTCTTCAAGAATTGAATTTTCTGGAAAATTTCTTTCTAAGAAAATTTTTGTTTAGATACGAACTATAAAATCCAATAAAAACTATAAAAACTTTGATAGAATTTTCAAGTTCTGGTTTTTAAAAAATAAGCTATAACAATTTTTATGGAATTGAATTTCTGTATTATGGAAAAGATAACCAGAATTTTATATTTACAATCACATTTATTTTGTTAAATACGTTTTTATTGATAAAAATTTAAAAATATAATATATTTTTGATGTTATTAAAATACCTAAAAATACATAACACTTTTAATTTCGAAAATTAAATGTAATGGAAAATCTATCTACACTGATGTAAATTTTTGTTTACTTTTTAACCAAAATTGTCTAAAGATCCAGTAAAACAAGGGTTTAGTTTTTAAACTTCTGATTAAGTCCACTTTAAGGTAAACGAAAAAGAGTTTCATTTTCTAACTAAATATATACCCAATGAAGAAATCTGTTTAATACCTATTCCCAAAACGTATAAAATTATTTATTAGTAAGCTACCGATTTTTCGTTATTGAAGTAAATCAGATTAATTGCTATATTTTAGACTTACTTACAATCTAATACTGAATATAGTTGTCACCACTCAAACATAGACAATTATATACAAAATTTACGAAAATAAATTTAATCCAATCTAATCTAATCCTTAATTTTTGTTTAAATTACTTGTAGACTTTTCATGGGTTTAATTAAAATTCGAAAATGGTTTAAAATGTAAGTAAACCGAAGTTTAAAAACTATTCCAATATTTCTAATCGTGTAGGAAATGTGTTACTATTAATAAAAGTTCTATATTTGCAAATAATAAAAATAAACAAACAATAAAACTATATGAAAATAAAATTAAATATTATATCTAATAAAATCGAAGGCTCTGGCTATTATTATTTCTAGAATCATTTTTATATCCATGCATAAGTTGCTTCTCATAACCTTTTTCATAAACATTAATTCCCATTCAAACGTCTTCAAATACCATTCAAGTGTAATTCTATAATACTAAAATATCATCTTCTCATATATGATATTTTCAAATATAAATATAAGCTACTTAAGAATATAATTTTCTTAATATTCATCAAAACAGGACGTCATCGCAATGGGTTGGGAATATATGATAATACCTTCTTTATTTGAACCTAATTTTATATAAAATATCCAAAATCAAAGGTCATTAAAGGCGAATTTCATATTTATGTCCATTTTCCATTAGAATTTCCAATCATCGAAAATAGTATTATCATTAGTATTAAAAAAAAATGAAATCCTTTTGGTATTTCCCATGAATCTCTTCTATAAGTTAAAGTAGCAAATGGTTTTCAAACATTTCTTTTTTTTTTATTTTGGTTCTTCTTAACTTCGAAATTTAAGTTTGCACATAAAAGGTAATGTTTTAGAGAGAGGATCCATTGAAATCTACAATAACCCAAATTAATGGGCTGTTAAATGGTTTCAAACATTTTTTTTTGGGTATTTTACCGAATGAAAATGGACGTTTTCCAAGCGTAAAGGTTCAAACATATAGAAGGTTTTATAATGACTAAATAAAATGAACAACTCATCACGTTATTATTACATACTTCCAAGAAGACCAGACCAAAAAAATAACGTATAAAAAATATTTGCTTTTTGTATCTTAAATTTAAATTTAAATTTATTAATATCTTTTTCAGGAATTTTTGACATGAAGCTATTAACCCAATTTTTTAATATAAATTTATTAGACAGTTTTTTATCATTAAAACAAATTTAAGCATAAAATTATTATAAATACTAAGAATTATAAACTTCAGAAAAAAAAATTCGTCTTTTTCAAAAATTTCTCAGTACTAAAAAACATTCACGAATTTAGAAAGGATTTTCCTACTAAACATCCTACAAACAACCATGAAAATCGATATGACAAACAATTTGTGGATACAAAATATTATACAGAATTTTAATCATTTTGTGGATGGATTCCATTGGTAACCAAATCTTTCTGGTTTTCCTATATATCCGTCCTAAATATACAAAGTTTACCACATAAGTTATAAATGGGATAACTTGTGTATATGTATTTTCACATTTAAACTATATAATAAATGGTGATTCGCATATGACGGAGTACCTAAGAAAAGCTCAAATATCATTTAAAGAAATTTTGTTGATCAAGATACTCTTCTAACCTAATTTCCCAAAAGTGGAACCTTAAATTACTTACGATGAGGTTAAATTTCAATAACCCTAAACATGTAAACAAAAGGCATATAAAAGAAAATTTCATTCCGGAAAACTAACGTTGGTTTCTTTGGAAACCTAAGCAATATTTGAATATGGTGACATATGTTTATTGTTTGGATATTATTCAATTCGAAAAGAAAAGTCACGCCTATAGAATGTAAATTCTGAAAATTCCATGAAACTTTATTCCGTTTTATCAAATATGATCCTTTCATGTTTGTCTAGCTTTTGTGGCATATAATGTTACAGTAGTTGTACGTGAATGGTGGATCATATATGAAAATAATGGAAATCGTTATTTGAATATAAAATCATATTTGAATGTTGGGAAAATCGAAAAAATATGTACTATATGAATTTTGTTTCTTATTATTATTTGTTATACGTTTTAAAAACATTCTAAGATATCGAAAATTTTAGATTGCGTATACGAGGATTAACTTAATTATTATGCTTGAGAAAAATAAAAGAAAACAATTTCTAAAGGACACATATTCACGAAATGAAGTTTGACGTGACCTCAAAGGATTATTTTTCCTATAAAAATAAATAGATATAATATTTTCTCGAAATTTTCTTCTAATTTAGTAAAGCATCAATTTCAAGAACCAATAACTAACCATAATTAAATGACTTTGTAAACCTCTTATTCAGAATCGGAATTGAAATGAATATTTCCCCAAAGTTAGGTTAGGCAAATCAGTTTCAGAGAATCTCCTAAATATTCCCGAAAGTATCACATATATTAGTTGTATTACACCAACTCCTTTCACTAACTTTATTTCGGCAAATCTTCACATCCCCATATTGAGTATATATTTTATGTTAAAATGAAATTATTGTATTGTTTTGCTTATTACTTATTTTAGAGATATTACGACTGTCGTAATATCTACTACTACTTTTCTTAAGAAAATCTCAGAAGTTAAATTTAATTAAAAATAATATATTCCCCAAGAAAAATACCTGATATTATAAGAAAATCATATTTATCTAAATCAACCAGATTCTTAGTTCAAATTAATTCAATTTTTTCGATAATATATCACAGAAATTCAACGTAATATTAATGCTATCAATTTTCATTAGAATCATAATCAAAGACACATTTTGTTGTAGTAACATAATCTGGGGAAAAAAGAAAGATCCACATATAAGAAAATCAATTGTATAATAAAATAAAACGAAAATTCCAAAGTTGAACATATCATGTGTGAAATGGAATATAGTATGTATATATATATATATCTTTTTCTTATATCATTTTAAGAACTAGATTCTACATAAGTATATGTATCTATGAAAGATTAAAGAATGTTAAATATCGCATTCACATATGTAACAAATCCTATATTATAATACAATTACATGTTGTATCCAGTCTGGGTATCATTTCCATATCCCCGTTGCTAAATCGCAAATGTTACTTCTATACAATATTCCTTATCCTTACTGACATTAGATTCTTCATGTTTTATATGTATATAAAATTGTATATATATAAACGAATGGGTATATATTGTATTTCGATTTTTCATATAGATTGAATTTTCTCTTTAAGCTTATTTAAAGAAAGAAACAGTTTGAAATTTTCTTTCTTAAAAGAAAATTCTATAAAACTGATTAGACACTAATATACGAAAAAGAAGAATGCTCCTTTTCTACATATTCGTAGATACTTTGAATTTTTCAAAAAGTTTTAACGTTTTCTGCATTTCATTTTATCAGATTATCAATTTATTTTCTTTTTCCTTTAATTTTATAAAGTAACTTCTTTTGTTTTAAAACTAAGCTTCTGTAACAAAGTTTTATAGTTTTTTTTTTTTGTATTTCAAGATTGAATTTCTAGAATCTATATTCTTAAAAAATTACTCGACAAAAAGTTTATCTTACAAAGTTTCTTACAGGAAAACATATTAGGTGTGTTTTATTTGGTTTTTCGTCCGAAAGCTCGAACTGTATCACAAAATTCAAAGCAAGACACGCACGATGTGCCTTAGTGTCCTGATAAATACATAGTATTATCGTTGTTTGATGGTTGGAGATGTTAATTGCAATGCTCCATCTCTTATTGTTGTTAATGGTGGAAGACGTCGAAGTACAAAGAAAACACAACTACCTTATACCTCTATAGTATAGTATATTCGAATATCAGAAAGAAACGTTTCATATTGTTTACACGCAAAAGTTTCAATTCTTTGAATAGTTTCTTTTTTAATACATGAAATTATATTGTTGTATGTACTTTTCTGAAGGACGATACCATGAAAATTATTAGAATCATGAAATGTAATTTATCACAAGAGATTTCGTGTACATAATCACCTGTCATGTCAGAAGCTGTTGCCCTCATATAACAAACACACTAAAAAAAAACATACTTCTATTTCAATATTGTTTTTCCAAAAAGAAAATGAGGAAATAGTTGAAAATCTTGATGAGATGAATTGAATGTAATTGGAAATTCAGAAAATCTAGTGTTCCCCGAATATTACAAATAGAAAAAAGGTTTTTCGTATACTTGTGTCGAGAAGGAAGTTCAGATAGCTTCAGCCTAGGTCAGTTGAATCTTTTATCGTTAATTATTTGTTAATAAAAATTCAATATATTCGACGAAATCCTGTTTAGTCTTTCCAATTCTAATTGCACATTTTTACATTATTTAAAATTTTCAATTATGAAAATCCTTCTGGGAATAAAAACCAACAAAGCAAAACAAATAAAATGTAAATTTTATCAAAACGCTATTTTTAGTGTTAGTATTAAATTGAATTAATTCTATCAATTTGAAATGTTTAGGTAATTAAATATAATTTAAATAATAATAAAATGTATGTGAAACATTTTCACAGGAACACTTTAATAAAGCTATCAATTTAAGTCTTGACAAATTCTATATTTAATGGGTCTGCAATTTGGACATCATTGTTAATGCAAGTTTATCAACATTTAAATTATTATGTCTAAGTTTTATAAGGCATAATAATATGAATATCAACTTCAAGTATTTAACATTTATTGAACATTAACCAATTTATATATAATGCCATCTACTTTACAGTGTAGAAATTTATGAAGTTTTGTGGCACAACATAGTTAGTAGCAGCTTGGTATGACAGTTTTATTTTTCCAACAATAACCACAAATTTTCTATGATTAATCGGGAAAATGTGATATCATTTGCATAATGAAAATTTTTCCAGAAAATTTTGATCATACAGCTTTATTTTGAACAAGCATTGTTTTTATTGATAAATTTTAATTGGGCGATGCTCGAACATTCCAATTCAATATGTGTGCCCTGTCATTAGAGCTTCATTCGAATTTTAGGCTAATTAAATATGTCTATAATTATTTACCATTTGTTCCATTAAAATTAATGAAATTAGAAAAATAATGTTCATTTATTTTCAATTCAAAAAGATGCCATTTTTTTGTTTAATTATATTTCACGAACAATAAACTTTTATCAATATCAATGAAATTGAATGAAATTAGTCAATTTTCGAAATTTTACAAATGAACATCTTATATTGTGATATTTTCTTTGTAAAAGCTAAAAGAAAAAATAATAAGTTATCTTGAAACACTCCAAAACATTAAAAAAAAAACGAAATACAATAACGCAAATAAAAGAAAATAAAACTTGTCTTATTATCTAAGGCTTACCATAAAAGTCCAATTGGATAACTTCCCTTTTATTTAGGAACCTCGCACATTTCGTTTTTTTTGTTAGCAAAATGAAACAACTGAAATTTCTTTTACTAACCAAAAAAAAAAAAAAAAAATAGATAAGAAGTTTAATAGGAAATTGAAGGAAAAGCAAAAAAAAAATTACAGAAAAACCATTTTTCACTTCCGTTCAAATGAATCCAATCAGGATTGAGGATCCTTTCATAATGTTATTTTTGCAGTTACGAACTATATATCCCTTTTCTTTTGGATTATTTTATTTCTATATTTTCTGAAGCTAACATATGAGAAAAAAAAAGGATACCAACAAACACGAACTATTGGTACTTACTCATATATAATTTTATAAGGAACAAGATTGGAACAACAGGGAACATTCTAAGAGATAAGAATATAACAAGAAAAATACATTAAAAATATTGTAGAAAAAGGAAAAAATCTTAAAAGATTTGGATGATTATGACGAAGAAGGTTTTCAAGTCAAAAAGGAAAATTGTAGTAAAGCTTCTTACAAGGATATACTATTTAATGTGTTCGAAAAGGTGTATACGAGTGTAGTGTATATGCAGAGGATTGATTATTAGGGTCGAAATTTGATAAAAACCTTTAATATATAAATTGAGTTTTCCCCTTTTTTTGTGCTTATGAAAATAAAAAGAAAAATAATAACTACATGAAAAGTCAGAATAAAGTGAATCTGAATGGATCATAAAATTGTAAAATGTTTTAATAGAAAATTCAGCTATATAGTAGTCTGTATTAAATTTGAATATAGATATAACTGAAGTATAGAGAAAGATTTTGTCACAAAACTTTTGATATAACTAAAAATAAACTGAACAAACATAATTTATTATTACCAGCACATATTTCATATATTCTATAATAAAACACCTCGCAAAAAAACTCATCTTAAAATTTACTACCACGAGAAAAAAAGAAGTTTCCTTTTTGGCAGTAAATTCAACTTTATTAAATTATATTTCCTTCAAAATAAAAAAATTTTATAAAAGAATATTCTTTTGTTCCCTTAATTGACTATCAAAAATCCTTTTTAGAAAACTCTTTGCAACATTTTTATCCCAAAAGGAAAACCAACTAAAAATTTCATTATTGTGAATAATTTTTTTTTTTTTAAAAAAACACATTTACCTCTTTCCCGTGTTCACTTGGAAAAATCCTTGAAAAATCATTTCTGCGGACATATCCATCAATTTAGAAAGGATAAATTTTTCATGAACCTATAAGAGGTATAAATGCCAAGTAAATCGGCCAATAATCTTCGATTCCAGTCCAAAAAATTTATTACCTTCATAAATTTTCAAACTTCAATAAGTATCCCAATTTCACAAAAAAAAAAAACTGTGTAACCATTACAATAACAACCAAATAAAAATTTGTCTGTGGTAATGGAGAGCCACCCTGCAAAAGGCAACCATAAGATCTAGACACCAAAAGAAATCACCTTATATATATGAAATACTTTTTTCTAGCAGGATGAATACTTCTTCAGTATATCCTCATACACTTGAAAATAAAGAAAATTCACTCAAATGGAACCGCCCTGATATTAAGACACATACATATGTATATTTCGTCCCAGAAAATAAATGGAAAAATTGTTTCTCGAAGAAGAAAAATGAAAATAAAAGGAAGATCTTTCATTTCAATTTGATTTTCGTAATACACAAATTTTTTCGTACACCCAAATCTGATGGCGTTTTTTTTTTTTTCTCAAAAGTCGTGCCAAATATACAAGAATATAAATTTTAGTATGAATTTGAAGAAGTTGTAAGAAATCGATTTTTGTTCTTTTGATAATGTCTGGCACTGTATATTGTAAAAGTCACAGGAAAATCTTCACGATAAGATAAAGAAAATACAGTTTCAAGTGTTTAGGCTGAAATAAAAATAAAGATAAGGACATAACACAGGTGTAATGATTTTTATTGCAAACTTCTATTATATTTTCGTGTTCCTTTCATTATTATTATTATTATTATTATCCTTGTGAGAGAAATCTTTGAAATATTTGCTCATAAAAGTAAACTGTTCCTATTTTTGAGCTTTTAACGCATAAAATTAGAACAGTCCTTAAGGAATGAAAAGGAAAAACTCAATTGTTCATTAAATCAATGAAGATTTTTATCGTTAGGATTATTGTCAAATGATAGATATATTAGTCCAAAATGATAAATATAATAATAAAGATTTCGAAATATCAATGGCCCTCGTGAAATTCCTGTACTGAATATTAAAATTTCTGATTCTTTGCGGAAATTTCTATCATGTCCTAGAATTTAAGATTTACGCCGGGAAATTTTACACCAAATAAAAATTGATTTGAATGCTTTTATAAACTGAAATTTATTAAGGAAAACGAAGGAATAAATTCATTGAAATAAATTTTCGTGATAAATTTATTTGATCAAACTTAATAGGTAAATGCGAGTATGAATGCCATTGGTTTGGTTACATACCACTTCAAGGTAGTAAATGACTTTGTCTAGGATTAGTTAAGAGTGATAATAGTAAGATCAATTACGACAGATAGTAATGGTTACTCAAAGAATGAATGAGGATTACCTATGATCTTAAATGGATTAATATAAAATGTAGGACTACAAGAATGCATAAAGTCGTGGTAGGAGATTTTCCAAATTATATACTCGGAAAATGGTCACCAAAGCAAATATAGCTAATGATAGTCCTAGAAGAAGAAGATACTTCTACTTTAATTTATGTTACTGACATTTCATTAATTTATTTACATTAATGATCAATTTAAAAATATCTAAACTCAATCGTAAATTATATTCAGATCAATGAACATAAAATGAAAAGTTCGTACAACAAATGAAAATTCCGAAATGTACAGTATTGTGTATACATACTTAATAAAAAGAGGGATAGTACCCATGATAAAATCTCTCTAAGGATCATCATTTTTTATAGCGTTGTAATTTTCTTAAGTAACAATTTTCTTTTTTATATTCTTTTACTGTCTTCACATAGGCAAAAATCGTATAATTGACAAAATTAAAAATAAAAACTGTTCACGTGCAAATGTAATTAAAATGATATTTACTTTTCAAATAAAATTAGAAACAATTTCATTAAACGTTTTCATCTAATTAATGAGTCTCCAGGTAACTTTAACTATGGAGAAAAAAAATAATAAAAAGAAACATTACTAAAAGTTATAACATAAGATATTCAAAAGATAAAATGTTAAATAAGAGACGAAAATATGTACGGTATACAACAAAATAAAGTAAACTATAAAATATAGTCTGTGTGAAGTATTTGGGTCCTTCTTATCTCGTTATAAAAAGGTATTTAGTAAAATAAATTACTGTGTTCGACGAGAATATCACACAAAATCAAATTAGTACAAAAATTATATCTATATACAAGCTTGTATTTAGTTTCTGTAGATTCTATGTTTGATTACGAAGCTTAATTCAAAATCAAGTTAATTAAATTTTCTTCTTATTAAGGATTCATGATAGATAAGGAAACGGTTGAACTTTGTATAAATCATTTTAGATCAAACATAGTTTGAAAATTCAAAATACAGTCATTTGATGAAACTAGGCAAGATCTACCCAAATATATACCTGTTCCCTAGGATTAATTTAATTATGAAAGGCCATCTTTCTACGATTTTGTGTGGAAGAAATAAATTTTCAATTGATAGAATATAATATATGCAAGGCTTATACGATTTTACCATATTCAGCTTCACAAACTGCTTGTGTAATGTTTTTTTAAAACTGGCTTTAAAACAGCTTCATGGGGTCGAATTTAAAAGTTTTCAAATAAGAAAGGTCCAGAAAATTACTCACTCACTAAAACTGAAGTGAATATGGCCATTCATAGTATTAATAAAAATTTGTCATAATTTGGTATTGTTTATGCAGATTTTAGACAAGAATGATTCGCCAAGTAAAGTTAGTCCAAGTTAACTTAAAATTTAAGCAGCATCACAAAAAGATACTTTTAGCTTCGCAATGAACTGGAATTTAATTATCGCTATTTAAAGATGAGGATATACAGTAAAAGGACTAAAACGAGGCGTATAATTTTCAAAATGTCTGTCGCACTATATTAGTTTTTATATTCCTCAAAGGATTCAAGACAAATTGTGAATATGTCCTACATAATTTTTAATTTGATAACTCTTTGCGAGCCGCAAGAGAACAGCAGATGAGCTGGAAGTTGTCCAATTTCATTTAAACTGATTTATTCTGGTCTAATAGTTTCTTAATATAGATTTGATTGAAAATATTCAAAATATTTTGTGTTGGGCTTAAACACACCACCAAAATTGAGTTTTTAGTTATTTCATTAACCGAAATCAATTAATTTGAATATACAATTAATATCTCCAAAGAGAAAAATATTCTAATTACGAGTAATTCAACAAAATTCAATTTAATAATAATTTATCTTCAATTTAAATTCTGTCAAATGCAATCTGTATTTTTCTAGTTTCGCTAAAAAAAATCTGAATAATTTTATATTATGTATGAATTTATGTAATATGTGCAAATTTGTTTTATTGATGCGAAAAATTATTCTATACAAATAACCACCCATTCTCATTATTCAATAAAAGTTTCCTTCCCATATAGCGTTCGTTATATGATTATCAAGAATGGATGAGAAAAGAAAATATAATGAAATTTTCCTGATTGTATAATTTCAACTCGAATGGATGATGAAGAACCACTACAGAAGATTTACATTCTTTAACAAACACAAAAAAAAAAAAGAAGGAAGAATAAGAATTTTATTACACGCTTTGCACAATGGAATGGAATTTCACTTTATCTGAGATTTTGTATTGAGTGCCCGGAAAATTCAAGAATATAATATGAAAAACCAATTTTGTTATGCATATATACTTATATGTACAGTTTACATCGACAATGAACAACGATGATATTCGATATTGTCAGAGAAAAATTCTTTGAAAATGTCTTCTTCTATCATCCAACCAACTCGTCCTTTCTAATAACATTCAGTCAATTCAATTCTAAATAAAGAAGAATTTCATCTCCGGTGATGAAGTTTTCAAATATCACTATTTGTGATATTCTATATACAAAACAATTCTTTATTATACAATAACTAGAACTAACTGCATAACATATTATGTACGAAAAGGAATGCTGATAATTAACATGAAAATAAACACTTAAGTATACGGATATAGTTCTATTTTCTGATATTACTTATTATCATCTGACTTTCGATATCCTGCGGAGGTTTAAAGGATGCTCCTGAGAAAAACAGTAGTTCAAAAATAGCATATTAAAGAGGGTATTTTCCCATTGTTCATACGAGAATTTTGTGTTTATTCTCAAACCTGCGAAAAGTATTGGGGAAACAACTTTAAGAATTAGTAAATATACCATACATGTTGTCTCGTTTTTTGGAATATCTGCTAAAGTTCATGAAATGTAATTTCTGCTTAGGACTACTGCCTATTATTCAAAGCTCTTACTTCCTACATATTAACATTTCGAATTAGCGTACAAATTTGCCGTTTTTGTATTTAGATCAACTTGCGGTAGTACATTGGTATATTTCCAAAATTTATCCAACAAATTCCCATCATTTTACATGCCATTGTTCCTTGGTCATGTGAAAATGAAATGGTACCAAATTTATGACAAATGAATATTATAAACATTACTTAACATGATGCATAACTATTTTTCCTATTTTGTACAATAAAAGTTTCACCATTTTTAAATGAGATATTGCCTATGTTACATCACTAATATAAGTGAGTTCTTTCCGTGTATAACTGCAAGAATTTATTTTTAAAGTTATATGTTTTCAGGATTATAATGGACATAGATTCCATGGTCCTTAAAACCGGGTCCTTAATAATGACAAAAAAAAAAAATTTTCAATTCGAAAATTGATATTGCAATTTAATTTTTCTCGTTTTTCCCAATTAATGAATTGCAGAATTATTGACCAAATTGGATAGACAAATTGTGTAATAAAATTCTATGAATTTCGTAAAAGTATTTTCATCGATTATTGTCAGTTCAAATAGTTTCCAACTCATTGGTTAACCGAATTTGATGCCAGCGTGACTAATATTCTCAACCAAATTAAGTTTTTCTTTAATTGTGTAGGGGTTACTCAAGAGGGTATATCCATTATGCAGATTAAGAAAATAGAAGCAAAACCAGAATAGAAACATTTATATTATATTGAGATTCAAACGAAACATCCCGTTTTTGTTTGGCTTTAAAACTGCTATATGCATAAAAGCTATAAGCAAAGACGCTATAGTACTATATAATCTTTGTTATAATCATATTACAATTGTTGTTTCGACCGGAAGTAGTAGTATAAAACATAATTTCCAACAATCTTTTGTAACGATTATTTATAAAAACGTGCTAAGTAAAGTTTCTCATCTGAAATTCTACTTCTCATTAAGTATATAGGAAAATCCTGTAAGAATAATTCCGTCCAAAAACCGCCCTAATAAATCACACTTTTTTTCATATTCATTTCTTTAATAGAATAGATAAAGTATGCAAGGAACGTTAAACATTTGTATAAGTTAAAATTAATTTTCATTGTGACCTAAAATAAAATAATACACCAAAGTCATTTTAATCCGCATGAAGAGTACTATATAACAAAATAAAGTATATCTACAAGCGTTTCTTCTACACTATATTCGTTGTCAAGAAATCTTTATTTTCAGGCACTATATACACTATACTGAATCAGAATCTACCATTTTCTATATTTAATATTATACGAAATCCTTACACTTATACTTTACCAAACATACCAGCAAGCACTTTGTTGCTGTTGGTACCGAATACATTATTCACACCATTGTACCCTCCGTTGGGAATCTTTTCAAGTAGAAAATTTCTCAAGGAACTGTAGGTATTTTTTGTTGTCCTGATTTTGTTTTTGTTAACTTCTCTTATAATACCAGTCAGTCTTATTATCGTAGTAGATTTTGGTTGATGTCATCAACATTTTTGATATCCATAGAGTTTGTTGACTACCTGTAGAATATAAACGAAGGATATATATTAGTATATTTTCTTGTCTAGTATTATTGTTGGATAAATTTCAAAGAAAATACTTAAAATATTAAAGACGAAACGGTTTGATGTCACTTCAAAAATGTTAAGAATGACAGAAAATTTTGTTTTTTATTAGGTGCGGTCGGGATTTTCTAACAGATTATAATTTAATGTGTCAGCTCTTTTTGTAGATGAAATTATATATTAAATTGGTGCTAAAAGTGATTCGAGATAAACTGAATATTTTAATATTTTCTATTGTGTTTGAAATAAATGAAAGTAAGTCTCTTCTAAGTAGATTCCATTTCTACGGAATATATCCTAAATTTTAAATTAAAAGGTTCAAAAGAAACTGATATAATTATGTACAAAACTTTCATTAAAAATTCTTTTAGTTTCTTAATATATATATATTAAGAAATATGACGTGTTTTAAATATATTTAATAAAAATTTCACATACTGTGCATGAAAAAAAAATATATATATATATATTTTTATTAATTTTAATTAAAATTTAAAAAGTCTTGCAAAAATGTTTAATAGAATGTTTTAAAAGTATATTACACAGCAAGGATTACATAATATTTATAGTATGTTCTTTCTAATACCATTTTAATCTTTAGTTTATTTTCATATATATGGACTAAATCCTTTTTAGTTAGAAATCTGCACGCGCTTTTGAGCAAATTTCATTAAACTATCCATCGTACGCCATTATAAACATTACACTCTATGTACAGTGTATATTTACTTGTTGGATATGAACAGAAAAATTTTTCAATATTTTCTATATGTACACATTAAATAAACTTTACATGGATTTTAATCAGAAAATTCAATTTCACGTTGAAAATCCCTTTTTAGAAAATGCATCTTAACAATATATCGTTATAAAACTAACGGGTGATTCATCGTGAGGTACTTATTTTTTAAACATCACGCGTGAATAGTGTGAAACTGTCATTGCAGTTTGACTCAGTAGTGAATACCATTTCATCATGGAAAGACTAACGTAACCGTCAATAGCACCCGATATCGCCCCATGATAATGGAGTATTTCCTACCTGAAATTGAAGCCCATAATATCGGTGATATCTAGTTTCAACAAAACAGCGCTACTAGCCATACAGCGCGTGAAACAATGGACATATTGAGAAATTATTTCGTTGAGGAGCTGAGTTCATGTTTTTGAATTGAAAGTCTAAATCTAAAGTCTACGCGGAGATTCATGCTTTGAAAGCAAACATTACTCGCACTATTGGCCAGAGTCCAGTCGTAATTCTCGAACAATTGGTTCAAAATGGGACTTACAGAATGTACCAGCTAAAGCGTAGCTGCGGCCAATATTTGAATGATATAATCTTCGAAAAATAGATGGTATCAGTTATTTTTTCGGTTCCTAATAAAGTTTTCACCATCATATTTATTTTCATGTGTTTTTTTTTCAAAATATTTTCCCGAATCTCATGATGAATCACCTGTTATAACGATAGATATCCTAGCAACATGAACAAACATTTTCTTAGGTTATAACATAAGGCTGTAGAATGTGATCTACCAATATACATTTTTGAATTGATCTTAAGTAAACTGAAATAGCTTTTGATATCGTGCAGCATAAATCGATTTGCAATAGTCTCAAGTGAACATGGTTTATAAATTCTGTATGTTATACATTCATCAGATATGATATAAAATCATGTTGTCTAAGATGAATTTCAAATATTTTTTTGTCCAACAAAAGTAATGTACGAACATAAAAGAAACTATATATATGAATATTCAAAATTATCCTTTTAAAAATATCAAAACGTGCTGGAAAATAGAACTAACCTGCTAGGAAGGAAAATATATATATGAATTATGAATATAAAGCGATGATGAATACTTATGTAGTTCAGCTATACTTTATTCTTTTTCAAAAACATAATGCAAAAGATATCAAACTCACTCAAGACATGAGATTCAAAATGTCGCAAGCATTAATGGTACCACATACATTATGAGAAAAAAAAGAAAATTTTATATTTTTTTATTATAATATAAATAAAAAATGAAATCATTTCATTTCTTTTGGTTGAATTTGAATACGAATTTTCCATTGTTGAGGAACAGCTGGATATGAAAATAATGGACATTAAATTCAATATTTATATTTTGGAATAAATGTTTTCCATATCCGTTTTCCTTTCCATGATAAAAATAATAAATAAATATACAAACCATTAAACATGTATTAAAAATCATCAGTCAGTATATTTTATATGAAACGTTTTTATGCAAAATATGAAGCCTATGACACAGGATTTTATCAAAAATTATTGTATATCGCAATTATTTCCTTTTCCATATTTTCAATTTCGCGGATACGATTTAATCGAAATCACTTTTGAATATTTCATTCTTTAATTTTCTTTCATTGCTAATGAAATTTTCCTCGCAATGAAAATATACAAAGGTGAAGAAAAGTTTTTAAAGTCAGATCCTACTAAATTTCATACATTTTATAAAGTTCTCCCAGAATTAGGCTTTTATAATTAATAAAGTTTGAAAATCGTTAAAATTTAAATATAAATTTCGATTAGAGATTTTTACACTTAAAGGAATTCATTTCATTCTGCTTACAGTATAATCTAGATTCTTGAACAGAATATCAAACTTACCACACGACTCCATTGGACTTCAGTCGGACTGAAAAAAAGTCTAATGGAGACTGTAAAATTTGGACTTTTTTGTCAGTCCGACTGAATATATAGGGTGTCTTAATAAGAAGAGCATAAGTTGCGTAACTGCAGTATGTATATATCTCGGGTATTCTGCATCCTATAGATACGATCCATACCTCATTCGACGGTTGATTTAATAAGGAATTAAATAACATTCGCTGTTTTTAAAAATATTCCATTTTAGGACAGGAAATACAAAAATTGTCCAGTATGAAGGTATACGTATATCTCACGTATTCTGGGTCCTACAGTTATGATCCATACCTCATTCGACGGCGAATTTAATAATTAATTAAATAAAGAATGCTCCGAAAGAAACGCACGATTTGAATTTTGTGGAACTATCTTTTTAACCACTGTAGGTGTTGGAAACTTGACAAACTGTCAATAATAATGTCGTTCCTTCGACCAGAGTTCCATGAATATTAATCGCAATAATTGCAGATGACAAATGTCAAGATTTTAGTACTGTCAATTTAATAAAACGAAAATAGTGAGAAGTTTAAATTTGATACTATTACGGAGACACACAGTATGTCTTGAAAAAGTCTAATGGAGTCGTGGGGTTAGTAGTTAGTTGTGAACAGATGTAAATTGATACAAGAAAATGAGTTTTATTGTATTACAAATTACAAGAAAATCAATATCCTTTAATACAAATTTATACTCACATTGCTTTGATATTACCAAAAGAAAAATATGTAGAAATTGTAGTAGTTTACTACAATTAATTAGCTTTGATATGAATGTTTGGCAAAATACCATAGAATTAACAATTGTATTGTTTAAATAATATTCAGTTTAGGTAAATAAACAGTTCAAGTACCTAGCTTGAAAGGTCGTAGTTGTTTCAACCTCATTTCTAATAGCTAACAATTCACTCACTCAGTTCTTCGAAATATTATTTATTTTAAAGCTTTATGCTTTAATAATAAAAAAAAGGTTCTATATTGATAAAATCATTTCAATTAATTAATTAATTAATTTTTGAAGAATAAAACCATTAAAAATATTACATTTGAACATAAAAACAAAACAAAAAAAGAACGTTATATAAAATCTTAGAAAAATGGAAATGCCTACACGGAAAATTTATGAAATCTTTATAGCATTTTTCCCATTCATAAAAATTATAAAAAAAGAAAGGAAACCCGTAAAATTTTAATTTGAAATTCTTCTTCTCCAAAAAGAAAAGAAAATATGTTATTAAGTGTTTTTAATTAAATCATTTTCTTTTTATATTCATTTAAAATGTTCAAAGGTTAGATTTCTTAATATTCGGATATTTTTTTGCCTTTAAATCAAACCAAAGTATGTACTTCAATGTCTTCTAAAAAGATGAATGAATATAATGAAGATACAAGATGAATTTTTTTTTTTTGAATATAAAATTTTATTTAACTTATATTTTTCTTTTTATCGTAGAAAAAAATTAATACATTTTAATAATTCATATTTTTTCGTCTTTCATTTTCAAGATTTATATTTAATTAAATGGTTTTATAAAAATTAAATTAAATTATCATTCAAATTCGAGACTGAAGAAAAAAACAATTCTTAAGTTTAAATAGAAATTTGAAATTATATAATCTAATATTTGGAAATTCCAAAATTGTAATACTTTAATCTATATTTAACAAAAATTTGTGTCCAAAACATGCGAATTCTCATTGTTATTTCCTGGCAAACAAACTAAGCGTAATTATTTTAGGAAAAGCTTATTACTATATACATATAATTCTAGGAAAATCCAAAGCTTTCATTTACAACAAATGGAATTTCCAATAAAGTCCAAATCCTTTTGAATAAAACGAATCCTGAATTCTGGAAATTAGCTATCCAAAAGTTATTTCTTGTATATAGAGGAACAATCAACATGTGTCCTTTTCATTTTATGCAAATAAATTTTTCAATGAAAATTTTTTTTTATTCAATCTAAAGAATAAAAAGATCTTTTCTAAAATCTTATTAAAATTTTCCTCGTATTTCCTTGAATATATTAGATTCTTTTCAATTTTCATTTCGAAATAAATTTTGTTATTAGATAAATAGTAGCGTAGTAAAGTATAGTGGTCTCGTCAGGACATCTTTTTATTACAATTGATGTATATAGTATAGTTATCTTTGCATAGACTTAACTAATATGTATAATTTAAATGGAATTTAAAACAATTTCCAAGAAAATAATGGCTAACCAATTTGAAATCTTAAAATTGTTTTTAACAATGAAAATCGATGTTTACTAATTTATTTTTATGAGGCATTATTTACAATAGTCCTTTTGTATATTCAATTACATACAATTTTGATTGTTTTGAAATTGACAGGGAAATTCTGAGAGTATTTTCAATATTTTCCATTACTTCTATCGATTATAATAAAATACTTTGCTTGCCTAATGAGAAATTTTGTGGAAATCTTGATATTCAACGAAGGCGAATAAAGGATTTAGATACGTTAGTGAATAGATAAAAATTCTCATATTATTTCTATCCTTTTAGGATATTTTGTTACTTAATTATGCGTAGAATATTTTTATTTTGTTTCTGGTTACTAAAATTTATGGATTTCTCAAATAACTGAAGAATGCTATTTTATTATCGTAAATGATTTATTATGAAAATTTTGGATAGAATTTTAGGTGTCTTATAACTTTCTCGGAAAATCATAATAATACTAAAATATATTCTATATTTATACTCAACGTTCAAACATTTTATATTTAATGGCGACATTTGGTATTATAATAACGCACGCAAAAGGATATAAAAAATAAATATTATATGGCACTAGATAATAAAAATCAATTTACTTTGAGGTAACCTCACCAATTTCTCATTTTTTCAATATTATCCTTGACTAATAAAAGATTTATTGAAAGGTTCAAGAAACTTCCATCAAACAAAACGATAAATTTATGTTCATAGAAAATTCAATATTTTAAGTTTGTTCCTTTTTTCTGGAGACAACAAAATTCAGATTGTAAAAATATGAATAAAGTGAAAAATAACAAAGTTTTTGGAATTCTTTCATTTTTCTTTATGTTTTAAAAGATATCATCAGCAGTTATGATGTTATATAGTGTCCTTTTTTCTTTGCTGATTAAAGGTCCTGTAAAATGAAACTCGAATGAAATTTACAATAACTTGAAAAAGACTTTCTTCTTATTCATTTGAAGTACAGACTATTTTCTTTCAAACATATTTTATTAACTTTTTGTAAAATGATATTTCAAATAATCCAAAGTAATTTAATAAAATCGGAATTTTTGTATTTATCCTTTTTTTGATAAAAGAGCATTCAATTGAAATAAAAGAAATTCGATTGCAAAATCAAACTTGTTTAAAAAGGTCAATGATTTTGGAAGCATGTCTTTTCTTTAGAAATTCTTTCAATTTTCAAACCACAAAACTTCCAATATATATTTTCTTTTTCTTAACTATAAAATATAATTTAATTTGGAGATTTTTGTTAAATATTTAATCAATTTTATTATCCAATTTATTGCCTAAAACTTTACCAACATAATCATATTTGTTTAAAATTTTGAAAAACAGCTTTAAATTCATTATGTTGTGAAGAAAAACGACCTCAGATTAAAATTAATTGATTTTTCACTAATATTCAATTAATTAGAACTTTATTGACTTTCTAACTTAATAATCCTGAAGGATTGACACTTTATTATCGATTTTATACGACAGCAATTATAATGAACTCAAGTGCTAAAAAAAAGTATATTTAATATAATTAATCTGATAGAAAATGTGGTTACAGAATATTAGGGCTGTTGTTAAAAAAAGGAGAGTTTTAATGAATTCAAATTAACTTTAATTTCAAACGTAATTAATATAATACGTAATTTTTGATTTGATTTAGATAATGCCAAACCCTTTCTTAGAAAGATGTAAATAGAAACATCCAAAGTCTATTTGGATATGTTAAGATATGACCCATTTTACAATGGACATAAACTGCGTCCTAAATTTTTGTCCGGAACTATAAGAACTAAAGATAGCTTTTATTAACTAAATTTTCAGAAAATCATAATATTGCGTATCAAGTATCACACAAATTAGTTTTGACATATATAAGATTTCCGTTAACATTAATTTAATAATGTTTTTCTAAAAGAAAATCAAATCAAATAATTTATTCACCTTTTTATCAGGTTTGATACGTGCAAATAGAAAATTTCCGGAAAAATTTTCTTCTATTCTTGTTTGATTTATTTACTTGATTTCAGTATTAATTTCAGATATTTTATTCTGGATATAATAATCATCAATAGCACTTATATATGAAATGTCAGGATCTTGATTTTAAAAATATGTATTTCAACTTACATTGAAATATCTATAAAGCTGATATAATAAACTTTCTGACCCAGAAATAAATGAAAGTATCATTATCAAAATAATTTCCATCATACACTTGACTTTATCCTTTGTATTTTGCGCCGTACACATCGTATTGCATAATGTGTCTTTTAATATGTGTCTCACAACATGTGTCTTGCAATATATATCATGCAAACTATATATTATTCATGTAGCAATATTTCTCAAGAAAAAAGGAAAACTAATATTAACACTATTTGTAATATAAATTAGTTGAACTCATAAATATTTTCAATAATATAGTTAACTATCTTAGTAAATTCATATTGGCTTTCAAGAGGTCTTGAGGTCTTAACGACAATTATAATAGCAATGAATTTTAAATTGATTGGATTCATTCTATCGGAAGCTCCATGCTGTTCCTCTTGTACGAAATAAAGAACAAATTGTTTTTGTTATTTTTGAAGTTGGTTTATTTAAATTGATTTTTTTGCTTTTATTTTCTGATTGCAACATCCCTAAGACTACACCATAATTACGATGTCTTTGTCTTTCATGTTGCGATTCTAAGATTTTGTCCATATTAAAAAAAATATGAAGACAAGAATATAAAATGAATCAGAAAATATTTATAAAGATAAAAAATGTTTCAACTTCAGGTATTCTAAAAGCTTAATAATTGAATATTATATAAAACAATACACAGATGATGCGAGAAAACTTTTTTAATAAAAACGACAAAACAGTATTAAACTCAAAATAGAATTTTTTTGCTTACTGAAAACATCATTCTCCTTACCTCATTTTTCGATTTCTAACTTCTTAAGATAATATCCTTAAAACGCCTAATTTTATACCGACTTTTAATAAAAATGAGTGCAATTCTGGAGTTATCGTGCATTCGAAAAAGTGAAAATTGAATATAATTGAGTAAGGCCTTTTTGAGCTAACGTGTTTATAAGAAAAAAGTCACCACCGACACACAGATTCAGAGCCAAACATACAGACATCTTAATAAATGGTCAATTTGGATTCTGGAGATCCCCAAACATATATTCTGTTCGAATTTTTGAGCGAGTACAATACTCTAAGGTCTACGAAACTACAAAGGAAACAATTTTTAAATCCCAATGACTTTGAATATAGAATGATAGCATTGGGTATTTTTTTTTACTTTTCACTTATATATTAATTTAAAAGAAATTACAACAGAAAAAACAAATATTGAAGAAGAAAATCTAATTATCTATTTTAAGTGAGAAAATCATAAAATATTGAAATCGATTTTTTTGGTGGAAAAAAGGAAAAATATTTCTTGCATTCTTTAAATTGAAAACAGATTGCGAAAAGATCATATCTATGGGCACAAGGCTGTACCGACTAAGTTGAGATATGAAATTTTTCCTTCTGATTTACCTAACCACTTACCCACATCTGTTAACATGAATTTTAAACTTTATTTTTTCAATATATTTCAGTAAAAACTAGGTATGCGGTTATGCTTTGTGGTGACATATATAATTTGGAACTAAATGTATATCGGATGAACGCCCGACTTTAGTGCAAATATTTAGAAAAACTTACTACGAGTTATAAAAGAATATATTCTGTCTTCATGTCTTGTATGTGAATTTATATTCTCTATATACAACCCTATAGATAAGAGTTTACATTATATAGAAAACTAGTTATATACAAAACCCAACTTTTCCTTTCATAGAAACCATCATTATTTCCTTCGTCCTTTAGAATTCAAATTTATATAGATAGTAACTTTTTCACCCACAAGTTTGAAATTACTGCAATACCAGTCTGTATTTAACCAGTAACATAATGAAAGACATATCATCAGATCTAGTCAAGTTGATGTACTGTGATAAAATTTAACGTAGTGCAGCGTTAAACAGTGTTAAAAGTTTTATTTAAATCAGAATATTTAATTAAAGTAAACTTGTTTCAAAACTAAAAGTTAAATATAATGAAGTGAAGAAGATTGTAAATGGACTAAAAATACAGTTTTAATAATAATTTATATGCGTAAATACATTCAAATTTATCTTTCGAATTATCATGAAAATAAAAATCGGTATAAAAAATCTATCATCAATGATATTATATAATAAAATCTGCAACCACAAATAGAATTATCGATAAATTGAACATGTTTTACTTAAGATTAACTAACTATAGTATATATAAAAAATAAATTTTCCAATACATAACATTAGAGGAACTTTTTTCCATCTTACCATCTTAATGATAAAATCCACAAGAAAAGAAAAAGTAGGTAGTTTATAAATAAAAAAATTAGTTTTACCACACACGTTATCGGCTTAGGAAAATCAAAAACGTTCAAAGAATATCAATTTAGAAAATTCGGCTAGATATATTCAAAAGAAAAATTTTTTTCTTTATCATATCATAAAAATGAGCTTTTTTCGTACGTGATTTCTTTTCAAAATAATATATGATATAGTTTCAGATCCATTTTTTATATGATGAACAATCAAATACCAAAAATAGAAGAAAAAATTTAACATTATCCTTTACTTGACTTGATATATTCAATTCAAATTTCAAGAAAAAAACAAAGATTTTACATAAAAAATAATAATTTTCTTTTTTTCTTTTTGCCTACGTGATCAGACAATTGAAGTGATTTGATTTCATTCAATATAAAACCACCAATATATAAATAATAATCGATAAACTTTTATCTAATCTTGTTGTATTATTTTCGTCTCTATATTTTATTACGTTCGTTTGATTGAATTAGAACTTTATACTAAAAGAGTTTTGGTATCAGATTTCGTATTAGGGAAATTCTTTTTTGTCGTATAATGTTATCAAAAATTTATTAGACAAGAAAATAAGAGGATAAACTACACGAATCTGTGTTTTTATTTAGTATTTATCCAATTCATTCGATATTTGTATACTCTTGAGACTGGAACGGAAATCATAATTATATCGTACGAAATCAAATATGCTATTTAATTGATTTTCATCTATAAATTATCTAAATTGCATATCTTTAGGCAAATGTTTATTTCGATTCCGTGCAATTCCGTAGAGGATTCTAATTAATGGAATATATGAAAAAGACAAACAAATACATATAGCTCTAATTACAGATTATATTTTAATTAAATATCAAAAAGGAAATATTGAAGTAATTCTCGTGTATTTTATAAGTAAATTTATTCATAGCGGCCAAACATAATCAAGCAAAAAATCTCTTAAATTTTTAAAGTAAATAATGTTAATAGAAATAAATATAAAAAACTAACTTTATTACTGCATGAAGGAGTATAACATTAATTTTTTAATAGTTGAATCTTTTCTACTTCTAATTGTACACTGTGAAGGAGGTTAAGTACCATCATATTTTATGGTTTTTATACCGTGAAATTATGGTTTTCCAACGATAAGCGAAAACATCTCGACGATTTCGAAATTTATTCTTATTTTATGCACCGACATTATGTAGTTGAAATAAATTCGGCTTTAAACGTTTTATGGCTCCTTGGGCTGTGTAGTTTTGAATGACTAGTTTGAGTTAACTAGTTAAGTTTTATAATACTCCTCTGTTCAAAAATAGGTTCATTAAAGTAAACGTGTACTTTATTTCTTATATTTGTTTTGGAAGTTAGATTTCTAATGATTGGTTTTATATACACATGATTCCCTTATTTCCTAGTGAGATCAATAATGTCTTTTTCCGTTTATTTAAAATACTTTCTTTCTGTAGAAAAGGAAATTGAAAAACAAAAAGACTATATTTTTTTTTTCTGAATGAAAATTTATTTAGAATTGCGATATTTACCTTTTTTTTGAAAAAGAAATTCAATATAAATTCATTTAAATAGGTTTATGTAGGATTTTCCATATTATAACGAGTTACATATTTAATTTTTAGAATATCATTTGTATTTCTTATGTTTTTTTTAATTTTAAATGGATTCGAAACAAATTGTAGGAATTTTAAATTTTACATGCTATTCTTTTGGAAGTCATACTTTTCAAGTAACATAAATAGAATTTAAATTTCGATTGAAAACATGTTAATTAATATTCAGTATTTTCATACAGACAAGAGTATAAAATAAGAAGAAAATAAATGTACAAACTTAATCTCATAAACTTCACTCGATTTTAATTACTATGCAATTGGAATAGAATTTCCAAAAACTCATTATTTATAACTGCTAAACGGAGAATAATTTTGCCACAAATATTTTTACATAAAAACTAACGATTAACTAAAGTAAATCTTTGAAAGACATAACTTAGAATTTAAATTTAACAATGAATAATAACGTTTTAACTTTTATTTAGTGTAATTTACTATTTTTTAAAACATGATAATGTTAAAATGATTTGAACATTTATTTTGCATGTTTGAGAATGAGAAAGTAATAAAACTTATTCGCATTCATTTAAAACTAATTATTTTAGTTTGCTCATTAAAGGCACAAAACCATTTCAGCATTATTAAAACAAATACAAAAAATTGTACGCGAACTACAAATAAAGTTCCGGGACCTAATCAATATCTCTCTAACTAGAGTCGTCATTTTTTTTAAAAACGAGCAGGAACAACAAGCATTTGTCCCATCAAGAGATGATGTGCTATTATAAAAGGTCCACCACCTATAGTTTGAAAAGATTTTTTTAATTACATATTTATATATCATTTACATGGTGCTCTACATCTCAAAGTTTGACTTTCAATAACTTAAAACTATGCCAAGTTAGATAAAAGTTGCATATATTGGACCAACTATATTACTACTACTAATATAAGAAATTATTTACAAATATGTGGAATATATTATATACTATCAAATCCAAATGATGAAATACCCTGTATGTTTAATATCATAACATAATCCATTCTAAACAAGCTTTTAAATAAATTTTACTGTCGAGAAAATAGTTTTGAAATGTATATTTTGTTGTGAAAGTAATAATATTTTAGCACATATGAGTTTATTATTTACATTTTAGTGATAATCTGGATATGGAAACATATTGCAGAAAAGTTACAAAGTTTCATCAGTAAAATATTATTCATTTTAAAAGGGAAGTCACTACAAAATGTAATTCTGTAAGTCAAAACAAAATATTGAAAAAAGTAGATGTAATAATATTGAAAAGAAAAATTTTATATTATATATTTTCATACAAAAATTTATAACTTCAATTCAATCTATTTTTATTAGTTTCTGTGAAAACAGTGATACTCTAACTAATCAATATATTATCTTTTCAGATCGAAAGAATATTTTTTCAAGATATTTTCATTACCCTTTTAGTATGAATAATTTAGAAAAAATCAATTTCTTTCATTTACTATCAAAATAGAATTAAATCTTTTGAAATTTGTGTTCAGACATGAATCTTAACCTTCGACATTACCTTTTATTTTCAACTATCTAATGCGACTTTCTTCAAATTTACCGAAATAGACGTTTCATTATCAGAATAGCTATAGAATTGGTTCGAAAGAAATATATATGTGAAAGGAATATATTCTAAAAGAATTCGCCTCACGTGTTAACATAACTTTTTGAATTTACCTCTAAACATTGTTTAATTTTCCAAATTTCTTTACTAATTTTGAATATAAATTTCCACTCATATATTAAAAAAGATCCATTCCGTTACTATAAATTTTCCTTTTACTATTTTATCTAATTTTAAAGTACTATATAGAATAAATTAAACAATTAAGAATATGTAAGATTAAGAACTTGATTTTGTAAAATCAAATAAAATGTACATAAATGTTAGTCCAAAAAATTATGAATTCTAATTCTACTAAAAAGGAATTCGAAGTAATTAAATTTACTCATTTAAAATGGAAATTTTCTCATCTCTGGAAATATAATAATTATTCCATTTTATAAATTCAAATTAAAATCTTTGTTTTTACTTTCGTTTTAATCATTGCATATTGTACAGAACATTAATCTTATGCCTTAAAGAAAAATTACTGATTTTCTGAATTTTCATTTTAAATAAATATATGAAAAGAAAATATATTATAACTCAAAGATATAGTCTAAATTATTTATTAAACAAATTATTCGACAGTGTATATTTTCATATGCTTTACAACATTTTTTAAAAAACATATTTTAACATATGTATAAAACCGTAAGGTAAACAAAGTCAAGAACGTACTCGTAGTATAATGTGAAAACCCAAACCAAATAATTTCTGAGCCACAAAGCGTCGATATATAATTTTCCAAGAAAATATATATTTTTAAAAAAAACTGATTTTGAAGAAAAATTATTTTTAAAAGAAATGTATTTTTATTCAAAATTTTATTTCTTTTTTAAGAAAATTTCATAGAAAATCTTGGAGTTCTTTTTAATCAGGCAGAAATTGAATTGAATAAAAATCGATTAAAATTTAATCTATATAAGCCTAAGTAGATTTAGTTTTTAATAAGAAAATGTATAAACTAGATGTCATCCAACAACATAAGGATATTTCGAAAAAAATGGAAACTGTATAAATTCAGTTTAATTGGTTTTAATTGTTGCACCTTAAGTGACCAATTTGGAAGGCTTTATATAAGTTTTCATTAAATAAAGTTCTTTGAATTAAATATCACAATATTATAAAGTTAAAGTTTGTTTAAGGATAGTTTATTGAATAAATAAAATTTACAGTACAAATTATTTAATATAATTTTCGCAGAGATCAAATCTTAAGCTTCAGATGTTGTAGTTTCATTTTATCAATAAACCCTTTTTGGAAAATTTAAATATATATTAAAAACAGAAGAATTTTATCATCATTTCAAGTGACAGACTTTTAAGAATTACTAATTTCTAAATTTGAAATTTTACGACCAAAATTTTATCCTTCTTTGCAATTATTCGCAAAAGGAAGAAAAAAAAACACACATTTTCAAGTAGTAAATGCTTCTATAAAATTTTCCCAACAAATTCTTAGACTCGTAGAGATAAGTAAATTCGCGTACACTGAGCCAAAAAAGTTAATGAATTTACAATTTTCACATACCAAATCAATAATTTTACATATTATTTTGGGATCAATAACTCGATTTATTGATGTCATAATCCTTTTTTTCGAATAATAAGCTAATTATTATTTTTATAAATTAGTTATCAATTATTTTTATTTAACACTAGCTGACCCGACAGGCGTTGTCCTGTCCAAATTTCAATAAAATTGTTTGTGATCGTTTTGTAGATTTATAAAAAGCTATTGGAAATGTGTAAACGAAGTAAAAATGAGAAAAAAACGTATTTCTGCTACAAAAATCCCATTGAAGAAAAGCACTTTCAGTTTTTACCGAATTTTCCAATTTTTCTTTCCGTCAGAACTTTATTCAGACTACTACGAACATTTTAACAGAAAAATGAGCTAAATCCGTTCAGCCGTTCTCAAGTGATGCGCTTACCAACGAACAGCATTTAATTTTTATTTATATAGAAGATAGAAGATTATTGAGCTTATACCTTTTTGAAGTTTCTCAATAAATGTCTAACATGAAGATTGCAACCACAATCGCCTTTTCAATAACTTTCCTATTAAAAAAGTTGTTATATTTCATATATTTTTCAAATATTAAATTTTTAAGACGATATTAATAATATTTCCGTCTCAATGAATAGTTATTAATTTTGAAGAAATAACTGTAAATATACTTATTGAGGAAATAATCTTTATTTTAAACATAAATTTTGTTATGAATTCAATAAAATTTTCAGATTTCTCCGCCTTCTCCCTGATTTTCAGGTTTAATAATTACGATTTATTGGCTTTCAAATATACATATTTTTTTCTAAGTGTAACGAACATATAAAAATTTCATCCATTTTTCGTTTTTAGCCCATCTTTAATAGCACTTTTGGAATTATTTTTACTAGCTTCACATAAAATAAACTTCGAAATCTTTTCTTTCAGAAATTTTTTGATGATGTGAACTTTTTAATGTGGTGCCAAAATTATCTTCTTCATTTCTACAAAGATATATTTATGAATATATATAGTATAAAAGCTTCTAGAGTAATATTATTCTACCAAAAAAAAGGGAAAGACCTTTTCTATATAGACAAAAGTATGGATGTATCGAAATTTGTAATATTTTATAGTCCAAACGCTTCATATATTCGAGAATCTAAACATGTTTTTATCACAAAAAAAAAACTTCTTCCATATATATGATTAAATATGGTATGAGAATTTGTCTCCATTAATAGTAAAAAAAAAGTTTCTTTTAGGGAATTATGTATATTTTCGTTATATGCGTAGTAAGATATTGTAGAACGGATTTTCCATCCACTCTGACTAGCTTTATAACACATAAGTGAAAATATATCCTACCTGGCTGATAAGTTATAAAACTTACCTGGGGGTTGTAAGGTAAATTTTTCTAGTCTATACAAAACTTTGTCGTCTGTCAAATTATTGGAAGTTAAGATGAAAAACAGCCAGTTTTCCTTTTATTTTCGAGCGAATTGAACAGGTGGTTGGAGAAATTCTTATCAAGAGTTTGTTTTCATTTCGCAGAATGTTATTTTCCAAAAGGAAAAGCTTATTTATATTAATTTTATTTTTTTCCCAAAAGAAAAAAGCTTTTCATATTCGATCGGAATATAATGTTTGAGCAAAAGGTAAATAACGAAATGATATACGAAATTATATCAGGTTGGTTTTTGTTTTTGTTTTTGTACTTTATCAAAATATCTTATCACATGCAAACTGAAAAGACGCAATAAAACCAATTTGTTTGCTATTACGATCAAAAAGAAAAATAAAGAAAATTGTTTTCAATTTTTCTTCAAAATTATTTATAAGAAATCAATATTGTTTTGGTTAGAATATTTTGCTAAAAAGAAAAAAAATATAAGAAAATAAATAAGAATACTTTAAAATAATATTAATTTAATGTAGATAATAAAAATAAGGAATTTACAAAGAAAAAACAGTAAGAAATTTCCCTAAAAAACCATATTGGAATTTTTATACATAAATATTGGATTTATAAAAATTTGAGCAAAGTTCAGATTATTCCCAGATGATTACAAAGCTATATTCGAAGGAATTTAAATGAAATTTAGTAGGTGGATTAATACGTTATATACTATGTAAAACGTTGTAACCATATATACATGGAGAAAATAGAAAACAGATTGAATAATTGGTTGTTGACGAGCTTTGGTGAAGTCCCAGCAAACTCTGAAAAATGATATGGATGAGGGCAGCACCCAAGTGCAAAACACCTAATAAATTCTTTCGAAAAGCGTAGTTAATGGGCAAATCGAGTTGGGTCGATGTTCTAGTTAATTTATCTGAAAGGTGAGAATGGCGAACGGAGCAGGGTACATTCTGTTAATTGCGTTTTTTTAAATAGTTGTATTAATTCCAGTACCAAAGTGGTGAGAGATAGAACTTTTGCTGAACATTGTAATCTTGTGCCTACAAAAGGCATCATAATAAAACATCGGTCCTCAAATAATATCCAAATCTTTGATAAATAGTTGCCCATCATTATATATAATTTTTCCAATTTAAATTAATACGAAACATTTTCAACACCAATTTATTTCCCTTATATAGTATACTCATATATATATATATGTTCCCAATTTGTAACTTTTTTTTATAGCCAACCTCAAAAAATACTTTGTAAGCAATACTTAAGATATTCTTAGGAAGTTAACTTTTAAATTCTTCTGTATTATATTTCTGACTTGTGATTCATTATTTCAAGCACGTAGAAATTGTTCTATACCTAATATTATTTCATAGACAAAAAATTCATGGCAGTAAAATGCTGATACTTTGCTTTACACAAAATAATGATATCCATGTTGTTGTAGGAAAATGATATTTTCCTTCACTTTAGTGACAAAGTCTCATCTTTGTTTTTTTGGATACATTTCTTTTGGAACCATAAACAGTGTTGACAATGTCACTACAATTTTAAATGTGAAATAGTATATATTATTACTTATGTAAACAAATGTAATAATATTTGAGGGAATTTTTCCTTACTTATTGCATACTGTTTATTTCGTATTATATACAAATTCTAACACAAAATAGTACTTACTATTAAAATAGAATTCTTTTTTTGGCTAAATTTTTATTCTAATCAAAATAGAAAATATTAAAAAAAATGTACCACAATTAATTATGAAAGGCTAAACACAAAACCCAAAGCAATATGAATCCTTTTGTATTGGGTATGGGAATTACAATAAAAGCCATCGTTTTTCATATTGGAAAATCAACTTTTTTTTATTCTGCCCGTTTTTCTTGCACAGTTTTCTTCTTCACCCCAAATTGTTTAATTTTTGTTGGTAACTATCACCGGTAACAAATTCATTATGTTTCAACAGCTCCATAGCACACCACTCTTGACTACAGCCCGTCTAGGGCGTTATTTATCTTTCAAATCAAAATCTTTATCCTTGAATCGTCTGAAATTTAAACTCTAAACCTAACTCTACAAGTGGTATCAGATAGAGTACGTTCAACATAACCAAAAAAATAATTTTCAGCACCACTCTTTATCAAATTGAAGCAAAAACAGTGCCGCGAATGCTGTTCTAGTGGCACAAAAGTCGAAATTTTCAATTAAATAAAAAAACCTGTGCTGTTCAGATTTCATATAAATACCATATATACTAAATATAATATTGAAACCTATTGACAGTACTTTAAATAAAATGTGCTGCCCTTTTAACTTATACACAAGAACTACTACTTACGACATCTATAAGAAAATGGCGACTCTTAATTCCCTAACTCAATATACAGTATAAAATAAAAAATTAGTTATCATTCATTTTGAGTGGCTGTATCATCAACACACTAATTATTTCAACTGTCACCGTACTCTATCCGTACCATATCCTACCAAATGTTTGTTTCTTTATATTTTTATTTCAAGAAATTCTTTTTCCTGTTGACTTTTTTTTAATTACAAACCTTCCAGCTAATGTTCGGCTCAAAATCCTCAACATTATTTAGTTTATCTTCAACATTTAATTTGGCTACCTTTTATATTAAAAGAATTTCTTAAGGCATTTCTTAACGTATTCCCGTATCTCACAGAAACAATTCAAAGAAGGCAATAACTATACATTCTTTTTTATTTTCTATTTCTAAATTATTGCAATGTTGGATAATTAGTATATTTATATGAAACTTATCTTTTTAGGTACAATTTGTACCAGAAGAAGGTCTGCATTTCTAGAAAAATTGAAATTAGTACAAAAAAGTTTAAACACACTTAATTGTTAAATTAATTCAATTATCTTTTAAACATCATTTTAAGGCACTCCTTAAATATAGTACTCTTATAATTCTTTTGAATTAACTATTTATTTAACTGGAAAAATTAAGCAGAACACATTCTTTTAAAACATATATATTTAGATAAATCCTTGCTATAACTTTTACACATACATATTTGGAATATATACTTTTGAATTGATAGAAGCCAAATAACAGAAATTCTTCCATGTACAATATCTAGAAAATGGTATGTCTAAAAATAACAATTGTATATTGTCTTTAGACCCTTCAGTCCTCTTCATCCCAAAACTTATATTAAAGCTGTGATAATATTTTTCTTTAACCCCAATGAAGAAGAATGAAAATATACTATGAAAGTATATTACGCCGAAAAAAGGATATAGTATTGCCTCTGGGTTTTAATTCAGATACGAAAAAAATATCTAAATTAGACGCCTTGAATAAACATAAACCGATTAAAAGACTTATTTTGTAATTAAAATAATTTTTCACTAACACAATAAAAATCCTAAAAAGGGGCTAATTTTTGAAGTTAATCTTGAATTTTTGTCTCCATTAAATATTAAAGGAATTACGAAAGGATATAATAAGAAGAAAAAACATCAGTTAAAAAATATCTTGTCCTTTTATTTGTTTTTCTCGTAATCTTTTAAAGTTGAATAATCAAGTTTTCTGCTTTAATAGTAATTTTTATTTTTCTGAATTTATTAACTTTCTAAAACAATTTCAAAGTTCATTTGAAATTCAACATATTTTCAAATTCATAAAACTTTCACGATAAGTAAATATAAATACTTCTTAAATTGGAATTTTTGTTTTAAAATTCTTTTAATTAAAAAATTGAATTAAAATAATATATTAAAAGAACACCATGCAGAAACTTCAAGTCTTACTTTTGTTCCTCAAACTGAGTTCCGTGATATAACTTAAGGGTTCCGTAAAAGTGTTGAGCTTTTTAAAGTTCTGAAATTTTTTGATTTAATGTGGAATTTCAATAAGAAAAATCATATTCCTACTTAAATTTCTAGCAAATACATCATAGAAATGTGCGAATACTAACTAACAGTTACAAGAGAAAGATATTCCAATCATCCGGATTTTAATTATTAATTTATTATTATTAATACAAAGGAAATAAACTTAAAATCCCCCAGAAACAGGATTCAGAATTGGCTTTAAAGTGGAAAATTAGAAGCTAGAACAAAAGAACAAGATTCCAGCTCATCTGAAGTCTCAACCAATCTATGATTTCAACCAACACCGATGATCTTCCTGGAGAAGAAAATAAATCAGGAGTAGCAAGCCGCAAAAGAAGAAGATATGATGAAGATTTTTTCAATTTTCGTTCTACATGGACGGGTGATGAAAATTAGCTAAATGGGTTATATGAAATGTGCAGACGAGTAGTACCATAATAGTAACTTTAAATTCTGCAAAGTTAAAACGTTATTTTAAAACTAAATACCACTGTTCTAGTCGATAATCCCAAATATCTCGTCTTCATAAATTTTTCTTTGATTTTAGAAACCTCTGAGTAGATTTTGTTGAAATTCGGCATCAGGTCGGTAATGACTACATCTAGCATACTTATATAATATCACAAAAAGAAACTTGTCTCTCTTGCTAAGATATATACAGCACCAAATCGAGTTAGCTTATGATCAATTTACATTTAAATTAAAAAAAAATAGTCCATTCCCAATTATCAACTTTATATATATAGTACCCAATAAAATATAGAATGGCATCAAATTCGTACCCAAAAATGGTAAAAATACGTTCAATAAATTGAATAATATGTTCTTATATCGATTAGATTTTTAATTTAGATTTTATTGAAACTGAATTTAAAGCCAAAAAGAAAAGCTTTTAAAAATACAATAAAAATAGAACTGCAATGCAAATCATTGTTGACAGAACTTTACAATAGGAGAGTATTGTATTATATTAACACAATTCGTTGATCGACTACTGTACTACAAGTTTTAATGTGTTTTATGTCCATTTCATATATTCATTGTTATTTAATCTCATTCCATGCAAAATCAAATTTAAAATTCTTATCAATCTATTGAATTTTTTTGTTTTATTCCTTTTAAAACTCAATTCATACCAATATGAGAATCTTTCTGTCTACATTGTTATCGTGGAGAATACACCATTGTCTACTGAAATCCCGGTTTTCTTCCCAATATATCCGGAAAAAAGAGAAAAAAACCACTACAAGAAGCTTTCATTTCCATCCATATATACTATATAGTAGCTTTATTCGATTTTCCTCACTCTTCTTGTTACATTTTATAAACTGAAACTTTTTGCCGCACGAGGAGACAATGTCCTTGGATTCATACAACTTTTTTCCCTATGTTACCATAATAAAAGTCAACCAAATGCGCACAGTTGAATTGTTTCAGGACATTTTTATATAGAATGATATATAGATGGTGATGTCTTCAATTGTAAACGTTATAATAAAATATATTCTATTGGGGCTAAAGTTGAAAAGAGACGATTGGGATATGATTGCGCGCTTCCTGCAAAAATGTACATGGCCTGTGGGCAAGAAAAAGAAAAAGAAATATTATATTCTTGTATTTTTGGAATGAATTAGGAAAAATGTTGATAGAAGGAATTATTAAAAAGATGTACCCGTGGCATGATAACAAACCCAATGACAGAGATTTAGATTTAGGTTAAAGATCCTAACATCCGAAGAGGCAACTTCCATTCTCATTCTATTCAAAGAATAATCATCATCTTCTTATTTTTGGATAAATTGAATTCCTTGTTGACATTTTTAATATTTTGTTCGTATTTATTTTTAACTTTTATGTATTTTTTTTTTCTTTTGGGACAGAAAAGTCTTAAGATTCAACTTTTTATTTCATCAAAAGTAAACGATTTAGCAAAAGAAATAAATTATAAATTTGTAATAATTTAGAATTAATCTCTTTTATTTGATTTCTTTTTTTTTATCGTATTTGAATAAATATTTAACGATGTTCTGGAAATTATGGAAATTTGATTTCATTTGATTTCATTTTAAAATAAAATGAAAATTTTGTTTCAAAAAGGTTCTCATATAAAATATTATTTAAAATTGGAATCGATTCTACATCCAAAGTTATTCCGAGATATTTTACGTTCTTAGACTATGATAAGTTGGGAGTATGTATTGAAATCGTGCAAAAATTAGAGAACAAAAGTACACGTTTTGAGGTCCTCGGGATCCAAATTGACTATTTTCCCAAAATGTTTACATGTGTGGCTATGTCTGCAAGGTTGTGTGTCTGTACTCGCTTTTTACGAGTATTATAAACACGGTAACCCGATAAGGCCTTACTGAATTTTATTAAGATTTGGTTGAAAGATAGACTGTATATAAGATTAACTAATTAGATTAGTGGGATGATAAGTTGAGAACTACATTACTAAATGCAACAACACATGCATACACCTGATTTAAAAGGAAGAAATAATTAGATAATTATCGGAAGTATTAAACCAGAAGCGCTTAATTTCGGGCCAAAATATGGCTGTGTCCTAACCGCAAGTCTCATAATGGAATTTACTGCACAAGACGGATAGTATTACAGGAAGAATTCTCAGTGGAAATGCGAAAACGAAAGTGCATTATTTTATCCTCGGGTGGTCACTTTTTTAATACATGATAACTCCAGAATGGCTCACTGAATTTTTTTCAAATTTGATACAAATTTAGATTCGATATTGCCTGAACATGTTTGGTTGTTTTCTATACCAGATATTGTTGAGTTCAAATTAGGAATATTGCATACTAAACATCATCAACACAAAATTTGTAAAGTTTTATAATATGTTCTGAAATGGCAGGTGAAAGTAGAGCTTTAGAAATCATTGGATATTTTCATTTTATTGTTTATATAATAAGCCCAAGTACTTTCACAAGTCTAATCTGTTTGTTAGGAAATAAATTATAAAACCAAAGATTTTTCATCAAGAATATTAATAATACTTTTATTTTTTCGGTATACTTTTAAATATATTTTCCAAACATTTAGAAAGAAATTAAATTAAATTTACTAAAGTATTTACTAAAGTGTCCTCCAATGAGATATACACAAATTATTTATCTGCATTTATTTCCGCCCCTAAGGCACGAAAACATATTAACTTTCATAAATCCTAAAACAAACAAAAAAAATAGATAATTAATATACATGTTCGTTTAAATAAATTTTAGAATTACTAACTTTCTCCTTGATTACAATTTTTAAGTTTCATTTCACATATATTGGTGAAGACATCATAACAACGTTGATTGTAGGCACAAACAATTCCAGACGGATCTGTACATGGTTTTCCACAATAATCATATTGTGCACTAGTCACTGAGACTAGGACTAAAATAATAAAAATAAAATTTAGTGAATATAATATTAAAATATAAACAAATATATTAATTACCAATTGCAGCAAATAAAATTGTTAATCCTTTCATGTTCGTTGCTTGAAAGATACTTGTTAATAATTTGTGTTCACATTTTGTATTTATAAGCAATTTCAAGTTTGTTTCAATTTCCAACAAGATAAGAAAGACAGCGCATAATTATTAAACTGTTTAATCTTTATACAAATTTCTTAAGAATTTTTCTTTTTTCTTTGACGCAATTAAAAAATTAATGTAAACAGTAACAGATAAGTGACTGAATATCAATTAATTTCGGGGAAGTACATTGTACACACAGCATGCAGTCGAGGGAAGTACAAAATAATTAGAGATAGTTCAATGAATGCTCAATTTTAGTATTGGAAAAATGGGTGAATCATCTTTTCGGTAATAATTCCCAATTTTATAAAAAAAATGTATGTGGAATAAGTAAGTATTCATTTAAGAGTTCAATTTACTTATGATTATGAAACTAGAACAAATTTTATTTCGCGAGGTTTGAAAATGCGTCCATAGCAACATTACTTTGTAGAAAATACAGCGAAATTAATATTATACAATATTTATTCAAATGTGAAAAGCCGTTTATTGATAATTTAATAGGAACTAATATGTTACATTTACTTAGGTAATAAAATTAAGTCTGCGAATGCGTTTTTACTATTTTACATTAGATGACGTAAGTCATACTATATGTAATACGTATGAACCGGCATATAAAAGGTCTTATGACAACCTTCAAAGCATACTATATAACATTTGGTCAAAATGTAAACAATATTATGTTCAGTCGATTGAAAATGGAAGATTACATACCAAATAAACAGCATTTGCCGGAAGTTTTACTTTATTGCTTCAAAGACTAAAGAGGAAGAGATTCTCGCATCGTTACTGGATATAAAAACTGGATCTATTTCGAACATCCTAACTTTAGAAAAGCAAAAGTAAAGCGTGGTCAACCAATCCCGCCAACACTCAAATGAAACATTCATTCAGATAGGATTATGATCTGCATGTGGTGGGATCAGAAAGGTGTGAACTATTATGGCGTTGTCTACCGCCAACAACTAATGCGTTTGAAGAAAGCTATAGAGGAAGGAAAGGAGCAGAATGGTTGAATGAATACAACAAATTATTTTTTCCATGTTACGATCACATACCAAATGTTGCTCAACCTGTTAAAAATTATTTAAAACGACAGGACTGGAAGTGTTACCCCACCGTATTCACCAGACAAAACTCCTTCAGATTACTATTTATTCCGGGTCAGCCATCAGCATTTTCGGAGTAGCACTTCCATTCTTATGGAAATATCAAAAAATGGGTATAGGATTGGATTATTGGATTGCTTCAAAGACCCAGATTTCTTCAGACAGGGAATCCGAAAATTACATGAAAGATGGGCGAAAGTTGTAGCTTCACATGGAGCATACTATGAACTAAATCAAAATATTATGTAGTTGTTAAATAAACGTGTACTTTTACCAAAAAATCGTAAAAACTCATTCGCACACCTAATAAGTAGGCATTGAACCTGTTTCTATTTCAAGATCATAAGTCTAGCATACTAAAGAAATGTTTTATCAACGACCATACTCAATCAAAGATTAACATCCGTAATTTTTTATATAAGTCCTCACTATCAAAATATCGATGGTTTAATTTAAAGCATAGCTCTGCAACACATAGGAACTTCTCAGCCTTCTATGGATAAGTGCAGGTTAAAATATCAAAAAAAAAAAAACAATATGTTTTATTCATATTCACGTGTTTACCACCAACTCTAAGCATATTTTTCTCGTGGAGGCATTGAAAAATAGTACAATTAGCGCAATAACGCGGCACACCAGTTGCAGAGCTCTGGTTTATGTGTAAAAGTCATTAACTGCATACACTTTTTAATGACTTTTTAACAGTTGATAAACACTTTGTTTTTCATTATTTACTATAATTTATTGTCTATAACAACAATTTTTGGACAGTAATTATTGCTCATGTGTTGTGAAATCTAGTTAAATGAATCTGGTTTTCAACTGAAATATATGTTTGGAAACCTGCTGAATCCAAATTAACCGGATTAGCGATAATGTATTTATACTGTGTGTCGTTCTTTCTTTTTCAACTTGAGAAAGACTTACCTAAGCTACTTAAAATTTAGTGAACATAATATATCTTTATAATAAGGGAATAAAACGATTAGATAAATCACTGATTATATGGGCAAGTTTAGTCAATGATTAAATTTTGAGCAAAAATGCTAAACCATTAAGTGGATTAATTCGAGAATTTAGGGATGCTTCAGGCGACTGACATGGGAAGTCTAATGAAGTTTTGTAGGAAAATTAAATGCTTTGAAGAGGAATAGGTTTTCTAACAGGGTAACTCCTGGTCTCGTAGGGATCACAATGGGCCCATTAGGGTGCCTGGTGTTGTACGTAGTACCCCTACTCTACCTACCTACCTAAGTGGATTAATTTATTATCATTTTTCAATTAAATTTTACAAAACTCTTCGATTAACGTTTACTCCAATATATATATTTATTGTTTTTTTCAAGCATAATACATATTACATTCATATCATATCCATTTATCTGCATTTATTTGGTGATGTAAGACACCCAAACATATCGACTTTCATAAATCCTAGAAAAAAAAATGTTACTCAAAAAGGGCGTTCTTAATCAATTAAAACTTAAAATAACTTACTTTCGTCTTCATTACAATTTTTAAGTTTCATTTCACATAAATTAATGAAGACATTATAACAACGTTGATTGTAGGCACAAATCATTCCAGGAGGATCATTACATGGCTTACCACAATAATCATATCCTGGAATAAGAGCGCTAGTAACTGTCGCTAGAACTGAAATAAAAAAAAAATTTATTTACTATAATATAAAGTTAAGATATAAAAAAGTCCATACCGATTAAAGCAAAAACAAATCTTAAACTTTTCATATTTGCAGTTTGAATTTAACTCCCTGATTTTTTAGTTTCATATATGGGTTTTATTTATATAGCGATCGGAATTATTGGACTACGCGACTTTAGTCATAGATTTTTGTCAGGTAAATATAATTTATCTTATCTTCATAAACATTTCTTCTGATAAATAAATCTGAAATAAACAATAGCAAATGAATGAATGTTACTTGTTTATTTTTGTAAGTAGTACACTTTGGGGGAAGAACATTATTTAGACAATGCTCAATTAATATTAATATAAAATTTTCAGAAATGCGATAGATAAGAAAACTGTTTATAGAAATATTTATGTATTATCACGATGAAACGAAAAGAAAGTAATTAAATTTCTTGAAAATTATAAACACTTTATAATAAATGAAATCATTTCAAAACAAAAAAAAGTTCACGGAAGTTCTTTATCTATTTGGTAGTAGAAAGTTCTATAAATTCTGTATACTTAAATTAATTATATTTCAACAACTGACCATAGTTTGAAACTGTTTCTTTTGGATGGTCATGCCAAATTGCATCCCTAGAACAAATCTTTAAGGATACCTTATTTTCGGAGTGTGAAAAATGATAGAAAACGGAAGATATACACCTGTAATCAATAAATTGGGTCGTTTATTTTGAAAATGAGGCAAATCCTTATTTGAAAGAATTGAGTTAAGCTTGTCATCGTTGAAAATCTATATAGTACTTTCTTAACAATTTAATTTTAATTTATATATATATCAAAAGCATCCAATTTGTATTGGAATCGTTTAACAAAATTGATTATAACTTGAAAACAAAAAAAATGGACTAATATAAGTTAGTAATCATAAAATACTGGAAACTAATTCTTCTTTTTTTTGCCAAAGTTTAAATTTTAACCAACAACCTTTTCAGGCTATCAAACACTATCAAACACTATCAAACTTTTCATCAGTCTGTGGCACGGCAAACTATTGTAGATTGGATGAAAATTTTCACCGTGTGTATAGAAAATTTAACGGAAGACTTTAGAAAAGTGCTGGCATGATGGAATTACAATTAAAAGTTTGATCGTGTTTAGTGACTTTAAGACAATTGATATAATTTCTCAAAAATATTCATACATCTTTAATACAATATTCCCAATAAAACATTTTTATTTACATACCTCTGTGTCGAAATTCAAGTTTTTCTAATCTGTTACTTAACAGAATGTTATTAAGAGAATATTGTACACAAAAATGTTAACGCCTACAAATATGCATTAATTAAAATATCTTAAAACATATTCAATATTTCGAAAGGTTCTTTCTTCTCTTCATCATATCCCATAAATATGGAAATTGACATCATTAATTATAAATTCTTCATTAACTTTTTATTTGCCTTTTTTGTGTTAGTAAAATAAAAAAACCACTTTGAACTTGTTTTTTGTCCCGAAAGTCCATCAAAAACAAATTTTTATAGAAATACCTATTTTTCTAATTTATAGTGTGAAAGATAAAATAAATAAAAAATTTCACAAAGTTTTATCTTTTTCAATAGTCACTATTTTAAACTAATTTCATAAATATTTACTTTTAATGAAAACTGGCTCCAGTCTCGAAAATGACAAAAAAATGCCTGAAACCGGATGAAGCATGCTAATTAATATAAAATAAAATCACTATTTTCAGGTGAGTAATTAATAGAAAAAAAAGAAGACAGTAATTCTAAAAATCTTAAAAATACAATAGAGAACATTTTTTTTTATTTTCAAATAATTTTGGACTTTGATAAAAATTATAACTAAAAAAATTAACGAGTAAATAATAAATAATAAAATACTAATTAAGAGAAACATTCTTTAGTGACATGAAAACACTTTTTTTTTCTTTTCTTAAAGAACCAATCAAGAATTCGGGCTTTCACAAATTCTTTGGCGACTTTATTTCGGACATCAAAGTATCTTTTTTTTGTTAGTCAAAAGAATGTATTAATTAGATTAAAAAATGATCTAATTTGGTTTTTGATTAAAATTTAGAATATATAAAAAGATACTAATTCTTGATTTGTAATAAAATATTTTTAAAAAAAAAACAAACTTTTTAATAGAGTCTAAAAATATGTGATTTTTTGGAAATTCCACATTTTGAAATTTTATGATTTTTTATTTTTTTTTTTGTAGATTTGAACGTCTCAAAAGTTATGTATTTTGATATCATCAAAATGGAGCGTTTTTTGACCTTGCACTTGAAGAATACCAGAATGAGATTTTCTTCGAAAAGGTGCAGCCTATAAAATAGTGTTTAATGATTTTAATATGACAAAACAAAAAAGAAACAAACTAATACCAATGAGGATCGAATGAGAATGATCGACTGATCAATTGATGAACTTTAAGTTCAAAATTCTTAAACGATTTCTGTTTTTAATGAAATCATTTCTACTTTTTATGGTTTTTTAAATATTTTTTATCATTATAAGTTATTTTTTTTTTTTGGGAATGTTCAGGATTATGGAGGTGGCGTCAGTTCGTAGACTATTTCACAAAACAAATATTTAATAATATATTTTATTTTGTGGGTGTAATATGATCAAGATACTATTTTTAAAAATCATATTTTAAAATATGGTCATATATAGTTAATATCAAAATTTCATTGAACTTTCATTCAACTTTTTTTTTTAATATAGTTATAGAAATTATTCGTAATTATTAATCATAATTTTGTAATAATTTTTGTTGAACTCATGAAGCCCCCAATAAAAACATCCATATGGAGATAAAGCGAAAGGTTGGACTTACAAATCGGTATTATTTTAGTTATTATTATTATAAAACATGCAGACTTTCTCTATCTGGTTTATATATTTTAAAAATATACGATGAAGAAGTCTCACGTGCATTCAAGGAAGAGATTTTTCATAAAATAATGATGTGCTAAAATATGTAAAAAGATATTCCAAAACACTCTACTATATTACCATTTAAAAGACGTGCAAGATAGTTCTATTTTCAGTCAAATCAATTTCTAGATGTTTACCTCTTTGCATACTCCAACCCTTTTCACCTATTTTAGCTTCTTATTAGAAATATAACGTTGTCTGAACGGTTATATGGCGTACAGAAATCGCTAACTAATCCAATTGGATGAATGAAATCGAACATATTAAATACAACTCAATAAAACAAAAAGGTAGACCGGAAAGTTCGCTCATTCTGTGGCAGATAAATGTTAGGTAATCCTGGAAAAATCCACTCAGCCGATTTGTTTTTTGGCGCCATTTAATGGTGATGATAATTTTTCGAAATACTTAATTTCGTTTTAAAAATTGTTTATTAAGCATTTCTTCAAGGTTTCAATTTTGTATAAAATAATTTGTTTAATTTATTTTAATAAAATTTTTAAGAATTAATCATATTTTTTAAAAGAAAACAATTATCAAGGTTTTTTGGAAAAAAACTGAATGAATAAGAAATCAAATTAAAAAAAAAGAATTAATTTGGAAAATTTTTTTTACTATCAAAATAATAAAAATAAGTTAAAAGGGAAAACTTGAACAATATAATTGCGTAAAACGGCTTAAAATCTAGTTTTTTATTTTTAATGTTTAATTTTTACTAAATTAAAAAAAAGAAAAAAAACGAATAAAAACTAAATTTTCCATAAAAACATTAAAATAAAGCTTTTTCATATAAAACATGAAAGATATTTTTATCCCAAACGTATATTTTTATAGGTATTTCATGTTTTACTAGTTTCCTACACAAAATAAAAAAATATAAAGGGTCTGTTTTTGTTTACCTTTGAAAAGTTTCTATTAAATAATGTTCATTATAAGGTCCTTGTAAAATCAAAAAAGGATACATTTTATGATACACAAAAGACACAAAACCCTGCCTGATATGTGACAAGTTTATAAAGAAACTATTTCATTTTATATAAAACTATGAGTATTTTTAGAACAAAATATAGAACGTGTTTTACATAATAAAATATGTATATATATAAGATAAAATATATTTCATATAATTAAAATTTAGAAATAGACGGGGCTAAAGAGAGGAAGTTGTTTTACGTTTATTTAAATATCTAAGATTCATTCCCTACGACACAACTCATGACTATTAATTTCGATAATATTTGACAAGGTTACTCTATGAAATCACTATACTATAGTCTAGGTTGAACCTTTGTCCGATGTTTAGTTATTATACAACAACATAGATGATAAGTGATTGAAGATGATTTCGGTAATAGGAAAGCTCTTCGCTCAGAACTCATGAACTACAGGGTATTAAGATGAAAAAGAAATTTCAGAATCAAAATGCGAAAAGCATACATTTTTTTGAATAATAATGTAAACCTTAAGAAAATTTAAGAATAATAAAACTACCTGTAATCTGGCTTTCAAACTCGCAATTAGTTCATACTAGAAATGACTCTTTTATTCTCATCAAATAGTACCAAAACTATTTCCTTCCCACCCAATATAAAAAAAAATGTGTAAATTTCATACAAAAAAAAAGAAGCACCTAATAGCAACTTTAATAATTAAATTTTTGTACATTTATGTACGTCCAGGCAAAGGTAAAAATTGATTATAAGTAACAATGTCCCTAATTAAAGCTGCAGAAGATATAATACAAATCATTCAAGCAGGCATTATTTTTCCTAATCCAGACCAACGTGCACGCATCATGCCGGCCAAAACTAAAAATGTTCCGAATTGTAATAATGGCTTTGGGGGTTTTTGGGAATTTAAATGTGCATCATACCTAAAATAGCTCCAAATGCCAAATCAGCTCCGAGTGATGGAATCGAACCTGCTTTCTCATAACCCATTATACCACCAGCAGCAACTATAGCTGCATAAATATATTAAAAATATCAGTCGGAATTGTGAATTTATTTATTTTAATAAATAAAAATTAAAAATTGACAGATAAAGTTTCGAAAAACGACGATATTTTGAACAAGGTCTGACTTACTTACTTACTCAAACTGTGTTTCAAAGAACATGAACAGATTGTGATTGTTCTTTGAAAAGAACAGTGATTTTTATCAGTCCTTTGTCAAAGTCTGTGATTTTTCTTAAAACGTTAGTTTTTTTAATTAAACCTACTCTTCGAATTTATGTTCGCTGTATGAAAATGCTGCGATTTTAGACAAAATCTGTAGTCCATACCACTGGAAAAAGTTGCATATGCATAATTTTGATAATAACTATTGTAAAAATAATATAATATCATTTCTAAACCAATATAACCGAAAATATTTTAAATAACATAAATTAAATTAATAAGAAGAATTTGTATGCAATTAAAATAATATTATAATAAAATAACAATTCGAAAAAGCTATAGCCAAAACGTTCAGACGTCATTTATACCGCTCAGAAACTCGTCTAGGCTATATCTGATTTTCATAATAATATTCAAGAAATATAAGTCAGACAGTTATGATTATAATTATCATAATTTTTGTTACTTTTGTTTCGATTAGAAGACACGTCTTTTTCTTCGTCTAAATTAGGCAATTTAATTAATTAATTCAAATAAAGAATGACACAAATTTTTCTTTAATAATTTGAATAACAAAAAATTAATAAAAATGATAATAATAATAAAAAAGAATACAAAAATTTATTTTTAATAAATTTTAATTCTTTTTCTTTCATTTTTGATAAACTAATAATTTTTACAGAGTGTTACAAAATGATATTTAATTGAAAACTTAATGTTTAAATAGTTCTACTATCATTCGGCACTGAAATTCTATTAACTTTAGACTTTATATTTGGAATTTTGGAAGTTTTAGAAATAATAGTTCTGGAATAATTAAGCTTATAGAAAATTTTGACGGGAATATACAAGAAGAATCTAATGTAAATCCGTCAAGCCAAAAAAAAAACGAGATATTTATGCAACCACATTCATTTATAATTTATTAATATTAGAGGTAATTACAAAAAATTCATTAATTTTTTTATTAATTAAGTGGTATAAGTCAAAATTTGTCTTTAAAATTCGGGGAAAGACATTTTTTCAAACCACAAAAGAACTACTCGTGAAATTCTTAAATTTGTGGTTGGCAATTTGCGTTTTAAGCTTTTCAGTCATTTTTATAATCATTCTATTAGAATACACTATTTCATGCAAGTAAGATTAACATTAAATTTTTGGATTCCATTTTTTATAGATATATATTAAAGGCATCCCTCGAATAGCACGGTACTTAAATAGCACGAAGTCGCGAATAACACGATCAAAAATTGCGACAACCCTTGAATAACACAGGATTTGAATTACACGAATTTGCGAATGTGTACACACATATTACTGTTAACAATCACACAGTGCATATGTACATAACAGATTTGAAGGAAATGCATAGATAGCAGGCAGGATATCGACTTTTGAATTGCACGGTTTTGAATAGCACGGAACGATATTTTCAAAATTGTATGAATTATTAGCATCGAATAACATGAATTTCAATAACACGGTACCAATTTACCGTGTTATTCGTGGGATGCCTGCACTTGCTATTCACATATTAGAGGACATAAAAGGGTATGTGCTGTGATGTAAATTTAGAGCTATTAAAAAAGCCTAATAAATTCATAGTATTTCATTATTCTACCAAAGATATAAATAAAGAGAAGATGTGAAAGGTTCATAATAGCTTTTATTTAGTATAAGTAGCATTAGTTCTTATGGACAGAACTTTAAGCTCATGCAATAACTCATGCAATAATGTAATTTACTCATGTTCAATAAAAGTGTTAACATCCGTATGTTATCGTCACTGTTTTCGATTTATTTATAGAGTCTAACATTAAATTACTAGCTTCTACTTGATGGTTGGCGGTCAACTCACCGCCTGGCCCCACGTAGAATTACATCCGGTTTTCTCGATACTAACGCACTTGCTGAAACAGCCTGCATATGCATTGCGCGCAACTAAACCCTTTGACGATTACCGAACGATCATAAGCGCAAGGATATACCAACTATCCAGTTTCTGTGTTACTTTTTATAACTGAGTGTAACCTATCTCGACGGTGAGCTGCCTTACAACAGTCGGGACTTTCGACTGTTCTTATTTTTTTCGCCGTTAACAATAGTTTTTTATAAATTTTAAATATCTTTACTCGTTTATATCTTTTGTTGTACCTTTTGAATGTCACTATTCTGAAATCATTTTTTTTAATTCTAAGTTTAAAAGGGGTTTTTAACCTCATTTATTTCCCACCCTGTTTAAATAAATCAAAACTAAATATTTTAGTTTTATTTAGTTTCTCTATCGAATAGTTTTCTTTTGTAAAATTTTATAAGAAAACAAAAATATTGAGATTCCCAAAAAAAAAAGTCTTTTGTTTGTAAAATTTCTATGCATTTTGGGAAAGGCGCTTAAAATATTTTCAACCATATAAATCTTTTCCTATACTATGTTTATCATTTATTCGTAACGTTTTTTGGCTGCTTTTGTGACCATGACAGCTTTTTCTAAACTTTTTTTTTTTACTACAAAAAAAACAAGTAGCTATTTTTTGGCTTTTATCCATATATAAAAAAAAAATATGATAATTTCGAATAAATACAACATAACGTACATAATTTTCGATAGAAAGAAAAATTTTTAAATTATAGCTCAGGGTGTTCCAAAAACATTCTTACATATGTAGTAGAATCTATTGTTGAACATCTTCGTAAAGGTTTTCAAGAATTTAAAATATCTTTTTTTTTTTGCCTTTCTTCAAATAAATATCAAATAGAATATAATATATTCTTTAGCGTTCATCTAAAAATACTTTTTAAATTATTATTTTTATATTCAAATTTATCTTTTAGGAGGTCTTAGAATAATGAGGTGTTATGATCATAATTTAGATTTTTGTCATAATATTATTTTGTATAAACAAGAAATATGTTACGATTCGAGTCGATAGCAACTGTATACATGTTTTTTTGAAAAAAAAAAAAAAATTTAATAATAATTTATATTTAATAATTTATAGAACGGGGAACGCTTTTGGTTGAATAAGAAAAACATATTTTAAGACCTTAAAGAATATTGTATTGAAATTTATAGTATTTTGTTAACATATGCTTAATGTCGAGATAATAGTTCAATATTAATGTCCTAGGATAGATATTACTATTTTAATGAAATTTACCATGTGGATTGGTTACTCCTTAACTTGAGTTGGTATTGCATTTCAGACAAATTGGTCCAAGAAGCAAAAATCAGAGTAATCATAAAGTTTTTTTGTCATTTTTCCACTTTGTCGAGTTTAATTGGAAAATTGTTTCATCAATTTCGTTTAAATTAATTATGTACATATTACTTACATAAATAGACATTAAATACTATGTTAAATTTCAGTAAAATCAATCCAAGGATAGTGAAAAAAAAAATATTTGTAAAAAAAATAATAAGTTTTTTGATATCCTGATTTGACTAAAATTTGCAGAATAGATTTACACTATTGGGAGCCCTGAAAATTAAAGCAAATTTGAAAAAACCTTTAAAAATTGTTAGTTTTCCCTGCTTTTTCTTCTGTCTTCAATGGATTTGTTAACTCCAAATCCCATTTATATCATAGGGCATCAAAAAATGGACTATAATGTGAATTTAAATTTCTATATGTTTTAATATTAAACTTGTTTAAATAAAACAACCATATAGAACTACAAAATACACTAAAGTGTACAATATATTATTAAGTAATCCCCTCAAAAACAATAAAAATAAAAAATACTACGAGACCATAAAAGTTGTAATACATATAAATGATTTTTGACGAGACTAATTAAAGCGAAATGTACTTATTTAATGATTTGAATTAATGTTTTTCTTTCTTAATATTAAATTCCTGTATCAAAATAATTAGCTAAGTCGAATAAGTATATAAAGTATCATAATAAAATTCCTCCGCTACTGATCATTTCTTCTTTTGAAAATAACCATCATACTACATTCGCTCACAACTTGACTATGTAAGAAGTCTATAAAACCATTACAGAATAACATATCCAAATAAAGCTTCGTTTTATTTTCATTAATATGATCCCACCATAAAAAGCATCACGAATAAAATTTCACGATATCGCATTTTACATTATTTTGATGACAAATCCACGAACGTATATGCACTCACTATACGAAACAACCTTCTCAAACAGATGAGAAAAAAAAAACAACCAAAATAAATGATCCTGGAGTTTCCCAGCTTCCGTATGAATATTTCAAATCTGAAAGGTGATATTCTTTTTTTTCTCCTCTTCATATACCCCATATTATAAAGTCTGGAATTCCAACTGTGTTGATCGTTTTACGTAAGGAAAATCCAGAGATCTTTTAGATTGCAACTAAAAACCCATTAAAAAAAAAATGTCGATCTCTATTTGAAAAACGATCTCTTTTTTTTTGCTTGATACTTCCAAGGGTCAAAGCCACAAATTTTATAATACATATTTAAGAAAAACATTTCTTTTCTTTTTTTTTTATCAGAACTTCTTACGTATTTGATCGCCATGCGTTAGATATATGATCATCTAAAATTCATTTATTCAAGCATGTGCTAATAACAAACTAAAAACGATCTTCCGTTGACAAAAATCTTATCAAATCATCCCCAGTTTTTTTAAATAATAAAAATAACATTTTTTAATAAATGATCTTCAGATCGAATCTACGTCATTGGGGGCAAGTTTTGTGAAAGTGTTTCAGAATTTATGATCGATTTTTTTTTCTATTTGATTTGCGTAACACAAAATGCTTAAAAAAATGAAACGATTGATATCAAAAAAGGTATAAAATATTTTTTTTTTCTTAACTTTTTTGCAAAAGAAATATATATATATATATAAATCTTAACATGTATAGTTTCTATCACCTTTAACTACCTTTCATACTAAACGAGTGTGAACTGTGTGTGAAGATCAGGCAAAAATTTTAATCGTACAAAATTTAACCGGTTTAATATATTTTTTTCTCTTCTTTTTAACATTTTGAATACGTTGATCATGTTAGCGGACAAAAATTAAAAAAAAAAAAAACAACACATACGATCATATATGATATTATACTATAAATTTCCCCAAAAAAAAAAAAAAAACATATCAGCGTGTATCCGCGATTTTAGATTTAAAGTTGGAGGTCTCAAACAATATTCGAATAGTTCAATCCAAAGCGCGATCGTGAACAGATCTTCCAGAATAATAAGAAAAATTCTTTAAAATCATTAAAATACGATTTATTTATAAAATTTTAAAATTAAAAATTTAATATTTGTGTGTAAATCAAGTTAATTTTTTGCCTAACAAAAATTAAGTCAAGAACTCTATTTTAAATAAATAAAAATTATTAAAAAGAAATTCGTTTAATTTGAAATTATAAAATAACATAAACAAAAATGTTGTGCTCCAAATATAGTGCTGTTGTTGTAATTTTAGTGTTCTGTGCCGTTAGCAGTTATGCTGCGGTTTTTACTCAACCCGCTGCAAAACATCCTGGTTAGTATTCAATTATTTTCGATAAAAACAAACAACATTTATTATTAGTTTTATAGTATTTTAATATTAAATTATGTATTTTCGAAAAAAACGTCATAGTGGTTAAAAAAAAAAAAGATAAATATAATTAAGTAGTTTAAAATACAAAACTTTATTTTTTTTATCTTCTAGAATACTTTTTTTCAGGATCCGGGTCTTATAAGAGTAGAATTTTTTTTAATGGAAATTACCTTGTCGTATACATTTATGAACATATTTTTTGTTCGTTTTTAATTTTTTCCGTGATTAATTGTTAAATTGTTGACAGTATAATTAATTGCATTAATCATCAACAAGAGTGGGTGGGATCGCGGTTGAGTTCTTAAAGTATATTATTCTAATCAGATTAACAAATAATTCGTTTGTTCAGTCCATGTTCTTTTCGATTAGATCATTCGTTAAATGCCAAACCTTTTAATTTTATAATTAATTATTGTTTCCTTTCTTACAACAAAGAAAATACAATTTTGTTAAATTTTTTTTTTTGTACGAATATTTGAAAATATTTAAATTAGTAAAATTCTAGAAAAATTTGAATCATTCAAAAACATAAAGGAACCAAAAAAAAAAAAACATAGAATAATAAAACTCATAGAAAACATTGAAAAGCTTAAAATAACAAAAAGAAAAATCATAGAAAATCCTGAGAAAAACATCTAAAATAATAAAACAATTGAAATTGATATCAATTAATTCGGGAAATATTAAAAATCTCGGTTTTTTTAAAAGAAAATATAAAACGTAGAAAAACATCGCATATAAAAATTGAGCTTATAAAAATAAAATTTTTGCATAAAATTTCTTTTAAAAAGTCATAAATTCAAAATTTGCATTTAAAAAGTGGCATTAAATTTGGAAATTAACTTTAAATTCCGTCTTAGCAAGAAGAATAAAATATTGGTTTTTTTTTTGAAAAATATACATATTAATTTAAATGTCAGGAAATGATAATATAGACTTTGCTGAATCGACAAAAATCCGTAGAAATCATAAAAATCACATTAAAAATGAAGATATTGTAAACAAATGACTAAGAAACTAGAACTTAATATATTAATTTTAATTTCTATCTTTAATAATTTCGAACGCAATTAAAAACCGGCAGTTTGGTTTTTTTTTTTAAATACAAATACAGTAGCTAAATTCGAAATAAATTCAATTTTATCAGTTTAATAACCTTTGAAAATTAATTACTCGTTTTAAGTACAACTAAAAGTCGGGGTCTTGATAATTTAATGATAATTTGTTCTCAGAAAATGAAGAAAAAAAAAACGATGAAGTCATTTGATTAAAACTTATACAGATTTCCATGTTTTTTTCTCAATGCCATAAATAGTAAAGAATCATTCGTGCTTAGTTGTTATTTGAAAATAATCACGAGATTAATATTATTTTTAATTTAACAATAAAAATAATAATAATAATATATTTAATTTTCTCTTGACAACAAAAAAAAGAAAAATTCAATTTATTAGTAACACAAGATGCCAGGTCCCGATATGGCCTGTCGTGTACCAACTATAGGTTAGATAAACTATTAATAATAATTTATAATTAATTTGTCACTATTAATCGTGCTCATAAAACCATATTTTTCGTGGTTTTTGTTCTTATTAAACCAGTAAATTCGAATTATTCAAATTAGTTCAAGGTATTTGACTTCCCACGACAAATTTCCTCGAAACAATAAAAAATTTATTTTTTTATTAGTTTTAATATTCATCAAAAAAATTTACCCAGAAAATCATATAAATTTTAAACATTTCAATGGCATTGTTTTTTGGTACAATATTGATTTGCTGCGGTTTCCGATGGCGCCATGATCCCGCCATTAAAAATTCAAAAAATTGTTTTTTATTTTAAAAAAGGAAAAATCGTTATATATTTGTTCCCACTCATAAATATTTAAATTCAATAAAAGTAAAATCACATGTTTAATCTTTTATTTTTTCAATTTCAAGAATCTATATTTTTTTTTTTTAAATTTATTATTAAAAATTCTAAAATTAGAATTAAACTGTTTTTAAATAAAATATTCAAAAATTTCTACACATTTAACTCCTTTTTTGTGTCTCAAATTTGAGTCTAATTTAAAAATATTCTTTAAATAGAATGGAATTTGTCCAAAAAAAAGAAAAAGAAACGAAACGAAACCAAAATATAATCATTTTCGGTGTTTAAAATTGAGTTTCGAAAGATAACATTAACAATAAAATTCCGGCATCTTGTTTTCGATATTCGAAAAAAAACAAACAACCTTTATAACGTTTTTAAATTTTTGTTTTGATAATGAAGAAATTGATTTGATTTGCAATTTAAATTTTTTGTGTTTTCAAAAGAATTAGAAAATCATTAAAAAATTGATGATGTTTTTTTTTTTCTTGTTTTGATAAAAGACACAAACACGGCAGAAAAAAAAGCTTAATTTATTTCATTTAAGGAATTTTTTGGACGTCATTTGTGACGCACAAGATCGACACAAAAAATGGTCAAAATAATATCGTTCAAAATATATAAAATGAAGTTCAAGGCGGATCTTCGTTTTTTTTTTAGATAAAAAAAATAAATGAATAAATTCTATATGAAATTATTTTTAATATATGTATTAATGACATTTTAAATTGACATGAATTTTGAACTTCTAAACCTTTTCGAAAATGATTACGAAATTAAAAAATGGATGAAAAATTTTTTGCAAATTTAATTTGAACTATAATTTCCGGTTGCAAAAATCTCATATAAATAAATATATATTACGAACATTGACATTCATGTACGTGATTCGAAAATTTAATAAATTTAATTTGTTTTTGATTTTTTGAATTCAAAAATTCGAATCACATAAAATTGAAATTTTTGGGGAAATTCGGAATTTTTTTTTAAACAACATTTGTTTTCATTTTTTGATTAATTAAAATTCGTTTTTTTTACGATTACAAAAAAAAAAACAATTTTGGAAATACCACTTTTTTTTTAGTTTAAAAATCAAATAGAATAATAACTTTTGTTTACAAACAAATTTTCTGGTAATTTCAAATATTGCATCTTTCGATTTATGCCATCTATATTTGTTTTATGACATTAAATAACTCTGTTAAAAATAAACAGCGATAACTCTAATCACTCCTAAATAAGCGATTATAAAACGTATGTTAATTGTTCTTATTTTTCCACAAAAAAGCACAACTATTATTAATTTATAGTAAATAATAAATAAAGAAGAATTATTTTCAAATAAATCGATTGATGAATTTTTCATTTTGTTTATTAAATTCCGGGACCTTCACGAAATGAAATTGTATTTGTTTTTTTTTTTTCTTTTATTTAACGATGTTTATCAATATTTTAATGATCTTTCATTATTTATGTTTTCGAGACTTCAAGGATTTAGTTTAATATCAAGTTCATATTTTTAAGATCATTTATTTAAAAAGAAAAAACGACAAAAGAGGACAGTAACCTTTTTCGATTTTGTGAAATATTGTGGGAAATATATTTTTTTAACTATTAATTAAAAAATATAGGAAATTTTGTTGATAATAAATTTTAATTAACATTTTCTTTAATATATTTATTTAACTAAATATATATTTGTTTTTTTTTCTTACAGATCATCCAGGAAAATGTTACGATAAAATCACAAAACGTCCAATGTTGCCCGGTAAAGAATACAAACCGAAAGGTATTTGTGCTGTAATGACCTGTAATGAAGATGCATCAACAATTGATATTGAAACGTAAGTTATTTTGAATTAAATTTGTTTTGAATTTATTTATATTAATTATCTATTTTTTTTTTAATTTATAGATGTCCTTATATTGAAATGCCTGGCTGTGAAGAAATGCCAGCTGATATAAAACGTGCATACCCAAAATGTTGTCCACAATTTAAGTGTATCGATGTTAAAGGACAAGAAATCATTATCGATTTAACAACATCATAATTCTATTATTATCTTTAATTTAATAATACTTTAAGTTTTTTTTCATTTACTTCTTATTTTGTCAATATTCTTTCCTTTTAATAATGCGAAATCATTAAAAATCATTTTTTAATTTAATTTAAGTATAAAATTTCAAAAACATAAAAATTATTTATTTATAATTTTTCTTTTTAAATCATTTATTTTGTTTAAACATATAAACATGAGTATGCGATATTTGCAACTATACCAAAATTATTTAAATTAATTATTTAATAATATTATTTAATATTTTGTTTTGTAAGAATTAAAATAAAAAATTAAAAAATTAAGTAATAAATATAAAAAGAAAATAATATGAATATAAATGTTTTATTTTTCTTTAAAAGTGGAGAGTTTTTGATGAAAATTTGATGCTAAAAATGTTAATAATGATAATTCAGTTTCTTAGTACAGAATATTTTGAACACTGGTTCATCGATGGCAACGAACATAAGGCATCCAACGCAGATCTTTCAATCTTTCAGATAACATATGGAGTATAAAATCCTAGAAAGCATATATCGAAATCGTTTGTTTCATACTGAAATATTGTGAGGGTATTCCTTGTCTTTCGTAAAACCCTCGTATCCATAATAAACGTCGTATTTCGAAAATTTTTGTATGAATTTGAATTTTACGACATTTACAATGTATACGAGAGTTTTACGAAAGACAATGAATACCCTATGTATTTTGTTCGTTTTATTAAACAAATAAAGACAATTCATAATTGAAAAGACTGTGCTAATGTTTCTGAATTAAAAAATTTAATAAATATTTTCCAAAAGTATCTAAATTGGGATGCTATACATTGAGCACGTGAATTTCGAACTCTTACATAGTAATTGAGAGTCTTTAGACTTCATAATCTAATAAGCATTTCCTACTCGTATAAAAAACATATTTTAATCTAAAGAATTCAATTAACTAGACATTGAATAAGATGACCTTTCTGATCATTATTTTCTAAATGTAATATTTCGTTCCTCGTTAGATAAAAAATCATATATAACAGACGCGACAAAATCTATTTCTATAAAAAGTGAATAACCTTAAGAATATATTTAAGTAAAAAATGTATGGTATGAAAATTTAGCAATAACGATGTCTTGTTGAAAAGCATTCATATGAGAAAAACACCTTCGATAGGATCTCATGCTGGTATATAATACACCTGCTGTACACAATATAAAATTCATTTTTATATCTTTTAATAAGCCCAAAAAATATGCTTATATGAACATTGTAAAAAGATATTATGCGTTTCTTTTTTCTTTTTGGTACCTCATGCCCCATGATAATATAATAAAAATCAATGAAATAAATACATACATTTTCTGACGCCAGTTTTAATAAGAAACCACTTTTAATAATGTTTTAGATACCTTCGAAAGCCTTCTATTTTCATACGGTATTGGTACCCTAAAGCCACAAATAAATTCATATTTAACAATGTGGTTTTTTTTAATATATGTACTTTTACTTCTCAGGAACCGTAAATAGATAATTTTGAAAATATGATTTAGAAACGAGAAGAAAACCTTTTTTCTTACCTTACCATAAAATTAAAAACAAATGATTTACCTATATACTATCGATTATCGTTTATTTTTTAGTATGTTTCTTATCGGAAATTTCACGAAAACTTTGAGATTCCTTCTAAAGATTAACTTTCCAACCATAAAACTTGGATATTTTAGGACCAAAATTTCACCCTTTTCTGTATTCTATATTGTGCTATTATTTTAAAAAAGAAAATGTTCACCTATATTATATATGAACGTACAAATTGATTCTGGCTTCGACTACACTCCCTTAAGAAGTGAGTTTTCTAAAATTGAACATTGGCCCTAAAAAAAATTGTAGTATCTATGTGCATATATTATTTTTATGCCCTATGGTAGGTACTACCCGAAGATATATTATTTTTGTCACTAAATTAGTGACACCTCGAAATAATCATCGTAGAAAAATTTCAGGGGTATGGTTGTGTACATGTCCGTCCGTATACAAGATAACTCAAAAACGCGTTATCCGATTTTGATGAAATTTAGAATATGAATTGCTTCTTTCTTAACTTGGTTTGGTATTGCATTTCAGCAAAATCGATCCAAGAGGAGCAAAGTTATAAAGGAAAAACAAGGATGCCCAGAAAGTTGTGATGTTTTTTTTATAGTTTTTCGGATTTGATTTGAGAATATGCAGAGCTATTTTGTCTAAATTATCTACACGGATTTACTACATAAATTGACGGATGATACTATGTTAAATTTCAGTAAAATCGGTCCAAGTATAGTGAAGAAATAAATAGTTATAGGAAAAAATAAATCTGAGGCTTCACAGCTTGTGTTTCGACTTGTCATAAAAATGGCATTTCAATTACATAATTGTGTGTTGTGGGTTTGGTCGAAATACAAGCTGTGAAACAAGTTACGTACTAACACCCCTGTTCTGCAAGTTTTTCTGATGTATTTTAAAAACTGATGTACCGATTTGAATAAAATTTGGAGAAGAGGCTTATGCTAGTAGGTCCTAGCTTATCTCTGAATTAGAATAAATTTGAAGAATACAAAACAAAGTTATGGAGAAAAAGAAACTTGATATATTAAGTTCTTTTTGCTTAGAGTTAATTCATTGAAATTTAGATTTGTGAACTACGAGTTCTACCATCGGCTTTAGGCCGATTTTAAGTCTGTTCTGTATTATATTCCCTTCAAAACATATACGGTAATTCTCATGTGAGACAATACAATTGAAAAGCCTTCCAGCTTTTTATCGCAGCCGATTTTCTTCTCAGACTTACTTACTAAAATATTCATTTTAAAGAATATTATGTTTTGTTTTTGTTGAATGAACCTACTTGAATATTGTTTATTCGTTCGTCACAAAATGTAAGGTTAGCATTTTTTTATTTCTTTTTTTCTTTGGCATTGAATAATATAAAAATTGAAAATGATTAATGTTTCAAAACATCATAAGTTATTAATATAAAAAAAAAAACGGTAGGAAAAGAAGGCATTTTTAAAGTTAGAAAATATTATTAAAATATGATTTATTGTGAAAATGAAAGAAAATGTATCCTTCTTTTAGCAGGAATTGAAACAAGTTAAAAAAAATAATCCTTTTAAAGTCGAAAATGAAATTTAATAGAAATTCAAGCTAGTGGGCATTCGTTTTCTATATCTTATAGTATAGTGGATAATATAGGTTTGTCCAACTCGTTGTACTATTTTTTTTTCAAATACCATAAAACACACATATTGCTAACTTTTTGTGTATATATATTCATTTTAATCGATTAATTGGTCCTTCCCAGGCCATTTTGCAGCTCACGTACAATCCTCTTATACCGCGCCATACAGTAACTTTCGCAGAATGTAACTGCTTCTCCTGGATCACTTATGGGTGTTTCTCGCCCTATGACAGTTTTCCCTTTCAAACGTACCGACTGAAAATGTGTCTCATCACAGAAGATGTTGTTTCTTGAAAAACTACTTGTATCATCGGTTGCTTGGTGCTCGGCCACACTTTCTCGTACAGCAGCAATCTTCTCACGTGAATTGACTACACGTAGACGCACAGGCGTTCCAAAACACTATTAATTTGTTCTGCGTATACAGCTTTCAGTTAGACGACGATTTCTACTGAATTTTGACCTTAATTTTCGCAGTACGACTGTCAAAGATTTGCCATTTTTGTATTACAATTATAGGACTTATGGATAAACGATTTATTGTGTTAAATGGTAGACTTTTAATTGATAATATGCCCAAAAATACGTGCGAAATGTTTGACAAAGGACAAGTCTATATAATTCGTAGTACGAGTTGGATAACCCTGTATATTGCATAATTTTAGGAGCACAGAAACTTTCGAAATCTTGAAATTTATTTTGAAAGTTTTTCTGAGACAGGAGTTTTAAGGACGTAGTTTATTTAAAATATTTATTTTTATAAATAAGAATAGAAATAAAATAAGATTTAAAAAATTATTAAAATTGATATTTTAAAATATATTTTTCTTTTAAAATCAACACAAACAAGTTTTGAAATACATTTTCTTGTTTTATTACAAAATTTTGTATTTATTCTTTTACTTACATTTTCAAATAAAACTTTTTTAAAAGATATTGTCCCGTTTGTTATGCAGATTAAAGTACACAAAACCATTCTTGTTATTTTTATTAATATTTTGTATCATGTACAATTCATACCCTGAAGAAATTTGTCTTACTTTACAGAATTTTCAGTGACTTTTTTCATTTTAGGAAAATGCATTTTAATGCCTTTGGGAATTCGAAATTAGAAAGTATAAATAGCTAAACAAGCCAAACAATTATAAAATAAAAATATACATTATTTTTTGAAAAGAGTTAATTATTTCCGCTTGTTTCATTTAGAACTACATATTTTAAACTTTACTGATAAATTATTCATTTTTATTTTACATATAACTAAATATTTGAATAAAAAAATGTAGCCGCAAGAACTTAAGAACATCGTTCGAACTAAAAAATATACTAAACTTGTTCGAGTTTATTGAATTAATAAAGAGTTAGGGATATGTAAATTCATTTAATATCGCATCCAGTTGCATATTGCAATAAACATGATGTAATGAAATAAGTTTTCATCCCCACGTTCCTTCAGGCTGTTTAAAATGATTTCCATTTTAGTTGTATACTGTTCGAATTCAGTGGTTTTTAGTTCAATTAAATTTTTGAACATAATTTTTTTAATTTTAATTAAAACTGTTCGTGATTATTTTTACTGCATTCTTTAAGGGTTAAAAACTTATTAAACCCTTGAAGATAGCTTTATAAAAGTTGTGTTTTTTTGGGGGGAAAAAAGCACGGATACCATACATTTTATACTCGCTTATTTAAGGATGTATAAACTTGGTATCTTGGTATTTAAAAAATTAGTTCAATTTTGAATCTTAAGTGGTTTTTGACATTTTTTCTTATTATTTTATTGTTGATAGAAAGTTGTTTAGAGGCTGAATCCCCCAAAATAACACAAGCAAATATATAAATATTTGGTGTTAATAATTGATTTCTCCAGGATTAAGTGAAATAGAAATACATATGCATATTTTATACTCATTAACCAAAATCAATTGAAGAATATCAATTCGTATTAAACCAATTTAGATTTTAATTAATATTTGAAATTAACGAATTTGTATCCTTGCGGAATAAAGTTTAATGAAAACCATTTTGAAAAAATTTCCTTCTATCATAAACTAGATGTCACTATATCTGTATTTTTTAGTATAAAAAAAATATACAGAAGAAAATTTGACAATTTCATTCCAGATACGGATTAGTAAAAAGCTCCTTTATGAAAAAGAAATAATTTTAATTACGTTCTTCCGTTTTTTAGTTAGTTGTAAATTTTTTAAACAAAGTTTTTTAATTAAATGTCAACAATTTTGTGTTCGAAATTCAACAATCGTCAACTTCTGTTAGTTAGGCTCCAAACCAGTTTTCTGTAACAATCATCAGTAACTATTGTAATTATTTTGTTATAATTAGTTACAATGACATTAGAAACGTCATGCTGTCAAATAAATTTTAATCGCGTAAGAGTTTTTGGGCGTTGTTTCTTCCGTAAATATTTTTAAAGTATTTTATTTTTAGAGTTAAATGTATTTAAAAAGACAATCATTTTAAAGTGAAACTGGTTTTAAATTAGAAAAATATATAGTAAAACGAAAATGCAAAAATATCTAATTTTAGTCGTGATAATTGCGTGTTTTGCAATTGACAAATGTAAACAAACCGAGAAAAAGGAGTGCCAAAATTTTAATTGTGTTTTTTTCTATTTTAGGTTCTGCAATATGGTGCTATCGTTGCACATCGGCAACTCCAGGTTGTGCGGAAGATTTCAATTGGCGTGGTATCGGGTATCTTGGCGAAGCTTGTCCAGAAAGGGATGATATTTGTGTAAAAGTTATTGAACGTCGAGGAGGTAAAACTTTTGATCTCAATTCTTTTTATGCCCTATGATTAGTAGGTACTACCAGAGTGTGAATTAGTTATTTGATTACATTTGTAATGCATAGAAGTAATCATCGAAAGAAGTTTCAGTGGCATATCAAAAGTTGTATCGATTCCTGCATATCTGTCCGTGTAGAAGAGAATTCAAAAACATATCCGATTTGAATGAAATTTACAATCTGGATTGGTTATTCCTGAACTCGATTTGGTAGTACCTTTTAGTCAAATCGATACAAGACTGAAGTCATAAAACAAATACCATGATGAGTGAAAGTTTCGTAGTTTTTCTTTTCTTCAAGTTAATTCATTATTGTTAACTATGACACCCATTTCTATCATAGGGCATCAAGAAATTGATTTTAATTTTATCTATGATTTGTAAATTCTAACAATCTTATTATTTCAGCTCAACAAACAGTAACTAGAGATTGTTTAAGCTCACTTAGTTTCCGATCAGACATTCCAGCTGACCATTACGAAGGCTGTCGTCCGGCCTCAAAAGATGTTCGTTTGGCTCATTATGTAAATAATTCTATAAAAGAATATGATATTCGACGGAATTTCTTCAATGATATTACTTTTTGTTTCTGTTTTTTGGATCATCGTTGTAATGGAACCGAAACTATTGGTATTTCAAAATTCCTTATAGTACTGTTCGGTATTGTAACAATTTTGAAAGCATTTTTTTGACCGTTAAATAATTTCAATTGAATGTTGTATGTTTATTTGTAAAATCTGAAAAAAAAAAACAAAATAATTTTAAGTCTTAAAACGTAAATTATTACGCTTATGACACACATTCCGTCCATGCTAACTATTTATAAGTTTTATACAAAAAAAAGTGTTTGATTTTAAGTAATTTTTAATAAAAAAAAATTTAAATAAAAAAATACGTTTTATATTTTATATTATCCAATCATCTAGTAACGAGTGATTCATCGTGAAGTTCAGGAAAATATTTTGAAATGAAACTGAATATGATGGTGAAAACTTTATTAAGAACCGAAAAAATAATCGAAACCATTTATTTTTTGAAAATTATATTACTTAAATGTTGGCCGCAGCTACGCTTTATGGGCTCCATTCTATAGGTCCAATTTTGAACAACTTGTTTGAGGATTACGACTGGAATCTGGTCAATAGTGCAAGTAATGTTTGCTTCCAATGCATCAATCGTAACTGGCTTCTCCGTGTAGACTTTAAACTTCACGTAAGCCCAAAGAAAATAATCCAGAGGTGTGATATTACACGATCGAGGCGGCCAATTCATAAATCCTGATTGAAAAAAGTACCTCACGATGAATAACCCTTTAGTTTCCCCATTTTTCACAGAAAAATTATATTCTAGTTTAATTGTAGAGAGTATTCCGTCATCCCTGCGAGTTGTAGTAACAATGATGTTATCACCTTGTGACCTAACTTGGCAAGCAACTATTTACATAATTTCTTTAAAAATAAAACAGAAAATATTTAATAACTTTTTCGTATTTTTATTGCAGAAATAATTTCTAAATACATAAAAAAAATACTTCGTTATTTTGCATTTTAAATTTTTTTTTTTTTAAAATAAATTTTTATTGCGCAACGAATAAAACCCAATTGCGTGTAAAAAGAAGGCGCACATGAATGTATTTAATTCATATTTAATTCATAATTTGTTTTTCTTTAAAAGACAAACAAACAAACTATAAAAAATAAGTATTAGTGTGGAAACGAAAGATAAATGAGTACAAAAAAAAAAAAAAAACGAGACAAATAAGTCATAACAATTATTAGTTTCTAACTAAGTTCTAGCAAAAATAGAATTTAAAAAAATCGGCCTCTAAAACGATGTTTTTAATATTTTCTCAGTTCAATAAAATCACTAACTTTGAAAGTGTTTCATTGCACAATTAAATGCTAATAGATTTCTAATATCTTTTTGTAATAACAATTAAATTTTGTATCCCTGCGGCTTCTATAGTTTCATTTTTTTAGTTTTTTTTGTTTTTATGATATTAATTAACAACATTGAATGGAATTTTTCATCCAACACATATTTTTAATTTATGATATTTTATAGTATATCTCATTTCTACTATTCTATTTTCTTATATATAACTTTTACGAATAATAGCGTTATTACTTTAAGCTGGTTGCATTTAAATCTGTTCTAAAATATTTTTAATTAAAATGCAAAACGCATATCTGGATGGAAACCGATCTTTTCAAGTGCTGGTTGACATGCAAAATTCACCATTGGCGGTGGACCACACATTAATACTATAGTTCCTTCTTCGGCAGGGAATAGATGTTTTCTAATCATATCTTCATTAACAAAACCAACACTATATTTCCAATCTTAAATTAAAATTGTTTTTTTGTTAATTTTAAAATAAAATTTCATATATAAAAGAAATTACCTTCTGTAGCTTTATCGACAGTATACCAAACTTTCAATTGTTCAGGATGAGTTTGGGCCAATTTATCAAGTTCATCACGTAAAAGAATATCACTTTCACTCTTAAAATATGAATTTTTAATTTTTTTTTAATATTAATAAATCAAGAAATTACCTGATTAGCAAATAACAATGATAGTTCAGTTTTATCAGTCTCTGAATGTTTTAATATATCACGTATAATTTCTAACATTGGAGTTATTCCGGTACCACCAGCGATCATATTAACTTTTTTAATTTCCACCAAATTTGGTGGATCTTTACGTAATTTCTTAATTGAAAATTTACCATTACCTAAATATTGTAAACGACCAGATGGGCCACGAAATGCAATCGTATCGCCGATTTTTAATGAATCTAAATATTGTGTCATTTTACCACCATTCGGAAATTTTGGATGAACATTTTTTGAATAAACTTTTATAACAAGATCAACATATCCTTTATCATCATCACTTGAAACTGGTGTATACGGTCGGATAACTAATTCATCATCAATTGTTGCTATCAAATGAATATGCTGGCCAACTGGTAAACCTAATATATGCTGTTTTGATGGTAAACCAAAACGAAAACGTCTTGTATCATGACTGATCTCTTCTTTTTCAATTAATGGTAGTAAATATTTATCATTTGGATTATTTAAGGTTCGTAATTTTGAGATTTTACGACGTGGTATTCTTTCTTGGGTGGTTTTCTTTTTTATAAAATAATGATATAGTACAGCACCAGTTAAAACCGCAACAACACCAACAGCTACAGGTATAATCTAAAAAAAAAAAAAAAAAAAAAGAAAAGTTTTGTTTAAATAATTTATCGAAAAGAAAAGTAGTGATATTTGGAACTTATAAACTAAAAAACGATTTCTTCTTCTACAGTTTCAAAGCAAGTATCTTAAAATAGAAAATAAACTTTTTTAGTGCAAAAAGAAAACAAAGATTTGAGAATAATTTTAAGGCTTCAACTTATCCAGTTCCGAGAAGACCCAGATTTTATTTTACAATAGAAAGGATGATGTGTTTACATAAGAGTGAGAGAAGATGTATGCAAAACAGTTTACTCCAGTACTCAAAGGAATGCGCTTAAATGCGCATGATAAGCGCACTCCTAAGCGCTTAGCAATACGACTGGATGAAATTCTGACTAATCGCTATCTTTAAGCACTTAATGAAATTCTAATTCTAATTGCTTAGATAAAGAATTATGACTAAGCGCTTAGGACTGCTGGATGCAACCAATTTAAGAAGTTGGCCAACTGAATAACTTGTTACTGTACTATTAACACGTTCGCAGACAGTAAAAAGCTCGTCCGCGAACGTGTTAAGAATCAATAGACACACTCATTACGTCATGACAGTTTTCAAAATGGCCGGGATACGTAATGCGTAATCTTAGATTCATGGTGAACAAATGCACTCAAATCAAACCATGAAACAACTTAATCTATGTCATTCGGTTTACATATTCCTTTTGCCATGAAATATCATGAATATATTTCATAAATAATAAATCCGAAATGATATAATTTGTAATAATTTGATTGCGTTCTGTTTTTTTTGTCTCAGATCACGTAATATTTCTTTGCAGTTTTTTTCTTTGATTAAATTGCGATATTAATATTTGATGAAGAATTTTTTTTTTTCTAATAAAGAATTATTTGCTTTTACTTTATTAAAAAAAAAAAAGCAAAAATTTCATTGACACCAATTTTTCGGTTGTGTACCAAAATGTTTGAAAACCAGTTTTATTGCATAATTAACAAAAAAAATTTTTCTCCGTGTTATCAAATTTTTACTAAAATGTCAAAAAAAATATTTTATTATAAAATAAAAACTTAAATTTTGCTTTTTAATTGGGTTTTTCTCGTCTCAATATTTTAAAAATCAATAACATTGCACTTACATCAAATTCAAACATATTTTGATTTCTTTTTATGAATAAGAAAATGATCACAAAATTTAAATTAATTAAAAAAAAAATAAAAAAAATTAATACTTTTTGGAATGTTACGGGCTTGAAATTTTGGGAACAACTGAAAATATTGTTGATTAAAAAAAAATCATACGATTATGATGTAAAAAAAAAAACAGAATCGGGGGAAAAGGCGCGGAAGGCCACTTTTATCTGATAATGTTCCCAAGTTCAAATTAGACAAAAAAAAAAAAAATTACCAATTCATGATTATCACGTTTTTAGGAAGAAAATTAAACAAAAAAAAAAACATAAATACTTACATGAGTTTTATCAATCATTTTGTATTTTATTTTTATCAATTAGATTCGTTTTTAAAACTTTAAATAACACCCACACAAATATTTAATAAACAAATAAATAAATATAAAAATTATTTGCCGGCTTTTTTCTTTCAACAGAAAAAATATTTATTATGTAATTTTCATTCTTTTAAAAAAAAAAACTTTACGATTTTTTATGTTTTTACTCACGAAATTCCACAATTTTGAATATTTCTTTCAAAAAAACAAAAATGTCTCGTATTTAAAAATAGAAATATTAAATTTATGATATAAGTTTTAATGTTTTATTTTCTCAAAAAAAAAAAATTCCTAAAAATAAAATTTCTCTTAATTTTAGCGCGCGCGATCAGCTGAGTTTTTTTCTTTATAATGTTTTTTTGTTTCTTTTCTTTTTTTTTTTGTTGTTGAAATTTGAATTGTCAAATTTTTTACTTTGTTTACATGACGACATGAAACAAACTTCAAACCAAAAATTTTGTATAGAAATTAGTTTTGTTTGTTTTAATTTGATCCTAAATTAATATTCAAGATGCCATGTAAACGCAGTAAATGATTGCGTTCGTTAATTTCTAAAGTTAAGTCACCCTGTAAGTTTTACAAATGATTGCGTTCGTTAATTTTCAATGGCATGAAAATAAAATATGTTGAAATTGGAAGCAACTTCACATGACTATGTAGAAGAAGAAGTTCTTTCACAAAGTTTGCGTGAAGCTGTAAGCACGTATTAAAAATGGCGTAAGTGTTTTTTTTAGAATTTTATAATCTTATAATTTCTGTGTCATCCTTTTGAAAATTTATTCGATTTAAATTAAAATTGAATCTTCAAAGATTAGTTTATTAATTGATATGATTATTTTAAAAATTCAATTGGATTTATTTGTGAAATTTTGCAATCATAAACCAACGATGCATCGTTTTTAATTTCGCGCATGGTTTGGAAATGATTGCTAAATTAAAGAGAGAGTTTTTTTAAGTTTTGTACATTTCTTTCCATAGTTGCAAAATAATACCAATTCTCACAAACCCAAAGAAAAAATTTTTTAATTTTTAAACTTAAAAATTTCTAATTTACATTTACTTTCTTTTTTTTTAGATCAAAAGTGTCACGAGATACTCTTTATGAGTCGGTTAATGCCGTCTTGGAAGGCTCAAAAATTAAAAAACGGCGTTTTTTGGAGACTGTTGAACTACAAATTGGTCTTAAAAATTACGATCCACAGAAGGACAAGCGTTTCTCTGGAACTGTGAAGTATGTTTTAATCTCAACCTGAATCGAAGAAAATAATTTTTTCTTGGTAAAAAGAATGTAACGTATAAACATAAAAAAATTATTTTTGGGCATTCAGGAAGCCAACAAAAATTAGTAAAATTAGTTGGCGAGACCTGCACTCAGGGTCTTTAAATCAAATTGAGTAGGCCAGACTGTTGATTGCCAAGATACTTTCTTGGTTAATCACTGTCCCGCCGTTAGTTTTAAGTTTATCAATAATTTGGACAATTTTGATTGTGGTGAGTTATTTACTATGTCCAAAAAATTTAGATTTATTTCCATTTATCGTGATGATTTATTGCATGTATTAGCTGCTGATACCAATGAGGACAAATTTTTAACTGAATAAAAAACTACATTTAAAAGAAGATTTCAGATTTGATATTTTGAAATCAACAATTTTTTCTTTTTTTGTTTTACAGACTAAAGAATATTCCACGACCAAAAATGAAGGTCTGCATTTTGGGCGATCAACAACATTGTGATGAAGCCAAAGCCAATAATGTTCCATGTATGGATGCTGAAGCATTAAAGAAATTAAACAAAAATAAGAAATTAGTTAAAAAATTGGCAAAATCTTATGATGCTTTTCTTGCATCTGAATCATTGATCAAACAGATTCCAAGATTGTTGGGTCCCGGTTTAAATAAGGCCGGTAAATTTCCAGGTCTTTTGTCTCACACCGAATCGATGACTGGTAGAATTGATGAAGTCAAAGCAACTATCAAATTCCAAATGAAGAAAGTTTTATGCTTGTCCGTTGCTGTTGGACACGTTACTATGAATGTGGATGAATTGGTACAAAATATTCATTTGTCTATCAATTTCTTAGTTTCATTGTTGAAAAAACATTGGCAAAATGTTCGTTCTCTTCATATTAAATCAAGTATGGGACAACCACAACGTCTCTACTAAATTAAGTTGAAAATAAAATTGTTTTTAATTACAAAAAGATGTGTGAATAAAAACAAAGTTTTCACGAAAAATTTCGTTTGTTTTATTTGTTTTTATAAATCGTTTTTGGTTTTCATCGTTCTATAGGATGACTAGGTGGCTTTTCCAACCATTCCATTTACTGGATTGCATTTCTTAAATTGTAGAAACTTTAATTTTCGCATACATAACAGAAGTCTAATTTAGATGCTTGTAAAGAAGAGGAGGAGTAGATTGATCCAATTGATATCACTGAAATTCAAATTTAAGGTAAATCACACGCTGTAAAAGCAATAAGTATTAAAATTCCAAGGCTATGACGCTTTATATTATATTAGGGAGGTTATAATAGTTTGCAATGGCTGGATACATGGTCTATAATTACTCCTACGTCCCATAAGGAATCCAAACTAGGATATTAGCATAAACAGTAGTATAAAAACTTTATTTTGTTACATATTTTATTTCATTCAATGCTTTTTCAATAATTAAACTTGAAGCACCTTCTAAAGCCTTCAATTCGAATTCATATTATTCGTGATGATGATACATGTAATGCTTTTTTAAATCCGATTTTCCATAAAATATTTTACCACAGTTTTTACATTCGTGATGTGATTTCTCGCTGCTGGTGTGTGTCACAATATGATTTCTTAAATTCGAGCGATCGTTAAACTTCTTATTACATAAATGGCATAAATATGGTCGTTCTCCGGTATGTGTCCGAATGTGTGTTTTCAAACTAAATCCATTGGCGAATGTTTTATTACAGAATTTGCATGAAACACGCTTCTCTCCGGTATGACTGTAAATATGTCCCTGCAGTATAAACTTTTGGGTGAAATTCTTTGGACATAAATGACACTTGAATGGACGTTCTTTTGAATGTAATTTAATATGTTTTCGTAAATCTTCATCGTTATAATATTTACGATCACAATAATCACATGAAAATTGCCTTTCATCTCCGTGCGTTAAAATATGATCGATTAATTCAATTTTTGTTGTTAATATTTTCGGACAAATCTGGCATAAAAATTCACGTTTATCATTTTCATGGGTTTTCGAATGTGTTGTTAGCCAAAAATTCGTTTTAAAACGCTTCTCGCATAAATCACAAGCAAAGGCTTTCTCATTTGTGAGCTTCTTCGATAAGGATTTTTCAGAATCGTGATTTTTTGAACGAGTACAACACTTTAAAATTCTATTTTCATCATGAATTGTTTCGTGTTTTTTTAATCCTGTTCGATTTTTAAATTTTCTCTTACAGAAATTACATGAAAATGAATAAATAGTATTACGTAAACGGTTTTCCTGTTTGCGAAGGACTTGCGAAGTTATTTCAGGTACATTTTCGTTGGATTTTGATTCTCTCAAGTAGCGAATATGATCTTTTTGATGTTTGTAAAATTTTTCTAGATTTTCAAAAGATTTCTCACAATTATCGCAATTCAAAATTAATTCTTTTGCAAATTTTTCGCTTTCCCTCTGAATAAAAATATTCTCGGATGTGGTTTTTAATTTATTCTTTTTCAAATTTAAATTTGTTCTAAGAAAAATATCAAAATTATCTTGGCTGTCCTTCCATTTAAACGGAAACTCAATTTTCGTAACGAATGTTGGAAATGAATTATTTCCTTCACAAAAAATCATTGCACTGTTAAAATTATGTCAATCGGTGAATAATATTGTCTAAAAAATAAATTAAAAAATTTGTTTACATTCTATTCTCAATAACCACCATTTTTTTTGTCCTAATTTCATATAGTAAATTTTTTGATTTAGCACATAACAAATCTTTTGATTTACCTCTTTAAAAAATTCTTCAAGTTTTCCAAATGAAATGAAATAAATATTATGCAATAAATTATATTAAAAATTAGAACACAGAAAAAATATATCTCAACTTTTCGACAATACTAGAAATGTCAAAATATTTGATCTAGGGTTTTTTTAAAGTCCAGAATCGATACTCGAAAATTTCTTATCGATATTCATATTTTCTGAAATGCAACAAACTTCACTCATCCAAAAAAAAAAAAATAATTGACATTTGATGTTTTTTTTTTCCTTGTGCCATATTGAAGAAAAAAATTATAAAGAAAAAGTTTCTCTGAAAAATTTTCCTTTTAAATTAATATGTTTTAAGGCAAGAAAATTCAATTAAATTATAATATATAAACTAAGAAAATGTCGGATTGAAGATCTGTATAAAAAATTAATAGATATTAACAAATAACGACGTATATTTTCGAAAAGAAACGTGTAAAAATTCGCATTGAATTATTTTTCAGACGCAATACACAAACGAAGTTAAATTATTGATTCTTTGTGGTGTGCGTTTGTATTGTGAAAATATTCAATATTTATTTTTTTTTCATCATCGTTTTTGATTTTTCCTTTTGAAGAATAATAGTTTTTTTTTGTTTGAATTTCTTCCTGGTTCCATTTTTTGTCTTTTTCATAAATTGTTGTTATTTGGTGTGTAGTTTTTTTTTCAAATTGAGAAACGTCAAAAAATTTCTTTAGAGAAAAAAAAAAAAGGAAAAGTTTTTCTTTAAAATTTTTATATTTTATATAATTTATAATCGAGTGATTTAAAAGTGTATATTTTGTGCGTGATTTTTATATTTTGTAAGAAAATTTCGAAGATAGAAAAATATTAAGGAAAAAGCAGTAAAAAAAAAGTATTATTTAAGTTTCATTTCTTTTTTGTGATATTAATTTCGTAAGACGAGTAAACGCCAATGCAATATAATTATGGAAAATATCGGAGATTATGACTATAATAATAAGGATTTAATAGGACATGGAGCATTTGCTGTGGTTTTTAAAGGCCGACATAAAAAGGTAAAGATTATAAAATTATTCAATTGGAAAACAACATTTTCCCCATAAGATTTTCTAGAAAGGAAAATATCAAGAAATATATGTATGCGTATGACATTTAACAATAAAATAAAAAGAATTTTTTTTTTATGGCGTAAACACGAAGAAAATGTAATGAAATTTTGTTATATTTTGTGTGGCATATACAACCTACGTACTAGAAAATCAACTTCTTAAGTTGTTTTTTTTTTTTCTTTTTTAATTTTCGATCATCGATAGAGCAGCATTTTACAGTCTGGCGGGGACAAAACTGGGATGGTAATAGATTACAAAAAAAAAAAAAAGATCAAGATTTGACCCAAATTGTAAATTTGTAACGCAAAAAAAATAGAGAAGAAAAATGCCCAAGAAAGAAAATAAATTGAATTTTAAATTTGTTTTGTTTATTAAATCAGCTGATTTGCTGACAAATCAAGTCTAAAGATTAGCAAAAAAAAAAAAGAAAAAAAATTGGTGATAAACTATAGTCAAAATGATTGAAACTGTTACGAATCTTAAAAATGTGTGTAAATTAAAAACAGGAAAAATTAGAAAAGGTTTTTCAGCATCCAAGAATTCCCAATGGAAAATGAAGTGTAGATATTTTGTTTAAAACAACTTAAAGGAAGCGGCATACTGAAATAATACCCAAAACCTTTTCTTTGATGTTTACAGATGTACTTAATTTTTTTTTTTTTTTTTTAAGAATAGACTAGACCGCCCGCAATTCTTGGTAACAGTGCATTCAACGCTGGGCCTTTATTTTATTTTTTTTTTTGTTCAAATTAAAGGCCGACATTCTTGTTGTAACTAGAAAATCTTACCAGAAATTTTACCTGGTATAGCTAGTTTTGTCATTGTTTAGCCTACCTCAAGGATATGAGAACTTGCTGGTTGCTTTTAGAACTGTAATGACTGACTTGCATATGGCAAATTGAAATTTAAAAAACCTCGACTTTTCTTCTGAACACTTAAAAACTTCTTTTTGAAGTGAAATTTTTGAGTTGAGTAAAAACGATTTATGGAAATGTAAATGAAAAATTATCACAAAATTTTGTATATAGAATTTATTTTAGAATTACAGGAAAAATCTCCTACAGTGCGGTAGATACGGTCCTTGAAAATACAGCATTGTGGGAATCTATAAAAACTAAAAAGATCATGATTTCTTCAACCAACCAAAATTCAAAATCAAAAACATAATGCTATGCTAAGAAATTTATTCCTCACTTATTATACTATAGTTGCTCGAGAACGTTTTGACTGGCTTGATTTCAAAATCTGAGCTTGATTCATCGGCAAGTTCGACTGCATTTCCGGTAGTTTTAGGTTTTAAAAAATCTTTCGTCAGGGATTGTTTGCTCTTGCTTTGTAAATCTTTATAAACTTCTTGATAGGCAGAAAAAGATTTCTTTTAAATATTTCCGTTCTCTCTGGCAGAGGGATCGTTTTCTAAAAGGTAAGAAAGATTCTATCTGTTTCGCCATGTTCAACGTTCTTCTATACTTTTCAGAGTGAAATTTTTGGTTTCTTCATTGGAAAGATATTTAGAATTATCTTCAATCGGCAATATTTCGGTTATTATTGTCACCAAATCTACTTTGTTTATTCCACATTTCCTAAACCGCGTTGTAGGAAGTTTACCTGTATATAGAACTTTATACAGTTATATATCCTAAAGTAGAAGTCGAACAGGATTGAAATTTTCAGCAAAGTTATAATCCATGGTGAATATTATGCTGTAGTTTGCATAGTCCTAACTCTCGTCCTCACCTTTCAGATAATTAGGGGCATTGCCTCAATTCGGTTCGCTCGTTTTTCTAGAGAATTTAACTTTTGGCTTTCCACTTTTTTAAGCTTGCTATGGGGCTCGCCTCTGCTCGCTTCGCTTGTCCATCGACATTTATTGAACCTGTTTCTTTATTTCCCCTTATGTCTAGAGCCACGACGTTTCACTTCTATAATGTGTAGAGGGTGCACGGTCTTTTTTTTTCTTTATTAAACGAATATTTAAAATGTATTTTTTTTCTATTTGTTTTTTACACAAAAAAAACAAACCTGTTCTATGAATATTCATAAAAATGTATTACGCTTTGTTTATTATTGGGAAAAAAAATTTAAAATCTATCGCGAAAAATGCCGGAAAATTATAATTTATTATGTTACTTCAATAAGCAGCCTCCCAATTAAAATGACGGTGCTTTGTATTGAAAATAAAATGGAGAAAACGTAAGAAAATTTAATTTTTCACTAATTGAAATATAATTTCTGTCTCATTTTTTTTGTCTAAACGTTTTTCTTTCTGTTTTTTTTTTTCTTTTAAATTTGGAATAAAAGAAACTGAAAGTTTTCTTAGCCATTTTATCGATGCAACACGAAATGATTTCATGGCTTCTATTTTTAAAATTAAGATTAAACAATTATGCCTCTTAATTGAAATTTACAAAATTAATTACAATTTAAATTAGTTTCCAGTTTTACTTGATTTCAAAACGTTCTCTCATATTGTTGTTTTTAATTGCTTGTGCTGATTTAATTTTTGATGGCCATGAATTTGATTTTATTATCATTTTTTCTTTTTTTGGAAAAATTAGAATAATTTTAAATTCAATTCATGAATTTTTCCTAAAGAAAATGAATTTTATCGAACTACATTGAATAGATATGAAAAATTATTATTAATTTGATTTTTATTGAAGAGTTGTATCAATAAAACGTGTCTATTAAGGCCAATATCCACACAGCCGACATCCTATTCTGATAAAAGTATGGGATGCACTTATGCAAAATTTAGTTAAACAGAAAGGGAGAAACAATTATCCTACGAATATTGTCGTCTTCTGCTGTTCAAATTTCCCCATCTGATTCTTCATCTGCCAGATGATTCCCCTCAAACGCAGATAAACTTGTTCATCTGATTTATGGGTTTTCATCTGCATTTGCATACTCTCACAATAACCATACACGATACCGTCGCACACTACCAATTTTTCTAAATTGTGTGGGGAGAGTCTGATGTTTTTATTCGATCAATCCTAGCGTAAATTGCAAAAGTCCATCTCTTTCTACTTTTCTGATTTTTCTCGTCAGAATAGGATGTCGGCTGTGTGGAGATTGGCCTTTAGATGAAAAACGAATCTATTCCATTCTATATGATTCAGAGATAATGTCTTCCAAGTTAACCTGTCGTTTTACTTTTTGATATTGTGTACTGAAATCCCGAAATCAATTCTTTATAATTTTCATAAATTAATATTAACAGTCTTATTCTGATGTTGTGACAAATTTTAAGTCACAACAAATTTGCATCGTTGTGATCCAAATATTTTCGTTCAGATAGGTGGCATCATGTTATTACCGTTATGACTGCGCTCAGAATAAGCATGTAAATATGTTAGATACAATTTAATTTTTTCAATATGGAATGGGCTCATTTGACACTCGTCTTTTGAAGAAAAAAACCACCTTTGACAATAATAAATTAGGTATAGACCATCCTTGACAATAGTATTCTTCACTTTACTTTCTCCATATCTGCGAAAACTATCTGTAGGAATGTACGAAAAACCAATTCATTTCAATTTTAGACTTCCTCATTAGTTCAAATCATTCAATCATTTTGTAGTTCTTTTTTGAGATCAGGGCCTTTCTTTGGGTTGTGATCTTAAATACTTTTGGTGGAAATACAACTGTTTTGCAAATATATGATGGAATAGACTTTATGCAGCTTTTATATTTGCAAGGAATAGAACTGTTTTGAATTAGATATTCATATTTGAAATTAATTTAGAAGATTTAGAATTGTTTTGAATTAGATATTCATATTTGAGATTAATTTAGAAGATTTAGAATTGTTTTCATGCTATCCAAATTTTTTCAGTTGTAGAATTAATTGCAAGCTCATTGGGCAAAGTACTCGTTGTCCTTTTTTGATAATAAAATAATTCAATTAATTTTTTTCTCCAAAAAAAGGAGTAGACTCGTTTTGTATCTAACATATCAGATTCAGTAATAATTTCCATTTCTTATTGTGTAATTTCAAATTATTTGACCGCCCGCGTTCGGGAATAATAACTATATACAGGCTTCCACTAAATCGTTGAGCTAAAGTCGCAAAAACTTATCAACTTATCTATCAATCAAAAATTGAGTTTCATATTTATGTTTGATTAAAGTCCAGTATTTAAATTTGAAATGGAAACGTGTTCTTTTCTATCATTAGCAATTGTCTGTTTTACTAACTATTCAGGAATTGCGCGATTGATTTGGTTGTTACCTATTTAAGTAATTCTATTTCAAAGGAAAACTATAATTCGATTGAATGCATAAAAATTACTTTAAAAAAATCTGAATATTTCATAAGACATTCACAATATAATAAATATTTAATTGGGTAAACATTTGAATGACATTAATTGCTAAGCTGAGAAGTTGCTTTGTGTAATATCATCAAAACTTTTGTAATTCTAATTGCAATCGAAACGAATTCATTTTAATATTTTACCTATTACAAAAGGTATCCACGTGAATTATTATCGAAACATAAATTTACTCTTGAAGAACGTGACTTTCACAAACGATAAAAGAAATGAAACAGTTTTTGCAAATATCTGATGATATCTAAAACGTTCAATATAGCTTATAAAACTTTTTTTCTAGAGGCTGCCGAGTTTGATGAAGGTTGAATTGGATTATATATAAAAAGTGAAATAACACCTGAAATTTTCCGAGAAAAAAAAAAACTTTAAATGAAAACATTTTATTTTTCTTATCCCTAAGAAGTTCAAGGAAAATACGATCTATGAAAAATGTTCACGGAAGGATTTCACCATAAACAAACTGATTTTTTTTTTATTACAAAGTATTGATTGGGTAAATTTTGTTTTATACTTTTTTATGCCTTTTCAGTTTAGGTCGTTCTTCAATGTATTTAAACTTTATACATAAAATTTTTCCGATAAGTTTTCTATCTATTTAATGGAATTTTGTCTCCATCGATTTGTAGTTCTAGAAATCTACAAGCCGATACAATATAATGTTAGATAAAGTTTTGGTTATGTCTTAACGCCCATTTTTATCAAATTTTTATTTTCAATAAAAATCATTGAACACTATTAAGGGCGTCAATTTCAAAAATGTATTTTTCTTCTTCAAGGATTCACATGTTAGAAGGCTTAAGACCATTATTATGATATTATTCATACCACCGGAGATAAAACGTGATAATCTTCATCTTCAAGGAATGAAAAAATCAATATCTTTCTCGATAATCTTTTGGAGAACTTTTTATGAACGTTTTTAGATAAAAGAAAAGTTTTATTCAGCTTAAAAGGTAGTTTATTTCTTCAATTTATCCCAGAGAGACAAGTAAATCATTTTTTTGATTTAATATCAATTTTATCATTTGTGTTTAGTATCAATTATTTTTATTATACAATGTTAGGTCAAATTTGCGTTTATAACGAACTACAAAGCAAAGATTGTGTATTATATAGTACCCTAGAGTAAGAACTTAAAATTTCTGTACTTGTGCATTAAGAAGACCAGAGAGAAAGAAAGTTTTCGACATAATTTGTGTGTACTAAAAGAGATTCTTACTGTTTTTAATTAAAATATTCTTATTTTAAAATATTTAATAAAGCAATTTATTTTATTCTTTTCTATTTCTAGAAACCAAATCTAGTTGTTGCAATAAAAAAGATCACGAAGAAAAGTTTGGCTAAATCACAAAATTTATTGGGCAAAGAGATAAAAATATTAAAAGAATTGACTGAACTGCATCATGAAAATGTTGTTGCATTACTTGACTGCAAAGAATCACAATATGATGTCTTTTTGGTTATGGAGGTGAGTACAAATTTCTATTTTAAGCATTTTATTTTCTTCTAAAGATAAAATAGATAAATGATAAAAAAGGCTAGACCAATTTATAAGCATTTACGGGGTTTTACAAAATAAATAAACTCCGTCATCAATTTTGAGCTACAAGAACTCCCAGTACCAGTACAACTGCTGTTTTTTGCATTTCCGCAACATTTATTTTTAAAAAATTTGCTTAGAACGACTATTCCCCTGTTCGAATTACACCTACATGCAGCTTTGTTGAAATTTGGATTTAAAGATTTATAGATTTAGTTGTTTTTGAACATCCAGTGTTAAACTTTATAATAATTGCTTTTGAATTTGTCGTTTGCCATAATAATAGCGTATTTACTTTTTCTACTCAAATTTTATAATGAAAATTTGAACCTAAGCATTTCTCAGATCAGAATTTTCATGGTGAAAACAAACAATAATTCTCTGCTTCATCTATCTATATGTATCAAGAACCATAACGAAAATATTTTGTATTCGAACCCTAGGCGAAAAAGTTTACTCAGCTCTAATTTAATAACGATTGGGTGGATGATCTCAAAAATAATGTTCTCCATGTAAAATATGGAAAATCTAAATATGTACTTACTTTTAGATTAGATTGATTGCTAATGATTTTTCTTCGTAGAAGTTAAAACTTTTACTGTGACAAATAATCTTGTTGATGTGATAATTCGTATAAATTTTATATCAAAACAAAAGCAACAAAAAATGATTCACTATATTTCTGTGGTATGATAAGACCAGTCAAGATATATATATTTACATGCACATCGTGACTGATCACAACACAAATTTAATTAAATACCTTTTTAATGAGATTAAATTGAATTAGATTCATTCATTAATTAAAGCCGAATACACATATGAACAATTATTTTGTTGATTTTAACAAATTTTCAATAATGATAAAATAAAATGTTGTAAATGGATTTTTCTTTTTTTCTTCATTTGATTCTACTATTTCATTTATACGCGGAAATATCTCATCAATTCTTCAATCCAAAAGAAAAATAAATGTAATATAATATTTACCGAAGTATTCAACTAGAAAGCAAATATTAAACCTACTACAATATTTCCTTTTTATATTTTCTTAGTCGTATAATACTTTTTGTGTAATAATGTGTATGTTATTTTCTTATTTCCTATTCCTGTTGTCAGTTCTATCACAGTTGGTGTTTATAAAAGAAAATCCAATTATTTTTATGTCCAGTCGGAAAATTTTGATATACTTATATAGTAATAGAACATATAGTATATGTAGTATAAAGGAAACGGAATAGAAACCTTGAGGATATATGTTATTTTCCAAAACATGTACGAACATTATTTTAAATGTCAACAAAAAGGGCCAATATTCAGGAACTCAATAAAATATTATTTCTATTATTCTGTATTTGTACATTAATATATTTTTAGTATCGATTATTTAAATGTATTCTAAATGAATTTCTCAAATGTGTATTGATTGATTAACTCTTCATACGAATGCGATTGGATAATATATTTACTACTTTCTTTCTCTATAATCCTTGAATAGTTTTGAAATTATAAAAATCGATCGAGTTTTTATCGCAAAAATCGATGTTGTCTTATTTTCTTTGTAATTACTAGATTTATTATTCGATTCTGTAGGAGTCTTTGTTAACTCACCAATTTCATCGTTATTCCCCTAACATAGAAACATTAGAGGATTGCTCGTTTTAAAACTAAATGACTTTAAACATTTTCAGCCCATAACACATAGATTTTAACATATAGTAACGTAAAATCAGTCTGTAGCCGATTTTTTGATGCCCTATGGTAGAAATGGGACTCGTAGTTCATCAATCTATATTTCAAGGCCTTTTCTGCATAATTTTTTTTTCTTTTTCAAATTTGCTCTAATTCGCAGGTAACCTATACCCTAATAGCATAAATCTATTCTTCAAATTTTATTCAATTCGCTATATTAGATTTGTAAATACATCCAAAAAACTTTATGAACAATTTTTTTTTCCCCTAAGACTATTTTTTCCCCATTATCCTCGTATCGATTTTATTGAAATTGTGGCACAATATTCCCTATTTATGTAGTCAACGTATGGAAATAATTTCAATAAAATTGGTGTACAAACTTTCCAATTAAATCTGAAAAACGACAAAACTTTCTGGTCACCTTGGTTTTCGCTTTATAACTTCACTCCTCCTCGGGTGACTTTGTTGAAATGCCATACTAAATCGAATTAAGGAATAACCAACTCTCATTGTAAATTTCACCAAAATCGGATAACGCGTTTTTGAGTTATGTTGTACACGGTGGGACGGATGGACATGCATAAATCAATATAACTTGATTCTCTACACATCTATAGTCTAGAAACCGATGATTATTTCTATGCGCTATAAACTTATGGACAACACTAATATATCCTCTGATAGTATTTACCATAGGTCATAAAAATGTCTAGGGCCAAAGCTTATGTTTATTTTACTTCCAAATTTAATTGCAAAATTCAGACTGCTTACTGATTAGGCTCAAGTTTAAACGTGGTTTAGATTTATTCTATTTTAATGCATCTAATAATTTTTTTGATATTTATTATTTACAATCTTCTAAGTATAGAGAAATATTTTATGCGGGGGCAGTATTGTCTTTCATTTATTGATTTTTCAAGAATTCAATTTTATCAAAATCTTTTCGTGAATTTTTCCATCTCGAAAGACAAAAAATCAATTTCATTAGAATATGTTGAAATGCCTTCTTTTTGTAATAAAGAAAACAAAATATATTCTTTTATGTTTTTATGCTTGGCTTTTTATTGAAATAAATTAAAAACTGATATTAGATTAAAATAGAAAATTACTTTCTATTATTTTTTTCTTTACAACAAGCCTAATTTTTATAGGGATTATTATTTTTCTTGTAATTGACTTAATTGATAATTTTACTTAGCATTTTTCTTTTTTGAACACACAAAATCTTAATAAATATTTCTAATATTTAATATCTTAACAAAATTTTTTAATCTTAATTTTTTCTTTTAATTTAAATTACATGATAATTGTTTTGTTTTTTATATTTTATAATATTTAGCACGTTTTTCTTTAAGACTTCGTACTATATTTATTTTAATGTGCACAAAATTTTCGGAATGTTAAATCCTTTTTTGATATATTTTATTCTTAAATTTTAATACAAATTCTAAGCGTTTATATATTTTTTTTTAATTAATCAATATCATGCTTTTTTTTATAATTTACTTATTATAAAAAATATATATTTTTTAAATTTCTAAATAGTTCTTTTTTTGATGCTTTTAACTAAATGTTTTAAGTAAATCTTTAAAAAAACAAAAGATTTCACTTGTATTTTTAATATGTGCCAATTTTTTTTTTCTTCCTTTTTTTTAAATCTTTTATTCATAATTATATTTTTAATCGAAGAAGAGCGCTCAACTCTTAAAATCACTGTATTCTCGAAGTCTATAAACTCGAATAATAAAAAGATATATTTTTTATTTTTAAACTTTATTTAGTGGTATCTCTTCAGCTGGTCGAACTTGATCAGTTGGTGGTGGTCTCCTGGTACGACAAAATTTTGTTTTTATACCACAAATATCACGTCGACATACAAGTCCAATCATAAGTCCGACGACAGCTAAAATAATGATTCCTAAGGGAAAAATATAAATGTTTGTTAATGGTGCTTTTTTTTTGCTTTTCAAATAATAAAAGAAATTACCAATTAGAATATGATTAATTGTATTCGATGCTATTTCAACTTGATAAGTTTTATCATCGATATCCTTTTCATTATAACTATGTTGTTCTATACTTGAATTTGTTTTTAAATTTTTATCACTAAAATTTGTCATATTTCCAGTATCACTTGATTGAGTTTGATTATTTGATAAATTTGGTTTGGATGGTGTCACATCAGCTACAATAATATCACGATTGTTAGAATTATTATCGGTCATGATATTTGTTCGAGTTCTAAAATCTAAAATGCAAAAAAAGATTTGAATGTTAAACTTGCAAAATATTTGTGATTGTATTAACTCTCGTCAAATCGAAAATTTCCCCAAATCAATCATTTTTTTTTTTTAAACGAATAAATTGATTTTCCTTCGATTTTGTTGGAGAGTTTGACTATATGTGTTTTTACTTACGAATATTCCTTTCTTGGTTGTTCTCCTTACTCGTAGTAATTGGTTTCATTGTTTCTGGTGTTGTTACTATAATACTTTCATCAAATGATGAACCAGATTCTAATTCAAAACAACTAATATCGAATGTTTCTAAACTGATCACATCGATTGATGTTAATATTTTACATAATTCAGATACAATATTACGTTCAAGTTCTGGAACTTTTAGTTTAGCCAATTTTTTCAATGGTTTGAATGCTTCGGTATTGATTTTCTGAAAAAGAGAAAAGCCGAAATTTCTCAAATATAAAATATATATATATATATAAAACACAAACAATAGAATATAACGTTTTTACAAGACCTATATATAGAATATAATAATACACTTCTGAAGAAAATATATACCGAAAGAGAGGACGCCTTTTATAACAATAAATTTATAAGGTTGCCGTGCCCGAAAACAGGCTTTGACAGAACACCGGTGAAATTGAAAATGGATTTTTTCTTATTTTTGTTGAATATAGAAAGCGAATATATGCGGAAAAAGTGAATAAAATAGTTTTATATGGAAATGCGCATGAAACTTTTGCGTGTTTTCATATAAAAAAAACGAATGTTTATATTTTGATTACAATACCTTGTTCGTTTGTATTTCAAGGATTTTTTTGAATGTTTACTAACAAGAATATTCAATACAAGAAAAGGATTAATTTATATATTAAAAAGGGCCAAGTTATTTGTGTCTATAAAATGTATCAACTTAATCAACCAAAAATAACTAAGGTAGAATAAATTTTCTCATAAATATATTAAATTCAAAGTGTTGTCCATCGTCGACTACAACTTTGATGAAAAAAAGTTCTCCTTTTTATGCCCTATGGTAGGGTATTATTTGTATTGCATTTCAGCAAAATCGACCAAGGAGGTGCGAAATTATTAAGCAAAAACCAGAGTGACCAGAAAGTTTTGTCGTTTTTTTTTAAAATATGGTTTTTCGGATTTTCTTAGAAAATTTGTGAAGCAATTTTGTTTAAATTATTTACATGGGTTAACTACATAAATAGACGATACTATGTTAAATTTCAGTAAAACCGATCCAAGGATAGTGGAGAAAGAAGTAGATGTACAAAAACTAATATACCAATTGGAATAAAATTTGCAGAATAGATTTATACTATTAGAGTTTAGGTTATTTGCGAATTAGAGAAAGTTTTGTTATATATTGTTAGTTTTGACTTGATTTTCAGTTTCTGATCATTTTTTTTTTTTTTTTTTTTTGCAAAAATTGATTTTTTTCACCATATTTCAGGAGCTTAAAGTACAGTAGGCCTGACTACGTGTGAAATTACTTGTGTTTAAGATTCAAATCATTATCTTTGAATCATCTAAATCAATTTTTACAAGTGCTATCAGGTAGAGCATGTTCATCATTCATAAGCTTCTACAAACGAACCATTACATTCAGTAGCACTTTTATCTAGATTTAAGCGAAAAAGTAACTTTTCCTGCGACAAAAAAGCAGATATTTTACACTTCATCGAAATGTTATATACTAAATATTGAATCTAATTAACAGTATATATATTAATATACGATAAACAATACGCTGTGACTAATGCCATCTCCTAAATAAAAGCGAGAATTAATTCTACTACCTAATATATTCACTATTATAAACTATTTAAATACCAACCTTATCAAAATTATTATTTTCCATATTTAATGATAATAAACCGGTTAAATTTTCGAATGTTTCATTATTTAAATCAATTAAATTACAATTTTTTAATGATAGTTCTTGTAAATTCGGTTGATTTAAAATTGCTGTATTTTCATTAACTTTTATTGGATTATTATTTAAACTTAATTTTTTGAATTCTATTATTTCCATAAATGTATTTGGATCAATTTTTGATATTGAATTTGATGCTAAATCAATATGATCTAATTTTATAAGTCCAGTAAATGCCTAAAAATAAAAGAATAAAATAATTATTAAAATAATTTCTTATAATATTAGGAATTTACCTCTTTTCTTAGATCGCTTATTTTATTATTTGATAATAATATATTTCTTAAATTACTACAATTGATAAATATCTCATCATCTATTTGATCAATTAAATTATAACTTAAATCTATTTGAATCACTGTTTCGGGAATATCATTTGGCACTTTTGTTAAATTTCTATTTGAACAATCGACAAATTTATATTCATCTGTACAAACACATTTAACTGGACATTTTGGTTCTGGCTTTAGCAATTCTACAAAGAAAACAAAAAACATATATTAATTTTAGTAAAAACAAAAATTTTTTTTTAATATGCTAAGGTTTAATGCCTTGATTACATGTGTGAATATTTTTGTAAAAATTGTTTGAAGTTTTAAAACATTGCTTTGCCTAATTTTCATTAGATTAAATGACTTAAGCTCGCTTATTCTCTCAAAATAGAATAGATCTAACAACTACTCCCATGTAATACTGACACTACTAACTATATATATAAATATATAATCATACAATGAAATCTGATATCATATTAATCAGGGCTCCACAACCTAATCATGAAAATAGATTCACGCTTGAGGAACGATCAAGAATTATCCAAATTGAAAATCTTATAGACTTATTTTTATCACGAAATTGTGTTCAGTAACAAGGCTCACTGTTGGCTTAATAAGCAAAATTGTCGCTTCTGGAGTGAGACCAATCCAGAACTGATTCTAGATACCCCGTAACATCCAGAAAATAGCAGTTTACACGCTGATGAGGAGTTCGCGTTACAGTCAATCAGATTATCGGACCATGATCAATGAATATTTGTTCGAAAATATGAATGACATTGATCCTGCTGAGATTTGGTTTCAACAGGATAGCGCTATGTGTCATGTAGCGACATGATTTGGAGACAATGTGATTTCAAGAAATAGCCTTGTAAATTGGCCTCCAATGTGATGTGATGTGACATCCCTTGACTATTTCTTATGGATTTACATGAAGTCACTAGTTTATGCTGTTAAACCAGCCTGCATTATTCGTGTTATTCGTGTCATACGGCCGGCATTGTTTGAAAAAGTAACCCAAACAATTTTGACTGAGAGAATGTGCTTCGTTAAGAACAGTCGCAATGACCATATGCCCAAAGTTATTTTTAAATATTAATGTCATGAATTGGTCTTTCGATTAAAAGTTAACTTTTCGAATTATTTTTTGAATTTAAAGTTCATCACCCTATCTTTGGTCCAATATCTGATAGAAGTATTCGAAGTTCATAATCAATGTCTTTCAAACATGATCGCCTATTATTTTAAACTTTATTCAAATATGTGTTTAAAAATTGAACCACGAGACACCGGACATCATCTCACGACACACTGGTTGCGGAACTCTGATATAGTATAATAGAGGAACTTACCTATTAACACATCATCATCTAAATCTATTGAAGTAATTGTTGTTGTTTGTATTGTTGAACTATTATTAATATTTATATTTACTAAGGTAGTTTCTATTGTTGTTGTTATCATCTTATCATTATTTTCCTCATCTTCTCCGCTATAATAATCATAATCTTCATCTAAATAAAGATATTCATCATTCTGTGTTGGATTCGGTGGCATTGAATGACTTTAAATAAATAGAAAAAATTAATAATTTAATAATTTTTATATAAATAAACTTGTTTTTTTTTTCTTTTTTTATATTCAAAAAAAATTTAAATTTTGGCGCCAAATAAATTGGATTCTGTTTTTTTTTGTTTTTTTTTTTATCTTTTTATGAATGAATAAATTCCGAAAATTTTAAGAAAAACTTCCTCAATTCAAATCTATTAATATGATTTATATTTTAGTTGAATTTTGTTAATAAAATTGTTCCAATAAAATGATTCAATTCAATTTAGAGAAAGTTAAGGGGCGTTTAATCTCGTTAACTTATTTTTCTAGATTTTGGTTTGGGATTACTTAATAATCGGACTAAAGGTGATATCACGATATTAGTTTTGTTATGTGTCAACGGATAAATGTTGTGCAAAATCTTAGAAATGTATCTAAACACTTGTAATGTCAAAAAAATGCCTAAACTTTGTCATATGTCGTTCATATGAGTTTACGTAAACCTATGACAAAACGTCTAAAAGCTCCTTAATTTTTTTTTTTTTTTTTTTTGAAAATGATTAGATAAAAGGTATGCCCTTTCATTAATTAAAATAAAAAATTTACAAATTATTTAGGTAGGACAAAGATTATAATTTAAGTAATCAAATTTTCGTTGAAAATTAAATGAAATAAGAAAGTTTTTTGATTAAATTTACATGCAATAATTGCATATAACTTTCATATAAATAAAATATTGGCCGACCTTTACTTGGAATTAGTTAATTTCATTAATTTAATGGAAGTAGGTGTATTATATAACGTTTTAAGTTCAGCAGAAATTATGTTTATTCTTATCATATTACAAACAAAAAGAAGGTAACATGAATCATTATGAATTTATTGACCGAAATTTATTAATCATTTGATCGTATTTCAAAAAAAAAATGTATAAATAATAACAATTTAACCTAATAAGGCTGACACAAATGAAAATTATTTTAATATCCGGAAAATATAAATAATTTAAAAAAGAATATGAAAAATTTGATATAGTATTTGCTGCAAGTATTATTTAAGAATTCTGAAAGTCCATTTTTATAATTTTTAAGTTTGCAATGGAAGCACACATTAGTTCTGTTTTATTTGCCATACCCTACCCTGGAGCAGGGTAAGTGGCAAATAAAACGAGCAGGAGTAGAAGAAAGTTTTAATTCGAATGTTTGTAGCGCTGCTTAGCAACTATATTGTAATTAAATGAGAAACTTTTAGCTAATACACTTTTTATGGTAGAAAACTGAACTAATTCGGATGTAATAGTTACACATGGTCTGAAAGTAGTGTAGGATTTGTTCTTTTGTTGTTTTTGTTTTCATTGTAAAAATTTGCTCTACCCCCAGAGCAAGTGGCAAATAAAACAGACCTATTGTGTTCATTAAAATATACTATTTAAAAATACTATATTCCACATATAAATATAGTTAGGTCCTTTCAAATATATGGCAATCATTTTGTACGAAAATATTAAGAAATAATCAATTGATCTAAACTACAAATATGCTAAATACAACGACACGTGTTTATCATATTTAATTTGATCCAAAAATCAATCATAATTGTCTTTAAATATTATTAGAAGCATTTTAATTCAAGCTAATTGATCGCAAACCAAAAAAAAAAATTTATTAATTCCAAATTAAAACAGTCTTAATAAATTCTTTGATTAATTAAAAAAAAAAAAAAAAGAAAACCTTGAAAGATTTTTTGTTCCCATTTTGAAAGGAATTTCAATCAAGAAAAATAATTGTTTTTTTCTCTCTTTCTGAACAATTTTCTTTTCAAAAAGGACGATCTTTTTTTTTTACACTTAATTAAAACCTAATAAAAACAATGGTTTCTGGAATTAATTGAAGTCTTGTCTGTCTTCCAATTGATTGGTTTTTATTATTTATTAATTCAAATAAAATAATTGAATGCCCTTTTCCAGAAAGAAAGGGAATACAGAGTTTTGGCTATTAGGGCCTTGGATACTCTTTTACTGAGAATCCCAATTGTTTTGCAAATACGATGGAATAGACTATGCAGTTCTTATATTTGCAAGAAATAGAAGAACTCTTTTGAATTTAATATTCTAATTTAAGATTAATTTAGAGGATTTATATTTGTTTTCATGGTTTGCCGACTTTTCAAGTTGCGGAAAAGAAAAATAGGAATCAAAGCTAATTGCAAGCTCATTTCCTTAAAATTCAATTTTGCATCCCTTGAACTCGAAGAGATCAATTCATAGGCAACATTTTATATTCAAAAAGATTTAAAATCATTTTTTTTTTTTTAAGATTGAATTTAATAATTAATAAATTTGTTCTGGAATAATTTTTATTAATAATTTTATTAATTGTACAAAATTCATCTTAATTAAAATAAGAACTACACACCCCTTGACTCCTTGAGATCTTCAACATTTATGTTTTAAAGTTTCAATGTTTTAAATACATATAATTGATCAATTAAAGAAAATGATTAAGAAAAAAAAAAACGTTTCGGGGTCTCAGATCATGTTCGAAGTTCAATTTTTATTTTTTATTTTTTGTTAAGGCAAGAAAAAATAGTGAATTTTATTAAATTAAAATTGTATTTTTTTTTTATGTTTTTATGGACATTTAAAAAGTCTCAGATTGTTTTTTTTTTTCACTCCAAAAAACTTGGAACCTCGTTTTTGTTTTTAGTGCAATTTTCTTGAATTATGCTCGCTTAAAAATGCTTGTTGTTGACCTAAATAGGACTTTGTGCTTTTTTAGTATTAAACTAATCAGATTTAATCTGGATTTGTTATCAATATTATCAAAATAATTTCGATTGCTAAAAATTTTTAATTTATATATGAAAAGAAAATCTTTTTAAAAAATTTTTAAATTTTGAATAAAGTTTTGTGCTTTTCAAAAATGCCTATTCATAACGAATTTGTTTACCGGCCTCGTTCAAAATGTTTACGACAATTAAAAAAAAAATATAAATACATTTCCAACTTTTACGGGTCTCTTCAATGCCAAAGGTTGAATTTTTAATTTTTATTACATTTAAAAATAAAAAAATAACGTATATGACGCGTGTAAATTACATAAGTTTTTAAAAAAGGTAATTTTCTATACGAAAGCCAAGTAGCCGAGATAGTAGCTAAGGTCTTATAATTTTCTTATCAAAATGTTTTTGATTAAATATTAACCTGTGCCTAATTCTTTTATTTTTTATTTTATTTCTTTTGAGGTGGTATTTTTTTTTAAAGCTCTAGTTTATGTGAATAATTTTCTGACGTCAACAAATTTGTTTTTAATACCAAAAAAATCGGCAACAACTTCAAATATTCGAAGTAAATCTCGATCCATTTATCGTGATTTCGCTTTAAAGAGGTTTCACTGTTTATATTTAAATATTAGTAATTTTTTATTTTATTTATTTATTTATTTTTTCTGAGAAATCTTTTATAAATGAAATGAATTTTAAAAAAGGAAGTAGACTTTTTTCGGTTAGCCATTTTTTTTAATACTCATTTGAAATTCATTGAATATTCTTTACTGTATTTTAAATTTAGAATAATTTTTGATTGAACTTTAAAAAAACAAAAAAAAAAGTTGATGGAATTAAGTTTTCAAAAAAAAGACATGCCTAAGGATTGTTTTTGGATCAAAGATTCATTCTTATTTGATCATTTATTTTATTTATGCTCTCTAAAACATCGGTTCTTAAACTTTCTTCATTCATTATTTATAACGAATAATGATGTAACAATATTGTGTCGTTGTGAAATAATGTAAACTGAAATTCAAGTGTGTTATTTTAGTGACTCCATTTGGGGTCGCGACTCATAATTTAAGAACCGATGCTCTAAAAGATTTATAAGCTTAGTAATTCCTGAAAATAAGGAGATCATCTCGAGTTATACAGAGAAATTATACAAAAATAATATAGTTAACCGTCTTTTAACATGTCCTTTTCATAAAATATCGTATAGCGACGAAGTCCTATGATTTTGAAGTATCATATAGGACAAAACGCTTGATATTGTAAGGCAAAGAAAAGTAGAGAAAAAGTGAAGAACCGAAACCTGGATTTGAACCAGGGTCTCATCAGTCTCATGAGGCGAGGTCGAGACCAACTAGACCATTCTACTCTATCTCTACCAGCCTGTTCATTTGCCTTTTCATCTACTACTAATATTATCAAATCATTACAACTGTTTTTGTCAAACCTCTCAATTGTTTTATCAAATTCAGTTGTATCCTATTTTTAACTCTTACAATATGAATAATATGGTAGCTTTATTTAGTTTTTCATAAGTCTTTACAGAACGCGAAAGAAGAGCATACGCCTTTCTCAAAACTAAGTTTTTTTTATTAAATAACTAAAAAACATATATTTGGGGTTAAAGGTTCTAAATGAAATGAAATTATAACCTAAAAAACGATAATGGAGTAAAATTGATTAATCATTTCCGTTAAGGATTGGTTAATTCCTGTCGTTAAATGAATTTTAGCTGAAAAATTATGCCTGAAATAAACTATTAATCATTCATTCATAAAAAAATAGTAGAAATCCTGTAAAAAAGAAGGATTTTATAATTATTTTATTTTTTATTATTATTTACCTTTTTGATAATAAAAATATTAATAATAATCCAAATATATAATAAAAATGCATTTTTATAACAAAAAAATAACCAATAAATCTTAAATATTGTTTTCCTCTTCGAAAATTTTAAATTTTTAATTTTATTCTTTCACTTTTTATTTTTATTTTCTTATTTAATAATTCACTTTTAAAAACGTAATCACTTTCAATTTTTTCTTAATATTTTCTGTCATGGTGCAATAATTTATTTATAATTTATTTTTTATTTTTAATGAATAAAACACTTTTTTTGTTTCAACTACAAATAAAACAGTTTTTTAAAGCTACAACACGAAAATTATAAAAAATAATGAATTAAAAAAAATTAAATAATAAGTAATACATTTTTTTTATAAAATTATAATAATTTCACTTAAAAACACATAAAAAACAAACAGCATTGGAATTTTCGTGTTCTTTTGAGGCGAGTTCATTTCATGACTAAAAATAAATTTACTAATATAAAATAAAACATAAAAAATATTAATTTCGTTTCTCTCTTTTAATTATCTTAACTTTATATGAATTGGAATCGGACTTTTTATTTTATCTTATCTTTATTTAATTTAAAACAAAATATTATCAAATTTCCCCAAAATAGAAAATTTCTAGAGGAGTTGTGTTAACGTTTTGAGTTAAAATTGAGTTATAAACCTAGTAATTCCATGACACAGTATAGTAAATTCAAATTTTATAAAAACCTGACTTAAAAATGTATGCGAAAGTTTTATAGAATTAGCGGAATTTTATGTTAAAACAATGTGCGTAACAAAAATACATAAAATTACATCACGAACAAAATTTATTACAAATTTACAGAAGAAGTTTCATTTAGGTTTATATGCAACAACTTATCCGGGAAGTTATTGAAGTTAGTTTAATGAAAATCATCAATCAAAAAAGGACTGAGATATTTTAGAGGGATATTAACACTTTAGACATATTAATATGTCTTTTGTTACGAGAACAATTGACCGGGGACGTATTAAGACGTTTTTAGAGACTTATATGAAAAAAAGCTGGTCACAGGCGTTAGTTTCTGCAATAACCCATCGGTCAATAAAATGTTAATATAAGTTTGTTTTTTATTTCATTGAAATGTAAGAAAATCCTATTTTCTTTTTTCGTCTATCGAGTAAAGTCTTCAAAAATGAATTCAGGGAAAAGATTTAGAAGTTTAAGGACATTTGTATATAAATAATTAGCAGTTTTAAATGGTTTTAAGAATCAATATTGCTAGTAGTCGCTTTTAAGAGGCTTCGAGTTCAAATTTCGAGTCACAAGTTTTTTCTGTTGCTTAAAAATGAGGTCCTTTTTGGTGTTTTTTTTTGCCAGATAATATTTCTCGATTCAATTTATCAAAATTGGTGGACAGGACATACAAGTTTTACATGTTTGCACTATTCTAGAACTTCTTGTTTGATGGTATAAAAAAATTATAATATATCACAGGAGAAGATACAAACACATGTCTTTTTTTTTGTTCTTAGAAGATATTTAATTTGAAAATTGTCTCATCCTTTTATTTAATTTACTTGAATTAAAAAACAATCAGGAACATTTTTAAACAACTTTTATAGTATGTGAAAATTTGATTGCATATTTTTTGGGGGAAATAACTTCCGAAAAAAAAAATTCTAAAACAAATCTTATTTAAATTAATTCAACAAACAAGAATTAAACTAATAAAACTACTTGAAAAATATAAATAAATATAATTTTTTTTTTATTATTATTGTTTTTATGTTTTTATGTCGTCAAATATTTTGTTTTTTTTATTATTATTGTTGTTGTAATATCATCTTTATTATTTTTTTTTTGTTATTTTTCAAGAAAAGATGAGATAACACTGTAACTTTATTTATTTATAAATATTTCTTATCACACAAAGCTTTTTATATTTTTATTTGAATTAATATTTGTTTTTTTTTTAAATGTTATTTTATTAACGGGAATTAATTCGAACCAGCCAGCATCCGAATGACAGATGCTCGTCAATCGATCGAAGCGCCGTGTTATTTTTTTTTTTATCCTGACAGCAAAAAACCACGATTTCGATATAATTCCGACACGATATATACAAATCCTATATGAACGTCGTTACTTTATGACATTTCGTCGTCTATTAATAAGATAAAATAAAATCTATTTTCTAATATGAAGTTTTTTCTTCTAAGAGAAAATATTATAAGAAAGAAAAAAAAAAAAAACTTGTCTGAGATTTTTGTCTTTGATTTTTGTTTCTTTCTTTTTCAACACACAAATTTACAATAATAATAATTTCAAAATGAAAAACAAGTTTCTTTTTTTTTACATAATTTGTTGATTAACCCATTTTTTATTTTTTTTTTGTTAACACAAAAGCAGCAACAAATAATAAAATAAAAAACAAAAAAATTATAATTTCCACTTTGTTCACAACAAAAAAAAAAAAAATAAAAAAAAAATCTCGAATTATGAACTATTCGCTCCCAAATCAAATGACAGACAAAAATGAAACAAGAGAATTTTCACTTTTCGAATGATTTTTTTTTTCAATTTTATGCTTTCTTTCAAAAGAGAGTAAATATTTCAGTTCTCTTAAGTTAAAAGATATTCTCTTCAATTAAATTGAATGGGAATTTTTCGAAAAAGGGGAAATTTGGGGAAATAAAATGATAAGAAGAAAAACCATAGAAAATACATAATTCGGAAAATTTGATTTCTCCAAAGTCGCGTGTTTTTAAAAATATTCAGGGATTTGAAGCCACCCGTTTTTTGTTGTTGTTTTTCTATAGAATTTCTGCTCCTGGATGTTTGTTTTACCACAACTCAAATAGAGTTCAAGCGATTTCAATAAAATTTTGTACGTGTGCAGACTTTTTTCTAAGAATTGGTCCAGTCGTTTTAGATTTGGAAATTTTCTTTTGTCTCTTCGCGACCCCAAATGGGGTTGGTAAGCGAAATTCTGGGGTCGCGAAAATCGTGAAAATTAAAGTTTGAATTTCAGTTTATATGTTCAAATGCACAATATTATTACGTCGTTATAAATAATAACACTTTATTTTTCATATTTAATATTTGAGGTCCGGAAAAATCTAGTGATGAAAAATGGAGTCATGAATAAAAGAAGTCCCATAGGCCGATTTTACGTTACTATATATGTTTTTTTTAAATACAATTCCTTCTTTTAAAATATTGCCAGTTGCACCAGCATAGAGTCTTTTGTTGTTTTTTTTATATTTTACTAGAAAATTTTCATAAATCTTGTTTTTGACAATTAAAAAGAATTTTAACATTTAATTGACTTTAAAAAAGATAATTTCACAAATTAATTTTTACGTCTCAAGCGTTTATATCGAAATTAATTAACTAATAGCATCTTACGATGTAGCACAACAAAATTTAATCTAAAAAATACTACAATATTATAAGATAGATCTAAACTAAAGTAACCTCATTAAAGAAAATAGGACTACAACACCCGCACACGTACTCAAAAATGGTGTTAAAACTCTCATTCACTATTTTATTAATCTATTCAAAAAAAAAAAAGATACATATTTTAAAATTCATCATTCAGAAATTATTCATTTCATCCGGTGGCCTTTGAATGCAATCAATGTGAGTGCACCAAAATAATCAAAATGCATCTTGAATTTCCAGGAAGAAAAATTTCTTTATTTTGTCTATGATTTTTATATTTGTTGAAATTAGTTCAAGTACTTAACTATAAATATTGTACACCATATTTGTTATTATTATTCTAAATTCTATGTTTTTAGTGTAATAAAATCTATATTAGAAGAGTTTAAGATTAAAGAAGATCTTAATTTTGTGTGCCAAGAATAAATTCTACAAGTGGAACAATTTGTGATGCATTTTAAATTCTTATATTCTAGTTCAGGTTTTTTTTTAATGTAGCCTTAAATGATTCAATGGACTTTTCTTGATGAAGGTGAATTGTGGCTATTAAATGTTTTTGTACTTTATGAAACAAGAATAATAATTGTAGACATTTAGGCAAATGAATGGTATCGGATATGTATGATAAATAATGAGAAACATGTCATAGTGTAAAATGAAATCAAAGATCGATAATAATATCTGAAAATTTGTGAAACTTCTTTTAAAAGAAGTAAGTCGTATGAAAAATCCCAGATTTCTGATCGAGAAAACAAATCCACGAAATTTATCTGTCTATAACGTTTTTTGTTTGTTCTTCTAAACTATTCAATTCTTTCCTTAAAATTGTTCAACCTTGATTTTTATAATAATTCGTTAAAAACTGGAATTGCGTCGCGGAAATCCCGAAAAAAAAAATTGTTTCAGACCATTTGCAAAACAACAAAAGAACCTTTAATAAAAGAATATATTTCTTCATTTTAAGAAGGGTTTTTAAATTATGTACCAACACTGTTGAATATATATTTTTTTTTGGTTCCAACAAAATAAAGAAAACCTACAAAAAAATAGCTTTATTTGAATATGGGAATGTTTGGCAATTTATTTAAAGCTATGAACAAAAGGGCGAAGCACAAACCATTTCAATAGAGAAGACACACCATATAGAAGAATCGCGAATTTATTAATTTTAGAAACAGGAAAGAAAAGTAAACTGAAATACGAAGAAAAAAAAAATAAATAAATATAGGTGGAACAAAACTACAACGAAAACTTTAAGATATAATTATTTTTTGTATCATGAAATTGGGGTTCTTTTGAATTTGAATTAAACGTCTTGAGTTAAAAGAATATGAATGAGTTTTTTTTTTCTCTTAACTGGAATTTAACAAAAGAATTGTTATCTAATAAAAACTTTTTAGTTTTATTTCAAAATCACGTTTATTTTACTACAATTTGGTACTCTAACTGGTGTATATAGGGTCTGGGATTCAAAACGCACTTCAGATCAAGAAAAATAATCTAAATTTTCTTCAAAAAATTTTAAATTGCCTATTTTTAGGCATACATGCAAATTGGCGCAGATCTTCAACATCAAAGATACTATATTGCTCCGATAGCTTTAGTAAGAAACACTAAAAGTTAGATTTGTTTTTATTATTAAAAATTTCTTGTCATATTATTCCACTAACTACTAATATTCTAGGAAATTTATTTTTAAAAAATCTGGTGTACCCTTGTCAAATCATTAAAACTTGATTCAATTAAAAATTTAAGTTATGAAAGTTGGGACAGGGTCTGGAGATATACATATGTATATGAGAATAGTTAATGGGAATAAAATAAAACTATATGACATAAATTTAATGAATTTCAAAGAAAATATCAAATTATAATAAAAAACTCTTTGGGGATATGGTTTTTTTTTGCCCCAGAAATATGATAATTCTTTAAATTTTTAACTTCTAAACAAAGAACATAAGTTACTGGAATTATGCAAATCTCTTCTTTTAAAAGATTCTAAATCGTTTGCAATAATTTTTATATAATGTCTATCCGTCTGTCTGTCTGTCTGTGATAGTCAAGATTGCGTCCGTATTTTGGAAGTGATTTGAACGAAAATTGGTAGGAGAACCATTTGACCGGACTAAAATTTCGGGTAGTTGCCAAACAAAAGATCGTTTTTTTTGTGTTTTTAAATTACAGGGTATTGTAACGTTATTTATATGGCGATTTCAATGAAATTTGGTACAGGATATTTTTTCAATGAAATAACAATTGTGTCCGAAAATCAATTGAATCCAAACACAACTTCGGGTAGTTGCCAAACCTAATTCGTATTTTTTCTATAAAATGAAACGATTCCAGAAGTTTCCTTCCATATTATCTTCATAAATTCGGATAACTGATAAACGTGTTGCCTGATTTTATTGAAATTTGGCGAGTTGGTTGGTAGGGTAAGATGTCTCTTGTTTCTCACCAGAATCTAAAGAAGGATACGAGTACTGCAGAACGAATTCTTTTTGGCAGAAGTAAAGGACTGACGTTTATTTTTCACATTTTGTAGTTGTTTTAAACATTTTTTTGAAAAGTAAAATTATTTGTAAATATGTATAGAAGTTTCAATAGTGGTTTTGCACTATAGCTTGTTGTTACATATGCTTTGATATTTAAAAATAAATTTAAATAATCTTATTTTATTTAATTTTTTTAATAATAATAATTTTCAATAAAGGAATGAATCATTTTTTAAATAAAAAATTAAAATTTACAAATAAAATTCATATAATTTTTGTATTAAAAAAAATTTCTTGCGAAATGATTTCGTATCAATTTACTTTGATATTAATATATTTACAGGAATTTCTTATATATTTGAAATTGTTTTCGTGTTTAATCGGTGATTTTTCAATATTGAATCCCTTCGAAATCCCTTCCAATAAAATTCAAAGACAAAATGAGGCCGTATATAAATTAAATTGTGTCTATTCTTCAAGAGTTTGATACTTTAAATCTATCTCAGGACTTATTGTATTTGAATGTCAATTATAATTGTAGGAGCTATAAGCGTTTTTATGTAAATAAATAGCTTTGAGTCAATATCAATAAAAAGTTCATTAGGCTAAAAAAAAAAAGAAATAAAAATAATAATGTAATTGGATCGTTAGTCTCTCAGTACTTTATGACTGAGATTACTAGCAATTGAGAAGTCTCGAGTTAATATGTAAATAGAAAGACTTTATTTATATTTCCTAAAGAAACTTAGGTGTATGTTTTTCAGCTTTAAAGTCGTCAGCATATGATTCATAGAATATATTTTACAATATATGCGGCTTCAATAGCATTTCAATTATTAAAATTCGAAGATTTCTTACCCTTGATTTATAAGTATGGTAAGAAAAGTAGGGATTTCGGTAGAAAGTTAAAATTACTTGAACTTTCTACCGAAATCCTTACTTTTCTTACTGAAACTTGTAAATCACTTGTATGGATTTCATATATTTTAACTTCTTACTTTCTTACCATACTTTTAAACCAGGCATTAAAAAATTCCTTAGGTACTCAATTTTGATAAGTTTGTTATAGTTTCTGCGTACACAAGATTCAAATCTAGTTTGTCATTCCAAAGAAGGATGTAAATTTGATCGTGTGTATAGGCTTTGAAAGCATACTGCTGGTATTTGTAAAATTTAAAATTTGTATTTCGTTTAATAAAATTCTTTTAAATTTAAATTTCATGTGAAAATAAAACAAAACAAAAATGATTATTTTATTTTTATTTCGTATTACAAAACTTATTTAAACAAATTCTTACAAATATGATAAAAGTAATTCCCAATAAAATAACAATTTTGAAAGTTATTAAATATAATGATTTTCACTATAAAATCAAGGTTTTTTTTGTTTTGAAATGATAATTTCTGTTAAATAGCATAAACATAATATGTTAACGTTTTAATAATTGTTTTAAGCTATATCATACTACTTTAAATATACATACTGATGTCTCGACATACAAGATTAATCGGATCCGGAAAAACATTTTGTGTCTTGAACCTCTATCGTAAAAAAAAAAATTTAAGACTCTCGTTGATAACAATTCTGGTATGCCTGAAGCATAATTGGAATCAAAAGTAATATCCTATAAGTATGAAACTTCATAAATCGAGGCATCACTGTATTTTGTATTTGCAATCAAAGATAATAGCAAATAATTATAAATAAGAAAATACATACTCCCTCTTCTCTTTAAACAATAGTTAAACATTTCAGATTTCACAATCATTAGTAATGGCTCACTATTTCCGGTTTAAACAATTTTCAGATAAAAATGAATTTGCTAAATTTGAAAATATATTTTAAGAAATGTTAAAACATTTAATTCAAAGTTCATGTAACATTTAGTTCTATGCCATAGGTTTTTTGTTAAGTCCTCTAAATCATATTAAATACACAGGAAAGAATTTAAACCACCTGGATGGAACCGTTGTACAATAGAATCAGCAACCATAAAAACGGTTTTTCCTTCTGTAGTAGTGATTTGCCATAACATGAGACAAGATTCCATTAAAAAATGGGAAAAATTTTCGTGAAAATGTACAAATGGCCATGAAAGTGAAGATATCATATGTATGCTAATGTGAAATGTCAAGAACATTTGATCTTATGTAAATAGGTAGGAAAAATTTTAATTAGGTAACAGCCCTAAACAGAAATTGGATTGCATACATAAATTTTACCAGATATTCTATAAAATGCAGCAAAAGGCTGTTTCTCCAATGCTTTTGAAATGTTTCACAATAAATGATTCTCCTATAAAGAATGAGAAAAATACTAAATCATATTCCTTTCCGTGTATGTACTTACAACATTTGTATTTTAAGAAATTGTCCTTAAAGAATGGCTAGAGATTTTTGTTAAGATCTACCAATTTTTCTGAATGTTATATTCTAGACAGATCTCCAATTTTAATGATCATTATTGCCCAATCGGTCATTAAAACTCGATAATTACCTTTATTTACGTAATAATGATCAATTTTAAGTATCTATTTCGATAGCATCATTATTGTTTTAATTATCAAATGAAATTGTGAAGGGGTCCCAAATTGTTGCTTCACACTGTTTACAGGACCATCTACATTTGAACATTTTAAAAATTTCATGTGGTTTTGACATGTTTTCTTCTTTCACATAAACTTAAAAGGAGGAAAAATGTTTATTATTCTAAAAATTGCTTCAAATTTACTAAAAACAATTTAAAAAAATTAATTTTTTTTTGAATCAAAATGAATAAACATTCTATTTTGAAAATTATAAACAAAATAGTAATTTTTTGAACCTTTTTGGAATGACAAGAATAATGATCATTGTGAAAATAACAAGATATGTCATGGGTCATCCAGAAGTATCATTAAAAAATAATTGTTGTAATTAAAATCAGAAATCTGTCTAGAGCATTATTCTCAGATTTAATGAGGATAGAATGAGGTCAAATAGGGGTACACATTCATAGTCTTCCTTCAAACTAGCATGTGTACTGAAAAAGGTTATAGTTACATTAAATGAACTCATTTTAAAAAGTGCAAGTGAATAAGTTCTATTATCTTTAATCATAAAAATTAAATTTTTATGTAATTTTCGAACCAAAAAATTGTTATCATTAAATAATTTTCCGCTTATTTAATCACATTTTTGATAGTGAAAATTAAGCATGCGTACGGAATTAGTATTTTTCTATTAAAAAAAAATATAAAATTATTGAGTCAAGATAGTATCATTTCAATTCTTGATTGATAACATTATCAAAGAAAAAATATATTCTTGCTTCTTTTGTTAGGTTTTCATTATATTTATAAAATCATTGAACTTTAAACAGTAAATGATTAACATCAATTATTACATTTATAAACCAACAACAAACTTATATAGAAAAATTACTTACGTCAGATCTTATAAAAGTCCAACAATTTTTTATATGAAATAATTAGATAGATTAGAATTTTTTTCTTAATAAGTTTGTCATCTAAAAATGATTAAAATTTTAATCATTATTCATAATTAACGTGCTTCGAATATCAAATATTTTGCAAAATGCATTTTTGAACTTTGCTCATTATTATTTTGATTCATTCAAATACAAAAATTTTGTTTCACATTCTTATCGGAAGTAATAAAGGAGATTAGTATCCAACATATTCTTTATCATTATGAACTTTATATAGGTCCTATGACTTTGATAATTATTTCTGTAGCAATATGCTTCTTCCTATCGCAAGGTCTTATTTTATTGAATTTCTGATTTAAACATTATTGAGAAAAATCCTGAAAATATCCTCGAAAATTTGTTTAAAATAAATCGTTTTCAGTGAAAATAAGTCAAGGATTTTAACATGAATTGATAAAGACATTTATTGTTTTTTTATCAGGCTCAATTCTGTGGAAATTCATTGTAAATTAAACAAATCAAGTTCTCACGAACTCATCTTTTACTATCGACTTATCTCTGACTTGTATATCAATTGAAATTATTATTGCTAGAAAGTACAATGAACTTTCCATTATTTGAAAATTTGAATAAAATATCTTATTTACCATTCATAATTTGTATAGGAACAAGAATCCCTGTGGCAATATAACTGGCAATTCACCTGTATTGAGGTAGGAATTTTGATACTATTTCTTTTTGAAGTTATCCGAATGAAAAAAAACAAACGAAAATACAATATTTCTATAAGAAATAAACGATTTTGATTAATATGTATGATTTGGTTATATGCTTTCTACGATTTTATACTCCATATGTTATCAAAAAAATTGTTCATATTCATAACTCTTCGATATATGATAAAAAAGACTTTCTAAATATCAGTATATTGTTTTCGTGTTCGACCATTAATATAGGGGAAATGTTTAGATCAACTCTAATTTAATAAAGATAATAAGAAGAATAAGAATAAATTATTTTATTTATTAGATTCTTGAACACATTTCTGTTTGATATTTTCAAAAATATCTTTTTTTTCTAAATAATAATAACTAATAAGGGATTTATTTCAATTTCAGTACTGCAATGGTGGTGATTTGGCTGATTATCTTGGCGTTAAAGGAACACTTAGTGAAGATACAATTCGATTATTTCTCGTACAACTTGGTAAGTTATTATTTTTGAGATTAATTTCTTTCTTAGTTTGATTTTTAATTAAATCCTCCATAACATGATAGTAAATGGTTCTATCCTGGTGTTATGAAAGCAAATATTCAAAAACTATTAATCAATGTTATTATTATAATAATTTTTACAGCTGGTGCAATGAAAGCATTATTTGCAAAGGGTATCGTTCACAGAGATCTTAAACCTCAAAATATTTTGTTGTCACATAGTTGTGGTAAATCCTTACCGGCTCCATCTAAAATTACACTTAAAATAGGTAATTAAAAGTGTAGAATAAACTAAAATAAAAATATATGAATAAAAAAAAAACCTGATTCTTTTAGCTGATTTTGGTTTTGCAAGATTCCTTCAAGATGGCAATATGGCTGCAACATTGTGTGGATCTCCAATGTACATGGTAAGAATTATATTCTCATTGAAATAATGTCAAAAACCATTTGAATATGTTTTTTGTATTAATAACATTTGTAATTTGTTTTTTTTTTCTGTTAAATAAAGGCACCCGAAGTTATAATGTCTCTTCAGTATGATGCTAAAGCTGATTTATGGTCATTGGGTACAATTGTATTTCAATGTTTAACTGGTAAAGCACCATTTCAAGCTCATACACCACAAGAATTAAAAATGTTTTATGAACAAAATTCAAATTTAGCACCAAAGTAAGTTTTTTAATACGTAAATTCTTATTTAATAAAAAAAAATTATTTTAAAATATTTAAATTGTATTTTTATTATTATTATTTTCTTCTCTTTTTTTTTTTGGTCTAGAATACCAATTGGAACATCACCAGAATTAAGTGATCTACTAATGGGATTGCTTAGGCGAAATGCCAAAGATAGAATGTCGTTTGATAGTTTCTTTTGTCATGCATTTTTACAACGACCGCAAACACCTCATTCACCTGGTAAATTTTTGTGTTATTATTTTATTTTATTATTTTATACTTATTTTAAATTTTGTTTTTGATTCAATTATAATAGCCGATATGCCTCCACCAATTGTTGGAACACATTTCACACCACCAAAAATCAGTCCTATCCAGCAGCAAACATTAATTTTGCAACAACAAATGCAACTACAACAACAAGAAGCTGATAATGGTTTGTATATTAGTTCCTTAATTTAATTGGAAATTCTGAGAGAGGTAAAAAAAATAAGAAAAAGTTTAGTTCAAAAATTCTCAATGAATTTATTTTAAGAAAAAGCTCTTAATTTTTGAGACGAAATGTTTTTGGTTTACGTCAAATTTCTATTTTTATATTTACAAATTTAAAAAAGTACTAAAACTTATTACGTTGTTTTCTTATAAAAAGATCCAATTGACAATACTGCCATAGCAGCTACATTGACAAACGTTGGAGTTCTTGATGACGATAGCAGTCAAAATAGTGGTTCCAGTAGTCCAGAAATATCAGATGATTTCGTTTTAGTGCCGCATAATCTTCCAGCAGTCCATAATGTTGTAATGCGTGAAAGAAAGTAAGTTCAATCCGGAAAAGAAAATATCTATATGTATTTATATATTTGTATATAAATAAGTAATTTCAGAAAAGTATTTCATAATCAACAATTTCATTTTTCAATTATTTATTGTGAAAAGATTATTCATTGTGCAAATAAAGTTTTCTTTTCTTTAGATATGATAATAGAATGCAACATCCGCAAGCAAGTCCACCAAGACCCAGTACACTACCGATTTCTGAACCAAAACCTGTTCCAACTGCAGTACGTCGTTTATCGTCGACAAATGATAAAGATAAGAAAAAAGAACAAACAGTACCATCATCACCAACAGCAACATCACCACCATCTTCAATTCAAAAGAATATCACAAGTGTTGTACCAAGATCTCAACCGATAAGTGTTAAACGTTCTGAACATCGAAACAGTAATAATAGTGATATCAGTTCGATATCACCACCAGCTGTACAATTCGCAATTGGTACACCACCAGGTGGTGGTAGTCGTCGACGATCAACATCTGGTGGTTCATTATCTGAAACACCACCACCACCATGCACCTGGCAAGTTAGTCCAGCAACAAATCATTCACCATTAAAACGTTCTGGTTATAGTTCACCCGTCCTACCATCAGCTATTACAAAATTGCCAACATTGGCCAGTCCAACAGTTATAATAGGTGAAAATAATAATCATCATCATGTACTTGGTCCAAGAGCATTCACATTACCTGACTTGAGTGGTACTGGTAATCTTCAAAGTCTTCTCGATACAAATAATTCCGATGGTCATACAATACCATTCCATGCACCCGAATTATCTGAAGAAACATTAATGGATCGAGAACACAATGAAACATTATCAAAATTGAATTTTGTATTAGCTTTGAGTGATTGTATTCAAGAAGTTGCTGACTCAAGATGTGCACCATTATCAGCATTAATGTCAATTGATGCTGCACCAATCCCACCGCATGCTCCGGAACATTGTAAACGTTCGGAACGTCTAGTATTGTTAGTGAGGTAAGTTTTATTAAATACAAGTTTTTATATTTCCAAAATTTATATTCGTTAATTTGTTTTAGAGCCTTACAGTTGTTATCTTCTGGTTTGAATCTAGCTTCGGCACAATTAAGAAATGGGCATCTCAAACCATCTGTTAATGTTAAAAATGGTTGGTATTTTTTTTTTTAAATACACGGTGTTATATAAAACTTTATTTTTTCTTAGCACTATTATCGATGAATTCAAAATATCGATCAATATTGTGTGAATCGAAAAAATTAAATGGTACTGGTCTCCTACAAAAAGCGAATGCATTTAATATAACAGCTGATAAAATTCTTTATGAATATGCAATTCATTTGGTATTTATTAGTTTTTTCTTTCTTTTAATTAATTTAATATAATATACTAAAAATAATTTCATTTTTATTTTAGTGTCAATCGGCAGCTTTGGACGAACTTTTTGGTAATACAAAAAATTGTTTCGAACGTTATAATACGGCACATATTTTGTTACATTCATTAGCTCAAAAATGTAATCATCCATCAGATAAACTACTTCTTTCACGATGTAAATATAATAAATAATTATAGATAATTATTAAAATTTTAATTTTTTGGTTGTTTTTCCTTTTGAAATTTTCAGATAGGGATGCTGTAGAAAAAAGACTTAATCTTTTACAACAACAAGGATATATTTATGTTACTGATGAATCGACATAAATATAAAAAAAACTGTTGAGAGGGTATGTTTATTTTATCTTAATTCTAGAATCAACTATATTTTTTAAAAATTCTTATATCAAAATTAATGTATCAACACTGAACAAAATAATTTTTAAAAATGTACTATAACTCATTCTTCATATGACTATAAAGAAAAAATACTATTAAATTGAAAATCGGGCTATGTATGCGATTTTTTAATGTCCTATGGCAGAAGTGGAACAGAAAAACAGCGAAAACTAATACTATTTCAATGGTTTTTCTGCATAACTTTGGTTTTATTTTTCAAATTTTCTCTAATTCGCAGTTAGCCTAGGCCTAGGCATGTTCTGCAAATTTTATTCAAATCGGTATATTAGTTTTTAAAGTACATCCAAAAAACTTTATGAACAGGCTTTTTTTGTTCTACGACTATTTCTTTCTCCATTATTCTTTTGTCGATTTTATTGAAATCTACCACAATATCGTCTATTTATGTAGTCAACGTATGGAAATAATTTCAATAAAATTGGGGTGGACACCAATAGACAGACTTTCCAATTAAAACCGGAAAATCATTAAAAAAAACCGACAAAACTTTCTGGTCACCCTGGTTTTTGCTTTATAATTTCGCTTCCCTCTGCTCGATCTGTCTGAAATGCAATACCACATCAAGTTAAGGAATAACGAACTTACATTTTCAATTCCATTAAAAGCGGATAACTTTTTTTTGAGTTATCTTGTGTATGGACGAATGGACATGCGAAGAATCAAATGGATACTTTCAGGTCGCAATTAACGACACAGCTTTTAACATCACTTATTTCATTGTTCTTCATATATTCTAACCCTTATCGGATGCGACTTTTCGCATGCTTGATTCTCACCAGGTTGTAGTTATTTTTAATAAATATATGGTATTTTTTGAAACAACGTGAAGGAACGGTTTTCTCTTGCATGTTTCACAAAAGTATGCTGTTGTTTTCCTTCCTCCAGGCAACTTACAAATTAAATGCTCTGTTGGTAATGATAAACTGAAAAGACAATCGTATGCATATTTAATAGACAGCCTGTTTCGACGTGATCCTCCTTGTCACTTCACACGTGCCATACGACCGCCAGAGGTGACTTTAAGACCGATAAGGGCTAATTTAACTTTTGGCTATATTATCTGTGATTTTTTTTAATGTTGCGTTACTTTAAATGCAATTTTAATTATGTAAACTAATTTTTTCAGCTAGTTCTCAAGTTCATCAAGAAACAAATTGATCCAATTTTTCTTCTATTTTTTGCATACAACAAACAACAAATGAAATAGAAACAAAATTTATATAGATTAAAAAAAAATAACGACAAAACTGAAATATTACCTATTAAAAAAGAAAATGCTGCTGATTTTTTTATACATTATTAAATTTTAACACTAAGAAAAAAATGAAATGAAATATAATAGTAACAATATTATAGCAAAATTAAAAATAAATCTTTATTCTTTTTAATTGATACTGAAAGGCAAATTATTCTATATAAATGAGAAAAGGAAAAATTCTATTATATATAAAAATTATAAATGAATTAAAATTGAAATACGTATCATTGAGAAAAGTTTATACATACAATACAAATTAATAACAATTTAGGAAAAAAAGTATAAAATATGAAATATACAAAATGAAAATTGTTTGAGACAAATATTTTATTTAAAAATAAGTAAAAAAAAGATAAAAACAAAATAAATAATATTAAATATGAAATACATAAAACAACAAAAAAAAAGGATATACTGTAATCGTAAATAATAAAATATTATATAAAGTAATATATTTACTAAAAATAATAAAAATGTCACAAAATTTTATTTAAAACCGAAATCTATTTCATTTAACTATTTCTTTTTTTTAGTAGCAACCAATTAATTAATTATTTTGTCAATAAAATAAAAAATAATAGATATTATATTTAGAATCTATTCCAATTCTTATTAATTGCTTCATAATACTAGAATGTAAATAGAACCGTGCAACGATTTTTTTGCTAAAATAAAAATAGTCCTGAATTCCTTGTTATTTCCCTAAATTAATCCAAGTTATTGTAAATAGAAACCATTTTATTACTACTATTTTTATTTTTCATTTCTGTAGAATATTTCATAATTTTTTTTTTTCAAAAACTAGTTTAAAAATGAATAAAACCGTATATTTGATTAAGGATGAGATTTTAATCCACATTTCAGGCAAAGAAAAAGAAAACTGAGAAATATATAAATTTTCATCAAAAAAAGTATAAATTTCCTATTTTTAGGCTAATGAAAATGGGTCTAGATGTTCAGGCTTTAAATCAAATTGTGTTTGAAAAAGTTAATCAGATTAGTTTCAATAAATTAATTTTTTTTTTCTTGTGTCTCATTTTTATCAAAAATTTGATGAAAGAAAAATAAAAGATAAATGTCTTGAATTTGAAAATATTTAATTCAATGTAGCAAACGTTAAGTAGGACTCACATTGATCAGTTTTCCCATCAGTTTTTAAGCAACTGAGAGAAAACTGACCAGTGTGAATGTAAAACTGATGGTTTCTCAGTCAAATTCAATAATTCAAAACTTTCGTGAGGAAATCATCTTTCTATTCAACACGACTGACAGTCATGACGACTGATCAATGTGAGATCTACTTAAGTGATTTTATCTGCAATCTAAAGTAGTCAGTTTTATGAATTTCACGTCACTAGTGAAATCAAGTCACAAGTCGAATTTTGATATTCCTATAGGTGAAAATGTCACTTACATTGCAATGAATGTCATGGTATTCTGAAAGTCGAATTTGTAATACCAAATGTGAAGTGAAATATAACTTTTCGTAAGATTTTATGTAACGTGAAATTCATAATAAAGCTGATTATATTCGAATCTCATCCAGGTCATCTTCAAATCACCAATAAAGGCAATCAAAAGAAAATAAATAGTGAATTAATAAGAATTGGTGAAAGACTTATAAATAATAAATGTTTGTTTAAATTTTTTTCATTTGTAAATAATTAAATTAATGCAATAATCCCAATATTTAAAAAAAGGAAAAATTATATATGAAAAAAAAAGAAATATTTTAATAATTCCCTAAATACTTAAATCATTTTGAATTTTGTTTCTTGAGGATCCATAATATTAAAAATAAATATATAATTATTTTAAGAAATAAGTACAGAAATAAAAAAAAGTGATTGGAAGACAAACGAAGTGTTAGACTTTATTGCCTAGTCTGTTAGAATGCATAAAATTGATAAAAGATTGATAAAAGATTGAAAAAAATTTAAAAAAAAAGTGATCAGAGTTTGTATGATTTTAGAGTTTTTATTCTATGAAAAACTGAAAAGGAATTAAATGATAAAAAGAAAATTAATAAATTAAGAAAATATCAATAATTAATAATTATAAGAAAAGAAAATGTTTTAGCTGAGGCGATATATTAAATATCTTAATAATAATTTTTTTTTTTTTGTTTTTGTTTGATTTCAAAAAGAATTTACCGGACTTCCCAAATTCATTAGAAAATAAGTTCTCATATTAATTATTTTATGTTCTTATCAATAATAATTTCCGTTTAAATATTATTTTTCTTTTAGTTTTTAATAAATAAAAAAAATTTCAATTCAATAAAAATTAATACATATATGTTAATGTAAACATATTAAAGATTTTTTTATAAAAATATAAACAAAAAAAAAAATGTAAATATATTTGTTTTAATTGATCGAACACTTTTCCATTTTCAAATTCTTATCATAATTTTTAACTTCTATACAAAATAGAGAAATTACTGGAATCATGATCGAAAAAGAATATTCTAAATCGTTTGCAATCATTTTTATCCAATGTCCATCTGTATGTCCATCTGTACTAGGCAAGAGTGTGGCCGTATTTTTGAAGCGATTTGAATGAAAATTGATTGGACCGTTTTTCTATGAAATTTTGCATCAGGATTCAAGTGATCACCCAAAAGTATCAATTAGAAGGAAAGGGATAATATTAAGGACACATTAGCAAACAAATTTGCCACGGGAAGTAAATAAGAAAAGGATCCATAAGTCGGCCACAATATAAGTCAGATTTTCGTGAAATGTAAAATGTATATTTTGGATGGACCAACTTAATAAATGGAGTATACCTTGATCGCGGGAGTCGAAAAACATAGAGAATGTTTTCATTATTGCATGGTTGCTAGCCTGACTGACAACAAACGTGCGATCAGATTGCAAATAGGAAAATAACTCTCCATTTGCTTTTTTGAATAAATTCACACATTAGAACAATAGATCTCAAATTTGGACTGGGAAAATAATAAAGATAGTTGAAATCGTCAACAGAAATATCATCAAAAATAACTATAATTCTTCTTTTTTTAGATAAGTATAGTCTCAAAATCGTATTTGCTACATTACGAGCACAAGCAGCTAGTATTCTATAAAATAGAATGAAGTTTTTAAGGCTCTTTAGGTTACCTCGGTAAAATCTTCGAAAAAAATGAGGTAAATGAATTTAAATAGTATGGTAAAATTTAACCAAATCCTTTTCATCCTAAAAAGAAATAAACCTTTTTTTCTTTTCAGTAAATACAAAGATAGATTTAATATTTGCGCAATAAAGAAATGTTTTTAAAAACTTTATTACAAGTATTATTAAAACTATTTTGGTTTGGGAAGAATAGTAAAAATAGGAGTACCATATCGGATACTTTCTATTTGTTTAATAAAATGTAATGAGTCCTTGAAATGTTGAATAATGTCTATGATATCCCAATAAAATTTAATGAACTGTACTATTTCAAGTTCCAAGAGGATAACAAAATTTCAATGGGATTGAAAATTCTATGAATTTACGATGCACTTGAAAACAATGAAATCATTCAATTTCAGTGCTCAGCAACCTTTCCTTTCCTACGACACAAATCAAGCATTTTAAAAAATTGATATCATACAACCATAGAGGTACATACATTAACTAGAGATTTCATTTACCTCGTTTTCATACAAAATATGCAGGAGGAATGGTCACTATTTTATCTTCCCGCTTGCTTACACCAAACGATTTAAGCCATATGGTACCAGGTCACATAAATCTGGAAGAAAATTAGATAGCAGACAAACTGGCAAAAGAAGGGGCATTATTACCAACAGAAGAATCATTACAAAAAATATACGCTTTCAGACTCATTTACTCAAATAAAACTATATAAATAAATAGAAAACACTTTATAAGGAACATTCCAGAGAAAAAGGTGTTAAACATTTTGAAATACAAAACTGGTTCAAGAATCTAAATCATAATACGCACGAAGTAACAATTAAGAGATTAAGAACAAACACAGGTATATATAAAAAGTACTTGAACATGATAGAAGTAGAAAACACTCAACAATGTGAAACCTGCAACCAACTAGAAGATGTACAACACATAATATTAAAGTGTAGAAAATGCACATTAGAACAAATTTTCAACAACTGTTTAACAAATCTAACCTGACAGAGTTAATGAAAAACGAAGACCTAAAGACAATAAAGGAAATCATCAAATATCTAACAGATAGTAAAACAAAAATATAAAAAATAATAATAATAAATAAATAAAGAGAAAAAACAAACAGCAGCTACGCTTTAGGTGGTCCATTTTATGGGTCCAACTTTGAACCACTTGTTCGAGCATTACGACTGGAATCTGGCCAATAGCGCAAAAGCATCCAAAGCATCAATCGTAGCCGGCTTATCCGCGTAGACCTTAGACTTCACGTAAATCCCAAAGAAGAGGTGTGATATCACACGATCTAGGCGCCCAATTCACCCGTCCAAAACGTGAAATCAGCTGCTCACCGAAATAATTTCTCAACACGTCCATTACTTCACGCGCCGTATGGCTAGTAGCATCGTGTTTTTGAAACCAGATATCACCGACATTACGGGATTGAATTTCAGATAGCATATATACTACTCCGTTATCATGGCGCGACAGCCGATGCCATTGACGGTTGCGTTACGGCCATCCTAATTTTTGAACGAATATGACCCATGAGTTCCCCATCCTATATACCACATCAAACCGTGTATTTCTCTGGATATACTCTTCGGGTTGTTCATCAGCCTAAATACGGCAATTTTACTTATTGACGTACACATTTAGCCAGAAATGAAGCTCATCGCTAAACAAAATTCTGAGACAAAACAGCGGATCATCATTAAACTGTTAAAGAGCCCATTCACTGATCTTGTACCGGTGTAAATCTTTCCATGATGAAATGGTATCCACTATTGAGTCAAACTGCAATGACAGTTATATACTATTCACGCGTGATGTGTAAAAAAATCGCGATTGAAAAAGTACCTCACGATGAATCATGCGACACACTGGTTACGGAGCACTGCAATACAGGATGCATTTCTATTGAATTTAAGAACTCTTCCAGCTTTTAAATGATTTTTATTTATTGTCATTATGAAGAAAAGTTAAAATCATTAAAAGTTTTAAATAATACGTAATTAATGTTATTTGCAAATATGGAAATGATATGTTTTTAAAAATTGCATCCAATGTTGTGATGTTGTCCTTTAAAATAAACAGTTTTTTATCTAAAAATAGTAGCGAGGTATAATAATTCATCCAATCATAATATATGTGTACACAGAAACGTTTTGCGTTCCTTAGTTACAGGAATTTGATAGATTTGGAAGGATTTTTCATTTTATTTCAATATTCGGGTAGTTGTGCATCATTTTCAGATAAAGTGCATTTTCATTTTCAATCTATAGTACATACATATATACATATATTACATATGTACATATATATATATCGCATATATCGTTCTTATGTTTATAGAATAGCATATTTTGTGTAAGCTAATAATTGAAATGATAATAATTCAATTTTAGTCCTTTTTTAAATTTAATTGAAATTAAATTGGATAGGACTTGCGCAACGTCATAAAAAGTTTTAAATAGTGTTTTCATGCCCTATGGTGAGGACTATTAGAGGGTATATTAGTTTTGTCACTACATTTGTAACACATGGAAATAATCATCGTAGAAAGGTTTCAAGATAACTCAAAAATACGTTATCCGATTTTGATGAAATTAATAATGTGAATTTGTTATTCCTTAACTTGGTTTGGTATTGCATTTCAGCAAAATTGACCGAGAGAGACCAGAAAGTTTTGTCGTTTTTTTTGCTTGTAGTATTTCTGATTTAATTTGAAAATTTCTGGAGCAATTTTGTTTAAATTATTTACATGGATTGACAGCATAAATAGACAATACCATGGTAAATTTCAGTCTAATAGGTCCAAGGATAGTGAAGAAAGAAATAGTCGTAGGGGAATAAAAGCCTGTTCATAAAGTTTTTCCGATGTAATTTAAAAACTTATGTACCGATTTCAATAGTATTTGCAAAATGTGTTTATGCTATCAGGCCTTAACCTACCTGTGAATTTGAGTGAATTTGAAAAAGACGAAATAAAGTTATGGAGACAAAACCTTGAAATAATAATAGTTTTGGTGTTTCTTTCTCAGAGTTAATTCATTGAACTATAGATTTGTTATTTACGAGTCCTATTTCTACCATAGGGCATCAAAAACTCGGCTATAATCCGATTTTACGTTACTCTATGCTTTTTTAAACATGTATAACATTAATTGGCGTTTTTTAAATGTTATTTTGTAGTTTTTGTTTTTTAAAATAAAATTTCTTAGTGATTTTTAAAAATATTTGCATACTTCTTGGCGATAATTTTAAAATTTTAGTTTTGTTTATATAAAAATTGTTTAATAAAACAGAAAAAAAACTTGAAACCTGAGATTTATGGAATTTATTATTATTATTAATATTGGGAATAAGTTTCAAAAGATAACATTTGCATTAAAACAGTTCTTTTTGTATAAGAAACTCTTCATTTGATTCAATTAGTTGAAACTTATCGTTTGCTTCAAACCTTGGGAAAATAACTCTTGAGATTCTAAAAAGTGTAATTATTGCAATAAGAAGAAGTTTTTGAATAGGATGACTTATCCAATTTAAATCAGCACAGTTTCCCTTCGATTGCAGTGAAACTATTCTAAAATTGTGTTACGATAAACAGATATTGTGTTGCTGGTAGTCTTATGATTCTTTAAAAAGAAAAAAAAAAATATTAGTGTTAAAATTAAAAGTGTAAATTGTTGTAGAGTACTTTTTTCATTACAAACGTTCAAAAGAAAATTCTCGCATGTCAAAACTTTAATAGCTTTTTGTCAAAGACAAAACAATTCTTAATTCGCAGGAAAGTTTGTGTGTGCAAAAAGTTTTTAAAACAAATATTTTGAAGACCACCCAAAAATATAACTCCTGATATAATGTGAAGATTGTGATTTTTAAATAAACAATTTTTGGAATGTTAATATACTCATATACTATGAGCAAAGAAAATGAAATTAAATAAGAATTTGTTTTGTTGAAGTAAAAATTGTTTCATCTAAATTGATTATCGTTAGAGTCTGTGCGTGCAGCTGCAAGGAAGTGAATAGTTTCCTTTAGGAGAGACGCAAATGCCATATAAATTTTTTGAGTGATTATTGCTTAGAAATCCATGTTAAAATTTTTATGCATTTCAAGCACAAAGAGTCAAACCAGCATAGAACCGACAATCAAAATTAATCGAAAGCCGGAGCCGAAACGGAATAATAGAATATGAGCGAAACATCACCGTAACCGAAACTATACTTTTTAATGGTTAATTTCGTCCTTTTTCCGTTTCGGTCAATAGCGTAAAATTTCTATAAAGTTTTCTATTTGATGATGTTCTTAAGCTAAAAAAAGGAATTTCATGACTTAATTTTTTCAATTATTGTCAATCCCCATTGAAATCAATCCGATTCGCAAAATCTTTCCGATTTGGCTCTCTGATTTCAAGTGACTCAGAAATCTGTTAATAAAAATCGTAAAATAATAATAACTCAGAACCGTTTACGTATTCAAATCTATATCGATATTTCTTGGTTTGGAATGTGTTAATTATGATTTTTATGTTTTTCTTATGGTTTTCCTTTTATGCAACCGTATTTAAAAATAAAGAAAATGATTTCATTTCTATATGTTGTGTAAAAATTTGTTTGATATTCACAGGGTGTAAGTTAAAGATGTACATTTTGGATATTGAAGAGAAAATGAATAAAATAATATTAATTTAAAAATTCTTGATTATCATAGGATTGAATGAAAAGTAAAGAATCTGGCGATTTTTGTTAGTCAATCAAAATTGACGTAACACATTTAGGATGGATATACTTATTTGTATATACTACTTGTATATAGGATATTCTAATAAGAACACCTGATTTAAATAGTCCGCCGTTTTCGTTTCATTAGGTTGATAGCACTAAAATTTTGACCGATATCATATAGACACATCTATTCGGCATGGAACTCTACACAAAGGAACAAAATTATTATATTCAATTACCTCTGTTTCGATCGATTACTGACTGTCTCGATAAAACGAAAATGTCAGGAAATTCAAATTATAGGTTTTTTGTGGACCACCCGTTGTTTAAATCATAATTAAATTCCGCGTCGAATGAGGTATGGGATCATACCTATTTATTTGTTAGACTCTGTACTAATAAAATACAATCATTTTTGAAACAGATTTTTATTTGTTTTAAAACAAAAACTGCAAAAAAAGCTTTTCAATAATCTTAAATTGGAATTTCTTCCAGACCGAATCGAATAGACGTTATTTCAGTTGTACTGTATTTTTGTGAAGAAAAGTTTTAAATTTTTTTTGGGGTAAGTAAATTTCTTAAATTCTTTTTTATTTATATAATGACAAAAAAAAAAAAAGTGAAAATATTATTAAAAATATGGAAAAAGGCAGTAAAATAATTCGTAATTTAAGTTACTTCGTTATTTTGTTTAGAATGGTTTTTTTTTGGATATAATTAATTGTAAATATTCCTTAATAATTTCATATAATTAAAACTAAAAAAGAAAAATACACATTATCGGTTAATTGAAAATTAATTGAAAAAAATAAAAAAAATCACAAAAAACAATTAAGAAATAAATATATTGATTTTATTTAAATGAAATTTCAATTCTTTTTCTACAAATATTTTATATGAAAAACAATTTAACTGAAAAATTAAATATGAATAATAAACATAAACACCTTTCAAAACATTTGTTTTGAATAAGAACTTATGGAGTTTTTTTTCTTATATATTCAAACAGAAAAGTATGGTCTTTTCATGTCTGGCATTTATGTGATTTTATTTGATTAGATTATCCTAATCATTGTTATCAAGTATCTTAATAATACATATAGAAATTACAATTATTTGCTGTAGTAATATAGAAACTGTATTGTGTTGATTATTTCTGGTAGGAAGATTCTTATGTATCCGGTCATTACAGCACGACATACATTTGAATTTCTAAGCTTTTTTCGAATTTGTTAAATAAATAAGAGTGCTAGCTTTCGTAGAAATCCTTAACAGATTCTCAAGATTCTTAGTATCTTGATTATTGTGTATATTGCAATATAAAATCTGGCATTTTATTTACATATAAAGGACTACAAAGCAATAAAAGTGATAAAAGTGTAAATAAAAACGTATATAGAAACTTAAAATCGGGACATATAGCTTATTTGTATATGCTCCTCTAATTATTGAAGTGGAAACTTCTTATGTCACGGTAGAGTATAGGAGCGTAACAAAAATTGAAACACATCAATAATTCGATCAATAATAGGTTGATTTTCATAAAACTTAGAATGTACATTCTAGGATAGACTAACTAAAAAGATAAAATATGTCTCCACTTGGTGAGGGGTTGAAAATAAAAACGGATCAATAATTTTGTCAATAATAGGTAGAAATTTAACTTAGTTTCATATTCTATGAACATTACGAGCAAAGCTGCGACGACCACGCACTCATTTTTTAAAATTTTTTATAAGGATATAAGTGTTCCATTCGGATCTTTCAAGAACGTGTAAGCAAAGATCCTATAGTATTTTATATGTATACGATTTTTAAATTCAAGTACTTACACGCACTTAAAATGCTTTCCATTTGCAAACATTAAATACTTCAATATTAAATTTTCAAGTACTTACATGTTTTTGAAGAGTACAAATAGTAATACAGTATTAAAAGAATTAAGTGGACTTGTATTATTAAGAACAGGTCCATAACAGACCAATTACTTTTGATACGACCAAAGTCAGGTGTTATAAATACAAATAAAATACATACACGTATGTTCCCAATTTCCCAAAGTAAAAAATTCTACATAAGATGATAAATAGCTTTCTATTCTAAATAGGATGTACTTATTTTTAAAAACTTCATTTCTTACGTTTAATTTTGTTTAGAAATTTTCAAATTCTATTTGCATTTATTATTAGGAAAAAACCCTTTCTTAAATAAATCTTTAAATAATTCTTGTATAGTTCTTTTCACCAATATTTTTCAGAGTCGGATAAATTACACAATCATATAAAAAAAAAAAACCGTGGCTAATTACTTTCCATTATTATCAGAAAAATTTATTCATAATCAAATGGGTGGTTTGTGTGTACAACAATTTTGAAAAGCTTTCTAGCCATAATCAACCCTTTTAGAATATACAAGGAAATTCTTACTACTATTTCAAATATGGATTCATTTTGTGATGGAAATAAAATTTGATTCGGACTGAAACATGAAAAACTTTTCTTATATTCAATACAATTCTAATAATTCTATTCTTCACAATTTATTATATTCGTTTAAACTTTATGAATTTCTTCTTTTAGATATAAATACATTTTTTCTTATCCTTAAAATAGAATGAGATTTTTCCATATACAATTTTCCTTGGTTTTTGATATTTTTTTTTTTTTTTTTTGTTTAAGAAACCTACAGAAACAAACTACCCTCGACGACTTGTTTCAATAAACTAATTAAATTGAGTTCACTACGGTCATTTATCGTTCAATTTAAACAAAAGAATATATATATACTTTAGAATTTCATTAGTATATATACTAGTACACACAATAAACTAAAAATATTAATACATATTTTTGATATTATGTTAATTGTAACAACTTACGTGGTACAACTGCGTGTTACTGACTATATTTTACAATAGATAGAGAAAAAAAATACACTAGTAATTATCCTGACGTGTAGTTTATCAAAACTTCAACGAATCATAACTCAGTTTTCTTTTAACAAGTGAACAGGATATAAACGTTTAATTTTAATTTCAATATAATTAATTAAAATAACACGAAAAATATATTGGATTCAAATATAATTCGATGGATTTTAAGGATATTAGTCATAATGGCAAATAATTAAAACAAAAAAAAAAAACATTTTCTTTTCGGAGTCATTTATAATGAGAAAAGGATTAATTAAAACCGGCAAATATTAACAAGTGTAATTTTAGATTTGATTATTTTTAATTATTAAATTATTAAAATCAGGATTATATTCTTTAAATGTTAAATTGAATTATTAATTCATTAAATTTAAGTAAGTAAAACAATTGTTTATTATATTTGTTTGATTTAGCACAAACCAACAATAAGTAATCACGATTTTCTTTTTATTTAAACAATTTCGTAACACAAGTTTGTGCAAAAAATCTAGCTATTCACGCTTCCAGGTCACATCTATTTAGTATGTTAAAGCTATTTTGCAAACTGATAGGTACCATAATGTAGTCTTTGTAAAAAAAAATAAAGAAACAAAAAGAACCTAAGATTATCATAAAATGGTAGTCGCTTAACTTAACATCTAAGAATAACTTATGCTGCCGTCCACGTAATTGTAATTTTAATTTTTTATACGTTTTAAAATAAAAAGGATTTTTGAAAGTCAGTGCACAATTTTTTCTAAAAATGATCATTTTTAATTAAATGAGAAATAAAAGAAATCTCATCCAAGACTTCGAAAAGATCGGTTTTTTTTAGTTTAACTAATTTTTTTAATATTCAAAATAAATTAATTAATTATTTTAAATGAAGAAAGTACAAAAAATAGTTGAAGAATAAAAATTTAAGTTGAAAATTTAAGAAAATAAGAAGAATAGAATAGAAATTAGAAAAAGCATTCCTGGAAAGACATATTTTTCTGAGGATTTTTTTGTTGAATCTTTAGAATTCTGAGGTTAGCTGAATCTCAATGACCAAACGGAAATGGTTAAAAGAAAAACTAGTTTACTGCTTTTTTCCTTCTTTGAAAAATTTCAAAGAAAATTAATTTTGAAAATTATAATATTATATAATTATTTTCTTTAAGATACATTAAAAAAAAATTTTTCAAAAATGTTTGAAACAATTGTAAGAAAATTCGGACAAAATCAAATAAAAACTTTAAGAAAAAAACGACTTCAACCGAAACGTTATCAACATAAAACCAAATCACCAATTGATATAATACTGAATGATCCAAAAATCAGATTTGATAAACTGTTTCAAGAGAATAACCAAGATTTCCATTACGATATTATAAGTGATAATAATTTTAACATTTATTTCAAAAAAATTTTGAAAATCTTTCAAGACCATCAAAATCTCGAATACCAAATGAAAAGTTTCACAATCGATTTTAATGGATCAAAATTGATTGTTATAAAATATGAACAAATTTTAATATTTGAATCAAACATTATAATATTATTACAACAGCTTTATAGTAGCTATTCAAGAGAACAACAATTTTATGAAAATCAAATAAATAAAATAAATTCAATATTTATAAAAGTTGATGTAAAAAAAATATCAAATGGTAAAACCATTAGAAATTTAAGAAGAAGAACTAATAATCAATTTAGAGTAAACAGTCCACCAACAGAATTTGATGAAAACCAAAAAAAGGATTCAATAGTTGTAAAAATTAATTTAAGCAAACTATCAAATGATTTTGTTAGGACTCTAAAAAGAAGAGCTGATAATCAATCGGAAAGTTCCGCAGTTATAAAAGAATTTGATGAAGTTCAAAAAAAGGATTCAATAGTTGTAAAAATTGATTTAAGCAAATTATCAAGTGATTTTGTTAGGACTCTAAAAAGGAAAGCTGACAATCAATTGGAAAGTTCCGCGGTTATAAAAAAATTTAATGAAGTTCAAAAAAAGGATTCAATAGTTGTAAAAATTAATTTAAACAAATTATCAAATGATTTTGTTAAGAATTTAACAAGACGAACTTATAATCTAAATAGAATAAAATTCACATCACTTGCATTTGGAAATGACTTCACGATTCCATACAATATAAATGATAAGGAACTATCGAATGATTATTGCGATGTTAATTTAAGAATTCAGAAAAATTATAGAAAATCTAAATCTCCTCCGAAGATTTGTTATCCTGCTAAGAATCCTGGAATTTTAGAACAAGAAACAGAAAATTCTCTTGAAGAAAATGATACAATTCATAAGGAATCTATAAAACATTTCGACAATACCGAAATAATAGATGTAACGATTATAAATGAGTCTACAAATGAAATTATATTAGAAAATCAATTAAAAGAATTAAATAAAAATGAATTCAAAGAAGAATCTATCGAAGAATCTATTGAAACATCTACAAAGTTGATTGTTGAAAAATTTCAAACCTTATCAGAATATAAAGAGTTATACAATATTGATAAAATTTCGAATTTCAAAGGAATAATTAAAATATGTTCTGAAAATAATATAATTTTCAATAATAATGATAATTCCATTTGTATGTACTTACAAAAAACCGTCCAGATAAATTCAACAATTCGAAGAATTTTCGGTTATAAAACATATTTGTATGAAAATAATAAAAGAACTCCTTTTTGTCAAGAAACTTTAAAAGAAAAATTTTCGAAAGATATTACATCCGAAGAAAATGATATGTTTTTAAATAATTTACAAAATATTAATGGTAAGTAATATATATATATATATATATATAAATATAAATATATTTAGTAAATTCCTTATTTCTTATTAAAAAAAAGAAAAAAAATGTTTTTCAGCCAATTCCAGTGCACCAGTCATTTGGGTAGCAGCCAAATTTTTGAAATATGTTTATTCATTTTCGGATAATCTTGATATATATTTGATTTTTCAAAATCTTTCAAAACACATCGATATTGATTGTAAAATTAAAATTATATTAAAAGGAGCCGAAAATAATAAATATATTGTATTTACTATGCCTGAAACACAAATGCACGTATTATTTGGAGTTTTTTTTTTTATTCTTGTTATTTCACTATTTCACTATTTCACTATGTTTCGGGACAACTTTATAAGTATTGAGATGAATTTAATTTAAGTAATGTTATGAATATATCTTTGGTCTCAGAAAAAACGAGCATAGCTCGATTTTTGTTCAAATTATTTAATAAAGTTAGTTTTACCTAACTTTACTTAATTTACTTATAAACAAGAGATATATATTCATCTAATAAATAAAACGAAATCAAATTATTCGTCAGATAAAATCAAAACTGGTATGGGACTGCCTTAACATCCTTAAGGAATTAGCGTGCACAAATAGTGTCACTCTAATGTGGGTCCCGGGACACACTGGCTTAGAGGGGAACGAAAAGGCTGATCAACTGGCCAGAGAGGGCTCAGATAAACCCTTTCTACGACCAATCCCTTTTTGTGGTATCCCATTAAGCACAGCAAAAGCAGCCATAAATAAATGGCTAGATAGAGAAAGAATGAACCACTGGAGGACAACGTCCGGTTGTCTAAAAGCTAAAAAATTCATTCCTTCTCTGTCAAAAAAGAGAACTCTTGAGCTTCTGAACTTCAGAATTAATCAAGTCAGGCTCTTGACAGGCTTCCTCACAGGCCACTGTCGTCTTAATTACCACCTAAATAAGATGGACAGATCAATATCTCCGATGTGCAGAATCTGCGGTAAACACGGGGAAACGGCCGAGCACATTCTTTGTGAATGCGATGGGCTATCTACATGTAGATCCAAAATCCTCGGGAAAATTTTTCTAATACCCGTCGATATTACATCTAGCCCTCTCAAGGACGTTTCTGGGTTTATTGGCAACCTAGCTTTCGTGGGAGAGCTCTAGGTGTTTTAGGGTACCACAATAGGTCATTTTTGGCCGCGGTGGTTTTTGGGTTGTGTGCCCAGCCCTAGCACCAATCTAATCTAATCTAATCTAAATTATTCGTCAATTCAATTAAACAACTAAATAAATCGTCGTTTCCAAAATTTTTAAAATTGATTTATATTTGTTTTTCCGCCTAACACATTAATATATAATTTTGTAATTGTTAAATCAAGTCCGAAAGGAAGGATACATATGTCCTCTAGCAGTGCGAACATATCGAGAAGTATTTTGACTTATGATAATAGGACTAAAAATACTTTTAAATAGTAAAATGTTAATATTTTATTTCGAATGAAATTTCATTTATTGATATGCACGAACTGACCAAAGTTGTACGTCGTCTCTAAAGTCTAAATATTTCATTACTTTCCTGAAAATAAATAGCCAAAGGGTTAAAAAGAGAAATTCATATCTCAAAATTTTTAAAGTGTCCTGCAAAATTATCTAAAACTTCAGTATAGTTGGACTTTATTCTGATATATCCTATATTTTGGATGACGTTTGATAACCTGGAATAAAACCCACTTAAAGAAGTCTTACTATTTCTAGTATAGATTTTATTGTATAGAGTTAATAAATAATTCATCTTCTATTTTTAGGAATACTTTAAATTCGGCTACATATAAATATTACAATGAACTTGTAATATTGAGAATAAACATTTTATATGAGGATTTTTATATAATTATATCGGATTATAATTCATGGAATAAAATAAAAGAAAAAAAAATTCAACTTGAAATGAATGTTGATGAAGATGAACTTGAAAATTCATCATTATCTGAAGATGGACTAATTATTGATGAAAATGCAGAAAATTCTTCTGAAACAGTTTCTTCAACTAGTACTTTATGTAAGTGTCGATAATTTTGTGAAGAAGTAATACATATATTTTTTTTATTAATTCTTTATTATTTAAATTTCATTTATAGATCGAAAGAAAAATAGTTTACCACTTCAGAAAAAATATGCGATTGTTCAGTAAGATTTTAAATTTATTTAATTAAGATTTGATATTATTAAATTTTTATTTTTTTTTTGTTTTAGGGAAAAAGCAAAAGAAATTCGTAAAAATACTGATAAAATCTTTTTGCAAACAGATCATTCGAAATTACCGAAAATCTCGAATGCAATTTATAATATTGTTAATAATAAAGTTATAAAAATTCCAAAAAAACCAAATGAAATTAAAAAAGATTTTAAAAATCATAAAATAGATATAAATAATAAAAATGAAATGAACTCAATGAATAATATACAAAATACGGATTTAATTCCGTACACAAATTTTTATAATTCAGAAAAAATTGAAGTCGAAAAGGATTTTTGTAAGATGTGTTCTAAACAAAATGATTCATTAAATGTGAAAGTATTAAATACAAATAATAACAATAATAATAATAATAATTATTATTATAATAAACTTGATAATAATGTTAATAATAATAGTAATAATAGTTCAGAAAATAATTTTAAAATATCATATTTAGATGTAGACATAATATGCCCATTAGAAGAAAAGACATTGAGTAAAGATGAAAATTCTGATACTGATATAATCAGTATTTCAGAACCAATTGTTCAAAAATTAAATACAAATTCAGAATTATTAAAAATACCTAATCGTAGGAGAAAATTAAATTCAACAATTCATGTTTCTACACCAAAACGAAAGAAAAGACCAGATCCAACGAGTGCCTCACAAACAAACGGTACAAGTGTTTTAAAATCTTATATTACCAACAGTTCTTCAGCTTGTCCAACTAATTCAAAATTGTTAAGAACAAATCCATATATTTATTCTAACGAACAGAAAATGAAATCTTATGCATTACCATCTACTGGATCTATAAATAATTTTGTAAGTAAAATAAATTATAATAAATTATATTAATTAATAATATTCTTTATAGCCTCAAGATTATCATTTAAATTCTACTCAATCACATCAACATCAACATTACAATTGGTTACAACATCGTAATAAAATAAGAACAAATATTTCAACAAATCCAAGACTTGTATTACCAACGCCGATAAATTTAAATGATCCCAAATTTGGATTTTCTATACCATCAAATATATATGAACGAGAACTTCGATTTTCTGAACCACAAATATTTCAATATCCTCGAATAATCGAACACCAAACTACATATCCAGAAAGATATCAGACAATACCAAATACATTTCTTACACAAAGATATGAGCCAACACCGAATATATTTCCAATTGAAAGTGGTTATGATACAATACGTCCACCATTTAATTATCAAAGATCTGCAATAAATTTCGAAAAACAATATATGTGGTCTAATCCAAATATTAATCATCAAGGAATAAGAAATTATTATCCTTCTGTATTAAATCATCCGACTAATTTACCTGAAGTAAGAAGATCGGAACATTATGATGGTTATTATACGAGATATTCAAATTTAAATCCACCAACAAGTAGAAATATTTCTAATGTAGAAAATTCTCATCAACGTTTATTTTTAGAAAAAGGAAAAACTGATAATTTAAGGAATTTTCGTATTCCACAACATTCTCAAACAGAATTAGAAAGAGATTTGACAGAATACTATTCATATAGAAATCCAAATCCTTATCCAAAAGTTTATAATAATAATAATAATAATTATAGTACTTAAAATTAGTGTTCGATTAATACTAAATATTATTTTTTTTTTTATTCTACTTGATATTAATTTTATAAATAATTAAGAATTTTGTATCGTAAATCTTTAGTTGTAGTTGATGTTTTTTTCTTCTTCAATGAAAATATCAAAAAAAAAAAGCAATAAAAAAACTTGCGTAAGTTTCAATAAAACTAATTTTAATATTATTAATGTTTATTGTTTTAATCCTGAATTCAGCCATTTTAATTGAAAATATAAATCGCTCCTCTATTTGTACTCGGTTATGGTTTACTTACAAAATTATATTGAATCCTTAAATTTATACAAATTATAATTGGTAGTAAAAACTTATAATAATAGTTTGCCACAATTTAATAAATTTCCGTTAGAAAATATTTGACATAAAATAACCGGAAACCAATAAATATAGACGGTAAAAATAACATACTCTCAGCGCTATTGGCGGTGAATAGCTAAATGCATCTAAAATGATGATAAATGTCAAAATAATTTATAGGTTATGTTATTGTAATAGCGAGTGAGTGAAAACGATATAATAACGTTTAATAATAAATAAAAATAAAAGAAAATGTCTCTAGTATCTTGTCTATTGGCGGATCTTGAAGAAAATGACAATGAGGATCTTGAAGAACTTCTCAAAGAAGAGGATAATCCAATTGATGAAGAAGCCGTTGAAAAAGTGCCAATTATTGCAGAGGAATTAATGGAAGTCGATGTAAAAGTCTCTTCGATTCGAGAATTATGTAGACTTCGAGATTCATCCAAATTGAAAAACATATTAAATCAAATTGAAAAATATGCTGCAAATACAAGAGTTTGTTCCGAGATGATTGGTAGTGTTGAATCTGATCCGGAATATCAATTAATTGTCGAAGCAAATGGTATTGCTGTAGAAATTGATAATGAAATTTGTAAGTAAAATGGAATTCTATGAAATTTTTATTTTAACAATTTAAAATTTCTAGCTGTCATTCATAAGTTCACCAAAGATAAGTATACAAAAAGATTTCCAGAATTAGATTCTTTAATTGTTGGTGAAATGGAATATTTGCATGCTGTTAAAGAGTTGGGAAATGATTTGGAACAAGTTAAAAATAATGAAAAACTTCAACAAATTCTTACTCAAGCAACTATTATGATAGTTTCGGTTACAGCATCTACAACACAAGGAACGATGTTAACCGAAACTGAAAAGGATCAAATTGATGAAGCTTGTAATATGGCAATTGATTTGAATAATTTCAAAATGAGAATATTTGAATATGTTGAAAGTCGAATGACTTTTATTGCACCGAATCTATCTATGATAATTGGTTAGTAATTCTTTTTAACAAAATGTTTTTGTAATTAAATGAGTTCTATTTTGTAGGAGCTTCAACTGCTGCAAAAATTCTTGGAATTGCGGGTGGACTTACAAAATTATCTAAAATGCCAGCTTGTAATGTTTTAGTTCTTGGATCACAGAAGAAAGTTTTATCAGGGTAATAAAAAGAAAAGAAAAATCTGTACCAAAATTAATTATTAAAAATGTATTTTTTTTAGATTCTCGAAAGTTCAAATGTTGCCTCATACTGGATTTATTTATTACTCACAAATGATACAGGACACACCACCAGTAAGAAAAGGACTTCATTTTAAAATTACAATTAAAATAAATTAAAATATATTTTTTTTTTGTAGGATCTTAGACGCAAAGCAGCTCGTCTTGTTTCGGCAAAATGTACATTAGCTGCTCGTGTTGATGCGTGTCATGAAAGTGTTCATGGTGAAATCGGTTTAAGATTTAAAGAAGATATCGAAAAGAAACTCGATAAACTTCAAGTAAAAATATATATTTGCTTATATCATATTATAAATATTAATATTTTAATTTTCGCATAGGAACCACCACCAGTTAAGTTTATAAAACCATTACCAAAACCAATTGAGGGAAGTAAGAAAAAACGTGGTGGAAAACGAGTACGTAAAATGAAAGAACGTTATGCACTAACCGAATTCCGGAAGCAAGCAAATCGAATGAATTTCGGAGATGTAATATTTTTTATTTTATTTTATGTATCAAAATAATTTCTTTTTTTTGTGTTAAGATTGATGAGGATGCTTATCAAGAAGATTTAGGGTATACACGGGGTACAATCGGTAAAGCTGGCACTGGTCGTATTCGGTTACCACAAGTTGATGAAAAAACAAAAGTTCGAATTAGTAAAACACTGCAAAAGAATTTACAAAAACAACAAGTTTATGGTGGCAGCACAACAGTTCGTAAACAAATTTCTGGTACAGCATCAAGTGTTGCGTTTACACCGCTTCAAGGATTGGAAATTGTTAATCCACAAGCAGCTGAAAAATCATCAGATTCAAATGCTAAATATTTTTCAAATACATCTGGATTTTTATCGGTCGGAAGAAGAACAACTTAGGAAAATGTGATTAAAAATAAAAAAAAAATTATAACTTTTCTTAAAATTTTTTATTCTTTTCTGTTTTAAAGAAAGTGAAAATGTTTTATTAAAAATAAAAGAAGACATATTTTATTTTTATGTTTGAATTATAAATTAACACAAAAAAATTGTATAATTGCACGAAAATAAAAATTAATTAATTAAAAAAAAAAAACGTATCAAAAAAACGCATGAGATATTTCATTTTTGAAGAAATTTTTGTGTGATTTGAATTTTGAAGATATTACCTGGACGTTAACTATGTTTATTTAAATCGATTTGTTTATCCAAAACTTTTAAAGAATTATGTAAAATAGAGACGATAATTCCAGCGACAGTAAAAACACCTCCAATTATTGAACAAACGTTTGTAGCAAAATGTCCCAAGGAACTGAAAAAAGAAAAATCCATGTAATAAATATTGTTTAACCAACACAAGTATTTTGAATTACCGATCTTTTTCTGTATATTTCACCATCAACGGTGATAATTCATATGTGAAAAATATTCCTGGCATTCCTATTTCCATTCCGTCACCTAAATCTTTTTGATGTCTTGTCACAGAAAATTGATTTGTATTAATTAGTTCACCGTTCGCTTTGATATACATTGTTGGTACGATTTTTAAATAATAATGATACATTATATCACCTGAAATAATAAAAATTTAAAATATAATTTTGATGGCCTCATTTCTTTAACTCGATTTGTATTGTGTTCCCGAAATATTTGCCACGGGGAAAAAAGTTATAAAGCAAAAATAAGGGTGGACACAATTTTTTCCATTCAGTTCAGGAAGTAATTTCGTTTAAATTAATTACGTAGTTTGGACTACATATATAAGACGAATTTCTGTAAAATCGACGAAACGATAGTGCAAAAAAGAAATAGTTGTAGATAAAAATTGTACTTTAAGCTTTAACTAAAAGATTTAAAATTTCTGTATGTTTATATTTTATATATTTTACTTCAGATGGCGGTTCGATCTGTATAAATTCACATATCACAAATTCTCGTCTGTCATTCACAGTTAAATGTCAAATGAATTTTTTTGCGTGACATAAATTACGAAAATATTTATATTTCAATAAATAATTTATATTAAATTAGGTGTGTATGTAATTATTTGAAACATATATATTTGATGAAGAATTTTTTTTTCATATTAATAGAATCATAAAGTGGAAATTATGCCGGCTCCGAGTGCTGCATTTAATCAATCTGGCCCAAGTTGTTTCGATCGAATGAAAATGGGCTTTACAATTGGATTTTGTGTTGGAATGGCAAGTGGAGCACTATTTGGAGGGTTCTCAGCTCTTAGGTAAATATTACGTTAAACAAAAAAAAATTTGAGGTTATAAATATTAACCCGGGAAAAAAACTACATCCGGATATAATTCCGATTATATAACTTTGATTTGTTTTTACAGATACGGACTTCGAGGTCGTGAATTAATAAATAATGTTGGAAAAGTAATGTTACAGGGCGGTGGAACGTTTGGTACTTTCATGGCAATTGGAACCGGAATTCGATGTTAATGAGATAACAAAATAAAACGGAAATGATATTAGATAAACTGCAAATTTGTTTTTTTTTGTTTTCATTTCTAAAAATTTCCAGTTTTTCTTTTTTCTTGTTAAAAAAAAAATCGTATTTTTTAATTACTTAAAGTACGATAATTATAACAAAAAAAAAAAGAGAAACCAAATTATGATTTTTTTGCAAACAAATTTCACTGCTCTTTGATTTTGCGAAAATTTTCAAATTATGTTTGCATTTTTGTAGAATTAGTAAAAAAAAACCAAATTACGACTGAATAAAGAAAAAAAATAAAATAACATAAAATTTGTATATACCTTTTTTAGTATTCACTTCCATTTTATCCAAAGGATGCGTATTTGCAAACTCAATTCGATCACCGAAAGACAAATGATTGATAACATGAGAAGTATCTAATTGTTTGGATTGTAATGGATGTACATCATGCAAATGAACATGATTAAGCGAATAACTTTTCCCAGGCGCTATATGAAAACTTCCACCCATCTAGAAAAGAAATAAACGAACGTTTTATAACTATTCCAATTTTATAAATTTTCTTATTTTACTCGATTAACTTCCATATGACCATATATTTGGCAACCTTCTTTCAATGCACGTTCACTATTTAATAAAGTCAAAGCTTCATCTTCTTTACATTGTTCAAAATTCATTGCGTGTGCATTCCATTGTTTCGCACGGTATGCTAGCAAAACGTCTTGGCAAGTATTACAACAACTAAAAAAAAAGAATTTCAAGCAATATTTTCAAATTCGTAGACAAGAAAATGTACTGTGTTGAATTCTGTTCAGCACCATAACAGCTACCACATTCACTCTTTTGTTTGCTATCAGCAGATGTTAGGATCTTCTCTTTAAGCGGTGGTGTTTCGTCAACTGGCTTGCCATCTAAATCTAATCTACGTTTATATACATTCTGTTCGATATGCAAATGCTGATCACCCGCCGAATCCATTGCGTCTAATGTTAGAACTAGAAGAGAAATATTTGATTAGAATCTGATAGAATAATAATGGAAATTCTTTTAGACAGAAAACATACATCCACATGATATTTTTGGTACAGTTATATCTAAATTAATTCTTAATTTATGTCCTCTTGTCGTATCCACAAACAATTCTTCAGCACGTTTTGGCGATAGATAAACAACAAATTCTGATAAAATTAATACGATAACAATTGTTGTGCTGATTATTGTTACTAAAAAAAAAATGATGAATTAAATATATCTTTTAAAAAGAAAATTTGAAATTTTAAGTTACTTGCAGCTCCAGTAATGGATTTAATTGGGTCTTCTAACGTTTTTGGGTAAGCATCGAACCGGCGTAAAATATCAAAAATTTTCATGATTCTTTTTTCTATGAGAATCTTATAAATTTAACTAAATACTAATTTTGGTAATTCACCGATAAAACTTTTCAGAAATTGTCATAAAGGAATGTTTTAAAAATTTGTCGGCAAAAATAAAATTCTACTAAGTAACTAACACGTCAGTTTTGTTTGACATTATACACTTCGAAATAAAACCTAATTTTCAATTTTGCTATCAGGTGGCATTTCAATCGGTAAATAATATTCGTAGGAAACATCTATGAAATAAAAATGTATTTTTTATTTAATAATTCACAAAGTTCTTAAAAATGTATTATAAGTTTCCATATCAGATTTGGCAACGTTTATAACATAATCACGATCAGTTCCTTCGATGAGACTTTTCAAAGAGACGTACATATCTCTTTTCGGATCATATTGTGCTTTCCCTAATAATTTCAAAAATTCATGTCTCTGCTTTATACGAAATTCACGTGATGTTAAGATTTCTGGAAATTCTACAATTTGTTGATGTGAAATTTTCATAGTATTATGAACATAAGAAAATCTTTCAATAAGATCATCGGATTCTAGAAAAAATTGCCAAATATTAATTGCAAATTAAATTTTATAATCAAATTAATTACTTATCATCCACAAACGAGGTTTGTTCAGCACTAACGATTTCAATTCATCCGAATTAAATCCCATTTCTTCTTTAATACAAAATATACTCTTTTGAATACTTTCCAAATGATACGTTATTAAACGTGGTTGTTTAGCAGCTAATAATCGAACTTCATATCCTTTTAATCCAAATGCTTTTTGAAATAATCCTAATCGACGATCGATTCGTGCATTTGAAAACATTAACCAAAATGGATTTCTTGTAACAATTCGACTTATTTGATCAGCTTTGAAATTTTTTAATTTTAAATATGTTATTCGTGTTTGTAAATCTTCAATATCTTCTTTAAATATTAACGGATTTTTTGTGAAAAATTCTCCCAACGTTTCTGGTGGTACTCCAACATCATTTAAAAATATTATATATGGTTTTATGTCCTTTTCGAAATTCAATTTCATTACAAACTCTGGTAAACCTTTTCTTTTCTCTATTTTACTTAAATCCACTCCCAATTTTATTAATTGTTGAAGTGATTCCGATTTATTTACGTACGCAGCTAAATTGAATGTAGGTTTAAAATCTGGCACTAAATCAGGTGGATTTTCTGTATCCACTGGAGCCAAAGGAGACGATATTATTCCACATAATTTAGGCTGGATTTCTGTGTTACTTTTTTGTAAATTGAATGCGGCTTGACCATTTGTTTCTACTTGTTCCTTTTTTACATCTTCTAGTAATTTTAAATTTCTTGCGATTCCTCGTAGCTCACGATAGTGACACTTATTTAGTAATGTAGTATTTAAAATATTTTTGAAAACTAGCATTTTTGAAAATTTTATACTTTTTAAAATTAAAAAACAAATTCAATCAAAAATCGCACATGGTTAATTTATTTGTTTTGTTTATCAAAAACATTTTTGACATTTGATCTGATTTACGATATTCAGTATGTGTTCCAACGTATTACAATTACGAAATTTATCAATTTATAAATTACTTTAAATTTGTATTAATAATAATAATAATAAAAATATATTTAACTAATTATAAAAATAGGATTAAAAAAAAACACAATTTAAAATTTTAAAATAGTAATACTTACGATATATATAATACAACACGTCATTTTGTGTTACGATATAATATGGAAAACATTATGATGAATTATTCTCAAAAGTCATGAAATGTCGCCGGGCAGTGAAGTTGATTTCAATATTTACGATTGATATTAAAAAAATTCTTTTTGTTTTTAATTCATGTGATGAAGGTTCGAGTTCCAATTTAATTTGGAATATTTGTGTGCACGTATTTGCCTTTCATTAAAGTAGTTGAAATTCATCATGAAGAAAAGACAGCCGCAAAAAGCACCCGATAACGCGGATTTTACAAAATTTGATACGTTTTTGATAATAAATGAAAGGCCTGTAGATGACATATCCTTGGAATTCTTCTACAAACCGCACACAATCACTTTGCTGGCAGTATCAATAATAGCGGTTATGTATTTTGCTTGGATCAGGTAAGATTTCCCACCCAAAACAAAATAGTTTCGTCCTCATTCAAACTGTCGGAAAAGGGGTGGGTGGCAAAATAAATCGAGGGTGCATATATAAAACCTAACCTAAAAATTGAAAATATCCTTTTTTTTGTCGTGAAAATGAATGACGAAATGTCAAAAAAATAAAAAAAGAAAATTTGAATTAGTTAATTAGAAATACAAAAAAAAGACAGTAATTAAATCAAAAAAGTCTTTAAATCTGCCGAATGTAATCTATTTTGAAAATTGTATTCAAAATTATCGTTCACGTAATATATTAAATACTACTACTATGGAAGAAGAGTAAGAAAATTTTGAAAAACTATTTTTTGTCTTTGAAAATATTAAATTAAAATGATTCTTATTATTTTTTTTATTTATTTATTTAAGATTCTCGAATATTAAATTTAAATTAAGTTTTTACGAAATCAAAGTTTTAAAACAATCTAAAAATTAGGACATAACTAGTCCACTTTGTTGGTTGCTCTTTGTCAAAGGAACACCTATTATTTAAAAAATAATTTTTAATATATATTTCGATAGTTCTTCCTGAGAGTTTCATTTTATTAATTCATAAAAATCAATAAAATTATTATAAAATTTATTCTAATCCGCAGCACGTAACATGCGAATTGTTTTTTCTATTTTTGGTATTTTTATGTTTATAATGTCCTTTGGTAGATATTACCAGAGGGTATGTTAGGTTTGTCACTACATTGAAAAACGGTTTCAAAGATATAAATGTGTAGAAAAATTATGTCGATTTATACATGTCTGTCTGTCTGCCTACACGATAACCAAAAAATACGTTATGTAATTGAAGTTGCTATTTCTTAACTCGATTTGGAATTACATTTCAGAAAGTTATAACGCGAAAACCAGCATGACAAAAAAGTCAGTCTATAAACCTTTTTCCTTTTATTTGTTTAGTTTTTCAGATGTACTTTAAAAACGGATATATCTATTTCAATAAAATTTGCAAAATAGATTTGCACTATTAGGGCCCCAGGGCTACCTGTAAATTAGAGTAGAAATTCGAAGAAACACTGAAATATTATTTGTTTTGATTGTTTTTTCTTAGAATTTATTGAGTATTTTCATCAAAAAAACAACGGCTATATACCGATTTTAGGTTTTTATATGTTTTAATATTCTTTTTATGTAAATTTATTAAATCTACATTTTCAATTTTACTTTAATTTTTCAATTTTCAGAGAAGAATCCAATATACAAGATAATATTTGGGCTGGAATATTATGCGTAGTATTTTTCTTCCTAATAGTTTCGGTTTTGGCATTTCCAAATGGACCATTCACAAGACCACATCCGGCAGTATGGCGTATATTATTCGGTTGTTCTGTACTATATTTATTGGCATTACAATTTTTAATGTTTCAAAATTACAAAACAATAATGGGAATATTTTATTGGTTGGATCCAAAATTAAAAGACTTCCATATAAATATGGATAAGGTAAGAAAAAAAAATTTTTTTTTTGATAATACTTAAGCTCTCTATCTCAATGAACTATTTTCTTATCATTTAAAAAGAAATTATCAAAATTCTAATTTGACCCTTAACCAAAATAATAATTACTTAAGTAATATTTCTCAATTTCATAGGAATATGGTGTAAACTGTTCTGATATAACATTTGAAAGAATTTGGTCTCATGTTGATGTTTTTGCTTGGGGACATTTTCTTGGTTGGATGTTTAAAGGTGTACTAATTAGACATATGGGAATATTATGGGCAATATCAATAATGTGGGAAATCACAGAAGTTGCATTTGCACATTTATTACCAAATTTTGCTGAATGTTGGTGGGATGCGCTTATTTTAGATGTACTTATTTGTAATGGTTTTGGAATATGGTGTGGCTTAAAAATATGTAAAATATTAGAAATGAGAGAATATAAATGGGCTAGTATTAGGTATGACTATTAAAACAAAAAAAAAATGTAATAAAATAATAAATTAAAAATGAAATTTTGTTTGTAGAGATATTTCCTCAACAACTGGTAAAATAAAAAGAGCTGTACTTCAATTTACACCAGAAAGTTGGACTCATGTTAGATGGTTAGATCCTAAATCAACATATATGAGATTTGCAGCTGTATGTCAATTAGTTATATTTTGGCAGGTTTGTTTAATTTTAATCTACGAAAACTTACCATTTTTTGAAATATCTTTTTTTCATTTCTAGGTAACAGAATTAAATACATTCTTTTTGAAACATATTTTTGAAATGCCATCAAGTCATCCCATTGTTTTAGTACGTTTAATATTTATTGGTTTATTTGTAGCACCTTCAGTTAGGTAAATAATATTTTCTATTTATTCAAATGTTCTATATTTATTTTGGTTTATTATATATATATTTTTTTCTTCTTTCTTTTACATAGACAATATTATATTTATGTTACTGATACAAGATGTAAACGTGTCGGTACACAATGTTGGGTTTATGGAGCAATTATGGTATCGGAGGCGATTTTATGTATTAAAAATGGTAAAGAACTATTTGAAAGAACACAAGCATTTAATATTATTCTTTGGTTAACAATACAAGTTCTTTTATCAATAATTTTTGTATACGGCTGTGTTTTATGGCATAAATATGTTCAGGTAATATTCAGTTTGTTTAAATGACAGATTTCAAAAAAAATTTTTTTACAGACATCACCAAATAATTCTCGTGATGTATCGCCGGTAAAAAAATCTCCAATTGATTTTAAAGATTCGGCGGTTTTACGAGGAGATTCAAAAGGTATGAAATTAAAATAATTGAAATTTTTAATTTATTGATTGTTAATTAACAATTGTGAATATTGAAAATTTACATATTCATTTGAATATATTGTTTTGGTTTTGTTTTCTTTTGGTTTTTGGTTTTTCGTAAAGCACCATCTTTTTTTTCACAAGAAGCAAGAATTAAAAATTTCAATCGTTTTTCTTTTTTCTTTTCTTTTTTATATTTACTTTAAGGTCCTACTTATTATGTTCATCCAAAAATAATAGCACATGCACATGGAAAATTAAAACAACGCGAAATTGTTGAAACTTCGTATGATATTAAAATAAAAATCGTATAATAATCGTATTTTTTTTGATTATTAATTATAAAAATATTTATTTTTTTTAAAAATTCATCGCCAAAAGTGTATCGTTTTTGAAATCCAAAAACAAAAAACAAAAAAATCTCGGTATTTTTTAAATATAAACAATTTTTTATATTCGTATTTAAAAATATTTAAAACTAAAAATTCCATGTTCTTAAACGTCGATATTTGTTACTATTTATTTTTTGTTTTTAGTAATTGTTTTTAGCTAGAAAATAAATATATTTATATATATTTAAAGAAAAGTGTTGAAATTCAAGAAGAATTTTTCTTTTCTGATATACAAATCGTTCTTTTGATTTTCGGTAAATAAAATAAATCATTTTTTTTAGTTGAAATTCTTTTCTATATATCTTTAAAAATTGGTTGTTTATCTTTTTCTTGTTTATATTTTATGAATCCAATTTTCCTTTTGCATGTGTTAAATATTCTTCACGCTTTTCACATTTATTTCTATTTCGATATATATTGCAATGAATTTTGCATGTTAAAAGATTTATGTATTTACTTTTTTTTTATCATATTTGGTTTACGAGAAAGTTAGTCTCCTGATAAGATTGTCCGAAGATGCAATATGCACAGAAAAAATGAAAATTTTCCTAATTTGTACTAATAGAGGTTTTTAAGGAACATTTTTGAAGCGAATACTTCTTATGTCGCGGTTGAGTAATTTTGTATTTGGTTAAAACAGAAAAACGTCAATAATTCGTTCAATAATACGCTGATTTTCATAAAACTTGGAATGTAGTAGATTCCGGATAGACCAACTAAAAAGCTAGAATATGGCTCCACTCGATGGTGGATTGCTGGATTGCGGAGGGGAAAATAGAAAACGGTCAATAATTTTATCAATAATAGGCAGAAATTAAATGTACTTTCATATTCTATGAATATCGCTAGCAAAGCCGCGGGCACCAGCTAGTTGATAATAAAGATATATTTTTAATTTAATTTAATTATCTTTACATATATTTCAATTTTTTAATTATTTGATTAGCCTACGAATTCCTCCATACTTAAAATTTCACTCCTAACGCGCGTAGCAACCACGCATTCACTTTTTTTTAAATTTAGTTATTAGAAATAATATTTTCTGAAGTATCAAAATTGAAATATATATTTTAACTATTTTTAAAAGTATGTAATTTATATTTACGACTGCGTGAAATATAAAAGTACAAATAATTTTGCTATTTAAAAAGAAGGAATATGTTATTTCATGACTTTCTTATCATAATGACTACTTTTACAGTCAATTAGTCATATTTTTTAGTTTAAAAAGTTAAAAAAGAATGACTGGATAAAAGTGAAGTAAATAATTTAACTAAATTATGATTTGAAACTGGTGGAACTTCTTGAAAATTATTATCTGTTTCTTGACTAGAGTTATCATAACTTCAATAGTGTTATCATTATACTTTGTATGTCCCAAACTTTTGAACAAATCAATAATCACAATTTTTAAAATGTGAAAGTCATGATAATCTTCTTGATAATAGATTAGGCTCAGTGTAAAAAGATTTTATCATTTTTATTCATATTATTGCTTGATATTTATATAGTTTTTAAAATATTTACTTTCCATTAATTTCATTAAATGAATGTGTATGTTATGTAATTTATAGAATATCTAAATTGCAATGTTTAAATTGTTTTTGTTATCGAAATTGATAGATTGCATTCGTTGTCATACACAAGAGTATTGTTTAGCTCCTATTTTTTCTTCATAACTAGCTATCTACATGGCATAAATTCAGTCAGAGCAGGTGTTTTGTCTGCTGTTCTGTCCTGTGGAGATGAAATGTTATAACAAAATCAACCCACTAACATTCCCAGTTGACATTTACTAACATAATATCTGACTGAATTTATGTCGTGTGGAGATGAGGTGTAAACTAAACAATATCTTAAGAAATACGACAAGATTCGTGGTTGGCAAGAATGTATAATATTAAAGCGTTTGAGTTTAATGACACTAAATTAACTATTTTCGTGCTAATTTGTTTTTTGTACTTCGTATTATTGCGAATTACATGTAAAATCAATTTTTCCGTATTAAGATTTTTAAATAATAAAATATTTCTTCAACTCAAACGTTAATTTTTAATTAAAATCGCTTAATTGCTTAAATATAAATATATAGGATTTATTAAAAACTTTTATTTATTTGAATTTATTTTTATTTTTTTTTATTATATTAGAAACATCACCAAAGAAAACACCAAAAGGAAATCAATCACCAATTAAATTTAAAAAAGATAATTAAAAATATAATTTTATCACAAATAAAGAAAATTCAATTTGTGTTGATAACAAAGAAATAAAAGACAATTTTTAAAAAGAATTTTAGGAAATAATTGTTAATAAAAAAATGAAAAAAACACCTAAGCTACAAAATAATTGCATCTTAAAATTACATCTTAATTATTAAAAATATTTCTTTAATTGTGATATAATTTTTTTTTTTATCAAAAACGAAGGAAAAATACAAATTCCAAAACTAAAAAAAAAGGAAGAAAGATATTCTTCTCTAATTCGGTTCTTCACATTTAACTAATTCATGTTAGAATTTTTTTTTTTAGGATAGGTTTGCAAAATATACATAATTCAAAAGTATGTATAAACAAATGTACAAATTCTTAAGGAATATTAATTAATTAAAACTAAAAAAAAAAAAAAAAACTAAAAATTTAAAGCAAAATGAAACACTAAAATACAAAGATATTAATTAGTTTATTTAGATTTAAGTTTTAAATAAAACGAAAATGTTTAGATACTTGCAAAATATTATTATTTGTGCTCTTCAAAGAAACCAAAAAGAAAAAAACTTCTGAAATTTTTAGAAATTAGAAACAAACAAATTTTTATGATAAAAATAAAATTATACCAAAATTAATTATTATTTTCCTAGTAATTATTTAATTTAAATTAAAATTTTTTAACTATTTTAAAATATAATAGGTTTCAAATCGTTGAGAACTTGTACCGATTCAGATTAATTTCTTTATTTAATTTGAAAATATTTAAACTAAGTTAAACTGGACAGGCATTCTGTAGAGTGACAGGTGATTGTCGCTTGTGACCAATTTGAAAGTGATCGTCGCATATTTCGGCATTTAGTAGGGCGATTGCTTTCGTTCTCGCCTTAACTTAATTTTGTCGTCCAGTCAGTTTTGAAAATGTTCTGTGAAAAGTAAAACATTGTTCGTCAAAAAAAATTATATTATTAAATTAATTTACTTACATTTTTAAAAAAAAAGAAATAAAAATAAAATAAAATAAAAAATTCCCAAAAACATAGACATCAACATATGAAAGCGAAAGGGTTTGACTTGTCACTTCATTCATCAATATGCGGCGATGTTGAAGGCGATATCACCTTACGGAATGCCAAAAAGTGACAAGCGATGAGTAACAATCCCCTATCGCCGTACAGAATGTATAATAAAAGGCAATTAAATAAATAAGGAAGAAATAGATATGAATTGCCATAAATCCTATATACAGAAGCTGCTTAAAAGGTAGTCAGATATGTTTCATAATTCTTCCAAAAAGTTTCATATAAGTTGGTTTAGGATGTGACCTAATTAATTAAATTTTATATTTTCAATTAAAACTAAATAAATAATTTCTCAAATTTACTATAGACCAGTTTAAATAGTATCATAATGAAAAAATATTAGTTTTTAAAAGAAAAAAAGGGCTCAAACTTAACTCAATTTTAAATTTAATCAAAAAAATGGTATGTTGACTGCATTTTAATATCTAAACATTACAAAATTCTTATTAATTTTTTTTGATTATTATTTCAAATTTAATTTATACTCGGTTATTTTAAATCATAATAAAAATTTTCAATAAATAAAACCAACTAGAATTAATATTTTCATTTGTTTTCTTAACTTAAAGCTATTAAAGATTTAAGAATATTTCAAAAACAAGAATAAATATGAATATATTTTAAAATCTAAACTTAAATTAAGCTTTTAAGCTTAAGAATTCTAGTCAGGAATTTTTTTTTATTTAAATTTTTCATTTGTTTTTTTTTTCGTTCAAATAAAATAGCAATAAAATGAAAATTCAAATAAAAAAAGAAAATGATATTATTTATTATTATAATCCTATAAAATCCTGTCACTTTTGTGTAAGTGTACACAAGGAAAATAGAAGAAAACCAATTTTTCTATTTATTTACAGTCCATAGAATTGGTATTACTTCAACTTGTATTTAAATGTGTTGTGTTAAAAACATTTTTATTATATTTTAATTAGGGTTAAAAGAAAGGAAATTTAAAAATATATTACTTCTATTTTTTCTGTCACTATGCGGCGAAATATGTGTCTATTAGATGCAAAACGAGTCAGTCTATTCCGGTCTACATAATTCAGAGGTAATCCAATGAAACGTTTCATTAGCAAAACCTGCAAGTATTAAACCATCTTTTGCCATTTTGCAACATGATTTTGTGGACTACAATCCCGAAATCAGTACTTAAGTTTCATATTTGTAATAGCCACGTTTTAACACTCATCTTTTGAAATAAACACGTCTTAAAGTTATTAAAGTAGGAATAGAGTATCCTTGAGGAAGGGTCTTTCATTGGGTAAGTAATTTTGGCGCAATATATCTTTTGCAAATACGGTAAAGTCGACTTTCTGGAGTTCTCATATTTTGCAAAATTTGTTTAAAGGATTTGGAGTTGTTTTCATGATTTGAAGATTTTTCAAGTTGCGATGAAGAAAAGTGTGAATCAAAATCTATAGCAAGCTTCTATTTTCCAAAAGTGGAGTAGACTTCTTTGCATTTAAATGGGTGAAAATACTAGTAGCAATATCATTTCTAAGGATTGTACATTACATTTGCATAGACTTTTCTGTATAAATCATTAAAAAGAAATTACTACCATTATTTTTAACGACAATCATCATGAAAACTTTTTGCAAAAAAGTTAATCTCAATAAACATTCCCCAAAAAAAAAAAAATTTAACCAAAACCCAAATAATTGATTTATCAACATAATTTAAATATTTGAGGGCCTCAATAATGCTATGTCATAAAAATAGTCGAAAAATCATTTCTTAACTCAAACAAAAGAAACATTGCAATCATTATTGTTGGTTCAATGTTTAGTTGCCAGTTTGTCTGGTCACGGAATCTTCTGAAATCCTTGTCTGAAATATGGTGACCTACTAAAAAAAAAAAGAAATTCGACGCAATAAAAAGGATTCGTTTTTATGTTGCCACTAAGATCATGTCTAAATTAGGGTATGGTCTTACTACCCAATAAAAATAAAACAATTCTAGATAAGAAAAGAACTGTAAAAAAAAAAATTCATTGAATTTTGCCACTCTTTTCTTTTGTTTCTTGAAACCCAACTCCGCCGCCAAATAAAAAAAAAAAAAAATATTCTTTTACGAATCTTAGACAATTTTTCAAGGATCTGTATATATTAATGAAAACACCATCATCCATCCACCATATTCAATTTCTTAACGCATTATCCAATTTTCATATAACAACACGGTTTTCATCTTCATCTTCAAATTTTATTGGCATCTTCTGAGATATATAAGAAAAAAAAAAAAAGAAGAAAAGAAGAACAATTCTATTTATTGACATTGAAAACCATGAACTTAAAATTTCCATTAAAGCTTTAACTTTTAACGATTCTGTTGGATAAATAAATAAAAAACTGGAATAAAGGTGAGGTTTGTGATTGGAATAACAACAACAGAATTTTTGGAGAAGAAAAAAAAAAACGCAGCTTATTCTGAATTGCCTCCAGACTTCATTTTTATTAAAAGATTGTGATGATGATGGTTTTATATGTATATGCAAATTTGATACGTGCCTGAACATGAGCTTCCATGTTATTCCCATTAATTGGACCCCAATGGAGTCTGAACCCGGTGAATTCTATTCAATTTCAATGTGACACCTTTATTTCTCTGAATACCATAAGTATATTTTGTTGGTTGACGGGTCGGATGATAGGTTTTATATAAATCGTAGATAAAACACACGATTTACCGAGTATGTATTTCATACTGTTATTCAAATTTGAATGCATAACAAATAGTTTTAAAATATTCTCTCTAAAGTTATGTTATGATAGTTAAATGTTAAAACTTTTAATTAACATTTTAAATGATAAAACAAAAACAATGAATAATAATAGAGAAAACTAATATCCACCTAGAGCCAAAAATATATGCCTGTACATGCAAAATTTTCAGTAACCAAAAACTTGAAACATGTTATATTATACAATATCAATTTAAGGATTGTTGAGCACTAAGATTTTTGTGCTCAAATTCGAAACGAAATTAAAATACATATTCCAAAACTTTTTTAAATCTGTCCAATGATTTTTGAGGAATCGTGTAAATGGCGGTATGAACACGCAAAACACTCGAAATAACATTTTAGATTGTTTCTTTAAGTAGATCAAAACTAATACAATATATTTCTTGAATTGAAACAAGTTTGTCGTGCACTTAGAGCCACTTATGGTCGGAATAATCGATACACTGAACTCACTATTGCCAGCACCATTGAGCGGCTGATTTCACGTTTTGGACCAGTGAACTGGCCGCCTAGATATTGTGATATCTGGATTAATTTCTTTGGGGTTACTTGAATTCTAAAGTTTACACAGATAGGCCAGGTACAATTGATGCCCAGGAAGCAAACATTACTCGCGCTATTGTCCAGATTCCAGTCGTAATGCCGAACAAGTGAATAAGACCTTTTAAAATGCTCAGGTCTATGGAAATCTTTTTTTTTAATGGTGATATTTAATTCATATAGTATACAAGGACAGATAATAGATAAAAGCTAATAAGTAAAATCCATTCTAAAAGGCATTAATGTCATTTTAATTTGGAAAAGAGGTACTTTTGAGGTAGTTTTTATCTTTTGGATGATGATTTTAAGGCAATATGGAGTTTAAAATAATCGCTACATTACGAAATGTACTGCTTTTGCTTCTACTATACTCATTTATTAATATTATATGATTTAATTCTTTTCAGAAATTTTTATTTTCTAAAAAAGCACCGAAGCAGGAGAGTGATTCTAGGGATAATAATTGAAACCGCTTATAAGACTGCTTAAAATAGTAATTCAAGTACCAACATGAGTACGTATTTACTGAAAATCAATGTTAGTCGAAAGTTTTGTGAATGTTTAAATGTGAACGATCCAAAAGAATGTCAAACTTAAGTACTAACTCTAGTCAGATTTAAAATTATAATTATTAAATTTACGAGTAACTATAATCGGAATTTCTAATAGAAAAGTGTACTTACCAGTTTGTGTAATAAATTCCATTGCCTTCGCCGGGTGTAGTAAATATTATTCATAAATTGACTTAAAAAAAATATTGATTGAATATTAAAAACAAAGAAAATATAGAAAACTTATAATATTCGTACGTTTTTATAGGCTTTTTTCACTCGTTTCTTATATACAAAATATACAAATCTTTATTATATATATGGATAGAACTTCGAAAATCCTTTATAAAAAGAAAAATAACTTTTCCAGAGAAAATGAATTTCATTTTTGTTTATATATTGCCAACGGCATGACATAATTTAACTTGCTCGTTTTGCTTTTTATATACATGTGTAAAACGTAAAATTTCCTTTCGAATAGATCTACATATAATAATTTTGTTCTTCTTGTGATATTTTATTCAAAAAGAATAAACAGGACTTTTGAAAATCAATATGGTACTGATTTATGGTTTTATATAACATACACGCAAACACGACGGATCGCATAAAATATTAAATATTTTTATTTGAAAAATTTATACAAAGAAAATGGTGTACCATTTTTGTGAAATATAAAAAGAAGAACACTGATGCAAAAAAAAAATGTTAATATATGTAAGATTTACGAAGTTTGGTGTCTTAAACTCTTGAGGATAGATCGTGACACTCCTAAAATTCTTTATAACACAATTTTTTTTTTCCTCCATATTCTTATAAGTCAATGTTCTATAAATCGATTAAATTTTATTAGATAAAAATATGGTATCTAATTCGAGTTCAGGAAAGTTAACTATATATGTATTCATATCTGGAAAATATGGATGTTGGATGAAATTTATTGAAGAAAGATCTAAAATGAAAATATAATCCATGTATACCAAACAAATTATAGAAATAATGTTCTCTCAAATAAGAAGAGAACTTTTCAAATCCTATATACGTTTCTCGAAGTATCCATGAATTATTTATAAGAATGTTACTTAGAGAAAACAGCCCTAGGTATAAGGAAGAATTGAACATAAAAACGGATGGGCTGTGAGAATATATTCCCATTCTATTTTCTTCCTGGTTGTTTTTTTACCCGACTTTTGGGAATAACTTCTACTTCTACTCTATATCTTTAGATCGTATCATAGCGGATTAAAAACAAAAACAAAAAAAAATTGGAATATACCTAGAATAGAACTAGCTCGATTTCTACTTAGATTTTATGGTACCGAAAGAGGATGAAATTCACAAACCGAATAAATAAAATCAACTCTCAACTTTACTGGAAAAAAACCATATTTCATATTATTATTATTTTTTTTTCTTGAATTTTGTGGCAACAAGTTATATTTATCTAAGGGATTTTTTGATGTTCTCTCACCAACTTTTGATCATCAGCACCAAAATCTAACGTTGTTCTTCTGGTTGAAAAGTTTGTAGAAAATCATGCTCTAGGGTTTATTTTGTATACTATGGTAATGAGGTATATATATATATATAGTTACAGGTAGGGCTATGTTCAAGTTTCTTTGGTAATTTTTAGGTGTTATTCAATTGGTTTACTTATCCTATCTAGCTTTTACAGATTGCTTCTGATTATTTATATGGAGATTTTTGTATTTTCATGGCGTAAACAAAATTGTGGTCCAACAATTTAGTATAAGACAAAAGCTTTTGTAAACAAAAATATTAATGTAAAATGTTGTTTCAAACAAATTCTATTTGAATTAAATCCGCGAAATCAAGAATATTTGATTTATTTTGTTAACGTATGCAAAATATGTTCGAAATAAAAATACAGTATGTGTATATTTATTTGAAATTCTAAGATGTTTTTCTTTAAGTCTGTTAATAAACTTTCAAACTATACACTTTCGTTGTTATACGAGTATCTATACAATATGTGCGGTCCATTAAGTTGCTGAAGTCTATGAAGTTTCAGCATTATTCGAATATTGTTTTAGAATTTCAATGAGTTGACATGACCTACAACACGATTCATTTTAGTATACAATTTGTATATACCTTCATTCTTTCATATACGTTTGTAGATATCCAGAAAACTTTTAGATATCTGTTATCGTTCACAGATTTCATAGATATATTTGAATCAAAGAACTTTTAATAGATTACTGAACAGAAAATTGAAATATCGAATGCGCACAAAAGGTAGATAAATGCGGTATGTGTCGTATAAGGAATTTGGAAGTTCTCTAGGAATGCCTTTTCTACTTGTATTTATCAAAGAAAATTCCAAATTGTTTGACCAACAAAAATAGGTTGTTATACTGGACGCGTCAGCAAAATTGTTTAGCTCGAATTCATTAACATAGGACTTTAAAAATTTTCCGATAAATGATTTTTCCATATTGCTAAATTAAAATAATTATAAAATGCAAAGAATAAAACTATTTATTAACGTATTTCTGATGTTTCTTTTAGAGAAATAATTTTTAAAATTTTCCATAATAAGATTGTTTTCTTCCAGTACCTAAACTAGCTGTAACTAGAGCCTACTAATTTAGAAATATAATACATATAAACACAAATATCAAAGACATAATATCTTAAAAGAAAATCCAAATTTTTCATCCTTCAAGATATTTTTGTTTTAGACATTTTAATATGTAACCCTTTTCATTTAGGATATTAAGTTCATATGTGTATTTAAGTATATGAAAAGCGCTCATTGCATTCAAAACTTCAATCATACATCCTATAAAGTAAAACATCGTTGTAATAAATATCCCATTGACTGACTTTTTTATACTTCATTTTCTTTTAATGTTATACCAGCAACTGAATCAGAAGAAATCGATTCCCATAATAGACTAGAATAGGAATCATCTACGAACAATCATTGTCTGTTAAGAAAGCACGCTAAAAGATTGGGATTCGTGCAAATAGACCTCTGTCAGTACTGTGGAGACATACGAGTGACTGAAGACATCAAACACATTTTATGTGAATGCCCAGCTCTCTCTCGAGCTCGTAACAACTTTTTGGGCAACCATTTCTTCGGGAATTTATGGATGCTTCAAGCGACTGACATGAGCAGTCTAATTAAATTTTGCAGGAAAATCAAATGCTTTGAAGAGGAATAGGTTACCCCCTATTGAGAAACTCTTGGTCTCGTAGGAATCACAATGGGTCCATAAGGTGTCTAGTGTTGTACGCAGTATCCCTACTCTACCTACCTACCAATACCAGCAACAAGAAAATAATAGTAAATAAGTTACTCCCATATTAGTATATCCAAAAATTTCTGCGCCATATTATTGATGCAGTGGTAATTTCAATAAATTCTACATCTGTTTTGGGACCAATTCATGGTTAAAAAAAAAATCAAAACATCTTTAGGGACATTATTTTATAAATCCCATTTAAAAGAATGTTGTCTGCACTGTGGTTTTATGTTTTATCATCACATAAACTGGTGTATAGAGATATGAAAAAATGTCCTTTCTGAATAACATGTATCTGATTTTTTAATAAAATACCATGCGGTACCAAATATTTATTATTTATAGCAGTTTGAAAAGAGTACATATATGAAAAAGAAATTGCCTTTAAAAATTCATTTTCATTTATAAAATAAAATATATATAAAATTGCAGCAACTTTAATTATATACGAAATTCTTGTATAAAAAATACATTAAAAATAAATTCAACCATGAAAAATATACTTTGATGACCCGTGGTCACCTTTGACCTATCATCAATTAACTTTTAAAGGTGCTTGTTATATTATATAATTGGAATATGTTTCAACTCCCACTTGTAGATATAAGAAAAAAGAAAAATTTTATTTTATGTTTGGCGAATATAATAATTCGATTTATTGAAAAGTTTTTCCGTAAAACATTTTCTTTTTTTTTGTTAATACAAGAAAATATGATATTTTACTGAATTTCGAATAAAAATTAAAATAAGTTCTTCAATAAAAACTTTAGTATATTAGAAGTTTTGTAAATTAATTCCGGATCCAGGAAAATTATTTTATAGTACGAAATCAAGGCCAAGAACTAAATAATAACTTGAAAATAGATTCATATTTTTGATGATTCTGATAGTAAATAGGCGTCGGTCGTAAAGACCATATATATTTACATATAAGCTTTAGGGCGCGTTTAAATTATATGGTACACATAAATTGTGTAAGCTACAATATTTTATAGTGGTACAGTTTTGAATTATCAGTTACAAATCAGTTTAATGTAGGCATTACTAAACATCGCATAATCGAAATACATTTAGGAATCAAATCCTTTCATTTATACAGTTTGCATTATAACTAATGCTGGGATCTGAAATATTTTATTTGATTAGAAAGTATCACAACTATACCAAATATATTTAATATCTGTTTAATCAAAAACCATACAATAAATAGAGTTCTCAACTTGGATTCTGATTTGGTTACATTTACAGTCCGCAAAATATGCCAGCTCATTAATAGTATTTGTTTAAAAAAAAACTCTCTGTGATATAAAAATACATGTATTTACAAGTCCTTTTTAGAAATACTACTAATTAACGAGGAGGGACGGTTTGAAAAGCTGCAATGATGCAAATAATATATACAGGAAGAATTTTCTGTTCTTTTCTCTATGGTTTAATATACATGTCCATTAAGGTGAAACTTTTGGAGATCCCTTTATAATAGAAACTATACAATACACAATCTTTAAACTAAAATGTTATATTTTTCAGATTGACTCTGTTGATAGACTAGAAAATCATTGGCAACGCAAATAACATATTTCTTTCTGAAAAATGTTCTTCGGCAAAAAGTCACTATATTGTGTTAATGTTATACAGTCGAAGGACAATCAATTAAAGTTATTGTCTATATCTTCTTAATGTTCTTCTTCTTTCAATTTGCACATAGATAGGTTATTATTCAAGTAAATGATATAATGGAATGATTTCTGGTTCTTTTTGAGCTTAATTCAATGTGAAGGACTTTTTTTCTTTTAGTATATATACAAACATTTTATGTTCTATGTGGGTTCAAGGATGATACAAGATATTCGTATCAAACCATCCATCCTAAAACATTTCTATTTTATGTTGACTGATGATGACTCAGATTTATTTTCCTTGTTACAAGATTATATTTCGTCTTCGTTTTTTTTTTGGTATTTTTTGGTAGAAGAACACATTCATCGAATTGGAAAGATTACAAAACAGAGACAAATTTAAGGAGAAAACTTAATGAGAACATGACTAAATTTTATATACATTTATGTACAAATTGCATCTTAAATTTATTATAAAAAACATATAAAAAACGGCAAAACTTTCTGGACACCCACCTGGTTTTTATTTTATAACTACGCTCTCCCTCGGGCGATTTTGCTGAAATGCAATACCAAATTGAGTTAAGAAATAACGAACTTACATTTTTAATTTCATCAAAATTGGATAAGGTGTTTGTGAGTTATCTTGTTGCACGAATAGACGGACGGACGGACATCCATAAATAGTTAAAGTTTTGATACCCTTCTCCGATGATTATTTCTATGTGTTAGACACTTAGTTACAAAACTAATATACCATCTGATTGTACCTACCATAGGTCATAATTATGAGAAAAGATATACATTTTGAATTGGTTTAGTTTCGTTAAACGATATTAAAGTCCTTTTTTCAATATTTATGGTATTATGTGCTTCTTATGTTAGTACTAATAACACTTATCATAAACAAGTAAATAGTTTCTTATTGTGAAATATAATTTTTATTTTTTATAAAACCCATAATTGCTTATTGATATTCTGTTAATTTAAAATATTTACTTCATTAAGAAGGTTCCTTCGATGTTATTAGAATTATATTTTTAAAACGAGTTAATTCCAATCTGATAGTGGAAAGTTTTTTTTTTCACATACACACGGAAATAAATTCCTTTACTTTATATTTCGACTAGCATAATATCCCATTTACTCCCAAAAGTCCTTTGTGAATATTCATGACATTTTTATGAACATTTTATATGGTAACTTTTCTATTTAATGGATATATCGAAGAAGGGAATTTGTGTATTTTTTTTTTGTGTAACTTTTATATAAGGTGAATTAAATTTGAAATTTTCCATTAGGGAAAATCGAAATATAAATAGAATGATGTAATTTTATTGCTACAAACATGTAATTAAATATAGAAAAATATACAAGGAGTTTTTATAAAATTTTTATCTAAACATTAAAATCTATAAAATATTAAAATATACTAATTTTAATATTGCATGTTCATGCAACAAATTCATTAGTTTTAAAACTTAAGAAAAAATGGCTTTTAAAATCAAGGATTATTTAGTTTATTTTAATAATATGAGTTAATATTAAGTTTTCCACTGTTATTACAGAAGTTTTTTTAATGCCAATTATAATCTATATTAAATTAGACAACATCCGTGTAATGGTTTATAAAAAATTAAGAAACTAAGTCAACGTTTTTACTGAAAAGTGTTATTAGTTAAGACCGTTGACTGGCAAATAATTTGGGTTCAAGCTCAGTTTCTTTTTCAATTGTTTAAATTTTTTTTAAAAATATTGTTAGAAGCTTCTAGTGGTTTTCTAATTTTTAAATTGCTTGTTTTTAAAATGTCGCGAAGTATTAAATTATTCAACAAAATGCTATTTGCATTAGTCTTCAAAAAAAAAAAATGTACATTAAAGAAAAGAATATAAATGTTCAAAATTAAATTTCATATTACAATCTTTTAAAGCATACCTTTAGGCGCTTTTAGAATCATAAAATTTAATATCGGAATGAAGAAAACGAAAAATAAAAAAAAAATGGTTTTAAAAATTATAAAAATTTCTGTTTATGAATATTTTTTTAAGTGATTCTTATAAATTTAATATAAAACGTAAAAATTTTCAATATTTTCCGCGAAAAATCTAATACAAAATTTTTACCAGCTTAGTAACTGTTTCGTTTTGTATCAAATTTTGAAATTTGAGTAAAACCCATGCCAGTTTTGATTTATAAAATAAAAATGTTCGTAATATTTAATGGTAGCTTTAAAAATATAGAATAAATCACATTAAAATTACTGATTCTTATTTAAAGTGAATAAGTACATACTTACAGCAATTTCTTAAGTTACAGGTTTTACAAAGTAATACTTCTTAGGACGAGACAAAAAGTATCTGCTAAGATGTTACAAGGACCATTCAACAAGTTAAATATACTTTTTGTTAATTAGGATGTGCGCAGAAGCTATATTGAGGGGATTGCAATATAAAAAAGGAAAGAAAAATTATCACTTCAAGAGTATATTATTTAAGAAATATTTCTTAATTTCCAACTAATATCATTAATACTACCTTCTTTAATTTTGAACATGCATTTTTGTTATTAATTGCTTGATGGCATCAATAAAATCGGTCTCTGCCACAAATCTGTAGAGTTCTCTTTTAGCAATTTGGTGGGAAAGTTTTACTTCTTTTGTTCAACGTGGTTTTCATTCTAATTTACAAATGGTTTTAAATACATAAAATTTAATTATTTATAAATGCAATATTAAAGATCGATTTTTCATATAATATTTTATTCAGGAAATTTTTTTTTTATGTATATAGAACTTTATTTTTATATTGTACTTTATCAATAATCCGAAATTGAAGATTCGTATGTAATTAAGTACATGAAATAGGATTTATATACGAAGATACAAATATTTAAACAAATACAATACAAGAAATTTCATTAAAGGTAGGAGATAAATATCAAAGAGTAAACATTGATCCTAAGACCCTTTTCCATATACAATTTTTAGTAGAGTATTGCAAAAATCATGTACATATTGATATAAGCTTCATCATCGTATCTCGTCTTCCATATACATTTTATGTACATATATTGTTCATATTTTTGCCTTCTTATTCTTTACATTTCTTTTATGTTCACCTTATGTAGATATCTCAATGTCTTGTTTTTCTTCTATTTTATATGAATATCAAACCATCCATAAGAAAATATGTATGCTAAGGATTGAAATAAGGCTTTCACATGGATGTATATCAAGAAAATAATGTGGGTATCTATGATACGTGCCCTTTCAACATATATTTTCATATCTTTTGTACTATATATATTTATTAGCTTTCAATATAGTCCAAATAAAAAAACAAACAAACTGGTTCACACTAAATGGATATTCAAACTTATATGTATTTTATAGAATAAAGCTTTCAAATCGAAAAACAATTTATAGATTATGACAGAAACCTTTATATTACTATATATCTCTTTTTTGTTATAGAAGATGTCATCAAATGAAGTATATTCTGGTGAATATTTTCTTTATAAAATCTTACAAATAGTAAGGACTTAAAATTGACTTTATGATTTGTATAAAACACCAAAATTATTTTGTTGTTATGTTTGATTTTGTTCATCTAGTAAATTTCATGATATCGTATGGTTTAGTATTAAGAAAAACATTTTGAATACCATATATACGAGAATAGATCAGATTTAAACCCTTTTTCTTATCATTCATGTCGACAAGGATTAGTTTTTTGAATGTATAATGTATTAGAAGAGGTAATTGACACCTTTTATATTACCCTTGAGATAAGATCGTAATAGTAACATGTATAAAAGTTAATATTTTAAGGTCATGTACATATGTATTTTTAGAAGATTGTTTATGGTACATCATCATAATAAATAACATTAACTATGAATGAGAATTTTATTCTAAGCTATTGCCTAAAACTTTGTAAATTAGTTTCGAATTATAAATTTGTAATAATTTCTCTAACAACTTTGTTGGAATGGTTTTTGCGCTGTGAATTAATTCATTTCGGTATATTCATTATGATTAGGAAAGTAAAAGTCTATTAGTTATTATAATAAGCCTTTATACTGATTATGAACATTTGATTAATTTTTGATTAGAATTTAATGACTTATTTTGAAGCATTTCATTATTAAAAAAAAAAATTACACAAAAATTTAATTAAATTGGTCAAAAATTGGTTGGCTTCTAGGTGAATTCAGATGCTTGGACAATTTTAGGATACATGTTTTGAAGCGAAATGGAAAATTTAGATGTCGCGTATTGTAATGATGCATAACTCGTTTTTGTTCATTTCGTATTATCAAAAATTCCTTTCAGTAATTTACTGAATTTCTGGTTTATTTAATTCTCCCATTTTAATGTAATTTTGTATAATAATTACCACAAATATTGTGTCTTTTTTTCCTCATCAATTCTGTCATCATGTCGTTAATAAAAATTCAATTCTCTAAACTCATATATCACGTAGGATTCATGGATGAATAAAGAATATATTTTATTTATTTAAATTTAATAAATATACCTCAGTATCAACTATTTTATCCAGTTATTTTATATACTATACAAAAATATTTCCAATAATTGACCAAACTTTGTGAAGGCTTGTACTTCACATATGAAAAAGTTTACTATAAAAAATTCATATTCATATAGAAAATAAAATATTCCGAATGCATATTTTATGGAAAAATGATTTTAAATTTATCTGAAAATGATCCACTTCCGGATTTTTCAAATATAGTCTGGATCACATCAATTCTGAATGGTCCTTCAAGTGATGGTTATTATTATTAATAATAATAATGAAATTGAAATTTATTTCAGGAAATTTGGCTTTTTTTTATGTAAATGTTGAAAAGGAGGAAATAATTTATCATATTTTGTAGGACTTTATTAAATGAATACTAAATTATATTTTCAATAGATTCTTACTTTCTCTATGCATAACGAGAATAATGAAAATTTGAGAATCACTATTGAAATTTTTGAAAAATAAAACATTCTTTAATAACGTCATAATGACGTCACACTGGAAGCAATATCTGTATGTCAATTGATACGATATTTCATCGATTTTGATGTAAACTCTTTAAATTCAAAATTTATTTCAAATACAACTTCACACGTAGATATAGAGAAACTTATATTAAATGGTCACATTAAATTTTATGAAATTTAATTTACTAAATCATTGTTTTTGGCATAATTCCAATAGAAAATTGTAGAAATTTTCAAGTTTTCCGTCTTAAAATCTAAGCACACGACTCCATTGGACTTATTTCAAGAGATATTTTTAGTCGGATTGAAAAAAAGTCTAATGGAGACTCGAAAATTTGGACTTTTTTGTCAGTCCGACTGGAAATATCTCTTGGAATAAGTCCAATGGAGTCGTGGAGTAAGTAAATGAAAATATGGTGACAAGTCTTGAGTTTATTAGAAATAAAATCGTCATGTTGCATTTTCTCATTTGAATATGAAACCAATAAAAAAATTTAGTTTTAATCACATTAAAACTTTATCTGAACAGAAATTGATATAAAATTTAAAAAGAATAAGTTTTAATATGTTAGTTTTTTATCTAATGACAATACTTTTGATGCTTAAATTTCAAATTAGATTTCTAACAAACTATTATGGAGAACAAACCCAAATTCTTATGGATAAGGATACTATTACGATTCGGTAATATTATTTTGCACCAAAAGAATGAAATTCTAAAAATTATTCATATAAACAAAAGCCAATAAGTTTTAAAGCTAACAAAAACTAGTAATTATAATATATCATATATTCAGGTCACGTTAAACACTTCAAATTAATCGATAGTATAATAAATTTCTAATTATAACTAATTTATTATGTTTTCCAATGATACGATAATTATTAGCCCACAAGAAATGGCAATCATTTCATAAGAAACTCAGCTCTTCATTAACATTGATTTAGTTTTGACAAATCATTACAACTAATTTCCTATATTTTACAACCTTTTCAACTCATTCAGAATTAATAAGGATGAAAATTTTCCGAATGAAATAAAATACCTAAAACAAACTATGAAAATGTTTTAAAACGGAAAATCAAAATATATATAAAACACATTTGATAGAAGATATTTTCGAAAATAAAACAAAATCGAGCAAGAAAATAGTGAAACAATGTTGAATTTTTTATACCACCGACTTGTCTGAAGCCTTCTTAATAAATATTAACTGAATAAAAGTTTTATATTCCCTCCTGACCTTTATAAAATGACCATGACCTTTATATGTCCATTCCAATTTTTTCTTTTGAAAGTTTACCAAAGAAAATATTATTAAAGTTAACTTTGAAAGCTTTTGAAGTATGATTTTATTGTTCACAAGAACATTCCAATCCAATAGAAAGGACAAAGAAATGTGCAACGCTAATGAAAATAAAGGGCAATGTGATTACAATATTTTGTATCTCTATACCTATTGGTTGGAAGAAGTTATTATACTAATAACGTGTATTGCTATAGCAAGAAATTTGTTACAGATATCTGTTATGGGTATCAACCCAACTCCTCGTATAGGTATTTCGATCTAGCTTAATAATAGTTAATACAAAAAATTGGCATTAAAAATTGAGAAGTTCTAGAATAGTGTGGAATGGTCAAGTTGGTTGAGATCTCGTTTCTAGAAACTGATGAGGCTCTGGTTTTAAATCCAGGTCTCGGGTCTTCAACATTAATTTCTTCTTTGCCTAAACAAGTTTGTTAGACAATATCAAATCAATTACCTAATTACCTAATTACCTAATTCTGTACCAAACTTAAATAAAATTGTGTAAGCCATTCTGGAATTATTGTGCACTCAAAAAAATACCAGTAAAGGGAAAAATAGCCAGGTTTGGCACTTGGAGTAAAAATTTAATCGATTGATCCTGAAATACCATCCGTTTTGTGTAGTAAATTTCATTATGATCAGAATAGCAATTAGGATACAAAAATAAAACACATCTAGTTTAGCAATTCAAATGAAAATCTTGGAAATTTTTCTTTTAGTCCAGATGATGCGGTACTCGAGTTATCAAACGCAAATAAGCTTAAAAAATTTGAAAGACAATTTCCAGTTACGTATTTCCGGTCAAAATCTTATTAATTCATCTCCTTATTATTTCACAAATTTGAATAAAGTTGAGTAAGGTCTTCTCGAGTTATCGTCTTTTTATAAAGACACCAGACACAACGCAGTCATACATAGAGACATCTTAAGAAAATAGTCAATTTAGAGGACCTCAAAACACGTATTTAAAAATTCATTTAAATTCATATAAATTATTTCTTATTAAAAACGTCTATTTACTATTTCATGGTATAGAGACACTGAAGTGAAAGTAAACGTAGTTAAGGGATAGTCACTAAAAAGCTTTTAATAAAGTCTCTTTTAATGTAGTGAATTTTATAAGGCCCAACCCTTCAAAAATATGTAATAAAATCGAAAATTCTGAAGGCTGCATGTCGACATGGAATTTTATTATTATTTTCTAAAACTTAGAACTACACAAAAGAACATACACGAGGCTTTCAACACTTCCTTTTTTTGCTATTTTGGATAATATCGGAAGTATGGTGGAGTTTCATTAAAACCATTGTTGAACTATATTTTTATGAGCATTATAATTGGTAATGGGAACATAAATAACATAGAAAAACGATTAATCCAATACCAAAAAAAAAAGAAAAATGTATAATGCAGCGCTTTTCAAGACATTTTACGTGTTTTTGGGCAAAGAGGATTCAATTTCATTTTTTTTTTCAAATTGCAATAAAGGTCGAATGTCTTTGATGTAACGATGTGTGATTGTTTCAAAATTATTCAATTGTTTATTAGCTTTACAAGACATTAATCAAAACAAGATTTAAGCAAGCATAAAAAAACTCATTTATTCCCATTAAAATAAATCTAGGTAAGAAAAAAGTCATTCATGTAAGAAGACCTTACTCAAAATGTTTGTTCTCAAATGTTTTTCATTATGAACTCAAAATAATATGTACTAAAGAAAAAGCGATTTTCCATTCAGTTCTGAAAAGTCCACCTTTTTTCTAGGATTGTAATAAATTGAGTTGAAAAATGGGTTTTGAAAAATTTGAAATTGAATATTTCCGTTTAGATTAAAATAATCCGCTTATTTTTTTATCAAAAAACAAAAAAATTTATTTAAATATATTGACAAATGAATTTGTTGTTAAACGAGAGGAAAAATCGATATTAAATTCGATTTAATTGATTGAATTTATTTCGGTACATTTAATATAAATATATTAAAGCAAGAATTCGGTATAAATTAGCATTTATTTACAAATTACATAATTTTTGGTTACTAATTAATTACCAATTTGGAGCTTAATAACACCTAATTTTAACATAAGCCACATATGTGACAAACTTTAGCCTTTTCGATAGAATTACTTGCAAAATATATTGAAAAAAAGAAATTTCATTAAATAATTTTTACTAAATGACGTCTTAAAAGTCTTAAGAAAAGGATATGGATTTAAAGTAAGTTTTTGATAAACACTTTTTTCAATTTTTGTGTAGGTTAAAAAATTGAAATTGCTAATGTCATGAAAAATTTAGGACGTTCTTGAATAACAAAACCAAAAACCATGACAATGGCACAAACTCCATTTTTTGGTGGCCATGAAATATTTAGTGCAAATCATGAAGTTTTATTAAAAAGACAGTTTTTTATGAAATACAAGAGTTTTTCTCTATTCATTGAATTTAATGAGAAACAAAGCTTTTTATAAATTGAAATTAAATGCTTTTAAAAGACTACACAAAAATCCTCTACTTCACGATAATTTTTTTTCAATTTTTATAGAAATACCAATATATAAAAATGTTCAAATTTTTTTATATCAGACCTCATTTATTGTTTATCCTTTAACACCTACTACTTGAATATTAGTTGTTTACCTTGACCTAATAATAAAACTAGGTGAAATGACCAGAAATTTCAAATTCTCCATGTTAAATCAATTGGAAGGCCTTGCTTTTTCTTTATACATTCTTGCACGCATATTGAAGAAATTTCATAATCAATATAATAGGTTTTTGGGTAGATTTGTATAGTTAATGTTAGACCATCCAAATAGAAGTATATAAAGAAATCATCGATATACTTCTGAAGTATGAAGTTCATCTTGAAAATTTCTACGATAATATCTAATGTTATTCCATTTAAAATACTCGCAAAAACTCGTAAACTGTAATTGAAATTTCCTAATGACTGAACAATTTTTCACTATTCATATTTTCCCCAAAATATTGTTCATAAAGCAAAAAATATAACGAGAAAAATCCATTTCATCATAAAAATAAAAAAACATTGAAAGTTTAAAAAATATAGCAAAAAAAAAAGCTCCGAATTCTAAACAAAAATATTCAAAATTGAAAAATAGGATAACGAATGAAAAAGTAAAAATTAGCCAGTTGGGAACAATATTCTGGAAGTGGTTCTAAACAAATTTCTATATCTTTTGGGGAAAAAGAGTAAATTCTGTAAAGAACCTGTTGCTTACAAGAGGATACCTGAACAAATATCGCTTTATATGGAAACCTCAATCAAACATTTTTAGTTTTTCTCAGGACCTTTTCTTTTCATTTTATTTATTCGATATTTTCAAGGAAAAATTTGTTCACTTACAATGTTACGAAATTTTACATCTTCTTCTTTTTCAATATTGAAATCCTTTGAATATTTCCTTTAGAAAATATTGTATAAGTTTGACCCATTTTTCTTTTCATTTTTTTCTGCGGCTTATCCATAAAATACACATATGTGGTTTTGACATTAATGTCCTTTTTTAAGGACTTTACGAAAAGCTGACTAAGAATATTTTATTCAAAATTCTTCCGGATGATATTGGAATAATTTGTTTTCTATTTGAAAAACATAGTCAGGCATTTAATTTTATTATATAATATTTTCTGGATTGTCCTTTTATTTAGGTTCCTTCTTTCAACGTTTTTTTTTTTATAGAATAATTTTTTCATAATTATGGCACAAGAATGATATGAAATTCGCAATTCTGTATGCAAAACTATGCTTTTATCATGTTTTATCGAATTGAGATGAGTAACGAACAAATGAAAGAGTTCTTGGCAAAATTGTATACGATTTTTATTTGTAGATCCATTATATGCATTTCCCTGAGTTCTAGGATACTTCTATCCTTGGAATTGGATTTACTTTTCTACAAAGATAAATCCAATTTTTTTTATAAAAATAGAATATTGTATTACCGGAGCTGACCTCAAAATTTTCAAAATGTACGATAGAACTACCATCAAGAATTCTTATGAATTTTATTAAATTATTTAAAATACTAAGTATAATGGAATACTAAGTACTAAAATACAAATCGAATGGTATTTTGATACATATTGGTCGAAACTATGCTGGAAGGTTTTAAATGCACTTATTGGAAAACAATATAGATTGTAACAAATTCACAAAAGACGTCAAAAGTGGTTAGAATCAATTCATCGTTTCCCTGATCATCGAATTTCGTATATATTTCAGAGTTTACCATCCTTTTTGTTAAAGGAAAATAGGTTTATATTAAGAATATATATATATATACAAATCAATAGGTGATTGCAGCTGTAAAAGAATATTTTGTAAGGCTTACGGATTTTCATTTCAGGGATATAATACATATGTTGGAAAGTCGTTGAACGAAATATTTTGAGGTTTTAAAAGATTATACTGAAAATTAAAGTTACTTTGATACGTAACATTTGCTTTTTTTATCTGTCCTCCGCGAACTTTTTCACTAGCCTGGTAGATATGTCCATAATCTTCCTTAAGAAAGATAGACAATGACATATATGTACATGAATCGGCAGAGATTTGGTATTTATTTAGTCCAAATATTATAAATTCAAATGTCCTGTGAAAAAATAATGATTTAAAACTCTTTGATTTGGTTCAATTCCATCGAATTCAGGCGTTGTATTGAGAAAAATTCAGTGAGAACATGACCACTGCCAACCATAACTTGAATTTCAACTGCATTAAAAGGATATAGTTCATTCTTTTATATCGTTTCGAAGAAACTTTTTGTTTGTTGTTATATCACATGACTTTCAATATCATGAATGAATGAGTTTTTAAGTAATCTGTAAAATCTGTAAAATTGATTAATCCTTTTGAGTTAAACTATCCTTTATTTTATCTTTTAATCGGAAGTTAAACCGCATTTATTTACATATATAATTTTTTATTTCTATTAAATCCTTTTCAATATCTAATCGATTGCCTTCCTTTTCCAGGAGCGATAGTAATATCATAAATTCATTTGTATTTTTAACTCGTATATATTAGATGTGATAATCAATATTGTCTTCTGGGACTTTTCTATGGACATTTTTTTAATTTTTTTTTAATTACAAGTTAGAAGAGTTAACTTTAGTGATTTCTTAGATAGTATTATTCCTTTTGCCTATATAAATGAGTATAGCGTATTAAATTAAAGTAAATAAAATACATTTTAAGTAAAAATACTGAAAGTAGACAGTATTGTTAATCATTGTTACTGAAATTTCTGTTTTACTGAAGAAAATTTTAATAAAAGAAAACTGTTTTTTAATTGATATTCTCATTAGTCAGCAAAAAATCCTTTTTCATTATTTTACTGTATTCTAGGTACTCTGTGTTCTAATTTACATTGTATAATTACTTGAATTAATTAGTATTTTAAATGATTTTTTTAATTAAATTACACTTTCTTTAAAAGGTTTTCTTCACTTCGGAAATTCATGTTACTTTGGAATTAACATGATATCCTTGTGTTACTAATTCGTTAGACATGGAAAAACATTTTACCTCTAACAGTTTTCCCCAAAATAAAATTGTATATTATTAATTTTCTTACAATTTCGTTACAACTTCTAGACTTCATAATCTACCGTAATTTTATCGCAAATTAGGCGCCATTTACAAGTATCTGAAAAAGTTATACCGCCACTTTCTTAGGTTTTTCGGTATAGGTATTTGTTTTCCTTCCTGGGTGTTTTTTTTTCTTTTTCTTAGAATAATAAAGAAAATGAAACATTTTGTGGTTTATAGGTATTTTCTCAATTTTCGGTTTGCGTTTTATTTTTATAGCACGCAATTTTTACCTTTTTCACATTTTAACACAAATATTTTTCTTTTCTTTTTGTTAGAGGTTGGCGTTCGATAAAAAGGATCTTAAAGAAAACAGCTTAACCACGAAATGACAGTAAAAGTTTTCTGTTTTTATTGAATTTTATTTAATTTACTAAAAAAAAAGAAAAAATACAAAAACCCAACACATTTTTATTTTATTCGATCGCTTGTGGTTTGTTGGTATTTTTTTTTTCTCTGAAAATTTCCCAAGAGATCGAAAACATGATAGGAAAATTTAAAAAAAAGAAAATGCTGTAAATATAAAAAAAATGAAAAGAGTTTGACTTGGTTTCAAAGATATTAGCTAATATGAAAAATGTACATAAATATGGTCCTCTGGGTGATTTCTTTAAAAGTATCTATTCGTGAAACTTATTTTCCAGGATATTGATGCAAACTATTATTATGTATAAAATGTTTTGGTCATAATTTTGAAAGCTTTTGTACCAAATGAAAATGTATATTGTGTGTCAGTCGTTATTGATTCTTCTTTAGTAAGTATAGTGATTGTAATTTTCATTTCTAATGTAATTATATGAGTCTACATCTATTGATTATATTGTTAAAATTTTAAATCGATCTAATCGATATCATCCTCATAGTATTTAGAAGTTAGAAAATTCTAGTCTTTAGAGGACCCATTCAATTAGATTTCCCGATATAGTACTTTTTAACTTGAATACGACTCTAACACCTTTTAAACATTCTCCCATCGGAAAACTTTTCTTTCATTTCAAACTTTTCTGTTTGTTTTCGAATTAATTAAAATTTTTCACTTAAAATGGAATTATTTTACTTCATTAACCACGAAATTTATTTTCATTTTGATTTTCTAATTTGAAATTTGAATATTTTTCAATATTTAGTGAAAAATCACGATTTTATCGGAAAAAAATTCGCGCTAATTTAAAAGTTTTAACTCTTTATACACATTTTTCTTTTTAGTCACACTAATAAAATTACGCATATAAAAAACTATTTTATTCTTATTAAATTTTATTTATAAGTTTCCTTGTCTTTTGTGAATAAGAAAATGGAGTGTTGTTTGTTCAAGTTTTGAACCTCAATACAATTAGTTTTCCTCAAAATACAATTTCAAACAATATGCACAATGTACCTGTTCCTCACAAAGGAATAAAATCTGAAAATAAAACATCGTTATACAGGAGTGGGTATATGGTATTACCATATAAATCCTTTAAGGAAGCAATTCAATTTGACGTCAGTTTTTAATTCATTTTGTTCTTCAAGCAACAAGCTTGAAGGGTTTCCTTCTTTTTCTAGTTTTTCATGTGCATCAAATGAATTACAAATTCTCGAGTGAATATGATGATGACGACAGAAAATATAGTTCTCCATTTTTATGAAGGCTGTAATAATTGTTTGAAAATAGGACTGTAGGACTATTTGGAATATATAGTATAAGATTTTAGAAACAAGCTAATAATATTGAGTTCCATAACAACAGCTTATAAGACCTGAAATACCTGAAAAACATATTACTAATAAAAAATTGCATTGTTTTAAATAAAATATTAGTTATTCATATTAGTTAAAACATAACTTTAGGAACAGAAACAGAAAATAGCTGAATTCTTGAATTGTAAATTATACAAAGTAATTTTCACAATTTTTAAATGTTGTACAGTGTACTTTTTTGCTTCAAATTAAAGAAAGTCATCATTTGTTTGTGGAAGCTAATGGTGAACATGATTTATCTGAACCAACGTGCGGAGAAGAGTGTCGCTGGAAGACTTAGAGTATCCAGGACAGCCAACAAAATTTTAAGATGAAGAATTAAAAGTATTACTAATTTAGAACGAAAAAATCCTTTTCGGTTATATAACGTAAGATAAAAATCCATCTCATACATATAGCCAAGATCGCAGGTATGTTCTGCCTCTAAAAAAAAGGGGGCAGCTAGCTCTGGTGATAACGGAGGTTGAATATGTAGTAGAGAGCAGCCTCAATTGAGCAATCGCAGACGACGTTCGAATTTTATCGTTTGTACGGTCACCATAGTTAGTCCAAGTTAATAACCATATTATCATAAAAATCCATGTCAATCGCTTGAAGAATTGTCAAAAACACTGTTGAGAAACGTTTATATATACAATGGAAATGGTTCAAAATCGTTCAAAACAATGACTTTTATTTCCCATACCCAATATTTGAACATTTTCTTACAAAGTCAATTCAGATTTTTTTATCAATATTGTATAAAATTAGCATAAAGAGTTCCAAATTCATTATTTTCTTTCGACTTTCTAAAAACCATTGGCCATACAAAATTTATTACGATTTGTACTAAAATGAGCTAAAATTTATCAATATTCATAATTCGAATTTTACATAAAAACATAAATAAATATATTAATTAAACAACCGCTGAAATTTTTATTTAATATTTGCTTTTTTATTTTATTTTTTGTTTGTTTTATTTCTTAGAGAAAAGTGAGTTTTCTTTTACAATATTTTGTTTGCAAAAACTTTTCTATATTATTTAATATTATTTTAATAAATAATTAAAATAAATATATATATATATATAAATATTCTTATCTAATGTGATTGAAAAGAAGTTTATTAATTATTAAATGAAAATGAAGGCGATTGGAATTTTAATTGATTTTTTTCCTTAAATTTATTCCATATTTATTTTTTTTTTTTGCTTTTTATTTTAAAGACTATTATTATTATTTAAAAAATTGTATTAATTGAAAATATGTTGTTTTTGGTAGAAAACACTGTTTTTTATTTTATGAAAATTAAGAAGGATATATATTTATTGTGTGGATTTGTGTTTAAAATTCATGTTTAAAGAAATCGTTACCTATTTTATTCGATTTTGTGCTAATTGATCCTAAACTAGAGGTGCACTAAACTACGCTTGGACTTATGACGATAACATTAATTTAGAGTTCTCTTTCTTGTTCATATCGGCAGGACCTGTTCAATTATATTCAACTGATTCTATACCATAACGCTCGCTGCACACTTGAGCTAAGCGAGCTAAACTACGTAAGCTAGGTTCCTCGATGAAAGTAAAAAATTCAGTATTTGCATTGGTCGTCACACACTTCAGCTAAGCTTTAAAACTACGTCGTCTGGTCATGAGCAACACGAACTAAGCTCTTTCACGTAGTTCAGACCTCTAATACAAGAATGAGCTTCGCTGGCATCGCTGACAATAATTTATAGGTGCTTTCGGTATTATACAGTGTAGAATCGATGCTTGCAAAAGTGTAGCATGTCTTCTTTATTTTGTGGTAGTATCTTGTCGACATAAATGTGTAAGTGTTAAGTGGAAAACGTCTAGTAATAATTCATCGATACCTGTACTCGCACAATATATCTCCCTGACGGCTCAAATAGTACTGATGGAATGAATTTACCAAAAATATCGCCGCGTAGCTTAGTTCAACTGTGCAGCGGGGTTAGCGAGCCCAGCTAAGCAATGTAACTATAGCGAGGCTCGACCGCATAGCTTAGCTGAAGTGTGCGGCGGGCATAAATCTGCTTGTTTTACCCAAAAAGATTCTGTTTTTCCTTAGGAAAATAGACAATCTTCTATATAATTTCTTATTCTTACTTTTCACTGTTATTTTCCCAAACTTCTGACACCCAAAATTTCGTAGGAAAACAAAAAAATTAATTTGGATAATTAGCACAAAAATTTTAAATAGTTTTCCGTATATTATTTGATTTTCTTTTTTTATTTAAACTAATTTCTAATATTTAAGAAATTTAATAATTATTATAATAAATTAATTTGAAATATTTAAAATTCTGTTTTAGTACCGTTGACATTTTCTTTTTTAGCTGAAAAATTACCGAAATTATTTTAAGATTTATTTTTTCTGGCTTCTGAAAGAAATCAATAAATTTATATATTCTTTATTTTGTATTTTAGAAATTGTAGAATTTTTTTTTTTTTTGGTAATGACCTAAACTTAATGAGTTTTAGTCATTAATCAATTGCCCTTTGAATTTTTTTTTTTTTAGACTTATCATCGTTCTTTTATTTTATCTCAAAAATTACTTAAAAATTCATTTTATTTTTTGGCCAGTAATTAATCAAAAAATTAAAGGAAATTAGTATTTTGATTTAAAAATAATTATTTTGCTGTTCTGATCTGGGAATGACTGAATACTTTTGTAATAAATTTTTCCCAATCAATTTTAATTTTCTTTTTTTTTTTTTTTTAATATTTTGATTATAATAAAAATCCATTTTTATAATATTTAAATTTTATCAACAATTTTAGTTATTAATGCTTAATAATTAAGCATTTGTTGGTTAAAAACTGTAAGCAAAATAAGGATTTTAGGTTACATCAAAAATTAAGTTTCTATAAAATTTCCTCATTCGAAAGAATCAAACATAACCTCAATCATTTTTAATTTTAATAATTAATAAATTTTCATATATATTTTTATAATTTTTTGGTTTTGTTTACACACTAATTATAAGCGGTGGGTGTGCTTTTTGTTAGTAGTTTTCTTTACTTTTTATTTATACAAAGTGCTTAAAAAATATCCTTAAACACTTTAATATTATTTTAAACAAAATTTTTTATATTATTTTTTTAATTATTTATTTGATTTTTTCTTTTTTTTTTTTGGTACAAAAATACATAGTATTATAGCGTATACTTAACCTCACTAATTTCTATCTTTTAGCAAATGCTCTTTTATATAAGAATCCGTACAAATTTGGAATTTTTTGTTGAAAAAATAAAAATATATTTAATATTTAATATTTTAAAATTTCTTTTTTAATAAATAAGAAAAAAAAAAAAACGTTTCACTAATTTAGTTTTTTTTTTGATATGTTATAAACTATCTAAAAATTGTATTACTTTCTTTTAGTAATGCTTAAATTCACTTTTTTAGTACACTGTTTCTTTTAGTTTTAAAAATATTGCCCAAAATTTGCTTTATTTTTCATTCATAATCATTTAAATCAAGAACTCTCCTGAACCCCGACAATGATGTTCGATTAATCGTGTATGGTGGTAATGCTGAATAATCGGTCGGGGCCAGGAGTAAACCTCATGTCCTTACAAATTTATAAACAACTAAAAATACCAAAAAACTAACCATCACTAAAACAACAGCGGTAACAATTTTAGCGAACGTATTTAAACCGGAATCATGTGGATCATACGGTCGTGATGTACTTTGTGTTGCTGAGCGTCGACGTTTTGTTGCTAGACCTCTGGCTAATGCCGGAAATGCTAATGATTGTGTAAACGTTAATTTATGTATTGATTCACTTAATGAATAGGGACCGACAGATCCACGTGCTGCAGCTCGTATCAAGGCATATTCTAAATCCAAGGCATCAAATAATGAATAACGTGCTGTCATTGTTGATGATCGACGACGATCACGTTGACGTTCACGATCCAATTGATGTTGTTGTATCCACGGATCTGAGATACGTTGTGATTGATTTGTCGGGCCCAAACTAACAGCTGCAATCGATGTCAACGATGATGTTGTACTTGAACTTGCTGTATATAAATGTATATTACCACCGATTCCATTAACATTTATTGGGATACCATTACCATCATTGAATTCTGTTATATCTTCTAAGGATGTTTGATCCGGTGATGATTGTATATGATGATTACGTAATGCAAATAATCTAGCATGATCAGGATGTAAAAGTGCACTTGACTTGCGTCTTACATTTCGGCCGCATATTGATGGATTCGGTGAACCTAATGTTGGTGATGTAACTGGTGATATTGTTGTTGAACCGGCACCAGGCGGACAAGGCAGTGCATTTGGTGATGGTGATGCTTGAATTGAATCTATACCAGAATCACCGGCATGTAATGTATCACAGAATAGTGAATTACGTCTATCATTATTATTTTGACTATTATTATTATTTGAATTACTATTGTTTGTTATATTTGTTGTTGTATATGTTGTTTGATCTTCACCAATCGCCGGAAATACAAAACTTTGTCCATCAGCTTCACCACGTGGTGAATCCTAATGTGTGTATCAAAATGTTAAATCTATAAAATTTATAATCGAATATATGGGATTTTAGATGGGATTTTACCTGACTAGGCCACACTTGTAGTAAAGGTAATGAGCATGTTGGTTTATTTGATTGTTGATTGTTACGAAGCAATTCATTATGTTGTTGTTTCACATGTGTTGGACTATCGTATCCACCAGATTCGTCTGATGATGTTGTTTTTGGCGATCGCCAAAATTTTTTTAGACGCAATTCGCGTCTTTTTTCTGGTTTCTGAAATATTTAAAAGAAAAAAATTTATTTCAATTTTAATGAAATTTATTGAATTAGGCTCTACTTAAATTACCAAAATTAATATACATATAATTTTAAAGTTCATCTTGAGTTTGAATAGAAATTTCGAATATAAATTTAGTCAATTTATAATCATTTATTATTTCATTAGAATAAATGGAAGAATCTTATCTTTTCGTGAGTGTAATATTTCTAATTCTACAGTTTTGCGTGTATGAAATATATTTGTCAATGGTAATTGTTTAATAAAAGTATGTCATTTTAGTTTAACTTTCTCTATCTCCCTGTACGACGTGTAGAAGTATATTCTAATTCAGTAAAGTTATTATGTAAAGATTGAAGGATAAGTTCTTCAACAATATGCAAATTTGTAAGCCGGATACAAATTTCTCTGGCTTTAGTTTATCATAGGCTCGTATAAATTAAAGTTCGTTTTCGAATCGTTATCATCTCAACTTCAATAGTAGTTGAATTAAAAGAAAGAGGCTCTCTTTAAGAGGTTTTCCTGTTACATAAGTACAAAGACATTTCGTGTAATTGTTCTTTATGATTTGATTTTCTTTTCGCATTTCTAACTAATCTAGAAAATGAGTTAAAAAATTTCCTTAAATTCCGAAAAAAAAAAAGAAAATTCTTACCGTGCAATGTCCTCGGGGAAAAAAAACCAGTACAGAAAAAAAAAATTATTGACTTTTCTGTTTTTAATTACATTCAGACATGCTTGTTTAGAATTTCCTTTTGTCGACATTTTCTTATTAAATTAAAGTAACATAAAATACATATATATTTTTTATGTAACTTTTTTTCTTTCCTTCGAAAATTCCAATAAATTTTCATTTGCCATTTTTTTATATTACCAATTATTTCACTTGTTAGTCATATTATCCTTCAAATACACCTCACCAACATAAAAAAAAGAAAATCCATATTATTATCCTAACATAAAAATTACAAGGTATTCTCATTCAGAAAGCATTTTGAGCAAGTTACAACATAAATGAAAAATTTTCAAATTAGAGCCGCCACCACACCATGTTTAATATTCGTCTTAATGGGGATACCTTAGTAGTATAACATCACATTTTATTATTCTGATCCACTTCTTAGTCGTCTATTAATGTATTACTCTTAACAAAAGGTATATACAGCTAATTTGAAGATATATTGTATATCATATTTTCGAAGTCATTTTCTTATAGTATAAATAGTGTCTTTTAATAGGGACATAACAATTTTGTAGTTTTATATGAACGCACCCTTAAACATTAATAATGATCTGTCAATGTCAATACGTAGATTAAAGTCAACATTTTCATCATAGTAAAATACACGAACGAGCAACGCTTGGAAATTATTAAAAATTACTACCGAAATTCCGAGTCGGTCGCCGCAACTTTAAGAGCGAAAAATCATCCTCAGCGATGGGCTCATTTTTGGCTAAACGGATTTGTCAATAAGCAAAATAGGCGTTATTGGATAGTAACAAACCCACATGTGCTTCAACAGACACCATTGCATCCACAAAAAATCAATGTATGGTGCGGTTTACATGCCGGAGGCGTGATTGGGTCGTATTTTTTCGTTGATGTGAACGATCGCCATCTTACCGTCAATGGAGAGCGCTACCGTGCCATGTTGGAGGATTATTTTTGGCCAGAATTAGATGAAATTGATATCGGCGATATGTGGTTTCAACAAGACGGCGCGACAAGCCACACAAGAACACGTTACAATCGTTATGTTATGTCTTTAATGAAAGACCCTTTAGTATAAAATCTAACGACCATTTCTCACAAAAATTTTCTTTTATTTGATGTGTAACGAAAATTCGAAAAGCTTTCAATCTTATTATGAATTCATTAAATTATTCTATAAAATGTACTGTGTTAATAATATAATAATTTGTATTATGTAATATTTTTTTTTTTTTACGAAAATGAGCCTTTTTTATTCTACAACATTTTGAATCAAAAGCAAATATTCGTTTTATAAAATATTAATATTACTCCATACCTATCATAGAATAGCCTCGGTTTAATTATTACACGACAAATTCATGCCTTCCAAAATAAAAAAAAAAACCCTAATTATAATAGTTCACGACATGAGCCTAAATCAAGGTAAGAGAAAAAAAAACCGAAAGGACTAAAAATATAATCAATATTTCCTTTAAACATGATGTTCTTGATTAATATGGTATGTCATAAATCGAAACAAGTATACTATCAAGTTGTACAACATCGGAAATTCTAGCAATTTGGTCTATCATAAATCGAGGATTCATCCATATATCGAAAATAAACATGCTAATGTTTACCTTCATTTTAAGTGTGTAAATAAAATAAATAAATATAGGAACTTCTTCTATATGCTTTTCGAAAAGGACATTTACGATATGACACTATTTCACCTGTTGTTAGGTTAAAATTCATTAAATAAACCTAAATTCATGTCTGAATCCAATTACAATATTTGGGATATATAAAATTTTTGTTTTTATTGGAAATGTTTATATATATTGTAAGTGTTAATTACATTTCAATTAAACCATACTATTTCAAAAGAAATTATTTATCGTTTAATTACGGTTAATATTAGTGCGAACACAGTTTATATCCTTTTGTTGTCTTCTCCCATAGGTATTAGGCCTTGTGGTGACTTCACGTTTTCAGGTCTCTTGACTTCAAAGAACCCATTTTTAGAAAATGTTCATTCGTTGGTCTGTCTGTCTGTGTCGAAATATAGTTTACATCAAGGCTGTCCAACTCGCATGCAGCCCAAGACAAGTATCAATGGGGCCCGAAAATATTCAAAGTTACCGAAGAATGTCCATTTTTCTAAGGAATGATTTGTATGTTGTGTGCGCTCTCGTGCTAAAGCTGCCAAGTGACAAACAACAGAAACAGGACCAGATCAGAAAGCTCTTTCGTTCTGTAGTAAAGTCTCTTTTTGTTTGCGTTGCTCGCTCAGCTACACTCTTCTATTATTTGTCTCCTGGTGCTTAAATAAAGAATGAAACATACTAAGTTTTAAAATTAGAATCAACATGTTGGATGAACACCTTGAGAACTGCCTGAGAATTGCAACCACATCAATCGAACCAGATATTTACGGTTTAGTTTCTCAATTTCAATGCCAAGTATCACACTCATTTTATGATATGGATTTATACGTAGTAATATACTTGTGGCCCAAAACACCATGTCTTCTTCCAATGCGGCCCAGGGAAACAAAAAGGTTGGACACTCTTGGTTTACACGATATCTCTCGAACGCATTATTCGATGCAGATAATAAAAAATCTTTAGTATGTATTTTTATTATTTTCGATTGAATTAATATCGAATAAATTAATTCTAAGATGAAGCAAAGAATTAACTAGCCAATGAAACAATAATTAAAGAATACTCGGATACATCCAATTAATCCCATAATATGATGACTAAGGAGAAGTTAGAAATAGATATTCAGAAATTAGAAACCATTTGAATAAGTAATCCCATAAAGTCTTGATTTTAGGGTCAATTAAATGAAAATTCAAGCAATCAATTACAATTATATACAAGGTATAGTGAGAGACCTGTACTAAATTTCATTGAAATCGGTTCATTAATAACGTTACAATACCCTGTAATTTAAAAAGTCAAAAACTCAGCTTTTATATATAACATATAATAATAATTATTAATAATAATATCACTAATAAGCTTTGGTTCAGTGGAGAAAGCTTAACAATTCAATTAAAATTCAGCAATAATTCTTGCCAACACTTTTTTAGTTACAATTTCAAATAATTTTCTTTCTCAACCTTCTTATGGTGGTTTTTCCTTTCGCAATAAACTGCTCGTGTTGGATTTACCATAATAGAATGACATTTTGACCTGCCCTAATGTTGAATAGTAAAGTGTCTGGACACTGAAGAAGGACTGAAATGGAATTTCATTTGAATGATATTACATAGAACAAAATTTTCTAGAATTTCATGATTGTGAATAGAACATTTTAGTCATATCAACTGATTTCGTAAGTTCTATGCCCTCAGAACTTGTGTCTTTCATTCTACGGTATCTTTTCAGGTGGAAATTTCAGCAGAAAAAAAAAATTTTGATATCACCCCAAAGAGGCTAACGCACCTTTTATTACGAGTAGCTTTATCATTTTTATCGTCTTGTTTGTTGATAAATGCCTAGAATAAATTATAGGAAAAATAACTTCATATCAATTGGAAAAGAAAAAGAAATTCCATAAAAAGAAAAAAATTACTATATTACCAATATTTTTACTGGACAAACTTTTTATATAAGCTATAAAAATATGTTTTTATATTAGTTTTTATATGAATTAAATTTGGACAAGTTAATTAATGATTTATTACAGTCGAAAAATCAAGATTAAATTGAAATTTTTATGAATATGTTAGAAAAACGTGTAGAATTAAATTATTAAATATGAAATTAAATCCAAATTTTATTGATTTTTATATTAAATAAGAAGTTTTTTAGAAGAACATGAAAACAAACTATGTCATTGTACTCAGGTGGTTGTCGTTGTTATAAGAAAATAATGGATAATACTTAAATATGGAGAATATACTTATATTTGGAGGTAAGTAAAGTCGAAGTTATATTATAAAATAGTAATTGGATATATTTCTTGAGAAAATTAGAGTTGTTTTAAAATTGGACAAAGAAAATCAATATGATTAAAATAATTCTTTTTATAAGGTAACAAAGTATGTAATTGATAATCATCTGTTAAAACTACTTAATGTCACCGAAATACATAAATCAATCATAATAATAACAAATATCAAAAATTTTACTCTATTTGATTATTTCCACTCTAATTATGGAAATTATTGATAACATAAATTGGTATAAAGATTAGATTGCTTTCTTGCTGATTAAATAACATAATAAAAATATTTTAATACCATAAACACTTCTTCGTAATGAATGTCTCTACAACAAATTTTTAAACGAAATTTTCTCCCAATAACAAACTCTCTATGTCCTAAAAGTTCTACTATATAACAGGAAAGACGATTTTATTGTACATATGATGAAGAAGTTTCACTTGGTCCCATTAGCTGTACGAATTTTGATGAAACATGTCTCAAAAGATCCTTCGTTCCGGCACTCTGGTTATAGGATATATCAAATTCTTCACGCCCACTGAAGAATTTATATTGACTGGTTGCAAATATATGACAACAATTTTCTTATTTGGTCCGGGAATGTACAGCAGATCAATTTTTCTTTAATCGTTCGGTGAACGACTAGAACATTCGCAGAAATCGCCATTCCTGACTAGGTATTAGGTTTGGATCCTGCCTGTTTACAATTCATTTTATTACTTTGTCTACAATTTTAAATAGAAACTCTTACTATCTCTGGACAAAGTAAAAAATTAGTTAAAGTGCATTATCCAACATGGATACGAAGAGATATATCGTTCTGTTGAATTCTGTATGAATTCTGTTTTTTAAAAGTTTACTCAACTATTTGTATAATTTTATTCTGAAAACATCTTTAAACATATAGCAGGCAAAACATTATTCTACTATATTATATTATGTATAAATATTTAAGAACGATAAAACGTGTTTTCTATAAGAATTGCATTTTATAAAACCATTTTCAAGGAATATTTTTATTGTTCCTTGTCCCATGTGTATTTTAGGTGAGTTTTATATAGAATTTTTCATCTATTACAAATGCAAGAACTATTTCTTAAGTAATTTAATTCTTTCTTTATACTATATCGCATAATCCTTTCACGTTTCTGATGCATTTCAAATACATATTTTTATTTTTATTGGAAAAATTCTCAAGGCAAAATAATAATCATATATCTTCACGACGTTATATAAGACAATATGTTAAGTTATTTCATGCATTTATAAAATGTCATATAATCTCACTATCATATCTTCGACAAATTGCTTGTCATATAAGAACATACATACTTCAAAATGTCGCATACGTATTTATTTACTCAAAACATATCCACATTTCATCAAATATTCAAAAGTTAGTACATATACATATATTTATATGGTATCATATTTTATGTTTATGGTAAATTCTTGTAATCTCATAAATAAAAGACAAAGTATCATGATGATAAAACCATCCGTAATTCTCATACTTCGCGAAAATAATTCACTATAGAATCAATTTCCTTTTCTTATATACTATCATTTCACCTGCTAAAAATCCTTATGAAAATTTCAATATTCTAACAAGTTCGGAATCATTCAACCATATTGTTACAAAGAGCAATGAACTTAAATGTAGTGTTACATCGGTTCATAAATCGTTGTAGAAATTGTTATTCGTTATTCGAGTGTAAGAAAATATCGAATAGATATTTTACTTTCTCTATAATAGAAGAAAGATTGATTCAATTCAAATGGCGAAATTTTGGCATCCATTTTGGTGATACCTAAAATTTTCAGTAGTCGATGCGTAACTGCTACTTATCATTATATAATTACCAAAGTGTCAATGACCAATGCTAGCTGGAATAGGAATGTAGCACAAATGAGCCTAAATTACTTTTTTTTAGGCAGACCTAATCATAATCATTTAAATGTCCGAAAAATAAATTATGTACTCTATTAACAGGGTCATTTAAGTAGGTGGTAAATAAATTGTGGGAATAGGATTAATTGGTCTAACAGTTTATTTTTAAAAGTATATATTTATAGAGTATATAGTTTTTCATATTTTTCTAGGTATAAAGAAAGAAATTTCACGACAATATTATGTATTTTGTTCTAATCTATTATTTCTGATCGAAAATTGTTAATTGGTACACTTTTAATACTTTTTCTTAACTTTTCTTCTTATACTTAGTTATAATCTTAATACCTTAATTAACTTAATTGGCTTACCTGCATTTCTATTGATCTTATTTAATCTTTTCATCCCCAAAATTTCTCCTGTTTGCTAAATTCAATAAATGAGAAAAGCAAAATCTGTAAAATTGAAACAAAATTTTGGTATTAGTTCAGAACAAGTCATTGAATTGGTTGGTAAATCTTTTGTATATGGTTATAAAGAAAAAGTTAAATGAAATGTAATGTAAGTGGCTACATTGATTCTAAATATATATATATATACCTTACCAAACGTTATTTTATTTAAGTAAATTGAGCATTTGTCTGAACAAAATGAGGGCAAGGTTTTCAGATGACTAAACTCAAGCGTCACTGAATATAGTTCCATTATTTGGAAATCTGGTTTAATTTTAGAAAATATGAAAATGGATGACCATTCACAACATTTGATTATGTTACAATACTATAAAGACGTCTGGTCGTAGTTATGTCATATAAATAAGTCGATTTTAAAACGTGAATATATAAAATCTCGCACATGTACTAACGCAACACATAAGTAAATATTAAATAAAAGAAGACAAGATTTCATATCGTACAATAGAAATTGTTTAAAATAATACACGTGATTTTGGAATAGGAACTAGATGAGTAGATGACACTCGGATAGTAGTATGTAGATCCACTTAAATTCTGTCATAACCATAAAAAAGTTCCTTTTATTTTTCTGAAGGCACAAAAAGGTAAGATAGTATATAACCGAAAACGAAGAAAACTTTTCAATATAATATGTCTGGAAATAAAACACATTTACTTAGATTTTTTTTTTGTGAATAATATTTAAATTTCTGTTCCACATTATTAATTTATGTTAGATATTCTAGAATTTTATTTTGTGATTATTTTAGTGTAAAAACTTTATCAAGTTAGTGGAATATTTATTGCATATTTATTGGTTACAGATGAAATATTCTATTCAATTAAATTGCATAATTTTAGGCATATTATAGTTAATAGTTAGTTAATTTAATTTTCTTTCCAATTCAGTTAAGAAAATTTATATAATTGGTAAAATATAATTCAATTTGAGTGTGCACACTTCGAATTACCATAGATGGCTTTGATTAAGCAAGTATCGGTTTCCTTAAAAATGTTTTAGATTAACATTTAACACCTTTTTAGTTTAATTTAATAAAAATAATACGAAACTCCAAAAATCTATCTTCGAAATCGATTTCTATTTAGATTTTGGAATGATGAAGTCTAGTTTCCATTAAGTTTAAGATACTGAAATGTACTTTTTGAAATACCTAATTTTAATTTTAGTGTTCATAAAATTTAAGAGACTTAAAAATATGCTGCAAGTTAATGATTTTTATAAAGTATCTGTCTGGATAATGTTTCCAGTATAGTAAGTACAATATTTATGATGTAATTTTTTTTTTTTTTTGTAAACTTTTAAGTTAAATATTATAACAGAAATACGAACATCAAAAACATGAAACCAGATGTGTCGTTCTCAGGCAGTTTTCTTTACGAAAAAGGAGAAGTTTATTCTTTGGATTACCTCGAAGGCATTAAAAATTTCAACTTCTCATGTGTTCTTATCTTAAAAAGCTTCTTTAAAAGTGAAGATAGGGATAAGTAAAAGGCAAGATAAAAGAAAATTTTCATACTTAATATATTGTTCATTTATCTTCCTAAACTGAGTTCTTTTTAAAGGTGTTTATATTTTTGCTTACCTAATTTTTCTGCTGTGCATTTGGATAACAAATAAGAATCAGAAAATGTTATACTAACCCAAAATAAAACAGGTTAGAGTGGAGTACACTATATGTTGTGTATGAAAATGTTTTTATTATTTCCCTGGGAATATACATATTTTCGTTTATTTATAATTTATGGATGTTAAATCATATTTATATATGGTATATATTTATATAGACGCCAAAGTATATACAAATAAGTATTTAGGTAACACACAAAATAAGTTTTGAATGAAAATGATGGCTGTCACACCTATCCATTTGAGAGTTTTTCATTTCATGATCATTTTAATGGTGACACAGGGCATAATGTATAACATGCCATATAGTGTGAGGAGTGCACTGACTACTTGTATGTATAGAGTTCTGTGAACCCTGGATTTAAACTCCAGACTTCTCAGTTGCTAGCCATTGTGGTCACTCTTATTTCGGTTTTCATTTGATCTCATGTTCTTTATGAAGACTACTAATAATCGATTTTATTCTAAAACTATTTAACGCTAATTTCTTGTACACGACAGAAATACACGGCCTAGAGTAATGAAATCTTTCTAAACACACTTTTAAACCATATTTGTCGATTTTCCTCAAGAACTTCTTGTTAATTTCAATGACTATAACCATTGGATATTCTTTTATATGCAATCTTCATTTTGTGCATATTTCAGAATAATATAAGAGACACACATATAGTATTCATACTATAATATCGATACTACAATATAGTTTATACCATTTGAATATAACACTTATAGTTCATTCTTGAAATGGTATAAAATGACATACATGTGGTATATTACATGGTATTCTTAAATCATGGTATATGTACCATATGTCTGTCTGTAGCATAAGGTAGGATACAAGTTCTAACCTAAAATATTGAAGTAGCTCTTTAGAATTTTTAAAATTCTGAAGCTTGTATCACTCCTTTCCCTTTTTTTTAGTCACATTTGAAGTAGAACTTTTTCAATTTGATTCTGTCAAATTGTTTTTGATGTTAAGAAACCGTAACTGTAACTAACTAATTGTAAGAAATGACAAAAATAACGTAAAAATTCACCATTTTGTCATGATAGACATTGTAACCAGCCGTCGGGCGTTTTGTTGTTAGGGAAAATTTTTAAATTTATTTTTCTTGATGAATTTTCCGAAAAGGAAAGAAAATTTTATGTTCATGTTTTCGTTATCTCGAATCATGTTATTCACCTTTGGCGTTATTATTATTTTTATTATTATTATTATTATTATTATTTTTTTTTTTAAGTGGGTTCTGAAAACACTTTTCATTTCATATAACCTTTTTTTTGAGGGGGAGGAAAAAACAAGAAGACAAATTTTCCATATTTTTCTTCTTCTGTTGGATAAAAATGTTATGTTATGTTATTTTGTAGGGAATTTTTTTTTTTTTTGGGTCATTTTTATGGGCTGAAAATATATAGGAAATATAGGAACGGTATTTTCGTGAGTAATGAAGTCCTTTTGTTTACATAATAACATAAAAAATTATTTTGTTAAAAAACAAAGAATCCAAAAGTTTGTTGTCTGATGTTAATTAGATATTTTCAAACAAAAATTAACGAAGTAATTAATTTGATTGGACAAAAAGAAAATTGTTTTATATAAAACGTAAAAAAAAAAACTGTTTGGCAAGGAGTTTTCTTAAAATGATTTTCTTTTATTAAAGGTCATTGAATTTTTATTAATAAATATCTTTGAAGAATTGTGTACGGTAATGTGAAATTACTAGAATTTCGCTGGATGCAAAAGATGCACTATCCACTATTTACAATACTTCGATTACACCTCTTTTTGAAAGTTAGTTTGGAGTATAAAGGACATGAATCTCGTTTAAAATTTTTCAATTTTTCAACACAAAATGATTTTCGCGTATAACTATGTATAACTATACCCTCGAAATGATAAAGAACCTTTTTGAAAACATCCTTGACTGTTCGCAGAATAGGAATATAGTCATTATTTATATAGCTAACTTTGAATATTTTGTTGATTTGTTGTGTTGCGATAGTATAATGTTTTATTGATTAAGACCATCGTTATCCTACACAGTTTAGAAGTTTTCTGGATTCCGAAATACACAATAGAAGAAGAATCACCAAAAGCTTGATGCAATCTCATATAAAAATTTGAATGCCTTTGATTTGAATTGTATTGAATTGAAATGAAATTTTTGAAGGACCTATTCTAGAGCCTGTTCTATGAAAGTATTGTGAATAAATTCTTTATCTAAATTTGATATTGCGGTTGTGACTTTACCACAACAAAAAAAAAAAAATAGAATTTCCGATAAGGAAACAGATTCTTACAAAAAAAAGAAAAAACGTCTTATATTTATTCATAACCATTCTAACAATCGGAAAATGTTCCTCCTCAAAAATGAAAGGAAAATATATTTTCTTTTTTAGTTCTTTAGAATTGAAAACAGAAATCAAATACATCACTGAATGTGATTGTCGTAAGCTATGGTTTTGTAATGAAAACCATTAATCAAAAAACTAAGTCATAGTCACATATTGAGTTCGTATTGATTCGAAGGATATTTTCTTTTTTCTTACCATGCATTAATTTCTGCAAGATATTATCCTTGAACTTTCTACATATTTCACTTGCAAATTAATCGATTGATTTTCTTTTTCTTCATTTTGAAATATATACGTATTCGTAAATCGAACTGGATTAATTACGTTCAATAAAAATTGTTTTTTGGTCGAATCTAATCAAGCAAATCCTTTTGTAATCAAGAAATCATTATATTTAAACTGTTCAAAACTATTTTATTCTCGTCAGTTAGAGAATTTGTTCTTAATGCAATTAAAAAATTGCAATTAAGGGGAAAATTCTTTGGAAACTTTATAATAGATTATGGTAATTTATAAATTATTATTTTATTGATTATCCAATTTGTTCCTGAAAAGCAATTTTCTAAAAAATAAGAAATCGAATTTATATAATACTACTCATTTTTTTTTACAAATCGATTTTGTAGAATTCATTATTTCTATTGCTTTTAAATGAATTGCGTTGTTCAATTTTTCATTTATTAATAATTAATTAAGTACATTGAAGTTAAATTTGTCGGAAAAAGGCTCTGTAATAGGGCCTGCCTTGAAAAGAAATTTGTTTTTGTTTTGCTTTTAAATCGATTAATGATAAATGATTTTTGGATATTAAATTCATATTTTAAATATAATTTAATATTGGGGTCTATTCTACGATGTTCTATGTTATTTTATGTTATGTTAATTTGACATTATTTATGAAATGGCTCATAACATTTTTTCAAATCTCGTATTCTGGAAAAATCTTTTTATAATGTATTTTATGTTTCGCAAACGTAATTGAATTTCTTCAATTTCTACTACATTGGAATTAAAAACGTAAAATTGTTATTGAGTGAGATTTGCTTAAATACTAATTTTATTAACTGAGTTTGTTTATAAATAAAAATACTAATAATCAAAACAAGAAGAAAGTTTTCATCAGGAAGCTTTCAGATCCTTTTAAGTTTACTCTTTGTATTCATATTTTGTCGCTTTGATTTAGAAATATTTTATGGAATTAATTATTTATTTTTCATGAAAATTACAATTGGAGTGCCTAAGTACTTAGCATTTTTCATAACAATAATACGGAGTATTTTAATAGTGTCGAAATTCATACAATGATTGCCAATTCGCACCAATTCTTTTGTTTTATTTTATGTCGATATCGTCTTTAAAGTTAGTGGTTTTCTATGATTATGCAAGGAAGAAGATGTCCTTAAATCAAATGTAGCCATTGATTAGTGACTTGAACAGTAGATACTATTAATTTATAATATCAATTCTTTTAATTAGAAGTTCACTTACAGTTTTTGGCTGTATGTTCGTGATAAATACTCTATTTTCATTTTTGACACCGTCAGGGTTTGGTATTTTTAGGTATATCTAAAACAAAACTGTGAAAATTAAAATGGTTAAATGGAAATTAAATACGATTATAAACCCTTGGATGGGTTTCTTAAATACCAAAATAAATTCCTACTAGAATACCTACATGGTGTTTATAATTTAAAAGCAAGAATTCTGTTTGATAGGTCTAAAGTGTTATCTAGAAAAACTGTAAGAACACATAGTCTAAGGTTTATAAATTTTACATTTTCCATCTCGTTATTTGGTAATGGAATGATAATGTGAAAAGAAAATGGATGCATTAAAATTGCATGATAATGGTCGGTAAATTTGATAAGATGAAGTCATTTTCTCAGATTAATATGTGCTTGTTTCCCCCAAAGTAAAATAAATTATGACAATTTAAAAAGGATATAAGAGAATCAAGTTTAAACGCGATGTACTTAATATTTGAGTTAAAAAGAAAACCTTAATATGTAGATTGATTTCTTGGATTTCTTTTATTTCTTTTTTTTTTGGGTACCAATCTATGTCAGAAAGAATCTATCTCCAAGGTTGAACTTGTTCTCATTCTACATTAAGGCCAAAGTTTTGGAGGGTCTAACGAATACTGAATCAAGTTTTAATGGTTCTGTCTCCTATTACCACTGATTAAACATGGGATTCACAATGATATTCTTAGAATATATATATTCATAGTCTCTATGTACCAGTAGATTCTTGATACAATTTTGGACGTTATGTCAATAAATATTTTATAAAATAAAGATACTAAAAATTCTCGTATCTCATCTTTTTGACGTCTCACACAGACTCTTATATATTTGCACTTAAAATTGAACCTAAATTAAACTTTATATTTACTGTCAAAAAATAGTATTCCCCTAGTGTTACTTTGGTATTCATGTTCACCATTTTTTAAAGCCTAAAATATAAATGGAAATATGAAGATCATATATAGAGATAAACTTGTCCAAGAGGATAATATTTTCTTTTTCTGCGAAAACAGAAAATGTATAAAAGTCATTCAGATTTTAGAATATATTTACAAGGAAAAATTGAGAATTTTTATATTTTATATAAATCTATATATTATATTACTTTTTACTCGGAAAAAGAAAATTTCATAACTTGACAGGAATTTTCTGTATCCCCTTTTTAAAAGTCGTTTTTCTACATACATTGTTGAATATATTTTCCATCTAGCTTTTATATATCCTGTAATCTCTGTTATCCAAATGTGGAAATGAATTGTTAGCATTTCATGTCATATATGGACATTATCTTCCCAAGAGATGTGAGCTTATTAAAAATAAAAAAAAAATGTTTTCTTTTCATTTTTTTTGTGGATACACGATGGGTGGTTGGCAGTTGGGTTTATTTTATTAACACATGGAATTTCTTTTTTTCTAGTTCCTTCATGAAATAATCTAACAAGACATAAATGAGTTTTTACAGGACTTAATCAAAAACGTAAAACAAAAAGTGTTGGTTTATTTACTTTGTGTGCAGTAAATTGTAAGCAATTTAAGTATATAGTAAAAGTTTCTTAGTTCAACAATATTGTAGTAAATTTTTTTTTTTAGTATACAATTTTAGTATACTAAAATTAACTATCTTAAATTTTTTTATAGACAATTTTAAACTAAGTCATTTAATTTTTAATTATTTGAAAATGAATCTAATTTATTTTATAGTATGTATTTTTAAAAATACATACTTACTAAATTATGTACTAAATCAGATATTTAATTATGTACTAATTAAATGTATAAGATTTGTTGTACAATGAAAATGGTTTAAGGAAATATAATACAAAAGGTGAATAAGGGATCTGATAAAAATAAAACATGTTAGATTTTCTTGTTTGTTAAAAGTCCTTTCTAGAATTCTTAGAATTGGAATTTCTTCGTATTGTAAAAAAATAAATAACATTTGATATATTAAAAGAAAAAAATAATAAACAAGGGATCTAAAGAAAAGTTTTTAAATTTTCTATATTTTCTTTTTCTATTTTCGAAATATTTTTTTTTTGTTTTATTTTCATATATTTCCTTTTTGTTACTAAAATAGAAATAAATTTAAACAGAAATTTCCGGAACTTTGTGAAATATTCTTTCGTAATATGAAAGTATGAAATTTTACACTTAATAGTTCTAAGCAGGGATTCCAATGCAGAAGCTTGTGAAAACATTACTACTCTTCGCTAAATTTAATTTGATGTTTGTTGTAAAGATCTTTCAAACAATAATCTTAAAAGCCATGGTAATTTTGAGGATGTTCCTCATTTTGTTAAAATTAAATATTGGACTTGAACGTCTAATATTTCTATATGGTTATGAAAATATTATTTTCAAAATTTAAAGATGATTTATTTAGGGATAAGAACATTTGTCGTTCTCATAAGCAACGTTCCCTCTAAGCTAGGCGCGCGAGTGGCCGCCCTGGTATAACATTGACATTAGCCCAGTCATCATTTTTGGTCGCCCACAAGAAATATTGCAAAAACTTCTTTTTTGGGAAAATAATTTGAAAATTTTTCTCCATTTTCATTGCGTAAACGAATAAATTTTATAAATACGCGTAGATTTCCGCACTGAAGTCATACTCATGGCTGCTGGATTGTTTCTTTTTATATGCCGTAGTTAGAAACATTGAAATTAAATGCAATTTGGCACTTCTTTGCATTGTTTGTTTGTTAAATTTTGTCCTCCTTTTTTAAATTTAAAAAGGTTGCCCACCTTGTAGTTTATACCGTCCATGGATTTTAAAAATTAGAGGGAACGTTCCTCATAAGTCTGCTTGATGATAATTCTATTTTAAACGAAACTTCATTCAATCAGGCTCAGGCTTTCTAGGATTTATAGATAAGATTGTTCATATTTCAGAATACTTTTTAATAATAAATTTCGTTAAAAAACGAGTCAATTATATCATTTTCTATATTTTTTTTGGAAATTCATTAAAATGTTATTGGAAAATTTTCGTTATTTCCTTGAAATATATTTAATTACTTTTAAATTATTTAAAAATATACTTAATTAACTTTGTAGAATGAAATTTTTTTTGAAACATATATTTTTAATGTTTTAAATGAAATGAAATGTAAATTTCCGACAAAAGTAATTACAAATATTTAAAAATTAAATAACAACTAATTAAATTCCGATATTTTTTTTTTATTGAAATTTCCTGATGAAGAAAAAAAGTAATTATATTTTTGTTTTAAAAACATTCCAAAAATAAAATATTTAAAATGATTTTTTAAATGAAAAATTCATCCCGGAACTGAAAACAGCACGGAAGTACACATTTTGGATATTTCATTTCGATAACTGAAAATTTAATATTTCCGGGAAAAATTAATAAAAATAAATTCGAAATATTTTCAAAATTCTTAATTACGTTTTTATGTATTTGCTCTTTAAGTTTTTAAAATTAAATAAGAAGCAACACATATCGTTGTATCAAGTTTGAAGTCCAAGAAGAAGGTTTTTCTGGTACATCCTTATGCAAATCTCCAACTGGTTTTAATAAGGTTATATGCCTATTATGTTGGAAATGGTTGTATGAAGTGTTATATGAATATGAAATGATATTAAATTTCAACAACTTCTGCACGGGAAAGTATAATTCTAGTGCATTTGCAAATATTTTAAGTTTTGTTTGAATTTTCAAATTTTCAATTTCAAAGAAATATTCATTTTTTTTATTATTCAGGTGAGTTTTAACTTGAAATGATGAAATAAAATTTTAAGTAGATTTTTCACTTCTGGAAAAACGAAGAAGAAAAAATTGTGTGGGAAAACATTTTCTTTTATTGCTGATTAAAATGAGATTCTAATGACCAAAAAAAAAGAAAATATTGAAGTAATAAAAACTGTATTAATACTCAAAAGTAATTTTCGAATTTAATGTTTTCATTTTTAATGGGATTTTTCAATGATTATGCTCTTTCAAGAAGAAAAACCAATTTTACAAATGATCATGGATAAATAAATAATTAGGAAATGTAGTTAACAATTTAGATAGAAAGATCCATCAGTTTGGAATTTTTGATTTTAATTTCATTGAAGAAAAACAAATCCAATAGCATTTTCCAGTATAAATTTTTAACTTTTCATTAAGTTTTCTTTTCTGTAGACTATTTGGAATGTGCTACGACTTATTTTCATTTATTATTAGTGGATTTTTTTCTAAGTGGATTTTTAACTTACGAAATAAAAAATTTAAATTTTGAATAGGCATTAAAAATTTCAATTCAATTAATATGAAAATTGTTTAATAATTTTTATTTCTGAAAGTAATTTCATGATACACGAATTAAATTAAATTCTATGGAACTCAATCATGATTTAATTCAATAGGATTATTATTAATTAAGTTCAACTTGAGAGGATTTATTTATGACGTTCGTACAAACATATCTGTAAATACCAAAGGTTTCTTTATAAAAGATTCTGGTAACACAAAAGTAAGTAAGGAAATACAATATATTGAGAAGATCAAATTCATAGTTTTTATCCTATACAGACATTTATTTAGAAACAATAGGTAAAGCTTCTTAAAAGAAGATTGGATTAAAAGAAGATTTTCATGGCCTAATACGAAAATTCATTTGTTCCTGAATTTAAATCTTGGCTAATTTTTTTTATATTGAGTAAGTACCGGAATTGTATTCCATTTCCATTCCCTGAAAGAATATTTTGAAAAAACTTTAAGATTCTAAAGATTTATTTTGATTCTTGACGAATTAATGATAAATTAATAGGCAGAAAATAAAGCCTAAACGTCGTACATCTTTTGTTATTATTATTAAATCAAAATATTTGACAACTTTTTCCAAATTTTTCTTCATTTTGTGCAAAATTATTAAAAGTTTATAATTTAATTTTTTATTTAAAACAAAAGTACGAGCTTATACTCAACATTTAAATAATTGCAAAGTTCAGACAAACATTTCTTTGTACATCATTTCAGGATTTCACAATTGAAGAACTTATATAACAGGTGATTCATCGTAAGGTAAGGAATAGTGTAAAGCTGTTATTGCAGTTTGACTCAGTAATGAATACCATTTCATCATGGAAAGACTTACGCCGTGAGTTACACAGTGAATGGGTTCTTGAACAGCTTAAATTTGATCCGCTGTTTTATCGCAGAATTTTGTTTAGCGATGAGCTCCATTTCTGGCTAAATGTGGACGTCAGTAAGCAAAATTCCCGTATTTGAGCTGATGAACAACCCGAAGAGTATCAAGTGCTATCGTTATATCCAGGGAAATGCACGGTTTGGTGTGGTTTATGAGCTGGCAGGATTATTGTCCCTATTTGTTCAAAAAACGTAACTATTAATGGCACCTGGTATCGCGCCATGATAACGAAGTATTTCCTACCTGAAATTCAAGCTCGTAATGTCGGTGTCATCTTTACGACAGCTTGATATTATGGGTTTTATTTTAAAATATTTTCCTGAACCTCACAATGAATCACCCGTTATATATGGTGAAGGTAAAGCTAATTCAATGATTCTACATCGTTTCCTAACTTAACAAAAAGCTTAAATAAAAGAAAAAGTTGTTCGTTAAGTTTTCTGGAACACATATGTATGTAGTTAAATATTACCTACTGAAGTATATAGTTAAAATGGAAAGTCTGTGAGCTTATGAAACGAAATAATTAGAAAAGGCTTTTCTCTTTCTCATATATGGTTGAAATATAATAAATATATTTCTTTTTCCTGAAAAAATCCTTTTCCAAAATAATTTTGTGCACATTTCAAAATGGAATTAAAAGGAATTCTCTTTTTTGTTTTGTTAGAAATAATGTGAAATATAAGCAAAAAAGAAAATATATCCTTCGTATATGATTAATTATTATTTTACTGATGTGGTAGTATTTTTTAAATTTGAATTAATGAACAAATAAATTTGCTTTTAAAGTAGGATGTTTTTAAAAATCTAGCGAAATTGAACAAAATGTATTTTAAGAAGAAAATATCACTTAGAAATCTTATTAATTATTAAGCAGTGGAATCATATCGTCATGATTAAAGTACGTGCAATTTACAGGACAGATCGTCTTGTCATGACAAAATTATGAATACTACAATTTTTGTTCTTATTTAATTATTAAACATAAATTTTCAGCTATGTAGGTTGTCAAAAATCATTTATAATCTTAAAGAAAACGGTTTTTTTTTATTTCAATAAATTTATAATCAACTTCTATATCGCTCCATTTCAAAGATCAAAGTGAAATTTTAAAAGACGATTTTAGCTAAATTAGCAAAATAAAAAAGTCATACAAAACTTCAAATTCGAAAATACTAAACAATATTACCATTTTGCTAAAGATATAAGAAAGAATTTCTCAAAATCTTCTTTTAAGAAAATTTGAATTTTCATCGTCATTGAAGTGATCTTTACCAGGCTTCATAAAGGATTCATTTCAATCTGTCCTAAAGAATAAACTAAATAATTTGAATACAAATTTCACTTTGGGAAAATATGCTTTGAATCATTCGGAAATAGATTTTGTTAGTTTGGAAATTTTATTTATATTTTATGTTAATCATATTGGAGGATATTTGCTATCTGGGGCTATAAAGATGTCGACATCTATACTAAATGTTCATATAAATGAGGAAATTTTTGAAGAATGCTGAAATCAATATCTAAAAAAATCTCACAAATAATTACATATTTCCATTTATCGGTAAACTATACTGAAATTAATTGCGATAGTCTTATCTCAAACGTGTTCAAGTACAATAGTATTTTCTATTTTATATTAAAACTTTGTTACATGTGTTATGATGAAAACGATACTAATGTATTAAAACTATGCCATCCTTGATGAAAGGAGAAAGCTTTTATCAAAGAAGGAAAGATTAGTTTAATTCCTGTGTAAATTTACTTATCCGAAGAAAATCGTTCAATTTACAGGAAAGCTTTAATGGGAATTGAACATACAAAAACAATTAATCCTTTTAAAACTAAAAGAACATTAAATGTGCACTTGAATAACTAAACTCCATACTTTTTCTATCATAATATATCATGAAAAGAAGTTCATATCCTTATGTGCAGCTTGTTGCACTTGAATTTATTGCTTTAGTTTTAGTATTCATATGCACAGCTAGTAATAAATTTGATGAGATTCTTTTCTGATATCAAATACGTGATTCTTGTTGCATTTTCATCATATATGTTGGAAATTTTCAGTTTTTCTTGTTACCAACGTATGTACTTGTCATCTAAAATCGATTTAAGTTTTTATAAGCTTCATATATAATATCGTATTTACAGATTGAAGATTTCATCATGAAATGCTTGAAATCAATTTCGGAAAAAAATCACGATTTACTTTTACCTCACAAATTCAAGTACTTAAGGAAAATATAAATGATATAACAATTGAAACAAAACCACAGAAGGTTGAAAATCAGCCCGCCCGCGTTAAATGGAATAAAAGGGTATGACTTTGAAATTGTATTTGTAGTTCGTGTTTAAAGAAAATCTACATGAAAAAAGTAGGTTTCTGTTGGGACTTCAAGGAGAAATGTGGTATAAATTTTATGTCCTTTAAATTTTATTTATTTCTTGGTTATTTCCTTTTTTTACTTAAGAATTTCAACTCATAATTTATCACCTGACTTTGACTTGTCTTGGTTTTACTAGTCCATCTTCTTTAGTTTTTATTTAGCTTCAAATTTATGTGTGACAAGTACGCGGGAATTTTTTTTTTTTGAATTTATACAAGGTGTATGATATTGCAATGTTTATAGAAATTGCGATTATATTGTAGTTGATTTGAAAATATTGTTCAAAATAATATCAAAAGTGATGCGCCAAGGAAGATTAAAAAAAAAAGAACAGAATATCATCATCAGGATGACTGGTCATAAATTCATATTATATTCGAAGAAACCAGATATATCCTATTCTTATTTTTTTCTTTTCTTTTTAATACCAAAAACATACCAAAACATAGTATATTTTTCTTTAGCCGGCCATTTTTCTCTCAGTTTTTATATGTGTTCCGCCTTGAATTATTAATGAACAAAGGAGAAGCTGATTTGTTAGCCTAGTCGATGACGGTTCCTGTTCTGTGTTTTCCCATTTGAAATATTACTTCACAAGAAAATGAGAAAAACTATAGAAAATAAAGGAATTTTCTTTTGTGTTGTCCAGTTTGAAATTCTTTTTGGAATAAGAATAAAAATGCTATGAAATAGAAAATTCTGGTTTATGTCAGTAGCGTACATATCCAAAAAATTCTGAAATATTCTTATTCTGAAAATAAACATATCCTTTAAACTCTTAAATTACATGATTTGAGCTATTTAAATGAAATATTTAGGGACTTAATTGAATAAATCCTTACAAAAATGTTCTATTAATAATTCTTTAGAAATGATTCGCATATGTCGTTTCATTTGAATGATCTTTAAAAATTTCGAATAAAGTACATTCCTTTCAAAATTTATTATCAACAAATTCTGAAAGGAACGTGTATAACCCTAAATATTTTAAGCTCACCATTATCCAAAGATACGCCATTGTTCAGTATATCTTTTAAAAATAAGATTGAGTTTGAAAAGAAACAAATTAGAAAGGCAAAAAGAAGGTACTGTTACTAGTCTACTTTAGTATATTACTAACAAATTTGTTTCAAAAAGGATCTAGACATTCGATATATGTCTTTTAAATGAAGATTCAGATCAATTTTCTTCTCGTCTTCTTCCAATGTATGCAAAATCAATTTCACTTGAAACTATTCGAAATAAATCGAAAGGATTTGATAAATAATCTACAAAAGAAAAGGATATTTTATTTCGTTCGTGAAAGACTTTCAATGAATTTTAAAATATCTTAAAATAAAACCTTTTGTACTAGTTTTCTTAAACAAATTATCAAGAAAATAATTTTAAATTAGTTAAAGTAGCTTTTATATTTTTTTTTTGTTAGAAATCTTAAAAAATGTATGACAAAAATATTCCTAAAGTCTTTCCACCTCTAACCATTAAAGAAAAGTTGCATTTTTCCAAATTAAAATACTATCCACTTGAGAATATATATCTCCAAATGATGATAAATATTAAAAAAGAATGTATTTTTCCTTGAAAGTAAAAACCGAAGGAAAATTTTTCTATATAATTTTTCGTTAATTAAGATCTCACCGGTAAAATTTATTTCGATGTTTAACACCTAGATTTTGTTTTTCTTGTTTGTTTATTTAGGAGGACATTAGCCCTGTTCAATAAATGGAATGAAAATTAAGGTGGAATTATAAATAATCATTAGGAACCCAAGGGATCATAAAATAAGTGTTTTTTTCATTTTGTAGAATATTAAATGTAGTACCAGACATTTCGTTCTCATATTATTCATGAAAAATGTTGAAAACAACTAAATTTAGCGAGTTTGACCTGAATTACAAAGTTTGTTTTTAGCAAATATATTAAATCGTATACAGAAAATATTAATTATCGAGACAGATACCGGGAGGGTTATTATTTAAATATGTGACTCTTAAAAAATTATTAGAAAAAGTTTTTCTTCATTATTAAATTTCAATAAACAAAAACAATTGATTAGAACTTAATTTTTGGTAATTTTATAAAGTCTTTTAACATTCTTTGTTTTTTCATATATTATATTATATTCTTTTAGGACACAAATTCCTATTAAAACCCCAAACATTTTCCCAAAAATTAAATTCTCATAAAAGCGTTCTGTGTAGGTAATAATTTTTTCATTCTTTCGAAACTATTTAAACATAATTTTACTCAAAAAAAAAACAAAAAACTTTATCTTTTTAACTCTTTTAAACATTTGATAGAATTCTTGCTTTTTAAAAACTTTTTCAAACTTTTTGATTTTATAGTATTTTAAGGTTTAAAAAACGATTTGAGAAAATTTTTTGAATACTTGCAAAAAGGAATTTTTCTTTTGTTAAAACAAAAATCAAATAAAACTAAAAATAGCAGAATTTTCTTTTCGGTTTTTCATGAAAATGAATGTGTATTAAGGAAATCCTAATCAGATTTCCAATTTATTTGAAAAAATGCTTTTGACATATGTACTTGATTTAATGAAATTAAACTTTGGATAACTTTGTTTCTTAAATTTGTTCTAAGTCGCACATAGTCTAGGTCCTAATAGCATAAATCTACTTGTATTCTGAAAATTTTATTCAAATCAGTATATCAGTTTTTAAAATACAACCAAAAACTTTATGAACAGACTTATTTTCTCCTACGACTATTTCTTTCCCCATTATCCTTTGACCAATTTTATTGAAATTTGGCACAATATTGCCTATTTATGTAGTCAATGTATGAAAATAATTTCTATAAAATTGATGTACGGAAACAGGAAACTGGTAGTATCTACCATAGGGCATAAAGATTTTATATTAAATATGCCGCCTAAGGGTATGCAATTTAACAAGGAATAAGCTTGTTACACAAAAAATGTGTTTGTTTGGAAAACTTTTTCATTATTAAGTAAAAAGTATGTACTAAATTGAAGACAAAAGGTAAGAATATAATAAGTCATAATGAAACATAATCTGACAGTTCATTAAATATTCAATTTGAAAACAAAAAAAAAAAAAGAATTTTTTCCATCATTTTACTTATGATTAATTGAAAGGCTAATTATGCTCTACCAACCATTTAAAAATATCCATTGAGAGACCTTTCTTTGGTTCTTTCCTTCAATATTAGTCCTGGTTGTTGTTTATTATCCTGGTTTTGTTGTATTATTAGGACTACGAAGAAGGGCGCTGTGTAGAACTGTTGTTAATGATGTTGTATGTAAAAATATTTTCTTGTTTATCCTTTAATCCAAAATATGATCAGACAGAAAGGTAAAACCAAAAAGGTATATGGAAAAAAGGGTTGTATTTGTTTTAGTTAAGGTTACACAATTTCAATTTAATCAACATGAATCAAACTGAAGTTCGAGAAACTTTTCACTACTATAATTTCAACTTAATTAAGTATAAATAATATTTTTTTTATTTTTCACTTTTTTTTCCAAATTAAAAGAATATATAGGCACGTTATTTACACACAAAAATTTCCATTTATTATTTACATTATTTATAGAAAAATTTTTATAATTTTCCACCACCTTTTTTCTTAAATATTTAAATATTAAAACAAAAGAAAATTTGCCTTTTTTAACATTAATATTTTTCTTGAATCAAACTTTTTTTTTTGGGGGACTTTTTTCCTACAATATTTATTTTAAAGTATTCATAAAAAATTCAGCAATTCACCTCATTTATATCACACAAGTATTAAGGAACTTTTTTATATATTCTTTCTAAACACTAAAATAAACTTATTTAATTGATAATCACACGCACTAAACTGAGTAAAAACCATAAATTTTACGAAAATATAAGATTTAACTTTCTAAGAAATATTTTTAATTTCAAAAATACTGGATTTTTTTCAAATTCGAATAATATTTCACAAAACAAAAAATAAATCACTATATCCAAATTCTAAAAATAAAAATATTTTGTCAACCAAAAAGCTCACAAATATTATTGTTTAACAAATAAATCAAAATTTTCTAATCATTTTATCCACTTTGATGTAGTTAATCTCGTTTCAAGAAAAAATAAATAAATAATATAAATAAATCCCAAAAATATTTTTCTTCGAAATTTTTTTTAGCGAAATCTCTTCAAATAATGTCCGCAGTAAACGAGCTTAAGCAACAAACTGTTGGGGTTGGTTCTGGGTTTTGAGCTCCGTTTTGAAGGTTTTGCCTTTTTTTGTAACTATATACTTGTATATATATATATATTATGATTTTGTTGTCATAATACAAGAAGGTTTGTTTCATTTTCATGGACTTTATATTGACTACCGTCAACCTTGTTTTACCCTAAAATTTGTGTATATACAATTTTTGTAAATGTATTCGTGTTGCAATTAAAGCTTTTCAAAGAAAATTCTTACCATTTGAAATGTTCAAATATTGTGTATAGCATCGGCGTAGAAGAATTTTCTTGATTTTTCTCCTTTCTGTAAATAAGAAAACCGATACTATAAAAAGCTTTAACTGAATTTTTTAATAGTGTATAGTGTTTTTGTTTTTGTGCTTTTATAGGAAGTGTAACAAGTTGAAATGCATTTAGGTGGAAAAGGATGAGGAAAGGATGTGTTTTTATTGTTTTTTTTGTTAATGTTATATACAGCATAAACTATAGAATATAGAAAATTATAGTGTTTTTCATGATATCAAGGACTTGTTGATACTATAATATATGAATGTATTTGTTTTCACCTGTTTTCTTTTTTTTCATTTACCAATAAAAGCTCAATATGAAAAACTGTTATTAATTTGAAAGTTTTGTTCGTATTTCTTCTTCGATCTACTCGAATATTCAAGTACACATTCGAAATCCGAGGGTTACTATTTTTTTTTCCATGGGAAAATGAGAGAAAGTTGAATAATGAAAAACGAATTGAATTTTGATTGCATTTTTGAAGGTTTTTCGAAAATGTAGAAATAATCTTGAATATCATTTTCCTATCGTCATGCAATTTTAAGGAGTTTCTTAAAATAATGACTAAAATATGGAAAAAGGTTTTATAAAAAAAATGCAAAACCAATCGAATTATGGTAAACGTTTTCTTGCAAAAATATATTATTTAGTGGCAGTTACGTGTAACGATGACCTGTAATGGTAACTGAGTTTACGTGAGATAAGAAATATCGTGACTTGGTCGAATTTAATATATACTTTTGTTTATATACTAACATAATCATTAGTTCTGTACTGTGATTTAATATTCTAATTAAAAATTAAATCAATTAAATTCTTGAAAGCTTTTGTACAGTCTTTGTTTTCAAAACTAGTACTAAATATTTCGCATTTATTATTTTTTTTTTTTGGGTATAAAAAATAATTATGAAAAATGGTCTTTTATGTAATATTATATTTTTTTTTCTTTTGATCGATTATAATCAACGTCTAGACATGATATGACAGCACGAACATATACAATAAGTTTCAACATGAAAATTCCCATAATATTGAAAACATATGCGACTATAGTAACGAATATTTTGCCATAATAATTTTCCATGTTTTTAAAACATTATTCCTGATAAAATTATTCATTTTAGAATTATGGTTTCCTTTTATAATCGTAATAAATTTTGAAATTAAAAATTCATAAAATCGCATGTATTCGTTTTATAATGAAGAGTTATTATTAAGAATTGTTGAACACTAAATTATGTTTTTAGGATAAGAAAATCGCTATTGACTAAAACACGAAAGGATTAAAAATGGCGGAAGATAATATTCCATGTTTTTTAATTTTAAATCCGAAAAAGAAAGAAACAAAATTAGACTATTACTACCCCGTACGGGATAGCTTATATAAAACAGGAGTAATAATCTGATATTAGCACGTTTATACAAGTATTCCATCTTTCAACACCTTTGAGATGTTTTGTTTATTTCCTGGTCGCTTAGCATAACTAAACCGCTTACAAATATAATACAATCCCACGCTTTGGTCAATTAACAACACTCTGGAGTGATATCATATCCTTGTTTTCATAATAATACTTTTTTCATTTTCTGGTTAGACCACCTTTTTTCTCTTTGGGATGTATTTTTAATATAATTCTGCGTGTTAAAGATTAAAGGATCATTCTGCGGAATATTATGTTAGATGATTATATTTAATAAAAGACCTTTCGGTTTGTATTTCTTTTTAGGGTTTCTGTTTCGGATTTAACACATTTTGAGTTCTGGAGTTTTTGTTTGTATAATAAATAAAGTTTAATTCCATTTTTAAACCAATCCTAAATGATGTGGTTTAAAAAAGGATAATGTTGATCATCAGAAACTGTGTTTAACTATATTTTTAATTGCTTGTATATAGTTGATGTTTTAAAAATTCTATGCTTTCTCATGTAGTACACATTTTTTTATTTATTCTTTAAAATAAATAAATAAATTGAGTGAAAATCTTTTGAAAGGAAGCTTCTGGGAAGTTTAAACAATTTTGGTTAAGTACATAGTTTACTGGAAAATACATGAAAAACTATTAACAATTTTTAATAAATTTTTAGTACACATTTTCTATTTTTAGAGAAATAAAGAAAATAAAAATTTTAGTTTCTAATTTTTAACATATTTTACAAAACAGATATTTAAAAATTTAACAGTTTTCGGAAAATTTTAATACATGTTTTCATATAAATTTACTAGAATTTTTAAAACAATTTTCTTTCATTGCAAACAACTAAATTAACATTTAAATATTATTTCCGTTTGTTATTATTACTGTGTTTTTATTTTAAATATCCCTTTTGGGATGCTCAATTTTTAGTATACTTTTGGAAAGAATTCTGTTGAATCGAAATACTACGTCGTTTTATAATAATCATCTCACGTTTCCTTTAAATATTAAAATCAATTATTCTCTTGTATTAAAAGGCATTACAGAAATACGTTTTTTTATACAATATATTTCATTGTTTAACAAAAGAAAAACACAATTAAATTATTATGCTAATTTACCCAAAGGTATATGTAATATAATACGTAATAGTTTACAATCAAACAATTTAATTCATGTATATTTGAGTCGCCTACCAAATCGCTTAAGCAGCCTGTATAAGCAATGGTCGAAGGTCCTTCAAAATTTTTTGAGAACTTCTATAATTTTGCAAGGTTTTTAGCAAATAATACTATAATAAATCCTGCTTTCGCTCACAAATAGATTGGAATTGATCAAAGCAGTTTCTAGGAGCTCATTTCAATAAAATATCTTAACAGTCTACCTTCTAATCAGACCATATTTCCGCGTCCATTAATACTTGGTTCGTTTAGCAGGTTTAACTGTATATAAAAAAGAAAAACAATATTCAAAAATCGTGGAATAACATTTTGATATTCTGAATATTTTCAGGTCATTAATTTACATATGTAAATATTTATATGAGATCAAAATAATTTCCATAATTCCTATAACAATTATTCAAAAGTTTTTCATTTTTTTTGGTTTTTCCAAACAAATAGCAAAGGATATCAGGAGTCTTGATAGGATCTACAATGTTTGTGTGTGTACACAAAACCAGTCCATAAACATTTCGGAAAATTATTAGTTATTTTATGAACATATATAGAAAATGTTTAATAGCAAAAAGGAAAATGTTGAAAAGTGAAATTTTCATGAAAAAAATTCATCTATGTTTTTCTATGGTTCTTTGATAAACTCTATTTTCAGTATACGATAGTTTTATATATCCATAAAAAGTAGAAAGAGAAATAGGTTTCATAATTATAAACTTGAAAATACAATTTCAAGTTTAGAGCAAAATATTTTTCCATTTAATTTGATATACTTACTTTTGCTGTACTCTGAAAAGATCTAACTAAGCTTAGAATGGATAAAATTTAAATTAGTTTGGATTTTGTTTGTTAGTTTAATATTTAAAACTTTAAATATGATTTTTTTTCTCTTTGTACTATATTTAAAGAAGAACTTTTTATAAATTAAATTAGTTTTATAAATTTGCTAAACAAAAATTATTTGTACAGTAAATTCACGATAATCTGATTCAATTATTTAAGTTTTTTGGTATTTTTATAAATATTTAAATTTCATCAAGAAACAAGATGCAAATTCATAAAAATTAAAAACAAACACAGTAATTCAAATCTTTAATCTTTCTAGGTACTCACTATCTGTGTTCGTATACTAAAAAGAAAATACACTGCCAATACATACACAAGACGATAAAATATTCTATATTAAATTCCAAAGATATCCTATTTTGTCCTTTTTTAAATTTATTCTTAAGAAATTCTTAACTTCACGTTATAATATTTTCCAGGATAAAATCAAATTAAATTAGAAAAATAATTACAACTTATATCGATCAAATAATTTTCCATGTTTTTGCCTTTTTGGATATAATTATATAAGATGAAGATGAGAAATAATTGAACACTTGAATTGACCATTTTTTAATCGTCATTATGTCCTTTTTATAGTATCCTTTTCTAATCCTTACCAAATAAAATTTGCGTTAACAAAATCTAAGGAATGATTATTCCAAATTTCATTATAATCAGTTGAACGTTTTCCAGTTCATTTCAGAACTTGACAAAGTGATGATCGAAGAGATTTCGGAAAGCGATTACAACAGTGATTTGATAAATAAGTGAATTAATTTGTAATTGTTGGAAATAGTGATTGTATAAAATAATCTGTGATAAATTAATTTTGCAATAGTTTATAATTGATAGACAAATATTTTTAAGACTAATTGTTAACGCAGAAATAATTGTAAATAAAGTTTATACACTAAATTCACATAAATAAAAAATGTTATCATTGTATAACATACGAACCAGAGGGGTAGCACGCAACAGTATTCTGCATTATCGAATCCCCTTTTCGGATCATGACCAAAAACAACAGGGATCTATTTTTCATAATAACTGATCAGTTTCCCAAATTTCAATTGAATCGAATAAAACGCGTTCGAGAGAAATTCGATGAAATTTTGTATGCCGCAAGTTTTTGCCATCACAAAGCTTTACTGCTATGGCAAGAAAACAATAAAATCATTATTTAATTACTCTAAAGTAAAAATGATTTCAATTTCAAGATGGTACATAAGATATTAGATTTGAGTTATGTTCTTTTTAAAGTTTTTAGAATTGCTTTTTACTTTCTTACCAACTAAATAAGTCCTAGATTTTCGTAGCATTTATTATTTTCTATAGTATCTGCACAATTTCAGGTGTATACTACGTTCAAGCAATTTACCTAATTAATTATTACATTTAATATTTTACTCTAAGATATTATATTTTTCTTTAATTAGAAAATGTATTTATTTTCTTCTTTAAATACACAACTTCTATCTTTTCTATGATAAATAAAGAAATATTCATTATAAAACTAAAAAATACACTCCAATTTGTTGCATTTCTGAATTTCTATAGTCTGAAAAGTTTGCTCGTTATGAACGTTGTCTTTTCGTAATTCTTCAGAGCCAGTTAATTACTTTAAAACTATTATGAAAACCAGGAATATTTCAAATTCAATGTTTTTAATGTTAAATATTCCATCTTATTTATTACTATATAATCAGACTTATAAAATTGTGTTTTCCTATAGCCTCCAGAAAAAGCGAGAGAATAAGATTAAGTTTTAGGGTGTTCTCGTACTGCGATTTTTGAGATCTATTGTACCCAACCGAGATATTAACTATTGATCGGATTGATATAGTTGTGATTTTTAATTCATAAAAACATCAAAGATGTTAAACCTTATTTTCACTGCACTTATCAAACTATCTCTGACGTGAATTTGAGCATATATAATACTACGTACACGTACAGTAAAAGTGTAATTATCCTTAGTCTGTTGCACAGTTAATTTCCGGTTATATACCTAATGCACTATATCAGGAATGAACTTCATTAGAATACAAAAATACGTTATACTTAAAATAAACATTTGAACAGGTTTTAAAGTTCTATCTCCTGGGATTCTTTCCAAAGGTAAAAGTATATTCAAAGCGAATTTACAGGCATGGTTATTTCATATTTTGCAATTAATTTCCTGAAACAATAACGATGTAATAATGAAAGTTTTCTAATCTTCTTGGAAATTCGATTTGAAAGTATTTTTATAAATAGAAAAATCGAATATGAAAATTATATACAAAATAGAATACAATCAACTCTGCTAATGCCTTTTTCTTTTGATATACACGAACTAATTCCTAATATGAACACTAATTTATGTTTTTACAATTTATGTTCTAGATCAAGGGTGTCCAACCTTTTTGTTTCCCTGGGCCGTATTGGAAGACGACATGGTGTTTTGGGCCACAAGCATATTACTATGTATAAATCCATATCATAAAATGAATGTGATACCTGGCATTGAAGTTGAGAAACTAAACCGTCAATATCTGGTTCGATTGACGTGGTTGCAATTGTCAGGCAGTTCTCAAGTTGTTGATCCAACATGTTGGTTCTAATTTTACACTTAATATGTTTCATTCTTCACTTAAACCACCAGGTGACAAACAACAGAAAAGTGTAGCTGGGCGAGCAACGCAAACAGAAAGAGAATTTACTACAGAACGAGAGAGCTTTCTGTTCTGTTCCTGTTTCTGTTATTTGTCACTTGGCAGCAAACACACAAAACATTCCTCAGAGAAATGGACATGCTTCAGTAACTTTGAATATTTTTGGGCCGCATTGATACTTGCCTTGGGCCGCATGCGGCCCGCGGGCCGTGGGTTGGACAGCCTTGTTCTAGATAATTTCCAAATAGTCGACTTTTTCATATACAAGTATACTCTTTTACTATAATCCGCTAAAAATATTCTATTTGACTTTAAAAGTAAACAACTTTTAAGCACGCGATTTTTTTGTTTTTAATATAAAAAGTTTAAAAACATGCCTAATTCATTTTCCGGTGAGTTTTCCGTAAACAAAAATGATATTTATGCTCTTTTAATATTAAAATGAAAATATGAAAGGTTATTTGATTGTACACATTTTTCGTGGTAGGGCAATTTAAATTATTACAAACATTAAAGCTTTTTGTACTCAGTAGAAAAGCTGGCTATTCTATTTATTTGTTTCTTAAATAAAATACTTAATGTCCAGGTCGTTAGGATTCAAAAAATGGCGAAATAGGTTCGATAGTAAAAAACGCCCTAGAGGGATAAAGAAACATGACCTAATATATTTCTTTAATAAAAATAATCAGTATTTGTTGATGTATCTCCGGTGAATAGCGAACTGAGCTTTTCCTGTTTCTTTTGTATTCTGGCTGATGAAAAGGTTATTCGAGATATTGTTTGTTCATTTATTTGCCTGAATTTTAATATATTACCTCGCAAAATATATAAGAAAAAGAAAATCATAACGAAAAGATATTCTTAAGTGCGATTTTATGTTTTCCGGAATTTTAACTTTTCTATTGAATATCACAATGGAATGGAAATGATCAAATCAAAAGGAAGATGGAAAAATTCTTAATTGTATGAATATTATCTTAAGGAATTTATTATTATTTTTTTTCTTTTTGGATAAAGAATTCGAAAGTTTTCTATAAATAACTTTCTAATTAAAAGCCTAATTCATGTGGGAGATATTTTAGTTTTGACATTAAGAAATTATATCAAAGAAGAAACAAATTTTAAAATTAAGATTTCTAAAACAGAAAACACTTTGAAAAATTAAAGACGTATTTTTAGAGGATGATTAATAAGAAATTCAGTAAATTTCGTTAAAATTATTAAGAATTTGAGCGAAAGTCTCTAATCAAAAGAGTTTCAGTTCTATATTGAATCGTATCATATTGTTAATAATAGTTTAAACCTCAAGAAAAGATTCCATTGGACTTATTTCAAGACTTATTTTCAGTCGGACTGAAAAAAAGTCTTGTGGAGACTCTAAAATTTGGACAGTTTTTGTCAGTCTGACTGAAAATATGTCTTGAAATAAGTCCAATGAAGTCGTGGGGTTAAATGGGTTTATTCTCTTTCTTTAACTCAAAGTAATGTCCCATCAAAGATTTGTAAGGGAACATGCTGGCTCACCCGAATTCTTTCTTTCATTATGCTGACAAAAAAATTAAAATTAACTAAAAACACTTAAGTATTATTTACAAAATCAACGACGAAAAAAATTCTCTAGAAATTTGATGAAATGCAAAAATTTTCAAACACTCTGTAAAGTTCATGGTTTTCTTGATAAAGCTATTTTTTTTTAAAACATTTAATAAGAAGTTAATCTTTATAGCATTTAATTCGATTATGTTAGAGTTATTAAATTTAAGACAATTTTCATTAGAAATTTTATAAGTAAATTAATTTACTGATAACCTTTTTACTTTTATATCAAATATTTTAGTATGTTCTATTCGAGTGAAATAAAAGGTCCTACTAAAATAATCAAATTAGTATTTAGTTAAAATTGAATCCAATAAGATGAATTTATTAATAATATTTAATATTTGTGGTTTAATTTTTATAAATTCATTTATTCAGGAAGTAAAATCCGATGACAAACCATGGGGGTTATTATTAAGCACCGTTGACTCACTATTTGGAGAATCTGCTTATATAACACTTCGTGGAATTGAATATGGAATTATTGAAAATCATTTTCAAGTAAAATTCAATTATTTTAAATGAAATTCATAATTAAAAAAAAAAAAATTATTTTTAATTTAGCCCGCTGTTCCTGTGAATAATTATAACTTTGTTGATGGCAGTGTTTGGAAACCAGCTTGCAATTCATCTTCAGATATTACTGAACAATGTTTATTGTTAAAAATTGATCAACCATTTGTAAGTACAGTGAAATTATCCAATTGAAATCATTTATAAAGTGTATTCGCACAATAAACGACTCCTTTACTATGAAAATACCTTTTATGAAGTTAATACTATTAGGATAAATGTATAGTATAGTCAAACTTGGTGAAACATATATAACAGATCGATAACAGAGAAAGTGTAAAATCGTAGAAAGGATATTTACATCCAAATGACAGTTACATTGGCATGAGACTTCTTTTTTTATAAATTATATGAATGAGTCAAATCCTCAAAATTGAACCCACTAAAACTTTTTCTTACTCTGAAATTTTTTAAAATCAATTTAAATACTATTTTTATTATTATTAAATATAAATTTAGAATATGGGTCCAGGTGAAGACCTTAAGTTTCCTGTTGTTGTTTATATACCTGGTTACGATTTAGCTAGCGGTAGTGCCATGGATGTAAAACCAGATTTATTTGTTAAGGGGGACATTATTTTAGTGACTGTACAATATCGAAATGATATTTCTGGATTTCTATCGACATCAACTGAAGAAATTCCTGGAAATATCGGTGTACTAGATATAATATTGGCATTAAAATGGATTCAAAAACATATTAAACATGTTCATGGTGATCCAGATCGTGTTACATTATTTGGACAATATAAAGCTGCTGCTTTAGTTCATGTTTTAACAATGAGTCCGTTAAGTGTAAATAATTTAAAAACAAATATTTTTTTTCATTTCATTAAAATCGAATTAATTTTAAGGAAGGATTATTTCATCAAGTTATGTATAATTCAGGATCAGCATATTTACCAGATATTGTTGTAACAGATCCATTATATACAGCTAGAAAAGTTGCAGAAGCTGCAAATTGTGATTCATACGAAACAGCTGAAGAAATGAATTCGTGTTTTTTGAAATTGCAACCAAGTGAACTAACAAAAAGATTTCATGTAAATATAAAACTATTTAAGTTCCTGAAAAGGATGAAAAACTTGATTTTAGTTTAGTATGGCTTAAAACCATATTGAACAGTAATTATATTAAAATTATTAGAATTGATTCTTTAAAAAATCATTTTAGAAACTCTACAATCATGGTTTCAGTCAAATTGTTGTTGGCGGTCCAAGTGGTGTTCTTCCAGATGAACCAAAGGAGTTAATTAAAAAGGGACAATATCGTTCATATCCTACACTTGCAGGATTCATAAATAATCCAGCCTCATTTTTCTTAGATACTGGTAAAGAATTATTAAAATTTCATTGTTTCTCGACTTTATATACTTTCGCCTCAAAATTGAACTAAAACAATATAAAATATTCATTCTCAACAGAACACTATTCGGAAAAGGATTATTCCTGTTCACAAAATGCAATTGGAGTTAATTTCAATACACATATTAATGATAGTATTGCAAATTATATTGAAATTCTATCCGAATCTGATGACAAAAAAGAATTAATCAAAAGATTATTAGGAACGAAAAATATTATCACTGATATCGAAACACTAATTTCACCATTAATACTTGATGTTAGTAATATCCCAAAACATATTCCATAAAACATAAATTTATTTTAAAAACATTATTTATTTTCACAGCTAATAAATTATCCTATTAAATCGTCTGTTATTAATGCAATTGCAAATAATAAAAATAAATCATATTTATATGTTTACAAGTATAAGGAACAAAATTCATGTGCAAATTTGAATCAATTACTTAAAGATATACGAATTGATCATGATTTATCATTTTTCTTCAAGAATGATATTGATTTCAAAACGAAAGATGGAAAACTTACAAATATATTAATCAATATTCTAAAATCATTTGCATCAACTGGAATACCAAAATATTCTGAATATTTTAAATGGCCTGCGGTTATTGAAGGAACGAATGGACCTTATATTAAACTTGATTTTCCAATAAAAATTGGTGTAAAAATTACCGATGAACTATTTTTAAATAGTCAAAAAATTAAGAAAAATAAGAAAGATATTAAATAAACTTATAAGAATTTATATATTTTAATTAAATATTTGTGGTTTTAATATCCTTGTTAAAAAAAATATCTTGTTGAACAGCATAGCTCCTTTGGTTAAGATGGTTAATTGGAAGAGAATTCAGGATCAATTTAATTAAATTTTTTAATAACTCCAGTTGCACTGACATAAGGCGTTCAAGTCTTACTAAGGGTTTCTGTACTCGATTCGACTCGACTCGGACTCGTCGAGTATTTGGGTAATTACTCGGATTTGGGACTTGACTTTAATAATCGACAAGTTTGAGACGGAGGTTTATAGCAAACTTAAACAAGAATTTTTGCTTTTCAGAAATAATGGAAAACGAACAAGTAATCTCGATGACCTGTATAATGCACTTTCCTCCATAAAACCATCTTCAACTTCTTATGAAAGGACATTTTCGATAAGTGCCATCTTCTGTACTACAGACAGATTTGGTGACAACTCTCTTAATTCGTTAGTACAATATTTCTCTGCCTTAAAACAAAGAAAAGCAATTAAATTGAATCAAATGAATACTCAAATAGTGTGCAAGTTTAATTTTATAAAATAAATAAATTGATTAATAAATAAATTTGAATACATTTACTTTTTAATTGCTTGACAGGACCACAAATTTCAGTTGAAAATCTTCTAATGTAATAAATAATTCTAATTTTAACAAATTTTAGTAATTTTTATTTTTATTATAAAAGCTTCAACGTTACTGAACTCCAAAATATTTAAGATTTTCGCTTATTGATTTGAGTTTAGATTTAGATCCAGATTCGACTCTGACTCGACGATTTTTCAAAATTTGGTACTCGTACTCGCCGAGTCCTAAAAGGCCGAGTTTCCAGAAACCCTAACATACAAGAAGTTTGACAAATTATATTGCAGAAATTAACTAAAATTTAGAATATTTTTTTTTTTTGAAGAAAAATAAGGAAATTGCATTGTTTAAAAATGTTCTATATGAAATTTGTTTTATTAAAAGGCAGTCTTGCATGAAAACATTTAAAGTTATTAAAATATCACAGAAGATATTTTCATATATTCTTCGAAGAACATTATAAAACTCATTTTAACTTTTATTCACTTCCTTAAAACAAAATCTTCTTAACATAATTTATTTAAATTTGTTTCATCATATTTTTGTCCTCCTTCTAGATTTATATTTCATGAATCTTTCATTTCTTATAAAACAACACCAAATTCTGATGTGTTACAAAATCATTTAAACATGTTTTTACCTTCAATCTGAAAACAAAAGAGACATATAAGTCATCCCCCATAGTTACCTAAAAATCCATCCCCTACGAATACCTACAAATCTGCTTCCACTATATTTTAATCATTATATAAATTTTATCGCTTTATAAAGAAAACGCTATTTTCTTATGCAAAAACTAATTTACATTTTATACACCAAAAAAAAATATGTCTAAAATTTTAACAAAATTAATTTTCTTCTCCTAAAAAACTGCATATTTAAAGTTAATCCTTTTGCATATATGTTTTACCAATATTATGATGTTATAGCGTTCATTTTTAAAAATCACTTTCGTCATCGTTCCAAATAGAAGTCCTGATTTCTTTTATCCTCATTCAAACAAGCATATATCAACTAGTATCTAAAAATAGTATACGGAAAAATACTTCGAAAGTATATCCTAGCATAGAGATAAAACTAGTAGGCTTTAATTGGATAGGGTGGTTACCAATTGTTCAGCCATTACTTAGAATATCTGGCGTATAGGCAGCATAATTTTCAGCGTTGGTTTTGTAGGATTCATGTACAGATCTTCAATATGAAAGAAAGAGTTTAGGATCTATTATAATAGCTTTTCATCTGCACCTTTCAAGGACGTATAAGTAGTTCAATACTTAATATTCAAGTACTTACATATACTTGAAGTATAGTTCCTATCAGGCGCTTTCCATTTACACACTTCAAGTACTTCAATATTAAATTTTGAAGTATTTACACGTTTTTGAGTAGTGCGAAGAAAATTGCACTCCAATTTCTGAACGGGTTTTAGTCTAATTTATTTCAGGTTTCGTGTTTTGCTTGCATCATGATAATAATCGTCGCTTGAAACTTAGAATTACAAACTAATGAATGACTATGACAAAGCGATGAGAAGTTATTTAATTTAAAATCAATGAAAATTCCCTGTTATTTATCGCAGACTACTAAATTTTGAGATACCCTATAGACTAGATCGTAATTTTCGTAATATGAACATTTGTTCACATGGAAAATTTTTCAATATTTAACATTTTAAGAAAAAGTGTAAATATTGTATTTAAATCTTTCAAGTTTATAAGTCCATGCATTTTTTGTTTAATGAAAATTTGAAATCCTTAAAAAAATTGTCTTGCAAAAATCGAAAATGTTAACCATTCTATATTAAGGGGATGTGCGAATTCGGTATAGGATTGTTCATTGAAACTTGTATAATGTCCTTTTCGATTTTCCAAAAACAAATACTATATACCCTCTGGTAGTACCTACTATAGGACATAAAAAACAATATGAAATGGGGATCGATAAACCCTAAAGTGTTTGTGTGTTTATCTGTCTGCCTGCTTTTATGTAAGCCCGGAAATTTATACAGGAGTATACGATTTAAGAACCATAATTGGCTACATGAGATCACTTCATCTGATCGGCCTGTAGCGTTAAAGTGAATTGAAACTACGGAACTAAACTTTACTTTCTTGCTTCTCCGGAGGCGGAGATTAAATTCAAAGCTAGTAAAATATGGAAATCAATTTTTCCCATCCTTTTTGCCTTAAAAATTTAAATTACATTATATGTACTCGTTCTTATATGGGAAGAAGTTTGAAGTTTCAATGGAGATCATCCTGCCATTTATTATTAAAAAACAAGTTAGTGAATAAACATACCATTAAGCCTTAATTTTAAAACGTATCCATTGCATTGGCACAGAATATAAACACATATTCAGAGTATATAAGAAATTGTATGAATCTTATCCGTTATCTACATATGTATAAATATGCTAGAGATCGAGCCCAATTCTATAGAATTTTTATAGTACAAGATGTCCTCTGAATTTTTATCATGCGCAAAAAAAAAATTCATTTCCAAAACTATAGAATTGTATATTTTCATGTTTATTACCGCAGGACGAATTATATGCTATCTTTGCTGGCAATTTTTTTTTTTAATTTTTATCTTCTCTACAGAATTGTTAGTTTTCATAGAACTGAAAGTAGGCTTTCTGGAATGGAATGTACAAGGATGCAAGGAATATAGTATACACTAGTATGAGAAACTGGTATAAGTCATAATAATTTAATATGCTTCCTTGCACCTCGTTTTTTCATCTATCTTTTTATGTGGAACTATTTTTAGACTATTATATTGTATGTATATTTTATTTAATCCCGGCCAGACTTGTTATGCATATATCCTTTTATTATTATTATCAAAATCTACACTTATAATGGCTATGCAGATTTCTATTTATATATATAGTTTCAGGTGAGGGTTAAAAGCGTGAATTATTGAGGGTTCTCCATTATATAAAATTGTATTGACATTTCATGGTGAAGCATTCAGGTCTATTCATATTAATTAAAAGAATTATTAAAATACGGTTTAAATATAGAAATAATCACATATAAGACTTAAAAAGCTTTAAAGAAACTACAACACTATTAACGTTCTATTATTAGGTTCTTATAGATAATACAAAACAATATGAAGGAGTCAGGATTCGGACCAGTTGCTAATTGTAATTACGTACATTCGTACATGTACATTCTATAATTATGTAAATTTATTTATTGTTAAGGATTTAATAAAATTTAATAAATTTTCAGAGCCCAATTTAGGGCGAGTTTTTGAAAGTATTTAAAATCAAAACATTTTCTATTTTTGGTGCAACGAACGAACGCAAATAATCAAAATTCGGTTTCAAATTTTTTTTAAAAAAATATCTCGAAAACAATATTGAACACATCTCACCCTTACATTAGTCGCAAGTTAACTATCGTTTGGGGTAGATGTGTCGTTTCTTAAGGGAGTTTTTTTTAATTGAGTTTTTTTATGAGTGATTTTTGAGTAATTTTTCTTTATTCGAAATAATTTTTTTGAGTGAGTTTTTTTTTTTTTTAAACAAAGAATTCTGGAGTGGAATTGTGAATGCATTACGATTGCTAGGCTATCGATCGGGTATAAAGAATTAAAAATGATTGAAAATATTGAAAAATATTTAATTTGTTTTCCGCCTACGGAAAATAATTAAAGATTTCCTTTTAGGTAAGTAACTGCTTCTGATCTTGGTATTACATTTCTTGGTACAGATTTTAATAGAGTAATGATATTTCTGTTCAAATTAAACTGCAATTATGGTAGCAACTTCTCAGAGGGTATATTAGTTTTGTCACTGCATTTCTGATTCATATAAATAATCATCGGAGAATGACCCCAAAAGTTGAATCTTAATCTCTAACGTTTTTTCAATCCCGGGAGTTGAGATGTTTTACATTTCTTTCTTTTTATTAGACTTTTCTAGATGAACTGAGTAAATATGGCGTATTACACCACTTCTTGAAGATCTTTTGTATCCAATACTTGCAGAACAGTATTTGCCAAACGTTTTTTTAGAGGTTTCATTCCTTTTGAAATGATTCCACACTACCGGCGAAATTTTCATTTGACCTAGCCTTATGAAGTCAACTTGTTATGTTACAAAACAATTCAAATGTAATCAAGTAGTTATGCTATTACCCGGGTAATCGAGTAATCGAAAAATCAATAAAATTTCCGAATACCCTGGTATTAGCTACTAGTTAGCTAGAGTAGATACACTAGTCGAAATCACACCCACTGAATGGAGACATATCGTATCTTTTCAGTTGGCCTCTCCAAAATATGCATTCGAATTCTTATGAAAATTCGCTCACTATTAACTGAATTAGAGACGCGTTTCTATTCTATATTATTTGTTTTAGCTACCCAGAGGTTTCGGGTCTGCTAAATGTCTCTAAAGCTTTATGGGGAGGGATAGAAACCGTTTTTTTTTTTATCAAACTGATGATCTTCATACCGAAAAATGGTAGAAAACTAAAAATTGATGTAAATATTGACATAATTTGCTTTAAACTAAGTTCTATTTCTTCATAGAAATCCATTGGGTAGTAATGATAATTTTGTAGTCCTCCAAAATTGGGTGCCCAAGTCAATTTACTCAATTTTTTACGGTGTAATACAGCGCTGTTGCCGAGACAAAAATAATAAACGTTTGCCAGCGATAAGAAAATAAAATTTGAATCAAAATTTTTTTATTCCCGGGAGTCAGGATTGAAGAAATTTAGGAATTTTCCAGGTATGATGCGCTAGTCTCAAGGCACTAGATGTGTAGAAAATCAATAGTTATTATATGGATTTTTGCATGCCTGTTCGTTCCTTCGTTTACAAGATAACTTAAAAATGCGCTGTCCAATTTTAATGAAACTTACAATATAGGTTTAGCACTCATTCTCGACTAAACACAACTTAAAGACAAGTTCTGAACACTAAATTTCGAAGATACTCCTACAAAATAGCATATCATTTTTATGCCCTATTGTAGGTACTAGTAGAGGGTATATTAATTTTGTCCCTAAGTTTGTAATACATCGAAATAATCAAGGGTATGGTTGTAGGGAATCAAAAGTTATATCGATTTATGCATGTCCGTCCATCCGTTCTTATACAAGATAACTCAAGAACGCTTTATCCGATTTTGATGAAATTTACAATGTGAGTTGCTTATTCCTTAACTTGGTTTGGTTTTGCATTTCAGTAAAATCGAAGTTATTAAGCAAAAACCAGGGGGTGATCAAAATGTTTTGTCGTTTTTTTTATATGGTTTTTCGGGTTTATTTTGAAAATTTGCAAACCAATTTTGTTTAAATTAATTATATTGGTTATCTGCATAAATAGACGACACTATGTTAAATTTCAGTAAAATCGGTCTAAGGATAGTGGAGAAAGTAATAATCCTAGAAGAAAATAACCCTGTTCATAAAGTTTTTTTTGATGTACTTTAAAAAAAAAATCATGTGTGCTGTGCACACGCGGTAGAAGTGAAACCTTCGGAAAACTAAACAGCGAGAGATTGAGACGAGTCGTAGGAGTGGGATAGTTATAGGGTTTATTTATAAAAATATTGGTACCAAGTTTAAAAGTTATTTTACATTTTATTATTCACACTCTCTGTTTTCAATTTCATTAAATAACACGAGTGGCTTATGATAACTAAATTTTGAAATGAATGATTTGGTTTGAAGTGCTTTGCGCTACCAACATTTTATTAAATCCATAACAAGAAAAAAATTTACATTGGTCTCTTTGCCTCCTGAAAGCGATGCTGCACAATATCATTCTTTACGGACCTACCATCAAGTTCAATTATCGTACAACAAATATAAGAATGCAGCTGATTGGGGATGGAAAAGTAGTAATTTTGGCCTTACTCCAATACTTATGATGAACAATCCTGCACCCGAAGTTCTATTAAAAGGCATTTCATACAAATGTAAAAGAGGAAATGGGACAATATGTTGTTGTAGAAACGCGGGCTTAAAACGTTCGATTATATGCGCCACTTGCACAGGAATTTAGTGTAATAATATCCCGGAAATAATACCCGATTGTGGGGGTGAACCACCTTAAATCAATCAATTTTTGACTATACAAATCCCAGATGATTATGGTTATGATCCTGAAGAGCAAGAGGAAAATTCTCAGGGAGAGTCCACAATCTCTGACGAACAATATTCTTCAACATTAGCTGTTCCAGAACTTCAATGGATACAAGAAGCTTGAAGCAGTTAAATCATTAATTATCTTCAACAAGATGATGAATGCTTCGTGGATTTTGCCTACTGGGGATACCACGGTGAAAAAACACGCCCTATTACTCTACTTCTACGGTGGTGTGCGAAGGGGTAAAATAAAAGGGTAAAAAATTAATAAACTGCGGGAAATTTCGTTTAGAAATAAAATTTTCCAAGAAATTGAAGAAAGTGCTTACTTTCAACGCGCTGTAGCTTCAAAACTATAATCTTTAGAAAAAAAAGTTTTAAGTACATGTGGAGAATCGTACGCTCTACATTTTTTGTATGGACCTCAATCAACGTATCTGGTACAGGTAACGAGATAATCGCGAAAAGGCGATTTTCCACCCCTTTAAGCCAGTATGGAGGTGCGAGCGGCACCCCCCCCCCAAGGTCGAAAACTTGGAATTTTAAATAACTTACCTAGTTGAACAATCGTACCAAATATAGAGTTTCCTACACCTTTTGCAAGCTGGAGCCATTTTTTACACTCTATTGACTGGGCTATTAAGGAAAGGGTCTGAAACATAATGCATTTAAAGCACTACTATGTTATATGAAAACCATCGCAAGATAGTATTTTTGTTATTACCGTCACTAGTGGATGTTGCTGATATGAATATTAAATGAGATCTTCATGGTCTTACGTCTTTTTTTCTAAAGTAAATAAATTTATGAAATGTTTACATATAGTAAATGCGTTTAATGTTTAAAAAGGAGAATTTTTATGCTTTTATGGTAAACAATTTTCTACGCATGTTAATAAAAAAAGCTTTTCAGGTAAATTCGAGTATGTGTGTTGGAGTTTCTCCTAATATCGTTAAAGCAACCTGTTAGCTAATTCCGTGATAGATACTTAAAAGATTTTATATATTTCTAGTTTTTCTTTTCTTTTCTTTAATAAATAAAATATTAAATTATTTACTATTCGAAATATTGTGGTTAGTTGTTTTTTAACATTTGAAAGATAAATGTTAAACATTTTATAATTTTCCTAGTTAATTATTGTAATGATAGAAAATTTCTTAATTTTAAGGCTAAGTTTCGGTGCCTTTATTCCATGGAAAATATTAATATTAGTTAAAACAAATTATTCGAAAATCGATTATATGAACTACTTGAAATATAATTCAGTTATACTGAAAATTATCACATGATCTTAAGGATAAGTTACCCCACGACTCCACTGGACTTATTTCAAGACATATTTTCAGTCGGACTGAAAAAAAGGTCCAAATTTTAGAGTCTCCACAAGACTTTTTTTCAGTCCAACTGAAAATAAGTTTTTGAGCGTATTTGGGGTCTGATGTACATTTTTATTTTTATTTTTATTTTATTACTAGTGACTTAATGCATGCTCGCTGCGTTACGCTCGGATCGCTAGCCTTAATTAAGAATTTATACTGACTGGTAACAAATATATAACAATAATTTTGTTGTTGGATTCGGGAATGTACACCAGATCCCATATTTCTAACAGAATAAAGACCTTCAAAATTGCTGGATATGAGGGACGTTTTCACCTTTTGGTTCGTTATTTTCAAATACATACACAGAAATAGTCATCGGAGTTAATGCTTTTAGGTCCCAAAGGATAAGTTCGCGCTGGCATAACTTGAAAGTCATTAAAATTGACGACATTTTTTTAACCGTGTATCTTGAAATACCTAATCAATATTTTAGATTTAACTGAAATTATTGAATTATTGAAAGACGTTCTTCCCAATTTCAAATCTAGTACGTTAAAAAATGAATTGAGTTAGAATTTATTAAAACAAAAAATCTATAACTAATTTATTGTAACTTTTAAAAACTCTATAAAAAAAAAAATTTCGTTGATAATTTTCGTTTAAAAATATCGCGAAAAAAGGCATTTCTTTAAAAAATTTATTTATTTTATTATATTTTTTTACATTTTTAAAAAACCAGTTATCTGAACATCATTATTTTATTTCAACAAAAAATTTAAGCGCATGCCAAAAACTAACATTTTTGAAATTTTACACACTCTAACCTTTTGCCAAAGCAAACGAAATCTGCCTAAAACAATTTTTATTTAATGTACTAAACTTTTATATTACTATTAACAAAAAGAGCATAATCCCGAGTACATTAAACAAGAAGGAAAATGTTAATGAATGTACATTATGTTTCTTATTTATAATAGTTATCCAAGAAAAACATATTCAGGATGTAATAATCAATAAATTTCTCAATAATTATGTTAAACAGTTGTCATGTTAAGTCGTCAGTTTTAATTTGGGACAAATGTCACCTTATTTAAACTATATTTAAATATAAAAATGAAGAAAAAAAAAGAAAATACGAAAATGTTATAGGTATTAAACTAAATGAAAACAGAATAAAGTGCACACACCTCCAAGGCCCCCACAGTTATGTACTATTTTCGAGTTGTTTTTTTTTTTCTTCATTCATATAACTAATTATGTAAATAAATATCACCATAAGTCTTAAAAATATAATATTTTTAATATATTACACATATTGAACGAAATATTAAGGTATTTAAAAAAAAAAATGATACAAGAAAAAATTTTGATCAGTTCAGATTTTTTTTTTAAATATATAAAATGCACCAAGTTGATATTTTAACCAAATGACAGAGTGCAACAAGCTTTTGTTAATTTACTATTCTTGGGTATAAAATGCACGTCGAACAATGTCACTCTTCCTTAACCCTTTAACTACGTTCGACGTGTATACGCGTCAATTCAAATCCCTCCAGTTTTTAAGAAAAATAACATTTTCAAGAATGAATCGTTAATTTTTTATAAAATAAAAATGTAATCCTTGCTTGTTTTTCGTAAAATTTATAATAGGACCATTTACCCTGCGCGTTCGACGTGTTATATATAACACGTCATTGTTTGATTTTAATTCGGCGCTGTGTAAGGATTTTCTAACATGAAATTCCGCAGTTAACAGGTTAAGTACTCGTATTATACTTCTGGAATTCTCATGCAATTTACCTTTGGAATTTCAGATGTATTGCATTTTCATCGGAATATGCTATATCCTTGCCATGCTAATTTCTGTTTAGAGTTGGATACATACATATATGTAGGAAAAGTGAAAAAATGTGAAATCGCCACCGCGTGGGTTCGAACTCAGCACCCTTGGTTTACAAGTAAATTGACTTTCTCACTAAGCCAACGACTCCACTTCTACAACTAATTCAGATTTTCCACTACTTTTGTACAACTTATGTGTACTTTTCTTTTACTCCTACATATATCAAACACACATCCATAAAAATCTACAATCTTGCATAAATTCATGCATGTGTTCATATACATATGAATACACGAACATCAGAAAAGATAAGAGTGATTCAAAATTTAATAAGAGTGATGACATAATTTCCACGTTTTTATCTCAAGTTTTGTTAATTTGCTCTAATTTGTGGATAATTTTTGATCCCTTGGTTTATAATTACTCGTACGCAGATTTTAATGTTATCAAAAGTTTGAAGAATTGCTCTATAATGGCCCTAAGATATGAGTTCTTAACCCCCAACAGAATGTAGACAATTTATATAAAGTGGTGGCGATTTTATCATATTTCTTCTTTTTGTGCTTTACTATTCTTCCTAATACTAGTATTGATTAGTCATAGTCCTGATTTCTTCGTACTAAATGCTTTCTTCCCTAGAATTAGGACAAATCTTTCCAAAGGTATGTATTTAAATTCGGAGGTTACATTTTGTTTGCGAGATTGTCTGCCCAGTTCCTTCGGTTGTAGTAACATTGTATATACTTTATTCAAATTGCATATGATCGTGTATTTGAATTTCTAGATTGATAATTATTTTGAAACAAAATTTTCTAATACAACATTAAAATTCCAGCGATAAAAATTCCAATAAAACTGTTTACACCTTGTTAAAAAAATCAACTAACAAGTTTTCTTGTTTTTCTTTACTATTTCATATTTTAATTTCATCGAAAATATTTGGCAACTTAAAAATATCCAAAGTCTTACATAAAAAGCAGGCAAACTTGACTTGGCGACAGTGTCGTATATAACAAAAAGAAAACAACAAAATCAATAAAACTAAAGGTGGTATAAGGTATGGTGTAAGGTAAGGTAAGTTACACCAAAAATTGTATCGTATTTTTCCATGGCAAGATCATTTTCTTGTATTTTATAATAAATAGTGTTGTCTTATTTTATCGTGTATAATAGTTTTAAAGATCACAGAAATTCATTTTAGTTTTTTTTTCTTCGATTTTGTGCTTTTTTTCTGCACAAATACATTTTTAGTTGAATAATAATATTCTTATGCGTGGTTATTTTCGCGATCGTTATGATCATTTTGGTTTTGTTTGAATTTACATCCCTAAAAATTGTAATAATTCATGATCATGAACACTTATCTTTGGAAATAAAATACTTTTGGAATAAATGGTCATTATAGAATTCATAAAATGATCTTAAAATCTAATTTTTGTAGCGATTTTTCATGATCTACAATTTGTAAAGAAATTGCCGATCTTTCATGATTTACAATTTTTTCAGAAATTGCCAGAGAATCGCAGAAGTTTATGATCATCTAAATCTAAAATCTCTTATATGAAAAGGAATGAAATTTATAATTCTTGAAATGATCTTAAGGAATTTAAAAATTAGCCAGTTTTTAAATAAAAAAAATAATTAGAAAAAAATGGTGGCTTAATACTATAATTTTAATGATCAATAAAAACAAATAAAAAAATTTCACGATCATCTTCGTTAAAAGGAAAACAAGTTCTAATCAATAAATTATATTTTTATGATACCGGGAAATATGAAAATAGTTCTTATAGAAAAAATGAAAGCAAATACCGATTAAGAAAGATCAATTTAAGATCAATTTAATAGATTATAAATAAATATTGATTTTTTTTTTAGTTCAAGGTATTTTCAATTTGTAACATTTTTATTAGAATAAGATTTTCTCTTTTGTTTTCCGCTTCTCGGTTATAATGTTTATTAGTCGATCGTGCGGTTTTTATTTAATATCAGGGTGATCGTGTATTAATTTTCATATTGAGAAGTTGGAAATTCTTCTAATATTTTATGCAAAAAAAAAATTAATAATTTCATAGAAGAATTTCTTCTTCCTAATCATATATTCACATGAATTTTTTTTAACCAATCATTGTTGATCGATTTGATCTTTTGTGAAGATCACAGTTCATGATGTTCCAAAAAAAAAAAAAAATTGTTGTGATGCAAATTATTGCAAAATTTTATAGCTTGAATTTATTTCTTCGTTATTTTTTCTGTTTCTTCTCTAGCTTTATGTTAATTTCTTTAAATTTAAATAATTCAAAATTATAATTTGATTTTATTTATGATGAAAAATATTAATAAGAAACATTTTTTATTTTAAGATATTATTTTCTTTTAAGAACTTTTTAGGCAAAAACCTTGAATTTGTAAATATTTTATTGATTTTTATAATTTATTAATATGAATAATAAATTTAATTAATAAAATATTCAAAAATTAAAGTTCTGAATGATTTTCTCCATTTGTTGGATGTCGATTTTTGGTTGAAAAATATTACATTTATTAATTGTAGTAAATCCGATGATTCCATTGAACTCTTTCCACTGATTTTGGTAATGATTATGAATAGCCAAAAATCTCGATAATAATAATTATCCAAACAAATTGTGTAATCCATTTTTGTGGTGGTTCGTTTGACCCGTGCTCAAGAAGTATTCACTCAACTCTAACATGATAATAACAAAAAATTTTCTTATGATTAAAAAATCTTTTATAAAATTCCGATCTTTTTAATGTCATAACACTTTCAACTTGACTAAATGTAGAAGATTTTCTGTTTTTCTTTTTTCTGTTGTAGGGAAAATCGATCAACCACCAAATTATTTGAATTTTTAAGTTCAAAATTTTATGACGGTTTTTAATATCTTATTTTGTTTATAGTAAAACGTTTAAATCAATTTTTGTAAATAATCTAAAGTACTTGAAAGAAATTATGTTGCGCGCGTAGTTTAAAATATTTTTTAAATTGATTGAAAATCGTCCATTATAGTACACCGTCTCATCGGTGGCGACAACAACGGTCAGATTTATCATTCATGTTTAACACAACCACACAAATGTTTTTCTTTGGTAGACATATCTTGTATTTAAAAAAGCCTGCTATATTTTCTTATTTTTTTTTAATTTTTTATAGTTTTTAAGCGTGATTTTTAAAAGGAGTGTTAAAGTAGTTAAACCTTATATTGTTGTCATGTTCATACAAATTTATCTTTTCAGGGGTTTTGCCCTCTTAAATAAGTATATATATATATAAATATATTAATTTAAAATTCATATAAATTTTAGCCCCACTTCATATGGAGTCCCCGCCATTAAAAGGCCCCCACTTAACGGGTTTACTAAGTTGATATAAAAGCATGAAATCTTGATACTCTCTCTTGCGTTCATTGGAAGTCGGTTTCATATCCGACGCCGTGTGTTTACTCTTTTTATATATATATATATATAAATAAATATATAAATATATATAAAAAAAAAATATATTTGTACCTTTAAATAGTAACTGAAACAAGAAAAAAGCATTATTAGTATAAAAAATTTTTTGACAGAATCATTTTCATATCAAAAGTGAATGCATAATCATTAAATAATTTTAATTTAATTTAAAAAAGAAAAATTTCACTTGGGAAAACAAAAAAGACTTTTTTCTATTTAGGACATTTTAAAATAGTTTTTAATTAGTTGTTTTAAAAAAAAAGAAAAAAAATTTTTTCTTTTTTTTTTTTTGAAAAAATAAAAATGGCGAAAATAATTGTAATTTTTGCTATAATTGCTTTTGCTGTTACAACGGGTGAGTGCAATTATTTAATTTAATTTTTATTTAAATTTAATTTAAACAATATATATATATATATATATGTGCAAAAAGTGATTAGAAATTTAGAAATTTTGAAGTTCTTGAGCAATTTTTTTTTTTCAAATCGAGCAATTTTATATCACGTTTTTCTTAATTTCGAAATAATGTTCGAAAATATTTATATGGTGTAATAAAACTTTTCAATTTTTTATGTGATTTTTTTCAATTTTTGTGTTTATTTTTTTGTGTTTAAAATATAATTAAAAGAAAAAAAATTTATTTTCCTTCTAGAAATTTCGAAAATAAAAAATCCAAAATTTCGAATTTCAATTGTTCTTAAAGTTTCTAGAAGAATTTATTTATTTTTTTTTTTTCAAAATTTTGTGAATTTGAATTAAATTTTAAATGAATTAAAAAATTTTAATTTTCAATTATTTAGTTCTTGTTTTCCAGAAATGATTTGAATTTGAATTTTCGGAAATTTCGAATTTTTATTAAAAATTTTTGCTTTTTTTTTAATAAATAAAATTTAATATTAATTTTCATTATTCTAGTATTTAATATAAAAAGACTTAAAAGCCTAAAAGAAAAAAGTAAAAAAAGAAAATCACTTAACATTTTGATGGATAGATTTTTCCGTTGTTACGCCCACCACCCTCTAGAATGGAAATCCGAACTAACGATATCGAATTTATCATCCGAGAAAAGAAATAAAGAGTCTAAAAGTAATTGCACTTTATAAGATGAATTATTTTTTGGGTAACAATAAATGCCTTTGACTAATGAAGATAAATGAAAATGGCCATTTAGATTTTTCGAGTGTCAGGAAAATTTTTCTTTAGGGAAATTTTTTTAAAAACAAATAAATTTTAAAAATATTCATATTCATATTCATATTTGATTTGAAAATTTGAAAATTATTTCAGAAAATTTGATTGGAAATTGTTAAAATTTTTTTTTCATTTTAAATTTTCTTCTTTCGATTTCTAGAATTTCGAAAAAATTTTCCAACCGACATTTTAAACATATTCGTAATAATTTGAATTTGAATTTTTTTTTTAAAACAATCAAGATTTTCTTACAGTTTCTTTGATATAAAAAAGAAAAGAAATGAAAAAAAAACGGTTGCCTGCGAAAGCGACTAAATGAAAATGAAAGTTGTATGATCAAACAACCTGCCGCATATCACACATTCAATTTCTTCGTGTTTTTTTAATCTCTTCTTAAATATTTATTTTTGTATTAAAAATGAAATTTATTAGTAAAAATTCAAAAATATATTCCAAAAATTCGTTTTATATTACACACCTTTGGAAATTGATTAAAATATCTTCTTTTCTTTTTTTTCTTTGGAAAACTGAGAAAAAAATTGATAATGAAAGTTAATACTTCTTTTTAAAATATTCAAGAAAGTGAAAATATTTATTTAGTTGGTTTGACACTTTAGATATGTATATGCTTAAAGCAAGCAGCTCCACGTTCATAAGGCAGCGTATAAACTAGGCCTGGCATGTAGTATGAAGTGATATTAGCATCATTAAGGGAGTAGGGAAAAGGAAGATGTTGGTATGCAAAGAAAGTTAGTAAAAGATACTCCCACACAATAACCCAGCCATAGAAAAACAAAATATAATTTACTACGAAATTCACGGTCATATAAAAGCTAGTTCAAAAAGGAAGCTAATATAGTTATATAAGAGCCTTTTCAGCTTGTAATGGCTAAAGAAAAAGTCCAATTGCTTATAATACAAACCTTCATATTCGGAAAAATGATTTTTCATTTTAGTCTTTTATATAATAAAAAATAAAACAAAAAAGTATCTGAAGAGAATATTAATTTCGAAAAATTTTGTTTTTAAAAAGAAATTCCGTTGTCAACCGAAGAAATCTAAAAATAGCAACCTTTCTTTTGTGATCAACATTTTAAATAATTACCGCATTTAAACATGGTTTTATTTTAAAACCAAGACATTCTTCCTCTTTCACTTCTCTGTCTTTTGTAATGGATAAATCTCAAGGAAAATTTTCTAGAATTGCATTAATACTAAAAATAAATATATCCATCTTGTTTTATTCAAATTTCACACTATATGTGACTTGATTTCAAGATGGAAACTGACAACAAATGATTGACCACATTATATTGTTTGAAGGTTGAAGGTTTTTTGTTTTTTTGTAATAAAAATGCACTTTTTCTTCCAGAAGGTTTTCAATTTATCATCGAATTTACAAAAGAAAATGTCAAAATAAAAGTCACCATTATTCTTTTTTTTTAAATATATCTTTTTGTATTATACATGGCAATGCTGTTCGTTTATAATCCTGTGGCGCAGCCGGATTATGAAATTTCTTTGATTTCGTTATGTTTTTCGTGTGGTTTTTTTTGTTGTTTCTTTCGAAAATACAAAAAACATGTCAATTTTGCAATATAATTTAAATAATTAACATTTTAATAATGTTAAAAATAAAATTTTGGTCTCATTTTGTTTTGAATTCGACTCGATATGCACTTTCATTATTTATTTTTATTTGAATTTTTTTTAGTTATTTAAAAAAAAAAATTAAAATTCTTACGAAAACCGCATTTTTTTTTATTGTTATTATGATGACATTTTTAATTTATTTAAAAATTATAATAAATAATTAAAAATGATGCAAGACGAAGATGTTGTTTTAACCTTTATGTGAAAGAAATACGAATGAATATATATATTTTTTTTATCATGGATTTGGTCAATCTTTCTAGTTTTTTTTTTTTTTTCAAATTGTTGAGATTACATTTAGGTCTTAGAGGGGTCTTCCTGTACTGCGATCTTTAAGATCTATTGTACCCCCTTTTCTTTGGTACAATAGTTCCCATTCTACAGCACCTCCTCCACACCTATTTCTCTTTAAATTGTTTAAAACGATTTCAAAATGAATACGACTTATTATGCAGAATTCTAAATGATAAATGATATGAAAAGAAGAATTAATTTTATTCTCTTTTTTAGGTATTTAAACCCTTTTTCAAAATATAATACAATCCGTCCATAGAGAATTCCCAACTTGTTTATGTGAGTAGGATACATTTCATATTTAAACAAAACTTGCTAGACCATTCTTTTTTAGCAGACTTAGAAGTTTGGAATGAACACGAAGAACGTCTCACTATAAATTAATTAAATATAGTTATATCTTACGAAATCAGTTTTTATGGGATAAAGTAAAATAAAAAACTTGATAAATTGCCAAAATTTATGTTAACAAATTAATCATAAAATAGATTTGTGTTTTATAGTAATATAAAACATAATTTGAACAAATCATCATAAAAAAGTTAGTTAATTTGGGCTTTTTTACGAGCTAATTTTTATTTTTATTATTCAATAAATGATAATGAAAATATTATTAAAACTTTTTTTTTATGAAGTTCTTCATTCATACATTGTTTTGTTTTAAAAACATAGCCAAAAATTAGCTTTAACCTAATCTAAAAGAAGCTTTCGTAAATTTTTTAAAAATAATATTATCTCATTGCATCGAAAATTTTACCGCAGAATCATAAATAAAATCCCAGCCGCACTCTAATCTTAAATTTTAACACATTTACCCAACATAATATGTCGCGTACATTTTATAATTATTCTTATAATAATAATTCTGTAGAAAATTTCAAAATCTTTTAGAAATTATTATGCGGTTAGTCACCATCATCCCAACCACCATGTTTTCTTTGCTTCCCAATATATGCCTTTTAACAATCGTTTTTTCCCTTTAACATAAGGTATTCTATGTTCATCGATTTTTAACAATGGAAAAAAAGAGAAAAGTTTCTTCATACATAATGCATCCGTGGTACTGCATTCCTAATTAATGTACACAGTTATAAGTAATAATAACTATAAAATGTACTTAAAGCCGGTGTATACTCTCAATTGGAAATAGTTTCTTTCTTGTTTTCTTCATTCACTGTTAAGATTGAGGAACACCTTGGCACCTCCATTCGTTTCACTTTTTTGTAATAAATTATGTAAACGTGATATCCAAAGAAGAAGTAATCGAAACTATGTTTCTTCTTATTTTTAGAATTAAATATTCTAAACTTTTATTGTTTTCGAATACATTAATAAGAGTGAAAAACTTCAAGATGGTGATTAAGATACTTGAAAATTAAGGAAGTCTTTTGTTTAATTTTTTACCAATTGCATTTTTAACTAAAACAAATATACAAATAATTGTTGTTTTCGTGTGTCTTGTAATGCAATTCGATTCCCCACATACAATTTGTACATACATGAATTATTAAGTTATGTAAAAACATAAAAAATAGAAGGTGTTTTTTACTTTAAGAAAAATTATATTATGAAGCAATGCAAATGCAACATGATGACATTTAACAAAATGTTGTTAAATGCAAACATGATTTCAAAAATTATTACCATCTCTTTTTTCTTTGATGACCAGTTTTTTTCTTTTTTTCTTAATTTAACGCGATATTCAGGTATGTGGTTAGAAATACCTGATTAAGAAGAAATAATATTCAATTGAAATTTTCAAAAAGCTGTTTGATATTTAAAATAAGAAAGGTTCAAAAAAATAAGCAATCATTAAAAGTCTTTACCCTCAATTTAAAAGTATATAGAAAAGTGATTACTATAGAGAAAAAGAAAATTGATTTGAATTCAATTAATTGAATTTTCATAATTATATTCCAATTTATTTGTACTATTACTATTAAACCTCAAGGACTGCAAGAACGTAAAATAAACTGAAGCTTCCTAGATATGCTGTCTGAAAAATCCTTTGATATTGTGTCCGACTAAAAACATTAGACTAAAAACCCTCTTCGCAAAATTTTAAGTTATCAGTAATTCGGATTCTTAAATTATAAACATATAAAACCTGCATCTTTATCTATATCTACGGTTAGTACCAGTACTTAGTGCTTTTACAAAGTAACCTTTTCCTTCAAAACTCTTGACTACGTATTAACTGATTTGTATGCCCTATGGTAGGTACTACTAGACAGAAATATAAGTACTACTACTACCTACAATGTGAGTTGGCTATTCCTTAATTCGATTTGGTATTGCATGTCAACAAAATTGGCCGAATGAGAGTGAAGTTATAAAGCTAAAACCAGGGTGACCAGAAAGTTGTGTCGTATTTTCTTTTTGGTTTTTCATATTTAATTGGAAAGTTTGTACACCAATTTTATTGAGATTTTTTGCATACGTTAACTACGTAAATAGGCGATATTGCGTTAAATTTCAAGAAAATCGGTGCAAGAATAATGGGGAAAGAAATAGTTGTAGAAGAAAATAAGCCTCTTCATAAAATTCTTTGGATGTACGTTAAAAACTAATATAGTATACCGATTTGAATAATATATAATTGGAATAGATTTACACTATCAGGGCCTAGGCAACCTGCAAATTTGAAAAAGAAGAATGTTATACACAGTAAAAGCCTTGAAATATTACTAATTTTGGTTGTTTATCTGTCCCATTTCTGTCATAGGGCTTCAAAAAATCGGCTATAAAACTATTTTCAGTTAATATATTTTTGTATCAGATTTAAATAGGGCGTAGTGTTAAGTTTAAACTTATATTATTTGCGATTTTCCTCTGGATTTTAAATAAAGAGTGAAGCACCAAACTTGTAACATTAGACATATGAATAGCTTCGGAAGATTCGTAACATTTTGCACAAATTAATGACTAAAATCAAGAACTTCAACAAATTACTAAAAATTCTTAAAATTTTTGTTTTCATATTTTCTTTTTTTTAAATTAAAAATTTATTTTTTTTAACTAAATTTAGCATCAGCCAACCGATACAAAAGACAAACAACAGAAGATCCACCAAAAAAAGAAGAATCATTTGAACAAGAATTATGTAAAGATAAAGATGCCGGTGAATGGTTCCGATTGGTACCTGGTGAAGGTGATAATTGTCGTGATGTTATTCAATGTACATCATCGGTAAGAAATTTCGAAAAATTCCACAATTATTATTAAATAATGAAGAAAATCGTTTTATTAATTTTCTATATTTTCTATTTCCATATATGTATTGATATTGTAGGGTCTTCAAGCGATCCGTTGTCCAGCTGGTTTATATTTTGATATTGAAAAACAAACCTGTGATTGGAAAGATTCTGTTAAAAATTGTAAACTAAAGAATAAGGAAAGAAAAGTCAAACCACTTTTACATACTGATGAGCCACTCTGTCAAGATGGTTTATTAGCTTGCGGTGACGGTAATTGTATCGAACGTGGACTTTTCTGTAATGGTGAAAAAGATTGCGGAGATGGTTCCGATGAAAATACTTGTGGTAAGTACATAATTTTATGAACAAGAAATAAAAAAATATATAATATGGAAAGTTAATTAAATTTAAATTTAAATTCTTTTTTTGGATTACGTGAAAAAATTAATTAAAATTTAATATTCGAAGTTATAGAATTGAATTAGAATAAGATTTCTTATGAAAGTTTCTCTCTTATTTAATTTTTTTTTGGTTTTCGGATGAGCAAATGAAAATTAAGTGAAAGTGATTAACTAGTATTAAAGGAAAACGTTTTTCTTTTGCATATTTTTAATTTTTATGAAAAAAAACCTGAAAAATACGAATCTAATTAAGGTTAAATTGATTTTTGTTTTGAACTTTTTCTCGTCGATAGTATATATAATGGAAAAGCAAAAGTTTAAATATTATAACCATGAAGATTTAAAAAAAAAAAAAAAGTTATATAACTAATTAACGCGAATTTCGAAGTCAATCTAAAAGTTTTCGTTCCATCAAAAAGTATAGAAGAAGTAAAATTTTAACCTATGTAAAAAAAAGCCAAAAAAAATAATAAGTTCAAAACCTTCACATTCAACAAAGTCGTGAATAATTTATAAATTTTAAGCTTTTTGTTTTAAAAAAAAAGGTGAGATTTCCGATTTTTAGTCTAATATGATTTGTTGGGGTTAAAAAATATCCAATTTAGATGTCATCCCGGATCTAAAATTATACATTTCACACATTTTATACAATCTTATTTATTTGAATTTTGTTTTTAAATTCCATTCGATTATCTAATGAAAAATATATTTTAAAACCAAATATAATTATTTATTGTTTTGTTTATTTTGAGGTTAGATTACTGAAATTCGATATTAAATGTTCGTTATTTTTATATAAGTTTGATTTTGAAGAATTTGAAAGAGTTGTTTACAAACAAATCAATTTAGCTTAGTAGGAGTAATTAATGGCGTTTACATGAAGTCGACTTCAATCCAAAAATGTTCCATCTAAACCCAGATCGACTTCGGTCCGACTTGAGTCAATCCGATCACAAAAATTTGTTGTGATCTATTTGAAATTTACATGTAAGCCAACATCGACTTCAAGCCGATTTAAAAATTTAAAATGGCGTATTAGCAGAGGCAAAACCTAACCTAAAAAATAAAAATTAAGTTTGCAAGCGTCTTTAAACTGAATCTGATTTCAACTCGATTTCAAGTCAATCTTTAAATCTGGTGAAACTAAAAAGTCGGTTTGAGTTTCAAGTCGATCTCAAGTCAATTTTAGAGTCGCTATGTAAATGTTATAATTGTGACAAGAAGCCCCTGTGCCAGTGAAACGAATGAAAACTTAAACATAAGCAGATTATGCGAATACTAGACACTGTGGCAAGGTATTTTAAGAGTTTTAAGATCTTAAAAAATGCTTGCCATCAAATTTAATGTAAAAGTTTTTTGAATTTTACAAATACGTCTTTATTTATGTCTTTGCTATGTTATTGTAGATGGTGTTAATTTTTTTTATGTTATCGAGCCACAAAATCTTATCCCACGACTCCATTGGACTTATTTCAAGACATATTTTCAGTCGGACTTACAAAAAACTCCAAATTTTAGAGTCCGACTGAAAATATATCTTAAAATAAGTCCAATTAAGTCGTGTGGTTAATTTTATTGAAAATTGTTTATCTCAACTGTATTTTATTATAAATATTGTTAGTCCATGCCATTTACGACTCATATTATTCACAAAGTTCAAATTCGGACCAGATTGATTTCACATTCTTTTTTGTTTGTCGTCTGTGATTTGTTTATTTAGTTTATAAATATCAATTTCCTTTTGGCATTCAAATACATACCATATAAAACGTAAGTCAATTATAATTTTTATTATTTTAAATCCCAATATCTTTGTTTAAATAAATTCAACTTATATAGTTGGTTTCATGGAATGTTGTTATTGCGTAATTTCTTAGTACAAGAAAAAGCCATTAACCATCAAAACATTTTCTTGGAAATACAAACAAAAAAACATTGTCGTTTAATAATTTCTTCACGTTTAAAATGGTAAGACATACCAATCAAGTTAATTTCATATAGTAAGTAATTTCTGGAACAACAAAAAAAGAAAACCTGCACATAATATTGCAAAGGTAAAAGTGCAATTATATTTTTAATAAACATTTTCTTTCATCCAAACTTACTACAAACAAAACAATATTACACAATATCATAACATTTCTCTTATAATTTATTTTAAGATTTGAATCTTGACCTTTACTTAATAGTTAATGTAAATACAATTTAATTATATTTATTTATTTAAAAAAATAAAGTTCCTTTCTTATAAAAGCAAAAAAAAAAAAAGTTACATAAATATTGTTTTTCGGTTGCAAAAAAAGAAAAGAAAGAAAATCATCCTTTTCTCAACCATTTTCTTTCTATATAAATACAATATTTTTATTTATCTAAATTTGAGGGAAAACTCTTAACAATTTTCTTCTTTTAAAAAGCAAAAAAAAAAAACGAAAGGAAAATTTTTGAAAACAATTTTTCATACACCTTAAGGCAATCAAGTCACAAGAAAATTACAAGAAAACCTTCTGAAACAATAAACATTTCTTTCTTTTAGAGTAGAGATACCTTTTTATTTTTCTTGTTTATATAACATAATCAATTCGAAAAAGTAGAAATTTTTTTAAAGTTTTTATGAACTTAAATAATACATTGACTATCGAATTGAGTTTAAGTTAAAATTCATCAAATTATATAAGCTTAGATATAGGTACTTAGATCTAAAAATGAATACAATATCTGACCCTGATCCTTTTTTATTTAACAATCCATCTTATTTCTGTAGCAGTTCACAACTAATCCTGATACATTAGTTGAGTTGAGTTAAGTTAAATCTACTTAAACTCAATATCTTACCATATAAGGTTTTCAACTGAGTAATAAAATACAACTTCAGTGATTCTAGACTCTGAAGTTTCATTCTATTATATCTATTTTATTATCAATTCTTCATAATCAAAACAAGACATTATAGTTGAATGAATCATTACTAGCGTAGATAGGAATTAAACCACAGGCTTAAGGAACATAATATTAATGTTTATACCACTATATAGATCCTAGAATATTAGGTCTGTTTTATTTGCCATTTGCTCTGGGGTAGAGCAAATTTTTACATTGAAAACAAAAACAACAAAAGAACAAATCTTACACTACTTTCAGACCAGGAGTAACTATCACACCCGAAATTAGTTCAGTGTTTTCCCATAAAAAGTGTATTAGCTAAACGTTTCTCATTTCATTACAATATGGTTGCTTAAGCAGCGCTACAAACATTTTAATTAAAACTTTCTCCTATTCCTGCTCGTTTTATTTGCCTTTTACCCTGCTCCAGGGTAGGGTATGGCAAATAAATCAGACCTATTGTACCCAAAATGTAAACAATTCGTATGTATCAAATCAACTTGACTCAGCAAATTGATTGCCAATTTTGTATGAGTTGGATGAAAATTAAGATGCAGTCCACAGAACCATAAAGAAATTTTCCAACTTTAACTTGACTCAGTTCAACTCAAAGCACTTTAATTGAATTTAATGCACAAAAGCTTTTCATTTTCATTATAAAGGTGTAAAATTTGAAATAGAATCAATAATAAATTCAATAATATTGAATTCTTTGAATCACAAATTTTAACGAAAGGAAATTGTTTTTCTTTTATATAAAAATCAAAAGAAAATTTCGCTCCAAAAAAAAGAGACGAAAAGTTGAACTTAATTATTTCAATCACGTTCAAAAAATTTCGATTACTTCCTTCTAGAAAATTTTTATTGTTTTTTTTTTGTTTATGCGAAAATTTAAGGAAATTTAAGAAAATTTAAAGTGTTTTTAAATATTACAACAATCATATGTGTTCCATGGCAGTCTTTATTTATGTATCCTATCGAAATATTATTATCGTATATAAATTTTGATCCTTTTTTTTTGAAAACTTTCGAAAAGATAAATTTAACCCAGAAATTCCGGAATTCTGTTTAAGAATCCATCAATCATTTTAATCAAATCATCATCGTTCGTACACAGGAAATAAAAAAGGGAAAATGAAATAAAGTTTTGTATTGGGAATTTCCAATTTTTGGATAATATTTCAAGATACCCTTTCTAGTATAAATTTATTGATTCCAGTAAATAAGAAGAAGATAAAGTTTTATTTCATCAGGTTTTACTTTTAATCAAAATTGGATAGAAATATTCCCAAGAAATGCATTTGATGCAACCATCACACTCTGGATTACGTGATGATGGATGTCGTAATCGAACAAACTAAAATTCATGTTCAATGATAATTGATAACGAATTAAATCTAATTTTGTAATGAAGTGATGATTATAAAATAATGATTGATGAACTATGTTCATGTTTTTTTTTGGATTTTTTTATTGATCTTGTACTACCTTTTTCCTCTGGATTTTTGTATACTCAAAGTTATTTGTGATATTAACTTGTCTCTCCAATTATTCATTGAAAGATTTTTGATTAATGTTAATATAACTTGAATTGGATAATAATCAATTAATTATGTAATTTAGTTTAGATGTTGTACATTGACTGATTATGGAGACACACACAAAAAGGTTACTGGTTTACTTTTAAAAGATTAAACTTAGCTTACGTAAAATTAAAGCCTTTTTTTTATATACAAATTTACGAACAAAAACGTTGATAGATTAAATCCAATTATATTGATTAAAATTTGGGGATTAAATAATCAAAAACTTCTTCTATTCGATTAATTTTGTTAATAAAATAGGGATTTCTGTTAATTATAATCCTTTAAAATGTATTTTAAAAATTGATGTATTATTAAACTCATTTTAAAATATAATTAAAGTCCTTAAAGAGGTTCAAATGAAATATTTGTCTCTGTGTCAACCTGGATATCAAAATATTGAAAAGAAATTATGCCTAATATGATAATACCGCGAATATCGTCTTTATCAAAACTTCTTTTTCAAGGATTCAATGAAAAAAATATGTTTTTGTTATTAAATGTTCAAAACTTAATACTCCAGCATCTATTATTTTAATTACTTTAAGAATTGGGTACGCTAGTTATCAAAAGAACTGTTTTTAATATTCGTATGTACAATTGCTGATATCCATTGGAACACACCCTAATAATTCGGTAGTACAAATTTATAACATGTCTCCTCAAAGAGGAAAACGTGATACGAATCTGATATAGAATATTTGTAACCAGGCAACTCCATTAGACCTTTTTGAAACCTTATTTTCACTCGGACTGAAAAAAAGTCTTGTGGAGACTCTAAAAAGTGGACTTTTTTTCAATCCGACTGAAAATAAGTCTTGAAATAACTCCAATGGAGTTGTGGGGTAAAGAAGTCTAACTTTGTAAGGATTTTCGTGTTTACTATTTTGAACTATTTTAGACTACGCAGGCAATAGCACTTAAATGGTTGTTTTTGGTTGAGTTGATATTGTAGAATCGATAACTGTCTACTAAATTCCAATTCGTTTTCAATTTCATCACTCTTTTTCCATGAAAATATATTTGAATTTCTTTAAGAAAAAAAAATATCTCGAATCAATTGCATCGTAATTTCGAATATCTTTTGAATAAATTATAAAAATTTCTAGGTGTGCCCAATTAAAACCACAGAATTCTTAAATAATTCGAAAAAGATTGTAAAACTCTTGTATTGTTACATTTTGTAATTGTTATTTATTTTCACGAATAATATTGAAAATTAATCGTCGTAAAAGAGATATCAGTCTTTTAGTACATAAAAAAAGTTTATATAGTGTAGGACGACGCATAATGAATTTGTATCACAAAAGTATGAAAGGAAAAGTCTCTAAAAAAAACATAAAAATATGTTAAACTAGTTTTTGCATGGAAATTTTTTGTTTAATTTCAAAAAAAGAAAAACACCAAAACCTTTAAAAAATGTTGCATGAAACGCATAAGAAATTTTAATAATAAAAATCCCAACAGCCATGCATTTAACGATGAAGTATATTTGATTTGAAGAAAAAGTTGATATTCAAGTCTTTTCAATTTATATTTTATATATTTTCAAAAAAAAGATTGTTGTAAGTAGAATTATGTTGGAAAAGAAAGACACCTTTTTTTTTATTAGTATAAAATGTCGGTTTCCTGCGTCTTAAAACGGGATGAAATTTTGAGATGCATATATTCTTTCTGCAACACCATATTTATTTAACGTAATGAAAGCCTACATCCGGTTGAAAATCATAAAAATGACAGTTGTTTTTTTTTTTCTTCGTCTTTCCTTTAATTAAATACTATAAAAAAAAATGCTATAAAATTTTTTGTATTTCCTGTCATTTTTTCCCATGTCAATTTTATATCGATACCTTGCCAAACTTATTTGATATTATTTTTAATAATAAAACTTACCTTTTAAAATAAATAGCGGAAATGAGTGACAAGTTTTGATTCAACAAATTAATTTTATATAGTTTTTTTTCTTTTATGAAAAACCAAAACAAAAAAACATTTGCATATTCTCTTAAATTTCATGTTAAATACAAAAATTTCCTTTTATGGCACAAAACAATTTTCTTTCAAAGAAAAACAAACAAATTTCTATGCTAACGAACTCGATCAAAAAAAAAAAAAAAACCAATCAATTGATATTTATTTAATTCAATTATATCGTTCAGACATAATATTTTTAAATCGAATAAAAACTAGCATAAAAATATTTCCAACATGCAAAAAAAAAAATGGTATGTTGCTGCAATATGAACAGGTTCTTAATTTGGCCAAAAAAAAAAAAAAAAAATAGTGGCTTACTATAAAAAAAAAAGTCAACTATTTATGTCGTATTTTTAATAAAGTCGAGACACAAAAATATACAACTTATTATTAAATGTTGGGCAAGGCCGTTCAATGTTGTTATAAATTATGGTATTTTTTGGGTCAATATGAAAATATTTTATTTATTTTCCTTTGAAATAAAAAAAATAAAAAAATTATGAATTTTAAATTAAGTTGTCCAAAAAAAAAAACTAAATTTTTAAATTTTAGAGGCGACATAAACGAAAAAAAAAAATTCATTTGAAAATTTTCAGTAGGAAATCCATAAAAACGGAAAATCATTAATCGTTACCAGATCAAAATGATTATATTTGTTGTTGAATTTATTACATTTGTAAAAGGAAAAAAAATTTAATTTTTTAAATTAGTTAAAAAATTTCCTTCATTTAGTAAAAAATGTTTTCCTTTCTCTTCGATTTATTAAAATTTATATTTATATTGGATTTAATCAAATAATATTTTTTAGCAAATAGTATAAATCATAAATTATTAAAAATAATTTCGACGACTAGAAAATATTTAAACTTTCACTTTTAAAAGAGTTTTTTTTTTTATATATATATATAAATTTATGTAAGATGGTGATGTTATTGATGATGACCTGAAAACATCATTAATTCTTCTGCTATTAAACATTTTATGATATTTAAAGTTTAAAACAACTTTTATTATCATTATTTCTAAGCGAATTATGGTAAAGTATGTCCCAGTAAGAGTTATGGGCTTTAATAGTGCACTAATTTTTACATTTGTCATTGTTGCTATTTGTAACATTATTAATTCAAATCGTGCATTTTTATTTCATTCGTTATCAAATTGTCCGTCGAATAAAATATGGAACGTAACTGTGGGACCCAGAATACCCGAAGTATTCATATATTTTTATGCTCCCAAATTTTTGGATTTCCTGTTCTAATTGGGACAATTTGTTGATTATTAAACTTCTGAGCCTTTTATATCAAATAGAAATCTAGATTCGACTCTTCAAATAATTTATCAGATTTTTTCCAAATGATGTTTTATGTCCAAGCAGCATATTTGACGCTCATACACTACTACTTTACGACTTTATACTATGATATAAATCGTTGCCAAGCCTTCTATACATCAAATGTCCTGCTTGAGTACCTAAAATGACTTATCAATGAAAAGTGGGTTAAGACCCACAAAAACTTGTCAAATCTTCAGAAAACATCTAATACCATTTCTTCATGCTTCTGCGATCGTCCTGTTGTACTGAAATCTAGAAGGTCTAGATTCGAAATTGAGGCATCAACAAAACCACTATCAATTCCTTTTTTTTTATTTTGCCTAATAATTATTTTGTAAACTACTTTTAACTAACCAATATAATGATAATTGGATTTTAAATCATACAAACGTCTTCAATTCCAAAAGTACACTGAGTTACGTATGCCTTATAGTTTCCTGTAAAACAAGAGAAATTCCCGAGAATTTTTTTTCCTGGCCAGATACTTCAATGGTGATTAAATCATGTTGCATAATAATAAGGCATTAACAAAAAATTAGAAAGACATAATAAAACTTTCAATTTATTCTAATTTACTTCAATTTATTAGTAATTGATTGAGCTACATTTTACAATTACCCAAACTCAATACTAACTAGCAATGTTATTTATAAACTCGATCGATTATAATTCAATAATATTTAAATTAAACTAAATTAAATAATGATCAAATTACAAATTATGTTCTTATCATATTCGCGTAGACAAAAAATTCAATTACATAAAAACTTTTGTATCACGGAAATTACTTAAGACACTTGTTTTTATGAATATTTATTTATATTTAGTTAATTTTTTTTTTCGTTTCCAATAATATTTATGTATTATACAACTGACTCTTGTGATAAGACTTTTTTCTTTTTACTTTTCGACATTTTAACGCGCTTCCAAATACATTCACTTTATTAGAAATGAAAAATTTTGTTGTAATATTTTTCGTATTTTAAATAAAAATCCATTTGAAATAAAGATAATTAGAATTTATACTTTTTAGTACACACAGAAAACAAAAAAATGGAAAAAAATTAATTTATGATCATATAAAATGGCATAACATTAAATTTAATAAAAAAGATTCCTAAGAAAAATGCCAAGGCCTTAATTTTTAACGCCAGATCTTATAAGAGTATAGGAGCTGGTTGTTTTTTTTTTTTTTCTGCTTCTTGCGCGATCAGAAAACGAAAATTATTAAATATATACAAAGTGAAAGTTCAGGTGATAATTCCAAGTTAAGTAAGTAATAAAATGAAGCCGTAAAAGTGTTTACATATATATAAACATTGATTACATCATTTAGAAGCAAAAGCAAAAAAAAAAAGATCGTATATGATCAAGCTTGTTGATCGTGTGTAGTTTTATTAAATAAATAAAAAAAAAATCTCTCTTTCATGAATTTTATATCAATATTATAAACTATTATTTACCGATCATCAACTGATCGTACTCGTAATATATATAACCCCAATTAAATGATCATCATAATACGAATCAAGCTTTAATAAAAACTTAAGATCAATCACCTTTTCTGTACTACAAGTATATTCAATAATTAAAGATTAAAGATTAATAATCTCGAGATTGCTGGCGAGATCACTATGAAATGTGTGTCTGGTGATCGAATTCTAAGAACTTGAATTGAAGCGTTAATGATGGAATTTGGATAGTATATTAGTTAGCGATCGGTGCAAAGATTTTAACACAAATGATAGTAGCGCCTGGTAACTGTCTGACATTGGACTCCATATCTAACGAATACGTTTATTGGAAAGTTTTCCTTTCGATAGGTATTATCAAGAATTTTTACAATCATGTCTACTTACCTTTAGTTTATAAAATAATTTTAATCAAATAAAAATATTATTATTGTATGAATATGATTTGAATTTGATTATATACAAATTAGTTGTCTTCGCCTTTCAGTCACGTTTTACGCGATACAAAACCGGAAAAGGCGTTTAACAATGAGGAAGTTTTCTAAAAGAAAAAGTACCGATCGAATTCAATTAGCAAAATGGTTTTAGATAAATAAAACAAACAGTTATCATGAATTGTCATCGCGATCTTTAGTTTAGTTAACTATAGAAATGTTTGTTTGCTTTTTTTTGCCATGATCACTTAAAGACGTTAATATTTCATAAAAATCGTGATCATTTTAGTATTGTTGTAAATAGAGGAAGTATTTTCTTTTTTATATTTTCAAAAGAAGTAAAAATTTCCAACCAAAATATGATCGTGCAACGTGATTTGAATTTAAATGATCATTCAAAAATATTTAAAACACTAATATGAGTACTTATTCTTGAACTTGTACAAGAAGATCCATTTTATGATAATGACAATGAAATTAATTTTCCAATTTTGATAAAAATAATTGTATATAAGCGGAAAAATATTGAAAAAAACAAAATTTTCTCTTATAGACATTGACAACGATCCAAATAGTGCACCACAATGTGATCCAGCTGTTTGTGTTTTACCTGATTGTTTCTGTTCCGATGATGGTACAACAATTCCCGGTGATTTACCATCAAAAGATGTACCAATGATGGTCACAATAACATTTGATGATGCTATCAATAATAATAATATTGAATTATATAAAGAAATTTTTAAAAATCGTAAAAATCCAAATGGTTGTGATATTAAAGCGACATTCTTTGTTTCACATAAATATACAAATTATTCAGCCGTACAAGAGACAGCACGTAAAGGACATGAAATTGCTGTACACTCAATCACGTAAGTAATTATAATTTTAAAAAAAAGATACGGTTAAAATAATTCCACAAATGCCTTGTTTAATCCTTTCAATAGAAAATCGTAAGAACAATAAAATAATAATTTTAAATATTGCCTGAGCAATTTATATAAAATTAAGTAGAAGTTAAAATATATATATTTTCAAGTAAATCGATAAGATTTTGAGAATATCATATATGTTCTTGCACGGTGGTAGATTAACACCAAAAATGACTCTTAAATCCGTTTGCCAGACGGGTTTTGATAAGAGCAAGAAGTGCCTCTATTAAGGCAGATGACTAATAAAGCTTCTCAATAAAGCTGGAAGAATTAATTAAAAAAGTTTCAAAAATTTTTCCAAATTTATAAACATTTTTTTTTTTTTCTTTATTAAAACTTTAGACACAACGATGAAGAACGTTTCTGGTCAAATGCTACTGTTGATGATTGGGCTAAAGAAATGGCTGGCATGAGAATAATTATTGAAAAATATGCAAATATTTCTGATAATTCTGTTGTCGGTGTACGTGCACCATATTTACGTGTCGGTGGAAATAATCAATTTACAATGATGGAAGAACAAGCCTTCTTATATGATTCAACAATAACAGCACCATTATCAAATCCACCACTATGGCCATATACAATGTATTTCCGTATGCCACATCGTTGTCATGGTAATTTACAAAATTGTCCAACAAGATCACATGCTGTCTGGGAGATGGTTATGAATGAATTAGATCGTCGTGAGGATCCAACAAATGATGAATATTTACCTGGTTGTGCTATGGTCGATTCATGTTCGAACATTTTATCTGGTGATCAATTTTATAATTTCTTAAATCATAATTTCGATCGTCATTATGAACAAAATCGTGCACCATTAGGACTTTATTTCCATGCAGCATGGTTAAAAAATAATCCTGAATTTTTAGACGCCTTCTTATATTGGGTCGATGAAATCTTAGCTAATCATAATGATGTTTATTTCGTTACAATGACACAAGTTATACAATGGATACAAAATCCAAGAACGGTTACTGAAGTTAAAAATTTCGAACCATGGAGGGAGAAGTGTACCGTTGAAGGTAAACCAGCATGTTGGGTACCAAATAGCTGTAAATTAACATCAAAGGAAGTTCCCGGTGAAACAATCAATTTACAAACATGTGTCAGATGTCCAAATAATTATCCATGGGTCAATGATCCAACCGGTGACGGTTTCTTCTAAGTCAAAAAAACAAAAAAACAAAAAAAAACAAACACATATAAAATATACATTCAAAAAAAAACAAAAACACACACACAAAAATAAAAATAATAAGCAAAAAAATTTAAAACAATAATTTTTATTTTATTTTATTTTTTTTTTGGAAAATACAATATTTTTTCTTTTTTCTTTAAATTAAGTTTTCTGTTAAAAATTTACTAAAATTTTGTAAATTTAGAAAAAAGAAAATAATAACAAAAAAATCTGTTTTTTTTATATGTAATTTTTTTTTTATATTTTACATTTTAATTATTATTTTTATTTTAAATTTTTGTTTTATTTTTTTTATTTTCCTTAATTTAAAAAAAAACCAAAATTTTCACTTTTTGTATCCTCCTTGTTTTTTTTTTTAGAACAAAAATTCTTAATTATTTTTTCTTTTTAATTTGTTTTTTATTTTCTAATTATTTTTTATTTTTATTTTTAAACGTTAAATAATTAATTACTTTTTTTTTTCGTTTTAAATAAAAGATCTTTTATAAATTACAAAAAAAAAACAAACGAAAATTTGAATTCCCTTTTTTTATTTGATTTTTTTTTTTAATTTCGAATTTTTGAAATTAAATTCTTTTTTTTTTTTTGTATTTTAAAAGTAATAAGATTTATATTTTAGTACTTCTTGCCGACATGTTGTTCTAAAAAAAAAAATTAAAACACTTCAATTTCTTTCCTTTTAAATGAAAACAAAAGGAAACGTTTTTCGAAAATATACAACAGTTTTCGATATAACTTTTCTTTCTTGTTTGTTTATTGTATCTCCAAAAAAGCGTCCTCGTCCCCTATTTCCTTTCCAAAACAACCAAAACACCACCACCCCAAAAAAAATCCACAAAATATTAAACATATACACACACACACAAAAACACAAACTTTTTTTATTCAACAAAAAAAGCGTGTAATTTTTTTTATATATAAATTTATATATTATATAATTTTTTTTTTTTTTGATTTTTTTTATAAATATAAAAATATTAAATATCTGCGGAAAAAAAGTCGCGCTGTGTTAATTTAAAAAAAAAAAAAAAAGAAAAACAAACATAAAATATTATAAAATGAAAAAAATTAAATAAAGAAGTTAAAAAAAAATGTTTTTAAAAATTTTATTTTATTTCATTAGAAGTTAATTTGAATTTCGAAATAAATGTTGGATGTCCATTTTGTTTTCGAAAATCGTTGAAATCTTAATCTGGCAGTTTTCATTCTGGTTTTTTTTTTTTTGTTTTCAGATAAATTCTTAAAAACTAATTAATTAAATTCATTGAAAATGAAAATTTCATATAATTTTCATGAGGAAAATTACAATAAAAACTAATTTTATCATTGAAAAGTGACTGATAACATGTCATTACACAAAAAAAAAAAATGGCGAAACGATTAATTTTGTCATCTGAGATTTGTTCGAAATAATTCGTAAAAATTTTTTTTTTTTTTTTCATTTTTGGATTTGCAATTATGAAATGAAAGGTATTTTGTATTATTAATAAATAATATTATTATTATTAAATTGGAGATTTGAACGACCTCGAAAGGAAATTAAGTATAGAAATATAATTGTTATTGGTTTTTCCAAAATTTTAATTCCTCTAAAAACGATGAATTTAAGAAGATTATATAAAATTAAATTTTTGAAAATATTTAATCTAGAAAATTCCAATCTATTTTTAAATAAAAAATCGAAAAGCAAAAACAAGTACAACATTCCGATTCAAGTAAACAAAAATTTTTTTAAAATAAATAATAATTTTTCTTGTCGTTTTACTTTTGGAGACAGTGAAAATGCCAAGACATCGTAATGAATCCCAAGGCAAACTTGTTATCCGATGGTGAATTAAAATTATTGGTGTTAAGCTTGAGTATTTAATTGAATTGAGTTTGCGTATACAACCGTATTTATGTAACATGTGCAATGAATAATAATAAGAAAAAACCGTGATTAACGTTTTTAGCTTCCTGCTTGCATATTCAGAATTGGTTAATCTGGAAATCTTAAAATACTTCTTACTTGGTTGAATGAAGGAAGCAGTGGGTTATGAAGAAAAAAAATATATATATATTGGCATTATGATCATCTGAAAAACGGTGAAGGCTGAGGTGCTCTCAATTTATGATTTCTGTTTAAAATATATATAATATAATAATTCCTAAGAAAGCAATTAATATTGTGTGTAATTTCTTCGTATTTTTACGAAGGGAATAGTGTCATGGCACTCTTTATGAGGTGCGGTTAATAAGTTGTAATTTCAATATGAATAGAAAATTTATATAGAAAAATTCATTTGAATTTATTGGATATTTGTACTAAAATGATTGTTAATCAACCTTCAACCCTTTTTCGAAGACTTAAATAAAGGGTATACGAAGGTTATTCAGAAACAAGATACAAAACCATATAATTTCTACAATAACAAAAAAAAAAATGATTACATTTCCTTCCTGGTTTAAAATAAACGAAATGGATTCGATTTTTTAGTGTTCTAAATTTTGTACTAAAAATTAATTAAGTCTATTTTAATTTGACTAAAATTTCAATATTTCCATAAATGTATAAAATTTCAGGAATTGAAATGAAAACGTTTAACAAAATTCGTAAAGCTAAAAAAAAATAATAATAAAAACACCTAAATTGATTTCCTTAATTATAAAAAAAATATTTTATTGGCCTAAAATATAAAAAAGAAAATGTTTTTTTTTCTTTTTGATATAATAAAGATAAGAATATTCAGTCATAAAATTTGATCTTTAAAAGATATCAATTTTGATAATGTAATAATGTTGCGTTGTGACCCTGGATTTTTTAACATTTTTTTTTTGTTTTAGCAAAAATGCTTAAAACATTTTATAGTGGCATAATCAAATTTAAACCACCAAAAAAAGAGAGAAGATTTTTTATGAAGTTATGCCATCAATCTAAACTGGGTCAAATCTGCAATAAATGATATGAATTTTTTTACTTCCTAACTTATTTAACAAAGCTTTTCAAAACATGGCTAAATTTGTATGTCCTATGGTAGGTACTACCAGAGGGTATATTAGTTTTGTCACTAAGTGTGTAACACATCGAAATAATCGTTGTAGAAAGGTTTTAAGTGTATGGTTGTGTCAGGAATCAAAAGTTATATCGATTTATGCATGTCCGTCCGTTCATCCGTATACAAGATAACTCAAAAACGCATTGTCTGATTTTGATGAAATTTACAATGTGAGTTCCCTATTCCTTAACTTGGTTTGGTATTGCATTTGAGCAAAATCGCTCTAAGGGGAACAAAGTTATAATGGAAAAACCAGGGTGACCAGAAAGTTTTGTCGTTTTTTTGTTTATGGTTTTTCGGATTTAATTGGAAAATTTGTGAATCAATTTTGTTGAAATTAATTATATAGGTTAACTACATAAATAAACGATACCATGTTAAATTTCAATCAAATCAGTCCAAGGATAAAGGAGAAAGAAATAATCTTGGGAGAAAATAACCCTTTTTATAAAGTTTTTTTTGATGTACTTTAAAAACTAATACACCGATTTGAATAGAATTTACAGATTAGACTTATGCTATCTAAGTTACCTGCAAATTGCAAGAAGTTTTGAGAAGAAGGAACAAAGTTATAAAGAAAAAACCATGAAATAATGTTAGTTTGGACAGTTTTTCTGCCCCATTTCTACCATAGGGCATCAAAAAATCGGCTATAGGCCGATTTTAAGTTACTACATGTTTTAGTACAAATTTAGTATTAGAAAGAATTATTTTCGACGTTTTTATACGGTTTTTAAAATATATTATTGAAAAGAAAGTAAAATTTAAATCATAAATCATTAATTTGATTATTAATCATATTTCTTGTTTTGTTTATTAAATAATGAATGAAATTATTTAACACCCAAAAAATTCAAAAAAAAAGAAAATAAATACTAAATAATTAATTTAATAATCAAATTTGTACATTTTGAAGGTGTGTACTTGAATAATTTATATTTTTAATGTTTTATTATTTGTTAAATTTAATATTAAAGATGACTTAAAAAGGTGAAAATGACTCAACTTTAGACGAAAATTAACATCAAACTTTTTTTTGTTATCGAGGGAGTTTAAAATTATGTCATAAAATACAAAAAACAATTAATATTGAATCTATTTAAAAGTTTTCTGCACTCAAAATTTGAAGATACTTTTTATTTGAATTTTTAAATTTACCGCCTTTTCGTATTGCATCAGAATTTAAGATTTTATTTAAAATTGTTAAGAAATTATTATATTTCGCATATAAAATTTTTATTATGTAATAATTTTTGTTGAAATTAACGTTTATTAAAAATATTTTAACAATAAGGAAAATTCTTATTAAACGAATGAATAATGTTTTATATTTCCTGTTCAAATTTAAGGACTGAGATTTTGTACTAGGGATTTTCAATTTTAACAAAAGTTTAAATAAACATACGAGATGATTTTCCGACAAAAATTTTCCACAAATTATAAAACCTTTCTCCACTCTCTATATACAATGAGTGTGGTAAAATAAATAATTCCCAAATATGCTTTATAGCGTACATAGTCAATTTATTAGGTCCTTTTTGTATGTTCACCAGGACATGGCAATAATTCTACCTACACGGTTAAAACTGGGACGTTTCCACCTTCTGGTTCGTTATTATTTGGGTAGTTAATGATTTTCAAATACACAAGAAATGGTCCTCGAAGTTAATGATTTTAGATCACTAAGGGTAAGTTCGCGCTGGCATAACTTGAAAGTCATTCAAATTGACGTATTTCTTTAACTTAACTTTCTTTAACAGCATAGTTAAATTATTAAAACAATGCTCTATAAATAAGAAATTAAGCTAACAGAAAAAAAAGTTTCCAGGACCCTGACACGCTGAAAATTCAATGTTCCTGAAAAAAAGCATGTCACAGAATAAACCGTTTTAGAAGGAAGGAAAGCATTCACTCATCTCTATAATAAACTTAACTTAATTGTCCATCTTATTATACGTATAATCAAATATTTAGACAAAAGCTGGACTCCAGAATACCATTCTCAGGTATTGTCTTTGCATAACAAACAACATTGGTAAACACATTTCTTATAAAAATGTACGAATTCATTTTGAATTTATTTTTCTATAAAATTTAAGCTGTTTTAAATTTTTACCTTGGTTTTCTGTGTTCTAAATTGTACTAAAAGGTGTTAAATTCAAGAAAAACTTAATTTTTTCTTTATGAATTTTATATATTAAATCCTAAAGCTCATATCTGATGAAAAAAAATCCATTTCACTGTCTTATATTAAAAATATTTTCACTGCATTTTCATCTTTCATATAACTAGATTCATCTAAAAACTTTAATCTTGATTCAAATAAAAAAATACATAAAAAAGAATACGCTATAAGATATTTATTCTTCATCATATAACATAATGAATTTCATAGCATATTATAATCATGTTTAATAACCTTTTCTCATATATTTAGTTATGAAAAAGAAAAAAACTATATAATTCCATAAGAATATAATACCAGAAATCGATGTACATCAGTTTCATGGATCTCTTAGATCTCAATTGAATATCTTCAAGACTTTAATCTTATATATATGAATAAAAGAAATGTTAGTTTAAATATTTGCAATATAAGAAATAAGTACACGAATATTATTTGGTTTTTCTTATTTTTAAGTGTGCGGTAAAGAAGAGAAAAAAATATCATTATAAAGGTCATAAACTTATGTAAATGGGTTCGTCTTCGAATTTTAATAGCAGGTATTATTGCTTGTTGTTAAATGTTATTCAATGATATTTGATTGCAACCAATGAAAAAGTCAAGTAAATAATCAAACAGGTAAATACAATGCAGAAGCAATTTTAAAAAAAAAAAAAATGAAGTATATAAAAATAGAGTTTATACAGAGAAAGGGATGCACCTTAAAAAAGAGTTCACTGCTATCAATAAAGACGTGAGTTTCATACTTAATTGCATGTTTATAGTGTAATAATACATGGTAAACAATACCTTTATGAGTAGGTATATATAAATTTTTATTCCATTATAAATAGAGGAAAAAAAATGCTAAGAAATATTCGAGAAATGATGAATCAAATATGGTTGGTGTGTCATTTTTTGCCCGTAGGCCTGATATTAAACAACATTCTGTATTATACAAATGTGGGTTTTTTTTCTTTCCTGTTAAATCGGAGATTAAATTAAATCATATCCTGATTTGACGTTTATTAGATAATGGATAAAGTTATTATATTTCTTTTTCTTTTTTTTTGGTTTGTTTTGGTATTCGGATTTAAAGAAAGAATCCGGTTTTTTGGTGGAATTTTAAAAATTTTATATTTTTAAAATATTTAGTATGAAAAATATCATATAACATCTTTTTTTCTATTAAAATAGGAGCAAAACGTAAATGTACTAAAAAATTACTCAGTACTAAAATGTATTAAAATGGTTACAATATGGAACATTTAAAGTTTTTATGTAAATATATTAAATAGAAAATTTATTTTACATTTTTAGTACCATTTTCCATTAAAATAGGAGCAAAACGTAAGTGTACTAAAAAATTACTCAGTACTAAAATGTATTAAAATGGCTACAATATAGAAGATTTAAAGTTTTTATCTAAATATATTAAATAGAAAATTTATTTTGCATTTTTAGTACCTACTTTTTTAGTACAGAACAAATTAATCAGTCTTGAGATATTCAATATGAATTTACTAATATTAAATTCTAGTTTGAAACATAAATATGTGTACTAAAATGTGTTTTAAGTCACAATGTGTACTAAACAATTGTTAAACAAAGGATTCACGAGCCGTAATACATTTTGTAAAGAAATCCGGTAATTTATTTTACTTTAGTATTTATTTAGTACATGAAAACAAAATAAATTGTTATATATTATTCCAAGAAATATATATTTCACTTCATTAAAAGTTGAAACAATATTTTAAAGTTAATTTTATACAAAACTGAAGTTAGTAAACTAATTTTATAAAATGTGTACTAAAAATATTACCAAAATACTGAATAAACAAAGGAACTATTGTACTAAAATTTTAAAACTTTGTCAATTTAAAAGTTTTTCATAAATTGAACAATGAAACTTTTTAACAAGTTTCGATATCCAAAAAACCCAAATTGCAATTTATATTAATTAATATGTTTTGAATTTATTTTTTGAGATGAAAAAATACTAAAGTTTATAATTTTAACCATTGACAAAGTGAGAAACAACTATTTCGAATTTATTTTAAAGTATTTTAACATTTTATAAACTCTCAAAGTCAAAGTTCTAAGAATTTTTAGCGTTTTTTTTTGTTTATTTTGTATAACATATTAAGTCGATTCTTGGAAATTTCATTGGTAATATGTTAAACTGGTTTTTTTTTTTATATTATTTTAGAATGTTATTGCATGTAATATATCCTATGCAGTCTTTAAGCAAATTCCCAATGAGTATAAATAAGCATTTTGTTATTGTTTTTTCTTAAAATCCAGTGTTTTTCAAAACGCCTAAAGCGTTAATCGAACTATCTAAATGTATATTAGTAACATTCATGTAAATGGCTATTATAATACTATATTACAGATGCACTCTTGGTAAAAACTGATAATTGAACATAAAGATCATGCAGAAGACGCTTGAAATAATCAAATATTCGAGAACTTTCTGTGCAACTTTCTGGTATAATCTGCATGAAATAAAATTAACCTTGTCCATAACATTAAAACGGTTTATCACATTTCAAAAGAAATAATAAATATCATCAGTATCTCATTGCAGAAACTTTTATCGATTACAATCCATATAAAACAGTAGGAGTTGTTAGTCCATTGGGATATGTTATGTTACTTTGGATTAAACTTTCTAGAATTATAGCGTTATACTGACGTCAAAGAAGTAAAAGATGACAACATATTGATATGCAGTTTAATCACCCCTTCAAACTATAAACCTTATTTTATCTAGAAATTCATTTATATATTTTTTCTTTTTTAAAGTCAAAAGAAACTAGATTCTCGATTTAAGCGGAATAAAAATTAATATGTTTGTTTGATAGAAGACATTTAAATAGATAAATAAACAAACTACCAAAAAAAAAAACAACGTAAAAACAAAGTTCAAAGCTCTTTTCCGTGGAAAATAACATATTTTAAATTAAAACCGCAGAACCATAAAAGATTATGATTATATTTTCATAAGAAAACATAACACATGTCAAAGCACTTCTTGTATTGATGATGTACAAAAAACCTACTGAAATTCAAAGTTTAATTAGATATTACGGTCACAGCCCGTCATAGTCATTCTCTGTGACCAATTTGTGTTTGAAATGGTTATAAGAAAAGCGAAACTATTCTTTTGGGTTTTTTTTTTTGTTTGAAAATAAAAGTTATAGAAATGATATTAAATATAAAAGACTTTTTTTTAATCCTTTAAGATCTAATTTTATTAGAATTTGAAGTGTTTCTTTTAAAATCGAATTTTGACTTTAGAAACTGAGAATAATGATTAATTTAAGAGAAACTAAAACTTTTGTAGAATTTTGCGTCTTGTAACATATGTCGCGCAATATGTATCCTGCAACATGTATCTTGCTCATTTATTTTAAGAAAAATTAAGTACAAAACATTTTTTCTTTCATTAAGCAAATTAAAACAACTGAAATTTAGTTAAAAATTAGAGAGTAAATATTTTTGACTCTTTTTACTATGATAAACATTAGATCATAATAACAATAATTTTTAATGCCTTTAATGATCGTAATTAAGCTCATTACTGAGACATGATCATGTAAGCGTAAAGTGAGTCAATATCGTAAAGTATTATGTTGTGATTTAGTAACATTCAATGAAGCCTTTGGCTTTCTTTAAAATAAAATAATTAAAGCCAAATTATGTTGGTAGTTTATGCGTGATAATAATTGCATAACGAGAAGATGGAAGATCGGAATTTCTTTTTTTTTGCGTCTTATTTCCTTTTAAAAGCTGCTGTCTAAATATTAAAAATATTTTATTTTAAGGTGTCAAAATTAACATACCAACTGACAGTTTATAGTAAACGATAATCGACCCAAGAAACCGATATACGATATTATATGATAACTATATGACAAAGAATCATTATGCAAAACGTTTTTGGTTTAATTTCTAATCGATTTTTTATACAAAAATAGCGAATTTTTAAACAATAAAGATAAGAAGTGAGTCTTTAAAGGTTATGATCGAATATATAACAGGTTTATTTCAAATCTATTTATATATATATGAAATTTTTGGCATTATAACGAAATTATAGTGAGAGTTTTTCGTATATTAATTATGAAAATTTTTATTGAAAATAAGCTGAAAATATTTTATAGGAAAATCAAAATATTTATGTTGTAGGAATTTTTATTAATCTCAATATTTGCAATAGCGTCCAACATTTTTGAGTTATAAAAATTTACTCAAAAATGTGGAGACGCTATTGCAAATATCGTTTCATCGGTTTTGGTAGAAGAAAATGGAAATCAATAGTTCTATTTCTTTTCTCGTGTTTTAAGTTACAAAAGATTTACAAATAGATTTTCAGTAAAATAAGAGTACTAGTTAGTTTAATTCCATACTATGGACTACGCCAAAAATATAGAACTAACAAGAAATTGTCATCATAAAATTTTCACTCGAAAAATTGTTTTCTATCAGAGGGCACTTATTCGGGCAGTATTAAAGGAAATAACTTAGTTTCTCCTGCATTTAGGCCATTTCGGATTTAGAGAGAGTCTTTAATTCCATCACTAGTCCATGTTTTTATATGTCCTGTAGTCTGTTCCCTTCAAAGAAGTTTCTTGAAAATTACCTAACTTCATAGTGTTTGAATAGATGAAAACTAATGTAAAGAACTGAAGTCACTGATGTCTTGGATCTTTTCTACATTTTATTTTATAGTTTTTTATAGTCGAAATCGAAAGCTATTAGGCGTAATGATTGGATCATTTAAGAATATTTGTGATTAAATACTGTACAACTAAAACCGTTTAAAAATATTCAATTAAAGCTTAAACTTGATTATTTTGTAAAAAATTGTTTAACGTCTTTGTTTATTGAATTAATTTGGATGAAATTTAAATTGTTTTGGAACGAAATTCTCAAAATGTTAGTAATTGAATGGAAAATTGATAGAAACTAATTGAAAATTGATTTGAAAAAAAAAACGACCGTAAAAATTTTAATGTATATAGGTTTTTTTTTTTGATTTTCTTAATTTTTTGGTATCGAGGGCAACGAAGAAGCCGAAAAATTGGCGAAACAAGGGGCAGGAATTCCCTTCATGGGTTCATAGGTCTGTAGAATAAGACCACACATAATTCTAGAAATTTTAATGAAAGAAGAGGCGGCAGAAAAACCAAAAACTGGGAAATACAACCAAGACTAAGGCAGGCCAAGGATCTCCTTGTGGAATACAATCCCCAGAAATTCAAATCCTTTATCTGCATCAATAAGAAGAATATAAAAGTACTGACAGGAATACTAACATTGACTGCAGACTTAAAGAACACCTTAAAAAACTAGGACTTGAAAGAGATAGCACCTGTAGATTCTGCGAGGGGGACGAAGAAACCTCATTTGGGGCATACTGCGTCTCTCCAAGTGAGATACAATTTCTTAACCCACTCCGGATACTAAAATTCCTAAGTGAAATAGGCCTGGAGGAGCTGCTGTAGAATGGGAAGTTAACCTAGCTGTCGCAGTACAGGAACACCCTAAAACCTAATCTAATCTAATTTTTTGAATTCTTAAAAGCATTAAAATTACAAATTTTGAAATTATATATTGTTTTTTTCTTATAAGAAAGTTATCGGAAATTATCGACTTTCATTTCGTATGAATTTCTCCTTCTCAGAACTAATTGGACTTAAAAAAATTTTTTCACAGAAAACATGAAAATTAAAAGAAGATTAATACTTATGAATTTGGTGGTTTTTCGAAAAAAAAAGTCGTTATTTTTTTATACGGAAAAATTATATCCAGATAGATTTCAAGGTGTCTCCATTTGCGTGTGTCGACGTTAATCTTGACCAAAATTTCAATTTTTTTTTCTTATTTTATTCATATTTTATGATTATTTGTTGATGACAGTGAAATATACAAATCAAATTTAATATGCGTTTTGAATTTATATGCAAAACGAAGATTCAAATTCAAAAAGATTCAAATTTATACGAAACGATTACATTCATTTGATATGGCTTCATTTAATAAAGTTTTTGATCGGTTGCAAATCATATAATTTGATGAGATTTTGTTGTTTTTTTTTTGGGAGGAATAATACTTTAGAAATGTTGCAAAATTCGGCATCTTTTTATTGATGTTCATTATTATGATTTTGACCTTTTGGGAACCTCATTGTTTTTGATCGTTTTTGTGAACATCATAATTCAAAATGTTCAAGAAAACACACACAAAAAAAAAAAGTCTTCAGAAAGGTCGTCTATGATGAATGGTTATTTTTATTTTGTTGCTATAGAAGTGATATGACAGGTAATTAAGTTGACCCTTTTTTAATTTATGCAAATCATATTGAATATGAAATATTTTTTCCGTGTTTCAAAGTGACATATAGGCCTATTAAACTTTTAAATTCATCTACAAAATATTATTTACTTTAAAAATCATTAAAGCTTCTTTGAAGTTTGAGAAGTAGATACAAGTATTGACTGTTCCTCTACCTACAGAGATTCGATGTAGACAACACCTTTGTTTATAAATGTTTCAATTGATAGAACATTTAGAGTCACAAGAAACTTAGACATTTTAAATTTTTCACAGAATTTGAATAGATCCTGTCAAAAACTTTTAAATATATGAAAATTTACTAAAATCTGATCCAAATATACATTTAAGGGGTACAAAAATGCCGCTGAACTGGGCATAAAATAGTCTGACTACATATGTATATCTTCTGAAAAGGCTGAGGTCGATACTAAGCTAAACATAAATCTACAATTATGGAAAAAAAGAAGATGAAATTAAGATGCAAATATTATCCAATTAATTTTACATAAAGAAAGTTGGATTCAAAGATATATACATACTTTCTATAGTGTTACAACCGAAAATGAACCTTGACCTGCTATTAAACAGTCTGATACATGAAAATTTACATCCGCTGACCGAAAACATGAAAGACACAGTCTAGTACGGGTATATAATTTTAGAAAATTCAATATTTTTTTAAAAATTAGTTCAAGATAATGGCCTAATACTTCAAACTTTAGGAAATTTTCCAATTCAAACAATTTATGGTACTAATGGTTTTGGTTGAATTCTAGTTGAAGTTGAATTCGGTCTCGGAAACGCCATCAATTCTTGCTCCAACGACAAAACTTTATTACTCAAGAATATGGATCTTTTTCAGTTTTCAGTTCAGACACTAACTTATGTTATTCGATGTAAAAAAATTATATTAAATTATATAAAATTATATGCAAAAAAAATGAAAAGAAAAGAAACCTGACAGACATCACGTCACCATTTTTAAGATTAAGAGATTGTTTATTAAAATCAAAAGGCCATATCAAAAATCCATGAAAACATCTGAGGCATGGGCCATTAATTGCATCTGAATTCTTATGAAATTCAAATTTACAAGACATACTAATTAAATCCAATTCTAAACAAAAAATTATTTAATTTTAAATTTCATTGTTTTCGTGTACAAATTCTAACTATACTAAAATTCACTCTTATACGTTCTGAAATAGAATTTTACTTAGTTCCAAGTTTGGTATATGAAATTGCATGTCCAAAAATTCTATTTTAAAATTCTTCTCATGAAAATAAATCTTGAAATTCTTGTCCTTTACGAAAATACAATGCTTTAGATCTAAACAAGGTAATTTCTAATTAAAATTAAAATCTTTTCTTCATTTCGAATTAAAAACTTTCTTTATATTCAGTCCAATTAAAAAGTGTTTTTATTTCAAGTTCTTAATTAAATATTTTGTTCAAATTAAAGTTGAAATAGGCTAATAAATTAATTCTGTCATATAGTGCACTAGGATAAGCTGAGAGATGAGTTTTCAAGTGGTGAAACTTGTAAAAAACGAGCTTTATGAGAAAATCTATACCTTGGTTAAGGTTGAGTTAAAAAATAGGATATTTATATTTTGATTCCTTACCAGAGTGACTGGGCTCGATGACCAAACGTTCTGGGTGTTCTTTAAAAGCACAATCCACTATCTTGAAACACTAACCTGCACAGGCAGTAGTGAATCTTTTGGTACTCAACAAAAGTTGCCTTAAATATTTTTCTAAAAGAAATCAGTAATATCATAACCTATTCCGAGTATCAACTTAGCCTGCGCTTCTCTATTTTATTTTTTCTTCATTAAATTGTTATTTTGATAATTCATTACGAGAAAGGAGAAAGAAATTTCTTTCAAATTTTTTCAACATTTTATATTTGAAATTTAATTGAAATTACATAATTTCGAATTCGAATCACGTAAAGAACATTTCATTTGTTATTAGTTTTTTCTTTCTTACTATTTTTTTGGGAAGGAAGTATTTAAAATTTCACACGATTTTTATATTTCGCGTGTATCGAGATTATCTTCGAAGAAATTTTACAAGAGAAAATATTAGGAGGTAATATATGGTGTAAAGGATTTCTAAGAAACTCATGACAATTTTTTTGAAAAGCTTTCGATAAGCTAAAATAATCAGTAAGTCATTTGACATTCAAGTTTAAACAACATTGTTTTTTATTTCATTGAAGAAAAACAGCATTCACGGGAAGTTTTACTTTTTTGGTTTAACTTGAAGGAAAATGGAGCTTGAGCGCACCAATGGATGAAAAAAGCCTATGGTGAACATGCTCTATCAATTTCAAATAGTGAATATTGGATTAGACGATTCAAAATTGGCAACTGAACTGAAAGAAAGAGGCATTAGAAGGCGTTTGGGCATGTGCGAAAGATTGCTGAAATCAAATCAAATTGATTCGCGCTTTGAAAGAAAAGCCACCAGAATTGGCTCGTAGGCAAAATGATTTTGCAGCATGATAATGCTAGGCCACAAGTTCCTAAACCGGTTCAGGAATGTTGGAAACCCTTGGCTGGGTAATGCTACTCCACCCATTGTATTCACCATTGATTCCTCCGATTACTATTCCTTTCGGTCAATGTAAGATGGCCTGATACACACATGCTCAATCTTGAAGGTCTGTGGAATTAGCTCGATGGCTGAATTGACTCCAAAGATGAACAATTCTTTCAGCGCAGAATTCGTGCTAAAAGGTGAACAAAAGCCATAGCTAATGATGGAAAGTATTTTGATTAGAATAAAACACAATTTTCATTTAAAATAAATCTGTTCTTTTTGACGAAAATACCTTTAAGTCGTAAATTACCTCCTAATATATATTTGAAATCATTTTCTTTTCTATTTGCAAATGTTAAAAAGAAAAAATTGCATTTGAAAGTCACAAAAAAACAGAGACTTTTATTTTCTTTCGAGTATATCCAAAATTCATCTGCACTTTTAACGAAACTTTTTCTTATATATATTTTTTTTAAATGTTTTCTTTTTAAAATGACGAAATTTTGGAAGCGTTTTTTTTTTATTTTCTTCATAGTTTTTTTTTTTTGCTTACAAAAACTTTCGAAGAAAGTCCCATTTTATCGAGTATTAAAGATTCATCAATGTTTTTTAACAAAAGTACAGAAAATAAAATAAAATAATGAATTGGAAAAGTCTTAGAAGAAAATGTAAATATTTGCAGCAAAAATGTTTAACAATTCAATTAAACTTAAATTTAAATATAAAACACTTTCTTTGCGATAAACAATTGCAATTTTCTTCTTTTTTTAAAAAAAAGAAAAGTGTAGGATTTTTAAATTTTAGGCACTTTTAAATATAAATGCCGTAAAAAGTTACCAATTAATTTCAGTTGACTAATAAATAAATCTGCAAAGCTTAATTTACTAAGAAATAATACAAATTTTTTTTTGTTTTTTTAATTGAAATTACATAATTAAGAAAATATGTTGGGACTGATTCATTCCTAACCTTGATTTTTTTTATAATTATATAAGATTTCAATTATGTAAAAAAAGGAGTTGCTTTTTACCACGTTTTATTAACTCGCCTTCTTGTTTGTTTGTTTGTTTGTCCAGTACAAATCTTCCAATCGATTTTTAACTAACTTCCCGACTAGCTAGACATTTGAAACTTTGAGAATAGTCAGAACACGATGACAATGCATTCTTTTAATATATTTAGCTATCTTTAAGAAAAATTGAATTCATTTTCAGTAAATTTTTGGTTTGGTATGGAAGGTTAGTTCGGAAAAAACGTGGTATAAAAAAGTTATTTTTATCTTGTAATTATTTTTTACATAAATAAAGAATCTTCTATAAAATGATTCATGAATAATCTTAAAACCAGTCCAAATCATTTTCATAAGAAAAAAAAAAAGTATTAACTAATAATCGTTTTTTTTTTCTCTGTTAAAATTAAAATTTCATAGTTTTTAATTAGTTTAATATTGTTGTAGGAAAAATTTCTTATAAATATATATTTCGAAAAACCGCCAAAAGAAATGCAAAAAGTAGAAAAAAAAACATTCACTTTGGTGGAACACCTGATTATTGCGTACATCCATTTGGAAATAATATTCGAGAAAACCAAACCCAACGAAAATATCAAAAAATATTTATAGTAAATTTCGCTTTCATATAAGAAATATTTTTAATGGCGCTCCAAAAATTTTGCAAAGCCTCCAATCCAAAAGAAAAAAAACGAAGAAAAAAACAAGATGGTTTCAACGACAATTTGCATTTTTTTGTTGTTTCAAAACAAGAAAAAAAAAAGCAACAACATATACTTTGCAAACGACTTTCTCTGGGTTCGGTTTTGAATATGGATGATGATGATGAGGTACCCCAATGAAGATTTCCATATTGTACACATCATATGAAATTTAATTATCAATATTTTATGATGCCAAAAAAGAAAATCGGCATACTCAGTTCCATAAGTCTTGTATGAGAAATCGAATAGAATGTTGATCATTATAAAGACCCTATGGTCGTCAGGTCAACACCGATCTAAAGTCAATTTAATCATAAATAAGTGTTATGAAAATATTCGTAATTTCTCGATCGTTTTAAATAATGATTACTAATGATATTCCCATATATGCCATGATCGTTTGTATCGATCATTATTATTTAACATCAAAGAATGATCATTATTAATCGACACTTAAAATTTCATTAAATTTTTAAACATTTGTTAAATCATTAAAAAGAATTATGTAAATTATTTAATTAATCATAAATTTTGTTTTATTTATCTGTGACGAAACACGCTTATGATCGATTTAAAGTTAACCAAATCGAGAGCTTTAAGGGATGATAAGAATTTCGAAATGAATTTCCAATGCCCAAGGAGTGAAGCCCTGGCAAACAAAAGGTGCAAGCTGGCTAAGACAGACGTACAGAGAAGCTGGACTTGATATCCAATTAAATTACTGATCTGTTACTGAAACAAATTCGATATAAAATAAAAAAAAATTTTTTTTGCCAAAAATAGAAATCATTTCGCATTTTTTTGATCTTTCAAAATCGATTTATTAATTTTATGTTTCCACAACCAAAAAAAAAGTAATTTCAAATAAAAGGTCAACCGCATTCGTACTGGTTTTTGTTACAGGATCAAGTGTGACGGCGACACATGACTTAAATATTTTAATATATTTATTTTTTATCATTAGCAATACGTGGCCATATCGAAACTTGTCTCCAGATGCACTCTACAACCATAACGAATAGTTTCCAACTATAAAACAGGTTATCTTATATGAATATCTATTTATTTATATTTTTTCGTGGAAGAGATGAACTGGTAAGGTAGGGCTATCATTATGGTCATGACACAAGAAAAAAATAAAAATAAAAACCGGCCAACCATCTAGGTGTTACATGAGTAAACAAAGTCGTTTATAGGTCAAATAAAATCCCAAATTGTTAGAGTATGTTTAAAAGCTTCTTCTCTATGCAAATTTAAATATATTACTATAGATTTTAAAGTCTTCTCACCCCTTTGGGTGAACATTTTACCCCCAAAAAAAATGATGAAAAAATGTTAAAATAAGAATTTTGACAACTTTCAAATCGAACGTTGGAACCTCAAAGCTAAGGCTTAATTCTAGGTTGAGAATAAAATAGTTGCACCAATATTACAATGTGTATGTCAGGTCCTGAACTAAACATTCAAAAAACCCCATAAATAGTATACTCCTCGATATTTCTTTGGAAATTTAGCTATACGACACGGGTATCACATAGATGCTGATAGTGATGGGCATTACCAACGGACTACATATATACTATGGCTACATTTTATCCATAGCTAGTGAAAGTATATGAATAATATTCATTTAAATGGAGATGTCGACAACGTTTTTTAAAAAAAAATTTGATATTTAGTGATGATAATCAAGGTTGAACTTCTGACTGGCTAGTCTGGTTGTGAATAACTAAAAAAACCACACGCTACCTGTCTTTCGATCTCTAAGAAAGCTAGAAGAAAAAATTCAATAATAATAAAATCGATTGCAAATTTTGATGATAATTTTTTGAATTTGATAGTGTGGCGCTATTTTTTTTTTGGTTTGTCTTTAGGTTATGAAGTAACTTAAGGTGAGACAAGGTATAATGGTTTTATTGGCACGAGTTTCGTTAACATATTTTCGACACCAAAAATTACACAAAAAAAAAAAAAATTATTTGTTGAGTATTACAACATTATAAACTATTGTGATGTGTGAACTATCATTTCTTCCTAGTGTAGATTATCGATTTAACTGGATAAAAAAATATATCTAGTTATCTTTTTTCAATCGAAAGTCATTTCTTAAAAGTTAAGATTGAATGTGATTTTTAATTTAATGATGATTGGCTTTTTTTTTCTCAAATATATTTTTCATGATGAAATGCAATGAATGCAGATTTTTGTGAATATATTGATTAAATTCTCTATCAAAAAGAAACGATGTACATTTTAGTATTGATGATGGATATTAGACGGCCTTGTTTTGAACATTGGTCGAATGTCCAATGTTTTATTACGAAATAAACGCTTTTATAAATTGCTAAAATACTTTGTAATCATTTCGAATGAATAAGATAAAATTTTTTCATTTAAATTATATTTTATTGATACGATTGATTACAAGTGATTATAACTTTAATTAATGACTAGTAATTAATATTAATATTAAATGAATATTAATTAATTTAAAATATCTTCTTTTTTGTTTTAGGTTTATGTATCTAAATATTATTTACCTTTATGATAAATGAGGCTGTCCTTATCGTCTACTACAGAATATACTACAGAATATAATTAGTAGAACGAACATAGGTAAGCGCTTTTGAATTTATCATCATAATTAATCTGAAGACGCGTCTAAACTAAGCCAGTTAGCGAAAACAACCCATGTTACCTGCAAATGATCAGTTGGTGTGGACGTCTCACTAAGCGCGAGCAACTATGCTTCTGCTCAGTCCCGCGGGTAGGAACATTAGCATATAGCTCAATAGGTTCCTTAGTTTTGACCGCTCGACTTGAAAGAGAAAATCCTGGCTAAGGCTAAACATTTTTTTGGTCTTCTTTTATAATCTTTTTTTTTTTAATAAAATGTAGGATTTTCTAATGATAATTTTACTGTAGTAAAAATAATTGTGGAATTATATTTCTTATGTTTTTGGCCAAAAAATCGGATACATATGCAAGCATCAATGTTTGCACTACCGTGTTTCAAAATACATAAATTGTTTTTATCATATTTCTAGTCGTTTTGTATGATTTGGTTTATGCAAATGGCATACAAGAATTAAATTATATTCTGTGACGAGTTGGGAAGAATTTCTTATAAGTAACACTATGAAAATCGAAGGAATTAGTGTTCCAATATATTTTGAACTCCATAGTATTCGGAAATGAAGTTTTAAACTCTTTCTTCCTAAAGAGGCATCTAAACGCGCAAATCTGATTTGCGCAGGCAAAGCTGAGCGTCTGGACAAGTCACAGTTCGTTTGCGCAGGTAAAAGTGCGGCTTGTGCGATTTCAGATCGTGTCTGAAAAATAACTGTGGTACGTGCATGCAAATCGTAGCGTGTGGACGAAAACTCATTATTTTACACAGTTTTCATGCAATTGCGAAGGGCGAAAGGCACGAAAATATCTTCAAGAGACTTTTTAGAGGAGTTAAACTTAAACTATTCATTATTAAAAGTTCTAAGCACAATATCTTGACATTAAGAAGTTCCAAAGAAAACTGTCTAAAAATATGGAAAAGACGGTATCGTGTAGACACAAAATTTGCGCAGGCTTTCCCACAGAAAAACTGCGCAAACTACGACTGTGCAAAAAGACTGAGCGTTTGGACCGTATTTAATACACGCTTTACTTTTATTTTGGAATAATACAATTTAATTTCTTAATAAATAAACAATAGTCTTTCGTCTGAAAAATTTCTAAATAATTATTGATTTCTTATTCAAGTGCACGGTCATTATCATTCAATTTGATTTCTTTATAAAACAATCATAATTAAAACATAAAATAAACCGTTCAGCATAATAATTAAAACAATCAACAAAAAGTGAAAAAGAAAAACATAATAATAATAATAATGTCAATGAACAATATTAATAATGGAAAATCATGCATTATTAAACTCGATGAACACTTTACATTTTGATAAATTAGAAGACCATAAATACCGCGATTTATTATTAAATACCCAGGCCACTATCGATCCGCGCTTGATCGATCACGGCTTTGTATTTAAATTTTGAAAAAAGTATATATTAAATAAAAGTCCAATGCCGGATTTTAATTCTCTTCACTTGCAATATAATAATAATATAATCTCAGATTTAACGAAAAGGAGTGGCCTCCATAAGTTTTTCTTCTTTGATTTTTTTTTTGTGAAATAATGAATTATATGTATTTAAAAATATGCTTTTTTTTCTTCTTCTTTTGTTATTATGAAAATCGTCTTTAAGTCGCCTTTTATTTGGTTTGGTATTTTTCTTTTCTTCAACTTTTGTTGATGTAAATTCTTTTTGATGCATATTAGTAACAAATATTATGCCTTTAGGCTATAACCAATTTGAAAAAAAAAATAAAACATCAAGAAGGTTGGAAAAAGTGTGAAACTTTAAAAAAAAAATCAGATACAAAAATATCAAAATTGAAGACACGATCATTAAGGTCAACCAACCCAGTGATCATCAGTTTTGTCCAATATTTTATTATTGTTGATACAATGTTGTCTTCAGATATGACAAGCTAAAGCAAAAACAACAAAAAAAGGCGGATGTGCAGCATTTCAAAAGAAAGTAAAAACTTCACTTCTCACTTTTGATTTCATTTCTTTTTTTCCGTTGTCTTGAAATATAACTCTTTAAGAAAAGACAAACAAAACAAATTTTCATATATTTCGATATGGATGTGATGGACGATCAAAAAAATTTCTATTAATAAGTTTTCAACTGAGACCACCCAAAAAAGAAAATAGTCTTATTGAATATCGATAACAAAAGTATATGGATAAGGTGGCAAAAAATAAGTCTATTGCTTCGGCACCTTACCCATATCAAATTAATTGTTATTAGCTAGAAGATTGGTTTCCACTTTATTCGAAAGAGTGAATGCTTCTGGTTCTTTTTTAATATCATAAGAGCTAAAGAGCCTTTCCATTTACACATTTTTGGAACTAATTAGTAAAATGGTAGAAATATTTGCTACAAAATTGGGTTTTTTTCTATTTACCGGTTGCTGTCCAAGCTATTTAAGTATTTTGTAAATGCAAATAGATAGCTTCTAATAGTGATCCTCTGCTGCAAAAAAATAAAAGTGAAATGTTATCTAATTATAGGAAATTATCCATTTCTTTAAGCTCTCTTTTTTATTAGTTGAATTTAAAATCCTGTATAATATCAAAATTTGTGGTGTAATCGATTGGACTAACTCGGAATGCGTTTGATTGATTTCATAAGAAGAAAAGTTCGTTATGCGATCATTTTTAATGGCTTAAGATTTGGTTATAACATTATTTGATTCAAGACAGAATGAAAAGTTTAATACATCCTTTACAAATATATGTATCTTTGAACAAATTAAAAAAATGGAGATCTTAGATTAGGGACCGAACCTGACCTAACCATGTATATATGGTTGTATATGTATACATATTAACTTCTCATATGCGACTCTCTATAGTGATAAAGAATTTTTTTAAGTCCTATATATGTCAAACGGTCTGATTAGTTACTAGTCTCATTAGTTACTTGCAATTAAGACTTATCATCGCCTACACTCTATTGAACTATTCATTTGCCTTTTACAAATTCTACATTATTTGCCTTTTTGTAAACCTTTCAATACCAAAAAATCCTACTCTAAGCCGGTATAATAAATCCATAAGTATCTTATCGTATTGTGTGGAAAATTGCACTAACATTTCTTTTGTTAGCCATACGTTATGGAGCATTTGTAAAACTTGAACCTAGGATAAAGTCCTCGATAGAAATGTGAGCCCATTCATCAATGCTCCAACGAATATTTTAAATAGATACGTAAACTGTTAAGGACATTTGACTTGATTCAATATATACTTGTATGCATATCTAAAAATCGTTTTCAACCATTTCTAAACAATCGATCATCATTTCTTATAATACGTTTGACATTTTAGATTTTTTCTAATGTGAAAGATCAAAGATCAAATTTACATAATACGACATGAATCTTCGAATCGTTCCAGGAAGTGGATGCTTTCAATGAGATTTAAGAATTGATCATTATTTTTATTTACCAATTTTCAATCTATTGAACTCCGTTTTTTAATCAAGTAAAATACACCTTTAAACTTGCACTTTCTTTTATATATATTTTATTTTATTAGGAATTTAAAATATCATATAATATTTATTACCAGGCTCAAAAGTTTCAACATTGCATGACTGAATTCAATTTTATTGCACTCATATCAAGAAAATACAAGAAATTAAGATGCATACGCGTATTATGTCACACCCAAAATATAGGTAATCAATTTCTTATTTTAATTATAAATAAAAAAAAATAGCAATAAAAAATTTTGATAATTAAATATAAATACTAAAATAAATTTTACAACCAGAACCGCAAGTGATCTTCGCTTAGTGATAGTATTTCTATCCAAAAGAAAAAAAAACCTAAAAAACCTAATAAAATTAATATCTAAAAATTTCCACACACACAAAAAAAAGCAGCATATTAAAAAAAGCTTTTAAAACAAAAACGTTTTTGAAATATTTTTCTTGTGTCCAGTTTTGGGATTCATTAAAAATGCTTAAAATGCAAATTAAGAAACTTGCGAGTCCATCTTTTTGGACTTTAATAGTGTTTAGTATCGATCTTATCGAATCTATTATAAATGAAAGATCACCCAATCAAAAACTTAAGCATGGATAGAATTAATTTTTGGAATTTTGTACAAATCTCATATTAGGTTTGGACACTTCAATGAGCTTTCGATGGAGAGTTTGTTTTTTTTTTGTGTAGTCGAAGAAAAATTAACTTTTCTTGCGGTTTTTAACGTATTCCACATAAAAACATCTACACACATCTCGAAAAAAGAAAGACGTTAATGAGATACTATTAAAGATGATGTTGCTACCTTGACATTTTAAAAAAAATGTTTTTTTTCTTTCTATGCCAATGGAGTACATGCAGCCGCCTAATGGCTCTCATTTTGATTGTATTATATTATATTATTTGAAATTTATTTATTATATCAAAAAGTTAGTGAAATGATTTTCTCAACCATAAAAAAAGCATTCATTTAATTCATTTAAAATTCTAAAATCGAATTAAAGTTTTACATTTTTAGAATTTTTAATTTTTAAAATTTTTAAGTGAATAGGAAACTAAAATATTCCAAGTAATAATTGAAATTTAAATATATTTTTTTTGTTTTTAAAATTTTTTTTTTAAAAAGATTAATAATTAATAAAGGTTTTATAAAAAATTCAAAATGCATAATCATTAAGTTTAATTATTACTAAAATGTTTTTAAAAAGCAATTAATTAGGAAACAAAGATACCAGTTTTTCGTTCTTTTTTTTTTCTTTAAAAAACACTATAAAAATTAAAAGACACTTTTGACATTTTAATCAAGAAAATTAGAAATTTTATAAATAAGAAATAAATTAAATTAAAAATTTGAATAAAACTGGTATTTAAAAATATTAATCAAAAATTCATTCAAAAATTCAAATATTCGATATATTTTAAATTTTAAGAATTTTTTAAAAATTTAGAGCATACTTTGACGCCAACTAAAATTTCCAGTTTTTAAAAAGTAATAAAAATATATTAACATTTGAAAAGCTCGTTTTAGCGAATTTATTAACGGTTTTTTCATAAATTTCTAAAATAGGATGTTATAATTAAAAATTTATTTAATTAATATTGAATTAAAGCATTAAGAATTATCATAATTTGCTTCCTTGACGGTAAAATAGAATATTAAAACGGCTTACAAGCCTATTCTAAAGATATGATTAATATGAGTTCACAAAAACTCTTGATCATAATATTATGCCTAAATTATGACTGCATATTTGAATGGTCTATAGTTGTAATTATGTGTCCAAAATGGAGAGATACATCTGTGACTGTCATAAGTTATGACCGTAAATTACAATAAGAAATTGTCACGAACAAAAATTGTGATTATACCGTATTTTTTATGACTATTCTTACAATAAGCACTGCTAGGTATAGCACAAACATGAAATTAAAGTTTATTTCAAATTTGTATGGGAATTACTTTCGTAAAAAAAAAGGATTTCCAACATAATGAGGGTACTTCGTTTATCCTTCATTACATCTATTCCTTATACTCGACAGAAGAACTTATCCTTCCCACCATGGTTTCAGAAGGAACAAAAGTTCTTGGTTAGCCACGGATTTCACAAATTTTACTATATTATTCAACAACGTTAAAGCATTGTGTACAGACCTTTATGACTCTTACTTATGCGAAATGCGAACTAATCTTACATGGGCTCCGTGTCGTTTCTAGAAATTTGTGAATAGTAAGAGAAAGACAGATGGACATACATCATCTCTGAAATACATGAATGAGTCGTTTTCCGGACAGACTATGAGAAGAATAAACCAGGCTCCTGAGTGCTGCGCGTAGTAAATACCAATGCACAAGTTTTTGACTTTTGATTCAGGAAGTATGAACTGAGAAACTTTTATATAATTCATAATAACCAATGACTTTTATTATATATTAATTTGCACCTTCAGGCTCGATTTGAGCAGGTTTTATTATTATTATTATTATTATTATTATTATTATTATTATTATTATTATTATTATTATTATTATTATTATTATTATTATTATTTATTCCTGGATAAATTATTTTCAGGTAATTTTGATGAACTTCAACTTCTCTGAACTCATTCCCTTCAAGCTAAAGATGAAATTAGATTGAAGTCGTACATGAAAGACTAAGGTGCATCAAAAATATCTTTGACTCCAATGAACTCGATCTACTCGTATATACTATATAGATTGTGTTTTTTCACAACAAATAAATAAATTGAAATGTAGGCATTGAGATGCCACGGATCTTTCTTTGTCGATGGGTATTACATCCTATTATACAGATTTTAGAATATACTCGAAGAAGTCACTGAAGCACAAAACCCAAAGGTCAAAATAACAATTTTTTTCCATGTAGGGAAAAAAGTGGTAGAAGAATCACTACATAAAGGCATTTGGAATAATTTTGACTTTACATCACATATATTCTTCGATTATTAAGGCTACAAAAAAAAAAAAAGTATTTATATCAACTTTGTTTTCTTAACCTTTTTTTTTGGTGTTCAAAAAGAGCAATAACCGCTATTTGCAGCATTCTCAAAACATAAAAATGTCTCCAGTAGTAAGGTGAACGTGCTCCAAGGAAGCTGTTTTTGCTTTTTTTTAAAGCCGGTTGCACATGAAAATCACAAAAATAAGAATCTTGAAAAGTAAAAACAGGAATTTGCAATTAATTTAGAATAGATTTTTAAACGACTTATAACTTTTTTTTCAGTTCTGGTCAAGGCTTTCAGCTCAAAACCGTTATACGGAATTCTAAAATTTTTCAGGAAATGAACTATTAAAATAAAAATACTTGCTTTTCTTGATTTTCTTTTTTCTTGATCAAAGGAAAATAATATCTTATTATCATTAAAATATAAAATTAATTTATTAGTTTTTATTAATTAGACACAATAAAAAAGAAAATTTTTCTATTATTGGGTATGGGAATTAAAAATCATCGTTTTTCAATAGATGCCGTAAGTTAAAACGGTAACCTAATTGGAGTACTATGTCAATAAGCTTTAATATTTAGTATATGACATTTATGTGGAATGTTAACAACACAGGTTTTTATTGAATTTAAAATGACAACTTTTATGCCAACGAAACAGCATTTACAGGAAGAATTACTTATTGCTGCAATTTAAATAAAAGTGTTGCTGAAAGTCATCATTTTCTGGTGGAAACTGGAAACTTATGGTCAACATGCTTTATTTGTACCAACATGCAGAGATTGGTATCGTGGATTTAGTAATTTTAAAGAGGAAGACAAACAAAAATTTTAAGATAATGAATTGAAAGCATTGACGTATTGAGATTTTTTTAAAATATGCTATTATAATGTACTAAAATTAGTACTAAACTCAATTTCGAATGTGAATTATTTTCTATATAAATAAAAATTAAATGTTGTTCGTTGGTAAGCGCATCACTTGAGAACGGCTGAACCGATTTCACTCATTTTTTTGTTAAAATGTTCGTAGTAGTACGAATAAGGTTCTTACGGAAAGAAAAGTGGGAAAATTAGCCCGGAAAATTGGAAAATTCTGGAAAACTGAAAGTGCTTTTCTTCAATGAGATTTTTGTATGATCTCGAGACTATATGCCTAGATTTGTGTAATTCTTTTTTTGTTTTGTTCGTTATGGTCCTGGAAAAGTTTTCAGCAAAAGAAAATTCTAGACAATTACAAATCCATAAAACCATCACAAACAAATTTATTGAAATTTTGATAGAACAACGTCTGTCGGATCAGCTAGTTAAAAATAAAAATCAATTAAACCATTAAAATATATAAAATCCATAGAATTTCTTAATTAAATTATTAAAAACATGAAAAATATAATATTTTATTGAATAAATTCGTTATAACCTCCAAGAAGCATAAGTATTTTCATTTCCTACTAAAAATGAATCACGAAATCACAAACAATAAAACGAATTGATTTCCTTTAATAATAAAATATTGGCTACCGTTTTTTTTTTTTTATAAATATTTGAAATTCTATTTTCAAATGCATAACCAATAGATCAAGCAAACAACCTAACGGCATTTAATTTTTATGTCGCGTATGCCTAAAAATTCAATATACTGGTCTACCTTCGGAAGCCTAGTAGATACAAAACTAAAAATTGTCAGTTACAATATACAGTTTTTATTATTAATTAATTTCCTAATTACATTAGGTACGTCATTTATGTAAAAACCTGTAAGGTCATTTGCATACCGTATTTAAAAAAAAAAAAAAAAAGATATATAAATTATTATGCGATATTTGTAGGTTTCGTAAGAAAATCGATGTTTTTCTTTATTACAAATTGACAAATTGTCAACTAATTAATCTTGTCATCTTTTTTTTTTACAAATGTTTTCTTTTGAAAATTTTGCACAATCAACTTTTTTTTAGAAATATCATTTTTTTAATTTATTAATTTTTTCCAAATTTTTCACAGTTTTATTTTTCATATAAAAAGTAAAATATAAAAACAAAAAATCGAACCTTCAAATTAATAATTAATTGAAAAAGTACAATTTCATATCAAGGGCTTTCTTTTGACATATTTTATAACGGTACTAAATGTTGTACTAAATTTTGTACTAAATTCTCAGAAATATTTATGATTGATTTTATTTTTATTAAAAATAACGTAGGAAATACTTGTTGTTCTAAAACAAAATTAAAACCTAGGCTGATTTTTTTTGGGTGTTTTTATAATGTGCAGAATGAAAACTCATCGACAGAAACTAGGGTTTCTGTACTCGATTCGACTCCACTCAGATCCGTCGAGTATTTGGGTAGTTATTCGGATTCGGGACTGGACTCTAATACTCGACGAGTCTGAGACCGAGATTTATAGCAAACTTAAGACAGAATTTTTATTTTTCAGAAATACTGGAAAACCAACAAGTTATCTTGATGCCCTGTACAACGCACTTTCCTCCATAAAACTATCTTCAACTTCTAATGAAAGAACATTTCCGATAAGTGGCAGGTTCTGTACTACAAACAGATCGAGACTTGCTGACAAGTTGCTTAATTCGTTAGTATTTCTCGAATATTTCTACCTTAAGACAAAAAAAGCAATTAAATTGAATCAAATAAATGTTCAAATAGTTATATCTAGTTTTAAAGTTTAATTTTTGAAAATAAATAAATTGATTAATAAATAGATTTGAGTACATTTTCGTTTTAATTTGTTGGCACGACAACAAAATTTCAGTTGAAAATCTTGTAATGTAATAAATAATTCTAATTTTAACAAATTTTAGTAATTTTTTTTTTGTTACAAAAACATTAAACGTGTTCGCTTATTGATTTGAGTTTAGATTTAGACCCGGACTCCACTCGGACTCGACGAGTTTTCAAAATTTGGGACTCGTACTCGCCGAGTCCTAAAAACCCGAGTTTCCAGAAAACCCAACAGAAACCTTTGTCTGACTGCCACAAACAAAAAGCCATAGGCAAATGATGAATTTGAAAATTTTATCTTTTATCTTTAATCAGAATTGGAATCGTATAACTCGATTTAGTGTTTCAATCGAATTACACGATTCCATTACACTTTTTTGAACTTTTAAGTATATTTTTGTTTAGATATTGATTAATGGTCGTCCTATAACCTGCCCAGTTAGTTTTTATATAATTCTTAAAAGTTTTTAGTAAATCAAAATTTGAATTTTGAAATTATAGACGAACAACATCCAAGTACATATGTGCTAAAAAATCATGATTAATTAATTCTTATTGTAAAGTTTTTCTTTATTTCGATTTTAAATCAATTACTAAATATCAAAATTAAATTATATTTTTAAAATTACGTTTAAATTTATGATATTTTTGCATTGTCATAAATTAAAGAAAAGAGTATTATTCTGCAAGAAAAAGAAAAAACAATAACTTGAATTAAATTTAATAAAACCTTGAGTTAGTTGTTTAATTAAAAACCCATTTTTTTTTTAATCAGTTAAACGTGATTCACAACTAAAAAAAAAGAAAATTTTTTTTTAATGATAATTATTTATTTCAAGAAAAAAATCTTAGTTTAAATCTACTTCTTGTACTATTCTTAGAATAACGGTAAATTTTTTAGTACAAAAATCATCTTAATTTTTTTTTGAAATTATTTAGTTATTATTTTATGTTAATATCAAGGACTCTCTTTAGAACATTAATAAGAATTAAAATTATTTTAAAAAATAAACTAGATTTTAAATAATTATAATTAAATTAATCGATATTAATCATTAATATAAAAAGAAAAAGGGTATAAATTAAAAATAAACAGTTTTTAGAACAAGTTTAGAACAACTTTTTGTGGTCATTAATTATTCTTGTAGTTCAGCCGTATACAATTTTCCAGGTTTCATATATTTTTTATATGACCATGTAAGTCAGTGGCAAATTTCTACCTTCTAGGTTATCGGGAAGTATGAATTAAACCTGTGGAAGGACAAATACTGCATATTCTATAAGGACAGACTTGATGCTTGCTCTTTATATAAATATTCCAATAAGAGGTGAACGATTTGTTTGATTTGAATTTGTCCTTTTTTTAAGTATGGAGGACTATATCAGACTGATGTCCACTTCGTTAATCTCATTCTTCTCGTACAATTTGAAATCGATCAATAAACATATTTAAAGTCGGCAATTTTTCCGGCGATTAGTGGGAATATACTAGTAATGACCTAAACTGCTTGCTTAACTGGGATTGGAATGTCGTATATAAGTAAATTTGTACAAGGAGAACCAATCATTGTATAGTAGAAAGATATGTGACAAAACAATTAGTCTGAAAGCACTTTAAGTCTGAAATGTTTTCGTTGCAAGAGACCACCAAATTACCGCAAATGTGAATTAAGTTTACTTTTTGTAAGAAAATTGAAAGCCCGACTATATAGTACTATATTATGAACCGGTTGTAATATTTTTTAAAAGTTCATTTATTTTAATTGAAAACTTTAATTCATCTTTATAGTTGATGTCCTTTACTATATCAGACGTTTTTCTTTTTTGTTTTTCTTAGTATAGAAAATATTTTTGTTATTTTTTTTTTTTCAGAAATCTAAAATTAAGTTTAGACATACGTCTCAATAGTTGGCTGCACTTAAGTTACCACACGAGTGGACATATTATTTACCTGAAAAGAAGATTTTTGCTTTCGATTTCATTTTTACCATCGCCATCATTGTTTTATTAAAATATTAATAATCGAAATACGTTACAATATATTAGTTCCCCCATTTACAATATAATCTCGAAAAGATTCCCCTACGGAAAACCTCGTACCACCATTTACCATTTCCATTTCGATTTAACCGAAAATGTCCACCACCATTGGATTTTTCTGTTTACCATACCTAAAAGAGATATGTTGAAAGAATTGAAGTAATAATGAAAAAGTTGATATGTACAAGTTTATATTTTCTTCTTTTTTTTTTCTTTTATTTAATAATATATTTTAACCTGTTGCCATCTAAGATGTATTCGTTGTATACTGGTAACCTGATCATATGTTTTGTAAGGCAACCTAATGGTGATGGTGGTGGTCTAAAAATCGTAATGGTATGTTCATAGTCACAGCAGGAGTATGGATGATGATCGGTTTTTTTTTTCTTTTTATTTTATTCCAACGTTATTTTTTTTTTTGTTTCTTCAATAGTTGTCATATTACTCTTTTTTTTTTTGCTTTTATTTTCCATAATACCCCACCAAATCACGGTGAAAGTCTTAATAAATAGGACCCAAAGACACAAGCCAACACCTAGTGTAATCGTGGCTGTGTTTTCAGGTACTCCCTTGATTCACGCCTGAGAATTCTGGTACATATATATATGTATATATATAAATAAATATAAAAGGAAAAATCATTTTTCCATTCATTTTCGTACGGACAGCTACAAAATAAAAGCAATATAGTGAATATAGTTTTATTAATTAATTTTTAAGATCAATAGTTTTTTTTTTAATAAATCTAGTTAAGTAAAATTACATACGCACAAATTATGGCGCGTGTGTTACATACAAGTTGTGTGATTTTATTATGTTTTGCAATTGGTAAGTACATAAACATATCAAAAAACAAAAATAATACAAAAAAAATGATAATTAATTTTATTAATTAATTAATTTTTTAGTACATATATTTTGTGATTATTTTTTTAACGGTTTTTTCTTCTCCAAACGTAATTATTGTGAAATAGTGAAATTATTGAAATTAAAAAGAAAAAAATTAGTGATCAAAAAGTGATCTCACCAATTGGATATTTTAAAAAAAATTTGCAGAAATCATATTTTTTCGAATCAAGAAAATTTAGTCAAAATCAGTCAATTTATTTTTCGAATAATTTAAAAAAGTACTAAAGAAAAAAAAGTATGAGAAAAATTAGAAATAAATTATAATTTATAGTGACTTATTCAGTTTCCATTCACAAACAACAAAAAAAGACTTAAAACGACATTTTTTAAAAGCCAACTTTAAATTCAAGGCTTTTTAGTACATTCACTTTGCGCCCGTCATAAGCTTTTCGAATGAAATATTTCATATCGCATTTAAAATGCATTTCCATTGCAATTTCGAATATGCTTTTATTCGTTGCACATACTTGCATATAGTATTTCCGAAAATACTTAAGTATGTACTACAACAATGAAATTACTTTCAATTGATTTTCCATTTTCTTGTTCTTGTGAAAAACAATTTTCAAAGTTAATCAAAAACAAGTAAATGGTGGCAATAATGACGATAAGCCATTAAAGAAATCGTGATGGGTTTTTCTTTGGGTTTTTGATCTTTTTAGTATACAACTCGTGATTTGAATGGAAATGAGAAAAAGTGTCTCGAGAGAGCTAGATTGGTTGATAAGATGTCAAGGTTTTTTTGGCTTCATTTGCCATTTAAAAAAAAGCAAAATCATGAAGAAACCATAATCAAAAGATTAAACAAAAACCAGAAAGACAAATTCTCCGCGTTTACCAATTTTTTTATATCATTATTTTTCTCTTTTTCCTTTGGTTGACTTGACTTTTGATATTTTAGTACGTGGTAAAAATGCTAATTAGGTTAGAAATAATTTATTTAAATTTAATCGTTTTGATTTAATAACATTCAAACAAAAAAAAAATACTATCATTAAAGATTATATAGTAAGTAATAGGTTGATTCGATTAAATGATGTTATCCTATCTAGATTAGTTTAGAACAAGTTGTGAAGAATATTCATGTTTCGAATTAGGAAGTATTTTATTCATGAAGTTTTTTTTTTTCTTTTATTCAATAAAATATATATTAATAATTCATTATTTATAAAACCAGAAAACAAAAAATAGAAAGTTTCGATTTTCAAGATTTTAGTACTATTTTAACGCCACTGTTACTGTCCGGCAGGTATTTAAATTTTTAAATTTTATTGGAAAATTAAATTGAATTTTAAACTGGAATTTTTTTAATTAATTCATAAAAACAGTTATTTAAAAGTCATCATACGCTACAACCTGTACGATTTGTAAGTTTTGTGTTGGAAAGAAAAAAACCAGTACAATATATAGTAATTTAAATGATTTTTTAAAAGCCGGTAAAACAAAAAGTATAAGTTTAGAAAAAAGCTTCTACCGGTCTCTGATTCGATGACAATACAAACAAATCGTTAAAATCCATTTTTCCGGCATTTAAGAATAATTGGACTGTATCGAACCATAAACCATATATAAACCATAAACAAGTCTAAATAGGAGGCTATATCGTTTGAATATTAACTATACGATATAATTTTTTAATAAAATTTTAAGCTTTTTAAAAGAATGACTTTGAAAAATGTCCAAACAAAAATTTATGACTATGCCAAGTTTGAATTCATTAATTATAAATGAAGATTAAATTAAAATTGATCATGATTCCAATTTTATATATATAACGAACCAAGGTCTTTTCATAAGTATTTAAAAGGCTTAAAAGTTCTTAGTCTGTAATTTTTCTAATTCTATATTTGAATTTTCCACTCAAATGAACATGCAATTTTAAGTTTCTTCCTATTTATTTGATATAAATGAACATTTTTGATACATTTCAATAGTTTTTAGTAGTTTTTTTTCTTATAATATTTAAGACTTTTAAGTACTTAAAAACTGTTCTTTATAAAAGTAGTAAAAATAATGATTATTTTGATTTATTTCAAAAATATAATCTGAAAATGACCTAGAAATGAAATAAATTATATACCAGAAATTCGAAATAAGTAAATAGGTACAAGATTTATTGAAATATCAGGAAATGAGTACTAAAAAAAAAATGATATATGACACTCACGTACATAACATAGCCAATGGAATAAAAAGAAACATCTAGAAAATAGTCTTTTATATTAAATGAACCTTGACAAAAATTCCAGTATAACAAAAATCTATGAACAGAAAACTTGAACAACTTTTCCAGACAGAAAAAAGGAAAATTTATTAGTCTAGATTTTTCGTATTAAATGTTTATAAAAACAGATGCAAAAAAAAGGTTCTCTATGAACGTGTATAATTTAAGTTCTAAATTATGAATTCAAAAAATGTTTTAAAATAATAAAATAAAAGAAATCATTTAGAATATTTTAATGATTTCTTGTAAATTTGAGTTTTTAGTACATTTTAGTACATGTACTAAATTGGTTATTATTACAAAAATGAATGTATTTTTATTACTTTTTTTAACAATCCCACTTAATATTCAATTTCCAAAGAAATATTTAATCAATAAATACCAAAAAAAAAAAGAAGAAATGGCCTGGCATCACTTTTTCTCGTTAAAATGAAAAGAAACAAATTTTTTTAATGATTTCGAAAGTGAAATTTGCATACATTTTACGCTTTCTTTGCATGCAGTGCCAGTAAAAACATTAAAAGATTTTGTTTTCCTAAATACACTTATGACTTTTATTGATTTTCCATCAATAAAAGTGATTAGGCTCACGTAATTAAAGACACAGAGGGAGATAAATGATTTAATTAAATAGAAATATATTTAAAAAAATATATAATTAAATGAAAGAAGAAATCAATTAATAACTAAATTTTATATACAAATGTATAATTTTTGCACACGAATTGAATAAAACTCATAAAACTTACGCAACTAACTGTATAAACGCGGATATCATATCAATTTGAATAATATATATGCAAAAAAAAGGAAAACTGGTTATATTACAGACTAAAAATATACGAAAGACTTTATATACTACAATATATAGTACAAAATGATCTCGTCAATCCTATATATATATATAAACAGAAGCCTGATTCTTTGTAATCGAGGTAATTAAAACTTTTAAATGGTTAATTAACATGAACAGTATATCGGTAGATTATGTACTAAAAAAAAAAATTTTCGTATAATTTAATCAAGGTTATTTTCTGACTTGTTTTGGGGGGTTTTTCCATACTTAACTTGATTTATAGCATTCTTTTTTTCGAAATTTTCAAATTTTAGAACACATCGTTATTTGATATACAAATCTTGAAATAAATAAATTTCAATTTAATTACAATAAATATATTCTTAATATCAATTTCTATTTTCTCTAATTTAATGTTATTTTTATAATTCGTTCCATCATTTTATTTTTAGTACAAAATTGTCATTCATCTTTTTACGTTAATTTACATTAATTTACGGCAATTTTTATTTCATGTTCCAATAAATTTGAAAGCAAGAATTTCATTGTTTTTATTTTAATTCGTTTTAAATGAATTATTTCCAGTTCATATCAGATAGAAACTAAAAATCTTTTGTTCTAAATTTTTAAACAATTATTTTTTTTGTTTCGTTTTCATTAAGCGTGTAAATTTCCACGTTTTTCTAACGTTATGAAAAAGTATAAATCGTGAATGATTTTCCGGTTTTTAGTACACCTATTTTTTTTTATTTAATAACAAAAAAAAAAGAGATATCATTTATCATCTGCGATTGTATAAATTGCAATTAACCTGATTTTTATACTTTCGCTTTTTAGTAAACAATTTTTAGTACTAAAAAATAAAAAACCCCAATCAAACAAATTTGTCCTATATTGAAAGAAAGAAAAAATAATGTTCGGAATAAAAAGGTAATAATAGTATAAAAAAAAAAACATGATAAACATTTTAAAATGTTAAAATAATATATAAAAGTGAATTTCATAAAAAAGCCGGTTTTCAAAAGAAATCCAAAGGGAGGCTAAAGACATAATTTTTATCCTACGGCTATCTTGAACAAAATAATATAGTAATAACCGGCATATCTGATGGGGAAATTTATTATCGTGGATATAACACTAAAACAACAATAACAACGCAATGAAAAACAGTTTTTTGCAATAAATTTTCAATTTCAATTTCAATAATAATTTCACTTTCATGTAAAAATTTCGCTTGTTTTCGCACCTTTTCTTTTTATACTTTAGGAAATTGCATGGAAATTGCAATTTTTTAGCATTTTGTATATAAAAGAAAAGGAAAGTTAAATATTGAAACTTTTGAAATTTCCAAAAAAGAAAATGTTCACTATTTTTAGTAGATACTAAAAAAAACGTTCTTTTTATTAAATTTTTAGCAAACGGAGCGCGTGTTAAGCGTCAAGATGATGATGAACCAGAAGGAAACAATGTAGAAGAACTTTGCCAAGATCGGCCTGGTGATGAATATTTCCGTTTATCAACGGAAGGTGATTGTCGTGATGTCGTAAGGTAAATATCATATTTTATATCCTAGAAAAAAAAAGTACTAAATTTTAGTAATTTTTTTGAAAGAAAGTTTTTCTCGAAAATTATTGAAATGAAATTTTAAAAATCTTAATTTATAATTTTCGAAAATCACTTTCTTCGAAATTATATAAATTAATATTAATTAAGTAAAATAATTTTTAGAATAGTTTAGAACAATTTTTCTTACAAAATTCAAGAAGGCATAAAATAGATAATTTTGATTATTTAAAAAAGCAAAAAAAAATTTAGTTCAAATATTTTCGAATTATGAATAAAATAAATTACAAAAAAATTGCCAAATTTCGAATTTATTTTTTTTCCTTTTTCGTAATAAAAATTAAAAATTTAGTACAATAATATTAAAATCATCGGTTTTTAAATATCAATATTGATAGAAAATTTATAATTAAAAACAAAAACATAATAAAAAAAAAAAAACAAAATTAGGTGTGATAATGCCGGTGAGAATGGCGTAACACGTTTGGCAAGTGTCAAGTGTCCAAGCGGTCTAGGTTTTGATATTGAACGTCAAACTTGCGATTGGAAGTCAAATGTTAAAAATTGTGATCAACTTGAAAGTAAGTTTAAAAATTAAAATAAAACGTAAAACAACCAAAAAGACAAAAAAAAAAAATTGATTTTCAAAAAATATTAAAAACCAATAATCATCTTTCTTTTGTCCTCCAAAAATTTCATAACTTGATGGCCGAATTCAAAAATTCAGTTAGCTAAAAAGTTGTGATTTTAAAAAAATCGATAAAAATACGATTTGATTTATTTAATTTGAACTTTTTATTTAACTGAATTCTTGAATTTGCATTTTAAAATTACATAAAAAAAATTAATCAATGGATTTCGAATAAAATAAAAAAAATAATAGCATTTCATTTCTTATATCTATTGCCTTCCAATCGTATTTATATGAAACTTTACATTTTTCTATTTACTTTATCTGTGACTAACAAAAAAAGGCTAGATATTAGTTAATTAGTCATATTGCGGTTTAATTCTTGCCTAAATTCATTCAAAGTATATTTAGTACTTAAACTATAACTAAAATAATTCAATATTGCAAACTGAAAACTACGAAATCAATACAAAGTTGCTAGAGACGCCTGCAACAATTGAATATTTCCTTACAAATGTTTAACGGTCGATTTATTTGCAAATTTTCGCAATACGTTAATTATCAGTTAAGTGTTCCTAGTTTTCACGATTAAAAAAATTTTTAAAGAAAATTTTAATTCTTTAATTTTTTTTTCATTCGAATAAAAATTAAAAAAAAATAAAACTTTGTAAATAACTGAAAAACACAAAACATTAGGTGTGATAATGCCGGTGAAAATGCCATAACACGTTTGGGATCAGTTCGGTGTCCAGTTGGTCTAGCGTTCGATATTGAACGACAAACTTGTGATTGGAAAACAAATGTTAAAAATTGTGACGAGCTTGAAAGTAAGTTTACAGATACAAAAAAAAAAAGCAAACCAACAAACAAGCATAAGCCATATATTTCAATTTGCCAGAAAGAAACCATTTTTTCATACCGAATTCAAAAATTCAGTTTGGCTGCGCAGCTCGAAAATATCAAAGATTCAAACCACTCTGAATTCTTGAATTAGCTTTTCTTTAACATCTAAAAAAAATTACTCATTGAAGGATAAAACATAAAAACAGAATTTTCATTTCTTGTGTGTCTCTAACGCATTCCAATCGTGTAAAATGAAGCAAAATTATTAAAAAAACAGACAAAAATATAAATAAAAATTATTACTAGTTTAGTTTATTAAACAAAAATGTGACTAACAAAGGCCATAAATAACTACAAAACTATTTAAAAAATAAAAAAAAAACAAGTAAGAACTTAAATAAATAGAATTTCGCCTTCTTATAAAAAATTAGGTATTTAGTAGTAAAGAAATTTAGTTTTCTTTTTTAAATTTTAAGACGTTTTTTTTCTTTAAAATTAAGGAAATTTTTTCTTTTTTTTTTTCTTTATTATCATTACTAATTTTTTCATTTATTTTTTATTTTTTTTCTCTCTGTTTTCTATGCATTTATTGTTGTGCTCCTAAAAATATAAAAATATATATGACAAAATAAAAACAAATCTTCATGCGATGTGGTAATGCCATTCATCTAAAAAATAAAAATCTATACTTCTTCTGTACTACTTCTACTTTTTGTGCCTTCTCCGATGATAATATTTATTTTGCAAATATCCAAAAAACAAAAACAAATGTCTTGAACATCTTTTTTTTAATAATTTAAAAAATTAAACTCAAAAAAGATGTACAAGATCTGGACTTAAGCAAATCACATGCCCATCGGGCTTAGCATTCGACATTGAAAAACAGACATGTGACTGGAAAGCTAAAGTAAATAATTGCGATTCAAAAGAAAGTAAGTCTCAAACCAAAAAAAAAAAAAAAAACAAAAAAAAAACTTAAAAACAAGATATTTTACACAAAAAAACAAAAAAAAAAAGTCATTGCAAAATATAGTTTTTGGTCTTTAAAAAAAATACAATAAAAAAAGAAATCGTAGTAATTTGGTAATTGGTTTGGGATTGAGAGCACACACGATTAAAAATTACAAAAATTATTATTTTAAAATCAAAAATAAAATTAATTCCAAAATCTTTTTGTTTAACTAAAATTTTTAATTCAAAAAATAATTGTGTCTTTGCTAAAAGATTTAGAACTAATCGCATCCAAAAATCGAAGTGTCTTCACTAAAGAAAATTTCTTTTAAAAAATCGAAGAAAAAAATTTTGGAATAGAAATGTTTTATTTTTTAAAATTTTAATTAAATTTGTTTGGAAAAAAAATGTATTTATTTGTAAAACACGGTTTTGGAGCGGTATTATGGTAAGAAAAAAGCACTGACATACAAAAACAAAACTATGACATAAAATTAAAACTAACTTTTCAAAAAAAAAAAAAATCCTACTTCTGCCACCGTTTTTTCTTAAAGGAAAAAAAAAACTGTTGTAGAATTAATTAACCAATAAGAATTCAAATTTTGTAGTTAGTTTAACACACACAATTATCCCTCTGCTGGATATTCTTAAAATTAGCCTTCTTCTTTACAATTCTTTTTATTTTATTTCGCTTTAAATTTATGTTTTCTCAATTTTGAAAAAAAAAAATCAAGCTTCAGTAGAAAATTCTTTTAATTTCCCGCCCTAATACTGTACTGTTTTTATATTTTATTGTAGTAGCTTTATTTGTTCAATCATAATCCTTCCTAAAAATCCATCCAAAGAATTTCCTCAGCTTTTCTCAATGTTTCCAATTTTACTAACAAACATTTCGCACAAACAAAACATTTTTGATTTCATAGAAAAAAAAAAAAAAACAATAAAACATTTTAAATCATTTTTGGTTTTTTTATATCACTTAAAAATTTTCATGGAAAATTATATTAAATAAAAAATTCTTTCTCCACAAAAAAACAAAAAGAACCAAGAAAAGCTTTACCAATCTTCAAGACAGATGAACCAATTTGTCCAGAAGGAAAATTATCATGCGGTGATGGTGAATGTCTTGACAAAGAACTTTTCTGTAATGGAAAACCCGATTGTAAAGATGAATCCGATGAAAATGCTTGCAGTAAGTTTTTTTACAAAACAAAAATACGAAAATTTAAAAAATTATTAAATACTTAAAAAAACATTTTATCATTCGTTTTTTTTCTTTTCTTTCCAAAGGTGTTGATGATGATCCAAATCGTGCTCCAGAATGTGATCCCACACAATGTGCTTTACCAGATTGTTTCTGTTCAGCTGATGGCACCCGAATTCCTGGCAGTATTGAACCATCTCAAGTACCACAAATGATCACGATTACATTTAATGGTGCCGTTAATGTTGATAATATTGATTTATATGAAGAAATCTTTAACGGTGTACGACAAAATCCAAATGGTTGTTCAATTAAGGGAACATATTTCGTATCACATAAATACACAAATTATTCAGCTGTACAAGATTTACATAGAAAAGGTCATGAAATCTCTGTATTCTCATTGACACATAAAGATGATCCAAATTATTGGACACATGGTACATACGATGATTGGTTAGCTGAAATGGCTGGTGCACGTTTAATTGTTGAACGTTTCGCTAATATTACTGATGGTTCAATAATCGGTATGAGAGCACCATATTTACGTGTCGGTGGTAATAAACAATTTGAAATGATGGCTGATCAATTCTTTGTATATGATGCATCAATAACAGCTTCATTAGGACGTGTACCAATTTGGCCATATACATTATATTTCCGTATGCCACATAAATGTAATGGTAACGCACATAATTGCCCATCACGTTCACATCCAGTTTGGGAAATGGTTATGAATGAATTGGATCGTCGTGATGATCCAACATTTGATGAATCTTTACCTGGTTGTCATATGGTAGATTCATGTTCAAATATTCAAAGTGGTGAACAATTCGGACGTCTTTTACGTCATAATTTCAATCGTCATTATGCAACAAATCGTGCACCATTAGGTCTTCATTTCCATGCATCATGGTTAAAATCGAAAAAAGAATATCGTGAAGAACTTGGAAAATTCATCGATGAAATGTTAGCACGTAATGATGTATTCTTTGTTACCAATTTACAAGTTATCCAATGGATGCAAAATCCAACTGAATTGAATTCATTACGTGATTTCCAAGAATGGAAAGAAAAATGTGATGTCAAAGGACAAGCTTATTGTTCATTACCAAATGCATGCCCATTAACAACACGGGAATTACCCGGTGAAACATTACGTTTATTCACATGTATGGAATGCCCAAATAATTATCCATGGATATTGGATCCAACTGGTGATGGATTTACTGCTAAATAAATTTTTCCAACGCGCACACAATAAATATTAATAAGATTTTCTCGAAATTAATGAAAACAAAAAAAAAAAAAAAAATAGTAGGTCCACCGAGAGTCTGATTATTAAAATTCTCTTCGTTTTCTAATTTTATATAATTTTTATCCTTCAAAAATTTCCCTTTTTTTTTTGTTTTTTGTTTTGTAATTATTTTAATTTTATTAATTTTATTTCCCCATAACTCTTTTTTTGTTTGTTTTCTTATTGAAAAAGGACACTAATTTTCATAAAATCTAGTCTGTCCTTATGAATCTTTTATATTCCTTGATTTACCTTCGAACATACAGACAAACAGAAAAATGAATCCTTTTCTTCTATATTTTCCTGTTCCCTTTTTTTTTGTTTTTGTCCCAAAATTTTTTATTTTTTATTTTCATTTTTAAGCTTTTCATAAAAGAATTTCCTTTTTATTTTTCCTTCCCAATTTTTGTTCCTTCAGATCCTCTTTTAGAATTAGAAGAATATAAAAAATAAAAAAAGAAAACATAAAATAAGGATTTTATTCTATTCTTTAGTTTTATATTTTGTTCTTTTATCAAATTTTTTTTATTTTTTATATTTTTTTAATTACACAAAAAAAAATAATTAACTAAGAAAAAGAAAAAGAAAAAAAAAATTAAATGAAAGAAGTGAGAGAAAACCCTTTTTAAGTTCTACATCGTTTTTAAGTGATATTCTGTAATTAAGAAGAATGAAAAAAAAAAAAAAATACTGAATAAATAAATCGTTAATGTTATATATTTTTTTTTATTATAAAAATCAATAAAAAATTTATAAATAAAATGTAGAAATATGTAATAATTTTTTAGTTTTCTTTTAATTACTTTGCAGGACCATTTTGCTAAGGAAATTATTCGAAATCTTTGAAATTTTTACTATCCCACTTTCATACAATAAAAATATCAAGATAGTCCTTAACTAACCATACGACTCCATTGGACTTATTTTAAGACATATTTTTAGTCGGACTGAAAAAAAGTCTAATGGAAACTCTAAAATTTGAACTTTTTTGTCAGTCCGTCTGAAAATATGTCTTGAAATAAGTCCAATGGAGTCGTGGGGTAACTGGACTCACAGATCACTATGCCGACAAGTTTTGTAATTATTTTGTGTACGCTTAAAACCAAACTTCTTCAATTTTTAAGATAACAAATTTTCAATTTAAAAACTTTATCCAAAGAAACTAAAAAATAGTGCACTAACCTTGTCATAGGAGAAACCGCTTTTAGAAAAAAGCCTCTGTAAAAAAAGGAGGTTTAATTAATACTAGTACCGCCCATTGGTCGAAATTCAACCTAATAAAATGAAAATTAAAATATCGATTGTAATAATTAAAAGTTAAACTTGTGAATTTCAATATGATATTCTTATTCTCACACTTATTTATTTACAAATCCAAACATCAATGATTTTTCAATTGTTTTCTTGAATTTGGTCCAGAAACATAAACAGCTGTTTTCTATATAACTCTGAATCAAAAACCTTCTAAAACCTTTCAGCTATTTCCATTCGTTCATTACACAAATTTGTAAAGCACACAACAGCTCTGTGTGCCATATATTTTGTTGTTGTTCCCATATAAATATATGGGAAACTTTCACCTGTTCAACCTGACTCAACGACCATATGTCAACATACTTTTTGTATTTAAACACTTCTCCTCAACAATAGCTTTCCATCGATATATATATTAGGCCACATCTTTTGTTAGAATACGAATAAAAGGGAAGTAAATTTGTGTAAATAAAAAGAATTTAATTGAATTTAAACAAGTTAATTTACCTCTTCTTTTGATGTTGATCAACGATGGTGTTTCTGCTTCCTTCTTCCAATACCGCTGAACATGAAACTAAGTCTCAACAAAAAAAGCACGAGATCCACATAAAGAAAACCCTATTTATGGATGGAATCACAAAGGTAGTAAACAACTCAAAGAAAAAACTCTAGCTCGTTTTCCGGCGTTATCTACAGAACTGGCTGCTTCTAGTTTTCATCTATGAGATTGATTTATGCTCATAAAATGTAACAAAATACCTAGCTATGGATATTTATATATTGTGATAGACATAGGTAATAGGTACAGGCATTAATACGAAAATAGTTAATACATTGGAACTTAAAACAAGTATTTTTCCCATTGAAAATAGGATGTAGAAATTATTATTCGATTATAATATTTACTAAAAGAAACCAAAATTAAAAGAAATTGAAGTGTAATTTCAATTTAATTTAAAAGAAATTTACTAATTTAAATTAGAAGATATATTTAGTTGTCATCTAAGAATGATTGATTTCCTTCAAAATTAATCCAAACTCAATCAAATTATCCTTTTCTTCTTCTCTTTGGACATAATAAATTCTAGATTTTCTTAGATTTTCAGATATTTTTAATGTCATAGAAAATGAGTGAAATTCAATTTGAAATTAGGTAAAAAGTGATGGCAAAAGAATGTAAAATCCAAGATCTTGGATTCTAGATTTTTGTTTTTGGATACATATTTTGCTACCACCAGAAAGATCTGATATAAAGTACAGATATACATATTTCTGTTGAAAGTAAAAATTCCCGAATTTTCTTATTTTCTTTCTTTCGAAATTCCTTAAATTATTTTACCTTTTTTTATTTATTTTACATTCTGACATTTTTAATTACTCATTCTCAAAAATCCAACGTAATCTTGATATCCTTTCTATAAATATTTCTAAGAATTAGAATTTTCTTCAAGATTTTACATTATACATATATTTCATTTCTCCAATTGAATTTTCCCCAAAAACAATTTTATGCGAAATGAAAAAATGTTCATATTATCCAAAATTACTATGGCGACCGATTTTCTTTTCTTAATTTTTCAAGACAAGACAGAATTAGACAATAAGAATAAGCTAATGAACTGCCTGGGAAAGAAATATATATATCCTATTTAGAAGTATAAGAAAATTATTTATCTCCTGTTTAAAAAAAAAAAATTAAAAAACAAAAGGCGAACTAAGTATATCTTTTCGGCACATCGAATCAAATTAGTTTGTTTGGAAAAAAGTTTTCCAGGTTAATGATATCAAATTCGAATTCATAAATCATGAAAAATTGAGGACCTTTTTTCTTTCTTAAATCGAGTCAATTAAGAAAGTTGAATGGAACATAAATCAAGTGGAAATCTCAGAAGTTAATCGCACGAAAAACTTTCTTATATATCGCTGTTAACTTTTAAGGAGCTTGACCTTAGTGTCAATGAATTTTCCATAAAATAATTGGCGAAACCTGAGTATTAATAGTAATTGTAATAATAATTAATTGAATTTTCTAGATTTATTTTCAGTTCTCAGTGTGATTCTGTGAAATTTATGAAATTTTCAATTTAAAATATTGTTGTGCCTATTTTTATTTCTTTAAATTAGAAAAAAAAGGTTTCAATTGAAAGGATTGTAGATTCTAAATACTAAGTCTCGTAAGAACTTCTAAAAAATATGACCAATGATCAGATCCTTTGATTATTAAAGAATTTTATATCATATGTAAGATATATTGACTTTTGTGGATAGTTTTTGAGACGCATATCATTACAAAGTGTCATCAAAAGCATCCATTCTTCAGAAATATCAAATACAAATCTAGTCTTCTAATTTTTTGATATTTTGAAAATTCAACAATAAAATTATCCTTTCATTATTTAAGAAAAATAACCTCCATACGTTTCAAAGAAATTTTACTTCGTAATTTCTAAGAATTAAAAAATATGATTTGTCCAAATTTGTATTTATAGACTTTCAGTTTTGAAAGGATTTATTCTAAAATATCGAACAAAAGATAGTGGGTTCCATTTCTATACTGTCTATGGTAAAACATTACTTATGGCGTTTACATGGCGACTTCAAAATTGAGTTGAGATCGAGTTGAAACTTAACCCGAGTTTTTTAGCTTTAACAAATTGAAAGATTGACTTAAAATCGACTTCAAATCAGATTCAAATTGACATTGTTTCTCCTCTGTTCATCCGCCATTCTAAATTTTCAGGTCAGTTTGCAGTCGATCTAGGTTTACATGTAAATTTCAGGTCGGTCGGAGAATTTTTTGTGATCGGAGCGATTCAAGCCGGATTGAAGTCGATATGAGTTTACATGGACAATTTTTAGATTGAAGTCGACTTCGAGTAGACCATGTAAACGCCATAAATGTGTAATAGCTTTGTCAGTACATTGGTAACGCATAGAAATATTCATCACAAAACTAACTCAAGGCACTAGAGAATTAAAATGTATGTATTGAATGTCTGTCCGTACATCTGTTTATACAATGAAAAACACGTTGGCTGATTTTAATGAAATTGAATACAATATATTGGTCCATTCCTTAACGCGATATGATATTGTTTCTTTCCTAGTTTTATTCTTAACCTGAAGCATAAACCAAAGCATAGTTAGATTAATTTTCGTTTTTAATTATTTGCTGACTAAATACTAGGACTTCTTTCTACACAGGTCCCAATATATTTGCCTAACTTTGCTGCCCATTTGCTGCCTATTCATCAATCATTCAAATATTTCTTACTAAAGGCTAATTAATTGAGCATTAGCTGGATTCATATTTTGTCATTGAAGATGATTTTGTTAGCCTCATACCATTTTAACGTTGCTCCCGTATGTATCTAAATCTAACAGGATTAATCATACATTATGAAACACATGAACAACTTCAATCAAACGCGTTACTTCAGAGGTTTTTAGGTTTGTTCATTTCTACCATAGGCTACCAAGTTTTTTTTTTAAATGTTTTTATAATCTTTTCGTTTCAAAAATCTTAGCAACTAAAAATTCATACATAACAAGTTTCCTTTAAAGGTCAAAAATAATGTCCTTTCTATCATCTTTGATACAAAAAATTGTATAGAATGGAAATTAATATATATATTTTTTTTTCTTCTTCGCAGAATATTGTTCCGGTTACTTTTCTTTTGCTTTAATACGGACCTTCCCGTGAAAAAAGAAAATATATCACAATATAAAAAGCATTTCATGAAAATTAAAATTCTGCCTATATAAAGTTTTTCTATATCGAAAAAAAAAAGTCAACCCAATTCTGTTGCTAGGAAGAGCTTTAAGAAATTTCTTTATATATTTCTTTTTAACTAAAATATTACTAAAAATAATTTTTCTTATTATATATAAACTAATAAAAAATATTATTCAAATGAAATTTTCGAGAAAAAAAACTCCCCCAAAAAGGACACACAATTTCCAAATAGAAGAAAGCAAAAACAAATTAATTTACCATGTTTCCCAGAACCTCAAAGTTCTAATCTTGATTATGTTTACTTGATTTTTATTAATTTAAAATGTTTGAAAAGTAATTTTCACTTAGTTTCTAAAAACCGAAAATATTAGAAACCATAAACTTCATCTTTTGCAATTTCTTGGTGGGTGCTCTCTAAAAGAAAACCACACGTAAAAAAAAGTAAAATACTAAATTAAAGGTTTTTGGGTTAAGTTTTCTAAAAGAAAATAATCTTCATTGGAGTGTATTTAAGCAATTTCTTACACGAACATACAATTCGATTTAATGTTCATCACGTATCATGTATCCCTGATAAATTTTATTGATTCTCAGTCTTTTTTTTATCCATTTAAACATTAATATCAGGAATGGGAACATATTACAATGTTTTGACCATCAACATTCTTTTGGTTTTGTCAATATCGTTATTCTATTTCGAACCGAAAATATTTACCAAAGTGGAGAGCGTCCTATCTGATTCTATCTCCAAATAACATATTCTTCCTTTTCTTTTTGGAAATGTTGTTTATTATTCAATTTGAAAAAAAAAAAACCATTTAGAAAAGTGTTTACCTAAAATAAAACATATAAAAACTTAATATCAGCTTATAGCCGATTCCCTATGGTATGATGCTGTCGTAGTTAACAAATCCATAGTCCAGATGAATTAATTCCGACAATAAGACATCACATAAAACTTAAAACATTTTCTGCTTAACTTTGCGTTAGATCTGTTATTAAGCTTCAGACAAAATTTGGAAGCAATGCAGAAAGCTGATGGTGATAATTGTTTATCTTTTCAGTGGCCTAAACGATTTTTGAAAGGCAGAGAAATCCTAACACCACAAACCAAAAAACACGAAAGTTCGATCAATGAATCAATGGTTTCTTCTTCCACAAAGAATTTGTTCCAAAGTGGTTCAAACAGTTTCTGGTAATTTGTATGTGGAAGTTTTAAAACGATTGATGGCTAAAATTCCAAATTTAGGAGGAAACTTATACGCCTTATTCGTATTCTACCAAAGGATATAGAAATGAAATGTATAAAAAAATATTTATAAATAGATTTCATAAAAATAATCTTAAGAATTACTAAAGGACTTCGTTCCTGATACGCTTTGCGCCGTCATGAAATCCCTCAAATTTTATTTGGCAGAAATTTAAATTCCAATGTTTTGGGAATTAGAATAAATCATTATTAAAACAACTCATTAGAGTTTTCCGCCATCCCCTGCCGAGTGAGCACCTATTGTATCTTTTCAGTTGGTCTATCCAGAATTTACATTCCAAGTTTCATGAAAATCTTCCTATTATTGACCGAATTATTGACGTTTTTCTACTTGTACCGTTCGCAGCTCCTCACGCTGTAGAGACATATCCAATCTTTTCAGTTTACATTCCAAGTTTCATGAAAATCCGATTACAATTTGCCGAATTAGGAAAATTTTTATATTCCGCTCCCATCTTGAAGCCCCCATCCAAAATCCAAATAAGCAATCTAAGCAAGGAAGGTGTCTATTTCTTTGATTTCATTTGCCATTTCCCAACTTTTTGTTCTATAAGGATAACAATTATCGGCAATTAATTGATTCATATTTTAAAGGAGAGTGGGACTGAAAAAAACAAGCCAATAAATCTCGGAGAAAAAAATGTTTACTTCCAATCCTGACACATTAGATTTTTTCGGCTTTTACGGTAGAAGTAAAAAAATAGTTTAACCGATATCCAAATAAACAAATAAAACAATATTTCTTATAGAACAATCAAAGTTTGTTTTTTTACTTCTGGCGCTATTGATTTGATTGAAACTCAATATTCTGGGAGATAAAAGCTTTTGATGTCATTCACACTTATTTTAAAATTATTTGAAAACAACAAGAAAAGAGTAGAGTTGTGGCTAATGGAATTTCTGATTTTGGAGATAAACTATTTTTATAGTAAAATAAATCAATATTCAATAAAATGTAATTGAATGGAAAATTGGTGGTCAATTCAAAAACATCTTTCGTTTTGTCTGAAAGTTTAGAAACTATTTCTCTAGGATTTAAGTTGGTCAACTTTTCAAACGTTTAAAACGTGCTTTTAAAAAAAAACTGTCGAAAGTAAATGAAGGAACCTTAGGCAGTTTTTACACGGGTCGCCGCGGTAAAGGCGAAGAATATTTATTGAAATGCGCATAAGAAAAAGGACAAAACTTTCCGATCACTCTGGTTTTTTGCTTAATAACTTCGCTCCCCTCGGTCGATTTTGCTGAAATGCAATACCAAATCCAGTTTAGCAACAAACCAACTCATTCCAAATTTCATCAAAATCGGATAATGCGTTTTTGAGTTATCTTGTATAATTAAATAATAAATTCAAATTTCAAATGATTCAAGCACTCTTTGACCTGAAATTGCATACATCTAGGCGAAGCGGAGAATCATTACAATTAGTCAAAATTTTAATCTTTCCATAAACTTTTTGTTTTTAGGAAAAGTTTAGAAATTCTTTTAAAAAGAATGATAAACAAAAAAAACGAGATTACAAGAAGACCATGAAAATATTTTCAAAACTTTCTTTTTTAATCTTAAGCAGAAAATTGTTCGGAATTACAAGATTTATTAAGTAATAAATATAGTTTGATTATCATTAAAAGAATTGAAATCTTATAAAAATAATTCTGGAACTTAAATGCTTTTATAAATGTATTCTCCCAAATCCAAGAGGAGTTTCAAATTTCCAAATTAACTCCATTTTCTTGACAATTTTCTGTAATGAGTTTTTTTAATGCATTGAAAACTATTTAGATAAGATTAAGAGTTTGTTTTGTAAACAGTTTTTCCCAAAGTATACATAAATTGTATCTTGGGGACCTTTCTAACAATTGCATTTGTGAAGAACAAAATTTATTCACAAGAAAGAATAAAAATTTTACTAAAATTTTGAATTTTGTAAAGTATTTCTAATTAAAATAAAACATGTCACCCTGTACTGAAGTGTGGAACGTAAAATCAATAAATTGATTAGAAATTCCACCATGTGCGTGTGAAAGAGACAACTGTATAATAAAATTTTACAAATGTCAAATCAGAAAAAGAGAAACGTCAAAAAATAGAAAACATTGTTTGAAAGTGTTTCTTTAAAAATATAATTAATTTCAAAATAAGAAAAATGGAAAATCAAAATATAATTGCGTCTGGACCAAATCTTAGTCAATATTTTGCCGATGATCCGCCAAGTTTTTTCGATGAAATAATTGCAAATAATTCAAGTAAAACAGCAAAACATTTTCAAAATTTCTTAATTTTTTTAATTTATTTGAATTTTTAGCAACAGAAAATTCAATTACATCGAATACATATGACGGTGGATTTAAAGCTCCAGAATATTTAGAAAATCCCGAATTAGATGACGAAGATATAAAAGTTCCAGATGAGGTTAGAAATTTCTGGGAGCCACCACAAACTGAACCGGGAATTCCACCAAACCTGACAATGCCAGGAGTTTTGTCACCACATGATTTAGTAAAGAAAAGCAAAACATAAAATTAAAATCAGAATTTATAAAATTTTCATTTCTCCTTTAGAGCGATGATCCAATCCGGGAAGCTGTTGTTTTATATTTGGGTGATTCGGAATTGGCACAACGGAAAATCTTATCAGTTGGTGATGTAACACAAGATGAACGTGGTTTACGAAATTTAATATCAAATGGTTGTTTTCGGTCTGCTATTAATTTGACTGGACGTCTTTTAACGATTTATGGACAAGGTTATGGTCGTGCTGGACAACCGGCCAAACACAGTCCGCATTCATTACAATTATGGTTTACACGACTTGCACTTTTAGTTAAACTTGGTCAATATGAATTACTACAATCGGAAGCAGAACCTTTTGGTAATTTAAATCGTCCGGATGTTTATTATGATGTAAGAAACGAGAAATTTGAATTATTTCCCTAAACTAAATTGATGAATTTTGATAGTTTTATCCAGAAATGTATGGCGGTAAAAAGGGTTCAATGCCATGTTTTTCATTTCGTTTATTATTAGCTGAAATTCCAAACTATTGTGGTTCACCAAAATTAGCAATGGATCGTTTAACAGAATTGGCAATGATTTGTAGTGAAATTAAAGAATATTTTAAAGAACAAAATCAAAATTATGAATTTTGGAGAAGACGTGAATGTCGTGTTTTACATTCAATTATTAATTGTGCAATAATGGTTTGATACAATAACGGCTAACTTTGAAATTTTTGTTTATTTATCATATTTTTACAGATGAAGGATTACAGTTTAGTTGATGGAATTTTTCTAAAATTATTTTCACAATCAGAAATCACAAAAGAGGAAAAACGTTCATTGTTTTCAGCATGGGGACGAATTTATTTACAAATTGGTGATGTTTTTGGAGCTGAACATAAATTTGCCGAAGCAAGACGATTAAAAGAAATGTAATTTTTTTTTTTGGTAAAATGCTGTTAAATTTAATAAATTTAATTTTACGTATTCAAAGGAATTCATTACCAGATCTTCGAGATTTAGTTGATAAAGGCTTAATAGCGGTTGCACAAAATGATTTCCAAGAGGCTTATGTAAATTTTCAGAAATCTTTAAATCAGGATCCAATAAATACGATGGTAAAATGTTTGTTTTTTGTATGTTAAAATGAATTTTAATCAATTTTCTTGATCAGCTATTAAATAATATGGGCGTTTGTTTATTATATTCGGGCAAATTAAAAGAGGCGATTATGTTATTTGAGAAAGCAATCAATTTAAATCCTCAAAAATCATTAAACGAAAGCCTTTTAATAAATTTATCAACTTTATATGAATTAGAATCAAGCAATTCAAAAACTAAGAAATTGAATTTATTACGTTTAGTTAATCGTTTTAAACCCGATTTAAATATTGCTTTAGATTTTTGTCTTAAATTACAAACAAATAATTAGAAAACAAAAAACCCAATTTTTTAATTTTAAATCGAATATTTTCTCCTTTTTAGCAAAATGATAAATTCTAATTTTAAACAAATAATAATATTCAGGTAATGGAAAATAATGTTTATATTTAATTATTTAAATAAAAAGAAAAATAAGAAAAGAAAAATAAAGATTTTTAATCAAGAAATTCAAAAATTTCCACCCGTTTCAGATTGACTACATACAACAATCGGGCAACACCAATTCAAAATCAAAACAAAAACAAAAAATTCCATTGCACTTTTAAAATGCATTTTATGAAACTGCACCACTACAAAATCAAAAATTTGTATAGTTTAAAAATCTCCTGCTTGCATTCATCTCTCTCTCTCTCTTTAAATTGATATTAAAAAAGAAAATTGTTTTTAAAATTTTACTGCTTTTGCGACGTCATAACAATGTTAAAAAGAGACAACTTTTATCAATGTACAAATGAAAAACAAAGATAACTCTATAAAACTGAATACCTGCTGTTTTACTGCTATCAAAATGTTACTGTTGAAAATGAACAACAAAATGCAAATGGCGTCGATCGTTTGGACATAGTTTTCTTGAAGTGTTACAAAAACGCTAAAAGCACGATAAATCGTGATGTTTTTATTGATAAATTCAATAAAAAAATTCAATTAATGTTCGATGTGATTGTTTAACATTGAAATATAATAAATTGAAGGTGAGTTATTAGGTGTTTTTTTTTTTGTAATGAAAATTTGTGACAATTTTTTAGTTGAGAGAAAAAGAAAAAAATCTTTCTTTTTTTTTTTTTTACCTTTCGTTTGAAAACTCGAAATGTATATTTTTATTTACCCGAAAAGTGTATGTTTTTCCTAATAAGAAAAAAGCGGTGTAAATAAGTGAAGAATATAAACAAAAATAATTCTTTTTTTTTCTATATAATTTAGTGTTTATTTATTTATTTTTTTTTAAATAATAAATATCCAAATCAAGACAAATATGAATGTTTAATTTTATCGCCCTTAGAAAAAAAAAAAAGAAGAAATTATTCTAAAAAGAAAAATATTGGCGCGCATTTGTCGAGCGCGCCAACACAAGATCGACAAAAAAAAGCCCTCACACAAGCCAAAAACACTTCAATATTAAAATCGAAATAATAAATTCTCCAAAGTATTTGAAACACGAAAAGATTCCAATTCAATAAAAAGAAACTTCACAAGAAAAAGAAAATATCAAAAACTCTCTGTTTATATTTTGCCCGTCTCTCCTCACCGTTGCTCAACAAGTTCAAAATTAAAAATTACATATAAATAATTTCTTTTTCATATTTTCTTTTTTTAGCCAAAGAAAAAACACTTAAAAAATTACTTTTTTTTCTTCATATCAGAAAAATTATGTCATTCTCGTTGAATTTCTCAATTGAAACTGACCGAAAATCTATCACAAAAGCTACATAAAAATTAGTTTTTTTTCAAAAAAACAAGTACCTCAATAAGTACTGTAAAAGGCAAAAAAGAAAAAAAAAATCATTGAATACGATTATGTGAAAATTCTACAAGTCCCCAAATAGAGAAGCAACTATACGAAATGTCTGTACTAAACTGAATTGATAAACTCGAATTTCTACTAGAGCTCTGTGTGGCTGGTTTGTTTGGCCAGCAAGTCACTAATAAAATGCTTGGTGAGGTAAAAAAGTTCTCATATATTTTTTGAGGCTGTTTTTCTACTTTATGATTTTTATTAATGGCTGGCATATTTTTTTTTTCTTGTTTTTGTTTTTGTTGTTTAAATAATCATAAACATATTTATTTACTTTTTTTTAGTTTGTTTTTAGCAGCCGAAGTGGAAGCACTTCCTCTGTAAAAAATAAAAAATAAAAATGTAAAATGCATGAGACTCCTTTTTTTTTTCAACTAAAAACAATTTCCAATTTTATAAATAATAATTATAGTTTTTTTTTTCATTTTTTCAGAAAAATTAATTCAAATTTCTTTCCCTTTTAAAGGGATTTTTTTTTTTAAATTTTTGAAATTTCAAAAAATTTCAAAATTTTATTCATCAATATTTAACAAAAAAATAGAAATAAAATGAACGATACAGCAAGTACTTCAAAAGATGTTAGTAGTGCATCATCAGCATGGGAACAATTAACAGCTCCACAAAATCAAAATGATGCAGCTGCAGCAAATAGTAATCTAAATAATATTAATAATAATATAATACCATCAGCTAGTTGTAGTGTACCACAAACGACACCAACTAAATTAATTAATTCACCAGAAGTAACAGCACATACACCACAAGGACCACCAACACAAGGTCCAGTATTCGGTGAAGAATTAACAACAGAATTAGTAAATCAAGGTTGGCGTAAATTTTGGTCGAAACGTGAAAATCGTCCATATTATTGGAATAAATTAACTGGTGAATCATTATGGGAAATGCCTGGACAACAACAAAATCGTCATTTTGATCCATTAACTGATCCATTAGGTATATGTAGTCCTGGACAATCTGGTCCGAATGGACCAACAATACCACCGATTGTTGGACATGGTAATTTAAAACGTCGACCATCAGAAGATACACCACAACATCCGAATACACCAGGTGTTGGTATAATACCGCCACCAATGAAAAAATTCATATTATCTGGTCCATGGGATTTAGAAATATTTACAAATACTGTGATTGTTGAAAGGCCACCAACATTATTACCACATCCTCATCCAGAAATCGAGGCGATGCGTTCAGCATTAACAATGAAATTAGTTCGAACCTATGAGGATTTATGTTTACGCCGTGAAAATATTAAAGCACCAAAAGATTCATTCAATCGTTGGTTAATTGAACGTAAAGTCAGTGATTGTGGCTGTGATCCATTACTTCCAAGTCAATGTCAACCAGAAATCTCACCAACAATGTATCGTGAAATTATGAATGATATACCAATAAAAATTGTTAAACCAAAATTTACTGGTGATGCACGTAAACAATTATCACGTTATGCTGAGGCAGCTAAATATATTATTGAATCACGTTCAGCACCGCCTGAAAGTAAAAAAGTTGTTAAATGGAATGTTGAAGATACATTTCAATGGTTACGTCGAACGGTCGGTGCTAGTTATGAAGATTTTCAAGATCGTTTAGCACATTTAAAACGACAATGTGAACCACATTTAATTGAAACGGTTCGTGGTAGTGTAGAAACTTTATGTACAAAAATTTATCATTTATCAGCTGAACATGCTAAGAAAATTCGTGAAAAACATATGCAATTATTAAAGGATCATGGAATTGGTGAACCACAGCCACCACCGCCACCGCCAATATTGAAGAAAGTCTGGTGTTATCCAATACAATTTTCTGTACCGTCTCCACGTATGCCTGTTGTTGAATATATTCAAGATCGTGATCATATGGTAATTAAATATACACCATCTTCAGTATCACAACCGGACGCACAATATATTAATTTAACGCATTTACAGAAATTGGTAAGAATATAAATTTTTTTGGATAGTTTGGAAATCTTTTAAAATTAATCGGGTATATTCGTTTTGGGTATAAATTGGTAACCTTTTGAAGAAAGGATAACGAGATATTTGCAGCTTTCTATTTGCATATACCAAATACTTAAATAGCAAAGACAGAAACCGATAAATGGAACACATTTTTGCATTTTGGAAAGGACCTATTAAAGAATTTAATGTGTAGAACAGTATTTCTCGTGAAGTACTACTACAGTCTTTTTAATAAATTCTATTAAAGAGATGGCGCTTGCAGACGTGCCCAAATCAGAATACAAGTTGGAAACTCTCATTATTGTATGCTTTTTGGTACTACTTAGACATTGATCAGTCATAATTGCCAGTCGTGGTTGATATAAAACTGACTTGCTTATGAAAAGTTTGAATATTTATTGAGTTTGGCTGGCAAACCATTAATTTATAAATTCACGTTGGTCAGTTTTCTTTCAGTTGCTCAAAAGAAGATGGAAAACTGATCAATGGTGGTCCTACTTTAGACGTAAATCTTATAAGATTGAAGAAATCTATGCAGAAACTAGGAGTTGGGACAATCTTTAGCTGATTCTAGAATTGTACTATTCTAGAATCTACTAAAGATCGTTTTTTAAAGAAGTTTCTTCCATTATTTCAAGATAATTCTTTTAGTTATTACTATTAATATCTTGAAAGGAATTTAAACTAGATTTCCAAGAGTCGTACTATCTCACAAACAATATTCATGACGAAATCTTATATTGTTTTTTTTATTTTCTCCTACAGGAACAACTATATCGGTATAATTGTTTTGATGATAAAAAATTTGATTTATTTATTGGACGAGTTTGGTGCCTATTAAAACGTTATCAAACATTTTTGGGTAACATTATGAATTCATCACAAGAAGCTGAAATGACACAAGCCTCATTGCCAGTACCAGTTTTTGAATGTTTAAATCGTCATTTCGGTGTTACATTTGAATGTTTTGCATCACCGCTAAATTGTTATTTTCGTCAATATTGTTCAGCTTTTGCTGATACTGATGCATATTTTGGTTCGAGAGGGTAAACAAATTATATAAATAAAAAATGTGAATTTTATATTATTTTTGTTTTTGTAGTCCATTTTTGGATTTTAAACCAGTTTCGGGTTCATTTCAAGTGAATCCACCATATTGTGATGAATTAATTGATGCTACACTAAATCATATTGATAAAATTTTAATTGATTCAATTGAACCATTAAGGTAAGAAGCATATACACAAGAATCCTTTTAATTTGATTTAAACGAATTTTCTTTTCTCAATCACAGTTTTATAGTATTCCTACCAGAATGGAAATGTTTAGCGAAATTAGAAGAAAACATCTATAAAAGACGTTCAGTTGTTGTACTTGGAATGGCACATGAATATCGTCATGGCTATCAACATATTATACCAAAGTAAGGGAAATTATTTATATCCTTTTTTAAAGTGAAACACTTCTATGGGGGCGCGACTAGCAAAAATTATGTCATGATTTTCTATGACGAAAAAACGTTACATTACAAAAAATCTCATTATTTGGACGTCCTAGACGATTACAATGTTCGGCAATATTGTGGAGGTTATAATGAGGATTATTTTCGTTGAAGACCAAGTAGTTCTATCTGCCACCATATTGGCACTGTAGTCGATACAAATTTTTGAACTTTTTATATAGAGGTCATACACGATTGAAATGTTCGGCAAAGTTGTAGAGGTTTTTATGGGGATTATTCTCGTCGAAGACCCAATAGTTCAATCAAAAAAAAAGCTTGTTTCGTTTCTACAGTGTGGTCAAAAGCACACTTTCTTTTTTTTTTAATTAGTTTTACGATCACTTTCCTAATATTTTTTTTATTGTTCCTTGCAGATCTGATGTTAATGTTAAAAGTATGCATGGAACTGTTGTTGTTTGGTTACAAAATAATGCAGGCTATTCACGTTGGGGACCAAATGAAAATCGTGTCGAATCATTGCGTGAAGCATTTCGGCCGGCCCGAGATCGTGAACGTGATAAAACAATACAGCAGCAGCATCTTCAACAATCACCAGCAACAACGAAACCAACAACACCGCAAACAGCAGATTCACCACCAATTATTGGTGGTTCTCCAACAGATTCAATCAGTGGAAGTGGAACAACTGGTGTTACTGCTGATGGAACATCAAATTCATCAGTTTAGAATGTTTTTTTTTTTTTGTTTTTTTCCTAGAACAAAATAAGAAGAAAAAAAAAATAATATATTTTTTTAATGTTTAATTTATTATAATTTTTTTTTTACTAAGAAATTCAAAAAAATATTTTATAAAGAAAACAATTTTTAAAATTGAATTTTATTTTAGTTTTAAGAAATAGAATTTTTTTTTTTTTTCTCAAAAAAAAGGAAAAACATTAAAAATTTATTTTTAAAAAGAAGTTAATCTTAAAAATTTTTGTAAATAAAAAAAAAATGTCAAATGCATTAAAACAAGAAAAAAAAATTTTTTTATTTTAAAAAAAAAAATATGTGCAAAATTTTATTTAATTAAAATTAAATACAAAAAAAAAAAAAACAAGAACAGTAAATAAAATAATTAAAAATAGTTTTTAAAATTGTGTAAATAAAAAGAAGAAGAAGAAAAGAAAATTTATTAAATTTAAAAATATATAAAAAAAAAATTTTTTTATTATATTTAATTTTTGACCTTATTGGACAGCCTTCCAGTTCCTCTCCTTTTTCAAAAAAAAAAAATATTTTTAAATAAATGTTAAAAAAAACAAATATAAAATATGTACTAAAATATTTTTATTTTTTTTCTTTTAGAATTGTTTAAAAAACAAAATGAATAAATTTTAATAGTTTTAACAATTTTTAAAGTAAAAGAAAAATCTGTTCCCTTTTAATTTGTGTAATTAAAAAAAATCTAATTTGATATTTTTTGATTTTATAAAAAAAAAAGACAGGGTGTAACCAATTTGTATTTGATTGACATGTTTTTTTTTCTTAGCTCGTTCAAAGCTATGTTTTAAATACGAAGATCAAATTATGCTAGAGACACACTTATGGTATTGATACCATGATTTAAGAATACCATGCAGTATACCATGTATGTGTCACTTTATACCATTTCAAAAATTAAGTATAAACATGATATTGAAATAGTATAAGCTATACTATAGTATCGATATTATAGTATGAATACTATAAGTGTGTCCCTCATATTAGACTACTTAGTAAGTTTACACTGAAGAAATTAAAAGTCATGTGGCTGTGAAGAAATTTTTAGACCATATTTTCTTCAAATCTATTGCGGAAAACAGAATGACCGACGGATTCACGATTCTGTAGTGGATCCATCGCGTTCTGTGTAGTCTAATTGAAAACGTATATATTTAAAATTTGAATATGTCGTAAATTCATTTCGGATCCGTCATTCTATTTGGACATAAGTATACAAAATCTAGAGACAAATGGCAAAGAACTAATTAAGTGAATGTTTTTATAACAACTCACAAGAAAATTTGAAAGAAATTACTATAATAATTTTGTAAGAATAAATATGATAAATCTTTAATAATAAAAAAGAAAAAATATTTTCAAATCAACAAATAAGAGAAACGCAGAAGTCAATAATAAAATATATAAATGATAATGGCGATTTAAAGCATTGCTTTGGTCAAATAAAGGCCGAGACAGAATGTGTTCCTTTCGTTTTGTACCGTATCGGTCCGATCCGCTTCAATACGCTCTGGGATGGAATTGAGTAACTTGAATTCAATCAAATCGTATCGAAAAAGCATAGGAATTGAAATGTATTTTCGATACGATTTACTATCAATCAAATTACACGTTTATGCAGACTCAGTTTCGTTTCGTTTTTGTAATATAATTCAGAAAGATTTCATATTTCTTCAATAAATTGTTCAATTTTTAGTATAAGTTTATATTTTTCGACTTGTTGATCGCAATTTACTAAAAATGGTTGTAAAATTGAGACTTACAATATAATAATACTATTTTGAGATTAACGTTTTCGTAAAAAGTTGAAATTTTTTCAACTCTTTCGTTTCGTTTCATTTCGATTCGGACATTGTATATACTTTTCCCTTTTTTCCTTACATTTTGTCATACTTAACTTTAACGAGGCGATACGGAACATTCTGTCTGTTCTACGATTGTACGGTTGTATTAAAAAATATAAATTTAAAGGAAATTTAACACGAATATCCAGCCCTACGATAGCTGTACACCGTCATTAAGAATTTCTGTAGCAATAAGACAGGAGTGGAATCGTGTAATTCGATTGATAGTATATCGAATCGAAAATACATTGCAATTCCTATGCTTTTTCGATACGATTTGGCCGAAAACAAGTTACACGATTCCACCCCAGTACAAATCAATTGATTTTGTCGACTTTTAACGTAAGTTAAAAGATTCGTGTAAATGATTCGATGAAATTCTTGAAGTCCGGAACATTTAGCTAACTTTAATATTAACTATAGTGATTTTTGTATAGTTTTGAGGTCAGAGATGTTAGAGTACATAAGTTGTTTCCCACTTTTGCTTCGACTAAATAATAAAACCGAAATTATAACAAGTAGAGCCAAAAAAAAATTAAAAGAAGTTTTCACAGTTACACCCTGTACATAAAATGAATTAATTAATTATTTTAGATGTAAGTTTTTTCTTTGCAATGTGAATGAAAATTTTATTTTTTTTAATTTAATTATTTTAATGTCTTAAAACAGAAAAGAAAAATATATTTAAAAAACTAACAGAAAATATATATATTTATTTTTTTAATTACTATTTATAAAATTTCCTTTATTTTTTTAATTAAAACAAAAAAAACTGAATTGTTTTTAATTTTAACAAAAAAAGACTGTTTTTTTTTCTTGCTATAAATAAGCTTTTACAACATATTTTGGGATAGCTTCCAATTGGACGGCATGATCCAAAGTTTTAAACGGGTTTGGTTTTCATGCTGCAATATCACACACGAAATAAAAGAAATGGGACTTCTCAAAGTCCCCAAACCGATGACTTCAAATGGTTATTAGCTGATAAAAATCCGAACAAATTACAATTCCAAACCATTTTAATTGCATGCGCGTCCCTGTTTTTATCAACAAATTTAAATGATTTTTAATTTTTAACAAATATCAGAAAAAGATTTCTCCATCAATTTATTTTTAAGTTCCTTTTTAAAAGGCCTAAAACTAAAAAAAAAAAGAAAAATCATATTTATAATTTTAATAAAACATAAAAATTACCAAAAAAAAGAAAACATTTTTAAAAATTATATTTAAAAATAAAACGAAAGAAAATGTACAAAATATTTTGCGTCTTTTTTACATAAAAAAAAATTTTATTAAAATAAATAAAAAATTATTAAAAATAACACAAAAAAATAAAAATTACCAGCAAAATTTTAACGTTATTTAAAAATAAGTAAAGAAAAAGAAATTGTAGTTAAATAAAATAAAAACTATTAGCCGAATTTAATTAAAAAAAAAAAAAAGAATTTAAAAAAGGATGAAAATATTATTAAATAAAATTAGTTGTAAAAAAAAACAAAAGATTAAAACAAAAAAACAATATATTTTTAAAGGTTTTTAAATAATTAGGGAAGACACTGAGTTCAACTTTCATGTTCTTGCTTTTTTTCTAGACGATACGTCACACGTGGCATAGCCATTTGTCGTTCTATTGAAGTACACAATTGGATGATGGCTACTTTTTCTTTTCTACATTCTATGACTATTTCGTTCATTAACCCTTTCTACTCGAAGATTGTTTTTTTTACCAACTACTGGGATAATGGCTCTAATTCAGGAATGACATTTTATAAGGCGACAGGCGATTATCGCTTGTTGCTTTTCGACATTTCGCAAGGCGATATCGCCGCATATTGATGAATTTGACGTGAGAGCTGAAACCCTGTCGCTTTCATATAATCTTAGAACTTAAACGTCTTATATAATGCCGAAATATGCGGCGATAATTTTCAAATAGGTTGCAAGTGATAGTCGCCTTACATAATGTCACTACAGGTCTTCAGTTTGAAGACAACTTTTAAATGGCTCCACCAAACATATGTAAAATTCTAAAAACCTTTCAATTAACATGAGTAAATTACATTAGGTCATATGGAAGGAATTTTTAGGAGCTTAAAGCTCTTTCAATAAGACCCTAATGTAATTTACTCATGTTAAATGAAAGCCTTATTGAATTTTCTACATTTTCTCTTTATTAATATCTTTGGCTCCACTACATGAATGGAAGGATGATTACGCTTTCCCATTTTTGAAATTGGTTTTTCTGCTCACCTACTACGTCACGCGAGACATGGTATGAAAAATCACGATTATTTATTTGAAAGGAAATCACACGTGATGTTATAAAAGTATAAAAATTATAACCTTTAGCTCCACTGCCCTCGAAGTAAAAAACTATTTCTAATTTGACTTGCTTACAAGAATTTATTTATTTTAAATTAGATTTTTAAACACATGACTAAGATGCCATTTCGATATCATTATTTTTATATTTTAATTTTAATATAATCGTATTTGGTGTTGTTTGATCGGCAACCATAAGTTCTTGACCATCTTTTAAACCTAATTCACCAAGGGAACAAGTCAAATTTGATCTGGTTCTTTCTTCAATACTTTTTACTGCTGACATATAAAGTGTTTTATTTTTTCCATCCATACAAGTTGTAAGTCCTAAAATAATAATCAATAAAAACAAAATAACTTGATTACAAAAATATGTCTCGCAGTACCTGGACTTTTCATTTGAAAATCTGGACTCTCACATAGGATTTTAATGAAATCTTCTAATGTCGTTGTATTTGGATCTTCAATTTGAACAATTCGTGGTATATTGCTACATGCTAAACAATCGGATTTCTTTTCAGCTTCATAAGTGTACGTATAAATTCCATCGACATCATTAAATACCATGTAATTATTAAGAAATTCATAACAACTTGTTGCAACTTTAAAAACCTAAAAAATTATATTTTTATTTAAAAAACATATAAAAGTAATACGGGGCTTCTATATCTATGAATGAAAAAAAAATTGACTCCTAAAACTTAGTATTAGTACACTAAATAAGAGTTATCAACGTGTACTAATTTTCGGTTTCAAGTAGACCTGAAAAACGGAACAAGAAAAAAAAATACAAAACTTTATGTCCAAGCTAATCTTCCCTACAACGATTTCTTTCTGCACCATTCTTAGATTGATTTTACTGAAATTCTATCTTTTAGTTATGTAGTCAGTCAAACTACGTAATTAACTTAAACGAAATTTCTGCCCAAAATCTTGAATCAAATTCGGAAAACGACAAAGCTTTGTGGTCGCTCTTGAATTCTTGTCTTATAACTTCCTCCCCGCTCGTCCGATTTTTCTGAAATGCAATACCCTATCGAATTAAGGAATCCTCAACGTATATTCTAAATTTCATTAAAATCGAACAATGGCGTTTTGAGTTAAAATCGTCCTCCGATAATTATTTCTATCCGTTTCAAATGTAATGACAGAACTAAAGTACAAATGTAGTAAGCTATAATTTTAGTTAAACACACCTCAGTAGCACAGGCAGCTGCTATTACAGCGTTTGTACTTGCCACGGCTGGTATGATATTCTTGACAACTCCTTGGACTAATCTAAAAAAATAATAAATGAAATACAACCATATTTAAAAAAAAGAAAAGTTTTTTACCGACCTATATGATAAACCTGATATATTGAATTGATTTGCTCGTTCTAGCGCTTTCTCATAAATCCAAGTAATATGCTGTGGATCATCACCATCTAAAGCCACCTCAAACGGATTCTCCTTCTCCCATTGAATTAATTTCACATATTCAATACAATGTTCCGGTAAACGTGGTGTATTCGCAATTGTACAAAGCGGATAAGTTACTTGCGGTGGAAATAAATCTAAAGTACAATCAATACAAGCCGTCATACCAGGCAATATAACACGAGCATTTCCCTTGAAACCTTCTGTACCGCCATCAATCAATGGAATTAATGAGGTTTGATCTAATTCACCATCTTCATAATTCAATAAAGATATTATCATTCCATTTAACCATCGTCTAGCAACTATTGAATCTAATCCACAAACAATTATATGAAATTGTCGATAGAATTCTTGTTCATAGTCTTGAATTTTACAAAAATGTGGTGTTACACGACAACCAGGTATTCTAATTAAAATATAGATGTTTCTAAATAAAAAAAATTGTAACAGAAACCAATTATATAAACCTGGAATGTATAAAGTTTGCAGCACATTCAGCTTTAGAAGAACCGATATCTTTTCGTCGGAAAAGAAATTGCCGATTTAAATTCGATAATTCTATAGTGTCCATGTCAATTACATGAATATCACTAAAACCCATTAAAGCAAGATCTTTTAAAAGTTCACAACCTAATCCACCGGCACCTTGTTTGGAAAAGAGTAGATATTTATTAATGTATCAGGCAAAAAAAAAAAGTTATAGAAACTAACCTACGATCAAAATTTTACAAGTGGTTGTTAGGAACTCCAAAGCCTCTGCTGAAGCATTGTAACCGGGATGACAAAATGGCCCAGGTCTTTCCAGTATTCTTCGGATATGAGCCCAACGTTTCGACATATTATTCTTATTGGCGATAAAACGAAAGTTTGTGAATTTTCCTTTCGCAAAGATGTTATGCCAAATGAGGACCAAAACTTTGAAGGTTTACGAACTGTGTACCACTGATTTAAATAAATGGATAGCTCGAATGAAGAAAATTCTTAAGCTAAACAAATATCACCTTTTTACGCAACTGTCAAATTAATAATAAATCTTATTTAGATGGTAATCTAAAATGAAAATAACCACTCATATTTAATATTTTTTAATAAATAATATAATTACTCCTAGAAAATGGCTTTTTATAGGAAAATAAAATGTTTTATTTATGGAAAATATTCAATCTAAAATGGTCCTTAGGAAAATTTCAATATTAGTCTCATTTCTTCTTCTCCATATATTAAACTCAATGACGTTTTCAAATTCTCACAATCTCCTCTACACCCGAAATGTGCGTGAGTGTGTGTTCTTCAACTCGTTAAAAAAAAAAAATAATGAAAGGTTTAAAGTGAAATTTTTCTTTGATAAAATTTTTTTTTTCTAGTTACAAATTTATTGCACAAAAAAATAGAATCAAAATTTAAAATTGGAAAAAGAAATATTTAAAGAAGTAATAAAAATTTTCTGTAATTTCTTGTTTATAATTGAAAATTTTTGGAAAATAAGATTTTTCCTTTTTTTTTTTTTTTGTTTCGTTTAATAATTTTGTTCCACGTTTTGAAAGTACATATTTTTTTGGAGATACCAAAAATTTCCATTAAAATATAAGAAAAAAACACAAAATAAGAAAAATTGTTATGGCTTGTGCGGCAAAAGAGCCAACATCTTCTACAGGAAGTAGCGGTGTGGGTTCTGTAGCTGCTGGTGGACTAAGTGGGGGAGGGAGCGGAGGATCTAATGTCATTGGGGCCGCTGCTTCTGCTGCTACAACAATAACAACAACCGGAAACGGGGCAACAGCCAGAACAGCGCCTGCGTCCGCTACAGGTCAAGTTCGATGCACTATGGAAGGTGTTGGGGCTCGTGTAATTCGTGGACCAGATTGGAAATGGGGCAAACAAGTAAGCAATAGTTTTCTTTTTTTTTTGTTTTTAATTTATAATTTTCTTACAAAAAAATTAGGTAGGAAAAAATCATTGGAAATTGCTAGAAATATATCAAAATACGTGCCGTGCCCCAAATAAGACTTTTTCGACACACAGTTTTTAAGTCGTATTAAAAAATTAGTTCAAGTAAACAGTCTTTTACGAAATTTTGTATTTGTTTTGATTTTTTTTTCTTCTTCTGAGCTTTAAGATATGGTTTTGCGTGAATGTATTCATGAGATGACCTTTTGAACAGATCAGATTCGTCATCATCATCATGAAAATCGCGTCATGATGTTTATTTAATGAAGTTTTTTTTTTCTTTTTTTTTATTAATAAATTTAACCAAAAGACAGATATGAATCTAAACAAATAACAGCCTTGACCCGTGACGATGACAACGATGTACCAAACGAGAGCGATATCGAATCGAACCCCGTACAAGAAAATGGAGTTCAAATCAGCTTATCTAATTTAATTGGGTTTTGTTCAATTTTCCAATTTGAACTATAGTTTTGTAAGTTCATTGAGTTTTATTGCGGAGAATACAAATTGTAGGGCATTATCTATTAATCTAGAACCATTTATTGCTTCGTTAATAATGGTGGAGACACTAAAATGTAGACTGTATTAGCCAATTACAATATTTCACATGGCATTCCTGCTAATATTCCGATTTTTTGGAAACAATTTGGGTCATTATAAAATTCATTATTCTATTAAATTTTGGTATACCAACTTTGGGTAGCCGAAATCAACCAAATTGCAGACGATTACAAAAGTAAAAACATACTAATTTAGCAAATTTTATTTTTTCTCATCGACTTAATAAGTAAATTCTTATAAAATCCGCAACCTCATTAAAATATGACGAATTTTATGAATGAAATCATTCTTTTGATTATTTAATTTTTCTTTTCAGGATGGTGGCGAAGGTCATGTCGGAACTGTACGAAATTTTGAATCTTCCGAAGAAGTTGTTGTTGTCTGGGATAATGGAACAGCAGCAAATTATCGTTGTGCCGGAGCATATGATTTACGAATATTAGATAGTGCACCGACTGGTATCAAACATGAGGGAACAATGTGTGATACATGTCGTCAACAGCCAATATTTGGTATCCGTTGGAAATGTGCAGAATGTATTAATTATGATTTATGTTCGATATGTTATCATGGTGATAAACATCATTTACGACATCGTTTCTGTCGGATTGCAACACCCGGTGGTGAAAGAATAATGCTCGAACCACGTCGTAAATCGAAAAAAATCGCTGTACGTGGAATATTTCCGGGTGCACGTGTTGTGCGTGGCGTTGATTGGCAATGGGAAGATCAAGATGGTGGTTTCGGACGTCGCGGTAAAGTTAATGAAATTCAAGATTGGTCAGCGGCATCGCCACGTTCTGCGGCATATGTTGTTTGGGATAATGGTGCAAAAAATTTATATCGTGTCGGTTTTGAAGGAATGGCAGATTTAAAAGTTGCTAATGATGCCAAAGGAAATACTGTTTATCGTGATCATTTACCATTGTTAGGTGAAAATGGTCCAGGTAAAGGACCGCATGGTTTTCAAATTGGTGATAAAGTTACAGTCGATTTAGATTTGGAAATTGTTCAATCATTACAACATGGACATGGTGGTTGGACAGATGGAATGTATGAATGTCTTAATAATATGGGAAAAGTTGTTGGAATTGATGAAGATCATGATATTGTTGTTGCCTATACCAGTGGAAATCGTTGGACATTTAATCCGGCAGTTTTAACAAAAGTCGCATCACCATCGGTCAGTGCACCGGAATTTGCTGTCGGTGATATTGTGAAAATTTGTTGTGATTTAGAAAGTATTAAAATATTACAACGTGGTCATGGTGAATGGGCAGAAGCTATGCAATTGGTAAGGATTTTTATTTCTCTGTTAATAAACATATTGATTTGATTGTTTTCCTTTATAGACTCTCGGAAAAATCGGACGAGTTCAACAAGTCTACCATGATAATGATATAAAAGTTGATTTTGGAAATACTTCATGGACATATAATCCTTTGGCTCTAACAAAAGTGGTATGATTTGAGGATAAACAAAATTTGATTGATTTTTATTAATTTGAAATTATAATTTAAGGCGTCCGCAACAGCTGAAGGAAATTGCGTTCCAGTTACATCAAACGGTGAAAGATTATCGGCGATTCTTAAGAAATTATTTGAACCGAACGTGTCGGGTGATGCAACCGAAGAGTTTGTTAAGGCAGCTGCCAATGGTTATGCCGTGAGCCTATTTTTCCAAAAATATACTTTTATCATTTTCTGTAATCATTGAATTATTCACAGGCAAAATGTGAAGAATATTTAACCGGTTCATTACCAAATACTTCTGCAAATAGTACTGCTGATGTAAACGGTGTATTTGCTGGTCATACAGCTTTACAGGCAGCAAGTCAAAATGGTCATACAGATGTTGTACAAGTTCTTCTACGACATAATGTTGATGTCGAAATTGAAGATAAAGATGGTGATCGTGCTGTACATCATGCTGCGTTCGGTGATGAAGCTGGTGTTATTGAGATACTATCAAATGCTGGTGCCGATTTAAATGCACGTAATAAACGTCGACAAACCGCATTACATATTGCTGTTAATAAAGGACATTTGAATGTTGTAAAAACTCTATTATCATTGGGCTGCCATACTAGCTTACAAGATTCTGAAGGGGATACACCATTACATGATGCTATATCAAAAGAACACGATGAAATGTTATCATTATTATTAGATTTTGGTGCTGATATAACATTAACAAATAATAATGGTTTTAATGCTTTACATCATGCTGCATTAAAAGGTAATCCAAGTGCAATGAAAATTCTTTTAACAAAAACAAATCGTCCATGGATTGTTGAAGAGAAAAAAGATGATGGTTATACAGCATTACATTTGGCAGCATTAAATAATCATGTTGAAATAGCTGAATTATTAGTACATATGGGTAAAGCGAATATGGATCGACAAAATGTCAATTTACAAACTGCATTACATTTGGCTGTTGAACGGCAACATGTACAAATTGTTAAATTACTTGTACTCGAAGGTGCAAATTTAAATATTCCAGATAAAGATGGTGATACACCATTACATGAGGCATTACGTCATCATACATTATCACAATTGAAACAATTACAAGATGTCGAAGGTTTTGGTAAATTACTGATGGGCCTAAGAAATGCTACAAATAAAAAAGAATCATCATCGATTGCATGTTTTCTAGCAGCAAATGGTGCTGATCTAACAATAAAAAATCGTAAATTACAAACACCATTAGATTTATGTCCGGATCCAAATTTATGTAAAACTCTTGTGAAATGTTATAATGAACGTAAGACTGATGATACAGAATTACCTGGTAATGTTGCCGGTAGTAGTAATACAGCAATTACAAATCTTACTGCAACTAATAATCCAATTATGATTGGTACTAGTAGTAATAATATTATTAATGGTGATTCAATTAATCAACGAACAACAAATTTACAATTACCATCGACAACTAATATAAATTTGGCTACAAATAATACAAATAATAATTTATTAACAAGTAATAATAATCTCAATACGACAAATTTAAATGATACAAATGAAATTTTAAAAATTAATTCATTAGATGAATGTTTAGTTTGTTCCGAATTGAAACGTGACACAGTTTTTAAGGTAAATCTTTGAAAATCATCATTTTTGTAATTGATTTAAATTCCTTTTTCTCTCTAAAAATTAGCCTTGCGGTCATGTTTGTTGTTGTGATACATGTGCTCCACGTGTTAAAAAATGTTTAATCTGTCGTGAAACTGTTACATCACGTGAGAAAATCGATGAATGTTTAATATGTTCTGATAAAAGAGCATCGATATTTTTCAAACCATGCGGTCATATGGTGGCATGTGAAAATTGTTCAAGTATTATGAAAAAATGTGTTCAATGTCGTACACAAATTGAAGAAATGGTACCATTCGAATTATGTTGTGGTGGTAAAGGAACAATATCCAAAGTAGAAAATGTATTAATTTTATTATAGATATATATAAAAATAGGATAATTTTAATATAATTTTGAAAAATTTTCAGGTCGCTTTAATATTAGAAGAGAAAAAAGAATCAATATCAAATTCAATCGGTTTTAGTAAATGTGGTACTGGTGTTACTATGAATAATCTTGTATCAGCAGCTTCTGGTGGTACACCAACAGCAATAAATACAACTGCTAATCCAAATATAAATAATTTTCAATCCGATGATGTACAAAAATTAAAACAACAATTACAAGATATTAAAGAACAGGTAAGAAAATGGTTTTTTCTTGATTTAATTTTTTTCACTAGCTGTTACCTGCCGGATTAGCTCGTGTTATTCCTAGGCTTGTCAGATCGTAAACGAGAAAGTTAGTACATCTTAACCTGTAACTCAATAACAATTTGGTTCTGGATTGAATTATATAAGTCCAGTTCAGGACGATTAACGAAAAATTCGGAATATTTTGCATTTTGAAAATCAGGACAAAATCTAAATAGTAAAAAAAATCCCTGGTTAAAGTAAAACTGTCCAGATGACCGGAAACATTTCAAAAATCAGAAAATGTACAGTAAAAACTGGAGGACATTACCTATTCCCTTTCTAGTGTCCTACCTATTCTGTACCAATGAAGGAAAAGTGACCAAAATAGACTTGTAGACACGGTAAAGTGATTTTGCAGCATGATAACGCTAGACCGCATGTTGCTAAACCGGTTCAGGAAATGTAGGAAGTGTTTGGCTGGGAAATACTACCCCAACGAGCTGTATTCATCAAGCATTACTCTCTTCATTTGCTATTTGTTTCGGTCGATGTAGTTAGCCCTTACTGGAATACGTTTCACTTTTTATGAAAATACTAAAATTTTGCTGGATAATTGGATCGCCTCCAAAGATTCGGATTTCTACAGACAGGAATCCGTAAATTGCCTGAAAGATGGGCGGAGGTTGTAACTTTAGATGGAGCATACTTTTTTACGAAAAAAAAACGTAATTCGAAGACCTAATACATAAGATTAGAGCTTACCTAAAATAAATTTTAAATAACTAATTCGTTCGTCTAAAATAAATTAAAATTATTTTTTTTATTTTTTTTCCAGACAATGTGTCCTGTTTGTTTTGATCGTATCAAAAATATGGTCTTCCTTTGTGGTCATGGCACCTGCCAAATGTGTGGTGATCAAATTGAAGGATGTCCAATTTGCCGAAAGACTGTCGAAAAACGTATATTATTATTTTAAGCCCAATATTTTCGTATTGCCCCTTTTTTTATGGACCTAAAAAGAATTTAGAAAAAAAAGAAACAAGCCTAAAAACACAAATAATTAAGAAAGTTAAATTAACTTTTTTTTTTCTTTTTTCGACTCAAAAATTGCTCAAATTTCAACAAAAAAAAAATTTTTGTTAATTTCTTTTTTTTTTAATATTAAGAAAATGAAGAAAATATTTACAAAATTTAGAAAAATAAGAAAATAATTAATTATTGAGCCAATTAAGAAAAATAAATAAAGAAAAACTATTTCTTTTAGTATTTATGAATCAAAATTTAAAAATTTACAATTTTTTGTTTAAAAATTTACAATTTTTTGTTGAAAAATTTACAATTTTTTGTTTAAAAATTAGGTTTTTCTTCAAAATTTTCTTTTTGTTAACAAAATATGTGGTTTTTTGTCATTTGCCTTGAGTCTTTTTTTTTTGCCAAGCACACAAACCGTGTCCAGGCTACGTAAAGAATCTCAAAAGAATTTCAGGCTTTCAGAACACCTGAAATTGAAAGTTTTGATGAAAAAATTTATCGCTTGTTTTTCGTTCTTTTGAATAGCAAAAACAGTTTAGCAAATGAGATTAATTGTACTATTTTTTAAGATTTACTTATATATTGGAAATGCATTTAAACAAGTGTCGTTTTTGTTTTTTCCCTCCGAAGATCCGAGATGAAGCATGTTTTAAGGAACTTCGAGAGGAAAAAAAGATATATTTAAAAGCATTTTTTTAAATTGTTATTCATATTTTCTTTTTTGCTCTTTTTTATTATTGTAAGAAATTGATTATATTATTATTATTATTATTATTATTATATCACATTTTTTATATATAAAGAATATTATTAAAGAAAACAAAGTTATCATATTCGATGTGTGTTTTTCAAATTTTTTAATATTTTATAGATAAGCCCCGTTTAGCAGCAGTTTATGATGTACACAAACCTAGCATGTATGCCTATAAAATCCTATTGTATTTCAACATTACTAGGTGCGAGAGGGTTAAGTCCGATCCACAAACCGTTTTCAAGCTTCAATGAAGAATATTACTCTGTTTAGATTGAGATTTACTAATCTCTAGCTAGAATATGTGTTATTTTTATGCCTTATGGTAGCTACCACCAGAGAGTATATTAGTTTTGTCACTAAGTGTGTATCGCATAGAAATAATCATCAGAGAAGGGTTCCAAAGGCTACAGATGTATACAGAATCAAAAGTTATATCGATTTATGCATGTCCCTCCGTCCGTTCAATATAACTCAAAAATGTATTATCCGATTTTGATAAAATTGAAAATGTAAGTTGGTTATTCCTTAACTCGATTTAGTATTAAATTTCAGCAAAATCGACTGAAGTGAAATGAAGTTATAAAGCAAAAACTAGGCTGATCAGAAAGTTTTGTCATTTTTTTTCATGGTTTTTCAGTTCTAATTGGAAAGTTTGTACACCAATTTTATTGATTTTTTTTCCATACATTGACTAAATAAATAGGTGATATTGTGCTAAATTTCAATGAAATCGGTACAAGGATAACGGGTAAAGAAATAGTCACAGGAGATAAAAATCCTGTTCATAAAGCTTTTTAGATGTACTTTAAAAACTAATATACAGATTTCAATCAAATTTGCAGAATAGATTTCTACTATTAGGGCCTAAGTTAACAGCGAATTAGAGCAAATTTGAAAAAAGTAAAATCAAAATTATGCAGAAAACCCTTGAAATAGTATTAGTTTTGACTGTTTTTCTGTCTCTTTTCTGAAATAGGGCATTAAAAATTCGGCTATATACCAATTTTCAGTTACTATGTTTTTATTTTATATTTCAAGATAAGATATATTTAAAACAAGCAGTAAAAAAGGCGCATAATTCAGAAGAGGCTATTACAAGTTGTATAAAAACTTTCTCTGTTTAAAGTTGTTAGAGAAAATGTCAAGTCGAGTACGTTGCGTACGTTCATAGTACACAACATTTTGCTACCGGTTCATTCTTACTGGAATCAGTTCCATGAAAATGTTTTCCAAAAGACGTGGAACATCAAGAAATAATTCCTGAACAAAAACTACAAAAACTTTACAAAGTTTTTCCAACGGAAGCAGTTTTAGCATGTTCATAATGTGTTCTTAAAAATCAAGATATCTTAAAATTTGGTTTCTTTTTAAATAAATAGAACAGATTAGGTTAGCCTCTTGGACTCAAATGTGCTGGAATGGGAAGAGTTCCTTCTGCAGGTATCATCAATAAATTAAATTTCGTACTGAAAAGATTTCAAAATTCGTAACAAAGTGTTTTTGAAATACGATTGAAGTAAGCATTGTCTTATCAATCAACTTTTAAACAGAATTAATTATTTTTTAATAATTTAAGATCTTCAAAAAACTTTCTTTTGAATATAATTATATTTATATTTTGATTTTCGTTTTTTTGTATTATTATTTAATAATTTACAATATTTCGATTTAAACTTAATCAATTAGAAAAACAATAAAATCATCTGGAGAGAAATTTTTGAAATTAAAAGTTATCTATTCTTCGAAACACAATGGAAGTACCTTCAGATTCAAGTTCTTTTTTATCCATATCATTGGATTCAAATGAAGGAAAAAAATTATCAAGAAAAACTTTCTGTGAAAAAACTGGCAACAAATTGCAATGTGCTGAAATTCAAATGTTTCCAAAATATCCATTAAATGAATTATGTATCTCGAAACCAGATGATAAATCGGATATGAGAATGTTACGTAAAAAATTATGTTCAAAAACATGTATATCATCATCATCATCTTCGAGTAATCTTATTAAAACACCAAAAACTCGACCAGAAAGTTTAAAATCATCATCAAATACAACATCTTTAAAATTAACCGATACACGACATTGGGCATCATCAAAAACGGATACAAGTGTACGAACAGAATACTATCGAAGACGACCATATGATAATGGAAAATATAATAAACCTTATGTTCAGCCAAGAAATGAAATTAATTTTATGGGTGGTCTTGGACCATGTATTGGAAATCGTCCATCAATGAAACATCCACAAAGATTTACGAATGTACAGAAAATTTTCAAAATGAGAACTGGTAATTATCCAATACGTACATTAACCGAGGATCGTAGAAAAGTTCAATGTCCAGTTGTTAAGAAAACGTGTACAAAAATGATTTCGAATGAAATAGAAATTAAAAAAATCATTGAAAATGTTAAATTAGCTGATAATATTGATACACCGCCACCATCGGTGCATGGTGCAGATGGTGCATGTTTAATTTTTGATCCAAAAAATCCAATGAATCTAGACTATCAAGGTGTTGATTATCAAAAAACCTTTCAAAAAGATGAACAAGAAGTTGAAAATCAATTTGAATATTCAAAAATTCAACGTTATTTCGATAGAAAAGAGATGAAAATTAATATTGAAAAAATCGGTGAAGAATATGAGAAAAAACAGAAATTTTCAATTCCTAAATATTTTAATATTCATGAAGATCCTGTAAAAGATGATAACTCCGAAGCATCGAAAATTCCCGATTTACCAATGATTCATAATAATTCATCATCATCGGATGAAGTAGGTTTAGGAAATTTAGCAAAATTATATCGAATTTCAGATAAAAAGAAAAATAAAAATATCCGAAAAATGGAGTCGAAACGTAGAGAATATCGTTATTATGATCTTCGTAAAAAACGAATTGCAAAAGATGCACAAAAACAAGAAGAAAACATTAAAAACGAAATACATGAAAAAGAAAATCTTGTTTTAAAATTAGCACAAATGGAACTGGAAGATTCTAAACATGATAAATATTTGGAACTGTTAAATGAACAAAAATCATTACCACCAATTTTTCCAACTCGTATTTATCCACAAAAATTAGTTGATGTGAAACGTTTTAAGAAGAATTTGAATAAATCTCGTCGTATAATACATGAAAAAGCTGAAGTTCGTGAAAAATTCTATGAAAATAATGATCCAGAAAGAAAAGTTTCTAAAGATCCAGATTTATTAATATCAGGAATTGAAGAATCTAATCAATCTTTAGTGCCAATAATGAATGAAGAAATTTCCGATAACGATGATGGCATAAGTGTTGGTTGGAAAGATTCAACACGTTTTCAAGTTCGTGGTTTTCATAATAAAGTAGAAAATGAAATTCATGAAGATAAAAATGATGCACGTTCTTTTGCAAAAATCATCGATTCAAATAATCCAGAATTTACGCTATTTCAAATTGAAAAATATGAAAAACCAATCTCAGAAATAGCACCAATTCGTGAATATTTTCGGACAAGAAATATATTTGAATTGAAAAAAGGACAGATTAAGATTAGAAAACCGAAACGTACAAAATTCAAAAAATTCAGTTTAACCGGATATTTATATGGTGCTAAAAAACATAAAAAATCAGCAATTCCAATAGTAAATAATAAATCAAATAATTTCATGGAAAGTTTACAATTAGCAGCAGCTGAAAAAATTGCCGAAGCTAAACTAGAACGTCATGATCGGATGCGATTTTTAGGTTTACCATATAAACTATATGATTATAAAGAAAAATCTATATGCTCAACAGAAGAATCTGATATTGATTCTGAATGGGTACCAGATGATGAAGAAGATACTGAAAATATTACAGAACAATCAAATAAAACTAAAATTAAACTTAAACTTGAGGATAATATACCAGCACCAAAAAAACGTGAAACAATATTACGACAACATCCACGAAAAACTGTCTTAAATCGTGAATTATCAAATGAAACAATAAATAGTCGAACACCTTATGATATACCACGTTTACGATCCGTACAACAGGATCAAATTATAAAAAGTAATTTAAAAACTAAAAGAACACAATATACAGATTTATTTCAGACACGACATCATCATGATCATATCGATCCAACTGAACATAAAATTGTTCATGTACGTTATCATCGGAAAATACCGAAATTGGAACCACCATCGTTGGTTTTGCATAAAGAAAATATCGATCAAGGAATTGAAATTCTGAATAAAAATTTATATGATCATAAAAAAGGTCATATTGATAATTCTTTACCACAAATTAAATATGAAGAAACATTACAGAATGATATTGATAATGAGAAATACTTTACAAAAGAACAATTTTCAATTCAATTACTTGATAAAGAGTTGCATAGCCGTGATGAATATATTGATGATCTTCCGGGAAAAGATAAATATTTAGATTATATTAAAGATCTTTCATTTGAATTAAAAAAACAATTAGAACCAGGTAGTGATGTAAAAAAACCGACTCTAATCGATGAAGATCAATATATAGATGAATTAAAATCTGAAATTAATTCAATAAAATCATGTTTAACATCATTAGATAGTTCAGAATGTACAAATTTCACAAATGATAGTGGTAGTTATTTATTAATACAAGATAAAAAAGTACCACTTGATTATATGCGAAAATCTGTAATACCATTTGTAATTAATCAACGTACACAAATTCAAACGGAACAACAAGAATCTCATAATGAATATGAAAAACCATATTATGTGGTACCATTTTCAGGTCAGAAATTAAATCAAAAATTATATTTAAAAGCAAAAGATAGATTCTTTACGAATCAAACACGTTTTCGTAATGGTATACGAGAACGTTTACAAACTGTTACGAAAGATTATCAAAATGAATTATATGGTACGAAAAAATTTAAATCTGTCTCAAAAGTAGCCACAGAATGGGATGAGAATTATCAAAATGAAATTCGTACACGTCCATTAATTAAGAAATTCAAACCTAATACAATTTTACCAATAATTCATTCAAATTTAAGACGTAATTTTGAAAGACATTCAATATGGTTGTCATTAACAGAAATGAACATTTTAAAAAAGAAACGTGAAACTAATTATAAAAATATAACAAATTTAAAAGTAATCTATACAGATTTATTTATAAAATTAGAAGAATCTGTTTATCGTCGTGCAATGCGTAAAATTCAAGATATTAAACCATTTTATGAGATAACAGATCAATTAAAAAAGAAATTAAATGATTTAGAAGGATATTTTACAAAATTAAATATGAATATTGTTATAAATGAAAATGATTGGATAAAACGTGTGATTTTACAAAATTTCCATTATTTAATAATGGAGAATAATTGGCGAGAGAAATATGATTGGATGCATAAAGATGAGGATGGTAATCTTGAAGATAATCGTGTATCAATTGAGAAACGTAAATTTTTTAATATACGTAAACGTGATCGTGATAATGCATTTGCTATTAAAGAATTCTATTATCAATCATATCAAAAACATCCAATTATGATTGTATTTCCAGATTATAAGACATTTTTAAAAGGTACTATTAAATTAAAATCACGTACATTCATTAGTTTATTAGAATTACATTATTTAATGTTATTATTAATTAATTTAAATAAACAATATAATGAATTTTGTATGGAATCAAAAAAATTCATTGAAAAACAAACTGATTTTATAAATATACATTATACAAAAATTCATTTTATGAATGATCGTTCAAAACAATTACGTATTAATACAAAATCATTAATTAATAATCAATTAGAAATATCAATAAAATCACCAAGATATCGTACATTAAAAGGTTTATGTGATAGTATCTATGAAAGAATAATACCAGAGAATATTCGTAATGATATGAAAGATGGAATTAATATATTAGATAAAATTCAATTAATTTATATAGAATTAATGAATTTATTAGGACAATTTGATAAGTTTAATATAAATCAAAAATGTCCACAAATTGAACAACAATATCGTAAGAAATTAAGTTATAAAAAACGTGTCTCGAAACAATCATATTTAATTGAGAAACGTATTGAATTTAATATTGAAGAAGTGAAAAAAAATATGACTCCACCATTTAAGAAAATCTTTACAAAAGAGAAATTACCAAGATTATATTTGAAAAAGAAAGAAATTATTGAAAAAGAAATAAAAATACCAATTTCTGAAAAGAATCAATTATTTTATGAAGCATTTACTGAAACTGAATGGAATGAAAGTAAAACAAATTTTCAAAATGAAGAGAATTTAATGATATTAAATTCATTGCAAGACAATTGTATACCATTTTATTTTGATCATTGGTTAAAATTACGTGACTATGAGCCAACGTATGATTTTAAATCACATATCGAAATGACTGATGGTCCGGAAGAGAACCGATTTAAATATACTGATGTTATAACGGATGTTCATAAAAATCTTGAATCATGGACTAAAATGAGATTGAAACTAAAGAATGAACATATTAAGAAAACTATGCATCTTTATGTTGATTAAAAAATGATAAAATATTTAATTTAATACTTTTTTCGCCACAAAAATAAAAAATAAAATTGAAAAATTATAAATGAAAATAGAAATTTGTTCGTAATTAATAAAAATTCTTTTTATCCGGTAATTTTAACTTGCATCTATCAGAGCACTTGTTAAATACCCAGTTATCTTTTTCAGAATTCTAAATCCTCTAAATTAATTTTAAATATGGATATTTATTTCCAAAACAGTTGTATTCCCACCAAAAGTGCTTAAAATCTATGACCAAGGAAACGTTCGTAAAGGCAAAAAAGAACTCCATATTGATTGAATAGTGTTTCACAAACTTTGAGTCGCGACAAGATCTTATATTTTTGTTTCTAAGATTTAAAAATTAAAATTCATAAGATATTGGATGTAGAAGTTTCTACTGTGTGATCTCTATGGAAGCTGATGACGTTACAGTGCTTATATAATTAGGTTACGTTTACATTCGATACCTCAGACCACTCCCACCTAACCAGAGACTCCTTGCTTTCGTTGTGAACGTTCAATTCAGTTCACGTGTGGATTCATTTCGAAGCTTTTGTGAAGTTAGATTTTCGACAATGGTAGGAATTAAAAGCAAATATCGAAACAAGCTGCAATTGTCGAATAGCTCGAATTGACGTGGACTTGACTGTTGATGACAAGAGAAGAAGCACACTTAAAGTATTTCTAAAAAATATTCCATGCGCCGGAGATGAAGTGGGTTGCTATAGATTGGTTTCTAAAAAGCGAGTCGCAATGTTTAAAAGTTTAGAAACCCCTGAATTGCAATGTATACGCTTGTTTCTACTCGTTTATCAAACACAGCTAATATTCATTTATGAAAGTTATAAAGTATTGAATTCGGCATTTTAATCCACAATATTATGATGCAAAATAGTAGGCTACTTGAAGGATTTGCTTATGAAACACTACCTCTGAATCATCCACAACGGAATGAACTCGTTTTGTGTCTAATAGACACGCTTAATGGACTGGCCTATGGAGCTTGAAGGTAAGAAATCTATAGTTCATTGAATTAACTTTTCCAAAAAATACTCGCATCTTAAAATGTTAAAATAAAACATTATTTATTTCTAAACAAAAAAAGAAAAGATTTTCTTAACAAAAACAACTTATTTTTCTAATTCTTTCTCACCAGTTTTACTTTCGTCTCCTTGCTGTTGGATAGCATCTCTTAAAATATCCTTTTTCTGTTCGAAATAATCACGATACCATAAAATATGTTCCTTTTTATCTTGAATAGTAATGTAGGGATTTTTTGATAGACCAACAGTAACCAATTCCATGAAATGCCGTATTGGACCACGAGTTGGACACCAATCTTCTAAATGTTTTTCTAAGAAAATATGTTCTGCAAAATAGACTTTTGCTTCATCCTCTAAACCTTGTTCATTATCAATTGGGAATTTCCATAATTTTCCTTCTTCTGTCCATAAAGCCATTTTTTGAAAATAATTTGTTGGCGGATGTGTTATAGATAATTTTAATTCACGTTGTTCTAAATATGACCAAGTTTTTAATGGATCTGGTGTATCAATTTCAGGTGAATTTCCTTTAAAAATACCAAGTGGTTGACTACCAAATAAATTCGTACTGCGAACAGATGTTGGAGAATCTTCAGAAGACCGTGGTACACGTCGCGAATTTTGTTGACTTCCAGACTTCTGTTCCTGACTCGCAGATAGGGTTTGTCGTACATATTGTCCACGAGTTTGTACTTCTTTCGGTTTTTTAGTTCTATCGATTTTCATGCCACCAATTAATTCACTGGAAAGAATTTTTGAATTGATTAAAATTTTTAAGAATTATTTTTTTTCTTGCATTTACTTTAAATTTAAATTATTTTCAGCATTTGTTTGTAATTTCCTATCGATTTCATCAGTTTTTCCAACATGATTTAAGAGTTTCGAAAGTAATTCGGATTCCGTTTGTTTCTCGCCACCAATTAAATCGGCAACATTTTTAGCCGCTTCGATAATATCTTTTGGACGTTCTTCTTGTTGTTCTTGAGATTTAAGTTTCTTTTGATGTTTTCGTCCTCCTGCTTTCGGTATTGAAATGGACTTGACTAGAGATGAATTATCATCGGTTTGCATGCTTGTTAACAAATCATTTAAACGATCAATAGCAGATTTTTTAGATTCATCCTTTTTAGATTCATCATTTTCAGTTTTCTTGTTCGATTCGTCGGATTTTTTCTTATCATCTGAATAGTAAAGGATTTGGGAAATTCTTACCGGAACAGTTCTGTAAAAGAAAACAAATTTTTTAAATAAAATTTTTATTGTAAATATTATAATCTTACCTTATTGAAATCGAACGATTTATTTTTAGAACAAACATTTTAGTTTTATCTAAAAATTGATTTATATTTTCCTTTTTTTTTAAAAAAAAAAATATGAAAGACAAAAATTGTCAAACCCCAAATGCACTCGGAAATCAAAATGACATTTGATATTTGAGGTTATGTAATCTTGAATGGAAATATCAGCTGTTTTGTTCAAAAGAAATTATTCAATTTATTTAAATCAAAATATTTTTAATTTTTAACTTATTCTTTCGTTAAATTTGATTTTTGTTTCGTTTTGTTTAAGGAATAAAAATCAATTAGTAAATTCCACTTTTACCAAAAATAAATAATTCTTTGACGGCGAGAACTGTCAAATCCTTAAGGTTCAATTATAACAGGAAGAGCCAAGCGTAGCCCAACTTACGTATGTTGCGATTATAATGTACATAGCCAATCTTTCGTTAAATTTGATTTCCGTTTCGTTATGTTGAAGCAATACAAATCAATTAGCACATTCCGAATTGCAAATATTTTTCTCATGAAATATGACTTGACGGTTTTGAATTTTTGAAAATTTGTTTTCTAAACAAATCATTTTTAAAATACAAAAAAACAATTTAAAAAAACACAAAATTCTTTCACGGCGAACTGTGCATAAGCGAACTTGCATATTTTCAGCTTTTTTGGTATTTCGCTGTGCTTGGCTCTTTCTTATTATAATTTAGTCCCTCTTTCAATTTTTCATTTCTCTTTACAAATAATAAAATTAAAGGTCCAAGCAGAATGACTAATCCACGACGGATTTGACGCTTTAAAATATTGAATATATACGCTTTCAGACACAACGCGACGGATCCGCGACGGACTATTTTTAAGCGAAATCAAACCACATAAACAAAATTACTTTACTCTTTCTTTTTTTCAATTCTCTTTACGAATTCAGAAAAAAAAAATGAGTTGAAAAATAACAACTTTAAAATTGAAAGAGAGATTTTGCTTTGAAGCTCAGTGTGTTTTATTTCCTCTTTGTGCGAAGTTTGTTTGACGTACGCCGAGTTAAAAAAAAAAAATTATTATTAATTTTTGTGAAAAAAAAAAATATTTAATAATAATAATAATAAAAATAAATAATAATTCGCTGGGAAAGAAAAACAAAAATCGTTGTAACATTTGTTTTTTTTTTGTTGTCGTCGTGTCTGGAATTTTTCTGGTTTTATTTTTTTTTTGGTACAATTTTTCGTGTTCTTTTTTTATTTTTATTTTTTTTTTTTGGAGGAGCGAAGCGGTTTTTAAAAGTAAGAAAACAAGAAATAAAGTGTTTTTTTTTTTTTTTTATAAGTTTTATAAAATTTTTTATTTAAAAAAAAAGCTGGTGTCTTTTTTTTTGTGTTTTTTTTAAAAGTGTTCAAAAATATCTTAAATTTTTCTTATCCATCGATCGAAATAACAAATCAAGAAATAGAAATGAAAATCATTAAATATTTAATTCAAAGATGATATATAAATATAAAAATATAAAATATAATAAAAAAAAAAAAATCTAATATCTAAAAGTTGGGGAAGAAGTGTGTTTCTGTCGAAAAAAAAAATTCCGAAAAGGTGAAAAATAAGGAGAAAAAAAGGGAAATTTGTGTTTTGGATATAAGTCTTTTTTTTTTGTTCCAAAATGTCTTATTCTTAAGTATTCTTTAATTTTAAATGGAAATAAAAATTGATTTTTATTATAAAATTACGAAAATTAAGAAAAAAAAGTGAAGTGTAAATCAAAAATTTACGTTCGTCACACGTAAACACACACGCACACACACACACACATTCGCTCGAAGAACGTTCAAAAAGGAAAGAGAAAATACAAAAAAATCTATCGAAAAATTGTGAAGAAAATCTTTCTTGTTTATTTTTTTTTTTTTGTTTTTTTATTTTGTTATTTTAATTTTTTAGTTTTTTATTTTATTTTTGTTATTTTCGTTCCTGAAAATCAAGTTTTATTTTTGTATTCTTGTATGTGTGTGTAAATACAACCAACAACAAAAAAGGGAAATATTTATAAGAAGTCGTTTCCAGTGTTTCCATATTTGAAAAGTTGAAAGTTTTTTTTTTTTCTTGTCTGTAATTAATAAATTTTAAATATTTATAATATAAAATAAGAACAAAATAAATTATCAAAGCAGAGTAAGACGTGCGGAAGGAAGATAGAAGAATCTGCTTTTTTTTAAACATAAAACACGAGAAATATTTTTATTTGTTGGCGTCCATATATAAATGCTTAAATGGACGCAACATCAATAATTACGCAAGTATCCCGCGATGACGAACAATTAAATGTCTATCCAAATGATAAAGGTGAGAAAATTTTAAATAAATAAATAAATAAAAAAAAATTTCCTTCCATTAAAAAAACAAAAATGATTCACCATTATTGCCATTGTGATAAAAATTGCCCTACCATCAAACATATGACAATATTTTGGCTTGTGTCATTTTGTTTTTGTTGTTTTTTTTTTTTTTTTTGATTTGGTGTTCCCCTTTTCGGTACACCTGTTCAAATCTTTTAATTGCTTTTACTTTATTTTTATAAATTTAATTAAATGAATCAAAAATATAGAAATATATTTTGAAACTTGCTAATTTTCAAAATTTCTTATTCATTCGACAAAAATTTCCGTTCTAAATTAATTTGATTGTTATTTACACGGAAAGAGGGGATAGATCCAGGGGAACGATGTGATTTGACAAGAAAAATTGTTTTCTTTTTTTTTTTTTTTTTGATAAATTTCGTTGTGGTCATCGCGCGTCTTTAGTATTTTTTTTATTCTCCATTTTCTTTTATACACTGTTTTTCCTCCCTTCTTCTGTTTCTTCCGGTGCACCACAATTTTAAAAGAATGCAACCAAAAAAAAAACCGGGTTCATCTAGTGTTACTTTTTTGGTTCGTTATTTTTTGACGTTTAGAATGTCAAAAACAAAAATAAGTTTTTTTCACACAAAATTCAGGTGTAAAACTTTTTAAATATATTTTTTTTTTTTTGTAGTAAAAATGACTAAAGTAAAGTGTCTCGCTGTTTATGCCCTATGGCAGGTACTATCAGGAGGTATTTTGATGAAATTTAGAATGTGAATTGGTTCTTCAATAACTTCGTTTGGTATTCCATTTCAGCAAAATGGACCAAGAGGGAGTGAAGTTATAAAGCAAAAACCATAGTCGTACGAAAAAAGAATAAATTCTTTAACCAATGTTTTGAAAATTATCTTAAAAGATTCATAAATTTTGGGACATCCTTTTTTTCTGTTCAAATTGTATAAAATTTAAACATAAATTATATTTAATGAGAATTAAAGTTCAAAGAAATCTTAATTTTCGATAAAACTCTATTCGAAAAGTCCTGTAATTATTGATTAATTAAGCCCCAAAAATGTTAGAAGATTTTGATCAAATTGCTTAATAAAAAGGGCGAGTCAAAACGAATTTATTAGTAATTAGTCGAAACAGAAAGGTAATTTATTTTCAAATTAAGATAAAACATGTTTTTCTTAGTTAAAAGATGTTCTGGAAAAAATATTGATGAAAAATAATTAAGTTTAGTATTTATCAAGACTCTCCGTAATCTTTTGGAATATATATTGGAATCTAAAATTGAACAAATTTCTACAAATTCTTATTCAAAATTCAAGAAGAAAGCTGATTGATTCGATTTTTGAAGGTTTTTTTTTAAAGAAGAACTATCCAAATGAGTTTATAATTATGAAGTATTGTATTATCGAACAGATACTGTATAAAAAAGTTTAAAAATTTAATAAAAAAAAAAAACAGACGAAAACTTAGTACATGTTTTTTTTTTCAATTCAGTCGAATGGTCAAAATCTGGAAGTGGGCTCCCTATTTTTAAATATTTTAAGAGAGCACGCTTGCTAGGATAACCGGATAAAAGGATCTTAATTCTGGTGAAAGAAGTCGTCAAAACGGTTCTTATAATTCTAGGCTCAAACTGTTTCATTCATGATTTTCGACAATTTCTTCCCAAACAGTACAATTGACATATTACTCCTTTGCGACTGTGTCTTGTCAAATAAACCGTCTTTAAGTGCCTATATACGTCAAATGTGGCACTTGAGTTTGGTCTAAAAATAGGCATTTTCAAATTTCTTCATGAAAATTTATATATTTCTTAAGGTTTTTGTGCCTGATGGTATTCGGGAAGCAATATTCTTTTTTATTTTCAATATTAAATTTTTAAATACTGACCACGTTCTTGAAGAGTGCGAATAGAAAGTCTTAATAATGATCCACGTCAGTTAGTTTAACAACTTAGAATGGGCAAACATTTCTTATCCAAATATAGATACGATTTTTTCAATCTCATTTTCATTTGTTTAACAATAAGAATCCACCACAAATGGTTCTAGAATGACGAAATTTGTATAAAAATAACATTTAAGACATTACAAAACTGGATTCTTTTAAATATATGGCGTAATCAATTTCAGTATAAAAGGTTAAAAAGAAAAACCAATGAGATGTCTCTACAATGGGTATACGTTCCTGATGGTGTCTTACATCAGGTCACACAATTTCATATTTATATTGAAAATAAAAGTTTTATTTAAAACTAAATAAATTCCAAATACATTTTTTTAAATAATAATTATTATGAAATTGGCAACATTGAAAATAATTCCCATACCAAGAAATCTTGCCACACATGCCATTTTAAACATATACGAAAAAATAATACAATCTCGGTCATTATAAAAGCATTTATTTCTTTTTATTTAAATTTGCACTGATATTTAAAAATGAAAAACGAAAAAAAAATGTATTTAACAAAAATATACAAACGAAAAACGTAATGATTTCATAGAAATAGTGTCGTTCCTGCTGCGGGCAGGGAAAAGTGAGAAATATATGGTATATTGTTGGAGATCAATTTTTGATCGTCAGATTTGGTTGGTGGTGTGGGGCTAGGGCGACTCTTGATCCACTCTGAACACACTCAAAGACGTAAGAAAAATAAACGATCAATAAACCAGTTTTCCCAGTTTCTTGGCTTGTTGTTTACATTTTGATACTTTTTCTTTTCTCATAATGGTGGTACAAGCTTTTAATTTAATGCAATTTTAAAAACGCTAATCTTATAAAATATGTACTACGGATTTTCTAATAATCTTGTTGGTGGAAAAGAATTTTTCTGATTCGAATCTTTTAATTTGAAGGCGGGGGAAATTCTTTTTTTTTTTTTGAAAAAATGTAATAAATACTTAAATAAATTATCTGATTTATTTTTTCTACTTTCGTATACTTAACATATAAGTTTTATAATATTTGTCATATATTTACTAAGTTCTACATGGATAGTCGAGATTGAGTCCTAATTTCTAACCGCCTTAGTGATCAAATCGAAATCGAGTCGAAGTGTAGTCGAAAAACATTAAAAAATTTGAATGTTTTAGCTACGCACAACAATTATCAATTCGAGTACTCAATTTTTCAACCCGCTTATTGACGGCATTAGTTGGACTCGACACACTTACCAAAAAACAGTCGAATCCAATCAACTCAATTTGAACTAGACCAGCGTATATGCATGCATTTCAATCCAGTTTAGACTTAGTTTGGACTCTCCCATGTATACGCAAAGTCTATCTATCTAAATTTTGAATTTTAAATTCAACCCGGACGGTCCATAAAGGTTGCAACCAATTTCATAATTAGAAACATTTCTCTCTACATTATAAAAATATAAGCTTGACAACAACACATCGTCTCGTCATCTATCTTACGTAAAATAACTAAAATTTGCTAATTGTTTTTACATTAAACGAGATTACTTCTCTTTAACCTTTGAATATAAAATTTCACAAAACAGGAAAATCAAAAAATAAGCTTATCAAATAGTAATGTCTACCTTTTTAATGAGCGGAGTAAGGCTAATGAGCGGAATTCCTGAATGTTGATGAATTTTTTTTATACTGGAAACCGAAGTATGAGTAACTATAAAGTACCCAAAGTTAGCGAAGCAACCATAACACGTTACAAACTCTTAAAACTCATATTTTTTTTAAAAATGTTTGTACATTGGTGTAGCTTGTAGTATGTGATTCTTTGCTTACATCATATGTATTTCTCTTTCACGTAAAATATGTAAAATATGTAGCTATATATGTAAGCACTGAATAGAAAATTCTTTGGAAATTTACAGTCGAAATCTGAAAAGGAAGTTGAGGTACTTTCCAGGTACTTATTCTTTGGTGGAAATTGAAAAGTTATAAGAAAATTAAACATGAAATATTTTGTATAAGAAAGTTTTGTTAGTTTAATGTAAAATACTTTTTTTATTTGTTTTTTTTTATTTCGCGTATACACCGCATACCGCCCTTTTTTACGTTAGTGAAACGCTGTGAATTTGTTTATTGGCGGCAATTTTAAAAGGGATTTGCATTTTGCATTTTTTCGAAATCAAAGATTTCATTTTTTTTTTATGTTAAATAAAGAAAAACAATAATGTTTATTTACATAAATTATGGTAATTATTTTTTATATAAAAAATTAACACATTTTTTTGGAAAAAATTTTTTTTTTTAAAACTTGTCATGAAATTTCATGAAAACATGATTTCAAAGAAAATAAGTAACTATACTTATTTTTTTAATTTAATTTGAATTTGTGGGAGTTGTACAAAAAATTAGCATTCCGTGAATATAACGAAACAAACGACAAGAAAATTTAAAGTGTCTTTGTAGCTCAGGTCGTCTAAAGTACGGTCCATACGCTCAGTCTTTTTGCTCAGTCGTAGTTTGCGCAGTTTTTCTGTGGAAAAGCCAGCGCAAATTTTGTGTCCACACAGTACCGTATTTTCCATGTTTTTTACGCAGTTTTCTTTAGAACTACTTAACGCTACGTTTTGCATGCACGTACCACAGTTATTTTTCAGATACGATCTGAAATCGCACAGGCCGCAATTTTGCCTGCGCAAACGACCTGTGACTTGTCCAGACGCAAAAACTGTGCGTTTGGACGGCTCTGAAAGCAACATTTTCCAAACTTTACGACGGAACACTTGACAAATTCTGAAATTTGAACGGAACAATCTGGGTATTTTGTAGAGAGATATAAGAAATATAGGATGGACTCAAAGATAGTTGCGTTGCTGTTGACGAAAAGGCGTTAATCGAATCCAATTGTTATTTATCAAAACTAGAGATTGCTCAGAATCTTAAAATATCGAACTTTAATATTGAGAACCATAAAAATGGCGTCCAGAATTGGTGACTAGCAAGTCCCAGTCAGACTACAGATTTTATATTTTTGCCTTAAAGATTTATTTTGGCCAGATTTATAGAAGTTTCAATTTTGATCGTTTATAATAAAATTGCTCTAAAATTAATTATTATCACAATTAATTTAAGTCAAATGAAAAATTATGAATAAACCTAAAAAAACAAGAAAGAATTTTTGTATGACGCACAAATTTAGTCTGTGATTCACAACCATAACAACTTTGCAGAGCACGTTGATAAATAATTTTAATAAAAAGAACAAATAATAAAAACAAATTTAATTAAAAATGTCAGGCAGAACATTTTCTTATATGAAATGGAATACAATTTCTTTTGTCAGTAAAAATATAGAAAACAATATCCAGGATATACTTACTACTTGCTGGACTATTAGTTTCCGAAAAACTTCAAAAGTCAGACAATTAATGTTGACTAATTCTTCGAACATGTAACTGATTGGTATTCAGAAGTCGAACAGAGTTTTCCCTTCATAGTTTGCTCGATTTTTAAGGGAAATATTTCGAAGAGAACTGTTTGATGGTCATCCACTTTTGAAAAGTCATAAATGAAAACTTAAACTTTAAAGGTTCAAATCTTATTACATTATTAAGAAAACGTTTAGAAAATTTATCATAGTTTAAAAACTAGTTACAATTTTTACACATGTTCGTTAAAAAAATATGAAAAATTAGAGTTTTAAAAGTTTGTGCCTGCTGTCATTACTCTTTGGCTGTATTGGCATTTTTTTTTTATTTTATTAAGTAAAAGCCCGTATTGATGGCGAAAAATAATATTGGTTGAGCCTGGGATTTTATCCTGCAGTTCAAAAGAAAACTCTTTAAGAAATATATAAATTTCCATCAAGAAATTATAATTTGCCTATTTTCAGGTGAACAAGAAATTATGTTTGATTATATTATTGATTCTAAAATACATATAGAAATAAAAATTTTAATAAAATTCTTAAATCTCAGAAAGAGCTCTGATCTTTACTAAACTGATGGAGTTCCACACCTTCATTTGTGTCACACATTTTGTATCAATATTTTATTGAATAATTATGTAAAATATTGAAATAAGATATGAAGATAAATTAACGTCACTGAACTTTTGCAAATTGCAAAGAATTTCAAACTAGAAAATTTTTTATATGATAAAAAGTTAAAGAGATAAAGAAAGTAGACGACGAGGATTGGAGAAGAATTAGGCAAAAAAAAAAAAAATAGAAAAAGCTTTAACTATAAAACCACATCATGTACGAATGGAATGAAGAAAACCAGCTGCTTAATCAAGATATGTGATGACAGTGGTTTGGTTTTATATATTTAGCATATGTAATTTGAATATGATAATTACGACCACCCGAACACAAGAAGATGACTCCATCGAAATCTTTGGAATTTTTATTCTTTTGCCTTTAATTTTCTTTTACTGAGTGTGCTCTAATCATAACACTTTATATAATTACTAATCATTATTAATTTTGTTATGTAATTCAAGTACAAGTTATCTTTTACTAACACGAATCATTATTTACTTATTTACAAATAAAAGAAGGTTTCATCGAACCAAAAAGAAATCCTGTTGGACGAATTATTATGACTCATTTTTATCAACTTCTTTAAAATTAAGATAGAACTTGTTTTATGCCGAAGTAGGTAGATTGTGTCTTTAAAACAATTAAAAACTTGTTTTTAATAAGACAGCCAACATTGAGGTTAGGATCATGTGAATATTTAGCAAAACTGAAAATTGTTAAATTGCATTTTAACCTCTCTATCTTTTTTCAAATACCGAAAATGTCAATTCAAGTTGCGTTACGACACAAATTTAACATTCACAATTTTAAAGTTCTTTATAAAATTCCTGTTTTAAGTCGAATTTAAAAAAAAATATTTACTTTCTAGAACGCTAGATTTCTTGTTTGAAAAAAAAAGAATCAATTTATAAACTGTTGTAATTAAATGTTATTAAATTTTTCAATTTACAAGATTTTACAGACAAGTTTTCTTTTTTAAATTAAAACAGATTTAAACGGTTTCATTGAATTTTTACATGTTTTTGTGATAAAAACAAACTATTTATGTAAATATTACGCTCGCGAACACTTGTGACCGTTATTTTCAGTGTCACAGCCGTCAGAAAATTGACAATTTTCTTTTTTATATAATTTAAATATGTATTTGATTATATTAATAAGATGAATTAAAAAAAAATCGAACATTATCGTAAATCTTAAATGTTTTGACGTATTTCATAAGGTACTTAGAGTATCTAGCTTTCGACCCATGTTTTACTTAAATTTAGTGAACACTCTTTGATGCTTGTAATGCCTAGTATTCTCAAGTCTTATGGGGAGAAAGTGATTCTTATTTGAGTTATTCAGAAATCAATTACTTCGTTTACATGGCGGTTTCAGAATTGACTTGAGATCGACTTGAAATTCAACTCGAGTTTTTTATCTTTACCGAATTGAAAGATTGACTTGAAATCGACTTCAAATCAACGTCAATTTCATAGACGCTGCCAATCAAATTATTTTTTTTAAGGTTATGTTTCCCCTCTTTTCATACTCCATTTAAAATTATTCAATTCGATTTGAAGTCGATCTGGGTTTACATGCAAATCTCAAGTCGATCAGAAAAATTTTTGTGATCGGATTGACTCAAGTCGATTTGAAGTCGTTCTGGGTATACATGCACGATATTCGGATTGAAATCGACTTCAATCCGGTCATGTAAACGAAGTAAATATTAGGTCAGTTTTGTAAATTTTCTAAGTTCCCTCGATTCTCAATTGTAAAGTGTCGAGATCAAACGCGCGACCATTCGCCAGAGTCATGGATCATCTGTGAACGCTAGCGAACATGCTTTTGCTGACTCGCAAAGGCGTCCAGATTAACTGAGGAGTATTCGCAGAGAGCGTGTTCTGTTCCTGCTCGCTTGCTTGGTCTGGACACGCCTTTAGATGAATCCAACTAGAGAATAATGAATTCATACACGTTCTTTACAAGTAGTTTATCAAAAATTTTAAATTTCTAGAATTTCGTTTAAGTTGCAAGAAAAGAAATTGTTTAAAAAAATGTAATAAAAAGAAATGAAGTAATAAAATTAATTAAAAATATAAAAACAAATAAGAATTACGCAAATACGTTAATAAGATAAGGCAATTTTTTTTTATAAATAAAAAAAAGATTATTAGAACGCATTTTTTAAAGTCTAAGAACTTTTTTTTATAAAATTTTTAAATAAAGCGGAATTATTATGTAAAAATTCGTAAATAATTTAATTTAATTTTTAAATAAGGCATAAGGATTAAAAGCATTTTACTATAAAAAGCTGGGACAAACGACTAAGCCAGACGTATATGAACGTTTTTATTTAATTTATAACAAATTTAAATTTAAATTTTGCAGAAATTTGACTAATAATTACGACAGTTTTACAGAATTTATCAAGATCGTCACGTCAAATCAGATTTATCTATTAATCATGAATTAAGATTTATAAATCCTGGATTTATGGCGAATTTAACTGAATTTAGAAGTTTAGTTTCTGAAACACGAATCACATCACATTTAAAGAAAATTGTAGACCAACATGAAAGTTTCTTCTTGACATTTATCTAATGAAACAGAAATTCGACCAAAACAGATTTTTGTAATTGGACCTCGAACAGTCACACACATTTGGAGACTGTAAAAGGGTTTTGCAGTTAGTGAGGGGAAAGGTTGCGAACTCGGAGTTTGCAATTAGATCTAGAACATTCCAGACATAGTTGGAAGCTGCAGTGTTCTGCAGTCAGTGAAGAGAAAGGCTATAAACTCACATTATCATAGATAATTATCCCAAGATGGCGATTTAAAAATTTTTAAAAAAGAAAAATGAAAAATATAATTTGAAGATTTAGAAGTTGGCGTTATAAAGCTTTGCTTTGGCCAAGTAATTCTCTAGCCCTTTTTCTGCAGAAATTGGCTCTAGAGTAACGTGGTCCTAGAACCAAAAATTAAAAAAAAAAAAAAACAGATTTTTAATCTTATCTAATTACTTTTTACCAAGAATTCAAAAATCAAAAAAAGAAATTTCTCAAAGAAATATATCTAATTAAAACAAATATTCAACGAAGTGCAAAATGGTTATTTGTCAGACATGCAGACTTTGGAAATTCTCGAAATTTTCCTCAATAAAGAAAGTAAATAGTTTCAATTGAATCAAGAAAGTTCAACATCAACATAAAAAAATCACACAACTAGCCTGTCTAATTTCAAATGAATTCGTCACAAATTAATTAACTTTTTTTTATATTGTATAAAATTCAATTTATTCATTTTATTTTTTGGTATTCCTGTCTGGTAAAAAATAGTATTAGCTTTTAATGAAAAACATTCCAAAAGCCTTGAATTTAGTTTTTCGGGCATTATTGTTTTTTTAATTAAAGGCAAATATTCATTTTATTTTTATTTTTGACCAACTAAAAAAAAAAATGGGTAAAGAATTTATTTTCAAGTTTTAAAATTTATTATAAAAATTTCAAAACATCCCACCTTTGAAAATATCTATTGTAAATTATAACATTTTCTTAAGCCACGAATATTGTTCAAATTTCATTTTCTGTTACAAAATTTATCCACGATTTTCTTAATAAAAGAAAATCGGGAACTTTTCCTTAAAAAACACAGAGCACAACACCAAACACATGAAACTAATTAAAAAGGAATAAATTGGAATATTTCATGGTTCTAGAAACTATGAAATATTCTCAGAACACACAAAACAAATGATATTTCGTTTTGACAGTTTCGAGAATATGTTTCCATGCGGATTCTAAAAATAATGTTTCCATGGTTGCAGACTTTGGAAGTTGTATGGATTTTCTAGACTGTTTCCATGTGAGTATAAAAGGTGGAAACGTCGCAGAAACGAGATCAGTTGAAGTTAAACTTTGCAAATGGATTAAATCAAAGAGATTTTGAACTGAGATTATTTGTGGTTACACAGTGAAATATTAAAGAGATTTGATAGAAATAAGTAAATTAATTAATTGCTGAAAATAGTGTTTTTCCGTTGGAAATAAATTGTGGGACATTGATAGACAAGTATGGTATTTTTAAAACTAATTGTTAATGCAGAAATAATTGTAAATAAAGATTACGCACCTAATCCATATAAATAAAAAGTGTTATTAATTATTATAACATCGAACCTGGCTGGGTTATACTAGAGGCACACATGGGGTATTCATACCATAGTTTAAGGATACCATATGGTATACCATATGTGTGTCGTCGAATACTAGCTGAATACCATTTCAACTACGTAGCATAAATCTGGTATTTAAATTCGAAAAAGTAAGTGGTATTCCCTTTTTTAATTAATTTTTTCGGCCACTGTAATCTATTCTTTAGTGATTGTCGCGCATTTTTATTGAAGCGGAAAATAGCGAATGGAATTTTGTAGGTAAGCTGAGCAATTGACACATGTTTACACTTTTTTTTTTTTTTTTGAAAATTTTATTTTATAAAAATGGAAAAAGTAAAGGAAAAACGCAAAATTTTGTCGGTGGATGAAACCTCAAAATTTATAGATGTTTGTAGGAATCATATAGAGGATTTAAAAGGAGCAAAAAGAAATTCCCATATTCTCGCTGATATGTCAAACAAAAATACTATGTTTTATGTGTGCCAACCCCTTTTTATACCCTGGCACAAGGCTATACTGTAGTATCGATACTAAGGTATGAATACTCTATGTGTGCCTTTAGTATTAGCATGCTTCAATAATAATAATTAGGAAATAGAAAAACGGATATTGATAACAAACTATATATTTATCTCATCCTAACTAATAATATCCCACTTCTGATTTTGTATTTTGTTTTTTTATCAAAAATTAATCATTTCATTACGTTCGTGAGTTATTTAATGATTCGCATTAAAAAACAACATTATTTATAAAGTCGTTAATTCCAATTCCCTGAATTTGAAAACATATATATTTTTTTTTTTAAACAATTTCATATCTTATTTAAGTACAAGAAAGTCGAAAATCACGTGCTAGTTTATAATTTGTTTTATTTTAATTTAAAGGTGAATAAAAACATGAATTCTTAACACCTTTATTATTATTTTTTTTGTTTTTAATTGTATTTAAGTAATCAAAAACACAATATTATTATATCATTAAAAAAAATATTCGTCATTTTTGTAATAATTTTTTTTTTTTTGCCGCCATTTTTATTTACAAATATGGCGGTTTTTATACACGTACTTAAAACAACAACAACATAACAATAAGAAAAACACAGAAAATGTCATAAAAATAGGGAATTTTTTTTCTACAAATGTTGTTTTTGTTGTTTTCATGATTGTTGTTTTTGTTTATGTTTTTTTTTTCTGGCTTGCTTGCTTCGTGCGAAAATAAAACATAAATTCATTAAAAACGTAAGAAAAAAAAAAAAAATAAATAATCGTCAACAGCAAAGTGGTTAACAAAAAAAAAAAAAAAAAAAGAGAAAAAGAAAAACTCGCTGACACACCTTTTTTGGTGGAGCATTTTTTTTTTTCTATATTAAAAGAAATATATATTGGAGGTGCCTGCCCCATATCCCATGGAATTAATTGCACTCTCCTCGAATACAACAACAAATGAACATGTCAATTGCATAAATTGCATTCGTGAAATTGTTGTTTCTTGTATGACTATTATTATATTGTTCAAATATTTCTGTTTTTTTTTTTTTTTTTATTGTTTATACAACATCGTGGGAGGATGTTGTATGCTAAAAAATTATATAAAAAATATTTATTTTTATTTACTATAAAAAAACGATAATTTTGATTGAGGAAATTATAATATTATTAAGAAGAAAAAGTGGGGAAATGAAATCATTTTTGGTCTCGTTTGTTTTTTAGGCAGAATTTTTTATTGATGGCCTAGTTTTTAATAAATAGTTTAGGTGAGATTCTTTTTTTTTTTATAGAGACGTTTTTAAAATAAACCACAATCCCATATGATTTGAAATATTTGACTTGAAAAATGATGTAATGGAAATGTTTATATATATTTATATAACTAAAGGTCATTATTTTTGAGAATTGTGATTGACCAGTGGCGTATAGGATACGTTTACACCGAGACTTAAAAAGAGACTTAAGTGCTTAGGTCGACCTAAATATGACGGTGTAAACACGCCCAAAGTAACTTAGGTTAGGTCACTTAAATTGCAGACTTACCTTAAATTTAAATCGACTTAAGAACTTTTGACAGATAACAGCTGATTTCTTGATATCAAAGTTCTATAAATGTTCACATATGACATTGTTTTAGATTTAGGTCTAGTACGGTGTAAACACGTCTGACCCAAACCTAACTTTTTGTTAGGTGACCTAAAAATTTGTCGGTGTAAACGTAGCCATAGTTACAATGAAATTTCTGGTTTCACAAATATGATTAATCATACTGGTTTGATAAGAAAAGTACCATAGAGAAACGAAACAGAAGGATTCTTTGTGTATACATTTTTGGTACCATTGCAGTGCTGCATAGAAATCTACCATATTTCGTCATTAGTGTTTGTAAAAAAAACACTGTAAATACATGTGTTTTTATATCACTACAGAGAATTTGTTTACAAACACTAATAACGAAATATCTTGTTTACAGACTAAAAATCTGTGTGACATTAGAATACAAGTTGTGGACTCGTAGTGCTTTCTGCAAGTACTTAGTTTGAGTGAAAAGAGTAGGTGCTTTTTTACATTGCTCTGCTTTCGATTAAAGCAAGATGTGTAAAGAACAATTAAGGAGCAAGAGGAACAAAAAAACTTCGATATTGTTAGCATATACTCAAACCATTTGTTAATTATCATAAATGTTGAACGTAAAAAAAATTGTAAATTAATTGCGTAGAGATTAGAAAATAGTTGAAGGTAGAAAAAACAATTTAAGAAAATGCTTATAAAAGGTCTGTTTTATTTGTCATACCCTACCCTGGAGCAGGGTAAGTGGCAAATAAAACGAGCAGGAGTAGAAGAAAGTTTTAATTCAAATGTTTGTAGCGCTGCTTAAGCAACCATATTGTAATGAAATGAGAAACGTTTAGTTAATACACTTTTTATGGTAGAAAACTAAACTAATTTCGGGTGTAATAGTTACACCTGATCTGGAAGTAGTGTAGGATTTGCTCTTTTGTTGTTTTTGTTTTCAATGTAAAAATTTGCTCTACCCCAGAGCAAAAGTGGCAAATAAAACAGACCTAAAAAGTATAAATCGATTTGAAAGGTTTTGCAATTTATAATTTATCGTCAAACAAAAACTGTCATAAATGTCATAAAATTTTACTCTGTTCTTGAGCAATTTGTTACCAAAACGCACCTAGTGTGTCCAAACATCTATTGGTCAACTAACATTTCAAAGCCACAAAAAAAAAATGGTGCTAAAATTTGAAGAAATTCCTAAAAAAAAAAAATTCCAAATGTAAATTACTAAAATTTGAATTGGGTTCAATAAACTTGGGTGAAAAAATTTCCATTGGATAACTTCATATTCAATACAAAATTTTTTACTTGATTAGAGAAAATAACTCATTTTTTCTACTTCACTGGTTTTCTTAGTTTTTTAAAACTATTATCAGAATTACTTTAACTTGAATATTTTTTGTCAAGTTCTCATGAATACTGTTGAATAATGAACTCTGCTAACAACTATAAGAGTTTCAGATTAGACAAAATTTTTGCGGTTAACAAATTTAATATAATTTGTTTCGTTTTTTTTTTTTTTTTTCAAATAACTTCCTAATTAATATCAGGAATTTGTTGTAAGAATTTATTCAGTGTATGTCAAAAATTTGTATATCATGATTACAATAAATTGGTGAAAGAATGATCAACATTTGAAATCATAAAGTTACAAATGACTTTAACACTATTTTGATTATAATAATTCTTCTGTAATTTCTCTTGGTGCCTGTAATGTCTGCCATTAGTCTAGTTAAATTCTGAAATTCTTCAAATATACAGCACGCTACTGTGTAAACATGTTATCTTTTTTACCAAAGTGTTTATTTTTCTGTATATTGTTTTTTTTTGATAAGACACATGTGTGATAAAAATGAAATGACTAAATAAATCTTTGTATATAGTTTATAATTTCACATGAGAAATATGTTGTTAAGTAATTATTTTGAAACTTAATAATAATGGTATAATTTCTTCAAGGTTATGTAAAATTGTTGATTTTATCAGTTTGATTTCCTTCCTGTATCAGATAAAAAAATATGTTAACGAAAGACACACTCCAATACACTTCAATATAGATGAGTATAGCTAAGATGTTCAAGTTATATAGGCAGCTTAAAGAAGAATAAATCAAAAAGAGTTTTAATGTGATAGAAAAAGAAAAGTCTATAATGTATAGGAATATTAGTACACAACAAGAATCAATCAATCAATTTGAAAGGTTTTTAAATTTATAATATAATTTATGTTCAAATAAAAACTGTCATAATCATCAGGAGGACAACATTCAAGTATCAAAAATACAAAACAGAGCCATCTATTGACCAAAAAAAAATGGAGTAGGAATTGTTTAGTCCAAGTAAAAGCTGGTGTATATTGTTGTTGTATTCAATGTAAAATTTTGCTCTGGTCTGAACTAACTTGTGAAAAAAACCCACTTAATATCTACGAATGCTAACATTAGACTTTATTTCGTAATAATCATAATTATATCTTTTTGTAAAAGAGGTTCTTAAACTATAATTAATATAGTAATTAATTTAAATTTTCCCACACACTTTTCTTTTTTTGTTTAAGCTAATGAAGACTTAACCTTTGACCAAAATAAAATTTTTCTTTCTCATAAAACTGAAATTTCTAAAATTTGTTCTAATTTAATAAATTATAATGTTTTATTTGTTTTAATTAAGTACTCTTAAAAAAGGTTTTAATTACTGTCGACTTTGTTTTTAATAAAAACGAAAAATAAGGAAAACAGAAAACGAATTTGTATTTAAAGGTAAATTTCTTTTTTTCCTAAAATTAGGTCGACATAATTTAAAATGAGGTTTGTTCGTTTGTCTGTCTTTCTGCATAATAATTATTTATCACTTAGAATTGCAAATTATGTTTATATATTTTTTTCAAAATTGTAATTAATTACTCTTACTATTTCTTATGACGAATTAGGTAATACAATGCCTATTGCATATAGCCTATTTTTATATATTTTGGGATCTATTCTACGATTTTCTATGTTATTTTATGTTATGTTAAATGTGTCTCTTTTTAATCAAGGCTCTCTCAAATTTCTGAAAAATGTTCTCAAATTGCTCATAAGATATTATAACAGCACCTATTTAGCTGATTTTAAATTACCTCTGTGTAACATAAGAAAATAAGACCACAGAGCAGGAAATTGCCTTATCAATTTAACGAAAAATAGTATTTTATGTGAAATTTAACGTAACATAACATAAAATATGAATGCAAAATAGACCCAATTGTTTTACTTTTTTAAATTTACCTGAAGCTTTATTGAATTAAATCACCTGTAAGTTAACTATCAGATACAGTTGTGACCATTCAAATTGCATCTTTCATTTTGTTTAAAATTTAGATAGTTACATAGACCTTGATTAAGAAAATACAAAAGCGTTTAGACTTCAGCGAATAAATTACAGATTTAAGCAAGGTTTTAGGTTAGAATTAGAACAAACCTTTGAATGACATTTTAATTTCTCCTTATGGTTATAGTGTAGATCTGTTTTTATCATTTAAAAGTTTTTTGAATAAACAGGCGTAGCTAGGAATCGAATCAGAGTGCTCTTTGGTACTAGCAATGAAAACTTTAAGTCCTATATTGTTCCTTGTTCGCTTGTCTAACTTTATTTATTCAGTACTAATACTAATTAACCAAAACTGTATTCGTAGACGGTTTCAGAGTTATGAAGTAAAAATCATAATCTTGTAAATATATCAATTAATATCGAAAAAGTACACGTAATTAAAATCAATTTCAATTAAATATTGACATGTTTTCAAAATAAAATTCTGAAAGGAAACAAAATGAAAATACAAATTGCAATAAATTCCTTGAAAACATTTCTATTTGTTGTATGACATTTTAAAGGACGAACATTTATGTTTAAACAATATTATGACATTTTTTATTATTGATAAAAATTACTTATTATTTGTTTTAAAAATTGTTCATTTTTTGTGATATATTAAAAAAGTTATTGTTTCTAATGGCTTTTTTTCATTTATTATAAAAATCTCAGAAAAAATATCTTAAGGCGAGAAAAGATTAAAATTTTATGTTTTTATATAAAACCATTTTTTTGCACATATCCTTTTTTTATTAGGAAAATGAATGGAAAATTTGAAAAGAAAAAGATACAAAACCAATTCCAAGGAAAATAATTAAAAATATGAGCAAAAAAAATTTCCATATAATAAAAGACTAATTATAAATGTCTTATTTTCGAATATATTTTCTAGAAAAATTTGTTTATAGAAAAAATAACTCTGGAAGGCGTAATCTCTTCAAATAAATAAATAAAGAAAAAAACGAAAAAAATGAAAATTTCAATGTCAACCATGATGCAGGTTAAATCCAAAAATTCATATTAAAAACCAATTAAATGAAGATAAATTAGTTTCCATAACAATTCAGAAATATTTTATTTTGTTATTATATAAAAAAAAAATGAAAAGATTATTTTTTTATTTATGGTAACCTCAAGAATTTCTTGTTAAAAATTGTTTTCCAAAATTTCCAAATAAGTACTGATCGTTATTTTCAAGATAAACTAGAAATCGGCGGTTCTGCTTTCATATAACAAGTGATATTAGCGCCACTAGAGATGAGGATAAAAAAAATAGCCCATACTAAAAATTGGTAGAGAAATTTCGCACTTTAAGGTACTACAAAGTATTGTCTCTTCTCCATTGTTAAGATTCTTCATTCATCTATATCTTATCATGTAAATCATGGCTTCTCGAATATACTTGTAATAAACTGAAACAATTGAACAGCTAAAGAATATATCAAATTTGCCATTGCTGGGACTCGAATTCCAAACAACTGAATACTAGCAAAAGACACAATCGCTAGTCGCTATCGAAGACAATTAATTTAGTTTCGTCGCCATTATTTTATATTACTTTATAATGTATTGTAATTATGTACAAGATGACAATTAAATCAAAAAAATTAATAGAAAACGATACAAAATACTGTATTTTTATTATGCCCTATGGTAGCGAATCAAAAGTTATATCGATTTTTGCATGTCTGTCCGTGTACAAGATAACTCAAAATCGCGTTATTCGATTTTGATGAAATTTATAATTTAAGTTAGTTATTCCTTAATTGGTATTGTATTTCAGCAAAATTGACCGAGATGTAGTGAAGTTATAAAACAAAAACTGGGGTAATCAGAAGGTTTTATCTTTTTTTTAAAAATTGTTTTTCGGATTTAATTCAAAAGTTTGTACACCAATTTTATTGAAATTATTTCCATACGTTGACTACATAAATAGGTGATGTTGTGCTAATTATCAATATAATCGGCAGAAAGATAATGGGGGAAAAAAATGTATCAATTTTTAAATATAGGTGACTACTAGGGCCTAGGCTTCCTGCGTATTAAAGCAAATTTGAGAAAGACTAAACAAAGTTATTAAGAAAAAGCTTTGAAATATTATTAGTTTTGGTTGTTTTTCTGTCCCATTTCTGTGGTTTGTGAAATCACAAATAAAACAATATTAAGTAAAGGTCTAAGTTTTTATTGTTTTAATGCGATCCCGGTTGAGCCCCCAAATGTGGTTTGTGAAATCGCAAATAAAACAATATTAAGTAAAGTTCTAAGTTTTTATTCCTTTTTATATAATGTGTACAGCTTGACATTATTTCTAAAAAGAACAATCTAGCTCCTTTGATGCTTTTTTATAATGATGACCTGCCTACTACTTAATATTATACTTCCAGTGTTTTGATTCTTCTTCTTCTTAAATTATAGACTGGTGTTCCCACATTTCTGTCATAGGACTTCAAAAAATCGTCTATATCCCGATTTTCAGTTACTAGGTGTTTTTACTACGTTTTTAACATAGTTCTGGTAGTAAATTTAACTTTATTTGATGTAAAGTCAAGTATCGATTTCATATTTAACCAACTTCTTTTAAATAATTAAATCAAACGCCTTTGGTTCTGTTTCACATCAATTATTAGGAATAGCAAAGATTTTTGAATATTGGTTTTCATCAATTTGTACAAAGTAGGATAATACAATAAAAACTTCAGTCTAAAGAAAAAGAAACACTTGTGTAATTGTTTGAGATAAATTTTTTTTTTAATCAAAAATATTCTTTTATGGCAAACCAAAATAATGATAATGACAAGGTCTTTTTTAAACTTCGAACGGAAGTCGTTTAATCTATTAAAATATTTTCTTGCAAATAAAATGTGAAAAGTTTAGGTTATGTTTTTCTTAATTTAAATACCGCCATATTTAACAAACTGTTTTTTTTTACCTTTAAAAATGTATTTTTCTTGTCATGGTAAAAATAAAATCTCCGAAATTTTCACATATTACCCATTTTTATGAGTACTTAAGTAAAATTTAATTGCAAAATTGCGTGGTTTTCATTCATAAATTGTTAAAAAAAAAACAAGAAAAGTTTTATTAAAGACTTGAAAAAAGCTGTGTACTGCTATTTCCTTTCATCAGTGTTACCATATTTGGCATGCTATATGCACATTTAGTTTTTTTCTGTTTTTGTATTTTATAATATATTATTAAAAATAATTCAATCATTGGTGTTAATTAATGTGTGTAAGTACTTAAATGTAATATGTAAGTGCTCCCACATACATAATATATAATTATATAATTTTCATTGATCCAAATTGAATTTGTGTTTTTTTTTGTTTTTGGTTAGATTAATACCAGTATGTAATTTCATTATTACTTTCTCTATGATAATATGTAGTAGCAGTATTTTTTTTGATAGAAGAAAATTTATATAACATTAAAATTGAGGACTAAAGAGAATTCCTGTTAAAAATCTTAGTCTTTTAAAGAGTCAAACCGGGCCTTATTATTGAAGTTTGAAAACATGAATTAGGTTTTGTTATAGATGTCATGTCTAAACTCTAGGCTGAACTGATTTTTATGACAAATTTTATTTTATTCCAACGTTTTAAATAAGAATATAAGCTTTTTTAAATCGATTATTGATATTCACTAATTCGATATTTTTTTTTTACTAGTTCAATCTACAATCTTCGGTATCAAATTGGAATAGTATAATTTTCTTAGTCTGAATGTCTATCTCATTTTTTATATGCGCCTGAAAGTAGGCAACTTAAAATTTCTTGATGAAAATTCATATATTTTTCAAAGTCTAAAATAACAACTAATGCAATATTAGGAACTCTTAATGCAACAGGCTTACAACACGTTTTTGTATTAAAACTAAATATCTAACCTTTTTCCAGATAGAATAACCAAATGAATACTCTAGTCAAGAGTTTAACTCGATTTACTTGGTACTGCAATTTAATCCATTTTAAATTGAATTTACAATTCTATTAGACAATCTTGTATTTACGTTTGTACACCAAAAAATATGTCTTTAAAGTTAACCTCGTGTATGAGTTGCTTAAAAATTTCTTGATTTAATCTAATGTTTGTAATATGAACTATTTTCGTTTTAAACATTTAAAAAGACCAAATAAAAGTTATGATATGATTATACTAGCGGCCCGTCCCGGCTTCGCACGGGTGGACATTTATTTTTTAAACATTTTGGGATAAACGTAGAGTAAATGTATCTTTTTGCAGGACTTTATTTACATTTTTGTACATTTTTATTTTATGGCTTAAGTAATTTAATTTTGTAGAGTTTTGTGTAAATTTACAGAGATAGAGAGAGGGGTCCCACCGGCGAGTCCGCTGAGGATCCGAGCACCTGGCGCCAGTCTGGAGACTATAGAGGCCCTACAATGGATCAATGGGATCCCAGCCGTCGCTAATGACACTGAATATCGGGTGATTGAAAGCAATAGTCGTAAAATCTCTATTAGGGTCTTTGTGCATGAAGTTAGACTACAGAGAATATTAGACGCGACAGACATTAGGATTATTGGATACAGATGTATGCGGAATTACATTATTCAAGTTTTAGTAGGGATCCCTAATTTTTTCTAGTAATAAATATAGCCTATGTTACTCAGGGGTAATGTAGCATTCTAATGGTGAAAGAATTTTTGAAATCGGTCCAGTAGTTTTTGAGTTTATTCGTTACAAACAAAAATACAAATCTTTCCTCTTTATAATATTAGTATGATTTACCCTAAAATTCATAAAATAAACTCTTTTATTTCTTTGGATATAGAGAAAGTCATACTTTATAGTCACATTCTTATTCCCACATTCAATTTTTCTATATAAGATAATATTAAATTGGATGGATTCTTGGTTTTGTGCCCTTTTAAGTGATTGCATGGAATTACAATGTTGTAATAATCAATATAAAACTTTGATTAAGGAAAAAGCTTATTAAAACTTTTTTTTTTTGTTTTATTATTATTATTTTATATAATAAAAATTTAATCGATTTAATATAATACTTTTGATATTACGTCAAATTCATCATAGCCAAGAAATTTCTTACAAATTGTTGAAAATTACATATTTATTACAAAAATAAATGTTTAGGAGAAATGTATTTGATTATAAAATATTGACCAAGGTTATATTGGGGCTAGTTATTTTTAGGATAAAAAAAGCTCATACATAACATTCGCGGACATATTAAATAATGTCGTGTCCGTCTTAAGGTCACTACGAAAAAATCGAAATTATTGCTGACTTATGTATATGAAAAATAGACAGTTAAAGTGTACCCTATTGGCTTCGCTGTTTTATGGAAATAACTAAACTTATTTTAAGATGTATGAGATTATTGATTTCTAAATTATATTACGGAATTCAGCTCTCTTCCTTATAACGAAAAACCGACCATAACATAAATAACTTATAACAAGCATATTATGATAAGGTTAAACAACTGCAATATAAATTTAACGGTTGCGAATGCTATTTAAATATGTCTTATATGTCTCTTGTTTTATTTTCTTAAGAGTTTTTTATTTTATTTTATTATTATTTAATGTTGCTCGTATATGTGAGCTTTTTCAAACTTATGCTTTTATTTTTGAAAAGGTGAAGGAAAAATTATACCTTTTTCATATAAGTTAGTGTTGAAAATATCAAAGTTCATGTTTTACTATAAAAGACAAGAAAAACGAATTTATAAAATGTAAAATACGAAAATTTTTTGTTTTTAAAGACTTACTTAAAATAAAGCATAATTTATATGTTAAGAAATTGTGGACAGTACTGAATCAAAAAAAAAAAAATGCAGAACTCTTTAAAAATTCAGCATTTTCAAAGACTGATGCTAAATTTGCGGTTTAAGGACAGACTTTTTATATGAGAAAAGAATACGCTATAAATAGTGAAGTTTCCACAAGTTTAGTTTTTAAGTATGCTATATTTTTGGTGTTATAACAGCGTACGTAGTTACAGGAATTGATTCAACATTCAACTACAAGACTTATAATAGACTTTAGGGCTAAGATTATGACGAGATTTTGACTTATTGTGGGTCTGGTAAAGCTATGTTAAAACTATTTGGAGGTTAATGCACATGCGATGATATAAAATATTGTAAGAAATAATGACATTTTGACGATAAATAATTTAGTATATGAACGTATATTTCAAAAATTCCCGAAATAGTTCTTGTAACTATTTTGCAACAAAATTGTTCCAGACATTTTCTTTCCATATATGAAGTAGTAATATAACATAATTCTTTTGCACAATTGTGCTTTAGTCTCGTAGGTAGCGTATATCCTTACAAAAAAAATACCATAAAATCGACTTAAACAAGAATTTTATGTACTGTCAGTTAATTTAAGATTTAAAAGAGTTTTTTGTTTTTTAACTCTTAATAAAACTAACATAAAAATGTATTTCTATAGATTTTTAACATAAAATTGAATTGTTTTTTTCTTTTTTAAACTTTTTTATATACAAGAAAAATTGTTCATGCTTCAAAAACTAAACAATAGAAGCCCTTGTAAGCTTTCTATTGAAAAAACAGAAAACTTGTATAGTTTTTTCATAGCAGTTTAACATTTTAAATACAAACAATTTAACACGGAAACTATATTTTCTTATTTCATCGAATGCTTAAAAAAAAGGCTATTCCTATATATTCAATGACGTCATTCTAGGTGTACAACATATGAATTTTAGATTTTATATAACATTGTCTTTTATTGTTCACATAATGAATATCTATTTTTTATGCAACAACTTGGTTGGTCACTTGTACAAGGTCAAAAAAATTTTCCATATAACTGATATCCATTTCCAGTAGACTGGATAATATGTGAATATTTTGAGAGGTGTCTAAAAAATTGATCTGGAAAGTTTAGTTAGAATATGCCCTACGGTGAGTACTACCAGAGGGTATATTATTTTTGTCACTACGTTTGTAATACATAGAAATATTCATCGTAGAAAGGTTTCAAAGGTATGGTAGTATAAAGAATCAAAAGTTGTATTGATATCTGCATGTCCGTCCATCCATATACAAGATAATTCAAAAATTGTTCTATACATATGATCAAATGATACGTTAGCGGTTGTTTGTCATTCCAAAAATGGACGCTAGCTTTGACCGTGTCTATGGGCTTTAAGGATAGAGAAGAAAGGCATAGTTCTAGGAAAAATAAGTCTGTTTATAAAGTTTTTTCGATGTATTTTAAAAACTAATATGCTGATTTGTTAGATTTCTTTACTACGAGCTCAATTTCTAACATAGGGCATCAAAAAATCGGATATAGGCCGATTTTCAATTATGTACTATATGTTTTCTTTTTTCGTTTTCTTTAAGAGACACTGTCGTGTACATTAAATGGAGTGAATATAAAACATCATAAAAAAGAGTCTATGACAAAAATAGATAGTGCTAAAATATTGTGAACACACTATTCCTCTAAAACGTCCTACAACAATATAAATTCCGTTCGCGCGTATAGAAAATCTTTCTGTTGGAGAATATTCTTTTTTTCCTATGTTTATATATTGTAGATTACCCAAAGATTGATTTCATATCGTTGAATATATTTTATTTTATTGGAAATTTTAGATACAGGTCGTTATTATCAAATATTTCCATGAGTTTGAATATTTTCTAATAAATGTTGTCTAGATTTTTTATTAATAGATTTTTTGTTCCATTTGAAACGAAGCAGACTTCTAAAGATAGTATATCAGAAAATCTTAAATTAGATTCTTTAAGTTTTATCTGCTACATTAAAAGTTTTACATAATATAAACTTTTAAGATATTTTCTAGTGACTTAATTATATATACATATCACTTAACCCATTCGCTAAAGTGCTGTAAGCATTCATGTAAGGGCACAAAAAATAAGAAAGTGCCCACGTATTCTTTAATAACAAGTACCTACTGAAGTATAATATCTATAATAGGATATATAAAATACGTCATTGGATATTATCAGGAATAATATAATCCAGAAGAGAATCTTGATTATGTGCTTTCTGATATTAGATACCCTTAGAATAAAATTTATCACACTATCGAACCGTTGGCACTTGATCGATGTCAATTGGATAATAATTTTATTCTATTTCTATTTTTTTATTTTTTTTTAAATTAAAGTTGATGAATCCCAATTTATACAGTATGTAGTGGTATGTACTTTCTTTTTGATGGATGAAACTTTCAGATGTCACAAAATTTGAAAAGGATGTCGACCTAATGAAATTATTTCCGTTCATTAAAGGTCGAATATAGTACAAAAGAAGTTTTATTGATCTGACAAACAAGGGGAATAAGAGGGAAAAAATACATTTAATTAGGTGATGATATTATTCCCTAGAATTCTATCTATTAGATGAGGAGGGTTTGTCGTACATTATTTTTATTTTCCTTGTTTTTTTTTAGGCTTTTCACACTTGTTTTATTTTAAAATTTCTGACATTTTATTGACGTTTTCTTTAATTTATACTTTATACGTTTTTTTTTCTTTGGAAATATTAGTAAACTTTAGACGTCTTTGAATGTATTTTCATTGATTTTGAAGATTTCGTTTGAAATGTCTAAGAAATGGTTTCTTGAAAGGCGGTATACCCAGTCTATAACCCAGACTACGATAATAATTGATAACAATTGTTGATTACAAGACGTTGTAAAAAAGTTTTTCTTTGAAAACGTATGTGTCAGTTTCCAGGAACAACTGAATAAAAACTTTAAACTTTTTCATATAAAATAAAACAACCCAATAAAAACTTTTTCCTAGAAACTTCCTGATATGATGTTGTCCATGTACAACACCTTAAAAATGAAATCCCAAATTCTAAATTAATATCATTTGAAGGATGTCAATGAACTTCTTGGTTACATATAAAAGCTTCTGAAATAATAAAAAAAGAAAACAAAATCCAACAATATCAAATTTTCCTCAAAAGTAAAAAAAGAAAAAATATGTAAAGCCGCCCAAAAGACACAACAACAGAAAAAAAAGAAGAATATTATCGCTTGAAGCTTTTCCATTCTATTGAATTCTTCTATACAAACTGTATGTTATTCGGGTTGAATGGATTTCAAAAATTGGGTTTGGGCTCTCTTTTAAGGAAACGTCCTAAAATGGATTTTGACGATATAGTTTTTTGTTGTTTATGAGCAAAGGTGGCACGTGTGATGTGCTCGCACCCAAAGGAATAATCGTGTAAATCGCTTATAAGTCCGGAAGGTATTGTATATGTGGATTACTTTATAGTGTCCTAATCAATATTTGGATTTTTTTTTGTTTATAAACTATGTCACAATACTAGTGTGTGGTATCAACAGATAACCGGCATAATACTAATGCTGCGTATAGGAGACCCATATATATGTGAAATCTTGAATTGTATACGACCATAAAACAATACCCCAAATAGAATTGAAGAAAGAAACCAAAAAAACTTGGTATGACACTAAAAATACCCCAAAGGGAAATTTTTCTTTAGTCATAATGTTTTTCGGATGTTCTCTATCTATGTATATACTGTTTTGTTCCGTCATTTGAAGATTTGGGTTTTGTTTAGTTTGTTTTTTTTTTTTTTCTTTGAGTTTGGGGTTCTAAAAATATCTAAAATACCAAAAATAATTCACCCCAGAATAACCAAAAATAATAATTTTGTTAGAAGAAAATCAAGAGATGAGAAAGTGTGTGCCTAAGTTCTCTTCTTGGCTTTTTGTTTACAAGGAAAATATTCATGGGTTTGGATGAATGAGCTTCTCCCTTATACATATCTTTTGTGGTGTTATTTAACGAGTATAATAGGATCAACAAAAAAAAAATAATAAAATATATATAAATATATATGTTCCTATGGTTTTAGCAGATATGTTTTGGAATGTTTGTCAGTTCATACACGCATTGCGACGAGGAGATCCTATAAAATATCGTTCCTATTTTTCGATGGGTTTACGTTTTAACTTATTGGCTTCAATGATGACATGAAAGCTATATGGTAGTTTTATAAACATATGCTTCAGGATTTTATACTTATTTTATCCATTAAATAATATCGTATTTTAAAGTTAGGTTCAGACGTAACGGATTATAAAGTTGTTATTTAAAATTTTTGGAATTATGTATACTAAATAAAACAATCCTTACAATGTTGTATTAGTCCCCATTGTTATACGTATATAGTAAAGTGTTTTGCATTTGATTCTATAATTTTATATATTATAAGTTCAGAGGAAATAGCTCTCGCACTGAGAAATAACAGTAACTCTGATTTCAGCAAAGAAAATGATTTTTCTGAAAATTCCGAAGTTGGTCCAGAATGGAATCAAGATTCAGCAGGGGAATCTGATACTATCTTTTTTTTAGAAATTTTTAATGAGCCTCAACATGAAAAAGACAGTGAAGAAGTGCTGGAAGCACTGGTGTTATAGATACATTTGAAGGCGATCCCAGTAATATAGTTTGGTCTGCCTTTACAGAGGGGCAAAAATCTTTTGAATTTACTCGAAAAAGTGGAATGTTGAAAAGGATTCTAAATACAATAACTCCACTTTGAAGATAAATAAATTATCAATATCATGTTTTAATTAACTCCATATCGTTATTTGTTATTTTGATGTAGTTCAAGTCCTAGCTTTAAATTTTGTTACCTGTAAACCCAAAAATGGAGGTACTGAAACATGTTATATACCAAAATGTAGACAAAAATTTCTACTTTGAAATTCAAGGTAAAAAATAAATGAAACGTCGCACAGAAAGATGCCATGAATGAAATGCAAAGAACATTAAAGTCGTCTATTTTTGCACGACGTGGTAGTAGGGGAAGTATATACGGTGTCGTCCATTTTCATGCGACATGGTACTAGACTAGAGGAAGTATTGATGTCGCTCGTTATAATGTGACGTCTGGTGCAATATGTTAAACCTAACTAGATCACTCACTATATGTGTTGCTAACCCTGCTGGTATTCTTTACACCGTTGTGGGTAGTCTATTTGATTATTAAAAATTTGTATGATTTTGTTGTATTCTAATTTCAAGTTTGAGTGTGATTCTATCTTAACTTCTACGAAAATAAAACAAAACGATAAAAATATAATAAAGTAGGAAAGTATATTTTTAAGGATTTTTAGAAGGAACCAAAAAAAAAAAAAATTTGCATAAATATATAATACATTCGCAAAAATATGTATGTTGGGTAAAATATGGGAAAAAATTATTTTTCTTTTAGTATGCTTGAAGGCTTAAAAATGTGGTTTAAGTATATTATTATGCTTTTTGTTGAATTTTAGGCCTGCTACAAACTGAATTAAAGAATCTTTTTTTTTTCTAATTTTTTTTTTTTTTAAAACAGTATTCATATTCAAATTTCTTGTATTTCGTGGGTGTGAAATAAAGCTGTCATTTGAAATCCAAAAAAATATAATAATAAATCTATTTTTTTTTCTTTTTGGGAGTTTTTATTATGAAAAAAAGCGCGAAAATTTTTTTTAATGAAGTTCTTTTGGAATGGATTTAATACCTAACAAATGATATAATAAATTTTGAATTTTGATTACAATGATTTGAATAACATTAACATGAATTTAAAAATAATAAGATATGAAAATATTAAATTAATGAAAAAACTGTTTTTAATAAGAAAATTGTATGATAGAAAAATATTTTCGGCTTAATTTAGATTAATCTCATAAACAAGAATAAAAGTTGAAAATGTATTCAGTGAAAATCTTATAATATTTATATAATTTTTTCTTTAAGAAATTTGGTCTTTTTTTTTCGTTCTAATATCGATTTTCGATTTGAATATACTTAGAGGAGTACAGTAGAGACCTAGGCTAGTGTACTTTTGTAGTTTGGTGTAGTATGAATATATACATGAAGGAGTTTTGATATTTTAAACAAAATTTGACTAAATAAACCAAACTAGATGGTAGTCAATAGGAAATCTAGTGAAAATTTAGGTAGAAATTGAGTGGAAATTACCAGATATATGGAAAATCTTTTGGATTAAAGTAATCTTGATTTTTAGTAATATTATTACTGAAAGAATCCAATGAAATTCTAGTCTTCGTTGAGCTCCAATTTGCTTTTCTTCAATAGTGTACTCATAATAAGTCTCGTTCTTTAATGATATTTTAATATAATTTCACTTTGCAGTGGTTTTAGGCTTTCTGCAAATAGCATTTATAAGTTTTTTTTAGTTCAAATCAATAAAGTAAGGCATATGAAAAATGTAAACAAAAGGTTTTCGTTAGCTCCATTGATTGATATATCGTCGAAAGTTAAGGAGTCTTTGGTTCAAGTCCTGGCTAATTTTGATTATCGCTAATTTTGTTCGGTTGCCTACAGTTTAGGTACATAATACGGCAAAATAATATTATTTAATGTGAAAATACAGTAGAATCACGAAAATTTCTACTAATTCTGTTCAATTTTGAAATTTGAAAGAAGAAATTTAAGTTGTAACCAATTTGACTATACTATATTTGTTGCTCAAGTTTTTAATAATAAAAACTCTGTATAATCTAAAAACTAACGGATTTATTATAATTATGATACTAAAAGGAAAATTGATCACACTGAAAATCATCATATAGTGACCTATATTGAAGAAGAATATATATCAAACAAAAAGTTAATTATAACCGCAGCTCTGTTCTACTAAACCTTGTTTTTCCATCCGATTTCCTTTTTTTCTTGCTGACATTAAATCTAATACGATAATAACAAAAATGAAATTAAGTATTATGTAGGATTATTTAAACTCATTAATTTTTTTTTTATATATAGTATGTATTAACATTTTTTTTTTTCGTAACCATTTAACGCGGGATAAGTTTCTACTTTACCAGTTCTTAATGGTTTTTTTTCGACATTATACTGGTCGCGAGGTCAAAACATATAAAGTTCAAAAAGTCTTTGAAATATTTTACTAAAGGTGAAATTAGTTTATTTTTTCGTATTAACATGCTTATTCTGGCATTGTGACAGTTTTGCGGTCAGAAATATTTATGACAATAATATTCTGACTGAAATTATGACTGCTACGAAAATTCGTATTCTGGAGAACGGGTTATAATTATGTCCAAAATATGAGTTTATAACAGTTTAAAACTGTTATAATTCGAGCGAGTTGTCATGATTACTTGACAAATACTCTCGAAAATTTTTGTATAGGTTTAAAATTTTTCTATCGATGTAAAATTATTTGTGTGTTGAAAAGAATGGTGGAAATTATTCCATATTTATCAATTGAATCACTCAGAGAACCCATATAAAATTCCGTTGCGATGTAAAATATTGTCGGTCAGAACTTATGATATTTTTTTATGACAGTTGTTAGTTATGAGCGCGCCAGAATACCAAATAGTATTAAAAAAAAAGTTATGACAATGACGTCATTTTATGCCAGTCAGAACTTGTTATGACTGCGTTCAGAATAAGGGGGTAAGTTTTATATTAAAAATACTAATTATGAGATTATTTAAACTATAAATAGAACTTTCAATACTAATTATTTATGGGAGACTATTTTCTTTTTTTTTTTTTTAGCTAAACTCTAATTAAATGTTTATCAGAAGTCCTATAAGGATATAATCGGTAATAGAATAGAAGTGTCTATATATAAATTATTTTATCAGCCAATCAAATGATTTCAAATTGAAAGGGTTTAACACTTAATTCATTACAACATTTTTTTCCTCTTCAATTTTGTAAATTAGTATTCTATAGATAGAATATTTATTTTTGAATATGCTAATATTATCTAAGAATAGATTAATGAGAGTCGATTTTTTTCATGTTAAATTCTATTTAAAAAAAAAAAATTCCAATCTGTTTTTTTATAGATGAGAGGTTAATTCGTTAACGTTTTGTGTGGGCTTAGAGTTATCCATTAAAACGTTTTTATATGTATCATTTTCAAATTCGATTAAAAGCAAAAAGAAGACAGGGTCCTGATCAAAAGAATAAATAAGAAGTTCTTGACCCTATGTATAAAAAAAAAGGAAAACAAAATTCCGATGACCTTTTTGTGGAAAATAGACAAAACATTTTTTATCCATAATATAATTACGAATTAATTCGATTCGAAACAATATTCTTTAGCGTCTACAATATATAACCAATTTCATCAATCAAGTTCGTACCACCCACAAAATTAGTCCTTTTTTTTTGTATAAGAAGTACAGAAAATGGGAATATGGATCCTAAAAACTAGAAATACTGATTTGTATTGGTAAATCAGAGAATCCCATAAGACAACATACTATACTAAGACCTTGTGTGTATAGATTCAAAAAATTATACGCTAGTATCAATCAATAAAGTTCTTGTCACGCAACTAGATTAAATCTAATTATAAATAAAAATTGCGTGTAAGTTAATTTAGCGAAATTTCAATCCATCCAAGAAATGGCGAAGAAAGGTTCGGATATGGTTTTTTGTAAAAATTGTTTATTAAAAAAAAATATCACACGAGGATTAAAATCATGCGAACTGAAATGAATATGATATGGAAATTCTTGACAGTTATGTATATGAATTTTGAAAAGGTTACTTACTACTCTGATGAGATCTTGACCTATAAAATTATGATGTCTGAATACCATATATGTTTTTCCTTCGTTTTTTTTTTTTTGGGAAAAAATCGATCCTATTATATTTAATAGAATTCCAAATTTACATAAAAATGTATTGTGTTCGTTTCATATCTGAAAAATATTATTAATAAAATGTTTTTATAATATACACTCAACTCTTTTTTTTACACGTTGGAAAAAAGATAAGCTTCCTGTGTTAAAATTGGGAATATGTTCCATGTTATTCGAAAACCGTGTAAGATGAAATAAAGAACTATATTTCTGTTTTATTCGTCACTTGCTCTGGGGTAAAGCAAATTTTTATATTGAAAACAAAAAGAACAAAAGAGTAAATCCTACACTACTTTCAGACCAAGTGTAACTATTACACCCGAATTAGTTCAGTTTTCTACCATAAAAAGTGTATTAGCTAAAAGTTTCTCATTTCATTACAATATTGTTAATAAGCAGTGCTACAAACATTTGAATTAAAACTTTCTCCTACTTCTGCTCGTCTTATTTGCCACTTACCCTGCTCCAGGGTAGGGTATGGCAAATAAAACAGACCTTATATGTACATATATTAGTGTAAAAAAAATACTGAAAACTGCAAATTTGAACATAAAAATACCTTCTTCATTTTTTAAGGTCAGAAATGTTCAAATATAATTGATATCAGTATATATGGCTGATAAGATAAACAATTGATTAAATATTGTGAGCTAATAAATTAAAAAAATTTAATAATGCAATATGTTATGTAAATGTTTTACGTAATGGGTAGGTACGAGCTATCGAATAAGGTGGTTTCCCCAGTAATTACTGCATTATACCCAAGGCACAGTGCTGCCTAATTTTTCAAGTGAATTTTCTTGATACATTGGTACCAAAAACTGCAATTTGAACTATTGCAGACAATGACTTTGAAATCGTGTTAGATCAAATAAATTTTTCAAAAAATCAAGACTTTTTGAACCGTGTAACTTGAAATTCGTTTAAAAAAACGTGTAAAAAAAAGATTTGGGTGTATACTATATATTCTGTCATGTCCTTTTTTGTACTACATTTTATGGGCAATCATTTTACGACGGTATATGGTGGAATCAAGTGTCATAAACTTCTTTTTCAGCCATAATTTTTTTGGATTTTAAATCCATAATCAATTGATTGATTTGCAAGGCAATTCTTGTTTATTCGACAAATAGAAATTTTTAGAATGTTTTTCACACATAAATTTCTTTGTAAAATACAACATTTTTAATTTTATTGAAAATGTCAGACCATTAAAAATGTTTCGACTTAATTTTTTTTCTTCCATTTTTCATAAAAGAGAGTAATTAATTTTCTTAAAATTTTCTTTTGATAGTTGTTTTTCGCCGAATTTTTTTTTATCAAAAAACAAAAAAAAATTATTCCAATCTCTTCTCACCTGAAAGAAAAAAAAAATCAATAATTTTTAAAACACGTGCCAAAAATGTTTCCTTCCAGACAAATCTTTTCTACCAAATATTATATAATTTTTGGTATTCATATAAGATTTTGACTTTACACGTTTTTCAATTTCACAAGAAAATTTTTTTTTCATTTCAAATGGAGGACATTTTCTTTCACTTGTCTTCCATTAGAAAATGTCAGGAAAATGTTTAAAAGAAAAAGTAAATATATTTTAAATTTCCGAGTTGTTAATAAAAATTGGAAGAAATTTGATTTTTGCAATATTTTCTTCTTGTTCTCGGTGAAATGATTATTTCCGAGAAAAATTTAATAGGCTTCCTTAAAACCAGGAAAAAACCTAGATTCTAGCTTTTAGGTAATTTTTTTTTTTAGTGGAGAATAAAATTTAATATATACATTTGAAACGTGTTATGAAAATTAAAATTAAAATACGACAAGAAGTCTCTATAACAGTGCGACTAGAGTACTCTTTGGATACTTAACATTATGAGTTACCACACGACTCCATTGGACTTATTTCAAGACACAATTTCAGTCGGACTGAAAAAAAGTCTAATGGAGACTCGAAAATTTGGACTTTTTTGTCAGTCCGACTGAAATTATGTCTTGAAATAAGTCCAATGGAGTCGTGGGGTTATGTCGAGTAAATATATTTTTAGGCAGTGGAATGCTGTTAAGAGACAGTGATCGGTCAATTTCGTTCTTTTCAAAATCTATTGCTTGAAAGTAAAGCTATTAACTACTTTGAATATCAGAGTTAATTAATCCTTCATATTTCCTTAGTTAAACCAGACAAGTTAATTATTCGAGACTCCGGGGGTTTAAAAAACCACAGACATATAAATTGCCGGATTCTATGTTAGCCTAATTACTATCCATCAGAATCAATAGTTGAACTGTTATTATGGAATAGATACTTGCAGATTTTAATAGCAGGAATAAAGAATTAAATGAATTATTTCGAGACGCGGGGTATAGTCAGGAGACTTATATAATTATAATTACTCTTCATTAAAATTATGATCATGACTAGATCTTTAGATGTTTATATAAAGAAGATAATATTAGACTATCTGGAATTGTTTTGGGAATAATACTGAAATTATTATAGTTAAAAGTAAGTATTTCGAAATTGTCCTTATATTTTTGTGTCTACAGTTCCCAATGAAACTAAAAATGAACTTACAATAGTAATCCCCGTAGTATCTTTAAATTTAATTTAGTATTTTTTTTCTTCAATTAATTACAGAAATTTAAATCGACATTCTGAATTCACAAGTCTCGATTGTGTTATTTTCATTACAAATGTCATGTTATTATTAAAGCTTTACTGAGATATGTTTTATCTTTTATTCTCTGATAAACGTCTTCAATTTTTTATAATATATTAGTTATATGAGGTAAAGAAAAGTCTGATTCATTCATACTTAACAATCCAAAGAAAACGTATTAATATAAGTGTTTTTATGTAAGCGCCATTTACGTATATAATCCAATCTTAAATATTAAACATATAAACCCCACAAAAGAAAAGGAGATCATTTTCCTGTGATCCGCTTACTCTGTCAAGGTTTTTTTCTTCTTGCTTTTTACTTGTGTGATTCCCAAAAGAAAAGGTAAATAAACCAGTTCATTTCACCTTACACAATTTTCCAATTTCTCAATTAAACTGATATAAAGCTAATTTTTTTTTTTTTTTTTGTAATTCCAATGATGTATAAAATTACTTTTGGATTTCAAAGAAAAAAAAATATATATATTAAAAGAAAAATAATTGGAAATTATTTTTGAAATCCAATATTTTCATGTTCAATAGCTTGAAATTGTAATATCATTTAATTGGGGATCATAGTGGGTGAAAATTGGTGGTTGAATTTTTATTTGTGAGATTTTAATGAGAAAATCAACAAGTTTAGAAATACAATTTCGTTTGGCATGAATCCAATAAGTTGAATTTTTCGAGCTTTTAATGGATTTCAGAGAAAATTAGTGTCTTGTGGGAAATTTGTGTGTGAATTTTCACATAAAAAATTTACTAGGTGTGATATTGAATATTATTGATATCATCTGATATACACAGGCCCAAGAAAAAGTGATATCTATTGGCTGAATTCTCGAAGGGACGATGATTTGGGGAATTTGTGAAGGTCAATATTTTGAAAATCTATTTTTTTAAAAATTTCTTTTGGTAATCAATAAAGTTCAATGGCTTATTTTTATATAATACTATTTTGTTGTGGTACAATTTAATGTTGTAATAATGCTCATCGTTCGTTTTTTTTGTTTCATTGATAGTCTATCGATTTACCAAAGTGTCAAGATCTGAATGAGATTGATTGCTTCCTAATTTGACAAATTTAAATGGTATTGTTTATATTTTTTTTTATTTTTTAGAATTTGTAAAAATGAATTTCAATATAGATCAATGAACTTATAAATTGAAAAAAAAACTAAGAAAAAAATTGAAATTACATGCTCAACTGAATTGTGAGTGTTTCGGAAATAATATAAACATGAAATTTATGAAAATTTGGTATGATCCAATTCCACCCAGTTTTTCGTCTAATATGAATGAATGCCAAATCGTTTGCCAAAAATAAAAGAGATATATTGATATTATTGTGTAGATGATATTCTTCTTCCAAAAAAAGGGATTTTCTGTAGCCAAAATATTTATTTGCTATTCCTTTGAGAATTGAAGGATTGACAGATAAAATTTTTATCCAGAAAAAAAATAAATGAAATAAAAAACTTCATTGATAAAAAGAGTTCATCAAGAAATTTTCTTCAATAAAAAATTTGTTTGGGTTCGATTGATTGAAAATTGATTCGGAAATAAGAAATTTCTTTTTGGACCTTTTATGATTGAAGTTGTTTTCTTTAATTTTATTTGCTCCAAAAGTTTTTCTATAATCGAACAGATTTTTAATATCAAATAGAATTTGAATGTTTTTATGGATTTTTTTCAATGTCAATTTATCTAATAGATTTCTTTTCTTTTCTTTTTTTCCCGAAGTATCGAAAGTATTTTGAAAGATTTTGATATAAATGATCCCAAATTTTTGCTCTTCTTGATATTTGTCTCAAAAAGGTTCTATATTTAAGATTAGCTCAGTTGTGGACATGGAAAAATAAGGCTGGGTAATTGTCATGAATCGTAATGAAATCACATTCTGATAGAAGTGTTATAATTCTTCTACAAATTGAACATTTCTAAAGGAATATTCGATTATTACGATTTTGTAGTAATTTCACGTTTTTTTGCTTTATGGGTAGGTGCTACCTAAAGTTTTTCCGATGTGTTTTAAAAATTAATATACTGATTTGAATAAAATTTGCAAAAGATATTTATACTATTTGGCCACAGCCTATTTGTGAATTAGAGCGAATTTGAAAAAGAGGAAGCAAAGTTATGGAAAAAAAAACATTGAAATATTAGTAGTTTTGGTTCTTCTTTCTCAAAGTTAATTCATTGAACTATAAATTTCTCAATTACGAGTTCCATGTCTACCGTAGGGCATCAAAAAAGGTCGATTTTCAGTTACTATATGTTCTTCAATACTGTTGGGATTACCACATAGGTCTATGACTAATAAAATAAAAGCCACTATCATTTGCCTTAGATACAAATTTGAATTTGTTTTTATTGACTTTTTAATTCAAATAATTGAAATTATTTTTCTATATTAATAAAAGTCTCTTATCAAAAAATAAATGGCTAAAATTTAAGATTAGAAATAAATTCAATACGTTTTTTTTTTACTTTAACTTCTTCTTTTTTTCAGGTATGTAAGCATTGATAAAGTTTAATCAATATTTATGATGAAATTTGCCAAAATATATGTGAGTCATAATCATTTTTAACTTCATTAAGTATGTCTTTCTTCCTTTTTTGGGATTATAATAATTTTTGATATACTTGAATTTATTTAAGATTAATATTTTGCTTAATGTTCTTAAATTTATGAGAAAATAACTTTAAACTCATAAAATGAAATAAGTACTAAATATTTTGTTAATATAAATTAGTATATCAAGAGTCTCATTGAACTTCTAGAATTGGAATAAAATTATGTTTAGGACTCTAATTTAACTTTACTATTATATGTCCACAAATATTAGAAGAATCAAGAGTGACTTTCGTATCTTTATATTGTAGTTTTTAAATCATGGTAGGTGTACTGGCAAAGAAGAAGTTGTATTTAATCATATTCCGATATGTCAATCGTTCTAGACATGTTCTTGGAAACGGCACATCCGATAATTGTATAGTGATATTTGGGCTGATGAACAACCCGAAGAGTATCAAGAGTTACCGCTACATCCAGAGAAATGTACAGTTTGGTGCAGTTTATGGGCTGTCGGAATCATCGGTCCATATTTATTCAAAAATAAGAATGGCCGTAACGGAACCGTCAATGGCACCCGTTATCGCGCCATGATAACGGAGTATTTCCTACCTGAACCTCAAGCCCATAATGTCGTTGATATAACAAAACGGATAATCGAGCTACGATTGATGTCTTTGAAGCAAACATTCCTCGCGCTATTGGTCAGATTACAGTCGTAATGCTCGAACAAGTGGTTGAAAATTGGACCTATAGAATGGACTACCTAAAACGTGGCTGTGGTCAAACATTTGAATGACAATCTCAAAAAATAAATGGTATAGTTGTTCTTTCGGTTCTTAATAAAGTTTTCACCATCACATTCAGTTTTATGTATTTCAATTCAAAATACTTTCTTGAACCTCACGATGAATCACCCGTTATTATGGCATCTATTTGTATTTAGATGGATTTAACAATAAGATTTTCCAATTAACCTTTTTTTTAGCATCCAGTTACTAAGAAAAATCATAACATTCCGTGATAATTTATTTGAAAATTCGAATCCAACTAGAAAAGGTCAAATAATAATTTTTCCATAATCAATTTTTAGTAGTATACTTTTCTTAGTAAAATATTTAAATTATATGATAATAATGCCTTTTCCAATATAAACGTTTTTTTTTCCTTCATCTTTTATAATTCATAAGAAATTATCGTGTAGAAAACGTTTTTGCCTTTTTCAATGATCGGAGAAAATTTTTTTTTTTTAATATAAATTTCATATTGATGAGAATTTTATGATTCGTGAATAATCTATTAGGATAAGGCTATAACGAATATATCAAATATTATTTTTGATTAATAGTTTAGTAACGTCGCTTTTGTTTTATTGTAAAAAAAGAAAAAAAGAAAACTTATTAATAAATTTCTTCTTGTCAATAATAATTTCCAATAAAATTTTGATTTTTCCTTCGTCTTTCATCAAAACATTAAAATAAAAATGAAGTTAACAAATAAAAATCTTTTAATCTAAATTTCTAATAAAAATAATTGCTTTTAACATATTTCTAGCTAGACTAAAACTTTCTTTGGGACAATAAAAAAAATAAAATCTCCAAAAAACGTTATATATATACAAGAATTCCCATTTTCCTCATTAATTTCATGTTAAATGTTCGAACATTAAACATTTTGTTTATTCTTCTATACAATTCCTTCACAACACCAGAACCCCCAGTGAACCAGTATTTTATAAAGGACCCTTCAACAATCCACCCAAAATGAATTATTACTTTGGATGTCACGCAATAATGAATTCCAATTCATTAAATGAGAAAAAATAGAAAATCGCTTCACATTTATTGTTTGAAGTGAAACAACTAAATATAAAATAAAAAGAGTTTATTAATTACAAAATTGTCAAAATTTGTAATTAGAATTATTATATGACACGTGGTTTTATTTCAAGGGTTGTTAAACAATCTCTCTTCTTGAATGATGATTGTTCCTTAGGGAGTCAGTCTATATTTAAATATCAGATATACTTAGCAATTCTATTTGAAATTTTATTCAATATGAATTCTTGAATAGAATAAATGATTTCAACAAATCTTCTTCATAAGTTTGAATTAGTTCTAAAGATATAGGGTACGAGTATAAGGTAAGGAATAGTGTATGTTAGTATATATTTTAATTCCAAATTGATTTCCACTAGTAAAATACGTTAAAGGTCATCGACACAGACTTGTCTGGTTTCCTTGTATACTTTTTACCAGTATCACGAATTTTTGATAAAACTTTATTATGTTCGTAAGCCCTTTCAATTGTCGATAAATCTATAACATTGGACAATATTTTAGGAGGAGGAATATATAAAGAAATTCCCAAATACTCTAAAACGTAACTGATTTTGTTTTTGTCTGAAAATAAAAATAAAAGTTATTGAAGTTAGTAGTATTAGTCAGTGATTCCCAAATCGTTTCTGTATTTTTTCAAAAAAATGTAGTTTTCACTTCCATTAAAAACTTTATCTAAAAAGTTTTTAAAAAAATACTACAGAAATGTTTTTATAAATGCTTTAAAAAGTAAATGAATATCGTTGAAATTATGTAATTCAGAAGATGAAAAACAAAACCTCATCCATGTAAAAACTTTTCAAATAAGCTTTTACTCATAGAAGTCATTCACCATTTTTATTCAAAAGCACAAAACTATTTAAATATTTTAAAAAAAACAAGAAAAAATTTTCCTGAGAAAATTTTGTTCTTCTTTACTTTCTTATACCTTATCAAACGAATATGTAATCCCAGAAAAAATTATTAATAGCTAGATTTTAAGGTAAATGTGTATTTTGAGGTTCAGAGAAGTTAAACATAATAGGTCTGTTTTATTTGCCACTTGCTATGGGGTAGAGCAAATTTTTACATTGAAAACAGAAACAACAAAAGTGCAAATCCTACACTACTTTCAGACCAGGGGCAGCTCTCACACCGAAATTAGTTCAGTTTTCTACCATAAACAGTGTATTAGCTAAGAGTTTCTCATTTCATTTCAATATTGTTACTAAGCAGTGCTACAAACATTTGAATTAAAGCTTTCTCCTACTTCTGCTCGTTTTATTTGCCACTTACCCTGCTCCGGTGTAGGGTATGGCAAATAAAACAGACCCGAAAATCTTTCTGCTGGGTAAACTCGAAAATTACCTAATAGATTTTGATCGAGATTTTACTATTACTATATAGTATTGCTATGTACTATCCCATCATTTCATAAGCGGGCAGTTACTACGATCAAGTCAGACATTAAACACGAGTCGTAAGTTCAAACCATGATACTGCAATTCAAATATTGACTTTCGCGCTCTAGAAAGGCTAATTCAAAATAACTATTGATGAAGTATTAAATTCTCTATATATATTTTGTGTATCTTATTTATAAGAAAATTAAACTAAAAACATTGTGTTATATAGTTTGACATTTTTTCAGATAAATCTCTACATAATTCTTGGCAAAGTTTTTAATGTAAGAAAAGAAAAATTTGGTTTTTAAAAACTTGGACGACACCCAATTCAATATAGTATAATAAGTCTTTACGAAGCTTATTTTTATATCAGTCTGGAAAATGTATATATTTATTATATAAACAATTTTGATTTTTGTTCATTTTTTCTTTAATTAAAAATCAAAATGGATGACTTATTAAATTGATGTAATTTTTTATGACTGTTTTAAAAATACATCGCGTGAAAAATTATAAAACTAAAAGTCAACTTGATTGTACCATAAAGAATAATAAATTTCATTATGATTTCATTTGAATAATATTTTAAGATCACTTTTTTATACATTTTTCTTTATAATATTGTAATATTCGAATTAGCGAATCACATTGGAATTTCCGATTGAATAATTTTTTAATTGATCTTATTATCAGAATTTTGTTCAAATTCATCATATTTAATTGAATTTGTTGGGTTTTTTAAGTCTTTATTTTGGATCTGTATCTAAGTAAACGATATTAGTTCACAATAAGAACAAGATTTCTTACAGTACAGTTTTTTAAAGTGTGAAAAATCCTTTCATACTACTCCAATTATTTTGAAGAAACAGTTTTCTCCTCCAAACACTGAAAAAGGGAAGTTTATGTACTCAGACAAAAATTGCAGACTTCCTGAAATTTTGAAGTCAATGGACTTTTTCATTTCATATATTTTAAACATTTTCTGGAAGAACAGTTTTTTTTTTTTTTTTTAATAAAGTCGGAAACAATAAAAAATTATGTCTTTTCAGAAATCTTATTATAAAGCAAACGCTGTATATTTTCACAATTATCTTGTTTTTAATGTAAAACGTTGATTACGTTGGTTTTTTCTTATTTGATAAGATTTATAAGGTTAAAGATGATTGTTCTGAACGCCCTATAAGTTTACGACCCAAGAATTTTATTTGGATTTTTATTTTTTAGGCGAAATTTAAGGGGCTAGATCTATTTAGCTTACTGAAAAATAGGTTCGAATTCGAATTTTTTTTTCTAAGAAAGTATTAGCAGAATTAAAAAAAGTTTTCGAGATTTTTTAATTTTCACAGATTTTCACAAATAGTGTTTAAAAAAATAAAAAAATAAAATTGTTAAAGTTTCAATATGATTCTAGAATTTGCTTCGCTCAAAATTGTATAACTTCATCAATTAAACAGTTATTGATGTGAAATTTGCAGCACCTTTTCTTTGAACTTATAACGTTTAAAAACATATATATTTTCTCGAACGTTCGAATTTGCTTGGCTTAGAATTCTATCATTGTGAAATTCTTAGGATATATCCTTAAAATTTCGAACTTTTATAAAGCGCAAAGATATAAAAATCCATTTCAGTATTTTTCTACAGATTTGTATGTAGCTCCTTAATCAGAAAAAATAAAGAAAACCATCGTCAATTCGCAAAAAATTAAATAAAATTAAAATTAACAAATTGGCCAAATTCTGTTGTTTATTTTTTTCAATTTGAAAATTACATTTTCGTGGATAATAAATTATCCGCTAAAAAAAAACGCGACTCTATATTGTGTTTGTGAAAGAAAGGTCTTTCAACTTATCCAGAATACGGAGTATTTTGGCTCGTTAAGCTTTTGCAGTTGTGTAATTAATCACTAAAATAAGATGACAGAAGAATTTGGGAAACTTTTAAAAGAAATATATACCAATTTTGGAATATTAATTTATATTTAAGAAATTTACTAAAACAACAACTTCTTGAAAAATTGATCCTGGTATGAAAACCAATAATGCTTTTAATTAATGAAAATTCGTTATTAAAAATTATCTAATGGTTTCTTAAGATTATATAACATCTTCAAGGCTTTCTATAAAATTTTATATTAACCTAAAAAAACAGTTTTTTTTTTTTTTACCATAAAGATTTTGTGTCAATATTTTTTTTCAATCAGATATCCTTCACCAAAACTTTCCAGTTTTGTATCAAAGAAAAAAAAAAGTACACACCGTCATAATATACAGTTTCTAAAGCAGAAGCAATAAATATGTGTGTATAATAAGAATAAGAACAAGAAATCAGCGAAAAAGTAAACAAGCCTAAAGCTTTTCAGGATCAGCAACAACATCACCACCACCACCAAACAACACAGAACACCATCAATTTCAAGCAATTTTATATGAAAAATAATACAAATTTGAAAAAATTTTTTTTCTTGCCGGAAAATTTTCCAACATTATGAAAATCACCATCTTATCCACAACCACCCAAAATGTATATAAAAAGAAAGTTGTATACAAAAGAGATGACGAAGCATAAATAAGTCTCTCATAGCCATACAGATTTCCACTTGTTGAGCCTTTAACATCTCAAGGGTTTCGCATTAAAAATGAGATGACGGATGGTAATGGGTATAGGAATATGGGTGGGTATTTTTTTTTTTTTTTTTTTGTATAATAGTCTTTTTTTTTATCCCATATCGTATATATTTTTTTAAATCGAACTGGCTGGTTTTTATTTTTAAGCTTTTAACTGGATATATTTTTTACATTAATATTTTTGAAAATAAAAAAAAAATGTAAATTTTCATTTTCCCTGAGAAAAACGCGAAACGGAAATGTACTTTGCAATTTTTTGTGTTTATTATGTGTTTTTTTTTTGGTTTAGAGTACTTCGTGGAATCATCCTTTAAAAATTCACGAGAATTTTTCATCAAACAGGAAAAGAAAGGATTTCTGTTCTTTTGTTTTGTTTCGAAGAACTGTTTTCATTTTCCATTTGAAATATTATAGTGCAAAAGAAGATGAATTAATTTCTGAAAACAATGTCGTTTCTTTTTTATATTAAACTTAAATTTCAAAGGGAAAACAGGAAGAAAAAAATTTAATTTTAAAAGGATTTTATCCTACAGGTTAATTCTTTTTTGTTTGTTTTTTTTTTTTGAATAGAAAAAAATCAAGTTAAAGATTTCTTTTAAATATTACTTTGGAAAATTTTTGTTTTCTATGTTTTTGAACTTTCCTTTCCAGTACTTTTTTTTTTGTTTCTACGAAAATTAGTGAAATATTAATCAAATACAAACGTTTTGTATCTACTTTTCATCTTTTCTAATGTGTTCAATAAATGACTATGTTTAATTTTGGCACTAATTCGTGGCTTTGACATTATAAATTGAACCCACCTTTCTATAGAGATATATAAAAGAAGTTCCTTTAAAAAAAAAAAACTATTATTTCTACTTAATTAAATGAATTTTCTTTTGATATGTGAAACACAAGATGGATGGGTTGAAAAGGATTCTCTACTAAAAATATTGTTCTTTACGAAAATAAAGTTAAATCTGATTCATACTTACTCAAACAACCTTCATGCCATCTAACATCACTTTTAAGTGAATCATTGAATCCAATCATCAGATTTTACCATCTTTTCATGTTCTCCTTTTTTATACGCCTTTAATTTGTTCCATCATTGCTTATTCATCATCTAAGTTAATTTTCTTTTTATGATTACGCGAATTTTTCATATACTCTTTTGAAGTCATTATTACATTGGCAAACATGTATTTCACCACCCATAAACTTCTGATCAATATCGTCGCCTATATTCTATGCTAAAGCATTACCCATATCATCATCATCATCACCACCAACCATCGCTACCACTCAGTTTATTTCTTTTCTCTAATCATCCCGTTCTACCTTTTAGGTTTTTATATCACGCAATCACTTATTCTGGGTTAACTTAAGTAACTTAAGTAGAAAAATAAATTCTTTATAATAAAAAGCCTTTCTTTTATGACTTTAAACATTTACGTAAGAAATGCGTTCCTAGAAATGGAGATGTATCTAAATATATTCAAATGATAATAATGACGTGTCTATATGCTTCTTCAATGCCTTTAAAAAGAAAAGAAAACGAAACGTTTATTGAAGGACAACGTAAATTGAGGAGTGCCCTTAATCTAATGACGTTTAATCTTATCTAGTTTATTTGAATTTTTATATAGTGTGAAAAACTACATGATTTTTTTCGTCCTTCATTTTGATGTTTTTCCTTTTCATGGAAAATGTGACGTTGTTCTTAATTAATATCAGAATTTGTTTTTTTGTTTAAATTAATGGAAATTTTTTCTTGTTACGAAATGTTTTTTTTTTTTTTTAGAAACCTTTTTGGTTATTTACCTCATAACTATGACGCCATTTACTAAGAAATCAATATTTAAATATAAAATCGTATTAAAGTCGGATGAGAAGAAGATGTATAGGTTAAATAAAAGGTGAATTCTCTGAAAGATAAATTGATTTTTTTTTTATAGATATAGAAAATTTTAGGTAAATTCCCAATCGAATTGTTGAAAATCGGGATATTTATATGAAGTGGTGTACAATAAATATACATATGTATAATAATTTGCATATACTGTTTGTATTTCATGTCTATTAGCAAATTAGTGTTGTATTGAAGTTTGAAACGATATTAGACCATTTTATATAAACAAAAACATAAAAGTTTTTTGATTTTCTCATACTTTTTTTATTTCGATATTGACGTAGTTTTCGTTTTATATAAATAAATATATTTATATTTACGATTTCTGCGAAAAAATACAATTTTGAAATGAAATATCAAATGTTAAGGGGTTGAAAGGTTATAAACATAATATAGTATGTGATATGACGTAATTTTTGCAGTTTTCGAATCTCTTCAATGTTTACATATGAAAACATGTTGTGCTGGGGCTACGTAATGAGTTGGAAAAATCCCTTAAATCTTTAAATAACATTGGTTTAAAACGCCTACAATTTAAATTGAAAGGAAATGCCTTTATTCCTTAACCATTTACTTTTTACTACTGTAAAATTTTGATATCAAGTCCACAATTCCAAGATGACAAAATCAAATAAAATATAATAAATAAATAATTTCGTCCAACAAGAGTACTCTTCTAAACTAACGTTACAGAATTTGAAATGCCAACAATTGTCTTTCTTTTTCATGTACCACCAACGAACTGTTTTAAATATAATGTTTCTTAAAAGCTCTGAGCTAAATTCATTCAAAAACATTCAACGAAATTGTCAGAATTAATAATAAAAAGGATTTCCTTTAGGCGTACATTAACATTTCTTTTAACCAAGATAATCATGGTGATTAGAAGTGATAAATAAAATAACTGGAAGCAAAAAGGATCATAATAACATTGTATTTATCTAAATTCATATCCCACATAACGTTCTTAATTGATTTCGAAGGAAGAAAAACACAGATGTTAAGCGAACGGCAGTTAATTTCATAATATTAGAGACGATATCCAATTTGAGTTTTGAGGCCCAAGATAGTATAGATACGGTTGTAATGTATACTATTAAGGATCGTCCAACATTATTGGTATGACTATGTATTTTCTGTCAAACAAATTGAAATTAATTTTTATCATCTATATTAGTAGGACTATTTTTGCATCATAATTTTCTTTTTACACAATACCTAGAATTCTATAAATATTTATAAAATTAAACAAATTAGTTTATTTATAAATGTTCAAATATGAAAAGTAAATATACCTTTTTCTATAAATACATTTTTATATAATCAGTCCATTTTTGTTTCGTCAGGTATTAAGTATTTATTTTATGAAAAAAAAAGGATTTCTTTTTTAAGAAAAAGCCTAATGTACTTCGAAAAAGAAGATTTTAAAACTTTGAATAAAATTTGAAATTATATTAAACGAAGATATGTACATTAACGCATTTACATCTAGAAAATAGGACTTGCAGGCCATGAAAATCCTTAAAATTTAACTCATTATTAAGCATGTGAACAATTTGTATACTATAAGTATGCAACTGGGTTTATATAGTATATGTGGATGAATACTTTTCGAACTTACTTACGAGTACTTACTTACTTACTTATTTTCCACTGTGATTTGTTTATTGTTATGTTTTACACAAAAGTTGTTAAAAATGAATCTTACCTTGTTTCGAGTCATTTTTATCATTTTTAAAATGAAAGTATTCATTTCAAACATTAAAAATGAAGAATATCTTTTAATAACAATAATAACATTTTAGCACTTTTCTGTTTAAAGTAAATATAGTGTAAGCTTTTTATTTTTGTCTTATTTAAAAGTGCATTGAATATGAAAAGTTTGTAAGTAAATAAAGTACAATGAAATTACATGAAAACACAGTTTTTCTGATCTCTCTACTGTAATCGTTTAAGAACTTAGACTCGTAAGTCATAGGTACTTATATTTTCAAATGGTTTCAATGCTTGCTGTCATTGCTGAGTTTTTGAACTTTGCAATATCCACTTTAAAATTGTTTCAATTTTAAGCTCGCATAATCTATTAGAGGGTATGAGAATTAAAAGTCATCATTGTGGAAAATCACTTTTTTTTTTTGCAATACTCGTTTCAATTTGATTAATTGTTATCAGTAACGATCAGTGTTAACTGCTTCACCAGGTTTCAACAGTTCATAGTACACCACGCCTAATCACAGAAACAAGGCGTTTGTTTGTCTTTCAAATCAAAATCAATTTCTTTGAATCGTCTAAATCTAAACAAATCTTTACAAGTGATTTCAGTTAGAGCATGTTTTACCGCAAACGATATCTTTCAGCGGTATTTTTCTATAGATTTAAGCAAAAAGGTAATGCTTTCCGCAAATGCTAGAAGTACTAACGACATCTGTTAGAAAACGATAATAGCCATTATTTCGACATGTACTACTTTATTTGTTTAGTCTAAAAACGATCATAATCTTCCTTAACACTAAATTTTGCGGATTAAATAATATTTTCTAAAGTAAAATTAAGTGAATATAGAATTTCATTGAAATTTCATTGGAATTAGATCTTCTAAACTAAATTATGTAACATAATATCAATTTCATTCTATAAACTTTCAACCACGATACATCCTTTTTTAATTCCAATTTTCCATTTCTCATTTCTCATTTTGCTATTGTTTGGTTCGAAGCGGAAAATTTTTCATTAAAATCGACATTGATTATATATTGTTTGTATTTAATTAACTCAATTTTAATATTTATAATCTAATATATGAAGAAAATTCATATATAACAACACAGCCACTATATTGTGTCGTGGTTTATTTTTAATCGAAAATATTGTAAACTTTTTAGAGTTTTGTAAAATTGTATTCAAATTCACTTTAAATATAATTTTATTTAGAAACTTTATTATTTTATTCAATTTAACCTTTAATCCAATCTTTTACAAAGATTTTATGGATCATGTCTATCCTAGTTTTTCCTTTTTTTAAAGAAAAAAAAAGGGTATTTATTTTCAAGATTATACTTCGTGAATATTTTCCTATAAAAGTGCAAAGGAAAAAAGGGTGTTAACCTGCTATCGAAAAGAAATTCATGTCAAGTATAAGAATGTCTATTATATCTTTCTTATACTTTAGGGATAAGTATTCTAATCACAAATACAGAAGTTTTTAGGTCAATAAAATCCGAATGTTATATTTGTGATTGTTACTCTTTTTATATGGACAGGCAATGAGTGATTTTCTGGCATAACATAAATCGCGAATGTTATTTTGAAATGAACTCGGGCCTGGCTTTATTATTTGCGGGAATAATTAGTTTTATCTGGATTATTTTTTTTTGTTTATTGTTATCCAAATAACGAAACTCATAAACAATATTGAAAACATTGAAAAATATTCAATTAACACATTTTTTTTGTTTCTTTTTTAAACATCCCATATAATTTGGATCTGGAAAAATTCCTCGCGAATTTTGTTTCTCTCATATTTTCTTGCGATTGAATTTTTCTCTCAAAAGTGTTAGACAATTTTAACTTTCCTATACTTTATGAAGAGTTGAAAGATCGAGTCGAGATTGGGTCAAAATTTTGACACGCTTGAAAGGTGGAGTCGATAGCACGTCTAAATGTATTCTAGAACATAAACATTGCAATATATTTTAATAATCAAATAAAACTGTAAAACAAGATAAAAGGAGCAAACAGAAAAATATTTATAAAATAACTCAATACGAGAAAAAAAATGTCAAAAAAACATTTCAAAAAGCCAAAGAACTATCAACTCGATTACTACGTTTTTCAGCTTTGCAAGTTTACGTCATTATATCGGCTTGATCCAGTCATTAAAACATAATCGAGTTCAGTCAACGCAATTTGCATAGATTGGACCTACATAACATGCTTTTCAAACCTTCGAATTCGGTTTCGACTTTTCAAATGTATTATTCTAATAATGTCTTTGAGTGTTTGCTGTTTGTTTAGCTGATGTGATTACTCAAGAACTTTTCAACTAATTTTGTTGGAATTTCATATGTAAGTCTGTTTTAGTAAATTTTTCCATCTGATCAGAGCTGAAATATTAAATTGAAAATGGCTAACTTTGGACTTGCTTTCTTTTCATTGAATTTAAATTTTAAAGTTAAAGATAAGTTATCTCGTTTTCAGTTACCAGGCAACTCCATTAGACTTTTTTCAAAGTGGGGACTCTAAAAATTGGACATATTTTCAGTCGGACTGAAAAAGTCTTGTGGAGACTCTAAAATTTGTACTTTTTTGTCAGTCCGACTGAAATTATGTCTTGAAATAAGTCCAATGGAGTCGGGTTAATATTCTGGTACATGTCATATTTTGAATTTTATTACTTTCATACTCTTTTTACATTAAGAAATATTGAGTATAAGAAAGTTAATTTTTTGCGCCACGCAAAGTATTTTTTTTTTCTCTTCAAAAACCTATGAAATTGACTTTTATTATTTTTTAATTAAACGATAAGAAGAAATATTTTCTTTTGTTTTTTTTTTTTATTTTAATTTTCGGCGGCGGCGGCTTTTGGATCGGTCTTCTTCAAATAAATATTTTGAAGATATTTTTAGATTAAGAAAAATATAATTTAAAAAAATTGAATAAAATTTTGTTTTCTTGACGGAGAAAAGAAAAAGTTGTTCTTTTCAGATATTTTCATCATAATTTATGCAAAAATATGAATTTCCAAAAAAAAAAAAAAAGAAAAACAGAAAGTAAAGAACTTTTGAATGGAAAACAAAAATTTGATTTAGTGAAATTTTCTTCAGATTTTTTTGATTGTGATTAATTAAAATTGTTTTTTTTTCTTTAAGTACCTAAATTTTTTTTTTTATAGCACATTTTTAATTCAATATATTAACTTCTTCTTTTATTTTAATTTTCAGGTAATAATAATTTTGTTCCCCGAAGCGTAAGTAATTTTAAAAGGAAAACTTTTTTCTTCTTCTTTGCAAGAAAATATAATCTAGTTAATTAGAATTTTAATATTTAAGTAACTTCACAATTTAAGAAAATGTCTCATTTTACAATTTTATCAAAGAAATGTATCGAATATAATTAAATCGATCATAATTCGTTTAATTAAAGTTTTTTTTTTTTTTGTAGTTGCTATACGTCAATAAGATTACAGGTTGTTTAATAATTCGTATACAAATTTTTATACAAATATAAAATATTTATATTATGGATAGGAAGAGAAAGTTTTAAGGTTAAGCAACGTACTTTATTCTATTGCAATAGCCAAGAAATTTTAGAGTCTGTACATACAAAAAAAAAACTTCGATAAAGACACTACTATAAAAGAATAGTCCCTAATCACAAGACTCCATTGGACTTAGTTCAAGACATAATTTCAGTCGAACTGAAAAAAAGTCTAATGGAGACTCGAAAATTTGGACTTTTTTGTCAGTCTGACTGAAAAAAAGTCTAATGGAGACTCGAAAATTTGGACTTTTTTGTCAGTCCGACTGAAATTATGTCTTGAAATAAATCCAATGGAGTCGTGAGGTAACTTTCAGTAATATGGTTCTATCATTCATTTAAATAATTTCCAATTAATTCCAAACACCCTGTCTATAATAATAGCATTTCTTTTTCCCGGAAACCAAAATTGTAAGAAATTTAATAATTCAATAAATTTTATTGGAAACAGCTTATCTTGCCAATAATTGGTAAGAATTAATAAAATTTTATCATCATGAAAATCTATTAAACATCACGATTTCATTCCGTACTAATTTTCGTTCTAGTTTTTCTTTTCTAAACTTCTATATTTATTATTTTTATTCATGTAATTATTTCCAATAATTCAATAGTTTTTATTACTTTTGAAGTGAACTATTTTTGTATTCGGAAAAAAAACATGAAGAAAATTGGAGCAATCAATTTGATCCGTTTTATTATTTTATGTATTTTCCAGGAAAACTTTTTCCTCTATAAATCTTTTTGTTGAATTTTAATTGTATGTCGATTGGAAATCATTCTAAAATTAGAAAATTCTTTTTTCAAACAGAAAAATTGGCGACAAACATTCATTGGTGGAAAAACTAGAACAACATTCGGAACATTCATTTTTATTAGGCTAGGAGGACGTATTTTCATACACAGGAATTTTATACTATACAAATTGATTTTATTGTAATTTCAACATATTTTTCGTGACTGAATTTTCTTTTTTTTACAAAAGAAAAAATTGTAAGGAAATTTTCTTCTACAAAAATATTTTCATGTATAAGAAAGAAAATTTTTCATTTTTCGCACTCTCACATATGTTGTTGGTTGGTTTGCGAATACATTGGATTGATTGAAACACAATTCAAAATAATCGATCATCGTTTATATTTTTCCAGGTTAAAAATATGTTTGCTTTTTGAAAAAGGCAAAGACGACGCTGTGTGTCCCAAGATAATATTTTCTTAACCTTCATTTCAGAAATTATTGGATAAAACGATGAAATTGGGTGATATTTTTTTTTATTAGCTAATAAATTCTATTCAATCAAGATGGAATGCTTTTATTTTTTCGTGACGATAGAAAAATGGAGAATGAAAATTCTTGGGTCAAAAATAAATTTCAGACTTATTTAACTTTATTTTTACAAAAATATGTTTCTTCATGAAAGCCAAATTGTTTGAAATAACAGAAAAGGAAATTATTTAAAATTTATTTTCTTTTAAAATAGGAAATTGATTATTTCTGAATATATAACTTGTATTGATATTTTCTTTGTTATTCCGTCTTTAAGAAGTATCTATTCGAATACAATATTTATTATATTTTCTTTTGGGAGTGTCAGGTATCGCGGGGAATCATGATCGGTTTTTCTTTTTGGTCGCGTCAACTAAAGGCCAATCTCCACACAGCCGACATCCTATTCTGATAAAAGTATGGGATGCACTTATGCAAAATTTAGTTAAACAGAAAGGGAGAAACAATCATCCTACGAATTTTGTCGTCTTCTGCAGTTATAATTTCCCCATCTGATTCTTCATCTGCCAGATGTTTCCCCTCAAACGCAGATAAACTTGTTCATCTGATTTATAGGTTTTCATTTGCATTTGCATACTCTCACAATAATCATACACGATATCGTTGCACACTACCAAATTTTCTTATAGGAAGTTTTTCTGTGACGAATCGATTTTTATGGTTTACGCAAGTTAAATTTTTAACTTCTATACGAAGTATATAGAAAATAAAAAAAATTGTTTTGCAAATCCACGTTTTATAAGATTCATCCAATTTATCCAATGTCTGTCTGTCTGTATATCACAACAAATGTTGTGATTAACTAAGGACTTCGTTCACTCTGAATTCCCATATTCATATAGCTTTCTTTTAGAAAGGCTTTCGGAAGGTAACTTGATTCGAACATACGTATAGAAGTCTCGTCGTTTTGCATTACAGCTTGTTTTTAGATGTGATAGGAATTTAAGCCCTATGATAAAGTCTGAAAACACAATTTGGTACTACATTTTCCTATAAAATGGAAGGGAATGTTCTTAAATTTCCCATAATATTATAAATTGTGTGGGGAGAGACCCTGATGTTTTTATTCAATCAATCCTAGCGTAAATTGCAAAAGTCCATCCCTTTCTACTTTTCTGATTTTTCTCGTCAGAATAGGATGTCGGCTGTGTGGAGATTGGCCTTAAGGAGTATTATCTTATATAATTGTAATGGATATAAAACAGAGCGATCTGATCCCCCGGACACTTGATCGTAAATGATTTTGGGTTTTTTTTTTTTTAATTTTAATTAATTTCTGATTTCTGATAACATACTCGTGCTCGATCTTTGCTTATTAGTTGCTAAAATTTTTAATATACATTGAAATCTTTCTATAATGAAACTCCTTGTATGAAAGTTCACTGTAAAGTTTCACTGTATTATACATATATTAAATATAATTTGAATATTTTTGGTCTAGGCTCCAAACATCTAACCAGAAATATTTAATTAATATTCCAACACAAGGTCTTCTAAAATAAAAGTGAAAGAAACAATTCCTTTAATATTGAACAATTCAAAATAGCCGACAAAAACATGTTTTTAACAATTTCAAGAATTTATTCTGTATGAAAACATTTGAATTTTCAATATTTCAATATAGGAATGTGAATTTATTTTCAATTACGCGCCACTCCACCAACCACCCACAACCTACTTGTAATTGAAATAAAAGTCTTTAAAATATAGTTTCAGAAGCCTCCTAATATGGTATAATTTTATTTATACTTTTTATTATTATAATCGAAAAATATTTACAATATTTTAGTATTGATTTCATCTAACCTTAAATATATGGATAAATGTGGGATTTTTAGATTATAGAACTCAAAACACATTATTTGGTATGTCAATAAAAAAAAAATATATAAGTGAAAGCATGATATATGAAAAAAAAAACGATACTATGGGATTTCTTTATGTGCTTATGAATTTTTCGTCTAAACATATAAAAAAAGAGTTAATATTGAAAGTGAAATTTCTTTAGAAACATTTTTAAATTTGAATATGTAATAAATGCGAAAAGAAATATCCTTTTTGGTATTGAAATATATTAAAAGCTTCACGATAATAACATTAGCTTCTGTGGGAAATATTAAAAAAAAAAGAGTTGTAAAATGAAATTTATCGTTGAAGGCTCACCATATCGAAGATTTATCACATTTGTGTTCTATTTTACTTTGGTCGATTTGTTTATGCCAGGTCTTGAGAATAAGGAGAGCTTTCAATTTGAGTTTAACATTTAAGATATTGAAAATGGCAAAGAATAACCCTGCTCGCAGCCATATATATTTTTACCAGCATTTTTTAAGGACTGTCGATTGTCAAAAGTACAAACTTAGATATTGATTTCATTATTTTTAAAGGATTGTGAACTTGACTTTAAATGTAAATTTTCTAAATTCTACAATCGATTTTATACATGTTTTTTTAAAAATTTATGTTATTGAATTTTTGATTTTTGAAACGATCACAAGTATGTGTTGAAATTTTTAATGAAGTGTACACCAATAAATTGTTGGCTTCAAGTGTAACTAAAATTTAGTGCCTGTTCTTCTTCGATAAATACAAGAAATAATATTGTTGATAAAAAGTTTTACATCGACTTATACGGACCGCGCTTTCGAAAATTTATTAACATGAACTATGATTTCGTAAATTTCATGATAGGTCAGCATGAGAAATTTTCGAAAGTCCTGAAAGGTTTGCTTTAAGCAATTTGCATACATAATTAATTGTTTTTGCTTATTTAAATTTACGTCAATTAGTTGGATCTAAGCACTACTAGAAAATTTGATTCTTATATAAAAAGTTATAAAATTTCGAAACCACGAGTTTATGTCAAAAATAAAAGTCCTTAATGTCAAGGTTGGCTTATAATTTATTAAGATATAGCCACGAAAAAAATTTCTTTTCTTCATAATTAAAAAAAAACCAAAACCTAAATCTAAACTAGAAATGCCATTTCATCTTTAAAAAGAAAGTTCTTATTTAAAAATAAAAATAGATAAACTTCAGAAAGAATATATTAAAAATAAATCGACATCTTACTTAGTTGAATGGCGCGACACTGTTTTATGATGATGGACCTTTTTAACGACATTTTCATAAGTTATGATGATTTCTTTCTTTTTAAAAAAAAATGTCGACTTTTATCGAAATAAAACTCATGTGATTTTTTAGGGCCTCGAGTTCATTGATTTATATTCAAATGAAAGACCCTCTTTTATTTTTTTTTTTTGTTTTTCTACCGAGAAGACTAGTCATTTGACACAACAAACAGTTTTTCTGTAATCAATGCTTTTGACTGTAATTTAAAGCGACGTTTTTTTTTTCATATATAAATGCTAATTGAGGAATCATTTCCCAAAACATAATTTAAAATTTTGGAAAAAAATCTCTTTAGAATTTTTATGGCCACATTTTTCAGGAGGCTTGGTTTTTTTCATTTTCATTGTCGTATTTATCTCAACAGCATGAGATGACAATATTTATCTATTTGATTGCAGCCAATATCCATTTACAATGGGATAAATTAGGAGAAATTCCCTAAAAATTGGGTGGGAAACTTATTTGATCCAGTGAAGCAAAAAGGAAGAAAAATTCTAACATCAAATTTGTTTTATTTATTTTTTTTTAAATACCATTTATAAGGTTTTTTTATCGAAAGTAATTCATTGAGCAATTGGATATTTCTTCAATCAAGATGAAAGAATTTTTGTGAATCAATTGAAAATTGAAGATACTTCAAAAGAGCTGAAATTTATCTATAAAATCCAATAAGGCTTGGATTCTTTCTATTACAAAATCGAATGTTTCAAGGTAGTTTATTAAAAAATGAGTGATAGCTCAGCCGTCGTTATATATATTTTCCAGGTTTCACATTTTCACAGTAGCCTATGTCACTGGGTGTCAAATTTCAGCCTTCTAGGTCATCTGGAAAAATTTACAAAGAAACCTTGGAATACATTCTCTGGATTATATCCTAAATTTGGTGTCTAATATATCTTGTCATAATTTTCATGCCATATTTTAGGTAGACTATCAGAGGGTGTATCAGTTTTGTCACTACATTTGCCAATAATTATCGGAGAACGTTTTTAATATTATGGTTCGATAGGTCTTTTGAGTCAAAAAATCTCTCTGATATAAAAATTGAGCTAATTGAAAAAAATTATAATATTAAGGATGAATTTAATTACAAAATAAAAACAACAATTTATAAAACGTTTTTAAACTTTATCAATTATTAATTTTTCTTCTTGTCTGGAAAATATGAAAAATTATCATAATTGAAAAATTCCAAAAACAACGTTCCAACGTAAAAACTAGGCGCGTGTCCTGAACATTGCGAAAGAAAAATCTCTTCTTTTTACTCGAATCTTTACTAATTTTCCTTCTTGTTTTTTTTTTTTTTTTTTTATTCCTTGAATTAATACCGCTCATTAATTAAAGCATCAATGCGTTTCCATAAAACTTTTCATAATTAACATTAAAATAATTTTCTATCCTTAAGGAAATTGTTTTTTTTTTTTTTTTTTAAGACGTAGAATAATTTTTATCCATCATCAAAAATTACCCAAGAAAATTGCCTGCCAGCATCTTTTTTTTTTGCCATTTAAGGGGCTAAAAGGAAACTTTTTTTTTATCGAGAAAAATTATCATTGAATCAAATTCTTATCGGACTCATTTTCAAAAATCCTTTTCATAAACTTTTCTCAATTTCTTTTTTTTTTTGTTAAGGGATTTTCACAGTGTTTGGATTGATGATGTTGAATTTTCTTTTTGCTGAATAATTTTCTCTCATTAACAACCACACAAAAATGTATTTTGGTTATTTTCAAAAAATCGCGCACGTTCGGCGTTATTTTTGGAATACCTTTTCTTGAAAAATGAATGGTCGATAAAAAGTGGTGAACGTCCTTCAGAGATTTATTTATTTATTTTCTTAGTATATATAAGAATTTCCCGCAAGCCATTTCCAATAAAATTGATTGTGTATAGTTTTTGTTTTCGTTTTTCTTTTAAAGAAGTTTAATGAAAGCACTTTGTATCTTGTCGTGTTTTTAATTATAAAGATTTCTTTCGTCTGTGACCTCTTTTTCTATATAAGTTCGCATGGTTTCTGATGATGGAATTTGCCATTTTCTTTTAGCAAATGTTTTTCTTAAACAATTTTAATGAATGAACAAAATTGTTTTTTGATTTAATTTTTATATAAAAAAAAAAATATCATACTTTAAGGATTTTATTTGGCACAAAACGAGCTTGCGCTAGAATTTTTGATGAGGGTTAAAAGAAGATATCTATTTTTTTTAGCAAACGATAAATTAAAAAATTAACTTTTGGGTAAAATTTAAGAATAACTTTAGAAGTTTGTGCTGTGCTCTCCCTTTTTAAGAATACAAAAATATAGAATGGGAATGAATTTTAATGTTAGTTTCTTACTAAAAAATTATTTTTAGAAAATATATATTTTCAATACAAATATACTTTAACACAACCAACGCAAAACAGCTGCTATAACTGTCACCAGTCACAGTAAAAGTCATAATGATTAATTTTCTTTAGTTTTTCATTCAGAGTCTGAACTTTCCCGGCAATGATTTCAATATAGTAGACTAATGTTTACATATCTCACACTACTATCCATACAGTCAGTTTCCTCATTCTTGCACCTTATTTACTATTGTGTGTGGTTGGAAAATTCAAAAATTTTATAAAAATAAAATTTCATAATTCGCGAAATGATTGACCTCGTTATGAAAATGTTATGGGAGCACAAAAGAAAAAAAGCTAAAAAGAGGAAGTAGATTTAAATTACGTTTTTTTTTTTTTTGGCGGATACATAAAATCTGAGCAAAGAATTACCACGAAAAAAAAAAATTGAATTTATTTTCATTAAAAACTTTCATAAATGAATTTACAAACATTTTAATTAATTAAAAGCTTATTTTTAATAAATTATTTAAAAAAAAAAAAAAAATTAATAGGTTTTTGTATACCTATGTATTAGTACTTAATACAATATTCATTTTCATATGCATAACTTAATTCAGAATTCACTTTAAAGTGTACAGTGAAACCTCTAAATATTGAGTATGAGAATTCTTAGTCATCGTTTTCGAATAGATGTCGTAAGGTGTACTTCTTGTATGTAGGTTAAAACGGCAGTACATTTAATTTGAAGTACTGTTAACAAGCTTTAGTATTTATATATGATATTTATGTAAGGTTTAAAGAACACAGTTTTATAGTGCTACACACGCAGCAGCGACACGAATGATATACCATGTATAACTTTGAAAAATTGTTCAACGGAAACCACACATGTGGCTGCTGCTTTACCCATGATTAGATCGTGTGCACGCCTTTTTATATTGAGTTGAAAATGTCAACTGTTGTTTCAACAAAACAGCATTTGGGGCAAACGTCTTTTTGTTGCTTCAATCTAAAGAAAAGTCCTGCTGAGAATCATTTTTTTACTTGTCGAAATTTATATGTTATCTAAACGAATATGAAGATATTGATATCGTCACTTTAAAAGTAATGATCTTAGCGTGGAAGACAGCCAAAAAGTTTCATAATGAAGAATTGAAAGAATTACTGACTGAATCTTAAACTCTTGAACTTACATAAAATTCGTTATTTTTTCTGTATTTATTTTTCAGTTTTTCATTAGACAACAACAAGTGTGTTAACCTGAACAACTCTCTTTATTAGTTCTTATCAGCATTTTGTTATTTCAATAATAAATATAAGTACCTAGAAAAAATATTATCTACTTTTTGTTACGGATTTGGCTGATTATCAGGTAAAGAAAATGTAATCAGACAAATGCGAATCTAAAAATAAATACTTCCGGTTAAATCTCCATAAAACTAATTTTTAATGTCTGATTACGTGTATCTGGAATGGTGATGCATAATAGTCAGGCGCCTCTTGTTGATTAGATCCGTAATCAAGTTATTTGTGGTGAACTATAGAAATTGATACACTAAGAATAAATCTGAAACTGAGATGATATCTAAAGAAGAAATATTTCATATAAAATTTAATCAATTCCATAAAAATCAGGTGTTTACTAAATTCATAAGAAGAAAAAGAATAAGTAGATACTTTCACATACATCAAATTATAGAGAAAGTAATTCGAAATAAGAAAAAGAACGAACAATTTAGGTTTTAAATGGATTTTTTATTTTTAACAAATTGTCAATTATAAATGAATGAAAATCCTATAAATATTTTAAAGTTTAATCCAATAAACAAATTCTGTATCTTCCTTTATTTCTTGGTTGAAAATTTGTTTATCAGAAAAAAGGAAGAAATTCCACAAAAAAAGGAATCAAATATTTTCATACAACATTTAAAATATATTACAAGAATAATATTTCAATATATAGAAGCCTAAAAATATTTATTTTGTGACTTTAAGCTACGAATTATTTCAGATAAGACCTTTATTTTAGGTATACCATAAAATGTGTTAGGTATATTGGAAAATAATGTCGCAAATTCTATTGTCGTAACCCTTTTCTTCATCTAGCTCATTTATTATCTCTGTTTTATATGCAAGTCTAAAAATCTCAAGGAAATATATTTCTTAAGTCGCGATTTTTATACAAATCCCTTATCTGGAAAAAGAATTATCCTTGGTAATTTCAGTTACGAAAACGTTGGTAACCAAAATCGTGCATAAAATCTCTAGAAATACTAACAAAATCCGAATAATTGATTTTCACTTAAAACACTGGACAACAGAGAACCAAAATTTGTAAGTTTCCGAAGCTTATAGTTTAAGTTCACACTAATTACGAAATTTTATTCATTTTAAAACTACTGAAGTATTTCTGATAGTAAATATTTACCTAAATCTTGTTTTATATTCGCCATAACTTTATGTGAGTTTGTAAATTTCCAGGCAAAATGACGTTTTAAAATTTGTCAAAGCTATCATGATCAATTTTATTCGAAAATACGACGACATCAAATTCCTCACTTGTTGTCCAGTCAGTCTTTTAAAAGCAATTGATTTTAAAATACGAACATAGAAAAAACGACATTTCTTTTCGGTATACTTAGTATAAGAACCCATTTCTTTGGGGGATTTCATTTTCTTGGAAACGTTTGATATCGTTGAGATTATATTTCAAAAGATCATCTCTAAAAATAATAAACTCTGTAAAATATGATATTTTACCTTATGAAGAATGAAATTTACAAATTGAATAATCTAAAGGATTTATTCCCGTAAAGATAATATACTGGAAAATAAATGTTTAGTCGTTATTTTTAATTTCTTTATATAAAATTTAAATTAAGTCGGTTTGAGTTTTATTTTTGACAGTTTTTCATCATTAAAATTTTCAGGTAATATCAGTCAAAAAGAAAAGGAAAAATTGTCATATTTTCTCTAAAAATAGGTCCTCCACCCATCCTACCAGGATATTAACTAGTAAAGAAATATTGAAAATTGTAGATTTATCTTTATATGATCTTTTGATTCTCATCTATTTTTCGACGTCTTAAGGCCAATCTCCACACAGCCGACATCCTATTCTGACGAGAAAAATCAGAAAAGTAGAAAGAGATGGACTTTTTCAATTTTCGCTAGGATTGATCGAATAAAAACATCAGGGTCTCTCCCTACACAATTTATAATATTATGGGAAAATTAAGAACATTCCCTTCCATTTTATAGGAAAATGTAGTACCAAATTGTGTTTTCAGCCTTTATCATAAGGCTTAAGTTCCTATCACATCTAAAAACAAGCTTTAGTGCAAAACGACGAAACTTCTATACGTATGTTCAAATCACGTTACCTTCTGAAAGCCTTTCTAAAAGAAAGCTATATGAATATGGAAATTCAGAGCGAACGTGGTCCTTAGTTAATCACAACATTTGTTGTGATATACAGACAGACAGACATTGGATAAAAATGATTACCAATCATTTAGAATCTTATAAAACGTGAAGATTTGCAAAACAAATTTTTTTTTTTTTTTTTATATGCTTCGTATAGAAATTAAAAATTTACCTTGCGTAAACCATAAAAATCAATTCGTCATAGAAAAACTTCCTATAAGAAAATTTGGTAGTGTGCGACGATATCGTGTATTATTATTGTGAGAGTATGCAAATGCAGATGAAAACCCATAAATCAGATGAACAAGTTTATCTGCGTTTGAGGGGAATCATCTGGCAGATGAAGAATCAGATGGGGAAATTTGAACTGCAGAAGATGACAAAATTCGTAGGATGATTGTTTCTCCCTTTCTGTTTAACTAAATTTTGCATAAATGCATCCCATACTTTTATCAGAATAGGATGTCGGCTGTGTGGTGATTGGCCTTTAGTTAAAAGAAAATTGTGAAAATATTTCTTTATTTATTCCAATAAAATAGATACAAATCTATTAGTACAAGTATGAACTTGTCAATAATTCAGATCTATCTTATCCCAATTTATGTCATGTTATTTTAATCTGACATAAAACTAGTAATATTGAAAATTGAAATGGAAAAACCCATTGTAAAATCGATATTAATGAATGGAAATATCGATTTTTTTTCTTTCTTTTAATTAAAAATATAATATTTAGACCGGAAGACATTATAATAAAAATTGTTGTTGTTAAATATTTTCACGTAGCAACTTTCCTTTGATGCCATTTTTTTTTTGTTTTTAAAATACAATAATAAAATTTAAATTTATTAAAAAGGTTAACCTGATCAAATTTAAAGATCGAAAAACAATTTCAATCCAATCACCAATAACACCAAATTTGATATAATATTCACTTTCTTATTTATATTGATTCCACTTTTTATAGCTGGCAATATTGGACACCACCATATAGTAATTTCCATAAACAATTTCTCATTATTGATTTTTTAGTCCGCAGTTTTGACCGCGTTTTCTTCTCTGAATTTTTTTTTTTTATGTAGTAGAATTATAAAGAAGACTCATTTTTAGTTATTAAAAATATATTTAAACTAATTACTTACAATGTCTAATTGGAGTTTTTACTATAAAAAGAAAAGAAAAGAAAAAGAAATCAGCAAAACTCTTGTTTAATACGTTTTGTTTGATGATCGAAAAGAAATTTTAGTTTACGCGCTATTCTCCTAATCAAAATGTCATTCAACTTTTTTAGTTCAAAGAAAAATGCAATGAACATCATCGGCCAAAGTTATTCGAGTTCCGATTTTTAAAGAACGCTCAGACAAATGAGACTTTTTATCAATCAAGAAAGAAAATAAAAGGTTAATGTGATCAAGAAAAAATTGCATTCTCTATGTTCACATAGATATGTGAAAACGTGCATAGACAAAGTCTTGGTCAAGTATTTTTTAGGTATGAAGGTTTCATAGATACTGTCTCTGTTCAAAACTTAGAGGCGCATAGAGTTTTATAAATATCCATTCATTTGCTAACCGCATCCTTTAATATTGATATAGAATATTCGATTTGAAATGAAATACAATAGCTATGTTTTTTTCACACTGCTCTGCTCCGGATCAAAGCAGACTCTCGAATCACATGGAATCGGATGCAAGAAAATGTCATAATTTCTAACTATCAACATTCCAATATTTAAAAAACACAAAACATTAAAAATAAAAACTGAAGCTCCAAATAAAACTGAGTGTCAAAATTCAACAACAATTTAATGTAAAATTTTGTTCTGCTCTGGAGCAAAAAAAAAAAACATACTGTAAGGTAAAGAAAAGTAGAGAAAAAGTGAAGAAAAAGTGAAGAACCGAGACCTGGATTCGAACCAGGGTTTTATCAGTCTCATGAGGTGAGGTCGAGGTCTTAACCAACTAGAACATTCTACACTATATCTACTAGTCTGTTTATTTGCTTTTTCCTCTGTTAATATTATCAAATCATTACAACTGTTTTTGTATTAAACCTCTCAATTGTTTACCAAATTCAGTTGTATCTTATTTTTAATTCTTACAATACTGAATATATGTATTCTCAGTGATATCGTCAATAGCATATTTCCTCCACAAAACATAGAGAAAGTGAAGAAAAAAAATACAAGAAACGTTATGATGATCACATTGGATGACAAATTTGAAAAAAGAAATACCGTTCAAACAATGGAAAATAAAGAAAAGTCTTGAAAGAGAAATTTTTGTTTCCATTTGAGGAATAATATTATACATCGTCATATGTGGTTCTGTTGGAATTTCAATAAGAAACTTCTCTGGAGGGATGGATCAGAAGAAATGGACGCTACATAGAAATTATTTTATTTAAAATGCATGTAAAGAAAACTATTCTATCTACGCAATCCGTTTCTCTCTCTTCATAACTATTACATATTATTAATATGCGCGGGTGTTTCTACTCGCATGCCCGTTAAGCTTATTATAATCTAAATCAGTTAACAACTTTAATCAAATTTTTCTTTATTGATTCAAATTAAATTCAATATTTTGTTCACAAGACGATGATTTGTTTCAATTAATATAAATTATAGAAAAATATTTTTTGTAACATTTATTTAATTTTCTAGTTTTATTAAATTAATTTCTACTATTTTAAATATATAAGTTTGAAAATCATTTAAAAATACTATTATTTCAGTAGTCAGACCTTTTGGTGTCATCTGACACAATAAGTCGACAACTCATTAAAAGGATTTTAATAAAATTTGGTATAATTTAATTCGTTCTTGACATGTTTGATCAAATCTTCAACAGTATTCTGAATATTTTGGGACTCATGCATAAACAATGATAGTTTAATTATTATACCTTTAGGATTTCTAGAAATTATCTCAAATTAATATAACGAACCAACGGGAAAACTTTTGCTTGAAGAAAACTAAACACTTGTGTATTTTAAAAAGTTTGAAATAATGATATATTGGGCTGTTCTGAAATTTTGTGCCAATTTTTAAGTCGAATTTATTTATGTTATAATAATATAAATTCAAAGTTTTGTTCCATATTTCTCCATTTCTCAGTGAACTTTGAGATTCTATCCTACCAAAATTGTTCAGGTTTTTCAGCAAAAAACTACTCAAGGTGGTTTTTAATGTCGTCACAAAGATTTGAAGTTCTTAACGTTAAGATAATTTTGGTAAAGATCTGAATAAGTGATAATATTAAGATGTACGGTCTGGTGACATTGTGGGTGAAAAGCATCAAGTGTCTAAAATGAACTTGATGACTTCCATCTTCAAAGAATTTTTCTTCTTAAAGATGCATTCAAATATGTCCTTTCAAAATATATATATAAGTCATATGTTTTGAATAACGGTAATATCTTTATAGTAACAGTAACAGTAACAGCTCAAACCGAGCCTAAAAAAAATTAATACCTAATAAAATCATTATTAGGAATTATATAAAAGTCTCTTCAGTTCATATTTACTGAGGCAAAAGTCAAAAATTTGTGCATTGGCATTGACCACGCTCAACATTCGGGAGACCGGTTCATTCTTTCCATAGTCCGTCCGGTGGAATTTGATTTTAAACAAGTCCACGGATCTTAAGGAATACATGTTAGAATTAAGGTACATTTTGCATAAAATATTGGGGGCGTCAATAGCCCCATTGAAAATTTGATGAACGAAAATTACATCTGCCACGTCTCGCCGCTTTTCCAGAGAATGCAAGCTTAACAATTTCAGCCTATCGCTGTAAGGTGACAAAGATAAAGGATCATTCCATGGTAAATTCTGCAAAGCAAAATCTTTACAATAGATGTGTTCCAACTTAATTTTCTGGAAATCGACACAAAGTTTCCAGACAACCTAATATAAGAAATGTAAGACGTTTACATATTTAGCCCATTTTGTTTTTATGGATTTCTAATAGAAATATTTATGAAATTTTTCTAATAATTAATTTTTATATCGTTTCGATTATAACCTCAAAAAAAAAAAAAAAATAAGAAAAAAATAAATTGAAAAAGAAAATTGAGGAAATCTATTTCCGATTATTGTAGGTCAATTTCAATTTATTGCTCGTCTTTTATGATATTATGCGGTTTAGAAATAAGGTTTCACCATTATTCAATGTCTAGACGTAACTAGAAAATAATTTTTATCATTTTTGTAATTTAATATTTCTAAAAAAAGATGGCTCTCGAATTGTATTTGTTTTATTATTTAGAAAATGTAGGCGAATTTATTCAATTAATCAATTTTAATATATTTGTTATTGTTGTTTTGCTTATTTATTTATTTTTTTTTTTTTTTTTTACAATTAATAATGTTAACCGAATAACAAGGTTCATAAATAATATTTGTAATTTATGAAAAAAGACGAGACTAAAAATGAAAGACTATTACTTAGATTTAAACTTAAGTAGATCCGTAATCGTTTGAAATGATTCATATTGAAAGAATTCAAAAGTCTTAACACTCATACACTGGTAATACTGGAAATATTTTTATTATAATGTTTAATTAGGTAGAAAATTACAATATATATTTATTACGTAATTTTTAACCTAATTTTTTATATTCGAAATTTATGAAGTATGCATGTTCATATGATTATATGATGATCATAGTTGATATACGTTTTATTAGGTTGATGTTAGAACAGCACGCGATTTATGACTTTTTGGCTATCTATTTCATTTTGATTTATTTTCCGGTGTTCACCCACGCATTTGAATATAAAAATTAAAAATATAAACTTGTGTACATTTTCGCTAATATAGCAGAAATAAAACCCTTTTACCCCATTCACTATGGAAGATAATATCCTATAAGTCAAATTCAAATTTTAGCAAAATTTAATTATAAATTAACAGTATTCGTGGCAAACTAGGCGATGAATCTGACAAAAGATTTCCCCGGTTAAATGCAGATTCTTGTAATTTTATTGAAACGAAATCGAATCGAACTGATATGACTCTATTCACATTTCATTCGATTAAGTTGGAATCGAGTTACATATTTCATATAAAAATGCGTTATCAGCACCAAAATTGTCTTCCAATATAATTAGTTAGGTTTTATCAGTACTTCTCATCAACTAAATAGAATAATAATTTTTTAATTATTCAAATTATTTTCAAATAGTCGTATATAATGGTTTGTGTCTCTGCTATTCTTATAAAATCATAAAAATTTCAATTGAACCGAATTAAATCGAATTCAGTCTTCATTTAACATTAATTAAAAATTACCATATATGTGTATAAGCCCGAAAACGGATGTTGTAACATTAGTTTAATCTGTACTACACCCAGAAAAATTACAAAGCTTTTGCCTAATTCTGGCAACAGACTTTTTTTATTGTAATAACTGAATTTTAGTTGTAAGAACTAAAAACTCAATTGTAATAACTGAATTTTGTTGTTGTGATAACTTAATTTCAGTTGTGCAGTTTCGACAACTGATATTTAGTTGTCACAACTGAGTTTTCATATCTTACAACAAAAAATTCAGTTTTCAGAACTAGCCACAAAAAGTTTTGTGCTTTTTTTGTGTGTAGAGCTAAATATAATCAAAATATAGAATGAATTTCCGAATGTCGACCAAATTGTCTTCATTTCTTTCTTTTTATTTGTTTTAAAAACAATAAACTTAACAAAAAAGAAATGTATTTCTTATAAAAACATCAAGAAATTCGAGTTGTTTAATCATTTAACCCATATTAATCCTTTGAAAGTCTTAACGCTCCCATATTTCACGTTATCTATTTCTGTATGTTAAACATTCTTAAAGAGATTTTAATTGTTAATGATTTTCTAACAAATATTTTAATCTTATCTGAATTTGAGAAAATTTAAACAAAATAAAAAGGATCATAAACTATTGTATATCCTAAATTAGTATAGAATATATACTATTAGCAATGTATATAGATATATTATATACTTATATATTTTAAATCCTGGTAATTTGTATGTTTTTATTCTTTTAACCTTTTGTGTGTGTTTTATGGTAAGTAGAAAGGAAAAACTTATTTTCCTAAGAAGTAACTTTTTACCAAAATTGTATCCAAAAATATAATAAAATCCAGAAGAAACTTAAAGGTATATTCTTCTGTTTTTAACCCTTTCACAAATGTTTTCTTAAAATACATTAAAAAATATTCTCTACACAAAATTATGTTCATTTTAATATAATGTTTAACATTTAATAGCATTTTAAAAGGATTCAAAAAAAAAAAAAAGCAGAGAGTAATGAGTGGTGTTTTTTTTTTTTTGTTTTGTTTCTGGAAACATTTTAATGAAACAAAAACTTTTGCAAAAAAAATAAACAATTAGAAAAAAGTTTCATTCTAAAAATACTCGTTCATTTAACAAACGAAATTCTTAAAGAAAGCTGTTTCATGATAACGGAGAGAGCATGTTAACAACAATTCAATTTGTGTTTATTTATTTCATACAATATTCCTTGTACGAGTACTAATAAAAATTAAGAAGAAATATTTAATTTCATTAGAACTCTCGTTAGAAAACAAATAACACGTTGTTGTTGTTTTTTTTTTGGTGGAACCAACCTTTTTTAATTCACTATACTGATTGTTCTCAATCAATGTCTCTCATGTTTATATACGTAAATTTTTTAAGGCTCTTTAAATACTAAAGGTAAATACACATTGTAAGAAATTCCATAAGAATAGGAATTTTGGTCCAAGTAAAAACTAGAGCAGGATTTGTTGTTGTATTCAATGCAATATCTTGCTCTGCTCTGGAGCAACTTATGTAAAAAACCCACCTTGTGAATCCGTTCTTAGAAATATTTCAATCTACTTGTTGTCAATCCCCATTATAGTTAATCCTTTTTATGGTAGTTTATAAAAAAAAAGCATCTGTTTTTTTTTCCAATCCAGTGATTATCGTCTACAAATTGACTGACCTCAAGTAGAAGCCCCAAGAGTAATATGGTTCCTTTTAAATTAACATATTTTAATCATATTCACAAGTCCGCCATAAACTCAGTGCTTTTCCTTATCAATATCTCGTGGTACACCCGTTGCGGAGAGCTCTGCTATAGAGAGTTGTTTTATTTGGTTGAATAAAATATATGTTAGACACATGCTGATATTTTTATTATTTAGCTCTTGTATTGGCCAAGCCTTTTCAAGTTATTCAGTTATACTAATTTTGTTTGATTTTTACCACAATCTAGATACTTTTTACAGTGAAATAGTAAACAGATATGTTTCGTGTTTCAACGATATACAAATTTTTAAAAAACAAATTCTCTACTTATATACACTAGCTTAGAAAGTATTGTTTTAATGTGAATATGCCTTAATAAAAAGTAAGAAAACGAATAAAACTGTTAATCTTAATTACTTTCTTAAGGAGAAAAGCTTTCCAATATAATCAGATCAGATTTTCATGGAAATAATCTACCAATACAGAACAAAAAAATGGCTCAATTTCTTTCTAATTATTATTAATTTATGTCCTTTTTAACGTTTACCAATTCATTTTATTTATGCTCTGATTATTTCACCCAATATCAATTAAAGTTATTTGGTTTTCTTATTTTGAAGAAATGGAATTGATTTGAAAGAAACGTAAATTTCTTCAAAAGGTTACAGAAATTTACCAAGAATTTAAGGAAAAGCTACAATTAAAATTAAAACATGGACTTTTAATTAAAATAAAAAAAGAAGAATTAAATAACAAGACTTAGAAAAGTAAAATAATTTTTGTTTTTCTTCTCACAGATTTTTCTAATTTGTTTTGTTCGTTTTTTTTCTTCTTGTAATTAATTTAATTATGGAAATTGTAAAAGAAAAACAATGAAAATTATAAAATTTTATATCTAAGAATTGGAATTTATGATATTGGCTTCATTTTCCATTGTTTTAAATGCAATTATTATAGATTTAATAAATTACTTTGTAAAGAAAAATTAAACAACAGAATTACTGAGAATTATAAAAAAATATTTAGTAACTGAAAATCGGTCTATAGTCGACTTTTTGATGCCCTATAGTAGAAATTGGACTCAGTTCTATAAGTTCAATAAGAAAAGAGAACCAAAACTACTAATATTTCCAACTCCATATCTTTATTTCATCGTCTTCAAATTCGTTTTAATTTACAAGTTACATGGAGTCTAATAGCATAAATATTTTCTGCAAATTTTATTCAAATCGGTATATTAGTTTATAAAACACATCGAAAAACGATTGTTTATCTCACTCAAATCGTTGATTTATTTTGCATGCCTCGGTGATGTAAATTGGGAATTAGTGAGTTTATAGCAATAACCCAAAAAGGAAAACGTGCCTTTTTTCATTGTTTACTAGCAATTTTTGCCGGATAAAAATAAAATAAAATTGAGCCAGTTTGTTATGCGCATTTATGGCATCCCACACAAAAAATCAATAAAATCAGAAAAACATATTCTAACTAAAGTCTTGAAATCTGATATAACCTGTTTGAAATTTTTTAATGATCCCTCATATAGCCAGCCACTCACTGGAATGAAAGTGGTGAATAATAGTTTTCCGAACATGACTTTAGAATTACTCTCCATGTCATTTTTATAGAAACTGGTTGATGTTCTGTCGTAAAAATTGAAACTTACACGTTTTTAAAACTTAAAATAAATACGAAATGGATACGATTTTTTCAAACTTAACAAAAATTTAGAATTGCATACAAAATTATTATTAATATTTTATTTTTAGTTCAAAATACACACTACAAAATTAAAAATATTAATTTGATTTGAAAGTTCTGAAATTAAAGAAATTATTTATAGTATTATGAATTCTGTATTCAAAGAAAATGGTCGGCAAACGTAATGACATCACTTCGTTTCTTGTAATATTTGCAGTAAGATATTAAAATAACATAACATTTCGCAACAACGAACTTAAAAATAAAAATAGCATTACAGAAAAAAAACATAAGACTTATTAAAATTACTTAAAATCCAATTTATGTGAACAGAATTATGTTGTATTCGAATCGACCACTAATGAGTGTATAGGCAAAGAAAAATAAATACATGAAGAACCGAGACTTGGATTTGAACCAGAGTCTCATCAGTTTCTAGAAACGAGATCTCAACCAACTTGACCATTCAACACTGTAGTTATTAATCTATTCATTTGCCTTTTTTCGTAAATTCTATATATTAGGTTTATTTTTATTTGCCATACCCTACCCTGGAGCAGGGTAAGTGGCAAATAAAACGAGCAGGAGTAGGAGAAAGCTTTATTTCAAATGTTTGTAGCGCTGCTTAGCAACCATATTGTAATGATATGAGAAGCTTTTAGCTAATACACTTTTTATGGTAGAAAACTGAACTAATTCGGATGTAATAGTTACACCTGCTCTGAAAGTAGTGTAGAATTTACACTTTTGTTGTTTTTGTTTTCAATATAAAAATTTGCTATACCCCAGAGCAAGTGGCAAATAAAACAGACCTATTATATTATTCAAACAATACAACAGTTTTTCTATAAAACCTTTCAATTCTCAATGCCGATTAATTTGTACTCTTAATTTGAACTCTACATAGATGAGGTATTTATTTAAAAAGAAAATGTTGTTTCTATTATAATACTTATTTAAAGCAAATGATTATTAAATATATTTATTTAAATTTAGTAAGTACAGTTTTAATAAATTTCTCCATGACTCCATATCTAGTTTTCCTGGCTGAACGATTGGCTTAGTTTAAATTTCATATAGACAAAGAGCATACGATAAAAGGAGAGTTTCAAACTTGGATTCTGATATGGTTACGTCTGGGCACACAATCTTATTAATAGCACAAATAGTTTTCTGTGTTTTTTAGAAATACTAATAACGAGTTAAATTGTTTACAGACTGATAATGATGCCTAAACGAAATACAAGTTAAGAACTCCGTTTATTTTCTCTGTGATAAAACTTTACTTAGTTAACATATATACTTAGTAGTCGTTTGTTAGGTTCACCAGATTTGTTAGTAAACCTTACCAGGCAACTCCATTAGACTTTTTTCAAAACTTATTTTCAGTCCGACTCAAAATATGTCTTGAAATAAGTCCAATGGAGTCGTGGGGTTATGTATTTTATAACGTACTTAGTTTAGTTTAGAACAAATTCGAATACAACATAATTATTTGCAGTGGAAGTTAGGTCATTTGCATATTTAAAAATAATGAATACAGAATAATTAAAAAAAATTTGAAAATTCCGCTCTCATTTCGAAATGGTGAAACATTCTTTATAGTTTTTTTTTTTAAATTTTAAGTGCGGATTTTCTTATTTATTTGTTTTTTTTTTAAATGCCCTCAAAACATATTTTTAATACAAATTTTCAATATTGGAAAAAATGTTTTTCTGTGCGTGAGTAAAATACAATTTACATAAATATGTTTTGTTTAGATTTTCTTTTTCAATAAAAAATATAATAATAAATCATTATTTTTATGATTGTTTAGAATCATTTTAGTACCAGTTTTAGTAACAAAAATTATATTTAATTTATGAATAAAAAAATGTTTTAATAGGATTTTTAAGCACCGTAATAATTCCATGTATGACGGGTATTGGAGTGTTTTTTTTTTTATGATAAACTCGTATGTTCAAGTAATAAAAAAGTGCAGTATTTTATATATTTAACCTGTGCCAATCTGAGACAATAACGTTTTAAAATTTTTGATCTGAGTAATTTTGTTAATAACAAGAAAACATTTTTAACTCTTTTTTTTTTCGGTTTGACAAAAGAATCATTCATTGGACTTGCTTTTAGCTCATAATTGGAGTCATCAAATTTGTTTCGTAGTAGAATACATGTACGCTAATTTAAGGGGTGCATCTGCCTGGTATATAAAATTAATTTTTATAATTCTACAATTCATAAAAGCTCCAAGTTTCAAGAAAATGTCCACAAAATTTCACAACAATATCTAAAGAATTGACGAATTTATAGAATTCTAAACGAGTCAAACCTGAGAACTATACTAAAAGACACTGTCTACAAAATCGATGAATATGTATCATATCTCGAAAACTGCTTGATGGATCATTTTCAAATTTTCTCAAAATAATGTGAGCAGAATTGAAAAATTCCTGACGATCCTCCTTTTTTGAATAATTACGCAATAACGATGACTTTTTGCATTGAAATTTAATATTTTTGCTTCAAATCGTTGTCATTTTGTAAAGAAAATTGATTTCAAAAATCAGAAATCATCAATGATCTATCGTTTTTATTGAATTAAATAACCCCTTTTGTTTTTTAACCTTACATGAACCGTTTGAGCTGGGGAGTGTCCACCGCCTAACACATATATTCATATTTTCTTTTTTTGGTGTTTTTTAAGTTTTTATTTTATTTAAGCGCTTAATAAATGTTTCTTTTGGGAATTTTTCCACCAATACTTTCTTAGAAAAACAATTTGAATTTGCACCTGTTTTTCAGAAGTCTAGGTACGTGTAAGCTCCTCAAGGGATGTTTAACGTTAAAGTTTTTCCACCAATTTTTCATGTATTCTATGTTCTGTAGAAGAATTGTGCAAGAACCCTTTACCTATATTATGATATTTTTTAAGTTTTGGTCTTGCTCTCTTGAGTCAGTTTCTGTATATGTTCTTGGTACTTTTAAGGGAACGTATGAGAGCATGTTCCCAAAATATCCGGGTAAAATAGAACCAATGTTGTGTTCTTACAATCTTATGTCTACAATTCTACTTTAACAGAAGATTATCTTGGTACATCTTGATTCTCTCATATTTGTACCTAAACCAAACGCCCCTGTAAGAAAAACACCCCAGTGAAGATATTTTTAAAGACGAGTACTTATTCGTAGTCAGTATGTGATTACACAATATAATTTCAATTCTTTAATATTTGTATTCTCATGATGAGAATCTACAATATGTAAGTGTGTTTTTGCTGAACAAACAAAATTAATGAAAATCTCATTTTCTAAGCTACTATCTTTATTTTTATTCTCATAAAGGTAAACATACTATACAGTATTAAGTTTAATATAATTATTGAGGTTGTTATTTTGTAATTTTTTCCCTCAAAATATTTATAGTTTATCCTAAAAATCCATATTTTACACAAAAATAAAGGAAAAACATGTTTTTTTTGACTTATTTTTTTTTTAATAAAATTAAGTCAAATCTCAAAACAACCACATGAAAATTTTTGTGATATTATATTTCTTAAGGAATGAAAAAAAGAACAACAAGGATATAAAAAATTCAATAAGAAAGGGCGCAAAACTTTATCCAAATCAAATAAAAGGAATTGAAATAATCAAGAAAAAAAAAAGAAAACAATACAAATTCTCTTGTGTAACATTTGTTCGAATAAACAAAATAAAATTACATAAATTCTAGTATTTTTTACTATTCAAATTTTATAAAAATGGAACCAAAAAAAAAGGAAAAGAATTCCACCAAAAATCAATTTGTTTTGTTTTAAAAGATTTTAAAAAAGGACACACGCAGAATGTGCCATCGAAGTTAGAATAAAAAATTATTTCATAATATTTGATATTCTAGTGTGGTATCCTTGTTATGTCATCTTCCTGTTTTTTTTTTTTTTTTGTTTTTTAAGCAATCAACCATTTATCCTCCACCCTCGAAGAAACATATGAAATAAAATACGTTTTGTTTGTAGATTAATGGAATCATGCAGAAATTTGTGGGGTAAAAGAAAAACGTGTATTGTGTACGTATAAGAAAATCTCGATTTTTCATGTAAATCAAAAGAAAATACCTGGTTTCCCGCATCAACTTCTGACTATCAGGGGTTTTTCCAGTCTTTACCAATATCAATTGCTTATAAATTCAAAGAATATTCCCAAGAGTTTTTCGAAGTGGTTCCAAAAATGGTAGTAGCAAAGGTAATTGAAAAAAGAAAAAAAAATATAGAAGGACTGGAATCAGGAGGTTAAAAAGAATACTTTCTTTTTGTATGAAAATCGTGAAATCATGTTTGTTAAGGTGGATACAAACTAAAGAGAGATTTGATGAAAATGAATTTTTTGGTTGGTTTTAATAGTTGGATCAATAAATCATATGTTTAGGCATAATGGCCACTTTTCCATTTTTTTTTTTAGTTAGTTTGAAAGAACAAATAAATTTGTTCTTGATTCTTACACATCTCCTTCCAATAAGAAGACACGCTTTAAACTCGACTCAAGGAACTTTCGACTCAAGGAACTTTCGACTCTTATACGTATACGTAGTAATTGACTAATAAACGTATTCTTTGTGTATCTTAGCTTAGCTAGCCTCCTTATTTAAGCGTAATACCTGTACCTGTACCTATACCTGTACTCATCGTAAAATCTATGTAATAATTTTGTTAACACAAAAGTTAGTCTTATTTGTGAATCCTGCTTTATTTTGTTTTTTTTTTCTAATGTGGGAATTTAGCGTATTTTTTTATGATTTTCTTTTTCCTTGTGAAACACACTTGGTATACCTTTTCCGCCATAAACTTTTTCTTTACGAGATTTATTTAAGTTTGGTTTTTCTTTTTGTTTTTTTTTTTAAGGTAGATTGAAGAGGATTTTTTTTCTACTTTTCCAAAAAATTTTCGCCTTATTGAAAATCGGCATTCCATAATTTTTCCGAAGTACCTATTTTTTTTTTCTGGGTTTAAAAGCGAAAATTTTCTTTTACAATAGAATTTCGCTTATTTAAAAAAAAAAAAAAAAATTGCGACGGTTTTTCAATTTTCCTTCTCAACTGCTCTGCTATGAAATGAAACAATGCATATATTAAATTTGTTTCCATTCGCTTCTTCAAAAGAATATGTAATAGTGTAGTATAAGTGGGGGGCCATGACTCTTTACAGGCTGCAGTCGTCTATGACGAAGAAAATAGGACCAATATTGTTCCTGTTTTCCAACAATAAATATGTTTGTTCAGTTGGGTCTCCTCTTAAAAATGTGTACACAATGAAAATTTATTATTTTGCTTTTTCTCAATATCTGTGAAAAGAGAAAAAATGTGGAAAATTTATTTTCATATTTTTCTGTGTTTATTGGAAATTTAAAAGGAAAACAAATTTTTAGGCCAGAAAAAAAAATGTAGATTATTAAGAAAATTATTTGCAATAATAACAAAAAAAGGCAAATATTATTTTCATAAGTTTTAAAATATTTTTCTTTTTCATCCTCCATTTTTTTTAGAAATTAGCCTTTTTCTAGGTTGAACAAGAGCTTGTAAATTTGACGCTAGTGTGTCGACATACATCTGAAATTGTTTTTAATTATTAAGAGTGTCATATGAGACATCGTTGCTCTAATGTGCTTTATCTTTTATAAACAGACAAGGCTTGTACTTGTCTCAATTAGGAATACACTCCAAAAAGTGTGCCTAGAGTGAATGGTTCCTTTTCAAGTTAAGTTCTTCTTCTAAAATTAGGCATTAGAAATGTCTCTAAATATTTCTAATATCAAAAATCGCACAAATCTTCCCATATGTCGTTGTACCAATTTGTTGCCTATGAGTGCACGGTATTTGAGTGAACATTTTTGACAAAACTTATACAAAAGCATATGACGAAACAGATAGTCTGAAGACAAACTTAAAGAAAACTCGTAAAACTACGCTGGATATGTTATTTTACCTGAAAATTTCGATAATATATTATTTCCACAATTCAAGGAAAATATATTTTTTTTGTAATTTAAAAAAAAATTGTTTTAATATACAATTTGAGCAAATGTTGAAAGAAAATATCAACATTAACATTTGCAATAATCAAAACAAGAAAACATAAAATCGTTGGCCCGTCGATTGAGAAATATCTTAAATTTCATGCAATTTCTAGTAAAAAATCCAAAAGAGATTTACTACAATTGGATCGGATCCAAAAACGCTAAAATCGATTACAATAATTCAAAAAGAATTTTGGTTTTTTCGCTGTTCTTTGAACTCATAACACAGCAGTTATTTGTTTACTTATATTGCATTATTTTTAACCGGGTAAAATCTTTTATTGCATCCGGAAATTGAAATGTCCTGAAAAGAAGGAACTATAGAAAATTTATAGTTTCAAATAGAAATAAAAAATTTGCAATATAAGTTTTGTTGATAGGGTGAACGACGAGAAAGGACAATATGTCTAGAATTTATTTAAATGAAATTCGCTAAAACAAAATTACGTCCAAAAGACGAAGTAATGTTCCATTAGTGGGACCCACCCAGTACTGATGATTTCAGTATTATATCTCTTACAAGTTATCAGTCAAAAAATTTACTCCTTGAATTAAAATCATGGATCAAAATCAAGTCTTTAGGTCGGTTTTATTTGCCACTTGCTCTGGGGTAGAGCAAATTTTTACATTGAAAACAAAAACAACAAAAGTGCAAATCCTACATTACTTTCAGACCAGGGGCAGCTCTCACACCGAAATTAGTTCAGTTTTCTACCATAAAAAGTGTATTCGCTAAAAGCTTCTCATTTCATTACAATATGGTTGCTACACAACGCTACAAACATTTGAATTAAAGCTTTCTTTTACTTCTGCTCGTTTTATTTGCAGTGTAGGGTATGGCAAATAAAACAGACATTTTGTGATGAATCATTCACTGTATTCATCTGATTTAGCACCATGTAACTTTTCACTATTCCTAAAAATTTAAATGATGTTGAAAGGATGCTTTTTAGACCATATTCAGAGCATTCATACACGCATTTGGAAAACTATTAAATAGTTGTAAAAAGTGAATTGAATCAGAAGGAGATTACTTTGAATGAAGAAAAAGAGAAACCTGAAAAATATTATAATAGCAACAGTCATGGAACTTTATTGTCTCACCATGTATATAACCTTTGGTTCTCATGATCTGTAGGCAATATAAATGCACTTCACAGCATCCGAAGTACGTAATTATATTTGTATAATAACAATCTACCTGTTAATAATCATATTTAAAATTAAAAATGTTTCTTTCCACTTTTTTCCACTACTACCTAGTTACACCCAACTCTTTTTTACACGAATTTGGAGTATCACTGTTCAAAAAGTCTTCCTTTCGGATAACATGGAACGTATCCCTAATTTTACTATAGGAAACTATGGAATTTTTGATGAACGTATCTATCGTGTAAAAAAAGAGTTGAGTTTACTTGCATATTGGCAACATTTTCTCTCATGTAAAAAATAAGATCATTTTTTTTTTTTTGTATTACAATCGTTTCGCTTGGCTTATTTCAATTGCGCAGTTGTTGCAGCTCAATTAAAACTCAAATTGCTTTATAACTTTTATCTTTTTGTTGTTAGTCGTCGAATCTTTTGATGATGATCTCATAAATTTCTCATCAGTTACATTAAATTCATTGAAAATTATCCAACCTATCAATTTTTCCGTACAGGTTTCTCAATTATCATCCAGCCGGCTTTAAATTAATTTTTTTTAATTAATTAAAACAAAATGCATAAAAATTATTTCCAAAAATCATCAAAAAATCCATATTTAAATTTCTGGTCAATTTTCAATTCGGCTAAATAACTGAAAGTGAGAAACAAAAAAAAAAAAAACCGCCATAATAAACTCGAACTGGCATTGTTTGATTTGCATACAAGTTATTCAAGTTGGAAAAAAAGCTGTTGGGTAGTTGTGCTTCAACAGAAAAGAATGCCAACAAACTTATTACAATAATAACATTTTTTTTTTTTTGCACAAACATTGAGTCACCCCAAAGAGAATTATTCCGCCATGAAAACTCAAAACAATACCAAAAAACCGAAACTCAAAATGTTTTTTTGACAATTTTTAATAAGCGTTTTGCAGTCGTTTCAAAAATTTCGGTTCTCATAGTTCGCGAAATTAAATTTTTCTCCAAATTCTAAATTATTTTTTTAAGTTTTTATTTTTATTTCATTCGAAAATGAATTATTTAAATAATAATAATTTACAAAAATCAAAATTCTCGAAAAAATTAAAACATTTTTATTTCGGTTTATTAAAAAAATCTTATCAAATTAAAAAAGTTTTACGTACAAAATTTAATCAGAAATTTTCATTAGGATTAAGTAAGTATAAAAAAAATTAAAAAAAAATTGTTTTTCTTTTTTTTATCGCGTTTTTTAAGATATGTTAATTTTTGAATATTAACGAATTTTTGAATTATAAGAAAGATGATGTAATTTAAAAGACGTTAAAATGTTTTCTTTTTTCTTTGGCGGGTAATTTGAATTTGACGTTTAGGAAATTTTTTTTTTTTTAATTCAATTTTGGGGTGTTCTGAAATTATCTGTGTATGGTGTATGTACTGGAATTGGAACCATAAAAGAATGAGCCTATATAAAGAAGACGTAACTAAAGCAAAAGCTTCTTTATATCTAACTCCTCATTTTTTTTTGGTTACAGTTACAATACATAGGGAAAGTATTTCAAAATACCCGATATACTGTAAACGCTTGTTTAATATTGATTCTTTTAAAAAAAATAAAATTGTCCTATGCGAAACCCTTAAATACTTGAGATATATTACATAGTCTACTTGAAGTTCGACTTCAATTCAAAAATCGTCCATGCAAACCCGGATCGATTTCAACCGGCTTAAGTCGTTCCGATCAAAAAAAAATTTTCTGATCAACTTGAAATTTGCATGTAAACTCAGTTCGTGAAGTTATAAAGCAAAAATCAGGGTTTGGGTAAATCGTTTTTGGATTTAATTGGAAAGTTTACACACCAATTTTATTGAAATTTTTTCCATACACTGACTACATAAATATGTGATACTGTGCTAAATTTCAACAAAATCGGTACAAGGATAATAGGGGAAAAAATACGTCGTAGAAGAAAATAAGCCTGTTCATAAAGTTTTTTGGAGGTACTTTCAAAACTAATGCACCGATTTGAATAAAATTTTCAGAATAAATTTCCGCTATTAGGGCCTAGGGGGTGTAGGCCGATTTTCAGTTAATATATGTTATCAAAATATATTTATCCTAAATTTTTGGCTAGGTCTATCTGAAAACTTTCACTTAATTTTAGATTAATCAATAAATATACAAAATTCAATTTTTTCAAATCTATAAATATACAATATATTATTTTGAATCAAAAATATTATAATATTAATTTATTTCTTATTTTCTTTTTTTTTTCTTTTTAAATTTCATCAAAAGAAGATGTCGATAGGCTGAAGCCACCTAAACGCGGATTCTTTCAATCGATATTATGTTGTTGGAGACGAACTAGAACAAAAACCATACAAAATGGAACACCGATTGATGGTTCAACAACACCTCCACCACTTCCAGATCAACAAAGGCATTTATTACCACAAGTACGGCATTCGGATATGCATAAAAAATGTATGGTCATCGATTTGGATGAAACTTTAGTGCATAGTAGTTTTAAGGTAAATATATATAATTTTATATTCATAATTCCTTTTTTGTTTTTTCATTATTTAAGAATTTTTGTAATTTATTATTCCTCAGACCAAAAGACCAAAACCAAAAACGACAAATAAGCAATTAAAATGTAGTTAAATTGTTTTGTTTTTGTCGATTTATACAGGGTTTTTCAATAAGAGTAATAAATTATTATAAAATTAAATAAAACAACAAATGGAATTGAAAGAATTGGTATTATAAAGTACCATTAATACAATAATGTTTTGAATAGAAAATCATTTAAATGGTTGCTTTTGATTGCAGGAATGAAGGCAATGTACCCAATTTTCTCATGACTTTTGACAGTATATCTTGTATATCTTATTATAACGAATGTAGCGGTCAATTATGACGTTTACATGATCTATTTGAAGTCGATTTCAATCCAAAAATCTGACTTGAGTCGATGCGATCACAAAAATTTTACTGATTGGCTTGAAATTTGCATGTAAGCGGAGGTGGACTTCAAATCGACTTGAAAATTTCAAATAGAGTATGAATTGAAGCGAAATATAATCTAAAAAATAATAATTTGTTTGCAAGCGTCTATGAAGTTGATGTTGATTTGAAGTCTATTTCAAGTCTAATCTTTCAATTTGGTAAAGCTAAAAACCATGTAAACGCCATAAGCGTTCGTTTTCAGTTCATTAATAGTTTGTTGAATTGCTTCGTGGACCATATATGGATTTGAATCACTCTAATAATGGCAATTTTGTTTTTCTTTTACATTACACATACATCAGGAAACGAGCCTCATCGCTAAAGATGATTTTCTTGCCAAAATCACTTTCAACTTCAAGCTGCTCTAAAGTAGTGTGGTTCAAGTACATGTCTTTCTATAATGAAATGATACACTATATTGAGTCTAAATAACAGCAATTACTATTTCATACAAGTGTTATCACATTATCAAAACCCTTATTGAAAAACCCTTTATTAAGAAGAGTTTTATTACTTACTATTGAATAAAAACTTCCAGAAATATAAACGGAAATTCTATGTTTTCCTTAAGAACTATAATTTTTATTCTTGAAAGTTTCCAAGTACTAGTTTTTGTTTTTAATTGAAATTATGTAGTATTCGAATCGTCTTAGATATTAATTAGTACTACGACGACTAATATAGATTTTCTAATTTTTGAGAATGGAAAATCTTTTACACAAAAGTTTTAAATTCAAAACCAAACAAAATTACTTAAATTGAATAAATTCGAGTTTTGAATAAATGTTGAACTAGAAAATGAGGCAGGCAGCTTCAAAAGAAAATACTTTTAAATTAAATTATCAAAATTTTTTTTTTCCTTCTGTTGGACACGATCTTAGAATAATAAAATCATCATTCGTCTATTTTGTTGTTCTATAAAAAAACAGAAGCAATCAGAATGATAAGAAATTTGGAAGAAGAAAATTTTCATTCAAAAACAATTTTCGTTATCTTTTTAGAGCAAAAATATTTCGAAATTCTTTATTTAAAAAAAGAATTGAATTAAAAATAGTTATAAAATGATGTAAGAAGGCCTTACACTTGACTTTTTTTTAAAGGTTTCTTTATAATCTTTGATTTCAAAGAAAATTCTGGAAAATACTAGAAAGGTTGTAAATGGTGATGTCAATAAAGTATTCCGTCGTTATTATTGTATTTTAGTTTTTAACTATTTTCAAATTACCAAAAATGATTCCGGGCCCATTGGGCGGGACACTTTTTTCCATATGGGAACATGTAGTTATTTTTATTTGATTTTCTTGTAGTCTTTTTTTTTGATAATAACATAGTAAAATAGAACATATTATGTTTGAATCAACTATTTAGTAAATACATAGTAAATGTTCATCCTTTCGTTGATTAAAAGAAAGAATTGAAAGTGATGTATTAGGTCTGTTGAGAATGAGTTGTTACATTACAAGTATTTGAAAGGTCTTATAACAAGCTTCAAAACGTACTATATAACATTTGGTTAAAATGTAAAAAACAATGTTTTTTATTCGATTCAAAATGGAAGGTTACGTGCCAAATTAACAGCATTTGAGGGAAGCTTTTCTTTACTGCTTCAAAGACAACAAAGAAAGTGGTTTTTGCATCGAGAGATGAAAAGTGGATCTATTTCGAAAATCCCAAACTCGGAAAAACGATAGTAAAACCTGCTCAACCAGTCTCGTCAATACCAAAACGAAACATTCATTCACATAAGGTTATGCTCTGCATTTGATAGGATCAGAAAGGTGTGTGATTTATTATGAGTTGCTGAAACTGCCTCAAATGCTAAAAAAATGGATCCATGATTGGATTGCTTCAAACTCCCAGATTTCTTCCAACAGAAAATCCGTAAATTACCTGAAAGATGGGCGAAGGTTGTAACTTCAGATAGTGCATACTTTGAATGAAATCAAAATATTATATAGTTGCTAAATAAACGTGTATTTTGTAGAAACTCATTCGCAGACCTTATATGTTCCAGCAATTCTATAAGTCAGCTAGTTTCGTCTGCAAATTACTATTTTTTTCATAAAAAATTAAGAAATTTAATTAATTGGAAAATTTCGCACATAAATAAATTAAAAACTAATTAAAAAGAGCTTTAATTATTATAAATGTGTTAAAATTAAAACTAAAAATAATAATAATAAAACAAACTTATTGTTAGTTGTCCGACAAACGTGTTAATTAAATTCTTACTTAGCGTTAAGTCAATAGAAAAAATAATAAAATTATTATCTTTAAATAATTATAAGTAAATAACAATTAAAAAAAAATAAAGAAGATAATAAAACACTCACAGCACGTGAGTCGAAGGTCCACCAAACATTTATTTATAGTTTTCTTTACAATAATTAATACAATTTAGATAATAAAATAATAAATTTTTCTTTTTTAATAATTTTTTCCAAATCAAGCCAAATTGACTTCTATTATCATATTAATAAGAAAAATTCATCAAAAAATTGTATAAACGTAATTAAAACTTGAAAATTAGATAAATTAGAAAAAAAAACATCTTTAAAATGTTTCTTATAAAATAGTTTTTGTTTTTTTTTTGTATTAAATATATTTTATTCTTATAATTCCAGCCAATTCCAAATGCTGATTTTATAGTACCGGTAGAAATAGATGGAACAATACATCAAGTATATGTTTTAAAACGACCACATGTCGATGAATTTCTTAAAAAAATGGGCGAACTTTATGAATGTGTATTATTTACAGCATCACTAGCCAAATATGCAGATCCAGTTGCAGATCTGTTAGATCAGTAAGTGTTGTTTTGCAGCATAAACTAAACGGTAGTCAACATTTTTCCTAGAAATATCTAACCAATATGTTTTGTTTTTAAATTTTTAGATGGAGTGTATTTCGTGCTAGACTGTTTAGGGAATCATGTGTTTATTACAGGGGTAATTATATTAAGGATTTAAATCGTCTTGGACGTGATTTACAAAAAATTGTTATTGTTGATAATTCACCAGCAAGTTATATATTTCATCCAGATAATGCGGTAAGTTATATTAAAACATTTTTAAATTAGAATTGATTGAACATTTGACTGACCCTAAGTTAGAGTTCGAATAAAAAATATTTTCATGAAGTTAGTTGGTTGGCTCGAACAGAATATATATTCATAGTAACATCTTTTGGACTATAGATGGAGTAACGAACGGAAAAAATTGTGTTTGTGTATATTTTTTTACACTTAGCTGCATCCAATCATTTTTAAATCTACTAAGCAAATATGGAATTTAAAATCTGCATGTAATTCGAACAGAGAAATGGATGAAGAAATGCAAAATGTCAGTTGACATAGGGACTTCTTGTTACATTAAATCCCTTATAATAGAGACCCTGAAAGTTTGAGCCTAGATGTTTTAATTTTATACGATACTCGGTTCATCATACTTTATAATTGATGCATAATGAAATTTACTCATTATCAATTTATGCCTTATGCAGGACAACGCTCTTCCATAAATATTCCAGTATAAATCGATTTTGGGTTAAAAATCATTGAGTTGAAATTGGGTTAACTAAACTCAATCAAATTCATGGTATACAAGATTACAAACTCGATTCTAAATGAATCCTAACCCAATCCAGCATGGAAAATCAATTTTACGACTTTATTTTACATTACTTATTTTATTTAATTTATATTTAATAATTTTTCTTTAATTACAGGTTCCAGTTAAATCATGGTTTGATGATGTAACTGATTCTGAACTATTAGAATTGATACCATTATTTGAGAAACTAAGTAAGGTCGATTCAGTTTATAGTGTTTTATGTAATTCAACTCAACCGCAATCAGCGGTTAATTTACAACAACCAACATCACAAAATCAACAACACCAATCACAACAAAGTTTAACAACATCCATAATACAACAATCACAACCATTGACAACATTAAATCAACAACAAACGACAACACAACAACAAACTATAACAACAACACCAATAACATCATCATCATCGCCCAATTTAAATGAAATTAATAATAAAACGTAACATTGGGAATATTTGTTTATTAATATTTAAGAGTATCGTTTTTAAATTTTTTAATTTTTTCGTTTTTTTTTAATAAATTATATAATAATTAAATATAAATAAAATATTTTATAAAATATTAACAAACACAGTTAAAAAAAGAAAAGAAACATATTTAAAAAGCAAAATATCATATTTTTCTTTGATTTGACAAAAAATAGAAACAAAAAGAAATATAATTTTAAAAAAATAATTAAATTTTTTAAAAAAATTATTATCGCAAACGAAAATTAATAAAATAATTAATAAAAAAAAATAAAAAAAAAACCAATATCCAAACAAATAACTAACAACAAAATTTAAAAGAAAAACAATGAAAACTGTAAATAATTTATAAATAAAATAATATTAAAAGATAAAAATCACAATAAAACAATTATTTTTAAGGCGAATTTTATACCGAAAAACATTTGGAAAAGAAAGAAAAACATTTTCATTCGAAATGATAAAAATTTAATACAAAAATTAAGAATATTTTTTAATAAAAAAAATCAAAAAAGAAAATAATTCAAATAATAATTTTAATTATTAAATTGAGAAGAAAATGATAAAAAAAAATCACATATTTTTACACGAAACCCGATCTAACTACTAGTTTTTAAGAGCATAAAAAAATATATATACATACATATACTAAATTAAAAAACAGAAATTGAGAAAAAAAATACAAAATTTAGCTTTTTTATAAAATATTTAAAACAATCAGAACTTAAGTTAAAAAAAATGTATTTAATTATTTTTTAGCAACTGAAACAAGGTAAATCAATAAAAAATACCCAAAAAAGAAAAATTAAGAAGAAAAATGCATATAAAAAAGAAATAAAGTTAATATAAAAAAAAATTTTTTAGGATAATATTTTAATAAATTTAAAAACAAATATCAATTTTTTTTTTGTTCTTGAAACGAAAGAAAAAGGACCCAAAACACAAGGTTTTTATATCAAATCAAAAAGAAACAAAAATATTGTTTTTTTTTTTCATATATTAATTTTAATTTTATTAATTATTTTTTAAATTAAAAAAGAAAAATATTCTAGAATTTTTCTTTTTGTTGAATAATTTTTTAATTTTTAAAAAATTTTAACGACAAGAAAGGGAAATATATACAATCAAAAAGTACACAATTTAATGTATTTATTTTTGAAAAAAAAAAAAAATATTTTAGGCCCTGTTCGCATCAATGGATATTTTATTGTTTCTCTTCTAGCATCTAGCAATACAATTTTCTTTATGTATTTAAGTGCGCCTATGAATAGGCAATTCATAATTTTCTAATGAATATTTATATATTTCCCCAAAACTAATTTTGTTTGAAATGCAGGTTCGATTTCCACATCTTATTAATTATAGTTTTTATTTTATTTCGTTTTCTTATTTATTGACGAGGAGTCATCTAGTTAGGAAATTTGGATATCTAGAAATTTAATAAACTCATCAAAACTCAGCTGATTTGACTGAAATATGAATTATCGTTATTATTAGTTCGATCATAATTAATTGAACAAAATACAACAACAAGTTAGGGTTATCAGAAGTTAAAAGTAATTTACTTTGCCTGTTTTATGATTACCTGTTTTCTTATAATAGGAACTAAACACAAACAATATTTTTTGCTAAGAGTGAAAAAATATCCTTCTGTAATCTGTTTATCGCACGTTGACACTGATATCAGCTGGCTGAAAATTAAATTGCCATAGGTAATAATTAATATAATTATTTTTAGTTAACATAAAAGATTGGATTAAAATTTGACAAAGAAAAGGCCCAAAAGCTGTCGCCTCAAATTCATTGTTTTTAAGTGAACTTAGGCGACATATTTCCCTACAGAATGACGACATTAGTGATCTATGATTATTGTTTCTCGCCTTAGAGCATATCACTGCAGAATAAAAAATAATGAACAGATAGATCAGGGCAAAAAATAGTATTTTTCACATTACTCTGCTTCGGATCACAGCAGCGTGTGAAAAAAAATCACAAGGAGCAAGAGCAACAAAAAACTTAAATATTGGTAACATATATTCAAACCACGTGGAAATTAAACGTCAGTCATAATTTGTAAATAAATTTTGTATGAAAATAGTTGAAGGTAGAAAAGACAATTTAAGAAAATTTATAAAGACTTTTCATATGTTCAAACAAAAAATGTCATAATTATTAGGAGGACAACATTCAAGTATTAAAAAACACAAAATAGAGCCATCTGTATGTTCAATATTAGAAAAAAAATTGGAGTAGAATTCTTGGTTCAAATAAAAATTAGTGTACGGGTTGTTGTTGTATTCAATGTTAAATTTTACACTGCTTTGGAGCAGCTTGTGAAAAAACGCATCTGTTATCTGCAAAAGAGATATTCTGACATCCCTATAAATGTGTTCAGCTTGAATAATTAACAGTAAAGTAATAGCTGTGTTTTATTCATCGGGGTCAGCGTCAGGGTCTGCTTCATAACATGTAAAATGAACAACAACATAACTCAAAATAGGCGCTGAACCCGATGAATAAATAAAACACAGCTATTATTTCACATTTCCGTGCATTACATGTTTATCCAAAAGATGCGAATACGGCCTTATCCATTGATATATATTAATATTAATTATTTTGAAGAAAAAAATTGATTTTTTAATTTAAAAGAAAATAATTTTTTAAACACTTTATTTAAGCATTTTTAATTTTTTTTTGTTTGTTTGTGTGAATAAAATAATTCTAGATTTAAAGCAAAATTATAATTAAAATGGCCTTATTTAAATTTTATTTGTTTATATTAAATATCATCCATTTTTTTTTCCTTAAACTTAAATTTATTTTATTTAAAAATATTTAATAACATTTTGTTTTTTTTTCTTTAAAAAGAAAGCATGTTAATTTAATTGTATCTAATTAATAAGTAAATTCGTTTTTTTTTGTTTTTTTTTTTTATATACAATTTTTATACTTAAGAAAAATTCAAAAAAAATATCAACACAAAATTCTAATTTTTCTTTTTTTTTGTAAACAGTTTTAGGTTTTAAGTTTTTAAATTTATTAATTAAAATAGACAACAAAATTCATAATAAAAGCATTAAAAATAATATTAAAATACAGAAACAACAAAAAAAATGTTATGTAATTTTTAAAATTTTTTTTTGTTATAAATAAAAATAAAACAACATCAAAATAAAATTTTACAATTATTTCTTACAATAAAAAGAAAAAGTTAAAACGAAAGAAGAGAAAATATGTATTCGAATGTATGAGTAATTATAAAATACCCAAAGCTAAGTAATAAACAATTCCACCAATCAGAGCGAAGTAGTAGAAAAAAAACGAAATAAAATTTACATTGCAATAAGTGCAAAAGAGCACGACCAGTTTAGAAAGGCAAAATACGTCATGGAGAGGGAGAATGCTTTTTTTTTAAAAAACAATTTCCCGATAAGCACATAGTGTGCCGTCACAAACTCTTGTGCGTTGGCATATAAATTTCAGCGTGGTTTTATTTGTTTACAATTTTATAATGTAAAATTAAATCATATTTCTCTGTCATCAATACGTACAATATGTAGCTACCTATGTTAGCAGTGGAAAGAAAATTGTTTGAAGATTTTGGTCCCTTACTCCGTCGTGTCTAGTACATTTCCAGTCGATATCGGTAAAAATGTCGACACGGCAGGGAAAGGAAGGAAGCTGGGATACTTTATAATTACTCATACTTCGTTCGAAAAATTGAATTGTTGTAAAAGGACCTGCAATTCCTGGAATAAACAATTAATATACAATCTCATGATGAATAAGATGACGACAAGTTAGAAACACTTATTTGTATTACATCTCAGATAAAGGGAAAAACTATTTTTCATAATGAAATATTTATCTTTCTTTCCATGTAGCAGGTTTTTCAACTTAAAAATGAGCTCGCAAGTTCTAGAGCAAATATGAATTTGGATCTTGTGAAAGATCTTCGCTTTGAACCAACATTTGAACAATGTATCATCTTACAGATTGCCAGAAAGCTATAAGCCATCTATTACCTATCAGCTTAGAGCGTGACACTTCAATATAAAAAAGATTCTAGTTTTGCAATTGAACCCTCTACGTAGATAGATAATGGCATTTAATAAATAGTCAGTTCTTTAGTTACATTTTATCCGTCTGTTTTTGAATTGGAAATAAATAATAATATTTTATTGATATTTGGAAGATTATTTTTCAAAATGCAGTTTACTGCATATAACTTTTTAAAATTTCAGTTTAAAAAATTTTTGAGATATATTTTGGACCAAGAAAAACAACTTTTCAATCAAATATTAGCTGCAAATAAGCTGCAATTCTGAATTTTTGAAGGACCAATTTTGTGATTTTCTGGACAAATTCAAGATTACTCATAGTTTTCAGCCTGTTCTAAATTTAATTCGTTTAGTTCGTTTTGTTGATTTTGCTTAAATATTGAATTTAGGAAATTTTGAAATGTAAATTTTTTCATTTAAATGTTTCAGTTTCAAAAGAACAAATTTTAATTATTTAAAATAAATAAAAAAACAAATTAATGAACTAATTTAATCAATAAAAATATTTAATCAAGAAACGCTCTTAAAAATATACTTAGTTTAAACGCCTTAAAGTAAAAATTAAGCATTTCAAAAAAAATATATATTTAAATGAAAATTATTACAAAATAAAAGTGCATATAAATTTTTTGTAACTAAAGTAAAAAATGAAAAACTTATATTAATCAAGTAAAATCTGTGGTAAGTTTAAAAAAATACAATTTTGAAAATAATAAAAACATTTGTAGTCCTTTTATTCCCGTGTAATCAATCTTATACAAAATTTATATTCCAAAAAAATAAATAAATATTTAAGAAGACATTAAGAACAAACAAAATCAATAAATTTAAAAATAAAAATAACAAAAAAAGAAAAACAATTTTACTCAAAAACAGAAACGATATATTTTTTTTAATTGTACACAAAAAAATGAGGTTTAATTTTATTAAATTAAAAAAAAAATAATAAACAAGAAAGCCAAAAATTCTAATTCAAAAATTCATTTTGACTGCGCAGTTCTTGCACAGTTTGGTAATTCAAAAAATTTGAAAAAATTTAAATCAACGATTTTCAATTGTATAAATCGGATCTGTGAAATCCCTTTTTTTAAATGTTCGGTTTTCGGTTCGGTTACAGCATTTTTTTTACTATTGGTTCCGGTTTCGCTTTTATTTGAAAATAATGCCCAATTTATATCATCAAAGCATTCAAAATATACCAGCGATGTGAGTGAGTTAGTTTAATTTATATTTAGACGCGGCAAAAGTAATACACGGTAAATACCTCACACATATGAGCCCCACTAATTCTTATCATGAACGAAAGAATATACATGTGATTTTCTTTCAAATAAATAATCGCAATTTTTCACTAAAACAATGTATTTCAAGTCCCCTGTGACGTCACAAAAAAAAATTTTGCCTTCAATGTTTGCCGTACTTGTCATACTAATTGATTTTTGCATAACCGATCTTTTATCTGACTTCCATCGTGAGTTTATTTTGTAAATTGAACAAACTTCTTTAATTGATCTGCAAAAAGGTTGTTTCTAATTTTATTTATTTTAATCTTACCTAATTAAATTATCATTCTTATAATTAGTTATGTAAGCCAAACTAAGTTCCAATCTCTCGCTTTATTAAAAGACGATTCCACGGGTTCCGGTTCGGTTTCACAGCTCTCTGGCTTAAATCTTAGTCTAAAATGAATGTCAAAGGTTGCACAGTTGAATGAATTTTAGAATTTATTCACAATAAAAATAAGTTCAAACAAAAAATTAATTAATTAAATAAAAGAAAATTAACAAAATTATTTTATTCACACATGTTTTAAATTTTATTTTTTATTTAATTTTTATTTAAATGTCATTTGTTTTTCTTCTAATTAAATTTAAAATAAATAAATGAAAATTGTTTACTTGAAAATTTGAAAACAAATTTTTGTTGGGTTTTATTAATTTTACCCAATTTTATTTTAATTTATATTTAGATTATATATATATTTTTTTTTTAATTTAAAATACAATTTTGAACTCTGTCATTGTTATCACAATAGAAAAAAAGTTTAGAACTGTGACCTGTTCATTAATACTTCTTAAAACTAAAGAAAACGATATTAACAAATTCGAAAAAAAATTTGAAATATCTTTTAAGAAAAACATCGACTTAATTTGTACTAAAATACTTGACAAACGATAAAGTCAATTGTGATCAAAGGGAACCTGGATTAGAAGTCGATTACATTCATCCAGATTCTCCTAGTGTAAAGAGAAAAATAATGTTTTAATATTATTAAAATATAAATGTTTAAGATCTTCATCATCTATCTTACAAAAATGAACTAAAACTTATTAGCCGTATTCTCTTAACGATGTAAATCGTGATGTATTGTTGTGTCGCTTGTGTGATTCGTTTTTTCTTTATATAGAAAAATACTGAACCATACAACGATACGGACCCGTACTAGGTTTCTCGACTCGATTGATTTGATATGTCGATATAATAGAAATTTGTGTATTTCGCAAAAGAAATCGAGATCGAGTCGAGAAATCAAATACGGTGCCTGTAGAAGCGAACCAGACAGGAAACTCCTAGCGCGCAGAGGCTTGCAAAGTGTATTATCCGTTTTATGCAACTTCACAGTCAGTCAGCTTAAGTCTAATTTAAGTTAAGATAGATTTTGGACTTTAATTCAATTTTGGACGAATTCGAAAAGTTTGATTATTTTCGGGTCTTTATTTTCAAATTTAATCTCAAATTTCAGCTATTAAAATATATACTTCTAGGCGCGTTCATATTTCCTATTAAACATTTTAATTTAACTAATGTACATAGGTATTTACAATGTTTCATTTGCATTCGGTAATTTTATAGCAAATAAAGAAAATTTGAATTAAAAGAAACATAATTGGCAAAGAAAGTTTCTTTTATTTAAAATTTTCATTTCCGTCCGACATTTTTAGATTAATTTTTTCTTATTTTATCATCGAACCAATTTATTATTTTTTAATATTATAAATATAAATATTTGATGAATGAATATATTTCGAAAACTAGAATAAATGTAAATAAATATATTCAGCAGTATTCGTATAGAAAAATATTGATTTTAGTTTAACAAACTTACTCCGTGTTCTTTTTGCAGGAAAACCACATGCTTTAAAGAGGAATTTGTTTCACAATTGGGTAACTTTTGTTCTCGTAGGGATCACAATGGGACCATAAGATGCCTGGTGTTGTACGCAGTACCCCTACTCTACCTAGCTACCTACCCTACTCCGCGTTCTTCACTATTTAATAATAGTAAACAGTTCTACACGTTTTCCAGTTTTAATTCAAATAACGTAAATTGTCTATTTAAATTCAGAAAGCATCAATTATATTTCAGAAAACATCAAATGTAATTCAAAGAAAGTAATTAAAAATTTTGTAGGCGCTAAATTGATGACAAATCACAAAAAAGACAAAATATTTTAGTAAATAATTTATTTATTTATTTATGTTCAATTTTTATTAATTTAGCAACCGACTGCATGTCTATTCATCATTTCTAAAGCTGTTACGTGGTGTATTGTAGAGTGCTGCACGGTCCGAACACAATCACCTTCATTTACGGTGTCCTTCATGTCCTATCGTCTATAATATCTTCTAAGTAGAAGACAAGCCTTTCTTCCATAACATCAGCTCCTGTAAAGTTGGGGACTCGAATATTGTTTTTAGCTTCCAAACTTGATTTTTGACCGAAAATATTCTCAATAACATTTAACATTGAAGAGTAGGGTCCTTTCTAGTCGCAACAAGCATGCTGTTGTCCCATTAATGACTTTGAATGACAAAGCACATTGTCTAAAACAAGCACCAAATCTGCTAGTTGATTTTCTGAAATTCGTTCGATGTTTTCTAAAATATAATTTTCGTTTTCTGAATTTGAATTGACTAATCTGAATCACAATTTACGCTCTCTGAAATTTACTTGACGCTTTCTGAATAACAACTGGAAAAGATGTAGTACTCTTGGGTTCTGAATTTTCTTGAAAGCATTAAATTTCGATAAAACTAGCAAAAAAATACCTATCTTGTTGATTGTGAATCCTTTTCATCTACCGGGTGGCAATTAGGCTACGTACTTAGTTCAGTAATCTTATTGTTCGTCTGTTAAATCGTTGGTTTTTCTATACGTTAATCATTAAAATTTTTGTTTTTCTAACTTAATCTGGAATGGAATCGTGTATTTCGATAGAAACGTATCGAAAGGCATTACCATTCCTATGCTTTTTTAAATTTTAATTTAAAATTTGAATAATTCCAAATTATACTCCACATTAGGCTGTAATTAACCACAAAAATGAAAAATGAAAAAATAGTTATTAAAAAAAAATTAATCAAAAAAATTAAAAACAAAAAAAAATTTAGATAGAATATAAAAAACTTAATTATAAAAAATTAAAACTAAACAAGAAAATATAATAAATATTAATCGCTGCTAACTTTTATATGATGTATACACAAAATTTAAAAAATAAAATAAAATATAATATTAAATCAAAGAAAAGAATATCTTCAATAATATCCACGAAAAATTAAAATATTTAATATGTTTTTTTAAAAGAAAACTGCTAAAAATAAAATATTTGATTAGGCTTTCGCAATGTATTTTTTATAAATTAAAAATTTTAATTATTTCTTTTTTAAAACATAATAAAAAGAGTCTAAATATAGTTTCTAAAAAGAATTTAGTTAGCTATTTATTTAGAAAACTACATTGAGATCTAGTAATTAGTTTGTAAAATGAGGAAAAATATCCTAATTGAATTTTTAAAGCTTCTTTAGAATAAAAACATCCATATTGGCTCGTTTGAAAGTTTGTGTTATTCAGGTCTGACCCATGAATGAAAAAATATAATTAGAAGAAAAATCTTCCTTAAGAACCATTTTTTAGTAAATAATTGTGATTTTTCATACAAAAATTTGTTCATATAAACTCCCCTATGACGTAGCTGCGCAGAAAAAACCAATATGAATTATGGAAAGGCGTAATCTGTATATTCTTTCATTCATTCGAGTCGCATCAGAAAAATAAATAGAAAACCCTTGAGAGCCGCAAGAAAACAACCTATTATATAGTGTGTGTGTTTTTTTAAAAGCGTAATAGAACTTCCGATAGCGATAACTGTCAATCAGATCTATCATTCTCACACCTCTTTTTAATATTTATGTTCAGCATAGGTCTGGCAAATTATCATAAATAGACTCAAGCTTGAGAAACGATCAAGAATTAGCTAAATTCACTTTCAAAATCAATCCCGTTATTTCATCGCAAAATTCTGTTCAGCGACGTGGCTCATTTTTTGTTGAATGGATTTGATAATAACTAAAATTGGCGTTTCTGGAGTGCGGTTAATCCAGAAGAGACACTAGAGGCCTCATTAAATCTAGAAAAATGAAGTTTACACGCTAGTGGCATCATTAGTCCTCATTTCTCTAAAAATGAGGCAGTATTTCGCGGTATGGTCGGTCAATCAGATCGTTACCGGACCATGATCAATGAATATTTGTTTGAAAATATGGATGATATTGATCCTGCCAAGATGTGGTTTCAACAGGATGGCTCTACGTCCCATAAAGCAACACAAACCATCGATCTATTGAAATCACGCGTTAATGCGATTTCTAGAAATAGCGCTCTAAATTGGCTTTTAAGATGATGTGATCTGACATCTCTCAACTATTTTCTTTAGTTTTAGAATTGTAAAACTAATAAGGCCCATTGTTATGATCTCACATTTATTCGCCGAATAAAATTCTCTGACACTTGAGACAAATTCTACTTCCGTATAAAAAGTATAATACTATATGAAGAAATCGAAAAGCGTTTAAACTACACAGTCAGTATGTAAACAAGGGCCTAAGGCTATTTGTCTGAATCATTTGAAATTCCCTTTTAAAATAATTGCATATCTGTTTGTCTGTCTGTTACATAAATTCGACCAGAAGTTAAATATGATGTTGTTCTTATTAGCATTTTACAGGCTCAAAGTTTGCAACTCGTGATGACTTTTTAGTTGCTATCCAGTTTCTTAGATTTTTGTATTATGTTGTAATGAATAACGAATTTTTTGGTGATTTTATAGAAAATATTTAATAAATACATTGCGAATGTCCAGTAAAACTCTTATTCAATGTCATAGGTACCTTATTTTTACCTTTTAAAAGCCCAATAAGAAAAATGTATGTCTGATTGTAAATTTGATTATAAAAATAACCAAAACAAAAAAAAATCAAACCTGCTTGTACTAAAAAATACAATTTTTTATATTTAATTAAAAACTATATAAAAATATTTAAAAAAGAAAAGAAAACACTCATACACACAAACAAATATTATATTTTCCTGAATGTAAGCTTTTTACAAGAAAAAAAGAAAACTTAATAAAATCCATTGCTAAAAATAAAACTTAAGTGTAAAAACAAAATAAAATTAAAAAATAAAATTAAAAAAAAAATATTTGTACATTTTGTATTAAAAAAAAAGGGAATTAACAAATCGATTGGATTTTCTAATTATAAGAAAACCGAAAAAAAAAGAAAAACCGTCGATCCAAATATAAATAAGATAAAAAAGAAAATTTAAAATATAAAAATTAATTTAATATTACTAATAACAAGAAAAAAAATCATTTAAAAATTATAATTTTTTTTGTTTTTTAGGAATCTGTGAAATCGGACTAAAATTTTTAAGTTAAGTAAAAAAATAATATAAAATTAAAAACAAAATTATATATATTTCAAATAAATAAAAGTAAAAACCAAGAAACAGAAAATATAGAAAAAAAAAATTAATAAATAACTTTTGTATGGAATCTTGTAGCCGTCTTTTACCCAATAAATTGTATCGGATTATAAAAAAAAAGAAAACAAACAAAATAATTATATAGAAAAACATTGATAATAAAAGAAAATATATAATTAAAGAATATTTTTCATTTAAATTAAGCACACGAGATGTCAGCACGGAAGTTATTTCACACTTGTTGGTTTCTAATGTGAAAAAAACGTATAAACTTTATCATATATACTAGCTGGTACCACCGGATTTGCTGTCGTTGTTCCTAGAGTAAGTAAATATGTAAGTAAATTCAATTTCAATTTAACCGAAATATTGACATCTTTCTATTTTGACCCCCTTGAACCATATCATCTCCCAGAGGGCTCATTAAATCAGCTCAGCTGGTATTGAAGATATTTACCGGGGAAACGTATTGACAAATGGAAATTTTTATGAAAGATGTTCTTGATTAACGCTTTACGGTGATCTTATTTACCGTACTTATTAAAACCAAGACGTAGCATACTATATAGTCTTCTATATTGCCACGTTTTTATGAACTCGCTTTCTTGTTTGTTTGTCCAGTACAAATCTTGCAATAGATTTTTAACTAACTTCCCGATTAGCTAGACATTTGAGAATAGCTTAGAACACGATGACAATGCATTCTTTTAATATTTTTAGCCATCTTTTAGCAAAATTGAATTCATTTTCAGTAAAGTTTGTTTTGTATGAAAAGTTAGTTCGGAAAAAATCCGCAAGGTCGCGGTTTATATGATTCAGCAGAAAATTAAAAATCGTGGTATATAAAAAGTTCTTTTTATCTTAATTATTTTCAAAAACAGTACCTAATTAATTTCCTCTCGAAAATTTGAAGTTCAGATGCGACGTTAGGAGTTATAAAAACCCAAATCCTGATTGCATAGGAAATGGCTGGCCTAATAAGAGTTTTATATTTTAGAAGATTGGTCTTTGATTCCATTTCTGGTGAGTATAGATGTGGTTTGCGAATAGCTTTAGCTTTTCTTGCTTTATTCACAGCGAATTTGGCGGTTGAAATTGTTCCTTAATAGCTTACGCCATTTTAGTGAACATTTATGACAAAACTTATACGACATATGACAAAACAGACTGAAGGGACTCACCTTTAAACTGAATGAATAGACAACTTACTGGGACAGATTTCCACTTGAGCTTGATTATGAGAATTCAGATATGACTGAATGGTATAGGGCTACAAAATGGCAAGTAAAAGGTGGAATACCTTTTACTAAAATGGAAAAATGGTATGTATTAGCAAAAATAAATCTATATAAATAAAAATTAAATGCTGTTCGTTGGTAAGCGCACCACTTGAGAACGGCTGAACCGATTTCGCTCATTTTTTGTTAAAATGTTCGTAGTAGTCCGAATAAGGTTCTTACGGAAACAGAAATTGGAAAATTTGCCTGGATAATTCGAGAAAAACTGAAAGTGCTTTTCTTTAATGGGATTTTTGTAGCAGAAATACGTTTTTCTCTCACTTTTACTTTGCTTACATATTTTTAATAGCTTTTTACAAATCCAAAAAACGATCACAAACAAATTTATTGAAATTTGAACAGGACAAGGTCTGTCGGGTCAGGTAGTACATAACAAATTAGTATTAAAAAAGACGATCAGAATTTCTTTACTAGCTTTTATAGTATATTTATTTCTACACTTTATACATGCCAACAAACTACAGTTTTTATAATTTTTTTATTTGGTATTTTTAACTATATACTTAAATTTAACAACATTCAAAAAAAAAACAATAAAATATAAAATTTTACTATTAAAATTTTAGTTTTTTAAAAAACAAGAAAATTAATTAATATAATTTTTTAACAAAATAAATTAAAACGAAATATTGTTTAGGCTTAAATACAGCAAAATTATAAAAAAAAAAAAACTTAAAAATAATACTATTAAGAGAATTTTTGTTTTTTCGTTTTTCATTTTTAATTTCATGATTGAAATAATCTTCCACCAATAATATGCTCGTAAGCAGCTTTAATTGTCGTATAACAATATCCAATAAATCCGGACATTTCTCGTTCAAAACTGGAACCAAGTAGATCTTCAAGAAGTGCTAATTCAGCACCTAAATGTGGTACATCAGCTCGTAATACTAAGAATATTGTTAAAGGCATTATTTTATCTGCTCCGATTATCACAGTTTCTCCTAGAAAATTTTTAATTTTTATAATAATTAAAATCAATCTTTTTGCAAAAAAAAATCAACTAAAATATACCAAAACAATTTTTGTGAGCACATTCAATTAATTCTATTGATTTTTCAATAATTTTGAGCATTCCGTGTGGACAGTATTTTTCTGTAATTTCTTTAAAATTACTTACGGCATCCTTAAATGATTCATTGGTAACAATTGAAATTGATGATCTTTGGTAATTTACAAAATAAAAATAAAAAAATAAGTTTCATTTTAAGAAAAAGTAATTCAAATTCTTATACTTTTCAATTTTCAAATTTTCAATTAATTCTTCATCTGATTTTTTATTGCATATTAAAATTTTCTGGCGATACATTTCATCTTTTTGGCTCATTTTATTTGCATATAAAACAAATAATGTTGAATAAATACCTTCGGAAAGTACGATTGGATACAAAAGATTGATATGTGATACAATTTCATTCGAACTGGAATTATAATAGTAAACAAAATTAATCTTTTTCAAAGTTTTTGTTAGATAAATCGCTTTAAACAATCAATTTTATTTATTAAATTTAATTTAGCTTCCAAATCTAGAATTTCTAGAGATTTGACACTACAAGCTAAGTTAAGAAATTAATCAGGATACTAGGATACTAGCCCTTGTCATCGCTTTACTAACTAATTATAAAAATATTTAAATAACTTACTCGTCAACATAACAAAAATTTGATGAAATCGCTGGAAATATTTTTTGAATAATTTCAAAAATTCTTAATGAAATTGATTCCCATTCCTCCATTGCTTGACTAGATAATATCGGTGTTGGTTTGACTTTCCAACAACCATAGGACGTATAAAAACAATTGGATATTTTTTGATTAAGTATACTAAGCGGATGATTTGGATCCTTGAATGCCTATCATTAAGAAACAATTATTTTTGGAATAAAAAAGGAACTTCTTTTTAAGTCTAACCTGTGTTAAATAATCTTTAATTGATGCAACATCATTTTGTTTTAATGATTCAATACCAAAATTTGGTATAAATTCTAAATTTGGAACGTTTGTATCGTTACTACTGGATGAACCTTCACGCGAACATCGTCCGCTTTCATTTTGTTTTTCATGATTTAAACGAAAATTAATAAATTTATTAAAAATATTATTATTAATTGAATTATTCGAGGAGAGATGATCTCTACGTCGTCCTTTATCAAATAATGTTTCATTACTGTACGATTTACGTTTTACATTTAATTCTAATGTACTTCGTTTCGAATATAAGCTTGATGTTGATCGTAAACTGATTTTATCTAAACTCGATGAGTTCTTCATTTGTTGTAAATCAAAATGATTTGCTTGTAATAATAGATTTTTCGAAAAATGTCCAGCTTGAGCATTTATAAAATCTTGTTCTTTGAATTTTTCACGTTCTTTTGTATTTGTCATATAAATTGCTATTCGATTCCATACTAATTTTGTATCAGACATTGCTATATTACCAAAAATTGTTTCTTCCCAATTATCAAACAGTGGACGATATTTACGATTATTATCAACTAATAATGCCCCAATTCCTCTGTAAGTAAACGTAATTAGAATTATATTTATGATAATTTAAGGCAATTTTACAATGGATATTTGCTGAATTTTTGATTTAAAGAAACTGCACCATTTATGATTTTAACATCATTCCAAGAACCAGTTAAATTTCCGCTTATAATGTTTCCCGTCATATAAACATCATTGCTATCTTTTGATTCGATATTATCTTCGCTCTAAATAGTTTCAATAAAGTAATAATAAAAATTCTAAAATGTTTTTCCATGTAGTTTGATAAAAATGTATCGGAATTAAGTAGTATTTCAATCGAAATACATTTTAATCAAACGACATATCTTTTTGTATTTTAATATTACATTTTTAATTTCCGATTGTGGTAAATAATAAGTCCCTTCTCCTTTTGGTCCATCAATTGATAATACTCCGTCATAATAATTGCCATTTGCAAAAACAGCAAAACCATCTCCCATAAGAATATCATTTATAAAAAGACCTTCAAAATAATCTCCGTTCATTGTGATGCAAGTTCCTGCTCCCGTTCGTTTATTATCTGCAAACATTCCCATATATTTATCACCAGTTAAATTATCATCCAATATTCCATAGCCATTTTTAACACCAGCAACAAATCCGCCAACATAAATTGAATTGTTATCTCTTAAAGTTCCATGACCATGAAATAAACCATCACGAAAATATCCTTCATAAATTGTATTATCTTTCATTTCATATATTCCATAACCATTAAATTTGCCTGCTCGAAATGTTCCATCATACATTCCGATTGATGGGATAAGCATTTTTCCATAGCCTAAAATTCCCATTGAATATATTAATTGATACAAAAATTGAAGTGTTTTTTCTCAAAACTAAAAAAAATATATTTTATAAAAGTTGGATTGAGAGATACAAAAGTTAGTAGGTACAAAATTATAAAGATTTTATAAGGAAAACATAACTGAACCGTTTAGTTTGAAAGTGTCCTAGCCTAAGTCCCCTTTTCGATTATTTTCTTTAGGGTCACATGAAGTCTAAAGTCTACACGGATAAGCCAGGCTTGCAAGCAAATATTACTCGCGCTATTGGCCTCCAGTCATAATGCTCGAACAAGTGATTAAAATTGGACCTATACAATGGACCACCTAAAGTAGATCTAGATTACTATCAAAATAAACGGCTCAATTCTCTATTATATAATATAATAATTAATATTCTTATCTTACCTTCAATTTCACCATATTTTATATCACCGTAATAAACTTTCCCATCAGGATATTCTAAATGGCAAATACCATGCATTTGTCCTAACAGCCAACGTCCATAACATCGAACTCCAGGATATTTTGAATGATCTGAACTATAAGTATACGAAACAGTTCGTACTTTTGGAGATTTCTCATAATCCTTTCGTTTTCCTAATGCATTTATAATACTTATTTCGATTTGATCAAACCACAATAATTTATCTTCATGATTTTTAGTTTGTAACATGAATATCTTTTCTGGTGTAATAATTTTTAAAGTTATTTCATTTTCAATTTGTAACCAAAACGTTTGTAATGGATAAATTATTAATAAACTACCCCAATGACAAAAATAATCAGAAAACAATATAAATGAATTTGTTGTAAATTTACTGGAATTAAATAATTTCAATGGAACTTTATCAGAATCTAATATAATACGTCGTTGGGTTTGTTTAAAAGGTTTAATTTGTAAATATTTATCATGTTTTAGCCAAAAATCTTTTGTATGATCGGATAATTCAATTTCAATACGATTTTTTATTAAAAATTCTTGCCATTCAATTAGTTTATCATTTAAGAAATTATTTTCCGGTGTAGTTTTTAGTAATTTCTCAATGAATTTTATTATATTTGATATTTGTTGAAATGGTAATTCAAAGATTTTATATAATTCCAGGTTTGTACCAATATCAATAGTGTTCACAATTTTTACAATATCCGAAAAACCATTTATTGAATTTATATCACAGACAATTTTCGTATATAAATTAAATATATGAATAAATTCTTTTGAATATTTTATAAATATAATATCATCATAATTAATATCAGAAATATAATATTGATTAATTGTTTTTAAGCAATTTATCATAATACATAATATTTTTAAATAAATTCTACACAATTGATGAATTTCATTAATAAAACTCAATGGTTTTAGCGTTGTCTTACGTAGGAATATTATAAATTTTATATAATGACGATTTTTAATTAGCTCACGACATGTATTCTGTAGTGATATTAAATTCTGTTGATAATCAGTTTTAATTAAACAATGATTTTGTAAAATGAAATTATTTGATGATAAAATTATTGGAAAATTCTTTTCTAATGTTGAAAACATTTTAAAATCATTTTTATATTCGATTTTACCAAAACGTAATAAATCTAAATCTGAACTTAATAGAATTGTTTGATTCGAATCACAACAACCGATTAATATTGATGAATCTAAAGTTTTATTATTTTCATTTAAAGAAATCTCTTTTGGTGAACTAAAATCCATATGTTGATATTGATTTAAACCCCATTGATAGACACGACCATCAATTGTTTTCGCTAAACTATGATCATGTCCGCTTGATATTGAACAAATACCAATTTTTGTTAAATTATGTATTTCATTGATACCGGAACGTTTTATATGATCACCAGTTCCTAAAACACCATTATTTCGTATACCAAATGATAAAACTAATGTTGATAATAAATTTGAGCCATCATAAATGATTTGCTTCAAATTGTTCTCCATCAAATCGTAACTGTTTTGTGTTGTTTTACTAATTAATGAATCTTTTGAATTCGATTTCTCATCATCACTATTATCACCAATATAATAATCATTTGTTTCACAACGTTTTAAACGTAAATTTAATTCTTCCATTGATGAATTACTACTATTACTACTATTATCATCATTATCAGTTTCATAAATTGTATCGGATGCTAGTACAATGAAAAAATCATCACCAGCACTTATATCAAGTATTTTCTTATCATTAAAACTTTCCAATTTTATTGGCTCTTTTGAATTAAGAATATTACCACAATTACCAGAACCATAAAGTTCTTTTTCGTTCGTTATATAAATACAACCAATTTGATTACATTTTATACGTTTTATAAGAATTTTATTATTTTCATCATTTGTATCGCTTCGAAAATGAATTTCAATCCAATTATTATAAAATTCATCTTGTTGAATATTTGTTTTTTGTACTTTTCCATTATCACAAACAATATATAAATAATTTTCAATGATATCAATATCGATTATGTTATTTTTAATTGATTTTATTTCAATTGTATTGATACAATCTACATGAAATGTCCCCGAATAAAGTTCATGATCTTTACTGAGAAGAAATATCTTATTTTTTGTTGTACATAATCGTAATATTGGACCAATACTTTTATTTGATGTAATCTTTATAACATTATTTTCATGATAAAGTGTAAATGGATGCATTATCTGAAAAAAGATAAAAAAAAATAAATAAATAGGTATAATATTTGTATTTGGTAAACAAAATGTTTTCTTAATAAATAAAGTATATCGTGAATATCAAATTATAAAATATTGGACATAGTCAAGCCTGAAGGTTATCACAGACAAATGGTCTACGAAATTATGAGTTTCGATGTTTCTAAAAGTTCATTAACATTATCATAGTTTTAGCCTTGTTTAAATGTTTGCCAAATTTTTAATTGCCCGAAACTTGTAGCGAACCGGAACAATTTCAGGGTGGTGGAATTTGGAAATTTAATAATATATTTTCGAATATCAAATAATGAAAATGTATCTAAACCTTGAATAATTTATTAATGGTTTGAGTTTCTATGTCAAATTTACGTAAAACTCTTTTCTTTTATCAAACATAATATAAACAAAAATTATGCAACGTCTTAATTCTGTTTGTTTAAAAGCTTTATCTAGAAAAATGTTCAGCTCTGGAATTCGATACAATAAGAAAGAATGAATAAATATGTTTCATGAATTTAAATTATTATCGCTAAATTTAAAAAAAAACAAAAAAACAAATGTAAACAAAACTATGAGATAAGTTAAAAGCAAAACTTTACCGATAAATAAAATTCAATAACTTACATTTTTTTTATAACATATTTTTCATAATTGTTTAAAAAAATAATAACAAAAATTGAAATTAAAATTTTATTGGTTTTCTTTCTTTGGAAAATGAAATAACTTCGATTTTTGAAGGCCAAGTCTGTTACAGAACAGTAAAAAATGTCGAACAAAACACTTGGATTTTATTAAATCAATTTAATATACTATATTTTCACTGGACACCTAAATATTATATATGTTCATATTAGAAAAAATAAATTATATTAAATTTTAGAGGGGCGAAAAAAAAGAAAAAGAAATGAGTCACTTACTTCATCGGAAAAACAATCAATAACACCCATTTTAATTGTTCTTAAAACACAAAAAAAAAAACACTTTTCTTTTGTATATTTTTTTTTAATTCTCAATCAATTACATTATATTTTTAAGATATAATATTTTAATAAAACTTGGATGAAATTTAAAACACCTTAACCCTTCCACAAAACAAGAGAAACTCACAAAAACTTCTTATTGGATTTTTCTTCGCAGTAGTGAAACGTCAAAATCTAATTTGACATGTTTTTGTTATTGGATTTCAAATATATATATTTTTTTCTTTCTAATATTGGTACTACTGTGACATGGCCGAAATATAACAGTGGATTACAAAATTTTGGAATATTTTTGTTATAAATAAATGGCGCGTAAATTTAAAAATTATTTATTATTTGAATTCGAAGTTAATAAAGTTAAATTCATCTCCGCAAATTGATTATTATTTTCAAAAAAATACAATAATAAAATATAGTAGGAAATCTTAGCTTCTATGTATAGTACAAAGGAAATATATGCAATCCACATGCATTTGTCCTCACCACATAATAGGAATCCTGGGAACAACTATCATGTCCTAAGCGAACTGCTGTTGATAATAATAGGTCTGGTGAAGCCCCAATGTTCTAGAATTGCTTCTGTAACACACCATAGAATAATAAAACTATAAAATTTCATTTATTTCATTTTTTTCAATTAGTTGTTGGACCAAAAATTTCCAAATGTTGAACTTAATCTTTTCATTTTCGGATTTCACAAACATTTTTCGAAGAATTCTAATTTAGTAAAATATAGTAAAAGAAATACAGGTGAAAGAATATAAAAAGTTTTAATTAATATTTTGTAAAGTTTAATTTTAAGCAAATAAATTTTCAGATTGGAAATAAAGAGAACAAAAGTAAATGAAAACTATAAAATAGTAAATTCAGTCACTACAAGTTGTTTCAGAAATATTGAAAATTTTTTTTGGAACTATCATGTGAAGCTCTGCTAAGCTGAATCCTTACAAGAAAGGCTGTAGGAATATACATTCTCTTTTCATTACTAAAAACATAACTGATTAATTTGCATTTAGATACAGTTTTTAATTATATGTTAACTTCAAGTTCCTATTCGACTCGAAATCAAACAAAGAATTATACGAAGCACACTGTACGAATTTGAACAAACTTATATTACCGAAAAGTTTTCGATAGTTTATTTAAAAGTTTTCTGCAAGAATATAGTATTTAACACCTATGCAACTGTACATTTTGCCAAAATGATTTCTTGATGCTACAAATTTTATTATACTACGTAGTTTTTTCTTATAGATATATAATACTCCAACTGGAAGGATCATATACGAGTACGACTAGTAATGTTCATTCACTTCATTCGTCGTAATTTACATAAGAAATAATCTTGGAATTTATTTCTTCTGAGTATTCTTCTTTGATATAAAATATTTCTGAATAAAATTACAACCAAACGTAATAAAATTTTACCGCATAGAAGTTTTACTCTACTATATAAATGGACTTTCGAAAAGAAAATGTATTAAGAATATAACATACTGGACTATGAAAATAAAGCTTCATGGTTAGATAACATTATGTTTAGTAAGTTTCCGTATTTTGCAAAGGACCTAAGTCAACAATGTATACTTTTTCATGTTTATTGCTTGAAATAAGTATAAATATAAGAAATTTCCTCTAATTTTTCATCAAATTGTGATTATTATTAACAAAAATTAAACGAAATCGATATTTAAACTTCCAAATTTCTAAAATACTTGTATCCTTACCCTATTTTCTTGTCAAATCTCTCTTTTTTCTTATATTTTCTTGTCAACAGTTCCAATTGACTGACTTCTATAATATTTCTAATAAAATCCATCAAAACTTTGCGATTTTATATTATTATTATTAAACATAAAACAACAAAAAAACAACTAATAAATCATTAATCTTTTATGGCTCAATGAATATTCCAGAACATACAAGAGTATCCTAATTATCGGAAATTAATGATTGCAAAATTGAAGTTTCCCTCATCATATTCAATTTCTGGAAACTTGATTTTCATTTGTAAAATCTATTTTATCTGTCGTGTTAATTCAATTTTGACTAACAAGTTAAATCATTCTTATCAATTCCATCACTTCATTCTTCCAGACCAGATTATACATCGTTCCATATACATAGTTGCTCTTCCTTCGTCATTATCAATTTATATGGGTATATACTATGACTATTCAATATTATTCTGTATTTTATATATGAATTTTGATAACAGTTTAATAATAATTAACAATACAAAAGGATTTTCGAGATGTTTTGTGTTAATTTGATCAAAATCATGAATTATTAATTTTATTCTTTCGGAATTTATTCGGTGGTGAAAAAAGTTACGAAATAAAATGATAATCATTTGAGATTTTTATTTTATCATATCCAAGATACAATGTCTAAGGATATCTTATGGTTTTTCATTATTTTTCTAGGAAAGAAAATGTTATTAAAATTAAGTATATACAATGTCAGAGACATTGAATAGATTTATCTAACATATCCTCTTACTAAATTTTTTGAGAATAATGATGATAGCATACTTGATAAAGAATTGGTTTTATACTATATTTAATTCCACTGGAAACAATTGATTATTTCCCTTTAATCTATATTAAAAAGGAAATTGAATTATTTGAAAGTCAATTGTTTTGCTACTGAAGCCGTATATCTCTGATCTCAGTGAAAATAAGCATAAGTAGATTTTAAAAGCTTTAGTTGAATTGATTTAATAAGATTCAAGTCGGTCCAGGTATACATGGACTGAAGTAGACTTCAAGTGGATCATATAAACGCCATAAAATTAACTTAAAATCGCCCTATAGCCATTACTTTATAACTCTTGACCTATTTTACTGAAATACAATACCAAATTGAGTTAAGTAAAACCCACATCAATTTATATAGTATATATAACCCATTTTTTAATTATCTTGTGCACGGACGATCAGGCAAACGGACGGATGGACGGACATGGATAAATCGATATAACATTTAATTTTAACAACTGCTTGTTTTATCTAAGGCCATAGATATTATGTCGATATCGGCTTGATATCTTCAATATACAAAAGATTGTTCTCTTATTCATACCATGGAAAAAACTATCGCATTCATTTGTTTTCTTCTTCTTCGTATGGTCTCAAAAAACAAAAGATTCTATCAAAATTATGATGCTGTAAAGATTTGTTAAGATTTCAGTTTGAAGATGAAGTTACATACATATGGTACATCGCCTTTTTCTGCTATATTGTAGTTGAGTGGAAAATCATTGACGATCATTCTTTGGAAGTTTCTTCAAATTGATTAAGTCTTTAAGTAAATTAAATTTCAAGTAAAACAAAAAAATTTTTTTGAAAACTAAAGTTTTTCAAGTCATAAATAATTTATTTGGTTTTATTCAATTTTGAAATGCTATTTTATATGCATTATAAGAAACATAACACATGAAAGCTTTCCATGACAAACAGATGAAGATCAAGATCCTTATTATCACAGAAACAGTCCTTTGAACCAAATTTAATTAAGATGGATCAAATGCTACAAAAACAAAGCTACTATAGAAAAGAAAGACACTACATCTTAGTTTCTTTTAAAGTCTAATAACGTCAACAAAAGTTATATATTTAAAGTACTTATATATAAGAAAGTGAAACGAAATTTCTTCTAAACAGTATTAAAAGAAAGAATTTGTACGTTTTCTAATCTCTGATACAGAAAAAATTGTCTTCAAACAATTTTGTTATAATTCTTTTTATACAATTTTAAACAAGAACATTCATATTCCGGATACATGATGCCATTTTATATAATTTGAGACAACGTGCTAATAAGGCTAATTTTTCAATTTCCCACGTTTTTGTGTTAAGAATTTGAAAATTTCTTCTTCTACACAAAAAAAAACGAAAGGTGTAATTTCATTTTAATTCTTAAATAATGCAAAAATTTCCTAGAATTTTTCAATTTTATTATCCTTTAATTTAATAGCGAAATGTTAAAGAAGAAAAAAAAAATTCCATCAAAATGAAATGAAATGGAAAGGAAGTTTTTCTTTGTGAGGTTCGTAAATTACACAAAATAGACACAAATGTGACCTGACTTTATTATTAAATTCTTATATATATAAAGTTCTATATAAATACTATCATAGACTCTCGTAGAGACTACAATTTCTTGTTTCATGGAGAAGAAAAATGTTCTATGAAATGTCCAGCATAAAAAACCTAAAAAAAATTGAAATAAAATAAAGTATATAAGGACCAAATTCTCAAGAATTGAAGGTATTCAGGTAGAAACGTTGAATGGCTATTGAAGATTAGACGAAAATATTCCCTTATGGTGCACAAAAATATAAGAAATCGAAATTTAAAATGAGAGAAAAATAAAAAATAAAATTGAAATATATGTGAAATGCTGTAGAAAAAGGAGACGTAAATTAATGGCAATAAACTAAACTATGATCCTTATATGCGCCTTCCCATATGAACTCTATCGAAATATATTCAATTCTTACTTCAAATTCCAACATAGTATAATAGGATAAATTTATCCAAGTCACATAGACGTCCGTGAAAATATTTTTTTTTTTTGTGATGTGTATTCTTGGGAATATAGGATTTCTTCAAAACAGGGATAACTCCTCTTCATTGGAACATTGTAACTCATGAAAACGCTTGACCTAACATTTAGAAGTTTGGTTATTCTATAGTTTTGCTTGAATTTAAAACTGTTGATCAATTTCCAGAAATTATAATCTTTGAAAATTATTTTTTATTGAACATTAAATAAAAAAGTATGAATTTAAATGAAAATTTTGTCCTGATTATGGACGTCTCTGGCGATTCTTATAAAATATATTCTCAGAAAAACTCCTACCTTTCGAAACAACACGTCTACAAGGATGTGGATTTGTCTAGAGAGAAAAAAAAACTATACAGAAAAGAAGAATGAACGATACCTGGCAATTCTCAGTTTTCAACTTCAGCTGTTGCCACTATAATGTTTGTTCTTCTATTTTATTTTCAAAACTATTTTCATTTTCCAAAATAAAAGAGGCAAATACCATCGTACGAAACATATCCGAACATTTTCCTTATTCTTTCGAAGTAGGATGAAAGTATTTTCATTCATTCAAAAATTCTGATAGTGTATCCTTACTTCCTATCATGTCCTGACGATAGCTTGAGAATATATTGTCTCATTTTTTTGTTGTTTTAATAATAATCATGATTATATGTTAGTGATGATAGAGTATCAAACATTTTTCCTCATATTTTTTGTGTGATATCATATTTTTCCGTAATATGTGCTTCCTTTTATGCTCAAGAAGTACTTCATTTGGTTCAGGACTTTTTCAAGCAAGAATAATATTCGATTTAAAAAAAAAAAAAATTCAAAATGATATTTGAATGCTAATTTTTGATGAAAAGTTTTACGTTTGTTTGAAATTATTGGTGGATCCTGCTTATAGAGACTATAGAAAACGATAATTTCATATTTTCACATTAACTAAAATTATTTTTATAAGTTCCTGAAAATTAGTAATGAAGAAAATATCCCGGGTATAATCACATCACTTCGAAACATTCTAAAATTAGGTACATTATCCTGAATACGAATTGAAGAAGGATATTATATGTTCATTCAGAATTTGCATTATTTACTTATAAATATATGAACTATAAGGTCGTATTCGAAAGTTATCCTTAAATATGAACAAAAAGTCATCCATTCTAATTGGACAGTCGTGTGTTCACTAGCAGGTGGTTCAATAATATAAGATTTCTTACAACATTTTCTTTCAAATAAGAAATCTTTATTAGGCAAACGGATCAACCGATTTGTCAGATGATCTGAATGTACTGTGTGCCAAATAGCTGGTTCGATTGCACATCTAAGTTACATTTATCTAAAACCAAAGTTTGAGACCTGCTTATTACCTTCCTGATATTTTGTTGCATTTAATAGAGCTATAAATTCCTAATAACTTTCGATGAGTCGTCTTTCGTGAGAGATGTATGTACTTTCTTGTTAAAATTAGGTTTGTTATACAATTCGAAAACAATATAAAACATTTTTCTGCTCTAAAAACTTTCCAAAGAAATACTTTGAAAAAGTAAATAATTCTCTTTTAACATATTTTCAAAAATATTTTTCATTTGAATTTTTATTGATTTAAAATTCCTTTTGGGACAAACATTTTAGTTCTCTCCATATATCCTTGTTTTTTTTTGCTTCCTTTTTTTTTCTGTGTTATGTTAAAATTCTATACATTTGAACTTTGATCTTCTGCAACCTCACCTTTGTGGTAAAAACTATACTAAAGTCCACATAAGTCCATATATGTAAAGAATTTCAAATTGGTTTTAGAACAAGACTAGAGAAAAAAAACATGATTTTTCAATATATATTACCATTTTCCAAAGTGACCTTTTCTTTAGTAAGTATATTTCATATATAATATCATTTCTTGAAATTGTAAGGTTCTAACAGCTTCAATTTCATTTATAGATTTTATGAAAAATTTCCCATATATTCCTAAATATGTAATACATATAGAATTTTGAAAAAGGATATAGAATTAGTTTTGATTAAACCTGAATTTACATTTTCACTTTATTCAACAAATATGTTTATTAAGATCAAAAGATTAAAAGGTGTGAATACATGTACAATTTTATATTCTAATTGGTTCTCGAATAATGTTAATCACAGTTCACTATATACCATATATGATTGACCACTACAACAAAATACTTTCGAACAGGACGTGTGAAATATATAATTGCATATATTTGCATTTGGGAAATATATCCCGTATAAAACAGGGTAAAAGGAATGATAGGAAAACATTTTATCTTTTGAAATTGACTTTTAACATTTATGTATATGAGGAGATTATTAGAACATCTAGTTTCCTATTGAAAACATCCTAGTTAGTCGTTTCTGAAAATCATCATGTACAACCATTTATCCTTAAGTGCGGAAGTAGAATATTTTTTTGCAAATGGATGATAGAATTTTAAATTGTATCAAAGAAGGATGAATTTATGGATAATATTTTTTTTTTTTTTGCCTTTCTAGAGATAATTGAATTATACTTGGTAATAGCACGTAGTCCATTGAAGAAATGAATAAAAGTATGATCTAAATTTGTAATTTCATTTAAAAGAATTATAGTTTTATATCAATTTTGTGTTTTTAACAAGTTTTATTTATGTTATACTTTAATAACTTGTTGGTTATATTTTTATATTAATTATAAGGGATATTCTGATGTTTGTTCCAACAATGGTCACATATTAAAATCATTCGTTCCTCTTTTTGATTTTAGTTAGTTGAAATCCATGGATTTGTTTAAAATCAGTTTCCACCAAACAGATTACGGGAAGAACGAGTGTCCTGAATTTTGTGCCCGGTAAATGTCAATGCACTAGTTTTTAACTTTTCCCTCAGTAAATATGAACTGAGAAAGCTCCTCTTTAATTCCTAATTATCCTATCAATGATATTTCGTATTAATTTCACCCTTCAAATCCAAGTTAAGCCGTATTATTATTATTTAGCAATAGAAAATTGTATTCTGCTAACATCTTTTGATTCTATAGATACTACGAGATCTTTAGAACAAGCATTAATGTCTATATTTAGAAAGAAAAATCCTTATAAATTAATTTTTAAAATGAATACCTGCCCTTTACTTTAAGTGAACGCGTGCGGTATGTATTTAGGACATTAATAAACCTATCAACAAATATTGAATGGACATAATATATTTTGTTTATGATAAAATAAATAATATCTTTTCGTATTTTTCCTTTTGTATTTGGTTATCTTCTGTGATTTTCTTCCCTTTTCCCTTATTAAATTATATACTCTCAGGATTTACATCAACTATTCTATTCTTATATGAAAATATTCTTTCTATGAATGAAAAAGGAAAATGAAAATACACAAACAGATATAGGATGAGAAGGAATTATGTGTATAGGATAAGAAAATCTGAAGACGATAGGACATTATTATATGTATGATAAACGGTCAAAGACACGATAAAAAAGCGGAATAACCTCAAGTGAACAGTTTAATTCTTATGAAAAGGAAAACAAAACAAGAAACAACCTTTAAACGCATCAATCTTCGTTATTATGGTTGTCGTACAAAGAAAAGGAAGAAATTTTTTTTCTCTGTTTTTGGAGGTTAAGAATTATGGGAGAAAATGTCCAAATCCACAAGAAAAGAATTCTTTATATACAAAAAAAAATTAAGAAAAGAATGAGAAGAACTTTTTCATACAATATCTAGGAACACTTTATCCATTTTTATTTAGTAGTGAATTCTCATCCTAAACAAAACTTCTCAATTTCACGAATTTTCATTCACTCACGCCATCCCCATTCCCATTGTTAGAATAATTTTCTTCTATTATATTCTTGGGTCTTCTTTATTTCTTTTGGATTTATGTCTCAGTAAGGAACAAATAATAATAATAATAATAATAATAATAATAATAATAATAATAATAAAAAACCCAACCCAACTCCCTTCCAACAAAGAAAAGGAAACAAAAAAATGTCTGATGAGATTCAACAAATCCTATTATTATATTTTATATAAAAACCGGGACCACAAAATACAAGTGGTCAATTAATCAATTTCAAGTTTTTGTGCACATATCAAATCAAAAGAAACTTGTTCCTTTTTTGGTAACATTCTTGGAATAGCTTGAGATAAAATATAGTGTAATAGTGTAGAATCTTTAAGATAAAAACTGATGAAGAAAATATATACCAAAAAAAATTTTTTTTTTAAGGAATAGCACTGTACTATGTAGTCTGATAATATTCTTAGAAGTAGCATGTCCATTATAGTTTTTGATGATACAATGGAGTAATAGAGACTATATGTACAACGAGGTCAATATCATCATCTTGTATGTACAAGTATATAGAAAAAAAAAACGCTACTATATTTAATCGTTTCACATGTTATCTTCTTCAGTTTAAATGAAGAATATTCCACTCTATATAAATGTAACTACATCACTTGATGTAGACATGATATAGATTTACAACCAAAGAACATGAATCCACCTCATCAAGAACACCTTACAGAAAATTCTTCTCAAGTGTACATCAACAAAACTTTCGATGGCAAGGATAAGAGTAGACAACAAAGAGGCAAGAGAAATCGGGAATAATATAAAAATCAGGATGGGTGAACGGATACCTAGATATAAACCAAATGGTGTAAATAATCAATCATGCCCTTTAAATGGAACATTAAATCAAAGTTTATTTTCATCCTTCAAGGAATCTTTGAATTCCTTCTTCCTTTCTCTTATATATTTGAGTTCTGATGGTTTTCTTTTCTGTTCATATATTCAAAGTCGAAACTTTTGACCATATCTGTTCGATGAGAATCACTATGTTTATATCGGTTACCTAAAATCTATCCAACTAGTAATATTTAGATGAATAAAATGTAGGTAAAAATCATGTTCGTTTATATCGTATTGAAGTTTGAAATGAATAAACTGCATTACTTTAAAAATTCAAATTTGCTCTAATTCGCAGGCAGTCTAGGCCCTAATAGCGTAAATTTATTATGTACATTTTATTCAAATCGATGTAGTAGTTTTTAAAGAATATAAAAGGACAGGGTTTTGTTTTCCTACAACTATTTTTTTCTCCAGTACCCTTTGACCAATTTGAAAGAAATTTAACACAATTTTGTCTATTTATGTAGTTAACGTATGTAAATAATTTAAAACAAATTGCCCTACAAACTTTCCTTATAAATCTAAAAAACGGACGGACGGACGGACGTGCAAAAATCGATATAACTTTTGATTGTCTCTACATAACCATACCTTTAAAATTTTTCTACGATGATTATTTCTATGCGTGACACACTTAATGACAAAACTAATATACCCTCAAGTAGTACCTACCTTAAGGCATATAAATACTAACCATCACATTTGATAGTTCATTATGATTTAGGTTAATTCAATTCCCTACATATTTTCCTAAATATTGTATTTAGGCAGGTTTTATTTAGGTGTCGTTTAAAGCGATATTTTAGGTAAATGCCATAATTTATATAGGTTTTAGGTAACTGATGTAAGCATAGTGAATGTGTCTTCGTGGTTTTTCTGTTTCCAACTCACATCGCTTATATACGAGAAAAAGTCTGCAATCATTCGTTTTTTTTCGTGTACCAAAAAGGAGGACGCTCAATTTTATGTATCACCAAAATGGGTGATTTCTTGATACTTGTTTTGTGAATCTTCTTTTTAACTTTTCCAGATATTATTGATGTGTGGCTGTTGGTTATTTGGTTTAATAGAGAATGTGGGCAGCATCAACAAGAAAGTACTTTTAAGGTCGTTTCAGAAATAAGCTACCATTTTTTTTTTCTTAGAGAGAACATTACAATGTATTTGAAGTACAAGAATTTGTTGATGCCGATGGAAATGGAATTTTCGTTGGAGAAAGAATGCTTCTCGAGGGTTTTCTATATATTCATCGTTATTTCTTTATAAAATTTTTATATTGTTGATGTACCTTTTGGAATATTTTTTTTTTTTTCTTGTGGGTGTAAAAAACTTTTGTAATTTTTGTTGGTTGTCGCTTTCTCTATACTGTTGTTGAGGAAAGTATAGCATTATATAGATGAATTATTTTTCAATTTTAGATAATTTTCTGGTCAAGTTATAATATCAAAGTCTATTTACCGGAGTTATGAAGGATTATTTAACAAAAGACGAATCAAGTGAACGAGAAGAAATATTAACTGGAAAAAGCCAAACTACAAAATGATCTAAAATAGTAAGAAAAGAAGACTACCCGGTTTGAGGAATGGAGCTACCATCTTGAACTTATTTAGGAGTTGGTGTATTGAGCTACCAAGGCTTGGAAATGTCCGTAATTGTGTGAATCCCTTCAATACAGGACATGAAGAAGGAGAATTTTAATTGTAGATAGACGATTTATTATGCTAAAGTTATGAAGCTCTTAATACATTTCCATACACAAATATAAATAAAGTCATACTATGTCACATTACCGTTTATTTTTGAAGGCGCAAAAATAGAGACATGACATTTTTCTTTCGAGTTACCAAAACTTCTTACAAACAAATTTTCAGAAAAATATTGAAAAAGATTTTCTTGTAAACTTTTTATTTTGTTGTTTTTTAATTTTATTATAAGTACATGGCTGTTGTAAAGTTTTCTACTTCGAGAAGAAAGAAATTGTCGTTCCATTTAAAGTGTATATATTTAGTTTGAATTTTTAAAGAAGAAATGATTTTTCCTTTCGGAAAAGTCTTGATTTTTGTATAAAATTAATGAAAACTGTACAGATTGGACTGATTTTCAGACTCAAGTTTATTAAATTTTGAAAAGAAATACAAGTGTCCTTTCACTAAATCTCTTCGAATTTAAAGTAATGAGCTTGACTTGACCTACTGATTTCTAGCAATTTTAGTAAATAGGTAATTAGTTAAGTATATACTTTTGTACGATTACCGAAAAATTACTGTATAAATATTTCCAACAGTCGCTAGTCTGATTCCAATTTAGTGATATTCAAATTTGTTAAATTTCTATAATAAAAGAACGTTACAAGATAATAAATAAATGATAAAAAAGTGTTAAGTAAAATATTTTTAACACTTAAAATTTTTTATGATAACATCTTTATATTATTTTGAGTAATGTTATCATATAATAAAAAGTTCTTTTCATTTAGAGATGAAATCCTTAATAAAAAAAGGAAAAACCTTATGCGTGTTTGCCTTCAAGAATAAAAACATATGAGAATCTGTTGTAATATTTAAAGGCGCCCGTTTTTCTTATAAAAATAAGTTAAAATTTCCTCTCTTTTGTCATTATTCATATTTAAACTGTAAATTTGTTATCATTACTCAACAAATAAACAAAATATGATTTTCACTTAATTTTATCTTTCATCAAATCTAATTTTGTAGTTTATTTAAAACATTTTCATGTGAAAATTACATAAAGCTTGGATGGGAAAAGTTATATGTACTGTACGCGACTTTTGATATTTATGTTTTTATTTAGCATAAAAATTAATTGTTTATTTTATCAACTAATCTCCGTTTTTAATTTAATGTGGTTACCTTTTTCTATTCCAATTGATTCTAGTAACAATTTGCGACCATTTATTCTTCCATGAATCAGAGTTTCCCATATATTTGATATTTTTTTATGGCTTTATATGACTTTTAGAGATTTTATTTAAAATCTTTCATTTATCCTAGTCTGCAGTCACTTTTACGGAATCTTTTAATAGTTAGTCAATTCTTAAATGCACCTCAGCGTCATTTCTATATCTACTTCTCAAATGATCAGTTCTCATTTGGGATTCAATTTGGATCTCAATAGGGTTTTTTTGTGCTTAAGAATGAATTCATTCCGATTATATGACTTAATTACAATATGGCTGCGATGTTAGAAAAACCGAATCTGATTAATAAAATTTAGGAATTTTTTAATTTGACTTTATTTATTAGACAAATAATTATTTATTGTTTATAAATAAAGTAAGTAAAGTTACATAAATCGAATTTTATAAGGCAATTTCAACAAAAGGAATCGGCTCCTGCCATATTTTAAAAAATCGACTTAAGGCCAATCTCCATACAGCCGACATCCTATTCTGACGGGAAAAATTAGAAAACTAGAAAGAGATGGACTTTTCCAATTTCGCTAGGATTGATCGAATATAAACATTAGAGTCTCCCCACGCAATTTACAAAAATTAGTAGTGTGCGACGGCATCGTGTGTGATTATTGTGAGAGTATGTAGATGAAGTGCCATATAAATCGAATAAACATGTTCATCTGTTTTTGAGGGGAATCATCTTCAGATCGAAAATCAGTTGGGGAAATAAGAAATGCAGAAGCCGACAGAATTTGTAGGATGATTGTTTTCTCCTTTTCTGTTTAACCAATCTTTGTATAGTGTTATCCCATACTTGCATCAGAAGTAGGATGTCAGCTATGTGGCTTGTTTTCCCTGAGACCAAAATATGAAAGTTGCATCCTCTGCTTACTTGCCAGGATCAGGAAGTTCCAAAAGAAATCCGATTCCCAAAAATTTCAAGTAACTAGCTTTAAAAAGAGTAATTAGTGGTCAAATATCATGAATACTTAAGAATATACAATAACCTCATATAGATCCAAACATCGTAATCTCTCTATAAAAGGTACTGCATGTATATGGTATGTAAAATTATAAAATAAAAATAAATATAAAATTTGATGACACCAGAATTTGTGTGCACAATCAACAAAAAATTAATTTGAATTCGTCGTTCGTCGACGTGCATTTTCTGTCATAGTTATTCCATCAACCTCTCACCTGTTTTGTTGTTAATATCACTGTTGATGATGACATTGTCGTTAGAGTAACTTTTTGGAAAGAGGATAAAATATTGAATCACACGCCAAACTCATTAGACAACTACGACCGCAACAATCAAGTAAAAAAAAAACACCAAAGAGGGAAGAAAACGACAGGATTCCATGTAAATAAAAAATAAACTACCATAACTGTGTAAAAAACATAAAACCAAAATGTGGAGGATTCCCGATGAGTTCATTTCATGATTCCAACCCTTTTTATTCCATATAATAATTGAAATAAATAAATTAGAACAAAAAACACCAACAACTTTATAAACGAAATAGGTAGTAAGCCTTCACACAACAATGTGGGATCACATTTAAAGTTAGTGTTATTTCTGGTTTTCATTCAATTTATAACCAGAGAATCCTTCTTCTTCATCATCGAGTTTTCCTAGCTGTGTGTGCATAATATCCTCTATCCAGTCAGCAATTAATGTCATAATTATTTTTCTCTGTTAATGCTACTATAGTACACTATCGTGTAGAACTTTGCCCCGAAATTTTCGACTAATTACTGTGAATATATTTTTCATGCAGAAACATATTATTAAAAAAAAAAGCAACTGAGAACAATAAAAATTAAAAGCGCGGCATGTCGCCATTTTTATAGTAGTTTCCACACGAAAAACAGAAAAAAAAAAATGCTATCATACCTTTTTATTGTTGTATGTACATCTATAGAAATGGCACTAAAACCCTTCTTTCTCATTATCCAGTGAACACATCCTTCCACCACAACCTCGTGTCCCTATATTTGATATTATCTCAGGATCTTTTTATTCGCATCTGTATTTCCTTTCGGAATTTTCCTCTCGTTTCCCATGACTTTTGTATCGTTTTATGGGGAAAAAAACCTCTCATTTGTTACTGATGGATAGTTGGGATGAGTATTTTTTTTTTTATTCAGACAGGAAGATGAAATTTTTTTCCAGAAGGATGCCTTAAAAATTTCATTCTATCAGTGTGGTTTAAAAAAAAAAAAGGTGGGTGGAAAAGGTTTTTTTTCCTATCATTTTAAAACTATTGTATTATTATAACGAATCCAAATTACAAATTGAATTTATCCTCCCATTTGATATCCTTTTTTTTTTCGTTGTTGTAGTTTTCAGTAAACAAGGAATGACATAAGGTTGTAAAAATTTATTGGTTCGGGTCTTGGGTGTAATTGTTTGTTGATTTTTTTTTTTTTCGTCTGAAATTGATGAGAATTGCAACGTAATGATTGTTGAAATGTTGTGTAAAATAAAAAAATTATAAAAATATTATTCCTTAATGGAGAGCAACAAAAATAAATATTTTCTACATTTTTTCCATTGGAACAAAAAATGTGTTGAAATATTGAAATATAGTTTTTAGTGGCATATTGTCAAGTGCTGTCTGTCTACTCGAGCTGTTACATTTCCATTGAAATGGGAGGTAAATTAAATTAAGTTGTCTTTTTTGTATATTTTTAATATCTGGTTAATGAACTTTTAGACTTGTATCGAGATTAACTGGCTGTGAACATAAAATAAAATATACTGAACTTTCAGGGGCATATTACATCGCAGGCACATAAGCTAATTGTTTAGGTCCTCCAATGTTAGGGAGCATCAATCATGTATTAGTCAGTAGATTTCTAGAAAGCATATACTATAGGAAAAACTAAATAGAAAAATCTAGAAGAAAATATGCAAACTCAATTTTTAAATTGAGCAGATTTTGGATGCTAAAAAATAAAATTTACCTCGGAGTGAATATGATATACAATTTGGTTCCGATTCTGTCCGATTCGATTTATTTCGTTTCAGATTCTGTCCGATTCGATATGTTTCGTTTCCAATTCGGCCCGATTCGGTTTCGGTTCGGCCAAATTCGGTTCTGGTTCAAATTGAATATTTCTAATATTTTGCTTGGGTGATCAAGGCAAGATGTATTTCTAAAGGCTGTTGCTGGATGTTTTATTATTATAAAGCATAATGGAAAATTTTTAAAATTTGTTTCAGTAGGTCTTAGTACATTTGAGGGTATTCTATTACTCTAGACGTCTTTACTGAAGTGCAATCTCTGGTGCTTTTTTATATTTTGAAGCAATTACAACAAATTCTTGTTATAAGCTACTTAAACTGAATCCATTTTCTAACAAAAAATCACCTTTAAAGAAGTCGCGAAGTCGCGAAGTTGAGATCTCTTATATCAAAAGTTTGGTGTGTTAGATATCCTGCCAAAGGGATAATGCCTCTGTCAGTATTTAATACTAATGGTGCTAAGATCTTCTATGCGATTTGTTGTTTTAGTATAAATTTTCATCGATATTAGATAGAAAATATTTAAGTATATAAACTAATATTAGCACAATGCTAAAATGCTAAAAGCTAAAATGCTTAAGGCACAAATCTCGTTGGTCAAAATATTGTAATTTATGTTATTTTTCATTCATTTTTTTTTAGCTTAAAAAAAAATTCTGAAAATTCCAAATGAAAATTGTTTTATTTATTTTCTTTGGTTACAAAAAGCTAATATAAAAAATGTTTCAAACAAAATTTTTCATTCTATGATATTTTTTTAACAATAAACATTTTTCACGGTTTTCCTTCCCTTGAAGGTATTTGCATTTTTCTTCTTTACATTTTTCCTTTTACAAATAAAATCAACTCAAATTCAATTTTAACGTGTTTTATTTAATTTTAAATTTTCAGTATTTTCTTTTTTTGATATACTCGGATTTAAATGTGATTTTTTGTGCGAAAATAGCTCTAAAAGATATTTTCACTTTTATTTTGTAACAATTGGCTATGGTTTTTCTATGCCCGAATACTTTTTCATGTGTGATTCTTCTCCATTTTGAAAGAAAGCAGTTTTTTGGTGTGATTTTCACTAAAAACGAGATGCAATTTATTTGTACTCTTTTTTTTCTGCCTGTGGTAAAAATACTTTCCCAACGAAATAATTGCGAAAAATAGAAAAATCTGGAAAATGTAAAATTTCATTTATTTATACAAAAAAAAAAAAAACAAAAGAAAAACTAACTGCAACGACTAGATTTTTAATGTTATTGTAGATCGTTTGTACCATCCACATTCAAGAATTGGATTTTTTTCTGTTTTCAGTTCAATCCTTTTCATTGCCTGTGCTTTAGTTTACCACACAAGTAAAAACTTTTTCTAGATGAATATTTTTTGAGTACCTCTGTCGAAACGGGATTCAAATTCAAATAAAAAAGAACATGGATTTAGTTTTTCTCGATGAAATTGACTTCACCGACATCAATATTATAGATGCTATAGATGATGGGGATTCTGCTAAATGGGTGTCTAGTGTCTTTTTGTCTAGTAACTAGTTTTAATAAATACATTAACCGATAGTTGTACAACATTTTTGGCAGAATTACTACAGGATATTTACTCATTTGTATGAATAAAACATGTACCTTTGATATGAAAAAATACACGATTTTTTGAGATTTTACTTAATCTTCCTGATTTTCACACTTACTAATTATATTTTCTTCCCAATCATTTCTATAATTTTTATTGGTTTTATAATAATTTTTTAAATAACAATCCCGCCTATAAATATGCAAATTACTATAATTTGTAGTTAACACTTGATAAAGAACTGAAATGGAATCAATCAAAATGAATTAAAATATAAACTATATAAAATATTGATATAATAAATTTTATTTTGACTATTATTTAGATTACATTATGTTCAAAATTTTCTTTTCCAAAACAATATACGAGTACATCGTTCAACAGTTATTATTCGATTAGTATATAAGGTTTTCCTCTTCATTTATTCCCATGAGTGTTTTATATCTCCTGTTGCACATGCAGGATAAAGAAAAAATGGTACTAAGAAAATATTGATTAAATTCGATATGTTCAATAATACGTGAACTGTCCTTTGTTGACCATTTTGTCTTTAGTCGCTTTCGCTAAACCTCGAAATAGTATTTGTCCTGCATTTTGAATTTAGGTATATATTGAATTCCCAAAGCTTCTTATACAAAATCGGCAAGTACTATTTTGTTTCTTATTTTTTTTTTTTTTTTTTTCAAAACACTTGAGGTAGATACCAAATAAAGAAACCGACATTTTAAGATTATTTAGTCGAGATATTTTTGGTATGTTGTGCATTTATTGCTCCTGTTATAATATAGTCAAGAGAGTACCTCTCGACCTGTTAGATACACAACCGAAATGTAATTCAATAAATTGAATTTATATTTTCATGTATTTTCTTGATATTACCTAAAGGAATATTCTAACGATATGAAATAAATTTTCTTGACATTATTTTCGTTGTATTGTTAGAAAATATTTTGTAAAGAAAATATTCATCTCCAACATTCTAGAATATTTTTAAAAGTATATTTTATAAGAATTCTTCTATACTTCAGACATGAGATTTGAAATTATTGAATTGGTATTTCGTTGCCCAGGTTTTGCTAGAAAATAATTGTTGAGATAGATAAAGGAAACTGAACAAATACTTTAGATATTAGAAAGCTTTACAAATTCTGATGTTTGAACATACCATATGTGAGAAAAGGAGTATATGGTTTAGTTTTCTACATTTGCTTTTAAATGGTTTCTAGTGATTTTGAAACTTTCGGGAAATTGAAGTATTATTGATCTAATTAAATATGGACAGTGTTTGTACTTTAAACCAAGATTTGGCGAAAGCATATCTTAAATAAATATATAAACACAATTATAACTAAAAAATATTATTGAAAAGAATAATACAATTTGAGTATTGGTCTCGTGAAAATCTTCAATAATTACAGCAATTTTAGTCGGTTACTCTCGAATGGATAAATGGAACGGTATGGAAAAATATCGTACAGGATACTTATCGGTAGTTTCCGAAAGAATCATATGAAAAATTTTCTTCGAAAAGGACGTTTAATATTTTTTCTTGTTTAAAATTAATTTAAAAAATTGATATTTTCTATAATATATTTATCGACAAATCTTTCATTCAAACCACATTTTAGATATACCATTATTCTGAATGTAAGACTTTGATTTGCATTAAATAAAATATTTTTTTCTTCATCCAATTGCATTGATATGAAAGTTTTACAAATTTTCTTTCTTTTCTCCTTCAAGAAAGAAGAGCTAATATATTTACATGAAAATTCAATTCTTTGCCAGACCCTTTATAAAGCTTTATGTTATTACATTTTGAATCCTTTTACAAAATATTGGAATCCGAACATTTTTCTATTGATTTTGAAAAGTACATATACTTTTTTCATATCCTCCCATATTTAAAGCGTTATTTTCTTTTTATCAACTTTTCTTCCAGCTTTTCCGTTTTTCATTGTTATTTAAACATTTTGACTTTTACCATTTATGAAAATTACAAACCCAAATGAATTCATAATAAGGAAAAAGGGTTAACAACATTACAGTTTTTTGGCAAATTTCCAAAAAAAAAAATCCGGAATAGATGTCAATGGCTTTGGATAATGTTGTGAAAAACATATGCGGTTGCCAATATAGATGCATTCTCACTGCATTTTCAAATATATATATATTTTCTAGACAATTTTGGCTTTAGTTTTTCGATATATAAAATTCTATAAAATATATCAATATGTTAAAATTATGTTTGCCTCGTTTGGAAAGAGTTATAGATTATGTCTTTGAGTAAATATAATTCAATAATTTAATGAAAAGAATGTTTTGAAATTTCCAACATGGATAATCTTTGTCAAAGAGAATTTTTTTTGAATTTAAAATTGGAACTTGGAAACATTTACACAGACAAATCTGGGGTTTACCATAGTATAATTCGAATCAAAGAATTCTAATTTTATAATAAGATAAGAAATTCGACTCGTTCTTGTATGTTCGTATAAGACAGTGATAACAGTTCAGTCCAATGGATAGTCTACTGGTTATCTAACTAATTAACTGGATAGAGAAGGTGAAAAAAATCTATTTCTCTGCGGCAAAAATGTAACCATCATTGAGTATGTATAAGATATTTTTTTAAAAAAGATTTCTAACACTGATTACTACTAAATCGTTTAATTATACAAAAAAAGTTAAATATTATTTCGCTGTCATCTAGAAAAATGATACTACTCGCATAGGTTCTAATGTCCTAATGATCGATTTTCTTAGTTTTTAAAACTTATATAGTCAATCTTTTAATTTCTATATAAATGTTGTTAAAATAAATTGTCATGAAAAGAAAAACAACTTTTCATTTTTAAAAGCAATATGTAAAAGTTTTAAATTTAAAACTGTTAAATTAAGCTAAGAAACATTGATAAGTTAAATATTATAATTAGAGTCACACGCAGTTACAAATTACAATGAACAAGTTTCCTTATCAGTTCGAAATTCAGATTGAAGAAATATAGAACGTTTATATTTAAAAATGCCCTCTAAAAATACATATTTTTAGTCATATTCAATTGAAATTGAAACATTTTCAGCTAATTTTTAACATAATTTTTCAAAACCTCAATAAATTGTTGAAGGAAAAGTTCCAAAAAAATATTTCAATTAAAAGTTTTTTTTTGCTAGCAAAGAATTGCTGTAGATTATATTTAAGAAAGCTTGATTTATACAAGACATTGTTTCACTTTCTTTATACTTACAGATTAAATAAAATACTTGAAAATTACGTATTTAGAATTTTCCAATATAACATTTAATATAGTTTAATTATAGAATGTTTAATAACCGTCTTCAGTATAAGAATAAATTGATGGATTGATTTCGTGTAATCGTTCTAAACTGTACAAAGGTTTATGGGTTAAGGGGACTTTACACTATACTAGTTAATCAGAGAGAAATCGTCCAAATTTCTATATTCATTTCATATCCCTCTATCTGTAAAATTAAAACAAATATTGTCGTAACTCATGCGAGAAATCACATAGTATTAAGTCCTCTTCAAATCGGTTCAAATAATAAGAGGAAATATTTCATCTTAAGTGGGCATAAAAGGAACCAAAGATGTTCATTTTTAACTTTAAAGTTTCAACTTAAAAATGAACATCTTAAAGTTTAAACAACTATGTTCCATTGTCAAATGTTGTGTTAACAGTTAGGAGTTGAATCGTTTCTTGCTATTTCTTTGGTAAATAAGATATGTATGACTTGTTAGGAAGTTTGTGGAAACTTTAGTATAGATCCTTTTCCGAAGAAAATTAACGCTATGGAAACCTTTGCAAAACGATATGATTTAGCAGACTTTAATGCAATTCGAAAAATCTTAAGTTATTTGGATTGAATTTTCATAAAGTCAATAAAGTCAATAAAGTCAATAAAGGCAATAAAGTCAATAAAGTCAATTCATATTCTCTTCGAAAAATACCAACTCAATGAATATAGAGAAAGTAATATTTGACAAAATCTTAAGTTTGAACTTTCATTATCATCAATTGCGGTCTTTTAACTTTTGTTCCGATTACCTAATTTATCAGTTCTCCATAATCTATATGAAAATCATTTCCTTAATATTTTGAACTTTTTTTTTTATTTAAGTAATTTTAATTTAATTTGTCAGAATTGAAATTCCAAATTAGCGCCGTTTTCGAATTTTTAGTATAAATTGCACAGGCATAGTCGAAACAATGAACACGAAAATAATTTTATTAATTTTTGGATTAATTTTTGGTGAATAATAGTGAATGTTTCTAAAAGAAAGTAACTTTAATAAAAGGTTTTATTAATTTTCAGCTTTGATTGGAGATATTTCAGGGCAAGATCCGGAAGATTGTGAAAATATGTGTGAAAATACAACATACAAAATAGTTTGCGGACGTGATGGCAATGATTTTATATTGTTTTTAAGTGAATGCGATATGTTCAAATACAATTGTAGAACAAATCGAAGTAAGAAATGTGTTGGAATTTATTCATAAAAATGTAATTATTTTTGGTTTTTTTTTTATAGGTTATCAATTAATTGAAAATCGAAATGAATGTTCTGCGGATTTTGAAGACGACTCAATTCGAGGTGATTAAGAATTTCTTTAGTAATGGAGTAATGGCGTTTTTTTTTTTGTTACTGTTATAAAATTTTAACATTATTTTAATTAAAAACATGATTTATTTTCATTTTTTGATTTGGTTTTATTTTATTTTTCTACGAAAATTTGAGTAATTTGAACCACTTCATTTCTAGATTTTGATGAATGATGATGATAAATTGTTGTGATGCAGTTATGCTCAAACTATCTTTACTGAAGAAGCATAGACCAAATTACCACATTAGTCTCAAATAATTGAACATCGATCAATTTTATAAAAGTCTCTTCTTGCTTGGGACACAGTTGGGACTACTAAAGATAATAGAACTGGAAAGTACTGGAAAGCATTAATTCGAACGAGAAAAATTGATTGTTGTCAGAACTAGTGTCAAGGAGAATACGTTAGTGTCATTTACATGGCGGTGTAGTTGAAATTCATAAGTTCTATAATAAGCATTTCAGTCAAATTAAGAACACAAAAATATCCAACTATATCTACCATCAATCACCGGTGGTATGTTTTGATTATGTTCTGGGGTCTTGTCATCGTGCTTCTATCACAAAAATTCATTGTATAAATTATGCTAACATATAGGAAGCAAAAACCAATTGATTGTCATTTCGTAACGTGAGACATTTTCTCATTTAAAAGTGATACAGCTGTCACTTCTAAATAATTTTTAGGAGATATTGGAAACAATATTTTTAATTTCGATTATAACTCAAAAACCACTAAAATTTAAGAATTTTTTAATTAGTCCTAATTTCCACAAGCTAACTATAGTCAATTGACTAAACTAATTGGATTATTGTCATTTATATACGAGAATTACATTATGTTTTCAAAGTTATTACTATTAAAATTTTTTTGTATTATTTATTTCTGTCAATTTTAAGCGCATATATTCAATGATAATCAATAAATGAAACCATTTGTAAAATTAAGTTTAAAAGAGCTTATCTATTACCAGTTCACTGAACCGAATCTGAACTTTTTGGGGGTAAATGTTATTCAGTATATATGTGAGAGATGATATTTTTGTCTATAAATGTAGAAAGTCACAAAATTCAATAACGGGCTGAGTATTATTATCACAATGAATAAAAATTTCTTTCGATATAAGACGATTTCTTATTCTTTTAATATTATATTTCCAATTTTTTTCTTGTTTTTTTTGGAGTCTTAGTCTCAAATTTTCGATTTATTCAAGATTATATTTTTCTTATACTCAAGAATGTATGATGATGATCATCTGAATTTGACATGATGGCAATCAGTTCATAATCTTTTACTTCTTGGAAATGATTTTCTTTTTTTCCTGTTCTATTGTTAAATAGAAAGTCTTTATTTTTATAGATTTATCTAACTGCTATATATTGGTAGATATAACTATGTACATAGTTATAAAGAAATTGAGGAATAAGATATTCTTATTTACTTTAAATCTTGTTTGGTTTTTATTTTCAAATAAAATACCTGAGAGAAAAGGATTTCAGGATTTTAGGATTTAATCGAAAATTTTCTTCATATTTATTTTCATTTTTCAATATAATTTAGTTCGTTATAAACAGAGTCATATGAATGTGATTAATTTGAAAACTATGGAAATGTATAAATATTGAGAATTTTATAACATGGTGTAACCAGAATTTTCAAGCGCTTATGCTAATACAAATAACTAACTTTGAATGGCAAGTTCCATATGTTCAGAGAACCGCAAACAAATTTATAATTATTAGTATATCGAGTGACTTCAACTATAATTATGCATCAATAACTAAATTAAGTACAAATCTCAAAAGTTTTAATTTGAGGGAAGTTCGGTCCTTGACTATTTTGATTCCTTACATCAGAGACTCTGTTCATGAATGGTTGATTCTTCTTCCTATGGCTCTATAGTCCGTATTCGAGCTTTGGTCTCATCAAAATTAAATTAAATCCCTAGCGAAGTGCTTACATTACCTCTACGAGTTAACGAATCTGTTTCATATCCGTTAATGGATGCGGTAGAAATTGTAAGGGCTGACTTCCTCCTACAATAGGGGGAACAAGTCATTTCCGCTCAAACAATTGAAAAACTACAAAGTCACTAAACCTTAAAATTATAATTTAATAGGACGGATAAATCGGTTATGACTTAAACAACGAAGATGGAATTCTATATTGTAACGATGGAATGTGAGATTGCATAAGGAAGTAGGACAAAATGAGTGATATATAAATAGAACTTTAGCGAATTTAGGGTCGTACCAAGGACTTTTGATATGTTAGACTTATATTAACTTCCAATTTTTTTTGAACTTAAAAGGATCTAACTATATCTCTAGGTATGAGATTAGGATTAGGAATTATATCCCTAGCTATTTGTGTTTAGACATTTTTTTATAGACAATTTTATTAGTTAAATATTTTGGTTATTTAGCATAAATAACTATCTGTTTGGATTACTTGCTTTAAATATTCTGTTATCTCGCCATATGCGCAAGAAATGCGCAAGAAATGCCTTTCTCGAGAAGTAAAGTAGAAGTAGAGTTTTGTTTTAAAGGAGATTAATGTTTTCTTTTGTGTCGAAATTAAATCCTTGACAAAATAAATATATTCAAACTCGTTACACACTGTATATATCAACTTTTATATATCTTATAATGGCTTAGATATTTTCAATATCATTCATGCATGAATGTATATGATTAGCCATCAAAATGATATATTTGAAAGACATATGAAATCATTATGCCTTGTTAATATTTCTTTGATTTATTTTTCTTTTTTTTTTGAGAATTCTAACTTGAAAAGCTCTTCCATATTTGCCAACGGAAGATTGTCTTCCATATATGGAAATAAAATGAAATATATTAAATTTCTTGTTTTCGATAGAAATATGATTAAAAAAGAGTTCAATTTACTATTATTTTCTTTTTTCTTGGTTATTTATTTTGAACGAAAAAAAAAATCATACGAAATTGAAGACATTTTTATTTGATTCTGTAACTTAAAAGCAAAAGGAGAAACATCATGATTCGCTGGTGTGGAAATGGTAGTAGGCTGTTTTCTTTTCATAAAATATAAATTTTGAAGATATTTTAAAAAATTCATAAATATCAAAAACAAGAAAAAACAAAAAAAAACAGATACTGGTAAAATTGTCTAGAGATGCAAAGATTTCGTGGAGTTTTCTTAGAAAAACTTAAAGGAATCTGTTTTTAATTATATGGAATGAAGATTTATAAAGAAATATTAAAGTAATTCCCAAATTGAGTTAAGAAAAAAATGAATCAGATTTTTATGTTAAAGAAATCGGCTGAAATAAACAAAGCTTAAAGGATATTTAAACGAAAGGAATTGTAATTATTTAAAAAATTCTTAAACTACCCTTAATTAACATTCTCTTTTTTTTTTACAAAGAATTATAAAATACTGTATTAAAAGATGTAATCCTTTTAAATCTGATTAAAAAAAAAATAAGAAGACTGTTCATTCTTTTCATTTTAAATATTCTCCTTTTTACGTAAAATGTTAAATTCTATACTTCATGTTACATATGTTTACAGGATTAAAGCTTAAAGGTTTTACTATATATACGTATATTCAACAAATTACACAAATATGAAAGCTTCTATATAAATGCATTTTCATATATATATATAAAAGATTTTACATCTATGATATACATTTTGGACATTAACAAGATTAACACTTGGCTGAATAAGCCTTTGACGATATCGTTAAGACATGATACATGTTTACTATTCACATCATATCGTAACAAACATTTAACACTAACAAACATTAACTTAAATAAATCTAAAATCTACCTTTTTGGAATTCGTTATACAATATATGAATTGTTTTGATATATAAGTATATACTTAAGAATATATACGAACCATAGAAAGAGAGTTTAGAATCGTATCCAAAAGTTGTATATCATATCCATAGTAACACGTGAAATCCCATTAATTACAAAATTTTATAGAACCAATATTTGGTTGTATGTTTTGGTATTTTAATATAAAGAGATAGTTTATAATGTTTTTCCATGAGATAATTCCTTTATACATCAAATAGCTTAAATATATAGTATATACTTTATTTGAACAAGGTTTCCCGTAAAGATTTTCAGTTAAATAAGATTACGTTTTGTTATGTAACAAAGTTTGTAAAGTAAAAACTTTCCTTAAAATCCTTGAAAATTACTTCAGATATTTCATTTGGAATATCAATTACATATCTTTATTATATCGAAACTATAGGAGTGACTAAGACTAAGTCTTTCTAAAAGTCACATTAAAATATACGCTCTGTGGAACATCCTGTCTGAAACATCCTCTATGAAATTTTACCTATGTGTTCTACAATGTCAACCTTTAAACTAAACTCTTCTATATGTATACCTATGTAACCGTATTTTATGGTTGTGTTGTATCCATCTCATTATTGCTAAACTATCACGTTTCTCATGTTTTGGCTATGGTACCGAATACTTTTTCTTTTTTTAATCTACAAACCTAACTAGTTATATTATAATATAGAAAATCTTCTTATACAAATTGTTCTTTGGTATAAATGATGTTAGTTTAAATTCCCAAACTCTTCTTTCTAAGAATTAAGAACGAGATTGATGAAGAAACACCTCAGCAACACAATATATGAAAATTGTTTGCTTTTGTGAAGGACTTTAATAAGTATTTTGTCACAAGCTTTCTATTAATTGTTTCCTATATTACTTGTTTTATGGAAAAACCAAAAAACTTTTCTTGTAATTTCTTTAAGAACTTTTTAGATTGTGATATACGTATATATGTATGATACGAACAGGTAAAAAAACTTTTTAGTAACTAATCTGTGACTAAATTGTTTTTAATCGATTTGTTTTTTTTTTTTTTTTTAGAATTTGGAATGATTTCACGTATGTGTGGCTGTTCTGTGGCAAGTTCTGTGTATCAATATGATTTATATAGTCATAAATGTGATTAACTAGTAACTTTTTTATAATCATTTATTCCATTTTTATAAACGACGTGTTTAGTTATTTAAACTTCCTGTTTTCATAATTATATAAAACATATCAGCTAAATACAATGAATAAGTTTAAGGACTTTGAATTCAATGAAACGACATTAAATGACTTCCTGATATTTTTAAGGATTACATATTATATTATTTTATGAAAATCCTCCATTTACTATCATCATCAAATATAATTTCCTTAAACTTCATGATTTCCATAAAGTGTAAATTTTGTGAATTTATGTATTTACCTATGTTCTTATGTTGTCAAGTATATCTTATGTTGTTTCAAATTTAAAACATATTAAAAGTAATAATGATGAAAATTTCTTCTCTCAATTTCTCATTAGACTAAAGAAAACAATTTCATAATAAGTTTTATTCGTGTTGGAAATCCACTTAAGAAAAGTGTATTCACTGAAATATAAATACAAAAAATTACTGGTAATGAGGTAAAAGTGCAAATGTAGAAGAATTTTACTGAGTTTACTGAATAGAAACAAAAACAACTAAAAAATCTATACGATTTCGCTGAAGTCACTAAGAAGAGTATAATTCCTAAAATAAACCACTTCTATAAATTGAATACCTACTTGGGTACAGCATGTTTTTTGAAGCTGTTTTTCTTACTATTTTTTAATATGTTGATTTATTTTATTTTACAAAAAAAAAAACCGTAATAATAATAATAATAATATGATTAATGAAAATGTTTTGATTTTCATAATAATAACTATCTATAAGTCAAAATTAGGCTCGCTGACCTAATCTGGCACGCACAGCTTGAATTGTTGGTCCTCCAAGAGTCTAATAAATCATGTAGTATTTTTCCCAAAATTGCTAACAATGACAAAAATTTATGAAGCTGATGCAGAATGGGACGATGTTATATTTTACATTTGACGTGGATGTAGCATTTCCAGATGTCCAGCTTGAGCTTTGCCAATTGCAGACTATCAATAGTTTGATAGTGAGTTTCACTGAAAAAACATTGGTAAAGTTTTATAAAGGACTATCGAAACAAGATTTTCGAAACCTGAGAATATTTCCATACAAATTTTTGCTAGTTTTTGGCAGCTCAATCAAATGTTAAACAACTTATTAAAGAATAAAAAATAAAAAAACGAACAGCAGAAATAAATTATCAGATAGTCATTTACAGGGCATTTTAACTATTACAACATCAAAAATAGGAGCTAACTGAACGGAATTCACATCTACCATTCAAGCTAGTATATACTGGTGGTACTGGTGGTTTTCCCTTGAAAATTTTCATTAATGGTTGGTGGAGGATCTTTTAAATGTACGCAAGACATATGCCCACCAGAGTTATTTAAAAACATTTTTGTTTATTGAAGGCCAATGAAAGATTTTTTTTAGACTATGATTAAAGGACGTCTAAATTGATTACTTGAATATTCGTTAATATTTTTGAATAATGGAAGCCTTCTTATATTCAATAAGAAAAAATTACATAGAATTAATTTCGGTGAACTTGAAAGACTCTTAACTGTGACTATAATATTGTATATCTTTTAAAAGGAATTTTGATCCTCGTAGTTAAAGAATTAATTTAGTTAAACAATTTCTATTTTGGTTTCCATTAAAAATTTTTTATCTTCAGCTAAGAAATTTATTCAAATTTCTCAGACTTTTATTTTTTTTAGACTCTAACTAAAGTATAAGTAATTGTATTATAATCGTGAAAACTACAGATTTTAACAGAAATACATGTTTTAAGATCCTCTGAATCCATATTAACTCTATTTTCACTATGATAACATCTGTGAGTGATTATATTTTTGTACAGACGCGAACTTAAGAATGATTTACGTAATTTTGTTAAAATTTAGTACAACCAAATGCCTTACCAAAAGTGGTTCTTTGTAACAAACACATTTTTTTGTATATACAAATTTTATGTGCTTGCCTTTCATGATTTATAAAGAAATTAAACTTGAAATATTTCATCTAAGAAAGTTTGATGATTTACCATACCAAATATTTTATTTATTTTTTTATCTCTATTTATAGAAAATATATTTATTCTCTTAAAGAATTTGGATTAAAATAATCCATTGCCATAAGGAAAATTTTCCTATTATACAATCTATAAGCCTTAGAATAATATTTCTTTTCAATATTTGATTAAAAACGAACGTTCTTTTCCCTCAAAATCATATTCCAATTTCATTTCTTCTTTTTTTGCTAGCACATACTCGTATAACAATATTTTCTGATGATTGGAAAAAAATTCAATTTCTTTTAGTTTTTATCTATCTGTTTTATATCCCACTTCACTTTGGAATTGAATCGATTTAATATTTAAAAATCCAAGAAAAAAATAACGAATTACATATTTTTAAATCAAAAAAAAGAAAAAACATTGATTATAAAATCTAAAAAGCTTTTCAACAAGACTAAGTTAAAGGATCTCTTTTTGCTTTCTTAAAAATCTTATTTTGGCTAAAGAAGAAACTTTCGTCAACTAAAATAAAATGAAAATGACTATTCTATAAAATATCAATTTTAAAACGATTTAAGGTAAGATTGGTATTACTATTTGGAAAACTAATTTCCACTAAAATTATGATAAGAAAAATTGAACTAAATTTTATTCTTACAGAATAATTTTTATATTGTGGAAATTTTCTAATAAGAAATTTTTGATCAAATAAGAAGAAACATAAATTATAAATATATTAAAACGAAAAACAAAAAAAAACACAAGAAAAAAAAGAAAATTTACGAGAAAATTCATCCATATTAAATTTTCCGATGAGCAAATGGAATTGCATATTTATAGGCGGTATTATTAATATTCTCTGGCATAGTTCAATGCGAAAAGTACTTTCAATTAAAATTACAGGATTTCGTGGATTATAAATACATATTAATATTTCTGTTTAGTAATGAAAATGTATGAAAATTCCTTATATTTAAAACAAATATTCGATTAAATGAAATAAACCACTTTTTTTTGTGTTCGAATTTTGTAATAATTATAAAATCCATGGTATTTATAAAAACATTCATAAAAAGTTTTAATTTCGTTGTTCCAAGTAAATTAAAATCGAATTAAGTAATTATTAATGATTTTTTTTATTCATTGAGACTATTTCATTAAATACTGCTATTTTACTATCATTGACATAGCCTTTATATTGATCTTTAAACTCGTTTCCAAATTTTATTAAATAATCATATGAAAATTGTATTCGAATATTAAAAAAAATTTTCAATTTAACAGGCAAAAATATGAAAATATTTAAATGTTCTAATTAGAATTACAATTAATTAACATTAATTCTGTTTAATTATTCTTTTATATTCTTATCATTAAATTTTCATTTAAATTATTAAATTTTTCAATATATACATTTTCATTTAAACCATATTCATCACATTTTAATTTGAAAATATTTAGTTTATTTAATTCTACTGAACAATTCAATATTTGGTTTTGGTTTTTTAATTAGTATGACGCCAAATCGAAACAATTAACCCGATAATTATTCAATATAAAGCCATAGGCTAACTGAAGACAATATATACCAAATATTTCGAATAATGGAAATAATATTATTGATTTCACTATAGAATTTCTATTTCCGAATTTATAAAGTACTCAATTTGTTACCCATCCTCGGGGGAATAGTACTATTACTAGATACAGCGAGATGGGGACATCATGTTCATTGTTTTGTAATAATTGTTCCTCCTTTAGTTTGAAATTTTGCATGTTCATTAATTTTGCTTGGAAAATTTTAGGAGATGAAATTCCGATCTATGAATTTGATTTAAATAAACCCCCTCAAAAAACTAAACTATAGGAAACTTTAATAGTACTATTAAATAGAATTAAATTCAACTGTATAAATAACTAGAAAGATTTACTACAAAATAATTCCCTGACTACTAGTATATGTTTCGAATAAATAAAATATTGCGAATACTTGAAATTCTGTACAAAATTTATCATGTATAATTTGGAATTCTTGTATGTGAATATTATCATTGAAATTAATTATCTGACCATCTTAAGGTTTATAGAAATATTTAAATATTAAACTCAAACATAAACCTTTTTAGGCTTTGAGTACATGATTTTGGTTGAACCATAAATTCTTTGATGAAGAAGATACATAAAGGTATGCAAGGTCATTTTAATGTACTATAATATTATTAGATGTACTAGAAAATATCCGACTTGAACAAATAGAAAGAGTAGATGGGTTGAAAAAGCACCCTTAAGAATTTGGAACGTTAACTTTGTTTCAATTCAAACCTTGAACTTAAGTCAATTTCATTTCGATTTCTGGTTATATGTTAATTCAAACTCTTATCCATTAGTTGTGTTAGCTTGAAATCGAAATTAACACATATTTAGCTTACATTATAATGAATGTTTACTTTCATTTTGGCATCTAGTCAAAGTAATTAATTACTTTGAATGATTCAAGTAGTAAAGAACTAATTAGTAAAATGATCATAAAGCTCTAACTTTTGAAAAGTGCTCCTCTATTTTATACACGTTGTTTTTATAAAAACTGCTCTTCTATCAGTATGTAAATTAGGTCCTCAAAAAATACTCAAATATCCTTCCTTGTGCAATAATTTTCCGTATTGACTACTTGAGGTATCAGAAGTAGAGCAATTTCAAAATATTTTGAGAATATCAAATATTGTACATTAAAAACTCATTTAATGTTCAATTTATATGGGAAAGTACATTTTCTATAATTTACTTAAAAGTAACATTAGAAAAAAATGAGAAAATAAGTTAAAAATATGCATTTAAATTTCCTTTTTTTAGCTCGTTGAAAAGCAATTTAAAAAACCATTTTTTAAAGCTTATGGATATCAAAGTAACATTAAATTTGTAAGCACCTGTGGCTGTTTGAGTTTTGGACAAAATCTTCCCTTATACACAAAATTGTGTATAATACTATATATAAAGTATATAAAATTAATATGAAAGAATTTCACGCAAATACTCACAGTTATATACTATAATATCCTTTTTATCTGATCCCCTCGAAAAAAGAATCTAGAAGATGCTTTTATAACAAGAATATTTTTTTGGTGTTTAAAACATAAAATTATAACTTTGACCATAGTAGAACTTTCTCTATACCTGGATTTATGGGAAGAAAAAAATATTTTTATACAAATATTATCGAAATGCCTTTCGAAGTTCGTTAAATACAACTAAAACGGAGTTGATTAGTTAGCACTACTAAAACTAATTTGTGATTGATAAATATCATGTTTTAAAAATTGATCACAAGAGAAGTTTATGGTTTCGGGTGTTAAGGCCAGCCTCAAAATTGAATTGAAGAGGTATCTAGGTTTACTAGCGACCAAATTCTAATAAGCAGACATTGGTTATATTTTACAAGTAAAAGCTTATCTCATACAAGAAAGGAAACGAACTCTTGTAATAGCAATGGTCGAACAAATGTAGTCTTGACTTCACTCACATGTAAGTACGTGTTCTGATCGTTTGTGTAGGCGTCACAGCTGTTTAGTATAGTCATTATTTCATATATAAATTAAACAATTACCGTTGGCAAATTGTAGTGTTTTGAACGCTGTTCTATACTCCTCCAAGACTATTTCTGATATACATGTCTCCATTTATTTCGTCATTACAATACTTTAAAACTCAGTGGTATAAAGTAACTTTAAATATGTTCGCTCCTCTTAATTTCCACATTTTTTTTCGGGAAGGTCAGGATAATCGGAATTGTTACACAAACAGTTCCACCCATTCACATACATACACATCCATATGATACAAAAAACACCGTCCATCTGTCATCACCATGATGTACCATGATGTAAATTTTTAGACACCCAGAATCCAGACATTTCATGATGTTGTTCTAGAATTAAAAAACGATATTGTAGAGAATAGTGTATGTCGGATTGGATGATGATGATGATATTTTGTGAAAATTCCTTGTTAAATGATAGTAGAAGGTAAAATTGATGGAGGCAATTCATAATATCCTGAAAAAAAGAGGCATATGAAATCAATTGTTTATGTGATACCCGAATGAATATGCTGCATACAAATGTCTTTATTCAAATTTGTTCAGAACTCATTTTTTTTTTGGATTCGTTCTTTTTTTTTCTGTAGTTTTGGAAATGGGATACATTTTGAGATGTTTAAGCGAAAGTTCAAATGATTGCAAAACAGTGTGTGGTGTTTCGTTTTTTTGGGGAAATTTGAAACGAGTTTATGTATAGGACGTGAAAAATCAGGACATCATAGTTATGAAAAGTTTAACCGATCAATGTTATATAGTTTATTGGATGAAGTTTTCATATGCTTGTTACAACGGTTTATGATTTATATTGGGCAATAGATGAGATTAGATTTCAAATTTGTGAGAATATTTTTTGGGTTCTGGAAAAAAATTGTGGAAGTCAGCTATTTAAATGGAATTACATTGCTTACAAATTGTACTTAAGAAAATAGATTATTTATGATAATTAGTTAAGAATATTGTTTAATAGTTTTTTGGTAGCTTTTTATTCTCAGTTTAGTTAGTTTTTAAGAACGTAATAAAGAAATCAGGTTATTTAAGGGCCAGTTTTCTGTCCACATGTACAAAACTTAAGATTTACAGACTTTTGAAATAATCAATAATTTGGTAATTCTTCAACTAGAGGAAAATTATAGAAAATTTATTATTTTAATTCTTTACAGCCAAGAATAAGTCTTTGGACTCTTTCCTACCAAGATTCCCATCCAAGATTTTGATTTCAATTTCAACCAAATTCTATTCTATTCTAGATTGTCTCAAAATTTCAAATTAAATTCGGGTGATAATGCAACTCGAAGGCACCACTATTTTCTACAATAATTCATTCTTTAGAATATATGGCATATTATCCTAGATGTGAGCGATGACAGAGACATAAAGTTAATAGATTTGTGATTCTTAAAAGGCATCTATTTAATCATGGCCATGACCATTCCTTAAACTCAGTTCGCACAATCAACCCGATTCCCTTGGTCGGAACATCTGTCTCATTTGAAGTCTCATTTTTATAAATTTACCTGAAGTGCAAGTTTGAATCACAATCCCAATAAATATACTTTTTGTCCTATTTTTCCCGGTCATTATTAAAGGATTTTCACCTAGTTTTAAAAAAAAATAAATTTATATAACATTTCTTTTTATATTAAAGCTGAATAGAAATTTAGACTTTAATCGCTTAACGCGATATTAGGGAATTCTTATCGTATATGGAAAATAAAATGATTTAACAATTTATGGAATTTTTAATCCATTTCAATGAGCAATAATAGAGGCCCAATTTCTTTCAGTTTTCATCACACTTCATTCCCTCTAAATATGATATATGATTTTATTTGATTCAAAAAGGAAGTTGTTTTAATTCAAAAATTAATCTTGAAAGAAAATTTTCATTAAAAAACTTCATTAATAAAAAATGTATATAAACGAATGAAATTTCCCGACTCATAAAAATTTAATACTTTGCAATCAATTAAGTTTTTATTCTTTTTTTTTTGTTGTTGGGAAATCTGAACTTTTCATTCTCATTATATTTCCTTATGAGAAAATTTCTATACATTTTCTTTCATTTAAGTTGGATAATTACCAATTTTAAAAATAAAAAAGAAAATATATATAAAAAAAAGATGTTTTAAATTGAAATCTCATTCGTCCTTTTTTTTTTCATTTAACAGAAATTTTATAATAATGAGAAAAGAATCTGCGTTTTTTTTTTTTGGAAGGTTAGAATAAGGTTTTTTGGTAGATTTTATGTTTTTTTAAAAAAGAAAAAAAAAGGAAATAAAATAAAAATATACCCATAAAAATTTTCTGGTCGATTTTATATGTGTATTTCCCATTTTCTTTTTAAATCTAAGCCTTTCCACGTAAACGTACTTTATTTCGAAAAAAAAGGCCAAACTGGTAATTTACATTCGTTCAAATTTTATATATAGCAGGAAAAGAGACGTTTTTTCTAGTTTTTTGTTTTCTTTTTGTTTTAAGGTATTATTGTGCCAACAGATTCCCGCCCAAAATCCCATTATCTCAGAAGATTAATGGATATAACCCACCAAAACCACCAACAATGCCAATCTATAACTTGATTCTATGTGTATACATGGCCAACATTTGTCTCGGCACCAGAGGAGTACCTTGCCCTTATAAAAGAGTCGTTTTCACAAAACCTTTTGTCAAGATAAAACGGTGGAAATTTTAAGGTACAAAAACGTTGATTTCCAAAGCATATCCATACCAATTTTTCTTGAAAGTCTGGAAATCATTTTGTAAGAAATTACGAAAGGAGGATTATATTTTCTTTTTGTTCGTTGATTTTATGTCGTTTCTTTGTTTTTTTTACTTCGATTTAGTCTTTATGGATGCTTTTCTTTTTTCTTTTGATAGCTAAATATTTAATTTGTGAACAGGTCCTGTTAGGAGAGTTACGACTTTTATATTAGCTTTAATGTTTTTTTAAATAGAACAATAAAATGATTTTGTTTTTTATTTTAAAAAAAGAAGTCACATACTTTATTAGACTTGTTTCGAAAGAATTTTATATATATATTTTTTTGTTTAGATTTTTTTTTAAATCAAATTAAAATAGATTTATTTTCTTTGAAGAAGAATCTGAAGAAATGATAACGTTTAGAAGTTATATAAAATTCCATTCTTTCGATTGTGTTTTCGAGAAAATTATGTTCTCAAAGTATGAGATGATTTCTGGTAGGAATAATTTTAGTACCATATACTGACTGTTTTACATATTATTGAGTAATTTAAATAATAACCAAGAAAATTAGGCAGAACATACTACAACATAACTTCATAGTATTTCGGCTAACTAGAGTTAAGAACTAAGAGAACTCTAAACCTCATTAATTTATTTATAATTTTGTTATTTTTGTTTAAGTTTAAAAAAAAACTCTTTTCTAAATTTAATTTTTCCAATTTCAAAAACTAATTATCTAACCTAGACCAAAAATGTTTGAACATAGAATTGGTAATAATTTTAAAATTAAATTAAATAGAAAAGAAAAAACATGGAGCACAAAACTTATCCAACAAGAAATTCTAAAAGTAAAATAAAATATTTACAAGTTAAATGATAAGAACCTATTTAATGAGAATGGTCAACATGAATCCCAAAACTATATAATATTGAACCCATCCTAGTTTGCTGGTCCCTTTTTTGTGTGTCTTCTTTTTCTACAGGATGTTTCTCAATCTCCTGGAACAAAATACAATAATTCCGTTTCAAAATTATATCTAAGGACTTTTAAATAAAACAAAAGGAATAAGTAAATTCTTTTTTTTTATTAAAAATATTACAATTCTCCAAAACCGTAAGATCTTTAAAAAATTTTTGAAATGGACTTATACCAAATTTCAGTTGAAGTTTAATTTACAAAATGAATTTCACAGTCGAGGCTTCAGAAAAACTTACGTTTTCTATATACAGACAGCTTAAGTTTGGCTTAACTCATTTTAAACTCCTAAATGTTATGAAAACGTTGCTTCTCTATATTCAAATCATTCTAAAAGTTCAAGCTTGGAAGCTTGTGAATTTAGGCATTAATTGCATTGATTTCCGAACTTTTCATTTAAGCTTTAGTTTTACCACATGTAATCATTTCTATATAAATTGATGAGACGTTTGCAGCGCTGCAAAGCGCATCTCGTTTTAATAGTGTTTGTAAAAAGACTGTAAATACGTGAAATTTTATACCACACAGAGTCATTTTAACTAATACTATTAATAAGTTGGCGCTTACAGACGTGCTCAAATGGGAAACTCTCATTATTGTATGCTTTTTGGTTTTACTGAGCTTATACTTAGGTTTCTGGAAAAATTTGCCTTTAAAAACATTTTGTTTTGTGTCCACCCTGTATACGACACAATATTTGTTTTATATTCAATTTATTTTCATGAAATTGTCTTTCCCCATTTATATAAAGAAGAAAACTATTTTCTGTATAAAATTTACCTTTTAAACAATTTAAAATTCCTTCCAAAAAGAAACGAAGCAACCAAACAAACTTAATATAGTCCAAAAATTTCTTACGTATTACTTTTGTACACACACCCATATATATACATATATATAAAAGTATAGTAACTACTTTTAAGAAAAGTAATAATAATAAGAAAAAGAAGATAGAAGGATAAATCGTACCAATGGGAAATTACTTCATAAAAATGCACGACTGTAGATATTTTGCTTCTTTATTTCCTGAAATTTTCTTCGTTTTTTTCGTGAGGAAAATGAAAGGATTCTGGTCAATTTCTATAAAACGCATATATATAAATATAATCATATATATATACGATATATACGATAAGTAAAAGAAGGAAGCTTAAATATCCTTCTATATAGAGAACATGGCGGCCACGGTCATCGTTATTGTTGTTGTCGTCGAAGGAATCATCAATTTTCATAAGAATTTAATTTTTTTCTTTTCTTACGTTCGTTTATTCAACGATCGTCTTATTTTCTTGAGAAAAAGATAAAAGAATGAATGAAGTTCCTTTCTCGAATGTGGAATGTGAAAAATTATTTTTTTGTTTTTATTTGGAAAATATCATGTCAACTCCTTGTGCTTTTCTTTTTTGCATTGTTGGGAAAAAACTTTTGTTATACGTAAGATTAAAAATATTGAACTTATGAGTCTTTAATTTTATAAAAGAAGAAGTTAGAATACATCATTCATTTTTAGTTTGTTCTATTGTTGAAAAAAGGATTAAAGAAACTTCTTCAAACTCTTCATAAGACATAAATAAGAAAATATGTTGCGAATTATTAGTTATTATTAGGAGTTTCTCTATGATCGCGTACAGAAAGGATATTAGAAATTAATTTCTGTAGTAGTTTCTATTGTAAACAGGTTATCTGCAATGAGGCATAAAGTATTTTAACTCAAAACATGGATAACTTCGGTCGGCAATAAATTTAACTATATTAACTGGGGCCAGTGGACAAAGTCGGTAGAATCTGATATATAAAGACATGTAAAACATTTAAGGCTCATCAATTCTCCTATGTTAAATCTTATATAAAATCTTGATCAATCGATTTTAGGATCATACTAGTTCGCTTGAATTTTTGCAAGGAACCTGTACCTTTAGGATGTTTTAGAGGTGAAAGCCAATCCGCCTGGATTTAAATATTATTATTAGTATTATTTCATTTTAAAATTGTAAAAAGTTTGTAGGCGACATTTGATAGTATCAATATGAGCGTTTTTGTATCTTTATTTGGTATGGAGATCTAGTTATAGAGTAACTGCATTCGCATTGCATTTTAAGATGAATGTAGTGCAAGTAATGATGGACAGAAATTTAATAAAGAAATTGCAAGAGGAAATTGGCATACGTACGGAATGTGAATGTTCTGAATAGAAATAAATGGCGGTTTGCCCAAATAAACTTTAGTTATGTGAGCTGAATGCAATTTACAGAATTATATCAAGAAAATTGAAGTGTAAAAATGAAGAAAAGTTAATAATGAACACGTTTGAAATATAAAATCTTTGTCTTACCATAGTAAGACAAACATATATTATATTTGGAAGAATGGATATTTTACATTCATAAAGTAACTATTGGCTATTGATATCTGTTCCGTCAGGTGGGAGCCAATTGTGTTATTGATTACTCCGGATATATATATTGTATATATATATATAAGGATATGAGTAGAAATAAAACTCCCAATGTTCTTACAATTATCTCACCTCATTCAGCCTCAAAAGTGCAAATCTTTAAAGATTATTTTTCGAACACATAACTGACGAAAATTTCACTTAATTCAAATTTCAGTTAATCAAAAGGAAATTTTTCATTATTTTTCAGTTATTCTGTCTGTCTGTCTATTTTTTTCATAATAATTTTCCCATATTTTCTCGTTGATTGACAGCATTTTCATTTTCCATTTAAACATTTCTCACGTGTATATCAGTATGTATCTAACACAATAAATTTCCAAAGAGGAAAAAGCCTTTTATACCACCGACAGCCTTCAAAACTCGATGGGAGTTTAATTAAATTTCCTGTAATTAAGCAAAACACTGAAAGGGGTCCATAAAATTTCTTCAATTCTAATTTTAGATATTTCTCAAAACTTCTATTTGATAGTGAGATATTCTGGAAATATCCTTTGTGTGTATTTATATTCACATCCTGGATTTTCATATATTTAATTTTATTTGATTTATATTTTCGTTTTTATTATATTTAGTTTTTCTATTTTTTTTTGGTAATAAATTTTAGTTTATTGTTGTTTTTTTTGAGGAAAATCAAATGTGGTTGTCCTAGTCTTAGTTTTAAAAGTGATTTTATATTAAAGCGGTTCTTTACAGGAAAAAACGATTATGAAAAAAAGGACTTCTCTAAATTAGTTTTCCTTCAACTCCTTCCAATTTATTTGAAGGAAATCAAAGTCTAGACATACAATTTAACTTTTCTTAGTGTTATGGAGAATTGGAATTGTTATTTCACGGCGAAAGGGTAAGCATATTTTCCAAACCTTAAATTAACTACGTGTGAATATACCTTTATAAAAAAAAAATGTTTGACTGACAGGTAATTTACCACCCACAATAACCACATTTTTGATCATCATTCAAATAAATCGTCATAAATTTTTTATACTCGTAATAAAAGTTTCGAAATTGTGGTTTGAATTAATAAACTTTCATTAGTAATTGTTTCATTAAGCGAAAACTTTTTTTGCCTGAGCTTTTTTTTTGTACGAGTGAATGAGTAAAAAAAAGGAGCTACTAGAAATATTGTTCATATAATATTTTTAGAAAACCCAAAAACCATAAAAAGTTAAGTTTTTAAAGCCACTTATCTAATAAATTCATATCAATAAAATTCCACCCAATTTTCAGATCCATCTTTTTATTTTAGGGGGTTTGAAAATATTCTACAAAAAAAATTTTCTTTTCATTTAAAAAGCCAAAAAATGAAGAAAAACCAAATATTGTTAGAAAATTTGTTTTTCTATTGTAAAATAAATACATAGAAAAGAAATCCAACTTGAAAGAAATAAAATAGGAATGATTTCGTTTAGACAATGTATGGCAGGATAAATCCCTTGATTCAGAATATTCTCTTCTTCGTATTTCACAAAGGTTTTCTTTAAGGCACCGAAGAAATTATACAAGATGAATGTTGATTTAAGACCAAGTAATGACCTATAAATAAGACTCGTTAGAAGTCATCCATTACTTTTTGTTAAATCACTTTTGTTTAATGGTATAAAATAGGTTATACTATCACTTTTTTTTTCTTTTCTTGTGTTTTAGTAGAAAAGAGTGTCAGTGAAGAAGTAAAGATACGGCCTGATCAGACGGGGACGGGTTGTTGTTGTCGTTATTCGTAGGATACAATAGTTCGAAAGATGTATATTATTGTTAATGTCTAACGATGGATAAAATGAGATCAACTGTAAATGAAAATGGGAAATTTTTTTGTTCCATTTTCTATTTTTTTTTCTTTTGGTTTCTGAAAGAAAATGTTGTAATTTTTGGTAATTTACTGATGATGATGATGATTGTATAATGTTTTATTGCATAGAGAGAGAAAATCTATACAAGAAAATGTTGAAATTTGTCATGGAATTTTAACAAGTTGGAAAAGTTAAGTTAACTAAAAAAAAAAAAACAGAAAAACAAAAGAGGAAAAACATTAATTTTCCAGCGAAAAGATTGAATGAAATGAACAGAATGAAAAATTGCGATTAATTTGTTGATAATTATTATTTATAAATTGTTGAACTAAATTGTTTATTTGATAGAGCTGAAAGTTACAAGGAGGATGCTTCAAGTGAACCTATGATTTGGTCGACGCGAAACTTTTACGTGGAATTCTTAATATTGCCTTTACAATATCAAATATTTCTTCATAAAAGACGTGCTCACAATGTTTTTAATTTCATTATAATTAAAATATATACCTAGCTTCTACTTTATTGTTAGTGACAAGTTTATCGTTGGGTCCTACCGATCTGTCTGGATTCTGGAACTACACCTACTCACAGATTGCCTATAAAAGCCAAACTGCAATTGTCTTTTTCGTCAGATACCGATTGGCTCTTTCGCAAGTTCCATAAGGTTATATGTACCAAATAAAGCTGTATCTGTGCCTAGAATCCTCAACTGCATTCTAACTTGAAGGTGACTTTAAAGCAGAAGCATCTAGCACTGCTACAGTCGGGATTTTCGATTGTTCTTAATATTTCTCGCCATTTTATTATCAAATTTGATGCATTTTTTACTTAATTTTTTATACAAATTTAAGCTTCTCCACGTTGACAAGACGACACAAATGTTTGATAGTGTAAAGGCAACTTAGAACCAAATCACTTTTTATATCGGATCTATATGTCTCCAACGAAGGGAAGTTATCTTAGTCGTGCTCAGTATATTGACTGTATAATTTAATGGTAAACTCTTGTATTCAAACTCCTTGGAAACAATCAATTCGTATTTATCCTATTTCATTATTTTTAAAGATAATAAATTATCAAATGTTAAGATTTTATTATTTTGATCGTAAAAAATAAAAGATAAAATTAATAAATAAAATAAAATACGATCGTAAAAGAGGAATATTTTGCGAATCTTTTTATATCTAAATGCTTTTATATGGAATTTTCATTTGTATCCTTTTCTAGAATAGTTATAAAGTGTCATTAAATTAAATAGATAAACGGATTGTGATGCAAACAATTCTTATATTATTGTATTACTCGAAAAAATTAATAGCCCAGTCAATGGGTACTTTTACCTTGCAAAAGGTATAGGAAACTTTATATTTGGTACGATTGTTCAACTAGGTAAGTGATTTAAAATTCCAAGTTTTCGACCTTGGGGGTTGCCGCTCGCACCCCCATATTGGTTTAAAGGGGTGGAAAATCACTTTTTCGCGATTTAGCATTTATTTTTAATTTTATTCTAATTAAATACAATCATAAAATATCATCATTCGACCTAAACCGAATTTTTAACTTTTCATCTTTTCAAAGAATTAAAATTTGAAATTGATTTTCCATTACGAAACAACATTTTCGGGACTGATTAGAAAAGAGATTTGGGACACTAAATTTTCTATATGAAGTCGATTGGAATGAAGCACATTGAAAATAATTTCAGTTTAATTCAACCAGTTCATAAAACTAGGTTAACATTATTGAATACGTGACTTATGGTACCCGAATTTTGGTCTCCTCACATATTTATTCTTATTATTATTTTATTACGATTATTATATAGAATATCGAATGGATCTGGTAGCAATGCGGTTATAATCGAATATTGTTCTCTTTGTGTATAGTCTTCTAAACTATTGGAAACATAATATCGGAATTTTCTTTTCTTGTTATTGGTAGATACGAGAGTATATATTGAACACGTTTACAATATGAAAATCTTCTTGTTATACGAGTAGATGCAGTATCAAACTATATATATTGACTTGTTTTTATTGTCTTGAAAAGTTAAATTCTTAAATAACTTAGTATAAAACCCAATATCGTTATTTTTCGATTCGATTAGAATAAACTAGAATTATATTTCGGTTTCATGAATTTTATGTTCAGACCATCAAGAAGGAACATATTTCAAAATATCTTCTATCAAAAAGTATTTCCATATATAAATTTCTAATCGAATTCCCAAAAATTCGATACAAATTCATTTCCTTTTTTCTTTTTTTTTTTGTTCAATTAAATTTCATAAAAATAATAAAACCACTCGAAATTGTGCACGTTCTAAAAAAAAAAAAAGGTTTTTCCAGAAAATTGAACAAACCAATAAGAAAAGTGTGTGTGTCCTTTTATGAAATTTTGATGGTTTTTCCTTGAAACTAAAATAATTTCATATAAAACATAAATATAAATTTCATTTTTTATGTTTATTTTGTCAGTGTATTAAATTCGATATCAAATAATATTAACCAAAAAAAACTAACGAAAAGAAAAACCTGGATGGACATCATTGTAATAAACTCTTTTATATTCTTGATTTTCTATCAATGTGTGAAAAAACAATACACTTCTATGAACCAAGAACCCAAGAAAAAACAGAAGAAGAAAAAAAAACACACTCATATTCAATAAAAATCTGTTACCATATAGTAGAAATTTCTCATCCACAAAAAAGGATTTCCACTTCAATGGTGAACCAATTTACAGATGAAGAATGAAGGCCAAGTAGAGAGACTCGCATGGATAGTCTACTATGACATTGTGTCAGCAGAAAAGCCAGAAAACCAAAAAAGGAAACTTGAGGTTTTCATATCGAATATGGGATATGTAGAAAAGATTGTATTTGACGATGTATGGAAACTCTAGAATAACGAATAATGCTTGGTTTTGAGATTGATTTTCAATTTCGATTTAAGTTTCAAAGGCAAAAGTAAAACAGTATTGAATTTCAATGAAAATGAGGAAAAAATTTTAATAGAAAATGTGGTGTTGATGGTAGATAGATATACAATGGATGATCACATTGATTAAAGTATATAATGTACAAGAGAACTTTTTTATACCCTTCTAAAACACAAGTGATTATTATGTCCAAGTTATTAAAAAAATAAATTTCTATAGAGTCCTTACCGGAGTTCACTATACATTGCTCCTTATCGAAATACATGACTAGATGAATTCAGGTGATGTAACAAAATCAGCATATGTATTTGGCAAATTATTTAATCATATTGAAAGTAGAATTGATCTTTGAGACGTTATATTGTATCTAAATTATTCTAAGAACTGCTTTATTGAATAACAATACAATACGTTCACATTATCAAATAGTATAAGCCGGATTAGTGGTAAATTCCGAGGGGAAAATGGATTGTAACAACGGTTTCATGGCATCTTGGTATATAAATAATAGACTATGTGTTCAATATTAAACGGTATCCATGATTTCCATATAATCCGTAAATTTGCTGTCATCCTTGTAATAGATTTGGTCATTTATTATTGCATTAATTCATGTGGACAATTTCAGTTCCATGTGAGGTATTTACAAATCGCATGCTTGCTATAAAATTTCGTAGGGGAATGAATACAAACTTAATTGAATAGTTAACTTTAAATATAAGTTTAGGCTTCGTGCAAATAATTTAATTAATATGGTTAAAAATTAATGAAGTATAGACAAATTAGAAGAGCCAACAAGTGGTCTTGTTGATTGAAGTGGTTTGTTATTGCTGTGCTTCAAGCTCCAGAGTTCAAGGTTTCTTTTTTGTGTCCACTATTTTCACGTTTACAGCACTATCATAAAAGGATATTTGTTTAGTTTAACATATGTAAATAGGGGTTTTCTCGCTTTTATATAGGAAAAACTAAAGAAATGGTACTAAACATTTCTGAAATTCTTTAAAATATTCTCATCATTCCCACTATTCCCATATTTTTCATTTGTTTCAATGATGTTATCCGGATTAAACGTATTTTTTTATTTAATATTTCTTATTTATGTTAAAGGTTTTATCTTATGTTTTGTATAACTTTTATGTGACAAAACTACCAACACACGCAAACGCATTATTTCATAATGGTATAAACTTAACTTGCAATTCAAAACCACGAATCTCCTTTTCTGTACTATGTCCTTTTTTATATTCATGGACAATGAGAAAAAAATACTAGAAATAGAAGGTTTCTACACAATAACCATAATAAAGCTTTCGCACAATGGCTTCCATCTTCATTCATTCGAATATATGTCCTTCTGAAAAAAAAAAAAAAACACTACTTCAGTCTGTCGTTATGGACAAGTATAGTATATATCTGGACACGAAAAAAGGGCTAAGCTTGGAACGATATAATATCCAGCATCCACAACGAATGAAATCCTGGTTTGATGGGTCATAAATTCAACGACAATAAAAGTAAATGTGAATCAACAACCATTGTCCCATGCCAGTCCGTCCGTTTTATACATGCGAACGTAGTTTAATGTCCGATCCATCACAGAAGTATGTGTGTTCATGTTGTTTTTTTGATTTTCACTTTTCTAACAATCTCATATGTGTGTGCGCGCATATGCGTATACAGCAATTGACCCATGAATATTGGTCCGATTCACCATCAAGCGATTCTTTTTGTTAGGACTTTTCTGGAAATAAAATTTTGTTGAAACTTTATATGAAAATGTATTTAACCAAAACCTCTCTTCTGGAATCGATGACAAAGAGTTCTGGTCATTCTCGATTAATTTTTCTTGTTTGTGTAAATGTTTGAGTTTTTGCCTTGCGAACATCAGTTTTTATTAGTTCTCCCTTTTTTTTGGCCTGCGGAGGATGATAAAATCCTATTTAGTTTTGTTTTAATAATATTAACATCAAATGTTGAAACTATTTTGGAAATTCACAGTTAATTAAGTTTATATGAATTATGCGTATCTTAATTTTGGTATATATTTGAGTTTTTCAGGTAAAGAATGAAGAAAATGAACGAGAAAAGTATTCAACTAAATTAATGAATTTTCAAGTAAAAATATTGGGTTACCGGTTTTTTATAAACCAGAACTTTCCAAAAACATATATGAAAAATCAATTATTTAAAAGATTTTCTCACAAATTAAATTGTTTTGTTGCCGAATAAAATCTTTCACATGAATTTTAAACCGAACACAACAAATCCAAATTCATTTTGAAATCCTAACACATTTTGGTAAGGACACAAAAGTTTCTTTGGTCACATATGTGGTTTTCCAAATTTTCCTTTTCGAATTTATTTATATGAATTCTATTATCATGTTACAGGGTGTTTAAAAGATTCCCTTTTTCGAACATGTGAAAAATATATTTGAATGAAAATATTGGGAGATGATGTTAAAAATTGGAAGGACGAATTGAATGAGTGGACATCAAAGAATAAATAAATAAATCTAAACACGGTAATAATTATATAAGCTGCAGTTCAGTGGAGTTGTAATAAAAACACGGTAAATAAAATCAATTTATGGTAAACCCCGAGTAATACTCTGTAATATACTCTGTTAAAACTAAGATTGATCCGAACCACTTTGTATACATGTAAAAACAAAGAATATTAAGTGTGAAATTTTATATTAGGTTTCTAATTACGTAATATTTCCATTTAAAGGAGAGTACAGAAAATTCTGTTTATTCCACAGAAGATTAATTCAAAATCGTATAAAAACATCTTCATCCTGAAACTCTAAGAAATATTATCCAAAATTTCAATTAAACTTTAAGAAAAGATACTAAAAATATTTTTGGTTATACCTCAGAATTGAAAAGAACAGAAAAAAAGCTAGAAACATGGATATCCAATTCTTTTGGGAATCATTGTTTAAGTTGGGATTTTCTAAAGCTGTACATTCTTCAAGAAAAGAAAAATTCATGAGGCAATTGAGACACACTTTTTTTTTTTAAATTTTTCATTTACAACTGTCCCAAAAGAAAAGCTCATTATGAAAATCCTAGACAAGGATTTGCTTGATTCATATTTATATTATGAATCGTAAAGATATTCTCGATGCTTATCAAGAAACTAAAAGAACGGTGGAAAGCGAAAGAAAATCATAAAGTAAGTAAATTGAATGTCGATTCATCTTTACAGGCTCCAAATACCTGTGCGTAAATCAGACATAAATGAACTAACATGCAATTTGGAAAGGATAGTAAAACTAATACTTGATTAGAATCCTGAATACAACCGAATATATGGACGGTCCCGGAATGTTGACTAGACGTAGCCAATATAGTAATGAAAGAAGCTTTAATAGATGTTCCCCAAAACGAATGAATATACTTATACAAAATTTTTACTTACTTGTATAATTATCTTTTCTTCTCAATTTCACAATTCTTCGGAATCCTCCCACTTTTTCATTACTTACCTTAATTCATTATCTTTTTTTTTTTTACTTCAGAATCTATTTTCCAGTTTTCTTAAAGAAACTGCTGACAATTTTAATTGAAATTCATTTTGCAGGTAAGAAATTTTCTTCGAAAAAAAAAACAAGAAATTAAAACTTTCAATTCCAGAATTTACTATGTTGAAAAACTAATTTTATCTTCTTGAATTTTATTATCTTTCACATCAAATGAAATTGCAATTGTTCCCAAAGGAAAAAACCTGGAAAATCAACTAAAATTTAATACGTTCGCGAACGAGTGAAAAATTTTACGATTTTGGTTTTTCATGCTCATTGAGTTTCAACGTTTCTTCAAAGATTTTAGCGACATTTATAATACAGGAGAATGAATGTCGATTTAACGATTAAATTTTCACATTATCACTTATTGATGGGAAAACTTTTTAAAATCGGGACCGTTTTTTTTTTCTTTTGTCATGAAGCTTGAAATTTTCATATCCTTTTTTTTTAACTTTCATTTTATGATTATAGAAATTGTAATGCTAATGGGTCAAAAAGCGCTTGGGATAATTTCACCTAGAAATATTTTGTTGATGGATGGCTAACCCTTTGAGGAGGCGGACCAAATTTCATAAATAATATTTATTGCCGGGCCACGCACCTAATTTTTTTAATAAGCATGCTACAGGGTTTACTTACCTACAGACTCCTTATGGTAGACAGGTTACTTGGTTAAAGTAGTTTGAACTCTTATTATATATATGATAAATACATATGTATTTTAACGTCGTTCGCAAAATCTCTCCAGATGCAGTGGGGATAGCGTTGCGAGCTTCCCGAAGTTGCCGAAGACCACAGAAAATATATATCAGAAGTTGAAGTTTAGCAACACCTAGCGTCGGACAAAAAGCTAAGTAACTTTGAGTTAAATAGCGGGATATTTGAAATAGCTAAAACCTATGAATTTTGCCGAAAATGCGAGATATTTAAAACCTCTCTTAACTATAATTTAAAAATATATGATACGAACGACTAATGATGTAATGATGGTGATATGTACAATAAAGTTAACATTTATATTCATTTGACCTAACTCTGCGGGCCGCAAAATGATTTTCGGCGAGCCGCATGTAGCCCTTGGTCCTCGCGATAGCCACCTAAGATTTAAATTATAATTAAAAATCTCTTTTAAAATTTTAATTAAATAAAAAACAATGTGTTTTTTTTTAATATATATTTTTTTAAACAAAATTTCCTTTTTTCTTTTTATTTAAACATTTTTTTCTCAATTATTTTTCTTTTCCTCGAAAATTTTAATAGTTTTTCTTTTTATTTTAACAAAAATTTTTTTCTTTTTAGTTTATTAATAATTAATTTTTATTGAAGTTATTACATTTAAGTTGATTTTTCTTGTTTTTGGTTTTTTGAATACATTTAAAATAATATTATTTTTTATTTTTTATTTAGTTTTATATTTTTGTTTTTAATTACAGAATTTTTTTTGTTTTTGTTATTTTTTAAATTACTAGATTTTAATTTTGAATTTGAAATTATTGATTGTTTGAGTATATTTCGAAGCTTTTCCCACACAAAATTTAGTACGCACTAAAAACTGCCGAAGATTTTAATTGGATTTCAGCGTTTTTAAATTAAAATTCTTAAGCTAAGAATTAGATGTGAGCTTAATAACCATTAAGCTGCATTAAAATAAAAAAAGTGCAGCTTTTAGAGTGATGGAAATCATGGTACTAGTTTATTGATGATCACTCGTTGAAAAATTAATAATTTTTTGGAATTTTTAAAAGTAAGTTGGGATTCAGTTGGGATATAGGTCTCCAGTCGTTAGAAAAACGGCGTGAGGTGGCTGATATAATTTTTATACATCAAATTATCCTTGGAAACATCCATGCTCCGCACATTTTAGCAAAAAACAATTTTACCGTACGCATTCAATCGCTTCGGTCAATGGAACTTTTTAAGATAAACTTTAACCGGACCGATTACGGTAAAAAGGAACCTATTACTAGAATGTTGCAGGAGGTTAATTCCAATTGGTCGATTTCTGACTTCCATCACAACAAAATTATTTTAAAGAAGGCCTTATACGAATAGTTCCCCCTCTAGAGCCCTCCTGTTTCCTCTACACAATCTCTGTACTGAGTGAGATAATCTGTTCGCTTGTATTAAGCTAAATAAATAAATAGCTGAAGATATAGATCCTGAGTTTGAGACGTCCTAGAAATACATTTTTCATGAGTTCTGTCGCTTGATAACCGCCGCTAAACGCGTATTCTGTGCGGAAAAAGTTTAAATGATTTTATTTCTAAAATTTCAAACAAGTTTCTCGTTTTAAATTTTTACTATTTTTAAAATTAATTTTCATATTTTAAAATTCTGCCAAATTCAACAAATACTATTTAAACTTGTAACTCTGGTAATTCTTCTAATGTCCATCCACCAAAAATTTTACCATAATATTTCGTCAGAGCAAGTAAAGGCCAATCTTCACACAGCCGACTTCCTATTCTGACAGGAAAAATCAGAAAACTAGAAAGAGATGGAATTTTTGCAATTTTCGGTAGGATTGATCGAATAAAAACCTCAGAGTCTCCCCACACAATTTAGAAAAATTGGTAGTGTGCGATGGTATCGTGTGTGATTAATGTTAAAGTATGCACCTCAGATGAAGTGCCATATAAATCAGATAAACATGTTCATCTGTTTTTGAGGGGAATCATCTGCAGATCAATAATCAGTTGGGGAAATGTGGAATGCAGAAGCCGACAAAATTTGTAGGATGATTGTTTTCTCCCTTTCTGTTTAACCAATCTTTGTATAGTGTTATCCCATACTTGCATCAGAAGTAGGAAGTCGGCTGTGTGGAGATTGTCCTTAACTTGCGTAGAATAAAATGGCAGTAATTTATCATGTAAGAATTTTTTTTTGTTGCGTTTTGACTTTTTAAAATTTCCTAAATATTAATGTTTTTAGTTTTCACATAAAAAATAATGTCAGTTTTTATTTTTATAATTAGTAATAGTTTTTTATTTTTGATTTTTTTATAAAGACAAATATTTTTTTATTTTGATTTTCGAACTATTTTTTAGATCTATTTTGTGGTTAATAATTTTCAATAAAAAATAAAGTAAGTTTATTGTTTAGTATTTTATTATATTTATTTTTAAATTTTTAAATAAAAATTTTGGTTACAAAATTAAAAATTGACACTATTTTTGATTACTTTTTTTTGTATTTAATTAATTTCTTTTTTTTTGCCATTCAGTCAGTTTTCTTTTTAAAATTTTAAGTTTTGATATTTTTTTGAAAATTTTTATTTTAATTTAATTTTGATATGAATTTTTATCAAATTTAAAAACAAAAATATTAAGAAAATTAACATAAAAGATTGATTAAAACAAAACAATTTTTCTTTTTTTTAAAAACTAACATTTTAAAATAAATAAATTTGGTTTTTAAATTATTTTTCTTTTTTTTTTTTAAATGTACTAAATACTTTTTGGTTTTATTTTAAATTAATTTCGTTTTTAACATTTTTAATTATAATTTTTTGTTTGATTTTTTATATTTTAAAATTATTTTCAGTTCTCTTAGATATTAATTTTTAACTAATTTACTTACTTTTTTATTCTTAAAAATCATTTTTTGTGATGATTTTTGTTTTTTAATAATAATTATTTATAATTAGTAAAAAATAATTTTTTTTTAGAAAAATGAAATAATTTTTAAATCATAAGAAAAGTATCTTTATTTTTACTTTTTTTTAAATTCAGTTTTTAAGCTATCGAATGAACTTTAGCTGACAAACAATTGTGAAGTACAAATACTACTGGTTTCGGGCAACATTCCATGTCCAATTCCTGTTAAAAATTGTTTTTAAAGAAAGAGTGTTAAAAAGAATTGTTTATCAATTTAATAAAGTTTTAATTTAAGGACAATGAAGATATTTGTATTTCGAAGAATTAGAGTCATGTTTTTGAAGAGGCCAAAGCCGGTCTAAGAGCTATAAGCGTCATAGGAAGAGGAAGAACTTTAATATACAACAGGCCAACGAAATCTGAGAGTCCCAGAAGGAAGATCCAATCTTTATAGAGTCATTTATCATTTCTGCTAAACCAATTTTGCATTCTCGTGTATTGATTAACAATTTCCCATATTTCTTTTGTTAATTAAAATATCTACCAATAAAACTAATTACATTTTCGGATGTCCTCGCCAAATAACATTAAAATCAAAAACAAACTCTTTTCAAACAATTCAAATGAACTTCAAATAAAATTTAATTTGTACTAACTAAACAATAACACCGAAAAAAGGTAAACAAAACTCTTGATTAATGGATAAGAAAATATATATAGATATGTGTGGATAAGTGTACTTACGATTTCGCCATCATCACCGAAATCCAAATATAACATTCGTGCACCATCATCAGCAGAACCTTTTAATTTATCAAATGAATATGACCAAAGTATTTTCGCTGGTGTATTAAAACCGCTTTCGTGTAATGAAAATCCACGATTCAAATGAACAACTAATTGACATGGACGTCCTTGGTATAAACAACGAAATGAGAATTCCCTTTGATAATTGACAGCATTATGACTACCTTGTACTAATGAACGTGCCCATGCTGCCATATCACGATGTGTTTCAGAACGTAACCAATAAACAAGAACACCTCTTGTTGTTCCACAGCGTACACAAAATACTGTTGTTTGTTGGCCCTAATTTTTTTGACGAGAAAAGGATTTTATATTTTGTTGATTAATTTATTAAGTTTTTTGTTTTTTTTTTTATATTTGGGTTTAATGATTTTTAAATAAATAAAACGTAAAACATTAAAAATGCCACTTTTTGAAATAGGCTCTTGAGATGTTTTCATTTTGATGTTAAAAGTGATTTGGGAATTTACTTTTTTAATTAATCTTCGGAGTATTTTTATGTGATTTATTTATAAACTTACATTTAATGAGGAATTATTTCCAGCACCAGCTAAACGTGTTGATGCTAAAGGACAACTTTCCACAGGTCTACTCCATGCCTCCACTGACCATGGTGCACTTTCATATATTCTATGAATAAAGGAGTCTATATATTATTTGTTGAAATTATTTTTAAATTAATTAACACTTTACCTAAATTCTCTTTCTGTAACAGCCACAAAAACTGGTTGCCATTTATCATTTTCATCTGAACTTTCTGAACTTGATCGCCCACTCTACATATAAAAATTGAAAATTGAATATAATTGGTTTTCTATTTAGAAAATTCAAGATTTCTTTCCAATTAATAAAAAAAAAAATTATATAAAATTGAGATCCACTTAAATTCGCACTTACCTGATCACTTCCACCAAGTCTTCTACTTAACCAACCGATATGCTTCAATTCACCAATAACATTAACGAGGGCACGATTTGCATCGTTAAGTGCCCTTTGAGTACTAGCTCCCATCGCCGAATGTAAAGCATTAAACCAAACTAACGCCTCTTGAGAATCAGAAGCACGTAAAATGCACGAATGGATTCCATCTGGTGAATGCAACTCAATGCATCGGTTTTCTAAAAGAAATAGTAAAATCCCATTAATATTAATATAGAAAGAAAAAAAGGAAATATTGGTCTAAAGGGAATAATATTGTGGATAGTGATTTTTTGTATTGCAATTTTATTGCTTTGATTTGAATAAAAAAATGGCACTAAATGAACTAGAAATATAAAAAAAATACAGTTTAAATGTTAACTTATCCAGAAAAATACTATAAATAATTTAAATTTACGACATAGAAGTTTTTGTTAAACATTGGAAACATTATAGTTCATAAATTTCAAATAATATTAAGGAATAAAACCGCATTTAAGTATATTTTGAGTTAGTTACTTGAATAGTTCTGCACCTAGTTTAATGATACTGCCAACTTATATTAATTTTTATTTTTGGTAAGTGATAGATAAAATAGAGGTTTCAACTTGGACCTAACTAAAAAGAAAATTAACCAGAAAAGCATAAACGAAAAATGAAATCAAAGTTTGAAAATATCTTCTCGGTTTACACAAATGTTTTCATAAAGAAATTATATTCTCTTATTTCAAAGTTATTAACAAAATTGTATTTCAAAATATATCATCATTAATTTCTTCTTTCAGAAATTTTAATCAACTTCATTAAATTAGTCAAAAAGTCTTAGAGTTCTTTAATTTTATGAAAGTCTCACATACATATTTTGACGTATATATAAGAATTATCAATTTAATTATTATCAGACTTCCTTTCGTTGTAATTCTTGTTTATTTCATAATAAAAATAGCATAAATTATAAGCAAAAAAAATAAACAAGAAGGAATAGAACTCCATTGAATTTGTTCAACAGCAGTGAATATGAAAATTTTGATTCGCTTTCGACATGCCAAACTTTTGTCATATATCATGAAAATCCTTCTTTTGAGCCACGCTATAATGTTTGTCAACTTAACACTAGGAAAATAATGAATTTATACAATAATCTAATTCCCCGTCCTTTTGAATCAAACAACGCCTTTTTTTTGGTGAAAATTTCGAATATTTTTCCTTTAAAAAAAGGTTATTAAAAGAAATTATAATAATTTTCTGATGGATTAAATGGAACTATATAATAAAATGTTTATATAATAGTTTCCACATAAAAATGTCACAAAAATAATAGAAAAACTATAAAAGAAAAACTTTCTATTTGGATTACCGAACAAAATTAAAAATATTTATTTTAAATTTTGTGTTAAAAAAGGCTTTTCTTAAACAAACGACTAAACTCTTTGAATCAATTTTCATTTTGAGTAACGCCTAATTGTATGCAAATAATTCTATGGGTTCCTTTAATACAAAAATGTCTGAACATTTTTATTGCAATTTGTGTGGCAACATAAAAACATTTCCATAAAAAAGGAATGTCGAGATATTAGGTAATATCTATGAAGAAAGCCTTTTCCGGGAATTTGGTTTTTTTTTGGTTTTTTTTTAAATTCGAGGAAAATCGTTCAGGCCAATGTAACTACGAAAAGCGGTCTTTGTATTATTGCGACTTTAAATTGAGTTCTATAATCGGATTTTGTCCTTTTGTTTTATTCTATAAAATAATAATTCATTCGATATTTATTCTTTTTTCTGTTAATCGATCAAAAATTGAAATTTTATTATGAATTTCCTTGTTATTTTGTATTCGAGTCAAGATTTTGAATTACAAGATTTCATTTCTTTTCTTTTTATTTGATTTTATTTTAACATCGATAATTTCTTCATTATAATTTCGTATTATTTTTCTTCTCTTTTTTTGGGGGTGCCAAAGTTTTATTTGATTTCTTGTCACGTTTAAATGATTTCCTTCTTACTCCTTTTTCAGAGTTTTCCTGTGCGTGATGAATTCGAATTTGAAAATGGGGAAAAAAAAGAAGAGTGAACAAAAAAAAACGTTTTTAAACATAATTTTTGTAAAATGTATTTCATAGAAATTGAATGAACTGAATTTTATATATTTAAACTTTAAAATGTATTAGAAGAGGACTTTAATGTTGCCAAGAGACTCCTTTTGTAATAACATATCTTTCTATTCACTTTATATGCCCTATGGTACGGACAACCAGATTAACTACATAAATAAGTGATATTGTGCTAAATTTTAACAAAATCAGTAGAAGGATAATAGCGAAAGAATTAGTCTTAGGAGACAATAAGCCTATTCATATAAAGTTTCTTGGATGCACTTTAACAACTAATATACCGATTCGAATAAAATTTTCAGAATATATTTACGCTATTAGGTCCTAGGCTACCTGTGAATTAGAGAAAATTTGCAGCCGGTGAAGGCCTTGAAATATTTTGGGTTTTGGATGCTTCTCTGTCCCAATTCTGCCATAGGGCACCAAAAAATCGGCTAAATATTTATTTAATAATTTTCTTAATTCATTTTAGAGTTAAATTCTTGAATTTTGTATCTACTTCCGTAGTTTTATTTGTATGTTCTATCCTCCTTATGATAATTCTTAACATGTATTATTTTCGAAATACAATAACTAATCTTTCCCATAAAGAAAATGTTTGCAACTCAAAAAATAATCTTAAACAACAAAAAATACCTACAAAACTTGGTGAGACTAATCAATAGTCAATTCAATTATTTAATTCTAATAGAATAAGACCTCAAAATTATGACCTGAGTACGTTAAGTTCAGTTTAAAAAATTTAATGCAACGACTATCAAGCACTTTTTCTAATCCAGCTTCTGCAAAACGAAAGCATCTCTTGGATATTTTCTTTTCAGTAACAGCAAATTTTCCTGAAGTCCAACCGTGCTACATTTTCTATTGATACAAACTTTTTGTAAGAATTAAATCCATACTAAATCTGAATACAAAATTATCAATATTTAAAATACCCCAAAGAAAAAGAACTTATTATTTTCGGATATTTATGCTTTTCCGAAACAAAATACGGATCGAATCATTTCTCAAGCATGTTCATAAATATTTGTCAAACATATATTATTTTCTTGTTTGTTCCTGAAGTGGAAAAAAATAGGAAAGGGATATGATTTACATATTTCCAAAATCTTGTTTGATCTCTCTTTGGATTTTATGAAAATTTATTATCCTCAGCAAAAAAAAAGGGAAGTCCATGTACATTCATATCAGGTAGACATAAAGTAGCCTATCACACGTTTTCAATTTTTCAAAGAACTTAGAAAACTCGAATACTTGAGATTGGGTTCACTTCTTCTAAACTTTTATCAATGTTTTTCCTTTGAACAAATTCAAATATAAATTCGGAAGTATATACGTAAGCAGATTTCCTGTTTTATCTTGAATTTCTTAAAAATCATCTTTTATGGGATTTTTCCAGATGAAATAAAATGATGCCACTTTGTTTATATAATTTTTCTTCTTTTTTTTTTGAGAAAGAGATAATAAAAATGATAATGTTTTTGGTTTTCTAAACAAATTTTCAATTTTTTTTTTTATCTCTAAAGGTGTGTTTACAATTTTAAGGTTAAGTTTAGTCCCAAATTCTGTAGTCATGACCAAAACAAGGAGATTGCCTAAAGAACAATCTAAATTTTGACAACATTTTCCTACATTTTAATAACTTCCATGCAAATGTGATATACGAAATTAGGCTCCTTACATCTTTTGAAACCTTGAAGTTCAATAGAATGAACTATTAAGTATTTCTGGCCTTGTGTTTTACATTTGAAAAAACAATCAATATGTGTTATTGCCCGGAAGCACACTCCTGTTCACATATCTTATTGGTACAAAGAAACGTATGTAAAGTACCACGAGATAGAAGTTCTGAATGGTACTTAGCAACATATTGGTCATCAGATATCCTGTAGTCAGCGTAACCTTACCTTTGAAAAATGTCAAAATAACAAAAAAGAAAAAAAAATGCTAAAAGAAATCCATCTCACCAAATTTAATTACAATTTAAAGTGAGAGAAGCGACTTAGGAGTTTTCTTTCTTAGTGACTTGAGTATGGGGGTGTACAATTGATGAGGCGTAAAAAATATAATAAAAACCTGGTCTAAATCTAGTGGGTGGTGGCTTTTCTTAAAATTGGTAAAGATTCTTTATGTCGCTTACGTTTTATTCTTTTTTCTCTTATTTTCTTGTCGACATTTTCACTTTTATATTAGAAACACTTTTCATTCTTATTCGTTTTGATTTTATTTATTTTTGCTTGTTTTTCGTCTTTATACGGTATTTTTCCGAAATGTTTATCATCTCTAAGAAAAAAAGAAAAAAAAAAACGTATACGAATTCAAATAGCATCACTGAGATTTTCTTTCGATTTTCTTTATTTTCTATTTATTTTCCCTACCGAAAGATTTTGCTGCTATGTTTCTTAAACAATTTACATAATTCTTCATGAGAAATGGTTTTTCTGGATTTTTGCATTCAATTCCATTTCTTTTCCATTTGAATATAATATAAATTTTTTTTTTTTTTAGTTTTCCGCTTTCCCGGCACCGAACATTTCCATTCGTTCATCTTATTTTTGTATATATTTATATATGTTTATTTTCTTTTCGTCTTGAACTAGTATATATGTTTTTTTGTTTTCCCTTTCTTTGGTAGAAATATTTTGAAAGAAAATTTCACGCGTATTTTGTTTTTCTGAAAATGTTTTCTTAGTGAGTTTTCCAACAGAGAGTATAGATTTTTTATTGTGTGTGCACAAAGTTCATGGTTTTTATCTTCCCTTTTCGTCTGTCATATATTTTGTTATTGCAGACTTGTTTTTATTGGTATCTTGTTATCGTCTCTACAAGACACAATTTTTAAAGGTGGCGATTCTAAGAGGATGTTTTTACATTAATTTAGATTCTTACATTGGTCTTCTGGTTTGAATGTCCATAGAAATGCAAAAGATTTTCTTAACATTACGATGATGAAATGATGTAATTGAAAAGCTTCCTTTTTTCCTTTAAATTATATTTTAAATTTATTCCAAATTAAAACCTGAATGCAGTTGATTTGTGGTTTTCAATTTCAACAATTTTTTAATTAGTTTATTTTAATAAACTGATTTTGAAAATCACAGATTTATACATTTTTGGATTTTTATTTAAAACGGGAAATGGAAAAAAAAACACAATAATTTAATTAAATAATTTTCGAAATATATTAATTATTGAAAATTGTGTGGTTTATGAATGAAAAGTTTTAATTTATCTTTTTCGCACTTAAAATTAATTTAATTTTTTTGGTTTTCATTGCAAAAAATTCAAATTAACATTTGTAATCACTTTGTAAGAAAAAATTGTGAAAATTGATTTTTGTAAAGTCAATTGATTTAAAAAATTAGCCTTTTTATAAGAGCTTAATAGCTGCGTTTTTCTGGGAAAAAAAGGAACGGCTGCTATACATTTTATATGGGCTTATTTAAGGAATATTATTATCCGGATCGAATTTTAACGACAGATATTTAGTACTATATTCGAAATATAGATCGAAACTTTTGTCTTTTCTGATTGCAGTATTTGAGATTAACAGAAAATTTGTTTAAATTTTGAATCTTTCCAGATTTTGATAATATTTTCTTATATTATTTTTATTGTTTTCAGACTTATTTGGTCAAATGATCGTCTCGCAAAAAATTATTTAGTTTAAGTTTACCATTTGTCTGTTTTTTAACCTCAACATATTATCTCGTTTGATTGTTACAAAATCTTTAAGATACACGCGTTTCAATCTGAAAAGAAAAACTGTTCATGGTGTCCAAGACGAACTTCTATTTAAAACAGTGGGGTTTTCTAATGGCGAACCAAAAGAAGAAAATATCAAAAAGCCTGCAAAAAAAACATAAGCTTACAAAATATATCGAATCCTAGATAAAAAATGGCACTGAGTTAAAACTATATTATAGTGGAAATCTGACATTAGTTAAAGTATTTCTCAAAGACTGAGATGTGGTTATTTAAGGTTCCTTTCATTGAATTTTCAAAATATTACCAAAATGTCCAAACAAACCAGAAGTAAACAAATCAAAATATCCTTCTTCTAAATATTTTTGTTAAAATATTGTCATAAACAGAACTAAAAAAAAGGAGAAATCCAACAATCTTTTTTAATATTTCATTATTTGTTTATCACTAAAAATGTCCATCATCATTATTTTAGTTCAAAAACTTTTCCTTTCGAAACCGTATATATGTAATGGTTTCGATACTTTTCCTCATGGCAAATTCCAAAGAAAAACAAATAAAAAATTAAAATGACACTTTATACATCATTTACAGAAAAATATCATTAACAATCCACTAAAAAGGTTAACACAAGGAAAGGATATATAGGACTGCCCAATGACAGTGTATTGTTGTTATTTGGCTCCAGACGAAATGCCAGATCATGTCTTTCAGCCTTTTTTGTGTCATCTCTCACCTGGTTTAAAGGAAAGATTCCTCATTTAACAATATCCAGTACCTTTTCACTTTTCATTCATATTAACCGCATATACAATATACAGGTATATCCCTTTTCATATGGAATTATGTCTGATACAGTAACGTGCTTTTCGCTATTTTATTTATAATGAAAACACGATAGAACCAAAAAAACAAGAGTAGATGACGTGATGATATGATATTTCCTCGGTTCTAGTTGACAAAACACCTTACATAATATTATATATAGTCTTGTGTTCATATTAACTATGTTTACGGGAATGATAAGATGATGTTGTTGTTCTATGGTTAAAACATAGATTGTATTGTTGACATAGTAGACAATTTCTACATGGATAACCATTTTGTATATCTTTTTTTTTCGGGTATATCATGAAATGAACTTGACAAAATTCCAATATTAAATGTTTACACACGAAATTTGTGAAATTTATAAATTTATAACTTATTATTTGTGGTGGAATGAGATGAAAATGGATTTACCATATAGAAAAAGGATAGATACGGAAGTATTTCACTATAGAATTAATTTACAGAATGAGTTTTATAATTACATATCTTTTGTTTTTCGCACTTTTGATAACAAAACATTTTCCAATTTTATGTTTTAATGTGAATATGATGAATATTAAATAGTTTTTGAGTCACATAAGAAAACCATAAACATAAATTGTGTCCTAAACAGGATTTGAGAATGAATCTAATGAATTAGAACACTCGTTTCCATGAACAATGACATCAATAGCCTATAAACCAAGTCCTCAGTTCATTGGAGAGATTTTATAGTATGTTTACTCATAAGGATATATTATTATTAAATGAAAAATAGAATACATGTATGTAGATGATTAAGTTTAAGGTATTAAAAGAGAGTTAAGATTTAAGGAAACAATATAAATTCAAAAAAACACTCACCTGGATCCAAATATTTTAAATTTCTAGCCAAATGTGTTAATTGTAATGGAATATATCTTGTGTCAGCTCTTGGTGGACTTCTTGGAGCTGGCGGTGATGTCGGTGCACCTGGTCCTAAAGGACATAAAAATGCTCGTTGCAATTCCCAACCAACTTCTGATATAATACTTGCTTTACGAAAATACGGTGTTACTTCACGAAGGAATTTAACTGAAATCAAATGAAAAAATTCCTTTAATAATTCTACAAGAAAACAATAAAAATCATAAAAATCTTAAACTCATATATTAATCTGGGACTGATTTCTATTTTTTTCTCTTATATAACAAAAGTATTACGAGAATAATATAATCATCTTAAGTTTGTTTTTCTATAAAAACTATTCTTTTAATCAGAACAAGAGAAAAGAAAATCCAATCTTATATCCTTTTTTTTTTTTGGTATTAAACAATGTTCCAAAAACTTGATCCTTTTCTTCTCTAAAACTTTTCATCCATTATCTTTATAAGTTTCCATTTTATTGGTATATTTTTTTTCTCTACTTCTTGCAAATGAATTGTTTTAGCCCCATCTGTTAACCGACCATGACAAAACCATTTTATTACCAATCGTATTTAGTTTGTTTAAGAATAATTTTCCTATCCATGGAAATCGATTGTGTGACAAATTGCGAACACCACATTTTTTTTTGGGTTTTTGTTTGCGATTTTTTCAGGAAGGATAGTAATCACACCGGCGTCAATATATAGAGTCTTAATACCTATCAAAACAAGAAATCAGTGAAGCTTTAAGAAGGAAATCTTCTAGACAAGGCAATGTGATTATGACTTTCTCTATACACAAGTACATAATAATTTTATAATGACAGTCGTTAAGAAGCTGTCCAGGCTTTTCGTTTAGTATACAAGTATCTTCAAATAACTACAATATTCGTAAAGAAAGTGTATATATAGAGCAAGCAGAAACAAATAATATGGAATAAAGAAAACAGCACGTAAAACCATCCTTAATCCATATCTACAGGATATCTAAATATAAATGGGTGATGATGGTTAAGGAATGGTGAACAAATAATAAAGTAGTTCAATATTTATCGTTGAAAACTGTTTTTCTTCGAGACACAATTATACAAAATGACAAGAGAACACGAAAAATACTTAACAATTTCATGGAATGAAACCTAAACGATGACACAACAAAAACTTCAGTATTTTTGATAATATTCGATAAGGTAAAATAGCGAAACAGAAATCTGTTTTCTATGAACAAGTTATTTACGAAGTTATATCCTTTTACTTATATCTTTTTATTTTGGCTCGACAAAAATCTTTGAATATCACGTTGTACATACCCTTCGAAAAAGAAAATCTATAGAAAAAAATTTCCTTGCAAAAAAACACGAAACCCATCCACCCAATTGAAAGTTAAAGGAATTAAACTGTCGTTAAGCTCTCGGATCTTTTCTTTTCCATATTTTTTCCCTTTTTAGGTGGATGAACAGAATTAGATGGGGACATCCTTTTTTTTTGAGGTTATAATACATCTTATAGAAAGACAATTTGTTGGTTGGGTATCACTGTTCTGCTGCTATTTAAAAGGATTTATGTCAGCGATGATGTTGAAAGCTATCACCACAATCACTGATGGAGTCGTCGTATTCTTTGGATTCTTTTTTTTTTCTGCTTTTATTAGTCGAGGATAATTACGAATTGCAATAAATTTCTTAAACAAAAAACAAAAAAAAATGTAGAAAAAGATAAATTTTGAATGGTTGTCGTTTCGGGTCTTTCATGATGCATGAAGGATAATGGAATTTGGTTCTGTATTTTTTTGTATTGTGTTATGTAAAAAGATTATTAGACTTTGAAGTTTTATTATCAAATTTTTATTGTTTTTTTGGTCAGTGTCCTTTTTAAATTGAAAAATATAATGATTAAAATTAATCTCGTTAAAGGTTTTTTTTTTTTTCATTAAACACAAGAAAATAATGAAAAAATATGAGACAACGATGAAAATTAATAATCAAGAAAATTGTATAGCCTTTAGTAATTATAATATGAATTTAAGACTGATTGAATTTTAATGAAATTTGGTGCGGTTTTTTCAAGATTAAATTAAATTGAAATGGGTTTAGTGTCAATCAAAAATTAAATAATATTAATTGTACGTCTTTTATATAATATTGAATACAGCAATTCTTACTCACATACTTGGTATAGACTTAGAGACATAGGTGCTGTAGGAAACTAGTCAGAATGCTGGCATATGAGACAATTTGTTGTAATTCTGAAAATTGTTTCATGGAAATTCTAAATATTTCTATATTATAAAGAATTTAGAATCTGAAGGACGAATTAAATTATTAAAGCCATTTATATTCCTCCGTCTCCATGTTTTGTATTAAAAAAAACCCAAAGAACCTAATCAAATCCCTTCTTCTACCAAAAATTCTCGATTAGATAGTAGTAGTATATCTCAAACAACAATAAATACATATATCTATTTTAATTATTTTATAAGCGAATAAACCTTTCCAGATAAAAAGGAAAATTATCATTACTACATATAAATAAAATATCCTATATCTTAAATTCTCTATTCCATTATCATTATTTGGAACCCATATGATCTCAAGAATCTAATAAATTTTAATATTTTCCCCGAAATTTAAGCTTTATTCCGCCCATTGCTTGGGCTTTATTCTTTCTTTATCGATAAAAAAAAAACAGGTTGTAGAACAAATTTACTACGGTTTTCTTCCCTCTGTTCACTTAATTTCAAGTTAGTCTTTTCTGGTGTGCTCTCTCTATTCAAGTTTTATTTTATCGTCAATTTTTTTCGCTTTTTGGGATATAAAAATTAAATTTATAGACTTTTTGGGAAGCTGTACACAAAGAAAAAAGGATACCTAAAGCATTATAGTATTTAAAAGAGAATTCTTTATGTTCCTTGGCTGTATTCTGGGATAAAATTTCCCAACTACTCGAATATAAAGAATATTCGATATTAGAAGAAAAGTTAAAGGAAAACTTAAAAAATAGCTTCAATATAGTCACAAATGTTTCCCCGATTTTTAAATTCTCGCTACAAAATACTGCGAACATATCAATTAGAAGTAGTACTCGTAAAACAGAAAATATGGTGAGTGTAGCAGAACTTTCACTATACCAAGAAGTATGCATATAAAATGAGAAATTTAAAGGTAGATAATTTATAGGATATGTAAATAAATTCAGAATTCATTCAGGTACCATAATTAATTTCTAGCATGAAGTTCGCTAGAAATTTTACTCTGTAATACTTTCAGTGCCTCCCTATTATTATATTACCATTTAGATGCCTCAAACTGTTCCGAAAGACTCTGCATTTCAATGAATATCTATATTTCACGGACAAGTGTAAGATTATAACTTGTTCTCGTAAGGGTGATAACTCTTACCACAATTACTTTATTTGACCGCGCGCCTTTATAAAGAGTTAATGCATTACAGACTTAGGAGTTATTTGCGCGATCATGAGAGATCATGAAACGATCTTTAGATCCATTTTGACTCAGTGGTTCATAAAGCCAGTTCGCCTTTGGGATATATATGTATTAAGCGGTGATCCAAGAAGTTTTCTGACCTGTATGTCACTAAAGCCCTTTATATCGGTTTTTGTCAGCCCTATTATGGAATATGCCAGTCAGGTGTGGTCACCTCAAAACAAAGTTCACACGTCAACAGACTGAAATTCATCCAACGTAGATTTTTATGTTTTGCTTTATGCCTTATACCATAGTGATCCCTAACAGCACAATTACATCTCAAAGATGTCTTAAAGATATCTAAGTGCGATTTGCGAGATATCTATTAGATATTTCATAACGTTCAACTCCCCACGATTACACTATTTTTTTTTTTTTAATTTGTAAAATTTTTCAAAAATTCATTTCTTCCTGGAAATCGGAAAATCAATTTTGCAAAAAAAAAACCAATCTTTTTTGAGTAATTTTTTTTCCGCACACACATCGGAAAATTCTCTGAAATCCTTTTTTCTAGAAAAAAAAAAAACTTACTTTTATAGTTGGGCCTCAGTGAGATTCGAACCCGGGACTACTGACGTTACGACTCTCATGCCATATCACCACTCCAAACCCTTATTAACGCAGTTTCATAAAATTTGTAATATATACATAGCCAGGCAAGGTAATTATTATTATTTAATTTGATGAGAAATATTAAACATACTTTTCGCAGCATGTCTTTTTTAGATATCGCATATACGTTTTTAAGACATCTTATATGCATATTTTAGATGTAATATCTAGACTAGATATAAGTTAGACATTTTGAGATATCTATAATACATCATGTGCTATTAGGGGATAGGTTAAAATTGTTAAGTTTACATTCTCTAGAAAAGCAGCGTGAGGTAGCAGATGTGACTTTTTAAACCAAATTTTTAGTGGGACCACTGATGCTTCCTATATTTTAACCAAAATGCACCGAAATTTTAACATTTTTTTATTGAGATCCGTGGATTTGTTTAAAATCAGTTTCCACCCGGACAGGCTACGTGAAGAATAAACCACCAACACAATTACATGACATCTTAAATATAAAAATTATTTTCATTTTATTTTCATGTGAATATAATTCACAGTTCAAAAATGCACACTTTTGTACTTATTGTAGGACTTAAAAATAGGATACAACTGAATTTGGTAAAAACAATTGATAGGTTTGACAAAAACAGTTGTAATGATTTGAATAATATTGGGGTAGTAGAGGAAAAGGCAAATGAACACACTGGTAGAATGGTCTAGTTGGTTAAGACCTCGCCTCATGAGGTGACGAGATCCGGGTTCGAAACTTGGTCTTGGTTCTATAGTTTTTCCTCTACTTTTCTTTGCCTACATTATATGAAATTAAGTTCTTTCAGAAAATTCGAACGCAATTATTATAAAGATTTTAATTTTTAATCAATAATAAATAAACGATGTAATTAGCAAATATATAAATTTTCTCAAAATGGGGACTTTTCCCCTATACACATAGAGAAAGTAATAAGAAAAGATTTTTGATGGAAACATATTTTTTTTTGGGATGGAAATTTTCAAAAATAATAAATTTATTAGAATAAAATAACCAAAGACATTAAATTTTTGGTGGAATTTTGTTTTGAAATTGTTGGTTAAGACCTGTGGTATGATTACGTCGTTATCATAACTTCAAAATAATTTTAAATTTGGTTAAAAATTTTCTTTCGGAAGGAATATATTTATATTCTGCCTTATGGAAATTGATGGACTAAGTTAAGTTGGAATGAGTAGAGGTGACTTAAATTATAAAATGTTTATTTCCAAGAAAATCTAATTATTGTAGTTATTTGAAATTGTATAGGGATGAAATTATTTTTTGGAGCTTTTTTATTTTTTAAGAGCAAATATTGTAGGAAAAAATAGTTTTAGAAAATCGCATTTTTAAAATCTTTGTCATTTATGTTATTAGGTAATTGTTTCCCACAACAATCATTGCCGTAAGCCCGGTCAAAAAATTGGATTTTCTGATAGTGTAAAAGAAAACCCCTATACTAGGTACTACCAGTTTATACAAGTTCAATGCCTTCGATTGTTTAATCAATAAAAATTGGACATCTTATGAAAATCAATGGTTTTAAGTTATGAGAATAAATTATTAGAATATTCAGAATTTCTTAGGTATTATTTGTTGGAACATTCAAAACTTGTTTAATAAAAAACCGGAAGGAACCAAACGAATTGTCTGCCTTATATATGTTTCTGCCTTGATAAGGTTGATTTGCATAAACCGAAGAATAAGACAGAGTTATGTGTAATGCAGGTTCCTTTTTAGGGACGTTGGATTGTACTTGTACATTTCATGATATTTATTCTAATGATGGACATGTATAGTACTCGTACTACACACTGGTTATTGAAACCGGTATTCAAATTAAGAATAAAATCCTTTTATAAGAAAAATATTCTTTAAACATCATAACTCGATTTTTAATGAATTTGTTTAGGAAATATTATATTATATTTTTAATGATTATTCTTAAAGAGACAAGTATTTTTTAGAAGAGATAATGAAGGTAAACCCGTCTGCAAGCTCGGAAGGTGGAAATTAATATGTTTCATGTTAATATATAAAACTAGACCGGATCCGGAAAGAATAGTATTTGGAATGTTATTAACAGTTTAATTATATTTTGAAGGAAATGTTTAACTTTGAATTTTATGTTGTTTATGTTGATTTTCCTATTTTTTTGATAGAATTTCTGTCAAGATTTTAGTAAGAAAATTTTAATTCAAATGCAAAAATTAATTTTGTAAATTCATATTTATATAAAAACTTATTATATATAATTATATTTTAGAATTAATTAATTTTTTTTAGTTAATTATAAATTGTAAACTATTAATTTTAGAAACTTAATCATATATGAAATAATATGAGAGTCGAGTCTGAAAGCAAGAAGTAATTACGTAGTATACTAAATCTTTATGTAGCAGTTGGATATTTTTCGTTATAGAAATATATTCTGGAAAAATGAAACTAAACTAATTAAACACAATTAACTTGATTTAGAGTCTTTTAATATACTGTAAAACAAAAAAAATCTGAAATAAATTCAGTTAAACTACATGAAAAATGAGTTTTGTATGAAAACTAATGAACCAAAAATTCGTAGCCAATATTAAAACATGTTAAAATATATTCGAAAATAATATTTTTATTTCCAGTAATATTTAATTTGATTAACAAATTACGAACGAATTTATTTGTCACCAAACAGATTAAATTAAGAACATTTGATTTTCTTTTAATGAGATTTATTTCTCATTTATATGAAATACAACCAAAAAAAAAGAAGAAAATAATAATAATAATAATATTGAGGTAGAAAAATTACCAATTATAATAAATGATCAGAATGAATAGCCTAACATTGAATTCAGGAAAGGATAAATCTAAACAGAGTTGAGTATTGGTGTGATTTAATCAAATCTACTATACTGGCAGTCATTTCACCTATAAATTCATTCATTTTCCCCAGAAACCTCAAAATAAGGAATTTACTAATAAATAATTCTTAATATAGAATATTATATCCGTACATGGGTGTATATTGTAGATATATATCTAGGAGGATGTATGTGGTTAACACGTCCAGGATAAAAGCATCAGACGTCTGTCAAGTTAATTGCCGTAAGACGTGATTTATTGATAGAAACTTAATACCAAGAGGAATGAAGCTATCACCATCATCAATCCTGTCCATACTTTGACCATTTCTCTTCTTTTTTGAAGGTATAGTTGTCATGGATACAATAAAAATATATATAGTTTTATTCTCATATTGTACTATTTGCAAATTCTTGATTATTGAGGTTTTGTCAGGTTAATATCTTTTTATTTTAGTTGTTAAGGCCAAGTATTATATTAGGTGTGTTATATTTCGATTTTCCTTTTTTTATGAAATATGACTTTTTGACTACATAGGCGAAAAAGGACTTTAGATATTTATGAGAAGGAAATGATAACTATTTAATGATAAACGATAATAATTGTTAAAGTTGAATCTAGTTTGTGACTAAGATAAAATATATTTGAAAGAGGTTAAGGAGGTATTCCCGGACAGATAATTTAAGGCAAAGGTAGATGTAATTTCCGAAATTTTAGTGGAACAATCTGCATTTTAAATTATAAACTTGTCTTTCTATAAAATAGTGTTCTCAAAATCTACGAGAATTCCATAATACGTCCAACATCGGCTAATCGATCAACGTGTAATTTGTATATGCTACTAGTAAATTTTATGCAAGGTGGGCTTGACGAGAGGAACGAAAAATATATGTGAATCGCGGTAAAATATTCCGCATGCAAATTCATATAACTTTTTAGAACATTGAAATCTTGTGCTCCACTTTAGACGATATAATTTGGCTGAACATTCAACACAATCTTGTGTGACTTCTACTAGGAAATATGAAAAGTCCGAAATGGTATTAACTCCAGCGCTAAAGCTTCTGCAGATATTCGAAAAAATAATTCAAATGGATTGATATACTATTTTTTGGTTCCGATAGTATGTTTATGTTTACAAACCCATCAACCTAAAAAGAGTTTCAGAAAATGGCGATAGCTTTTATAAATTTTATTTTTTCCATTTGAATTTTTTTTTTCTTTACTTTTCTATGATATTGTGTAACAATGATGAGAAATAAAAACTAATCGATTAAGCTGTTGATTCGTGAAGAAAAACTCGAATATTGACCTATTTTCCATAGGCTTCTGAAAACCCCTTGAACTTACAGTACGAGTATGCTAATTGGATAAGAGACACTTATCTATAGGTGTACTATTTTTTACAATATCAATTATATCTTAGTTTTTATCCATGCATGTACTGCACTGAATTGTATTGTACCTGAATTTATATATTGAATGAAATTTCAATTAATATGATTTCATAAAATTGTACCCCAAAAAAAAAATTTATGATATGGTTAAATTGCTTTACCTTAAATAAATAATAAATAAGTTCTATTTAATATATCCATATGAAATTTTCCTTTTCTTTTTTCATTTATGATTCATGAATAATGGACCGAAAATCTCATTTTAACACCATAATAGACGTCTATTTTCATTTTGATTATTATTATTATTATTATTATTATTCTTTTTTTTTCCTTTCTCCTTGGTTTTCCATTTACTTATTTGTTTTTCCAAAGAAAAAGAAAAAACTAAAAAGAAAAATACAAAGGAAAAGTTCTACTGGATCGCCAGTGTCCATGGCCTGACATGATATATTTGATTGTTCAACCTTTTTTTTTTATACCCAATATATAAAACAGAATAAAAGCAACAATATGAAAAAAAGATTTACGAGAGAACATCTTTGAAAATTGTATCCAAAATATTTGTGTATTATTTTTACTTAAAATCACTGAACAAAAATCCTTTTGTTTCCTTTTTTATGGTGTGGCGTCTTTTAGTTCGCATCTTTAAAAAAAGAAAAAAATTGGTGAAACTTTTCATTTAATTTTTGTTTGGTATACGCGTAACATCAGAAAAAAAAAGAACTCTACGATGAACCAACTTCAATGTTCCATCGTACAACTTTTTTTTTTCATTTTTTGGTTAAAGAATGAAAACGAAAAAAAAAGGTTCAGAAAAAAGGTTCCAGCCAACGAGAAAAAAAAAGGATCCCATACACATAAGTATAACACCGCACGTTCAGCAAGCTTTTTCACATAAATCTTGTTAAAATTGCTTAGTAAATCATGTGTGATGTGGCCGGGTCTATAGTCTGTTGTTGTTTTGTCCTGATCAGAGGATGCCATTATAGTTCTTGCAAAATTTTTTTTTCCTGTCTGTTATTTTTTCAACAAACAAAAAAGATGTGTCCCGAGTATTTAAAGTTACAAAACATAAAAAGGATGGTATTTTATTTTTATTTCATCTTTAACGATCCAACTGAACATGCAATATTTGTCTACACATACACCCAGAGGGACGTTCAATTCTTGGTTTAGATCTGCCCTTTTTTTTGGACGGAAATCTTTTAAGTCACATCTGTAAACTGTTTAAATGAGCGACCATCATTATTTCCATGTTAGTAACGTTATTTTCTAGCTTCAAACCATCATAATTCAATAGTGAAGAAACTGAAAAAGTTCCATTCGAAAGTCTGTACGTATAGGCATTAGCGTTATTTTTATTTTCTTGAATCTACTTTTACAAGGATGTAGGTAGTTCTTTTTGTTTGTTTTTATAACTTAACTTTCCAGGAGATTGATATATATATATATGTTAAAGACGTGATTGTAATACTTAAAGAATTGATGATTCATGTATATTTTTTTGAAGGATTCAGTTTTTTTTTCTGTAAGATGTTGTTTTTTTCTTTAAAGATTGGTACAAAAATACTAAAAAAAACATATAAAAACTTAAAATCGGCAGAAAGCGAATGTTTTGATGCCCTATTGCAGAAATAGGACTTGTAGTTTCCTTTTGAAAGAAGTATTTTCAAAAATCGATCAAAACTAATAATATTTCCAGTTTTTATTTAAAATTTCCTTAAAATTAGATTTTTGGGCTAGTTGGAGCACGAATGGACGAATAGATATTCATAAATCGATATAACTTTTGATTCTCTACACACCTATAGTCTTGAAACCTTTCTCCGATGATTATTTTTATACATTACAAATGTAGTGACAAAACTAACATTCCCTCTGGCATTATCTACCATAGGCATAAAAATACAAGAAATAATAACGTGTTAAGAATATATGAGGACTGTTTCAAAAGATATGATGTTGGTATGAGTTCAATAAAAAAAAAAGGAATGACAGGAATAAGTTATAAATATACTTATTCATATTTTAAATAAAAATTTACAGTAAAACATCAGCTTAAAGTGTACTTTAATATTTTCATGTGAACATATCCAATCTATATGCTATTCGAAAAGATGATAATGTCAAGAAGACAACAAGGATACAAAACACATGGTGTTTGTATCTATCTGTTCGTATTACTGATTATAGACCACTGTCGTCAGAAGAAAGTCATAAAATACTATATATTTTATAACTTTGAGTTTCATTTTCTTCATTTTTTTATTGTACAATTTTATGATCAAAATCGTAAACATCGATGCGTGACATTATTCTAGCGAAAAAAAAACACCAAATTTCCATCAAAAAATTTTTACGTGCAAAATTTTTCAACGATAAAAAGTTGCATGATATTCAAAAATGTGCAATTAAAAATTTTACGAATGAAAATAAATAGACAAATGCCTAAAGCTATGCAAAACAATTTCCACTGAGTTTAATATTATACGAGATATCATTATTAGCAATATTTTGTTATGAAAAGGATCCAAAATTTAAGTGATTTTGGAGTTTGTTTGGAAAGAACTTTTACAGGCATTTTTCAGCATTTTTCAGCATTTTAAGACTTTTACAAACATTTTCAATTTCATATAACAAATTCGTTTATTTTAAAATCAAGTCAAGGATATTATTTTCCAAGAAAATTATTTCACAAAATAAAATACTAGTCTATGCAATTTTATTTTTATAAATACAATAAAAACTCATCATTTGAGTTGTGTAGAAAAGAAACAAAAATAAGTTTCTAATAAAAATAACAAACAAATGGATATAAAGTCATAATATAAAATGCTATAGAAATACACTTCAACATAACACTATCTAACACAAATAATAACTAAAGGCTTCTTCAATTTACAATTTTACAATTTTACAATCTTTATTTCATTCAACTTGAAGATAAAACAAAAAAACCTTATACCTTCTATCTCATCCTATATCGATTTAAAAGAACAAGAGAAAAAACACATACGAAGAAAATATACAAAATACAGGACTAGCACTGCCCCATTATACAGGCGAAAATACAAAACGACAATAAAGAAAACCGGATGAAATAAGAGAAAGTCCAATAAAAAAATTAGACTTAAAAGCTCCATAAACATTTCAAAAGTCCATTAGCTTTTCTGAATTGTATACACACTATATACTGAAAAGGCAACTGCTGGTACAAAGTACTGAACCATGTTGAGTATCATCACCCAAACAACAACCATTCCTATATATGTATATAATACTTGAATTTGTTGAAACAAACAAAAAGTATATACACATCTCCTCTCGTTTTGGAAACAACACTCTCTTCTTAATACCAAACTCTTCATCCCATCTTTACTGTCGACACGACTATTCCACATTTACACATAAGCTCAACCATCAACATCAGTCGTCGTCGTCCTTTCTTTCATTTTCATCTTAATGGCATCATCTCATCAGGGATCGGATATAACATTGCGACAAAAGCAACTAAGTGAAGTGAATGAAAACACTTCCTTCTTCTACTTCTTCTTCTTCTTTTGGTTTTTCTTTTCTATATATATTCGAGAATATACATATTCCATTCTTAACAAAACATTCACCCTTCGTCATCATCCTAGTGATCATCGTTTAAAGAATATTTTCTACATCCTTTTCATATATTTGGGATGGCATCATCATTTTCAAAAAAACCCATAACATTTTTCATTTATTCTCCGTTTTTGAAATGAGGCTGATTTTGAAATCTAAACGACGACAAAAGACTTACATTTATACGAAAATTATATACGAGTATTTGAAAAGCTTTTGATAATAGGGATTTCGGTGTATCTGGTGTGCATTAACTTTATTTTATATCAAGAAAAAAAGTTGTTCTCAAATAAGTATGTCCTCGTTTTATATCTATCTATCTTTTTTTTTGTTTTGTTTTTCTTCATTGAACTTAATTTGCCAGTTTATCATGTAATGAGGAAGAAAATGAAAGCGATGAAAATTATGCCGACAACAACGACGATTTGATGAGGAAGGATATAACGATATAACTAGATTTTCTATATTTTCGAAGAACTTTAGAATTTTTAACATTGGAAATTTTCCAACATAATATTCTTGTAAAAGAAACCCCAAGCCAAAACGATGACACGAGAAAAGATGGAATTTTTAATTTCTAATGTTTCTCCATAGTTTATGTGAATTGAACGGAAATAATTTTTCATTGTTATTAAGAAATTTTTAATCAAATCAGAAACTATAAAAATTAATTGCTTAATGCTTTAATGAAATTCATGAGGAAATTAAATTTCATTTTTGTACAGCAGTTAATGGAAATTATTTTGAATTAATAGAAACGGGAGGTGCATTAGATACAGGAGTGGACCTATGAAAGACGATACAATCGAAGTGTCTTTTAAATGACGATTTATATGACCATCTATTTTTACTTTTAACAGTCTGGACATACTTGTACGTAGTCGGGGACTTCTGATGGGATTATATTCCAACAATTTGCTTATATGTCGTATTTGATATACTTTTTGACTTCGAGAACAAACTTTAGTCTTTAGATATATTTTTATTTACTTACATACTTTTTTGCACTGTGCTAAATGTCAGTTATCATAAGTCGAGGCGGTTGAGGAATACCTGTAATATGTTCTTATAACTTTTTGCGTTATTTATTCAAATTTTTTCCCTACGTTAAACATTTTAATTATACCTTTTCATTACCATTCATTTTTCTATCCATTTGCTTCGATTTCAGGTTAGTTTCGGTCCTTACTGCCTACTGATTTAAACAGCTATGACTCTATTTCAAAGGATGGGAAATCAAAAATATCGATTCAGACATATTTCCATAATTCCATTCTATAATTAAATTCTCCTACAAAAACAGGGATTAAAATTTCCTACGCAGATAAAACTTCTCTAACAATTTTATTCGTCCTTCTTAAAATATTTCTTCTAAATACTTAATCGTTATTAAAACAATTTTAGCAAAAAAAAATAAAAAAAATATTGATAAAATTTAAAACTTTTGATAATAATTAAAATCACGTTAAAATCTTTTTATAGCTCAATTTTGTCTTAAATATTTTATTATTATATTATTAATCACTATTATGGAAAATCCTTCACCTTTTAAAAGTTAATATATGCCAGCCAAAAAATAAAATAAAAAAAATACTAGAAAAGAGAAGTAAAATCACTAAAACCCCCCCAAAAAAAATGAAACCATATAACTTCGAAATCCCTTTAATCTTAAGCTAAAACATTTAATATCTTGGAAAACTGGGAAAAACGTTCAACTTTTCATATATGTAAATGAATATGTCTAAATTTCCATAATATATGACTAAAAACATCGTCTTCGTCGTTTCTAAAATTATACCACGGTATATGGTAAAGTTTTCTAGTTCTCTTTACCCCAAACCAACAAAATTTTCGTATAAACCAAAATTGTTTAGACTCTGATATATTCTATGTTTTATTACCACAGAAACTTGCACGGTTACCCGATATTTACCGCATCTGTCTAAACTCCTTTTTAGGTTTTATTTATATTAAAGTCATATCCCAAAGAAAATATATATATATTTCGTAGTATGTGTAAGTTGATAAGACTATAATAATGTTAGGAAATTTAAAAATCTATGGTTTGAGGTACAAGATATGGTAGAAATAGTAACGTCAGTAATAGTCAAATGATGATTCTTTTTTTTCTTAGAAATCCTTCTGTTTATCCCACTTATTTGTCTTTAACTTTTCCTTACATTATTTTTCATTTTCATTTTTTTCTTCCTTCAGTTAACTTGCATGATTACTTCTGATACATGCATGAGAATACGATAAAATAGAAGTTTGAATTTTAGATTTTATAGTGTTGACAATATTATCGTATATGAAAGTATAATTTTTTCGTAAATCTTATACAGAAGTATCACTGCACTGAAATTTCCATTATCAGTAAGGTTATAACTTGTTTGAAAATCTGTACCATATACGAGCAAAAGTAGAAGAACAAAAACAAAAAATTGTAAAGAAGATACCAACGCCATCCTTTTAATCTGTTTCCTTCCATTTGAAATTGTTATATATATCTTTTGCCCGTACACCCAATATACCATATGTGTATCGTATCCATATGTAGTTTTCTATGTGAAATTTGTATTTACACTGCACATATGAAAAGCAAAGTAAAGTAGTCAAAAGTGGGGTGATTATAATATAAAAACACTCAGGATAATGAAAAGGCGGAAAGTCTATTTCGTTTTCGTTTTTTCAGTTTGTTTTTTTTTTTTTTGAATAGGACGATATTACTATCATTGACGTAGATGGAAAATTCGGGTATGGGATTAAAATGGAATCTAGATTCACGTATGTGTTACTTATTGCTAAAAATAGGTAATTGAATGGATCGTCATACGATAACAGGAGAGAGGTATAATACTTATAAGCATTGTCCTTTTCATTAGAAATTCAAGAGATTGAAAAAGAATTTCAATAAGTGCTCAGCCAATTACAATTTTCTTAATTACATAACATCGACTTCAATATTGTTCTACAAACTCAAACACGCTGCAGGTCACGATGAATTTGAACAAAATCAACCTTTACTATCGAGACGATTTACCATATGCCTTTAAATTGAGATCCTCGGATTATTATTCTTTCTAAATGAAAATCAGAGAACAACATTCACTACGCCACTGAAAAGTAAAAATTTCAATTTATGTGGTGTTGACGTTAGTATACTAGAAGGATAATATACTTCTTCGTTAGACTTAATAAGAATATAAAAAAAATAAAGTAGACTGAAATGAATACGAGTGAAGTTAGAAAACATAGGGTAAATCCAGTCAGACAGAAAAAATAAGAAAACAAAGAATAAGAAGAATTTATTGTTTTCATCATCATCATCAACATCCTTTTTATAACCGTCATTTCTCTATGGAATCTATTCATTTCATTTGAACACTGAATATAGTGGTTAGCATATTCAAGAGCTTCCAGGATGTATGTTGATGATGTCCTATAGTGTAATTACAACAAATATATTTATTACTATTTTCGATGTTTTTGAACTTATAACTAGAAGCCAGATGGAACTCGATGAACTGTAGTAGCGCCATTGAATATCATGAATTTTCTTCAACATATGACACGTTCCGCAGTAATATATCTATCTCTAAACATATGATATTTGATTCTAAAATATTCTTCGAATGAAATATTTTACGCCATTTTCATTCACATTTTCCTCTAGATTTTCTTTTTTTTTGATTCCCCAATAAAATTGAACAGAAACGAATGAAACAAATTAAACTGAAATGGGATGCGATAGTGTTTGGGACTCTGTTTTTTTTTTTTTGTGTGAAAGAAAATTGGAATATACAGTTTCATTTTGTCATGAAAAGGTCCTTTTTATATTTAGCATGGTTTCTAGAAAAAGGTGATTTTCTTGTTAGTATATTTATGACTTAATATTACGGGTATTATGTGTTCATTGGACATTAATGATTCTATCTTTTTGACACTTTTATTTGTGGTTAATATGCTATGTGTGGTTTTTTGGTAGTTAATTTCTTTGTATTTTGGGTTATTCAATTTAAGGAGAAATCAAAGATTAGAGATTTATTCTTTTTTTCTTGGAATCATTCATAAAACATTTATTAAATTTCATTCATTTCGGGTTTTTGAATACATGTATGTTAGAGTTACTCTAGAATCCAGTTATCATTGGAAATACCAATCCTAAGATAATATATCCAACCGTATGTAATGTCGTCTCTAAATTATTCATGCGTGGGATATTAATCTAATAAACATGATAAAGCGGGTTTATGTTTATCATTTGTTACTGTCATTAGGATGAAATATTAATAATGATAGTAATAACATAGAAATTGATGATTAAATTTCAATTTAAAATGTATACAACCTATTCGAATTGTATTATTTATAAATAAGAATTCGGTTTATACATGCTATACTTCGTTCAAAAATATTGGAATTATTTAAATAAAACACAAATTACAGATACATGAAAACTCTTCTTCATCCAAAGACTTTATAAATAATTTTGGCATAATTGTTTAAGCATTATTTTGCATAGAAATCTGAAAAAGACTTAAATGCAATTAAATGTATAAGAAAATTCGGATTCAATGTAATTAAGAAAATGTTTTATAACTTCTCTTCTTTTGGTCTGTAAATAGATCCAAGAAGGCGATTTTTAACATATTCCCATGACAACAATTTTAAATTTAGATTATGTCATATTTTTGGGAATTTATTTTTGACTGTAAAAAATATTTAAAAAAAGGAGAAAATATTAAGATTTATTCATAAGAATTCAAAAATCCAATTCCGATTGTTCTAAAAGGGGACTTTCATTACGCCCTTTAAATGAAGTATTTTTGAAGTTGGCCTTTTTAAACGAAAGGGACAAAGAATATCTGAAAGTTATTATATTTAAAAAATCAAACCAAAAATATATTCCCGAAAATCAAGAGTACCCCAGTTTTAACAAAACTCAAACAAGACGCAAGAGCGATAAAGATCAAATCAAGCAACACACATACAAAAAACAAAGCCCAATCAACGTAAATTACCTAATTACACCTTTTTTTTATGAGCAAAAACAAACAGATTTTCTTTTGTGTTAGATTTCTTACATAAAATAATTTTTCTTTTTTTTTGGGTCCTGGACAGATTTTCATTCTTATCCAAAATGAAAAGGAAAACATCTCGAGTGACTCGACGATGTCCAATGAACAGCTTTAGGCAAATTCATAATACTTCGATTTTTTCTTTTTTCCTTTATGACTAACCACAAGAAAAAGGAAAAACATATTACAATGGATATATTCAGGACAAAATTTTAGGCAACAAAGTTTGAGACCTCTTTGAGATGTTGAAGATATTCCATCACTTTATTTTTCTTGTTTAGATTTACTATGAGACTTATCTTTATACCGGGTGAGTTTATATTTTGTGTCTCGTAACAGTTTATTTGAATTATTATAGTTGCTACAGGACTAAACATAACATTTAGAAACATAAGTATAAGCCTATAAGTATGCTATAAACATGATATTTTAGTATTGTCTAAGAATGTTATATTAAAACATCTTTTATATTATTTTTTAGAGAATCAAGAAATAGAATTTCAGTTACAATTTGATAAACTATTATTTTAGGTAATTCATTCTTTTTATCTCGATATATGTGAAGACCCCAAAATCCACCCTGTTAAAACAAGAAGTATAGATTTATATTTGGATAGAAATCTTTTAGTGTCCTTTCTTAAGTTTTTTTTTATTATTATTATTATTTGTTACGATTCTAAATGGGCCTTAGGACGTGAAAATGTCTCGAGATTTTGGTTTTTATAAAGACGCATATTATACGATACTTATAATGAAGCAAAAAAAGGTACAAAACCCGATCTTTAACCCACACGACAAAAAAAAAATTCATTCCGCCAAACCCACTAACAGTGGCACTGTTCTATGCTATTTGTTATGGGGTATTTCTATTTCTTGATTTTATAGTGTCTAACCAAAATGACTAAATGAGAATGAACTTTCTTATCTTTGTTATTGCGGTTGAAAAAAATGGTGTCTCATTTGCAAAGCCTTTTTTCTTTTACTTTTTAGTTGAATATAATACTGTAAAGGATACCAGAGATAGCAGTTATGGTTTTTCTTTGCTTTTTATTATTATTGTATTTTTTTTTTTTGGCAAATTGCTCTTGGCAAAGTGTTATTCTGTATTATTAGGTAACCTCAATGAAATTATTATATATATATAGCTGTTTTGTATCATTTGCATAGAATCTTTGGGATTTCTTTTTGATGATTTCTGAAAACTAACCCTCAATTCTAAGATTTTAACGATAGTTTTATTATACTTGAGAAAAATATACAAAAAGTCAAATTTTTTTGTAATACCTTTTTAAATTTAAGGATGTCTAACTAGAAACTTCACATATCCAATATAACATATGGACCTTGAAGCTTAAATATTTTACATCAGAAAGCAAGATTTAAATCTCTATATTTCCTAGTACATTTTAAGCTCTTATGTAAATCTTCATTTTCCTACACATTAAAAAATAGATATAATTTAAATCCGTGAACGGTTGCCATACGTTTCTTGCGAATTTTAAGAAAAGTCATGAAACAACATAAACAAAAATAAATTGCAAGATTTTAACTATAAAAATGCAAAATAAGAAAATGAGAAAATAGTTTTCCCATTTTCTTATATAAGATGAATACATTTTTTTTTTTGGAATATTTTTCAAAGGATAGATTCGTACACGAAAAACAATAAAAACAATCTGGATATCAGGGTATCAAAAAGAAAGAACTTTAAACTTACAAAACGGATGCACAAGAAACAAAAAGTTTTCACTAAAACTGCAAACGACAATGATGCCATCCTAGATGCCCTGAGATTTTTATCCTGAGACAGTACAAAAGCTCTTTTAATTCAAATACTTTTTTCCTAATTTTTTTCGTTCGTCTTATTTTATTCTATTGTTTTTGATTTTTCAATTTTAACGCCCAAAAGAAAAAATGTCGGAATTCTAGTTTTGTGCGACAACAGAAAAGTATCTTTACAAAGTTTTGTCGCCATTAAAAAGTATTCTTTTTTTGCCTTTCTTAGGTTTTGATACTTTAGCATTTGTTTTGGGAAGGGTACTCTGCGCGCAGTAATGAAAAAAGTTTTTCTAAAGTGTCATCAAAAAATATATTTAATAATATTTTTCTTTTTTTTTCTTTGCTGTCCCATGGCGATATTATTTTTTTTTTATATGAATTTTTAGAAAATTTTATTTTTAGGCATGAAAAAGTTAAGAAAAGTCGAACAAAATTTTCCTTTTTTCTTGTAAAATTTTTTCTTGAAAATTCGATATTATTGTTCCCCAACCTATAGTGGAATGGTTGACGTTCATTTCATGACAAAATGCCAATTTCAAATAGAATTTTAAATTCACAAACATTTCGTAAAAGAGTTTTTCTGCAATTTAAATAATGAAAAAGTTCATGAAACTTTCGGAAGAAAAAGAATTTTTAATGTGATCAATAATTGTTCTGTAATTTAATTTAAAATTTTGTGATTAAGTTATTTGTAACATAAAATCATTATCAATGATTCAATTTTATGGTGAATGAGTATTTGTACTATAGGAAGTATTGAATCGGCAATTTAAATACGTTCAAAAACACGAGAAATATACTAGAAGTCGTTTAATTTCACGAATTTTCCACTAATTTCAAATTAGTACTACGAGTTCGATAATAGAAATATATAATTTACAGAATTAGCAAATAAATGGCAAATCATAGAATTCTGTACTAACACTTATGTCTATAATAAGACCAACACTTTAATCTCTCTAATATTCGCAAAAACAGTAAGGACATCGAAAGAGTGAAAGGACATTTTGAATCCTTTCCAAACGTTACTAAACAAATATTTTCAGATGTAACTTAATAATGTCATTATTTTTTATGTTAATAAAATATTCTGATACATAATAAGTAAGCCATAAAAAAAAAGATAAATGCGAATATTTTCTTTTATATTAATTTCTAAAATTCACATTTCTTTCAGCACACATTCAAACCCACCAAGCGAAAAATGAAACATTCACGAATATAAAAAATCATTTGTTTATCTTTGAACAATTAAAATGTCCACACGAGTATGTTAAAGAAACATATATCAAGGACCAAAAAAAAAACTAATAAAAATAATAGCATTATAAAGTACTCTAATAACAAGAATTTGATATCATTGTCATTTACATTATACGAATAAAAAATCATACTCCATTAGACTCTCATTTACAACGACTTCAAGCAAGTCACGGATATAACACAAAGAAACAAAAAAAAAATAAAAGAAATTCACCCAAAAAAGGACGAATACTTTATCACTAGGACCAGCAGGAACCAAAAAAAAATCTTATCCAAAAACAGCAAGTATTACTTTTTTTGTTTACTGAATGTATGTAAACTGTCTCAAACTAAACATTTCGACACAATCTTATAACGGTAGAGAAAAACCGAAGAACGATATTTCGTATACATTTTGAATAAGGTAGAAAATGGAAAAGAAAATATAAAGACTAAAGAACCCAAAACCAACTAATCTTCAAGGAATATGGCGTGAGCGAACTCTCCTTCTTATAAATGTATTCGTAGTACACGTCAACAGGTGTTGTTTACCTTTTTACACTTCGAAAACATTTACCATAACTACTATCTACCAAACAATTTTTTTTTTGTCATCATAATTGATGAAACACCAACCGAAAATGTCCGCCAACAGATTCTAACATGACCCATCCGAAAAACCTGGAGCATTGTTACAGTACAATCACATAGTTACATGTTTATCCAAAAAATTTTGTATACGTAAAATCCCCTACTTTTCTGCCCATTCTTAACCAGGAACAGTTTACTCTCTAACAAAAGAATGTCGTTCATAACCTCAAATTATATTTGTTTGTTCTCCACGTTAAAAAAAAGGACGAGCGTTTCCACAAGAATCAGACCAACTTCATTTTATCCGTGCTTTCTTTAATTTTTTTCTTTTTCTTTTTCATCATGTAACACCTTTTTACACGACGTTACACTTGAACCTACTCTTTTTAAAAAAAGAAGAAAAAAAATGGGTAGGCTGTTCCTTTTCCCAAATATATCCTTGTTTCCATTTTCTTTACCAAATTTTATCTTCCTTATTTTTCTCATAACACCTTTCTATCTAATTCATTTTCAAAGAAACAAATTCTTCTTCAAAACCATTTTTATATAGAATGGCGGAAGTATAAAAATGTTTCTCTACTGATATAAAATGAACTTAACCAAAAGAATTTTGGGTTTTTTTTTTCTTCTGTATACTCTTATGGAGCCTCGTTTACATCATTACTCAAACCTTAATACTTTAAAGATTTAGATTTTGTGTTGTACACAATCGAATAAAACGAATAAGGATGAAAATAGGATGATGTGTTTACTTTCAGGATGAAATTGAATGGGAGTTTTCGGTAGATCCTATGGGTTTGGTTCAGTTGATGAAGCAAAATGTATGTACATAAACATAAATTCAGAATGGCAAATAGATCGATATGTTATACGCAATAATTAAGCGTAATACGACCCAATAGGTTTTCATCAATCACTCAATATTTAAATTTTTCTTGACGATCTTCATTTTCGAATAGAAGAAGAGACAAGATTTTGAACGCTTGAATTAAAAATTTAGGGAAAACACCCAAAGTCTTCATATGCAAAAAAAAAAGTATTTTAGGCGCAAAATAAAATGAAATAGCATCAAATGAATTACAAACGTGCCAAGTAAAAGGTTTCGCAAATTTGATAAAAGCAGACAAAAGACGATAATAGGATTTAAAAAAAGAAGGAACCTTTCAACAAAAAACAAAATGTCGACATTAATATACTCATGTGGAATGTGGTGGCAGAATAGGTGGCACAATAGACATGATATCGCAGAATAAATTTTCTTAGGTGTTTTGTTTGGTTAATGATTTTCAAAAAACATTTTGTTCTCTTATTTTCAAAAGAACCATGATGTGAAGACAAAAATATCAAAAATTCTTAGACAGAGTGATGGACGACAATATTGTGATAAATAAATTAAATGATGTGCAAAAGAAATACTTGTTATCAGTCGTTTACCACAGACACACAGTTGTGTGAAAATGAAGGAAAATTTTAAGATGATGACAAAAATAAAACGAAAGAAAAAAAAATGAAAGTCACTCCCAGAAATTATATTTTTCATCCTTTCCAGAGTCTGGGTATGTTTATTTATTTCGGGAAGATATTTTTCCTATTCACTGTGTCTGATGTGTCATGACAACAAAGGCAAGTTGATTTAATATGAAAGTAAAAATTCATCTCTACGTATGAAAAGTTTCAGTAAAAAAGAGCCGGAACAGAGCCTTAACAAAACCTATAAAAATATGTACAAGAACGGAACTGACATTCTTCATTGGATCTCTAGCAAAAGAAGTATTTAGTAGTAACCTAATATAACTCTTGGTGGTAACACGATTAATTTGCAGGTTGAACACCTAACGTAATATGTCTAACGATTTTCAGACTCAACCATATCTTCTCTCACCTGAACGTGATTCATGTAATCCGGAGCTGCCTCATAAAATAAAACATAATGAAAATCAACAGATCACTTACACTTTTGTTGTTCGTTAATAAAGTATTGGCTAGAAAAATAGACACGTGTAAATATTCTCACGAAAAAATTTTTCTTTTCTTTGAGGCGGAAATTTGAAGGGAATGATGGAATGTAAGATGAACCTGAAGAATTGCGTAGCAGAAGAAGTTAGATAAAGAATTTTTTCTTTAGTTGTTGGTTGGTCAAAGAATAATATCTTTATCGAATATATTTTCTTTATAATATGAAAATTTCAACTTAATTTTGAAGGAAAAAGAACCTCTTCTCTCCCATTTTTCTTCTATTTTTTTTGTAGAATAAAGAATGGTATGTTTTTCATGAATATTTTCTTTCTTACTTTCTTGTTTTGATTAGAAAAGTAAAAGAAAATAAATATATACGTAAAATAGAAAAACAACAGAAATTGAATGAAAATGAAGTGTTTTGAAAATTGATTGGTTTGAGAAGATGATGGAATGTTGAAAAAGTTTTCTTTTGTTTTTCTGCTAGAATTGATTATTTATTGATGGTGTCCCTGGATGGGACCTGGTGTAAACGAATTCAATGGTTTCACTTGTGTCTTACACAATAGTTTTGAAAATTATTGAATTAAGTCCTTTATTTAGAAGATAAAAGTGGATTTGAATATAGTGAAAAGATAAATTAAAAGGATGGTAGGCAAATAAATAACTTTATCTGATTTTATTCATAAGTTATTCACACAATTGCTTATTTAGAAAATCTACGACATTTTTAATATCTTAAGAATACAAATTCGAGGACAAAAATAACGACCAATTTTTCATAGCGTGCCAATTGAAAATAATATGAAAATATGACGAAACACATTAATAATATTATATTATTAAAATTTTTGTATACAACAACAAAATACATCCGGTAAGGCAATCCACCCCCAATTTTCTTAAACTAAATGTTTCAAGTTTAATTTTCTTATAAATTACGAAAGATAAATACAAAAACTGATTACTCCTATTTACTAAAAAATGTTTTTAGTGAAAAAGTACTATGATATACCGTCTTTTTTCTAACCTACTCAAACCATGTATTTCGCTGAAAACTGGAGCTTGAATTTTTGGACGATTGTAATACTTATACTTTAATTAAACTCTAAGAAAGTAAGAAGGGAATTCGACAAATAATGTAATTGAATGATCCATAAAACAACGCGAAACTTTGAAAACATTTTCATAACTCAATTCCCGGTTCAGAAAAGACGTTTTTTCTTTCTTGCTTTTTTTTATATCACAATCGTTTTGTTAAGAAATAAAATAAATGAAATGAATGCCAATAAAAAAACAACGGAATTGTATGAAATGAGCAATGTCTTTTCACAGAAAAGTTATAACAGCATCCATTGCCATTATCACATATCTTTTGAAATTCGAAAAATTATTATATCTAATAAAAAATTCAAAAAAATTTGTAACATAATAATAGCAGAACGCTATATGTACAGAGTGGTCCTGAACAATATACAAACTTTCTTTACCAATAAATTCCATATTTATTTATTTAATTGTAATCTAAGAATTTAGTTACATATACGGATCAACTATTAAGATACATGACTTTAAAATAAGTGATTTTTTAACACTTCGGTGACCTAAAATTCAAAAGGATTTAAGCCAATATGAATAGGCTCAAAACTGTCTATTAAACCCGTAGTGAAATTCTATAATTGTGGCAGTGATTATCACTATTGTCATTTTCAAAGGCGATAGCTTCAAATTAAGACTTATAGTAAAGACATATTAGCAGCGATAATATCTATTATCTCACGATTCTCGATTAAAATTGGATACTGGACCAGATTTTCCCAATTATTGAGAATATTTAACCGAGTATTTTCAACTCAATTATTGAATAATGGAGAACTTTTCGCTCTCTAATTGTGAAAAGCTTTAAAGCTTTAGCTTTTAAATCTGGTAATCTCGCTCATATTTATAGATATAAATCCTGAAAAAGAAAAAATAAGAAGATAACGTAGAACAAAATAACAGATTTGAATATGGTGGCTCCACATTTTTTGTATTTTGAAGGAAATAATTTTTTTTTTAAAAAAATATAATATTTTTAAATTTTTTCTTTTAGATTTTAAATGTTCGCATATTCATAAATAATTTCTTTTTATTTCCAAAATTTCCTAGCCACAAACAGATTTTATAGAAAGCTTTGAGAAATGTCAAAAAATAATTGAGAATGAATTTTAATCCTGGAAAACAGAATGGGTCGCATGATGTGGATTAAAAATAATTGACTGGATTAAATAGTGTAGTATGTCTAGGCCATTATTCTTCAAAAAATTGCTTCAAAATTATTGGAAAGTGATAGCCCAATAGTTCTCACCACAAATTTATCACTTTCAAGTGACCAAACGAAATGTATGAAGACGACAATCAATTGTTAAGATTGCCTTAAAACTGCGTCCACAATTTATTAGGACACTCTGTATATATATTTTTTAAGGAATTGAAAAAAAGAAAAACAGTCATATAAATGAAAAGAAAATTTTACAACATATATCTTTCGTTGTTCTTGTTTTTCTTTTTTCGCTGTCGCCATTTTCATTTTTTTTTAAGCGTTACTGTCTTTTCCGTTTTATTTCTTTTCATACCTTTTCAGATATATTTTCTTTTTGGAAAATTTATATATTCATAAAATGAACAATTTCCTTTTGTATAACAAATTTATGATGACTTCTTAAATTGTTATATTATTTATTTTTCTGTTGTTTTCTTCAAATATAAAAACGTTAAAAGACTTGATGAAGATGATGTATAAAATAAGAAATTTTGTAACATCTTTATGTATTTTTTTTTTTTTTTGTTTAACAACATTGCAAATAATGATAATTCATTATATGAAGGCATAAATCTTATCGTTTACGAATACAAAATTTTATGATCAAAGAAGAGTGGTGTGTCATTGCAAAGGTATACCTAGGTATACAAGTTAAGATCTATACCAAAGGAAATTCTATATCCTTTTTTACATCATTCCATTGTAAATATATAACCTTTCGTTTGGTAATGTTGATGAGATTACATTAAATAAACTATAAAAAAAACAAAAGAAAGAAAATATACTCATCAATTTGGCTTGGAAAATTTATCTATGGATTTTCTCTCGTTCTATGCGTTTTTCTTTATGCATAAACATCTTAGATCTCAACAAACTTGTTTATTTTTCCACTGAAATGGAATAATGTAATATATTTATCATTGCTACAAATTCTTTACTTGTTTATCTTTTTTTTTTTTCTGAAGGAAGACGAATTTTCATTTTCAATTCATTCCATTACCTTTAATATCGTTCGCAGTTAGCTTTCGATATTTATAGCCGAAAACTTTTAGACACACACATACATATACAATCGCTCGTTAAATAAAACCAATTTTTTATTTTTGTTTTTTTTTTTTTGAGTCACACAGAATTCTCTCACCTCCAAAGCAGAAGAAAACACCTTCGCCATCACCTATTTCGATTTTCTTTTCTTTTGGTTCTGGAAAATGTTTTTCTTCAATTTCATGTTCGGTTTTTCGTTTTATTTTTTTTTATATTTTTTTTTTTCATATACGTAAACGGACCATAAAAACATTCCCAGGAGATTATTGAAATTGGTAAACAGGAAAAACAAGAATTGTTGTTTTTATTTCCATTTCGATAACAATTTTTTTGATACAAAAATATTTAACACAGAATACTGAGTGTTTCTAAAATATCTTTAAAAAAAAAATTATTTATATTAACTCACTAGCTGACCCGACAGACGTTGTCCTGTCCAAATTTCAATAAATTTGTTTGTGATCGTTTTGTGGATTTGTAAAAACCTATTAAAAATGTGTAAATAAAGTAAAAATGACAAAAAAAACGTATTTAACTTTTTCAGGACCATAACGAACAAAACAAAAAAAGAATTACACAAATCCACGCGTATAGTCTCGAGTTCATACGAAAATCCCATTGAAGAAAAGCACTTTCAGTTTTTCCTGAATTTTCCAATTTTCCGGACAAATTTTCCCATTTTTCTTTCCGTAAGAACCTTATTCGGACTACTATGAACATTTTAACAAAAAAATGAGCACAATCGGTTCAGCCGTTCTAAAGTGATGCGCTTACCAACGAACAGCATTTAATTTTTATTTATATAGATTAACGAGTTAAATCCCTATACTATGGGAAAACATATGTTTCCTATAAACATATACAAGTATAAAGTGTAACGAACGTAGCTCTGCAATAGTTACAATCATGTTTTTGTTCGTGTTTTTGGTCAGGAGTGAGCATGCGCGGCACCCAGGATAACTTTTTCATATGCAGAATATTGTCCAAAATATGGCGTGTGCGCTCAGTACTAATCTTTGTGGTATCTGCTAGCTCGCCCACCTTCACTTTCCGTTCAGCCAACACCATTTCATGTATTTTTTTGACAGTGTCCTCTGTAACCGCATCGGAAGCCCTGCCGCTGCGGACTTGATCGGTAGTGGAGTTGCGGCCACCACGAAACTCTCGAAACCAATATTTGATGCTGTAATCTGACGGAGCATTAGCCCCATAATATTTATCCAACTTTTCTTTTGTTTCCTTCGCCGTTTTGCCTCTCAAAAAATAATGTTTTATGAGAGAACGAAAATCGTTTTTGTCCATACTCAACATAATGCCAAACACGTCAACAACAATCGGCTGTCAAAACAAAACTAAAGACAGTATCGCACTGAAATTTGGCATGTCTGCCTAAATATAAACGGACTTCAAGGCACCATAACCTTTTTTGCAGTAGCAGCGCATTCTGGCGGTCAAGAAGATTTCTTTTCACTCCACCTAGTAATACAAAAAGTGGGGCAGTAATTTCGATACCTGTACTACTAATTTATTCGGATACTAAAAAAAACTCCCCGGATGACTTATAGACATCCTGTACAATTCTTATCAATAAGGAAATGTTTTGTATATGAAACAAAGAAGAACAAATTGTATATCACCTTTTTTTCCAATAGAATAAGGATATATTATTTTGTATTAAGGTAAGATTCCGGATAATATGTGTATTCTTTCAATAACAAATGAAAAACCTGAGAAATGAGAGAAAGAAAAACGAAATAAACTACAGACACCTCAAATAATGTGAACCCCATCGAAATTGTACACATTGTGTATCGGTAAAAGAAAGGAATTACAATCAATATTGGCCTTTAGCTAAACTTCGGGAAATATAAAAGAGATATTAGGTACAAACATATACTAAAATTATTGCCCTTTTGAGAGATGATGAGTAAAATAGACATAGTCGAAAAAAACCAAAACCAAAAAAAAATGTATATTTATTATGGAAAAAGAGAAATAATAAAGAAAATAGTACATCACTTAAGTGGCTCCCCAGTGATATATCATTTAGGTGAAAGTGTGGGGCGATTATATAAAAATAATGTGTTATTACCTATTTTCCTTCTTTTTTTTTCGTCTAAGGAATGGAAATGTTTTATTTACTTATAATAAATGAAGAATTATTTTGTGAATAGGGACCTCCAAAAGATAAGGAACAATATATAAAAAGGAATATTAAATTAAATGGTTTTTTTTATACCTATATACGAGTATTATCTCGAATAAACAAATAATGAGTTGATTTATTTTTTTATTCACCAATTTAATCAAGTCTGGAAAATATAAAGAATGAGTTTATAAGGTTGTAAACCTTTGAAGTCAATATGTGTCCTAAATATTATAAAAGCTTCAGTTTCCCAGCTTTAGTTTTATAGTAATTCAAAAAAACCCAACTTCCATTTGGAATCAAATAATATCCAAAATTGATCCTAATAGTTGTAAAACAGCAACCCAAACTGAAATTTGGAAAAATATTAATAATAATTTAGTCCTAAATTAGGTCTCCTGTTTTTCTAAAATAGATTAAATTAACTTTATCTGTGTTTACAAGGGATATCATTAGGCTTTAAATTTAATTGTGGTTCCGAAATTTACCATTAATATTCTATGCATGATTATTTACACTAACGAAGAAATTTTCAAATTTTCTTCCTAGAATGGAAATTTAGTTTGGATTATAACATTTCGAAACAATACATTTTTTATAAACTTTATCTGGCGATTGAAAATTGAAATCTTAGCACTTGTTTTACTCTGGAAATATTTATCTAATTTATTATTATGAGAAAGTAAAATAACAAAAGGAAAAAGGTCTATAAAAATATATCATTCACACAATAAAACACAATTCGTGAAAATGTTTTTCATTCAATCCTCAAAGGAGTGACTAAATTTTTGAAATAACTCTAAAGAATCTCCTAAAAGAAAAAATAAAATCTCAGAATCTGTAGAAAATTTTCTTTGAACCACAAAGTATGAGTACAGAGGTTATGTTTGATCTTACTGTGATGTTAGGATGTAATATTTTAAGAGCACATATATATATACCTTCAGAGGATTTATTCATGTTTTTACTGAATTAAATCTTTTTTTTGAAAAAAGTGTAAAGATTAACGTTAATAGTCTTCATTTTTATTATTTCGAAAGAACTTTTCATATGACACGGCAAAATCTTCAGTTTTTTGTTGTTCGGTTGACTTTATTTTTTCATATAAAAAATGTTAAATTCTTAACAACCAAAAGAAAAAAACGTAATAATAAATATCTTTAGTAGGAGTTATGCAAATTTCTTTTTGAAAGTATAAAGGCGTTTTTCCAAAAAAAAATGTATAACCCCCAAAAAAAATAAGGATACAAACGAATAAAATCTGATACAATAAAATGTCCATAAAGTTTGTTTTTATGGGAATTCTAAGATTTTAGAACCACGCAAATTTCATGTTGGTGTACTCGTACTCAATTCATTGTTGCTTCATTTTTACTCCTTTTTTTTATGTTGTTGAAACTTTTTCCAAAAAAAATTCCTTAGTTCTCCCTTTACTCCTTCATACATCGTTTCAGTGTCATTTAATATGTTGATTCCCAAACGTTATGTTTCTCTTCATTTTTTTTTTTTTTTTGAAAGAAAATATTAAAGTTGTTCTTCGTCTTTTTAGAGAATAATTTTCCATTTTCCCTCCTTTTTCCTAATCCCAAAAGAACACACAAAAAAGTTATACACCCACCAAAAAAAAAAAAAGTGTTATTCTGTATCCTTTAGTCTTTTTTTTTCCTTTTGCATCTGAACTCATATTGTATAATAAAAAGGGTTTCACAAGAGACTTTGTCCTTAATATAAAGGAAATTTTTAAGATTTATTTAAAAATGTTTTTGAAGCGAACCTTTCCTTTTCATATAAAGATGAAAGTTTCAAGAACCCGATGCTATTAGATTGCGATTTGTATAGCAATTAGATATAAAGAAAATATGCATATATAATATTAATACTTAACAAAAAAAATTATGATAAGCATTTCTAAAAAGATGATTTCCCATTAAGAAAGGTTTCCTTCGATAAGATATTTGAATTTTTTGCTTCATTTCTTATAATCAAATTTTAATAGGAAGCTAAAATAAAGGATTATACTACAATGATAGGTGCTTCATGAACGGTGAAACCTCTTCCATCTGAATAAACGCTACAAAAATGAACATAACTGAGAAAAAAGACTTTATGTAGCATGTAATAAAAAGGAATTTGAAGCCTTTTCATTTTTTTATATCGATTGTCAAAAGGTCGAAAGGACATATAAAATAAAATGAAACTCCATTCACTCTGAAGGGGCTTCGGTACTCTTTCTATATAAGAATTCCTTTTTTTAAAACAATTTTGTTTTTTTTTTTTGTATACTTTTATAGGGAAATATAACTTTTGAACAGAATTTTCTTCGTTTTTATTCAAAAATAGTTCGTTTTTATATTCATATTTTTCTACAAAACGATTTTCTTTCTTATATTATTCTTTATCATATTTCAACAAGAAAAAAGAAAGGATTTATTCAGGAAAACGCAATTTCAAACTGCAATAAAGTTCAAAATATATATGAAAAACTTAACTGAAATGAAAGGGGATCTTAAGGATCAGAAGAAAATTTTTCATGTAAAAAAAAAAAAATGAAATTGTGTATCAAATCGTTAAATTCAGATTGATCGCTTTTGAAAATTACAAGGAAAGTCCCGAAAAAAATAAATAAACATAAAAATAAATATAAAATTAAATAAGAAAAAGGAAAATTAACAATACGACCAAATCATAACACTTTCTCAATACGTATGGGGTTGAAATATCATACATATTAACATTGTGAAGTGAATATTAAAGGAATTCTTCTGCCAGCATTTCATTTCAACTACAATAATTCCTGCACTTTTGTTTACAAAAACGTTTTGTACTAGGATGTAATCGAATGAAACTATTTCTAACTTAAACTAAGCATAGACACTTCTACAAGTTTGTTAAACTAACCGCACGACTCCATTAGACTTATTTCAAGACATATTTTCAGTCGGACTGAAAAAAAAAGTCCAATTTTTCCAGTCTCAACAAGACTTTTTTTCAGTCCGACAGAAAATAAGTCTTGAAAAAAGTCTGATGGATTTCCCTGGTTAAGACCACGGCTCCAAAGAGGTAAAAGAATTTAATTTTTTCAAACCAATGTGTGAGATTTGGTTTGACAAACTGGCCGATAGTCTAAGGAAACTATGTCACATCAGTATAGAAAAAAGGATCAAAAACAAGTTGCATTTCTATAAATACCAATCTCAAAGTTAAATTGTTTCTTCATAATTGAATATTACTAGTACTACTACTACACCTTACTCCTACTATATTCAGCCTCGCTCTACCTTTAGTTAATAAAACTCCCAAATCAATAATTATACATTATTTTTCCTGTATACAAAGTATAGAGAAACTAAAAGATTTATTGATAAATATTCATAAAATATTTTTATCAAGAAAAAAAAGCAAAAGCTAATATAGATGGAATTTTTGGAACGAGTTTAAGAAGCCCAACAGAAAAAACCATTCGCCTGTTGAATAATGTCCTTCTGCATGAAATCTGATTAATGGCGATTGTTTCTGTAATAAATATTATTTTTTATCTCTCATTTTTCGCTCGTCCAATTTCACATTTTTTTTTTTCTGAAATAAATGTTTCGAAACACTAGAATGGGTATTAGAATAGATACAAGCATGAATTTAATTTAAACGTTATGAATATGATATATTTTTCTTAGCTTTTATTTAAAAAATGAAAAAATACGAGAAAAAAAAACCTGAAACAGGTAAATAAAATAAATTGCCTTTAATAAAACTGGCATATTTTCCATTTTCCAATTTTTGTTGCTTATATTTTAGAATAAGTAGGTATAGTAGTCAAAAGAAAATTCGTCACACGATTTTTAATGGAAAAATAACTTTTATACACGGAGACTTCTCAAATATCCCTGCAACTAAAGCAGTCATCTCTTGATGGGGAATATAATTTCAAATCTTTAACATTTGTGAATAAACAAGCGTTATCGGTTGCCATTTGTCGGTTTTATGACGCTTTTCTTATCAGTCAAACACTAGCTTCCTGAAATTAAATCATGGAACAAAGAGCTGTGTTATTAAATTTCAAGCAAATCTTTGCCCAGCAGACACAGGAATCTCCTCAATGATGCAAAAAGTTTATTGTGATAACTCTTTATCAATATCGAAGATTTTTGAATAGCATAAATTATTTTTGGAAGGCGGAAAAACTCCGAAAAAACGCAGAAAGTTCCATGCATCTTGGATAACAAAGGCATCATCCAAGAAGAGCTCGTTCCAACTGGTCCAACAGTTACTGGTGACTTTTATTTGCAAGTTTCACATAGTTTGATAGTTACAATTCGTCGAATTCGACTAAAATATCGAGAATTAGAAAGCTACTGTTTTTACACGATAATGCAGCAGCTCAGAACTGGCAATATGTATATCCCCATTCAAAATTATTCTATTATTCGGTCAGTGCAGTGTCATAAACATAAGAGAAGGTTTTAAAAAAAAGAAAATTAAAAATTTTCCACATGAATATTATTGCAATCCGTTTATTTCATGGTAATGTTTTTTTTTCCTAGGAAAAATGATAAACTAGAAAAATTCTAGAAAAAATAAAATTATAAAAACTGAACACATTCAACATAGCCAACTTAACAATGCATCAGCATTTATAGAAATTTCCCTTTAAATTTCCTGTATAATAAATTTGGCGTAAAAACTGAATTTTCTAGGATATATAAATCTGTGTTTGAGAGTGATATGAAAAAAAAACCTCATTTGTATGTCCCTTCACTTAACAAAAAAAAAAAAAAAATCAGGATACACATGGATAAATGAAACCTCTTGCATTATATCACTGGAAAATTTTATTTTCAATTTATGGAATGAATAAATGCATACGGCAGGATATGGACCCACAGATGATGAGAATGTAGTGCAGTTCATATTGCATACTTAGTAGGAAAGTATAAATTGTTTACCCGCAATTTTCATGAAAACTACACAAAAGTTAGTTCAACTTGATAAAAAAAAGATCTAATTTGTCATGAAAAATAAGGTTAGGAAATTATTTCATTCCTAGGGAAATCTCACGTTTGGTGGTTGACATTTTTCTATATAAAAGAGATTAAATATCTAATTTCAGTTTTTAAATAACATCCTGAAAAAATGTATTGTCGTGAAAAAGGGTATTATATATTTTAATCTTTTCCACTGCTTTTTTTTTAATATTTTATCTTTGACCTCATATTTTAGATATATGAGTTTTGAAACCCTTTAAATAGGATTTTTTTCTATTCAAAAAACTAGGAAAAATCAGGTGTCTTTAGAATGATGAATAGAGCCTAAAATAAAGCAATTTTAACGTTTATAAGAAGACAAGACAGGATAGTATCGAAAATACTCTCATAAATTGGGTTTAGGCCTAAGTTATAATACGATCATTATAGGGAAGAAAATGGAATAAGTGAAAACTGACTGATTTTTCTGATTTTACATGCAAGGCAACTTAAACTAATTCTTAACTTTTACGTTAAAAATAAACGAAAATTATTCAATGAAAGCAACAAAATGACAGCTCTTCATTAGAACGAATGAAAATTGAAACACTGTTATTAAAACAGCTGATTAAGGAAAATATCGTTCATCATTGCAATTATACAAACAATTATAAAAATCAAAATGCGTGATATATGTGCATCAGATTTTTTATCTGAAATCTATTTATTAAACTATTTTCCATGTTTTGTATTTTCTTATTTTAAAAAAAAGAATCTCTGAAATAGGTTCATTTTCCTTCATTCCAATGACTGTGCTATTACTTAGGCCTAAGACACTAAATTTTCAAAGAAGGCGAAATGATGACATCTGTTGACTTGATAGTTTCTAGGATATCACTTAACATGTCTCCTGCCAACATTTTAATGATCTATGCAAGGTTGGTACTCAAACAATAATTTATAATAACGTAATTACTTTCAACATGTATTATTATGTCCAAACTTATTATTTTCAAAAGCTAACATATTTCACAGTTGTACAAATTAAAAATAATTATAATAACTTTTTATTTTAAAAACTTCACAGTCACTAGTCTAAAACAGCAAGCAAATTAAGGACAACGAATTTATCAAGCAAAATATAGTATTTATGTAGAAAAATTTCTATTCTAAATTTTCCTTAAAGGCAATAATAAAATGAATAATTTTCATAACATCTGGTAATATCATTTATTTTTATAATCATAAAAAATTCTATTTTAAAATAACAAATTAGTTAAATTTTGAAGAAAATTTCATTGTTATTTGATGAAATTATCAACTCTAACAAAAATTTATGTAATATTTATTTAACAACTTCTCAAAATCCAACTCAAAATTTCCAACAGCATTACCATACCATAATACCTAAGCCACATGTGTTATTTTCTTGTAAAAAAAAAAAAAAATAAACTTTTCCATTTTAAAATAGAAATTTATTTTAACTGAATTTCAAATTCTTTTGGAAAATTTAATTGACATCAATTAATTAAATAACCTAAATACATATAACAATAAAACAAGGAAAACAGTTTTCTTTTTCATTTCGCTTTTTTCCTTGGTACCGCAGTCAAAATAAAGAAAAGTTTTGGTTACATATAACAACAACAACAACACACAAAAAGGAAAAACGAGACATAAAGCAACTAGTCCTTAGAAAAATATTCATTCATGAAATCATTCTATATATTTATGCCCTATGGTAGACATATACTAATACACCGTCAGAGAGGTGTGTTAATGTTGACATTGCATAGAAATATTTACTGGTTTACAGGGTTTCAATCCTGTGTAGCGAATCAAAAGTTATATCGATTTATGCATGACGGTCCATCACTTTGTCTGTACGATAACTAATTTGACTAATTTGATTGAAATTTGAAATATTATCGATTATAATAACAATTTGGTATTGTGGTTCAGCTAAATCGGCCGAGAGAGGAGAAAGTTATAAAGCAAAAGTCAGCACAAAGCTTTATCGTTTTTTTCGTATTTAGTTCATTTGTGAAGCAATTTCGTTTAAATTAATTACGTAGATTGGACTACATAACATAAATAAGCGATGTTATAACGAATTTTTGTAAAACCCTTCCAAGAAGAGTGTAAAAACAAATGGTTGTAGAAAAAAATATGGCCAGTCCATATAATTTGTTTAGCTTTTCAGATATCCTTCAGCAACTAATATCCCAATTGAAATAAAATTTGCAAAATATATTTATACTATCAAAATCAAAGTCATTTGTAAATTCAAGCAACAGAAACAAAGTTATGCAGAAAAGGCACTGAAATGTTTATTAGTGCTCGTTGTTTTTCTCAGAGCTAATTCATCGAACTACAGATTTCTTAACTGCACATCTCTAGCACAGGACATCTAAAAATCGGCTATATACCGATTTTAAGTTTCTATACATTTCTTATGGATTCTGTTGACAATAAAAATAGATAAATACATAACAAGAATAAGGATAAAAAAAAAGAAATGTTTCAACATGTTTGTTGTGTGAAGGTAATTAAGAATTTCCCAACAAAAAAAGAAAACATCTCGTAATTACACCCGTTTTTTCCGTGTTATAGAACGTTTTTCGTATTACATTCAATTAAGTGGGATGTTTTTTTTTTAGGAAAAAGGATATGCTTGACGGGAAATTTCAAAAAATATTATATACGAATGGAAATGTTATGTATTTCCTAAGGCTGTAATATAAAGAAATCATGATATTTTCTTGAGTTGCTTATACTTTATCTCGATTTTATTTGTTTTTCTGACTGGCTGATGGTTTATTTGATTCTGTTTTCTAAAAGTCTTGTTATGTATTTTATATGATTTTTGTTGATTCAGCAAATCCAGTTTTGTCAACCAATTTTCTTTCAATTCCATCTCATCTAATGATTTTCCATTTGTTACGTTTATGTGCGTTCTGTTTGTCAACAAATTATAATGAATCGCTTTTCACCAGAAAATAGGTATTTCATATTTTTATTTTATGTCAAATTTACTTTATTTACAGAAGCTTGGACACATCTGGTTGGGCACATTATTAAGATGAGTTAAAGAAAAAAAACATCATAGGATAAAATACATGAAGGAAACATCGAAAATGGATAGAACTTGACTATACTAAATACTCTAAAGAAAATAACAGGCAAAAAGGTGGACTATAAGAGTAAAATTTTAAAGATAGAGGAACTTCCTGACTCTAAAATAGTATACCAAACAATTTTTTGTTACATTCGAAAGGAGTAAGTTCGTATCTTCTGTCATCAAAGCTTTTTAGTTGAATACAAATATGGTTCTGACCTTCTAAAGATGTGGTATATAAATCTCGATTGTTTCTACCTTCTTCTATGAAGTCGTTTATTTCTTCTCGCCGTAGGCTTTCTTGCTTGTCGTTATATTGTTTTTCTTAAGTTTTGTTGGCACCGTTCGTTGTTGTTTTTCTTTTTTGCTCAAAGGCTAAAAATAAGGATTTCTTCGTTTTGTCTAGCTATATACATAATACTGAAATTCAGATACTTTGAAAAAAAAATGGATTTACTAAGATTTTCTTTTTGTTATTTTTATTAAGAAAATATTATTATGAAATGAAAAACTGGCAAAGTTTCTTTATATGCTTGTGTATTGTTATTTAAATTATATATTCAAAAAAGGAAGTAAATAAATTTAAAATAGTCGGCAAGTTGAAAAAAATAAACCAAATATAAAATGGAAAATATATAGAGAGTTATTAATTCAGTTAAAATATAGTGTGATGGTTGAAATGATAAAAATATTATATAAAATTATGTAGCAAAGAAAACCATGAGTCTCTAGAGGATATGTTGTCAACAATTTTTTAAGAGAATGTCCAAAAATCTACTAAACTAGGTGTTTGACATCTATCGTCTCACACTAAGGCAAGCAGTTTAAGGAAAACTAAGATATGTCTTAGATGATGTTTCGACCAGTTCAGTTTTTCGCTGATGTTAAAAGTGCTTGGATGTAAAATAGAGTGCCATTTGAATGGATGCTTCTTCTATGTATAATAATATAAAATTGAGTTTCTAAAAATAAAAACAGAAGGTATTAACAAGTCTAGCAACAGGCTAACAGGCTAGCAAAGGAAGGAGCAGAAGGTTCAGGAAACGAAATCACTGACGTACTGCCTTCCCTCTCCGCACGAAGTGTCAAAAAGTTTGTGGCCGAAACTGAATCAGAAGAAGTCGATTCTTATAATAGGCCGAAACTGAATCATCTACGAACAATCATGGGGATATTAACGGGACACGCTAAAAGACTGGGATTGCTGGAAGCAGACCTCTGTCGGTACTGTGGAGACATAGAAGTTGCTGAAGACATCAAACAAATTTCATGTGAATGCTCAGCTCTCTCTCGAGCTCGTAACAACTTTTTGGGTAACCATTTCTTCGGGAATTTAGGGATGCTTCAAGCGACTGATATAAGCAGTCTAATGAAATTTTTTAGGAAAATCAAATGTTTTGAAGAGGATTAGGTTTCTCAATAGGGTAACTCTTGGTCTCGTAGTGATCACAATGGGCCTATACAGGGCCTGGTGTTGTACGCAGTACCTCTACTCTACCTACCTACCTAACAAGTCTAGTGAGATTAAATTTCTTTTGGACATACTGTATTTTTCTCACGCTATATTTTAACATATATCGTTTTTTGTTATTTTTTTAATTAACGTTTTATCATAAAATGTTATTAATTCAGTTTTTTTATTTTATGTTTTTAGAATAGAATTTTACATAATCATTTTCTTTTTATTCTATAGAAATTTTAAAAAGAAAAATTTGCGTGTTAAATAACGGAAATTATACTATTTAATTAAAATGGCGGCATTATTATAATCTAATAAAATTTTTACAAGGGAAATCAATTAAAATTTATTTCAGATAATTAACAAATAAGAAAATAATAAATAAAACAATAATACTAATATTATTATGAATTTTTTTAAAAAAAAGCGCATTCAAATACTTCCCTTAACTCTCGTAAAATTTTTGAATAATGTACTTTGGAAATTTTTGATATAAACTTTTCCGAAAAACACTTGAACATATATATTAAAAGTTTTCTTTCTGGTAGTATTATTATTATTTTATTTTATTTTTAACCTACACAGTAAAAAAAAACTGTAATTTTACACACTTTTTTTACAACAAAATATAGCAAAAGTCTGTAAAATGTGTAAAAATACCAGAATTCAGAAAATAAATTGGTACTTTTGAAGATTGGAATCATTTTTGATATATGTGACGAATTTTACATAATTTTTAATATGAATAATATTGTAAAAATGCTGGTTCGTACCAAACTTAGCAAAGCTATGGAAAAATACTGAGTTTATAGACGTATTTTTACTAATTCTAGTCTACATTTTTATAAAAATTTATTGAAGTTGTGGATGTAAATGAAACTATACATAACTACTTTGACTACTAAATTGCCATAAAGAAATAGAGTTAGAATTCCATAGAATAATTTATCGTGTCGAATCTTGTCGGTAATCGCCGGGTATTAATACACACATATGCATTCCTTGCATAGAAAATATTGTGAAATTCCACGCGCCTTATACTCCAGTTACATTTCAATTTGAGCTGACTGCTGTTCTGGTTTGCGAAATTAGTTTTAAAAATATTTGTGTAAGTGGTGTGTTAATTATAAAAATTATGTTTAAATGTTTAATTTGCTCCAGCATTCATTGTAAAACTATAGATTACCAAAAGCACATGTAAAAACATAGATTTGCTATAAAGGCTAACTTTAATAATTAATAAAACAAATTTAAATTAAAATATAATTTTTCTATGTATGCGTTTTATTTAACAGGAGAATTTCTTTTCGTTTTAGATCGGGGTGTACCGCTGTAAAATTTGGTCTAGATACCATAATACACCACGGTTTGGAACGAAAAAGAATCACCCCTAACATTTTTCCTATTACCCCCATCACCATAGTATTTTTTACAACCTGAAAATCTGTTTCTGAAATTTTACCTACTGCGTTTTTAAAAGTGTACTCCAAAAGAGTACTCCTTTACTTAATACAGCATTTCTACATATCGTGTGTGTAAAATTACTTAATTGCCGTGCAAGTTTTACAACTCACAAATGCACGGTTTACTTAACTTCATATTAATTTTACATTTAAATCGAGCAAAATTATCATAAACAGTATAATTCCTACGTTGATCGTTGGCAAATTTTGTGCCAACGATAATCGTAGTAATAATACATGAAAACTTTTTACAGTGTAGTTTAACTAACACACAGAAGAAGAAAAAAAAACGAATAATTAAAACTTAAGCAAAGTTCTGTATTTTCTTTTCAAAAGAAATGTCTTTCCGTAATTAAAACATAACTTTTCAACGTTCGAGAGAAAATTTTCTATTATAATTAAAATATTTTCTATATATGTATATTGTTTTTCCTTTTTTTTTTTTTATTATTATTATAATGCAAGTAAAGAAAAAAGAAAAACATAATATTGAATATAAACTTGAAAATTTCAAAAACTTAATTAAAAACTATTTTCACACTCATATTATGCTCGTTGAACGCGAATAAAACCCTTTCTTTTTTCTCCTCCCATATTAGAAACAATTAATTGCTTAATTAACTTGGTTTTTCTTCTTTCTTTTTTTTGCGCTAAGTATTTAATTAATAAAAGGAAAATATATAACTAAAGAAATTTATTCTTCATGATAAAACACAATACTTTCTTTAAGCAAGTAAAATTTTTGAAGGTTTTTAATTCGTATTTTGAGATTGTTATATTTTCAAGCATATAAGTTGTTAAAATATCGTAAATTTTTTATATGTAGTAGTAAAAATCAACTCACTTTCATCGTATGTGAAAATTTGATTTGAAATATCAGACATGTTTTTAATGTATGAACATAGTCTTTTGAAACAACATTACAAAACTAAAAATAATTATATTATATGTTTATATATTAAGATAGAAGCCTTAGATAATTACTAAGACGATATTAACTTTAAAACAGGATCAGAAATCATTTAAGTGAGCTTTGAAGCAATAACATGGTAATTGATAGCGCTGGATTTAAATTTCGTTTAATTAAGTTCACAATACTAAAATCTTGATATCTCTCATCTGCCATTGTTGCTATTAATAGTCATGGCACTCTGCACAAAGAACGATATTATTATTGACAGTTTGGTCGAAAAGACAATTCCATGAAATTCTAATCGTGCGTTTGTTTCGGAGAATTCTTTATTTAATTAATTATTAAATTCCCCGTCGAATGAGGTATGGATCATACCTGTAGAACCCAGAATACCTGAGATATACGTATACCTTCAAACTAGAGAATTTTTGTATTTCCTGTCCTCTAAAAAGGAACATTTTAGAAAACGTCGAATGACATTTAATTCGTTATTAAATTGATCGTCGAATGAGGTATGGGTCATATCTATAGCATGCAGAATATCCGAGATTTACACATACTTGAAGTTACGGAAATTAAATCTTGTTCTTTTATTGGGACACCCTATATATAGTACATTATTAGTATGATAAAGCAATGTGCCTTTAAATATGGTTTATATTTGAAAAATATACTATCTTCAAGTATCATTTCTTGTGAAAAACAAACTGATCCTTCTCACTAGATATGACGATAGTGAAATCGTTAACTCTATAATAACTGATCTCAACAGAATGTAGAATTATTAAGATCACATTAAATAAAGAAAATAGAAAGACATGCGCATATATTTGCTAATCAAAAGTTCCGTTACAGTAAATTTTAACGTTTTCACGTTAAAAGAAAACTACTTATTTTTCTTTTTTTTAAATACCATAAAAAATAAGTTTATTTCCTTCTGTGAAAAAGATTTCACTAAGTTTATGCAACGGTTAAAAAGGAAATTTCTTTAAAAAGCATTTTCATGTTTTGAAAGTTTTTCTTCATATTTTTTTTTTTTTTTTTTGTTTTAAAAATAAGAAAAACAAAAATTTGGAATAACTGAAAAAAGGATTTCTAGAATTCTGTAAGATTTACATTTATTATCAGTTTCATCACTTTCAGAATATTTTCAGGATAAAAGCTTTTTCAAAGATTTCAAGATATTATAAAAAAAATACGATTATTGAGAAATATTTCTTGTAATTAATTTTATTAAGAGGATTTTATTGTTTAATTTAGGACATTTTTATTGAAGCTCACCCTAACTTTAATTCTTTTTATAAATGCTTTTTATAAATAAATTGTTTATTTGTATTGAATACTTTCGACTGAATTCTACACGGAAAGAAATAATTTAATATAATCTAGCAAATCATTTAGTAACTGCCATTTACTAAACTATGTTCGAATTCATTATTCGTTTTAGTAAATATAGTAAGTTTTCCTGGAATACATAAGTAAAATATTCGCACTGATTTTGAGTTAATAAGGATTAATCCCTAAAGTAATAATCCTATGGTATTTTTATTTCATTTAAGACACAATTAATAAATAACAGTGGATGTTAAAAAATCTTTCCTAGAATTCAGTAAATGATTTTGTGACATACATTTTATAAAACCTCATACGAAATTTCTTGGATAAAATAAGCATCCTATATATAATAATTACTTTATCTGATTGTAACGTTTTTTTATTGATATATAGGACATTTTATCAAATGCTATCAATAAGGGTGTTTGGACTGGTGGTAAGGCGTGTGAGTCGTAACCTTAATAGTCCCGGGTTTCATGGATTTCTTTCGGTTTCCGGAAAAAAAATTTCATGAGGGGTTTTTGTAATATTTTATAAACTTACTGCCTTGGTAGCATTCAATAATACATTTACTGCAATTTAGAACAGATTTCTTAGATACAGAGAAATACTTATCCATTTCAATCTTAGAACGCAACTAATAACAATAACAAGAGTTTGTTTTCAATGTTCAATTTATTCTGTGAAGTGCTACAATTTTATACACTGTCATATTTTTATACTATAAGAAGTGTAAGAAGTATATTTAAGTGATTTCTTGTGGCCTTCATATACTATACCTACAGTTGTTGAATTTCTAATTCTATCGCTGAAACTTATTTCCTATAAGATATAAGAAGTAGTTTTCATTTAAAATAATGAAATTTTATTCCAACAGTAATCATTTTTCAGTGATATTTTCCCCACTATATAAAGTCATTAAAAAAAATATATAAAACTTTGATACTGTTTTTGATCTGTTGACATTTTCTAAAGGAACTTCATTATTTTCCTATAATATTTATTGATTTTGAAATCATAATTTACACGCACTAAATATCAAGCAATATAAAAATAATTTTTCTAATTATAAATTCGATTCATATTTCGTTTTATACATCATAGTTTTCATGTACTAAATTCATTTTGATAGGAAATATGTTCTACACACAAAAAAACAAGTCTTTACCTCAAACATATAAGCTCATCTATCATTTTTATTTCAGAGAAGTATGTATTGTATATAACATTCAAAGGAAAAATCATAAACTAAACCACAACTATGTTTTCCAACAACAACAACAAAAATCACACCTTAACAAATTCGAAATAATATTCTACCACACTGTACAAGAAAAAAAAAAGGATCTACGTTGGAAGTGATAAAATCAGGTGTGTTAAGTTATTAAGCACCTTCCTGGTAGAAAAAAAAGGAGAAGAATCACTGTTACAACGATAGTAGGAGTGTAAAAAAAAAATTTTCTTCTGATTATGATATTCTTCTTTATGTCTTTTTTTTTTTTTTTGTCTTTCTTTATTTATACAAAATTCAGCTCGCGGGAAATAATAAAATGAATTTGAAAAAGTTTCAAAAAAAAAAAAACAGAAGAAAACCTTAAGCTTTGTGTGAAAAACATTTTCTATGATAAATAATTTGGCACCGTATTCTTTAAGGATTTTCCTTGATTTTTAATATGAAACAAACACGCGTCAACAGAATCTCAAACCACAAAAGTTAAATAAAAACATATAGTAACTGAAAATCGGCATATAGCCGATTTTTTGATACCCTATGGTGGAAAAAGGACACAAAACGAGCCCATAACTAATAATATTTCAAAGTTTTTTCTGCATAACTTTGTTTGTCCTTTTTTTAAATTTGCTCTAATTCTCAGGTAGCCTGGGGCCTAATAGCATAAATATCTTCAGCAAATTTTATTCAAATCGCCATATTAACATAGTTTCTTTTTATATTTCTATCTACGACTATTTCTTTCTCCTCTATCCTTTGACCGATTTAGCTGAAATTTGACATGTTATCGCCTACTTATGTAGACGATAATATGTCAATCATTTAAAACTTCACAAATTTTCCGATTAAATCTGAAAATCCATTAAAAAATCGAAAAAAATACTATCTGGTCATCCTGGTTTATACCTAATAACTTCCTGCCTTCTCACACCAATTTTGCTGAAGTGTAATTCTAAATCGAGTTAACCAATCCACATTGCAAATTCCATCAAAATCAAACAACTCGGTTTTGAGTTATCTTGTATACGAATGGAGGGCCGGACGAACATCCATATATCGATATAACTTTCGATTCTCTACACATCTATAGCCTTGAAACCTTTCTCTGATGATTATTTCTATGCATTACAAATGTAGTGACAAAACTGATATACCTGCTGGTAGTACCTACCATAGGGCATAAAATTACAATGGAAAATAATTTCCATCAGAAATATATATAAATGGAAACTCTAAACAATATTGTTTTTCTTGTACGTCCTGAACCCTCTCCGATTTAATCCAAAAACACATCATATTTTCTATTTGGTTTTTCCCAGAAAATTATGTTTTTCATCTTTTCTAGTAGGGTTTTCCCTGTCAATATATATGGAGTATATCGTAAAGTTGATTATTGCTTTCTTTCCATTAGATTAAAGTAATGTGTCAGTGTAAATTTACGACATTAGCACGTTTTAGTGATCCTAGATTCAGGGAAACAATTTTGCTCAAAATGTCCGTCCATCTGTTTGTCTGTCAGAGTTTTGTACTCATGGAAATTTTGTGAGTTCATTGATTGAATCTAGTTTTCTGGTGAAGATATAATAACGAAGAGGGATCCTGGAGGATTCCTCTTATTGATAATAATATGTGGAAATATCTTTTATGAATAAACCAAATAAAGGGCAAAATAAAAAGGCGAATAAAGGCAATTATCAAATTAAGATACTTCAAATGAAAAGAAATTTATTCACACATTTTTCCAATGTCTAGTGTAGACATGGACAATGTATTTTTAGGTGTTTTGAAAACCAAATAACTTTTGGTTTAACAAGAAGTGTGAATATTTCCATTTTTCTTTTAGAAACACACTCTCAAGAAGTTTTTAACATACATATGTGTAAACCAAAACAAAAGCACAGAAATTCTGTTTGAAATCATAATTTCGAAACATTTTCAAAGTTATCATTTTGGTTTATTAATGAACTTTTTATATTCTCAAAAAAATTAGTTTTTTGTTTGGATTTGGAAACGAACTCCCAATAGAATAAAGTTTTTTTTACCACATTTCATATTTTGTGTTCATTTTGTAGTATTTTTAATTTTGTTTTAGAACAAATTAAGAATTAAAATTTTTGAATACTACAAAAAAAATCGCAAATCTAAAATTTTATATAATATTAAAAATTTATATTCCATATTTTTTGATTTATTCAACTGTTGAAAAGAAAATAACACATTTTCATTTAAAATTGAATTTTTTAGAGCGAATCAAAATTACGATAGTTTCAACATTTCTGAAAACTAACGAAATAAAATTTCTAGTTGAAAAATGTTATTATTCCAAAATACATTATTTTTGCATGAAAAGCCTTCGATTTTAAACGAATATATACATAGATAGAAGGTGTACCGCAATCAGCATAAATGAATACTAAAATTTCACACTTGTAACAATTTAGACGAAAGCATAAAAGCATTAAGGCTGGTGTTAATGAACTCACTTCAATTAAATGAGCTTAAATTACATAAAGTATTTAACTAATTTGACAAAGTCCGAGTTAAACTATGTATAATCCATTATTTTGTATCTAAAATAACTCATATTCGTATAATAAAACTATTCTGGGATAGTCTGTAAAATGAAAAACTAAAAGAATAAGAAAACCATCGACTTACCTTCTAAATCGACAACACGTCCAGCTCTTTTTAATGCTCGAACAGCTTCATCATGTGTTGCATCTCGTAATTCTTCACCATTCACCGATAGTATAGCATCACCGACATATAATCCCTTAGCTTGATCAGCAGCCATACCACGGAAAATTTTTGATATTAAAATTGGCATCCGATTTTCACGACCACCTTTAATTGAAATACCAAGGCCGTTATTATCCGATTTAATGATCCGAACCTGAATCCGCAAAAAAAATAGAAAATTGTTAGGAAAAAATATATACGTAATGATGAGAAAAGAAAATTTTTTTTTGTTGGTATTTTTTCCTCCTCAACGAACGAATTGAATTAACATACTACGAGAAAAATGAGCTATCAACAAACTATAAGAAAACATAGAAAATGTAAGATGAAAATGTTGTGGGATGAGAAAAAAAAAATGGACTAAAATAAGTTTACTCGACTCGAATGCACTAATTGCTCCCTGAAGGTAAAGCAAAAAAAAATTTATTGATTTTATTCAAGAGAGTTTATGTTAAAGGTTTTTCTTTTGGACTATTCTTTTTTCGTTTGAATTTTCCTTTTCGGATTTTCTTGTGTTATTCGAATATTTCAGGATAAAATATGACCATTAAAATAGAAAGCAAAAACAAAGTAAACAGATGAGGATAGTAGATAGTAGTCTCCTAGTAGAAGTTCATCTACAAGTGACGATATGGTGATAAATCGTAAATGAAATTACGGAAAATGAATGGCTAGAAAATGTGTGGTCTTGGCAAAAATATGGGAAACTAACTAATTCAGTCAGGAAAGAAAATTAGTTTAGGGCAAACCGTTCGAAGATATATTTTTTCTGATTTGCGTTTTTTTTTTGTTGTTGTTTATATACGATTAAATACATATTTACTTCTTATTTATTTTTCTGGAAAAATATTTTTCTTTTCAAATTTGTATTTCTTAGTACAAAGAGAAAACTTACAAAGTAAGTTATAGAAAATAATAAAAGTAACTAATAAATATGTATTAATTCGATTTTAACGTGTTCGCACTTTTTATATTGATTTTACCCTAGTTTTACTTTACTTCGTTGAACTCAATAATTAACATTTTGGTCCACTTTTATTCATGGAATTCAATTATTATAATAACTCCCTATAAAATCTAGATAGTGAAAAAACAGAACATGATTGATTACTTACATGTCGTTTTTGATTCGCAACATGATCAGGTACATCACAAATTTCTGTTATTCCATTATCAACGGTATTATTATTATTATTATTATTATTAAGTAAATGTTCACCACCATTATCAACGACATCATCTGATGTTACTGAAGCTCCAGCAGATGATGCCAATGTTCCATTTTGTCCACTGTGATTACTTCTAGAAGACATAAAAAACAACAAAAAAACATTTATTTTACATATCTAGTATTTTATTCTATAGTAGCTAAAAACTTACCCTAAAGTTCCATTGAGCGTTGTTGAATGATCTGTCGGTTCACATGATTCATCTAAACTAATTGACAGATAATCAGTTTCAAGTGTTACGAGAACACGATACCAAGCACCGCGAACACGTGTTTCAAGAATTCCGCAACGTAAACCGCCCGTTGTCGTAGCATTATTTGTTGTTGTTGTTGTTGTTGTTGTAGGATGATGCTGAATCGATTGTGGTGGTGGCGGTCGATTTAATGCTGATGATTCAACCATTATGGAATTTGTTTCGATTATAATTATTATTTACAATGAAGTTTTTGTAAAAAAAATTTTTAATTTAATTTAATTTCTTTCATCGATTCTTATCAAACGCCATAAGGCGTAAAATTAACGAAAACATTGAAGTTTATGATGTAATTATTTGCAAGCAAAAAAAAAAAAACTGAAAAGAAAAATTTATTATTAGTTGATTTACGTTCATTTCGAATAAAAAGTAAGTCATTAAAAAATTGCATATTCATAGGAGTAGAACAATTCATTTAATTAATATGTTCGTGATTTTATTTCATTACGCTAAAAACAACGATTTATTTTATGAATTTTAAATATATTTTTTTATTTGTTTTTTATTTTCATTAAAAATTGGTATTTCAATCAATGTTTGTTCATCCCATAACTTTTTTTTAAACGACCATTCGCATATGGCACAGAATTACTTTCATTTCCAATAATTTCAATTCAATAACATGCTGACAGATGAACGCATCTCCAATTAGTGTTTATCAATACAAATAGTTGAAAAGACCAACAGACGGATAGACAGTTAGGAGTTAGCACAAATTCAATAATACCAGCAATAATGGATGAATTACACATAAATCTTTCAGTTGAGTTATAGTAGTGAGAATTGTTGGTGGTGCTTCAGCAAATTTGAATAACCTGACAGTCATTTAAAGTTGACAGAAAAATAGTGTGCAGAATACGAATGAATTTAATAGAAATGCTTGCTGTACTAGCTTATAGTTATAGCTTATTGAAATGCTTAAAGCCATTTATATACATTTCATATTCTCCATTTTAACACATATTATTTAAGGGAAAAAAGGAAACAATTCAAAATAAGTAACAATGCACATTAATATGCTTTTTTTCTTCTATTATTCCAAAAGAAAACTTTTCATGTTTTTACACTTCCAAATATCTCATAAATATTTATTATGACCGGATTGAATTATATTTTACTACTTAATATTCAAGCATAGTATTTTTTTAGGGATATTTATATCAAAATGTCCCAGAAATGCTGTAGGGACTTTCGGATATCGTAGAGTAAGTATTTAAGTTGACTATTTTTATGTACTTATTATTCTTAATATCAGTATAATAGAAAAATAACTACTAATTAATGGCACTTAATTATTGTGTTTCAAAAAAAAATTTACTATATTCGTATACAGTACTTTTATATTCTGGGGGACCTTTACTAAAGAAATATATTAGATTAAAATACTTCCAATTTGTTTTTCCCATTTGCTACTCTTTCATAATGTGGTAGAAAAATAATAAATTAATATTTTCATGAATTATGAACTTTTAAATGATGTTCCCAGGTGTAAAAAATTTTCAGTAGGATAAAATAAAATACTAAAAAAAATTTTATGAAAAATTAAAATCAATATTATTGTATTTATCATAACACTTATCTAACATTTTCTACATTTAAAAAAAAAAGGGAAGAATAACAAGAAAAATCTGATTTATCATGGTATATAAAATACATTAATCTTACATTTAAAAACAACAGGAAAAATATTAATCATTCTGAAAGTATGAACAAGAAAAATAAAATAAAAACCGTAGATATAGAAATGTTTTTGTTTGCAAGGATTTTATCAATATTTGAACTAAAATACTTGAAAAAATAAAGTTCTTATGGTGTTTTCATGGAAAACATATTAATAAGAGTAAATAAATAACAAATATATTGTATAAAATCAATTTGCCTCCGTATTTTAGATGATACAATAGAACCTATGCGAGACTGGCTTTGCAATGGACGATTCTTTCAAAAAGCTACTTTTAGGCGCCAATTAAAATAATGTTTACATTGATATTATTCCTTTCTATCCACCAATTTCAATCCATTTTTCTAAAGAAACAAAAAAAAAGATTTTATTTTAATCATTAACTAACCTTTCAAATTCAATTAGCCATAATATTACGGTGAGATATTAGCTCATAATTATTTGAATTGTCACAAAGAAAACGTTTTCAAAATTAGTTATATGAACATGCGAACAGTATTTAGTTTCAATTGAATAAAAACTATAGAAATTTGAAGTACAAAAGTTTGGTATTTCAAAATTCTATTTTCCAATATTCTTCAAAATATTGTAACTACACTGTAAAACCTCTTCTCAATACAGTACAAACCAATGAAATATCAGAATTTCAAATATTATATACTTTATAATAAATCAATAAAATAAAGGTTTCAATAAAAAAAAAATTCGTTTACATATTTGCAATATTTCAAATTTTCGAAACGAAACGCAAATATAAAATAAATATTCCCAATGGTAGATGTTTGTTTTTTTACGTTTTAGAACACTACTTTTCATATAGCAAAAAGTAATAATAACAGTTTAGAAATAACATGAAAACCAATGATTTGTAAAAAATTTGCCAAACCCATGAGGTTGGGAATAAAATAAGGATCAAAAAAATAGCAATCATTTTTTAGAAAAAATAGAAGAATTTCTTTTATGTTTAAAGCACACATGCGATTCCTTTTTTCTATTTTATTTATGAGAAGTAATCTAATTTTGAAATGTAAATACTTATAGTCGACACGATACACCCGGGAGTGAATAAACCAGATTCGGAAAACTTAAAATACTTAATATTCGTCCAGATATCGCGTTTCACCATATTTATATAAAATTCAACAATAAAAAAATATATGTAATGTACAAAGTGTTCCACAAGTTTCAAAATTAGGGACTTAAGTAAACGTATTATATGTGTATCTTTAATGTACATATATATTTGATAAATAAAACATCCTGCCTAACACGTACCTTTTATACCGCAAACAACTCATATTTGTTTTATATTTTAAATTCTTTTATATTCGCTCAACTAAATTTCAACTAATAAAATCATAATTATTTTCTATTTTCTACTTTTTTTGGTGGAAACAACAATTATGATTGCATGACTTAGGTCAATAAAATGATATTATGGAAAATATTTCCCTTTATAGGTACTAAAAGATAGGATCGTGTTGTTGTGGTATGATACAAGAATTAGAAATAATAATATTAGCTGCGGAAATTATTTGAAAACAATTATTAGTTAAATTTATATTTGTTAAAGAATGATTTTATGCACCAAATATGTAAAATAAATAATTAAAGTATTAATTTGAGTTATTGCAGAAATGCACTATTAAGATGTTCAAAAATAAATAACTCTACTGGAAGAACATATCCAATTTAATCACCAGATATACCTCCTACTGTTGATTGATAATAGTACCTCTTCGATTATTTTAGTTTGAAAGTGGTTTAAGTCCTATTTATTAAATAGTAACTGAAAATCGGCCTATAGGCGATTTTTTGATATCCTAATCAAGAAAATAGACACAAATCCTTTTCAAAATAAAATTTTAAAAAGTCAGTACATAATTTTTTATTATATTTAATAAAGAACTGATCCATAAGAGTCCGAGAAGTTTCATTTTATTTAAAAGTTTCTATAAAATTTTTTAATATTCTCGGGAAAAAGTTGAATCTTGTTTTTTTTTGTCATTAATAAAACTTATAAAAAAAATTTGTACAAAATCAGAGCTTATGTAGATTTATTTAGAAGCAATTTAAAATACAAAAAAGTCTCTGCTTTAAAAGTACATGAAAAACGGGAAACCAGAAAACCGGAAAACCAAACTTGGAATAGTGGTGGAACAGTAAATATGGTGGTATAGTTAGCACAAGTGTTTTTCACGTGAAATCTTCCTCTAGTTTATCATATTACCGAACTAGAGTTTTTAGACTATCGTTATGCAAAAATTGGATATATAGTACTATATACAAGGTTTTCCACAATTTCAAAAGAACATCGAGATTCTTGTTTTATAATATTGATACTCATCTGACGAAGTTGAATTTACAATAATTCAATATTAATCCATGACATTCCAAAACCGTGGAATAATTTTGAAATTAACGAAATCATATTTAAAAATTGCAATTTAATAATACATAATTTCTATACTTAATATTTTTGGATTACGCTGTATCATGGCTATACGCGATTTGGAAATCCAACATGAAAATTATGACTGAAAATAGAGTTTCCTACAAAAAAAAAATTAATTTAAACCAATGAAAAGAACCAATTTCGGTTTGTTTTTATATTTAAGGATAATTTACTGTCTAATAATCACACCACAGAGGAATTCCCACATGTGCCATTTTACCTGAGAAATTAAATATGGATATATAGTAAAAAGATTCTATAGAATGACCATTCCACAAAAATTTCCTCATCAACAAATTTTTGCTATAGAGCCTGGCTACCTTTTACATATTTTGTTTTGTCTGACCACATACACATACAGTAACGTCAAGCAGTGATTTTATACTATGATTTGGTATTTATCTTCAAAGATGATGTTATGTGGATATAAGGTAAGCTTTTACTTCAATAAATTTCGGTCAATTAAGGGGATGAGAGTTCCATTTCCATAATAAAAAAAATCACTTTTTTTTTTCTTTCAAAAATAAAAGGTAAAAACAAAAACATATTATATTGTCTCACCTTTACGAGATGAAGATCCTTCGCACCAAAAAGATGATATTCTATTTTGATGTTTTTTTTTATAGATGTTATCCAAAATAAATTGTGAATATATATCGAAAGAAAATCTGAGCGGTTGGTTAGCAGAGATTTTACCTTTTTCGGTTATAGAAAGGTAACATATATATTGCGAAGGGTCACGTTTGCTCTTCATCAATTTTATTGATGGAAGTTAATCTGACATGTGAATGTGGATATATAGGTGAATTTATGAGAAGTCTAAAAAATTTCATTCTTGTGGAGACAAATAAAAAATCGTTTTGCACCTTTTGTTATCGTTGATTGGGAAAAAGGCGAATTTCTCTACTATAGATTCAACGAATAGAAAAATATTATATTATTTTATATTATAGGTTTTTTTTCTTTGGTACGGGCTTTTCCTGGAAAAATCCTTTTTTTTTTTTTTTGTTACGAAGCGAAATAATGAAATTGATTTTTTTATATGAATCATTGAAAAATAAAATATAAAACTTTTTTCTTACTTCTATAACTTTTCCAGATCAATGAATAAATTGAAATAACTTTATTGAAATCACAATAAATTCATTGGCGCGCACAAAATCCATAATATGGGCTCAAAAATAATAATATTTAAGATTTCATAAAATGTTTTCCCTTTTGATTTTCATTAATAAAAATTTAATATTGAATTGATCAGGCATAATGGTCAAATATAAATTTCATTAGAATTACAGTTTTTCAATAGCAATTGAAATATCTGAGGCAAATCATACCAGCCATAAATATTCACTTCGATAATATCATATCCTACACCACTAGTGGCACTAGATACCGAGACCTATGATATGCCGTCTGGACAGGAACGATAACTTTCTAACAAGTATACAGATTATATCTAGCAGCGACCTAGTCACAGGATATTTTACGGATAAGACAACTGGATATGAATATAAGAATTCTATATGACATTAAAGTATTCTTGGATCGAAACCAAAAGTTTAGAGACCACTGATATGGTAAGCAAACATTCTAAAGAAAAACTGTTTGCATTTAATATTAAATTCTTAAAATCTCAAGTTTTCATACTTTTCTCATACGCCTCCGCAGCATATAGTATATATTTTCTTGTATATGAACTTTTTTTTCTGATTCGGTTGCTTGTTTGTTGATTTCTGTTTATTCATTAAATATGAATGCTATAAGCTTTTAAAAGTGAAAAGTTCAAGTTCACATCCGTTAACCATTAATTTTCATGATTTTAATTATTTAGAATATTACTGAATATTAAACTTTCCACCCCCCTCCCCCTCCAAATTTTACCATTAACCACCAAATTCCTTTTTCGTTACCATTCAAAAATTCCTTTAAATCTTATTAAATTTCTATTATTAATTCACTTTAATAATGTTTCACAAAATGTTTGATTTTCTTAGAAAATTCAATATAAATACAAAAAAAAAAAAATTTCCTATCCCATCTTTTGAAGTTATACAATATTCTATAATGCGTGCCAATATCCGGAAATGTTTTGGTGAGCATACCTTCGAGAACATCAATTTCACCCAAATACACACACACACACACCTTGGAATATACTCTGTTTCATATTCAGAGTTTATTTTATATTTTAACCCCATTCACACCCTAAATATCCTAAACCCTGAACAAAATTAAAATGAAGGAAATCTGTAAAATCAAATTTTCATCTATTTAGCGTAATCTCGTTCCATTTTCTTTTTTGTTTGTTCTTTACGAACCATATTACAAGGATGGGTATCAAGTTCAGTGGGATAAATGTATGAATTTCCTTCCTCCTAAAAGGTTCAATTAAATTCATCTCTTCCAAAAATTGTGTACACATATATATGTATATATGTTCGTAGTCAATTCTTTGATAAAAATGAAATGGATGATTACAGAAGGTTTGGGTCTTTTTTTGTCGGATGCTCTAGTTTTCTTTAGTAAAGGATGTTCATACCGGAACATATTATATCCGGACGGGTTGTAATTTGTACGAATTGTACGACATATGTTCTTCCCTAGTGTACTATATTGAATATATATAAGAGAAAATATAGCTTTGATCTCTACATTTTTTTTTAATGTATTGTAAAATGATTGAAAATTGGTTGTATGGAAACGTTGTTTTTAATGGAGTAAAAAGTAAGGATTTTTATTCCGGTTTTTTCCATATTTTTAATGATTTAAAAAAATTATGATGAGAATCTGATAATTAAACAGGAATTATGTTTGTCATGTGGTATGGAAATATATCGGTTGACTTACTGCATAGTAATTAGATTAGGTTCAAAATATGACCTACTCTGTATGATCTTAAGTTCTAATTTATTATTTCTAGAATACACCTATTAAATTATTTCGTCAATAATTTGATTTAGAACAATTTCTTGTCGCTAATTAAATTAAATGCAATTAGACGTAGATAGTTGAATTGTGATAAAAAAAAAGTATGTATTAATTTTCTTAGACACAATTTTTAATTTTAACTTTCTCAACTGGTAAATCAAAGTTACTTACTTTTCTGATAGAAAGTATAGTAAAACTGAAAATGATCAGCCCTGGAACTTAAAATTTCACTTGTAATAAAAATCGATGAGCAAAAGAACAAAAATTGATTCAAATTCAAATTCGAATTTTATTTTTTTTTTTGTAAAGAATTCCAAGTAATATTAATTTTCTTTTTATTATTCAAATTTTAAGGCAAATTGTTTCATTTTTATGCAGGCTTTTTTTTCAGTCACCGAATTGAATTTCAAGCATTTTTTAATATTGAAAATTTCAAAGTGAATATCAATTTTCCTCGAAACATTTTCTCTGCCATTTATTTATGGTGATTTTCTTTTTAATTGAAAATTCAAGGTAATTTTTTCTATTTTCAATTTTTATATAAAAAAAAAAAACCACCCAAAATATTGTTTTTATTTGAATTTGAATTTCATTTATTGAAAAATTTTCATTTTAAAATAGATACATTTTACCTTTATAGAATTTCAAATTTGACACTTTCTTAAGTGAAAATAAAAGAAAATATAAAGGGTCTGTCAAAAGCATTGCTTTCTTTATACCTATTGGTATATAAAATAATGTCACAAATTTCTTTTAAAAGATTTAGTTACTTCCCTTAAATAGTCGATGAAAAATTCTATCAAATATTCCAAAATTATGTCAAATAGCACAAAGCTTCTTTAACAAACTCATTTCAGCGAGTATGTCGTCAAAATGACGTCAAGATTTCCTTGTGAAATTATTATTTATATAATTAGTTAAATTTATAAATCATTTTACTATGTTTTGCAGATCTGCTTTATACAGAAAGTAAAAATATGTAAAGGAATTGAAAAAGGCAAAATTTAATTAGTATATAAAAGGAAAAATTTTAATAAAAATGAAAAAAAATTTCTTTGAAAATTCGTTTCTATTGATGTACAAATAAAACTTTGCAATTAATATGATATTTCTTACTTGTGGAAAATTAAGTTTTTTTTTCCTTTTCAAAACAATATATAGAAAAGAAAATTCATTTTAGGTATAGATTATCAACTTTAAATGAGAAATGAATTTCAAGAAACCAAATCAAAATCGTAAATTAAATTTTTTCAAAGAATAAATTTTTGTAGACGCGATTTTTATTTTTTTCTTGTAGGAAGAAAGAATCTTCATTTCGTGTTGAATATTATACCGTTTTCATTTCATGTCTGTCAAGGATTTAATTGGAAAACAAATTTGTAAGATGAGTTATCGTGTTTTGGTTTCATTCCCAAGCGACTTTGAGTTTCCATTAAAAAGTCTAGCCTAATATGGGATGTACTTGTATTTTACACTGAAGGTGTAAAGGAATTATCACACCATCCCGAATACATTCGCAATGGAAAATAAACTTCTTAACAAGCATACTTTTGCCGGAGGAAGGAAATGATGTATATTTTTCTTTTTGATTTCATTCCTTTCTTTTTTTTTTTAAATACAAAGTGTGGGATTAATTCCAGACATGAAATTGGATAAAAACGAAATAAAATTTCATTCGCCATTATCCTTGAAATGAAGTTGGTAGACGAAGATATGGTAATAACAAGTCGGCTTGAATTGTGGGTGAATGAAACTTAAAAAAGAATATAATAGGGAATACTGTGAATGTGTGAAGCCAATATATAAAATATTTCAAGAACATTTAAAGTGAGTTGAAAATAATACTCATGCCTTGGTACGTAGTCAGATAAAAGTTTTCAAAGAATGAGGTTCATTTATATCAAGCCACCAACATTCTCTTTGTCCAAAGAAAAAATGGAAAAATGTGAATTAACATACCAGAAACGCGTACGTTCTGAACGAATACACATTAAATTTTCACTATGGTAACCGTCACAAAGCACTTATGTTCTTCTGCAGTTATGCTGATTTTCTCATTTTGGATGGATAAAAAAAATGAACGAACTACCTACATACTACATATATTGTTGTATCCAGAATGAATAACAACTTGTTAGTATAGCGTTAGTAGATGGAAATGAAATTCCTTTCTATATAGTTTTATGTCAACCTTTCGCTGCTTTTCCAATACGCTTTTGCGTATTTGTATTTTCTTCTTCTACTTTTCACGTGCTTTTTTCTTTACAAATTTATGTTTACATAATGTGAGAAAATACATACATGCAAGAAAGAAAAAAAACTGTGAGCTTTTGAGAATCAAATTCACAAAAGAGGCCTTGAAGAAAGAAATGGAAGCTTTAAAGAAAAGTTCTTCAATTTTATATTATTTAACTATCGACTGGAACGCAGATGTACGACTTTATATGTGATTTTCTTGAAGAATAAAAATATCCTTTTTTCAGTATCTTAACCCTTTAATCGAATATCGTTGACAATATATCAGCTATAAAAATCATCATACATTGATAAGACGCGCGAAGTACTATTATAGGACTATTATTCAGATGTTCAAACTTAAATTGAATAGAGTAGAAAACATGAACCAGCATATAATATATAGTAGTTGTTGACAAAGTTCCTAGACATGGAAGTTGATGTTCCTTTATGTGAATCAATGATGGTCGTGTGCAGATATATTATGCTATCAATATAGTAATGTCTTATAGATGCACAGCGAAAAATATAATATAATTTAAAATAAATTTACTTTTTACGATAGAACGAACGTGAATTGCAATCCAATATTTGAGACGTGATTTTCAAAGTCTAAAAATTGTATTATATATTTGAATAAATATCTTATATTTCCAAATATAGTATATAGTGTCTTTTTTTTGGGATAATCCCAATATGATACGGTTGTTATGTCGAATTTAAATTAGATCTCAATTATTTTTTTACTTGATTTATCTAACAATACCGATATTACTAGAACTTCCATATCATTTTCTTTCTTTCATTTATATATTGTTCTTGTTGATTTTATGTTAACAAATCCCATGGAGAAAGCGAGATTTAATGTCGAGGTCCACAGTTGGTATTTAATCAAATGTACATTACAATCGCAATTTCTTTTAACTGTAGTTTTGTAAGTACTTATACTATAAAATATCATTAGTGTTCTCATCAGAATTATTATTTAATCTTTAGATTATCATTTGTTGTAATGCGAGCATGTAAAATCACTTGAAATAATCTAATAAGAAGGATGAATTTATTATCATAATTTTTTTTTGTTTTTTTTTTCTCAATAATAAGATAAAACTCAAGTGTTCCAATAATCTTAATGACATGAATTTGTTTTCTTCTCAAATTATCCTGTCAATATCAGATTTTTATTTCAAAATCATTTTTATTCAAGTTCCTCTTGAAATAAATTAATAATTGGATTTCTTTTTATAAGAATTTTTATTGTGAAGTTTATTAAGTTTGATATTTCTATAAAATATTATAATTAATTTTGCACGTTTTTGTATTTTGAGATTTTGCCTAGAAAGAAGGCTGGCGACGTTTAATTTATCGTTTGCAAACGCAAATACATTACAAATAATACATTTGTAATATATTAACTGAATCATGTTCAAAAAATTACTCGAACTATCTTGGCTCTCGGGTCTATCTTTATATGATAAATTTCTTACTCATGGGTTTTACGTTCTAAGATACCTTTAAATGTAAATCTATATATTATGGCCATGCCTTTTCTTTCATTTCATTTTATTTAAGTGTCCTGCTTTTAATAAACCGCATATACCAAAACAAATTTTTACATATTCTTAGTATCAAAATTAAAAAAAGAATAAATTCACCACCCACAATCTACATACACCTTCGAAACAAACGCAATTCTGTGACTTTCGTAAATCCTTTGTTTTTTTGTAACCAATCTTATGATTACTAAGGAAAATTGTATTGTTTTATTTTCACCACTCTTAACGTTCGACATATGAGGAAATGGAAGAAGAAAATGAATTTAATTTACAACATTTTAGGAGAAAAAAGTGTCTATAGTGAATTAACGAAAGAATGTTGAAAAAAAATATCATATACGTTTACGTGTATCCTTTTTCTAAACAATAGAAAGCCTGTTATATTGTTTTTAAAAATAAAAAATTCTAAAAGAAAACTTTTACAAAGGAATGAAAACTACAAGAAAAAGAAAAACACGAAACATCTATAGAACTAAATGAATGAAAAAGAAATATTTTAAATTGCACACGAAACCAATAGACCAAAGGAAAATATTATTCTCATCCTAAATGTTCTTCCACAATTATGCTCCCCACAAGAATTTCTATAAAACATAATACTAAGTCTATTATAACCTTGAAATTGTTACCATTCCATGATATAAAAAATAGAGAACCTTTCCCTATGTTATACATGCAATCTTCTCTATATTATTGTAGGTGTAGGTTGAAATTGAGGGTGCAATCTCTGTTCCCAAATGCCGATATAACATGACTTCTATGCACTTCACCTACTCAAAAAAAAGCACTCATTTTCAACAGAAGTGAAATATCATTTGAGTCGTTTATATACAAGGATAGACTCAAAGTTCTTGCATAATTTTCATTCAAATTTGTTTTTACTCTATGCTCTGCTCTTACTATATATAGTATATACCCTATGGGTGTTGTATCAAAAAAAAAAAAATTCCTAGAAGGTTGAATGAAAAGAGCACTTCTGAAACCTTTTGTTTTTTCTCATGGATCTTTATTTTTCCACCTGAATTTCACAACCAACAGCAGTAATCATTAATAGTAGCAATTCGTAGTAGTAGTAGTAAAAATAGTATGAAAAAAAAAACAGAATGGTAGTGTATCGGCAACAGTACTCCTATAATGTCCCGTATGTCTAGTTTTCTTTCTTGTTTTTGTTATTTTGTTGGTGGAAAATTACTTCCAAGTTCATATTTTATGTATATGGATTGGATGATGTTGGCTATGGAACTATGTGGATACTTGAAGCTGCTAGAGGACATGTTCCCTCATTATTGAAATATGACAGATACGACAGACAGTTTTGAAATTCTAAAAAGGATAAATTATTATCGTTAATATTTTAGGTAGATAAATGCAAAATGCACACTAATAACAGAGTGTTAATGGAACAATAGAACCCACAATTCTATTCAATATTTATTTAAATAAGAATAATATATGGACAAGAATTGTATTATTTCGTCTCTTTTAGTTGAATAGTGGAAATGAAATAGTTAAATGTAGACACAATTAAGTTTTAGTAACGTTCGAAATGTATTTAAATAAAATGGTGAGTGATTTTTTTAAAAATAAAGTAGAAAGCTCAAATGTGTGCCTTTCTCTTCTATTATGCAAACATTTTAAATTCGGTAAAACGAAGTCGAAATATGTATTGTATAAATTGTTGGATACTAGTGCCCAATTTACATCACCACAGCATGCAAAATATACAACGATGTGAGTAAGATAAATCATCGCTTAACGAAAAATCAATTAGTATAAAAAGTACGGCACAAATATTGAAGGCAAAATTTTGCCCAAGATATTTTATGAACCAACGCGAATTGTTACTATAATTTTAAAAATGTTACCATAATTTCTTTGACTGTGTGCGTGATGTTACTATATTTTTGAAAATGTTACTGTAAAAGTATGTTTCATGGAGAACTTTTATAGTAACATTTAAAACAAAGTTAGTAAATTTTCGCACACACTTAAATGTATCGAATATATATTCTAAAAATGAAAGAAATATCACCTATGTTAACCATAAAAATTAGTGGGGTTCATATGTCTGAGGATTACCGTGTAGTTCTTCAATGATACATAAATTTAAATTAACCCATCTCACTAAATTTTTCATAAATCTATAGTCCTAAAATCAGCAATTACATACTTTTAGGCAAACCAAACATTTAAAATAGAATGACTGTCAAGCCATTAAAAGATATCTCTTGTTTAAATTTTTCAAACGGAAAAACTATTAAGAATACTACAGAATTTTAAAAATTTTCCTTATGTAAACCAAGTAGAAAAAATATTTATGCTTTCCATTTACAATGTTGTATACTTTAACAACTTCCCTTAACAACAAATCTGATTATAATCTACAAAATTGCATTGGTGAATAATTTATGAAAAATACAACTTCCTACTTTGCAAACAGTTAAAAAAAAAAAAAGCGATCCCTTGCAAAACTTCTGACTAAAGATATGACATTTTGTATGTAGGTTAATAATCACCCCATTGGAATAGGGTGATTTTGATAAAATTATATCCCCGTTGGGCAGGTTTTAGTGACCTTGAACTTTTCGCCCAGTAGAAGAAAAAAATTTATTGATTTTATGATCAATATATAAAGAATATTCCATAAAAATAACATGTTATATGATATCGAGCTATGGAATTTGATTTTACTTGAAATTTTAGATTTTGCTACTACCAACATATTGGATAGACTAAATAAATAAAGTTAGAATAAAAGAATAGAATTTTTAAAGAGGTTTCTTCTATCTATAGATGATCCAAATCGATGATTTTACACCCAACTGGACAGAAGTAATACTTATATGATATAATATACAATGCATGGTCATTGAAAAAATATACAGGATATGTGTGAATAGAAAATTGTAGGTTGGATGCTGGTTTGTTATTTTTAGTTATCGATTTGAATAATTTTCAAGGTAAAGAGTGACTCTTTATTGGGTTTTTTTCTATCCCAGTATAAAAGGAAAATTTTTAAAGGATATGAAAATTACATTCATTAAATTTCATGAGGAAGTTTACCTATTTTTATTGTTAATCACAAAATCATTCATCTGATAATGAAATACTATGTTCACCAAAACACTAGAGAACCAACATGAAGTATATTATCTATGTTATAAATATAATAAAAAAAGGAATTGTTTTGTTTTTCATTAACGATCTTTTCAAATAACGCGATAAACAGAGAAATATTTTTAGACCAAAGAAAGCATTTTTCTTTTTTTTCTAATTAAATATTTATATTGCGTGTATTAAGAAAGAAAAATGTCAACCTTTAATAGAAGATAAATAAATGGATTTATATTTTAATGAAAATCAAATTTAATTTAAAGTTTTGTATAAATAAACTCGTAATCTTTCAATTAAAAAAGAAAAAACATTATTAAATTAATTTGATTAAAAAGGAAAATTGTTTTTTCTTTTTCTTCTTTTTGAAAATCTAAATATTTATTTAAGAAAATTTAATTTTGAAAATTTTTTAAAAAAAAAATTTATTTGAATAAGATTTTCCTTAAGTTTTTCCTACATATTTAAAGAAAATTTTTGATTTAATATTATACAGACATACTTTACTTATAGCTTATGTAGTTTAATTACTTTTGATTTAATTTCCAATTTCAAAAAGTTTAAATAAACTCAAGTTTTATTTATTTTCTTTTTCGAAATGTAATTGAATAAAGTAACTAATTTACGTTTTAATTTTGAAAATGTTCTTTATTAAATTCAGTATATTTGTAAAAGATGTTATTAAAGATTAAAAATTAAGTAGTACACGATTTTATCGAATATATAGATGATCTCTAAGGTCTTGTGATAATAAGATAAATTCATCTAGTATTAAAATATTTAATAAATAAATTGGAGCTTGTAATAAATAATTTCTCCTCCTGCTTTATTTCTTCTATATAGTAGTATAACCAAATTATGATTGTAACATATAACCGGATATAAAATAAATTTTCAGCACTAATTCAATATTTTCGCAACTAAAACCGTCAGGCGATAGGTTCAGGATCAAGTTCCGGAACTTTATTATAACATCGTGTACTATAAGCGTCTGAAAAAATTGCAACAACTGTGTCTATATACAAACTGTCGAGTATACTTGACTAATATTTTATTCTTTCCGAACCAGGTATAGCCTCTTAACATCATTCTTAATTAGAAAGAATCTAAAAAACTTCTTCCTTTCTATACGATTTCTTTCTTAAGTATAGCTTATAGCTTTTCCTTTGAATATAACCATTTCACAGTAATGAATTGAAAATTATTCTACAGATAGTACTATATAAATCGTCTTTAAAAGGTTAATCGCATTATGTCGGAATGATATTACTTAAAATCGTGTTAAAAGATTAAAAATTCAAAGAATTCTATAAGAAATTGAAAATCTTTTTGCTATAAATTTAGAGAAGTTTTATTTGGATTCAATACAGTAGTATATTTTTGTGGTTAAACGAATTCTTAAATATTTATTTTAGTTTCAAGAAAAGTATAATTTTAATAATATATTTGCAAACGACCTTTTAAAATTAAAGTGTACCAACCACTGTGGGCCATTTTCATTCCAAATCATTCCTTTTTTATCAAAAAGAAAAAGAAATCTTTGCCATAATTTAGAGAAGACTGATCTGAACAACAATAATAACAATAATAATGAAAAAAGAATCATTTAGTAAACATTTTGAGTGATGTCCCAAAGCTTTTATTGCGACAAAATTGCCTACTTCTGTGTCAATAAAAAGCTGTCCTTTTTGTTGCACAAAAAAAAAACCTTTCCTTTTATATTTATTGTCATTTCTTTTCTTTTTCTTCTTCTTTCAAACATCGTTTAGGTCCTTATGATAGAAAATTTGATTACCAATCGAAAAAGGATGACAACAAGAAAATAAATTTATCTTTTTTGCTGATTAAAATATAATACTTACGAGTTTTCGTTTATCAATAATCCTTTCAAACCCGTTCAATTTAATGATAATTAATTCTCTTTTTAAAAGACTTGTTTAGTCTGTCTTTCTTTTAAACTAAGAAGGAATTTCTTTTTAATTCATCACAAGGATAATTGCTTAAATGTCAAAACTAATATCCAAAAATATGTACGCGATATTCCAAAAGTCACAAAAACTTTATTTAAAACTTAATTAATTTTTTTTTTATTTTTGATTTAAAAATTTTTAATTATTATTGGAATTTGAATCACTTCAAAAAAAAAACGCTATTTTTTTTTTGGAAAATTTATAACGAAATTTTTGTTAACGTCCGCAAATACGACGTTTCGTACAAGAATGGCCGCCGACTACTGAATAAATGGCTGCAGTCCAAAAAATTTATAAATTCGTTCGTCCTTAAAATTCAGATATCATAGTGGTATGTTTTTGGATGGTGAAAACATAATAAAGACGAGGCGCGGGAAGAAATTTACTATTTGTGAAGAATTTTTCTCGTATACGATCAAAAAGGGGAGATAATAACAATATAAAAGCTTATCTATACGAAATATTATTCACTAACATAATCATAATAATAACATTGCGCAAGGACAATAAGGATACTCCATCTCGCAAGTAAATTTATCTAAGACACACACCATTACACCCTATTTATGGAATATATTATTTTATTGAATTTATTTTATTCAAGGAAAATAATTTACAAAAAATTTTTAAATTTTCCAATTAATTAAACGAATTTTAGATAATAGTCCGAGACGAACGATATTCAAAGTCCTTTTGAGATTTTTCATTTGGATTTGTTTATAACAAGTTTTTTTTTACAAATTTACAATTTTTTCAAAAGCGCAAAATCACACCAATTTCTTGTCAATTTATTTTTGTATTAGTAATTAACAAAAAAAAGAAATGTTTTAATTTTCATCTTGATATCCTTTTTTGATGGAAAATTCCAAACAATTTCACACTTTTTGTATTTAAAATTTAAAAGATATCGTATTTAAATTATTTTTATCACATTTTTTCGGAAAACTCGTTTAGATTTTTATAATTTTCAACAAATTTTTATAAACAGATATTTATTAATCTCACGCGAAAACACGAACTTAAGCAATATAAAACCACCGTCCCGACGCATTGTTTCATAAGGACTCTGCCCTTTTCATTTGAAACCCGGTGCGCGCTATGAAATCGTTTAAAAAATAATTCTGTTTACAAAATGAATAGCGCATGTTTATGGAGAAAGGATACAATTTGAAATACCGTACAATTTCGTTCAGTTCAAAAAAGGGGAGGATTTTAAGTACTAAAATATTAAAACAAGGACACTTTTCTATCGTTATGAAAGTTCTTCAATTTCTGGATTGGATACGTTATGAGTTAGAACTATGAAAATATAACAAAAAATACTTTGGTTATATTGAAATTTGAAAGAAAAGCAAAAGCTTTATGCGGGAAACAGAATGACGTATCTACAACTGATTACAGAATTTTGGTTTTCAGATTGTATTAAAAATAGTCCGTCGTGGATCCGTTGCGACCTGTATAGTCTAATTGAAAACGCGTATATTTAAAATTTTAATGCGTCGTGAATCCGTCCTGGATCCGTCATTCTACTTGAACCAGTCGATCTCTGAAGGATCCACATATAAAAGCTATAAAAGCTGCAGACTTAAAATAGTGAAAATGGAAAATAAATGACACATAACTACATATATTGTTAGATGGCGATTTAAAATATTTTAAATAGAAACAAGAAAATTGTATTCTGGCGTTATTAAAGCTCTTTCTTTGGCCAAATAAATTCTCTGATCCCGTTTATTAATATCGGGTTCCGGAGTAACCAAGGTTCTATAAAAAAAACATTTACTTTTTCTAAATAACGACTAAATATTTAACTTGCATATTAATGGTGAAAACAGAGTGTACGCAATCCAATGAAACGCAGCACAGTGTTGCACAACATATAGTCGGGGTAATACAATGTAAGGAACATGTAGCGCCTTCAAATTTATAATATTCGTAGAAGTCTATACATGAAAAATGGCTATAACTGGGAAAACTCTGAAAAAATTGCGAATATATAGTAAGTTGATTAAATTATACAAAGAGTAGCAAGTAATTAAACAGAAAAAGAAATTGCCAATTGCCTCCATAAAAAAGTTTTCCTTGAAAAAGATGCTCCTGCTAAACCTCTTAGTGTCTATAAATATTATGTTGAAAATCTTGAATAAGGATATAGAACCAAACATATTGTCGTATTCGAATTTAAAAACAAAATACTGAAGTGATCTCTATACGACATCCAAGTTTCATTAGAATTTTGATTTGAAATGGAACAACTAAATATGTTACCAATTAAACAATAAAACAATTAAAATTGATTAACCTTCTTATTGCAACCATTTTTAAATATTAACAATTTTAATATTTTGTCATACGAATTTTTTAAGTTAATTTCTTGAAGCACGCAAATAAATCATTAAATTTTAATTTTTATTTTGAAATTTTGATCGCAGAAAAAAATGTTATCTAAACTTTTTTCTTAGAATTTCTATTGTATGTTTTTAAACTTGATCTTTAAGCATCCATAAAAAAATTATTTATTAGATTTTATCTTCTTCGATCGGATAATATGATCATATATCATATTGAGTACTTTCGGATATAATTTCTTTGGTAGAATCAACTAAACCAGCTATGGCCCCAATAAACAATTTCGATTGGACATAGCTGAACTGAAGACTTTAGTGATCAATGTATTCAATCAAGTATAAAAATTAGACGTATTCACTCTTCGTTATAAATCGAGGTGTATCGCTTTTTTACATATATTTACAAATAGCGATACTTTACAGCGAAGTGTGAATATTCTAAGTAGTAAGAAATGGCGAATATTATCAAAAATGCTTATCTAAATAGTTATTAGTTTTATATTAAAAAAGGGATAACAAATTACTAAAATATGTAGAAAATTTCTGGACATCTAAAATTTCATACGAACTATTAATTTTGCAGTCAATAACTTTGGTAACCAAAAATTTTTATTAATTCAATTTTGAAAATTTAATTTTCCAAAAAATACTTCATAAGTCTAGTAAAATTTTTCCCATGATATATATCATTAATTTAAAGAATACATAGCTTAAAAATAAGTAAGACTTAGTGATTTGATTTAAAACAATTAAAATTGATTCGATACAGAAAAAAAAAATGCTTTTTTATTCTAAACAAAAATTTTGTAAGAACAATCATTTAAAGTCAGCACAAAAAAGTAGTAATTGAAGACAAAAAGTTTTCAGTTTCATTTCAGACTGATCGAAGAATAGATTTCAAGTTCATCGATTTGTGAATTCCAGAAATTTGATTGCTAAAAAAAGAAGCTTTAAACAATATTTAAGAAATTTTTTTTCTTGATCAATTAATAATTAACTAAATTATTTATTTTAGTAATATTTATTTTAATATTAATTTAAAAGTGTTGTTCGGAAGTGAATTATTAAAATTTTGTACAAATTTAAAAGTACAATTTTCATAAATAAGTTGATTAATTAGAATACATTTGAAAATTGCATTTAAAAATCAAAAACTAAAATTATTATAATGGAAACTGAACCGCTTCAACCAAGATCTGAAGGTTGGGGTGATTTGCATAAACGTGCAAAACATTCACGCCGGGCATCAAATGAAATGTAAGAAAAGTGTATTAATCATATTTTAATATATTATAATATTAGGTCTGCGAATGAGTTTTTACGATTTTACATTAGATGACGTAAGTCATACTATACGTGAGAACCGGCATTACATGTATGTATTTGAAAGGTCTTATGACAAGCTTCAACACGTACTATATGACATTTGGTTAAAGTGTAAACAACATTGTTGAAAATGTAAGGTTACGTGCCGAAAAAACACCATTTACGGGAAGTTTTACTTTTCTTGTTTAACTTGAAGGAAAATGCAACTAAAGCTCATCGATGGATGGAAAATGCTTATGGTGAAGATTCTCCATCCATTTCAAATTGTTAATTTTGGTTTACAGTCAGTGGTCGAAGTGGCAGGTTAAAAGTGGTGGGATGGTTTCCATTTAAAAATTTTTTTTTTTTTCGAATTCCAGTTTTCATAATTGTAAACGTCAAACGAAATCTCGCTGCCAGATCGAAACACTTAAAAATCTCTTTCTCGAAATCACGAGATTTAAAATTTAAAAAAATATGTTCCGGGATGCAATATATATTCCCCAAGAAGTGCTGGGATGAATTTACAATTATTTAGAAGTGGCGGGATGGCATCCCACCTCATCCCTCCTCACTTCGAGCACTGTTTACAATCAAAAATGCTAAGGCGAATATCGAAAAAAAAAACTCATTCACAGACCTAATATATTACCCATTTTCTTTTTAATTATAAAACTTACTTAATTAAGACGCTTTCTTAAATATTTTTATAAAGATAATTCGAAATGGCAGCACGTGATAACACAGTGTAATCTGAAATCCAAAATTTTCCGATATTATTAAACATTATTGGAAAATTTTCATTTTCAGTAGTAAAAAGCTGTTAAATTTAATCATTTTGAATATTAATTTTGTAAGCTATTGTGTGTCTTAAGTTCTGATATATATGTTAATAATAATGAAACTTAATTAAATAGAAATAGTGTCAAAAAAAAAATTCATTAAGTAATTTGAGTCATTAAAAAATTCTTGAATATTACCTATTTGTAGTTGTTTAAAATTTTTAAATCATTTCTAATGAAATTTTTACACGTACAAAAAAGTCGCTAGCTGGTAAATATTGAGTTCTCTATTAAATAGTGTACTTTAAATTCAATAGCATGAAAATAATAATAAAATTGTACGATAAGAAATTTGTACAAATATTTGTTATACCCCTATGGTAGGTATAACCACATGTAATTATTGGTGTATAAATTTCTGGGACAAATGCAGCGCTACAAAGCGCGGTTTCTTTTTAATGGGAGTTGTAAAAAAAGACTGTAAATGCATTTTTATATCACACAGAGTCATTTTAGCTAATACTATTTGTTAATGATATTGAATGTGCAAACGTGCTCAAATCAGAATCCAAATTGGAAACTATCTTTATTGTATGATTTTTGGTAGAACCAAACAGAATGCAATAAATTGAACATCCAAGTTGTAACAGCGCAATAAACAGAGTTAATGTAATTCTATTTCACAAAGTAAAATTAAAATCGGAAATCTTGCTTGCGAGAGTTTTGTTGAGTTTTACGAAAGAAAAGCTTTATAAGTTATTCTTTGAATACATATAAGTTTTCTGTTCTACATATTATTCTTGTTCTCTCACATAGAATAAAACAAAATTAGACCATTTATTTTCTTATCAGTCGTACACCGATTATTATTTATTTGTCTAATAATTAAGACAAGACATTAAGACATTAGTACATTATCATAAAAAAAAATTCACAGATATTCATATAAGTACTTTCTTTCTTTCTAATCAATCACTAAGCACGAATTATTGAACTTATATTGTATATATATATAACTGATTTCCAGGTGCTTACTGCATATAATCAATCCACGTAAATTTATGTTATTTTAACATCAATATCATTTGAGACAATTGCTTTAGATACGGTCAGGGATTTTGATAAACTGAAAGGATCCTATAATACTTCCTATCTAAGTTCAGGTCTTAACAAAATATGCTGTATTTCAATATAATATTTTCACTTACTTTACTTAACTACTGTTTTATAAAAACTACATTACATACTATATGTTCATATAATATTGAACTTTTATTGAGAAGACATTAGCTGCCTTTCAAAAAGAATCACTCTATTGTCATAACAATTAAGATTAAGAAGACAATAGAACAGTGATTAAAATCTTATCAAATATTTTGTTATCAATCTCAATTGTATACAAACTCACACGTAATCATTTATGTATTTAGGTAAGGCATTTTTTGCAAAATTATCATAGAATACCTATAGTAGTTTCAATTCGCTTGCAACATTTAAAAAGAGTGCGAGATTCAAGAATTTGGTTAGTTAATTTGATTTTGAGACTATGTTTTAAGTTAATTAGTAAGGAAATAAAATTAGAAAAGTACTTTCTTTTTAAGATTAAATAAAAATAATTAGATCAAAAATTGGTGTCGACTTATTTGACTAAGAAATTCGAAACTGGATTATAAATAAATATAAAAGTGAAACATAAAGTGTTAAGGCTTGTTTTTTTTATAAAAAGTGTATGAATATATTTTCTTTAATATAATTAAAAATTTTTAAAGAAAAACTTTTTCAAAACAAGGTTGTAAAATTGTAGAAGCATTAAAATGCAAACTTCATGAACTTTTTAATGCCTTGTTTGAATCCGAATTGACTTGAACTTATCCTTTGTTATAGGATTCAAATATTGATTAGTATTTCATGGTTCTCCTCATTAGTGTGATATGCCCAAGAAGATTTGATGCAGCCAATTTAAAGCTTGTGGAAACTAATTACATCAAATTAGTATCCTTATAAAACTCATATGTCCTTTTAAATTTTCACAAAATAGTGTTACTAGTAGCTAAATGAAAGTGTATACTCAATATAATTAAAAATAACTTGGAAATTGCCGATCAGCGATCCAAAGTTAAGATCGAAGTTCGATATATTTAGCAGCCAGTGTCTTTAAAATATAGTTCTCTAAAAATATGGATCAGAGATCCCAAGTTTTTTTCTTTGAAGTAGCATCTTAACTTATGACATCTTGATTTAATAGGTTTTTCTAGTTTCAAGATTTTTCTTTTGGTTGAAATTAATTTTCAGACTTACAAGATTTTTATGATTTAATAATCAAAAAATCATGACATGACTACGAATTGATCCATTTTAGCTCGTTTACTTAGAAAAAGGACCCAGCACATTACTCAACCTACGAGTGTTACGAAATATGTTACCTTTTCTAGTAACGTTTATTATTGTAAATACCGGGCAACTACTACTATTACTACTTACTATATAATACATAATCAAAAGGAATGAAAAAAATATGAATATGAAAATCAAATATTTATAAGAAATTTCCATGGAAAATATTTAACGATTATTAATCGAAACAATTTCCAAATTAATACATATATTTATTTAATTGATAAAAATTTTTGGAAAAACTATTACTGAACACTTGTAACGTATTTATTTTTTAATTGTTTTAATAATAAATTTATCTTATTCGGAATTTCACAAAATGAAATTAAAATTTTGATTTTGAATAATCTAATCTCTTAATCGTATTTTCGATTATTTTTTAATGCTCTTCAATGTCTATAGTTCAATGATATTAAACTCCCGCAGAACAAAGTCCGTGATTATATCATTTATCATTATTTCGCTAAATAAACAATGAGGATTCAAAGGATATACAGTCAAACTTGTCTAAGACAGAACTTGACAATAGCAAACACCCCATCTAACCCCCAAAATTAAAGAAAATGTAAAAACTAATAATAATCAATTTTTCCATTTCTAGAGTTCCACAACAATATAATAACATGTTTAGAAATATTTATCAAATATTTTCGCGGCGGAAACTTATTAACGATTCATCTGAATCAAAATTAGCAAAAGTTTTATCAGCTTTCGATTTGACAGCATTAGGAGTTGGCAGTACGCTTGGTGTTGGAGTTTACGTTCTAGCTGGTGAAGTCTCCAAAAATACAACCGGACCCGCTGTAATATTAAGTTTTCTAATAGCCGCAATAGCATCAGTTTTCGCTGGTTTATGTTATGCTGAATTTGGTGCTCGCGTCCCAAAAGCAGGTTCTGCCTATATTTATAGTTATGTGACAATTGGTGAATTTATTGCATTCGTAATTGGATGGAATTTAATTTTAGAATATGCAATTGGTATGAATTTACGCTGATCGCTTGAAAAGAACTTTTTATTCTTAATCTAGATTTTTGTATTGCAGGATCAGCTAGTGTTGTTAAAGGACTTAGTACATACTTGGACTCATTACTTGGATATAAAATGAAAGATTTTTTTATCACAAATGTTCCAATGAATATTTCTGGTCTAAGTGAATATCCTGATTTTTTTGCATTTGGTGTAACAATTTTATTTTCAAGTAAAACTAAAATGAAATAATTTTAAAGAATAATTATTTTATATTAAAAATATATTTAATTTTAGTTGCATTGGCGTTTGGTGCAAAAGAATCATCATTTTTTAATAATATTTTTACGATAACAAATCTTTGTGTTGTCTTATTTGTGGTAATTGCTGGATTATTTAAAGGTAATTACAATACCTAATTGATAATAATTAACATTAATATTATCGATTATTTTTAGTCAATGCAGATAATTGGCGAATACCAGCAGAAAATGTTCCTACAGGTTATGGTACTGGAGGATTTTTTCCGTATGGTTTTTCAGGGGTAATTAAAGGTGCTGCAGCATGTTTTTATGGGTTTATTGGTTTCGATTGTATTGCAACAGCAGGTAATTATTATTTTTATTTGATCTTATACAAAAATGCAACAAAAAAACACAATCTGTTTTTAGGTGAAGAAGCAAGAAATCCTCGAAAATCAATTCCATTCGCTGTTTGTGCATCATTAGCAATTATATTTCTAGCATATTTCTCTATATCGACCGTATTAACAATGATGTTACCATATTATGATCAAGATGAAAATGCACCATTACCACATGTTTTTCATATATTCGGTTGGACAGTTGCAGAATACATTGTCAGTATTGGTGCTATGTTTGGCTTATGCGCTAGTTTGATGGGTTCTATGTTTCCATTACCAAGAATTGTTTTTGCAATGGCCTCAGATGGTTTATTATTTGAGTTTATGGGTAAAATTCATCCAAGATTTAAAACACCATTTATTGGTACATTATTAACGGGAACTCTGACGGGACTATTAGCAGCAGTCTTTAATTTAACACAATTAATTCATATGATGTCGATTGGTACATTATTAGCATATACAATGGTTGCCAGTTGTGTTCTAATATTACGATATGAAAATGATGATAAAAATCGTAATCAAATTAAAACTAAATCATTAACAATATTTAATATATGGTCCGAATTGTTCAACTTTAATAATAAAGAAACTTCAACGAAAATAACATCAAGTATTTCAATGTGGTCAATAACAATTTATTGTAAGATTTAGGTTTTTTTTATTTTATATTTTGATATAGAAATTTTGTATTAGAAATTGTTTTCTATACTTATAGGTTTTTCATGTTGTCTCTTTGCTGCCGCTATTAGTTATATTGAAGAACACTACGAGAATATTGAGACACTTCATATAATCCTGGCTGGTTGTGCTGCTATTCCTGTAATTTTTACAATCATAATTGTTGCAAGACAACCAAAATCAGAAAATCCATTAGCTTTTCGAGTTCCATTAGTACCTTGGTTGCCGGCAATATCAATTTTAATTAATATTTATTTAATGTTAAAACTTGACATTATGACGTGGAAACGTTTTGGTATTTGGATTGGAATTGGTAAAATTTATTACGATACTTTTTTGACTACACACTTTACAACAATTTGCTTTTTATTTTCTTGGATTTATTAGGTCTATTCATTTATATCGTATATGGTGCCTGGCATAGTAAAGAAGGACGAAAAAATGAACGAGCACCTTTCGTGACGGGTCGAACCTATTCATTATCGACTGTATCAAATAATTCACAAACAATATCGACACATTTTTAATGTTAATTTATTTAATACAATTAATTTGTTTAACTCTTATTTTTTAAGAATGTGTACTTAGAATTTTTTAGTTTGTTAATATATTTTATTGTTTAACTACATTATTTTTAATAGTTTGTTTTATTTTTATATAAATTTTTAGCTTATCCATATTCACTTTAAAATCAGACTAGCGAGGATTTAAAATTAGCTCATTTAATCATGGGACTATTATGTCTTTACACATTATTGAGCGACTAAACAGCATAAAGAAAAGTTCTATAATATTCTATATTACCATAAGTTTCAAAAAGTTTAGTTGCAGGAACTTGGCAAAAGCTTTGTAATTTTTCTGTGTGTACATTAACATTTTTTCTAAGAATGATTATTGATATTAGCAAAGCCATTGGATCTGAGAAAAATACTTCTAAGTAAAATAGAAACGTGGAATTTGTTTCCAAATTAGCAGAAAAACATTTACTTTATGTATTTCATTCTAAATATATAGTATTTTTTAGTAGCGAACTCCCTTTAATTAGAAGTATATTTTTGAATACAATATTATGAGAGTTTCCGAGGTGAATTCATCCTTTATTATACAATGTTAAAATTATAAGCTAAAGATTGCAGGAATACTATATCTTAATTAAAACCGAATGAACAATTGAATTAATAAAAGTATATTTGATAATTTTGTATATTTTTCAAAGATTTCATTGAAAATATAAGACAGAGATAATTTTCTTTTATATATAAAAGATTTCTACTATTTTATCAGTATATAACATATATGTTTGTTTATAAGTCGTTTACGCTTTTTATTACACAATCAAATAAAAAAAATGTATCTTATGAAATTAAAAAGCAAAAAAAAAACAAAATGATAACGTTCAAACTGATAAAAGAAAATTCTTTGATAACGTTCAAATTACTCTTTTGTTTTATCAAAATCAAATTTTTAATCATATTCTTTTATTTTAGTATAAAAAAAAAACACCTATAAAATAAAAGCGAATTTATTTTAGTACCATTTTAAAAGTACCGGAAATTAGATCGATTTTTCTAAAATATTTTTAATAGTGCTAAATTAGTGTGATTTATTATTTTAAACTTATACAATAGAACTGCTATATAGTATAAATTGGGGAATGGACCATACTTTTTTTTAATCCAAATCAGTTTATTTCGAAAATTTGCAAACATTTCCTTATAAAATCCAAAAGAAAATTTTAGTCACTTTCTTTGAACTTTGAAAAAAAGAAAAGAAGTTCTAACAATAATTTTAAATCCAAAATTTTTTGTTTCTTCAATTTCGGTTAATGACGCAAATTCAATTTCATAGGTCAAGGTCTATAAAGGCCTTCTATATTTTTTGCTTATTTTCGTATACGTACTATCACTGAAATTGGGTGTGATAAGTGATATCAAATCTTGTCTCCTCGAAAGGGGCAGACGAAACACTCAATTTATTAAAGATAATTATTTTTAAAAAAAAGTAAAACAAAACTAAATAACAACCTCATTCTCGGATTTATAATATATTTCCGTAAACGGAACATCTTATTTTATTGGAATTTTAATTAAATATTAAACAAAAATTTCAACAATGTTTTCTTCATTAAAAATATTTCTCGTTCAATAACCCTGTTGTTTTTGTTTTTAAAAAGATTAATATTAATTAATTAATTAGTCAATATTATGTATCGATTGAAATTGATATAGTATACAAAATATACAAAATCTAGTGCAATATAATCAAAGGATTACTCATTACTGATTTAAATAACATCTAACCGTGACTTTTTTTTCGCTTAAAACAAAAAAAAAAATTAAATTCAAATCATTTTAAAATTAAAAAAAAAAAAAGAAAAACATGTCATTGAGGACAACAGAAATTTTGTAATCAATAAATATAAAAACAATTTAATATTAAATTAAAAAAAAATTTTGAATTTTTAAGAAAAAAAAAAAAAACAACAATCTTATAAAAATGATAAGTTAAGTAAAGATCACTTATTTTAATTTTTTTTTTCTTCTCTCCGTGTCGAGTTTCAGTGCAAAAACCGTGATTTTTGAATTCAGTACTTTTCAGTTCGATTTTAAATAATGTACGCGCAAGATCGACCGAGATTTTCGTAGACAGTTTTGAAAATTTGTGATTTATCCTAAAAATTTTAAAAGTTTTTTTTTTTTTGTTTTTTGAAAATAATTATAAGAATTTTAAAAAATAAAAATAAAAATCGATAAAAAAAAATACATTTAAAAAGAAGCAAAAAGACTTTTGTTTTAACAAAGTGTAAGTTATCAGAAAATTTCTTAAAGATAATAATATTTAAGATGATTCATAAATCTGCAATAAAATGATTTTGTTTTCAAATATTTCTTATTATCAGTTTGAACAAAACAAAATATTAAAAAAGTTTAAATAACCTAATTTCTTTTTTATTCTCTAGAAACATTTTTTTTTTTTTAATTAATCTAAAATCTATTTTATCAAAAATTCTGTGAAAAGATATCTATTTTAAACCATTTTGTTTTTAAGGAAAATAATTGTCACTTTTATTCTTCAAAAGTAATGAGTAACTCGATTTTATAATTTCCTTTTTCTTTGATTTAATTTAATAAGTATTAATTCAATCGAAAGCCGGATCTTAAGCGTTTCTTAGTTAAGAAGAATTTAAATATTAATTATTTTTAGTCGTTGAATTCAAAAAAAAAAGTTCCTTTGTGCAGATCAAGCGAGCTAGCAAAAGGAGAACACGTTCTTTACGAATGCTCAGTTGGTGTGCACGCCGAGCGAGCGAGCTAAAATATGTTCGCTAGCGTTCACTAATGATCCATGACGAGTGGGAACATCAACGAATTCACTTATTTTTGCCTTTTCAATTTGGACAAGAGTTTTACTCAGATATTGACAAACATTAAAAATTTTCATTAATTTCCTTGAAATAATTTTAAATAATTGTTAATTAAAATCATTATTTTTAATAATTTATTAATTATAATTAAAGAAGAAAATGTAACTATTTTATCATCTGACTTAACATCAATACCGAACACGAACAAATTATCTGGTTTGGACCAAATGCGAGTAGGATTTTGCTAACATCAGCGAATTCTTACTCGCTTGGTCCACGCATGCCTTAACATTTAAATACCCCAAAGAACACAGACTATCCTCATATCAGTCAGGAACCCTAGCTGTACGATTAGCGACAAATTTACAAATCTTTAATATTTAATAAAAAAATAACAATTCAAAAAGAGGGACTTGAAAATGCTTGTCAATTCTTCAATATTCTGGAAGATAAAAATATGCAAGTTTAAAAAAGAATTGCTATAATTTTTAATAAGTATCGTTTTTAACATTTTTAAATACGTTTAGATAATTCTATATTCAGGAGAAATTTCAAGGAACCTACAAATAGTCAATTTCTATTCAGAATTTGTTGTTATTGTAAATAGTTTTAAAATGACTAAGCTCCTTTCGTTTTTTTTAAGGCACTTATATCTTGAATATTACCACAAAAGCTCTGTGATCCGGAAAACTTTCTAACACATTCTTTAGACAAAATATCTTAATCAAATCCTAATTTTTGTTTCTATAACAAATTTAAAATAATTGTTTTAATTAACATCTCTATAAAGTACTTATTAAATAAATATCAAGAATTTTTTTTTAGAAAACAAAATAAATCTTAAAAGACAAGCAAATTTTCAATGAAAGTTTTCCATCACAAATCTCTAAAAACAAACTATGGAAGTTTGTTTTAGTTTTGTATCCCATATAATTTACATTATGGCATTTTTATCAATTTAAATTATTGATGTAATAATAATAAAATTGTGACTCGAAATTGTCTCAAACAATTTTAAATCAAGGCAATTTTTCGTTATCAGTTTTGAAGTTCATTATAAAAAATTTTAAAGTAAAGATTTACTTCCTATTTGAGTGTGAAACTATTTAATGCATGGAATGGAAATTTTTTTGAAATAATTTGGAAATTTTATATAGTTCAAAAATATTATCAAAAATTACATATTTTACAATATAGTAATTTAGAATTTATTTAATACTAGTACAGAGATGGGCTATGGTCGCTACAGGCATTCTCTTTTTGTGTGCCTAGAAGATTAAAAAAAAACGATAATGATAAAAATCTAAAATATTGTAGATTTCGGAGGTAGACCAATTCAATTATTATCTTTACACGTCATATTGAGAACATTACAACGAACGAGTCTGTTTTTATGGATTAAAAATTCAATTTTCATCTTGAATATAAATATAGTACAAATATTATCAACATTTCTTTGACATGACGAATTTTGTGACCCTTCAAAATGAGATAAACCTCATTTAACACCGGAATTTTTATAATATAAATTGTTTTATATTGTAAAAAATTGTGTATAATTTATAATTTGGCAATTTTTTTAAATAATGGTGTATAAATATCCCAATATCTATCCCAACCTTCCAGACTCTGAAAATAGGTAGTTTTTTTATTTACCTGGCCCTGTGGAAAAATTACTTGCCTCTTATGCTTCTATTTTAAGCGGACCATAGGTGCCACAAGTTCGACATGCTCAAAAAGGAAGACCACACGGTGGGTCAAAAGAAAGAGGATTAAGTTAAATGGGAAGGCAATTTTTATTTTAATTTCTTTTAAGAAACTTGTATTTTCTCTGATTTCTGATTGCTACATCTCACCTATACCTGTCCTAGAATGGGATACCTTGCCAGAATCTGTTAATCTATTTTGTCTAGAAAAAGTCCAATAGTTACAAAACACTAAAAATAATAATAAAAAAAATATTATTTTTATCATATTTTCTGTTGTTTTTTATTTTGTGTTTAAGATTAGATAAAAAATGTACCAAGAGAGAAATGATTATGAACAAAATTCATAGAAAATGGGAAATTTTCATTCGCATTGTTTTATAAAACCGAAAAATATTAATCAGAATTTTTATTGAATTTTTCAGTTTTAAAGAAAAGTTAGTGTATTTCAGATATTTTTGATATATTGATAAAATTCGTGATAATTTCTTTTTTTTTTTTTTTGAAAATTGTGCTTAATTAGTAAGAATTTTTGTATTTTTTTTTATTCCGGAAATAACATAATAAACACATACATTTTCATTTAAAAAAATATGTGCTAAAATTTGTAATGAAAATATTTAAATTAATTTACATTTGATTGGTCATCTCCCAAGCACATAGTCCGAAAGCAGATGATTTCATTTCCACGTAGATGTTTCCCTACGGATTTGTGTATTGACTTGTATTTTCCTCCAGAAAATTTGGAACTATTCTTAGTGATTGTCTCTATTTCCACTATCCACAAATCTAACTTAAAGATTTATTCGAAAGGATCGATTGCCAAACAATATCTTTGCCTTAAATTTATTGTAATTAAAAATTTTACTATAATTAAAAGACTAATTATTCTTTTCATATTTTAAGACATCTCCTAAAGTTGCGTTCAAAAATCGATTTGAAAAATGTCTCAACTATCTTATTGGAAAGTTTTAACACGTCGTAAAACTTTACCCAGTGGTCAAGAGTCAGAAAACAAATTGGAACGAGTTTTAAGAACTTTCGATTTGACTGCACTGGGAGTCGGTGCAACACTTGGTGTAGGAGTATATGTTCTAGCTGGACATGTAGCCAAAGATCAAGCGGGACCATCAGTAGTATTATCATTTGCGATCGCAGCATTAGCATCTTTATTTGCTGGTAAATTGAAATAATTTCCGTAAAAAATTATCAGATTTAAAACAATCTTATATATTTTTCAGGATTATGTTATGCTGAATTCGGAGCCCGAGTACCGAAAGCTGGTTCAGCCTATATATATAGTTATGTTTGTATTGGAGAATTTGCAGCATTTGTGATCGGATGGAATCTTATACTTGAATATATTATCGGTTCGGCAAGTGTCGCTCGAGGTCTTAGTCTTTATTTGGACACCTTAATTAATAATACACTAAAAAATACATTTTTGGAAATTGCACCGATTGAATGGGGTTTTGTAGGAACATATTTTGATTTTTTTGCATTTAGTGCAGCATTTTTACTTGGAGGTGAATAAATATCTTTTCTTTTATATTCTTAATTAGAATATTTTATTTTTCTAGTTGCTCTTGCATTTGGACTTCAACAATCTACACTTATTAACAATTGCTTTACTGTATTAAATATCGGAGTTGTTCTTTTCGTAATTATTGCCGGATCAATAAAGTGTATAAAAATTTCAAAATAAAAAAAGGATAAATAAATAATTTATATTTTTTTCTCTAGCTAATGCAGAAAACTGGCAAATTGATCCATCTACAATACCAGAGAAAGAAAATATCGGTAAAGGTGGATTTTTTCCGTTTGGCTTTGAAGGAACTTTAAAGGGAGCTGCAACATGCTTTTTTGGTTTCGTAGGATTCGATTGTATCGCAACAACCGGTGAAGAAGTTAAAAATCCAAAACGTGCAATTCCAAGATCGATATTATTTTCACTTGCAATAATATTTTTGGCATATTTTGGTGTTTCAACAGTTCTGACAATGATGATACCATATTATTTGCAAGTAAAAATTTAAAAAAAAAGTCTCAGTATTCAACTTGCAATCATTCAAAAATTTACAGAAAGTTTTTCCTAATAATCTCGCCTGCGATAGTTAATTAAAATGAGTTGTTTGAAATCATTGGTGAATACTGAGACTCCTTATATTAATATCTTTTAAAGTATATATATTAATTTTTTGTTAGAATGTAAATGCTCCTTTACCATATGCTTTTGAACAAATCGGTTGGCCTGTAGCTCAATGGATTGTTACAGTCGGTGGAATATTTGGTTTAATTGCAAGTTTATTTGGTGCAATGTTTCCGTTACCAAGAATTATATATGCAATGTCACAGGATGGTTTAGTTTTCAAATTTCTAGGTGATATTAGTCCAAGATTTAAAACACCAATAGCTGGAACTTTATGTGCAGCTTTATTAACAGGTTTATTAGAATTTGAAAAAGTATTTTTATTTTCATAAATGTTTATCTTTTATGTTAGGCTTAATGTCAGCTATTTTTGATTTAACACAACTAGTGAATATGTTATCAATTGGTACATTATTAGCATATACAGTTGTAGCAATATCTATTGTAATTCTAAGGTAAATTGGATTCAAATTAATATATATATAAGATATTGTTTATAGTGATTTCTTCTAGATTCATGGATAATACAAATACTTCAAATTCAACTCTTGATGCTAGAGAAAATACAAATCTTGTTGGTAATCAAACTCGTAGTAATTTTTCATCTGCTATTTTACAAGTTTTTAATGTTAAACGACTGAGTAAACCCTCGAGCTTAACAACAAAAACTGTTGGAATATTATTGCTTTTTTATTGTAAGTTTTTTCATGAAAAAAATATAGTTTCTTTCTTTAAATAAAAACAAAATATTCTTTAGGTTTATGCTGTTTTGGATTTAGTTTAACCTTAATGTATGCATACAATGAATTGATTCAATATGAAGCATGGGCATTAGCTATTTGTATAATACTGGGAATTCTTTTATTAATTTTACTATTAGCTATTTCGATACAGCCACGAGAATTTGTTACATCAGTATTTACAGTACCATTAGTACCATTAATACCAGGAATTAGCATATTTGTTAACATTTATTTAATGTTACAATTGGATATTTACACATGGATTAGATTTGGTATTTGGATGGCATTAGGTAAGTTTTGAAAATATATTTTATAAAATGCATGCTCTATAATAACATAATTGAAAAACAATTGGGATAACATAATATAATACTAATTTTTAAATAACTTGCATGTTTTATAACAAAAATTCCCTTAACAAACAGGTTCCCCAATTTATTTGGCATGTGTTTGCATGTATAATAAAAATGAAGTACATAATAGAAATATTTTTATAAATCGTATAACATCATCTAATAATGGAAAAATAAGCCATTTAGGAACACCAAGTTCTGTACAAAAATCACAATCAAATGGTAATATTAAAACAAATGATTGTATTTTAATAATAAAATCGGAATTAGAAAATCGTAATGAAATAATTGATGATGAACAAAAAAACAATGAAATTGATGAAATTATTGTGAAACCACCATCACCCAAACAAACATTTGATGAAATAATTCCAGCTTCAGAATTGGCGAATACTGTTAAAGAAGTTAAGAATTCAAATGGTAAAACAATTTTCATTGAAGAAGATTTAAATGAAACGGTGGAAACTAAAGAAACAAGTGAAGATGAAAAATCTGTTATAGCAATTTTGGATAATGTCCTTCAAGTTGAAGAAACCGAAAGTCTTAAACGTAAAACTTCAATTGATTCAGAATATATACCAGCATTTATTGAATCATCAACGGTCGTTACTATTCATAAATCATGTGAAAGTTTAGTAGAAGAACAAGAAAATACTAAAGAAAATCTTAACAACGAAAATCTTATTACAGAATCTGTATTAAAAGAACTAGTTGAAGAGTCGACATCTGCAAGCATAGTTTCTCGAATAGAACATGATAAAAATGGGAATGTTTTAGAAAAGACTAAAATTAAGGAAGAAACAATAAAAAATGAATCATTAATTCCCATATCCCATCCAAATATACTTGAACCAAAATCTATTAACACTCAAAAAGAGGAAGCTAAAGACCCAATAATAGTACCCATACAAGCGATTGCAAAAACACCTCCAGCTAGACAGTTTAATAAGAGACAAAATTCTTTTGATAAACAATCAATAACATCTGAAACAGGTGATGAAAATATAAATTTACATTCACCAAGTGCTTTATCATTTCGAGAGCATTTAAGTCGTTTAATATCGCATACTCCATTAATTAATTTCAAATCGAAAAAACGTTTAGAAACAAACGACAAAGATAGTGAAAACTCTCAAGATTTAGCACCCACTTCATCATTAAAATCATCTAAAAGTGAGACTGATATTAAGCATCTAGAAGCTGAAGACATGGAAACGAAACTATTTGATATATCTCAAAAAAATCATATGGAAACTGAACAAAAAGAAGGTGAAAGCAAAATTCCAAAACCTCCTAAATTTGATCCAATTCTTTATAAAACGGTTGGAACAAGACGTGGTAGCCAATATAAAGAACGACCAAAATTAGATTCAATAATACCAAATGGAAATGTTATTCATCCGGTAGCAAAACCAATCAATCCAATTGAAATTGATACAACTGAAAATACTGCACCAATAACATTTAAACAAAGACTGGAAGCCTTACTTAAACGTGGACCATCATATCGAATTGCACGAATATTACCTTCGCCGGGTAATTCAAGTAAACGAACATCGGGAAATTTTGATAATACAACTTTATCAGAGACTCCTGTAAATGGTCATCATAATAATGAAATGAAAATTTCAAATGAAACTGAATTATCTCGACGAAAAATTGCATTTGCAGATATTCCGAAATCAATAAAAAATGATAGAAATATTGAAGATGAAAAAAGATTCTCAACGAATCATCTGCCGACAACTATTGACGAAGCTTTAAAAAACCTTAAACCAGTCTCACAATCGATTTCATCTCAATGATTGTAGGTAGATCTACTTAGTGCAATTTACAAAAAAACAAAAGTCATAAGTATTAACAATATATTTAAATTAAAAATACTCTACTAATCAAATGCATGTTACTATTTTTCGAAAGAAAAAAAAGCAAAACACTATTAATTCAGACAAGGCATGCATTAAAAACTGAATAAAACTTGGTCTACTTACTATTTTTATAATTCATTTAAATTTATGGCCCTCATCTTTACAGGATTTACTTTGTACATAAGCTATGGATTACAAAATAGTTATAGGGAAGTTCTTCGACAACGTAATGGGTGGCAAAAATTAAAATATAGCGAGTGCTTCTAAATAAATAAGTAATTGCTTCTATTCTCAGTTTATAGTTTTGTGTGTAAATTTTATTTATTTATATTAGAAGATCGAACTCCTTATGTATTTGTAATTTGTAGTTCTAAAAGAAATTAATTTAGTTTTATTAATAAAATAATTTTATAAAAAGTAAATAAGAAATATTTAAAAAAAAAAAATATTTACTTTGTTTTTTATTTATGAACAGGCTTATTTTCTCCTAGGATTATTTCTTTCTACACTATCCTTAGACCGATTTTACCGAAATTTAACATAGTAAGTCTGTTTTATTTGCCACTTGCTCTGGGGTAGAGCTAATTTTTACATTGAAAACAAAAACAACAAAAGAGCAAATCCTACACTACTTTCAGAGCAGGTGCAACTCTCACATCGAAATTAGTTCAGTTTTCTACCATAAAAAGTGTATTAGCTAAACGTTTCTCATTTAATTACAATGTAGTTGCTAAGCAACGCTACAAACATTTAAATTAAAACTTTCTCCTACTCCTGCTCGTTTTATTTGGCACTTACCCTGCTCCAGGGTAGGGTATGGCAAATAAAACAGACCTTATATCGTCTATTTAGGTAATTAACCCATATAAATAAAAAAAAGCGACAAAACTTTCTGGTTACCCTGGTTTTTGCTTAAAAACTTCGTTCCCCTCCGTCCATTTTGCTGAAATATAATTCCAAAGCAAGTTAAGGAAGGACCAACTCAAATTATAAATTTCATCAAAATAGGATAACGCGTTTTTGAATTATCTTGTATACGGACGGACTGACATGCAGGCATCAATATGACTTTTGCTCGTCTTCTACACAACCATACAGTTGAAGCTTTTCTACAATGGTTATTTCTATGTGTTACAAATTTAATGATAAAACTAATATACCCTCTGGTAGTAGTTACTTACACCAACAAGTACTTGCTCGCTTGGCTTTTAGCCACACTGTAAGGAATTAGAATGAAAGACATACCTATTTGTTTAAAACAATTTCATTTATTTAACTTACTAAGTATTCATAAATGCTTAACAGTTTTTTAAAAAATTATGTATATTTTTATAAAATAAAAATTTTAAATATAAAAAACACCTTTGCCCTAAGAGATTTCTCCAATAAACAGATTCAATAGTTGTTAAAATTGGTACATTCTTACTTCTAAAACCAAAAACGCCCTTCTACTTAATCTTTATATTTAAAAAATCTAATATCACTTTGTAAATATTTTTTTTAAAGAAGAAATTTAAATTACTTTTTAATGTTCCTGTTATAATTTGTGATTATTACTAATTTTTCCATCCCAAAATTTTAAAATGAGTAACATTGTACATAAATATTTATTAATTTTATTTCCTCTATATTCTTTTACAAATAATAAAACCCAACTGCAATCAAAAAATGTCAGTCTCCAATAAATTTCTTAAGTTTTGTTTATTCGTTTGGTTGTGAAATTATTTAATATTTATTAATACCGAATAAACGGACACCATGGAATTGCGGAAGTTTCGGAAGCAGCACAATGACTAGAGACAAGAAATTGGCAATAAAATGATCACTATCATTTTTTGTATAAAGGCAAGTAAGCAAAAATCTACAAAAAAAATAAATAATAAATAATATTTTACTTGAAGTTCTTTTCTGAGCTTACAAAATGATTGGTACAGCCGTTAAAAATTTCCTTGCCGATGTAAATTGTTCACCATTATCAATTTGTTCCCAATGTGTTTGTTGTGAGCAAGTTCCATTTTCTGTACTCATCCATGGAGCACCTTTGATTGAATGCAAAAAGTATATATGAGCCTTAAAAGAAAAACCAACGTTAAGTCAACAAGTTATATGAAAGTTCGGGGGTATAGAAAATTCTTTTCAAACTTACAGCATTATGAAGCAAATTGGTTAGTGTCCATGCCAATGGTATATTTATAAATGGTACAGAAAGTAGGATTAAATGAGCAAGTCCAACACCAAGAATATAAGCTAGCCAAAATCCACGAGAATCTAGCCAAGAAGTATTGGGATTTGGGTCACCGTGGCCACCGGCTATCATTTTTAATTAATTTGTTATGATCATACAAAATAGGAATTTACTATTTAATTTTTATAATTTAATTTGAAATTTTACACAAAATTCAAAATTTATTTTATTTTTCCTTAATAAAAACAAAATAAAACTACGCAATGTAATTATTATTCAAATGTCAAAAAAATTTTCCGTGACTTTATACAACCATAACGTCAGAAACATCTGATAAGATTAAAGCATTGCCAGCATATACAAATATAAAATCGAACTACTATAAAATTCTAGTTCGAATTTAAATTTGAACTAAAAAAAAAAGGTTTCCGTTTTGCTCTGCTCACATAACAAATTACCAATTTATTTATTTATTTATTTTTTTTCTTCATTTTTATTAAATATAGGTATTTATTCATTTATATATAATTTATTGAGAAGTCATAACATTTATATAGTACAATAATATTTTTTCTAAATATTATTCTTTTCCATTATTTTTTTTAGTTTTATTACATTTTTAAATAACAAATAATAGAAAACAGTTTTTTAAACTTCATTTTTCATTTTTGAAATTTTAACTCTAATTCATTCCAAGTAATAAAATAACAAAAATCATTAAATATTATATATTCTTATTGCCGTGATTTGGATATCATTTCAATGTTGTCTTCAATATTTTTTTAACAAAATCGCAAATATATTAATAAAATAATAAACTATTTATTTATTGGAATTATTAAATAATTTTAATTCGAATTTAATCTTCAGGGCTGGTTGAAGACTAAATTCAAATTTAAATAATATTATGGAATTGATTAGAGTTAAATAAAAAAATTTAAAAAGACAAAAAAAATGTTTCATTGCTAAGAAAAATCAAGTTGTCCATTTTTTTTTTAAGTTGTTTTAAAAATAAAATTAATTAAACTTTTAAAATAATTGACAGATTTGAGCTAAAAAAGAGTAAATATAAATTGTTTGAAATAAATTTCGAATCTAAAAATTGTAACTGGTAACAGTTGGCTGTGAAACTCCATCGAGATGACTTTTTGCTGCAAGGGTTTTTTTTTGGGTTTCTCGGAAAATTTTCTGAGAAGTTCGGGAGGGTTTTTGCGGCAAAAAGTCATCGAAGAAATAATACAATTTAAACGTCCAATCAAAGAAAAGAACACGTTGAAGAACAAAAGTCGTAATTCGTGAAAATAAAATAAAATAAAAAAAGAAGATAGATAATTATCCCAAGATGGTGATTTAAAAATTTTTAAAAAGGAAAAAGAAAAATATAATTTGAAGATTTAGAAGTTGGCGTTATAAAGCTTTGCTTTGGCCAAGTAATTCTCTAGCCCTTTTTCTGAAGAAATTGGCTCTAGAGTAACGTAGTCCTAGAACCAAAAATTTATAAAAAAAAAAAAAATAAGTGGTAAGTTTTTCTTAAATTATTTTCTTTAAGAATTTTACTAAATATAAATAAACTTTTTGTAAACTCCAAATAGGAAATAGTATCTAATTCAAACTAACAGAATTTTATTATTTGAAATAACATTAAAAAATATATCAACAGTCGAATTATCCATAAAACTTTTTATCTTTTCTAATTTATTTAATTTTTTGCCCGGATTTTGTTTCAAGTCATTTATGCTTCCTCTTCTTCATCCTCTTCAACAATTGGTTTTTTGTCATCCATTTTTTTACCAGCCATTTTTTGTATAGCAGATTTTGCAGTAGCACCCCAATTTTTTCCTTTATTAGCTTCAGAAGAAGTCATTAACATTGAATATGAAGTACCAGTTTCACCTTCTTTACTATGATGTATTCCATATAGGAAATATACTAGCATACCGATTGATACCCAAATGAAAAATCGCAACCACGTTAGTGCACTTAAATGAACCATCAATTCAATATTACAGAAAATACTTAAAGCTGGTATATATGGGACTAACGGTACTTTAAATTGCAGACCTCGTGTGTTTTGATGATGAACCGCAATGACACCTACACAAGCACCAATACAAAATATGAAAAAGCCATACATAATAAGTGCCCACCATGTTCCTTTATAAAGTTCATTCCAGGACATTTCCAATTGAAAACAAACGGCAAAACTTAGTACAGAAAATAGTAAAACCGCAGCTGATGGCGCGACGCCGGGTTCAAAACGTCCCAGAAGCGGTTCGAGCCAACGAAATTGTGGTCGTAAACGACCAGCTAAAGTAGTTTCAATTAAATCACTGGTTGGTGATGCTGTATCGATACTGGATTGTGATGTATTATCTTCTTCATCATCGGGGGTGTCCGGGGCATATGTGACATTTTCTTCTACACTTGGTGGACGATATCGAAGGATGATTACACTTGCACTTACAATAGTATACGCTAAAAGGGTTCCAATCGACATGAATTCAACAAGTTTTTCTAAATCAAACAGTAAAGCTAGCAAACCACTACATATACCAGAAACAGCCATGTTCAATAAAGGAACTTGAGTAGTTGCATTTACTTTACCGAAAAATGAAAATAATAGGCCGTCGGAAGCCATTGCGTACATACATCTTGGAAGAGCAAATAATGATCCAAGCAATGTTGTTGTCATGCCACATATAGCACCAATCGATATAACATATTTAGCCCACGGAAGGTTTAAAGTACCGAAAGCATCTGGTAAAGATGCTGCCGGATTGATTTCTCTAATTGGTACCATTAAAGTTAAAGCAGCACTAACCAGCACATAACCGACAGTCACAGCACATAATGATAGAATTGTTGCTAAAGGAATAGAAGTGGTCGGATTCTTAGCTTCTTCACCGGATGTCGCAATACTATCGAAACCGACAAACGCATAGAAACATGTCGCAGCCCCAGCAATAACACCACCAACACCAAACGGCAAAAAGCCTCCTTCAGCTTCAGACCAGTTTTTTGGATTTGCATACCAAAATCCAATAAATATCACTAAAATCATGACAACAATATTAAATAATGTCAAAAAACCATTAAAAACTGCAGTAGCTTTAACACCGACACCTAAAGCTGCGGCATATAGTAAACATACAAGAAAGGCTAAGAAATCAGGATATTTAGCAAAAAGTTGTTCATGCATTTCACCCAGCACAGTAACTGTCGTATTTCCAATCCAACCGTCGAGCATTGAATCAACATAACCACTCCATGCCCGAGCCACAGATGCTGCCCCTAACATATGTTCCAAAATAATATTCCAACCAATTAGGAAAGCCCAAAACTCGCCAATCGAAATGTATGTGTAAACATAAGCGGAACCGGCTTTTGGTACCCGAGTTCCAAATTCCGCATAACACAGAGCTGCCAACATAGAAACCATTCCGGCAAGGATGAATGATAAAACAATTCCGGGGCCAGCCATTTCTTTGGCCACAGTTCCTGTTAAAACATAAATTCCAGCACCAACCATATGACCAATTCCTAATAATTAAATGGATTAAAAACCTGATATGAATGAAAGAAACCAAATTAACCTAATAGAGTAATATCAAATGTATTCAGGCAGCGGCTTAACGGAGTTTCCATAACGTCAGTTGGTAATTGTTTTGTGCGATTCATTTTTGAGCATAGTCCCGACATTACATGTCCTAAAATTAAACGTCTTGTGCCTGGCATTGTTCCCTTAGTTTGTGTTTCGTATTTTCTAATTGAAAATTTCGTTTTGTGTTAATTTTGAACTAGTTTTTCAGTGTAGTTTTGTGCAAATTGGAAGCACCAAAATTCTGGACACCTGAAAAAATTGGCAATAAAATGATTAGTTAGTTTTTCGAAAGAAAACAACGTAATGAAAATGTATGTTATAACATATGTTTAGGCGTAAGAAGAAATATAATATGTTTATTTAAGAAAATTTTTCGCAATTTTTTTTTTTTTAAATTCTTCACCTTTAATTTGGTGCTAATTTTATCGAAAATTTTCCGTAATTTTTTTTTTTAATTTTTCATCACCCACTCACTGAATTCAACTAAAATGTCAAAAAAGAAATTTTCCATTGATGCAATCAAAATAAAATGGAAAAAAACAATGTCCGGTTGATATTGCGCAGATGCTGCATATGTCATAGGCGTTAATTAAATTTACTTGTTGAATACTCAATTTCAGTATTCACGTGCAACATTAGCCGTGTAAACTAAATGCCTTGGAAAAATATGTCCTTATTTATTAAAAGTCCTATATAGGTATATCGAGAAAATCAATAATTTTTATTCTAGCATAATAACAACAAAAATATATATATATACAACGATTTCATAACAACTCAATTTTGCTAATTTTTAGTTTGTCGATTCTTTAATATACTTGTAATGAAAAATTCTCCAGCTTTATATGAGCTTCGTACTAACGGCCCACTTGCAGTATACAGAAAACCCAATTCACCTCCTTTCTCTTCCCAATGTTTGAATTTTTCTGGTGTTACGTATTCATTGACTTTCAGATGTCTTGTTGTGGGCTGCATATATTGCCCAAGTGTAAGGCAATCAACACCGACTTCTCGAAGATCTTTCATTGTTTGTTCAATTTCTTGATCGGTTTCACCTAAACCCAACATTATTGAACTTTTCGTAATTAATCCAGGATTAGTAGTTTTCGCTTCTTGTAAAACTTTCAGAGTTTGACGATAATTTGCGCGACGATCTCGAACAAACGGTGTTAATGCTTCAACAGTTTCGATATTATGAGCGTAAACATCTAAACCAGATAATGCGATTATTCGTACACAATCGAAATTACCACGAAAATCAGGAACTAAACATTCGACGAAAATTGAAGAGTTTCTATAAAATTTATGTTTTAACTAAAGTCCAAATTAATTAATAATAAGAAATCACCTATTTTTAATCTCTTTTACAGTTTCAGCAATGTGAGCTGCTCCACCATCAGGTATATCTTATGGAGGAAAAGAATATCATTTATAATGCATTAAAAATTTAATAAATAAATTCAATTCTCTTAATACCATCACGATCAACTGACGTCAAAACAATATAATCTAATCCCCATGACGCAATAGCTGTAGCTGTATTTACTGGTTCCTTCGAATCAAGTGGTGGTGGATTACGTGCTGTTTTCACAGAACAAAATCGACAACCTCTCGTGCATGTATCTCCCATTAACTGATAAAGAATGAATATTTGTTATCGCAACCACAAAGGTCAATAGTTCATGAAAAATTTACCATTATGGTTGCTGTTTGTGTACCATGCTCACCACCACCCCAACATTCTCCGATATTTGGACAACGTGCCTCTTCACAAACTGTAGACAATTTTAATTCACGTAATTGTTCTTTTATTTTACTGAAGTTTTTTCCCATCGGAATTGTTGTTTTTAACCATGGTGGCAGACGTAAACGTTCGTTATCACCCTTTGCTCTCTTCAGTTTCCCATCGTATGTTTTCCAATCATCTTTTGAATTATCTGGATTTTGTACGAAATCTTGGAAATTTGGTCCATTTGATAAACGTTCACGAATTTCTTCAAGTTTGTTTTGAGTAGTATGTTGGCATCTAATTGCGTTCTTTTAAAAAATAATTACAAAAATATATTTGTTACATAAACAGAATAAGAACCCATTTTTTATTTAATTTTTAAACTTGACTTGAAATTGATTAAATAAATAAATAAAGACAAATTTAACTCTCACATTTGGTAAGTATCCTTTATGCACGCACTTACAAAGTATTTTTACATTTTTAAAAGACATCTTAAAAGACATAAATATTTTTTAAAATCGAAATGAGAAATCTGACAAATGTCAAATGAACTCCTAAGAAATTCCTAATTCGGATACTTTTCAATATTTACGTATATTAGAATCACTCCTTATCCCCTTTCACTTTGAATTTTCAATAGTTATTCTCAAACTGTACGTTTTTTTTCTATTGATGTGTTGGAGAAATGTGTCTGGCTGTCAAAATCTGTTTTTATTTTAAAAATTTTTACTTTAAATGACATCTTTGAATAAAAAGTTAAATGTTAAATTAAAATTAAACAATAAGACAATAATTAGTGTATATTAATATAAGAATTAAAATCGTGTTGTGACTAGAAAACGCGCACAAAATATTGTCCTTCATTCTTGTAAACAGTTTCCATTTTGGTTCGAGAAATTTAAAACGAAAAAATCATGGGTAAGTTGATTTCTAGTATTTCAATATTAAAACTAATAGAAATATGATAAATTCTTATCAATTATTTGGAAAAATTCTAAGATAAGATTAGAAAGAAAAGCGAAAAAAAGGATTGAAATAATTCACGACAAAATAGGTGGGGTTTCCAATTTTTACAACAAAGTCGATATGAAGTATAAATGCAAACCACTTGTTATTTTTTTGTCTCTTTCATACTTTCGAATTTTAGTCTAATCGCAAGAAATAGATAATATGTTGTTATCTTCGGTCGGGTTAACACTATGAAGTATATTTAATAAGATTTTGAAAGTCTTCTCTATAAAGTGTAACAACAACGATATATAATTAAATTTAATAAGAATTCTAATTATTTATTTAAAAAACTCAATTTTATAATATTGAAACGTTAAACAAATTCTTATATATAATTTTAATAAGTAACTTTTAATTTTCCAGTTTTTTTATGTGAGGAAGTGATTCATATTAATTAAAACCGATTCTTAATCACTAATTAAAAAAAAAAAACGAAAACAATTATTCGTAATTGAATGATTAATTATTTTTATTTCAATTAAATCCATCGATAATGCAAAACAAAATTATATAGATTAATAAAATGTCATCGAAAAATAATAGAGATCGTATTCGTGATCCTCGCGAAGAAATTTTACTTGAAACAAATTTTGATGATGATGGAATCCTAACGAGAGCATATAATAATCATCAACCAATTAATAATCGTAGACGAAGCACTTATGTTTCAGACACATCATTGGATCGTTATTCAGAAAATACAATACATGGAATTAGAAGAAAAGGTATCCAAAAGCTGTGTGATCTTGTCTTAAAAAAATAAAAAGGACCACAAAAGGTTTCTTTGCACAATTCACTTGCTTTTTCGTCATAAAAATATCAAAAAGAAAATAAATGTGAATTTTATAAAGCAATTCTCTCATACTAACTGTTTGTTCTATGTGTCTTGTGTTTGTTTTAATCTATTTTATATGTCGTCATTATTTGTGTCGTTAGGAAATTTAAGGATAACTTAAAAATTATTTCAAAAATCTAATACTATTATATTTCATCTTACAGGAGACTGCTGTCGATCATGTATGACACGGATACCTTACGCTACTCTTATGGCCACAGTAATGTGCCTACTTGGAGTTGGTATATTTTGCGGAACAATGTATAGAGGTGCATCAATAACAATCATTATGCTGGATCAAGTTTTTCGTATACGATTAATTTGGTAAAGATTTAAAATTCAATTAATTATTATTAAATTTCATATTTAAAATTCGAATTTCATTATGATTTTAGGATTGAAGCTGTTCAAATGATCTTCGTTATTATTGCAGCATCGATGGCTGCTTTAGGATTCATGATATTATTTGTTGGTTTCCTTGCAACCGGTGCTACACGACATAAAATTTATCGTGCTTGGAGATCTCGTGTTGGTGGAAGAATATCATGTGCAGTGGTTTGTTTTTAAATCAAAAAAAGTAAAAACGAGATTTTAACTTCTATCCCAATTTTAATTTTTCTAGTTCATGGGAGTCACTTATGTTCTAAATTTGGTTTGGATGTTAATTTTATGTTTTCTGGTGGTCGTAACATTTATCTATACAATGTTTTGGTATATGTGTGACAGCGTTGGTAAATCAAAAACTTGTATTAATTTATCACAATTTCGTAAGTAATTTTTTTTAATTAAATATTGAAATAATTAAAATTATATACATATGTAGATTTTATGTTCCCCGCGAATATTGATGAACGTGACTTTGAAATATGTGATGTGAAACATAAAGCATTTTGTAAAGATGCTGTTGATAATGCTGAGAGTATGTTCATATTAGCGACATCAGCCAGTTTATTAGTTATTTTAAGTCTTGGACATTATCTAATGTGTTTATCGGCTAATTATGCACATATTCGTGATCATGAGAAATTCCAAGATTTACAAGAGATACAAAATTTAAACGAACTCGAATATAGTGCTGCTTCGAAAGATCGTTTCTAGGATATGGCACAGAAGATTCATTTTGAATATAATTTTTAAGAAAATAACATATTTTATTTGTTTTGGACAATGTTTAAAGTTTTCTTAAAACTATAAGAAATTTCGTAAGACGCATTTTATGAAAATGTCAAACTTTGTTGCATGTGAAATTTATTTGTAAATGTAAACTTCAGACTATCTGTTTTGTCATATCTCTTCGGAGTAATTTTGTTAAAAGTTTGCGCTCAGACTTATTGATACAACGACATATAATAAAGACATTAGAAATGTTTAGAGACATCGAAGCAATTGTGCATTACGAATTGTTTTTATAGTACATATAAAGGAAACTTTAAAAGACAGAAAATAATGTCTTCTTACACAAAACACTGCCAAATCAATAATATATATTTTTTATTTATCATTCCAAAAAATTCACCTTGCCAAAAAATAAAAACACAAATACTTTTATGTTACAAAAATTCCGTCCAAAAATTTCGCACAAAACATTTTCCATCATTTTTTTAATTTATTAAAATTCCTATTCAAAATGAATCTTCTGGGATGAAAATAACATTCCAATTAGAGCTCCGCCAAGAGTTTTTTAACGATTTATATAAAAAATAAGAAAAAAAAAAACGAATACGAAAATAATAAGTTAGATAGTATTTTTTATACCATATCAAAAACGACAAAAGTAAATGAGAAAAAATGTCTTCAAAACAATTAAGACTCTTTTGGTTTTTACTTGATTTCTTTTTTTATCTCAAATGTAGCCCCAAGCCCAAAAAAAAAGACAAGAAAAAATACTTTTTGGACTTATTTTTACTTATAAGACTTAAACTTAGATACCAATTTTTTTGTTGGTAAATTTTCAGTTTTAATTTCATGTTGCTTAAAATATTTTATTTGTTAATTTTTGTAAAAGTGTCGTAATTATAATATTTTAAAATCGAAACTATTTAGTATTTTTGAATAACAAAAAAGTAGAAGTAGTATTATTTTACTTGTTTATAAATGTTTAGAAAATAGTATTCTGTAAGTCGAAATTTTGTATGATCGAATTTTTAAACTGATTCTCTTTACATTACTTTGCACTTCAAGCTTTTTTCCCCAATGGGGTACCAACGGCTCTGTCATATTCTTAAAAAACATAATACACACTTTGAATGCTTAATTTTACCCATCTCTATATAGACTCCTATTCTATCAGTTTATTATTATGTAAATAATTAGGATAGTAGAATCATAAGTAGTTTTTTCCCAATACTTTTTTTACATTGTAAAAGAACGCTTTTGATTTTACTATGCTCATAATGGTGAGTGCGACTCACAGTTGGAGTTGATACAACGAATGTTGATACAACGAATATAGTGGTGAGTACAACTCACCGTTTAGATCTCACAATGGCTCTGTCAGTCGTGTTGTTTGATAGAAAGCTGATTGGTCACGAACATTTTGAATAATTATTGAGTTTGACTGACAAATCATCAGTTTTTACATTCACACTGGTCAGTTTTATCTCAGTTGCTCAAAAGCTGATGGAAAACTGATCAATGTGAGTTCTACTTTAGAGTGCAGAAGGGTTTAATTCGAAGAAAAAAATTAAGAACCAAAAAGAAAAGGGTATTCATTTTTCTCCAGATTAAAATGATTGGCTATTAAAAGTTCCCTAATTTATGGTTTTAAATTTTAATTTTTTTCAACAGTTCGATAGATTTTAGACTTAACAGAATACTAATCTATAATATTTTGTTAAATTATTTACAAAAAAAAAAGAAAAAAAAAAAAAATAACAATTTCGTTCATGTTACTTTTGCACAGAAAATTTATTTCATTGCTTTTTTTAAAAAAGAAAATGCATTTATTTTTATAGAACAAGTAATTTTTTTAATTTCATTTATTCATATTATTATTTTTTTATTTTTTTTAAATATTATTAAATGTAATTTGTAAAATTTTAAAATTAATTTTTTGTAGTAATTAAAACTATGAAATAATTCTTTTTTATATATTATCGAATAAGAAATGACAAATTTAATATAATTATTAATTAAAAAAAAAAAATACAAATAATTATATTTTTTACACATTAAAATAAAAATAAGATGCAGAAAAAAAAATTAAGCCTCTTTAAATACGTAAAATTAGAAACTTTTATCATAAATTCATTGAGATCATTAAATTTACGATATATCCTTTTTACGATATAAGGTGTCGGTTAGAGCTTCATCATTATAATGAAGGAAATTTTGCTGAGAAAAATAAACCTTATTTCAAAGATTATTTCTTTTAAAAAAATAATAATAAAAAATCGGGTGTTTTCTTTTTTTAGAGATATAGAACTTTAAAATGAAATAAAACACATGGTAATGGCCATGATACTTGGAACGATAATTTTATCCCAGTTATGTTAAATTATGACTTCGGTGATATTGCCGCCGCAACTGCCTCGAATAAAGCCCAATCTGGAATTCCAATTTTGAACAACTTTTTGTAGCAGCTGAGGCCGTAAGTCGGCAATAACGTGGCGAATGTTGGCTTCGAAATCGTCAATCGGCGTAGACTATCGACTTCACATATCCCCACAGAAAATAATCCAAAGGTGTTAAAGTATACGACAATTGGAGACCAATTCACAGGTCTATTGCACTTATCGATTTTTTCCTTCAATAGCGCGATTGAGGCGCACGCTGAACCACAATTTGCGAGCGTTGTTCTGGCGTACATTTTATCATGGTGAAGTGGTAAATCAAACTGAGCATAAATTAGCTATCAGCTATCAAATTGACTACCGCAAATCTCTAAAAAAAAAACACCTTTTAAGATTGTTTTTATAACTGCGGTGATGAAAAATATTTTACTTGATTCGCTATTGTTTTAACAGCGTTTCACCAAGAAAATACATTTTTTATCTGAAATCTATTAAACTATTTTGTATGTTTTTATTTTTTCTTCATTAATGATGAAGCTATAACCGACGCCTTAATAAAAATTTCTTTCAACGGCCTCCCAGGCCTCCAGAAATAGAATATAAAAAAAAATCATTTTTTTAAAATATATTTTTTAATAATATTAAAATAAAAAATGTTTTCTTTTATATACATAGTATATAAATGTATATATATAAAAATCAAAAATACTATCGTAAATATTTCATATTAACATTTCTTTGAGATGATGGTGTATTTGTTGTTGAATCATTTATTAAATATTTCAAAACGATTGGAATATGTTCTAAATGATCTCTAACCAAATTTGGTAGTTCGTCATTTGGTGTGAAATGTGTTGATACACCACCAGCCTGGGTGAATGTTACACCGCCACCTTGTTCATCTGGTATTACACATAAATTTGATCCATCATTGAATTGTACTTGAACAACTCCTTGTGACAACTAAAATTGTATTTATATATTTTCTATTATTTGAAAAATATTAAGAAAAACAAAAATAACAAACCTGTGTAGCAATACCAATTCCTGGAACGTTAACTTTTTTAATCGGTATATTAGAAAAATTCGATGCACGAGATTGTACCGAACCTGGTCGAACAGATGATGATGATAATGTACTTATTGATAAATTAAAAGAAGGCACCTTAAAAAAATTCAAACAATTATAAAAATTAAGTTTTTCCCAGATTTTTTTTTTTTTTTACATACTTGTTGAGATCTTGGTGTTGAAAAATTACTATTAATACTATCCTTAACAGTATATCGTTTACCAATTACATCCATTGTTGGACGACGACCAATTATAATTGGAAAACAATCACAAACAGTTTGTAAATCTGTTAAAGTTCTTTCAATTGTTAAACAATGTTTTAAACATTCTTGAAAATGTTCATAAATATTTCGTATATTATCATTTAATGAATTTATTGGATCATTTATAATACAACCATTTTTATCAATGATTTTTAAATTTGTTTGTGATTTTGTTATTTTTGCACCATCATAAAAGCTGATTTCGAAATCATCTAAGCTTTCCATTAATTGACATTTTCCTTTTAAACTATAATATGTTATTTTTGGTGTTTTACCTTTAACTAAATTTACAAATCTTGCTGCATAAATATATTTTTTCCAATATTTTGATGGAAAATTTTCATAATTAAAAATTAAATCTACACCATTCGATGGGATTTCAGGTGGTTCATCACGAATTGGAATTCCTCTGTAAAATAGAAAAGTTTACTCTTTTATTTGAACTTATTAATGTATATTAAGATTTTTACCTTCCAGGATCTGGCTGATAAAGTATTATTCTTAAACCATCTTTCGATATACGACAAACATCTATAATTCGGTCCTCTTTGTAACGTGTTTTATATTTTAGAAATTCAATAACCACTTCACCAGTACTTAAAATACTCATAATTGCATTTTTTGTTTGATGTCTGGTCGGTTGCAAGCGTTCTGTCGAAAATGGTGGAATATTAATTTTTTCTTTGGTTTCATTAAATAAAGGCGGCGATGGAGTTGATGATGGTGTATTTTGTACATGCTTTTGTTGTAAAATGAATTGATTTGATCTTGTTTGAATACCCGTCATAGGAAATTGATGATTTTTATTCTAAAAAAAATTTATTTTTAATATAATACAATTTTTTTTTTCTTCTAAATAATCAGTTTTCTTACAGTATCTAAAATATTATTACTAAATAAATTTTGATTATCATGTTTCTCGTGAATATTTGTAGATTGTTGTAATCCAAAATTCATTTGTCCATTAAAAAAATTCATATCAAAATTACCACCACCTGGATCTTCGGGATTATAACGATTTTCGAATAAAGACAAAATATTATTATTGTTATTATTACTTTCATGTTTCAAATCATAAAGAATATCATTCGAAAATGTAGATTGACTTGGATTTCCACTTTCCAAAGAATTATAATTCTTTTGTAGTAAACCATTAGATGAACTACTAAATGCGTTTTCCTTAAATCGTTCATTTGAACAACCATCAACTTCCATACTAACGAATTGTGTTGAACCCATTCGATTTTCATTTAGCGGAATAAAATTATTTTGTTCATAAAATGAAGATGAATTTGTTTGTTGAATATTATAAGGATTTTGTTGTTGATTTTCAAAAATTTGTTGCATTGGTGTTCGATTAAAACGTTCCGCTGAATGTGAACGTGGTAATCGAGGTTGAGAAAAATTTGTTTGTTGTGTAGTATTATGAGAAGTTCCACCTTAAAATAAAGAAGTTATTATTAAACATAACAATTTCACTAGTTCAATTATATAATACCACTTGACATTGTTAATATTCCGCTATCTACTGAAGATAATGTATTATTTTCTTCTTTAGTAATATTTTGCGATAAATATTTTATCATAAATGAATGATTTAAAACATTTTGTAATGAAATTCTTTCAGTTGGATTCTTTTTTAATAGTTTATCAATTAAATCTTGTGCCTCATACGAAATATTTGTTGGCATACGATAATCCACCATAACAACACGGGTTAAAGTTGATTTTACACCGTCCGTATCAAATGGGGGTCGTCCAACCAACATCGTGTATAACATACATCCTAATCCCCAGACATCAGCAGGTAAACCATGTGAAGATCTTGAAGCAACTTCTGGAGATATATAATTCGGTGTGCCTAAAAAGAAATTTGATTTGATTTTTTCTTTTTAAAAAAAAAAAAACACTTCTTACCACACATCGTCATATGTTTTTCGTCTGGTCTTGTTAATTGCGTAGCTAATCCGAAATCAGCAATTTTCACATGCATATCTTTTGTTAGTAATAAATTTGATAAAGACATATCTCTGTGAAGGATTTTATGATGATGCAAATATAAAAGTCCATTTACAACTTGTCGTAAAATGTTTGCAGCTTCAGGTTCCGATAAGACTTTTTTGTGTTCTTTAAAGAATCGTTGAAGTTCACCATTCTGGGCTAATTCCAAAACTAAGTAAACATAATTTGCGTCCTCAAAAAATGTATATAATTCCAAAATAGAAGGATGCTTTAGGCGTGAATGAATAGCGACTTCTTGTCTTACCCTGCTCACCATGCCTGAAGCTTGCATCAGTTTTTTGTCGATCTATTTAATAAAAAAAAATATTATAATTTAAGTGATTTCTACTTTTAATTAGTATTTACCATTTTGATCGCAACAAAAATATTTGTATTCAAACATCTTGCTTTGTAAACACTGGCAAAACCGCCTTTACCCAATAAATTTAGAATTTCATAGTCCTTAGAAGAAAGAAGTACAAATATTGGTTAATTTAATAAATATTAAATGAATTAGCAAAACCATATTTGTTTATATTTCAAAAAAAAAAAAAAAAACAACACATTACTTGAATTTTTTCACCGAACGATATGTTAATTGTAGACATTTCTATGAATGTTTCACTTAAAAGAACTTTTCATAACAAAAATATATTTATTAAATAACTAGAAAATATCTTAAAATCTTCTTTTTTAGAAAACAATTATAGAAAATAAATAAAAGCCTTTATTTTTTTTTTTTTTTGAACGCCACACAATTAAAAAAACCGTCAAAGCGTGTTTACTACAGGAATTGGCAACCCTGCCTATAGTGACAGATGTCATGAATTCCATGTTTGTGCAAATAAACTTATTCAAATATTTCAATTTTAATTAAAAATATATTTAAAATAATTAATAAAAACAATCAGAAGTAGTTTATTTAATATGATTATTTTGAACTCATGTGAATTTAGGAAATCTTAATTTCAAATAAAATACTTTGCGCCAAAATACTTACATAGATGAAGCCCTGCAATTTTATTGCAGAATCCAACGGCGGCTAGGTTTAATTACAAGTTAGCCGCGACGACCACGCCACCTGAATTAAATTTGGTTGGGCCGTAAAAAAAAGCAAAACTAGACGAGCAGAACACTCTTCTAACACGACGGAGGAAGTAGGAAAGAAGATCGTCGCAATACATTTTTTTTCTTAAAATTTTGTATTACACCATTTTTTCGTATTCGAACGAAGAAAATTTTCAAAAGCCTAATTAAAAAACAAATCTAATGAAATATGCGCCATCGGGATGAATTGATAAAATTTAAATAAGAATTTGATGAATTTACAGTCGATAAAAGACAATTATTAAAGAATTTTTACGTAAACATTTTTGCAAATCTCCAAAAATACGATAAAACTATAAAAAGGATTAAATTAAAACAACATAAATAATTCTTATTTGAAATTGTAAAAACAAATAAAATATACGTAGAAAGTTTTCTAATAAAAAAAAATTCAATTAGCTTCAATAAAAAAATAAAATCAAATATGGAAAAGTCAAAAGAATAAAATGAAAAATATTCACCTTAAAAATTAACTCACGGAGAAATTTTACGTTTTGTGTTTTTGGAATATTTTAAATTTGTTTTTATAATAAAAAAAAAAAAATTATTTTGCCGGAATTTCGAGACGGACTTGAAAAAAAAAAATTTATTTGTGAAAAAAAAAAAAATGGTTCCGATGAAAATTTGTGAAGTTTAGTTCTTTTTTTTTTGCCTGGAAAAAGTGCGAGATTTTTATTAGCAGCCTTTTTTTTTTTTTTATATAAAAATTTTTGTGATTAATGAATTTTATCAGAATTTTCTTGTGAAAATTATGCAAAGAAAATAAAAAATTGTGTGAGTGAAAATTTTTGAAGTGAATTTTAATTTTTTTTTTTTTATTAAAAACTAAATTGAAAATAAAAGTGGTTGTGTTTAAGAAATTATAACAATGAACTTATTTATATAAAAAAAAAAGATATGTAAATTATAAAAAAATATATCGAAAAGAAATAATATTTATAAAGTTATATCACGGTCAAGTGTTTTCCTCGCCTCAAAATAAAAATTGTGTTTGCATACGTGAAGACTGGAGTAATTTTACGCCCCAAATCAGACTTCCATATAAAACAAGTGTAAGTAAGTTTTTGATATTTTGATATATAAATAATTCTAATTAGGACTTTCCCTCAAAATTCTGTGAATAAATATTTCTTTTCTTGTTTTTGTTAAACAAGATCTATTAAATCTCAAATTACATCAAATTATGATATTATAAAATTGAATTTTCATAATTTGATGTAAAAAAAAAAAAATTAAAAGAAAAATTTAACCTAAAAATAAATTCTAAAAATTAGTGAAAATTTTCAAAATTCATTTCTGATTGTTATTTTTTTGTACAATTGTTTTTTTCTTTATTATTTAAAGTCAATTATTTTCAATATTTTTATTTATTAAACCGCGAAAAAATCATATTCTTCTTATGACGATTTTTTTTTTGTGCTTTCCTTGACTTCCAATGGCTAATTTTCCGAATAAAAGTGAAAAAAAAAATAATGAGAAATTTTCGAATTTATTGAAATTTAAAAATGATCTTTGTGATCTTATTCACAACAAATTCATGTTTAATTGAATTTATTTAAATTTTGTAGAAAAAGTATATTACAATTGATTATGCGTATTGACCTTCAATTCTTGGGAGATATTTTCCTCTCCTCAAAAAAAATGTTTAATCATTCTCGTTCCAAATACTATAATTTATTATTATTTAAAATCTATTTGAGCACCTATTTCTTTAATTAAACTCATTTTGATTGCAAAATTTGTCCTGATCACAAATTAATGAGAATAAGAACGAACGGTAGCTGAAAACCAACTTTATCAGAAAAAAAAAAATGTATTTAACCGGAAAATAATACCTTTTGTTGTCATGAAAATTTACTAAACAACGAATTCCACGTTCATTGAATAAATAATTTTTTCCTAAGAATTCGTAGTAATTTTTTTTTAGAACTCATTTCTTCGTCCTAGTTGTACTATACGTAATTTTCTATTGGTCGTCTTAAATCCTTGTTTAAAATTAAACTTGTATTTGCCAGGTTTTGGGCATAGTTTATCGACATACAAAATTACTTGTTTATTCCTCAAAAACATCGATTATTTTATTGTAGATAGTTAATAATCGGTATCATATAAAAATAAACAATTTCATTAAGAAAAATGCGTAATTTTTCCTTTATGACGTAATTTTCAATAACTTTTTATAATCAACGATAAGGCACCGTTGTGGTACAAAAAAAGAAAAAAAAATGTACTAATTAAGTGATTTTTATAGTGATTTTTATACAATTCTAAAGTAATAATAGTGAACCGAATTTACAAGATTAATTGATTCCCAAAAGAAATCTTGTATCTCAAATATTTCTGCGGCTCTTAGTAAAAAGAAATTCGGTCCTCAATCACAAAAGATTAGTAATTCAAAAAGAAATATGTTTTTCGATGGGAACAACCGAATTTTAAATCTTTGCAAGTCTGAAAACTGAAATTTCTCTCTGCTTTTAATGGAAATGCATATTTTGGAGTTTCGACAAAATTGGCTATTTTCGTAATAATATGTACAAACGAAAGCTTGATAAAAAGCTATTTCAAAACGAATCGAAAATTAAAAAAAAATATGTAATACTATGACACACTCTATAGAACTAGTAATTAGCTGATGATTTTATTTAGGATTATAAATTATAATAAACTATGCCTTTATGAGGACGTCACAAAAACATTCAAGCACAAGCCATAGTGCAAAATCACGATAACAACTTCTATACCTTCGAGTATAACTTTGGCTCAGCATAAAAGTTTTATACTTTGATTTTGGGTGCCCGCATAAAAGTTTCTAATTTTCGTACAAAATAAAACAAAAAATTGTTTAATGAAATAATTTAATCCATATATCTATTCGTGGTGTTGCACTATAGGTATTTTTTTCTGTTATCATAAATCCACCAACAAAAGCTTAAAAATTGATAACATTTAGTATATTTATTTTGAATATCATGTTTTATAATTCTTTTTATGCCCTATGGTAGGTACTACCATTGTTTTGAAGTTTACAATGTGAGTTGGTTATTCCTTAACTGGAGATTTGGTATTGCATTTCAGCAAAATTGACCGAGGGGGAACGAAGTTATTAAACAAAAACCAGGGTGACCAGAAAGTTTTGTCGTTTTTTTATATAGTTTTTCCGATTTAATTGGAAAATGTGTAAAGCAATTTTGTTTAAATTAATTATATTGTTTAACTAGATAAATAGACGATATCATGTTAAATTTCAGTAAAACCGGTGTAAGGATAGTGGAGAAAAAAATAATTCTAGAAGAAAATAAGCCTGCTTATAAAGTTTTTTTTTTATATACATACTTTAAAAACTAATACCGATTTGAATAAAATTTGTAGATTAGATTTATGCTGTTAGGATCTAGGTTATTTGCGAATTACAGGAAATTTTGAAAAGAAAAAACAAAGTTATGAAGAAAAAACCTTGAAATATTGTTAGTTTTGACAGTTTTTCTGTTCCATTTCAGTCGTAGGGCATCAAAAATCGGCTATAGGCAGATTTTCAGTTACTATATGTTTTTTTTTTTTTTGCATTAAGTTTGAGATTAATTTCGTAATGATTGCCAATTTTTAATGATGTAAAGAATAATGTTCAACATTTATTTGTTTTTTTATTAAAATGCATATGATTTACTAACTAAAATTTCTTTGAGAAATTCAATATTATGTTATCTACTTGTTAGTGATTTTATCCATTTCTTATCAATATTTTTATCAATTCAAAATGATATCCAATTACTGAAAACTGAGACACATTTGTTTTATGTGAAATAAAATAAAAAGATACAATTGTTTTGCGTATACAGCTTCTTAACGTTTTAAAGATAACGTTTATCAGATTTTACATTCTCGTTATTTTAATGATATCAAATTTAAATAAGTTGTTTTTTTTTTTTTGAAAGGATCTAAATTCAGCAAATTTAATTTAAATAATTAATTTAAATATTGATTTCTTTTGTTTAACAATTCTTCTGACACTAATAATTTCCTTGAATCGATTTATTTAAAAAATGCAATAGAAACAAATGATAATATGTATAATAGTCACAGGAATGAGGATTTAAAGTCTGTACACCATAAGAGTGTTTTTTGTTATGGAATTAAATATGGAAGCTAATAATAGAAAACGAGAGCAATTATATTTCATATTAAATATATTCCGAAATCAGTTTTTTATTTCTACTTTTTAAGATATGAATAAAGTTGTAAAACATTTAATCTCTTTTAAAACCTGGCCTAAGACTAGTCACTAGATTTCTGTTCGATAAAGAAATGATATCTTACTACGAAGAAAACAGTGAGGAAAATTTCTCTTTATTACTTTATACATACCATTATTATTCGAAGATAATTAACAACTAGATGAACGTAATTTACTTTATATATTCGTTTTGTATATTGTTAGTGCAATAGTCGCCTTACAGAATGGCCAAACAAATTTTTAATATGACTGAAAAAGAGCTGAAATAACGTAATAAAGTTAAAGCAATGATCCTATAGTAGTAATATGTATACGATTTTTGGTTAAAGTATCTTCAGACTATCTGCTTTGTCATATGTTTGTTTTCCCGTAAATTTTGTCAAAAATTAGACATTAGAAATAAAAAAAAGCATAAACTTTGTCATATGTAACTGTTTAAACAATGTATTCCCTATAATTAATTATTATTAGGTCTGTGAATAAGATTTTTCGATTTTAAATTAGACGACGTAAGTCATACTATATGTAATATGTGTGAATTGGCATTACATGGATTTGAAAGTTTTTATACAAGCTTCAAAACGTACAATATGACATTTGCTTAAAGTTTCAATAACATTGTTTTTAGTCGATTGAAAATGTTACTGGATCTATGGTATTTCGAAAATCCTAAACTCAGAAAAACAAAAATTGACCAGGCAAAACGAAAAATTCATTCAAATAAGGTTATGCTCTGTATTTGTTGAGATTAGAAATGTGTGATCTATTATGAGTTGCTGAAAACATCTAAAACTATTACTGACATTATCTACCGACGATAACTAATGCGTTTGAAGCGAGCTGTAGAGGATGGAAACGAACAGAATGGATGAATGAACACAACAAATTAATTTTTCCACATGACAATCCCAAATCAAATGTTGCTCAACCGGTTAAAAACTACTTCGACAGGACTGGGAAGTGTTACCTCCCCCATCACATTCACCATACATGGCTCCTTCAAATTACCATTGATTTCGGTTCATGCAATCAGCTATTTCTGAGCACCACTTCCATTTTTATGGAAATATTAAAAAATTGGTCCATGATTGGATTGTTTCAAAGACCCGGATTTCTTCAGGCAAGGAATTCGTAAATTACCTGAAAGATGGACGAAGGTCATAGCTTCAGATGGAGCATGCTTTGAATGAAATTAAAATAATCTATACTTGTTAAATAAACGGGTATTTTTACCAAAAAAATTGAAAAAACTTATTCACAGACCTGATTTTATCATTATTATTATTATTATTTTTTTTTTTTTCAGTTTAAATTTTTATTTTGTTTATTAAAGAGTAGTACGACTATAACAACTAATAATTAGTATGAATAAAATTGGTTTTCTTTATTCATCAATTTTAGGAAGTAGTTTTTCTATTAATATATTTTATAACAAATTTTTTTTTTTAATGAATTTTACAAAAAAACTAACATTTTTGCTTAAATACTATTTAATTCAGTAAAAAATTATGGATAAAGATCGCACTCTCAAATATACTAGCAGTCGTAAACATTCGAAAAAAAGTAGTAAAAAAGTTAAAAAACGAAAACGTTCACATGGATCATCTGACCGTCGTGCAACAATACATTCAATTGTTGAATATTCTGATGTTAGTTCAGAAGATTTTTCAGCACCAGAAGCTGGTGAAATAAATACCGAAGAAAGTGTTTCATTAAGTGATACACAAGAACCTATAATAGATATTAAGAAACGTAAATTAAATGATGTCAATGACGATGAACAACAGCAACAGCAATGTGATAAAGAAACGCTTGAAGTTGAACGTAATATTGCTAAAATGTCACCGGGACAGGTGAGACGTATGATCCTTGGTTCACCAATAAATTCATCATCGAATTCTTCAATGCAACAATCGTTAAATCGTAGCCCAAAAAATGTCCATTCAGATGATATTGGTCGAGGCAATAATGGCGGTAGTAGTAGTAGTGGAGGTGGACAACATGGTCCAGAACTTGTTTCATCAGTTGAATCAATTGATGAAGATGATGATGATAATGAAGAAATATTACGGAAACGAAAGAAAAGTAAAAAAGACAAAAAACATAAGAAAAATAAAAAATCAAAGAAAAGAAAAAAGAAAAGGCAAAAATCTATCTCAACAATCGAAAGTATATCTGATAATGATTCAGTTTTAGATGAGGCAAACTTTACACCGCCATTACATAAATTGGATAATTCACCATCGAATCATGATTATCGAACGTACACACCCTTAAAAGAAACAAGCCCCGTTTCTATAGGGACACCACCGTTACGACCAAACAGTGCATCTAGTATGTATTCAGAAATAACAGGCCCATCATTATCCCATCGTCGTACACCAAGTTCACATCACCGTACACCCCCAATGAGAGTGGCGATCATTCCATCTGTAGGTAGCACTGGTAGTAATAAAAAACATGGCGCTAGCAATTATGCCGCATCCCCACACACACCCCCATTAAGTAGTCATTCAAAATCTAAAATCAATCATCATAGTCCAGCGAATGATGACAACATGGATCGTTATCATCATCATTCTGGAAGTCATTCACACCATCATCATGGGCATCATCATTATCATCATCATCATTCGCATAGCAATTCTGTTGAAACATCGCGGAGAACAACTTTGTCACCAGGTAAATAGAATATAATGAATTTTAGTACTTTTTAATATTTTTATGTTTTTAAATTTTTAGTAGATCGTAGAGTAATTTATCATCAAGCTGCAACACCACCACCACATAAACGTCGAAAAACTCGAGACCGCTCTTACGAGCATGACGTTAAACATCATATGTCAAAACGAGACAAACAAGAATATCGAGCAGATCGACAATATAAAGAAAAAGATTATCGAGATATCGATAGGCATAGGGAACAACGATATTCATCCAAAATATATTCTAGGTAAAATACATAATAAATAAACCGTTTGTGCATTTAATAACAATTGTATTCAATAGAAGTCCCAGTAATTCTCGAATATCTGAATCTATTCGAAGGCGGTCAGGCTCAAGAACATATAAACGCCATATCATAAATAGTCCATCAACCCCAGATCGATCAAGATCATCAAAAAGATTATCACGTAGTCGATCTCCACGCCAATCTCGAAACATGATACAGTCACCATCGACACCACCAACTCGCTACCGAAAATCACGTAGTCGATCAAGAAGTTCTTCAACGCCTTCAACGGATATTACGTTGAGACGTTTAGATTATAATAAAAAGATTAGTGATACTAGCTTATTTGCTGAATTAGTTAAAGATAAGCATAAGCGAGCAAAAGCTTTACAGGTAAAATGTTTTACAATCTTATATTAATTACATTTCAAAAAAAATTCAATTTTATTACTAGGAAATTCTTGAGAAAAAAGACGAAAGTAATGGTGGCATTGTAAATGAGAATAGTTTATCGAATGATGATATTTCAACAGCATCATCATCAAAATGTTTAGAACAACAACTAGTCGCGAATGGTGTTAAAATAGGCACTAATAATAATGACAATTCAAATAATAATAATAATAATCAAAATTCAGTAGATGTAGTTAACATTCCTATGCCAGTAATTGAAGAATCAACAATATTACCATCGGCGACTTCGTCGATAAGCACAATTATAACAACATCAGAAACAACATTATCATTGAATTCTTTAATCAATAATGATACAACTGATGGTTCAGCACCATTACCACCATTACAGCCTAGTATCGGTGATGAAGCACCAATCAGCAATAATAATAATAATAATAATAATAATAATAATAATAATAATAATAACAGTAATAACAGTAATAGTAATAATAATAATAATACTACTACTACTAATAATAATGATAATACTAATAATAATAATAATAATAATAATGATAATAATGATAATAATAATACCATTAATAATGGTAGCAGTAGTAATAGTGTAACAACAACAACAACAACCACAAATACTGATAAAAATTCTATTACATCAATTGAAAATAATAAAACAAAAATTCTTAACGCATTAAATAAACCGAAAAGCCTTACAAAATTACCAATGCCTCCTGGTGTAAATGTAGCTGAACTAGTTAATGAACCAACACCAAGTCCACCAAACGATGATACAACAATAACACCACCATTTGCATCATCGTCTTTAATACATTTAACTAATTCTAATCAAAATAGTAAAGATGATTTAATAATAAAATTACATCATTTCCCACCAACAACAACAACAACATTAACAGCATCGACAGTAACAACACCATCAACCAATAATAATAATAGTAATAATTTAAATCATAGTAGTAGTAGTTCATCATCAAGTTCAACAATTAAAAAGGGCCTTCTAAATTTACCAATGCCACCGATGGTACCCGGCAGTGAAGAATTGAGCGGCGATGAAGATATCATTGGTAGTCCGATATCAATGAAAAATAATATTGGAACAAATAGTAATCTTTTAAATAGTAGTAGTAGTAGTAGTAGTACAAAAAGTTTAATAAATAAGGGTAAAAGGCCAAAAATATTAAATCGTCGAACATCAAGAAGTAATGTTCGTGATTGGGGTGAACGTTGTATGGATGTATTTGAAGTAATTGATCAAATTGGTGAAGGTACTTATGGACAGGTATGTTTAATAGAGAATTAAAATATATATTTTTTCATATTTTAATTTTTTGTATATTTAAAGGTTTATAAGGCTCGTGATAATCATACAAATGAATACGTTGCCTTGAAAAAAGTCCGTTTAGAACATGAAAAAGAAGGTTTCCCAATAACAGCTGTACGAGAAATAAAAATTCTACGACAATTAAATCATAAAAATATTGTAAATCTTAGAGAAATTGTAACTGATAAACAAGATGCCTTAGAATTTCGAAAGGATAAAGGTTCCTTTTATCTAGTATTTGAATATATGGATCATGATTTAATGGGTCTATTAGAATCTGGTATGGTTGAATTTAATGAAGAGAATAATGCTAGTATCATGAAACAATTATTAGATGGATTAAATTATTGTCATAAAAAGAATTTCCTTCATCGAGATATTAAATGTTCAAATATTTTAATGAATAATAAGTATGAATTAATATTTACATATATATAGTGTTTTTAATTTGTAAATTTTTTAGGGGACAAGTTAAACTGGCAGATTTCGGTTTAGCACGTTTATATAATGCTGAAGATCGTGAACGACCATATACAAATAAAGTAATTACATTATGGTATCGGCCACCGGAATTGTTATTGGGTGAAGAACGTTATGGACCATCAATTGATGTATGGAGTTGTGGTTGTATATTGGGTGAATTATTTTTAAAACGACCATTGTTTCAAGCAAACTCAGAAATGGCACAATTAGATACAATCTCAAGATTATGTGGTACACCAATACCGGCTGTTTGGCCAACAGTTATTAAACTTCCATTATTTCATACATTAAAAGCTAAAAAACAACATCGTAGACGATTACGTGAAGATTTTGAATTTATGCCAACATCTGCTTTAGATTTACTTGATAAAATGCTTGATTTAGATCCAGATAAAAGAATCACAGCAGAAGATGCTTTACGATCACCATGGTTGAAAAATATCAATCCTGATGAGTAAATATATATATATAGATATATTTTTTTCTGTTTAAACATTTATTTATTAAATTATTTCTATTCTATACAGAATGTCTGCACCAAAATTACCAACATGGCAAGATTGTCATGAATTATGGAGTAAAAAACGTCGAAGACAATTACGGGAACAACAAGAGTCCTTACAAAATTTACCTCCGGGTAAACCATTAGGCAAACAAATTGATAGTGATATTGTTTAATGAGTGGGGGGAGGGGGAAATAAATAAAAAAACAAAAACGCAGGAAAAAAAAACAAATATAATAATTTTATAGCTTTAGAGAAATAATAACAACAACAACAAAAAAACATTTAATTATTAAATTTTAATATTAATTATTAAAAATATTTCTTTTTCTCGTTTTGTGAATTTTAAGTTTATAGATTTTTTTAAAAGTAAATTTATATAAAAAAAAATTTTTTTTTTTATAACTTTTTCTTGGTATTTTCTTTTTTTTTTTTTAAATATTTTCTCTTGTTTAAAATTTGTTTTTATAATTATTAATTAAATTAAATAATAATTAATTAGAAAAAGAGAATTTTTTCTGTTTTTATAAAAAAAAAGGGAAAATTAAGAAAGAAAAATGAAATTCGAAGAAAAAAATAAGATCGGTGTGCAAAGAAAGTTTAAGAGAGACTGACAAAAAAAAATTATTAAAATATTAAAAAAAGAGTTTAGGAATCCAATGAAAGAAAGTAAATTGTTAGAAAATAAAAACTGTATAATAATTAAAAATAAGAAAATTTTGCAATTCCAGCTAAAAATTTGTCTTTCTGATTGTATAAAAAATTTTCTTCTATTTTTGTTTTTTTTTCTTCTTTTTATTGTTTTTCAATTAATATTAAAAAAAAATGGAAAAATATTAAGAAAAAAATATAATTAAAAAGTTATATTTTTTTTTATTTTATTAATTTGTGTAAAATCAATTAATTATTAATTAAGGAATGAAAACAAAAAAAAAAAAGTAACAAACAAAAGAACTTAATTTTTAGTGAAGATATGAAATGTAAAAGAAAATTATATATAAAAAAAAAGAAAATTTAGAATATTATGTGGATTTAATAATAATATTATCATTAAAGAAAAATTATCAAAAAGAATACAGAAAAAAAATTTTATTTTAATTATTAATTCCCTAATGTATGAACCAATCTGGATAAAGATCCAAACAGAATGACAATTTCACGATCCATTACAAATTTAAGTGTATACGTTTTCAATTAGACAGAGCGCGACAGATCCACGACGAACTATTTTTAATACAATTTGAAAATCATGAATCCGTCGTGAATGCGTCATTCTGTTTCCCGTATAATGCCGCTAACAGAATCTTCTTTCAGGGAGCAGAAACGAAACGATAATATTGACGTAATCGTAATAAAGAAGAAAAATGGATTTACTCTAATGAAGTTCTATATAGTATAATATGTCTCATTGAAGTGATATTGATAACTAGAAGAGGGGAAGTAAAAATGGGAACATATTACTTGAGGTTTCGATTGATAATAATCTTAAAACCATCATGCTAGAGCTCCCTGACAACAAATATATTTATCTATTAACTCAAAAACTTGCCCATCTCATTGATGATATTTAGGCAGGTATTTAAACTTTACTGTAACTGTAAATTTGCTCTGTAATCATAAAAATCCGATCAATCGCTAAATTGGTGTGTATTCTAAAACTGCGCTCTAAGTTTCTGTTGAATCGTCTGATTTTTTCGATTGGGTTTTTTAGGAGTATAAATGGGTTCCGTAAGCTTTTCGAGTCGTTAGAATTGTAGATTCTGAAATTAGCTGAAACAATTGAAAATAATATTGAATGCATATGAATATAAAATGTAATTCGTGTTTATTCGTGATAATTAATACAAAAACATACAGTAACTTAAAATCGGCCTATAGTCGACAGAACCTTCTGATCACCCTGGTTTTTGCTTTATAACTTTGCTACTTCCAGGCCGATTTTTCTGAAATGCAATAACAAACCAAATTAAGGAATAACTCACACTATAAATTTCATCAAAATCGGATAACGCGTTTTTGAGTTATCTTGTACACGAACGGACGAACATAGAAATTCGATATAACTTTTGATTCTACACATCCATAGCCTTGAAACCTTTCTACGATAATTGTTTCTATGCGTTACAAATGTAGTGAAAAAATTAATATAAAGATTATCTTCATCTTGAATAGTAAAGATATTGATGTCTAGAAATGGAGTAGTAGAGCAGTAGCTTTTGTTGTAAAGTTAAAACAAATATCAATAATTATAAAATTTAAAATTATGGACTTACAATATTTTCAACTATGAGTATGCTTTATAGTGAGTATTCGCAAGTGCTTTGGTTAACTTATTTAGCACTTCTAAAGGTGGACCGACGTACTTTTAGTTTACTTTACTTCCTGGTGCATAGTTGAAACTTATTATGCGGACGACTATCCAACCACACCATCTCTAGAAATTAAATAAGGTTACAAGATAAAGTCTGGGTTTTTAATCGGTTTCAAATGTTTTTCTTGTTTATTGTCCATTAGTATTGTCATTACTCTTCAGTTCGTATTAAGGATAGATTTTCCACTTCACTCGCACTATGTTCTATCAGGTAATATCAATTGAAGATATTTATTTTGGTGCATTTATATTTCATTATAATATTTAGAAAGCTTTAGAAAAAGTATGTCCCAAAATTTCTAGTTGAGAGCTTTTGCTCCTTTATCTAGTGTTGCCATCTGATGAAACTTCATGCTTGAGAAATATATACTTCTGTTTTCCTGCAGAAAATAAATCGATGAAAAACAATAGGAAATGTACTCTGTCATAACAAATATTTATTTACATAAAAAAAAGAAATATTTCACAATAAAATTTATTAATTTAATGTTTTGAAGTTTATAAAATAGTGAAAATACCATTAAATTATGTGATATATCCTTTAAAATAATGTACGCTGATGGTTATAAATATTGGCTTACATATAGAACGAATACAACAAGGTACTTTATTTTAAATTAAATTAAATTAAATTAAATTAAATTCATTTAATTAAAATCAGTTACTATCGTTGCTGCCGATATATATCATCGAAATGTTCTGGTCGTTGTATAAGCGAAGAAGGAAAAATTCGAAATACAACAGGTCATAATCATGATCCAGAACCAGATCGTGCTCTGGTTGATAAATTTCGGAAAATTCTTACTGGTCGTGCTTCTACAGAAAAAACTGAATTGTATGAAATTTATTGTGATGAAGCTACATCAAGACATCCCGATGCTGCTATGTTATATCCATTTACTTCAGCCGAATCTGCAATGCGAAAGGCGAGAAGAAAAAAATTTCCAAAAATACCAAACACAATGAGTGATATTATCGATGTACTTGATAATTGTGATTCATTTCGTGTTAATAGCGGTTCGGATAAAGATCCAATTTATCAGAAAACAATAACACTTAAAGATTCAATTTGTATGATATTTATGCATCGAAAAACAATTGAATTATTTACTTGCATTGACCAGATACATATTGACAGTAGTTTAGATTTTACAACATCACCAACATCAACTGTTTACCATTTATTAACAGTTCATAGCATAACTCATGATGGTTATATTGTATGTTTCTATATATAAAAGAAAAAAAGAAAATCTTTTTAATGTGCTTTCTTTAACTATATTTAGACTGCTCCTGTTCTTTATGTTTTATTGACTGCAAAAACTCAATTAGCCTATACTGCTTTGTTTAAATATATTAAAGAAGAATTAAATATTGTTCCAAATATGATAACGTCCGACTTTGATGAATTAATGCAAACAACGCTTGGTTTAACATTCCCCGAAGCAACAATTAAAGGCAATTGGCTTCATTACACTGATGCTGTTCTTAATCAAATGAATAAGTTTGGATTACAACGTCAAACTTCAAAAGGTTTTGGTGCAAGTGGATTACGTATGTTACTAGTACTACCATTATTACCAGCCGAATATATGATATCTGGTTTAGAAGCACTTAGAAAGTGGATGATAGAAAAAAATATATATTCTGAATCGTTTACAAATTTGTGTAATTATGTTGAAAACGTTTGGTTAAGAGCTATTGGAACAGAGAAAATGTCTATTTTTGGGACATCAAGAAATATATCAAATTATATTAAGGATTTCAATAAAGAATTAGTTAAATCAATAGGTGTACAAAATCCTATTATATGGATTATACTAGGTAAAATTAAATTTAAAACAAAAAAAAGGAATATTTGGTAAAATTATTTTTTTTATTAGAATCAATAACACAAATTGCAACGAAAACTTATGTAAAAGTTAATAAACGTATAAAAATTATAAATACTGCTGAATCTTCTGGTAAAGAGAAGCCAAAGCAGACGTTAGCAACACGAGCTCAAAGAAAAAATGAACTGGTAACCGATACAATAATTTCCAATGTAACACAATTATGGATTAAAACTCCAGTACATTTACGTTCCCCATTACAATTTCTTCAATTAAGCAGTCATTGTGTCAATGATACCATTTTTTTAGCTAATTTAACTGATGCAAAAGAAAAGATAACACCAACAAATACATATTTAAATCGATCTCAACAGAACCAGCAAAAATCTCTTCACCAACAAGAACAACAACAAATAACCGAATCGATTGAATATCAATTCGATTATATTCAAGAACAACCATTAAAAACGAATAATCCGAAAAATTTTATGATATTACAACAAGTTAAATCACACCAACGTGAGCCATCTTTTAATTTTGATGATTCCAATCAGCGAGATAAAAATACATTTATCACCAATAATTGCACGAATATCAATTTGAATAAAAATCAACAGCAATCATATAATCAAACTCAACTGAAACCAATATCATCTGATCCACCTCCTTTGGCATTTTTTCCTTCTGTTAAACGATTACCAGTTAAAAGAAGATTACCATTTTTATCTGAGCCACCTCCATTAGTACCTATTTGTGCAACTCCCTTAAAAAAAATTGCCTAAATTATAAATAATAAATATTAAATAAAATTTGAAACTAATCTTTTTCAACTAATTAACTTAGAAATAGTTTTATTATATAATTACTTTAATTACTTTCTTTAATTACTTGAAAGTATATATTTTTACGTTTGCACCTCTTGTACATGGAGGGATTTTTTAACGCCCGCTTATGGACTGTATTTATGTAATCTAATAAAACTTTGTGTAACACCGTGATTAGTGGTAGAAGGTAACCGCCCACTTCCCTCCGATGAGCTATTTAGAGCAAAGAAGCTAGGTGTACCTTTTCTTGGTTACTTTCGGGTCTAGTACCACTACATATAACTGATACCAGTCAGTTATATGCCTTTTTGCAAAGGATCACAATGTTAGGATATTTGTTTGATAAAGCAAACAAATTCCTAACATACAACCAACACCGGTTATTACATAAATGGTGGTAAATGGTGTTACATAAATGATGATTCTTTGAAATACGGCAAACCGTTCTGGTCTGTTTTTTCCAAATGAAGTTTAGACCCACTGGACATCTTATTGTTTAAAATACCCTATTTTATAAAATGATCCAAATTTCATTACGTTTTACACGAAAAGTTATCTCAGGAGGATATTTTTAATTTTTGGAAAAGTGTACAAAGTAGTATAATAGCTAAATACAATAAAAACAAAAGCCACTATGAATAAATTTATATTAAAAAAATATATGTTAATTTAATGGTAAATCGATTTTTTTAAACTTTCGATAAATTTTTCACTTTGGTTACTATTCGTACACGCCCTAAGAACCAAAATTATACTTTATACAATTTTACACGGTACTAAGCTATAAAATAAATATTATTAATTCAAATAATTAGTCTTTTTTAATTAGTTATAAATTAATAAATATTCGTGCCACATGATGAATATTTATGCCCTAGGGTAGGTACTACCAGAGGATACATATATTAGTTTTGTCACTACATTTATAACACATCGAAATAAACATTGTAAAAAGTTTTCAAGGGTATGGTTCTGTAGAGGATCAAAAGTTATTCTGCATATTCGTCCGTCCGTGTACGAGATAACTCAAAAACGCGATCCGATTGTGATAAAATTTACAACATAAGTTGGTTATTCCTTAACTGGATTTGGTATTGCATTTCAGCCAAATATACCAAGGAGTAGCGAAGTTATTAAGCAAAAACTAGGGTGACCAGAAAGTTTTGCCGTTTTTTTTATATGCTTTTTCGTATTTAATTTCAAAATTTGTGAGTCAATTTTGTTTAAAGTATTTATATGGGTTAACTACATAAATAGATGATACTATGTCAAATTTCAGTAAAATTTGCCAAAGGGTACTAGAGAAAGAAATATTCCTAGGAGAAAATAAGCCTGTTCATAAAGTTTTTTCGAAGTATTTTAAAAACTAATATACTAGAATAATTTGAAAAAATTTTCCAGAAGAGATTTATGCTATTAGGCCCCAGGCTACCTGTAAGTTAGAGTAAATTGGAAAAAGACGAAACAAAGTTATGGAGAAAAAATCTTGAAATATTAGTAGCTCTTTGGTTCTTTCTTAGAGTTAATTCATTGAATTATAGATTTGTTTACTACGAGTCCCATTTCTACATTCTAAAGGAGATCAAAAAATCGGCTATAGGCTGATCTTAATATGTTATATGTTTTTTTTTTAACTTTCGATAAATTTTTCACTTTGGTTACTATTCACACACGCCAAAATTATACTTCATACAATGCTATTAAAGTATTAAGCTATAAATTAAATTATTAATTCAAATAATTTAATTAGTTATAAATTAATGAATATTGGTCCCACGCGGTGCATATTTTTATTTAAGTTGTTGACCAAGTTTATTATAGATTTGTTACCTACGAGTCCTATTTCGATCAGTTGATCCAAAAAAATCGGCTATAAACCAATTTTATGTTTCTATGCTTTTGTTTTTGAAATAAACACAAACTCCAGTTTACCTTTCAGGTAAAAACAATTTTTTTTTAATTCTTTATCAGTTATCATAAATATGCATAATTTCGAAAATAAAACAAGTTCTAAAGAAGACAAATAAACCAACAATTTAATAACTGAAATTGAAAAAGAAAAATTAAGAAATTTCTTGTTGAACAGTTCTGGTTTTGTGTTCAGTAAAACTTGATCTTTTCTTTGTTAAAGAATCCACGGTTTCTTAGTGTTAAAAAAAAAAAAAACGTTCAAACAATGTTTTATTTAATTTTTATAAGTTTTGTTATTTCACAATTGTTTTTTGGTAATGTTTTCGGTAATGAATATGATAATGAAATTATTGTGAATTTGTCGGGTGTTGGAAAGGTTCAAGGTTCTATAACAAAATCAGCATGGACCGAACAAACTATTTATCAGTTCTTGGCAATTCCATATGCTGAATCGCCAACCGGACAACGAAGATTTAAGGTGAAGATTTTTTAAACGATCTCATAAATATTTTTTATTATAATTTTTAATTACAGCAACCAGTCAAACGTTTACCTTGGGATGGTGTTAGAAATGCTACAGTTCATGGAAGAAAATGTCCAATCTTTAAAGAACTTCAAACCAATCCCGAAAGTTTTATAGGAGATATTGAAGATTGTTTACATCTTTCAGTTTATACAAAAAATGTAATTATCAAATTCGAATTTCCAATATTAGATAATAAGAGTTTATCCCATTTAGTTTTCTACTAAAAATCCAGTAATGTTCTACATTCATGGTGGTCGTTTTATAAGAGGTTCCGCCCAAGAATATCCACCAAATTATCTTCTTGAAAAGGATGTTGTTTTAGTAGTAATACAGTATCGATTTGGTGCGTTAGGATTTTTATCAACTCAAAGTGAAGAAATACCTGGAAACGCTGCCGCTTCAGACGCATTGTTAGCTTTAAAATGGGTTCAAGATAATATAGAAAAATTTGGTGGTGATCCAAAACAAGTAACAATGTTTGGACAATCTACTGGTGCTACAATAGCTAGTATTTTGAGTATAAGTCCGGTTGTTCCTCAAGGATTATTTAATAAAGTAATTCTTCAATCTGGATGTATACTTCCTGGCAGATCTTTTAATTATGAACCTTTGACTTCGGCAAGAGACATTTGTAAAAAAGCAGAATGTTCACTTTGCGAACAAATTGATGATATTAATGATTGTTTCATGAAAATTCCAGCACAAAAGCTTCTTGAAGTTACAAAAGATGATCATGTATAGTTTTTTTTTTTGCAAATTTCATTTTTGGGTTACAAATTAATGTTTTGTTTTTATTACTCAGTTTTCATTTACTTTTAATGATTTTCACTCTATTATTCCGGCCGATATAAATCATTTAATCCGAAATAATGATAAAAGATATCAACTTATGGCGGGTGTTACAAAAACTGAAGGAAGTTTTCTTCTAGAAAGTAATTTGAAATTTTATTTTCGTATTTTAAAATATATAATTCTTTTAATTTTTAAGTAATTTACTCGAAATATTTAAAACACTCAAGAAATCTAGAAAAATATAAAATTAATAGTCGAGAATTAATCGATGATTTCATAAAGGAAGTTAAAGAAAATAATAAAAGTGGATTGGGAACATCTTTATTGATGAGATTACTTTTTACAGAACAACAACTTAATAGTGGAAATTTCACTGAAATTATTCCAGGTTTAATTGATGTAAAAATATTATTTCTTTTTTTTTTATATTGAATTTAAAAAAACTCAATATTTTATTTATTAGTTATTGGGAACAATTGTAATAAAGTCACCAATTTTAAGATTTGTTGAATTAACAAATGACATAAATCCATCGAATTCTTATTTATATTCTTTTGACTATGATGGAGAAAATACACGTTTCGGATTTGGGGATCCAACTGATCATTTACCATTTACGGGAGGTATTCATCATTCAAATGATAACATATATATTTTTCCAATTTTCAAATTAAATGAGAAAGATACACAAATGGCGAAAAATATGGTTGAAATATGGACATCATTCGCTATATCAGGACGTCCACATGTAGAATATCCATGGCCTTCATTTAATGGTATGTTAAATTATATGTAATCATTTGTATTTATAAAGTTAATCACTTTCAGATACAACTGGACCATTTTATCACATCAATTCAAATCCATCTATTGGCAAAGATTTCTTAGATGAATTTCTCGCTACAATCAATGATCCGACAAATAATCTTATTAAAGACTTAGCTTAAAATGATTTTTTTAGATAATACGTAAAGTGTTTTTAATGTACTTTCATATAAATAATAAATGGGTTACGGGGTAAAATGGGTTTTTTTAAAATAAAATATTCTATTATAATTTATTCCATTGAATTCTAGTGAAATTCTTATAATGTAATAAATTCGGGAATATTTTTTTCAAACGATTATTGGAAACAAGTCATTTAAAAATATGAATAAACATGAACATTTCGAATTTATAATAGTTATTTATTCTTTTCTCGTCTCTCAAAAAAAAACAATAAATTTTCATAATATGGGGTTATCTAACTCGCGGGATGAATTTGCTTTTTTTGGTTTTAAATAAAACATACTTATCGTTAACCTTTTGTGAATAAATTCATTTCAATCGATAATTTGGACCTTACTATTACACGTGGAACACAATATCATTCAAATTATCTCTCCAGCTGACGATCATCGATTACGACAATTTTTGATGACTTTTTCACACATTTCGGCCGTAATGTTACGAATGTTGTCCTTAAATGCTTCAAGAGTTTGCAGATTGTTGGCATAGACCTATTATTTCGCATAACCCTGCAAAAAGAAATCTGAATAGTTTTAGACGTATGTAGATGAAAGTCATTAGGAATGAGCTGGATGAGATGCATTGGCTTCAGCCGATCCAAAATGCTACTAGTTTTCTCAAATTTTTTAATCACCTTGTGAATACAGCTCTCATTTCCAAAAAAGATTCACATTTGTAATAATTTTTTAATTGGATCTGGAAATTCTCGTTTTTTAATGAAACCTTGTCTGTAATTACATAATTTTAATAATAATTAACTTCTCCCTACTACCAATTCGTGTTTTTAATGGTTTCCTATCTGCAAAAGTTAATTCTATAAACTAGTAGTTAAACAGCTCTCTAAAGGAATACTATTTGAAAATTATTGCTAATTTATTATATTATTTTTTTGATATAACTTTTAATTATCAGAAACAAACATCTTTATAGAAAAAATTTCTTTCGGAACGATTAAAGAGTTTTGTTCGTTAAAAAAACGGGTTCCACAAAGTTGAACTTAAAATGCAAATTCATTGTTTTCTTTTTTATAGTATTTTAATTAATTAGTTCAAAAAAAGTTTAAAAGCAAATTCCTTAAAACCTCGATTTTTAATCAAATTTGATCAGTTCACGATTAGTTTTTAGAGGGTTAAGTGAGCTTTTTGTGATACAAGCAATTATTCCAAGTTGTGATCTTTTTCTTAACAAAATGTTTGCTATAATTTTTGTTGTTTTGCAATTGTTTGTTTATAATGTTTTGGGTAATGAATATGGTAATGAAATTATTGTGAATTTGTCGGGTGTTGGAAAGGTTCAAGGTTCTATAACAAAATCAGCATGGACCGAACAAACTATTTATCAGTTCTTGGGAATTCCATATGCTGAATCGCCAACCGGACAGCGGAGATTTAAGGTAAATTTAAATAAATATTTGTTACTTTCTTAATATCTATTATTCAATAAATAAATTCATTTCACAACATAAAATATATTTGTCCTTAGCCACCAGTTCCAAAATTACCGTGGCAAGGAATAAAAAACGCCATGGTTGATGGACGGGAATGTCCAAATAAATATAAAAATCATGCGAATATCGAAACTTCTGAAGGAGATATCGAAGATTGTTTGCATCTTTCAGTTTATACGAAAAATGTAATATCAGAATATTAGAAAATAAATAAAATAATAAATTCAATCGTTCTAGTTTTCCACTAAATCTCCAGTAATGTTTTATATTCATGGAGGAGCATTTGTACTTGGCTCATCTCGAGAACATCCATCCAATTACCTTCTTGAAAAAGACATTGTTTTAGTAGTGCCTCAATATCGGCTCGGCGCTTTTGGATTTTTATCAACTCGAAGTGAAGAAATTCCCGGTAATGCAGCAGCCTTAGATATATTGTTAGCTTTAGAGTGGGTTCAAGCTAATATTGAAAAATTTGGTGGTGATCCAAAACAAGTAACAATTTTCGGACAATCTGCTGGAGCTGCGTTTGCAGGTCTTTTGAGTATAAGCCCTTTTGTTCGAGAAGGTCTATTTACAAAATGTATTCTACAATCGGGATCAATATTACCAAGCTGGGCTGTGGAATATGAACCTTTAAACCTCGCCGAAAAAATTTGTGTAAAGTCGGAATGTTCACTTTGCGAACAAATTGATGATATTAATGATTGTTTCATGAAAATTCCAGCACAAAAGCTTCTTGAAGTTACTAATAGTAGTCATGTATGTATTTCCTTTAAATATTACTTTTGCCTTGGAAATCATGGTTTACAATTTTCAGTTTTCATTCACTTTTCAAGATTTTTATAATATAATTCCAAATGAATTAAATGATTTAATTAAAAATAATACCAGGAAATATAAGTTTATGGCTGGTGTAACAAAGCATGATGGAAGTTTTTTATTAGAAGGTAATTTAGGAAATCTTCTTGACATTAATAATAACAAATTATTTTTTAGTATTTTATAAGAAATATTTAAAGAATTCAATTGATCTTCGAAATGTAAACATTAATAGTCGAGAATTAATCGATGCTTTTCTAAAAGAAACTCGAGAGAACAGTAAAAGCGGTTTGATAACGTCTTTATTGATGAGATTACTTTTTACGGAACAACAACTTAATAGTGGAAATTTCACTGAAATTATTCCAGGCTTAATTGATGTAACTATATTATTCGTATTGGAAACTTCAATTCAAAATAATCATTATTTATTTATATAATAGTTGTTGGGAATTATTACGATAAAATCGCCGGTTTTACGATTTGCGCAATTAACAAATGACGTAAATCCAGCAAATTCCTATTTGTATTCTTTTGACTATAATGGAGAACAATCTCGTTTTGGATACGGAGAACCAATTGATTATTTACCATTTACGGGTGGAGTTCATCATTCAAATGATAACCTATACCTTTTTCCAACTGTAAAACTAAATGAAAAAGATACACAAATGGCTAAGAAAATGGTTGAGCTATGGACTTCATTCGCTATATCAGGGATTCCACAACTAGAAGGTGCTGAACCATGGCCTTTGTTCAACGGTAAATTAATATATTTTCTATACATATTCATTATTATTAGATATTTGATTTTTACAGGTACTAGTGGACCATTTTATCATATCGATTCAAATCCATCCGTAGGAAAAGATTTCTTGGATGAATTTCTAGCTGCAATTAATGATCCAACAAATAATCTTGTTAAAGAAATTCCATGACATTCATAATATTCAGAATTCTATCATATTAGGCAAATAGAATTAAACAAAAAAGTATTCTTTTAAATTTAAAATCAATTGTTATGAAATTACTTTGATTAGATTAATTTTAAAGTAATTTACATATTTTTTTCGAATTCTGGACATTTGATTTGGAATTTGGAATATATAAAATTAGTATTGAAATAAAAACAATGATTTTTGTATGCAAAACACATATTTCGTTTTTTTTATTTGGTTTTGGAAAAAAATATCACTTTTTTTTTATTTTAGAAAATATATTTTTCCAAAATAATTTATCCTAAAAAATATTTGTCTAAATTTTTACACAAATAGATAATTTTTCGATGTTCAAAATTGTATTAGAATTTTAAGTTAGACATCTCTACAGGAAAATCTAACTAGTACATAATTGCTAAAATTATAGACAGTCGTTAGATGACAGTGCATGGGAACACATCAAGTTTAATTCACACCGCTTTGTACAAAAAAATATAAAAGTATAAAAAACTTAATTGTTTTTATTTTCAAAATCAATCTATTAATTGTGTCATTAGTCCCACATAAGCCCAGCGGAACTCCATTTAGTAACCCTCTCTTTATTGTAAGATTCTTATTTTCTTCTAGTATTACCCCCAATAGTCCAATATGTAGACCATTTTATCACATCAATTCAAGTCCATCTATTGACAAAGATTTCTTAGATGCATTTCTCGCTACAATCAATGATCCGACAAATAATCTTATTAAAGACTTAGCTTAAAATGATTTTTTTAGATAATACGTAAAGTGTTTTTAATGTACTTTCATATAAATAATAAATGGGTTACGGGGTAAAATGGGTTTTTTTAAAATAAAATATTCTATTATAATTTATTCCATTGAATTCTAGTGAAATTCTTATAATGTAATAAACTCGGGGATTTTTTTTTTCAAACGATTGTTGGAAACATGTTATTTCAAAATATGAGTAAACATGCAAATTTCGAATTTATAGTAGTTATCTATTCTTTTCTCGTCTCTCAAAAGAAAGCAATAATTTGTCATAATATATGGTTATCCAATTCGTAAGATGAATTTTTTGTTTGTTTTTAAACAATTTTGAAGCTTATGATCCCCTTGCGCCAATGTTTGATGACTTTTTAAACCATTCCGGCTCTCTTTCGGCCATAACGTTACGAATGTTGTCCTTTAACGCTTCAAGAGTTTGCAGATTGTTGTCATAGACCTATTATTTCGCATAACCCCGCAAAAAGAAATCTAAATAGTTTTAGACATATCTAGATGAAAGTCATTATGCAAAAATCAACATAAAGGACCGCCCAAGTAGCTGCGATCTTCTTGGAATTAACATTTTCGGCTTTTCGGCCACACTTTTACAGGAACGAGTTGGACGAAGATGCGTAGGCTTCACCCGATTCAGAGTGGTACCAGTCTTATCAAATTTTTTAATCAGCTTATGAATAAAGCTTTCAGTTGTGCGATGATTTCTATCAAGTTTTGACTAAGAGTTTTTGATTTTTATGCGTTGTCCGGTGGATAAACTATAAATCATATTAAATGGTAGATTTCAACTGACGATATATAAAAAAAATATGTGCGAAATATTTGAAAGTTAACCATGACAGGACTGTGAAATTCGTACCACGAGTCTGATAACCCTGTACATATTAAAAATGTATTGATCGCCAAAACACGTAATCTAGTTCTTTCCGAAAAGATCCACATTTGTAATAATCTTTTATTGGATCTGGAAAATCTCATTTGTTAATGAAACCTTGTCTGTAATTACATAATTTTAATAATAATAATAATAATTAACTTCTCCCTACTACCAATTCATGTTTTTAAAGTTTTCCTATCTGCAAAAGTTAATTCTATAAACTAGTAACTGAACAGCTCTCTAACCGAATACTATTTTAAAATTATTGCTAATTTATTTATTGATTTGATATAAATTTTAATTATCAGAAAAAAAAAATCTTGTTAGAAAAATTTCTTCCACAAAGTTGAACTTAAAATGTAAATTAAGTACTTTCTTTTTTATAGCTTTTTAATTAATTAGTTCAAAAAAAGTTTAAAAGCAAAACCTCGATTTTTAATCAAATCTCATCGGTTTAGTGAGTTTTTTGTGATACAAGCAATTCTTGCAAGTTGTGATCTTTTTCTTAACAAAATGTTTGCTATAATTTTTGTTATTTTGCAATTGTTTTTTTGTAATGTTTTCGGTAATGCGCTCGGTAATAAATATGATAATGAAATGATTGTGAGTTTGTCGGATGTTGGAAAGGTTCAAGGTTCTATAACAAAATCAGCATGGACCGAACAAACTATTTATCAGTTCTTGGGAATTCCATATGCTGAATCGCCAACCGGACAGCGGAGATTTAAGGTAAATTTATATAAAATTTGTTACTTTCTTAATATCTATTATTCAATAAATAAATTTATTTAACAACATACAATATATTTGTCCTTAGCCACCAGTTCCAAGATTACCATGGCAAGGAATAAAAAACGCCACGGTTGAAGGACGGGAATGTCCAAGTCCATATGGAAATTATTCGAATATCGAAAGTTCTGAAGGAGATATCGAAGATTGTTTGCATCTTTCAGTTTATACGAAAAATGTAATATCAGAATTTTAGAAAATAGTTATCATAATAGATTCAATCGTTCTAGTTTTCCACTAAATCTCCAGTAATGCTTTTTATTCATGGAGGAGCATTTGTAGTTGGCTCTTCTCGAGAACATCCATCTAATTACCTTCTTGAAAAAGACATTGTTTTAGTAGTGCCTCAATATCGGCTTGGAGCATTTGGATTTTTATCAACTCGAAGTGAAGAAATTCCCGGTAATGCAGCAGCTTTAGATATATTGTTAGCTTTAGAGTGGGTTCAAGCTAATATTGAAAAATTTGGTGGTGATCCAAAACAAGTAACAATATTCGGACAATCTGCTGGAGCTGCGTTTGCAGGTCTTTTGAGTATAAGCCCTTTTGTTCGAGAAGGTCTATTTACAAAATTTATTCTACAATCGGGAGCAATATCGCCACGCTGGGCTGTGGAATATGAACCTTTAAACCTCGCCGAAAAAATTTGTGAAAAGTCGGAATGTTCACTTTGCGAACAAATTGATGATATTAATGATTGTTTCATGAAAATTCCAGCACGAAAGCTCCTTGAAGTTTCAAGAAATGAGCGTGTATGTATTTCTTTAGAATATTACTTTTAGCTGGAAATTATGGTTTAACATTTTCAGTTTTCATTCGCTTTTCAAGATTTTTATAATATAATTCCAAATGAATTAAATGATTTAATTAAAAATAATACCAGGAAATATAAGTTTATGGCTGGTGTAACAAAACATGATGGGAGTTTTGTTTTAGAAGGTAATTTAGGAAATGTTGTTGAATTTAAATAATAAGAAATTATTTTTTAGTATTTTATAAAGAATATTTGAAGGATTCAATTGATCTTCGAAATATAACAATTAATATTCGAGAATTAATTGATGTTTTCGTAAAAGAAACTCTAGAGAACGATAAAAACGGTTTGATAACGTCTTTATTGATGAGATTACTTTTTACGGAACAACAACTTAATAGTGGAAATTTCACTGAAATTATTCCAGGTTTAATTGACGTAATTATATTATTCGTATTGGAAACTTGAATTCAAAATAATCATTATTTATTGATATTATAGTTGTTGGGAATTATTATGATGAAATCCCCGGTTTTACGATTTGTGCAATTAACAAATGACGTAAATCCAGCAAATTCTTATTTGTATTCTTTTGACTATAATGGAGAACAAACTCGTTTTGGATACGGAGAAAAAATTGATCATTTACCATTTACGGGCGGAGTTCATCATTCAAATGATAACCTATACCTTTTTCCAACTGTAAAACTAAATGAAAAAGATACACAAATGGCTAAGAAAATGGTTGAGCTATGGACTTCATTCGCTATATCAGGCATTCCTCAAATAGAAGGTGCTGAACCATGGCCTTTGTTCAACGGTAAATTTTATATATTCTGTACATATTCATTATTATTTGATATTCGATTTTCCCAGGTACTAGCGGACCATTTTATCATATCGATTCAAATCCATCAGTAGGAAAAGATTTTTTGGATGAATTTCTAGTTACAGTCAATGATCCAACAAATAATCTTGTGAGAGAAATTCAATGACATTCATAATATTCAGAATTCTATCATATTAAACAAATAGAATTAAGCAAAAAAGTATTCTTTTAAATTTAAAATCAATTGTTATGAAATTACTTTGATTAGATTAATTTTAAAATAATTTACATAGTTTTTTCGAATTCTGGACATTTGATTTGGAATTTGGAAAATATAAAATTAGTATTGAAATAAAAACAATGATTTTTTGTATGCAAAACACATATTTCGTTTTTTTTATTTGGTTTTAGAAAAAGATATCACTTACTTTTATTTTGGAAAAAAAAATTCATCAAAAATAAATTCAAGAAAAATTATTTTAAAACTAAAATTGCATAATAAAGAAAGCATTTAATGAATTTTATTATTTTTTAAACAAAAGAAAAAATTATGATTAAAAAACATTTATAAAATCTAAAAACTAATTCAAAATATGAATTGCTAGATTGTATCAAAAGGCAACCAATAAAATCATAGAGCTTGAGTCCACATCTCTTAAAACTTCCGTTTATGCATTCAAGTAATTGAAAAATACAAAATATTTAATATTTATGAGTTATTTATTTTAATAATTAATGCGTCCTTTTAATTACCAGAAGGACGTGACGGCAAGATCGTGGCCAAAAGCTGTACAGAACTATTCATTAAAAATATTCTTTACAAGCGGCTTAAAAGACTTGTGGCGACGTTCTTCTAAAATATATTTTACCAAAATAATTTTTTCTAAAAAATATTTGTCTACATTTTTACACAAATAAATAATTTTTCGATGTTCAAAATTGTAATAGAATTTTACAGGATAATCTAACTAGGACATAAATGCTAAAATTATAGACAGTCGTTAGATAACAGTGCACGGGAACACATCAAGTTTAATTCACACCGCTTTGTACAAAAAATATAAAAGTTTAAAAAACTTAATTGTTTTTATTTTCAAAATCAATCTATTAATTGTGTCATTAGTCCCACATAAGCCCAGCGGAACTCCATTTAGTAACCCTCTCTTTATTGTAAGATTCTTATTTTCTTCTAGTATTACCCCCAATAGTCCAATATGTAGACCATTTTATCACATCAATTCAAGTCCATCTATTGACAAAGATTTCTTAGATGCATTTCTCGCTACAATCAATGATCCGACAAATAATCTTATTAAAGACTTAGCTTAAAATGATTTTTTTAGATAATACGTAAAGTGTTTTTAATGTACTTTCATATAAATAATAAATGGGTTACGGGGTAAAATGGGTTTTTTTAAAATAAAATATTCTATTATAATTTATTCCATTGAATTCTAGTGAAATTCTTATAATGTAATAAACTCGGGGATTTTTTTTTTCAAACGATTGTTGGAAACATGTTATTTCAAAATATGAGTAAACATGCAAATTTCGAATTTATAGTAGTTATCTATTCTTTTCTCGTCTCTCAAAAGAAAGCAATAATTTGTCATAATATATGGTTATCCAATTCGTAAGATGAATTTTTTGTTTGTTTTTAAACAATTTTGAAGCTTATGATCCCCTTGCGCCAATGTTTGATGACTTTTTAAACCATTCCGGCTCTCTTTCGGCCATAACGTTACGAATGTTGTCCTTTAACGCATCAAGAGTTTACAGATTGTTGTCATATACCTATTCGTTCGTATAGCCCGACAAAAATAAGTCTGAATAGTTTTAGACATATCTAGATGAAAGTCATTATGCAAAAATCAACATAAAGGACCGCCCAAGTAGCTGCGATCTTCTTGGAATTAACATTTTCGACTTTTCGGCCACACTTTTGCAGGAACGAGCTGAACGAAGATGCGTAGGCTTCACCCGATTCAGAGTGGTACCAGTCTTATCAAATTTTTTAATCAGCTTATGAATAAAGCTTTCAGTTGTGCGATGATTTCTATCAAGTTTTGACTAAGAGTTTTTGATTTTTATGCGTTGTCCGGTGGATAAACTATAAATCATATTAAATGGTAGATTTCAACTGACGATATATAAAAAAAATATGTGCGAAATATTTGAAAGTTAACCATGACAGGACTGTGAAATTCGTACCACGAGTCTGATAACCCTGTACATATTAAAAATGTATTGATCGCCAAAACACGTAATCTAGTTCTTTCCGAAAAGATCCACATTTGTAATAATCTTTTATTGGATCTGGAAAATCTCATTTGTTAATGAAACCTTGTCTGTAATTACATAATTTTAATAATAATAATAATAATTAACTTCTCCCTACTACCAATTCATGTTTTTAAAGTTTTCCTATCTGCAAAAGTTAATTCTATAAACTAGTAACTGAACAGCTCTCTAACCGAATACTATTTTAAAATTATTGCTAATTTATTTATTGATTTGATATAAATTTTAATTATCAGAAAAAAGAAAATCTTGTTAGAAAAATTTCTTTCCGAACAATTAAAGAGTTTGGTTCGTTAAAAAACGGGTTCTAGAAAGTCGAACTTAAGATGTAAATTAAGTGCTTTCTTTTTTTATTTATTTTTAATTAATTAGTTCATAAAAGCAAAACCTCGATTTTTAATCAAATCTCATCGGTTAAGTGAGCTTTTTGTGATACAAGCAATTCTTGCAAGTTTTAATATTTTTCTTAACAAAATGTTTGCTATAATTTTTGTTATTTTGCAATTGTTTTTTTGTAATGTTTTCGGTAATGCGCTCGGTAATAAATATGATAATGAAATTATCGTGAATTTGTCGGGTGTTGGAAAGGTTCAAGGTTCTATAACAAAATCAGCATGGACCGAACAAACTATTTATCAGTTCTTGGCAATTCCATATGCTGAATCGCCAACCGGACAGCGGAGATTTAAGGTAAATTTATATAAAATTTGTTACTTTCTTAATATATATTATTCAATAAATTAATTTATTTAACAACATACAATATATTTGTCCTTAGCCACCAGTTCCAAGATTACCGTGGCAAGGAATAAAAAACGCCACGGTTGATGGACGGGAATGTCCAAGTCCATATGGAAATTATTCTAATATCGAAAGTTCTGAAGGAGATATCGAAGATTGTTTGCATCTTTCAGTTTATACGAAAAATGTAATATCAGAATTTTAGAAAATAGTTATCATAATAGATTCAATCGTTCTAGTTTTCCACTAAATCTCCAGTAATGCTTTTTATTCATGGAGGAGCATTTGTAGTTGGGTCATCTCGAGAACATCCATCCAATTACCTTCTTGAAAAAGACATCGTTTTAGTAGTGCCTCAATATCGGCTTGGAGCATTTGGATTTTTATCAACTCGAAGTGAAGAAATTCCCGGTAATGCAGCAGCTTTAGATATATTGTTAGCTTTAGAGTGGGTTCAAGCTAATATTGAAAAATTTGGTGGTGATCCAAAACAAATAACAATTTTCGGACAATCTGCTGGAACTGCGTTTGCAGGTCTTTTGAGTATAAGCCCTTTTGTTCGACAAGGTCTATTTACAAAATTTATTTTACAATCCGGATCAATATTATCAGCCTGGGCTGTGGAATATGAACCTTTAAACTTTGCCCAGAAAATTTGTAGAAAGTCGGAATGTACACTCTGCGAACAAATTGATGATATTAATGATTGTTTGATGAAAATTCCAACACAAAAGCTCCTTGAAGTTTCAAGAAATGAGCGTGTATGTATTTCTTTTGAATATTACTTTTAGCTTGGAAATTATGGTTTAAAATTTTCAGTTTTTATTCGCTTTTCAAGATTTTTATAATATAATTCCAAATGAATTAAATGATTTAATTAAAAATAATACCAGGAAATATAAGTTTATGGCTGGTGTAACAAAACATGATGGGAGTTTTGTTTTAGAAGGTAATTTAGGAAATGTTATTGAATTCAAATAATTAGAAATTATTTTTTAGCATTTTATGGAGAATATTTGAAGGATTCAATTGATCTTCGAAATATAACAATTAATAGTCGAGAATTAATCGATGTTTTCGTAAAAGAAACTCTAGAGAACGATAAAAACGGTTTGATAACGTCTTTATTGATGAGATTACTTTTTACGGAACAACAACTTAATAGTGGAAATTTCACTGAAATTATTCCAGGTTTAATTGACGTAATCATATTATTCGTATTGGAAATTTTAATTCAAAATAATCATTTTTAATTGATATTATAGTTGTTGGGAATTATTATGATGAAATCCCCGGTTTTACGATTTGTGCAATTAACAAATGACGTAAATCCAGCAAATTCCTATTTGTATTCTTTTGACTATAAAGGAGAACAAACTCGTTTTGGATACGGAAGACCAATTGATCATTTACCATTTACGGGTGGAGTTCATCATACAGATGATAACCTATACCTTTTTCCAACTGTAAAACTAAATGAAAAAGATACACAAATGGCTAAGAAAATGGTTGAGCTATGGACTTCATTCGCTATATCAGGAATTCCACAACTAAAAGGTGCTGAACCATGGCCTTTGTTCCACGGTAAATTAATACATTTTCTGTACATATTCATTATTATTAGATATTTGATATTTACAGATACTAGCGGACCATTTTATCATATCGATTCAAATCCATCTGTAGGAAAAGATTTCTTGGATGAATTTCTAGCTACAGTCAATGATCCAACAAATAATCTTGTTAAAGAAATTCCATGACATTCAGAATTGTATCATATTAAACAAATAGAATTAAGCAAAAAAGTATTCTTTTAAATTTAAAATCAATTGTTATGAAATTACTTTGATTAGATTAATTTTAAAATAATTTACATATTTTTTCGAATTCTGGACTTTTGAAGTTTGGAGAATATAAAATTAGTACTGAAATAAAAACAATGATTTTTTGTATGCAAAACACATATTTCGTTTATTTTTATTTGGTTTTGAATGCTCGCTTCGCTCACTAACCCCATACACTAACAACCAAAGCGGTAGAATGAGATTCTCTTTTTCTTCTTCTCTCCGTCTCAATTTATGAAGACGCTAAATTTTCTATTCTGCGCTTTAAATTTGTGAGTTATATTTAAATTGATTTGTAGAAATATTTCCTTGAATATATTCGCCTATCAGTACGCTTACAATTATAAATTATAAATGATTTGCGGAGAAAACTTTTTTATATAATAGATAGACAATTAACTTCTCCCTACTATCAATTCATGTTTTTAAAGGTTCCTTATCTACAGAAGTTTATTCTACAAACTAGTAGTTGAACAGCTCTCTAGCCCAATACTATTTTACAATTATTGCTAATATCTCTTATTTTTTTTTATATAAATTTTAATTATCAGAAACAAACATCTTCATAGAAAAATTTCTTTCGGAACGCTTAAAGAGTTTTGTTCGTTAAAAAAACGGATTCTACAAAGTTGAACTTAAAATGTAAATTAAGTGCTTTCTTTTTTTTTATAGATTTTTAATTAATTAGTTCAAAAGAACTTTAAAAGCAAAACCTCGATTTTGAATTAAATCTCATCGGTTGAGTAAGCTTTTTTGATACAAGCAATTATTCCAAGTTGTGATCTTTTTCTTAACAAAATGTTTGCTATAATTTTTGTTATTTTGCAATTGTTTTTTTGTAATGTTTTCGGTAATGCGCTCGGTAATAAATATGATAATGAAATTATCGTGAATTTGTCGGGTGTTGGAAAGGTTCAAGGTTCTAAAATAAAATCAGCATGGACCGAACAAACTATTTATCAGTTCTTGGGAATTTCATTTGCTGAATCGCCAACCGGACAGCGGAGATTTAAGGTAAATTTATATAAAATTTTTTACGTTTTTAATATATATTAATCAATAACAACATAAAATATATTTGTCTTTAGCCACCAGTTCCAAAATTACCGTGGCAAGGAATAAAAAACGCCACGGTTGATGGACGGGAATGTCCAAATCCATATGGAAGTCATTCGAATATCGAAAGTTCTGAAGGAGATATCGAAGATTGTTTGCATCTTTCAGTTTATACGAAAAATGTAATATCAGAATATTAGAAAATAGTTATCATAATAGATTCAATCGTTCTAGTTTTCCACTAAATCTCCAGTAATGTTTTATATTCATGGAGGTGCATTTGCAGTTGGTTCATCTCGAGAACATCCATCCAATTACCTTCTTGAAAAAGACATTGTTTTAGTAGTGCCTCAATATCGGCTTGGAGCATTTGGATTTTTATCAACTCGAAGTGAAGAAATTCCCGGTAATGTAGCAGCTTTAGATATATTGTTAGCTTTAGAGTGGGTTCAAGCTAATATTGAAAAATTTGGTGGTGATCCAAAACAAGTAACAATTTTCGGACAATCTGCTGGAGCTGCATTTGTGAGTCTTTTGAGTATAAGCCCTTATGTTCGGGAAGGTCTATTTACAAAATTTATTCTACAATCGGGATCAATATTGCCAGGCTGGGCTGTAGACTATCAACCTTTAAACCTTTCCCAGAAAATATGTAAAAGGGCAGAATGTCCACTTTGCGAACAAATTGATGATATTAATGATTGTTTCATGAAAATTCCAGTACAAAAGCTCCTTGAAGTTTCAAGAAATGAGCGTGTATGTATTTCTTTAGAATATTACTTTTAGCTGGAAATTATGGTTTAAAATTTTCAGTTTTCATTCACTTTTCAAGATTTTTTTAATATAATTCCAAAGGAAATAAATGATTTAATTAAAAATAATACCAGGAAATATAAGTTTATGGCTGGTGTAACAAAGCATGATGGAAGTTATGTATTAAAAGGTAATTTAGGAAGTGTTCTTGACATTAATAATAACAAATTATTTTTTAGTACTTTATAAAAAATATTTGAGGAATTCAATTGATCTTCGAAATATAACAATTAATAGTCGAGAATTAATCGATGTTTTCGTAAAAGAAACTCTACAGAACGATAAAAGCGGTTTGATAACGTCTTTATTGATGAGATTACTTTATACAGAACAGCAACTTAATAGTGGAAATTTCACTGAAATTATTCCAGGTTTAATTGACGTAATTATATTATTCGTATTGGAAACTTTAATTCAAAATAATCATTATTTATTGATATTATAGTTGTCGGGAATTATTATGCTAAAATCTCCGGTTTTACGATTTGTGCAATTAACAAATGACGTAAATCCATCAAATTCTTATTTGTATTCTTTTGACTATAATGGAGAACAAACTCGTTTTGGATACGGAAGACCAATTGATCATTTACCATTTACGGGTGGAGTTCATCATTCAAATGATAACCTATACCTTTTTCCAACTGTAAAACTAAATGAAAAAGATACACAAATGGCTAAGAAAATGGTTGAGCTATGGACTTCATTCGCTATATCAGGGATTCCTCAAATAGAAGGTGCTGAACCATGGCCTTTGTTCAACGGTAAATTTTATATTTTCTGTACATATTCATTATTATTAGATATTTGATTTTTGCAGGTACTAGTGGACCATTTTATCGATTCAAATCCATCCGTAGGAAAAGATTTCTTGGATGAATTTTTAGTTACAGTCAATGATCCAACAAATAATCTTGTGAGAGAAATTCCATGACATTCAAAATATTCAGAATTCTATCATATTAAACAAATAGAATTAAGCAAAAAAATATTCTTTTAAATTTAAAATCAATTGTTATGAAATTACTTTGATTAGATTAATTTTAAAATAATTTACATATTTTATCAAATTCTGGACTTTTGATTTGGAATTTGGAATATATAAAATTAGTATTGAAATAAAAACAATGATTTTTTGTATGCAAAACACATATTTCGTTTTTTTTTTATTTAGTTTTAGAAAAAGATATCACTTTGTTTTTATTTTAGAAAAAAGAAAAATCATGGATATTTAATAAAATTATTTTTTTTATTCATCAAAATCAGTACGATTTTTTTTTCAAATTATATTCTTTAAAATATAAAAATAAATTCAAGAAAAAAAATTTTAAAACTAAAATTGCATAAGAAACAAGGCATTTAAATTCCATTATTTTTTAAACCAAAAAAAAGTTATCAATGATAAATTTATGATTAAAAAACAAACACTGCATTTTATAAAATCTACAAACTAATTAAAAATGTGAATTGCTAGATTTTATCAAAAGGTAACCAACAGAATCATAGAACTTGAGTTCACATCTCCCATAATTTCGGTTTCAAGTAATTGAAAAATATAAAATATTCAATATTTATTAGTTATTTATTTTAATAATTGATTACCCGAAGGACGTGACAACAGAATCGCGATCGTTTTACAAGACTATTCATTAAAAATATTCTTTACACGCGCGGCTTAAAAGACGGTATATTAAAAAATTCTTATTTTCTTCTAGTATTGCCTCCCAATATTTAATCATTAATTAATTAATCTGGATTTAGGTGGTAAAATACTACACCTATTGAGGCGTGTCTCCTTTACCAGTTGCTTTGGAACTGAACAGTTAGCATTCGAAATGGTGTTCCACATTTTTGTTTCTAATCTGAAAATCTCGTTCTGCTCTGGAACAAGTCGTAAATAGAACATGCTTTATATTTTAATTCATTGTCATTAAATAATATTCAATATTCTTTGAATTTATAGCACTTTGCGTTTGTTGGTTACCTTTTAAAACGTTGTGCATAAAAATTAAAAAGAAAATGTTCCTTTTTTTTTTGTTAAATTAAAAATATAATATTTTTAACCAAGTTTTGGTAACAAGGAATAATAAGTAAATTTTTAATTGTTTTTATTTAATAAGTAAAAATATAGTTTTTTTTTTATATATAGAATAATTATATATAATTTTTTTTTTTAATTTTATTATCTAAAACAAAAAACAAAAAAATCCTAAAAATAATGTGTTGCTCAAAACGGTTTAATTAATTCCAAAATGTTAGAGCAAAAACGTTCTTATTTCTTTCCATTTTGATGTGATGTGATTTTTTATTTTCTTCTGAATTTAAATTTATAAACAATTTTCTTTCGAATTTATAAATAACTTTTTTTATTTTCATTTATTTTTAAGGGCAATTGCACGTTTCGTTACTCGTCCACAAAACATTCCAATTATAAAAACAATACCAATAAATGTCATCATAATGACTAGGAAATATTTTTTTGATGGTGATGTTACTACTTGAGAAAATAATTCTTCCATATTTTCTGGTGGTGATGATAAAAGCTATACAAAATAAATGAACACATTTTAATACAAAAAAAATAGATACTAAATTTAGTAAATTGTGCCAAATATAAACAAAACCATATTTTAGAATAGTCGGTTTTATTTGCCACTTGCTCTGGGGTAGACGAAATTTTTACATTGGAAACAAAAACAACAAAAGAGCAAATCCTACACTACTTTTAGACCAGGTGTAACTATTACACTCGAATTAGATCAGTTTTCTACCATAAAAAGTGTATTAGCTAAATGTTTCTCATTTCATTACAATATGGTTGCTAAGCAGCTTTCTCCTACTCCTGCTCGTTTTATTTTCCACTTACCCTGCTCCAGGGTAGGGTATGGCAAATAAAACAGACCTATTAATTACTACTTCTATTAATTCGACATTGCCTCAAATGAAACAAAGTTGCCTTACTAGATTTCCTTTTTGATGAAAAAATGTTTTTCTGAAATTTCTACTTCAAATTTACTAGATTCCGTTGTGCGGTAATAAAATAATTAAGGACTGACATGTTTGTTAGCTACTAGGAACCCACAATTATTCTACTTCCGAAAGTTTAAATCACGATGTTGTTTTCGAACTAAAATGAATCTTGTAGGTCGAAGATCATCGTTGATTCAATGACATAAGATAAGTTAAATCTTAAATATATTCTTAAAAATATACAACAGAAGATTTTGTGCGAATAATAAAGGAAATACTTGCAGATACAATTAAATCATAACAATTTCATTAAAATTTTGAGACGAAAACAATTTTTAATAATATTTTTTTAAACTTACTGTGTCGGCATTTCTAAACATTTCCATACGTTTTTGTAATTTATTTTTACAATCTTCTTCCATTGCTTTTGACTCATCCTGTAATATAACTTGCAGGCATTTTAACTCTAAAAAAAAGAAAAGAAAACAAGTTATAACTTAAAAATATTGAAAACTAAAAACAAAATTTTCTTTTTTAATATTTACGTCTTCCATTTCCACTTTTAATATTTGAACAATATTTCAATAAATCCACAGTACATGCTCTTTGTAAAAGTGGATCAACATGTATATCAGCTTTTGCTTCTTGAATGATTGTCGCAATTTCAGTTTTACATTCTTTGGTGATAATTTTTTGATTAAGAAATGCATTTTTTAAACATTCCTCAACTTCACCATTCTCATCGATATCATTTAATGCTAACGATGGATCTATTGATGTTGGCTTACATAAAACTTGTATTTCGGATTTACATAAATTTTGTAATAATGGATTTAATTTATAATTCAATGCTTGTTCCTGTAAGATTTCGGTCATTTTTGCTTCACAATCATGATTTAATTTTGCCTCACGAAATTTTATTTTTAAACAGTTGATTACCTTAAAAATAATAAGATATAAAAACAAAAATTATTAATTCAAATAAATACGTCTTTTTTTAATTAGATATAAATAGAAATATTTGAAATGTATCTATTTTGAAATTTTGTTAAGAAATCCATTCTAAATAAAACACTTTATGAGAAAATTAAAAAAAAAAATGTATATAAGATATTTGGGTGTTGTTACATAATCAAATATAGAAAGAAGTCTATATACACGAATGTTGTACTAATCGCTTCGGATTTGGAAATGGTTTAGAAAATGGTTGAGCTATGGACTTCATTCGCTATATTAGGGACTTCAAAACTAGAAAGTGGTGGCCTCACAATAAGCAATAATTTAATATACCTTATACTAGCGGCCCGTCCCGGCTTCGTACGAGTGGACATTTATTTTTTAAACATTAGAAGGGTCTTTGTGCATGAGGTTAGACTACAGAGAATATTAGACGCGACAGACATGAATGTGAGGATCATTGGATACAGATGTATGCGGAACAAATTTTTCCTCTTTATAATATTTCTATAGATTACACTATTTAAGTTTTAGTAGGGATCCCTAATTTTTTCTAGTAATAAATATAGCCTATGTTACTCAGGGATAATGTAGCATTCTAATGATGAAAGAATTTTTGAAATCGGTCCAGCAGTTTTTGAGTTTATTCGTTGCAAACATCCATACAAAAATACAAGCCTATCCTCTTTATAATATTAGGTTAGATATATATTCATTATTTTTTGATATTTGATTCCTACAGGGCCATTTTATCACATCAATTTAAATCCATCTATATTAAAAGATTACTAGACAAATATCTACTGTTACCAGAAATTTCATTACATTCAAAATATTAAAATAAAATCAAATTGCATAAAATTTTAATATTACCTTTCCATTCAATTCTTCATTTGGTTTAGCTGTTGCCACAATATTTGAACAATATTGGGCAATATTTTTTCCGCAAGCACTTTGTAAAGCTGGATTAAAACGAAAATCAGTATTTAGTTCAATCATTCGATTAACAATAACGAGATGACATTTTTGATTAAAAAGTGGTTCATCTTTATGAAATTTCAAGCAATCCAGAAGTTTCGATGTTTCAACATCTTGACAATATTTATAAGTCATATCTCGACATGTATTCACAAGAGTATAATCAGTTGAGCTATCATCTAATTCTGTTCTTTTTATATTGAAGAGAGCATGACGACACGATTCACTTAGGCGATTATTATTTGATTTTAAACATTCAAGAACCTAATAGAAGAAATTGAAACAAAAAACATTTTTTTTCAAATAAACAAAATATGTTAAAAATGAAAACGTTAAAGTTTAGTGGAAAAAGAAAGTAGTACATATGAATAATGTATCTAAAATGTTAAAGAAGCATTTAGTGAGTTAGGATGAATTTCAGCCAAAACAGAACAGTTTTAAAAATTATGATCATGAAACAAAATGAACTTGCATTTTTTGTAATCACCTCGCCAGCACCATTTGGAACGTCATAACAATATTCGGCAATATCTTTTTTGCATGAATTTTTCAATTTCGGATCAAAATCAATATTTTCACGTTGCTGATATAATTGTGATTTGACTTGTTGTCGGCAATCTTTTAGTATTGTATGACGTTGTCCACGAATTGTATCATTTCGCATAACTTCACTTAAGCATGCAACTACATCATATTTTGTGGTACTACTCGAACAAAATCGAAGAACGTATGGGCGGCAGGCTTCTTTAAATTTATATGTAAAATGATAATTTTTTAATGATATTATTTGGAAATGTTCAACAGCAGCACGACATTTTAAATCTTGTCGCATATCTGGATCATTTTTGTGCCCAATTAGGCAATCCATCATATCACCTTTAAAGAAAAAGAAGAATAAAAAAAAGCAGTAAATTTAAAACAGATTTATTTAATACAAATAAAAAAAAACTATACCTTCTTCTTTGCTTTTCTTAAAAATATGAGCACAATGTTTTTCCATGGCATCATGACAAACATTCATTACTAATGGATTCAATTCGATATGAGCTGCTTCGTCTTCAGTGTAACTAGTTACTGCTTCCTATGAATAATTTTAAATTTACATCAATATAAATATGTTTTTTTTTAATAAGAAAAAATACATACTTTACACTTTTTCTGTAACTTTTCCATATTATCTTGTAAACAAATCATTTCCGCCCCTTTTTCTGTTTTATCAAAACAAAATTCAGCTAAATCTCCTAAACATTGATCTTCTACTTCAGGAATTAAATTCACAGAAATTGCTCGTTGTCTCATAACACGTTTAATTTCCTAAAAATATAATAATGAATATATTGAAATTTTTAATCTATTTATTGTCTACCTGGAAGCATTCCTTTTTCAAGACAATATTTTTATCATCACTGTACGCAATACGATGAAGACACGGAAGTATCAATGGTCCCCTTTCTGGGTCCATTTGATTACTGTTAGTATCATCCCAATTTTTCTTAGCTTTACAATATTTGACAGCATCATCACGACAATTACGATATAATTGTGGATCCAATTTGAAATCTCTTGCAATAAAATATTGAATCAGTAGTAATGCTGATTCACAACTTGCTGTCATACTTTGTGTTCCGATATGATCCATTAGACATGACATTACTCTAGCATCACCGCCATCAGTGTCATGACATGCAACATCCACAACAGGTTTACATGCTCGCCTAAGGACCGGGTCAACACGCCAATCTTCACCAACATCAGTAACTTTAACCAATTGTTCAATAGCACGCTGACATGTTGATGTAACACGGCGATCTTTTCTACGTTTCTGGCGTGCATTTTCCATTAGACAATGAATTATTTCTCCTCCTGCAGTATTATGAATTTCTACGTCTCCGCAAAACTTTGGAATATCATCTGAACACCCAGTTAATATCTCCGGTGACAAATGATAATCCATCATTAACATTATTCGATGATCTGTAATTTCTGCATGACATTCATTGCTTAGTTTCGTTCCATTTTTTGCAATTGATTCCAGACATAATAAAATCTGTGCTAAACGAACGTTTTTATCATCAGAAACTCCACGACGACAATGATGATTTCGTATATCTTCTCGACAACCGCGGGCTAAACCACGACTTACTTTATAATCGCGAGCAAGCAATTTATCACGACGTACTATTTGATCTCGACATTTGCCTGTTAAATCGGAATTTGACTTGTGTTTGACTAGACATTTATAAATAGCTCCAGTTCCGGGCCGTTCATTTGGGCAAAATCGTATCGAATCCGTTTCACAAGCCAAAAAGAATTGATGATCAAGTTTAATGTTATCAGCTTGTTGCTGTGAAATTCTTAGCACACGTTTTTTACACATTTGATTTAATGCATCGATATTTTCTTGTAGGCATGCAATTGTTTCGCCTTGCGATACTTTTTCGCGTTCTGGATTTAAACGACCACATCCCAAATTGTCGACATCTTTTTCACAATCCACCATAAAGTTTCCTAATAATCTATAATCTGTGAACGCTACACTTTCCAATCGTTGAATAGCAGCTCGACATGTTGGCGTTATTTTCACTTCATCTAATTTTCCAATCAAGCATGAAAGATAAAAACCAACTTGTCCTGTTGGTTTGCAATCAACAAATTTATCATTCTCTCGTTCGCAATCATTTCGTATCAATTGCATTACTATTCCATCGGTAAGGATATGTTTTGTGTGAGTCCAAACCAGATGTTGACATTCTTCTTTCAGCCCTTCCATTTGGTATCCTTGAAACGTTTGAATACACTCCAAAATATCTAAATCATTATCGGATTTTACATGTGCACATAGTGTTTTTAAATCTTGACATGCTGGCTCATTTATTAATTTAAGTGGTTGCCGTATAATTGTATTTTTTACTTTATCTCCGGCAAATGTTGAGGTTATATGATGGAAAATACAAAAAAAAATTAAATATCTCATTGTTGAGTTTAAATAAAAATTACATATATATTTTTGTTATATAAACATTTCCTTTTTATTAGTGTTTTGCTATTGTAATTTATAATTTACTTGACGATTTTTAATATAAATTTAAAGATTTATCGCCGCAAACAAACCAAATGTTCTTTGTAGTTTTATTTTTCTTTGACAAATAAAACGTCAACAAATTTTGATGATATCATAATTGGGCTACGTTCAGTCATTTCGAACACCGACAGTAGTTGGATTCTTGTATAAATTCTAATAAACGGTTATATTTTTTTATTTATTGTAAAAAATAATTTAAATTTTTAAAAATGTTTTTCTTAAAGAAACGCTAAATTCTTTTCTTAAAAAATGTGTATACAAGTCATATGTTTTCAACAACGTTTATTTGTTGAAATATGTTCAAATATAATCTTCTGTAAATCGTCATGAAATTTCCGGACAACCAAATATATTAGGCACGTTCCTTTGATATTCTCAATAAATCCTAACGACTTTTTTAGTGCAATATTTAAATTTTTAAAATTTAAAACGATAATTTATGCATTTATACGGTTTTATTATTGAAGTTGTTATAAAATCAATCTAAACAGTTTTTTATGTATTTTATTTATTCATTCATTTATTCATATGAAATACAAAAAAGGATTGAAATCACTAAAAGGAAACCAAAATCAAATAATATTTTCCTTTAAATCAAAATCAAAACTCAAAATCATCGATTCAATATTTTTTTTTATACACAATCACAGTTTTTGAAACTTTTTTCTATTAATGAACAATATACGATCGAACAGATGTTCCTTAATTAAGGAATACTATCCAAATGAACCTTTAAATACGCGCACAGTATCTATAAATTTGAAGGCAAATTAGTCCTGCGATCATTTCAGACAGTCTATCAGGCCTGCTAAAAGGTACAAGCGATCGTTTGGGTATGAGAGTATATTTACAACATACGGAATACCTATATATATGCGGATCGAAAATTTATGATCGTTGAAAAAAGAATATTAAAAAAAAGAAAAAGAAAAAGAAAAATAAAAAGGTAAAATTGGTTTCATAAAAAAAAACGAAATCAAACTCAAACGATTTTAAAAGAATCAAAAACAGTGCATTGTCCTCTCTAACACGTCTGAAGTGTGCTCACAAAAAAAAGGATCTTAAGTCAAGAGGCCTTGAGAAAAAAAATATACTTGGGAACGGAGTACTATCATTATTATCTTCATATGTTTTGAAAAGTCCTTATTTGACCTAAAAGAAAGGACTTTCGATAGTAGTTATAATGAAATGGAGGGAATAGAGTCAAATTTGATATTCCAAAGAAATGAACCAAAGTTAATAAAATATGATTAAATAGTTATTTGGATTAAGAACTTTCAGATACATGGAAAGGCATTTACTGAGCATTAAGTTCAGGAAGCAAAGAGCAGCAGAAAGTTATGCTACGATCAGATTAATTTTTTTATTTTAATATTCAAAAGAAATTGGTTTTGTTTTATGTCTGAAATTTCCATTCTTACAGCAGCATGGTCAATTCTTTTTTTTTTTTTGTTTAATTTTTATGTTGCTTCTTTATAATTCGCCTTCAATTTTATTTCTTATGTTTTTTTTTCCTTACTTTTAGTCGTTTATAATGCAATGAAATTGAGAAAAGAAAAAATGCATTTTACACCTGTCTTAACGACATGCGGATAACGTTATGTATATAAAAAAAAAAAAAAACAAAACAACTATGCCCGCAATGAATATATATGTATATAAACACATATGCCTCAATATAAAACGAAAAGTCTTTTTCTTTCCTTGATCGAAGAAAATTTATATCAAAAAACATTTCGTGCACCCATCACGGCACTAAAGGAACCACTATATATATAGTTAAGTTAAGGAGTACAACACAACAACAATTGGAATCGTCTTTCGAACATGTTTTAAAGAACCTTCTTTTTTCTTGAAAGCGCATTTGTCTTATTTCTGATGACTTAAGACGCGTGCGTATCCACGTGCCAAAGTCACAGCAGAGAAATACAACTAGTAGAACACCTTGAAAATCCATTTAAAAAGAAAAGAAAATTTCAATTTTATATCATTTTAGATCGTTCTTTTCTTTTAGGCCCTTCTGACTTATTGCAGTTAATTTTTTTTTCTCCAGTGATTGGTTTATGGTACGCAATTTATTTGAAGTTGGTTATTTTCTTTTTTTTGGAAATTATTTTAAGGGTGGGTGGGTCAAATTGGTGGATGGTTGAGGTGTTAAAAATATTTTTACGTTTTAAATGTATACGTTTTGAAGTGAAAGAAGATTGGTTTTCAAATGCCTTCCGGGAATCACGCGAATTTATGTAGATTTTGAAGAGTTTTTGAACCAAAAAACAAACAAACACAAAAAAATATATTAATTGAAAGTCATTATTTTTCAAGGAATTTTTTTAAACTTTATGTATTTAAGAAAATTTTGGTTTTTATCCGTTAAAAAAAACATTTAAATAAATACAGTCTTTAATTTCATCCCAAAAATGAAATTATGTTTTTATGCACAACAATTAGAACAGAATTGTTTCTCAACGACTGTAAATTCTGAAAAAAAAGAAGAAAAATAAAATTTTATTTTGACATTTTCGAAAGTCTTTGAGGCTTCAATTTTAATGTCGCGAATTTGAATTTGCAGCCATCAATTTTTTTTGGTTCTATAAAAAAGCCATTCTATATTTATGTTCAATTATCTTCTGTATCAAATAATTTGTGAACCAATCTAAAAAAAAAATAACATATTTGACTGAGAAATAAATGCGCGTCCTGATTTCTTTAACAACCGCCAAATAAACTCAAAAATCTAACTACTAAAGCGCCCGAAAAGTAGCGAAAAACTACTACTACCTAGAATTTGTCACAAAACAAATTGGCATAATATATTTTGGCTTTTTTTTCTATGATTAAACTCATACTTTCTGAATTTTCGCAATTATAATTATCCATAAAACATTTTGTTCCGAAAGTTTTAAAACAATGCCCATTTGATCCGCATACTTGATTCGAATCTCGTGGACATGCTTTTGGAATACAATTATTATTTCCACCTTGAGCTTTAACACTTCCTGTTGCTAGAAATGCTAGAAATTACAATTGTTATATTATGTATTCAATTAATTGCACAAGCAGAAAAATCATAAAGCTTTGGCCACTTCTGTTGTGGAAACCAAAAGTTTTAGGATTTTTCTGCATGTAGAAATTTTACTTACCGAATATAAAAACCAAGAAAATTGCAATTTTATTCATTTTAAATTAAATAAATTTCGGTTAAATAGACTGAATTGAATTACCAGAATGCATCAGGTTTATATATAGTATTTTTTTTAACCATAAAAAACAACTTTGTTAAATTATGAATTAAAATTGATAAGAAAACTTGTTCGGTATCAGTTTTTATTTGTTATACAATGAATATTTTATGTGTTATAAAATAGATTATTTTAAAAATAATTCAATTGTTTTATTTTAGGCTTTGGATTCTTTTCGGTTGCATTCAATGGCACAGTCATTTTTCTTTTTCTTTAAATACAATTAACATAAAATTATTGTTCGAAATTTGGTATTTTCAGAGTCGTAGTGGTCAAAAATTATTCCAAATCAGGCTTCAAAAATTTTAAACGAAGACATATTACAAAATGGATTCGGTGATGCCACCTTTCTAAATATTCCAAAGTTCCCACATACGTTGCAAGATGTCAATCTAATAGTAATTTTATTGTCACAAATGTAATACGCTTCCACGCTTGTAGTAAAAAACATGTATGCTGCAAAATATAATTAATAATTTCTTTCCGACAAATCTAAGTCTGACACATATGGTTCCTTTTTAAAATAGAAGCATATGAATATACAAAACTATTCTCTATAAAGACACGGAATGTATATCAAATCATTAATAGATAATATTTTACCCTAACCTATGGACTACAAGCCACACTTCCAATACGATCATTTCAATAATTTTTAATCAATTCTTTTATGTTTATCCAATATATCCTTTATTAATTTTAATTTTAATCCATGCGCACGCATTTTAATAGTCATTTTTCTTAAACTCGCCTCTAACATTGTTAATTTTTCCCCTTTTTTAAGTTTGAATTTTTCCTTTTGAAAATTTATATGTTTTCTTGATTTTTTGTTTTTGTTTTTTTTTCCCAGTATTTGATTTGGATGCTCATCAAACATATGTTATTGCACTTTTTCTTGTCATCTTGTCTGGGAGAATGGGATCGGAAGAGAGCCAATTTTTTCTTTTTTGATGAAACATTTTATTTGAATCGATTCTTGTTGTTTCCTTTCTATATGTCTGTTTATATATATATATATATATATATATATATATATATATATATTCTATTCGGATATTGAATCCGCCCTCTTCAGTAAACTCATTTGTTTTATCAGACGATACAATCGATGACAATCAAACTGACAACAGACGGGGAATCCATGAAAAACCAAAAGCAGAAGTTTTAAATCAACGATATTGAGGGCAAAATGCATATAAAATGAATTTCTATAATATTATTTTCGAGGGTATAAATTCTTTCGGGGTTGATCGACCTGCGCGCGCGGGGTTTTTATTATTGGCTTTAAAATATCTATAACGTATGGACGATATACGAAATGGCCTACTTTGGTTTTTGCTTCATTAAAATTTTGATCGACAGAAAACGTTTTTTTTTTTAAATTTCAGTCCTTTGGTCGGATCTTTTGTTTATTTATAATTTCAAAATGGATAGAATAATGGTAATGAGGCTTTTTAAAGGCTTCTTCACACTCTAATGATGGCATCATATATGCATATGAAAGGGTTAAGAAGTAACTGTTTCATTTACATAGTAATCGCATATTAATTCTCAACTTTAGACCTTGTGCTATCAAAAATGACTTGTCACTTGTATATAACAACATTTTTTCCTTACTTATAGCTACCCAAAGTTTTTGTTTATCCTTCATCCTGAATTTGATCTTAATTTTTTGAATCACTTTGGAAATTGTATATAGGATTCATTTTATATATATATAGCATGTACCTATATATAAAAACAGAGTTTTTTTATCGTTAAAACGACAGCCGGCACGCGTATTCTGTCTCTGGAACAACGATGCACCCCAATCTCAATCGAGAGTGATAAAAAAGAAGAGTCGTCCTCAGTTCCAAGTCATTATAATAACAAAAAAAATGTATACATATATAAAAGTAGAAGACAGGATTTTTTTTTTATTATATCGAAGAACAGCCGGGCAAAGCCACATATAAGTTCGTCATTTTAAGTCAGTTTAGGCTATTGGAGTGTGCGCACTGAGGGGCACCGACCCCTTTTTCTGATTAAAAGTCAGTTGTGAATATATTATTTTTATATGTATATAACAGAAAGAACCCAAAAGTGCGCCCAAAGTAATGATATCGTATCGTCTTGGCTTTTGAGTAACAAACAGTCTGATCACCCCCATATATGCAATGAATTCAGTTTTTTTTTTTAAAAACTATAATATTTTAAAATGTTCAACATTAATCATGACTTTTATAATATCGAATGGTTTTTTTTTCGAAGAGAAATTTTTACTCAGGCATTATGTCAGGTATTGAAATTGTTTTCGAAATTACACGGTTGGATATTTTTCCTGTCGTGGTGGATGGACTTGGATGTCATTTGAATTGATAACCAGAAGGAAAAAAAGGAATGTTTGTGGTTTTTGTAGAGCTTGAAGGGTAACACAATTTTTTCAGCTTTATAAATTTACATAAATTTTAAACCAATCAAGGTAACGAATTATTTTAAATGAAATTCATTTTATTTATTTAATGTAGTTTTTACATTTTCCTCATTATCTTTTTTCTATGATAATTTAAGATATTTACATAAATGTTTTGGACGGAATCTAGAGTTGAATCGCTCGATTTGAACCAAATCGTATAGAAAAAATGCATAGATATGATTCGATATGATTTATTTTCAATCGAATTACATACGATTCCCATCCAACTCTTGAAGAAACCATAAAAATATTCCATTTTAATAAAATGTATTTGTATGAACACAGGAACAAGGATCAGAAAAATATTCTTTAGGCTTAGGTCTTGTTTATATCTGGCACAGTTATCCACCAAATAAAATTCTCTGGAATTTAGCATAAATTCAAACTTCGTAAAAAAATCATTGCATATGTATAAATAAATCGAGAAAACGGTTACACTTAATTACCAAAAAGGAAATCTCGTCGAAGAAATCTCGGCGAATAAAATCAAAAACCAAAAAAACGATTCAACTAAAATTGTATTCAAACAAAACGATATGTTTGAGCCAAACCTATTTGAACATATTCCATTGCAAGTTCAGCGCGTGTCAAACACACGCAACCAATTCAACCAATCATACCGATGCACACGTGCTCTTTTTGTTATGGAAAAGATTTGTGTCCGTTCATTTATTTTTGTTCATCAATTTGGATTCATCTCTAATATATTTAGTATAACTCCGCCCATATTTTCTTGTTATAATGCTTTGATTCTCAGGTGAAAATGAATTCTTTTTTTTCTTACACTTTTGATTTTATCACAAAATTAATGATTTGGGAGGAGCTTTGAAATTTTTCTGAAATACTTATTTTTCGCGGGAAATTTAATTTTCCGTAAAAAAATTCCTTTCTCTGAAATTATTCTTTTTTGGTTTGTTGTTTTTTTTTTCTTTTTTCTTGATAATGTAACTTGTTAAGTGTGCCCAGCACCAGGTACATGACATACGGTAAATCCGTTACAAACTTTACTTGAGGCTTAAATTAATCGAAACGGAACGAATTTATATAACCGCCTTCTGATGGTAAGTAATTTTTTATTGTTTGTTATCATAACGATTAAAATGGAACTGAAATAAATTAATTTTTTTTTTATAAATTTAAATTTGATTAAAACGAGTGATAGAATTTTCTGGCGGGAAATTACGATGCGATTCGTTTTGGGTTTTCAGTCTTTAATTGTTTGTCTACTAATCTATAGTATTTCATTTTATCATAAACCATACAATACTCTAGAATGACCAACTTGTATTCCCTTATGTATGGCACAGATTTTCAGTCTGCCAACAAGATATCTCGTTATTAGTATTTGTAACATGAGACTATGTGTGATATTCATATTTACAGTATTTAATATAAATCCTATAACGAGAAAGATTTTTGTGCCGCACAACTTACAAAGAATTTTCGGTTTATTTTCTTTATGATTTTATGCTACAATTTCTTCAAGTCATTCCCAAGTCATAAGTATATTACAATAATTAGATTTTGCGGAATTGAATATGGCGACAATATATATTATATAATTAGTCCTGATTATAGAATTAAAAATGTCATTATAATAGGACTTATATAGTAAGCCGGAAGTACTTTCTGAAGTTTCATAAATGAATGCAAATTTTTCTACCTGTGAAGCAACTAAAGAATTAATTAGAATTGATATTTGTAAGACTAACATTCAGGCTATCGAACTTTAGTTAAAATGTTAAATAGCTTAGAGGTAGAAAGGAAATCAGTTCAACGAATTTATTTTTAAAGCAAGAGTCAGTTCAGGATCATTTAAACTTAATTTCTGTCGATGACATTTCAATTAGCAGATATTTAGTTATTGATTTCCAATAAAAAATACGTGCTTATCCTCAAAATAATATAAAAAATCACATAGATTTTTTCTTGATTTCCATTTTATTGTTTCAATCAAGACATAATATATGTTTTTAGTTGATAAATGTTTAATGATGCTTAAGTTTTATTATTGCAGCAATTGTTGAAGTTTTCCTTCAATTAATTTAGATAAAATATTTCGCTCAAATTTATTAGATTGTATTTAGATGACTTGGTAAATTCAAAATGGACAAATTTATTATATGCGGCTGCTAAAAAACTTTCATTTCAATAACCCAATCTTATCCGATCCAGCAAAAATTTTTGGCCGCCGTGAATCAATCAACTTTTGACACATGCCAAACTATTATTACGCTTTGAGAAAGTAAGTTATACGAGTATATTGCCTAAACTAAACATAATGACATAAGAAAACGTTTTGAAAATTACTTAGCTTAAGCTTAGGTCCTTGAAGAATCTTAACTCCCGTAAAACTCTTCCAAATCTGAATATAATCCAGTTGAAAAAGAAATTATGTTCAAAATTAAAAACATTTATTTTCAATGAGACTTTTCATATTTTCTTTACAACGATTTAATTTAAAATGCCTACGTAACATTACATTCTCCTTATATTCGCTAATGAATGATTAACCAATTAAAACTTAATTAAAATCATAATAATAAAAACAAATTTCCGAATTATTAAACCAAAAACATTTTTTTTTTAATCAAAATGAATCTCATTACGATTTTCAAAGTAGAAAATAGACGTGATTGGTCTGAAAAGATTGTTTCCGATTGGTTCACCGCATACAATAGAAATCCCATAAAAGAAACCCCTCAAAAAAATATACCTGTGCTCACCTTTTCAATTCTCGAATACCAATACAAAATCAAATTTTTCGACCTATCCATTTGGAATTAATATTGAGGAACTCACGTATAGCAAAAAAAAAAAAAAAAAATGAATTGATCATGAGTATTATAACTGTTACAAAATTTACACTAAAAACACCTCCTCTTTCCTTTCTGTTCAATTAGCTTATGTAGCTTCATAAAATCCGCGTTTTTTCTCCGATATTATAAACTTTTATTCGCGTACCTCCTTTCTTGCAATTTAAAACCATAAAACTTTTGTTTTAAAAAAATCCTGCAATTCAATATCAAAATAAAATTTTATAAGAGTATACAAAAGCTGATGAATATCAAAGGTAAATACATGTTTTTCATGCATATACATAATAAACAGGTAATAAAATAGTGTGTGGAAGTTTTGGCGCGTGTTGCCCCATAATCAACCATATTTTTCTCTTTTAGTCTCATGAAGTCTTTTATTTCTATCCTATTTTCGTTTTTTAAAAAGAAATTGTTTAATATGGAGAAACTCAACAGATACACTTAGGTGCCCTTATACAATTGCCAGGTAAATTTTATTGAAGGTATTTTTTTGGAATCCCGCGGTACCTACATCAGAATGGAGTTATCAGTGGAGAGTCAGTCAGGTGCTAAGCACCGAACAAAACGGTCGTTCAATTGATTTTATATCAGATTTTTTTTAATTTTTTTATTAATGCAAAATTAATTAAAAAACAAAATTTAAGTAAAGATTTTTAAACAAAGATTTTGGGAAAAAAAGGATTTTTTTTTGCATATATCCTATAAAGAATTTTCTGGTTAAAATATAAAAAAATATTAATTTTCAAAAAAACAGTGCGCTTTCGAAACGAAAATGTGGTTTTTAATTTAAATTTGTTAAAATAAAAAATTTGTGCTTTTCCATTGAAATTTTGTGAAAATTTTTTGAATTTCAAATAAAAAAAAGGATCGTTTTTAATAATTAGTGTCTTTCAAAATAAATGGATTAAAGTGCGATTAAATTCGATTTAAAAAAAAAAGTGAAACTTTAGAAAGGATTTTTTCTCAATTTTAAGGATTTTAGAACAGGTGGGAAAATTAATATTAATATTTAAATCGTAAAAAAAATTGAATTCAGTTATTTTTCAAAATTTTTCACTCTTTATTTTTTAATAAATATTTGGGGTTTATTTGGTTCACTTTTATTTTCAAAGAATTTTAAAAACAATCTTAATTTTGAAAGAACTATTTAGTTTTCTTGACAATTACTACGAACGTATACATTCGGCCCCGCGGATATGGATATAGAGTCGAAAACATAAAAAATTTACATTTTTTACTAAGAAAATGATAACCATGAATCCAGTCAATTCCCAAGGAAAAATTTGGTCAAGATTTTGGTGAAGATTTCGGAAATTTTAATTGGAAAAGAAACAACGTTATGCGACGTAATTTAGATTTTAATTAAACCTATTTTTTCTTTGGATTGGTAAAATTAACTTTTCTTTTCGGCTTGGCTCCAAGATGGGCTTGATTTTGACTCTCATAGTAAATATATTTACAAAAATCACACTTTTCACGACTCTTTGCTCAGTTCAAAACATACTCTTACTTTTCATTATAGATCAATACATAAATAACAGAATTTAACGAATAATTTGGTATATATCTTAGAAGATGGATAATACAAGTGATTGTAGCCCGCAAGCACTGCTGTAACAACGGATATATTCTTAAAGATTATGTTATATTTCTCATATTTAATAAAAAACATAAAAACAAATAATCTAAACTTGACAAACGTCCTTCTTTATTGTCATAAGAATATTCTTTTCTTAATTAACAATTAAAATATAATTACATAATATTGACAAAATGATACCAAAACGAATTGAACCTAAAACAATAATTAATATTTACAGAATAAAAAAAATTGTTTGATTTGGAATATCATGCAAGAAATTATTACAAAAATTCTAAATAAAAGACTATATAAAAATCCTATTTAATTGATCGTAATTATACATGATATCCCTTGGTTATGTTTAGTGCGATATTAAAAACGTGTGATTAAAACAGAAAAAACAAACAGTTTTTTTTTCTCATGCGATTTTGAAGAGATTCTCCTATCGCCACTTTATATATTAAATGTCCACCTACAAATTATCGCGTATTGATTTTGTTATGTATGAACATCAAAAACAACATTTTCTTTCGTCCTTCTTATAATGTTATATTTATCAACAAAGAATATATTATCATCAACATAATGAAATTAAAATTGCGGTCGAGACCCCCCTGAAATATAGAAACTACTTGAAAATAAACGCGGTTAAGTGTGTGAATATATTCTAGAATTTAAGGAAAGGGAAATATATTCGACTTCCTCAAATCAAGAACAATCGATTTCTAAGTTTTCTCTTATAATTGAAACATTAGAATAAATTAGGAAAATTTCTGATAAAGATCACCCCCTTTTTTTTCGTAGAATATCGACGCATTTCGAAGAGTTTGTTAAATTGGTGTTAGAAGTGGGATCTTATTTTAATTGTGATAATTTTATATGGAAAATTTTTATATTTTCATAATTTTATTGTTACTTAAGATTTTATAGTGTTCGTCCTTGTTGAATACCTTATTCTTTATTTAATACAAATATATAGAATTAGTAATGGACATTTTTCTCAACTAATATAGTTAAAGATGGAGCATTTATCACCGCCACCATCACCTCAATCATCAAGTCGACAGCAACCATTTGTACAATTTAATCCAGTCGATATGAGTTTAACATCACCAAAATATTTAATACAAAGAGCATCAGCATTTAATTCCGTTCTAGCATCGGCTGGTCAAAAACTTAATGTTCGTGGTGAGTTTGAATTTTTTAAAAATTTCATTAAAAACATTTTAATCATACATTTCTCAAACAAAAAATACTAGTTAAAATTTTTTTTTAAAATAGTTCTTTTTAAATTATTTCCAGATCTTCCATTTCTTTATAATCCATTATTGTATTCAAGTGCATTATTATGGCCACAATTTTTTTTCCCATCAACATCTGGGCTAAATACACCATCAACACCAGCTACACCAAAATCACCGACATACTCTAGTTCACGTCATTACACTTTAACACCCGAAAAAGATGAACAAATCGATGAAGATATGCCATTAAATCTTTCAACAAAACCTGAATTTGATAGAAATTCAGATAGTAGTTTACCAGACGATGATCATTTGAGATCAACACCTACACCGCCTCCTACATCACACTCATCAAAATTACATATGTACAATAATGATTTGAAAACATCATTACGTACACAAAATGCTATAATTTGGTCACCAGCTAGTATGTGCGAAAAAGAAATTGCAACAACATCAACAATTTGTGATCCGATAGTGAAAAAATTTAAATATGATCGTCGTTCTAGTTCTCGATCGGAAATTTCACCAACAACAACACAATCAGATGGTGGACAATTTTATCAGCAACGAAATCAATATCATCAGCATCCGCAACATATTCGGGATTTAGAATTTTTTTCACAATTAACACAAAATCAACGTGATATCGAAATTTTACGACAAAATCGAACTGATATTTTCGTAATGAATAATAATAATAATAATAATAATGAAAATAGTAATAATAACAACAATAATAATAGTAAAGTGAGCAATAATAATATAAATATTAATAATAATAGCAATTCTGGTGATTCAAATCTTAGTGTTAATAAAAATGAAATGACAAGACCTGATTCAACAGCAATTATTTTAAAAAGTGATATCCTTAATTCATTTCGCGGAAGCGGAAGTGGAAGTGGTATTAGTGATGATGATAAACGACGCGAAAGAAGTTTTCAGGTGAGTCTTGATTATATTTATTTTATTAATTTTTAAGTTGCAAATTTCTTTGCAAAATTTAAAATCTGTTAGCGCCTTCTCAGTATGCCTCCACGTGAGGTATATGTGTCCCTGGTGATTGGCTAAACTCTGTCCGTTTTGAATTTGAACGTTATACAGCATTAAAACTTGTGGAATGGCGATAGAGTCTCATTTATTCTATTGTTATTATATCTCCGGTTTGATTATCAAGCGGATAACACACTTTTTATGCTCGAATAAGGGTTTTTAATTCATCCTAAATGTTTAAATATTTTTATCTACCGCCAACTAATTGGTGTTAATTCTGGAAGAAGTTTAAGCTAGTCTTCGGTGTTGCTCGAATTTAATAAGCACTCGGTGTAAGTTTGAATAAAATTGTCAGAGAATATTTGGGGACGAAACTGAATTAGCTGAGTAAAGGTAGGTGTTGACTAAATGGCAGAGGATGATGCTTGGTATCCAGAGATCTGGAGTTCAAATCACGGCGAAGTAAGAATTATAGTTTTTCAAGTCTGATGAGGAAAAGATGTATTTATTTTAATTGGATATAGACGAGAAAAGAGCATTTTCCTTTATTTACGACGCAATCCTTATCCATATTTCATATATAATACTTTCAACTTTCTTGCGTGACTTTTTCATAATAAAACGCAAAAGTTTTATCCAAAAGTTGATACCTGGCAATAAGTCATTTATGTGCGTAATTAAAATATTACAACTTCAAATAATAAAGGATTCACATTTCCTTCGGTTTAAGCTCAAGAATAGTAGTCAGTCCTTGCCAATATTTTAATTTATATAAAAAGCTTTAGTAAACAATGCCACACGACAAGAAGACACATTTTTCCATCCCATATTTGAAGTTGACATTGAAGGTATTTCATATAAACATTTTGTATCTGGTTTATGATAGCAATACACAAATAATAACAATAATAATAATACTATAAAAGGAGGGCGGGTAAATTGAATGTGATAATAATTTTTGATTGGACAATACGATTAAATTGCTGATAATATTTTCATTAGAACTAGAGTGAAAAGTAAATCTGATAAAAATATATTCGTTATAGGGGAGAAGGTAGTTCATTGAATATTATCAAGTAACGCACGCGTGAACATATACATAATTCAGTTTATATGATATAAAAAGATGGGATTGTATACGGTGGTAGTAGATATAATAAGGATGAGTACGTATATTTATTTTCATAATTTGCACACGCGATTATTTAATTTTTATTATTGCATCCATTTGTTTTTCTTTCGTGATTGCCATTTATTTGATATCGGAAATTATTCTATTATTTTGAAATTAAAAGCCAGGAGATTGAGGTGTAAAACGATAGAATTAGAAACGTTAACTTAGGAAATTTAATAGATTTTATCAGTTATTTTTAATTGAAGTGAATTGAATGAAAAATCATTAAGAACTATAATAGAAATTGTCCTTGTAATATGTACACTCTGCCACGATTAATAGTTGAGACCATAATAATTTATCTTGAGCCCAAGTTTTACGTATATATATTTATATATCTTATATTCATATAGTATACATAAATATAAATCAGTCGTACCTATTGGTAAAGGAAAAACTCTAAATCGTTGTTCTCACGAATTGAACCTGAGCATTCTTAACGGTCGGTAGTATCAGTTCTAAACTAACATGCATAAGGAAGGAGACAATAATCAGTTACACTACCGGTCAAAAGTTTGGGTTAACCTCATAATTTTCACAAACTATTAACAAAACCAAGGTTTCACTCAATTATTGCTATTTATTAGCATCATTTATGACAAATTTATCATTACGTGAACAAAATATGTCGACTTTTACAAATACTCGGCATTATTTCTTCATATTTTTGATTCTTCAAAATACCCGCCTCTCGCGCATAATACAGCAACGCATGCTCTGGGCATCCTTTCGATGAGTTTATGCAATGATTCCGTTGAAAGTCGATCCCAACAAGTTTGCAGGAACGCCCACAGCTGTTTTGAAATGGTTGGTTGCATTTTCCTCACTTCTTTGTCCAATTCATCCCACAGCAATTCGATAGGGTTACAATCAGGTGACTGAGGAGGCCATTCCATATATTTTAGTTCTTTCTGCTTCTCTTTGACTGCTCAGAATTTGGAACAGTCCTTAGGATCGTTATCCTGTTGAAAAACGAATCCACGACCCAATAGAATATAATGAGTAGCCGACGAAATTGCGTAAAACTAAAAAATGTATCAAGTGAACCCAAACTTTTGACCGGTAGTGTATGTCTCATAACTTTATATTAATTTTAATTAAACAATACAATATTGTTGGAAAATAGTATTTTTAAGCGATAAAAAGGTTAGCATACAAACCCCTTCAACTCCAAGAGTAGCTACAGCCAATTGTCCTCCATTCTCCAGTATGTTGTACTACAACATAATATATTTAATTTATTTTGTAGGAATAATTTTTATATTAATTTTATGAAAATTTCATCGTTTTTATTAAATATAAAATTAAATTTCTATATTCAAAATTTTTGTAGACTTATTGTCTGGCAAAACATTCATCAGAATTGTGGTGATTTCCTACCAAGTTACCAAATGTATAAACATAACATATTTATACAATGTGTAAACTTCCTGCTTCCGGTTCTTTATTTATTTTTAACTAATAAATAAGTATTTCATTTTACTTTAAACTGTATCATTACATTAACCCGAAAAACAGTAGCCTCTTAAGATATTGTAATTTTGTAAACTATTCAAAAGTATATTCAACAAAACACTTTACACCTATCTTCATCGTAGAAGAATAATAGACCACCACCATGCTTCCCGCTTTCATATATTTTTGTCACTCTTGTCTATTTGTTCTCTTGTCATACATAATTAATGTACAAACAAACATCATTATAATATTCTTAATATTGGCGGCATTTCTTTAAGACTTTTATAATAATTTCACTTTATATATACAATGATGGACCAAAAAAGGTGAATTGTAAATATTGTAGAAAATGAAGTGAATCGGAAAGAAAAACCCAAAAACTATATATAAAGTCCATTATGAACAAATCATTAATAAACGATTCATTCATTATTATTACAGATTATATATATATATATTTCTTTACTTTATCTTTCTTATGCTTATCTCTTGGTGTAAGATACCTCAGATTGAATTTTTGAAAAAAAAATGCATCTCTTTTGATGAATAAATACTTATTTATTATTTGAATATCAAAAAATAACATATTTGTGTTTAATATCCGTTTTAGTTTGTGTGTTATTTACATATGAAGGTACATCTTATTAACACGTCGTAATTGACTGGAAATTCTTTATTAACTAAAAATTGAACTTAGTCAAGCCTCCTTAATATCTCATTAGGCCAAAATATAAAAACGACGATGAACTCTTAACTTTAATCGTTATTTCTCGTTTTCACTCATTTGCAGTCGTCATTGTCCAATATATGTTGGCCTGATGACATATCAAGAAGACATTGAATCAACCCAAGTTGCTGTTCCATAAAGCTTAACCCAAATTTGATCCTATCTCGAAGATCCCTAAAATAAATTCAGTTGAAGCTTTTCGTTTCCTTAGTCTGAGAAGAAAATGGAGAGATAATACTTTTATTGTCACTTCCTCGTAAATTTCTAATCAATTTGTTATGAAAACATTTTCCTAAAATTTAGTTCAGTCATGTAAAGTGAAAGGACAAACCAAGAAAAGAATACTCCTCAACTTTACTAAGGCCGAAACGTTCATCTGTTCATTTACATCTTGTGCTAAATTTTAGCTTTTAACTTTAATTAAACACTAGCCGTTAGTAATTTTCTTTTAATTGTTCACATATGGTAATAACAGACGGGTAATCTTGTTTTCAGGATGCAACCGGTAAATTGATACTTATATGACAAAAGTAAAAGTGGGTAAACATATTTATGAATAATATTTGAAATGACAAAATTACATATAGCATTAGTCTAAACACATTTAAAGCCTTATTGTAAATATTTTTCATAGTCTCGATTTTTATAATTCAAATAATGTGTGTGATAGTCCTGTATCCAATAATTTGATTTCCATTTAAATTCCACCATTTTGAATCTCTAAACAGTACTTTATTTGATTTTATTATTAATAAAATCGAAAAATCATTTAGTTGGAATTCTGACGTGTTTTAATATATCAAACCTAAAACTATGTGTCGCTTTCTTTTAAACTATATATATTTTAGCATACGTTACACTTGTTCAAATATCAATTGGAAATTTAATAAAAAAAAAAAAACAATTGGAATGTTATAATTTTTTTTCCTATTCCTCTACCTAATAGAAAACTGGATAGTATTAGTTTCATATTTGAAGTATAAGAAAAAGAAATCTTACAATTTTTCTGGCAAATAATATTTTGTAATAAGAATTCTTTTCTCTATGCACATATCTTTGTATACTTGAGAAGTCAATAAAAGAAGATCAATTCCAGTTTACAGGTAACATATGTTTGCTTTGGCACCGCAACTATATACTTATCCATACATGTACGAAGTAGACCAAATATGATGATTTAAAAATGGGGAACGATTCACATTACACTTTTGTACCAATTGTTATAATAAACAAACATTTGAGAAGCAAAAAAAAAGAATCATTTTACTGATTAGTTGTTTGTCTTTTCAGGTAGATTTTCAGTTTTCTCGTTTTTTTTTTTTTTTTCTACGCGTTTTATTGATCATCGAATATCAGAGAGAGAAATTTTTGTCATCATATATACGATATATATAGTATTTAAATTTATTCATTGATTGTATATTATTTTGTGTCTTAATTAAACTTAACGATCATAATATTCAAATTGATCATTCCAAAAGAGGATATAATTATCTTAATTGACAATTCACCATGTTTTTTGAGACAAGTTTGTATTTGGATATGATCACAACTTATGACAGTCACAAAGATTTCTTCATTTATATTTTAGAAATACTATTATGACTGTCCTGCCAAAATACACAGCAATCATATCTTTATAATAATAATATTATTATGATCACAAGTTTGTGTGACTGCAATTTAGTCATATCTTCAGAATGGGCTTGCAACTCCATTTAGAATTGTATCTTTCCATTGGAGTATCATTTCGTTGTATAACCTCGAAATAAATTACTAGTATTTGAAAAGTCTGTATAGTGAAACTAAAATATATGATTTTCTCCTTTATTACATTTTAATCTATATTTAATATTCTGCCTTCTGTTATTTCAATTTCAAGAATCTTTTGTTATACATGATCAATTTTTTTTTATTTTACTCCATTTATCGCACATTTATAAGAATTTAATATTTACCTTTTTTTTATACACCTTAATTAACTCCCATTCATACAGGTGTTTTTCTTCATTCTAATTAGTTGTGTCTATTTACATTTTAAAAAAAAAAACAAATTCTTAACGATTTATTATCTTATAATGGAGGAGTATAGAGGGGCAAATCTGTGGATCGCTAATATGAAAATTCACTACGATATACTTTTATGAGTGTGTAAAAAAATCGAATTATAAATTATATTAATTTTTGTTCGTATTTTGTCGAATTATAAGTTATTTTAGGAAATGATTTCGTATGTTGATTTTTACTTGTTTTCAAATAAAATTTTAATTTCTTATTTTTGCTTTTTGAAATTGAGTTCAATAAGGTTTCAAAGATGATAACCGTTTATTTGAAATACAAAACAATTTTCTCATGTTCTAGATAATGAATAGATACATTTTCAAAAATAATTTAGGTACTATCCTTAATTTTAATTCTCCAAAATTTTGTGGGCTTCGTCAAGTAGAAATTTATCTGCCAAAAATGGTTAGTTATGAAAATTAGGACCAGGCAATTTTATAGGAATTAATCCACTCCTATATACTTGACAGTGGGCATATGTAAATACTAAAACTAACTAATAATAAACACTTCCAACGACTGTGCATTCAACTGATTCTTTTTGTACCGTGATATCTCGACACAATATAGATTCTTCTCTTTCTTTCACATTAAACCTCTTTTCATCCATTCTTCTTTAAGTTCACCTACAACAACAATACTGAACATCACGCTGGTCATTTGGCTTGGAACTCTAGGTATACTAATCTATGCCTAAAGTAGTTTAAGTTATTATATCTATTTTTATGAATGATATAGCATTGCCAAAGAATGATTAGTTTTTGAATAAGAATTAGACTACCATATACGTGTTTCAAGTATGTTATGATGATGAAATGAGGAGCAATCTTCGGTGTGAAGTTCAATAAGTTATCATTTCTTCATATCACCAAACAAGAACCTATAGTTCTTCGCCAAAACACACAAGATCTTAATTCCATTTAAATTGTATAAAATATTGAAACCCTCTACATTTTGTATATACAATATATGGTATTTATTATTCTTTTAAATATGAAAATTATGATTAAAACTGTTTTTGTAGTAATTGCAACTCATCCTTATTCTTTTTGAAAAACAAAACGAATTACTATCATGCAACAATCATGATAAAATCAATTTCTTATTCAAATATTTCGTTATTTTCCCTTAAAATAGTAAAAGTTTTATTCACTTGAATATCCTTCTAAATGATTACAAAATTTCGTGTTTTAATTGATAGATATTTTTGTCCTTTTTTTGTCTGCGATTTTATTATATCATATATATGGAGTACTATCTCAGTTCTAGTCGCGTATTCATAACTTTAATAACATTGAAAAAAAAGGGACGACTTAATCGATGGACACAAAAAAGTAAATAAAATTTCCTTGTTTTAATTAATTCTTATATATACTTTTTATTAAATAAAATCGTTTATAACACGAACCGATTTTAGTCAATTAAAGGGTTGATTATCATATTCCTTTCTTTGGATTGGAAATATTAAATTGAAATAAAAGAATTGAAAGAAATTATTTCTTTCATTTTTCGTTTATCCATAAAATGTCTTTGGTCAAGTTTTTACGACATCTATTAAAATAATATATTACAATATTTTTGTACATTAGATTTTGAATTATTTGATCGAATTTTATTTAGTAGTAAAAATTTAGTACAGGTTTATGTTTGACTTTAGACTTTGCAGTCTTTCTTAAGCCAAATACGTAATTTTATCTCAGACTAAAATCTATAGGGATTATCCTGACTATGGACTACCACAAATATGCTCAGGTTTTTGGATGAGTATAAAGTTGGATTAACTGAGCTAGTGTAATGTCTAAATTTAAATCATTAAATCTGAGAGTATCTAACTTATCGCTCTTTCAATAATTCACAAAAGCTTTTATATAATTCGAAACTATTGTTCGGTAGTGTAGGTAGGTGCGTTTATTTTTACTTGTTGCTCCAGATCAGAGTAAAATTGTACATTGAATACAACAACAAACATACACCACCTTTTATTTGGACCAAACAATTCTTGCTCCATTTTGTGTTTTTGATACTTGAATGTTGTCCTCCTGATGATTATGACAGTTTTTATGACAAATCGATTCATATTTTTTTATAAACTTTGCATTTTTTAAATTGTTTTTTCTACCTTCAACTATTTTATAGACATTTTATTTAAAAATTGTGATTTTATTTTGAGTTCGACGTTGAACCATGTGGTTTGAATATTTGCTACCAACATTTAAGTTTTTTGTTGTTTGTTTTTTTCACTTTCTATGGTACTGTGATTCAAACCAGAGCAATGTGAAAAAACCAATATTAGGTCTCAATAATTAGTACAATTTCTTCTTCTATTAACTAACTATAATTTTATAAATAAGAATTTTTATTATAAATAAATAATCAATTAAATATGTATTTTTTTTCTCTATATTTCCAGTGTAAACAATGTGGAAAAACATTTAAACGTTCGAGTACATTATCAACGCATTTGCTAATTCATAGCGACACACGACCATATCCTTGTCAATATTGTGGAAAACGTTTTCATCAGAAATCAGATATGAAAAAGCATACATACATTCATACAGGTGAGTTTATATACTTTATACTTGAAATCAAATTTTAATATCATAAAATATTCAATAATAACTGTTCACGAACGAAGGATATACATAATTGAAATTCATTTTAATATGCAAATGTAAACGTTATTTCATAAGGAAAGTTTTATTGATAATTATTATATCGGGAAAAAAAGGGTTGAATCACAACTTTTTGGACGGACCATGACACAAAAAAAAATATGATCCGATTTAATTACGAAACTGATTCTTTTTAATTTTCTTTTATATAAAAGAACAAGTAAGAAAATTGAGGAAAAATTGTATTTTAATTGTTGGTAGTTTAATATTCAAATTATTAGTTTGAAAAAGTTGAATGAACAAACTTTTTTTTTTTCCTGTTTTGGTTTGTAAAGTTACTGATTTTTCGAGTTCGAAATTAGTATAGCCGTAATTATAGAGAAATTATATTGAATTCGAATTAAAACTTCGGTAAAGAATTTAGTTTAAGGTTAGTTTTCGTTTTTTAGTTTATCTAATCGAGGCCAAATTTCATATGCTACAGATTCAAACTGATTGTCTCGGAACGTTACCACTCTTTAACTTTTTCATCATTAAAATATAGATAGTCTTATTCAATGGCTTCCACTCCTTAAGCCTGATAAAGATTTTGCATTACAAGTGAAAAAGTTTCGTTCATTTTACTGTAGAAATTAGTCCTATATATTGTGTTAAACATAATTAGTCTATGAGTATATAAGTTACACGTTCTTTAAATTCATTTCGACGATGTTATATGAAATCAAATCGTAATGATATAAATTAATCCATTTAGTTAAATGACATTAAACCAATCAACTAAATTAAAATTGATTTTATGATAATAAATCGCGAAATCGAATAAAATCCTTGAATACAATATTAATAAAGCAATTTTTATTAAAATTTTAAATAATTAATGTATTTACTACATTAGTTTGGCAAATATGTTCTGATATAAAATATTGTATGTTATGACTTCTGCAATCAAATAATAATCAGGACATCAGAATTATGTCATTTGGATATAGAAAAAGATATATACATATATAAAGTCAATAATGTCTTCAAATTACCATAAAATGTGTCTAATCAGATTTAATTAATTTAATTGCATTACAGATGATTGCGTTTTTATGTAGATATGTCTTTATTGCATGTTTTTTATTTATTTCATTATTATTATTATTATTATTGAACTTAGTTTTTTTTTCGTTTGTTTGTATTTCAGGTGAGAAACCACATAAATGTACAGTTTGTATGAAAGCATTCAGTCAAAGTTCAAATTTAATAACACATATGAGAAAACATACCGGATATAAACCATTCTCATGTGGAATGTGTGATCAATCATTTCAACGGAAAGTAGATCTACGAAGGCATCGTGAAAGTCGACACAGTGACGGAAATTTTCCATCATCTTTAAGTCAAATAGAAGTAACAAGCAGTAGTTGTTAACCCTTTCGTATCAAATTTCGAGTCAGACTCGACAAATTAGTCGCTAATATCGTTGAACTTACGTGAAAAATCAAGGACTATCCTGGATGGTTTCATGAAACTAAGTTTTCGATGATTCAATTTCGGCAACAATTATTTGAACCTGCCTGGACTTTACAAAATAATGAAAGACCGCAAAGGGTTAAAGATCTTTTGATTGCAGATGAGCAAGTACAAGGATCGGTGAGTATTTATATTAGTTCTAGCTATTTGTAAATTATTGTAAAATATGTTGTAAACATAGAATTATGTCCAAAATGATTGATTTTTATTTTGCAAATAAAATGAAATACATTTTAATATTATTTTTATTAATTGCCATTCTTCATGAAAAAAAATTAATTTAAACAAATAAGTAAAAACCAAAGTCTTTTTTTTAAATAATAAAAATAATATTAATAATTACTTAAAAGTACAATGAAAATTATAGGAAAATAATTTTTCAAATAATAATTTTTTTTTTTTTATATAAAACTGCATATGTAAGTAAAACCATAAAATCACATATTTTAATTATTACCATTAAAAACTTAAGTTTATATTATTTTTGTATTAAAATAATTCCTTTAAATTAATTTAATTAATAATTTGAATATTTTTAGATTTAATTTTTCATTAAATTATTGCCTTTTTTGGGAGAAAATATTTTTATCCAAAAAAAAATTTGAAGTAATTAATTTAATTTAATTTGTTAGAATAAATTTTAAAAAACTGAATTATGTTAAAAACTAGACGATTTGAGCATCTAGTCTTAAATAAAATAATTAATATTAAATAAAATATTTTAAATTTAGAGAAATAAACAAATATTGTTCGTTTTGTTACCTTTTCAATGAAAACAAAAAAAAATTCGAATTAAATTAAATTCTAATTATTTTAATAAAAAAAATTATATTTTCTTTTTGTGTAATTAAGAAAATATTATTTGAAAAATCTTTAAGAAATTGTAGTTGAATTTTCAAAAATTAAAAATTAAATGAAAAAAAGAAAAATGTTACATTTTTGTATAAAAATAAATTAATATTAATTCAAAATAAAATAGAAAATGAAAATAAAATCAAATGTTAAATGTTATAAATGAAAAACAGCTAATAGTACCAAAGATTGTTTAAAAATAGTAAATAACAAAACTTTTGTTTTTATCTTTTGTAAATTTTTGTAATATTTTAAAATGTATTTAACATTTTATTTATTTTAATTTTTTTCAGGAACAAAACGTTTTAAAAAATTTGTAAAAATGGAAATTAATTTCAAGACTAAATATGAAATGAGTCCGTTTAATGGCCAATAAATGAGTGAAAATATCTCAAAGAAAAATGTCTAATGGAAAATTATCTAAGTTATAGATTATGATAATAAAATATGTCTAACCACACGACTCCATTGGACTTATTTCAAGATATATATTCAGTCGGACTGAAAAAAAGTCTTGTGGAGACTCTAAGACTTGGACATATTTTCAGTCGGGCTGAAAAAATGTCTTGAAATAAGTCCAATGGAGTCGTGGGTTAAACAAAAATACCGAAGCAAAGATATCTAAAAACATGTCTAATCTAAAAAGTCTAAAATCCTTCATATCCTTAAATACTTTTGTTTAAGCAATTCCCTTTAGATGTTTTTACTTAAATATTTTTAGTTTAGACCATCGTTCTTTAACCTTTTTTCTTCACTAGATTTTTCGCGACCCCCAAGTAAAAAAAAATAAAAAGTGTTATTATTTATAACGAATAACGACGTAACAATATTATCCGTTTGTGAAATAACATATAAACTGAAATTCAAGTGTTTGACTTTAATTTTCGCGATTTTTGAGACCCCAGCAGTTCCTTTCGAAACCCCCTTCTGGGGTCTCCATTACCCATAGTTTAAAAATCGATGGTTTAGACAATTTTGTACATTCATTATCATTCATTAAATAGATTTAATTTCAATCTAAATTATTTTGAAAATATAATTTTTTGTAAACGAATTCTTCAAGAAATTTTGTTAAAAACAACAATCTTTTAAAATTAGTTTTTCATTTTGAATAATTATTTACAAAAAAAAACAATATTTTTTTTTGTGTATAATTTTATTTTTTTAAAAAAACTTTTTATTATTGCCATAAATTAAAAACCTAATTAAATAATAAATAATTGTGTCATAAATAATTAAGAACAAAATGAAGAAAAATTTTTGTTAAATATTAAGGAAGCAAATAAAAAACTGAAAAAAGCGAAATTATTAAAATTATAGATTTTAATGTTCAAAACTGTATTATTTAAATAAATTATAAATTATTAAATTGAATTTTTGCATTTTTAAATTAATTAAAGAATAATAAAATTAAAATTTGTCATAAAATTTGAGAAGTCAAGAAAATGACTGATTGTGTCTAAAATTATAACTTCTGCTTATTTTGGTAGAATAGTTATAATTGTGTCTTGAACCAGCAAGTGACTCTCCTAAATTATGACTAGGCCAAATTACCTATATGTATGTCTTAAAAATATTGTGACTGTGGAGTCAACTATGATAGTTATCCCTAGTAGTGGTTGCTGGCACGTTTCTTCCACTAGTGGTGATATGTGAATTATTGGCTGGCGCGTAGCAGACACTGAAAATGTTACTTGAGATAAGTTGTTGGGATTGTTAAAACGGCTGACTGTGTTTTTACAATAGCTATAGAATGTGCAGCTATAGAAATTCAGGATCCTACATAATGTTGTACAGGAAATTTAGTGCATCTTTAGTATCTCTTTTTTAAGTTCAGCTGAAATTTCGTAATTTCCATAACATCTACGAAAAAGGTGTGAGTAAACATTCATTGAATGATTTGGTACTATGAGGTTGTTTTAAAGGTATTATCTTTCGTTTAGGAGATAATTTTATTTGAATAATTCTTTTAGATGAATAAAATATAAAGTTCTGAATAAGCATACACCTAGAAATTTTGCAAGGTTTACAAAAGGTTCAGCATTAGTTAAAATACGTCGTAATATCAATAAAAATGCTTGATGATTAACTCAATTAATATTTTCACAATTTGAAACTATTCTCGTATCAAAAACAAGCGAAGAAGCTGGAACTTTCCTAAAAAAATAACTTAATATTTATCATTTTAAAAATAATTATCAAATTAAGATAAACTTTATACAATTTGTCCTTTATTGATTTTTCTAATTAATTAATTCAATAAAACTGAAATTTTTTTTTTTTAAATTCAAATACAAAGAAAATCGGTTTTCAAGGATTTCGAATTTTTATTAAAATTTTTAAAACAATTATTTACTAAAAATGTTTCATTTTGTGTCATTCAACTTAATTTAATATTTAAATTTTCAATTTGTTTGTTACCAACAACAAAAAACAAAACACTTACTTATCACCGCCAAGATTTTGGAAATGATTTCGCTGTCTGCGATTTTAAACAAATATCGTCCAAAAACAAAAAAGAATGTTTTTCCTTTAAACAAGAAATGATTGAAATATTTCAAAAAGTACAGATTTTTTTCTGAATCAGAAAAAAAGTGATTAATAGCGCGATGAAAAATATTATTTCTTAAAAAAAAAAATTGTTTTAATTGAAATTAAACAAAATTTAGTGCGAAAACAAATACAGAAATTTTCTAAGTAATATCAGGTGACTTTTTTTTTTGAAGAAAAAACATGATTTGATTTGAGAAATGTTCATGGTGAATTTGTTTTTAAGAGTTTAAGATTAGCTTACTAAAGTCGAGCTTAACTATGACTACTCGTTGATTATGAAGATTTTCATTTGTGTGGATTCGCAAAGTAAAGTTGTTGCGAATGAGCTTAAAATCGGTCCGACAAATTTTTATTAAATTCTGTACGGCGTAATCAGATAAAGCTGCTTTTAATTTAGCAAGGGACTGCAATTCAATTATACCCATTTGTAGATGAGAAGGTTTAGTAATAGGACCAATACAATAGTGAACGAAGACGTGCAAATTTAGAACGAACTTTTAAAATCTTCAGACAAATCGTGAATATTTTTTACACATTTCTTAAATTGAAAAGTATTTGCGAAAAACTGCAGGAAAGTTAATTGAAAACATTTGAGAGACACAAGAAACATCAGATGAGCCGCAAGTTGACTTAGGTCTGCTCAAAAGAAAGTCTCTGTTTATGTAAAATCGATTACGTATTGGATGAAAATTACACTTTGATTATTTAGTTTATCTATTTTTGAATAATTTGTTAAGTAACATACTGGAATTTTTGTGTCGGAATTCCTGCATAACAAGGGTACAAACGAAATGCAAAAGTTGACAAATTTCCAAAACTTGCAATACTTTTCAATTTGCATAACAATTCGTGGCTAAGTATTAAAATTTGTGTAAAGTTGGAAATTCAGGATTATCATATTCCATTTTCCATAAAAATCAATTTATATGTTTTTTTTATATTCACACATGTTAAATATATACGTGAAGGTGCTTCGACCTTTTGAAAATCTCCAAGAAAAGATTCTAACAGCAACATTTTCTAACCCCTTTTTTTCTTACCTTCAAATTAAATCAATTATTACTAATTTACCAAGTCAATTACAAGGAACTCTTTCAATACCGAATTTTTTTCTCCCTAGTTTCGATACAAAAAAAAGGAACAAATTTACAACTGTCATCTGAAAAGGTTCTTATACTAAGTAAGATACCACATAAAACATAACTGATATGCCCAGTTCGAGAATCTCAAAAGGAGAACTAAAAAATGAAGATAAACCAAACCATAAGAAAACCAGCTGTATTATAGTTTGAAAGTTCATTGCTTGTGTATACTATACCTTCGATGGTGTCTCATAAATTCTTTTCCTTAAGGTAAAGAACATATGACGTCGAAGTAGAAAACAGATGCCGATGTCATTGTTCTTGGGGCAAAGAACCCGCGCGCAAAATTATGCTTCTTTTAGTGCGTATAGTTTGTTTTTTTTGTGAAGTTTTTTTAGGCTTCAAGTTACGATTTGGAATGAATGAAATCCTAAACAAAATTATTGTAGGACTGATTTTTTTTTTAATTTGTTTTCAAACAATTACCTCGATATGTGATGTCGTGTATTGTATGATATGTTCCTGAGAGTGATGGTATATATATTTATTATAGCGGTGGTTTATACTACCAATTTATCTTTTCCTATACGGGCTCCTAAAGGTAATAAAAGATTAATTACGCGGATTTTTTGTTATGTTATTTCTATTTGGTGCGAGTTTAAGATTGTCTTATATACAATATTAAGTAAACACCCGCGCCAAAAGATGAAGAACTGACAGTTCAGACATATGAGAAGGTGAAATAATAACGATTAATAAAATCCAGCCAGGTGTGACATATGACCGCGTTGATCACTGGTGGTTTATTTAGTTTAATGATCTTTTAAATATTAGCATTTTAGTCATTAAAATAGATAACTTTGGTATGTTGTAGATCTCGATTTAGTTGGAGCAGTAAGAGTCATCAGGCAAATATGGTTACATGGACTACATAAAACAAAATTGGGGTATTGTAGGCATAATTCTATTATTAGATTTAATCAAATGAGTGCTTAAACGATGTTATGTCCTTTTCCATTATAAAATTCGTGATACTGGGTATTTACTATGCCGATTTAAAAAAAAAGAAACATAACAATCTGTTCCACTTTTTTGTTTTGTTTTTTTAAATTAACAACGTTTAAAAATTACATAAAAATAATCGAAATTCAAATTATAAAGAAAAGAGAAATGATTTTGCGGCTAAAAAAACAGAAGAGAATTTGGCTCGTGTCATATGTTGCATCGTGCACTAAGTTTTTTCTTAGGTCTTGATATTTTTTGTCGATTGTTACAGTGGCCTGTTATTTCGTGCTGCTGTTTTAATAAATCGGACGAACGGACCAAAAGATCTTGTCTACATGTTTGTGGAAGAAGAAAATTTAAAGTAAACACCTGTCGTAAAGCTGCGCTTAAATTTTTTTCGTATAATATCTTTTCAGTAGCGTAGAAATGGGTTTTGTCTTTGAACATATTTGGTTTTACAAAAACCAAAAAAAAATATATTTGAAAAATTTGAAGTTGGTGTTTACGAAACAGAAACAGTTTAACTCTTGGAAATAATTTAAATTTGAATAAATCAACAGAAGGAACTAGTTCTAGAGATCCTGAAATCGTTGAACGTAGCTCGTAGTCTGGAAGATTCAGTCTGCATTTAAAGAAGTTAAACTGTTACAAATTCATGTAGAAATGTGCTGGATAACCTAACAGGGAAGGAGGTGTATACCTACATACCCTGAAATGATGTATTAAATTAAATATAACTTTCGAAACTGGCTTGCAGCTTTTCTTGTATATAAATGATACATTTAAATATTCTTTCTTTCTCCGCTACTGATTTTGATTCAATTTTATTTGGTTCAATCCTACTTTAACTGTATTCTCATTAAAAGAATCTCTTTGATTGAATAATCGTATCGAAAAGGTGCATCGAAATATATTGGACTCGTGCTTATTGTCGGTTTTCTTGTTGAGAATAAATAATATTTTTTTTTATATATTTTGTGCTTATTATATCTTAACATTTGTCCACATCAAAATTTTGGCCTTTTTAAATTGCTGTTAAAAAAAAAATGCAAGAATTATAAAAAATTCCAAAGTAATAAATACACAGGCAAGAACGAAGGTATTAAAGTTCACGAAAGGAAATTTTTGGTTACCATATAAACCTATACCTTCGAAATGAAAAGGCATGTTATAGAATGTGCTGTTAAATGTGTATAACTTCTTTGATTTCGGATCAAATCAATTCAATCAATTTTCATGATTAATCGATAAAATTTTTAAATAGAGACCTATTTTTTTTTTAAGAAATTTTCAGCAGGAATTTACGTTGAGATTTTATATTGAACCTAATTAGTCAGAAAGCATATAAGGAATCATTGAACTTGAATTCTTTAAAAAGTATAGGATGAAGTACGAATATCCCCACAATGGGTGAGAAATTCCCTTGATCAATGATGTAATAATCCGTATTCATATTGATTTCTGATGCAGTTTCGGATTTACCAAAATCTTTTAAATTCTAGATATCTATACGAACTCAGCTTAAAAAAATCACTATTAAAGCTTTTAAAAGTTGATTCACATTTGATTTATAATCTAAAATTCTTTAAATTAATTTTTCACCAGCTGCAATTTAAACTCGAATAATTAATTAACATTATAATAATGACTATCTAATTACCCCGACTTAATATAACGGAAACGTTATAACAAAACGAAAAAAAAACAGTCCACATATATAGAAAAAGGGAACTCACATCAATTCCAGATTATATTTATTTGATTTCATAGACATCATCAATTAAGAAAAAAAGAGGCCCACAATTTAGGTTTTTTAACAGGTAAAAATTTATGTAATTCGTTTTAGCAGGTGAATTTTCATTTCATATAAAATGTATTTTTACACCTTTGAGAGTGGCACGTATAAAATCTTGAACTAAACTTAAAATAAAAAAAAAAATATTCACTCTATATATTTATTTTGGATTGGTTTCAAATAAAATCTAAACACCCCAATTCTTTTCTAGGAACAAACCAAAGGATGACCCCATATTACGAAGGCATTGCAAAAGGGCCATAACCTGCTACAATAAGAAAAGGCGAAAAGAAAAAGTTGAACTGTATATACCTTTAAATATTTATTTTTTGATCATTTTGGAATGATTAAAAAACCAAAAAAAAAAGGAATTTAGCTTTCAGAAGACGATCAAACGATCATCACTATCTTTCAAGGTGTGCGTACGGTGCGCATCTTAAATCGAAAAGAAAGCATATTTCAAAAAAGAAAAGAAGCGCATTGTGCTTAAGCATTTTCGTTTTTTTTGTACGAAAAAAAAGAAACGGTAGGAAAAATAGCACCTGCTATTTTGATTTTGATTCGTGAACAAAAAAAGGTAATTTTTATTCAAAAATAACCAAATTTTAAGATTCTTGTTTGATAGTAAATTGGAGTTATTCTATTTTATAAAATCGGGATCTTATGGAAATTTAATTATACTCGAAAAAGTACAATTGGAAGCTCATTACTTTGAACACGATGGAAGTTCATTTTACTATACGACGAATATGTCCAATGACAAAGAATAAATAGCTTAATAGAATATCAAACCGAGTCAAAATCCTTGCTGGGCATTCAATCAATTTAGTCCTTTTCGAATATTACCAATCACTTTTGACTATGTACTCCCATAGTACAAATCAAGGACTATATGCTGTCCAATAATTATTTATGTATATGCATGAAATGAAAAAGCATTATAGAAATACCGAAATGATTTCCACGAATAAAATGAATTCCACCTTCTCACGCTTATTTTTTTTTTTTTGAGATTCAATAGCAAGTTAATCGTTGTATTTCGGAGTTATTACCTTTATTATCTGTGTTTTAAGGTCTTTTCCCCTTTTATAATATCTGCGATTTCATCACAATTATCACATGTTAAATTTTTTTCTTTTCATTTTCATATATTAAACATTTTGAAAGGGATATTCATGGCAGTTATCCCACATTATCCCTAAAACTACGGAAAAGATTATATATAAATATATCCTGGCGCCCGTATATAATTCGCGGTTAGTTTTTATTTATTCTATGTTTTTTTTAATTCCTGTTCAGTTTGATCAAAAACCCATCTAAATTGCTATTCCTTTCTAAAGATAGCCACAACTGCATTTGAAAATGTATAGTCAGTCAGAGGAGTTTAATAACAGAAGCTCCAAACCACAAAGAAATCCTCCTTTTATCCATAAAAAACTAAAAAAAAATAAAAATTTACATTTGTTTGAATAAAAAAATTGTCATACCACACATCTTGCGAGTTTCTTGAAAGTCAGGTGAGATTTCTGGTTATTTATCAGTTTGACTAAATCTAATGAATGCAAACGATTAATAGAGATGTTTCCTTTTTCCGCGGGTATCCTTTTGAATAAATTTGAAAAAAAAAAAAATGTTTTCTTCATATTTATACAAATTCGTTACAATTAATATTCTATTGTAGGCCCATAGTGAGAACACCTGAACCTCTATTTTCTAAGGTAATTTCCGTTAGGAAGGGCGTAATGCTAATTATCACGAAAGAAAATAAATTGAAAAGTGTTTAAACTACCCTTATTCGTTTAATAAATAATTTAATTAGTAAGAATTGTTTTTACGTATTGTAAATAAAAACACATCCTTTCCTTTGTCTAATATGAGTCCAGAGAGCAACTAGATAATACTCCAAATCCTATAAGAAATTGAACTAGAATAGTTTTCTAAATTCTGATGTAATTTATTGTTAATTAGTTAAAGTTCAGACCTCTGTCGGTACTGTGGAGGCATAGGAGTGGCTGAAGACATCAAACACATTTTGTGTGAATGCTCAGCTCTCTCTCGAGCTCGTAACAACTTTTAGGGGAACCATTTCTTCGGGAATTTAGGGATGCTTAAAGCGACTGACATGAGGAGTCTAATGAAATTTTGCAGGAAAATCAAATGCTTTGCAGGGGAATAGGTTTCCCAATAGGGTAACTCATGGTCTCGTAGGGATCACAAAGGGCCCATAAGGTGCCTGGTAATGTACGCAGTACCCCTACTCTACCTACCTACCTGCCTAAAGTTCAAAATGTCGTGATCATAAGGTGACTAAGGTCGCCTAAAAATTAGCTGGAAAAAATTTATTGAGACGAAAACAATTAATTCCTACTAATATTAAATGTGTAATGGCTATATAAATTCCCAAGCTCCCCGAATAATTCACGAGAAATGATCACTTCCATTACATAGAGAACATTTTTAAAAGAAAACTTTTTTTTTTGTGAAAGCTAAATAGTAGTCTATTAAAAATTAAAGCCTATATGTAAGTTTTTAATTTGTCGCCTTACAGTGTGTATCCCAGCTTAATCTGGACTTGCAATTAAAATGGATAGAAACTGTATTGAATTGGTTAAGTATTCGTTTAGTGCGATAGATAGGTTACACATTGAATTAGGCAGCATTGGGATACGTACAGGACACAATATGTTTCCTTTCCTTATTCATTTATGATGAACGAGTTGTATTCTATAAATTTGACATAAAACAAGGCAAATTCTAAAACTAAAAACACAAAAAAATTATCCAATTAACAGTTTGTGAAAACATCTGTCAAATCAGTGCAAAAATTTACAACATTTTTATGTTATAAAAATTCTGATCTTTTCCTTTTTTTTCTCTGATTTTGTTTTCATTTATGGGCCTTGTTAATTCTTTGCCATATTTTTGTACTTTATATTGTTGTTTAAAATTTGAAAAACCTCAAAGTGATCATTAAAACCACAAAAGCCGCAAAAGTAGCAGCCGCAAAGTACAACATGCCAAAAAACAAAAAATTCGAAAAAGTATATATGTATATAAACACATATAAAAATGTTAAATCGAACAAAAAGTCGGTTAGACATACGTACAAACAGGGATTCTCCATTTCTGTGATATCTGTGGTCTTCTAAAGTTTTTACAAAGATCCTAAACTTTAACTAAAAATACCAGAAGCATGAACTTTAAATAAACTGACGTCATGTGTAATGATGGTCAAAACCACAAAGATGGGTTATGATGGTCATCCAACAAGATAATATCGCATTTATACAATATTCGCCACATTTTAGATTTTGGGATCTGGTATATGAAGGAATTGGACAATGTTTTTTCTGTTAGAATTTTCAAGATTCGTATATACTTTTTTGGTCGGTTTTTTTTTTTTTAGAGACTATACATCTTAGCACCTGTCGACGTTTCATTGACCCAATTTTTTCTTTCATTCCCTCTTCTAAAACTGTGTGATCTTATGGCATGCTTTTTATAGTTTTAAAGACTTCTTCTTTTTTTTTGGGGGGAAAATTCATATGTTTTTAATTTTTGGGAACTGGTTAATCGAAGATCAACGATAAAAATTTGTATACATTTATAAGGTTTTATTTTTGATACTGATTTTTTTAAAATTCAAAGAAGTTATTAAAATATTGTGAAAAGATTTTACTTTTTCCTCGTTTTACATCCTGAGTTATTATTCCTACAATCAATAAAGGTACCAAAAAAATGCATAATGACCAATATCGATATGCATATACGCACTTTTATATATTGTACAATATCGGAAACCTTGTGTAACGATTTCATATGGGTTTCGATCAAATTTAAGATCAACCGCATTCAAAAATGAAAAAGAAAATTGTTTTTTCTTTTGACATGATCAGAAATATTGATCATTTCAATTTAATCACGCATGTAAATTTTAAAAATTTAATTAATTTAAAATTAACTGATATTTTTAATAACGTATCTTAAAACATTTCAGCGTGATAATGGATCAAGTTTCTGTTATTTTTATATAAATATTACGCGGATCGTTTATTTATGATCTCTGATAATAATATTTTTTTTTTTTTTTTAATATACATTTTGTCGCGCCTTATAATCACCATACCCACATTCAAAATTCAAAACTTGTCGACAGATAAATATTTAAATCTTGATTATTAAATATAAAAATCGAAATCATATTAATATAAGATTTTATTTAATAAACTTCTTCATATTTCAATGTCATCAATCTTCTCGATTTTAATTAAAATCGATCGTTTCGATTAAAAATTTATGACGAAAAAATATGAAAAACCTTGCCAAAAAACCAATCTCAGTTTTATATAATATTTTTGTTTTGTACGTTTTTTTCTTAATTCGAGATCATTTCAGATTGAATTTCATATATATGTGACAACCTGAACACATATCATACAACATATATGATGTGATTGAATTTTGTTAAATTTATCAATCATCTCTCTTATTGTCATGTTATTAAATTGAGTTTAATTCACAATATGAACACAGAAAATTCTCCTGAGATTGTTTTCATTATACAGGTTTTAAATGTTTTATTATTATTATTTTTGTTTTTTACCTTGAAAAACTTGTCAAAAAAATCAAATTGATCAACGATGATCATCACTTTATCGATCACAATCGATTGGAAATAAAGCCGTAAAAATATGTGCATAACATCGCGATCAGCGATCGGTGACACCATATAATTGCATTGCAATCGATTGCATTTTTGGTATTTGAAGGACAGGGTTGAATTAAGAGATTTTGTGGATATTCTAAAAAGAAAAATGTTTTGAAATAAACTTCTTTTATATCTTGACTTATTCCAATTAACCTGAAATTCAAATTTTTCAGATAAAAATATTGGAAAATTTTGCATATTTGGGGACTCGAAAAACAAGGTTTAGCAGCACATAGTTTACTATAATTCTCACGCATTTGTTTGTACGTATTTTTGTTTTTCTTAGGCATTTCTTATATTAATTAATTATAATTAATTTAATTATTAAGTGTAATGCAGCGGCTAGTTTTCCTAAATCTATAATTTAGGTTAATTAAGTGTAATTTGGTGATTTTAATTTAGAAAGTTCTATCCTATCTTGCTAATCACGTATTTCGTAGAAATTACAAAATAATAATTAAACTTAAAGTGATCGGATTCAATGCCTGAACCTTCCATGTTATTTCATATTGATAAAGGTCCTAAATAAAGACCAAACTTCATACTGAATTTTGGTCCAAAACTTATATAAATTCGAAACCAAATCGATCGATGATCATAAGACCACTTGAAATGAACCTGCGCGAGATCGTGTTAAGTGGATTTTCATATAAAGCCTATTTAGTTTTTTGTTAATATTATTATTATTTATGGAAACAACATAAATATACTTATGTACATTACAATTGCACCTGAAACAAAAAAATTGTAAAAGGTGTGTAATGCGATTATTATTATTATTACTGGAAGGCAGACTGCCTGGTGTCGAAGCATGGCAACTGAAATAAATGAAAAATAGTTATTAAGCAGATTGACACAACAACATAACTAAATTGCGGCAATATCCTTGTGGATATATTATAAATTTTTGAAATTAATTATGTAGATGATCAGACATCTATATTTAAAATATGTTTTATGAAAAATTATTCTTAATGATTAATAATTGATAAATTATTATTAATATGTTGTTGTTGGATTTTAAGAGTTTCATGTAAAATACAACAACATCAAAAAAAAAAAAACAGTGGTAAATTAAATTTTTACATGTTTCAACTTAATTGTATAAGCTGTACTTGTTATTATTAAAAATACGCGAAAAAGTTGAATTTGGTATAGGGTTGTTGTTGTTGTTCACTATGGTGATGGGTTTTTTTTGTCATAATCCAATTTTGCGACAATTATTCAGAAGAGCAGATGATCAATGCACGATCGATGATTTCTTATTAAAAGCTTTGTTGATGAAGTTTTTTTTTTAACTTTCATTTTTATTCTGCAAAAATTTTAAGTTTCCTTTAATGTTCGTCAATGTACAATTCTCTTGCCCAAGACCTTCTCTAATTAGTCGTCAAATCAGTAGAAATATAATAACTATGTTATTTTAAATCTTAAAAAGGCTTAAAACAAATTTTCTTTTATCGAAATTAATTACAGATATCCTTATTTTGATCTTCAAATTTCAAGAAGTCTTCATGAATGAACATTTCATATGATGTTGTCTTCTTACTTATCCAAAAATTTCATGAGGGTGTTTCTTTGGAGTTCAGATTATTGATGTACAATTAACTAAAATGTTAAATATAAAAAAGATATCAGTTAAGGATTCTAGTGTACTCAATGGACAAATAATTTTCTTGGACTCTTTTTGAAAGGAAGTTCACACTAGCAGTGCCTTTTTTTATTATTACTTTAGGCATTTTACTTTGATTTTCACCGATCGCTGAATGAATAACTTTAATTTGAAATATATCAAGATGCCTAATTTATCAGTAAAATTTTTTATTTTTTTTTTTAATAATTTTAAACTGAATCCTTATAAAAAAAATCTCCCAAATATTTGTATTAAAAGAATTTTAAATATTTTTGGTCAAATCTCGGTTGAACGGTAAAAAAATATATGAAAAAAAAGCCGAGAAAAATGTCTAAAATAATTGTTTTAACAGAATGTCGGCGGATTTTCATTCAAGTGATTTTGTAACAGAAAAATAAGAAAGACAATTTTCATATCAAAATAAAATTGTTTGAAAGCATCCAATTTGTTCGAATCGAAGGATAATTAGTGATCTGAAGTGAAAAAAATTTGTTAATCATAAATTTCGTCTTGGTTATTTTATTTTATTTTTGTTGAGATGAAGAGGATGGAACCATTAAAGTGGATATTGTTTCGTTTGGAAGTGATAAGTGATTGTTGAAAACTTAAATTGTCGGTAATATTTGTTAAAACAAATTACAAATGTGACAAAAACGTTGCTAGTTTTTTGGTTTGTCTTTGGAAACGTAGAAAACTTGATTTGTCGCTCTATATTTAATCGCTGAAATGTTTGTCCTTTATTAATAAGAGATTGACTATAAAAAAAACACAGAATCTTTGTTATTGTAATTATTTTGATTTATATCAACTTCTCTTTTATTTTAGTTAAAACTAAAGGTAACTTTCGATATGCGCAGTCTTCTTTGTTTATCACTTTTCTTAGGACTTGTCTGAGGACTCATATACTCATCGTAGGACCTGAATGAAAAAATATATTACGTTCGTATACAAACACACACTACTTAAAACAATTCTAAGTAATGAATATAAGACGCTATATAACATTTGCAGTATCCTTTTAAGATTGACATATTACTTTCTATTACTCAAAATTAGAATAAGTCTAATCGCGCCTATAAGTATGTGCTCGATGAAATCGTAATAGCCCTTTATTTAGTTTATATTTAAATAATTTTAAAATTAGTTTTTAAAATTTAAGAAATATTTTTCTTCAGGTTTAATTAATTTTTTTTGTTATGAACGAAAAATCATTTTACATTTTAAATTAATATAAATTAAATATGTTTGTTTTTCAATTAGGCAATCATTAAAATATGAAAGAATCATGCTTGTAAAACAAAAAAAACAGAAGTTCTTAATTTGTTTTAGTATATAAAAATGTATGTTTTTTAATGAAAAAACATACATTAACTGTACGCGTCAAGCAACAAAATGAAATATTTTTTAAAGACCTTTAAATGTGTAACTTTCTCAAAGTGATTCGTTTAAAGTTGAATTATTTTACAATAAATTATTGTTTGCTTGAAACGGTTTCTTTACAATCAAACCAAAAACAAAAAAAGAAAACCACATCCAGCAATGTAATATTTTGAAAAGAAAAAAAATTTTTGTAGAAAGAAACCCTTTTCATATTTATATTGGAAAAAACAAGAATCCAAAAGAGGAACCACACTAAACTGCACTGAATTGATCTCTTCTTATATATGTTCTCATATGTTGTTGATGGTTAAACGTGGTCGCGTGCCATTCACTTACACCGGCCTATATAGGTATATTTATATATATATATATATGCATATGTAGTCAGTGTCTGTTTTGTCTGATGGCCACATGCCGGGTGTTCAGCACGAGATACTAAAGAAATATATTCTCGTAATATTTATGTTGTGATCCAGTGAATTTTACAAGGGAATGTGGGGTTCGGTATATGATCGCATACACACGTTGCACCTTTAATAGCTTTGAACCACTTCGATATATGGATATAAATATGTTGTTGATGATGATGACGACCACAATCACGAGAATCTGATCCTCCTCAGTTGACCATCATCATTAACAGCCTCCTGAGCTGAATTGGATCGTATACAAAAAAAAAAACGATTTAAAAGAAGAAATGAAAAAAAGTGATCCGAATACTGTATGGTGATCAGTTGTATAAGAAATACATTATATTAACATGACTGGAGTTAGGATACTTCAGACAAGATATAATGTTTTGCTGACCCTGGTATAGACTCTTCTTCCATAATAATTGGACAGGATGACCAGATCAAAGCGGTTTCATGTCTGTATTTATCTTGGCTTTCAGTTATATGGATCGAAGATCGTATCCTTATGTTCCTGATCTCTTATAGTAATCTTTCCTCTTTAGTCCATATTTTTGCTGATATTAAAAGAGAATTTAGTTTGATGGACTTTGATTTTTAACGTATACTAAATTCCACTCTGTACATACCACACACTTCTCAACAGCTTGCCTGATGTAAATTGTGAAGTTTTTACGAGGGCGAGAACTTGACTATCAAAACATCACTTTGGAAGTATTTCAAAATATATTCAAGAAGGGTGAGATGAAATGATGGAACCGGACAATAAAAAAAAAAGGTCAAGAAAATTCTCATCGAACGTACGACATGTGCGGAACAAAGGCCTAAAGATGCCGAACAGTGGGTTATTCAATGAAACTGACGATCAAAACCACAGCTCCAATTATTAAATAAATAAAAAAAAAGAAAGGGCCTAAAAAAAAAAATAAAGCGGGGAAGAAGTCTTCAAACAGCAAACTATTAACAATTATAACAGATTTCCTTAAATCTCGCGTAACCGACAGTTTCTTTTGATAATCATTAAAAATTTTTAATTTCGAAGTTTTCTTCGATATTAAAAAGAAACATCAAAATTCCGAACAATTTTTATCCAAACAATTTCCTGATTTTCTTTTAAATTTAAGTTTTGATATCGTTTTGGTTTTTATTTTGATATCATTTAATAAAAATTCCTTTTTTTCCGCATTTTTTATTTAAACGAACACGCAATCTGCTTTGAAATTAAGTTGCTCGAAAAAAGTTGAGGATATGAGAGAGTTGTTCTGGCACAGGGAAACTGAAAAATTGAATATTATATTTTTGGCGTTTATTTTTTTTTTCTTACTGTTGAAGATTGGAAATTGGATTGAATTGGATTTAAACGGGCCAGAAGGCTCGTAAATTATGCTGCATTTTCGAGAACAGCCGGTATGCGCTTTTGTTTACATTTTTATAGTAATTCATGAATTCGGACCACCGAAATGTATGAAACTCAATTGCAAAATACGACTAAACAAATTTGCAACATTGTAACAAATACGAAGGAAGTGAAAAAACGAGATTATTTCTCATTGAATGAAATATGATGCATAATCATATAATTATTCCTAATTATTGAAAATAAAGTTTCTTTTGATAGATTTTGAATCAGGTGTTAACTCGTTTATTTGTCCATTCTTTGGACATCAATTCTGCATCAGCTGTATGAGGACGATTATTTTTATTGTCAAAAAGAATGGACCACATTCATATTTTGTTTATATTATGACATGTTCCTTTTAAATTCAGCTTTTCCAAACATTTGGAACATGACTACACTCCTATTTCTTCTGATTTAACCTAACACTTGTCTTTTAATTCTTTTACTTTTGATGTTACCTTAAAGATGCAACATTTGCCGGAATATTTACAACACTTGGAAAGTTTAAGTCAAACTTTTGAAGAAAAACATATAGAATAATTTCAAAAGAAACATAATGGATGATTGTACGTAAAACATTTTTCTTAATTAGCAAAAAATATCGAAGAATTTTCCTGATTATTAAATATCTTTGTCTAAATTAATTTAATTAAGGATTTATTTGTTGAAACACTTTATTTTCCAATAAAATAAAATATCAAAACCAAATCTAAATAGAAGAGAAAACGTCTGCTAACAATATTCTTCATTTTTCGAAAATGAAATGAAAATAGTGGAAACCTTAAAAGAGATATTTTGATATATTGAAAATAAATCAATAGGATAGTTTTTTTTAACAGTTTATTAATCGGATTTGATTAAAACATTCTTAGTATAACTTTAATTAGTTCGTGACTTTAAGACGAAATGTCTGTTTTTATAAGTTTGGTTTGGTAAATTGTGACTGATGGAATACAATAATAATATGGCATTTTCAATTCATCTGTTTGTTATTGGTTTTTCTATAAAAAGGGTTTCTTTGGTTTGGATTTAGTTAATCAGAATTAAGCTAAAAATCGACCAACACCCTCAACATTGATTTGTATGGATTCTGATTGACAAATTGAATATGTTTAAAAACAACAAGTATTTAAATAGAGAATGTAAATAAGATTTCTTTTTTTTCGGCATGGCAAGGTTTAATGTACATAAATGTGCCATTTTATTGTCATTTATGGGATTTCGTATTTCAAGGGTTAAATAGAGGGTGTTTCAAAGTAAAACAATGGTTATATCAGTAGAAATATATATCAACCCAAGAAAGAATAACGACGCCAAATTTTCCACATTTTTGTTAAGGAAAAACGTTAGTGTAAATTTGCAAAAAATCAACTTTGCAACTCCTGCAAAGAATGGCTTAGTTAGATGTTATTTTCGAAATCAATGTTTTTATACATACTATAACTGGATTAATTGTATCGCAGCATAAATCCAGGTCTTTTCCATATATAAAATATGCAAACGAATATTGTTTAATTGTGTCTAGTATAAATCATATCCAATCTTTATGAAAATTAAATTAATATTATTTTATTAAGAACAATCTTTACGTGATATAACGAAATCTTGTTGAACCACCTAACTAAATCTCATTCATGTGGATTTCTTTTACAGCATTGCATAGTAGTCGGAGGCGAGTACAATCAATGATAAATGTTAAACAAGAGATTTTCAGTAGAATGAAATAGTAAAACTGTTAGATAAAACAGACAACAGACAAATGTGATAACTGTGTTTTAAATATACATACTACAATTTTTTTTTTCTATATTTAACTTTGTAGCTTCAAGTACCTAATACTTACTATATACGAGTCAATTGTGATTTAGTTCCTATTTGTTTTCAGTTTCAAAACTTTCAAAGAATTAAATCTTTTGACAAGACCCCATAGAAATCGAGCAATAAACACATATCTTATTGGAATTGTTGGCGGTACCAAATAGAGAGCGCCACCAGAAGTTACCTTAATAGAAAATCATTAAACATAAAGCGTTATTTATAAAATGAAAAAGAAATTCTTTCTATACACAATCGTTCAAAATTTATCATTTTTACTTTTTTTCTTGTAGATTTTATTCAGAAACCCTTTTACCCTTTTTGTTGGAATAAAAACCAGCAATACATATGTTAAAATGCCAGAAATTTATGATTACGTTTCGAAATTAACAGCAGTTTACCATAAAAGTTGATGATTCAAACGACTAAAAACAAGAAAAAAAACTATATATGCGTAAACCTCAGCCTCAGACGTATATGAGAAACTTTAGGTTGACTATAAAATCTGAAAATGAATGGGATTTGCAAAATGATAAAAATGTTTCCATTGTGAAATAATTTAGACCTCCATTCAATTTGATATGACTTTAACCTACGGTATAAGATTTCCTTCAAGAAATCAAAAGAAAAAAAGGAACAAACATGCTTAGTTGGTTTACTTTTAAGAAAAAAAAAAAAAAAAACGCATACGCCTTAAGGACAATTAATATCTGTCAAAAATCATAAATAAATTCGTAGGGATTGTAAAAAATGTGATGACATTAAAATAAGACTAAAATCCAAAAAAACATATAAAATACAGATGCGTAGTTAGGAGACAATACTAAGATTTTTCATTGACTTTCTAGCTGCTATTAACCCTTGGGCTATGGATCAAATTTTGTTTAACCCCAACCTAAGGATTATTGTACTTCTATACTGCAGTGACAGGGTGGGCTAGTCATACTACTCAACAATATAGGAACATCTATTATTGATTTGGTTATCCTGGAAAACTACTGCAGATATAAAGCGAAAAATGAGCATGAAAATGCTTCTACAAGTATGAAAATTGTTCGTCATTTCATCACATCGTTCTGTTGGGAGTAATAATAGTGAACAAGAGTAGAATTTTCCGGTTTATAAGGTCTGAAATTTATTGAAATCAATGTTCAAACGATGATTTAGGAAATAATATGATTATCTTATAAAAAATGATTACGAATCATGATAAATATGATATCACTTATTGATAGGAAAATTATATAATCGACTTTTTTTTCCCATTAAAATTGATTAAACAGAAAAAATGTAAATTCTTATGAAAAAGAAAATTAGCATAAAATTCAAAGTGTTTTATGTAAATGTTTACATATTCACCTTATCAGAAAGTATTAAATAAAAATTGGTTTCTTTTTCAATTTTTAAAATTTGTAGAAGACTTTAAGATTATTAATTAATTTTTGTATTAATTAAAATCGTTAAAAAAAAAACTTTTTATCTGGCTTTTTCATTTGGTATGAAATTAATATTCAAACACTTGTTAAAAGAATATAATTTTGTCTTATTCAAAAAAAAGACACAAAAAAATTAAGTTTTTAATTTACATAAAAAACATAAAATTGAAAACGATTGTATTAATTTTTTAATCAAGTATTTTATTGGCAAAATTTTTTTTTCTTATTAAAACATTTTCAAGGCGTTTTAATAACGTTTTTTTTTTTTTTCTATTATAAAATTGCAATCATAGACGAATTAATTTGTTCAGGTGAATTTTAATAATTTTCTTAATTACGAATTAAATTTACGTCAATTTAATTTTTATTGAGATCAATTCAAATTCATAACAATTTCAATCAAAATAATTGATTTGAAAGCAGTTTTACAAAAATTTTAGACGTGATTGAAATACGTCATGATAGTAGAATCGAGACGAAACTGTTTATTTATTAATTATGTACGTAAATTTTATTTAGTTATATTAATTTTATTTGAATTTTATCAGTTGGTTAGTTCAGGTAGTGTTAGTACTTCAGAAATTATTTAACTCTCAGATAAAAATGATGTGAAGAATTCGATTCGACGTCAAATAAGGACTGGAAATTCGGAAAGAGCTAATACCCAAAATCTTATATTGTTGGAAAATGTTCTATGAAAAAATCCTGTTTATAAGGTTCTAAGTTGTAGAATTTTTCAAATAACTTCCGAAAAAATCAGACGAATTTTACATGGGTAAAATCAAGGTTATATGATCGTCCTAGCATCAATGACTTAGATGGGTGTAGGAATGTATAGGGTTCTGGGCGGCTTTCGTCTGGCATGGGTGAGCTGCGTTGGATCTTTTGCAAGGAACTTTTAGGAGCTCTTGCATGGGACCTAGTGCAGTTTGTTCATGTTGCTGGTGTTGAGTGGGGATGGTTTAGAGTTTTGCATGCCTTTGTGCTCATTTATATCTTTGATGGCATATACATTCAATTCATTGTTTATTCTATATGTTGTTGAATAATATCTTGCATTGCTTGTAATACCCATTTCTGAAGTGCTAATCTGAGATTATTTACACTTTGAATAAGTTTAGGGTTTGTTTCAAACTATTAAAATCTTTCTGAAAGCATTCTAAATTCTAGAGATGAAAGCTTAATTGCACAGGCTTTCATTTCTGAATACATCTCTTTTTAAATTAATTTATTTAATGTTTTTTTTTCTTCAAGAGAAAAAAAGAATCTTTGTTGGTCTCTGAGTAATGAAGAAAATATTTTATTTTTCACTTCTAGAATAATTTCAATTGTGAAAAGAGATCTGTACGAACATAAAAAACATATCCACAAGAGTTTACCATAAATGGTTGATGATTTATCACTTAATTACATTTAAGGAAGTCAGCCGAATAAGACAACTTCAACAACTTCTTTTTCCAAATTAACAACATCGGTCATAGGAAAATCTTTTGAGCTGAAATTTTGTCTTTGTTTATTTCATTTCAAATGAATTTCCGCTCGTTGGCTTTTTGTATTTCTTACTACTTACCTGAAAGGGCGCCAACTTTTTTTTTACCATAAAGCGTTCCATGTACATTTGTATCAAAACAAAGTGGATTACGATTGTTAATAAAAACAGAAGAAACATTTCTAAATGAAACTACTTAAATACGCGATCAGTGAATCAAATAGTAATTGTTTTTCTTCTCGATATATGGTTATGGACATTTATCCACTTCTCCCTTCTACAAAACCATTTTAGGTTAGTTCAATTAAAATCAAATAAAATTTAAATAAATTCACTTTAAAATGTAAATTAATTTCGATTCGTTTTATTAATTCTAAATTCGTATACAATGTTGGTTATTCTGACTTTGCAGACATTTCTAGAATCGTTAATGTAAATCCTTTTCTTTTTTAAAGTTTCTTAATTTATTACTCAATATCAATTTGTAAAAATAAAAAATAAATAACTAATAATTAACGAATTAATGTTAATTCAGTTAATTTTATAAATTTAATTTTATTAATTTTTTTAATTGAACTCATATTTTCATGCTTTTTTATTTGCCCCATATAAAAATCCAGACTTTTTAGTGGAAAATTTTCATTTCTTTTAAATATTGGAAAATTTTTTTGATAATGTTTTTCTTTTCTGACAGATTTTGATGATTCACTTTGAAGATTATGATTTCTTTGTATCGAGGCAGGACTAAATGGCATTGGTGATAATTTCAAAATTGAAGTTATATGAGGGAAATGATTTAGTAGCTAAAATTTTTGAAATATAAATCATATTTGAAAATAACACAAAGAAATTTTCTTTTACCCTCGGTGTTGTGGGCATTTTCTTGATAGATTTTAGTATTACAGTAATAACTTTTACAAAATTTCGACTATCGGTAAATTGAAGAGTTCCTTTCGTATCAATTTCCTTTAACGGTTTCCATATAATCTCCATTTTAATGTAACTATTTCCTGGTATCACGTTTGATGCGCATTCTATTGAAAGGTTGTATTCCGGTTCGAAGGAACTTGAAGCGTTTATCTGAAATATTTCATATAATTTTAATATGAACAAAGTTTTTTTTTTTTTTTTTGACGGAATAAGGATGCAAAACAATATTTAATGAGAAATCGATTAAATATCTAAAAAAAATTTGCGATATTTTGGATAATCAGAAAGTTGTTGTTTATATGAAAGGTTAGAAAGACGAGGGAACATTATTTAATAAAACAAAAAACACACCTCTATCTCACTGTTAGATAGATTAATTACATTTAAAAATCTTCTAGCAGTTTTTGTAACTGGAATATCTTCAAAATGTACTATCGTTTTTCCAGAAAATGGTGCAAGTACCACAATTATTGGTTCTCTGGCTTTATTACGTTTTTTCTTGTTTCGAATACGTGGTGGTGTAAGTGAAATCTGAAATTAATGAAAATTATAGAAAAATAAAACAGAATTTCAAATATTATTAATTAGATTACATGAAAAGCAAACATTTTGAGGTACAAAACTAATGTAATATAAATAAATAAAGAATGTTTCCACTTCACAAAAATTCACAAAATGCACAAAACAAATAAAACACAGTTGTGGAACAGGATCTTATAAAATGATTTCAAAACATGAAAAAAGCCACCGTAAAAGAAACTGTTACTGTTAACATTTAATCCGAGTCTGAGGACTATATTACTCAACAGCCTAATTTGAACAAAAAGTGCCAGAGTAATTGGCCAAAAGCCATGCTTCTAATTTCGATTTTTATGATTTATGAAAAAATTTCGAATATCGATTCGAATAAGAAATTTATGAAATCAATAATTTTGTAATTATAATTACCATTCTTTAGGAAAGTTTACAATTTTTGTTTTTATGATTAAAAATATCCATTTTAAGTAAACAATGGAAATCCAAAAATTTGCAACACAAAAACTTCGTTTCAGATCTTAATTCGTTTGTGTTTAGAATATAAATATCACCGGCGTTTTTACACTCTTTAAAATATCGGTAATTTTACGGGCTTAAATTTAAGTTGCTACTAACAGTATCAACACACAAATACTGTCTCTCATTATCAATTTTGACTTAAAACAAAAAAGCATCAAGTTATTACAAAGTCACTGTTTATGTCAATTACACCTAATCCTCGATTTAAACGGTAGAAAGGTTCCTTGAAATTGAAATCGTGCAATTCAAATCTACAATAAAATATTCAAAAAAAAATAAAAAAATAAGGAAAAGTGTTCTGTAACCGTGTTAAACTGAAATATCGCTATGTAAACGGACATTTTTACCTCATTTCTTCAATCATGTTAAATCGAAATCGTGCAATTCAAATACCGTGTAAAACGAGGGCTAAGTGTACTTTTAAATAAGGATTTAAAAAATTCATAAATAAAAACCAAATGCACTAAATCTGACAAAAAATCATGGTAACGTAATTAATGGGCGTAAAAAACTGATGATACTGGTTACTAGGTTTTCACTTATTACCATATTCAACATTTTTTCACCCACTGTAAAAATGCTGGCTATTTAAATTGGGTATCAGTTATGCTGTTACATATTATCCACTGTAATCTTTATTAAATTTAAATTCAAATTTAATCTGTGAATGTCATATTGTTATTACGGAAGCAATTCTCTTTACCAAATTGTATCGTAACTCATAAAAAACCCAAGCAATTGGGACAATATTTTGAAACCCTTTTCAAAAAAAGATATCATGACTTATATGAAATCTTTTTTTATTTTCTTTATTTCTTAAAGATTTTGAAGTAAAGATAGCCAGATTTGTAGAAAATCGTTTAATAATAATTATTAAAAATAAAATATAAAACAAAACAATAATAGATGCATAATAAAATTGGATAATTTCTGATAGGAAAGGTTTGCGAACAACAATAGTAAAAATAATATTAATAATAGCCGTAAGCTTTTTTTTCATCCAGGTGAACAAGATTTCTTGGAGCGGGTGAACAAAGATAAGACCGGGACCTGAAGTGGGAATCCGATATACTTCGTATGTATACTTACAATTGTTTCGATATACTTAAGTATATATATATATATATTCTTATTTTAATTGTTCCGTTCATTTGGAATAATGTTAAATATGTAAATATATAATGTTTTTGTATAATAGTCGTATTATCGAGGTATTGTCTCGTTCGAATTTCCATTTTTGGTCAGAACCAATTTGATAAGTTTTCATTTTTCCTTTTTTTTTTTTTGGTTTTAGGTTTTTCTTTTAGAAATAGAGAGATTGTTTTGTTTCAAAGTAAAGTACCTACAATCAATTTGGTTGCACAAATATATATAATGTCGTTTAGTTTTTCTTGTATCTTTTTGTGAATCTGTTCTTGCATGCGTTTAATTGTGCGAACTATACCTATTCCAAGAAATGGGAGAAGGCGGTAAAAGTCGATTTTAACAAGAGAAAATGAACAAAAGGAAAACAAGAGCCAATATGTCACAATGTCGGTTGTTTAAACACTTTCTTAGTGTTATTTTCAAAAACCGTTTTTAGACGGTGCGAACCTTTTATTTAAATTTGAACTTTTCGTATCGTACTTTAATTAATTGGGTCTAACTAGGCAACTCCATTAGACTTTTTTCAAGAGTTTTTTTCAGGCGGACTGAAAAAAAGTCTTGTGGAGACTCTAAAAATTGAACATATTTTCAGTCGGACTGGGAAAAAGTATTCACATAAGTCCAATGAAGTCGTTGGGTAACGATTGAAGACAAGAAAAGTTTTTGTTAACTTGGTAGAGTGAAGATCCAAAGAAACGAAAGATTTTTGAATTTTGCAATAATTTACTATTGGGGTTTCTCCAAAAAAGAACTATTCAGAATGGTAGAGTATTGTTGGTGTTCTAAAGATGGATTAACTAATTTCTAAAAACTTTCTTTTAAATCGCAATCGTTTTTTTCTTTTTCAAATTAAGTAGCACTCAATTTTTTTTTTTAGTTCATAAACATTAACAAAATGGATTTAAAACAAAATTATTTGTAATTTTAAATTATTTAATTAGAGTTTAATATATATTTTCGTTGACATTTTCATCGTTTTTTAACCCTTTCAAAATTTCTTGTGAATGTTGATTGTGCTTTCTTCAATATATTTGTTCGAACTTTATTTAGCTCGGAAGATATCAAACGATATTGTATTCCAAAAAAAAAACAAGTAAAGAAATTGTTGGCAAGTTCTTTCAGACTTTGGGACCACCAGACAAAAAAAAATCAACTTATATCTTTAGTGACAAGGTGAGACACACTGGACAACGGATTCGACGCATATGCGTCGCGGGTTTTTTTGTTTTTTATAATTTAAAAAAATAAAAAAAAAAACTTAAATGAAAAAAAAAATCAAGTAATAATAAAAGCACATAAAAACAACGACAACACATATGAGCAGGTGGAAAATTTCTTAAATACAATTTTTACACAAAAATACAATTCTTGTCGATAAATTTTCTTAAATTTTTTTCAAATTTTTATTTATAAAAACATTAAAAGAAAAACGTAAAAATTTTGTGAATGAATTATTATAAAAAAATATTAATTTTTGTAATTTTAAGATAATTTTTCAAAAGCATCTTTCAACATTTGGTTGCAAAGCGCTGCATAAGGATTGATCTCGACTAACTGAAATTAAAAGAATTTTTTTAATCACAAAATTAAATTTATTAAAAGGTTTAAATAGTGGAACATCAATGATTATCGGTTTGATATGTTTTCCAGTCGATTACTAATTAAATTTAAAATGAACTTGTATAGTTTTATTCCACATTATTAGACTTATTGGTGTTTTTTTCTGAGCATCTATGATTTAAACACCCCATAAATGTTGTACTAAGTTTCAAGAATGCCGCGATAATCAAAGAATTTCCAGAGCTGTACATTTTTATTTTGATAATTTACTTGTGTTCTGGCGAATTTACTTCCTAATTTTGCAGCAGCTTCGAAATCTTTTCGGGCCTCATCAATTTTTTCAAGTTTGCGATAGAGAACACCTCGTTGACATAATGCTTGACATCCTGTTCGTCCACTTGAACAGGAATATTCTAAAGCTTTTTCTAAATCAGTGAACGCAGCTACAAAAATAAAGTTAATTATATTAAATTTAAAATCAATCGTTTTTTGTAATTATTTTCTAATTTTAAAAATCCTTTGTTCACTATTATTGAATACAATTTTGTTTGTTACTGTAAGAACTCATATATGAAAATATTGGTTTGAGTTTCAGCTTAAATAAAACTATTCACCACGAATTTTAAATATCTCACCATTATCATTTCCTTTCAATCGATGAGTTTGTGCTCGATTGTTGTAAGGCGAAGCCCTTTTTGGGCCACATTTAATAGAATCTGCAAATAATTCTAAAGCTTTTTCAATATTTCCATTTTCTGCTTGCTGGACGGCTTCTAATTCAAATTTTATTGAATTTCTAATTTCTGGAGAATCAATTTCAGGTGGATCTTGAACTTCTTGTGGTGCTTCAATATCGAAAACATTCGGTATATCACCGCCAATTTGTAAAGGATTGAAAATCGAATCAAGTACAATTTGATCGTGCTCCGTTAAACAATCACGTGTTAATCGGGGCATTGTTTTTATTTAATTTTTTTTTACTAACTTAAAGGAAAATTTTGAATCAACACGATTAAAACAGAACGGCGCTTCACAACAAACTGAAACTGGTTTTTTATTAACAATCTTTTAAAGAATTAGAGAAGCCAATTTTACGCGTATATGATTTGATTTTTGTTTATCTTGAAATGCAAATGAGAAATGCAGGTTTTTTTAATAGTTGTCAAGGTGAAGTAGTACGGAATTTAATTAAAGAATTGATGAAGTTTATAACACGTGCCAGGGAACACTGTAAATTTAAGAAAGAAAATTTAGAATGTATAAAGGGAAGGGGTGTTATATGGAGATTGTGAGCAATAGTGGAGATAAAAACGTATTTGCATTGTAAAAACTAGTAAAGAAGCATCGGATTTTGTTAATATTTGGAAAGATTTGATTGAAAATGAATATACACATCAGAGCGGATGTTTTAAAAAACGGTACTGTAAGGAGATAATCACTGACTGGAAATTAGAGAGCACCATTGAGGTGTTTTGTTTGTATTTTAAATTATGATTAATAAAAAACTACAACACAAATCGTATTTGAAAAATGTAGGAAACTTTTCCGGGTCTTGCTTCTGCTCTAGGGCCCCTAATACCCCAGATATGAGCCTTATATAGGGCTAGCCCTCGGTTGTCCCGAGGTTTCCTCAAAAATTTCTTTTTCGCGCTTTTCTCTTCCAAAAGTGAATCTTTTCGAAAAATGTTAAAAGATTCTAATTCAGAATTAAATTCCCCGTCGAATGAGGTATAATTCATCCAGATCTGACACATACAACTCTTTAATCTCAGAAATTTGCACATAAATTCGTTCTAAATTAGTTGTTTGCATGTGTAAATTTGATCACATACTTTTAGGTAGCATCGTAAATAAATACAACTCAAACATGATCGAATAAATTTTTATAAACAGTTTTTATTTACTTATTTTTTCCTCCATTTTTAAGAGTCGATTCAGTTTTTTGTTAATTTTTTTTTCGTTTTTTTTTTCTTCTCAATATATTTATATATTTTTATAATTTTTTCTGTGTTTTTAATTAAATTTTTATTAATTATTTTTTATAGCATTTTTTTTCTTCATATATTTAATAATTTCATCAATAAAATTTTCTTTTAATTATTGATTTTTTTTTTTTAAATCATAAAAATTAAAACAAAATTAAAATTTATTTATAAATAATATAGTTTCTATTTTGAGTGTTTGTTTATTATTTAGTTCTTTTTTTTATGTTTTTTTTTCTTTTAAATAAATGAATAATATTTTATTTGAAATTTTTGGTTTAATTTTTGTGTTTTTACCTTTTTCTAAATTTTTGGGAAAATCAAACAAAATTTAACAATCAAAATATCTAACAAAACTTATTTTAATTTTGGTTTAATTTGTGATTTTAATGTGTGTCGAGTGTGTAGGGAGAGGTTGGGTATGTGTTTTTTTCTTGATTTTTTTTTTTTGTAATTATAAACATTTTTTTATTTTTTTTTGAAAAAATTAATTCAGTAAGAAATATAGTTTTTTTTTTTTGGTTTTTTAATTATTTATAATCATTAATAAGATGATTGTTACTTTTTCTTATTTATTTTGAATGGTTTTTTTTTCATTTTGTATTTATTCTTAAATCCATTTAAATATACATATTTTTTTTTTTTAATTCAATTTATTTTTACAGCATTTTTTTTATTATATTTTGTTTTTGTTTTTTAAATAAACTTTTATTTATTTTTTTGTTTTGTAATAATTTTTAGTATTATTGTTTTTGTTTTTGCTTTTCAATGTCAGTGTTAATAATTTTCTTTTTTTTATTTACATAAAAATTGCTTTTATTTACTTTTAGGTATTTATTATTATTTTATTTTTTTTTTATAAAACAAGAAATAAAAATAAAATATTTATCAACAATTTTATAATTAATTTTATTTAATTTAAAATAATTAGAAATACTTTTTGTTTTGTTTCATTCGAAGTGAAAGTGAAAAGAAAAGTGAATGGTAACAAAAAGGAGATTTTCTTTTAAAGAGTGCATAATGTTAGGCGAAATCGAAATTAGAAAGAAGCCAAAATTGGGAAATTTCCCAAAACTTTAGGCTTAGAAAAGAAAGGGAAATTGTTTTCTCTGTTAACGGTGCATGATTTTTATAATAAAATTATTGCTTAAATATTTTGCTTTTAATGATTTTAAAATATTACTTTTTTTTTTGATTAAATTAAGAAGATCTTCGAAATAGTCGTAAGATTACGAGTTTGAAAGATATAGGCCGGTTTAGATACTGGTTTAGTCCATTTGATAAAACTTTTATTTTTTAACAAAATTAATAATAATTAAAATAAAAGATTAACAATCTATGCTGTTCAATGGATTTTATATTTGATTTCCAGATCAGTGTTGGGAAGAGGCAAATACTTAAATCATTTATTGAACTTTTGTGGAATCGAACAGATTATATAAAATCTACTATATTAAAGATAACACTGAACCCTCTTTGATTAATTTCTTTTAGTCAGCGGCTCAAAATTCATATAAACTTATTGAAACTTAAGCGACACTTTCCGTTATTTACTACGATTATTAATTTTTTGTTGGTAAGTCAATGATTAAACATATTCTCAAGTATTAATAATCAGTATTACGGAGATTCTTTTGAATCCAGTTGCATTAATACGAACTAACTTATGTTCTATTTCAGCGATGGGAAACCTTTTTGAGAAGTGGGTCAAATTTTGTTTATCATTTTTTTAGTACTAGTTCGTGGATTACTAAGTCAGTGGCGTCACTTGGAAAGGGAAAGCGAAGAATGGTTAAAAACTACTTTTTCGTTCTTTTTTTAACAATCCTATAAAAAGATTACGTTTCCTTTTTGTTTTATAACTTTTATTTTTGCAAGTGAAAAGCAAAAATAAAGGAATAAAGAAAATCACATACATATATATTATGAAATATTAAAAAATTAAAATAAGTTTAAAAAGATCAACGCGCGGGTCGTTTAAAAAGCCTGCTTAGGTCAGTGTCTGACCCGCGGGCATAGGTTCGCCATCGCTATTTTATTCTGCATCTCAGCTCTTCTTCAAGATTTATTAATTTTATTAATTATGGACCTGTAAACTGAGTATCTAAACGCGGTTTAAAAGAATGAAATTATTCTGTTTTTAGATTTGTTTTTCTTTTTTTTTTTAATTTATCTCCTATCTAAATTAGAAGTATTCTTTTATTTTTATTTTAAAGAATAAAATTATTATAATTTATAATAATTATTTATATAATAAATTATGAAATAGTAAAATTATTATTAATTATTTATTATCATGCACCATTCATGTTATTATTTTTTTTAATTTTTTTAATTTTTGTGAAATTAATCGAATTTAATAAGAATTTGGTTTTCTTTTTTTTTAAATGTTTTTGCATTTTCTTTATATTTTTTAATAATATTTTTAATTTAATTATTATTTTTTTAGTCTCATTAATTCATAATAATTTTCTTGTTGCTGTTAATGTTTTCTTTTGCTTTTGCATATTTATAATTATAATAATTAATATTATTTTTTATGTATTAACTTTAGTTTTATATTTATCAATTTTTATACACATATCTACATTAGACAATTGAAAAAAGCTGTGCAGCGCTACTTAAATTTAATATTTTTTTTATTTATTTATATGTTTTTTTGTTTTTAATTTTGTTTAATTAATTTTGCTTGTCTTTTTTTACATACATTTTTTTAATACTTATTTTTATCATGTTTTCTTATTTAGTTTACTTTTTTTTTATTTTTTTTTCTGTTTTAATTTTTCTTTTTTTGGTAAATATTTATAATAATAATAATCATAATCATAATTAATAATAATTTAATAATCAATCAATCAACAATTAACTACAATAAAAATATTTTCTTTTATTTTATTTACAAAATTTTCAGTTTCTTGCAGTTTAGGGATTTTTAGAGAATTTTTAATTTAATTTTCTTTTTAATGTTAAATTAATTACTTTTCTAATACCGGGTGTTTCAAAAGAATAAAAATTTTACACTCTATTTAATTCAAATGAAGTTGGATTCATATAAAATTAATGAAAAGGGGGTAGAATGTTGTCATATAAGTAAATTAGTATAAATTCAAAAACTACTGTTAATCAATTTGTAGAGTTAAAATTAGAGAACAAATAAATTGGTATTGAGAGTTGAAAGGTTTTATAGAATAACTGTTGTATTGTTTGAATAATATAATATTTAGAATTTACGAAAAATCGTAAATGAACAGATTAATAACTACAGTGTTGTGTGGTCAAGTCAGTTAAGACCTCGTTTCTGGAAGCTGATGAGGCTCTGGTTCTCAAATCCAGGTCTCGGTTCTTCATGTATTTATTTTTCTTTGCCTACAAATTAAAATTGCACAATGAAAGAATGTTGTTTCGCATTTGGTCAGTTTAAAATTTATATTACATGAAATACCAAACCCAACTTGGTAAACGATCTCGCATATTTTCTGTGATCAAGTCGATTGAATTTTTGATGAATAGTCGAATCAAACGGGCTAATTTTGTGATTCCAATTCGATTTTGTACGACTAAAATTGTAATAAATAACTTAACGATAATTTTGAAAGGCTTTCTTTATAGCCTTACACATTTTAACCCCTTGCCTTACGGTTAAATCTCGAAGAACAGTACGCGCGCAGACAATTAAACTTGGCGCAATTCTATGCGTGGAATTATCATAAAATAAATCTTAAACAATAATAATATTTATATTTTTACAAGTTTAAAGAAATTCATATGGTTTTTAAACATGAAAATATACCGCCGGGGACGCTCATCAAATTCGAATTTAGTACAGAAAATCTTGACGAGCGAGGCTCGCCATTATCACTCAAGGGGTTAAGGAATATTCAACAAACGCATGAGGTTTTATACTGTAATAATAAGGTATAACACAACATTATTGTTACAAAAATAAGTTTTCTAGGAATATAGGTGTTTTGGTTTAGTTTAGGTTTTGAATAAATAATTAATACTAATAATTGGCATAGAAAATTAAAAGGTTATCGAATAATTGTTATATTTCGTATAACAGTTGTAATGTTTGAATAACGTTTAGCAAAGGCAAGTCGAACAGATTAATAAATACGTTGTTGAATGTACAAGTTGGTTGAGACCATGTTTCTAGAGACCTAGTTTCTAGAACCTGATGAGGCTCTGGTTCAACTCTCCAAATCCAGGTCTTGGTTCCCCTCATAATTAATTTTCTTTGCCAACGGTTTTAACTCATATCCAATTTAAACACCCGGCATTCGATGTCTTTAAATTTTGTTGTTTATTTTTGGTATGAAAAATGTTTCGTGTTTTATTGTTTCATGTTTTATAAGAATTGTGTGTTTGTGTATTTTTGTTGTAATTGTTTTTAGTAAGTATAAAATTTATGTTTTCTTAAAAGTGTATTTTTTTTTACATAATATTCTTAATTTTTTTGTTTTTACATTTTGTTTTTTATTAAAAATAAATTTTTAAAAATTGAATTTTGAAAATGTGTTTTTGTTTTATTAATTTTTTTGTATAGCCTTTTTTTAAAGCGGAATTTTGTGTTTTCTTTTTATTTTTTCATTTTATTAGGAATTGAATTTATTTTTTAATTTATTGTGACTTTTTTTTAATTTTCTTAAAAATGTGCTCTTTACTCTTTCATTGCAAATTTTTTGTGTCAGATTGAAAAAAAAACAAAAGAATAATTTTAAAATCTTTTAAAAATTTCTTTTAGTTTCGTGTCATTTTTTTTAATATTAAGAAATTTTTTTAGTTATCAAAATCTGATTTGATTAAATTTAATTTAAAAAAAACGAGTATTTTTGTAATTGGAAAGTAAAAATAAAATTTTTAAAAATATTTTTTATTTCGAACTTGCTTTTAAATTAATTTTCTGTTTTAAAATTAAAATACTTGCTTAGAGTCTTATATTAAGTTGTCTGCATCGCTGTGCTGCATGGACCCAAACCTTGAAAGGGCTGAGTCTAGAGAGTTAGCTGTGCAGTTAACAAAATATTTAATTCTAACCATTTTCAATCTGGTTTTTAGTGCCAAACTTTTTATGAATTTTGTTTTTAATTATTTTAAGGTGTTATTTTGGCACAGAAGGTTTTATACTTTTTTTTGTGATACTTGAATTTTGATAAGGTTTATTTTTAATTAAATTTAATTAATTAAAAATGTACTTTTTTATTTATTTTAAAAGTGTTTGTCGCATAATTTATGGATTGATTAGTTTTATTGATTTTTTTGTTATCATTTTTCACAATTTCATTTTCATTTTTTTTTTTAGAAAAAACATTAATTTTTCTATTAATTTATTTTTTATTTTTTCTTGTTTCTATTTAATTACCCTGTCGGCTAGAATTTCTTGTTAGTTTATTCTTTATTTTCGTTTTTAATTAAATTTTTAGTTAATATATTTCTATTTATATTTTTTTATTGCAATAAAAAATAAATAAATTAATTAAATTTCATTTAAATATTTATTAAAATTCCGTTTTGTAAAAATTATTCAAGAAAATTGAAAGTAAAAATTCTAATTTTGAATTACCGCGCACACAATTTTATTTCTTCTTTTCTTTTTTTTGATTTTTTTTAACATTAATTTTTAGTTTCCAATAAATTTAATTCAATTTTTAATAATTTAATTTTCGAATTTATTTTGTAATTGATTATTTAAAATGTTTTGAAATTTTTAAAAATAAAAAAATAACAAAAATCAAAAAAAAAAAAAAAAGTTAGAAACTTTTATTTTCTAATTAAACTAACTAATTAATTAAATTCTTTTGCTTTTATTATATAAACTTCTTATTTCGAATTTTTCCTTGTTTTTGTAAAATTTTTTTTTTAGTAATATTTTTAAGACAATTAAAAATTTTATTTAAAGAAAGCGCAAATTATATTTAAAACAAAAAGGAAACAGGTTTTTGAACAAGTTGATTATTACAAGTTTTTAATTTTTAATTAATTCTGTTACGAAGTAAGTTTTATTTATTTAGTTTAATTATTTTTTATTAATTAATATGTTTCTTTTTTTTACGATTTTACATTATAAAAAATTATATTTTCTACTTATAACATATTTTTGTTTTGGGAATCGGTTGTTTTAATTTTGTAATTTATATTTTTGAATAATAAATTTTTGGTAGTTTTTAAGCGAACAATTTTGTTTTATTACAGCAGAAAGAAGGATTAGAGGCAATTTAATCTATTCAGTGGATTCTATTTTAAGGGTTTCTTGGTTTTTATACTTGCTAGCTACTACGAAACTAAAGACTCATTTTGTTTTATGATTTTTTGAATTTTAGTTTAATAAATTTTGAGTTTTGAGATAGTTTTTTTTTCAAATTTTACATAATTGATTCATTTAGAAAAGAAAGTATTTATGGTCTTGTTTGAAATGGAAAAAATCATACTTTCGTTAAGTTGAAAGGGAATTTTCAACACAAAAAAGGCTTATGCACGTAAAGAATTAAATCGGTTTTTGTTCAGATTTAATTATGGTCTTCAAATTGCTTATCCTTCTTTAAACTCTGATGGCGCATTCATCGGTGTCCGCTTGCTGGCAATAAATCTCGTCTTTCTTTAAACAATTTTCAATGTTTCCTCTTTTATTTTTTCCCAGGGCGACTCAGTCTTCTTGTCCGTAGTCAAGCGTAGCCACTTTTTCGCAATAAGTCTTCATTAGAGATGCTTTTATAGAGTTTTTGTTATTACAAAGTGCTTTTAGAAACAAATTATTGATCATAATTCTTTATCACAACTCTAAATAGCTGAAAATTTCATATATGAATATTTCAACAAAAGTCCGTTTAAAAAGGAATCCAAATTTAAAGAATTACTGTTGTGTTTGCCTAATGTCGTTATACAATTTATAAAAATTGAAGTTGTAGACTATTTCAACGTTTTAAAAAATCAGTATGTGCCTTCCCCTGAACTTTAGATGCAGTTGGTTAAGGCTGAATATGTTTTTGTTGTATTACTAGATCCTTTCATAGCCAAAAACTCCGGCCAATACCAAAAAGGAAGAGCCACAAACTATTATGTATTTATGTTGAAAATTTCCTGTATTTAAAGATTTATAATTTGGTGGACTGCGCAATCAGTTGGAATAAATCATTGGCGCAGCCGGCTGAATTTCTGAGTAGCACTTTTCATTGATTTGTGTTTGAATTTTTAAACCATAAACTAAGTAAAAATATTTTAGAAAATCATTGAATTATTTTGTTTTAGTTATTTTTAATTTTTAATTTCATACAAATTTCTAGTGTTTTTTCTTTGTTTTTCTTGTATATTTTTAGCGTGGGAAAACTTGTATATAAAACAATATTTTAGGGGAAAATACTATCTTTTTAAAATAATCATAACTTTATTAACTACATATAGTTATAAATATTAAATTTATATTTTTTAAATAATTTCTTTTATTTTTATCTTGTTTCTAAAATATATATTTTTTTTTTTTACTATTTTAACGGCAGTGAATTAAGTTTTTTTTTAAAAAGTAATTTTTCTTTTTTAATTCAATGTTTTTAAATATATTTGTTTTAAAGAAACTTAAAAATTAAATTTTTCTTAGAATAAAATAAAATTGTTTAGAATTTTCTCAAATCAGTTTTCATTTTCTTCGGTAAAATAAATTTCCCTGGAATTCTTTTCTCTCTGCTTTTTTTTGAATGGAATTTTCTTTAATTTTTTTATAAATTTAAAATATATATTTATTTCGTACTGCTTTTTTAAAATTTTAAAATTTTCTTTTTTGTGTATTTTATTATTAACGTTTGCTGTTTCTATTGTTGAATTAATATATTTTGTATAATCTTTCTAATTATTTGATTTGCTGTTATTTCGGTTTTTCCTTTTTCACTGTTGTTGCTTTTCTATTCACGTCTGTGTGAGCGGTAACTTGTTAAATCGATTCCATGTTCAGGTGGGTAATCCTCTGCGTAGGGATCACTAGCCGGCAGGGCAAGCAAATGTTAGGCCTCCAGAAATATTAATGCTGTTGGTTTTGGTTCTAAATTGGATTTTTTCGCTTCGATAACTAAAAATGTAATATCAGATTTTTCACGATTTGCAAAACATTCAGCTATTAGGCGTGCGACATCCTTAAAAATAGGAAAACAAATAACGATTAGCATTATTTTAATGTGAGTTAAGAAAAAAAAAGCAGATTGATTAACACGTTATGTTGAATTATTAAAATGTGCGAAATAACAGTATAGAAAGGCTCGAAAGTTCAATGCAATCTTTTGTTTTAAAAGGAACGCCATGTTAATCAAGATCTACCATTATTAAATTAAAACGATACCTGATGATGCATTCCTTCAACCTTATGGCCATCAACTTCAAGTATTAATTGTCCTACTTCTAGTCCACCTGCTTCGTATGCTGCTCCATGTTCCTAAAAATATAATTATTTTCAATTAATTTATTAATTAAATAATACTAATTTCAATTGTTTTACATGAATATTAATGATTCTAGGTAATGGATGTTTTGTGTTAGCACCGCCTTCAATGGCAATGCCTAAAATAGGTTTAGTTTTCTTAACAGTAATATGTAAGTTGCCTCTATGATCAGGTACGACGTTTGGATTGTGTTCTTGTGTTTGATCAGCCGATGAACCATTTTGTTCTGCCGATAAACGTTGCATTGACTAAAAATATAATAAAAAAAAAAGAAAAACATTTATTTAAAATAATAATTACTATAATTTGTATGAAATTGATATATTTAGTTAAAAATATTTTCGTACATAATTTTGTACAAGACAACGTTATAAAAATTTTCGAAATCAATTACTTTGAATAGTGTCTGTGTGACTAACTAGATTAGTTTTCTAAAAAAGAGGATTATTTCAATTAATTTTGTTGTCCTGATTTTTCAAAGGATTTCCTAAAAATTGATATATCATCTAAAAACTAAATTCAACAATGCCTGTGCTTAAATGACTTACTCCAAATTGTTCCAACTGACTGATATGTCCGGCCTGAAATTTGGAGTTATTTGTCATAAAAACACAAGCGAAATGAATTATGAGCCTCAGCTAAACCGAATATTAAACTGAAAATTTCGGATTTTATTAAAAATGATTTTTTGCAAAATGTGAAATGTATTAAAAGTGTTTTGTTTGATGACCAAATTTTTTGGTTTGTTTAAAATGATTTACAAAAATAAAATGAATGCAAAGAAAGCAAATTAAAACATGCAAAATTTTGATATCCAAATTTCAAAAGGATTTTCACAAATCTGGAAAGAAAAAAAAAGCTCATGCAAATTATATTTTCTGTATTTTTGGGATAAGGTTCCAATTTCAGGAGACGATAGCTGTGATCATTTTTGTAGGTACATGAATTTTGAACATGCAAGTTTCTTTTTGAATTGTAGAATTATGTTAGTTCCAAAAATGTTTTCGGAGTTTTGTACAATTTTTTTTAGTAGAATTGAATACTGTGACGTAACGCACTTTGAAATTCTAGTTAGTTTCCTTTAGGATTCTATTTACAAGTGTTAGCGTGAAAAGGAATTAAATCCTTTAAAAACCTGTTAATTCTTTGATTTTGTGCGACTAAAACGGGTCATAAATAGTTGTATATTAACATAGAATAGGAATTTTATTAATCTACATATTGGTATGATTTTAAGCTACCGAAAACTGGTTAAAAGTCGTAATATTCGGCATCCACGCAGGAACAAATTTCCATTAAAAATTATAAAATTAATACAAAAAAACGACATTTTTTAGACGAATCAACACCACTACCAAAAAACGTTTGAATTTAAATCTTGCAGAAACTCATCACGGTCGCCATTTATGGTAATTTAAAATAAATAACGAATTATTTTCAAGTTTATATACGATTTCAGTTCAGTTTTTTATTAATTCAAAAATTTTTTCCAATAATTCAATTTTTTGTTTTCGTAAATTCACCGATTTTTATGCAAGATATATGTTTTTAATACAAACAATCAAGAAGAAGAAGAAAAACTTGTTGAAGATTTTTTAAAAAACTCACTCACCTGATGCCTTCGAACTCCTTTCTCACCCAGTAAAGTGCCGCCTTCTTCCTTCATATCGAAACTTCGAGAAAGTTTTGTTGCCAACTCCTAAAAAACAAAAAACAAAAAAAAACAAAAAAACACAACAAAAAACAAAAAACAAAAATTAAAAATAAAGATTTTGAATACAAAAAAAATATATATTTCATGTTAAGTCAAAAAACAAAGGACAAAGAGTTTTAAAAACGAGTTAAAGATTTTAATTTTCATTATTTTTAAGATTATATTTTTATTTTTAATATTGTTTTGTTTTTGTTTTAACGTTTTTATTTTTTAAATTTCGGGAAACATTTTATTCTGTTTGGGTATTTTTCTGATATGACGAAGTTTTTTTTGTTTTCGTATTTTTTGTGATTTTTATTTTTAATATTTAAGCAGCAGATATTTAACTAAAGAAAAACAATTGCGAAAAAAAAATAAAGAAAATTTTGTTAATAGTACATAATTTTGTAAGACGGAAGTGAATTTTATTCTATCATTTGAAATTGGCGTAAAAAGAGTGTGCATAAACTAAAAGCTCTTTGAAGAATTGTTAAACAAAAAAGCCATAACAAAGAAGAAGAAAATCTTGTTTATGGAGAAAAAGACTTTTTTTTTATATTTAATCGAATTGGAAATTAGCACGACAGCACAGCACAGCACAAGAAAATTGATTTTGTTTGTTTTGTAAAAATTATTAAAATAAATGAAAATTCGAATTTTTGATTTTACCTTATTTTGTAGTTCCATTGATGTTGAAGAGTTTTTCTTATAAACAAACATGTTTCGTTAGATTTTTTAACTTACTATGTTTTTTTTTTTTGGTTTTAATTTTCCACACAAATTTTGTGTTTTATATCAAATTTGATTCTGAGTTTATTTAAAAAAAATTTCTTTACAGGAAAATTCATTGATATAATATCGATCAAACTTTTCCTTCGCAAACTGCATGTATTGCGACTATTTTCATAGTAATCAAAGTTTTTCAAAGGTGGTTATTCGATTTTCTAGAGGAGCTTTTATTTCTTTGAATTTTTAATTTAACTTTTATTCCTCTACTAAAAGTACACGAGAATTTATTGCTAAAAATTCTGTACTACAGTGAAGTAGACTATCATAAATGTGCAGAAAGGGAATAATAATAAAAGAAATTTTAGGAAACACTAGTTTAAATTTCTTCTTTGATTCACAGACATCAAAGTGTCGATAGTCAAGAATAATTTTCCTATTGAAAATAGAATACACGACTTTAAGTTTACAAGTTAAATGCTTAACTTAGTTCCGAAACAAACTACTTGTTTTTATGTCGGTGTCTTAACCTTCCTAACAGGTTATAGATTGGTAGCGAAGTTAAAGCTATCCAAATAACATTGAAGTGTTTATTAACATTAAGACAATTTAATTGGTAAATTACAGCAAAGTTAGCACTCTTTGAATACCAAAAAATATAAGAAAATGTTACTTGATAAAGACGAAGTTCGATTGAAATGTACCCTTCTTTTGTAGAAATCGTAACTACGTTACTGTAATATTGCGGTGAAAAGGTAAAAGAAGTTGTTCGTTTCTTTTTTGTTTTGTAGTAACCTACTGAAGTTTCATGCCCAAAGAAGAATTTATTAAATTTTCTTGCCTTCTTCCGAATTAAATTAAATATAAACATGAAAACAATTTAAAGTTTTTTGCTTCAATTAAATATTTAGAAAAATCAATGTGATTCGGCATAAAATATCAGTAAATTTTCTAAAACATGCAATTGATTTGCATAGTTGCAGGCGTTATATAAATAACTTAAAAAAAAGAACTTTCTTTAATATATTATATTTGAAAATGAAACAATTTTGTAGAATTCTTTTCTGAATATAAAAATAAAATCAATAAATCCTGTTTTTATTCGATAAAATAAAATGAAATTCCTTAATTTGACCCAAATTTAAAATAAATGGAGAGACAAGTACAATATTCATGAATAAAAATTGAAACAAGGAGAAATGTTTAGAATTTCGCTTACAAGGTCAAATTGAATTACCCAAAAAATTCAGAAACCCGAAATAAAATCCTGATAAATACAAACCACAAACAATCCTTCTAAGGATAAGGAAAAAAAAACTCACACACATACAAAAAATATCATCGTAAACAGAAGCCACCAACGAAAAAGGAGGAAACCTATAAAAACTGTATACATGAAATTATGTCGGAATTAGTAATATAATCGAAATTCATTTCTTGTAGGAGGCTTAACCAAACTACCACTTAGAATTGTTCGTTTTCCAGAAATTCAAGAAAATAAATAAATACAACAAAGAAGAACTTGAAGGGTTTTAAACATTTTATATGTGACACAATCTTCTTTATCCTAAGCTAGATCATTGTGCCTGAAAACATTTTTTTTTTTGCAGCTATCGTATATAGTTTCATTTTCTCGTGGGCGGAAAATAAGACGTATATAGTTCAATATAAGAATGGATTATCTTCTCGATATGTATCTGAAGTGACGAATAATATAATCATAAAGTTACGTTATAGAATCAGTAGATGGAGACATTTACTGATTAGGCTAGAAAAATTGCAATTTTTTGTCGTACATATGAAATATTTTTCACAGTTTCACATGATCCTATATAAATATTTGTTGTCCTTCATCAACATTTAGTTCAATATTTCCAACAATTCAGTAGTATATATTGGAATTTTGAAAAACATGTCCTATCATAACAGAAGCGAATTTTGCCTTTCATAAAATTAAAGTCTTGACGTTATCTACGTCTTAAAATGTGTATTTCAAGACCTGAATTTATTAATATTGAAATTCACAAACATTTTCAATTCATCTTCTATAAAAGAAACCTCTCAAACCATTTTCATGGCTATATAAAAAAGAGAAAAACTAATAAAAAATAATGTAAAAGTAAAGAAAGTAAATATATACATGTATATTGGAAATATTTTCTTTTATAGCCTTAGTTCAATAAGAAAGCCTACAAAATTCGATTTTCCTTTTCAAAGAAAAAAGGAAGTTTTCCTTAAAATCCAGAAGCTATCACCATCTTCGTATCCATATTTCCCAATGACCGTCATTCATCATCGAATATTCATTCCAATACGTATATTACTAAGTCTATGGAAAAAAAGGGTCGCCTATGAACGAAACTATACTTCAAAGTTTTTACCATTGATTTTCCTTTTATGTTTCATACCCTTTTTAGTGCCATCTCCTTTAATCAGAACAAACAAAAATAACACTATGAAAATCGAGAAAAAACATATAATTGGACAGAAAAAAAAGGAAAATTCGATAGTACTTGTTTGAGGTAAGTAGTTCTATAAGAGGTTGGAATTAAAGAAAAAAAAACATGAGGTCAAATTATACAAGAAAAAAGGAAAGATCTGAAACCAAATCAAGTGTTATATATTCACAAATGAAGTACTTTCATATAGTTTAAAGGTACTAATTTCGTTAAAAAGAAATCTCTTCAAATTTTGTAAGACAAACTGTTTGATAAAGGCGAAAGTAGTCCTAAGTTATCATCTTCTATATTAGAAGAGAGGAATTTCTTTAGATCAAGTGGACTTTTTACTATGGTTATTTACTTTTCTTTAAAAGGGAAAGGGACTCTAATTTTCTTGATTAGATGGCATAAAAAATCTTTTTTGATATTATTACTAGATTTATGAGTTCTATTAATTTTTAACGGTATGTGTGTGCGTCTGTTCATGTGGAACATTTTGAATAATGAATGAAAGATGATGTACAAAAAACATATCCTTTTTATTTTGTAATCAATATTTGTGTATTTGGCATTTTTCATGAAAAGAAAAATATATATCTTTTTGTTTTTAAAATGAAATTCCTGAAATTCTGGATCGAATCAGTTTCATATAAACAAAAGCAAAGAAAAAGGAATAAAATAAATTAATTAATATTAAATTTCAAGGAGAAGATTGAATTTCAATGAAATCATTTTTCTTTTAATTAATTTTTAATATCAAAGAAAAACTTAATTCTATGAAAAGAACTTAAATCTTTTGAATATCGAAAGATATGTACGCATTAAGTAGTTCTTGTAGTTAGATTTACAGTGAACTCCAGGAAAGAAGCAATAAATAAAACAAAATTTCATTTAAAATAGTTTTTCTGGGAATATTTGAACTACAAATATTATGACTGAAGGAAATATATCCAGCCTAGGGCTTGATTATGATTCAAATCTTCTGTTTGATATCAATTATGTAATGTTATGTGTGCAAAATTCCAAACACCATATTATATAATGCTTCACAATATTCATATTGTCTAATAAATTAATTTAAGTATGACTATTTATATTTGGTTAAGGCTTTCCTTCATTATGAAATTTTAAAGAAATACTTTTATATAACTCAAATGTTGAAATTAAGCAATACTTAAAATTTAAGCAATCAGCTTTTGAAGGCTTTTGAAAAGTGAAGAAGACAATGTTAAAGTCATTAAAATGTTTTGAACAATTAACTAGGCTTTAATAATAATAACAGCTCAAATCGAGCCTAAGTGTAGATTAATTTCCATAATAAATTCATTCGTTATTAGGAATTATATAAAAGTTTTCTCAGTTCAAACTTACTGAGGCAAAAGTCAAAAACTTGTGCATTGGCATTTACCACACGCAGCATTCGGGAGACTGGTTCATTCTTCCCGTAGTCCGTCCGGTGGAAACTGATTTTAAACAAGACCACGAATCTCAGCGAACAAATGTTGGAATTAAGATGTATTTTGCTTAAAATCTTAGGAGCATCAATAGCAGCATTAAAAATTTGATGAACGAAAATTACATCTGCCACTTCTCGGCGCTTTTCCAGAGAATGCAAACTTAACAGCTTCAGCCTATCATTGTAAGGGGGCAACAGTAAAGGATCATTAAGTTACGCAAAACAAAACGAAAAAACCTACGTTGGACGGATTTCAGCCTGTTGATATTAACCCTGTGGTGCGAAATATTCGCAATGCAATGTTCTTATTACCGACTCTACATTGTCTGGACGCTTAACATAAGTATCTAGCTGGCTAGAAGCTTTGTCAAACTTTTTATTTAAAACTATACCTACACTGCGATAATGTTATATATTCAGAATTCTTTTAATATATTTCTTCAAATTCAGGGACAGAAAAAATTTAATTTCCCTTATAATAAGATTCACTGAATTCAGGAAAAAACAATAAATTTTTAATATCATGAAACATTTTCTCCATTCAAAATTTGAATTGATTTTGAATAAAATATAATTATTTCCTTAAAAGTAAAATCAATTTCGTTTTTCTTTAATTTAAATTTCCCGCCTAAATCAATATTTTAAATTTAAAATAATCTTATCGTCTTTTTCTTTAAATAATGTTCATTTTTATTTTAATATTTTTAAATAAAAATAACTCTATAGATTGAATTCACGTAAAAAATGGAGATTGAAACGGACAGACGACGACCAATAATCGTAAATTTTTAGTATTTTCCTAAAGGCCTTTTCAAACATGTTTTCACTTTTTATGATTATTAACATTTATTTGAGAATATAATTTTTCAATTGCAATAATTTCAAAAACAAAAGTAATGAGATGAAAATCTTGATCGATAAAATATTGAAAAAAAAATTTCAGATTAAAAGATTTTTGTAATTTTGTGCTTTGTTGGCGAAGAAAATTACTCCCCTATTTTTGTTTTTGTATTTTCAATAAGAAAATAAGTATCTTAAAAATTTAATCTATATAAAAGAAAAAATTCCAATTAATTTTAATGAACTTTTATGTTGAACTTTAAGATGGAAAAACAAATCCAAACTTGAAGTTGGAAAGTAAAAAAAAGACGTTAAGTTCTTTTTACTAATAATTTATTATTTATGGGAATTTGTTAAAAATTGTTCTATGGTAACATTTAGTAGTAATATCCATAATTATTAATTATGGATAATAGTATAATATAAGAGGTGTTTTAGAATGGGAGCCTAACCAAACGAATGCACCGAAGAAAAGGGGGTACAATAGATCTTATGATCGCAGTACAAGAATACCCTAATATATAATCTAATCTCTAATCTAATTATATAAGAACAAGTATTTGTGGGAAAGCAGTACTGAATCAGTGCAATACGTTCTAGTATATCCAATGAAATAGCACGTTAACGCGATAGAATTTGTAACTACGGGTCACAGGAGAGCGCTGTACGCATTTGAAAACTTTATTATATACTGACAGTCATTTCTAAGTATATCAAACTAATGATTTTTAACTTGATATGGACTTAGGATAAATACGATTAAAATATTGGATTTTTTCTGGTTTTTTTCAAACATTTGAATAACACATTATTATGAATGAAATAATACAAGATATTACTGAGTTACCTTTAACATTGCTTTTGTTTTTCATAAAAAAGAAAGTAATTTCTTCTCATAATAATTTAAAAAAAATTTCTATGAACAATATTTAATATTTTATTTTTATTTTTCAAAGTTATTTAATTAAGAAAATGTACAAGTTTTGATTTGAATTCATTCGTCATGAAGTTTTTCCGTTGAAATTTATATTTGAATTAATTTTGGCGAACAAAAAAAACTTTTCATTTTTAATAAAGAATTTTAATTTTAGTAACAAAATGTTACTTTCTTTTCAGTTAATAAAATAATGTAAGCTCACGAAATTTGAATAAGAAAGAAAAAAAATGGAACATTAAAATTTTTAATTATAGGAATTTTACGTAATTTCAAAATTCACACAAATAAAATATTCACGTAACGAACTATTATTAATTTTTATATTAACTTTTCGTTAGAACTTATTTGCTTGCTTTGGAAAACATTTCACTTCAAATTCAAAATTGAAACTAAAAAATTCACCTTCAACTTTCGGCCAACACACACAAAAAATAACTCTCTTGTTTCTTTCGTAATTGTCCATTTTTTTTGGTAGCCAAAAGTCTGTATTTAAATATCCTGTAATAATTTATTCTTGAAAAAACCTTAGCCAAAAAAGAGATCGGAATCCTTTTTTGTTTGGCTTATAATTCAAATTTCAGTATTTTAAAAATTGTTCAAAAAGACAAAGTTTTTTTTCTTTTTTAGAACTTTTTATAAAATTATTGGAATTGGCATCCAACTTCCGATGATTTAGGATAATTTGAAAATGAATTACAGAAAAAGCTTTTTTATTAATTATTATCGAAAATAGACATAAAAAAAATGTTAATAAGTTTTTTAAAGAAAAAGTATATAAATTATGTGATTTCTATGATTTGTAGAATAAAGTTTGAAGAATTTTGTTTTAAGCTTTCAATAAATATGGAAATTTTTGTTATTGGAAATGTAGACTTTTCTTAATTTTCTCTTCCTCATTTTTTACGAAATATTTCGTAATACTTTGGGACAATAAATCGTCCCATAACGAAAGATTAGATACCTACTAAAGAAAATGAATTTCTGGGTTTATAAGAAATATGATAAAGTTTTTCCAGAAGTAAAAGACTTTCAAATCGATAAAAGTTCCAAGTTAGTTTCCAAATATTTAAAATTTCTTACCAGTTCTGGTCTATTTTTCTTTTATTAGATTGACATATAGTAAATGATCCGATTCTAAAGGTACGGAAAGCATCGAGATGATTAAATGATTAAATATATTCCTTGCACCTGAATCAGAGCTTAAAGGTATATAATAATAGCCGAACAATCCGGTATATATGTTTCTTATTTACATACAATTTATGTGATTACAATTATCCATAAAGATGGACCTAACTCAAAGGGTTTTCTATCAATTGTGCTCGTAAAAGAATTAAGCAATTAATTAAATGTGTTCGTAATTATTGAACGATTTAAACTTCCCCATATGCAGTCATCCATAAAGTGTCAGTTCCAATTAGCATCGTTTCATCATTTTCCAAGTGTTTATATTAAAAAAGTTGAAAGAGGATTTTAAGCAAATTACTTCAGGCTTTATTTATAATTGGTTTGACAGCCTTTTTTTTAAGGTTTTGTTTTGTTTTTCTTTTTCTTTAAGAATTCTTTTCGGACATAATTCAAATTAACACCTTCAAATTAAGTTTAGACATTTTTATTAAACCCTTTTTTTTATTTTGGAAATTTTTTTTAAAGGTCAAGTGAAAAATGTCATGGAAAAAGGTTATTCGGAAAGTTTATTTTGAATTTAAAATTTTCCACCAAAATGCATAAAAGGGAAAAGATTCAGTTAAAATATGAATTTCATTAAGACTCTACTGTAACAGACAGATTCACATATGATATCATATTTTTTTTTTCTAAAAAAAAAATTAGTTATCTTTTAATTACTGAAATTTTAAACAAATTGTGGTGAAGTCATAATTTAAAAATAATAATAAAAATTAATTAACTTTCACTTTGTGAGATAAAAAAAAAAGTAATTACAAAGAAAACCACTTTTTTTTAAAAATTAAGATTAAGTGATATTACTTCTTTTTTTTTTGATAATGAAAAACATAAATCAATTACATTCGAGAGGAAAAACGAGCATCATTCATTAAAGTAAGTGCATTACCGCAGCATCCGTAAAAAAAATCAATAAAACCTCTAATGTTTATTGGGTTTTGTAAATACTGATGAGATTCAATATCAGTCAAACTTTGTACATCATTTTTCGAGGAGGGCTGAGCTGCTATATTGCGGCTTTTTATTATTCTTCTAGGAATTCAAACTTGTTCATATAGTATATATTTTTATCGAAAAGTAAAATCATCATCTTTAAAAGTGAACCGGTAATAATAATAATAATGAGAAAAATTATTGTAGGTACTTTTAAAATTAAAAATAAGAAAAAAAAATGAAAATCTCAGAAACTCTCAATAAGATCCAATTTCGTATTGATTTTCATTTTTTATGTTCCACTTTTTTTCTTCGCAAATGATGAAATTTCATGATCATGAAAAGTAATTACATTAAAATTGAAGAAGAAAAAAAACAATTGCAATAATGTGCATTATAGTTGCCAGAGATTTCAAACATATAACATACGAGCAATTTGAACAATTTCAATATTAGAAATTCCCATGTGTAATCTCATGTAAAATACCGAGGGATTTTTTGCTGCAGCTATTCGACAAAAGATATTGGAAACTTTGAACAGACAACTTTTCTTTTATAGACAAGAACTTTTATCAAGGTTTGTTGAAGCGTACTTTATTAGGGCTCAAATTCTGGTACAAAACGATGACAAGAATATATTGTAGAGTTTAAAATTAGAGTACAAATAAATTGGCATTGAGAGTTGAAAGGTTTTAAAGAATAATTGTTGTAATGTTTCAATAATATAATATTTAGAATTTATGAAAAAGGCAAATGAACAGATTAATAACTACAGTGTTGAATGGTCAAGTCGGTTAAGACTTCGTTTCTAGAAGCTGATGAGGCTCTGGTTCAAATCCAGGTCTCGGTTTTTCATGTAATTATTTTTCTTTGCCTACAATATAATAATCGATGATAAATGTCATGGAAACAGGAAAAGATTTTCATTGATAAGTAGATAATATTTTAATCAGGCCTAGTAAAGTTGATTTAAAAATTTCAAATATATTTTCACAGATTATAGTAGTGAGTGTCATTCTTACGTATTATATAGTTTTTCCTTTAGACATGTCTTGGGCAATAAAATTATACATAATCGATAATAATTTCCCTTAAAAGAATGTTTTTCTACCTCTGACATATCCCATTAACACTGAACTTATACATTTGATTGAATCAGCTTACTATATATAGTATACCTTACAATATTTTGCAAAACAAAATCATATGTGAATCCGCAGTAAATGAAGTAAAGTTGTGAGGCGCAACAAAAATTAACTTTCAGCAAAATAAAAAACAAAGAAATATTGGAATATTGGATGAGAGTGATGTTTCGAAACAAACAAAAATAGAACTTGTTTCAGGGTCTTGTTTCTTGTTTTTCACTTTAATGTTCGAGTGAAATCATTTTATATGTCTTTTTACATTTATTATTATGATTATTTTTATCTAGTTTCCTTGTTATTTGTTATTATTTAAAATAATCTGATGAACTATTAAATTTAATGATAAATGGTTGAATGGGTGGGTGTGGGTGGGTGTTTCTTTCCGTTTCATTGAATTTGATGCGAGTGAAAGTTAAAGTAAATGTGAATATTATAATATTATTATTTAAGTCAATATAAAATTACGGATATCCATAACAAGAATTTGTGATCTATTGGAAAATGTTCTCAAATTCTGTTTACTTTCTCTATACTAGGGTAATGTATCAAATTGCAGCCACTCTATTGGACAAATTCTTGTAATAGTCGAGATGGAAATATAATTCTTATTTCGTTTATTCCAGTGGATTGGGCAATTAGTTCTTAATACTCAAACAAAATTTTAAGCCTTTTAAAAATATGTCATAACTATTATAAAGATTTTATTTTCGATTGGTCACAATTTAGTTACTGGCTGCAATTTAGTACATCTACAGTATGCAATCATGAAATAATTCATAAACGATTTAATTGAGTCTATAGAAATTCGATAAAAGGACATATGTAGGTACTTCTAGAAATTCAGAAATATCCGCATAGAATTTTTACATTGTTTACAAGAGTAGGTCTGTTTTATCTGCCATACCCTACCCCGGAGCAGGGTAAGTGGCAAATAAAACGAGCAGGAGTAGGAGAAAGCCTTAATTCAAATGTTTGTAGTGCTGCTTAGCAGCCATATTGTAATTAAATGAGAAACTTTTAGCTAATACACTTTTTATGGTAGAAAACTGAACTAATTCGGGTGCAATAGTTTACACCTGCTCGGAAAGTAGTGTAGTAGTAGTAGTGTTCTTTTGTTGTTTTTGTTTTCAATGTAAAAATTTGCTCTACCCCAGAGCAAGTGGCAAATATAACAGACCTAATAACTCTTTTACATCAGACACTCACTCAGTTGTAAACAGCGTAGCAGAAACATTTTTTTTAATGAAATATATATAAAACCAACTTTTTACTTTTGTTAACAATGTTAATGGAAACAAAGTTTCTTAATACGTAAATATTATTTAAAATCGAAAAAGGATGATGGCAATGGCAATTTTTATTAAATCAATCGAGAAAACTTTTAGTTAACGTGATTACTTGTTTGGGTTATTAAATATCTATAGAGAAAGTCATAATATATTTTAAAAGCTCATACGTTTTTTTTTTGAAAAAGTTTGTTTTATTCAAATTCAATTCAATAGACAAATGGTTGAAAAGGTTTTTTCTGAATTTAATAAAACCGGAGACAAAAATATTGAATAATTAATTCCGGTTTAAAAATGTTGATAGTAGTAAGAAAAATTCAATGATATAATGATTTACAGATTCATAAATAGCATCAATTAGTTGGTTGTTACACTTTTTAAAGCTTGATTTAGGGGTTATATTCAATATTTAATTTAGGCTTTAGTTATAGGATCTTAGGCCTTACTTCTAAAGTCATAGCCTCACAAAAGGGCTAGCATTCTAGACTTTCGATAGAACTATCGATGAAATTTAAACACAATTCAAATGTTCCAAATGGTTATCGTGAACGAAAATTTGTTAAAAATGGTAACAATTAGTAAATATCGTAAGTATTTTGGGCATACTCCGATATATGCATATAAACTGGGGCTATTACAAATGATATTTAGGGGCTCTAACTGCAAATGAGAAACTTATACCTAAACAAACCACTTTGTTATCTGATCTAATCAAATGATATTTTTTCGCACAGTATTTCAATACTTCTTTCAAAGTTATTTCCTTAAATTATTAAGTTTATGTAATTAATTTAATTTTTAATGATTTTACGAGTATATTCGAAATCGACCTAAATTTAGATTCATATAAACGAAACGAATAAGATTTAATTACAAGAAGCTTAAAACTCGAGGACATAACATATATGAGTGCGTTTTTTAAAAGTTGTCACATTTTTGAAAGTATTATATGTTATAAACTAAAATCGTAATCGTACAACCAAGTTTATTAATAATACAATATTTTTAATAGTAATTAAATTAAATTAAAACTCATGTGAGCATAGAGCGATTTCCGTCATAGTTTTTGTTTTCCTCTTATTTTTTGTATAACTTTTTTTTTTGCCAGGAGACATAAAAAGTTACATATGAAAACTTTTCATGTTGTTTTTTGAAGTCTTTTAAAAATTGCACGCATGAGATGGGCTTGTCGAATAATAATATGGTTGCCTATTTTTTGTGCTTTTCTAATTAAATACAATCGTAATTACGTAAAAATAAAATCTTCGCGAAAATACATAATATAAATTAAATAAAAATAGAAAAACAAAACAAAAGTAATGTAATAAATATTCACGCATATTTTAGCATAATTTTAAAATTAATTATAAAGTTGAAGATTATACTTAAAGCTCGCTTTTCTTTTAATCTAGAAAAAAGTATGGAATACATTTTCAATTCTCTTTCAGATAAAAAAAACGCCATCTTAAAAAAAAATTAAATCAAGTTTTATTAAACTATCAAAAAAGTCTACTTTTTTGAAAATTGTTTCCAAATCGGTGTTTTTGGAATTCAGTATATTACGAATTTGGTGCAAAGTTGAATAAAATTGTCTCAGAATAGCTGACGACATAACTGAATTCCTTTGGTAAGCGCGGTCGCATGCTTAGTATCGAAAGGGATCCTGAGTTTATATCACGAGGAAGTGAAAGCTTCACATTTCAGTTTTTCAAGTCCAATAATAATATTTAATGAAATATTTTATAAGTAGACGGAAAATATGAAAAATAATTTTTGTTTCGTATAAAATTGGTATTTCCTAATTTCATTTTTTTTTAGTTATTAAAAATTTAAATAAAATGATATTTAAAGGAATTAATTTTTAATATTTAGAAAACTTAATAAGTTATTCAAATTATTTCTTTCAAATGATTCCAAATAATAATAATAAATAAAACTCCAGTAAATATACAACCGAAAACGGATAGACTCCATATTGAACACCATTTCGATGTGCTGAGAATCATCCCAAATTTTTAAGATGTCAGCCCACAAATTAAAGAAAGATATTCAACGCTTGGTTTTGGGATTATCTCAACTACTACTGTTTGACTTTTTAAGGAGTTTGGATTCAACAGGATTCTTGCTACTTCAATTACCACAAAATATTTAGATGGAACGCAATATCTAAACTAAAATACACCTCAAATAATTAAATAATTGATATTCTAATATTCTATTTTATATTACTAATGTATTGAAAAACTTCCTAACTAGTTTTTGAGACTAATTAGAAACATTCTTTCCTTTTAAAAAGTATTTTTAAAATTCTAATTCAATTTGTTTAAGGACTAAATATTAAAAGAAAATTTCTTAAATATGTTTTCAAGTAATTAATTTCGTTTTTAAAGTTATTATTTTTAATTTACAGTACCTTGTTTTTAAGAAACACAAAGAATATTACCAAAAAAAAATAATAAAAACTAAAAAATAATGAAAACCAAGAGAAATTCTACAAAACTAAGAAACACACAAAATCTACGGAAAAATTCTACTACATAAAAAGAATATCTTAGATTTATATTGATTTAAATTACTTTTTTTTAATTAAAAAGTAATTTTAAAAGGAGAAAATTTTTAAAAATTAAAATTATAGATTTAAAAACTTTGAAGCTTAGTTTTCATTTGAATGAATTTGGTGGCGCCATTTTTATATAGTATATGGAAATGTGAAATTTTTGGGAGTTAGTAATAAGCGACACCAACTAAATGCACGCGAAAACTAAGCTTTTTCTGTTCAATAAATAAAAGAAAAGAATTTTTCATTGATGATGTAAGTAAGAGGTGCCTCATGCTTAAAGTGCAATTATATTTTTGTGATATTTTTTTTGAATTATTTTTGTATTTGTCTTTTTTCTTAAATAATTATATTTCATTATGTTTTAGTTATGTTATTTTTTTTGTTTTCTTTTTCTTTTTAAAGTGCACGGAAAAAATGGAATTTTTTGAAAAATTTTTATGAAAAATCAAAATATTTCTTGATTTGTATTTGATTTTTTCGGTACACACACACACTGGAGTATCACCGGTGAATTGAAAATTTTCTTATCGCTCCTTAAAAGTAACATAGCAACAATTAAGCATGGACAACAACCGATGATACTCCGCAAAATAGGAAAATCTTTTTCGAAATTAAATATGTATCCAGTTACTTGCGCAATCGAAATTTCTAAAGCTGCGCATGTGACTGAATAGAAAATAGATTTTCGAAAATCAAAGTTATAGATTGTAGAGAATTCATTGATTAAGTTTTTTTTTCATGTTTAGTTTATTTTATTTAAAAATTAACGTGTGTAAAATTAATGATAAATAATTTGCTCAAAAGAAATTAAGTGTGAATATAAATAAAAATTATGTTTTTCTTTGAAAACAAAAACAAAAGCTGAAACTCACAGCAAAAAATTTGAAAAATAAATGAACGAGTATTGGTAAAAGTTTTTTTTTTTAATGAAAAATAACGAAAACTTGATAGAATTTTCATTAAAAAAGGAAAAAAAACGAAAAGAAAAAATACGACAAGAACTTTTAATTTATTTTTTTTTTTTTTGGAAATTCTACTAAAATCTCTACAAATAAAAACACTTAAATTAATTAAAGTGTGTCATGAACTGTGTTTTTTTTTTTGCAATAAAATTCGCATTTTACTGAGTTAATTTTTGTTTTAAAATATTAATTTTTAATGATTTTGGATATTTAATGTTTATTTTTTTTTTCTTAATGAAAAAAAGTTTTTGTTTTCTTTTGATTAAATATGAAAATAGAAGGTAATTTTATTTAATCTAGTTTTGTTTTAATTAAAAAAAAAAAAAAAACAACAAAATACAATTGCACTTACAAGAGGTCGTCCCCAATACCATGATTTCACACGCTGTGTTAAACCACCCAAATGTGAACGAAGTCCATCTAGATAGCCACCCTGTAATGCAAAATACAAAAAAGAAACCAAAAAAATTTGGCCCATATGAATTATATGGGATTTTTTCTAATATTATGTTTTGTGTTTTTTTTGGAAACTAATATCATAAAAATTATTTAATACTAAAAACAGAAACATTTTTAAGTTTTAATTTGGTCTAACTAAAAGGTAGTTCTTCGTTTAGAGTTGTTTTTGATGTATTGTTTTTCATCAGAAGTCTTTACAGAGTTACAAGTTGCAAAGTAACACATTTCAGTTAATTTCATATTAGATTGCCAATTGGCTTTCGTAATTTATAAGACTTCTGAAGAAAATAATTGAAAATAATTTTTGAATTAATTTTTTTTATTTGTTGGTATATTTTCTCGATATTCTGCATTTCTGAATGAGTGCAATGGGCGAACTCAATGTATACTTTCAAAAGTTTTGTGTACAAGCCAAAAGCATACAGTACAATGAGTGCAGAACTTGTTGTTGTCTCGTTGTCCCACTATTGAAGATCTGCAAAGATCGATATTAGTGTTTGGGAAAAGAGTGTAAATACATGTATTTTTACAAATACTAATAACGACATTTCTTGTTTGCAGACTGAAAATCTGTGCCACATGATAGAATACAAGTTGGGAAACAATTAACACACAGAATACTATTACGTATACCGTAAATGATCCTAGAACACCGCAAAGCACATAGTTTTTGCTTCATGGGTGTATTATATAAAATCCTCTGCCTTTAATCGGTCGTACCTGATGTAGACCGGGAAATTTTGAATATATGGCGACAATTTACGTGTCAAGATAATCTGTTTTATTTTTTGCGTACTTACATTGAGTTCTTTGATAATACCCAATTATTTATTTTAAAGTTCTAAAGCTAAAAACCATCTAAAAACATGAAAAATATATTCATTTCTTTGAATTTATGATTAGGAAATCTGTGCAGCTGACTGCAAATTTCAATTCACCTGTTTTACTAGCCTATATTATATTTAACTAAAATAGTAATATTTTTAACATTTAATACTAAATTATTTAATTTAATAAAGTTTCTAAACCATTGATTTCGTAATGTATATATTTTATTTTTAAGAAAACCTTTTCTACGTTAAAATGTTTACTATTTTTAAATAAAAAAAAAAAATCTTAAGGATTTAACAACCAACTTTATATGAACTAACAACAATAATTTTTGATTTTTAATGAAAATCCGAATAAATATTAAATATAACTTTAAAAAAAAATAAGCAATGGCGACGAGAATGAGTGGGTTTGATTGAGGAAACTGGATAAGGTAATCAGAAAATGTTAAGAAAAACATATTCCATTTGATCTTTCGAACTAAAGTTTCGTCACTGGTGAAAAAAACCAAAACTAAAATTAATCAATAAATAAAATATCAAACAATTTAATCACCTTTTTTTCCGGATTTTATAATATAATTGGCAAAAAACGCAATATTTAATGTAAAAACAGAAAATGGAATAAATGATATTCGGTAAAAACGTTTATGCTAAAATCAGTGGCGTAGTAAAATTATCGTTACTGTTAAGTTTATACCGAAACATATTAGGGATATTCATGACGTGTGAATCCTTCGTAAATCGTGTAAACTGCATAATTTTCGCACCTTGTAAATGAGCTGTCAAAATTCCTATGAAAACTTCAATACACAACCCTGGGAAATTTCTGTGACAATTTTGGCGCGTAAATAACCTGGTAAACTTATAAAAATGTTACTTTGACAATTACTGTAGGAGGAAAAAAGAATTTTTTAGAACAACTAAAGAAATATTACTAATTTTTTTTGTTAAAAATGTCGGAGGTAAGTCGAAACTAATGAAATTTAACAATTAATTTGATATGACAGCTGAACAGCTTACAAGTTTTACACAGTTTTATACACTAATCCTTTAAGGTGCGCGTTCATGCAACACTCCTCGGAAAAAAATATACATTTACGCAATCGGTAAAATTCCCACGTTTCATGAATATCCTAATTAAGTTACTAAATTATTTACACACAAATTTTCTTGTATTTAGCACCAATAATGGAAAACATACTGCTTGTAATATCCGTCAAATATTCGAGCTCTTTAAACCATAATTTCTACGCCAATGGCAATAACATATATTTGTTGATATTAATATATAAACTAAAAATAATGTGTTTTTCTTTTTATTTATCAGATTTCCAAAAAGAAAAATATGAATTAAAGTCAAAATTCGAATTTATCTGATTTCAGGGCTGAGAGAGGTTCACACACGGAGTCACACTGAAAACGACACATAAACGCCGTTACGTTGACTTTCTTCAATTATGATTATTATTATTATTATTATTGTTTATTTTTATTATTGTTATGATTTTTATGGATTTTTTTTTTTGAGGGCTTTTAAGAAAAGTTTTCAGTTATTTCGTGGTGTTTTCTTTTTTTTATTTTTAGTTCAGAAAGTTTAAATTGGTGTAATTCGTTTTTTCTTTTTGTGGGACATGTCTTTTAAAATAAAAATAAGGTAAAAATATGTTACCTAAAGAATTTCACAGCTTATTTGTTTCTTTTTTTTTTAAGTCTTTCTAGCTTATGGTTTTGTGGCTTAATTTAATTCAAGAAAGTTTTTTTTTACCGAATTAATTTTTATGATTTCATAATAATTTCTTTATTATACATTTTGTAATTTGTGGAATTGAGATATGTTCAACAAAAAAAAAAGGTTATTTTCAATGGAATTTGTATAATTGACTTACCTGATCCTGATTTCCAACAAAAAAGGTTGACAGCACACGTAATTATAAAAAAGAAAAGGAAAATATTTAAATTAGAAAAATTTTAATTTGATTATTATTTAGGAACTGTAGAAACAAATTAGGCTTATGCATATTTTATAGTCCTGAAAATTAATTCTACCAAGGAAGGATCCACAACTGTTATATTGGTTTGGAAATAAAACTGTTATAAAATTGTTATTATTTTAAACAACAGCCACTATTAACTATTCAACTGTTACCTATCCAATTCCTAACATTCACTAAGAAACAGGATGCTGAAAGTGAGTCAGTCATAAGATGTAGAGTTAAAATTAGAGTACAAATAAATTGGCATTGAGAGTTGAAAGGTTTTATAGAATAACTGTTGTATTGTTTGAATAATATATTATTCAGAATTTACGAAAAAAGGCAAATTAACAGATTAATAACTACAGTGTTGAATGGTCAAGTCGGTTAAGAGCTCGTTTCTAGAAGCTGATGAGGCTCTGGTTCAAATCCGGGTCTCGCTTCTTTATGTACTTATTTTTCTGTTACCTACAAAGGATGCCTACGATCACGTAACTTTCGATAAGTTCTGAAAGTCTCTTCTTTGAACAACTAAATTTCGTATCCTTTTTAGATAAATAGCTGTTCTTTATTTTGGTATCGAGATTGGTATTGTCAGAGTAAAGAAGAGATTTCTGTATGAAAAATTTATTTTTGTTTTTGAGGTTCCTTTTCTCGAGAGACATGAATTTTTTACATCAATTTCATGCGACTCTATTAGTGTTATATTAAGTTTTCCCAATATATTGATTATTTAAGTAAGTCGAACATTAAACCATAAAAATTTAGATTCGAATACAGCTTCGAAATGATTTTCCTCTATAAATATTTGCATCAGAAAACATTTAAGAAATATTTAGAATTTTAAAAATCTCGGAAATAAATCTGCATTTTCAATTTTGATCGACAATTCAATGACAACGTCAATAAAATTCTAATTCAAAAATGTAAATCATCCGAAAACTTCTTAGTACATTTTATTTGTTTTTGAATTTAATTTAATAAGAACGAAAAAAAGGCCAACCCATATTTACACTTTAACAAGTTTTTTTTTGTTTTTATTTTATTCTAATTATCTTAAAAATCAACTTTTGTTAACCTTGTGAATTGTTTTATTTAAATCTGCATAAATGTTGCTAAATTTAATATCAAACATAAATAAATAAAAAAACTTGAATGAAGCAACAATTTCAATTTCCTGCATTTTGATAGCTTTTCACACTTCAACAACGAAAATTAGTTTTATTGAAATTTTTAATTTTTTTTTTGGTACCTAACCAATCAAATATTTCAATATTTTAAATTAGAATTAATAAATTCATACCGAAAAATGGTATTATACTAATTTGGAATAAGTTTGAACAATTCATTAATCATATAAAGTTTTTAAAATAAGCGAATTAGCGAATCATTCGATGCAACGTGCTCACTGCTTTTGATTAATTGTTTAACGCCAAACAAATCAAAACAAACATTTGCATTTTTTGAAGAGTTTTTGAATGAGAAAATAATTGGAATATTTGGAAATTTATGATTTAACAATTAAGAAATGTTTAACTTCTTCCGAAACTCAGATTTATGAGAATTACCTAAACGATATGTATTTATATATGTACCTATTTATAATATAAGGTTTGTTCGAATATGTTATTATATATTAATTATTCTGATATAAGAAATAAGGGAAATATTGGTGTTTTAAATTTGCCCAAAAATCTGGGAGAAATTCGTCTTAAGAAGCCATCTAATATCATTACAGATCGTTGACAAAATTAATTTGAGTCGAATAACAGTTTTGAATTTAGAGGCTGTACTACAATACTTGAAAACTAGATTCATCCGGAAGTCACAGAATTATTTACTTCTAATTTTGTGGATGTCATTCGTTTAATATCAATTCTTACGTTCGCTATAAAAGACTTGAAAATGTTGAATTTTCTTCTGGCCTTTTCATTTTTTGATAAAAAATTGTCATTTTATACCACTTATGACAGTTTTTCAGACGAGTCAAAATTTTTTCTATTCATTTTCAAAAGAAAATGTTTACCTCTCAAAATTGTCAGTTTTGTTTCTAGAAAATTTTGACCGAGAATGTGGAATTTTCTGCATCTTCCTTTTTTAAAAATGTAAGAAATTCTAACCCTAAAATCATAACCCATAACGACAAATGGTAGTAAAATTATAACAGCAAATGAAAGCTTGAATAAAAAAAAAAGTGTAAAATTTTATTCGTACGATTCTACTTTTTAAATTCATAAGACAACTAAAAAATGCAGAATCCTAGAAATGTTACATTTTCCAGATGATTATTTGCATGCGCGAAAAATGAAAACAAGCAAATTTGAAATTAAAAACAAACCGGAAGCTCATCGAAAACCGAGTAGGCGCTTAAGCAATGGAGAGAGTGTTTGCCGTAAAACTAAATTATGACGATGTTAATGAAAACTTTCATATTGCATAAAGCTTTTATGACTTCCTCAAAAATATCAATGGTTTTCCTGAATTTTCTTCCAAGTTGGTTATGTTTTAAATTATGCGATATTGAATAACAATGATTTCTATGATTTCAATGCGTACAGCGCGAATTATGTTGTAACTCAGGAATAATAATACAGCGTAAAAAATTAATAAACATTATGAAATTAATGATTTTGTAGATCACCTTGGGATGCGTTTTTTTTCTTCAAATAATTTTTATATCATTTGCTTGCTATGAGATCATTTTTATTAGAAATAATATGTTTGTAATTTCATTTATTACTAATTTTGTAAGTTTATTATCCAATTTTCTTAATTTTTTTTTAGAAAGATATAACATTAAGTAATTTTAAGAAATTATAAATGCATTTAACCCAATTCATTTGGAGTTCTAATTTGCTCATGATTTAACATAATCTTTATTAATTTGAAAACATTGGTGTTTAGGAAATGGTGATTTCATTTTCATTTATTTAAAACACGTAATGACAATTACATTAAAATATATCATTGTTATTATTTTTATTAAATTCAATAATGACTAATTTAATTAGCATGTTTTTATGTTAAAAAAAAATGGTCATAAGTGTTCGAGTTTTAAATTTTTATATAAATTATATGAAATCAATCATAAATTTGATCATAAGTAATTGTTTTTTAATGAGTTTCTAGTATTTTTTGGGTTTTTAAAACAGATTTTTTACATGATTTCAATTGTTGTTTATTGTCTTAAATAGTTGTCGAAAAATGTATCTAATTTCAGTGATTTCTATACGATTCGTATTAGCAACATGTTGCTAAACATTTAATTTAAATTAATACATAAAAAAGAAGGAAATTTCTTTTACCTTATTTCTGAAATGACTCATGACGAAAAACTTATTAAAAACAACAAAATTTACATTTTTTATTTTCATTAGTTTTTGTATTGTACTAAAAGAAAAAAGTAATGTACTAAAAAGAAAGATGTTTTTACCTTTCTCAAAACGACAAATCTTGAGACAATCTCGGTTATTTGAGTATAAAATCGTGTAAATCGAGACGAAAATATTGATAAAATCGAGTTCTTGTGTTATATCCAAGTACAAAAAGTACCTGTTCTAAAATATACAACTATTTACGTCTCTTCATAAATGTATCTCCCCACTTGAGTTAATCTGTGACTACCTTTCTTGTTTATCGTTCCCATCGTTTGTTTGCCTTGTATCTTGTCTGGCGTTGTTGTAATACTTTTCGACTCCAAGTAAACTGCTCTTTTTCAAATTTACCACCAACAGTAGTCAGAGAAGCACCTCATTTATTTTGTTCTTTTACTTTCGGAAATCGTTCACTACGTCACCTTTTCTTTTCACTCCACAAAATGGGTAAAGTGGTTTTTCTTTCAATATCGCTCACCTGAACAAGACTTAGTTCAATTCAAGCAGTCCGTTCGGTAAGACGGTTTTAATATTTTGTTCAAATTTTAAACAAATTGCGCAGCCCAAGTTAAGTTTAAATAAAAGTTGCGTGAACTTTTTATAAAATTATATTTAGATAGTGTTTTTTTGTTGTTGTTTTTCAAAAGTTCCGTGTGTAATGATTTGTGACACTTTGTCGAGAGATTACTTGAAAGTTTCTTAAAAACAAAATTCGTGTTTCAGTTTCTAAACTGGTAAAAGTTGATTGCAAAAAAATTAATTTTGTAGATTTTATTTTTGTTTTACTTATCTGTGGCCTTTAAGAAAACTTTACTGTATTCGACATTTTATATATTTTCTTTTACTACAATTAAATTGTGTTTTTGTTTGTTCTGTTATTGTTTTTTTCTTTTTTGTGTAATTTTTCTATGAATTTAGGTGAAAAATTATTACGAAATTAAAAGATTATTACAAAAGCTTAAAAGAAACTAAAGTACCTGAAACAAACGATTTATTTAGTGATTTTTATGTGTTTTCAACTTTGAAGAGCTTTTTAGTCATTTTTAGAGCAGAACATTTTTTTAATTTTGAAGAAAGACAAACAAAAAAACCTGGTAAATATTTTTTTAAGACAATATAAAAATACATAATAATAATTTTTCTTGAAAATTCATTGAACTAAATTTTTATTTTATTATGAAATTTGAAATTTTTAATTTTTTCAATTGTTTGAATTATAATTTTATGACAAAAAACGGTAATTCAGTTTATAATTGCATAATAACTTTAATTCGAATAAAACAAATACCTGTATGTCTGCCAATCATGTCAAGAAAAATTAATAATCAATCAGAAAGGAATTATAGGAAGTTAAAAAGAAAAATTGTCAACATATGCTTTTACTTCCAATTAGAAAAATAAGTATGAGGAGCATCTTCGAGATATATTCAAGAATGTGAGATTTTTCGTTATTCAAATCAAACGAATTGATTGAAATATTTGGATTTGAAATTTCCACCTAGATTAGATTACTTTCACTCTATTATAATAGAAGACTTATCATTTTACACGCAACTTAATCGAACTAGTAGTTAAATTTTTTGATTATAATTAACTTTGCCCCCTTAAACTCATTGAGATTTTCGGCATTTCAAATAAAGAGGTCAAAATTTTGCCATCTGGAGTCATATATTCTTTTGACATGCAAGGAGTGTTCATTGATTTCCTAAATAATTTTCTTGTCTGATAAAAGACCATGAAAATACATATATTTTTCCATTCAATTTTGGCAGAAAATTCGTTTTTTAAAGTACCTTAAACTTTCTCTAAGGATTATCGATATTCAAATTTTATGTTTTCTTAAACAATTCTTATGCTCTCTTAATGTTTTATGTATAGAGCAAAAAATACCCTATCTTAATTGATGCTTTATTTTAATTAGGTTCCTATTTCTATCTGATTAGAAACTGTTTTTTTGTGCCTTCTTTTTTTTCGTTTCATCAATATCGACATTTTTTTTTCACTGAAGATGTTTCTGATACAAGATTTTTCAGTGTTTTTCCCAAATGAATTAATTTATTCAAAATTTTGATAGAGATTTATTAGACTTTTGCTGTTTTCTAAGAATTTTAGTTGTCTTAATTAAGAGATTTCTCATGCATATTTCAATTTTAAATAAAAATTAATATCATTTGTCAATAATTAAAAAAATAATGAAAACATTTGTCTTTTTTTAATTATTATTGAAATGAACTTAAATGAACTTCGAAAATCTGATTTAATCTTAATATTTTAATCATTTTAATTAATTAAAATTAAAAAATATTGAAAGAAAGCATACAATTTTTTTAAATGGTTTTAAAAACAGATCGTGAGGATTAAAGAAAATTTTATACGTTGAGAAATTTTTTATCGAAGCAAAAGAAGAAAACACCTAAAATCCGGATTAAAGATCAAATTCTTTTATAGAACTTTTTTTTTCTCGATCATGAGAATTAAGTACATTTTTTCGTAACTGTTAAAAAATATTATTAAAACAAATTACAAAAGAAATAAAAAAAATTCTTTTAAAGAAGGTCGTAATTTTTAATTGGAACTTTTTTTCAAATTTTAAATTAAAATTTCTGTAAACTTTTTGGTTTGAAACGAAAATTCTTAATAAATTCATTTTTATGAGGGCATCAAATTTATAAGAAAAGACATTTTGATAGTTAGAATTAATTTATTAGCTTTCGACCAAATTCAAGGACTTGGCAAATGAATAAGCTTTTGAATTTCTAGCACCTAATCTTTAGTATTGAAAAGTTTAAAAGTTGTTCACACCTTTATACTTCGAATCATAACTGATTGATGATTTCAAAAGACATTTTTTTAAAAAAACATAAATTTCAAGTAATAAAACGGTTATTTAACCACTTTCATTCCATTAAATCGGTAACAGTATTAAGGCATTGGATAATTAAGAATTAACTACAAAAAAAGCATAAAAATCTTTATTACTCGCAGTTTAAAGCACAAAAAGGAATTACTACATTTAAGAGAAGACGAAGCAATTTATCAGAAAATGTAATAAAATTGTAGTTCTGTGAATTTATTCTTCTAGAATATAAGAATAAGAAAAAGATTCCCAAATAATCTCGAAAACTTTTTTTTTCATTAGCCTTTTTGTAATTTGTTTAAATGTCGGGCAAAAAAAAAGGTCCAAAAAATAACCGCTACCGCTTCGTAATTTTCCAAATCTTCTTTATTTTAACGTTTTTTTTTTTTCTTATTTATTTACTATTATATTGTTAGTATTTCCGTTTACCTTTTTTTTGACTTGAAGAAAAGAAATTATTTAAGAAGAAGCCGCGATTACGCAGACGCAACAGATTTAAATATTTTCAAGCATGTTTTTGTAGTGGCTACCTACTTTCTCTATATGTAAATTAGAGTATATTACAACGAAAGCTTAGTAATTCTTTAAAAATGTGAAACTATTGAACCTCGATTCAATCAATATTGATTGATCTACCTAACGACCATCAAATCGAATAATCTATTAAATCAAGGTGATATTTTTTAAAATAAAGCTTATGGGATTTTTTCAAGCCCTTCACTTGACTGGAAAGAATTATTAACGTACGTCATACCAATTTCCAATGCTCAATAAATAGGTCTAATACTTGAGACACATATATGGTATTAATACCATGATTTAAGAAATACTATACAGTATACCACATGTGTGTCACTTTATACCATTTGAAGAATGAAGTATGAACATAAAACTGAAATGGTATCAGCTATATTATAGTAACCACACTATACTATGAGCATCTTTCATATAACTGAACATTTGCATATTGGGAAGCTTTGATTTTAAACCAAGAACTATTGAGACTCAACTCCTTCAAAGAAAGATATAGAGAAAGTAATTCTATAAACACATATTAGTTAGTTTTTTATATTTCTTCTTGATAATATAATCATGGTGAGCGCTTAATGATGAAAAGTTGGTAACAAGAAATTCTAAATAAAAAAAAAAATTGTGATTTTCTAATAAAACCTTACAAAAACGAAGAACCTGTTAATTACAAAATAAAGCCTTTTTTATTTAGTAGATTGGTTAAATGGTCAGATCCGCTAGTGCATCGGAATTCGTTGTTTTGTTTTTTTTTTTCGATAAAATTCTTATTAAAACAATATTAATTGAACTAAATTGCGGTTCTTTTCCGAATTATGGTTCTGTTTATATAATTAACTTATTTAAAAGGTAGACAATTTTTTTACCTTTGTAAAGTAATTTCTTTTCATGTTTATAAACATTATTGTTGCTTTTGTTAGTACACACAGTTTCTGAGGGAATTTTTCTGACCCGATTCTAACTGTAGAACATTATTATATGTGGCATATGTGAAACATATTTAATTCGGTGATATTTTTCTCATTAAAAGTTTTAATTAAGAACTTTAGTTTTTTTTTTTGTCAAATGGTTAGTATAGATAGGAGAACAAAACAAGCAACAAACAATATGTTGCATAAAAAAATACGATTAGTGAAAAAGCATTAGGAAAATGTTTAATTATTGTTTATGGAATTATTTTATAGAAGAAATGATGAAGAAAAATTAGAAATCGATAAAGTATTATTGTATTGATTCGAATATAAGAACCCTAAAGGATTTTGTTTGAAAATTATTAATTCAAAGGACTTGGGACGAAGAAAATTCTTTGGAAAACTGAGTGAATTTTGCCCTTAAATTAGGAAGATACATGAAAGTGTTTCAGTTTTCTTCCTTAAGATTTTATGTGAATTATAACTGTTAAGTTAATGTCTACAAACTTATTTACTTCCTGAAATAACAGGAAATACGTGATAGAATTTAGTTGAAAACAAAACTCAATATTTTAGTACTAATTTCCTGTTTTATTGTTAATTTTTAATTTAGTAATTTATAGTAAATTAATAATTTTATTAGAAAAAATTGTTTTTGAAGCAAAAAAGCCACTGTTCAATTCTTAGAAACTCAAATGAGACGTGTCAAGGTGATTTCAATCAATCAATTAACTTAAAAAACCGTAATACTATAATTTTTTTTACCCCAATTAAAATTTAATAATTTTTAAGACAATTTCCTGACAACAACTTCTTTTAATAAGTGAAATAAAATTAAAAATTCTTTGATTTTTTGGTCTTCCTAAAATATATTCCAAATGTAAATTTCTTTAAAAAAAAACAAAAATTCGATAAAGATTTTATTGAATTTCTTAGATTTCCGTGTTTTTTTCTTTCTTTTTTTTTTGAAAGAAACTAAATAAAAATTACTTTATTAATATTTTAATTTCAGTATTTGTTTTTCACACCACAAACAAGAAAAAAAGTTAATGACTTAAAAATCTCCTCAATAAAAAATTCAATGACCTCAGTTTTTTGCTTTTAGTATATAATAAAATCGTTTAACCTTCATTATTATATTTTTATAATTATTATAATCTATCAAATTTACATTAGGACAGCGATAATGAAGTGTCTATATTTGGTGGAGGTCAGTAGCCTGACAATCATCAAAGAAAAGAACCTTTTGTTAGTGAATTCATTTTCATTAAAATCGATCTTCTATTATTCTCCAAATATATTAAAAAGAAAATTAGAAATCGTCGAATGAAAGTTTTTTGTAACGGTTTTCTAAAATCAATTCAAATTTAAGAACCTTGAATTTTATTTGCTTTTCAAGTAAATAATTTACAAAAAAAAAAACGGATTTTTAATCATTAAAGTTTCACTTCTTGAGTACGTTTTAAAGATCTTTAGAAAAACATCGAACAATAATTTCGAACTTGAATTTTTTTATTTGAACTTCCCAAAAATGGAAAAATTATTAACCTAGATAAAACTGTCAACAAATCAAGCTAAGGGCACTTGAGTTTTTGTTGTAATTACTTATTTGCCTCATTATCAAAAAAATAAAAATACAGTCAGTCGATGAGTTAAAAGGCTATTGTCTAATTGTTTGAATAATTTTTATACTTGAGATAGATATTTGGAAATTATACAATTTATATGGAGAAATAAGAATTTGTGATACTAGTGAACTAAACTCGACCGCACCTGACAATGAATTAAAGAAAAGGAGAAAAATACTTCGTTTTTATACCACAAAATATAAGAGGGGAAAAGGAAGGAGAATTTTTTGTTAGAAAAGAATATGAATTTATGAGTAAAGTTGCTCAAGGCACAGCAAGTTTGTCAATAAGTGGATATAATAGTTGGACAAATTATAAGCTCACGAACTGCTTAGAAAGAGATTAAAATGTTGAACTGTTTAGAGATGTAGCTTTGTGGCTAGTTTGACTGATACGGCTCCAAGACCCTTCAAAGTCATTTTAATTTAATAGTGAAACCTTTATTAATATAGTTAAACAAAGAAACATCTTAAAATAATATTATAATCCGGTTTGACTCGACCCATTGCAATTTAGTTTGCTTTTTGTCTTTTTAGAAACGCTGAAATAATTTTAATACAATACCACGTAATATGTTTTAAAAACCAGAAAACAAGAATAAAATAAAAAAAACAATGAACTTATCTTTCTCAATAGTAAGACCTTAACCTAAACATAACCTCAAAACAAAAGTCTCGTCGGACATTGTTATTGAACGCGTTGATCATGCATAACATTAAAATCGCACAAAACTGATTTAATTAAACCGGCTAAAAACAATGTTTTTTCTTTTTGTACTATTTTTTTTTCCGATTGTCACTAATCATAGTGCGCACCGAATATTGATGAGATACAAGAAATACAATGGCAGCAAATAACAAAAAAGAAAAGATACATGAGAATTAACAACAATAAACATAAAAGTAGACAATAATGATGATGATGATGATGACAGGGTATGGCTGGCGTATATGCGAGCATGACTTAAGTATTCGCTTATCTCTTGAAGATGCTGCGAAGTAATAAAGTAGAAAAAATTACAATGGAACAAGAAAGAAGAAACTTTCGATATACGCGAATTACATTAACATATAACCTGAAAGTAAAGCAATTTCGATTTACACTGGAACAAATTACATCTTCAATATATTATATTTTTGTGCAATTATTTATTTTTATTGTTATATGATCATTTTTTTTTCTACTTATATAAAATCAGTAGACAAGAAACGAACACCATTTTTAAAAAAGATCATTTCTTATTCAGACGAAAATCAAACAAGATCTCCTCCATTGAAGAAATCGTTTTCACGTCCAACTGTCGTCATTCACACAATTCTGGTTAACAATATTTGTGGCTTCTTCCTCCTGCACGGTGGTACGTCTTAGTTTTTTGCTTTTTGATTGTAAATCAAAATGACCTCATTTAAGGTTGTTGCTGAATGGTTTTTTTTTTTTTGAATTATTGTTCATAAAAACATTTTCTTTTCTTCTTTTTCCTTTTTTAAGTGCGTTCACTTATTCTGATTTTGTAATGGCTGTGGGAAATAAACCTTATTCAGTTTGCGTTAACAAAACAGCGTGTGCACAAGAAACGAATACAATTTGTACATAAGGTTCGATTGAAACGAATCCAAATTTCAATGCAACCTACGTTTTATATTCTTTAATTTAAACTGTTTAAGTTTTTTTTACATACTGTATTGTAGACAAAATGAATTTACATGTAAACGCTTATTCCTAGTCTAAACTATAGATGACTCAAATAGTGATTATCAAAGAACAGATTGTGATTGTTCCTTAAAAAGAACAGTGATTTTTATCTGTTCTTTGCCTGTGATAAAGTCACAAGTTGTGATTTTTGACATCATCTCTAGTCACAAACTAATTAAGTCTAATAAAAACTTGATCTTAACTAAATCTCTTCGAGGGATATTGCCTACTTTAAGGCGAAATTATTTCAAAAGGTGCAAGTAAATTTCGATGCTTTTCCTTATTTTGTGTTGTTTCTTGTTTCTTTCCGATTTAATTAAAAACATTTTATTACAACAAATTAAATGTTGCTAGAACTTCACTTGCAATTACGAAAGACATTTTCGTATTTAAAAAAATGAAATTATGTTCCATTTTGTAGTCAACACTATTATTTTATTTTTTTCTGTGTTTAAATTTATTTAATTATGTAATTAAGACAAAATCAAAGCGCCTCATAATGATATGCGCACTGCACAACATGTGAGTATATGACAATATAGTATATCCAACGAATTTGGAGCAAAATGTGATTTTCAGGTTTTTTATTCAGGTTTTTTTTTCTTCTTTCATCATAAAATTTCCATTTTGAATGAGTTCAAAAAGTATTGATGTATTGGAAGGTTGATTAAGTGGGTGGTTTGATGAATGTCACATTAAAATCCTACGAAATTGGAATTAGATTATCATTTCGATTTCGTAAATTACAATATTGCAAAATGGAAATGTCGAAGAGGGTGGATACAGTTTGTGAATATATGAAAATTATGCAATTTTAAAAATAAAAAACAAGGATTTTTTTTTATAAAAGTGAAGGTTTTAGAAATTTTTTTTTTTCCATAACCATTGAAATTACTTGGCGAAATTAATTACATAGGTAAAAACAATAACTATTGTTTTTGTAAATTGGATCATTATCCAGTTAGTGACGAAGATTTAAGAACGTATTGCTTGGCATTTTCGATTTCTTCAAAATCTAAAAAATTTACATTGTAGAAATGCTCAACCATTAATCTCTTCGAATTAATTGCTTCGATGCGTATTTACGCAGTTTACTAACACAAGTATCACTTTTTCTGTATCATTGAATTTATGAATGGAATTATTTTCTTCAAAATACAAATTTATAATCTTCAAAAATTTTATTTTTAATTATTACATTAAAAACAACAAAAATTTATTATGTAAATTTACTTCCTGCTAATTTTATTACGAAATTATAGCAAAATTAAGTCAAATTTAAAAACTTTACTTTCATCTAACTTTATTTTCTGTTTTTTTATTTTATTGATTGCTTTATTTGTTCAAAATGAAGAAAATTTATTGATTTTTGATTAGGTTTTTCTGTTAAATGCGAAAAAAAACACTCAATTTTCAATATTATGTAATTTTACGAAATTTTTAACGAAAAAAAGTTTATAGTAAAAATATGTTGATACCAAAAATAAGAGATTAATTGCTAATAACCAAATTAAATACAAAAATTTGGAGTAATCTGATCTATAAAAAAGCGAAACGACTAAAAACAACGATAAATTGTAAAATCAAAAATTTTTAGTGAAAGTGTATTTTTTTTGTATTTTAATTTTTCATTTAAATTAAGATAATTTTTTTTGGGGGCAATTTTATAATTAGAATATAATTTTGTATTATCACGTCTCTTCGTAGTGTCTTCAATACTACTAAAAACATGGCCAAATCACATTTAAAATAATTGAGTCTACTAACGTGTATAATTATCGTCTTTATTAAAAATATTGTGAAATGAGAGTGAAAATTAAAATCAGATCAAAAATTAATGCAAGGAAAATATGATACATAAATCTAAATTTAATTATCATATAAAAATACCGTGTGTTTCAAATGATTTATAAAATTGTTTCAGTAAATTGTGTATAGCAAAATTAAATAATGAATTGATTGAGAATAGTTTTGAAAAATTGTTCATAAATGATTAATTTTAAAGGAAATTTATCGATATAAAATTTAAAATCCGTTCAAAATATTACAAAAAGAAATTTTAGTGGAAATATTTTACCAACAAGCTTGTAATTATTGAACTGGTAATTAGAATTATAGAAAATTTAACGCAGTTACTGCACATTATTCATAATGTAAGCATTTTCTACATATTACTAGGTCTTTACTTTAACCAATAATATATGCTAGAAAAATTCCTAAGAGCTAGCCAAGAAAATATCATTACTAAAATTATTTATTGTTTCATATCTACACATAGAAAAATCACAAAGCTTTTGGCTAGTTCTGACAACAGAATTTTAGTTGTGAAATATGAAAACTTAGTTGTGATAACTGACTTATTTGTTGTAATAACTGAGTTTTTAGTACTCACAATTGAAGTTCAATTATTACAACAAACAAAATTAGTTATCACAACAAAAAACTCAGTTGTCAGAACTAAGCAAAAGCTTTGTGATTTTTCTGTGTGTATATTCTTATAATAATAATATTCAAATACATTTTCTAAATCAGCAGTATTAGCTTTATAATTGTCTTCGAATTTTGGCCTTACCTAAATAAGATACAATTCTCATTCCGTACAATACTACTGGAATATTCAATAAAATGTTTCTGAGTTAGTTAGTCAGTTAGTTAATTAGTTAACGAGTTAATTCTCTATTAATCATGATTAAAATAAAATTTAGAACTACCTATTTTATGTGGTCAAGAAGACCAGGATTCAATATTCACTAACGGCAATTGAATGAAATAATTACGTTCATGAAAGCAAAATATCAAACAAATCATGACAAATACTATATACTAAATAACACGTCAACTTCAAATAGCTTCTAAACAAAGAATGAATTGGCAGATCGAAGCGAAATTTTTGTTATGTTCTTATGAAAAATGAAATATTAACATAAAATGGCAGCGAAGTTTCAGTTCTGCTGTTGACGAATACATGATGCTCCGCGAACTTATTAAGTAACCTAGTAAATGACTATTTCATATAACTAACTCTTTTCAAAACAGGTTCATATGTAGCTAGGCAAATAAGGCTGAAAACAAAAATTTAATTTTTCTTTGGAACACTCGGTAGATATGTATAATTTTGAATCAACACCATATTGTAACTGGTTTTAATGATCGTTACAAAGATTTTAATCACAGTTAATTATTATTGCACATACTTTAAAACATCATATACATGTAAGATGTGTTATTTTTTTTAAACATTACTAATAAAAATATATAGGATCTGAGTTTTTCTGCATGTTTATAAAATTGTTTTTAGTAAAACTATAAAAATTGTACATAAAAGAAAGGTTGTGATAAAAGTTTTCTACATTTTTATTGCGTGAAAATAATAAACTTCATTGAACTTTTTCTTCATGATTTTCTTTAAAAAAACAATTGTAAAATTAATTAATTGTATAATTGTGTAATATTTGATGTGCCTTATGTATTAAATCAATTAATTATGCGTTAAAAAACAAAAGTGAAAAGAAAAAATCTCATTTTTTCCACTTTTGTGATGAAATTTAATTAGTCTTAATATAAGATACATGTTTTCTTATATATGTTGTTATGATTCGTATAATTAGAATATGTCATTAGGTCGTTAAATAATAGAATTAAGAAAATACATTAAAAATCCGAACAGATAGGCACACAAATACACTAAGGAGTAATAAAGAAGAAGGTTCTACAGGATGACCAACGAAGCAATTTGGTCCGGAACTCGTATCTTTCCTTTTCAAACCTTTTTTAGATACATAATTTGTAATTTAAGGGAAGACATTTAAACATATTTTATTTGATGTTGTTTGTCAAGTGGCCGAAGGGACTTTTAGAGCACATAAAAATATTACTAAAATGAATATTTTTGAATTTTCTTCAAAAGTATCTTTATTTTAATTAAGTATATTTTGTTTATCAGAAAAAAGTTTGTGCCTAAAAAGAAAGTCTCTGTACTTTAAGAAAGCGAATCCTGAAAGTATATTATTTTATATCTACTGATAAAAATGTTACATCATCGAAGTCTGGCTAAGATTTGAACTAAATAGTCCTCGTACTAGTAACAATATGAAAAGCGAACTACCAAGTCATTTCCATTTGTAATCTAATAAATATTAGACACGGGAGGAGTCTGAAAGACTTTACTACATAACACATTGTCATTTGCCTTATAATATTCATTTAACATTATTTAACTAAACCATACAAATGTTAATTATTTACACAACGCCTCTATATAATAAATTAAATTTAAATTTTCGAAGTAGCACATAAATTTCCACCCAAAACAAGTTAAAGTCAATTTCAGATCCTTTCAAATACGTGAATTTTGTTCTTATCCTATACAAACGTATATCTCTTTAAATATTGGGTTAAAGTAAATAGTCATGTTATTATCCGATTTATGTTGGATTTGGTTATCTAAAATTGCGTACTAATAATAAATATGTTATTTTAACGTCGTAAATCGAATAAGATATGGTTTTGTTATAATCTAGTTTCGTAACGAGAAGGATTCTAAAAACCATTTTAACTAAAAAAAAAAAACATTAAAAATTTTAAATTCAGAATTTACGAATAATTGTGTCTGTTCGTGGATTTTATTTTTTGTATTTACATATTTTATGCTATGTGAATAAATATATCTTTACATGCGACATGTTTTACATATTTAATGTATACTTTAAGGTAGACGTAGTTTTGTGTACACAAGGATCAATATTGAAACAAAATTCTTCTACTTTACATTCGAAAAGTTTGAACGTCATTGACCTTTTCGAAAATCTTCCTTTACGTTCAGATATATATAGAGATTTATTCGAATTACGATTAAATATATTTTAGTGACTATCAAAGGATATACATATTTTTGGGTAAATCAGAACTTATATAGGGATGATAGAAGGTCAAAAGGAGAGTTTTAAATTTAGGTTTAACATCTTCAAATTTACGGATATCAATGTTGGTTAGATAATATTGGATTAGTTCGATGTTGTAACATGAAAATATAATTTCGAATCACTTCATTGGGAAGTTTAAAGGATGTTGATTTAATTATAAAACATTAGTTCACTAAGAAATTAGTCATATAGGCGAATGAATGTTAGTATGTACTTAGTTGTAAGGAGAGCAGTTTTCCGAAGTAAATACAAAGTTGTCATTAAATAGGATTTATTTTATACAAACATATAAGCTTCTTCTATCAAGGTTCGAATCTGTAGTAATTTAGTGTAAATCGGTGCCAACTAAGAACAAATACTGCTGAGTGGAGTGTTTTATAAGTGGCAAGAAAAATATTCGTTTTTTGACAGGTCTCCATCATATGCAGATTTGACCGCCTATAAAATTCCAGAAGTTCAGAGTATTGTAATCTAAATTGCGTCCATAAAAACATTATACAGTAAAGTTACCATCATCTGCATCAACTTTAAAGTGAAATTTAAAATTCAAATTAGTGAAATGAATATTTTCTTAATTCAAGAAATAACAAAATTTAAGAAAACAATTAAAAAATATTATATTCAGGTATGTTTTAAACCCGGTTAATCAGCTTTTATTGAAACGAAACAAATAATCCTCTTTAAACTTTATAAGTTCTAACAAATCATTTTTATTTCTTTTCTTTATAAAAAAGTTCAAAGCGCGAAAAGGAAATTCTGTATTTTTTGTCGTTTATATTCAAATTAAAAATACCAAAAACAAAACGAATTATGAAAAAAGTCGTTATTTTTCTTGAATATTTATTAAAACAACAAAAATACTTGAAAGTTTTGAAAATATTCACACTGAAAATATCAAAACTTTGTAATATTTTGAAAAGTATAGCATAAAAAATTAGCATAATTCATTCATTCTGATTCATGTGGGTGAGAAAAGTACTGGAAAACAAGTCTCGGAGAAATATCACACTATACACTTGTTGTCCTCATCAACTATATATATTTCATGATAAAAAAAACGCAGACTGAATAGACGACACCAAGTTTATGGGACAATATTTTAATGTTCCAACCATTTATGGCCAACCGCGAATATTTTACGAGGAACAAATTTACATTAAAATGAGTTGAGATGATGATGAAATTCTCACTATGTCCAAAATAGAGTTTATAATACTGCAAGTTATGGTCATGAACTCTCTTGCACAGATTAAGATTTAAGATGATTGTGCACTAAGGAGGCAATTTATACAATAATATCGGGTATGAGATCATTATTATGAAAGGTTTTGTAGATTAGGATGAATCATAATGATGATGATGATTATCAAATAGTGAAATTTACACCTTCATCGGAATATATGACGACCAATGTTAAAATTCGACCATTGTATGTTTTGATTAGAAAAACGCATAAATTTGAAATGAATCAATTTGAAATATCTCTTTAAAAAACCGTTTCATTATTTTGGATGTTTTTCTTCTTTTGGTAGATGTCAACTGTAACTGACTGACAGTTAGCTCGTTTTCAATTTCAATAATTTGAGATTTTTTGCTGAACAAACATATGAGAACCTTTTATAGTATCATTTTTGTTCGTTTGTCTTTTTATCGTGTGTGTTATGTAAAAGCTTTTTATCTAAATGCCACGTTTTGTTTTTATATGAAAAAAAAAAGAGAGATTATATACGGTTTTTTGTATACGACTATGTAAATAGAAAAGTCTGCACTTGAATGATGTCATTTGTTTGTGTGGACAAAGTGGAAATCCTTGAATATTTGATATGAATATATACAGAAGCCTTTTTTCGTGCTTGAGGTCTTCTTTAACAATATGGAGATAATTCCTGTTTTCAACGATCTGATAAACTTTTGAAATTATAGAAATTCAACGTGATACATTGTTAAAGAGTTATGTTAATAGTGCAAATCTTTATGCCATGGTCGTCACATGATAATTAACAAGTTCCTACTAATTAATAGTAACTATAATTTTGTGTGTGTCCAAATAGACACAACTACGTAAATTTGATATGACATTTAAATGCTGACTTGAAATTTCTTGCAAGACGGTAAAGTACTTGTCTCACTCAAAACTTAATCGGATTCTAACGAAAGTGATTGCTCTAAAACCTAAATATTTTTTTTTTTGGTTGTCTTTACAAATCCCATAAGCTCTACGGAAGAAAAACACATGTCATACTCATATATCTAATGTACATAGCTCACTTTATAAGAAAAAAGGCATTCATGGTTATTGGTTAGGGGATTATTGAAAATGATTATGTAAGGTCTTCATTTTAATATAAAGCATTGCCCAAGTGCAAAAAATGTTGCCGTAAAAGACGAAATGACAGGAGTTTTTTAAGATATTCTAGTGATATTCTAGTGGCACACAAAACTATCATAGTTTATTTAAGAAATTCTTGTAGAACTTTATTCTGAGTCCTACTTTGTACAGAAAAGTTTGTATTTCCAACATATTTTACAAGTACAAAAATCAAGCCAATCCCACTAAATGTGGACCTGGCATTATTAACAAATTCTTATGATTTCTAATTAATTAAAATTATTCATAAAATAATTTCTATTCGTAACGCAAAACACATATTTTTTGAATAATTTTCTTTTGGAATTATATTTGACCTTTTGATGTTTATTACTCGTAAATCTACCGAATTCTTGTCGCCTTCTTGTAACATAAAATCTTATATTTCGTTTCATTAAGAATCTGAAAAGAAAATCTTTGATCAAACACAAACGAATAAAAATAGTTTTCTTTTATCGAAAATTTCTATATACTGATTTTCTTTTGGTACGAAAAAGAAAAATCATATTATGTAGTTTTTGTGATATTTATCCAGACGAAAATTAATATTACAAGATGAGAAAAGGAGATTGCTTCTTTTTTTTCGGTTCATACTTGAATATTAAATTCTATATCGTCTCCAGAATGTCTACTTTGGATTTGGTCTGTTGGATCAAATATAATTCTTTAATATAATACACTCGTCTCGTTTGCTTGAGTTCTTTTATTCCAAGCTACCAGAATAGACAAAGTAAATATTATATATCCAAAAAAAAAGAAAAGAAAATGGATCATATTTTTGAAGATTTTCATATATTTTTTCATAGATAATTGAACATACAAAAACGAATGTAATTTTCCTCTTGAAAGAATTTTCAGTGGTATTTGAAAAAGTCTGCACAATTTAAAAATACTTTTTTTTTAATAATTTAAATATGAAAATAAGAAAATTCTTCGTAATTAGGGATTTTTGGTATGACAATAAGAAAACATGATAAACGAAAACGCCATATTTAATTTTCATTTCGCTTACATTATATTTTATAATAGGTCTGTTTTATTTGCCATACCCTACCCTGGAGCAGGATAAGTGGCAAATAAAACGAGCAGGAGTAGAAAAAACCTTTCATTCAAATGTTGATAGCTCTGCTTAGCAACCATATTGTGATGAAATGAAAAACGTTTAGCTAATACACTTTTTATGGGAGAAAACTGAACTAATTTCGGGTGTGATAGTTACACCTGGTCTGAAAGTAGTGTAGGATTTGCTCTTTTGCTGTTTTTGTTTTCAATGTAAAAATATGCTCTATCCCAGAGCAAGTGGCAAATAAAACAGACCTTATATAGTAAATGATCGCTGTTGATCTACCACGATGGGATTAGACTAAAAAAAGAAAATTACTTTATAATTATAATTTAATTCTAATAAAAAAACATCTCAAAATCATTTAAATTCGATTAATTTAAATGAAGATACATGTGCTTAGAAGATTAAATGTTTGTGAACGTTCCAGATTGATCTTTATAATCAAATCTTTGGAAAGAAAAAACTTAATCGTTTATGTTTTTTTTTTTTTGTAAAAGAAAATCGATCACATCAGGCAGACTCACGTATAATAGGAAAACTTCGTTTACCAAATTAGACTTATTGTTTCAATTTGAAGTAAACAAGACATGATTGCAGATGAAGAGACTATAAATCTTATATAACATGAATGAGATTAAAGTTTCTTTTTTTTTCTATTCTTTTTTTTTTTCAATGATACGCATTTAGATTTTGTGAAAAATATATCTTTTCAAAACAAATCCGACTTATTTATGGCATTTAGAAAGAAAATAGTAACAACAACAAAAAAAAAGTCTATCAATCAATTTTTGGTAATCAATTTTAAGCCTCGAAAAACCTTGTCATTGAATAATAAAACTATAAACCCGCCAGGAGATATATCTATGAAAATTTCAATTACCTAAAATATTAGTATTATTAAAATTTAAGAGAAAGGAAAATTTTTTTTTATTTTATTTTTGATAATCCTATAAAAATATTTATTTTTGAAAGCATAGGCGTCGTACTTTTTATTTGGATGGCAATTAGAAATTCAGAGGTTGGGTTTTCTTCAAGAAATGTACATCTTACAATTTCGACTAGCCACCTTTGTGGTAATATAAGATGTTCCATAACCTATAAAAGAAACTGAACAGAAACTTCAAAATCACGATTGACCTGAAAAGTCGAATATCACGAATTTTAAATTTTAAACTTTTGGTCATTAAACAATGATTGGATTAAAATAATCAACGTATATGAAACTACCATGCCCTGAAATATTTTTGAAACTTTGCAATTACTTCAGATAGGCTTAGAAAATGATGCTAAAAATTATATCAGGACCGTGACGAATAAAATGAATGAAATATGTATGAAATTTGAATGAATACATTTCAAAATATTAATATTTCTTTGGGTTTTTCTTATAAAGATTAAAATTTTCTACAGAAAAACTTTCAGTCATTGGATTTTGTTAAAATGCTTACAAATTTTTCGGACTATAATATTATGGTATATAAAGAAACCATTTCGCTTCACTGTAAAAAAATAAAAACAATTCTTCCCATTACTGGTTCACTAAGAAAAAATCATTGGAATCTTTATAAGTGCATCAAAATCAGTCTACCAACAATCGAGTCTTACTGAATATAAATCATATTCTAGTCATGAATTGAGTTGCTTGAAAAATTGTGCTATTTAAGAAAGCATAATGGAATTAAAGTAAAGATATACATGCCTAGAATTGCTACAATAATATTCTGGAATTAGTTTTGAGTTCATTCTAGACAACTGAATTAGAAGTACTTAATAAGTCCATATCTAAATATTTGAATTACGAGTAACTTAATAATATAATTCATCTCGAGAAAGACAGTGGGCATTATTGTGTTCCCAAGGCACTATTGAATACTGTTTCATATAATGCCAACATATATGTGACTTCTAAAAAATCATGTCAAAGATTCTTGTAACAGTTTCATTTTCACAATCAGATCATAAAACATATTTATCATGTTTTAAGCCCTTGGAACTTATCTTATGTATACCACCTCTATACGTTAATGAGGACAGAAAAGAATTGAACAATAAACTCTATTTTACGATTTCTTTAAGACTTCTTTCTTTTTTTTTTAGTATTATTAAACAATTACAAGAACAACGAAACAGATAATAATTTAATAGAATAATAAGGTAAGAAATCACAATGTGTGACATCAATAACAAACAATATAGTAGGGCAGAGTACCGTTCAATTTCCATTTAATGAAGGAAACAAAAAAACATACAAATAGTGGATATTACCAATCTAATATTTTTGCTATTATTTAGTAACGATAACATTAGGAAATCCAATCAAGAGTCTTATAAATCATAAAAGCAAAGAAAAGCGAGTTTTTCTATCGAAACCAATATTGTAATTCCAGAAGGTGTAGCATACAATTGGGAAACTAACCAAAAATAATGAAAGAAAAATCAAAAGAAAAGATAAAATTCCATTTAAGACAGTATTATTATCTTTTTGTGGAATAAAAATGGGTTTTTTAAGTTTAGTGCGCATGCATGGCCAGTCAAAGAGGAATTGTAGTTTTAGTTTTAGTTTTAAACTATCGATATTTATAAAGTTTAAACATGAAAATCGTGATCCATAGATTATTGACGGAAGTACATTAGTTTATGTTGTATTACAGTTCTAATAGAAAGCCTATAAAAAAAAACAAATTATGTTTTATATGTAATACTATATGGAGATAAAGTAGCGCTTAGGACACAGAGAAGAATCGAACTAAAATACAAGAGAAAATGCACTTTTTGGTTTGAATTTGATTGTTTCTTTTTGTATTTTTTATGCTGTGGAAAAGTATTCACATAAATATGTGAAAAATGGACTTTGAACATTATGTAGAGAGTATCGATTTCTTGAAAATTAAAGAAAGCATTTAACTAAACGTTCCATACTTTCATTTAAATACAGCCGTGTTTATTATGTTCCAAAGATATTGTCTATATAATTTGATAAGGCATGTTTATGCCCTATGGTAGATACTACCATAGAGTATATTAATTTTGTCAGTACACTTGTAATGTAACATATAGAAATAATCATAGGAGAAGGGTTACAAAACTAAGATGTGTAGAGAATGAAAATTTATATCCATTTATGGATGTCCGCCTTCAGTCCATTCGTTCGTATACAAGATAACTCATAAAATGCCTAATCCGATTTTTATGAAATTTGCAATATGAGTTAGTTATTCCTTAACTTCCCATTTCAGCGAACTCGGCCGAAGGGTAGCGAAGTTATTAAACAAAAACCAGGGTAACCAGAAAGTTTTGTCGTTTTTTTATACGGTTTTTCGGATTTAATTGGGTTATATGGTTTGGCTACATAAATAAACAATATTAAAAATAATCCTAGGAGAAAATAAGCCTGTTCATAAAGTTTTTTAAAGCACTTTAAAAAGTAATATATCAATTTGAATAAAATTTGCAGAATAGGTTTATGCTATCAGGGTCTAAGGCTACGATTTAGAGAAAAAAGTTTAAAATAAATAGTAATGAAGAAAAAGCTTTGAAATATTGTTAGTTCAGACAATTTTTCTGTCCCATTACTACCATAGGGCATCAAAAAATCGACTATAGGTGGATTTTCAGTTACTATATATTTTAGTGATAGTTTTCGAATAAATTTCGTAAAAAGTATATTATGATTTGTTACTATTTATAATAGTTGTCTTTTTTTCATTTGATAATTGATTTGAATTTTATCCAAATTTCAACCTCCTATTGCCCAATAAAATAAATAAAATAAAAAATTTAAGCTAATAACCTATCTCAAAGAAAAACAAGACCCATATAATAGAAACTTGAAATAATTTGATTATGAAATAAGCTCTTTCTATTTTACTATTTGTTGCTGCAACACCAACTATATCGTTAAATTATAAACACTATATTTTGCTTATGGAGAGAATCTTTTTTGAATTTCTGCCAATATTCAGATTTCTTGAATTTTATCGTCTTCATATTTAAAATAATCCAAATGCCAAATGCTTGATGAAGTATCGAATATTTTATAGTTCTACTAATTTAAAATAAACCATATACTATATATCGCTGCCAGACTAGATACGACTACATTTACCATACAAATCACCAATATATTACCAAAAGCAATGTATAAAATATATGATACTCAAACTTGAATCGATTAATTTTTGATCATTCGGTTTATACTACATTTACCATATTTTCTGACTTATATTTTCCCATTTAACTCGTTATTGTATAGTTGAGCATCATCAACATAAAAACATTATCAATAATCAATAATTTCCTATTAAAATTTTCGATTCAAAATGTTTCCATTGAACTGCATTAATTGCACTTTATTTCACACAGCAGCATGTAAATGCATTAACAAAATGAATATAAAGACGAGAACATAAGGATATACCTCAAATAATAAATTATAGAAAAAACTTTGTATGCTTTTATGAAAGATTAATAAAATATGAGAGTTTCCTTTTATTTTGGGGGCTGTTTTGTATTTCTTGTGGGTGGAAAGGATGAGAATATAATGTGTTTTTAATTGAAAATTTGTTGGTAATTTATTACCATACAATTTTTTCAGAAATTTTCCTAAATGGTAAATTAGAAAACATCATAAATTCAAAGAATATATTGCGATATTTAATGTGAAGTTGAAATCATGTCTGTCTGTAAGTCTGCTTGAAAGAAACACAAAACTATCACTTATGTGAATAGCTATTTTTAGATTATTTACATAAGTGTTGTATGAAGGCATAGCGAAAGTTGTTCGTTATTTAAAAGGAATTTAAATACTTTTTAAATTTTTTTTCGTCCAATAAAATTATTCAATCAATTATTTCACTTAATTAAATTTTATTTTTATTCATAAATTCGACCAGTTTTCACAAGATCTTAATAAAATAATAATAGTAACTATAAAAGCGAAAACACATATGAAATTTATTCACAGTTTTCCGAAGCAAATAAATTCACAATGGTTTATTTTATAAAATTTCAAATTTATACTTAATACAACGTAAATAAGTAGTTGTAAGACAGCATGAAAAACTTGTTTTTCATATTTTCAATTATTTTAAGTGAATTTTATTTCAATTTCAAGCATTCTTAACGCAATTATTAAATTCACTTTCGGAAAAGGTGTCAGGAAAAACAATACATATATTGTATTATGTAATATCTAATTTCTAATATATTTTCATCTTCTAAGCATTTTTCACATGCTGCCTAAACATGGTAATTTATTTATGATTTTTCTTTTATTTCCAGTTAAACAAAAATGGAGACTTGGTTAATTGATGTTAAACAATTACGTATTCCAAGACCGAAATTCGGTTCAACCGGTAGCAGCCCACCAACATCACGATATATGAGAAGACCATACGAACCGCCACGAGATTATAATATGTCATCTGGTGAAGATTTTTCGAGTTCAGGTTCATCACCTGGCCGAAGTCTTAAATTACAAACAGAAGAACTGCGACAGGCTCTTCAAGAGAAATTATAATTAAGTTATGATGTAAATTTTCTTCTTCTTTTTCCTATTTTTGTTTCAGTGTTTTAAAAAAAGTGTTGTTCTTATTAATTATTTTTCTTTTATTTTCAATTAAAGTAGTGTCTAAGTTAAGATCTGTTTCTCTAATTACGCAAATTGAAATTCAATTTGAATTTAATATCCAATAAAAAGAAATTGAATTTCTATTAATTTAGTTTATGGTAAAATAATTTTGTTATTAAATTGTATGTTTTAAATTTATAAAAAAAAAACAATAATAAATATGGAATAAAATAGTTTATTACAGAAAATAGTGAATTAGTTTTCTTGAAGAGGATTGTTTAAGTAAGAGATTAAAATTAACGTCTTTTAGGAATTGTAAGTTTATCTACATGACATTGCAAGTATTATGGAAAATACTTTTCGAAATGATACGTGTAGTGAATACTTAGAAAAATAGAACTTGGTCTTATTAAAGATATCTAACATATAAACATGAGCTAGCCATATTGCAATTGAATCAAAATCCTTCACAGTACCAATACTAAACGAGCCAATAAAGTCAAATTACATTAACGTAATAAGAACGATAATCTAATGAATAAGAGACCTCCAAAAAACTGTTATAATGACTTTTTTTTTCTGAATCTTGTAAAATATTTATAATAATTACAGAATTTTTACACTTACCGAATCCTGTTCATATTCCGATCGTGGTATTTGAGTTTCACTACCTCTTCTTGAACGTGGCTCATCACAGTTATATTCCTGATAAATGTTTATAAGTATTTTGTTCAATATATTTCATTTTATATGAAAAAAAATAATTTTTTTTAAAACACGACGATTATTTAACATTTATAATATTTAAAATTAACGAATTATTAAAAATAAATAAATAAATAAAACAATTTTAAAAACAATTAACAATTTGAAAACATTTAAGCCAAGTTTTTGCTTATACAATAACGCCTGTTAATATGCAAACAGAATCTGTACTATCCAGATTCGTTGCTGATGTAAAAACTTCGCTTATTTAATTCATATAAAACATTTATACAAAAACGTTTACAAACAAACATAAAACATAAAAATCGTAATTAATATTGTAAAAAAAAAAGTATTAATATATATTAAATTAAAATTACACTAAAAATTTTAAAAATAAATTAAAAAATAATCAACAAAAACTTTCCAATTAATTAATTCGAATGTCAATTTTTATTTTGTCATTTTTATTAAAATAAAATAAAATTTATTATAATTTTTATGAAAACTAAAATATTGAAAGAAAATTAAAAGAAAAATTAAAAATTATTCACCTTTTTATGATTTGTAGTATTTATAATCTCAGATTTATTACCACGTGATGGTGTATTTGTGCCAACGGTTTTCGTTGGCGTTAAACGATTCTGTGATCCTCCCAAATGCCTTAAGGATGAATGATGATGATAGTGACGATGTAAAATTGGGCCAGCTGATAGCGGTCGATATGGCAATGGGCATGCAGGTCTAATATGTATTTTTTTTTTTATTGTTTATTGATTTATTTTATTGTTCTTACGAAAGATGTTAACCGAAATTTGTAAATGCTTCTGATTCTTTAATAATACTTATTTGGATCTCGATAAATAATTTTAATTTCCGCGGATCGAATGGGATCAGAAAGATCTGAAAGCTCTGAATTTCTTTATTGAAATAGGTTGTATATACTCTAAAATTAAAGAATGGAAAATAATATCTGGTAAATATCCACCGCGACTATGTTTGCAGACATCGATCCTTCTGACCAAATTTTCGATCACATTCCTTCATAATTGTGGCTCTATCTCACGAATTACGGTCAAATGATGCCGCCATCCTATAAATCACACCAAACATTGACACGAGATGAATGTAATGATTGTTCAATAATTGCTCTTGGATTTTCAGAAGCGGAAATGCAACAATTTTGCTTATTAACATAGCCATTTAAATGAAAATAAGCTTCTTTAGAAAAGATGATTTTTTTACGAAATGTGGTTTTCACAAATCGACCATTTTCATAATGGGTTTGAATTATTTTTAGACAATTTCCGAGCAAAATTTAATTCATTATAATAAAATGTAGACCTTCGTCTGCAATTATGTCACAAAACTAAATGACACAACTGTCATCATAATCTAATTCAACCTTATTAAAAAAAGTTTTTATTGAAAAACCATATACATATAAAGTTCAATATTCTTTTCAAGAAATGGCAACGCCATAAGTAAATAATTATTGGTGGTATAGAATAGGTACACCATATAAAGAATATAACTAACACATAGTACTTTCGTAACTTGAATACCTTGCGGAAAAAACTAGAATAAGACTTTCCGTTTTTAAATGGAATTCAGAGTCTAGCTTGAATCTCTGTAGCACTATTGTGCTCATGTACCAAAGGAGTCATAAATAATTATATCCCCAAACTGTATGGAGAATTTGGATGGCTAAAAGAAATTTTGAAATGCACTTAAAATCGAAAGCACTAATCTTTTCGAAAACCAAATATTTTTTGTTCGTATTATTTAAGAATCAAAATTTAATATCTTTCAATTTCTAATTATTTTTGGTTTTTATTTTTTCTACAAATCTGACCGCTTTCTAATATCCGGCACAGTTAATCCAACCCCAGAATCTGATGATGGACTACGTCCTGTTGCTTCAATGATTTCCAAATCAACATCCGTAACCTGAGATAAATTGGGCAGCAAATGGACAACAGATTTTTGTGATTTTATGATTTATGGGACTCAGATTTTTTATTTATTATTTTTTCTTTTTTTCTTTTTATAATATTATGATAATTAATCATTTTTTGTTTTTAATAATTTTAATTCATCATATAAAAAGTATATGAAAAAAAAACAAGTTTAATTTTTTTTTTATTATATATGAGAAAGTGGGTGGTGGGTAAGTGGTTGGTGATTGGTGATATAGCTTGTTTTTTATAAAATGTGATATGTTTGCACGATTAGTGTTGGAATTTTGTCTTTTTTTGCAAATTTCATAATCAAAAATACAATTATTTGAATTTACAAAGAAAAAGAATTGTGTTTTTTCAATTTTTATTTGAAAGACGATAAAAAAAGTTGTTTAGTGCAGTTTTTATTGAGTTAGGAAAAGAAAGTGTGCTTATTTTGTGCAAATTTAAATTTTTTGTTAATATTTTTTTATTTGTTTATTAGTTTTTTTTCTTGTTTCTATTTCCTTTTTTTTTACATAGCAAAAGAAGTGTGAGTTAAGAAAAATGCGTTTTTATTAAGAAATTAATCACAAACAAAAAAAAAGCAAGATTTACATTGTCTTTTTTTTTAAATAATATTTAATTATAATCAATTATTAAATGAGAAATAAAAAGGAATGAAAAGAAAAATAGGTTTTATTAATGAAATTTTATAATAATATTTTCTTTTGTTCATAAAAATGAAGCTCTCGTAAATTTTAAGATCTTTTCTTAATGCTTTAAGTTCAAAACTGAATAATTTATTTAATAAAAATATTAGAAAACGGTAAAAATATGAATAAAAATGGAAATAATGTGTGTGTGTGTTGAGGAAATGAAAGTTAAATATGCCGGGAGTTATTGGTTCTTAAAAAGGTAAAAACAATTTAAATATTTTAACGAGAAACCTGTGTTTTATTATGATTTTAAGTATTCTAGTTCAGAGTAGAATTCCAATTGATAACAATGAATGTAAATTTATGAGTGACTTTACTTCATTTGATTTATTTATGTGTCGCCTTAAAATATGCAATAAAAGTTTATTCCCATTACAGTAATGTTGAGGCATGAAAACCTATTTACAATGGTTCATAAAAAGTATTCAAATAAAATCGAAATGAATAGTTACCATAAATTGATCTTACAATGCTACAGTGACTGCACAGTCTCATTTAAATGTATTAAAAAATTGCAATACTATTACAAATGCTATTTAATTACGGAAATCTTTATAAAAACTTTGTGGGCCTTTAGTAATTTGTTCGAATTAAAATTGGAAAATGTAATGTTAGTGTTGTTTTTGGTATCAATTTTAGGATGTAGTATATAATTTTTGGTTTCGTGCGGCTACCAAATATTAGATATAATTGATTAAAACTTTTAAATAGAAAACTACATTGGCAGACTTTCAAAATGCAGAAAATTTTGAGCTTTTCCAAATTTTTATTGATAGAAAAAAAAGAAAATTATTTAAGAAAACAAAGCAATTCAAAAAATAAAAAAATAAATCAAGAAAGTTTATGTGTTTTTGTAATGAATAAAAGAATATATTCAATTTTCCATTATGTAAGGAGAAGAGGACGTGTATTTTGTGTTAATTATAGAACTTTTGGCAAAATTTCTGTTGTACTTTAAAAAGGAGTTATAAGTTGAAATAAAATGTATAAAAATAATTCAAACAATTAAAATAAAAAATTGACATTCGATAAATTAAAATTTTAAAAACAGCAAATATTTGAAATTTTTAAAGGAAAGCATTTCTTTTTTTTTTTGCAGAAAAACACTTAATAAGAAAATCTTTTATTTAACAAATTTTGAATTTTTTTCTCTTGTTTTTTTTTTTTAACTTATTTATTTTTTAAAAAATTTCTTTTTCGCATGCAAATATTAATTTTCTTATTTACAAAATTTCACACACACAGAACTACTTTTATTAATCAATTACAAAACAAAACATTTATTATTTTTTAAAGTGTTTTAAGAAAAAAGATCATGAAAAAAAAAGGTTAATTAAATTTTTAGAAAATTCTTACCGGCATTTCATGAGCGTGATGTGAATCACCTTTTCTCTAAAAATTCAAGAATAAGAAAAACGTAAAATTTATAAATAAGTTGATCCAAATATTTTGACCAAATTTTATTAAAATTAATTCACACAACTTCAAGAAAAAAGTGTCCTAAAAATTTTGTAAGCTTTCATTTAGCATCATTTTTCCTAAATAAATATTATCAAATGCATCAATTTTCAAAGAAAAATTCCTAAATGAAATGCCCTAAAATGGTCCCTATTTTTCATATCAGTTTCAAAATCTAAAATTAATACAAAACTTTCTTTTTTTGATTAACTATGGAGTAATTTTCGTTTTGTTTGTAATAATATTTCCTTCCAAATACATAAAAAGAAATTTACTTTCTTCTACTTCTAGATGCTTCTTCAATTTCCATTTACTCATAAAAAATATAATATTTCAGAAAATCCAAACAAACAAATTTTATTTACTCTCTAAACATAATTTAGGCAACACCCTATAAAAGTTAAGTTATGATCCATCCACCTAATCTAACAGATATGACTCTTATAGAACGTTATCTGTCCTTAATCTGTTAAATAACTTTAATTCTTTCATGTGCTCTCCTTGTGCGCCTATCAAACAAACTGAACATACTTATTAGTTGGGAGAAGAATTGGGTTGGGTTGAATTTTAAGATTGGGCTCGGTTGGGTTGGGTTATTTACATAGGCAATCAAAACAAAAAGAAATATGTATATATAATACTTATAAGTAATTAATTAATACCATAACTAACCATGCCAAAGTAAGTCCTCACGACGATGTGATAAACGACAAAAGATTTAATTATATTGTTTCATGGCCACCAGATTAAATTCCTCTCGTATTTTTTCTTTCATTTTCTAATAATAATAATAATTATTATTATTATTATTATTATTGTTATTATTTTTTTAATAATATATCAAGGGTTGCGTGTGATTTCATTTTCGTTCGTTGATGATGTAAATTCGTCCTCCGCGTGTTCACACAAACACAAAATACCAAACAAATCCATCTCTAAACAGAAACAGGGCCCGAATGGACGTCATTTATGATATTATTTTTCATTTTGCTTTTTTTCTTGTGGGAGAGGTCATGCAATTATGAATATAAATCCACTTTCATTTTAATTAAAAAAAAAAGGAAAATAATAAAACGCAGCAAAATTTCATAAGGATTTATATAAATTCTTGAAATAAATATTTGTTTGAATTTTTATTTTCATATTTTTTGCTACGTCTTCAAATTTCTCGGTCGAAGTTTCGGTAATTTTGCCCCAATAGCAATTTTTAAATTCAAGAAAAATCCTGCCAACATAAAAAAGCATAAATTCTGAATTAATGTATTCTAGCAATTTATTTTTGGATAAAAAAATGCTCCTTCAAGATAGATTTTCATTAAAAAATTCAAAGATTATATTTTCAAAGGTTTCATGTTCATGTTTCAGGATCATGTTTTTAAGAAAATTTCAATAGAAATTCATAAAACAATATTGTGATAGGAAAATTGCTCAAAATTTTATGAATTGATTTTAATAAAATTCAGTATATATCTTTAGGATATCAGTAATTGAAATAATTTAGTATAAAAATAAACTTACCCTATGCCTTTCAATACTGTATGCGTCACGATCTCTTCTATAAACTAATTCATCGTATCTTGTTCGATCTTCGGGAAATACTAATTCACGTATTTCAGTTACTAATGAATGCTATGAAAATAAATATTAGTAAGAGAATAAATTTAATTGAATAAAACTACCACCTTTTCAGATGTATCTAACATTTCTAATAAGACGGCAACAAAGGCATCTATGGTCATTGCTTTCGCACCATATTCAGTAATATAATACGAAAGACTTGCAAATTGATGTCTAGGCAGTAAGGAACGGGCTTTCTCTTCAACCATTGCTGATATCGGACATTTTCTTCTCGCTCTATTTAAGAAAAAGAAGTTATTTACAAAAAAAATATCTTATATAATTTCGGATAATTTTCTTCAAACCTTGTAGTTCCAGTTGGACTATAGGCATCCCATGGTTCTAATTCTATTGATGTACATGAATGCGGAACTTTACCAACATCACGTACAACTAATGACATACGTTTGTGATATTTTAACTGACTAACAGCTTCATCATGTGTTACATCAAGGAATGATTGACCATTCACTTCAAGAATTTCATCGCCGACCATTAAACTGGCACGATCGGCAACACTATCTTTATCGACACCAGTTATAAATATTCCTAAACCATACTCAACACCGCCACGTATCATAAGACCAAGTGATTGACCAGGTTCTATAAGAAGTTCTACACGTCGTATTCTATCAATATACAAAAAAAAAACCAATGAAAAGTATTCATAATTTTAAATAATCATACGATTTGTTTACCTATCTCTACGATCACTACGTCTCCCACCATATTCCATTGGAGGCGATGCAGGACGACCTTGTCGGTCCATCCAGGAACATGTTTGACGAAATGGTGGTGACCCAGGACCACCTAACATTCCAACAGATTGTTGCTGTGATGTGGATGATAAAGATGATGATTGTGGAGGTGGTATTAGTGGTGCTGTTGATGAATATGTTGGATCTCTTGAAGGTGGTCCGAAACCATGTAATGGGGCAGCTGAATTTAATGTGGGTGGTGCACGTACCGTCATACTGATTTGACGTGATGATTTCAATATCTGCACACATCTCTGCGTAAGAAAAAAATGTGGCAATAGAAGAAACAAGAGAGAGAGAGAGAAATAGAGGGGGGATAAATAAAAAGTAAACAAACAGAATAAAAATAATAAATAAAATAAATAAAAAAAATTAAGGAATATTAAATTATAATAATAATCAGTGTAATTATAAAATGTTGGACATAAACAGACATTCTTTAATTACAATTTTATCTTGGGTTTGTTTAAGAAAACTCCCTTTTTGTAAAGAAAAATAATAATAATTAAATCAAAAAAAGAAAAACTGATTATTAACTAAAATAGTCTAGTTTTTGTCTTGATTATTTCTGTGCGGTGCAAAGTTCTGAATACACTTTCCTTATTGGCAACTAATGTGCAACAATTAAAATGTTTATAAACAAAAAAAAAAGAAAAAAGAAACTATATAAATATTTTTCGCTTTTTCAAAAGCAAAAATAAAATGGAGGATAATTTTTTTTAATTTGGAGAATAAAACAAATTCTGTTGCATCCGAAGTTCATCTCTTTTTAATCCTTTTTTCCAACTTCTAAAATCATTTGTAAATAAATTTATACTATTTTTAACTAGAAATTTACAATTAAATCGTAATTAAAAATTATATAAGTCATTTAGAAATGGTTGGCAAATTGTTGGAGCTATATAACTCTTCGCACAGGTATTGATTAGAAGAAGTGAAAATGTTTATTTTTGTTTTAAGTAAACTACAAAATCCAATTAATGTAAAAAATTAGAATTTTTACCAAATAATACTACAAATAAGAGAGAAATAAATATATTATTCGCCTGGATATATGCAATTTTTTAAAACTTAATTGACCTACAAATTAAACTAAATTTTTATTTTATTTACATTAGTTTTAAAAAAAAAAACATTTGTTTATACTAAAATTTTAAGATTAGGATTTAGAATAGAGAAAATTTTCTTAATTTTAATTAAAGACCATCAAGACTTAAAAAAAAAGAAATTAATTAATTGAAGGAATAGAGTATCACATTAAAATCATGAAAGATATTTCATGCAAAATAATTTTTGTTAAATATAGATTAAGTTTTTATAGAATTTCTAATAAATTAGTAGCTCATGTGAAAAGAGCACAAAAATCTGTAAGTGTATTTTTTGTTTGAGAATTGATTTCACTGAAATTTGGTATTCTTCTTCAATTGGAACTGGCGAACAGAAAATTTGTAATTTTTTTTTTATATTATATTAAAAATAAAAATTATTAAATTAAATATTATAAAAATTGCGTTTTATTTTTTTTTGAAATTAAAGAAAAATACAGCAGTTTAAACATAAATGAAAGGCATTTGAAAATGCATATTATTTTAAAAGAAAAACCAAAACCAGAGAGAAGAAAAACAATTAAAAATTAAATAGAAAGAAAATTGTGTGTGTTTGTAAATAATAAAAATGAAAAATAAAAAAGTAGGAGAAAAGAACTACATAAAAAGAAATTAATACAAAATAAAAGAAAAATAATTATTAAAGAAAATTAAAAAATAATAACTTTTTTCTATTGCCAATTTTTTCTTTACATGTATTCTTTAGTGTGTAGTTTTTTTTTCGTTTTAATTAATATCATTTTTAATTGTTTAAATATAATATAAAATATTTTCATTTTACTAAATATTATATTTTTTTTTTTTTTGTTAAAAGAAAAATATATACTTTGAAACAGAAATAAAATGAAGAATGGGATACTTTTAGTGGAAATGAAAAAAACAATACAAGTTTCCAGCATGAAATCTGTTTTGAAAAAAAAATTATAATTTACACAAAATAAAAAGAAAAATAAGCAAACTTTAATTGGATTTAAATCGAAATTGATTACACATAATATTTCGTTTCAGTAACATTAAAATGCTTAAAGAAGCATAATTGGACAGCACAGGAATTAATACTAAACTATAAGAGCACTTTTAATCATCCTAAAAACTTGAGAAAACGTAGGCTTGGTAGTCAGTGGATTTACGTAAAGCGATATCCTACCGATGGCTCTAGAATCAAACTAGCAACTATAGTATATTAAAATCAAAACAACAAAAAGATGTTTCTTTTAAAAAAAAGTGCGTGTTTCTTTAAATACAAAATATATTCATGTGTAATCAGTTTTATTAGTTTTTCTTTTATCATTTCTTAACAAAAAAATCATGCGTGGCAAAAAAAGCATGACAAATTCTAGTTTCCTTTTTTTTTAAAAAAATATTTTTCTTGTAATTTTTAATTAATGTGAAAAGTATTTATTTATGTGATTATTTTTTTTTGTTCTTTTTAAATAATTTTCAAGAAATTATTTAACCACCACTAAAAGATTGTTTTAGAAATTCGTGATTTCAAGAATTTTATGTAAAATTGGCAAATAAATAATTAATGAAACGAAAGCAAATTAAATAAAATGTGAAGAAAAGAAAAAAACATAAATAGAATAGGAAAGCTAAATAAAAAGTTTTAAAAGCAAGAGAATGAAAATACAAAAAATTCAATTTTATATAAAAGCAAAAATATTTTTTTCACGTCCAAGTTGATTACATTTCTTTTTACTTTATATAAAATAGAATTTAATGATTTTCGAATTTAAGGAAAGACATGAAAATTTTACGAAAATTAAGCGTAAAATTTTTTTAAGAAAATTAAAAAAAAATTTATGAAACTATGCAACATTTAAGAGAAATATATTTTTGTACATGCAACAAAATTACCTTTAGAGCCTCATCATGATTAATTGAAGTGAATGGTGTACCATTAACTTCTAGGATTGTATCACCAGGACGTAAACCAGCCCGTTCTGCAACGGAACCTTCTTCTATTCTTGAAATATATACACCTAAACCTGAAATTATAATATATCATGATTAAAGACACTTTTAAATATACCTGATATAGAAATATGTAAATGAGATTTAACCTAATTAACCGAGAATGCCGATTCTTGTAGAGTTTTGAAACATGTTAAATCACTTTCACAAGTATTTAGGTTTCATCTTGTTTGTAGTGAAATCATATTCCTATTCTTACATCTATCCATAACGAATGACCAACTAACCTTTTCAAGTATTCTATTATTTTAATTGAAAAACTAAAGTAAATCGAAGGTAAAATAATATGTTCAATACTTCAAAATACTATAATACATTTTAATAATGTAAAAAGCAAAACTTCTCAATAAAATGTAATTTCCATAAACACCTATAAATATGCAATCATTTTCAAACTTACCATCATCAAAAAATTTCTAATAATCTAAAAGGAAATCCGTTTTGATTAAAGATGAGTGGTCACGTTTTTAATCAAAAACTCAACCGAATAAAATACTATTTCATATATGAACATCAACGAGATATGGTTGTTTTCTTATTATGCCTTTATTATGTTTTTTTTTTTTTTCAATTATATTCTTTTGTGAACATATGTGGTGTGAATAAAGAAAAAAAAAGCATTTATCCATTTGATAAGTATTTTCCCATATAACTTACGTATAATAAATATGTTTTCTAGTATAAGTTCTTAAAACTTATTCATAAGAAAAAATCATGCTGACGTTATAAGATTTTTCGTATTTTGATGTGTGATAAGCGAAACCCCCCTCCCCCCCCCAACTGAATTATACGTATTAAATGAAAAATAAAACAATATTTAATATATTTTCCGAGTGTATATATTGTATATAGTTTCAAAAATCGATGACATTAAACCCTGCGTAAAACAAATACATTCGAAGAAAATCGTTTTCTTATAGCTTTTATGTTGTTTTTTTTTATATAAACCTGACAAAAAAATCAATATTTGTCACCGAAAATCCAATTCGAATTCTTATTTTTTTTTTTGGATTTCAAATAATTGAGAGAAATTTGTTTGACTTAAAGTTTTCCAAGAAAAAAATTGATAAAATGATCACAATTTTGTTATTTTCACTATTCAAATGGCAATTTGTATTATTATCTGTAGATCAAATTCGACAAAATTGGATTAGGAACACATTGGAATGATTTCAAAATAAGTTTTCATAGATTTTCATGGGATAACTGGCAAAAAGCTGACAATTGAGACAACATAAGATCTTAAGATCTAACTGAAACTTAATAAGTTATTTCAAAACTGAAAACGTATAGTCTAAATTGTTTGAACTCACTGTAATTCCTTTAATTCTTACCGCATACTATTCTAAAAGTATATCGTTTTAATTATATTTCACATATATCAATGACGAAACAACTTTTATCCGATATAAAACCTCATTTCGAGACAACAATTTATAAAACTGAAGAAATATAAACATCGAAAGAAAAAATACTTTAATACCATCCTTGAAAAAATACATTATCCCCTAAAAGTAGACCATTTCATAGTCGGTGGAGAATTGCTTTGAGTCATTTTCTATTACTATTTTTCAATTTTAATTTCAGTTAAAATGTCTTCGAAATAAACACGGACATCATAGATTGAAAAAGAATTTTCTTTTTCGTTTTTTTTTTTGTTTTTTTTTCTTTCTTCAGGAAAAGTAAAAAAATAAAACAAGGACGAATTGTCACGTATCAAAAATTTCTTATCATTTTATATACTTTGCTAAAGGAGTCGTCATCTTCGGTAACGACCAAAAAACGAACAAAGCATGAAGAACTTTGGAAAGAGTAAGAAAAACTAATTTCCATTTATAAGGACATGTTTAGGTCGACCTGATTCCATTTATTATTCCACCTGAAGTCCTGTCACGTAAAGTTTACGGCCAACTATAATTTCTTTGGCTTTGTATATAGAGAAAATTATTCGTCTAGAATTTGAAATAAGAAGAAAATTTCCAAGAAACCTTCACAGCCCTATCACCCACTCAATTTTTCTATTTTAATTTCTAATATGACAAATATTACGTGGTGGATATTTACTTTAATAATTTACCTGAGTCTTTTCCACCCTTAACACATATTCCAAACCCATGACTACCATCCGGCTGTTGATCTCTGGACATTGTCACCGTTCGTGTTGATAATTCATGAATATTTGGTATGCTACGATCTCGGTCACGATCTCGATATATCTAATCACACGTACATTCATAAATAAAGATATCTTAATAAATTTTGAACATATTAAAAAATTCAAATAAAATTTATTTTACCTGATGTGTTGTTGAGGGCGGACTACTAGCCGGACTTCGTCTTCCTCTGTCTCGTGTACCATTGCTATAATGATAACTTGTAGGAACTGAACTTGAGGTTGTTGTCCCAAACATTCGTATAACTTGTTCGGGTGAAATTGGCCGTTTTTTGCCATTGTGGCGTGTTGAATTTGGTATTGTACCAGAACTTCCACTTCCAGTTCCACCAACACCACCACTTGAACCAACTAATGATCCAGGAATATGACTTGATGATGATGAACTTAAATAACTGCCGCCACGTGCCGGCAATGAACCACCTTTTGACGGTGCACCAGCCGTATTGTAATAATAATGCGGTGAATGCGGCCGCTCGACAATTGTATATGATGTACCTGGTGGTGAATAATACAATCCAGAGCGTCCGCGTAATGAACTTGTACTGTTTCCTATACGCGTACTTATACCATAGGGTCCACTGCCACCAATAATACCAGATGATGATGTACCACCGACACCGCTGGGGCCACCAACATCTTCTGCTTCGAAACTGTTCGAACGCAAATGACTTCCACCAGACACTGATGGTACTGATGACACACCACCAGCCATGCCAGACGAATGATGATGCGGTGGATGATAACCTCTGGAACTCCAACGTGATGGACCCAAATCGCATAATTCTGCATAATCGTTGCCTGCTGCGCTCATTGTTAGGGGGTCTCCGCCGCTGGGGGCGCCCCCTAAGCGCATTACCACACACCTAATTAAAAAATCACAATTTTAATATCTGTCTTATTGAAATGTTTTATTAAACATAGAATTTTTATTAAATTAAAAAAAGTTTAAGTTATCTTTAAGTCAGTTTGAAACAACAAATTGAAATTGAATTTCTTTCAATTCATAATTTAAAACTTGAATTCATTCTATTATTTAACCAATAAACTTCAAAATTATATTAAGAACTATTTTGTATAACAATTACGAGTTTATGAACGTTAACACAGTCACGAAATCGTGATAAAATCTCTCTCCTCACAGAATTTCATGAAAATGAATTGTTGAAAATCAATTTTCTAGGTGTTGAAATACATTTCTCGAATATATAGTCCTTTTCGTAAATGGAACCATAACTAACTTTCCATTTTAAAATGTAAGATTGCGTATCGAAAATTCCTTCCGTCGGTAAACACTACAAAATTGTATTTTAATTTTCATATTTATGATGCCTATTCCATAAATACCCTTTTAGCATACAATCACTCTTACTATCATTATATACAGGGTGTTCCTTCAAAAAAAGAATTTGTTACGATAAGAAAATGGATCCAGTATGTTATTGCGGCGATTTAAACGTGAATAACTTACACCTGAACTAGACATGGAAGCTAAAATCTTAGATAGGTAATTGATATACTATGTTGAAAGTTCTTTAAAGTTAATTTTATAATTTTTAATTTGCAGGCATGTAATCTAAAATTATATTTGCATCTTCGGTTTCTATTCTATAACTATAAAAGTCAAAATAGAAATAGAAAAGCATCACTAATTCGGTCAATACGATTTTCATGAAACTTGGAATATATATTCCAGATGCATCAACTGTACTATGCCTTTACTCGGCCGTGAGAGTTGAAAGCGTAGAAAAACGCTCCTAATTCGGCAAATAGTGAGCAGATTTTCATTATTAGAACAGTGCAGTTTCACTATTGTAAATACTCAGGCCAATAAAATGTACGGTCTCTCACAATACAACCTTACCAAACCCTCCACCAACAAAGAGCTAGTTCAAATATTAAAGAAGAAATTCTTGATTCAATCAAAATATCAATCCAAAATGCATGAAAAGACACGAAAATAAACAAATAGGACAATTTATTACTCATTCATATCATTAGGGAATACTCTGTATATGCAAATTTGAACAGAACTATTTTTAAATCTACTTTAACCTCAATAAATTACGATTTATTGTGGAAATTAGCAAACATAATAAAGAAAAAATAATACCGTAGTAATAATAATTACATTGCATATACTCATCCCCCCAAGTTCCATTGCCTATACTTGTGTACTAATACTCTTTCTGTTAGGAAGAACCCCGCCTATTACCATCACTATTCACTAATTGCAGGTTATACTCGGGCACAAAATTTTACCTTAAAACGTAGAATTGAAGGAAAATCGAGGTTCGCCAAGCATATGAACTGGGGTTAGTTACAAATACTGTCCATAAATGAATGTCGCATTTAGAAGAAACTACTTTATAACATCGTAAGTCGTAAATTTCAAGTCACTATGTTGGAAAATTTTCTTCTTCTGTTTGGTTATTTTTATGTATGTACAATATTTCCATTTTATTGGATAATGTCATGTGAGCTGGTTACTGTATAAAATTGTTTATGTTTTATTTATTTATTTCTTCTTCTTCCAAAGAATTTTCCATTTTCAAACATTCAACATTTCCACTTTTAAAAAATCAACCCGATTCTTATCCTAACCAGAAATATATATATCCAAGATAAGTTTTCCCTATTTTCTTTTCTATAGAAAATTTTCCTTTTCTTGGTATTTCTTCATGTGACCCCACTTAACTGTGAAGAGTTGTTCAGGTATGTTTCTTATTTTTCTGTGTGTGAAATTGAAGTCACTCGAGCCTGTGTCGCGCGGCTTTTACTTATTTATTTCCCTAAATAGATATTTCCGGACCGGAAAAATCGATATATCCTCAAACAAGAAAAAAAAGAAGCAATTTTATGATATCCTAAAGGGAAAAATAAAGAAAATTCTCCAGCAACAAATGTGTAAATTATTTTTCTGTGAAACAAAAAAAAAAGAATTCTTAAAGGTTTTTATAGTTTTATAACCAGTTTTTTTCAGAATTTTACTTTTAGAATGATGGAGACCAGCTTCTTAACGGTTGGGGGTAACTTTAACTTCTTTTATTATATCATACACAAGTTCATGTTGCATATATGCAACAATTTTTTTTTATGTTTTATGATTTTACATTCATGAAAATTTGTTATTGTTTTTTTTTCTCTTTTAAATTTGTTTAAATTTTTTCCTTTAAGAAATGTATATTTTAAATGGACTTTTTGTTCATTCGTAAAGTTCATAAAGTTAAAGAAATTATTTTACATTGGTAAAAGGATAAATTTTTTACAATAAGAAGAAAAACGAAAAAGGATATTTTTTTATTCAGAATATTTTTTGTTTTAAGTTATAATAAAAACTATGAAAAATGATATTCTGTTCTATTTAAATTATGAAATTTTTAGGTATTAAAAAATATAAAAGATGTTTTACTAGAATTTTTTTTAGAACAAAAAAGAAATGTTTTTATTTGAAAAACATAAATTAAAGGAAAAGAAAAAGAGGAAATCATATTTATATTTAAAATTTGCATATCATATAGGCAAAGACTAAAACAAAAGTTATATGAAAGTTCTGTATGGAAACTTAATCGCAATGCAGGGAAAATCTTTTCTTTTTCATCACGAAATATAGTATAGTAAAATATTTAAAGAACCATGAGTTCCATACATTAACAGTTCACGACTGAGTTATTAACCCACTCTGAAATTATAAACAAATTCAAATATTGAGCATTATTAATGAATATTATCTTTAGAAAATACAGATGTTGGTGTGGTAATATATCTTACCATAATACAACTTAATTTCAAACAAACATCATGAGTGGACTTATCTATTAGTTTATAAATATTTCTGTCATATCAATTGTTAATTTTGAAAACACAATTAAGAAATAAATGACATTTTCTCAAAGAAAAGTACATTAGCAGGATATTGTAGCTCTATTTTATATTTATTTGATTTCAAATCAAATATGTACTACATCCACCCCAATTTAAGTTAGGTTTCATCCTTCCTCATATTAGTTATATCATATTTTTTCAGCAAATTTTAAAATGAATAAATAAAATATGATTAATATATTTTATCCCAAATGCAGATTACTTTGAACTTATTAAAGTGCTATTAACATCTCAAAAAATGTACTCAAAATAATTATTTGAAAAATATTATCATAAAAATAATACTAAAACGAAGATCTTCTCCGGTCTCAAGAAATATATACAAAAATAGAAAGAAAAAAATTCCTAAATTTACTTGAAAAATTTTCTTAAAAGTTTCATTTGTTTGAAATTGAATAAAAACAATTTGAAAAAATCTTGAGCATTTTCTTTTGTAACACGTTACTCACATTTCGGAAACTTTTCAATTCACTTTTTGCTGAAATTGCATAAAACACGAATAAAAAGAATTGCTAAGAACTTTTTTTTTACCCTCCTAAATCAACTCGTTTGCAATCACGCTAATCGAATTCTTTAGAAAAGTTTTCACCTCCTTGAAAAGAAAGTCATTCGAATGGAAATATGTCAAGAAAAAAGAAATTTCTGAAGCATGAAGATTTCACAGTGTTATATGAATATTTGCTTGAAAGGAAATATATTAATGAACTAAATGAGACGTCTTTTTTCCGATCATCGTTTATTTTTCTTTTACATATGTTATATGCTAGAAAATCGATGTGAGAATGCAGAAAATGAATAAAACAAGGATAAATAAAGGAGTGTAACAGAAATATCTGCAAATTAAAAGTAAAAATTTTTCTCATTCAACGTCTATTATCAATCACTTGCACCTTATCTTATGTTTATTATTCCAGATCTTTATTCTGTTCCACTTTCTATTACCGAACACATTTTGTCCATCTTCAATCTTCATTCATTTATCTTCTATACCGTCCATCATTCGTCTTCTAACATTCACTCAACTGTCAACTGTCGCCTACCATCTAATGGTTAATATTCAATATCCCCCTTAACCTATGGAATATATCAATTATTCTTTCTTGTCTATCATTCTTCATCTATCGGCTATTTACTTATCGCCAATCGCCAATAATCAATTTTCCTCTGTGTCTAACTTGTGCTCTTCTTAGCTTATTATTTATATATCTACTTTCGATCATCTTTTATTACAGATTTAAATATACATATTTCAATTCCTGATACATATTCTTCCGGGAAATCCAAATAAAATTGAAATGTTATTGATCCTGAAGTTTTGAACTTATTTTCTTTAAAATGAAAAACATCTGTATTTGATTTGCAGCTATGTCCTGAACCTTTCTTTCCCAATTTTTTTATATGTTCATTCTGACCACCACTCACAAGTTTTATTTGGATTTTATTAGTTTTTGGCAGAATTTTAAATAAAATCCGGCACATCTAATCGAAAGCACACATTCTTTTGTGTAGAACTTATTTCAGCTGAGGTTTTGAAAAAGAATCCTTGTGGTTTTCAAATTGAGTACAATCATGGTCGTTTAGTTCATATATACATGTTCGATATATGCTTCCTATAACTTGTTTCTCTTTCAAGATTTTCTTGGCAAAGTTTCAATTATATAATAGCTCAAGAAAAGCACTTGATGCTTTGGTAATTGATTATTCCTATACAACTTTTCTTCATCCGAATGTACTCATAATAAAATAAAAGGTAAAAGAGGATACAGTATATTTTCAAAAAAATTTGTTATACAATTTTACAATCTAAAGGTTTTTAAATTTATTTTTCATTCCGACAAGGAAATATGTAGTTTTCTTTGCAAGTAATATAAGAAACTAAATTTTTTAAATAAGTTCTTGGCAAACACTTTCATGAGATATTTCAATACGAAACTATTCTATTGAAGACTATGAAAATTTTTTGAATTTTGTCGATGTTAATTAATTTAAGAAATTAATATTAAATAGTGTTCGAAAAAATGACGCTAATTTGATCAATACTGGGCGCAGGGAGGGTCATATAGAACAACGTCGCTAATTTGGTCAATATCTGGAGGATTTTAATGAAACTTGGTATATGTACTCTGAGTGGACCAACTTCGAAACTTGTATGCGCCTTCATTAGGTATGGGGGTCCTGAGAGATATGGGAGATATGAAAATAAACATAAACATAAACATAGGATTTCACTTTCACTATTTTAAATTCAGGTCAATAAATATACATTTTAGTTACTCATACCAATATTTGTATCACCCTATAGAACATAAGCAGCTAGTATTATAATTATTATGAAAATAAATATCAACTGAGACTTCAGTTTAATAAAAAATAAAAATAGACCCAATATCCTTGGAAGGATCATTTATTTTTTTGTAAAAATGAGTTCAAATACCAATTTATCCTTATTTCAAGTCAATAGATGTGCTTCTCTGGTTTTCTACCAATTTTTTCATGTTCGTCATGTTCTTAATTTTCCGAGATCAAATTCTAAAACCATTTCACTAAAATAAGATCCTGTTAATATTTTCCAAAAACTCATTTCAAAACATTTTAATGGATGACATTTTAAGGACTCTATATTAAAAACTGGTCAACACAAAAATTAAACATCTTAATATATAGAACTGTATTTAATATCTTTTGTTCTTGTATTCTCTTATAAAATATGCCAAGGATATTTCTAATATCCTAGATAATAAATTTTAAATGACTACCATTCTGTATATTCGGAAACAACAAAAATATATCAAGGACAAGGATTAGTCATAATTTCAGTTATTGTTTCATCTTTAAGACAAAAAAATATTTAGAAAACAGATATAAAAGGTATGGAAGAGGGAAGAAGTATACATAGAACTCAGTATGAACTAATATTTTAATATTTTTGATTATTGCAAAATTTTCTTTTCTAAATAATATTTTATAAACAAAGAAAAGCAGAACAACATCAGCATATCAAAAAAATGAAGAAATTTTCTATATCGTAGTTAGAACTGAATCTCTTCACTATATAGAAAGAAGTACATCTCATCAAAAGCACAACAGAAAAATGCTAAGAAGAATCAATATTTATAAAAAAACTTGTTTCTAGGACTAGAATATTTCTGTTGTCAGTGGATACTTTAAAATGGATAATAAAATTACAATAACAAAGAATAGGAATTCTGCAAAATTTATATTCTAAAAGAAAAATGCCTTCCACAATCGTACTAAAAGAATAAATATAGGTTATATTGAACAGATGGTGTCTACATAAGCCCAGGATATTGTTCTAAAGAAACTGTTTCCTTCACACATGTTTTGTAACATATTTTTCTTAAGATGTTCTTCTTGAATCCCATTTCTGACACCAATATATTTTTTATTTTCAGAAATAAAAAAAATTTTTTTTTATTGTAAATTGAAGTGGACAAGATGACATGTGAACTTTAAGGTGATAAAAAGAAAGATTTTTGAACACTCTTCGAAAAATACAAGAATAGAATATTAAATTGGAATTTCTGCAGATATAAAAGAAAAATTTTAGAATATTTAACCGACATCGTTTATATTCGAATTAGTTCTTACTTCTAAGTTACAACATATAATTTGTTTTAACACATCCATACTAAAGAAGATTATCACCCATTCAAAGAAACTAGATTCCAAGATTGAGTTCAGGACTTCTTCTAGCTTAACTTCGCAAGCTTTCGCAAATTGAGATGAGGTAGTATTTAAACTGAGTATGAACAAACAATTTTCTATGTTTGAGATATGGTTACAGAATCATTCTTATGGTCGTATCACAAGGGAAAACGAATTTCCATAAATTATTCTAAATTAACAATTAATTCTTAAATTCGACATTTTAATTTTCATGGTGATATTAACTACACGATGCATATCAATACTTCGCCTCATATGTTCGATATTTGAAGGATATTTGCATATCATTAATTATAATCAATAAACAAATTACGTATTAGATTGTATAAATCCAAAAATTTATTGTTCATGCAATTCTAATTTTACAAAAAATATCAATCAAATATTTTAGTTTTCGTTGTTCATTTTATTAGGGTTTTTCATAACCGCTTTGTTTACACAAAAATATGAAATCAACCACCCAAAAAAAAAATTTAATGAATATTGCATGTTTTAGGCGAAACACATATTTAATTAGTTTGAAAAATTATTGTGTTTTACGTTATTTTATGGTTGAAAATCTGAATATTTGAAATCATGAACGCGAAAATAATATCGATTTTCATAAAATTATAATTGAAAATTTTATTTCTAATTACTAAAAGTCTAAGCATAAAACCAAAAAATCGGAGTGTATTTGAAAATGTTTAGCTTAACTGAAAATTGTGTGAGTTTTCGTCTTTCTTAAATTCGATTAATATTATATTAATTTTTAATCATTCATTTTCATTTTGAATATTTTATGAACCCTTCATTTTATTTCAGTTTTGTTGTTTTGTTTCTGGTCTAATTTTAGTTTTATGAAGAAATGCCGAAATAAAAACTGTATTCAATAAATAATCAATTCAATAATTTTAGTATAAATTGGGAAAGTTTTTAGAATATTATTATTGAATTTATGACTTTTGTTGAAATTATTTATTGATTTTTTTTTATATTTAATAAGTATATTAAATGTCAGATAAAATAAAGTATTTAACGGACACGTTTAAAGTGCCCAATCAAATGCTTAACGATTTAATATTAGACATTAAAAAAGTCGTTACGAATACCTGGAGCATAATCTTCTTCTGGAAGAAATGGTCCTACATAAACTTATTATATTTCGGATATCATATTTTTATTCAATTCGAAAATGGCTCATTATTTTTGAAAGGACTTTTGATTTTCAGTTTTTGCGAACATTTATTATTTCAAAAGGAACCTTTTTGTGTTTCCCATAAAAAAAAAGTTTTGCTTTTGCCTTTCAAATTTAGTCCTTTTCTATTGTTTTATTAAAAATTTTTTTTTTCTTTACTAAATATCCTTCATTTCTTGTGAACATAAATATAGAAATACTTATAAAAGTGTACAAAATTAGGAAGTATTATCTAAAATTTATCAAAAAATTACTACAAAAGAAATACAATAAAGATTTAAAAAAAAACCTTTCAAATCCTTAATTTGAATATTACAATTTACAATGAATTCATTTTAAGATTTTAGGACCTTCAACCTCTTAGTCAAACCATTTTCTACACCAGACATAAATACATTTTGAATATTTGGCCATTGCAGATGATCTTGTTATTGATATAAAAGGGGTCATTATATCCAATTTCATGTTAATTAATCAAGCACAATGCGGCCAATCTAATCAAAAAATATATCTTAAATCTGTTGTACGTGAAAATTAGTTTCTAAAATCGCAACCCTATGGAAAATTTGTATGCTATATATGTATATAAATATAGGAAAACTATGAAACGATTGCATTAACTCAGGTTACATAAACAGCTATTAAGACTGGAGCAACTGGCGAACCTAGAACCGCCGGATTTCTTCAAACATATTGTACCGTCATTGAATATGTAGCTACGTAAAGTTTATATACAAAAATAATTAACCTTCTCTCAATTTATAAAACGTTCTAATTTAATATCAATTACTAAATTACTAATTACTAAAATAGTATTAACATTATTTTCATAAATCACAATTATCTCAATATTTCAATTACTTTAAAAGAATACTAACTCAAATACTTACAATACTATGTTGCTGTTTTAAAACTAAACTATAAAAAAAACCTAACTCCAACTAAAAAAAACATCATAGCCCGTACAGTTGAAAACTTTATGAAAACAACTCAAACTATATTGTTAATATTTTTGTATTTGTGTGGTAGAATTTTTAGAACTAGTTTTATTCCATTTAAATGTTTATAATAAAGTTCAACTTGTTTTATTTATAGTGTCTCTAAATCGTCTTTCAACATTTTCATGTTATTTGTCCCCGAGGATCAATTAAATCTTAATCAACAACTCAAACTAAAATTTTAAACCATAAAATGACGTGCATAGAACAAGTTAAAGTTTTTACTTTGAGAATTTATTGAATAGGGTGTGGGTGCGTTGCGTAAATGTGGGTTTGTGGACAGAAAAAAATTTTCTACTAAATTTTTTTCCTTTTTTTAATTTTTATTAACATTTATTGATTTCTGAATTTAATAAATATGAAGCAGTACAATATATAGTTAAACTTCTTCAATTGGTCATACGAAACTATATGCTGCTCGACACTTCGAAGATTTGCAAGACAAAATTCTTAAAGATTTCAACCTAATATAATTTTATTCTTTTTCAAATTTCCTATATCAACTCAAATTTGCCTAAAAGTATACTAAAAATTATTCACTAACAAAATTTTGAATAAATTTGCATGCAGTTCAAAATTATTCCACAAAACATTATAGCAATTTTAACAAATTTCAGGGTTTTCATGTTAATTACTAATTAAGTTCAAAGGAATAGAAAAAATTACTCAACGAAACAAAATAGGCAAAATGATGCCCCAAGTCAAATTTAATTCATTCACCCTTAAAGATAATTTCTGTAAACGATATCGCATTGCATAATTTTTTGTCATTTGTGTATCCGAAAGGCAAATCTAGAATGAGTTGTATTTTATTCTGTTTTTTCTTTTTGAACAATCACTATGAGAATTAGGAACAAAAATATGCCTGAAGCAGTCAATTTCATTTAAATTTTCATTACATATTTGGGTAAATTGAGTAGAGTCATAGAATTGTACTGAATCAAAGGAAAAGAAGGGAATCGAATGAGATGGCAAAACCATGACTGACCATAGCTTTTTTTGGGGAAAATAAGCACGGTTATCATACATTTTTTGATTAAATCAGTAAATGGCCGCCTAGCAAAATATTATTTGTTTCAACTTCACTGTTTGTATAAAAAAAGAAGACATGAGTGAAGTTGGCTATGTGTTCCATCAAATAATATCAGTAGTACCAACATCTGGAATTATAAGTTATAAGTATAGTATATTGATTAAAAAAATCGTATATTTGAGAAAGCGAAATAGTGGCCAAAAAAGACACAACTCATATATAATAAATTTCACTAAGACTTATTTAACGATAAATATCATTAGTATTTTCTGGTGAATTACAATACACTTAAATCATAAAAAACATCCGTGAACAGTTCGTTTCACGAAAACGTCTAATTTCATATTTTCAATAAAAAATACATAAAATATTGTTCTTAATTTTATAATTTTTATATGAAGATAACATATATTTAAAAAGAAAAAAAAATGTTTAATGAGTACTACTCTTGTCGTTCTATAAATAGGTATAGCCCTTCACTCATTCATTCACTATCGTTTTTTTTTTCTTTTTTTTTCATAAAGCACATTAAGTACATCATCCAACCGCATAATGACGTTATGATTATGATTATGCATCATTTTTAATTATATGCTTGAATAATGTATAATTTCTTCGAGAAGGGAGAAGAAAATTTGTACTATATTAAATAATACAAAAGATGAAAATAAGAAGGCAAACGCAACTATAGAAAATAAAAGAAAACAGCCCAAACGTTCGACCGAAGAATAATAATGCAATTTAGAATATAACGACAAGAAAAATGTATAGTATGTACTATTTATAAAATAGAAAAATCCATGTACATGTTAAGTGGAGCTGAATTAAGCTTTATTTTATGCTGAATAGACAATAAATTGGAAAAGTGGAAAAGTTTCACAACTAAAACACATATTTTATAATAAATAAAATTGAAATATAATACACATTACATTATTAATACAAGTGCATAAGATATGCGCCAGAATGAGGATGATAAAAGGATAATTAAAAAAGTTATATAAATTAAGAAGGGACGTTGTAGGGAACTACATTATTATCAAATTAATTAGATTAACTTCCTCTTCATGCGTAATAAAATTGAATCCACAGAAAATAAGATTTTATTTTGTATCTAACCGATATGATTTTTACAAAATATTTCAAATGAAAGAAAATTTATTAACTCCCAAAAGTATGTTATTTATTTACAGACATAGAATTTTCTACTCAAGCCTTAACAATAATCGTCATAGTATATTTTCTATTATCTATCTATTATAATAAAAAAGTTTTCTCCGCACATCATTTATAAATGTTGTAGTAAGTAGAAACTTAATAAATAATTTATAACTGAAAAAATATTCGGCACCGACGGGGATTTGAACTCACAGACATATTGTTCTACTGAGTAACGCGCCTTCTCGCTACGCCATCGGGTTGGCGAGCGAAGCGAGCATGGACTGAGCCCCCTAGTTTATTATAATTTAATAATTTAATAAGCTATAATTTAATAAGCTAATAATCAAAAAGAATAATTTTAATGGCTAAATAAAAGGAAATGCTTCATTAAAATACAAATGAAATAAATGCTATGAGAATATTGATTGAACAAATCGGATTTAATGCATTATTTCATTATTTTCCAATTTATGAAAATAAATTATAACATCATAATAGTATTATTTACATATTGAAGTAATTAAAAATCGTAATTAATACTTTTGAACTAATTCATTTTAAAGTTTACAACGAAACTAATGTTTCTAACTTTAAAAATTTATCGATATTTTAATATAATCAAACAAAAAAAAACAAAAAACAAACGAACCACATTAAAATATCGTTAAATATAATTGAAAACCTTTCTTCCTACACAAAATACAAAATTGATCCCATAATTTGTATCTCATCGAAACAAAACAACTCTTAGCAACATTATTTACAGTGTACAAACAAGTCCTTCTAAATTATATACTAAATTCGATATTCAAACTCTTAAACATTAACTAAAACAACAACTCGTAACACAACCTTTTTTTTTATTGAAGCAAAAACTACCCGAACCAAAGACGAGTTCAATTTCAACAAAAAATTGTTCACAATCAATATTTTATGTTATTTAATCTTCAAAAAACATGAATGAGAAGATAAACAGCGGATGCCACTTTACAAAAATCTATCAATTTATTAACTACATTTGAATTAAAATATGCAAGGGAGAGAGAAAAAGTATTGGTAATTTGCTTTAATAAAAAGTTCATATAAAATATGACAGAATATCCTATGGAAAAATGTAACTATACTGGATCAGGTTTCGTCGGGTGTTTAATAAACGTACACAGTTTTTTTCTTTTATGAATTGTAAGCGATTTTCTATACACTTTGATGGTTTAAGATAATTTGCATGTTTTAGTTAAAATCAATAGCTAAAAAGGCAAAACTGAATAAATTATAACAATTGGTGTCTTTAATCCAAGTGAATTATAACTACTATTGCTTATACTAAGGATTGATTTAACATTTTTTTCAGTGAGCTAAATAGTAAATAAAATTATTATTAACTTTTGCTAATCCCTTATATTAACTAATATCTCTTCTTATTCTTTTTTGATATCATGTTTCTCAAAATAATCTCAATTTACTAAACCATTATATTCAAGCATACACAAGCATATCTCAAACTAATTTGCATTATGAAAAATCGAGTAATTACAGAAGAAAATCAACTAATATAGCAATATTGAAATTGTAACGATCAGATATATACTTTCTGGAATACATTAAATTTCAAAAGGAAACAAACTGAAAGCATATTTTCCATTCGTTTTAAATACAGTTACCACCTTCTGTGCTATTAATCTTGTAATATAACGCCACCTAACTACATTATCGTGACTGCATACTAAATTCATTATTATTTGTTTAAACAATTCCTTAACGAGTTTTTTCTTATTTTTTATTCACTATGAAAACGAAATATTTCGAATTTACCAGAATTTATAGTATGCGGCCTTTTTACTTTCTTTACGAACTGAGGATGTCATTCGCTTCATTAATAAAAAAAAAACAAAATGATTCTTGTAGTTATCGTCTATCTATATACTAGTTAGTAGTTCAGTTCAGTTAATTTAATGGCAAATACTAGTTTCATTTCTGTACATTAAAAATTTCTAGATCACGTATATAAATAAATTAGACACAAATATTGACAAAGTTGCTAATAAGATCGGATATAAGAAACTGACATGCTTTCTTTTCATTGAAGAAAAAGAATATAAGCTTAAATGGAAAAAATGAAAAGCTAAAACTTTTTCATTCGAATTTTCACCAGACATGAATACTGTAAATTTTTTATAAAGTCCATATAAGTTTAAACAGATGTTGTCGGATTTGTGATACTTATCTTAAAATAGCCTCATTAGAAACATGAATTTTCCTTCATATTTTTCTTTTTTATGTAACGCATACAAACTTTCCAGGTCAAATAATCACAGAGACATTAAAACGTAAGAAACGTTTTAAGGCTTTTCTTTTTGTTTAACCCTTTCGGACCAGAAGAATAACATATTATAAGAATTTTCACTTTTACAAATTTGTGATCACAATATTTGTGAATTTGTGTATTTCGGGCTAACGCCTAAATATATGCAATATTTTTCAAACTTAATTAAATTCTAAAAATAATCTTTTAATTATACTAAATATTAAATAAATACTATTTTCTTTATAATAATAATTTAATTTAATTAACTTCTAAACTTTCAAAAGTTTATTTCATTTAATTGAAACAAATATAAACAAATTTCTGAGAATTCTAATAATCACTTGAAAATTCAACATCTTGTTTTTATTAGGTTCTCCTTAATACAAGTATTTCAAATCATAAAATACAAATTTAGTAAATCCTTATTATAATAATACAAAATTAATAGACGATGTCATTTTTAGAAAACTTTGAAATGTTTCAAAATGTTCATACCAACTGAATTTGAATACGTTATTCAATAATTTTCTGTCAGAAACTTCTAAATCTGTGAAAATGTTAGAAAATTCAGAAAATAATTCGCATTTCTTTGTCGTCCTTCGGAAATATTATTATAACTATTGAAATTTCAGTTGTTCGAGACAGTACTATATTATATTTTGATTATATTTCAAGTGATTTCTTTTTAGTTTTAAAGTTATGAAACCATAGAAAAATATTTCCAAAAATAAAATGCAACAAAAATAGTTAGGAACCATAATATTAGTTATCTTTTAGTTTTTCTGTGTTCTTGAAGAACTAATTTAAAGAATTTACGAAGTTTTTTGTGCATGTCCTTTTAAATATTTTCTATAACTATTATTCAATCTAGCTTTGGAATATAGGTATTTTTCAAGGAAATGTGACCGTAAAGTAAGACGATGTCTCTATACATATGATCATTTCCTGCAGCTTTCGTCACCACTCTTACTACAATCAGAAGTATATGGAACTAAAATCTTATGAAACAGAATATGTACATTCCTATTTCGAATTTCGTTGAACATTTTACTTCCATTTAATTTTTTTATACATTTGATTTCATCAACTCAGTTGATCATAATTTCATGCTGTTAATATTTACCTTCACCATCATCCTCCTACAAAATCATTTTGTATCCCATAGAGAAATTGATTCAAAAAGTGCCCACCCCAAAAAATAACAACTTCTGCCAAATTCATACCGAAATAACCACAAACAGATTTTTGTATAGAATATAGTAAATATAATTATTTCATCTTCTGAAATCTTTCGAAATAGCTCAATATTTTCCACCACTAGAAAACATTTGCAAATAAAAATAACTCAACTACCATATTTTGTTTGCCAGATTAGAACGCCCAATAATCCAACCTCAAAAAAAGAAAATCCGACCGAGTAAAGTTCATAACAATTCTCTCGACTCTGTGTTTTTGGATTAGTAAATGATTTGTGAAATAATTTCCAAATAAAGTATATGTACTAAAATTCAGTCTCACCATAAATTCACCGCACTCAATGAATGCTCGATAAGGATCTTATAGAACGAATAAATTTCCGTTTTTTGTTTGTGTTGCTTTGTTTTTTAATTGGTTTTTCAAAATCGATTTATTTATACAAAACGAAAGTAGTTTTTAACATAAATTGGAAAAAATTCAAAAATTTCCAGTTATTTAATTTGGAAATTGAAATTTTTTAATGAACTAAATTTTGAATATTAGGACTTATACGCACTTAAAAAAAACTTGTAGTAACATAAACGGGCATACAAATATTTTCTTACTATTTACGATGTTTAAATTAATTTATGAAATTCGGTTTAAATTTGCAAGACCCACAAAATTAGGATAAAATTAGAAAAGTCATTACATTATATCAAAAGTTTGTATATCCCAAACTTTTTAGACTTTCTGTAAATGCTGAAAGCAAATTATATTCTTATTGGATTTTTTTAAAGATTCTTCCAACCTTTTCCCACCATCAAATAATAAACTGTTGGTTTCCAAAATTTTCTTAATTGGAAAAATTTTACTTTCATTGCGAAAAACGAAACACGAATGTTTTTGTGGATACATTTCCATATTATTAAAGAAATACCGAAAACGATAACTGGTTTGGTTTAGTTCTCAAAATGAATGTTGAATAAATTGAATTAGTCCAAAATATTATCACGAAAATTCCAGCTAAAATAAATGGAAGTTTTATTGATAAAAAAATGAAAGGCTTCAATGCTATAAAAAATATTCAGTTATATGTATATAGAATAACCCTACAATAACTCGGCCATAAACCACCAAGAAAAATAAAGTCTATTTTATACTTTCTCTATACTCTCGTTGAAGAGATTATTATATATAATTTTTTTCATATTATATGAAATAAGTTTTCCGGAAACGATGAATTATCTTTTAGATATAGTAAAAGATCTGTAATAGGAGAATTCATTTTATTTTATTGCTTCCTTACAAATGTATTTCTTAAGAAATGTATTTTCTTAAAAGGTCTAACTTCATTTTCAAGATTTTGCATAGAGAAACCAGCATTACAATTTCATTGCCTTTTATTCACATTAATTTTATTTACGTCCAAGAAAAGAATAATAAAAAAAAAATGGGGATCTGATATCGGCAAGATCAATTTTTATGTTCCATCATAAAAGAAACTTTGTACATAATTCTTTTCGCAACCAATAAAAAAAAAAATGGTCCTAATCTTATTTTTACTACATTTTAAAAGGGAGTTTTGTCGAAATTTCCATTTTTGTAATAAAACCAAAGTTCAGTTTATACATTTTTCCTCAACTTTAGAAAATTAATTACAAAATTGTTTGTGGTTTGTTTTGTCGTTTAACACTGTACTCTTGTTCTTTTATTTTAATGTTGACAATATAAATTATTTCTATCAGAAGCAGCATTTCACATCCAGGCATTTAGTTTGATATAATTTTGTTGTTATTTCTATACTATCGTGTGTAATAAAGAACAAACATGATTATATGAAAGTCACTATGCGTAAAATACTGACACTGATGTTGTTTCAATTAAATGAGTTTGTACTATCATCAGTTATTATAAAAGTTTCATTATCGATAAAATAACATCCAAAATGACAGACAAAAAGGTTTTTGACAACATTTCAAACATGTTACACGTTTACAAGATAATAATAATTATTAAAAGTTTTCTGTAAATGAACATTTTTGAAATTATTCGGGCCGTAGAAAACTTTAAACTTAGTGATTTAGATTTATTTAGTCAAGTAAATATTTGAACTTATCTAATAAAACTATGTTAGTTGTTTGGAGACGACAATCATAGTTTATGTATTGATTTTTAAACAACATAATATACTAAAAAGGAAGTTTTAAAAGTTTTTTCTAAGCTTCATAAATTTAGCCACACAAAAAAAGGTGCCCAACCATATCGAAGTTTCACTGTAATTGTTTATTTTATTGCAAAAATTTAATACTCCCAATAGTCTAATATTACATTCCTTATACGCTGTTTTATTTCTATCACTTTAAGCCAATTTCAGTATATTTCGTGCCAGTAAATCTTTTTTGTTATTCTATTTGAAATAAAAACTTCCTCAAAATTTAACGATCAATAAGTAAATTTGAAAATGTCTAAAAACACATATGAAAAACTACTTCAATCGAAAGGGAAAATATTTTTAAAATAATTTTCCATTAAATTAGGTTTCGTTATCACTTCATATAAGAGGCTGTTCAATTTATTGTGCCAAAAAAAAAATATATCTCTCGTGTTATAATTTAAACTAATAGATGGTATTTTGTCAACACCAGAAAATTATAATAGATAAATATACATTTTTTCGTCTACTATAAAAGCGTCAACATAAGAAAATATATATACTCTAAGATTGCTGTTTTTCGTACTTCTTATACGTTTTTATATCACTAACATTCTTCTTTTTATCATAACTTGTGAAACTTTAGATTATACTTCCTTTTTCTGCATTATAACTGATACCCACTTTAATCCACTACAAAACTAAGTCTGAAAATGAATTGTGTCCTTTTAAGTCCCTTTTTTTTCTTCTTTTTATCGTGATGATGGCATAACATTATGTTTCTAAATATATATTCTATAGTATAATACATGCTTTTTTTGCAATTCTAAGCCATATGTGTGTTAACACACTATCAGTAGCGGAACTTTTTAAATTCATGCTGATGTGGTAAATTTAAGGAAATAGTTACAAAATACATTGTAAGAAGCGACATAATCAAAAGCATATTTTGTAATATAGAAGAGATTATGATTTTCTTTAAAGCTTATTATAAATAATACGTTATTGTTGGCAAATTTCCAGATTCTTAAAAATTCCACTCTAGAATTTCACTTATTTTTATTCATGTATTTAATTTTAAAATAAAAAATCGTGCCAGAAAATTCCGCCACTGTACTTATTATCATTATACATTTGTATGAACTTGAACAGGATTTCTATGTGACGCTATTGAAGAAAGGATATAAAGAAGATTTTTTTTTTTTGTGATGCCTTCTGATGTCACGAAATTTTCTTGTAGCCTTTTTTAATATAAAGATTTTCTCTTTTTCTATCACACAATCGAGTACATACACTATTGTATAGTTTAGATTCCTTACAATTAGAATTGCATGCGCATAGAAAGTAAAAAGAAAAACGTGTCACTTCCAACCTTTGTACTTTGTCTATGTGTCTTCGTTTCTTCAAAATAGCATACATTGAATGCAATTATATCATTGATATTATATAGTTTATTCTTTGCCGGAAAAAAAAAACAATACCTTCTATATTTAAGTAGATGGATTAAAGTATTTTAAGTATCAAAAAAAAAACTGCACTAAAAATGCATACAAAAGCTATTTATTATTGTGATTATGGACAAAATGTCATCGGCATGGTATATTTTGTATAATTTCTTGAGGTTAAAATAGTATTTATAACTTATATGGTATAATATATCATACATTAAAAGATCGTGTACACTATTGATTGGTTTATTTAAATTCTTGTTTTTGAAATGCAAATTAGAAGCAACATTTTATAAAATGGAATTGTTTTTAGAATTAATACCGCCAATTATGTCATATGACAACATGTTACATCTAAAGTTAGACTAATTGAGTTGCGGATATATTTTATCCATTTTATCCAACTTATTCAAAAATTCTACAAAATTATTCATTTTCTTCAGAAAATAAAAAGCACACGTAGTCGTATAGTAACTAACCAACGAGAAAGTTATACTTTAATACTAAGTTCCTGCAAATTTAAATTAGTTCTTATTTTAAATTTTATACTAAAAGTATGCAAATAATTTTCAATTTACTTTTCTCAAAAGAAAACTTATGCATCTCATGTGACATGAATTAATCCTCGCAGTGAAAATATAATTTATAATCAAAAACATAATATAGGGAGTAAAATCCCACTTTCACATATCACAAAAGAAAACCATATAAATTGTGTGTGTTTTTTTTTAACGATTTTATATTCTAAAGGCGTATACACAAAGTTGAATAGACAAGAATTATACCACAAAATGAAAATCTTAGCGGTTTGATATCACAGCATGCCTTCCAAATGACACTAAGCCCCTTTCAATCCTTTATCCTTGTTCAGTCGCAAAAAAAAAACAACAAACTAATGCCAATTTATGTTTCAAACATTTACACATTTACAAATGAAAATATATATTTGGGTTTTTTGTAATAAATTTTCTTTTGTAAGAATTTTCTGTGTGAAAATGACATTTTTCAACGAGCCCTTTTTCCATATTAAAGTAAATTTTATGATTTTAATAATAACACAAAATAGGGAAGACGTAATTTGTATCCTTGAAAATTTCAATATGGCGACCAAATAAAAATATTTTTAAAAATTGTTCAGTTTATGATGTTTATGATTAAGATTTGTGGTATTTTTTGGGAGAGAATATAAGTTTTAGATATTTCAAACCCATAGTCTAAAGCGGGAACGTTTTATGACCCTAGAAAGGGTTTTATCTCAGCTCAGTCTTAAAATTTACTAATATTATATTCTAAAGCAATTGTAAACAAAATATAAATCTTTCCAAAACTGCCAAATTTGATTAAGTACATGTCTTTTTCAGTTACCGAATTTTCGAATAAAAAACCTCTATATTGATCTTTAATACAAAAAATATTTTACATCATTTAAAAAATCCCTATCTCAAAATAATAAAATATTCTTTTTTCTATGATAATTGAAAGAGGTCATTGCAACAGTATCTCTAAAAGCCTTTTAATCTTTTAAATGTTTCTTTAGTTAGCTTCAAGCCATGAACTTAGATAAAACAAAAGCAGAATCGGATTTAATGTAATCCTTTTTTATTCCAAATAATCATTCAAAAAACCCCATTCATGGGCATAACAAAAAAAAAATTGCAACAAGTTACAAAAGAAAATATAGTCAAACTGGTAAATTAAAACTTCCCTGAGGAACAATCTTCCGCTGTAAATTTTTGCAAATTTTTGCAAATATTGATCAGCAAAAACATATTCAAATAATTTTCTGGTCATAAATGCCGACTAAAAAAATTTGAAATCAGAAATTTATTGTTCCTTAAAAGACAGAAAAAAAAGTAATCCTGAATTTATAAGTCACACATACATACAAATTAAATTTTCACTGAAAGGCTTCTATATTTTTGTATTTCGAGAAATGTAGAGAATTCTATTTTATCCTTGCACAAAATGAAAAATATTTCTTTGCCATAATTTCATATGTATTTAATTTTATTAATGCAAGATTTCAACTGGAATAATTATATAATGTACATTGTCAAAAAAAAAATAAAGCAACAGGAGAATTCGAGCAACAGGAAGACAAAAATGGTATCTTTCAGTTGGTGAAAGAATGTCCTTTGCATTTTCATGGACCACATAATCGAGTAATACTCTATTAGTTAATAACTAATAGTGTATTACTGTCTAATTGTTCTATGCTATACCTTTCAAGTTTCTACGAAAACTAATTCCTCACCCATTAATAAACATACTTTCATCATTATTAACTCAGAAAAAGATATTTTTTTTTCTAATTATCGAAAATTTGAGTTAATCTTCGAAATGGCACGAAAATGTCAGCAAACACTTTATTTCCCAACTCTTATTTAAGAATAATGATTTTAGAGATGATCAAAAATTCCTCCCATTTCAGTTCATTTAAAAAATATTATAAACCTTAAAAATTTGTATCACGTTCAAACTGTAGTGTCATCTGGTTATAAAAAATATAACAACATGAACAAAAAGTGGTACATGTTACCTAAAAAACAATAATAAACTAGGTCATTTAACAGCAACAAAACCCCAAAAAAAAGGATGTAAAATGCATCCTTTAACAAGGCGGCAACAATAAATATTCCTGGTTATTTTTTTACTGGATACGGTTTTCAAGCGTCATCTTTTTTTTTATAATTAATTTGAAAAAGTTTTTCAACTAAATTGATTTAATTCAAATATATTGTCACAAAAGGTCAGGTCAGGTGTTTATCATCACACAATTCCTATATAGCCATGGATTTTTAACTTTGGTATTTGTTTTTAAGGGGAGGAGAAAACAAAGTATTATAAAATGAAATTTGTTATTTAGGTGGTGACCAAATGTATCCAATTTGATAAGGTTAAAATAATTTTCTGCTTCTGAAAACACCATAAAAACTAGAAAAAATTGAACAAATTTTAAAATTTGATTCTAAATTTCATTTATATTTAAATTTTAATCATTTTTTAATAAAAGCTATTTAAAATGAAGACCTTTTTCATATAATTCCGGAATATAACTTCAGTAATCTTTTGTTTCATAGAGTTTGGATCGTATAGTGACAAAAACGAGAATCAAATAATTAGGCATAACAAGCAATTCTTTATTTTTAAGTCTAATATACATAGTCGTATAGTAAGTATATGTTTAAAGTAATACTAAAATAATATTAGATATGACGATAATTAAATTTACATGGTTCAATGAAGGTCTAATACCTTATTCTATTAGCAAAATAAGCTACCCTAAAGTAAATATGGAGCTAAATAGGTAGTTCGTATATAATTATTTATTCAATATTAAAACAAATTGATGTTTAATTGCTCTACTTGGTGCGAAAAAGAAGAAAACTCATTTTAATTATCACGGAAATTACAAATTTGATCAACTAATCAATTAACCTTCTTGTCTGAAGTACAGAATCAGAATCAGGAGCGGAGAATCGTGTATTTCGATTTGACTCAAATCGTATCGAAAAGAAAATATGAATAGCAATGCTTTTTCAGCTCGATTTGGTATCAATTGAATTAGGCGATTCTACTCCAGTAAAGAATAACGTTGAAACAAATTTCATTTAATCTTCATTTAGTTTCCTTCCAAATTCTTAAAGTAAAACAACTGAATTCTAAGAAAATGACATGCTAATAAATTATTCCTTGATACCCGTTTAAAGAGATTTAAATATTGTTTCAGTGCTGATGATCAACGAACTGGGAACCTTATGATACGAAAGCTAGTGCTTATTCTATCAACGTATTTTCTCATCCAATTAACAAAGTACAAGAGAAAAGATATAAATCGATATCAACAACATAAAATTCTAACTTTATCGAAGAACATTATTAATTACATAAGTGTCCGAATACTTGTATAGACACTATGTATTAAATTAGTTCGATTTATTAAATAAATATCGTTCATTATATATGTTCAATATAATGAAACTAATTTTAAACTTATGATAAAAATAAAAACAAAAGATTTTATATAATAAATAATCGGTAATACATTTTGAATACCTTTTCCCTAAGCGTTATCCAAATTTATGTGATACATGCTCAGATCTGTCCATTACGATAAATTAGGCCCCCATTGATTAATATTGGATTGATTGGAATTTAATTGATTTTCTATGATAACACTAAAACACATAAAGCACATAATTTTTTTTTCTTCTTTTTTAAATTTATATTTAATAATACATTTATAAACTTTTTTTTTTTAATTACTATAATTTTAGCACATTAATTTTTAGCAAAAACGAACTTTTTTATGATTTTTTAAAACTGTTTTTTCTTTTTTCTTTTTTTTAATTTATAAAAAATTTTAATTTTTAACAAATATAAAATTTAATTTTGCACAATTTTTTATAAACTTCACTCAATTTTATGGAATTTAAAATAACACAACAAATTTCTTTTCTTTTGAAACTAGTTCTTTTTTTTGTTATAAAAACCAATTATTTTGCTGAAACGAAAATTTTGTTTTAAAAATAAAATTTAATTTAAAAATTCATTTCAAAAATGAACGTGACTGAATGCTATTAGTCAAGAAAAATACCGTTTTGGAATTTTTTAACGGAAGAAAAGGATCAATGAAAATAATCAAGAAAGTATGTCTTATTTTTTGGAAAAACGGAAAAAACTTTTATCTTTAAAGAAAAAAGAATATTTCGTGAATAAATTCGCGTACGTTTTTCCAATATAAAATTCATATTCGAATAAACATAATTTATTTTTAATATAAAATCAATAAGTTGTATTTTTTATTGCACAACATTAGAAAATTTTAAGAATATTAAACTTGCTTGCTTCGCTCATCAACCCGCTCATCAAATATAATCAATTAAAAAAATTTATAAAGGACATTATTCTTTCGTTTCTTGCTTTTTTTATTTTCTTTAGCGGTAGAATAAAATTCGCATTTTTTCTTTTTCTCTCCGTCTCAATTTTTCAAAATGTTAAATTTTCTATTCTGCGTTTTAAATTTGTGAGTAATATTTAAATTCATTTGAAAAGATACTTCCTTGAATACATTCCCCTAAAAGTATGCATACTTTAATTAAAAACTATTTTATTATATAAAGTAATTCGCCTATCAGTATGCATACAATTATAAATTATAAATGATTTGCGGAGAAAACTTTCCTATATAATAGATAGATATTAAATTATATTGCTTAATTTTAGGCGAATTAATAATTTTTTTGATATTATTTTCATGGAACACGTTTTCAAGTTAATACATTTTCTGGTATTAAAAAAAAAGGAAAGAATTTTTTAATATTTCAGTTAAAACTATAAATAAATACGAAAATTGAATTTTTGGTTCATCAATAATTTTCTACTCAACTGCGCAATGAAATGCCTATAAATAAAATACAAGAATAGAGAAAACCTATTTCAAAAAATGCTTTCCAAAGGCTTAAAAACTGTCACTGGTCGACCGTATAAACTATGAATTATATACCTTCTCATACTGTACATTTCTTTATCAGATATTCCTTCGAAATGAAATTCCTTTATAAATATTTTTAATAATAAAAAAGTCCAGAAAGTGTGATAAGTAATTCAAAAGTGTCGACATTCTTAGCCGTTATATAAGTGAACTCCCATGAGATCTGGTGACATAAGAAAGCTTTCTATTTTTCTTTTATATCACTGTAATATTATTATTTCATTCTTATGGATATCAAAATATCCAATTCCAAATGTGTATTCAAACAATTTTTTACGTACATGTACTTTTATGCTATATCGACAGATATATCACTTTTATATAATGTCGATCGAGAATGTTCCGAACAGTTGCTGTTGCATAAAAAATGCATGTTCAAAGAAATAAAAGGAAGGATTTATGAAAAATAAATGCCAGTCCAGCACACAAGCAATCACCACAAGCAACCTCTTTAAAATTCTTGAGAAGTACTTGATATTACATGAATAAGTATAAAGGGACTTGTTTTATGAATACCGTTTCTTGGGACAGATCTATAATTATCCTATTCATCTCTTTCTATAGATATGTCTAAGACCAAAAACATGTATATAGTCCTATTATATTTTACTTGTTATCAACTCAGCTAACTTTAACTTGAATGTACTCTTTTTATCTTATTTACAAAGTAGTTTTATCTTTTCCGTTTCCCTTTTGTTGCTTCTTAAATATCTTTATTTCTATTTTTTAATATTTCCTCAATTTTTTCTTCTATGAATAAAGATGAAAGGATATGAAAAAGAAAATAATGACTAAAATATGAAATTGAAAAATATGAAAACTAGAAGATGAATAAAATGAGATTTCACCTATATAGAAGCAACAGAAGCAAAAGTATCGATCGTTAAAAAAAAAAATTCAGAAAGAAACGAACGAACGACGAGTTTTCTTCGAAAATTCTCTGAAATTCCCTCAGGAGGCAAAATAATACAGTTTCGTGGGGAAAAGAAGGATTTCTTTTTATTCCTTCTTCTTGTCAGTTTTCATCAATTTTGAATATAATTTTGGGTTGACTGTTTTCATCCTAAAAAAAAAGAAATAGACAATTTCTTAGAAATGCTTTGATAGCAAGTTGACATGATTAAAATATGATGAGATTTGAGATGGATTCCGTTTCTTTATTTCCAATTTTTATTATAATTTCATTTTCTTATAAAAGGAATAACAAAAAAAACAAAACATTTGCCAATTTGTTGAACTAATTGGGAAATTTATCATAATAAATCAAGTGCACTTTAAAATTGAATTATTTGGATCATTTTTCGAAGAAATTTTCTTTTAAAACCAATAAAAATGGTATAAAATCTTAATTAAGTGCTCAAAATAATTGTTTTTAAAAGATTTATGAACGTGATATGAAATGGATGTTATTTTCAGTATTAATTGTAGAAAAAAGAAAACTCTCTATTATGACGGATAATATAGCAACTTCAATAAACACTATAAAAGGAAACCGATTACATTTATTACATCACTTGGGAAATTTTTATAATGTTCAATAAACATGAGAGCGAATACGTACTTCATTATTATAGCACATGAAAAGCACTTAAAAGTTTATTTTTAAATTGAAAATTCATTGCAGAAATTTTAAAGGAAATTTTCTTGTGTTCTTTTGAACAAATTCCCATAGGAATATACGAATTCTATATTTATACCTGTTTTTCAGCAATTTCAATTGTATTTGGTTTATCAGACTAGAGACTAAAATGATTAAAATTTCCAAAAAAAAATAATTTTAATTTTCTATGAAGATTTAATCAAATATGAAACAAACTGGAAAGAATTCAGGATTACGATTTATAGATATGAAGTAGAACTGAACGTTTATTAACAATCATAGACACTCCAGTTAAACTGATTGATGTTATTTTAGGTACATAATAATAAATTCATTGATAAATTGAATCAATGAGAATCTTCGAAGACTCATAAAACTACCTACACCCGTAGAAACACTTGCAACTTTGTAACTGCAAACATAACTCATCTCATGTATCCACTACTAATTTTATTCATTTAAAAACCTTAATAATTTTAAATTCTTTCAAGGACCTTATAGTTTTCGTCGAATTCTTAAAAAGCAACCAAATTAGAAACAATATATTTAACTAATTCTACAAAAACCAATCGAATCAAATATATTTTTTTTTATTTTTAATTAATTTTGAAGAAAATATAAAATTAATTAAATTAATATGATTTATCAATTTGATTATTGAATATCGTGAAAAATCAAAAGTGTAAAACAAGAGTAGTGACCCAAAATTCCCGCTTTTATTTTGCATTTAAATTAAAAAATTTTCTGTTTTCATCAAAATAATATAAAGAAAAAACTCCCTTATAAAAAATATCATAAATTGTTTTTCATTCTCTTTATTAGCACAAAATGAAAACAAACCCTATTATGAAATATCGATCAAATAAATATAAAAGAAAAACAAGATACAAAACAAAAAATATATTTTTCATGAAAAAAATTTTCAAAATTGAAAAAGAAAGAAAATTAAAGTTGAAAAAAAAAGTAATAATACTTGATTCACCTCATTTCGTGTGGGTGGAGTGGAAAATTCTTTTCTATAAAATACATTAGGTATAATTCAAAAAATTCTATTTGTCATTGAAAAATTTAAGAGTGTTAAAAATATCGACTTTATAAGATAATAATTTCCAATTTCGAATTCAATAAAACAAGGTCAAGAAGAAAAATATAATGATGGAAAATTCGATTCAGTTTTTAAAATACATAAATTCAATTTAATTGAAATAATTAGTTTAAGAAATGACCAGTTACATCTTTACATGCATTCAGATCTAATATTTTATTACATTTCGAAATGAATTTGATTTAATTCAAAGAAAATATTCATTCTTCTTAAAATTCATAAAGATTTTAGAATAAAAAAAATTCAAATTTTCTCAAATATTTTCTTTTCAAATGAATGCTTTAACAATTCTTACAAAATTTCGGTTAATTTCCATTTTTAATATTAATTATTTGTGTCCAACTTGTAATAATAATAAAAACGAAATAAAAATTTCTATATTATTCATGACTAACCCCAAAATTCTGTATTTTATTTCCCAAAAATAAAAAAAAATACACGAACAAAAACACATGCTAATGAAATTCATTTGAAATTAAAATTATGAAAATCTTATTTCAAGGAAAAAGAAGTTCATACCAAACAAAACAACAACCTCCAAACCAATTTCATTATATACTTTCATATTCCAAAGAAGGAATACAGAAAACCGTGATAAGACACAATTACTAAGCTTTTCTGAACATAAACCAAGTTCAGATGTACTTTATTTTCCTAGGAAAAACTCAACCACCCACAAATCAACCTCATCAATCGTAAATTGTACCAAAAAAAAAAACTTATTTGCGCTTTTAAAAATATTTTCTCTCAAAATGAAATTTCCAACTAACTCTAACGCTTCCAGATTTTATCTTTTGAATTTTCACCACTATATCTTTTTATTCCTTCCATATTTTACATTCATCCCCAAACCAAAAATTTTCTTTTCTCATATGATATATAAAACAAACAACAACAACAGAAGAGGAAAATTTTTGTGGTGAATTATATTTTCAACTGAGAATATTAGAAAATTGGAAAATTTTATATTTTCAATAAAAACATAAAAAAAATAAATAGAAATTATCAATTAGTATTACCAGATTGAATAAAAAAATTTTGGATCAGTTAATTATTTGACGTAAAGAAAAGTGAAAATTATATTTTTATTTTATGAAAATATAAATAACATAAAATAGAAAACTAAACAGTAAATATGTATATCGAAAAAAAAAGCATTTATGTTTAAGTTTTTCTTTTATGTTTTTTTATAGAGTTTTCATTTGAGAATTTTTTTGGGAGCGAAATTAATGAAAAGAAAACCTTTTATTTTCTATGTTTTATATTATTTTCTTGTGTATATATATATATGTGTGTGTGTATTCATCATCGATTTTCCTTGACAGACACAAGATGAAATATATTTAAGATGTCGTTTTTAAAAACCGAAAACTAAAATAATATTAAAATACACATAGAAATAGAATTAGAAAATTTAATTTACGCACTTTTATTTGATAGAAAAACTATAATTCACAAAATTTTTAATTTTCGGTAATTTCATATTTATTCACTTTTTTTTATTTAAAATTATACGCAATATAAAATAATCGGAATTAATATTTTTGAAATAAAAAAAGAACAAATATTCGCACAAATTCAAAATCCAAAGAATTTTCACCTGAAAAAAAGGTTGGTCGATAAAACACACAACTTAGGTTGTCACTTTTTTTATCGGTTTCAACATTTTCCAACAAAAATTTTCTTATCACTTAAATATTTAATAATTTTCTTTTTTTTTTTATTCACTTGATCCTTTCTCCGCATGAAAAATTCAAAAAACAAAAACAATAAAAACTAAATGTCCTTTTTCCACAATTTTCTTTCAATTACACATTTCTAAATTTGCTTACAAAAATTATTAATAATTAAAAAAAAAACACTTTTTTTTTTTTTGTTTATTTCAATAGAAATTTCACCTTCCCTCTTTGAAGAAGGAAGAAAACTCAAGTATAAAAATTTGAAAATAAAAGAAAAATTTTTTCTCATCCGAGAATTTATTATACACGTCTTAATTGTATGACTTTTCAGCTCGAACTATTGCGAACATAGGGAAAATGTGTTTTTTTTTCATTCTCACCATTTTCTTATCTATTTCGTTTTCAAGTTTTTCTTATGTTTTTCCAATCTCCTAATTTTACCACCCTTCATGTATATTTTTCATATCACTAAGTTTATTAGTATTGTTTCTTTTTTTTTTTTTTGTTTTTTGTTCACCACACGACTGATAAAAAGAAAAACATGGCGGAACTGTTCTTGTCAGAATCAAACGGAAAGAGTGAATAACTTTCGAGTTTGTCCTTTTTTTTGTCGTTTCTCATGGAATATATAAAGTTTCCATAATCTTAAACATTTCCAACAAAAACCAATAGTATTATTGTTTAGGGAAATTGCCTAATATTTAGTTTTTTGGAAAGTTCAAAATATTGGAAGCCGACTAATAAAATTGGTGAATAAATAATTTCAAAATGAGGGTGAAAAAATCATATAATGAATGTGAATGTATTACAATTTTCCTTCCAGTGGAAACTGTATTTTCATTGGAAATAATATAACAAATTGCGCAGTTTTTGTGATAATAAATGTGGTGAATTTTTATGCCGGTGGGAAATTTAAAAATATTTTAGTTTTGAACTAAAACAAATGCAAAACATTCAAAATGATTTCTAACTACTCAAGATTGCACCGTATTTGTCAAGAGTTCTTATAAGATTACATCTTTAAAACCATTTATTGAAATTAAAAATGGAAAATTACGTCGAATAAATTCATTCATTCATTTATCTTCGTAGGAAAATATGTTTGAGCTGTTTAGACCTTTTAATGCAATGTAAATGAATAATTGATACGTGAGATGTAAACATACTACGTGCTCAATTCTTACAAGGAATCAACAAATATTAGCGCAGATTTACATGAACAATAACAATTTAATAAGTACATGGTCATTACTGTTCAGGGACATTTACACTACTTAATTAGATTGAAATAAAATTAAAAACATTTCGAAAACAAGCGCTGAGTCCTTGATCAAACTTGTATCGGTATTGTATGTTTTGTACGAAAAACCAAAATTTGAAAATTGATTTGATTCTATACCGGACACTGTATACGGTGTTAAATTTATTTTTTTAAAATATTTTTAATATACTTACAAGATTGATTAAACACAAAATAGTCCTTCTTCTTTGAAAATGGAATAATTTGCTCGCACAATTAAGTTTTATTTCGAAAACTAAAAGCGGGAATAATTCAATAATTTCGTGATAAACTTTAAAATATTAATTTCTGAATTCTATTTTTAAATAATTTAACGAAATTTTCTTAACCAAAAATATACATATTTTCTTTCATTATGTATTTTTCTAATACAAATATTATATTTTCTTTCTTAATTAATAACATCCCCACAAGATTGAAAAATTTCCCATCAAGACAAAAAAAAAAAATTATAATCTTAAGAAAATATACAAAGAAAAACTAACAAAAACAATCGGAAAGTCAACAGGAATTTTCATTAAACTTATAGATCGGTTTTTTTTTTTCTTTCTTGTTCATTTTATTCGAGAGACTTTAATGAAAAGCAAAAGAAAAACCTTCTATTTATTCATTAAAATTGTTCTAAACATAGTGCTTTTTTTTATGGTGTTTATTAATACTACTCATATTCATATATTTATAAGAAAATACCAAAATAATATAAAGTCTTTGAGTTCTTTTGAATATGATTGCCAAAACAATATAATAGCATGGCCCACCGAAATGGAAAAACAAGAAGCAGAAGGAGTACAAAAAAAAAAAAAACTAACAGAAGAAAAAAAAAGGAAAGCCCGTAGAAAATCTGTATATAATAAAAATCGGGTCAGGGTTGTTGCCTCTCATAGTATACGTTGAAATGGAATTTTATCCTTTCTTACTATATAATACGCCTACACCTCCTTTCTCATCTTAAACCAAATATCGTATACGCAAAATATTTCTATATATATATATTAATTTTAGAGTCTGAGTATCTGGTAGGCGTTAGAATTGCTTGAATATAATTTCCCCGTAAATATATATATATTAATTAAAATAAAAATAACATGCAAACTTGTGGTTTAAGGACGTTTAATAAGAAAAGAAAAAAACAAAACAAAAGTAAATCAAACTAAGTGATATTTTATGCCATTTTCCAAAGTGCAGCATCTACTAGAATCATCTGTTACCTCACCTTATGTACTGAATATATATGTAGGTATATATGAATCCTTAATTTTTATGTCGTTATGTGAATGCTGTACTGTGTACCATATTCACTATAGTGTACATCCAAACAGAGTTCTTATACACTATTAAACTCTGTTGCTACTAGTTTTTTTATGTTATTGCTCTTTTCTTGAATGTATCCCGTCATCATGTCTATGTCATATTGATTTTCAGATGAACTATAAATATATATATATATATATTTAGTGTAGTTTTTCTAAATGACGTCACAGATTTTTTTGAATAATTTTCTTGTTTTATTTTTTATGAAGAACTTTTCACAAAAAGGAGTATTTATATTTTCCAATTTGATTGAAAAATACTAATAAAATATTATTTTAGTAAATTTTTAAATTTTACATCTTTAGACCGCATGCTATTGCTTTGTAAAATGGTGGAAAAGAATTTCGGGCGTCCATCAACCCATTTGGTGCTAGGGTAACTCTACCTGTAAAATATAGTTATATGTTCGCTATTTTAAGTCATACATTAGAAAACACTGAATGGCATCAGAAACAAATACTATTCAATACCAATAAACAGGACGCCTAAATGAGACCTAAGTAAAGTATATAAAAAAGGAAACATAACCATGAAAATTTCCAAAAAAAAAAAAAAAAAAACATCTAAGGGTGGTCAAAAAGAATTTCATGAAAAATGAAAGAAAAGCAAAATTTCGGGGTTAACGGGTGGATGAAAGTATTTGTATATTGAGAAAACAAAAAAAAAAAAAAGAATAAATATAGTAAGAAGGATGTCGATAAGATGCCTAATAAGAAATTTATCACAAATTATACAAAAGAACAAACAAAATAACAATACTGAAGAAAAACTAAACTAACCAAATCTAAAGAAAATTTGTGTTTTTACTGTCGATTTACTGACGTCATGTTGAGATGAAAAGTAAAATGAAAATGTATTTGGTTTGATTTATATTTTCTTACTACAAGTTTTTCTTCTTCTATCATAAATTAGAAAGTTTTACTTTAAGTAATATGCTAAAATATTCAAAAGAAAATACAGTTGATTTTTTCTTTTTGCCATTTAAAATTAATTAGGTAAGTATGCGTGACTCATTTTCTAACACAGTACATTAAATCTGTAACACATCTACAATATAATTTAAACAAATTTTTATTTAATATTATATTAAATTATAAAACAAAATAAAAGCCTGACACATAGCCACGCCATATAGAATATTTCAGAGAAATTAACTACCTTTTTCCTATTAAACTTAACGCCATCTACATATAGTACAGTCTACCGAACTAGCGGCGTGATATACTATAAGTACCTTTGATTGATAATGTTGAGAGTAATGCCTATTGGCACTCCCGGTACTTAGACCATGAATCGGGTCCATTGTGCACACTGTAGAATGAGTCCTTAGATTGTGGGATTGGCCAGACTCTCGGAGTCTACAATAAAGCTGGATACCTAACTGGCGTAGATCCCATTGATGGAATTTAGTTTGATAAACGGGTCGCCGAAAGTTTTGAGTCAGCGGTTTTGAAAAGCTGGACAGTGACGGAAAAAGTGCTCCCTAATTACCTTTTAGATTGTAAATTAGAAAATTCAGTATAAAGAGTTGTATTATTTAAAACCTAAATTTGAACTCTATTTTCTGACTGGTTTAGTTTCTTTTCTATAAAACATAAAACTATAGTAGTAGTATGTTAGTAGCTCCTAATTAGTAGCACTTTTACTGTGACTAAGATTGAATATCATTGCTATTGAAATAATTAGGCCATGGTTTATTATAAAAACTTCCTCCAAATTTGTATTTTGGTTTAATTTATTCTGTTTTCTTCGATTCTTTCTACGATTTTTGATTTTCACAGGCTCGTTAGTTTCCATGTTGCTTATATGCGAAGCAAAATTATTTATTTAAAACTAATAGTCAAATGAAAATCAAAGAAAAGCTAGTACTACTTTGCAAGTTATTTTTGGTAAACGTCCAAAAATTCATTTTATGAACTTTCCTTCCAATTTTATCAAATAAATCCAATAAATTACTTAAATATAATGAAAAAAAAAACATTATTTTTTAAAAAATTAGTTTGAACTAAAATAAAATCTTGCAATCTTGAAATTTTTGGTCTCAATTTTAGCTGAAGGTTAAATTTCACGCCCTCGCAACCTCCTTTTTAAATTTATTATTATAAGTATAATTTTTATTTTGGTCCCTTGAAACCAAATAAAAGCAAAACTTGAAATAGAGCATCTTAAGAAGGAAACATATATTAACTGAAAATCGGCCTATAGCAGATTTTTGTGGAAAACCAAAAAAAACAAACTTTCTGGTCACCCTTGTTTTTGTTTTATAACTTCGCTACCCCTCTTCTGATTTTGCTGAAATTCAATATCAAATCCAGTTCAGGAATAACTAGCTCACATTGTAAATTTCAACAAAATCGTATAACACGTTTTCGGATTATCTTGTATACGATGGACAGACACGCATAAATCGATTAAACTTTTGATTTTCTACACCCTTATAGCCTTGAAACCGCTGTCCGATGATTATTTCTTAGCGTTACACATTTAGTGACAAAACTCAAATACCCTCTGGTAGTAACTACCATAGGGCATACAAAACAAAAAACGAATCAAAACATACAAATTCGTCCAGCATCCACTCATATTTAACTAAAGTATGAAAAACGCCAGTAAAAATTCTTTGACATGAACATAAGTTCACTTTATTTTCTTTTTGCTTCTTAAGAGTTCATAAAACTGAAATGAGTTTTACCCCCAAAAGAATTGACCATCTCAAAAAAAGAAAGAAATCAAGTAAAGCCTATTTCAGATTTTTGCAGGCCACACGATATTCATGTCGATTGTATATAAAACATGAAGTTAGGTCAAGCAACATTAAGATGAAAAAGGCGTAGAATAATCACAAACAGAAGTTAAAGCCCCCAGAGGAAAAAAGAACACAAACATTTTTTTAAGAGTATAAAAATACCCGCAAAACATATTAGAATTATCTACCCTGACCTCTTTATTCATATACTATATGAATCCTGTTCAAGTCATATGTATGCCCACAATCATGTGCAGACATTCCCAATAATGAATACCCTTAAATGGGTCGTGACCTTCAACCCTTCTTGAACAAGATAAATGAAAACAGGACTAAAGTTATAGTCGTCATAGTTGTAACCAATACCAGTACAATTGGATTCGAGATTCATTTGGCTGGATTTTTCTCAAATTTAATGCAAAATTTTTTTAAATATTCCAATACTTTTTTTCGCCACAATATTTAGGTTACCTTCTTTTGTTATTTTCACACTATGTCTATTATAAGAAAATTGAGAACAGTTCAATTTTCCGGTCTAGAAAAATTACAACAGAAAAACATTTCCAGAAATTACGAACTTACTAAAATAAGAAAGCAATTTTTCGTATCCTATTATCTAAATTACCTTCCTACATGGGAAGAATGTGCTATATACATATGTGCTATTCTCGAACAATAGGAGGATGATATCTGATAAGCTAGATGATATCAAAAATAAGGAGTTTTTTATGCATTCAGCTATCAGTGAATACTTCATCCCTTTTTCCAACAAAATTCTTGGATGTTAAGGCTTAGGTTAGATGACGTTTTCAATTCCTTTCCGGGTGTAAAATTGCAGGAGTTTTAGTTACATAGGCATTATCATTCTACAGGCATCTTTCAATATGGTTTTTTTTTTCAAAGGACAACATTTTTCAATTGATCTAAAGCGCGTTACCATTAACACGTGCTCATCTTTTCTTCATATTTCATATTATTCGGTGGTGAACTTTTTCATGCATGGTGAATATTTTTCTTTAAGCTTTTATTGCAAATATTGGTAGATTTTTCTACTAACTGGTAGTGAAAAACTTTTCTATAGCTATGATGATAAAAAGTGGTTTGAATCTTAAATAAACAACTTATTTCCATAGAAAATCTAAACAGAAAGAATTAACTAAAAGAAAATGTAACAACGCAATTTTAAAATCGAGCGTCCATATTTTGAATTTATATATTTTTATATTTTTTCTTTTTACTCGTTTAGGCTACACAAAATCTTACAAAGATCTTAGTGAAATAAACAAACCACTTAAGGTTCTTTGGTAAACTTTTGTTGGCAGAAAGAGGAATAATCAAGGAAAACACATGCCTTTCTTTAATAGCATTAGCTATATTTTATTCATCGGGGTCAGCGCCTATTTTGAAAAAAAACGATAATTTTTTAAATAAATTATGCGTAAATCAAATAAATACTAGCAAATTCTCAAAAATCTTTATTGAATGATATTAAAAAAGCATTTTTTTCACGAATTTATGAAAGTGATTATGACATTTAAATCCACATTATATGGAAAAATATGGCAGCGCCATCTCTTGCAATTTTAGGTTACTAAATCTATCGGAGTCTCAGGCGCTGAACCCGATATATATTTGGGTTATGATGTTGTTGCTTTTACATGTTTTGAAGCAGACCCCGATGAATAAAACACAGTTGTTATAAAATAAGGGATTCACCACCTTTTTAAATAATTAATATTTCAAAAAAAAAAATTATTTTCGAAATGGTTGTAATTTCCACATAAGCTGACTACAGTTGAGTGAAATTTTCCTAATCCAATTTCATAATCTAAATTGTTCCAGAAAAAAAGGAAAAAACATCCAAAACCATTTCTTTTTCTTACAGGAACTCAATTCTTGTTTCTTGGGTCTCCAAAAGGAAAAATTCAAAATTGCAACTAAACTATAGCTCAAAAATACCGACAGAGGAAGTTACATCTGCCGTTCAAGACATCCGTAATTCCTGATAATTCTTAAAACTAGAATGTTGCACTCAGTTCGATGAACAGTAAAGTGAAATGTGACCTGAAACCATTTTAATTCATTGAACAAATTTTAGAGGACGAACTTTTACGAAAATTTAATAAATAAAAAACATTTTAAATTTTAATATATATTTATATATATATATATTTTGTTTCTTTTAATTTCATTTTTGTTTTTGTTTAATTAACTTTTAAATATTTACAAAATTTTATTTTCCGTAATTTTTGCCTGTTATACAATAAATGAGTTAATTCACTGCCATTTTTTTTTTAAATATTTGTCTCTAATTTCATATATTATTATTAATTATTAATGTTATTATATTTTTTCATAATTATTTGTTTTCATTATTGTTTCTAATTATTTTTTATTTCTTCATTAATTTCCCTGCTTTTTAAAAATAAGCATAAATTTTTTGTTAAAATTTTATTTTCTCTAACGTTCTTACTTAATTATTATTTTAATTTTTTTTAAAAATAACAAATTAAAATAATTAAATAAAAATTATTATACAAAATAAATCGAGATTATTACACTTTCTTTGTTTAAATTATTAATCAAAAACTAAATTTTTAATTAGTATAAGAATTTATTAAAAAAAATATTGTAAAAATATGTTTTTAATAAATCACAAAATAATAGCAAAATTAGAAGAAGAAAAAAAAAGTACCATCAATAAATAATAATTAAAGAAACAGGAGATTTCAATACTAATTAATTTAATTATTGGCATTCTTAAGTAATTAATGTTCTTTTTTAAATTTTTGAGTAAATATATTTGTTTTTTTTTTCTTTTTATTGGTAATATTTAATTTTATATAAAAACAAAAACAAAAAAAAATATTACAAATTACATACATTTAGAAAAATGGTATATTTTTATAAAATATTAATTTTTAATTTTTGTCTTAAAGTGGACGAAATATTTATTTTTTAACTGTTTTTTTTTAATTTAATTAATTTTTAAGAAAAATGTATTATGTTTTTTTTATTTATTGTTGTAAAGTTTTTTATAAAATTCCATTTTTCTCATGTTTTTTTAAATATAAATTCGAGTCTGTAATAAACAGTCATAAATCGTATTCCATTCAATATTCCGAAAATTATGTCTAAAACTTTTTTAAATTGCTCATCAATAAGATCTGTAAAGGGTTAAATTTAAAAGTTTTAGGCAGTTTAGTTAGAAAATGCATCTCAAACAATAGTACTTCACTTGCTGTTAGAATAGACTAATGATAAGATAATTTTGATGTGTGATTCTATGGCAGAAACAATATGTTCCCAAACTAATAAACAAATAATTAAACTTTGTAGTTGAATTATATAATATTTAGCATGTTTTCATAAAACCAAATTAGACACATTCCAAGAAAAAAGTTTAATAATAATAGCAAAAATATTAATAAACTGATGTGATAGTTTGGGTGTCTTTTACGCAAAGCCAACGTGAAAATCTAATAAGTCATTTGAATTTCAATACAATTGGCCAAACCTAAAGCAATTTATACAGATATAGTATGTGACACTAAAAAATTCATAATGCCTAAAGAAAATATTTGCCGTAATATAAGAAATTTTAATTTAAATTTAACATTTTTATTAACTGATTTATTAAAATTTGGAAGTAGATTTTGAATGTTCTTCGTAATAAGCTCAGTTGGACTAAATCTCTTATCTGGAATATCAAATGGAACACAAATTCTTCATACGTAAAGATAAAGTTGGTCATGAAAGATTAATATTTTGAGTATATTATTATATAAATAGAAATTCAATCAATTTTAAGTACATCTAATCAAAAATCTAAATATTTTCTTTATTCCCTTTTTGGTCGTAATATAAAATTAAGATTAAAAGCCGTATTAACAGCATAATAAACATTTGCATTTGGTGGCATAACTAGTTCTTTATCAGGTAACACTTGTGCCAATGTATATCGATCGGGATCATTTTCTAAACCGAGCTTCATCATAGCATTCCTTATGACTTGTGGTGTTCTTTCATTATTACCTAACATAATACTTTTATATAAAACAATACCATCTAATTCGATATTATCGGTTTCATATGTAACACGAATAATATAAAAATCTGGTGATGTATTTTTCATTGGTGATGTTTGAACCAATTGTGCATTAATAATTGGTATATTACTATTACCACCACCATTCGTATTATTATTATTATTATTATTATTATTATTATTATTGATTTTACCATTTCCTATATTTTTAATATGATTTGATTTTTGACCACTCGAACCAGAATCAATTGATAAATTCGATATACTACTTGATGCTGACATTATTGATGCATTTGGTGGTGTTACATCACGATCCAATGAATTATTACGTGAATTCGGATGTGATATATTACTATTATATATTTCACAATAAAATTGTGAACCAGCTCCGCTACTTGAATTTGATGTCATTGAATCAGTCTTACGATGTCCTGATGAACTATTTGATTTTCGCGGTTCTGTCGGTGGTTCTAATTGGCATGATAATGTATGTGCTTCACGTTCATCTAATACTAATACGGATGCAAACCAACGATCGAATAAATTATCATCACGTAAATTATATGCATTTGCAGCACCTTGTAATAATTTTATTTGTGCCAAAACTTCAAATTCTTTACGTTTTTTATCAAAATTAATTAATTTTTCACCAACTGAATCTGGTATAGCTGTATGGATCATTGTTAAATCAGTCAAAAATGTACCTAAATATGGTATTGTACCATGTGATGTACTTGTATTCTGTATAGAAAAAATTATCAAAGTTTAATAATTTAAAATTTATATAATTAATTAAGCTTTTCGTACCTGTTTTTGGAAAACTTTTTGTAAATGGCGATCATTTTCACCAACTGTATCAGCAAATTTTGCTGTACCTTCTCTCATAAGCACTTCTCGTTGTGCCCATGCATTATTATCCTCTGAGAAGATTCTGGCAAGTTCATTGAAAATTTCCAGCTAAAAAAATATTACAATAAGCAGCAAGTTACTTGTGTTATAAAAAAAACCTACCTTTTCTCTAGGAAGTGCTGCCCAGGTTTTTGAGAGTCTATAAACTGCATTCGACTGTAATCCTGATATTATAGCCTTAAGAGATGAGAAGTTTTTCAGTAACCTTAATTCTTGTGCAATATCAATCCATGTAGAAATAATTAAAGCTCTTTCCTATGAAAACCAGAAAAAAAAAACATTATAACAACTAAAATACAAAAATTCATAAGTAAAGCCGCCGGCGCAGCTAAATTTCAAAGAAATGAATTCTAAATATTTTTAAGCTATAAAAAGTGATATCTTACTTGTGGTTTAAGTCTTGGTTCGATTAATACACTGGAAATAACACGAAATGAAACTGCATTAAATTGTGTTACAGTGGCAACAACAGTTCCAGCTTCATTTCTATCACGTCTCGCCCATGTCGCACCTAAACATTGATGTGGTATTAAACGTTTAAATAATTCCATATCCATTCTTGTTAACTGTTCGGCAAAATGTTTAACTTGTATATATGGAAAACGGTATGCTTGTAATAAATGTGATGGCGGGCCACGTAATGCTGGTGCTAAACATAATCCACTAAATTGTTCTGGAAAATCTGGATATGAGTGTGACCATGATAATAAATTATCATGAGAGCTAGAACGATTATGAAGCGAATGCTGTTGAGATTGTGATGATGATGAATTTGTTGATAACGTTGATGTTGTTGATATTGATAATCTTGATAAACGTTCTAAACGATGTAAAACTTTTATATGCAATTCTGAATGTGGTATTTTTTTCGCCGTAAATTGTAAAATTTGTCGTAAATTATCATCATTCCAATCCTCTGGAAAACCATCTAACCAAACATGTAATGCTGAGACTAGAGTTTTTTTATGTTGTTCTGGTATTAATGAACTATCTAAATTCGATTTTTGCTGTTCTATAATACACATTTCATTCAATTTTTCATAACGTTTAATAAGTAAATCAAGAACTTCTTTGGGATTTGAAAATGTACGATATGTTGATAAGAATACATTAATAAAAGTACTTTCAAGTTCACCATCATCGGTCGCAAGAGCTTCAACTAAACGCGATAATGTTGCCGCTTTTACGAAACGCACTCTCACCGTTTCCCACTCAAGATGTGATATTTCATCATCTGAATCCTTTATAAAGAAAAATAAAATATTTATTATTATGTTAAGCAAATGATGTCATTGTTTATTTTGTTTTCATATTATTTCGATTTGTTTTTGTGGTAAATTACTTTTGCATACTCTTAGGCGAATGAATAATTTTAAAAATAACTTGAATAACAAAATTTTAAGATTTTATCTTGTTTGTGGAAATCTGTTATCTTATTATTTGATTTTATTATTATTATTAAAAAATAAAACTTTTGTAAACAACAGTAATTGTTGCTATCTTTAAGTCAGATAATTCAGTTTGTAGAATTTTTCATGCAAAACTGACCTTAATTATGTTGTTTTGATAGGTGGCCATCGACAAGAATAATATGATTGAATTATACAGGTTTTATTTTTTTTTCTTTTAGCCGGAAACTAACAATCATACAACATGTTCCACAAATCCAACTAAAATAAATGCACTTTGTTACTTAATTATGTTATATTTTTTCTTCCCGCATTAAGAGGATACAAAATGCATTCAATATTCTATAATTATTCATTATTACGCACAAAATAATCACAGTTTTTATAATATTAATAAAAATTGTACTATATACTCACATTATTTGCACTTGGAGTAGGTCGATGGTATCGAACCTTTTTGAGGTACACTGTAAAAATGGCATCCTTCTCACGTTCCTCGCCCCAAAGTCGCCACGTGGGCTGCTGATAGTAAAGGATTTTTTATGAAGAAAAGATGGAAAATGGAAGAAAATAGAAAATAAAAAAAAAATATTAAAAATTAGCTAAATCATCTCATGTGAATAAAATAATGATGATGATGATGACGAAAAGGTATTTTTGAAACAAACAAAAAAGAAACTCACTTGGTCACACGCAACAACTAAAAAGGAAGTATTAAAAAAAAGGTAATGTCACCATGTCCATGTCATGGAAATTTAAAAAAATGTTTTAATATCATATTTTGGCATTATTTGTGAAAATTATTCACACACACATGCTTTTGCGATAAAAGTTGCAGAAATTTTCATCCCCCAAGAGTGCTACTACGCCTACTTACAACATGTATAGAGTAAGTTTAAAGATTACATCGTGAAACATATTCATACTAAAAAAATTCCATTGGATAATCGTTTTATGAACTTTTATATAAGTGGAGCTGACATTTTAATTAATGGGAAAAAAAATAGATGTAAAAAAGGTAGTAACAGAAAAAAACATACAAGGAAATCTGAGCAAGAAAATTTTATACCTTTTCCATTTCAATATAATTTATTGATTTTCCTAGATTTGTTTTTCCTAAATAAAATGTCAAAAGTTAACATTTTTATTACTGAATTCTTGGAAATTTTTGAATATAAAAGAAAACTGATTTCCTTTTTTCTTTTAATAACAAATTTTCTGCCTAAAATATATTAAAATACAAATTTTATGAAGCATTAAATTTCATTTATATCAAGCAGTAATCGTCTTAATTGAATCCTCTCTTCAACAAAATGTTTATTAGTTTAGTTAAAATTTATTCTTTGAGAAACACTTAAAAAAAAAACCTTTTTCTTTATAAAAAAATAATCCTAAAGGCTTTCAAAAAATAAATGACCTGAAAATATTTCTCATAAATAAAGAACTTTGAAGTTTATTTAAAAGTTGATGACTTTTCTGTTTATTTTTGAAGAAATTAATTAACTTTTCATGGAAAATATGAAAATCAAAGTTAAAAGTTTAAATAAACCTAATTACGTATACATTGAATTTCCATTTACCGAGCTTTGGAAAATGTTTTAGTACTTATTAAAGCAACAAATTTCATTGCTACTATATTGGTGAATAATTAATTTATAATTAAATCTAATTAATTTCATGTCATAACAATTAAAAATAAAGATTACAAAATTAATTATTTCTATGCAAATTCTATTCTCAAAAGGATATATTATTTATTAATTGCAAGCAATTAGACTTTCAATTGAATACAAATAATTCCAATTGTTTTGAATAAAATCTGAGCACGTTTTAGTTTCTGCTCCCAAGTCCCAACTGACCAATTCTCTTATAATAAACATTACCGAAATAATATTATTTATTAATAATTCCAAATAAAATAAAGTCAATTATATGGAAATTAAACCACATTCGCACGTAACAATTTTTATAAATAAAAGCTTTTTAAAAACAATACTAATTTTGGAATTAATTTTACAAAAACACAAAAAAATGTTAATTTATTTCAAAGATTTTTTTAAATTGGAATAAGATTTTTGTTGAAAATATGTACAATAATATACGTGAAAATGGTGCAATATCGTGGAAATATGAAAATTTTGGCAGCTACTATAATGAAATAAAAGTGATAATATCTTTAACGACTTAGAACACACCACATATCTAATGTATATCAAATAATGATATAGGTAATAAGAATTTAGTTCTCACGGACTTCTAATAGAAGACATTTTATTAGAAATATTACAACAAAAAATTAATTCAGATGTCTGATTTACTCAAGGATTCTATCAAAAATGATAAAAATTTAATTTCCTGCAAAGCTTGGCACAAAATGATACAAAAAGTTTATGATATATTAATTGTTTATCAAAGCTAAAGAGTTTTGAATGGCATAAATAATTTTTGGAAGTCAGAGAAACCTTATCTCCACTAGTCATAAAAATACGAAAAGTTCCATCCAAAATCCAGACAATGTTCATTGTTTTCTTCGATAGCAAAAGCATCATCCACAAAATATATGTTTCAATTGGTCAAATAGTTACTAGTGATTTTAATTTGGAAGTTTTACAACGTTTAGCTAGAATTGATCAAGTTCGACCAGAATATTGTAAATTTGATAGAAATATCTCAATTTCGATGGCAATTGATGATCTTTCTTCAAATGTTTGGAATTTTATGTTGCGAAAGTTATTAAATATGCGTAGATGTACGTTAATAGAAATGGTTTAACTAATATTTAATTACGTGAAAAACTATATTCAATTTTTTTTAAAGAAGCATAAAGACTGATTATTTTAAGAAGTTTTGCAAAGTGAAATTTAAATATTTCGTACCCAAAAAAATGTTAAAAATTACAAAAACCGCTAAGATACCTAATTATCGGCAAACAAACGAAAAAACATAATCATAGAAATCATAGAAAATCCAATTCATATGATTATTATGTTCATACATATTTTTATGTTTTGTTCGTCAAGAAATCAGTGAATCAGTTGTCTGTCCCATTTTTGGATATTTCGAAAGAAAAAAATTTACTAAGCACCAAAGCCCCCCCAAACAAAAAATACAAATCATTTTCGACAATTTTTATCTTTTCAAGCATAATATTTTCTCATTATGAAAAACTTTTTTTTTTCAAGACAAATTTCCTTCTTGAAATTCCCGAAAAAAATCCAAATTTTTCACAAACGTGGAAACATATTAAAATGAACTCATATGAAACGTGTATATGGTTGTTTTTTTTCAGATGGCATTGTCGCATGGCTGATTCCAATAATGAAGAGAAGTCTTTCTTTCCTAACCAAAAAAACATATAAGAAACTTCTTCTTTTCCAAGTTAACAATATTCTTGTAAGTTGATCAACTCGAAAAATTAACTTTTCAAAATGGACTTCAGATGTTTTTTGTGATTTTATGTTGTTATTAAAGTAACACGCGCATGCATTTTAGAATAGTCATTTTTATTGTAATTCTATCTACCGAAACGAAGAAAAGAAAAAAGTTCATATAATAATAATATCGCGGATTGTGACAAGAACAAAAGTAATATGTTTGAAGAATACTGGCTGACTCATGAAGTTTTTCACGTAAGAAGCAATGTCCCCATATTTTAAAAATTTTTATGCGTAGGGCTGCTTTTTAGAACTTCTTTTCTTTTGAATATAAAAATATTTTATTAAATGAAATCAAAAGAATCTTTGCTTGAAAGTAAGTAAGTAAGTTTTGAACAAGTAATTACAAAAACAAATCGACTTGTGTTCCAAAAATTACATCAACCTATTTTCATGTGGATTTTCGACTTATATCTTAAAACATTTCGTACACTTAGGCAGAGTTATAATTTATATAGACATTGAAATAAATGTTTGCTTTTCAAACTCCTACAAGTTCTAATTATACTCATTAAATAACCTCCCAAAAAACTTTTGTAGGCAAAGAAAAATGAATACATGAAGAACCGAGCCTGGATTTGAACCAGAATCTCATCAGCTTCTAGAAACGAGATCTTTACCGACTTGACCATTCAGCACTGTATTTATCAATCTGTTCAATTTGCATTTGATAAACATTATTCAAACAATACAACTGTTATTCGAAATATAACAATTATTCTATATAACCTTTAAATGTCGATGCCAATTATTTGCATAAACAACTATTAACAACTATTATGAAGCTAATACTCCTACACTTTATAACATTTGGATTATGAGCACCATTCTTTACTCACTGTAATATTTAAAACTTCAACATAAATTTTATTTTCCTTTATTCAAACCTTAAATTAATTAGGATTTTGTTAGTTTACCACGGTTTTAATTCCATGCGTTAACTTACCACGATGATAATTAAAAAGGACACAACCCAAAGATATATGTAGAACCAATGAATGCTGAAACTTGATTGAAGTTTCGTGTAACAAAAAGATAAAAAGAAATTTCATTAAACCTTAATATGGATCATTAAACTACCAAGAAAACCATTAGCTTCCCTAGATTAAACCAGATAAACGATTGTATAAAATCATATAAGAAGAAAACTTATAAAATACAGTGGAAATCATCATATTTAGATCCAAAACTTTCTTCGAAAAACCGAAAAACTATTATCAAGAAAGTTTAAATAGTTACCTTCACGTACCACTTAACAGTGGCCTGGCCATCTTTATGTTTTCTATGTAATGTCTTTAGTGTACCACCAGTGCATGGACAAAAGTATTTAACACTTTTTGTACGCGTCTCATTAAGTTGTTGGTCACCATTTTTTTGGACATCATTTTTAATTGGATCTGTTAAATTATTTTGGTTTTGCTGTTGTTGTTGTTGAATATTATATTGTTGATGTGAAACAACGCGAAATTGTTGTGTACACTTTTGTGCCAATAATTTAGTTTTTTCAGTTAAATTTTGCAAAGTGTCATTTGATGGACAAAACATTTGATTTTTTTACGTTTCGTAATTTATTAAAAATTAATTTCGCTTCATTTTCTATATTTATAACCGAAATAACTATTTTAATAAAATTTTCTTTTGTTTTTAGTTTTTAAATTATTATTTTCTTTTTTTCTAATTTAAACTAGTTGATGGCCTTTTTTTTGAAAAAAAAAAAAAAAAATGTTTTTAATATACTAAAAGCAAACACAAAAATTTTCCTCTTTTCTATAAAGAAAAACTATTTTTGAGAAAAACAGTTTCCACAAATCTTTTCATTTCAAAACCATTTTTTTTTATTTATTTATTTAAAAACAAACTCTTTCATTGATTTTTTTTTTTTTTGAAAAGTATGTTCTTTATCCAAAATCTCAGGAATTTGTACAAAAAAAAAAGCAATTAACATAAAACATCAAAATTCATTCATTTTTTCAAAAGAACATATCCGCACCTTAAAAACATGATACTAAAAACCCGGAAGAAATTTATAGAAAAGATAAAAGCTAAAACACATTTTGTGTATATCTAAAATAGTGTACGATGTTAGAGCAGCGCAGTACAGAGTAAATTCGTCACGATTTGTGGTATCGATTTGTTGTGTCGTACGCAAAAACATTGGAATTTTGAACATGATTCATCGTCAACCACAACAACACAACTCAATTCAAATGCAATTCTAGTCGAGAAATTTTATTCAATTCCAGAACATTATTGAACGAAATTAAAAGAAAAATAAAAGCAACAATATGAAATACAATTTTTCTTATTGCAATTACTCTGTATCAGTGATTGGCAACATTTTTTCTTTTTTTTGTTGCTATGAATCGAAATTTAAAAAACAATATTTAGCAAAACGACTTAACTGCTACACATGATTTCTACAAAGTATTTCAATTGAAATTTAAAAAAATTATACAGCCCAAAACAGCACAGTATTGCACGAATGAACTAGTAAAATAGTATAGACATAATGATAAACATTTCCAACGATTGTGCATTCAACGAATTCTACTTGTATATTAATATATCTACACATTATTATTCTCTCTTTTCACATTAAAGCTCTTTTTATGTATGCTTCTTCAATTTTGCCTACAATAACACTAAATATCACATTGTCTATATCACTTGGAAACCTAGGTTTGATATAGGAGATTAATTTCAGGCTAAAGGAAATAATTAGCAGTGGTATGTTTTGAATAATATACCTAATAAGACGAATGACATGACAATATTCGCCTCCTAGTTCAAATGAAACTTAAATATTGCACTGTATTTCCAGGAAATATTCCACGTTTTTTCTTGATAAAAGAAAAGTCTGGAATTTTCCTGCAAAAACACTTTCACAAAATCACAAACAAATTATAACTTTTGTAGAAACGTCAAGAATAAACTTCTTGTCAAATAATGGAAAACACGTTTACATGCAAGAAATTTCTCGAGTTTAGACCAATGAGTATATAAGGAAGAACGTTGAAACGAGAATTTTCTAGCAGGTGGAGGATAAGCCACTTTTACTATAAATACGGAAGAAAAGCGGTGCAATCAGATCAGTTTTAATCAAACAGTTGAAGTCTAAACTTCGTCCGAGATTAAATAAAAACAGTGATTTGAAACATGATTATTTGGGAAAGCGATTACAAGGGTGATTTGAATCTAAAAGTAAAAATAGTGATCTATTATTGTGATTGTGTATTTTGTTAAAACTGTGATAAATTAAATTGTAATAATTAAATTATTGATAAACAAATATTTTCAAGACTTATTGTTAACGCAAAAATAATTATAAATAAAGTTTATACACTAAATTCACATAAATAAAAAGTGTTATCATTTTCATAACATCGAACCAAACGGGTAACACGTTACAATATCCTAAATTCGATTAAAAAATAAATAATTTTCTGGAACAATATTATACCATATAAGTCCAATAAGCTTACCAACCCTGTCCCAAGAACGGGTAAATAAGTTTTCGTGATCAACGACTACATCCATATTCAGAACGAGACCAACATGTTGGCAGTCTCTGTTATAATACATAATTCCGTATCGACTAATATTTGTATGGGCTTGGTATCCCTCTCTACCCTAATTCTTTTCCAGCCCGCTGTTTATTTATGTTCATAATTGTTTTATTATAAATTTTTTTTGTTTTTTTTTTTGTTTTTTGATAATAATTTTTAATCTATTTTAGCCCACCTACAACATTTCCAATGACACAATGTCTATCAAAAGTTCAATTAAACATATTTATTATATACGCGATTGCGATTAAGAACAACGAAAACAATAACAAAAAAAAAACACCATCCTTAATTAAACCAAGCAATATGTCGCACAAGTTCTTTAGATTGTTTTATATCGGGATTGAACGAACTTTCTATTTATGGAGTTTTTCTATTCTATTTCGAAATACGGACAAATTGAACTTTTCCTCTTAAATATATCAAAAAGAAAAAAGAAAAACGTAACCAGGACAAAATAAAAAAAAAAATGGTTGATTTACCACACACCATGAACTATGTAAGTCTATAATAAAACTAAACTAAAAATTCTTCATTTCCCAAGGGTTATGGTTATTCTACTTGGATTTCAGATTTATCCTGAAATAGATACCAAAAATGACTTCGTACGTACGTCGTATATGTTCTTTTCAAAATATAATATATGAACACACCTATTTTCTAAAGGCCCCTTTATTATATAATATATGTATATTCAGATTTTAGGGAAAAAGAGTGGATATAAGGGATAAACGCCTTTATCATCTCTTAAGCAAAAATAAAACTTATAATATATATAATAAAAGCAAGCATATATGGATGAATGAATTTTTAATATAATGTACATACTAATATTTGTCTATGCCAGTACAGGGTATTTCCATATGGTATCCTTAAATACATATAATTATCCTGTGTTACATAGTAGTGCTTGCATAAATTACAAACAAAAATATACGTAACACTTACCCCACGACTCCATTGGACTTATTTCAAGACATATTTTCAGTCGGACTGACAAAAAAGTCCAAATTTTAGAGTCTCCACAAGACTTTCTTTCAGTCCGACTGAAAATAGGTCTTAAAATAAGTCGTGTGGAGTCGTGTGGTTACAAATATGTATTATATATTTTATTTTATACTACACTAGCGGCCCGTCCCGGCTTCGCACGGGTGGAGATTTATTTTTTAAACATTAGAAGGGTCTTTGTGCATGAAGTTAGAATACAGAGAATATTAGACGCGACAGACATGAATGTGAGGATCATTAGATACAGATGTATGCGGAACAAATCTTTCCTCTTTATAATATTTCTATAGATTATATTATTTAAGTTTAAGTAGGGATCCCTAATTTTTTCTAGCAATAAATATAGCGTATGTTACTTAGGGATAATGTAGTATTCTAATGGTGAAAGAATTTTTGAAATCGGTCCAGTAGTTTTTGAGTTTATTCGTGTCAAACATCCATACAAACCTTTCCTCTTTATAATATTAGTATGATATGCATGGAGAGTTGAAAAATCAAGGATTGGTCGAGATTGGCTGGATATTTGAACCAGCCGATATAAATACAGCGGATTGAAATATCTAGTCCAAATCAAATCCGAATGTAGTCAAGAACAAAATTTTAATTGTTTACTCAACAAATGAAAACAGTGACACAATCGCTAAAACTAAGTACATCCAGTCAACCCAATTTGAGCAACGTACAATATACATGCATTTTAACCCAGTTTCGATGACTCCTAATATCTGTAGGAATTGTAAGTAAATAATTAGTATTGTATGGTTGCTTAAATTAAGTTCAATAAAAGCAAACTGAAAGGAGTAGAACAAGGGTCTCATTGGTTTAAGTCGTGTTTAACTATCATTAACTAGTAACTTCGATTCGTTTCTTGACCTAGACGATTTCAGATGATTTTTTGGATTTGCAAATGACCAAAATATGCATAACGCTAGCGATAGCAATCTACATGTATCATACAAACTATTATTTTGCTGTATTTACTCGTCAATCAAACTTACATGTAGCTTCTTGTAGTAATTGTTTGAGAAATATCCTGTATATAAACAAAATAAATACATTTTTATATAACATCCTTTTATGATACTGCAGCAGCTCATATTATCATTCATTCGGAATTTATGCAAACAGACATTAGCTTCGCGTTTGGTTTTGTCGGATAATGGTTGATGATGACAGCGTCTAGACGCCATGGAAAACTATTATTATTATATATTCTCGAGACGATTTTCAATTGTGATTTTCAACATTATATGTTTCCGAAATATTACAATAAAATAATCACATAACATTATTTTTAAATGTAATGTTTTGGTTTCTCGCAGTTGCATATCTTGAATATGTTGTTTACAAAATCATGTCTGATACGATTTCCCAGAGTGTTCCCGAACGTGTATGAAAACAATATATAAAATGTTATATGTTTGTTTTCACATATGGATTATTTTTATTCGTTTAGCTCTAATAGAATTATAAACGATAAAAACATGATATATTTTGTGTTTTATGTGCTGAGATTTTGTGGCGGGATTTTTGAAAATATTAAAACGTGATATTTATGCATTTTCAGAAAATGAAGTATTTAAATATTTGTTTTAAAATCATATAAACAATTTATTGGGTACAATATTTGTGTGAAATTTAATCAAGAAAATTTTCCAGTTACGATACAATTCGTGTGGTGGCGTACGAATAAAATTTTCAAACATATTGAAACATGAAACAAGAAATTCTTGAACTTTATGTGTTTTATCTTCAAGAACATTCTTTTACTCTTCCAGGTTGTCAAAAACAAATTCAAATACTTAATAGGATATAAATAAATTCGATTTTTCTTTGATTACAATCAAATAACGTGAAAGCTACTTCAGAAAAATACATTCTACATAAATAGAATAGGTTTTGTAATCCAAATGAAAAGGTCAACAATTTTCGAAATTAGTTTTAATAATACAAGATTTTTATTTAATATATCAAAAGAACTGTCATATGTTATCCGACAAGTAATATTAGGGGTTCTTTCCCTTACAACTTTACAGGAAGATGATGAGAAGTTCAAAAATCGAGATACAACTCGAGAATGAAGCACTACCAAGCATAAATCATATAAAGTTAATCATTCTTCTTTGCGGGACTTTGTTAATCACGTTGATAAGAATTACGAGCACCTTCTTTATAATTTTTACAATCTTCATAATTTTAATGGATGTGCATGTTGGAAAAATCTCTTTTTCCACCCATTTTCAATACAATATAAAGTCATAATTCGATTATTATCGAAACATGTATATTTCGATTGAATTTTATCCAATAAAATGCCAAAAATATTGATTAAAATTCAAAATGCTTGAAAGCATATCCTCTCATCCCCTTCAGAAGGACATTTAATTTCCGGAATAACATCACAATATTTATTTGTTAAAATTTTCCTTCAGTATATTATTTTTCTAAATCGAAATATTGGAATGTCACTCAAATGGATTTAGTAATGAAAATTTTCTGACATTGAGAAAAAAAAAATGTATGAAAACATGGAAAATTTGCAACGAAATAAAACTTGTTTAATTTTATCCTTTGCCCATTTTTGATTACGTTACAAATTTCCAACAATTTCAGGAATTCAGTGAACGCTAAAACAAAGTACTTACATATTCGCTTCAATGATAATTAATTCAAAAGTAAATTGAATTATAAGATTTTAATCAAAAGTAAAATAATAAAATATTTCTTTATTCGTTTTGCGTGTTTTATGATAAATTAAAAGCGAACTTTGTTTTTAAGAAGAAAGGTCAAAACGAATGCTAATGAACTGAAATTTTTATTACAAGCGAAATTATGGAAAATTTATCAGATTTTTAAGAAATATAAAATGATTCATGTTGTTCTTAGCTTGAAATTATTTCATTAAAAATTCTTGTGATAATAATAAAACCGAAAAAAACTTTGAGATCCGTAGCTATTTTGGAACACATTTACATCGGATTATATATAACGTTAGGTTTTATATACGACGTCTTATTAACTTCTTGGGACTATTTACGCAATAACGTGAAGTTTTAAACATAGAGTAATTGTCAGAAAAAATATTTACACGAATATGTTTATCGATATCGACAGTTAAGGCTCTATGCAATAATATGAAGAAGAGGAAAAGGATATGATAATGTTCTAATTTTGAAGATAAATTAACAAACTTCAAAAAATCAAGAAGTTGTGGTTTACGTTGTAAAAGACAGCTTCATCATCAGAAATGACAACTATATGACAACTCAATAGTTTTAAAATGTTTCACGTTAAGATCTGCGATAAAATGTGGATCCCGCAATACTTAGCTCTATAATAATAATATTTATGCCATATGGTAGGTACTACCAGATGGTATATTAGTTTTGTCACTCCATTTGTAACACATCGAAATAATGGCCGTAGAAAGGTTTCAAGGGTATGGTTGTGTCAGGAATCAAAAGTTATATCGATTTATGCATGTCCGTCCGTCCGTCCGTCCGTATACAAGATAACTCAAAAACGCATTATCCGATTTTGATTAAATTTAGAATGTGAGTTGCTTATTCCTTAACTTCGTATTGCATTTGAGCAAAATCGATCCAGGGGAGCAAAGTTATAAACGAAAAACCAGAGTGACCAGAAAGTTTTGTCGTTTTTTGGTTTATGGTTTTTCAGATTTAATTGGAAAATTTGTTAATCAATTTTATTGAAATTAATTATGCAGGTTAAGTACATAAATAGACGATATCATGTTAAATTTCAGTCAAATCGGTCCAAGGATAAAGGAGAAAGAAATAATCCTAGGAGAAAATAACCCTCTCTATAAAGTTTTTTTGATGTACTTTAAAAACTAATACACCGATTTGAATAAAATTTACAAATTAGACTTATGCTATCAGGGTCTAGGTTACCTGCAATTGGAATTTGAAAAGAGGAAACTAAGTTATGAAGAAAAAACCTTGAAATAATGTTAGTTTTGACAGTTCTGCTGTCCCATTTCTACCATAGGGTATCAAAAAATCGGCTATAGGCCGATTTTAAGTTACTATATGTTCTTATACAGTTCTTGTATAAAGGCCTGAAATACAATTTGACTTGATTTGAACGTGATTGCTTGGGATTTATATAAGGATATCTAAGGATATGGCACTGCGCGAGTGAGCAAACTTGAGATATGTAACTAATTTTAGAATGAATATTCAAAAATTCATTTGACACATCGAATTAATCGAATTCAAATAAAATTTAACATTAATAATTTAGAAGACCCTAATCTTGCATACCAATGAAATTCCATTAATATATTTTATTTATAAAAAATTAAAAAGATGAAAGCGAAAATTTTGCAAAAAAACACAAAGTTTGAATATCAACTTTCACTGAGCTTTAAACGTTTTACAAATGCTTGCATTGACATTATTTTCATTTCAATTTTCAAATATTGTTCCGCACTAAATAATATTTACCAAAAAAAAAATAAAAATATTATTACAAATTATAACATTTTTAGCGCCGGAATTTTGTACATACTCATCTTTTCATAAATTTCTATTTCAATAAATCGATTACACTCTGTGATTGTTCAATATGAATAAATGATACAAAAAGAACCCTCAATAATCTTTACAGGTGGTGATTCTTGATTCTGGAGTCTGATTACCGTCATTTCTTAAGAAAAGAAACTTCAGACAAAGTACGGTTGATGGTTGCCAAAGTGGAAACTGTTTTTAGCGAAATATTTGTAGAGAATCATTTTTACCTTGATGGTAGTTACATAATAAGTAATGAAAATGTCTGGGTTTGGCGCATTTCCTTTCTTTCAAGTGCCCGCAACAAAAGACTTCCGAGAAGAACTTAAGTATTCGAAGAAAATTCAATACAAATAGTGAAAAACGTTCGTATTTTAATTATAACATATGTAAAAAAAAAAGGGTTAATTTAAAAGGAACAAAAATGTAAGAAACAAAAGAACTTATTTTTCTTCTTTTCAATAAATTTATCCGAGAACAAAAATGTTCAAAAGCATTCGCGACTTTTACTATAGTTAAAACCTTAAACTTTTGCCTTGAGGGTACAAAGAAATACTCAGAATTATTGTTGGCTAAATGCCACTTTACGTGAACGATTACTTCTTGCCAATCCTCCAAGCTTTGCAATTCCTTGTGGTCATCTATATATATTGGGAATTCTTTATTAGAAATTACCGAGCTAACATATATATAAGCAACGTATTTTTAATATAACCATTGATATAGGCGATCCTTTCCCAAAATTTATGCATACTTTGAATAAAATTTTTTCCTAGTTCTTTTTATAGTATAGACCCATTTTTATGAGCCAATTTTTCGCGAAAATTAATTCAGGTTGTGTCCAATTACAACGAGAATTTGATGTATCTTAATTCGGTCCTGGTTCAAGATTTTTTTCCAATTATATAGACCGGAAATGGAATTTCTTAAAAGATCTTTAAATAATGATCAAAAAAAGGGGTTTCAGAATATTTACGTATTAATTTTTGCAAACAAAAAAATATTTTATGTTAACAAAAGTTTGAAAAAAGCGAACAGGTGAATAAATATTTAAAAAAAAAGAGAAACATAATTTTCTTATTAGCAATTTGATAAGTCTGAAGGTTTGAGTAACTCAACAGATGGGCACAGCATAAGAAACACGATAATCCGGTTCTCAAATAACGCAAATTTGGAGTATTTAGAATGAATCAATTTATAAAATTTATGAATCATTTTTATTCAATAATAAATAAATAACTAAATTATTTTAATAAATAAGAAAAAGAAACATAATAAAAATTATGTATAATATAATTTCGACAAATTAATTAATTTTAATTACTTAATAAAATATTAAAACAGATTATTTAATTTCGTAATCTAAAAAACTTTTGGTTTTTATTTCCTTTTTAATTTAATACTAAAACAAACAAAAAAAATTCACTTTCATTGAAAACTTCATTTTATGAAGTTTACTTCCGAGTTTTCCATTAAATAAGACGGAAAAAAATTTATTAAATAAATATGAAATTATTGTGCTGAGTTTATTATTAATTCAGAAAAATAATATAAAATTACCAAAGAAATACGTCATTGTAGGAAAATTCGATATTGCTGGTGATTTTCAAGATTTTCAAAAATTAAAAAAAAATTTAAATGCCTCCTCCAGAGATCTCTATAATACTTAAAGATTTTGGTATATTTATGTCCTCTGGTAGATACTTTCAGGAAACTACCAACTTTAATATAATTTGTAGAATATACATATTTATGCTACTAGGACCCAAGTTGCCTCTATATTAAAGCAAATTCGACCAAACAAAATTACGAAGAAAAAACTATAAAATATTATTAGTTTTGGTTGTTTTTTTTTCTCATTGAACTACGAGTACCATTTCTACCACAGGCATCGGCTAGGGCTGATTTTTAGTTTCAATATGTTTTTAATGTTGGTTTGTGCCGTGAGAAAGGTAAATGCAAGTATCAAATTTCATTAAGAAAAACATTAGAGAATATCACATTCTTCCCATTCTTCATATTTGTAAAGCATAGAAATAATCATCGAGGCCTGATCTACACATTCTAATTTTAACCCTACTAAAAGATCTGTAAATAAATATAATATGTAATTACATTTTGAAAATCAGTAGCTTAATTTACATATGCTTTACATTCATGTGGTTGGGTTATATATAAACATTTTTATATGCGAAAATAATGTAAACATAATTTAAAAAAAAAGAGATTACAAGAAATTTGAAATAATTTCTATATTCATTTATATTTAGAATTGTTTTAAATTAGAATTATATTTAATACCAAACTCTTACACTAAAGGGAGTATAAATAGAGTGTATCGATTATATTATATCGCCCAACAAATTCTATTAAAATCATTCTCTTAATTACCATCTTAGTACATTTAAGTCCTTCAATTATAATGAATTTAACCAAAATTTGTTTATAGAACCACCCACATTATAAGTAAAAATTATTATTATAATTTCAAATTATTTTTAAAGAAATACCACCAAAGTACATTGCATGCAAATTAATTTAATTAACAATTAAAAATCGGACAAAAAAGAATTCATGACTTAAATTATTTAAAATAAAAGTGAAATTATTCATTAGAAATGAAATATTTCAATTATTTATGATTTGAATATGATTTTAACTTCATAAATAGATTCATAAAATGTTATAAATTGATAATACTTTACACATATGATTAACAAAATGATAGTAATCCTCGATTTGGTCAAAAAAAAGAAGGATATTGTAATTTCTTTCTTACCTATAAGTAGGCAAATTTATTTATTCTGTATTCTGTATTATTTCTATCGAGAGAAGATTTTATTAAAGTTTGATATAAAAACTCACTAAACACTGTCTTAAAAAAAAACTTTGTGTACTTGTTTTATTAAAGAAATTTATTATTAATATTATTAAAAATCATCTTACACAGAGCTTTATCAAGGACTGTTATTTTTACTCGGTACTTTAACATAATTCTTGCAAACTACAGAAGATAAAAACCCATTTAAGCTATTTTATCAGATTAGAAATTATCTTTATGAGTAGTTCTTTTTAAATTTTAATTAAAGAAATATTTTACAGAGTTAAAAGTTTAATAATCAAAGCAATTAGAGAGAACATATAATTTTTGTATATCAAACAAGCGACGTCTAGTCTGGAGAGGAAAGAAAAATTCTGTTAAGAACATTTTAAAATTCTTTCATAAATAAGAAAATATGATATTAATTTAAAATTTCTATTTTCGGTAGGAATTGGACCTTGAAAATCTTGTAAAGAAAATGATTTATGCGACACAAAAATGAAGATTTAGTTACTTTCATTTTATTTCTTGTTTTTAATGAACTTAATTCTTTTTTTTAAATTAAGATGAAAATTGAAAATTAAAACAAAATACATAAATTAGAAAAGATTCAACAAATATTGCTTTATTTATACTCGTGCGACAAATTTCAGTTTTATTTTATTTTTCAATGATATAAATAAGAAAAATGTTTTGACTCAACATTATTTAATTTTTTAAAACTATTTTTAATAAAAACAAAAAAACAAAAACAAATTAAATGCCGGAAATGTTTGTGCAGCAATATTTTTATGAAAAAGTTAGATAAAATATTATATTTTTATGATTTTTTTATGATATTGTAAATATACACGCGATTATTAATAATTTAAAAAAGAAATTGCATATTTTCGTCGAGTTGAAATGAATATCATTATGTGCAAATAATTCAGTATGTACCTGTACTACCTAAGTATAATTGATGATGAAAAATTAATCGATAATCGACTCAATTTGCATTTCAAAAAGAATCAAACCAGATCAAAGTGAAACTCAGAATCATCCAGAATTCGGTACACCGAATGAACTATCAAAAGGTACTTGAAAAACGAGCAGAAAATTGATTTTTTGAGTGCTTTACATCTACTATGAATGGATGTCACCGTGAACGGTAATTTTAACCCCATTTTTTCCAAAAATTTGGTTTTTATTTATCCCTAAAAAAGAATGTCCTGGTAAATACTCTAAAAAACGCAAAAAAAAACTTCATTTTCTTATTTTCATTTTTTCCAAAACTTTTAGGATTACCTACTTATTATGAATACTTTAAAAGAAAAGTGTATTAAAATAAAGATCAAAAAAAAGTATACGACCAACATTGAATGAAGTCTTATTATATTAGGTTTAATAGCATTTTTTTTTTTTGCTTTCCAATTATAAAAGGGATTTTTAAAGAAATAATCCGCTATTAGCTTTATTCAACAAAATAATTCTGCTTTATTCAAAATTTTTCAATAAGAAGCTCCTTCAAAAAGTGCTACGTAAGATAAAAAATAATACATATTTGCAAATGCGAGGGCCACACAATAATATTTTCCATTAGTTTTATGGCAATCTTATTTTAAAGAAATGATTTCTATCGAAGATGAAATAAACTTTTGGATCATCATGTCTGAAATTGTGCAAAATTGGGAAATTCGAAATTGTATGTCCAATTAGACAACTCTGCGAAAAAAACAATAAAAGTAAATAATAATTTATTTATTTATTTCATCAGATTTTCCTCGAATTTAAAGTCAAAATATTGAAAATTTCACTAAAATCACTCAAGTTCTTTTCAGATTAAGCTAAATAGAAAAAAGATTATTTCTATTCGTTACTAATATTGAGACAAACTTAATATACTACTATATTTTACACTACTATAGGGTATAAAAAATGAAACGTCTTAAAGAACATATTGTACCGAGTATTTCATTTATTTAATTTAAAAGAACACTTTTTCTTAATAAGTTTTGTTCAAGGTAAATTTAAATACACAAATATGCAATTTGTTTAAAAAAAAAAAGAAGATAAGATGGAGTTGAAAAGAATTCATAATAAAAAATACTAAATCGATTGGAAAAACTCAAAGAAATATATCTTAAAAAATATAAAACAATAGAATTTCTTTTCATTCAAAAGAATTGTTTATTTTGAATTACATAATTTTGAAATGATTTCAGCTATATTTGTCACAATAGTTTTTTTTTTCATAATTTTAACCAAATCTATATTAGTTATACTAATAAGCATATCCTGTTTACATTACTTAAAAGCTCGGAAAGCAACAAAATGCTTACATACATATGTAGACGCATGGCTACAATAAAACGCGGTTTTTTTTGGTGAATAAAATCTATTGTATATCGTTTAAAAAATGTCGGGCCCCAAAAAAAAAATAAGAAATATTATGATATTTTATGACAAAACAAAATGTAAATGAATAAAATATAATAAATGAAAACATTTTAGTTTTTTCTTTTCTTTTTACAAAATGGTCTTAATTGTTAAAAATAAACTTCAGAGCTGTTATTGAACACCAAAAAAAAAAAAAATCAAGCAATATGTTCGCACTTTACCTTGCATGACTTATTTTAACTGAGGTGAACAGAAGGCAACTGATTAAATTTCAACTCAATGAGCCGTTAATACTCTAATAAGATTATCGTTTTTTTTCTCCCATAAGTCAAACAACTTAAAATATATAAGAAAAACTAAAGAACGGAAAATCAAATAATCTTACGTACAAGATAGAAAATGTATATTGAGTGAGATTTAGTTTCGTTAGCTAATATTAATACAAAACACTTGTCGAATCGAGTTAGTTAGATTTGTTATTTTGAAAACCAGTGTTAATAGATTAACCCATTCGCTGCCAAGCCTATATTATATGACGCCGTTCCCATTGCCATTTATATCGGTATCGTTTATCAAAGTTCTGTTATTACTTGGTAGAAGCACATATATTATCATACATAATCATTTGCATGCATAAAATCAAAGACGAGTATAGTCGTCGTTAGCAATGGGAAGGCAACAGGACTCGACATCATTTTTCGTATTTGCGTACGTTTAAGAAGAAAAACAAATCGGAAATCGCACAGATGGATGAAAAAATAAAAATTCAGTAAAACAAGACACCAAAAATTTGCTTATTCAAAAACCTGTATGTTATACCATATTGAAAGTAGGACGAGTATACTCGTCTTGGCAACGCATAACACCCTGCCAAAGAGGAGTAGGATCTGGTGTAATTTCCCGGACACAACAACAACTATCAACATTTGTCATTTAGTTATCAATTGCTTTTTTAAAATTTTTTCTTATTTTTATGAAATTAGTAGTGACTTATTGCATGCTCGCTGCGCTACGCTCCGCTCGCTACCCCCTTTTAAAGATTTATACTGATTGGTCCCAAATATATTACAATGACTTTGTTGTTGGGTCCGGGATATTACACCAGACCGGACGAGTATACCCGTCCTTGGCAGCGAATGGGTTAAAGAGAAAAATCAGGTAGTTTTATGCGTTCTTTTAAACTGAAACAACTATGAATTTGTCAACTCAACTCAATTTTATACTCAATGATAAATACATGCTAAAGAATTTACACAAAACGTGATATCATCTTACTTGAGTTACATAAAATTCTAAAAATTATTATAATATTGTTGTTTCATCGGAAAAAAAAACCCACAGCAACATAAAAAAAAATTCCCACAAAACAACAAAACACAAAAAAAAAATAATTATTAATCTTTTCATTCCAACAATGATAATCTCAAATCGTATTAAGTTATCTCAAAATTCACGAAATTTCTAGACAATAACAAATCCGAAAGAGCAGAAAAATTATGATGAATTTGACCTAAAGATCAGTCACAAAATTAATGATAAATGAATTCAACAGAATTAAAAATACTTTTTAAAGAATAATACGAACCGAGAACATCAGAATCACCTAAAATACTAAAAATCGCTAATCGAATTAATTGAAATTCTTAATCAATATTATTGTAGTACAAAAAAAAAAAACAGTACACTATCAAAGGAACTAAACTTGAGGAAACCTTGACCGGGAAAATACTTTACCCATGACGTAAAATGTTTTATTGTCAGTTTAGTACTTAATCGATAATTAGTAACAATTACTTATGAACTGCAAAAAAAAATAAATAACTTGTCCGGCGCATGCTTTTTACGAGTGCGCAGACGCAAATCACTTATTTATAATATTTATTTCTAAATAGAAAATAGAAAATAATTGCTAATAATAATTGTTAATTTTTGTTTTTAAAATGATGAGAACTGAAATAATAACAATTTTATTTATTATATTAAATTTGTTTTTAATTGGTTTTACGAGAATATTCAAAATTAACTTTATATGTATTTTCTTAAGGCCCAGTTTACACACAGGTAAAAATATTTTGTATGAGATAACATTTGAAATAATATATTAGGTGGTAAAATTGATTTCGCTGGGTTTTTTTTGGCTGATAAAAAAGTATTTATTTATTATATTTCATTCAAAATATTGTCCGTCGGAAGTTACAACCTTTGATCATCTTTTGGGCAACAAATGCATATAATAACCCTCGATAGAAAAAGTTGGATTTAGTTTGAAACGATCCAATTATGAAGTCAGTTTTGATAGCTTCATAAGTTAAGAAGAGCTGTTTAGAAAAATTATGATGCATCGATCGAAATAAGTTTAAATCGGATGTCACAATATCTGTTAAGGTAAAACATCTCATTCAAGTCCTTCCAAAGTTTCCTTCTCAGATCTTTCAATGTGTGCCCGAACATTGTCATGTTAAAAAATTGCCTTATCAGCCCTTTTTCCTTCAAATTAATTAATTCTTGTCTGTGACAACCAGCGTTAACTGCTATACCAGATTTCAGCAGCTAATAGTATATCACGCCTGACTAGGGTGTTTTTTTGTCTTTCTGATCAAAATAATTGCCTTTGAATAGTCTAACTAAACCAGTCTCTAAAAGTGGGTTTCAGCTAGGCTAGACTATATTCACCATAAAGATTGAAGCAAAAAAGTAATGCTTCTCGCAAATGCATTTTTAATTCGATAAAAAACTCTCATGATAAACAATGTGGAAATGATATATCTAACAAAAAGTGAAACTTAATTCTACCACCTCAGTGAAACCTGCCTGAAACGAAATTAGCATAAGGCGAATGATTAAGGTCCTTTTAGTTTCTGTCTTAGACAAATTAGACTGTATCACTTCTTCGACTAGAATCGTATTAGAACCAATTTTACATAATATGGCTAAGTTTTTCTATAATTGATAAACAATTTAAATGTATCATGCAACATGTGTCCTCCAAATTGCATCATGGATTTGTAATACTTTCTACTTTGGACAATATTTAATTATCAATTTTTTATACTATATACTATATTTCCGATATAATTTGCCTAGTGAAGCGGACACAATTACTTACGTTAAAAATTAAATATTTTAAACTTGGGTCACAAAACTACCAAACTACATGCGACTAATATGGGATTTACATGTAAAATAAATTAAAATAAAAATTACTTAAGAATAATAATAAGAAATTGGTATCGTTTGTCATCATTTTATTCTAATTACTAAGAGGAAAAAAATATGATTCATTTCAATTTTTTAATTTCAAAAAAGGCATCAACTAATTTTCTATAATTTAAATATTTAAACAAACAACAAATGATAATAACAAAATTTATATTAATTACAGTGGCTCACATAATATTTTCCTGTAATTTTAATTTTTTTTCTTTTTTACAGTTTTTATGTCTCCGTTAATTTTTTTTTCCAATTAAATTTTAAATAATCACTTTTGTTTTTATATCTTTTATCACTGAGATAAAAACCCAACAAAAACTGTATAAATAACTATTTAAATTTAAAAAAATTTGAAACACAATAAAAGTCAAACAAATTCATAAAAGTCACTTTAATATACTTTTAGTGAAAAATCGATAAAAAAAAATGTTTACTGGAATAAAAACAACAGGAATGTTTTCCTCTTTTTCCTGTTTTTCAATTAAATCAAAATTATAAATTCTCGAAAAAATTAAATAAATTTTTAATTCATATTAAATTCAAAAAAACATTTACTTTTTTTTGCGATTAATTTATAAATCGGAAAAACCTCGCATGCTATAAAAAATATGAACGGCAGAACAACTTCTCTATTCGAAAACCGGCACTCAACTGAAGTTTTGTTGTCTATCGCAAAATAAACATGCATTGCCAGATGCGTTTGCCGTTGCGGCAATTTGAATTCAAGTTTTTGACGTATTCCACGAAAGCAGTAAAAAAAAGTTGCTACAAAATTTCAAAGTCTCAACTTTTGTTTGCAAGAGATCTGACAAAGTTGCCAGGTGGAATAGAAAACTGAAAAGCTTTCAGTATTTTTTGGTTTAAACAAAATATGCGAGTTCTATGAAAGCTTTTTAAACTTTGAAATTAGGGTTGAACTTTTATGCCCTATGGTAGATATTACCAGAGGGTATATTAGTTTTGTCATTACATTTTGATTTTAATGAAATTTTCAATGTGAGTCGGCTCTTCCTTGATTTAGGTTGGTATTGCTATTAGTGAATTGGCGTAAATTGAAGAAGACGAAACAAAGTTATGGAGAAAACACATTGAAATATTAATACATAGTTTTGGTTCTTTTTTCTCAGAATTAATTCATGATTTGTTAACTAGAAGTCCCACTTCTACCATAGGACATCAAAAAATCGGCTATAGGCCGATTTTCAGATATTAAAATCTTATGAAATTCATTTTAAAATTCAAAACAAATGAAAGCTTTTAGAAATCATTTCCCTTTTACACAGTTTTATACTTTCTTCCCATAAAACTTTGTGGTAGCAAAAAAATTGCAGCCTCCAAGTTTTTATAAATATTCATGTCTTCAGGTTCAGTGAATGCAAGAAACCTATTTTTAGAAAATGTCCGTTCGTCTGTCTGTCTTCTGTGTGCCATTTTGCGTCAAAATTTCGGTTACGCGATATCTCTAAAACGCGCTTTTTGATTCAATTAAAATACGGGGAACTGTTCGGTTATTATGTAGAACAGAACCATATTGTTTTTGATCCTAATTTGAGAAGGGATCGGGTGATACAGAATGATTCATGAAATCTGAGACTTATTTTTGTCTTGGAAACCTCTTAGCCGATTTCAATGAAATTTAGAATATTACTTAGATATTTTTGTTAAAGCAGATTAGTGGTCTTTGGCAAAATGATACTGTAAAAAAGAAACAAAAAGCCCATAATAACTAAAAAAAAGTTCAATTCATTCGAAAATTTTATCGAAAAAGGATAATAAAGGATTTGATTGATTAATATAAATCATAATTATTTTTTTAATTTGATTGGACTTTATCGTGGGAACAATTATAAAGTGGAGCAAATTAGATAAAAATAAATTTTAAAAATGATGAAATAGAATATCTCAAAAAATTAATGTAAAATAATTTATATGCCCATATGTCGAGTGTATACATTTGGCAGTGTTTTTTTTCTTATCAAAATTTTCACTTAAAAAAGCCTTTTCTTTTGAACTTCATTTCAAAAAATTTTAATGAAAATTTTGTAAATCCGGTTTCAATTAATACAAAAGAATGGAAATTAAGATTTATTCAATCGATTTACTCAATGGACTGCAAAACCAATCAGTTTTTTTTTTTCATTTTTATCTATTTCTTAAATTTGTTTTTAAAAAAAATTCATTTATATATTTCGTTCACCTCCAATTTCGTCTTACTTCTTTATTTCTATTACTTTTTTTTTGTTTGCATTACTTTAACTTGACCTCAAGCGACCCACTTTTTAAAAGCCCCACTTTCAAGGTAAATTAAAAAAAAAAAAAATTTCAACGTCTCGTTTCTTAACTTGGAATCTAACCGAAATTCCGTCCAAATTTTTAATAATCGTAAACTGAAGACGAAATCAAAAATAAAGGTAAATCCAAAAATCTTATGAATATATTAAAGACTTTTCTAAAGAATTAATTTATTCTAATTGGAAAACTGGAAAAACTTTGGTCAGAAAAATAAAAAAAACAAGACGAAATAAAAGATAATTAAATTAAATTTAATTTGTTTCTCTATCAATAAAAGGTGAATTTGCGGAATGCATGGAACTTCGTTGATAACCTTCTTGGATATTATCATTCCATAAAGCAAGTGTGGGTGTAGAAAGATTGTTTGGTACGTGTGGACTCAGAAAGAAGAGGTTTTCGAGTCTTTTGTGCATTCAAAAAGAATGTATATTTCTTCTCACACACTTTCACTGCTGTAGTGTAATTTTTTCCACTTATGTTGTCTTTTCATCAAATCAATGGAAGACAATCGAAATTCGAATAATGAAATTCTTTCAAGTTTTCTACAGGGTGTTTTATAAAAATTTAGCATAATATCTTGAATTGAATCACCAAATTCGAAAAGGGCTCATGTCGGTTTTTTCAAATGTTCACAAAAAACTGAATTTCTACCTAACTGTATGGAATCTAATAGTGGAATTTTTGTTGAAAGTGCTAACCATTGGACTGCGCCATAACATGCTGAAATGGTTTTGGTTACTATAAAAGTTCCGAAAAAAACAGCTGTTACAGTTTCCCGAGAAATTGGTTTTAGTAATAAAATGGCATAATATGAATTTTTTAATTTCCTAACTATTAGTTAATTTCTTATTTATTAGTTAATTTTTTGGCATTTCTGGTCTCCCAAATGACAAATTAAAATTGACTTTGAAATAGTTCACATACGCTAGATGTCTTCAATAAATTTCGAAAAAGGCTCATTTCCAGAAAGACATTCATTTTTTTCCGCTTTGGAAAACAGATATGAGTCCCTTTTGCTCATGGAACATGCGTCTATACCTAAAGATAAAAAAACTGCAAAAAAATGGATTTTGAAAAAAAACCGACATGACCCCTTTTCGAAATTGGTGATTCAATTTATTTGGCATTATTTTTTAGATAACACTTAGTTCCACTTAGTTGTAGTTAGTTTGCTATTTTCGAACAAGTTACTTTTGGACGATAAAATCAAAGAAACCCTAAAATATGAAAATATATTTTGGCAAAAAAAAAACTTATAGTAATTTTTTATTTTTAGCTTAAAAGTTAACATAAACTTAAAGTGAATTCTTCAAAATTACGAAACAACCTGTATATTCTTTTTGAAATTTCAATTGTATTTTTCAATCGATTTGTATTGTTTGGAAGCTCTTTAAAAAATCTTTATGAAAAGCTCAAAAGAAAATTGGTGAAATTTTCTTTTTTGTTTTCGTTTTTTAAATTACTTTACCATGAAATTGTTGATAAAATTTGAAACCATGAGAAAATTTAACGAATTTAAATTTATCGAAACATGATTTTGAAATTTCGTAATTAGTTTATTATTTGAAAACTTTCCCTTTTTATATATATATATTTTTTTTTTTTCGAATCAATTTTGATAAAATTTTGATAGTAAGTACAAGAACTGTATTTTTTCTTCAATTATTAATCAGAATTTTATAATAAATTATAATAAAAGTGAATAAAAATACCAAATTATAAAACTTAATATGTGGGCTTCAAGAACTTGTTAACATTCTAACAATTATTAGCCAATCTCTAAATTAGTGATTTCTATTAACTTTCCATTCAATTATTACAAGATATTAACTTTTCCAATTATCATTTATGGTGCATAATAAAAAGATAGTAGGCGATAAATTTATTTATTTAATTAAGTTTGTTTAGCATAGTAAAAAACTGTCTAAAAACGATGAATAACTAAAAATCTTATCGAACTAAAAATTAACAAATGCCTTATACAAGATCCTCTTATTACATAGTTTTAATCGTATTTTGGTCGAACAATTTTTGTTCACCAGTAAAAGGATGTTAGACAGGATATTTGTGTAGGAGTATTAGTTTCATAATAGTTGTTAATACAAAGATAATTGGCATAGCAATTGAAAGGTTATAGAATAGTTGTTATATTTCGAATAACAGTTGTATTGTTTGAATAATGTTTAGTTAGAAAATACAAATGAACAGATCGATAAACACAGTGTTGAATGGTGAAGTCGGTAAAGACCTCGTTTCTAGAAGCTGACGAGACTCTGGTTCAACTCCAGGCTCGGTTCTTCATGTATTTATTTTTCTTTGCCTACATTTGCAACGTACATATAAAAATTCATCCAACTTAACTACAAATATCATCAAATTACAGAGGATTACAACATTCATTCAATGTTCATCAAGCAAGCTGGAAGGTATGAGGGACGATTATGTTCAGTTGGACAAGTTTATTCTTTTACTATATATATAAAAAAATTATGTCATTCTTCTTCAAATTAAGAACCTCAAAAAAGAATACCGCACACGCATTTTGGCGTATATACACGTTTTTTTTTTTTACGAAATAAGATCAATTTGGATCAATTCAATTAAAGAAGAAATACCCAAAAAAAGCATGGATTCGTCATCATCAAAATAATTTTTTTCTTTTTTTTTTAAATATAAATATTATTATTTTAGAAATTAAAAAATAATTAAAACAAAAAACCATACCAAACTTTCAGCAGCATTTTGATTCATTATTCCATATGCGGCCACCAATAATATCACATTTTTTATAATTAATCCAAAATGATTTTTTATAAATAAATTGCATTATTATAGAATATTTATTTTAATGTGCACAAATTTTTGTTAACATTAAAAACATTAATTTCAAGAAGAAAAAACATTAAAATCTAGAAAGATCACGATCGCACGAAAATTCAAATAAATATAAATATTTTAAAAAATATCACATCATTTTTTAGTTTAAGAAATTTATATTTAAAAAAAACTTCACTTTAAGATTTAAAGTTAAAAATTAAAATTAAGCACAAATTATTCTAAAATAGAGCGATTTTTGGTTATTCTTCAGAAAATGAATATTGGACCACTGCGATTATTAGTAAAATTATGTCGAATACCAAAAATGTAAAGTAAACTATAATAATTTTCTTATTATTTTTTTTTTTATATATAAGTATTTAAATTTAAGACAAAATAGTTTTTTTTTTATGCCATGGATGACGTCTATTTTAACACACACTGATTAAACGAAACACAATACAAAAACGAATTTACCTGTTTATTTACAGGTGAGAAAGCACAATGTATATAAAAAAAAATTATAAAATATTTCTAAAAACTGAATATTTAATATAAAAAAATTTCGCACACTAAAATTTTTTAACAATTAAATACTAAAAAAAAACGAAAAGATCAGAGCAAGATCACCAAATTTGTAATTATTATAAAATTTTGCCAGCACGATCATTTCATCTATTTTGAATGGAATTTTTTGGTGTTGAAACAAAAAACATTTTGAGAAATTTATTTTAGTAAACATACTAAAATTTTTTTTCTTTTCTTGTTTTTTTTAGAAAAATCATCACTAATTCAATTAGAAAAGATGATCACATCCACGATCACTTCGAAAATCATATAATATTGCAATTTGTCGATATCAAATCCATTTGTTCACGTATCACAAATTATTATTGTTAATAAATTTTTTAAAGTCATAAAAATTTCTCTACGAAAGTTTTCTGATCTTTTTCGTATAGCCGATCGTTTGGTTACAATACTAAAATATGTAAAGTTGCTAGTATTTTTGTGAAATTTTAACGATTTTATGATATGACAAAGACGACAATAAAAAAAAAATAATAGTGATGATTTGAACTGGGCTTGTTTGGTGAACGAACGTCTTGTTACTACACTATTGGAAAAACTAAAGAAAAGAAAGAAAAAAAAATATGTATAATTTTTTGGTTTTTCTGGAAGATCATTCAAATGGCATTTTCAAATACCATTCTTTATTGTAAATTATTTACAAATACCAATGTAATTTTCAGAGAATATGGTTTTATTCTCTTTTTACCTGTATCAACAAATAATTCCAGGTGAGATACAAAGAATTTACCTACATATATGTATATAGTATTCAATTGTTGTTTACCTGTTCATATATTGTGAAAGTACGTCTGGAAAAAATGAGTATAAATTTTTTGATTGTATTATAATATCCAATCAAATAATGATCAGTGGTACATACGTAACATTTGTATAATGGCCCAGGGGCCTTCATCTCGAAATTATCTAAAATTTGAAACAATCAAATAATCTGATTATCCTTCAATAAACCACAACTGTATAATATAAAGATCTGTGGTATCTGGGAAAATGAACATAAAGCTAGGCATAGTTGGATTGTCTTGTATCTGCCTAGCTTGATGATCTATTTTATTGAAATTGAATAATAAAATTGGTTAATGATTAGATTTGGCATAATAAGGGCCAAGAAATACTTATTGTTTATAGGTAAACGAATTGCAAGATATATAGTATGTATATTAATTTGAAATTTTTATTAAATAATAATAATAATAGTATTAATAATGCGTGATATTATTGTAAACTGAAAATTACAAATTCCGAAGCTTTTTGTCTGATGCAATAATTTTGCAATAAAAAACAATAGTTTATTTAAATTTTTGAAAAAAAACAACATAAAACACGTTTTTTTTACGTAAAAAACTTTATAATGAAATTTAATGTTTCAAATTTTATATCTCTAAACTTATTAAATTAATTAAAAATGCTTAAACAAACATAAATAAAGATAATAAAATTAATTAAAATTACATTAATTATTAATTTAATATTTTATTATTGAAGAAGAATGAAGTTAGTTATAATTTCGTAGTAAGATTTTGCTAGCAAAATGGTTTGAGCCTTGAATAAATTATTCTTCGCGCCCAAACGTTTTGACAGTTTTCTCAATTTCAAAAGTGTTTCACTTTATTATTATTATTATTATAGAAATATTTGTTACAAAAAAATGGATATCCGATTATTAACACCAGAAAAATTTCGTGCAAATGAAACCAGCTATTTAGAATTATTGAAAGATCAGAAAAGTTTGCATGAAATTCCTATTTTAAATTATTCTCAACTTCATGAAATCCAGGATCTATCATTGGTAAGATTTCGCGGGATGATACAGGATATGTTAGATCCAGAAATCTATTTGGAAAAGTATGAGATACAAATGGAAAACAATGAGAAAAGAATGCAAGATGGTAAATATCGTGATTGTCTTCTTGTGAAACCCAATGAAACTGTAAATTTTGAATCGAACTCAAATGTTCACGGTGAAAGGCGTACAATATTTATTGTATCCGTGCCAGGTTTGAATGATTGGGCTAAAGATTATGAGAAAAGTAACTTTATCAAAACAACATCACAAATGTCCAATGATCAAGAATCGGAAAATGTTAGTCATGGACAAAAACGTTCAATAGACGATGAAAATCAAGATCAAATGGAAATCGATACAAACGAAATAACCATAAATAAAAGAATACGAATTAATAATGAAAATAATCAAGAAGAAAATTCATCACAATATTTATCGAATGAATATCTTTTGAATTCACCAATACCTGACCGGCCAAGTAAAGCATGTATGGTAAAGATTTATTCAGATTTTGATAGTTACACATTAAATTCGATTGTTGATGTTATTGGATTTTTATCTGTTGATCCAGCATTAGATGGATCAACAGAACAACCAACTGTATTTGAAGATATTACTGAAATCCAAGCAAAAAATCCACCACCATCGCTTATTCCAAGATTGCATGCGATTTTTATTAATAAATTAGATCATTTTAATCCACTTTTAGATATCGCATTGCCTAATGATGGTAAAGAAAATTGGAATTATAATTAATTCATATTTATAACATATTTATTTTAGATTTAAATGTGGAAAATTTCGAAGCTATTCATAAGAATTTAAGAATTGTTTTAACACAATGTTTATTTGGTGATGAAATTGCTGCCGAATATTTATTATCACATTTGATATCGACTGTGTAAGATATACATAATAAATAAGTTCGATATCTTAGATTTCCTTATTCGAAATTCTTTTTCAGATATATTCGTACCGATTTACAAACTCTTGGACAATACAGTTTGAACCTTTATAATATTCCGGGAGATGTATTACCGACTTATACATCAACGCTATACGAAATAATTGAATCCCTTTTACCAGCTAGCCACTATTTTCCAATGACTTTAGAAAATATGAATACAATACAATTTGTTCCCAAGTAAGATGACTTAATCATATCGTTTTTTTTTTTTTTTCCAAATAAAACTATTTATTTTTATAGAAAAGATTATAAAACAAATAAATTAACAAGTGGTCTTCTACAATTGGCACCACAAACCCATTTAATACTTGATGAAACCCGTTTAGAACCAGGAAAACTTGAAAATAATGGTGTTCTCGGTGTACAAAACTTATCATATTTAATTAAAACACAACAAATTAAATGTAATTTTGAATTTTATGAAATTAATTTCGATACAAATATTCCAGTTATGATACTAAGCGAAGGTCGAAGTATGTTACCGGTTAGTAATTTTTATTAATATCTTTTTTTTTTTTTTTTTAAAGGACTAATTTAATATATATTTTTATTTATTATAGAATAATTGTCAAATACCATTAAAAACGGATCCGGAATCTATTAAATTAATAACAGAAACTTTAAAAGCTGCAAAATATTATCTTCAAACGAAATTAAATGTAATTCGAAAATATTTAACATTTTCAAAATTATCTAAATTTGAAATGAATCCAATCGATACGGAAATGATACAAAATGATTTTGTTGAAATGCGAAGAATCAATAAAAATTTCGGTATTGATGAATTACATTCGCATTTAATTTTATCACGTTTACTTGGTATTGCACGTGGAAAATTGATTTTAGATAAAGAATGTTGGGAAATGGCTAAACAAATGGAAATCGAACGAAAAAAACGTATTGAAAATCTTATAAAACGTAAATAAATTTGTTTAAAAAGAAATCGTTTTTAATTTTATAAATAAAGATTTAGAAAAAGAAATTTTTTAGAATACTATTTTTCTTTTATTTTCTTTGAAATACTTGGTGTTAGTTTTTTTTTCTTTTTGTCCCCGAGCTTTACTTTATCCCACGACTCCATTAGACGTATTTTAAGACTTATTTTCAGTCGGACTGAAAAGAAAGTCCAATTTTTAGAGTCACCACAAGACTTTTTTTCAGTCGTACTGAAATTAAGTCGTGTGAAGTCGTGTGGTTAGACGCAACATCCAAAGTCATTAATTAGTTCTTTCACCTTTTATAAATCTTTCACGTAAAACTTACGTCGTGATGTTTACTGATTTAATTTTGATATAAATATTTAATAACATTTCTTCAATTCGGTTGTTTCAATCGAATTACACGTTTTCACTCCAGATTAGTTAACCTACTTATTGTTAATCTTGTTATTCGTTCCAGGAAAAAGTACACTAGGGCTATTTTATTCAAAAAATTAAAAAACTTCTTTTTATATTAAATTTATATATTTTTCAGTTTTATTTTATTGTTTTTTTTTTTTAAATCAAATATTCGATACAACCGCAATAATTATACATTTTAAAAAAATTTAATTAAAAAAATTTATAAATAAGTTTTATTTTAAAATCATATTTTTTCGTCAAAAGTAATTAACATGTTTAGAAAAAAAAAAAAAAAGTAAATATAACATATTTGTTTAAAATTAATTTGAATTGAAATAAAATACCAAATTACAAATATTTAAATATTAGGTCTCGTATTGAATCTACAATTGAATAAAATATTGTAAAACTGATAATATATGTGTACGGGCGGCAGGTCTCGACTTACGAGAATTATATCTTTTTTTTTTGCATAATCATAAATCCTTGTCGTATATGAAAACAGCCCGTGAGTCGAGAAATACCAATTGTTTTATAATAAATTACTTTGCGTATCTGGAAATCATATTAAAACCAAAATGATTTTTATTCGTAAGAAAATCTTTTAATTAGTTGAGTCGTAAGTAATTTTCGCAAGCATAGACGTTTTTTTTCTTTAAACAAATTAGCATGAATTGTGTGTGCTATTTATTCATAGACAAATTATAGAAAAAAATTTGAAGAAGAAATTTTATTAGGTCATTATTGAATTTATTTAAAATTAATTGAATATATATTTTATAGATTCGAAAAAATAAAGTTATAATTTTACAGAATAATAGGCTGCCGAAAAGAAGGGGAATTTAAATAAGCAATGAAATTTCTTATGGTGGCATCACGTAAGGCAATTAATCGCTTAAAAGTAATAAATTCGAGACAATATCTATAATATTTAGGCGATATTTACTTTTAATTTAAACCTTTTGAAAATGGCCAAGGCAGTAATCACAGTTGGTTACCACACTGCTGAAAAATCATTAACGACTCATTCTCGAATAGATTTCCAAATTGCACAAAGTATATTTATTAAATAGGAATATTTTAGCGGCTTTAATTTAATTAAAATTAATATTTCTTTTATTTTTAAAAATAACATAATATTGTTTGTAAAAAAAAAATTATAATATTATTCTTTTTATTCTGAATTTGTTCATTGTTTCAATTATTATTTTGTTTTTTAAATTAATTATTTTAATTATTAATAGAAATCAGTCTAAGGTACAAACAGGTAAGACGACAATATAGTAATAGATTTTCTTTTTTTTTTTTTTCTTTTCTTAAAACATGTTTGAACACTTTATTATAATATAGGAATTTGTTTCTTATTTATTTAATAATTTTATATATTTTTTCCTTTTTTTTTTTGTTTTCTTAAGTACATACTATCGCGTATACTGCTCATTCCTTGGCTAATTACAATTAAATATATATATTTCTCAGTCATGTTTAATAATTTTTTTTATTAATTTAAATAAGTTTTCTTTTTTTTTCATCTATTTATTCATATTCAAGAACTTTTTTATGATAAAATAGTAAATATCTGAAAACACAATGTCTAGACAATTTTTTTCTTTTTCTTTTTTAATTTAATACAAAATATAATATTTACCCTTCACTATCCAATACTTGTTTAATTGTTGCTGTTGTTATAATATGATCATCACATTTAACCCAAATATCCTTTTGATGTCTAACATAGGCCGTATAATGGCCAGCATCTAAATCACCGACATGATTAATAACAGCATATAATGAATACCGATAATCACCGTGATTATCATTATTTTTTTGTGACATAAATGGTGTCATATCTAATTCAGCTGGGAATGATATAAATGTTGATATTTTTTTATCAATCTGAAAAGAAGAAAGAAAAGAACCAGAAAAAAAAAATAATACCAAAATAAATATAAATTATATTATTTTTGATTTTCTTTATATAATAAATAAGAAAAACTTACAAGACTAGAATGTTCAAAACGTTTTAAATGAAAACTTGCTACAATTGGTAATGTACGCATTGATAATTGTTTTGTTGATTCCTCATAACTTTTACAATTTGAACATTCGATTTTAACACTTGAACCTAAATGTTCAGCTCTTGTAAAACGTTCTAAACAATCGATTAGACTTTTCGGTGATATACCAGGTTTCTCTTCACCCAAATCTAATGATATATCCCAAAATGGATCAATTGTTGTTGATACACCTTGACATGATTGACAAACAACATCACTTTGAAGGCCACCAGTAAATATTTGATCTATAATACAATTACATTGTGTTGGACATGTTTCATTTTTAATTTGATTTGCTGTTGATGAAGATGATGCACCATTAGTTTTATTCTCATTATTTTTTTCATTTTGTGAATTTTTACAATGACGATGTAATACATCTAATGTTGCTATGAAAAATTCATGAGCATCTTGTTGTTCATAACCGGCTAAATGACGTGCATGATTCCATATTAAATGTAATAAACGATGTAGAGATAACGGACCACGAGCACCACAATAAAATTCCTAAATAAACAAAATAATTAAAGTTAGTAACTATTATAGATTATAAATTGGCAAGTAATTAAAAGTATAATAAATATTATATTAATTATAGAATTTTTCTACAAATACTCACTTGAAATAGCCTAGAAAATTCACATACTAAACATTTCACTGATGATTTAATACTACATTCATGTCTTTCAGATAAAAAGTAATCCCTAAGTAATGGTGTATGAATTAATGCCTAAAAATTAAAAGACAAAGAATTACAAAACAAATGGAAATTGGAAAAAATATTCCTTTCTAAATTTACTTGAACAATACAATTCATAAAACATGTTGAACCTAAATTGAGTAAACCCCGTAAACCGATCGATGAAAATTGGTTTACATGACGTCTTCTTGGATGTTGTAATAATAAATTAATTTCAATTGGTGATGGTGACCATGGTCGCCATGATAAACTTTTATTCAATATTTTAGCCTCCTTGCGTAAATGCTTCTCAGCGATTTGTTGACATTGTTGATGGTATATAAAATCTTTACATATATTACAATAAATCATACCGTATGATAATTCTAATGCGATATAATGTTTGGTCAATTTTAAATGATCAATAATATGGGATCCTTTACATCCAAAGTAAATACAATGTAAGCATGAATATAATTGTGGGCCAGAACTACCGCATGTGTAACATAAACATGATAGAGCCTGAAAAAAAAAACGAGAAATTTAGGTAAAATAAACAAACAAACAAAATTTAGGATTTGATTGAAAATTTTAAAAATTTACGTCTTCAAGTTATTCTTCAGAAATCACGAATCAACCTAGGACTTCATAAAACAATGATCTGACGTGTTATATATTATCAAACGAGACTTGATCCCTTACCAAAACAGGTGGCCGGAAACTTTCCAAAAATATATATATCGTCCAAAATTGATATCAACTAAAACTAATCTATTTTAAAGGACAGGGAAAACGTACTGTAAACAAAAAATAACAAGCAAATTGTAAGATAGTTATTTATTGGAGGCAGAAAATTTGGAAGTTAAAAAATTTGACCCGCCTTGCACTGTGTTACACCAAGATGATAATAATTTAATATTGAATTTTATACTTTTTAATATCAATTTTGAATTAACCATTTTCATCTTTTTCTTAAAATTAAACTGGCAAGACAATAAGGATAGTTACTACTTACAAATGCAAATGAATCGAAGATAATTTTCCAGAATCTCTTTTAAAACAAAAAATCAATAGCAGACAATTTTGAATTGTGAAAATTTCAAGGTAAAATAACACCAGAAAAATATAATTCGAGTAATTACCTTACGGCGTCTCGCCTCCTTTGACACACAAGCCGAGAAAAATGCATGAACCACACCAAAAGATTCTAAGCCGAATTCTTTGAGGTACGCTGTAAAATGTGGACACCCATTTTCAGTCATTATTTTCTCTTCTTAAAGAAATTTTGCTCGTAATTGCTTTTCTTTAATTAGATTAATTCTTTGATTAGCTTTTATTTAATGTAAAATTGTTATTCTTTACAGAATGCTTTCTTAATTCTTTTTTGACTTTATCACAACCTTACAATTTTTGCTTTTTCTATCCTTCTTTTGTTTCTTTTTTTAATTTATTAAACGAAAAAAATTAGCATCCTAGTTAGTTTTTTTTTCCCAAGAATTGATATCTTTTATTTTAATTTGATTTAGTAAAGTTTTTTCTTTTAGAAATTAGAATTGTAAAAACAAACTTAGGTAATTTGTTTCTTTTTTATGTGCCAATGCCCAGACTTCAATTATGAAATGTCAAAAATTCTATGTGGAATATTTCAATATTTCATTAAGCTACTTTTATTTGCATGCACTTTTAAATTCAAGTAGGTGCAAAGTGGTGGGAGAATGGTGGGAGTCAAAAATGAAATTTTTAAGAAATTCGTAGTGGCACCTACCACAGTTTTTCCCCCACCCATATTACGAGCGGACTTTCAATAAAATTTTTGAGGATTAGCGAAATATTGTTAATATTTTTGACCTAAGAAAAAAAATTTTGAGGAATGCAAATTTGAAATTTCAACGAAAAAGTTTTGTTTTTGTAAATCTAAGGTTAGGTTATGGGAAAAAATAAATAAAAATAACTAAAAAAAGCGTTTTTTTAAAAAGAAATATATTTCTTGATCATTAATAAAATCCCTATAAAAACGAAATATAGTTTGTATAAATATCAAAATATTAATTTTTTGGATTAAAAGTTATTTCCAAAGAAATTTAATAACGTAAAACAAAAAATAAGCCTTGAGTTCCTACAACCAACTTATTTGATAAATCCCAGATCGGCGCAGGGCGACCAGTTTGACAAAACTGGAGCAAGGCAAAGACTGGGAAGGGTCAAATCTGTTCGTGAAAGAGTAAGTACAATTCAGAATGTTCATACAATATACTAATTGGATTCTATTTTCCAGGTGAATTTCAACATAATATTATTTCTGACTAGTCTCAAAGCAAATTTCAGTTCTACCAAATCACAGTAAGTAGAATTACCCTGGAGGCAATCTCGACGGACGCGAACGACGCAATGAACGCGACGGACGCGTGAAATGTCAAATAAAAGTTAATTTCATATGAAATGTATGGGAGGTGGCAATCTCGACGTAGACGTGACGGACGCGACGGTTTTGACGTTGTAAAGTTGATTCGTGTTCAACTTTTACGTGACGGACGCGTTCAAATGTCATTTTAAAATTTTTGTGTGGGAATTACTTTGTTAAAATTCCATTTAAAAACGGTGTTTTAGTTTTTTTTATTAATTTACACTACTTAAAAAACTATTTTAATTTATAACACAAAGATTATATCAAATAATAATAAAAATTACAAATTTCATCGACGGCGTCGAGTTTGCCTACACAAAAATATTTATACCGTCACTAACGTTTTTGACAATTCACGCGTTCATTGCGTCCGTCGCGTCCGTCGAGATTGCCTCCAGGGCTAAGTTTAAAATGTTCGCACAACTAATTGCTTCTATTTTCCAGACTTATTTGATAAATCCCAGATCGGCGCAGGGCGACCAGTTTGACAAAACTGGAGCAAGGCAAAGACTGGGAAGGGTAAAATCTGTTCGTGAAAGAGTAAGTACAATGAAGTCTAACCCTGGAGGCAATCTCGACGGACGCGACGGACGCAATGAACGCGTGAATTGTCAAAAACGTTAGTGAAGGTATAAATATTTTTGTGTAGGCAAACTCGACGCCGTCGACGCCGTCGATGAAATTTGTAATTTTTATTATTATTTGATATAATCTTTGTGTTATAAATTAAAATAGTTTTTTAAGTAGTGTAAATTAATAAAAAAAACTAAAACACCGTTTTTAAATGGAATTTTAACAAAATAATTCCCACACAAAAATTTTAAAATGACATTTGAACGCGTCCGTCACGTAAAAGTTGAACACGAATCAACTTTACAACGTCAGAACCGTCGCGTCCGTCACGTCTACGTCGAGATTGCCACCTCCCATACATTTCATATGAAATTAACTTTTATTTGACATTTCACGCGTCCGTCGCGTTCATTGCGTCGTTCGCGTCCGTCGAGATTGCCTCCAGGGTAAAATGTACATACAATATACTAATTCTTTTCTTTTTTCTAGCTGAAACTCAAATATACAAGGGTGGGTAAACTGCATGCTATTCATGTATGTGCTACCCACCCAAGATTTGTGGAAGCGTTTGAACGCCTGACTTGCAGGCGTCATCCTGAAGCAGATTTAGCCACCCCGCCCGGCCGGGGTGTTATAAGCTCTTATAGACTATTAGTTATTCAGGGAGATTTTCAATAAATAGGTGATTGGATTTTGCTGTCATTATTTGTGAAATAATTTTCACGGAGTAAGCATATATAAAATTTTCTACAATTTTCGAGAAAAAAAAGTATACGAAATTTTGAAAAATGGGGCGAAAGAGTATGTAATTGATTTTTCTTTATTATTATTACTTATAAAATCTAATTGTTTGAATAATTCAATAAATAATACTGCATTTTTGTCTTAAAGAGAACAAATATCAACCTACCGAAGGAGCTTCCGGAGGTGGTGGAGATGCACCAAGTTCTTCACAACCAAAAGAACATGAGGAATCTGAGAAAAAGCAGGCAAAGATAGGTTTGTACTATTTGCAAAAATATTTGACAATTAAGAATTGGTCTTAAAAGAATTCAAAATGGCCGTGCTGGGGAATTACCTGATTTCAAATTTTTAATCTTTTGATGTAGAAAGTTGTCTTGTCATAACTTTCGTCATATATGGTCACTTAAAGTATTTTCACAGATTTGAAGTAGATGATTTGCTTGAACAATTTATATAAAACTTTAAACCTAATTAGGTGCGGGTGGAGATACGCCAGCAGAAATGCAGGGAAAAAAAGGAGCAGCGGGTGGACCTAGTGAGGCTCCAAAACAAGGTCAGTCGCAGAAGAAAAAAGGTGACCAATCACAAGAACAAGCATCTAACCCAAAACAAAGCCAGTCACAAAAGAAAAAAGGCGACCAACAAAATCCATCCCAACCTCGGACTCAACAACAACAACCACAACCACAAGGGCCATCCCAACCTCGGACTCAGCAACAACCACAAGGGGCATCCCAACCTCGGACTCAACAACAACAACAACAAGCTCCATCCCAACCTTGGGGTCAACAACAACAACAAGGTCCATCCCAACCTTGGGGTCAACAACAACAACAAGGTCCATCCCAACCTCGGGGTCAACAACGTCAGCAACCACAAGGGCGTGGGCAAGCAGCACAGGGTCAGGATCAACAACAACGTCCGCATCGACAGGAACCTGGTCAACAGCCACAAGGACGTGGTCAAGCAGTACAAGGCTGGGGTCAACAACAACAAGGTCTTCCCAAACCTCGGGGCCAACAACAACAAGGTCCATCCCAATTGTTGGGAGTACAACAAGGAGATCAACAGGGACGTGGTCAACAACCACAAGCAAGTCAACAACAGCCTCAACGGTCTGAATCTCGTCAAAGTATTTCAAGTCAAATATCTGAATTGTCGGTCGCTACGTCATCTAAATCTGCATCGAAGGCAATTGTATCAACTTCAAACATTTCATTGGCTAAGGGAACTCGAGGACGCCGTATTACAATTGAATCAAATTATGTTGATTTATTGATTAAAAACATGATCAGTACGGCATATCACTATGATATACGATTTGATCCCGAAAAACCAAAACGTTTAATACGGCTTGCATTTAATCAATTCAACAGTCAGTTAAAGTCGAAAGTTTGGCTAGCGTTTGACGGTAAAGCGAATGTCTATAGTCCAAAAAAATTGTTAGACACAGATCTAAAACCCGTAGAAGTGGTTGTTGCTGAGGGTGGTAGTAATAAGCCAATGACTTTCAAAGTGACATTGAAAGAGACTGTTGACTCAAAAATCGAATTAAGCAGTTTAAAAGAAGGGTAAGTAAAATGATTTAATCAATAATTAATATTTTACTAAAGTTTGGTTTTTTTCCAATTAATTTATTGCAGTTATAGTCATTTACGTATTTTCGATAAACCAATGCGTGCAATTCAATGCTTAGATGTGGTTTTACGGTCGGCTTGTATTGGTAAAGGAATACAAGTTGGTCGTTCATTTTACATTAAACCAAGTCGAAAAATTGATTTGGGCGATTGCCATGAATTATATTTGGGTTTATTTCAAGCCACAATTCTTGGCAAAGTACCATACCTAAATATTGACATTTGTCATAAATCGTTTCCATCAGAAGTGAGTTGTCTCGATATACTTACGCAAAGTCGTAATCCTCCGAATTTGGCATATGAACTTGATAATCGTGCCACAGGGACATTGCACAATTTTTTAAGATCTTTAAATATTATATATAAGCCCCCAAGAAGTTTTAATGCCACCGATAAAACCTATAAATATAATGACTTAAAAGGTTCAGCAAAAACTTTATTGTTCACATTAGACGATGGACGTAAGTTAACTATTGATCAATACTATCGTGAGAAGGGTTGTAACTTACAATATCCAAATATGCCATGCTTGTGGGTTGGTAGTACAGTACGTTGTGTATATTTACCACTTGAATTATGTTCAATTCAAGCTGGACAGGCAACATTAAAAAAAGCATCAGATAATCAAGTCAGAAGTATGATTAAATATGCCGCAACAACGACTGATGTTCGTAAAACGAAAATTTTAGATATATATCGAAGTTTTAATCATAACAATGATAGTGTTATCAAACAATTCCAAGTACAATTGGGAAATGATTTTATAAGTCTCAATGCAAGAATTATTGATCCACCGGAATTAGAATATTCAAGAAAATATTTAGTAACTCCTAGCAAGGGATCGTGGATGCCAAAAAACGCCCATTATGTACAAGCAGCAGAAATGCACGAATGGGCCATTCTTGTAACGGATCGTTACTGTAATGATGATTTTGCTGTTCGGAAATTTGGTGATATGGTAATATACAAAAACAAATATTTCAAACTTTTAAAAGTTTATACTAAATACCACATTAGCAGCAATAATGTATATTATCTGACGATTCTCAATTAAAATTCGATAATCTCTCGCATTTTAATCGAGATAAACGTGAGATAATGTAGATTATTGCTGCTAATGTGTCTGCCTTTAGTATTAAACTGAAAAATACATTTTTGTAGCCTGTTTTTTCTTAATTGTTTTAAATTTTATTTTTCGATATAGATTCGAGATATGGGCCGTAAATTAAACATGAACATATCAGATAAATTTACTATTAAGAAAGAAACTGATTCCAGACGTGTCAATGAACGTTTTGAAGAATTTAAACGTGAAAAAAAATCTTTAGTATTCGTTGTGATATCTAATTTTCCAGATAGTTATTCGAAAGTAAAACAAGGCGCTGAGATCCAATGTGGGGTACTAACACAATGCCTTAAAACCGACACATTACAAAGGCGTTGTAATCCAAGTACAATAACCAATATATTATTAAAAGTTAATGCCAAATTGAATGGTATAAATCATATTATATCGGAAAAATCTCATACAAATATATTTAACGATTGTATTATGTTATTGGGTGCTGATGTAACTCATCCATCTCCAGATAAAAAGAATGTACCAAGTGTTTTTGGTGTTGCTGCATCATATGATAAAGCATGCTTTCAATATCATCAATGTTGGGGTTTACAAGATCCGAAACAAGAGATGATATCAAATATGGAAAATATTTTGATAGAACATTTACACTTTTTCCAAACAAAACGTAAATGTTTACCGAATAAAATTATATATTATCGTGACGGTGTTTCGGATGGGCAATTCGAACAAGTTCGTGCAATTGAACTGATTGCAATGGATCGTGCCTGTGGAAAAGTATATTGAATGTGATTTCATTTAATTATTATTTATAAAAAAAAATTTTTTTTTAGGTTAAACAAGGTTATCGCCCACAAATAACTTGTATTATCGTTCAGAAACGACATCATACTAGATTCTTTCCGCCACATGGTTCAAATATTGGTCGTGGCGATAGATTTAATAATGTACCACCTGGCACTATTGTCGATACAGATATAACACATCCCCAAGAAAATCAATTCTTTTTACTCAGTCATGAATCTATTCAAGGAACAGCTAAACCTACAAAATATTGTGTTATAAGAGATGATGCCCGCTTAAATGTTGATGATTTACAGGCAATGTCGTACAATCTATGTCATATGTTTACGCGTTGTAACCGAGCAGTATCATATCCAGCGCCAGCATATTATGCTCATTTAATCGCAGCAAGAGGACGAGTCTATACTGAGGGGTTTGTACAAATCTTAATTAATTGATATTTTGTTTTGAATGTTAATTAATATTATTTATTTATTTTCTTTTTGTAGATCGAATATTAATATTGATAGACTACCTGAAGAGTGTAGGCGACGTCAAGTTAAAGAGAATATTATTTCAGGACATCCAATGTATTTTGTTTAAAGTATTGCTGCTGAGAAAAAAATTTTCATTTTATTATTCTTCATTAATTGTAATCATTAGTTTTAATTATTATTCAAATTGAAATTCTGTATTTCTTGGAGTGAGATCTGACCGAATTTTTGAAATAACTTTTTTTTTTTTTCTTAATGCAGTGGTGCCTCAACTTTCGAGATTTTACTTTCGGACTCAATTAATTTTCCGAAAATTTACTTTTTAAAACTTGCGGGATTTGTAAATACAATAATTTATTAATGCAGATTTCAATTATTCTTAGCATCCAATATAAATTCAATTTCAAAGATTCAATTTTCATCGATTGAATACTTAAAATGAAATCAGTTTCGGGGTACCTTACTACAATACAACAAACTAGTACTAGTACTACAATTTATGATAGTGTTTCGTGGAACGAGATGTTTTTCTAGAGCCTCTTTAATCTCGCAAGTCTGGGAATCACTGTATATTAGATTCATTTTAGTTATGCTTATCATGTTCAGGTTAAAAACTTGCATTTCAAAAATTAAATCGTTTATTTTCTTATAATATATTAATTGTAATATAATTTAAAAAATATAGTCGTACCTTTTATTCGGGAACTCCTAATAACCGGAATATGCAAAACATATTCTTTCCGGATATTGAAGTGAAATATTCCGTATAATAGTTTAATAGAATACAAATTCCGGTTATTAGCGATATCCGAATAAAAGAGGTTCGGCTAGAATACCGTGTTCTTTTCTCGAAAAAAATTTAGAATTTTTTACTTTTCTGTTTATGGACAGTTTATGTATGAAAATTGTTTTATATATTTTTCAAGGAAAGGCGCTTTTTTATATTTTTTTTTTTTTTTTTATCAAAAACATGTACGAATTAATAATGTAATAAAATGCTGCCCTTTAAAACAGACCTAAATGTATTTGGTTTATACATTTTTTTTTTTGTCACTGGCTGATTACGTGATCCTTATTGGTACTGTCGAAACATCTAAATGTCCAAAACCATATGAGCAACGTGATCTTCAATGTAGTTATTGTAGGTAAAATTGAGTTATATTACATGAAAGAGTTTTAATGTGAAAGAAAAATCTACAATGTGTAGGCAAATTAGTACAGAAAAAGTCAGTTGAATGCACAATTTCGTTGGAAATTTTTATTAGTTTATGGTACTGCTAATATGAAAGTATTGGCATGCAGATTCTACGAGCATTTAGTAGGTTTCTTAACATAAATATATATCGACGATCAGTATCTCATGTTATTAAACTTTTGCTCTCTTAAGTCATTTTTATTTGGATAATGATTTCTGTGTTCTCGATGACAATAAAACTAATAGGACAAATCCAACTTATAAGACAATTATAAACACAATAAACGACACTCGTATATATAAAAAAAAAATACTATTTTAAACAATTTTTTATTTCATTTTAAATATAAGAATTACATATAATTTAAAATAATAAAATGGCAGCGAAAAACAAAAGTCCTTAAATCTCTCTTAATTTATTCGGTGTTTCTTCGTCATAAAAAAAAAACCTTTATGGGAGTAAAAATTTTAAAAAATTGCATAATTTTGGAAAGAAAAGAATTTCTTAAAAGTATTTTGTCTTTTTTCTTTTTGTCTTCATATAAACATGATCCGTTGATATATCATTGTTGTTCTTTAAAGATTGTAGCATTCTTTCTAAAAGAAAAAAACCATTTATATAATGTTCTTCCTTATTTTCTCGAAGGTGTCGAACAGCAAATCATACTAATATCATTCTCATTTTCATCATCAAACAATTGATGTTGATTTTCCATTAAATCATTATTTATTATAAATTTATTAAATTCATCTTCTTGTGCCGTTATTGGTGTTGTCATTTCATTAAAACCGCTATCAGCTCTATAAAATATTGTTTTGTCTTTTTTACAATCTAAACTATTCTCGTTTCGATTGTTTTTATCAATTTTAATTTTATATTTTTGTAAGGCATTTGAATTTCTCAATTTGCTACTATCAATTAGATTTTCATTATTATCATTATTTAAATGAAATGAAAATGATTGTGATAGATTTTTACGATTAGCTGAACGACGTTTACGTATCGGTGTATCTGGTTGTTGACTGGACGACCATGACGTTGAGGATGATGTACTTGTTGATTTTGCCGATAATTGACTAACTTGCATTTCATTGTCATCATCATCATCATCGAAATTTATCGATGATGTACTCAACATATCGACTTCTGTTAATGATTTTGATTTAACCACACCACATTGAAAGGATAGATCTTTTTTTACTGAATTATTTATTAATAAACGACTTCGACGTTCATTGAAGCTAGAATCAATTGACGTGTTTCCAGGATTTGCATAATTCTTCTCATTCGGATCTGGTGTTGAACGATATTGATCAATATTATCAATTTTCGATAAAATTCCATCAGATGATGTTTTTTTTAATGGCGATAATAATTCTTTCGATATTGGTGAAAGTGATCCAAATGAATTGTGAAGATTTAATGGACTTCCAGAATTTCGTCCTGATAATTTTTGTGTCTAAAATAATGAATTAATAAAAGATTACATCATTTAGATAAGAAAATGAATGTAATGATATTTTGAAGGTGACAAGTACAGGCACGTTTTCAAGGTAATAAAAAAAAAGAAAAAAAGAAAATACTTACCAATTCTGGAGTTCTTGGAGGTGGACTAAAAGCATCACAATCGAACAAATCATTTATATCCATATCACAACAACTATCTGTACGAATGGAAGTTTCAAATAATTTACGTCTAAGTGAAGCATCACGTGCTTCGTAGTCAATTGTATTATCACAGCTAGCGGTGGGACTTTGTTGTTGTTCATTTGTATATGAAAAAAATGGTTTTAAAATTGCTTCAATTTCATCTGGTAATATCGGTGGAAATGTTAATATAGTTTGTGCAATGCCATCTCTTATTCGACGACCAGATTTTACTGGCGGCGTATCACCACTCTCTTTAGGTAATATAATTTTTTTCTGTCTTAATGAACAATCTACTGGACTAGGAACTACTAAATGTTCTTTAAAATACGAACTAATTGCAGCTTGTGCCTTCGCCTCAAAATCAGGATCTGGTGTTGCTTGAAATTGTGTTTCATGTGGTTCAACATTTGCTGGTCCCAACGATGAGACCTCTTCAATTGTCCATTCAAATTGTGTCGATGAATGTTGCGGTGTTTCAGGTCGTTGGAATAATGATGGACTGTAAGGAAGTAATTCGGTATCATTGAGGGAATGTATTTTTATATATATATAAAAAAAAATAGTAATTCAATTTACCTGCATATTAATGGTAAATGAAGCCGTTCCGTTAACGCATGTTCAAATGGATTTATAATTTTCGGCAAACGTGTTGGCGGAGTGTTTATTATAGGAAACAAATGATACTTATTTAATGTTTTACGTGATATTGATTTCGGAGTTTCGTTTCCCAATAATTTTGGAGTGCTCAGATTTTGTTTCCTATTTAAAAATTGTTGAAGCGTCGGTGACGATTCCAGATAATTTGCTGGTGCGAATTTTCGAGGTGTACAATATTGATCTTGATTCATTTTTTCGGTCTATTATTTCTCGATTGCTTAATTATTCTTTAAAAACTTACATGTAAAGAAAACAAATTTTAACAAAAAGAAAAGAAATGAAGAAACTCATCCCATCAAGCCAAAATGCTCTGCTTCCTCAGATTCGATTTTGATGGAATAGAAAAAACTGTCAAATCGAATTCAACGGTCAAAAGTCATTGAACTGAAATATTATGGCATTGCCATATTAATTATTGGCGGTTTGCAAGAAATATTAAATATATAAGCAAATTGTAATAAATAAAATAAATTAAATTTTAATTTTAATTATATGAATTTAAAAAAATGATTAAAAAACATCAAAAATTTAATAATAAAATAAAAATGAACTGGATCCAACTTCAAGTTTTTTGTTTACGGATTTGTTAAATTTTTGACATTTCAAAATTGTGCTTTTTTTGTGGATGACAGAAAAACAATTATTTAAAACATAATAATGTTAGCGAACGCAAATAATGCTGGAATTCCGGATAAAGCTTGGCAACCACATTTCGTGGCATTAGAAACAACGTAAGTTTTATTGAAATAAGAAAAAAAAAAATTTCTAACTGTTTTTATTTTGAGGTTAGAATGGGCGAAATAACTTTCGAATTATATTGGAAACATGCCCCAAATACTTGCCGTAATTTTGCAGAATTAGTACGACGTGGATATTATAATAATACAGTTTTTCATCGTATAATACGTGATTTTATGATACAAGGAGGGGATCCGACTGGAACGGGTCGAGGAGGACAATCTATTTATGGTGCTACATTTGCAGATGAAATTCATCCAGATCTTAAACATACCGGAGCTGGTATATTGTCAATGGCTAATTCTGGCCCTGACACGAATGGTTCACAATTTTTTATAACATTAGCACCTACTCAATGGTTAGACGGTAAACACACAATATTTGGACGTGTACATTCCGGAATGTTTATCGTAAAACGAATTGGTTTAGTGGAAACTGATAAAACTGATCGTCCAGTGGATAATGTAAAAATTGTTAAAGGAAAAATTGAAAAATATTAAGAAAATTTTGTATTCTAAAAAAGAAGCGTTTTTCTTTTAAAGTGATTTTGTGTCGAAAGTGATCACGACAATTATTTCGACCGGAATCTTGTATGTATTTATTGTGTTAATCAGGTAACCAATATTATCTTCCCGTGAACTGCCAAATGCTTGATTTATACAATTCGGTAAAATACAAAATACATTTGTTCTTCGTCTGTAGTAGACCAAGATTTGTTTTAGCATCATTCATCATGTAATTATTTAAAATGTAATATAAAATTACTTTCTTATCATTTAAATTCTTCATTTTGTTACTAGTTCTTATCAAATAAAATTTCTACAAGCATTTCGAGGTCGCTCCCCCTTTTCGTTATCAAAATTATGTCCTTCCTGTTTCGCTAAGTTTTTAGATAAAAACCCAAATTATATTTTGCATATTTTTGTACAAATTCATTTCAGTTTTGTAACGTTGTTTAATTGAATTGGTTTATATATAAAAAAAAAAAAATGAGAAGAATTTCAATAATAATTTTCTTAATAATTTTACCAATAATCCTAACTAATGATCATCATCATCGCGTTAAACGAATTGTTGGTGGACGTGCAGCAGCACAACCGCCACCAGACGATCCGGTTGTTTTCGCTCGAGTGTACAATCGGGACGCACGCGTTGAAGGCTTCCGTAATCACCTTACTGGGCTATATTCATTTTTAGGGATTCGTTATGCTGAACCACCCATTGGACAAAATCGTTTTACACGACCATTATATAGACGTTTGGAAGGAGATCTAAATGCTACTAGATATGGTCCACCATGTCCGCAACCTGATCCCTATAATCCGAATCGTATTGTTGGTAACGAAGATTGTTTATTATTGAATGTTTTTACACCACGTATGCCAGACGAATCATCTGGTCTACCAGTTTATGTTTGGATTCATGGTGGTGGATTTCGATATGGATCAGCATCTCAATATGGTGCTGAACCTTTAACACAAAAAGGCATTATATTTGTTCCAGTTCAATATCGTTTAGGTACTTTAGGTATTATTGGTGACAGTAACAAAGATTTTAGTGGGAATTTAGCTATGTTTGATATGGCGGCTGCTTTGAGATGGGTAACAGAATATATTTCATTTTTTGGTGGTGATCCGAAACAAATTAAAGTAATTGGACATGGTTCTGGTGCAGCCAGTGCTATGTATATGTCAACATCAAGAATACCAAGAAGTATTTCTGAAAATTTTTATTATTATAAATATATATCAAAATATTAACAATGGAAATTTTTAAGGTGGATCTATTAATGGTGTTGTTTCAATGTCTGGTTCAGCATTATCACAATATGCTACTGATACGGAACCAGTTCAATCTCTTGAAGAAATCGCAACGATAAACGAATGCCCAACAACAAATGAAACTGAAATTGTGAAATGCATGAGAAATGTAAAGATAAGAAGATCGAATTTATTTATGCAGTTTTTATCTAAATGTGGAAAAAATTTATTTTTATTATTTTTGGAATTAGATAAACTGCTAAGAAAGGAATCATAGAACTCTTTTATAATAGTTTTTTCTTTCTTTGTAGAAAACTGTTGAAGAAATTATTTCAAAAGACTCTCTCGTACAAACCGAACGTCTACAAGGGCGTGCAATGATAAAAGGTATTGCTGGTGGTGCTGGTTATAATCCACATATTGAATCACCAGATGATAATCGTGCTTTGCCCGGTTTTATTACCGAAGAACCTGAAGAAACTCTTAAACAGGGTTCATTTAGAAAAATACCATTATTAATTGGTGTAACAAAACATGAGACAGGAAATGGACTTACATTGAGTACTATCACAAAAGTTTTTGGTTCTGTTGAGAAATTTTTAGTATCATTAATTGGAAGTTTGGATAAATTAAAAAGTTTTCTTCAAATCGATCAAATTACTGGTGAAATTTTAAAACCAGTGCTACCCGGCTTAGAACAATTAGGAATGAGTTTAACTGATTATTTAAAAATTCCAGAATCAATAAGTCCAGCTGAAATTCTTGGAAAGGTAATCGAATATGTTTTTCTTCTTTAAAATGAAAAAAATCAATTTTGTCTACAATTTCTAGTTAACCGAAAGTACAACTGATGTACTTTTCAATTTACCAGCAGTTCTTTCGGCAGAAGTTTGGGGAAAAGTTGCACCATCATTTCTTTATAGTTTTGAATATTCTGGTGGCCCTTTAAGCGGTATTGATTTCTTACGTGGTTTACCAATTGTTTCAGGTGAACGAAATAAAAGTATAAGCGGACATGGTGATGAATTAGGTTTTCTTTTTGAAGTAAACGATTTATTTGGCAATCGAATAGAAAATAACGAATTAAAAAGTAAAAACGATTTAAAAGTTCGTGATAGTTTTACAAGTTTTTTGGCAAAATTTGCTTATATGGATGTACAAACAAAAACTGGTGGTGACAATATATTTCAAAGTTTTATTGGGAAAGGATCACCGTTCATTAAAATCACCGATAAAATCGAAACAGGCAGTGATTTTCGATTTTGTCAATTATCACTTTGGGGCGCTAATTTACAACCTCTAACAAGTACAACGTGTAAAGGTCTATTGGATGGTCTTGGAGGTACATTAACTGATCTTACTGGTGGCTTAACAAATACTTTAGGAACAGTTCTTGGAGGTGGTGGTGGTGGCGCCAGCGGAGATAAGAAGAAACCAAATAATGGAAATATTGGTGGAGGAATTCTAGGAACTGGCATATTAGGATAGAATTATCCAATGTATTACGTTTTCTTATATTATTATTCTTTGTTCGGAAATATTTTCAAAAATAAAATGCTATTTCTATTCATATAAAATTACTTTCTCTATCGTATTCTAAACTTTCGAAAGGATCGTGTTGATTGTCTTAGACCCAATGAAAATTTTAATTTTGAATAGGCTAAAATGAAAACCTTTAGAGACCCTGATTAAGAAAATTATTGCATTCACCACAAAATGACCGTAAAAAAAATTTCCAAGATTGAAAGGACATTTTTTCATTTAAAACATATAATTTCTGACAAAGTAGTCTAAAAATTACCAGAATATTCGCTAGATAGTAGAAAGCACAAGAATGTTAGTACATAACTTGTTTCACCACTTTTGATTCGACCAAACAGTAAGTCGTTTCAACTTTAGTTTGGATTTTCATATGACTAAAACAACTTATGTGCTACTATTTTTACGAAGAAAAGTCGAAACACACGTTTTGAAACAAGTTACGTACTACCACTTCTCGACTCGTTTCGTTGCGGTAGAGCTCGGACCGTTCAGTGTAGGGGTCTACAGATTCTAAATACGGTTCTGATTACTAAATCGATGAAACGACGATTTTACAGTTTAATTACCTTTATATATCCAAATTTACTTTAATTTCTTTGAAATTGGTATTTTACAACTCTAATGGAAGTGTCTTTCTTTTTGGAATTTTGTTTGATATGAAGTTCTGGGTTCCGTTCACTCGATCACACCGGTGTAAAAAAAAAGTCGGTGTCGAAAAATGTAAATTATTTACGAGTGAACGATCGTAGCCGTAATCAATTAGTGTCATTTCGAAATGTCAATTGGAGAAAATGCGCATTTATAGATTAATTAATGTACTGTAATTATTAAAATTATTTTTAATATTTAATTTAGTAGCAAATTTTTATATTAAAAAAAAATATATTTTATGGTTTCACTTTTCTAATCTAATATTATAAAGAGGAAAGGTTTGTATTTTTGTATGGATGTTTGACACGAATAAACTCAAAAACTACTGGACCGATTTCAAAAATTCTTTCACCATTAGAATGCTACATTATCCCTGAGTAACATAAGCTATATTTATTGCTAGAAAAAATTAGGGATCCCTACTAAAACTTAAATAATATAATCTATAGAAATATTATAAAGAGGAAAGATTTGTTCCGCATACATCTGTATCCAATGATCCTCACAGTCATGCCTGTCGCTTCTAATATTATCTGTAGTCTAACTTCATGCACAAAGACCCTTCTAATGTTTTATAAAAAAAAAAATACTGAATTCAAAACAAATTTGAATACAAAATCTAACTGACGAAATAGAAATGACAATAATCGACTACGCCCCATGACATTGGTCGAAAAAAGTTACTGAAATCGACATCGGTGTAAACCAGTGAACGCTAGATTGTCGGTGTAATGACGTCATCGTAGTTAAAACAAAAGTTACATTTAGTTGGTGGTGAGTGAACGCAGCCCTGGTATCGGATCCTCGACATTTAACTACCTAACAATTTGCTAATATCCTATTAGATTTTCCTAGGTACAAAATGATTTTGATAATTATTAATTAAACAATTTCCTTTTTTTTTTTTAAATTTTTTCTTTTCTTTTTTTTCTTACATTTTAAAAATAAAAACCTTTTTTTTTTTTTCTTGTTTATGTATGTGTTTCTGTGTTTTTTAAACTATTTTCTTATTGTTTTAAATTTTGTTTATTAATTATTTTCTTTCTTTTTTTTTATGTGTGAATTTATTAAATTAATTTATTAAATTAGGAGGAGTGAGGGGTTTCTTTTATTTGCGTTTTTTTTTTTGTGTAATTTATTTTACTTTTTAAAATATTTTCTGTTTTATTTTACTATTTTTTTTTTTTAGTTTTTTGAATTTTATTTTAATTTTTTTAATTTGTCGTATATTTTTTCTTAATTTTTCTTTTTTTTTTTTTTTTTGTTTCTGTTTAATAAATTGTTCTTAAATGATAGTAAATTTTCTTTTAATATTTTTACTTTTTTATTTTTCTGTTGTTTTAAAATATAATTCCATCATGATGCTGAATTATTGGTTTCTCCATTGTTATCATGAAAATTTGATCCGTTCACTATAAATGATGTTCCTAATCCATATAAATGGCCACAATATTTAGCGTTATCAATGTTATCTTCGAAAAACATCTAAAAAAAAAGAAAAGAAAAGAAAACGAATAGAGAAAAACAAAGAAAAAACAAAGAAAAACACATGAAAAACAATTAAAATAAGAAAAAATCAATTTTTTTTTTCAAATATTTACTTAATTTTATATTTTTCCAAAAAATTTTTATATATATTTTATATAAAAAAAAAAGAAATCACATAATAAATTCAAAAACGCAAAAAAAAAAATATATATACAAGCAAAATTAATGAATTTTTCTAATTCTAATTATTTTTTTTCTCTTCAATATTTTTAAATTAAATTTCCAAAAAAATTTGTGTTTTTTTAATCAATGAAAATGAATAAATTTTTTCAGTATTAAATACCTCACGCATTTTAAAAAATGCCATTCCAGTTAATAATGAATCGGAGCCAGCTTGATGTTGTGGCCCGACACGTCTCAATTCTAATTGATCGGCGACTTCTTGTAGACCGCCTTTTAAATTTTTACATGATTTCATTAAATATTTAATATCATAAATTGTTGGAAAATATAAACGTAATAATTCAAAGAAATCACTCTCTTCTGGTGGTAAATTTTGATCAGTTAATAATTTTAATAGATAACCAAAATCATAACCGGAATGAAAGCATAACCATTTAATGTTATCCATTAGAACAATACCAGATGACATTAATAATTCAGCAAAATCTAATGGATCGATACCGTCTTCTTCGTGCTTTTTAAATTGAATACCAGAATTTTGTAGTAAATCTATTGAATCTTGGGCGTACATGTCTTCTCTGCAAGATAAGCATACCAAAAAGAAAAAAAAAAGAAAAGAAAAGAAAAGAAGAAAATATAATTTTATTAAAAATATTCATTTAAATTTAGTTTGGATTTATTTTTGGGAAAAAATATATATATATTGTTAATAAACGTCTAAATCTATAAAATCAGGTGTCTATATTTCTGTCTCCTTCACGAGGAAACAGCTAAAACAGTTTAATTAAATTTGTAACATTCGATTTAAAATATAGTTAATGTTTGAAGGTAATTGAAAAAATTAGGACATACAACCAGACACTCTTCAACTATTAGCAAAATTGGGCCTAAACAAAGTGTACTAACGATAGTTTTGCTACATAAATTTCTATTTAAATTATTTATTTGTCAACAGCTCCTACGTATACTATTTCAATTCACTCAAAAGAAGGGATCCCCATATTCTACTTTGGTTTATTCTTCTTTTCTCATGTTTTATTGCTTTGTTGTTTTGGCTTTTAATTCCAATATCATTTATATATTTTCTATTCTTGGAAATAAGTGGAAATGGAGTGTAAGAAATTTGGTATATCCTTAACCCTTTGGGGAGGATGAGCATTCGCCAATTAAAAACAAAATTTCCTACTAATTACATGTATTCATTAGTTTTTAAAATACATCGGAAAACTTTATGAACAAGCTTAGTTTCCTATTTCTTTCTCACTATCCTTGAACATATTTTACTATTTATGTAGTCAACTCATGTAAATAATTTAAACAAAATTGCTCAACACATTTTCAAATTAGATCCGAAAAACCATAAAAAAGGACAAACCTTTCTGATCACCCTGGTTTTTCCTCTACCACTTTGCTCACCGTTGGGCGATTTTGCTGAAATGGAATACCAAACCAATTTAAGGAAGAACTAACTAATATTGTAAATTTCATCAAAATTGGATAACGCTTTTTGAGTTATTTTGTATACGTACAGACTGAGACATGGAGAAATCGATATAAATTTTGATTCTCTCTACACAACCATACACAATCTTTCTACCATGATTATGTCGATGTGTTACAAAATGTACTGACAAAACTAATATACTCTCTGGTAGCACCTACTATAGGGCATAAAATAAACAATATGATTCCATAACCAACTTACGATAAATTAAATTTAAAATTGAATTGCCATGTTGAATAACCTGGTGGTGTTTTACCATCTTCATCCATAAATGTTAGACCTAATTGTATTATACGTAATAAATCCACATTACATCTTAACAATTGATATTGATAATCTGCTGTCGAACGAAATTCACCGACTGGTCGTGCTACAACACCCGGAAATTCAGTATCCATTGCAACATAATGATATTTTTGAACGACTTGTCGTATCGTACGGAATTCATCTTCTAAATTATGTTTCCAGACATCTCTTATGCCGCATTCTTCATTATTTGGAATATTTGATGAATGCGACGAATGTCCGCCGCTAATTGCCGAAGGCATTGCCTAAAAAGAATAGAACAAAAAAAAAACTTTTAATTGAATATTTTTAACATCATTTTTAATTCAAAAAAAAAAAAAAAAAAAAAGAGATGAAACTTAAAAGTACATCACTGCAGATTTTCGTTTCAATGAAATAAAAATCGAAAATGCAGAGAATTTTTCTTATTTTTTTTTTTAGGGCATGAACATTTTCATATTTCTAAATATTAATAAATATTAATTTTTTTTTTTTTTAGTTTTGTTTGATTTTATCGAACACATACCAAAGATTGAAGTTTTAGCCAGGATTCCAGTCCAATTATGTTTTCATTTTGTAGGATCATCTAAGCAAAAACACAAATAATTATGAACAAAAGTTTTGGATGTTATGAGATTTGTTTTTTTTTTTCCTGTATCCTGAAAATTTTTATGATCAACATATTCCGAAAAAAAAATAAAATAAAAATAAAAATAAAAATAAAATAAAAACAAAAATAATATAAAATTAAACAAAAAATGAATATAATTTCAAATACAGTTGACATACAAAAGTATGAATGTTTGATAGTTTTCTTTGTTTTTTGTATTACTTTACGCATTTAAGGCCTAGTGTGATTGAAATTGTCAGGTTCATTAACTCACAACACCTTGAATAAATCAGTTGAACGAGTAACATATACCATTTTGGCTAATAAGTGTTCTCGGTCAACATATTTTTACGGTTCCTCTGGTTTGCTTACATAAATTAGTCATCTGTCATTATTTGTAGCCGAAAGAATTTAGTAAATATTTTTCGTTTTTATTACTCATCTCGGATTAACGTTCAGACCACATCACCAATTCAAATTGCATAATTTTTTACATACTTTTAACTTCTAATCCGAATCATAAATTATGTTGGTTTATAGATATTTTGCAACATCATAGAATATTGTGAAAATAATTTTAAAGGCTACTGTCGTAGTTTAGCACCATGGAAAACAAGTTTCTGTAAAAGCATGCACCATTAAAATAATAAAATATTAGAAAGCGAATTCTAATAACTGTATTTTGGATGGCCAGAACTTTAAAAATGTTATCTGCAATGACTGTTAGATCCTACACAAATATCTTTATACGAATTTCTGAAATCTTTATTCACTCAACTTTTTACAAGTCTACTGTATTTCAAATTATAATGTTTGATTTTTGCATAAGAAACTGTATTTATTAGCTTCCGAAATACGATATTATAATCATTTTCTCAATCATCACTGAAGTTCAATATTGTTGATACACCATTGCTTCCCTTTCAAAAAACAAACTTTTTGGGTGGTAATTAAACTACATTTTGTTAGTCCTACAGATTTTGTTAGGCTTGTTAGTTTTCAAAAATTAATATAATTGAAATCTAATAAAATCTGCAGTGAATTTTGCATTATTTTTGTTTTACTTTTTTTTTTTTGGTTCTTTGAATTCTTATTTTTTAAAAAAAAAAAATCATTTTGAACTTACATCAGTTAATAATTCACCGACTTCAGCCACTGTGCGCGCCTCCCTCCGACAAACAAATTACAACACAATGAATTATTTTTCAATAATTTCGTTTCTTTGTCTGATTTTTATCAAAAATTAGAATCCCGAAAAAAAGAAATATTTGTAAAAAGAACGAAATCTTTTCGTTTAAAATAAAACAAAAACTTTGGGCCACTTCCAGCGATAACAAAAAAAAAACAACAGGAAAAAAAGGGAAGTTAGCCAGTAAAAAAAAAAATGCGCGTTCTCAAGTTTTACGTCTTTTTTTTCTCGTTCGGATTTTTCGTGGTTTTCTTCAAAAACAAAGTAACAAAAAAAATAATTTAAGGAAAAAAAAATTAAAAACAATATTTTATTTCACTGTTTTAGAAATTATCATCCAAAAGTCCTGTAAAATTGAGAAGAAAAATTTTATTTTATTTTCTCTCAACAAAAAAAAAAAATAAAAATCTGCGATGAAATGTCAAAGTTTTGACAAAACAAGGAAAATGTATATAAAAAAAAAAAAAAATAACTTACCCATTTTATTTCTTTCTCTCAGCTTTATGAATTTTATCACATTTATGAAATTATTATGCAAATAAAATATATTTCTCTATTCTTCTTTTTTTATTAATATAAGAAAAAAAAAATTATTCTCAAGATTTGTTTTGCTTATTTTGTTAAGAATTGGTGAAAACGAAAATCACCAACACTTGAAACGCCAACGATTCCGAAACGAAATAAAAAATTCCATATTATTAATTTTTTCGAATAAGATCTTTACAAAACTAAAATATTATTTTAATCCTTTTATTAAAATTTTAAATATTAATAAACTAGTTAAAATGTTTTAAATTCAAGAATATATAATTTATAAAAGCTAAATATTTGCGGGAGATGTCGTATTAAAATATAAAAAAATTATTGGTTCAAGTCTTTGCTACATCGACTTAACGATACTAGCGCTTATTTTCTTTATAAGTTTAGGAACATTTAAATTTCAAATTTGAAAGTTTAAATTTTGTCGTTATTAATTCAAAATTTGTCTTTTTATCCAAGCATGTAAGAAATTGACATTTGGCAATTGTCAATTTATATATATTCCAAATATTTTCTTTTGCATTAATGAAGTAGTTTTTATTTCTCAGAAGTATTTTTCTATAAAAAAGATTAGCAAATTTCAAATGAAATTCAGTTGTTCATTTATTACATTCACTATGGAAATATTATCTAATTATTAACAGATGATTTTCAACGTTTCCTGAATCGATTTAGCATTGATCATGCCGCAAAATCACTTTATCGTGTCTACGAGCCTATTCTAGTCGCTTTTCCTTCAAAGAGCGATTCAATTTGATCAGGGGTTGTTTGTAACGATCAGCAGTGCTAATCTAATCTAACTAAATGCCATTCATTAGCTTCATTAGCTCAAACAGTAAACGGTAATAATCAATCAATAATTCAATATTTAATTTCATTCCGAACGGAAAATACCAAATTCTTTAACCAATGCGATTAATTCGGTCATATCGGAAATTTAAATTTGTTTCTGCTTCATCAGTTTCAATCTTATAAAATTGCATCCACATGACTTGGTTAAATTTCAGTAAAATCGGTCCAAGGATAGTGGAGGAAGAAATAGTCGTAGGTGAAAATAAGCCTGTTCATAAAGTTTTTCCGACGTATTTTCAAAATTAATATACCGAATTCAATAAAATTTGCAAAATATATTTATGCTATTAGACCTCAGCCTACCCATGCATGAATTAGTTTCGATTTTTCATATTCTCGATTATATTTCCACTTAATTTAAAAATCCGATATTTTAAACATCTATCAAAATTTCGACCAATCTCGACTCGAGTATTTGTTATAAATCTAAATAAAATCAGTACAATAATTAACACATTCAATCAAATACAAATTAATAATAAAAAAGAATAAAATCGAAGTTCAGTTTCAGGTTATTTGGAATTGGTTTATATTTATCTGTACCCCTACAAATTTTGATTCTTAATGCTTAAAGAAAAGAAAAAAAAGAGAAGAAACGAGGGAAATGAAGACAAATTTCCTATCATAAACCGAAGAAATCAATAGCAAAAATAGGAAATTGATGAATAACTCAATTTTGTTGATCATAGTGAGAAATAGAAAATCATTCGTTTTCTAGAATAGAACTCATTCAAACTGATAATGAGTTATCATTTTATATTATGGCAGAAAAATAAAATGAACTAAATAAAGGAATATTGGTAATATTTCGGATTTTTGGAAATTATAGACATTAACTAGAAAAAAGAAATGTATTACACAAATATACAAAGCTTTAATAATAATAATAATAATAATAATTTTAACGAATCATTAAATAAATAGACCTAATTTCTGAGTTAACATTTTGATTGATTTTTTTTTTACTGAATCCATTAAAAGTGGTTTTATTAAAATAACAATGAATTCTTAACTTATGTTTTAGAAATTTAATTGAATTTATACGATCTTTTGCGGCAGAAACAGGGATTTTTTTGTATCCATATTAATTAAACGAAAATTTAAAAAAAATTAGAAATTTGGTATTAGATAGATGTAGTGAGAGCTTAAATTTTATGCTAAGAAATTTTAACTGATTCGATTCAGTCATATCACTTAAAAAATGTTTATTCAAGAAAAATTTCGATATAAATCTTAAAAATAATATACACATAATAATTATGATACATCCTGGGTAAATTTTCAATTAAAATATTCTAATGAAAATTTCTAAATTTAAATATAAATTAATTTTACATTTCAGTTCCTTTTTTAAAATGCCATTTACAATTCAAAACTACTCGTATTTAAACGAATTTGAATTTTTCTTACAAGCAGTCTAGTTATGGGGAACAGTTGTTGTGTTGTCTGAATCAAAGAAATAAATTCTTCAGCAGCCATCATTTGTTTTTGGTATCGATCTAAGAAGGTGTTTGAAGGTTACAAGGTAATTTATGAAATCAGAGACTTTTTTTTTATCTTGAAAACCTTTTAAGCGATTATAATGAAATTTAGAAAACTCATTCCATAGATAATATTGGTTAAAGCCATTTTAATTTAGTGAGAATCGGGAAAAGGACACCCTAAAAAATACCAAAAAGTACCTAATGCTGATGTAAAAATATTCAATTCAACTGAAATTAGTTCTCTAGGTTTATCTTTGGTATATAAAAAAAAAGCTTCTCCAAAAAGGACAATAAAGAAGATGAAACATTATTTTATTAATATAGTATAAATCTTAATCCTATTTTCTAATTTAATTTAACTTTACAATGCGAAATTAAGCATTAGATAAAAATAAATTTTAAAAAGGACGAAATAGGATATATTAATTTGAGTTGGCATATTAAAAAATTCGAAAGAATTTTATGATCCTTTCCACAATTGCAATTCCTATAGTCGTTTTGTTGACAAGACCTGTCATTATACCTGTTATTATTTGTTAATGTGAAAAGGTTGTTAAAAAATGTATATAGCAACCTCCAGTAAAGATATTTCAAACCATCATGGCATATGTAAATCCATATATATGTATATTTCTTTTCACATTGGAAAATCTGTCTCTAAAATTAATAAAACTTTCTTATAACCAAAAAAAAAAAAATTAATTTTACATATAATTCCATTACATAATTCGAAAATCGTTCTATCTAATAATAATGAGATTATTTGTTAAGAAAGGGTATAGTTCTAATTATAATTATGACAGATTCTTATGTTAATTTTCATTAAATTTTGTAAAATAATAAAATACGAAGAGAAAATAAATTCAATTCCACCAAACAATTTTAGAAAATTTCTAAGCTTTCAAAGTATTTCCATATTATTTTTGCACCTAACTCCTTCTAATCAAAAAATAAAAAAAAATATGTACCTAGGTATATATACTAATTGACAGTAAAAGAACCCTTTTATAGAAAATCCTTTAGTTTATAATCTGGATAAAATTCTATTAAATCCTTTTCATATGCGGCAACAAAGTACTCTATAATATATAAATGAAGAATCAACACCAAAATTTTCATTTTTCCTTAGAATAAAGCGTGCTGTTATTTTATTATATTGAAAAATTTAGTTAAATATGAACAGGTGAGAATTTTCGTTATACGCTAATTCGATTTACAACATGGTAATTTAGTCATTAAATAAGAGAAGTATAAAGTTTTAGCTATATGAAATTGTTGTATTATATAGATATTTATTAATCCTTAGGAGTAACATTGACAGCGTAAATTGAGTCCTGAATACATTGTAAAATATAATCTACATATTCTTGTTTTGTAAGGAAGATACTAAGTACAGGGTCTATTAGAATATTTAGAAGAATATACTTCTAAAAGAGTAATTAACATTGCAAGTAAGAAAAGTATCGTAAATTTATTAGAGCTTATTTATAGTATAAAACGTTTTGTATAAAGTCAGAATTTTAAGTTTTTAGTACAAAAAATTTTGAACTTTAGTTTAAATTTTTAAGCGTATATGTGCATTTTAGTTTTTTAAACGTAGCAGTCCTTATAAAGATATTTACCTAAGATTTTTATGTTTGGGGAAATTCCTGGAATTAAAAAACAACATGTGAACGGAACTTTCGTCATAACGTGCGAGTATATTAGGCGGTGGCACCTGTTGTGTGAACGGGAAACACTTCGGTTAGTTGCAATCTCTAACACCATAGTTGATGTTTTCTTAATAATTTTCACTACCTAATCCTTAATAATTTAATTCACGAACTTATAATTTGCGTAAATTTCGAAAACCTAACGATTTGCATGGCAGACACCTTACATATGTTACCTCTCTCCATACGACTTTTTTTTCTGCTAGCGTAAATGTCCTGTATTGTAGACCATATATGTTAGACAGAAATTTCTGTTCTTACATTTCTGTTGAGAAAACATAATTCACAATTCAAAATGTTGGAATTCAAGAGAACGCGATGCGATGTTAGTTAAATAACATTTATCGTGTTTTAATAAAGAAGGATTTAACCTAATATTATAGTTTTCATCAAATTATCTTCATTTCTTTAATTAGGAAAAATTTTAAGGATCTTACAGCATATTTTATAATCAATTGTTTGTTTTTGTTTCTCGCTAAAGGAAATCTTTCCAAATTAAATGTTAGAAATAAAATTTGCCCAGCAAAGAATTTCTAAAATAAAAATTGTATCCGTTAGACGTTTTGGCTAAGAGAAATGAAGTCGTGTGTAGACACTGTGTTAAGTGAAATAAATATCTTCGTTGCGATACACCTTGTATACAATTTTCCCTTTTTTCTAAGATATAAAATTATTGTTTGAAATTGTCTAAAATGGGTGGTTTTTCTTTTCTTTTAGATTTCTTATTTGTTCTTTACAAAAAATTTTCTTTTAATATTTTCCTTCTATTTGTAAGAAATTTTTTTATTTTTTTTTTTTTTAAATTTGTAGCTATTTCTTTTTTTTTCATAATTCATAACAAAAACGAAAATATTATACGCAAAAGAAAATTTAGTAGAAAAAATATGTGAAACCAAGTTGAGATTTACAATGAAAACGTGCTACGATTTTCAAGAGATAAAATCAACTCCTTTCAGAAAATGGGGACTTTCTTAAAACTTGAAAGGTGTTATAAAAATTCGATATTTTCTTTTTTTATGAAATCATCAAAGAAGAACTTTTCTAAATTAAAGAAAACACATTGGCTGCGAACATTTTAAAAATTAATAAAACTTTTCCAAAACAAATAGGAGGAAAAACAATCCCAAATTTGACTGACAACATTTCACAAATCAGATGTTGGATCGTTTATTAAAATTTCGTAATTTAATTAAATTTTATATCGAACGAATCTGCTGATTATTATACGATTTTTATCCATCGTTCTTATTACTTTCTAATCAATCGATATTTATACGATAAGAAGGAAATCATTTACGGCAAGGGTGTCCAACCTTTTTGTTTCCCTGGGCCAAAGTGGAAGAAGACGTGGTGTTTTGGGCCACAAGTATATTACTATAGCTGATGAACGAAAAAAAAACGTAAAATATATAGTTTTCATGTTTAAGTAATTTAAAATTTATTAGTTTATGAATTTTTTCATTATAAAAGGAGAACAGGAAATTCATTTAATATCACTTAAGCCGCAAGGTGACAAACAACAGATCAGTGTAGCTGAGCGAGCACCGCAAACAGAAAGAGAATTTACTACAGAACGAAAGAGCTTTCTGTTCTGTTCCTGTCATTTGGCTCCTTTAGCACAAGAGCGCCCACAATACACAAATCATTCCTCAGAAAAATGGACATGCTTCAGTAACTTGAAATAATTTTGGGCCGCATTCATACTTGCCTTGGGCCGCATGCAGCCCGCGGGCTGCGTGTTGGACAGCCTTGATTTACGGAATGAAAGAAGAGACAATCATATCCAAAAGAAAATGTTTAGATTTGAATTTAAATCTTATAAGTCAAAGATGATAGGGTTTCAACGATCTGTTAAAACTGCTAATAAAGAATTCTATAAAGAATACTATAAAGTTGTTGTGTATTCCAGGCATAAGGCAACAATAGGTGACCACCATTCAAGTAAGTAGGCCTGTGCACAATCTAGTTTCGAAATTGGAAATGGCAAGTTAAATAGCAATCATTGGGAGACCTTTTATTCAATAAAAAAAAGCCAAATTTGTTTTTATATTTTTATTTAATTCTTTTTTGTTTCCTGCACTTAACATTTAATATTTAATATAATTTCTTTTAAAATTTTCTTTAAAATATAATTAAATTTAAACTTTTAATTTTATTTTTTTTGTTTGTTAAATAATTAAATATACAAATTTTTTCTTTTTTTTTAATTTTAAAAATATATTTCTTTTTTTTTGTAAAATTTGAATTTATCTAATTTTGTAAAAAAAAAACAAACAAAAAATCAAAAAAAAAATCAAAAATAAAGAAAAAAAAAATTATTTAAAAATTTGATTTTATTTTTTGTAAAATTTAAGAAAAATACTAAAAACCCAAAGAAATTATGAAATTTTTTAATTGACTATTTTTAAAAATATGTACTCTTAATTTTTGTCTTTGGTTTTGCTTTTTTAAGTTTTTTTCTTGTTTTTAATATATTTAACATCAAGATTCTTAAAAATAATATAATTTATTTAATATAATTTTTTTTTTTTTTTAGTTTTAAATTTAATGGAAAAATAGTTTTGAAAGTGTTTCTTTTTTTGTTTTTGTTAAGTAAATGTGTTTTTTTTTTTAATTTTTAATTATAAGAATGTACCCTTTTCTTTGGAATTAGTAAAATTTTAATATATTTTTAATTTAAAAAAAATTATTTTAAAATATTTTATAAATTTCATTGCTATATTTTGGTTTTGTTAATGTAAAGCTTTTTTTGTTTTAATATTTAAGTTTAATTTTTTTTTAAGAAAGTTTCTTTTTGTTAGTTAAATTTTTTAATAGCTAATTTTTTTTTTAATAAAAAAAAAAAAATAACAAATTTTTTACACCAAAACAAGAATATATAAATTTTATAATAATTTTATAATTTTTAATTTGATTTTTAAATTTTGAATGAAATTTTTTATTTTATCTTTTTTTTGTTAGGAATTTTTCGATTTTGAAAATATTATATTTTTAATTATTATGCGTGTGTGTGTGTGTGTGTGTGTGATTAAAATTTGACTAACATCTCTTTTTATAACTTCGATTTGAGTCGCCTGGTATTTTGAATTTCTTGTTTGACGATATTTGTCAATGAGTTTTGGACACCAGAGCTGGAAGTGTATGACACACAATTGCATTTTTTTTCGATTCGAATAAGTTAATTAATTTAAAATTTAAAAATTCGTTCTTCTTCTTAAATATATGAGAACTTAACTTAATTTTTACTACGTTTTTATTAGCTCGTTTTCTTGTTTGTTTGTCCGGTACAAATATTGCAATCGATTTTTAACTAACTTCCCGACTAGCTAGAAATTTGAAACTTTCAGAATAGCTCAGAACACGATAACGATGCATTCTTGTAATACTTTTAGCCATCTTTAAGTAAAATTAAATTCATTTTCAGTAAATTTTCTTTCGTATGGAAAGTTAGTTCGGAAATAATTTCTTGTAATTATTATTGTTGTTTCTATGCATTAAAATTAAGTTTATCCAAGAAAATTATCAATTTTAATTCAATTAATTTTACCGAAATTAACCCAGCTTCTTCTTCTCTTCTTAATACAACTAAAATTTTGAATGTCATTTACAAGTTATATTAAAAACAATTCATTAGCTTTTATTTAGCTTTTAAAAATTAGCTGAAAAAAATGTTCAATCGTTATTAGAAAGTTAGGAATCGAACTCACGACCTCTAATGAAAACAGTTGTTTCCTATAATTTTGTTGTATTGTGTTTCAAACCACCACAACTCCTACAAGACCTTAGTTTTTAACATCGTTCGATTACTGAAAGAAAACAGCTTTATTGAAAAACACTTTCCATTTGATGTTACCTAGTTTCTATATAGGTAGGCTGCCTTTTGCCAATATAGAGAAAGTCAAATTTAAGCACACATTTTCTTTTTTTTTGTTTAGATAACTTTATAGAATTTTTGTTTTTAAGAAAGAGTTTTATAATTTTTAAAGATTTATTTGTATTTATTTTTAATTTCCATATTAATAATTTATGGATTTAAATATTTAAATTAATTAATTATTTTTTTTTTAATTTTTTTAAAATTTTAATTTTAATTATAGATTATTTTTTATTTGATCCCTTTTTTTTTGTAGATATTTTATTTTCTTTTCTTTTGATATATAGAATTAAGAAATGTAAAAAATATTTTTAATATTTATTAAAAATGATGAATTTTTAAATTTTAATTTTTAAGCGTTAATAAGTTTGTTGGTTTTTTTTATTTATTTAAAATTGTATTTTGATTTAATATTTCATATTCAAATTTTAAAATTATATTTTTTTTTTAAAGTTTCATTATTATTTTTTAGTTATATAAAAAAAAATTTGCCTGTTTCCCAATTCAAAAGCCATTCAATATGGAAGTTTCTTAAGGTTTTTCGATAAAACTGAAAAGGTAAATCATTTAATTGTAGCCCTGAATGGACGTCTTTTGGATAACATTATTATTAACATGATTAAAATTTAAAACTAGAAAGAATTGATTATATAAAATAATCAGAAATTTTTGGAATTTTAAAGAGGCACGAAGAAAGTTTGAATAATACAATTTTTTTGTTAATGAATTGATTTGTTGAAAATTAGGTATTTATTGGACAAGAGACTTGAGGAAAAAGTGATGTCATATTCTATATTAAAAAACCCACTGCTAAACAATCAGTTTAGTAAAATAGTATTCGATAGTTCATTGTGTGTCGAGTATTTTACGCAATAATTTCATTCGATAATCCCAAAATTATTATTTAAATGAAGAAACAGCATCAAATTATTTCAAGATAGATATCGATTGGTATAATTTCCTCCAATATCCTTTTAACAGCATTTTTGTCGTTCTATTCTTTTTAAGGTATGTTTTTATATAATTTAAAGTATCATGTTTTAATAAAACTCGATTACTTATTAATGTTTAATACGATTACGATTGGAACAGTGGAATTTGCACTCATTTGAATTCGGTAGTATTGTGCACCGAACTTTAGAAACCGAATAGTAATTTTAATTTTTACATAAAGTTTCATATAATTTAAACAAAAAAAAACGCTTTAAAAGCAAATTTTTGGACGGACGGCGAAGAGAATACAAAATTTTGAAAATAGCTAAGTTTTTTTCCTCTTTTAAAAGCATTCAAACTTAATTAGTTTTGATAAAAAATACTCTAAAACAAAAAAAATAAAACTGAACTTAATTATATTAAAAATAATTGGCTAAAAATTTCGAACTTAAAAACAATTAATTTTTTTAAGTATCTGAATTTTTAGGCGATGGATTTGTTGATGTCGATGGTGAAGTTGGGCTTGTTGGTGGTTTTGGTGATACACTTTTTGGATTGCAATTTGATTTTATTTCATTATCATTATTATTCGTTTTAGGTTTTGTTGGTCTTTTTTTGGGGATGGGGATCTCTTCTTCTGGGTCGGTGTCGTCATCTTCTTCAGATGTTGAATTTTTCTTAATATTTCTCATTTTATTTGTTGAACCATTTGCTATAAAATTTTTTTAAATGAAATCCAAAATTCCAAAAGAAGACATTTATTTTTACAATCAAATAAAAAGATAGGAAATATTAAAATGAAAAGAAATAAAATTATTTATATGAAATGAAAACTATTTAGCTTTCCAATTAATATACAAATATGAAACAAAACTTAAACTTAAACTTATTACATTGGTGAGCTTTACTATTGGGCAGAAAAAAAAACAACAACTGGAAAATACTTTTTGGGCAAAGTTCTGGACTATAAAAAAGCTAGTGAAAAATAAATAAATGAAAAAGAATAATATGGAAATAGAAAAGAAACTATGTTTTATTTCTAAATATTTTGTTTTTAAAAATATAATAAATCTAATTTCAAACAATCAAAAAATCAACAATAACTTAAATTAAAAGAATATTATGAAATTATAAAATGATTCTTAATTTCTAGAAATCTAAAAATGTTTAATAATAAAGAATATTTTAGTTCTTTTTTTTTGTGTTTTTAATAATTTTTAACAAATATACTTGCCAGTCTTTTCATTAATATTATCTTCACCAATTTGTTTTGTTGAACCCGGTGAATCGTTTTCTTCTTGTAGAAGTTGTAATTCTTCATCACAATGTTTTGCTTGTTCACATAAGCGAAATGTTTCTAAGAATTCATTTAGATCAACAAGACCATCTTTATTAATGTCCATCATTTTACACATCTCAAGTAACTGCTCTTGTGTATCGTGTTCTGGTAAATGTTTACGAAGTAAATCACAGGCATCAGCAAATTCTTCTAATGAAATATAACCTAAAGATGAATAAAAAAAAACAAAAAAATAGTGTGGCTTTTAAAATTTATACAGACATCTGGAGGTTATTGATTGGTATTTATTTTCAAAATATGATTTTTTCTAAAAACTTAAAGGACATAAAAGAAAAAGGAATTACTCTCAAAGTCGCTTTAAACGAGGTATGGCCTACATTAAGGTACCAATGTGAACGTTCTGCTGAAACCAAATATACCTCCTAAATTGGTATTAATTATCGAAAGGAAATAAACCAATCGAGTGTAGACCGCATTTGGTTTCTTATTTGCAACTAAAAATACACTTAGACCTCGATTTACACGGTAGATTGGTTCCCCGAAAATTAAAATTTTTCTTTCTAGTTGCATGATGTGTAAAAGTTTATGAAAGCTTAAACATTTTTTACTTTTAATATCCACAAAAAAAAAAAAACATTCAAAAAAATATTTCTGTGACCGCGTTAAACTGAAAGAGTGGGCCTTTAAATGGAAAATTACTTACCACGCTCAAAAGGATAAAAATTACTAATAGCAATTCCTTCGAAAAAACAGTAATTACCTGAATTATCTTTATCTAATATTCGAAAAATAGTTTCTAAACTACTTTTATTCTTATACAAAGATTCAGCAACCGATGTGCTACCAGCTTGAGCAGTTTTCTATATAAAAAAATAAAATTAAAAGAAATTTAATTTAATTATGATCTCGTGTATAAATTAAGAACTTACAATTAAATCTGTATCTAACATTTCAATCGTATTCCGATAATTCACTTCAGATCCTATCGTTTGTGATGATTCAATTGAAGGTGCTAATTTATCACGTAATAAACGCCATGGAAGACCTAAATTTGTGGCTGCTTCCATTGCTTCACACCATTTATTTAATGCAATTGTTCCTAATTAAATTAAAATAAAATGAAAGTAAAATTTAATAAAAACTCTTATTCATGTTATTTTTCTTAGAATTTTTTAAAGAATTTTTCTTAAGAAGTGCTTTAGTACAGGCTTTGATGAAATATATTACATGAAGAGAAGTATAGTAGGTATCGTAGTATGCATTAAGTAAATACAAGGAATTTAAGGATTTGTTGTGAAATAAATAAATAAATTTTAATCGTAAATATTTTCCATTTTTCAATTGAATTAATATATATAATTGGATAGAAGTTAAAAAGATTTTTATTGATTTATTTTTAAAGCTGACATGTTTTTATATACTTGGTGCTGTTTCTTAGTCATTTTTTCAATCCGGAAAAATCAAATAAATTTTCTCTGACACATTTGAACTAGAATTTCCTTTACAACAAATTTTTTTTATTTACTAAAATAACTTTCATTTTAAAAACGAGTTAGCAGCTTAAACACTCTAGATTAATCGAATTTTAAAATCCTGTTGAATTTATCACAAAATCTCGAACTATTTTCCATTTCCGAAAACAATTTATTTGAAAAGGAAAAAACACAGGATTTTTTTACATATACATTTTGTCCTTTATTTTCATTTCTTTTTTTAAGGATTATCTGATGTTAAAAATATAAATTCGTTTGAAATTTAAGGTCGTGGAATAAAAAAAAACTATATTTTAAATATTGTTTTAGTTTTTAATAAAATCCAATTAACATGAAAACAAGTAAAATTTATCATAGTGGAAATTCATACCAGAAATTCTATATTGAAAAAAAACGAAGGAAAGTATACAAATTGCTTTGATTCAAACTTTCTTAAAGAAAGAAATGAACAAAAAAAAATAAATTTACATCAAGCGGAATTTAAAATAAGAAAAACTTTGTAGAAGTTTTTCTAAAGGTAAAAAAAAAAACTTAATTATTTCTGTTAAGAAGTTCTTCGGGGCATTCAGATCATGAAATTTACTAAAACCATCGTGGTACATTCTTATTAGTGGACTTTTGAACAATTTGAATACCTTTTTATATCATGTTAGAGAAAACTTTCTAAATATGAAGTACATTCTTTCTTATCGTAAGAAATTTAATTACTAAATGTGCTTTTTCGGAGTCTCGTTGAACATTAAACTTTATAAGAACTTATCTACTGTTTTATACAAAAGTTGATTGTGCTTACTTGAGATAGAATTTGGCGTTTATACATACATTTTTATGGAAATTAAAACTAGTGTCTATAAACTGGAATGAGCTTTTCAAGTAATGAAAATAATATGAATATCAAATAGCTTTTTCTATACTTAGGTATAAGAACTTTTAGGAAAATTTATAACGAATCTACTCTTGAATATAGTTTGTTAGTAACAAATTGTTCTGCTTCTTGGTTTTTCAAAAATCTATACTTTTTTCGAAACAATATTTTCACGGGGTCTTAAAATCTAACAAAATGCATACCAACTCTCTAATAGTTCATTATATACGTGTAAACTTAAAACATATATAAAACAATGAACAAAATACATTTTTCCATATTTTCAAAAAAAAAAATACTGAAAAAGACTGTTGAAAAGCTTCTTGTTTTCACAACAAAAATGTTGGGAGCAATTTGATGGGATATTAAACAAGAAAAACAAGAAGGAATCACATTAAACATATAAAAAAAAGGGAAGAAAATGTGGAAAGATAAAACTTTCAGTCTTAAAATGTGTCCGATAAGGGAAATGAATATAATTCCTTTGTGTGTTATTCAAAAAAGGATATAATAAACATTTATATATAAAAGTCATCGGATACAGGACTTGGATGGGAAAATATAATTTCAGCTAGAAATTTTTCCTATTTTTGTTTGTATGAGTGTGTAGTATTTTTTCCATCATAAAAGAGAAAAGGAATATTGTAAAAAGTCTGTAAAAAAAAGCGGAAAAGCCAAAAAAATTTGAAGAGCTTTTTTTGACAGATTTTTATAAAAGATGACAACAGAAAATTGTATTCACTAAATGTATAAACAGAAAAAAAAAATGAACCACCACAAAATAGCATTTTTATCATCGAAAAATAAAAATGGATCAAAGTTTATGAGCTCTTCAGTTTGGTGTGTAAAAAAAGCCCACGAAAAAAATAGATATACATAATACCAAATTTTTCATTTTCCTAGAACATATATAATTTTGAACTTTCAAAATAGAATTATAAAGTGACAAATTGAACACGATGAGTGCCTTTTTAAGCTTAAATAGTCACATCGAATTCTAGTAGAGATAATAAATTGCATTACTTTAACTTTCCTAATGAGACTTTAGAATATCCATTTTCCAATATCATTTCAATAAAAATTCGCAAATTTCTATACCAGAAGGATATTTTCTTCATATGCAACATATTTTGTAAAAACAATTCAAATATCCTTAATTATCCTTTTGATTGTAAAAATGTTTGAATTTCCAATAAGTTTTCAATGTGATATCTTTTTCTTCCTTTTTTATAATGTCCTGTATTCATATGAATTTTGAAACAGAATTTCGTAATAATAATTTGAAAATGTTCACCTACGAAGCAAAAGAACATGAATTCTTTAAAATCACGAAAGTATCAATTAATCTTAATTAATTGGAATAATTTTGACTACACATATTAAAATGTGATTTGAATTATTTTTAATCTTCAAAGAAACTGAAACAATCACGTTTTCTTATTACATTCTTTCCATTTTCAATTTGTTCCCAAGTAATCTTATTCCCTGAAATAAATTAAATGATTTTTGACAAAAAAAAAAAATGATCAAAATATGATTATCCTATAAAAGGATAAACCATGAACAATTTAACAATGTTTCCGTGATCAAATTACATTGATTTAAGGAAAAAAACCTAAAACCATTTTTTTTAGAAAAAAAAGCTCTTCAATTGAATTTTCGTTAAGCTTCAACCGCAATCTCAATTTTCAAGAGAAACAAGACAAAATCCTAAAAGTAAAATGCTTTCGGCTCTAAGTCTTAACTAAAACCAGGAATTTTCTTGATTTTTTTTTCCAATAAATACATAAAATACTTTGATATTGAATTTGGAAACCTTTTATTGTTTTGTGTTATCATTGACAAGAAATTAAGTTTAATAAGCTGATAACCGATTTTCTTTTCGTTCTCTATATTGTAGATCAGCAAAAAGAAAATACAATAATTCTATCAAAAGTTGTATGGAAAAGGATATAATTTTACTTCAGTATTCGTCAATTATTAGGGCTTAATCTATGAGTGGTACTTTTTAAGCTAGAATTGTTTTAGGCAGATAGGTATAGAGAAATTGATGATTGGATTTTCTTATATTTTTTTTCTAAAAAAATTTAATAATTTTTGCATTTACCTTTATTTTCTGGATCACGCTTTTTAAATTCCTTCTCTAATTCAGAACGTTTATCTCTTAAACGTGCACCGAGTTCCCTCATTGCAGAACTTTCAACCAAACCAACACGTTGTCGGAATGTTAATTTTCTTGTTTTCGATGCAGCCGCTGTATATTGAACAAAATGCGTATCTAATTGTGGATTTAGCTTTAAATAAGCTCCTTTATTTGATCCAATTGCATAATAATTAGAGGCCGAGAATATTGTTATAACCTGTTATAAGAAATGAAAAATTAATATTAGCTATTTATATGGAAAAATAATGTAATTCTCCGTCTTACCTTTCCGCCGTGAGTTAATTCGTGTCCATCAAGTTTACATTCATGAGATCTGACTAAAAATACTAATTTATATTTTTGAAGGAATTTTTGTGTAACATCTGGACCAAAATATGTTCCAGCACCACGTAAACTATTTGGTTCACATCCTTCACTATGTTGCGGATCACTCCACATTACATCAAAAAGCTTAGGATGGACGAAAAAAATTATTTTATATTCATATTTATGTGTAGTGAGAGAAGTTTTAAATTTCTTTCATAAAAAAAAAGTATTTCTTTTGGCTTCGAAAACTTCATATTTCAAAAGACCAACTTCAACATTTTCTGATAACAAAGCTTTTACAAAAATTAATTTTACAACATTTTTAAATTTTATTTCGCTTAACTTTAACGTACCAAACTATATTTTCTTTTTTCAAAATTGTGTTTGAATGCAATTTTAAGTTTTCATAACAGAAATTTTCATATCGTAAAAGTTTTTATCAAGTTTTCTATTTATATAGGAGAATAGGGTAAATATTTGAATATGAATAATTTCTTTTCACATTTATTTACCAGATTCTATCTAATCGTTGACGATATAAATCTTTGAGAGTGTGTGTAAACTGTAAAGGATCGTATTTCCATTTCTATAAATTGCGAGGAAACAGACTTTGAAGTTTAAAATGGGGAAAATGTGTATTTTGTTTAAATATAAATTAAAATAAAATAAAACTAGAAAGTAGCTTTTTGGAGTGAAATATTTTATGGCACAACCTTAGACAATGCTGGTCCTGATCATAAATATACATATAGAAATAAACAACTTTTTACCTCCATGAAATTTTCCGATTTGAGTTTTTCTAAGCATTGCATTTGAGGTACCATGCACATTGGGCCTAAATTTTTTTTGATATTATATGATTTAACGTTCATTTAAGGGTAATGAATCGGACAAAAACTTCAACAAAAAGAACTTAAACTGACTTGGACGCGAACTACTTAGTCTAAGTAGTTCGCGTCCAAGTCAGTTTAAGTTCTTTTTCGCTTTAAATTATAGCAAATATAACAGCTAATTAAAGAAAATGAGCCCGATTGGACTTTATATTCTATACTATATTCCCATACAAGTTTTAACTAATATTTTAGGCAGTCTAGACTTATTTATTGACGTTATTTGATGAGAATTAAACTTCTTAAAAAGTTTGTTAACCTCTGCAATTCATTTGAGATTTCTAGATTTTAACATGAACAAATTTATCCCCCTGTCACCTATTTATTTAGTTTTCTTCTTTTGAAAAGTCTTTTCACTAATTCTATATTATTACTTGAATTATCCGGTTTGAATAATCATTTATTTGTTATAATTTTTCAAATGACCTAAAATAATTTCATTTGGCATGTTTATTGCTTATTTAAAATGAAAGAGTCCTTTGGACTCCTTAGTTTTCATATATCACGAGATATTATTGCGAAAATTTTCACGTATATATAATTAAGACTTAACTAAACATTAGAAATCGGTTGAAAAACATGAATGAAAATTTTGCACGCTATATTTTCATTAAAAATGTAATACAACAAAAGGAAATCTTTAGTTTTTCTTCTTCCTTTTTTTATAACAATCTATTTTCAGTAAAAACAGGACACTAAAAGTGCATTCATCGTATTCTATATGTTAGAGTGCATTTTATGATATATGTGCACTTCAATTTGAACTTTTATTTCAGTAGTGGACAACCGCTTTTCATGACGAAAAACAAATGAAACTCTTTTTAAAATCATTTTGGTCATCAGAATCTGATTTTTAAAAAAAACTAAGGTTTTTAATTACTATAGAACTAAATTTTTAGCTCTGATGCTAACCAAATATTTACAGTAGTAATGATCTAAATTTATTTCGAATTTCTTTAAAGTAGTTATAAAGTTAGTTCCAGTAACTGTATAAGCGTGTTTCTAAATTTCCCATCTACGATTATAGTTCACCACTAGGATCCTGAAATTAGTAGCGCATTGGTTTAATTAAAGACGTCGAAGATGATGTTTTAAGCAAATTGTTGAAATAAGAACTTGGACAATTTTCCCATTTCGCAACTGCATATAGTTCAAATCCTTTCAAAATTATTTTGTGTTGCTCGTGTAACGAATTTTGGACATTTCTATTTTATTAGTATTGAATTACAAAAGATTTTCATAAACTATTTTAAAAATAGTTATAGCATGGCTATTTCCTTTCTTATATAATAAAAAGAAATTTCTAAAATACATTTATTTTGTTTATTTTGACTGGAGTAAAAATCAATACTATTGTGAAGGACATAAAGCCAAATACTCAATAATAATTACTATATGTAATGAATATTAATTTATCATAATTCTTCCACTTGAATTTAATCTGTTATTTACTAATAATATCTTAAAGAAATATAATTTATATATATTCAATTACCTGTTTCCATTCAACTTTATCAATAATTTCAGCTCCAGGTGCAGTACTCTCTGTGATTGGTGGCCGAAGTATTGAAACATACTGGAAATAAAGAAATTATGTATGCTTTATGACTAACTATATTTTTCATAATAAATTATTGATTTAAATAAATTAATTAGACTTATATAGGCTTCAAGTATCGCTTAATTGCAAGCAGCAAAATATAGGGCAGCTTTGAATAGATACTACAATAATTAGAGTTGTCCTACTTTGATTAAATTGTATTAAAAAAATTAGATCCTTTATTAAGAAAACCAATTAAAACTTATTTAACTTTGATCTTAGTTATTAGCGAAAGACAAATTAAAGCAAAGTTATATTTACCAAAAAACGTAAAACAAACAGAATTTAAATTTGGAAATGTTTAATTTTTATATAAAGAATGCATGACCGTACGAGTTATTTTATAAAACTAATCCTTTTCCAACGAACAAAATAATATGAAAGTTTTTAAGACAAAAATCTTGGTTAAAGTTAGAAAAAATTACTTTTAGCTTTTAGTACAATTAGAAACAGAACCACAAAAAACAGAAGGTTTTATATTTGTATATAGAAATGACTTTGGTTTAAGCCTTCTTTCTCTACAGGGATTACATTTTTTTTTGTGATGATACCATTTGGAATAGTTTCAGTATGACTTAGTTAAATGGTTCTAATAGCTAGAGTTCTTCTATATGGATACTTATACCAGCTTAAAGGACATAAAAAAAGGACGTATGAAAAAGTGGAACAAAATACCAATTCCTTCTTTGATATAGCACAATAAATTGTATCCTCAAGTGAATTTTAAAATGTTAAATCAACATTTAGAAAATTTAAATATACAGGGTTTAACAGAGATAACTAAATTCATAAGTTTTCCGAAAATATTATTTATAAAATAGGATTACAGGATGCAAATATATGAAACTGGATTAGATGTGTCAAGATTGTTTGTCGTGTTACTTTTAGAATACTTCATGATTAAATTTTGCAGAAAAATCATGAAATATTGCAATCTATTCGCTTCGTGTTTCCAAGAGTGTTCAAAATCTTATTTACAAAAGAAGATCATAGAACATTCCCATATAGTAAAATATCATATATATGACATACCTTGTAATTTTATGAAAACTAATAAGATAAGAAAATCTGAAGTATTCTAATACAGTACGATAGTAGAAATATTTTCTTTTTTTTAAAAGAAAATGTCTTCATTGAGTTTGCTGCAATTTTATTTCGATTGAAATCGCTAAAGAAATATGCTGCAAAGTATAATCGCATCAGTTTGTTTATTTTTCTTTTTTTTGCTTTTCCCCTAATGTATTACTTGGGAAAACCCAAAAAAAGAATCTAGAAAAATCTCGAGAATATTTTCTTAACTTGTTTCTAAATGAAATATGTGAAATTTTCTAATATTTTCATGAAATTGAAGTAGTTTTATGAGGGTTTTGTTTTCTGTACTCACGGTACCTTCCTTTCAAGCATTTTGTACATGTTTTGAAATGAAACTAAAGTAACTGCATTGTACTTATTCTGAAGTATGGTAAAGTCTAATTCTAAAGTACACCATTGGGAATTCAATTTCAGAAGTGTTGATCTATTTTCATGTTGTGTTCCTTTATATATGTTGTATATGTTTTTATGGTCCTTTCTTTTCTTGAAAGCGTGCACAAATATGGATGAGGAAATTTCCTTGTATAAAGATTTTTCATTGCTCCAAAAAAAAAGAAGAAAAACTGTATCTTTGAATTTATTATAACGTTGTATAAAGAAATTCTTACCTTTTTTTTAAGGGTTTTTTAACATTGTTATTTTTTGTCTCGTATATACTTATATTATATTTTTATCAAGAAAATTCATTTTAATAAAATAATAAATATAGCGTGATGACGAAGAATTTAATTTAGATTTTATTATTATATAATAAAAAAATAACGTATTGAGAGAATAAGGGGACATTTTTAAAATTGAAAAGTTATAACATTTAAGGATTATATCTTTTTAATTTTAACAAAACTTCATATACCATAAATATAGTACATACTAGTAACTAGCGGAAAAAGCAAGCTATACTCGTATAACGTTGTATTTCGAAATCTAAATTCTTATATTAAGAAATAAATATAATTTACCTTTCCTCTATCCAAACTTCTCATTAAATCTAAGTCAGTTGAATCAGAAATACCGCCATGCACAACTAAAACTCGATTATTTACAATTGTTCCTAATGGTAACCATCTATAAACTTCTTCGATTAATTTCAAAAGTCTTTCCGCATTATGCTAATCAAAAGAAAATCAACATAAATAAATCTTATTAAAAAATTTCTACATAATTATATGCAATATAAATATATGTACCTTATATTTCTGATGAACTTCACGTATAAAACCGTATCTGGCATTCATAACCGTATCTTCATGATTGCCACGATTAAGAAAAACTCCACCAGGAAAAACAAGAAAACAGGATAACAACAAGAGAAACACTTCAAGACCCTTTTTACCTCGATCAACAAAATCACCATTGAAAATGTATGGATTTTCTGGTGATGGAAGTCCATTCTATAGAATAAATCAAGATGATTTCCATATCATTCAAAGTCTAGTTATATATATTGAAATCAATAGCGTAACAGAATAATTTATGGTTGTAGAGGTAGACTTAATTTATACAAATTTGTTAAATTCATATAGTTTTAAAGATTCATTCCATCCTTATTTTGTTACAGTGGTGTAACAAAATAAGGATGGAATGACTTCTCAATTATATGGCAAATTGATAACATAATAATGCACTTTAGTAAATTAACATATTAATATTGATTTATAATTGAAAACGATATTCTTCGAATTCGTTATGATAATTGAAAATATTATTAAAATTAATCGAAATTTAATTTCATATAAATTGATGCATATGTTCTCAACTTTCCATAATAAATAAATCTATATTACCATTCAAGTTTTAAATATCAATATTTTTTACCTTATGGAATACAACTAATAAATCATCAAGTTTTCCATGTAAATCACCACAAATTGTTACTTGTTTTGAAATGGCTGTCGATGCTTGATTTAAATTTGGAAGCCGTTTTAAACGTGTTGACGATTCTCTAAGGATACCAGCAACATATTTGGCATGCAGTCGATTATACTGATAGATATCGAAGTGAAAAGAAAAAGAAAATATTTATCATTGATATTCATGAGAAACCTTTTTTTTTCTTACTTTTTTCTTACGGAATAAATCAATTAATGTATCTATATCTTTTTTCTGTAATGGAAATGATATATGTGGTCCCCGATATGCTCTCTCTGGTCCGGTTATACCTTCATCAGCTAAATCATCAGATTCATCTGAGAATTTTGAATCTAAATGATCTAAAATCGATAGAAATACATAATTAATACTATCTCTAAAGTCTCATCATCGATAATATATTTCAATTAAGTGTTATAAATATTGCATAATTTTAGGTGGTGTTGAAATTAAAATTTTTTGAAAGGTTATTGTTGTTTTTTTGTTTGTTTTTGGAATAAATTTCAACAAATCAAATTAAAATATCCTAGTATTGGACGAAATATAAATTTTATGGAAGTTTAAAGGTTAAAATACTTCCATAATTAATACAAATTATTTAAAAAGTATTTACGTAAGATTTCCATGCAGAAGATGAATGATATTTGACGCCAAAAATTAAGGAATATTTCCCATTAAAAAATTAAAATTATTTTTTTATAGTTATATATGCAGTTACAAAATTTTCTCAGAGGAAATATTTTAGTATTTAAATCATGAATCATTTTTCATGATTCTAGACGTTTCTAAAAGAGGATCCCCAAATAACTTTCTTTAATATTTCTATTATAATAAAATTCATTTATTACAAATAGCTTGGTTGCTTAAAATTTAAATTTAATATAATAATGATCTTTTTTTTATCTACTAAATACTGCTCTAGTAATTTTTTTTAATATCCCTTTACTTATCATTTTCTTAGATGATGTTTTATAGATGACAAGAGATTTATTTTAGTAGTCATTAATCAGTAAGATTTGCACCGTAAAAAGAAACTATCTTTTACGATTTCAAATATACACCAAGTATGTACCATTGTGTATGCTTTGTCAATCTTTTGTATCCATAGCGAAACACGAAAATAAATTTATCTAGAAATCTGAGACATTTGAAGAAGACAAATGTCGACTTTTTCTTTTTATTTTCAAAATTGCTTTTGGGAAATGTCACTATAGAAAATTTTCTCTCATAACAGTGTTTTCTTAATGAATCTTTTTTCAGTAATTTATATACATATAGACATGTAGGTAATGTCGAATATGTCGAAGTGTAAATATATTTGTAAATGATGAATTTGAAACCGTTTTTTTCATGTTTAACATTTAGGTCAATTGATGCCGATAAATGATGTCAAATGAATGAAAAGAAAACGCAATAAAAATTACAGAACTTACCATTTGACGACGCTCTCGATGTTTGTAATGAATCTGATGGTCGACTAGCTGCATCTGGAATGTGTGTTAGCAGTGCATTAAAGAAGTTGTACAACTGGAATAGATAAAAAAAAGAACATTCAGATAATATTTTCTTCCTTAAATTGTATATTTTAATTTTGTGACTAGTCTTCGGTTATTTTAGGTGCTTTCTATTTGCACCCTTCAAGATCGTATAAGTGCCTGAATAGTTAATATTCAAATACTAGAAGTGTGCAAAGTGAACGTTCGGGCTACACTTCGAGTACGTACAAGTACTATAATAATACTTAATATTCAAGTACTTAGAAATAATAAAAGGGTGCAAATGGAAAGCTACGATTATAATACAAAAAAAGTACATTGTTTAGCTTAAAAGTAATTAGTTTGCACTGAATTCATTATACTTTGTATAAAACAAATGAAAACGTTCTATTCAATATTCTATTCTGCATATTTTAAGATAAAACTTCAAACAAACAAATATATTCTCGCTCGAATATCTTCATTTATTAATTCGTCAAAAATAAACATTAGAACTTTCTAAAACAATTCTGGAAGTATAATTTTTTTTGAAAAAGAAGAATTTCCTAGAAATCCTTTCACCACACTTGATATAAGAACTCTTGATGTGTCTCAACTCTTCTATTTGCATATTACTTATTTCCTTTTATATATTTTAGTCTATGAAACCAAACAAATAACTAAAACTATTTCAAATTCCATAGGAAGATCTACTAAGAGAGTCATCATAAAATTGTGTAACATTTAAACCTTTTTTGTTTTGTCGGTTAAATAAAGTCGTCGCAACAAAGATCCATATTCATTTTTTTTTTTGAACAAAACCAAAATGTGTAAAGCCTACAACAGGATTGTAAATCGTTTATATCCGGTTTCAAAATATTATTATGATATCAAAATATCAAAATAATATGTATTGGATTTGAATATTATCCTCTTTTCTTCTTCGAAGAATCATAAAAGCGAAACAGTTTTATATAGGTGGTATCAAAAAAGAAAAGGATAAATGAAAGGACCAACGTAAATATAGTCAATAATATCATCAAAATTCATGCAATATGGATTTAAAGTTTGATAAAAAAGAGGCAACAATATTGAATTTTTGGTTAACTTTCAAATAAAATCGATTTTGGATTATGAACGCACGTTTCTGTATATCCTTTTGCTCGTTTTACAAAGCACATTGTATTATGGAAATTTTATACTCTTAAATTCGGTCAAACACAAATACAATATATATATATGAAATTTTTAAAGGTTACAACCAAAAATTTGGAATATATACAAATAAAAAATATTTACGTATAAATTTGTTGTGAAATATGCAAAATGGTGGCAAAAATCAGAGATTCTGATTTAAATTACATCGTAATATACAAATCGAGTTTATTGGAAACTACAACAAAGATTTCCAAAAATACATTGAATTCCATATATGCAAATTTAGTTGAAAGTTAGATATAATAACCGGCAATATTGCAAAACCACAATAGGAACTTCTATACATATCGACGAAATTATTAATCTAATCAAATTTATACGAAAACATACTTCCAGGCTTATACTATATAATGTAAAATTTGAAGCAAATTTTGTTGTACACAATCGACTGCGAATGATTGCAACTAATATTTATGGTATTTTTAAATTAAGGAAATTCTTGAAGGAGTTTTAGGTATTTGAATGCAAATAACTGGCTTTGTATAGTTTAAATAATATTCAAGGAATATAATCAGATATGTGACAAAATATGTTCACAGTGATTTCATGACTCAAACATTGTTTAAAACTTCAATCAACTATTTCATATTTTCTTCTTGAAATGCAGTCCTTAATGTCACAAGCACTAGGTTATTTATGCAGTGGAACTAGTTTTTTTTTAACGGTGCCCAAGTAACCGAATATCCATTAAACTGTAGTTTCATAATTTATTTTGCAGGCAATTCAAAAGGCACATTAGACAATTTCAAGATATGAATTGGAATTAGTTACAAATTTATATAATCATTCAATCCACATATATTCATTCCAAATCCAAGATATCCTCGTTTATCCTTTTTCTTTATCATATTATATTAATTGTTAATTCTTGACAATCTGTCTTCAATAATAAGGAGTGTAAACTAGCGAGATTAAATGTCTACGCAACCTTTTTTATCCTTCTTATTGCTCCAACAATAATGACTTTAATTTGTCGACAAAAGTATTAAAGACTTATTACTTATATCATATATACGAACGAGAAATGTTCTTAATGAATTCAAGTTATAATGTCTGGTATATTGTCACCATATCTAGCCGCATTACCGACCCAAAAACAAGTGGGTGTTGTTAAATGAATTAGAAAAGAATTGCTAGCCACAATTAAATACAGAAAAAAAGTTACTTTACTGGGCTTTCAGAGAGAAAAAAAAAAGATTTCAAGCAAAAGAAAACCCAAAATAAATGACAGAATATCAAGTAATTGGGGAATTTTTGAGGTTCAAACGAGACCAAAGTCTGAAATTAATTTGTCAACAAAAATCACCAACACGAATACAAGAAAAATCTAATAAAAATTTCCATTGATTATATGGTTTTTTTCCATTTAGTACATAAAAATTCATTTGTAATTCAACAATGGTATAAAGCCTCTTGTGAATCCTTAAATAACATTGAGAATACGACGGCAGAAATGTTATCTTCATAAAATCCGAGATGATATAAAGGTACTAAAAAAAAATCTTCATTCGAACATATCGAATGGAAGATAATTAAAAGACTAGAATCGATTTGATTTTATTCATTTCGAAATATAAAATACACTCGGTTCATTAAGAGTTTGTGCATAAAAGAAACAACAACAGTAAAACGGCCTACAGATTAGACCTTCTGACAGTTGGAGGCTGAATCAGTCTGATTGCATGGGTAGTCCAAACGACATGCTGGCCCGATAATTAATTTTTTGCGGCTCGCAAATGCTTCATGAAAAAATTATGCTTATTACGATAGTTAAAAGATAAATTTGTTGTCAATCTTTGAGACTCAATTTTGAGGGTTGGTTAAAAGCAAACATCGGAAAGTGTTTGGCAAAAACTAATAAAATTATTATGCTATTATTTTATAAATTATTTTATTTTCTTTATGTTCCCAAAATTGCTGGAAAAAATTAAATCACATCACAGCTAAGATAGATAAGTAGTGTGTGATCCGCGTGTACTTGTATAGAAAAGGTCCTTAAGATACAAATAAGGTTGACACGCCTGTCATATGATTGCGATGATCGGAAAACTAATCGCATAGTGTGTCGATCAGTTGAACAACTAATCGAACGATTATTCATCTAGTTTCTAGTCTTTGTGCTGTTTAAGAGTTGTAGAAATTGATTGAAATTGGGATGTTTTGTTTAACTTGAAAACATGTAAGGATTTAAAAACTGTCTGTCTGTATTTAAGTATCCAAGGGAAACACCTTATAATGAACAGAGTGTATACAGAAGAAACACTTCTTTTTATATCCTCTTTCTAGTGTTCAGACCACTTTACGCGGAAAATTCAAAAATGCCTTTTTATGATAGAAATAAATCGAAAGAATATAAAAAACTTTTACTAATATAATATAATTTGATGTTTAACAATTAACAAAGAAAGGAAAGTCGAGTAAACATAAAAAAAAAAAAATTAAATTACAATAATTTATTTATGAATGGCGTCTTAAAACTTGATCTTTATTTCATTTGGCCGAATAAACTTAATTCTGTCTGTCAAATGAATTTATTTCATTTTTAAAAGTGTTCCAAAAGACAAAAAGGAAATTAAATTCTATTTTCTGGTTATTTAAAAATGTAAACGAAATATAAACCATTTTGACATCCTTTTTAAATATTCAAGAAGAAAAAAAAAATGTGAAAGTCCTTTTTCTTTTTTTTTGGGCATTTCACTCACTATTGAATAAATTTTTTCCAAAATTGAAAAAAAAAAAATGTAATCAAAAATTCGTAATACGTAATTTTTTATTCAATTAGTATAAATTGAGTTGTGTTGAAAAAAAAGGAACAGAAGAAGTGAAAATTTAAGATTTCTTTAGGATAAATTGAATTTTTAATTCAGAAATGTTGAATTGGATTTGATAAATTCGATTTTAAGTATTTCTTAAATTTTATTGGTGACAATTACTATAAATTTTGGATTATAAATTGTTAAAGTGTTGTAGGCAAAAGGGAACTAAATAATTGTGAGGAACCGACATCAAGATTTGAAGTAGAGTGTCATCAATTTCCATAAATGAGGTAAAACCACTCAAACCATTCCACATTGTAGTTACAAGTATAATTTGTTAAATTTGTCTTTCTCTATAAATTCTAAATAATATTCAAACAAACAATACAATAGTTATTCGAAAGTCTTTTAGGTGCAAAACAATTCTATTCCGCTCTAGATGATTCAGAGATAATATGCAAAAAGAACACATCCATGATATTATGGGCTAGAATCTAGAAATCAATACTTTATAAATTTCATAAATGAATATTAGCTGTGTTTGATATAATTTAATTGTTTTATTTGAAATTCATCTCTTCAGATCAGCTACTTTTGAAAATAATAAAGTACTATAGGAATAGACCAACCTTGACAATACCATTAGTATTCCTCGCTTTTATCCATTTCTGCGAAAACTATCTCTATGGGAAAAAATCAATCCATTTTGATTTTATACTCCCTGAAGGTTTTTTTTATGACACTCCAAGAGTCTTTTTTTCCCTCTACGGTATTTTCTTCGATCGTGATCTTAAGTACTTTTGATGCGATTCACTTTCGATGTCATTCCTATATAACTCTTACATTTTCAAATTCTTTTAAAAATATTTTATAATTGCCACGACAGCTTCTATGATATAATGGTGAATGATCCTTCAGAATGAGAATGCTTACGAGGGTAGGCGTAGGAGAGAGAGAATGTTAAACGAAAAGCAGCTACCACAAGGAGTAGAGTGTAATACCGTCCTAGATAAAAATGGATAGATGATGTAGAAAGTTACCCAAGAATGTGAAATTCAACTTGTTGAAGATTAAATTAAAGTAAATCTTAAAAGTCTAAATTTCACTCAGGATTGAGATGATATAGAAACAGATATTATTCAACTTTTAAATTTTGTCAATAAGTTGTAATAATTTAATAATTTAATTTTTGTAGAATTTTATAGTAAGTAAAAAAAGATATCTTTAAGATATGGAAGCAATTTTCATGATAAAAGCCAATAAAATTGCTCTCTATTCAAAAGAATTTAACTATGTAAACGTTAAGAAAAGATATAAAAAAAGAGCTGAAATTGGTGTACATCATCTTTTGTATACATTCGGGTTTTTATGAAGAACGAGAATAAGGGAACTGATTTTCATGTGAACAGAGTAAAAAGATAAATATAAATACATTCCTATCAATTTATTGAATCCTTCCCTCAGGGAAATACGCGTGATAAAAATATTCTTTTTTTTTCTTTTTTTTATTATCATAAAAGACAATTTATCTGAAGGAGAAATAAAAGAAATATGAATATGTTTAGCATAATTTTAGTAAGAGAAGTATGTGCATTAGATTTTTTTTATTCATCCATTATTAAGCAACTTTATCAGAAAGGCTGCTTCAAAAAACGTAGATACTATATTGAGGAAACAATTTGTAAAAAATAGGATTATCATCCTTGAAGACAGATAATTATGTTCTAGAATGAAATGACTTAAAGAAATTTTATGTAGCCAATAAATTTGCTTTAGGAGCACAGTATCTGTGGGTGCCTCAGAAAGAATGAGAATTAGCGAATTTATTCCGAATAAACTACAAATGTAATTTTATTAATTGGAGATGCATTATTCTACACCTCAGCGATTTTTAGTACAAAAATTTTAATAAAGGATAATCATATTTAAGGAAGTCATATAACTTTACGTACATCGATATTTGGAGAACTTAGTCAGTCTGTAACAATTCGAAAATTATTTCGAATTTAGTCAGAAATACTTTTTTTAAAAAATTTTTGGTAATTATCTCAGAACACTAATTCAACAATCTTTTCTTTCTTAAAACCGAACTGAAAAAATCAATTTCCCATCTTTTATTTTCCTTGCAATATTTTGTATTGGCAAGAAATCAGATCCCAAAAACCTAATTTCGCCTTTGATTATATTTTCAACCAAAAAATTTTGTTGTTCCTGTTTTTTAACAAAATCATAAAAAAATTCGTAAAATTTTATTTAAAAGAAAACTTTTCAATTAATTTTTCTTTTTTTTTTGTTGTAAAAACGAATTTGAAAAGCTTTTAGTTATTTTTCGTCCTAAATTTCGAAACATGCCATTTCTGTTCTTTTTTTAACTTATTCTAAAGTTCAAAAAAGCGAAAAAATATTTAAGAATATTTTATTGTCGATAAAAGAAGAAATAGTGTAAACGAATATTTCGGCATCATTTTTAAGAAAATTGATTTTTAAATTCAAAAGAAAATTGACTTCAAACATATTGATTTAAATTTATTTCTAAATTCGGAGATAATTTTCATGCCAGAGCCAGTCGCATCATTTAGGAGCGAGCTCATTTATCAAAATTATTTAAGAACAAAAAAAAAATCAACTTTGAAAATTATTTCAACATATTTCTTTAAACTGAAATCTTTAAAAATGAATAATACAAGTATATCAAAAATTAATTAGTATATTATATTTCCAGGACATTAATCATAAATCTATAATATTCCAATAAAAATTCAGACCTTTCAAATAATTTTTAGCAATAAACATGACAAGTCTAAAATATTCTGACAAGCAATAAAAACCAAATAATAACTAAGACTATTTTCTGAAGTTCCTGAACTGCTGCAAACATACCCTAAAAAAGTTTCCTCCTCAATGTTTTTCTTCAAGTTTATTTCCCATCAAAGTATTTTTATTTTGCCACAAAAAGAAAAAAGATCATCACAGAACTTTATTATATGCCAGATCTTTCCCATTCCTCCAAAAGAATAAAAAATCGTTCATGTATATTTTTATCAATCTTATCCTAAGTTACAACTTAGTTTTCGATGATTGATAGCATGAAACCTTGATGCTTATACTCTGTCTTGAATATAAGGTAAAGACGATGTTGTATATAAACTTTTATGTATACATAATATTACCAACTAATATACTATAATCAATATAGCATATATATTTTCTTGTTATTAGAATGAGTAAAAAGGTGTAATATTTGCATTGGCGTTCATAATAGGGAAAATTCTACACATAATATCGGAAAATTCGGAAGATCTTGAATTAAATTAGGTTCAATTAGGTTCGTGTAAGAAATTTAACAGAACAAATGGTTCTATTGTAATTTCGCAAAACCGACCAACTTAACCCTGATAATTTTGTCATGAAAATAAATATCCGAATTTCTTACAAGAAAAGTCTTCCTAGTTTACCGCTACTGTTTTTATATATTGATTTCTTCTGATAATAATTTAGAAATTAAGTGCCAAATCCGATTTCTGTAAAGAATATTTTTCCGGCTATCATATCGTTTTCATACCCCAAAATTGTTTATGAAGGAAAAATATTGAAGTTGAATTTATCTCTGGTTGAGAGTTAGATTCTTCGATTTCAAAAGCAAAAAACAAAAATAAGTAATAAGAATTCTTGAGAATTCTATTATAATAAATTTGTTCTGATTTCCTATAAAGATTTTATTCATTTTTGTAACTTGTTATTTTCTGTATGGTGAAATTATTCGAGTTCGGCTCAGCGTAAAATTCCGAAAGTAGTAAACATCATAAAAGTCTTTGGTCAACTATGTTGAAATTGTGTTGGAAAAATTAAAGAAAATTTCTAGTCTCAGATTATACTTGTACTAGGATCATTCTCGTTCTTTTGAAGAAAATATTAATAGTGATACTGGGTCAAACGACTGGAAAATAGGTCAACATTTGAGAATTTCTTAGGACTCAATTGTATAATTGATTTATTTACTTCAGAAACAGTTATTCCACGACCCCATTAGACCTATTTCAAGACATGAAAAAAAAAGTCCAATTTTTCGAGTCTCCACAAGACTTTTTTTCAGTCCGACAGAAAATAAGTCTTGAAAAAGTCTAATGAAGTTGCCTGATTAGTCGGATCGAAGTAATTTACGTCAATGCATGTGAAATCTAATTAGGCATGTCATGCAAAGTAACAACCAATCGATTAAACGGTGTTTGAGCAAACACAGTTTTAAGAAAAATTATGTTTCGTCTGTGATGTGGCGTAAATTATTCAACTCAAAGCTTTATAATTTTGTCAATTTTTCGAATTTTTAGATCTATCAAAGTATGTAAAGAAATTATTATAGGAAAATTGTAATCCTTATAACTATGAGTCGTAATTTCAAATACTATAAGTACTTTAAAATGTTTCAGTGTTCTAGTTTTTCTATTCACAATCAATCTAATCCTGTATTTACATAAAAATCTAAAATTTAGTTAACAAAATCAATATCTAATATAAATGATGATAATGATGTCGTTGATTCCCATCCGAATAGAAGGATTTACACATCAAGATATTTTGTGTTTATATTAAAAATTTTGCAAATCAAATATGTCATAACGAACATTTCTATAATAAATTTGGTCTTTTAACATTCAACATTTACCTTTTAGATAAATGTCAAAGAAAGAAAAAACAAATTCAGGATTTAAATGTTAAATGTAAACACTACAAAAATGATTCGAACACTTATATATACACTCACTAACGAAGTTGTTTGAATAAAACATTCGTAAAGATACTCTCTTCTTGAATCTCAAGTCTAGACTCCTTGGAAACATTTATTATATATTATTTTCAACTTCAAAGGTATTTATTTAGAATGTATTAATATTAAATCATCTATTTGAAATGGTCTTAAAAATCAAGATTCGATTCTAAAACATTGATACTTCATGGGAACTTTCTTAAATTTAAATAAACGAATTTTGTTTGAATAATTATATTGAAAGAATAATATTTTCTGATGATTTATTGTGTTTATTTATTTTTGATTATTACAGTATTAAGTATTTGACATTTTAATTAGCTTGGAGAAGTTCTTGAAATTCTATATTTAGTAGGATTTTAGGAAGACTTATAGAAATTTCGACTGTCCTAAATATTCGTCTAAATTGATTAATATTTGAATAAAATTTCGTTTCCATTGATATCCATAAAAATGAAAGAATGTGCCAGAGAACTGATGAAGAAGTTATAATTTCCCGCTGATTTTTAAAAGATAATCAATATAAAACGAATTCGCTTAAAATTATTAATCTATAATCTATTCAATAAAATTGTTATTATTAAAATAAACATTTCACAGGACACTCAGGGAACATTCATACTTAATCTCATGGCTAAAAAATTCATGATAAAAATGATATTTATATAATCGCCAATTCTTTGCCGCAACATGTGCACTTTAACTTTTTTTAACTCTCATCAATTTACTTCAATTTTTTCCTTTTTATTGGTTTTTAAAATTACACCATAAATGTTTACCAAAATCTTTAACATCACTTCGAAGTAACTTCAAAAGTTAAAAGTTTGTTGAGATCTTTTTTCATGAGAAGGAAAAATTAAGTTATCTAAAGTTTCAGTTTCTACCATTCGATCTAACGAAATTCAGAACTTTCAAAGAAAAGGTCCCAGTGGAACAGACTTATTTCAAAGAATTGATTTAAGTTCTATATACATATCTATAATAACATATAATAGAATACAATTTATTAGCCTTTTGATAAGAGAGCAAAACTCTCCTTTTTCTTTAGTTTTGACAAAGGTTTTCGTCAGAATTATCAAAGTATTTGGGTCCTACTATATATTTTCGTAATATATTTTGGAATCAGTTGTAAAAAATGGAAAATAAAATAAAGAACAAATGATTTTTTACAAGATATAATAGGAATCATCATCATTCCAATATGATAACTATGTAAAATCTCAATCATATACCATATTTCAATCGAATCTCAATGTTAAACCTGATATAAAATGATTTACATGATAATACTTTTCCTAAACAACATTTCTTTCCTGGAAGAGAGATTTCAAAAACAATATTGTGTATTATTTTGGAATATTGAAGAGGTTCTATAATGATGTTATTGACAAGTAAAAACTCCCTCCATTTATATAATAAAAGGTAATAGAAAACTCGTCACAAATGTCACGGACAGGATATTTTCCCACTTAACCTGATTTCTGTTTAGGATCAACTCTTTTTGTGCTATATACATATATCTACACCTATTTCGGTGAGGTGTTTAAGGTAACCGAAATAAATCTCTTATAAAAAAAAGCGTATATCGAAACGTGGAAAATAAATCGGGAAAGAAAATATTTACATTTTTTATTTCTAGTCGAATCTTATATTATAAATTGATTTTTATGTTGTTTTTATTTTTTTGACATATTTTCTTATTTAACCAAAAATACTGATTTTCTGTTTTATTGAGAAGAATATTTTTCTTTAGTAATTTTGAATTTTTCAGCAAAATCTAAATAAAATATTTGTTTTGTTAACAAAAATAACAAAAATCATATGTTAAGATGTTGTTGAGTACCAAGTTAGATGGTTCCTTTAAATTCTTATTGGTGTGTGATTCACTTGTTATTTGGTTGACACTAAGGATTTCTTTTAGATTTATTTATCACCGTAGATTAGGGATGTGTACGTGACATGATTTCTGATTTTTTTTTTGAATATATGTATAAGTAAAAATGATGTTTCGGTTAAAAACATAACATTTTTTTATCGCAACATTCTCTATACATATAATATGTAATTATATCATGTGTGATATACTATGGATATCGTTAAAATCCTTAAGAGTTTTAGAGAAATCATGTCAATTAGTGACTGTTATTGGGATGGGACAAATGTACTTAAACAGAAACAAATTAAGTAGTAATTTTATCTAACTAAGATAAGTTGATTCTAAATCATGGGTGCGCAAAGTGTGACCCTTCTTGTTATTTTTTGTGGCTCGCGACTCAACCCCTGTTTTAATTTTTAAAACTCAAAAAATTTACAAGGAAAGAGCGATATTTCTTACAACTAGAAATTGTAAAATATCATTTAAATATCATATCACCGAAATATCATATAAATATAAAGTACATATTATGAAGCTCTAAATCCGGAAGTAGCTAGTTCCCATTTGCAGTTGGAATAAATAAACTTCCACTCCTCCACAAAGAATAATAATAATGAAAAAAGATGAGGTTCATATTTACTTGCAAAAATATATTCAATTGAAGAATTATCTACCCGAGGCACTTGCAAGTGCATGCAGTGTTCCAATAGAAAGTACTTAACCAGTAGGTAAGTACTTATAGAATAATCGGAGCTCAAATTTTATGATCTCGTTTTTATATGAATACGATACCATAATAATATCCTGGAATACAAGTATTGAAAATCAATAAAGGTGTTTTAATTTTCTGTTATAGTTATGGTTATAGACAAATATAATTCTTAAATAAACCATCTTTTAAGATGAATTTGTTGTATATAAATTATTGTATTGTAAACAAAAAATCGATATAAAAGAGATCTTTTTTTTAACTTTCACGTAAAACAAGAAATATATATGAACATTATTTATCGTTTAACATAAATACAAGCAATTTTTTTTTTTTTGTTGAGAAAAGCTTATTCTTGCTGGATCAACGTGTGCGATTTTTTTAAATTATTATAAATCAAAATCTCTCTGCAAAATATATTTATTTTACTTTCGTTAAATTTAAATTTATAGTAAATTTCTGATAGTATTATTCTGTCAAATAGACACATCTTGATAAATTAAAATCTTAAATTTTGTTTAAAATTTTCTTATTTTAGTAGTCGATAATCTGATCAGGCAGAAAGAAGACTTAGTGGCATTTTCCGACTCAAACGTGTCTCGGCTAAGTTTTGGCAATATAGTCGTCGTCTTGTTACATTAAAATATCCTCGAATCTTTCTGTCATTTCAAGGATAAAAACAAAAGAAAGGGAAAATAACATTATGGAAATCTTTTTGAAATTTAAATCTGTTCCTTCAAATTATATCACTAGGATGAGTTTGTAAGGACAGAAAGGACATCTGCTTAAAAAGAAGAAAAAATTACTTCCAAATCAATTTCCTTTGATTTGTTCAAATTTAAAATAAATCTAGAAAAAAATTAAAGAAACCGAAACTGAAGAATATGCAGACGTAACTTAGTGTTACGTTAAATTAATTGAATGGACATGGTTACAACCTTCTTAATCTCAAACTTTGGGTATTTCTTAAGAATATTTGATTTCATCTTGGCTTTCCTTTTTCGTATTTTTTTTTTTTTTTTTGTTCGATTGAATTGGTGTCACGTTCACAAAAACATCCGAAAATAAAAGGAAATATCGGAAAAGGACACCGGAAAAGTAAAGTCAAACTAACTGGGAGTAATTTGGTTAGAATTGAACGTTGGTGGTGACTCTTTTGTCCTTCTTTTTTCAGATTTTTTTTTTTGTTTGAAAAAAATTGACAAAAACATAACATCCTGGAGGCTATGAAATTCGCATTGATAAAATATGAAATATGGTTTTTTGGCATGTAAAAAAGGAAGTAAAAATTAATAAGAAATTTCGACAACATAGTAATTTATACATAAATGTTAAGCTTACATTGGTTGGGTGTTTAATTTTTAAATTATCAAGCGAATATCTAAGGCAAAACAAAATAATTATTTTCCTGTTTAATGGTGTATCGCATGATGGGAATTATGGATAAATATAGAGACGAGGAACCAAGAAATTGTTATAATTTCTTGGATGTGAAACTGAATCTTGGGTTTATTGGGTTTATTTCAGGTATATCCAGCGATCCATTCAACTTAGTTAATTATTTCCTATTATTACCGTGTAAAACTCATACATATTTCTACCTAAAAGTTACTTCAATGTACTTTTCGCTCCGGTATGCACACATACATATTAGCCCAGTCAATGGGTACTTTTACCTTGCAAAAGGTATAGGAAACTTTATATTTGGTACGATTGTTCAACTAGGTAAGTTATTTAAATTTCCAAGTTTTCGACCTTGGAGGGGGTGCCGCTCGCACCCCATACTGGCTTAAAGGGGTGGAAAATCGCTTTTTCGCGATTATCTCGTTACCTGTATGAGATGCGTTGATAGAGGTCCATACAAAAAATATAGAAAAAATATAACTTGAACGAACGCAAATAATCAAGATTCGGTCTCAAATTTTATTTTGAAAAAATTTGTTTTTTTTTTATTTCTTTGTGAAAAATTATTAGAAAAAAAAAAATTTTTTTTTAAAAATATCTCGAAAACAATATTGAACACATCTCACCCTTACTCTAGTCACAAGTTAACTATCGTTGGGGGTAGATGTGTCGTTTTTTAAGGGAGTTTTTTTTAAGTGAGTTTTTTTATGAGTGATTTTTGAGTAATTTTTCTTTATTCGAAATAATTTTGTTGAGTGAGTTTTTTATGAGTTTTTTTTTTTTAAACAAAGAATTCTGGAGTGGAATTGTCAATGAAAAAGGTGAATCTTAATCTCCAAAGTTTTTTCAATCCCGGGACTCGAGATGTTTTACATTTCCTTCTTTTTATTAGCCTTTTCTAGATGAACTGAGTAAATATGGCGTATTACTCCACTTCTTGAAGATATTTTGTATCCAATACTTACAGAACAGTATTCGCCAAACGTTTTTTTACAGGTTTCATTCCTTTTGAAATGATTTCACACTACCGGCGAAATTTTCTTTTTACCTAGCCTTATGAAATCAATTTGTTATGTTACAAAACAATTCATATAAAGTTTCCTATACCTTTTGCAAGCTGGAGCCATTTTTTACGCTCTATTGACTGGGCTATATGTATACATATATCTTTTAAATTTTATTAAAATCAGTCAATCATGTTCTTGATACTATACTTATTGTATAATAAAGTTAAAATGTAAAATATTTAAATTTTTTCATAGTTTAATAATATTAATATTGTAATAAAATAGAAAAAAACTAGTAACTCTTAACTTACTCGAACTTGATCCTGTTCACCAGCATATTCGATACTTTGAAATATTGTCCATGTGTATCGACGACGTACTTCCATACGTGCTAGATATCTACGATACCATCTTTGAATGAGTAAAGCTGCTTTCATAGCTGTAACAAGAAGAAAAAGGAGAAAAATTTTATTTGAAAAACTATTTTCTTAGCACAGAAAATTTCATAGACAAAGTTTTTCATTTTGTTTAATGCCTATACACTATCATTATTCCATATTGCTATTGGGAAATGTTAGATAAAATTTTACTTTAAAAAGTTTCTTTCCTTTTTCTAAAGAATATTTTCGATTTTCTTCTTTAGAAAAAAAGGACAGTAAAATGCATATTTGATTAAGTTTATTCGAATTTAAATTGATATTTATGTTGAATTTGTGCAAAATATCAAATATTGAATTTTATTCAATATATATTTCTTTTGAATTTATTAATATTAAAAATTTACATTCACAATCGAAACATTAATTTTCATTTTCATATATTAGATAAATATATAAAATTTTCAAATGGAGTCATTTAGTTTTCACAATAGGCCTGTTTTATTTGCCACTTGCTCTGGTGTGGAGCAAATTTTTACATTGAAAACAAAAACAACAAAAGAGCAAATCCTACACTACTTTCAGACCAGGTGTAACTGTCACACCCGAAATAAGTTCACTTTTCTCCCGTACAAAGTGTATTAGCTAAACGTTTCTCATTTCATTACAATATGGTTGCTAAGAAGCGCTATCAACATTTGAATTAAAACTTTCTCCTACTCCTGCTTGTTTTATTTACCACTTACCCTGCTCCAGGGTAGGGTATGGCAAATAAAACAGACTTAATGTTTTTCTTTTAGTTACAGTTTTATAATTTATACATTATTTTAACTATAGCTCTTAAAAAACAATATTCTTATCAAATTTATCGAAAGAAATAAATGTCTATATAAACTTTGAAGGCTATGTCACTTTAATTCTAATTAACTTTTTAAATCTGAAAACAGTTAGACATCCTATAAAAACAAATAAATTAAGAAAAATATTCCCAATACTAATTAGAACTAATGAAAACTGCCAAATCTAAGAAGTTACTTGAAAAAGAACCAATATTTTTAAGGAAAGTAAAAAGTTACAACAACCTAGAAAAATAAGACGTAAGAATCACAGTTTCTTTATAGCCTATGCAACAGGTTCTAATTAGAGATTTTATCTAAGACTTATTAAGTTTTAATTACAAATTTGGTATTTTTTTTTTTTTTTGTGTTCAATAACTTTTTTTTGTGTTTGGTGTTTATTTAACTTTATTCAAAGACAAAATAATAACATCCTTAAATAATTGTATGAAGGAAATATCTAAACAAAAACTTGATATCCTCTTTTCTTTAATAATAACAACATCGTCTCTGTTTACTAAAAGAGTTTGTTCTTTAACTGAAAGTTTTAATTTCAGGTATGATAACAAGAACCAGGAAACCAGGAAAAAAAAACAAAACAAAAAGAACAAGAAATTCAATTTAAGGTAGATATAAGGTGTTGATGGCGTTTAGTTTTTCTTTCACAAAATTTCCAATCTATTAGGCAATAAACGTTATAAAATTAATCAGAAAATGTACTCATTATGAATGAAAATTGGTTCATTTAACGAATCAAAATCCCTCTCAGACCTTTTGCATAATAGTCTTTATCATTCTTTTGTATATAATATAAATTAATTCCATTCAACCTGAAGCCTTCACAAAATGACTACAAACCTCATTTCTAGTTTTTATTTATTCTGGATCGATATTGGAATGAGTTATGTAAAGAAGAGTTTTTAGCTTTATAAATATATGCTTGGAGAACGTTGAATATTTTGTGGCACAGCTCCTTCTATTGTGGATACCTTTATAATTACATGCTCAAGAGAAATATGCATTTTTAGAAGGCAAATAATTTGAATTGAGCAGCAAGAAAAAAGGTTTTGGTAACGAAAAATTCATAAAATACTGAGATCAAGAGCTGGAAACTTCGATATAGATTGCAAAACTATTTTTAGAAAGACTATGATGAGCTATTATACCACTAAAATAAAATAAGCATGTGTGACCACGTTTCATAACACTATAACCTAGTTGTAAAATCTTTCCTTTGACCAATTTGTGAAGCTTGTTAAAAACACTACAAAAAGCCTTCTGACTAATTGGACGTCAACTTAACTCAAATTTAAATTTTATATAACATAGAAGAAATGATGAAATTAAATGTGATAGAAACGTGGTAGAAAATTAAAGTGCATTAATTTTAAGATACATCTAATAAAAGGACATAAATTCAGTTCTAATTTTTGTTAGGACTATATTATATTACAAGTAGATAGATTAGGTGTATCGTATTGTTTCTTATTTCAATTAAGTTTCTTATTTATTACAAAAGATAAAAAAAAATTTGACAAACCAAAAATGTTTGAATTAGAAAAAAATTTGTCCTGTTAGATCCTAGCTCTTCCTATTTTATGCTATTAAAAAATTATGTAAGTTACGATATTTTAAAAATATATATATATATATATATATATAAATTTTATCCATAATTTTATGTGCCAATTTTTTATCCTGCCCTTTGGCATAAATATCCTTTCTTATGTTATGTCCCTTTATTAAAAATTTTATTTTTAAAAAGGATAAGAAATTCCAAAGATTGTTGAGAACAATTTTAAACTAAGAAAGAACATGAAAATTTTCCCAAAGGAATTTATTTCATTAAAATAGTATTAGCATTGATTTAAAAAAGTAAATTTTGTTATTTAAAAGAGGTAAACATGAAAGCTTACTTATTTGTAAAGACTCGTTGTTTCTTTTTTTGAAGAATTTACAACTTTTTAAGCAAATTATCTACTTCAAATCTGTTTCATCTTTAATAGTTTTTCCAGCAGAAATATTGCTAGAGCCAGATTAAATCGATATATAGTATTTGTACAGGAATGGAATTAGCTTAACAACAAAAACAAAATCAACCTAATTTACTAAAATCAAGAAAATAGATTCTTTTGTAGACGACAAAAATTGGCATTTTGCCAAATTAAATAGTATTTCTATCTTATTTTTCTTAAAACTTAGATAATAAGGATTTTTTAAGTAATAGAAGTATATAATTAAATTCCTTTTTTATTTTTATCCTTGGAAATGCATTTCTAAGTAAGAAAATGCAAAGTTTTAGTTTTCATTCTTTTCACAATTTATATTATATATTATATTAAAAGAAATATTATGAATCGCGAAAAATTTAGCTTTTATAAAAACTTAGAATCTATTCACCTTTAAGTTTGGTCCTTGGTTTTTAATAAATTATGAAATACATCAAGAAAATATTCATTGGGAACTTTAGAAGGATTCTTGATAATAGATAATTATATGATAAAAAGTTACTTAAAATTCTTATTATTTTAGTTAAAACCGCATTTTTATATTGCAACGGGACCTTAAGTGTTTTTTATTATATAGAAAAAAAAAACTAACTACGATAAGTACTTTGTCCTTTGGAAAAGTTTTCCTTTAGTGCAGTTTAATGATAAAAGATACAAACCTTTTATTATGTTACTTTTAATGTGAACAATATTGTTAAAATGTATTTTGAACATTAAAATATTGAAACTGATTATGAATTAGGACATTAGGTATTAAAGCTAGTCACAAAATTTAAGTAATAATGTTATATAGTAAAAAAGCTGTTGAGATAAAAATAAGCCTTATGTATAACAAACAAACTGTTTGATGTACATACATATATAAGACCTACTAACATACTTCCTGATGAACTAACAAACTGAAATTTGCTACAAAGTTACATCAGGATATTGTAAATATATGAGAAAATGGAAAATTTGAAATAGCGGCTAAACAATGTCTCAAAATTGACTATTGTGTAGGTATGTACTATTCACGCCTATCATAGATTTGGCTTAGATTAATAGAATAGATTAAGAAATTCGTATATTATGCTCGTTTATTTTCATTAATAAAAATCGATTGTCTTGATTTTTGCAGAAATGAATTAAGAAAATGATAGAATAAAGTTGTTCTGTGATTAATTACTTTCGTTATCATAAATAATTCGTTAAGAAAAAGTTTTCATCAAATATCATTCAAATGGGTGTGAGCTATTTTCCGTTTCTTTATTTCGAAACTATAGATTTGATGGTTTTTATCAAATAGTATAGTGATAAGAAAGTTGTTGTGTCGATAAATAACCTTCGTGGGTATTTATTTTCTTTTAGATATTATGAAATTAGGAAGTTGAACATAATTCTTTTTTCACTAACAAAACTCGGTTTTTAGGGCATTGAAAAATGAAAGATTAGTTTTTGGAAGAGACATATAAATATTTATAATTTATGAACCAATCAGGGATGATTCCCCCCTCGATATATTTTCCAAAATCGTATTTTTGACGGCAAAATGTAGTATATAAAACCATGTTTGTTATCTCAATTGTGTACAGTATGCGAATTTTAGTTTTCATATATAGTTAGACAGTATTCGAAGATAAAAATCAATACAATTAAATATTATATTTGATTACTATGACATTTTTGCTCACAAATTTATAACCATATAATTGAAATTTCAACAAAAACCAGTAAAGTTATCAATTTCCTCAACTTATCTATAAAATCTCTGACAGAAATCCTTTCTAATGCATTAAAAAAAAATTCCACAATTTCATTATTGGATTTCAATCAAAAATTATTTTCATTAAAATTTTCTAATTATAATTTCATAACAAACAAACATATCAAAATTTCCATATTAATTAATATTATTTTTATTCCATCTAATAACCTCTGAATAAATAAAATACACTGCCAATGCATAAACTGGAAGAATACTCTTTCTTCCATATAAATTATTCTATATTAACTGAGATATTCTATTTCGTCCTTTTTAAATATGTTTTTATCTGATCTTTAGTTTCCCATTGTAAAGTTGAATTAAATTAGGAAAAAAGGATTAAGACTTGTATTGATAAACTAATTTTCTATGTCCTTCGTTATCCTTTTTGGAGACACTTTTGTAGCAATGCATAATTATATGCATAAGATAAACCTAGAGAAATCATTTCAGTTTTACTTGTTAATCGCTTTTGCGTCTTTTTCCCTATTGTAGAACGCAAAGATCCTGTTCGGTTATATGACATAAGATAAAATCCCTTCTCATACATATAGCCAGGATCACAGGTGTGTTCTGCCTCTAAAAGTAGAGGGGCAGCTAGCTCTGGTGATAACGGGGGTCGAATATTAAGTGGAGAGCAGTCTCATTTGAGTATTCGAAGATGACGTTCGCACTTTATCGTTGGTAAGGGCGCCAGGCTAGTTAGTCCAAGTTATTTTAGTAGTGTTTAATGTAGAGCTGCGACACACATATAAAGTGTAGCGGACGCAGTTCTATACTATTCTCTAATCTAATCCTCATAATAGTCGATTCCCCAAGTTTCATTTGAATCGAAAAAGCGTTCGAGAGATATCGCTAAATTTTGACAAATATAAGCACTAGCAGACATTTTCTAAAAATATGTTTTTTGAACTCAGGGGACCGAAAAACGTGAAAATCCATCAAAATTTGGCGGTAGTAATTTTTTACCATCACAAAGCTTTATTCCTTCGGGAGGAAACAATAATATTTTCTGGTAAACATATTTCCATACACATCATCCATCTTATGTAATTCTTCGTCGCAGAAAAAAGAAAAGAAAATGCTGTAATATTATTTACACGTATGAAAATTCGTAACAAACACATATCGTTCATATCAATGAATAATTCATTCAGATTAAATGATAATAACATATATTTCTTCTGATTTAAAGAAGACACTCTCAAGTTTTGTACTAACTTCAAGATTTCTTGAAAGGAAAAACAAAATCAGTAAAACAGTATCCAACGAATGGAAACCACCATATATAATATTATAATACTCCTTTTTACATAGGATTTGTTATTCTTTAGGGTGAAATGTAAGAAGATATACACGTATTTAATGATATGTCTTTGAGATTATCATTTAACATTTTTAGTCTTTCTATGGTTTTTCTTTTCATTTTTTTTTCTTTCCTTTTTGGTAATTCAATAATTCTGGTGAACACCTTAAGGCACGATTAAATTAAATTCATTACAAATTTGAATACTTTAATTTAAGATGAAGTAAAAAAAAAATAATAGGGAAATCCAAAAAATGTATAAATGTCTTCTAAAGATGTTTCCGACAAGAAAAAGGAAGAAAATTTTGATTTAATACAAGAATACAGTACATTAGAATGTTATACAAGATATTCCTTGTTATTCCTTGAAGGATAAAAGTAATATAAATTACAGTATTTGGTTGTGTTTCATTTTTTTTATCTTATTTCATATTTGAATGAAGATAATTTTGATTTACTTTTGAACGATTTTAAAATTTGAATTTCTTTACTTTGTTCAAAATATTTTTTATTGTTATTATGTGACAATAATCTGTGAAATTTTTCGTATACTAATCATTTAATATTGTGTAGAATGAAACATACATTTTTTATGAATTTTAAAAGCAGCTAAAGGCGTTATAATATACGACAGGTCTTGAATTTCTTGGACTACCTTGGAAATATTCAAAAATATTCTTTTCCACTTCGATCGTATGTAAACGAGTTGACGTACTTTGGATGTGACAAATTAAGTTGAAAAACCTGTTAAAATTCTTGATTAGCAGCTTATTGTTCATTTATCTTTATTTATTTTAATAATATCATAAATCTCTCAAAATATTATCTCTTTCCAATGTATAGCAAATTGAAGATCCATATTCATCCACGATTTCACGATTTGAATATGTATATAGTATCATCATCTTCTCTATCAGGCTTCGTTTAATTCAATCTATTCAATATTTTATTGATATATGAAAAGTCATTAATATCTATGATAACGTAATTTTCTCGTCAATTTAAAAATAAGGATATCCCAAGAGATAATTTTACGTATATATTAGGAGATACAATATGACGTAAAGGATTTCTAAGAAAATCAGTTGTGCATCGAATTGTTACTGATAACTGAGAAATGGATTCTTTATGTCAATCGCAAACGCAAAAAACCTTGTTGCGATCTCGGGCAGCCATCAACATTGACTGCAAAGCGGTATATCTATGGATAGAAGGTCTTACTCTGTATTTGGTGAAATAAGAAGAGTGTAGTCTAGCACAAATCTTTGAAAACGGGTGAAACAGTCACTGCTGATAGTTACAGATAACAATTGATCAAATTGAGTGATAACGCTAAGTCACATGTTGCTAAACCGGTTTAGAAAACGATAGAAGGACTAGAATGGGAAGTTTTACCCCCACATATGAAGGACGAACAAATCTTTCAGCGCGGAATCTATGCCGTGCCTGGAAAATGGACATAAGTCATAACTAATAATGGAAACAATTTTGATTAAAATAAACGTGTTGTTTTTTATGGAAAATCCTTTAAGTCATATCTTACCTCGTAATATAACATTGGGATATATTATATTGGGATGTTCTTGACTACAGTATAAATAATTTCTTCCCAACGATTTTCTTTTCATATTTCTTAATGATCTTTTAAAATCCCCAAATTATAAATTTATATATGTATCAAAGTATTGGGTGTTTTTTGTAGTTGTAAATTTAAAATTCAGTTAATTAACACCTAACACTTAAATTTAATAGATTGGGGAACGAATATTATATATGTTCTTAAACAAACAAGCCTCGTAGTTGGTGAAAGACACTTTAAGACAAATAACGAAATGAATTCCTTTTTAAACAAATTGTTTTTATAAATTTTAATGAATTAAATCAAAATTTCTATAAAACACTTTTCCCTAAATATGTATACTTAATATTGAGGTAAGCACCCCTTAAATAAATAATAGTAACTAATTTTCAGAAAATGAGTCTCATACTAGCGAAAGGACATCAAAGAATATTAATTGATTAAAATTCAATCAAATTAAATACAAAGAACACCCAAAAAAAGCTTTTACATTTTCAAGAGAAAATCAATTTTAAGTTTAAATTATTTAATTTCAGCTTTCAAATTTTTTTGGAAAAATCAAGCTTTTCAATGATTTCCAAAAGGGTCTTGATACCACGACTAAACTTTGTAACAATGCCAAAATACTCTTTTTCTACCTTTTAAAATATATAAAAGAAGAATAATATTATTTTACACTTAAAAATTTATTACAATATTTTAAAAATAATTTTCCTAACATATTCAATTTTCCACTTGATTTGGAATTTAACAATTTCTCGAAAAAAAAATTGAGTTATTCTGGATACTTATTTCACCGAAACATGAAAATATATGAACAACATCGTGGAGGAAAAACTAGGAACAGGAAATTTTTGTTCATTTTAACTTTCAACCTTTTCTAAATTGAGTTCTGTACCTTTATATCAATTTTTCACATATATTATATTTTCTTTTTTTATTGAATATTATATATAAGAAAGTTTAGATCCTTTTCTTTTTAATATGGTATTATAAAAAAAAATAAATTTAATATTTTTCTCATAAATTGAATGAAGTTTGATCAAAAAAAATAAAAAATATTAAAAGGGAAAATACGGTTCCTTTAAAAAGGAAGAAGAAGAGCACATTTTAGAAAAGATCACAAGTTTATTTTACTCAATTTTCTTTTAAGAAAAATACAAACATGAAAGATAAGAGCCTTTTTTTATAGGAAGAAGAAAATATAGTCCTTTGATTTGATTTGAAGGATGAATAAAATTGTTTCTTATATCGTAAATAATTTAATACTGGAGTAGAACAGTTTATAAGATTAAATGTTTACAAGTCATCTATCATGGTTTAAACTCTGTTTTGTAGGTAAATCTAATACTTAACTTTTCCAACCGATCTTTAAGAGGTGAATTTCTCAAAATAAATTATTTGAATTGGATTTTTTACGATGTAAAAATAAAGTTGTAAACCAACTTGGTGTAACATTACTGAAAACGACTTATACTTTTTCTATTCTCTTCTGTTATCATCATGTATTCAGTGGAAAGATGTGGTGCTTGAACCTATTTTATGAAGGTGTTATTTTCAGCGTATTAGCCCGTCAAGCTCCAGTGCAGTTTTTTGATATTCACTAGATATCAAAATTTCTTTAATATCGAATTTAGAACTATATGTAATCCAAATAAAATTCTAATCAATTCAATTTTAGTTGTACTTTACCATAAATAAGCAGTAAAACCGTAATATTTGTCCAAAACAAATAGAACTAAGTTCCGACTAAAAATACTTTCTTTTTATTACGTAACCAAAGAAAGAAAGAAGTCCTCCTTTTTAAAAGTGTTCATAACACAAATAAAATAACATCATCCTTGGATCTACTATACTTTTTTTTTATTACGTGCTAACGAAACTAATTATAATTTCATATTTTTTTCATAAACTTAATTAAAATAATTAAATATTAATCAACACCTTGGTTTTCCGTGCGTTTTCATTTAATTACCTAAATTAATTTCGTAATAAAAACTTTTAAAGTTCGTGTTCAGTGTTTTTATTTATGAAATTTTTAATCATTTAGAAGGAAAATTATTGGAATTTTTTCCGGTTTCGTTAATTTCATAATTAATTCTTAAATTTCCATTAAATTATTTTGACGGAGGTGATCAATTTCTATTTAACATTGTTGAGATTTAATACTGAGATTTTTTTTCAACTGGAATCAGAAAAAAAGTTGAAAAAACAAGAAATTGAAATTATTAATATTTGTAGTAACTTTAAATAACACAAAATCAAAATAATTGTATAAAGTTTCTTCCTGATTTATTCATACATTCGAAATTATAAACTTGAAACTGGAATTTTAATAGAACTTAGGAAGAGTTGAACGTGTTTATGTAAACTTTAAATTTTACAATGTTTACATAGCAATCGTCCAAAAGAATAAAAGATATAAAATGTTTAATTAAAGAAACCTTCAGAAACCATCGTCTAGTACCAAAACGAATTATAGCTTTTCGCTTTGGTACCAGACGGTACCGAATTCTACAATATTATAAACAGATAACTTACGAAGAGTTGGTTCAATTGGTTCAGTACAAATATAATGATTTCATATATTTGAGAACTTTTTATATAACATCATTTCTATTACATTAAAAATTACAAGCAAAGTTAAAATACTGTTCCTTCAAAGTTGGAAATACAATCGTTAGGTCCCTGTGTTTAATTTACTAGCGCCTATATGTATGTTTTTAAATTATGTGAAGGATTTGAAATTTTACTAATTGTACTATAGTATATAAATCAGCTTAAAAATAACACAATTTGATAATTATTGTATAAATCGTTGTATACAAACAAGGACTATGAAAATCGCGGAAAATATAAAGTCGTTATTATAATAATATAATTTTTATTTTTTTTATAACGGAAAATATATCAATAGAAAATTTTTATTGTATTTAGTTATTCTGTGGAAAATTTGAACAAATAAAAAATTTTCCATAGAAAATTCCATACATTGATATTCATTTTTTGATTTTTTTTTACGCATTTTTATTCCACCAAGCAAATAATAAAAGTAAATTCGATCAGAACCAGAATAGGAAAAAAAAAGTAAAAAATTCGAAAACCTTTTCTCAATAAATCTCTATTTCTTCCAAATATACGATTTTCTATCAAATTCTTATGAAAGTCAGAAAAATAAGGATTTTTGTTCTAAATGATGAAGTTAACCGAACAATAGGGAAACTGTTTATTTTGATCCCAGTTGACTCAATTTTCGTATTATAGCGGCTGTATTGTTATTAATCCAATACCTGTTAGGATTTTCTCAAATTGAAAGTTCGTTTTTTTTCCTATCTTTTTAGAAATTAAATTTGTGAATTCAAAATGATTGAATGCCATTCTTTTCTACATTAATGATTTTTGCCTTTTGTTATTCAATTTGTATGTGGTATGATTGACAAACAAAATTGTAGAACTTGAAGAAAGGGAAATTTAGACAAATACGAAAATGTTAATTGATCATTATTATGTAGACTTGACACATATAGAATCGTGGCTTTTCAGTTTTATATCATAGGAAGCAACATAAACAAAGAACGAAATGCTCCTCAGTCCTACAAAACGACACCACCATAGTTTATCCTTTATCAGTTCACCCTGATTTTTACTTATTTATTAGATTTTTTTCATTACTATTCTATGCTTAGTTTGGATAAGTGTATTCCGGAACTATCTATGGTATGTTTTCTGTTGCTTAGGTGGTCACATTTACTACTATAAAAGCCCAACAAAGTTGATAATAAATTGATAAGACTGCCACGAGTTTTATAGTAAAATCAATTCCTGGTATATGATTCCACCTTAATTTAGAGCAATTTTATATCGAAAAGAGGTAAAATTTTCAACTTTTGATATTATTTTTATTCGATTTTTATTATTTTATGATATGAAAAAAGTACTTTCTTATTTATATGAAATATTTTATACAATTTATGTGTATTTTCAGGATTAATATATAAAAGTTAATAACTCAATCAAGTTAAAAAGTATCACTATGAAAAGATTTTGTGACACTAACTATACTATACGAGTAATCATAATCCTTATAATCTCTGTCAAAATATATATAGGATATGACCTATTAATTTAATCTTATGTATAAATCTCAATTCTTAATCCTTATCGGCTATAAAAGGAGGTGGAAAATTTGGGAAGGAAATTAATACTTAAGGATTTTTATTGCGTTCATTTTTTTTTTTTTTTGAACCCACAAAAATTCCGGTTAATTTCGAAAATGTCACCATAATTTAATATCACTCATTTCTCATATCCGTAAAAAAAAAAACAGATTTAAGGATAAAAATTAAATCATAAATCATAACTTAACTACCATCTGTTGACACAACTGAAACATTTCAGCTTGAGTATGAGTGTTGTTAAAATAGTCCTTAATTAAGTTCAATCAAACATCATATACAATATATTGTACATTGTAATTTCTGTTGCTTGTTGATTTTATTTGGACAATTTAAAGAATAACAAAACATTTTACATGTGTGTACAATGTAGAAGAACGTGTGTTGTAATAAACAACTCCCAAAGACAAAAAAGTCTTCCATTTAATAACTTAGCTATAGGATAATAATGTATTAGTGATATGAGTTTCGTTTTAATACAAGGATCGTGACTAAAATAATGACATCCATTTTCATTACATGTATTTTCTTTAGTTTGGATAGAACCTAATAATTTATAAAAGGCATATTCTTTGCAATTTAATGTTGTTATGAAAATGTTATTAACTAAATTTTCGTTTATTTAAGGTTTTTGTCCTTAATTTACAATCAAAATAAACGGATTTTCAATAAAAAAAAAGGGTTCATTAAGTAAATAATGTCGCATATAGAATGCTTTATAGAGAGAGATTCATATTTATACTAATTAAGTAATTTTGCATAAATTTATTTCATATCATTTTATTGTTAGAGTACAGTTTTTTGTAATTTTGAATTATTTATTTTCCAAACAAAATCGAAAGTTAGAATAGACTTTAAAACGGTTCGTAGTTGAGCTGACAAGTTAAACTTATGCAGTCCCTTTTTAAAGCTTGAGCAGCATATGGGACGGATGAGAAAGCCAAATAATGAGATCATACTATAGTATACCAATCGAAATACATAACCTACAATCGTATGTTATTGGTTTTACTTCAAAGAAAAGAAAATCATTATTCTAAACTAAATTAAAATTGGTATTACCGGAGTAAGTGGTTAAATTTTCAGCGGAAATGCCAAAAAGAAAGCGGGTTTTTTTACGATCGTGTGTTCGTTTATTAAAATTTGGTAGAAATTCAGGTTATAATCAGATAACGAATTGATTTGGGCGGTTTATCATACCAGATATTTTCTTCCAATTTTTAACTACAAAACCAATTTAAAACCGGGACCAGAAATATTACACCAGCGCTTTGTATAAATATATATTAATATTCGAAATTTGAAATTAATTCGAATCATTCTATCAGTGACTAGACTGAAAAACATGATGTTTAAAAAAGTCTTTCTTCTACTACTACCGAAAAAAATATACTTAAAAACCACCTACGCTCGTCCTTTTGGTCCTATTAAATTGCAGATTACAAATTAATGACTATGCGATTACGCGTGTAGAATAAACAAACAAACTTTCTGAATTATTGAATAAATGACATTAAACAAAATTAATAATAAATCAATAAAATTTCTAAATAAATTTGAAAAAAAACGCTCGAAATTGATGTAGATTTTTTTTGTACGAATATATATTTGAAAATTTATTAATCCTATACAAAAAAGGCAGCAGGAAAACTTTCTCTACTATGGAAAAAGTTTAGCTATTAAGAAATTTATTCGGATTTACAATTTAATAAAAAATCAATTTGAAATTTTAATTTAATACTTTGACAATTTTTTATGATCATAAAAGTTATGAAAAACAGAAAAATAAATAATAAAAAAAGTTCTTTTTTTTAAAAATGAATCCAGTTTTTAAATTAATTTAAAAGATGAATAAAAGATAGCTTAGTGAGGGAATTAGTAAATCAGCAGTTTTATTTTTTTCTCTACTTTTTTAATTTATTTAAACTCAATTAAATTAATTAACAAATTGTGTGTGTTGGCGTGAAATGAATAAAGATGTATTTAAATTTTTAATTATAAGCAATTGTTCATAATTAGAGGCAAGGACAAATGAAATAGTTTCTCTTCTATTGCAACCATAAAGAATGACTTTAGTTGTTTACTTATTTATAATTAAATTATAAATTGTAGACAAGTTTTTTGCTTATTCCTTGGTAATTGAAAGTTTCTAACACCAGATTTATGAATAAAATATGAGGACATAATCTTATAAGAATTTTAGTGAAGATAAAGGATATTCTATATATCCCAAGTCGAATATTTCAATGAACGATTAGTTAGTTTATTTTGAGTGAATAATAATGTCAAATAGGCTTGCTTTTATGTAAATAGTTCGTCTTGACTTCGACATAAAATATAAACAGGAAAAGTGTGAAGTCGACCAAACCCGGATTTGAACTTTTGAGAATTATTTAGAAAAAAGCGAAATCAAAAATTTTTTGGCCGAAAAAAACGCTGTGTCGATTCCCAACGAATTATACCTCTTTCGACGGAGAATTTAATTCTGAATCCAAATCTGTTATCGTTTTTTGAAAAGAATCATTTTTGGTAGAGAAAACGTTGAAAAACCAATTTTTGGGGCAATGCAGGGCTAGCCCTCTTAAAGGCCCATATCTCGGGAATTAAGAGCACTAAAGTGTTAAAAACTAGTGTCCTGTGATCAGCTTGAAGGAATACATCGTTTGAGAAAAAAAGCGAAATCAAAAATAAACAGTAATAAACTGTATGCGAATTAAAACTAAACGAATTGTAACTAAAATTTTGTTTAAATCCGGCGAGCTAGACTAGGAATACGAATTAAACAGCCTACGAAGTAAAGAGATTCGACCCGTAATAATAAAATCTTTCTTTTTGCACTTATTTGATGTACTATTGCTTACGAAACTTGCCTAAAAGTGTTGTACTAACTTTTACTTTTACACAAACATTCAATTCACATAATTTTCATTTAAGAAAATAATTTGAAAATCAATAAAAGTCCACCTATAAACTGGTGTTGAGCATTGTCTTTATGGAACGATATTAAATATCGTTAATATTTGTTTTCCCATTTTTCATTTTTATGTAAGACATTTTCTATCATCGTACATAATGAAATCCATTAAGGATGTTTTGTTCCGACAATGTTTTCAATACAATGAAAGAATTTGTCCTTAATATATTATATGACCGGAATTTATAACATGTTTTTTGACACTTAATTACAAAAAAAAAGATGGTACAATAAAACCATCCTTGAAAGCTCATATTATTGACTAGTTTTTATATGATTGTATTAATAACAATAATAGGACATACATTTTTATCTCAAATTTCTATTCTTAATAATTAATAAATAATATTTTCTTGCCATTACAGCCCTAGACTTGGTAGACTTGGATCTCCAATCTATTGATTCATATTTCTTAATCAACAATCAAGTTAATACAATAGTGACAAATATAATTTAGTAATTATCTTGTAATTCCAGTCATAAAGTGTTAGATAACGTATATTTCGTATATGAAAATTTCGTGTCATAATTATGTTAATAGTCCCCAATGGATATGTCCCATATGCTTTATTTGAATTTTCCTTTTTTTTTTCGTTATAATAGAAGCCTTTTTTTTTAATCTAATGAAGAAATTTCCATGCATAATTTTAGACGAGAAAAAATGCTTCTCCCATGGGGCACCATGAATGGTACCACAACTAAAAAAAAGATACTTTTGGGATTTACATTTTTAAGGACTTCATTTTAAGCCCGAAAAAAAAAATTAGCTAATAAAGAAATCAGAAAAAAATTAGTCAAATACAGTCCCTACTCAAAAAATTCGGTGTATCGAAACTTTGTGAAAAAAGGTCTTAGGGATAGTGAAGTTGCGATCTTTTATAAAGTACATGTAATTGAAAATGGTTTCCAGAACTTCAAAAAATATTATTTGAAAATGGAAATTTTCATATTGATGTAGTAGTGAAGCAAATTTTTTGAATAAGGATTATATGTGCTTATCACAGAAACCATTAAAATGTTTCACAAACAGACAAAATAAAATACAAAAGGAAATGTCCTGAATGAAAAAAGAAATGATAATTAGATGCAAAGCAAAAATAGTTTTCTGATTTTTAATTATATATTTTATTTGGGTCCATTTTTCGAGTTTTGTTTTGTTCACATTGGTTGAGTGCTGTCATAATGCTTGAATGAATGAAAATCTGTCTCTTTTGGGATAAAGGACAAATTACATATGTACGAATAATTCTGGCACTTATTTTTGTGAAAATCTAACTATTGTGGTTTAAGATTATGAATTTAGAATGAAAATTTCTATTTCCAATTCTTCCTGAATACAATTAAACAAAACAGTCTTCAAATGAATATGAAAATTCAAATCAGTAGTTTTTCCATATTATTGAACAAAAAAGTCCTCGAAGGACTCATATAACATAAAATTTTTACGAGAGCCAGAATTCAATAAAAATTCAAATTCATTTTTACTATTATTAATATTATATAATTGAAATTGTTTTATTCAATCGAATTTTTGAATACCTAATTACTCTTGAACCAATTTTTTGGATTCAATTTCATCTCGTTATTTCAATTTCAATATAAAAAAGAAAATCAAAAAAAGAAATATTTCAATATTTTAATTTAACTAAATTTTTATGCTTTTTATTTGATCGAAAAAGTATATGCAATTTACCATTCTATAAAAAAAAAATTCTGTATTCGATTTGGGCGTTATAACTCATAATCAGACACATTCTGAGAGTCACGTAACTTAATTCGACAAATCAGGTTATTCACAAAATAGGACTGACGACTGAGAGTATATAATTTTCAAAGTCAAGCAGGTAATTTCGACAACTGAACTTTAAAATTCTAGTTACAGCGTTTTATTACTTTTCAGTTAGAAATAATAAAATTACTTGAAAAGAAGAAATATAGTATACGAGTAAAGCTATAATATATTGCAGCAAATTCTTGATATAAACGATCTCAATATAAGCAACTTTTAAAAGGTCTCCTTTAATATAAGCGTCCTTTTTCCAAAATGTATGCATTACAAGCCTTCTCATATCATCAAGAAAAATTTAGTCCTATTTCTTTTTATAGACCAATTTTTTGTGAAAATTGAGAGTTTGCTGTAGGTACAATATGTTCTTCAATTTTAGACTGAATCTCAAGAACCTTTCAAATTCTTCAAAATAAAACATCTTATTTTGATGTACGGTATTCGATCGATTGAACCAAATTTTAAATTGACACCATTTTTATTCTCTTGGACTCCAATTACATTCGTAGTCCGAAGCGAAAATCTTTCAATATTTAAAGCAAGTCTACGAGTGTTTGGTATCTAAAATCGGAAACAACAATAAAATTAAATGCTTTCTTTTAATTTATTGATAATTTCATTGAAATTTTCTGGTTAAAATGATATCAAATGTATGGCTGTTAATATGGTATTTTATTGTAAAACACATAAGCATAACATATTATATATTTTGTTATTGGAAAATAGATAGGAGTTTACATAGAATTCTTGAAGATAACATATATGGGCGAATATAATAAAAAATTCATGTAAATATTTTGTTATAATTTCTTATCAAGTACGATGACGGGACAAAAATATGAAATTTGAAACATTTTATGATGGTTTGATATTTTCATAATGTTTACATAATATCACACATTTATGTACTTAAATTTAAGTATTTCTAAATTTAAGATTTAATACATTTCTTTACATTTAAAAAAAGAGAAATTTATGATTATTTAGTACTCATCATAAGAAACCTCGAGGCATTTTTACGCAGTTCTGGTTAATTTTACATAATATTAATATTGATCTCTATTAAGACGATTTAAAGTCTATTAACTTACAATTTGGAATGGTAAGGCTCATGTTCAATATTTAACAGATATATTTCTTAACCTTTGTGTTCATTCATGACTCAATTTCTTATCACTAGACCGGTTCCATAGTTTAAGTACCGATGAGATATATACAACCTATTGATAAGAACAAAGAATTAAAAGTTCCAACAGATTGTTGATGCTTCAAAGTCATTAGGGTTTAAGTGCGAAAAAATAAATGTTTCATTTAAACCAAGGCTGTCCAACCCGCGGCCCGAAAATATTCAATGCTACAGCTACACTGTTCTGTAGTTTGTCACCTGTGAAGAAATGAAACATACTAAGTATAAATTTAGAACCAACATGTTAGATGAAGACCTTGAAAACTGCCTGAGAATTGCAACCACCTCAATGGAACCAGATATTGACACCAGATATTGACGGTTTAGTTTCTCAACTTCAATTCCAAGTATCAGATTCATTTTATGATATGGATTTATACATAGTAATATACTTGTGGCCCAAAGCACCATGTCTTCTTCCAATGCGGCCCAGGGAAATAGAAAGGTTGGATACCCTTGATTTAAACCATAAGGCTCTTGTAAGTCGAGAAATATCAGCATTTCCAAACACACATAGATTTCCAATTTTCACGGCCAATTGAAGGTTCAAATATAATAATAACAGAACTTCACAGTGGAAACAAATCTGATATTGCTTAGAACTTTTTAAGCTTGATTGACACAACCAAAACTTTACACCATAAAACCACTGCAAAGATTTAGATATGACATCCAGTATAAAAAACAATAGTTTTTATTATATTTTAACTATAAATATTTTCCATTCATTTGTTACTAAATGTTTATAGATATATAGACCGACATTTTCTCACGAAAGCATTCGATCAAAGAAAGATATTCAACGAAACTGACTTCTACTGAAATTGAGAATGGAAATAAAAATCATTTGGTTTTCAATGGCAAAAAAATAAAATTTAATTAAAGTTAAATAAAAATAAATATAAACCAATTATTTACAATTCACATCTGATAATGGAAGCAAGATGAATTTTTTGCTTCTGAGTCCAGACACAATTGCACCCATTTTCTTTTGAAATAACAATGACACTTACAAAAACATATATTTTTTAAACGAAATATTATCACACACTAAATAGAAAGAGTATCTTTTTTAAATCTCACGTATTCTTTCGCGCTAGTTAAATATTTATAATAACTAATTTTAGAACTCTGATAAACAAATTAATTAATGTCAACATATTTGACTTATTTTTCGTTTTTTTTTTGGATGTATTAAAGAATTTAAATAAATATGCTACTATGATCGCTTTTTATGACCTATAGTAGGTACTGCCAGAGGGTATATTAGTTTTGTCACTAAGTGTGTAAGACATCGAAATAATCATCGTAGAAAGGTTTCAATGATATGGTTCTGTAGAGAATCAAAAGTTATATCGATTTATGCACGTCCGTCGGTCCGTCCATATACAAGATAACTCAAAAACGCATTATCCGATTTTGTTGAAATTTAGAATGTGAGTTGGTTATTCCTTAACTGGATTTGGTATTACATTTTAGCAAAATCGAACAAGTAGGAACGAAGTTATTAAGCAAAAGCCAGCGTGAACAGAAAGTTTTGTCACTTTTTTTACATTTATTTTCGGATTTAATTGGACAATTTATGAAGCAATTTTGTTTAAATTAATTATATTAGTTAACTACATAAATCTTAGAAGAAAATAAGCCTGTTTATAAAGTCTTTTTGATGTACGTTAAAAACTAATGCACTCATTTGGATACAATTTGCAGATTAGATTTATCCCATTAGGGCCTAGGTTACCTGTAAATTAGAGGGAATTTTGAAAAGAGCAAACAATGAAGAATTATGAATTATGAAGAAAAGCCTTTAAATATTGTTAGTTTTAAAAGTTTTTCTGTCCCATTTCTGCCTTATGGCATCAAAAAATTGGCTATTGGCCGATTTTCAGTTACTATATGTTTTTTTCAAGTATATTTAATTTATTTTTATAATTCTTTGAGTAAATTCATGGATTCTAAAGGAATTAAAATAATTAAAATATTTGTATATGATTAATTTTAATATGATTACAACAAATACAAGTAAATTCAATCAAAAAATATGTGGTTAAATAGATCAATCAACTTTCTTATACAAAATGTTTCATTTTTAATTTAATGGACTATTAAGAGTTGAAAATGCAATTGACACGTTCTATAACTTTAATTTACTCGAAACACTCAATAACCTAATAAAAAATTGGATTTTTTTTTTTAGGACATTAGGGACATTAAATGCTAAACGCGTCCAGTGGGTGAAAGAAAATGATAAATAAGTACTATAAGTGAAAATGGTTTTCATCGAATATAATTAAAATTTCAGTGAGCGCCCAAATTTAGCACTTACACAGCTTTACATCTAGCCGCTTTAACTCTAAGCCCTTTATAACTATTTCATTGCTAAGGAATGATGCTTTTGATGGTCTTTTCCTTTTGAGTCCACACACAATTCCGCCCATTTTCTTTCAAAATATCAGTACTTTTAAATACTTTAAAAACACAATGTTATAACAGACTAAAAAGATCGCCGCGGTATTTAAATATTTATATTAACTCGTTTTAGAATTCCGATGAAAAAGAAATTATTGCCAACAAATTCGACTTATTTTTTAGTTTTTTAGAAGTATTTAAAAATTTAAATAAATATGCGCCACTATGATGAGTTTTTTCCAAATTTCCTTAATTTGTTTTAAATATTTCTTTTTTTAAGTAAATACCTGGATTTTAATAGAATTTAAATAATAATTTAATTAAAAAAAATCTGGTGAATCTGATGAAAAATCTTTAGATAAGATGAAGCACTGACTGAATTTCATTAAAATCGGACCACAAATACACAACGATTTTATAAATAACGTCCAAGTAACATAACATAAAATAACATAGAAAATTGAGTAGCTTTTAAACAGAAATCAGTTTACTGTATATTTTGATTCTAGGATATTTTGATAAGTTCAGATATTCCAGATTTATTCCTTATGGCTTTAATTATATAAACAGGAATATTCCATATTCTTATTGTATTTCAAAAAAGTTTATTAAAGGATTTTAGTAAAATTTCTATTACTCAAAAAACGATTTCAGGTTTCATGTCATCTCGTTTTAATACAAGCATACTGTGAATCTAATCTATCAAAATTGAAAATATATTCCACAAAGTAGAGACTCTCTAGATGAGTGAATAAAACGGTATACAAGAGTGTAATTTATGTTATTACAAAAGGTGTATTGTAAACAGTATGACAAACTTCCGTCAGTTTAAAATATTTACAATAAAGCTTTCATTGGAACAAGCCACAAAATACAATGAAACCTTAAATGGTTTTTCGAAATACAATAGGTATATCAACAACTATGTAGGTGCAACATGTTTGTAGGAAATTATTTCTCTTATAAATCACTAGCCTTGTTGTGTATTAAAAAAAATATGCAACATGGATGAAATTGGAAAAGCTTGGAGATAACTAGAAGGGAGCGCAACGTGAAAAATATCTACTCAGGATTATGTGACTACTATTGTTAGAAAGAATCATAAACTGAAAACCCTTATATCAACCCAATTTTTTTCAAAACTTTGGATAATTGCCTTATCCTAAAGAATGAAAAGAAAATTTTTACATAATCGGCTTTGCAGTGACTGAATATGTTTTCTTACTTTTTCATCATCCTAGAGAACAAAAGAAAAATGAGTCGTTCTTACAATTGTAATACAATTAATCAAAAAAAAAAATAATAATAATAATAATAAAGAAAGACTGGGATCTGAAATTCTTGTAATCTGAAAAAGGATAAACATGCAGAAAGAAAAATCAATTTGAATGGAATATAACTTTCTCTATACCTTCATATAACAAACAAACATGTATCGCCTTAACGAATGTAAAATCAGCGTCATATTCTTGGCTCTTAATCCAGAGACTTTAAACGACCTAAGCTACAAAGATGATATACATTTTCCTTTTATTTACCTTATTATATTCCTTATCTGAACCATATTAAAATCAAATCTAGTAAGTGGAGCTCAAAGAAAAGTTACTCAAATCTTTTCACAGCTAGAAATTATTCGTTCCTATTCAATGTGTAAAGAAATTACCAATATATGTATAGTATTTCAACAACCCCTTATTATTAATATTACCGTAGAAAGAAAAAACTAATTCGAAAAGGTTACAAATGTAATAAAAAAAATAAAAGTAACCTTTTCGTAATTACTTCAACTCCCACAGGAATTCATATCATTGGGCACATTTTATTCTTTAAAGACCTTTCAATATCTTGATCGGCCTAAAAATGAAGGAAATTCTAAATCTGTATTCTTTTTTTTGCCTGTTTTTTTTTCTAAAAGAATTCATGGCTTTTTGATTATTTTGCATGCCATTTGGTGGTAAACATTTTCTATCCTTTCGGGTTTTCAGGGTAACCCCCAAAAAAATATGTATTCTGATGAAAAACAAAACAAAAAAGAATTTTCTTAAACGCGAATTCACCTTTTACTTGAAGAAAATATTTTCCTTTAAAATTTTAGCATAAAATACATTAACTGACCAAAAGAAATTGAAATGAATCTTGTTTCTTTTTTTATTTGAATATCAAATTTATATTTGAAGGATTTTCTCGGGAAAATTATTTCGTTTTCGATTTACAACATTTCCAGCCAGACGTTTATCAAATTTATAGAAGGGTTTTTCGCCGCGATAAAAAGAATCATACAGCTGTAAGGTAAGACAAATATTTTCGATGCCTTTTTATAAACCAAAATAGCACGAAACATAATCAAATAAAAGAAAATATATGAAGGAAACCGAAATATCTTTAAACGTAAAATCAATGGAAAATTCTAAAAGAAAAAAAAACATGTTGTAATACAACAATAGTGAGCTACTAAAATTTAATCATTAATTTTAAATTGGTTTTTATATACTTTCTTTATATTTGTGTCAAGGCAAATATCATTTATGTGTGGTTTCATCATTTTTAAAATAATATCTAATTTTGTGAACAGAATAAAAATTACTGTTAATTTATTTATTTTTGAAATATATATTTTTCAAAATTCGTTCAGCAATTCATTCATTACATTTTATATGAATGAATTGAATTCATTTATGTGCATTGAAGTAAATTAATAGATAACACTTATCAAATTTATGTAATCAATATATATTCATGTTGTTGTTTATTTTTATACTTCATTTAACAAGCATTTTTTCTTTTTGGTAGTCATCATTATTGAATAGAAAATTTGTCATGTTATTAACGATAAGCAATTTATGAAGTGTTTATTCAGGTAAAACCAGCGAAAACACCAAAAGAAATTTTAATATCGGAAAATATCACGATGAAAATATACTATAGATGAAAATTGATTTTAGTTCACCTAAAAATATGCAAATTTGAACATAGAATCAATACGTTGTATTTGAGGTAGGAGAGTGATTTTGTTAAATTTTTGTAAAACTGTTGATCAAACATTGATCAAACAATCAAAACAAGATCATAATGACAGGATTTGGGAATATAATTTTACTATTATAATTAACTGAGCTCTAAAACAGTTCAAAATTCGGTTCTTTTTAAGTTTTATACAAGCTCTATAAATTATAGAACTTAATTAATCATATAATTTTTATGTTATGAAAATATTGCCAATAAATCTTATTTTTAAATGATTTCGTTTTCAATCATATTTTCCTCGAAAAGAACATTAAAAATTATATATTAATATAAAATCCTATTCAACTGTCTAATTTTATCCTATCAGAATTGTTTAAATACGATTTCTATATTTATTTTGAAAATAATCTCTAAATATTTTCCATCCTACACATTGATTTTAAATAAGTCTTCCAATAAATTTGAAATAAAAAAGGAAATCTGTCGAATTTATTTTGTAAAAAGAAAAAAAAAAACACCAACGCACAAAATCACAACAATCAAAATTGGTAACATCGCCAAGGAAATTTGGGACAAAACCTTTGCCAGAAAAAAAAAGAGGAAAAAATAGTATAGAAGAAAATTTATGCTAAAAAGGAAAAAAAATCAAAGAAAGTCTTGACTTTATTTGATAACACAATAAAAGAAGGCTTTTAAATGGCCACGATTATAATACCCACTTCGGAATATCAAGGGTACACAAAAAGATTCTAAAAAAAATATGTAATCTTAAAAAAAAGATAAATCTTTGAAAGGAAGATATAAGATTCAAAGTTATGATTATATCCCAATTATGTCAAACATTCTGCATATCTCGTTTTTTCATCATGACAAATTTAAAATCATATGCTTGGACTTTATCGTTTTCTTCAAATCTGAATGTTTAAGTTTAAATTTAAAATCGATATGAAAATTATGATTATAACAAATTTGAACCTTTTTAAATAGAATTGGAAATGTCTGATGTCTGATGATATTTTATACTGTTTTCGGATATTTAAATTTGTCTATTTTGGGATTTTGAAGTTCTTTTTGGGTAACCTTCTTTTGTCTATCTATTTTAATTTTCCACATTATATTTTTGCAATTCTATAAACTCTCCAGTTTGAATCGATATAATATGACCGGTCTTTTTTTCATATGAAATCTAATGACTACCAATTAGCTAAACAGTTGTTTCTTACTTAGAACAGAATGAACCAATCAAGGCAATAAATATAAACCTAAGAACTTTAAAGCTCAACATATTCTGGTACATCTTCTAAGGAAAGTGATTTGTAAGAACCTATTTGTGTAAATGTGTTTTTTTTTTACTATGATAAATAACACACAATTTGAACTAAAGACCATATACTTAAATGATTTCATGATACTCAGAATTGACCATATAAAGGAAAAACTATAAAGAAAAGTGGAAATTTGTTGTTCTTTATCGAGTACATTAACATTTATATGTATACCAAACATCAAAGTTATGTACATTATTGAAGAAGTTCGTCTACAATCAACAATCAGGTCCTTACGATATCATTTACATGCAATATTGAATGGGATTTTATAAATAACTCAACTTGAATTTAAGTTTACCCTAATGACTCATGACTAACCAGCTTTGAAACAAATTGAATCTTGATTTTAACTAAACATACATATTTTGGTTATCTAAGTTTTCCTACCACTGTTCTGTTTGATGTAAGAGTACTTAAGTTAATAGGGAAAAAAGGTCGAAAAGAATTTTCATTGAAAATAATTACGATATTTAAGAAAATTTTAACAAAATATATATACTTGTACTGTTTTATCTCAGTTTTGAAAGCAATATAGTATTACTTCGAAAATCATATTCCCCAAATGGTTTTATCCTCTTTTTTTGTAGAAGACCATAAGCTAAAATAAATATTTTCCTTGAGTATCTTCAAAATAACCGCACACGCTTTCAAACATTTGTTATTAATACATTTTTTAGTTACGAAAATTCTTATAGTAAAAATTATTTTCTTTTAGAGAAAAGTTTGACCAAAAAAAAAAAGAAAGAAAAACAAACAAACAAACCAAATGTGTCTACAAGAGTAATCTTTTATTAAACCCCTCCAAAAATAAAAGTTCTGTAATTTTCTAATAAAATTTATTTAATATGAAACACAATAAACTTTGTACGTCAAATTATAAAAAAAAACAATGAGATAAAGAAGTTTTTCCGTCTTAATTATTGACTTAATTCCAAAATTTTCGTTTTCAAATTTTGTTCATTTTAATCCGTCAAAGAAAAAAAAACAACAAGTGATTTAAAGAAATTGATTTTGTAAGGTTTCGAATTGATTTTTTAAAATTAACAAAAAAAAAATCGTGTCAAAAACGATGTAGCAAAAAATCTATTTTTACTATAAAGAAAACTGTTTTAAGTAAGTGATTAAAAAAATGCATAAGTTTAGGCAATGTATATTGCATACTTGTAGGTCATAACAAAACTTTATATTCAAAACAAATTGCAGTTAATTATTCTTCTGCATTAAACTACGTTAACAACTATTATGATATTTATAAAGTTCTTCAAGTTCACCAAAAACTACAAGGAATCACACTTACATTTTCCTACTTCCATTGAAATTAAGAACTTTTTTTCTTTTTACACGAATTATAAATTTTCACAAAACACAATAATTTAATTTTCACTTATTTATAATTTAGAGTAAGACAAAATTTTAAAATCTAAAATGTTTATTAATAACAATTTCCATAAAAGAAAAGTATTAATTTTTTTTATGTATACTCTTATACTCTTATACTTACTTCTTTCAATTTTTGTCATGCTCATACCCCGTCCCGTTTTACGCCACTGTCTATACCAACCTTTCGAACGAAATAGTTTAAGTAAACTACCACTATGCGGTGTTAAATCACTACCACCGCCACGTTCAATTTCTGAAGAACGACATGATGATGAATCCTCAAAACTTGAACTACGCCGTTTGCTACGACGAAAGCAAACGCAACTTCGTAACATTTCGTGCATTTGCTGGAAAAAATTTTTATATATGTGAAAATTAAAAAAATAAAGAAAACCCGTGAAAAACTGCCAGACTTATAGTTTTAGTTTGCTTTTCTAGAACTTCAATATTTGTAAGTATACAAATTTTCTTTTTGAATATTATTTTCTTTTAAACTTTTCATGGACTTTTTTATAATTCTATTTCTTTTGTTGGCTTTCATACAATTTTGTTTTAATTTTATTTTGCGAATAAAAAATCAATGTTTAAAATTAAAAAAAAAAAAAACTATAATTTCATTGAATTATTATTCCATTCATTTTCGTAGATCTTGATTCTTTTATTAATGTTTATTCCAACAAATGCAATTGTTGAATTTTCTTCATTTTATAAAAATTTTTACTATTAATAATTCGACTTTTAATAATAAATTGTTCCATTATTACTATCATTTAGCCAAATCGCAGTAGAATCGTACTTGAACTATTTGAAACTAAAGGTTGGTGTGGTTCAGTTGGCGTTGGTCTTTGGTTAGTTGTTTCTATCTAGAAAGAAAAAAGAATAAAATACAATAATCTTCAATGAACACATTATTTAATTAGATTATAATAATTAGTATTTATTTTTATATTCCCAGTATGCTTATTTATAGTCCGAGGCTTACTAAGGGTGTATTAACAGTCGAAGAAAAAATGAATTTGTTTCATTTCTAATGCCGAAAGGTCAATTCTTTATCCCTTCAAATTAACTTAAGTACAATTTCTTAATAAGACAAAATTTTACGGATAAAAAGCCCCAAACCATTTATAAAGTGTGACAAGAAATGTATATTAAATGTGTACCCTTCTTCATCGTTTTTTTCTTTGGCACAATTTAACAGAAAGGGATTTAGGAACTTTTCAAATTTCTCGCTACAATTCACATTATTCTATTAATATGTGTATAAATAGAAGAATCATTTCTAGAAACGTTTTAAAATTAAAGTGATATACGAGCATCTTAAGACCAAAAGACTTCTGAACCTATATTGTCAATTCAAATAACATCGAAATTTTTTATATATGTAAATTTATGTGAATTAATTACGAATCAAATCAACTTTGAAAGCAGTTAAAGTAGTGAAATTATTCATTCTCTATTCAAGTGTATGAATGCAAATAAAATTAAATATTTTTATGAAATAAATTAAATTTTTATCGATTTAAATAATTGTAAAATAAAAAAAAAACATTTTAATTAATTTCCTATTTAATATACGTATATTGGGTTGATTTTTATGTTAACATCAATCCCTTGGTAATTCATGTTGTATGTTCTTCTTCAAATGCAATTAAAAATGATGATAAAACTACAACCTTTTTCAAAAAGTAATTAACTCAATTTGTTTAGAAAACATATTTTTAAAATGTCAAATATTTCGTAAAATTTTATTCTAATTAATCAAGCATTTAATTAAATTACGAATAAGTACATGGAAAATTACTAAAACGACTGAAATTAATTTTATTCGAAAATATCACTTGACTATAATAATAATATCACATTAACCTCATGCATACTTTTAGGCTTTCATTTTATTCATTATTAATCAAAATAATGATTGTGACAGTCAAAATCACGACAATGTAAATAATAAAAATGATTTGTTTATCAAGTCATTATTTTGATATTTATTTATGAAAATTTTAATATTAATAATAATCAAATATGAAAATATCCATCATATTATTTCGTATTATTAAAATAAAAACTATATAGAAACTTTGGTACTGTATGCTAGGAATCGGACTCATACTTAACAACCAAAACTAATAATAATAAAATTCAGTGCTTTTCTGCATAACTTTGTTTCTTTTTCTTCGAATTTGCTCTTATTTGAAAATAACTTCCGTCTTAATAACATAAATATATGCTGCAAATTTTATTTAAATCGGGATATAAGTTTTGGAAGTAGATCTGAAAACTAAACAAAACTTTATAGCAAGGCCAATTTTTTTCTACAACTCTTCTTTTTGCACTATCCTTGGATCGATTTTAATGAGATTCGATATGGTATCGCTTATTTATGTAGTCAATTTATGTAATTAATTTAAACGAAATTCATTTAAAAATTTTTGAACTGACTATGAAAACTAAAAGAAAAACACAAAACTTTGTGGTCACTCTGATTTTCGTTAGATGATTTTTCTTTCCTTCAATCATTGAAATGCAATATCAAATCAAGTTAAGAAACTGACAATCTACATATATTCCGAATTTCATTCAAATCAGACAATGCATTTTTGAATTATCATGTAGATAGGCGAATGGACGGGCATGTACTAATCAATAGAACTTTTGATTATTGATAGTTATTCTTACTCGTTGGTAGTAATTATTACAGGGCACAAAAATGGATTGCTTTTATAATTGAATGAAATATTTAGGTTCTATTGCTTTTGTGGGGTGATACTCATTTAATTTAATTATCCAAAATCAAATATATAATGTGAATTATCTGTAGTAAATTGATTTGGTATTAATTCAATCTTCTGAAATTCAAAAACAGAAATTTGTTACTTTTTATGGAGTAGAATGCAAAAGAATCATACGAATGAACAGAAAAATTTGGAATATCAAATTAGATTTAAATTGAATAAAACACTTTGTCAAATTTTTGATTATTGCTTTTGAACTAACGATATTCAATCTCTTTCCTTTACAAATTAAATAATCTATCGCATATAAAACATGAGAACTCACATCAATATAAAAATACATAAAAACTTGATTATACAAAATATAAAAATATATTTTACAACATATTACAACAACATTTATGTACATAAAAATGGGTGTAAGTATTGATAATCCAATTTTGTATTTATTATAACGTTCCTGATGGTCAATGCCGAAGATGAGTAAATAATAGGTTACTCGTTGACTAACAAAACAAACACACAAAAAAAAATATAAAATAAAAATATTTATGAATCAATAGGATATTTTAGGAATACATAAATAAAATCAATATATATCTGGAATTACCTAATTCAGAAATTTTGGTGTCAATATTATTGAAGTGATTGTGATAAAGATGAATTTCTTGTCACCTTTCACAAAATATTTGTGTAATCATAATGAAAAACAATTTTGTTGAAATTGAGTGATAAAATGCGAAATATAATCAAAGTAAAGGTGATGGGCAAAAATTTGTAATTATTCACACTATAAGTCTATAAGTATGTCGTTATTCGTGTTATTTCATAATATGTATAAAATAAAAAGCAAACATATTAAAATGAATTAATTAGATTATAAAAGTTTATTAGAAATGATCTAAAAACTAGTTTAATATAATTTTCAAATCAAAATTATATTTTGCACTGACTTAAGAACTAATACTATTTCATACAAAATAATTTTGGATCTATGGAAATGATTATTTTTAAATAGTTACCAAGTTAATAAACTAAATACACTAGATGCATAATATATTAGACTAATATACAATTATTCTGCTTCGGTAAGCCAACAAACAAATTTTATACACGAAGAATCTTGAACAAAATTTTATGAACGAAGTTTAATATTCTAATAGACGAAAAAGCTAACAAAAAGTTGAAACATAAAGCAGCTACATTTTCTAAACACATCCAGATCTAAAACTCTAGAATTGCTACTAGATTTGTATCATAGAAATATAGTCGAGCATATATACCTCCTTATTTGAATCCTTATACTTCAATGAATAAAAGAATATGTCTAAAATAAGTTCAGAATTTTGATAATTGATATACAGAAATATGTGAATATAATGAAATACTCGATACAACTACCGAAAACAATCAATTCTGTTTTCCATTTTCATTCATGCATGAACATATTTGCCTAAGTAAATTATACAATTGCTGCTAATTGCATTTTTAAACCATACAAATCTAATTATTTGAATACGTCTAAAACTCATACAGCTCGTCTGGTCCAGACAATAGCATTTACCTGGTATGCTTATGTTTTAACCTGAAGAATACTCTTACAGGATCTAACTAAATACAAAACCTAAATAAATAGAAAAGTCAAAAACATTCACAAAAGTGCTTGACATATTTATATATCCTACTTCTGAAATTATAAGACGGTTCGAAAATAAAATAATTATTGTTACTGAGTGGTTGATTCTTGATTGTTTTCATGCAATTATGGAATAATAATTACGAATATTATTGTAGTAGATATCTCAAATGTACTAGATTTAGATTAGATAGGGTATTCTTGTACTGTGACCTTAAGATCTATTGTACCCCCTTTTCTTTGATGCAATCGTCCCATTCTAAAGCACCTCCTCCAGACCTATTTCTCTGTACTACATTACTCACAACAGGGAATATATGTACCTAAATTGAATCTTTTTTTTTTAATAAGTTCTTGTCCTTGACTTTGTAAAATTAATTAGATAAAGTATTTGCCACACCTAATCCAATTTTATAAATCATATTTTATATAAATCAATTGTTTCAAAGAATTTAAGTAAAAAATCAGGATTCGTAATTTAAACGGACTTTTTTGTTAATCCTTTCTAAAACAAACTACAAACCATGTGAAGTCAACAAAATATATTCAAATTTAATGCTCTTATATAATTCATTAAATAAGGATCATAAAAGACAAACAAATCAGGATCAAACAAAATTCGCATGTATTATGTTTATTATTAAAGGTAAAATCGTGGGCGAAAGCACATTTCATCCGCAATGAAAGCTTGGATTTATAAATTCATGACAAGGATTCAATTGAAATAAGGTCAATTTAGAATTTATAGAACACATTCATGTCATTTAATAAACATATAACCAACAAATAAAAAATATCCTTTAGAAAGAAATATAAACTAATGTTATAGAAAAACATAAATAAAGTTTTCATTTAACCTACGAAAAATCAATGTTGTTAGAGTAAAGGTGAAAAGTACATAAATTATAATTTTGAATAAAATAAAAGTTATGGAAAAAAATACCAGAGAACCGAAAAAATACATTAAATATTTCTTTTATCGTAAGGTTACTACTATATAGTACATCTCGTGTCATTTTTTAGTGTCGTGAAACAAGTTTGCTACTTACTAGGAGTGTTATGAGTATATTAAAAAAAAAATTCTTTCAACTTCTAAAATACATCGGTTCTGACTGAACTGATGACAGAGTTTACCTGGATTTTTTCTTTTACGTACTACGAGAGACAGGATAACAAGTGATTGGTTAACTGGATTAATTGAACACAGGACATTTCATGCGCCCTCTAATTTAAATGTTGAACTAGTAAAGATGAATCTCATCCATCAACACTTAATATGTCCATTGTACTTAATACATATATCTACTTGCTCTGCAATATTATACAATTCCGGGTATAAATTTTAAAATGTTTAGGGAACTTCACTAAAAAATCGACTTACTTATATATTTTTGTAAGAAAAATGATTTCATATATTATTCTTTAAATGATAAATGTTTCACATTTCAAATCGTGTAATAAATCAACATGTTTTTTTTAAGAAAACAACAGGAAATATTGAATAAATAAAAACTAAGTGTAGAAGTAAATAAAACGAAAAGAAAAAAATTTGGTAAATATCTTACTAGTTATGTAAAAGTCTAGAAACTCTTTTATTCATGCTTTTTAAAAGTTTTTAATAGAACATCATCGAAGATTTATGCAAAGAACGTGTTATATAAATAGTTGATGTTCTGTGTTTCTTTAGAATACTTTCCATTCCGGAAACTATTAATATACCGCGATAGACAGACGAATAATTAACTTTCTAAAAACTTTTATAAGAAAAGGGGTTCAATTTTACTTATCTAATCTATAAACAATTTTTATAGAAGCCCTAATATGTTCGTCAGTTTTTAAATCCTGATCCAAATAGAATAAAACTAAAAAAAATAATTTTTAAACTAGATAATATATAAAGGATATAGTTTCGAGCTTTCTTCTTACAAATCTAGAGCATCGATTGACAAAGCGATTCAAATGTCCAATCTGGAAATTTATTGTTTCCATTGCTCCAGCTTCAGTTGCAAAAGTACTTGATAGCTTTTTTTTTACTATAGAACCCAATTGGCTTTCATCCAAAAAAAGAGTTCATGAGACATCTAAAGGATTTCCAGAAGAGATATTGAAAAATTGGTTTTAAAAAGTATTATAAATAAATTCTGCAATTTTAGGATAGAATTTATATCATGAAAAATTCGCAAAATAAATTCAACTTTTGTCCCAATATAAAAAGGACGACTAAAGTTTAATATGTTATTTGTTTGTTAAAAAAATACTATTTCTAAATAAAAATACGCTGGTCATTTACTTATTCGAACAACTGATGTCATATAAATCTAGATTAATATGAAACTAATCTTTTTAAAGAATAAATCTAACATAAAATATGATTTTATTTAGAGACATTGGGTCGTTCACTATCACCGAACTAATTAAACATGTTAGGTTTGGTAGATGAAACCTCACTGGAAATTTTAAAGACATTTCCTTACCAGAACGACCACATATTTTTACCATATATATGTGCTTGATTCGGTTTGTCTACGCTTATCAACTATGTCCTTATTTTTTCTATATTTTCCTCTATGGTTTATATATTTTGACCAAATATACGAATTCATTACAACCCAACTTCAGTGTCCCTTTTTTGACATAAGATCAAAGATCTTAATTTCTTTAGGCTTTAGTGAATACACCGATGCTTTGTCATAGAATCTATGGCATCGATACACAATCAATATACTCATTGCAAAATTGAATCTTTCCCATATCTATAAATTGGCACTGACTTATAAAAATACAAATGAACTTCAAATGTACTATCTATATTTTCTTTATCAAATAAAATTTTTATTCAGCTTCTTATTAAGACATTACGAATTTCCCAGAAAACCATTATGTTTTCTTATGTCCATCCCTATTTTTATAATCTTTAAAATGAACCTAATAGAATCTGATCTCATTTCTTTTCATTTTTCGGTTTTAATGAAGATGAATAGAATTGGAAAGCCTTATTGCTTTTTTTTTTTTGTACAAAAGTAAGGTTACTAGACTTGACATAATACTTATACACCATCATCGTCTGTAAAGTGACTTTTGGAATGAATTTATCGTTTGATGGAGAGGATAAATTTAAAATCTGCTTGACTACAGTATATCAACTTCTCCATAGAAAAAGAACACACTCAGCCTACATTATGATATAATCCTACTCATTTTTTAGATTTTTTGAAACTTTGAAAAACTGGTAAACTAGGATTTTAGATAATTTTAAATAATAGCAAAAACAAAAGCAACAAGATATTATATTATTCAAACGATTTTATTATGTAAATTTTTTATGTAAAAAATTTTGGTAAAATCTTATTTAGTGTCAAGGGAAAATTTTATTTGAAAGGAAAATTGCTGCTTAATCAATTTTTATTAAAATCAGTTTAATCGAATGGAAAAAAATAAACCCACTTTAAAATATGAATATTGGAAAATTAATTCTGAACAAGTTTTCGGTAAGAAAATTTAAGAAATTATCTAGAAAGTTATTTTAATATTATCAAAAATCAGTTTAAAAATGAATTACAGATAGAATTTCTGCTCTTGAAATCTCATTTCGAGAATTTTTATGAATTTTTATGTCGGGTAGCAATTAAGATCAGTAATTACTAATGAATAATTCAATGTATTTAAAATGGCACAATTCGATTAGGGAACAATTTAATTAAATGAATTTAACTCGTGTACGAGTTTGCCCCAGTCGAAATGCCCTAGAATCGTAAAGTTGTGGTTAGTTCTCTGTACAAACATTGAAAAATTTCTCTTGGTAGCCTCAAATTGTATGAGGAATATTAAAACCAACCTAAATTTAAAAATATATATCCTTTCACAGATGTGCTACTATATATCAGTTTGTCTGTATGTACTTTAGGGACACATAAATCGACTCGTGGGATATGTGTTCTTTATAATATACCACCACCTTCAATCGACATTCAGAACAGGAAATAGTATTCTTATTTTGTTTTCCTTCCATAAAACTTGGAAATTTCTAACAAATTTTCCCAATATGTTGTTATATTGTATATACTACAATTTTCCGATTTAATTTTCTTATCCTATTCTAATCTGGATTATTATTTACAATAAGTTGGTCTAATTTAATAAAAAAATCTTTGATCATTTTATTAGTTATACAATTTTTCAAGAAAACATGATACATTTTTACATAAAGATTGTTTTTATAAGATTATAAGTACTCTTAGATACCTCTGCTTCGAAAAAAAATTTCTATAAAAATAATATTTGCTATAGACTTTATCTCATAAAGATTTCAAATACTTTTGACCTTTTTAAAATAAGAAGCAAGGCAAAAGTAAAACAAAGTGAAATCTTTCATATAATAAAACCACCACCAAAGAATCTCCCTAATGACGCATATAATTTAGCCCAAAAATCACTTACCTATGTTCAACACACGATTATATTTTGTTACTTAAAAAAAGAAAGTACTACATTTTCATTTTATATTAGAAATTATTATTACAATAAATCCTGAATGTTTTCCACGAAGGTGGTTACTAAATTTAGTTAGTTACCTTCCAACCAGTGGGTTTCATATATCATTTGAGAACATAAAATGCTAACAATTCAACACCTTTAAAAGTTTTTTTTTTTTGCTTCAAAAACTTTAACTTTCTTTTATAAAACAAGAAAACAACTTTTTCTTGTACAAGGTGTAACAATTTTTAAATACAATAAATTTATCTTGGGCGGAAAATTGAAGTACATACAACTTTTTCTAGTGGGAACAACGAATCTTTGTATTCTATAAAAAGTCTGATATTTATAAAAATTACATACCCTAATTGCTTTAATTTAATACTTACAGACTGTTATACAGAGTATTCGGTAAATATCGTGGGATACAGAGGATATATTATATTTGTATTCATTTCGATGAGATTCATATGGACACATAGAATTCGATTGCTCGAATACTGCAGGCTGAGTGCAATCAAAATATTCATTTTGGTCTATAACATATCTCTATCAAACCAGAAGAATATAAAAAAAACCTCATTGGGGATGCTCTTCGTGATAGCATTTCGACAAGACCCAAAAACATCAAGAAAACTTAAAAAGCCTAGATCTTTAATAGACACCCTTCCAGATTAAATCCTTACAAGAAACTTTTAACCTATTGGTGATGGTTTACTTATTTGTTCATGCTGAAAATTTTATATAACCTCAAAAAAAATTCCAAACAAAAAACAATCTCCATTACATACTGTTCGTTTTGGAATTTTTTAAAACTTTTTCCTTTCTTATATACCTAGGTTGTCTGTAGAGGATTCAGTTCCATACTCCATAGAATTTTCCATTATCTTGTATTTTAACGACCTGAAAATTCGATTTTAAGGATTTCTAAGTGGTGTCTTATAAGAGAAGGGAAAAACATTTTTATTTCGTCGCAATTTCACTTTGAACATAGTTTATAATTCCCTTAAATTAAAATTAGCTTTTACGGAAAACCGAGGTTCCATTTTCTGCATTTGATTTTTGTTCAGAGTTGCAGAATTTCGATAGACACTTTGTTTTAATTTCTTAATTAGGTGTTAACCTTCGAATCCATTAAATCAATCCTCCCATATTTAGTCCTGGACTTAACCTGCTAAAATCAATTTTTCTAATGTTTTTTGCAAATATCTTCAAAATCTTTTTCACTCCTATAAATAAAAATTCGTTATAGAAGGATGAAATCCTAAACACTGAAATTACGGATCCGTAAATAGAAGATGGAAAAAAAATCTCAACAAAAATCAGGGAAAAAATCAAAGAAAAATAACAGAAACAAATTAATTTCATGATTGTCTTCGTGGAATCCTTTTTATTCCTTCGTTTTCGTTGATTTTTGTTAGACAATTTTTGATTATCAGCGGGATACCAGGATAAATTATGTTTTTTTTCCTTTTGCTTATCTTGAGTGGAAAAATTTATTTTTTTTATATTGAATCAGAATAACGATTTTTCATCAAAAGATTTTCCGGTATTATTTATTATTATTTTTTTTTTTAAGATTTCATTTGCATTTCTTTTTTTTAGCTGAAAACTCGGATTTCAATTTACAGAGGTCGCAATTTGAAGAGAAAAACAGCCCTTTTTTCCTTCCAAATGTTTTTATTTGAATACTTTGATGTTGATGATTTAGTAATTATGATATCCTATCCATCCATGTTTATACAATATATAAGACAAAAAAAAAACTTGGTGTAAATTCTACAAAAGAACAGATTAAATACTTGGACTTATATTTTGTTGCCTTTCTTTTTCCTTTTTTTTTGTTAATAATTGAAAAACTTTTTGACATATTTTTGCAAGATTTCACAAAATTCTTGAAGGAATATTTAATAAGAAATATTTCGAAATTTTTTTATACATATTCGAATGTTTTTATTAGAATATATTTCCATATTTATTTATGTCAATATGAAAAGGAATGTTCTCATGAATTTCAAACAATTAATTTAAATAATTGTTTTAAAAGTAAATAATAAGAAAATTAACTCTTTTTGATATTTAAAGGGTTAAACAGAATGATTTTGATTGCACAAATTTTTGCAGCAAATTTAAAACAAAATTTATTTTCAAGCCTTCACAGATACAAGATTGAAGATCAACCAAGAAAATAATTTGAAATTGTTTGAATATTGGTATTGGCTAGAATGAATTTTGATTGGTATATAATTCCCTGCCTTTTAATATTATATTTTATATAAGTACGAATTTTGTATGCTTTTAAACCAAGATCCTTCCGCAAAATGCATATTAAGTTGTTGCATACGATAAACCAAATTGATTCGTCATCCACACTCTCTGCTATTGCCGCTATATTCTCTTCGCCTCATGCTGGATGTGGTCTATGCGGTCGCTGGTCATCCAATAATGATAACTGGGTTTTAAATTGTTCGACGGTATAGGCAATAGTGGTTTCAGTGGGTCAATTATTCCAACTGCAAGCTGTTTGTCAATGATTGGGGGATAGAAAGCAAGTTAACAAATGATATGGATGGTTCCAGAGCTATTTGAACTTCCTAATGATATGGTGGAGAAAGTAATATCATTAAAAATCATTAAAAATTGTATGAAAATTTTATTCAATTTTTATTGAATTTTGTATGGAAAATAATTCATTTTGAAGATAACCAGTTATGGTTCATATTCAATTCGAACCATTTAATTTTATATCAACTAACTAAAAAAGCGAAACTGCTGGTACTATTTCTGATATAGATCCTAGACTAATTTTGTTGAATTAAAACACATAATAGATTCTAATCCAAATCATACAATTTTTTTTTAAAAATAAAATGCAAAGTGGTAATTGTTGCATCATTAAATCCCCAGACAGCATATGTCTGTCATTACAAATTTCAATTTGTCACGATTCCGTCAGGAGAATGTCAATCTCAATATTTATCATTAAGGCAAAACTGGAATAGAAGTAGAAGAGATATTTTTAAAAATATAATTTTTACAATCAGACGAAAACATCGAAGTTTCCCATTTCTACTTCTTATTAAATGAGACGAAAATAATGTGCTAAATTTGTTTGAAGTTATATTATACAAAAGCATTAAAAGAAAGTGTTAAGAACACTTCTAAAATAGATATTCACTTCAAAATAATAAATATTTTCAATACAAAAAGTATTGTAGTTTCCAATAAAAATAAAATTGATGGATTATAAAATTTGATATACTTTAATAATATAATAAATTGAGAAAATTCTGAAATATTTGAAAAAATATTCATTGGAAAATTCTCTTGAAATATTTCTTCTTTGAAAAACTCATAAAAAAATGCATCATCGTTTAATTTAAATAAAATGCATTTGCAATAAAAATGTTTATATTTAAGTCATTCAACTGAAGACTATCAAAAAATTCGCCAATCACTCCCACTAGACATCCAGTTTTACATCATTTCGAATACTTTCGAATTTGTTTCAATCAAATATATATAGTATTTTCATCTTCGAGTTTCTAAAGAATACGATTAAAAATTTTAAGAAAAAGTGTGGACAATGTCGTTGGGGTTTTTTTCTTATATATATATTTTTTGGAAAAATGCCAAAAAGACCTCAGAAAAATTTTTGCATATTCATGTCAAAATTTATATTGAAAAAAAAATACATGAAAATTATTCATAAAATGTATTTTTCACTTTCATTTTGTGGAAATTTTTTTTGTTTTAGGCGAAAATTTTCTTAAATATAATAAATTTACAAAATATTTGTTTTTTGTTTTTAACAATATAAAAGAAATTATAAAATTATATTAAAAACACATCAACAGAAATGTCGTATTTTTCTTTCATTTCTTAAAAGTTTGTATTATTTTCGAAATATCTTTGCTTAAGAAATATTGATTTTTCATTATTCTTCTTATTATTCTTAAAACACTAGCTCAAGCTCAATTAAAAAGAAGTACCTAATTTTGGTATATAAATATTACCCGGCTTTGATTCATTTCAGTTGCAACATAGTTCAAGTAGAGATGGTAAGTAATGGAAAATAATTTAATTTAATAAGAAATTTTTTTTTACTTCAAACATTTGTTGTGTAAGGAATCAAAAGTTAATCGATTTATGCATGTCCGTTCGTCCGTCCGTCCGTATACAAGATAACTCAAAACGGGTTATCCAATTTTGATAAAATTGACAATGTAAATTGCTTATTCCTTCCTTGGTTTGGTATTGCATTTCAGCAAAATCGATTCAGGGGGAGCAAAGTTATAAATGAAAAACCAGGGTAGTGTTCTTGTTTATGGTTTTTAGGATTTAATTGGAAAATTTGTGAACCAATTTTCTTTAAATTTATTATAGCTTATCTGCACAAATAGACGATTCCATGTTAAATTTCAGTCAAATCGGTCTAAGGATAGTGAAGAAAGAAATAATCCTAGGAGATAATAACCCTCGTCATATAGTTTTTTTGATGTAATTTAAAAACTAATACACCGTTTTGAATAAAATTTGCAGATTAAACTTTTGAGCAAAGGGTATGGGTTACCTCAAAGTTAGAGGAAATTTTAAAAACAGGAAACAAAGTTATGAAGAAAATACTTTGAAATAATGTTAGTTTTGACAGTTTTTCTGTCCTATTCCTATCATAGGCCGATTTTCAGTTACTATATGTTTCTTCATAATAACAAGAAAATATTTTGCTCAACGATTAAATATTTTGTTCCATTTATTTATTGTCATTAAACCTTTTTAAAGCTTTCATTGGTTTGTATATGGATATACATTTTTATGTCACATCACGAGGACTTTTTCTGTATATTTTATTAAATGTTTTAACATTTTCTTTCATATGTCAACTTTGAAATGATTTCACTGTGTTTTGTTTAATTGCTTTTATTATTTATTACTTTATACAAGTAAAGGTTCAGAGTATTCCGGACAAAAGGACTGTTACAATCGAGAGAGATTTTTTTTTGCCCATCCAGTAAAGATAATTGGCGCCGACCCCAATTTTTTTTTTTTTTGTCAACTTCTATATAACAACATCAACCTATATTTACTGACAATCCGTTCAATATTAAAGTAAAATTTGTTCGGAAAATTTCCATGTTTTTCTTTTAAGCAAAATTACATTTAATAAAAACTAATTAAATTCAGTCAAAAGCAGTCATGCAAACGACTTACCAGAAAGTAAAAAAAAAAACAACAACATGAAAAACAAATTTGTATGCATTGGTTATACGAAAAAAAAAAATTATATTTAAATTTTTGAGTATGTTGACTTGAACGTGAACGTGAGGAAAAAAGAAAACTCCTCGTTAAAAAGGAAATTATGTCGTGACGCTTAAAGCTTATGTTTGAATTGAACTTGGTATAATGATGATGATGAATTTATTATGTTAATATACACCAACGGAACAAAAAAAAAAAAAGTTTTGTTAAGAAAAATAAGTATTATATACAACTTTCTGTCATGTGTATTCTAACATGAAAAATTAATTTTTCCGTTATAATCTATTCTAAATCCCAAAAACCGCAAAAACAAAATTAATGAAAAATTAAATTTTCCTATGGCAAACTTTTCCACTCTCTTTTGGTAGAACTCAATTACCCTATCTGAAAATAATTATATTCATTCACCTGAGCGAATTTTGTGTCAAATCAATAAGAAAAACGAGAAAAAAACGGAAAATGTTAAACAAAAATTAATTTTTATTTGCGTTTAGATTCATAACATTAAATAAACACTTCCAAACAACACGAATATTTAAATATGATTTCTATTTTTATCCTTTCAAACAATTTCTTTTTATACATAACATATATAATAATTATATTTCAACAAACAAGGGTCAAGTTAGCAATATGATTTCGTGTTTTCTATATTTTCCAGGAAAAACAAAAAAAAAAAAACATGCATAGAAAAACTTTAGCAAATCTATTTTCAACTTTTTATTCAGAATGTTCATTCATGTCTACAACCAACATGAACCTAATTATAATAAAGTTCCTGCAGAACCAAGAAAACAAGAAAAATGTGTTAAACCAAAAAATTCAGCTAACTCAACTAGAAAATGTAACTTTGAAGTTTTGAAAATATACTAACCATTTGATATTTATGTACATACAGTATGCAAACGGAAAACCTCTGTAAGTATATAACACCTTCCACAATAGAAGAAAACATATACGAGATAAAGAAACTAGACTGGGAGCAAATAAAACGCTCCTCTATTAAATTATCATCCAACCAAATATAAAGAATTATGGTACATGTATGTTTTTCTTACGTCCTTAAAATTAAAATTGAAAAAAAACCTAAAAATATTCCTTGAATATTGACGGAAATATTTTTAATTTGTAGAATTACTAAGCTACAGCTGTTTGGGCGTTGGTTCAAGAGAATGACCATCCACTTCATTCTATCCATACCATACTGGATTATTCGCAGTAAGAGTATGTAATATGCAAAGCTTATTTATATATCAACTAAAATTGGTCACGAACGTACGTTCAACTGGTTTCAAAAATTCTATAGAATTTTAGTAGAAACTTAAAATATCACTTTGTTCATTGTTGAATAAGGCCACTGGAAAACTACCATTGTAATATGAAAACTGTTTGTTCGGAATGTCAGGAACAAGGAAAGAAAAAAAAACCAAAAAACAAACAGGATATTATAGTAAATTATCATCATGGTTTTCTATTTTATCCTTTAGAAAAGGAGTGGTTTATACTCATAGAATACTTAGTGTAGCAAAAAAAACCAAAAGAAATTTCCAACTATTATTTTGTCATAGCTGGAATTCTAATTTATGGTTCTATGCTAGTTATGCAAAACTAAACCTTTTCAAATAAAAAAAAAATGTATGATACTTGTTCTTTATGTATATCAGATTGTTGTTGTGTCACTTCCGGTAAATTGCGATTAGCACAATTGAAAAGGTTAATGAGCCTTTTATGCGAAAAATTAAATAGATGTAAAACATGTTGGTAGATGGCGAAAAAAAAGAATTAATCGATAAATTCCACACACCCTTTCTTTTAATAGCATAAAATTTGAATTTAAATTTGGCGATGTTAAATGCGTCGTGGAAAGGTTTTCCACAAAAAAAAAAAAAAGGAAATTGTTCTAAATATTGTATTTTTTTTTGTATTAGATAAGATCAATAACCTAATTTAATCTATATTTATAGTCATATATGCGCATATCTTAGGATTTTTCAGGTAGATAAAAGAATTTCATATTCTAATAAATTTTTGTTTAAAGAAATTTCGATAATTGTACTAACTAGTAGAAGAGGTGACAGAAAGAACCAAACGCTGGGAACAACAACCAGGGCAAAGACAGGCCAAAGATCTCCTAGGGGAATACAACGCAAAGAGATTTAAAGCCTTAATCAGCACAAATAGAAAGAATATGAGAGTTCTGACAGGAATACTAACAGGTCACTGCAGGCTCAAAGCAGACCTAAAAAAGCTAGGACTTGCACTAGACAGCAGCTGCAGATTCTGCGAGGGTGAGGAAGAAACTCCAATGCACATCCTCTATGAATGCGAAGCACTATTCCGCAGAAGAAGGAAATACTTGGGGGCATACTACCTTCCCCCAAATGAGATACAATCTCTTGATCCACTCCGGATTATAAAATTCCTAAGAGAAATAGGTCTGGAGGAGGTGCTTTAGAGTGGGAGTAACCAAACGACTGCACCAAAGACAAGGTGGTACAATAGATCTTAAGGTCGCAGTACAAGAACACCCTTTAACTAATCTAATCTAATCTAAAACTAGTAGATGACCAAATCTGTCTGTCACATATTTATAATACCAAGAAATATCTGCAATCATTTGTAAACTCATAAATTCGGTTAGTAATTAATAAAAATAATAAATAAATTTCATTATGATTGAATGAATTTTCATGATCACGAACCGCGAAAAAAAAAACAAAATACATAAAAACCATTATTATATATTTTAATTGGAAATATCAAAGAATTAATTACAAAAATAATCTCACATCACCGTAATAAATTAACCTCAAAACCGAACAATAATAACAACAATAACGATAAAATGAAACAAGGAATATTAAACAAGAAAAGGAGTTAACACGTGTATATACTAATAAACCAAGAAACATCAACTAAGAGGATATCTTTCGTTAAAACCATTCACCAAGAATGAAATCCTCCAATAAGAAATTATCCAGAATATTTCCTGTTTTTTTTTTTATTATTAAAACGAAGAATTCACCTCACCACAATAATCACCTTATTTAAGGTGTTATCTTGGTTTTGAGGATAAATTATCTTATATAATGTCATTTGGTTTTTAAAAAGTATTTTCATGGAACTGAAATCTTTTCTTTTAAGATATTTGATGAAAATGAAAATCATTCAAATAATGTATTATAATTAATGTTTGAAAAAATGTTATCAATCAAGGATTCATGAAAATTGATGATCCGAAAAGAAAACATTAGAATTTTTGTCACGGATATCATGAACAGAACTCAACCAATACCAATTGTACAATTGGATCTAGAAATACTGTAGAAGTGGTGAGAGACTATATAAGTGAATATTGTGAGTCGTAATTAGGTCAGTTAAAATAATCAATCACAATATTTCTTATATGAAATTCCACGTATTTACAATTCTTCTTTGTATGCCACACTAATGGAGTCTGACTAAAAATTGACTATCCAGAAACTTCATGTACCTCCGGAAAAGTAATAATACTAATTTCCTTTTCTTGGGGAATATCACATGATAACCTGAACTTAAAAACGTCCTTTTAGCAATTTAAACTTTTTTATGTTTTCAAAACTTTTAATTCTGTTAACACCAAAATGACATACTATAGAGTTCTCGTGTTATCCATAATCAAGAGATGACCTCTTTATTAGTAATATGGTTCAGCTTGTCTTCCATCGTCACATCATTCTTATAGCTTTAATTTTTCATGTTTTATATCGGAATTCGTTTAATGGAGTTAAATGACTTGACACATATACTTAATGGATCTCTAGAAAGATTTATATTCCACTAACTTTATCATATGTACTTCAAAAGTATTTCGTCCACTAAAAATAAGTGTGAACGCATCTATATGATATGGGATGTTTTTTAAATCATGATAGAACTTCCGAAATTCAATTTGTCATTCTCACAGTTCTTTTTGATATTAATGTTCAGTATAGTCTGGCAAATAATCATTAATAGACTCACGCTTGAGGAACGATCGAGAAGTGTCATCATTATGTGTTAAGTGACGGGGCTTATTTTTTGGTTTAATAAGCAAAATTGCCGCTTCTGAAAATCCAGAAAAATGCGGTCTACATGGTGGTGATATCATTGGTCCTTATTTCTTTAATAATAAGAAACTCGCGTTATGTTCAATCAGAACGTTTCCGGACTATGATGAATGAATATTTGATTGAAAATGTGAATGGCATTGATCCTGCCGAGATGTGGTTTCAATAGAATGGAATGAATGAAATTGGACTGGCAGAATGCACTTCGTCAAAACAGTCACGATGGTCACATGTCTTCACTTTTTGTGTTATTTTTTTGAATTTATAGTTTTATCACGCTTTAAAAAAACACCCTGTATATAATATTTTGAATAAAAAAATGTCCATTTTCATTTTAAACTAATTATAAAATTACATTATGTTCATTAAAACATGAAATGAAAAATGAAAACAAATAAATTATAAATGAAAATTGTGTCATTTTCTTTATGCAAAAAATGAAGGAATTTTAAATTAAATAATAAATAATTTCTAGTTACTTTTATAACAATTTAATGAATCACAAATTAAACCTAAATTGTCTTTTAAATTATTCTTTTGAAACACAAAAATAATCATCTTAAGTGTTATTATGATTTTAATTAGTTTATTTTTATTCCCTTTTTGTGTACACAATTATTATCCTTAAAACTTGCATTTCTCGTATTGTCAAAGAGAATACCTAATTTTAAATAAATACATATTGTTTTTTATCTTTTAATCATTCAAACTATTTGAAATAAAAAGGATTAACAATTTTTCAAGTGTTCTTCTCTATACTCAACATAATTCCCATTTTTCCAGGGAAATAATGTTGCCCATATCAAAGTTTGCCATATATGTAAGTATTTGTTACTTTCTTTTCAGTAAGGTATAGCATTGGTTGCAATAAAATGAATAAACATATTATAATATCATAATTTGGGTTTTAGTTTGGATTAGGGTTAAAATTTCCCTTTAAATATTACATTTCTGAATGTATTTTAAGATTAGCCGAAAAAATATTAATACCATTTCTAGATGTTCACAAGATTTGAGTTGTTGAACATTTGGTTTCTCCTTTTTATATTGATAAGCAAAAGTTTAAGACATTTAGCTCTGTCCCTTCAATAAATCAAGAGATTGTGAAATGGCTGGTAAACTTTCTAAAATTAGAATTAATTACAGATTGTCTGGAAAAGATTTCATTAATTTAAGAAAGTTATATGAAATCATTGACAATTTCTTTTAAACTTTCTTATATCTTCAACTTATTATGGTTAAACTTCCAATAAAGATGAAAAGTTTTATCATAAGGCAATTTGAGGTATAATACATTTAAGATTAATTAAAATTCTTTTAAAAGTGAATTTATTTTATTACATTAATTTTGTACTTGTATTTTAAATTTATGTTTCTTATTTTGTGGTTTACATTTGACAAATTTTTTTGTGTGTTAGAAAATAACTTCTTAAATAAAAGGTTGCGATTTTTTTTTTCTAGCATTTATGGCCTTTTTCAGAATTTCTTTTTTATTATTATAAGCATTCCATTTGACCTGTTAAGCTTTAATATTTCAATCAAAATGTCTACGAAAAGAAAATGTTCACCTTTATCAGGCCTTCTTTTAGCTATTTTTTTTTTAAGTTGGATAACATACTCAATCAATTCATGTCGTTAAATTCTTGGCATTTTCTTGTATTATATATTTTTTTATAGAAGTCTCATGTTGTTTACGAAAATTTCTTTAGACTCATTAGTTTTCTTGACTTTTGACACAATATCTAAGGACCAGCCAATAAATATACAAAATAGAAAACTTCGTCTATTATAAACTTCTCAAATTCTGTCTTGAATTTTTTTTTTTTCTTGATTTTCTCTCTTAGAGAGAAAGTTTTCATAAAAAAAAGGAAGAAAAAGAAAAACATTTTTTTTTAACTTAAAAAAACATATTGCGTAAAGAAAATAAAAAATTCACTGAAAACAGATGAAAATAAAAGGTTATAACTATATAATATCCTATATGAAAAGGTCATACCTTTAATCGATACTTTCTTTAAGAATTTTTCTTCTTGTTTTCTTTTTTCTGAAAAAATAGACAAGTATCAAATTTTCTTCTGTGTTTTCTTTCCTTTTTTATGAAAAATATAAAATTCTTATATGACATTATAAAAAAAAATTAATTTTTTTTTATAAAAAGGTTTAACTTAAAAAATTGACCTATTATACAAAAACATTATAATATACATTATATTTAGTTTAGGAAAAGTTTTTGATTTAAACTGCATTAGTTTTGCTTTAGTTAGTTAATAAAAGTTTAACGTTTAAAAAGTTTTTCCATTTTTAAAATAAAATTAGGTACAAACAGAATATATTAGAATTTTAAAGGTACAATTTTTCAACTTCTAACACTCAATTTTAACGAATTCCACTAAAAATATTAACTATAAAAATTTATTTATGTATGGAAGTTAAAATCTTTCAGTTAAATTCTATGAGAAGAACCTAATTATAATATACAAAATATTTTATAAGGAATTTCGAGTTAATTGAAGTTAATAGTTGATAATAAATGTATTAAATTTCACTTAATTTAAGTTGAAAATTCCAGAATCCTTTTACTTAGTATACCTATAGATATTTTCTGCAAAAATACCAATTTTAGTCGAATTTTATTATAAAATCACTTTATAGTTAGTTTAATAATATTTTAACTTTGTAGAAACTTATTCATATAATATCGATTTTTGAAGTTTTTAACTAATTACAAATTTCAATTTGAATTGAATCACAGTAAATGAAATTTTTATTCGTTATAAACGGAATAATGTATTATAAAATTTCAGAATCTACAGCTACAATAGATAATATTACGAGAAATGCCAATTGTCGAATCCTCATCCCCAATAAACCAATTGAAGATTGTTCTCTGATAGTTACTCGTTATGAATTTTCTTTTAAAACTGGCGTAAGTCTTATTTTTAGTATTTAAATATGAATTGTAATTACTTTAAAATATATCTAACTGATCAAAAAAATTTTAAACCAATTTTATGTAATCCAAGGAGAGAAATTTTCAGGAAACCTGTGGTTTTATGTGAAATTCATAAATAAAAATCGCTCTTTAAAAGAAAATTTCTTGACTTTTCCATCAATAAAAAGTAATTCGTAGTAATTTCCTGAAAATCACCCTTTTATAAAAACGCATAGACACTCGATTTCACCGAACAACTTCTTGGAAATCCTACAGAGAGAATTTTATGTAAATTACTTCTGGAATTTTAAACTTTTTCATATCGAATAAGTCCTGATACTTCTTCTTAAAACGAACTAATTAATTATGAAATATAAAAATATGAAGTTTTTTTTTCCTTTTCGAAAAACTTCCCCCAAAGTCTATTAAGAAATTTTTATAAGAACAAAAAGACTCTTTTCAGAAAATAAGTAGATATTCTAAGGACATATAATCGTCCTTTCAAAATAATTAAGGAAAGGAAAAGAAATTTATAAAAATTAATGAATTTTCTTTTTTTCGCACTTCATAAAAGTTTTTGACTTTGAAATTGTTTCTTATTAAATATTAACAAAACGCCTTGAATTTAAAGAAACATAAAATTGAAAATGTTAGAAAAGTTTTTAAAATTAAAAATTTAGTATAAAAATTAAAATTTAATTTTGTCATTGTCTTTTAATTGATAGAATAAAATATGCTTTTAATGGTTTAATTCGTTTTCAAATTAAGACATGTTTTCTTAAAGCAAATATCATTTGAAATTTTTCTTTTATTTTTCGTTAGCCGATTTTTAACTGTTTCCTTTTACTTTACTTGAAGTCATAACAATAAGTTTTATTGCTTCTTTTGTGTAAAAACAGAATTTCTTCTTAAGTTTTTCATATCATATAATATGAAACTTTAATTCTTCAATGGAATTTTTTATTCTAATAATAAACCTTTAAAAAATGCTTGAATTTCAATTTTTTTAAAAACTTAGAAAAGTTTCCAAAACAATATGCTTTTATGTTTATTTTTTAAGAAAAAGAAAGAAAATATTAAATTTCATGTTAAATTCAATTTTATGATCTCTAAACTTTTATTCTTGAAAAGAAAATATTTCTCCATAATATTAACAAGAAAACCATTTTCCATTTTCAAACTGAAATAAATCGAAAATTATGGCGATTTTCTACTTGTGTAAACTTTAAAAAAAAAAAAGAAAAAAAAACTGAGGTATTTGTAATATATAATTTATTTTTATTTATTTAGGCTTTTCATACCAGGTAACAAAAGATTCTTTCTCTTAGAAACGCAAACATTTAAAACTCAATTTCGGAAAGGTAAGAAGTTCATTTATGTAGACAAAAATATTTCTAATTCTCATGAGATATTTAAAAAAAAAAAAGAATCTTAAAACAAAACATGGAACATTAGCAAGAAATTAGCCAATTGTTGTGCCTTGTGCAGAGAGACTGACAACTTTATTAACAGCGAGGAGGATAAAATATTACTATCGTTAATTTTTTCAATAACAGCTGAGTAAACTATTAGCGATACTAGCTAAGATCAAACCATGATGCATGTCAGCATTATTAAGTTAACTTCGCTACATTCCTCATATCAGAAATAGTTTGGGTCTAACCCCACGACTCCATTGAACTTATTTCAAAACATAATTTCAGTCGGACTGACCAAAAAGTCCAAATTTTCGAGTCTCCATTAGACTTTTTTCAGTCCGACTGAAAATATGTCCAATTTTTAGAGTCTCTATGTCATAAAGAATAAAAAGTTTACCTATGATGTGTTACGACTGGCTTTCTGAACAATAAATCTATAATTGCAGATGGTAAAGACCTAATATTTTTGTAACTTCGAAAGTTTATAAACAAAGATTTGTTTTTTCATCAATATTTTAGTCTCAAAGGACTTTAAATTTAACTTCTAAATATAATCGATCAAATAAAATTCGTATTATACTATAAATACATAACCTTACATTTTTGCTTCATAAAATTGTTGTCCCTTAGGTTATTAAAAAAAAAATCATGATACTAATATTATGATGTCGATAAAATAAGAGATGAACTTTTAAATTAAATTTAAAATTGACGTATTTGCAGTGTACTATATAGTATTTAAGTAGTACAGACTTGCTTGCTTATGGGTCATCTATAATTACATAATGCTATTAAAAATTCTTTGATATTATTATCAAAACAAATTTATTAGAACTAAGAAATTTCTAAATTCCCAAATCAAAGTATTTAATGAGATTTTTAGAAAATAAAATCAATTTCTTAAAGTATATAAAGACTTTGTTTAGATCAAATTAAATATGTATCTTATCTACTTCTTATTCTACTCAATATCAATTAAATATTCAAATATTTATGGAATCTAACATCATCTTTTAATCTCTTCGGAATTAGATTTCAAGGCACTATCGTTAAAGTATTTGTTTCTTAAAACAAGTACTTTGAAAATATCGAATTTATAATAAAACTATTATATGTATTTAAAATAAACTTTAATAAAACGACAAAATAAACTTTACCATAAGGAAACCATACTGTATGACATAAACTATGAAAGAAAACTCATTGTTTTTCAATGTATTTTAATGAATTAAGTTTCTTGAAGTTCAAAATACCACCATTCTATATTTTCACGGCAATAAATGGAAAAACTTCCCCAATATATATATATATATATACTTTCAACCCGCATATTCAACCTCACAACGAATCTATTTAATATTCTATACTAACTTTTATGACTAAGGGCGATTAGTATATAGAAACAAATGAATCCAATAAAGTGTTCTATTTCAGGTGTTCTGTAAAATCGACAGGTATTGATGGTTAGAAAACAAAATAAAGGGTAAAAAATATAATTTCGTAACAAAAAGTTTTGAATTCATGAAAATTGTACGATTATAATTACTTCCGTTTCTTTACAAAATGATTTCCATTAAATTTATTTTATTAACGATTTGAAGAATTATTTGGGAAAACGTTTATGTAAGCCTTGCCAAATATTTTATCGGAAAAAAAGTATACAATTATTTGTTCTAAGGTAAGAATATTTCTTTCCATTTCACCACTTTATGTCATGTACATAAACAAAAATTAAAGAAAGTTAACAGGTGCCCGCGTTTTTAATATTTAAAAATTTAAAATTTTTGTTTGAAAATATAATTTAAACTTGGCACTTAGAATTATTAACGTGTGAGGCTATTAAAACTTTGACTACAGAAAATCATATCTTCATGAAAATAAAAATAATAGCATAGCATTATTAAGACGATAACTAAATATCTGCAGTCATATTCTAATTATTGTACTATTCCTTTTCTACGCCTGTAAACTAGTTATTATTGCGGCATAATTGTTGTACGTAGAATCTTAATAGGTATTTTTATAAAAAACCTAAAGTTTATCGATCCAACGATGTTGGATTTAAACGCATTTATAGTTTCGATTTATCAGACAAATTGCTGCGATGTTGCGTAGAGCATTCTATACTCAAGAATTTTTCGAATTTTTACATCTATTTTGAGTTAAATTATTCTTAAAGGATCTGTCTATAAAAATATATAAATTTATTGGGTGTAATTCCATTTTATTAAATGAATTATAATTTTATAACCTTCTTTTCCTAAGAGATTAAATGTAATTAAAAATATTAAAAATAATACATTTTTAGTACTCCTAATTGGTAAATTGTGGAGGTTGACATTTGAGACCATTTGTATTATATACATATAACTCTTCTCATCTGTTTGAGAATTAGAAAACACCTATTCAAATATGATCTCAAATTAGTTGCATAAGTACTTAAAGTACATATGTCAGATCGATCAAATAATTTATGTATTTCGCGTCCGCCTTTATTTCGTACTATATATCTTACTAGTTACTTCGTAAATGTCCAAAATATCACGTGTTATCATAAATCTGTATCAAAATTGCTTTTCTGACACATTCCTGAATCTTAAATCGTAAAACCTCAAACTACAATACATATATTTATTGACTGAAACTATCCCAAATGGTATTATGGTATTGAAACACCATAATACCATCGTGACTTATCAGAATTGTAAAATTTTCCAAAAATTTCCAATTACATAAAATCTTTTCATGAAAAAAATCCTGAATTTCTTTTATCATTAAAAATTGTCCCAAATATAACCGAAAAAAAAAAATTCCTGTGCTAATAAAAACGAAAAATGAACCTGAAATCCTTCTTCACCTTTACAAGAAATTACAACGTACTTAAGATTTGCCCAAAAATTATTTTACGAGTGTATTTAGAACAATTTTTCGTTTTATTACAAACATTTTTTATGTTCAATACGTGAACGAATTTTTCCTTTTTTTTTCTTTGCGGGACTTTTCTTATCACAAATTTAATGAATTTTAAATTTAGAATTAAAAATTAAATACATATAAGAAATTTATTTTTAAAGTGGTTTATTTTCTCCCTTCGAAATTTTTAGGCTTTCAAACTAATTTCTTTTCATTTTACTCATATAAGTATTTTAGTCCCAAGGAAATTAATTGGGTCAAAAATCGGGAAAGTTCTCATACGGAAAAGTTATTACGTTGGAAAAGGAAAGATATTTTTAAAAATTTATTAAAAATTTAATTTAATTTCGATATTAGTCTCGTGCTTTGAATTGAGGCTATTTATATAGTATATTTATGTTAGGCTTTTCTTGGAGTTAATTTCTTTAAGAATGTCGGCAGTAAAACAGGATCTTATAAGAATAGTATTTTTATAATATTTTAAAGATTTTTATTCATAGACAAAGTTTGCTTATATACTTTTTATTGTATTATAATTTAGATATGTATAGAGAAAGTCAGCAACAGTGATGGTTATTATCAAAACTTCATAACTTCAAAGTTATATTTCTTAGAATATTGTCTAAAGATTATTTGAAAGTGTCGCCTCAAATTTATCCCTTACGTGCGGTAATAAAGCAAGACTTGAATGTCGATTGTCACTTGCAGATTGTTACCTACAGAATCGCACTACCGGATGACTTATCCTGATTTATGTTTACCTAATTTTGTTCATATACCCAATATTTTAACTTATATGTATTTAAAATACGTACCAATTTGCTTAATACAATTTTATTGTAATTTTGAAGTTTTAAATTTTCTTGAAACCAAATCTGATTTCTTAAAAACTTTCATCTCACAATTCAAAAAAGCTATTTTAAAAATTAATAAAATAAATTAACCACAAGAATAAAAAATTTCCATCACCAAAAAACATTAAAAATTTTTCTTTAAAATTAAAAATTATATTTCACTTTAATAATAATCAAATTCCATAAAAAAGAACATAAACTAATTTTTAATTGAAAATTTAAATCTTAAAGAAAACAAATAATTCATTTTTTATTGTAAGTTATTTGAATAATAATTTCTTTTTTTTTTATGTATATATAATTAATTAATAAATTTCAGTTTTATTCACAAATAATTTTAATAAACATTTCATTAATGAAAAAGCAATTATTTAAATAAAATTTTCAACAGAAATTAGTCGAAATTATTTTGATTTTCTTATTTTTCAATTTATTTTTATATTTAAAAAAAAAAAAGGAAAATAGTACAAAAAGAAAACCCACACGAAAATTACCCAATAAAACAAAAAGAACTAATATTTATGAAAATTTAAAAATATTCTTTTATAATAATAATATTTCTAATGATGCCCGAATGTTTTATGAACACCAAGAAACAAGAAAAAACTAGACTTTTCTTTTTCAAAAATATTCTATTTTTGCATAGCGAAAGTGTTTTACGATTTTCTTTTAAAAAAATAAATAAATGAACACAAATTTTTCCAACCAAAAAAAAAAAACTCTTTTAATAAGTCGAATTTTTAAGATTCTTTTCGTCTCTGAAACACATCCGAACCGGTGAAAGTTACGATGAAAACTGTGCTGTAAAAACAGTTTTCCATCCACCTTTTCATTTTCGCGGGCAGTAAAGGAAAAAAATTCGTGTGGAAAACTCTTTTGAATGGATGCCTGTGTTGAAAGTATACACACATGTGTCATAAAAGTTACGAATTGCAGAATAAAGGAAAAGCTACAATGAGAAGGAAAACATGAGACAATTTAAAAAACTGATAGAAAATTCGTTCATATTGTATAGTTGTTAAGTTTACTTTCTCTATATCTCTATACTAAGCAATAAAAAAAATTTCATCATGAAATTGTAAGTAGACTATTTTTAGGGGCACAAGAAAATTGGGAAAGGCATTTAGGCAAAACAATTAAATTGATTCTTGCTATTTAATAGGTTTATAAAGATTATAAATATGTGCTACGTACGAATCCCATTCCGATGGTATAGAGAAAGTGTTATCGTATATTTTGTTTAGTTAGAGAAATATTTCAACACTAGATTGTAGTGGACGACAAATGAGTGCGGACACCATAATTTTCTCTTCTACCGAAGGCAATATAATTTCGAATTCTATTCGTTTTGTTATTATACTTTTCAAATTATATCCATTTTATAGAAATTATACTTATTGAATGAGATCAGACTTGGAAAATTATTGTATGTACTTTTTTTTGTAGTATTGTCAAACAGAGAAAATTCACATTGGAAAATTCTTTCTTTTCCTCCTTTTAGTTGTGAGCATAATACTAAAAACTATAGAAGATTAAAAGTACGTTATTATAAAAAGAGAGAATTTTTTTGTAGTTTTTCTTGTTATTATTTCAAAAATAAAGAAAATTTGTTTATATAATTTTGAGTTCATTGATTTGATATTTTAAAGTGGTCTTGGCTGATGATAACTCATTAAGTAAAATGTTTGAGAAAATTATAGAAAAAAAAAAGAAACAAACAAACAATGAATGACATGCTTAAAAATAGTTTTTCTCGAGCACAGGTGATAAAATATTTTACGTAATCTTAGTTCAGGATTTTTTTTTTGAAATATTTTTGATTTTAAATATTGAAATTTTCCAATATATATATCTCTAGCAGGCATATGTACACTAATTACGATTTTTCAGTGATTTTTCTTTTACCCAGAATTATTTTATTAAATGAACTTATACCAAATTAATCCTGAATATTACAGGAATATCTCGAAAATTGTATAGGTAATGGACAGCTATTAGGTGTTTGCATTTACAAAGTAGTTAAAATATTATGAACCGATCCCCTTTTATAATTTTTTAATATAAAGCCAAAGTTTTCATTTTATTTACAAATCTTTTAAAAATTCGATATATAACAATATGTAAATCTCTCAAAGGACGAATTTAAATACAAAATCCACTTAGCGGAAAATTTACATCTGCCTAGTAAAATTTCAGCAAATATTTTGACTTTTTTACTAATTAAAAATTAAAAATGTGTAAATGGAGAGGTCCTGTTATTTCAACTGAACTAATAACACCTCCTCAGGCTATAGATACTAAACTGGTTCTAATATTAAATGCATTCTATGGCTTGTAATTAATTTAATTAAATGTTTTTATTCATAAGGACTTTAGTTTGCAGTACGACAGACTGTATAACCAAAACCGAAATAATTTAGGAAAATTATTCTTGCTAGAATTCAGTTTCTAGTACTATATTTGAAAAAATCTGAAAATTTCAAATATATTAGAATTTCTGGTATCTCTGTTATGGTATTTGTCGAAATTTTATTATAAAATTTTTTAAAACGAAAATTAAATAAATTTCGCGTGTTATTCAATAAAAAAAAAATTCCAAAAAAATATGAATGAAAATTATTAAATATAGAAAATTTTCTTGGAAATGACTTGTTTTTGTTATTTTCTGAATGTTTTTAAAAAATATTTCTTAATAAATACTCGAAAGAAATGTGTTCGCAAAAATTTATTCTAGACTTTAAGTTAAATAATAAATTATTCGTCCTCTCTATATAAACAACAATACATTATCTCGGCATCTATCTCTCAGAAATTATCTAGATTCTAATTTTTACAGGTTTTTCTTGGATTCAACTGAAGTCCTTTGAATAATAAGTTCTATATTAGTGAAAAATAACACCTGATCAAATATGAATGTACTTTGGCATTGGAGGAGAATTAATAATATGAACTTTTGAATTTTTAAACATAATTTAAATGTTAAAATTATTTATATTATTTTTGTATAACTTTCAGTTTGTCGTATTATTATCTAGAAATTAATTAAGTACTTCTATAATTATTTAATAAAATAACGATTGTTAGACACGAAAAAGAACACTTTATTTTCAGAGGCGGAGAATGCACGCAAACGTTTAATAGAAAATCGTTTGGAAAACAACGAAAAATGTGTTTTTAGTTAGTTCATCATATATCAAAAGAAGAAAATGAAAGGAAGAAATGAATTTCTAAAAGAATACCTAGAAAATATCCTTGCCGTGGCAAAATATCAGATTTTATATCATTTATAAGTTCTATAGAGTGATAAAAGCAACTAGTTGCATATGAATTTATTGATTTTAATTTATCAATTTATTACTTATTTATGACTTTTAATTAACTTTGTCTTGCAGGAAGTTATTTCAATTTAATTACTGTAATTCAAAAAAAAACGTCCAGTTTTATATTAATTATAATTTACAAAACCGGGAAATGTATGTTATTAAATTGACATTATTATGTTTTAGAACGTTAACTCTAGACAGGTATGATATCCTTTCAAGAACTTCTGTAAACAAAGTTATATAATAATTCAAAAGTTAAATACAAGTAAGAACAAAATAAGATAGTATTACTTTTTTTATGAAATATATTGAAATTGATTTCCTTATTTTCAATTGTTTTTATTGTGATAAAGTTGCACCCATCTCTTCTTATGGCAAAGCATTTATTATTATTCTTATTATTTTATTTTCAGGAAATTCGATTAAAGCTCGCTATCGCTCGCAATTGTTGTTAGCATTATTTTGATGATATTTTAAAAAAAGGATTAAGTTCAATATTATTTTAATAATCTGTTTTTTCGAAAAATGTTCAAAAATGCAACTTATCTCCAATAGCTAGAGAGATCGTGGGACTGCAAAAATATAAATATATATCCCTAATTTGGGCAAAAATAGAAAATAGTCCTTAACTCACTCAATAGTAGAAGCATTTTTTGAATGTGATTAACGAATCTGTAGTCAAACCTATTCTAAGAATAACAAGAGCGAAGCCGCGGATATCAGATACTAATTCATAATTTTTTTTATCTCGGCGATAGATAGGTAATATTTCGCGAGGAAATGGAAATGCAATCGAGGAAACTTATACTATAGAAAGAAAAGAGATATATTATTATTATCTACAAAATTTTTATATTACCGAGTACAAAAATCATTATTTAATTCAAATTGTCTTGCTTTAAAATGAGTTCAGGTTAGCAGTTAAAAAGTTATAAGGAACTATAGTTCTGAAAACACTTGGGGACCAACAAATGGTGCCAAAGTTAGGAAGGCGCCAAATTTGAACGTTTTTTTTATTTAGAATCGCGAGCTTTTCCATTTTGCTTCATATTTTTTGCAAAATTAGAAAAGGTACTACATTTTTTATTTGATTATATTGTAAAAAGAAAAAGTACGTGGTTTTTTTTTTTATTAGATGGCTTTAGAGTCGTTAACTTTAGTAGTTCTAACCCTATCAAGTTATATTATAGCTCGCCTGAAAGGTGATATATTTCATAGAATGTTTTTAAAAAATTTGTAAGAAGTAATTGCGGTAATTGTGTTTTGAAAATGAGCCAAGTTTGAAAAAATTCGCTATATTTTACTATATCACTTGGACCAAGGTGATAAAGCTTCGCAGGCTTGTGAAAAAATTCGTAGTGTTTATGTTGAAGATGCTCTATCAAAACCAGCAGCACGTAAATGCTTTGCTCGTTTCCGCTCTGGAAATTTCGATGTTAAAGATGCGTCACACTGTGGTTGACCAATTATTGTACAAGTCGATGAAATTCTCCAAAAAATTGCTTATTTTATCTTATGAAATTGCTGAGTAACTAAAGATTGATCAAAAAACCATTTGCTTGAGGCTAGATACAAAAAGAAGACGCCATTTACCTAATCTGCACCCAGCGCTGAAATAGCTTGGACCGGCATTGTTGGGGATCCGATTATGGGTCGGCAGTTGCGGTATGCCTATATTTTGGGAGGCTAGAAATTCATCATATGATTTTTTTATGCATAACAGCATATTCGATTTAATTTTATAAATACAAGATTTTTTAATATTTTCATCTAATATCTAATATCATCTATATATGGAATTGTAAATAATAATATAGTAATAAAATTCCACGAATCATCAATTTCTTTCTTTATTTGTTAAAGTAAATTTTTATTGTCAAATTTCAGACCTTAAGTTCTAAGTGTAAGCTAATTTAACTCGAAAATGGTAATTAAAGTTTTATTGTGCTGGAAATTTAGGTAATTTACTTGATAGGTAAATTGGCAAAAAGTTTTAAAATAGGTAGTAAATGCATATATTAAGCCAAACTGATATATTTCTATATTCGGTTTTCCCTTAATATTATTGATAGGTTTTTCCTTGAAATGAAAATAAAACAATTTTAGAATAAGTAATTTGTATAACGATGAAAATCAGCGCAGGTAATTTTCAATCATAAAATTCAATTATCATAATTATAATAATTTTTCTGAAACGTTCTTTTAATTTGCATTTCTTGAAATTGAATAAAATTCTTACAAACAAGGTAATTAAACCACGTCAGGTAATAAAAGGGACAACACCTACGTAATTAATATTTTCATATAAATTCTTTAGAAATAGAAACGTTTAACAACAACCTACATTGTTAAATATAATTATTATTTTTTTCAGAAAAATTTTTGGTTGCATTTTAATTTGTATGAAATTCAATTATTGCACATTTTTTGTATTTTATTTTAACCTGGATATGAATTTTTAACGGTTTCACATGCGCAAGTTCTTTTTCAAGACTTTTCTTTCCTTCAACGCTAACGCCATCTTCAATATTATTATTGTATACAAGACGGGATTATGGCTAAAACACAGCGTTGACTTATTCCAACTTCAAATCCACTCGTAAATGCATGTATGAAAAAATTATAATATAACTTAAATTTGTTATATTTTATTCATTATATTATCTTATTATAATTATATTATAATAAGATAATATATTATTATATTATATTATTTTTATTACTACCTTTTTGGAATTACTAATTATAGACATTTAAATTTCTTAAGAAAAAACCTTGAAAATTTCGAAAATCTTTAAGGACGAAGACGTCACGTGCTTACCCATTATAATTATACTACTTTAATGTGATTGGTCGAATTTTTCATCCCTACCATAATTGCTAATTCTTTACTAAAGCCGAAAAGGATAATTACGCTGGAAACATGTTTCTCTCCCTTCTCCTTTAATAATTTTTTCCCTTTTCGGAATTGTAATTTTGACGTCATCGTCAAAATTGTTGGCCTGCTATATAAGGCAAAAATTCAAGGTACCTATATTCATTTCGAAAAATTTATCAGAGTTGTTTTCATAGTTTAGTTGTCAAGAACTGTTTGCGTTAAGTAGAAAGTGTAATATATATCGCGGCAAATAAACCGAATGTGTTAATAATAATAAGCGGTGAGTGCTCTTAGAAATTGTTTACGTGTTTAATAAAATTCATAAAAGATTTGTTAAAAAAGAAAAATTCTAAAAATCTATCCAATTAAATTTTTGTTATAAGTGACATTCTTCAGGGCTGTGCATTTTCCAAAAATGTTGACATTTTGTATGTTTGCATGTACAAATGTATATATTTTTGATGTTCGTTCGTAACCTAAAAAAATAACACGAAAGAATACCATTTTTTCTTAAAATTTTTTTTCTCGTATTCGTTCGCAAAAGAATTTTCTTGTTTACTTTGCCCTTTTGGAAAAAAAAAATTTTAATTTTTTTTTTTTTCGATTTTATTTTTCTTAATTTTTGTGTATTTTTTCAAAAAGAAAAGTTTCTTTTATCGTGCAAAAAAAAAGTTATGAAAAAAAAAATTTTTCTTCGGATTTTTGTGAATAGAAAAAATTTTTTTTTTGCTTTGTTTTGGCAAAAAGTTTTTTTCTCTTAATTTTGGAAAATGTCAGCTTAGTGTCAACAGAATTTTTGAACTGCGTCGAGTTTTGGAGAAATTTTAGGTGATAAATTTTTGAAATTATAATTTTTCTTAATAATATTTCTAAAAATTGAATTCAGAAAAAAAGAAAAAAAAAATTTATGTGAATTGTAAAAAAAATGTCCGAACTAGAAAAAATGAGAGAGTGTCAGAATTTAGCGTTTGTGTCTTTTTTGTTTGTGTTTTTAATTTGTACAAAAATATATTTTTATTACATATTTATTATGAAACTTTTATAGTTTCGACATTTTCCAAAGGATTTGGTTTTTTTCACGTCCACAAAAGATATGAATATTTTACATAATTCATTCCATTGAAATTTTCATTATTAACCTAGTGATTACCATTTAATTCTTATTTAAATTAGTATATAATGGCTTAGTATGATTTCAAAGAAGTCCCTAAAATTCCTAGTTCAATTTTAGAATAGTAATTGCAACAAAACTATCCAACTTTAGTTTCATACAATTAGTAAATATTAAAAAAAAAAAACTAGCTTGCAAATGTCGGTGAAACAAATTATTTTGTAAATATTGTGCCTTTTTTATTTCAATATTTGTATAATAAGGACAATTTTTTTCTCTCTACTTTCAGCATTTCTTTTAAAATTTCTTTATCATCTAAAAATCTCAAAATTAAACTCAGATTATTTTAATAAGTAAAAAAAAAACAAATCTTCGATCTCTTGGCGGAAACGCAAAAATTTCTTACATAGATTAAAATATATTTTCATCATAAAATTCAACAAATAGTTTATAATACTAGAGAAAAACCATCAAAATCGTCTTTCTCCAATAATTTATATCTATTTCGTCGCTATAGCGACGAAATAATGGCTGACAAAGAATTGCAAGCTCATGAATTAGTACGTTTACGCAATTGGTCTCGAGCCATCGATATTTATGATCAATTGCTAGGATCGCCAACAGTAAATTTGAATATACCTAAAGCTAGGATAATTGCATGTCTATTGGGACGTTGTGAATGCTTTTTAGAGTTAGGAAAATATGAGAATAGTATATATGATGCACAGCATGTATTGAGAATGTTAGTCGAAAAAACTGATTGTGGAGCTAGTGTATCACGCGTCCGAAGACGTTTAATACATTCACTATATAAATTAAAACGGTTTCAGGTAAGATCTTTGATTTCTTATGTTGTAATTCAATTTCAATGTTACGTGGCTATAGAAAAACCGTTTAGGGAACAGCCAGAAGAATAGTATTATATCCTCAAAACAAAACTATTCTTTCTATTATGCAATTATTATACTAAAACAAGAAATAACATGACTTGTTGTGTCGTTTTTGTGTGTTTTTAGAGAATTTGTAAACAAAAAATCCTAAATTTTAATATTTATTTTGTTTTAAATTTCAGGAAGCTGAAATAGTCACAAAGGAATGGATTGCAGATGCATCATTACAACCATCCTTAACTGATATAGCTAAAACGCTTGAACGCTATAAAACTGTAATACAAATGGCAAATGGTCAAAAAATAAATCAGAGAATACCAGTTCAAAGATTAGATGAGGAAATGGCAACATTAGATACAAAATTAGAGCATTGGGCAACAAATAATCTGCCATTAGATAAATATAGTAAACTCTTAACAAATAAAGGAGCTAAGAAGCGTGATAATGGGAATAGTAATAGTGGCAACCAAAAAATTATTGAACAAATTAATGATACCAGCGAAAATCATGACGGTACTGTAACATGTTCATATTGTACAATATCGTTTTTAGACAAAAATGAGCTTAGACAACATTGTCAAACGGAAACACATCAAAACGTTATAATGTCGGATGAAGGTATAGATGAAAAAATTAATAAATAATGAAATATTTTATCATGTATTTTTATATTTTCTTTTGCAGGCCGTGATTGGAAATGGCGTCCTCCACCTCGAGGTTATACAATCGATTCATATACATTATGTGAAAGTTATTCAGAATTACAATCCTGCCATTATGGGAATCAGTGTGTTGAAGCTCATGGTTTGGATGAACTAAATGAATGGAAAGAACGTTTTGAATATAGAAAAATGCGCTTGCAAAGAGCATGTGAAAAAGAATTATATGGTAAATCTTATACAGAAGAACTTTTAGAGAAATGGGTACAAGCAACAAGTCCGGATAAAGTTATGCGTGAAAAAATAGATGGTATTGAAGAACAATGTTCAAATGAATTAGTGACAAGTATCAGTTCGAAAGTATCGAAACGCGAATGGGCGTTTGTATTAAAAACTCGATTACATTTAAAAGCTGTTGCATTACTTCAAGATGCACATCGGCATTATTTTTCAATAAAATCAATAATACCCGGTGATGGGAAAACAATTATTTGCAATAACAACCTAAATAATAAAAAACTAATAAATAATAGTGGCACAAATAATACTACACAAAATCAGTCTGAAATTGAATTAAAATGTGATCAAGAATGGGTATCAACAACATTTGATCGTAATTTTCAACCAACAAGTGAATCGCCAATAATTGAACATAAAATTAAAATCATATTTAGTACCGATATTTTTGGAACATTTCGTCAATCTGTTTGTTTTGATTTTGGTATTGAACCAGTTCTAGTGAAACATTTATGCGTCGATGTATTACCAGTTGGTGATGCTGAAAAAATACAAGAAATCAAAAAGGATATTATCCATTCGGCATCACAACGTTGGGATGACTCGAATACAACTTTATGTAAATTTGAAACAACAATTGGTTCACATTTGAAGACTGAGGCATTTTTAAATGATATAAAACGAGAGAAAGACCTGTTAGAACGTTATCCATGCCCAAGAGCAGCAACATTTACATTAACACAATCAACGATTGTTGAAAAACGTTTAACAAGAAATAATTATCGGTCTCGAATACATGAATTATTATATGTTGAAGAGATAGCTAGATACGAACAAATTGCACGTTATAATTTAACAACAAAATTACGGATTGCCTCCAATTATATGTTAACACCGAGCGGAATGGCAACAAGTACAGCCAAATATTCACATTCTGGCGAATTATTTGGTTTAATGAGTTTAGGAAAGGATATATCGGAAGATACATCCGCCGGTCGATTAATATTATCAAATTGTTCAAGTGTTTATTTATGTGAAACTTTAAAACCAGATGAAAAAGTACCTCCAAAACGTGAAGTTTATGAAGCTATGATTGAAGATAAAGGGAAAAATATGATTTATTTAAAATTATCAGCGAAATGTGTACAAGGTCTAAATTTGAAAGCTGATACAGATTTTCAACTTGATATACAATTTCAATTGAATCGTTTATCGTACTGTGAATGGCATAATGCTGTCGATAAAATAGCTGATTTTCGTATTATATTTCCTGATACGTATATTGAACCAAATATACCATGGACACCGAAAAAACAATGGTCAGATTCATGTGATCCGAAATTAAATACAAAACAAAAAGAAGCTGTTAACGCTATCACCACACCAATTAATTGTCATCTACCTCCAATACTTTTAATAGGTCCTTTTGGTACCGGCAAAACATATACATTAGCCCAAGCCATCAAACAATTATTAACACAACCGGAAGCAAAAATTTTAATTTGTACACATTCAAATTCTGCTGCCGATTTATATATTAAAGAATATTTACATCCTTGGGTTGAGAAAGGTATGAAAGAAGCTACTCCGTTACGAGTTTACTACCATAAAAGATGGGTTGCAACTGTAAATGCTGTTGTTCAAAAGGTACGATTATATTAACTTGTAAAATATTTTAATTATATATTTATATTTATTTTTTTTTTTTTATTTATATTTCAGTATTGCATCATTGATGGAAATGGAAATTTTCGTCGACCCAGTATTGATGATATTTTAAAACATCGAATTGTTGTTGTAACTTTAAGTATATCAATGGAGTTAGCATCTTTGGGTCTTCCCAAAGGATATTTCACTCATATATTTCTGGATGAAGCAGCCCAAGCCATGGAATGTGAAGCTATAATGCCTTTAGCATTAGCAAGTGAAAATACAAGAATTGTATTAGCTGGTGATCATATGCAAATGAGCCCGGAGCTATTTTCAAATTTTGCTAAAGAACGCAAATTACACATATCTTTATTGGAACGCTTATATGATCATTATCCATCAAGTTTTCCATGTAAAATTTTATTATGTGAAAATTATCGTGCTCATGAAGCAATTATAAAATTTACATCGGAACTATTCTATGAGCAGAAATTAATTGCTTCTGGTAAACAACCGAAACATGAAAAATTTTATCCCTTAACATTTTTTACAACCCGTGGTGAAGATGTTCAAGACAAAAACTCAACAGCGTTTTATAATAACTCAGAAGTTTATGAAGTTGTTGAACGGGTTTGTGAATTACGAAAAAAATGGCCAAGTTCTTGGGGTAAAATTAATGATCAGAGTATTGGCATCATGACCCCATATGCAGATCAGGTAAATTTGTTTTGTTTTCTGTTTATTTATTCAATATTTTAATGTACTTATTATTTTTATTAGGTTTTCCGTATACGTTCTGAATTGCGAAAACGTCGTATGGGTGGAATATCTGTCGAGAGAGTTCTTAACGTTCAAGGTAAGCAGTTTCGTGCTATATTTCTGTCGACAGTTCGTACTCGAAGAACCTGTTTGCCAAATGTTAATGCACTGTCACAAGATGATGCAGACTATGGATTTCTTAGTAATTCGAAATTACTTAACACAGCTATAACACGAGCTCAAAGTTTAGTAGCAGTTGTTGGAGACCCTGTAGCATTATGCTCGATAGGACGTTGTAGAAAAGTTTGGGAGCGTTTTATTGATATTTGTAATCAAAATAAATCACTATTTGGAATCACGTGGTCATATTTACGATCCCAGCTAGATGGTGTCGAGCTGAAACGGAGCTATGTTCTAAATCCTTTAGCTCCAGAATTTATTCCTCGTGCCCTTCAACCTGAATCATATTTGCGAAAGCAAGCGATGGCTATAGCCGCACTCCAGCAGCCTCCAATGCAGACAGCACCGCAACCGCAAAATCAAATGCTCCCAAATGCATATGGAAATCATGGATATGGCATGTTGAATCAAAATCCTCAAATGATGCAAAAGCCAGGTCAGGCTTCACATCAAAGTCCAATGCAAATGCGTCCTATAGGGCCGCCACCAGCTTATAATTTGGGAGGACCACCCCAAGTGGGCGGTAATCAGCAGCAATATTCGCCTTATTTAATGTGGCCACAACAACAATCAGCTCCTTTAATTCGTCCAAATTATTCGCAGCAGCAACAACAACAACCAGTTCAACCTCCTCAACAAATGCCACAAAATCCAAACGCAAGCCTGTGGGGCCCACCACCTCAGTCGAACCCGTGGGGTGTCTTACCAAAATCCGGTGTTAACCCAAATATGAGACCTGGTTCACAGCCTCCATCACAAGCTCAACCAATGAACATGAATATAAACAATTTGAATATGCGTCCACCGATTCCTCCGGCTCCGCCAATGGGGCAGCAGCAACAGATACAATCAATGCGCAGTCCACAAGATTTGGCGTATCTTAGTAAATTTGTTTATCAGAACTCTACCAATTATAATAATCAAAATCATTTACTTTTGAATCAAATGCGTAATCAAATGCAAAACGGGCCAGTAAGCCCTGCAACACAAAATCATGATAATATTTTAACTTCTTTACAAAGAGGTGGATCTCATATTCAAAATGCAGCTGCAACTCATCCTCTTTCATATTTAAGTGCCGGACAACAATCGTCAATGCCAAAAGAAAAGGAAATTCAATTTTTAAATAACGTTCACAATATTCCATTAAATTTATCTACGGGACCACCACATTCAGCAATAGCACCAACGGGGCCGCCACAATTACCGCAAGCAAATGCTATAACTGCTCTCGCTGCGAATCTTCAACAAATGATGCCATTTCAAGATTACAGCATTCTACTTCCACCAAATATGAGTTTCTATGAAATGGCTCTCGAACCGAAAGAATTTCAATATAAATGGTATCTACGATTATTAGATACTCAAGGTCAAGACGCGGCTAATAAATTCACTGAAATTCTAAGACAAGTTATGATAGCAACTCATCATTCAGCCGCAGGGACCACAAACGCAGGCTCGCTAAATTCAGTTTCAAGCGGTGGTATTAATAAGAATATGTTGTTACATCAACAACAAGCCCATCAGCAACAACAAGCACAACAATCATCACATTTATCATCACGTTCTGCATCTTTGGGTATGTTGAGTAATAGCGGATCATCATCATCTTCGTCTTCTATGGCAGCTGGAACAGCATTAGGAATTGGCGGAGCTTCCGATAATAATAATATAAATTTTAATCAGCAAATCGATTTAGTATTTAATTCATTAATGACTGGCAATGATATAAGCCAGCCAATATTACGTGACTTACTTGGTATGGTTAGTAGCGTTACTCCATCGACAACTAATAATGGCAATATGTTAAATAAAGAATATCATATTCAACAACCACAAAATCAACAGCAACAAAACCACCAACATCAACATCATAATAATCAAATATTAACAAATAGTAATAATGATTTAACATTATCATCACGTGTTGAATCTGTGCCATTATATCGTCGACAAGTGGCTGGAAATGGAACAGGAGGTGGTAATCTAATCGAAAATAATATAAACCATGGCAATTTAATAGATACATTATTTACGGCAAACGATTTAAATCAATATGCCAATAATTCGTTACAGAAATTATTTTATAGTTATCAATTAAAACAAAATAATGATTGTGATTTAATGTTAAATCCACGTACTGAAATAACAAATGTTGGAGGAAATTCTCACCAAATCTCACAACAACAGCAACAACAACAACAATCTCAGCATTTACCACCTCATCATCATCAACAATCCCAGCATAATCATCTTCAACAACAACAGCAGCAACAACAACAACAGCAACAAGGTAATAATTTCTTTTTATCTATTTAATATTTTATTTGAATGGTTTTCTGTTTTCCTTAAAGTAGAAAATTGTAATATTTTTATTGTATAATTAATTTTACCAATTATTCTGAAAAATTTTCTGCTTTATTGAACTTCGAATTTCCAAATGAATCTTCCTATTTTTTTAATGTCTACTATTTAAGGTGGAATTATTCTTAAAAATTTTAGCATTAAAATAAATAGTTTATTTTTATATTAATTAATATTAATATTCATGTAATATTAATTAATTAATTATAATATAATATTCATTGTTTCACGCGCTGTATGGCTATTATCGCCGTTTTGTTGAAATCAAATATCACCGATATTGCAGGCTTGAATTTCAGGTAGCAAATACTCCGTTATCATGGCGCGATGACGGGTATCATTGACGGCTACGTTACGGCTATCCCATAAACCATAACAAACTGTGCATTTCTCTAGATGTAACGATAGCTCTTGATAATTTTCGAGCTGTTCATCAGCCCAAATACGGCAATTTTGCTTATTTACGTATCCATTTCACCTGAAATGGGCCTCATCGCTAAACAAGATTCTGCGATAAAACAGCAAGAGCTCATTCACTAAAAACACGACGACGGTGTAGGTCTTCTTTCCATGATGAAATAGTATTCACTACTGAGTCAATTTGCAGTGATAGCTTCACACTATTCACTCGCGATGTGTAAAAAAAACATCCCTATTGAAAAAACCCCATACAATGAATCACCCGTTATATATAATTTAATTTCATATTAATTTTGCATTTAAAAATGTAATATAATTAATTAAAATTTTTTTTCTTATTAAATTTATTCAGAAATAACATATGCATCGGTCCTCAGTCAAGGAAGTGCACCACCCAATCATTTAAATCATAATTCTAATTCACACGATGAAAAGGATCCATTTGCAGCTATCCGAGAATTAGGACAAAGATCGAATGGTTATTATAATTATTTTCAATAAAATAAAAATATATTAATTATAAATATAGTAAAAAAAAAAATTATTGGATAATATAAATTTAAAAATCTATGCAAAAAAAAAAAAAAATTAAAAAAACAAAAAAAAAGTATAAAATACATCAGAAAAATGCAAAAAAAAAAAAAATTAATATTTAATAATAGAAATATATATAATATTCATAATTTTATTAATTATAAAAATATAAATAAAAAAGATATATATATCTATATATATATATATAAATAAGTACAGATTTATTTAGAAAAAGATATTCAGTTTATTTTTTACTAACAGAAAAAACGAAGAAAGGAATAATTAGAGTAGTCCCTGGGATTAAATGGTTTTCTGCTCGCAGAAAGATCTCTTATTAGAACAATAAAATAGTAAATCCCTTTTACACAATATTTAGTACATCAAAAAGGTGTACAATTTATTTCAGTTTTTTGAAAACTCACTAGAATTTTTCCTGCAATCAGCAAGTCTGCATTGGAGAGGAATCGTGTAACTAGATTTGTTCAAAATCGATTCAATTTAAACTCTATTCACAATAATACGATTCCGGATTTTTCGTATTCCATTTGAAACAGGAAAAATTACGATTAACAACAAGGGACTACTCTTTATCTATATTCTAAATGCAAAAAAAAAAAAATTAAAAACAAAAAAGGATCTATCACAGAATTATTTTATGATTTTGATTATATAAATTATTTATTAAAAGATTTTCTTTATAATTATTATATAAATTCTATTATACTAATTTAAAAAAAAATCATCATTATAAATTAATCATAGAATTAATGAATTGAATTAATATCTGAAGAAAAATGATAGATCTTTCTTCTTTTTTTATTATTTCAAATTGAATACAAAGTCTTATAGTCGTCGCATAATGAATTGAATTGAAATTTTGCTGAAAAGGACTTTGTACTAAAAGTTAAAAGAAAAAAGTTTTTTAAAAAAAAAAATACATTTTGATCGGATATATTCTAAACAAATGAATGAATATGGTATATTAGGAGGCTACATTTCAAATGGAAACATAAAAACATCAACTGAAAATAGAATTCATATCTGAACAAATTTAAATTGAATTGTAGCCTTTATATTTTTCGGGAACTTTCTGAAAGTTTTCAATTATTTATTTCTCACGGATCGATCGACCCCTGAAAAAAATATGTAAAATTTCGAAACAAAAGGAAAGAATCGTCGTGTACCGGCTGAAGAATTTATTCTAATTTTATTTAATTAATTAATTAATTTGAAAATTTATTATTTCATCTTGAAAAATTCTGACGATTTGAAATTCGTAATAAATAACAAAATGGTTCGATAACTAATTGAATATAAATAATTAAAAATGGGAAATAAAAATTAAAAAATATTTTAATTTTTTTTTTTCTTTTTATTTGTAAATAAAAAACTTATAAAATAAAACACAAAACACAAAATTTACATAAACATTTTAAATTTAAAACAACATTAAGTAAAAATAAAAAAATTATTTTTAACAAAAAAAAAACAAAAAAAAATAAAAAAAGAACAAAAAAAAATAAATAGAAAAAAAAACACAAAAAAAATAAATAGAAAAAAAATATGAATGTATTAATTATGAATAAAATTCTTAATTAATTAAAAAAAAAACATAAATAAAACATAATTAAAAATAGGAACTTTAAGAAAAACAGCTTGAATTCTTTTTCTGTTTATGAAAGAATTTGAAAAGTTTAAAAGATTTTTAAAAATTAAGAAAATATTATTAACAATTAAGAACAAAAATATAAAAGAAAACAAAAAAAAAATACAAAATAATTTTGATTATGATAAAATATAAAAAAAAAATGAACAAAACAAAAAAAAAATTGCAAAATAAAAAATTCTTTAAAAAAAAATTCGATTACAAAAAAAAACTTGTCTTGTTTTTAAAAACGCAGCATTTTTCACATAAGCAATTTTCTTTTAATATTATTTTTAATTGAAATCTTCTTTTTTTTCTATAAATTTTGTTTTGAAACTTTTAAATTAAATTATTGTTTTTAAGAAATGCTGCTTTAAATTAAAACAAATTAAATATGAATGGAAATTTTTTTTTTTATTAATAATAGTAATTAAAAAAAAAGAGAAATAAATTTGAAAAAAATATATTCGGCTACAAAATAGTAGTAAATGGCAAATGGTTTCCATTTACACAAAGAATTAAAAATTATAAAAACAAATATTTTAAAACCTAAAAAATTAAAAACACAAAAAAAAAAGAAGAAAAAATTACACAAATTTTTTAAATAAACGAAAAAGTTTAAATTAAAAATTTATAATTAAAAAAAAGAAAAGTAGAAAACCATTTTAGAAAAAATTTAATATAAACAAAAAAAATTTTTAAAAATTACTAAAAAAAAAAAAAAAAAATTAAAAAATTAAAAAATCAAAAAAAAACAATTATTATTAATTTAATCAAAAAATGTATAATGTTTTTGGCATTTATACATTTTTTTCTTCAATTTTTACTTTTTTAAATTATAATTATTAATCTTTAGTTTTATTATTCTCTTTTTTTTTATTTCTTTTTTAAAATATATAAGTTAATAAAAATTACAAAAAAAAAAAAAATTGATACATAAATTATGATTTGTAATAAAAAAAAAAAAATTAAAAACAAAAAAAATAAAAAAAAAATTATAAAACATGCACTTAATTATTATAAATATTTAAAAGAAATTAAAAAAGAAAAACAAGAAAAAAAATGATACAACAAATAAATAAAAAATTATATATATATATTTTTGTCTAGTTTAGAATTTTTGTATTTAACTAAACACGAAAAACAACAACAAGAAAAAATATTAAAAACATTAATTACAAGAAGAAAAAAAATTAAATAATTAAAGAAAAAGAGAGAAAATATGAATTAAATTTAATAAAAAAAAACAAAAAAAAATTTAGTTTTTAAGAAAAATGAAAAATTATAAAAATACAAAAAAAAAATTATATATATATATATAAATGCAAGAATAACACAGAAATATTATAAAAAAAAGAAAAACAAAAAAAAACAAAATTATATACAAAAGAAAATTTATTAAAATTAATGAAATTTTATGAAGAAAAAGAATTTTTTGTAACAAACAAATTGAAAATATAAATCTAAAAAAAAAAGAAAAAAAAATTATTGAAAGAAAAAATTTTAATTATTATTTTTTAAAATATAAAAATCACAAAAAAGAAAATAAAAAAAAAGAAATGATAATAATTGAAAAGCAAAAAACAAACCTTAAAAAATTATAAAAGAAAACAAAAAAAAAAAAAAAAAGATTTTAACCATTTTTTCTTTTGTTTTATTTAAAAACTTTAATTTAAAAACATTTATGATTTATTATATAATTATTTTACTATTAATTAATTATTAAAATTTTTGTGAGAAAAATAAGTTGATTTATAAAATATAAGCAAAACAATTGCAAATAATTAAAAACATTAAAAATATTTTATTAATTTATCCAAATTTTTTTTTTTTTTTTTTTTAACAAAAATTTTTTTTAGAAATTGAATATTATTAAAATAATAAAGAAAATTGAAGGAAATTTTATTATTTTTTTTTTTTTTTTGCAGAAGAAGATACTTTTTAGGTCAAAATTTTAATTTGTTTTTATCTGACAACATTTAAGACACAAACCATATCGTAACCTCATTGATTTTACATTGAAGTTACGATATTGATTATGTGCAAAACCTTCTATATACATACTATGTATAAGCCTGTATGTAACTCATTGCTCTGATATCCTTTTTTTTGTATGGAATTGATGGATTTTTCCACATTTTTCAATACCTTCTATTTCAAAAAAAAATTATATTTTAATTTTAAGTATTAATACTTTATAAAACATATTATCTAATGCGTACGGATTCATTTAAAATTGTTCGACTTACATTTTCATACAAAATTGAAATGTTCAATTTCCTTTAACCGGAAATTAATACAACCCGAATAAACTGAATTTTCCGGATAGTAGAAATACAAATTGTACATGAAAAAAAAAACACTTGTTTCCAACCTTAAATTTTTCCTATTTCATGGCTTTGTAGTTAATAGAAGGTTTTGATATGTCCGAACTATTATCACAAATTTTCATTTGATAAAATAAATTTGGTAGTCGATACCAAATTCTTTGGGATCAATTTAAATTAAGCTTGAATCGTGCACAAAAATCCTTATACACGATTTGATGGTCCTTGTTTTTTTCTTGTATATAATAAAATATTATTGTATTTATTTGACTTAAAAGTATCGAAAGCAAAATAACTTTGAAAATATATTTATATAAAAGAAGAAAAAAACATGTTTATATAAACAAAATTTTAAGAAAATTTAACAAAAAAAAAAAAAAAAAAAAATCTAAATATGACGATAATTTTGTGAATAAAAGTTACTCAAAAAGGACACGACAGAAAATGTCTTTTGAAAATAATTTTAATTAAGAAAACAAAAAATGTTCATTACCAAAATTTTTACAAAAATAAAATCGTAAACGAAATTTTAAACAAAATTAAATGTGAAATTAGAAGAAAAAAAATTTGTTTCTTTTTAAATCGGTTTTTTTTTCTTTCTTTGAGTTTCCCTTTTATGTGTTTTAATTATCCGAATATTTAGTTTGTTTATATTTTAAAAATTTTATGATATATTCAAGAAAAAATAAATTTTTGTTGTTTTACATATTGCCTTTTAATTATATAAAAGAAGTTTTTTATTACATGAAAGAAAATACGGATACTAATTTATCCTTTTATAAAATATTGATTAAACAAAAGAAAATTTTTTTTAATTAGAACTAAGAGGAAATCATAAACAACATATAAAAAAACACATTTTTGGGAAGCAAATATTTTACAAAAATTCTATTATATATCTTTTTTACTAGACGGGGTGAAAAGTAATCTCCTTGAACGCCAGAATACGCTGCTACTGCAAAAAAGGTTATGGTGCCTTGAAGTCCGTTCATATTTAGGCAGACATGCCAAATTTCAGTGCGATACTGTCTTTAGTTTTGTTTTGAGAGCCGATTGTTGTTGACGTGTTTGCCATCATGTTGAGTATGGACAAAAACGATTTTCGTTCTCTCATAAAACATTATTTTTTGAGAGGCAAAACGGCGAAGGAAACAAAAGAAAAGTTGGATAAATATTATGGGGCTAATGCTCCGTCAGATTACACCGTCAAATATTGGTTTCGAGAGTTTCGTGGTGGCCGCAACTCCACTACCGATCAAGTCCGCAGTGGCAGGCCCTCCGATGCGGTTACAGATGACAATGTCAAAAAAATACATGAAATGGTTTTGGCTGACCGGAAAGTGAAGGTGCGCGAGCTAGCAGATGCCACAAAGATTAGTACTGAGCGCACACGCCATATTTTGAGCAATATTCTGCATATGGAAAAATTATCCGGCCGCTGGGTGCTAAAAGGGGACTATATTGAATAAAATAAAAAAACATTTAAAACAAATTTTTTTCATTCCCAAGGAGGTTACTTTTCACCCCACCTAGTATGAGGTTTTTGTCCCGAAGACGGTTTTCCTCTCGTACATTTTTACCGAAATTTTCACAAATAACATATTTTAATTTTAAAAATAAAAATGACAACCTATTAAACAAAATTTAGGAAAGTTACAAGTTGTACAATTTTAAAACACAAAAAATGGAATATTAAAAAAGAAAGTTTTACAAAATAAATCTGATTTTCAAAAAAAGAAAAACAAAAAATACGGCTTTTCTTTTGTAGGAAAAGAAGCATCTTCACTAAAGTAAATGAAACAGCTCAATTTGGATTATTGAAAGTAACATTTATTTGTTAGAAACTTAAAATAGAATGATCTTAAATTAAAAAAGGTGTTTTAAGTCGGAATAGGAAGAATTGAAAGCTCATTTTTCAATTCATCATACAACTCTTTATATTCTGGATGTTCTCGAATCAATAATGTGACGGTGCCTCTCTTAACACCCATGGCAGCACCTAAGTCACTTCGACTCGGCGTATAAGTATATGGAATATTTTTCTCTTCACAAACAGCAGGTAAATGACACATTATTTCAATTGGGGTAACATCACCGGCAAAAAGGACAAGTCTACAAATGAAAATTAATGATACATAACCTTACAATTTTCCATAATACAAATTTCAAACATTTTCAAAACTTACCCAGTTTCACCTTTTCGAATTCTACTTTGTACATCTTTTAATCCATTTCGAACAAATGTTTTATGTTTAATCGCTTTTTTAACTAATTTATAGCATTTCTTTGCAAGCTTTTTTGAAGCCATTGGCTGAGCAATTGAATTAACATTTTTTAATTTATCATCATATGTATCTTCTTCTTTAATTACAACACTTGCATCTCCATCAACGGGTTCTTTCTTAATTTTACCCATTTTAATTAAATTAAAACTTATTCAATACTTTATTTTTTAAAGAAATAAACAACACGTGCTCACAGTATGTACGGTTTCAACACTTTAAAAATACCAAACTTATCGCCATTGTGTTTACACGTAACTTATCGATAAGTTCGTATTGCCAGATTTAAAGAGAAATTTTTCGTGAAATTTTTCACGTCATATCGATCAATTTTGACAAGTCAATAATTGTAAATAGATTAGCTGAGAAAATAAAAATAAAATAAACAAAAATGGATAAACTAACTACGATTAGTGCAACTCTTTTTATGGCTGCAGATGTTTTTGCCATTGTCAGTTTAGCCATGCCAGATTGGATTGTTACAGATGAAGGAGGTAATTTTCGAGTAGAAAGAAAAGAAATTTATGATTAATTAATGATTATTCGCAGGTGAAATCCGTTTGGGACTGATGTGGACGTGTATGACGCTTTATAACCGCCCACAAGTTTGTTTCACACCAGAATTACAGCCGGAATGGCTTCTAGCTTTGATTTGTATATTCATCGGATGCATTTGTATAACAACTACAATAATTCTTCTGGGATCTAGTAATTGGGATCGAAATGTTATTCCATATGCTCGTTGGGTTGGCTTTACGGCAATGGTGTTATTTTGTTTAGCTGCTGTGGTTTTTCCACTTGGTTTTCATATTGATGAAATTGGAGGACAAGCATATCAATTACCCAACACTTACAAAATTGGTATCTCCTACATAATGTTCGTGTTGGCTCTTTGGATTACAGTTGTCTCAGAATTATTTGCTGGAAAAGTTTGTTTACCACATTTTTAAAAACATATAGAAATCATTTATAATCTTCCTCTTTTGGTGGTGAAAACTGTTTTAAAAGAAAATTTCCTGTAAATGTGATCCAATTTTATAGAATTTCGGTATTGTAAAGCCCTTCCAATTTTAGAATTAATCTCAACCATTTTTTATACATTATTTTTTGTTATGTAAATAATTTTTAAAATAAAACATTTTATATTATACTTTATTTTATGGAAGTGCTGAGTCTTATTATGTAACACTGTAAATTACATATAAACGTTATTTTATTTTAATTGAGCACTTCCAAGTTTTTCAAGATTATTTCTTATTCTACATATTTTATTTTTTAGAAAAAAGTTAACAATTGCTTCGGTCTACTTAGATCCAATAAAATAAAATGTATGTATGTATTGAGCTCGAATAGTCACAAAGTACAGTTTCCCGCTAAAAAAATTTACTAAGGTTAGCCCCGGTGTGTGTTACTAAGGTTAGCTATTGTAAATATTGAATTTATAATAAAATTCAAACAATATATGAATTATAATTCATTTTCAATTAAAATTAAAGAAAAAGTTTTGGTCTTTTAAAAAACAGTGATTAGTGAAATAATGAGCGATCAATTAATTCGTGATGTCAATAAAAAACGTGAAGATTTCTTAAAATGGGATGAGTATTTTATGGCGACTGCATTTTTAGCCGCAAAGCGCAGTAAAGATCCGGCTTCTCAAGTTGGTGCCTGTATAGTGGATAAAAACAATCGTATCCTCGGAACTGGTTATAATGGATTTCCCCGTGGTTGTGATGATGACAAATTTCCATGGTCAAAAACTGGAAATGCTTTAGAACAAAAATATATGTACGTTGTTCACGCCGAAGCGAATGCAATTCTTAATAAAAATTTGGCCGATATTCGTGGCAGTAAATTGTATGTTGCATTATTTCCATGTAACGAATGCGCTAAATTGATTATTCAATCGGGTATTCAGGAAGTTGTTTATATATCTGATAAACATGCCCAGAAAGATCATACAATAGCTGCGAAACGAATGTTTGATGCTGTTGGAATTGTTTGTCGACAATATATTCCAAAAAATAAAAAGGTTATTATAGATTTCAGCGAAATCGATTGGGATAAACAAAATCAAATGCCTTCGACACCAATTAAAATTGAATAAAAAAAGAAAAAAAACAAGACTAATGTTTAAATTATAAATAAATTGATTATATAATTTTATTTAAAAATGTATTTTTGTATTTTGGTTTATAATATACAAAAATTTTTACGATTTCAATAATTTTCTAATAATTGTACGCCACATGAAAAACAAAATGGACGATCTTGTTTCTTCTTATTGAATTACGTTTAAATTTTAAGTTAGAAATAAATGTTTGTTCTAAAGAAAAATTAAAATGAGAACAAAACAATTAAAGAATAAAAGTGAGAAATTGCTATAAACTTTTTTCTTCCAAACTAAAAAAAAATATAATTAAAACATATATATATATATATAAAGGTATAATAAAATTACAAATGAGATATTAATTAAAAAAATGAAACAATCGAACGATGTAAAAAAAAAAATTTTTTAAAAAAAACACTATTAACAATCAATGTTTATCGAGTTTGGCCAATGGTACTGACATTCGCTTTCGCATTGTTATTTGGTTAGTAGCAGATCCTGACGATGGTACTCCAAACACAGCTAATGATTTTCGTCGGGTTGGCGGATTTTTTGGTGGATCTGTTGATGGTGCACTACGGCGGCGCGGTGGTGATTCTAAGCGATTGAACAAATTTATAATATAACAGTTAAAAATAAAATAAGACTTGAAGGTTTATAAATTTTCACACCTCTTAATTGTGATATTCTTCTTTTATTAGAAACTACTTCATTTGATGTTACTGTCGATTGAACTTGTGAATTTATTATTCGCCTTTTGTTTATCGTATTTGCAATTTCCCCATTTATCACTTTATCTTTGTTCGTATCCTTTTGTCTATCGTTCAACGATTTCTCTTTATCAAAATTATTTAGTTTTCTCGATTCGTTTATTCCGCTCGCATGTGGTGTCTTTTGATTGGCATTATTATTATTATTATTAATATTCGGTTGATTTGTTTTATCAACCTGATGTTTCTGCAACTGTTTTTGTTCTTCTTGTTGGGCTTGTTTATGAATACCAAACTCAAGCCAATGATTCAATTGAGTTTCGCGTGATTCGGTTATAATTTGTCTACCCTCTTGATATGTACTAAGAATGCTCTAAAAAAAAAAAAAAAAACACAAAACAAAAAAATGTTATGATACATATGGCAGTCTGGAGTAAAAAAAAACATGCTGTTCTTACTTGCAATTTTTGTATAGTTTTATATACAACTTCTGGTGATACCAGACCGTAATCAAATAATGAACACATGTGTAAAACAAAATTTCTATATAAATTTTTTTGTAATAATTCACGTCCGTGCATATCTAAAAACATATCACAGGCAATTGGAAGTTGACAATCACCAACAAAACCATGTTTCATAACATGAAGATTCCACATTTTCATTAATTCCTTTTCACCTTCATTAACATCCGTAAATTCATCGATCATTTGTAAAGTTTTATATTGTAACCATAACGGATCACTTTCACCTTCAGAATCAATATCTAATTCTTTTGGATGAACTGGTAAGCATGTTTCCGTGTGATGATAAAGTCTAGAGAAGCAGAGAAAATATAAAACAGGAATATTAATAATTTTCCTGTAGTATAGAATAAATTTGATTTTATCTACCTATTATGTCCGGTTATATAAGGCCTCTGATTATTTAATTCATTTTCATCTAATTCAAGAAATTCAGTTAAACTTGGTTTTTGTCGTCGAGGACGACAAACTAATAAATTTGTTACAGTTGTTCTGCGGACTGGACCGGCACGTGCAAATGCTAAACCTGCCGGACCAACAAGATCATGCGGTGATCCAGTATATGATCCATCATACATATCATTAATTGCAACATCAATACGTGCACCATTCGGTACTGGTACATAGGTGAAAGTAAAACGTGCATGACATAATTTTAAATGTTTCAATAATGAATATAATGTGATACAATCAAGACTACACCATGGACAATGCATATCATCACATGGTTCCGTTTGTTGTCTTGAATTATTATTATAAATAAATTGATAAACAATTTGTATTTGTTCATCTTGTTTAATATTTTGATGTTGTAGATCTTTAATATTATTATTATTATTATTATTGTTATTACGAAATGGTACAATCATATTATTGTTATGATTTACGTTATTAACAATATTGTTTTCTTTTTCACCATTTATTAATATTTCGCCATCACGATTTGTTTTATTTATTTGTTTTGGTCTATCAACGAAACCCGATAACGATTCATTTGTCCATTTTAAACAAAATTTTAACGTCGGACATTTACTAAATACTTCAAATGGATTATCTGGTTTTTCGAATATTTCTAAACTACTATCATCTGGTATACATTCCCATGTTGAATGTTTTTTTGGTGAAGAATTCTTTGTTGTCGATACGATTTCTTGCAAAGCTAGCTCGTATTCACCTTCGGCAAGAAGACAACGACTATGTTTATCAAATATAACTAATTCGGAACCATAAAGTTTTGTGTTCGGTTTTGGACGTTTTGAAGATGGTTCTATAAACAAAAATGTTTCTATGTATTTTAATTACTTTAGATATATATTTTTTGTTGAATGTTCACCTTCTCCTAGTTCCACAATTTTATTGATTTTTGGCAGTGTTTCAACTTTGAGCAATAATATATACGATCGACTTTGTGGAGCTCCAATCGGTTTAAATGATTCGGTTGATATACTTATGGCTGGTATTTTATCATTTTCATTTATTTCAGTTGGATTTACATTAACTTCGGATGAACCAATCTAGGAATAGAAAAAACCATAATTTTTTTATAAATAAGCTAATTTTAAACTTACATTTACTTGCATAAACGCTGAGGAACTATCTTTACGTTTTTTATGTGATATTTTCAATAATATGGTTTCAACTCGTACAATATCGTCATTATGATTGGGTATGTTTAATTGAAATTCATCATCATCGCATATTAATGTTTTATCGAAAAATCCTAAAAACATTAATGTCATATAATTTCCGAAACCATTTGCTTTATCTAAACGTGTTTTATTCATTTTATCGGTAAGCATTGAATCAATTTTAAAATTAGAACGTTTTTTATTTGTTCGTGACATACGATTTTTCATATATGTTAATGTTCGATGAAGAAAAACAGGCTGCAAGTAAATTTATTTTTATTGTTTTTTTTGCTTATTCTTTGTTTTTTTTTTTTGTATTACTTACCGATATCATATTTCTTGTACGAAGATAACGATAGATTTGTGTTGGCTCTAAAATATTTATTTAAAAATAAATTATTTCATTATATTTTTCTCTTTATACATTTAAGCAAAAAAAATACTAATTATAAATTGTCCCGCCAAAATAAAATCGATGGTGATATAACCATAAATGATGGATGCTCTTTTTTTTTTTATTCATGGAATGTTAACCTCATTGAAGAAGTCTTTTCCAAAAATATGAAAATATTAAATATTTGTTTATAAAAAATATTTGCCGGGTTTAAAAGAATTTTTTTTGCAGTTTTTTCTCCATTGTGTTGGCAGAAAAATAACAAGCAGAAAATTAAGAAAAACCACTAACAAACTAACACAATTAAAATTTTAATTGAGGTTATGGTCAATGAATGAACAAAAACAAATTCTATTATTTCCTTTGACAACAATGCAACAAGCATTTTAGCTATTTGATAATATTTAAATAAGATTTGAATTTATAATAAAATTTAAACAATATATGAATTATAATTCATTTTCAATTAAAATTAAAGAAATAAAATTTCTTTTTTGTTTCATTAAACAAAAATCGAAAGTGAAGCCACTTTCACGCATACTCGCTTAGCACACATTTTATTTCCATTTCATTTCAATCAACACTTTTTCAATATATTCTATCTCTTTCTAATTGTCATATTTGCACACACCCATTCTCACTTACTTTCAAATGCCTGTAAAAATAACTCATTTTCGTGTGAAGTCTTCGACAAATCCGTTTCTTTATCTCTTTTTTTTGGTGGCATTTTTTTAATAAGATTATCACGACTATGAATTTAATTCGATATGAAATTAACAGATTTCTCGATAACGACGAGTCACAAAAAAAATACAGTATAATAAAACGGCGCCGATCGTAAAACTTTTTGCTCTGAGCTGAGCTGTTGTTTTTGATAGTCAATTCTACCAACCTAAAAATATTTAAGGGTAATTTTTGAGGAAATTTTTAATTTTGATATTACTTTTAGTTAGTGAGTGGCAGCCCTGAAATTGTATGTCATTTCTCCAATTCCAAAATGGTTGTCAGATCAGAAACGGATTTCGATTAAAGTGCCATATTTTACATATTACTTTGTAGTAATTAAATTTAAAATAATAATATGAATCTAATTTTGAATTGGTTAATTGTGTTTTGTGTTTTTTTACCGTGTTCATATAGTAATTCATATCGAAATGATCAAAAACAGCCGACAGTCTTAATTGTAACTTTAATTCGCAATAAGGAACATACATTGCCATATTTTTTAAGTTATTTGGAAGCATTAAACTATCCTAAAGATCGAATTTCATTATGGTATGTAGAAAAAAAAATTAAACATTGTATCTTATTTTTGTTTATCTGTAACAAACTGTCAAGTAATTCACCTTTGATAAATAAAATAATTGAGGTGAGAAACGGATGTTACCAGATCCAAAATTAAAATAGTTAATTAATCTAATTTTGATTTGGTTTAAAGACCTTAAGGTCAACATTTTAAATTTTTTATGATTGCTTTTTTTTTTATATACGATCTGGGCTATGTTATCTTTAAATTTTTTTTTGTTGCGACGAAAATTGGTTTGATTAAATAAAATGCATGTTATCAAATGTGTGGGTTGCCGGGAAATAATCGAGGGTGATTAACTTGCAACTAAACGAATATATTTATTTTAAACTGTTTATATTTAACCATTTTTTAGGTTCAGATCTGATCATAATGAGGACAATAGCATAGAAATAACACAGTTATGGTTAAATAGAACTGCAAATCGTTATCATAGTGTTGATTTTGAATATGATGAATATCCAACACGACATGTGAATGAAACATCAACCACAGACTGGCCAAAAGAAAGATTTTCACATATTATCAAATTAAAGGAAGATGCATTCGAAAAAGCACAACAAATGTGGGCTGATTTCATATTTGTAAATTTGTTTTAATTAAAACGATTAAATTTTGAATGAATTCATATTTTCCATATTTAGTATCTCGATGCTGATATACTTTTAACAAATCCAAATACTTTAAAACATTTAACATCATATAATCTTCCAATTGTGTCACCAATGTTACAATCCGAAGGTTTATATTCAAATTTCTGGTGTGGTATGTCGGATGATTATTATTATCAAAGAACGGATGAATATAAAGAAATTTATAATAACAAAAAGACCGGTCATTATCCTGTACCAATGATACATACCGCTGTTCTTGTTAATATGAATTATGCTAAATCAGATTTATTAACATTTGATCGTCATCGATTATTACAAAATCAACAAAAAATTAAATCAAATGTACGACGTTATAATGGACCAATTGATGATATTATCATTTTTGCAATATCAGCAAATAGTTCTGATATTCCAATGTATATAAGTAATGATCATTCGTACGGGTATCTTTTAGCACCATTAGAGAAAGAAGATGAATTTTATCGTGACTATCAGCAACTTGTTAATATTAAATTAAATATAATAAATGATTTAAATAAACAAGTCTTAATTAATAATGAATTTAAGAAATTCATTTTTTATCCAGAAAAGTATTGTTTTTTTTTTTTTGAATTTTGAATTTTTGAAATTAATAATATATTTTTTTTAAGAGATAAACTTTCATTAGATCAGATTTATATGATTAACTTGAACAGAAGATCAGAAAGACGTATTAAAATGGAAATGAGTTTTAAAGAATTAGGTTTAGATGTTGAACATTATCCAGCAGTGGATGGAAGGTATTTAAATAAACAAAACTAATTTATATGTTATTTAATTTTTATCGTTGTCTTTTAGAGATCTTAATCTTGATATAATTAAAGATATGGGAATCCGATTTTTACCAGGCTATGAAGATCCATATCATCATCGTCAAATGACAATGGGTGAAATTGGATGTTTTTTAAGTCACTATAATATTTGGAAGAAAATTGTTGAATTAGGATACAAAGAAGTTTTAATCTTAGAGGATGATATTCGTTTTGAACCATATTTTAAAGAGAAATCTTTGAATATATTAGACGAAGCTAGAAATGTTGGAAATTGGGATTTAATGTAATATTTCTGATGGTTTCGATTTAAAAATATGAAACTAGTTATATAGACTTTACCTTTCAGATACTTCGGTCGTAAACGTTTAGAAGATGAGGACGAACCATGGGTTGAAAATACCAATACATTAGTACATGTTGGTTATTCGTATTGGACTCTTGGTTATGTTATAACATTAACTGGCGCCAAAAAATTATTGAATATAAATCCACTTGAAAAAATGTTACCCGTCGATGAATTTTTACCGATTATGTTTAATCGTCATCCAAATAATACATGGAATGATTTTTTCGAACCAAGAAACTTAGTAGCTTTCAGTACAGCACCACTAGTGTTATATCCGACCCATTATACCGGTGAAGACGGTTATATATCAGATACTGAAGATTCAATTATAACACCTGTTAAAATTGGAGGTAATTAGAAACTATTTAAAATATCAATTAAAATAATTTTAATTTATTTTTTTTTCAGATGCTCAACTAAAAAGTGATAAAGCTCGAAATTTTGATACAATCATAACTGATGGAAATATTGATTCAAAACATAATACTTTTACAAATCATATAACTGAAACTTTAAACGTTAAGCATGATCCAAATGAATTATAAATTCGAAATAAGTATACATTTACTCAACTATAAATGCCATAATTAACAATCTGCCATATTTACCCAGTTTTTATTTTTTTTTTATTTTTTATATACAAATTAGATGTAGTCATAGCGTGAATTCTTTTATTTAATTTAAATGATTTTATACAGCGGATGCATAGATAAAAATTATAAACTTCAAAACTCACAATTTTGTGTAAGCTGTTGCAATCAATTAAATTGAATTGAATTCATTCATATAATATGAATAGTAACTCGAATAATAAATAATGTGCCTTATAGTGTTTAGCTTTAGATTGTTCAACAAAAATTGGATATATTCTATATTTACTAATCTAAGTCAAAAATTATTATAAAACAAATATATATTATGTACTTTTTACCAAGTACAATCCTAATAAATACGAAGGTAATATTTTATATTAAAAAATTGAGTTTTATTATTTATTTATTTCATAATACGTTATTCAAATCCAACCTGACTTGACTATGAATAATCCATTTTTATGCCCTAAAGTGAAACCTCGGGACAGCCGAGGGCTACCCCTATTTAAGGCTCATATCTGGGGTATTAGGGGCCCTAGAGCATTGCAAATAAATGTGCAGTGATCAGCTTGAGGGGATACGTCTTTTTAGACCAAAATTAGCGAAATCAAAATTTTTTAGAAAATTGAAAAAATCTCTGATGGTTAGCCTCTGTTTTTTTATGCCCTAAAAATATATATCTCAGATCCGGACGAATTATACCTCATTCGACGGGGAATTTAATTACGAATCAGAATCTGTAGTCCTTTTTCGAAAATATTTATTTTTCAAAGAGAAAAGCAAGAAAAAGCGATTTTTGAGGAAACCTCGGGACAACCGAGGGCTAGCCCTATTGAAGGCTCATATCTGGAGGATTAGGGGCCCTAGAGCATTGCAAATAAATGTGCAGTGATCAGCTTGAAGGGATACGTCTTTTTAGACCAAAATTAGCGAAATCAAAAATTTTTAGAAAATTGAAAAAATCTCTGATGGTTAGCCTCTGTTTTTTTATGCCCTAAAAAATGTATATCTCAGATCCGGACGAATTATACCTCATTCGACGGGGAATTTAATTACGAATCAGAATCTGTAGTCCTTTTTCGAAAATATTTATTTTTCGAAGAGAAAAGCAAGAAAAAGCGATTTTTGAGGAAACCTCGGGACAACCGAGGGCTAGCCCTATTAAAGGCTCATATCTGGGGTATTAGGGGCCCTAGAGCATTGCAAATAAATGTTCAATGTTCAGCTTGAGGGGATGCGTCTATGTGGGTATTTGTACAATTCCACATTTTTATATTTTCACCCAAATTGAAAATATTTTCTTTATCCAAAATAAATAAAAACAAATTAAAATTTTTTACAACATATTTTTTTTATTAAATTATTTGATTTTATATAAAAAAATTGTATATCAAAATAAAAGGCCTTTTTTTTCTTTTTATTACAACAATATTTTTTGTACATGAAAATAATAGTTATTTTATTAATAAAGTAAAAAGTTTAATAATAAAAAAAACAAAATATTTTTCTTTTTATCAACAAAGAAAAGAAATGATTACAAAATTCTTTATGAAAAAGAAATAACATGCAAAAAATTTGATATAATTAAATTTAAGCGTACAAAATAAAATTTCCTATTTATCTAAATTGTTATTTAATAATAATAATTTTTTTAGAACCATAAATAATTAAGTATTGAATATCGTCTATTTCTAGTATTACGACTATTAATATTGGTGCTAAGTCCACTTCCTCTTCGTCGTTTAAACCAATTTATGAATAATATAAAAACTAAGAATGTTAATAAAACTAATGATATTAATGAATAACTTAATGTTTCTTCGTCAGCATTAGATTGTTTGTTGGAATTTAATTTTTGACTATTTGCTGAATTTTCTATTATATTATTATTATTATTATTATTATCGTCTACGTAAATTGAAATTTCTGGTTTTTTCCCTCGCCAATTTGTTAAACCAATTTCGAGATCTTCTGGTGTTAGGATTGCTGTATAAAATAAATAAATAAAATTGATATTAATCAAGTGTTTTTTTTTTGTTAGTTTCACACAACATATACAAATTTACTATCTCTCTCCGCATGACATATATTCAGTCAGAGCAAATGTTATGTTTGCTGTTCTGTCATTTGGAGATGAAATGTTATGACAAAATCGACTTACCAACATTCCCAATTGGCATTTACTAACATAACATCTGACTGAATTTATGTCGTGTGAAGATGCAATGTTAAGAAAGAAGTTAAAACTAATTTCATTAAAAAAAAAAACACAAATTCATAAAATAAGAATTCTAAATATTAATCAATTTCATGTTATATATCATTATTATAGTTAGTAATAAAAAAAACGACACAAAATAGAAATTAATAATTAAATAAAATAAAAATTCCCTCATCCACTACGTACCTCACCTTTTTGACTCTCCAATTTCCGTAATAAATTCGAATTATTTTCACCATCAGCATCTGGATTATTTTGTGTACCATGTACTAAATTACCAAGAATTCGATCATTCTGTTGTTTCAAATCTTGTGGTGCTGTTAAATTTAAAAATATTGGTTGTTCCCAAATATGACCAAGACATTTTGGTAAATCACGTTTACGCTGTGAGTTGGTTTGATCTAAAACTTTTGAATATTGATGTAAATTATTACCCGGTATTCGAGATGGTAATGGTTTATTTTCTGATAAATTTATTTGATTAATTTTATTTAAATCACGTAATAAATTCGTTATATGACTAGTCATTGTAAATTCTAATAAAGCATCTAATAACCAAAAACATGGTTTCTCAATATGTGTTGAATCTAAACAATTTGAATCACCAAAAATTGCTATTCGTCCTTCATGACGTCTTTCAAGATTTTCACGTTTCTTTAAATTCACTAATTGTATATCGAACATTTTTTCAGATTCATTAATTTTATTTGGTAAATCTTTAAAATCATTTTCACTATCATCTTCGGCACCGACATCTAAATTGTTCGCTTCTAAATCGTTCGTTAAATCATCGAATTTTTCTAAATTTTTTATTATTTCGTTGTTATCGAATTTCAACATTCGTTGTTCATTTATTGTTTTATTTTCATTATAATTTATATCATTTGTGTTGTCCTCAAGTAAAATACGTTTATTTAAAATTGGATTTTTATCAGTTAACTGTTCAAAACGTTGTTTATAATCATCACCATCTAAATCGTTATTCATTAATTGTGGTTGATCGATAGCACTTTCTTCATAACGATTTGTATCTTGATAACTATTCGTATTTAATTTTAATAAATGTTTATTAACTTGTAAAAGACCAAGAATTGAAACTGGATATCGTATTTTTGGATTTTGTTCTGATGATTTTAAAATCTAGAAAAATAAAAACCAAATTGAACATGTATATTTTTTGGTTATAAAAATTATTACCTCAACACTTTGATCATGCAAATCAGCTTCAATTAAAATACTTTCATTTGTTTTTGGAAATCTTACTATAGTTGTTCCGCTTGCATAATACATGCTATGATCACCGAGTGAATAATATCCTTCGGCAACAAAATCACCAAATGATATACCAAAATCTCGTAACAATTCATTTAGGGCTGGTATATTTGATCCGCCCGTATCTGGCATCCACCATTGTCTTGTATTCTCATCGAAAAATTTTATTTTACGCATAACACTTGTATTATACCAATCGGCAAATACGATAACACTTAAATCATAATTAATAATATCATTACGTAATTTCATAATTTCTTCATCAAAAAATTCTTCTTCGGGATCAACAATTAATAATGTACCATAATTTGTTGCATTAAAACATGTATACGGTTTACCAAGAACTTCAATATAATAACCGGAACTCCTTAAATGTGTATACATATCACGAAAATTTGTATGTATATGATCGGCCCGCCAATCTAATGGATCTGATTTTATTTTTAAATTATCACGTGGTAAATATCCGGGTGGATATCTTAAACTATGATATTGATCCCATAGAATACGTTTATTTCGTGGTGGTTTCGGGATAACCTTAATTCGTATTGGAAAACTAACAGTACTATTACGTGCATCTGTTTCATCTAGACCAGCTGAACTTTGTACTGTTAAAGTTATATGTCCTTGTGCTAAACCTTCGAAATCTTTTCCATTCTCATTTATTGCTGTAAAAGATTATTTTCATTAATATTATAATTTTATACGAACATGATTTCTTTTTTTTTACCAATATGTAAAGCCATCCATCCAGACCATGGCCATAACACTTCCGAATAAGATATTGAAATATTTAATAAATGTCCATTTTGTTTAATATACGGATGCCATGTCGGATTATGAACCAATTTACCGGTTACGCCCATACCATTCAATATAGTAATATTAACGATTGCCGGTGCACTTGTATAAAATAATGATTGTGTACTATAAGGCCACATATAATCTTCCGTAAAATCCAAATACGGTGGACTTAAAGTTACTTTTGGTGTATATGTTGATAAAATTTTCATACTTTTTAATATGTTCAATTTTCCATGACCCTGCTCAAACATATTGTTATCAGTTAAACGTGTTGCACCTTCGATTAATGCTTGTTTCATAGATGACGGATTTATAACATCTAATTTATGTAAAACACCACTTGCAATTAATGTTACTGCACCAGCAACAACAGGAGAAGCAACAGAAGTTCCAGATAATGAACGGCAACCACCTTTAACATTGCTACCTTTTACTTGACTACCGTAAGTTACAATATCTGGTTTTAAACGTCCATAACCCTAACAAAAAAGTTTCAAATTATTCTATTGTTTTCTATTAGCTGAAGAAAAAAAAGTTTCATCTTACTTGTGGTAATTCCCATGTTGTCATACCACGTGAACTAAATTTTGCAATATTTTCCTCAAAATTCATTCCGCCAACACCAATAACATCACTTTGATCACCTGGATTATTTAAAGTACCATAAAGTGGACCATCATTTCCAATTGCTGATATCATAATAACTTTATTGGCAGTCAATTCAAGAACTTTATCAACAAATGGATGATCAAGAAAATCTGGACCACCAATACTTAAATTAAGGACATTGATTTTTTTCAAAATAGCATAATTAAAAGCATCAAGAAACCAAGATGTATATGATACCTAAATTACAAAATAATAAATCATATCTAAATTAAACAATATTTCTGATTGTTTTTATTACTTGATTATTTGTAAAAACACGATAAATATGAAGTTCAGCATCCGGTGCAAAACCTAAACATTCTTTTGAAGAAGCAATTACCTAAAAACAAAAAATATCAAATCATTCTTAAACATAAAAACTAAATGAAAAAAACAATTTTTTACTCCAGCTACAAAAGTTCCATGGCTAACACCATCATCAAGTGATTTTTCATTTGTCCAGTTTGTTCTTTCTTTAATACGTTTAAAATGTGGATGATTTTTAGCCAAGCCTGTATCAAAAACTGCCACTTTAATACCTTTACCAGTAATTCCCATTGCCCAAAGAACATCAGCACGTAACATTGATGTTATTTGTCGTGGAATTGCACGTAATAAACGACGATTTGTATGACGATTGTTTCCATAAATTCCATTCTCTTTAGTTTGATTTTGTACAGAAAATTGTGATGATTGATTTGGTGTACCAGTATCAGATGATGAAATTTGTTGTAAATTACGTCGAATATTTTTTACTATTTCTGAATTTTGATCATTTTCTGATAATTTCTCAATTAATTCTTGTAGAATTTTTTCATCTTCAAGAATTTCTTCATTTGTTATATCATCATAATCATTTGATTCATTAATATCTTTTGATACAGGAACATATTTTAATGTACGATAAACCATACGTTGTGGTGTTACACTTTTAACAGCTGGATGTGATTTGATAGCATTCAATCCATATAAATTTGTATCTTCTTCAAGTAGGATAACATCAAAATCACTAGGATAATCACTGGCTGGATTTAATCGTGGAATAACTTTCCAATTATAAACCTTGTTAAAAAAAAAAAACAAGAAGAAAAAATTCATAAAATGGAACATTATTAGATTTCTTTTTTCTTAAAATCTTTTTTTCATGTTATCTCAGTAGTATTAGCTCAGAGTTCAATAAACGGTTTAAAAATTAAATACAATTATGATAAGAAACTCTTTAAAAAAAAACTATTTAACCAAAAAATATTTTAAAAAATTAGATTAAAATTAATAGATTAATGTGTTTGACACATTTTAGGCTCTGGGAAGAACAGTTATCTTTAAGAACAATGAAACAGAGGACACGAAATTGCTAGTTTCATGACCGAAATGACTCAAAAACAAAAAATTAATATATAAACGTTTTGAAATTTTGTCATGATAAGAAATGAGACAAGTTTTTCATTGTTTTAGAATATTTTTTGAATAAAATTAGAACTCATTAAAAAGATTAATAAAAAAACAGATTTTATGTTTCTATGAAATTTTAGCGTGAATAATTTTTAAGGCTTTCATATTGATACAATATTATGAACGCTAATCCTAATCGAAAATATAATCGTATCAAATTGGTGTTAACCAAGATTAATCAACTCTTTAAAGATCTATGCCCAAACATAATTCTCGGTGTAAGTTTTGTGTCCCATCTACTTCTTGATCTGTGTAGTTTTGGCTGATATACGAATAAACCTTTAAAAAAAAACAACCTTAAATGTGTCCTCAATGTATTTATTTATTCTCAGCTAAAACTCTATACTATAAAGAGAAAGTAGAATTTTAAAGAAGATATAAAACCTGATATAACCCAAAAATGTTATTGAACTTGTTATAGTCCATGATATTCGCACCTTAACCCTTTTATATTCTAATTTATGAATTCGTGGAAACATTTTTGTTTAATGTTGATAATATCATGTGATACCATATTCTCCACAGTCTCGTTGTAGTTCCATGGAGAATATTAAAACCTTTTGAATGGTCGTTTTTCCCTGCTTTTCTCATTTTATTTATAGAATAAATAAATCTTTTTATTCTTATTTCAAAACTAATTAAAAACAATTGCGTGTTTCAAAAATAACATCACGCAAATATGGGTTAGTATAATTTTATTATTAATTTGAATAGCAGATGTGTAAAGTTATAAATTCCTTTTAAAAAAAGAAGACTTTTGATCTTTATTAATTAATTTGGTTCGTTCTATACAAGGTTTTATCTTAAAATCAAACATAAATTTTAGAATTCTTATAGTATTTCATGAATGGAAAATTTCCAATCAAAAATTTCCAAATTCTTGTTTAGCATTTCAATTAGAACGATTTGTTTGAATAACAGTCCGTTTAAAACTTGTTATTATAGTTTATTGTTTTAAAAGTTTTTTTTTCTCCAATTGACTTCTAAAAACAAAAAAGAAAACAAAAATTTCAGTCAAAAATAAAGTTTTTTTCTTTGAACATTTCACACAACTAATTCGCACCCATATTTTCTTAATATAACAAAGTGCACATTTGTACTTTCTCTATGTTCCTCAGAAAGAAAATATGATAATCTAATCTTAACCTTATTTTTAATTTATATAAAAAAAAAGAATAGATGATATTCGTGTTGTGCATTTATAATTTCAGATCGAGACCTTCAGTCAAAAATCTTATAATATTCATCAACCTGGAAAGATTAAAAAAAAACAAACAAACAAACAATCCAACTATTTTATGATAAAAGTTTTTGTTATTTATCTTTATTTGAATTTGCAACGAATAACAAACATTGAAAATATTCAAATAAGGTGAAAAATAGATTTAAAATTAAGTGAACCTATTTAAAATGTGCAGTAACCCATATGCAAAGCTAGGATATAGTAAAACAAAATTGTTCTACACTATCTTTAGTCAGTTTGTCTAAGAGACCGGCTCTTTGAATATTGTAAGGTCTTAGGACAGACCTGGTGAACCGAAACATAATAATGAGCCCAAACTATTGGGATATTTGAGGTCTTTAATAAATTTTGCATAAAACTGCACTTTATCGTTTGTTTGAAGAAAAATGGTAATTTGGGATCACACTGGGGATCAATTAATTCCATTTGCAAATCAGACGGATCAGCATTGGATCAGCATTAAATGGTGTGCGAAATATTTCATAATATTTTCATTATCATCAAATGGGATCTAATCAAATCCAAAGGCGTCCCTCAATTTATGGTACTTAAACAACCAGCATATTTATGAATTTTGGTTTGTACAGAGGGGCTAGTATTATTCAATTCTGTAAAATCTAGAGGTTTTGCTGAAAATATATGTCGAGAAAAATAAATTCATGGTTTCTTTAAATTACAAGTTTAAATAATTTTTTGTCTGCTCATCAGAGCGAAATTACGTATATACAAGTACATATATTTATTAAATCGTTCTATGACCCGCAATACATATAACATGCAAAAAGCTGCGGGTTGGCTAGGACTGTTTTAGAACATAAGAGCCTGGCACTACTGCTACTCTCTACATATTTTATTGAGGCTTATTAAGTCAACCATTATCCTTTCTAACCTAATATTATAAAGAGGAAAGGTTTGTATTTTTGTATGGATGTTTGACACGAATAAACTCAAAAACTACTGGACCGATTTCAAAAATTCTTTCACCATTAGAATGCTACATTATCCCTGAGTAACATAGGCTATATTTATTGCTAGAAAAATTAGGGATCCCTACTAAAACTTAAATAATATAATCTATAGAAATATTATAAAGAGGAAAGATTTGTTCCGCATACATCTGTATCCAATGATCCTCACATTCATGTCTGTCGCAACTAATATTTTCTGTAGTCTAACTTCATGCACAAAGACCCTTCTAATGTTTAAAAAATAAATGTCCACCCGTGCGAAGCCGGGACGGGCCGCTAGTCATGAATAAAATTAACATAGAACCATAAAAAATTATGAAATCTTCAATTTTAAAATCACGTTCATTTCTTAAATGTACGAATAGGGAAAGATTTAATTAAAAATGCGCATTTATTTGTATTTAGATAAAAATTGATATAACGTTTTTGTTTTTGGTAATGAACAAAAAGATATGATTTTATGATATAATCGTTGACAATGTATTCAATTGGTTTGTTTTTTTCTTAAATAAAAGATAATAAAAAACAGAAGTAAACAAAACACATTTTTTTTTTTGCCTTGGATCATTTTTATGAATCATTTTTTTGAAGAATTCGCCTGGTTTTTTTAATGATAAATTTTTTATTTTAATAAATCTAGAAAAAATATTATACTCACATTTGTTGAATTTAATGCGGCACGAAGATAATTTTCTCGTGCCGCACTTTTATAATAATTATTAAAAGCCACGATATATTCATTTTGGACCACTTTACTTGAAAATTGTATTTCAATTCGGTGGCCAGGTTTTTTAGTTGTAGTTGTTGTTGTCTCATTACAGCAATCAATTACGTTTCTATTTGTTTTTAATTGTTCATTGAACACATATTGAATATTAAAATTGATAATTACTATACTAAAAATAAATAAATGACATTTCTTTATTATCGAAAACATTATTTGAATTATTTCACTAAAGAAAAATTGATCTTTTTCAACTTTTTTTTTTTTTTTTATAAACTACCAAAAAACACCGTTCTTTTTAAAATGAGACTTTTTGATTTCTTAAGAATTATTTGTAATGAATTGTTATACAATTTCCGCATTTTTTATTTTAATTATAATTGTTCAAAAGCAGGTCGATGACTCTATTTTTCTTTTTCTTTTTGCTCATTGTTCATTATAAATTATAAATTTTTAATTTGTATGAAATTTATTGTATTTAATTTTGTTATATATATTTTTTAATATTGAAATGTACAAAAACGATATTTATTTTAATAACTTGTTTTTAACTTTGCCGAACTAAAGTCTCTAAGCAAATTATGTCAACCGAAAATATGGATGCTTTCGAATAAGTACATTTACATTTCGAATGACAGTCCAAACAAAAAGTTAATTTGAAAATTTAATTTGTAAGTGCCGGATTACACGCCTTTTTTTTGGGTAGATTTCTATCGCAGCCATAGGTATCGGTGGGTTGGAGGTGAGGCAGATGATCTACCTCTTGAAATGCTGGCGCAACGGAGTTTTTTACGCACACAAATAAAAGTCACTATTTGTGTCGGTTTCGAAAAAAATTAAAACTTCAGGCGCGCCATTCGATTACTGACCGTCAACTGGTAAATATAATCTAAAAGTACATAGTAAATAGTAAAATAGTAGATCCTAACAGTTTAACGGTTTAAAACGTCGAAGATCCGTTATTCTGTTGCCCACATAATACGAACACAGTACTGAACAAAAATATTGTTTACAACTTTAGTGTGACCACATTAAAATTTTCTTAAGTTGTCAAAAATTAATTTGTAAACATTATTAAAATAGTTGATTTTTTAAGCCTAAAATGAACAAAAACTTGATACTTAGTATTTAATTTATCGAATTTAAAACGGTTTCGCGTCGAATATTTAATTAATAAAAATGAGCGATCAAGATGACCAGCATCCACCAATATCCACGCCAAGAAGTTCATTAGGATCTGGGGCTTTATCATATAGTAGTGGATCCTCGATCTCACCATCAACTAGTTCTAGTAGTTCACAGGGATCTGCTAAATCAGCAGTGAGCGAATGTCTGGGTGCTTGGTTGAATTATTTGCAAGTATGAAATCCATTAGAGTAAAATTACAATATTACTATTATTCATTCTTTTCAAAAAGGTTCTCAATAATTTATGTGCATCTGGCTATCGTTTAGCACAAACTATGGCAGCACTTGAACAGTGGGGTCATCAACCGGAAACACCGGTTCAAACAGGACCATTGATTGGCTCCGCTATACCCCAACCACCCACACCTCAAGTTCCACAATCTAGTACACAAAATCCAACTGCACCACTGCAATCGTCTACTCCAGCAAATTCAAATCAAATGACACAACAACTAACCGGTGCTTGGGATGATTTGGCCCGGTAACTAATACATCTAATGATCCTGTATACTCTTATTTTATAATATTTTAAATACATTTGTAGTGCAACCGCAATAGCAACAAGTACCGTAAAATCTCATATAGTTAGTGTTTTACAAGATTTTATAACAAATTTAAATGATCAAGAAGATCAACAAAGAATGCGCGATCATAATCAACAAATTATTGTAGAAAACGCTCAAACCATGATAAATCTACAACATCAATTTTGTGCAGCAAGTTACGAATCATTTGCACCATTGATGTGTTGTTTCGTTTGCCAAGCTCCTGTCGGTTTTTCACATGATCCAGATTGTTCAGTAATACATCAGAAAACATCGTTAGTAATTATGAAAATATTATTTACATTTCATTTAAAACATATTAAAATTCTAGATCATCCGGAGATCAAAGATCACAAACACCATCTCCACATTTTGGTATCATAAGCTCCCAAAAAACAGAACAATTTCGAGGTCATCCTTGTGAAACAAGGGCAGTTACATTTGGATCCGGATCAACTCAAGCATCATCTGAACAGGTTTATGGTACTTGTGGTAAGTGTATGAATTCATATAGCAGTTAAGAAAATTAAATTTACATTTATAGCAACTGCAGGAATCGAACAAACACGTGGACCGTCACCATCCCATCAAGAAATTCGTGGTCCAAGTCCAATACAAGGATTTTTAGAGAATATTCGCGGTCCTCTACCAAATCCTGGACATCTACTCGGAATGAAAGCACCATTTTATCGTGGTTCACGTTCACCATTAAATTTTCCATTATTTCCACCATTAAATGGACAACGTCGTTGGTCTGAAGCGGCAGCTGGTGAAGTACGTGGTGGTGAATCGGTAATGGATGTGGAGAGTCAAATGAGACGTTGGTCAATGCCTTGGGAAGCATCAAAGACTGATAAAAATACGGTAACATGGCATCAAACAAGAATAATGCCAACATCAAAACTAGCCGTGCCTAATTCAAAAACCAGTTCTGATCGTAGTCAAAGTACTACGCCCGGTAAATTATTATAAAATCTTAAATGAATTCAAATTTAATATCTATTTTCTTTGGTTCTTAAAGATTCATTTTGGCAACCATCAGCTACTAGCCAAGATGGGCTTGCTGAAGCTATACAATTATTATCTTGTCGTCCATCAAGAAATTATCCAGTTCAACAACAAACCATTGGACCACCATTTATTGAAGAACCAGTAATTTGAATTTAAACATCATACTTCATTTTAATTTGATTTCAATTTTCAGGCGACATATGAAATGTGGTCGACTGGTACACAAGATCGTCTTCCTTGCATTAAGTTTCCATCACGAGATAATGAACGTGATGAGAATAATCCTTCAGGTGATCGTTAAATAAATATATTTAACAAATTTTTTTTATTCATACAACTTTTAAAATATAGAATTTTTATGGAAATTTTTAAAAAGCTAAATTAGATGGAATAATATAGTTTTTTTTTTTATATATATTGTTCGAGATAATAAGAAACTATTATTGTAAAACTAAAGTAATTGACTGCCAAAGCTTTTCTGTTAATATTTATTTCTTAATTTATTTAATTGAATGTTATTTAAAGGTAAACGTATTGTTTGTTTTAGGTAAATAATTTTTAGTTAAAATTTCTTTTATTTGGCAGAATTTTTAATGACAATCGAATTTTTATATAAAATTTCAAAAAAAAAATTGTATTTAAAAATTGAATAAAAATTTGAAACACTTACAAAAAAAAATGTTTAAACAAAATTTCTTTAAAAAAAACCAAAGTCAGCCATTTTTTTCAGCATTAATTTTTCCAAATGGATTTTACAATTTTTTGTTATTTCTTATCTTCTTGTTGTTGAAAATTCCAGTTTTAATTTGTTGTTATAACAATTTTTATAAAATATTTGGTTATAATAAAACTTTTTAAATAAGATTTGTTGAATAACAAAAAAAAGGGATATTTTAGAAAGAGAAATATAATTTTTTATAAAAAAAATGGCAGAAAAAATACATTCCTGTTTTAAACAAATAAAAAAAAACAACGATAATCATAAATTTAATTATCAGACACCAAATATTTTGAAGAAAAAAAACGTGAAATTTTCCAATTCTGTTCAGGTTTATAAATGCAAAAAAGATTTGAAAATATTAATATTTATCGAAAGATTAAAAACGGACTTAGAACAACAGGTACTTAAAAAAAAACTGTTATATAAAACTAATTGTAATACGTTTTTTGTTTAGGAAAGAAATAAAAGATTACGTTTGCAGCATCGATGTTATATAACACGTTATTCGTAATGTAGCAAATTGTAATGTTTTCTAGCAAAAAAAAAAGAAAAAATTCCAATTAACATTTGTTTAATTTCTAATTTCTAATTTCAAATAATATTAAATCTTTACAACGTTCATATTGAAAATATTGCGGAAAATCAATTGGAATATTATTTAATTTCCAGGATTTTTTTGAAATTGATGACATAAAATATTCATAACAAGGTGCAACCGTGTCCAAATCACATAAAGTAAAAACATAACGTTTTTCAAGAGCTATATAGATTGTCTTTTCTTTAGTATGATTTTTATTTAATAATTTATCAAGAATATTTATAAAACAATCTGTTAAATCATTATCATATATAACTGAAATGAAAATAATTAAATATTTTATAATAATTAAATAAATAATAAAAACGAATATTTACCATCTGCTGCTATTACAATATCAGTATCTAAAATAAGTTTATTTAATTTCGATGAAAATTCTTTTTTAAAATCCAATTCCATTACAATAACATCATTTTGAAATAAATCTTGATTTCTTTCAATATTTGCATTAATAACATCTAAAATTCCGCCGAGATCAACATCAGTGCACACCACTTTTTTAGCATAAATTGCAGCTGCTATACTTGTTAATCCAACACCAGCTCCAAGTTCTAAAATTGTTTTATCAGCGATTTTTTCATGCATATAAAATAAAAAGTCTGCCAATAAAAGTGCACCACGCCATACTTGAAGACCAACAAGTTGAAGAACTGTTGATCCTGAATGTTCTAATAAGTGATTATATTTTTCAAAAAAATTAGTATATTTATAATTATGTATGGAATTTGTGTACAACCTAATTCTATTGTTCCATGACTTTTTCGTGGGATAATTAAATCACCATCTTCATCAGTTTTAATTTTAAATTTTCTAACATCTGGAACGAAGGTGAATGAGAATTTCGACAGGATTCCTAAAGAAACGTAGAGGAAATAGAATTATTATAAAATATTATTGTAAGTGTATAGGAAATATTGAAACGCTATCGGGTTTCTTCAAATGTTAAAGTAATTACAATTATTATGGTAATCAACGTTTATTCGTTTGGCACTTTAAAAACAATCTCATTTTAGACGTTGATGAAAAACTTACTTCCATTATCACATTTAATTGGTTTAAAATCAGTTTCCGAATAAATTTCTGATGATACTTCACACATTATTAAAGAAAACTAATTTTACACTTTTCTTTTTGATATTACATAACCCAGGCGGGCTAAATTTGTGCTTCAGGATTGATGCACGTTCTGTAGGACAGGCGTTTCCTCGTTCAAGCACTTCGGCAGCAAATCTTGGGAAGGTAGCACATATACGAAAGACATATAGTTTACCACCCCCTCTTATTTTTTTATTGTTTGAGATACTCCTAGAAGACAGAAATTAATTAGTATATGTTATGATGATTTAAAATTTCATTCTACTTACTGTGATTTGGTAAAGCATTACCATAAATTTTTGAATTCTTTTCTAAACAAACGACTAAATGAAAGTAAGTAAAAATTATTACATTCGCATAAAAACCCAAAAATCTCATTAATTGGGATTGTTTAAAAATTTTTATTTTGGCAAATTGCCAAAAATATTGGCAAAGAATTAAACATAAACTTGTTTGTTATAATCACGTTTCTTTTTTATTTTCAATTATCTTTTCTTAAAAAAATAATAAAACACCCACAAGAAATATTATTTTCTTCAAAAACAAAATGAAAATAAAAATGTATTTCTTAAGTTATTAAAAAATAAAAAAAAATATACAATACCAACTCATAAATCTCCAAGTTATGTCATTTTGCCAAATAAAATAAATAAATATAAATTTATTTTTAAATTTAAAAAAATGAGGACTTTTTTCTTATTCAAAAACGTCACGTGCACTTGACACAATTTCTGTGGATGCGTTTTTTGATTTATTTTTATCATCAAAAAACAGCTGAGAGTTTGAATTAAAGCCGGGTGTAAAGCAACAACAAATTTATTACATGGTGTTTCATTTTAAATTAAAATTTCTTGTTTTTTTTACTAATATTTTAATTTTTATTTACAAAAGTTTGCGAAGAGAAACAAAATTAAAAATTCCAAAATTACGTTTGATATTTTTCTTCCGGAAGTAATTATAAAGCCGTCTTTTGATATAATAACTTTTATTTTAATGTTCGCTTTGTGCTATTTGTCGAATTTTTAAGAATATAAAATTTGGAATATTTTTTTTTTATAGCGCTTCAATAATTAATATAATTTATAAACAGAATAAAATATTTTTTATTAAGAAATTGGTTTCGATTTGATTTAATTAAGTAAAATATAAAATTCGGTTGGGAAGGAAATGGGGGCTAAAAAGTGCCCGTTTCTTGTCGATTATCCTGAATCTCTTGATGACGTTGTAATAAACTTAAACATTGGTGTAAACATTGTGTACTGGCAGTTGAAATTGCTTTTAATAGAAGTAAATCAGGATCAGTATGTGAAAATGGTCCCGTAATATTCTCAATTGCACGAGCAAGTGTTGCGTTACTAAAGTAAAAATGAAAATACCTAATTTATTTCGAAAGGAAAATTTGGAAAATTTGTCTTACCACAATTCAGTTTGATATAACTCTTGTCGTGCATCCACTAGAGCATCGGAGGCAGCTAGAAGTTCTCGTGGCGGTAATGTCGTTGAATTGCTTTAAAAAAAGATATGTACATATACATAATTAATTCTAAAATTGAATCTTTCTTAAATACATTAAAAAAAAAGCAGTTGCCACAATTAAAAGATTGAAACTTAAAATCAGACTTTCATTTTCACTATAAGGAATCTAAGATATTTCAAATTTAATGTAAACGTACCTAATATCCATTGCTTGTGTATGACTTTCGGCGATGGCACGTAATCCGTCCACCCATTCTTGCCTAGCACGTGCATCAGCCGCTCTTAGTTTCAACGTATCGCCAGACGCGCAACTAAGTGTGAAAGTCCTAGAATCTTCGTCGCTGGGACAAACAGCTGCAGCTGCTAAATGGACCTGACCTCTTGGCGAATTACCAAGAATATGCGGAGCACTATCGTCACCCGATGAATCGCATAAATAGTAACTTAAAGTTCCCGCTTGAGCGTCCACTGTAAACCATCGATATTGCCAACCTATTCAAAAGTGTTTATGCAATCAAGTAATTATAAAATGTAAAGGGCAGTTTTTCAGTTTATTTTAAGCGTACATTTTTTCGTTTTGATTGCCAAGAAAACTGGCAATATTATTATTATTGAATTCTTCATTTCAAATTAATTAATTAATTACCTTTGACAACATTTGTGTATTTACAAAGCTGTCCACTTAATTGATGTCTATTCTGGTTCAAAACGCGATTTAAATTTGACTCCATTGGTTGTTTGTATTTAACTTTTTTAGTTTTATTACGTAATAAATGCAATTTACGAAAAATTGTTTTAAATTTTATTTTAAATTAAAAATAAATCAAATTGTCTTCATAAAAAAAATAATTTTGAACCGAATATGAAACTTGACAGCTTTCAGATCTTGACAAATGTCAAATAATATTATTGAGCCATATTGACAAGTTGTTCCCCTTTCGTTGCTCAAAAAAATTACCCTTCGAAAATGCCGTACATTTTCGAACAATTTTCGAAATTTTTGAAATCCAGCGTCGTTTTTTTAATTGACAAAAAAAAATGGATAATATATTCGGAACAGTTAATGATTTTCTAAAACTTTACTATGAACAAAAGTTCGTTCATGGTATTGTTGATGATAATATTATAAAAGAACCAGAATTGTTGTTGCAGCTCACGTGAGTTTAATGTTTTTTCTTTCAGTCATAATTTTTATATCTTTATGTAAAGTCAGGCAGGAGCAAAGCATCGAATTTCTTAAATCACTCGATGGAGAACAAATGCATATGTACCATGAATTTATTAATGATGTAATTAGGAATGGACTCGAAATATTGCCAACAAACATAGAAAAACCTCCACGAGAAACCATAGAGAAACGTCCACGAAGAATTTTTGTACAACAACAAAGTCAGGAAAAACTACCAAGATTTAAACGGAAATTAGATGATGATATAGATTATGATATTCTACGTCCATATATCGAAAAGATATGTAGATTAGAGGGAAACGACACATTTATTAATCCTGCCGATATAACTCCAAGCGAAAAACGAAAATCATCACATGAAAAATCATTACGATCTGGTCTCAGTAGTACACCGCTAAATCCATTAGAAACTATTCAAGAAACTTCATTGGAAAATATGGCAGCATTGGAAGACATCGATGAATCTGTACATCAGTCTAAAGAAACTGTAAATGAAAGAAAACCTTTAGAAGAAGTATCTAGTGAAAATATAAGGAAGCTAACGGATTCTACATCAGCATCAAGTATTCCAATGGAAACTATGCGTCATGTTGAATTACAAAATGATATTGGATCTATACTAAGTCTTCATAGAGACTCAGATAAACAATCAACACCTCTGTCATCAAGGAAACAGTTAGAATATATTGCTCCAGACACAGAAATAGTCGATAAATTCGCTGAAGTTCTTAGCGATAATTTGCGAGATGAAGATATATTTGAATTACCTCCCCCAGACGACACATGGCTTTCCGAATTTGATGAAATTTTTGCAAAAAGGAGAGAGAGTTTGAATGAAAGTGTAAATAGAAGAGTTTATAAGCCTGTGGTTTTAGTAAATTTTTAAAAATACTTTAAATTCATTTTGTAATTTGTTTTTTTTTTTTTTTTTTTGTAGAATGTAGAGCGAATTTCTGAAAATCGTTATGTTGATCGTCCGCTTCTAGCACCAATTCCGATCACAGATTACAGTCAATACGAGTAAGTAAATAATTATCAAATTTTATTTCATATTTTCAAATATTTCAATTAGATATTTCCCTACATTCAATTGTACCGATATAATTGATGAACTGAATGAGATAATGGATATTAAAATTGATGTTCCGATTTTCCAAGAATCTGAGTCAATCGAAAGTCGTAGAAAAGTCTTTAATTTAGGATCAATAAAGAAAAAAAGAGACATAGATAAAGAAATTGAACAAAAACGTTTAGATTCTATGCGAAATGAATGTGAATTGTTGCCAATAACTGTTGAAGAACAATCAAGTGTTATGTCTAGCTTCCCATTGTTGCCTATTGGAGAAGAAAATGTTACAGATAAAAGTCATGGAAAATCTTTAACAGACTATGAAATTCAAGAACTACTCTTAATGCCACCACCACCACCATTTCCTACAGATTTAGAAGTTGTAGAAGAAATCCAAAACAAAATGTCTTTCGCTAGTCAACAAGATATCAGTATAAATTCAAAAGTGCAAGAAGGAAATGTTGTTTCAACAACTGAAATTGTTGAAACATCTGATTCAGGCGATCCAGTTTCTTTTGAAAGATTTCAAATCCAAGCGATTACAAGTACAATTATTGATTGGAATGAAAGAATAAAATCGGCGACTCATGAGCGTGTGACATCGACTATATCGAAAATACCTACTCGGAGAGCTCCGCGAAGTAAAGAAGTAATACATGAACGTGAACAAAATTTATCTATGGGCGACATTGGAATTAATCAAGAAAAAGATGAATTTTATCGGAACAAATTAAAAAAATGGAAAAAAATACTTTTGGTATTTAATTAAATTATATGTAACAATAAATTTCAATTTATTTTCATTTTAGGAGAATGTTGAAAATGATAATTTTTCTGATTTACCTCAATATGGAACTGACAGCACAAATTCAGTAAATTCTTTTTAATTGAAATATATTTCTATTATTTAAATTCTTTTTTTTTTTTTTCCTTTCAAGATGGAATTAGGTAAGGAAATTGATGGAATTATTCAAGATATTACCAAATATGAGTTTCTATCGAGCGAAACAATTTTACCAAATAATTTATCTCGAAAAGGTGCAGTTAAACGAATCAAAACAATTTTAGGTAAAAATGAAAAATGATTTTAAATGAAAGTTTATTAATTAGCGTCGTTTCTTTTACTTTTTAGAATTACAAACAAGAAATGTTATTTCAATTGATTCGACAGGAACAGAAATAAACGGTATTCGATTAGCAGATAATTGTTAATTATTTTATATTTAATTTTTTAAACTTTTTCTTATATTTACTATTTATTTAATGCAATTTCAAAATTGTATATATGCATGGATTTCTTATTTATACATTTATTTTATTGAATGTTTAAACACATTTCTCAATCAATTTTTTCTTTTTTCAATTTACTACATGTATAAAAAGAAGATATGAATTTTTAAAATTTTTGTTAAATCAATTGAAATTTTTAACACACTAATTACCAAAAATGTATTAAAAATTTACAAATTTCCATATTTGAATAGTGGAACTTTCATCAAGCATATTCTTGTGTGTTTGAGAGGAGATAGGTAACCTTCCTACAACACGATTATTATTTAACACAATTAGAAAATTACAATAACTCACCTGTGACTCTCAAAATTTTCACATAGTGTTAGTCTTTCTCTCTTTCTACTGGCTTATAGTTGGTTTCATATAACATAACATAACATAATTTTGTTGGAACCTATCTGCCATGTTTTAGGACAGTTACTTGTACACTCTTAAATATCCAGCAAGAATCTAGCGTGTTATATGAGGATTCTGTGAATTTTATAATAGCTTCAGATATCTCTAAATTTCAAGCATCAAATGTGTAGGGGAGCCTAATTTAACTTCACCTACTGATATAAATATCACAATCAGTAGCATAGCTCGAGCAAAACAATAAATCGAATACTCATCATCATTAGCCTGGATATGGAGAAGGAAAGCTGACTGTAAGGTTAAAAATTAGTGCAAATAGGAAGTTAGTGTATTAATGGTATCTGTAAAATATTAGTATGTAAAATGTTAGTAGAGTTTACCAGGCAACTCCATTAGACCTTTCAAGACTTATTTTCACTCGGACTGAAAAAAAAATCTTGTGGAGACTTTAAAAATTGGACTTTTTTTCAGTCCAACTGTAAATAAATCTTGAAATAATCCCAATGGAGTCGTGGGGTTAGTACTCACCATGCAAAATACTGACCTTATTAATACAACCAAAAGCTTTTTTTTAATTTATTATTCTTTAAAGAAATTCTTTAGTTCCCTTTTCCTTATATCTTATATCTATTTCCGATAATCAGCCAGAATATTAGCTACCAATTTAAAAAGAATATAAATGTTTGTAACACTTCAGATATATGCTTAAAGCAAGATCACATATTATATCATTCATAAGGCAACGGATTAAACGAAGCCTCGAATGTAGTATAAAGTGATATTATCATCATTAGTGTTGTTGGGAAGGAGGGAAAAGGGTAGACATAAGTATACAAAAAAAGTTGGACACAGATTCGAGTGAAAAATATATGACTGTCGCTTTCCGAACTTAATTTTGAGGAGTAAAACGATTGTGGAAATATTTTCTGAAGAAATAAAACACCAATTATAGTGATTTTATTTTTTCTTTTTTTTTTTTTTTTTTAAAGACAAAACTAATTGTAAATTTATTTCTAAAAAAAAATTTTTTTTTTATATTTATATATTTTTATTTTTTTAATTAAAAAAAAAAAAAAAATTTTAAATCACAAAAATAATTATTTTATTTTAAAAACAAAATTAAAAGAAAAGTAGGCAAAAAAAAAAACAAATAATTAAAAATATATAAATTTGTTTTTTTTTTTTTTTTTTTTAAATGTTTATAATTTGTCTATTTTGTTTTTTTCGTTTTTAATTGTTTTACATACTAAATAAAATTTTTTATTTTTTTTATTTTTTTAAAGAAATTACAAACAAAAAAAATTTTTAATTTAAAATAATTAAATATTTTTTTAATTAAAACAAAAATATTTTGTGGCTTTTTTTTTAAAAAGGTTTTATTATATAAAAAAAAAACAAAAGCCTTTTTTATTTTTTCGTTTTTTTTATTTGTTTTTTTAATTAATTAAATCGTCATGAATACATTTTCGTCAAAAAAAAGAAAAGAAAAAAAAAATTTTTTTTTAAATTAATTTTATTTTAACAAATATTTTTTTTTGTTTTTGTTTTTAATTTATTTTATATTTAATTAAATTTGAAATAATTTTTAAAAAAATTTTTTTATTAAATATTTTTCTCACGTATGAATTTTTTTGTTCTTAATTTTTTATTGTTTTTTTTCTTTTTTTTTTTTATACAAATACCTTTTTTTTAAGAAATATTCCTTTTTTTTTGTTTTTTGTTTAAATTTAATCAGTTTTTATTTTCTTTTACTTTTCTAATTGTTTAATAATTTTTTTTTTGTATTAAAATGATTTTTTTTTAAATTGTTTTTTATTATTTAAAAAAAAAAGAAACGAATAAAATATTATAAAATGTCCTTTTTTTTATTTATTTATTTATTTATTTTTCTTCTTGAATATTTTTTAACAAATAAAATAATTTTGTTTTTTAATTGAATTAAAAAAAAATAAAAAATACAAATTAAAAAATATTGTAAATTGTTTATAATTAAAAATATTATTTTTAAAACTAAATAATTTTTTTTTATTTATTTTATTTTAAAAGAAAATTTTAATTTAAAAAAAAAATTCATATATATTTAAAATTTTTTAAATAAATATTAATAAATTTTATTAATTATTTCCTCGTTTTTTCTTTTTTTTGCTTGGAGAGGTCTTTAAATTCTTGTTGATGACGTGTTTTCCTTAATTTTCTTCTTTTTTTTTTTGGTTTGTCATTAATTTTTTTTAATAACAAAAAATAAATAAAATTCGATTATTTTAATTTCGTTTAAATTAAAAAATTAAATCGAAAATATGGAATTTTTTTATTGAATTTGTTTACATATTGTACGCGACATAAATTGGATCAAGTTGGTCAGCTAAAAATCCATCACGCAAATGCATTCGTTGTTTTTCACCACGCGAATTGATTGGAACAACACCTGAACGAGTAAAAAAATTAATTAATTAATTATTTAAGATTGATTCTGATAATTACTAAAATATACTACAGAGTCAAATCTTTCTAATGCGGGGAAACAGAATGACGGATCCAAGACAGATTCACGGTTTTTAGATTGTATTAAAAATAGTCTGTCGTAGATTCGTCACGTTCTGTGTAGTCTAATTGAAAAAGTATACATTTGAAATCTATTTAGACCAAGGCTGTCCGCTGTCCGCATGCGGCCCAAAGCAAGTATCAGTGCGGCTCAAAAATGTTCAAAGATACTGAATCATGTCCATTTTTCTGAGGAATGATTTGTGTGTTTGCGACCTCGTGCTAAAGCTGTCAAGTGACAAACAACAGAACCAGAACCAGAACCAGAACCATAAAGCTCTTTCGTTATGTAGTAAATTCTCTTCCTGTTTGCGTTGCTCGCTTAGCTACATTGTTCTATTGTTTGTCACTTGGTGGCGTAAGTGAAGAATGAAACATACTAAGAGTAAAATTAGAACCAACATGTTGGATGAACACCTTCAGAACTGCCTGAGAATTGCAACCATGTCAATCGAACCAGATATTGACGGTTTAGTTTCTCAACTTCAATGCCAAGTATCAGATTCATTTTATGATATGGATTTATACATAGTAATATATTTGTGGTCCAAAACACCATGTCTTCTTCCAATGCGGCCCAGGGAAACGAAAGGGTTGGACACCCTTGATTTAGACATTTAATGCGTCGTGCATCTGTCGTGAATCCGTCGCGTTCTGTTTGGATCTTAAGACGAAATCTGAACCAATTGTATAAACCCAAGAAAAAGCCAGCAGAAAACAGTTTGTTCGTAGATTTGTTTATCTGTTTTCTTTAGGAAGGATGACCGTCTTTTATGAGGCGTGTTTTATTTGTCTGAGAACAAATGGCAAATAAATGAAGCCTACTGGGTGGGTCAATTGAAGAAGATAAGTTTCGTTTTTCTCGATAGAATCAAACATTTGAATTAAGATAAGTAGAAATAAATTCACGCATTTGATAATTTTCGCAGAAATGGCGTTACATGTTTCTTTAATGTGCACAACGCTGCCAAACGTTTTTTGAACTTTAAAGCTCTGAAAATGTGGAAGAATTCAGTTTTTCAAAAAGAAACCAAACTATTCTGAAAATCATGTCACTTTCATTCATTGTATTCGGATCCTCACTTCATTCTATAAGAGAGACTGAGAATATGGGCTTGACTGTTTTAAATGAAAAGTTTTAATTCTTTTCTAGCAAAATACTTGCTAAGATTCCATCCTTTTTCGAAGCTCCCAAAAAAAAATTAAAAAAAGTGTTGAGATATACAAATGAGTAGAAATCGTTTAAGGAATTCTTTACATCTTGAAAAAAAAAAACAACCACAAACATCCTTTTATATTCTAATTTTCTTTTACCTGGATCAACGACTACAACAACGCCAACAATTAATTGATGTTCTTCGAGAACAGTATTTGTAACTAATGGAACTAAATCAAGCGCTTCCGATTCATTACCATCTAATTCAACTACAACGACTAGTAAATTTGTCCATGTGAAAACGGCACTAAAGGAATAGAAAAAGAACCAATATAATATATTAATTATACAAATTATATCACAAATTTGTTTGAGTTTTTTACCATTCGGCAATTTTCTTATGACATCTTAATACAGAATTTTCAATATCAATCGGATGATAATTCATTCCTCTTAATGTAATAACTTCATCTAATGCTCCGACAACATAAACAGCATCATGGAGTTCTTGTTCTTGTGGATTTGTTATTGTTGTTGAACCAATTGAACCAGTCCCACCAACACCACTAATTGATATTGCCGATAAATTATGTTGTATTTGATTTATTGAATGTAATGATTCATTATCACTATCTCGGCTAGCAACACTCGGTGTCGTTTCATCTAGTATCGAACCAGCCTGTGAACATTCTGTACGTCGTAGAAATCCTAAATAACCGGTACGGGCGTATACTTCAGTCGTTGCACCGGTAACTAATTTAGCATTAAAATGATCATTATAATCAGTTTCATCACCATATATTGTAAAATAACCGTTTGCATTGTGCGGTGATTGTACCCAAATTTCACCTAAATGTGAATCACCACAATGTCCTTTAGTTTCTGGATTAGCTATAATTACTTTTACACCTGGCAGCAATTTACCAGATTCAATTAAACATAATGAATTTGGTGCACCACGTTCAACGAGTGCAACACGATTATTACGTAATGCACGTAAATCAACATAAACTTGTGCACTTTCAGCTGAACTAGCACCTTGTACACATATTGCTGGATTAACACGACAACCGAATGATGTCGATACACAACGTGTATTTAAACCTAAAGCTTGAAATAATTTACAAAATTGTTGTGTCAATTGTACACGAGGACGTTCTTCGGCAACAACAACACATGTCCGGACACAACGTAAATCAATATTACGTTGTTTTAATAAATGTATTGAATTACTTAATGCTTTTGTACATAATTCAATAACACCATACGAACAGAACGTATCACGTACACGATATTGTGATAATGTTGATAGCCATAAGCTTGGATTTGTTTCGACCTCATATGGTGCTATTAGAATTGAATGATGTCCACTATAAACGCTTATTAATGTCCACATTGCAAAACCTAAACCACAATATGGATCTAGACATAATGCAACATGACGTGATGGATATAATTCACATGCTAATTTTAGACTGGCACAAACACTTGACAAGGATCTGTGGAAAAAAGAAAATATATTAATTTCATGAAGAGGAAGAAGCTGAAAAAACATATTTGAAGAACTATTCTATTCATTCTTGACGAGGATCCCGGATCTAGTGTAGTTTCTTGTATCCACAAAAACCACAGGAAAGTCTATTAGAGCCGAAATTCTAGCTCTGTTTATGATTTGCTTCGCTTTCTTTATACTACTCACCGATGTGTTATTATAACACCGCTAAGACGACCACACGTTGATACACTAAAATCTAAATACGCTGTTGAATCTAAAGTTGCATTCGAAATTGCAGCTAATTTACGTTTTGGATTATCATCAATATCTAAAATTGGTGGCCAACTTTTCGGATCGATCGATGCAGCAGCTTCACGAGATTTTAATAATTTTATAATCGATTGTATTGATAAAACTATTCCACTTTTTGAAACATCAACGATCATTCGAACTGTTGGTAATGTTGTTATTAGATTTTGTGGATGCGGTGGTCGTATTGTGATCGGTACAGCACCCAAATATAAACAACCATAAAATGCACAAATTAAATCCAAACCAGGTGGAAAAATTAAAGCTGAATGTATAAGAAGAACAGAAAAAAAAAGGAAATTCATTAATAAATTGGAACCAATTGTCCTAATTGTGAATCTTTCTCTTACCAACATGATCACCGGGATTAACTTTACCGCGTTCTTGTAAAAGTGCTGCTATCTTTTCGGCTCGTTTATGCAAATCCGAACAAGTTAAAGTTTTCGCGACTGCTCCTTGAAATTGTGAACACAAAATAAAAGAAAGAAAATAAAAACAAAATTATTGAAGAGGATTTTCTTTTTTTTTTTGAATTAATAAATCGTATTTTTTAACACCTTTTGAATTAAGAAATGTATACAAAACATGATCCGGGGATGTTGTGGCACGCCATCGTAGAACTCCAGTAATCAATTGATGCTAAAAAAAAAAAATAAGATGATGGAAAGAATTAGTAACAAATCACCATCAAATATTTATTAGATTCTTTGTAGATTGTAACAAAAATTCGAACTCTTCTAAATCTGAAGCTGAGGGCTTAAACCAGACATTTCTCATTATTAGTAATGAGCTACTGATTGATGCTGTTACGACTCGAGGTTAAAACCTTTAAGAGCATTGTGGTCATTATGACAGGACGACAATAGGGATAGCCGAGGTGAAGCCTGGAGTGGCATTCTATAAGGCGACAGGCGATTATCGCTTGTTGTCTTTCGACATTTCGCAAGGCGATATCGCTGTGCATATTGATGAATTTGAGGTGACAGCTGTTATATCCTGTCGTTATATCATATAATTTAAGAACTTAACCACCTTCCATAATGCCGAAATATACGGCGATTACTTTCAAATAGATTATAAGCGATAATCGCCTGTCGCCTTACTGATTGAAGGAAAGTGAGTTAATAGAAAATTTTATATGTGAATACCCGGCCTTTTCTAAAATGAGACTTGCTGAAATGAGTGCGTACACTATGAAAAAATAGAAGATTGACCAAGCTGAGCCTAGCCATGGCATTGCTCTTCATCTGAAATACAAATCGGTTCGGTGAAGGAAACATAATTCTTAAATATACCAAAGAGAAGGTAAAATAGACCAGGATAGGCCTACGTGATAAGATGTGCAACTGTGCGAACTCCTTTTTCCACAATCAAGTCAATATTAGTAATGAGTTCTTAGAGATGTAAATTGCGAAGACACTCTATGGGTGGGTATTCCATTATTGTTGAAAAATGTAGCGTATCGTTGCATCGCTTTGCAAAGCTTTGTAATTGTTCTATGTGCACTAATTTTGATTCACTTTGGTGAGTAAGGAAAACATTTTCTAGATACTAGAATGAATTCCATCTAAATTTAAAAAGAAAAACAAAAATTTATTCTTACCTTTCGTTCACTATCTTCCGATAGACCGATATCACGACCCTGGGCAACAGCTAAACGATTTCCTTGTACCAAATTTCCGACCATCACTGATGCCGGTCCAACTGATGTGTCTGTAATACCACATCCAGATGAGCTAGTTGTTCCTGGTTGCACGGCTAATTTTATTTTATTTTGACATGTTTTTTTTTTTTGCATTTGTTGCATTTTTGGATTTGTTTTTTATGTTTTTTAGGTTTTTTTTTTTGGGAGAGTTTTGTTTTTGCAGTCCCGCCGATTTTCAAAAATGCATTTTTGTTTTGTTTTTTTTTTAATGAATTTTTTAAATTATTTTTAAGCCATTTTAACCGATCGATTAATTTTTATTAAATTTAAATCAATTTTTTTTTGTTTCCCAATTTTAATAAAATTTTGTTTGCCAATTTTGTTTTTTAAAAGTTATTTTGATGTTGATTTGATGATTGTTAATTTTTTTTTTTTTTGATGATAATGAAAAAAAGATGATAGATGAATATTTCCAACACCAGAAAAAAAAAAAACAGGAGGACCCAAAACAATATTAGTCAATCGGTTTTTATTGCCAAAATTTTTAATTTCATATTTTTCAAAATTTGGACGTAATTTTTTTGTTTTTTGTTTTATATTTTAGAATTATTTTAATTAATTTAAAAAAAAGGCAGTTGGATAAAAATTTGTGTTAATTGGTTTTTCAAAATTTTTAGTCGATTTTTTTTTTTATTTTGATTTTGATTTTTTATTTTTAGTTAGAGCAGCATTCAAAAATGGAAAAAAGAAAGAAAAAAAATAAACGAGAAATAAATAATTTACAACAGATATAATTTTTCGTTTTGTTATAAAAAATATTTAATTAATTAAATAAGAAAAAAATTTATAAATCAAAAACAAAAAGAAAAACAAAAACCTAATTTTGGTACAGAGTATCCTGCAATGTTTGAAAATGAATGTTGTCAAATATCTGGGAATGAAAAAGGTAATATCCGAACACATCGTTTGCTTCTAGGCACATTCATATGTGATTTACTGCATCATTAACCCGACGACTCCATTAGACTTATTTCAAGACTTACTTTCAGTCGGACTGAAAAAAAAGTCCAATTTTTCGAGTCTCCAGAATACTTTTTTTCAGTCCGACAGAAAATAAGTCTTGAAAAAAGTCTAATAGAGTTGGCTGGTAAAAGATTAAGATTTGTCGAAATATATTCCGTGAAAAACTCCAAGACACATTACACCTCGATTTGTGTCGTTAAATTTTACAAAGTTTTCAAGATTTTGAATTTTGTCCTCTGCAAGTACAAACTAAAAAGGCTTTTATATAAATATTAGCTTCCTTTTTATGCCCTATGGTAGGTACTACCAGAAGGTAAATTAGTTTTGCTACTACATTTGTAACACATCGAAATAATCATGTCCACGTACAAAATAACTCAAAAACGGGTTATCTGATTTTGAAGAAATTTAAAATGCGAGTTCGTTATTCCTTAAACTAGATTTGGTATTGCATTTCATCAAAATCGACCGAAAGAGAGTGAAGTTATTAAGCAAAAGCTAGGATGATCAAAAAGCTTTTTCGATTTTTATATGATTTTTCCGATTTAATTGGAAAATTTGTAAAGTAATTTTGTTTAGATTATTTACATGGATTAACTACATAAATAGATGATATTATGTTAAATTTCAGTAAAATCGATTCAAGGATAGTGGATAAAAAAAATAATCCTAGGAGAAAATAAACATGTTCATAAAGTTTTTTTGATATACTCTAAAAACTAATAGACCAATTTGAATAAAATTTGCTGCATAAATTTATGCTATTAGGGACTAGGTTCTCTGCGAATTACAGAAAATTTTGAAAAAATGAAACAAAGTTATCAAGAAAAAACCTTGAAATATTAGCTTTGACTGTTTTTCTGCCCCATTTCTGCCATAGGGCATCAACAAATCGACTAACTTCCTTTATATACTAATACTTTACTTTTGCCTCTTTCCCCCAACACTAATGATGATAATATTATTTTATACTACATTCTATGCTTCGTTTATTCGTTTAAACATATATCCGAAGAATACAAGTATATCTGAAGTGGCAGTTCGGACGACTACAATTGGAGATAATGCTTCAAAACATTTTTATTGATATAAAATAGATCTGAGAAAAACGGTTGTGATATCGATTTCAACTTGATTCAATATACTAGAGGGTACTGTATTACAGCAACTACTATTTTCATTATTTAAATGTACGATTAGAGCTTCACTACGCTTCCCACAAGCCTGAAAATGAATATTATATTCGACAAAGTCTCCGTAAATTCAATATTTCAGTATAATCTTAACGACTTCTTTCCCAAAATTTATCCCAGAACATTCCAAGACACTCTGTATTAATCTTATTTTTTAATATTAATATAATTTTGATGAGTTTTAAAATGTTTTATGATGATAAAAAAAAAAGGAATTAGTATATTAAAAATAAATTAATACAAAAAAATTCTCCTTTTTTTTAGCATGTTTTATGTTTTCGCGAATTAAAACTTTACACGCTAATTAAAGAAGAAAATTGTGTTAGTAATTGTTAAATATTATTAAATAAAAAATGCAATTTAAAAATTAGGAAACTAAATTGTCTAAAAATTAATTAAAAATTAAAGAAAAGCCAATCGTTTAAAAAAAAAAAAAACAAAAAAAAATTATGCTACTCTAGGCACAGGATTTTGTTTTTCTTTGGTTTTTCGGGGAAAAAGGAAAAATATATTTGTGACTGCACAAGTTTTGTTATTGATCTTATAAAATATTCTACGAATTGTTTATTAAATTTTATAGCTTTCGTAATAATTAGAAGAAGAGTTATTTGCGATTTCATTTTATAAAAAGCAAACATTTATCTTTTTCAAAATAAATAAAATAACAGAAAAAAGAAAAAGAAAAATAGAAATAAAGATCTTAAAGAGTTTCTCAGTAAATCCTATTAAATTTCGTCGCAAGCTAAAAATCATGATTAACATGTAATTACTAGTCGAACGTATGTAAAAAACAAAAAAGTCGACACACGACTTAAATTTTTAGCAAATTAATTTTATTTAAGACTTATTGTAATCCTCTTCAAATTGTAATTAATCTAGATTCATATTTTGAAGGCCAAGAGTACTACAATAAACAAAAAACATGACTTTTATAAGCTTCTTTAAATCTTAAAATCTAATTTTGATTATTGGATGTCTTAAAAAATTCTGGGCTGTTCAGAGAATAAGTTGCATGCGGGAAAAGTACTTAGGTACTTAGACCAATGTGAAATATCACCAGTTTTTATTCAAACCAGTATGGGGACAAGAGTAGTTGGGAAACAAAATCTAGTTATTCGGCTTGTGAAGATCTTTTATGCTCTATTTCGCCCCATATTTTAATTAATCGACCTGAATAAGGTTCTGCCGTAACAGTTTCATTCGCTGTAATAGAAGATTCCTTCCATATAGCACCAAAAACATGAATACTATTATTAAGATTGTTTTAAAATATCCCCTTATCACTGTCCACAACACATTGGTACAGAAAATTCTTTCTTTCCGTAGAAATTAACAAAGAAAATATATATCGTCTGATTCTGTTGTCTTTACTTAGTATATACTAATCTTCCTTCTTTCTGGGACTTTCTCATTTGACGTAGCTCCTAGAGTCGAACAAAACAATCCGATAACTTCATTAAATCTTATTTGGAAAATGAATAAAATATCATGACATATATGTTGATTATCGGATTCCATTTCTTAAGCTTTTATGCACACTCGACTGAAACTTATGTCATACAAAAATCAATGTTAAAGCTACGAACTGCCAGAAATTGGCCAGAAAATAAATTCTTTATATGGAAAACATTGACGCTGTGCGTGAACTGATCCTACAAGATCGTCATGTGACATATCGTGAGATTGAGGCACCCTTGGGGATTAGTGGGACCAGCATATAGTACATTTAATATTGCATGGACATCAATCGAAGTGGAAAAATTGCTTCGAAAATTGGTTCAAACGCATACAAAAGTGTATTGATCTCTTCATGGAGAATAATTTGAAAAAGTTTCAAGCCATTTTCGATGATAAATATTTGTTTTTATTCTCTAATCCCGCCCGAAGTATGAATTTTTGGAGCCCAGAACTTTTTGTATACACTTAATAATTAAATTTTAAAATTCATTTTATTACGCGTATTCCAATTCGATGGAAATTAAGAACAAAAAAAAAATCAATATGAAAATGAATCAAATTGGAAGTAATTCTGCTTTTTGTTAGTAATTATAAGGCAGTCTTGTTCCTAAACCGATGATTCTTATCAAAACTGAGAATTCTTTAAGAAACTTTATTGCAGAAATTAATTTAAAACAAATACTAATAAAAAAAAAAAGAAACTAAAATTCAAAACTTTGAAAATTTTCAATTCTACATGAAAACATAATATTTCTAATTTTACTAATTTATTAATTAAAACTGCAAAAACACGCGTTTTTCTTTTCAAATTCAAAATAAAACAAACTCAATCCAGAAAGCAATAAATTTGTCATATTTTTTCGTCAACGTTTTTCATTTTTATTTGATCGAAATACTTAAAATACGCAAGAAAAAAAAAGGAAAAAAAACTAAACTTACCTTGATGGATTTCACGTGGTTTTGGTAAATTCGTAACACATGTATGTGGACACATTAATACATTAGCTGGATGTAATGATCCTTCGAGAAATCTTCGTCTTGCTTCACATAAATGTATTCCACCTAATGGTGTTTTTGGTAAATGATTTGGTGGCACCAAAGCTAAACAATAAATTCCAACTTGATGTATTGAATCGACAGCCTGTAATACTCTGGACATCCATTGAAAACTTTCCTCCTCTGAACAATCTGGTCTTTGTTCAGCAATAACACAGACACGTTCATCACGTAATACTTTAATACTAAATACAGCTATCCGACCACGATATATAAATCTCATTGGTTCCACAGCCAAAACAGTAGCAATTATATCATCGGCATTATGTTTACGTCCGGTAACAGTCATAAGACCATCACGTGAACCGCAAACGAATACAAGACCGCTTGGTCCAAGAAATCCTAATAAACCAGAACGTACATAAAATTCATCATTAATTGTTTTACCAGAATTTGGATCTTTTGGATCTGGATCTTCAATTAATGGTTGAACTTTGAATGTTGAATTTGTAAGACCATCTAAACCGAAATATGTTGTTCCAGTAGCACCGCTTGTTACACAAATTTCTCCAACCTGATCAGTTTTACATAGAACTGGTATACCTTCAGATCTAACAACAACCATTTGTGCTGCTGGCATTACTTGACCACAATCTTGTAATGTTAGAGATGTTAATGAATCTTCACTATCAACACGTACAACACCATGTGATAATGCTGCCATCGATAAAACACCACGACCAGTCGCCGATTGACTAAAACCACCAGATGTACGTCCTGGTCGTCTTATTGATACCGTAAATACTTCGGAACTACTTGCACATGGGCATATTGCATCTGGTCGTAATCCTTTTGGTTGAAATACACTTAAAAATTGATCACAAGATGATAATGACCATGGATTAGCACCATCGGCAACTAAAAGCATTCGTAATGATGACAATGATATATCTTTATGATCTTTTGTTGCTAATAAACCCCAATGTAAATCACGACTTTTAACTAAACAACATGATGCACGATATTTTGTTATTAATTGCATCCAAGATGATGGTCGTAGTTTCATCAATGCATATGGTATAAAAAGGACATGCATCCCATTTAAAACTGATGTTAATACGGCATGCCATAGACCGACTTCACGTTTAAAATCTAAAACACAAACGATCGTTTCACCTTCAGTATAATGGCAGGCCATAGTTAATGCACGACTATGATTCATCATAGCTTGTCGGGTTACAGTAACACCCATAACACTGCCTTCTTTATCACTGGTATATTCAATATAGGCCGTAGCATTCTCTTCAATTCGTACATTGTTCACATTGAAGTCTTTCGTTGGCCTTGGTAAATGTTCTGTAACGAACCAATGTAGACGTGGCCATCCTTTTAATTTTGCTATTTCTCCGGTTGATGATTTCGGTAAACCTTTTAGACATGCCTCTGATGTTAGAGCAACATGAATACCACATGAACTCAATAAAAATCCAACTTGTTGTGGTGGTGAATCCGAACTAGATAATGGCAGTTCAATTGGTAATGGTACTAGGCCACGAAACATGCACCCATACCAGGCAGTGATAAAACTAGAAAAGTGGGACAGGATTCAAAATTTAAATTTTTGAAACAAAAAAAAAAAAAAACAAACAAACTACATACCTTAAAGGATCACTATTTGGATAAACTAATGCAACACGATCGCCTGGTTTCAATGTTATCTGTTCAGGTCCTTTACTAAATACTTTTGTTGATAATGCAAATGCAATTTTTTGTGCGCGCGATAATAGTTTACCATACGTTAGTGTTGTTGTCATTTTACCATTTGGATCTAAGACAGTTGCCATCGGTGATTTAAATGAATTTGTACCGAAACGTTGAAGTGCCGCTTCTAATGTTCTTGGTAAACCAGCTGCAACTGTTAATTGTTCACCTTGTACCGGTGTCATTGTATTGCCTTCGGGTTTGGGTGCATTCGGATCTTTTGGATTTGCTGCAATTTCTAATTCAATATCGTTATCTTCATAAAATTCAGGTAATGGTCGTCTTTTAGGCCGTTTCAATGTATTCAATAATTGTTGAATTTTCGCTGAAACTTTCCAACGTCCAGTTGTACCAGTATCACCGGGTTCAGTACCAGATATATTAACATAACGTGTTACACGATCAGCACCACGTCTTGTATTTGCACTAAATTGTGTTATATCGGGTGCAACATCTGAAAATCAAAAGCGATTTAGCAATTTAGCAATTTATTTAAAAAAAACATATAAAAACTTAATTTACAAATAACTTCGGCCTTTTGAGTTATCGTGTAGACGGACGGACGAGCATACATAAATTGATATAATTTTTGATTCTCTATCTACACATATTTGTAGCATTGAAACAGTTCTCCAAAACTAACCCTTCTAGTAGTATCTATCATGGAACAGGCATACAATTTTGAATTTTAAGATTTTCCTACTTAATTAGTAACTTCTTAATCTGGTTCAGTAGAGAATTGTGTCAAACGAAAATAAATGAGTTCATAAAATTTAATGAAATGAGTTTCATTTAAATTTAATTTAAACTTTTTAAATGAAATTAGGACATATTACGGAAAAAGTAAATGACAAGTATTCATGTTGTTCTGCATTAGAAGTCTAAGAATAGTTATGCAAAAAAATTGCATACTAAATTACAGAAATATGCAGTCTCCAACAGTTTCTTGTTTCTTTTCTTTCCATTTCCAAAATGGACAGGCGAAATACACCCACACTAACTAAATAAAAGGAAGTCGATCATTTTCATTGGTATTTGGGTATTTTAGTTTTAAGAAAAGGAAAAAGAAAACTATTTTTCTTCCTTCATTAAAAATGAGATCAAAATAAGTAAACTAAATAACACCACCCTATCCACTAAAACTTAGAACTTTTGATATTATATCTTCTCGTATCGCGTTTTATGAACTTTTTCAAACAAAGAAGCTTAAAAGTTCTTCGTAATTAATTAATTTTTTTTTATATTTAAAACAAAACTTATTAAAACAAACTTACATGGTCTTTGAAATTCTGATATATCAGTAAAATCGTAATTATTTTTTCTATGAACAGCGGGTGGTGAACCGGCACTTGATGTATCGGAATGTGGCTGTAATTAATTAATTAATTGATTAATCAATTTTAATAGAATTTAAAATAAGATGAAAACGAAAAAAAAAACGAAATGAATAATAAAATTCGGTTGCTAAACAAGTTAGTCTCGTTAACTTACTGGTGGCGGTAAATTTTGTGGTGGTCGACGATCTGAAAAATTTTTATGATGTCCACCACCGATAACTCCTACTCCTCCAATTCCGCCACTTTGAGATGAATCACGTATTGGTGGTTTAATATGTTCCCGAGAATTTGTTATATGATCACGTGGGTAATTGTATTCTCGATCTGGTGTCGAAATTCTTTCTTCTGGTATTGATTCCTCGTCAGACGTTGAATCTTTTGTTTTGTGTTATTTTGAAAAAGAATTAATTAATTAAACAAAAACAAAATTAACAAATAAAACAAGATTAAGAAATTAAGAAATTTATCATCCTTTTCGAAGTTTTACTAATTATTGAACAAGACTTTTATGTGTCGATGACTATGGAGTTCGACATTAACTTAAGAAATTTCTCTTTAGTTTTAGTAATTAAAAAAAAAAGAAAGATGCTTGATCAACTGTGCCACATGGTTTGCAATGATCATAATGGGCATGTATATGAGATATTCTTGAATCATCTTCAACTGTGATATATCCATTGGATAAGAAACAGATCAGTTACCATAAATGCATAACTAAGGCAGTGTTGGTAAATTTAAGTTTTCTTTTGTTCAATGTCACTAATAAATGCATCGTGCTAAAAATGAGTCAAAAATGGTTTTACATCGATGATTATGAGATTAAGAAGTTCTGTGAGTAAAAAAAAAAAACTTTTGTTTGGTAATTAATAAAGATGCTTGCAGAACAGTGAGACGCTGGTATATTCATAATTATAATGGGTATATGTGTATGAGCGCTCTTCTCAAATGTATAAACCTTAATGATATATCATCAACTGAAATACATATATCCATATTGGATAAGAAATATATCAGTTAACATAACTAATTCTGTATTGGTTAATCTCATTTAGTTACTCATTTGTTGTTTGATTACTTTAGTGTTGCAATAAATGCACAAATCATCGAAATGAGTCAAAAATCACAACTTTTAAGTCATTTAGGCTGCTTTCACGAGTCTTAAAATTCCGACAGATTAGAATATTTTATCATAATTCTTAGGCAACGCCTGATCGATTTTCTAAATCAAATTAGCCCCAAATCCTGGATTTATAAATATTAGGTCTGTTTTATTTGCTACTTGCTCTGGGGTAGAGCATATTTTTACATTGAAAACAAAAATAACAAAAGAGCAAATCCTACACTACTTTCAGACCAGGTGTAACTATTACACCCGAAATTAGTTCAGTTTTCTCCCATCAAAAGTGTATTAGCTAAACGTTTCTCATTTCATTACAATATGGTTGCTAAGCAACGCTACAAGAATTCGAATTAAAACTTTCTCCTACTCCTGCTCGTTTTATTAGCCACTTACCCTGCTCCAGGGTAGGGTATGGCAAATAAAACAGATCTATTTATTCATAACAGACTATCCAGTTTGAAGTCATTTTGATGTCAGAACTTGCATCATATATCTTAGCCTGCTGAACATTTTAAAAAAGATAACTGAGTAACTTGAAAATGTCTAGCGTTAGGCAAAAAAAAACTTGGTCTATTTTTAATAATTTAATCGAAAAGGATGATAATTCAATAATTAAAAGTTATAAACTAAAAAATTAATTTATAAATTCTTTCAGTGTTGATTTACTTAAACGAAAAAAAAATCAATAAAAACAAATATTAGGAAACTAAACAACATTGTTTGTTTTCTATTTTTAACATTAAATTTCTTTTTTCTTTTATATAAGTTTAGAAAATAATTAATTAAAAAACAACTTTTTACAAAAAAAGGACAAAATTAAAAAAAAAAATAATGAAAAACACAGTTTTTTTGAAAGAAAACTTTTTAAGACATTTTTCGTGAATAGACAAGAAAAAAATAAGAAAGCTTGCAATTTTGCGCAAAATTTTTGGGGGTTTTTTTGGGGAATATTTAATAAAAGCGAAACAAAATTTTGATGTTCTTTTTTTAAATTTTCTTGTAAATTTTGGCTGAGAACAATTAACAAAGCTTTAAAAATAATTTAAGTAAATGCAAAACTAAACAAAAAAAAGACAAAATCCCTAAAAATATGGTTTAATGAAGTGTGAGGATTTTTATGATGTATAAAAGTCGAATTATTTGTGAGGAAAAAGGATTACAGACAGTCAAAATCTGGATAGTTGGACTAATTTTAAAGAAATTTGTGCATTAATTTGGAATTTCTGCAAGCTTTATGTGTTAAAAATAATTTAGATTTTTTTTTTATTATTTATTGATTGTATTGTATTGTATTGTATTGGAGGGGCCTGCACAGTTGCGGGCCTTAGCACGTAGGCATAACTGGCCTATTGTGCTTCCTTCTAAAAAGGTTGGTTGAGAGGCTAGGTCTCTTCCCCGGAGCGGTTTGTCCTTCTAATGAAGGTCAACACCGTAGTTAGGTCCAAGTTAGCTAGCCCCTCCTTACTCAGGGTGCACGCACCCAGTGTAGCAAGTCTGGTTCTAGAAAAGGCCGGGTATTTACCCAAAAAATGTTCAGCTGTCGCATTTTCTTCTAGACAGGCTTCACATATCGGACTCTAGGCCACCCCTATTTTCCATATGTGTTCGTTCAAGGAGCAATGTCCTGTCACAATACGCACAATGGTTCTAAGGGTTTTACACTCGAGTCCCATCAATATTCTCGTCCTTCGGCAGTCCGGCCCAATCAGTATCATTTTTGATTTTATTTATTGATAGTAAAATGTAAATTATTTTTAATATTATATTAGTCGTATTCCCTTACCGAAGGAAATCATGGTGTAATGTGTGGTATCTTTTGTACGATTCGGTTTTCTTTGTATAGAAAAATACGGACTCATACATCCATGCAATGATACGTCACGTTTTACAACGGTAAGGGAATACTCATATTATGTATTTGGTTTATTATCCCGAAATAAAATTTAGGTAAGGAGGATTATAGAGTATCGAACTGGTAATAAATTTTGTGAATAGCCAAAACGATTTTGTTTACTACTCCTGGTTCCCTGATTGTCCATTACTCTTATAGAGTAATAAATTAAGTATATCTGATATTTTATTTCAGCTTCATATATTGCGAAATTTCCGTTACGTTTAATTCCGCTATTCAGAGATTCCGCGACACACTGAAGAACTTCTTCTAACAACTTTGAAGACAATTTTTTTAACAAATGAATTTGAATTTATGAAATGAATTGAAATCAAAATCAATTGTTCTGTAAAAGTAACAAAAATAGTCATAACTTAAAAAATAACAAAAATCCGCCACGGAAGTTCCGCAATAATATGACAATATGAATAGAACCGAGGAAAACCGGAATGTGTATGAATCAAACGTTTTCTTATTTTAATAAAATCTAATTTTGTTTTTTGATATGTTTTTTATTGCCCTGAGTGTAATTTTGTATATTGATTTTTTGTTAATGGTTTCTTTTTTGTTTGTTTCACTTTATTTTAATTAGTTTCTCACCTGTATCATCACGATCACGTTCTGGACTTCGATTTAATACCGAACTACGTTTTGATGGCATCGGTAAACTTGGTTTTGGTCGATTTTTTAAAGCGGCCAAAGCTTGCTGTACAGCCTCCTGTCTAACTTCTGTATTGTTTAAGGGAAGACGACATACATAGGCATATATATATAATGTTGACAGGCAGAGGGGATGACAGATCGATTTTATGTAATTAAATTTAATGATTATGATTTTATGAAGATTTTCATTAGAGAAAATTTAGTATTGAAAAACTGGGTGAACAAAAATTTAGTTTTAACTCAGTTTTTGGATACTAAATTCAAATCGTATGAAAAAATTAAAAATAATGATAAATGAAAAACAAAAATGTTATGAAAAAGAAAATATTTTTCTAATAATTAAAAAATAGAAAAATATGAATTTTTGTGAGAACAAAAAAGAAATGAAAACTTTGTGAAATTATGTTAGTTAGTTTTTTTTTTCTGATGCAAAATGAGCCTAAAACCATCGAACGTATTTTAATGAAATTAAGTTCCTACTCATGCAAATTAAATATGAAAATTAAAAAAATTAATAAATATTTAGAAGGTGTATCGAAATTAGTTCTAATTTGTATTTTGAATGAATTAATTTAGTCCACCTTCAAAAATATTTATTAATTTGGATTAAAAACTACAATTTTTAGCTAGTTTTTTTTTGTGTGTGATACAGTTGAGAGTTTCATGCGAAAAGATATTTTCTTGAAGAAAATCAAAGAAACAAAAAAAAAATAGCTTAAAAATGTTCTTATGTGAAAAACTAATGATGAATTTTCAAAATTTGCTGATTTTTAATAATTCTTATTATATTTAACACAATTTTAATTAAGTTAAAACGTCTTAATTAAATAATTTTTTAATTAAGATTTGTAAAACAATGTGACACATTTGGTTTTTCTTGATTAAAATTAACTTTTAATTGAGTTTCTCGTAGAGTAGTTCTTTTTTATTCAATAATTGAAATGAAAATGACGTACTTCATTAGGAAATCTTAATTATTAAAAAAATTTCGTTCATTATCCACTTTTAATCAAGAATTGAGAGATAATGAATTTAATTTGAGCCAATATGTCGATGGTATAAGATTCGAATAAATTCAATGCAATCGAGTACAACTCATTTAACTGTGTAAAGAAAATATTGTAAATATTAGGTCTGCGAATGAGTTTTTTACGATTTTACATTAGATGACTTAAGTCATACATACGTACTGATCAAATTGAAGCGCCCTTTAAAGAAAAACCGAACAGAATAGTCTGGTAGACACGATTAAATGATTTTGTAGCATGATAACACTAGGCTTTATGTTACTAAACCGATCCAGGAAACGTTGGAAGTGGTTGGCTGAAAAATGCTACTCCACCCGCTACATTCTCCAGATATTAGTCCCTTCGATTACCATTTGTTTCAGTCGATAAAACGTGGTCTTGCTGATATAGTATATAGTATACATGCTTAATCTCGAAGAAGCGCGAATCCGTAAATTACCTGAAAGATGGACGAACTTTGTAGTTAACGAGATAGAGCATACTTTGAGTGAAATCAAAATATTGTATACTTGTTAAATAAACGTGTATTTTTACCAAAAAGATTGTAAAAACTCATTCGCAGACTTTATACACACATTTTTATATTACACAGAGTCTTCTTTTACACATACTAATAACAAGATATCTTGTTTGCAGATTGAAAAGCTGTGGCACATGTGAATACAAACTGACAGCTCTAGTGTATGATATGCTTTCGGGTGTTTCGAAAACAGTAATGTTTCCCGCTGTCCCCTTTCGTCAGGCAACAGATTGTATTAAAGATTATAAAATATATAAGATCTTCCGTGGTACCTAGTTCCATTTTTGCAATAGTATTAAGATAATTGGGACAATGTCGCCCTGTCCACTGTATGGCAAGGAAAACCTTATTCCATATCTAAAATATTTCAAGATCTTTGCTTTTGTAGTAAATCTTTTTCAATCAAATCCAGATGATTGAAATTGGAATTTAATTTTTGTTTTAATTTTTCCATTTAAATAAAATAATTATTAAAAATCAGCATAAAATAAAATGATTAAAAAATATCGAAAAAAAAATTGTATTAAATTTTCTTGTTTTTTCTTAAAAAATACTACAAAATTACTAAAAATAAAAAACAACACAAAGTACAAAAATAGTTTTTAAAACAAAAAAAAAAAAAAGATCAATTATGAATGAAATTAATTACGAAGGATTCCACATAAAAATAGTTGGGATAACAGAAGAAGCTGAATTTAAGGAAAATTAAGAACCAGTAGCGTCCAAAGTTTTTCGACTAAAAAGTATCATCGTTGAGAAATTTGTTAAAAATCCAGGAATTTTGAGAATTACGCACAAAAAATACGAGTTATATTATTTTTAACATTTATAAATATAAGAAATAAAAGTAAAAAAATAGAAAATCAAACAATAATACTATAAAAGCGGTTTTTTTAAGGCGTCAACAAAAAAAAAATCAGCTTTTGATAAATGATTTAATTAATAATTTTTTTTTTTTTAATTATGAAATAAATATGTATGTGTTTGTTAAAATACTTTTAATTGTTTTTAATGAGAAGATAGAAGGCGGACACAAAAACTTTTAAATTTTATATTTAAAACAAAATATATATATTTTTACCGCTTGTGTAGCGACTTTCATGTCGTCCCAAACGACGATTTTGTCTAGCAACTGCCTGACTATTATTATTACTATTATTATTAATATTATTATTATTATTAGCCGGCTCTCCACCAGTACCACCAGTAACAACACCAGCATCTCCTCCTGCAGCCGATGATTTGTTATTACTAATTTTTTGACTGTTGTCGATTTTATTATTACTACTCATTGCTTTAACAGCTGCTAAAATAGCACTTGGTGCTAATAAGTTGCTAGTATTGGTTGCACCGACTATTCCTTTATGACTATGATTGCTGTTCGTGCTACTGTTACTGTTTGTATTACTATTATTATTATTTAATGGCACTTGTTTTGTAAATATTGAAGAAGAGCTAGAATTTCCGAATTTTGTTAATAAACTTGGTTGTCCACTATGTGGATTGTGTCTTGTTTGCATTATTGGTGATTGTGGCAATGATGTTGTTGTTGTTGTTTTTGTGGTTTTTGGTTCTGGAAATTGTGCCGATTTATATGGTTTACAACCTTTAAAATTGGATTTTACTGCGGCCGCTTGAACTGATAATGCAGCTAATTGATTTGTCAGTTCTGTCGAAAGTTGTTGTCCAGGTTTTGGTGAACTCATCATTAAACGACCACCAGCTTAAAGTTTTTTGAATTTTTTGGATTTGTTTTTTTTTTGGAAAATTTTGATTTTGTTTTAATTTGTCGAATTTGGTTTTTTCATCAATTTTGTAGTATTTTTTTTTCAAATTTTGGTTAAATTTTGATAAAAGGATTTTTTTTTTGGTGATTTTATGTGTAAATTTTGGATTTTAAAAAATTTGTTTTTATCATAAAAAAACCCAAAAAGAAAAGAAAAAAAGGAAGAAAAAAAAATATTTAACATAATTTTAAATTAAATTAAATTAAAAAAAAAAACTATATAAAAAAATTTTGTACAAAATATAATAATTCTTAATTTTTGTTAAAAACTATTTTCTGTTAATAATTTTTTTAGTATTTTTAGTATTTTTAGTGCAAACAAAAATATTAAAAAATTAATAAATATAACAACAACAACAATAACAGTAGACTCTCGAAAATATGAACAATATTTGTGAACTTTTGTTGGTCACATTTTCAAAAGTCGTTTTAGAATAATATTTTCAAAAGTTTATATAAAAATTTGTTTTTGGAATTATCTTGGAAATGATTTAGTATTCGATTTTCCTTTTAATTAAGTGTTTTAGAACTATCGAATTTCACAGGAAATACGTGATTTCGTCTAATTTGAAGATTATTCAATGTTTTTTTTGTAGAACAAATAAGTTTTGGGCAACCAAAATAGGCAATTTTGTATTTTATTCCATTTGTCTAAACATTTCTTTTAATACCGAATGTTTCATTTGAATAACTATTACAAGATTTTCTTCTAAACTATAAGATTTAAGAAGATCAAATGAAAGTTGAAAAAAATGGTAGATCCTCTTTGGAACAACCACAGGCACATAGAGACGGGTTTTAATAAGACCTTTTAGACATGCAATCTTCACTTCAGGCTTTTTTTAATTAGAACGTTTTGATATATTTGAAATTTATTTTAGAGGAAGCCGTGTTTTAAAAGAATATTCTGAAAACCCAACATAAAAATGATCATATCCGTTATCCACCCGGTATAATTCGAAAGAAATTTATTTAATTTTCTCGATTTAAGAATAAATTCGACTTATAGAGAGAGTTTTATTATTAAATATACACTAAGAGAATTTCTTTCATTTTTATTTCTTTTAAAACCAGAACAATAAAACAAAAAACTAGCATCTCATTGTAAGAAACGTGTCCACAAAAGTTTATGTTTTCTTTTGAAAGCAGTCAGTCAGGTAACCAGACCAACCAACCTAACCATCCAAACCCAACCAAGTAAGAACATCTTATATAAAGTCTATAAAATGACGAAGAGAGCAAAAAAAAAACACAATATCCAGCTTCATTTTGAAGTGAATGAACTTCTTCAGGTTTTGTGGGCCGTTTTGTGTGTGCTTTTTTTCCAATCTTCCTTTTTTCATAAAAAAAAAAAGTATTATAATAAATATTTACACATTCGTATGGAAATCATCCGGTGAAGACTTCAAAAAAAAAACCAAGCAGCAAAAAAAACCTGGTTGTTGAAAAAAAAACCTACAAGTGGATGACTATGTCGTTGTTGGGTTTGATGGTGATGTGACGATTATGATGATGTCGATGTAAACCTTGTTAACGACCTTGGTATTATGTCAGAGTCTCATATTTTATGCAAAAATTCACGTTCACAAATATTTTATGATCCATCTTACTATGTCTACTGTTGGATAAATTCACAACAAAAGAGAAAACATACAGGTATACACCATAAAAATATATACGTGATTGTTTTACTTAAGTTTTTCCAGTTACGATGTAATTGGTTCAAGGAAAATTTCTAGGTAAATGAAGGAAAGGTGAAAAAAAAACTTTATTCTTAAATGATTATAAATCAATAAAATCAAATTTTGAATGGAATTCAATGATCCGCGCAGTTGAAATCATAACAAATGATGGAATTAAAAGGATTATTATTTTGAAAATTGTAATACAAAATGTCGTGGACTAAAATACGTCTCATTCTTAACATTATTTCAATTTCCCAAATAGTTGTAAACCGAAACATCTTCAAAAAAAAAAACATTGTCTACAATCCTTATATAAGTATTTGCTTTCGTGTCTCGCGTAAAGGACTGCATATACGATTTATTTACAAATTCAGGTTCAAGGAACATTTATTTATGAACTTTTCTTTAGAAAGAATTGTTTGCGACAGGTATTCCTTATACTACCTTGATCAAAAACAAAACGGAATGGCTACCATGTGGCGCTTTCATCGTTCCGATTTGAGTTCTCTTTTTTTTGTTAAATTGGTACATCTGTTATTGATATTCCCTTTAAATCTTAGCGTCATAGCTTAACATTTGCAAAAGTTACGTAGCCAAGAGTACATCTATCTCTGTGTGTGTTGGCGATTTATCCATTACTTCCTCTCGGCTGCTGAAACGCGTTCCCCGTAATGGTTTTTAACTCGATTGAACAGAAAGAAGTCACAGGGAGCCAAATCAGGTGAATTCGGTGGCTGTTGGATGGTATTTGTTTTTTCGTCAAAAAATTACGAATAATGATGGCACTGTGCTATCATGGTGCAAAATCCACGAGTTTTCTGCCCACAATTCTGGTCTCTTTCGGCGAATTGCTTCACGCAAACGTCTCATATAACGCCCAAATAATACTCTTTGTTTACTGTCTGGCCTTCTGGCAAAAATTCATGATGCACTACACCGTTGTAATCCATGAAAACCGTGAGCATTGCCTTCTTTTTTGACTGAAAACGACGTGGTTTTTTGGTCTCGGCCATTCACTTGCCTGATGTCTGGATTGCGTGTCGTACTCATAAACCCACGTCTCGTCTCAAGTAATGATCCTTTTGATGAATGTGGGATCGGATACAGCTTCGCAAAATATGTCTTTTGCGACGTCAACACGGTCTCTTTTTTGCATAAAATTGTAAAAAATCGCCAACACACACAGAGATAGACGTACTCTTGGTACTCTTGGCTACGTAACTTTTGCAAATGTTAAGCTATGACGCTAAGATTTAGAGGGAATATCAATAACAGATGTACCAATTTAACAAAAAAAAAAACAGAACTCAAATCGGAACGATGGAAGCGCCACATGGTGGCCATTCCGTTTTGTTTTTGATCAAGGTAGTATATCTTCATAGAAGAAGAAAATACTTTTATATTCAAATTTTAAGTCCAATAAAAAATTCAATTCAATAAAAATGTAAAAATAAATTTTTAACAGGTTCATATAACCGCAGATGCAATTTAAAACAAAAAAAGACCAACAAACATGAATTTTATTCGCGCGGATGCATCAATTTTATTTAATAGAAATAAACTCGTAACTCGCGAAACTTGAACAATTGCACAATTAAATTTATATGAACTAAAAAAAAAAAAAAAACTTGCACTTTTTTTTTTTTGGTTCGCTTCTCATGACGGGCCCAGGAATAAAACCAGTTCAATATGAAGATCAGTGATGAAATTGTTTTTCTTTTTTTTTTTCCCTTTTACGATTAATTAAAATCAATAAATACATTTTTTTCCGCATTTTTTTCCCAATCAAGGCGAAAAACTTCGATATTTCAGAATTGAAATAATTACATGAGTAAAGATGAAAATAAACATTACGAACGAGAATACTGATGTAATTGATGCACTCACTCTCTGTACGCTCGCTCGGGGTATTTATTCCTTACCTAATAAAGTATACCTTTTGGATTGAAATATTGAATTATTGTAAATTGATATTACTTTTCAATTTTCTATTTTGATTTTCATCATCAGACGTGGTAGGGAGTATGAGTTCAACGAGCCAAAAATATTTCACTACAAATTTTGTTTATAGTATAGAACTGTAATGCCCAAGCCTTCTTTTTAATCAATTTAACAAGGGTGTCCAAATTTTTTATTTCCCTGAGCCACATTGGAAGAAGATATGGTGTTTCGGGCCAAAAGTATATTTTACTATAGCTGATGAGGGAAAAAAATGTAAAATATACAGTTTTCATGTTTAAGGAGGGAAAAGAAAAATATCACTTACGCCGCCAGGTGACAGTGTAGCTGAGCGAGCAACGCAAACAGAAAGAGCATTTACTACAGAATGAAAGAGCTTTCTGTACTGTTCCTGTTTTTGTTGTTTGTAGCTTGGCAGCTTTAGCACGAAAGCGCACACAACTCACAAATCATTTCTCAGAAAAATGGACAGGTTTCAATAACTTTAAATATTGTATTTTCGGGCCGCATTGATACTTGCCTTGGGCTGCATGCGACTCGCGGACCGCGTGTTGGACAGCTTTGATTTAAACAATTAAATGACTAATATAGCTACTAGCTAATCTTGTATCAAGTAAATTATTAACAGACTTATTGCCTTCTATGGCGACTCTCCAAACGTCCTAAGTAAACAGCTTAATTATAGCGAATTTTCAAAATTTTCTTGAACCAATTGCTTGAGGTTTTCGAAAGGATTACACTATAAGATAATGATTAAATATGATAGCAAATTATTGAATGACCGGATTAAATCATTTATAAAAATTGAATAATTGATATCTGAAATTCCCTCTAAAAAAGATGAAGTTGCTCGAGGTAATACTTCCAAAACAAAAAAAGGTTTTCTACGACTGAATTTCTATCAAAGAAATTCAACGTTTTTCCAATCCATTTTATAATGTTTGTCGAATCAGAGAAAAATATGATATATTGTTCAAAAGAAATAAAAGAAAAAAAAATATTCGCGGTATTTTTAACCGTTGATTAGTTATCTGTGTTCAAAAGAAGGCATATTTTTCGAGGAAAGAAAATTTCAATGGAAAAGAAAAAAAATTCGTGTGTAATATTAAAAAAAAAAAATCAAAATTGCATAATCGAGCAATTTAAAAAAAAATAATAATACTTTTTCTTATCGCGTTTGATTTGGATTTTGTGGCCGCACCTTGAAAAATGTTGGAACTTCAAGAAACTACAATATATATAAGAAAAAAGTTTATCCATGAATTATTATCACCTTCAAAAATAGCTAAAAATCATTTATATTCAAATTCCAAGATATAAATTCTCAAAAGAGAAAAATAAAAGCTTTAAATTTATTTTTTTTTTAAAAATCATGCAAAAGAAAAAACATTTTGAATGAAATTCATCGACAAATCACACAAATAAGATTAAAAATTAGAAACACACTTTTTTTAAGCAACAAACAAAAAAAAGAAGAAGAATATAATCAAAATCAAAAAAAAAAAAACCAAGATCTAAAAATTACAAGATCTTTTCATATTTTTTTTTGAAGATCAGTTTCTTTTATATTCCTCCACCCACAAAAGGTATAAAAAAGGATTGACAGCTATTATATTTCGAATCAATTTTAAACATAAAAAGATCTTGTAAAAATTCTTCTATTTCGAAATAGCAGAACACAATCCGACCTGAATGATAACGTTTCTCATTATGTGTAACACGACGTTGTGTGCGACGGGCACGATTTTGATATTGTCCACCACCTCCAATACCACCACCGCCACCACCACCACCACCACTTCCGTGATGATGTGACGATGATGATGATGATTTATGATGTGAACTTGAATGCCGATGATGTTGTGATTGAAGCGATGGAACATCAGTCACATAACTATATCCTTCGCTGGATAATTGTACACCTGGTTGTTGTTGTTGCTGTCCGGGTGTATCCTTTTGTTGAATATTATAATATGGAGGCATACCAACACCGCCATTTCCAGCACCACCACCACCTTTTTGTTTGTTATATTATTTTGTTTGCATTTAAAAATGGAAAAAATTTGAATGATTTTTTTAGTAAATTCTAAAAAGGAATGGAAACTTCATTAGTACATTTTGGTGCGTGTGTGTGTGTTTGTTTAGGACTACTACAGAATAAACTAATTGAGTGCCTCAAGGGAAAGAAACGTAGGAATTTTATGCATTGAACATATTAGCTCAAAATTCAACATGAATTATCAGAACTATCATGACTATAACCTTCCCTTTTTTTGGGAAAAAATACCACCCATTTATATAGCATAAAACTGACTGACTAGGAATTGCAATTCTGTAGAATTTATACCTACACAGATTTATAGTCCATTCGCATTTTTATAGAAATCTGGAAAAACGGATTTTCCAAAGGAAATTGGAAACATAGAAAATATTTCTATGCGTGTATTTTCAATGGTGTGGAGCAAAAATCCTGTAGGATTGAAATCGATTTTATAGAAAAAAATGTGTTATTTTTAGATTTAAAAACATTTCAATTGAAATTCTAGATTTTCGCGATAATAAAAAGTTTTCATTTTATATGAAAATGAAAAGTAGAAATGAAAAATTCTTCTGATTTTCCTAGAATTAAGAAAATACGATAATAATCGCTTATCAGAAAATTTCGTTGGAAATAAGCTTCTTTTTTTTCTATTTATTACAGAACTAGTATTTAATCCTGTCTCCTTTAGGCATAAACAATACATGTCCATCAAACTTAGTACCAAACTTTAGCCCTCTAGGTTTGAACGTATAGACACCACTTACTTTTTATATAATATGAATTATTTATAGTACAAAGTAAAAAAAATGAAAAAGCTATTATTTATTAACATGAAACTATAAAAAAACGATTCGAAATTATTAAAAAATATTCGAACAGAGATCAGTTTTTTAGAAAAATTGCTTTTAGCAATATATAAGAATTATTAATAGTGTGACCTCGGAATATAAATTCTTATAGTCGTTTTTCCAACAGGTCCCTACTATTCCATCGCAGAACAAAAAAAAGGATTCCAATCATCATTATTATTATTTCAAACCACTTTTAGAATCGTTAAAACAATGTTCTATTATAATCCTCATTGATTGAAGATGATGTCTAGAGCTCTACAATATTGCATAAAAATAATATGAAGAGAATATTATTCCTTAAGGCGATTACACTTATATAGCTCTGAGATTCTGAGAGCCTTTGCAGTTCTGCTGGAACACACACACACAAACGCACTATTGAAATGATAATCATATCGAGTTTTCATTAGTTTTAAAATTTTTACATAAAAATATATATATCAACATATCAACATAATTTAAGGACGACAAAAAAAAATAAAACAACAATTTAAATGAAAATGATGGTTTAAAACATAAATCATTAAAGAAAGAAAAAAAAAAGTGTTCGCTTGTTTTATTTTTATAGTTAAGAAATTGTTTCTTAAAAACAAATCTAATCACACATAATGGTGGCGGTTTTCTTGTACCTAAGATATTCATAACCATATATGTATATTAAAACCATGAACATATATAAAATCATTAAGCGAGATGATTGCAATTAATTATTGTAAGTAATTTTTTTTTTATAATAATAATCAAGCCAAGATTTTTGAAGGCTGGTATGAATATACTCTAGTCTTAAGGTATGATTACATTTTATACGATAGTGACACCAAATTAACTTGAGCAACATTAAACCATGCTTTCACTGCTTTAAAAAACATCTAAGAATGCGGAAATATAACACTTAAGTAGGACTCGACTCATATTGATTAGTTTTTTAACAGCTTTTGAGCAACTGAGAGAAAACTGACCAGTGTGAATGTTAAAACTGATGGTTTTGTCAGTCAAACTCAATAATTATTCAAAATGTTCATGAGCAACCTTCTATCAAACCCGACTGACAGTCATGACTGATCACTCTGAGACCTACTACTTTGCAGGAAGATCTTTATGTACAAAACATCGTTTGATTCTTGATTTTCCTTTAATAAATTTTATCTGTAGTGTCTTTGAAAGCGATTATTACATCGATGAACTGACATTTATGAAAATAATATGTATAGAGAATGTACATAGAAGAAGTCATCAACATATCTGTACTTATCGAAAAATTGATTAGATCATTTTATCAAATTTTATATTACAGAAAGTTGCCGATATAGACACCCGCCTAGGGCATCCTTACGTTTAAACTATCAATGGAAAAATTCAGAAAGTAGTCGTTACTACTTACTGAGAATCTTTAATACAACATTGTATTCATTAAGGAACCTACACATGTTCAATGTTACTTCAATGTCTCATGTTTGAAGTAACATTGATCGTTTGGATGATCTTCAATGCTCTTGTGTGCAGGCCATTTCAATCAATCGAGGAAATGACGAAAATTTTCATCAATAATACTTGTCAAGTAACATCGAACGTGTGTAGGCTCCTTTAAGGGTTTTAAACTGTCGAGTAATTTAAATACACTAAATGTGATCATACCTTAAGATATTAATGTTTTCTTGGCGGTGTTAATATCACAAGAGGCAAAAGAAAAACCAGTTTTCTTGGATAAATTTCAAAAAAACATTTTTCTTCAAGTTCTTAAAGTACATAATTTCTTTTGCAACAGAATTTATTTATATAAAAACTTGTTAGTTAGTTTTTTTTTCAAAATTAGTCTAATATTAGTTGTATTAGAATTAAAGTAGTAATTTGAAAAAATTAGTAAATTTAACATTTTCTTTTTAATAAAAAGAATTTTCATGCGTTTCTTACATTCTTTTTTTTTTTCTAATTGAATTGATTTAATGAATTTTCCAATAACTTATAACAATAATAAGTTTCTCAACAAATTCATAAACCATAAAAAATCACGTGAAATATTTATTTAAAATAATTAAAAATGAAATTTACAAATCTTATTGTTTTTGTGTAATTAATTATTTAATTAAAAAAAAAGAAAAAGAAACAATATTTTCCATTTATGATACTCTTTTGAAATAAATTAATTATCGTAAATTTTATTTAATGTTTATAATAATTAAAAATAAAGAGTTGAGACACAGAATTTCGTTTCATAAAATCAATTCATTAAAAAAAAGTTTGAATTAAGTTTTGTTTTAGTGGAAAAATAACTTTTCCTAATAGTTTAGTTTTTAATTTGCAATTGTTTTGTTATTATTTTGTACAAAAACTAATTTTTTTAATTATTAAATTAAATTCCGGGAACATACCTTGTTGTGCGTGTTTTGCTACATATGGTTGTAGAAGTCTTGTCCTTTTCTTTTCGTAACCTTTTTGTGTGATATCACCTAGAAGAGAAAAAATATTGAAAATTTAAAAAAATTTATTAATTTTATAAATTTATTATAAATTAAGAAATTACAAGTTTTAAAATAGTACAATAGAATGACGATTTTTTTTTTTTTTTTTTTTTTAAGAGGAGGTGGGTGCCAAAGCACCCCGTACTTAGGCCTTTCGGCCCATTGTACCCTCGGGAGAATCTGGACATATGTCCTGGGATCGCACAAGTTTTCTAAGAAAACCTGTGGGAAAAAGATTAATTACCTGTATACCGTTTACGGAGTGGTAGCTTGTCCCAACTCTGGAAACAGTTCTGTTTTCTTCAGGTAATCGATTAAAGATTCCATCTTCAGATTCCGGACATCCGACAAGGTCAGGAATGGTTTTCCGAAGATCTTCTTTCGCAGGCCCGTTAAGGCATCACATAAACTAATAACGTGTAGTGAAGTTTCCTCAACGGTTTTGCACTTACGACAGGTGGGATCAGATAGGATACCTATGGTATGTAAATGCTTGCGGAGGCAATGTCCCGTGAGGGCGCCCACCAGCACTCTGATTTTATTACGGTCCAACTTCAGTAGCGAGTCCCTGACAAGGCCTGGTTCCGTTATGAAAATTTTGGATTGTCGTAGGGACTCATTTTGCCATAGAATGACGATAGTTTGACATAAAAAATGTCTAGACCTAGAGTTAGGCAAAGTATCAAGAATTTGATTACAAGAATGGGAAATCATCAAGTCTAGGACTTTACCCAAAACCAACTTAACACAGTGAATGTCACTGCAATGTTTCTGCTAATGGCAATATACTAATAAGTAGAAGCTAAGTAACGGTTCAATGTTAGTTGGGAGATATTTTACTAGCAGTAACAGTCCTCAAACGACGTTTTGTTTAATTAGTATAAGATAAAGAAAAAAAGAATGTAAAATATGATATGTGTATATTTAGGTCAATATAAAATATAGGTAATGTCTTCGCCTGGTTAGGGGATGCTGGTAACAAAGATAGAAAATCGTCCTTAACTTACTGAATAGTAGACATATTCTAAGAATAACCCCACGACTCCATTGTACTTATTTCAAAACATATTTGCAGTCGGACTGACAAAAAAGTCCAAATTTTAGAGTCTCCATAAGACTTCTTTTCAGTCCGACTGAAAATAAGTCTTGAAATAATTCGTGTGGAGTCATGTGGTAACGCACGGTTACAAGATGTCAACAATTATGAAGGATTATATTTAGCCGTGTATCTCTTATATGAAAAGCAATTATATCGTAACCCGTGAACATTTTATTCTAAGGTAACCCATTCATATTTCAAAACTAGCCGAAAGGAACTATTTTCTTCGCTAACTTTCAGTTTTTATACAACAAATCCTTAAACAACATAAATCTGGTATTGTTGTCGCCCTGCCTAATTTTTAACTCTTAAGATTGCAAATTTTTCCCACACTTTTGTGAAAAAGTACATAAATTTCGCTTTTTAAACTTTTGAAAGATTTCAATTAAAAATTTATTTCCTTATAAATATGATTTGAAATTTTTTGGACTTTTATTTTGACAATTTTACGAATCTTAAATATTTCAGTAAATAATGGGAAAATGAACAATAATAATGAATTATTTCGATATTTCGGCTTCTTGAAAACACATCTCAGAGACAATTTAGTACAATTTATTTACGAAAAATAAACGCCAACGAATTTTCAAAATAAATTCCCATAATCAAAAAGTTTAAAAATAAAATTTCATAATTTCAGATTAGGTAGATTTTTTTTTTTATTTTTCTAAATAAAATTATATCACAAAGTTGTTTAGAGAGTATTAAAGAAATTTTTCTTAAAGTAATTTTCCTCGCCCTTTTTTTTGGTTTGTTATAATAAATCATAGAAGAAATTTTTACTTTGACATCCGGAAGATATCATCCTAATTGACTTGGTTTACGAGTTTCTTTTTTTCTTCTATCACGTGTATTGTTTTTTAGGTCGTGAATGGATTTATATGGACATTAAACATTAAATCGCGAGTTATATGAAGAAAATTGTAATCTTTTAAAGTCCATAAATGTAGAAAAAAGATTTGGAAATTCAGTAGTAGTGGCTTTTGTATTATGGTCTCTAGTATATGCTTTTTTCCGCCTACGAAAACCGTCGTCAAAGAATATCTTATCTTTTGATAACATTATAGTATGGCCTCGAGAAATAGGTTTCACACGGTAAATATTTTTTTATGTTTGGGGAAATTTCAGGTAAAAGTTTTAACCAAACACAATTCAATTTTTTTCCTTGACTTAAAAGTATATAAGGGCCTGTAAAATGGGGATCTCAAACAGACATTTATGTTCATTTGAGCTTGGTTTTTTTTTCAATCTGCAAGGTTTATTTTTAGCTTCAGAAGGCTATGGAATTTCCAGTCGACTAAGATTTTTAGATCTGCTAAAGATATAACTATAAGATGGACAATTTCAAAATTTTAAATTCATTTTTTGAATCCACATTCGCGAAACTAATTCAAACGGATATAAATTGATAAAAATTGATGTTAAAAAAACGCCAACACACAAATGAAATGAATTTAAAGCGTTTGTTTTGCATACGTCCAAATACAAAATGAATTAATCCGTTCATCAATTTTAATACTTTCCGATTAATAAGATTTCCTCTGGGTTCTTTCTGTTCAGTGACCATAGAAGAACTTTTCAAGAAATTAATTTATTAAATGCATTCCAAATAAAGACAGTCACGGACTACCGTCTTGTATAGTGTTGACTCGCCGTCAGAGAATTAAGAGGCAATAAATTTTCAATGAATTTATAGCATTTTATAAGATTTTAATTGCAACATCCATTTTGGAAGGAAATGATGGAGGTTTTTTGTTTTTTTTTTTTAATTTTAAATTCATTCAAAGCAAATCTTCCACCTTCATATTTTAAGTTAGAAATTTGTAGTAACATGTAGAAGGAGGCTTAAACCAAACTATATATATTCAGTTGGTCTAATTAGCATTCGTGGTTATTGAAGTCAACTGATATCAATTGAATAAATATTGTAGTTTTATAAATATCCATAATACTATTTCGAGAATACTGAAGCTACAATAGTAACTAGTCTTTAATGTTGAATCCAACTTGATATAGCTTCGGGAACATAGGTTTAGAGATTGCAAAAATATTGGCTATCAAAATTATGCTGCAAATATCAATTTCAAATTTCTCTACGGATTAATTCGTAACGAATTAATTACTGACGTTCTTATGAAAGGTGTTCCCAAACAACATATTCGAGTAGGCCGATGCCGCCACGCCACATAGGAAGTAGAAGTAGGAGGCTATGAGTACTTGCCCTTTTTTTTCTTGTAAATAAATAAATTTGCAGAAATTATAAAATCTGACATAATAATAATGGAATAAAATTTGTAAACAATTAATTTTTGTAGAATTAAATTCATTCACATTTTTTGAGTGGCATTTTTATGGAATTTTAGATGCGAATTTCAAATAAGTTTTTGCTCATTTTATAGAAATAATAATAAATTTCGAATTTCTGTTGAAGTTAATTAAATTCATTACAAATTGATTAAGTAATCATTATTTTTTTATTTCTTTTTCTTAGATCGCTTAAGTTCATTGCGCAGACTTTTTAAACACATCGTAATATACTGAAGAACTACTATAAAAATATTTTCAATTAATTTGTTATTAATTTGTTTTAATTAACGTTTTTATTGATTGAAATATAATCAAGTACTTAATGAGGTAATTATTTTTTCAGAAAAATGGGTTTAAATGAAAGTGGCTAGGAATTTCATTTAAGGAAAACGTAGAATTAGGTTCCTAAATTCAAGTTTAACTCCAAAACTGAGGAAAAAGTAAGTCAGTTTAGGTTTCGTTTGTTTATAAATGTAACTAATTAACGTATCTTAAGGGCGAATTCATGTCAAATTTAAATTAAGTTAATTAAATCTCAAGATCAATTTTTTCAAGCATTTCAATTCTAAAAATATATTAACTTAATTGGCGCTTTTAGCAAAATTTTTAAATATTCAGGTTATGAGTAACTTTACTTACACTTTTCGATTTTCTAGATTTTAAAAGTTTTATATATTCGTAATATTATTGACAGAATTAGATTTATTACATTTCTAAAATTTTGCAAATAATTGTATATAAATTGCAAGCGAATTAAACAAGATTTCGAAAGATTCGACTATAAGGTTTCTAAAATTTAATATTCGACTTTCTGCAAGCCGTGTTAAAATAAAATAATATTATTTAAAAAAATAAAGGCAGTTCAACTAGGCTAGACTTAGACTGGTTTATTACTGAAAGGAAGGTGAATTTTCTGAACGTAAGAACACAAAATTTATGCAATTTATGGAAAAATTGTATTGTTATAACAAATTTACATAAATTTTCTTGATTGACTATAAATTTAGTTTTGTTTTTTTTTATAGTCTGCTAAAATTTATATAATTTAAAAGCTTTTATTTCGCGAATGACAATTTTTTTTTGGATTGAATTACATATTTTAAATTAAATAAAATATATTCATGGCTGAAATTTTTTTTTATAAAAAAAAGGTTTCCTTCTTTATAGAGTCACTTAGTTCTTGAAGATATTTAAGGTCTGTTTTATTTGCCACTTGCTGTGGGGTAGAGCAAATTTTTACATTGAAAACAAAAACAAAAAAAGAGCAAATCCTACACTACTTTCAGACTAGGTGTAACTATTACACCCATATTAGTTCAGTTTTCTACCATAAAAAGTGTATTAGCTAAAAGTTTCACATTTTATTACAATATTGTTGCTAAGCAGCGCTACAAACATTTGAATTAAAACTTTCTCCTACTCCTGCTCGTTTTATTTGCTACTTACCCTGCTCCAGGGTAGGATATGGCAAATAAAACAGACCTTTAGTGTGCCCTTATTCACGTTGTTAAATTTCACGAGTAACCCTTTTTAAGTAAAAGAAGATTTTGCGGATTTCCAAAAAACCTTTGCTCATAAAACTCATCCAAAATATCAGAGGTATATTAAAAAATTACATAATTCTGCAAACAAAATCATAATTTTATGTGGAACTAATTTTGTGTAAAGACAATTTGGTTTTAGTACACACCTATTTACTTTCAAGCTTATATAAAATTGCGATGTAACCTTTTTGGATAATTTTTTATTGAATTAGTGATTAATAGATTAAAACTAACTTAACATGATTAAAATGATAGCACAAACCCAACCCAAAACTAATCACAAAAGTTACTTAAAAAAGAAAAAATTTCTTTTTCACCTTATGAACTTTTGAAAACTTTTTAAAAATGCCCGAATTAAATTTGTCTAACGAAAAGTTTTTCTATAATGATGTTTCAATTTGTTTTATTCCAAAAAAAGAAAACTTATTTTAAAACATAAAAATAGAATTTTTGGCAAAAAAAAAAAAAAAACTTTTTAAAAGTTCAACATACTATTATTGTCATCGTCGACGACGTCGTCTAGCTTCTGACATTTGAACATGATGTAAGTTTACATGTTTTTCAAAAAAAAAAAAAACAACACAAAGTTATAAAACATTTAAAAACAAGATGAAATAAAAAAAAATAATTGAAAGTAAGTAGACGTTAAGCTTAAATATAAAACTGAAAAAACAAAAAAAAAATTAACTTGTAACCTCGCGAAAAATTACCAACACGATAGTCTTACAAGGAAAAATGGTGTTTTTATATACAGGGTGGAACAAATTTTTGTTTCTCAGGCCTCTAGGGAAATATTCTTAGTATTTTTTTTTGAAATTTTTAAATAGTACCACATGCAATCATTTCTATACAAACTGATGAGACGTTTGCAGCGCTACAAAGCTCTCCTCATTTTTAATAATATTTGTAATATATCACACAGAGTCATTTTAACACTATTAATATTGAGGCGCTTGCAGACGTTCCCAAATTTGAAACTCTCATTATTGTACGCTTTTTGGTAGGACTGAGTTCAAAAGAACTGTATGGCCAATAAAATTAAAAAGTTAAAAGATTCTATTTGTGCAGACGTTTGCGTTTAAGACACAGTGCATAGAGATTGTCGATTTGTTCTACAGTGGCTAAAGTACTAGTGGATGATAGATTGATCAAAATAAGTATATCAGTTTGATAATTGGCTAGTACATGTACATACACACAGAAAAATTGTGAAGTTTCGACCATTAAAGTTTGGTTTTAAAAAAATTAATTTTAGCTGTGACAACTGAATTTTCAGTTCTAACAACTATAATTCAGTTGTCACAAATAACCAATAACTTAAAAATTTTCCTATGTGTGTGTATGTATTATAAAATCTGCGAAAAACAATAAAGTGCAGTTTCAAGACACAGCCACCTAGAAGTTCCAGTCGATTGCCTTTTTACAATATTGAATTTTTCACTTTGATTCTTACTGAACTAAAGAATGTATTAACACGTTCCCGCCAGCGGCCGAATTTGTAGTTCCCGGCATCTGACGGTTCTGTAACTCCTAGTTTGTTTCATCGGGCGGCGCTGTTATGACCGTAATCGCATATCGCTCATTGAGAGTTTCTGCCGATTATGCCTACGTTAGATGCAAACCATTTTTCAGAGGAAATTGATTTCTTTCTTTGTACCACTAATGGTACATACCGTCCGATGGGACAATTGTGTGTGTACCACCAAAGGTCCGTCCAATGGGACAGTCCTCAATGTACCACTAGTGGTAAAAAAACCCAACTTCACCCTGTATTCTGTAATATATATGAGTTACTTATATTTTTTGATTAAAAATAGTTGACTGGACTTTATGTGTTCATGTTTTGAATGTAATAAATTCCAAAAAAAACCTACTAAAGTGGGCGATGAACAACCTGTTTTAAGACATAATATTTTATCACCGTTGTTTTATCTTATTTTGGCTAATATTTAAAAACAAATAAATGCCCATTAATATTTAAAGACTTAAAACCAACAAAAAATACAATTTAATACGGATATCCCGTGTTTTACTCATATTGATTGTGTAAATTAAAATCTTCTGAATAGATTAAATTTTAACACAAAAATGGAGATAGTTTTTAGAAGTCAAGATTTATAATTCTAATTTCTATATATTAAATTAAAAATTAACTGTATTTTAGCATTTGCAGGGAAATTCTTAAATTTCGCCCATTTTCGAAACTTCTATAAGAATTTCGAATGCTATTCAATAACTTTTTCTTTCAATTTCTGTCCCATAATTTTATGGTAATACATTTTTAGACTTGGAAAATTTTAGTATTTTTAGAACCGGAAGGTGACCATAATTGATTGGTTACTCTTGTTTTGGAGCTTTTATTCAAATAATATGAATTTTTATTCGGGAAACAAACTCTTTAACAAAAGTGGACCCAATCAATTTGACAAATTATAAAAAAGTCCCAAAAATATTTCGACCATACGCGCTACAGAAGCAATATTGTTGTGGATTGTGTATAGAATCAACGCAAGGTTATTAAAAAGGATTTCCAAAAAGTTTCCCCAAGCCCCTAACATATTCTCTAATTTATTTCTGTATTCAAGATTTATGGTTTTAAATGATTTGTCATGTAATTCTTCTTGTCTAGACAATTGCAAAGTTTTCACAATTTATTAGGTGGATATAAGTAAGCTAATGAAAAAGACCGAAAGTCACCATCTCAAAATACTTATTCATATAGAAAGACAACCACTTGACCAGGCTGGAAAAGTATTTTCCTTCTTATATCATTGGTACAAATACAGTATGTTTCGTAAGTTGTGATCATATTCAGAATTATACTAAAAAAATTTCGGGCTTATACTATAACTGGAACTTTTGTGATAGACAGTCAGAAATAATAGTATCTTCTACTATTATCGTAGATGAAAGCCCGAAAACAAATATTCGCGACCATATTTTCAACTAAAGAAGCTTTATATGTGACATTAGACACAGATTAGATGTTTTTGATATAAAAGTTTTGGTCATTTTACTTGTTTGGCGGGTTTATCACCAGTTTGGTGCAATTTTCCAATACAGTTCGTGGGTACGGTTAAATTTTAAATATTCTATGAAACATTCTGTATTTTAATAAATTCGAGACAAGATTAAAAATGTAATATGGATGAATTTCTGAATTTTCATTTTAACTCGAAAATTCACGATGCAATTTTTTGCATGTTTTCATGATGCACTTTTCTATCTTTTTTTTTAAAGATAATGTTTCTCATCGTCTTCTAAACGTTGTATGTAATTTTATGCAATATGTTTTCGAGTTTATGAATTTTTTAAAACAAAAAACAAAAAAACAAGAAGACAAATAACGAATGTGATTATGTTCTTCTTTGGACATTATTTTTAACATTCAGACTTTGATATCTATGGTGTACTAGCTTTTTTCATATAGCTCTTATTATAGAGAAAACAAGTCAAGGGCTTTACTTCTATCAGATTCACGAAACTCTTGTAAGACCTAGTATACGACGACCGTATGTATTTAATGACAATATTAATTGAAGAAAAAAATAGTTACCTAATGCTCTTTTATATATATATAGATTTTAATGATTTATTAATAACTATATTGTGGGTATATTATTAATACTTTTTCTTTAGGATTTGACCACCAGATATATGGAAAAACATAGACAACGAGGCGGAATATATATAAAAAAAAAATATCAGACAAAAATATTATCAGACAATTTTTATCTTGAATAATAATAATAATAGTTTTCCAATGTGGGCTGTTGAAGTGAAGATTCATTGCGATATCGATATTTGTTTTTAAATACATGGCACGCGTATTTTATTGATATTTAAAACAGGTTAGAAGGCGTCAGACAACAGCATATATACTATTGTACTTGCTAGAAACAACATGGTAAATAAAATAGAAAATTTATTATGACACAATGCCATTTTCGAAATAGAAAAATCAATGAAACTTTAGGATCGATGCCAAGATTTTAGAATACCAGTAATTTTCATTAGTTTGGGAAATACTGCATGAACATTTCTAGAGGTATTCCACTTCCATTGTAAATTGTGGTGTACCTCATTATACAATTTTATTGTAAATGTATTCTTTTGGGGGAGAATCCCACTGTTTTTCGAAGTCTGTCAAAAATTAAATTATAGAAAATTACAAAATATGAATTTTCCATACTTTCAAATATGTCTCTGAGTTAAAAACAAATCAATATATACTTACAATATCCAGTATATCCTCTTCTTAAAGTTGAATGATTTTTTCGAACTTTACGTTTAGATTTTTTCCGTCGAACTTTTTTCCGCCCAATCGGTGTATTATTACGACTTTTGATTCGTGCCGTGTCATGTGGACAAGAACAATAATTATCATCATCATCATCATCATCACCGTCCACATTAATATCATTTTTATTAACATTTCTATTACCATTATTATTTCTGATACAAACGCATTCCGCCAATTGATTATCACATTCCCAACATAATTCACAATTTGATAAAAATTCTTGTTCACTAAATTCATCACTAGCAATTGACCAACGTTTATTATTTATAGGTTTTGTTATACGTTTTGTATCACGAAATGTTTTAAAACATTCCGAACATGTATCATCCTCCATTTGTAAATGTTTTTCATCATCGATCGACGGGAATATATTTGCTAAGGAGATTTCACGTCGTCGTACACGATATGTATCAGTTGTTTTACGATAACGACGGCGTCCATTACGTGTCGAACTCTTAGTGACCGTCATACGCCAATGTTTCGGATAATCAAATATATTACGAAAATCATGACGATGATCGCGATAATGATGATCTGGATGATCATAAAAATTTCGATGATGATCTTTTTGATGAAAATCAATATCAGCATATGGAAAAACTTTCTCATTTTGTGCGGATCGATGTAATTGATGATCGTTATCATTTTTAAATTCAAGTGAAGCATATTTTAATTCATCATTAAATGTTCGAACTTCTTGAAAAAGACATTTTTGTTTATTATTTTTATTATGTTTAGTATTAATTGTAGTCCTTTTGTCTGGATATGGAAATGTATAATCATAATCATTTTCTAATACTGCTTGTTGATAATTACTAAAATCATTTGAACCAAATTCATTATAAAATTCATTTAATGTGGTTTCATTAAGTTTTTTCCTTTCTAAGTAATATGTTTTTAAACGTTTTAAATGTTCTTCGAAAAATGCTTCTAAATCACTAATTTCACGTGTAAAATTTTCATCACCAAATTCATTAAATTTATTATTTAATGAATTTCGTCGTTGCATACAGAATTCTTCAAATTCTTTTAAGAAATTGTCATTATTATATTTTTTACGATTATACGAATCATAAGAGTTTCGTTTATTTGAAGATTTTCGACGTCTAGATGAATTTCGTTGTACGATTGCTACTTTTTTCATATAATTATCACGTGAAGATGTCAGTTTTGTCTTGTTTTGACGACGATGCTGTCCATTTTGCTGGCCATTTCCATTACTGATGATACCACTACCAGTATTTTTACCACTTTTACGACGAAATAAATTTTTCGGTTTTGTTAATGTTAAACTAAATCCAGAATCTCTTGATGACATGGATTTAAATGATTCGTTTTTTTTCTTGAAATTCTTCGACATATCCAATGATAAATCTTCAGTTTGTCCTAAATTTAATTGTTTCCAAATACGTCCTAAATTTACTGAATACAATTCTTTTTGTCGTGTAAATGGATTAGTTTTAACACGCAATGGATACGGGATCGAACTATCTGGTGATATTATATCACTATCATCATAAATATCAATTTCTGGATCAAATATGAACGATTGAAAACCGCGTGATTGTGGTGATAAACTATCATTGTTTATATGAAAATTAATATCATTAAATGATGAACTTCTTGATGGTGTTTTTTGTGCAGCTGGTGAAACAAGATTTTCTTCAGATTTCATAGATTGTAATTCTTTAAAAATTTCATATGTTAATTTTTCATTCATAGAAATATTTTGTTGTTGATTACGATTTATTGGTGATGTTGGTTCTGTATCAAGAATTTCAGTATCAATTTCTAATGCTGAATCCATACTTTCTTTTTTTGTAATAATTTCATGAGAATTTTCATCTAGTTCGGATGGTGTCATTCCAGATATACGTATTACAATACTTTCACCAGCAAATTTATTATCTTGTTGCTGTTCTTGTTGTTGACTAGATATTGATGAAATTGAAGAATTACGAATTGATTCGTGAACATTTATCGAAGATGATGATGTATCATAAATAAAATGTGTTCGAGAAATATTTGATTTAATCGATTCTAAACTATGTGTTTTCATTCCTGATATCATTGTGGTTTGTGTATTTGCTAAAGATGTTTCTATAGAATCGAAACTTGTTTCTAAATATTGTTTAGCTGGTGTAAAAGTTTTGAATGTTATTAAACTTGGCGGATTTAAATCATTATTATTATCAATTCTTATCGAATCAGCTTTATCGTAAATATTTTCCTTATTACATAATAAAAAATTATGTTCAATTTTTTCATCATCATTATTATTATGTTTAGCCTCATCAATTTGTTCGATAATTTTATGTTTATCTTCTTCTTCGATATTTTCTAAAGAATGAATTTTCTGAAAACTGTTCATACTATTATTATAATCGAAATTTTCAATAATTGATACATTCGATATGTTCGTCTCCTCTTCATTAATTACATCATTATAAATTGATTCAGTACTTAAAGATGGTTGAAAATCAACGGCAATAATTTGAATTTCATTGTTATTACTATGATTACGTGGTGGCGGTGTCGGAGGTGTTCTACGTAATTTATATTTATCTATTAAAGATGATGTGGACGACGATGATGATAATGATGAATTTTCTTTATCGATCATATTTTTTGAACCAATAAAAATTCCATTCTTAACTTCTGGCTGTTGTTTTAGAAATGAACTACTGCTATTATGATTATCTCGACTGCTACCACTACTCGAAGGATTATTACTAAAATGAATTCCTAATCGTTCGTTCGTTTTTATTTCATCAAGACGATTTCGTATTCCATTATTATTATTGCTATTATTATTATTTATATTATTATTATTTGTTAAATTTGTGCCATTATTTACACTGTTACCAATTGCACGAGCACGCATTGCAGCACGTTTTCTGCCACGATCTAAATAACTTTTCCGTATACTAATCCGTTTAAAGGAATCACTACGTTTAAAACTTGCATCCATTACACCGAGACCATCTTGATCTTTATTATTTTTCTTTTTGGTCCGAAGAAAATTTCGGATTGATTCAAATGTAAGAGGTTTCATTTTGAATCGTTTTTTTTTTTAAATTTTTAACTTTTTAATAGGAAAACACTTTAGTAACTTTTTGGAAATACTGTTAACACGTTTTTTTTTTCTTAGAATATTTTAGATATTTATTAATTTTGTACATTTTTAATTATTTCTTTCTTTTTATTTCAAATAAAACACAAATTATTTAACTAAAAAAAAATCATAATTTTGGTTATTGAAAAATCTTCTAAAACAATTTTATTTGAAAAAATTGATTTTTTGGCATATTTGAAATTAAAAAAGGATTAATTTGAGTAATTTAATGGAGATCAATGCACTAAGAGGACATGTGTCCATAGAGCGGAGTTTAAAAAAAAATTCAAGTCTCAAAAGTATTCTCATACAAACCATCACAGATTTTTAAAATATTTCCACTCGGAAAGACTCTTTTCTAATAACTATCTAAAACCCCTTTTATTTAAAAACAGAATTTCTCAATTTATTTAATTAAATATCTCATTCTTAAAAAGGGACCCTCCTGTATTAGTAAAATAAACTAAATTTGAGTACAAAATAGTTCTATTTGCAAAACTCTCAAAAAAACCGCAAAACTCAAAACAATTTTAATTAGATTTCTTACTTTTCTTTTTAAAAAAAATAAGAAATTTATTAGCTTTTTATCGTTTTGTTGTAAATTTTATTAAAGAAAATATGATTGGAAATTTTATCAAGACTTTAACTTTCTTTAAATAAGAAAATGCTCTCAATGACGACGTTTGATAAGATATTAACCACAAACATTAGCACCAACGAATCAAGTATTTCTTTTTTCCAAAGTAAATCAGTTTTTCTTGAAAAAACAAACAAAAAAAACTGGCAATGAAGCTTAAATAATTATTATTTAAAAAGAAAACATTGTTTCTAAGTACTTTATTTTTAGAATTTTGAAGGATAATATTTATTAAGAATTCTTTGGAAATTTATGTTTTCGGAAAATTTGTTTTGAAATAATTTTTTGAGTGTAGGTTTTCTATGATATTTGGATTTCATTGAATTTAGTCAACTGTAATTCGATTTTTAAAGCAAATCTAGATGTAAATATAAAAGAAACCCCTAAGCCCTACATTATACAATTAAGAATAGTAAATAAAAACGCAATTGAAATTCTCAAAATTGTTTCATATCGATTTTGGTCGTTTTTTTAAATTATTTATAACATTACAACATAACAACATTTATCATAGTATTAACATTGGAACTAACTGAATGATACATATCAATTAATTTCTGATATGTTTGCGTTCTAAAAGTCGCGATAAACTAGGATATTTTATCCAAATTCCTCACGTCACGTTTAATACTGGCATAGCGTCGCCACCAAGTCCGAATTAATCTTGTTCATGACAGACTCAGTCCAGTTTGATATCAGAATTTGGGTAAAATAATATTCTAGTTTTTCGGAACTTTAAGTTTATGATGCCAAAACATCGCTTTGTCGAAAGTGACACGAACTAAGCTCTTTCATGTAGTTCAGACCTCAACTACGCGAACGAGCTTCGCTGGCATCGCTGACACTAACTTATACGTACTTTTGGCATTACACAGTGTAGAATCGATGCTTGCAAAAATGTAGTATGCCTTCTTTATTTTGTGGTAGTATCTTCTCGACATAAATGTGTAAGTCTCAAAAGGAAGGAAAAGATCTAGTAATAATTCATAGATACTGCACTAAACACTAACCGAAAACAAAAAAAAAAGAATCACTAGAAATTACCAGAAGTATTTTATGATTAACTTTTATTAAGTAAATCATAGAATACTTCTGGAAAATCACACAAAAACACCATACGATAATAACAATAAACATTTCCGCCGAATTTGAAACGTCAATACAATTTCGACGAAATATTCACAATTCAAGATTATTCTAGAATATTGCCATCTAGTATATAAAAGCCAGCGAAAATCTAGACTTTTTGAGCACTCTCCAGATACACACACCAATTGGGTATAAAAGCAGCTGAGGATTGAGTCTGAGAATTAATTAAAATCGAGAAGTCAAGCTGCGTATTTCAAATATTAGTAAAGCCTAGCACAGAACAGAAACTTTGAATTTCAAAGTAAAAATAGTGATCAATTTTTGAAATAGTGAATTTTTTTAAAACTGTGATAAATTAATTCTAATAATTAATTATTGAAGGACAAACATTTTTAAGACTAATTGTTAAAGCAGAAATAATTATAATAAAGTTTATACACTAAATTCACATAAATAAAAAGTGTTATAATTTTATTAACATCGAACCGAACTGTACTGTACTCGCACATTATATCTCTTTGAAAGCTCAAATAGAACTGAAGGCATGAATTTACTAAAATTATCGCCGCGTAGCTTAGTTCAAGTATGCAACGGGGTTAGCGAGCCCAGCTAAGCTATGTAACTACAGCGGGGCTCGCCAGTGTGCGGAGGGCCTAAAGCTTTTACTCAACTCTTTAAATTTCTTGTAGTTCTCATTATTAATACTAAAAATTAAAAACAAACAAAATTCTAATTTTTAAATATAGCTTTTTCTTTCGTTTTATATTTCTAAATACATAATTTTTGCGCGATCTTGTAACGGTCGAGAAGAGTAAATTGCACACACATTACGATCGGCAGTTCAATTCTTTTTCGATGCACATGAGCGGGAATTTTGAATATACATATTTTGTTGTGATCAAAAAAGATGGAATTTATATAAAAAAAAACCTATAGAAAAATAAATTTCTATTGTTATGAGAGAGTCTTATTCCTTCTTGTTGTTTTTTTTTGCTTTTCTTATTATTATTAATATTACTTAAAATGTTTTTTGTGCAATCTTTTGAAGTAAGCAGCCTTTTCAAATATACGTGTGTTGCTTTTTCTTCTGTTGTTTCTAATCGAAATCATGTAAAATAATGAAATCGCCATAATAAAATGTTACACGATCGATGAATATGATCAAGTATAGTACAACAAGAAAAAAAAATAATAGTAATAATAATAATAATAAGGCATATCCAAAAAAAAACAGTTTCTACTTCAAGTAAGATCACTATCAAAATCCGAATTAAAATATATCAGCGTTATATCGAGGATCGGTAAACTTTTATTTCGATTTACGATTTTTATATTTTAATTTCGATTCGTTTACAAAACGTTTTCTTTCTTTTTTATTAGAAAAAACTGATCGCGCGAAACTTTTCTAATTTTTAGTGGAATTTGCTTCTTTTTTTGTTGATGTTTTGGAAGATCGATTGATTTGCACGATTTTTATGTATTTTTTTTTTGTGTTAAAAAAATTTGTAAAAAGAGAAATGTTATTAAATTTAAAATTTTTCTGAATTATTTACACTGTTTTTTTGTTTGTTTTAACGACGGTTTTTTTAATAAAATAAATTATGATCAACATTTTTGGATAGTTAGAGATGGCTTGAGGATATTATAAATATCGTAAATCTTTACAAAACGATAAAATAATTAGAAAATAATTTTGTTGATGCCAAAGAAAGTTGCAAACAATATTTTTTTTTTACAGTAAATCAGAGTTTTGAAACAACATTTAAGAATGAACAAACTGAAGATAGATAATGATGAATGTTGCTTGAGTTGGTTAATGTTTTGAAGATGATCATTTTTTTTGCTTGCTTGATCGTTATATGAGAATAAATGAGTTTATAACTCAACTATTATTGTCGGGAAAAATTAATGCTGATTACTTGAAACAATTTCATTGTTAAAATATTATACTTTTCATTAAAAACTACTTTATTAAGAAATCATTAAGAATATAACTTTCGGCTGTGTGCCAAACCAATTCGTGGTTTTTTCTTTTAATAAGCTAAATTTACTATAATACAAAAATCTTGATCTTTTTTTTACTGATATCTAGTTAATAAGCTGCAGCAAATAAAGAAATAAGAAATATCCATTTGGGAATCTTTCGGAGTGTACCCAAATTCACAATTTTTCAAATCCTTGTGGTAGAAGAACCAAATTGGGCTTGTTTTTAAAGTAAATACTACCATTTTATTTTGACATAGAACTTGTTAATGGGATTCGTGTTTACAAACAACAATTTTATTTTTGCTGAAAAAATAATTTTTGAGTTGATTTTTGCGGAAAAATACAGTCTTTTAGGTTAATTTAATGATAATTTTATTACCTACGAATTTTAGTTTGAAAAATGTACCCTAAATTTTAAGGCTTCCGAGAAAATACTGATAGACTGAAAACTTTACAACAAGAAACCTAATCGAACAACTTGTTTTGAAAGAAAAAAATGTTTTAAAACAAAATTAAAGTTTTAAAACATTTGAAAGACATGTTTAAATTGTATATTTCTGATCCTCTATAAACTGATCGAATTGTTCAATCAGTCCAATTTAAGAGTTTAACAAAATATAATTGAAGAATTCCGAAAAGTTTTATTCAATTGAAATTTTATATTTGAATTTCCTTCGAGAAAAATAAAACGACATCGAATTCGTAAGTAAATCAAATTCCTTTAAAAAAAAAAGAAGATATTTCAAAAAATATAAAATTTTTATACAACCATAAAAAAATATATATTTTGTTCCACATCCTTCCCAAGAAATGATTGCCAATAAAATGCTTTTCCGTGAATACCTGTGTAAATGTGATTTCACCATTCGATTTTACGGAATGAGATGTGGTTTTATATAGTAAATTTCCTGTCGTATATAGTAGAGAAAACTCGGTTAACCCCAAAAAGCTTATTACTATATGGCAGAGTGTTTTTTTTTTCTTCTTTCCTAAAGTATGCATATCCGTTTTTCGATATAAATATATCTACCTAGTCGTACCATATGAATACTTTGCGGTTATTTTTCATTGCATATAATAATTTTTGGATATTATAAATAAATATTCACAAAATGGGCATTGCAGCAGTAAAGGATTTGTAGTACATTTTCGAAATTTTGTGGCTTCATGAAAAACAAATTCAATATTTCCAACATGAGGTTATACTATATAAATATTTTTAGGAAGGAATATAAAAATGAACTTAAAGACTTAACATACTACTGGGTTCAAAAAAATATTGGAATATTGTTTTCATCGATTATGTCGTCAGGAATTTCTTCCAAATGGTGAAACTATTAACAATGAATATTAAAAAAGTTTTATGCATCGTTAGAGTGAAGCAATTCGTATCAAATGACCACAATTAGGGCAAAAAGAATTTATGGATAATATTATGGCCTGTACATGATTTTTTGCCAAAAAACTAAACGACCATAATTCCAAAATATCATATAAAAAAGCACAATGTGAGATTTCTGTTTTGTTTAATAAAATAAAATTACCATTAGACCTTTTTCAGGCCGTAGAAGATCTAAAAGAAAATTCACTGAGGAACTAAATGGATGAATACTTTGAAGATGGTGAAAAACATTGTATCTTGAAGGGGAGTCATATATTTCGATTGGACACAAATCGTCTAGAAAAATATTACTTTTTCGATTCGATTTAAACTCGTTCGAATTACACGATTCAACTCCTGATAGGGTTACTCTAAAAGCTACGTAATAAATAATAAAAATAAAAATATATTTTATCTTTTATTAACCAAAATCTAAATTTTTTTTTTTTGAACGCAGTAGTATATAAATTTACACCTAGAGAAAATGTTTGTCTGAAAAATGGCGACAAACAGTATTTTACCACATATATAAAAATCGTCAAAATCATAAATTCTTCCAGTCTGTTTCCCGATTTTGTAATAAGCAAATATATTTTGTTGTTGTGTCTAGACTTAAATAAAACAGGATGAAAGGAAGACATGAGAAGTTTGAGAAGGATTTTGATGATGAAATATTGAAGTTATCATATTAAAAATCAGGTTGATATAATCTCATCTTGACTTTTTTCTTTTTATAGGTTATAAATACATAAAACTTGAGAGCTTGAGATTTCTTTAGAATTGAAATCTGGTGATGACAATCGAATTTAATATTTTTCTCAAATATAGAAAATATTTATATATTTTCTTTTTGAAAAGGACAATAACTTTTCTCATATAAAAGAAATCATTCCCAACCCGCCCCCCATTTAAATTATTTGGGTTAAACTTTATATAAATAATTTTCTTATTTATCTAAACTCAAGTTTTCTTTTCTGAAGATTTTATTAAACTGATATAAAAAGAAAAAACTTTATCAATCTAGAAATTTTGATTTAATTATAAAAATAATAAAATCTGATGGAAGAAATATATTTAATATCATAAAAATGGAAATTTGATACTACACGATAAAAAATAAGTTCAGAAACGTATCAACTTATATTGGACCCACAATAATATTATCAGTAAAATGTTGCCAGACTAAAATCCCAATAATTTTTATTTTATATATTATTTTCTTATTTAGTTAGTTTGAGTTTTTGGCTTTGTTTTTTTAGACTTCGAGTCGCCTTTAACCGCAAATGGATAAAAAAAAAAGACAATTTTCGTAAATTTTTGTCTAAAAGACGTACATATTTTTCAAAGATAATTACAAAAGATTATATAATTAAGTACATGAAGAAAAATATTCCAGCAAGAGAGTCGAAGAAAGAACAGGTCATACCAAACTTATTCTTCACGGACAGGACAAAATCATAGAAGTAGAAAAGAAATAGTAGGAGTATTCCTTTATATTGTACAATATAATTGAATCTCTAATTAGAAAAATACTAAAGGATACCACGATACACCATTGGTATTACCAATAATGTTTTTCCCAAGTAACTCCTGCGACTCCGACTCCACAGCCCTGGTTCTTTCTTCCTTTATGAAAGATCTACTTTATAAAAATTTTGTATTTATTCAATTGAGGCCTTTACTAAAATTATTCACTTGTAAAGTACCACTGATCACTACAAAAAATTGAAAAATTAAACCTAAAAAAAATACTTCTAAGTCATTTTATTGATGCCAGGCCAACATAATCAACAGTAATCAACGAGAAATCTGGATTAGAAAACTAAAACAGGCCAAGGTTTGATTTGGGGTGTAACTCCGTTGTTACATAAGAAGAAATATTTTTGCTTTAACTAATTGTAGTGCAATCCAATCCATTGATTTTTCAAATATTTAATCAAGCATTTATGTGTTCAATGTTGCGGTAAGTTTCTAGTAAAAATAAAATTTAAATTTGTTTATGAAAAATTGAACACAAATAAAAGTGAGCTTAGCTCAGCTTTTATAAAGCTTCATTTTGTATTTCATATTTATAAAAAAAAAAAGCACTGAACTAATCCGCGAAACAATTTTAAAATACGAAATTAGGTACGGATTTATCTGGTAAAGAATGAAACTTATTTTACACGACACCACAAAATCATATTTTCCAAGTTTTTCTGGTAAAAAATTCTTCTCATAAATTCAATGATTGGAAATGTTTGCTAATTTTTTTTCAGTTTTCTTCATTAAATTAATTAAATAATTTTTTCATGGTTTTTAATTGAACAAGGTTAAGAAAAAATCGGAAATAAATTGTTAAAATATGTTCGTCAATTTATAGTGATTAGAATTACGCCCGCCGCACACTTGAGCCAAGCGAGCTAGACTACGTAAGCTAAGTTTCTCACTGAAAGTAAAAAATTCAGCATTTGCATTAGTCGTCGCACACTTCAGCGAAGCTTTAAAACTACGTCGCCTAGTCATGAGCGACACAATGTTACTATAGCGAGGCTCGCCCGCATAGCTTAGCTCAAGTGTGCGGAGGGCCTTAGGCTCGTAACTAGCGAGCCCTAAGAAAATTTGAAGAATACTTCGATATGTTTATAAAATCTATAAAAATAAAAATTAAATGCTGTTCGTTGGTAAGCGCGCATCACTTGAGAACGGTTGAATCGATTTCCCTCATTTTTTCGTTAAAATGTTCGTAGTAGTCCGAATAAGGCTCTTACGGAAAGAAAAATGAGAAAATTCACCTGGAAAATTGGCAAATTCGAGAAAAACTGAAAGTGCTTTTCTTCAATGGGATTTTTGTAGCAGAAATACGTTTTTTTCTCATTTTTACTTTGATTACATATATTAAATAGCTTTTTACAAATTCACTTAACGATCACAAACAAATTTATTGAAAGTTGGACAGGACAATGTCTGTCGGGTCAGTTAGTACATAAATATATTTATGATACGAATCCCTTTGTGCCCACCCTGATATTCAGCTCTGATTATGAGCCTGATTAGAATTTTTCAATCAATTTCTGCTAAAACATATGTTTTCTATTCTTCACATTCATAAAATACAAGAGAAAACGTTTTTTTTTTTTAAAGAAATTATATGAAAAACAAATATCAAGTAAAACCTAATAAACAGACTGGAAAAAGCAAAAAAAAATACTTTTTCTGGAGAAAAATTTCTAAGAAAAATTATATTTAAATCACTTTTCCGAAGAAGAGCAAAGAAAAAAAAAAAAAAAAAATTAATTTTCTTAATATCAAGATCATGTGTTTTTGCGAGTATTATGAAAATTGCTATCATTAAATTAATTTATTAACAAATAATTACTTAATGAGAGGCAATCATTTCATACTTGAAAAATAAATTAAATTTTAAATGGGCGGGAAAATTGAAAATTGCGTGCAATAAAATTTGTTTTTCTATAATTTGCATGATAACTAATTGATTTAAATATTTATTTATTTATTTTTTAGCTTTTTCTGTAAGCTAATAATCATGTGGAACAATATTTTCTTTCTTGTAAGAAAAAGTATTTAATCCGGATTAAAAAATATTATTCTACAAAAAAAAGAAAGAAAATAATACGTATTTAGACTAATAAATAATAAATTTAGTATGTTAAAGCTTTTTCTACATAACCTAAATAGTCGATTTCAGAAAGGGCTGGTCGGCCCCCAATTAAGGATAATATTAAAACTAATTAATTTCGGACAGGAATAATAATGAAAAATTCTCTTTTAATCAGATTAGTTCATTAATTTTCCGATAAAACGAGATTATCTCGTGTAATGAGTAAACATATTAAATGAAATTTAACTTTTTTTTTTTTTTTTGGAAAAAATCGATAATACCAAGCAAAAAAAAAAAAGAAAAAAAAAACTTTTATAATTTAATAACATATAACCGCGTATTATGAAACACGTGTTTCATATTTTAAAAAATTGACCTGATATACACCTGAAATTAAATCATTAAAAAAATACCGTAAATTTGAATACCAAAAGTGTACCTTTTTCTTTTTTCTAATTAAACTTGAGGCAACAATGACCGACCACTAAGAGCTCTAGAATAGAAGTCTTCAAAAGTTAAAAGTACTTTTTAGAAAAAATTACTTGGAATTTTACAGTAATTTCTATGAAAAGTAAATTGTCAATTTAGAAGGTAATTAAGTTTTCTGTTGTCTGTCTTGTGTGTGGCACGCAGAGTGTGTGCCGTTCTGCTTTATGTAGGTATAATAAAAGTGCACTCTCGAAATTTGTTAATCATTAAAAACTAATCAACCATATTGCATTCAAAAACTAACTTCTTGGATCGATTTTTTCTTTACCATAAATGCAATTTTTTATATTGAAATTTTATTCCATAACGTAAAAAACGCATTAGGATTATGTGATTGGACAAAAGAAGATTAAGTTGTAAAAAAAAAGAAGGTATAGAAAAAAGTTCAATAAGAAGTAAAAAAACCGAAAAGAATTGATCGTATTAAATCATCACCAGATTAGCGTGAATTAACTGTGAATCTTTATTATAAACTCAGACTATTCAATATAAAATATAAAAAATGGTATTTTGATGAAGATGAACAATTGTGGCGCCTTTATTTCAGATTGAATAGTGGGATGGAGGAAGTCTCGAAGTAATGATCGTTTAATTGGGTAATATTCTACGGGAATGTATATTAGAGATTCAAAATTCTTAGAAACGTGTGTAATTCGGAGATAAAAACGTATCGGAAGCTTAAATTAGAAACTTTATAGAATCAATCTCAGTAATTTTAAATTGAAAATTTTTAAAAATGTAGACACGAGCAAAAATTTAAGAATATTAAATATGATGATGGAATGCACCTAATGTGCGTCTAATGTTACATATACAGATTGAAAATACGTAACATGTACAATCAGAATTCTATCTTGTAAATATTAAGAGGACTTAAAAGTTCTTTTTAAAAAGTGATACACTCCATTATGTTTGGTCTAAGTTTTAAAAATTCGACTTAATGGATGTTTTTTAAATCTAAGTCAATTTGTTTATGATGTCAAATTGAGAGTGATTGACGGATTCGACTGGATTAATTCAACGAAGCACAACTTCACTGGGTACCATTCGATTGGGACAATTTAACTAGGCACAGTTTAACTACGCATAATTCGACTCGGACAATTCCACTCAGAAACAAACAAACAAGGCGAAATAGAATAACAAAGGGATCAGGCGCGGAATCAAAGAGAAATATGTGTCCCACCAAAAAAGAAATACAAAGACCTTTCCGAATATTTATCTCGGGTACTAAATAAGATCAATAATTTATAATGAATAATGCATTTAACTGGGCACAATTCGGCTCGTTTACGAGTTAAATACATTGAATTCCATTGTTCCCTAGTCGAATTGTGACAAGTTAAATTGTGCCTAGTCGAATTATGCCCAGTCGAATTGCCCCACTCGAATTGTGCCTAGTCGAATTGTGCCCAGTCGAATTGCCCTAGAATATAAATTGAGTCAAGTTGAAAAGTCATCAATAATCTATCGAACTAAGAACCGCTACTGAATTAAGTATAATGGTATAAAGCTTTTATTATACATTTCAAAGAATACATTTTCTGTTATTTTTTTTTTGTTATTACATTAAATCTTTTAAATCGATCCCGCTAGAATGAACCAAAAAAACCTAGATTCACATCCAACTTTTTGTTTTTCTTTAATTACTTCTCAATATAATTGATTTTTATCTTTTAAAAAGAATGAATTTCCTATAATTTCTTCTGCCAATGCCCGCCCGCTCCAGTTAATTTTTTTACACCTTTTAAAATATCAGTTACCTGACTTTTCGTCTTTTCTTTTTTTTTTCGTTATTGTTTTAAAAGATTATTCATTGATTTAAAAAAAATAGAATAAAAAATGGTAAACATTGACGTTGGAAAAGATAACTCTTCAAGATGGAACAACAACCGTTATTACACAAGACTTTTTGGTGGTTTTGAGCGGGAATTGAATTCTTGGATCTTCTTTCTTTTGTAGAACACAAAGTATATAAAAATTAATTACTTTTTGATCAAGAAAAAAAAAAAATATGTGGAATGATGTTCTATAATTATTATTATTCTTGTCGAGAGTGTGTAGTTAAGGTAGTAGACGACGATATCATATCTTATTGTGTTATAGGTTTTTATTTGTGACCTTAAAGTTAAATTGTTGTCTGCACTATAAAACATGTTTCTTTTGTTATTTTTATGGGAATTTTATGAGTTCTTCTAGTTTTTCTTTAGATGTGTCTTTTCTAAAAGGATTTTTCAACACAATTAAATTTAGTTCTGTTGTTTTTCTTTATAGTTTGACATAAGATAACCTCAGCTATGTGATATTCGATTTATGTCGTAAATTTATTTTAAAGATTTATAGCGATTTCTGAACAATTTCAAAAATTTTATTAGTCAATTGGATTCGAAAGGACTGTATATGCTTGAAGAACTAATACTAGAGGCACACATAGGGTATTCATACCATAGTTTAAGGATACCATGTAGTATACCACATGTGTGTCGTCGAATACTAGCCGAATACCATTTCAACTGCGTAGCATAAATCTGGTATTTAAATTCGAAAAAGTACGTGGTATTCCCTTTTTTACTTAATTTTTTCGGCCACTGTAATCTATTCTTTAGTGATTGTCGCGCCTTTTTATTGAAGCGAAAAATAGCGAATGGAATTTTGTAGGAAAGCTGAGAAATTGACACATGTTTACACTTTTTTTTTTGAAAATTTTATTTTAAAAAAATGGAAAAAGTAAAGAAAAAACGCAAAATTTTATCGGTGGATGAAACCTCAAAATTTATAGATCTTTGTAGGAATCATATAGAGGATTTAAGAGGAGCGAAAAGAAATTCCCATATTCTCGCTGAAATGGCAGAATTTCAAATGTCAGACAAATACTATGTTTGATGTGTGCCAACCCCTTTTTATACCATGGTACAAGGCAATACTGTAGAATCGATACTAAGGTATGAATATCCTATGTCTGCCTCTACTATAAATAAGATTATAAACGATTACAAAAAAAAGGTATTGTCCTTTATAATAGAAAACGCCTATCTCTAAAATCATAAATATGTAAAATAACTTGATAACAAATATCAAGTTTTGATAAAAATGATTCATTCTTTTAAAAAGTATATTTTCTTTTTGTACGAAACTCATAGAAAAACGTGTAAATCGAATTATCCGTGCATACAACAGTCCATCACCTGTATTAATTGTGCAAAAAAAAGAATGATAAATATTTGTTCTAAACTTGAACACGACGCAGTAAGAAATGTCTCTACTATCATCGAGATACTTGTTAGTGTAATTTTAAGAAAATTCTTTGGAATTTTTGCTTCTTCTACTTTCAAAGAGACTTTTTATTTACTTCTAGTTTTATTTTATCTGAGATGCATTCTTAAACAATGGAACTATAAATTAATAGAGTTTAAAAACAAACGAAAAGAAAAAAAAAGCTACGAATTTTAAGGTATTTTCATCTACCTTGGCAGAGAACCACAAGAAGAAAAATTGCATCTTTTGTTTTGAAAAAAAAAGCTCTAAAAAAGAAACAACCGTATATATATACTATTCATTTCTTGTTTTTAATGATTGATGTTTATCTTTGGAATTTTTTCTTAATCTTTTAAAGTATCACAATGCAAGGTTGTGAAGAAGCATTAAAAATACAATTGTTTAATCGAGATTTTTCGCGGTTTTTATATAATAAAATGTTTTTTATACAGAAAATAAAAAAAAAAGAATTTCGAAATAGTTTTCTTTTGTTTTTTAAATTAATTAATTGAGCTCAATGAAAACACATTCAAACAAAACAAAAAATATAGAATGTTAGTTGAGAAAAGACCGCCAAATTAAAACGTTTATCACTTTATTCAAATTTGTGTTTTTTCAGAAATTTATTACAAACCACGCTTGGTTAGTTCAGAATTTCTAAAAATACTAAAAAAAAAAAACTTCTAAAAAGGTATATGTGGAATTGGTCAAAAGGATTTTGTGTACCACAAAAAAATGGTATTCTAAAGATTTGCATAAAAATTGTTTACCTCCCGCTAAAATTTTGAAAAATTTTCAACAATAAAAACTGCAAAAAACCCATCTAAACCGGTCTAATTTTACAAATTTTGAAAAATAATTTATTCTTGAAAATTTTCGAAGAGATCAATATACTAAAAATTGATTTTGAAGAAGATTATATTTTCTTAAATATTTTCATATAAAAGAATGTTTAGAATCATCACATTTTATTCACCTTTTTATTGGAATCGTATTTTCCGGTCACTGAAATAATTGAGTGCAATTATCATCACATCCATCGAATTGCTTGGAGTTTTCTAAATATTTGCCAAAATCGATTCGAAATCCCAATGAGACCAATTTTAATCAATCGTAATTTCCGATTTCTTGTTAAAGTGTGACAAAAATCAAGAAGAAGAATTTACAATTGCGTAGTTAAGTGCGTGTTTTCAAAATAAGAGGTGGTACTCAATTTTTGATATAATAGGTCTGTTTTATTTGCCATACCCTACACCGGAGCAGGGTAAGCGGCAAATAAAACGAGCAGAAGTAAAAGAAAGCTTTAATTCAAATGTTTGTAGCGCTGCTTAGCAACCGTATTGTAATAAAATGGGAAATTTTTAGCTAATACACTTTTTATGGTAGAAAACTGAACTAATTTCGGTGTGAGAGCTGCCCCTGGTCTGAAAGTGTAGTGTAGGATTTGCACTTTTGTTGTTTTTGTTTTCAATGTAAAAATTTGCTCTACCCCAGAGCAAGTGACAAATGAAACAGACCTATTAAAAGCTTAGACTTAGAGTCAACAAAAAAAAAAAAATAATTGATTTACTATAAAGTACTATTCGATGTTAATTAGTATTATTTTGGTCCAGGCTTTTTAACAACTTCACGGTTTTTTTTAGGTTTTGAGTAATCTTTCTCAAATGTTGTTTTTAACTTGAATTTTATATTAATATTTCTTTTCTTTTTTTTTCGAATCGATCGAGAGGTTATTAAACTTCTTCTATTTTATATTTTATCTAAAATATGTTTAAGAATAAAAAAAATAAGAACAAAAAGATTTAACAGCGTTCAGAATTTTTGGCATGGCTTTGAAATATAATATATTTTTTGTTTTCTTTGAAATTTGAAACAAAAAATTTGACGGACACAAACTAAACCGAAAAAAAACCAGCAGCCAAAAATTAAACGAATGAAAGATGATATTATTGTGGTATAGAAAGAAAATACGCCATCATTATCAATTTGGTCATTGTTCATTGTCGAAAACAATAATAATGTAAGACGAGAAAAAGCACTACGAAAGTTTAGAGAGAGATTTAAATTACGCGGGCCTGCAGACAAAAACCAGAAGGTAGGCAAAAAAAAATCCAGCACGAAGAAAAAACAACATAGTTTTGTGTCAATCAAAACAAAAAGCAAATATAATATATCTAATTCGCCAACAGGAGGTCATAGTTTTTAATGGAACCACTGTAAAATGTTCGCACACAATTTTACCAAACGAAATTAAGTAATTAACTTAAAAAGCTTAAAATCATTTTAAACTAATATATTTGTTAGTTAAGTTTCTTTTTAAGGTGAATATCTTCCACAGTTGATTGCCCATTATTATTTTGGTATTTTTTACAAGAATTTCTAATTCGATTTTCATACCTTTATCTAAAGCTCATGATTTTTGAAATTGTAAATTTGTTTACCAAGTTTTTGATGAAGTTCATATTAAGCTTAGTTCACATCCGGTAAGCATTATAGAATTAAAAATACGGGAATAGTATAATATCAGAAGTGAAAATCTTGTAAAAATGAAAGAGAAAGTGAATTGACGTTCCTTAATTGAGAAAATATTGAATATCTTTGATTTTCCGAACCCTATTTAAAACCGATTTCAGCACTACAAATTAGTATTTTATTCCAAATAAATACAGTCACTAAAAATGTGTACACCAGGAAAACTGAGCTTTAATACGAACATTTTTATGTCCACTAATTTCGTGTCGCGGGTTTATTCTTCCTTAGCTCTTCTAGAACTATTTATTGAACGGATTGATTTTTACCGGCAAAAACAAAATAGTCATAAACAAAAAGTAAAAACAAAAAAACGCTTAAAATAAATAAATTTAGTCATAAATTCATGCTTTTTGAAAGTCAAATATTTGTTTTAATAATTTTATGTTCGATGGTGTAAATTATTTTTTAAAATGTTATTTTTATCTAAAGCAATAACCAATTTTAGAATGACTTCAAAGAAATATAGTATATCACAATGGAATTTGTTGCAAGAATTTTATGCAACGCGCTAAAACAATTTCGCGGTCAAAAATTAAGTCCAGATCGAACATCTGTAATTTATGGTCTAAATAACTCAATTTGTTTTCTTTATTTATTAAAAATAGATGAAAAAATGATTCCAACTATTTTAAAATTAGAACCACGAAGTTAAAATTAAAACTCCTGTTTTCCGTTTTGGGGTTAAATACCTAATTTTTCATAATTTCTCTCAGAGTATTATATCTATGCCAAAATATCCTCCGTTTAACCATCACCCCAAAATTCGGCTGGAACTAATACTACAGGCAGACATATGGAATAGACACCATGATTTAGGAATACCATGTAGTATACCACATGTGTCACTTTATACCATTTCAAGAATGAAGTATAGTATAAATATTATATTGAAATGGTATCAACTATACTATAGTATCGATACCATAGTATGAATACTATATGTGTACTCTTATATATTCCAAAAAAAAAAAAAAAAAAAAATGTGCATCAAAAATCATTTGTTCGCTTTTATGAAACTTAAAAGTTTAAAATGATTTTCAATTAACTTTCCGGAAAATGAAATTGTTTACTTTCATAAAAGGAAGTTTCTTTTACTTCCAACAAACAAACAAAAAAAATCGTGATTTTCAGTTAATTTTAATAGAAGCACAAAATCAATTTGACCTTTGAGAGTCGTTTTGAAGATATATTTTCACCTAAGTGCAAGATCATGGAACCCACCCAAAAGCAAACAACCACAACGAAAGTGTTGCACCATATTTTCATGCCAAAAAAAGCTCATATATTTGCAAAAGTTAGAAATTACTTCGCTGTTTTTATTTGTTATGTCAATGATTTATTTTTTTAGACAAAAACTTTCATTTAACAGAGCCGTTATTTTAAATAAATAGTGAAAATGTTTTCCATGTTTTTCCTCGCATACTGCCGAAAAATTCATGTTCATGCTTTTCTATTCAAATTAAATGTTAAATGGCGCGCAATTTTGAATTTAATTTTGTTTTGTTTTTAATTTTTTTTAAAACACAAATTTGATTCTTTTAACTTTTATTTCCGTTTCTTCGTAAAGATGTTGGGAGACTGATTTTTGGGTGTACCAAGGGATTTTCAGTCTCATTCATAAAAGAAAAAAATTAAATTAGGGGAACAGTGGGTAGGTAAATACGTGTTTCGCTTTATGCATAGTAATTATTGTTTATAATTATGTTCGAAAATTGTATAATAAATACATTATATATTGATCTCTTTGAGACCTTAGTTATAAATTGACTTTAACTAGCATTAAATGTGAAGCAAAATTCAGCTAGAATGTATGTGCTCAAACAATGCCTTCTAGAGATATTTTCATCAGGCTAGCATATAGACGACAATGACATCTTAACTCCTGAAAAAGAAAAATAATTATGAAGCACGACAGTTGAAGCAAAGATGCACGTTACTAATGAAATTTGCATTAGAAGCTTGTTTCTCTCTTTTAATCTTCGTGCTTAATAATCATTTCTCTTTTCCACACTCTTGAAGTTAAGATGTAATTGTTGTCTATATGCTGGCCTGACGAAAATATCTAGAAGGCATTGGCTCAAATCACAAAGCAACACAGCTTTTACAAAAGAGGTTACATCATAAATTTTAATGCAAGCCATCTATTTGGCACAAAAATTGCATCACTTTAGACGTTTTGTCCACCCAGATACAGTATACTTGTAGGTGTTGGAAAAGCATTAGCTTCGATAGAATTTTTTACAGTACGCGCTATTCCCACTAATCAAGTGTTATGCAAATCTATAAAGCTATCCCAATATTCTTTCTGCTTCCCTATTGTAAATTTCAAAAACATAAATTTTACATAAAATTCATGCTAAGCGAAAAATTCCAAAAATTTGTATTTTCATTTATAAAAATAAGAATCATTTATTTTAGTTTAATTTCATTTTTTTTTAAAAGTAATTACTTAAGTTAATGAGATTTTTGTTGATTCCATATTTGGAAATTGTTTCATATTTGGATTGGTTTTTTTTTTTTGGGATGAGATTTACATATGTGGAAAGTGGTTAATGATTGATCGTTTATCTTCGTTAAAAATTGGTAGCCATTTTCGGTAGAAAAAACAAATCTTTCAGAGGGAAATTGAAACTTTTAAAAAATCTTAATCTCGAAATGCGGATCTATATTAATTTTTTTTTTTTTAAATTAACAATATGGAGTTTTTGAATAGTGTGAGAGAAATTAAAATGAAATTGAAGTTAATTATCGAATTTGAACAACAAATAAAAATAATAAATGAAGAAAAAAAAAAAGTGTTTCATATATTTTGTTTTGCTTAATGGATAATTTCACCTTTTACTGTAGTTAAATTTATGACAATTCGATTGTTTATAGTTTCTTTAAGAGATCTGATATGGAAGTCGACGATTTTAATAATGGAATTTCATATATAAGAAAAAATATGAATGTGATTTTAAATTGAATGAAGAAAAAAAATTATTTGGAATTGAAAGTGATTGTACTTTTATGTGGAGGTCGTCCTAATAGTCGAGATTTTGTTTTTTTTTTTCCAAGAAAGAAATCATATTTGAAACTGGGAATTGTTTAATCCGGGAAGGTCGGGTCTAACCGTTAATTTCACAAAGAATTTCATTACATTCAATAAAATTGGGGCAATCAGTATCAGTCTCAATCATTCATACTATTGGTAACACAATTTAAAGACTTCTATACACATCGATAGTCAGAAACATATAAGGAATTGAATTGATTGAACTTTATTGAGCTCACCCTCTTCTTCTATACATTTTTAACTTTATTCTTAAGCCAGTATTGAAGCTATAAAGAAAATTCATCACAAGTAGAGAAGATTTCATTAAAAACTTTTGATATTTTGCCAATTTTTTGTATCATTATGGACAACAACAAAAAACGCCTATAAGTATGCCATTTCCACCTAGTAGATATGTATTAATATAATCTTTTGGGACTATAGAAAATAGAACTGGCTAAATTTTAATAGATAAAAATCCTTGTGGCGGAAAATTATAAATCTTTCAATTGGAAAACAGTTATAAAAAACATTCTTGTTAACATAACTGCAATTTTCATTAAACATAATAAACCAGTTTTACATAATTTCGAATTTAAAATCAGTAACTTTTTTGCATATAAAAATCTCGTGAGGTTTTTTTCTGTTTAAACTTGAACTTCTTTTTCTTTTTCGAAATGAAAAATTATTTATTTCCATAAAATTTTAATGCTTTTACAACAATAATAATTTAAGGAAGTCAATTTTTTTAAATAAAATTCTGACCTAAATTTTTTTTGTATCGAATTTTAAAGAATTCATTGCGAAATCACAAAAATTTTGTAGAACAAATTTTTTAATAATTTTTTGTAATAAATATTTTTTTTTATATATTTCCAAAATTTTTACGCTCTAAAAAAGAAATTTGCCAATTTTTCAGCATTTTTTTTAGTTCAAAACGCAAATTATTCCAAAATTTCAAAAATATCAAATATGCCTCTGTTTTTTTTTTCATCCTAAAAATTGCTATTTAATCCTTTTTTTTTTCTTCCTGTAAAAACCTTTTTGAGACGAAGATTTCTTTAATTTTTTTTTTTTTTTTAGAACAAAATATCACAAATTGTTAGCACTAGAACTTTTTTAATTTTTCCAAAAAAAATAATTCCACTATAAAAATTATATTCCATCACGTATTTCTTAGTTTAGCATGATTTTAATTTTTGATATGGAAAAAATTGTATCGCCCGCACAGAGATCGATGAAATGCCATTCTCCTTTTTTGTATTTTAAAGATCGGATCGCAAAAAAAAAACTTGATCTTAAAATTTACTAAAAAAAAAAAAAAAAAATACATATCGATAGAAGATCAACGACCACAAAAATGATCACAATTTCGTCCAATTATCGATGATATCCATTTTTAGACGATGATCGTGAAAAATTCGATAATATTTTTTTTCAAAATTACATATTTTTTTTTGGGAGATTTTCAAAATTTTCGCATATACGAAATTAACGAAATCAATTTTCCTTTTATTGTATAACAAAATTTTGTTTCACGACAAGATCACTCGAAAATCAAGATCTTCACACGAACAAAATGCACCACAACACTGTCTCGATATTGTGTGCTGTTACCCGATCGACCGATTTACTTATACTAAAGGCCCGTTTCGATCTTTCGTCGAACTTTACTTTTTCTAAATCTGATCGTTTTTTTCTTCATTTTTCTTCATTTTCAACGTTAGTAAAGTAAAATACTTGTTTAGGTTTATAGTTGTTGTTGTTATTATTATTATAATACCATGATCACCCGCCGATCCCGTAATACTTTTTATTTGTGGACACGGACGGACGGACAGGTTCTTCCATTAATGAGGAAACAAAAAAAAAAATATATATATTTTTTATATATTATTTCTTAAAACGAAAGATCTCACGACTTTTTATCTCGCAAAACCGCGCATTGATAGAAAAAAAAAAGAAGAAGAGAGAAATGAATTTGTTAGGTTTTTTAAAAGTAAGCGGAGTGGAGTGATGGTGAAAATACAAAAGTTTGAAGAAAAAAAAACATAAAAATTTTCATAAAAATCGCGCACCTTGTTTTTTCCGTTTTTTTTTCTCGATATATGCGAATGAAATTTTTGCATAAACGAACATATTTTCCACTTCGAATGGTAATTTTTTGTTCTTAAGAAGACAAGACAAAAAAAAAAAAGGCTTCAATATGCAAAGAAGTCGAAGTTTGTGGTACACTAACATGTCATTATCATCCTCATCATCATCTTCAGACCAGAATATTTAGAAACCATACCTTCTATCCTAAGGGTGCTTAAAGGGTATACGATGATCTCGGGTATCATGGCAAGTTTATTTTTAAAGTCTAATCTTTTTTTTTCTTGTTCTTAAAAATTTTATCTTGGATAATTCTTATACACGCTGAGGAACATCATTTTTTTCGAAAAAAAATTTAGCAAAACAAGCCTTGTTCTTCTTGGAAGATATTCTTCTTATACCAGAAAAAAGTGTCTTTCTATAAGATTTTCTGGGTTTTCTGGATACAAGAAAAGAAAAACTGCTTCTTCGAATTCGAACGGTGGTTTTCTGTTTTCGTGCATTTTTCTGATACAACGAAATTTAAAAAAATTATTATTGTCCGTTCTTGAACCATCGAAGTCGTGTGTGGATCGATTTTATGTTGTGTAAGGTTCTTAATAAGAGATATTTTTATGATGTTAAGAAAAATTGTGATGATGCTGATGATGGTGGTCGCATATATTCCGGTCGTCGTTTTTATTTAGATTTTTTATTTTTATTATAAACAAAATTTCGTTTCATTTATTTATTTCTTTTTTTTTTTGTCTCTTAACTTGTTTTAGTTTTGTTGGTCGTTGGTTGGTTGATTCGTTAGTTAGATGTCCCGCGCGGTTATTTGATCGTCAAGTGTATAAAAGCGTTAATTTACAAGAATGTTGATATCAGGTTTTCAGGTGAAAAGATAAGAATTTTTATGATCTTTAAGAAATTCATAATAGAATCAGGAAAAAAAAAATATTGGATAGAACAATATTTCTTTTATTTTCAAGATTAGAAGATTTAAAAACATCTTTTTGAATAGGAATTGAAGTGGAAACTAATGAAACTATTTCTTTTTTTTGGGGAGGAATATATTTCAAAGAATTTATTGGATTTAACAAGTGTAAAAGAATTTTGAATTTTCATTATTATAACAAGATTTTTAAAAGAATTTTTTTTTAAATTGAAAGCTAATAATACCATTTCTGATGATAAAATTGAATTGAATGAAATCGACAAATGTGGGCTTTGTAGACAAATTTCTATATAAATCGGAAGTAGTGGGAAGTTGGAATCAATTAAATCAATATTTAATTCATATTAAAATAAATGGAATTACATTATTAGATAATTATTTCCTATATTTACTAGCTAGACTAAATATCATAATATTTTACAATACATCTCCATAGGACGACAGATACTGCAAGAAATTGCTATTTTTATTAATTGGTTTTAATACTATCGCGCGTGATTCTATAATAAACAACTTCAGAAGACTCCTCCGACCATAATCTTTATTATTTTATCTAAATTAGGAATTTTAATTCCTCAAATAAACAAGAATTACTGCCAATCTTTTCTTTAATAGAAATACAATCAATTGTTTTTCATTTTTAATTCTTACATAATTTTAATTAGATGATAAAAATAATTTATTTATTTATTACAAACCTTTTCATCAAAGTCGAAAGTAATTAAAAGAAGAGGAAAAATAAAAAGAGTAGAAATTCATGAGGCTTCTTACCTGAAATGAAAAAAAAAGAAAATAAAAATCAATGAAAATTTTCATTTAAAAAGCTTTAAAAAAAAATATTTAGTATTATTTTCCAATAAATTAAAAGATTTTCCCACACAATCAGTTTAAAAACAAAAAAAAAACAATTTAATTGAATTCATTTTAATTAATTTACATTTTAATTCATTTTAATTCCAGTTAATCATAAAATTTTCAACTTTCTTCATAAGTAGATTTAAAGTTTAGTAAATTGATGAACAAAATTGTAATAGAATTAAAAAGAAATGTATGAACAGGATTTACATGGAATTTTTAATAGCAGATTAGATTTTAATTGAAATTTACACAAAATGAATTTGAAAAATTATCATACAAGTAGATTTAGTTTCCGAAATTTTTTTTTCTTGATTTTAAGTCACCTTTTACTTCGATGGCGCTACAGACCATGAAGGTCTTGGGCCGAGTCACCTCTTAATAGATTATAAAACATATTTGTTCCATAACAGGGTCATTATGAAATTTATATTAGCCTTATGCTGGATCTTCAGTTCATTATTATAAGACACAGCTTCGTTTAGGCAAAAATTGCAATTAATGAAACCGTTTTAATTGACAGTAAAAAAAGGAGAACAATTCCGACTAGGATGTAGTATGACTTTTAAAGCATTGAGTATTTTAGAAAGTGAGAAGAAAAAAATTTGCCCAAAATAAATGCAATTTTGGTACATTTTTGATTTGCAAATTCAGTGAGTTTTTTTTATACCATATTTACTATATACCTATTTGAACACGAATTTAATGTAGGTAGGGAAAAAATTTGATGAAAAACGTTATTGTATTTACGTGATTTTTTAAACAGATCGAAGGAAGAAACTCCCTTTAACATCAACATCAGTAACAGAAACAATCTCATCCACAATCTAAATCCCTTAAATATTGTTGCATCTACACCAGTGTTTCCCAACGTGGGGCCCACGCCCCACAGGGGTTCAATTTGATTGTTTAGGGGGCAATTCGAAAATAGACATGACATGAGTTTAACCCTTTCGTTCCGGGCTATTGAAATGCAATGCTAGATTCGGTGCCAAATTTAGTTTCTTAAGTGAACAATTCTATTTTTTAATATTAAAAATTATGTATGTTACATAGGGGGGGCATAAGAATTTTAGAAAGGGCATGGCACAAAAAAGATTGGGAAACACTGATCTACACATTTGCTGACATGACAACTTCTCGCTTAAGTGTTAATTGTCCTTAATAAACTTTATAGTAATAATATGAAAATATTCTAAATAACCATACGCATAGAGAATGTCTAATTTTGGTTATATGTTGCCTTTTTATTTTTTCTTTAATGGTCCAAATTTTTAATAATAAAAATAAAAACATGATAATTTATAGAAAAATATATGAAAAAATTTAATTTCTAACTTTTCCAAATCATAAATTTTATATTTAATAATTTCATTTACGTCACAGTTAAGCAGGTTTACATAATTTTTTTTTGATGGTACTTAAAATAATATTAAAAATGGTCTTAAAATGTCATAAAAAATTTCTTAGATCCATTTTCTTTATAATATATTTTCCCATTGAGTGGTAAAAATTCTGCTTTCGAGAGCACATATAATTTCTTTTGGGTATCCTTTTTGGTTTTTTTTTTTTTTTTTTAGGAAAATTTTTATATATTTAGTACGTATTTATTTTCAAAGAAAATTGGCCAAATCCGTAATATGAGTACCTATCATAAAAATGATGTAAAGTGTTTTTTTTTTGGTTTTTCTTTTTTGCTTCCTTAAAGTGTAAATTTGAATTAGTAAAATTGTAAATAGATTTGGTATACACTTCAAATATATGCCTTAAGGCCAACAAGTATCAAATATTATCATTCTCATAAGGCAACGAAGCATCAACTTTAGTATAAAGTGATTTTATTAACATTAGTGTTGGGTTAGGAGGAAAAAAAAGGAGGATGTTAGTATAACTGTGATTATTTACAAAAAGTTTTGTTATAGGAGTCCTTAAAACAAAAAAAACAATTGAAAATTTGCAAAGTTCATTCACAAAATTATCCTGAAATAAAAAAAAGTCATAAAAAAATTTGTTCCACTTTTCGTAATCACTTAGCCAAAAACTTGTTCCAATAGTTTTTTTATTTTGGAACAAGTTTGAAAAGAACAACTAACTCATTTGGTAATTCACCCAAAAATACAAGGAACCACTAACTTTTTTTTTGATTGATATTTCGAACATCTTCAAATGAAGAAAGTTTTCTTTAGACGAAAAAAAAAGAAGAAAATTCCGAAAAACAGTTATACAAAACCCTTGATAATTTTTTATTACATAAAATGATCATATATGATGTCAACATACATATATGATCAATTTTCTATATCATAAATTCAACTTTTACTCGTTCTACTTGTATTGAAATAAAAAAAAATGCATTAAAATTGCATTAAAAACTCAACGAAAAATACAAGAGTTTTGGGAAACAAGAAAGAAAAAACCAACTATTGATTGCAGTTAAGCATAAAGTTCAATGAATTCAACTTTTTTCTTTTTTTTTATGTAATATTGCAATCAAAACTGCACTGTTGTTCTCTAAACAACAACAACAGCAACCAATAAGTGTAAAAATGCACTACAATGCAGTTGTATTTTATCATTTAGGATTCACCATATAAGTTCGTTATGTAGTTTTTCCTGCATTTTCTTGCATCACAAATTTTTTTGCATCTCGAAATTTGAACGAACAACATTATTTCTTTTAAGTCAAAAGAGACGACCTTTAGAGAAAAAATGGGATAAATGTTTCTTCTTTTTCTTTTATTTTTATTGATTTTATTGGATTTGAAAAGGTCTCAGAAGAATAACTTTGACATTATTTAAAAATGAAATATTTCGAAAGAAAAAACTTAAGCGGTTTTAATAAAGGTACACTACCTAATTTTGAGAATTTTTAAGGTGAAGATTAAATTCTATGAGTTTAAGTATTGCAGTTTCTTGGTTAAAATTGTTTTTTTGAATTTAATGCTCTGGACAAATCTCTGATTTTAATTACAATAATTATTTTTTAATGATACTTCGGGATGACCCATGACACATCTTCTTTTTTTCACAATGATTCATTATTCTTGTAATTCCAAAAGGTTCAAAAAATTACTATTTTGGATATAATTTTCAAAATTCAAAAATATTCACTTTGATTCAATAAAATTAATTTTTTAAAATTGTTTTTAGTAAATTTTAAGGAATTTTTAGAATAAAAAAACTTTTCCTCCTTTTAAGTTTATGTGAAAAAGAAAACATGTCAAAATCACATGAAATTTTTAAAATATTCAAATGTAGATGGCCCTGTAAACAGTGTGAAGCAACAATTTGGGACCTCTTCACAATTTCATTTGATAATTAAAACAATAATGATGCTTAAAATAGATACTTAAAATTGATCATTATTACGTAAATAAAGGTCATTATCGAGTTTTAATGACCGATTGGGCAATAATGAGCATTAAAATCGGAGATCTGTCTAGGATATTATATCCTAAACCTGATAATTAGATGCAAGCCGCAAAATAATATAAGAGAGATTAAAAGATTTAAAATATTAGGAAGATTTGTTCTTGTCTTTTCATTGGAAATAAGAATAAAAGGGATATTAAGAAGTATTCTAAAGATTTCTCAAGAACTTATTTTAGTGTAGTTTCATAATTTCTTCTGTAAAATTCAACTTTTTGTTGTCTTCATGGAATATCGGTTGTTTATTTTTGTTTTCAGTTAGAAATAAAGTTGAAGATCGAATCTTCAGAATAACAAATTTAACTTTAAATCGCATTTAAATCGAAATAATTGCTGGATTATTCTGCTAATTAGTATTTTAGGTAATTCCACACTTGACTTACTCTTGAAGCTTCAATTACGAATTTACTTGTGATAACTTCTATTAATTAACTGACCTTAAAAATAATTCATATGACAATTTTTATAGTTATTATTGATTGGCGGGATTTAAGAAAAAAAAAACCAAATAATTGAAATAAGATACTGTTTTTATGTAATTTGAAATTAAATTGAAAAAAATGTACATAGAAAAAAAACCGCACTAAAAATTGGCATATTCTATCAGCAAAAACGCCAGTCGATCGTGATGAGAACAAAATTTTGTATCGATTTTCTGCAATTTTGTTATTCATTTTTTCAATAAAGAAACATAGAACGGAAATTGAATCTTTAAGAAAAAAAAAAAGATTTATAGAAAAACGTACAAACATTAGAAAAAACCTTGAAACAAGAATAATTGATTTTTGAAAATCGGAAAATTCTTATTTATTCAATTGGAAATTTAATTTTTGTAATAATTTTCTAGCTCTTGAAATATAGTAAAAATTCGTTTTGCGATTTATACAAGAGAGCGCGGTTTTTGTTTTTGGCAACCAAACTACTATAAAAAAAAATGTTCGCATCATGTCTTCAAAAGTCAACTGTCTTAAGTGTAAAAATATTCCTACACCCTTATCACATTTAATCCGAATTGTTTGAAAAGAAAAAATATATACAAGCATCCCGCGAATAACACGGTTAACTGGTATCGATAAGAACTGAGATTTACAAGTACCGTACTATTCGAGGGATATCTGTAGTAACTTAAAATCAGCCTATACAGTCGACCGTTTTGATGTCCTATCATAAAAATTAGACTCGAAGTTAACAAATCCAAAACAAATCCGAAAAACGTAAAAAACCATAATAAACGATAAAAGATTGTAGTTACCGCGGCGTTTGCTTAATAGCTTCGCTCTCCCTCGGTCGATTTTGCTGAAATGCAATACCAAATCCAGTTAAGGAATAACCAACTCACATTGTAAATTTCATCAAAAGTCTTTACGGCGTTATTGAGTTATGTTGTGCACGGACGGACATGCATAAATCGATACTATATCCTTAAAACCCTTCACTGATGATTATTTCTATTCGCTACAAATGTAGTGACAAAACTAATATACCCTCTTTCCTATCAAAGGGCATAAAAACTATTTACCTTGAACAAACTCGTCTTCTATGAAACTTAAAGAAAAATCTAAACCATATTTATATTTCGTAACATAAAAATGGAGCCACAAAATACATTTTACAACAAAAAGCTGTTCAAAAGCTTAAGAAATATAATAAAAAACTAAAGCAAAAAAAAACTACTATAATATATTAAACGGCATTAAATAATTAAAGTTATTCACACTTCTTAGCGATTAATCTAAGCAATTTTACGCCAATAATTGCACCATTACCAAGCTTTTTTTTTGCTCTCTACATTACTATTACAATCCTTTCCATCTTTGTTGGACGTCTTACACTATACGTAGTCTAAATCTTTAATTTATTATTACCAATAAAAACCGTCTAACTCCTACAATTACAGTTAACAAAAAAAAAAGAACTATGACTTGGATTATATATAATAAAATTTACAAGAATAACTTGAACTGGATTCAAATTTCAGCTATTCAATTGCATTCAGCTATAGTTCTTATTTTTATAGGCTTTTGTAGATTATGAGGGAAAGACTAAACTTTCAGCATCTTAGTTGGTTTGCCAACTTAAGAATTCCTACAAAAATAAAAGGTAAAACAACAAAATAACAAGGAATTACTGCATTACTGGATAAATGAAAGAGAAAAGAAACAAATAAAATTGAAAATAAATATTTCAGAAGGGAAGAAAATTGCTTAGAAATAAATTTAACCAGTTTTGAAAACAGTTCATAAAAATGTTTGTTAAAGCCAGGTGTGCAGATATTCTTAAATCAACATTATTTTTCATATATTTAGAAGGCAATAGTTGTTGGGCTCAAAGCGACAGGAAAATCTTGCAACAAAAGTTTGGGAAATATTTATAAAAGTTGTATGAATTGTAGACTTTGTGTGGAAATACCTTTGAATATTTTAGAATAGAACTAGCAATTGTAGGTATTCTATAAAATGTATGAGGGAAAATAACAAACAGAGTTGTATCGTTGGCCTACGGCGGGTTTGACTAATATTAGGTGCGTTTTTTCCATCGGGATCTGGTCACAGCTCTGACTTCGATAAATATTTGGGTTATGTTGTTGTTGCTTTTACATGTTATAAATAAGACCCTGACCCAGACCCCGATGAAAAAAACACACCGATTATCATCAGTTGAAGAGTCTTTGATTCAAATCGCAGCCTATTATAATATTACAAATATTACTTCTTAATCCTTGTAATTTGATAGTTCTAACGGGTCTAGAAATTTTGAAATTGTATAAACTTATTTTGACAAATTTAGATTAAAAAGGTAAGTATTTTACTCCTTTAATATGCGTATCTCCTCACAGAACTATGAAGAGTTGATGGGCTTCGAAGGTGTGGACCTATACATAGGCTTCCGAATTTCAAAAAATCCTTTTCAAACGTATTTTATGTTATTCGAATATAATCATCATGAATTTACCTTTAACACTTTTATTTGCACTAGAAAATTGATTTTTTATTGTAATCGATATATTGGGTTGTCCGAAAACTTTGTACCAATAATTTTAAGGCGAATTCAAAAGCAAACTTTTTTATGCTGATACATATTTTAGTAATTATGTACCATATTCCACGGTTTATTCCACAACATTTCTCCATTTTTCTATGAATCTTTTCTCCAAAATTTCTCAAGTTTCTCAGCAAAATAAACTGCTCAAGGTGGTTTTAATGTCGTCCAAAGAGTTGAAGCAAAGATCCTATAATAGTATATGTATACGATTTTTGGTTGAAGTTCTTCCCGTTAAGATTGTAAAGAGTTAGTGAATAAGTTATAATCTGATGGTGTAATGTCAGTTGAAACAGCGGTTTTTTCCTTGTTGGCTGTGAGGGATTTTTGCCTTTCCAGTAATAGAAAAGTATTAAGTTTCTAAAACACACTTTGTCTTCTACCTTCAAAAGGGTACAAAAATTGACAGGGATCAATTTATCTCAAACAATTTTTTTTCTTAAAGATGGATTAAAATGTTTTCTTTCAAAATATGAATACAAGTTATATGTTTTTAACGATGTTAATATGTTGAGATAGGTTCCAGTGTCATCTTTTAAAGATCGCGGGTAGATGTTTACGGACAACCCAATACGTTCAAGAAAGCTTTTTTTAGATATTGTTTTAAGTCGTTTAGATAGGAACTGTTTTCTGGTCATACTCTATAGACTTACTCTACAGATGAATACTTGAAATCTAGTTTAAAATTGTACAACAACATTTTTTTTTAGTTTATAAGAATAATAACTAATTTAGGCATTCTTAGTTAAAGGTTCGTTATGTTCAACTTCTTGATGCTTCATAGTAATTGGATGAAAAGTAATTGTAGTCTAAATTGAATAAACTTGATCTTTACATATGTATTTTTCATTTTCTTTAAATTACACTTATTTACAATATAAATTTTCACATATTTCAGAACATTGAACTTTTTTAAATTAAACGTGTTTTAATTAGTTATGTAAACGCTGGAGTTTTTGTTAAACGTTTGCCTATCCGAAATAAAAGAAAAAGTTTTCTTTACAATTTAAGTAATTAGCAAACATTTTTTCTAATTCTAAAAATTTTTGTTTAATTTAAATTCTTTCATTTCAGTTATTTTATATGAAAAAGAAGTAAATTTGAACAAAAATTTATAAAACTTAATTAAAATGAATTTTGTATATAAAAAAATTTCATTTGATTTTGTTTGTTATGAAAACTTTTTTCATGTGTAATTCTTTTAATTGTCGTCAATTTACAGATTTTAGCACATATCGAAAAAAACTGAAAGAAGAATGATTAATTGCATAAATGAATAAACGGGTAACGACCTTCAAGGGGGTGGGTACATAAAGATTGAATTTCATTCTTCCTGAAAAATTTTCCATCATAAATTTTCTATTAGGTAAAAAAAAATAAATTCATCAATCAAATTTTAATGATTTTCGGGAGGGCGGCAAAAACTTTTACTAACTTTTGTGTTTGGTGTTAAAAGAAAATTTGCAATTTTGTCGGTGCTTTGGAGAATAGCAGAGAACAGTCCATATGCAAGGCTGCAAAAATCAACATTGATTTTATTTATTAGTTCCGGAAAATCGTAGAGAATAAAATGGAGCATGTCAGGATATAACAACAAAAAAACGTAGTGCGAGAATTCATTGCGATTGAATCCGTTTATGTTAAACTCCAGTTTTTATTTTTTGATATTCATAACTGTTGAGTTTATCAGTTCATAAAGAAGTCTCCATATACTATATATTGTGACGTGCTACCCGTTCGGTTCGATGTTATTAAAATGATAACACTTTTTATTTATGTGAATTTAGTGTATAAGCTTTATTTATAATTATTTCTGCGTTAACAATTAGTCTTAAAAATATTTGTCTATCAATAATTTAATTATTAGAAAAATACACAATCACTATTTCAATAATTGATCACAATTTCACTTTTAGATTCAAATCGCCCTTGTAATCGCTTTCCACAAATAATCACGTTTCAAATCTCTCGGCTGAAGCTTAGACTTCAACTGTCTGATTAAGACTGATTTTCGGACTCAATCTTCGGCTGTTTTTATAGCAATTGGTGTGTGTATCTGGAGAGTGCTCGAAAAGTCTAGATTTTCGCTGGCTTTTGTATACTAGATGGCGATATTTCTCGAATAATCTACAATTGTGAATATTTCTTAGGAAACGTCGACGTTATTTTGTTTATGTTTTCTTTTGGTCGTGTTTGGTGTTTAATAATGAATTTGTGTAGTGTTTTCCAGAAACGTCCAAAATATAAAGAAATTGAATGTTTCTGGTATTTTATAGTCTAATATCATCGTCTCTAATCATTTAAGCATCATCCACTGTATTTTAGTTTGAATCTAGCTTTAGAAAATGCTCCTCTATCAATAAAAGAAGATGCTTAAAACTTAAATCATTTTTAATATACGTTTTTTTTTCGACATCTTCAACAACAGCAAATTAGATGGTATAAAATTTTCAATCTTAATCAGTGTCAAAAGATCACTTCTAATTAACCTTCATAAAAATAATTAAATAACGAATGAATAGTGTTGCTTCTTCTTGAAAGCTTCTTAAATTTCAAGTTCAATGATTTTCTTATTATTTATCGAAATTTGAAATTGCTAAAGCATAAAACGGGTGTCATAAAACCGCATTTAAATACACAACAGCTTTATTTTCTGATGACGATCAAAAGAGTTACCAATTTGTACTGCACTGAGTTTAGTATTGGATATAGTACCTACTAAATTAGATTTTATGCTACACAGCCATTATTGTATATTCACAATAATAGAGTAGACCACGATGTTACTGTTATAGTATTGTTGCTGTTTTGTTGGTGATGATGATGATGATGCTGGGATTTTGTTGCAAAATATTTGAATTTATTGTTTGAAATAAGCTTAGATAAAAAAATATACATCAATACGAACTACGGTCATTGAAAATTTTTCAACGTGATGTACCTTCTTTTCATACTTTTTAGATTCGCATGATCTCTTGAGGAGAGTTTCTTTTTGGGTTTTTCTCCACAAAAAAAGCAAAGAAAAAAATGCAAGATCAAAAAAATTGTTTTGCCAAAAAGAAAATAAATTTTATAAATTTTGTGATTGATCGATCTTTTACTGTTATTTGATTGAAATTTTTAATTGCAAAAAAAAAAATTAACGTAGTATTAACTATTTTTCAAAAATTCTAGAAGATCGTTGTTTTCATGTGTTTTTTTTTGGTTCGAAGAACAATTTGCAGAAAATGGAATTCCGAATGAAATCAAAATTAAACAATTAAAAATTTTGATCTTATAAAATGATCGAAATGTGATGAGATGATCGTGAGATTCGTTATATTTAAAGATATACCTATTATTTAATGGAAACTATGAGAAGGCAATAAATGTATGGATTGAGCCAAGACGATTCATGTTTAATGTTAAAGGTATCAAGTATATTGAGTTCGGTTAATAAAAATTAAAAGATCACCATTCATTCCTCCAGACCAAGATGTCGCGAAGGGAAATCCATGTTGGAACCCAAAGACATCATGCCAGTAATGGAAAAGGGTGTTCTAACTTATTTCTCATTTCTCACTCTATTATAAAGAAGATTCTATAGAATTTATACAGGTCTGAACGTATCTTTATAGAACTTAAATTTGCGAATGATTTGAAGAAGTTTCCATTGGAACATCGTGTTTGGCAAAAAAAGGCATATATTTTTGTCTTTAATAAAAAAAAAAAACGTTTAAACTTAAGAAGTAAGCTCTGTTCTTTAGTTTTTGAGATTCTAGTAAGAAAAAAATTCCATCCAATGAAATGTGTCTTCTTTTTGTTGGATATTGAACTAATTTCTTTTTGTTTTATTCTTTCTTTTTTTTTTGTTAAAATATTAAATAAAACTAATTTTAAGGAAATTTTCTTCTGTTTTTTTCTTCTAGAAAATTGAATACTGTTATTGTTTTTATTTTATATGAAAAATCTTTTAAAAGAAAAACATTTCTAAATGAATTTCTTTTTTGTTTCTTCTTCTTTTTTTTTTAGGCAAATAATATTGTAATTGAATCATCAACAGTTTGAAAATAAATTAAATAAAGAGAAAAAACGAACAGTACTTGAAAAAAAGACGTCATAAGGTTTTGGTACTTTATAGAAAGCTTTACAGATTCTTCTTTAAGAAAATTCAACTTCGTGTTTGCGAGATCGGAAAGAAGCTTATGCTGTTTTAAATGATAATACATATTACTTAAATGAATGCAATTTAAATTATCTAAATGAAGGGTGTCCAACCTTTTTGTTTCCCTGGGCCACATTGGAAGAAGACATGATGTTTTGGGCCACAAGTATATTACTATGTATAAATCCATATTATAAAATTAATGTGATACTTGGCATTGAAGTTGACGCTTTAGCGTCAGAACGAAAGAGCTTTCTGTTCTGCTAATGTTTCTGTTGTTTGTCACTTGGCAGCTTTAGCACGAGAGCGCACACAACACACAAATTATTCTTCAGAAAAATGGACAGCCCACGGGTTGGACAGCCTTGGTCCAAATATCCAACATCTTGTACACAATGTTAATGTTAGATTTCAGGCCAAATTATGGGAGATACAAAAAATGTTATACCCAAAAAGTGTCAAGAATTTATCTCTACATAATCCAATATAGAATTAATTTATCATCTGATTCTATAACCTAACTATAACCACCAAATTTGAATAAAATTGAATAAGCCATTATGGATTTATTGTGAATTCAAAAAAGATATGCGCGAATACAGCCAAAATTCCATACGATAAAGGTTTCGGAGTTAGTTAAAAGAGACACGCTTATGAACACGTTGACTGTCGGACTTCGAGATAACTCGTAGATTGCGTTCTTTTCTAGGACGCCGTGGCAGTCAACGTGTTAAAACAAATTAAGTGAAGATATATCGTATTTCCAATAAGTGAATCTATGATGTTTTCATTTTGAAACTTAAATCGTAACTTTTCAGAATATTGAAAAAATTCAAACGGAATCTATTTTAATAATGAACGAAAAAAAAAAATTTCTATTATAAAAGGAAGACGGTTTTGGATTGATAATAATTTATTAATCAAAAAAAAAAAAAAAGCCAAAGAAAAGTTCAACCGTTACTAAACTTAAGTAAGAACCGCTAAAAAAAAATAGTAGTTCTTTCTTCGAACCATGCTTTTGTGTTCAAAATTAAAAATGCTGACAAAGAATAAGAGATCATCGGATCTTTAGGTATTTCTAGAAAAGTGATCATGATGCCAAGCCGGTCGGTCGGTGGTGTGATAACTGTTTTAGCTGGTTTTTTTCTTTTTTCAATTACTAAAAGAAGTGCTAATAAAATTTCAATTATTTCAATTTATTTGAAAGTGAATTTAAATTTCGAAAACAATTTGAATTTTAATTAAAAAAAATATTTGATTGAATTTTTCTTTGAAGTGTTAATTTTTTGAAACAGTAAAAAAAAATATTTAGTAAATTTTGACCTAATTTTTGAAACTATTCCATAAGAAATCTTAGTAAAAAAAAAATTTCTGGATGATCTTTTAAAAAAAGCCTAAGAATTGAGCAATTAAAATTTAACAACTTTATTGGTACTTTTTGATGAACAACAGTTCTTGTTTCCATCTTAAAAAGGCTATCAGAAAAAACTGTTTCTTTAAAATATTTCGAGTTTATTGAAGTTAAATTCTTGAACTTGAAATTATTAAAATTTGTTATGTCTACTTTTATGCAGAAATACCAAGAAAAATTATAAAATGCAATAATTTTCTTTTTTTGTTTTAAGAATGGCGAAATCAAAAATTGATACCGATCACATGCGCGAGAAGATCAACAACCGGACCAACAAAATCAGCGTAATCTTGTTTTTTGCAGATGAAATAACAACAAAAAAGAAATGATTGCCATTAAATAATGTTCAGTTTCTTGTCACCATCATATAAACAGGTTTGACTGCTGTTGAAAACCACAAACTTTTCTTGCAGACCTGATTTCAGAGAGCTATGAATAGATGACAAACGACAACGACGCCCCTTAAATATAGTTTTTTTTTTTATTAATTTTCAGTCTGCAAAAAGAAAATAAATTAAAATAATAATCCTTTAAAGAGCCATTTAAACGCACAGTTTTTTACTCAGTTTTGCATGCGCAAATCAGATTTGCGCACGCGAAACTGAATAAAAAACTGTGCGCAAGTAAGGTTTGCGCAGGCAAAACTGAGTAAAAAACTGTGCGTTTGGACGCCTCTTAAGAAATAAATATGAATAACAAACTATTCTTTAAGAAAAAAAAAAGGCGCGGGAAATGGTGAACTAGTTAAATAATTCGATCTTGTAAATAAAAAGACAATAAACTTGTTCTGTAATCTAGAATTTTTATAATGAAATTTGAATTTGCAGTGACTAGTTTCAACGATCGAACGAAATTAATTTAGATCAAATTATTTTAACAGCTAAAATTCGTTGCTCAAAGAAAAAAATCAGTTAAAAAATTCAAATTCAAATTCAAATTTTTTTATTAAATTAGAAAAACTATAAGGGGATATTTATGAAATGGTTTGAATCTTTACTAAATGATCGTTAGAAGAAAATATAACCACGCCATCTTTACGTCGATAGTTCAGTTTATAGAAAGAAAAAGATCATATTTTCTTACTTTCTCTATACCATATATAACAAAGTAATGTAGAAAATAAATGTAATGAAGATACATATAATACCATTTTTTTTTATTTTTAAATTGCTTGAGCAGCTTCACAGTTTTACGTATTCTTTTTTAAAATTATTCAATAAAAATTTGATCGCGGATGTAATTATTTTCAGTTCCCTTTTTTTTCAATATTTACATTGAAAAAAAATTCAAAATAGAACATGATCAGTTCTTATTGATCGTAGAGCACAAGAACTACATACATATGATCGTTTTTTACTCGTGATCATATTTCCGAGAACTTTATATCAAAAAAGTAGTTTACACGTGTAAAATCGAATAAAAACAACATAATTTTAAAAGATGCAATATTCAAAATGAGTTTCATAATATTAAATAGAAAATCATGATCAGTAACACGTGGAAGATCATAATTTAAACTGACACCGTTGAATGATTACAAGATCGTCATGTTTAATTGTTTATTTCTAATGATTGCTGACTAATTTCTAATGTTTTGGATTTTCTTTGAACACAAACAAAAATCTTAAAATGATATTTTCATTAAAAATATGACTACAACTGTCCCCAGGTCCAATTAAAATCCGATTTAACGATGTCAACAAACAATGTTCTTGAATGCAATTTAATTTAATAAATTTTCATTAATATTTCGATTTTGTTTTAAGTTTTATTTTTCAGTTTTTATGCAGAAATACAGTTTAATTTTAAAAAAAAGAGTTCATAGAACTTTTAAGCTGATAACACATGCATATTATATTTTAAGACACAGGCCTCTTTTTATTCAATAAAAAAAAGTTGGGAAGTCATTGGGAAAAAATTACACAAGTAATTCATGAAATTCGGTTCCCGAAATCCATTCATTCTTTTTTATTTCACTGGTTTATAATTTTAATACTTTTATCAATCCGCGGACCGTAAATTTAAACTCACTATTCCGAGCAGATAATGAGAGAAATTTTATTGAAATTTATCGTTTTTGGTACTTCGTTCGAGATTCTTTCTTTTGTAGAAAGAAAATTTGTTTTTTTGGGTAGACGCCAACTTTTTTGAACAAAAATGCTGTAATATGAGCTTTGAAATTTTTTTTTATTGTATTTTTAAGACGACTTGGATCTTCAACATCAATTTTCAATGACATTGAATCTGTTTTTACTTATTTTGGATCATAAATTATCTAATTAAATAAATTACATTTATTGGCATAGTTTAAGTAGTTTGTATCTTACAACTCAAAAGAATTGCATAAGATTTGTGAAGGTAGGAAATGGAAATAAACACAACTATTTCCGATCGATTAAAGCCCAATCTCCACACAGCCGACATCTTATTCTGACGAGAAAAATCAGAAAAGTAGAAAGAGATGGACTTTTGCAATTTTCGCTAGGATTGACCGAATAAAAACATCAGGATCTCTCCCCACACAATTTATAATATTATGGGAAAATTAAGAACATTCCCTTCCATTTTATAGGAAAATGTAATACCAAATTGTGTTTTCAGACTTTATCATAAGGCTTAAATTCCTATCACATCTAAAATCAAGCTATAGTGCAAAACGACGAAACTTCTATACGTATGTTCAAATCACGTGACCTTCCGAAAGCATTTCTAAAAGAAAGCTATAGGAATATGGAAATTCAAAGTGTAGGTAGTCCTTAGTTAATCACAATATTTGTTGTGATATACAGACAGACAGATATTGGATAAAAATGATTGCAAACCATTTAGAATCTTATAAAACGTGGAGATTTGTAAAACAAATTTTTTTATTTTTTATATACTTCGTATAGAAGTTAAAAATTTAACTTGTGTAAACCATAAAAATCAATTCGTTATAGAAAAACTTCCTATAAGAAAATTTGGTAGTGTGCGACGATATCGTGTATTATTATTGTGAGAGTATGCAAATGCAGATGAAAAGCCATAAATCAGATGAACAAGTTTATCTGCGTTTGAGGGGAATCATCTGGCAGATGAAGAATCAGATGGGGGAATTTCAACTGCAGAAGACGACAAAATTCGTAGGATGATTGTTTCTCCCTTTCTGTTTAACTAAATTTTGCATAAGTTCATCCCATACTTTTATCAGAATAGGATGTCGGCTGTATGGAGATTGGCCTTAAAAATCATTTTAAGAACTTAGAATATTAAGGAGAAACTCATTATCGAGATTTTAAAAATTATTTCAATTAAAAAACATTAAAAATGAATACAAATATTTTCATAAAAGTACTAAAATTAAAACTGATGAAAATTTCATTTCAAGTAATTAAGTCTAAATATTTGCATTAATTGAAAACTTCTTTTTTTTTGTTCCATGAAAATCTGTCAATTAAAAATGTTGTCACGTTAACGAGGTAAATAACTGACAAACGAAAGAAAAGTCTAATTCTATTTTCAGTTTTTCCCAAAAAACCTCAATTTTTGTTTTTTCCATTTTTAAATGAAATTTGATTTAGCGCGCGAAGTAAAATACTCATGAAAATCCAAACAAGAGTTAACAAACTGTGAAGTGAAAAAGTAAAGTAGATTTTAGATACTTGTTTTGAATTTGGAAATGGAAACACCACACGCTTGGCTAGGAACATATAAGAATCTATAGAAGTACATCCATACATACATATGGAAGCAAAGAGAAGGAAAATAGGGATTAAATAGATGACATGAAAATAAAAAAAAAATTCAAGTTTAGGTTATTTTCTAGGTTTTTTTTCGCAAGGATCAAAAATAAATGCTTTCGGCAAAAAAAAAAAGGAAAATTGAATTTTCATGTATTTTTCTATTTTCCTTTTTTTTTTTAAATAAACATTTTAATATTTAATTACTTGAAAACAAAATTAAAAATTTAGCAAGGAAAATTTATTTGGAATGAAAAATTCTTCCAGAAAAATGGAGGTTTAAAAGAAAGTTTCGCCATTATATACAACAACTTGTACTCAATGACTGGATCAGGTTCTCGATAAATTTATTCCAGTTAGCCGTAGATGGGATTTTCTGCCACTATCTACTTTTCTAGGTTAAGCATTTTCGTGCTGTCTAGTTTGAATACACCAAAGCCTCAATGTGTCTGATGCCTTTTCCAAAATGTCTTTTAAAGAAGATTTTACACCTTAGTTCCATTCTCATCACACAACTATTGTCCATTATAGACTTTGGATTTGATATAAATCCATATGGCATATGATTTTCTAAGAAATTCGATATTAATTTTTTTTCTTTAATTCCTTTTTTTTAAATTTTCTTCCGCCATTTCTACAGAATTAAGAAAACAAATAAAAAAATCAGCAGCAGTAATTTGGTTCAATGAACTTGAATATACTCTTGAATTTTCTTCCAGCAGTAAAAAAAAAAAAAAAAAATTAATTCTCACATTGAGAAAACCTTCTTTTCTCATCCCAAAGCCAGTTTTATAGTAGTTCATGGCGGAACAAATATCGTCGCCTTTTTTAAAAATATTCCTTAATAAGGCAAAAAGAAAAAGCACAAATGAAATGGATAAAAAAAAAAGAAAAAACTTCATGGTTTTATGCGCCTGAGATTTTAAATTGGAAAGAAAAAATTAATTCTAAAAATCAAAAATTCTTTATATTTATTGTTTGTATTTGAATGATCAGGCAAAAACCTCGAGGACCTGGGAGATCTTACAAGGTATCAGTAAAATAAAAACAAGAAAAAAAGAACAGAAATTTGCAAGAAAATCCAATATTTATATGAAATGTCGATGATAGCAGTCAAAAAGTCAACATTTATGAATTGTAAATATTAAATATATTAAATACAAGGTGTTCTAAAAAGTAAGGTAAAAATGTGATCAAGCGATAATAGTGAGATATCTTGAAATTTTTGAGATTTGGGGAATTAAGTACTAGTAGAGTTGTTCTAAATGCCTTCTATTCCTCTTTTTTTTTTTTTTGAAATTGCTTATTTCAAGCTTTCGAATTATATAAGAGTTTCATTAAATTGATTTTACTAAAGCCTAAATCGAAACTAAAAGCATTTAAATTAACTGCACGTAGCATTCGAGAAATTGGTTCGTTTTTCCCATAATCCGTTCTGTGGTACATAACTTTAAATAAGTCAACAGATCTTAAGGAACGTACATTTATATTTAGCGGCATCCTTTCTAATAGTATAGGAGCATCAATAGCGCCATTGAAAATTTGATGGACAAAAACAATATCAGCCACCTGACGACGCTTTTCTAAGGATTGCAGGTCAATCAGTTTTAACCTAAATCACAGTACGGGGGTAGTTGGAAAGGATCATTCCAAGGAAGATCTTTTAATGCAAAACGTATGAATCTACGTTGTACAGACTCCAATCTATTAATTAGACTTTTATGGTAGGGAGACCATACTTGACTGGCATATTCCAAAATAGGTCTAACCAAGGTAATGAAGAGTGCTTTAGTTATATGAGAGTCCGAGAACTCCTTAGACCATCTTTTAATAAAGTCTAATGTAGAGTTAGCTCTATGAACGAGTGAGTTAATATGTAGCTTGAACTTAAGTTCACTGTCACAAATCACTCCCAAATTTCTAATGCTAGTCACTCTGCGTAGAGGCGCATCGCCAATATTATATACACATAGACAATTTTCACGTTTTCTGGAGAATGTGATAACCTCACATTTGTCGCTGTTGAGCGATAAACTAAAGAAAGAATTAAGGTATATAAATTCGCCGAAGATCTAATCTTTCACATACACTCTGTATGTAAGTTCTTCAATATAAGACATTAAATTCCTTTAAATAAAACTAACAACAATGACAACTATTAAAATAATGGGAACGACACCGGTAAAGAAACTTTCCTGTTTTCTTAGTATTCTGTCATATTTTTTCACGTATATTATATTACAGGGTGGTTTTCATGGTGGTGTAATGAACTGAAAACATGATAGAAAAATAGAATGACATAAAAGTGTTATTGGTAAAAGTAAATAAAAAAAAATAAATAGAAATTTCACTTTTCCACACGTACATTAAGGTTGATAACCCGTTTGGCCTTCTCGTGTTCGTCCTTCTATCAACCTACATTTTATTAACCACCCTGTATAAATAAATATAGTAGTTTTCTTAGAAAATATGTTATTGAAAAAGAAAAAACCTAAAAACCTTCTTGTGTTGTTCCCAATATTGTAGAGTGCTAATTTTTCTTTTGATATTATGTTTTTGTTATGATAGTGTATTTTGATTTTGTATTTTCCAACTATGACGACGATGAGCTCTATTTTCTTTTAGGTGTTTTTTTTCCTTCTTCTCCATAGATCTATCTTACTTCTTCAAGGTGCCGTTTTTTTGGTGTTGTTTCTAACATTGATGAGATGATGTGGATGATAAAAGTATTGAATAGACAGTTTGCAGGTTACGTTTTTATATTCTTGAAATATAATGATCTTGTTTTTTTTTTTTTTTTTGTTAGAGCCTGAACATACATCAATTTTTCTATGCGGTTATAGTACCTATATAATTTATGTTTATAGTAGATTTTCTTTCTGACAAGTAAAAGACAAGAGTACTATATTAATTTTTTTTTTTTTGTATAACTTTGTGTGGTTTCACTCCAGTTTTTCTTTTCTTATTTTTTTTTCTTATTACTGCTGCCGTCGTTAATTATAGCTGCACGTTTAGTTTGAAGAAAAGAAGAAGCTCGATTCGAATATGTGGAAAAAAAATAAACAGCAGCAAAAAAAAAAGTGTTTTCTTAATGCACAAGTAGAAGGTGCATACAGTAGTGTTATTTTTCTTGGATTATCTTTTATATTAGTGTTCAAGATGTACATATATGAAATGCAATAAGGTGTAACCAAATTCATCTTAAAACAAGCATAATACATCAAATTTTTACATGCAACCGATTTTGTGATTTAAGCATGCTTGTGACAATGATTAAGTATGAAATACAGTGAAATCTTGTCTTATATAACAGTTTATCATAAACAGTTAAGGAAAATTTATTTTCTATAATAAGACAGAAGTGCTTACAAAGTCACACAATTGTCATGTCCTTACAAATGTTCATAGTATAGGACTTTTACAAATAATTTACCAATTGTATGGTTTAGTTCAAACCAATAACATAGTGTTTTCGTATTTCCCTAGGTTTATAGCTCACATCATTAATACTGAGAATGTTAAAGGTTGATTCCTCAACAATTGTCAATGTTCAATTTTAGCTAACAACGAAAAAAAAGAATATTGAACAAGCTAAGTTATTTAAAACAGAGCCATATTTAGTAATACCTCCCCAAGAAGAGGAAATACAGACTTAACATGATGAATTTTCATTATTTGTGTGCCACGGATTTCTGAGAAGTTCTTAGATTGCCTAGCATTGATTAAAAACAACAATATTCGTTACACTTTATTTAGTTTGTTACACCTTGTATATTTTCAGCTATAAAATCAACATTGTATTTTGTAAGAATTCTCCATTATTATTATAGAAAGAGATGGCGGAATATGGTATATAATAATGATAGTGTGTCTACGGGACCCCCTTTGGGAACTCTATCTGGAATATGACCAGATGTTGTTGTATTTTTTTTATCTTGGTTTGGGTATTTCATTTTTAAATATATTTTTCATATTTTGTTATTAGATACTTTAAAGTTTGCGGGGCGGGAAGACCAAAAAAAAAAATGATATTGAGTAACAAATGGGGGTAGGAATAAATTAAATTTTTATATATTTCGAAATTTCCAATTAGAATATTCGTGATTTGGTCATTTTTTTAAAGTTCAACTATTTTCTAATATTCCTTTTTTTCGTGTATCATATTTTGTGTTCGATTTTTAAATAAGTAATTTCTAAAAATATTTCCTTGATAATTAGTATAAGTTTGCTAAATAGAAATGACAATTGTGGAACAAGAAGCTTGAAATGGTTGAGCAAAAGTTCTGATTTAGATACAATGAACTCGTTTTTTTTTTCTAATGTTTTATGAATATTAATATACTTGGTCACCCAAACACTTACATATCCAAACTTTAGCCCAGAAACAAGACAAAATGAAATCATATTTCATTCAGAAATTTTGTGCCTAAACAATTTTTTCAGTTTTATTAGAAAACAGAAGACTAACCCTCATGTCCTGTTTTCTTGTTCTTTTAATAATAATATCGTTATAACATGTAAGTCGAAAAGGGATTGGTAAACTTATGGATGTATTTTATTATCGAAATTTTGCCCGAAAAAAAAAAAATATGGGAATTTTTCTTTTAAACAATAAAAAGGGTGGTGATGACACATTTTGTGTTAATAGACACCATTTATTCTGTATTGAAATTGTTCCTCATTCACAACAATGAAATATATGTAATTCCAGTTCATCAGGTTTTAACAAAAGATTATTAAATATTTAGCATAGTTACATGTATTTTTGTACAAAATATGTTCAAAGGAACTAAAAACCCGTATTTAGAATGGAATGAATATTTCTATTTAGCTGAATAGAGCACATACACATTTATTCAACAACTACAAGGAGAACTTCGAAAATTTCAAATCGGATAAAATACTTCAGGAAATTAGAAAGAAAGAACTAACTTTCAAAAGCCTTTATTTATCTTGGTAGAACTAAAAGTATAGAATTGTGCTCGAGTTGCAGTGTACCCTAATTAACACCGTAAAATGCCTTCTTTACTCTTCTCTATAAGACCCAAAAAACTCAACTTAAACTGCAGTATACCGCGCTTTTCAATTGAAAATTTCATCCGAAATTCGATAATCCTGCTTTTATTCAATTCAATTTTATTACAAATTCCACAATTTTAGAGATTTTGAGAACAAAATAAAAAACTTTATTCAATAATGTTTAATTCTATGTTTAATTGTTTGGGAGTTTTTGTACATGGTGCCAAAAACTTTCCAAATATATTTCGAATGTAATAAACAAAATAGCTTACCTTATTTTATTAGGCCCTATGGTAGGTACTACCAGAGGGTATATTAGTTTTGTCACTCCATTTGTAACACATCGAAATAATCGTCGTAGAAAGGTTTTAATGGTATGGTTGGAATCAAAAGTTATATCGATTTCTGCATGTCCGTCCGTCCATCCGTCCGTATGTATACAAGATAACTCAAAAACGCGTTATCCGATTTTAATGAAATTTAGAATGTGGGTTGCTTATTCTTTAACCTGGTTTCGTATTGCATTTGAGCAAAATCGATCCAGGGGGAGCAAAGTTATAAACTAAAAACCAGGGTGACCAGAAAGTTTTGTCGTTTTTTTGTTTATGGTTTTTCGGATTTAATTGGAAAATTTGTTAATCAATTTTATTGAAATTAATTAATTATGCAGGTTAACTACATAAACAGACGATATCATGTTAAATTTCAGTCAAATCGGTCCAAGGATAAAGGAGAAGGAAATAATTCTAGGAGATAATAACCCCCTCTATAAAGTTTTTTTGATGTATTTTAAAAACTAATACACCGATTTGAATAAAATTTTCAAATTAGAATTATGCTATCAGGGTCTAGGTTACCTGCAAATTAGAAGGAATTTTGAAAAGAGGAAACTAAGTTATGAAGAAAAAACCTTGAAATAATGTTAGTTTTGACAGTTTTTCTGTCCCATTTCTACCATAGGGCATCAAAAAATCCGCTATAGGCCGATTTTAAGTTACTATATGTTTTTTAGTTGGTTTCCAAAAAAAAAACATTTAATCTATGAAAAAGGAAAACTATTTAAATGGCTCTCATGCTAGACAGGCAAACAAAAAAGGAGATTTGGTACATTATTATATTTACATTTTGACAATGAAATCTTTGTGGCGAGGCGAGGATCCAAAAAAAAAAAAAAAAACATCCGGAACCAAACTACAAACTAGATAAATTTTTGCTAGACACAACAGCCATATTGTTCAATATCCAGAGAAACATTAAAATTTGAAAAAGGAATTTTTAAAAATGTTATAAAACTATTTCTAACCTCAAAAGTTAGAGGAGTTAGAGGATATACGATTGAAATGGATACCTTTTAAACAAAATGTATACCAAAGATATATTATATGATAAAACAGACAGTCTGAAGTCACCTTAAGAAGGATTAAAGAAACAAAGAAAAAGGAATGAAATCATATATCTAAATGGCAACCCTAAACAAAATATGATTCCATCCCTAATTTATAAATAATAAAGCAATCCAAGGATAACAACTCGAAAAAACAAATGAGAAATGTGATGTTATGTCCTTAAAAAAGAAAAAGGAAAATTGCAAAGGAAATTCGTTGAAATTTTTCCATTAGCTTTATACATATTTCATTGTTTTGGTTTTTTTTCTTTAAAGCTCTCCCCATATCAAATTCATCACACTTCCAATTTGATAGACAGATAGACAGACGACATACTTAAACCGATTTTATAAAAAAGGGAGTTTTCTTTTTTTTAAATTGAGAACGGATTTTTCTTGTTTTGTCGTACTTAGGTCTTATTTTCTAACAAAACCACAGTTTTTTTTCATCTTCAACCAGATTTTCTAGATCTATTATAATGCAAAAAATATCTAATTGCCCTTGGATACGTTGGTAATAATATTCCTTTAGTTTTAGTTACAATTCACCCGGATTATGCACGCAAAACTGCAATTGTTTGGAAATTTGGAAAATTGTATTATGTTTGGAAGATTATCCTTCCTTTCATACACTTGTCAATTCTTCTTCAAATTGTTGGTCCTTTCATCTTTGACCAGATAACATCCAGATTGAAGTCTTGAATTATTTTATAAATTATATCAAAGCTGGCGCATCAATTCATTGTAAAAGAGACTGTAATTATAGTAATATCGAATTCCATAGACTACCTTGATTTAAGAAGAAAGGATTTTTATAATCAACCGAAAAAGAAAAAGGAGAAAAACCATATTTGAATTAAAAATAAATATGGCAGAGTAAAGTGAATACAAAAAATTTTCTTTCATTTCAAAATTTTCTTAGTAAATATTTTCTTAAAATGAAAATTTTTAAGAGATTAATAAAACATTTCAATTTCATCAAGTTTTCTTTTCAGAATTTTCATTTTTCTTATACAAAATAAAAAAGTGATATTAAATTCAGAAGATTAAACAAAAACTAAATATGATTTGTCTGAGAATAAAAATGTCTTAAAGTTTTCTTGTGCATTTTCTTCAAATTGAAAAGAATTATTATTTTTGTTGTTTCTTTGTATAAAAAGAAAATCATTAAAAATGTTAAAGAAAAGTTTCGCATTTTTTGTAAGATTTCAGATGACTTTTTAAGTTCTTTAAGAGTACAAATAGATGTATCTAAAAAAAGCAATCAATTTTACGTCTTCTGACCAGTGTATACTTTGGATACAATAACTTCTTTTAAATGGCGACTTGAAAACTGACTTGAGATCGGCTTTGAAACTCTATCCGAATTTTTGAAATTAAGAGATTGGCTTGAAATCCACTTCAAATCAGATTCAATTTGGCAAACGCTTGCGAAAATTTGTATTTGTGTAGGTTTTGGTTTAATTTTTTCAAGTTGAATTCATCTTGATTCAGATTTACATGCACGATAATTAGATTAAAGTCTGTTTCATGTAAGATCAAAGTAAATCTCGACGAAAAATATCGCAGAAAAGTTGTAAATATACAGTCAAGATATTGTCCCAAGAGAACAAGGACAAAAGTTCAAAACTATCTGATCTATGAGATAGACATCAGCTGTGTCATGTCTCATATCCGAAATGGAAAACATGATACAATGTCAAACAAGATTTTTGTATTTAGGATACAAGGAACAAGTGCATCTCAGTGTTTTCTATTAGTTATCAAATCAGCATTAAAATGTAGTCCACGGGAAATACAATGTACAAGGATTTACATGGTGATAAAATCTAGTTTTTTTTTTAACTACTCTAAGTCGAGGAATTGATGTACTTACAATCGATAATTCTCTTGTACCATAAAGTTCATCTATGTATAAAACAATTTCCGCCCCGGAGTCTTAAATTAGAATCGAAACTTCATGTAGGCCACATCTCATGGTTTATAAGAAGTGTACTACTGTAAATTGGTTTAAACATGTGCAACTTTATATCATTTCGTTCATGTTTCGCAATTAATTATTATTATTTGTGTTCGTCACAGTTCAGATCAATTTCAGGTCTGACAAAATTGTTTATTATTATAACTTTTACAAGAAAAGACTAATGCGAGGAGGTCGTTTTTTCGAATGTCAATGTATTGTGAAATTGGTTGGAATATAATTAAATAATAAATATGTACTTTAATTATTCGATTTTATACACACAATCATATTTATTACTGCGATTACATCTGCTCCATCAAAGCAATGGCAATTTAACAAAAAAATTACGTATAATTATTATTTCCCAGTGAATTATAAATATTTTGTATATTTATGCCCTATGGTAGATACTACCAGAGGGTATATTAGTTTTGTCACTCCATTTGTAACACATAGAAATAATCGCCGTAGGTTGGTTTGGTATTGCATTTCAGCAAAATCGGTCGAGGAGGAGAAAAGTTATAAAGGAAGAACCAGGGTGACCAGAAAGTTTTTGGCGTTTTTTGTTTATAGTTTTTCAGATTTAATTGGAAAATTTGTGAACTAATTTTTCAAAAATGATTAAATAGGTTAACTATACAAATAAACGAAACCATGTTAAATTTCAGTCAAATCGGACCAAGGATAGTGGAGAAAGAAATAATGCTAGGAGAAAGTAATCATCTTTATAAAGTTTTATTGATGTGCTTTCAGGGTCTAGGTTACCTGCAAATTGGAAGAAATTTTGAAAAGAAGAAACAAAGTTATGAAGAAAAAACCTTGAAATAATGTTAGTTTTGACAATTTTTCTGTCCCATTTCTACCATAGGGCATCAAAAAATCGGCTATAGGCCGATTTTAAGTTACTGTATTGTTTTTTATTCATAATCATTAAAACCAAAAAATCATAAACGTTTATTAAATAATTTTAATTTTCATTACTTTTTTTTTATGAGTAAATATCATTTTCACGTCATTTTTTCGCGTGTAATGTTGCTGAATAATGGAATATATTATTTTTGTCATTAAAATGGTTAATGAATAAACGGTGGCGATGGGTGGGTGGGTGGCTGGCTGGGTTGGTATTAGGTGAGTGTCATCAAAAAATAAAATATGATATCATTTTTAAAAATTTTCATATTACATATTTCGTTATTTTCAAAAACAATGAAAAACTGGATGATATAAATTTTTTGATCTCGATTTTTAATGTTTGTTTTTTTTTTCCTTTCCTCCAGAAAAAATAGTCATCAATTTTAATTTTTCATTTCTCCAGAATGGAAAAAAAAAGACGAAATAAAATTTATAGTTTGTACCCAAAATTTGTGGGCGCCCAAAAATGACAATTTAATTTGTGGAAATCATGTTCACAAGCTATCAATTGTCATCTTCTCTAAGCCGTAAAGGTCGACGACGCACGCAGATTAGGAAAATGAAATGAAAAATGAAGCATCTCAAACTGAGAGGAAAAAACAGGTTGTTTGTTGTGTTTGGAATTTAGAAGATGAATGTTGAAAAAGAAAGGGTTCTAATCAGGAGTGTATTAAGGGATTTTTGAGTAATTATTCCGGGGATTTATCATTCCAGATATATCTGCAAAATTTGAATTGTATTAGTTTTTCATAAAAGCTTTATTTTCTCTTGATTTCATAAGAAAAAAAAAAGAACGATTAATCGTTTTGATATTAATCAAAAATAAATATTATTATCACAAATGACAGGGCAGGTTATCAATTAAAATGAATAATTAAAATGTCTAGATTTTAGAAAAGCAATAAAAAAAAAATTAAGCTTTTGAAGAAGAAAATAATAAACGTCTAAGAGTTTTTTTTTTCTATATTTTTAAATTCTATTTTTAATTTGAAAACAAATAAAAATTTTCAATTAAAAGACTTTTCTTTTAAGTAGTTAACTTTTAAATAAGATTTTAATTGAAGGCCCATTATCAGCTGGAATAATTTTTTTTTAGAAATAATACAAGAAACACAAATGCGGTCAAAGACAATTTTTTCTCACTGATTAAATTTGTATTAAATATGTTCCCTTCATGTTTATTATGAAATTTTTAATAGAGTTTCCGATTTATTTGACTGTTTCTTGTTTGGATCCGAAATTTAGATAAAACCTATTTGGAAATTAAAACAAAATTTGAAGTTTTTAGGGTTGAAATTTAACGCTAAAATCAATGGAAACGTTGTTCACTTTACTTAATCTGAGAATACCTTACGCATTTGGTAAACGAATTGTGATAAGTTATCGTTTTTTAGACTATAATCTATTACAGATATTTGGAAGTTTGTCGCAAATTAGATAGAAGACCAAGGGATCGTTTTCTGCTATTGCTGAAGATGAAATACATGCCACATGATGTACTACACAAATGTCGCTTTGATTTGTTCTTCAACCTAACCCTAAGTCTGCGGTTTTAGGGCAAGTGAGCATTGCAAAACTGCCATCAAATCCGTTTTTTACCAATAAATTCATTGAAATTTAGTAAGAAATAGTCATTGGAATTTCTTTAGTATTTTGTATGTCGTTTCAATGAAGAATAATTTATGTGATGTATGTTTCACATAAACAACTTGTATATACACAAAGAATATTGATGAAAAGACGGATGACAACTTCAATCCGTGTATACACAACAAATACAACAAACTTTTCATTCAATCTAGTTTATCATCCCAAAGACGGATACTAGATTTGATGGTGTGTAGCGGCTTTTACAGTTGTAATACGTGGTGTATCGTTGTATGATTTGACTTTTTTTATAGAAAAATACCGAAACATACTACGATACAACCTGCTTTACAATAGCAAGGAAATACCATAATAAGTTTGCAATGTATTTACATTTGGCTTTGTTCTATAACAGTAAATGCCAACTACTACACGAAAATATCACTGTGCCTAGAGACACACAATTTGTCATCTTAATAAATCTAAACTTTGTATAATATTCATATAGTACACTTTTGTAGTATTATTTCTCAACAAGACGTTTTCCTGTACGCATTTTATTAAGAAAGAAAAACATAAATCATGTGTTCTAATGCTTTTCTTTTTCTATAAAGCAAAAATTAATTGCTGTTTTCCTAAAAACAAACATTACAGTGCATGTTAATTTTATTACAAGGGTCTGAGAGTCTGATAGTACAAAGTAAATATATTTATATTTTTATATGTATTTAATCAAAGCCATGATATGCAATCAACTGCAAGCTGCATTGTTAATGCATTTATTTATAAGTAAAGTAAACTTTGACACGATAAAAACATTTTTACGTGAAAATTTTGAAGTTTGTTTGCATTTTGATAGAACACTAAAAAAAAAGCGTAATATATTTTGAAATAGCGAAAAAAGGAAATACTATCTATTCACAGATGTCATATCCAGCTGGTCATATTTGTAGTACCTTTGCAAATGCATTGATTAAAGGAACTTAAAGGACTTGATTATACTATGAAAATCATTTAAGATCTACTCTTTATAGGATAAATAGTACATAGTCATTAAAAAACTTAGATACAAGATGAAATATATCATTCCCTTTAAGTTACTAGTAAAACAGAGTTAACAAACATTCAAAGTTCCCCCTGAGAATACGTATATATAGTCCATACACAGTAGCCTGATCTCTATTAAGTCTACAATTATCATCAACATCCTCGTTTATTAAATGATGAAACAACTCTGGGCACTGCACAAATATAATTCATATCCAAAACAAATAAAAAATAATAGAGGAGATCAGTGTTCGCATGACACTATTGTATATTAGTCAAGTAGTTGGCTTCTTCAAATCAAACGCCGGGAAACAAATATAAACCAATTGAGGTCAGTATAATACTCGCGTATCTCGGACAACAGAAAAAAGTTTGGGGGAAAAATCAATTTACATATTAAAGAGGAGAATATAGTACAACACACTTTTGTCAATTTGTGTGTTACTGCCAAAGGCTTGCTTTATCTGCTGGAAGAAAAAAAAATAAAGAGACAAAATTCGAATTTATTCTGATTCGTTAGATTCTGCGCGGTTGATCAACTAAATTAACCCCAATTGAAGAACCACCTCGAGTCGAGAAACATATGACACTTTTCTTTATTTTTACTTTGTGCAGAAAAAATTTGAAACTCGATTTTCTATTTTCGTTTTTTGAGATCCATGAATTTATTAGAAATTAATTTTGTGAATTTTATTTTTTCGATGATGATTTAAGTTTTTATAAAGAACGGACATTGACATTATAAAAAAGATCACGAAATTTGGATGAAGCGTGATTAAATAATGTAGTCTTAATTTAGATCTAGGTTGAAGCTGTCACAAGTGGATGCTGATTCAGAAATTGATTGATTTCAGTAATTTCAATATGAAGCAGTTTCAATCTGGATTGAGAAAATAGTGGTTCCTTTCAGGAGACTGGTTTAAGACTTATGTAAATAATGGCTACGTTTACACCGAGACTTAAAAAGAGACCTAAGTGCTTAGGTCGACCTAAATATGACGGTGTAAATACGTCCAAAGTAACTTAGGTTAGGTCGCCTAAATTGCAGACCTATCTTAAATTTAAATCGACCTAAGAACTTTTTGACAGCTGTGAAAAAAATCACGAGATGGTTTGTTAATTTCACTGATAACTTGGACAGATGACAGCTCATCTCTTGATGTCCAAGTTCCATAAATGCTAAACCTAACTTTTGGTTAGGTGACCTAAAAATTTGTCGGTGTAAACGTAGCCAATTACCTTTGGTAGGACTTAAAAACTATTCAATTAATAATAACAGGCAAATGAATAGAGATTGACACAATATTAAGTGGTTCCGATGATTTATGGAATTTCATAGGTGATGAGATATCTGATTCGATAACTAACCTACAAAATCTAGCATCTACAAAACTAGAATAGTCCAAGATCCTTATTTCTTATAAAAAAATTTGGTAGTAGACTCAAAGATTTCGACAAATTTTTTTGTGATTTCGGTTTGATGTTTTCATAATTTTAAATTACTTGTAGTGTTTCTGGTGGTGGTTTACTTTTCTTTAAATAAAAACGACTTCCGTCCCTGATTTTATTTATAATAAGTGTTTAAAGATTAATATTTAATAACTTCCCAAACAAATTCACAAGATTTTTATAGGATAAACTACTTAATAAAAGGATCCGTTGTTAGCTCTGGTTCAATTTTGTACCACTTCTCCTTCAAAAACGGATTAGTATCAAGATAATCCTTGTGATGCGTGCAATTACATATTCTGACAGGTTTATTTTTGACATCAAATGTTAAATGTATTTTGAGTGGATTTTTCGTGTCCACAATTTTATTATTAGCATTGCTTTACGATCAATTAGACTAACTACAAGCGTTTACTTCAGAAATTCTAGAGACTTTTTCTGGGCTGGAAATACTTTAATTTGCTACAAAATGTACATAAATCGAGAAATTAATTTCTCTCAACAAAATTGAAAACATCTTTTGTTTTCATTTTCTTCATTTTATAGAAATCAAAGATCCCAGTGTTGATGTGTGCTTTAGGCATGTGCTGCATGATTGATATGTAGAACACGAGTATTACTTTAAAATTAGCATAAACTGAATTCAACGATCTTTATTCAATTGTGTAACAAAAAAAAAGTACATTTCCTTTCAATTTTCTTTTTGAAAGTTATATTTTTAAAATTTTCTAAAGTTGATATTCTTATTCTAATTTTGGTTTCTTCTTAACGTTTTCTTTATATATTTGAATAGATTTTGTCTTCTTTACTTTCGAAAAGAAGAAAAAAAAAATAGAAAATAGAAAACAAATTCCTTTTATAAAATCTTCAAATATTTCTCTTTGAAATTTCTTATTTTTTCTACCGTTTTTATGGTTTATTAAACCGCCAATAATAAAGCGAAAATATTTTGAATTTATACTCTCTAAGTACTTAATTAGAAATGGTTTGCCAGGTTTGAGGATTTGTCTTGCGGGTCTGTTATTCTTCGTTTTTTTTGCTATTAAATAACTTCACAACAAGACTAGACTTTTTTTCGTCTTTTATTTTCATTTCACGGTCTTTGATGGATGAATCACGAAACACTTTTGGGTTATATGTATATTGACCGGGTGTCTATTTGAAAATTTCAAATTTCTTATATTTTTGGTACTAAAATCGGTGCTGAAAACTTCTCAAAATCGTATCTAGAACACGGAAGGGGAACGTATTTGATTAATATTACGACTTTATTCGCAGTAAATCTGAATTAGAGAAGATCTGCTTAGATCTAAACTGTTCATTTCCTAATTTCCGAGTTCCCCCAAAAATTGAACGATTTAAAAGTAATTTGTTTGAAATTATTGAATAGCAGTTTTCAACAGTTTCCCAGGAATTATCAAAATTATCAGTTAAAAATTTCCATTAGAGTAGCTAGAGCCTAAAGGCCAATCTCCACACAGCCGACATCCTATTCTGATAAAAGTATGGGATGCACTTATGCAAAATTTAGTTAAACAGAAAGGAAGAAACAATCATCCTACGAATTTTGTCGTCTTCTGCATTTGAAATTTCCCCATCTGATTCTTCATCTGCCAGATGATTCCCCTCAAACGCAGATAAACTTGTTCATCTGATTTAATGGAACTTCATCTGCGTTTGCATACTATCACAATAATCTCACAAAATTATATATTTTTATGGGGAGACTCTGATGTTTTTATTCGATCAATCCTAGCGAAAGTTGCAAAAGTGCATCTCTTTCTAATTTTCTGATTTTTCTCGTCAGAATAGGATGTCGGCTGTGTGGAGATTGGCCTTAAGGAGTTGAATGTAGAACTCCAATTCCATTGAACGCCCCTCAATTCTCTAGAAACGGTTTTCAGATATTTTCAATACCAATTTCAATTCCCAAGAAGTTATAAAACATTGTAAATTTTCAAAACAGACACCCGGTATACTATAATAAACGAAATTAAGTAAATAAATCATTTTCTAATTTTTCTGTGGCTCGAGCCATGAACTTCGAAATTAAAAGGTTTTGCTTTTTCTGCTATTTTATTTGCGGTGTGCTTCACGTTTTCTTTTCCTTTTTTTCGCGTTTTCAATTTAGAAGATTTAAACTGGAAGTGACTCATGGTCACACGTAGAATTTTCGATGTACCCGAAGTAAAAAAAAAGTGGAAGTAATTTTTAGAAATCTTAAAGAAACTATTTTGAAACCTTCTTTTACGATTTGAACGAACTAAACTTTTTCTTTCTTTTTTTTGTTGATTTATTTATACTTTACATTAAATCATTTTTTATTTTATTTGCGGTTATTTTGAGGTTATGCTAACGGATTTTATGATTTGAAAATAAGTAAATTTAGGACAAGACATTATGAAGTGAATAATGAACTTTAATTATTGTAGTTTATTGTATGAATTAAGAAAAATATTTTGTGAAAATCACTTACACCTTAATAAATACACATTAAATACACATGCTATACAAAAATTGGCAATTAGATATTTATAGAAGTCCACTAGAGTTTCAATAGTAACACAATTGAAATAGTGGCAGAGACGATACCATGCCGAGTTAATTGGTAAAATTTCAAAACATACTTTCCAAGGCAACTCCATTAGACTTTTTTCAAGACTTATTTTCGGTCGGACTGAAAAAAAGTCTTGAAATAAGTCCAATGGAGTTGTGGGGTTAGACATTCATTGGTTGTCAGTAATAGACTTAAGATTTTTGTAAAATTGAAATAGAAACGAAAAAAAATTGGACTCCAGAACCTGATTTTTAAAGAAGTAAGATTTTAGTTTCTCTAAAGAAATTATTATAATACATTTTTTAAAAAATTACCCCACGACTCCATTGGGCTTATTTCAAGACATAATTTCAGTCAGACTGACAAAAAAGTCCAAATTTTCGAGTCTCCATTAGACTTTTTTTCAGTCCGACTGAAATTATGTCTTGAAATAAGTCCAATGGAGTCGTGTGGTTAGTGTATTCAACAAAAACCTTAGTTCTATAAAAATCTGATCCTGACGACTAATGTTTTTCCTCCACAATACATATACGTATGAAAGAGAACTAAAAATTTTTCCAAATACATCTCTGGAAACAATTAATTAATTAATTAGTAGCCATATGTTTTTATGTAATGTAATGATACTATTTATGGGAAGGTTGAAGGTCGTTCCACATGTTTAGTTCTGCTAAAATATTTCAAAAAATACAGTAAAACCTTTCAATTGAGACACTATTTCCTTCATGGGTGTAGTTCAAATCGTGTTTATAATTAAAGTGTTTAAATTCTTTAAAAACTAATGAATCGATTTGAATAAAATTTGCAGAATAGATTTACGCTTTCGGGTCCTAGGCTACCTGTGAATTAGAACGAATTTGCAAAAGACGAAACAAAGTTATGCTGAAAAAACATGAAATATTATTAGTTTCCGAGGTTTCGTATCACTCGTTTAGTTCAAAGGATTCAAAACCAGTTTTCCAGGTTTCAGGGATAATAACTTGGCGTTCAGCGAATGAGATATAATAACTTAACTTGGTTTTATCTCTGTTAGCATTTAAAATCTGTTTTGTTATTATTTTCCATGGTTTTAACGTCAAAGGTTTTATATTCTCCTCTGTGAGTCCACATGGGACACCGAATTAATATCTCCACTAAATACATCTTCATGCTTAGTATACACAAATCTTGAAATTGTAATCCAGCCAAGACTACGAACACTAACACTGCTTGCATGCATCAAATTCATGACATTTGTAGGGCAATTCTCAAAAACATTTGTATAGAGTTTTTGAAATAACTTCTGATTTGGTGGGGATAAATAAGAATTCGGCTCAGATTGCTGGGTAAAAGGGAATGTATAATTATTATTACGTCTACCCCATTAAACTATCTGTTATTTGGTCTGTTTTATTTGCCATACTCCACCCCGGAGCAGGGTAAGTGGCAAATAAAACGAGCAGGAGTAGCAGAAAGCTTTAATTCGAATGTTTATAGCGTTGCTTAGCAACCATATTGTAATGAAATGAGAAAAGTTTAGCTAATACACTTTTTATGGTAGAAAACTGCACTAATTTCGATGTGAAAGCTGCCCCTGGTCTGAAAGTGTAGTGTAGGATTTGGACTTTTGTTGTTTTTGTTTTCAATGTAAAAATTTGCTCTACCCCACAGCAAGTGGCAAATAAAACAGACCTATTGAATGAATAATAAATTTTTGTAATAATTAATATTATTAGTGACCCAAAATTTATTAAGCAATTTTCAGATGTTTTTTTTTTTAACAAAATAAATAAACCAAAAAAAAATAATAATATTGAATCATATTGAATTTACGTGCAAAACCGCAGAAAATATTAAAAAAATTTTTTTTTGCGTTCTGCACTGTTTTCGCAAATGACTCAGAAAGATGTCTTCCAGTGTTGTAATCATTAAATTATACTTGATGATGTGTGTCTTCACATAAAACTCATTCGTTCCATCTTTTTTGTTCAAGAAAAAAAAACTCAACTTCTATTCGTTTCCATTTGAAATCTTCTAAGAGCTCCAATTTGATATGACCCAACAACATCTTTGTGGTAATCCCTATATCCATGTTCATCCGAAAACACACACAATTTCAGGATACCTCTTTCCTTGTTGACTTTTTCTGGTTGGTTTTATTTATTACATCGTTCAAAAAAAAAAAAGGAGTACAAAGGAAAAACAACAACAACAAAAGGTCGTTTATTATTTTCACCTGAATTTTTCCCGAAGAGAAAAACTTCAAACGTTTTCTTTTGTTTACTTTTTCCAACCGGTCCATCATATAACGACCAAAAAAAAAAAAAATTAAGACGTCAAATCCGACAAAAAAAAAAAACTTGTATGATGACTTTTCTCTGCTTAAAGTACATACATGCACCCACACACACACATTATAAGAATATCATATGAAAGAGTGATTCACAGGTATTGTCATAAACCGGGTGTTGCTATTCAATATTTAATCATAAGACTAATTAATGCACTATGGTAGAGGTACGATCAGAAGGTATATTAGTTTTGTCACTTCATTTGAAGACATGACAATAATCGTTGTAGAAAGATTTCAAGGGTATATGATTGTGTAAGGGATCAAAAGTTATATCGATTCCTGCATATCCTCCCGTCCGTACACAAAATAACTCGAACATGCGTTACCCGATTTTGATGAAATTTACAATATGAGTTGGTTCCTTAACTTGGTTTGGTATTGAATTTTAGCTAAATCGGCAAAGGGGAAGCGAAGTTATAAAGAAAAAATCAGTCTGACCAGCCAGTTTTGTCGTTTTTTTGTTTATGGTTTTTCGGATTTAATTTAAAAACTTGTAAAGCAATTTTGTTTAAATTATTTACATGGGTTGACTACATAAATAGACGAGACCATGTTGAATTTCAGTAAAATCGGACCAAGGATAGTGGAGAAAGAAATAGTCGTAGAGGAATATAAGGTTTTTTTCCATGTATTTTAAAACCTAACTAAATTTTTATGCTATTAGGCCCCAGCCGACCTGTGAATTAGAGTGAATTTGAAAAAGACGAAACAAAGTTATGAAGAAAAACCTTAAAATATTAGTAGTTTTGGTGTTTCTTTCTCAAAGTTAATTCATTAAAATATAGATTTAAAAGCTTACGAGTCCCATTTCTACCATAGGGCATAAAAAAATCGGTTATAGTCCGATTTTACGTTACTATATGTTTTATAATCATACCTCATTTATCTTTTAACTGATTTCGATGAAATTTTCTATATCATTTTATTATATAAGCAACTTAAATTAAAGATAAGTCGGAGCAAATTACATCAACTTAGAGAAACAATGTTGCTTGAAAATTATTTTCATGAAAATTCCTGCTATCTCAATAAAAATACTCAGAAACATCCAGTATGCAACATATTCATACATCATGACACACCTGAGCTAATTAAAGAGTACGAGAAAAAAAAACAATTCTTTATTTGTATTTGTAAAAATAAGAATGACGATCAAGTTTCCATATTTTTTGGTATTACTAATTTGTTGTTGTATGTGGTCAGGTGTGGTGAAAATAAAACAACATTTTTTCATATTACTAAAAAAAACGGAAAAACTGAAAAACAGTAGAAATAAATGACAAGAAAAGAAAAAAAAACAACACCCAATCATAATATTGTCCAAATTAGGTAAGGGCCCACCATTTACGGACGATTTAAACCGAATTAAATAATAAAAATTGATTACATTTTTGAACGAAACAAAAAAACAAAAAAAAAAACAAATGTACTTACATAGTTTTTTAGTCTCGGAAAAATATGTCGTGTCCGGCGTTATAATGCGGAACTGATCTCAATTTGTAGCCAGGTGTGGTTTCATAAACATTCCAATTCAGTTCAATGCAACACGAACGTAATCAATCAGACACATTGGGCGAATTTGCGTGTATATTCAAAAATTTGCTAACTTGGAAATTTATTGCCATTTTTCATATTTTCTTAAGTACCGTTCACACTGTGTGTTGTTTATAATATTATAGTAGTTGAAAATACGAAAACTCTGTTAAAAACGTTGGTTCTTACAAGGTAAGAAGGTTTTTTTTTAAAAAAAAAAGTTCTTATGAGGCAAGAAACTTCTAACAAGATTCCTACAAGGTAAAAAAGATGTAAAAAGATTTTTAGCAAGTAATAAGGTTTGTAACATGGTTGTTACAAAGTAAGAATGTTGTAACATGGCTCTTGCAATGGAAAAAGGATATAACAACTAACATTTTATGCCCTATGGTAGGTACTACCAAAGGGTATATTAGTTTTGCCAATAACTTTGTTTTCTACGTGTTCGTCCGTATACAAGATAATTCAAAAATGCGTTATCCAATTTTCATGAAATTTAAAATATGAGTTTGCTATCCCTTAACTGGATTTAGTATTGCATTTCGACAAAATCAAACGAAGGCGAGCGAAGTTATAAACCAAACAGCAATGTGACCAGAAAGTTTTTGCGTTTTTATTCTTATCGCTTTTCGGATTTAATTTGAAAATTTGTGAAGCAATTTCGTTCAAATTATTAAAATACATCGATTACATAAATAACTGATAATTGCTATTCACTATCGTCTATTACTACGTATACATAAAGAGTTCAAACTAGATCGAAAATGGGTTGAAATGCATGTACACTTTGGTCGCGTCTAAATCGGGTTGATTGAATTTAGTGCTTTTTCGTGGTTACTGTTACGTTTATTATTTGTTTTGTAATGAATTTGTACTTTTTAGGTTCTCAATTACATTTGGAATCGTTTCCAATTTGGTTATTTTAACCCTATGTGTTCATATATGCGATTTCAAATTTCGACCCAAACTCGATTCCTCGATCTTTCGACTATAAATGGATTCGTAATATATATGTCCGCCTGATGAGATATCTAGAAGACTATTACTTCGTTTACATGGCGATTTTAGAATTGACTTGAGATCGAATTGAAATTCAACCCGAGTTTTTTATCTTTACCCGATTGAAAGATTGACTTGAAATCAACTTCAAATCAACGTCAATTTAATAGACGATCTGGGTATACATGCACGATATTCGGAAGTCGACTTCAATCCGATCATGTAAACGAAGTAATTGACTGAACGTAAACACTACATATGTGTACTCTGCGCGTTGATTTTTTCAATCTTGATATTCAAATAAATATTAAATAATATTATGTGTGTACTAGCCTTAAGATTTATTAATTGTACTTGTTTTATCTGCCCAAATAAACGTAATTTTCTTTTTTTGGTTTTGTTTTTTAATTTTAATTATAATCAATAATTAAACAATAAAAATTTAATATTTTTCATTTTGGATTGTTTTCTTTTTTGGATTTGATTTTGAATATGAAAAGGAAACAGCATGACAAAAGGTGTGATGTGTGTTTCCATCATGTACAATATTTTCTTGAATTTTGATGACATGCTGGTAAATTGAAGGAGGAAGTTGAGGTTGTTCTCAGAGTATTATAATTTCTTTCAATTAATTTATTTATTTTTTTGAAATGTTTGCTTTCCATTTTGAAGAAAAGTGTTGGTTTTTCATTCTGTTTTTTTTTTTTAGGTCATGAAATTTTGTAATTAAGAAATTGTTAAATAAAATAAAAAAAAAATAGTAATCGAATAGAATAAATTAATAGAAAGTAAGAGGAAGAGAAAGATCTAGGAAATAAACAAACTTCAATCAAAAGAAAAAAAAATTCATTGACACTGGAAACTAATTAAATAAGATTTCAATAAATTAAAAAATAGTAGCCAACAAAAAAAAAACTCCATTTCATACAAATGAATAAAAAAAACTGGGTTATAAGATTAGAGAGAAAAAAAAAATTGTACGGGCTTTGAAAAGTCTTACCACACGACTCCATTGGACTTATTTCGAGACATATATTCAGTCGGAGTGAAAAAAATTCTAATGGAAACTCGAAAATTTGGACTTTTTTGTCAGTCCGACTGAAATTATGTCTTGAAATAAGTCCAATGGAGTCGTGGGGTTAACAACACAAACTATTATCAAAAATTTTGTATTTTTCTTTTTTGATTGGATACAATTTAAAAATGTTTAAAAATTGTAATATTAAAAATTTCCTATTCAATTATTTAAAAAAGAACGAATCAAAAGACTGTTCCCATAGAAAGGATCAGTTAAGGTTAACCAGAAAACCGACACATTTTTTAATTCTTTTCGAGAATTTTTGTAAAACATCTTTTTTCAATAGACTGGAGTTCTAAGAATTACAATAATTATGGATCAAATTATAATGAGGATATCACGATAAATTCACATGGTTGAAGGTCTTTTAATAACGACCGCATGAGAATCTTATACAATCTTAAAGCCTTATGTTGTCAGGTGTTTGATTTGAACTTGCATTCGCGTTGGATTGCATTCAATTTTTCAATGTGAAAGAGTCTTGGACTATCAGAAATGATGAATTTCTACTTCAAAGTCATTTTGTATTCAAGTATTTCTCCTTGTGTAGAAAATGAGCGGAATTTTGCAAAATTCGTGTGTTTGAAGACAACAAAATTGTAAAATTTCAACAACAAAAAATTGTTATTTTTATTTAAGTTTGTTTGACCATCAAAATAGGAAAGTCTGCAAAAATTTTTAGAAATTGTTGTTTTTGATTTTGTTATATTTGTTAAAAACATAAGAAAAATCTTCTTAGGCAACAAGGTAATTAATTTTGGTAGGTTTTGTCAATACTTACTTAGGCAGTGTTATGCAATGAATATTGTCAAAATAATTTCTTTCAGATAATTTAGTAACTTGCTAAATTTATATATGTATTTGAAAGGTTCTATAACAAGCTTCAAAATGTACTATATAGAATTTGGTTAAAGTGTAAAGAACATTGTTTTTTATTCGATTAAAAATGGAAGGATACATGTCATATAAACAGCATTTGTAAGGAAGCCTCACTTTACTGCTTCAAAGACAACAAAGAGAGGGAATTTTGCCACTGAACTGTTACTGGAGATGAAAAATTGATCTATTTCTAAAATCGTAAACTCATAAAAGTAAAGCCTGATCAACCAAAACGAAACATTTATTCAGATAAGGTTATGCTTTGCATTTTGTGGGACCAGAAGTCTTTGCTCTACCATGAACTTTTGAAAACTGGTGAAACAGTCTCTGCTAATCGTTACGAACAACAACTGATCGAATCGCATTTTGAAGGAAAAGTGACTAGAATGGGCTCTTAGACACTGTAAAGAGATTTTACAGCATGACAACGCTACCACACATGTAAAACGTTGGAAGCGCATTTGGCTGGGAAATCCCTCCCCCACGAATTCGATGTTATTATTTTTTAATTTAATTAAAATACTAAACTTTGTTTAAAAAAAACGTCAACAAATAGTTACATACGTTGGCACAAAAAATCAGTTTAATATTTTTTTGGCTGAAAATGAAAAACCGGAACCGGAAGTAGGTAGTTTTATATGAAACTAAAATATATAAGGTAAAATTTATGATTTTATTTTCTATTAAATAAATAAAATAATACAAAGAATTCTGGATATTTGTTGAAAATAATATAAATTTTCTTATTTTCTAATAAAATTTATAAGAAAAACATGAAAAAAAAAGAAAAGAAAATGTTGAATAAGAAAAAATTGCGTGGTATTCCATATTTTTTAATGGAATTTTTGTAATTTAAAAATTTCTATGAAAACATGTTATTTCATAAAATGAAAATTAAAAATATGTAACTTGAGAGTAAAGACTGAACAAAACGACGTACATAAAATCAATAAAAATTGTTTTTTGCATAAATTTCTTTTGAAAATTGTGACGAAATGAATTTACATAAATACTCAAAATGGAGTGGGTTTAAATTAAGCTTAAAAAAAAGAAAAACATGATTGTTTCAATTATTGCCAAGAATATGTTTTTCTATATTTAAACAAATTTATTTTTGTTTTTTGTTTTAACATGACTTGAACTAAATTCAACTTTTTCAAAAAAAATTCCGGTTATTAGAAGAGAAAAACGTCATTTCGACAAGTTTGCCTTCGAAAAAAAAAAAAATCGCTGGAATCTTTTTTTTTTTGCATATCAAAAGTTTTAAAATTTTTTTGAAAATTTCAATAAAAACTTTAAAAACTTCATTGACAAAATCCACAGGAACTCTTTTTGTATAAAAAATTGAGAGGACAAAAAAAAAAGAAAAGGAAATGTCTGGACATGTCCGCAGCCCCAAAGAACAAACAAAAAAAAAAAGGGAATATCAAATAAAAAAAAAAATATAGTTCTTTCTTTAAAACCAGTTTCTTTAAAGCTTCTCGGATAATCTTAAGTGATTCATGGGTTCATCTAACCTGAAGAAATTCCACACACACCTTAATGCACACTTCTTCTTCGTCATACAAAATTGTATTCATTTTTCAATTCTGTTTGTACAAAAAGAAGGATTTTCGGAAAGATGGCAATTAAGTACAATACTTTTAAGTTTTAATCAAAATTTAAGAAGAAACTTAATTTAAAAACATATCAAAAATTGGTTGACTTTAACTGTAAAAACAAGTTGTTATTCATATTTCTCTGAATCAACAAATGACCACCATGCAATTCTTTACAAAATATAATTCGTCATTAATTTATTTTCAAAAACTGAAGAAGTGCAATAAAAGTCAGTCGAAGCAAAGTAAGTGTAAAATATGGTAACTGAAAGATTATGAAAAAAAATCGACCAATTGAATTAAAGTAACAACAATTACATTGAATTAACCACGTAGAAATTACGTCACGAGTTCTATCGCTTCATATATCCATTTTTGACTTCTATAGAAAGTATATAAGTTACTGGAATCACACAAATCTCCACTTTTAGAAGTTTCTAAATCGTTTGCAATAATTTATATCCAATGTCTGTCTGTCTGCCTGTCTGTGATAGGCAAGATTGCAGCCATGTTTTTGAAGTGATTTCAACGAAAATTGGTAGGAGCAATTTTTTCCACATGACAACTATTCTATCAGAAGTTAGATTCAATCGAACTCAAACTTCGGGTAGTAAAAGTTGTTTTTTTTTGTGTTTTACAATTACAGAGTATTGATACGTTATTTATGGCCCAATTTCAATGAAATTTGTTACAGTATATTTTTACAATGAAAGAATAATTGTGTCTGAACATCAATTAAATCCGAACATAACTTCAGGTAGCTGGCAAACAAAATTGTGATTTTTTGTATGAAATGAAATAATTTCCTTCCTTCTTCCAGTTCAGATAACTGACAAACGTCTTACCCGATTTTAATGAACTAAAATGATTTCTGGAAATATGTATAAAAGTGGTTTTGCACTATAGCTTGTTTACACAAGATTATACGCATTTTTCTTGAAATTAAAACAGCAGGGATAGGAAATTTCCGAACCTTTTAATTACCATTACATTTTGGCCAAATTTAAGTAACTCAAAACTTGAATATTATACAAGACTGAACATTTCTACAATAACAAGTTATAAATTTAGAAATATTTAAATAAACTGAAATTGGCGCTACTTAAATTTTATTTATACTGGAAAATTGATAAATTTCATGTCTTTTATCACATTTTTCTATAAATAGTTTAAACAGTGTTTATTTTTTCAAGAACATGGAAAAAAGAAAACAAGAAGGTTTTTAAAATATTCTTGTCACAAACTTGAAAAAAACATGGATAATTAAAATATATCAACAAAAACGAAAAAAAAGACATAAACTAATTTATTCAAAAACTTGGTGGAACTCATTGAACAATAATAATCAATTCTCTAAAGTGTAATTCGGAAGAAAAAAAAATGCGTACGAAATGCACACAACACGCAAGAAAGATAAAAATTTTGCACAGTCCTTTACGCATCGATGAAGTTCTTCTTGTTGTGTTTTGGATTAATAACGAACACAGAAATTCTTTTGTCTATCAAGGCTGATGGGAACACAAAGAATGTTTTTAGAAATATATATTTCATTCATCAGTGGCGGAGTAATCTATATATATTATCAAGAAACAAAGTGTTTTGTTAGAAAACTAAAGATAAGACAGTTTAGACCGTTCGACTTGAAAGAATCTGTGATCAAATCCTGCTAAAATCAAGCATTTAAAAAAAAATACTGGGCAGGCATTACGCACGGCAACAGGCGATTATCTCTTCTCGCCTTTCGGCATTTTGCAAGGTGATATCGCCGCATATTGATGAATTTGAGGTGACAGCTGAAACACTGTCGCTTTCATATAATTTTAGAACTTAATCGCCTTCCATAATGCTGAAATATTCGGTGATCACTTTTAAATAGGTTATAGGCGATAACATAATGCCTACCATGCTTTTTAATAATTGCCAGTAACATTGAGACAGAAGCTTCTAGTAATGTTTTAGAAAGAGACTTGAAAATACCTAAAATTTCCAAATTAAAAACCTTTTCTTTAAAATAAAAACACATATTCACGTGTCTTATGTCCTCCAAATACACACAGATGCATGGTCAATGCGTCAACTAATTTTTTTGGGGATGAAATGTTAAAAGTTTTACACAGATGGCGAAGAAAAAGAAAGAGGTGACGTCTATTTATAAGACAAATATTCTGCTACTGCGTATCAATTTGAATAGAACAGGTCTTATATTAGTAGATATATTTAATTTCCATATTAAATAAGAAATCCCACGTTAACATTTGTAACAAAACAAGTTTAGATTGTAAATTCAAAACATTTCATTGATTCTTGGTTGTCACACAACTTTGTAAACGTTCTATGAATTTCACAATGGACATACATGTCTAGTCACATCATAGACATCTCATCTCCTGGGACAGGATATCTATTGAACTGTATTTTTTCGAATTTTCATTATTAGATAGGAAATTTGAACAGTCATTCATTCCAAGTTATTCCTTTTCTAGTTCATTTGCCAGTCAGTACAAAACCATATTCATTCTTGGCCTGCAGCATTCCTACTCCACCACTGAGTAAGTAATTTTTCATGATAAATATTTCACTTCTTTTTTTTATGAAGAACAACACATGATCCGATCGTTTGTAATGGCGAGCAACACAAACATTTTTAGGTTCGCATTTTAGTTGTTTTTATTGTATTTATGATAAGGCTTGAATAATAATAATAAAATATGGGCCCGAAACAGTATTTTTACTTGTTACTATGTTCGTTAGTAGGCGGATTCAATTGAAATTTTTCTTCTTCTTTTCTTTTTATCCAGAAAACAAAGTTAATATGGCATGGAATATAATAAAAACGACAAAAAAAAACAGTAGTGGCTAATATGACCCCAAAAAACATATAAACAAAACAAACCAACAGAAATTTCATTGAAATAATGTTTCAGCTGTAATTAAGAATTTGTAATTCACTTTAAGTTGTTTAAGAAAATGCTATGTAATAAACCTTTACCAGCCATGATGGAGACATTTCATAAGAAAAATGAATCAAGATTTACAGTTTTTTAAAGATATTTGAAGAAAACTGCAATACTTTGAAATGCCCTTCTTTCTATTACAAAAGATTAAAAAGGTTTTAACCAAAAACTGATCAAATTCAATTTGTTTAAACAAAAATGACTAAGAAACCTCATTGACCAAATCCTATTCTATTGCCAGTTTAACTAGGAATTATCAGATATAATCAATAAAAATTAAATTCAATTGAATTAATCGTCTTTAAATTTAATTTTCTCTTCTTTCATTTAAAATTGTAAGTTCTTTACCCGAAAAGAAGAAGCTGGTGTGTTGTCCATAAGAAAGAAAAAAAAACACCCAATTTTAATCGATCATGATTCCATCAGTTTCATTCTCATCTCATCAGCCCATGGAAGTGATATGCTATTGACCTACTAATCTACTCTAAGAGATCTTAGAAAGGAAAAGATTGGAAGACCAAAGAAATGTGTCTAAAGTAGAAATAAAAATACTTAGTTAGTTGGTACTGCAATTTTTTGTGAGATTTTTAGCGAAAATTCCATTTCTTTTACACTGAAAGTAAATAAAGGCTGTTCAAATAACAAGTATCGGATTTAATTCGCATCAATTGAAGTATGAGTATATTCGTGATATTGTGGGCTCTACAAATATGACACAAATCTCATTCGATGGGGAATTTAATTACGAATTGGATTCCAAAAGTACTTCGCCAAAAAATACACGATTTGAAACTTAAATTTCTGTCTATCTCGACTAAAACTATGTATTTAAAATCGAAGTTTAATTATGTTTAAAAGGTTTGATCAAGAGAAGTTAGAGGAGACGGATTTATAGCTCAAAAAGTGTATTTCAGATTGTAAAAGAAGATCCATCTGCTGCTTCTTTAAGTCTCCTAGTTGTAGGTCCGATAAAAGATAAACTTATTAGACTATTGCATAATTGTGGAGTCATTGATTTTCGGAAGTAAATCACTCCAAATTTATGCAAATCCTACTGGAGTCGTCTGGTATACCTTTTCGTTTTTTTACAGTTCACCCTAGAGATTTATTGAGCACTATTAAAGGTTTGGCCATGAGGAATGTGTAGTCTATTTTATTCTATTGTACTTAAATTGTTCTACTGCTGCTCTTTAGACACGTATTTGTTCTATAAGTGTCCATCAAGAAATGATCATATTCCTTTGTATGTTTCATTCGTACTTATAGAGAATGTTGCAATCCTATATCTTGTATTTGTTTTCCTCCTTATTTTTTGTATTGTTTGGCTACCAATTCAAATAAGATTCAGTTTATGATAAGGATTTTATGGGTGTGGAATATAAATCCACACACAAAAAAAAAAAAAAAACAAGATGAAAAATAATAAACAAATCTGAAGAAAGGAAGGAAATTGAAATGCATTTTAAAAGACAATTTAAATTGAAAAAATGTCTGCGTTTATTCTTTTATCATTTGCTTTTATTCTGAAATCATTTTTTCATAATTTTTGCTATGATAAAAGATTTTCAGTGGAGTTTTTTTTAGATTCCCCAAAGTCCAAGAAAATAATCATTATTCAAAAGTTTATGTCATCATTAAAAATTCTTCTACAACAAAAACCATTACAAAATTTTTGTTTATATTTATTTTCATATTAAACAAGAGAACTTTTGAAATAAAAAAAACTTTAATCCTTTTGTGTTTTTCAAATAGATAAAAAAGCTGACACTACTAAAAAAAAAAAAAATGGTTTTATCTTTATCTGATAATGTTTTGTGGTGAATAATGGAATTAAAGTTTTGCCGACATTTTTCACCACAAATCATAATCTATCTTTAATTTAATTTTGATTTGTTGATAATAAAAAATTGAAATTAAAATTTATATTTCGTTATTTTTTTTATATTCAAATAAAAGAAAAATCTTCGGATTTTCATCAATAAATAATATTTATATTTATTTTACGGCGAAAAAATTGAGGTGAAAATAAATGCATCCATGCGATAGAATGAGATGAAAAAGTAGATGAATCCAATTGTATGAATGAAATGGAAGAACACAATCAAAATTTATCGATCGGCGAAAAAATGAGGGTTTCATTTCGCTGCCTCCTGTCAAAAATTATATGGAAATACATTCAAAGAAAATAATCAAATTTTGCAGCGAAATATCAAATTTTTTTTTTCTTAACAAAAACTGGATTTTTCTTTTTCTTATCATGATTAATTGAATTCGAAGAAATATAATAAGGCTTTCTAATTAATGAATAAAAGACTCACCTTCTGATAATTCTAAATCCAATTCGGCTAATTTCTCTCGCACATCGTCTGGCAGGATAGAAATGTCCATTTCAGACATTTTCTTTCGCTTTACTTTTTTAACACTTTTTTCTTATCCTTTTTTTTGGAATGAAAACAATTTCTTTTTTTTTTCCAGCACACAAAATCTGACAAATTAGATCATTAGATTACAAAAAAAAACCCCACCCCTCAAAAAACAAATACCCCGGCGTTTTTCTTTCACTTTTTTTCTTCTCTATTGTGCCTTTTTTTTTTTGCTTCAAACAATTTTCACCAAATTTTCCACAAGAAAAATAGGCTTTTCCTTAATTATTTTTCTTTAAAATTTATTCAAAAGAAATCAATCACACAACAAATTTCCACTTCACATTCTTTTTTTTTTAGAATTTTTTTTTGCCATAAAATTTCACAAAACTTTTCATCACTTTTTTTCATTCAAAAATTTTTTTTCAAGTTTTTCTCATATTTTTCTTCTTTTGCAAAATTTTCTTATATTTTTTTTTTGTTTGAAAAAGGATTAAAAAAATTTATAAAGAATTAAAAAAAAACACAGCCAAACACACACACATTCACACATGAAAATCAAAAGAATTTAAAAAAAAAAAAATGAATTTCAAAATTAAAAATTTAGCCGAAAATATGATTTTTTTGTGATAATTTTTTAACGAAAATTGAAATTAAATTTTCCTTTTTCTTATTTCACTCGGGTTTTTTAAATGATTTTCCTTTTCTTCTAAAAGAAAAGAAGGAAATAAAAAAAAAACCACTCACGGACTTTTCGTTGCCAACACTTCGCCTCACAATTTATGTCTGGTTCATCGAAAATTTTCGCTGCTTCAAAAAATAAAATAAGAAAGAAATTCACCACAAAAAATTGCAAGATGTCAAAATGACATTTTTTGTCATACTGTATAAATCAGTGGCATCTTATGGAAATTTAATTCATTGGATTGGATATAAACTAAAATTTAAATTTAATTCGAAATATTGAAACTATAATTTGTTTGAATTTTGGAAATTGTTAATGTTTTTTCATTAAATTGCCTATATTAAGGCTGAAAATTATTAAATGTTGACAAATTTAGTATGGGAAAAAGTTCTTTCTGAGAAAATTAGAATTTTCTAAAAAAAAAAATTAATATTTCTTAATTAAACGAAAGTAAATAAGCACGAAAATCACATCAATTTTTATTCTTAAAAATCCAAACAAAATTTTATAGAAACTATTTTTCCAATTTTTTCTTTAAAGGAAATTTTAGTGAAGGCGCGAACCAGATGTCATATAAATTGAAATTGCCTCGCAGAAAAATATTATTTCATTGTTTTGTTTTAAAGCTCCTAAAAGAGCTTGCCAAAAGCTCCAGTAAATCTGCGCTTAAAGTTTGTGAATAAAGCTTCCTTCAATCCTTTATATATTTGCTATTTTATTGTATTGTAGATGGAGCCAGCAAAGTTATAAAGAAAAAGCCAGGGTGAGCAGAAAGTTTTGTCGTTTTTTTGTTTATGGTTTTTCGGATTTAATTCCAAAATTAGTGAACCAATTTTGTTTAAATTATTTACATATGTTAACTACACAAGTAGACGATACCATGTTAAATTTCAGTAAAATCAGACTAATGATAGTCGAGAAAGAAATAGTATTAGGGGAAAATAGGCCCGTTCATGAAAATTTTCCGATGTAATTTAAAAACTAATAAACCGATTTCAATCAAATTGGCAAAAGATATTTATGCTATTAGGCCCCAGCCGACCGGTGAATATAGAACGAATTTGAAAAGGACAAAACAAAGAAGGATCTAGAGAAAAAGCCTTGAATTATTAGTAACTTTGGTTCTTCTTTCTCAGAGTTAATTTAGTCAACAATAGTTCTTGAGTTTTTGAACCAGTGACCAGGACCAGCAATATGATAAAATTAGCTTTAAACAAAATTTTACTTTTTACTAGAAATTCGTATGTTAAAGTGAATTTTTTCTATCGATTTTATCTAATCTAGAATTAAATACTTCTCCTTTATAGTTGGCGGCCAACATACCCTTGTAGATTTGCACCCCGGGTCTGTCTCGATCAAAGTGTAATTAATAATAAAGTCGTGAAACTTCCTATCCTTACCGTACCGCCGTTTTTCAAATTTTGCCTGCTCTTTTTCAAAAAATTTTCTATCCACTGCTGACATAGATAGCATTAAAAATTGTACATACGGGTGAAAGAGAAACATGATGTCATATGATTTTGAAAAACATCCCTAATTTTTTTGTTCGAAAAATTGATCCCATGATGGTGTTGCCATTAATGTATTTTTTTAAACTGATTGTTTAACTTTTTTAAAAAATGATGAAAATCTTTAATAATAGAGTTATTATTTAAATGAATATTTTAATAATGAAAAATGAAATTAAAATTTCTTTATTCTTTGCTATTTTAGTCTTAATGCAGTATTTTCTTTGATTTTTTAGATAATTGCAAAATTGAAAATTACATTTGCCGGCAATTTAAAAAAACCGTACTTGACTGTTTTCAGATGTTGAAAAGCAGCCAGGCACAAAACACTTAAATTTATTTTGTTTTAAACGTTTAAAATTTTCCATATTTTAAACCGCATATAACTCCAACGATTTTTTTTGAAAGAATAACATTTTGCAATATTGGCAACACCACTAATGGGTAATTTTAAAATTTAAACACAAAAACTAAGTCAGAAATTTGTATACAAATGCACACATACCAGAAAAAAATTTGGCGCAAATTTTTTTTTTCTGGGATGTATGTAAAATTTGTGCCCAAACATAAGATTCCGGGATCAAATCATAAGATTCCATCTAATTTTTAAGAACATTTCATTCTCTCTCTTGCTAATGGATTTTGCCTATGAAAAATATATGTACTCTTGCGTATTCTTTTCCCCGTCTGCCACGTGCTTTTTCTAGCTACTTCGCTAGCTTTCCTCACTTTACCATAGTTACACTTTGATACGAACTAACCAGGTTCTGTGTTACCAGAGATCGCCAAGTTTTTCTTGATTTTCAGTTACAGTTAATAAGGAAATTTTTTTTTGGGGAAATTTTGAAATCAAATAAATTACTACTTATATTTTGTTTTGTTTTTTTATTTTTATTTATGAGAATTTATTTACTTTTTATTCTAAGCAATGAGTAAAGTCAAAAAATGATATTTTTTTTTTCATTAATTTTATTTTCTTAATTTTTATTGGTTTTTATTTCTTTTTTTTTGCTTGGTTTTGTTGTTGTTGCTCTGTTTTTAAATTTTTTATATATTATTTATTTATTTTATTTATTATTTTGGATTTTATCATTCATTTTTTTTCGCCTCGTTTTTCTTTATTTTTTCTTTTCGCTATAATTTTTTTTTGTTTTTTGTTTAAAAATTTTTACTCGAATTTTCTCGTTTATTTAATTTTTAATTATTTTTCTTGTTTTTTATTTTTTATTTATTTTTCAATTTATTAATCATTTTTAAACTTTTATGTTCAAATACACAATACAATAATAATAATAATAATTAATAATATTTTTTTTTGTTTTAATATAATTTATTTTTATTTACTTTAATTTTTTTTTAACTTCAATCATTTTTCTTTTTTCATTTCATATTTTTTTTTTTACTTTCTCATTCATTTCAAATTTAATATTATTTTTATTTTTATTTATAATTATTTATATTTAATTAAATTTTTTATTTTCATTTTTTTTATTTTAAAAAAAGCCTTTTTTTATTTATTTATTTATTTTTTTTTTATAAAATAATCAAAAATATTGTTTTTAGGTTTTTTTTTTTGGATTAAAAATAAAAGAAAAAAACAAATTTTTTTTTTTTTTTTATATATATATAATTTTTTTTTTATTTATTATTTAATTATTTATAATATATTTATATTTATAAATGTAAAAATATTAAAATTAAAATTAAAAAAATAAAAAAAAAAAAAAAATTGAACAAAATTTTTTTTAGCATTTTTCTTAGAATTTTATGAAAATGGAAAAAAAAAGAATGACGCAAACAGGGTGGGTATGAATGGATGAAATGGAATTTTCTTTTTTTTGGTTCGAAAAACAGTGAACGATATGATTGAGATAATGATAAGGATATATGATGGGGGGGACAGGAAAATGGGGTGCGAAAATGTTATTTGTTATTTTTGTGAGACGGGGACGACTTAAGAACAATAAGAATTGCTGAAATATTATTACTACAAACATTTAAATATAAGAATTATATACGTTTAAATAATTATTTTATTTTATGTTATTTTTTATTTTATTTTACGTTTTTTGTTTTTAGTCTGGTTCTGGTTGTGTAAATATTTTTTTGCTGTACTAACTAATTTTCTATAATTGATTTTCAGTGACATGGCGATTCATTGAAGAAACAAATTTTAATAAGCATTCCAAAAAAGTACCATCAAAATGCCTCGATTAGCTGTATCCTAAGAATAGGAAACTAACCACAAAGTCCTTCTCTAACACGAAGAAGAACCTATTTGAATCTACGTCATAAAATTAAACTAAATTTCTGTTTGGAAGACGAAGTAGTAGTTTGCAAATACAGAAGAAGACTAGCCTAATTTATATTGCAATTTAATCTTCACCACTGGCAGTATTAAATAAATATTTCCCAGATTTTCTTATCGATTTTAAAACTACTAAAGATCATATGATCTTGAGGACCTAGTTTACCAAAATGTATGAGGCCAAAAAAAATATTAAAATTCGGTTTAAAACATTCAAGAAAATGCGAAAAGAAAATTGATGAAGATTAAGAAAACTAAGAACTACTCAGTTTAAATCTGGATATTGTCTCAATTTAACTTTTGGCTACTAGAAACTCAACTTTACCAAAAGGAGCCTTCTCAGTTTATATTTACTGAGACAAAAGTCAAAAACTTGTGCACTGGCATTTACCACGCACAATATTCGGGAGACCGGTTCATTTCTTCCTGGAGTCTGTTCGATTTTAAACAAACCGACAAATTAATTGCACTTCTCTAAAAACATGGATACTAAAAATGAGACGAAATTTAATTTATGTCGCGTGCAAAAAAAGAAAACAACCACAAGTTCCCGAAATCATATCAAATCAAATAAAAACACGCCATTAAAACGACGCCACTGATAATCTCATACATATATATAACTCTTTCGCCTGTACGTATGCAATTTTTTATTTAACTTATTTTCCTTAATTTTATTATTATATTTGTTTTTTATTTTTTTTCGGTGTATTTTTAAAAATTTGAAATTTGAAAATAGTTTCTTTTTTTTTTTACACAAAAATATGGAATTCGGTGTTTTTTGTATTAATTTTTAATAAATTTTTAATAATATAGAATTTTTTATTTTTTGTATTTTTTATTTTGTTATTGTTTTTCGTTAAAAAATAATTTCTTAATTATTTTTGTTTTTTGTTTTGTTTTTAAATGGTGAGAAATTTGATTTGATTTTTGTTTTATATTTTTTGATTTAATTTTTTTTTTAAAATAAAAATTTTGTTAAAAAAGAAAAAAGAAAATTAATTAATTAAAAAAGAAAAAAAGAAATTATAAAAACATTTTCGGAAAATTTTTAATAAAGTATTTAGAAAAAAAAATTAACTTTTTTTTAATGAGATTTTTTACTTAATTAATTTTTGTTTTTAATTTCATTAACATTTAAAATGCAATTTTAATAATATTTTTATTTTTATAATTTATGAATTTTCTTCTTTCGTGTTTTTATAAAGTTTTTTTTTTTTTTATTTAATACATTTTTAAATTTAATTTCTTTTTTTTCTTTTATAAAACATTTTTTCTTTTTTGTTTTTTGTATTTTTATTTTTAAAAATGTATAAAAAATGTCATATCTAGAAATTGTTATTAAATATTATTTTTTTTTGTTGTTTTTTGTTTTTATGCAAAGTATTTTATTTTAATATTTTTTTTTTTTAATTTTTAATTTTTAAACTTAATTTTTAATAACATTTTTTTTTATTTAAAAGGTTTTTTTTTTAATATTTCTTGTGTGTGTTTTTTTTTTAATAATTTCTTTTAGTTTAGTATTTTTTTTTTTTTTAATATTTCTTCTTAAAAACTTGTCCTAAAAAAAGTACTAGGCGCTAAAAAAAATTGGTATGTTTTTTTGTTTTGTTTTTAAATATAAAAATTTTTAAAAATTGTTTTTTTAGCAAAAAGTTCTACTTTCTTTGTATTTGTTTTTACATTTTTTTTTTTTAAAAACATTTTAAAAATAAGCAATTTTTGTTGATTTTTTGGTTGATTTTTAAAAATTCCTTTTTTTTAAGGGAAAGAAGGTTGTGGAAAGTTGAGAAGAGATACAAAAATTTTGAAAAATCAAAAAGGCTAACATTTTTTGGTTGAAGAATAATAAAAAAGAAAATTTGTTTTTAATTTTTTTTTTTTGTTTTTAAAAATTGTCACATTTGATTTTATTTATTTTTTTTTTTAAGTTTTACATTTTTTTTTTCTTTTTTTTTTGAGCATGATATTAAATTGTTTTAAGCGACATTTTTTTTTTTATTATTACATAATTTTTTATTTTAGTTATTTTTTAACTTATTTGTTTCTTAATATTTAATATAAAAAAAAAATTTGTAATATATTTTTAAGACATCGAGAAAGATTTTGTCATTGCGATTAAAAAAAAAAAAAAACATGAAAAACAAACAAAATTATTTGTTAATTAATTAAAAAATAAGAGTAAAATAAAAAATAAAAATTTAATGATTTGTGTTAATGCTGAAATTTTTTTTGTTATAAAAACATTTTTGTTTCAGTCGAAAGACAATTTTCTTACACAACATTGATTTCTTCTTTTTTTTATGTAAATTCTTTTAGAAAAGTGTTTTTTTTTTTGTTAAATATGTTTGTTTTTTATATTCTTTTTTTTTGTGTTTTTAATATAAATATAAAAAAAAATTTTTGTATTTTTTTAGACAAAAATTTTACCCACTTTTCTATTTGATTTTTGTTTTTCTTCTTAAATTTTTTTAATTTTTCTTAATTTTTAATGATTTTTTAACTGTTCTTTTGTTTACAAATTTTTTTTTTAATATATATTTTTCTTTTTAATATTTATATAAATATAAATTTTGTTTTGATGCTGTTTAATTATTTATTTATGTTGTTTTTTTTTGTTTTGTTTTAAATTTATGCGGTTTTTATTTATTTAGCTTCTTCCTTTTCCTTGTTTTCTTCTGTTTTTTCCTTCTCGTCGGACTAGAAATGGAATAAAAGAAAATGAAAATTTTAATAACTTTTATGAAGACAGACGGACAGGCATTTTTCGGAGATTTTCATAGCAAATCCTAGTCGGTTCGGCCAATGCCTCCTTAATAATTATTTCTCTTTTCCACACTCTTGAAGTTAGGACGTCATTGTCGTCTACATGTTGGCCTAATGAAAATATCTAGAAGGCATTGGTTCGGCCCACATAGTTACGGACCTTAGCATGTAGGACTTACTAACCCACTGTATTTATTTCTAAATAGGTTTAAAAGGTTAGGGTCTCTTCTCCGAAATGATGAGTCTTTCTAATGAAAGACCACTGCTTTCTTAAGCTGCGTATCCATCAAACGTGCGTGGATAAAAAAGAAAGAAATGTTGAAACATAAATAATAGAGAAATCCGGTTTTACGTAATTTGTATGAAATATATGTTTCTCTCATTTTAATACTCCTGTTTAATAATTATTTCTCTTTCACCCCAAGCGTAAAAAAACATTTTGCGCATTTGGTGGATACACAGCTTCACAGTGTATAGCAAGTCTCGTTCTAGGAAAGACCGACAATTGACATCCAACTCATTTTTCTTCAGACAAGCTCTACACACTTATTGAAGTCTCGGCGATCACTATTTTCAACATGTTTTCGTTTAAGGAACAAGTTCCTGTTACGATAATTCGATTACAATACTAATTCCATTGAGATATGATAAAAGGATAGCGTTTCGGTAGATGATTGAAAGAAATAATGACGGCCAGCTTTTAAACATTAAAGCGTCATCTTTGGGTTAAAAAGATATACAAGTAATCTAAATTACTCTCTAGACAACATCCAAAAATTTGGACAACATTTTATGAACATTATTTTGAAAGAATTAATATTTTATTCCATTTGGAAATTGTTAAGATGAAACTTGAGGCTGTACGAAGGTTTTTGGCAAGCGTTTAGACTCTTAAATAACATATTTAGAAAGAAAAGTTATAAAAAGTCGAACAATTCTTTACTTCATAAAGCAGTAAACACCTTTTTATTTCATTCCATAAAAACTTCATTTATTGATTACTTAATTCTGTTGCAAACAAAAAAGATATCCGGCAGACATGTTGACATCTTTCGGAAATATAGGACAAGTTTCTACGACTAGAAGCACTTATGCTTGACACGGGCCTGCTACCAGACACACATAATAAAAATCATTAAATTTTTTTACTCACTTTATCTTTTTCTAATTCTTTTTCAATTTTTTCTGTTTCATTTTCTTGTTCCGCTGATTTTTCCTGTTCACCTTCTTTACCTTCCTTTGCTTCGGGTCTGGAAATTACATTAAGAAAAAAAAATTAATATTTCTTTTATCAAATTCCAATATAAGATGTTGACTTACTCTGGTTTTGGTAGATGTGCATTCAAATCCAATTTAGTGCAAATTTCATCCCAATCGGGGAAGCATCTTTCCTTCATTCTGGATACATGTCCGACCAAATTCGGGCAATTTTCAGTCATAAAATCACGTAACGGATAATTAACATCCTTCGATATGAAATGTAATTGTGATAGGACGGCAAAAGAGACAACATCCAATGTTGTTGGTTCATCACCAAAGAAGAATGGTTTATCGGCGAGCATATCACTTAAAACTTTCAAATCAAATTTGCCAAATTCTTCGATTTCTTCCGGTTTATGTACACCAATTCCTTGGGCCTTCACTCGTTTAGCACCCTGGAACCACTGGGCATGAGATGGGTATTTTTTTTTTTTTTTTTTGATTTTTTTGGGGGAAAATATATTAAATAAAAAAATAAAGAAAAAAAAATAATGTTTAAGGATGTAATAGGAGAGAGAAAGAAATGGGATGAAAAAAAAACAATAGAAGAATAATAATAAAAATCAATTAAAATATAGAAATTTCTAAAAAAATTAAAACTTAAAAATTTAAAAAAAAACACATTAAAAATAACATAATTAAAAAGAAATTATATAGAAATTAAATTTTGTAGGTAATTTATTTTTTATGTTATTTTTAGTGTTTAATTTCTTTAGTTTTTTTTAGTTTTAAGTTTTTGTTTTGTTAGAGTTCGTATTTTTTATCATTATTTTATAAATTCAGTTAAAAATTCGGTTTTCTTCAAGTTGAATTTTGAGAATGCAAGTTTTTTCACACGTGATTTTTAAAATACAAAAAGTGTCATTTTTTGTGGAAAAAGTGATTTAAGCAAATAGTTTTTTTTTTGCAAAAATATAATTTTAAAAATATAAATATTCAATCTTTACTTCAGTCTCCAAGCAGCTACTCTTATACGACTGTACAGTATGGTAAAAGGCGTCGTTAAGCCTTATATACCAGCTTAACAGTTAAACCTTGGCCTCTTCTACATCCTAAAAACTATAGTACACAGATTGCGTATTTTTTTCTATCTGGACAGGCTGAGTTCAGTTATATATAGTTTGGGTTGTCTTAGGGATTGGTCTCGCCATAGAATGCAATCTTGATTCACAATCCAGTCTCTAACAGAGCATCATAATGTGCTCTTAAAAATATCAAGGATATATTCCAGCCAGATAGGGATTTTCATTGAATCTATCTTTGTGCTACCTTATTCAGTTGTTAGGTCTGGTTTCGATACATTCTTCTCATAACAACAGCTTGTATCTATAATTTCTTTACGTGGATCGCGGATCATGGAAGAATTATAAGGAAATATTTAATTGCTATACAAGAGGCTAATAATTTTGTAGTGATTTTTTACTTTTATAAACGATAAGTGAAACTTTTAGCAATGCATTTATGACGCTTGATTCTTAAGTCTAGTAAACGTATTTTACCTTAGGCTTAAGTTATAGCACAATCATAAGAATTTCCATTCATTCTAATGAAGAACTGTCTATTTGTTGCTTTCATTGAAGATTTCTCGTCCATTTTTAACTTCAACATTGGGAATTAGTATTAAATTTCACTGGCAGTCAAAAAAAGGTCAGTTTTCACTTATTCCACAATTTCCTTCATTATAATGTTGAAGCTATAACCCCGACGCCTTCTTAGGTTATCATTGTCGTTTAATTCGACATTTAGTTAAAGCTTACCACGCAAAAAAGTCACAGAAACACAAAAAATTCACGTTCTTATTACCGGAAACTTGAAGGGATCCAGAAAAACCGAATGTTTCCGTCTGTCTTAATCGACCACGTTTCCGTACAGATTTTAACCTAGTAATTAATTTTTTTTTTTTTAAAGTTCTCATAATTAAAACACCCAAAAAGCCAATCTAAAAATTTAATTTTGTTTTAGTTTATTGACTCTCGTCTTAATTCGACAAAATCTTACCAGAAGTTTTAATGACTTACTTCCCAATCATAAATAAATTTAATTATTATTAATCGCGTAATCGATTTTAATTGGTTTTTTTTTTTGTTATGCTATTTAAATCGACCACCATCATCAATTTGATGTAGCAAAATTATTTCAAAATTACATTTTGGTGGTCTCTCATAGATTGTCATAATTAAAGACGAAGTTTCCACCTCTCGAAAACATATAATTTATACTGAATTTATTTAAAAAGCACAGATCTACTTGTTCGCGAATTGTTCACAGAAATTTTGATTGAGATCCAAGAAAAATTCATCATCTTCTTGAAATTAAGATTTGTTTTTATTAAATCGTAACCAATTTCTTTGTTTTTTTTGTTGGGGGCCCCATTATAAATGCAAGGCCAAAAATAATAATGTTGAGTTATTGAAATTTTAATGTTCGTTCACCTCGCCGCCGTGCCACAAAAATGTTGTACAACAAAATATGCGAATTCTTTTTCGCGAAGGTGGAACGAAAGAGTATAGACTCTTTTGTTTTGGGATAAAATTTATCTCATACTGTGAATTAGTAAGACAAGAATTAGGTTTTGTGTTGATAGGATTTATTCTTCAACAAAAACAAATGTTCAAAGATTTTTGGTGGAGACACTTCATATGAAGAAAATTTTATAGAAATTTTAATTCCAGCCAAAAAAGGATTTGCAGTCTTTTAAATAATTGGTTTATTATTAGGAATGCGCTCATAAATTAAATATTGATTTGAATTGGATAGACGATCGACGATAACCTCATATTTTCTAAACCAAAATATGACTAAATTCCCATTAAACCAAGCTAGTTAGAGCAACTAGATGATATACAGTAGGAAATTTAGTCAAAATTTAGGTAGAAATTATTGTTTCTAGTTCCAAGTCCAACTAGATGATCTAGTGCCAGTCTATCGCATCTAGTGAACATAATAAGATATTGGCTTTTTATCTAAAGACTAGGCTAGGAATAGAACCTAGTCTCTAGAAAAATCATTTTCAGCGATAAGGCAATTTTCACAATAAAAAGAATCTATAATACATTAAATTGTTGCATTTGGAAAAAAGAAATCCTTTTATCAATTATTAGTTTACAAACAACAGTGTTGATAGGCCGAATGCGAATCTTACATGAAAACTAAATGGGAATGAGTCTTGTAGAATTATCAAAACAAGCTGTACTCTAGCTGTACTACCATTGTCTGTTTATTCCAATAGAAATTAGTGCAAATCTAGCTTTGTTCTGATACTAGATTGATACTACTTGCTTCATTCAATAAATTCCTATGACTCTAGCTTCATTATCTTAGCTTTGAATAACCAGCTATAAGCAGAAATGAATACTTTTGCAGATTTTTATTAGAAAACTCTACTTGCTCCAATACTAGACATTTTTGTATTCATAGATCATTCATTTTAGCTGGAGTATTGTTGTTCATTCGCTCCACGGCACCTAGCAATTGAAGCATTTTGAATTTTATTCCCGAATTAGGTCCGCGTCACCGGCATTATATCTTCTTCTTCAAACTCCATCCTCCTGACAAGGACCGAACATACGACGAAGTATCTTCCGTTTGAAAATTCCAAGTACCAGCTTACTAACTTTGGGCAGCGCGTCCAGGACTCCGTTCCGTATGAAAGTACCGGAAGTATGAACGTTTTGTATAGTTCCACTTTTGACTTTTGCGAGAATTTTGAGCTCAGTTGTTTAGACAAACCGAAATAACAGCGATTTTTGCAAGAAATCTATATAAATTTCCGCTAATTTGTAAGAAAAAAAGGAAACCACGAAATAATAAAAGTCCAAGTATATTTTATATACAAAATGTTGAAATTGTAAAGTTCGTAGTTTCGTAATTAAAGCCGCCTCTTGCGGTTGAATGAATTTCTTCATTTTGTACGCGAAAAATCTTCTTGAAACGTTAACGTAATTTCAGAGAGTAAAAAACAAGAACGGTGCAAAACAACACCGGTAGTGATTTGGAACTAATATTATTTATGTTGGAGCCTCCATTTGTCTTCACTTCTTTTCCTTGGCAAAAAAACAAGAAGACATTTCGTGAGGAACTTTAATAGTTATTATTTTCATTTTCTATTGTTATTTTTGTGTCTTCTGTTTTTTTTTTTTAAAGAAAAACCCACTGAAATGGTCAAAAAAAAAATGAGGTCATTCTCAAAAAAGAAAATTATTCCATCATAAAATTCAGTTTTTTGGCCCATTTTTTTACAGTTTAAAAAATAATCAAGGTAATTACATAGTTTTTTTTTCTTTAGTTACTTTTTATAACAATTATTCTGTTGTGAAGATTTTCGCGCATGCGTAAGTAACTAATTGAAGGAATGTGAGCGTGAGTGCAAAGAAAAAAAAAAAACAAACGTGATTAGTCTTGGATATTGAAATTAAAAAGAAAATTTGTAAAAATAAAGCGAAAAAAAAACAATTTGAAGAAAGTTTTTCACATTCGCTAAAATTTCTGCAAGATTTATTTAAAGTAGATTTCGTGTTTCTTGTTTAGAAATAAAATGTTTTGAGTTTTTTAACATCATTTTTACTTTCTCTATACTGTGATTTGATATAGTTTTAGGACAAAGTCGGTGTAACTGGCTATAAGTACAATTATTCAAAAAAAAAAAAACGAAATGGAATTCTAATAGGATGACCAAATTGATAGAGGCAAAGCTTACCAAGGCCTAAAATACTAGGATGCACGCAGCTAACAGGGGTCAATTTTTTTCTCTTATGTTGGTACAATCGTCATATGAACACAAATCAAGTCAATTCAGCCTTTGTTTAGAAGGTGACGTGTTATTGAATTTTTTTAACATCGTGCAGTAATTAAATTCGTTGTTTTGGCTGGTTTACCATTTACAGAAATTCATCCAAAATTGCTAGAAGTATATAAGAATGCATAACCTTCGCTTTGCACTGTGAAAAAATGAGCTGCTCTGTTTAAAAGTGATCGTACAATCCCTTAAAATGATCCACATGAAGGACGCCCAAAAAGTGCATCAACAACAGAAACAATACAAAAAATACAAGATATTGTTTTGGAAGATCGACAAGTGATTGTAGATGAGATAGCTGACACCATACACATCTCACATAGATCAGTATATCACATCTTAGCTGAAGTTTTAGGCTTCAAAAAGCTTTGTGCAAAACGGATGCCGCATTCGCTAATAATGGAACAAAAATAGCTTCGAATACGACTTTCTCAATAATATTTGGACAGTTTTAAGAAAATGGTTTTCGTACGTCGATTCAACACTATGGATGAGCATTGGGTCCACCACAATGCCACTGAATCGAAACAAGAAGCTAAGAGGTGAATAGCAGCTGTAGAGGCGTATTTTGGAGGCCTATCGGAATTTCATTTTAAGAATGGAATCCTTAAATTGGAGAATCGTTGGAACAAGTGTATTGAAGTTCAGGGAAATTATATTAAATAATAAAATACATTTCATTTACAAAAACAATGTTTTTCTTGTCGAAGCTGAGAATAGTAGTATTTTGCGGCAATGGATTTGAGATAAAGAACAAATAATATTCGATTATAGTTTATCTTATACTAGAGACACACATATGGTATACATACCATGATTTAAGAATACTATGTAGTATACCACATGTGTGTCACTTTATACCACTTCAAAAAATGAAGTATAAATATGATAATGGAATAGTATCAGCTATACTATAGTATCTTTACCATAGTATGGATACTATATGTGTGTCTTTCATATTATGTTGGTATAGAGAAAGTAAGGTAAATTGGTCGTGTTAATTTTTGTTTTTTTAATAAAAAGAAAGAGTGCTAAACATAAAACAAAATCAAGTGAAAATCCAAAATTAAAATTAAAAAAATATTAAAGTGAGAAGTTATTAATTGTATTTGGTTTTTTTTTCGGAATAAAAGAAATTAGTAAAACTTTCATTATGTCATGATTTATTAGGTCTGCAAATGAGTTTTTACAATTTTACATTAGATGACTTAAATCTTACTATATGTAATACGTGTGAGCCGGCATTAAATCTATTCGGAAGGTCTTATGACAAGCTTCAAAACGTACTATTTGACATTTGGTTAAAGTGTAAAGAACATTGTTTTTATTCGATTGAAAATAGAACTTTACGTTCTAAATAAACAGCATTTGCGGGAAGTTGTTGGTTTAACTTGAAGGAAAATTGCAACTGAAGCTCATCGATGCGACGAAAAATTGATTTCTGGTGAAGATTCTCCATCAATTTCAAGTTGCGAATTTTGGTTTATAAAATGGAAAGCTGAATATCCATAAAAAAAGGGTATTTGGTGTGACCAGAAGAGTGTGGTTTACCATGAACTTTTGAAAACGGGTGAAACAGTCTCTGTTGATAGTTACAGACAACAATTGATCAAATTGCATCGTGCTTTGAAGGAAAAAAAACGACCAGAATTGCTTCATAGACATGCCAAAATGATTTTGCAGCACGATAACGCTAAGGCAATCGTAGCTCGTGGTGTATTGTTGTATAATTGCTTAATTCTAAATAGAAAAATACAGAATTATACAACGACTTACAACGGTAAATATATTTCAAGTTAATCCACATTTAACTTAATTTTGATTAGCCAATAAGAGTCTGACAGAGCTCGTAAATAGGATTATTTTTATTGAAATCAATAATTTCTTTCCTCAAAAAATGTTGACATTCTTTATTTTCAAGAATTTTTGAAACGTAAAAAAATAACATTTATAAATTCAAATTGATTAAATTGAATTTTGATTTATTTCAAATCAAATTTGTTCATTTTAAAACTAAAAAAAACAAAATAATCTACGTTTTTATTTGGTAACCAAAAAAAGCCGAAACAAAAGTAAAAGCAATTTCTTTGAAATATTTTATAATATTTTTTCAATAAATTGATTTTCCTTCAGGGCCTAAAGTTTTCTTCAAATCACAAAAGAACAAAATCTCACAGAAATTCGCTGCTTTTCGAACAAGTGGCTTGTTTTGTGTAGTATCTTTTTTTTTGGTTTTGGTTGGGAAGGTATTTTTATAAAAGCGTTTCTACCATGACCTTTTTTCTGTACTCATTCGTCGTTTTTACAATTGAAATTTATGTTTTGAAAAATTCAATTCAATTCCAACCAAAGCAAAGTGACCAAAAGTATTTCGTGGGTTAATGAACTTTTTTGAAAAAGTTTATACTTATACTAACAAATAATAAAAAACCAAAAAAAAGCAACCTAATTCACCTTTTTCTTGCATCTCATATCGGCTGTCATACAACAGAGGTTTGGGGTTTTTTTTTTCGCTGGTTAACAAAAGAATAATTAAGTTTATTTGAAAAGAAAAAAAAAATTATGATTGATCGATTTTGATTTCATTTAAATTTACGTTGTTGCTTGTTTTTTTTGTCGAGTACCGACAATTTACAAGTAAAATTTTGGAGAATATGTATATCCAGGCCCCAATTCCTACACAAATCAAAGTTAAGATCTAAAAAAGCTTTGTTTTTGGTTAAAAAACATGTTCTAAATTTTATATTTGAAACGAATTACAACGAAATATGAGTGAAATTAACTTTCAAACTCTTTGAATTGAATTGAATTTCATTGTAATTTAAACTGGACTAAGTTTAGAGCTAAATTTGTGATTAAATTTAACTTAAAAGATTCATAAGCTGATATTGAGTCTCAATGAGCTTGATGGCGTTTTCGTTTTTAGGCAAGAATTCTGTATTTTATACCAGTCTTTAAGGAAGGTCAGAATTTTTGAATTTGTTTTCGTTTCTAGAAAATGTTGACCGAAAAAGTAAAGTCTTCTCCTTCTTATTTTTCGATGATGCAACAAATTCTGACCTTAAATTATAACCCAAAAGATCAATTGGGAGTAAAAGAAATAACAGCTGATACAAACATGAATAAAAAAGAGATGTGTTCTTTTTTCGTTCGATTCGACTTTTTTTAAACAAAAAAAAGTCAGAATTTATTTTTAAAAAATGCGGAATTCTAAAAATTTTATATTTTTCAGATCATAACTTTCATGTGAGAAATGAAAACGTCATAACTCCTAAAGAAAATGATTTCACGAAAAGTCGGTGAAAACTTGAAGAAAAAACTGAAAATAAAATAATGTAAAAAGCACGCACACACACACTTCTAGATTTCCCATTTTCCATGTGTTTTGATTTAAATTTGTGTGAAAGCAAAAATTAAGGAAAAAATTAAAAAAAAATTAGGCGTCAAAAAATTAAAAACATAAAAAATTCCAAAAATTCCAAATAGTTTATAGAAAAAAGGGAGAAAAAAAAATGTACATACCTTTCGTCCAAATGCAATTCTAAAGAAGAAATTTAAGATGTAATTTGGCAGACGAATACCCAATGCATGTTGTAGATTAACTTTGTATCCTTTCAACACCATATCTGGATATTTGACACGCCACCAAAATATTATCCAAACCAAATGATTTTCAATCATTGAAATTGTTGCATGTGCAACATTTCGTTGTTCCAATGTCAGTGATGCGTCCAAATCTTTTTCAAATTTTCCAGTTAATTCTTTGATTATAATTGCTGAATCAGCAATCTCTTCACCATTTAATTCAACGAATGGTAATTGTCCTTTTTTGGAACGGAAGCGCATTTTATGATCTACATTCTGTAAAAAAAAAAACGGGAAAAAAAATATTTAGAAAATATATTTAACGATTTTCATAATGAATTGATTATGATTTTGGAGAATAGATATAAAACCAAGTAAAAAGAATAGGAACTAAATCATTGTCCCCTAAAAATTGAATAATTTCAGGACCTTCAAGAATTATAAAAATTATAAATAATCTCAATTCTTCTGATAGGATCTACTAAATTTTTATTTTAAAAAAAAGTCTTTCAAAACATTTTCATCAAGATAAATAAATTTGGGAAATAAAATTTTCATTTTTAAAACCGAACAAATTAAGTGGTAGACCTTAATTACTTTTGGTAAAAACAAAATACCCACTTTATATTATATTTATCATAAAATATTGTTTGTGTGTGATTTTAGATCTCATGGGGCAAAACCCCAAAAAAAATCCCTTTGAGCCGAATATATTATGTATGAGAAAAATTTAAAGAGTTTGTGATTTTGTAAAAAGGAAAATCTTGTTTCGTTTTAAGTATTTTTTATATTGGATACGTATTTATCTATTTAATGGAAAAAGAATCGTAAATTTCAGTTCATTACCTAATAACTGGACAAATTCTGTATCAAAATAAAAAAATATATTAATAGAATTCAGACCACAGATAGGTATGAAAACATTTCAAATTTTTAAAAGTATTGCTACTACTCATCAGGCTTATCAGGTCAAAGATATTTTCATTTAGAAATCACGGGTCAATTAAACCCCACCCGCCAGTTCCTATATGAAAAACACACTTAACAATAAGAGTATAACTTCAAGGAGCTTTTAGTCCACATATTTTCCTAGAAAATGTACTACATTAAAAATGTCGGAAATTTTCAATTTTCCATTTATTTCCGCACAAAATTTCTACTTCAAATAAAAAATGATTCTCAAATATTTACATGGCCTAGAATAGTCCCCGAAAAAAATGTATTTCTTGTCGAAAAATTGAGTGAAAAATCGTTTTGGAAAGGTTCTAAAAAAAAAAAAAAAACAATAAAAACCATTTTTCTAATAATTTATCTTAAAATTTGCCACACCTTATTTTCTTCTCAAAAATGATTAACGATCATCAATTTTTCTAATGTCTATAAAATGTCGAAAAGTTTCAATTTTCTATTCGTTTTTTAAAGAAATTTTTCGAGACACACCTTTCTTTGTCAGAAACCCTCAAAAATGAAGAAGGAAAAAATTTTCAATTTTTCATTTTATTTCATTGCAAATTCCATGGATTCCCTGTGTTTTGTTTACAATCCAAAATCCATATATACACATAGGAGGATATGGAAACACAAAAAGATTCTAATCTGTTTTTTGGGAACTCTAATTTTTCAATATATCAGAAAATTCAAATCCAATATAATTTTCTGTTCAAGCTTCAAAAATTCAACAAAAATGGCCAACAAAAAAAGGATATCTCATAAAAGTAAGTAGAAACAGAAAAAAGGATTTTAATAGAGTCTTCTTATTTTATGACTGGGTTTTGTTGTTCGAGGGAATCAAACAATTTTCACATACAAATTTGTAGAACAGAATTTTTTTTAAAGCTTTAGTATATATATAAGAAAAAAGGATACCTCATAAAAACTAAACGAACCGGCAAAAAAAGGAAAGTTTTACTAGTAAAATTGTTTAACAAGAAGCAAAAAAAAAAAAACGGCATCCAACTTTCTATCTATTCTATATAGTCGAAAATCTACAACACTATCCCATAAGGAATAGAAACACATCAGGAAGACATAAAAAAAAAAAAAAGGACATGTACATGAGAGAAATGTTTTTCGAGCGCCGAGAACCGAAACGACTGTAATACTATTATCATAAATGGATGAAGGAGACATGCGCATAGAACCTAAATACATCTTTAAAATGTTATCATTGTGGATGGGAAGAAAAGGATGTATCCGTTTTATTGTTGAAAAGTATATAAGAGATCCATCCGACAATGTCAGTGAATATATAGGAGACACATCATCGAATTAAGTATAGACTGTAGTGTGTAGGTATTATTATGGTTATGATGAGGTATACTATCTCCAACTCCACAGATTTTCTATATATAGGGATCCTTTCTATCGAGAATAAACTAAGATATTAGGTTATGAATAAAAATATATGTAGTGTTCCTCCGTAGACTGGAAAAAAACAAACCTCATGATGATGATGATTCCTTTGATTTTTTTTTTGTATTTTTAGGTTTTTTGTGGATCCTTTATTTTTTTGTTTTTCTTTTTTTGGGGGAGGTGTGAAGAGTACAGAAGAAAAGTTTATATAAAAATATTTTCATAGAGTAAGCGTAGGTGTCCCATCAATTTTACATTTTCCAAGAAATCTATTTCAAAGAAGTATAGAAGAAATTGATGTAGAGAAAATGATGAAAGGTAGTTCTATGGGAACAAACTTAATCAAGTTACGGTTTCATGACTTTTAAATGGATGCCACACATGGATTCAAGAAAGTTTTTTATTTGTTTTCTTCTTCTTTTTTTTTTTTAGGTGAAAAAGAATGAAAAATTTAAATTTTTAAAGTGTATTTTAATGGAAAAATAGTTTTTAGTTATACAAAAAAAACAATTGGATAAAAGATAAATTGTGAGAAGTATAGAAACAGACAAATAAAAACTAAAAACCACGCATGGTAGAGACATAGAAGCCAAAAAAAAATGAATGAACAGACAGAAATAGTCCAAAAAGAGCTTGTGACAGACAGATATACAGATATTCGGACAAATAAATAAAGTAATGCCACATTTAATTTCTTTGATACAAAAATAAACAAAATGGAAATCGGAATAGATAACAGACAACAAAAGTTAAAGCATAATCCAAAGAAAATCGGGGAAATAAAAATCCATCTCAAAACTCCACACATAGATGGAGTCAAGTCGTTAACTTGTATTTCTTATCCTCCAAGAATTTCCAGCAATATAAATTTGTTTTCTGTTATCAAAATAAGATCGGAAAACATCTTTTAGAAAACTCTTTTATTTTTGTTTATTCAAAATTTCCATTTTACATAATGGTCCCCGAAAAAACAGAATTATATTTATTAAACCATCCTTTTATCCATTATCACATCTTAAATTTATTAAAATTTTGAAATTATTGTCAGTCATTTTGGTCGTTTCTATTCATCCGTCGTCTCCAAACATTTTCCATTAAAATAATATCAAAAAGTGAAAATTAGTTTGAAAATATAACAAATTATTCGGTTAAAATTTTCAATGATAAAGATGAAAACTGACATGGGGGATTATAATAACCAAAAACAACACACTAAGAATAAAATGATTCCTGTGATTATTGTACATGTCTCCAATGGGGAGAAAGATATGGCTTGTTAAAACCAGATGAATTATTAGATTTTATGTGAAATATTGTGACGACGTTGAAGGAATGAATATAAATTGATTAATATGGAAACCATTAGTATTATATACACTCCTGTTTTTTGCACAGGGTGTAAAATATTTAGAAAAATAAATATTATTAGAAAATATTAGATAAATTTTATTATTGGATAATGAAAAAAAAGATGTGCAATTATATGATTCGGCTTACGAGTTTTTTAGAGATGATCCCAATGAATTTTCCCCCCGAGATCCTTTGAATCAGATTTCAGAACTTGTTTTCAAACTGTTTTGATAAAAAATATCTTCACTCAATTTTTGATAAAGCATAGGATTGAGCGCGGCTAAATGGCGCCCGGGGTTAAACGAGATCGTCGTGGTGATCGTTCTTTCAAAGTTTTGTCCAATTTTTATAAAAATTAAAAAAATTAAAGGACTAAAAAAATATTCGGGATAAAAGTTTTCAGTACGTTCCACCACTTCTATCTTTTGGATTTTCACATAAAATCAAAGGGCCATGTAACCCCACTCCTTGGCCCATTTCATCCCGAAGTTTAGAAAATTTAGGGGGTTGAACGGAACAGGAAACTTTGTTCAATATCACAGAAGCAATCAGGTTTTCCATGGTGTTAAAACGCATCCTTTTATAAAGGAAACATCAAAGTTTCGAGTAAAAAGGAATTTTTCAAAAAATTGAGATAAAGTTACGTGTTCTGTCCAAAACAAAAAAAAATGGCCTATTTAGCCCCGCTCTCTACCCTATGTTTTTTCATTCGTTCACAATACGAGATAAAATGTGTGAAGGCAACTTAAATTAACGATTTAATATAAAATCATTAGGACATGACTAACGACTAAGCTTTTGTACTAAGAACATCGAATTTTGTGACTTACAAGTTGTTTTTCTGGAACAAACTAATGTCGTAAATAGGATCATCCCTGTATTAAAGGATTCTCTATATATATATATATATTTTTTTAGAGTAAGAAAAATATAAATTTAAGTCTTTTAAGAATTTCAACTTTTAAAAAGTTTCCTAAAACTTAAATCATATTATTTGCAGTTTTTCTCTTTTTTTATTTTCTTCGAATCTTAAAAATCTTTCTAAATCCTTATCTAAAGAAGGATTAATTAATTAATTTAAGAACAACGACAAGAAATTACTTAGAAATCTGAAATTTTTGTCTTTATCTTATTTTTTTATATATATATATAAAAAAGAAAGTAGAAACCAACGTCGTCATCGTTATACATATTTTTCGCAGGGACTTAGTTTTTCTCCTAAAAATAGAACAAGAAGAAAATCTTTCTACCACCGTTCATATATTTTGGACTTGAAATTAATTGGTATAACGAATTTTCTTCTTCATCTTGTATTTTTCTTTTTTTTTGTGACAAAATAATTCAATTATAATTGAGAAAATAATGTCAAAAGAACCTAAAATAAGATTTCAAATATGTTTACCTTGTATAACGATGATTTTCGGGATTGAACACTGGTACTCTTGTCAAGGATTTACATGAATTTCAAGTAGAAAAGTTACGAATTAATATCGTAACTTTGAAATATCATTTCAAAAATATAACATTTTTCTTCGATGTTTATTCGTGCATTATTTGATCAATTTTCTGGCTTAAAGATCAAACGAAACATTTTCATTTTTTTTACATAGGAGACATCTTAATATAATCATATGATATCATTTAATTGGATATAAAATTGGATACGGATCGAAAGAGATTACAAGGAGGGAGTTAAAGGACTAAAATAATATTAGCATTAACAAGGACATAATATACGGCCTTCATATGACATTGACAACTTTTTTTTGGGGGAAAAACAAAAAATTTTATGATGTACAGGAAAATTTCTAGTATGGCAAACTTTTCATTTGATTGTAAAATGGAAAAGGAGATTTTCGGGTATAAAATAAGAAAACTCTTCAAAGATTAAATAAAAAAAAAAACAATATAAATAAAATTTAGAAACATTTTTTGAGTGTAATAAAATTTAACCTAATTTTAGTAATACCTGAATTGGGGAAAACAAATTCAAATGTTTTTTGTCTTTTTGAGTGGAAAATTCATGAAAAATATTATTAAATTATATACACAAGTACTTGAACTACTTGACCCAAGGAGAAATAGTGCATGAAAACCCTTTTTCTTTCTTAAAGTATCGAACCAACTTGTTAAAGGTTCAACCTGAACCTCCTCAACAAATTACCAGAGTTTTTCTGTTATAATTTTATGTAATGTTATTATTCAAGCTACAGGGAGGAGTTGCAGGAGCTCAAGAAGATGCAGGACGTTGGAAAATGGGGCTTGTTACCCGTAAAGTGACCAACACTTTAACGTAGTTAGGATGTAATATAATTGAAGAAATCATACCATGTTAATCCTTAAAATTGAATGTCCAAACTCAGCTTTGTCATGTTTTTCTTTAACCATATTGCAACCACCCACATAGTGTTTACATGTTGCTCAATTAAACTTCTTTTTTCTTCTCGTTGTGCTCTTTTTTCCTTATCATCTTAGATAAAAGCAATTATTTTCAGATTTAACCTTTTTTTATATGTTTTGTGGAAATAAACAAACATAAAAAGGGGGGTGGGAGGCTTGAAAAATAAATCTGCCCTTTATATATTGAAATTGCTTATTTTGAATAAGAAAAACACTCTCCTCATCATTTTCCGGCGAAAGGTTAATCCACATAAACACATTTTACTTTATAAAAAACAAGAATTTTTATTTGAAATTCGAAATTTACCCGCCTATTCATAAAATTGCCAACATTAGGTCTGTTTTATTTGCCATATCCTACACTGGAGCAGGGTAAGTGGCAAATAAAATGAGCAGGAATAGGAGAAAGTTTTAATTCAAATGTTGGTAGCGTTGCTTAGCAACCATATTGTAATAAAATGAGAAACGTTTAGCTAATACACTTTTTATGGGAGAAAACTGAACTAATTTCCGGTGTGATAGTTACAAATGGTCTGAAAGTACTGTAGGACTTGTTCTTTTGTTGTTTTTGTTTTCAATGTAAAAATTTGCTCTACCCCGGAGCAAGTGGCAAATAAAACAGACCTATTATCCTTTTTTTTTGGTAATTTTTTTGTATCTAAGACTAATTTTTTACAATGGAAAGGATTAATACATATTTTTATGATGCTATAAAAAAAATCATACTCAAAAATAACTTCTTATAATTTAATGACCACCACATTTTGCCATTTCAATATATTCCCAATGTCCTTTTTTATTTTGTTTCCTTTTAATAATTAAGATAAATAAAAAAAAGAAAAACAAAAACAAAAAAAAGAATTAATCACCTAATTACTAACCAAAAGAGGAAAATTAATGTGTCCATTATATATATTGTTGGAAGGGAAATTGGCAAAAGAGCACACCGGAATGGTGGTGTTTACATGGCGAGACTAATAAATTTCTAACAAAGTTCCTTATTTTCTTTTTTCTTTTTAGAATAACTTTTGAAAAATAATATAATCTTTAATAAGGAATACGGAACACGCCCTTTTTCTATATAGCACCCGCATAGAATAAAAGCATATATGTATAGATACATATAAATGTTTCACAAGTATTACCAATACTAAAATAATTCGAAGAACAAAAAAACAGGCGCCATCTGTTGAAACTACAATAAAATACAAGTAAAAGGAAAAACAAAAAAGAAAATGCTGGCATGAAAAATACATAAATTGCATTCCAAGTTTTCTTGTTGCCCAAAAATGTAAATGAAAAAAAACGACAGAATATTAAATTTATAGTTTTCCTCATTTTCCAATGTTTATTTATTATATTTTTACAGGATTTTATTATATTTGATGAAATAGACGGGAAAAATTATCAAAATGAAATGAAAATGCTTTCACCATAATTAAATGGAGAAATTAATTTCAATTTTCTTCTAGTCTTATTTATACCGTTTTGGGAAGCACGATTTAAATGATATGAGAGAATAATATTACTAACAAAATGAAATATTCATTATATTTAAATATCACCCTGTATATAATATAATATCATTTTAGTTACGCGCGTCCCTTTGTTTTTTAACCGTAATCTGGTCCCTTTTCAATTTTCTTTGCATGATTTTAGGCGTAAACTAATATAATGTTGCCGCTAAAAAAAAAACATGGCGATAAGGGAAATAAGTTGTCGAACACAAAAAATTCAAATAAAATAAAATAGAAATTGGTTTTTCTTTTTTTTTTGGTGTCTTGTTCCCTGCAGATTTCCTTTCAACAAAATATTTTGGAGTTTTTTTCTATGTGCCAACTACTCTCAAAGTAGTCTCACCCATCAATTCAATACGCATGTTTTTTTACTAAACAATCAAAAGGAAAATTTAACTCAATTTTTTCAATATGTGTTACAATGTTCACACATCTACATTCATAATATATAAATATCTATGTATAGAACCGTTAGCAACAAGCATTTTAAAAATCTGTTTGGCGGTTTTTTTTTCCGGTTCAGTATTATAACCTAACTTCTACAATGGTTCAGTACAATTTTATATGTATTCTGTTGTATATGCATATAAACACACAAATGTGTATGTATGTGTATTTTACGTATTAATATAGGACGATCAATAAAATATGGGAAAAGCCGGGACTAAAAAGCCGGTTGTATTATTATATAGAAGCGAAAGAAAAAAAAACATCAAATCCCAACACTGACACCAAAATATCCTCTTGTGTTATATGGAAAAAGAAAATTATCTATATGTCAGTATTTGTGAGAAAATGAAAATCTTCAAGAAAAAAGAGATAGAAAATAGTACGTGTGAAAATTTCTATCAGTGTATTAAAAATAGGGTACCGAGAATCCTTGGGGGACTAATAATGGAGAATTTTTATTTGATTGTTTTTGAGAAATATATTCGGTCAAGTTTTTCGGCTTCTTGTAATTTTTGGGGTTTTCTTGCTTAAGTTTCTAACTATGTAGAGCTTCTTATTTTTTCAAATAAATTTGCTAGGTTTTTCCTTTCGCTTGTATTTGTATAATGATGATAATGACACAACACACAGCAGTAATGATGGAGAAAATGCTGAAAAGTGCTTGTCTTTTAAATGAATACAATTTTGGTTTCTTGTTGTATATTATTAAACACTTAAAAACGTTTTTCCACCACCTTATATCCTAAACCACCACCCTATATTAACATAAGTTCTTTTTTCCGTTGAGTATTTTTTTATATGATTATGTATTAACAAAAGGAAGAAAACTCATCATCATCCCCGGTCTGTCATTACACCTTGATGCAAAGAGTATATTGTTTTGTTATAAAAAAAAAAGTAAAAAACACAACAGGCGAGGATGAGTTCTAGCCGCGTAGGATGATGGATTTGATTGTTACCGGCGTCATTGTCGGTTAAATTCTAGATTTTGTTTTCTTCGTCGTCGTCTAGGGTGGAAGGAACTCGACATAAAAATAAACTCTTAAATATAGTCGAATGATAACTATTTAATATTATAATTACTTTCATTTTTCTTTTACATATGAGGGGGGAAAATATCAAAATAAAGGATATTAAAAAATTTTCTTTTACTAGTTTCCCTTTCTAGTAGTGGACAGAGATGGACTTCAAATCCTTCCATTAGCTAGCCTAGGATTTAAAAAAAATCAGAAGAGACTAAGTTGAATGGATAGTCTATCGATACCGGCCTACACGATTCAACTCCTAGCCTAGGAGTAGCGCGATTATTTTAATAGTCCCGCCCAATACATATCCATTTCGACTCTGGACGCGAAATGAAAAAAAAAACCGGTCAATGCCATTAGAATGTTTCGTGACAAACCAAACCAAAAAACAACGCTAATATTTAATTGGAAAACTCTTTCCGATCGATATTATAGAAAATGCAAACACATATATGCATTTATGAAGGTAACACCAAAAAAAAAAAGAAAAAGTGATATAGACTTAATGACTCCACACGCAAGATATAGAATGGATATATCCGTGACTTCGTGTTCCGCCATCATCAAAATAAAAACGCGTCATATTGACGGGACACAACCTTTGTGTAGTATATGTAATTTTGTTCACTTTTAAATCAGGTTAAGGGAAAATTTTTCGAATATATAGGAAAATGGAAAAAACTAAAACAATTCCATTCAAGGAGAGGAAGACAAAAAAAAAACCGAGGGGTTGCTGTTTGTAACCGACACACAATCGTCTATGTCCATAATATATAAGATATAATCGAATGCAATCCTTTTTAATGGTAAATAATGAAGTACTACTTTGATGAAGGCAATATAGTGAGGTATTATTGCGCTATCGACTATATTATATCAACTGTAATGATGATGATGGGTTTCGTTTCAACATACAGGAAAAAACAGAGTGGAGAATTCCTGATAGACCTTTTTTTGATTACATTAAAAGCAAGGGTAAGTAAATCAAATATTGTCCTTGCTTTGTTGTACTACAAAAGAATATCGAAACAATTAAATATTGTAGTACGAATATTAAATGGCGCCAAATATATTTTTGTATCAAAGAAAAAAATTTAATAATTTATTAAACTAATAAGTAAAGTTCATGTTTCATGATCATAAATTCTAGGTAATTTTTTGTATTAGCTTTAAAAGTACATAATTATCTTTAAAAAAAAAATGGATACCATGGCGCCTTTTATTAATATGTTTCGCAAAAACTTTTTCACCTACTCAGTAAAAAAATTGGTACTATTCTATAACCTTTATAATGAATAGCCAGAAAAACAGACATCTACTAAAAAAAAATTTGTAAGCAAAAGGATAAAATTTCCTTTGTTTTAGATAAAAATTTTCTTTTTTTTTCTTTTGCTTGGAAAATTTCATTTCTTTTTGGAAAATGGTGAAACCATTTAACCTAACCTAACATTTTATACTTTGATCCTATAATTGTTCTTTGTGATATCTTTTATATATATATATATATATTTTTTTTTTATCAAAGACTCGTTCTTATCAAAAGCAATAAAACACGAAAGAAGTGAAAAGAAAATCCTTTTCTTTTTTTTTTTCATTTCTGGAAAAAAGAAAATATCTCCAGTATAATTTGTTCATGTCCTAACCCTTGAGGGTACATTTCGATATTAACTTTTAGATAGAATAAATATATATTTTATTTTTGGGTCTTCATTTTGTTATGCTTGTAGAAAGGATTATGTTTATCATGAATAAGTAGTCAAAATATACAATTTAATGGAGCACCTTAAGGCTATTAAAAATATGTATTTTCTTTTTTATTTTTAGCTAAATTTTTTTTAGAATTGCAAATATAGCAAATATGGAAAAAGTTTTGGGCAACAAACAAAAAGGATCATGTTTCAAATGAAAAGATTATATGATGATGAAAATTATGTATACATATGAAAGAAAGTGTGATCCAGATTTTGAGGATTAAAATCTGAATAAATCTGGGTTCACATTGAATAAAAATAATATTGACCCAGAATCGTTTTTCTCGACTCAACAACAGCCGGCTTAATAGGATATTAATAAACTATAATTTGGATAGTTTTTGGTGGACCCGTTCTGTCAAAACCGAAAATATCTTCATAAGAATACAAGAGTTAGATGATGAAATTCCGTGGAAGGACTCAGCTGGTGCACTATGACTACTGAATGGGAGAAAGTACAAATAGGGACAATTAGATGAAACTAATTCTCGAATCATTGATCTTAAGTGAAATAAAACATTCTAAGAGATTGTTTTATTATTTCAAATTTAGAGATAACGTTGTATAGAATTTACTTGGTGATAAAAAAAGGAAGGACATCATATTCATCATCAAATCCAAAAATTCATTTACATTTGATATTTATTCACGAAAATTTGTGTCTAATAATGAAGTGTAAACACTTTTGCGATTTCTCCATGTAGTGATTTTTCATACAAAAGTAGAATTGTTCTCAAGTGTCACAGAATTTTATTCGATGAATAAATGTCGGATATATAAATCAGTCTTTAGATTTGCAAGGAAATATTTGCAAATGAATTTATATACAATTTGAAACTGAAATGAAACAAATTATAGTTTGTTATTTGTCTGAAAAATTTTCATTAAACTTTTATTGAATTTTCTACTTCTTTTTTTTGTTTAACAAATTCTTCATAAACCGCCATATTATAAAAAATACTGACCTAGTATATCTCATTCGTATGTAATTTCTGATGATTTCACTTTAATATTTTTAACCATAATATGTAAACATTTGAAAATTCGTCCAAACAATAGAAATCATTTATGTTTCGAATCAACAAAAACTACAAAAAATTGATTGTTTTGAATTTCGCGTATAGAAAAAGTACTTTTTTCCACAGTTTTGTTGCATTTTAATTAAAACAAAACTATAATGATTTGTAGTCCATTCCAGAGATTCACTTGTTATGGTAATTATAAACCATTCGCATATCGCAAATCTCTTTCAGAATTTGCATAAAGTTTTTTTTCTTTATATCCGCACGATTCGTATTTTGCACAGAAAAAAAAACTAGAACAAACTATTTTAATTCAAATTAACTTAATTTAAATGAAATATACAATATTTTTGAAAACAAAAATCACGATTCATGAAAATTTTCCTAGTTTCAACAAATTTTCCGCGAAAAGATAAAATGTTTTCATAATAAATGATCCAAAATAAAGAAAAGATCAGTTTTATTGATGCCATGGAAATCATCAATATAGGCAAGAAAAAACATCCGAAATTTAATATTATTTAAATGAAAATTTACTTAATTTACTTAAATAAATATGTTTTGTATGTCGTTATTTTGAATTACTTTTATTGTAGTTTGTTTTGTATAATTAGTCACAAAACCATTTAAGTAATTAGACCGCGTAATTAATGCAATTATTTATTTCACACTTAATTTATTCGATGATTTACACGCATATAAATGAAACAAAGATTTTTATTCATTCAGAGATGAGAGATAATTAATGAAAATTAAAGAAAATATATGCAAGTCTCTTATATACAGGATGTTTCATGCAAATTCCAAAAGGAACAACTTCCCAAAAATGTAAAGAACAATAAAAAAGGAACGTTCAGTTTTTGGTTTTTGACTAAAGGCACACAATAAGGTATTCATCGATACTAAAGCATATCTTTAGTTCAAGGTATAGAAAAGCATTGCCACAGATTAAATGTAGTATCAAAGTTTCATTCAGCTATAAAATTTTGCGTTTTTTAATCATTGTTTGTTGAATGCATGAAATCTCAGAATTGAAAAATTAAGACAACATGATGTTAAAATCTAGAAAATCCAGGACAAAACGGACAACTCATTGCCAGTCAATGCATTATATCATTAATGTTCCTTTGCCAATACAATACCATATGCCATGTCACATTTTTCTTGGGGATACAGTATAGCGAACCGAAAAACTGAAAAATCTAGATTCTTCCTTATTTTTAGTGATTTCTAAAGATTCATATCAGTTTCAAATAATATTTCCACATTTATACTTTCCCTTCAAGTCATTTTCGTTTCATAATTCAAACAAATTTTAAAACTTTCACAGGAAACAACCTGTAGAAATTAAGTTCTTAATAAAATATAACATTTCTTCTACATATAAAATATGGCAAAAAGCCAAAAGCGAATTCATTTAAATGTAATTATAATAAACTATCCTCCTCTGTGACTTAATATAATCATCACTAAAAGTGCTATATAAGATACAAAGTGGATAAACTTCGTGCGAATTAAAAAGATTATTATATCAGATCGAATTTTCGTTTTTTTTTTTGATAATAAAAACAATCGATTAAAGTAAATTTTCTTTAAATATATCAATAAAAAATTTATTTTAAGATCTTTCGATAAACGACGACACAACTATACTTCTTCAATCGATACTGAAACCGAAATTGGGTATAAAAACAGAGACAATTTCGCGTGTCAATCAAGATAACAGAAAATTTTCCTGTTGCTTTCATAAAGGATAATAGCGCCTAAAGAGGACTAAACTAATTCCATCCATCTTTTAATATGAACAGATAACAATAGTGTAGACATACATCCTCCACGCTTCTTCTACCACTCCTAGGCCTTAATAAAACAATATGACAAACGAAAAATAGAATTTCTGGTTAGTTAAACACGAGCCCCAAAAAACATTTTATTTATTTTTTGCTTTTTCAAATTCACTTAGTAACAATATCAAATATACTAAAAAAATAGAAAATTCCTTTATGATATTTTACGTGTGTTAAAGATAAACGGTCAATTAAGGTGTGCGGATAATCTTTAAGAAGGCGATCTCTAACGACGTCACTAATGAAACGTATGGAATTAGTTGTTCGCGCCAAAAAAAATATTTGGTAATAAATTCTTTAAAAAAAAAATCAGCAAAATTTTTGGTTCAACTATTTTTATTGAATCGGAAAATTGGTGTTACTAATTTGAAAATGTTATATTTTTGGGCGAATTTTTTGAGTAAAGCACACACTTTTTTTAATTTTTAAGAACGTGTTTTAATTTAAACAAGAAAACTAATAGTTTCTTGATAAAATATTTGGTTTTTCTTTAAAAAAAAAAAATAAGGAAATCACGAGAAAAATTGTTATTTGAGATTATAAGTTTTCCACTTGAAAAATATACGTGCGAAAATCCGTTTGTGCGTTTTTCTTTTTTAATTGTAAACAATAATAAATAATAAAAATTTTCAAAAATTTATTTCAAATTGTTTAAGAATTTATGAAAAATTCTCTAAAAATAAATTCAGAAATTTGTAGGATCATTTTTTAGTAAGAAAAAACAAAAAAAAGAAAAGAAAACACTTCATGTTTTCCAGGAAAATTCATTTTTATGATATTTTGAATGAAATTTGGTGTACTTTTTTTTTTGTTTTGGGAAAATATTATAACATTTTTTTTATGACAAGAATAAAAATATTTTTATGTTTTTTCGAAATGGTTTTTCTTTTTTTCTTGTGGGTGGTAAGTAATCCTTGTCAAATCAAAATGTATGCAGTTCCAAAAAGAAAGAGAGACTATGTGTACTCAAGGAAAGTAAAAATAATAATGTTTTAAAGATAGTAAAAAAGTGGCCTTAAGATAAAGGAAAAGTAGTCTGCCATTTTGGATGGATGGATGGATCATGTCTTAAAGCGAAAACCCATTAAAAATGTAGAAGTTACTTAAATAATTCTGGCTTTTCTGACGAGCCTTTTTCTATTTAATTATTTAAGACTTGTTTTTTAGAAATAAAATGTTATATATGACTAGTTCTCTGACTTTCAATTACTTTATATAAAAAAATAAAAACCTTTTTATAGGTAAGACAAGAAGATTTCTTCAGACGAATTACTTTAAGGCTACATAAAAAAAACTTCTTTCTAACCTAACGTTCTATCTTATTTATTCAATCGAATCGATTTATGATCGATTTTTGATTAGCTTTGATATACATAAATTAGAAAAACTCGTAGATTTTATAACGTAAAAGTTCGACTTGATATTTTGGGTTCCATTTTGTGTTAACATAATCAAGATTGAAACTAAAACTTTCAAAATTTGGTCACAAATCCCTTTTTCAGAACTTTATATTTCTAAATTTGATCAGGACAACTTTTAGCGAAAATAATTCAAAAAATTTTGGTTAGTGATTAATTAAAAACTTAAATTCTCATGAAATTTAATATGAAAATAAACATTTCATTATTTTAATCAACACCAGAAAAATTTTTTTTTTCTCAGCAAATTCGTTATCCCATTAATTTATATTACGTTTCAATATTTTTATCATTCGATATCGTCTTGGATATTATTAATCCACTATTTCAAGTTAATCTATCAGAGAATTCTAAACAGACCAAAAAATATAAACACTCTAAAGTTTTAATATAGATATAAACAAAAAGTTCTATAATTCAAAAAAACAAAATAAACGAGGTTATGTCGCAATAATTTTATATAAACAAATTAGTTTTAGCATAGAGAAAAACAAAAACATAAAAACTAAATAAGATACTAGCCTGTCCATTTCCATATATCTTCAATGTCATCTTTAAATACTTGAAAAAAAAAAATTAAAACTACTAGAAGAGATCCAACAAAAAAACATTTGTCTAAATATATGAATATTAAAAAATTGCGCGCATATAAAATTTAAACACAAAAAATTCCTTACTTGCAAGTACTTGTAAATAATTAACTCTAAAAGATGACCAATATTATATTACTTTCCCTATACTCTGGATAAAAACTATAAAAATCATATAAATATGTACATATATCGGAAAATGTATTCCCAAACCATACAAGTATAGAGAATGTAACAAATTACTCACAAATCTATAAAATTCTAAATTTGTTTCACATGGAGTTGTTAATATTTTTATTAAATAAGTTAAATAGATTCTCAGGTCAACTAAGAAAACAGATCCGAGAACACATACTGTGGCACCACGACGACGGTATACTCACGTGGATATATTTAATTATTAATTAGTTACGCGGGCATACTTCAAATTCCAAGATAATTTATATAGAAATTATTTTAAAATAAATAATTTTAACAATCCATCATATTACATTTTACAGGGTGTATCATTCTTTTGTAAAATTCCTGTAGATATTTTTTTTTGTGAAGAGATTTTTAAAGATAATCATGTGACATATCGATTCACAGGAGTTTTGTAATCTAAAATTAACTGTGATATCTATTTTCGAGTATCTCGTTTAGTTTAGAAAATAATATATTTATACCATAAGTTCAGAATTAGACGATCAACTTCTAGTTTTAAGTAATTCTTCACACAGAAAAATTACAATGCTTTTGCCTAGTTCTGGTAACTGAATTTTTTGTTGTGAGAACAGAAAACACAATTGTGGGACCTGAAAACTCAGTTGTAACAACTAAATCTCAGCTGTGGAATTTCGAGAACTGAAATTTAGAACTGAGTTTCCAGTTTTGATAACTAAAATTTAGTTATCACAAATGACCAGGCAACTCCATTAGACATTTTTCAAGACCTATTTTCAGTCGGACTGAAAAAGTCTCGTGGAGACTTGAAAAATTGGATATATTTTCGCTCGGACTGAAAATAAGTCTTGATATAAGTCTAATGCAGTTGTGGGGTGAGTTTTCAAGTAAAATTCAGTTCTCCGAACTCGCCTAAAGCTTCGTGATTTTTCTGTGTGTTTAATTAATAACAAGGTAACATATCCAAGCATAAATTTCTTTGAATTTATTCACATTGTCATTGGACGATAATTTCAAATCTTAAGTAAGACTTTAATAGTATTTTCAACTAGTTTAAATGTAGTTTATGGATTGACAAAATTTATATTATCAAGTATAGAAACATCTTGTATAAATTAATATAAATGATTATTGTTGGATCGTATTTATTTAAACAAATAAAATATATTTAAATTACTTTGAAATTAATTAATTAAACAAAAGTTATTTAAGGAATTTCTCAATTAGGAAACCAGAAAGAGGGTTTTTAGTAAGATATGCATTCTTCTGATGATACGTGATTAAAATTTATAGAGCAACACAAATTAATGAAAATTTTTTTCAATTTCATTTTTAATTTTAATATGCAAAAGATGCAACCCGGTTGGAATGTTTTTAATAAAGATATTTTCATTTTTCTCCTCGAGGCGCGTGAATTAAATATTTTATAAATAATTAAATAAAAATAAATGAAAATTAATTTTAATATATTCTGAAATTGAAGTTGAAATGAAAAATTATGAAATTTGTAGATTTTTATCGAAGTATTAAAGTTTTTCATCAAATACCATTCTTTTTTAAAATAAATATTAATTTAATCCCAAAAATATTTTAAGCTATTAAATTGCATTAAACAAAATGGGCTGTGGTTTTAAAGAACTGCATTCCTTAGTATAGTAAGAAATCTTAAAATCGGATTTAAAACTTTTAAATCCCTTTTTAAAAGAAAACCCCAAAATATTGGATTTATTTTTTTCTTAATCTCATATTAAATATTGAATATCTTTTTAAACTGTATTTTATTTTAGAAAAAGGTCCAAAACAACACGTCCGTCAAGATTAAGATATCATCGTTAATATCCTATTTATTAGATAAAAATTATCCATATTTCACAAAATTTTCTCGAATATCAATCTTTTTTGGAACCTATTAAACATCCATTTTCTTAAAATGTTTTTCCACTTAATTTAATTCTGACATTTTCAACAGTTGTTATTTGTTTCAACAGAAAAAAATAAATAATAATAAATTTCATTGGACATAGAAGGACCACCATCGAATTCTATCATAAAAATCTTACGATATATGAATTTTATATTTCTTCTTGAAAAGCTACTTAAAGCCTTGTCCATAAAAATAAAAAAACAAATATTATATTAAAAGTACCCGTCCCTTGTACTCTTTTCTCCTCCAAAGACACATACTATATATCAAAGAAAAATTTAGATAGGTTTCTTTTTTTGGTTATTAATAGACAACATAACGTCCTCTTGACATGAAATCTAACCATCAGTTTTTTTTTTTTATTCGATGTAATCCATCTCCATCATAGTCGTCAGAATTATAGTTCTTTTTTTTGGGTTGGTGGTTATTGTGTATAACGGAAATCTTGATATGATCTCTTCATCTTCATTTGACAAAAAAAAAAAAAACATAAAGTCCGGCACTTGTGAATAGTATATTTCTCAAATTTTTTAAAGTAATTTCCCATTTTCGATCTTGTAAACAGATAAATCCTTCAAATATACAAGTGCTTGAGAAAACTTAACAAAATTGCATAACTGTTATAGTAAGTCATAGTTTTTGATGACGGAATTCATCATTGAAGTTCATGTAACAAAAGTTTTTTAATAATCGCACACCAATAACTCTTAAAATAAGAATGAATGAAACTGAAGTTCTTTAGAAACCATCAAGAAGGATGGAGAACAAAAAAAAATGATTTTAAAAGGATTCAGTTCGTTTAAAATACCAGGAATTAAGTATAGTACATAAAATATAGTAAAACAACGCCAATTCTACTATGTTTGACGAAAGACGCAAGGTGTTATAGTCCCAATGTGGAAAGACTCGAACGAAAGATTTTCTGTAAAACCTTCTATACATATCGAATACAGGCTCTTATTCAAATTCGTTGAAGAAATCGTAAGATATTTTCTTTTCCAAAGTTGAATATTTGATCTGGGTTTTGAGGAGAATCTAGTTTATTAGGAATTTGATGTGTTTTCTTGTTTAATATTAATTTTAAATTTTCATTCAATTCATAGAAATTTAATTTTATTAATACTTATCACTTCGGTTTTGGTAAGAGAAATTGAAGATGCTTTCATTAAAAGAAATATTAGAAGCTCACCTGTAATAGAAAAAGAAAAATTTTAATTAGTTTAGTTTAAAAAAAAGCAACATAATAAATTCTAGAATATAAATTTCTGTAAGTAAAAAAGTTTTCTTGTGATAAACTGTTGCTTTGTGTAGTAGAATAATTTAAATTTCCCACCAAAACAATGTATTTCTTGTACATATTATATCCGGAAATTGAAAGGGTTTGATTCTTTGGAATTCATAAAATAACTCAAGATCTCGACCTTGTGAAATGTTGGAAAACTCATTAAAATTTAAATTTAAAACTAAATTCCGTGGAGATTTCTAAATTCAGTAGCGCAGGTCTCGAATAATAAGAAGTCTAAATAAAAAAAAAAAACAATAAGATTTTATAATAAGTGCGAAAACTATTTAAGAAAAAATCTTTTTAACACTATATACTAAATCGACAAGAGGAAGAAAAACTCTTGCATTTCAAATCGCAACATAATCTAAGAAATTTCATAAAAAAGTCACGTTTTAGCGCGTGCCTTTTTAAATCTTAAGAAAAATTATTGACGTCTTTCTTTTAATATAATAGAAGAAGAACGGAAAAATGCCTTATTATTGCGGGTGGTGGAAAATTTTAAGTGCATAAAATACACACTTGTGGTTGTTGTTTTTCTTCTGTTGAGAGATATATGCGATTCTTGTTAACTGCTTCTTGGAATGTTTTATAATTATGTACATCCGAACCAACGCCCATCCATACTGAAAGACTAGATAATATTTACATTTAGTAAGATCTTTAGCCATAACAATATTACTTGATGTAGTTTCTAAGAGGAGTTTTTTGCACTCGGTCGGCATTTTGATCTTTTACTTAATACCATGCAACAAATATGGAACGATTTTGATTATAACCAATGTTGGGGAAGTCAAAGGAATCATCACAAGATTAATTTAAAGTGGAAATAAACGAAAAAATCTTTAGCCAAGATTCTAACCTAAATGCCAATTGCGACTAAATCTTCCGCTTTTCCTTATATTTCAAGATTTCTGTGCATAATTTTGATACAGTTTTGGATGACAAAAAAACAAATCAACGGTGTTATAAGAGGTTTAGGAGTTTTCCCTTTGTTTTTGAACGGGGTTCCATTTTAAAGAAGACAATAAAAATTCATGAATAATATTTAGTCTTGATTTTAATCTTGAACTCCATTAAAACGAACTTCCTTCCTACATAAAAATAATATTTTCTAACCGCAAAAATCATTATTTAGTGATTAAGGATTTAATTTCTTGTTGTCTTTATAAGAACAATGTTGGCAGAATTATTTGAAAAATCCAAGAAAACCAAAATTCATTAATATTTATGAAGTGAAATTCTCATTACACGAACGATGATTATAATTAAGTTAGCCAAAAATTCTGAAGATTTATTTTTGTATATTTTAAAGGAGAGAATATTTTACAAATCAGATAAAAGAGGAGGACTGACAAGCGTACATTATTACGCTATAATATTCTATTCAAAAATTTTAATAGCTTTACAATTTTCAAGAAATATATTAAAAATTTGGTGTGTTTTGTGATTTGAAAAAAATATATACCATACTTTATTATTTTTGTAAAATTATTTAAAAAGTATGCCGACAAACTTTTAAAAGATGATTAAATAAATTCTTTTAACACTCAATTTCTTATGCTAACAAATAAAAATATTATGTTTTAAAAGAAGATTTGCATAACACGATGCTTTAAGAACCAAATACGAGTTAAAATGAATTCTAAATTCGTTCCATTTCGAAGGATTAAATACAAATACTCTTTAAATACTGATTTTCTGTGAGATTATGAAAAATTATCAATTTACTATACATTCAGTTTTTAAAAAACTAAAGGCGCTTTTGGGTATCGTTCCTGTGAAATTCTGATATTTAAAGAAACATTTGATTATCGATAACAAGAGGTTCATCACGAAACCAGCACGAAGCAGCTGTAGACCTTCTAGGCATAACCATAAGTTGGAAATAAATTAAACTAATGGTTGTTCCAATAACTAGACCGAGCAAAACTTCTTAAAGAAAATTCAAAGTCAAATACATTCCAGAGTTCAAAACAGTTAAAAAAGTTAGACATTTTAAAATATTTGAAATGTACATATGTATATCGGAGAAGAAGAAGTCGAAGGTATGCTTTAACTTCCTTTACTGCAATTTATTTGCTCGTTATTATGTGCTTTGGCATAGGAAGCTTATGCCGAATTGTACTCGTCATTTCGGTATAAAAAAATTAAGGCGAAATTAAAATTAGACATCAAAGTATTTAGGAAATTTATCTCATGATTAAGTTCTCGTTTGTTGCTTGTTTGCTAGATTAAATGAGCACAAGGATATGCCACTATTATTAGATTGAACAAAGATTCATAAATACTCTTAAAATAGGCCCATGAGAATCATGTACTATACCAATTTAAAATTACCCTTTGGGTACTACTCTTTGGCGTTGTAAATTTTAAAATTTTTAATTTTTATGATAACTTCTTTAAAAATCATATAAATTCTTTTTTCCCATAAGATTTCAATCCGAAAGATTGGATTTAATTAAATCATTTTGAAATCGTTTAAATCAAATTTATGTACGTGTGCCTATCTTTTCAAAAGCCTAGTAACCATAAAATAAAAATATAATTTTTATTTTATTTTTAAGATCAACATAAAAAAATCCGGTACATATTTAAGTACAGTGGTATACAAAAAAACGATGACAATACCCAAGGGGCAAATTTTCTTAAATAGAGTTTAAGTTTAAAAAAAAAACAAGAAAATATACATTCTCAAAAATCCAAAAGTCCATGAAAAAAAGCCCTGAACCGTTTAAAGACAAAAAAAAAAGAAGAAAATTCTTGATTTAGAAGTAATTTTTCCCAGTTGGTGTGGTTCTCGTCTTAATGAGTTTATATGATAATGTTGTTCTAGTTATACTCTCTTTAAGACATATTATTGCCTACCAAATTGAAGCTACTCCTTCCTATATAAAACTGGGGTGAAAGAAAGAAAGAAAAACTATAAAGTCCCATACATAAACAGGGGGGCTTTTTTTTTTTTTTATTAATGACCATCATTAAGTTAAGATCTTCATGTTGTTGCTTCTTTTCTTAACCTTCTTTCATTTTGTACCATTCTAGATACATCTAGTTGGCCTCCATTTAAAGGTATTATCACATTAATAAAGATACGAAAAAATAAAAAATTGTTTCCAAACAACAACCAGAACGGGTTAAGACTTCTGATAACTTCCATGTTTAACCGCACCTAGAACTTCGCGCTTCACTAAAAAAAGGCTCAATATTCAAATGTAGTATGTATGAATGTGTAGAGGTTAATTAGTCTAGACTCGTAGACAAAAGGTAAGGTTTTCTTTCGATTGGAAGAAAAAAAAAAGAAAAAACATGAACAAGGTTTGGTTTTATGGATGCGTTCTTCTTCTCTGGTTAACAAAAATATATCGAAGGGAACTTTTTCTTTTTTTAAAAAAGTTAGAAATTGGTTTGGTTACGTTTCGTTTGATTCATGTTGTTTGTGGGTAAAAAATAAAATTATAGGATTCAAATTACTTTGGTGTATATTTAAGAAATGGGAAAGAAAAATGGGGAGGAGATGAAGTATATATATACGATTTTTTATATATGATACTAGCTGGGGTTTTTTTTGTATCATTTACTGCTTGATCTGAGGTTAATGAATCGTTTTTTTTATGTTTTATATATCGTGTTACTCTTGACTCTATTCAATTGGATTCGGAAACGAGAACTCTTAATAACTCAACTATTTTTGATTTACTGCCGTTTTTATTAGATTTAGATACTGCATTTTTTTTTAATGAGAAAAAGGGTTAAAGCCCTTTAAAAGATTTCTTTACTTAAAAGAAAATAACTTCATTTTAAAAGAACAACATTTTTGATTTCTAAATGAATTAATTAACCATTAAAAATTTTCATAATTCTTGTTTTAAGTAGATTTTATTGGTTCGCTTCTTATAGAACCCATTTTAATGTTTAAATAACTTTTAAAGTCACTAAAAAATGGTTCTTAATTTGACTTAAATTTCAATACTAATTTTGTATGTGACTATCTCTTGGTATTGACTATCATTACTGTGCCAGTAAAACAGACTTTCATGGTTTATCGAGTTGTTCTTCAAGGAAAATCGAACTTGATCGATGCAGTGTTCATCCAGTTCAGGATATGCTCAATTGTCAGCATTTTAATATAGGTATAGATAAAAATAACGTTAAATATTTCATAAAACACGACCCCATATGACTTATTTCAAGACTTATTTTCAGTCGGACTGAAAGAAGTCTTCTGAACAGCGATTCAGGCGTACATTTGTCGACGTTTATTGCACCTTTTTTGAAAAATTTCCCTAATATGAAAAAAAGGGTTTGCAACCTCACCTCGCTAAATCTAATTTCGAAAAGAAAATTATTTATACCGTCGGGAAATTTTTTGTCACCCATTTTTCTGACGTCCTCTCGAGCTGATCAGTATTTTTCCGTTAGTAAATTGTATGAAAGATTTCGTTAATTTTAAATAAAAAAATTTTGTTCTGTTTAACGATTAATTCTCAACTAAATTAATTTTTACTTTAGTACTATTTTGCACTAAACTAAATAAAATAATTTTTTTCTAATAATTTTAACAAAAAAAAAATTTTTAGTTAAAAAAAAAACAAAAAATGACGAATAAGAAACACATGTGTTTCGAACTCAATAACTGCATGCATGTTTATTTACACACATACTGAAGCATTTTATCAACCATATGTGGTGTCTTGGAAAAGTGACTTCGAATGTCGACAAATGTACGCCTGAATCGCTGTTCTGGAGACTCTAAAATTTGGAATTTTTTGGCAGTCCGACTGAAAATATGTCTTGAAATAAGTCCAATGGAGTCGTGGGGTCAATATGACAATGCTTTTTATATCAGATATTTTTATTAAATGCATTTCTCTGATATTATTATTATTTTAAATTTTTTTTTGAAATATACTTCCCGCGGAGGCAAGGCGCCCTAATGAACATGAACAGAGAAAAGTGATGAATCATTTTCCATGCATGATAAAACATTTTAATTGCAGCTCTATAAAAAAGTTTTGTTGCATTTATCATAATTTTTTTTTGTTGTCCATTACGAATTAAATAAGTTGATGATGATTTTCCTGGATTTATGTAATGAAAATATTGTTTGCTTTACTTTAAGAATAAAATGGGAGCTTTTATTATTTGTCATGCAATTCTTTTTTCTATATTTTTGCAATCGCCTAATAGATAATAACTGAAATCCTAACTAGAATTCCGTATCTCTAACCATTCACAGTAAACCAAAACCCTAGCAAATAGTTTTGTAAGTTGGAAACATTGAATTGGGTCCTCCTATGGTAACGTTCGTTACCTTCTATTCTGTCCATTATTCTTGTTCTTCGATGTAATCTTGTCGACTTTAGGCTTGTTTTATATATTTTTTTTTTCGGAAATTTAAATTCCAATTTATTATGTTTTTAATTTTTCATCTGACATGTGAAAGTACTGGAACTGTTATTCACGATTTAGTGTATTTTTTTATTGTCGTATTCTTTAATTTTTCATTTAAATCAGTGGTGATCCACCTTCTGAGGAAAGCATTAAGTGCAAATAATACTTTGTGAATCTTCTCAATTTATTCTGGTACTTCATTTCAACGGAAGAGTTAAATTGAAGTAAGATTCTTCGTGGAACTTTGTAGTACAGATGGCCATTATATCTATTAAAAAATTTGTCCGCAACTTTTCTTTGCTGCTAAAAATTTTGCAGACATCTGTTTTTATTTTAAAACATTAACACTACAAGTAGCCACATAGTCTATAACTCCAAAAATTATAATTCCATTTGGTGTTCCCAAAACTTCATATTTCCATTGCTGAGTCATTAGATAGTAAATTGATGGATGGTAAATGTCATGCTTTTTACTTTTCGCCATTATTTATGATTGCAATTCAATAGGAATTTATGACTGTTGTTTGATGTATTGAAGTAGCCATATTTAATGGTGGTGCGAGTAATAAACTTCTATAAATACAAAAAACTTCTACACGGGAAAAAGTATGTATAATTGAAACAAAAATAATTTAATAGGAAATTTATTGAATGTTTTGTTAATTTTATTTAAGCTGAAAGATAACTTCGTTTTACCAGCGATGAAAAGCGATGTGGGTGAAATGGGTTGGTAGTGACGAAATGAATGGTGTTTTTTAATTGTATATTATTTGTCGTGTAGTTTTTCTGGTAATAAACAAAATATGACATTTATCCTCTTCAAATTGAATAAAATGATATAAAAAAGAATCAAGTCGTATGGAAATTTATTAATAACTATAAAACATATATCGGAATTATGATTTTACATATACATGTCATGTTTTTCTCGAAACAAAACTCTCTAATTGCAATCAAACTAGTATTTTTCTTAATATATATAGCTTTAATATTGTCCAATGCAAATTGAAATTTTCTTTGGGGATTAATCGGATAACATTCCAGCCAGTTCATTAATATTTGATTTTAAATCGATAGAAAGTGATTATTTTCCGTTCAAAATCATGCCTTCTTTTGGTTATTACGCCTACACATAAGTTGTGATAATTATTTTATGGGACGTTTAAAATTAACCAAAACTACAAAATAAGCTTTTAGTAGGATTTTAGAAACTTAAATAAAAAAAACTAAATCTATCTCTGACATATGTATAAGTTTGTTTGAGATGTAGTTCAGCCATTGATTTGAATTTTCTGTATTTCCGAATTTTCATATCTTCCAGTGTCCATGAAACTCAATATTCTAGAGATCATCGAAAGATTTTAAATAATTTTTTTATTGATTCATCATAAACAAAAAGCTTATCATTTGGCGTTGTTTACATATTCCAATAGTCTTCAATTGAAAGAATTATCTTTAGATTGATTTGCCATATTTTCTTTCTTTAAATATTCTTGATGATGATAACACAAGAAAAAGAAAACTTTTTTTTGCAACTGAATATATTTAAAATTATCATTTTGAAAATATTGCGATAATAATAAAAAAAATTCCTTTCTTAAAAAAACAAAAATCAATGACTTGCAGCAAAATTTAATTGAATATTTTGTTTCGTATTGATTTCCGATTTTAAATACTTCTTTTTTTATTACATATTAATTTTTAATTGATATCAATTTATTAATTGATAAAATTTTATTTCATAAAAAATTTCACCCACTATGTAAGGAGGCAAAAAAAAAGTCGCGATAATTATGAAGATATTTTTTATAATAATAAGCAAATTATTTTATAAAAATAAGAAAGTTTTCTTTTATAGCACAACAAATTGAGATAAATCCAGAGTTATTTTACTGACTGAGTGGGTGGTGATTTTTCTTCAGATTTTTTTTTTAATGGCATCACAAAATTCTGCGTAATCAACTTAAATTTAGAATTCTGATTATAAATGGATTTTCATTTTCTGATAAAAATTAATGGTAATTTTTTATTGTACTATTTATAAATTCATTCGTCATTTAAGGCAAAAATAAAAAAAAACTCAACGAATAAGGATTTCTTTGGATTTCCGATAATTTTGAAATAAGATTTTTGAAAATATCACGTCTTCAGTTCAATGTTTTAGTAAATTTTTGACAGATAGATGGCCAGATCATTTGTATATTTCAAATATGCAGTAAAACATAATTTCGTATTTTTTAATTCGTTCTTGGTTTTAACAATAATATTACTAATCGAACTAGAAAACAAAATAATGTATTTTTTGTTTATGCTTTTTAAAAATAACATATCTAAGTATTTTCTTTTCTAATCCATAGAAAAACAAAGCAAGTTATTCGACATGCATATAAACTAATATGTATATTTTGTTCCCTCATATTTATTACTATAATATTTTCTAGAAAAACATTTAATAGGATTATGAACAAGTCATTGGTAATCCTGCCTTTCTGTTTCTGTTAGCCGCGGGTATAGGAGACGATTCTTGCTAACAGAATAAGTCACATTAAGTTGAATGTCATGGAGACTCGTTTTATATATCGGTATATTCTTTTTTCAATTTATGCTATTTAATTTACCGAAGGTGTTTCATCTCATATTCTATTAATAGTATGAAATTAGAACCTGAAACGTATGTATTTAGTTAGAAAGAAAAAAACAATAACCTAACTCGGAAAATCATTTTAAAATAAACTTTTGTGAAATTGCCTTAAAAAAAAGTTAATATGTACTTTAAAAAATCACTATTCATTCCCTAAGCAAACATTGTCTCACCACCAAGTTCTTGCCACTATACTATTAAACAGCAAATACGTAGCGACTACTGCACATATTTGCATGACTAAATGTGGTTCTGTTAATGCAATTCTTTTGATATTCTATACTAAAATATCAATGTACATCATAGTATACACTACAGTAAAACCTTCTATATATTGTAAGAAAAAATTTCAATATCTTCAAGAAACTCATTTTAAAAGAAAACAAAATTGGTTTTTTACTTTTTTTTTCCGCTGTCATGATCCGCCAACGCCCTTCAATATAACTAGAAAAAGCAACAAAAATAGAAAAGAAGCCGGCAACTTTCAGAAATTGTTATATTCTGTGCATCAAATTCAACTACAGAAGCAGAACAGTTAATATACAATGCAACCAACAACAATAATGTTCGTTTGGTATCAAGTTCGATTACCTCAATAAATTTTCGTAAGACCATGGCCATATCGAAAGATTTACCATCAAAACTTCCAACAAGAGAAAGAAAAATCTTTAAAAGGCAACACAAAAGCACATCATCACATCATGTCTTATTGTTTTCTTTTTTTTCCTTGTTATTGTTGTTGTTAGAAATTGATGTAATTTCTTTCCATCGTCTTGGAGTTTGTTGCTTTAGCTTGAAAGATTTATTAAAAACGTCTTTCAATGAAGAAATATAGAATTTGAGCTTAGTTCTATTATTATTATTATTATTGGAACGATAGTGTAAGACTTGTTTGTAATAGCTTCTTTTCAATAATAAGTCTTAAATGTTTAAACTTTATTAAAAATAATCGATTCTTCATATATTGAATTTAGATTTTTCAATTATTGTTTAAATGAAATTCCTTTTGTAGCCAAAAATTTTGATTTAAAAGAGAAATTTATTTATTAAGGAAAAAATATTTTTGTTGAAATGATTTCATTTCCAAAAAAAAAAAAAAAAATTTTGGTTCTTAATACTCCCACTTCTGACACCAATTTTTTTTTTTTTTCTTCAATATCTAAATTCGTATTTCTTTTACTGTAATTTCTTTTTTGCTTTCTTTTTTCAACAGTTATAATAAACATTTATAGAAAAATCTAATTATTTTCTGGAAAGTAATAATGACCTAGATAGAAAATTGATCTAAGATCTTTTGAAACACACACATAACTATTGCAGAGGAAATTTATAATTTTCTTTATATTAGATGAAATAAGATCTGATCAAGATTAAAATAAAAAGAGTTAAATACTCGACCTTCATCAACGTGAATTAGCTTTCGAAGGTTTACTATATTGGAAAAAATTACTTTTATTTCAGAATAATTTTTTTATTCTAAAAATATTTATTTAAATTCGAATCCAAAAGATTCTCTCAGATTACATTCGGTTGAATTTAAAATGTTCTTGAAAATACATAAATCCGAACATGTGAACACCTTTTTTTCTACATAGTCAGGTGAAGTACAGTGACCGTGTTTTACACATCGTAAAAACTTCAAAAATTCTTAGAAAACTGAATAATCATTTAAAACGTTTTGAAATTGAAACGCGATTAATTTTTTTTTAATAAATTAAATTCAATTTCGAATGAAACGTTTGTTTTTGTTCTGAGCCGATATTTAATAAGAAACAGATTTTTTCCATTTTAAGAAAATATGATTTTCTTATTTCTTATCTTATCAATTTCCAAAGAAATGACTTTTTTATGAATATTTATTAAAAATATTGACTTACGATTTAATCGTTAAGAATTTTTGTTTTATCAAAATTTTAAAGGAAACTTACCTGTAGATAAATAAAGAAACATAAAAATGATTTCTGGGAAATAGAAGAATTCGTGAACAAATATTAGATTAGAGACTAAAGAATGCAATTACTCATTTACCAAAATCGGAAAAAGTACCTTGTGGGTATAAACAAAGATAGAAATTGTAGTGTAAAAGATCGTAGAAAACCAGCGCTGAGACAACATCGAAATTATTGGACAAGAAAGGTGCTTTGGGTGCGATTTTACGATACCACTTGTGATCTTGCTTCGAACAACCTGCAGTGGAATTCTGTAAAACGACAATCGACAATTGATTGTCGTTTTCAGCCATTTTGGTAAGGCAATTTGCCACTTGAAAAAATTTGAGCTAAGAACTATCATTATCAAATATTGTTTAGACAATGTTCTAAGTAATAGCCCTACTTTGAAGCCGTCACCTTTGAAAATAATGACCAAATTGAAAAACTCATTTTTCCAATACCTAAATTAATTTTGTTTAAATCAGGCATTTATCCATCGATTAAAATTCTACTTTCGAATAAAAACATTACATGGAGAAGTCGCAAAATTGTTTACACTTCATTTTCAGACAGAAATTCGGCGAATAAATAACAGATTCACGCAAGGCCTAAAACGATCCAAAAATTTGTAATTTTTATATAATTTCAATAAGGTAAAAATATGGTTATCAAAGTTCAAATAAATATGTTTTTCGTTGAACTAACAAGAAGAACAACAAGGTGGAACCTAACCAAATAAAAAAAATCGTGTCCAAAGAGGAGACACATTCATAATTTTCATGCTCATGAATATTATTTCACATTACAATTGTTATTATTATCATTTCTTGACCAAATCATCACATCGTTATTAAAGAACATTGTATTTCCTTTCATATTCCGTAAATGTTGTACGCGCGCAGCTTTAAACTCTTTCAACTTTAAAGTTAAACTTCTTTTTGTTATTTTTTTTTCTTTCTTCTTATATTGTGTTGGTACTGACTGTTTACCATAAAATAAAAAGAAAACACTACGAAACCCGCAGAATTTATAAAAATAAATAAAATATGTCTAAAGTAGAGAAGTACAAAAACATTAAAGTAATCAATTCCAAGCACATACATTAAGAAGTCCGGCACTCTCATGCAATTTAAGTTGGCTATTGTTTGAAGAAGTGAAGAAAAAAAAATCCTCTTCAAAGTTTTGTGGACACACAATGGTTATGGGTTATGTTAAGGAATGAGATAGATAGAAAAAACATGGGAAAAAAGGATGTAAAGAAGAAATTGAACGACGAATATAATAAAGTGCAATGACTGTGTTGGACGACTGTGCGTTGCTATAAATTGCATCCAAAAGTTCAAGTGCATTCTAGCCTTGAACAGCGTGCAACATAATAGAAGAGAGTGAAAAGAAATGGAAGAATTTTTAATGTAATTCCATTTACTACATTTTAGTTGCTGGACTCGAAAATAGATGCACTTTTTTTCTTTTATGGAAATGGAAATTGCACAAAATTTTCATTCGTTATTTGCAGTTTTCATTCAGAAGAAAAACATAAAAATATATTCCATAGAGATATTGGTGCTGCGGAAATTACAATTAATGTATCATCGCGTGGTCGTGTCCCCCTGTTTTTTTGGTTTTATATTTGTCGCTGTCGAAATTTATAACTGCGTACTAAATTACTAATTCATGTTACTTTGTTTTTTTTGAATAAAATAACTCATCCAAAAAAAGAATAATTTAATCAGACACTTTAAAGTTCGGTTTAGACATTCAAAGTTCATTTTTCATTTTATGTTTTAATCTAAAGGTTCCCAAACTTTCTTGTCTCGTGGCTCACTTGCCATATTTTTCGGTTTTGGATAGACCCAATATCATGTAATGATATTGATTTTTTGCAAATTCTTCAACTTCAAATGTGTTTTTGACAGCTGGTATAGTGCTACTTACTTTGAAAAGGCTAAAGTCAGTATACCACCCCAAGATCATAAATATAATGTAAGATTCTATGCAATGTTGTATATGAACAGCACAAATTGTTTACAATGGAGTAATAGCCCAGTCAATGGGTACTTTTACCTTGGAAAAGGTATAGGAAACTTTATATTTGGTACGATTGTTCAACTAGGTAAATTATTTACAATTCCAAGTTTTCGACCTTAGGGGATGCCGCTCGCACCCGCATACTGGCTTAAAGGGGTGGAAAATCGCCTTTTCACGATTATCTCATTACCTGTACGAGATACGTTGATTGAGGTCCATACAAGAAATATAGAAAAAAATATAACTCGAACGAACGCAAATAATCAAAATTCGGTTTCAAATTTTATTTTGAAAAAATTTGGTTTTTTTTTATTTCTTTGTGAAAAATTATTTGAAAAAAAAAAAAAAAAAAAAAAATTTTTTTTAAAATATATCTCGAAAACAATATTGAACACATCTCACCCTTACACTAGTCGCAAGTTAACTATCGTTAGGGGTAGATGTGTCGTTTTTTAAAGGAGTTTTTTTTAAGTGATTTTTTTTATGAGTGATTTTTGAGTAATTTTTCTTTATTCGAAATAATTTTTTTGAGTGAGTTTTTTTTTTAACAAAGAATTCTGGAGTGGAATTGTGAATGCATTGCGATTGCTAGGCTATCGATCGGGTATAAAGAATTAGAAATGGTTGAAAATATTGAAAAATATTTATAATTTGTTTTCCGCCTACGGAAAATAACTAAAGATTTCCTTTTAGGTTCATTATCTAAAATATTTTCCCTATACATTACTTTCTGCTTAGAAAGATTTAAATCGTAGATAGTTATATGTCTTTATATTATAAGGTAGTATTATGTAAGTAAATAGGTACTATCTGTGCATATAGATTCATTCATGGAATTCCAAAATTAGTGTCACGACCTGCCTCTATGAGATCCACTAATGTTGACCCCCATTTTCGTTTCATGGAACCCCAAAAACTTTTTTCACTCACATGAACCCCTTGCAGGTCGTCGTCGACCCTTGGGGGTCAATATAGACCACTTTGGGAATCACTGTTTTAATCGAATTACAAAAGTCTTAAAACTGATTTCAATTAGTTTATTTCACGAGTCAAATTTTAATTCATATTCGTATAATAGTTTATTTCGAAAACTGGCCCGTTTTAAGTCAAGACTCAAACATATACAAACAAATAAAAGACTTTAAAAAGGCCTAAGATTGAATTACAAAGCCCCGCGGTTTATTATCAACATTAATCAAGCAATTATCTTATTTGAAAGAAAAATATATAATAAACTAAAAATGCATATTTTTCAATTTCTAATCTTTCTTGTTGACATTTTTATCGATGAATAAATTATGTGAAAAAAAAAAATCACCCGCAGATATGCTTCCCAAAAGAAAAACTATATAAAAGATAAAATATGAAATGGAAAGAAAAAACTTTGGTAATCAAATTTGAAAATTGAGAACAATTTCGAGAGACTGCATTTGATTGTCATTAAGTGGAATGGAATAATTGCATTATTTAAGTAGTTTGAAGAATTCCCCCGGCTTCAATGAAGTATAAGAAACGTCGTTTCGTAAATAATAAAATTCCAATTAAATGAGCCCTTTTTGAGCCCACTTGAATCGGATTTTATTACATGGAAGCCAATTTAAAAAGAATAACAAAATCTGTTTCTTAAATTAATATTTTTTTTTGGTTTTCTTGATTCAAACGAAGTAAATAGTCATCTTTTTACTCAATTAAGATTTTATCCAATTATATGCATTATTGTTTTATAGGTCTGGTAACTCTCCTTGAAGATTAAGAGTTAAATCATTCCTAATTTTAAAGAATTTAGAGACGGATTTTTGTAGAGTAACGATACGAATTCAGGCATTAATAAAAATCACAGGAAAATTAAGTCTGTGCAAATTTTTCTTAAGGAAATTTGTTTGAAAGTAATATCAAGATTTAAGGATGCATAATTTCAGCTACTGAAATTGACTTACAATATGTTTATTACCCAAAGTAGCATTTAAATGCTTAGTAGAAAGAATACAGCTAAATAATTTCTAAACCACAGCACATTAATAGCTAATCTACTAGGATCGACATGGGAACAAATTATACCACCACAACACTAATAAAATGATATTTATTTATCCTTCATACAATGATTCCATGTCATCTTCTTTTGCTACTGCATTACACTTGATTATTCCTTTAAGAAATATATACATTTCTCAACAATATGACGCCACCATATGCATCCGTCTCCAACATAAACAATCTCCCAAATTATCCGTTGTTATACCTATCTCCCATACTCAAGAAACGCGTGCACGCGTAATCGCGTCTTTAAAGAAAATAACATTTTTTAACAGAGTTACTACAGAATGCATTTATACAATAGGGTGGGGCAAAATTCTTTTATTATCTTCAAATAAGAAGACACATAAAAATGTCTTTCCGGTTCGAAATCTTTTGTTTTTTTTTCTTCTTCTACAATATTATTTATATTTATTTCCCATATAAATGATTTTCTAGAACTCTATCCAATCGCGTTATCTTGAAATTGTTATTATTTGATTTTTCTTGAAGGATGATAGATTTCAAATTAAACGATAAGAAGAAGTTTTTGTGTTGTAAAGAAAAATATTTACAAAAAAAATTTCTATTTAAAGAAATTCCACAAGAATTTTTAACCTTATTGACATATGTGGAATAATGTTCTCGGTATGTCGAATTGAGTATAGGGAAACGCGATTAATCAATAAGTAAGTTTGATGCAAAAAATAAATAAAAGACATAGAAGTTAGAGGAAGGGGAACACATATTTTCTACTAGGAGGCAGCTGCATTTTTCTTGTCGGATACAAATTTTTGGGTTAAGAAAAGGTTGGAATTTTACGTTTTAAATGTGAAATCTGTAAAATCTTTTAGATTTCAAAACACAATATTTGGTTAAAGTTCAATAATGTATTTTTTTTTCTGTTAATTTGAAAGAAATTTATTACACATTTTTTGGGAAGAATCTCAGTCTTTCAGATCGCGCTGGGATTGTTCCCCGGAATGTAAGAAATTTTATAAGTATCGAACAAATTCAACTTTAATTATGTCATTATTATTAAATCATAATTTAGTAATAAAAATGTTATTAAAAATAAAACAATTGACTGAATTTTAGTACTTATTTTTTTAATTCATGTAAAACTCAAGAAAATGTCGAAATTATTTTCGAATTTTTTTAAAATTTTTAATGAATTTTGTTCATTTAAAGTTTATGTTTCCTGTTTTTTTATAATTTTAAAACGAAATAAAAACATTAAAAATAATTTTTGCATGATTCAGAAAATTTGTTTCAAACAAAAAACTACCGCAATCTGCTGTTATGTTCCGCGTCTTTTATTAAAAAAAACTATTAAAAAAAATAATGTCAATTTTAAAAGACTTACGCGAGATAGACGAATTGTCGCCATCAACGTATTTCACTCAAAAATCGCTTTTACAAATTAAATACAGTAGTTTTTTTGTTTGATGTGATGAGCGATTACTTATATCGCGGGAAAATTTCCAGAATTAAAATTTTTCCAGTTCAGTGACGTTGTTACTTTATACAGAATATGGTCGGTCGCATCAGATCCTCCTAGACATTATATTATGCCAATGAAAACAATCAGAAATTCATTCTAGTTTTTTTTTATCTGGTAGATATAAAAAAAAAGAAACTCTTATCACGTAAAATAAATAAAACATTAAAGAAATCCTTCGTGCTCGGTGATAAAAAAAAATGAATGTGAAAATTCCTTGGCATAGTAGACAAATCTCATTAGCCAGTCTGTAGTCGAGACAAGAATTCTTTCTTTTTTTTTGCACTGGCTTTATTTTGATTTGCATTCCGGGACTATAAAATAATTAATTTAAAGAGCCAACAAGGATAATACAGTGTTCAAGCAAGATCTATACTACGAGGAATCAATTTCAAAATTTAAGTAAATTTTGATTAAATAAAATTGCATATAAATTCTGATTTTTTGGAGACTAAAAAAAACCTTTCGGCCACAAGAAATTAATTCAATCGAGTAGCAAAATATATTCACAAAAGATACTTTTTAAACAACGAAATATAACTGATTATAACAATTTACTACAAAAAGATCCAAAATTACCCTTGACGACTGTGAAAAAGTATAATCTCTATAGAAAAATATTGGTGGCAGAAGTGGGATATACAAATGTATTTATTTTAAATGATTTTTCATTCAAATTCGTATATGGAAAAAAGGTCGAAAAATATATGATTTTTAAATTACTTTAACACCTCTTTCTTAAAAGATGAATCCAGTTTTCCAATTCTCGCACATCGGGGAAGCTGTATAAATGTAATTAAAGAAATTCTTTGGAACGTCCGTTCACTTTAGAATAATGTTCTTTATATGAAAAAATGCATTTTTTTATGTGTATTTAATTGCATTTTCATTTTTAAAGATGACATTCTCTGTGAAATGTACTTTCTTCATATATCTTGTAAGAAACTTTTCCAATTAATTTCAAAAAATTTACTATACGACTTTAGTTTTTTTTTCTCCAGAAAAGCAATATCAAAACTGAAGGCATATGAAAGACATTTAAAAATAAAAGGGTTATAATTTCGGAAGATTTTAATATTCTTTTTTTTTCTTTCTATTTAAAATCATTAAACATGCGCAAAGCGATTAATTTAACAATGATAACTAATAAACTCAACATAATATCGCCATGTTTTGATTTATTTTTGGTTTTAATAATGTAATATAAGTGAGTGTTCCCGGTTCAAACTAACTATCAACATTTTGTCATGCTATAACATACGTCCGTCATACATTCATATATGTATGTTAATATGTCTCATTTCATTGGAAAATAAAAAAAAAGACTAAAGACATAAATGGTAACAGAATTTAACAAATGTTCACCATATGTGGTTTTTAGCGCGTCACATATTTTTGCATATAGTATCCCTAAAAAGTGTATGAGTTTTCGATTTGAAGAGACGAAAAAAAAAAATTTCTACAAGTTTTATTAAATGTGAAGTTATAGAGTTGTTCTCTTTTTTTTTTGGTTAACAGAACTCGTTTTTGTTTGGTATTTCCTTTCCATTTAACATAAAAATATGTATGCCTAGCAATTTCAGAAGTTAGACGACCATCATAGACGTATATTTCTGCATCGACAAGTCATAGAAATTATGCATAAGCTGGATTGTGTGAATTCAAGCGTACTAAAGTTAAAATAATATGTAGATCTACTTTTTCTTTTGCATATTACAAGTTTATAAATCAGTTATTTTGCATTATTAATTTTAAACGTGCGAGGAAAATGTAAAAAGTAGTCGGAAATTATGGAAAATTAGATGAACTTTATCTAGTTTTAATTATGAGCTGAACTTATAAAGGGTGATTTTTTTAGAGGTTTGTTTTTCAAATTGGCCAAACTTTCCAGCGGTATTCAATTTGACAGCTGATTATACTCAGTTTGGTTTGCCATTTCACCATGAATAAACTTACGGTTAAGGAACAATCAAGGATTATCCAAATTTGCCTTAAAAATCGGTCCGTTATTTTACCGCTTAATTGTGTTCAGTGCCTAGGTTTATTTTTAGCTCAATTGGTTTATTAACAAGCAAAATTGTCATTTCTGGAGTAGGACCAACCTAGAAAAAAATCTAGAGATCCAAATACATCCAAAAAAAATGAGGTTTACATGCTTGGTCCTTATTTCTTTAAAAATAAGGCGACAGCTCTTGCTACGATAAATCAGAATTTTACCGGACCATGATGAATGTATAACTAATTTTCTTCTAAGATATTCTAAAATTTCTGGAATACTACATAAACTTGTATTGATTATGAATCGATTTATTTAATGAGTTTAAGAGGTGCATACTTGACATAATTTGTTTATAATTAAAATTTCAATCTGAAGGAGAGGAGTTTGTTGAAAAATTAAAACATTATAATATTGTTCTTTGCCAAGGACTATTATTTTATAGAACCATTTAAGAATTCTTAATTGTTCTAGATTTGAAAATCATCCAAGGTTTAACGGATTCATATACAATTTAGGTGTACCTCGTAATTCAACTTAGTAAAAAATTACATTTTCGTATTTATAAACATGTATTTTCAATTTTCCGGTTCTACAATTAAAAAAAAAATTAATTTATGAAAAAGCAGAAAATTTCGCGAAATGTAGAAAAACCTTACGAGGAAATTTAAATTATTTAATTAAAAACAAACAAAAAAAAAAACAATCATAAAATATGAAATTGGATTTCAGCAATAAAATGAGAAGAAAATAAAAAAGGTTTTTAATAGTTTTAATTAATTTGAATGGAAATGAAAAACATGATTTCGAATTTTGCAAATTTAATAATGAATAAAAAAAAAAAATCCTGAAATTTATAGCAATTTTCATTTGAATAAGTTTTTAATCATGTATGAATATTATTGAAATCAAATTCAAAAATAAATACAGGGTCGTTTGGAAAACTATTATGGTATTACCCGTCCCTGAACTGTTCCTTTACTGAATTTTTCTAAATATACCTTTAAAATTTATAATTCGTTGCCAAAATGAAACATTTCGTAAAAGTTTTCCAAATTTCGTATACTGTGAACATCGAAAAACTTATTTTTCATCAAAAAATTCATGAATTTTGACAAATATTTTGTCAAGAAAACTTTAGAAATTAATTTATGTATTGTTGTTCAACGCAACAAGTCCTTTATCAATATTAATAGTCTTTTTTTCTTTTTTGGAATAATTAAATTTCTCTATATTTAAGTTGTTATCATTTTCAGATTTGTGATTTTCCAAGAAGGTTCAAGTCGGTTTGAACCTGCCTAAATATGTTCAAGAAGTCCATCATCTTTCTTCATATGGCAACAAATAATTTACTTATAAATGCATAACACGTTTCTGTTTTCGAAATCCATCTAAAAACCAACAAAATTATTTTTCCTTTCCCGAAAAAAAAAAATGAAATATTGTTTTTCTTCTGGCATTTTTTTTTGGTTTTAGATATCTGTTTTCTATCATTTAACACTTTCACGCCAGGAAATTGACTTTCTATTTAATAACAATTAAAAAAAAAATCACTGAAAATATTTATGAAAAACAACGTGTTTGGGTGAAAATAGAAAAATCTAATTTATCGGAACATGAAAAATTATTCAAACGTTGTGATATCAATTAATTTTTTGGAAAAATAAACGTCTTCTTTGTTTTTGGGGAGAAAAGTTCAATATACTCATTTTCTATTATAAAATAGATACTTTAAATCTGTCGTCGACAAATAAATGGAATTTTCCATTTTGAAAATGTTTGGTTTTTTTGTGGAAACTAGAACTCAGTGGTTTTCTTTTTTGGGGAAATTGATTGATGCAGACCTGCAGAGGTCTTTTATTTAAATTGATTTCCCAGAAAAATGAAAAGCTTGATATATTTCAAAAAAGTAATTCGAATTTAATAGTAAAAAAAAAAGAAAATTAATTTAAATATGTTTGATAACAATTCGAGCAACAAAACAGCAGACATTTAATTGATTGCAATTTATTCGATATTTTAAATTTACCTGCCTAAGAATAAATATACCAGAACAGCGATTCAGGCGTACATTTGTCGACATTCGAAGTCACTTTTCCAAGACACCACATATGGTTGATAAAATGCGTCACTGTGTGTGCAAGTGTACGTGTATTTAGTCATTGAGTTCGAAACATATGTTTTTATTATTCGGAGAATACATTGTCATTTTTTGTTGATTTTTTTTTTAACTAAAAATTTTTTTTTTTTGTAAAATTATTATTTTTTTAAAAGCGAAAAATAATTTTTTTTTAGTTTAGTGCTAAATAGTATTAAAGTGAAAATTAATTTAATTGAGAATTAATCGTTAAACAGAAAAAAAATTTTTTATTCAAAATTAACGAAATCTTTAATACAATTTACTAACGGAAAAATACTGACTAGCTCTAGAGGACGTCAGAAAAATTGGTGACAAAAAATTTCCCGACAGTATAAATAATTTCCTTTTCGAAATTAGATTTAGCGAGGTGGCAAACCTTTTTTTTTCATATTAGAGAAATTTTTCAAAAAAAGGTGGCAAGAAACGTCGACAAATGTACGCCTGAATCGATTGTTCAGGTGTTAGTAAAAAGTTATATCTATAAATTAATTTAATTAATTTTCCTCCCTAATCCAAAATCCTACCCAACAATAATTGTTTAATAAAAATCTCAAAACTTATTAGTTGTGCCTTGTACATTACTTTTGTTTTTTAAATTCTTAAAAAGTGAACAAAAATCTGTGTTCTTAAATTACTAAAAACACAAAAATCCTTATGAAAATTGTTTTCATTATTAAATGAACACCATTAAATTATTAAATATAATTTAATTTAATTGAAAATATAAAAGTACTTTGCCTAACTATAGTCTGTGTTTATTAATTTTGTTCCTTTTGAAGTTTATGTACTATATATTCATTAAACGTTATATGATGTTATGTACTTAGTTTATTGGAGAATCTCTTCTCACTTTGGATATCTTAGTATATAGAAGGTGGCATAGGAAGGACCTCTCTTGTTCCGTATACTACTAACTAACAAACTTTTGTCTGATATTATGGATGGATTTTTTAAAGTCTCATCATTCGTGTGTTTCTTCCTCGAGTATCATTGACAGTAGACAGGTTTTTTTGTTGTTGTTTTGTACACTTTGCAAAAAACAACAAGAAAAAAAAGTTTACTTGAAAAGTTTTACTTGAAAAAAACTCACTTTTTCCCACACTCTGGTATATATAATGTTTAGTGGTGACACTATATCGTTGCCGTTTTTTTTTTTATAGTATATAGTCCCTTGAGGGCATCATGTGGAATTTTTATTTCCAAACATATATATAGTACTGTTGGTACTAAAAAAAAGTGGGATTATAAAAAATTGAACTGTTTTTTTACTGGATAAAAAGATGAAAAAGAACGAGAGCAGCAGGAAATATGTGTGATTAAAGTGATAACGAGTTCAGTTTAGTCTTATGATAAAATTAGTTCAATATTTTGCAAGATTTTATCTTTTAGATAAAGAACAAGAAGTTTTTTTCTTTTCCATATAGAAAAATTATATTTCAATTTCATACTCATTCTCGTCGCCTTCTAGTGTGTACTAAAAAAATTATTGTATCGTACAAAAATATGAAATGCAATTTAGATTTTTTAGATAAATATCTTCAAAAAAAGAACAAAAAACATTAAAACATCATATTTTCTTCTTTTATGATTATTTTGAGGATGTAATAAATTTTTCTTAAAGAAAAATGTCTTCCATTTTTGGATGACTGCACATTACCACATTACTTGGAGGTCAACCAACATCAAAGTTTCATTTAATTTCCACCAGAAAAAAAAATTAAATTAATGATAAACAAAAATGTATATGCCTATAACTTTAATCAAAATATTAATTATGTATGACCGTGATTAAAGAAAAAATCAACTGTTCTTTTCTTAGAACATTCCGTCATAATTTTCAAATATACGACTTATTTTTCACTCGGAGAACATGGTCAGTTTTCCGCTTAATTCAGATGAAGGACCATGAATAAATTTGAAATTTCGATACAATTTGTATTTAGAACACAAACACTTTATATTACAGCGAATTCTTGATATAAGAAACTTTTTTAAAGGTAACCTTTTCCGAAAAATTATGCATTCTAAGCTGCTTTTCATACGTTCAACAAAAGTTTAGTACTATTTTTTTGTGAAAGGCGACATCTCTTTTTATAACCCATTTTATGACGAAAATTGAATCAGGTTGGGTCACTTATTAATGAGAATTTACCGTACTATAAAAAGAAGGTTTGAAAATTACAAAAAGTCTTCAAGAAATCTTAAGAAATTCCTTTAGTTGGGTAATATAATTTTTAGTACACAATGTTTAAAATTAAAAGGTGTAAATTCTCATTCATAAGTACTGATTTTTAGTTCTATTCCACAATTTTTGGATGTATGTATAATTTAAAATTTTAGTACAATTTAGAACTTTCAGTATATCCTAACAATTTTAGTACTATTTCGAATTTTAGAAACTTTAGAATTTAAGATACAATTTAACTAACATTTTTAGTTCACTTTCAAACTATTAGTACCATATCAAAAATTCCTTATGATTTTTAGTACAATTCTGTAAGATTTGTAATTTTTACTACAGTCAATAATTTCTTATCAAAATAGTAATTCGTTAGTACAGAATTTCGATTTAAAATAATATAATTTTATTGCTTTAAATATCGTACAAACCCATTTTAATAGATAAACTCTTTTGCTATTTAAGCATTTTCCAACTCACCTGAAAATAGAAGAAAAAAACGAAAAAAATTTCATTACAAAAATGTATTTTTAGAACAAAAAAATTCTTTTAAAAATAATATAAATTTAATAAGATTTTTGTATTAAATAATTGTCAAATTTGAACTAATTTACGAGTTTAAAGATTAAGTAGAAAACTGTTTTGGTTTAGAAGAAAATTTCGAAAACATTAGAGAACTTGAAATTTTCTGAAATTCTTTTCAAAAAAAAAAACACAATATTATCGTAAAACTTTCTATTTTTATGGAATTGAGAGATTTTAATTCTTGATGTTTTTTACGAGCCATAATTAAAATATTAACTATTTTTTGTGTAGCTGAATGAAGACCAAGAGCGTTTTATTACTGCACCTGTCCAGTGCAGTAGTATGAACTGAAAACCGCTATTGTTTAATTTTTTTAAAACATATTTTTAAATCATAAAATTAATTTTTATGAATATATATTTTTTTGAGAATCGATAAATGTCAAGTTTATTAACACATAATCAATTATTTTATAATTATTTAGAGATATTTAAATTTTCAACTTGTACTAAAAATAGTTTTCGGATTCGTTATTTTTAAAGAAATGGAAAATTTTCCAAAAATGAAACAATTTTAATAAACAAAAATTCAAAAAAAAAACACTCGATGAAAAATAATTAAATGATAAACAAACCATTCTGATGTGTATTTTAGAAAAGAGGGATCGATCTCACATCTTCATCCCATTTGAAATAGGGCCCTAAAAAAAAGTACTAAATTTAGACAAAAAAAAAACGATATTTAAAATCTCGTAGGGTGATTGAGTGTGAATGAAAGATCGGGACAGCATCATAACATTCCAGAAGTTTTAGAAAAAAAACAGAAATCTCGGAATCCTATTAGATTGGAATTTTTTTTTGGTACCCGAAAGAGAGATACCAACTTTTGAAAACATCGAATGATGAAAAAGAACGTTGATGCATTAATCTTATAGGAAAAAAATGGCCACATATGGAGAATGATGAATATTTTTTAATAATATATATATTTTTGTTATCATCATATCATCCGTTTTTCTTTGTGGGCAACTTATTTTTAAGGTGCTAGAATCCAGGCACGTAGTTTTTACTACGAAAAAAAAAAACACATCTCATCACATTTCCCATCTGGTAACAATTTTTGGATTTAAAATAATTCGTGCGTAAATTTCGACACGGTTTTTTGTTTTTAGATTTTTAGATTTTTAAGTTTTTAAGCTTTTATTTTTGTTCTCAGTTTATTAGAAAAGCAATTACTTATATTAAAAATCTGATTTGAAAAATGGCGGGAATAAAATAGTGTGAAATATTGTTTTGTTTTTTTCGTGTCAAAGTTTTAGTGGTTTCTTTATGTTTTTTGTTAAAGAAAATACTACTCAAAAGACTTTATAAGTATATATTATGTAGGAACAAAAAAATACAATGCAATTTGAGTGCACTCAGTGCACAAACATAAAACAAAAAAATGTCATACAAAATTATTCCCTTTTTTAAAAAAAAACCCTTCCATTCCGCGAAAAATGAATCGGAGTTTGACTGGATTACAATTTTTGGAATGAATTTACGTCGAGTTTATACAACGATTCATTTTTAAAATTAAGCGAATTCTATTACTAAATTGTGTCACACTTAATGCCGGAACTAAAAACATTACAACATAAGCTTCAATATTGAACGCCTCATCACCTCTTCTAATAAACTACTATTTAATAGTTTTCTATTTTTTTTTCTCCAAACCCTTTTTATTAAGAAAACTTTTTGAATTAAACTCTTTGAAATAATAAATTTTCAACGCTTTCTAAATGAATCATAATTAATTAAGAAAAGAAAAAAAAATCATTAGAAGTTTCTTCACTTGAATAGGTCAAAAATGAAATGAACCAAAAGGTCTAACATTTTCACACTTTATTGAGTCTGGTGATGCCCTTGATGTCTTGTCTCTCTAAAAACTCTAAATTTTTTTACTGTCTTCTTAAACTTTTCGACTATTAGTTAATTGATTTAAACGAGTAATTATGATCATATCATTTTCTAACCTTACATTTTGACCTTAATCTTAAAAGACAAATTCTTCTCTATTCTCTATTTGTAAGAAAATTAGCCGAAGATTTTTGTAATTGAAAGTTTTTAGTTTAATCGATTTATTAATGAAAATTATGAGGTCATTAAAAAAAACCATGTAATTGTTGGTAAGTAATTAAGCTCATCATTGGTTGTTTGTAATTTTCTTTTCTTTTGATTAAGTGACTCAAAAGATTAATACAAAAAATTAAAGAAAAAATAATAATTTTACTGTTCAAAAACAACAGTTTCTATTTCTTTTTTCTGAGATGGTAAAGTCAGAAAGTTAGTACAAGAAACAAAAAAAAATTAGAAATAGTAGAAAGCATAGAAAATTTTAATTATTTTCTTTTTCTTTTGTTATTATTATTAATAATTAATAGAGAAGTCAAAAATAAATGAGTTTTTTCTGGTGGAAAACTTTTATTTCTCTGATGTTAATTAAAACTTTTATATTTCTTTCTCATTAATATTAACCGAGAACAGAACCGGAATGAAGAAGATCGGTAAAAATTTTATTTCCTGCTAAATGTTTATAGTTCTATGACATGTAACTCTCCACACAACTATTTGCAGAAAAAACAAATCAGTTTGATTTCAAGTCTTAAGAACTTTTTCTGCAAATTGTTTTATTTCAAAAAATATACCAGAAAAGTAAATTACTAATTCGAACCAAACAAAGTGTGTCCTATTTTTTTCCAACAGTTTATCTCGAAAACAAAATTAGAATTTTAAATTTCTATTAAAGTAAAGACTTATGACAAATTCCTAGGTGTACTTATATAGTTTAGTCTACATAATTCCTCCACAAAAGAAACTTCAAAATTTAATCATTAAAAATTTAAAACTTTAATTATGTATTCAACACTCATAATCAAATCCCTACAATTTCATCTTCCTTCTCGTTCAAGTACTTTCGAGGCATGTAAATCCTTTAAAAAAAAAAAAAACCTTATCATCGATTTACATTTATGGTTTTTAACTGAACATTCAGGATAGAAAATACACCCTGTATTATGCATCCAGAAATGCAATTTATGAAAAGGGATGAAAAAATTTCCATTTATGGTGAAAATAGAAATGCGCATGACTTTTCATTTTTTTTAGATAAAAGAATTTAATTTTGTAGTTGTGAACAGCAGCAGCTCTCTCTAAAAACTAATACCATATTAAAATCATCCCTGTATTTTTTTCCTTTTGTCGAAGGGTATATAGTATGATGAAGAAAACTATGGAATATTTCGCCCTCATTGAAATTCAAACGGGGTCGGTAAAAAGTCAATGCACTTTCGTCGTCGACAATGTTTTACCGGGAGCTATTACAATGCTATATGAAAAATATATGTACATTTGTATACTATATATAAAAGCCGGGTTGAAAAAATTCAGAATTATAGAATTACCAACATTATTATAGAAATTCGGGATGGAAAGACCATCATCATTTTTAAATATGGTATTTTGTTCAGCAACATGTTGCAGATACAACATAGCTTTCCAAATTTTCTTTTTAATCCAAAAAAAAAACAGAAAAAGTAATTTGATTAAAACAAATTTTTTCTTTTTCAGAAAACCAGCATATTAAAATCAATCAATTTTGATTAATCATTTAATAAGGGTAATTAAGCCAACAGAAAGAAATAAGGAGGAAAAAATATGAATGCAATTGCATTTTGTGTGCATTGAAGTTGAAAAAAATGAAATTTATGAAAGGAATTAATAATAAAAAAAAATGAGGGCAAATACATAAAGCATTCAGCCAGCCCGTTACCACCAATTTCTTTTTGCTTACTCATTGGGATTGCATTTTGGAAAACATATATAAATTATGGAGATGCCATATGACGCATGTCCTAAATGATTTTTATCTTGACAAAAATATATGTCATATGAATAATATAGTGACTTCTTAACAAGAAACTAGAATATTTTCGATAAAAATGTCTCTAAAATAGGCAAAATCCTGGTCGGTAATTATCTCTTATAACTTTATGTACTATCTTAATTAAGTTTTTAATTAAAAATAATAATTCCAATCAAAATATGCTTGAAAATACCTACGAAAATTTTTTTTAGTGAATGCCTTTCGTGTCTATTGTCTTTCGAAATTTTTTAATCGAAACTATCAAAAAAAAGAGAACGTTTGAGTTTTTCCCGCCATTATAATAATTCCGAAAACCTTGTCGGCTTGCTTGTAATAGCTTAAAACTCTCAGGGTTGAAAAGGTTAAAAGTTTGAAGTTTTGGAACCATGAAGAATGGACAGTGTCCCTCAAAAATAGACTAAAAAATAAGGAATAAAAAACGCGATGTCATTCAATTAATTTGATCACAAAAGTTTCATCATGTGGCTTTTTGAGAAATACTAAATAAAAAATGGACATCAATTTTTTTTGACTTATTTTAATATGATTTTAATGAGTTTGGGATTTTTAGTGGACTTAAATTAGTATATTTAAGATTATAATTTAATAATTTACTAGAAAAATTTAAAATCGGACAAATAGAAGAAAGTTGACTCATTCGTTTTAGTATAAAAGATCTAATCTTAATTAATTGTACATTATTTGTCTTAAAACTGAAAGAATTGACTTACTATTCAAAGATGATCAGCATTTGAAGTTGTAGTCAATTAGATCAACGATCGGTGTCAAGAAAATGTAGTTCGAATCAGCCAGTTGATTCGATAATACAGGTTTTCTGAAATGATTTTCCTTTGGATTCACTGATGTAGCAAAGAAATCTGGATATACAACATCCAAATTAGCAATATCTGCTGCTATCAACATTTAAGTTTTTCACACTTGCTATTTGGATCCGGAGCAGAGCAGTGTGAAAAAACAATAATAAAACTAATACGTATTTTTTTTTTTTTGTATTTGTTAAAATTCCAATATAACTTTTATTGCTTGTAAACAACAAGAAAATTGCAAGAAAGAAATCTAATTTAAACGGTTTTTTCTTTTTGTTCTATTACAAATATTTCACAATAAAACTTGACTTTCAAGATCTGCGCGCAAGCTTAATCTACTTTAAGAAATATGATTGTTAAAAAAATGCGGGCAATAAGATATAATTTATAATAATAATAAGATAAACTATGAATAAAAATAATAATCAGGAAGAAAAAAAAAAAAGAAATTTGAAGCAATCAAATGAATTTATATGACAAAAATATTTCTGCGTGAAGAAAATAAAAAGAGATGCATTCTGCTAGATTCTAGAAAAACATACTTTAATCGGGTTCAATAAACTTGGAGGATTAATAAACAAGCACAATTTGATTGAAGTCATTATTATTAGCGCGTTGTTGTTCGTAATAAGATGTTACAAACAAAAAAATAACGATTTCTTATTTTATTAGACGTGGTTAACGTTCTTCGTCTTCTTTTCTTGTACAAAAGAATTCATTCTCATATATATTTAAGACGAAGAAGAAATTATCAGGAAAGGAAACGAATGTGGCGGACATGTACTACACATCGTGAATATTATTTAATTTTATTATGCAGTTAAATACTTTTAACATATAATTATGTTCTCTTGACAATAATAAGGGTGTGTGGGAATTCATCAATTTGGAATGTAATTTGATTCGGTGACATTATCTCTGTTAGCAAAATTTTTATTAATTAATTGTACTGTTTGTTAACCTTAGAGAACTTGATATCAGATGATATCGCAATAAAATGATGGACGTCATAACAAAATAATTAGTGGTGATGACATTATCATTGTTTATCAAATTGTTTATGAAAAGGATTTCGATGGATGTGATAGAAAAACACAGGAGAGATAATACAACAGCGGTTATTAACTTGTCTGGAAGTCTAGCCAATAAATTATCAATTTTTTTTTTATTAACAAAGAATAAAACAATAGAAAATTAATTACAATAGATTATTTTGGCTTGTTGGGAAATATAAGCCCCAAAACAATCCACATGTCTAGATGAGTAGTGAAATTTAACCAAAGAATTCAATGAATTCTAAAGATTTAAAAAACCAAACAGCTAAATATAGAAATTGGTTGGATTGAATTGATTTCAAATGATTCATCCAGCTATCAATATACCTTGAAATAAAACACAGGCTCAGATAAGTCATTAAGTCAAATTTTTGCTTAATTTTTTCATATTAATCTGTTCATAAAAAAATTAGAAAAAAACTTTGTTCCTGAACAAAATTTTCTTACTTTCTCAAAATAGGTTTCTTAGGATAATATCTCAACATCTAAAAGCCGCGGAAAGTTGATAACGCACAAAATTATAGAAAAACTCGCATGGCGTAGCTGTGTGTTGCTGAAACATGATCGAATCTTTACAACTAATCGATATCGTATGAATTCGTACAAAGCTTAAATTGAAATTGGACTCAAAATACAAGTTTTTTTGATAAAGATTTAAACAGAATTTTCATATGAAATTGAATCTTTTAAAACCTTGGAAAAAGAAACCTCGCGAATTTAAAATTAGTAATGATTTTTTTTTGGTCCATAATTAATTGTAATTCACACAGCAGCTGCGCATCTTAAGACCTCAAAAAAAGAAAATACGATATTTTAATTGAGTTGCTATAAAAAATAAAAAAAAAACTCGGGAAATATGATCCAAATATGATTTTATTAAATCAAATTGATTGTTTTGACTTTTATGAGAAAGATGGGGTTAAAATGCAAATTTAAAACTCGTTTAAGATGAACGAAAAAATTCAATTGAAAGAAAAGTTTGTTTGCACAAACAATTAAAGAAAAAATATAGTTACTTAAAATCGGCCTATAGCCGAGAAATGGAACAGAAAAACTGTCAAAACTAACATTATTTCAAGGCTTTTCTGTATAACTTTGTTCCTTCTTTTCAAAATTCTTCTAATTTGCAGGTAACCTAGATCCTGATAGCATAAGTCTAAACTGTAAATATTATTCAAATCGGTAAATTAGCTTTTAAAGTACATCAAAGCAACTTTATGAGAGGGTTAATTTCTCCTAGGACTATTTTTTTCTCCACTATGCTTAGACCAATTTGACTGAAATTTAACATGGTATCGTCTATTTATGTAGTTAACCTATATAATTAATTTAAACAAAATTGATTCATAAAGTTTCCAATTAAATCCGAAAAACCATAAATGAAAAAACGACAAAACTTTCTGGTCACTCTGGTTTATCCTTTATAACTTTGCTCCATCTCGGTCGATTTTGCTCAAATGCAATACCAAATCAAGCTAAGGATTAAGCAATTCATCAAAATCGGATAACGCGTTTTTGAGTTATCTTGTATACGAACGGACGGATGGACAGACATGCATAAATCGATATAAGTTTTGATTCCCGGCACAACCATACCCTTAAAACGTTTCTACGATGATTATTTCGATATGTTACAAATGGAGTGACAAAACTAATATACCCTCTGGTAGTACCTCCTACCATAGGGCATAAAAAGTCCACTCAGTTGTTTTCGTTTTCTTGATTTGATTGACATTTTCTTGTTATTTATATTGTTTGGCGGCAAAAAACTTTTAAATAATTTATTTTTATGTAATTATTTATGTTTTCTTGTTTAATTATTGCATTTTATAAGAACAGAAAATTTACCAAAACATTTTATATTGTTTGTTTTTTGGAACTAAAATTGTCTTATAAAAGTGGTCCTACCAAACCAAAAAAAAAATAAGAAATAACAAATTTTGTAATTATTTCATCATTAATATCCATTAAAAAAATTTGTTTCTCATAATTTTTTTCTATTCGTTTTAAAAACAAGTACATTAATTATTTAAGAATTTCTGTTGAATCATTTAGAAAGTGAAAATATAATAAGATTTAAATTAAGATTAAAAAAATTACATATTTCATCATAAATAGATTAGTATACGCTTAATTATTTGAAGTAGTTATCTATTCGCATAAATTTACTGAAATGTACTCAAATTTGAATTTCGGCCTAGATACCCTGTTGTCGAAGTAATTACAGTTTGAAGCACAACTCTTACTCCAACTATTCTGCATACTGAATTAGTTATCTGATATAATGCCAAAGGAAATGCAGAGACATAAAACTTCATACTCTTCTTATAATGAAAGTCGTGCAATAATTTTTGATAATGCAAAGACGATCCGACATAGACTTCTTTCTATAACAAAGGATCTAAAAAATAAGATTGGCTGGAATCCCAAATGGAATTAGTTGTGTCTACAAGTGATGATATACAAAATTGGTCCTGGAACTATTCCTACAAGCTAGTTTCTTAGTTTTGCTTTTCAATTTAAAGAAAAATGAATACATAGTTTCTAAAAATCCAAATTCACCATTTGGTCCGCGTCCATTTTACACTTTTATCCGACTTACTTCACAATTCGCATAGATCATCATCGTAACTCCTTTCATTTGCCTCCATCTTCAACTTAATATATAGGCTATGCACATGTACTATAATTAATTCATGTTTCTTAAAGTAATCATCATCATTATCATGCCATTACATGCTCATCAAGATTAGTAATATTGAAAATAAAGTGAATGACAGTTGCATTAATTCTATTCGTTGATGCATTAAATAATCTCAAAGAATAGTCTTCTATTAGTGCCATGAAGAGGTTCGTATATAATACTACTTTCTATCTAGTCTAGTATACTATAGTCTCTTGACTCTATGAGTTGTCAGAGAAATAGATACTAACTAGAGGAATACATACTATAATTTTCTTTTATATTATTCTTCTTGTGGCTTTTGTTTTCTAGAAATTCTACAAAATTCTTGCTCTATAGTCTTTTCATAGTTGGAGTTCTCTAATTTCTTTTATTTTTATAATCAACTCTTGTTTTGAAACGACTTTTGTGAAGAATGTAATTTAAAGTTTTTTTTGTTTTTGTGTCCTTTAGAACTTTAATTATTATTGTTACGACTATCTTTAATATGGAAAATAGAGAACCTTTGACATGTATTAAATTTTCTTTTTCTTTTTTTTTTTGGATAGAAATGATATGAAAATGTGGAATGAAGTATTTGCTTTTATATAGAAATTTTCTTAGGACATCATTTTATATTATTTGAACAACTTCCTTTATATATCGTACCGCAATAGACCTCCACTTTCAAAACTAAAGCAGTAGAAAGTTTAACAGAACTTTGTAGTTTTTATACCTAAAAATATGGATGATGATGAAAACTCTATACAACAGTCATTAATTACAAGAAAGACAAAAAAAAATGAAACAAACTTGATTTTAATGGTATTTTCTTGTTAAAATCTAGTTCTTTGAAAACATCTTCCGGGATTATGGAGAAGATTTTAAATTGGGTTTTGTCATTTCCTTTAATAATTTATTTAATTTAATGAAGAATAAATTAGTTTCTTTAATAAAAAACGCAAAAAAACCTTGGCTAATTTTTGTTTTGCTAAGAACCATAAACTAAAAATTTAATAAAATAAAAAAAAAAATAGATAATCTTAAATGATACGACAGAAAAAATAAGAGAATGCATTTCTAGACAAGATAATAACATTGTACACAGTTGTTCACCCACTCTCCAATTGATTCCATCGTATCAATTCATCCATATTATCTCAATCCTTTACTTTAATCTCTAACTATATTGTCAGACATTAAAGGGGTGGGATTTGTCTTTTTACACAAGGTGGGTGGACAAGAAAATGATTTCATATACATATAGTATCTATCTATCTATATCTTAGCAGAAGAATTTTATAAAGGAAGACTTGATATGCTTTCTGTATAGAGAAGTCGACAGTAAATTGCCATATAATTATTTCATTTAATATTAAAGAATAATATATTGTCAAATTCATGACGGCATCCACATTTTGAACATCCTACAACTACTACCAGTTCTCTTCTTCCTGTATCACCATCTTGTGTCTTCGCCGGCCCAGAAACAGAAAAAATTTTATCATACACAACCTAATATTCTTCTTCTTCTTCTGTCTGGAATTTTCTTTTTATCCAATTTTTTATTTCTTATTTTCTTCAAGGAAAAAATCATCAGCATCTTTTTTCTGGACTCTTTTTTTTTTATTTGAAAATCTTTAATAGAACAGTCTCTGGTAGTCGTCTTTTCTTATAAACCCAATATTTTTTTTTTTTTTGCAAATATAAGAAAACCAACAATTTCAATAATAAACCAACAATAAGAACTTTTGTGGAGGAGTTTAAAATGCTAAGATTTTTATGTCTGAAGTAGTTTTGATATGCCTTTCAGTCCCGCTAGAGACTATATAATTGCAAAATATATTCTTTTCCGTAACAGAGATAGTCGTCGACTTGGTACAATAAAGAAAATGAGTTGATTGGTAAAAAAAAGAACGAATTTAATCATTGAGATGCAAGTTGAAATAAGAAAATTAAATGCATTTCTGCAACTGAATTTTGGATGAAATATGGTCGCATTAAGAAGCAAATTGTAAATTTTTTTAGTGAATTTACATAAGAAATGAATGATGAGGACTTTGATAAATGAATAAATTTAATTAAGTTTTTGAAATAAACAAAAAAAAAAAACAATGTTTAATTAAAATGATTAATTAGATCACAAAAGGATAATTTGGTTTTAGATATTTGACACCATAACTAGAGAGCTACACTGTTTGGTAAACCATTCCAAGCAAAGAAACTCCAAACCTCAAAATGGAATGGTACTGACATAAAGATAGATAGAGGATTCGATCACCTTCGAACTGTATCTTTATGGGAATAAATGAATCTGTTTTCAAGCATATTCATATGTACACAGAGTCAAATGAGTTATATATCCATATTCCTCGATATACTTTCACTCCTTTATAAATTAACCAGATTTATTATCAAATTTTATCATGCGGATTTCCACCATCAAATTACTACTCTTTTAACATAATATAATCCCTGAAAATACATACTTAAGTTGCATTTGTAATCAATTTCATGATAATCTCTTGAAATTCATTTGAAAATCCGACATGATATTGCCTTTTCGTGTCCAAAATACTTTAGTTTGGATAGTTTTTTCCTTGTTCCTTTTTCTTGTATGGTATATAGAATACCTTGTATGCTATATAGAATATCTTGTATAGAAGAACGTGTTCCGTGCTAACATGATAAATTGGTTTTTTCTCTGTCACTAATCATACTTTAGTTATATACTGTATTAGAGAGAATATACAGGATGAGAAAAGGAAATGTTTGTTAATCCTTCCTATGTTAAGGATATCAAACCTGAAGAAGTAGAGTAGATGGATACAAGAATATATAACCGAAAAATATATGATTTAAGGAAAATGAGAAATGTTAGTGGTTGTCATGTGTTTCGTAAAATATTTAATATAACGCCTCAGGACTACAACTTCTATTTACAAGCAGAGAAAAGATATATAACTAAAATAAAAGCATGTCTCTGACGCCGTTGGCGTGATTTTTAAAGTTTTATGCAGGAGTCGTTTTTCTGTTATCGAAATCCAAATTATATTTTTTTTTATAGCATAAAGAAATTCTTTCAGAAGAAAATCAGAGATACAAATTTAATTTTCCAACTGGACGGAAAGTTTCCACGAAAGAAAGTCACAAAGAAATGACTTCGGAAAAAAAACGGAATATTCAGGATTACAATTATAATTTAATATAAAGCTGAGTTTGAATTTTCCGCTTATAAATTATTGTCATTCGTAGGGTCTTTTAGAGAAAATCACTTAAGATAGTCGGATATATCTGGACATATAAGCTAAGTTCAGTTTTCGTAAACAAAAAGACGTTATATAGAACCAAATTATTCATAGTGCTTCAATTATATGAAACTAAAGACAAACTTGTATAGTTCCTAGAAAATTTCGGAGAATTCTAAACTCATGAACATTTAACCTTCGCTTTATTCTATACTTTTACATACTCCCATTTTCCTTTTATAAAAAGTAATTTTTCTTTCTGTCATCCTTCTAATTCCCATTTTATTCTTCCTTTTTTTTATAACAAAAAAAAAAGGGTGGATTAAGGTAAAATTTAACCTTTCCACATTAAAGAAAGAAAAAGAAATCTTGCATTCAGAAAACATCTACCTATTTTGTGCCGAGATATAGAAAAGGATCAGTTGAATGAAATTTGAAAAGGATTCTTGAATTTTTGTAACAAAGAAGAATAAAGGAAATTTTAAGTATTTTTTTTTATATAGAAAATAATATCCTTAGAAAGTTCGTATTGTTGGTACTTATTTCTGTGGACGCTAATGGACACAAACTGTCTAAGAAAAGGGAAATGCATTTCTTTTTTTCGTTATCCAAATTTTCGGACTGGTAAAGATATTAATCTCATTGTGGTAGTTTGGTTCTTCTTGTTTTTTTTTGTACTGTAAATGTTTGGAGCAAGAATAACGAGACGATATGATGGATCTGCGATTACAATTGAGATTCTTTTCTTACGAAATTTTCCGTTATTGTATTATTCGAAAGACGTTGATTCTTAGATTTGACAATTCTTTAAGAAAATATTTCTATTTGAATTTATGAAATTATGGGAATAGGCTTTTCTGAGTTTTTTTCGAGTACCTTATTTAGTGGACGACCTATTTTTTAAGAATGGACAATGAATAGTTTTTATTACAAAATTACAAAGGATCAAATTACGAATACTTTAAGAATTCTGTGAAATTATTTTTAGATTAACGTCTTGGATATTTTTTCTTCAAACCACAAAGATAGCAGCGGTATCTAGGAAATAAAAATCAAAGCTTACGTCAAACTCACACATTTTATCATTCATTTCGATCCTTCAGAGTATAATACTCATTTTACTTTAGTTATACCGAATTTCAATTTGAATTTTTCAGCTTATTTCATTTCACATTAACGCCACGTGTTGCAAAGATGAGACTGGACATTATATAGAAGGGTCATAAACGGAACAAAACAAATTACTGAATCTACGCACTCTCTCGAAGATTTTAAATCCGATATTACACCCGTTTTTAGGACGCTGCACGCATATTTATTTTAGTCAATGAATTTTGGATTTAATTTTAAATTTTATCGCCCACTTATCTTTTTATTCTTCTTTCAAAATAATTAAAACCCATCCTTTTAAAAAGAAAAATGGAGTTATATTCAAATTGATGATTCCAATTAGCATAACTCTAAAAGAAATCATAGAAATTGGGAAAAAAAAGACTGAAATCTTTGAAATTTTAAACTCAACAATAATCTTCATTTTATTTCTTCTTTTTTAAAAAGAAAGCGTATAAAAATTTAAAATGGAAGCCTTTTAAAAAAACCACACAAAAAATAGAGGCCATTAATTCCGGGCCAAAGAGCAAAATACAGAGATTTTTGTCATTGCGTGGTGTTTTTGTTTATGTTCAATTTTGATAGTGAAAAGACTTTTATTTTTCTGTGTGTGTTTAGGATTTTTCCCGATAAATTTTCGGGAATTTTAGGAGGGTTGGTGGTTTTAGTCTAATTCTATTTTATTGAATTTTAGTCCCGCAATATATCTTGTTGGGATTTTCTTTTTCATATGAACGAAACAAATCTATACGCCGTATGGAAATTTTTTTAAAGGATCACAAATTTCAAGAAAAAAAAAACTACCAATTTTGTTTAGGCCTCTGGTGTATAATATGTAATACTCTGTTTCTTATTAGGTTTCAAATCCTTTTCTTTTTCTTGTTTCAGTTATTTCCCATTCAAATTCTGGTACGTTAAGGCATTACCACGCTATTCAAATATAAGGCATTTTTAACAAACATTCCGCAGGCAAGAGATATAATTTTATATGAAAAAGCGTGAACAGACCTTTAGAGGTAACGTAAAAAAATCGATTGAAACCTGATCTATTGGTTGTCATTTTGGTTTGAATATAGATATATGATGTTTTATATACCATGAAATCCACTTAAAATGACGCGAACTAGAGGAATTTTCCTTATCCTATATATAAAGACTTTAAAAGTACTTTTTTGGTCGTCTCGTCAAGTAAATTTAAGTTGAAATTTTTTTACTTGTTTTTAACGTACTATAAAACATGTTATGTTCGTTTTTTTTTTAACGCTCTTCAAATAAATATCGTTCCACTTCATACAATTTTCTTTGAAAAATTTTATTTTCTTTATTTTTTTTTGTTGTTTTTCTTCCTTTATGAAAGAAGTCAATGAAGATGAATAAAAAACAAAAAATGTGTTCAAGTTATAATTAGAACTTCACTTTTGAAAAAAGGATTTCATGGAAAAAAAAATATGGCATAAAAAAAATGAAAGTTTTTTCCTTTCTTCTATAGAAATTTAAGAAATCGAAAGTTTTTTTCAACAAGAACAAGAAGAAAAGGAGTCTTCTTTAAGATCCATATATGAAAAGGAAAACGAGTGTGATTTTTGAACTAATTTACAAGTTCTTGTTATTAACTGAAAAATGGACATTAAAAAAGCAAACAAACTTTTGTATTAAAGATATTCAAGCACACTTAATTAATACAAGTTAAAACAGTTCTTTTAATGGTAAATAAATCTAATATGGACATGCCTTTAAGTAGATTTAATAGAACAGTTTAGTTGGGTTGATCGGTTATGACCTAACCTTTCAGAGCATGTTAAAAAAAATGTGGAAAATTTCAAAACAATTTAACTTCTCAAGTTGCGGTTTGAACACGTCCCTAAAGTAGGTTTCACTTTGATCAGTCATGACTGGCAGTCGTGTTTGATAGAAAATCTTTAATATTTATTGAGTTTGACTGACAAACCATTCACACTGGTCAGTTTTCTCTAAATTGCTCAAAAGCTGATGGAAAACTGATCAAGTAGTACTCACCCTACTTAGGTAGATAGGTAGAGTAGGGGTACTGCGTACAACACCAGGCACCTTATGGGCCCATTGTGATCCCTACGAGACCAAGAGTTACCCTATTGAGAAATCTATTTCTCTTCAAAGCATTTAATTTTCCTACAAAATTTCATTAGCCTGCTCGTGTCCGTATCTTGAAGTATCCCTAAATACCCGAAGAAATGGTTGCCCATGGTTCCGAGCTCGAGAGAGAGCTGAGCATTCGCATAAAATGTGCTTGATATCTTTAGCTACTCCTATGTCTCACCCTACTTAAGAATACTTCTATCCAATATTCTTTATTAACGGATTTAAATTAATTTCATCTAAAGATCTGAAAACTAGCTTAGTAAAACTTGTTTTTAATGAAATTAAATTCCGAAAAAATTAATATTGATTTATCCTATTTCCTTTCTTTTCTTTAGAAATAGAATTTTCATCTCTTTTTTTCCAGTTGCCTGGAATGAATGTTTTTTTTTTCTAATCCCAAAATAGTACCGAATTAACTCCGCAGGGAATCTACAAATCGATTTAAATATTTTTTATTCATCATTTTTATCCTCATTTAAATTAATTTTTTCTTGTTTTTTTTTTTTTATCAAAAATCAAACCTCCAAAAAAAGGAGCGGTTTTTTTTATTAAAAAATATTTAATTTTTTTGTTCTTTTGAAAGGTTGTTTTCCATGACAACGTTTTTTCAGAAGTAAAAAAAAAACTGGTCGTCCTTTTTAAAATCGAAATTTCTCGTTAATTTTCCCATTTTTTCTTTTCATTTTTCTTAAGGAGGTGTTTATAATGAGATTTTTTGTTGGAATATTTCTTCTTTTTTTAGGACTTTCTGTAACCGAAAACAACAAACAGTAATAAGTATAAACCAAAAGAAAGAGAGCTGGGCTGTATAGAAGACGGATAAAATAAGACGAAAAAAAAATAGGGTGTTCATGTACTTGAAATTTTTTGTGCTGCGGGTGGGATCTAAACCATTTTACGCTTCAGGGGAGATACGTTTTTCTTCTTAAAAAAAATATATAATTTTCTTGTATGATGGGAAATTTCATTTCATTTTCTAATGAAGTGTGTTATGTTTCGTAATTGAAAATTCCACTTTGTAAAGAAAATTTTTGTATTTTTGTTTTTTTTTGTTTTTTGTTTAGTGAAAACTCTTTTGGGATTTTCTTTCAAATTAAATTTAAGAAGAAGAAAAAAAAAAAACGGAAATTTGATTTGAAGAAAATATTTTCAAATTGATAAAGTTTTATCTTTGATATTTAATACGTAAAATTTTGTTAGACTAAAATATTGAGTCGAGTTCAAAGTAAATTGTTTTGGGCAGAGCAGCGGAAATTGCATTTTTAACTTCTTGAAACTTAAACTTTGACTTCCACTTGACTCTATTCAATTTTAATTCCATCAATTAATAATAAGTCAAGTTAAGTCAAAAAAATCAGCTTCAACTCGACTTGAAGATGAAATCCATAATCTATCATATATAAATTAGAGTTGATGTGAACATTTCTCGTACGTTAGGGTTCGAACACAAAATCAAATTTTTGGATAATAGATGGAGTATAAAATCTTAGAAAGCATATATTTAAATCACAAATATAAATCAAAAACGTTTATTTCATATGGAAGGCATTGTAATTTCATTCGTTTTCTTAAAATATTGTAAATAAAGACAAATTGTCTGAAATGAAAAAGTTTGCTAAAGTTTCTTAATTAATAAGGACTACTTGTAACTATCAATTTTTATTAGAAAAATCCATTAATCCTTAAAGTTCATTAAATTTTATTTGAAAAACGAGCCGAAAAGTGGCCCTCCGGACATAGAAGTTTTCTTCCTTTCTTATAAAACTACATATTAAAGAAGCCCAAAAAAAAACCCACAAAATAAAGGGGAAGATAAAACTTTCATGGATAACAAAAATTTCATTGAATTCACTTCCGTTCTTATAGTTTTCTTTTACTTCCTTTTTTAATGAAGAAAAAAATGAAATCGACATGACTCAATAAGAAATATACTTTTTCTTATTGTCGTGTCTATTTTCCCTTGAATTTTCTTTTTTATGGAAAAATCGGTTACCATTTATTACCGAAATTAAATATTTTTCTTTTTTTTTTTTGTTTGATTAAGCCCAATTGCGCATGCTTTAAAGCTTTTTATAGGCACAAAATATAGCTTGTTGCCAACAAGATAATTTTTGTAACGTCTTACAAGAAGAAGAAAAAATTTATTGTCATCTTTCCAATGGTTTCCTCCAAAGGACCAAAAAAATGTGTGTTTGCTGACATGAAATAAAAATGATGAAACAACGGAAAACAATTAGGATTTGATATAAATGAATTTCATCCATTTTATCACACTATTCCAGTACAATTTACCAAAACCAACATGACAAGGAAGAAGTAAAATGGTGGTACACAGAAAACAGAACTGAAAATGAAAATTGTATTAGTATTGGGTGCAAAATTACAATACCAGAAAAAAAGACAGGAATTTTATATTTTAGTGTGTATACGTGTATCCACATATGAAGAAGAAGGAAAAAAAATGGGAAAACCGGGTAAATTTCTTTATATCACGTTAACCAAATATGGTTGTGTATTTTTCTTTTTTTTTAGATAATTTCAAAAATAAAAGGACTTTAATAGCATTCCATCTCTCTTCTATTTTTTTTTTGTGTCAGGATTATCCACCAAGGATATATACCAAATTGACTTTTATATACATATGGAATCAGATTAATGGCCTCACAATGAGTTTGGAGTTTGAACGATGTGTGATATCTAAAAACACTATTGGAAGGTGACCACCATACCCCAAAAGAGGACAATAAACCACAAATAATATACTAGAAAAAAATAGACAAATAGATGGTTTACAAAAAAAAAAACGAAAAAAATATGTTCCATGGAGCAGGAAAACTGGGTATATTTCTATAAATAGGGAATAAAATAATTACAAATGAGTTTAGAGAGTGGATTTGGAAAACGTTATAAAATAGACTGAGTTTATGCTAAGGGAAAACAAAAAAAAAGTTCTATTCAAATGGTTTGTAATTAAATACTGTTAAACATAAGTGCCCAGTAATTGTTGTATAGCAAACAGTTTTAATGGTACAAATTCTTGAGTTACAATGTTCCGCGTTATGTAATTTTATAATGAGATAAAAAAATTTCTTGATCTTATCCCAATTTTTCAGAGATCCCTTTAATAATGTATTTGGACTTTATAAAAGTCTTTGAACTTTCTAAAATCTTGTTTTAAAAAAAAATCAAAATAAGTTTTGGGCATTTGAAGGAATGTGAATGTAAATAAAACCTGTTTAAAAAGGCCCTAAAGGCGATTTAGATTTATCGATGAAGAAGAGAATGTTATAACAAGAAACAAGAAAAATTTCGGTATTGAATTTAGAATCCAACAGAAGCAGCAGTGCCAATGCATCATAATGAGGTAAACATTTCTCGAGATTTATTTCATATTTTTAAGAGGCTAGGAAATGAATGATAATCTATAAAAATTCATGATATTCGATCGCTATGAGAAAAACTTTTCGATAACCAATTTAACTCAAAAATTGATAACATTTCGAAACGCATAAACTCTTCCTTCAACACATAAAAAAAAATAGGAAACGAAAGGATAAGAAATGAATTACATTAGTTGAGTTTGGTTCCAAATGGTGGAGAATGAACCCGCGCCATAATATATGAAGATAGATGTGTGGTTTATGTTTTTCTTTCTAGGTTTAAGAATAGATGGATGGAATGACTTTATTTTAACAATGAATCGCATGTAACAGTCATTTTTTATTGGTATTTATAATATGTTGCCTTGGTTATTTGTGTTTTCCATGGAGGGTTGTGGTGGCATAGAGTCACACACTGCTGTATGTAGAAAATCGCGTTCAACATGAACAAAAAAAAAAAAAGAAGAGAAGATAACTGCCAAAATATCTTCTTGATTTTGGTTGTACTAGATAGAGGAGATTATATCATACACAAATAGTATATGTGAAAATGACATGATAACATATGGTTGACATTTGATTTGAATGATTCCCTTGATATCCAACACATTATATAATAAAATGCGATTCTTTTTTTTGGATGTACACAAGTCCAAAGTACATGTGTTCCGAAAAAAAGAAACTCATTTGGCGGATAACATTTTTTATGATGTGCTATAAAAATTGATAACGCGTATTTACAGCACAGTAGTTGTTGGTTGGTTTCGTCTTTTTTTTTGTTTGGTTCTATATGAAAGGATATTATTATACATAATTTGAATTTCAGTGAGTTAGTCCGCCATATATAATATTAATAAATATGTATTTCGAAGAAAAAAATTTAAAATGATTTATTTTCTCTAAATTGAATAAATTTTGATTAAATTTTCAATAAACAAATAAAAATGGTTTTATATTTTGGGTCGTCGGAATTGTTATGGACTTCTCTAAAGAATAACAACAACAGCAGGAAAAAAAAGTATCGATTTATTTTTGGAATACAATTTTTTTTCTAGACAAAAATCAACTCACGCAAATTAAAATTGTTTTGGTCAAATTTAATCAACCTTAATAATTGATAATCATGGCGGTGCTTTTTTTATTTGGAGGAGTTTTAAACATGATTTTATCCAACCGTAAAATTATATAAATATAAAAAGTTGGGAGTAAGAAAAAAAAAGTGGAAAAAAATTTAGAGTAAACTTTTCTTTAACGTCTTAAGAGTATACATAAAGGTGAGTCTACATTACACTATTCAAATAGGTATATTACGTTGGAACATTTAAACCGACATCCTACTTCTGATGCAAGTATGGGATAACAATATACAAAGATTGATTAAACAGAAAGGGAGGAAACAATAATCATTTTGTCGGCTTCTGCATTTCTCATTTCTCCAACTGATTTTCGATCTGCAGATGACACCCCTTAAAAACAGATGAACATGTTTATCTAATTTATATGGCACTTGATCTACTCTCACAAAAATCACACACGATACCATCGCACACTACCAATTTTTCTAAATTTTGTGGGGAGACTGATGTTTTTATTCCATCAATCCTAGCGAAAATTGCAAAAGTCCATCTCTTTATAGTTTTCTAATTTTTCCCGTCAGAAAAGGATGTCGGCTGTGTGGAGATTGGCCGGAAACGTTTTTTTAGTACTTCCACACTTGCAACTTGAATATCAAGAACAACAACTATTTGAAAAGCAACTAAGGGTATTATTTTTGCTTTCCGACTTTCAGTTTTAGATTATAAAACATGAACTTTTCCACCCCGTTTAAGTTACAGTACTTAATCCTGTTGTATAACTGAATTTTCCCCTGATACACATTTTAAAGATAATTGAATTTACTTTGTAATAAGTTCAGAATGGTAAAATATGTATTGGAGGACCCTCACAGTTGCGGGCCTTAGAACGTAGGCCCACTGTATCTCCCCCTAAAAAATTGGTTGAGAGGCTAGGTCTCTTCCCTGAATCGGTTAGTCCTTCTAATGAAGATCAGCACCGTAATTAGGTCCAAGTTATGCAATCCCTCTTTACTTAGAGTGCACGCACACAGTGTAGCAAATCTCATTTTAGAAAGGGAGAGTTCATGTGCATCGTTTTGTAGAGTATTTTTATAGTAAAAATTGATAGTAAATGGAAAAACGTATCATACATACACGTCACGTATTTATGGATTTTCTACTTGTTTATATAAACTCCTTTTTTCAAATTGATTCATCGAGAATCCTGATCCTTCTTTTAGTCTTCTATTTTTATCCATTCCAAAGTAATTAATTACATAGGTCCAATAATTTTATAACACAGTTTCGTTAAAATACTCCCTGAAAGGTAGCATTTTCTCTTGTGTTATACGATTTTTGAGTTTTCCTTTTTCCGCGGTAGATTAATAAGGAACAAGAAAAAATACACGAACTTTAACCTGACTCAGCAACACATTCGTACTTTACACTATATATAAAATTAGCTAAAACTATCCGTGTTGATTTTCTAATTATCGAACTTATTTATATTTTTAACAGTAAAATTTGATTCTACATAATTTTTCTAACCCGGTTCTTACTGTTATTAGAAATAATAAGTAAATTAATATATAAATCTTATTAATTTAATTAAGAAAAACAAGTACTGATATGATATGATTATCCAAGTCCACCTGTTGATGGTCAAGTCATAATAATGATAATGATGATGGTGAATTAAAACTGCCAAGACAGGTTATTGCTCTTGACCATAAATGAAATATACACAAACGCACAACACAAAAAATAAGTGATTCTTTTATTCATAAGAAAAGATGGAAGTACAACTCTTAAGAAGTCGACCTTGTTAATACTGTTAACATTGAAGAAGTTCAACAACAACAAATATTTTAAATTGTCTTGAATTTTAAAAGGAAGGATTTTTTTTTAGCTGTTGTTGAAACTGGTATTAAATAGAGGTTATGATTTTTTTTATCTATTCAATTCACATAATTGAATTCCTAGAAAAATGCTTTAAATGGAATTTTTACGAATTTATTCGAAAATATTCTTTTTATGATTCTTTTTTTTATGGTTAATTAAGATTTTATTGACCCATAAATAACATCGGTTAGTTGTTTCCAGATTATGTGGATCAGATAATCTATATTTTCCACACTAAGATAAACTTTTAAATTTCAGCATATTTTGCTGTCTAAACGAACACTAAAAAAAAAAACGATGGATGATTTTAATGAAATTTAGACTATAAATTGGTAATAACTTGACTCAGTTTTCTTTGAGAAAAATCGGTGTGTACAAAGAGAAGTTATAAAGAAAAAATCAACATGACCATAATGCAAAAAAAAAAAAACGATCGTGGTTTTTATTTAGCCTTTGGAGATATAATACAAAAATTCTTTGATGTCCAATTGAATGTCCTCAAAAAATTGTCTCTCAGCATATGGAAAAAAAGAAAATTATTACGTCTGCGGATGAGTTTTTACGATTTTAAAACGAGCCTGTTAAAGCGAGCTGTAGATGAAGGAAACAATGAATGGACATAAAAAGTTATTCTTCAACATGACAATCCCAGACCAAATATTGCTCAACGGATTAAAAACTACTTAGAATGACAGGACTGGGAAGTGTTACCCCACCCGGCGTATTCACCAGATATAGCTCTCTCAGATTACCATTTTTTCCGGTCCATGCAATCAGCCCTTTCTGAGTAGCACTTCAATTCTTATGGAAATATTAAAAAATAGATTGTTTCAAAGACCCGGATTTCTTCAGACAGAGAATGCGTAAATTACCTAAAAGATGGTCAAAGGTTGTAACTTCAGATGGAGCATACTTTGAATGAAATCAAAATTTTATATAGTGGTTAAAGAAACGTCGTAAAAACTCATTCGCAGACCTAATAAAAAAAATATATTTTGAATACTTATCACTAGAAGAAATTCGTCCAAACTTTTCTATAATATTATCCTCCAAGAAAAAACTTCCACTCACCTGAAAGAAAATAGAGAAAAAAACAGCATTTATTAATAAAAATTTAAATAAAATATTTAAATTTAATTATTTTCGTATAAAAAAAATAAATATTGATTTTTTGAAATGAAATTTTTAAATTAAAATTTCTGAAGAACTTGAATTCGGAATTCAAGTTTGGTACTTCTGACAAAAATTTCTATTCAGGCTACATGCTCTCTGTTAATCCTCTTGAGATTCTTATTATGTTAAGACTTGTATCATGTCATACATCTTTCATATACAAAATTCCCTACTCCCCCGTCAAATAGGGCGGGGGGCGGAGGAATGAAAAAATATTGTCAAAATTTTATTTTGAAATAGATTTTGACATGGGTTTTATTTATTTTCCTTTTTCTTTGTACTTCAATAGATCAATTTCTTTTCTCAAAATTGAAACTTTACCACAAAAAGTTAGACCACAAATTTTTGGAGAAAATATGTTATTTAAAGTAATTTTTTTCTTGTATTTAATTCAAACTTTTCAACAAATATGTTGAAAAAAAGATCCTTTAAAATGAAAAATTTTGAAAAGATACAAATTTTTATGATGAAAAACGTTCCAAGTTCAGAGAACTTAATGGAACTTTTATATACTAGCAGGTACCCACAGTTTTGCTCCCCTTATTCCTGGAATATGAAAGAAAATTCAATTTCAATTTGACCGAATTATTGATATTTTTCTATTTTGACCCCTGAAATCCCCACGCAGTTGATTCAGTTGGCCTATCTAGAATGTACATTCAAATTTTCATGAAAATATGCAGATTACTCCCCGACTTAGGGCAATTTTTATATTCCACCACGTCAAAAATAGCGGACCGAGCTGATTTCCTGGATCGTCGTCGATATTTTATCACAAAAAATTTCCAAAGAGTAACTTTTTAATGAAAATAATTTTTCTTTTAACCGAAATTGTAATAATAAAGTCTAGAACCACCATTTTTTCTAAAAAAGGGTAGATTCCTTCATTTTCTTTTAAAATTTTGTTTTTCTAAAGTGTGAAAATTCAACAATTTTTCTTTGTTTTACTCCTTTTAAAGAAAGTACAAAGAATTATTTATATTTCACAGTTTTAAGCAAGAAAAAAAGGAATGAATTCAACCGAAATAAAAAGTAAAAGGGTCTAAAAGAAAAAGGTTTAGGAGAAAAATATGCTTCATTATAAATTGACAAAAAAAAACAAATAAACCACAAGAAAAACCTTAAAAATTTTTGGTACTTTATTACTTTTTGAAGGAAACATGCGAGACGAAGGAGGAAATACATTTCTTAAGGAGGAGCTTTTGTGAGTAAAGAATGAAGTCAATATTTAATGAATATCAGTTCTTGAAAATTGACATAAACTATATAAAAACAAGAAAATATAACTTGTATCTGTCATTTATGGAGATGTATCATAGTTGTCCTTTTAAAACAAGGTTTTGCGACGGACTCTCACGGTACTATATAGTATAGGGTGTTTTTTAAAGCGTGATAGACCTTTCGATAGAAATTACTGTCAATTCGAGCTGTCATTCTCACAGCTCACAATGTGATTTCGAGAAATAGCATTGTAAATTGGCCTCCAAGATGATGTGATCTGACATTTTTCGACTATTTTCTATGAATTTCAGTCAAAACATCGATTAAGATGTATGCAGCTTACTACATTTTTTTTGTATCTGGCTACATTCTATTTTGAAGTGTGACGATGAAGATTGCAAAGTTCGATTTATGCAGCTCAACTAAAGAACGTTATAATCTGAATTTTTAAGCTGACAGCGTTCTTCTTTCAACAAATTGCGGTTCGAAATTAAACAATAAATCATAATTTTCATTTTTATAATCACGTAGCTATTTTTATTGCAACATAAAAAAAAAACATTATATTCCATGATTAGAATTAATCATTCTTGAATTTCTATTCTTTGTAATGAGTTTTATGAAAATTGCGTTTTATTTAAATAAATTCAATTAGATTAATCGCAATTCCATTAATTTGCACTTGTTTTTCCTCATTTCTTCCCAATTCTTCCCTTTTTGTTTTATGATCGTAAATATTTATAAATAAATAAATAAATAAAAAGAAATAGATTTAACATGCATTTTTATCAAATTACGGGGAAAAAATTCGCGATTCTTTTTATCAAAAATTTGTCATTTTCGTAATTTATTAGTCATTTTTTTTTCTGTTTAGTGTGATTTGTGAATCATCAACAATATTTTTGTTGCAGTTTCAAAACGATGTCTAGTCATTGGATTTCAGCTGAATATTAAATCGCACACAGGGTTGAAGAAGCCTCATCGTTGGGGGCCTCATTTTTTTTTATTTTAAAATTATTCATTTTGAAAATATGTTTTTTGTTTTTGCGCTAAAGAAATTTGAGCTGATTTCTTGGTGACAAATTAAAAGATTGTTTCTTCAATAAAAAAAAAATCCTATGAAATCGACGTGTGAGAAACAATTATGACCCATTTCGAAAGTTGCCCAATCTACATATTTTTCTACAAAAACAAAGCCAAATTCTTACCCTTATTTTTGACTAAACTTGGATAAGACGAAAAACTTTACTTAACCAGTAAGTAAATTTCTTATTTTTTCAAAAATTATACAAAATTCTTCATTTATTATTGATGAGATCGGAATTTTTAAGTACCTGAGTTGAATAATATCGATTCTTACGTTTAAACATTTTCCCAAATAGAATTAGTCCTATTTTGAGTCATTTATCTATATTACATATATTACACATTTAGACAACTGAAGGAGACATATTTTTCCAAGTTTGTAAATACCTCTATTAGATTAGACCGTTCGACTTAAAAGAACCTGAGATCGAATCCGAGTTAAGCCCAAAACATTCTCTCTACTATTGCTATTGTGGTACACGGACTTCTAGTCAAGATAAATGACAAAAACCAACGGCATACGATACGAATTTCTCGATATCGACTATCTCAATTTGTACTGAACGTATCTCGTACAAAAAATTCAAACCAATTTAGAGATAAATTATATCATAAAATTCTTTTCTTAAATCCAGTACCTTTTTATCATCTTAATTCCAAAATTTATTCACGTCTTTTTTTTGCACCACCAGCTTTTATGGCAATTTTTTTTTCGTATCCTCCGGAATTTATGATTAACATGTCAAGAAAAACGAAATCATGTTAGTGAATATCCTTAAAGTCCTGAGAACAATTATGTGAAACCCAAGAAAATAACAAACACAGGACAATAACATCAGGAAAAGAAGAATTCCTTTTGCAAATAAAAACGACTTTTTATGATCGGCACAGGCAAAAAGAAAAGACGACCTCATCAACAAAACTAAAATGAATAAAACCTGAATTTTTGCCATTTCTTAATTTACACGGTGGAGGAAGACCTGCGAAAGAAAATAAAGAACATTTTTTTCTGTATTTTTTTAGAAAGGAGACCAAATAAATCCGCCCAATCTATGCATTAACACGGTCCCAAATTGAGATGATGGCGATTTTTCCTGTATCGTCGTTTTCTTATATGAGCGCTTCCCTCGCTTCTTTTTTTTATCACACAAATCTTTATCCTAATAAATGTTATTCCATCATGTGTACACTTCACACTCCTCTTCTTTTTTTCCATGAACAATTCAATATCCCTCGCATACAAATGCATAATACCCACACAAATAGAAAACCAGAAAAAACAACAACATTCTAGAAATCCACCACGATTTTATTATTATACGAGAAACGGCCATATTTGAAGTCAAGGCTTGAAAGGTTTTTTTTTTTTGTGATTCCTTTTTTTAGGGTTTTTAAAAAGACTTTATGCCAGATTTAACAAAAATATTTATCTTTTGTTAAACAAAAGTAGAAATTTTCTTGTTTAAGATTTAATTTTAACTAAAAAAAAAACAAAAAATCAAAGAACAAGAAACAAAAAAAAAAACCGTTTCAAAAATATGTTCACGGTTCAGTCCCGAGTGTGTAAGTTCGTTCATTAATTTCGAATATGTTCAATTCCAGTTTTTCATTATTTCTTCTTTTTTTTTGTGGTCTAATTTTTATTTTATTTTTCTTCTTTGTTTTGTTTTTTTTTTTTTACAATTTCCTATAACACATCATCCCACGCATACACCTTTAAAACAGGAAAGTGCATTTCGAGGAAAAAAAAAACTGCAACACAAAAATGGTTTTCGAACAGGCAAAAAAAATTAACCAAATGTTAAATTTCCATATGTTTACTTAAATAAAAAGGAAAAAAAGGGCATTTTTTTTTCTTAAAAACTAACAAAGGCAGTAAAATGTGAAAGGTTTCTACATTTTTAAGCCATTTTTCTTTTTTTTTTTGAAAACAAGAAAAAAAAAAAAAGGTTTTGTTGAATTCGTTTTTAAACGGTTCAAAAAAAAAAAATCAAAAATCAAATATGGCGGATAAATAAAGGATATTTTTTTTTTTTTTGTAGTTTTGATTTGTACTTTTTTTTTAAAAGAAATAAATAATTTAATTTCTCACCTCATATTTAAGTCCAGCCAAACGCAACCATGTTTCAACTTTTAAACAATATGGTGACAAAGATGGTAACAATGGTGTACGTGAGAATTGATACAAATAAATTATATCCTTTTCGAAATTTGTTTTATGAACCGAATATTTGACGGGCGGTTCTGGTTTAGTTGGTGGCGGTGCTGCTGTACCACCAGCTGCTGTTGTATTATTTTGATCGTGATTATTTTCACCGCCACCGCCGCCTTCTTTTGTTGAATTTTTCATATCAGAATTATTTCCAGTTTGATCATCATTATTTGCTGATGTTGCTGATGTTTGAAGAACATCATTGTTGCCTGTTGTCGCATCATCATGATGATTATTGGTTGTTGCTAAATCATCCTTTTTTGTTTCAGCAACTTGTGCTGCTGTTGCTATTGATGATGCTTTATCATCGGCAACAGAATTCTGTTGGACATTTGTTGCAACTTCGGCTGCCATTGTTAATAATTTTTAGAAGAAAATTTAAATCGTTTTTTTAGATTTTACTGTTTTAGTGAAAAACAAATAAAAAAATTCACTGTTTTTTATTTTAATTAAATACTTTTTTTTTAAATATTTATTTTAAATATATTACTCGTGTGAATGTGTGCGTTTGTGTATAGTAATTTTTTTTTTTATTAAAAAAAAATGAACACACTTGTTTCCTTTTTTTAATTTTTTTTTTTTTAGCTACGAACAAAAATTAATTACTATTAAAAAAAATTTCACTAAGAAGAAGAAAAGAAAAAAATACTATTTGATTTTTTTTTTCTTCTAAAATTTCACAATTATTAATTTTAAATTGGAGAAATGCACTTTTTTCGCGTTCAAATTGTTTTGTTTTAAGCGCGGTTTTTTTTTTTGGTTGGAATTGTTTTAAAAAATAAAAACGTGAGATAAAAATTTAATCACGAATATTTCTAGCTACAAAAAATTCAAAGCTCTAATAATTTTTTAAACACTTTTTTTTTTTTGGTTCTTTGAAAAAATATTAATATTTCTTTTTTTTTTGCCTGGTGCCTGCTTTTTTTTGGGTAACCGCTTTTTGAGAACACTTCTACTCACTGACGATGCACAAACCAAACTGAACGACTTTCTGCTGCGATTTTCTGGAAGTGTTTGCTTTGCTTGACTGCTATTTTCGTTTGGGATGTTGAAATTCGTTTTTTTTTTTTCTTTTTTTTTGAATGTTTTCTTCTCCAGGTTTTGTTGTTTTCTGTGGTTTGCAACATAATATCAGCAACATTTCAATATATTATAAAATATTTTATAATTAGTTCGATATTTAAATATTCTAACCGATTTTTTTAAAATCATGTTCATAATTTTCTTGTAGTATTTAAAATAATAATATTAATAATACAAAAGAAACAGTTTTTTTTTCATTTTTAAATAACGAACGCAACCATATTTCTTTTAAATCCACAATACATTCCACATCAAAATTCCCCTCGTTCTTTAACAAAATGACGGTAATGGTGAATTTCTTTGTTTTTATTTCTTCTCCTTCGGAAATTTTCATTCTTATAAAAATTTTTCTTTGTATGCAAAAAGATAATTTCTCCTTAAATTGAATTTTAATCTCAGGAGTGGAATGGTGTAATTCGATTGACACCAAATCGAATCGAAAGCATTCTTTTTTGAAACAATTTGGAAATGCCATTTCAACTTCTATACAAAGTATGTAAAGGGAATTATGATCATAATTCCATGTTTCAAAGGATTCGAAATCGTTTCCAAGAACTCTTTTGCAATGTCTGTCTGTCTGTCGATCTGCGTCTTGTATTCAAAATTGCGACCGTATTTTTAAAGCGATTTCAATGAAAATTGATAAAACCAATTTTTTCCATATGAGAAACCATTCTATCGGAATTTCGATTCGATCGGCCTTAAATTTCGGGTAGCCACCTAACAAAAGTTCGATTTTTTATGTTTTTAAATAACTTTGTTGGGTGCTCGCACAAAAGTTATGCATAGAAAGAAGATATGTATACAAGTTCCTATCGTGCTTTTGCACTAACCTTTTTAATCTAAATTTTCAAAGATTTGAAATCTTTTGGTTGAAGAAAAAGTAGAAATTGGAAAAGTTTGACAAGGGTTTTTTTTGCAGAAAATATATATTTTTATTTATTTTAATTATTATCAATTAAAAACTTTTTTAATTTAATAATTGGCATGCGCAGTTTACTTATTCGCACGCTCAAGCTTCGCTTACCTGTGTTTAAGTGGTTTCAGCGAATTCCCCTCTCCACTGAATATGCGTGTTTAATTTAAATTTAATTAGATTTTACAATTTTTTTTTTCTTCTTTTTGTTTGGTCATCAATTTTTTTCGTGATAGAAAAGAAAAAAAACATTTTCAATTATTGTGGGCGATGATTAGTCTACTTAACTTCTTTCTAAAAAAAAAAAATTAAAAAAAATAAAAAATGTTTCATGTTTTTGAAACTTTTTGTTTATGGCGTTATTTTTGTTGTCTTTCATTTGTAAAATTAAAGATTATTAATTTTCATTTTTAACTTTCCCTATAAGTACTGTTCATTATTCCACAAAGTATTTTTTTCGAATTGAATTCCGTGTTGGGATTCAGTATGATAACTCGTTAAAAGTTGAAAGAGCTTGCCTGGGAAATTCTAATGGATCCACCATAAAGTTCTGACTTGACATCTAAAATCTGGATGTTAAAATCTGAATCTATGATATTGTTAGCTTCAATCGCTTTTTACACACCTCAATTTAAACTAAAATTAATTACTAATCTTCTCCTTTATATTTGTCGACGAACTCATGGACGAGCCACACATAGAACTGCATCTGATCTCGATCCTGGAACCACACACTTACTGATAGTTCTTAACACCCACATAACGGGCGATTACCCTCTTTGACAAATGCCGATAGACTGGTTCGCAAGCTTAAAATATATACCAACTAACCAGTTTCTATGTTGCCTGCATCACCAACTGTATCCTACCTATCTCGACGGTGAGCTGCCTTAAAGCAGGAGCGTCTACATTTACTACAAGTTGTGGCTTTGGACTGTTCCTAATAGTACTAACAGTAATTGAGAATCGTCATTTCTCTTATAAGAGTTGTTTTTTGTGGACAATTTGAGTTTTGAATACATTTTCTGCGTATACCTAGCTGCAAAAGCCACCACAGGTTATATGGGATATTCAGAAATCCTGGCGATCGAATCCAAGTCTCGACAAATTCACATTTTTTAGACAGTTTTCTTCGTCTATTACAAAGGTTAGTAGTTGAAGACAGATATTTTTGGATATCAACTAATATTTTTGACCATTTTAGGCTGGATTTACCACCAAACAGTTTTCCTCTTATTTTGATATGCAATTAGTAGGAGTTATTTGGATTTTAACCTTTCTAATTTATAAAATCTTGTTTAAAAAGTAAACCATGAGGTCAACAATCAATTAATCTATTTTGTACCTCATTTATTTTGAGTGTTGCACTTCAACCAACATAAGTAGAAGTCAAACGATTACTTCACAGTTTTTAGTTAAATTTTAACATTCAGAGAAGGTATTGGGGCCTTCGGAATTTCTTTACAAACCGTCTTTATGCGTGAATTTTGTTATCTTATTCATTTTCAGATCTACAAACAATGTATCCTTTGCTTGTACATATACAGACCGAATTAAGGGTAACATGCGTGCTATCAACCCTGGCAAAGCAATATTTCTCAAAACTGATTAAATCTTATCCTAATTTTGAGAATAAAAAATTCGATTGAACTTTGGTATAGACAAAGTATTTAATTTTTCTGATTTTGATTTTTCTGACCATTTTTGAATGTATTCTTTCTAAAATGAAAAAAAGAACTGCCTTACAGGTAAAAGAAATTTTTTCTTTTCAGAAGAAAAATTGTCAATTTAGGTTGAAAATGTTTTTATGAACAATAATCTCTTTTTTGGTCCATTTTGAGCGCTTTTGAGAATAAAAACAGATTTTTAGTTGGCAACCTTAATAAAAAAAAGCAAAAAACCATAAAAAAAAAGAAATTATTCAAACTCTAAAACAAGTACCTGAAACTTTTCATGATTTTATGTTTAGCACACAACTAAGAAACTCTTCCTAAATCTCATCCTTCTTACAACAGAACTCCATTGGACTTATTTCAAGACATAATTTCAGTCGGACTGAAAAAAAGTCTAATAGAGACTCTAAAAATTGGACATATTTTCAGTCGGACTGAAATTATGTCTTGAAATAAGTCAAATGGAGTCGTGGGATTACTAATCTTTGTACAAAATCAAAGTTTCTGATGTTTGAAAAATCAGTGGCCCGAGATTGTTTGCTAAATAAAACATTTTTTTTTTTCAATTCAATTAACAAGCTCTTTCCTCTTTAAAAAAGACACACACAAGATTTAGATTATATAGACTTCGGAAATTGTAGAATTTTTTGGCATGAATGTTTTCAGGTCTGTTGTAAACTGTTTTATTTTTTTTTGTTCGCGCCTGGTTGATATTATTGTATGTTAATCTCTTTTTTAACACTCCACAAAGTCTACATTATAATCATATCCGACATCAAACCTACGCCCATACATATTCTTGAATCTCTTCTCTTTTCTTTTCTTCTTGTAGGAATCAGGATAAGAAGATGGGTACAACACATTTTGTAGGTGCGGTAGGCTAAAATGAAAATTCACAAATATTAAAATATTCAAATTAATGGGAATTTCAAGAAAATACCCCCCAAAAAAACAAAACCACACAAATGAGAACCTTTTCATTGCGTGTTCTTCTTCATGACATGACAGCCGCCGCCGCCGCCGCGTATCTTCTTTTCGCCTTTATTGAAAATAAATGGTGTGGGATTGACAACAGAGTTTTGTTGTATACAATCACAGAAAAAACCTTGAATAGTGTAATTATCTCAATTTTTGTGATAATTATCCGAATTTGAATGGTGTTCATTACTGTGTCATAATTTGAATCAATCAAAAAATACCATTTCAGTTTTGAAGTGTTCATCAAGATTTCATATTTCAATGAAGTTTTTGTATCTATAAAAAAAAGTCCTGGTATTTATCTATAATTAAAATCAAATTCAAAATTACAAACAAAAAAAATGTCCTTTCCAGTCTTCAAATTAAATTCATGTTGTATTTTTTCCCATCCTTCCATTTTTCTTCTTGTTCTTCTTTTTTTACCCACGAGAATCTGTACCAAAAATATTTGGCTGCTGTGCATATTTCCTTCTTTTCCTTCTTTGCATTTTCTTTTTCGTTTTAAGAAGAAAAAAAGTGCATTCATCATAAAATATAGAGAAAAAAAAAAGAAAATGCAATTTTCTGAAAATTGTTCAGTTGCTTAGCAACAAAGGTGCGGTCCTTTTTTGCATTGAACTTGGCTTCATTTGGCTCTTTTTCTCATAAAATTTAGCTCTCATTTTATCATTGCATCAGTGTGTGTGGTGAATATTTGAATGCGGTGAATCCTAGAAAAAAATGTCTCCTTGAAAAAATGTTCTCATATAAAAATGTGTAATAGGGATATTTTTCTCCATGTACGCATGCGTAAAATGCAATTTGATTACAAACTGAGGACGCTTTTCATATATCTGTCTCTTTCAAAACATTTATTAGGTATGGTGAAAATGCATTTGAATTCAATTTTTTTTTTGTATTAATTCAGGAATATAAGAAAAAGGGGAAATAATTTTACATTTTTTGTCGAGAATTTAAGATGGAAAATGTTAAAGATTGATTCATTCGAAAAGAATAAGATAATGGGAAAATCCCATATCCTTAAAATCTCCGAAGAAAAAAATTTCATGATGATGATCATGAAATGAATGAGTCAACAAATATTGTTTCCCTATAAAATTTCCCTTTGTTGAATTCCTGAAAAGGAAAAAAATAGGGATATAAAAGGACTTCTTTTTAAAACAATTTTCATATGTATGTTAATGGATATAACTGTGACTGTGTTTTAGGGATTTCATGTATGGACCATAATCATTGATTTTTCTATTCATCACTTTTTTACTCCTCTAATGCCATTGAACCCGGTTTATCCTGACCTTGCTGACTCATAAAAAATAATATATTATCCGTAAAACTTTTTTTCTTATCCTATTTTATATAAGAAAATAAATTTATGAGAATTTCGTTTCTATTTTCAGAAGATTTGAAGGTGTTTTTCGGCTGGCTTTCGATTTTTATAAAAAAATTGAATTTATGCACAAGTTTTCTGAATATTCATTTTCGGGCCAACAAAATCCTACTAGCATAATTATGCCCTATAGTAGGTACTACCAGAGGGTAGTAAGTAGCCTCATTGACTAATCCGCTATGTACCGATTTTCTATATGTTTTTTTTGTTACTTTTCATTTCAAAAATATGAAGAAAATGTGTTCCTGGTTCGATCATTAGAGTCAATGGTAGACTGAGTCAACAAAATATTGGTTGCTAGAAGACTGCACCATAAATATATTTATACAGGGCCCACTTACCATCAGGCAAGCTGACATCCCTGCCAGTCTGCCACTGCTTAGAGCCCTTTAGTAAAAACTCTAAGACTCAATTCCTTTTCTTTTTCAACACTTTTTCTTGTAAATTTTCTCCAATTGATTAAATTCAATTAATTTTAACAAATTAGTAGTGAAGAAACCCTTGTATTTTTTTTTTGTACTAATAAAAGAAGGGTCATTTTATTTCTTTGATAATTTATTTACGTTATTTTAGATCGAATTACATTACTTTAATTTCCGTAAAGTGATATTATTTGTACTTAAACGCTTAAAGAAAACTGCTCTTGACCCTGATTCAATGTAATTTTCACCCTAAAAAAAAAATTCGAAGTGAAATTCTTCAAATAAGTTATTTTCAAATCAAAAGAAAAGAATAATAAAATAATTTCCAAATCAATAAAATAATCATCTCTTCGTCTTTGGGAATCGAAAAACCGGGAGGGATCAATTGATCCGTCAATTATTTCATAACTAATTCATCATTGTAGTTTTGTGGCATCGATGAGGGCCTTTTATCAAATTTTAATGATTAAATAATTATCCCGTATTTTAATTTTGATTTGATTCGACATAAAATTCATTTCTTTATAAATCAAAATTTTTATTTAGTTTTTTTTTTTGGGTTTAATTTAATATTTTAAGTTTTCCAAACAGGAAAATTTCATTTATGTGGATTTATATAGGAAAATATAAAAAATTCTAAATCTAGTTCAATTCCTCAATTATTAGCGGCCTAAATTTGGGATTTTCAATGCATTTTCTTCCTCCACTTTGTGTCAAAATTCTTTTGTGCTTACATAATCGAGTCTTAAAGCTTAGGAATTTGGTTTTAGGCGTCTATATATTCAATTAACAGTGACTGTCGAATTTTTCGTCAGATAAAAAAGCTTTATTAAACAGTATATTGCCCATTTTGGTCAATGACTTTTTTCCATTCTCCTGGCAGATCTATAATCCCGTCACTGTAGAACTTTCGGATTACTTGGGTGAATAACTAAGACAAGTGATTTTCACTTCTTTTAAACTCAAATTTACTCTATTAAATGAATTGTGTAGAAATCAAAACAAATGGTAGTCTTTTGATGCAAGATCAGGACTATATACGTTTCTGTCAGGACTATATAAGTTTCTGTCCAAACTGGAACAATTTTTTACGAATAAACAAACTTGTATATGATCTGGCGTTATCCATGATTCTTTTTTTTACGATTCACCAATTCTGGACGTTCTGTTTGATGGTTTTCAACGTTCGATTTGGATATGTTAAGATTCTGAGCAATCATCCATGTCTTTAAACTTTAATTGGATTGGATCAGTTCCTTTATTTTGTCCTCATCAAGAAAGAAATGACTTTTTAGCCACTCTAATATAATATGAAAATTTCTTTCAACAGTTTTCAATATAGTTTCTTTGGTGTATGGACTCTCGTTGCAAGTAGCTGAGGAGATCCTAGTTTTGATTCCTCGTCTCGGGCTACTTTATATATATATTTTCGCTTCTTGATTCATATAATGTAGATAGTTGCATTTTCCTTTCTATTGTTTCATTAATTCGGTCTACATGTCTTAGAGGATCACAGATTTCCCGATTTCAAGGTGAGAACTGGTCTGTTTTTCGTGGGAGGCGGCATTAAAGATGCAGCAAAGATTACAGCAATTAATTAATAATAAATATATTTCCAAAATTTTAAATTCCTTGCTGGAGTCAGTAAGTTGTGCCCGAACTTTGACAGAAAAAAAAAAATAAAAAATTTATATGTGTCAAAAAAAATTATAATAATCCGTTATCATATTTATGAAAGAAAGCGCAACGCTTTTTTTTTGTTTCTTCCAAAATTTCATTATCAGCGAAAACCGCCATTAAAATTCTTTCAACGATTTTTCTTGTTGATATCGAAGCGAAGACATATTTTTCATATTTATATGACCTTTGAATGCATTCCAATTATTTTTTTGATCATAAATTCATATAATATTATTTTTTCCTTGCTTTTAAATTACATGCACTTGTTTGTCAAAAAAAAAAAAACAATATGACATTGTGATAAACATAATTCATCAACATTTTTCTTTTTTTTTTTACTTTTCTTCATTTTAATGTTATGTCTTGTTTTTTGTAGTTGTAGGAGGAGGTTTACCAACATAAAAACAACAAAAACCAAAAAAAAAAGAAGACAATGAAATGAAAAAAAGAAATGGAGAGCTGCATATTCACAGGAAGTATAATCATAATTTTGTAACTGACCGGAAATTCATATTCCAAAATGAAAAAAAAATGTATTCAGTTTAAGTTTAAAGAAAAAAAAATAATATTGTATTATCGAATAAGAAAATTTTTTTTTTTTACATAAAGTGTCGCCATTTTTAGACAAGAAAGAAAAATGCTAAAGAAAGAAAACATCTTATTTTTTTTTTTTTTGAAATGAAAAGAAATTTATTTAATAAAAAATATGAAGAAATCTTCTTTTAAAAATAAAATAAGAAATCAAGTAGATTTATCAGCATTGATGAAGTTTTCCTTATTGTTGAATAGAATGGAGAAGAAAGAAAAAAAAATAAAAATATTATGAAGAAAAATCGAAGAGAAACGAAATTCTATTGAGTGGTCTGAAAAGTTTCCAAGTGATTTAATTTAATTTCATATCAAATTAATTTAGATTTTGATTTCTGTACACAACATGAAAAGAAGAAGATTTTTTTGATCATGAAGAATTCCACAACATGCAGTTTAAAGTAGATGACTTCCTACATTCCTAGACGCTTGTTTTTTTTAAAGAATTTATATGGGATTTTTTTTTTGGTATACATTATTTTCGAAGAATAAAGATAAAAAATAAAGATTTTTTTAAGGATTTAAACGTAAAACTACCAGATTAGAACATGAAGAAATCCTCTAATACGGATGCAGACCACAATATCCAATTGTAAGACAAAGAAAGTAGAGAAAAAGTGAAGAACCGAGACCTGGATTTGAACAAGGGTCTAATCAGTCTCATGAGGCGAGGTCGAGGTTTTAACCAACTAGACCATTCTACACTGTCTTAGTGCATTTGCCTTTTCTTCTAACATTCTCAAATCATTACAAATGTCTTGTCTTAGTCTTAACCTCTCAATTGTTTTACCAAATTAAGTTGTATCCTATTTTTAACTCTTACATAATTGAAGAAAATGGTAGACAATCATACCAGTTCATTCCTTTTGTAGGCAGGATCTTGATTTTGACGTCAAAATTTATTTAAATTCTAGTCTGCTGTTATAAATCCAGGATTAACGAGTAGCTTGGTGGCGAATTTCTTTTGTCATATGGCTTTACGGATGTTGTTAAAAATCTAACATTAAAAATGCCTGTAAACGTTTCTAATATCGATATCGGAGCGGACGTTTTGGACAGAATTCATACGAAGATATGGGACAAAACTAATAGTCTGAAGGCACTTTAGTATTATGAGTTCTATTCAGGAATCAAACTTTAAAAAAACTTTCTTGTTTATTAAAAAAAGCCAAAAAGAATTTTTAGCGTTTGACAAAGAATAATGGAATCTAATCCGTCCAAAGACATTAGTTCATAAATTAACTAAAAATTGAAAGAAGAAAAACGAAAATAACAAAAGAAAATGCTTAATTCCTGTATTTTATGATGAATTTAAAATCCACACAAAAAATATTATTCCACAACAATAATAAGAACCTTATTACAATAATTAAGCTTCGCTAAACTTTCTATTAATTAGTTCTGAAAAGCAGATGAGAACAAACAAACCAACTAAACAAATAGTATATCCTTCAGCATCCTTAATAGCAACAACCCATCTGGTTTCCGAAACTAAAGTATCCAAGAGCTTATAAAGCAAATAAGAACCACCCAAAAAAATATGATGAGTATAAAAAGCAACATCTAAACATCTAACCTCGCCTTCCTCGGTCGATGATGTTCTTTTGTGTATATTTGTTGTGTTTTTGAGTATACATCCTTGACGCCTTTAATTAAGTTATTTTTCTTCTAATAAAATGCTTTATATTTTATCACACAGGTACAAAAAAAAAGAAAACGCTATATTTTCTCATTCCTAAAACCATTTAGTTCCTGTTTATCGACCACAAGAGTAGAGATGATGTAATACAAAAGTGTACTAAGTTTTTTTTCTTTTAACATTTCCTTCTGTTTTCGTGCATCTACTCTATTCACATTCATCCTTATAGAATCCAACAAATACCTCACACACCCCATTCTCATTCCATCATCATTAACATCATCCTCTGTTTTCATTCTTTTTATAACCATATTATATCTACTTGACATGACTAGAGTTCATTGCCATTTTTCTCCTATTCTCACTCCCCATTATTAAAAGGGTGTGAAAAGAAAATCCTTAAAAGAAAATTTTCATCTTCTCTGAAACAAGGATGTACAGAGTGGTGAAGTGAAAACGATGCCAAAGGAAAAGAAAAAATGTTTTAAAACTTGTGAAAATCAATTTCTCACACCAAAATGTGTTTTCACGATTATTTTTCCATTTTCTTGGTTGAGTCCGGATAGAATAATTTAGGATACAAGAGATTTGTTAAGTTTATGATGAATGGAATGGTGACGGATGTAGGGAAATACATATTTTTATGTATAGGGCGTCTTAATTTGATGGTACAAGTTTTTCTTTATGACTACAAACGATTACCAATGACCCTTTTTAAAGTGTAATATTTAACATCAGGTTTTTCTATATATATTTTTTTTAGTTGAGAGATTTTCATTTAAAGTCGGGCACTACACGAACACTTGGTAATAGGAAGAGTCTTTAATCTAATATTGTTTAGTTTTTCTTGAGATTATAATTAAATATCCAAGAATATTGTCCCACAAGAATGTTTTTTCTTTAAGTCTTCATTCTAGTAAATTATTTGATGCCGGAACATCCTACTATCATAATTCCATAGGGTGCCAGACATTTGGGTTTGAAGATAAGGAGTACAAAAACTATAGAAGAAGAAAACATAAGAAAAGGACTTCAAGCAACAAGTAAAAACTATATATATATATATAAATCAACTATCGCACATATGATGTGCGGTGAAGAGAAGATTACATTCAAGAAATTGGATCTAAGTAATAAAAATGTTTGTACTATAAGAGTTTTGATATACTTGGCTTTCATATATATATATTGTTCGAATGAAATTACTCAACTATATATTATATATACATATTTATGCTGTGAAAGTCATGCTTGGGCGTTTTATGTTGACGCCATATTAACCGTAAAAAAAAGGGTATCCACTTTATGATATTGGATATAAAATTTACGGCAATAAGAATAACAAAAGATGCCAATAAATGAAAGGAAAGGAAGGAAATTGTGGTCAATGTAAAATAAGTGAAAATATTTCCTAAAAAGAAGAATTTTTTAAATTGTGTCAGACAAAAAAATCAAGGAAGAAATAATCCGAAAAAAAAGGAATTCAGCATTTTTTTGGGTATCTTCATGGTTAATCACATTTTTATAGGATATGTTTCCTTTTTTGGAAAGGTTACGACTTCAGGTTGTTTTGGTTTTTTTTTTCTTTAAAGAATTAGTTTTACCTGTAAGCAAACTTTTCAGGTTTCATTTAAATTTTTGAAGTGATTTTTAAAATTCGTAAAACATAAGAATTTCCGGATTTTTAAAGAAATTCAGTTGTAAAACATTTCCCTTTATTATTTTAATTATAGAATTGTTTAAATAAGTGGCATTTCTAGGACAAGGAATTTATGTTCTTGAATGGAAAATCAATGGAGTTGCAGGTTTGAATCAAATGACTAATGGAAAGAGCGGAAATACATCATATTCGATATTGATAACATTCGTTGAAAGAATTAATATGAACTCTTTCGTTAGGACGACATGTACTGAACGTAGAATTGATGCAGTTCCAAAGTTGAAACCGCTAAGCCTAAGAAGTATATTTAAAACAAAAAGAAATTGTCGAGGCGTGGTAAAGTTTCTTCTCAGGACATTTTTCGTATTTCGGGAAGATTTAGAAGTCTAAAATTTCCCCAAAAATTTCATGGACACATGATAAAGATGTGATATCTAGAATTACGAGCTCATGCCTGTAGCAAGCTTCTATACTAGTTTTTAAATATTGGTGCATTGTAGTCGACAACACTATCCTTTGCTCTTAAGTTGCCATGGAAGATAAGAAGAAAATCATTCATCAATTAAATTACGTTTTATTAATCAAATTTTCTTCTCAATTTTATTTTAATTATCTAAATTTTGTTTGCTAAGTCTATAAAAAGTTTTATACAATCCAATCTTATAATAAATTTTCCAAGAAAATTGGAAAATCATTGGAAATAAGTTGAAAAAAGAAAACTGTATCGATCTATATTTTATATTTTTTTGAAACTTCCGTTTCTTTTTTTCTTTCTTTTCTTATCGAAAAGAAAATAAAAGAAAATAATCCAATGAAAAACTGTTATCAAAAGGTTGTCTATGGAATATTTTTCAGGGTTGAGGTTCACCTGCTATGTGAGTTTTGTCACTGATTTGCATTCATGTCTCGATATTCTTATTCTTTTCATTCTTGACATGAAAATATTAAGATAAGAGGTTTTATTTTCGTTTCTTTCAAAAAAAAAATTGTGTCGAAAGATAGGCTTTTTTCCCGATTTATTGCAAAGATTTCTTATCATTTCCTTTTCATTTTTTCTTGTTGTGAGGTAATTTAAAAGGATAATCATGTTTCCGTGGATTATTTTGTGTTTATCTGATTTTATAAAAATACACGAATTTAAAAAAAAAAATTCAATAAGATTTTAAAAAAAAGAAAGAAAAAAATTACGATTAATTTTCATTAGTACAAAAAAATTAAGTAGTGGCAACCTGGGTATAGAAACGAAAGCTCTTTATAGGAATATTGAAATTGGTACAAAAATTTAAAAATTAATTTTTTTGAATTTCATGTTAATTACCTATGAAAGCAATTTTCAAATGAAAATTATTAATTTTAATTAGAGTTTTTTAAGTGAAAAAAGTAAGGTTTTGTAATTAAAAATAAAAGTAAAGCACAAGAAAGCTTCATCAAACGAATAATGGAAACGAAACACATTGTTTGGAAAAGCTCACATTCTTTTCCTCGATATGGAATTTTGAATCGATTTTGTTGTAAAGCGAAAAACTGGGAAACTTGGACTCTTGTCCCACTGAGTGGGTGAGTGGGTGGGGTAGTGTAAGTTGATTGGGGAGATGAAATAAATATTATGATATGTCTGAAAAAAGAAGAATTGTGGCACTTTATGTCTACAATTCAAACTTTTATGACTTAAAAATAAGTAAAAATCAAAAATTTAAATTGATCTACAGATTGAAAAACGCCTCAGAAACCAGAAGATTCAAAAGAAGTCATTAACACTATTAGATACAATCCCGAACACATTCATAAAAATGCTGGATTTTACGAAGAAACTTTTAAAAGCTGTTCAATACATAATCTTGAAAGAAAACTTCTCCCACAAAATTCAATTCGACCTTAATATCTTTTCGATTAACGGTTTTTCTTATTAAGCATAAGAAAAACTAAACCAGTTTCTTCATATTAATATAATTACAAAAAAAGGGCCAACATTTTTTCATAATTCGCTACAAATTTGTATATGAACTGAAATTAAACTAGATTAAAACTTGAACACAATAATTTGCATGCGAAATGGAAAATTTTTCCTTAACTAATAATTAAAATTAATTTTTTTCATTCAAAGAAAATAGATCTTCAGTAGATCAGTAGATCAAGATTAAAATATATTATTTTTTAAAAGCATATAAAGGCTTTTGTTTGTTTTGTGGAGCAAACCTCATCAACATCAATTCCATCGTAAAATTGCGACGGTGCAGTCAGTCTCTCAGTTTAAGTTTTTCCATATTCGATGAAAACTTGTATTTTCTAATAATTATTTTCATCTTGTAAGAAAAAAAAGTCTACATAAAATGCTAATCATTGTAATCATAATGAATTCGTCTTGGTGTTGGGTGCACATTCAAATATAGGCCAAAAATACCGGCTGGTTGCATTTCGAAACGAGTTTTTTTTATAGAGTTCTGTTTTTCTTTTTCTTGATTTTTTTCTTATAACACATTTATAATACTTACCTGGTTTTATAGACCTGCATTACTTGGCTAAATATAATAGTTGACTTTTGGAGAGAGAAAAGATCATTGGATCAAATAGGCAATTCAAATTGATAAACAAGAATTGATGTTTTCATTTACATACAATAGATCTTAAGCTAATTTTTTTTTATTTGAGGTTAAGATGTTTGTAGAGGATCAAACCAGGATTAAGTTTGTTACACTATAATTCTCTTTCAAATAAAAATGTAATAAAAAAAGTCTTGCATTGTAACTCATTGAACTTTCTTGGATTCAAACTTTTCTAATACTAGTAGAAAGTATGAAAAAAATGTTGCCCTTTAGCTAGACTTGACCATAATCCCTTTCCAGATAACAGTATTAACTAATGGAGTTACGCTTGTCAAGAAAATAAAAACAAATAGAAAAACCTCTCGAATTCGGTCAATAGTTAGAGGATTTTTTTGAAATTTGGAATGTATATTCTGAATAGGCCAACTTAAAAAATAAGGTATGTTTCTATTCGCTAGTGATTCACGGGGCAATATGTAAAAACATCGCCAATATGGTAAATAGTTGGCATATTTTCATGAAGCTTGGAGTTCACATTCTGATCAGGTCAGCGGAATAGATAGAATATGTCTCCTCTTGGTGAATGATCTCTCTGGCGGTCAAAAACAGAAAATCGTCCTTAACTCACTCAATAGTAGGAAAAACATGGATTTGACAATTGTGTTCTAAGAATAACGCAAACTACTGGTATTAGTTAGTGCTGTATATTCTATTAGAATATAAGATAGTAGTGAATGAAACAGTATAGCGATCCAGTAGATCACACCACTAGTACATTTTGAGACGACTCAGGCTCGATTTCAGGTTTCATCAATTTTCACATTTCTTTCCTTTGCCCACTAGTATTCTTTTTCCGGTGTACAATGATATTGCATGATTTACAACGGAAAAGGGACACCCATTTTTTTGTATTATTGTTTATGACAGAAATCTCCAAAGTTGCTGCAAATTCACTGAACGCGGGTCTAGCATTTTCGGTTCAAGAACCAATCAGATTTTTCCTTTATAACGACAGATCTATCTCTAAATACGAAGTTTCATGAAAATTGGATAAGTCATTTTCGCGTAACAGCAAGACGGAAAATTCAAATTAAATTTTTAATTTGTTAATGGTAACTTGATTTGCGCTTTCATTTAAATAACGAGTGCTAAATAACGTGAGAAGTAATAAAATTCAGTTTTCTTGCCTTAAAGCCCAATACTTGCATTTTGTGTTTAATTATCTCATTTGCAAAATAAATTCTTCAACGATCTTTTATATTATTAAAACCTTGTCTTTTATGATCGTGATCTTGTTTCATATTATATTATAAGAAACGGTTTTCTTCCTTCAAAAATCAAATAAATCGATTTAAGATTTTCTTCAGTTGAGCTTGAGAATTAGTTTTTAATGGATTCCAGGCGTATTTTTCCGTTTACTTATTTTAGTTAATTCATTTTAACTCTGACAACATTTTCTTTTTTTTTTTGTTTTGTTTGAACGCGAAAAAAAGGAAAAATTAATGTACTTAGTTTTTTATTCATGAAGATTAAGTCAAGAAAAACATAAATTGCTTAAGTTTTCTTTTTTCTTTTTTTTGAAGAAAAGAATAAAAATTGAGAGAAAATAGCGGAATTAAGATTTATTTGAAAATTGTATATCTTCTGTTGTTTAACTCTTTTTTTTTTTTCTTCAAAGTTTTGCGTTACTTAACAACATATCTCGTTCATGTTTAATGATTGTAAACGAGCAATTGTTAAAGTTTTGTGACAGTTTTAAAAGAAATCGTTTTTTTTGCGCTATTTTTTTTTTTAATGATATAAGAAAAAAAAGAACGATGAAAATTATAGCTGCTTTTATTTACTGGAATTTCTAAACAGCGTGCTCATTATTTTAATGGTTCCTCTTCTTTTTGCCCGCACGGTAAGCAGTTTTAAATAAGCCTCGTTCAAATTATATATTCTTACTTCTTCAATTGGTAAATCATGAAATATTTGAATTTTTTTTGGTGGTAGAAATGCCATTTAAATTAAAGTTTTTACATTCAAGTGACACATAAAGTGTTCCAAATTCCGTTCATAATTTAGACTTCCTTTATTTATACCAAAAACCATTGATTACGAGTCTAAAAAGAGGAGCACTATATATATTTAAGTCGACTTCAATCCTAAAATCGTCCATTTAAGCCCAGATCAACTTCAATCCGACCTGAGTCGTTCCGATCCGATCACAAAAACTTTTCTGATCACTTGAAATTTGCAATGTAAACCCAGATCGACTTCAAATTAACTTGAAAACTTGAGTAGGAACTGAGGCGAAACATAGCCTAAAAAATAAATAATCTGATTTGAAGTCGAAAGCAACTCAATTATCAATCTAGTAACTCCAAAAAAATCCGGGTTGAGTTTCAAGTCAATTCTCAAGTCGCCATGTAAATGTAAGATGTTATTTACAAAAATTAGGAAGCTGTTAGAATTAGAATAGTTTGCGGTACATGCAACATTTGATCCAACAATTTAGGTTCCAGGGACGCGTCGATGAACAATAAACATAGTTTATGAAATTTATTTTGTTCACTGAAATGCGAACCTTCATAGCGACTATAGTCGTAAAAACGCCGCGAAGATCCAATAAACGACATGGAAGAAGAAAGTTTTGTATAAATTTTATTTTTTTGTTGTTTTTTTAACTACGTGTGGAATAGGAATCATATAGGAACAATCATTGGGATATTAAGGGGACATTGTCTGTAAAGAAAGCACGCTAAAAGACTAGGATTGGTGCAAACAGACCTCTGTCGGTACTGTGGAGACATTAGAGTGGCTGAAGACATCAAGCACATTTTATGTGAATGATCAGCTCTCTCTCGAGCTCGTAACCATTTTTTCGTGAATTTAGGGATGCTTCAAGCGACTGACATGAGCAGTCTAATGAAATTTTGCAGGAAAATTAAATACTTTGAAGAGAAATAGGTTTCCCAATAGGGTAACTCTTGGTCTCGTAGGGATCACAATGGGCCCATAAGGTGTCTGGTGTTGTACGCAATACCCCTACTCTACCTACCTACCTAACTACGTGTGAATCAGTATTTGTGGACTTGAAATTTTTCAAAATCAAATAAGGACTAAATTGTGTTTTTCCAGTTTAGAGGAGAGATATGAAGTTTTGTGCTTGCAGAATTTTTAGGAATTTTTTAGGAATTATTTCATTACAATAAACTCACATAATAATCTTCCATGAGTTTTAAATTAAGTACAAATGGCAGCATAATAAAATAGATTCAATGATTGCAAAGAATGTATATAAAATAGGAGAAGTATTTAACGAGCACCAAATTACGTAGGTTTTTCTTAAAGCTACCATTGTACCAAATTGTGTCATAATTTTATGTGAATTTATATCCGATTTGGTATAGACTTTATCATATTCCCCAAAAAAAAAATACTGTATGTAAAATTTTGTTTTGTTAATACTTTTATATAATAATAAGTTTTTTTTAATTTATATTTAATTATTTTCTTTTTTAAATTGAAATTTTTCTCATAATTTTATTTTATTTAAAAAAGAGGACAAATTATATCATCTTTTTTAAAAAAGCGAAAACAATTATTTAATAAAATTCCCAACAAAAGAAAAATTCAAGATTAATATGGAAAATTCGTATATAATTTTGTCCACAAGGTTTTAGTGTGGACATCGCATTGACCATTGTTTAAGAAAGAAATAATTTAATACCAAAAATATTATTTAAATAATAATAATAAGGAAAGAAAAAAAAACGTATAGTAACCGAAAATCGGATAATAGCCGATTTTTTGACGTCCTATGGCAGAAATGGAACAGAAAAACTGTCAAAACTAAGAATATTTCATGATTTTCTCCTCATAATTTTGTTTCTTCTTTTTCAAATTTTCTCTAATTCGCTGATAATCTAGGCCTTGGAAGCATAAATATATTCTGCTAATTTTATTCAAATTGGTATATTAGTTTTTAAGGTGCACCAAAAAACCTAATGAACAGGCTTATTTCTCCTAGCAATGTTTCTTTCTCCACTGTCTTTGGAACGATTTTACTGAAATTTAACATTCTATCATCTATTTATGTTCCCATATAAATAATTTAAACAAAATCGCTTCACAAATTTTTCAAGTAAATCTGAAAAATCATAAAAAAACAACGACAAAACTTTCTAGTCATCCTAGTTTTTACTTAATAACTTCGTTCCCATTCGGTCGATTTTGCTGAAAAGTAATACCAAATCTAGTTAAGGGATAACTAACTTACATTCTGAATTTCATCAAAATTGGATAACGGGTTTTTAGGTTACAAACCTTGTACACGGACGGATGGACGGATATGCATAAATCGATATATGGTAACATTTCATTCTCTACAAAACCATACCTATTTCTACGATGATTATTTCGATAGGTCTGTTTTATTTGCCATATCATACCCTGGAGCAGGGTAAATAAAACGAGCAGGAGTAAAAGAAAGCTTTAATTCAAATATTTGTAGTGCTGCTTAGCAACCATATTGTAATGAAATGAGAAACTTTTAGCTAATACACTTTTTATGGTAGAAAACTGAACTAATTCGGGTGTAATAGTTACACTCGAGTCTGAAAGTAGTATAGAATTTGCTCTTTTGTTGTTTTTATTTTCAATGTAAAAATTTGGTTATTTGGACCTTATGTGTTACAAATGTAGCGACAAAACTAATATACCCTCTGATTGTACCTACCATAGAGCATAAAAATGCTGGACCATGAAAATACAATCAACTTTCGGTAAGTCGTTATATTACCTATAATATGATTTTAATGAAATAAATAAAATGTCCAGCTAGCTTTCGTATAACACGATGGATTCTTGGGTTCCCAAAGAATATCATTTCATTCAAAACTATGCTGTACGAAACTACAAAAAAATAGAGCATCAATGATTTGCACTTAAACTTAGCAGAATTGATGAAAATTTATTTCCATTTAGTAAAACGAGTTTTAAGTGATCGATTAAAATTTCATCTGTACAATTTTAACAAAACGTTGAAAGACAACTATTTTAAAATTCAATTAACTAAAAATGAAGATAAGCAACATGATACGCGAATAAAAAGGAAATTATAAAGAACCAGTTTTTCCGAAAGCATTACTATATTGAGAATTGCATGAAAATCTTTCATAAAGAATCTCGTTTATTACGGATTATGAAAAAAAAAGACATGATAAAAGAAATATCTCTTAGGAATTGTTAGATATTGAAAATAGAAGTCTTCGACTTTAAAAAATATTTAAGATAAATACTTTTGTGTATGGAGAAAATCTTTAAGAAATGATCTGAAGAAAGCTTATATCTCTATGGCTTTTGATCATTGTGATGCTTTTTGTTGAACTAGTTTGTTATATATATATTATTTGTTTTGTTGGGGAATTTAATTTCAATCGACAATGTGTTGATATTCTCGTTAGAAACTATCTTATTCACTGTCAGCATTTATGTCTTTTCAACCATAACCATAATTGAAAAAACGAAGCATTAAAGTTCCAAGGAAAAGTCATCAGCCATCAATCTATCACCAGAACCGTCTGATCTTAACCAATTATAACTTCTGGTGTTGATTTTCAAAATGTCCAAATGAATGTTTCAAATGCCCAGAATCTCAAAAAAGCATTAAAAGTAAAACCGAAAGATATAAAAAAAAAAGGAAATAACAATTTATATACGAAACTCATTATACAGAGTTGCCAGATAATGAAAATAAATTACGGAAAAAATGATCATTTTCTCTAAATGTGTTAATTTTCATTTTGATTAAGTATTTATTGATTGATCGTGCTGTGTCGCCTTTCAAACATATTTCTTTTTCTCCAAAAAATGTTGTAATATCCAATAAATAATTCTTTTGTCATTAAATTACAATTCCAAATAGAGAGAACAATTATTGCACAATCCGAACACCTTTTATCAGAACAGACAGATTTACCTTCACGATCGGTGGTGATTTATTTTCTTATTTACCTACATTTTTTGTTTTGCCTTCTCCGGACATAATGAAGATCTTGTTGTGAAGAGATTTTCTCCAACATCTCCAGTTAACACTATCATTATGGAAAATTTTCTATTATTATAAATAATTCTTGTATAAAGCGCGATCGTTTCGATTACGAACACAATGTTAACATTGTTCAAAAATTTATTTCCATCTATTTTTCAGGTGGTTTTCCTTGACTACATATATAAAAACTCTTCTTTGATGATTATTAGAGTGCATATATGACAAGTATAGTATGCAAAAATACAAACAAAAGAACATAGAAAATTTTATAGCAATGCGATCATTGAAGCACGATCAGTGGCGTAGTATAAAATGATCGTGAGTTAAATTTTTGGTATATACACTTATTGTTTATATTCTAGGAATCGAGTATAAAATATTCTAGACAGACATCAAGGATTCCCAACTAAAATTCCACGATAAATTCCATTGCGATCATTAAAAATGCTGATCGAAACAAGCTAGGGATGATAAATTAGTCACACAGTAAAATACAAACCATACAAGGATACATATGCAATTATTAGTTAACTATAGTTTAAATTATCCTTTTATCTGTTTTTTTATAGCAATAGTTATTTAGCCGTTATAAGCATTGATCTTGATTCCCTAAAGCCATCGAACTCTTTAAAACTATTGCAATTATACTTTAACGATCATTACAAATCATTTTTATGATCGTGTACGCAAGTTTCAATCGATTTTGGATCCAAAAAAGAAACCAATTTGTAATTACTTCACAATTTTTGTTTTATTTAATCGATATTTCTGTTTGTCTTTCAGTTTATTAGTGTTTGAATTGTTTATGATTTTGTGCATGAGTACCTTTTTGAAAGTTTTCTATGTGGCTTTAATAAAATTATTTTGAAAAAAAAAACATTATTTCTTATATCTCTTTACACCGTAGTTGTATGGTTTTTTTGTATTCTCTCTTTATAAAACGCGAAATACCAAGAAACAACACCAGATATAAAAATACATAATTTCAATAAAAAAAAAAAAAATACAGGTAACTAAAGTAAGATCATTTAACTGAGATTTTAGTCGATCGACGGTTTCCATACGATACGGTGTTTAAATTAAAAGAAATGATCGCGGGATTTTAAATCGCGAACAAAATAACTATTTTCCAATACACACGATCACCATAAATAGCTGAATCTTAATTTTGTAAGATCGTTTTATTGTTGTTGTTTTTTGTAGTAGAAAAACTAATAAAAATTATTACTTTTGTTTGAATTTTCTAAACTTTTCAAAAAAAAAATAAGAAAAAAAAAAGTAGAAAGTTCGAAGTTATATTATTTCTTCGATCTTTCTTATGTGATCAATTTTTTTTTTTTTGCTTTGCAAAATGTGCTCATTTTTCATTGTGCAAATATAAATTTCACACAGAATTAAAAAAAAAAAGAAATATTTAATTTCTTTTATAAAAAAATTAAGTTTTAGTGACTGATTTTAATAAAATTTTGTACGTGAAAATATTATAAAAGTACTGAATATTTTTCTTTTTGGAATTGCGATCTTTTTAATAACGATCTTAGCTGATCAAACATTTTTGGAATACTTTCAATCTTCGTGGTTGTTTTTTTTGATGGTGGATCATTTTTGTGGATACAAGAGTACCGGTTTTTCTGTTCAAACGAAATAATTACCAGCATTTCGGGTATGTCAGCAAAAAATATTTTATGAAAACCTTTTCGTAACATTTAAAAATGATCGTGTCTTTAAAGAGCTCATGCTCATCATGATCGCATCTTTTATTTATTTTGTTTTTTTGGTTGGAGTTTTGAAATGGTTTCGATTTAATATTTGGCGATTCGTGACGATTATGGTTTCTTTTGGGAGAAGAAAAAAAAATTAATTTCATTAAAGAAGAATTTTTTTTAAGTTTAATGGATCGAAACTAGTTTTCTTTTTTTCTTTCTTAAAAAATACCATTTTCAGGTTTTTTCTGTTCTTAATTTTATTGGCAAAATTTTTTTGGGGTTTTTAATATCAGGTATAACAGTTAAATCCTTCTATAAGAAATAGGGTATATAAGTTTTGTAACGAACTCATCAGAGAATGATTTCAATGACTTCAAGATACTAAAAGATACTAAATGATCGTTCACTATTTACGCGCATGTTATCTTATTTTGATGAACTTTATAATACAGATTGGTAATGAAATCACTAGATTTGATATTGTATTTGAGAAAAATCGATACAGAGAAATCGATAATTTAGTAAAAACCAGCATATTCAGAAAATTTTTCATGTTTCCGATTTAATTGGAAAAGTTTTAAACCAATTTGAACCAAATTTAGTATGTACAAGTGTTTTTGTGACCAAGTTCTGCTCCGGAGCTTAGTATGTGTCAAAAAAACTACGAGGAGCAGGGATATGTATCAATTGGAATGTTGGTAACGCTGCTTAGTAACCAAATAACTAAATTTGCTTAACAAAATATACTTAGGATATTCAGTGTCCATCGTAAAACCCTCGTATTCATCATCCACGTCGTATTTTGTAAATTTTTGTATGAGAAATACGAAGTTTACGACGTTTACGATGAATACGAGGATTTTACGAAAGACACTGAATATCCTTAATGTAAAAATTTGTTCTGTTTCGGATAGATAAAAAAATTGGAGAGTAGAAATTGGTTTGTCCATAAAATTTTGTCGCACATTTTGTTTAGTTTTTAATTCATAGACGACTTGACTGATTTTAATGAAATTTTCAGAACCGGATTCTATTACTAAGCTTCAGGTGTTATTTAAACGAATTACTGAAGGAATAGTTGGAATTTAAGTTTCCATGAATTGCCATTTAAAATGAAGTGATATTTGAATTATTATATAATATTTGAAAAATGTCTTCTTTAGTTTAATTGTTTTTTATGAAATTTTAGATTTTGAAATTTTCATATTAAACAATTTTCCCTTTTTCCCATAACAAAAAGACAGAAAAAGAAAAACCATAATAAATTACAAAGCAAATGGGAAATATGAAAATGAATTAGTTTTGTGGAAACTTATATTGTTTTTGTTTAAAGAAAACAAAATACTTCGTGAGAAGTAAATTTGTGATAATAAAATGTAATGAACAGTTCCGAAACCAACAAGTACCAGCATGACCGATATTACAATAAGTATTTTAATTGTGCGAAATATTACTTATCTTAAAGAGAAGATCCATAAAAACTGCATTGCAATATTTTCTTTTTATGGTTTTATAGTAATTAAAGAAGACATAATATTTTTGTAGCAAGTCTTATCAATTAGAAGTCAAAACGATTATTATATGATATTTTTAAAAACGTTTTCTTCTTTCTCGTGTGCTACACAAAAGCACAATCGTGATCTTGTTTTATTTTCAAGAAAGTAAAAGAAAAATAATAGTTTTGATCAGAGATGAATTTAGAAAGAAGTGTTGGGGTTTTCTGAATTTCAATATTAGGAATTGCTTGAAGACTATATAAATCACAATTTTATTGTACTAATGGTTTCTGAAGTTAACTTACTTACTTACTTCTTTTTTAATCCTAGGAACTATTTATCAAAAAGTCATAGATTTAATTGAGAAAAATCTAAAAATTCGCAATCAAATTAGCAGTTTTTAAAAGCTGGTACACAGGGTAAAATTTATCATCCATCTTTAAAACTAGATTGGACAAAAAGTTTGTTATGATTTCTGCGTACAAACGATCAAACATTTCATCCAATCATCCAAAGACGGATGGTAAATTTGAGAATGTGTAACGGCTTTAGGTCTAAGAACACCTTGTAAGAATCCTGGTAACTGCGTGTGTCATTCAATTATTTAGTATGGATCCTAATGTGGTATATGAGAGGCTTAGCAGCTGCCTGCCCCCATAATTTAACCTAACCTAATATCTAAAACTTATGATTTTAAAGAACATACAGCTTTTATTTTCTGAAGGCAAGGGTAATGGAATTTTGTACTACACCGGAGATCAATATAAGTATTATATTATTTTTTGATGAGGATGATGTTTGTTGTAGTTTTACAGAATATAGTGATCACCTAAAGATAGAGTTTTCTTTTGAAGTACAAACAATTCTATACTTAGGAACTTTTCGTTGAAAACTAAATTCGGACCTGATTTTATATATTTTCTATAATTTTTAAGATTGTTATTATTTCCTGCGCAATTTTACGGTTTAAATAAAAATGAAAATGTAAAAACAAAGAAAATCTTTGAGGTTAAGAAAATATAAAGTTGTATTTTATATTTTGTTTTAGAAAATTGTGCGGTTTTTAGTTTTTTGAAAAGATATTCAATGAAAACCTTCATTGTAAATGTTTCCCATTAAAAATTGATACATATTTTGAAAAGAGAAATATTTTAAATAATATAAACAAATCAATTGTAAAAATTAATATGGCGTGAATTGAGTTAATGTTAAATAACTTAAAAGTCATCAGTGTTTGAATTTTTGAATTTACTCCAATAAGGAAGCAAAAGACCTAAAATTTATAGGTTTTTTTTCTTCAAACTTTGAAGGTTAATTGAAGTTGTTTAAATAACTTTTATGAAGAAACAAAATTTGCCTAATATTACCACTAAAATTCCATTTCATGACAACTCCGAAATAAATCTATTGTATACCTTTTTTCAATTTTATAAAATTACATGTTCAGAATATTTTAATAGTTAAATCATTTAATGACATCCGCTGCAAAAAAAGAAGAACCATATTTTACATTGGAGTAGGTGCAATATTGTTTGAAGGAGTTCTGATTGGATTGAGTGTCTTTAAATTCGCAATTCACAATCGGTGATGAATAATAAAGGTATAGATATCTTTATATCACAGTGAAGGACTGTGACTGTGGTTCTATATAGTACTATAAGTGATGTTGAATAATATTAAGATATGTTTTTATATGAAAATTTAAACAAAAACCTTAGTCCTTACAAACAATGTTAAGTTTCTTCTAGTACCTTTCAAGAAATATTTGTTCTCTTCCTAAAGCAGACCGAAAAAGCTTTTTCCTCTGAATTGTAAATTACTATGTTTGCAAGCAACATGTTTTTCTTTGTAATGGATTTGTTGAAAATTTTTATAGTTTCACTCGTAGAAAATGATCCAAAAATTACTATAATTTTTCATTGTTTTGGGGCGCTAAATTGTTTCACACTTTTGATTCAATCAAACTGCAAGTCGTTTCAACTTGAGTTTGGCTTTTTATATGGTCGAAACAACTTTTGGCTATCATATTCTTGAAAATTGAAAGCACGAAATGTGAAACTACTTACGTGTTGACCATAAAGATATTATAGTGAAGATATTAATTCTTTGTCTCATGTGAGCCGACAAAGGAGACTACATATTCAAATACTAATTCAGATAAAATCAAATTAAATAATTATCTCTCATTGAATGAACCTGAAAAGCTTGAGCTTGAATCGTTTGTAGTAATCGAGTGATAAGATAAAAAAGGGAACATATCTCGTGCATAGAGTTTTATATAAAAATGAGGGAATCTCCAATAAATATATTTGTATGGTGCTGACATCCTTGGTGTTTTGGATATATGCTAATATGTGACGCTACTGTTGTAAGGATGAGTAATAGTAGTATCGAAATCAATCATATTTAATTATTTACAATTAAATAAAGATAAATATTAATACTACTTAATTTTTGTTCAATTTTGTAAATCCATATTAATTAAACTTCGTGTGATTTTTGCGTTCATTCATTTAATTTGTGTTGATTTCACGCAACTCTGATGTAATTTTAATATTCAAAACAAATTAATTACGAATGCGTTATTTAACTTGAATAAACTTTTTTTGATATAATTGGACTAATAAACTAATAATTATTGTTGTGATCACATTTCACATTTTTATATAACGGATTCCAAAGCTTTGAAAAACCAACATAAATATTTGAATGGAAATCTTCGACCAGGAAATGGGTTGACATTACTATATTTACGTTTAACGAGTAAAGTGAAACACGTACTCCGAAAATCTCACCTTTTTTTTGTTGGATTTGGAAATTCAGGTGATCGTTTTTCAATTCAAAAAACGTTTTGTTTTTGGAATTTTTGTTTGATTTGGTTTGGTTAGCGTTTGTTGGTGTTTTTTTTTTTATGGAGTGGTTCTCTTAACACTTGTTACAAAAAAAAACAACTTAAAACTTTTCTATACTTGCGGCGTTCAAATGGAATTTGGGACAAAAACCGTTCACTTATAAAAAAAAAAATAATATGTATTTTTCAATTCAATATTCAATAAACGAGTTATGAAAACTTTTGCCCCGGAATTGAATTGTGAATAACAAGATTTTTGTCTTTATTTTTTTCTTTAGTTTTAATAACAGTAATTTGTTTCGATATACGCGATATATACTCCTTCTGTATAAGATTACAAATTTATTAGACGATAGACGACATTACAATTGTTGGAACCAATTTCATTGGAATAATTGAACATGTTTGGTTTTAGATTGAGTTTTTTTTTTGTTTTGGTCACTTGAAAATTTGTAATATGTTCATGTTTTGTGAAATCTCTTTAATTGGAAGGCAAAACATATTTCGAAATAATACAAAAAATAGGTGTGGACGAAAAGTTTTCATATAGTATACGTAATAGAGGTTCGGGAAAGTATAAACATTTGATATAGTAAGTTCCCTTTCAAGACGACAACGAGTGTATTGATTTCTCTGCAACTCTTTTAGATCTTTGTAAATCATAAATATTCTTATTCAAAGATGAAGTGTGGCAATAGAGTAAGTTGTTATGATGAACGTAATATTCACCCTTCTCAGGGATTTATAAAATGTATGCCGACTATGTGAATTCGCCAAGTTTAGAATTTGAACTGTACAGACTATCGTAGTAATACTTTCATATTAAAAACGCTATTATACCTTAGTATCTATTAATGTGATGTAATTTAGCAAAGAGTACTAGCAATAATGCTTGTACTATTTGCAATAAATTGCTTGAACCTTACCAGGCAACTGCATTAGACTAGTCGAACTGAAAAAATTAATTTGGCGCCTTTATACGACAGCAATAAAATGTAAACAATTTAGTGTATTTCATTTAAAAATAAATTTAGTTTAAAATTCGTATCATTTTATGACAAAATTGGAATGAATGGGATGGATTTTAGGAAGAATCTTGATTACATTGACCTAAAGCATTTCTCTGAGATATTTTTGATATCTCGAGTCTGGTTTCTACTAATTAGAATTCCGGGAAGGATTGATACTTCTAAAATTTTGAACATTTATTTCAAAATAATTTTTTTATAAGAACATTTTACAATTAATGATTTTTTATAAAAATTTAATGGCTTCAAAATGACATACGTAGACTGAAAATAAGTCTTGAAATATGTCTCGTGAAGTCGTCGAGTAAATCAAGTAAAATCATTTAATAGCAAAACTTGTTTTTAAAAAAAGTCATAGATTTTGGATTTGGTGTAGAGTTCTCATAATTTTAAACTCCTGTGATTTAATATTTTTAAATAACCAATAGTTTGCGTTTTGAGTTGATTTTTCTTGGTATGATTTAAAACGGTTTTCTACCCTGGAAAATTTACTCTCTTTTTCAAAATCTTTAATTTCACGTAACTTTGAAAATCAAAGACACAAACCGATATAACAGTATTCCAGAATTACAGGGCACTATTAATATTTCTTCAAATCAATTATTATTAAATTTTATATTTCTATTTACTAACAAACTTTCTATCCAAAAAAATGAGGACATGTCATTTGATTAGAATTCAATTTCTATATATTCAAGCAAATATGCAAGTTCACGTCTTCGAGAGTCTTGTAATGTATTTAATTTTTAATTATCGTTTGTAAAATCTTAAATATTTCTTGAACTAAAAAAAATTCTCTCCGAAAAACTTTCTTTTTAAATTAAGATTTTTTTTTATTGTTGTCTTTAAACAAAAAAAAAACAAAAAAACGTTTAAAAATCTTTCAAAAAATTTTGCTAAATCATTTGCAAAAAAAAATTATAAAAGTAATTCCAGGCCAAAATTGATTATCACAATAAAAAAAAAAGAGTAAAAGTTTTTAATTAATAATTTTTTTTTTATTAATAAATTAAAAAGAGCTTTTAATAACAGAATTATATTAATTAAAAATTTGAAAAAAAACAGTAAAATGGTGTTCGTTTTTTTAAAAAATGGAAGTGAAATCATGTTTGTAACAATTTTAATATGGCATATTTTCAAGGTTATGTTTTTATTAATTGAAATTGATTTCGAAAATTGTGCTAATTCGATCGATTGATTAATGAGATCGGTTCAAGGTATTTGCGCAGTATTTTGGTGGAAATTGAATTGACCTAAATTTAGGAACTATTGTAGATTTTTAAAGGTTCTAAGAATTTATATTCAGTTTGAAACAGAATACTGTGAATTCTATTTTCTATAAGATTATAGAATTACTTTCCAGATCCTAGAAATGTACAACAAAAATGGTAAAAAGAAGTCTTAGCAACATAAAAATGCATCATAAAATTGAACATTTAATGGAACTACCATTATCAAACGTATGCAAAGAAACCGCGCAAATGAAAAGCTTTTAACGCGCAATTTTTGCTGGTAAACGCGTAATTACGACATCAAAAGTATTACCATAGACTAATAATAACGATTTCCAACGACATAGAGCATTCTTGTTGTGTACTAATATTCCTGTACATTATAGATTTTTCTCTTTCTGACAATATTAAAACTCTTTTCATGTAGTTTTCTTTAACTTTAACTAGAACAATAACATTGAACATCAAGTTGTCCTTATGGCTTGGACAGTTAGGTATACTAATCTATGGTATTACTGTCATTATGTTCATGATAGTATGGACAATCGAACAAGCTCCAGTGGATTGACAGTTTAGTAGAAGAAACGTAGTTAATTACGCTTATTAAAGTATTAATTGGTTCAACTGGATGTAGAGTAGAGGTCCGAAATGATTTTCTTTGCTGATCCGCATCTAATTTGACTATGTTTAGATACTTAAGTGAAATTTAATTTAAATATTAGATTGGATTAATCAAATCAAATTAACATTCATAAATTAAATTACTTTTAATTAAGTTAAATCAAATTTTTAGGGAACTCGAGGTTTTCGAATTCCAAATTAATTTAAACATTAAAACTAATTTATATATAAAACGTTGGGGGTTGCATCAAAAACAATATTTTTGTGGCGTATTTAATATTTGAAATAATATTTACGAAATTACCGAAAAAATAGAAGCCATTAACACCTACTTGTTGACTTTAAATAGTAAATGACTTTTTTTTTAATTTAAATATGGAAAAATGATTGCAAAATTTTTGAAATTCATAAAGCAATAAATAATAAAAATCTAGAAAATATTAGAATTTCAAATAAAATAAATAACTCTTTCAAGGTTGAAGATGGTTTTAGTTGCTATCTTGTTAAAAAATCTTTGATTTGTTCTATAAGGACTCGACTTACAAGAAGTCGGGTTCCATTTGTTCCAATCTACTCCTTCTTTAGTTGCCAGGAAAATTGTCTTTACTTATTTCTATAAATACGATGTAAAGACTTCTTCAACACTTCTTTACAACAATTTTATAACTTCCAAGATTTAAAATCAATAAAATTTCGAAATAAAAATTTCTCTTCAAAAACTCAAATCGGTAAGATATTCTTTTGTTTCCGATTAGATAAGAATCGGAAAAGATTTTCCAGAAAATAAACGCAATTGTCTTGTCTTTGAATTTAATAAATTTAGCTTTTTTTAATGAGTTTTTAAAATTCATGTACAAATTTCTTCTCATGAATTTCGATGTGAGAAAATCGAACAAGAAATCTTTAAAAATCATTTGTAAAATGATTCAGCAAAAGAATTAATTCATTTCAATTAAAAAAAGAAGGAAATAAATCAATTATAAAGAAAAAAAGAAATAAGACTTTAAGAATTGCTTTACATTCGTCACTGTTAAACAAAAGTAATTAGAAAAAAAACAATTTTAGGTTATGTTATTTACTTTAGAGTTATACGAATTTCCGGATCGCGATTTTACTTAGATGAGAATATATTTTACTTTCTCTATACTCATGAATAAAGAAACAAAAAAGACCTAACTTACAGTAATAATGTTTTAAGGTTAAAAAAAATAAAATTTGCCTGCATTTAGGCAAAAGAAAAATAAATATGAAATCACCAAAGTCAGGACTAGAGCCTGAACTGCCTCATCGTATTAACAAAAAGTATGTAATCCAAAATAAAATTTTTCCTGTATAAATTTATGGTCGCATTTTATTTCTGCAAAGAAATTTAACTCGTTATGAGTGTTTGTAAAAAAAACATGTACATTTAGATTACACAGAGTCCTTTTTTACAGATACTAATTAAGAGTTAAATTGTTGAATGATGTTGTAACGAAAAACATGCTAAGAACTCTGTTTATATTCTCTGTGGTTAGTAGTGACGACGGTTCGAAATCACATGAGCCGTGAAGTCACTATATTATCAAGTCACAATTATTTCTTTTGGGGTTATCATATCAAAATTTAAAGTTTTTTATTACAAAAGAAAGGAAAAGGATAGAAAAAACTACCCTCATTGAATCACTATCTTCACATGAGTACAAAGAAAGTTGATTACTATATCGACTTTCCCTAAAATTCGTATAAATTTTATTTTGAATATAAATTTTATTCGGAATTTTTAGTTTTAACATAATTTTATGTTAAGTATAGAAGAAAAAAAAACATGTTATGTGAAAAATGTGGTCAAATGAAGGTCGTCTTAGATTTTCTATTCACGTTACGACATTTTGGGTGTGCCCCCATTTTATAATAACAGAAATTTGTTAAAGATTTGAAGAAGTTTGAACAAGTTTAGATAAAAAAAAAGTGTAATAATACAATATTTACAGTACAACAAAAATAATGAATTCAAGAAGGCAAAAACAAAAAAAAACATTAGATGTTAACTGTTACCCTACGGTTAGTAAAATTAGTTACATTTTTATATACTTTCTTGGTAATTGTTGTCTTTAGTTACTTCAATCCATCTTCATACCATTTCGGTGCTTGAGAAACTATGTTTAACTTTTTTTTTTCCTTTCCCATAACTTGTCTTTAGCTCGTCTATGTCAAAACTTCAAGAGTTGATAAGTCAGCACAATTCTTAAGTGTAGTTATTTTCAATTTTTGCTTAGTTTAATTTATTATTATATTCTGCTCTTTTACTTCTTATGGTAACATTATAACCTGGTCAATGACTTAGAATGTTGCCATTATGATTGTCTATCATATTGGACAAGTTTAAAGACACTATTCATTTCCGTATTTATACTAATAGTTTTCCTATAATAGGAAAATAAACGATTATCGAACAATTGGTTGTCATTATCCGGTTAAGAAGGAAAAGAATTCTATCTACTTGAAATTATATTCTGGTGAATGAACAATAAATCAATACCAAAAAAAAAAACGAATGTTAAGAATACAAGAGATAATTCAAAATATATCAGCACGCGTAAAAAACCCCTTGCGGGCATAAGAAAACGATCGATAATGATCGGTTCTGAAAACATCGATTTTAAAATACGATTTTCTTGTACAAATGAACTCATCAATTATGTCAAACGGTTAAAATCTAATGATAATAGCCAACAACCATAATCATTGTAAATATTTTACACTATTATGTATATACTACGTACCTAGAGACGGATATAAAGAGGCTTAAAAATAACGATGTCCGAAACACTCATGTCAGCTTGAATAGAATACACTTATCTTTGGGGCCCTAGAATCGTTTGAGCGGACATAACTTATGATATAAAGTAGACGGAATTTTTATAGCCTTTCTATAAACGAGAATTTGAACTTTACGAATATCACGCTTTTAAAAAGATCAATATTGTGATATATTTTTATGGTCGGGTAAAAAGCATTATGAAAAATGCGAATAGATTGCAATTATTTTCATTTTGTTGAGAATTTTTTTACTCAAAAGTGTTGTTGCGCTTGATTAATTATATATAATTATTAAGCCTTAAAGGTGTATAAAGTTTTATGAACTTTTTACCACAAAATCATCTACAAAAGATAAATTATTATTAATAATAAGTTTTCTGGATTTCTCTCTTACTACACAACCATTCATTATTTTCTATTATTATTTATTGTATAATATAGAATTTCACAATCGCGGAAAATTATAAAATAAGATCTAGTCTAGAACATAGAAAATGGATCAATTTATTATAATTTCCGATTTATTAAGCATAAATTTTAATTTCCTGTTTGAAATAATTTTTATAGGAGGTTTCAGCAGCAATTTTATGTTATATATTAAAATACCGACGTCCTGTAATAGGTATAATGTCATCTCATTAAAAGTCATGTTACTTATGAAGTTAATTGCCAATTTCTTATCGATTTTTAAATGTTTTTTTTTTTGTTGTAAGCAAAGAAAAATAAATATGAAATAGCCAAGCCTAGAAATAGAACCTGTTATAGCAATAAGAGTCTTAAACCAACGGGACCACTGAGACACTTTAATTGAATATTAGTTTTAAGTCCTACAAATATGATAATTTTTTTTTGCCTTCGCCTAAAATTAAACTCGTTAAAATTTAAATCAAAATTACTATTAATATAGTTTTTTCTTTGAAAAGAGGCTAAAAAAAAGTGTTATTAAATTTTCCTGTTTAAATAAAGAAATTCTCGGAATTGATCCTTAAATTATTGTCAGTAATTCTTTTAAAGACGATTCTGAGTACCAGAAATATAAATTACAAAATGTTATTTAAATTTTAACAGAAACGAAACATTAGGAAGATGTTCTTTGTGTCTTTGCATCACCTTTAATCTCTAAGATGTGCAATATAATATCATTGAAAGAATATTATAAACAAATAACTGGAATGGAAACTGGGACAAGATTTTAGACTTTCATTTTAAAAATAAACTTATTTCAAATTCTTGTTTTTGTTTTTTTTTCTCGTCGAGTGCAAATTCTTACAGATTTATAATGTTTGGGCATCAAGGTAAAACATCCCACATATGTATACGGTTTCTAAAGCATTTTTAAAGGTGCATAATTTCAATAAAGATAAAAATAGCAAACTTTTCAGTTACTTGTATTAATTCATATTTATGTTTTTTTATGATAAAAACAAGTCTCCTTATGAAATTTGATCACGACAAATTCCAAAATCTCTTCGTCTTTGTTATAAAATATATTCTAAGAATAACTTGAATTGGGGCAGACAACCCTGTAAGTAGTCACAACCAACGCCAATTTTAAAAATTATTTTATGCGCAAAAACACTTTGAAAAACAAGTTTTATCGCAGAAATTGGAAAAAAAATTGAAATAAAATAATTTAATTTATTGATATTTTTGTTTTTAAATTCAAATCATTCGATAATTTTTCCTTTGATAGCCAATATTATCTTAAAAATATGGAAATTCCGATTATCGTTATGTTAATTTATAAAATCGTTTATTTTTATTTATTTAAAGGAATTTATTTTAAGTCCTTTTATCAGAATATTTCAAACTAAACTTTAATAAAGATATTACAGGGTGTTTGAATGAAGTTGATGAAGATTTGTGTTGCCAACCATTTATGTTCGATATGTATTTGTCAGTTGACAGACGTTCAGTTCGGTCGTTGTCCATTTATTTATCACATTATTGACAGTTTAACGCCACAACAACTTGTTGGAATAATTTTAGAATGCAATTTACACTAGCAGACAAGTGAAAAACTACTCCATATGCAGTATTTTTATTTTACTCTGATGGGACAGACACCGATGCACATGTAGCACATTTCCATTCCTTAATTTGCATAGTCAACATAGCTTGTATACCATATGCTTCAGCTTGTCCAGGAACATATTACGATCTGGCAAGGATCTAAAATTCGACCAGAAATAAATGAAATTAAACATTTGCGAAAATTTAACGCAAAATATATTTCAAAAAAGGTCATTTGGCTGAAATCATATTTCATACATAATATCGAGAAATAAACAAACAAGAATTAGAATAACGGATCCACGACAGATTCATGGTTTTTGGTTTTCAGATTGTATTAAAAATAGTCCGCCGTGGATCCGTCGCGTCCTGTGTAGTGTAATTCAAAACGTATACCTTTCAATACGTCGTGAATCCGTCGTAGATCCGTCATTCTGCTGGGATCTTTATATTAATTCGAAAATATGATAACAACACCCTGTTTATCAATAAAGTAGAAGTTCGTAACAGTTTAGAATCTAAAATAATAACAAACTTTAGATTATTTTGTATAGTTTTCGAAACGGCATGAAATTATTTATGAAGACTGAAATATTGTATTAAATTATTTGTTTTCAAAAACCTCTTTTAATACAACTCTGCTATATCGCGCCTGAAATACTTCGCGATTTCCAAATAACAAGAATTTTCAAACGGCATAAAAGAAAATACTCCATATTTCAAGTTTAGTGGTTTTTATCTATTTTTTCCGATTTCTTTTTATAAAATAAAATATGTCTTATGGAAAGTATATTTTATATATTTATATTATATCTTATTTCTTTTTTTTTTACATATAATTGCAAAAACTTGTTATTATAGGTTTATATATCGGGCGGGAAATTGTCAATAATTGATTTTCTTTGCTGAAAATACTATGAATTATGTTACTTTCCTTATACTTATTGGAAAACTATAGTATTATCTACATATAGAAGAAGTATGACTTCCAAGCGGATTTATTTATTTCAAAGTTATCGAAATATAAGAGGTATACAAAGTGTAATTTTCAAGAAAGAAATAAGTTTAAGAACTATTAAATAATGGTGTCGAATTAAAATAATAAACTTTATATGGTTTAAAATACATTTAAGCATTGTTTAGTTTAGTTACCAACAAAAGTAGCGACAGAATAAGAGTGTGTTGTTCTCGTTTACTTAGCCTGAAATGTCTGGACTAGGCCATGGTTTGAATATTCGATTACTTGAGTAAGCAGACTTATTCCAATATTTTGAATAATCAAAACTGAATAATTGTTTCATTTAAGAGAAACAAAACAGAATAAATTTGGGAAGAAAAATCCTATAATGGAAAAGTATGGAAAGCTAGCAAAAAGAAACCAGAATAAGTACAAAAAAACACATTGCAAAAAAGTATGTAACTATGTAACGTATTGCACTCTTATGAAATCTCTCGAGAATCAAATATATTTTTAAGAGAATATTTCCTTTTTTGTTTTTATTACGCTTTTTCTTTTTCTTTCACATAATAATTTACTTCTCTTTGTAAGCAGTAATTTTTGCTTAAAAATTTTGACTTCTGGATATTGTAATAGGAACCGAATTAATTAATAAAGACCATCAATTATTCAATTATTCATTAATCTCGAAAAACAATTAATCAACCATACCGTAGTATGGCTTCAAATACTGACTTTGACGATTTCAAAATAAGAGCTTTGTTATTTAATTTAATAATTCATATAATCCTGGTTATATACTAATACGTTTAATTAACTTTCTTGATTTCTTAAAGGTCTAGTAGAAAGGATTCTAAACAACTAAAGCAAGCAAGATATTACGTTTTTCATTTTTATTTTTCTTATTATATTAAGTATATATTATTTAAAGCATATAAATGCTAATTTCGCGTACGCCGAAAACTTCAAACGAAATTATTATGAACTTTTCTAACAATTAAGTTTACTTTTCAACTTGTTATTTATCATTTGCAAGTATTATAGAGAAAGTTATGTTATATTTTCTTACAAAAATCTCAAGCTGAATGAAATACCATAAATATAATGTTTGGCTTTTGCTTACCTTAATTTTTAATGTAAAAATTCCAAACAAATTTGTATATATGCAAAATTAAAGTGCAAACAAATTTCCAGAGTAGAGAAATTTTTGAAAAAATTTAATCTAATCACGTTTTTTAAGGTTTTGTATGCAATTTTTGAATTCGATGCAGTTTGAATATTTAATTTTAAAAATTTCCTATCACAAACCTTTTTGAATCGATAAAATTTGTTTATAATCAAAAAACAAAAATAAAAATTGATTTGTTGTTTTTTTTTAGTTTTACCTTAAAACATAATACAAAGATTGGGTTTTGTGTATTTAATTAAAATTAGTCGAATGTCGTCGCCCAATGTTAATATTTTAAATAGAAATTTTTTTTGTGAAAGTTTTTTTTTAAGAAAACAAAAAATTTTGTAAACAAATTTTGATGAGAATTATTCAATTCACATTTAAAGATCACTGATCTTTGAAAAAATTTGAGAAAACATTGGATGAAGCCAAAATGCTGGTAGTTATAAAAGATTCATATAGTTTCAAAAAAAATATTAAATTAAGCTACAAAACCTTTCATGATATACCGATTGAAATTGACTGATACTAAATCACAGCAGGAGTATTTTCTCTAGGCCTTTATATTTTCGAAACTTTACTCACATTCTTGTAGAAATTGTTAACTTTGTTCGAGGGACTGGAATCACGATTACTGGACCATCTATCGACTCTTATAATATGCAAATATTTTTAAAATTTTCCAAAAGACATTTTATAAAAAGTTATTTGATCTTACAGAATAGAGACTACACAAAGCGTAAAGTTCTGAATCTCCTATTCTGCTTTTCAGACTGGATTTCGATGACTTTTTCTTATAATTTTCGGGAGCTGAATTTAAATATATGTCATATCGGCTTTTAGCTTAACTCCTTACTGATATCAGGAAGCGGAAAGCAAAGATAAACGTCAAACACATAAAAGGACAGGATCCTTTCTTTCAAATACATCTAATGTGCATCTAATGTCACATAAACAGCTTAGCATATCTTGTTGGTTGATATCAAATACAATAGCAATTCTATCTTCTCCGTACTTAAGCTCTTTTCAAAAGTGATCTTACAAATTTGGTCTAAGGTTTTGATCCACCAATCATTGCTTATAGCTACCAAGAAGAATATATCCCGAAAATTATGTCTTCTCTGTACTTAAGCCCTTTGCAAACGTGACCATACAAATTTGGTCTCAAGTTTTGATTCACCCATCTTTGCTTATAGCTACCAAGAGAATATATCCCCAAAATAGACTCCATATAATAGAATCTCAATTAAATCAATTAAAATAAAAATTTTTACACTTTCATTTAATTATTTCCGAAATCAATAAACAAAAAAGCGAGCCCGAAGTGACACCACGAAATTAAATTAAATTAAATAAATCCAACGAAAAAGAGCAGACATAATACTAATAATTGTACTAAATTTTGGTTTTTTTAATTACAAAAATGATTTCCGTTAATAAAATAATTTCATGTCGTTTTTACTTTCCGCTTCTATAAATTCGAAATCTTAAAAATTTCACTTTCACTCTTATTTTTTATTATTTCATCAAATTGAAGAAAAGCAAAAAAACATCCAAAATTACGTTTCATGACAAAATCACCTCAATATAGTATTAATTCCAGTCAATTTCCCAAACTTTCGGGAATTAATCATGAATCCAATAAAACTAAATTCCGTATCGTTAGCATCGTGATGCGCCGGTGAAGATCAATCTCTGTGAGTCGCAAGATTGAAAATTTTCAATATTAAATTTATCACTTTCAAATTTTTGTTTGTTATTAATTAATTATAATTTTTATTTGTTGTGGGGCTATTTTTTTTTCAATTAGAAATTTCATGAGTTTACGCCGAGGGCAATTTAATTTAATGGTCTATTAACAATTTTTATAAAGATTTCTAATTTATTAATAAATTTTATTTTAAAAAGAAGAATCCCTTTTTGGGTACAGGTTTGTTGCTTTTCTAACTAACGAGCTTATTCTTCAAATTTAATGACTGGTGTCGTTTCGTCTGTAAATCTTTGTTTTTCATCTATAACCCTATTGTATCGTGGTTCAAGGTAAAACATGAAAAAGTAATTATCAGTCGTGTATGGCGTATATATAAATACTGTACCGCAGAATAGCATTTTTAGATATTGTCGTTTTGAATAGCAAATCACAAAACTTTTAGCGACAAACAAGGTTTATATCCTAGACAGATCTCCGATTTTTATGATTATTATTGCCCAATCGGCCATTAAAACTCGATAATGACCTTTATTTATGTAATAATGATCAATTTTAAGTATCTATTTCAAGCATCATTATTTTTTTAATTTTTAAATGAGTTTGTGAAGAGGTCCTAAATTTTTTTCTCACACTGTTTACATTTGAATATTTTAAAAATTGCATCTGGTTTTGACATGTTTTCTTCTTTCATATAAACTTAAAAGGAGGAAAAGTGGTTATTATTCTAAAAATTCCTTAAAATTTACTAAAATACAATTTAAAAAAAATTAATTTTATTGAATCAAAATGAATAAACATTCTATTCTGAAAATTATAAACAAAATAGTAATTTTATGAACCTTTTGGAATGACAAGTATAATGATCATTGTGAAAAGAAGAAGATGTGCCATGTGTCATCCAGAAGTATCATTAAAAAATAATTATTGTAATTAAAATTGGAAATCTGTCTAGAGCATTCCCCTGGCTAATATCGAGATTTTCAAGGTTCAAAACCCTTTAATTAATAATTTAGCAATTTATGACTCTATTTTGAAATTGGTTAATTTTTGAAAGCGCCATTTTTAAAACAAAGTTTTTTTTTTGAATAGCAATGAAAATAGATGGCGTCATATGTCAAACGAAATTAAAAATATTGATTTAATCAAATAAAAGGTCATTAATTTTATTTTATGGATGGTGGATTTTATTATATAAGAACAAAAAAAAACGTTTTTAATTAATTTTCTTGTCTTTCTAATTTATTTTCGATTAATTTAGCATAAAATAAATTTGATAATGAATTTACGGGCAAAAAAAAGCAAAAAGAAACGGTATGCAAATTTTTCACATAACACCGAAATTTATACTCAAAATATTTAACAAGAAATATTATACTTTTTTTATTCGATATTTTGAACTTGAAAAATGTCTACAAAATGTTATTACATAATTTTTAATTTAAAGGTAAATTTACAAGTATTTTTTGGCGACATTAAACTTAAAAGACAAGATCAGTAAACATATGGAAGAAATTTTCCTGTAGAGAAGACTCAAACCTTTTTTAAATATAATTTTCCGTAACACATATGGTTATGGAAATTAGCCCTTTTGAGTAGCGGGTAAATTAAAAGAGCCTGGATTTCTTGGGAGTTCCCACACTCCATCGATACGTGTAGAGCTTTTTATTCAAATGATTTAAGGGGTTATATCAGGAATGACCAATTTCACGATCGTGAAGCAATTTGTGATCGATCATATCCGAATCTGTATTTTTTCTTGTGGCAACTTTTCATTTAATAAATATTATTAATAAAATTTCATGCTAATTTAAGATATTTTAAGTAGGTAGATCGCGACACATTTTTAAGAAAAACAGTCGATCGTATATATAATGAAATTGGCCACTCCAGGATTATATGACTCCAGCAAATGTAAAAAAAATCTCGATCTTGTTGAAAATGTATTAAAGATAAAAAATATTTGCTTGTAAAACATTCCATCGGCTATTGGAGGACTTTGTCACACCAATATCATACAAAATACAATTAATAGTAATCTTTTTTCAATTTGGACCTAGGTTATTTCATGTAAGCTCCTCTGATCCCAATGAAGGAATTCAAAATTTTCCTAGGATGTTGGGAGGCTAGTAATGAAGTTCATTTTAAAATGTTTATGTAATTTTATGTTCACTGACAATATAAATCATATTATTAAAAATCTTACTTATTTGAAGAAGAAATAATAAAATTCTTCACCTGACTAACAATCTTCAGATAATATGCCAAAATATGAAGTGTATGTACGGTGATCCACTACTCAAAGGGTCATCAAACGACTGAAAATTTAATGGTAGACGACTATTAATTCTCATCACCAAAAAAAAGAACTTAATATAGGAGGCCCTTTAAACGAGTTAAAAGCATGACACATTTTAATTGTTATTCATATAATTATCTAAAAACGCATGATCATAATTGCTATAAAATGAATTATGTTTTAATAATAATTATACGACCTATTTTTGTTCTTGTCTTCTTATACTAATAAGATATGTACATTTAATAATAATAATACATTTCTACTCTATTTTTTTTTTGTTCCAAGATATCGTTCTATTTGTCTGAAATAATTAGTGTGTTGATCATGGAAACTGATCTTCAAGTGGAATTAAAATTCATTCAATTCAATTGAGTTCGAGTTTTAACTAACTAACTTCTGTGAAAACAATGTCAGAAAAACAAAAATATCATGTCGGATATTTTTTTTTAGTTCAACATCCATTTTTCATCTGGACTTAATATATAATTTTTACACGATCGCGTTATTTTATCAGATCCAGACGACCAGATAAAATGAAAAAAATCGCGAGACCTTGAATAATTTCTGTAATACATATATTTATGTTTTTTAAATCAAAATTCTTGGATTCAAGATGAAAACATGTAAATCGATTTATATATGGTAAGAAACAACAGCTAAATTATGAGCAATCTTTATGGAATGCGGTTGGGAATTAATGAATGAATCTATTTTGTATTTGAATTGTATAAATACACAATCATATTTTCTGATGGAATATTTGTTTTAATATTACTAATATGGTTAATTAATTTTAATTAGGATTAAGAAGCTGTTTGGAGTATTAATTCATTGAAAATTGTAGGCGCAAGTTACATATATGCAAAATATTGCAAAGGTTATCTAACTGTGATAAGTAGGTGGGCACCTCTCGATTTATAGGCTATTCCACTCTACTTGTTGAAAAAGAAGAAGAAGAATTAGTAATAGTTTATCTTGGAGGAAAACGATGTAAATTTAAAATATTTTCTTAAATCAATTTTTAGCGCCAAAGTTATAAAAGAGTAAAGACATGTAAAATTCTAAAAAAATCCTTTTTTTTAATATGAGTAAATTGCGTTAGAGATCTTATGGCAAGAATTTTTGTATGGAGCTTAAAGCTTTTACCATTAGATTAGATTAGATTAGGCTTTAGGGTGTTTTTGTACTGCGACCTTTAAGATCTATTGTACCCTCTTTTCTTTGGTGCAATAGTTAGGTTAACTTCCCATTCTACAGCACCTCCTCCAGGCTTATTTCTCTTAGAAATTTTAGTATCCAGAGTGGGTTAAGAGATTGTATCTCACTTGGAGGGAAGCAGTATGTCCCCAGATGTTTTCTTCTCTACGAAGTAGTGCCTCACAATCGGAGAGAATATGCATTCGAGTTTTTACCTTAAGATACAATGTAATTTATTTATGTTAAATAAAAGTTTTCTTTTTTGAATTTTCCACATTTTCTTTTTATTTATATCTTTTTTGGCACCATTTTTTTCTCGCAACCATTCCACCTTCTTAATAGGATTTATAAGAAAGACTGTCGTGTAATATAAAATACAATGTAATTAATCCTAGTAAGATTACCATAGTTTTGAAATAGTGTCAGTAGTACAAGCATATAAACTTGTGTATTATTGAAATAGTAATTTTAAGAAAATTCTAAAATAATGATCGATATTTTATTTTAAAAGATCGTTTCTTAGAGTTCGACTAAAATAAAAGGAATTTGGTATTATTTGATATTTTATATTCTTTAAAACAAAATCATATTTTTAAGAATATAAAAACTTATTTATAAAAACATGTTTTAAGAAACAAAAAAAAAATCCTTGACAAATTTTTATCGGTTTTAGATAAAAAGAGAATAGTTTTTTTTTTATTATAATTTTTAAGAAAACATGTTAATTTTAAATATTTTTATTTTTTTAATATCAAAATTCCTATCGCGATTATTTCCACCTTGATTTAATTTTAAAATATGTATTTTATTATTATTATTAGAGAGAACCGGTTCACCATGACGGGGATCGTACACAAAATTGGATAATCTCGTTTCGATCATGTCATCATGAACCGATTTTGAATATTTTCATTTGTATTATCAAAAACACAGTTTTCTAAATTAAAACTCGTTAATCAAAAAAGAAAAGAATTTTTTATTCTTAGCAAATTTCTAAAAAAAATAAAAAAATAAGATCGTTTGCTGAAAAATTTTGGAGATCATTTAAAGATTTAAAAGATTTAAAAGATTTAAAAGATTTGTGTAGGATTTTAGGCATTGTTATAATTTAAATTTTTTGAAGAAAAATCAATAAAAAAAATAAAAGTGTGATTTATGAAATTTCTAGAAATTGCATGGGTGGAGATCACTTAAGTTGAATGGCCAACAAATCACATTTTTAGTTGTATTTTATGATAGAAAAACCTTATAACGTATTGGATTATTATTGTTTCTGTTTTTTAAAGGTATAAGATGATGCCCAATAGCTTGATGAATAATTTTAATGAAAAGAAAATTGAGCTATAAACAATTTGGTAATGGATATTCCTCCTCCAACAATACAATCTATAGCTTGATACCTAAATAGCTCGATGGTCACAATGCATAGGGCGCGTAACTTGATTTTACTATTGACTTCACAGTGAAGAAACAAACTTTTAAAGAGATGTCAACATATGTAGATAATCGGTTTTATTTTATAAGAGCATATTGGGTAGTAATAGTCATAGTTGCCATAGAACTATTTAAATTTTTGCTGAATTCACTAACCCCAGTACATTTAATAATTACAATTTAGTACATACCTAATGATGTTTCGTTACTGGACCAAAGAGTACACTATCCTGGTTTGATTTAACAATATTCCTTGATATCTTCAAGTTTGTGAAGTTTGTCCTTCCTTCTGTGATCTTGTGGCAGGTTGCTTTGTATTCAAATATTTTCTTTATCCCAGCAGAAATCACACTGCAAAAAAAAGAACTTTCTTTAATAATTGAAGCGAATTTAATTAAAAAATAATTTTTTTTTATTTCTAGATCGGGTGGAAATTCTTTCAAATAAAATTGTCTAGAAATTCGTCTTTTTTTTGGCTATGCAGTCTAGTATCCAATTGAGAAATCATTGTAAATCAGGATGACGTCAAAATATGAACGAATCAAATCTGAATGTAAAAAGAAAAACACATTATGGGAAGATCCAGATTTTCCAGCCATACAAACATCAGTTTTCTATTATCAAACTCCACCATTTACATTTCAATGGAAACGTTTACCAGAAATTTTGAGCACCTCAACATTTATGAATGAAGGTGAAAATTTCGATGTGATACCCGGTAAAATGGGTGATCGTTGGTTGGTATCATGTTTGGGTGTTTTATATTCATTAAAAAATTTATTCTATCGTGTTGTACCGGCCGATCAAAGTATCGATAATTCTTATGGTATATTTCGTTTTCGTTTATGGTGGTGTGGTGAATGGATCGAAGTTCTAGTCGATGATCGTTTACCAACGATCAATGGTAAATTAGCATTTTTACAACCGCAAAAATCAAATTCATTTTGGTCATCATTATTGGAAAAAGCTGTTGCAAAGTATTATCAAAAATAAATTACAAATAAAAACAAATAAAAAAACTTTTCCAAAAATCTAGATTACATGGATCTTATGAAGCATTAAAATATGGAACAAGATCAGATGGTTTAAGTGATCTTCTTGGTGGAATTGTTGAGAGTGTTCCAATACAAAATGGTAACGATCTAATCCGACCGACACAATTGAAAATGTTTCTTGAAACTACCTGTATTGTAACTTGTATATCGACAAAAGGGAATAATGGCCAGTACAAAACGACACCAGAACGTCTTCCGAATGGAATTTATATAAATATCAATTATAGATTATGTTCATTGGATAAGGTTTTTGATTAAAAAATTCAATATTTATTTTGTTTCAGAAAATTATGAAGTGATCTTTTTTATTTCTAGGTTGAAACACTACTTGGTGATGCTGTACAATTGGTTCGATTAAAAGATCCTCTAGCATCAGAAACATTTGGTACAAAATCTGGTTTTAATGGTGAATGGTCAGCAATGTCACAGTCATGGGATCGAGTTTCAATACAAGAACGTGATCGTTTATTAGGACAATTGGATGTTGGTGAATTTTGGTAAGATTTATAGAATTAAAAGTTGTTATCCTTTTCTAGAAAACTTCTAATAAGATTAAGACTTTAGATGACGATCATATATGATCTTTTCAATAATTTTGATATTGAATAATTGAATGATTCAAGGTGAAAGTAGTCAATCTTATTACTAGTGTTTCTCCTACACATAAATTATGTTTTTTCTTCATTGAAATGAATCATTATTATTTAATTTTATATTTCTTTTGTATGCGTAGGATCTCATTTTTAGCATTGACACAATCATTTACATTTCTTGAATGCATACATCTGGATACGGATACAGCCAAAGATGAAACATCACTTTCAGATAGCCTAAAACGTTGGCAAATGAAAATGTTTCAAGGACAATGGAGACGCGGTGTTACAGCCGGTGGATGTCGTAATCATGATTCATTTCATATAAATCCTCAATTACAAATAATTGTACAAGAAAAAGAAGAAGTCATTATAGCACTTAATCAACATACAGCAGTAGAACCAAAAGTTATTGGATTTACAATGTATAAATTAAATTCGGGTAAAATATAAAAACAAATTACATGAAACTATTATTATAATTATATTTTGATTATATTTGTTCTTTTTTTAGTTAAAAATAAAATAACTGAATGTCTACCAAAAGAATTCTTTAAAAGTCAAGTTAGTTATATAAATTCAGATTATGGTAATACACGACATGTTAGCCATCGTTGTACATTAGAAATTGGTAGATATTTATTAATGGCGACAACATATGAGCCTGGTGAAGAATCATCTTTTACGGTACGATTATTAGGAAACTCAATACGTTTATCACAATTAGAAACACAAACAATGATGCTATTAGATCCATTTCCAGCATTAAGTTTAAATAATGAATCAGATAGTTCGAAAGCTAAAAAATGTCAATATGAACCAGTTTTTATGCAATTAGCTGATGAGAATAAGTAATATTATATAAAATGAGATTTTAATTTGAAAATAATGAATTTAATCTTTGTTTGTGTTTTACAGAACTATAAATTGTTTTGAATTACAAGAATTACTTGAAGCATGTCTTCCAAATGATTATATAAAAGGTTGTGCAAATTTAGATGTTTGTCGACAAGTTATTTCTTTACAAGATGTAAGTTTTTGTTGTGTGGGAGTGTTAGTCTTGATAGTTTGTAATTTAATTTTTTGTTTTTTTTTTATAGAAAACTAGTACTGGACGAATTAGTTTCTTACAATTTAAAACATTTATGGTTAATTTAAAAGCATGGCAAGGTGTTTTCAAGATTTATACAAAAGAAAAAACTGGTGTATTACGTGCTGAACGTTTAAGGGATGCTTTATGTGATGTTGGATTTCAATTAAGTACAGATATTATGACGGTATTAATGCATCGTTATATCCGAAAAGATGGTACATTAAGATTGAGTGATTTCGCTTCAGCTATTTTACATTTAACAACAGCATTTGGTAAGAAATATTTTTATACCATATTTAAAGAATCATTTAGCAAGAATACTTTCTTGTTGGTGTAATAATTTCAAGAGTCATCAAAAAAACGGAAAACCTTTTGGAATTAATACATGAAAATCAATTTGTATCAATTCGTATTAGTTCCCGAATTCTATGATTACACGTGGACAGAAGTGGAATCGTGTAATTCGATTGGGACAAAATAGTATCGAAAAAGCATGAGAATTACAATGATTTTTCGATAGGATTTGGCTCAAATCGAGTTACACAATTCCACCACATAACAGAACTGTTGCTTTCGTTCTTCGTAAATGTTTATTAAGAAAATTCTAATTTCTTATTTCTTATTTTCAGAAATATTTCAAAAGAAAGATCATGATCAGGATAATGTTATTAAAATTGAAATGTCGGATTGGATAAAATCGGCAATGAGGTGCTAATATTTTAGTTTAACAAAAAAAAAATAAAATCTAATTGTCGTAAATTTAAGAAATATTTCTCTTTTTTTCTTTGTTATTTTTGTTTTATAATTAATTTTAAAATTAGCTAAAACTTAATTTTAATTAATTAATTTTATATATAAATATTATTTGTAATTTTTTTTTTTTGTGTAAAGAATTATGTTTTCTGTTAAAAACAATTTGTTAATAGTTTATAACTCCATTTTTTTTTTTTTTTTGTAGAAAATATATTTTTATTTTCATTATAATTTATTAATAAACTGAAAATATTAATTTTTGTTTTATAAAATTTGGAAGTTTTTGTTTTTAATTTTATTTAAAACCTTCTAAAATTTACATGAATTCATTACAAATACCCTTAAACAAAAAAAACAGATAGAAAATCACCAAAATTAAATTAAATAGTTGCTAAAAGATAAAATAATAATTGCAATTGTAAACAAAAACGCTGAACGCTGGACGCCTTGTTAAAAACTTAAAGACTAACTTTCAAGATATTCAGATATAATATTATCGTTATGATTTGTTTCAGTAATAAAGATTTCGTCACTATCATTAACAACATCAATATCATAAGTGATATCTTTCTCTTGTTTAATAAATTGTTTTGTTTGGAATTTTCTAATACGTGCATCATTTCTTCCAGCAATCGGATCACCATCAAGTTTAACAATCATTTCATATTCTTTTAAATTCTCGATATTCGTTGTATCACCATGAATTCGCATATGTTTCTTAAGGGTTTGTGCATTACTAAATGATTTTCCACAAATTGTACATATCGAACGTTTCTCACCGGTATGAATACGTTTATGATCGGCAAGTGATGATGCTGTTGCCAATCGTTTACCACATATTAAACATATATATGGTCGTTCACCGTTATGTGCACGTTCATGAATTTCTAATGATATTTTCGTTGTAAAAGATCTTTCACATTTTCGGATAGAACATTTAAATGGACGTTTTTTATCATGAATATGTTTTATATGTGATGTTAATTCACCAGATGTTACATAACGATTATTACATATTTGGCAAACATGATTTTTAACACCCTTATGAGCTTTCATATGAACATAATGTCCGTTACGGGTTTGTAAACATTTACCACATATTGTACAAATAAAACTTTTCTCTTTTGAATGTGTTATCATATGTTCTTTTAGTTCGGAAGTTTGTTTATAACGTTTCGGACATATTGAACATGGATATGGTCGTTCGCCTGTATGTATTCGAATGTGACGTTTTAAATCATCCGCTCGTGTAAAACGTTTACCACAATATGTACATAATTTATTTTTTTGATCATCTTGATGAATTTTCATATGCCTTTTTAATGTTTGCATTTTCGAGAAACGTGAATTGCAAACTTCACATTCATATAATTTACTTTCGGGATGAAATGATTGAATGTGTTCATTTAAATCTTTTTTTCTACCAAAGTTTTCATTACATTCAGAACAATAAATTTCATCTTTTAGAGGAATTTGTTTTTCAATTTTATATTCATCAGTATTATTCGAGTCTGTTTGTGATTTAATTTCATCATTTTCATCATCGGTTTTTTCTATATATTCAATTTGAAAATCTTCAATAGTATCACTCAATTCTGTATCATTTTCTTGTTGGAATTCTGGATTATCAACCTCCTCGTCTTCTAAACGTTCAATTATTTCTTCATTTTCACGAATTTCATTTTCTAGAAAATTTTCAATTTTATATTCAACACCGTCCAATTCAATTTCCATCAATTGACATCGTATAGTATCGCTTGTCGATTCCTCCTCCTCTTTCTGTGATTCACCATCATTTTGAGATTCATCCAAATACTCCAAATCACTATCATTTTCAATAATTTTGTTATCATTTTTTAAAAACTTTATCTCTTCTAATAATCGTAATAAAGTTTTTTCAGCTTTATGAGTTTGTAAACGAAAAAAATATGCACCGCTTACATTTTGTATACAATTTGTACAAATCTGATGAGGTAATAAGTCTGTATCATTAATCTGAAATATATAAATACGGATTTGATAAAGAAATATGATTATTTGAATACGAAATTATAATTATCATACATCGAGGCCAGTCACTTCTTTTAGCATATCAAACATTTTCAGTAATTTTCCATCCAAATTAATGTTCATCGCTCCAATTTCAAAATCCTTCAGCAAATTATTCTCATCTTGTGCTTCTCGCAAACATGTACGACATAATTTATTAATATCAACTTCAAAGTCGGATAATTTTTTACCATTGTACTCTTTTTGATCAAGTAAATTATCATAAAAACTGATATTACTTAAAGAATTCCACATTTTTTCAGTTAAAAATTCGTAAAAACTTGACTGACGCAAACTTTGTTATGATTTGCAACAGATTTTTGACAGTTCCTTGTGTTTATTTATATTAAGTTTTGCTTTGTCATGTTGTTGGATCTGGTTTCTCTCTCTATTTTTAGTTCATTTTTTTACATTAAATCATAATGGCGTGGTTGTTGTTAAATAGATTATTTAAATTTAAATATAACATTTCTGAGTATTTTTTTTAAAAAGATATATTTGAATTTTAATATATAATATATAATTAACGGTTATTTAAAATTCATAAATTGCATGTAATGATTGAATATAAAATATTCTAATTTTGTAGCAAAATTCAAGTTTAAAATCATATAAAAACCTTAAAATTTAGCTTATTTTTTAAAATAAAATTCAGTCAAAACTTGATCGGAAAATGATTCGTGGAGGTTTTTTAATAAGAAAAGCAACAGAATTAGAATATGGATTGGTACTAGATTGTTTTAAAGAATACTTCTGGCCAGAAAAAGTATTAACAATGAATAAAAATAAACCATCAAAAATTGAAGAAGAATACATCATGGATATTATGAAAAATTGTACCAATTTATTGGTATTCGATATGGAAGGAAATGATAAGAACCCAATTGGATTTACATCGAGTGGAAAATATAGATCAAAAATAGTGGATGAATATTTTAGAAACGCCGAAAATTTGTCGGATAGAATGATTGCGATTCAAAAGTTGAACGCCGAATTAGAGAAGAACTGCAATATATTTAAGAAATATAATTTTGATGAAGGATTTTATACGCATTGGGGAGGTGTAAGCCATAAATATGGACAAAAAACATTAGGAACAACTTTAATGGAAGCAACATTGGAATTGGCCAAAGAAATGGAATATAAAATATGTTTTACTGATACATCTAGTAACTATGCAGAGCGTCTATGTAAAAAAATTGAAATGGAATTTTTTGCTGCGGTAAATTACAAAGATTTCCTAGACGAAAACGGAAAACAAGTATTTAATCCTCCATCACCACATAAACGTTTTTCCAGATATGTAAAAGTGTTCAAATAAAAATATTATTTGAGAGTAAAAAAGTTTGTTTTTAATTTATTTCACATTAATAATAACTTCTTTTGGGTAGTTTTAAAAAAAAAAATAAATTAGTGATTTTGAATTGTATTGTTTTATATTGAAATTTTTGTAATCTCTATTATAACTAAAAGAGGATCTTTCTCGATTCAAAATATATAGAAATCTTCGAGAAATATATCATCCATGATTTCAGAACCAGGAGCTATATTATCCCCGTATCTGTTCGATTTTAACAAATTAAGCCGATTGTGTACCAAGTTAGTCCGAAGGTTTTCAGTCTTATACTCAGTGCAATCAGATCAGTTAACTCATTTCCAGTGTTTAAATACAATCTCAAACCATCGATCAGCCGTAACGGGCATACCGTGATCGCGTTATCACTCGTTTAATCATTAATATAACCCATAATCATGAATATTAATTATTAAGTCATGAATAATAAAATACGAAATCGTAACTTTTGAATTGTAAGTTCGCACAGTTATTATTTACTATTGACAATATCCAATATTATAAAATTTTTTTAATTTATTGGTTTCATAATGTCGCACCAGTACAGCTCCTTTATTCGTCTTGCGACTCTGGAACACTAACTTTCGAAATGTACTTTAAAAGTAATTTGGAATAACTTTACAATAATACCGATTGCTTGGTTTAAATAAGATCTAATTTAAAATAATTTGATACAACTTTTTTTAAATATTTTATTGCACTGTTACTGGTTTTAAAGGCAGTAGAACTTACTATCAAAACATTGTGTCCAAGAAGTCTAAATTTATCGTTCACAAACTTTCTTGTTCACTTTTCTATTAAAATAATAAGCAATTTGTGAAATCAAAAAATACCGGAAATCCTACAACGACGTTAAAATTGCGTTTATTTTTCAAAATAAAATTCAAAAGAACCAACAAAAATTGAAGAAGAATGTACGATGGAGATTGTGAAAAACTGTACCAATTTATTGGCATTCGATATGGAAAGAAATTATGAAAACCCAATTGGATTTATATCAAGCGGAAGATATACATTAAGAACATCAGATGAACATTTAAAAGTAGCTGAAAATGTACAGGATAAGAGATTGATTGCGATTGAAAAGTTGATCGTCGAATTAGAGAAAAAGTGCAATATATTTAAAAAATATAATGTCAACGAAGGATTATATATTTATTGGTTTGGTGTTAGTCCTGAATATGGTAGAAAATCATTAGCAACACATTTAACTAAAGTAACATTCGATTTGGCCAAAGAAATGGGATATAAAATATGTTTTGGTGATGCAAGTAGTGAATATTCCAAACTTATTGCTATAAAACTTGGAATGGAATTAGCTGGTTCCATTGATTACAAAGATTTCCTCGACGAAAATGGAAAACAAGTATTTAAGCCTTCATCGCCACATACAAGTTTCTACAGATTTGTAAAAGTGTTAAAATAAAAATAATATTTGAAAGCAAAAATTGTCTCTTTTGTTTATTTTATAGTACTCCTTTCACCCTAACAGTATAGTTCTTTTTGGCTTTTTATTTTAAAGAATTAAAGTTATTGAATTATATTAATTTATATTGGATAAACATCAGATCGGGACTCAACTAAAGACCTCTTTTCCGATTCAAAATATAAAAAAATTTCCAAGAACTTATCACCGGAATCTTGACAAGCATATCACACATTATTCAATCAAAATAAGAACCCTTAAGACCAGTACAATTGCTATATATCAAGGCTACCAAGGGACTATGTGCATTCCATATTGGTTCTAAAAGTATCCACTTTGTACACTATTTTAAAACCAGGATCTATATTATCCCTGCATCTGTCCGATTGAAGAAAACCAAGCAGATAACATCCTATGTTAATCCGAAGATTTTCAATGTTATCAGTGGAATTAGACCGATTAAGTCATTTGCAATGTTTAAATACAATCTCCAACAATGTATCAGCTGTAACGGGCATACCGTGATCACGTTATCACTCGTTTAATCATTAACATAACCCATAATCAGGAATATTAATTATTAAGTCATGAATAATGAAATACTAAATCGTAAATTTTGAAATGTAAGTTCGTAAAGTTATTATATATAAAAAACAAAAACTTTTGGTATGATTTACCATAAATAGAATACAAGTGAAAATCATTTGACGGTGTAGTTAAAGCTATAGTAATCTAGCTTCTTTCTACTGTTGATTCAACTTGGTAGAATGGGTAATTAAATCCTGATTTTGCCTTATTCACCTGAAATTCCTTCTAACAGAAATCATATAAAAACCTTAAAATTTAGCTTATTTTTTAAAATAAAATTCAGTCAAAACTTGATCGGGAAAATGATTCGTGGAGGTTTTTTAATAAGAAAAGCAACCGAATTGGAATATGGATTGGTACTAGATTGTTTTAAAGAATACTTCTGGCCAGAAAAAGTATTAACAATGAATAAAAATGAACCATCAAAAATTGAAGAAGAATACATCATGGATATTATGAAACATTGTACCAATTTATTGGTATTCGATATGGAAGGAATTGATAAGAACCCAATTGGATTTACATCGAGTGGAAAATATAGATCAAAAATAGTGGATGAATATTTTAGAAACGCCGAAAATTTGTCGGATAGAATGATTGCGATTAAAAAGTTAAACGCCGAATTAGAGAAGAACTGCAATATATTTAAGAAATATAATTTTGATGAAGGATTTTATACGCATTGGGGAGGTGTAAGTCATAAATATGGACAAAAAACATTAGGAACAACTTTAATGGAAGCAACATTGGAATTGGCCAAAGAAATGGAATATAAAATATGTTTTACTGATACATCTAGTAACTATGCAGAGCGTCTATGTAAAAAAATTGAAATGGAATTTGTTGCTGCGGTAAATTACAAAGATTTCCTCGACGAAAACGGAAAACAAGTATTTAATCCTCCATCACCACATAAACGTTTTTCCAGATATGTAAAAGTGTTCAAATAAAAATATTATTTGAGAGTAAAAAAGTTTGTTTTTAATTTATTTCACATTAATAATAACTTCTTTTGGGTAGTTTTAAAAAAAAAAATAAATTAGTGATTTTGAATTGTATTGTTTTATATTGAAATTTTTGTAATCTCTATTATAACTAAAAGAGGATCTTTCTCGATTCAAAATATATAGAAATCTTCGAGAAATATATCATCCATGATTTCAGAACCAGGAGCTATATTATCCCCGTATCTGTTCGATTTTAACAAATTAAGCCGATTGTGTACCAAGTTAGTCCGAAGGTTTTCAGTCTTATACTCAGTGCAATCAGATCAGTTAACTCATTTCCAGTGTTTAAATACAATCTCAAACCATCGATCAGCCGTAACGGGCATACCGTGATCGCGTTATCACTCGTTTAATCATTAATATAACCCATAATCATGAATATTAATTATTAAGTCATGAATAATAAAATACGAAATCGTAACTTTTGAATTGTAAGTTCGCACAGTTATTATTTACTATTGACAATACCCAATATTATAAAATTTTTCAAATTTATTGGTTTTATAATGTCGCAGCAGTACAGCTCCTTTATTTGTCTTGCGACTCTGGAACACTAACTTTCGAAATGTACTTTAAAAGTAATTTAAAATAACTTTACAATAATAGCAATTGCTTGGTTTAAATAAGATCTAATTTAAAATAATTTGATACAACTTTTTTTAAATATTTTATTGCACTGTTACTAGTTTTAAAGGCAGTAGAACTTACTATCAAAACATCCTCCAAAAAGTCTAAATTTATCGTTCACAAACTTTCTTGTTCACTTTTCTATTAAAATAATAAGCAATTTGTGAAATCAAAAAATACCGGAAATCCTACAACGACGTTAAAATTGCGTTTATTTTTCAAAATAAAATTCACTCAAAAATTGTGTTTAATCGGGAAATGATTCGTGGAAATTTTTTAATAAGGAAAGCAACAAAATTCGATTATGGATTGATACGAGACTGTTTCAAAAAATACTATTGGCCAACAGAAATATTAACAACTAGCATGAATATTTCAAAAGAACCAACACAAATTGAAGAAGAATGTACGATGGAGATTGTGAAAAACTGTACCAATTTATTGGCATTCGATATGGAAAGAAATTATGAAAACCCAATTGGATTTATATCAAGCGGAAGATATACATTAAGAACATCAGATGAACATTTAAAAATAGCTGAAAATGTACAGGATAAGAGATTGATTGCGATTGAAAAGTTGAGCCTCGAATTAGAGAAAAAGTGCAATATATTTAAAAAATATAATGTCAACGAAGGATTATATATTTATTGGTTTGGTGTTAGTCCTGAATATGGTAGAAAATCATTAGCATCCAATTTAATGGAAGTAACATTCGATTTGGCCAAAGAAATGGGATATAAAATATGTTTTGGTGATGCAAGTAGTGAATATTCCAAACGTGCTTCTATAAAAGTTGGAATGGAATTGGCTGGTTCGATTGATTACAAAGATTTCCTCGACGAAAATGGAAAACAAGTATTTAAGCCTTTATCGCCACATACAAGTTTATACAGACTTATTAAAGTGTTAAAATAAAATTAATTGAAACCAAAAATTGTCTCTTTTGTTTATTTTATATTACTCCTTTCATCCTAACCATATAGTTCCTTTTAGCTTTTAATTTCCAAGAACTTATCACCGGAATCTTGACGAGCATATCAAAAATAAGAAGCCTCTAGACCATTAACAACTGGTATATATAAAAACTACCAAGCGTCCAAATGTATTCCACATTCGCTCTAATAGTATCCACTTTGTACACGATTTCAGAACCAGGAGCTATATTATCCCTGTATCTGTTCGATTGGAACAAACCAAGCTGACAATGTCCCACGTTGGTCCGAAGGTTTTCAGTGTTATATCCAGTGCAACCAGATCAGTTTACTCATTTCCAGTATTTAAATACAATCTCAAACAATGGATCAGCCATAACGGGCATACCGTGATCACGTTATCACTCGTTTAATCACAAATATAACCCATAATCAGGAATTTTAATTATTAAATCAGGAATATTAATTATTAAGTCATGAATAATAAAATACTAAATCGTAAATTTTGAATTGTAAGTTCATACAGTTATTGTATAATCATTTTTTTTTAAATTTATTGGTGTCATATAGTCGCAGCAGTGAAGCACTGTTACTAGTTTTAAAGGGGGTAGAACTTACTATCGAAAGATCCTCCAAGAAGTCCAAATTTATCGTTCACAAACTTTACTTTTCACTTTTCTATTAAAATAATAAGGAATTTGTGAAATCAAAAAGAAAACCAAAACCTACGACGTTAAAATTGCGCTTATTGCAGTCAGAAATTTGATATCATAACGATTCGTGGAGATTTTTTAATACTCCATCGCCACATATAAGTTTCTATAGATTTGTAAAACTCTTAAAATAAAGATTGTTTTGTTATAAATTTGACAATATTTCTTTTATTAATTATAATTTTATTATTTTACTATTAGATGTTTACAAAATTTTTATATATCGTTTTATATGTGTATGCTCTTCGGGAGGTTGAAATACTGGTATGCCATCGTTATTTTTAAATTCTGAATATTTTACAGACGTTATAAATCCCATACCGAGACGTTCCGCTATTATTGCGGAATATTTGCTAGAACAATCAACAACAGCTATTTGAAAATCATTTAATTTTGCAATTTCAAATGATTTTTGAAATAAACTCTTTCCAATCGATTGTCCACGAAACTCTGGATCAACACCAAGACAACACAATTCGAATGTTTTACCAATTTCATAAAGTTCATAAATGTTCACTTTTTCATTCATTTCTCTTAATAGTCGATCAATATAAATTCGTTTTTTATTTAAATAATATTCTTCACCAAAATGTGAAATAATTTCATCTAATGTGTTTGGATTAAATTCAGTATTTAATATGAATCCGACTAATCGATCACCTTTCATTGCAATTAAACTTAAATTTTTATTTAATAAACTCATATAAAGTTGTTCTTCTCTTGTTGTTATTGGACACTTTTCAATAAAACCAATTGTAAGCGGCTCATAAGCTATGTAAAAATCACGAAAACCTTTTAATACAATATCATGATCGTTTAGAGTTGCTATTCTTATATTAATGTCACTTGTTAAAGACATTTTCAGTGGAAATATACTTAATATTGTTGAATGAATATTTTAACTGAACTGATGTCGTGAATATTTTCGATTAAAATGAATTTTAAGTCTCTTCCATTCGTAATAGTAGGCTTATCTCATTTAAACTTAATCGGATTCAAGTACTTTACTAGCAAGCAAGTGTAATAAAATAAATGACTTCAAGCGATTGTAGAAAAAATTAACAATTTTATCATTTTTTTTTTTTGAAATAATTGAATTAAATTAAATTATATAAATCCAAATCCAAATAAAAATTAAATTAAAGACATTAAAAATTTATTTGTTTGTTAAAAAATTTTACATTTCATTTAAAACAAATAAATTCCAAACTTTTATAGAACTTTTACAAAACGCTTTAAATGTGTATGTTCCTCTGGTGGTTGAAATAATGGTATTCCAGCATTATTTTTGAATTCAGAATATTTAATAGAAGCAACAAAATCCATTCCAACACGTTCTGCAATTTGTGCTGAATATTTACTGGAACAATCGACAACAGCTATTCGAAAACCATTTAATTTTCCAATTTCAAATGATTTTTCAAATAATCTTTTTCCAATTGATTGTCCACGAAATTCTGGATCAACACCAATACAACATAAATATAAGAATTGTTCAACATTATATTTTTTAAAAATATCAACTTTTCTTTTTACTACATCAATCATTTGATCAATGGCAACACATTGTTTATTTGTTTTAAAATCTTCACCAAAAAGTCCATTATCTTTTTCCGATGCTTCTTTATCATAAGAACCATTTAGAAAGAATCCAACCAATTTATCACCAATCATTGCAATTACACTAAGATTTTCTTTTAAATAACCCATAAAAAGTTCTTCTTCTTCTCGGGTGGTTGGAGTTTTTTCTATGAAATTATTTAGAAGTGGTTCATGAGGTGCAAAAAAATTACGAAAACCATATAATACCATATCATGATCGTTTATAGTTGCAATTCTCATAGTTATATTACTCAAAGTTGACATATTGATCTTTGAAAGAAATTAAAATCACAATTTGAAAGTTTTAAATGAACTAATATCATTTTAATGATATTTTTTATTAATTGAAAAGTTAAGAACAGAATCTTATCTAATCTTACCAGCTGTGGTTTTGATAACAGAAATTTAATATTTTTAAGATTTAATAACGAATAAAATGCAACGAATTTTAGAATTGCAAAACAAAATTTATTCAATTTACTTCTATTTCATAAATTACATAAGATTTTTAAGATCATAAACATATTGTAATATAATTTTCACAGAAGAAAATTAAAGAAAAATATACGTCAATCCAATGCTATTTTAAGATACATCATTTTGAAGAAAATATAAAAAAAATGTCGTTTTGTGTTATATGGAAAAAGCTTTGAACTTTGAAAGCATATGTTTAGCTTTGATCCAAATCACACAAATCTTACGAAATCAATACAATAATAATTACCTTCCCCACTGGGTGGGTTTTTGAAATGTGTTATTGGAGGTATTTTGCGGAAATGTTGGAGAATGTTATCGAAAACCTTAGGTTCTGATGTTAAATAAAAATACCCGAAAAAACCATATATCTTAAAATGGATTGACGAACAAATATACAAGAACTTTATTACATAACTTAATTTTATAACATTTTTACAAATCGTTTTAAATGTGTATGCTCTTCGGAAGGTTGAAAGATTGCTTTTCCATCCTTATTTTTATAATCTGAATATTTTAAAGATGTTACAAATTCCATACCAACACGTTCTGCAATTTGTGCTGAATATTTACTGGTACAATCAACAATTGCAAATTTAAAACCATTTTGTTTTCCAATTTCAAATGATTTTTCAAATAATTTCTGACCAATCGATTGACCACGAAATTCTGGATCAACACCAATAGAACATAAACAAAAGAATTCTTTAATATTATAACGTTCAAAAACGTCCACTTTTGAATCTAAAATATCCATTATTTGACCAAGAGCAACAAAATTCTTATTTGATTTTAAATCACCACCAAAAAAATTATTTATTTTTTCTGATGTTTCTCTATTAAATGAACCATTTAGAAAATATCCAACCAATTTATCACCTTTCAATGCAATTAGACTAAGATTTTCTTCTAATAAACTTAAGAAACATTCCTCTTCTTTTGATGTCATTGGAGTTTTATCTATGAAACCACTTAAAAGTGGTTCATCAGGTTCATAGAATTTACGAAATCCAGTCAAGATAATATCATGATCGTTAAGAGTTGCAATTCTTATATTTATATTATTTGAAGACGACATATTTAAATGAAAGTAACTATTTGAATGTTTTAAATGAACTAATTGACGTGAGGTGGTTTTTTTAAAAAATAAATTACTGCAAATTTAGAACAGCATCTTATCTTATCTTATTTGTGATAAGAAAGTACAATATTTGTATAGATTTCGGAAAGAAATTTAATAAATTATATTAAATAGGACGAATCATATTCATTATTGTAATATAATCTCACAGAAGATAATTCCAGAAACATTTATGGTACATGACTGCAAATAAACTTATTGTATCAGAACGAATGCAATAACGATCCCATTCCCCACTGGGCACTTGTAAGAAAAATACAACTAGAAAGGAAAAAACCCAGGTCCCAATGGAACATAACACCAATCGCCAAAGCTTCAAGATGGCAATAGTTTATTCTATTATTCTTTTTTCAAATTTGCAATCTTGCATATGTTAAGTTATTATTTTTAAGTGCTCGTAAAATTAGTGGAATTTTACGAAAAGTTAATTGAAATTAAAAGTTAATTAAATTCAAATTATCTCTCTTTTATCAGAGAGTTAATATAAAAAACAAAAAGTGAGAAGAAACTTCTCTAAAGCTTATCGAATCTTTGTTTACATTTGCAATCAATTTGATAGTTCAAAAAAAAGCTTAGCCCACATTACACATGTGTTTTGCCGGTAAAAAAAAAAGAAACTATAGTAACGCACCCACATTCCGCCAAGGTATTAAAGAGTGTTAACGAAAACCTTAGGTACTAATTCAAACGCCCCCCGAAAAATTCGTTGTTACATAATTTTATTTTATAAAACTTTTACAAATCGCTTTAAATGTGTATGTTCGTCGGGCGGTTGAAATATTGGTATTCCATCATTATTTTTAAAATCTGAATATTTTACAGATGTTACAAATTCCATTCCAACGCGTTCAGCAATTTGTGACGAATATTTCCCAGTGCAATCAACATATGCAATTTTATAACCTTTTGATTTAGCTATTTCAAATGATTTCTGAAATAATCTCTTCCCAATCGATTGACCACGAAACTCTGGATCTACAGCAACGACACATAAATTAAATGATTCACTTATATTGTAACGTTCGTATATATTCACTTTATCATTAATTATTTTCATGATACTATCGAATGCTATCATTTTATTACTTAATTTAAAATCATTATCCAAATATACGATAATTGCATCTGAAGATTTTGGATCACAACGACCATTCAATATGAAGCCGGCTAATCGATTATGTTTCATTGCTATTACACTATTATCATCATTTAATAAATTCATAAAGAGTTCCTCTTCTTTTGGTGTCATTGAAGTTCTCTCGATGAAACCAATTGTTAATGGATCCTGAGGCTCATAATATGTACGAAAACCATTCAAAATAATATCATAGTCATTTTGATTAGCAACTCTTATAATTATATCACTTAAAGATGACATTATATTAAATTTTTTTTTATTAAATAAAATGTTAAGTACTTCGTTATACGACAGTCAAAATTGAACTACAATAACTCGAATTTCTTGTTTACAATAGTATTTGTCATTTTAATCAATTAAGAATGTGTTTGAATAAGAAAATAAATGTAACACGAGGCCTCCACCAGACTTTTTTTTTGACAAAGTGTAATGCGAGACGCAGAATGACGGATTCACAACAGATTCACCGTTTTTGGGTTTTCAGATTGTATTAAAAATAGTCCGTCGTGGACCTGTCCTTCTATTTTGACATTAATTCATATTCTTGCAATATACGAAAATGTATTGGAATAGTATATACTTGTATATATTAAATATAATACTAAATTTCACGTTAGAGCTATGAGCAGCGAAATAACCGCTAGTTTAAAAACGAACCAAAAGATGCCGAAAGACCAAAAAAAATACCTCATCCTTTATTTAGGTTTGTTTTTAATACTAAAGACACTAAGAAAGAAAACCGACCCGGGTTTTTCAAGAGGGCACAACACGAAAAAACTTATTTTAATGAGATAGATTTAAAAATTTCTGATATACCCGAAAACTATATACACGTATTTACAACCCAATTCCAGCTCATAAAGAATTCTCAATTGAGATTAAGTAAGTAGAACCAGAAAATGTATAGTAAATATGATACTAGAGACATGAGTTGAGTCAGATCACTCCGTAGTCACAGTGCTTAGATATATTAGAAAATGAATCCTTAGTATAGACATTTTCGTCAGAATTCTTTGCGATTTTAATACTTAAACAAATTTCTTTGAACGAAAACTAATTAAAGACAAGTAAAAACAGTCTTATGGTTCTACCACAGTATGATCTCTCTGTAAAGACTTATTTTTCTGATTTTACAATTCTAAAAGTTCCATAAGAAAACATTTGAAAATGGTATTAGCAACTCAAACGAATATCCTTAAAATTATTTAACACAAAAACTAGTATTTGCTTTTTTTCTTCTTATGAATATGTATTAAATCCTTTAATATCATTATTATTTGATTGTAACAAAAGTTGTTGCATTAATTTTTGGCATTCAATTTTAAATATCATATTATTTGTTGATGATAAAGATGATAAGTTGGTACGTAAACTAAGTAAAAAACATGTATCATCATCAATATTAAAATCATTGGAATGATTAGTATTGGTAAATTTGTTCTGTAAACTTTCACGAATTTTTTTCAATTCTGATAAAAATTTCGTATCAATTGTATCATTGAACTTTTTACGTTTACGCGTTGACGACGATGATGATGATGATTTAGAAGAAAATGAATTTTGTAATTTATTATTTACATCAATCATTGGTAATTGTACTTCTGATGGACTTACTGGAATTGTTAAATTTTCAATATTCATTGTATTTAATGTGTTTATAGTATCTTTAGTTTCTATTTCATCTGTATATTGTGCTCCTGCTGATAATCTACAAAATACAAAAAAAGGGAATATTTATTCAATACATAATTCAATTGTGTAATTGAAGTTTATTGTACAGATCTGTGTAGTCAGATATGATGATGAATAATAGATTTGAACAAAAGATTAAAACTTTATAATACAACAACTATTATGTCCCGAAAAAGATATTACACTACCCAATGTTAGGCTGCGTAGGGTCTGAAATCATCTGGAATTAATTCAGTTACAAAGTACAGATAGTATTTGACTTCCTCATATTCAGGGGTGTGGAATCGTGTAACTAGAACCAAATCAAAAGCATAAGAATGGCAATGTATTTTCGATACGATATACTATTAATCAAATTAAACGATTCCACTCCTGTTTAGCTTAAACAAGTCTCATTGGAGAGTTTCGACTTTTATCCAAGAGTGTTTTTTCAGTTGTAAATATTAGGAATTGTAACAGTAATCAATCAAATCTAATCACAAATCATTTTCTGATACAAATATCTCCTTTTGTGATCCTGTTTTTAAACTTCAATTAAAACTTAATAAATATATACTTACTCTCTTGATTCTAAATATGGATCCAAAAAACGTAATATATTTAAATATGGCCATGGTTTTATAGATGGATCACGAGTTTTAAATTTCCGTAATTCTCGTTGATAGTTACTACGTAAATTTGCCCATTTATCTTTACAAATTTTTTCTAAAATACAAAATAAATTCATGTATTTTTGCAGTAAATTAAAAAGTTTTCAATTTCTTACCCGAATGTCCAATTTCTGCAGCAATTTCGCTCCACATTTTATGAACATAATCACGATTACGATATTTTATGTGATATTTACTATAAAGGCATTCACGTTTTCTAACCGCTTCGATTAGTTTTTCCGTATCAAATATTGTATTTGTTGAATATTTATAATCCATTATTATTATTATTATTATTATTAATATTTCTTCTATATAGGAATATTTATTTATGAACAACTTTCGAAGCGAAACGACAAAACTCAACTGACTGAAAAAAATTAAATAATGCTCACAAAAATATTTCTATGACCCATCAATGGAATCATCATCATCATCATCATCATCAAACACAGCACAAAACGCAGTCAGTATCTTATTCATCAATCACGAGTGTTTTTTTCTTTCTGCCATATTATTTATGTTGCTGTTTTTTTCTAGGGAAGACGATGATGATAATGATGATGATACTGGAAGTTTGGGATGCTGATGCATAAGGAATAGGGTAAAAGTATCAGTCTCTGGACATTTTAGAACTATCTATAATTTACTAATTTAAATATAGATCTTATTAGTTACATTTAGAGTAAAATCTGTCCACTTTGAGGTGTCTTTTACCCTATAACAAATATTATAGTTCCTACTACGTGTTTTATATGTTCTTGAATTTCTATATAGCAGAATGATTTAAGTTGAATGCTATGACGTGACGTGGTGGCCTCGATAGATAAAACAACATTGTAAATATCTGAGTATTAATGATACGCGCATGTGAAGCGTTGTTTTTGTTTTAATGATGCAAATATGAGATTGATATGATGTGTTCGAGTATGTGGTATTCATTATATCACCTTGGCTTTGGTTTTCCATGAAGGTATAAATGATTTTGATGATGGTTTGTAGAAAATATATATACTTTTTTATCAAATATATAAATAACGACGTTACAGAGAGTCTCACGAAGATGGTTGTGAATTGTTATCGAATTGAGATTGGAAATTGAAACATTCTATGTATGCAAAAGTATTCATAAAAATATTTTCAAGAAATCTACGAGACACTCAGTACAAAGGTAGAATATGATATTCACAGGCATCATTAGCTTCACACATACTTTTTTTTTTCTTTTTGCTCCCTACTGGCTGGTAACTATAGTAATATTCCACCAGATGAGATACTATTAAAATGATTACAATAAGAAAAAAGATACCTTGAATTACCATCATTAAATCCCACTAGAGAAAAAAAACAATTTTGTGGTCGAATGAAATTTCATATATTTACCTTAATTTGGCATAGCAAATGTAGTTATTAAACGACCTAATAAGAGTATACTATAGATTCAGGAGGTATTAATTTATAAGAAGACTTTTAACAAGGTTATAGGTACATATATCCAAAGAAAATTATGGAAATTAAGAAAGTTCTAATTTGATAAGTTGCTTTTACACTAATGATAAAAGATATTTCATCGAATACGCTTTACACAACAACCTGTGAACTTGATCATCAAACTGAGAAAGAATTATTAACTATTTAGAACTTAAAATCTCGGTAAGCTTTAAAAGTATCGCACGTAGCCAAGTATATTTACATTTCATTGTCTAGATTTGACTCCCATTAAACGCAGGTAGATTGGGGTAACTAGATCGTAGCCGCTATGAAATCTTTTTAAAATCTGTGTGGAAAATATTGGCTAGATTTGAGTTTCACATCTAACTAGATGATCTAGTTTAAGTCTAGGCTACGTAGTATCAAAAAGCATACAATAATACGTAGTAGTACGTAGTACGCTTCTAAGGAAAATAACTATATATTAGTTGTTTATATAAAGAGAAGAAATACAGTCAGAGCAGCGTGATTACGAACTAGAATGAAACTTCGGAATATAGCCAATGTTGGTTTAGAGAGTAGAGATCTATTTGCTAAAACCATTTTCTTTTTCAAGTTATATAAAATAAACTATAGATAAAATTGAAATATTCTTAACTCTTCACATAAAGAAAGTCATCCAATGGTCATAGTACGTTTATTTGAAAACACTATCACAAAATGTTATCAGCGGAAAGCCGAGTAAGTAGTCGTTATCAGAGGCACATAAAATATTAAAAAAAGAACACGTAAAATTACAAACAATAACATTTATTGCAAAAATTACATACTTTTAAAATTAAAAATTTGAAAATAAAACATAATTTTCTTATGTTATTTTGTTTTTACACCTTTAAGGTGGTCTTAACACGAAAAAAGCCTGGTCTCACATAACTTAGTATGTAATCCATGTAATATAATCATATCTAATCATTCTTTTAAATATCTGTAGTACATCATCGAATGTGGATTTCGATGGATAAAATGATATTTTTGTAGATCTTCTGGTTTATGAATGATGACTTTTGTTGAAGCTTCTTTTTTTATCGGATATTGGCATTGATCACAATGATCTGTTATTGTTGTTTTATTTAAACGTTCACTATCTAATAAATGTACTTTAATTGGAAACTTTTGCCAATGTGAACATGGTAAACGACGTGGTTTACTCATTGGAAAACGATTATAATTAGTTTCCATATTGGAGAGTTTTTACTTGTCCACAGATAAGAATTATTATTAGCGGAGCAATTTTAATCACTGTCCTATTTAAGACTAAGAAAAACACTGTGTTTTTTTTTCGTCTATTATTCACTAAATTTTATTAAATTATAATTATTATCGTCGTGTTAAAAAACAAAAACAATACTTTACACATTAATAGAACTTTTCAAAATGTACGTAACGTACATACGGCTTTATTTTGCAAATAAAATACCGAGCTTTTTGTAAAAGTACTTTTCCACAGAGACTTTAATTAGTTCATTTATTTATTATTTCGATTAAATGAATTTTGATTAGAGAAATTATATAAGATATTGTTTGATGAGACGGAATAGAAATGATTTTTTTTCAATTCAATTTAGATTTTAATTGCTTTAAAACGATACAAGATTAAAAGCTTTATTATTTTTACCGCTGGAAGTTTTGTAAAAAACTTGTTTACCTTTCGCTATTTACAACTAAACTGCGCATTAATTGTGGAAAATTAAAATAATTAACTTAGGTATAAGAAAAATAAACAAGGTGAATAATATTGTTTGTTTTTTTTCTCTATTGAAGGTGTTTCACCATTAGCGTAGGTAATTTCAGACGTTGAATGTGCGAATTTTCAAGCCGTTTAAGTGTCTAGTTATAGCATTTTCAGACGCTTTAGGAAAAAATTTTGCTGCGGGGAAAGTTAAATTATTTCAAAGGTTATTTCTGTAGAAACAAGTAATATTTTTTTATGGTACTTGAAAATGATAAATTTTTGTATACACGCAGAATAATCAAAAAGCTTTGGGCTAGTTGTGATAAGCGAATTTTCTATCAAACCTATAAGAATTTCTCATGTACGCGCCTTAATTTAATTATCAAAATCTTCTCTTCACTTAGCAGATACATATTTCTTCAATTTTAAATTACCCGCGACCTTGCTTCCGTTATTCCTAGAATATGAAAGTAATTTCAATTTCAATTTGACCAAATTATTGAAGTTTTCCTATTTTGGCCCCCCCCCTTTTTACTTGGCCTATCCAGAATGTGAACTCCAAGTTTCATGAAAATCTGCCTATTACTGACCGAATTAGGACAGTTTCCATAGCCCCCTTCTCCTTGCAAACCCCATCAAAGATCCAAGTATCCTATACTCTATGTTGGAAATGCATGTAAACATGTACCAAATTTTATTAAAATCGATTCAGTAGTTTTCGAGTCTATAGCGAACAAACAAACATAGTTACAAATTTATTATATAAGATATAACAGTGAATAAGAATTGGTTCCCTTGTTTTAGATTTAGATACACGTTTTAGGAACATGAGTTTTAAAGACTTTAATCCTTCAATCAAATCTTCCTATGCTAATCTTGAAATTTTAATTAATTAGTCTAAAAAAAACAAACTATAATCAGATTCAAGATATCAAAAGTCTGCAACTCTAATAACATTACAATCCATCATAAATTGTTAATCCTTATTTTAAAGCTTGTTTTTTTTACAAAATATGTCTAAGATTACAATCGCAGTAATTATTATGATAAGAAAATGTCAAAAACCTTTTAAAAATACAATTAAATATTATTAACAATATTTTCATCAAATACTGTGAAATGTGATAAACATGTTTGGAACTCACCTTCCGTTCGTATACCGCTTCCAAACTTGTTAATTATGCTAAATTCAAGGTTATTGTTATAACACTAATATTATTAAAAACCCGCGACTTTTTTGGTGGGGGTGGTGGGTGAATTTTAGAAAATGAAGCACGCCTTTTTTTGTATATTTTTATTTCTAAATTTGCATACAAAATAAGAAACTGAGAAGACTTAATAGGAAAGCATAAAAAAAGAAACTTGATTTCTTTGGGTTTTCAATTTGTGTATTTTTTTTTTGGGAAGAAAATGTGATCATCATGAAATTGAAAATTGTTTGAATTAAGAAATTAGAGAAATGATGTTAATTAAAATTGAATTATATATAATCGATTTTGTATTCAGATACAGTGTTAAACGAGAAATTTAATATCATAAAATGTTAGCCCCTAATTAAGCATAATTTACAATTTAGAACTGAATTTCAAATGAAAGTTTTAAAAAATGTAAAATCTTAGCTTGATTAAAATTTCGAAATTTTTAAAATAAAAAAAAAATTAAATATCTTTTTTTTTACCAATTTTTTGATGTCAATTTACTTAATTTTATTCATACTCTCAAACACATACAAATAACATAATTATTATTCTTATTATGAATAGAAATAAAATTCAATGTAAGTATAGCACCAGTTTCTCTATACTTACTTATAAGTAATTGATTAACCCATTCGCTGGCAAGGATGGGTATACTCGTCTTTGGCAAGGTGTTATGCGTTGCCAAGGACGGATATACTCGTCTTTGGCAGGGTGTTATGCGTTGACAAGACGAGTATACTCGTCCTACTTTCAATATGTTATAACATACAGGTTTTTGAATAAGCAAATTTTTTGTGTCTTGTTTTACTTCATTTTTATTTTTTCATCCATCTGCGCGATTTCTGATTTGTTTTTCTTCTGAAAACGTACGCAAATACGAAAAAGGATGTCGAGTCCTGCTGCCTTCCCATTGCCAACGACGACTATACTCGTCTTTGATTTTATGCATGTAAATGATTATGTATGATAATATATGTGCTTTTACCAAGTAATAACAGAACTTTGGTAAACGATACCACTCAAAATATAAATGGCAATGGGAATGGCTTCATATAATATATGCTTGGCAGCGAATGGGTTAAATATACAATTTCCCAAAATTAACCGATATAGCCAAAATTCTGTACTATTTTTTAACACTGAAAAGAAATATACAAACTATGAAAAACAATATCAATTCCTTAGGACTAAAGTTCATCCTATCCAACACTGCTAGGGAAAAGACAAATGGGTGAAATGGAATAACAGAGGTCTATACAAAATTTTAACTATAAACATCCTTAAGTACAAAATAGAAAGTTTTAAGGATAGTGTAAAAATGTATGAAATCTTCTTGAGAAGGGCCAAAACCGCATTATCTCATCGAAATTTAAGACAAAAACACAAGTCAACATTCCAACAATACATATTTAAATCCACCTACGTATTTACAAAAGATTTCTTTGAGGAGTTAATATAGGTACACACACATATTTTTATTTATATATAGAAATGCTGGAAGGATTCGACGTCCTAGACTGGCACATACCAACCACGACTAAAGTAATAAAATCAGTCCAAGTAAATTCGGATTAGATTTTACTTTTGACAATACTGTTCTATATTAAAATAGAGAAAGTAAAAATGGTAATCCAAACCAGACCAATTCTTTTTTCTGGCGACGACAAAATACAATCGCGTTTTTCTAGTTTCTTCTAATTTTGTGATAAAATTGTACTTGAAAATACTATTAGTGTCGAAGAAGTTAATATACTCTAAAAATATAGAATAGATAACACAAAAAATTGGTCTATTTTAAGTTTATAGAGTTGTCATTTATACTGTATGTTGTCTAGCATACAGTAAACAAGTTCCAATCCCATTCAAGTGAGTAATTTATACCCGCAAAGAAAGGCAAAACAAGTCAAACAAGACTACACACTTTAAAAGACGTTATATTTTTGTTTAATCTATTGATACAACTACCACGTATATTCCGTATATGTATATTCGGTCGTAAAAATTATTGAAGTTGAACATATTTCCGTCCATATTTCCATCATCATCATCAGTTTTTTTGGTAGTATAAACTTCACATTCGGTATTCAACAGTTGAAGAGAAAAGTATCAGACTTTTAAATAAAGTAGTGTACTTCCCAGTGTTTATACTATTCTTTTTTTATTTATACACTTGATTTGAATTTTAAATTTTTTTTTTTATTTGTTTTTGTGAATAATTTTGTTTCGTGGCAAATATGTCAAGTCCGGGATCATCAGGTTTTCCAATACATCCTCCAAGACAAATGCCATGTCCACATTGGCGACATTTTCCAATTCAACCACAAAATAGTTTTGATGAAAGAGTAGAAAATAGGAAAATTTCACCATCAACACCGACAACACCTCCACCTATGTCATATCCAATTTATTGTGCAATTTGTCAACAACATTCACCAACCGAAAAACCACAACATTTACCACAATTTCCAACAGATCCAAGAGCAAAACCGATGTTTTGAAATTATCAAAAAAGTGCTTGCTTTTTTAAATTAAAATTAAAATTAAGATTTAAAATAATTAAGGAATGGCTTAAGTTTTGGATAAATGAATTATGGAGAATTTGGTTCCGTATTCAAAATGGGTTTTCGATATTATAATTAAAATTAAAATTAATGATAAACTGTTAAATAAAATATAATAATAAAAATATATTTTTTTAAAAAGTTTTTGTTTATATTTTTGTTTTTACTTGAGTTGTTTACAATTTTACAATCTCTGTCTGACTTTCCAGAGATTTCTAGCCGACTTATTAGTCAATAAAATTTGATAATAGGTTTAAAAATAATTTGACTTTTTTATTTGTTTAAATTGAAGATCAAAATTTTTTAGGAATTTCTAGTCCACGACAAAATAATGGACAATACTTATCATTTTTGAGCTCTGAAAAATTTCATTAATCCTTATAAACAAATACAAAAAGTCTTAGGTTCAAGGAACATGTTCATAAATGTATGTCACTCTAATTCGTACAAATAGATAATATGTTAGGCCTGTTTTAAATTCAAATGCTTATCAACCATGAATTTATTGACATTGCAGCTATAATAATAGCTTGTTTTGCTAATAATAGCTTTAATTGCATTGTGAATACTTTTGGCGTTAAAAGATGTACAAGGAATGTTGAAGCAAAGGTTAATTTACATATGGATGAGGAAAAGAAACACATATCTGAAATCAATTTTACGGCAGCTCTGAAATTGGTGCATCGGGTATGTGCAGAATTGTTGTTTTTTACATTGTAAAAATTTCTTCTAGTCCGAAACAAATAGTTAATAAAACGCGTCTAATACTAGAGACATGGTATAGATTTAAGAATACTATGGAGTATACCACATGTGTGTCACATTATACTATTTCAAGAATGAAATATAAATATGATATTGAAGAGGTATCAGCTATACTATAGTACCGAGACCATATAATACGGAGTAAACATAGAATTCTTATGTACGACAAACATTTAATTTTATTGCAATGTGGATGAACATTTATAAAGTGCGTTATAAATTTGTCGTGGACTGTACGATCGTTTTTTTAATTGATTTCAAATTTTGGAATACATATTGAACTTTTTAAAACTGTTTGTACAGAAAGCAGACTTTAAATTTGATCATATTGTTCCGCATTTCATTTAAAAAAACAAGTAATTAAATACATCTGTATTTCAAAAACTAAAATTTTTATCAAATTATTAATTAAAAAGTCTAAGAATGTGCACGTTGTTGTTCAATGTTACGCGAATATTGATCTATCGGCTGGGAAAATGATTCATATTGATAAGACCAATCAGAGTCGCATATGCCTATATTAAAAACAAAATGTACAAACATATTAAATTAATTAAAAAGTAATTTCCACCTTCTTTTTTAGGAACATAGAAGTAAATGTTTTGTTTATTTGATATGATATTCAAGGGTTTTGTTGTTGATGGCGCCCCATAGGCCTATTAAATGCATCACTGATCAAAATAATATGTTTCAAATTATATTCTATTGATCGATTCTCTAATTTTGTGTAATTTTGTGTTATATATTTAGAAAATTAGAGAATAATTTAGAAGAAATTGTAATCAAAACAAGTAAAAAAACGATCATAATTTCACCATTTTCGGTTACAAATTTTCATAATTTTTTTTTGTATTTTATGATCAACAAAACATATTTTTTTTTTTGGTTTGATAAGATTAAGATAAGTTATAAAAATAAGTAATGAAATTACATTAAAATAAATATAAATATTATTTTGAGGTTCATTTTTTTTTATCAGTCGAATGATAAGTAAAAGTTAAATTAAGAAAATAAAAGCTTTGAAAAAAATTGAGGACATAAAATGAATGTTCCACCACGTGTCTATATATAAACTATTATCGCAATTTAAAAATAATATAAAATCTACTTTAAGTAGTTCATAATTTCTTCAATTTTTTTATTCAATGAAAATTTGTAATTCCAGAAATATGAATTCCTTTAAAAAAAAGTCGAAAGAAATCGATTGATAGTAAATCGTATGGAAAATACATTGCAATTCCTATGCTTTTTCGATACTATTTGGTCGAAATCTAGATACATGATTCCACTCCTGGATTAAATATATTTAGAAGAAAAATGAGTGTTTTATTATATCTATAACGCAAAAATTCTATTCATATTTGAGAAATCATCAAGGAATAAATATCATTCATACTGTACTCTAATGCGATGACTTAGATCTGAAAAGGTCCAGACAATTTTTACTCAGTTATACAATATGTAGTATCAACTACAATGAATTTGATAAATGATTATCTAAAAGTGATTATGCTTAGATATAAAACAAGATGACTACGTCTTTAAGAGTGGAAAGGGAAACCCATAATTAGCAAAAGAATAAGGGTTTTATATTAAAACATCGGTACATATCCCCATAACATCTGTCTCTATAGTTCATCTAGTTTTTAGAAAAGAGTAAACGTTGATCAATCGATGCCAAATACAAATGTTCTACAAAATGTTCTCAATTTCAAATTAATTAGAAAATTTGATATATTTAATCAACACCAACATTACAATCAAAATTCATATAAGCATAAATTCCACATAAAACAAAAAAGCTTGCATGTTGAAAGTTCATAAATCTGTTTACAAATAAATATCATAAAAATAATTGCACGACACTCGTTTTTATACGTAAAAGACAATCCGTTTTATACGTATAAGTAAAAGTGTTAAAGTTCGCAGTGTTTGAAACGAATTTAATTACCAGAAAAAAAAGGAAAAACCTTTCTTTTGAACAATAAATACCTGTTGCACGCAATAGTACTAAAATCCTTACATGAAAACTTTCTTAACAAGACAATTATTTGAAAGCTTTCTACTACACACTGAGAATGAAAACTATTTTTCCACTTGAAACCCTTTTCTTTCACCCATCGGAAAATATATTCTATTTTCTTATAAACCAGTTAATATAACTTTTGTAAACAATATTAGAAAAGCATGCAATACCTAAGAAGTTAATTCTAAATAGAAGTTTCTAAAATAATAATAAAAAAGCTTAAGTTTCCGAATAAGTCTAAGGAAAAAAAAGGGCGCAGAAGTGAATCTTAAATATAGAATAAAATATTAATAAAACTCATGTAACTGATTTGTGAGTGAGAAAGGGTGTTGGATAGAGGATGAAGGTGGTTAGAAATATGTTCTTGTTTTAAGACTAGGCTATTATTTTTGTCAGTTCTTATTTATTTCTTGAAAGGATCGCGTGTTAGAGTCGAAAAAAAAAAACTGAAAATCGTTGTTTTCTTTTTTAAAGGGCATTTAGCCCTCGGATTTGAAGATCGGTCAATATTTTTCATTACTATAATTAATTGTTTCCTAACTGTTTGATTATTCAAAGTTTTGAAATTTAATTAATTACTCTAAAAAAGGAAGAAGTTTTAACTCGCAATGTCAAATCAATTAGTTTTACTTAGTTTAGCCGATATCTTTTCAATTTATCCAAAAATTTTCCAAGAAATATTAGTTCTTGAAGAATTAAAACGTTCTCGTGGTGGTTCTATATTCACCGATTTTTTTTTACCAAGTGATTCAGAATGGCAAGAAAAAGTTTATTATAGATTATTGGAAGTTCAAAAACGGATAAATGATGCCATCGAAAATGGAATGTTAGTTGATCAAAAAATATATTTTTAAGTTTTTAAGTTTTAAATTGGAAAATTAAAAATTTCTTGGCCTTTTTTAAATTTGTAATATTTGTCATGAGACAGATCGGTTGTACCAGGAAAAAGGAGTATAAATCAATTTTAAAAATTTTGGAGGCGATGATCTATTTTTATTAATTTAAAATTTTATTAATATTAAACAAATAAATATGCCATCTATTATCTGGAATATAGTACTAAATAACTGTCGTTAAATTAGGCCTCGATAAATAAACAGTCCTCAGTATAAAATGTGTGGTATAACCGTGCTTATTTTTCCCAAAAAAACACAACAATAGCACAACTTAAGCCCCCTATTTAGTTGTACAACCAAATCGTATGGTGTGTAGGGAGTTTAAAACACAATACTATAATTACTATATACAGCCTCCTAATTTCCAATAATTGTTTTCATCAATTTAATAACTGAGTAAACAATTAATACAGTTTTTTTACTTCTACAAAAAGGACTTGGATTTTCTTTTTTTTTTTAAATTTTAGTAAACTTTGATTTTTATAGCAATATTTTTTATCGAAACTAAACTTCCAATTAATTTTCTTTTTTTCATTTTCCCGGGAGTGTTTTTTTCTAATTCATTGATTTTAAGTTTTTTCTCTTTAAAACAAAAAAAAATAAAATATATATTTATACAAAAAGGATAAAAACTAATTTCAAATAAATTTCTAATTCGATTAGTTTGGATCGACAAATATGATTTGTTAAGCAAGAACTAAACAGGAAAAGTGAAATGTTCACAAAATAAGTTAAAACAATTTAATTAGTTTTTATTTTTTATTTTTTAAATGATTTTCTTTATTTTTTGGATTTTAGTAATTTTTCAAAATTTTCCAATTCATATTAAATAAAAGGGAAAAACTAAAAATCTTTCTAAAAAACAAAACTAAAATATGAAATTCATGAAAGAAATTTTCATTTCAAGAAATTTGGACTTTTTTATTTAAATTTGATTTTAATACGTTTTCTTTAAAAAAAAATTTCCGTAATCATAAAAAATATATTCTTAAATAAGAAATTTAATAATTTAAAAAAAAAAAATATAATATAATATAATTTTAAACATGGGACCCAGAGCACCAGAAGAAATCGATAAGAAATGTCAGAAACCAATTTGGGATCCAATACATGATTTTCAAAATATTTCACCAATGGTATCCCCATCTGGAGTGACCACAGCCAAACGAAAAAGATGCGTTATTGATCTTCCGATTGAATTTATCGATCTTAAAGTAATTGGATGTTGGAGTTTGGAGAATATTTCAAATGCTGGTAAATTACTAAGGAAACCACCAATTCCAGTACATTTCGATGATGAACATGAAATGCGAAAAGCTTATTCATTAATTTATGATGTTTTTCGATGTGAGTATAGTTTTTGGTATCTTATAAGTATTGTAGTTCTATCACCATTTTTAGTTTTCCCGTTTTTAGAATTGTTCGTCTTTCTTATGTACCCAATATAACTAACTGATTGACAAATTTCAGCTTTATAGGTAATTACGAACTATAGCATGGTAAGACCTTTGGAAGTATGGAGCGCATACTTGTTGATGTAGATTTATTTAGCTTTATCGAGCTCTATACTTAAGCTGCGATTTTAATTTCCCTAAATTTCAGATAGAAGCCAATTTTGAATAAAACATTTGGAAGGATAAATACTATCTGCCGGTGTAAGCTTTCATAATAGTTTTGTACTCTATTTTTTTAAATTTCTGTGTTATGGATTTTCTACATTTTCTTCAAGAACTCTCTTAACTGAACACGAAGTTAATTTTGAAGTATGTATGAAAAAAGCCTACTTTTTTACACGGTAAATCAAAGTTTTAAAATTTTCTACATATGGAAACTTTTACTAGCAAAAGCGAAATTTCAAAGGGTTTTTCATATTTTCTTTATAAATCAATTTTTGGCAGAATTTCTATATCAAACGTAGTAAAAATCCTTTTTCCAGTAAAATATGGAAATAAATATTTAAATATAAATTGTTTCATTTTATCAATACTAATCAAATTGGTATCATGCAATTCTAGACAATTCAAGGGATTGTAGAAAATATCAAAAATTTCATAGAATTTTTTGTTGGAAAACTTCGAAAAATACCGCCTTTTACATAACAAAATTTTATTTATTATTTTTTATTGATTTCTCATATATTAAACAAAACTAAAATGATGATTTTTTTATTGTCTTATCAATAAATTTATTTATTTATTTCGATTGATAGAAACAAAAAAAGGATTGAAAATTTTGACCCAAATTCTAAAGTTTTTCCAATCATATTTCATTTCGAATTTCTATAATTCAAATATTTCAATAAAAACTATCAAAAAAACATGCGAAAAAGAAAAATAATTGAATATATTTTCCGATTTTCATTTATACTAATCAGAAATCAATCAAAAGTAAAACAATCGATTTTCTTAGATTTATACTAATAGACACCGATTTCAAGGCCAAGGATTCTATAGTTTGAGTATTAATAAAGTATCTATTGGGAAAGGAAGAATACCTATCATCAATATTCATTAAATTCGTTTTACTTTTAATGTTGGAGTTCGTTTAACACGAAATCTATTTTCAAAGTATTGCCTATATTTTAGCATGATTTTTTATAATTAGATTCTTTTATTATACTATATTGTAACCTTGTCTGTTAATCATAAATTCCTTTTCTTCATTACAGACAAACACGTTCTGAGCGAATCATTGAATGATGTCGGATTTTATGGACATTTTTCACAGGTTTGTGTTATTAAAAAAACTCTTTTAATCGTCCTTTGATTATATTTACTGAAAATTTGAAAAGTAAACTATTGCCAAATATTTCAATATCATGTATTTGCATTCGAATATTGGCAATAATATTTTAGGGCTAGTGTATAGCAGACATTTCTCCACCGAATAAAACAAACTTGACACTTAACATACACTAGCAGAATACCCGACTCTGTTCGGGCTGAAAATGAATTTTAATCATCAGTAAAAAAGAGTTTATTATACTGTTCTCGTTAAAATTTATTAATAGTAATCGCGGCATAAGTCTAATCCCGCCCAGTTTTGATGTAGTTGTCGGCAGTTAGCAACTTTCACGTTTTTGCGATAAATATATCTGAAATTATAGTGTTTTTCATTAATTGTGGGCGTTAAAAGTGGGCGTGAAAAATTTGACATAGCCTATAACCAGCACGCCGGCACAAAGAATCGTTTGAGACGTGTTTCATCAAAATTGATTCAACCATTTAGGATCCAACTCGGTACATACAGACAAAAGTTCACAAATATAATATAGATTTCATTTTCACATATAAAAAGTATTGAATGGAGAATTGTTAAATTGTTTAAAGCCTTGTTTACATCTGACATTTATCCACCGAATACCATATATATCATACTATAGTATAGCTTGTACCATAGTATAAAAAGCACACATTAAACGTACTATCGAAATGTACCAAAATGTTTTGGATTACTTTATATTTAGCAAAATAATTATAATAATAATAAATAAATTTTCCCAAACAGTTACAGTCTGATCAAAATCGTGTTTGGCTATTATTATTTGAGCTTTATATTCGACATTTTGCAAAACGTCTTCCAGAAGATGCCCGATCTCAAGAAATCCTTTATAAGGAATCTGATTTAGATTGTAAATATTAATTAATATGAATATTTCAATTATAACATATTCTATATCGATTTCATAATATTAGTTATTGCTGAATGTTTATGGACCCATCGAATACGTTTAGCAGCTTCAATATCACGTTTAAGAATCAAAAATGGTGCTTTACATTTATCACAATTACTACCGGTTCATTTACAAGACGAAAAAGTTAGTATCGCTGCTGTTAATCCAATTGTGACAGGTTGGATGAATCCATTTAAAATTAAGTAAATATTAATTAATTAAATATTTCCAAAAATAAATAATAAATAACAAAATTTTTCACAGAGATAAATCAATTGCAATCGCAATTTTGAATGAGATGGGAATGACTGAAGTTATTGATACGGAAATTGGTAAAGAAGCACCATTACAAAATAATCAATTTAAATGGGATAAAATTTGTCCATTATTTATGTCATGCATACCAAGTGATCGCAGTGAATTCGCACAATCTGAATTAGTTAAAAAAAATTATTTTGTAATGCAGGTTTGGAATGTTTTTCTTTTTTGTCAAGTGAAAAATACTTGAAATAAAACTCCTCTTTTTCGAATCCCAAACGTAGGATAGAACATTTTCACTTGCACCAGCGGTTTTATCACGTTTACTTGATCATTTCGATTTGAACGGTGATATTGTTCAGACTCATGTCTCATCACCACGTTCAACAGCATATCTAGCAGCATTATTTTATTCGATAAATCGTGTTAATGATTTTCTCGCCTTTGGTGCTGGCACTAGCCTTTTTGAATACAAAGATTACATGAAATTATTGGGTGTTAACAATATTAATTTATTTGCTGAGAACTTTTGTAATCTACCTTTAGAATCGACAATAATTGAAACAACTGTTGGAATATTTGCAACACCACCGAATTCTTTTAGTGGTGTTTCAGATCCAATCGATTTAATCTGTAGTCGTGGCGGAGATTTAAGTATGCTGGAAGTACTAACGGAATCGGAAATATCAGATAATGGTAAAAAACGTGTTGCACATTTATTAGAAGAACAACGTAATACATTGCGTTTATCAATGTCAAGACCTCAAGTACAATTTGTATTGTACGAAACACATTCGATAGTTGGTACTGAAAATCAAGATATGGTGGCGAAAACTGTTGACGATATAAATCAATGTGCTTTTGATAAACATTTAAATTATTTTAAAGAAAAAAAACGTCTAGAAGCTCTAGCTGAATTAGAAGCGGCAGCTGTACCAGCGGCCGCATTAACTCCAAGACGTCGTGCTGCAGCTGGTTCAGCCAGTGGTGGAGGTGGCGGCGGGGTCAGCGGTAGAATTACATCGAGTACAACGGTTAAAACTGATGCAGTAGCATTTGCAGCTGGTACAATAAAACGAAAAGGAAAATTTAGTAGTAGAAAAAATTCCCAAGATTCACAAATATCCGTAACGGATGAGATACAAAGCGGATCAACTGATGATATTACAAAACAAATTAAAGTTCCGAAAACTGATGAATTCATTGTAATCGATGTACCTGACTTTTGTATAAATCATGATAAATGTTTAAAAACCAACTCGATGGGCTGTTATATTTCATTAATGCAACGTAAAGTCGTTACAAAATTGGATGCAAAATATTTAATTAAAATGGCTGAAAAACGTGGTTTATTCGGTTCGTCTGATCAGAAAAGAAGTGCCAAACCAAAATCATCAAAGAAACCGGAAAGAAAAGATAAAAATAAAGAAGATTTGAAGAAAGATCGTAATAAAAAGAATGATATTGCTTCATTGGTAATATTTTGCTTCAAAGGTAAGAATTTTGTGTTGTAATGAATTTTTATTTTAGATTGAAAGAATTAATCAACCTACACATGCAAGTATGCACAGATCTCATGTGCCGACAGTTTCATCTGCAGAAAAGAAAATTCTATCATTTGATTATGTTAAGAAATCTTGTAATCGACACAACAAACATCATACTATCGATTTTCCACAATATGTAAGAATTTCTATGTGATATATGGAAACAATCAATGCCTAATGCTCGAATGCCCAATTTTCAATACACGGGTCTCTTACGAGATTTCTGTAAACTAGTGTCTAGGGACCAAAGTCTCCACTTCATTCACAAACTACTCTATCCAATCAAAAGTTCCAAACCGAAGTATTTTATTCAACATTTTAAAAGACTAGAGAGTTTTTGAAGAGACCAGTTTCTTAAATACACGGTAGGAGACCTAAGACTATCTTTACTAACATGAGTCTTTGATAATGTAGGTATACGTGGGTCTTCTGTCAAATGGTCGTCTCCAAAAATCGAAGTTTCTGATCGTGTATTTTACACCTTTGGAATCTCTGTCCCTTCTCCAGGACATTTTGCTTCCAGTTTCTCTGAAGACATCATTACGGGAAAAACTTGCCGACATGTACAGATCTCTCGTAATTATACTTTCGTCCTGAAATTTAAATTTAACTTAAATCAAAACAGTTGTATTAAGTTGCCATTGGCTGTTTCCAGAATATTACGAAAATAATGACCTGTTTTTCGAATAAAAACAAATATTTCCAAAAATTTCTTTTTCTAGGCAAATCCTTATATGACATCACTACAATTAGATCCGCGTGCTAAAAAATGGTGGCGTGAAACAACAAATTACGTAAATCAATTAAGAACTCTACAAAAACCAAAAAGTAGTGATAAAATTTTATGTAATATAAATGCAATTAAAAATAAACTGCCTCCATTACATTTATCGAGAACATATAACGATTTATCAAGTACTAGTTATGCAGATACAATTAAAACGAATCGAATCCAAGCTCAAACGGATCGATTTGCATATCCGGTTGCAATTAATCATTTGGAATTTAATAATTTCGGAATAGTTAATAAGGCCACTGATAAGTAATTATTATTAAGTTTTTATGTTGCACATTTAAAATTATAATTTTCTTTTTCATTTTTTTTTATTTTTAGAATTTTTAAGTTTACATTATTTCAAGATAAACCGGAAATTCCTTTTTCAAATAGTCGCCATTCAAAACACATTCCAAAACCTTTGGGCTATAATTTATTTCGATGAGAGAATTCTTTTCTTTTGATTTTTTTGAAATAAATATTAAATTAATTTTCCTTGGAATTAAAAATGATAAAAAGTTTTGATTTAAAATATTTCCAAAAAATTTTGAAGATTATTAACGTTTCTTTGTTTTTTTTTTTTTTTTTTAGGTATTACAAGGATTCCGGCTATTGGACTACATAATGAAATTATTTCTATTTTATTTATAATTATTATAATCTAGATTAATACAAAAAAAAAATTATACATTGAAAAAATAAATTATTAATTTTTGAATTTCAAATTTAAACGATTTACGTAAAATGAATTTTTTATTATGTGGAACGTGGCTGGTGAAATAACATACCATGTGGAATCTGACTATAAAGAAAACATCATATTTATCGATAACGCAGTTCCCAGTTCTCTCTCTCTCTTTCTAATGTCAAAAAAATTTTACCAAGAATTTTCTTTTGACAATCAAGAAGAAAATTATGTAAAATTAAACAAAAAATAATTTCATTTAAAAACGGTTTTCAGTAAGTACAATCATATTATTTATAATTAATTTAATTTTTTAAAAGATTTTATAGAAAATTTCATTTATATTTTTGTTTATAAATATATGAAGAAAAAAAAATGGGAAACAAACGATTTCAACGCCATAAAAAGTTTTCTTTTGTTTTTTTTTTTATTTGAGAAAGAAAAAAAAAGTAAAATACAAATTTTTCTAAAAGAAAAATGGATAAAAATTTAAATCGTTTTGAAATTTTATCTGAAAAAAGGTTTAAAGAAAACGGTTAGAGAAAAAAAAAAGCGACAAGAAAAAAAGGTAAGTGAAAAAAAGGTGTTCGTTTTTAACAAATATTTGATAAGAAAAATATTTTTTTTTTTTTTTTATTGATAAGAATCGTGTAATATGTTTTCCACACTCTTTGGACCTTGTCTGATTATTTTTTTTTTTTTTTGTAAGAAGAAAAAAATATTGATAAGAATGTTTACTTTCGCGGAATACGATCACAATTTCAAGAGAAATAATAATTTATATTTAAAAGAAAAAAAAAAACTTAGTAAAAGTATTCTTAACAATAAAATCGTCTCTTGGTGGAAAAACAACAGAAAAAACAACGTTAACACAAAAGACTTCAATGCCTTGATGGCGGGAATCTGTTTTCAAAAAGGGTTTCTATGCAAAAATCAGTATTTTAATTTATTTTATAATATTCCATAAGAAATATGTATTTTTTACGATTGATGTTTTTAAAATTAATCTAAAACAAAAAACCAAACAAGTGTGTAAAAACCAATAAAAAAAACATTTAATTTTCTTCGCTATTTAAAATCGAGTTACTAGTTTTTATTTTCGTTCATTTGGAATTTTTGCGACGTCGTTAAAAATATCAGAAAATATCGATTAAAGTGTGAACCACATTTACAAAAACAAAAACAACAAGAAAACGGAATTTGTAAGAAATTTGCGGGAGTCGTCTCTCGTTCCTGAACGAATATAAATTGGGTGAGGACTCATTCAAGCGTGATTTACTAATAATTTTTTTTTTTCTTGATTCTAAAATACAATAGTTTCATTTAAATATTTCATATGTGAACACATATTTGGGTAAGAAAAACGTGTGGAATATTGTATTTAAATTTTAAAAACATCAAACGAAGTTCTAACAACGCTTTTTTGGGTAAGTTTTAATCAAAAGAATTCTTTAAAATTAGTAGAAAGTTTTGTGCTAGTAATATTGATTGAATAAACTGAAATAATCAAATTATACGGTTACCCAATTCGTGAATTTGTGTCGATAATTTGTTCCTTGTAAAGTCATTCAAAAATGACTTCCTCGAACCATCTTGCATCTCACAATTCGCTTACACCAATTTTCAATGAGTTTTTTGCACTTTTGGGGCTCTATTTCGGTCTTTAGAAGCATTAAAAGTTTTCAGATTTTTGGTATTCTTTCCAATAATCCTACAAAAAGATGTCAAATCTTGATGGCTAATTGAAATCGCCAAATCTTTAAATTAAATGATCATCGAGTTTAGTCATTGTTTCACTACATGTGAACTCGGAACTGGATTTTATACAGGTGAAAATCTTAATGCAAAATTCGCCATAAAGAACTGTAGGTGAGATCAAGCTGTTGCGATCTTCTTAGAACCGACATTTCTGCGTACAGCGTGAAACTAGCTGGACGTAATCCAAGTAATCAAGTAATCCAACAAACTATCAGATGATCTCTTGAAATTTTTTAATCAGTTTGTGAATACAACTTTCAATTGGGCGATGATTTCTATCAGATTCTGATCATCGTAGTAACCAATTCGTACCTCGAATTGGATAACTCTGTGAACCCATAGAACCCGGATAAACAAGATTCAATTGTATAGTAAACAATTCTTACACAAAAAATTATTTAATGCTGATTCAATCATAAAATCGATTTTCTGTTCTGAAAATCTTTTGTATTATTTATTTTTTTTATTACTTCTCAGAAATGTTTTAGTTTAAATTAAAATTTAATTTGCAAACGTTTTTCAATCAGAAAAGTATTTTTTTGATTGAGAGTTTTCAAACATTTGTATTTAAAAGTATTTTTCACATTGTGATAGTTTATAAAAGGTATAAAAACGAGGTTGAATAGTTTTTTTTTTGTTTATTTAAAAATAATTGATTGATTTTCGAAAATATAAATTAGCTAGTTTGTTTGCTTGTTTATACAAAATATAGAGTCCAATTTCGGGAATAAATGTCTATAAATGGGCTTGTTGAAATCATCACAAAAAGTTCTACATCTCATGGAAGTCGTAGTATCGAAATAGTATTATTTATTTTTAGATTATTTAGGCTTTGAAAAGAGACTAAACTTTTTCTTTTTTCTTTGTTTAGCTTAGTACAAACATTAGTCGGATAAATAATTGTATAAAAGTTGATTTAACTTCATTTTGCTACAACAGTGAAAGTCGAAAACTAGGACATTATCATTAACTGCCGACAAACTGGTTCATTTCTATCACATTCTGTTCCACTGACCACAGTGAGCGTTTTAAGTTCTCTTAAGGCGAAAAAGCGTTATCAACGGAATTGAACACTTGTTGAACAATGACATTAACAGTGAGATCAGACAATCCTTTTCTACAAGATGGGTGGTAATTCCAAGGAAGATTCCTTAATGCATAACACTTTATATTACAAAATTTAATTTGTATCGGATAGAAATACGATATAGTATCAAGACACCTTCACTCGTTCGTCCATCTTTACACAATAACCCTAAAACTTTTTGACTGATTTAAATTAAAATTAAGAATAGAAATTGATTTAACAATAAAACTTGATTAGGTATTGTATTTAAGCAAAATCAGTAGAGCTGTTTTAATAACAACTCGGCCTAAGAAATGTTCTACATTTTTCCGATTTAATTCGAGAAATTGTAAATCAAGTTGATCCAATTTTGAACCCAATTTTACTACACCATAAAAGAGAGATCTCTACAGAGACCGAAAAACAAATTGATAATCTGATTGTGTGAAAAATTAGGACTATGCATCAAAAGTTCTAAATTAAGTTCCTCTCAATTTTTGACGAGTGATTAAACAGCAATTTTACACTTCCCTCTTCTAATATGGAATCGTGTAACTTGATTTGATCCAAATTGTATCGAACGGCATAGCAATAGCAATACATTTTCGATACGAATTGATCTTTATCGGATCACACGATTCCACTCCAGTTTTTGATGGTTTTCAACGCTCAATTTTGGGCCAATATTTGGTTTCTCGTTTCGAAGCTTGTGAAATACCAAATTATCTCGTCAAAGACTGGAGATTTTTGTCGATTCGATCAATCGAATCAAGTAATCAAATATGGGGGCCTTGATCAATTTTTCGTGTCTTTAAACACGATTCGATTTGATCAACAATGCCTATGACTACTTTTCGTGGGTCATCCAATAGGAGCCTACTTAACAAGTATTATTGATGAAAATTTTCGTCAATTAATATTGATGGAAATTGCCTCAACACGTAACAATGAAGAACATCCAAACTTGAAACATGAGTCATTCATGTAACATTGAACGTGTGTTAGGCTTCTAATAGTTTGAATTTTCATTTTTTTAAGGCTACGTTCCTTCGCTTTCCTTTACTTTATTAATTACTAGCACAAATTATTTTCTTTTTAATTACTTTTAAAATTAAAATTCATTTTTTTTTTATTCTGTTTTATTTTCCAGTAACAAAACCAAACTAATGTTTTTACCATGAATTTAACCTTCTTGGCCTGTGTGTCTGTGCCAAACAAAATGCTTATTTTTTTATATATTTTTTTCGTTACTAACTTGCATTAAACATTAAGGCCGACTTTTTAAAATGTAAATTTCATTTTTTTTTTATTAAGCCCGTGAAAAGAACCTCTTCAGACTGAACTGTTTTTGGTTTTAAAAATCAATTTGAAAATAGAATATTCTTTGCATGTATAATTAATCTTTTTTCCGAAGTCTTTTTTTTTCGTTAAAGTAGTACACTTCCAATTTTGACTAACCAAAAATATTACAATTTCAGTTTTGCTTCTATTTTTTTTAGTTTTAATACAATTTTTCGGGTTTTTTTTTGGATAATTTCTTTCTAAAAATTAAAATGTTTTTATTCCGTTTAGGACTATTTATCCAGTGTTAATATTTATCAAACCAAAAAAAAAAGCAATAAAAACTGTTTTAACAATGATTAAAAAATAATTTGGTGGTGGCAGGACTGGGTTTGGTTTTTTTCTTTTTTATTTTCTTGTGCCATAAATAAAAAGTACAAAATCAAAAAATCAAAATTTTAATAATAAAAACAAAACAAAAAATATATATACCAAAGACTTAGTGACAGTGGGGGTGGTGGTGGTGATTAAAATCAGTAGTAGTTTAAAATTAATTAGTTTTAAGGTAATTTAAAAATTACAATCAAAAAATGAGACAAAAATCGATTCGTAAAAGAACTACAATAACAAAACTTGAAAAAACCGATACAACAACAACAAATGATGATAGTGCAATTGGTTTATCGGAAAGAAGTTTTGATGAAACGACGATTTCAACAAAATCATCAACAATTAAAACAAAACGTTCATTATCATCATCAACAGCAACAATATCATCATTAGTAGCAGATGATAAAATCAATCATGATGAAGAAACTGTTGTCTCGTCGATGATAAATTCAAAGAAACCAAAACGACATTGGAAAAAAGAACGTAAACAATATATTTGTACGATTTGTCAGAAACAATTTTTAGGTTCCAGTGATTTACGAAAACATTTATTAATTCACAGCGATGAACGTCCATTCGAATGTAAACAATGTACGAAAAAGTTTCGTCAAGCAATTTGTTTGAAAAATCATATTGCATCAATTCATGGAACTGATGAGAAATTCATATGTGATCATTGTAAGAAATCATTTCCAATTAAAGAACGTTTGCGACTACATATGAGAATACATTCAGGCGAGAAACCGTATAGTTGTAAAGTTTGTAATAAAACGTTTGCAAGAGGTGGACAAGTAAGTTTGAAGAAATTGCGGTAGTTACCACACGACTTATTTCAAGATTTATTTTCAGTCGGACTGAAAAAAAGTCTAAAAATTGGACTTTTTCAGTTGGACTGAAAAAAAATCTTGTGGAAACTCTAAAATTTGGACTTTTTTGTCAGTCCGACTGAAAATATGTCTTGAAATAAGTCCAGTGGAGTCGTCAAGTTAGATCAAAAAGTATTTGGAATAGAGAATTTTTTGTGCATTTAAAGCTAGTCTCAAACACTTCTAATTGTTCTTATTAACAACATTCATTCCTCATTCTATACTTCTTAGAGTGAAGCACGATTGTTGTTACAATGGCAATGACCCAATGGCATCAACATTCGTGGCTAACTCTATATTCGGATTAAAATAGAAGTTCTATAAATTCAAAGTGTAGTAGTTTATCGTAATGGAATTCATTCTAATATTAGATTTAAAATTAATCTGGAATACTTTTTGTCAAGCTTCTAAATGATTGAATTTAAAACATTTCTAAATAATAATTACACTTTTCTTATTATTATAGCTTCGACAACATTTGGTTACACACAATGGTGTTAAAAAATATCAATGTGAACAGTGTTCATCATCATTTTCTTCGCCGGGAAATCTTCGGTTACACATTAAAACCCATTTAGATGAACGTGAGTACATTTGTCATATTTGTAATCGTGGTTTCTATCGCCCAGATGTTTTACGTAAACATTTGACATGTTTTCATGCAAATATAAAAGCATTTCATTGTAAAATATGTAATAAAACATTAAAAGGACATTTATATCAACATATGAAAGTGCATGATAATATTCGACCGTATATTTGTACAATTTGTGAAGCACAATTTTCACAAAAATCCCAGCTAAATGTTCATTTACGAATGCATTCTGGAGAAAGACCATATCGATGTCGAGTAAGAATAGTTATATTTTTCTTTTAAAATGAATTTTGAATTGGATTCAAATCTTTTTTTCCTTTTTTTTTTAGGTTTGCTGGCAAGCTTTTGCCCATTCGAGTGTTCTTAAATTACATATACGTAAACATACTGGTGAAAAACCATTTAAATGTTTATTATGTAAAGAAAATGGTGTTGCATTCTCCCAGCTGGCACATTTAAAAACACACATGAGAACAATCCATGGTAAAGATAAACCGTACATGTGTGAAGAGTGTCAACAATTTTTTAAAACAAAATTTGAATTACAACAACACGAAGAGAAATGTTTAGATAAAAAATATGATATTAAAATGAAAAATTCTAATGATGAAGAATTGGCGACATTATCACGTTTACGTTTATTGGTTGCTGTTATATTAAAGAAAATTTCGACAGAAGAACGTTTAAAGAAATTCGGTTTTGAAAAACGTTTAATTGATAATGTTATAATAAGTGCATTAAAATTAGCTGGTCGTAAATTTTTCGATGATACAAATCTAAGTGAAATTGAACGTTTCAAAATGAATATAAAAGAATTCTTAATTTGGACAATTCCAGCATCATTTATGGAGATTTTTCAAAAAGAACAAAAATCTACTGAAGAATTATTAGAAGAAATTGCGACAGCTTATTCAAAAGTTAAAAGTGATGAATAAAAACAGAAGGATAAACAAAAATGATGTTTTTAATATTTAAAAAGAAACTTAAATATTTAGTAAAGAATGTTTAAACAGAATAATTGAAAGTTTGAAAATGTACAGAGCGCCAAGAGAGGAAGGAAACGATTGTTAAGTGAGATAATGTTGGATGGATGCACTTTCGTACAGAATCATTAATACAAATCGAACAAAAACAAACAGAAGCAATCATTCAGGTTATAATTGTTTTAGAAAAAACAAGTCATTTTGGCTTTTTTTTTATATATATTGCCATTAATCACATTTTTTTTTACTATCTGTAGCTTATTCTTGAATTATATTTCTTAGTAAATTATTCCTCTAATTATATTGCCTTAACACAAACTTTTTTTGTGCCATTTAATTTTAATTTAATCGTATTTTTAACTAATATTAAAATTAAATTACCTTTCATTTATATAAACTAACAAATTTATGGTGTTTAGAAGTGTATTTTGAATTATATCGATTGAATACCAATCAAAGCTATGCATATCTTGCCATTTTTAATAGAAAATATTTAGAAATTTTAGATTTAAGTATATATTTAACGAAATCATAGATCCAAAAAAATGGTGGTGGTTAATTAAAATACTAAAAGAAATGAATTAGAATCCAAAGAATTATTCTCCGAATTTTTTTTTTAAAGCTTAGAAATCTTGCCAAAACATATTATCCTATTTTTCTTATACAAAAAAAAAAAATACCTCGTTTAACTTTAAAAAATTACTTTTCAAAAGAATTGATAGAAAAAAGCGTTGAACGCAACAAAATTAGTTTTACATGGATTTGAAAACCAGTGTTAAACGAGACAACAAAAGTTTGTGCATCTTATTTATAAGATTTTAGAAGTAATCTAGTCAAAAACATTATCATATATTTTTTTTAAATAAATAATAATAAAATGAATTACCTGCCATTGAGAAAAAAAAAAATGTAAACCAAAAAAAAAGCCCCACTTTTTTTGTTTTTAAATTGTGCAAATAAATTTTTCAATGAAAATTAAAGTTGATTAATTTTTTTCCTGCCAAATCGTCATGCTCTTTGGAGCACACATTTTTTCCTTATTTCCATGATACAAAATTACTGGAACAAATTTTTGACTATATGATTTTAATTCCTCACTTATATTAGCTGGCCGAAGTCACACAAGGAAAGATCAAAAATGTAAATCAATCATAAAATAACTTTTAACATTATCTTTATTTTTTTGTGTTCAAAATTTTAAAAAGCTAATTTTTTCATTAATAAGTAAATATGTTGATCTACTTCGAAACCATGTAAATTATTAGCATCACCTTGCAGTCGCATTAATAAACCACCATATGAAACGTATGCAGATAAACGGCTAGAAGCTTCATTATGTGCTTCATCACCTTCGATACGATATATTTTACCATACATAACATATTCAAAACTATCAGCTCTTGAACCTTCTGTTTCCATTGGATTATATTCACCACTATCCGGACATCCATCTTCACGTAATGTTGTCGCCAATACTAAACGAAATTTATCACCCAAATCCATTGGATATAACCATGAATTTATGTCCAATATTAAATCCATTTTAAATGATTCTGATTCACAATGTAAACGACTAACACGATCGAATTTTTTACCTTCGGGATCCATATCTTTTACATTAAAAATATCTTCAAAAAGTACTCCAGCCATATTTTATATATATTTTTCTTTTTTTTTTTGAGGTTATGTTATGTTTTGATTAGTAATTCTATAATAATATAAATGTGTTTGATGAAATCATTTTCTAAATTTGAATATATTTAATAACTTACCGAATATATTATAATGGTTTTTTTAATTAACTGGAATACAATTAAATTGAAGTGAATTTAATTTGTTTACCAAAATTTTGCGAGCCGCTCAAAAGCCGAATGTCATTTTATGAAAGTGATTTTTTTTCAGTCCACTGAACTTTAAATTCAGTGTATGACATTAGTTTTGGTTTGTGTATTGGATAACCGGAAATTAAATAAATTTTTTTAAAAATTTATTTTGAAATTATTTAAATCAAAAATTGTTATTTTAATTTTAGATTCTATTCTTTTAAAAATATGGAAAATTTTTCCTAAATATTCTCCAATTTTTACATAAAATAGAAACGTTTTACTCTTTTTATTTTTCCATAAACTCTATTAATTTTATTTTATTTTGTTTATTATTATTTTTCTCCAAAAATAATTTCACTTTTATTATCGTAAAAAAATAACTCAAAAAAGTTTAAACGAAACTAGAGAAAATGTGTTGAGTTTCTGAAAGTGCTGTGAATCTATTTTCGGCATTTTAATTTCAACTTAAGATTCTCCTCCTCCAATAATAATTAAAAAGAAGCTATTAAATTTTGAAAAGGTATAATAGTCTTGATAGTGCGATCAGTTAATGCGAACGCAGATCATTTCTTAAAAATTTGAAAAGAAAACTTAATTCGTACGAGAATGACTTCAATTTTTCCCTTAACAGATTTTTCCAAAATATAATATTCTTATTTTACCTTACTTATCTTTTAATTAAATATTTTTTTTATTTGTTCTATAATTGGAAGACAATTTATTGTCTTCAATGAGTAGCGACGTAGCGTGGAGGAATGAAAATAGATAAATTTCATTATCCGAAAAGCAAGAGATTTCATGAAGGCAGGAAAATAAGAGACAATATGTCCATACCATGAATTTCTCTATACATACATACAATAGAAACTTATTTTAAATGGCAGACATGGGTCCCGTATTTAACTACTCTGTAGTTTCAGAATTAACTCTAAAAACTCAACAAAACTAATAATACATATTTCAAATGTTTTTTTCTTTATAACTTTGTTTCTTTCTGTTTTTGAATTTGCTCTAATACAGAGTTTACCTGGGGTTTAATAGCGTAAATATATACTGAAAATTTTATTCAAATCGATTCCATTTATTTGTTAAAGATTATGTCATTCAAACGTTGGCCGCAGCTACGCTTTAGGTGGTCCATTCATTCTATAGGTCCAATTTTGAACCACGACTGGAATCTGGCCAATAGCGCGAGTAATGTTTGCTTCCAAAGCATCAATCATAGCTGGTTTGTCCGCCTATACTTTAGACTTCACGTAACCCCCAAAGAAAATAATCCAGAGGTGTGATATCACACGATTTAGTCGGCCAATTCACCGGTCCAAAACGTGAAATCAGAAATGATTTCTCAACATGTCCATTGTTTCACGCGCTGCATGACTAGTAGTACCGTCTAGTTGAAACCGGATATCACCGACATTACGGGCTTAAGTTTCAGGTAGCAAATACTACGTTATTATGACGTGATAGCGGGTGGCCATTGACGGTTACGTTATGGCCATCTTCATTTTAGAACAAATGTGGACCAATGATTCCGCCAGCCTATAAACCGCGTATTTATAGATCAATGATTATTTCGAAGATTCGAGATGTTTTTAGTAATTTTTAATGAGTTTCATTGGTTTTTTAATTCTATTTCTATCACACGGACACACAATTAAGTTCCTGGATTGCTCCAATATCTCTGCAACTAGAGCCGTCATCTCTTGGTGGGATTGGGATTGTCATTTTAAACCTTACATATTCTTGAGCGAAATCTCTAGTGTTATCGGTTCATATTTCTCTAATGAATTCCAATACGAAATAAATTTGAGGTGTAACGAATTTACATTGTACATTTCATTAAAATCGGATAACGCATTTTTGAGTTATCTTGTACACATGAAGCACCTTTAGACTCTTCTACTAATCGTTACAAAACTAATATAAGTTCTGGTAGTATAACAAGGTATATATGTATCAATGATGTAGTCTTACGAAAACATAATTATGTACGGAACAAAAAATTATGTATCTTGAATACACTTTCACCTCTATTATAGAGGAAGTTTAAAATACCAATTATATTCCTTTTTAGCATGCGCATCATGCGTAAACTTGTGCGCGCAGTTAATTTGTACGTGTTTATGGCGTGAATATCATGAGGAAGATGAAATTTTCCTAATATTTAAAACAAAATGAAAAATATGAATATTTTCCTCCCGCATTTTCAAATTATAAATTAATTTCCATACAAAAGAAAAACAACGCCGACGCCGACACTGACGCCTATTTTATTGCCTGTTGAAATTTTCCCGATGCCTATATTAATGCCCATGGGGAGTGTAAAAAGAGATCAAAGATCATGTACATATATATGAACGAAATTTCGTGTTGAGCGAACAGGACAGGAAAACTGCTTATCCCGAATTTTTTTACATCACAAAAATAAAGAAAAAAGAAAAAGAAAAATTTAAGAATAAAATCTCAGAACTTTTAGTTATTATAGAATTTTCGAAAATTTGGTGTGGGTGCAGTGTTTCGCGACGTGCCATACAACACAGTAGTAGTTTGGAAAAATCGAAAGAATTTTTCTAATTCTAGAAAAAGGGTGGCTGGGCCTTTTCTTTGTATATATAGAGAGGGCGAAGATTTTTTCGGGTTTTTCCTTTTTATAATTAAGTGAAGTGCGCAATCGGGAAGATTTAAACATTGTTTAATTAAATATTTTCATAATTACTTTTCGTTTTTCGGGTAATTTATAGTGGAATGTGTTTTCTTTTTTTTTGTGATTTTCATTTTCCTGAACAAAAATCGAAATTTAAGATGAAAATTTTAGTGGATTTTTCTTTTTAAACATTTTCGAAATAATTAAATATGATGATGGTGAGTAATTTTAAATCTAATCGAAACAACGAAAATATCCTTTAAATATCTTTTAAATATTTTATATAATAAAATTATATAATTTAATGAAAATCACGATTTTCCAAATCCACTAAATTTAATCAAAATGACTAATAAAATATTAATTTTTGAAATTTTTATTAAATTTGATTCAAAATTATATCGTTTTTAAAATTTCTAAAATAAAATTTAAAATTAATAGCTTTCAAAATTTTGTTTTTCTTTTTGGGTGGGGTTTTATGACGTGGGAGATCCGGAAAGAATTATCTTTAATCTTATTTTTTTTGTCTTTCATTTTAAATTGGCGTACGTTGAACTAGCTTAAAAGAAAATTCATATTTTTAAAAATTTTGTGAAAATTTTTTAAAATTTAATTTTAAGTTTGGTTGTGCCAAAATAAGCAGAGAAAAAAATTAATGGAGATTTAGGTAAATTACGAAAAGAAATACAAGAACAAAATCATATAGAACTAAGCTTAATAGTTCTAATGAAACATAAAACATTTGTAAGGAGTTTAACAATATAGTTACAAAGGTACAGTTCGTATATTCAAGTTATTTCTAGAGTAGTAACCCCACGACTCCATTGGACTTATTTCAAGACATATTTTCAGACGGACTGACAAAAAAGTCCAAATTTTAGAGTCTTCATTAAACTTTTTTTCTGTCCGACTGAAAATATGTGTTGAAATAAGTCCAATGGAGTCGTGTGGAAACTTAGTAAGAGTGGGTTTATCTGTATACCCTTTTTCTAGAACCCATTACAAGAGTGAAAACCCGAACAAAATAGGTTTAGAAATTTTTGTATTTAGAAACAAACATATAGACAGACAAAAATTTGCTACCAATTGCTACCTAGATTATTGCTAATTAGATTCCACCTATGGAAAGAATGAACCAGTCTCTCCCGAATGCTGAGCGTGGTAATGCCAATGCACAAGTTTTTGACTTTTTCCTCAGTAAATATGAACTGAAAAAACTTGTATATAACTCCTAATAATCAATGACTTTATTATGTATTAATTTTTACCCTTAGTCTCAATTTGAGGTGTAACTGTTACTATATTGGTTAAATTTTTAAAAGAACATTTTTTTTTAATTGGAGTTCCACGCAAATTTCTAGAATTAGAGAAAATAATTTACCAGATTTCCTTGATTTTCTTGGCTATATAAAAAGCTCAGGAAATTTACGACTTTGTAGGATTTAATTATTGAATTTATCAGTAAAAGCATTTCTAAATTTTCCAACGCTTGTTTATAGTCTCATAAGATTGGACATCATTCTGCCGTTCTATTCTGAAAAGCAGTGTCTCCAATATTATTAGATATATTAGCTTACAGAGTAATTTATTATTTAAAAATGGTATAACTAAAATAAGTTTACTTTAGAGCTCAAATAAATTGGTTACTAACAATTAAAAATGACTTAATTATATTCTAAATTGTTGCTAATTCAAAAAATTTTCAGTTTTTAAGAAATATTCGTTACTAGGTTAAAAATTATTCCATTTATAAAAGAACAATAATTCTAATATGTATCTTTTTAAGAAAATTTAAACAATTTTAATTAAAAAAAAAGTAAACACAAATATTGTGTCTTTAATTAAATATGAAAAATTGTTTCTTTTAATTTCTAAGAAAATGTTTTTTAAATTATTGTTATTTCAATTTTTTTTCGTTTATTTTAATTTATTTAAATTTACACAATAAATAAATATTATATATTTAGGTGTGAATAGAAAACACTTTTTGAGATATATAAAAGCCTGTGAAACGAATCTCAAAATTATAGTCAAGTTTACAAGTCTCAAATTCAATATGAAAGTTTCGAATTTCGCAACATCTTCACTATTCTTAATAGGTTTTTGTATCCTGCCAGTTTGGGGTATAATTGGAGGTTATCGGATAAGTATTGAAGAAGCAAATTACCATATAAGTATACTCCGTGGTGATAATAAAGTATGTGGAGGAGCAATTATAGGTAAACATACGATATTAACAGCTGCCCATTGTCTAGAAGCAAAAGGATTTAATGCAAAAGATTATACAATAAGTGCTGGATCAATATATGCTGATAAAGGAGATATGTATCCAGTAGAAGAGCAATTTATTCATCCCAAAAGAGATAAGAACGGATATGATATTGCGATGTTGATTACAAAAGATCCGATAAATTTTACAAAAAAAGTTGGTCTAGTTAAACTTCCCAAATTCAATCAAAAGTTACCAGTCGGACGAATGGCTTTAATTTCTGGATGGGGCTGGCAAAAAGAAGAAGCATATGAAGTTCCACGTATTTTTGCTGCCGTCCGAGTTCCGATCTGGAAAAAGGAAAATTGTGTTAAGAAATTGGGTGAACGACCAGAAATATTCTGTACTGGTTCATTAAAAGGCGGACGATCTGCTTGTTCAGGAGATTCTGGTGGTCCAATTGTCTATGATGATATACTCGTTGGTGTCATTTCATCGGGTGGTGGCGCAGCTTGTGGCCGTGCTGAACATGTTGGAATACAAGTTAATGTCGCGGCTGTAAAAGATTGGATTGATGAACATATTAAATAATAACGAAAATACGGTTTCAAGAGCGAATTTGGACATTTTCAATTCGTTTTGGCGATCATTCATAAATCAAATTTAATTTTTTTTTAAATAAAAGTATTCCTTTAAAACTTATATATTATTTAAGATCCAAAAATAACACGAAAAATTCCTTCCATCCATACGCAAAAGCCTAACTCAATTAAAAGCGTATAAAATTCTTCAGAACTAATATTTTCTCATTAAACAATTTTTATTAAAAGTTCTATAAATTTAAATTTATAGAAAATTTTTCTGTAAAATTTAACAATAATTAACAAATATTTAATTTTTCATTTACGCAAACGTCTCGAGTTAAGTAGAAAATTTATCCACAAATATTGACAATTTTCAAATGCGTAAAAACTTTTTGAGCTTACCTCATTCCTTGATTTTCTCGGCTATAAAAGTTCAGGAAATCTACAACTTTGAATTATTCAGTTATTAAATTTATCAGTGAAAATGTTTGTAAATTTTCTTGGATTTCTATTAGTCATTTCTTGTGTCTTCGCGAAAGAAGAACTTCCTGTTTTGGGAATTGTTGGAGGATCAAGATTATCAATCAGACGAGCTCCATATCAAGCTAGTTTACATTCAAAGTATGGTTTCCAATGTGGTGCATCGATTATAAATAACACAACTTTACTAACCGCAGCTCACTGTACAAATGAACAAGATCCAAAAGATTTCAAAGTTGGTGTTGGATCTGATGTTGTTGATAATGGACATTTAATTCAAGTTCGTGATATAATAAATTATCCAGATTTCGATTCAAAAACTGCTAAATATGATTTAGCAATTATTTTCCTTGAGGAACCAATTAGTTTTAGTAAAACTGTTCGTCCAGTTGAGCTTCCTGAATCGAATGCACCTCTACCAGTTGGTAAAAAAGGTTTAATTAGTGGTTGGGGTTTAACAGCTGAAGATGGAAAAGCACATTCGGAATTTTTAAAAGGAGTTCGAGTACCAATTTTGAGCATGGAAGAATGTCATAAAGCTTATGATAGTGATAGACTTGATAAAAATTTCTGTGCTGGTTATAAAAAAGGTAAACGTGATTCTTGCCGTATGGATTCTGGTGGTCCATTTGTTTATCTTGGAAAACTTCTTGGTGTGATTTCTTGGGGTGAAGGATGTGCGCAACCAGACAAACCTGGTGTTTATACTAATGTTGCATTGTTTAGAGATTGGATTCGTGAAAACGCTCATGTTTAACTGGAAAATTTTCAAAAAAGAAAATAAAATTAAAATACAATATTAAAAGATGTTTACATTAATTAGAAGGTGTTTATTTAGGTGTTCTTTGCCAATCCATTTTCTTTTGCTTAGAAACAATCGAAATACTGAAATTTGTCTGTTTATATTTGAATTTTATACATTTTGTAATTTTTTTAAAAGAATTTCTAACATAAATCGAGGAATTTTTTAAAATTAAATAGCCGAAACTGCGTATGTAGCTATCTAGCTATTTATATAAGTATGGTATTTAAAAAGTTTTAGTAAGTCTTATAATCAAAGTTGGAAAGATCATGTACGTGTGTTTAGGTCGAGGTTTGAGACCTGATATGGTACTGGCTTAGAAATTACCTACCCTAGTGATTCTAAATGATCGATTTGATAGTACTTTAGACTAAAAAAATATACAAATTCATATTTTTTTCTTCTTAAAATTAAATTTGAAAAGAAAATGAAAATTTAAAATTTTCAAAATATAACAAAATGTTTGTTGGTTTAACAATGTCTGTTAAAAATTTCAAATATGAGTCGTATATAATATTAACTATGAAAAACAATTAACATACAAACAATATGTTATGATATAAGTTTTCTGTTTTGTTTAATTTGAACAAGGAAAGCTCGTGTTTTAATCGTTCGACTATAAAAGTGAAACATGTTTCGCATTTCTATCATTAAGTATTCATTTCGAACACCAGATTAAAATGTTCTATAATATTCTAGCAGTGTTTCTATTAAGTCCTTTGATATTTATAAAAGGACGAATTGATTCCGATTTTGGAATAGTTGGAGGAGAAAAAGTTGACATCGAAAAAGTGCCACATCAAATCAGCCTAACATATGATGGTACATTTGTTTGTGGCGGAATTATTGTAAATGAAACTACAATCCTTACAGCAGCTCATTGTCTACCGCAACATTTGAGTATAAGCAATTATCGAATAAATGTTGGTTCGGTGTTAATTAGTGGCGGTGATGCATATGAAATTGAAAGAACTAAACGACATCCGAATTATATTAATCGTGTAGGAGGACTCAGATATGATGCAGCAATAATTTTCACAAAAACTCCAATAAGTTTTAGCGCTAAAGTTCGTCCAGTAAAACTTCCGAAATTGAATGCAACCCTACCAATTGGAAAATATGCTTTTACCAGTGGTTGGGGCTATGAAAGCGAAACTGACGGTAAACTTTCTAAATATTTACGAGAAGTAAAAGTACAAATATGGGATCCAAAAGATTGTGAACAAGCGTATCCGAAACAGAAACTAGCCAATGATGTAATTTGTGCTGGTTATAAAGCGGGTGGAAAAGATGCCTGTGTACAAGATTCTGGTGGGCCATTAACTTATCATGGAAAACTTTATGGTATAACATCCTGGGGTGAAGGATGTGCACGTCCAAATAAACCTGGTGTTTACACAAATATTCTTGCCATTAGGGAATGGATTGATCGTGTTCGAAATTCGTAAATTTAAATAAAATTAGTTCAATAAAGTTCTCTAAAAATTTTCTGTATTTTATTAACTAAAATAAAATTATTTTAAATATAATATCGCTTCTTCCAGTTCTATTAGGATAACTTTTTTGGGAAATAGAAAATTTAAAATTCATTTAAAACTTGAACTAAATATTAATATTTTTTAAAACTTCAATAAATATTTAAACTTTTATTTACGCACACGTTTCGAATTAATTAAAAAATATTTTTTTTTTTTATATTTTTTTTATCAAATTTTTAAAATTACTTCAAATTTATTACGTTAGCTGCCATGTGAGACAATATTTATCTCAAATAATTTGTGAGCTTTTATGTCGAAGTGAGACAGAATAAAAAAGCCAACCAAATTTGTGGCCCAACGAATCCTATAACAGAATTTATAAGAGTTTATATAATTTTCGAATTCAAATCATTAAGTTGTTAAATTTATTAGTGAAAATGTTTTTAAATATTCTTGGATTTCTATTAGTCATTTCTTGTGTCTTCGCTAAAAATGATCTTTCCGGTTTAGGAATTATTGGAGGATCAAGATTATCAATCAGTAAAGCTCCATATCAAGCGAGTTTACATTCAAATCATGGTTTTCAATGTGGTGCATCAATTATAAATAACACAACTTTACTAACAGCAGCTCACTGTACTCATGCACAAGAAACCAAAAATTTTAAAGTCGGTGTTGGATCTGATATCGTTGATAATGGAAAATTAATTAAAGTTCGTGAGATTATAAATCATCCAGATTTCAATCCAGATACTTTGAACTACGATATAGCCATTCTTTTTCTTGAGGAATCACTTACTTTCAGTAAGAATGTTCGTCCAGTAAAGCTTCCCAAATCAAATGCACGTCTACCAGTTGGTAAAAAAGCTTTGGTTTCCGGTTGGGGTTTAACACATGAAGATGCAGATTTACATTCGGAATATTTACAAGGACTTCGAGTACCAATTTGGAGAATGGATAAATGTCGTAAAGCTTATGAGAATGATGTAATCGACAAAAATTTCTGTGCTGGTTTTTTGGAAGGCGTTCGGGATTCATGCCGTATGGATTCTGGTGGTCCACTTGTTTATCATGGAAAACTTATTGGTATAGTTTCTTGGGGTGATAAATGTGCACAACCAGGTAAACCTGGTGTTTATACGGATGTTATATTCTTTAGAGATTGGATTCATGAAAAAACTAATGTTTAAATGGAAAATATTCGATGATGAAAATGTTTACATTAATAAAGGTGTTTTTTGCCAATCGACTTTTCTTCTTTTTTGCTTTTAAATAATCGAAATTCTGAAAATTTTCCGTTTATATTTGAATTTTATAAGTTTCACACATTTTTTTTCTAAAATTTGTACATAAGTCAACAAAGTTATGAGAATTCGTAATAATATAAATTAAATTTATGTTGAAATTTTCTAATTTCGTATATATTAATTTGTGTAATCAAAAATTTTTAGTTAAAACGAATTTCCTGATGTCAATACTTAAATCCTTTCGAGTTATTGCACTAAAATTGTTCTAAAAAAATGGAATTTCCTCTGGTAGAAGATACTAGGACTTCTTTAAATCAAGGATCATGGACTCAGAAAAGCAAACCTACCCTTTAAATCACTTGTACGAATACTTTTTGATTGAACCACATATATACGTAATATTAATTTTAAAACTTGTTAAATTTTCTTTAAAACTGAACTTTTTCAATTAGAAAAAACTTCTAATTCGAAATAATTAACGTATAATTTGAAATTCATCATCATTTCAATTATCATGAGTGATGTGTTAAGTATTTTTGACACCTTTCTTAAGTAATCATTTAGATTCATTTAAAAATAGATTAGAAATAACTGAAAAATTATGATGTTAATATTTTTGTAAATCTTAGAAAAATATGTATTTTTGTTATAAATAAAAAGAAAAATTCATGAATACTTTTGGTGGAGCTGCTCACATGTAAAACATGATCGTTAAAAAAAAAATAAGAAAAAAAAAGGTTTCATATTCTCGTTTTAATTTTCATTATATTTAAGAAGAAAAACAAATTATGTTGGAAAATTCTTGCCGTTATTTGAGTATTAATAGAGTTGTTACACACGTGCGAGTTCAGTGTATTTTAATGTAAACAATGTAAACGAATATTAGAAGGCGGTACAAAAATAACTATTCAAGGAAATACACGTATATAAAATAGTTCATGTTTCACACCAGATACGAAAGACCACTTAATCAAAGTATATATGAGTTTAAAACATAAACGTTTATGTTAAAAATTTTCAAAGGAAAATTCTTTGAAGGAAATGAATCCGGTTGTTTTTTTTTTTGTATAATAATAAGGAAGTGTTGAAAACATTCGAAAAGGCATAAATTCCATTTTTATAGTTTTATTAAAATGAAAGGTACTTTTAATTTGCGCAGGGAAAACACTCAACACAAGAATTATCTAAATATTGGAAGACTTCGTAATCAATACAATAGGAAAGTTTATAAAATTAGAGAAAGTAACATATAGTAACTGAAAATCGGCCTATAACCGATTTTTTGATGCCCTATGGTAAAAATGGTAAAGAAAAACAGTCAAAACTAACAATATTTCAAGGTTTTTTCTTCATAACTTTGTTCTTCTTAAAATTGTCTCACAGGTAATCAGAAAATCAAAGATCTTTTCTGTCTATTATTATATCCAGTATTTATGAAACCTCATCATCATCATCATTTGCACTACGCCCTCCAATTAGGTTTAAGCTTGCTTTAGTTTCGATCGGTTCGACTCCGTAGGGCAAAGCCACTCACATGAATGAGGACCTCAGTGCTTGCAATTTCAGACTATGTAATCAACGAGTGTTGAAAAAGCAGTTTCCAGTGTTGATTTCGTGGAGGTAAAGCAACCACTTGACTAGGAATTCAGCAGTTAAAACTCTGTATCCAGCGACCCTGTTTATCCTATAGACCAGTACTTATAAGATCTCCTTACTTTTTTATTTCTTGAATATGTTTATTTTCTTTTATCCAATCATATATATCTATGTAGGAGTTGAAGGTATTTTTATGAAATTCTCTTTCGATAGTTTAAGAATATAATAATTTAAAGAAAAACTAAAAAGTATAAGCATAAATGTTGTTGGGTTAGTTGGTAAAGCCTGTTATATATAGTTATAGATCTAGGAGTTCATTTAATCTTATATTTTCTTCAGATTTTCTTCAAATAAATTAAATAGTATAAGAAAAAGCTTCGAAAATTTAGTTTAGGATGCCAATTTTTCATCAAAAATTCAAGAACTCTCTGGAAATTTGTATTCTCGAACAGAGCAACAAAGCAGTTCACATCTTCTTAATGATATATTAAAATCGTTGCTAATCAACGATAATTTTACATATAAAACTTTCATCAAAAATGATAAAATTAATCAAAATTAAAACACAAACTCCATTTAAATCCATAATTCGACCGAAAAACCGAAAGTCACATTTGTAATCATTAAAATCACATTGCTCAAATATAATTCAACAAATATTTATGCTCTTTCTTAATGTTTTTCAATGAATTATTTATTTAGACATGATCTATGAACATAATGAAAAATATATCATTCTTAATTTTTCATACAATAACAACAAAATCTCAACGAGTTTGGAAAATGCATGAAAAATAACATATGACTAACTAAACATGAAATCGTTTATGAATTTCTTTGGGATAGAAATTTTCCGGGGATATCTTCTCTAAACATGTTCTTTTTGCCCTTATTTCTTTTCTTTTTGCAATCATGTTTTCGTTCATGTTAAATCGCATAATTTTCTTCACTTGAAAAACATTAAAAATAAGAAAGAAATTTTTTTTTTTTTTTTGAAAATATCAAAATATTAATTGTAGAAAAGGATAAATAAATTTTCAAGTGTTTTTTCAAGGAAAGTGTTTTTCTTTTTCTCAATTGAAGAAAAAAGCACCCAAAACAAATTTTGTTTCCCATTTTGGAACTGTTCCAAAAGGGAAAGAGTTTTCCGCAACAAAATAAAATAATAAAAAAAAATATATATATATAGCTAATTTAAAAATATGGAAATTGTGGAAAATTATTGAAATGGTTATAAGAAAAAATTTTGGGTGCATTTTTGAACAAATGAAAATACCATGAAATTCGAAATTATTTTCAGAAAATATTTTCATTGTATTTTTCCACCTACATTATTTTTCCAAAAAGAAAAGAAAAGAAAAAATAAAATATTGAATTGATTAACTGTTGTATGGAAGAAATTTAATTTTAGAATAAATTTCTGTAGCATAATTATTTATTATAGTCGAAAAATGAAAATCATTTTTCTTTTATATACTTTCTCTATAATAAGATGAAAATGAAGAAGAAAATGAGTCAGCTGAACATTTTTAGTGTGAATGGCCTTTTCTAGAACCAGACTTACTACACTGGGTGCGTGCACTGAGTAAAGAGGGGCTAGCTAACTTGGACCTAACTACGGTGCTGACCTTCATTAGCAGGCCAAACTGGTTCGAGGAAGAGACCTAGCCTCTCAACCAACCTTTTCAGGAGGAGGCACAATGGGCCAATTAGGCCTACGTGCTAAGGCCCGCAACTGTGCAGGCCCCTCCAATGCAATACAATACAATACTATATAATAAGAGAATTTAGGGAGTAGAAATAACATGTCTAACTTTTAGTTTAAGTATGTAAGGGGTTTATAAACTCAACTTAAGAAATAAAAAGTCTGTTCTCTTGGACAGGAAGACAGTTTGAACCAATAGTAATTGTGAGGCAGTGGAATTCTGTGATTGCGACAGTGATTATCAATTTGGTCATTTTATTAATTTGTCTAAACATTATTTTAAAATAAAAGCCCAATAGTCCTCATCTTAAATTTATCAATTTTAAACGACAAAGTGCCTTACGAAATCTATGAAAATGATAATCAATTGCCGTTTGTCGTTTTCGAGAGTTCCACTACTGATGTATCTAGTTTCTTTTTACTGGTAGATTTTTCACACATTAACCTAACCTAACTACACCGTTTAAACACCTAGTTGGGCGATACATGGATCGAAACAGAACTTCAACAGTTATAAGAGTTCTTAACCGACGAAACAACTGAATTACTATTTTTTTTTTTTCATTTTTTGAGTGTTATACAATAATACTTAAGCCACATATGGCTAAAAGACAAGATTCATTAAATAAAGGACTATTGCGAATGCAAACATGTAGACCCAGCTGCATAGTAAGATTCCAAATAAATCTTATGTAAATATGAGTTATGTAGATAAGACGCCTACATGACGATAGATATAGTTGAACTAGGAATAATGATGCAGATAAGATGTCTGCATGCCAAAAGAAAAACGAAAAGAGGATGAAGGAAAAAGGATGATGATTTAAGCGGCAGTCGAGAGAAAATCGCGAATTATACAAATAATATAGTGTTTTCTTTTAAAGTACACTCTTACACCACGTTTATTTGCAGACCGAACCGGTACGCGCGAACTGATTCGGTCCTCTTAGCTGTTGAGTTTATGCGCGCTTTTGTTTTAACCTCACTTTTTATTATAGATTAAGGTACTTTGTTATTAAAAACTAAAAAATTGCATCAGTAAGATTTTCCATTTATAATAAAACGTTAGGTTATGCTTCGGCTTTGGTTTGGTCCAAAACAGTTTATGCGCCAACATCGTACCAGTTCGGTTTCATTTGGTTCGTATTAAACTAATGGACCAAATTGGTCCGGTACGGTCTAAGTTTATACGCGAATTTTTTTGGTCCAAACGTCCCGATTCGATCTGGACATAAACCTGCTGCTAGCTATCGTTTTTCCTATATATGTATATGTATGTACACCTAAAACTCGTAGAAATCTATACTAAAAATAAAATTCCCATTCTCCATTAGTAAATCATCCAAACATATAGGTATAGAGAAAGTTATAGTGTGGTCACATTGCCTTTTCATATTTTTCTTTATAGTGACTAAATTTAGAAAAGATTTGTGTCTATATAAATTCTGTTTTCAGGAAGAACACGAACGGAACGAGAATATTATTTTAAAAATGATTTCATCTCGAGCATAGGACTTTTTTTGTTATTGCTGTTGTTTTTGTAGTATATTATTATTCGTTTTAATTTTAGAATGTTTTATTTTATGTTTTATTACCATTTTTTTTTTGGATTTTTAGTATATACAAAACGCCACGTTGTCCATGTTTATGAAATTACCGCACGTTTAAAATGCATTTTGAAACAATTTTCAAATGGATATTTTGTGCAATATTCCTGAAAATTAAGAAGGAAGAAACGCGCAAAAATATATTTGTATATATGTGGTAAGAAAATTTGTTCTGGAATTTCATATATATTAATTCATATTTCCGGATCGACGAGATATTTATATGAAAATAATGGTGTAACGAGTTTTATGGGTGATTTTATTTTGTAGCTTTTATTTATTTTATATTAATGAAGAACTCATGAATTCGGGTTAAAGTGTACTATTTTTGTTACGAGTTTAGAAAATTTTAATGATTTTCATTTCAGAGAAATTATTTTCGGTTTCGAAAACAATAAATTTTATGAAAATATGTTATGAAAATGTTTATATATTTATATTATATTTAATATTCGGTATTTTGTTGAAATAAATACAAGAATTTCTTTTTGGTATAACTTTAAATTAAATGAGTGATGAATGGTTAAAGATTTATTATAGAGTTACGTGTTTTATGCAAAAAAATGCTAAATTCCTGCGCCTACATATAGTGGCGTATTACACCAGAGGGTTGTGGGCCTCTAATTTTAGGAAGGGATTAAATATGCAAAATAATTTTTACTTCCAAATGGATTTCTAGGAAGAAAATAAACTTTTAGTGTTATGCCAGTTGTATCACATTTCTTAACACAATATTTACATCGTTTTTTTTTTAATTTTTCAATTAGAAAAACATCAGTTTGTTACAAAATGATTTCAATTTCAGCCCTGTCCTTATTAGGTACAAGCAGGGTTGGACTGGCTATGCAAATTGCACCGGGAAATTTTGGAATATCGGCCCATTTTCTTTGACGAGTTGATTTTTTAAGTATTTCCAAAGTGAGCTTTGTTTTTCAAATTTATTTCGATTGTAATCTTTTTTCTACGGTCGATTACTTACAGGCCCACACTATCGCTCAATACGACCGGCCCACAGGGAAACTTCGGCGTCTCGGTGGCCCAGTCCAAGCCTGGGCACAAGTAGATTCTAAGGGCCTTATTTTATTCATGATTTTTCTAGTCTTACAAGTATTTGTTCAACATTCTTTTCTACTGAATGTTTCTTGAAATCTTGAGTCTTGAAACATTTTTGTCATCGATTAATAGAGCTGGTTTTGTCTTTACTTTAGTTTCCAAATTGTACGAAGCCGAAAGTAATATGAAATTGCCAAAAGTCAAGAATAAATCTATGAATCTGTGACTGTCAGACCTAAGGCTTCACCAACTGCGAGCTAACGAGAACACTAGTTTATCCTTTTTAAGCTTTAGTGGATTTTCAAAGTGTTTTAAATTATACAAACGCCTACAACTTCTACAATATCAAATTAATCTATGTATATATATAATATCCTCGGCATTTACAGCCATGTTCACTGGATAATACATTTATCAGAAATTCTTTTTTTTAACTAAATAAAAATCTAATTTTATTCGATGGAAAATTACAAGAAAATGGAATGGAAAATATATTATAAACATACATCAATGTGAATTATAGGAATGGAAAAATTATAAACAACAAAAAGAAAAATCATAGCTGTTTTCTATTTGAAACGTTTGGAATTACAAGAAAATACAGGGCCAGATTTGTTCGAAATTTGAACGAGAAACTAATATATTGAATACAATTTATAATTCAATCCCAATCACTTTTAAATTTTGAGACTGTTTCTTGTCTGCGTCAAGCATTAACTATTAAGATTAACAATCTAAAGAAAATTCATAAAATTAGAACTTTACCATTAACGAACGGTTACATACTTTGGCATGGAAATTAATAAAATCTAAATTTCAAGATTCCAAATCAATGATCGTGATTGTTTGCAAACATTTTTATTAATATCTTTAAATTTATTTTTAATTTGTGAAAAATTTTAAATTATTGGGAAAATATTTTTTTTAAAAAAGAAGGAAAATTCGTTGAGAATTTATACATCCGTTTCTGTCAGCGAATAGTAATTGAAATTTGTACAAAAAAATTAGAAGAAAATAATATGTAATTTTTCAAACGTTTTTTTGGCATTCATTTTTTGGCCTAAAGATTTTATTCGAGTTCTTTTTTTATAATAAAGTCAATTGAATTAGTTTAAACTAAGAATGTAAGTGTTTAGTTAGAGGATCTGAAGATAATATCTTACTAGGGAAAATTAACCTATTTTAAAGATTTTCTGCAATTATTTAGCTTAACAAATATTTTTATAATTATATTTTTATAATTATTTTTCATTTTTCCAGGTGTCATATATGTAAGAGTATCTTAAAATTATTCATTATTTCTGTAGAACCCTTCTAGCTAATGATATTATCCTCAGAACCCTTTTTTCAAATGTAAGGTTGACAATACAGGTTGAAGATCGCTGGTCTAATCTATAGAGTAATAACTGGGCGCTTGATTCAACCATGAGAATATGAACCAGACGAGAATCCAAATCCTTTATGTCCTACAGGACTGAATTTTGTATCAGAAAGAAAGAGAGTGAAATTGAAAAATAAATTACAAGAATATTTCTTCACAGTAATGAATTAAGAGAAATGATTATATTGCCTGTTACCAATAAAAATAATTTTATTGCGCACCTGAAAATATGCAATTTTTGAGTAAATTTGTGAAAACACCAAAGTTTTTTGGTTTGATTGATTTTTTTAATACCTGTTTTCAGATTTTTATCTTCTCATCTGTTCTAGGACGATACATATTAGTAGTTCTCCATAATATAATGCTTGTCGCAAGTGCTTCCGTTCATCAAAAACGTATGCTTCGTACCCATTTAGTTGATATTATAGTGGGTCCGATATGCATCAATTTAGTATGAATGTTTTATGATAATATTAGTCGCACAATATAAACTAAAATACGTAATTGAGTTGGATGAGTTAAATCGCTTTCATGGACAGAATAATAACGAGTAGGTCTGTAGAATTTGGATGTTCGATCCAATAATTTCAGGATTAGCAGAACAAAAAAAATTTTTAATAAAAATTCTGCAGGACATATTTCGCTCTGATCTGAATTTTCGGTATTTTCATCATACTTGAAGATATCGAGTTTTTTTAAATCGAACTCTCGTAAGTCAAAGAAAAACCAATTCAGGAAAATTCCTATTGTTTAAAAAAAGAAAAAACAAATTCGTTGAAACTTTATTATTAAAAGTTTATTCGTTTTTGTATTGACAAAAACGAATAAAAAACAAAACGACAATGATTGAGTCAATATCCGCAATTTCGTTCATAAAAATAAATCTAACAACAACCACATAAAAAATAGAAAATTATCAACGAATTTTCCGGCTCCTCATCGCTCTAATCTAATTTTATAAAAAAAAAGAAATTATTAATAAATTTATGTTTTGCGTCAATGAAATTCTTCTATATACATATCTAGTAAATAAGTTGTTATTTTTAATTTTTTCGAAATTATTTTCGAAGTTTTTTGGGATACAATTTTAAGGTGGGTGCCTAAAGATTATATATAGTATATTTTGAATCATATCTCTTGATTAGGATAAGTTTGTTCTTCTTAATCAGTCCCTATTTTTATATTTGGGGCTATAAAAATTTTCTTATATACAATTTACGGACATGTTTGGATGTCCGATGAACGATTGTATATCTTGAATCCAAACACATAAGGACCTGTTTTGGCTTAAGACATTTCGAAGTTAGAAGATATACACAACTAAATGGACTACAAGATAACGACATTAAAGAGTGTCTAACAAATCTTTACAGATTTTGTACTATTCCAGACAGATTTTCATCTAGATTTTCATTTAATTAGATCAAATTTTATGAATAAATTTTGATTTACATTTTTTCTTTTTCTTTTTTTCGTCTATCCTGAAACAGAATGTCACATTGAACTTTCTTAAAAACAGTTCACATCTGTCTATTTAAATCTATGCCAGAGAATATATTTGAAAAATTGACGTAAAATAGGGAGCCATTTTTTCTTTTCGAGAAAAAAAAAACCCCGAAATAACTTTAAAAATTTCACTAAAATAAAATTGAAAATATAAACTAAAAATAAACCAAAAAAACGGAATTTCTTTAACATATGTTTAACATTTTTTTAAAAAATTAAATAAATATAGAAAAGTTGTCAAAGATTCCCGTGCGAATGCGTGATCCACCAATGGATGCGTTTCAAATACAAACAAAATACAAAAAAATTGTCACTTTGAAACGCTAAATTTGAATCAGTTTTTGACGGTTTCAAATAATTCTTGAAAATTTTCTTTCTTTTTTTCTTCTATTTTCTTAATTTTTCCTTTCATCGCACGTCATCCAAAATTCATATAACAAATTCTTTTTAAAAGAAAAAATAGATTTTTTTTTTTAGGAAATTTCAATATTAACTTTTTTTTGGGGGGTTTTCATTCTTTTATATTTAAATATTTTGACTAAAATTAAATGATTTTTATTGCCGGAAATATTAATTTTATTCTTTATATTTTTTTCTAATGGAAAATTCAAAAAATAATAATAATAATAATACAGCTCAAATCGAGCCTGAGGAAACTAATACAAAATATCATTGATAGGATATTAAGAGTTATAAAGGAGCTTTCAAAGTTTATATTAACATCCCGCACGCACACAGTTCATTCCTTTCACAGTACATAGACGCAGAACATAATTCTATTAAATTTTTTGATACAAATCAAGGGTTTAAGCTTAGGAGCCGAGTTTTTACGTTTATATAATGCTGTGTTCGAGCTTTCAGCTAAACTATGCTATAAATAACAAGAAGCTAAAAACCCAGCTTTGGTTGGCCCAGCAATGGTTTTCATGAAGGTTATCCGCCAACTGCTTGCTGTTCCAGAAAATATCGATTCTGTGCATGAATGATGGATCTGCAAATGAGACATCTTGAGATGCCGTATTCTACGTAGTACTGTTCTGTGGAAATTGATTTTAAACAAATCCACTGATCTGAACGAGCGAATGTTAGACTTTAGAGCATATTTTTAAATATAAAAATTATCAATGGCCATATATATCACTCAAAGTTTAATGAACGAAGATCTCGTCAGCCCCTGCATGCCGCTTTTCTAAGGAATGGAAACTTAACAATTTTAGCCTATCACTATGTAAGGCGGCAGCAATGAACGATCACTCCAAGGTAGTTCCGTAAAGCAAAAGGTAAAAATCTACGTTTACGAATTTCAGTCTGTTGACGCGAACTTTTTGGTGAGGTGATCATCTTCTATAATAGGTCTGACAAAAGTGATATAAAGGACTTTAGTGATATCTGGGTCAGAAATCTCCTTGGACCATTGCTTTATCAAGGTATAGAGGAAGGAATGTCAAAGATTACTAGTTTTGAGAAGAGGTATGAACGCTGTTTTATATAATTTGTTAATGAAATCTACTCAAAAAAACTAGAATATTGTTCATACTTTCTTTGAATTTATGTATAGAGAAAGCATTTCCCCATTTTCTTATTAGATTCAAACGACGTCATTAGTTAGTAATTTTAAGTGATTTTTAGTAATTTTAAGAAATAAAACATTCTTGAATTAAAATTAATGAATTGTTATTTTTTTTCTTTTCTAATTTAATTTATCCAAAATCCAAATCCCAATTTGATTAATGACAAACATATTTTTTTAATTTTAAATTTAAGAAAACAGAAAATTTATTTTCTCTTTTTTAAGTTCATCGATATTTTTCTGGTTGATTTGTCTTTTTCCGCTTACTGGCGCTTTTCATAAAATTAAGTCGACAGCAAACTGAAAAAGGCGCATTGACTAGATTTTTCCAACAAAATACATAAAACCAACAACAGATCAATGGGTAAGTACGAGTATTATATGAGTAAAAGTTTTTAATGATTTTTCTGTTTATTAAAAGATAAAAATAAATTTTGAAAAATAATTTTCCAACAGAAATTTACTTAATTTTCATGAAAATGATCAAAAATAATAACTTATGGAATTGATTTAGTAAATATAGGAACGAATTATGTTAAGCTTGTAAAAATTGTTGGAACCCAATCGTTTGTACATGGGCTACAAATTTTAGTTAAATTGGAGGCGTCAATACAAGAACTTTGCCACAGACTTCCACATAATTTGAAATATAAGTTTAAGGACCTTAAAATACACATTAAAAAATAATTGATGTGTCTAAAACCCATCAAAGGGCATCAAAGGGACCCAAATAAGGGCTTTTAATTCGTCCTAAACATCATACATGTTTAAAGTCTTTTTTTATCTAATTGGTGTTCGGTAACAAATGCTTGTTCTATCCAGAAGTTTTTATATTTAGCATCAAAAGTTGTTAATTCGTGAACAAGTTGAGCCAAGTCTTCAAGATTAATCAAAACGGTGCTTTTGGAATTTAGTGATCTTCATATTTGATGTACGTTTGAATAAAATTGTCAGAGAATGTTTAACGGCGGATCGGAATATCTTGGGCGAGTGTGGATCATCTTGTATCAAAGGAAGGTTCAAATTAAGGTGAAGTCAAAAATTTCACATTTTCAGTTTTTCATAAGTCCAAGAATGATATTTTTGAATGTAACAAAGTCAAGAGATATTTAATTTTTTAATAGACGCAACATAAAACTTATAATATAGAAGAAAAAACTGTGTCCTGTTTGTTGTTGAAATTTCAGTACTATATTTCCTTATTCAATTTTTTTATTTATTAAAAAATTAAATAAAATAAATTTTAAAAAAGCCCTTTTTAATAAAATATCTCAATTATTGTTTCAAAAAATAGATTTCAATGAATAATAAATAAAACACATTGAAAACGAATGGACTCCATTGAACATTATTTCGGTATGCTGGGACTGGGAGCCCTGAATTTTTGGGTGTGTGGTGTGAATGCATTTTCGCTTTTAAAAAAGTAGTTAAAGAGTCTTATTCTTATAAAACCAAAACTAAAATTAATAGAATTTCAAAGAAAAACATCAAAATAGAAGCTAAAAAATTTTCATCCAAAATCTAATAAAACTTAAAATTCACTTAAAAAGGTGTTTTCCTGGCACATAAAATTTTCGTTTATTTAATAATTGTTTACTTTTTACTTAATTTTGTACGTTTTTTTTGTGTTATTATTTATTCGACTGTTGAAAACTGCTTTTTACATACAAAATTTTCTTTCAAAATCATAAAATTTAACACACTCTTCTTTAAAAAAGAAAAAAAAAAAGAAAATTAATTCCATTGAAATTAAAGAATTTTCTTTATTTATAGAATTCCAATTTCACCCAAAAATAAGTTTGGTTTCTTGATGGTTTTTTGTTTGAACATAATTTTGGAGAAAAGAATGAAAAATTTTGAAAGAAAAAAATTTTTCTATTCAAAATGAAAATGCATATTTTTTTTCATTCGTTTTCGATGAAAATTTGTGTACTATATTTTTTGTTTTTAATTTACAACAACTTGTAAAAGTGTGTACAGGAAATTCATAAATGAAAATTTATGTACAAAAAGCCACAAAATTAAATAACCTTTTCTTTTTTTTAATGAAATCTAAATAAATCACTTTTGATTTTTATTTTAGGAAATAAATCTCGTTTGTTTTTATTATAAAACTGTTCTTTCTTATTTAGTTAATTTTAAAATTATTTCAAAGAAAACGTATATTGTCTATTTTTACAATAAAACCTAAAAAAATACTAAGAATGGCTTTTATTATGAGACGTGTCGAGTTACATCTTCTAATAAAAAAGATGGTGTTAAACTTTTCTCTAACTTTCACTGTACCTACCTATATTTAGTACACTGATTATCCAATTCAGTGCTTATACTTTGAAGAGCGTAGGCCGTTCACATATTAGGTTACATATTTATTAATAGCATTAATATTGTATCCCCTAAAAGTACAAACTGAATTAAAATTACAAGACAATAAAAATGCGGATTTTGAATTAGAATTGAAAAGAAACTACAATTATTATACTCCCAAAACTTGAAACGATGGTGGAAGTAAGCCATCGAGAATATAGAAGTAACCATTTCCCCAGTATATTTTCTTTTATGAAAGCTAGGAAAACGATATCTATATTAATACGAGTCCATTTTCTTATATGTAAATTAATCAGTCCCATAGCTGCTAATCAACTATTTTTATGCCCTTTGATAGGTACTATCAAAGGGTATATTAGTTTTGTCACTCCATTTGTAGCACATCGAAATAATCGTCGTAGAAAGGTTTTAAGGGTATGGTTGTGTAGGGAATCAAAAGTTATATCGGTTTATGCATGTCCATCCGTCCGTATACAAGATAACTCAAAAATCCGTTATCCGATTTTAATGAAATTTACAATGTGAGTTGCTTATTCCTTAAATTGGTTTGGAATTGCATTTCAGAAAAATCGATCCAGGAGGAGCAGAGTTATAAAAGAAAAACCAGTGTGACCAGAAAGTCTTGTCGTTTTTTTGTATATGGTTTTTAGGATTTAATTGGAAAATTTGTGCACCAATTTTGTTTAAATTAATTATATAGGTTAATTACACAACTAGACGATACCATGTTAAATTTCAGTCAAATCGGTCCAAGGATAGTGGAGAAAGAAATAATCCTAGGAGAAAATAACCCTCTTCATATAGTTTTTTTGATGTACTTTAAAAACTAATACAGCGATTTGAATAAAATTTTCAGACTTATGCTATCATAGTTTGTGTTATCTGAAAATTAGAAGAAATTTTGAAAAGAGGACAGAAAGTTATGAGTGAAACTGATATTGCATTTTCCCTAATAGTGTAACATCCGCATAAATTTCTATTTCATTTTATGTAAAATATTCTAATTATCTACGTATAGAGTAAGTACAATTTGTTGAAGAAAAGAGCGACCAAATCTTATCATTTTAAATTAATTTTGACTTTTATTTCCCTAACAAAAATAATATTTATTATAATTTTCTTTTCTCAAACTAAAATTTATAATTTTTCTTCTTTTTTTTTGAAATACAAAAATAAATTTTAACCTAAATTTCAGATTATACTTTTTTATGATTTAAATTAAAATATAAAGAAATTAAATTTTATGAATAGAAAAATGAATATTAAAATTTGATTACTAAACTAAAATTATTGCAAAATTTTTAATGGAAATATATTTTCATAAATAAAAGACATTCCGAAAGAAAATGTTTTGTATATTTTTTTCCAAAAAGGAAAACAAAAAAACTTACTATAATTACAAACGAATGCTATAAAATCGAAAAGATCAAAGTGTGATTTCAATCATAAAATATTCATTGATCTATTTTCTTCGTTAAAATTATGATTTTCCACTATTTTCTTTTTTTGGAAAATTTCGAAAAATCACTCACCTGAACTGAAAACTAAAGGAAAACGCATGGGTAAACAAAAAGTGTAAAGGTATATGGTAAGTATCGCGGTTTACAGCAATAATTGGTTCCAGAAAAATATATTTTCGGTAATACTAGAGGCGTACATTGGTTTAAGAATATCATCGAGTATACCTGATGTATGTCACCGAATACCAGCTTAATATCGCATAGTATAAATATGGTTTTGAAATTCTAAAATATACATGGTTTACATTTTGTTACTTAATTTTGTCAGCCATTTTGATATATTTTTACATTATACTTTAGTATCGATAAAAAGGTATGAATTGCATCTATTAGAAGATAAACTATCACTTATCATAAAAACGACACATTTATTTTAAATGAAAATTGTATATATTTTATTTTAATCAAAATACATCATTAGCAATGACTTTTTTGTCCATCTTTCAGGTAGGGGAAACTGACTCCGCGCTGAAAGAATTGTTCGTTCTTCGAAGGAATCCTGTCATCGAGGTATTTTCGCAGTTCTTCAAGATTGTGCATGTGTGTATCAGCAAGACCATATTGCATCGACCGAAAAAAATGATAATCGGAAGAAGCAATGTCTATTACATACAGCGGGTTGGGTAGCATTTCCCAGCCAAGTGCTTCCAACGTTTCCTGAACCGATTTAGCAACATGTTGACTAGCGTTATCATCCTGTAAAATCATTTTAACGTGTCTACGAGGCTATTCTGGTCGTTTTTTCTTCAAAGTCGTATAGGTGGGTATTATAGTTCGAGGCACAACCATGAATGAAAGAATATAAAGATTATACATTGCGCATTTTCATACTTTTATGGCATCAGGTATAATTTCATTTCAAATAATCATGATTTTTCATACAAACAATGTATTTCATGTCTCGCGTGACGTAGTTGCGCAAAAAAATCCAATTTGAAATATGGGAAATCGTAATTTATATATTCTTTCACTCACAAGGCACAACTATGTTTGAAATTTATAAAAATTATAATTTTTTGAAAATAATTATTTTGTTCAACTAATTTTTTTTTCAGAAAATTTTCAAATACAGTTTCAATGTTTTTCTCACTTTGATGCCAGAATGATTTCCGTGTTGACAACTGCTTTGATGAATTATTGACTATACACTATAACAACATGTACCGCACTTACAAAGAACCATGTCCAGCGTCGTCATTAGTCATTTGTTAACAGGATATAATTGACAACTAATTAGTCTCAATGTTAACCGAATTTACGAAAAGAAAGAAAGTTGTCCTATTATCAACTTTGCTTCATCTCTTTTGTTATTTTTGCTTTTACTGTTTTTTTAATGAAATATTTATTTATTTATTTTTTCCTTTATTACAGGTGCCCATGAAAATTGGCAGTTTACATTTTGAAAATTTGGAAATTGATGAAAATTTATCACATCAAAAAGATGAATCGTTAGTTTTGTTGGAAAATTGATAATACTTTGGTTAGCCTCAAAGAAAGCCAAAAATAAAAAAAAGATTTTTTTACAAGAAAAACAAGTTTTCTTTTTTGGAACATGAAATGAAACACGAAAAAATATGTTCATGTTGTTCTTTGGTATTTATTTTCAAAAATAAATTTTTATAAACTAATTTTTATGTAAAACAAAAAATTTAAGTTATTGTATTTGTGATGTATCGATTTGATTTGAGTAGAGCCCACATATTTTGTATTGGATTGTCGTTTGGGTGACTGTACTGGCCAATTGCAAAAGACGACTCCGATGTTTGGAATTACTGTCCTCATTTAGGATCCATTCCCAGTAATTTGACGCATAAATCATTTTAACAGATTGCATAATTATAGTTCGCGTTTTATTCCACGCCACAAATGTGTTCTCAAATGAGTTTGAAGAATAACATTTTTCCACAATTGAATAATAATTATTCAGTATGTTTCATCATATGTAGTCGAAGATTATTATTACGTGTAAATGATCGATCACATCGATTACATTTAAATTTGTTATCTTCGGTATATTTTTTTATGTGCCTTTGAAGATTATCCTTTCGTGTAAATGATCTATCACAGTGGTTACATTTGAAGGGTTTTTCTCCTGTATGGGTAGTCATATGAATTCGAAGAGTACCTTTTTGCCTAAATGTACGATTGCATTGATTACATTTGAATTTTTTTTCTCCTTTATGTGTTTTCATATGGTCTCGAAGAATAGTTACATGTGTAAATGAACAAGCACAGTGATGACATTTGAATGGTAATTCTCCGGCATGTATCCGCATATGAACTTGCAAACTATTCCTTTCTGTAAATGAACGATCACAATGACCACATCTAAATATTTTTCCTCCGGTATGTATTCTCATATGTACTTGAAGACTACTTTTATATCCAAATGAACGATTACACAGTTCACATTTGAATGGTTTATCTCTGGTATGTGTTGTAAAATGAGCTTGAAAAGTACTTTCATGTCGAAATGAACGATTACAGTTATCACATTTGAATGGTAATTCTTCGGTATGTATCGTCATATGAACACGAAGATTATTAATACGTGTAAATGTTTTATCACAATGATCACATTTGAAAAGTTTCTCTCCGGTATGCTTTTTTAAATGCCTTAGAAGATTATCGCTTCGTGTAAATGATGCAAAACAGTGTTCACATTTGAATGGTTTTTCACCGGTATGCCTTCTTATATGGACACGAAGATTATTACTATCTGTAAATGAACGATCACAGAAATCACAATTATATGTTTTGTCTCCGGTATGTTTTCTCATGTGCCTATGAAAATTATCACTTCGTGAGAATGCGGCATCACAAAGTTGACATTTAAATGGTTTCTCTCCGGTATGTGTTTTGATGTGGGTTTGAAGAGTACTAGATTTTGCAAATGTACTATTGCAAAAATTACATCTGAATGGTTCTTCGCCAATATGCGTTCTCATATGGACCTCAAAAACAGAATTGTACACAAATGAACGATCGCAATAATCACATTTAAATGGTTTTTCTTCGGAATCTGTGTTCTGATGAATTTTTAAAGAATTTTCACTTAAAAAAGATCTGTCATATTCAGTGTATATAAAATTAGGTGGTTCGGAATGAATTTCCAGATTCTGATTGGAAGTGGATGGTAGAAATTGGAAATTGTCATTAAAATTCAAAACTTTATGTGTAGGTTTTTGACTAAGGGCATTAAGTTCTGAAACCTCGTGCTTTGATAAATCTTCAATGGTTAAAAAGCGTTCTTCGCACATTGTACAACTATACCAAACCAAATTTAATCGATCTTCTTCAGTTATATCATTTTTTTGTAAATATTTACGAATTTTCTCCATCTCACGTTCATCATCAATAATTAATTCAGGCTCTTGTTTAATTAAAACTTCCGTTAGAGGTAATTTATCATATTTCTCTCCAAATAAAGGAGTTTCCATTGTCAACATTTTACCTGACATTCGTTTTCTGGTAGGAAAAATATATTTTAATAGAAAAAATATAAGTTTTTGAAATGCCACTTACAATTTGAACAGATACTGATAAATACGCGATTTTTTTGTAATCTAATGTCCTTTAATTTAATATTGTAATAATTGTAATCAATTTACTTCAATTAAGATTCTTAAAACTTTTTTTTGACAACCTGTCTAACAAAAATTTTGACAGCTTGTTAATAATGTTTTCCAGTTATTATTTTACAGTGTTACCATATGATAGTTTAGGTGGCTGTTAAAAAAGCCATGAAGATTTGGACGAATTTCAGTTACAGACGTTAGTTGAACTGTTTCCGGAATATTTTTCTCCAACATATTTACTGGACAAATCGCTGGATTATATTTTTTAGTTTTATTATTATTCCAGGTTATTTGATAAATTTCAGTTCTGCGTCGGATTGCCAAATTAAATCACTCAAATCAATCTCAAGAAAGTAAGTTCAAATGAATTTTAAAACTTTTTTCTAGCCGTTTTTCAAATATTCAATATTATAGAGGGGTAAAAGCACATCCTTGCTTTTTCCCCTTTTTGGAGTATCAAATGTTTCCGACATTTTCTTTATAAAATTTCTCAAAACTAATTATTTTTATTTAATCTATTATAAATCAATTGTATTTTAAAAATAATTTAAAATGTGTATAATTTCAAAAACGATAAAATTTTAAATTTAAGATTATTTTAAAATTTACCTAAATTTCATAGAAAACATAAAATTGAAAAATCTATTTTTAAAATTTTCTTCATTTCCATTGGAAAAATCAATTTCATAATTAAATTTTCAATAATTTTCCAATCAAATTTAGTTTCACAAATAAACATTTCAAATGGAAAATTTTAAGATTTCAATTTAGAGCAAATCTGAGAATTTGTTATATTTTATATAAACAGGAAAATGAATAAATGAATAATGAAAAATCTTTTATTTTTGATTAAAATATTAATATTTTAATTTTCAAATGAAAAAGTTAAGAATTCCAAGGAATTTTATTGAATTTCTTCTGATTTGTAGAAAATGTAAGATTTACTTTAATTTTGAAAATATTTTATAGAAAATTTTCTAGTAAAAATTTTAAAATAATTGCTTTAAACTCATAAAAACGTATTTTCATTAATTTAAAATTTGTAGGATTTAAAAGATTTGTGCATTAAATAATTAGTTTGTGCAATAAATGGACTAATTTGTGCTTTAAAAATGGCTTATTACCAGCACACTTCGCCAGGCTCGCTAGCCCTACTAACTGATAATAAAAAACTATTGCACATTTATTTATTTAAGTGGAAGTTTAATTTATTGCACATTTATTTTAATGTTGATAATAATTGTCTCCATTTAAATTTTAGTAGGGTAACAGCATGTACTCCAGTAAAAACCAAAGAGATGACTTCTGTGGGCCTTATATTTTTAGGGCTGGAAGATAGTCCCCGAAATAATTTCATGAGATTTTGTATTTTCACAATGGGCCTAAAAGGTGCTTGTCGCAGCACTCCTACTCTACCTTGAATTTTCAAGATTTTTATCCTCTTCTAAGCTTATACTCTTAAAACGGTCAGTTTTAAAAGATATTAAAATTCACATCCTCTATAACTCCGGAACTAATATGAAAAACAAATATGCCCAACTGGGCTCTTGATCAGGATACAAAAAAATATACAGCATACCTTTTCCCAACGTTGAAAAAACTTTCATTTTATATAAAAAGAATTTTAATTTTATCACTGAATTTTATAAATACTTAAAGAAGAAAGTCTTGTGATTTATTTCTGTTTTGAAAACCCTTCTTCAGTATATCGAAAACGTCTCATAAATTATAAAAAATTTACATCTGAAACATTTTTATGATTATTAAAAACAATTTTATAACTTTCTAGACAAAAACCCAAGACCCGTATAACATAAAACATTTTCTTTCCACTATTTTTGCTTTTTTTTAAACAACAAAATTTTCTTTTTTCTATTTTTTACAAAATCTTTAAAAAAAAATTTTTGGGGTTTTTTTGTTTGTCTTTGGAAAAAATGATTAGCTGCCACCCAAAAGAATCGTATTTTCTTTTTGAATGTTTCCAGATGTGAATCAATAGAATCTAATTAACACTATGCCCGCTACTTTTCAAAATTAGAAAATCGACAAGAAAAAAAAGAAATAATAATACATATTATAAAAGAAATAAAATAACTTTGTAACTTTGTATAAATACTTAAAAAAATTCCTGAAAGCTTAAAAAAATGTATGATATTTATTTGAAAATATACAAAAGCAAAGAAAAAAATTCATGCGGTTCCTTGGGTCTGTAAAAAAAACACAGGCCCAACAAAATAAAATTAATTTTAATTCGAAAGAAGTTTTCCATATGCTTTTTTTTTTGATATCTAAGAAAAGAATTTTTGTTTTTTTTATAAATAAAGAAAATCTTTAGGCCAGAATAGCATACTTCGTCTATAATTAGAGAAGTGTTGTTATTCATGGAAAATGTTCGGGAAAGATGAATTTGTAATTAATATATCATAAAACTTTAATTGGAAATTCCATATTCAGTTAATCTGGAGCCTCTATAAACGATGTTGTACTGGTTACCTTAAAGAACCCTTTTTCAACATATCCCAGTTCAATACGGAGATATTTGGAAAAAATTGATTTTGTGTAAAGTGGATTTGAACTTTTCAAATGAGTAGGTTCTAGGTTTTCTAGTTAGATAATAGCTGTTTCTTCTGATCAAAGAAATAAATGAGTTCCTTCGGGCAATGCTTAAAAAACTGGCAAATTATATAGTTTTAATTCTTTTATTGTATTTGAATTGTTTACTTAGTTAAGCCAACAAAAACTACGCTACGTACTAAAGTCCAAATCTCAAAACTGAAGTCTTCCAGCGATATATGAAACGTTTTTGGGAATTGTTTTTAAATAAAACTACTTCCAAATTTTAAAGATTCTACTTTGTAATTGAATTACATTTAATAAGACACATTAGATCTGAAAGTAGTAATATATCTAAACATAAGCACCATGATTATGCCCTATGATAGGTACTAGCAGAGGTTATATCAGTTTTGTCACTAAGTGTGTAACGCATAGAAATAATCATGGGTTACAAGGCTATAGATGCGTAGAGAATCAATAGTAATATCGATGCCCATGTCCGTGTACAAGATAACTCAAAATGCGTTGTCCGATTTTGATGAAATTAAAAATGTAAGTTCGTTATTCCTTAACTCGAGTTGGTATTACATTTCAGCAAAATCCGCTGAGGGGAAACGAAGTTATAAAGCAAAAACCTGGGCGACCAGAAAGATTTGTGGCTTTTATTTTATGGTTTTTCGATTTTAATTGGAAAGTTTGTACACAAATTTTATTGAAATTATTTCCATATGTTGACTACATAAATAGGCGATATTGTGTTAAATTTCAATAGAATCGGTGCAAGGATAACCAAAAAATCAGTTACTATATATATTTTAGTTACCTTCATGGACTATTGCTGATGATCTAAATACAATTTTAACAGCTATGGTATATCATTATTGTTTGTCGATTATATGAGGACTTTATTCCGCAGCAATTTTTTGGCATAGAGAAAGTGGTCATTGGTATCATCACATTGGCTTTTATTTATTGTTGCTATGCAAAAAAGAAAAAACAAAAATTATGAAAAAAATAATGAAATAAAAGAAGAACACGAAATTTTGGTCTTTCTAAGAAAATAGAACTCAAAACCAATATTTTATTAATTTCGTATATAAAAATGTGGCCAAAAACTGTTCCTTCTTCTTCTCAATGGATAAATCTCCTCTCTGATTTCTCTTAAAAAAGATTTAGATTTTTATTTTGAAAAAACAAAAACCAAACAATTTAAAAGAAAAGCACGAAGTATTACTTTGCAGAATGCCTTTTCTTTTTTAAATTTGAATTTTTATGTTTTCTTTTTTTTTAAATCCAGATAAACAATATTTGAGAAGTGTTTTTCTTTTACTGTTGGATATCCCACGTGTATATTTATTCTATTTGGATTCAGGCCAACCTATAAAATGGAGCTAAAATTAAATTATTATTTTTACGATATTTCATAAGAAAATCATTTTATCGAAAATATTGGATTTGAAATTTTTACCTGAATTAAGAAGAAAACAATATCTATTAGAATGTTACTATTTTCTATAAAAATATACCAATGTAAACGAGTAGAACTACCTTTACATGTTTTTATACTCAGTAAAAGACACTTGGCTAAGTCTGAAATAGAACTAGGCTTTCAAAATGTACAAGTACTTGTATATTTTTTGTTTAATTACCTTTGGAGCCATAAAATATGTATAGCAAGTATTTCTATTGTATAATTTCCTGTAAATCAATTATTTTTAATTCCAAATTAAATTACTTGTGTTCGAAAACAAGCATAACACAATAACTTTTCGCGGAAACACTTGGAAATTAATAAAATCTCATATTTCAGCGCATTTAATGTATTTATAGTGAAATGAAAAACTGTATGAAATGTTAAATATGGAATTTATCATTAAAAAAATGGACTAATTTTTAGAGACTAATTAAAAAATATTATTACCTTTAGTTTATTGCACAGCAAAGTTTTGTTTCTGCATAGATACTTTCGGTTTTTAATTACAATTAAAACAAGATTTTTAATGTCGTCGTTTTTTCTTTTAGAAAACATTTTATTGTCCCATAAAATACGTGCGAAACTAATTACAGTTAAAAGGATTTAAAAGAAAAAACTTATTTTTCTAGTTTAAAAACAAAATAAATAATATTTGTGTAAATAGTTTATGCGTTTTTATTTTCTAATCTAAATTGTTCTCATATTTTTAATAGGTTTTTAGAACTTTTTTTTTTAATTTTTTTATTGCCCAGGTTTTTTTTTGTTTTTAGAACATTCTTGGATTTGATATTTTTTTTAAAACAATAATTTATTAATAGAAATCAATTGAAACAATAAAAAATTTAGTTTGATTACTAAATTACTACAACAAAATTTATATTTATAAAAGAAAACATCACAATAAAAAATAAAACTATTTATAAGTAATTAAAAATTAAAAAATATTCTTGATCGTATTTTAACGATAAAGATTCAATTGTTGCTTAAGTTCGTTCTCGTTCATTTCGGCAACATCAAATTCAGCTTGTTGCTTTTTAAGTAATTCAAAAATTGCAGCCAATTGTTCTTGTTCAATTCTAGAAAATTATAATATTAGAGTTTAAACGTATTTAGGGCCATGTGCGAATACTAATTAAAGTGACTATTATTGAATTTATTTGTAATAAGTGTAGCACGAGGAGACTTTTCCATATATTATAGTATAAAGATCTTGTAAAAATAATACACACTTTAGATATATGCTTAAAGAATTGATGCATAGTATAAAGTGATTCTTTCATCATTAGTGATGGAGGAGGAGGGAAAAAAGAGATATTAGTATACAAAGGTTAAAAAAATGCCAACAAATGTTTGAATTAGGGTGCATTTCATCTAAAATCGAGGAAGCATCGATGGGACTATTCAAAATTTGATGAAGAAAGGCCACTTTCCGTAGCTTTTCTAAGGAATGTAAGCTTAATAATTTTAGCCTATCATTGTAAGGAGGCAACAAAAAACGATCATTCCTGGGGAAGGTTGCATAACGCGAAACGTAAAAAATGTACGCTGAATAGATTCCACCGTGCTGAGATGATTTCTGGTGCGGTGACAAAGTCAATTTGGAAAAGTCACTTTAGTTTACTATTCGCACACGCATTTAAAATAGATTTCTTACTTTTTTTCTTCTTCAATTTGATCATTTGTTAGATTATCTTCAATTTTTTTCAGTCGAGCTGATTTTAATTTTCCAACTAAACCTCTTATATTGTTTTCATTGTCGTCTTGATCAGTTTCAGATTCTTCATGGACTAGATCTGGATTTTTCATTATTTCCGGATTTTTCTGTGTCGATTAGAAAAAGAGAATATTAGATTTTGGAATTTAAAATTCTGAAAGTAGAAATCTTCTTCTATTTTGGATCTTTTTTTTGGGTGACAAAAAGTTCAACTTATGAAAAAATGATCTTAACAAAAATTTATACCGAATCAAAATATGTTTTTATTAATTTAAACATTTTTAAAAGACCGCACATCGTTTAAATAATAATTTTTAATAATATAAAGTTTTGTCACTAATTTAATTTACACAAAAGCCAAAAAAATAAAAAAAACACTGATCTGATACAGAAACTCATATTTACTTAAAACAAATACAGCGAAAATCTTTATAAATATAATAAATTAAAAAATAAAATAAAAAACTTACTTGATTTAATTGTTTATTCATACATTTTGCGCAATAAAATGCGATTCCGACAGCCGAAAATATTGTTACAATACTTAAAATATAAATATCTGATAAGTTATTTAAGTAAATCATAAAATTATTAAATTTATTCATTCTTTAGAATTTAATTTTTATGTGAAATTAAAATTTTGAAAATTTGTAATTCTTTTATTTTTTGATATGTAGAAAAAAAATATTTGTTTTCTTTTCTCGTTATGACATTTCTAGACGTCATAACACGAAAATCAAGTAGAGAAACAGCTGTTCAAAATGAATTATAAATGAATTTTGGTTTGAGTATTAGATAAATAATTTGAAAGTAATTCGAATGGTGCAACACAAAATGGCGTATATTTTTAACGGCAATTTTTATAAAATAAAAATACAGTTTTTTGTTAATTTAAAGATGTATTATTATAAATATCAATATAACGTTTGAAAAAAAAAACAATTATAATATTTGGCATCTAATTTAAATTCTCGGGCAAGGATTTCATAATGAAAAAAACAAAAGAAAATATTAAGAAACAAAAATTTTATTTTTTATCTTTATGTTTTTTCTTTTCTTTTTTATGTTTTTTGGATTTAGATTTCTTCTTGTCTTTCTCTTTTTTCTTCTTTTTCTTATCTAGTAGCTCTTTTGGTTTTTCAATCCATTCTTCAATGATTTCAGGATGTCTTTTAGTTTTTGTTAACAATTTAACAATTTTATCATCAATACTACTGGATTTGGATTCATCCTTTTTTCCTGATGGAATCTCACTCGTAGAAGGTAGTACAACCGGAATTTTCGGACCATAAGTATTATCATCAACATCTTCATTTAGCATTCGCATACTACGTGATTTGAATAGAATTTTACCACCAATTTCATGACGTCTTTCTTCTGGTTTAGTTATTTCCTTAACTAAATTAACATCTACCGTATCAATAGGATCCGATGATTTCGTTTCAATAACTTCAGATATTTCTGGTGGTTTTCCGAAAATGCCAGCAAAAATACCTCTTGGCGGTGATGTATTCCGTAATATATTCATTTCGGTTACAGGTTTTGTTAAAATTGTAAAAATATCTTTGGTCGCATTTTGATGAATCTCTGCAAATGAAATTTCCGATTTCTTATTTGTATTATCATCCGTTTTCTCTTCGTTTTCATCTTCACTGGAATCTTCAAAAATCGATTTAAATAAATCTTTCTTTTCTGATGGATGTTTATTTTTCATTTCTTCACATTTCTTTTCGAGTTCAGTTTTTGGTTTTTGAAATTTTCTCGTTTTCTCAATTGATTCTTGTTGCCTGGCGGATGATGAAATTTCTTCAGTATTTTTAGTTACTTCATTAATAGAACGAGTTTCTTGATTTGCATTAAATTCTTGCTGAAAAATATCTTTTGAAGATAATCGATTGTTTGAAGAAGTCGATGCTTCATTCCACTCCAAAAGAGATTCATTTCGTTCTTGTTGGACGATCGGTTGAGGTTTCTCAGCTTTCGTTGGAATTATAACTGGTGTTACAAAATCACTTTTTTTATTAACCGACGTTTCGAGATAATCGAAAACTGAAAATTTCGATTTTTTCTTAGGTTTCAATTCAACCATTCCACCATCAAATGGTTCAGCTATATTAAATCTTTTACATAGTTGTGATGCCGGTCTCCACATTATTTTTGTTCGTTTAATTACAATTTTCTTATCTTCTTTATTTATTGATTCTTCGAGTACTTTTTCAGCTACTACTGTCGACTCTGAAACGAAACTGGAGAATATGTTTACAAATATATTTAAATATCAAAAAGCGTAATTCTTTATTTACCGATCAAACATTAATCCTTGAAGTGGCTTATAAATTTTCCTTGCTTGTAAAAATTCTTTTTTCTCCATTTCTCGATCCCATTCCGACATATGAAGTGGTTGTAGTGTCGCTAAGAACTTTGTTATTTCTTCATCAGCTCTAAGATTTGTTTCAATAAATTTATCATATCGTCCTTGTTTTGCATCATTTCCAGCGAAAGGTTTAAAAACTCCGGGCGTTTTATCTAATTTAAATTAAGAGGAATTGATTAAAAACTCGTATTTTTTTTTTAAAAAACTATTTCTCCTTACCTAAATCTTTTGTAAGTTTTTCTGCTTCTTTCTGAAGTTTATCATTTTCTTTTTGTGTTTCTGGATCAACAGTTTTTTCCGGTTCTTGATTTATAACTTCTCCTTTTGTAAAACTATCAAATTTCGATGTGATCATATCAAGAACTTTATCACTTTTTGCTTCTCGTAATTTATTATATTTTTCATTAACTTGTTCTATATATGATTTCGATTTAGATTTATTTTTATCAGATTTTTTAGTTACTTCCTGTTTATCACTTTTAGAACTTGTTTCGCCTAGAATTTTACCACGTTCTTCCGGTTTCAAATCATGTCGTCCTAAACCTTTGACTTTATATTCTTCGGATTTTTGTAAAATTGCTGCTTTTTCTTCAGCAAGCGGTTCAAAGCGACTTCTTCGAACCATCCAATTACGTGGTTTATATCCAGCTGGTAAATTTACAATGAAAATTTCTTTACATAGCTTATCTTGTTTTGCAGCTTGAAAACCATCAATTACAGTTTGTTCTTGCTTTTGTTTAATTTTAGTTTCCTTCTTTTTCTTATCATCCAGTGAAAAATCATATTTAGTCATATCATCACGTGCATAAATATCCTCGTCCTCTTCCTCCAATGCACCAACACCAAATGCCTGTCCACGAATCGATAATTTCTTATTACCTTTACCAATAACTTCAAATGGTCCAAACAAATCAATATGTTGTTTCCGTAAAACTGGATTACGATCTAAACCGGAGTATCCTAATCCGAAAAGGTTATCTTTAACAGAAAATGCAAGTGTTTCGACGTCCTCTGGTGCAAAAGTTATATCGTCATCGGAAATATCAGAAGCTGATTCTTCATCTTGATTATCATTTTTATTTTCTTGATTTGATGATATCGGTCCCATATCGCAACCATACTTTTTAAATACATAACTTTCTCGTGCATTTCTTTCGGCTGTGTATTTTTTCTGTTGACGCGTTTGTCTAGCCCCTATTCCTTGACCATGTTTCCAACCCATTTTCTGTAATATTCGAATAGCCACGTTTTCTTTTGCTGGCTGTAGAAGTTGTTGTAAAACCGGAACACCAGGTATCGGTCCACTTGAAATTTGTTGTAGTTTTCTTTTTCGAATTTTATCTGATGAACCAGTTTTAACATCTTCTTGTCGTTTAAATTCATCTGTCGTTTGGGTACGTTGTGGTGCTATTCCAAATTCACCTAAATCTTCATCATCCATAAAATCTGTCGGACGTTGTGCCTATAAATGTTTATAGTATTGTTTTAGTTTTATAACTTACTAAGAAAAAAACCTGCAGTGCACTTACCTCTAGTTTTGCTTTTTCTGATCTGGAACTTTTAAAATTTTGCGGTTTCCATCCTTCCAAAGAACCAACAGTGTTCCAAAAGCCGGCACTAAATCCACCAGTAAAAGCTCCATGAAAACGACGCCTACCATTGACGTCAGTTACGATTTGATCTTCTATAGAAATGGGCTTTTTCGAAGGAACTTCATCTAAATGATTTTTTTGAGGAATTAAAAAATTTCAATGGATTTTATTTTATTTATTTACCTTCTTCAAGCGGTTCCAAAGGAGTGCCAAATCGGCACAAAACATCTTCATCATCCATATAAAACCAAATATTATTTTTACTGCTTGTTAAATAAAATATGTGTATTTTACGACAAAATAAACAAAAATATCCAATTCTATATATTATCCGAAAATTGAAAAAATTTGACAACTGTCAAACAGATGATATCATATTCCACTTAACGTATAAAGCGCCAATACAATTTACTACGGTATGTACACCAACTTCATGTTTAAATAAATTTGAATACAAACTAATAATGGTTTCCGAGATATTTCAATATAATTAGAAAAGCAAATTAATTTAAATAAACAACAAAATAAAGAAAGTAGTTCTAAATATGAAGTAAAATATAAGAATTTTGATTTTCATAAATATTTAATTTTTTTTCTCATATTTTATTTTATTTCTTTTTATTAAATATGAATTCTTGTAAATTGAATAAAAAAAATACACTTTTAATAGAATTTATTATTATATTTTATTATGAAAAATAATATAGTTTTACAGACAAAAATAATTAAAAATAATTGTTTTCTAAAATAATATTTTGTGATATTTTGACAATTTTTTTCATTAAAATATTTCGAGATAAAACAAAATGTTTTAAATTTTATTAATACTTCCAAAAGTGTAAAATAAATTAATTTAAAAAAAATTCCAAAAGTATAAAATAATCAAAAATAAATGCAGCAAATTTTTTAAATACAAAAGTTTTCTTTTTATATAAAATTTAAGCTTCATGTATTTATTTAATATATATTTTCATGTTTCATTCTTCTCACGAGCCAACATTCTTTGGATTTCTATTAATGATTTTCCTTTTGTTTCTGGTACCAAAAAAAATACGAATACTGTGCCAGAAATTGATATAGCAGAAAATAACCAAAAGGTTGCACCAATACCAATTGCATCATTCAAGTTGACAAATGTTTTCGTTACAATAAATGCTAATAACCAATTCGCTGTACCAGATAATGAGACAGCAAAACCTTTTATATCAGCAGCAAATAATTCTCCCATCATTATCCATGGTACTGGACCAAAACCCAATGAGAACATTATAATGAAAATACATAATGATGTAATTGGTAACCATCCAAGACCTTTAACACTGTCCTCACCCTTATTAAATAATAAATAGAAATAAATACCAAGGAATGTTGTACAAACTGCCATTATGCTGCTGGATGCTAATAATAATATACGACGGCCAATTTTATCAACAACCATTGTTGATATGAATGTAGCAATTATTTGTATAAACCCAACAATAATTGTAGCAACACTCGGTTGAATTCCCACTTGAGCATCCTTACAAAAAAAAAAAAAAAAAAATAGGAAATTTCTATGAAACAATTTTATAATAATTTAAATTTAATTGATTTACCTCAAATATACGTCCAGTATAAAAGATTACAGCATTTATTCCACTCAATTGTTGGAATACCATCAAACCTAAACTGATTACAAGTGCTTTTCTTGTTCCAGTTCGCATTAAAGCAACATAAATTGGTGTTTGGTTATTCCGATTGTTATCGATCTCAGTTACTAAATCATTTAATTCAGATTGATGATCATAATCAATCCCACGTAACCATTTCATTGATTTAACAGCCTTTTCTTGTTGACCTTTACCAACCTATATTCACACGATTTATGGAAACATGTATTTTGATAAAATAATACAGAAAAGTAGATCAATTTTGCCATATACAAGTATAGACAATTTGATAAGAATTATGATATCTTTTGTTTTATTTAACATAATCTAGATTTGTGTATAATGAAATTTTATCAAATATATTATATACTTACATAATAAAGCGGAGTTTCTGGCATAAAGAAGAATATAACTCCAAAAATAAGTGGTATTGTTGCTGCTATAATGCTACTAGTGAAAACGTCTAGTTTCCATCCAAGCATATATATAAACAGAATACCAAGTGTTATCATTAATTGAAAGAAACTGCCAAGTTTACCACGAATTTCTTTTTCAGCAATTTCTCCTGTATACAATGGTGCTGTAACACAAAATGCGCCGCCGGCTATACCCAAAAGAAATCTGGCCACATATAACATTGCAAGATTTTGTGCCCAAATTAATAGTGCCCAACCAATTGTGAATGGTATCACCAATAGTAACATTGTTAATTTACGACCAATTAAATTGACAAAAAATCCAATCGGCATACAAACGCATGCCGCACCGAGTGTCATCGATGCACCGGCCCATGAGAAGTCTTCTTTTGTAACTTCAAACGGATATGCACCATCTAAATACTGTTTTTCTGCTGGTGATGACCATCCAAGAATTGTACCTAATATGAATATTTGAAAATTTGAAAAAAATAAAACCTAATACAAAATTATACCAGTTGCAAATGCACCAAACGCGGCTGATAGAGCAGCAAAATATTGTGGGAATTTCTGTGTATCACTCATATTAATGAGATTATCAGGCTTCTGTGGATAATAAACATAAGAAAAATTAGTTTTTACAATATTTCAAACTACGGTTGGAAAACAAACACCAGCTTTTGTGCTTTCTTCAAGGCATATAGAAATAAATTTTAAACGATGATTGCAGATTTAAGGACATGAAAGATCCTTTAAACAATAAACATTTCAATTTAAGAAAAGCATCTTCCTTATAAGCATTAAGTCATTGTTACTATTGCCTCTTGGTGTTTTAGTTTCACTTTAGAAAAGCATATTTCTCATACATTATATTCGAGAATATAAATATTTATTTTTCACATGTTTTGAAGAGAAATAATCCAATCCCAAATTACACCATTTAACATAGTTTGTATCCAAATAGGAAAGGCCATAAAAATACGTACCTATTAAAATATTTCTTGTTAAATTGTTTTTTCCTTCAAATTTCTATGAATTGAAAATTTCTTTTAAAACTCTTTTATTTTATTTACAATTTTCCTTCCGTTTTTGTTGATAATTATTAAATCATTTAGTAGAAATTGTAATTTTTATCATTTTTAAATGCCCATAACGAAAAATAATAATTAAAATTCTTTCTAAGTATAAATTTGGATACGCTTTTAAAAGGAAATGATTAGTAATAAAAATTTTCAATATTACACCTACTAGGATACGATTCTATTATCACCGCGCCTACTAACAGTAATTTCCTTTGAGCAAAGCACAGTAGTATTTGAAGACAAAAACAGTCTCCAAATTTTGACTGAAATAGAATATTAAATTCCTTTGAATTTGAAAACCGAATTGAACTAAATCTTTTTAACAAAACCAAATATATTTTGGGGTTAGCACATTAATAATTACATTTACAATAAGTATTTCTCTGATACAGTTTTAAAAACAAAAACGTTCCAACAATATCAAGAAGTCTCATTAAAATATTGCAATAAAGTAGTATTTTTTTAAATGTTGTCTTAAATACTTTTAAAAATTAAAAATAAAAAATAAAAATTTGGAAAAAAACGTGCATAAACCAAAAGAAAGTAGTAAGTTTTATTGAAGAAATAAAAAACAAATAATAAAAAATATGTTTTTTCTTTATAAAATTTATATAATACAATATATTTCTATTTACAATGAAACATTTGTTTCATTCTCCTCACGAGCCAGCATTTTTTGGATTTCCAGTAATGATTTTCCTTTAGTTTCTGGTACCAAATAATATATGAATAATGTCCCAACAGTTGTTATACCAGAAAAAAGGCCAAATGTGAAACCAATACCAATTGTATCATTCAAGTTGACAAATGTTTTCGTTACAATAAATGCCAATACCCAATTCGCTGTACCAGATAATGAAACAGCAAAACCTTTTATATCAGCAGCAAATAATTCGCCCATCATTAACCATGGTACTGGACCAAAACCCAATGAGAACATTATAATGAAAACACATAATGATGTAATTGGTATCCATCCAAGACCTTTAACACTGTCCTCACCCTTATTAAATATTAAATAGAAATAAATACCAAGGAATGTTGTACAAACTGCCATTATGCTGCTGGATGCTAATAATAATATACGACGGCCAATTTTATCAACAACCATTGTTGATACAAATGTAGCAATTAGTTGCATAATACCAACAATAATTGCCGCAATATCCTCATTAATTCCGATTTGTGCATACTTACCAAAAAAAAGAAAAACAAATTTGTATGAAATTATATTATAATAATTTTAATTTCATTGATTTACCCCAAATATACTTCCAGTATAAAAGATTACTGCATTTATTCCACTCAATTGTAGGAATATCATCAAACCTAAACTGATTACAAGTGCTTTTCTTGTACCAGTTCGCATTAATGCAACATGAATTGGTGTTTGGTTATTCCGATTGTTATCGATCTCAGTTACCAAATCATTTAATTCAGATTGATGATCATAGTCATCGCCACGTAACCATTTCAATGATCTAACAGCTTTTTCTGACTGACCTTTGCTAACCTGTGTTTGAAGTGGATTAAAGAAAATATTTATAAGGATATCCATTTCAATAAAGAATGGTATGTAAATTATACCACATACAAATGAGGGCAATTTGATTTGCTGATGTTATATACTTACATAATAGAGTGGAGTTTCTGGCATAAAGAAGAATATAACTCCAAAAATAAGTGGTATTGAGGCTGATATGAGACTCATTGTGTAAACATTTAATCCCCATCCAAGTATATATATAAACAGAATACCAAGTGTTATCATTAATTGAAAGAAACTGCCAAGTTTACCACGAATTTCTTTTTCAGCAATTTCTCCTGTATACAATGGTGCTGTAACACAAAATGCGCCACCGGCTACACCCAATAGAAATCTAGCCACATATAACATGGCAAGATTTTGTGCCCAAATTAATAATGCCCAACCAATTGTGAATGGTATAACCAATAATAACATTGTTAATTTACGACCAATAAAATTTATCAAAAATCCAATTGGTATACAAACAAATGCCGCACCGAGTGTCATCGTTGCACCAACCCATGAGAAATCATCAGTTGTTACCTCAAACGGATATTCACCGTCTATATAACGTTTTTCTGTTGGAGATGTCCATCCAAGAATTATGCCTAATTCAAATATCTAACAAATTGAAAAACTTTTAATAAAAGTTAATAAAGATTTATACCAGTTCCGAATGCACCAAAATTTGCTGATAGCGCAGCTATATATTGGGGTAATTTCCGTGTTCCACTCATATTGATGAGATTATCAGATTAACATAAGAAAGCTGAGTTTTTACAATATTTCAAGCAAACTGAAGCTGGAAACAAAACACCAACTTTTCTTAGGATACAAATAATTAGATTTGACGATGATTGCAGATTTCTTAATTAATTTTAAATAACCAACATTTCAATAGAACAAAAGATCCTTTCCTTTACGTCTTGAAGAAGAATAATCCAATTCCAAAGTAATTATACCATTTGACATGCTTCAGTTTGGTTTGTATCCAATTAGGAAGAACCATAAAAATACATACCTGTTGAAATATTTCTTTTAATAAATTGTTTTGTGCCTCAAATTTCTATTAATTGAAAATATCCTCCAAAAATCTCTATTTTATTTAAACTTTATTAAAAATGTTCCTTGTTTTTGTTTTCATCAGTTTTAAATGTGGATAACAATAAATAAAATATTTCTTAAATATAAATTTTGACACGTTTTTAAAGGAAAATGGTAAGGAAAAAAAAATTCCAAATATTTTGCCTACTAAGATCTTTTTTCATTTATCCTCTTTATTGTAATTTGAAAATAATTTAAGGAATAAGTAATTCCATATTTAACTTCTATACAAAGTATATAAGTTACTGTAATCGATCAGGATCACGTTTTAGAAGATTCCGAAGTTTCCTTCCATTCTATCCTCAAAAGTTTTAGTTCGGATAACTGACAAAGGTGTTACATGATTTTAAAGAAATTTGGCGAGTTCGTTGACTATACGTAGGGTAAGATATCAGTTGTTTCTCACTAAGACGTAAGGAAGGATACGGGTCCTGCGGAACAAAATCCTTTTCGCAGAAGTAAATTTTCAAGGAAGATTTATAAAAGTAATGTTATTTGGATATATGTATATAGAAGTTTCAATAATGGCTTGATAGCTTGATTATCATCTACACGCAGTCAATAAAAATTGTCGACGCAGATTTGTCTACTCGCAGATAATGGTATACTTTACCTCACGTAGTCTACGCCACACAACACTGTTAAAAAGGTTCACCAATATTTTGACTGAAATAACTTCTGTTCCTGCATGAAGTCATGATGATCCTTAAATAATAAATGGTATTTTTGCTAAAAATCAAAAACATTCGTGTCATTATTACATTTATTAAAACAATTATATCTTATTTTGCGTTTTAATGTAAAAAATTTTTAATATATTGTTCTTAATTTTTTTACTAGTTAAATATTGATTAAATATAGTATACTCAAATGTGATAACAAACATTCTTTCTCAAGAAGGCTACTGGTATTAAAGTTTTTGAAGTCATATTATTAGGAGATACTATTTGACTTAAAGGATTTTTCATCGAAAACAAAATGTTTATTTAAAATGAAAACTGTATGTTATTTTAATCAAAATATTTTCCATCATTAACTATGACTTTTCTCCAACTTTCGGATAGGGGACAGATTACACGCTGAAACAATTCCTCACCCTTTGAGGAATTCTAGTCATCGAACCATTTTCGGACATAGTATATTTCTGTTTACACTGAATCATCATTTGTTTCATTCTCCTCACGAGCCAGCATTTTTTGGATTTCCAGTAATGATTTTCCTTTAGTTTCTGGTACCAAATAATATATGAATAATGTCCCAACAGTTGTTATACCAGAAAAAAGGCCAAATGTGAAACCAATACCAATTGTATCATTCAAGTTGACAAATGTTTTCGTTACAATAAATGCCAATACCCAATTCGCTGTACCAGACAATGAAACAGCAAAACCTTTTATATCAGCAGCAAATAATTCTCCCATCATTAACCATGGTACTGGACCAAAACCCAATGAGAACATTATAATGAAAACACATAATGATGTAATTGGTATCCATCCAAGACCTTTAACACTGTCCTCACCCTTATTAAATAATAAATAGAAATAAATACCAAGCAACATTGTACAAACCGCCACAACACTGCCGGATGCTAGTAATAATATACGACGGCCAAGTTTATCAACAACCATTGTTGATACAAATGTAGCAATTAGTTGCATAATACCAACAATAATTGCCGCAATATCCTCATTAATTCCGATTTGTGCATACTTAATAAAAAAAAGAAAAACAAATTTGTATGAAATTATATTATAATAATTTTAATTTCATTGATTTACCCCAAATATACTTCCAGTATAAAAGATTACTGCATTTATTCCACTCAATTGTAGGAATATCATCAAACCTAAACTGATTACAAGTGCTTTTCTTGTCCCGGTTCGCAATAATGCAACATGAATTGGTGTTTGATTATTCCGATTGTCATCGATTTCAGTTACTAAATCATTTAATTCAGATTGATAATCATAGTCATCGCCACGTAACCATTTCAATGATCTAACAGCTTTTTCTGACTGACCTTTGCTAACCTGTGTTTGAAGTGGATTAAAGAAAATATTTATAAGGATATCCATTTCAATAAAGAATGGTATGTAAATTATACCACATACAAATGAGGGCAATTTGATTTGCTGATGTTATATACTTACATAATACAGTGGAGTTTCTGGCATAAAGAAGAATATTGCTCCAAAAATAAGTGGTGTTGAAGCTGATATGAGACTCATTGTGTAAACATTTAATCCCCATCCAAGTATATATATAAACAGAATACCAAGTGTTATCATCAATTCAAAGAAACTGCCAAGTTCACCACGAATTTCTTTTTCCGCTATTTCTCCTGTATACAATGGTGCTGTAACACAAAATGCGCCACCGGCTACACCCAATAGAAATCTAGCCACATATAACATGGCAAGATTTTGTGCCCAAATTAATAATGCCCAACCAATTGTGAATGGTATAACCAATAATAACATTGTTAATTTACGACCAATAAAATTTATCAAAAATCCAATTGGTATACAAACGCATGCCGCACCGAGTGTCATCGTTGCACCAACCCATGAGAAATCATCAGTTGTTACCTCAAACGGATATTCACCGTCTATATAACGTTTTTCTGTTGGAGATGTCCATCCAAGAATTATACCTAATTTAAATATTTAAAAAATTTAAAAACTTTTAATAAAAGTTAATAAAGATTTATACCAGTTCCGAATGCACCAAAATTTGCTGATAGAGCAGCTATATATTGTGGTAATTTCCGTGTTCCACTCATATTGATGAGATTATCAGATTAACATAAGAAAGCTGAGTTTTTACAATATTTCAAGCAAACTGAAGCTGGAAACAAAACACCAACTTTTCTTAGGATACAAATAATTAGATTTGACGATAATTGCAGATTTCTTAATTAATTTTAAATAACCAACATTTCAATAGAACAAAAGATCCTTTCCTTTACGTCTTGAAGAAGAATAATCCAATTCCAAAGTAATTATACCATTTGACATGCTTCAGTTTAGTTTGTATCCAATTAGGAAGAACCATAAAAATACATACCTGTTGAAATATTTCTTTTAATAAATTGTTTTGTGCCTCAAATTTCTATTAATTAAAAATATCCTCCAAAAATCTCTATTTTATTTAAACTTTACTAAGGATTTTCCTTGTTTTTGTTTTTATCAGTTTTAAATTTCGATAACAATAAATTAAATATTTCTTAAATATAAATTTTGACACGTTTTTAAGAGAAAATGGTAAGTAAAAAAAATATTCCAAATATTTTGCCTACTAAGATCTTTTTTCATTTATCCTCTTTATTGTAATTTGAAAATAATTTAAGGAATAAGTAATTCCATATTTAACTTCTATACAAAGTATATAAGTTACTGTAATCGATCAGGATCACGTTTTAGAAGATTCCGAAGTTTCCTTCCATTCTATCCTCAAAAGTTTTAGTTCGGATAACTGACAAAGGTGTTACATGATTTTAAAGAAATTTGGCGAGTTCGTTGACTATACGTAGGGTAAGATATCAGTTGTTTCTCACTAAGACGTAAGGAAGGATACGGGTCCTGCGGAACAAAATCCTTTTCGCAGAAGTAAATTTTCAAGGAAGATTTATAAAAGTAATGTTATTTGGATATATGTATATAGAAGTTTCAATAATGGCTTGATAGCTTGATTATCATCTACACGCAGTCAATAAAAATTGTCGACGCAGATTTGTCTACTCGCAGATAATGGTATACTTTACCTCACGTAGTCTACGCCACACAACACTGTTAAAAAGGTTCACCAATATTTTGACTGAAATAACTTCTGTCCCTGCATGAAGTCATGATGATCCTTAAATAATAAATGGTATTTTTGCTAAAAATCAAAAACATTCGTGTCATTATTACATTTATTAAAACAATTATATCTTATTTTGCGTTTTAATGTAAAAATTTTTAATATATTGTTCTTAATTTTTTTACTAGTTAAATATTGATTAAATATAGTATACTCAAATGTGATAACAAACATTCTTTCTCAAGAAGGCTACTGGTATTAAAGTTTTTGAAGTCATATTATTAGGAGATACTATTTGACTTAAAGGATTTTTCATCGAAAACAAAATGTTTATTTAAAATGAAAACTGTATGTTATTTTAATCAAAATATTTTCCATCATTAACTATGACTTTTGTCCAACTTTCGGATAGGGGACAGATTACACGCTGAAACAATTCCTCATCCTTTGAGGAATTCTAGTCATCGAACCATTTTCGGACATAGTATATTTCTGTTTACACTGAATCATCATTTGTTTCATTCTCCTCACGAGCCAGCATTTTTTGGATTTCCAGTAATGATTTACGTTTTGTTTCTGGCACCAAATTGAATATGAATACTGCACCAGCAGTTGTTATACCAGAAAATACCCAAAATGTGAAACCAATACCAATTGCATCATTCAAGTTGACAAATGTTTTCGTTACAATGAATGCCAATACCCAATTCGTTGTGCCAACTATTGAACCAGCAAAACCTTTTATATCAGCAGCAAATAATTCTCCCATCATTAACCATGGTACTGGACCAATACCAATTGAGTACATTATAATGAAAACACATAATGCTGTAATTGGTATCCATCCCAAATATTTAACGCTGTCCTCACCTTTATTAAATAATAAATGGAAATATACACCAAGCCACATTGTACAAACTGCCAAAACATTGGTGGATGCTAGTAATAATACGCGACGGCCAACTTTATCAACAACCATTGCTGATACAAATGTACCCATAACTTGCATAAGAGCAACAATTATTGCCGCAATATCCTCATTAATTCCGATTTGCGCATGCTTACCAAAAAAGAAAAACAAATTTGTATGAAATTATATTATAATAATTTTAATTTCATTGATTTACCCCAAATATACTTCCAGAATAAAAGATTACTGCATTTATTCCACTCAATTGTAGAAATATCATCAAACCTAAACTGATTACAAGTGCTTTTCTTGTCCCGGTTCGCAATAATGCAACATGAATTGGTGTTTGGTTATTCCGATTGTCATCGATTTCAGTTACTAAATCATTTAATTCAGATTGATGATCATAATCATCGCCACGTAACCATTTCAATGATTTAACAGCTTTTTCTGGTTGCCCTTTACTAACCTGTGTTTGAAGTGGATTAAAGAAAACATTTATAAGGATATGCAACTCAATAAAGAATAGTTTGACCGAATACAAATGTGGGCAATTCGATAAAGATTATACCAAAGTTATATACTCACATAATAGAGTGGAGTTTCTGGCATAAAGAAGAATATAACTCCAAAAATAAGTGGTGTTGAAGCTGATATGAGACTCATTGTGTAAACATTTAATCCCCATCCAAGTATATATATAAAAAGAATACCAAGTGTTATCATCAATTCAAAGAAACTGCCAAGTTCACCACGAATTTCTTTTTCTGCAATTTCTCCTGTGTACAATGGTGCTGTAACACAAAATGCACCTCCGGCTATACCCAAAAGAAATCTGGCCACATATAACATTGCAAGATTTTGTGCCCAAATTAATAGTGCCCAACCAATTGTGAATGGTATCACCAATAATAACATTGTTAATTTACGACCAATTAAATTTATTAAAAATCCAATTGGTATACAAACGCATGCCGCACCGAGTGTCATCGTTGCACCAACCCATGAGAAATCATCATGTGTTACCTTGAATGGATATTCGCCATCTAAATAATGTTTTTCTGTTGGAGATGACCATCCAAGAATTATACCTAATTTAAATATTTAAAAAATTTAAAAACTTTTAATAAAAGCTAGTAAAGATTTATACCAGTTCCGAATGCACCAAAATTTGCTGATAGCGCAGCTATATATTGGGGAAATTTCCGTGTTCCACTCATCTTGAAGAGATTATCAGATAAGTGTAGATAACAAACATAAGAAAGATGAGTTTTTACCCGGGAAGAGATTTTTGCTATCAATATTCACAAATATCATAACATTTCGAGCAAACTGTAGTTGGAAACAAAACACCTACAATTTTCCCTATTTTATAATTTTCCTTATTTTTTTAAAATTAGTAAAAATTGTAATTTTTATCACTTTTAAATTTCGATAATAAAAAATTAAATATTTCTTAATATAAATTTTGACACGTTTTTAAAAAAAAAATGGTTAGTAATAAAAAAAAACTCCATTATTATGCCTACTAAGGTCTATTTTCTATTTATCCTCTTTAATTTAAGAATTAGTACCACCATATTTTATTCTCCGCACGTAGCCAATAATAAAATGGTCGACCGATATTTGTCTACGCGGACATAATGATATACTCTACCTTAGGGGTGGCCGGCCAACTTCATTATATATATGATCGACTATTTTTCTTAAAAAAGTGTCGATTTACCTACTAAAATTTAAACTAATATATTTTATTAATAATACTAGTAAAAACGCCCGTTATACATACAACGGGACTCCAAAAATGAAAATCGCATGGAAAATAGGAAATTGGGTGTCTGTTATGTGTTTTGTAAAATGCTGTCAGTTTTCTTGTTAATTTTTATATGGCAGCAAATTCTAATACCCTTTTCAGTGTCTACTGACAAAGTTTATCAGGGCACTGGGGCAAATGCAAATGGATTTTCTGATTTGTAAATTTCAGTTTTTGAGTAACTCCTAAGCGAGTTGACCGATACTTTCAAAAAGTATTGCATTTTCTAAGTTGGATCGTGTAGAACTATGTCCGGTACACTTTATATGTGTATCGCAGTGTTACATTAAACACTATTAGAATTGTTAATAACTTGGACTAACTAGCCTTGGCGCCCTTACAAACGATAAAGCTCGAACGTCGTTTTCGAATGCTTTTCATTACATATTCGACCGCCATTATCACCAGACCTAGCTGCCCCCTCTTCTTTTAGAGGCAGAACACACCTGCGATCCTGGCTATATGTATGAGAAGGAATTTTATCTTATGTCATACAAGTATAACCGAACAGGATCTTTTCGTTCTACAATCAGTATATATACGAATATACCAAATTTGGTTGAAATCGGTTGAACCATATCAAAGTTCTATACTGGCACGGATGCGAAGGAAGAGAATCACTCTCGCATTTTATATATTAAGAATTATTGCTTAAAAAGTTGTCGTCGGTTATGATCGATCAAAAATCACTTCGTAATCAACCGATCGATTGCGATCGACTTATTAGCCATTCCTGCTCTACCTCCAGTAGTCTTTGCTACACAACACGGTTAAAAATAGTAGTAGAAATTCTGTTACTATATGATATCCATGATGATCCTTAAAAAATTAATGAAATAGTGTTTTTGGTAAAATCAAAAACATTTTTTTTTGTCATTATTACATTTATTAAAACAATTATATCTTATTTTGCGTTTTAATGTCATAATTTTTAATATATTGTTCTTAATTATTTTTTTACTAATTAAATATTGACTAAATATACTCGAGTGTGGTAACATTCTTTTTTAATTGTTATATTTAATATAATTTTATGATATTGTTTGTTTTTTTTTTTAGGTTTAATGAAAAGAAAAACTAATTGTTCTTGTGTTTAATTAATTAATTAAATTGTTCTATAAATTTATTCCAAAGATATGTGGTTTTGTTTTGTATAAAGAAAATTAAGTATAGTTTCAAATATATAAAATAAAATATCAGAATTTTATGGTTTTTCATAAATATTTATATTATTATATTATTTTCTTATATTTTATTAGTAAATTTCTTTTTAATTAATTGTAAATTCTTCTAAATTTAATAGAAAAATAAACACATTTAATAACATTTATTATTTATAATTTATTATCAAAAACAAAAAAGAAGAATTATAGATTTTCAAACAAAAAATTTGTTCTAAATTAGGGCAGTTTTTTCTAGTATTATATTTTTTGTGGTATTTTTTAATAATTTGTCTAAATTCGGTTGATTTGTGTTTTGAATTCTATTTTACAAAATTATGTCATGGCATCAAGCATCTTTTTCTATAAAATTATAAAGAAAAAAAAACACTCGAACAATGTTCAAATGAGCTAAAATCACGAATGAAAAACCTTCCCATATTTCAAATTGGTTTTTTCTGCGCATCTACGTCACAGGGGACTTGAAATACATTGTTTATGTGAAAAATTCCGTTTATTTTAAAAAAAATCACATGTGATGTCATTAAAGTATCAAAATAAATATTTAAAATGGTCGACATGCGCATGGCATAATCAGTATATTCTTTCATTCATGATCATGATCTAAAATTACTTAATTTTATTAAAAAATTAAAACTTTGTATTGGCTTTATATGGAATGAAAAAATATTTTAATTTATAATTAAACAAAAAACAAACAATACGAAAAAAAATGATAGTCTTATCTCTTTTCTTATGTTTTTAGACTAATTCTTTTATGTTTTATCTTTATGATCCTTTAAAACCTTCTTTAAATTTTCATTCAGAACAGAAGAAACAATTTTAAACCAAATTAATTTTAGCTAAGGACCTGTGTATATTCCATTTTTTTTTTGTTTTTTATGTTTACACAACACAATATAAGATATACAGTAAATCCAACTTTATAGCAAGATTCTGAAACTTCCCAATGTCGTTGGTTATTTATAAATAGAATTGACCCATGCTTTTTTTAATAGTCTTAACATTTTCCTTACTGTATAACTTATACGGAAGTCTTTTATAAATTTCTCTCCGCGCCTTTGTTACCGGTATTTATCAAAGAAATGCGTATACGATCATTTGCCAAAAGAGGTGTGATACTTTTTTGGTGGTTACCAAACCTAATCGACATTTTTAATCTCAATTTTAAATGAAGAGAACAAATAAGTATTACCAAAGTGTAACTAATGATAAAGTTTGGAAACTTCCTATCCTTACCATACCGCGGTTTTTCAAATTCTGAGACTGTTCTTTCTCAAACACTTTTCTATTTACTGCTGGCATAGATAGCTACATATTTTACGTATGGGTTAAAGAAAAATATAATGTAAGCAAAGAAGCACGTTGCGAAATTTATATGGCAATGCAATAATACTAGAAGAAAGATAAGGTTTTTAAGATTCTTTCACGTGTTTTTGCTTATTCTGACTGCTTAGCTAGCTTTCCATACTTTATCATTACTCTATCATTTACTTTGGTATAAGTAAAAATCAGCACATACTCCTTTTTCCTTCAGAGATTTGGAGAATAACAAATTAAAATTGAATTTTCTTTTATTTAAATAGTTTTTCCTTTTTTATAATACAAATTTTCTTTCTTTTATTGGATTTGTGAATTTTCTTTTGCTTTTTTTTTTGTAAAAATTTAAATGCAACTTTTTAACAAGTGTATTTTTGTTGATTTTTTTAAAGTATTTTTTATACAACTTAATTTTAAATAATCTTAATTTAAATATAAGTAAATATACTATAAAAACATGTATCTTCTAAACAAGAATAAAAATTTTTGAAAAATTTTTAGTTTTCCTGCTTTTTTAAATTCTTTATAAATAATTAATTAGAAAATAAAATAAATGAAATCTTGGTTTGCTCAGTTTTTACATTGTAAAAACTATAAAAGACGAATTCTTTTCTTTTAATTAATGCAGAAATAGATTTTAATGAAGATATATTTAAAATGGTTCGATCCACAACCATCCATTTATATATGAACATTAATTAAGTTTTAAAACATTCAATATTATAAATTAAAAATGTTTAAAATGATGTGCTTGAGACCGAACTCATATTTTACCAATTTGAGCTATACATTTACAATTTCAAGAAAAGAATTCGTTTAGAAGTAAATTAGAAACTTAAATTTACACTTAATTAATGTCTAAAAAAAAAAAAAGTATGCCTAAAAGAATAATATAAATATGTAAGACAATCTCAAGAAGTCTATGTGGAGCTTGTTTTTTAAACAAAAGAACTTAAACTTTATTGTATTTTGTTGACAAATTAAATTTCTTTCGAAATATATCAAAAAAATATATTCATTTAATTAGAACTATCTCAAAATATCATATTTACAATTTAATAGAGATTGAGATGTTCTTCGAGATATATCATATTTCAGCTAGAAATTGACTAGTTTTTGAATAATATACAATTTTAAGACATTAATGAAGTTTCAGAGAATAATTTCTACACACAAAGATATTCATATTAAATCGAAGTACTTTGTGTAATACAAAATTATATTTAGTATACATTTTGAGAACATCTTACATAAAAATAAAAATCTTATTAAAACTTAAAACTATAAAATTATTATTAACTTTTAAATTTATCTGTGTATTTTTCTTATTTTTATCATTTTTGCACGTGATTTTCGTGTAGATTTGAATAAAAACAAATATATTTTGGCGTTAGCACATTAATAATTACATTTACAATAAGTATTTCTCTGATACAGTTTTAAAAACAAAAACGTTCCAACAATATCAAGAAGTCTCATTAAAATATTGCAATAAAATAGTATTTTTTTAAATGTTGTCTTAAATACTTTTAAAAATAAAAAATAAAAAATAAAAATTTGGAAAAAAACGTGCATAAACCAAAAGAAAGTATTAAGTTTTATTGAAGAAATAAAAAGATTTTGTTTTATAAACAATAATAAATATAAAAGTTTGTTTTTCTTTAGAAAATATAAAATCTGTGTACTTATATAATATAATATTTATTCTAATTTATACTGTATTACCATTTGTTTCATTCTTTTCACCAGCCAACATTTTTTGTATATCAGTTAATGATTTACCTTTTGTTTCTGGTACCAAATAGTATACGAATACGGCACCAGCAATTGTTATACCAGAAAATAACCAAAATGTTTCACCAATACCAATTGCATTATTTAAATTGATAAACGTTTTCGTTACAATGAATGCTAATACCCAATTCGTTGTGCCAGCTATTGAACCAGCAAAACCTTTTATATCAGCAGCAAATAATTCTCCCATCATTAACCATGGTACTGGACCAAAACCCAATGAGAACATTATAATGAAAACACATAATGATGCAATTGGTAACCATCCCAAACTTTGAACGCTGTCCTCACCTTTATTATATAACAAATGGAAATAAACACCAAGTAATATTGTGCAAACTGCCATTATAGAACTCGATGATAATAGTAATATACGACGACCAAGTTTATCAACAACCATTGTTGATACAAATGTCGCAATTACTTGCATAAGACCAACAATTATTGTAGCAATATTTTCATCGATTCCAGTTTGAGCATCCTTAATAAAAAAAAAAGAAGAAAAAGAAATTTGTATAAAACTATTACATGTATTACAATAATTTTAATTTCATTACCTTAAATATACGTCCAGTATAAAAGATTACTGCATTTATTCCACTCAATTGTTGGAATAACATCAAACCTAAACTGATTACAAGTGCTTTCTTTGTGCCAGTTCGCATTAATGCAACATGAATTGGTGTTTGGTTATTCCGATTGTTATCGATTTCAGTTACTAAATCATTTAATTCAGATTGATGATCATAATCATCCCCACGTAACCATTTCAATGATTTAACAGCCTTTTCTGACTGACCTTTGCTAACCTGTGTTTAAAATAAATTAAACAAAACATTTATAAGAAAAATGAATTTCCATAAAATAATATAGAACAGTATGTAAACTATACCACATACAAATGTGGGTAATTTGATTTACTGATGTTATATACTTACGTAATAGAGTGGAGTTTCTGGCATAAAGAAGAATATAGCTCCAAAAATAAGTGGTATTGAAGCTGCTATGAGACTCATTCTGTAAACATTTAATTTCCATCCAAGCATATATATGAACAGAATACCAAGTGTTATCATTAATTGAAAGAAACTGCCCAATGTACCACGAATTTCTTTTTCCGCAATTTCTCCAGTATACATTGGTGCTGTAACACAAAATGCGCCACCGGATACACCCAAAATAAATCTGGCCACATATAACATTGCAAGATTTTGTGCCCAAATTAATAATGCCCAACCAATTGTGAATGGTATCACCAATAATAACATTGTTAATTTACGACCAATTAAATTTATCAAAAATCCAATTGGTATACAAACGCATGCTGCACCGAGTGTCATCGTTGCACCAACCCACGAGAAATCATCAGTTGTAACTTCAAACGGATATTCACCGTCTATATAACGTTTTTCTGTTGGAGATGTCCATCCAAGAATTATACCAGCTGCGAATGCACCACCTGCTGCTGACAGCGCAGCTACATATTGTGGTAATTTGCGCGTACCACTAGCAGAACCAGTGCGACCCATAGTGATGAGATTATCAGATTCCTATAATTATAAAAAATGAGAAAATTAAGTTTTTATCCTGCAAGATTGGTGTTATCACAATATTTCGATATAAAACAGTTTAGGGAATAATATCGGATAATTAAATTATTTAAAAGATTTTGTGGTGATAATTAAAGATTAATGAAATACAAAAGTAATTCCAAACAATTAGGATCGGAGAACAGCACCTTTCGTGATAGATAAATTTTTCCTATAAAGATTAGGTGCAGGCAAACGCATACGATACACTAGAGTTGTCAAATTGTATTCTGATTTAATATTATTGATTTCTTTCTGCAATGGTACTAAAAATGTATAGTACATAAAGAATTCTGTTGATTTTGCCTTGATACAGGCTTCTGTATGGTAGTATCGCCATTATATTGGCCTCATGTCTAGGTATTACTTAAATATTACTGATTCATATGAAGAATATCACACGGTTTTTAGAAAAATAATCCAATTCCAAAGTAATTACAACATTTGATATTCTTTAGATGAGTTTGAATTCATTTAGGAGGAACCATAAAAAATACCTGTCTCTTAAAAAAGTAATTTTCATTCTATTTTTTCTTAAATGTTTTGTATCTCAATTTCTATTTTATCGAAATTTAATTTAGTTATAATTTTTCTTCTTTTTTTTTTGATAATGATAAATCATTTAGTAGAAATTGTAATTTTTATCGTTTTTAAATTTTCTGAACACATGTTGATAATTTTTTAAAAGGAAATGGAGTGGGTAATAAAAATTTGCTGTGAGATAAAAATTTGCAATCTCTAAACATTGAAGTATTTTCATAAAAACAAAAATTAGGTTTCAAATTGTGAATTTGGTTTAAAAACAGCCGTCTGAATTCTGACTGAAATAGGATTAAACTAGTTTATATTTGAAAAATTGGATCGACAAATGTAACTGAATAGAAATGGAAGGGCCCTAATATGTTAAAAACCTATATTTCTAGCCCATGGTATACAATAAGTAGATAAGAGATTTTGTAGTGTATTCGTAGCTTACGCGTTTTAGAGCTTACTATTAGTCAAATTTGATTTCGGTGCAATAAATAGGATTCTCATTGTAGAAATTAAAAATATAGATGTGCAAGCCAAATGAATAAAGTTATGTTCAGTATAGCTGTAGTAGATAAAATTGAAGAAAAAAAGACATTAAAAGAGATTCAATATGGAGAGAAACGAAGCTATGATGTATAAGAATATTAGTACACAAGAAGTATTAGTTTAATGGTTTTTGTTTATGCTTAAACGATATTTTAAGCAAAGGGTTTGTTTTCCACAGATGATTATTTTAATTTCAATCTGAACTAATTCCTAAATCTAAATTCATAATTTTTCCTTCTTATGTACGTATAGAGAAAGTTATGTATATATTGTGAATAATTGCATTGATATGTTAAAGTGCAACGCCCTTTCACAGAAAATTCACATTTATATTAATATTTGTTTTTTCTGTTTAAAAATTATAGACAATTCTGAAAATTAAATAAAACAATATCTTCAAGCAAAAAATGTTAATCATATATATTTTTTTTAATTATTCAAGTTGTTTAAATATTATTTATTAACCAAGCATATGAAATTTTAAACTTTTTTTTCATTTAGAAGCCATAAAAGATAAGCAAAATTTATTTCAAATAAAAATGGATGTAAAACGCAACAAGTCAATGAAAAAATTTACCCCGGGTTGAGATCCATATCCTGGAGGAACAACAGCTGCTGCCAAAAGGCTTGAGCTTTCTTCTATATCAGCAGTATTTTCAGGCATGATGGATATTTATTTTTAACACTTTTTTTTGTGATTATTATATTAAAAAAATTTATTTTATTTAAATTTATTTTTCACTTTTGATGTGTTTTATTTTTTTATTTTATATTCTTTTTTCTTTCTACTTTAAAATACGTCTTGATATGTTCGGATTAGATGTGTTCTGTTCAACCACCAAAAATAAAGGATATTTTGTGAGAAAACTTTTAAAAGGTGGGAAAATTGATTTCAGCTTTTTTATTTATATTTTTCCTCTCTCTATAGATAAATAAAACCCACACGTAAAGATTCTATGACCTTCCTTTATAGTTAGGTTTTCTACTTTCCATTATCCTTGGGAAAATCGCCTTAAGAATTTTGGAGCATGCCCACAAAATTTAATTTACAAAATCACAGAACAAGAAATTAATGCAAAAGAATATAATAATATAATTATTGTTATCTTTTATATATTTTAAAAATATTGCACAAATATTAAATTAATTCAGTCATAATAATTAATTAACAAAAAAGAAATAAGTTTTCTAGCCAAACTAAGTCAATAAATATAAAAACAAATCTGTCGTTCAACTGTCAAATTGCTATTTGAAGGCATATACACACACACCCACTAAAACGTAACAGAGAGTGGGGAAATGCAAAAGAAAATCTTCGTTCAGTTTGAGTTGAGGTAGATGCAGACGATACAAAAATTTTTTTTTTGCCCTAAAAAGAAATGTTATTTGGCGCATTTTTTAAAATATTTGAAAAAGTAAACACATATTATGCTCCACTTTACACGGTACCATTTCGATTTTACACGGTTTTTAAAATAATAGCTTTCAAATGTAAAACTGTTAAAAATAAAAATGGAAGCTCCGCAACTCTAGTCATTTTTTAGTATCGTTCTTAACACAGTCATTAAATCTAAAAAAAGGGAATTCCCTTGATTTTGCACTCAGTTTAATTAGCGCAGTAAAACTTTAGCAGTTGGAAAGTCCAAGGCGTTGTGCTTTTTCTAATCGGAAATTATGAAAACTTCATATTTAAATAATTATTGTTTTTTTTACTATTATTATAATTTATATACGAATTTCGATTTGCACAGATTTTCAAACAAAAACCCCAATAATTTCGATTTGCACTGTATTCTAACGAACCGATTTTCCGTGTAAATCGGGGAATATGTTTTGTTAGAAAAATTAACCAATGGCATTATCCTTAATCGGAAAACTATCTCCTAACGTTTCTTGCAGGATATTAGGTTGTCTTTAGAGTAATAATTCAAAAAGGTTTCTAAATAAACACAAAATTTTTTGTTTTTTATTTATTTCATAAATTCCAATACGTATTTTTCTTGAAATAAAAAAAAAATATTCTAAAGAAAAAATGAAATATTTCCGCCCGAATTACCACAAATTTAAACATTACAACAAAAAAATGCATAAAGCATTTCCTAATTCACGGTTTTTACCTTGATTTTTCTGTTCAAGAAAATGTTAAACAATGATATTTCTCTTTTATTGAAAATTTTCTTTTGATATTAAATTGGAAATTATAAACAAAATATTGTAATGAACGTGTAAAAATCATATCTAATTTGAATATCAATCAAAAAAATAAGTTCATTGAAGTTTTCTGCTTTTATTTAGTCATGTTTCCATTGTCATTATAAATTTATAAACAATTATTTAATCATAACTTCCGTAAATTAAGATTATTAATTTTTTTGTTATAATTATGCGAAAAAAATATCGAAATTACGTTAACAAAATATTTAATGAAATTGTTATTTATCTCATTAATTTATGTCACGTAACTTAACAAAACAAATAAAATCAAACAATATTTACAATACTTTGCGAGTACAATTAAAATTTGATGGTCAATCAAATAAATTATAAAAATGTTCCTCTGTGAAAATTATTAAAGCTGCTTTTACACTATAGTGATAGTGAGGTGAGATTAGTCGTCACTTCTGGAGAAATTTTGTTTTGAATTTGATGAACTCAGTATAAGTAAAAAATGTATTTGCAATTCTGAGTCCTCAGCCCTCATTCACCCAATCGATTCAAGAGCCAGTAGAACTGAAAGTCAAAATTAAAAAGCATAAAACGTTTAGGCTTTTTAGAATCGTAGGTAATAACTCTTTATTTGCTTTGAAACCTTTTGTAACGTTTTTGTAAATTTTTATAAGGTTTCATATTGCATTTTGAATGAATTTTATCTTTTCCAAAAGTGTCTTGTTTACATATTTTGTTTTTGGTCCAATTTTTCTAAATAACAAAAATTTTCCGTTTTGGAAATTTCCATTCAATTTTTTCATACAAATCTGTAAATTTCCAGAAAGGCTTTTTTTTAAACAAAAAAGAAACAATTTCAAAGTTTTGTAAAAACATTTTTGTACTCAATTGATTAAAGTGATAAAGATGGTCTGAGTTGTAAACAAAAACTTAAGCAAAAATCTTTTTTGGGATTTGACTTAATTGCACATACAAATTCGTCTAGGAACCATATCCTTATAAATTATTTGTACAAGAAACCAACAAGTTTAAATAATGAACTTTATTTTAGTTTATTCGTTCTTAATTTAAATTCGATTTTGATAAAGGTTATTTAAATATACTATTTTCTAAGAGATACGCACTTCAACTTTGCAAAAACCAACTAAAACTGTTTTCAAATGCTAAATATTAATATTCAAAACAATTTCCTATCAAAATGAGTTCATTTGAAAGAAAAATATAAAACAAAAAAATATATAAATAGAACTTTGGTATAAGTTAAGTTTTTGCATTTTCTGGAAACTTTGACTTGGGGTTAAAAGATCAGCCAATAATCTTAGATTATAACAAAAACGCTATTCATCCTTTCAAATTAATCTGATCAAAAAAGTCACTTTCTCTGTGCTTGTGTATAGAAGGCACGTCTAAAATTAAATAAGAATCTTTTTTCACCAACGTTTCACTATTGCACAGTGTCAACGACATTCATATACTTGTAGTATACTGTAACTTGTTTCGTTGCAATCAATTAAGATTTGATTGAACTGCATCTTTCCTAAAAAAAGGTCAGTGTTTCAATCCTTCGACGGGAGAAGCAGTAATCGAAATTTAGAGGGAATATTCAATGAAAACAGGAGATAAATCCTAAGTAATTAAGTACGATGATTAAAGTAAACGTCAAAGCTGAAAATGGCTCAATATCAGGTCCCAGAGACATTCAGAAGAGAAAGCGAAGATTTGTACTTCTGATTTAGACTTTATATGTGACTTTAGAGAGTACTTTGAAGTGGATATTAAATATCATTTAAATAAATATTGGAAAAATGCAAAAAATGGAGGAATGGAGTAAATGGCCTTTCTGAATATGGCATAGAATATCTTATATATTGTATTTCATGATTCTTCATAATGCATCATCTCTCTATTTTATTAATTGGTATAGAGGAAGTGAATTGATTGAAACTGGATTATTTTATTAAAAATAATTACATTAAAAATGTGTTTTAATAATTGTTTTTAGGTCAACATAATAAAAATTCAAGAATTAAATTTAAAATGCGTTTCGTTCAGATAAAAATTTTCCTTTTGAATTTTCTTTTTCAAAAAAATCTTAAATTAAATTTTCGGAAAATCGTAATAAATAAATCCAGAAAAAAGTTTAAATTCTTTTTTATAAAAAAAAGTAAAAGAAATGGAATTTATTGACTTTAAATATAGAACAAATTAACTTCTGTATATGCAAATTTTGCAAATTGCGTTTTCATTCCCTATGGTAGGTATTAGGAGAGGCTACATTAATTTTGTCACTACAAAAATGATTTTCGGGATTTAATTGGAAAATTTCTGAAGCAATTTTGTCTAAATTATTTACATAAGTTAACTACATATGTAAATAGACGATATTATGTTAAATTTCAGTAAAATTGGTCCAAGGATAGTGGAGAAAGAAATAATCCTAGAAGAGAATAAGCCTGTTCATAAAGTTTTTTTGATGTACTTTAAAAACTAATACACCGATTTGAATACAATTTGCAGAATAGATTTGTGCTATTAGGCCACAGGTTACATGTGAATTAGAGAAAATTTTAGAAAGAGGAAACAAAGTCATGAAGAAAAAACCATGAAATATTGCTAGTTTTGAATGTTTTTCCATCCCACTTGTGCCATAGGGCATCAATAAATCGGATTTTCAGTTACAATGTGTTTTCTTTTATATTATTGTTCGACAATTTTTTCTGTCATTGACCTTGTTTTCTATTTTTTTTTTTTGCTTTTTTAATTAAAGAAAAATCATAAACTTGAATTCAAGTGCATATAATTAGAAATTTTATTGAATTGAAACTTTTTGCAAGAAACGGGAAATTGAATTTCATTAACACCCTGTAAATGACCTTATTATACAAATTTATGCCAATTAAAAAAAAATTAATAGCACGTGTATAACAAATTTAAATGCATTTTTGGAATTCATCAAAAATAAATCGGATTTAGGCCTGTCTCTAAGACATGTTAATTACTGAAGTAATTATAGAGTCGTGTCGTTACATTTTTAAGTTTTCATGCAAAATTTTTAAGATAATACAAAATGCTGTATTATTTATAATTAAATATCGTGTTTTATGCAAAAAAAAATATATATATTGTTCCGGAGGCTCGTCAGCACAATATTTTCAAACTATAAAATTACATATATCACATTCATCAATAATTATCGTGTAGTGTTTGTTTTTACATTGTGAAATAAATAAATTCAATTGGTTGTTTGAAATGCTTTTGTAAATAAAACTACACTCAGAGAAAAATATAAATATATGAAACGCTTTGTTAGAAATTAGAATAGGTATATACAAGTAGATTAAAAAAATCGTTTTTTTGAGAAACCGAAATAGTGGCCGATATAATTCCCAACAGCTAATATACTACAAGTATATTCTTTTAACTTTTAATTTCGAATGTTGATACCACTGAAATTATTTGATGGAAGACTTCAGTCATCATTTTTGAGGTTAAAATAATTTAAAATTCTTTTTTTAGACTAAATAAAAGTAAAAACAATAAAAACAAAGAAAAAATCTGACCAAAATCCGATAAGATTCAAAATTCAAACAAATTTTCTGTTAATTTCAAATATTGTAATAAAACAACAAAAGTTTCGATTTGTGCCATCTATATTTCAATAGAGTGTATTAAATAACTGTCGTTAAATTAGACCTCGATAAAAGTTTGGTTCAAATAAGCCTGTACAAAATTTATGGTAACCGTGATTATTTTTCCGAAAAAACAGAGCTATTATTCAATATCCAGTTTCTGCTTACTGAAAGTTTATGTATAGAACATTGATTTTTTGATAATTTCATTCATTTCTTTGAATTAAATTCGGGACACCAAACCAAAGAGAAAACGACGAAACTTTATGGACATCCTAATTTTACTCGTTTTGCACTATCCTTGGTAGGATTTTACTGAAATTCAATATGAGATCGCGTATTTATATAAGTAACGCATCAAACTTGTTTCAAACTTCTTTAATTAAATAGAAAAATCAAATAGAAAACCACAAAACTTAATGTTAATATCTATTTTCTTAAATTAACAAATGTAAATAAAAACTTTCTTTTTCAATTTTAAAATGGATTATTTCTCTGAATGTACACGTAAAATAGTATTTACTATTTTATTACAATTTCAATAAATATTAATTCTGATCGATATTGAAATTTAATTGCACTTTAAAAGCATAAAAGTTCAAGTGGAATTTTATAAATAATAAAAGAAAAGAAATACGAAGTGAAATTGCATATAAAGAATTATTTGTTTGAGAAAACTACTAGTTTTTAAATTATAGAACTTAATTGTTTGAATTGATTCTTAATTTGAAATAAATTACCCCAGCAAGGATTTTAAGTGCTTCATTCCAACTAGCAAAAGTGTACATTGAAATGTATATTGATGTAGGCACTACGGTGTATAGCAGAAGAGCCTACAAGTTGTCAGTGTAATCAATTTGGATAAAGCATATTTGCAAAAATGGGATTTCCTGCTTATATGCTAGACTAGGGCATGAGGGATGGATGTATCCAAAACTAGATTAAAGATTTTTATAGGCATTTTTCAAAGAACCTTGATTAAAAAAAAATCAACAATGTCACTTCGACCCATTTTATTATTTAACTCATAAATTATTGTTTATGAGAACGAAGAATATGTTTTTAAGAAAAATTTTGTTTTAAGAAATTTATATATAAAAATTTTTTTTCTTAAAAAAATATTTTTTATAAATTTTTCTTTTTGAATTCAAACAAAAATTTATGATGACGAAATGTTGATAGAGAATTTATTTTTATACAAAAATTTGAAAAGCGAAAAAAATGTCTGTTTTGTTTACATTTTAAAAATTATTATTTTTTATTTTCAAGTTTATTTTTAAATTCTTAGAAAATTAAGAATTTTATCAGCCGCAAAATTATATAAAATAAAAATATATATGTTAGAGAAGGTCAATGTTGAGAATTTAATCATTTTGCTTAAATATAATTTTAGTAGTAAAAATTTTATGGTTAAAAAAACGTAGTTTTTATTGCATTTTGATTAAAACGAAAGAAATCTTATAGAATTTTCAGTATTTTTCTTCTTTATCTTGTTTTAATTACGTGACAAAGTCAATTATTACCAAGATACTAAAATACTAGACACATTACCAGTTATAATGTACATTATCTCACGGTTCTAGATTAAAATTCGATAATCTCTCGCATTTTAATCGAGAGTCGTTAGATAATCTAGATTATTGCTGCTAATGTGTCTTTAGTATAACTATTTAATATCTACAAGTTCTCATTTATGCTCGTACTAATATTTTCAACAGAAACCAATTTTTTTTTTCAATTGAAATCTAATAAATAAAAAATTCCCAAATACTATAGAAATAAAAAGTGTTCTTATAATTTCAGAAGTAGGATAATTTTTAAATTCGCTTAACTTTTATAAATATTTTTTATTTATGCTTATGTAGGGTATACACCTATTCTCAAGAAAGTATAGTAACACCCTTATCTTGTCTGACTTAATTAAAAAAGGGTGAATGTATTCGAAATTATGATAACATCTAAATTCGTTATCTGCTTGGAAAATTAGATGATGGCTGATCGATTTTAAAGGGGTTTAAACTGAAACTTCGAATTAATATCAGCCTTCTTTTTTTCCCATCTATATTTTACCCTTTTTGGTGTAATCGAATAATAAAAGCAGTCAAAATAAGGTTTAAACAAAAAATATTAAATGTGATAATAAAATAACCGATAAAATGTTTAGTTTGTATCATAAAGAAGTTCATTGACTATCAAAATTTTAGTCTTTTAAGAAAAAACATTACATTGTGTACAAAACATTATTTTTTTATTGAAATAAAATACTGGACTATTAAACAGAGCCAGATTTAAGCAGTTAGTTCCTAATTTTTCATTTCAAGTTTAATGGGCCCCACGAAAAAAATCCAATCGAGCCCCGCATTTGCTGGATGCGTCCCTGCTATTAAAATAGTAACTTATCTTGGTAAGTATACTCAAAAATTATCGTCTAAAAAATATTGAAAATATATTGAATTACTTAGCCATAAAGAAAATTTATTAAAATTTGATAATAAAGTTATTTATTTTAATAAAAAAATTTCTATTAAGAAACGAAGAAAGTCCATAATCTTAGTACGTAGAAAAGTACCAAAGTCTAAACCGATTTTGATAACAAATCCAATGTCACATCAGCTCAAAAATGATCTCACATTTTATTAAAATTTATTTTACAGTACATGTATAAAATGGGTAAATATCATGTTAAAACATTTTTAGTTTATTTAATTTTCTTAGAGATATAAAAAAAGATTAAAGTTTTATTAAAAAATTGTATTAATAAAAATCATACATTTTGTTAATTAACTTAAATTGACTAGGGAGGTTTTTTTTCGTGGTTGTATTTTAATAGATTCAATTTAATATGCTGCAAGTTGACACGAGCAATTTTCTCATTTCCTTCAAATTATTAACATAACAATAATGTTTCGTGCAGAGTTGATAAGCATACAAGAGATGACAATTTGAAATGGGAACTAAGTTTAAATAAGATATTTATTATTATATGTGGGTCTGATAAAGACTTCACTATGCTTTCTTTCAAATGTGATGATAAAATTTTTTACAGAAACGGATTACCTTAACATAACATACTTTTTATCATTGTATAATCTTTTATATTAAAAAGGTATTTATTTCATTGATTTGATATCAGATCTTTCAATTTTCTGTTATATCAAATCATATTTGTAAGATCAGAAAAAGTGTGTTTTGGATTCTCCTTGTTTTTTAAGATTTAAACATTGTTGAAACAATTTATTGATATAACAAATCAGTAAATTGAATTTGTACATTGAAATTGATAAGAAAAACAATTCTCGTTTCAAAAATTTAATCATAAAACATTTTATGAGAAAATTCCAATATCGTCTTATGTTTATTGAAATAAGATTTCCTAGAATTCGTAGAAAGTTGCTTATTGTTCTCTATAGTTGCGTAATTTTAAGTTTAATGTGCCTAATAGAAATTCACTTTTGAAGTAAATCTTAATTTTTGACCAATAATCTTTTGGATAGCAGAAAAATTACCAGAATCTCTGTCTATTTGTCGATTTGATCCTTTGATTAGTTATTTTAAAAGATCCTATCAGTCAATATTTCAGCAACGCAACAAAATTGTCTTCAAGTAATTACCTAAAGAATTATAGTAACATACATACTTTATAAAAAGAAGAAGGTTCTTTTTATTGATTTAAGCAAATTCCATTCATATATTTATTTATGTTTAAGTCATCAAAAAATATTCTAAAAATAAAAAATAAATAAATAAAAGCGCATACGTTTTTTAAATTTCAAAATAAATAAATTTACTAAAACACGACATTTTATAAATAAGGAAATGCAATTTGAATTGCTTATTAACAAAAAACGATGAAGTTGACATTAGGAAAGCGAAAATAATTATGAGAAATTGCAACAATCTCATATAATTGCAAATGTTCTATATACTTGTAGTACGAGTAAGATGTTTTACGAGCAGTACTGATTATAGACAATTAGATATAAATATTTATCATAGTTTCAACTGAAATTATAAACCATCAAAACTATCCTAAATAAAGAAACATAGCCCTGATGTTTTTAATATAACATAAACCTACAATTTGTTTGGTAGCCATTTAACGATATATTTCTTTATGTCAGTGCTGCAAATTGATCCAAATTGATTCCACATTATGTGCCGATATCGTAACACATTTCGAAGACACTTCCATTATGCATAAATAGTATAATAGTATATCTCGAAAAGTATAAATCAGATCCAAAAATTCTATGTCCATTATTTGAAGCATATTTAAAGTGGATTCGAGTGATAAATCTGGCAGATCTATGATACCAAGTATATGTGTATACATAGTCTTAACAACACAAGTATGAAAGTATAAAGTTCCATCATGTTATATGAAAAATGTTAATATAGTAGTTAGTTGGTTACAGCCTGCGTATATTTAAATCTTGCTAAATTCTCAAATTAGAGCGATTAGTACTATGACCTAATCAAGATTACACTGTAACGGTAGTACTTTTTTTTAACCCCACGACTCCAATAGACTTATTTCAAGACTTATTTTATTAAACTTGTATAAACTTATTTTCTTTCGGACTGAAGAAAAGTCTTGTGAAGACTCGAAAAATTGGACATATTTTCAGTCGGAATGAAAAAGAGTCCTGTGTAGACTCTAAAAATTTGATTTTTTTTTCAGTCCAAATGAAAAGAAGTCTTGAAATAAGTCCAATGGAGTCGTGGGGTAACTCATCTGAAATGAACTGCACCTTAAACAAAATACTAAAACAAGAATCTCCGGTATTTGAATTATATTAGCAATGTCTGGGCTGGTAGAAATATCTGGCCTGATATCATTTATATTAAAAAAAACTGAAATATTTATGATGGAAATTAATCTCATTGGAAAATGTTCTTGATAAAAAAAAATTGATTACCGAAGCAAAATGAAAAAGTTGGTTTTATTCATAAAAATTATGACAAAATTTGAACAAACAAATTTGTTTGTATTTTATTTTATTGAAAATTAAATGAAAAACCTTGTACGCGGTTCGTTTTTTTTTGCGAAAAAAAAGAAAATTGTTTATTTTGACACACTTTTAAAATTATGTTAAAAAAAAAAAATTTCATAAAATTAATTATGAAAAACTTATCAAACAATGTCATTGCCTATTGATTTGTTTACATGATCTACTTGAAGTCGAGTTCAATTCAAAAATCGTGCATTCGATTCGATAACAAAAATTTTTCTGATCGACTTGAAATTTGCATGTAAACGCAGATAGACTTGAGTTCGACTTGAAAATTCAAATTCTTGTTTGCAAGAGTCTATGAAATTAATGTTGATTTAGAGTCAATTTGAAGTCATTCTTTAAAACTGGTAATGCTAAAAATCCCGGATTTTGTTTCAAATCGATCTCAAGTCAGTTTTGTAAATGAAATACAATATACGTCAAAATATTGTATGAATCATAACGATTCGAAGCATTATGGATTGAAAAGGGTTCTTAAATTCGAGTAAGCTATAATTTGTATCTTACTACATACATAAATCAAATGTACACATTAATGTAGATTCAAATTCAGCAAGCTATAGTGCGAAGCCACTATTGAAACTGCTATACATCTATTCAAAACATTTTACCTTCCAAAAATCTAGCTAAAAAGAACTCTAAATTATTGAACAAATTTTCGTTTAAATCACTTGAAAAATAAGGCTGCAATCTTGCCTTACACAGACGGGTAGGCAGACAGACATTGGATAGAAACGATTGCAGACGATTTAGAATGTTCTAAAAAGTGGGGTTCATGATTCCAGTAACTTATATATTTTGTATAGAAACTAAAAATTAATTTATACAAATGTATAGATATACATATGTATGTTGCCCTTAGTACAACAATGTTGCCTTAAATCATGCTTTTCAAATCAAATGCCTTCTGGGATGTTGTTTCGGCGAACATCATATTCAAAAGAATTTTTCGCACAAAAGAAATATTGTTTCCACTAGCAAAACGAGTTGTTATGGCTTTTTTTTATTGTTCTTTTATATCGACATAATAACCAAGTAGAGGAGAAAACAACGGGTTTAATGCACTTTCCATTAAAAAGAGAAAAAAACCATTAAGATGTACACCAAACTATAATCAGACCATACGAGTTTTCAAACGAGCCCCTTATTTTCCGACCAATGAAAACATGAGCTGAATCATACGACATGGGAATACTTCTCTCTGTCCCGTACTGAACTTCCACATATTTTCATGTTTCTACATTAATTCTATTGTATACCGTAGACATGAAAATGATTTTACTTTTAAAGGGAAAAAACCAGTTCAGTTCTTTTTATATGCCACTGAAATTACGAATCATCATATCAAGTTGCAAAGCCAGAAAATGTTGAATGCTGAACTAATAACGTCATGTTATGAAACATATAATTACATATGGTCACCACATGAATAGTATGCCTACATTTCATAGGACTGGAAGTAATGGGAATCTCGTTAATCCCCTTATCTCGAAACAAGAATAATGAATTATAAGAAAATCTGCACACGCATTCAATGTCACGTCATCATCACAATGATTATATTGTATTTTTGAGGTAATTCCGTATTTACGATAATTTTGGCACGTCCACCTAATATGCATTTTTTAAGCGGAAAGTTTTTTTTTCTTGATATATGTTAAATGGATTCGGCCATGAATTTTTTTTTACGTTGTTTTGTTCTCTGTTCTGTATGGAATATCAATTCTATATACAAGACGTAATCGCTGGGAAGTTATCTAGAATGTTCGTTGTGTTACCTGGTCACTAGATCATCACATGCGAAATTCGTGTAATATGTTCCATATGAGTAATAATTGATAGAATAAATACTTTTCTTTGGAAATTCAAGTATTCGTTTCATTTCCTAAAAAGAATAACAATATTTCCAAGCGCATTTGTGGAAATTCCGTTTATGACGTAAATACTTGTATAGTAGTTTGGCAAAATTCCCGGCAAGAAAAAAAAAAACTCAAAATAATAAACTTTGTGGAAATTTAGAAAAAGAGGCTCGTCGTTAAAAATAGATAAATAAATACAAGCCTTCACCTTCTCTTTCAGTCCATTTAAAAAATTTCATTTAATTATAACAATTACGCAATTATATTACATAAAACCCTCTAAATATGCAATTTTTAAGGAGATAGCTTTATTATTAAACTTTTCTCAGTCAACCTTTTCCAGAGGTCATGGAAAAAACTTAACGAAAAACTTTATGGAAAAAAAAATAATATACAAAAATGAGTAAAACATAATTTTTATGAATGTCATTCAGAGGACGTCAATGAGGAGAAAATTGATAGTTGACATGCGTTTTGCTTTTAAAGCTCACATTTATTTTAAGCTAAATTAATTCCAAAAAGAAAAGCTTTTACACAGTGGGTGGGAAGCTGTATCATCATCACATTCACATCTTCTCATATTATCTTTTGAAATTTTCTCATTTTCTATTCAAACTATTTATGCAAATACTTATTTTCCGGTTTTTTTTTTATAATCAATGAATTTTATGTTTAAAAAAAATCGATTTTTTAATGAAAGTATTAATAGGGTAAAATAGGAGTTGATTGGTAACCCTTAAATAAGTTGCAGTTTTCTTTATTCCAACTAAAGGAAAGGATTAGATATTTTAAAGGCATTGTGTAGAATATAGACTCATTTTAAAAAATGTATTATATTGTATAAAAAGGGTATTCAAAGTAGGTTTTTGCCAGTTATTGGCACCCAAGTGCTAGTTATTGTCATTCCAAAAACTAGCTTAGTATCAAAACTTATTAAGTCCACAGATTACCATAAGTGCTAGTTACTGAAAGTGAGGGTCTCAGAGTCTTAGTAGTTGGTACCCCAAAAAATTACACAAAATAATAACGAATTGTGGCAATTGAAGATAAATTTATTTTAACATCGCAATAAAAACTTAATACTGAATTAAACTTACAAGAAAACCATTACACAGCTGTATTTCTGAACGAAATATGATATTTTGCCTTTTGGGGCCATATAAATTTTATTCAGGATTTTATGTGAAATTGACGAATCATTTATATATCTATGTAGGATTGTAATAGATTGAAGGTTTTGACAACAAACCATAAGGAATTATATTGGTTCTCAATACCGTTGAAAAGATCACTTTTTTAAGAATCTATTTTTAAGCATTCAATAACGAATCGGCATAGGCAACGCCATTCAAAGTTTAGACTTATAAATTATTGTTTTGACTTAATATTGTAATTTTATCCGTTGGGAAATTTTCTAAATAAAATAATTTTGAATTCTTTTCTTTAATTAAAAGTATTTCTTCATTTCTTAACTTTCTATCTTTTCCCACCTCCGCACATCTTACATCTATATATTGAATTAAAAGGAAATGAAAACAATTCCGTGGAAATGAAGCTATTTCTGGTATCATTCAAGAACAAGATGTTAGTTATTAGCGAGAGTCCCAATTACTGGCTATTTACCCTACGAATATTTAATAATTTTGCATTAAGTAAAGTTTGTTAAATAATTTATTGTAATTTGATAAAATTGAAATAAATTAGAAATTTAATATCGTGATTGAGGTTAATTAAAATTGCAAAATTAAATCTAAGCTTTTTGTTTATATAATCACAAATATGATTAAATTTTTCTAATTACGTAGGTACAATGAATTTTCTTTATTATTTAATTATTTATCATATTGAAAAATGCAATAAATTAAAAGTTCTTTATTAATGAAAAAAAAGTTCTAAGAAAATCGAGTCATTTTGTTGGAATTAAGTAGCTTTTTTTATTTGTAAACCAAAGATTTATTTATGGAAAATTGAGATCATGTATAGAATATCGTTTAATTTATATTGATTAGTTCAAAAAATGACATTTTTGGCAAGTTTCCAATATGATTAGGCAAACTATTTGGTATTTTTTTTTTCGACTTTAGGTTTATCAATATGAAATCGATTTTTCCGAAACAGTTGTATTATTCAAAAAGTGTACTATATGAAGTATAACTGAGCTGAAATCGAAATTATATAATAGCATAATTTTCTGAGAGAATTGTTTGACTGCACGAACAAATACACGTTTTCCGTCTGTTAAGTTAGTCTGCTAATTCATATTGTTACCAAGGATACCTATTTCTAATGAATTATAAGTAAACCCTGCTATATATGCGTCAGAGTTAAGTTCACATAATAGGTTGTAACTGTGGGCTTTATACTCAATCTACTCCAGAAAGATTTATTGTTCTTTTATGGCATCACTTTAGAACTAAATAAACTTAGTTATTGGTTTGAAAGCCTTGTAATTTATTTAGATTAAGAAAACTATTATATGACTAAGTTTTTCGCAACAATATTCAGGTGAGAGAAAATCTATCGTAGAATAATTTTCTCGAAAGCAATGCATTCATTCCAATTTTATTGTTATCTAATACAAAATAACATATAAGTATTAAATTACAATGAAATTTCTAAGTCATTATTATTTCTATTTTCCATAATCATCATTTTTAATTTTTAAAACAAAATGAATACTTTCTTATCTGTTTTTTTTTTATCTGTTATGGAAAAAAGAAAATGTTTTAATAATTTGAAATTCGCATTCCGAAACATTGAAAAAATTCTTGAAAAGAAAGTTATGTAGAATAAATTGTATACACTTAATTTTTCACGTAAATTCATTGTTCGTTATTTAGAATATAGTATACTTAAAAATATAAGAAGTTTTCCCGGTTTTGGAGATAATAATCCCCGTTCTACTAATGAGATATAGTAACTTGGTTTCATCTTGGTTAGGATCTAAAATCTGCGTTGTTGTTGTTTTCCATAGATTTAACGTTAGGTTAAAAAATTTTCTTGATTTTTTTCATAAATCCACGTGCATGTATGTAGAAAAAAAGATAATATTTTGTTTCTATAAATATATATGTTAAATTTGAATGCCAAATCAATTGTTTAATCAAACAAGTTAGGATTAAGAATAAAGGCAATAACATTTAAATGCTTTTAGTGGAAAATTTGATAGTCATAATTAAATTGTACAAGGTGTTTCATTACTGTTTACTTAGGTTTGCTTAAAAAGATGTTTTATTTATCATATAGACATTCTTTTGGAATTAACTCATGATTCACACTGTATTTAAACTATAATTTTTATATACTGAATATTTTGAGTAATTAGTTGTTCTTAATGACAAAATTCCGGCAACTAATTCAGTAATAAAGTATATAAAAAGTTCATGATTCAAATGAATGAAATGAAAGTATTTGTAACTCCAAAATGGGTGTAATAAAATCACCGACATGTGGTTTCCAGATTAAATATTGTAGATACTAAATAATATTCTTAGATTTATTGAAAAAAGAAATATGAAAATTTTTATTTGATGATGTACATGTTTTTGAAACAATTTATTTGAACTTACTTTGGTGTTTTTCTACAATATTTAATGATAAATTCCTTTAAATTGTTTCTGGAAACTGAAAAAATAGAAAACAAAATATTTCGAATTGAGTTTTAATTTAAAAAAATTAGAAAATAAAAAATTTAATTAATTTTTGTATTAGACAAGGAAACAAATTTATTCCCACGACATTTCTTTTACGACATGTACATGGAGAGTTGAAATATTGGATCGAAATTTTTACCTGCGTATATGGATACAAAGAGTTAAAAGATCGAGTCCGAATCAATTCCAAATGTAGTCAAGAACGTAACAAAAAATTGGAATTTTTTTTTCACAAGGAAAATGATAACCATAACACAGCCATCAAAACCCAGTATTATACTAATGCCGGCGCCAGACGATGGGGTGAACGTTTGATTCAAATGTTTGCCTCCAAAGTTTGAGTCAAATATTGGACGATTAACGTGGCAAGTGTCCTGCTACACGGTGGAACGAATGTTTGATCCAATACATTTGATTCAAATGTTGGTTCAAATGTTGGTTCAATTTTTTTTGACATTTGTGTATTTAAATTAAATACAATATTATTATAATATTTTTATTAAAAATAATAATATTTAAGAATAATTTAAAATTATTTAATCAATGGAAAATGATGATGATGTTGTCGCTGCTGCCGCGACAGTAGTTTTGTTGTCTTGTTGCAAATTACTGCTCGCAAAAAATAAATTTAAAAGACGTACGGATGGTGTCTTTAAATAAAAGCAGACAACCTTAAATCAAAAAAACAATATTGTTTTATAAATTATGAATTAACATAATTCCGGTTTGATTAATTATAATTAAAGAAACATTATAAAACACTATAAAAACCTTTTTTAATATAGCAATAATGAAAATTCGCTCCTTTTAATAAAAAATATATTATTTCAAATTATAAAACCATCCAATGTTGGACGATTCGTGTAGCAGTGGAATTCAAATCCATGAAATGTGAACCAAATGTTGTGGTGGGGTTTCAAAAATCTCTTTGACGCGTGTCAAAAGACCGACAACAGCCCGAACATCTTCCAACACGAACGTTGGACACATGACATTGGACACACTTAGTTCGCGCATCGGCCACACGATGCGTCCAACCATCAAGCGTCCAATGTTGGAAGGTGTTGGTAGCATCGTCTGGCGCCGGCATAAGTCAACCCAATTTAGACTTGACCAGCGGATGGATTTCAATCCACCATTTCAACGATCTGACTTGAACTCTGCATACCTATTTCTACAGACAAAATCTATAGGTCAAAAACTTGCTAAAAATAACAAATACTTTATTGAGAAAATTCGAAGTCAAAAAACTCATATGAATTCTCTCAAGGGCAAAAGTGTTCCGAATCTTTCAATAAAAATGTTGTATCATAATAGAAATGGCTCCATTTATCAACGATCTTTTACCTGTTTCAATTAATTACGTAAAAATTAGATACCTTTTATAGAAAAAAAAACAATCAAAACAATATCAGAAATTCAACATTTTTCACTTCTATACAAAGTCATGGCGATTTTTTCACATAGATTAAATGAAAACAAACTGATTGCGGTCGTTCACGGTCAAGATCAGGGTAGAGGCAGCTACTACTATGGAATATACCACTCAATAACAGTAGCTATACCAGTTTTACAAGCACGTTTCCCTAAACCAACAACAACAAACAGGTCTCACATGTTAACAATTATTATAGTAGTTTGTTAGATTGGATGACAAATTCATTTCAAAGTTTATCATTTTAAGCTTTTTTTTCATTTAAGAATAGAAAAACAGGTATTGTAATAGATTTCTATATAATTTCCATTTATTTATTTATTTATTTTTTAGTTTAGATACGTTTTTTTTATTTGTTTCGGTAATAAATTAGCATACTATTTTACTGAGAATGTTGTGCCAATTTCTTTTTGTTTAGTTAGAATTCGTACTTAGTATATGTAATAAGTGTATTTGATAAAAAAAAACGTTGTATCTGCCTGTCTAATTGTATGATTTAATTAAACGCTTTACACTCAAAGAAAAAATTAACTAGTCGATTTTAAATAGTTCTGTACACAAAGATTGTAGATATTCTAACTAAATTAGAACACAATTTTAGTCAATACTATCAATTATTTGGAAGCAAAAACATAAAATTGGTTATCAAAGCTAAATAAGACAATGAAAGACTAAGCTCTTTAACTATCAGGTTTCGTCAACCGATTATTTTTTTTTTTTTTGAGTGTACTAGCTTTTCATATAAAGTATTATCGGGCTAAACAATAGTACATAATAATAGAAATAGTGGAAGTTGCACTGCGGATAATTGGTCGAAATTGCGAGAAACAATAAACAATTAGTATATAATTGAGTTTAACCCGAAACTACAATTAAAGAGACATTCTTCATCCACTATTTATTTTCTAAGCAACAGACTTTTAGCATAGTAGAAGAAAGTATTCCTGAAATTTGGATCAATTTCATCTTCAACATTATTCGCATTTGTAGGTAAAGAAAAATAAATACATGAATAACCGAGACCTAGATTTGAACCAGAGCCTCATCAGCTTCTAGAAACGAGGTCTTAACCGACTTGACCATTCAACACTGTAGTTATTAATCTGTTCATTTGCCTTTTTCATAAATTCTAAATATTATATTATTCAAACAATACAATAGTTATCCTATAAAACCTTTCAACTCTCAATGCCAATTTATTTGTACTCTAATTTTAAATCTGCACATTACATCCCCTGTCGTTACCACCAGGAAGAGTATTTAGTTTTATTGTCTCAAGAAACTACTCAAGATTTTCAAATAAAAGCTCTTCTTATATCATATTAGAATGTATTAAAAAAGTATAACAATATAATATAACAACTAATTGCATTTCATAGGACAATAAAGACCCTGGAGTATAAACTGTTTTTCAAAAACACAATTTTAATAACTTGGTATAATCATTTTCCAATGCAATTATAGTTTATAACTTTTCTGATAAGAAAATTCTCATAAAGATTATTTTAAATATACGATATTTACGTTAAAAATGATAAGAAATTATCAACATTTTATTTCTACATAATCATGTTTGATATAAATTTCTTTTTAAATATTTTGTATGTTAACAAATTTTCCAAATCTTTTAAGAAAATCCTTTCACACCTTCCGTGGGTGGGTGTGTTTGATTTTTTAATGTTTATCCGAAAATGTTATAGGAAAATATTTATTCAAGAACATCAAACGGTAGACAATTTATTAATTTATTTATAAACAAGTTATTTATTCTGAATCTAAATGAATTAGAAAAGATATAACAACAATGTAAGAATAATTTTATATAGTTTTCTTGATCTCAAATCAATTTCTTAAACTTGTTTTTTTTTTTAACTTTAAGTAAATGTTTGAAGAAAAATTAGCATAAAAAATATTTAATAAATATTTTTAAATCTTAATTTATGTCAGAAATATAATTAACTAATCATTTTAATAAATACATTTCTAAGGATTTTTGTATACTCTTTTGCGTCACTTGGAAAATTTAGTTTTATTCATATATTCGCTTTAGGGAATTCTAAGAATTAGTATGACGTAAAATAACTGGATTTCAAATATAAATAAATACTAAAGACGTGTAGCAGAATCTTTTCAAGAATTCAATAATGTTTAAGAAATTCCAAATGATAATAATTTTATCATTTAATTTTCTGACACTCTAATGACGTAGGAGATGTCCAATTCAACGAGTTCTGCTGGAATTTTCAGACGTTATTATATTCTAGCTAAAGAAGCTATGTATGTCAACATTTCAGAGCAATGGACCTTTATTTTTGGGTATTCATGTAACAGAACTGATAAAATATCTTTTTTATATATATAGTAACACTTCATCACAATTAAATATGATATTTAACTACATTTTGGTTTCACTTGCACTTTCACTTTCACTTGTTTACACATTGAGATTCTTCCGGCACAGTTCCACTTCTATTACTGGTGTTTTATTTGTGCTATCAAAAATATACTGATTCGCTTCATAAATTTAATTCCGGAAAATTTATACTAAATATCAATGTCAAGTGCAAAGTGTACAAAATATATCGATGTGAAAGGTATAAAATTTCGATTCGATCAAAGTACAAAATACCTATTTTAGTATTTTGAGATTACGAAAAGAAAAAAACCTCGAAAAAATGTATTTCCTTGTATCTAAACGTAATTTACTGAAAATATATAAGAAATAATCGATTTTTTTCTTATAATTTGTGATAAATTTCTTTCTTAATTTAATTCTTATCGATTTATATGTAGAAATTCCAAGAAATTGCGCGATTATTCACACATTTTGTATATATGATACTTTTAGCTTATATGTAAGTAATTCTCGTATAACACGGGTTTCTTTCTTAAAAACATAGATTTTTTAAACAAAAACTATTTGAAATCATATTCTATCGAAACCGTGTTATGTGTAGAAGCGGTAATTAAGACATATTAAATTTAGAATTCTTTTAATCACAGTGAATTCTAGTTAATTTTGAAGAAATAAAAAAAGTCATATGAACAATCGTGAACAATTGTGAATAATATAAATATTCGTCATTACATAAATAAATATTTGGTTTCACATTTTTAATTGTGACAATGTTTTTCTAAAACAATTGTAATAATTATTATATATAGGGGAAGAGGGTAATAGCAATATATTGTTTACTAGAGGCGTGTTACCTTATCTTTTGGCCTGAAATGTGTTTGATATATATATATTTTATTGTAGTACTCAAAGTTAAGACTAAAATACTTTGAACATGTTCACCTGGATCCAATTTCATTACACACTCCTTACTATGGGTTGTATTTTGCAAATTATACGTTTCGGAAAGCCTGTATCTTTTGTTAAAATTGGTTCTATCGTACTAGATTCAAAACCTTGGCAAAACCTTTAATATGCCAAATATCTTTAGATAACATTTATAAACAAACGATTTTTTTTAATGGATGTGATTACTGGATCTTTGTAAACTATTAGAAATTTTTCAGGAGCTTATAAAGTATTTAAATCCTTCCCAAGAAGATACTAAAGCTGGAAAATTGTCGGAAATTATTACAAATAATTCAATGCGCAAAATGAAAATAAATATAGAAACAGCGAATTTCTAAAAATAATTTAAAATTAAGATTCAACTCTTGTAGTTGTTATAAAAGCTTAGTTATTGTCATTTTGTTAAAACACTTTGAATTTTTGATTGAGGACAACAAAATTCTCATAAATATTGTCCGAAATTGCATTTAATTTAATAACAAATAATGTGGTTTAGCCCCGAAAGCCGGTATTCCCTCCTTTCACTAAAAACTTTTTTAGATTTACTCTTATTTAATAATTGGAAAAAATCCCCGTAAATTTAATAAACATTATTTACATATTACTTGAATAGAAATTAAATTATTATCCGAAGGCGCTTTTACTGCGTATTCATGTTCAATTTTAAATCAAATTATAATTGAGGTCTTAAATGGGGAATTCTATTTTTTTGAGTGACAATTTTTATATTTTTAGACTTCTTAGACTTTAACTATAAAGTACTTTAATCGTTCAAAAATTCTAAATCTGATTTTTAACAGAAATACAATTGGACATCTTTTATTTGGAAATTTCTAAGTACAAGAAAACTTATATTAGATTTCCTTGCATTTTCTAGATAAATTCTATTATGCAAAACATTCCACACTAACATTTGGAAAATTCTAAGGCCGGGTTTCCATCCACCAAACGGACCAAACAATAAACAGAAACAGAAACTGTTTTGAACATTTTCCCATTCGAGATGGGAAACGTTCTGTTTATTTTTCATGTTCAATATGTACTTCTATTATCCGGAAAACTCGTTTTACTGGACTGTTTGGTTGGTCCCGAGCATTCCGGTTAAAAGTGGTTCGACTGTATATGTTTTACAATTCTATTCGAATTCGAATTGACTATTTTTGTAATGATGTCATGTCTGTACAAGCGTGGTGTGTACTATAAATTGAAAACAATTTATCCAATTCTCTTCAAATTTCATACAAAGATAGGTTTATAATAAGAGGATGGAATTGATTAGTTTTTGGCCTTAAAATCCTTAATCGCGAAATTTTTTTTAATCAAAAACATATTAATGATAAATGAAATAGTTTTTTGTAAATACTTTTTCTATAAAAGACATGGGTGGTTGCCATGTCGTCACACTTTTTACAAGGCTTCTTCATTCCTCTAAATAAAGAATATTATTAAAAAAAATTTGTTTAGTAAAAAATCAATAAAAATTACTCATAAGGATATATTATTGCACTATCATGATATAAATAAAAATTCATATTATTCGCGTAAAAAATGTATAATTTAAGTTTTTCCCAAGACCTCAATTTAGGGCCATTAATTTCAAATGTAAAATAACTTTTAGAGATAAAATGTACAATTGTTATTAATTAGTAAATCGAATTTAATCTTGTTTATGAATAAAACTTGTTTGCTATTTTTAAAAATAAAACTTGAATTAAAAATTATATTTTTAAATTAATAAAATTTTTATAGTTTATTACTAATTAACTTCCGTAAGGCACAATTGAAGGTTTTTTTTCTTGATTCAAAACTTATTTAATTGCTTAAAGTTAAAACGTGAATATTTGAATAGAATTGTGTAATCTAAAAACTTTAAAGATTTTTGATAATAAAGTAAATCCTATAAATTAAACTTAATATGGATGATATACATACAAGTCATATCAAGGTTCTATTCAAGACTTTTACGAAAGTTCTGATGAAATTTTTAATACGGAAATATTATAACTTAACTCCGTTTAGCTATTTGTAATCTTGAACAAACGATTGTAAGACTCAAATTTTTAAAATTGGACATAAATTGTTACAATTAGAGTTAACAATGGCTACGTTTACACTGAGACTTAAAAAGAGACCTAAGTGCTTAGGTCGATCAAAATATGAAGAGGTAAACACGTCCGAAGTAACTTAGGTTAGGTCACCTAAATTGCAGACCTACCTTAAATTTAAATCGACCTAAGAACTTTTTGACAACTGATTAAATGGCACTGCAGTAGTTATTATTGTTTAGACTTAGGTCTAGTACGGTGTAAACATGTGTGACCAAACCTAACTTTTAGTTAGGTGACCTAAAAATTTGTCGGTGTAAACGTAGGCAATTAGTAACAAATACACAGCAAATCTGAACTCTCAAGAAGACTTTGTTATCATTTTTACTGAATTATTGAAGCTGTAAATCAATTTGACGGAACAGAAGGAGAGACCTACAATTTTATTAAAATCGGCATAGCGCATGTTATCCAATCTAAATCATAAAAGATAATCTCCCTCGTAATCATCGTATAGTTAATTAATTATTTGACCATAATAACATTCGATTTTATTGAAAAGGTTAATAAGATATCAATATAATTTCTTATCAAAACGCCAATTGATTAAATAAGTTTGTTAATATGATTATTATGCAATTTTATTTAGTTTGTTATAATAAAATTATTGTTTCAAATAATAAAATAAAGTTTTGTAAATCATTGATAAGAATTTTGTGCATTACTACAATAGTAAATAGTATTTTATATATGTTTTATAATTTTATGGATATTGGGAATTTCCAAAAATTATAGCGGAAAATTCAAAATGTAGCCTACACTAATCAGACTTTAAATCAGTGATATCAACTAAAAATATTCGATTCAGTGAAAAGAGAGGAATCTTGGATATGTGAATCCCTGTTTTAATCTTTCTATGCATAATACGTTAAAGAATTGCTGAATATTTGAGGATAATACAAAGCTAATGTTTTACTGCTAACAGGCTTCACGTATTTGTGCTGTTTCAGCAGGAATATAGTTGATATCAATGCTGTTTTTTTTTGTAAAATATAATAGAAATATATTACAATAATTTATAACAACTCTTTCTTGTGAAGAAGATAGAATGCTCCACTAATTGTACTGAAGCTGATGATTCAGCTGAACTTATAGATTAGTTTGTTCAGTAAAGAAATATTCTAAGCATAGATGGACCTAACTACACGACTCCATTGGACTTATTTCAAGACATATTTTATGAAAAATTTACTGAAAAAAAAGTCTTATGGAGACTCTAAAAATTGAACATATTTTCAATCGGACTGAAAAAAAGTCTTGTAGAGACTTTAAATTTTGGCCTTTTTTGTCAGTCCGACTAAAAATATGTCTTGAAATAAGTCCAATGGAGTATTGGGGTAATGTAATGAAAACACTTTAACATGCATTTGTTATGTTAGACTACAAATAATAAAAATCTAGTTAAATACTTTATTTTTCTTTAAAAAACATTAAAAATTTTAGTCTATTAGTTGTCTGCTAACGTGTCCACTTTATTATAATTACATGATACTTGTCACGACATCGCAATTGACCACAAAAAGTGTACTTTAAAAAAAAGGAAAGGTCGGTCATAATGTTCATCGAAAACGAAAAAATAGGAATCCCCTTTTTAAAAAAAATCTTTTATTTTTTTGGGTAATAAACCACTTTGTCGTTACAAATAAGTGCGAAGAAGGTGAATAACACTGACCTTAAATTTAACTCTTTAAAAACAAGAAAATTCTAGGAAATGGATTTTTCTTGTTTGTTTGAAAAATAATTGAATTTTTTCATTCAACGCGAATATGAATTTCTTTCTTGGCAAAATAACAAGAAATTGAACACCTTTTATCGAATAAACCCAAAAATAAAAATATTTCAAAAATCTAAAAATAAACGTTTTTTTAAAAAAAAGAAGTTTCACAAAAAATATTTTAATAATATATTAATAATATTTTAATAATTTTAAACATAAAGTAATTTAAAATCGGCCTATAGCTGATTTTTTGATGCCCTATGGTAGAAATGGGACCGAAAAACTGTCAAAACTCACAATATTTCAAGATTTTTTCTTCATAACTCTGTTTCCTACTTTCAAGGTAATTTGAAGGTAACCTAAAACTTAATAGCATAAATCTAATCTGCAAATTTTATTCAAATCGGTACATTAGTTTTTAAAGTACATTAAAAAAACTTTTTGAACAGGGTTATTTTCTCCTAGTATTATTTATTTCTCCACTATCCTCGAACCGATTTGACTGAAATTTACCATGCTATCGTCTAATTATGTAGTTAACCAATTTAATTAATTTAAACAAAATTTATTCGCAAATTTTCGAATTAAACCCGAAAAACTATAAACAAAAAAACGACTAAACTTTCTGGTCACTCTGGTTTTTCCTTTATAACTGGATCAATTTTGCTGAAATGCAATACCAAACCAAGTTAAGGAACCAAGCAACTCACATTGTTAATTTCATCAAAATCGGATAGCGTGTTATTAAGTTACTTTGTATACGGACGGACTGACATGCAATCGATATAACTTTTGATTCTCTATAGATACTACCATGCACTTGAAACCTTTCTACGACGATTATTTCGATGTGTTACAAATGGAGTGACAAAACTAATATAACCTCTGGTAGTACCTACCATAGGGCATACAAATTATTACAATAAATAGTATTTGCATAATTTGATGATGTAAATTATGATATATGATACTCGTATCAGAAATTACATGTTCTTATGTCTCGCGACTAATTGTTTTATCAATATTGCAAGAAAATGTTTGAAGTCAATAACCTTGCGATAAAATTTCTTATAATATTGTAATTTTATTAAAATTCATCATAAATGCAATATTTATGAACACGCGAATGCGAGTACTTGATATCAGCGGTTTTTTTTTTACATAGTTACACTTACAAGACTATTTGGCGCCAAAAGAATTTTTAAAAGTAAAAGTTTTCTTTCACTCATTCTTATAAAATCCATTTAACTTGACTAAAGCCAATATATTCATGGACGGTGTTCTTGAAAATGATTTTTCAATATAAAATCGAATTTTATTTAGTCAAAAATTGAACAAATCGTTTCAACAGATTAATATATGATTATGTTTTGGTTCAAAAGAACATGGGTATGGAGATTTAATGAGGTTTAATGAACCGCTTTAAATGGCTAGTCTATAAAAACGTAGACTTACTGGCGCCAAGAGGAACCTGAACCTGAACCTCGGCTAGAAAATTAGCAAGTATACTAACTCAATCAGTTTTTAATATTATAATTTATGTCTAACGAGACTTTTATTAATAGAACAAATTACTTTCGTTTGTCTATAAATTTAGATGTATTTATAATATGTCTTCATTAGGTAATTTTTTCCCAAATCTAGCTATTCAAATTGGACAAAGGTATGTAAATTTATCGCATATAATTAAGGTGGACCCACACTAAATTGATTGGCTATATAAATATAATATAATAGCAAATATTTCTGAGAGAAGAAAGGAAATTATATTTAATACTCGTAGAATATTTACTGAGACTTTATTTTCGGGATCATATTTAGTATTGTAATTAAGAACACTGTCCTAAATACAAATGTAAGCGTTTGATTAACATAATTTTCGATTTATTACCCTTGTTTTTCATTAGTATTTCCCAACTTTACTAGCAAGGAAGAAGTTTAGTTTGTATATTTACACCAACGGAAAGCGTACTTGATTCTACGCTTCATCCTGGTTTAAAGAATTGTTCTTCTTCAAGATTAAATTTCGAATGTTTGAAATGGGGTATTATTTGAAACGAATATAATATGATTGTCATTAATATGTTACGTACATGCATCCCATTAAGGGATACCTTACTTAGAATAAGTCTAACTACTTAGTATTTGACTTGATTGAAAACCAGACGACTGTAAGTATTGTATATTTAGGATATTAGGCACATTATATCATTTTCAATTAGAAGGTGAATAAGAACGTTTTAGTAGATTTCGAAACTAAATTTTAATCGGTAATTTAGAGTTGTATATCCGATTTAACAAAAGAAAACTTTCCATTAATTTGGGCACTTAAAAAAGTGTGTGATCACCTTTGACAAACTAGTCTTAATATACTTCTATATTAATTTACGACGTAAACAGAATCACCTAAAATATTATCTTAATTTTAAACGGCGTAGAATTAAGTCACCTTTTCGGACAACATTTCTTTTGAAAATGTTAATTTTTTTTTCGTTTTTTTTCCATGAATGAAAATAAACTTTGTATGTTTATACAATTTTTTTTTTTTTATTAAAATAATATTAAATTCCAGACAATTTGGCAAACACTTAAAAATATGTTAATTATGAATAATTTACGTTATTCAAAACATGTTCAACATTTTCATTTTTGGAAGTTTGAAATTCATATTTAAAATTATTGGCGCCCATTTTTAATGATCTTACTTATTATTTTAATGAGTAATATCGTTTGCCATCAAAACCCAAAATTACAATAATTAAATATCGATTTCAAAAATTGCGTAATTTAGATTCAAATTTATTAGATTCTAAAGAAATTATGAAATAAATAAATATTTAACTTCTATACTACAAAAGTAAGAAAGTTACTGGAATAGAATCGCGTAATCCGATTTGGCTTAAACTATGACGAAATAGCTTATTAATGCCTTCCGATTCGGTTCGGACTCACACTCAATTCGGACAGATTTGAATGAAACTTGATATAGAAAATACAATTCTGCTTTAAGCAATGGTTTCTCGTAATCGATTGACGGCAAGTGTTAGCATGCATGTAGCTTTGAGCAATAATATCAGCCCCGGGATTCTACAGCTAGTAAAGGAGATGCAAGCTCAAAGAACACATTGAGGATTTTTCACATCAAATTTTTTTTTGTTATTTTTTAATTATTTGTGCATCTTACTTAAATTAAACGAATATGTTGAAGTTTCAAATAAAGTATATTAAAATATTAATACAGTTTATTATTTTAAAAACCTTATGGTCCCTGCTAAAAACAAAAATATCATAGTGGTCCCTGGTAAAAAATGACATGAGATTGTTTCTGTATTTTCCAATGAATAAAAATAGACTTTTTGGATAATACGACTTTGGGAATACTTGCTGAACGCAAGTTCGAAATATTTGTAAAACAAAATGTAATACAAGTATTACAAATTAACGCATAGTAATTTAGTGAAACTTCAAATTTTATTGATATGTATAGAAGTTATAATCGCATTTTTGCAATCTAGCTTTGTTTTCTGATTGATTATCTTGAAATATTCTTTTCTAATTTGTTCAAAGAACTTAGCAATAACTTTCATTAGTGGAAAATAAATCCGGTTTAGTTTAAATGGAATTTTTTTACTGATTGAAGTTGTTTTGATTGCATTTTCAGTAAATTCTTTAGTTTCTAGAAAATAAAACGAAGTTAGTAAACAAAGTAATAAATTCTTCTAGAATATTTGAACATATCCTTACAAATGTTTTATTGCATTTTTTATTCTGTTTTTAAAAATTGGGCTTGTCCGTATGGAAGATGATAAAGATTATGAAATAGTATACAAAGGTCCTTAGTCCTTAGTTAGGATAAATGAAATTCAACAACGGTTTTAATAAAATTAAACTTATTGGTAAGTCTTTTTTAAAGTAAATATATAGTCAAACCAGTCGCAAATTGAATCCGTCGTTGGTTCACGTATAACATAATCAGGATTATTACAGGATTCCTTAAATTGTTTTGCTTAAAATTTTAGCAGGACAATCAGCGCTCAACCAATTTTTCAAATAGTCCGATTTGTTCTTAAAATGACTTCGTTATTTTTTTAAAAAAGACAAGAAATATTTTGATGAAAACCAGAAAAAAATTGATGTTCCTTTCACTTCGAGAAGAATTTTTAATTTTATGTTAATTTACACGTTTTTTTGAGAAAAAAATTTCTAGTTCCTATATTTAGAATTTTTATTATTTATCGCAGTTTTTTTTTGTCTTTTAGAAAAACGTCTTTGGTTGCAGCAAAGAATTCTTTATTATTCGTTTGGGTATTAATTTATTTCTAGATTTTAAGACGTATTTTTCTGATTTTTATTGGCGACTACGTAATAAGGATGTTAATTAAAAAACTTTTATAATTAATTATAAGTTTTTTGGCATTGAATAAAAATTACTGAGTAAAAAATTAAGTTAATTTTTAATAACTTTTTGATGAGATAGATCTTAAATATGAATAAAATCTCAAGAAACCAATTAAATTTTACATAATTTTCAAAAGTTTCAGTTAGAAACTAATTTTAACGGTTTCTTTTAACAGATTCAAATAGATTTCCAGTTTCAGCTGGAACAGTTTAAACTGTGTTTAAATTTCAATAAGGGAGACTCGGGAATATTTTGGAATATTAAGAATTATTTCTAAAACTTCGTTAGCCAAAACTGATGTTTAAAAAAATTGATTTCTAAAAATCTAAACGACTTCAACTAATACAACTTTTTTACTGCTTGTATGTTGGTTTTATTTATAATAATTAATTTTAACTGATTTGTGTTTTTAAGATCATACAAAGCAACCGTCTGTAACACCTTCTTTTAAATCAGAATTTCACCACCATCATTAGATTCATCCTTTATAAAATCAATAAAAGAAAATATTCCCACTCAAACACTTTCAAAATCCTTATGAAAACATGTTGCTATTAGAAAGTTGCCTTTTTAAAATCTTTGAAACGTTTTGAATTTAAAAATAGGAATTCCAATTATTAGGAAAGTTGTATTGAACAGTCGTGTCACGAAAATTGCATCATTTTACTTTAAGAGATTACATTACTGAAAATTCTATTTTTTGATTTTTTAGAAACTAGTTTATAACTAGTTTATAATTGATGTGCAAAAGGTGGGATGTCATAAATTCGAAATAGTTTTCAAGTTAAAGTAACTTTAAAAGGTATTTTTCTTAAAACCATGCTTTCAAAAAGGGTGTAGTCGCTTTAATATATGAATTGTCTGTCCAACTTTAAAACTTAATTGAAGAACTTCATATGAAGAATTTAAAAAAAAAAAAATTTCTTAATTATTAATTATTTTAAGGAGTATAATTATGTTTGTCCAAAATTGAATAAAATCGCATTTGTAGTTTATCTGGAATTAATTCCCAAAATTCGAATTGTTTTTGAGGATTTAACAGTATCAAAACTTCTTAAATTTATGAATAGAATTTGTTGTATCCTTTAAAATATTTAAATTTTAAGATTGCATAGAAAAGGTTGAATGATTTCAAGAAAATTACATGGTTTTTCCATTTGTAAAAAAAAAAAAAGTAAATTCTTGAATGGCTTTTCCGCTTCTTTATTTAGAAATAAATTTCCAATAACATTCGAACCAGAAATAAACAATTAAAAAACTAACTAACTCGACATATATTAAGTTTTAATTAATTTTTATTCGTTTTTACGTTATTTGCATATAAATTTATTTATACTGGAAAAATTTTGAATTTTAAAATGTATGAAAACGTAAATTCTTGAATTAAATTAAAACAAATTTAAGAATAATTTTCATACTCCAAACTTAAATCATTTTCTTTACAACACTTCAAAATTTCCAGAAAAAAGGAGTACTTTAGAAAATGACATTATCATTTTTAACACTTTTAACAATGATTTATATTTTTTTAATTAATCTCTAATAATCCACAATAGAATGATTATGAAATAGATTATACCAAAAAAAAAAATAAGTAATTCAATTATTAAGCTTTTAAATTCGATAACAAATAAAGTAGGTATTTCATGGCGCAATTGTTTCACAATGAATTGTATTTTTCTATTTGATTTAATCGATATTAATTCAAAAAGAAAAGAAAATTATCTCTTAAAGATTATAAAATTCGATTCAATCATATTTTGATGAAGAGGTTAGAATTGGGGAGGATTACACAGAGTCCTCATGTGTACCACAGCCACATTGCTTTTGAAGCTTTTTACAACATCGTATTTTTCGTCTTAAGATGAAATCGCGCAAAATCAGATCACAATATCGGTAAATAATAAAAACTCTTACACAAAAAGGAAAATAATTTAACAACAACATTTCTTTTATCCTTCAAAAGTCCTTAACAATTTCAAAAACTTAAAAAGAAACTATTTCTTATTATGCTTAAAAAACTAGCATCATTTAAATTAAATATTAAGAACTTTTCGACAGTTTAAAGGCAATTTATAGTAATTTTCTTTTTTTAAATTAATTAAAATTAAAAATAAAAAATACTTACTTAAAAATTTTGACTAAAATTAATATTTAGTAATTGTTTTTACACTTAAAAAAAAAAATTCTTTTAAACACACTTAAAGCTCTTACAAAAATGTTTTAACAAATTTTTAATGAAAATTTAAAAAAAAAATATATATATTAACTAAAACTCAGAAGTATTTTATTAAAATATTTGTTTTTATTTTTAAAAAAAACCGTCATAAAAATGATTTTTCTTTAAAATTGAATAAAATCTGCGACACGAAAATTCGTTACGATCTAGACCACGTTTAAACAGGGACTGTCTTTAAAAAGCTTTTCTCGTTACATTTTGTTCACTGCTCACAGTTTTTCTGCTGCGAGCTCTAGCATCGATTAAAACAACAACAAAAATGATGATGAAATGAAAAACCACTACAACGATAAAAAATAAGGGATGGTGTTCTTGAATATCACGTAATTTTTCATTGAATTTTCATTTTACCTCAGAGGAAGGGGGTTAGCAGGTCGATTGCCGGCACTATTCATATACGAAGTATGTTGAATACGTGCAATTCTAAATCATACTACATACATGAATGTGTTGAGAAAAAAAAGAGGCTCGTCTCATGACGTAGTTTGGGCATTAGAATGGATTTTCTGATTTCAAAAACGGGGAAGTTTATGAAATATGTTTTTTCAAGTAAATAGGAAAGAGGTATGGTGGAGGAGAAAAGGGAAAAAAGGACTAATGAACAGATGTTTATATCCAAGGGCGTTTTGATTGTGGTCTTTTGTTGATGTCGTCAAATGACGCCAAGTGCTCTATGTTATGAGTTTCGACCAACAAAAAAAAGGACTCTTCAGGAAATCATCCCTTTTGATTGTGAAATTATTTTAGATGATGAAATCTGTTTTAGAATTGAGAGCAAGCAAAAAAAATTTCTGGAAGAAACTAGAAGGATTTTAATTTTAAATTGAAATTGAAAAATGTTTTTCCAAAAAGAAAAGAAAATAACAGTTTTCTGAAGAAAATCTTTATTCTTAAAATAATCACGACAAAATTTAATTCTGTTCTAAAATTAGGCGACAAAAATAAATTTTTTTTTTTAATAATGGCAGCGACAAATTATCCAAAGTATTTTTACTTTCTTGTACGTAAATATAAGAATTGTAATCGTAAATAATTCAACCATTAGTACAAAATATAGCTATCTATGCAGGACCATATTTACGGGAAGGCAGCAAAGGGGTACGTACCACAAAGAGGCCCGTACTACAAAAAAAAATCTTCATTTAATGAATGATGGAAAGGACATTTTAAAGTATTTATCCACAATATTTTTCATGTACAACCTATTCTAGTATAATTTTTGACAAATTAGTCCAAAAATGACCAGAATGTTCGCCAGATAGTAGAAAGCGCAGCATTCGTTTCCTTACGGTAGGGCCCGCACCACAGGTTAACCCTAGGGGTCTATAGATCCTAAATACGACCCTGTATCTATGTCAGCAGTGTGGATAGAAAATTATTTGAAAATTTACAGTGGAAATCTGAAAGATGTCGTCACAGCAGAGATAGGAAGTTGGAATCCTTTATAACTAATTATTCATACTTCAGCCTTGGTCATTTTCGTGTCTGGTCTGTAGTATGTACATAATTGTTTGTCTGTACATAATAAGTTAATAACGGATTGACTAATTTTGACAAATTTGGTGGGTCGTATTGAAAGGAAGATGTGATTACTGTTTCAGCAGAAATGGTACATACAAAGTGGTTAATTTCGGATTAAAATTAGCTGAATTATCAATTTTTGCTTTCAGGTATTTACTTCAATTATGCTTGAAAAATTTCGGTCGCTCTGAAAACTCAGGATATTTTTTTTATAAGTAAATTAAGAAAATTAAAAAAAAATTTTTGTATAAGAAAGTAGTTTGTTTTTGAGTTATCAAAAATTAATTTTGAAAATCTTTAGACTAGTTATTTTTACTTTCTCTATGCATTTCATTAGAAAACATTAGGTATACGATTTACAAAGGGATGTGGAGAATTTTTCTATTTCGAGAATTTTCTGTATTTTTTGGGACAATAGTTGGAACATATTAAATGAGAGGGCTCTTGTAATTTTCGACATATTGTAAATGACTTAACAATATCTTAAAAACTATATTCTATTTAAGTGTTTTCTTTACACTAGTTCAAGACAAGAAAGGGGATCAACTTGTTCCTCTTTCTTGTTGTTTTCCATGTTAAAACTTTGCTCTGTTCTGGAACAGAGAACATCTGTTTTATGTATGTATAGAGATAGATAATCTTAGACAATGATCATTGATCATGCCCTTTTAGTTTCTTATCATTTTTATCAGAATCAAAGTCTTAAATTAATTGGAAATAAATAACTTTTATAAAACAACAAAATATGATTTGTATCAATTTATTTGTTTTTGTTTATAAAAAAAACTTAATCCGGAATTCTTAGATATTTTTTTTTTATAAGAATTGTCGTCACGTAATTAAATTCTTGATGATTTTTGTCTATAATTTTTATTTTATTTTTGTAAAGAACGTCATTTTGTCGCTTTTTATCAACAATTTATAATTTCTTATTAAACATTCCTAATGCGATGACCTTTTAGATGTGACTCGTATTTTCATACAAACTTGGAAAGTTACAACAGTTTTTGAATTGTTAAAAATAATATAGAATTTGTTTTGGTTTTTATACATTTTTAACGATTTATAATTTAATAAATTTACTCAAAGTCTGATCATAATATTATTATTGTTAAATTAAGGCATTTGGATTTATTGGAATAATTGCAGCCTAATTTCAAGAATTCAAAACTTTCACTGCCCAATTGTTGAATCTATTTTAGAACTGGTTTAAAGACTTAAACTAAGTTTAACTTTTGAAATTGTATTGTATTTAGATAAGCCTCCCAAATATTGGTCAGCCAAATTTATCGACGAATTAGAGTAAAAACTGGAATAGCATTGTTACTTGTCCTTTTCCATTTTTAAGAGATTATATTCCAAATATTGGCATTAACCTTCCCTAAGTTAAAGCCGCTACTGAAATTTAAGAGCATAATAGAAAAAAAAACCTAGGATAATTGTTTTGATATGAAAATTTTCCATTATGCCATAAAATGCATTATTTTACAGAAAATTAAGATAGTAATAAGATAACAGAATTAACTGGAAGTTAATATAATAGACAATAAAATTATTTTCATTTCATTTTGTTTAAAACTTTTCCATAATTACAAAATTCTAATATCTGGAAAATTACTTATTTTACATTAATAATAAAGTTGAGAAGAGTTTGGAAACGAATGTTCGTGTTACTGCCTTTTGAGTGAAAATATTTATTCCACTTTTGCGAGTTTTGGAGTTGGTTTACGGACAGCGAATATAATTTAATTAAGTCGAAACAAATTATATTTAATTTTGTGTTTTCAATTCTTCTATGTCAAATTGTGATTAAGAATAACAAAGAAGATAGTACTCACCCTGTACTTAATATAACAATTAACAAAAATATTACCGTTAACTTTAACTTTAAACGATTTTAAATAACTTTTAAAAAACACAGAAAAATTATTCGTACAAGATTTATATTTTGTTAAATATTTTAAAACTTAATATTGCTTAATTTTATAAAATAAATATTACTAAATAAATATGGAACACTTTTTTTTTTTTAAATAAAACGAAAGAACATAGATAACACGACCGTGCACACAAATTAAATGGATTCCCTTTTCAGCGCAATAGAGTGCAACAATAATTGTTCTTTCACAATTAGAAGCTGTTCTTTTCTATTTTTATAAATGATAGAGAAAGTGGAGAAATTCAATTTAATGTTTTTGTTTATCCAATTTATGAGAGCAAAACCGAGGAAAGTTTATCTCCAACTTATTCAGACAGAGGCTGTGAGAATCAAATTTGCATTTAGATAATGATTTGTTTAATTTAGAAATTATTTTAGGATGTATTTTTAAAATTAAAATTAAATAGTTTACTAGATTTCTGTATTTTATGCTAGTTTGTAGCAGTTATTAGGATGGGTTGGAGCGAAATTTTATGTGTCCGAAGTTCTAGACATGAGAGTTTTGAGATTGTTGGTTTTTCCAAAGCTTTAATTTTTGTAAAATAAAAAAAAATTGTTCGATTTACCTATATTTTTCTTTTAACAATTCCAAAAAAACACATTTTATTTAAAATATTAAAAAAAAATTAGCATATATAATAAATTTCAATAATTAATACATTGCCATTATTTGTTTTAAATCGCGATTAAGGAATTCATTTGTCCAATCATTTTCTGGATTATCTAAATGATTATCAAAATCAATAACATCCTTCATAGCACCACGCTGTAGCAGCTCTGAAACAGCGTCCAATGTTGAATTTGAATCTAATTCAAATGTTGCTTTATTCCAACGATTTTCAAAATGTTGCCAAACTTTAATTGCTGGTTGTTCGGAAGTGAAACAAACATTTTTATTATCCACCTTAAATATAAAAAAAAAGGAATGTAGAAAAAAACCAAAAATTTATTTTAAATAAGATTTTCATACCACAATAAAAGCAGCATTTGAAAAATTATCTGCAATTTTATCAGCGATTTTTGAGCCTGGTGCTTTGTCAATTGTGGAATCATAAAAGTTTTCTGGTGCCGCATAATAGCCGGCAATTTGTGTACCTTCTTCACCAGCCATTGCTTCAATCTACAAAAAAAAAATCCTTATATGAAATATATTCTAATTAGATTTTCTGTTTTTATTAAATAACCTGAATTAATGCAATTTCTGCCATCGGAGTGACATGTAAACATTGATGAAATAATGGGATTGCATCGACAATATGAATTGATTTTCCATTTCCTGACTCTTTATTGGCTAATAATATTCCATTCACTGAACAATGTGGATATTTGGCAGCATGGAAAATCATTTTCGTGTATGCACGAGTTGATATTTTAAAATCGCTCATTTTTAATTAATAATAAATTAAAATTTCTCGAAAAAAACACAGGAAAAACACTGATGAAAATAAGTTTTGATAACAGAGCTGTCAAAAATTCAATTGACATTTCTTTTAAAACTTAACGATAAAAAGGGGAAATTTTCGTTCAAAATTTCTAGAAATTTTCATTGTGAATATTTTTCAAAAGAAATACACGTGCTGTCAGAAATTTTGATTGTCAAAATAAAAGTAAACTAAAATTATTATTTTACTAAAAAATATTAATTAAAAAAAGTTCTTAATTAAATAATAAAAGTAAAATGGCAGAAAGTAGTAGTACAGAAATATTTCGTGATTTGAGTGGTGAAGATCAAAATCCAGAAACTACATCAATCGAATCTATTTGTATGAATTGTTATCAAAACGGGACAACAAGGCTTTTATTAACAAGAATTCCTTTTTATAAAGAAGTTGTGCTATCCTCATTTCATTGTGAACATTGTGGCTTCAGAAATAATGATATTCAATCAGCTTCTGAAACACAATTAACAGGAATCCGAATAACTTTAACGGTCACGAAACCGAGTGATCTCAATCGAAAAGTGGTCAAATCAGATTTCAGTTCTATTGAAATACCAGAAGTTAATCTTGAAATTCCATCACGTTCACAAAAAGGTGAAATTACAACAATCGAAGGTATTATTGATCGAACAATCACATCATTAAATCAGGATCAAGAAAATCGAAAAAAAGATCATCCAGAAGTTGCTGAGAAAATCACCGAATTTATAGCATCTTTAGAAAAATTGAAATTAGTTGAAAAACATTTCACTTTAATTATAGAAGATATTAGTGGAAATAGTTTCGTAGAAAATCCATATGCTCCACAAACTGATCCGAATTCGAAAACAAGCAGTTTCACGCGAACTAAAGAACAAGATGAAATTTTAGGAATTTATCCTGAAGCTGTTATAGAAAAACCGGAAAAAGAAAAAAATGAAGATCATTTATTAAAACCAATTCCCGAAGATTCATGGCCTCTAGAAGAATTATGCGGTGAAGTTTTACAATTTCAAACGAACTGTCCGGAATGTAAAGCACCATGTGAAACAAATATGAAATTAACAAATATCCCGCATTTTAAAGAAGTCGTCATAATGGCTACAATATGTGAAAAATGTGGTAATAAAACTAATGAAGTTAAATCTGGTGGTGGTGTTGAAGAACGTGGTGTAAAATTTGAAGTTCAAATTCGTACAAAAGAAGATTTAAATCGTGATGTTTTAAAATCCGATACATGCTGTATGTCTGTACCGGAATTAGATTGTAGTGTTGGTCCATCAGCATTAGGTGGACGTTTTACAACAGTTGAAGGACTTATGATCGCCATGAAAGATCAATTACATGAACATTCATTCATTTTTCATGATTCCGGATCTGAAGAAACTAAAGCGAAATTCGATAAATTTATGAATGAAATCGATAATGTTTTAACATTGAAAACTTCCGCCACTTTAGTATTGGATGATCCAGCTGGAAATAGTTATATACAATCGTTATTAGATGATGAACCAGATGAAGGTTTAGTTGTGACCCGGTATATTCGTTCGTTCGAACAAAATGAAGAATTAGGATTGAACGATATTAAAACTGAGAATTATGAAAATTAAATAGGAATGAGAACAAACGGTTAAATCCAATAAGTTATGTTGAGATAGATTTACATTGTTCAGTAATTATCGCCATAAAGAATAGAGTTAATTGTATTTATACAAAGTTAGAGAAATTTTGGAATTGGGATTATTCCTTGTCACATTTATAATTCATTCTGTTGGAGATAAATTGGTAATGAATTGATTCTACAAACAACAAATTTGGATTAAATTAGTCTTAGGAGCGTCCTGGTATTCCCTTTTCTTGTCCTTTTTTTATATAATAAAATAATTTACAAATAAACAAATTAAAAACAATAAAATTTTTATTATTTTTATCATTCTTTTTTTCTTTATTGTTATTTTAATACACTTGGTTTTTTTTCTGTTTTTGTCTTTTTTTTTGGTTTATTAAAAAATTACATGTACATAATTTTTAATTTTTAAATTTATTTGCTAAAAATTGCATATATTTATGTATAGTTCCTTTTTTTTTAATATTTTATAATACTAAAAGGGTTTTTCATTTCTTTTATTTTTCAATTTTTTTTAAAAAAAAATTAATATTACAAATTTTCTTTAATTTTGTTTTTTTGATTTACTATTTTTCCTTTTGAATTCAGTTAAAAACAAAAAATAAATTGAAATAAATAAATAGAATTTTTATGTTTAAAAATAATTGAAAATTCATTTAACTACATTTTTTTTTTCATAGTTTAAAAATAAAAAATTAATATTTAAGACTTTTTTTAAAAATAAAATTTAAAAAAAAAAAGAAAGAAAACAAATTGAAGAAATTAAATTTCAATCAAATAATAAATTTTTTAAAATACAGAAAAATAAAAACAAAAAATATCATTGTTTTCTTTTTAATTTTAAAAATAATACTTTTAGGTTAGAGTTTAAATATGCTGGTTGAAGGAAAAAGCGACTTAAAGTAGTGTGCCACGAAATATCAAGTTGAAAACAAAAAAATGTCTGAAGCTGCAAGATGCTAGACGCAATCAACATGTGGCAATGCAATTACTGTGCTACTGAATTTTCCTGTAACGATCAGAATTTTGTTCCTTTTTCAAATGCATTTTTAATACTGTAAATATTTCTAAAGAAATTATAAAAGTTTTATAAGCAAAATTTTAATGGCTCGACTTCATTTGCACTGACACAATTTTTAAGGTTTTTGTTTTAGTAAAATCGGTGAAAATGAACCGATTAAAATGAAAATTAACAATAAAAGCGTACTTTTTGTTTTTGTTTTTAAGGAAACCATAATTTTTAATTTAAAAATTATTTTTAAATTTGATCTAAACAAAGAGTATTTTGATTTTAACAAATTAAAGACCAATAAAAGCTAATAAACAATTTTATTTAAAAATCATAAACGAATTTTGTATGCAAAAATTCTAACTAAAAAGCTTTTAATTTTGGGCTTTAAAAGTAAAAACCAGGCTAAAAAAGAAATAAAAATTTTTCGCTTTTTAACAATATTTTATTTAGTTCTTTTTTTTTTTTTAAATATATTTACATTGAATATAAAATAATTAATAAATAATAATTAGCTTTGTTTTTTAATATAAATTTTATTTACTTTTATTTTTTTACAAATTCGTGAAATACCTGAACGGCTTTATATTATTTTTGTTTTTCAATTTCATTTTTGTTTAAACCTTTTAATTGCCAGAATAGTTCATATACAAAAGACTCCATCAGATTAGAGACAGAACTTGGACTGCTCAACGTATTCGTGTAGTTTGAGTTAGTACAATTCCAGTTTTAATCGAATTTATACTCTTTTAGGCTAAAATGACTTGTCCACGTCTATGTATCTTGAATTCAGTGAAAAGGTTACATCAGTTTTTGCTATACTACACTAATGCGCATACGTCGATCGAAATCGATGATTGTCGATTATGACTGTAGAAGAAGGACTCTACTGATTACATTGGAAAATCATCGCTCTGCAAGGGTACCCAGACAAATATTCATTGGGAAAATCTTAAACTTTGTCAAAAGATTCGATTTCGAATGGGTATATTCATAAAATCTTGTTAAGGTTTCAATGAAGATAGGAATTGCTGTTGAGCTGTTGCATTGAATTTACCACAATAATGTGGGTACGTAGAAATTGCACTATTAAGACGCTACATCCGAACTGATTCTGCATAGCCACAACGCTTTAATATAGTCCTTTTTAGATAGAATTTAAAAACTTGTTAGTACAGCAGTAAAGAACAATTATTATTGTATAAAACAACCAAGAACTGATTGAATAATATCTTTTAGTACTGCAACGAACGATTGGTAAGTGTCAAAACAGTTGCTAAACGGGCATTACTTTAGCCTGTTTAGCAACTGCTAAAGTAATGCCTGATTGGTAACTGTTTTGAGTTGGCATTTAAGAGGGTAAAACTTATATGAATTTGTTTTCTTCTTGATTTTGAATGAATATTTTAATTTAGATGGCTTTTTCAAGATTTGTTTCTCAGTGTTAATAGTATGTTTTATTTTTAGCAAAAAAATTATTTAGCATTTTTAAGATTTTTAAAGAGAAAAAAAAATATTTTTCTTTTATTTATATTTATCTTTTTTTTGTATGCAAAATATTTTATTTTTTAGTTTTAAGCTTTTTTTTTCAATTTTATTTGTTTTTAATTTTTAAATACAATTAAGCATGTTTTTTTATTTTATTTATTTATATTTTTTTTGGATTGTAGTTTTAAGCATTTTGTTATTAAATTAATTTTTGCTTTTTTATTTATTTTTTTTTGTTTTTTTTTGTAAATAATTAGTAAAATTAGTTGACTAGATTAAATTTTTAATATTTAAATATTTTCTAAATTTACATTTTTCTTTAAGTTTTTCGTTTTTTTTTGCTGAAAACTTGTCGTTTGTTTTTCTTTTTTTGTATTAGTGATTTTCTTTAAATTTTAAATACAATTTTTGTTGTGTGTGTTCAAAAGTTTTTTTTTTTTTTTTATTAATTATAATAAATTTCCACATTTCATGTAATTTATTTTTCAAAATAATAATTTTTAATGGCTTTTTTAATTTTTAAAATTATAATTTCATTTTTTTTTTTAATACTAATCAACAATATTTTTTAAAAATTTTATTTTTAATTTTGTTTGCTTAAAATTCAAACTTTTTGGTTGCATTCTTTTTTAATTTATTTTTAATTTTGAGTACTAATTTAATTATTTTTAAATGGAATAAGCTTAGGTTGTATTCTTTCTGCTTTTTTGCTTAATTTATTATTAATTATTAATTACTTACTTGAAAATGTTTTTTTTTTTAATTTTTAACACATTTTTCTCAATTTAGAAAGGTTTTTATAATTTTTGCGTTATTTTTTTTTTAAATTTTCAAAAAATTCTCTCTGATTTAGTTTTTTTTTGAATGCGATTGAAATGAATTTTGGATGATTGCGTGAGCGTTTTTAATTTTTCTTATTAATTTGTTTTTAATTTTTTTGGGTAATTATTAGATTTTTTTTAATTAGCGCTTTTATTTTGATAAATTAATTTTGAAATTAAAAAGAAATAAGCACTTAAAAATAGTGAGAAATGATTTTGTTAAAAAGTTTTCATCAAAAAATGAAGAATTTTGGAACTTAATTTAAAAGAACAAGAAGCTCTGTGCCAGTATGGGACTTCATCACTACTAAGGTAGGATTTTTCATACTTTTTTAAGTTTTCCAAATGAAATTTGTTAATAGGAATATATTAGCACACTTTTTCGAATTTTGCATTATTAACGTATCTTGATATCAAATAAACGTTTCCCATTTTTGTATTTATGATTCAGATATATGCTTTCTATGATTTTATACTCCATCTGTTCATCAGCATCGGTATATTTCTTTGTGTTCGAACTCGAACTTACTGGAAATATTTTCTATTCGGACTCTAATTCAGAGGAAATTGTTTATATCAAGTCAAAATTTATACAAGATAATATTGTTCTTTAAAAAGAAAATTTAAATATAAACGAACAAAGAACGCTTTTCAATTATTTAAAGTTCCAAATAACCTCCTGTTATTATTATATATTGAGTGAGCAGAACTGAGAAGTAAAATGTAAGGCCTCATGTACTTAAATACAATTGAAAAAGATTGTGATGGAAATAAAAGTATCTAGATTAAAAATTACAACGTTAATGTAGACAACTACCTAAGAAGTGGTAAGGGTTTCTTTTAATATTCAGCCTTCTTCGATATTGTAACAAATTTCAGATGTACAATATTTCTGGACATCAAATGAACCAATACCCAGTTCTTATACGAACTCAGTGGATACTTTAATTTTCTTCTATTTTGGCGCCCAACAATACTATACGAATAAGATTTTTTGTTTCCGCTACCTTATCGGTACTTAAAAAAGCATATCACTTTGGAAAATAATTTTAAAATTGACATAAATTTTTGGCAGTTGGCTTTACTATAAAATTAAAACTAAAAACTAAAAATATTCTTCATTTCTTGATAAAAATAAGTTTTCAAAAAAACTAATTTGAAGCCATTTTTTCTAGGACTTCCCCATCTAAAAATGATGATCCATCATTGTTAGGCAATCAAAGATCGTCTTAAAATTAATTTGTGTAACTAAAAATATAATGTTTATGTATAAAAAAGTAAAATGAAAATTTTAACAATCAGCATATTTACTACTTTGATAATTATTAGTATTTTGTTGATTCAATATTGTTGATGGTGAAGAATTATTTGCGATACCATGATGATATTTATTGCATATATAAATTGTTGCGATCGCAATTGATGCTGGTATTAAACAAAAGAATGTATAACGAGCTAAGCGAGTTCTGCTGGTACAGTTATTAATAATATCATCATCATTATTATTAGCATTTGTATTATTTATTGTAGTTGTATTAATATTTATAAGATTTTTTTTTCTAATAACGAGTCGTGTTGATAGTCTCGTTGTAGCAATTCCTGTACCATATCCCTGTGCTCTTTTCGTTGTTGTAATAGTTATAGTTTCATAGATATTACTTGTATTATTATAATTATTTGTATTTAAATTATTATTGTTATTATTTGTTATATTATTATCATCATTTTTATTTTTCGTCCAAAATTGCAATCGTTTTAATCGATAACTAAATCAGAGAAATAATTCTCATGCTATTGCACTACCTGACATCGTAGTTTGTCTCTCATTTGGACGTTCTCGTGTTCTATCATGTTCCGTTGATTCTGAACTAAAAAAAAAAATATATATACTAATTAATCTAAAATCATCTAAAAATTAATATATTTATAATTTGTATATGATTATATAGTAGAAATAAACTACACTTTTACATAGGATGTTCTGAAAGTTTTGGCATTTGAGAAATATATTTTAGTTTCATATGAAGATGTTTTAATTCGCTTGTTTTAAAGTACGTTAGGATTTCTAAGGATACAAAAGGACACAACACAATAGGTTCCATTGTGAATGGTCCCTAATTCCAATGCAAGACAATAAATCACTAATCTATCTTTGTATGCTTTAATCTCCTGGCGCTAATAACACTTCAGATATGCTTAATACAAGCACAGCAAGATATCATTCATAATCATATCGAATAAACGATAAATCGAGAGATCCAGGATCAAAAATAGGGATGTTATTTAATTACAATAACCCTGTCAAACAGAAATGAAGTTAATTTTACCAAACCGAAGAAAAAATTGGATTAAATAAGATCTAAATAACGTCGCAAAACCCTGTGTCTTTCCTTCAATTAAAATTTTCATAATTTTGACCAAAACATTGATTAAATTTGTGCTTGGTCATAGCCTAGACAGCAAAAGTTAGTGCCAATCACTAATGTTATGCTCGTTTCTATGGCTGGGGAACTGGATTAAGTTAGCTGTAACCTATTAGAACCACATTCAAGAAACTTCAATTACATGCACTTGAAAGAGTACATCAATGAATTTCTCTCCATACTTGCTCTAAGCTGTAATCTCATTACTTCTTAACTTAAATATATTTCATAAATTTCAAAACTTTTTCGATATAGACCTATGCACAGACGATGACTACTTAATGAAGAAAAAGGGATTATCTTACTTGGATCGTACAGTTTTAGGACTACCTGATTCACATGGAATTGGATTATTATTATTCGTACTTGCTGATGAACGTCTACCATTACCGCTTTTACAATCAAATATTGTGTCTGAATCTAATTCATTTTCGATCTAAAATACAAAAGAAAAAGTTTAATTATTTAAAAAATTATAATTAATTAAAAATTACTTGTCTTTTATAACAAAGCCTTTCACTCGAATCTGAACCGCACGAGGAACTTTCGGATACTGCTTGTGTTACAGTTGGTATATTCGGTGGACTACTTGGTCCGGGAAATCTTTTTGAGCAAACTTGTGATTGAATATGTTCACATATTCGTCGAAAACGTCGAATATTACCTAAAAAATTGTTAAATAAAGGATAAAAAAGGTAATAAAAATATAAAATTAGAAGAAAATTGTGATGAAATTTTGCGATTTCATTACTTTTACCTGATAGGAGGGTAAATGTAATTGCAAACAGCATATCGGCAACATCACCTTGTTTGCAAATGGCACTGATATCAACCTAAACATTTTTTTTTTTTCATAGATTTTGATAGAAATAGGAAAGAAATATTCGAAATAAATATTAGATTTTTATATAATAATTTGATTTTTCTTTTACTATGCATAATTTGTGTTTTTTAATTCTAGAGAAGATTCATTTTAATTATTAAAAACCCAAAAAAAATTTACAAAATTGCATAAAAATTAAACAAGAAATCATAATTATTTGTGTTGTCTCCTTTACGAGATTATACTAGTTAAAATGAATTAAGTTATTTAATTTTCTAGTTGAAACTTCCTATTGGAATTAAACTTCATGCAACACTACTTATATAGAATAGAGAGAAAAGTTAGAAATCGTGATTAGAGATAGTTTACAAAAAGTACTAGTTAAGAACTTGTTGAAACTTTAAAGAAAAACAATAAAAGTGATTGATTTATAAGAATTTCAAAGAAATATTACCTGAAATCGAACAAGTCTTTGAAACATTGCTGGACCAGTTGCATTTCGTTTATATTCTACCCTAAAGATCGTTGGTGAAATGACACTGTGAGATAACTCCGCCATCTGAAATTTAAAACGATTTGCTTTTTAATAAAATATAACAAATTTTTTTTTAATACTGAAATTTTTTATTAAGGCGAAAATAAACGCATTGAACGAATCCAATCAAACCATTAAGGAGAAGCGTCCTGAATTATTAAATTCGATCCAATAAAATAAAATGGATAATAAAATGGAAAATAGCTTGGAAAACGCAGTTCTACATAATATAGTCTATTGTAATCTAGTTTGAATTTGCTTCAGCGTTTGCAAGGCGTTGTTTAACTTGGCATTGCGTAGAGAGAAATCTTATGAATTTTTTTGAAATTCCAAGATACCTTACAAATTGAATATTTTACACAAATTTCAATCCTGCTATCAAAATAACAATATTATTTATTTAATAAATCCGACTTACTGATAAAAATGCATGTATTAAATGTGCTTTGACAGTTGCAATAGGTTTACCCTTCACCAATACTGTAAATGTTTCATCCTTTTCGGTTGTCATTAGATTACCAAACCATGAACGTTTTGTTAATTCCGGTGATGAGTCTGGTGTTAAGTGTACTTCATCTGATGATACTTTTCATATTAGATAACAAAACTATAATTGTTTATATTAATAAAATTACATGGATATATTTCACCTTGCATTTTTCTTCGATGAAACCGTGGACTTCCTAAGAAACTATTTTTGATATTAGTCAGTCTAGTTTTCCATAATTGTCCACCAGTTGTAGTACATGTTGAACCAGTCATAACAGGTGGTGGTGGATTCATATGTGGTGAACCAGGTGGTGTCATTACTGTACATGAGAATATATAATATTATAATCCCCACAAGGATAAGTTTAATTAGAAATTTTTTTGTATATATACCATTATTACTTTCTGGATCCTGGAACATACTAATTGCAATTGTTGGACCAGAATTGGCACGATGGTGTGCTGGTGATGAATTATTTGAATCTGTATTGTTACTAGTCTGCGATGGTGTCCGACTAACGGGTGTTGGTGAATGTGTTGAATGGCGTGTTGAAGATGTTACTGTGGCCGGTGATGATGGTCTACTAATAACAGTTGTTTGTGTTGAATTAATTGGAGAACCTCTTGTTGGACTATGATATGATGATGACCGTACAGATGATGCCGATGATGGGGATCGTCTTGTATGATTCCTAGCATTGCTATATGAGCGGAAACTGTAATTAGAATAACAAATATCCTGTGTTTTTGGCAACATCTAACACTGCATTATGTACATATTGAACAAAACCAACGCACAATTATTTTTTTCTTTCTTTTCTTTACAAAGCAAAATGTGTGTGTTTCTTGATGTTATGTGAATATATATGAGAATTTAAGAATTATTATAATTATAACTTACTTAAAGGCCTGTCGTCTTGGTGTTAATGGTGATCCTTCACTGATTTGACCAAAATTTAAACAATTCTGACCATTTACACGACATGTATCTAAACGTTTTCGTGGAGGATCAACTGTTTCAACAATATCATTACGGGGTTTTAATTCATCATCATCTTCTAATGCTGGACGACGACGTTTACGTTCTAATAATAGAAAATATATCACTTTTTCGGTGTTATGACTAGAAAAGGAAAGAAGGAAATTTTTTAAATAATTCAGAGTAATCTTGTTTTGAAAATGTTTATATTACTTTTGACTGAGAAGTTCTTGTATTAATTTCTCTTTCTCTTTAAAACAACCTAATGAACATATTGCATTTAATACATCCGGATCAACAGATGATGCTGATGGTATAACATGTGTTTGAACAACTTCCATCATTGGTAATTCTAGTTCTAATTCACCTTTACCACCAGCTGTAACCCATGGATGCCGATTTATTTCGGATAACTGAAATTTTTAATATGAAATAATGATTACAGCGAAGAACGCTAGGATATTTCGTATGAGGTAATTCTCGATTGATACATTCTGTATCGTATATAGTAGAGAAATATAGAAATAAATCCCCAATCTCTTTTTCATTTTTTGAAAGCACCAATCGAAAATTATCAATAAAATAAATCGATATTTACAGTTAGCCTACGTTCTGGATTAACTTCAATCATGCCACGTAATAAACTTTGGCAATCGGGCGGAACAAAATGTGGTATATGAAAGACACCACGTTTAACTTTTTCAAGTAATTGCCTTAAATTATCATCATCAAAAGGTAAAGCACCAACAAGTAAAGCGTATAATATAACACCACATGACCATACATCAGCACGTCGTCCATCATATTTTTCACCCTATAAAAAAACAATAATTAATATTAATTATTTTATATAAAAATACAAAATTCTACAAAATTAAATTCAGAGCTTTTTGGAATTAATTACTCGAATATTCCTACAAGCAGGATAAATGAATTAAATACTTTCTTAACATTGAGGATGATCGATGCTTCGGACCGATTTCCTTTTGTGAATAAATATTTGTTTTAAAATAAAATGTGTGTTGTATAACTTGTTTTGGAAAAATTGCTTAAGGACTACGTCTAGCAAGTCTGCCAAAAAAAACGTCTAAATTCGAATTTATTTTGCCAAGAATTTTGATATTTGTGAAAATAAATTAGTTTTGTTTTGCCAAAAGTAGTATTAGAAGGTTAAAACAAACTTTACATTTTTTTGGGCGTTAGGCAGTGGACACACTCCTGCTCAGTTTATTAGTAAAAATATTAAAATAAATTTTAGTTTATCTGCAATTTGAAGTATAGTTCTTAAACGATTGACCTTGCTTCGTTCAGGATTCTATAAGTACATCAAATCTACAGATGCCGATATGAGATTTCCCGGATAAAACTTGAGACTTTCAGAAATTGCAAAAATATAAAAGTCGATTCAATTTCTTTCTTCTAGGTAAATGTAGTCCCTTAATCCAGAAACAACCACATTTTGAACAATGAAAAGAACTTGATCGGCAGAATCGAATTTTTAAAAAACTAAATCTCTACTTTTACTAAGCTACATGATTTACAGAAATCAGTTTTGGTCAATATTAACAATTATTTGGAAACGTGAACTCGTTTTCGTAATGCAGAAAATTGGTTATCAAATTTAAAAACTTAATTCTTTAAAATCGTTTCCTAACGGACAAGTTTCTTCTTTGAGTTCGTCATTTTTTTTTCAGAATCCTTTTTATTTCTAGCCATTTATTAGGATACAACTATTTAGTTGTTTCAAAATGTTACCTAAAGGATTTTAGTTGTACAAGTATACTGTACGTGTTCTTCTTCTGCAGTTTTTTTTGCTTGCTTGGAAAACATACACAAAACTATATGTTATATACATGAAAAACTTTAAAGTAGATTTTTGAGGCCATCATAGTAGATTTAGATTACATTATGTATAGACATGAAGATGCTACTGAACTATGGATTTAGGTTAATATTATTTAGACTATATTACTAACGAAAACTGATCCAAAATATTTATATACAATGTTTTATTTTATGTAGATTTTGTTGATCTTTAAAATCCTTTTGGGTTTATAAAACTCAATTTGAATAAAAATATAATTTTTGCAAAAATATCGATATAATAGGTATACCGGAAAAGAATGCCGGTTTTTCGTAATGGTCGTGTATGACCCTTACTCGTTTATTATATTTATAAGTTTTTCCAGGCGTGTTTTGCATCCGTTTGATTATTGCATAACTGATAAGTCTATTCAACAAGAGTACCAAGTTTTTCAGAAGGATTTTCACGAAAACCAGTACTTAGGCAATATTTTAGACTATTTTAAACGCCTAAACTATCAGAATTTCATTGAATTCAGACCACAAATTTTGAAAACACAAATGTTTTTACAAGAAGTTTTGTGAATTAGTGTTGACATAAATGAATTTCGTTGAAAATTTAATTATATCTGAATTGGGGCTTAATACACAAACTGTGAAAGTTTCATAAAAGTTGGACACAGAGTTTCAGTTGTACAGCGAATAGAAAAATGGGCAACATTTGGACAGAAAGTATTCTTAGACAGTGTTGCACATTTTTCATCTTTCTACCCCTTCTATCGGAGGAAGTAAAAAGTGACTAAATAAATGGAAAAGGATTATATCAATTAATGGTGACTAAGTCAAAAAGGATATAATAATTTTTTTAAAAACTCAATCAACTTTATGACATTCCGGTGGACCTAAGATAACTAGTAAATAATATGATTATTGGTACAAACCCGTATAACTTCTGGACAAGCATAATGCGGTGAACCACATGATGTTTCTAGCATTGATCCGGCTGGTTGGAGTGATGCCATACCAAAATCCGCTATTTTAATATTATTTTTTTCATCTAATAATAGATTTTCGGGTTTTAAATCTCTATGACTGGAAAATAAAAAAAAAATAAGAATATTTATTATATAAAATAGTTTTTAGAAAATTAAATTTTATTATTACCAAATTGAATGTGAATGACAAAAATCCAATGCCGAAATAATTTGTCGGAAAAATTTTCTAGCTTCTTTTGGTGTTAAACGTCCTTTTTTAACTAAATAATCAAATAATTCACCACCAGAAACATGTTCTAATACTAAATATAAATATTTCTTATTTTCATAAACATCGGATAGTCCAAGTACATGAGGATGATCGATTAATTTCATAATTGCAATTTCTCGTTCAACCTGTAAAGTAAAAATTATAATTATATTTTATTTTGAGGAAAGACTGTCTTGTAATTTAAAGTTTAGGAAATAACAACATATTGGATGTAACCTATTCAAGTTTCACATAGGTTTAACTTGAAACGTATTTAAGGTTTACGAGAGCTCATACAAGTTTCGTATTATAATAAAATCTTTTAAAATTAAAAAATTCATTTGGCAAACACATTCTCATAAACACTTTCAGATATCTTCAATTTCCATTTTCTTGGCACTAAATGGTGATTGTATATAGAAATATATTATGCTATTGATGTAACTTTCTGTCCTTGTTTTAAGTATTTCTGATAGCATCTAAAACGTCTAAGCTAACAGCTACGAAAATGTGATGTGAAAAGTTCTATAAACAAATACTAGAAAAATGTGAGGACCTACACAGGTCTGTAAACAGTATGCTTATAGAATACATTTAAAATTATATTCCAGAAAATTGTTTTATTTCATGATATCCTTTCAACAAAACTCATTTTGATTAATGTCTTCGAGGCTAAAGATGCATGTATCTTCGAATGCAACCAATACAGATTTATGAAATTATGCTGGGCTATTGATTGAAGAAAGAATTTTATTTGTTTATAATGATTTTCGGGATTTTCTATATTTGGATCTAAATTTACTATACTCAAAACACAAAATATTCTTGATTTCATTTATGCGGTATTCTAATAAAGTTTAGAAATATATCAGAAATTATATTCTTGTTGAATTTGATTAAATTTAATTAAAACAGCTCTACCAATCTTTGCACAACTGGAATGAACTATATTAGGAAACTGGGTAGTTACTAGTGCCCAAAAAGGATCATTGAATATTGTTTTGTTTATGATTTATGATGAGAGTTCTGGGTAAATAAAAAATGAACCAATAATTTCAGTAATTAATTTTGTGGGAGCCATGGGAACACGTACAATGGGAGTTTGAAGATGTTGGTTGATCAGTTATATATATTGTATATGCATGTGAATTTTTGCAAGGACTTTTTTTGTTACTTTGAAATACGCCTAATTACAGCAAAAGTTTTATTTTGTTGAGACTTTTCCAATAAATTCATTGAATTGAATTTCATATTTTTTTTTTAATATTTGTGTAGGCTTTTAGAGAGTGTGCAGGATTGAATTTTCTAAATACAAACTTCGTATTTGCAATATTTTTTTGTGATATTAAATATGAAAATTGACCAGTACTATGTCATTTTCTTATATAATTCTTTAATTAATATTGATTACATTTCTAACAAGGTTTTTCTGAAAATCATCAGAAATCTACACATTTTTGTTCGTTCATGAAGAATTTTCGTTTTGGAACCGTAGTCCTAAATCAAAGGTTGTGTTATCTAACATTTGTCAAAGTACATACTTAATAATTATTAATAGGTTTGACCATTAGGTAAGTACACATATATCTTGATTAAATTCTATCCTTTTTGATATTAAATAAATTCAATGAAAATATTATTAATGGAAAACTAATACAGAATATTTTAACGACCATTTTAATTTGGAAAATAAGGTGTCATATTTATTTGTAATTTATGTTTGGCTATAATATATGAGACCATTTTTATTTAAGAATTATTTCCAATTTTCCGTATATCGGTATCGGTGAATACCATAACTTACAATATTCTCCTTCCATTAGCACTACACTACTTTATGTGATTAGTATTCATTTCCAATTTCAACTAAATAAAACTCAGTTATGCTTTATGACTTCCTGCATATTTTCTTACTAATCATACTAACCATCTATTTCTTCATTTTCCTGTCGTCATTTTCATTATTAATAGTTACCATTTCTTCGAATCTTTCCATATTTTCTGACTCCTTTATCACTTCTATATATTAAGTCTAAATATCTAACCACAATAAAGTTTCAAAACTTCTCCAATATACCTGCAACGAAAGCCGTCTTCTCTTCATCTTAAATCTTAGATATTTCTGAATAAACCCTAAAGAATCTAGCGTTATCGATTGACCTTCGTCGATTTTAAGACGTCCTATTTAATACTTTAAAAATTTACTTGTTAAAAATCATGAAACGAAGAGATTTGTTATTAAATTTCATTCAAAACTCGCTACAATAGCCACAATTGCAAAGGCATTTCATGTTTATGGACGGTGTGTCGCAAATTTTAAAATACTAATCATACAACATAAATATAAAAGTTTCTTAACACGAGGATATTAAAACTTGGATTCCTGAAATTTTGTTGATTTAAGTTCAAAATTGATCCTTCAAGAATAATATCCATAATGTATATTAATATATATTTTATCAATAAGAATTTCGATTTAAGATTAAGCAGGGAAAAAAAAGTAAATACAAATATATATTTGTAATACTCACTCACCTTCATTAAAACAGATTCACTAAGTTTTTCTCGATTGATTATCTTAATGGCCACCTTCTTTCCAACGACACAATGAACTCCCAATTTAACAAGACCTGAAAGAAAAGCGAAAAGAAAAAAATTCAAATAAATATAGATTTTTCTTAACAACGTTTTTTTTTAGTTGATTTAGTAAAAATATTGGCCAGAAACGTTGAAAAGAAAAACGATTTGTTTATAGTGATAAAAAAAAAGAAATATTTTCTGTGCTGGTAAAAAACCATTTTCATGTTTAGTTTCAATCAATTTTCCACATGTTCCAAGGAAAACGGAAAAGACATACAACCAAAAATTCCTGTTTTTTTTGTATTTCCACGGTTGGATTATTCTCGGATTGAGGCGCCTATACATTTTGATGTATATAATAACGTTGGTCAAGTGAGTGGGTGGTTAGATAATTCTAATATAGAGTCTAAAAGTAATTGGTTTTGGATTTATTTAATAGTTATATTGGGTATGGGAATTAAAAGTCTTCGTTCTCTAATAGATGTCGTGAGGATGTATTTCTTGCATGTAAGTAACATAAGGTCTACACACGACTTCTTTTCTGTTAGCGAAACTGTTCTGCTTGGCAAATGTCTAGTGTAGACCGCATATATTAAACAGAAATTTCGATTTTAAGATTACTGTTTCGAAAAAAGTCCTAACATAAATGTTAAAAATTCATAATTCAAAATGGCAGAATTCAAGAGAACGCGATGCGATGTTAGACAAATAATATTTATAGTGTTTTAATAAAGAAGGATTTAACACAATAATATAGTTTTCATGAAATTCTCTTTAATTTGGAAAATTTGTAAGCTTTTGACAGCACATCTTAAACCAATTGCTTGCTTTTGTTTTTCGCTCAACGAAATCTTTTCAGTCTACAAAATTGTGCCGCTGAAAGTTTTCATTCACTTGGGAAAGTAAATGGTGAATATTTTCTATCTAAAACGACTTGTGGAGATTAGCTGTCTTAGGCGATCTAAAGATACTAATCTAAACAGCAAACAACGGCCTGATCAACTATGGTTAGGCATGGTATACTATGACCTGCTGAAAATTAGTTGAATAGTTACCACTGATCGTTGCAAGATAAACGAGCATAATATGAAAAAAAGTAATTTTCCAACATAAAAAACGATGTCTTTTAAATCCCATACCCAATTTATTTATATTCATTTATATTTATATTTAGTTCTTGTGTTTCTTGTATGGTAAATATGGATTAGTTAAACTTAATAAAAAGGTATATGTATAATTTATGGATTAAGATGTTACGAAATATTTACGTATGTCACATGTATTTATATGAAGAACTATAGCTTATTTACACATGGCAAAATCTTAACTATCAACTAGAGTGCCTTTACCATTTGGTTTCTTTTGGGATGTAAATATGCGTGATATTTACGTACATTTTGTTAATATTAAATATACAGACTGTATCATAAATAAGGCAACTAACGTAAGGTATTTTAATTTAGAGAATATAAAAGTTTTTTGTAAGTTAATACTTCCTGTTAATAATTCGAACTTTTCTGCTTATATTTACATCACTACACGAAAATAAGGAAGGTTTAGTACTTTTTTCAATCTCAATTTTTCCAAATTTTTCGAAAACTTTACAAAACGTTATTGGAGACTTCTTCTAGACAGCCATTATAGGCATGTACTCAAATAAAAACGACAAAACTCGTGACTTTATGTGTTACACTTCCAATAATAGAAAATCCCCATGTTTCACTTCAAAATAGTTATGTGTTCAAACATACTTTTCGACTATCCCCATAAATTTAAACATATTGAAATTTTTTGTGATATTAGAATGTTTTATGATGACCTGACTTTAAGTTCGCTTTTAGGACACATGTTAAATTAGTTTCTGGCATCAGATTCTAAGAAATTTATTGCACACCTTCTCTGACTATATGAAAGTGGAAAAATTCACACATATGGAAATATTTTAAAGGAACAAAAATATGGGAAATGTACATGGCATATTATTTTGTCCTCAAAATGAAATCAATAATAAAAACTGTTGAAGTGCATTATTTCGAATAAACTATATAAATATTCATTGTTTTCGAATTCTTTGAGGATATTCGATATTCGATTATGCAAAATTTATTCATGTATTTTACAAGGAATTTTTATTTGTGTGATTTTTAAATAAATTCATTTCATTTATATGCTTTTTTAAAACATGATAAAATTACCTTGCCACATATTTTGAAAAATTTCGAATAATTCAAATACTTTTGAAAATATCTGGAAATTCGATTTCTATATATTTTGATATTGAAATTGTTTTGAAAATTTACCAATGGAAATTCAAAATGGTAAAAAAATAAAAAACAAAGAAAATAAATATTTAAAAACAATTATTTCAAATTCAAAATGGAAAGAGGACGATTTCAAGTATTTACGAGTTATGAAAAAGGATACAAAATTTTGAAGTATTTTATTAAACTATTTTGGTTAAATAAAAGAATTTTGTATTCAACATAAAATATGCTATGTTAGTAGGAAATTTTATTAAAATATGCGAACTTTGAAATTTTGTATAGAATCCTGAAATTTTAGGTGTGATGAACCATGGTAATTCAATACCAAATGATTTCGGTGTAATGAACTCAAGTTCTGAAAAATGTGATCATAATAAAAATGGATAAATCCGTTTTCTTTGATTCACTTTTTTGTTGTTTCGTGAATGAAATGACGAGAAAGAAGATATCGATTTATATACAGTATAATCAAAGAAATTATAACTAAGGAAAAGTAGTTTTCAAAGGAAAAAATAATCTAGAAAATAGGATCCCAGAATATGAACCCCAAAACACATGTGTAGTTTTAGAATACTGAAATATTTACTTTTATTTTGAAAATTTTCTTGGTGAAATATAATGTAAAAGTTCGCTATTCTGTAATAGTTTCGTCAATTCAATCTCTTACCGCCGCTGAAATAATACAAATGTTTATTTGGTAGCAAATGGACCCGCAGAATCACCTTGATAAGCGTCTCGTTCACCTTTTAATGGACATATATCGTATGTCGTATATTCTTGACTAAACAAACATCCGGTATCAAATTTTAGAACTCGTACTGCAGCAATGCTTCTTCTCTTTGCCAACCTGATCCCAGTAATTAAAGTCATTCATCCGACTGGTAATGGTTTATTGAATTTGGGAAGTTTAATTAGATATATTTTTTTTAGCTATCGGATCTTTTATAATTAACAATGCTACGTCATATGCCAAGGATGTACTATCATATTTTGAATGAATAAATTTCTCTTCGACTGGATACATATCAGCTTTATCAGCGTATATTGATCGAGCACTTATTGTACTATATATTCTTTTGCATCGAATTTTCCCAATCAATGTGCAGCTTTTAATATCGTATATTTACTTATAACTGCTCATCCACAAGTTTTTCATCTCCATTGACTATACTAGTATGATAATTTGCTTCTTTAATACTTATTCTATAACCAAAATTCAGTTCTGTACAGGAATTTGTTATTTAAGATATGATCCGTGAATTTTAAAACTTGATTGATATTCTTTTTGTTAAAATTATAATATAAGACGATTTTTTCGTTAAACAAAAAAATGCTGTCTTAATAAAAATCATTCCTTAATCAGCCTTATTTAAGTAAACTTTATAATAAAGACTTTTCAGATTCTATAATAATTAATTAGTCCATTTTAATTACTTCTTAATATAAAATAAAACATTTTGTCATGCTGCTTAAAGAAAATCTACTATAAAAATAAAATAAAAACAGAAAAACCGTCTTGGAGGATATAAATTATTCTATTTAAGTTAATAATCAATAAGCTTGTTCTTTGCCTTTAAAAGGATGATTTTTCTATAAATTTGTATTTGACTCTGAAGTACCTAATTAAACAATAAAAGTAAAATTATTATACTCTTAAATATTGGGTCCGTACACAATTCTTTCATTAATTCATTATTCATTTGAAGAGTATATTTTTAAAAATAACTAAACTCAATAAAATATAAATTTACTTTAGTCTAATTATATATCGTAATCAAAAATTTATTTATATTTGGTTTTAATTGTTTATTTATTTTTTATATATTCTTTATAAGTAGTCTGAGAAAGGTTAGTTTATATAAGCGAATATTAGGTGCGTATTTTTGAGAAAAATAAGGATACCATACAATATATCCTCTTATTTAAGTATGTTAATTTATCGCTGTTTATTTTTAACAGAAGTTTTTATTATTATATTGAAAATATAGATGGCACAAATTCAAACACACAGAAAATATGTTTTTTTTTTCTTCAAGATTTCGTGCATATTTTTCTATTATTTTTATTATTTACTAGCTGACCCGACAGACGTTGTCCTGTCCAAATTTCAATAAATTTGTTTGTGATCGTTTTGTGGATTTGTAAAAAGCTATTGAAAGTGTGTAAACAAAGTAAAAATGAGAAAAACACGTATTTCTGCTACAAAAATCCCATTGAAGAAAAGCACTTTCAGTTTTTCCCGAATTTTCCAATTTTCCGGGTAAATTTTCACATTTTTCTTTCAGTAAGAACATTATTTGGACTACTACGAATATTTCACCAAAAAAAAATGAGCAAAATCGGTTCAGCCGTTCTCAAGTGATGCGCTTACCAACGAACAGCATTTAATTTTTATTTATATAGATAAGTTTTATTTGGTTAATAGTAGCCGTCTTGTAAAATGTTATTTGTTTTAATTTTCCTATTTAGAAAAATGTATCCCCTTAATTAAAGAACCATGATTTTCGAAATTTGTGGGGTTTATGTGAGGACTAAACTAGTGTTCGGTCTCATTTGATCTGTATTAAGCCCAATAATGATTTAATCGGTCTGTATCAGTCTTAGTATTTATAAAATTTCGAGAAAGAAAGAACAATCTATACTATACATTATCATAACAGCACATAGAGAAAGTCAATTTTGTCTATTACTTTTAAAGAAGTTTGGTGGCGTGCCTATTATATATGAAATCGTGTATCGAATTGAATGTATTACATTTGTTCACTATCTTTTCATTACTTTATTATTATTTTAGATTGGGCCAATAAAAATTACAGGTCCATTGGGCATTTTGATTTCATCACAATTTCATTATGATGATCATTTCCAATGGTTTTTAGTAAATAACAAGTTAAGTGTTTCGCATGGAATACAAAATATCCCGCAAAGACAAAATGTAATTTTGTTGAGATACTCCCAAAACTCATAAAAATATTGTTGTTGATTTTGGTGGTGGTGTTGTTTTTTTTTTCCTTTTCCTGTGGTTCTATTGGATTGGCCATGATTTTTTCTTGAGTTGAACTTCGAACATATATATCGTCATATTTTTGGTCAGTCATAAATTTAGAAACTAACACGAGGAAAGAAAATATACTTTCTTGTCCTTCGTTCCATTTAGATCCTATTGATTTTCCAATTTCCGAGAGAAAACTTTTTTTTTGGTTTATTTTACGTTTTCATCGTTTCATATTGGAACTATTATCGTGAAGACCGAAAAAGAAATAACAAATCCAAAATTGAATTTTTCAATAGCTGTTTTTTCATCTTTTTTCTTGGGAAAAGTCATAAATCGTTTAATTTAAAGCATTTTATGATATAAAGATATTCCATATTATCAAGTTTTATAAGAAAATACGATATTTTCATCTGATTTTCATAATTTAAAGAATCAGAATTTGGAAGAATATTAGAAATATAAAACCCTATCTGTACTAAAAAATAAGTTATTGATAAGTGGACTTAACCTTCTGATGGCGGTATATGGACGTTATTCTATATACCAAACCTGTGAACTAATTTTGAAAAGATCTGCAGAGTGATCTGATATTGGATACTATCGCAAACCTAAAACTAGACTTATTCTAATCTAAGCATATAATTCAGAGACTTTAAAGTTATATTGGAAAATTACTTAACGATTACACTCGAAAATAATCATGAAAATACTTTCTCCAAAGACATTCATTTTAGTTTATACTGAGTTTAAAATTTTCTCATCTTATTTAAAAAGAAGATATTTGAATGTTTTTATAGATAGTTTCGATTTTTACTATGAAAATGATATTTAAATGAATTTACATGGAGCTTCAATTTAATACTGAAATATTTGATTTTTCTTGTGGCTATAGAAAAGAATATTCATTTTAGCATATTTTCCATTTTTCTTTACATTAAGACAAAAAATTTTGAGAAACGAATTTACATTATACGACGATGTATAAAAAAAAATCTTCAGTTTCAATATTGTCCCACAACATGGATTATGGGAATGATGGTGAATATGGATGATGATTGTCTGGCGGGATTATAGTTAATCTTCTATGATATTCGTAAAGAATACCCTTGAGATGAAAGAATTTTCATGATTTTACAAAAGGGTTAAAAAGACATTTATATTTGTGGCCTGGAAATGTTGAAAACCAATTGTATATGTGTGAAAGGGTTGAAGAACATTGCAAAAATAAAATGATTTTATCAAACATTTTACAGAATTTTAGATAAAGCTAAAATTGTAGTATTGTAGTAATAAGCTTTGCGGTGTCATAACTAACATGAGACGAAGTTGGTATTAATTAAATTTTCAGCTGAAAATGAAATGTATTCATTTTCTCTAATGAATATGCCTTAGGGTGGATATATTATTTTCCATTTGTATTATAATTTTCTAAATTTTATCAAAGACTATCGTCGGCAGATTATATTTCAATCAAATGTTCGCTGTATTAATAGATCTTTAACAAATAGTAAATTATAATGTTACCAATAGAAACGATTATGCTTTGTTGGCTTACATTCGAAATATAATATTCAAGTTGTAAGTTGAAAAACAAAGTTTTGAGCAAACGAAAAATGGAAATCATTAAAAAATTATGTTAATATATTTTAAAATTTTCGATCTAGCCGATACTGGCATGAATTTTTGAGCCTTAAATAAGGGTTTAATATATACAAGTTCCTTATATCGCAAATACCTTATATCGAGAATCTTCTGTAAAAAAAATTTAATAGAGCAGAACTAATGAAAGTATTCTTATTAAAATTTTTCTCAAACTTGGTTTTTTTCTTAAAAGAGAATTTCGCAACAATTTAAAATCAATGAAATTTTCCCTTCCTTATCATTGAAATGGTTGAATGATAAAAATAGGAAGAAAAGCCCAACCAACCAAGCGTTAAAATAGAATAGTCACCATTTAAAGCTTATCACAAAGTTGATTGAAGATTAGATAAAAGCTAATCTATTTCAGTTTTCTCTTATGTTTGTATTTGATATAATATTTTTTATCTTGTTCTTTTTCAAAGAAATTTTTGGGAAATTTTCAAAATTCATTCAAAAAAGAAAATTTTTTAAATAGAATTAAAATTTGGTGTGACTTTTTCTTCCTTATCATTTTTAGAATTTTCCTTAAATAGATTTAATATAAAATTTATGTTTTTCAACTTCATTAACTTAAAAAAAGTCGAAAATTTTGTTATAAATCAAATAAATATACTTTTAAAATTGTATAAAATTTTCACTAAATTTTCAAATATCGATAAAAAGGTTCGAAATGAAAATTTTCGATCATCAATTTTCATAAAAATTTACAAAACAAAATTTGAAATGTTCTTCAATTTATAACAAGAAAGGCAATAAGGACAATTTTTCTTATTCAATTGAGAATTTTCTCATCCATTAAAAAACCGATTTTCCTATATTATATTTTCAGTTGCTCTATACCTAAACTTAGGAGATTTGAACTTATTGTTTTTTTTTTTTTTTTTGTGGTAACTACATTCATTATAAATGGTCTTTTCACAATGCTGTCTTATTTTGTATAAAGACTTCTTCTATATATACTATACTTAGTTTTGTAATAGGTTGTAATATTTTTCGTTTGCAATTTGACCCACAAGGGTATAGAGATAAAGTCCTAAATTTTTATTATTACATCACACATATACAAACAAAAAAAAACCTTCTATCTACATCCTTTTTGATTGGATCCTTTTCTGTTATAAAATCCATAAATTTTATAGTATTTTCTTGGGAAATAAAAATAAAAGAATGTCATCATGTCAAAAGTTATTTAAATGATACAAAAACGAAAAAAAAAAAAAAATCAAGAAGAAAAACAAAATCCCTAAAGAAAAGGTTAAACGAATATAAAATGTGAACAACAAAGACAAAATTTGAGACCACTTAAAGAAAGTTCATGTTCCATTGAATCAAAACATAAGGCAAACAATTTTAAAAAATGTTTTTTTCAAATATAAATAATAGCAGAAAGGGTCAAGGGATTATGTATTCGGAAACTATATTTTGTCTCGGAACTCATCCGTATAGAGAGAAATTTGTTTAAAGGATTTTTAACAATCTTTTGTTGTTCCTCAATTCCTTTGTGAATGACGCAATGTTGTACATATGGTCATGTCAAAGATCCTATAGTATAGTATAGTATTATAGGATCTCTGGTCATGTATTTTCGAAATTGATATATGTACCAATAATTCAAATAATCCTGGAAGACTGTTTTCCTTCATGTAAAGTTTATGCATTTCTAGCTTCTTTTTCAAGTACTTGTACTTGTCAATATGAACCTGAAATATTTTAAGATAACATCACATGTAACATGAAATGTTGACAAATATTTTATAACCTTACTTGTTATTATTATTTTCAATACACACAATTGTTATTGAAAATATTCAAAAGAAAACTCTTTTATTTTCTTTAAAACAGAAGGAAAATGCAAAAATATTCGGGACATGTCTTATTTTTCTAAAGAATTCTATAAAAAGCATAAACTACAAAGCTTTCTCTATATTTTTGTTCATAAAAGATATTTTTCATCTTTCCCTTATGACATTATAACTTGGGGCTTTAGCCTTCTTCACAACACTCCTCCAATAATCGCGATCTAGAGATCTAATGTTACAATTAAGGGTACACAATTTGGATTTCCCATTTTCGATGTTGCCATCTACCTTTATTGCTTCTACTTGTAGTAGATCTTCTGTTAAAAACATTTTTTTGCAATCATAAAAAGTATTTTGTTAAGAAAATTAATGGTGCTTTGTATACTCTAGTTTCCTGTTTTCTTTTGGATACAATATCTTGACTTTCACAGGGATCTGATATTTAAAATTGAACATCAATTAGTCACTTCTGTTAAAACTGCAATATTTTTAGGTTTCATATTACGATTAGGCAGATAGATTGCTATCTTCAAACGCAGTTCTTTCAAAATAGGAGTCTGATATCACAAAATAAGGTCCTAGAATACACCGAAATAGAATTACATACACTTTCCCATTTAATAGAGAAAGTAAATAGTTAAGAATTTTTTTGAGAAAATATATTTCCATGAAAACATGTCATAAATATTTCGGAGTTTTCCCTTTCGTATTTTCAATTTGATGAAACAGAAATTGAAATCATGTAAACAATTATAATTTATGTGAATTTGAATACTTTTCCAGAGAAAATATAGAAGTTCTAAAGTTCTGAATTGAAAAGTGGATGGATTTTCTTAGAAAAAAACTTGAAGAAAATTATATTGAATTCGAAATAAAAGAAAAATCATTTCGATTTAATTTTGGATAAATTCTTAAAAAAAAGCGATTTTTATACATCATTTGATTGATAATTTGATATTTTTAGAAATTTAAAATTATAGGTTTGAGCGTTTATGACGTGGAATAATTTTGGATTAAATATAAACGAGAAGAAAATGTTAAGAAAATTTTCAACTATACTAAACTGGATTTTGTTAACCTTTCGTCGGTTAACTTAAAACTATTTTTGTTTTTATAAAAACACGTATATTAGTTATTTTTAGAACGAAATTTCCAATTAGTCCTGCTCGTAGTCCTGATTTCAAGTATTTTATCATTTTTTAAATTTTAAATTTGTTTAACCTTTTTTTTTAATTACATATGCCTTGAAAATAATTCATATATAATAACGTCATCAAGTTATTAATCATATATGTACATTTTTCTAATTTCCACCTGGTTTGTTCCCACTTCTGATTTTCAACCTTCAAATAAAGAAAACCATATGAAAAAAGCCTTCAAAACATATAAGTTTACATAATTTGTTATTGATTTCATTTTTAATTTGCCGGAAAAAAAGCCCAAATTATAACTCATTTCGTTTGTATATAAATTTTAAAAACTATAACACGCGAAGTTATGAAATTTTGATAACAAAAAAAATATGAAATTGATACTTGAAAAAGCTTGGGGAAATTTTTTGAAAGGACAAAAATTCTGCATTGCGTGAGATAAACTAAAAACAAGGAAAAATAAAATTGGTAATTTTCATGATATTGATTAAACTAATATCAATGTATGACCTATTAGCCTAAATAAACAGGTAATGGGCACTTACTATACAGGTTGTATACACAAGTACAAAAATATTACAAATATGAAAACAAGATGAAATCAAGATTACTTAGTATCGATATGGAAAGTACACTATTTGAGAGTATTGTACCCACTGGCGGCAGTTATAATTGGAATTGGATGGTATTTTTGGGTATGTTTACAGCCTGAAGTGATCAAATTTAGTAGTGGATCTGATAACGTAAATTTAATTTTGATGGTATATCCTTTCTGTGTTGTATGTTGACATCTGCTATCTTCCATTCACAACAATTTGAAGATTGTTAACAGCCATATGTCTTCTGAAATATTATTACTAGTAATGAATTTTATATAAATGTAATATCTATATTCTTAAGTTATTCAAATTCAGTGTTAAATTGGATTTAATTATGTCAAACACATGAAACATTTTGATTGAAGAAGAGAATCTTTTTAAATATTATTTAAAGGTATTGTCACTTGAAGTTGGGCTCGGTATTTTCCAAAATTAGATACAGTTAACACCACTTTAAGATATACAAATTTTTTCTTAAGTAAAATAAGTGGCTGCGTTTTGAACTTGTTCTTCAAACAAAAATGCTTTAAGAAATATATAAATTTTAATCAAGAAATTATAAATTGCTCACGAAATTTGCATTCAGACCTAGGGAATTATAATACTATATATTGTTTGCTGACATAAAAATATAGAATCAGGACCTATAGAAACTAACGTCGCTGTCTCTAGCACTATTTGTTTTCATCAACATTTTACTTGACTATTGTAAATAATAAATTTACTCATAAATCATTTTTTTTTTGTTTGATTTCAGATTAAAGATTAATCAGTTATTTTCTTTTTTAGCTAATTTTATAACAAAAATTTTGTCATTTATAAAAATAACCAAAAAAGAAACCATGCGGAAAAAAATGTGACCATCATTTAAATTATTCTCACGTAGCTCTTTTATACATATCCAAGGAAGACTTTTTTCCACAAATTCCAATTATAGCTGTTTATAAAATGGGAACCCCTGAGGAACACCTTTTTCTTCTTTTCCGAAAACTTTCACAAATAAATATTCCATTATTAAAAGTTCTTTCTGGTATATAAAAAGGAGTAGAGCACATTAATTTTAGAATTTCACCGAAGTGGTAAAATTTACACACATGACCATTTATAATTAACATGATAAAAATCAGTGTATAGCCGGGTTTTTGATATTGTAATTGTATTGGGGTAAAACAGCCAAAAACAAAACAACCAAAAATAAGTATAGTTTTAATTTTTTAAGTTCATTAAATTTTACCAACACACACTAAATTTGCATCAAATTGGTTACCCTTTTTTGCCAACATTTTGTGATCATGATTTCTTTATAATCAAATCGAGTTATAGTAAAACTAGAGAGAATTTATACTCCTAACTTTGAAGAAGTTTTAAATTTTATCTGGTAAAATCATATCTTAAAAATCTCTTTAAAATTAGCCGACACGTTTTTAAGTTATTGTATAGACAGTGCCTGACGGCACTCGAGGTTGTTCCCTGCAATTATAATTTCTATCCAACCTAGACGATGAAATTCTACCTTATTTGTTTACTACCATAGGGTATAAAATACATTCATATACATAAGTTTATGTTTATGATTTTGTATATATTTTTAGCATGACTAAATTAAAGTTTATTCTGGAATCTGGGACGAATCATGAAATTATTGAGGATTTTCTAGGATGTCCTATAGAGAATAAATGAAATATCAACAACAAAAGGTGAAAACGTATATAATCCGAGTTGATTTAATGTTTTTCAATAAAAAATCACCTTGACCACATTCACCTTTAATAATTATAAAAAAATATTTTATAAAATTAAGATAAAAATATTAAGGTATTTTAATCTACTACTGAAAAGGAAACTAAGCCTCAAAAATGTCCAGTCCCTAGAGTCCTAAACAATGAAGATTTAAATAAGTTATTTTTAGAAGAAAATTATAAATCTTCAAAGTCAAACAATTTTATCAACGACAGAAAATACCATTATCGTTAATAAATTATTAATATTCGCCTTTCCTTAGTTTTAAATTTCTAAAATATTTCAATTTTTATATAATATATATTTCATCCTTAGAAATTTCGACATTTTCAATTTAACCTCAAAAACAAACGCACTTAACTTATATCCTTTTACAAGGGGAAAAAAAAAGCAGAAACGAAGCAAAATAAATCTTTAAAGTTTACTTTTTGGCTTGGCATAATGTAAAATCCTTCAAAAAAACGTGCTGAATGAAAATAAATCATATTTCACAAAAAGAAAATTTTCTATTTTGGTCCTTTTCAGATTATAGAATACACTACTAATATCTACACTGGAAGTAGGCTGAATTATACTTCTTATGTGGAATATGTAATATATATTTCATTAGTTGAAGTTTTGTAATGTGACCTTCGTTTTTATTCTTATTATAATGTCCTTTCATACAAATCTGATTGAAATCTTTCGTTTGTAGCATATTATAATCCTCTCCAGGACATCACTTCATTCACAGATCTACACTAGAAACAATAATTAGTTATTCCAAGTTAGAACTATTGAATTTCCAAGTAGAATCTCGAATAACACGATTGTGGGATATCGTGAATATTTAGACTAGACAAAGGGACACGCATATGAACGGGCCTTTTTGTAGACATGTTTTAGGGATTTAGAGGACAAGAAAATGTGAAGATAGTGGAAAATCATGACATTGCACTGACACAAAGCTTTATTTCTATATTAACTGAAAGAAAGAAAAACTTTCTTGCCAAAAATATTGTACATAGTCAAAAAGTTTTTGATTTCAAATCTCAGTGTAAGAGTTTTATCCACAAAAATACGAAATAAATCATATCCTTAAAACCCGTTCGATATATGAAAGAAACATCACACAGAGTGTGTATGAAAGCTTTGTATAATATTTCGCTTTTATATGGTTTTAGTTCAAGGACAATATAATAATTATGAAATTAATTTGAGAAAAATCCATTTCAGTGCATTTCAATTATCCTTTTTTTCGGTGCAATTTAATTTTTTAAAAGAAAAGCTTCGTTTTCTTTTTGAATGCTTTTTAAATGTTAAATCAAACAATATTGTATATTTTTTAATGGAGAAATACTTTACGTCTTAAATGTTGGCAGCACGTCATTTTGTTTTTTTTTTCCTTTCATGTTTACTCATGAAGAAAAGGATCTTTGTTATTTTCAAAAAAGAAAAATGAAAATCTGTAGACGAGATAAACGATAAGGAAGCATTTTATCTGTTGATGTTCTACTGACATACTTTGGAAGACGTTTAATATGCATAAAAAAGGGATATACGAAAAATATTTTTGGAAGCTATTTATGTTTATACGCTTGAAAAGTAGTACGGGATTTATGTCGTTAACATAGAAGCATGCCATGTTCAAGAATGATCCCTTTTTTATGAAAAGCTTTAGATTGAATGGTTTTTGGATTAATTGGAAAATGTATATTGCTAAGGCCATTGTACTATACTAAAATTTTTGATTCAATATTTAAGGAAATTAAATTTGTAAGAGTTTTTGTTATTATGTTATTAATTTCTATCGTTTAATTGTTATTTAATATTAGTATGATGACATGGTAAATGAAGAATGAAAATATTGGTAGTTCGTTTAGAGATTGTGCTACTACTAGCGATGAGCGGCGATTACAGATTTATTTTATTATGCCTACAAATTGTTATTTGAATTAATCTAGCGATTGGAACATTTTGAAGAAACAAAAGTTCTTATTTTCTTAATTGTTTTAGAAACAAAGAAAACAAATTCCATGGAAACCAATTTAATAAAATCTGCACGAAACAAAATTATTCTAGACCAAATAAATTCGTAATCATACAAAACTTTAATGGAATTACACAACAGATTAAACTGAACAAATTGTTTCATTTCTTGTGTGTAAAACTATTGTAAATTTCTTCCATGTAAAAAAAACTAAAACAAAAATTAACTTTCAAATTAAACTCATCGCAAAAACGTATATTTGAAAGTATGATTAAAAACAAGCCTGATACTAGAACCTGGACACTATATGAAAAGAAAATTCCCTACTGAAAATGTATATTCATATTTTTTGTCAAGGGAAAAATTTCTGCAAAGTTCAACCAGGACAATAATCCCATTAAAATAAACAATTGAGTGGGTTCGTCAATATTTATTACAATATGACCCTTTTTTTTTGTCTTCAAAATTATCTAAAAAGGACTTTTTTTTTCGTTTGGTTATATTTGAAATAAATTTGATTTCAAATTAAACCTTGATTGAATGAAATGATGACTTTTAGATAATAAATTTCTTCTGACCCTTAACTTTATTTTATGTCCTTTCCCAAATGAAATTGAATATTTTGTAAATCTAAAAATACATCATTCGAAAAAGAAAAAAAAAACAAATACGAATTTATGAAAATAAGAAGAAAAATCAATATCTCAAGAAGTACTTCTCTGGTACTTGTTGTAACCCCACTTTTTCATTCGTAGTTGTATAAGGACTTTAAAGTATGAAAGAAATCTCTCTAATAGGATGCACTTTTTACCTTGACCTTTTTCTGTACAGAGTTTTTTTGAATACAAAAATTACGTAAAATAAAATTTTATTGATTTTTAAAATTTTCAAATACTTTTGGGAAATATATTTCAATGCATTTTATTAAAGGTTTAACCTCACGATACGCAAGAATTTTTATATGTTGTGTTTTAAAACCTTTAGTAGTATATCTTAAAGTTGTGTTCACACTATCATATATTTCGTAAAGCAATTTTTTGCAACTCTTTTTCTCTGGTGTAGATAAACATAGTCTGAGAATAAAGTTCCAGGAATTCTTTAATACCTTTGTAACAAGAGCCGTCATTTCTTAGTTTACAAGTTACTGAGTGATAAAAAAAGCATTATAAAATTGACAAACATCAACGAATAAGACTAAAATTTTAAGTGTTTCTTTAGAAATGTCTGAGGTTTAAAATGGCTTCTTATACCAAGAAATGACAGGTTTAGTTATAGAGATATTGAAATTGATTAGGTCCTGGAACTATATTGCAGGACCGTGTGTGTTTTAAACTATGGATACTAACATTTTGAATAATGTTGACAGTATGAGGTATTTTTGATAGTCTGAATGCAACTAATAGGTGGTTTAAACAGTGCAAGTTGGCGTTGGCATTGTGTAAACGTTATCATGCGAGTTACTGTCAATTACTTCGTTTACATGGCGATTTCAGAATTGACTTGAGATCGACTTGAAATTCAACCCGAGTTTTTTATCTTTACCGGATTGAAAGATTGACTTGAAATCGACTTCAAATCAACGTCAATTTCTTAGACGCTGCCAGTTATGTTAGGTTATGTTTCCCCTCTTATTATACACCATTTTAAATTTTCAAATCGATTTGAAGTCGATCTGGGTATACATGCATGATATTCGGATTAAAGTCGACTTCAATCCGACCATGTAAACGAAGTAAATGCGAGTAGGACAGCAGCTGGCGTGTGAGTTACTACAACATTTTTTGTTTTCACTGTCCACTCGCCTCCTCCTACCACATCACACGACAGTAGCTCGCTCGTAACTGTACTGTGTGAACTATAAGCCAGTGATGGTCAGGCCAATATTCAAATCGGTGCGTATTATCATTCTCTTCTTTTGAAACAGTGTTTTGAATTTTCATACTGTCTGGAAGGTGGTCCACCCAAAACAATGTAGAATTTGTCCAATTGTATAAAGAACAAGAAAACCTGATCCCAATTCGAATTATATGTTATGATAGTAACTGTCATTTTCAGCGCTCATATAAAAAGTCGATTACTGTCTACTTGCAAGGACAGCTACTATCACTGTGTAAACAACCCATTAAAGGCTGGTTTTAATTTCTATTTATTATTTCTAATATTGTATATACCTACATAAGTCAATCTAATTGAAAACCTATATCAAATGTATTAAAAATTAGAAATAATTTCCAAGTAAAGGTGACTTGATTTCGAAAAGGAAGGGAATTTATACTCATTCTCATTATTCAGAACGGAAAAACAATTTATATAAATTTTTAATGAGTTTTTATTTTTGGTTCTTAATTATAAAATTTAATTATTTTTCACTTTTAATATAATTCATATGATATAATGAATAATTTAATTACAATCATTAATTATGAATGAAGTCAACTGATATTTACATGATTTAATTGAAATTGTTATAATTTATAAATTTCCGGTTTGAAATTTTATTTAATTAAAAAAAAAAAAAAATGTAATGAAATTATATGTAATTTAAAATTTCATACTTTTAATATTTACTCTAATTTGTTGTTTGTTTCATTTTTGAGTTTCTTTTTTTTCTGTAATAAACAACAAAATAAAAACAACGATTTATAGGATAACATTGTTGTAAATTATTATCCTGATGACATCCCTTTTTTTTTATTTGTTTGTTTGGGTTATTTGTCGAGTATAATCCTTTTCATTTCATAATGTTTTGGGGTTAATCTGAAAATTTCGTTGTTTATCGTCATTTTTGAGCATTACTTCTCTAAAGATCCTTAATTATTTGATGTACGAGATGTTTTCTTAAACAAATTATTCTCATATGCCGAGCATCTAATGTATATGAGTTCTAGTGGAAACTATGTAAAATTGAAATATCAAATTTTCATATTACATTAATATATGACAAAACTTTTGTAATGACCCTCATATACACTATACTATATAATAAACTGAATTTGTTTAATATATTATTAATGAATATTGCGGGTAATAAAGCACCGACGTTTTTCCCCATATTTACCGCATTACCCCACAGAGGCTCATAATACATAAATTTTTAAATTAAAAAAAAAAAAAACAGCCATAATGAATAATTTTTCACTTGAATTGAGAAAAACTTTGCTGTTGAAATATTGTTATGAAAACATTTTCTTTTTTGTTTTGTTTTTCATTATTGTTCTTTTCATATTTTTTCTTTTTGGGGATGAATATGTTTACTTGTGGAAATTCGTCTTTGGGATTTTCTTTAAAATTGTTGATCAATCAAAAAAAAAAAACGTTCTTCTAATACTTGTAATACAAATTTTAAATCAAACAAAAAAAGCTTTTCTTCAAAATCAAAAACATAAGATAAACTTTTTTTTTTAGTTTTAAATGAATGGAAAAAAAAGAAAGTCATATAAATAAAAAGAAAAACGATAATAGAATATTATATTTCCGTGGGAATTGATGGCGGTTTTTGGAAAGAGAACGGCTCCTTTTCTTCAATGCAATAAAGGAGTGAACAAACTTTTTATGTTTTAGAGGGCTTTCAAACCGCATTGTACTTAATGGTTTATTATGCTTCATAAAATTTTCAGTATGAAATTGAAGAAGACTACTTTTAACAATAAAAAAAAAAAGAATGTTATGTTATTTTTCAGTATTAACTTTTATGGTGGATTATTTTGTGTAAAACTATATATTTTTATTATAGGAGTTTTATGGTTAATAAAGTATTGTCATCTTGATTTTTATTCTTTATATTTTGTGACTTGTTAAAGTATTTTTAATTAACAATTGGAGAACATGAATGATAAAAACTGATATAACGATTTTCAATCTAAATCGTGTTCGAATCAACTAAAATTACTGAAAATTTGCCATATGAAAGTAACATCCAAGCTGTCCTACTATAAAAATACAAATTGGAAATTTTCGACTTGAAAATGTTCGAAATTTAAAGCTTCTTTGATAAACAATCTCAAAGTAATTGACAGGGGATATATTCTTGTGAAATGATATGAAGTCATCATAACAACTACGAACCCTTTTGTGGATCAGTGTTATGAAATACAGATTTTGATAAAAGCTTCAATCATTCTATTATTTATCAAAATTTTTCACAAGGGCAAATAAGCATATAAAGTTAAATATAAGGGTTATTAAAGTGTAAAGTATTAGGAAGTATAGACAGAAAGTTTTTTCACATTGCTCTGTTTCGGATCAAAGCGGCATGTCAAGAAATCGACAAGGAGCAAGAGCAACGAAAAATTTAAATATTAGTAGCATATAATCAAACCACATGGAAATTAAATGTCGGACGCAAAAAAAATCGCTATTTGTAAATAAAATGTGTAGAAAATAGTTGAAGATCGAAAAAACAATTTAAGAAAATGCAAATTTATAAAGAGTATGAATCTATTTGAAAGGTTATTCAATTTATACTTTTCATATGATCAAACAAAAACTGTCATAATCATCAGGAGGACAACATTCATGTATCAAAAACACAAAACAGAGCTATCTATATGTTCAATATTGAAGTCGTCCAAGTTAAAGCTGGTGTAGGAGTTGTTGTTGTATTCAATGTAAAATTTTGCTCTGCTCTGAAGCAGCTTGTGATAAAACGCAACTTTATTGTATTTAAGTAAAATATCAAAGAGCAATTCAAAGATAGTTTTTTTTGTACAACAAAAATTTAATATGTTTGTTACAAATATGATTTGATTTTAATTATTTAGCAATCATAATTTTTCCTCAGTGTACTATTCGAAGACGACTTAAGTTGAAAGATTTTTTGAACATATTATGATATCAGAAAAAGCTTCTTTTAATTACCTATTATTATAATGTCCATTAAAATCCTTTTTATCACTTTTAGTGTGATTTAGAAAAAGCTTCCATAATTTATTACCGCATATATGATGGTTTTTAAATAGAATAGAAAGTAGCCTTACAAAAAAGTTCTATGTCCTTGTTTTTAAATCAGAAGACACACTACTCTTTATCATGCTTAGATTTTATTTGTTCTGTTTTATATCCCGTGCTCAATTTAGTTTTATGGAAACAATATTTCACAAATATTTTTTCAAAATTATATATTGTATATTTTCTTCCCCAGCAACATTGGGACATTATATAAATTCTCTGAAATACGAACTGGATGAAAGAAAATGTATTTTTGTGAAAGGACCTAAAACAATCAAATTTCATCCTGTGCCAAAATGATTTATTTCCGATTTATATACGACGATAGAAAGCAAGATTGAAATAAATGAAACATTTGATTTCCTTGAAACTTTTACATAAAATCACTATTTCCTATTATTTTTCTTTTCTTTTTTTTTTGTCATAATAAATGGGAATAAATCTATTTTTAAGACAATCTACCTATACAAGGTGGAGTCCAAAGTAATCAGGACTTTAAAAAAAAACAGAAGAAATGGTTTTTTCGGCAAAATCAATTGATTTTATTCAAAATAGTCTCCTTCTGCTTCAATACAGCTTTTTGTACGGTCCAAAAGCATGTCGAACGAGTGTTTTAGCTCGTTGGCCTGTATGGCCGCCAGTATGCCGGTGCAAGCCTTTTGAATGGCCTCTACGTCTGCATAACGCTTTCCTTTCATCGGCAAATGCATTTTTCCGAAAAGGTAGAAGTCGCACGGTGCCATATCCGGTGAATACGGGGAGTGGTTGATGGTTAAAATGTGATTTTTGGTGAGATAATCGGTCACAAGCGTCGATCGATGAGACGGCGCATTATCGTGCAACAAACGCCAACTTCCATCTTCGCGATATTCGGGCCGAACACGTCGAATACGGCGCACCAAACGCTTCAAAACTCCTAGGTAGAATACCGCATTAACGTTTTGACCGGGTGGAACAAATTCTTTGTGGACAATACCCTTGGAATCATAAAAACAAATCAGCATTGTCTTCACTTTTGACTTCTCCAGGCGCGATTTTTTGGGTTTCGGCTCGTCCGGCGCCTTCCATTCAGCACTCTGGCGTTTCGTTTCGGGATCATATTGAAAACACCACGATTCGTCACCAGTCACAATGTTATAAAGGAAGTTTTTGTCCTTTTTGACCTCTTTAATGATGTCCTTCGAATGTTGAATTCTGAGCAATTTTTGGTCGTCGAAGCTCATTTTCGCACCGATGACACAAACATACTGACACTTAAAACGCAATAACTTCACTTTCAATAGATGAAATGTCATGAAATTCTCACAGGAAGTCGATAAAGGATAGCAGATTCTAACGCACCAGTCGGCATATAGATGGCGCCACTAGGGGCGCTAGATTCAAAAAGTCCTGATTACTTTGGACTCCACCTTGTATAAAAAAAATCCTAAATAAAATAACATTAAATAAAAATATAAGAAAAAAATGAAAATTGGAAAAGATTTTATCTAAAAAATGATTTTCTTGATAAGAAAAGAGATGTGAATTCAACCAAGGATAATGCAAAGCTTAACGAAATAAAATATTCTTCAGTTGAATAGTATCTAATTGAATTTTTCTAAAAACAAGTACATATTATTAGTATTAGAAACTGGAGTCATAGAAAAGGAAAAATTATTATGTGAAAATCAAATACGAGACGACTAAATGAACGTGTAAACATTTTAAATTTATACAAAAAAAGGACATTATAAGTTCTATGATCTTAAGTCTTTTGAGAATTTCATAAAACATTTATTCTGATCAGAAAATTGTCTTTATGCTATACTATAATGGTTTCAGAAGAGTCTGACTCCAGGATATTAGTGCATAGAGGAAAATAAAGAAAAAAAAGACAGGAATTGTAAGGAAATTCCGTACCCTAGAGCTTTTATGCATTCTTGACTAGCAAATATAAAAGACTGGCTGGATGTCAAGAGTGTACTACGAATATTATTGTTGACGTTGTAGATTCGAGCTGTATAGAAACTTGTTACACATTATGTAAGCAGAATGTTACAGAACTTGGAAAAAGTGGAAATATATTTATGCTTTCAGATGTATATGAAGATCTTACACTGTTTAAGGAAGCAATTTCTAGGTTGCATTCTGTATACTGAACTTAAAAAAAGAATATATTTTAAAAATGATAAGATTTTTCATTGGAATATTTTTCTGGGATTTAAAAAAAGATTTCCTAGTTTTACTAGGAACAGAGAATTATTTAAGTGAACTAAAAGAAATGTTTTTTTTTTTTTTTATAAATATTCAAATACAGCGTATAACAAGCTTCTATAAGAGGATACTTTTGCCATTGAATCATCCACAGTATTATTAAAAACTTAAAAACAGTAGTCATCTCTGTTCCAAAGATTCATAGTTGAAAAGATGACTTCCAAATTAGAATGTCAAGTTGCTTTAACACTAGAGTTTTGTTTTAGGATGTCACTGCAATGAATCTGATTTTATTGAGATTCTCTAGGACTCATTTAAAATTGCATTTTATTCCATTTTTATTCCTGGGTTTTTTTGCGAAAGATGTGCATTTTTAAATAAACAGAATTTAATATGAAATGAAAATATTTGTGAGTCCTTTTTAAGGATGTGATCAGGAATATTTGACTATTACCAAATAAATTACAAAGGATCTTGAAAAGTAGTATAAAAGGAAGTTTGGGAAAACTTTTAAGGGTTCTTTTTGAAATAATTAATTATTTATTATTTCAAGAATTTGAATTTTCTATATTAAATTTGTTTGTAATTAAAAATTAAGGACTTACCTGTTTGCCCTTTTCCGAGTGTTTTTTCAAGTCGGTACGGGCCAACATATTGATGATTTTCTGTTGGTGCATTATTTTCCTTCTGCATTTTATATATTTTTATTTTTAATAGCTTTATCTATTTCTTTTTGTATATCCTTTTTTTTGCGAAATATATCCAGCGATAAATTTTATTTAGAAGTAATATTATATTTCCTTTCAAAATTTAATTTAACACTGTTAATTCCGTATGTTATTTACATTCCAATAACATAATTCTTTCCTTTTTCGGTTTTCACATATCAACAATTTTGTACGAATACAAATTTTTCATAATTTTTATCTAATTTTTTCATTGTTCTTTTGTTTTTTATATTAGTTCATAAATTTTCATAAATTTCTCTAACATTTGCATTTAAATTACAAACTGTCGAAAATAAAAATTAAAAAGAAATTCTTAAAGAAAATTCAAATGAGTTTTAAAATAAAAAATAAAATTAACTTCCTTTTCCTTCTTATTCTAATCTAATAAATGTCTGGTATGGAAAACAATTCAACTTTCTTACACGAAGTATATCATATGGTATTTACTTTTCTAAAAAAATTTGAAATTATACAACAGAGTTAGTTCCGGCATAGAATTTCTACTTAAACAATAGTCGGTATTCTTATTTTAGGTCTAAGTTATGTGTATACTAATACCATGAAAGAAGAGATGGCAGAACAACCACGATAAAGAAAGGCCAAAAATCTGGAGAGTATAAATCCTTTATAAACACCAACAAAAAGAATATAAGAGTGATGACAGGAATTCTAACAAGTTACTGCAGGGTCAAAGTACACCTCAAAAAACTAGGACTTGCACTAGATAGCAGCTGTAAATTCTGCGGGTGGAACGAAGAATCCCCAAAGCAAACAATGGAACATTCTTTCCGACTGCGAACCATTGTTTCGCAGAAGGAGAGAACATCTGGTGGCATACTGCTTCTCTCCAAAAGAGATACAACTTCCTAGTTCACTCCAAATACTAAAATTCCTCAGGAAAATGGGCCTGGAGGAGATGCTATAAAATACTACTACTACTGTACTCAAGAATAGGCGGTACATAGAGTCTTAAAGGTCACAGTACAAGAACACTCCTTAAACACAATCTAATCTAATATAATCTATGTGTATGCCAAATTTTGTTAAAATGAGTTAAGTTGTTTTCAATTTATTGTAAAAAAAAAAATTATAAATAAAATTAATTAAACAGATATAAGACCCACAGATATCATTGCGAAAAGAGTCAATTTGGATTCATAGAAAACTTTTGTCAAATCTTTGGACGATTACAATATTTTCTTATAAATAGTCTAAGAAAGTAAAAAAATAGAATTTTCCTTTTTGATTAAAATATCTTCAATTTGATTGCATTTTTATTTTCGTTGCTTATAAATTGTGTGCATTTAAATGAAAACTTGTGAAAATTTCCATTTTATTCATATAAGTATATGAAAATGTAGATTTTCTTATATATTCACCAGAAATTTATTTGTGCGCCCACTTTTGTATTGTACTATAGATTGAGGCAAGGCTTTTTATACTATTTAATGAAACACTAGAACATTTTTTCATATATAAAAGCTCTCAATGAAAATTTGTTTTTCTTCTCCTTTTATTAGACTTCTCTAAACCGTTGAAATTTTCTTGGAATACTTATTATGCTTATGGGAGAAGATTTTCTTTCAGTTTTTTTTTTTAAAATTAAATTGATTGAGTACACTTGAAATTCGTTAAGGTGTCACAATTTATTATTCTTAATAATAAATTTTAATGAAATTTTAGGTTTAGAAAAAAAAACACAGCCAAATATTTCAAAGATATACAATATTTCTGACTCTTGCTATTATAATGGTGGCAGATCCTGCTAAAACGAAAAATAATCAAAATGTCCTTATTTATATAATGTTAAAACAATGTCTTTTCGATAAAGTGCATACTCTTGTTCATATATACATATATGTCAAGGAATTTAGTTGTCTGTTTCATATATAAATAAAGTCCTTAAAACATGAAAGCAAACGTCCATTCACAAGAATACTAACAACATAATTGAATATAACTTCTTATAATAGTAATTGATAGTTCAATGTATCCAATTCTGGTTATAGAAAGAAATAACGTAATAGAAACCACACCTGTCCTGGAACTTTTATGATTACATCATAGTATTTTCTCTCTTGAAAATATCTAAATATTGAATTTCAGATAAATGAAATTTGATAAAATTAAATTAATATTGTAAATAGAAGCTAATTGTTTCTATTTTGGATTGACTATGTATCTTTTATAAAAACCACTAAACATCCTAAATGCCATAATAGTCTAAAATTAATTTATATAATATTATAACTAAGTGCAACACCAACCAACCACAATCAACTAGGATCAGAAAGTAAATGGAGGTTTCTCTTAAATTTTGAGTTTTAAAGACTTTAAAATTTTCACTTGAATAGAGTTAAATTAAAAAGTCGTAAATAAGAACATTAAAGATTCATTTTTGCATTAAACAGGATGAACTTGATCTACCATACACACACACCCCGTGTTCACCTCAAACTAGAACCACAGTAAAGACAGTGATAAATTTCTTTTCCAGTGGTAATTTGTCTTTTGTGGCTAAAGACTTTTGTCTTTCTTATTCATTTGACTAAATTATAATTTATGTCCTTTCTTTTATTTGTTTATCTGATAAGAAAGATTTGTCTTCTGATGGTTTTTTTTTTTGATTCTTAAATCTAATGTTTGAATATTTATCATGAATTTCGAAAAGAGAAAATTCATAAAAATTCACAAAAGTTCAATAATCCGCAAGTACATGCACAAGGACGATTCCTTTAGCACAGACGAGTAAGTAGTCTGAATAACGATAAGAAATGTGATTATTATCAATATTTTATGAATTGAAATATAAAAGTAAATAAATTCAATCTAAAAAATGTGATAATTTTTATTAATTGTGTTAATAGATGCATTAATTATTTTCAAATTAGTTTAGTTTCTAAATAAGCTTTAAAACATTCTCTTTATTACCTTCAATTTTTCTGGTCATTATTTTATTTCCTGGCTACGGAGTTATATCCATTTTTTTGATGTGTAATTTTAAAAGGGAACGAAATTAATATTACACCGCAGTTACACCATTATTTATATTACCAATTCCGAAGGGTATATGTTACATAATATATTAATTTACCCTTTCACATAGGAGCCTTGATAACTCATTACGTGCAGCTCTTTTGCAACACCTGTTCATATAAGGTGTAAAAAAATACGAGACTCATTATTCATGACCATTTGGGGGAGTTAAATCGATTTGTATATATGTATAGTGTCAACATATTCCACCATACCATTAGATAATGACGGAAATGTTTTTAGTACTCTCTAAAAGAACCTTTTTTTTCCAAGGGATTCTTAAATTTTCTTCTCAAGAGACATGAAATAAAGTCATTATAACTTGTTATAACGAATTTTCCCTTTTGAACAAAACGAGGAAAATTTTAATCTTTTGAAAACAAAAACAGAAGGATCTTTTTAGTGGAAATGAATTTTTTCTATTATCAAGTCACATCATACAGATTTATATCCTTTTTTTTTTTTTTTGGTGAATTCACATTTTAAGTTAAAAAATCAATTCAAATTTATTTTGATCATAAACTTTGACTAACTCATAATTTCATTTTTTTTTATGAATTTCATGTCCTTTTTTTTGAAGAAGAAGAAGTCTTAAATGATTTTATTTTATTAGAAAAAGTTTCTTTACGAAAGTGGTTGTACACATTTTTTTTTAGAAGTGTTATTCTTACATTATTTTCATACTATGAAACATTTCGTTACAACACTCATACGAGTAATGTGAACATGAAAAAGGATATGCTTTATCAAATATTCAGAGTGACAAATCCATTTTGAAGTGATTTCTCATCCAACAAAATTAACAGAAACTTTTTTCACGAAATATTTTATATTTTGAATTCAACTTAATAAATTCTCTCAATATTTTCTAATAGAAGTCTTTAATTTTCTTCTATGGGAAAACAAAAAATGTCTTTAATTTTATATTTCAGAATTTCCTTTATGCAATATTTAGTTGGAAAAAACTTCGTAATGACAAAAAATCAGAAGGAAAAAACTTTATTATTCTCCAAGGATAACTTTAAAATGAGTTTTTCGCTCAAATTGTCTAGCCATTGATAAAATATTGACTTCATAATCGCCAGGATACCTTCTCAAGGAAGTTATCCAAAGTTTCGAAAGAAAGAAAAAAACATTAAAAATATAAACCATATTTACGGTTGTTTAGTAACAAGACTTATTTTTAGTCGAAAGATTTTTTTGTAAATATTAGTTTTTATGAATTTCTTCTTCATATTTACATTGTAAAAAGTTCTTGCTTTCTTTTTTTATCATATAGAACAAGAAAATAAGATATTCTTATGTTGTTTTATGCTAAAAATAAAGCCAACAAAAAAAGAATAGGAAGAAGCTCCTTGAGTAAATAGAATAATATAATATTTTCTTTTTTTAAAAAAACTTTTCTTGAGGGACTAACGATATTATTACAATGTAAAAAAGAAAGAAGTAACATGAAACTACTCTACTGTAATCCATATTCATCATAAATCTTGGAAAGAATTTCTATGGTTATTGTTATCCATGTTGTGAAAAACTTCAGAGGCGTGTGTATAAACAATATCCTATAGGTAATATATGTATTACATCGAAAGTTGGGAAGTTTTTCCTGTTTTATTATTTAAAGTCGATTAAAAATCAGGTCTTATATACAAGGGGACTTAACAAGATAACGTTAAATACTCACTGATATTTATTACGAAATTGCATGTGTACAAATACTTTAGTACAGGAATTTATTTAATTTGTTAAACATAAACAAAATATAAGAAAGACCCAAAATAAAATATGTTTTGAAGATTTGTAAACACGCTTAGTTGTGTCAATGTTAGATCCTGTTTCTGATACGCCACTGCTTTTTTTTAGTTTTAGTTTGATTTCAAGTAGCTATGTGTACTGAAATTCTTCATGAAAAATTGTAAGTTATGTCCTGAAAGTTCTTCCCTTTTTTGTTGGAAATAAATTGACAAGAATTCTAGAAAATTGCGCAAATAAATGGCGTATAATTGAAGAATACGGTTCGTCCTATTTTGGATTGTTTAGGATGATAACGAGTCTTCAACGAATTATATTGATTATGCGATCAGAAAACTGCAATTCTAAGACGATTTTGGATTATCAATGAGTGACGTATTTCACTAATAGATAATACTAACTAACTAGTAGATAATATGAGATTTAAATTTGGTGTTAGTCTGGAAGTCTGAAAGCGGACAGTAGACAAGCGACAATCGCTTTCATATACATTACGTAAGGTATTTCGTCACTTGGAAGTGATAAATTTTAAGTGACAGCTATTGGACTGACACTTTCAAATAATTTTTATGTTATATTTTAAATAATAGCTTTACTTTGAAGCCATCGCTTTTCAAAATGACAAAGTAAATAAATAATCGCTATCGCCTTTGAAGAATTCCACTACTGATTCGATATATTATAACATTCTAAAATTATTATAAAATGAAAATTTTTCAAGTTTATTAAAACGTGCTTTATTTCTTCATATTTGTTGTGCAAAATTATTTTCAATGCATTCATTATGCACTTTTGAAAGACGTTGAAATTGTTGACATTCATTTTATTTATTTAATTTAATTATGCACATTTTGAATGAAAATTTAGAGTGCTTGAAAATTATGTTTATATAATTCAAATTGAAACGCAAATTCGAAAGGTGAGAAAGCTTTTCAAACACTATTTGAACGTTATTAAATACGCTATACAAAAATGTACTACATGGTATATTCAATTAAAATTTTGTTTAGGAAAATTCTGTTAAAAAGGGAATAATTTAAATTCATAACCTTGAGGCAATATCCTTATTTAGATGTTTTTTTAGGACTCTCTTATAATAAAAAAAAGCTATTTAATGTGAATATTTACAAAACAAAACAACAACCCGAATATGGAGAATAGAGGCCCGAATAAAATGTTAGAATTTGAATTTTATGTTTACCATAGTTTTTCTTTTTGTTTTTCACAGTCTCAATTTGAGAATCCCAAAAGTTTTTAATACTTTTATTCGGGATATATATATATATTTGAATAATATCATAAAAATTTATTAAGTTCAAAAAACCCGAAGTCAAGGTAAAGTTAGTTTACTGGTGTTTATTATTCTAGGACTTTATTTCTTTCATATTATGGCATCTAGTCAGGTTCTACTATTATAATTTGGGTACTGTATAAATGAATATAAAGATATATAAATTCAATGACTTTATAGATTTGAAGTTTTTGGACACATAAACATTTTCTCAAATATAAAAATTTCATAAACTTAATTTTAATTAATAATTTTTAATTGAATTTATAAAAAAAAAAAAACTATGTGGAAGTTTATTGTTTACTAAAGCTTTTATTATTCTTAGCTTGCATATAACTTTTTTAATATCATTTATTAGAATAATATATTCTCTTCAATGTTTATATTTTAATAGAAAATAAATGAAACTATTAAAATGAAATATTATATTTACTTTTACCCATCAGTTTAAAACTATAATAAAACAAATGATGGGTTTGCCCGGATTCCGACATTAACAGGAAATGGAAGATTGATCGTTCTTTGAAAACGATTTATATTTTTAGAAATGCAATAATATGAATATTTGCAACTTTTAATATAGTTCTGATGAAGGGATATAACTTTCTGTATTTGTTGTATTATTATTGAACATATAAAATGGTCTACAATGTTGATAATCAATTTTAAAAGGCTTGGTGCGAGCTTAATCACGTTACGTTCAAAATTCAATTAGGTTTTTCTTTTTTTTTTTATTTAAAACGACAATATAAAGGCTTTTTAGTATTAGTTATAGCGTTGAATTTAATATATTACCTAAGAAATCTTCGATTCCATACATGCCCACGTCGCACATAAATCTTCATGATAAAATTGAAAAAAAAAACTTAGATCAAATCTCTTCATGGGTTGTCATGGAAAAATAATAGAAGAAAATGTGAAATGTTCTTACAGTTCAGGTCTTAGATTTATTTTTAAAAGGTACGAAATAATGATATATTTATCGAATCCGGAATCGGTAACATAGTACCGATTTTGTTACTGATATATATTTGACTTTATAATTTCTTCTTGGGATATGAATTCCAATACTAACGTTCAGTTTTAGAATAGTTTCTATTTATCTAATATCAATTTATAGTCTGAGAAACTTAATAAATCATGCAAATTATGTTTAAATGTTATTCTTGATCTTAGATGTAGTCGAATTAAATCTACACTCGATATTGATTAAGATGGGGAAACAAATTCTTCATTTTCTATGAATATTTAAAAGAAAATATATAGCTCTAGAAAATTCGTTTTCGAATGTTATTCAAAACTGGTTAGAAATATCTGACATAAAAGTGTATAAAAGTAAACATAATCTGATCTGATCCAATTTCAACAATATCCTTTTTCTTTTGATAACAATATTTTCTGAATTTGTAATAAATCTGCCATATAATCAACCTAGTTCTTTTATGTTCCCAAAATCATCATCATCCGTACACTCTTATCAGATTGTGTCATATTTTTTTGGATCTTGATTATAATTTTTTTTTCGAAAGAATTTCTTCAGTGATTCTGTTTGGATATATGTGTTTTCCTTCGAACTTTGAATTTTAAATTAAATCGTTTTTTCAAAATCGAAGAAAAATATCAAAATACGTTTTTGCCTTGGTACATACTATATGTATATACAAACATATGACCTGAAGCCATGAAAGTTAAGAAGATGTTTTCTTGTCTTCCTTTTTTGGAAAACGTTATGTTTCTTTTGGCAATTTTTCGGGGTGAAAGCTTTGCCAATTTAATTTCTGGCAAATTTTAGAACAATTCTAATTATTATCGACAAAAAAAATCTAAGAAAATTTCAATAAAATATAGTATACAAAATTTCTTCGTATTTTATTAATATAAATTTTGTACAAATTTTAAAATTATTAAATTGTACAGACTGTCTCAATAAAATGCAAACACAGTTTTAGTGTTCAGACACTATTCTTCAGACATCAAATGTGTTCGTAATATTTCAGTTGTATGTTAGGGCAATGAAGAGTATAATTGTCAACAAAATGGAGCCCCTGTCTACATGCTGTTTATGCTATCAGGACTTTTTTAATACAACTATTCGAAACATATGGATATATTGAGTACAGACTGTGTTGATTTGACTTAAGCGTATTGAAGTTTTAGTTGTGAAGCTACGTAAAAAACAAAGTAGTATAGTCATTGCAAATTCTACAAGACTTTGAAATTAAAACCAAAGAAAATGTACAACCATTTGAAGAAAGATTTAAAAAAGAAGGTTCCGTTTAATTGTTAGAAGATGTTGGCTAATGGTAGACAGTTCGACCATTTTAGATGATGTACCATATGTCTATATATTTTTCCTTTCCAACTAAATTAGAATATTGTCTATTATATACTATCAAAGTATGAATAAATCTTATAGGGACACTCTGTATATATACTTTCTTGGTTTTTTTTATTATTTATTTAAAGCTCTTCTTCGATCGATAACAAAGAAAAAAAAGTTATATCTATTTTCTTTAAGAATATAACTAAAAAATAAAAAGGAAAAAAATCAAAAGCTTAAAAAGAATGTATATTATTTTTAAAAATAGTTTTAAGGTTTCTTTAAGAATTTCTTTCAATTATTTGTTTGAAATTTTACACTTTTTTTTTAAATCAAATCAAAATATTTATGCAAAACTTATTGATATCTTATTTAAAAGAAAAAAATAAATTTTCTTTTTTTTTTTAAATCATCACTTTTTTAAATCACTTTTCAAACGTTATACTAGTTTAGATACAAATCACACCCTTTTAAAAAAAATAAAAAAAAACCAATTAAACAAGATTTATTTTTGACCAATCCTTAAGGATAATAGTCTGACGAAGAAAATTGTATCTTAAATAATAATACTAATGAAGATGAACTTGATAATGGTGATGTAGTTGTGTACTTCCCATTCGAAAAAGCTATATACTTTATCCTATTCGATAACCAATAAAATATTTACAATATCATTATAAATAAATACAATAACAATAATAGTATTGTATATAGAAAATGGACAAAAAAACGCGAATAATTCTTTTATATTGTTCTATTAATTTGACATTGATATAATGTACGTGTATATTAAAATACACTCTCTTCCTTTAATATACAACAAGAGTTCATATATCCTTTTTTGATCGACACTAAATTTTCTGTTAAATAATTTCAAAACCGGATTTTCTTAAGCTCTTGTATATTATTCAAAACTAAATTATTTTAAATACAATAATTTGTGTACAACTTTTTATTTTTTATTTTTTTTCTTATTGAAAAAATCACCTTATTGTAAAAACAAAAAAAAAATAAGAACTTAAAATAATAAGGAGCCACTTCACCAATACTATAAACACATACAACAGAAAAACATATAAAAATAATGTTTTTACCACTGAAAATAATGAAAAATGATTATTCCGCCATATTTGTGTTAAAAATCGATATCTGGCAACATTTGTCAAAAAGAAAAAAGAAAAAAAGGAAGAAAATGTTTTTTTAACAAAAGGAAATTAAAATATCACTAAAAATATGGGAATTATTAATATTAAAAAAAAAAAAAAAAATTAACATAAATTTATATAAAAGTATTACAAAAAAAAAAAAAACTCAATTACACTTTAAAGGATTTTTTATTAATCCAGATTTGCATTCGATTAAGTTAATCCGATTTTATTTTTCCAAACAAAAAAAATAATATAAAATTTTAAATAGTGTAACAAAACTATATACGAATTTTGGGCACAATTTTGTTTTTTGTTTTTTTAGAAATATTCTCTTATTTATTTTTATTTAATTATTTTTTAGTTTTTAACGGGGATTGCCTTATTGAAAGAAAAAAAGAAAAAAAGGATAATGAATCAGAAGAATTTCCACCGAAAATTGACAGTTGACTACTGACTAAAATAATACAAGAAGAAAAGAGCGGAAAATTTCATGTGAATATCCTGCCTGCGCATACCACCCTCCTGCAAAAACGAAAAAAAAAAAAATGATTTCATACATATATATATGTATTCTTATATTATCCACCAAAGTAGTTAATTCACTTTGGCTTTCTTTTTTTTCTGATGATTTGAATGGAAGAGTGCAAGGGAATGGAATGCTTTACTGGTTTTCTTTTTGAAATTTCTTTACACGTAATTTATATTGAATTTTATATACATATTTACAATCAACCCTCATAGTACGCACATACACACACATTTATAAATATTTTCACGTTTATCCCTTATATGCGAATGTTAATAGTATCAAAGTGTTAGAGTGGGTGGTAAACGAGTTTTAACACCATAAAGGGTAGAGAAAAAAAAATTGAATGTGATTGTTTATAGGGGGGTTGATTTTATAGTATATTTCTTCGTTGGTAACTCTGACTTTATGACTCAGTCGTTGTCATCTTGAATTTCGAAGGGGATGAACGCATGCGTATATCCTTTTTAGTTTTGCAAATTTTTTTTTCTTTTCAGAACGTGGTGATTATATTATATGTAAGTATTTTTTTATGTGAAGGACGTTACAATTCCAATGAAGTTTGTAATAGTTTCGATAGTTAGGGGTTTGATTACTTATGATTAATTCAAATTTTGAAATGAATACCATTGGTATAGTAATGTTCAATGTATTATGGGTGCCCAGATATATTATACAAGTCTTTTTATTTACATTTTTCTCTCTTTTTTTATAAGCAAATGATTTGGGAAAAGTAAGCACGGTTACGACACCTTTTATACGGGCTTATTTAAGGAATGTATAATATCGCTGTCTAATTTAACGACAGTTATTTAGTACACTCTATTGACATATAGATGGCACAAATTGAAACTTTATTTTATTGCATTACTTGAAATTAACATGTTTGAATTTTGAATCTTACCTGATTTTGGTTGTTTTTTTGTATTATTTTTATTGCTTTTTGTTTTATTTGTTTAAAACAATACTTCAAATAGCCGTCTCGCAAAATATTATTTGTTTTAATTTCACTATTTGCCTAAAAAAAAAGAATTTTCAATTTTTTTAACTTCAAAAAAGGTGACTGAAGTTGGCTGGGTGTTCCATCAAATAATTTCAGTTGTACCAAAATCCGAAATTAATAGTTTTAAGAACATAAATTTTAAAAAATGGGTTTTTTTTGTTGTGAAAGTGAAACAGTGGTCGATAGAATTCCCAAAAAAAACACAGCTTATAAATGCTTTAGTGGAAGAAGAAATCTGTACAATATCTAGAGGGAAATATGACATCTTACTAGGTCCAGCCATGTTTTTACTACCTGAAAAGTTATTAGTTATGCTGGATTTCAGGATTTCCACTTTTTACACTTAAATATTTGATGAAAGTAACATGATACTATTATGATTGAGGATCATTTTTTTTTATATTTAAAACTTCTGATAAAATGTAGGTGTCTAACTTTAATAGACAAATTAGTTGACTCCGGTTTAGATTCTTCACTTAAATAATTAGTTTTTCCAATGAAAGTTTTAGTAAAAATATATTTCCTGTTTCGGTGATTTTTCTATACTTTCTATAGTATACTTTAGGACTTTAGTTCATTTTGGCATCATAAGACATTGAATAAATATCTAATAAATTCTACTAATCATTCATTTATGAAATTTAAACAAATTTACACCATTTATGTTTTTTTTATGTTATCTCTTCATGTGACCGTCTAATGAGGTTTGAAACAGTTAAGCTCGAATTGGAGTTAAGTTTTGTTGTTGATTTTTAAAGTTTAAAAATTTCAGTCTGAATTAGAGTGATACTAAAATAATTGCCATTACAGATCACTTTAAAAAAGAATATCTCATCTTAGAACAGATTGCATGAACCATGAGAATCTATGCATCTTTCCCAACAAGAAACATACAAAATTAGATAGTAATTTCATTTTTTCACAAAGTATTGTAGACTTTGCCTTAAAATTCAAATTGCTCGTTTAATCATAATATACATATTCAATTTTTGTTTAGTGATAAGAAAATCGACTTTTGTCGATTGATCTTCAGTAATTTAAAACCACCTGAGTCAATATATTTACGGCGCATGTAACATAAGACGACAATTGTATTTAATATCAAAACGTCAATTTGCTCAAGTGATATGCAAATATTATGAGAAAACGCGATAAATTTTTGCGACGTAAAATTTTATATCTTTTAAAAACTAACCGAAAAAACTGTGCTCCCAAATATTCCCTTTGGATATAAAAGTCCAGCTCCATTAAAAATTCAGTTGAGTTTTTCTTCATCGTTCTAATCGAAATCATATACCCATAAAAATGTTTCATTTTTTAACCGTCGTGTTATACGTATCCATTGCAGCTTCTGCTTTGGCTAACGATGATTATGAATTCAGTGATATACCAGTTTTGGGTATTGTAAAAGGTGAAGAAGGTCAAATTGAGGACTTTAAATACTTGGCATCATTACAACATCGCAGTGTTACACGTGGTGGTGCAACAATTATCAATCCGACAACACTTATTAGTGCTTCACATTGTTTCAAAGATGTTATCCTTGAAAAATTGGCAGTTCGTGCTGGTACGGCTATTGATAGTCGTGGTGGTGTTTTAATTCCTGTACGAGACTATAAAACTCATCCAAAATATAATGCATTAAATCAAAATTATGATATTGCAGTAGTTTGGGTTACGCAAGCTTTCGATTTTGGGCCAACAATTCAATCGATTCCAATGGCTGGTCTTAATGAACCGTTACCAATTGGTTCGATCGGTGTTGTTGCTGGATGGGGAAGACTTGGTGAAAAAGAAACGTTTCCAGATAATTTCCATTTCTTAAATGTGCCAATTTTAAATCGTGAACAATGTATTAAACCACTTGGCGGTTACGATCCATACAGAATTACTGATCAAATGTTTTGTGCCGGTTACGTAGAGGGTGGACGTGATTCCTGCAAATCTGACTCTGGTGGACCACTGGTGGTCAATAATAAATTGGTGGGTGTTGTATCATTTGGACAAGGATGTGCACGACCCAAATTTCCTGGTGTATACGCTAATGTTGCTGTGCTTAGACCTTGGGTTGATCAAACAATTGCTGATGGTCCCGGAAAGTAATCTTTATATAAATAGCAAATAAAAGGTTCTTTTTAATAACAAGATATTTGTAATTGTTTATTATTCCTGTTGAAAAAAAAATGTAAAAAAATTGTGAAATAAATGAAATTTTTACTTCCGAAAATATTTGTATATGCTTAATAAATGATCCCGTTTATTTTTTTGAGGATGTTGCACAAGGAGTTTTTGTTCAGGAACAGACTCACATAAATTAGGTGTTTTGATAGAAACATGCAGCTTTCCTACACAAACTTATGAAAATGTTACAAAGTTATCTTTTCCTTATGAACTTCCAACGAAACGACGACTCTATTTCCATTTTACTAACAAATCATTTGTCATTATCATTTAATTAACAAAAATAATTAAAAAAAAGAAAACAAAAACACATAATAATTGATAAGAAAATATTTTTATTAATTCTCATTTTTCAAAACATCCTCAACCCAAGTTCTTAATTTAGCAACATTTGCATAGATACCAGGTTGATTGACTCGAGCACAACCTTCACCCCAAGAAACAACACCGACCAATTTATCACCGACAACAAATGGACCGCCCGAATCTTGTTGGCAGGCATCCTTCTCACCCCCTGGAAACCCGGCGCAGAACATTCGGTCACTAATCTTGTCATAGCCATAAGCAGCTCCACAATCGTTCATTGACCAAATCGGAAGACTTACATAACGCAATATATCAGACCCGGAACCAGTTTCAGTAGTTCGTCCCCAGCCACTAACAACACCATATTTTGTTACTGGAAGTACTTCATTTACGTCTGCTAATTTAATTGATTTCACTTTATCATTAAATGGAATTTTTTCAGCAGTAAATAAAATTGCGATATCATAATCAAAAGTATCGAAATTAAATTCTGGATGATTTACATAATGTCGGATTGGTATTAAAACTCCGTCTTCTTCTCGTTTATTTGAACCGACACGGATTTTTAAGAATTTCACAACTTTCTCTTGTAAACAATGTGCTGCTGTTATCAATGTCGTTGGATTTATAATACTTGCACCGCAACGATGTTCATCCAAATATTCCATAGATGCTTGATAGGCGAAATTTTGAATTTGTCCAATATTACCCCCAACGATACGTGAACTTGGTAGGTTCGCACCGAAAGCGCATCCTACGAAAGCTATTAAACCAATTGCACGTAACATTATTTTGGATGTTGGAAACAAATTTCAAAAAAGTACTCAACGGAATTATAGTAAAAGTCTCATTTTTATAGAGTTTTGTGGTGTGCTAGAAGAGTATTAATGGATTTTATTTTGCGTGATCATATTTTGGATCTTACTCGTGTATATTTCCATTTCAAAAGAAAAGACATCTGAACAAATTTGATATTCAAATTAGATGAAAATTTACGTCAATTTTTAATTGTTTATTTTTTAAAATGTAGTTAATTGGTTTAAAAGCACATTTTGAAATGTCGACTTCGCTTTTTTTTAGGTTCTCACATATTGTCTTAGTGCATACGGGTCTAATCGAATATTGCCACTATTTTTTTTAAAGATAAAATAAGAAGTTGCTTTTTGACCTATGATTTCTGTCCAACATTGATCGAATAATTATATTAAACGAAAATTTTAGATATGTTCCAAAGCAAAATATTATTCTAAAGCCTGTTTAATCAATCAGTCGTGTTAAGCTGTAAATCGATATCTTTTCTTTATCTATTAAGATCTCCTAACGACAATATTTCTAACTTTACTTATCATGATAATTGCGTACATTCTTGATATCACGAGGTCTTAATTTTTTTCTATTTAAATCGATCTCATGATCGATCTCTCTACTAGTTTCAAGAAGTGTTCACAACTTTTAACATGTTGCGATTGGTAGTTTTGACTGTACTTTTGGCGAATGCCTTTAGTGCAACCGTTACATCAGATTTGATTGCGAATAGTCGAATTGTTGGTGGTGACATTGCAACAATTGATAAACTACCATATCAAGTAGCACTTCTACATTTCAAAGTTCATCGTTGTGGAGCGGCAATTATTAATCCAACAACAATTATAAGTGCTGCCCATTGTACAGAAGGATCAAGACCACAACGATTCCATGTATTAGCCGGTACATCATATCGTGGACGAGGTGGTGTTATGATACCAGTCGTGAACTATTACAATCATCCAAATTATGATAGTGATAAAATTGATTTTGATTTATCAGTGATATTTATTGAAACTCCATTAGAATTCAATGATAAAATTCAACCAATAGCATTACCAGAATTTAATGAACCAATTCCAACTGGTGCCATAGGTGTAGTAAGTGGTTGGGGACGATTGTTTGAAGGTGGTACCGTACCAGAATTACTACGTTATGTTGAAATTCCGGTTGTTGATCAAAAAGAATGTGCTACAATTTATAAATCGGATTTAACTGATAATATGCTGTGCGCTGGGGTCAATGAAGGTGGAAAGGATGCCTGCCAACAAGATTCTGGTGGTCCATTTGTTGTTGACCATAAATTGGTCGGTGTTGTATCATGGGCAATCGGATGTGGTCGTCCAAATCATCCTGGTGTTTATGCACGTGTTGCTGTCATGCGCGATTGGGTTGATGAAGTACTTGAAAAAGAACTAAAACATTGAATAAAGTTATAAGAAAGAATAATTTTTGTTTTATTGAGAAAATTGTATATTAGAAAATTGCATGTAGTAAAATTTATGCAGATTTATCACTCCTACCATGTCTATAATGGTATTTAACTCTTATCTAATTTTTAAACATAATTATCGTGCTACTGTAATCCTAGGTAACACTTAAATAGCATTCCAATTTGGATAAATATAGAAGCCTACTCGGTATGTGTCTTAATTTTCGTCATAAAAGAGTTATTATTAAATGTTGTTTCTATGGAAATATTCTAGCATAATGGACATAAACCAGGAAGAAGGGAAGAAAATGAAGTCATGTATTATTTTGTTCATACTTTTCTTAAAATTTAATTTTCCCGAAACACTTTTTTATAAAAACCGTTATTACATTACCAATACACCCTGTATTGTAACGGTGGCGTACTATACTAGAAAATATATGAGAACTTAATTTCATAATAATGTCAAATTGGAATGAACATTTTTATTAATAAAAATAGCGTAATTTTTAATTTGATATCTAAAAATAATTCATTAAAAGCTCAATGAGATAAAATCAAAAAAAAAGTCACTCTCGTTAAGTCTAAATGGCTGGGAAACAAAGGTAATCTGAAAGATTTAAATGTCAACAGAGATTTGTACTACAAGAAGTACACGTCAGTGAAATGTCAGTTCAATTCATTTCTCAAATCATTTATCAAGAGTTTAGTGAAGTAATTACTTAATGAATTCGTGAAAACTTGGAATTTAATTAAATTGGAATAAAATGCATCTTCCGTACATGAAATTCGCTATTTATGCGTTAACTTTTCTAACATACGCATATTCCGGATACGGTTCCAATACAATAGCTAGTCTTCGAGATGCAATAATAGCTGCAGAAGCAATTTTCGGTGATGTATTCAAGAATATGGTAACAGTTGTCAAAAAATTTAAAACAGTTCATGAAATCTTTGATGCTGCTGTTGAAGAAAATTGCCAATATAAATGCCCTGGAGGTAAGATTATTGAGATTTCTATTGTTATGAGAATTCTGGGAAATTGAGGTTAGGTTGCAATATTGCAATCATGTTCCATTATAAACATTGTAAACAACAAGTCTTGATGATTGGGAGAGGAATGTTTTGATGATGGATGTATTTCCTACATAGAATAGTATACCAACTAGTATTCCTTATATAATCAATATATTTTCAAAGATTTCCTAATTAAACATAGTTCCTATATTTTTTATTCCAGATGTACAACCAAGTCGAAATAAATTTTATACACCATCATCAGATGGATGTGGTTCTTTAGGTGTATCAATTAGTACAGAATATTTACCTGCAACTGAAATGGAGACATGTTGTAATGAACATGATATTTGTTATGACACATGTAATAGTGATAAAGAATTATGTGATTTGGATTTCAAACGTTGCTTATATAAATATTGTGATACTTATGAAAAAACTACAGTTGGCGGTCCTGTATTTGTTAAAGGATGTAAAGCAGCATCGAAAATGTTATTTACAGGTACAATAACACTTGGTTGTAAATCATATTTAGATTCACAACAACGTGCCTGTTTTTGTCCATCAACAACAACAAACTCGAAATATGATCAGCCCCGAAAAGATGAATATTATAAGAAAAATTATAAGGAAAACAAAAAACCAAAATATGGATGGAAGGATGTCAACGATATGTAAATATTTCAGTATTATAAATTCTTATGGTTTTGTTAGTTAGTTAGTAATAGAATTTGTAAAGACAATCTTGATTAATTTGCTCTTATATATTTATTTTGTCGTATTTTAAAAGAAAATACATTTAAAAATTTGATTATAACATAATTGTTTTCGTTTCAATACTCGGTTTTAATATTGAACTGTGGTTGAAGGCATATTCATACTCCTGTGGTAGACGAAAACATCCTGGAAGTACATATTTGGTGTGTAGAATTCAGCATCATTGATTTGACGATCGAATGGATAACCTAATGGTAAATTATCATTGAATCTACCTCCAGCTCCAATACCGCAAATATTATGTTGGAAAGCATTGTATTGTTTATCATTTCCTCCATAATTTGATGGTGTAATCATAACGAAGAAATGCATTGGCATACCTTCAACCCATCCCTTTGGTAATAGAAGACGATCTGGGAAACCGCAATGTGCTTCGGATATGTCTGATGCGAATTGATTATCACCGCCCATCATTATTTTTTTGTATAAATCATTGTAGGTGGTACGATCCTTAACGGTGTAATAGAAATCTTTGGAATCTCTGGTAATTGTGGTTTGTCCAGCTGGTAAATCATAAATGAATTGATCGATTTCAACGAAATTATCACGATTCTCATTCAAAGTATATAGATTTCCGTATTGATCGAGTTTTGGTGCCATATAGAATCGTACAACAACTTTTTGGGCCTTGTCTGAAATTACATCAACATTAACGGGGAAAGGTTTGTGATTCAAACGTAATTGTTTAGCCATAATAACATAATCTGTTTGTGATTTATAGTTATAATTGGTGTTATAGTTTTGTGCTTGTGGTTGGCCTCTCTTAAATATTGCGTCTTCATTGGAATGGATATTATCAAAGCTCTCATCATTCATTACATCAAAGAAGCGTGATTTTCTTGAATTTGTATTTTTGTAGTCTTGTGTATATCTGGAGTTAACATAATCTTTGTCCATCATTTCTGTACGTCTTGTGTACATATTGTCGTATTTTGATTGTACTTCTGGATGATTGAATTTATAATAGGAGTACTGATTATATTGACCCATTTGTGTGTTACTATATTCATTTTCGACATTGTATAAATCATTAACATCAACGCCGTTTGTAATATCAGCATCGAAGTAATCGAAATATGTTAGAAGTTTGCCAACTTTAACGTTTTGGATTTTAACGCCAGAATAGTAAAGATCTTCATATTTGTAATGAGGTAAGTTATTTTTGAATTGGAAGTAATATTTAACGATACGTTTGAATAGTTGATATGTAACAGGATCACGTAATAAAGTCTCATAGCGTTGATGTACGTTCGGTACGACTAAGTCTTTGTTCTCTTGGTAATGATGGTTTCCAGTCAACAAAATACGTGCCAAATTATGTAATAAATTCAATGAACGATTTTCCATTTGTTCTTGTTCTTTGCCATTCGTTTGAATATAAGTGCCTAACTCATCAATTGAATTAGGTTTACGCATATCAATAGTTTGTCCACCAGGTAATACCAAGTTTCCAGTTTCAATGGCATCACGAATTCTTCGTTCACAGTCTTCAATCAGATTCAATGTGTGATAATCTTGGGATGAATATACTTGGTAATAATTGTTCCTATAAGTGTATCCAAGACCATTATAATGACGTAATTGCGAGTTATAACCAGTCTTAATTGGTGTTACCCATGATAATTCGGGGATTGTTCCCATATCGTTTGATAAACGTTCCCAATAATAACGAGCCAAAATCTGTTGAATAGTATAGAAATAATATTCACCACGACGATCTTTATTTAGATTGAATTCATCTTTTTGCATCCAATATGGATAATCGATGTGTTTATAATAATAATATGAATTCCAGCCAATATCTTCAGTCAGGTATGCCAATTTGGAATCTTCGTTCATGTTGTAGTAGTCACTCGTGTAATCAGCATTGATGTGATATACTTTATTACCAGCTTTGTCTAAATCTTGTAATTTATAATTGATTGCTTGATTAATAACGGGCGAAGCGAAGAATAAGTATGGATGGATTTCATAGATCGCTGGTAAAACAATTCCGTGCATATCTGGACGATGAACGACAGCAAGTGATAATGCATAGACAAACATATCACCATTGACATGTTGACGAGCCCATAACACATTCTGGTAGAATGTTGTAAAGTCTTTGGAATAGAAGAACAAATTGAATAAAGCGATAGCTTCTTCCATGTGTTTTTCATTCAGAGTTGAGAAGACATGATTTTGTGGCAAGAATCCACGATCACAGATTCTAAAGAAATGCATAACAAATTTGTAGTCCTGAAAGAAAAACGATTAAATTACAAAGATGTAGAAGAAAAAAAAAGAAATTCGTCTCTTACTATGTACGCAGATTTGTCTTCGACATAGATGTACTTTTTATTTTCTTGGCTATAGAAAGGCTGGTTCACATGGCGAAGGACATCAAATATGAATTTTTGGGTTTCCGCAATGTTTATGTCTTGACCTTTAAAGTAAAAAGAAAATATTGGTATTTGAAATTTGGAAGAATAAAATTAAAATATTTCTTACCATAATTGCTCTCAACATGTTCGAAGTTTTTCACTCCTTCTTGTTGTTTGCCTCCATAATTGTCATAATTGCTTTCATAATTATCGTAGTTTTTCAAACCGCGTTGTTTACCTCCATAATTGTCATATTTTCCATACTTATCACCATATTTTCCATACTTATCACCATACTTATAGCCGTAGTTATCACCATAATTATCACCATAAGTACCAGCGTAAGTATCTGAAGTTTTGACACCACTTTTGATACTATGAGCTGCTATACAGCCTAAAGAAGCTATGAGAATAAGTGATAGTTTCATTGTTACTATTGCTGCTCTTTCCAGACCGGTAACAGAAATCAACTGACTTCTTACCACAAAATCCTGGTCTTTTATATTAAAAATTTCTGATGGAATTCTTATTGTTGTGTCTTTTTGTTTTCAATAATTGCTTTGTTTTTTAGTAAATCGGTGATCTATGATAACTTCTGTTCGATTAATAATACCGGCTTAATTAATTACAAATCTCGAAGACCATTTAGCAACAATATTGTTATTTTTTTTGGCTTGGTTTCCAGAAAGGTATCACTTTAATGTAGTATAATGTATTCATTTGAATAGATTAACGCCTTAGCGACGATCTTTTTCAAAAAAATAATGCAATTAAATGTATTTTTCTCTGGAATGGAATTTTGTATTTCGATTGGACCCAATTGGATCGTATGTACGATTCGACCAACCAATTTGGTATCGGCTAAATTTGGATCGAAAATATTTTACACTGTGATCGTATAAAATTCATTCAATCAGTGTTGAGTTGTCGAAAACATGTTTTTTTTATGTTTATTGTCATATTTTTAATTTCTTTAATGCAAAAACCAAGTACAAGAAATTTGACAATTATTTCCTTAAATTTTTACTAAATTATTGTAGTTTTAACAAAAAAAAAGAAAATAAAATATTCTTTTAAAAATTTTTTTTTCCACTTGAGTTCATGCAAAAAAAATCCCAACCTTTCAAAAGTTAACTTGAAAGTATTGATTTTAAAAAAATTATCAAGATTTTCATGAAATTACAACCAAATAAGATGCTCTAAGTAAGAGCCAAGTGAAAATTGTCATTATAACAAAATAAAAAAAACGCCACCAAATTTAGGACCGAAGACACTTGAAGATATTTTGTTTCACTGAGACCAACAATTTCAATATTTATTATTAAATATTAATTTAAAAATAATTCAAAACTAAAAACAAATCTAAAACACAAACATTTTAAATTAATGTTTTTAAAAAAAAAACTATTAGCTGTCAAAATTTCATTAAATTTCATTGGACAATTTGAAAATTTATACCATTTGCGTGGAATTCTCAAAGGCCACACTAATTTACGATACGATAATTTTACAGGATGCCAAAAAAAATTCAGATCGAATATTAAATCGAATCGAAAATTCAGTTGGATCGAAATACAAAATTCCATTCCTGATAATGAAAAGAAATCTTTATTTGGTTGAGAAATTATATTAATTAAAAAAAAAACACTTCAATCGATAAAAGAAATTAATAAATCAGTTATATTATTTTTTCATTAATTTTTCAAAAGGATTTGAAAATAAACCCAATATTTAAAGGTTCAGATTTTTAAACTTGTTCTTTTAAAAAGGTTCAGGAAATTCGGATTTAGATCTGAAAAATAAGAAGGAGCTAGATGGAAGTAGTAAAACTACTTAAGTAGTAACCAAGTGATAGTGTTTCATAAAAATAGAGATTAAAATTTTTTAAAAAGTACATTTGAATCATTTTGGCAAAGGTACAATTTCTTCGGAACAGTCAATGTTTGAAAACCTAATAAATGTTTTTTTGAAAAATTTATAAAATTATTATATTTATTAAAAGACCATATATTTGTGCAAAGAGGAACTTGTTAACATCGATATTCATAATGGTTCTGGCATAGTGTTGTTTTTAAAAGATATTTAAATCCGTTACTGCTCAGTATCCTAATTGTAGGACTCAAGGTTTTACATTTTTTCTATGGCACTAATGTGTCTCATGAAGTAGTACGTATTATTTAGAATATCAGAAAACTTCTGTGGAACAATTTTACTGAATTGTTTTCTCTATTTATTTACCGTGGTCATTTATTTTTTTGAATTTGAGGAACATATTGGTGGAAAATAATAATTTTAGAGATTAGGTCTTCTAGACGAAGAGCCAGTGAACATTTTGTTGTCGTATTTTATGAACAAATTCAAAATTTCATATTTTTAAGGGATGTTTTTTTTTATTTTATTTAAAGTTTACAAAAATATATTCTTATTATTATTAGATTATTGTTTCATTTCCTTTTTTCTCTTTTCAATGAAGACTTTCCCAGGAGTCAGAGATTGTCCTCATGCCAATCTCTGATTGCTGGGGAAGTCAAGTTCAAATAGTGTCATAAAATAAAAATTTAATAATATTACTAGTTAATTAATAATTGTTAAGAAAACAATGATTGAATATATAAAATCAAAATAGAGGCTTGACAGAGATCACAATAAGTAAGAAGAGAAAATACATACTAGTTAAGACCTATCTAAAGTTACGAATATAATCCGATACAATTTTCGTGAAAGAATATACTGAAACCGCTTTGATTTCGCTTGGTAAGCTGTTGTAAGCTTTAATATGACGAAGATAAATTCTTCTGCTACGAAGTAAATGTCTTGCTGAAGATACCATTAAATTTTTCTATTTCTTGTAAGATGTTCCTGATAGTTCTTACTCAAGCTGAAGAAAAAATTATTTTTTATTCGATTTCTTATTGCTCTGTGTATAAATTTTAGTTTTTCCAGGTGGATAATTTGATGTATGTCAAGCTTTTCAGTTGTTTCATGCAGTATAGATGTTGGTGTCATATAGTGGAAGCTAAACATAACTTTTATAGCTTTGTTCAAGATTTTTTCAACTTGTTCAATGTTGAATGTATTGCACTGAGAGCAGGAGTTTATCCCATATCTAATTTTTGATAAAACATGCGCATTGTAAATTAATGTAGCAGTCGCCGATGTTAAGTATTTATACTAGCCCTTATCGAGGACACTGTATATCTCTTCTAATGTTTCATTTATTTCAGCATCAGTTGAACTTTTTTCCAAGAATAGTACTAAGAATAGTTCTAGGCCTATAGCTTTCTTTTTCATTTTTTGATACACTTTTGTGAATAGGAACAATGACAACTTCTTTAAGGCACTGGGGATACAGTCCATTTCTTAGTGAGGAGCTAACACAAGAAACGAGATGTGGGCTAATCACTGCCATCAATGATTTTAGGTCTTTTGCCTTTATTCCATCAATACTCTGGGAGGATTTGTTTTGCAAACTGTTTATGAATCTCTCAATGTTTAGGTCTGTTGGGTGCAAAAATAATGATTCAGTGATTCTGTAGTTACTACGCAGTATTTGCTGAGGGTTGTTTTGCTTGGTTTCTTCTGACATTAGAAGCCCAAGACCATTAAGGAACTTATTGAAACCATCTGCAGTTTCTTTATTCATGGGTGTTAGTACATTATTTTCAAATATAGGATAAATATTTTCAATTTCTTAGGATTCTTAAGTACGAAAGTGGAATTTTGCATGATATATCGCTGTTTTTTGACGGGTAGTTCACCTTCAAATTGGTCAAAGAATTTGAAAAAAAAAACGTATAGTATCAAATTCAAGCACGTTGATCTGTTTTTAATTCTAGGCGAAAATCCCTGGCAGAGATTATGGTGCGCAGTGCTTAATTACTTGAGATTTTTATTTGAAATAGCTGTTAACTATGAATCTTATAAATTGAAGTCAAAATGAAGTTTATACAATTTATAGAAAATTTAATTTTCAACAACTGTTTTTGTAAATCAACAATGACGAACTCTAAGTATGATCAGCCCCGAAAAGATGAATATTATAAGAAAAATTATAAGGAAAACAAAAAACCAAAATATGGATGGAAGGATGTCAACGATATGTAAATATTTCAGTATTATAAATTCTTATGGTTTTGTTAGTTAGTTAGTAATAGAATTTGTAAAGACAATCTTGATTAATTTGCTCTTATATATTTATTTTGTCGTATTTTAAAAGAAAATACATTTAAAAAATGATTTTAACATAATTGTTTTCGTTTCAACATTCGGTTTTAATATTGAACTGTTGTTGAAGGCACATCCATACTTCTGTGGTAGACGAAAACATCTTGGAAGTACATATTTGGTGTGTAGAATTCAGCATCATTGATTTGACGATCGAATGGATAACCTAATGGTAAATTATCATTGAATCTACCTCCAGCTCCAATACCGCAAATATTATGTTGGAATGCGTTGTATTGTTTATCATTGCCTCCATAATTTGATGGTGTAATCATAACGAAGAAATGCATTGGCATACCTTCAACCCATCCCTTTGGTAATAGAAGACGATCTGGGAAACCGCAATGTGCTTCGGATATGTCTGATGCGAATTGATTATCACCGCCCATCATTATTTTTTTGTATAAATCATTGTAGGTGGTACGATCCTTAACGGTGTAATAGAAATCTTTGGAATCTCTGGTAATTGTGGTTTGTCCAGCTGGTAAATCATAAATGAATTGATCGATTTCAACGAAATTATCACGATTCTCATTCAAAGTATATAGATTTCCGTATTGATCGAGTTTTGGTGCCATATAGAATCGTACAACAACTTTTTGGGCCTTGTCTGAAATTACATCAACATTAACGGGGAAAGGTTTGTGATTCAAACGTAATTGTTTAGCCATAATAACATAATCTGTTTGTGATTTATAGTTATAATTGGTGTTATAGTTTTGTGTTTGTGGTTGGGTTCTCTTAAATATTGCGTCTTCATTGGAATGGATATTATCAAAGCTCTCATCATTCATTACATCAAAGAAGCGTGATTTTCTTGAATTTGTATTTTTGAAGTCTTGTGTATATCTGGAGTTAACATAATCTTTGTCCATCATTTCTGTACGTCTTGTGTACATATTGTCGTATTTTGATTGTACTTCTGGATGATTGAATTTATAATAGGAGTACTGATTATATTGACCCATTTGTGTGTTACTATACTCATTTTCGACATTGTATAAATCATTAACATCAACGCCGTTTGTAATATCAGCATCGAAGTAATCGAAATATGTTAGAAGTTTGCCAACTTTAACGTTTTGGATTTTAACGCCAGAATAGTAAAGATCTTCATATTTGTAATGAGGTAAGTTATTTTTGAATTGGAAGTAATATTTAACGATACGTTTGAATAGTTGATATGTAACAGGATCACGTAATAAAGTCTCATAGCGTTGATGTACGTTCGGTACGACTAAGTCTTTGTTCTCTTGGTAATGATGGTTTCCAGTCAACAAAATACGTGCCAAATTATGTAATAAATTCAATGAACGATTTTCCATTTGTTCTTGTTCTTTGCCATTCGTTTGAATATAAGTGCCTAACTCATCAATTGAATTAGGTTTACGCATATCAATAGTTTGTCCACCAGGTAATACCAAGTTTCCAGTTTCAATGGCATCACGAATTCTTCGTTCACAGTCTTCAATCAGATTCAATGTGTGATAATCTTGGGATGAATATACTTGGTAATAATTGTTCCTATAAGTGTATCCAAGACCATTATAATGACGTAATTGCGAGTTATAACCAGTCTTAATTGGTGTTACCCATGATAATTCGGGGATTGTTCCCATATCGTTTGATAAACGTTCCCAATAATAACGAGCCAAAATCTGTTGAATAGTATAGAAATAATATTCACCACGACGATCTTTATTTAGATTGAATTCATCTTTTTGCATCCAATATGGATAATCGATGTGTTTATAATAATAATATGAATTCCAGCCAATATCTTCAGTCAGGTATGCCAATTTGGAATCTTCGTTCATGTTGTAGTAGTCACTCGTGTAATCAGCATTGATGTGATATACTTTATTACCAGCTTTGTCTAAATCTTGTAATTTATAATTGATTGCTTGATTAATAACGGGCGAAGCGAAGAATAAGTATGGATGGATTTCATAGATCGCTGGTAAAACAATTCCGTGCATATCTGGACGATGAACGACAGCAAGTGATAATGCATAGACAAACATATCACCATTGACATGTTGACGAGCCCATAACACATTCTGGTAGAATGTTGTAAAGTCTTTGGAATAGAAGAACAAATTGAATAAAGCGATAGCTTCTTCCATGTGTTTTTCATTCAGAGTTGAGAAGACATGATTTTGTGGCAAGAATCCACGATCACAGATTCTAAAGAAATGCATAACAAATTTGTAGTCCTGAAAGAAAAACGATTAAATTACAAAGATGTAGAAGAAAAAAAAAGAAATTCGTCTCTTACTATGTACGCAGATTTGTCTTCGACATAGATGTACTTTTTATTTTCTTGGCTATAGAAAGGCTGGTTCACATGGCGAAGGACATCAAATATGAATTTTTGGGTTTCCGCAATGTTTATGTCTTGACCTTTAAAGTAGAAAGAAAATATTGGTATTTGAAATTTGGAAGAATAAAATTAAAATATTTCTTACCATAATTGCTCTCAACATGTTCGAAGTTTTTCACTCCTTCTTGTTGTTTGCCTCCATAATTGTCATAATTGCTTTCATAATTATCGTAGTTTTTCAAACCGCGTTGTTTACCTCCATAATTGTCATATTTTCCATACTTATCACCATATTTTCCATACTTATCACCATACTTATAGCCGTAGTTATCACCATAATTATCACCATAAGTACCAGCGTAAGTATCTGAAGTTTTGACACCACTTTTGATACTATGAGCTGCTATACAGCCTAAAGAAGCTATGAGAATAAGTGATAGTTTCATTGTTACTATTGCTGCTCTTTCCAGACCGGTAACAGAAATCAACTGACTTCTTACCACAAAATCCTGGTCTTTTATATTAAAAATTTCTGATGGAATTCTTATTGTTGTGTCTTTTTGTTTTCAATAATTGCTTTGTTTTTTAGTAAATTGGTGATCTATGATAACTTCTGTTCGATTAATAATACCGGCTTAATTAATTACAAATCTCGAAGACCATTTAGCAACAATATTGTTATTTTTTTTGGCTTGGTTTCCAGAAAGGTATCACTTTAATGTAGTATAATGTATTCATTTGAATAGATTAACGCCTTAGCGACGATCTTTTTCAAAAAAATAATGCAATTAAATGTATTTTTCTCTGATAATGAAAAGAAATCTTTATTTGGTTGAGAAATTATATTAATTAAAAAAAAACACACTTCAATCGATAAAAGAAATTAATAAATCATTTATATTATTTTTTCATTAATTTTTCAAAAGGATTTGAAAATAAATTCAATATTTAAAGGTTCAGATTTTGAAATTTGTTCTTTTAAAAAGGTTCAGGAAATTCGGATTTATATCTGTAAAATAAGAAGGATGGAAGTAGTAAAACTACTTAAGTAGTAACCAAGTGATAGTGTTTCATAAAAATAGAGATTAAAATTTTTTAAAATATATATTTGAATCATTTTGGCAAAGGTACAATTTCTTCGGAACAGCCAATGTTTGAAAACCTAATAAATGTTTTTTTGAAAAATTTATAAATTGATTATAATTAATAAAAAGACGTTATATTTGTGTAAAGAGGAACTTGTTTACATCGATATTCATAATGGTTCTGACATAGTGTTGTTCTTAAAAGATATTTAAATCCGTTACTACTCAGTGTCCTAATTGTAGGACTCAAGGTTTTACATTTTCTCTAAGGCTAAAATGTATCTTATGAAGAAGTACGTATTATTTGCAATATCAGAAAACTTCTGTGGACCAATTTTATTAAATTGTTTTGTCTATTTACCGTGCCCATTTATTATTTTTGGAGTTGAGTAGTATATTGGTGAAAAATTATAATAGTAATTTTAGAGATTAGATCTTCTAACCGAAGAGCCAGTGAACATATTTTATGAACAATTAGAAAATTTCATATTTTTAAGGGATATTTTCATTTTTTCAGGAAGGTAAGTTACGAAAGTGGAATTTTGCATGATCTATCGCTGTTTTTTGACGGGTAGTTAACTTTCAAATTAGTCCAAGAATTTGAAAAGAAAAAAAAAACTTATAGCATGAAATTCAAACTCGTTGATCTGTTTTTATATGGATTTAACTAATCTATAATCCTAGTCAAAAAGCCCTGGCAGAGATTATGGAAACATCAACCGTTAAGTCCAAAAAACTAGTTCGATATCTTTTAAACTATAGAAATTTAAATACATGAGTTCATATATTTTTATAGTGAATGCAATTCTGAACAAAAAAGCGTTGTAGAAATGATAAAAAAGGTATTGGCAATAACACTGGCGCTAAGTGCTTAATTACTTGACATTTGTAACTATGAATCTTATAAATTGAAGACAATATAAGGTTTATAAAATATATAGAAAATTGAATTTCCATCAACTTTGCTTATATTAATTTTTTTTTATTATTTATCATTTTCTCAGACATATTTATTCTGAGTCTTGAACGTACTTGCTTCTTACATAAAGTAAGGCAGGAACATGTTCACTGGCTCTTAAATTTTAATGGAGTATTTCAGGAATATAAATATTTTGAAAAGTATAAGAGCTTTGAAAGGAGTTAAGAATGATCAACTTATTTTATTCAATTAGTGAAAGCAAAAATACCACTTTCTTGTTTTAAGAAAATGTTTCTGAATCAGTTCCGGGGATGAAAATAATTTGATCGTTATTGAGTGAAAAATGCAATCGACAGTTTCTTCCCATATTATTTATGTTTGTAAATAGAATGTGAGAAAAATGAAGAAAGCTCTTTTTAAACTCAACAAAATCTTTTATGATTTTTATTATCAGCAATCTTTCATATTTCAAAGCTTTTGAATTATGTGCTAAAACAAAATTTTTCTTATTTGGAAGTTCAAGTATTAATTCTATATCATTTGAATGATTATTAAGCTTTCATTATAAAAGAGAATTAAGTTTCATTTCGACTTAATGTAAACAATTATAAAAAAAAATATAATAAAGCTGATTAATTATTATTGAAATTTTCATATTACAATACGTCCTTCGAAAAACATAAAAAATCAGTGTAAACGAAATTGTTTTCAGATGCCATATAGGACCTGCACAATAGATCTTAAGGTCGCAGTACAAGAATACCCTATTATATAATCTAATCTAATCTAGGACCTGTATATGAAATTGGATTGGATAAACTTTCCAACTATCCAAGAAGATCATTTCATTTTGAAATTCCAGCTACACGAGACGAATACGTCTTCATACTTTTAAATTAAATAATTATTATTATTGTCACGACATTTACTGATATCATAACATTCCAGAGAATTATCTTTTTCGGTCACCCAGAACTTCTGGCCACATTAAATTCTATTTTCAAATTTGAATATTTAAGATGAAATATTTTTGAGTCATTTTGATTACAGGTACATTATGATTAGATTAGGTCAAAAAGTATGTATAAACTCCTTAAATCATTTCATGTCTGTTGTGTTCTCGACCAACAATTTTTACTATTCCCAAAGTCCTTCCCCGAACATAAGAACTATCTTTCTATTTGGGTAGACGAGCTTGAATATTCAATACAAATTTAAAAATTCTGTATTTGAAAAAATTCTCAAAAATTTTTCAGTATTTATTTCATAGATTCGTTAGGTACTACTTTCGCCTTGAGTTACAATAATTTGCACAAAATTATTGAACCTAAAAAATTAGGTATATTTTTGCCTATACTTAAATAAAAATCCTACCGACTCTTCTATAGTATTCTTTCAAAGTTCTTATGTTAGATTACGACTGTAGTTTAAGACGCTAAAATATTGATGAATCAAACAAAACAGATCGACTTTTAGCAATATGGGGGTAAATTTGAATCATGGCCCTCGTATAATATTTTTAATCAAATTAATGAAATTACAGTAGACTCTCGAAAATTTATATATTTACGAATTTTGCATGATTTTCATCATGTTTGAACTGGACTTGTTCCATATAAATTTTTTAGAATAAATTGTTAGTAGAGCAGAAAATATTATTAGCAGTTTTGAAAGTTTAAACAATTCAAGAAAACAGATGCATTAAATACCTGCAAAATTTTTAAAATGGTTTCAATCAATTTGGAAATGTATTCGCGATATTCTCTTACCATTATAAATCGTAATACCAACGGTATAAATGAGTAAAGATATGTAAAATTCTAAGAAGTTTTCATTTAACATGAGTAAACTACATTAGATCTTATGGAAGGAACTTTGTCGAGCTTCAAGCTCTTGCCCTAAAACCTAATATAAATTACTAAAATTAAATAAAAACTTTTGAGAACTTTCCACAACTTCTCTTTATTAATATCTTTGGTAATATGATACAATGATCCATCACGATCTACACCGGTAAGGGAATATCAATATTTAGTAAATTATTTCATTTTAGAGACAAATAGTAGTTTTGGAGTGATTTTAAGCAATCGAAAAGTTAAATTTGCCTAAACTTATATTATTTTTTAAAGATTTGACATTAAAATATATCTTAATCTATAATTTCTAATTTGATTTGAGATAAGAGATAAGATAAAATAATGAAACTATATAGAAGAGTTAAAATTGAGGAGGGAAACATTTATTTGTTACTCCTTTGAAGATTATATTTTATAAACTTTTTACTCATACAGGATTTGGATTCGAAAATTCTTATGAATTTAGGATTTTATGAAATTCAAGTTACAATATTTTAATGTTCAAATGAAATTCTGAATTTAGTTTTATGTTGAAATATGATTTTTTAGTTTTCCAAAAAAGTTAAAAAGAGGAAACATTGTAACAATTATTGTATCTTCGAAAATTTGTGTGGTTTTTTTTAAAATTTATTAAAGAAAATTTTGAATAACATCTTTTGATGATAAACAAAGTCCAAATTGATATGACATTTTATTTGCCAAATAATTGCATAGTATCAGCAACGTTTTATGAGACAAAAATAAATATGCAACTCTCTAATTGATGTTACTTTCTTCTACGTACATTTTGTAGTCAGGAAAAGAAATATAGGATATATGTTTTAACATTCAGGAAAAGGTATGTAAACTATGATAAATCAGAAAGTGTTGGACAATCTTGATAGAATGTTGATATATAAATTCTAACGAATGGAAGAGTTGATTGGTTCTTAAGCGGATATGTTTTGAATCTGATGTGGATGATTTTAATCTGAAATAGGTGATTGCCATTGATATTTTTTCATAGAAAAGAAATGCTCAAAAATCAATAATCAATTGTCGATGGAGAATAAAATATTAGCTTATATAAAATATTGAAAAATCGAATATAAGAAAGATGAATTGAGTTGACCATCACAGATATTAAATTTCGTTGACTATTTATCAGCATTTCACCTTATATGACCCTATTATTAAAATAAAAACAAATGATTTTATTTATGCTTTTTAATTAATCGTTGCTACGCCCTTGTTATCACCTTTACCATTAAAGTCTTATGTTAAGACAAGAAAACAATTTTTATATAAGACCCCAGGACCAGAGATAATTTGTGTTTATTTTTGTTTTCTGGAAAAATATATCAAAAAAAAAAATATATATAATTGCATTCGGACGTTCTCTAATCTATATTTTGGGAGCATCAAATGGGAATCACCTTATCAGAAGAAGAAGAAAAAAAAAAAACGTTTGAAAACACATCGCTGGCCTATATAAGATGCAATTTTTTGGTAACGTAAATTCAGTCATCTCTTACAATTCAATTGATAGAAAGTAATTAGTGTGACTATGAAAACAGCAGTGCTAATTTTGGCCTGTTTGGCTTTTGCCGCAGCAGATTATGTATATCCAAAATCTGAAGTTAAATTTGGTAAGTTCTAATTTTATTATAATACAAATAGTTTTAATTTTAATTAATATTTATATTAATTTAAATGATTTTAATTAAAAAACCAATATTTTCTTACAGCTGATAAACAGTTCCTTGAAAAACAGAAATTCTTTTTCGATGTTTTTCTTAATATTCATGAACCTTTAATTAAAAACGACAAATACTATAAGGATGGTGCTCATTATGTTGAAGAAGAATCATATTATAAGGTAGGAAATTCTATTAAATTTTATCTTTTTGAATTTATTAATTATGATAAACTTTATTATAGAATTATACTTTTGTTGAGGAATTCTTCAAAATGTATAAATATGGAATGTTACCAAAACATGCTATCTTTTCCATAGCCAATGAACAACATCTTAAAGAAACGATGGCACTTTTCCATTTCTTCTATTATTCAAAAGATTGGACAACATTTTATAAGAACGTTTTATGGGCTCGTCAATATGTTAACGAAGGAATGTTTGTTTATGCATTAACAGTAGCCGTTGCACATCGTGATGATATGGCTGGAATTGTTTTACCACCAATTTATGAGATATGCCCGTATATGTTCTTCACAGCACCAGCTATTAGTGAAGGTGGACATTATAAAATGAAAGGACAATATGAAACTGAACCATATTTTAAAGTATGGGCAAATTATTCTGATTATTATTATAATATGAATGAAGAATCGAAATTGGCATATTTCACTGAAGATATCGGTTGGAATTCATATTTCTATTATTATCATATTGATTATCCATTCTGGATGGGTGGTAAAGAATATAATTTATATAAAGATCGTCGTGGTGAACAATATTTATATGTTTATCAACAATTATTGGCACGTTATTATTTGGAACGTTTATCAAATGGTATGGGAGAAATTCCCGAATTTGCATGGCATGCACCAATCGAATACGGTTACAATCCACATTTAACATACTACAATGGTTTAGGTTTTACCGTACGTAAGAATTACTATGAAGTGTATACAACACATAATTATGATGCAGTACATTCAATTAAAGATTATGAAACTAAAATACGTTCAAATATTCAATATGGTTATATGAAAAATCCTGATGGTGAAGTAATTCATTTGAGAGAACCAGAATCAATTGATGTTTTTGGCAATTATATAATGTCGAATCCAGATTATCATGAATCATATGATTTCTATTATTACTATGCTTCAATGATGTGGCGTAAAGTAGTTGGTGGTGCTAGTTATGAATATTATCATGATTACAAAATTGTACCAAGTGTAATGGAACATTTCGAGACAATAATGCGTGATCCTGTTACATATCAAGTTTTCAAACATTTCATGAAATTCTATTATGAATTCAAGAAATATTTACCATATTATAAATATGAAGAATTAGATTATCCTGGAATTAAAATAGAAAATGTTGATGTTGGTAAATTGGTTACATATTTCGATATATATGAATCTGATATAACAAATGCATATTATTTCGGTGATTTCAAACCATATCCATTAAAATATAATATTATGGCAAAACAAATGCGTCTTAATCATAAACCATTTATTGTTAGCATTGATGTTAATGCTGAGAAAGCACAAAAAGCTGTTGTACGAATTTATATGGGACCAAAATATGATGAATATGGAAATATTGCAAAATTAAGTTATAATCGTGATAATTTCGTTGAAATTGATCAATTTGTCTATGAATTACCAGTTGGAAAAACTACAATTAAGAGAGACTCAAAAGACTTCTATTACAGTGTAAAAGATCGTACAACATATTTTGAATTGTATAAAGAAATTATGATGGCATTAGAAGGTGGTACTCAATTCCCATTGGATATGTCTGAAGCGCATTGTGGTTTCCCAGATCGTCTTCTATTACCGAAAGGTTGGGTTGAAGGTATGCCAATGCAATTCTTCGTTATATTATCACCAGCTACAGATGATGTTAAACAATATTCAACATATGATCATACTATTTCATGTGGTGTTGGATCTGGAACCAAATTTTTAGATAAAAAACCATTCGGTTATCCATTTGATCGTGAAATTAATGAAGTTGAATTCTATACACCAAATATGTACTTTAAGGATGTTTATGTTTATCATAAAATGGACAAGAATTTTGCTCATAGTCTTTATTAAGCTATATCTTTGTACAAAAAACAAAAAAGATTTAAAATAAATGCTTTCTTATATAAAATTTATGTTTCCATTTTGTTTATAAAACACTTAATTCTAAATAATAAACAGGTTTAAACTCTTCGTGATGAACAGGCTTATTTTCCCCTACAACTATTTCTTTCTCTATTATCTTTGAACTGATTTCACTGAAATTTAACATGGTTTCGTCTATTTATGTAGTCAACCCATGTAAATAAATTAAACAAAATTGCTCCACAAATTTTCAAATTAAATCGATATAACTTTTGATTCTCTACACAACCATACCCTTGAAACCTTTCTGCGATGAATATTTCGATCTGTTACTTACAAATGTAGTGACAAAACTAATATTTCCTCTGGTAGCATCTACTATAGGGCATAAAAAATAGAAGCTTAACCTAGCTTTTCAATGTGTACCTATTTTCTTAGTGATCACCTAGAACTTTATATCAAAACAGAAAGTAAATATATTTTTGAAAACTGCTTGCATTAAAGACTTCTGCTAAAATATGTTTAGTTTTCGAAATCCATATAGCATAAAGTCCACAAAATATTTTTAGAATTTTACCATTGCAACATGTAATTTATTGAAGCAAATATGTTACTTTAATATTTCTTTCAGTTTAAAATCGACTTACTTGATTAACTGGTGGCATTTTCTACGTCTTGAGATCACATTTAGAAAAAAAAAAACATTCCTGAAAACGAAGAAAAAGAAAAAGACTTGTATTAAAGTTCTTTAATGAATTTTAATGAAAGTAAAAATATTTTTCTGTATCACATTAGTCTAATATGATATAAAATATAGCTAAAAAAAAATATTACGCGAAAACTTTATAATCTTTATGTGTTTATAAAACTTTATAACGCCCTTTATTAAATACGTGATGAGCTGAACTTAATTTAAGCAATTCTTCCTTAATTAAACGTGTAATTTCTCGTTTAGCCTTTTGTACAGAAAGTTCACTACAACTTTCAATTGCCAAATATAATTTCCTTTCTCCTTCTGGTGGATTTTTCCCAGTTGGAACATAAGTTCCACGAACTGTAAGCCCAGCTTCTGAGTATTCAGAAATTTGAGCAAGCGCTTCTTTAGATGTCACTTTCCAACGGGCTTGTTGTGGGAAGTCATTAATTTCAAGTTCTTCTTCATATTTTGTAAAGATTGATTGTTGACCAGGTAGAAGACCATCCTCATCTTCTTTTGGTTGATAATTCAGTTTGTTGTTTAATTTTGCAGCTACTTGTTCCGCAACTGTACGAGCCTAAAAAAAATATCAAATTTTTTATTAAAAATTACTGTTATTTAATTACTATTATTACTGTTATTAAGGGTTGCGAACTGCCTCCTTTTAATATCGCTTCGGCGGCTTGTTGTGTAGCACCTTTAGCTTCATATCCTAAATTCTTAGCAACATTAATTCGTGAAGCTAATCGTCGAGCCAATTCTAACTTATCGGGATTACTGACAAGTGTGATAGTAGTAGCTGGTAGTGGAGTGGATGTTGGACTGAGAGCAGCAGTAGTAGTTACCGTTGGTGGTTCAGTTGCTGTCGTCGTTATTGGAGGTAGTGGAGTTGTCGCGGGTGTGGACGTTACGGGAATTGTTGTGGCTATAACTTGAGTTTCTTTAATATTACGTTTTGCTGCAAACATATTTTCGATTTGTTGATCAATATCATTCTCAATATCATCATCATCATCAGAATCAGCAAGTCCGAGAGCGGCCTTTTGTAATTTTTTACTTTCTTTAACAGCGTTTGCTTCTTGTTCATCAAATTTGAAACCTTTTCCACTGAATCCACCACCCGTATGAACTTTTTTACCTTCTGCTTCTTGTATGGCTTTGTAACCGTCCCAAAGTTGTTGCAATTCTTCTGGTACTACACCACCGGATAATTCTAAAGCACGAATAACATCACCTGCATAACGTCCTTGTTCCGGAGTTAAAAATGTCCAGGCAAAACCTTTCCTTCCAGCTCGCCCAGTTCGACCGCATCTAATTTTTTCATATATAAAATTTTACGATTAAGAATTTAATAAGAAATATATTTATCGAACCTGTGGACATAATCTTCATAGTGATTTGGGCAATCGTAATTAATTACCAAAATTAAATCTTTAACATCTAAACCTCTGGCAGCAACGGATGTAGCGATGAGCAGACGAACCTTCCCAGATTTAAAATCTAGCATTGTCGAATCCCGATCAAATTGATCAATGCCACCATGTAGACTCATGCATGGATATGATGCTTTCATAAGATCTTTTAATAAAATATCAGCATTTTCTTGTTTGTCGACAAAAACTATGATGCTGCCATGTTCTTGATAATGTCCCAGTAATTCCAGTAATTTGAAGAATTTCGCTTCGTCTTCTAGAATAGCAACATTCTGTTCAACTTCTTTACAAACCACTGAACGACCTCCTACTTGTACCTCAATTGGTTTTTTCAATATTCGACGTGCAAGAGCCTCCATTTGACGTGGAAATGTCGCACTGAACATAACTGTTTGTCGATCAGGTCTAATATTATCAATAATTCGCATTACCTATGAAAATAATTTTATATAAAAATGACATATATTTTTTTTTCTTAATCTTACCTGTGGTTCAAAGCCCATGTCAAACATTCGATCAGCCTCATCCAATACAACATATGTAACCCTTCGTAAATTTGTGACACGACCAGAATTCGCTGCTAACATATCAATCATACGCCCTGGTGTACAAACAATTATTTCTGAACCCCTTTTCAATTCAGCAATTTGTTCAGATATTCCAGTTCCACCATAAACACAAACCGGACGTAGATTTAACGATCTGGAAAACTTTCTTATATCTTTTCCAATTTGCATACAAAGTTCTCTTGTCGGTGTCATTATGATTGCAATCGGACCATCACCATCATCTAATGGTGATTGATCCAAAATATGTCGAAACATTGGCAATATAAAAGCTAAAGTTTTACCGCTGCCGGTTTTTGCAATACCAATTAAATCTCGCCCGGACATAATTGCTGGAATTGCCTGACATTGAATTGGTGTTGGTTTTTCAAATCCTAATCTTTTTAAAACATCCAATTCTCTTTTCGAAACCCCACAATGTGCCCATGTCTAAAAGAAAAATTATTTAAAAGAAATAACTTGAAATGTGTCGAATTAAACTTACTTTAATTGGTTTCGGACATCCCTTTCCTTTCACTTGAATACCTTCTAGGTCTTCTTTGTACTTATCTACTTCCTTTTGTGTCATTTTTAATAATTCGGGTACTTCAACGTAGAAATTCTTTCTAAATTGCGCATAATTAATGCCTGAATGATCAATTTTTGCTAACTCTTTTTTATGTTTGTTTGCTAAATTTGCGGCAGTGTCTTTGATATCTTCCAATTCCTCTTCACTAGAATACTCCAGTCCATCTTGATTTTGTTCAATCAATTCACCTTTATTTGTATCACTGGATTTCTTTGCGACTCCAGTCACAATCATAACGCCACCACCTTGATTTGTATTTGGTTTTGATATTTGATTAACTTTTCGAACTTCTTTATCAACTTCCTGCATAAAAGCATCCAACGGATCAATTTCTTCTTCTGGGACTTCAGGCTCTTTATCCTTATCTTTATTGTCTTCCTCATCTTCTGAGTCATTTTCTAAACTCCATTTTTTTGCTGATGGTACCACAATCGCCTTAATATCTTTTTTGCTAGTTTCTAATTCTTTCAGTTTTCTTTCGGCTCGCCATCTTTCTATTCGTTCACGCCGTTTAATCATTTCCAATTCAAGCCGTTTCTGTTCCTCCTCTTTATCAATCGTTTCATCGGAACTATCAACTTCAGGTTTAGGTTCTTCTTTTGCACGTTCTACTGGTGGTTTTTCGCGAGATTCCTCTTTTTCACGTGAACGAGATTTCTCACGGCGAGGTTCACGGTCTCGGTCATTGCGATCACGTTCTCTTTCACGAGGTGATCGTGAGCGGCGATTGCCGGGACGACTATATAAAAAAAAATAAAGAATATATAAGAGTATTTTCTTAAGCGTTTGATATGGTATATTTACGACTTTTTCTCTCGATTGTGTTCCGGACTTCTTTTTGGTCTCGAACGTGAAGGTCTTCTCGGGCGCCGCTCATCACGATTTCTACTTCTTGAACGCCTAGCCCTTTTCCGTTCTCTATCTGCTGATGTTGAACGGCTTCGAGAGCGTCTCCGTTCTCGTTCTCGATCTCTCCTGAAGAAGTAAATAAAAATTTATAACCTCACATGTTACGTTTAGAAGTGTAAAGTAAAAATATGTGATAAATACCCATTTGTATTGTTACGAGACATTTTCATATTATAGTTTGACTAGTCGAAATCGACACGGTTATAGTAAATTTATTTAAAATTTAAATATTCTTTTATTTCTAAAGAAAATTTCAGCAGCACTATCAAAATAAAACACCCAAACACAAATTGGAAGGAAATAAAAATTTTGACAGCTGTCAAACTAAAATGGTAAAGATACCGAAAATGTTATCCGAATTTGTGTCAAAGTAGGAAGAAGATGATTTTATTTTATCTCTGAGAATATAGATGGCAATACATGGTATTTTAATTTTAAAAGTTTGAATTCAAAGCCAATTTGAATAAAATCCGTTACTTTTTAAAGTTTTATTGAAAATTAATTTTTTATATTGTTTGTTAATATATTAAAAGTTTAAATGACTTCTTTTAAAATTTACTATAAAAAAGCTGCTGTTTGTTGATACAAATTTTAGTAACTTTTAATATAATTTAATACTCATTTCCAGGATATGAAAATTGGATCCAAAATAAAAAAAATTAATTATAACCAAAGATAAAATTAAAGGATTAATTGGTTTTTTACTAATTTTGAATAAACAAAATTTTGTAAAATACAGGATTTACTGTTTTTCCCTAAAATTGAATTCCCATGAAAATAAAGTCGTGTCATTTTTAGAAAATCAAGGATTAAGAATTAAACTCGCAATTATTTATTGGTTTGTTATTTGGTTGAATTTTGAACATCAAGTGCCAATTGTACAGAAGCAATTATCCACATGTGTGCTTATGTGTAACAAAATTGCAGCCGTGTTTATGAAGCAATTGGAGTGAAAATTGGTAAGAAGTGTTTTTTGTTTACATTTGAGAGCCATTTTAACATATTGAAATGTATATCTTTTTTTACAAATACTATTAATGAGGCTTACTTTGCAGCGCTGAAACAGTGCCAAAGATTTCTATACAAATTTCTTTTTGCTTTCTTTTATGGTAGAACGCAATGAACTACAATCCATGGTGGGTGGGTAGTCATTTTGAAGAAAATTCATCCTGATAACAAAAAGTAATTTATTTTCTCTTTATTTTTATCATATTGTATAACAAATATAAAAAAACCGTGAATCCTTTTTTTTGCTATTATTGAATATCGAGTATTTATATTTAAGCACTATATCTCATCGAAAATCTAAAAGGAAATTATTTTTTGTATACATAAAATATTCGCAATTCGCAATTTTATTGACACGTTGTTTTTGTTTTTGGTCTTTAAAGCTTTTCTTTAGGATTTCTTCTTATAAATTTGAACTACCTATAAATTCGGTACTTTCAGTTTAGTTGTAGATATCAATCGGATGAATATTTTAAACGACGTCAAGAGATGTAGGCACTAATTGAATATATGATACTGGTAAATACTTCTCTTTTTATAAATTCTATATGTACAACATTTTATCCTTTCTTTGCAAAATGATTGAAGTACAAATCAAGAACAAATAGCCAATATTTTTACTTCAAACAAAAATATGAATTAATTAAAGTCTCTTTGTCGTCCTGCGGCTTACAATCCTTTTTATGTATTATTCTAACCCTCACAGAAAATAAGGCTTCATCGGAAAGTGGTGTAATAGTGTGACAATTATATAAAACAAATTTCTACAATAAAAATTCAACAAACTGCAAGTTGTGTTTGCGGTCAGAAGATTTAAGGGTCGTTCAAATATAATATTTCTATTTTAATTTTCATTTGACAAAAAAGAATAAGCAATTAAAAAAGGTATATTATGGTCCCAAAAGCAATGAGATTTTAATATTTACATTTTACGAAACAAATAAACTTGACTGTTTTATAATCTTTAATGATCGTTAAAATAAAACCGCAAATATCGAATTTAGTCGTTCGGAAAAAAGTTTTGTGGAAAACTTTGGTAGTTTAGTAAATATACTAAAAGATATGTTTGTTAGAAATATGATTGCTCTTTTTTTTTTAAAGAAATCTCAAGAGTTTAATCAGAACCAATTCTAAAACATATACAAAAATTTTGTTTCAATTCTAGCTTTTTTCTTTTTTTCTAAAAAAAAAGTTAAAATTGACAAAAGGACTTCGTTCAAATTTTTGTAAAATATGTTATAATACTCGAACATAATCTAACTATGTTTTCGAACTTTTGTAAATAGATTTCAAACGATTTGTTTACGAAAAGTTTTTGGTTAAACGAGTTCTAAAACAAATGTTTTGGAAAACATAATTTTTGGATAATCAAAATATCTAGAATCGAGTTGTTTTGTGTTTTTAGAAATATATTTCTTTCCAACAAATTTAATGACCCATATTTTATGAAATCCCTATATACGTGACTTCTGGGCACACAACATAAAACTTGTTTTGTTTTGTCATTATGAATATACCCCAATGGATTGAAGCGCTTCTTGTAAATTGTTCAATATATTATTTTACTCTTCCCAATTACAAAATAGTCGAAATTTATTTCCATAGGAATCTACTACAACATATATTTACTGTGTTTATGAATAGTCCTTAGACAAAAGATAGGCACGTTTTGTATCTACATTCGAAAAAAATGAACAACTACTTGCTGCTTCTTTTAATTTGATGCAATTTACAAATATCACCGAATTATTTAATGAACCTACCCAGACCCGGTAATTCTTCTGTTTCAAAACCTATTTAAAATGTTTTAGCTTTACAGAAGTTTTTTGTGCAAATAAAACAAGCAAAATATGAAAACCTGCCACGAAACTTCTTACATAAAAGGATCAAGTCCTATGAAAACAAAAGCCGCGAAAAATCAAAGCATGTGGCTAATTATTTGACTAGCGACTGTACTTATATGCGCCCGTATTTTATTGATTTCTATAAAAGCTAATTTGGCTCTATTCTAGAAATTCTTTTATGAAACAGCAAAAAATATTTAAAAATTCCATCTTTTTTTTGCCATTTTATTAAATCATTTGAAAATTATTTTGTCACCATTTTAATAGTTCTACAAAATAAAAAAGGATACATCTTTTTATTCATTTTTATTATTTTTCCAGGTGAAATATTTAAATTTTCTTTTTTTTGTGAAATAGGGAGGATCAAAACGCAGTTGAATCTACATAATATGCAAATGAAATTCAACGCGATAATTAATTTTGGCAATTTATTTCTTTCGATACCTTCGATTTTTTTTGGTCCATTGGAGATATTTTTGCATTATTACATTTCGGTGCTTATAACCAAAGATAAATTGAAAATGAATAGAATATTTAATTGGCTAGTTTCTATATATCCAGAGTTCTGAAATTGTATATCGAATTTGAATCTAACTACAAAAAATATACTTTATAATTCCATAGAACTCGACATATTTTTATATTTGGTAGAAATTGTTTTATATTTTTATTCATATAGTTCCATTTTTAGTTTTTTTAATTATTTTATATTCACAATGATGATGGAAGTTTAGAGTTGTAGGTACAATTTTATAAAAGTCCATTTCACATATAGAATAGCAGACCAAAAAGCCTGCAACTGATCCAATACAATTTGTTGCAAAGAAAACCCTCTCAACGGCACAAATTCAGGAAAATATTATTTTGAAATAACATAATAAATAAAAACTTGTAAAATTAGTTTTTCATATTTTTCCAAAAAAACAGAAACAAAACAAATGAAAAATTGGAAAATGAAAATTTAAAACAATATTTTTTTTGTTTTTTTGCAATTAAAAATAATCGGTTTATATGGAAATTAATAATTTTTCTTTTTTTTTGATTAAATAATGTAAATTAGATGAGAAATTCTTAAAACAATTTCCTTAATAAATTTTTAATATTAAGATAATTTAATTAAAATCGAAGTATTTTAATAAGTTCTTAAGGGTACGTAATGGAAAAGCTGATATTTTTTTTTAAAAATAAAAGAAAAATCAATGTTTTTATTCGCTCTTTGATATACTGGGAAAATTCAATATTCTATACTTTTTGTCTACCTGATCCCAGTTATTTTAATAGGATCTAATAAAGGACGTCTTATTATAATATGAAATTAAAAAATATTAAATAAGTTTTTCGAATTAAAGCATAATCACCCTTGTTCTGTTTTACGGCGTTAGGTGAGTAAACGTAACGCGTTCGATTCGATTTCTAACGCGATCAGTGTTCTGGAAAACTACGTTTCCCATTTAAAAAAACGGCAATCATCGCATGTCAAAAATCAGCTGTTTGTGTTTTTTCTAAGTCATTTCATCAATAAATGTTTTAAAAATAAAGTTCTTGTCCTTATTAAAATAAATTTCATATATTTTTCAGCAATGTTTATTTCAAAATATAATTATATATTTTTGTAACATTTTTTCCATTCACTAATCATTAAAAAATTTAAAAATGAAAAAAAAAAAAATTTTTTTTATAAATATATCCTTCATAAAAGCCATTTTCAGGCCCAAAAAGAGATTAGAATTGATTAAAATTGATATTATGGTGCATAGTGTGGATGGGTTTAGAAATAAAGGAAATTCATACAAAAATATTCATTCGAACGCGCGAAAACTGAAGTGAGTAATTTTACCTGAAAATCGAGTTCCCGGCGGGTATCAGAACATCAAAAATCGAATGCGTTGCTACGCGTTGAACTGAAATGAAACGTTGCGTATTCCAGAACACCAAAAATGTAATATCGAGCAGCAAGTGAGTAATATCGAATAAAACTAACGTAACGTCGGATATCAGAACAGGCACCAATATTTCATATTAAACGTATCCATGCTTATAATCAAATGAAAAATATGAAATACATAAAAACGTGTATTTTAATAGTTGAACTTGAACTTTTATATTACTTCTGTACGCCAGGGAAAAGAAGCATGAAGGCGCAGATTTATTTAATTGAAATTTATTAATATTTATGAATAATATTCGATTCGCCTTTAACAAATAAATACTATTGTAGAACTACGTTCGGCACACTTAATATATGTATCACAGTTTTACATTAAACACTAATAATATTGATATTAAATTGGACTAACTAGTCCTGACGCCCTTACAAACGATCAGATATGAATGTCGACTCAGATTACTCAATTAAGACTAATCTCCACTACATATCCAACCTCCGTTACCAGCAGAGCTAGCTGCTCTCTCTTCTTTTAGAGGCAGAAAATACCTGCGATCCTGGTTATATGTGTAAAATGGGATTTTATCTTGTGTCCTATAACCGAACAGGATCTTTTCGTTCTACACTATTTGTTCCTAAATACAGTAAGTAAAGAAAATTTTATTAGACAATTTTAACAAAAGAAATTTTTAAAAACAGACTTTTGCTGGTTTTCCATGATATCACATATACTCTTCTTCAAAATAAACAATTGGTGTAGTTAATTATCTTATCTCAGTATTTTTAAAGTGTACATATAATCGCAACAATTGAGTATTTTTATATTGTCTTTATGAAATAATGTAAAAGTATTCAATTAAGAATTGTTTAGAGACATTGCGAACTAATAAATCACTTAAAAAGTTAACAACAATGAATTTGTCTTATAAACACATTGAAGTTGGATAAAATAAGTTCTAGAAGATTCCAAACAAACGTAAAATTGAACGGAATATGAAATGATAGGTTCGTCCTTTTCTTAATTAGATTGCAACGGCTACTATATATTTCGACAGAAAAGAAAATGCATTATATAAAGATAAATATTAGTTAAAATGACTAAAAAAAAACAAGTTCTTATATAAAATAATAAACTCAAAATATTCTAAAACAAATTTCATGTAAATTCTGTCATAAAAGAAAATTGTAAGTTTTGCTTAAAAACTAAGAAAAATACGTACAAATTGTTCTTACATAGAGAAAAATTTTTCTTTTCCACATCCTGTATTAGAAAATTTATCCACTTTACGTATTCAAAAACTTCTTTAAACTATAAGATTCAACAGCTTTTACTTAAATAGGGTTTTCGTATATAAAATATGTTCATTTAAAAGTTTTGTTCAAGAAAAATAGGAAAAAATAAAAAAAAAATCAACTCGATAAACTGCTACTTAACTTTATGCTTTTCTTAAAAAAGAAGAAAAAATCCTTCTCTGTGACCAACAACGACGACATTAAAAGCTTTTTCATATGCAGTTTTAGTAAAACTTTCACGTTCTATGAAGGGTTATGATTCTAGTGTGTTTTTTTTTACTTTACTATGTTAGTAGTTTTTTTTATGGGTCGAATCATATGAAAATAAAAAAACCATTCTAATATAAAAGACTAGAAGTTTCATATGCAAAACGAAAATAAAAGTTTTACTTAAAAGTTTTCTATTTTAGAAAAGAAAAAAAAAAAACAAACAAGAAGAAAAATGTTACTTGGGATCAAGATGACATTCGACCTATGGCAAAACTTGTTTAATACTTTTCCATAAGGAAATAGAAAAGAAAAAATCTTAGAAAATTTTTTATATGAAATTGAACAAAAACTTTGTTTTTCTTGAGACGAAAATCTAATAAAATTTTTCTTAAACAGCATATTTTAATGAAGTGGATGTTTATTCACTAGGCAAAATATAAGAATTATGTATGTCGCGCGAGATGACTTATGTGTCCCTAAATCAAGAAAATATACCCTAAGCACTATGTAAAAAATAAGCAGCTATGTCAAACCCGCGGGCCACTAAGGCTTTTCTGTGGCTCTTCGGCATATATTAACTTTTTTTAAAATTTTCAAAACAAAAAGTATAATCTAATCTTTAAGGGAATTATCTTCATACAACTTACAGCTACTTTTGCAAGGGAATATAGTATCTAATTTTTTACGGAGTGTACTAGTTGAACCGTTCAGAAACCATTAAGTCCAGTTCAAAAAGTGTTCAAAATTCTTTAAATTTTGGTAAATTGTAATATTGGGTTGTCCGGATTTGACGATTTCGAGAAAATGATGCTTGAACATAGATTTAATGATTTCTGAACAGCTAATTCCATTCATTTTATGGAAGATGATAACCTATAAAAAGCTATCTAACAAATTAAATTTTAATCAACTATACTTTTAACCTTTATTATTGCTTTAATTGTTTTCAGTTTAAACTTTATAACCTTATATTGTAAAATCTAATACATATTTTATATTAAGTTAAACATGATGTGATACAACATTTCAGATTTTCAAACATATCTTTTCCATTTACTACAAATTCCCAAAACATTATACATGTCGTTGTCGATTCTATATGTAGTTCTCCGCATTGAAATAATAACGATATTTTGTGAGAAAATAATATAAGAAAAAGTGGCACGTATTATTATTGGTTAATCTCCTTAACTTCTTGTGATATATTTTTTAGAAACTAAGGAAAAATCCTTCTATATATGATATCAAAATCGGGTTAACAATAGTTCTCTCACCTTGTACGTATCCAATATATGTTGTATAGTTGTTTTTTATTTTGTACTCTTAAATATGGATATTTTTGTGAGTATGTAATATGAGTATGAATGTTACGATATTGTATATGCAAGTCACGTATTGTCTACTAATCTAAAGCTAGAATAAGATGAGAAAGTTATCTTTTTGCCATTTTCCATAGATCGAAGAAAAATACAATCCATATATGTATGGCACATATAAGGAACTTGGATATAATGAAAATTGATGTTGAATGTGAATTAAAGCATTTATAAAATACAACAATTGAATGCAATATTATATAGAAATTTGTTAAAAATGCAATATTAGAATATTACTGTATGTTAGAGAATAATTCTTATTTATGCTAAAATAACACCTTAAGGATTTATAATACAAGAAAATACTTTAGAGTTGTTACGATTTCCATTGTTATTCCAACATAGTTTTAGAATTTACAGATTTATAATAATTAAATATGATGTGTTAAGGCAAACATTAATTTACGCAATATTTAATTAAAAATTTTTGTATATAAATTGTGTCAAGGAGAACATTTCCATGCGGAACAATCATTTCTATGTTGTAAAAAGGCACTATAATGAGGTAAATTGAAAAGTTTATTTTTTTATTTCAAACTGTATATTTAAAGTTTAGAACTTAACTGTTTTAGATTTAAGAGATTATATGAGGTACATGATCTTATATCACATTTTAAACCAAACTAAAACACACAAAAATTTGAAACACTAAAGACTTTATGTAGGAGGAGTTTTGCACTAACATCTATCTATCGTTGAACGATTGTAATGTTCCAGATAACAATTGACCACAGACCATTCAGAGCGTCGTAATTTTGTTGATTTCATCGAGGGGACATTAAATGGGTTTTTAAAAAAATTATCTTCAATAATGAGCCAAATTTTCACCTTAGTAGACATGGTAATAAAGAAAATTGTTGCAAATGGGGAGAGGAAAATCCAAGAGTGAGTCAAGAATAACGAATGAATCCACAGCGAGTCACTGTGGTCCATAGGAGTAAATTATATGAAAATGTTGACTGGGAATTTTACACCTTAAATTGACAACTAATATATGACTATGAAAACAAGTCCAATACATTTGGAAACAAATAACAAATTCACATATCATAAACTTCAATTGTACCATACACGTTCATGTGTCTTATTTATAGAAATAAATTTTATATAACTTTAAAATATTTTCTATAAAAATGATAAGTGAATGTAAATGTTCGTCTCAAAAAGAATATTCTTTTGTACTTTATTGTTCATATTTATATAAGAAATGAAAGTTACATACTTAATAATATACAAAAAAAAAAAAGAAAAACCGAATAAGAATTTTTCTTTTTTTAAGTAAAATAATATATTCATGTACATTATATGAAATATATCAAGTATATTGTAAACACATGGGAAATGTTGTATTATTACAACATACTGGTATTTTTTTTGCCTGCGTATTCTTTATTTACATATATCTAACAATTTATTCTGGAAATTCAAAAAAAAAGAAAAGAAAAAAAGGAAACTTCCTCACACCAAAGTATATAGCACCTTTCATTTTCATTATAATTCAAGTGATCTTCTTAAATCCTGATCCTGTACATATATGTTTGTGTTCAAATACAACATAGGAGCATGATTTCCTCTTAGCAACATCATGAGTACAAATATTCTTGAATATTTTTGATGAATTTTAAAAGGTTGCCACGGATTTGGTATAGTATATTGCTTTAAAATTTGTTTACTCGAATAATTTCTTTTTTCATTATTTCTGAAGATATACTAATGTATCCTTTGTAGAGAAAAAAAATTGAAATCCAAAGTACGGGTCCAGAATACTTTCAGAAAATAATATATACATATCGGAGTTATCCATACTTTCGCTGGTTTTTCTTATCAATATAACGAATATAAAAAAATGAATAAGTATATTTATGGTCAGACACACTTGAAAAATTTATTTTTCAGAATTTTGTATATATGAAAATCTACCAAAAACTCTGAATAAACTTGTATCTGGTGTTATGGAAAACTAGAAATATATGTAATATCAAAAAAAAACAACCTGAATTCATCAAATATCATTTTTTTTGTGAATAAATATATGTTTTGTACCTTTTACCCATCGCCCATTTTATATATAGGGCTTAGTGGTATTCTATATACTAACATAGGTATCATAAGTATATCCTACTTGATATATGTTCGCTCTGATAATCAAGAATTCCAAGTAGTTATAATTTCTCGTATCAAATCTTCATTTTGGTTTTTTTTTTTTTGGGAAGAAAAAAGGAACAGAAAAACCTGGAGGAAACCATCAACATTATAGAGCAAAAGAAAAAACCGCAAACGAGTAAAAATATAGTATAGAAATGATTTATATATAAAATTGAGTTCAAGAGATAAGCTTTTGGGTTTGTTTCCTTTTTTCTAACAAGATTCTGTATAAGTTTTAGTTATTGCAACTATTATCTAACTCAGGAAAAAGATACAATAGGAATTTTCATGTATTTTGGGTTGTAAATTAAAATAAAAAGTAGAACAACAGTAATGTAATGAATAACATGATTGATATCATATAATATAACATAAATATTTTCAGCTCCATAAATCTCATACTATGTGCTGATAGACCAAACAATTTTGAATTATCATTTGAATTTTTTCATGTAATTTTTATATAATGTCAATTTTCTTTGGAGATATCATAATACAAGAATATGGATCCTTTTCTTTTAGATTTTCATTTCTTCTTAAAATATATAGTATAAATTGTTCCTATAGTGAATGTGGATTACAGGATTACAAAAAGGGACTGTTTTAAGTGGGATACATTTTGAACAGTTTATATTTCTATAAAGGCATCGTACCTTTTATTTTCATAAAATAATATAAAGTGTATTCTCTCCTCAATGGATAAATGTTAGAGATTCATTCGAAAAGGTTATTATCCTATTCTATTCTGGAAAATCTTCTTCAAAAGATTTGAGCCTGGTTATAAAAATGCTTCCATATGCAATATCATTTCTATTCTATCTTATTTTTCCTGTTTTCAAATAACTATAGTATATTCACATACGTTTCAATACTACAAATGCATGAATTTCAATGCAGATGAGGAACAAAAAAGCGCCTGAAATATTGACCTAAATATATTGTAGTTTAGTATATAAATAACAACCAGGTGTTTCATATGATTTTAATAATAAATGTAAGAAAATTCTTCATTAAATTTCCTTTATAAGATGTAGAACTTTTCAATGTAATTGTTAGCACTGAAAATTGCGGGCCTAAATCATACAATATTTTCTAAAATTATATAATTTTTATAATATTTGAAATACCTTGTATCTTTTAACATAGGTATTTAGTTTAAGAATATGCTATTCAAAATTTTGTAAAACAATTTTTTATGATGAAGAATAAATGTCCTCAAGGTATTTATGCGGAAGCACTTTTAAAGTTAGGCCAAAAAAGGGATATGCTGTTCATTTCTTCGTTTTTTCTTTAATTATACTTGCATTCATTTACTTTTACTATGATTCTGTTACTAATTAGAAACATGAAATACTATATATTATATATAGAATAACCTTCTTCTTATTTAGCAAAAAGAAAAAGTTATTTTTCGCTGACTGTAATAGTTTTAATTAGGTAAAAAGGAAATAATTTTCTCATATTTTTGTGGGGAAAAGGTTGGAAAAATTGTTGTTTAAAAATATATATATATATATATATATTTATAAGCTCATTATATTTTATAAATCATCATCAAAAAACCCTTTTCAAAATATTTTCTAAGTGAAATTGATTTTCTTAGTTGAAATTAATTAATAATTTATAATCGTTACCCTTTTCTTAGTTGGCAGATTTTTCGTTATCAACATTTCAAATTTAATGTAAATAGTTTCTATTTAATCCATTTTAAATAAATTCCATTTTCAATATTTCTGTAGTTTATCTGTCACATAAAATAGTTTTGCCGCTAACTAAGGGGACTGGATCGCATTATCTTCACCACCGATTATCACATAGTTGCACTTCTAGCTAATTGCCACTATCATTCTCCAGTAAACAACTTTATAGAATATTGAGTAACCAGTGTAAGGTAGGATTAGTAGGAGACAAGAAATGGAAGATGGTTTTCTGATCACCAATATGTTACGAAAACTCGATCGAGGACTCCAAGCTTCGAACCCATGCTTGTAACATTAATTGACAATTGCAGTTTTCATTGTTGGAAAATTAGGCCTAGAAGTTAAAGTGACAATGATTAAAGTAGTTATCCTTATTGAAACAAACTTTAAATTCTACTGAAAAAGCAATTTTTATTTATTATTAAAGTATTACGATTTATGAATTCTCAATAGGCACAATTTTATTTGAATGGGTCTCCTCAATGAAAACTTTTTCCCCACAAAAGGAAAATCATTTTGTGGCCATAAATAAATTTGAAAGTAATCCTATACTCGTGTACTAAATGAATATAATACATATATTTTTGCTGTTTATATACGTATTTGTCTTCTATTCCAAAGAACTATAGATTGTTTACACATAATTTATTTTTGGGACACTTAATATTACAAATTTCTTTCGTATCTAAAAAATAGAAACAGATATGTTTGCCTCGAAGGATGAAATTTTGAACTCTTTAACAATGTTTGAAATAGAAAAATATAATATTTTACATAGTAGTTATTCGAAATATCTGTCTATAGCTTAAAAATTTGAATTCACCCTCAAAATTTTACATACCATTCTAAACAACAACTTAATTTTAACAATTATAGCCCATTTACATGTCCTGTAGGCATTTTCTAAGGAAAAATAAAAAAAGAAACATGAACAGGATGAAAATATTAGAATGAAAGACTATGTTTTCTTGTTACTAAAATTAGTTAATATATATACTTTGGTATATACATGTTTTTCTATTATATGGTATACCATGAACAAATCTGGTTTTTCGTTGCTTCAAGCAAGGATGAAAACGATGAAAACTTTTCACATAATATACTCGATTTGAGTATCTAAACATATGTAGATATATGTATATTAAATGAAATGCGGTTATAATATACTAAATTGGAAAAGATATAATAGAGTTAGAGAAAAACATAGACAACAACGACCGGCATTCATTTCTCGAAGGGATTCTTTATTATCAATGTTTGAAGATTTTCATTTTTAAAATATATTAATTGAAAATTTGTTGATAATATAATATTCATAAAATTCATGTAAATTGAAATTTTATTTCTTTTGAGATAAACTAAGTTTTTTTTGTTGACGAAATTATAATTTTAAAACTTTATATAAAATGGTTTTAGTAACTAATAATTACGAGTTGGATATAAATTTATATAGGAGAATGTAAATATTGTACTATCATGCCGATTTACAGAAATTCAGTATTAAATATAATACTGTCACTTGATAGATGATATTAGAGCTATGAGCGGCAAAATAACCGCTAGTTCAAAAACGAACCAAAAGATACCGAAAGACCATAAGATGCTGCATCATTAATAAGAAAATATTACAAATATTCTACTAGTTTTTAAAATAAATACAGTCAAACCTCCTACAACACGGTACCTTTACAACGCGGTTCGAAATTTCAGAAATTTTCCTACGCAGTCAGAAACATTGCCGATTCAAGATAATTCTGAATATCTTTCCAATGAAGAAATCACAAACTTCACTCTGAAAGGTATAGAAAAATGTTTGGCCATGGCGGAACAGAGAGAATCTTACCTTTTAGAGAACGATCCTCTGCCGGAGCAGAAATATCTTAAGAAAATCTTCAAAATTGCTTCTCTGCCTATCAAGAAGTATATAAAGATTTAAAGGAAGAGCAAACCATCTCTAATGACAGATTTTAAAAAATCTAAAACTACCAGAAGTGCAGTCGAACTTGAAATAAGACCATTCAAACCTTCTTGACCAACTATAATAAGTGACCAATAAATTTGTTTAGAACCGAACCCCAGTTTTTATATTAAATTAGTGTCTCCTACAATGCGATATTTCCAAAGAAACGTATCTATCGCGTTATAGGCTGTATGTTTGGCTATACATTTCATTAACATGCACGGCCTCAGTTTGCTTTAAGAATCAATCGTTTCAGACTTTCATGGGATATAGTTTGATGGCAGGATTTATCTGCATAAAGCTTATCTCAAAGATAAAAAAAAGGATAAATCAAAAAACCAGCAACTATCGCTGAATTCTATAATATTTGCAATGAATGCATTTTAAGAAAAGTAAGTGTATAAATTCATAAGGATCAACATTAGTAACTTGGAAGAATTTTATATCAGTGACTTGTAACCTTTCTAGAATCTTCATTTTTGTGGTTAACTATAAATTTGAATAGTTTTTACGTGACATGAATTTAGATATTTCATTTTATTTTATGTAAGAGAGTTAAAGTTATTTGTATCGCGTAAAAAAGATACATTCTTATGTACTACTAATTTCTTTTTCCAGGCAGAAGGCGCTGTTTATTAGCCTCATTTAATGTTATATCTTGAAATATATAATTATTTTTATAGGTAAATAATTTTATATGGTATTTTCTATTTAGGTATAATATCATAAATGATTTTTATGATAGCAGCTACGATTTCTATTATCGACTTTTTAAGAGAATGAGTATTAAATTAATATAATTCTGAAAGAAACTTTATTGTTTATCTGTTTTATGTTCGTTCGAATGCTTTAAGATTAAGTTATATAATTCTACTATAAAAAAAAAACATTGTATGATGGCATTTAAACCTGAGTTTAAGTTAATATTATAAAACTGATAAAAAGCTTCATTCACACAGATTTTTGTATAGATCTTCTATTCACCGATTTCAAATATGTCGATTTCATTTCAAATATAAATCACTTCATCCCCGAAAAAGATAATATGAACTGACATTACAGGAAACTTTTTAATATAAGTCCAATTTATGAATTTGATTTTAATGATTTCCCTCAAGAGAAAAAATACCTAAATAACTTATTCTTTTCATTTGAAAAGTGCTTCTATTTAATATTTTCTAACTCTTTTTAAAAACTTTTTTAACACATGTTTTTTTCTTGAATAAAAATTCACTTATTTTATCATTATAAAAAGTTGTAAAATCCAATTCAAATATTGGTAAAGTCTACTTGAAAAGAAAAATAAACATACAATATTTTCTACTTTGAAAATAACGATAAGGTTCTCCATTAAAAGGAAATGGTTACAATCACTGTTTTATATGAAATTTTGTTTTTTTAAAATTTCTCATTCATTTAAACAAACAAAACAAAACCTTCAGAAATAAAAGTATAAGCTCTAAAATTGTGAACTTATCATCAGATAAAAGTACACAAGCAGATTTTGTGTCACATTCCTAAAAACGAGTATCATATAGAAGTCTAATATAAAAAATAACCCACAACGATTCAGCCACCCGCGAATTTTATACTACTATATATATGATGTGGGATTTCTAGACTCTTTAACTTCACGGGAAACTATTGTATTTATACAGCCATGAGACTTTTTCTGTTGTTTTGGAGATTCTATTTCCGACAACTTTTACCACACAGGGATAAGCTCTAATCTCGATTTGAGTTTTGTTGAATAAAACATAATATCTTTATAGATAGATATATTATTTGATTTCCTTGTTTTAGTCAAATGGTAAATATGTTAAGGTATATAACATTTCCTATGTTTCCTTCTTTATTATGCTGAAATTTGGCCTCCTGTAGGTATTTAAGTGAATTGAAAATTTACAACAAGAATTCAGAATTTATGAATATATTTTTTCGTTATGAAAATAAAAACTTAAATTTAAATATATAAAAAAAAGAAATTGATAAAAATTTATAAGTTTCACATTAATAGGATCATAAGAATTTTCTTTTTCTTTTTCCACAGAGTTTTATTTAAAACAAATTTCCTTCAGGGGATTAAGATTAAATTGAAGTTGTAGAAAAAATGGAGAGAAAATTTTATTTTTCCAAAGGAATATTGATAATTTCCTTCCACTCTTTTTCAAACTATATTAAAAGGGCTTAAACACACGTTGATTGGTCGCCTTCATGGATATTTTCCTTTTTTAAATTCATTTAGTATTCAAATAATTACTTTGAAATCCTATTTATTGATGAGACTTTATAGGATCTTCGTGGAAATTATTTATAATTAGAATTGGTTATTAACATAATTTAATTTTTAGTATAAAAATAGAACAATTTATTGTTGAAACAATTTTTATGTTAATTTAAATTATTTTCGATCTAACCTTTTAAGTGTTTTGGTGCTTAAAACTTAAGTATATATAAAATTTTAATTAAGCTTTTTGACATTTAAAATTCTATTTTTATTAATTTTTTAAGACTTTTCTTTGAAATTTTACCACCTATAAAAATTCTTGTATTTTATTATGAGTTGGCCAACTTAAATATTTATTTTAATATTTATTTACGATACAGATTTTCATTATGTAATCAAAATATCTGATAAATGGTAAACCATATAACGTTCCTAGACATATTATTACAAATATGTCTTTTGGAGAAAACAGCTACATCCAATTTAAGATTTTAAGTCAAAAGCTAATGCGTTTATTTTTCTATTATATTTATCTTTGTGCCTAATTTGAAGATAATTGGTTAAGCCGTTGTTGAAGTACATAGTTAAAAATATATTTTAACATATTTTAACTTGCCATGGGAAGTTTAAATTGAAAATCCAAAAAAATTCTACTCGAACTTAATGTTGTTAAGTCACTAAAAGTTAGTTCGCGCTGGCATAACTTGAAAGTTATTAAAATTGACGTATTCTTACTAAACCTGTGGGCAAATAAAAAGTGACCAACCACATACAGACATTCAGACGTACATGTACAGATTATTATGAAAATATTTAATTCGGATTCAGAGAACCCCATATATCTCTCTTCTAACTAAAGTAGTTAAAGTTTAAGAAAGTAAAAACAATCCCGGAAAAAAAAACTGTTTATTCTTGATAATTGATTAAATGATATGCGATGAACCAGAGTTCAGATACTATCCGGATATATGCGATTATATTTACATATCATGAATTGATTTATTTCATTATAATTCATCTATAAAAATGTTTTATTGTTATGGCACGTCCTTAATTAAAAACTGTTCACCAATTTCATTTTGTTTGAATAATTGATTGGCATTTTCATCATCATTATTCAAATAAAATGGGGAAAAACTTTCGCATACAGGCATATAATATTGCGAAAAAAAGGAAAAAAAAAAAAAAACAAATTAAATCAATATAGTAGTAAATTTTCGATAAAAAGATAAAATAGTTAAGCATTTTCCAATAAATCACTGAAAAAAACTTTATCAGTGGATCGCAAAAAAAGTTGTATTTTTCCACATAAAAAAACCCTTCTTTTGATGGATTCCTTTATTTAAACAAAAAATGAAAAAATTACGCAATATGAAAATTGGAAATATAGATGTATACATTGTCGTCGTTGCGACAAATTTTTGTCGTTATGGACATTGTATTGAAATCGCAAAAATGTATTAAAATTCTGATTAAAAATGGTAAAAGTTTTCGCAATAGTGGTTTGCTAAAGTATTTTATTATACGACAAAATTTTTATCACTTTAAAATATGACATTTTTTAAAAAGTCGATTTCATCAAAAGAAAATTCATATTACAGAGAGGAGTGTCATCAATAACTTATTGAAATAAATGTTAAGCGTATATATGTATAATTTGGGGCTCTTTTTGTTTGTTCTATCGATATTGTGGCATTCTCGTTTAGTTTTCTATATATGTCAAAGCTTTGACAGTACAATGACAGACAATACTGAATAACTTTGTAATAATTAAGGAGCCGCTATCAGTGCTTTGAAAATGTGGTACGATTTAGTGAGCGGTAATAGAGAGTTTTAGCACCTATATAAACTAATTCCAAATTAACAGGTTTGGCTGGATAACTCTTTGTTCTTCTAATTTTATCTGATTTTCTTGTATTTCATTTTTAAATGTGGAAAATACATCTGATCTCCGCTTTCATGCAAAAATTTTCTAAAATTTTCAGTGAAATTGCATAAATAACTAAATTAATAACAATAGGAAACTCTCGCTGCCTTTTAATATCAATGAAAATGAATAATAAAATATTAATAACACTTCGTAAATTGTATGGAATCTTTTCAATGAATTTAGTAAATAGCTGGAAGACGCATCAAAGGCTATTAAATATGAATCAATTCAATCGAGAAAAATGAAGCTTTATTGTCAATAAAGCAATCACAAAAGACACATTCTAGCCCACATGTTTACGAGTATAGAAAATATTTAATTTATTTCAGGAAAATATTTCCATACATATCAGAAGCAATATAAAATCAATTTTCTCCAAAATCTATTTGTTAATATTGTATATCTCGAGGCTTTAATTGCCTTTCTCCTGATCCATATAAGTCCACTAAAACAATACAAAGTAAGAAATGCATAGGCAATATATTTGCATTACATGAAGAATACTGTATCTATTCATTATCCTGTCAATGGCAGTATACCTTGGGCGTCTGTACGAAAAAGGAATAAAATTTGATAACATAATAAAATGTTCTTTTTTCTGAATTAGAAAGACTACAAATCAACTTTATATTGTTTTCTATATCATTTTCTATTTCAAAAACAGTAAACAAAAGAAAATTTTATAGATTTGGACATATTGAAAGCTTAACGAAATCGATTTTCACCATTGAATTTTTCAAATCCCCTTTGGGATCTGGTACTATTTTTATCCATTTCTTTTTTTAAAATCGAAGTTTCCGCGTATCAATACTATAGCTGAAAATATTTCGTGCATAAATTCCAAATCGAAATCGAATATTGAAAGTGCATTTTTTTAAAATAGGTAATGTTTATCTTTTAGATTCCACAAAAAGAAAAAGGAAATCTCGAATTAAAATGAAACACACTGGAGAAAAGACATTATGACTTTTACATGTTTTGTATAACGATGATGCTGATGACATAAAAGTCTGTTATACATGATTGAGTATGTCTTATGTCCTTTTTTTTTGTTAGGGAAAATATCTACAAATTGTTTTATCTAATATTTAATGTTTTATATTTCTTGTAGTAAATATGATTTCCAAAAAAAAAATAGAAAAAGTTTTCTTATAATTTTGTTCGTTGTCACAAAATGTCTCTATGTCGTAAAGAGCGACAATAAAAGGCTACTTTATTGCGTAATTTTATGTGATTTACAACAGAAAATATATATATTTGAAATGTTATATGACTTTCTTTTGGGGTTCAAGACTAATATAACAAAAATTTGATGTTCATTTTTAGTGGACCTTTTATAAAAAGGAAAGTTCATAGAATGAATAATAATGTTTTCTTTATATACTCTTCTTGTTAATGGTGAAAATTTAATTTCTAAAAGATTTTATTTTAAGTTTTAAATTACTTGTTTTTTTACTTAATTAAGTATTTAATGAATTGAATTAGACGACAATAATTTCTTTGGACTTTTTTGAAAGATTTATACTGGATAGTAAATTTTAGTGAATAAGTGGACTTTGCGAACAGGATGTACGAAATAAATTATAGATGTCAGTGCGCTGCGTCAGTTTTTCAATGTTTTTTAATGTTTAGTACTTCGCTGCTATTTGGAAGGTGCTACCTCTTTATTATAATAATAAAAATTTTGACATCAACACATCACCTCGCCATCTGTCTTACAGAAATTAACTAAAATTTCAAATTTCATTTTATATAATTCGAAATAAAATTACTCTCGATATTTATTTCTGTTGGTTTACGATATGAAGAAAGTGCGAGCAGATTGATTTTACTATAAGATATAATCATTGCACAATACCACATCTTGAAAACACGTATACTTTACAAAAGTAAGTTATATACATTTTTGACCATTATAAAATTTTGTATTTTCCCCACCATAATAGGATAATTTCTTCAAACCAAAATTTGTGTAAATTGACCTATTAAGGAAGTTGTCACACAGTTCCATTTAAGAAATTGCCCATAACCAAACCAATCTTCAATGGAAAATAGAAGAAAGAAAAAAAAAACACGACAGAATAATAATAATAAAAAGAAAGACTTCTTCCTTCTATACAGACCAATTTAAAAGTTAAAGAAAATGTGAATATCTTTGTTTTCCTGTATTTTTCTATAATATTTATCGGAAAAATAAAATTAAGATTCTTTTAAATTCGTTAAGTTAAGCTTTAAAACTTTTGAAACCAATTTTAGGTAATTGCTTAAACCATTCTTATAGTACTTATCAAAGAAAGAAAAAAAAATCACCATGAATAAAAGACTTAAAAAGAACTTTAAATTTTTTGGTGTTATTTTCCTTTTTTTTTTCTTCTTACGGATCTAGAGAACAGGACTAACTTGAAATAAAATACTTGTCGATTATGTGCCTTTTCGATATTTTGTTTTGATGTTTATGTATATGTGTGTACATGTTCAGTTAATGTTCCATAAACGAAATGAATTCTTTTATATAAGAGGTTTTCAGGAAAAAGTTTTTCCTGTATTTTTGTTCGCTCTTGTTCTTTTTTTCTTTTTTCTTGAAAAGAAAAAGAAGTTTCGCTCGACTTACTGTTAGACCATCCTTGACGAGTATATATTTGCATGTTAAATTGTAACTTTCAATCGTGGGTGGAAAATTGTGGTACGGGAGTATTGAGAGTAAAAGGGATTTTTTTTTTTGTTATATAAAATCATTTTCATTGATTGAAATTTTTTTTTTATGTCTAACAATTGTTCGAGAAAAACTAGACTGTTTTTTTTTTAAAGAATCATAAAGTTTTTTTTTATTTTCCATACAGATTTGGAAGGAAATTTTGTATAATAAAGTTATTTTGAAGATAGAATAGAAAAATATGGTCATGTAATCGAAAAGTATATAAATTTGGATACATTTTTATGATGAATAATAATCAAATTACAAAATTTAATAAAAATTTATATTATTATATGTTCAATCGATCAATATTCTGCTTTTTTCTAAAAGAATCAATTGAATTTTATTTGAAGAGTTTCTTTTTTTTGTATATTTGAAAGATTTCTTGCGACAAATAGGCCCTAAGTGGTTCAGTAGTCGGATAAGGATAAATAAATTTTCGACTTTATTAACCAAAATATGTTCGTAATATAGTTCGATTTAAAGAGATTAGAAGTGTATTTCCTTTATCACATTTTCTATATGAAGATGCCAAAAAGCAATAAAAAAGATATTACTTTATCTCTTCCAACATTCCAATTACGGTGTATTCATTTCAGGTAGAATAAAAATACTTGTAAATTACAATTGTCATATGATTCAGTCTTCTAACTACTATCAATAAATTCTGAAGCCTAAATCCCTATTAAATGTCATATTTCACAATGAGAGCATGTGAAACTAGACATTCTATGTCAGTCGTAAATAATTCAAACTGGTATAATAATGTCCTGAATCTTTCCCATTAAAATAGTTCTACCCGCTTTAAGATTTGTGTATACCAAGTTGAGTGCAGTTAATATATATAGTTTTTAAAGAATCAATGGTTTAAGTAATTTAAATATTTTACATAGGTTGACTCCTTATGTAAGTACATTCTTTCTTCCTTCAGAAAACACAATGAATTTTTATATTTTCCAGAAATCCATTTGAATATTGTTCTTCTTATTTGGTAATAAAAGTTAATTTCATCTTTTTTCACAAAACTATAGGTAAAATGTTATACTATTATTATGTATAAAAACAGTGAACTCTGATTTAACGGACATATTTATTAAGCTCGCCCGGTTCATCTTGGATGGACAAATTATGTTGTAACAATTTAATATACAAATATGAATCCTTTATTTTTTTAACAGTGTGAACCTCTAACAAGTGACCTTTTTGACTGCCCACTCAAGAGAGTGTTCACTGTATAAATATAATATTCCAGTACACATTTGTATTATTATGCTCTGTACCGACAATTTGAAATAAGCTGCACATCTGCAAGAGACCGTCGATTTATTACATCGCAAAGAGAATTTTATTACCTGGAAAATTCTATGCTAGTGGGAAAACTGGCTTCAAAAATACAATAACAAAATACCTTTATACTCTTGTTTTTGACATTTTATTGCATTGTTACTAGATTTACTATATAAATGTGTTTCTCATATATATATTCTACATTTTAACTGTTCTAAAAAAAAAGAATTGCTATGTACTCATTCAAAGGTATAATTGTAGAATGAACAGCTTGTAAATCTTGTACTGAAAATTATTGCAATTGAAAGCAAAAAAAAAAAAAAACGTAACCAAAGGATTTTAACCAAAATCTATCCTGTAGCAGCGAACTATAAAATTCATAAACTGTTTCAGTTAGTGAATTGGAAATTTTTGCTTTTAGAAAAACCATCAAAATGCATTTTAAATGTGGTTGAACATTTCTCGAATGTGGTTTTAGCAGAGATCGTTTACAGGAAAGTGGAAATTTTTGAAAAGCGTTATGGATTTAGTCGATTTTATTGGAATTTCAAGAAATATTCTATTACAATCTTCATTATTTTTGATAAATATGTTATTACTATACTAGGTTAAATACAGGCAATACTGATAGCAAAATAATTAATAATTATTAATTAATGCTAATTTAAATCAATAAATATAGAAGATTCAAAAATAATGGCTGGAATCAAAAGTTGTATTTGAGACAAAATATTTTTAGAAATAATAATTTGCATATTTTTAGGCGAACATAAAAATAATGGCAAATGTCCTGCCTTTCACAGAAAGGGAATTATAGTATATTGCTTGATTCCCTTTTTATTTTACATTGGATAACCCAGATAATTAAATTTTTCTAGTCCTTTGCATATGGGGTCACTCAAAGGAAACTACTCAAAATGGAAGCCTGAGTAATACAAAAAATTTTACAGGTTTAACTATATTTTCATTTTAATATTTTATTACAAATAAACTCTATAGAATACAAATTCCCAAGGAGTTTTAACTGAAACCACACCACGTTTCAAACATAAAAAAACAAAAATGTTTTAAGTAGTTTAAGCGAAAACTTGTAAATCGTTAAAATGATACATTTTAAAAAATATATAAGCCTTTAGCTATTTGAAAAAAACAGCATACTTTCTTTCCCATCTATCTTATTTATCTTTTTTAAAAGAAGTTCATTCGATTTTCATCGTTAGATACTGTTGCTCCGATGAAGTTCTGAAAAAAGAAAACTTTTAGCGTATTTCGCTTTCATATATAAAAGTAAAATAAAAGTATAAGTTTTGATAGACTAAACCCAGTGCCATAAGACTTGAAAAAAAAAAAAATAAGAATTACACTTTTTAAGATATAGTACATGTGTAATTTATTACTATAGTTAGTATGAATTGCATATAAATTACACTTCATCGTACAAACGAGAGATTGTAATGTTTTCAGCATTTAAAATAGATAAAAGAAGATATAGAAAAGATGAACTTTTTGACTTCTTAACTCAGTTGGAAAGGAATTTTCTCAGCCAATTTTCTTTTAAAACTTTCCATATATACATAAAACGTTTGCTTAAATTGACCTTATATAGAGACATGGAAAAATTATGAAATTTAGATCTTTAAGAATTTGAAAATATGAATTATATATGTTATATGCATTTTTTAAAACACATAACATATGTTATATTAATTTTTAATATTACATTCCTATTTTTAGATTTGAAACAATAGTTATGCAGAAATGTTTTCAAGAGTTTTCGATAAAGTCAAACATATGTTGACAAAATGTCGCATTTGCAATCTTTTATTCAGAATTTGTAGTCGATTTCGAATAAAAAGATTTTTGAGAATAATTTGAATTCTAGGACTTCACGTCCTTTTGGCAAATATATAAAATATTCCAGTAAATTGTTTACTCAATTTTAATATCAGTGTTATTCAGACATCACTTTTACACTTAATGTGTCTGCGGTGTGTTGGATCGAACTTTTTTATTGACAACATACTATATCAGGTCCTTCTTAATAACACTTTCCAAATGGATGATTACAGTGTTTATTACGCTCCACGTTCAATTTAAACCTTTACTTGTCACTTTTCAATTCTTGGGGATTAAAACCAAATCTTTAAAGATGTGCAATAGTTTTAGGAAAGACACTAATGGATGATAGAATGTCAATGTTTCCAAGAACTGTGTACGATTATTTTAACTCGATTTTACAATAATAAAACCATATTCATCATCTTTACTAAATAATATTTTTTCGATATCAAAACCATATTATAGTCATAATAAAATTCAATATATTTAAGGAATATATTCAATTAGGCTTAATTAATACAGATCCTAATCTACTTAATCGAATAAATTATTTTAATTCATAGATTTTCGACAGTTATTTATACCATATCCGGATTAGATATCAAAATTAACAAAAAAAAAAAAATAATCAACAAATAATTCGGATAAAGTCTTCATCATCATTGGATTAATAATAATTCACATGATTTAATTGATCACCAAATAAACACAAATATCCTGGTTTTTTGTATTTAATAAAATATAATTAATTTCTATCTTTAGAATACAAATAATTTCTATTTAATTTGGATTAGTGATAAAAATAAAATTATTCCCTTTCAAAATAAAGGAAACATGAAAAAGGATATCATTCTTAAGCTCTTTTTTCTTGTATTGTTTTCAAAATATTTTCTTAGCATTAAAGAATTAGACTATATTTTATTATTATAATAATTGTTACTATGAAGGATTACCATTGAACTTGAGAGCCAATCAGTAAATTCAACTGTTTGTTTGTCATGTCAAAGGCGCATTTGTTGATAATTACAATTTTATTACACTTGAGAGATTATGCAAATGCAATAATGAATATTTATAAAACTTTTACATTTACAACCAATTATTTTGTTAACATTATTATTGGCAAAAATTATCCATTATTTAGAAAAGAAATCTTCTTTTCATTTCACAGAAGTTTCCTAGTTTTTGGAACATCCTCCTTACATATTTTTTTATGGCTATATTTTCTTTCAAGATTTTTTGCGAAATAAAAATACACATATAAATTCGATACAAAAAAAGAAGAAAAAGAAAATATTATTCTTTAAAAAAGACCAATCCTGATAATACAAAGAATAAAATTGATTGATTGAAAATAAATAGAACGTGAAAAAATAGCATACTTGGCCTTACGCCTTGTTATTGATATGTTATGATTTTCCAAAAGAAAGAAAAAAAAACTCTTATATGATTATACTATCACTTTCTCTATACTTACATGTGAAAACAAATCAAATAATATGAATAGAAGATCACGAAACTGATAATACATAGTTAAAGCTTTTCGTCCAGGTTTAATACTATTTGAATATGAGTAGAAATTTATCTTTAAGCTTAACATTTCACACTTTTATCCAAATCTGCTTTAAAGGAATATTGACAATTCCTTAAATATAGAATATAAACAATTTATAGAAAAGGTAGCATACCCAGGTGTAATGCGTTCCATACTAGTGACATTTTGTCACTTTCGAAAAAGAAGAAGTAAACGAAAATGCTATTGAATTTAATAAGCATTTCTTCCGAAAAAAAAAACAGAAAATCGTGAAATATAATTATTGATCTATTGATTGATTTATAATAGAAAGAAAATTGATTTTGTAAAAAAAAAAAAAGAAAATCCTATAAAAAATGACAAGAATGATAAGGATTTCATATATACTTCTCATATCTTATCTTTAGTTAAGGATAAAATTGAATTAAATTGTCATATATTCGATTTTTCATAAATATTTTATGATTTTTTTTCTTATATATAAAAAACATGGAAAATGATATATGAAGGAAAAATTTTCAGTTTTCAAAAATGAGAATAGGAAATTATACAATATATTATACAATAATAATATGGGTTTGTTATTTGTACAAGAAATGATGCGATGTCTAATATAGATAAACGTTCAATGATCCTTAAACTAAGGCTTAACGTTTAAGCTTTGAGAGTTATAGAAAATTAGTGAATCTTCTTATCAGAGAATTCAGAAGGGTCTATATCCATATAAATTGTGGATAGAATAGAATATTCGTGCGTAACATTTTCTGACCATAAATTTTCAGATTTGTGTCTTTTATGTAGATTTTTGAAAGTCTTTTATGATATTAGATTAGATAATCTGAATATTATTATTTTTCTGTAGTGGAAATAAAATATTTTATTCATGATATGGTCGCTTGTTAATATAATAATTCTAATTGGAATTGTATTGAAATTATCTATTATTACTGGACAGCCGTGCCATTTATGAAGTTATACATTTTTCGTTAGGTTGTTCGGGCAATTTTTCAGATGTGTCCAAACTAGAAACCGCAAGAAGGCAGTTTGCTACTGATAGGAAATCTCTCTGAATCACTTAATTTGAATCTGAATTAGGGAAGTTACAAAATAGTGATGAAAGGTACAATATCCATGACATCCATGTATGCTACACGCACAAATTACGAGGCACATGATGCATTCGTATCTATATTTTGATAGTGACTCAACGTTGCCTTAGGGTTTTCTGAATTTAGCTTTATTCATAATCATACGAAAATAAAAAATGGTTTTTAAACATATTTGAATATTTTGAATTTATGATTTTCATAAATATATTTTTAATATAATGGAAAATATAAATTCAAAAATATAAAATCATAAAAAAAGAGGAAATAAAGTATAATAAAATGCACGTTCATATTCGTTCTAAAAAAAAGACGTATATCAATTTTTACATATTCAATTCTTTTTTGATTTTTCAATAAATTTTTATGATCAAAATTAAATTTCTTATCGATTACATATCTTCAGGTTTCGTGAAGATTTCGCGAAGATAGAGCCAACATATGTTGGTAATTTGATTTATAAAATTCAAATTAACATAATGTATTTTCTCTGGTTTCTCGTCTTTAAGACGTTTCTTTATCTTTCAAAATTATGTTTTATTGAAAATAAATATATGAAAAGAAAAATTCTATTCAAATTTTCATTTTTAATTATACCAGTATAATGCTCATAAATTAGTTAAGCTATAAAATGCATGTAATTAAATCTAGAAGAAAAACAATGAGAAAAAATTTAATGAATAAATTATAGAGCCAAAGGTATTGTAGAGATCTCGAAAACATTCTTTTTTTCCGCTGTAATTTTATGAACTTTTTTAAAGAACGTTTAAATGTACATTCGAAAAGTTCTTTGTAAACACTTCAAACTAAAAATTAAAAGCGAAGAATTTTCAAGTCAAGTTTTTCTTGAATTATTTACGTTCAACTTCAATTCTTAATGAGAATGTGAAAAAAAGTTTTACTATCAAATATTGTATATTCGTAAATTAAAGTTTTGAAAAACGTACATAAAATAAGTTCGGGAAGATTGTATACGTTTTTCTTATCAATTTATTATTCGAATATGAAAGCTGGGGCCATATTATGGAATACAATCGTAACCGTAAGACGTGTTGTTGTTAGTGGACAACAATAACAGCAACCCGCCTTACGTTAAAGTTACGATTACGATCGTATTCAATAAAAGAACCACTGATGAGATGCCGTGATTTCTAGTATCACAAAAGCAAAAGTCCGCAAAAAAAATTGTTCAGAAGTTTTCAAATTTATTTCGAACAAACAAACATACACAATTTTCCAGGAACTGAGATTTACACATTACCCAAACTTACTGTAATTGAAAAATTGAACGATATATGTACATAAAATGCATAGATTTTAAATTGTTTTTAATACATTTTTAAATTTAATTAAAAGTTGGTTAAAAGCTTGGCAAACTTATAAAACTTTAGAAATTTCGATTCTAATAATTTTAAATTACTATATTTTTTTTTTATTAACCTAAAATGATGAAATATGTATTATATAATGTTTTACTAAGCTTTCCGTAATAATATCAAACAATTCAAAACTTTGATGAATAAAAATTGTTCTGAACATTTTTCAATAACGTTAGTGAATTATAGGTTGAACAATTTGTCCTCGATAGTTACTAATTAAATTTCATTAAAAAAAAAATTATATTAAAAATTCTGTGAAACTAAATACTAATAAAATATAAAAAGTTTTCAACAAAAAGCTTACAACTTTCCAATAGAATTTCTATTTATTCAAAAATGTTCAATTCAAAGTTTCAAAAAACAAAAACAGTTTGTAATAAAATAATATTTACTAAAAAATAACTGCTTTTTGTACACTATGCGACTACTATATACAGGGTTTTCAGTATGAATCAATCTTTGGTTACATTTCCAATATGGAAAGCAACCAGAACTGAATATCAGGATGGGCACAAAGGGGCTCATATCATGAATATGTGTATATACAAATATTTTTTATAAAGTTCCATATATATTAAAGTATTCTTCAAATTTTCTCGAGGACTTGCATGATAGGGTGGTCACAGCCCTATGTTAGTTACGGGCCTGCATTTAGAGTATTTTTACCTATGTAAATCATAGTGTACCATCTGTATTATCTATTGTATGAATCGTACAACTATGCAACAATACACCACGTTTTACAACAATAAGGGGATACCCATAATAAATAGATGCATTTGATATCACACAGAGTCACTTTTACAAATTCTAGGTATTAATGAGATGACATTGTTTGCAGACCGCAAATCCGAATTAAAGTTGTGAACATGGCTTTTGGTAGTTTCCAACTTGTTTTATTTCCACACCGTCGTCACTTTTACTTACAAATTTAACGCAGAAACGTAGCAGCGTAGGCTGTGACTCTTTTATTTGTAATTTTTTTTATCAAAACTTGACCTTAAAAGAAACAAAACCAAGTATGTTCAATGTTTAGTTCATTTCACGTGACTTTACTGTTTATTTCATTACAAAAAGCTTCAAAATATCATAAACAATTATAGCAAAACAATTTTTATTTGAAATGTAAAACTTTTTACCATCATTATTATTACTATAATATCGTTAGAAGTTTTTTCCATATTTTTTTAGTTATTGTATATGTTTTTACAATATTTGAGAATAGTTTCCATAGCCGACAGAAAACAAATGTCTGAAAAGTGAAAAACTTTTTAATTTTTTTGGCAAATAATTTGGTATTTTTTCCACAAAAAGAAAAGAAACTACCATATCGAAGTTATATATTGAAAAGTATCAGAGCTTTTGAAAATTTCAGTTCTTTTTATAACTAGCCAGAAGAACACAAGAAATTATAACTATGAGAAAAAAATTTAATAAAATACATTCCCAATTTTATTGAATTGAATTCAAATAATTTGTCTACAAGAATTTTAGTATTCATTAATTCAGTTCATTTAAAGACTTCATACAATAGTTTAAAAATTAATTTTCATCGTGCTCTAAAACTATGAATCAATCAATTTAAAGTAGGTGAAAGCTTATCAAAAATAATGTGTGAAAGTAAGATGAGACTGGTATTAAAACTTGTGCTTTAGAAAAAAAAAACTTTGAGAAATATTTAATTTTTAATCAGGAAAATATAAATTGACGATCATGAAAAATGGGACAGACGTTCAGACAAATGAAATTATGTTGTTTGATCGATTTAGTGGAGGATGTTATAGCTCAGGAGTTATTATATAAAAATAATTTTTAACAATAAACTTCCAGTTTACTACCAAAAAAACATTTTTAATTGGATGGAAATTAATTTTCCAAATAGAATTTCGGAGCGAAGAAATTTCTAAAGTTTGATTTACAATTTAATTAAATAATATATCAACAATAGTTTTTCACTAGTTTTCTACAAAAAAAAAATAATACTATTTTCTTCAAATTTTCAGTTGATTCATTTAAAATGGAAAATCCCAAAACGAAAATAAACTGTTCGGATTAATCAAGAGAATATCTCCAAAGAAATAATAATTGAAGAAAATAAACTTAGTCGATTTTCTCAGGAATATAATAACAAATGATAATATTTTTGGGTTGAAGACGACAACTTTATACAATATGAAAATTATGATATCTTTTATCATCATTTGAGAGAGAGTTTACCCAGGAAAATCGAAAAGAAAAGAACTTTTGATGAATGTGCAGAACTATGTTAAGTTTAAAACTTTCCACAAAATTCAAAAACTTTTACGGTTCAATAAAAGTGAATTTATAAACCTTGATCGTTTCCGATTCCTTTTACGATTTTTTTGCTGTTGTTGTTATAGAATTTATATGCAAAACTTTTACTCAGACGATGGAAAACGAATACCTAATTCTACAAAACCGACAATGTTAATCCATTGATGGTTAAACTATAAAGTAAAATTTTCTTAATATTATGTTCATGAAATATAAAATTAAAATTAAGTTCCATTTTTGCAGTACATTGTACATTGGGGTAAGGATAACGATGGACCTATCAGAAAATATATTTTATGAGAAGGACACAAAAAAAACTTCTTATATAGTTTGAAATTATTTTCGTAAGCAGTTAATGAAAGTCCTTTTAAGAGCAGAAAATCCTACAGCTTTTTTTTATTACTTTAAGAAGTTCTTTAAAACAGTTTATCTTAAAAATACTTCGGAAATTGTTAACATTTTATAATAATTAAGATTCATTGTTTTAAATGTTTCTTTAGAACTACGTTCGGTACATTTTAAAAGTGTATCGTAGTTTTACATTAATCACTATTAATATTGTTATTTTTAATTGGACTAACTAGCCCTGGAACCCTTACAAACGACCAGGAGCGAACCGTACTTAACCATGGTGCAATTAAGCCTATCTCAAACCATTAGTTCGTCCTCTGTTATCACTAGAACTAGCTGCCCGCCTTCTTTTAGAAGCAGAACATACCTGCGATCCTGGACATATGCGTGAGATGAGTTTTTACTCATGAAATATAGCCAATTCCAATTATGTAGAATTTTGTCGTTCTGTACAATTTTTTTGTTAACTTCAAATACTGCAACAAAAAACCAAAGTTTCGATTTGCGCCATCTATATCTCGAATATAGTTTTAAATAACTGTTGTTAAAATTAGACGACGATAATAACATTGCTTAAATAAGCCCATATAAACTGTATGGTAACCGTGCTTGTTTTCCTCAAAAAATACAGCTTTAGAATCTTTAGTTCAAATGAATATTGGACACCCGAAGCAGAGCTAGTTTAATAGTAGTAATGTGAATGTCATTAGGTTTGTTTCATTTGAGGTCAACCATTTGAACATCAGAAACATAAAACCATATAATATATAAACACAATACATAAATGATTGAGGAACTAAGTTAGCCGAAAAAGCTTTAGGTCTTTCAAAAGCTCAATTTTTTATCCTTTGTAATAAATTTAGCATATAAATTATATTTAAAAATAGAACTGAAGATTAGAGTCTTCATATTTTGTTGATTAAATTTTAATCTTTATAACAAAATTGATATGATTTATGAAAATGTCTAAAAGTATAATATATTTTCCTTTCTCTTTTCTTCTATTTATAATATTTTCAATTTTGTTATAAAATAAGAAATATACGACATTACATGACATGTGTTGAATAGATGATATACGCACGTTACATTTCAACACAAAATTAACCACCGTTCAAAGTGAACAACACTTAACGTGATCTGAATCTACAAATAGGCTTCAAATTTTACCTCAATCAGGATACAAACTACAACTAAAAATCTTTCTCTATATACCTCCTGAGATATGTTACATACTATGTTCATGTTATATGTTATGGAATCGCATATATGTGTATAGATCCTAAATACACAATTTGAATCCTGTCTTTGGTTGACCTTTTACCAGCCTGAAAGAACAATATGTATTAATATATTTATATGAAGGTATGAAAGGTGAAATAACGTATATCACTTCATTTCAGAATGGGATAGGATATGTTATATATTGTCCTAGAATATAAAAAATGTATGTGGGAACGTAAATTTGGACGATAAATGATATTTCACTAGGTTTCTCATCATTATGTTATCACATAGATTTTTGGAAAATATATCTTTTGAGATTTTTTAATCAGATATATTGTAGCCAAATTGAATCCATTTAAATTTTTAGGATTAGTACTAAAATAAATAAATTAAGAAAACGCATATTTCTATTTCTCTTTATTTGTATATCAAATGTTTGTTCATTATAACCCGTACATTACATTATTTGTACAATATACAGTAGACCTCCCTATAACACAGGTTCATATAAAACGGATTCGATGAATTGTTGTCACGTAGTATCTTAAGCCTTATTATTAAAGAAAGTTATAACAAGTAAGTTAAACGCTTTGGGTTGTGAACGGCTCATGTATTTGTATAATCTAAGTGACGGATTCATATAAGACGGAACCTATCTACCGTGTTATAGGAGGGTCTACTGTATTAGAAATTTTTTAGTAATAGATAAGATGTGGTATATCCGTACGGGTATTCTGTATATTTGTTTCATGTACCTATTTTATAAAAAAATACAATAATTACAAAATTTTTAGCCAGTAGGGTTGACATATTTTCACTTTTCTGCTAAAGTTGTACGTATACCAAGCCCTAAAGCTTTCAGAATATACAGGTCTTCATAGGATGATATTACCGATTATCAGCAGTATATATTGAAATAAATCTGGGATTCGAACCAGCGCTTGAGACAAATACGCTCTGAGAAATTCTACAATATATATAAAAAATTGCATATTTTCCGGATGTTTGACATGATATGCAATATATTTTTATCGAATTAATTTACAGTTTTTCATAAATGATTTTAACAAAAAATCGAATTTCCTATGAAAATTTATTATTTATTGATGATAAAGAAAATTGTTATGAAACAAATTCAATTAAAATAATTCCATTAGAAATAGTCTGATGAAATAGTTTATTAAAAATATCATCCTTAAAACAAGATATTAATTGAAATAAGGCCAAAATAAATGCTATTATGTTTTTTAAATTCCAGTAATTCAATAAAATTCAAATCGCCGAAATTCTGTAGATAAAATAAAATTCAGTTTTTATTTTAGATCTTCCTAATAATGAAATACAAATCAATGAGAAATATTTTTTATAAATATTGAATATTGCATCAGAACATTTTCATAGATGCCCAAATATATTCCTAGAATTTAACAGAAGGATATCATTTTTATCTTTTCATCCCATATGCAATTTAAAACCATTATACGAAATGAATTTTAAGTTTAAGGTATGAGAAGGACCGCATATGGGTCTGGCAGAACTGTATATCGCAATTGTATTGTTAGTTGTATAGGGCTGTTGTCATCATGAAACAGATCTGGGTACCAGTTTACTGAAAACCTATCCAGATATTCCACTATAGTAATAAAAGCAATTTATTTTTTTGTTTATTTCGAATTTTAATTTAATTTTTAGCTGCCACTAAATCCACGCAAAACTTTAAATCAATTTGAAATGTTTCTTTCGGATTATTGAAATTGTTTTCGAGTTATAGGTTTTTCAGTTTTTTTAATATTACTAACTAAAAATGTATTGAAATCTTTATTTAGTTGGAATTAATTTTTATTTGATTTTCAAATTTTAATATATTAATATTTGTATTGAAATTAAGAAAAAAAAATTGTATTTCAACGGAAAAGGAACAACAAATTAACGAGTAATGAATTTTAAAGAAAAAAATTGTTGATAGCAGAGATTAAGCTTCAAAAATGAAAATCTTTTTCAACCCAAAAACGGCTACAATCAATAGTACACGATTTATTGAATAAAATATGAAATCTTAAAGAAAACAGACATGTAAGATCTTTGGCTATTTATTTATAATTATATATAAGTATTTATTCTATATTTTTAAGCGGATTATAATATCATCTAGCTACGGTTTGTATAACAATCAACAAAGAGAGTTTGTTACTAATTACAATATAATCATTTATTATTTCAAAACAAGAAATTGAAGCAATTAAATTTCTCCTCAAATGGAAGCCTTGTACAATTCGTTGTAATATATTTTTAGGAAAAATTGAAAGAAAAAAAAGAAGAATAATTTACTTTAAATTGAGTTTCCGTATTATTAACTTAAACCGTAACAACAAGCTTTGGGATGGAAGTTAGAGTTTTCTTTTCGATTTTCTTATTTCCTATGAAAAATATCTTCGAGGCAATGACAAATTTTTCTTTTGTTATTATTCATTTCGTCAACAATTTTATAAAAACGCGAAGGCGAAAAAAAAAATATGTCAAGAAACCTTTAAAGAAACTTTCAGAAACAGACGAAAACAATAGAATTTGAACATGAAAATAAAAGTGATAAATAGTATAAAAAGGAAAATACTCAGTTTTCTTTCAATTTTATTGCCGCGAGGAAAGAATTTTCTTCTTCAATTTTTTGAAGCATAACAAAATCTTTTGAACATAACAATATATTCTTCATGTTCATAAAATTTTTGAAGTTTGTAACATAAGAAAATTCTTATTTACACTAAAATAAACAATTCATTTTTGTTATTAAGGAAATTGCACCATAAAGTTATTGATGATGCAAATATAGAAAATACTGCACAACAGTTTCGGGGAAAGAAAGAAAGTTTCCTAGTTATATTAAATATCTCTGTTTTTTACGAAGAATAAGAGTTCCCTTGATTGTTTACACACATGACTGAAAAAGGAATTCTTTTTGAATTCTTTAAAGAAATGAAATAATATGAATTCTGGCTCTTGTTTCTCTCGTTTTTGTGTATAGTGCAAAGAAAGAATTTTTTTTTTCTTATGAAGGATTCATATCAAAACGTAATATCCTCATAAACAGAATCCTTTTATAAATACGGGTATTTCAAAGAGAAAAAAAATACTTTTTCTTTTACAAAGGTTTTGCGGAAAGTTATCTGCGAAAATTCAACTAAAAAAAAAAAAACGATATTCAAATATAGGAGAAATCTTATTTGAAACTTTTTTTTTTTTATCTTACTTGGAAAAGTCTTTAAGAATCACAATTCTATTTTCATTACGAAATCAAAGTGGTTCGTAATATTTTTGTTACCAGAATTTTTTTTCAGTATTGAGTGTGGATCATGGATTTCCATTTCGCGTTTATATATATGAGAAATTTTTGGTAATATTTATTCAGGACAAACTTTTGAGGCATATGAATGAACGACCTTTCTATGGGGCAATAAAATTGAATTTATGAATCCATTTAGTATCGAAGAAAATACTATACGAATATAAAAGTTTCGTGATATCAATATTTTTTCACTTCTATACTGTAAGAAATTTAGAAGTCTGACTCCAAGCACTGTAACAAAATGTCTCTCTGTGTATTTTTAAAGTAAGACCGTATTTTTGAAACAATTTGAATGGAAATCGCTAAGCAATATACTAAAATAATTGTATCAGCTCGATCGGCCTAAAATTATTGTCTGAAAATTCAGGTTTAAGTTTTATAGTAAATCGTAAATGGTACTGTAATGTTCCAAAATATCAATCAAATGCTTCATAAAATGATTGCTAAATCACAGGGCTAGAGCTTCTAAGCTTTAATAGTGGTTTTAAGAAATATTTTCGATAAAATTACGTTCAAGCATAAGTTGAATCCGATTATAATTTTGGATATTGCTGCCCAAAAAGTTTAAACAAAATGCTTTCAGTATTCTTCAATGAATTTCAATATACTTTGATATGGTGTTAATAGGGCCATAATACCCAAAGATGAATTGGATCAGAGTGCAACTTCAAGTGGTCATTAAAAGCTCAGAATTCTCGTACAAAATAGAATATTGGGCTATTATTTACGAATCGTTTCTGTCAAATTATTCAGTCTTACATAAAAATAATCCAATTCATATGTATAGAAGTTTCAATAGTATTTTTGCACTATAGCTTATTTTTATATGTTGTCATGTCCTGAGAAAAAAATGTCCTACCGCTTATAAGAGTTTCTAGAAGTAAAACTAGAAGGAAGATAACGCCATCATCCGACTGATGATTTCGGTTTTCTTATTTTATTATTTTTAAACGAATTTTCTTCTTCTGTTCACAAAAAAAATAGATATCAATCGATTGGAATAATATTTTTAGTCTACCGTTTTTGTATTTTATTAAAGAAGATACAAAAAATTGATTTAAACCAAGATCAATTTGTTATTTCCCCATTTTTAGTTTATAGTTTCGATATTTTCTATTTGATAAAAGGATTTTTTTATATGAAATAGGAAACAATAATTGAAGAAAAGCGTCAGCACTATCGGAATCACCAATATGGAATGTGATTTAAGTCGCGACACTGATATAGAATTTCGTTGTTTTCTTTTTCTTTTACCAGATTCAAATCTGAAAGCTCGTTTGCTTATATATATTTTTCTTATTTAATTTTCTTCTAAATCAATTTGTGATAAAATTATTGAAAATATTTTTCTTCAAAAATATTTTTTTACTGTTTTTGAGATTAAAAACTTTTTCTCAAAGAATGAAAAAAGAGAAAATTATTCAAACTTAAACTTATTGCATTTGAGATCCTTTTTTTTTCGGGATTCTATCAAATAGAAAATGGAAATTTTTGGCAGTGAATTTCAAAAAGATATTCAAATAATTTTAATGAAATTTTTGGAATTAAAAAAAAAAAAAAGAATTTGTTTTTTGTTATCAAAGAAACGAATCGGTCAATAAATTCCATAAAAATTGTTTCTGATAATATATTTATATTTTTTTACAGGATGTTTCCAATAATTTGAATAGTATACAAGAAAATTGAAGTCCTATGGGCTTAAGATTAAACCCTTAGACACAATGAAAAGGAATTGGAGTGTACTGAAAAACTTACAAAACAAACTGTCGCAAACTTGGTATAGAATTCTGTAATTGGATTCGGATGTTGAGAATGAATATTGTCGTTCCTCCTGGATTTGCTACTGTTTTAATTACTTTGTTCTAACTTTACCCGCCTTTTATTAACGTTTATTATCAATCGTTTATCAATACTTAAAATTAAGTAATAATAATTTAGATATCTCAATTTTTAGGATCAACACTTTTTGTCTTCTGATCATAGTTTCTGATGAAAATCACTTAACACTTTTTTAATTTCTCTATAATTTCACACACTACCCTGTATATAATCACAACAACAAAAAAAGAGGACCTAAAGAATATTATCTAGCTAATTTCGTGAAAAGAAATTAATTTCATGTTCAATAGGCCGTTAAGCTTTCATTTCTTAATTTCGTGTAGCTTTTCTTTTTTACTATGTGGGTCGTAAAAAATATTTCTTCTTTCTTGTCGGGATTGTTGGAAATCATTATTCCTCCTTCAATAGAGGACTATATCACATATTATTCAGTCAATATTCATTATATTCGCCATTCCGAGACAAAAAAAATTCTTCTAGTTCAAATAATTTAGCTTCGAGGTAGAAAATTTCTTCTTCTTTTTTGATATCTTTTGTGAAGTTATAATTTTCTTTTGCATTTTTCTTAACTTTTTTTTTTATCGAAATCAATACACACCCACCCTCATCACTTGTTCATTGGATAACCATTTGGAAATTTATTTCTTTATTATTATTTTGATTTTTCTTACGATGGTATTGCTTCTTTTTTTTGCTATTTGTTGTCCTCATAAGGATAATGTTGATCAAGCATCCTTTCAATCTTATATTATTTTGTTGTTGTTTTTTTTTTCTCTGTTTTGTTTTTTATTCATCGTTTTGTTAAGATTCCGCCCTTAGAACTGCCACAATTTTCATTGATTTATGTTTACCCTAAGGGCCCAAAAACTGGTGAACAGAATTCTAATAAATCTTCTAAGAATTCGCGAAAGATAAATAATATCAAAACATAATAAGAAAAAGAAGAAGAGAATTCTTTAAAAAGAAGATATTGAGCTCTAATTTGGATCAATCATTGAATGGAAATCAGTATCTTTTTTTTGCAATTGGTATTTGGTAGAAAATATAATATAGTGAAGACGAAGAAGCATTAAAAACCAAAACAAAAAACAAAAAGGAAAACGAAGGAAAATGTTATTAATTTCTTAAGTTCTTTCCTATTAATTTTATCGTTATGATGGTCACATTATTAAATTGGTTTCAATCAAAAGGGTAATTGATTAGGGATTTCTGGTAGAATTGATGCCTATATAAAATATGTATATATAAGAGATTATTATGGGAATGATGTATTTAAAAGAATTTAAATGAAATGAAATTCCATAGAAAAAGATTTCAGAGGTGGATTGCCCAAAGCCACCAATGATATAGATGGTTTACTTGGTCATAGTTAGTGAAACACATATACAAAAAATTTCTGTCAGGTTTGTGGAAAGATTCAGTTACGGTTTTGTAAACCATAATAAGGATTATTCTATCAACTAATACCTGATAATAGAATAAGATGAACGGTTCAGTTGCAGGCCCCTTACGCGAAATACAATGTTGTATTCAAACATTCCTATAATTATTACTAATTGGAATAAATATAATTATAACTGGTTCAGGCAGGTTTAGGCATTTACCCTACTACTGTTTCTGCCTTTTATATTCTATTATAAAACATAAATGAATCCCAGAAATCCTCAATTGTATTTGATGCTCAATGATATTGCAAGTTCAGCTCTGGGAGTTTCAAAAGACCCATTCAAATATTTGAAAAGAGTTTTCTTAAGTTAATTTATTGTTGCTGAATTCATTTCTTTTTTTTTTCAAGCTTTTTCTACTTAATTTTATTTTTGGTGTGCTTTCAAAAAAAGCTGCTTTTTTATGAATAGATTATAAGAGTTTTTTTTTCTTGTATTTTCTCGAAAAAGAATATAATACCGCAGTAAAAATATTCTTCAACTAGAATTCATTCGTTCTCCCATCCATAGAAAGGATAATTTTCTTTATTTCAAATAAAACAAGACTAGAGAAGTATAGATGCAAAAACAGAGAAAAAAGGAAAACGAATTTCATAGCTCGAATAATCTACTAGCTAGACGACTTACATGAAGATTATATCAAAAACCGTAAATTTACTTTTAGGATAATGTCCTTTTAAAAAATGGAAGATTCTAAAATGGAAAGAAAGATTTACTTAAGCCTATTTTATTAATTCTGTAATTTTATTCTTATTTATATTTGTGGCGGGGATTGCGGAGGCTTCATTGTATAACATCTAGCAATTATCTTAAGTTTATGTATGTTTGATAATGTTTTAAACTTCCCTTTTTTTATGTATCCCTCTGGTGGTTGTTATATTTTTTTCTTGTGTTACTAGTTAAAGATGAGATCTTTTGGGATTTAGATTACAAAAAAAAAACCAGACGAAAATTTAATATGAAACCTTTGTTATATAAATAAATGGTCACTTAAATTTATGGATAACAGCTTTTAAATGTCACATAATAAAAAAATGAGATGAGAATTTATATAAAACGAAAAGCAAGTGAAATTGAATTTAAATTAATATAAATGAACCCTTTTTTTTAAATTCAATTTAATAATTTTGTAGAAAATTTAAGAAAATTAATTAGGATACGAATATTTTTATCGAAATTAGTATAGCCAAGTTTTTAGTATGCGGTTCTGGGTGCTTTTTTTATGGTCCCAGAATAACTATATGAAAGGATGTATAACGTTAAGTACATTTACATTCCGCTTTATTCGGTTTTATTATAATAAGACTGACCTTTCGAACACAGTCATATTTTGAGACGAATTTAACCACTTCTCGTTTAGCACTTCCGCAGAAAGTTCTTCGCTTTAGTCCAGGATATGCGTGTACCAAATTTTGCTGAATTGGTGGTGTGGTTCTCAAGTCATCATCCCCGCTAAAGTTTAAAAAAAAATTTGTTCACTTTGCCAGAAGACTAGTGTCGGGTTACGTATTTTCGCCCTAAATCTAATCAGATTATCTCCTTTCTATAGACTATCTTTGAAGAAGTTTGAATAAAATCGAGTAAGGCCCTAATCAATTTACCGTGTTTAAGAAACAGTTACACAGATGGACAGCCACACATAGCCGCAAACATTCAGATGCTCAAACGCACAACCACACAATGGTACAGAACAATAATATACAAGTAAACAGACCCATAGCTACTCAGTCACAATAGCCACAGTCACAATTTTTGACAACTGTGACCTTTTAAAACAATTCAGGATTTGTACAGGTGGAACTTTTTTTTTAGTAGTTGATCGTTGTCCAGTCTGAAAACACTTAGGACTGCTTCCCTTAACCCAATTTTCAAACATTCAAAAATCCATCACAGCTTTTGAATTAAAGTTCCAGTCACAGTTACACCAGTACAGGGACTTAATTTTAATAAGAAAAACACAAATTTTAATAATTTTTTAAATCGTTCATTTTTGTTTTTATTTTAAACAAAATTAATATTATTATTATTTTTTTTGCATAACTTTTATACCGAAGTGATGTGAAATTTTCTTTTTTGTGTGTATGTGTGTTTTAATGTGAATGTGTTTGTTTTTCAAATAAGTGTTTATCAGGAAACGAGGATGGTTTTTATGGTAATTAATTATTATTCTTTTTAATTTGTATTTAAAATTAACAATATATTATAATTTATTGTTTTAATATCATTTCGGGTTTTTTAATTAGTATTTAATAAATTGTTACTTCTTTGGTTTTAGTTTTTTTTCCTATTTATATGGTTTCAATCACATTGTTTGTTTAGTTTTAGTAGTTTCTGTTTTTTTGAAAGACTTTGTTTGGGGGCCACTGTGGTTTTTATCAACAGCCAAAATAAGGCAGTTTCTTTATGAGTTTTACTATTTTTTATAGAAGATTTGTTTCAGTTTCGATACACGCTGTATTGTAAAAAAAATGTACTTTTTAGTATTTCATAGTTTAAATAAAATTCATATTTTATCTTTTTTCAAAAAAATGCTGCTATTTCGGAGTTTGTTGATTTTTTCGGTTTAAAAAAAAAAATTTTGATTTTGATTTTAATTAAACGGAGTGCGTTTTTTTTCCAAAAAAAATTTTCTTTAAAGATCAGCTGAATCACTATCAACCATCGAAGACACAATACTCGAACGTTGTCGATGATATAAATTATTATAACGTGTCTCATAGTTAACAGGAGCAGCAGTTGAACGCCACGGTGGCCATAAAGGTTATTCTTCAACTAATTCCCATACCATTAATGATGCATCTGTACCACCAACAGTTGCGATCGTACGATCACCATATAAAAATCTAGCACATGCTAGCATTCCAGAATAAACTTTTGTTTCACTAAATTCAGCACGTGGTGTTATACAAGGGTATCTGTAAAAAAATTTAATTTATTTAAATTATCTTGGCTTAATGAGATTAATATTTAATACCTAAACAAACGTAAATAACCTTCAGTATCACCAGAGATTAGCATATCCTGTGTTGATGAACGATTACATGTGGCAATTATTGTTGTATTTGATGTATAATAACGATTACTCCACATTCCAGCTACTAAAAATCCAACCGTACAATTATGTGTAAGCCATTTAACATCTTTCATGGCAATCGGACTACGTTCTGGTGATAAAGATTTAACATCCCAAAATAATAAATCGAAATCTGTTGTTACGGTTTGAACATAATTTCCATCGATACTCCAATCAACATGTGTCAATGGTTGTGAACCACGAATTTTATTAACTTTTTTATATGAAAAACCATCACGAGATACTCTAAAGAGGTAGATACTTCCATTTTGTGATCCCATTGCAATCATATCACCAACTATTTTAGTAAAAAATTTAAATTTTTCTTACTTTTTCAAAATTTTAATACTAATTTACCTTGATTATATGCAACACAATTTAATGGTGAACCACAAACTCTTAATGTTAACATAGCAGCACCATTTTCAGAATTTATAATAAGTAAATGTCCTTCTGTACTACCAGCTGCCAATGCAGTACCAAACGGATGGAATGCCAATGATACACATTCATAACCAGCTTGAACTGTCCAAAGTAATTTATGTTTACGCCATAAAGCAATATGTTTATCATGACCAGCAGTTGCATACATGTCGTCTTCAGGATGGGCGGCCAAACCCCATAATTGTCGTCCATGCCCAAATACAACTTGATTGAAACGCCTTTGCATTGATCCTTCTAATATGTTATTACGTGTTGTACCAACATAAATATTTCCATCATTTCGACCCGGTCTTTGTGGATAAATTGTACGAACACCACCAGCTGATTCTGGTAACTAAAAAGATTAATCGCAATAATAACAATAAGAATGAAGATATATAATTTCGTATACATACTTTTGTATCTGTTATACGTTTATAATTTTGTAATGAATCCCAAGCAGCAATTTTTCGATCCTTTTCACCGCCAGATAATAAAGTGCCTTCTGATAACATAATCAAACATCCGATACCTTTATTGTGTGCTTCAAATTCCATTCGAACAAAATATGCACCATCCGAATCAACACTATAAATCGTTATAAATCCATCACTATCAGCTGTTATAACATCTCCATCGGGTTCGAATTGAACACTTGTAATATGAGTTCTTGAAGGTTGTTTAACAATATCGGTACGTTCAAAGAAACCATCCTTTCGTCGATGCCAGAATGCTAAATGACCACGTCCATGTGTTATAATAAGATTATCATCGAGTGGATGAAATGCTGCTCCTGATAAACCTTCTTGTAAAGTCTGCAATATGAATAAATTGAAAGAAATATTGAAAAAAAATACCAAAATCAATTTAAAAAGATTTACTACCGCAACTTTCCCTAAAAGATGTCCCCATTGCCATTGCCATACCGATAAAATACTTTCACGTCCAGCATCTACAGCTAAAATATAACTTCCTCCATTCTAATAAATAATAATGAAATTTGTTATATATTTATATATTTATTCTTTTATATAATTTTCAAGAAAAGGATTTCATTAAATACAAACCAATTGTGAAAATGCAACAGCCATTACGCCCGAATCCAATTCGCCCATACCAAATACATATAAAGTCTGCAAAGATTCTGTACTCCATATTCTAACATGTGCTTGAGATTTTCTATCTCGTCCAGCTTTTTGACCGGATGCTACTAATTCTCTTGAGGGATGAACATCCATACTAGAAAATGTAATATATATATTTTGAACATAAGAAGGACATCAGAATAAAATGGATTGATACATAAAAAAAAGTATATATATATGTTGTAAGAAAATAGCTTTTATCTTTAAATAGTGTAAAAAAAAAATTACCACATGATATCTTCTGTATGTCCTGTATAATGCCGTTGTGCTTCCTCTTCTCTATCGAGTAGAACTGCAACAGCAGCAACATAATATAAAAGTTCTCCAGTTGGTAGAACCCAAAGGTTTCTTCTTGCATCGATACCTCGATAGCCATGTCTAAGAAAATGGAAAATATATGTTTTTTTTTCTGTTTTAAAGTAATAGAAATATTTAGGTTTCAGAGTCATTGGAAAAACTTACACCCATTGTAATAAAAGTTTTTTATCTGGTGGTGAATTATCAGCTGGTTGATGATGTAATGGTGGATAAAATGTTCGTCTAAGACCACGTATTGTTACTTTAGTTGGATCCTCTTTCATTATATCTAACACTGAATATTCACCACTTTGCCGTACGATTTCACTTTCTGGTGCATATAAAATTCGAGGACGACTTTTGCTACGAGCACGTTGTCTTGGTGAAACTTTTGATAGATCTTCTTGTACAATCGGTGCTGTTAGTGCAGCACGTGAACGTGATCGACGTATCGGTGAACCACCAATAACCATTGCCGGTCCAGTTGCTAAATAAAATGTATCGATATCGGCAAATTCATTTCGTAATTGTGAAAAGCTTCGAACCTTTTTTAATATACAATTAAAAGAAGTTTTTATTGAATTTAAAAAAAAAATATTATTAGATTTTTCCAACCTCTTGACCAGTTCCTGTATACATTTTTTTTGCTCCTGTTATTTTTAAAACTTGTCCCAAATCTTCGAGAACTTCTTCAAATGGTTGTGATGTGCGTAAATTTAAGAGTACTCGACACTGAATTGAAAAACAAAATGTTTGAATATTTTATACTTAAAAATAGGTAGTAACCTTATTTCAGGTTATCTTTAATTATTTAAGAATTCTATTTATGCAATTAAAATGGATTTCCGTAGGTTAACTATTTTCTTACTTGGCTTCACATAAAAATACCCAGAATGAAATAAATTTTTCATTACTGTTCTATTTTGTATGATTTTAGTAGAAGCACTGACCGCTATTTTTTCATTTTGGTCAATGAAAAATGTTACTAGGCAAGTAAAATAGTAATTATATAGAAAAACTTTCTTCAAAATACAAGAATTATGTCATTTTATTAATCCATTCAATGGAATCTTTTTCATTTTCTCAATATAAAAAAAAAAACACTCATATACTATAATTCCGATAGAGTATCACGTGTTACCAATAGAAATTGTAATATTATATCCTTGATATAGTTGCGTGTCCCATTTTGAATGCCCTAATTTCCGCCCTTCATAAAGTATATAGCACCCGCAAAAAATATGCAAAGACTTGGGTTGTTCTATACGAGATGTATTCGTAAATAAATATACGCAATTGTTTTTATTATGTCGGTTAAAAAGAAATCATAAATCCTATAATTAAAATAAAAAATCGGACTAAAATTACTAATTAAATAAAATCAAGTAACTAAAGTTTACTTAAAACTGTCACGGATATATTTAGCCCGAACTAATATAAACACTTGATAAAAGAAAAATGCTCAAATAAAATTTTATCCTTCTTGGATTATGGCAGAAAATTATTTTCCGGAGATTTTTTAAAGAATAAATTTCAAATTCAAAACTGACGTACTAGTTACCTCTTATATAGTTCGATAGATTATTTTTGGAAGTATTTTTTAAAATGGATCCACCACGTTTTTAATATGCATATTTTTTGGTAAACTACAACATTTATCTTAATGAAAAAATGCTTTTAATTTCTATTTCTAAATATATAAAAAATTGTAATAGAAATGGAAAATTTTCCATATTTATTGAAAACCATGGAAATTTTAGGATATCAGCCTATACGACGCAGTTATCATCACCAGTAGTATATCCACGAGCCTTTGGCCTACAAACTATGAATAGTTCATTCTAGATAAGATTTTCAAATATTTCATGTAGAAAATTATTCACCAACATGTTATTTGATTTTGGCTAACTCAAATTTTCATGTATTTTCATAATTATGAGTTTTAATGACGCCAACAAATAAAAAAAAATTTGTAATTTTATACCAAAAATTGAATGAATTACTGAGCCTTTTCCGATCGATACTTTTCGCGAAGATGAAGTCTTTAAAATTTGGTAATCCACTTAGGTTCAGAAGAAATTTTAACTCGATATTTCGACGCTTGACATGAGTTCTTATTCAAGGAGTTCGTCACATTGTTTCTCTAAAACTTTGTCTTATTTAAATTGTAAACATACCACAAATTGAAGATCCATAAAACGCAACATACTTGTATCTTAGGTAAAACTATTGTAGTTTAAATAAGAAATTAGAAAATATGAACTTTGTTAACTTTGAAAACTGTACACAGGAAAATTGCGTTAAACTAAATTTAAGTGTTATATTTTTTCACAAAAATTTTTTGTTTAGCCTGTAGTACTTCGATAGTTACTATGTCACTTCTAAGAATTACTATACCAAATATTTATTTCTTTTCAAGAAAAACCTTAATTTTTCAAAAAAAAAAAAAACAGAAAATATTCGAGAAAAGAAAAGCTCTTTTTCCCAACAAGATGAAAACGCAATTGAGCTTTTTTTTATTGTATTCAGAGAGTCAAAAAAAAGAACGTTATAAAAAATTTATGTAAATGAAAAAAGAAAAATATGATACCACCTCCAACTAATTAGAGGACTGAGGTCTATGAATATAAACAAGAAGGTGGTTGGTTACAATCCTAACTTGGTTAGGTTTTTGTTTCAGGGACAGCTTTAGGGATTACGGTTATTCATTATAATATGAAAGTGGTTCCTTGTCACATTTTCATTTTTATTGGTCAACTGAATAAATAAAAATGTATTTTCTTTTTGTTTTTCGAATCATATTTTAATATGTTTTTGTTTTAATTTATAACGTTTTTTATATGAACCTTGACTTAAATTATATAAGAAGTGTGTGCTGTTCATCTTAATGTGTTGACAAGGATTTCATTAATTATAATGTCGATGTTTTCTCAGGTATGAATGTCATGTTAAGTTAATTTTAACGAGAAATAAGTACAATTAAAATTTTAATTTTTGCTTTTATTATAGGTCAAGATTTATGAAAGTATGAATAAAAAATCATTAATAAATTTAAAGAAAAAGAAGACGAAAAATGGATCCTTTTCCTTTTTAATAATTATACTAATTAATAAAGACCGGAAAAAATAATTTTTTTCTTCACCTTGATAAAATTATTAACGTTTGATGAACTCATGTATGTTAATATATATTTTTTCGTTTTATGTTAAATGTAGCGATAAAATTTCTTAGAAGGTTACTTTTCTTACGTCTTTCAATGGCCTTCCTATTACTTTCTGTGAACCTTGTTTTTCTTTACCTTTAAGATATGATATTAATTGATAAATTGAGTTTTCTTGTATAAGATATAATCGATTAATTTGAGAAAATCCCGGGGGAGATGGTTTTTACAAGAAGAAAAAGGATCTATAAATGGAATTTTTATTGAACTAATCTAGTTCTTCTTCAAATCTAGTTAGTTAATTTGAAATTATGTTTAAGTATTTTTTTTAGCAATGTCATTTTCGGACAATAGAAATTTTAGGAATCGATTGTAAGAGTTTTTTAACATCTAAACTAAAAACAAATAACTTTTAGAACCAAGGAAGCTGTCTTTAGAAACAATTTAATGTGATAATTTTGTTTAAGAATTCAGGTCACCTGATGCTATTTTAGCACTGACTTGTAATTTTACTGGGTCATAATGAATTATCTAACTTTTTTAGATGAAATGCACCTTAATTCAAACATTTGTTCCCTAAGATCCGTGGAGTTGTTTAAAATCAAATTTTACCGAACTGACTACGGGAGGAATGAACCAATTTACAGAATGTTACACGAAATTTAAATGTGCAAGTTTTTGACTTTTTCCTTAGCAAGTACAAGCTGAAAAGGCTCTTATATAATTATTAGCTTCCTTTTTGAACTAACTTTTATGTGACCGCCAACGCAGTGGTTATTAACTTTCTTTTTATACTAATGTCTTCCCTTTCCCTCCTTCCAAATACTAATGATGATAATATCACTTTATACTACATTCGATGCTTCGTTTAATCGTTGCATTATGAATGATAATATGCGATGCTTGCTTAAAGCCTATAACTGAAGTGTTTAATTAAATTTCTCATAGAATATATTTTTTAAATAATTACAATCGAGCTTTACTAAATAGAATAATCAGTTGCCAAGAAAAATTGTTGGAGTTAAAGAAATTTTGAAATAGAGACATTTACTGACGTCTCAAGTAACATTTTCAGCATCTGCTATGTCCTAGCTACATATTCAAATATCACCACTAGTGGCAGAAATTTTCCAGCTGTATTCAAATATCACCACTAGTTTCAGAAACGTGCCAGCGGCCTAAAATGTTACTAGCGATTGGAAAGAATTCAATTTGTACACAATTATGACTTAATACAGTTCTACTATCTAATAATTTTCTTATTGCAAACTAATGTTTTAATTTCCATGGTTACTTAATAAGTCACAAATTATATTTTGATTTCAGCACTTTTAATATGAATACGTTTTCTTTACGAAAATTTCATCTCGAAATACTTTTTCTATCAGAAAATAATATTTTAATAATTTTTTCTGTTGCCATATCAAATATGATTTTCCATATTTTTGAGTTTTGAACGAGACGATATTAAACTATTCTATGATTTTCAATATATTTTAAAAATAAAACAAAAAGTAAAATAAAATACATCCCGAAGAAGAAATTCTCAATAATTTCTTGAAATATTTCAAGTATATTTAATATCAATTTATATAATTTCTTTTATTGGCATCTTTTTATCATTCTAACATTTAGGATATTATTTTTATATTGAAAATAATTTCTAATAAATTTTTATCAATTTAAATTGAATTTTTTCTTTGGAAATACATTTTTTTTTTTAGACTTTAAAGAAGGAATATTATAAAAGTTAAAGAAAGATGAGAAAGTATTCAATTCAAGCTTTTATAGGATAAATCATGCAAATTAGAGCCTGTAACTAAATTGCAGTCATTTTACTAAAAATACTGATGATATTTTGTTAACATTCTCAAAAGTTTTCTTGAGTAACACCGAAATAAATGAAATAAGAATTTTGTTTTTATCATGACTAATACAAGTATGTTTTGACATGGTATAGTCGCAATTTTGTCATCATCTACAATTTGGTACATTTACCCTATTTTCTCTCTACTATAGCTAGTTCTTTACATCTGACATTTATTCACCATACAAAATTATACTTTCGCATAAAAAGCATTTCATCATGAGACAGAAATTTGGCGAATAAATGTCAGATGTAGACACACCGAATAGTTTTCACCTCAAAGCTAAGCTACTATTATATGGCTACTTTTATTAGATTGATTGAATGCATTTACAATTGATTTTTGGTTTCTTAATAACGTCTTGTATTTTATCTTTGCTGATAGCATCGGGTTTTTGTCTACATACTCGTTAAGCTGCGTATTCACCAAATTCACAAAATGGTTAAGCTCGCATAAGTAAAACTGGGTGCGTGCAGAAAACATTTTGCATATTTGGTGGATACGCAGCTTTAGGTATTAAGAAAGTCAAACGGTTGGATATTATTTATTTTTCTTTATAATCGAAAAGATTTTCATTTTATTGTGATGTCATTTTTATATTTTATTTAAGAACTTTTCTTATTTTCTTTTTTCTTTCTTTTCTCATTCGATATAATAAATAATTTCTTTATCCTATGGAACGGACAAAAATCGTTTTGTTAAATTCTTAAATTTATTGTCCTTGTCCTTGAATTTTTCTATGAATCAGTATTTTATACTCTATTTGACCATCTTTAAGAAGGGTTCATATGCCTTATGTGCCCTATGTAAAACATAAATACAAAAAGCTATTCGTTAGTTTTTTTTTGCTACCCATTCTCTGACAAAATGTGAAAACGGAAAACTTTTCCGTATATCGATGAATTTCTCAAGTCATTCTTTTATTCCGTAGTATAAAATCCTTTATGCTATAATAATATTATAATATATAGTGGAATAAGTTGAATAACAATATATAAAAACAAATGATGTCGTCATTTCTTTGGTATGCTCACTTTCCATATACCGAGAGTATTTTATATTCATTAATGTATAATACAATACCTGTAATACTGTTCAGTATTATACGCCATATATTATTCCACCTTTTTGTCTTATCAGATGTGCAGTTTTTCATACATATATATGTGAGCTCATGTGTTAAACAATAATTTTCTTTATAGAACACATATAAAAATAATATAGATATATCCATTCATATAATATAGTACAGTACAGTGTACAGGTATGTATTATATTGAATGGATTACCTTTATATTTCAGAAGAGAAAGAAGAAGTCTTGAAAGCATGTTTGAAAACAAAAAGAAAAAAGAAATCGCCTGACTTTCTTTTGAAAAATTCTAAAGCCTAGACTTAAATCCATATAAATACTGAGCTATATACCGATATCCCACATATAAGTAATATTATGCCCATTATATTACTCATATAATAGTATCCTCTTTTTTAATGTAAATTCAACCTACTTTCAAGGTTATTCGGTTAAGTTCTTTATATGTTTCACTATAAAGAAGCCGATAGGATAGACGTTTAAGATGGAATATTAGCGATAAATAGTTAAAACATGCTAATCCAATATGGAATAATATAATCTAAATATTTATCAATATGTAATATACTTGACGTGTATATATATATATATATTCATTAATTATAAGTTTTTTTACCTGTACTGTATGATCTAAATTATTAATGATCCTAATGACACGTCCGGCACTACGTTTTATTGATCCAGATGTTGTTGATAATGTTCCTAAATCAGCTTCCATTATTGATGGTTTACGACTTAATGGCTTTGAACCCCATCCTTGATTACCAGGTGATGCGTACCACATACCGTTCTTTTTTCCGTAACTTGCAGGCTAAACAAATTTCATTTAAAAAAAAAAACGGAGAAAAGAAAAACCAAAATTAATAACAATGGAAAAACCCAATTTGATTATTATGTATGTAGAAAATTTTGCATATTATTAGGTGTTATGAAAAATAGTGGAAATATTAGAGAAAAATTTCACCCAGTTTGAAGCTGGTGTTGATAACACCAGAAAAGATGAATCGTCGTCACTTTCAAACATTTAGAAAATATTTTTAGGAAAAATTTTGAAAATATTTAACTTTTGGAGAAAAACCAATTTCACTTTCTTCGTTCTTTAAAATAAAAAAGAAAAACAATATTATGAACACTTTTAAAACAATATTTTTTAATTGTTCGATGTAAACTATTCTCCCACCGCGCTTTTATGAAAAACGTTCTTATATGATCAATAAAATTGATAACAACATAATAACAACAACAATAGTATAATAATAATAATAAAACTTTTTGTTGGTCATTTTATAACGAATGCTCTATTATGACTGACACAAAAAAATTTTCACTTTCGAATTTTCACAAACTTAAAATGGTTCTTTTGTAATTATATAGAATATTACTAATACCACTTAAATATCTTTAGTTATTAAAGTTTTCATATTATATTTTATATTTTATACTATAACCCAAACCCGGCCTACCACCCCTAACCATCTCGACACACGTCTTCTCATATGGTATGGAATAAAACGAAAAAAGGACAACAATTTTCTATGTTAAAACTGATTTTTTTCTTCTTTCTATGTTACGTGAAAAAACCTAATCTATACCATTTTTTTTTCTGTTTATGGTCAAAATATGCTATATTTCACTAATACTAGACCAATTTATCCTCATCCGTTTATTTTATTACATACTATAGCTTTAACCCTATCATCGTCGTCGTCTTTGAAACTCGAACTCATTCCTTTTCACTTCTTTATAACCTAGTCTGTTTCCTTTACATTGTTTCTTAGCACTTTAGCTATATTATATATTCCACTAAGAACTAAGAATTTTCTTATATAGGATACCGAATCCACCACCTTTTTGAAAAACATCGAAATTTCATTCAGTCATAACTTACCAATGTTGTCGCCATTTCTTCATACAACAGTTAACATAACCTCATATCAGCATTATTTAAGCTGATTTCATGTAAATTAGTTTCTTTTTTTTTTGAAAACCATTTAGAATATTTATGTATGAGAGTATTTGTGTTATAAATTTGATGTTAAGTAGTTACTTTGGGCACGTAGTACAAAAACCGAAATATCAAAAAAAATCCTATACCTGAGAAATATGGACGCATAGTTTTCTTTTTTCTTTTGGTGGGATTTTCATATACCTATATTATGGAAGAAAATATTTTCAGATCATTTTTAAAAGTTGATTCGATGATGTCAGCAGGTTTGATTTGCGAGTGAAAAAACAATTTCCCTTTTAGAATATTCATGATAAATCAAATTTTAAGAAATCATGTCTATCTGCAATGGTAACTAATTAAACAAAAATATGGGTGGCATTTTTTTTGTTGCCATTCGATCACCTAACTCTTCTTTTTCAAATTTTTGGTAATAAAACTTTTCCAAAAGAACGTAAATTAGTGTCAATGCTTTTAATAATTATGAAAATTCCAAAGGAGTGTTCCTAAAATCCATTTTTTATTCCAAAAAAATAAAGAAAAAAAGCATTGATGACGGATTCCTTTTCCATATTTATGAAGGACAAAATATAGAATGATAATAAAATAGTGTAATTACTTCTAGTACACTCCTTTTTATTATTACAGTGTATAGCTCCTCCTTCCGGTTTGAGGGTTTTTTTTTCCAATAAAATTTTCTATTATTTTCGTGTTTGTTTTATCAAAAAAAAAAAAAAAGAAAAAAAATATATCCTTGTGGGTGGATTTGATGGGATTTACCCTATCAAAGGTGGAAAATAAAATAAAAGAAAAAAATATGGCCGTCAGGATTTTGATGAAAAGTTTGAAGTTTGAAGGCATTTTTATACTTTTTCTTAAGGCACGTGCCTTTCGAAATTTTGTTAAAAAAATTGTTTTTCAATAATGTTTTTTAATTCGGATTTGTTTTTTTGTGTTACTTTGATTTTTGTTTTAATTATTTAATGTAAAATTAGCGAATTTTATTAACATTAAGGTTTAAAGAAGAAAGAGAACTTCTTATTAGACAAAGTGGTCGTCTGCAGAAAATTTTAATAATAGTAATTACAATAAAATTATTTCCATTAGACTAATAAAATGCGGGTAGAAACATTTGATCAAGAATAGAATCGTGTAATTCGATTGAGACTGAATTGAATCTGTATTCCGATTGCTATAATTTTTCGATACAATTTGGGTCAAATCAATTTATATAATTCTATTCCAAAGTAATGTAAATGAAAGAAAAGCGTTTTATTCAAGTGTGATCATTAATTGGTTGATCAAAAGCAGAATCGAAATTATGTCTGAAGTACTCATATTTTGCATCGTATTGTAGTCTAGACGGAATATTCCGTTTCGTTTCCGCTCCGCTTCGTTTTTTTAAAAGTTGAAAATATCACAGCAGAGTGGTAGTAACCCTTAGAGCGCGAACCGTCGATAGATCGACTCTCTATTAATGCGTAAAAAGTGCGGAGCGTCAGAATACCGACTATTGCGCACACATAAATCCATCTACATTTGAGGAAAATAATTAAGATTCTGTGCACACTTAATTAATAAGGTACTTTTTTCCAAAAATCCTTTAGCAATTTATGCAAAATATGTGAAAATAAGCTCAGCACTAAAAGGGGTAATATAGTATATACGATTTTTGATCAAAGTATATGGAAAAACGAAAAAGTAGATACAACGTTCCGGCACGTGTCCAAATCGAATCGAAACGAAAGAGTTGAACAACTTCTAACTTCACCGAACATATTAATCTCAAAACAGTATTATTATATTGTAAGTTACATTAATGTTTGGAATTTTAAAAATGTTTTTAAATAAATTGAAGTGAGAAACTGGAAATAATTTATTGTAGGAAAGCGAAACATTTTCTAAATTTAAATTATATGTTAAAAACGAAACGAAACGAAACTTCAATATGTGTCTATTCATTCGCCGGAATACGTAAACAGAATTTGTTGGAGCTGAAGCTGGATCGAACCGGAATGGAACTAAATGAAAACACTTTGTTAGGAGTACTTAATTTCTATGATGTAAGATAAGTTACGGGTTAATGTGCTGTCTAGCTTCTTATATTCTTTACATTAGAGAAAACAGAAAGATAAATTGTAAGAAAACTCGTTTTAGAATTACCAAGAAAATAATTCCCGAATACAAAAGTCTATCAAAATATTTAAATGTCTTTTAAAAATCCCCAAAAATATTAAAATTCAAAAAAAATCTTATTTAAATTAAATAAGTTTAGCTGAAAATTAATAAACCATAAAATTTTATGAATAATTTTAAGTTTTTTTCCTTATAAATGAATTTTTAATTACACCTTATTTTTTATTACCATTTTAATATGAATATTTTAACTGCAGTACACAATGTTTTTGTTTTTTTTTTTTGTTTTATAATGATAATAAAACCGTATATAAAAAACAAACCAAAAATTAATTCGAATCTATAAATTTTCCCAACCGAGAGTGTACAACATGTAATAAAATTCCGATATAAATTTTCTTTTTCGTCTTTCATTTCGATTATATAGTGTCCACCGAATATTTAAAAAAAAAAAACATAATATTTCACTTTAAAATTTCAAGTTTTTCACATGCCATCTGAAATGTCCACCTTTTCCTCCATATTTCCACCATTTTGAAATCCTCCAATATACACGCGACCCAGACAAATTAAAATGTTGAAATAAATTTTTGAACAAACTTCTTTTACAAGAATTTTCTTATCAAGATAAACTAAACTTGTTAAAGAAAGAAAAATTAGGTTGAAGGTTGAAGGTACTATTTGTACTGTTGTTGCTTTTCCCGCCAAAGTTTTTCATCTGTCATAAATTTTTTAATCTAACTCTAAAATTTTCACGTTAGTGAATATGGCGAAGAAAAAATCAAAACGGAAAATTTGTAAATAAAATTATTAGAAAAAAAGAAGAAAAGGGAAAATTTTATAGTATTATGATAAAAATCTTTAAGAAATATAACAAGATCAAAAATGTAGTTAATTGTTATTTTGCATGCTAATTAGTCACTTATAAATCATAATATTTAACTTGAATTGAAAAAAAGAAAAGAAAAAGAAAACGCCATTTTAATGGTGTACCGCAAAAGATCCGATTCTAGGTCCACCCTTTTTTTTGGTAGGAAAATCGTATGTGCTTGTGTTTATCATGGATTTTCTGCTTACGTAAGTGAAAAGTTTACATGTTTACCTGAACTACAAATAAAAAAAAAAGAAGAAAATAAGTGAAAGTATGGAATAAAATTAATTGATAAAAATATAAGTACTGGCTTTCTATTTTGTTGTTGTTGGTAGGTTCGCGTAGTTCGTACCAGTTAACTAGTTTAATAATTCATTCCTTTTGTGTTTAGGTTTCTTAAAGAACTAACTTTTTTCTTTCTTTTTGGATGTTTTGTTAGCCATAAAACTTTCTTGAAATGTGCGTTTTCAGATATGCTTTTTTTTTTTTAAAAAAGGAAAGAATTATGGAGTTGGAAAAGAGTGGTGAGCGTTTTGTGAAGAGCTTTTTTTCAAAACATGTTTATGATTATTAGTATTATTTCTTATTGTTGGATACTTTATTTCTTCATCTTTAAATAGGGAAAATCTCTACAAACACATGTAATATATGGATAGGAAAATTTTTTTTGTATACATATATATCTTTGAATCACGATTAAGTAATAAATCATGTTTTTCCGAAACGAGAAGAAATGAAACCGAAAAAAAAGGAAAACCATGAACTTAGACCCGTATTCGAGAAATTCTTAAAAACACAAAAAAAAAACGTTTCTACAACTACAAAATTCGTTCTCGTTCGTGTTAATTAGTGGTTTATGAGGTGAACTAAATAAATAATAAAATCTTTGTATCCTGTCACGTTAGAGAAACTCCTTCAAAAACGTAAGAATAGTACGAGAAAAATTCAATTTCAATACTAAGATATTTTCCATGCGTTTTTTGCCTTTTACGTCCAAGAACGATTTCAAATTTTGGGGTTTTATATTTTCTTTACAGTCGAATAAATTTTTTGGTTAATACCGTTTTTCTTTTCCAACCGATTTAACCTTATTTCCATTTTTTATTTTAGACTATCAGATTTCATAATTTTTAATGCCATTCAAAATAAATTCATAGATCTATTTCATTAATTTCAAAATCTGGGTCAAAAGAAGTTATAAGTGGGGCCACAAATTGAAAATATGCTAATTAATAAATCCTTTTTGGAATTATTAAAGTTGGTTTAGTCCTACTGGTTTGTGTCTTGGGAATTTCGATCAATTCGAATTTTCTTTTTTTATTTCAACAACATTTTTACGAGTTTTCATCGCCTTTATTAAAAGCGAGAAATTATATATGAAAATGAAGGCTTTATGGCGTCGAATAGGAATATTTTTTTTATGAGAGTGGGTGTATAATATATAGTATAATATACAATTTTATGACATAGAGGCGGAATATAAATTTTCCCGGAAAACATAAGAAAATAGTAAATTAAAAGTTTCATGTTCACATTAATATATGCACACATGATTAGGATAGATTTTCTGCTCTGTTCGCAACTAATTATCGCAATTTTTCTAATTTTTTTTTTCTTCTTATGTGAAGGATATCGTGTCACGCATACTAAATTAAAATAAAAAGCAAAAAAAAAAACAGAAAAAAATTAGTTAAAATTAAAATTCGAAAAGAAGAAATTAATATAAACATAGAAGATTATGGAAATTTCACTTAGAACTAATCGCTACCGCAATATTTTATATTTTGAATTTGTTTAAATAATTAATATTAAAAGATATGGATTTGAAAACACGACATATCCAGCACTACCTAGTTCTGACCCTTAAAAAAACATCTCAAATTTCTAATATACAACTTTTTTAAAACTCAGTTTCTATATGATTTGATTTGCTGAAACTGCTAAATTAGACAGCTTCTATGAAATCCACATGAATTGCAATAGAACAAAATAAAAGTCCATCAATCAAAATTATTTTATAATTAATACTTTTCCACTTTAATTAAACAATTTTATACGCAAAAGAATATGAATGATCGCAATTCCAAAAAAAAAAAACAGGACCTGTTGGATTATAAAATCCACGAAAAAGATTGCATGAAACACGAATTGAAATATAAAATTCTGAAGTTTACTATAATTTCATTAAAAAACTATATTTTTATATTAATCTTAAAAAATTATTTCATATTTGACATTCGAATGTGTGAAAAAGTATTTTCCGAAATCAAAGAAAAAGTAAAACAGGCCAAGTTTTTACTATTTCATTATGTAATATATACTTTTCCAACGGATTATAAATATCCTTTTCCAACTTTCATATTTTCATCCCTAATCAATTTGTGAGCTTGGATTATTAAAATTCCGCTTTGATTGACGTCCATTAGATTGATAAGTCAGGGAAGAAAAAAAAGTATATTTTTAATGGAAAATTATTCTGCAATTATTATTATTATTATTAGTAAAGAAAATTCAATTATTTCACTCTCTTGCGTCATAACTTTTCATTCAAATTTGACTCAATTTGAGGAAATATTTTGTACTAAATATTTTTTTTAACTCGACTAAGTCCTATTAATTTTATCATAAAAATTAAGGGATATAAATTGAAGGAGTTGGATAAATCTACTTACTCGATATAAATGTTCTACGTCTTCACTTTCTTCGGTAATTTTTCGGATCATCATTTTCTCCCGGGACAAGCCCTTAAAAGCTTTCCTTATCCGATTTTATATTTTCATTAGAATTTCTTTTGTTTTTCAATATTTCAATGATTTTGAAAACCAAAAAGTTTTGATAAAATTTCTGATAGTGTTTCTCAAAATGAAAACCAAACCAAACCAAAAAGATATTAAATCGTTCCTTTTCTTTGCATTGAAATCGATTTTCTTATGAACGCGACATAAAACAATGAATATATTATTCTTGGAATTAAATATAAAACTATTTTCTTTTTTAATAGAAAACTTTTATAATACACCAAAAAAGAAAAAAAAAAACACTTTTTATGCAGATATTAACCTAAACTTTAATTATTTCAGAATAAATAATAATAAATTAAGTTAAATAAAAAAATAACAAGAAAATTTTTCGGGGAAAATGAGAAAATTTTAAATATATGTAATCAGGTATATTGGATATTTGGGAGTCGTTTTTTTATTTCTTGTCCATAATATATTCGACCGAAAATTAGGTACTCTTAAAATATGCCGAAAAAAAAACCAAAATATTCAGTAATTTATAGTCATTATAATATTATATTAAATTGAAAATTATATTCGAAGAAGAACACACGTAATATATAGTAAGTCACTTCGCGGACCACGTAACACTCTCTGAAAACATGGAGACTTCTTCAATGCAGTGTTTTTGGTCATTCAAATAACAATACAATAGAAATTATAATGAAAAAAATTAAAATACAAAAATATTATAAAAGTATACACTCTATAAGAAAATGTAAAGTATTTTGAAAATAGGTCTTCTCATATTGTATATATGAAAAGTACTTCAAAGAACCAACATACATGGATTGTACACAAGTGGAATATCGGTTATTTTTGTTGGAAAACAAATTTGTGTTTAACCACTTTCACTCGACGATGAAGTGAACTAGTTATGTCATATAATATTTTATTAGTTGCATAAAGGACGAACGGGACAGTATGTGCAATGGATAGGACAATTGAGTTCTTCGTAAATACAAGAAGGAATTATATAAATTCAAAAGTTTTCATATCAACAGTCCAGATTTTACGATTGTTTTATAAATTTTTTTAGGATCTTGGAATTTGTATTATAAAACGTATTTGTAAATAGGCTAATGTCTTTCTTTGGATAAACTAATAGCAATACTGCCCATTCTAGCGATGATTTTGATTTTGAGAAACTTTTTATTCAATCTATGGAAAGTTTAGAAGAGTTATTAGTGCTTTATGAAAATAGATTGGTCTACACTTAAAGAAATAACTTGGAAATACCACCTAAACTTTTAAAGGACTAAATTTTACAGACATTCTTTCTAAGTTTTATTAGATCTGAATACCAAGTTTAATAGTTTTGATTACTAAATATTGTATATGAAAATCCTAGTTAAATTATTGTGTCACTGTATCCAATTTCTAACTTTATAGGAGCTGGATTTCCAAGCTTTTCTTTCAGTGTAGTACCTCTGATATTTTTATAAACACCTAATAAATTATTTGCAAACGTTTTAAAAATTTATGTTTAGCTATTTGCATGGTTTTTGTTACGAAGACTGTATCAAGACCAACTTTTCCATTTAATTACGCAAATATAATTAATTACTAACGCTTGTTATTATGTCAATTATTCGATAATAATTTAAATTTTTCGCAAGAAGAAAAGACTTCTATCATATAAAATTGACATCCAATTACTCAAATTAAATGTTAAGAAGAGGAGTCTCACTTTAATGCTTCATAATTAATCAAAGCTGTGTTTTTTTGTTTTAATATTTTGCATTGTCATGTAAAACAACATTTTTCAAATACAAATTAATCAATCATAAGAAAATATTAATAAAACTGGATAACAATAGAAATACTAGAATTTATGCAATTCCTTTTAAAAATCTTATCAAAAACTTGGTGACTTTTAAAGAAAGAAACAAAATTGAGGCCACTATATCACTTCGATTTTCCTAAAGTCATTCTGTTTGAACACCTTACTTATTGGAGTCGTAGTGAATTGAAGAATTTTATGTTTTTCGTGGAGACATCTCATCAAACACACCCAAACGTATGCGAATAAATCATAACTTAAAATTCTAGTTAATGACTACAGTAATTAATTAGAGTCCTAGTGCAGGTTTGTCAGAACATACAATTTTGGTGATGAATATGAACTTTGTTTTTTTTTGGCTGGTTGACATTGCAGTTTTTTCTTGTTATTAAATTATGTTTAATGAAATTAAAAGCAGAATTTTCACAAGAATTTTATTTAATGAAAAACTCATTAGATGTATTAAATTAATCATAATTTTACATATGTTTTCTTGAATGGTGTTAATTTAATTTTTGAAATAATTTTAAATGAATTCTTGGAATTAAATATTGTATTAATGTGTTGTAGATTGGAAAATATAATTTGTGTTTTATATTTAAGAGAATGTCTTCTTGTTTTTTTTGAAATTTAAGATTCTTCCTCTTTGAATTTAAGAAGATGCGAAATGAATGAGGTAAAGCAAGTCGGTTAGTAAGTAAAATTCAAGATGAGAAATGTTCAATTAAGTACTTTTCTAGTGTAGATTTCGGAGGTTTAAAAATACAGCTAAAAATTGTTTAATTAACAAGAATGAAAGTTTATGAGATAGAAAACAGATGGAAATAGATTGGATATTTACTATCATTGGCTCACATAGTTTACGACTCATAGTTGGTGCTAACAGTGTAAATTTGGACCACAGCGATTTTAAATTCGAAATAGTCAGTTTTATTTCTTGTTTAGTTAAATATTGGAAAATACTTCATATGAAATTATATCAGAAAGAAATCAAAAAATTCGAATCCATTTGATTTTTGTGATAACAATTTCGAGGTTCTTTAACTTCAAAAAATTCAGTTCAATCACCTCATTTCCAAAAAAGATGAGAAAGTCTATATAACAGACACTAAATGGAAAGTTAGATTTGTTTATTTATTTGTTGATATTCTTCGAATAAAAAGCTATAAAAGCTTATATGAATCAATTCCTTTTTTGAATATTTCAACTGTTGAATTGAAAACGTTTCAGCTTTTATCATTTGAAATTGAATTTTATTTTGTTAGTTTTTCTTTTAGTATATACATAAAATACTCATTTTCTTTTAGATATTATGTTTTTAATAAAATCATTTATATTTAGTCACATTTTAGTATATTTTCAATTTGATTAATTTCATAAAAAGCACCTTTTCTAATTATCTTAAATTTTTTTTAAAACAACTTAGCAAATTAAATATTTAAATACTATTATTTAATTAATTCAAAAAAATTAAGAGTACAAAAATTAATTAGAATTTATGTGGTTCAGAGGCGGAATATACTGAAATAAAAATTTTTGAAATATTTTATATAATTAGCAATCGCTTACTCATTCCGAATTAATCCATCATCATCATAATAATTATCATCAATGAAATAATTAGTAATTGAAGAGAAAAAGGAGTCTCTATCGCCCACAAAAAAAAAAACAATTATCACAAAATAGTTGCGTTGTTAATAAACAATAATAATTTGAGTTTCGCGTATGAAAAGTTTTTTATAATTTCTTTTTTCGGTTCTTCTATTTAGACGACAATTTATTATTATTATTATATTTTATTAGTACTATTAGTGTTTAAGGCACAGAGTAAATTCTTTTAGTTTATTAAATAACTTATTTTTTTGCTTTTGCAGGAAAATAACTTTTACTTTTCTTTTTTGCGATAAAATTTTTCGCTTTTTTCTTAATAAATAATTTGAATGAGAAAAAAAGGAAAACCGCGTTCAAACGTGTAAACGCCTTGCTGAGAACTGCGTTAAAACTACCAACAAATTTGGATATGTCGAATATATATTTTATACAATTTTCAGAATCATGATTTTCATGTCAAAAAAATTAAAAGAGGGCAAATAATATATAAAAAATTAAGTCCACCAAAAGTTTCTGATTATAATATCGAATACCAAAAAAAAAAAAATATAAACGAGTAAAAGGAGTAAAAGAAGTGAAAGGAGTTACCTCATATAGTAAGTATATAGTTTTTCTTTATAACATTCTTTTGGTATACCATTTTCTTTTACTCTACTCAAGAAATCCGTTGTAAGAAGTCCGAGTTCCAATTTGAAAAAATAAAGGGTATTGGTTTGTAGCACAAGTTAAGTGTACTGTTCGACCTTGTCCTGAATAATTTGGTCAAACATTTGCGAGTTTCATTTGATTTTTAATGGTTATAATAGTAAGAGCCTTTTTCTCTCGTTTACAGTGGAAAAGTGGAAAATCCAGAAAAAGCTTTCGCTTTTAATCGTTTCTTTTCTTTTTTGTTGGTTGTTGGTGTACGGGTAAAAGCTTAATTCATGTATTAATATGAAATTGAGGAAAAACTACTTAAGTTTTCTTATAAAAATTTTCATATTAATATCTTTGATTTTCTTGTGCTTGCATAATGGATTTTGCGTGTTTCATTAAAGCGCCCACGATGAGTGAAAATTTTCTATAGTAAATAAAATCTAACTTATAGCAAAACTTGAAGACCACATTGATTCGGTCTTTAAACATTTTGGGACATACTCTCTCACCTGTTTCATATGTAGTATGTTCCTAAACTCTCCTTAAATTAGAATAAAATTCAAATTTTATTGATTTTGTTTGTATTTCATCTATTTTTTTCTTGAATAAATTTAAAAGATTTTTTTTTATAGTTTTAATAATATCGCGTGTGTTATACAAAATGACCCTTTAATTAGGAAATCATAATGCAAAATTTCTTTTAAATTACATACATAATGAAAATTCAAATTCAAATTCTTACCTTGAACGATTTAAATGATGAAACCACATATGATGCACCATCTTCTAATTCATCTAGATTATATTTTCTATCACCATCCATCGAGAATACATATCTAGCACCACGTGGTAAATCAATTTTCGGTGAAATTTTATCCAATAGCCCATCAAGTGATGTTATATCACGACCTGGTCGAAAACGAAATTCGACACCGGGAAAAAATGGATCACCATTACGATAAAATATACAACGACGTGCTTTCCAATATGATAGATTTGAATATTTACTAATAGCACCAGCACCACCACCACCACCACCCATACCAATACCACCGGCTGATGTTGTTGATAATTCTGGCCTAGATTTTGATCGTTGCATTTGTATTGGTGGTTGTGATGAATTTTCACTCATATTATCCATATTTCCAGGACTATTCGGACGACTACGACTTGAATGTTGTGTACCCCAATAACCGCCTAACGGGATAACTGTATTTGTTGGACCAGAATTATTATCATATTCTTCATCATCACTATGTATATTATTATGATTTTCCAAATTGTCTTTATTTGTTTGTTGTTCACCACCGCCACCACCACCATTACCGTTCACGTTATTAATACCGTTCGTATGATTACCATTCAATTGTGACGATGCGTTTTGGTCAAGCGGAGTAACAGCACTGCCACGTGGCGATATCTGACCATCCATCGATTGCATTGCATCTGGTGTTGTTGGTTCATTCGACATTGTTCGTTTTCGCGCTTTCCTTTTAACAATATGAGATACTGCTAGTTTTTATTTTGAAATATAGATTTTTTTTTTTAAAAAAAACTCTCTTTACAACACTAGCTTTTCTCTGTTGGGTGTTCTTTTTTTTTTTTTAAACAAGCTTTTATGTAGTTCAAAACTTTCACTTAATCACATCACGAATCTTGAGAAATCATCATGAGGATTAATGTAAAATCATTCAATTTTCTTTTAAAAATATTTAAAGAAAACGAAAACTAGTCATTATCTTATCAAATCGTCACACCTTAGTTTTTTTTCTTATTATTTTTGTAAATTAGTTTAAAAGGATATTTAACCCACTTTTTTAATAAAAAAAAATTTTAATTTTGAAAATCAATTTTCCATTAGAAAGTAAATTTCATTTTCATTTTTTAGCACAACCCTCGCGACTAATGTTCACTTTCACTTTAAAAACAAATTAAATATTCTGGAATAATTATTTTTTGGTTACTTATCCTGAATTCCTTTTTTAAATTCTGAGTTTTATTTTTTGTTTTCTATCATTATTTATTTTTTTAAAATAAATTACCCAAAGTGTGTCGTAAAGGACATCCTTAAACAAACTAAAATTATAATTATTATGAAATCTTTTTTTTTTTTTCTATGAAATCGTATATGGTCAAAACAAATTCGTACACTGACCGTTATTGCACTCTATCCAGTTTATTTATAATGTATACAGTATACATTTAGTTCGACACTAACAAGTAGAAAACGAAAGAAATTTTCTTTTAAGAATTTTTCCCACGAATGAAAGTACAAAATCCTTATTGAAGTCTTGAACGAGCGCGAAGTCAACTTCAACTTAGCGATAGTAAAACTACAATAACTACAATAATAATTATGAAAAGAAAACAGATTTTTTATTCAGAGCACACAAGGAATGGGGTGAATTTAATGTGATAAAAAAAACAGCGAAAAATAATGACCCCCTTTGATGATTTTTTGACCAAAAGTAAGTCGGTTAAATTCAAAGTTAAAACAAAGTGCTTTTCTTTGGTTTGATAAATAGTTACTATGGTATATGTATATAATATAAGAGCAATATTTTAATGTAATATATACCAACTACTTTGAGACATAATACAATTCAGTGAGTATATACATATATATAAGTAGTACTTTGTATGACACAAAATGTCCATATACTTTCGTCCACCGAAACACAATTAGCATGTTTTGTATTTTCCCAGTTATACAGTGGGAAAAACTGAATTTTCCACTACTTATGAAATTGGATTTTCCTTTTTGTAGTTTTGTAACATCGGTTTTTAGTTCGTTTTCTTCATTTACGAAGGTGAATTGTATACAAATTGTTTGACCGATTGGTGTGTTCTTCTAGCCATTACGATTCTGTTGAAAAGGAGGTGGTTATATATCGTTTATGTTTCTCTACAAGAATATAATCCTATCGTGATAAGTGTTGAGTATTTTATATGACAAAAAAATTTTCTATACGAATTAAACCCGGTCACTTATATTCAAAAGAAATAATATGGATTTAGTTAATATATATATTATATATATTATTTCTAGAAAACGAATACAAAGAAATGTTCGTAAGATTTGATGATGAGTGGAAAATAAAATAGGAAAACGATTAGGTTCTTCTTATATTATAGAAATGGAATTTTTTCCAGTAAAAATATGTTCTTTTGGGTTTTTCTCTTGGTTTTATTAAATTATTTATCAATTATTTTAATCTGAATTGGATAATTTCAAAAGTAATAAATGCGGGTTAGCATTTATTACTTTTCCTTACTAAATATTTCATTTTTAAAGAAAATATTAAAATTACAGATTTAGAGCAAAAAGAAATCGAGACTATATTATAAGAGATATTCAACAGTTTGTTGAAGTTGTTTTAGCGAAAAATATGTAATTTAAATAAACCTCCATAAGCTTTTTTTTTGTTTCTTTTGTGGGAAATTAATCATTTTCAAAATAAAAATATGATTTGTAATAATAATAATAATAATAATGATTGTTTTGTTGCTAATTATACAAATTAGATGAAATAAGAAATTAATAAGACCGGAATAATTTTATGGTATATTAGTCCCTTTTAGTGAATTTTCCCGCAGAATTTATATAAAAGCAATTTAAATGTTTTAGATATTCTTCAATACAAAATTTAATGTTTTTAGTAAGTCATTAGAAATTTGCATATTTATAGGTGATTGAGTTATATTCATATGCTCGCTGAATTGGAAGAGTTTTTACGTTATATCGCATAATATAAGAGGCATTTTTGAATTCCAATAAACTTTTAGACCCTGACAAGAATACCCTAATATATAATGTAATCTAATCTAGACCCTGACTAGTATGGAACCACAAAATGATAACAAATATATGTATATCGTTTATAGCTCATCACCAAAATTGGAGGTATGTGATATCTGAAGAAGAGGGTCAGCTAGATCTTGATCTGGTGATACCGAGGAATGACGAATACTTCAGTTTTTAGTTAGTCATTTAGAAGCTTCGATCTTATTCGTTTATGCGTCAGAACTGATTTATCCTCTCACAATACATGATTTCTTTAGATAAGCAGGTAATGCAGACTGTAGTAAAGTTTAAGTACTCAAACCTGAAAAAGGAAACAACGGAATATATCTTTGTCAGAATGTTTTTATCATGAGTTAGTAAAAAAAATAATTATAACTATACACAACGATTGTGTTTGCAAAAGTATATTCTACTGGAAATTTTAGAAAAGACATATTTTTCGATCAATTGTAAACTCCCAACAGAGAGCACTTTAACTGTCGGAATTGGAGCGGGTTTTTTTTTTTTAAAACTTGATTAAATCAATAAAATAACGAACATATTATGTTCAGTAAAACTCTTTTCGAAATGTCCTTTAATCCTATTTTAAATAATAGTTGCAATGTTTTCTAGGTAAATTATAATAAATATGTGCATACTTATAGGAGGTTATAAGTACAATACAAAAACTCATATTTGAATGAATTTTATTAAAAAATTTAGGACAATGAAATGAAGGACCAAAAAAAATAATTGTATAAGAATTAAATTCCTTTTTTTTGTTTTATTATTGTGAAATATAATATTAAATGTGATGGATAGCAACCAACAATTTTTAAATTGTCACGAATTAGACCACAATTCAAAAATCCTGATATTTTATATGAAAAATAGAAATTTTTTTTTTCAGTTAAAATTGATTAAATCACAGTTAAAAAAGCATGCTGCTTAGTCATGATCAAAAAATAATCATAAAATGAGTTAAAATGTCGTGACTTTTAACATTAATTTCATTTTTAACTAGGAAAAAATTGTACCCAGAAAATCACTTACATAGAAATCTCAAACCAAGAGTAAAACAAAAATTTAGCAAAATTTAATCATGTGAACTTAACTCGTTTTTTTTTTGACCGGATACGATTTTTTGGCAAACACATAAATCATTTAGATATGTTCTCAACATTCGTACATATAAATATATACCTACTTATAGAAGTATATTTGAGAAGCTTAATGAAACCCTAAATTAAGTAACTTAAGTTAATGAGTTTTTTTTTGTGAAGAAATAGATAATTTCTATCTTTTATTTGTTGTTCTTCTTGGCGTTAATTTGGAAATTGCTTATAGTTTTTTTTCCAACAAAAAAAAGAAACATTCATTTTGAAAGAGGTGCGTAAATGATAAATATCCTGTAGTCCCTAAAAACGATGAAAAAAAAGCAACCAAATTGCTTTCTCTATACGTATACCAATATATGCTCGTTCTTGTAATGAGGATTGCTACAATTACGTAGTACTATAACTCAAGCTGGGTCGGCTTGGAACTTAGTTTAAAAAATAGAGGGCAGGAAACTAAACGAAAAATTACATCATAAAATGCATGCGTAAATTTCATGAAGCAGCAACATTAGCCATTCAGGTAACGGTCAAATCAGCCTCATTCCACATTGATATAATTCATGAAGTAGGTTGTTCTCTCGTCAACTAAATGTAAAAGCATGGACAAGAAACAAAGATCCTGAATAGAAATTGCTTCTATAGAATATAGAGAAAGTAAACAGATTACATGAAATTTGATGTAATATTATATGAACTGAAAATAGAATTTTTGTCACTTTCTTGATTGACATGTCGACATCGTCTTTATGATAGTCGTTTTCATCTTCAATGTATTCAATTTCTTTTCAAAATAGCCTTAAGGATATTTCGTTTATATTTTTTTCCTTCTTTTTTTTTTTTGCAATCATGTATAACAAGATGATAACAAACCCAAAAAACAAGCCTCCTTTTTCTCCACCAGCCAAACTAAATATATAATCCAGAAGAAAAAATCTTCAACTATATAAAATCCATATCCAAAAAGGACATGAACAAGAAAATATGATATGAGATCAAGAAGGCAATTTTGAAGGTAAATCTCTCTTGGATTTTGTGATCATCAACCAAATGAATGGGTAATGCTGGTGATTGAGGCGATAGCGAGGAAAAAAAAACCATATATATTTGTATACATTAGGTCTTCAAACTTTTACATCCTTCATGTCAGGGCTGATTTTCGTTTTTTTTTTTTTATATATATGTAAAAATGGATGATATGTGTCCCAAGGCAATTTTCGGGGATTCCCAATATACTTTTTTTTGTTATTTTTATTCTGTAATATCCACAAAAAATAAAAAAAACTTCGTCCTTTCTTAAGAAGGAAAAATTTTATGTTATTTTTAAGTCTTATACTTGGGTTAGCGATAGGACAAGTTATTTTTCTATTCTTTAATATTTTATAGATGTATGTTTCGATGAAAATTGTTTGTCAAAGTAACAAAAAAAAAATGTGTGAAATTGAGTCACACACGGTCGCCCCATAATAGATGACCGTGTTGTTGGCTCTATTTATTTGGATTTTTGTATCAGAAAAGGTATCCATTCTTGTGTGTGTATATATTTCTGTTAGACGGAAAACTTTTCATCACACATGATCAGAGCAGATTTGTTCGTCCTTTCGTTGGTTCTTCTTGAAGAAGATATAAATTAGTATATGGCATTTTTATTTTTTTTTGTTGGGAATATTCAAGTATCCTAAAAATAGGATGAAATTCAGTTTTTCTCTTCTTTATTCTGGAGACTACTAAGAGGGTCATCTTGTATTATGTTTATACTAGTGGACAGTGTACATTTTATTTGATGTTTTTTTCTTGTTCTCGTTTACGATGATGATGATGGTATTTTAGGGTGGCTTTACAAGTTCGAAATATTATCGTTTTCTGAAGTGTCTTATGTGACTGAAATTTCTATTGGATAGTTAACTGGGATGAAGTTTTTCTTTAGTATAGTAGCGTGGTTAATGGATGATTATATATATATATTGCTTTGTTATCTTTTCTTTTTCTTGTCTATTTGTTAGTTTTTCTGTTAAAGAAACATGATTGATATTGCTTGAATTTTATATGATTCCTTTTTTGGGGAAAAAAATCAATTGATCTTTGTCCTTAAATTTTCGTAATATCTTTTGATAAAGAAAGAACGTTATTTTCCATTATATTATCAAAACTTTTATAATAATTCTTGGCTACTTTTAAAGCAAAACAAAAAAGAACATTAAAGTGCTCCTACTTAGTATTAAAAACTTTTTAATGAATATAAAATCAATTTTTGTCAATTCTTAATATTAAAAATAAAATGAAATACATTTTAATGAATATTGATTTGAATATAGTATTTGATTAGAAAATTCTTTATATAACCAAAAGAAAATGTAATTTGTATCCAGAACTAAAACTCTGATCAAATGTAGTTTTATTGAAAATGTATTTCTCTATTGAATTGTGGATGATATTATGAAAATACCATCAATACCACCAATCCTTATTACAAAATATGTACAGACATGAATTCAAAGATCTATAGATATGTATATTCACTGAGAAATCAATTCCTTAAGCTTTTATCAGACCACTAACAGTCATCCCAGAGTTTAAGTAATATCAGTCTTTTGTTGCAATATGCTATATAACATACATATACAAGGATACCAGTTCTTTTTATATAATCTAACGAGATATATACCCATCATGATGATGATGATTTCTTCTATATATAACATTTCGGTTTCATGGTTTATCTCTTTTGTGGAATTGTGTGTTTTTAATTTAACGTCACATTTGTCAAGGATAATAGGAAAATGGTATACTATATATAGAACCGAAACCATATACAACAACAATAACAATATTTTTGTTATGAAAGTCACTCGTATATACACTGTTGTATGATAGTAGGCCTTACCAATTCGAGTTTGCTCCTCTTGTCACCTTCATATACATGTAATAAAATTGTACTTTGGATAAAAAGAATATAATGTTTTTTTCTTTTTTGTCGACGATATAAGAATAAATATACAATATAAATCGCCTAATTTAACGTTTAAACGTTTATGAAACGCACAGTGTTGGAAAATTTTTGACAGATTAGTTCAACTAAATCATACCACCATGATGGAAATGTTGAATATCGTATATGCTATCTTGTTTGGATGAAACAGATTCAATGTAATATAAAACGGAATTTAAGGATCATGAAAATATTACACGAATTGTGAAGTATATTGAAACTCATTTGTAAATTGAATAATTTATTAGTTAAACAAGAAAATCGAAGTTTGTCGTACATATATCTAATTTAAAGGTATTACCCTTATTAGATTACAATTTTGTTATCGAATTGGAAAATAATTATATCCCACTAAGATGCACCCTTTCGAATCATATAAGATTCGACAATCTTCCAGCATCTTAAAAAATAAATGAACATTACTAACAATCGATTCTCATGGCTGATAAGGATCACTATAAATTTATTAATCACTTATCCATAGGACACAATCCATGGTAAATTTGAACTTGAGCTAGAAATAACTCCTGGGACCGATTTGGGGTGGAGTTATATTATAAAAGACAAAGAATGAAGAAGTTCCACATTAGAAAAAATCGCTTTTAACTTGAATTTCCATTTTCATATATTATAGCCAATTTTTGATGGTCTACATTACGTTAAAATATTTCTAAATCGCCATTAAAATATTAATTAACTAATATTTTAGTTTGTGTAGAAATATTTTAGTATATTTAATTAAAATTTTAATGAACATGTTTTACAAAACATCTGTTAAGGTAAAACACAATATTTAAAATAACCTTAGGCACACATTAAACATAACCCAAAATATTTAAATGTTATTTAACATAAAAGGAAAAATTAATATGAAATATGAATATTTATTGTGGGTCAAACAAACCATGTAAATTCCTCAAAAACATAAAAACAAAAATTCATTTTTACTAGAAAACTATTAATACTATTAATGTGATAATTTCTTTATTACCTTAGTTAATATGGTAATCCAATTGACCTATAATCTCATCCGTGTACCACAAAATTTCCAGTTATTTTCTTTCGTGAAGTAAAATATTTTTAGTTACATTTAAATTTACATAAACTTTCTTATCAAAAAAACATAATATTATATAATCGTTGTGAACTAATTCCCCAATCAAGTGGATACGTTAAACCACAAAAAGAAGGTATAAAAGATCCTTCTTAAAGGTCCTTACCATGAAACCGAAAAAAAAAAGAAAAAGAAAATCCAAATCTCTCCAGAATTTATATCCGTTTACATATTCTTAACATAAACTTATTATTATTTCTCTTTTTTTTTTTTTCTTTGGGTGGGCGAATGAATTTAGTCCTTTTCTATTATATATACTTATATTTAATGTAGGCGCCTACAGTCAAAAAGAAAACCCTCTACTCTTTTTTTTTCTTTTTCCATATAGAAGCACTTGAAATTTTGGAAAAATAGGAATGAGCAAAAAAAACGTTTATTTAATTTTATTATGCGTCATTAAGCTGCCAAAAATAGGATCAAGCTGGGCCAACATACCAGACACGACAACTTTCTATTATATGAAAATCTAAAAAAGAAATATATTATTTTTATTTATTTTACAAAAAAAGAAACAAAACAAAAAAACATATTCTTATGAGTATGACGAAGACTTTTTGAGACATTTAATTTGAATTTACGTTCGGTTAATATAAGTACTGTTGCTGAGCCAATTTTATTTCGTATTTCCCTAACCTCGAGGTTTTGAAATCTACACACAAAAAACAAGGGACAAGGTATGTCGTTTCTTAAAAGAAATTATAATGACCACCTGTGCCTATTTTTAGGCGTATATACTTTTGGATCTATATTTAAGAAAAAAAGGCATCATTTAAGAATCATGTTGAAAAGATGTAATTATCTTAATTTTATCCACGGTGGAATATATTTTTTTCGTTTGGAAAGAACTTCAAGGCCTTAAAATAACACACAAAAGTATTTAATATTTAAGAAGAAAAGTATCAAGTTTTATATTTTCCATGGCAGATTTCGGATGACTACTACTTGGAATGGGTTGAATATCTTATTCTCGGTTCTTTTTGAATGCGTTTACGTATAATGTTATTTCTTTTTTCGCGTTCATTTTCAGGATTAGCTTGTTTGTTCCAAAGTGTCAAGTGAAATTCTAGACAATTTTTTTTTTGTGTTATTTTAACCACCATAAGAAAAAAATATTGTATACGGAAAACATAACTTTAAATAAAGCGACATCATGATAATTTATGAGCTGTGAACAATGACAGTTTAATTCTATTCTTCTACGTGTTGTTTTCATTTTTTTTCGAAGATTTTATCTCAAAAAACTGAATAACATAAGAGCTTTTTCCTTTTGTTCAACGAAATTTTAAAAAAGAAAATGGAAAATTTCAAGAAGGAACATATGTACCTACGAGTGAATTATATTTTGCTAAAGATGAATATCATATAGGATATCATTTTGTACTCTTTGAAGTTATAATTATCACTATTATATTCTTGAAAATATATCAAACGTAAGAACAATTTTGTAGACGTTAACGACTGTATTAATTTCAGTTTTCGAATTGAAGACGTCCACCTCGTTTTTTCAAAAAATCTATCAAAAATATCCGAATTCTTTTCATGAAATTAATATAATAGCTTTGTTTTGCGTGATAAAAAAATATAAATTAAATTAAAACACAATTGTTTAAATCATTTTTATGACAGCCTTTTCTCTTTCGTAATCTAAAAATGTATCCAAAATCCCAAATAAATAAAAAGCATGAATAAAAAAAAGAAAAATTCTTGAACGAATTTATATGAAACCTTTTTTTTCACTAATCCTGAAAGCTTCCAATAACTACTCCATGTAGTGCTTCGAAAATGCTTTTCATAGCATTATTCAATTATTCTACAAGCAAATGTTGCTTGTATTTTAAATTATTAGATTAAAAATAGCTAAAGTGATTCCGGAATCTAATAAGCGAATTATAAAATATCTTTTTAAGGTAAATATACCACATAGAAAATACTTTTCAGATGAGTAGTACAGTGCATTACAGATCAGGTAATAATATGTCTGCATAGTAATTTTGAACAGTAGCTTTCAGTCCTTGATTACACTGCATGAAGTACTTGGTAAAAACCTCCTCTATATGAAATAAATCCTAACATATATCATCATTTGTACTTTACCTTGGAATAGTATTGTATTATGATGCGTAATCTAAAAAAAGCAATCGACTTGACGATATCAAAAAGAAATGACCGAAACTAGTAAATCAAATGAAATAAAATAATATGTTTTATTGTCATCTTTAAGGATTCCCCTCCAAAAGAAAATTCTGATCTATTAAAATTAGATCACAAAACGATCATAAAAGAAGTTTCAAATAAAGATGGACAAGTTCATCCCAACAAAAAAATATATTACTGAACCCAAAATGAAAAACCCATATAAATATTGAAGAATTTAAACAAAAATATAATCCTTATTTATGGAATGAGAATTTTCCTGTTTGAATTTGAGTGAAAAGTAGATGACTTTTGAAAGGCGTTTTTATAAACATGTATTTTTTAAGCTTTCTATATGTATCCTTAGAAAAAGGTCAAACCAAATCATATATACTACATCCCGAAAAAACAAAACCAAACTGAAAGCCCTTCAGGCTTGTCTTTATCTATATACCCATGTACCACATCCTTTCAATAAAAATTCGACCAAAAATGGAAGCAAAAAATATAGAAATCTCACCCAAAAAAAGGAAAATCTTCTGTTTATACGATCATAGATGAAATATGAACCGAAGATTTATTGGCTTTTTGTAGTCCACGTTTACTTTAAGGATTTGTACATATTTTATATTTATATAATAATTTTTGTTTGTAGTACGTACACTATACCGTGTTAGTTTCGTTCGGTTTATTTATTGTTGCAATGTGAATATATAAAATAAAAATTCAATATTAGAAATGAAATATATATATGGATGTATATATAGGGTGGCTCAAAAATATGAGTTTCTTTTTATATTTTAATACTATTCGATGGTGGATGTTCTTATATAAAAAAAAAGAAGCGAATAAATTTAAATATTGAATTCAAATGAAAGAGGGCTTAAAATAAGCCACTATATAAAGTCATAATATTATAATTACATCTTTTAATTACAAGTTCTCGCACTGTTATGACCTACATGCAAAAATACGAACATCAGAACCAATAAAACGCATTAGTTTTGAAATAGCCCAGCATATTTGGTGTTTTTATGGAATTAATGTGATTTGATTATGCTAAATACACAAAACTAAATCCAAAGCAAACCAAAGCAGTGAATTTACACTTTTCTCTATTCCGGCTTGACCGCTATGGAACTTTCCCGAGAATGTCACTGAACAATTAATTCTCTACGCTCTCGTTTCAAAACCAGCTCAGATCTTGTGCCGCTATGGCCGTCCGGCTATGCTTTTCCACTTCCTCACTGCACCAGTTCACTTCTCTTTTGTATTTGGCAATATCACATTAAGATTTTCATACAGATTTTATCATATTTCTTAAAAGGCAAAGTTTAGGTCCTAACTTCTTTACACAATACCTAAAAACCCTACTCTTTGAATTTAAAAAATGACATTGGTTTTTGTATTTCAACTTGATTTTAAATAAACCTATCTAATACTAACTTACCTGTACATTATAATTTTCTCAAAATTTCGAAGAGCCCTGTAATACAAGAAGAAATACACAACATCTTTAAGTTCACAAATAAAATTCTGATTCTAATGGTTTCTTCGGTTTGGCATGGTTAGTATCAAAGAATGCAGAAGAATCTTAAATAAATAAATAATAATATACAAGTAATTTTTTATGTTTTGACCATCACGAGTACGAGCATAACAAATATGTGAGAAAATATGTTATGTGCGAATAGAAGATGATTTTATGTTGCAGATATTAGATAAAAAACATGATTTTGATATTATTAAATTTCATGATTCGACTACATTTAAATTGTATAGATAGTATATGGATTTTTTCTTTTGAGATTATGAATTATTGAAAGTGCATTGTCATGTTGGACATAAGTTTTTAAATGGATCCTTTTCTTGGAAGTCAAAATTTAGGTGCCTTGAAATCAATTAAAATTTTCTATTTATTGATATTGAATCTAAGATGTTTTTAGGCGATTAATGCGTCTACATATTTTAGAAATATTATAGGTACTTTCCCAAATAGGAGAGTTCACCTCTTTTTACAACGATACAGAATAGTCCAATAGCCATTTGAAACTCAAAGTTATTTAATTAAGAATTTTTTTCATACGAAACATATACAATCTGCAGGAAGAAGTATATATGAGATCTTCAAGACTCCTTTAATTCTTGAGTGTACATTTTATTCTTAAATATCAACGAACTTCTTAACCCCAAATACGCAGGACAATATAGAACCTATATAGCTTACACATGCGTTTACCTATGTCAATTGTATGAAAAGAATATCTAAGGAAACATATGTATAAAATTTAGGCTATTGTGAGATGAAGGAACGTTTAAAATGTGCCTGTTTTCATTCTCAAACTTTATTATTATTCAAATTTTCCCGAAATACAAAAAAAAAAGAAAAGAAAAATACCATATTCAAAAGTGAAAAGAATATTATATAAATTTTAGATTTTTTTTTCTGTTAGAAATTCTTTAAAAGTCTCACGAGATCAGAACATCTTCTCTAAATTGTGTTCGCTATGTTTGACACATAAATCTCTAGTATACAAACATATGAATGAGGAAAAGTTTCTACAAAACATTTTTTTGTTTAAAAAAGAAAAAGAAAAAAGTGAATAAAAGAAAAGCGAATTTTGAAACTGAATCAAAGAAAGTAAAAAAGTCCTCGAAAATAGATTGATGATATGAAAAGCGCGTAGGAAAAATTCAACACAAAAAAAAGAAAAAAACGGAAAGAAATGTAAAATATTCAAATAAAGTGAACTTATGATAACGAATCTCGAATTCACCGAACTTGTTTTTCTTTTATTATTTTTTCCTTTTTCTTTGGAAAAATGCTATTTATTGTCTTGGGATTGTTCTTTAAGCTCGTATTTACGATTTTTCGTTGTTGGTAAATATTCTTTTAACAGATTACTTTGGTTTTGGTATTGGCAAAAAGATTTTCTCCCAAAACACAAAACAAAAGAAAAATAAATAAAAATAATAATATTAAGAAAGTTAAACCCACTTTCCTTGATATTGTTTTGCCCATGAAGTTTTTCTTGCAAAAATAGTCAACTTGGAAAATACAAAATGTCAGCTAAACTGCGACCGAAAAGCTCCTATAGAGCAAATGCTGTCTGTCCTTCGTGTCCTGTTGAAGTCCTACATTTACCTTTTACTTATTTTATTTTTACACTGAAAAATATAACTACTAACGCACGATATTTTTTCTCATGCTTCTCGTAAATTGTTGGTTTTAGGATAGTGGATTTTTTTGGCTACTACAACTATATTTTATGATAAACATGGCTGGCTGTAACTGATCAGATTTTAGTTAGTATAATTACTAACGTAGTAATTCCTGACACTAATATATTTGTATGTAATAAAGTTATTACCATTTTTTTTTATTACGGAAGCTTTAACACATAGCCGAAATAAGTGCACTACTATACACTCAAAAGAAGGAACATAGTACTTCTTAACAATTTAAACATAATACTACAAAACAATTACCAAAGTTAGGCAGTTCCAAGTACGAATCCCACTTCTGATATTCTTATAGACTGAAAAAACTGAACAATCGAAAAAATGTGAAATCTTTACCATCCGGATACGAACTCCGCGCAACTCCTGACCTCACTTTTCAATTAATTTAGTTTCGTAAATTGTATTATATTTTTTTCATTTTTAAGCTTAAATCTCCAATATGTTATATTTAAGAAATTTTGTCTGTATGTACCGAGTAAGCTCTTAAACGGCTAGACCGATTTTGATAAAATATGTCTCAAAAGATGCTTTCTTCAGGCGTATTGGTTATACGCTATGTCAAATTTGCAATGCCTACTTTTAACGCCAACAATTAATGAAAAACGCGATAAAGAAGTCGGAGGTTCTTTCAGTGTAAACAAATATAATTTAATTTAAGAATAATGTGAAAACAAAAATACTCTAATTGCTAACATAAATTACAAGCCTTATTATGAAAAAGTCAAGGTGTAGAATAATTTTGAAACAATATTACGGAAAAATTAGCTAGTTTTTATGCATATTAACGAAAATAAATCAATTTAATTCTTTTCTTTCATGTTTTGTAATTAAAATTGGTTTATTTTGAAATAGAAATTTTCCGTCTAGCAATATTCTAACATAAAATTTTGTCATTTTTTTCCTATTTTGTTGTGATTAATAATATATATTTTATTTCTACAAAATAATTTTATTCACAAAAATAAAAGACGCATTAATTTTTTTTCTTTTTACCATTTTTGCATTTAATTAACTAAAAAGCTTCACCTTAATTAGGAACGGTTTCTCTTCGAAATCGAAATATGTGTGAACATAAAATTTTTTTACCAACCGCAATAATGACAACGAATTATTAATATTATAATAATATTAATAATATTAAATTTACGGAAATTCTAGAGCTTTTTTAATATTGTTTTCTTTAGAAAACTTTGTAGTACACACATTTTATTATTTTGTTGACTGTTATTTTTAATTAAAATTAAAATTGAATGATTTTTCCAGACAAATCCATTAAAAAAATTAAAATATTTTCCTTTTAAATTAAAAATCCGAATACTAAGAACTTTAGCATCAATCAAATTTTCAAATTTTCGGTTTCTGGTTACATTTAGAAGATTTGTTGACAAGAAAGTTTTCATGAAAATTTTGTTTACCTTTGAACATTTTCCTTTAAATCATTTGTAATTTATTGATTATCATAATTAAGCTTTCGATAAATAGCTGCAAGATATTACTATTCCGTTAATTAGAAAATTGATTTCGATTAGGATTATTGTTTATGAATGATTTTATTTGTTTATTATAATTCTTAATTAGTATTTTATTTGTTTTGAACATTTAATAAGCCTAAAGCTTCAGAACATTTAATTTTATAGAAATAATTCCTAACAAATATGAGTTAATAGAGTTAGGAAAGGTTCATGGGTTATCAATATTTTGTAAACAAATAGTTAGACAAGTAAACAAATTGAAAACATATATCTTTAAACATTTCTAAAAATCTTTCAGTAAAATTCATGCAAATTAACATAGCTTTTCCATCATCATAAAATTCGATATATCCAGAAGTAATGTAGAAGATTATATGAATATGTGAGCTCTAAATTTTCACGAATTTTACCATTGAAAGGTAAAATTATATCAATTAATACAAAGTTCAGTCAACTTGAGTTAACATAATAGCATAATAACATAATATTTTCACTGAAATTTAAATCAGCACGTATTTATCTGAAATGACAAACATTATACGTAAATATCAAAAACTCAACAGTAACACTGCTATTATTTTCCAAAATTATTAACTGTTAAACAAAATTGCATAACTTTAGGCGAAATTTAAAATTCTAATAATGTTCGTATTTGCTTACTCGTTAGTCCTTATCTCTTGTTATCGTTAATTTTTTCTTTCTTCATTAGATCATAAACATAATTTTAATCAACCATCATTTTCAATGTTGTTGTTAATAAGTTTTTTTCTTTTTCTTCGCGACATAGCCTAACAGAAGAATTACAACGAACTTGCTAACAACCGAACTGATAAAGTTAAGAAGATTTTTTTCTTGTATCAAAAATTTGAAATCTTCTTGTTAAAAAGATTATTTGTTTAACAAATCAGTTTGAATCTTGAGTTGATATTTTTTTTTTCTTCTTTCTATACAACCCATAATGATTTTAAATAAGATATTATAGGAACTTCCAAACAAAACAAAAAACAAACAAAAAACCAACAAAGTAAGAAGTAATTTTCGAATGTAAAATTTTCCTTACGGTATCTTCGAAAATACGCTTTTTCCGGAATAGGTATAAACGTAATTTGCATATTCTAAGAACGTAACAGAATTAGATACATTTCGTTAAATTTACATGAATGAAAACTTAAGAGTACTGTATATATAGCACCAGATGCTCTTCCGGAGTTTTTAACATCCTAAAATGCGATCATATCATGAGAGTTTGTATATATAATAATATTCTCAAAGTTGAAATTACCTTTTTCATCTTGTTTAGAATCATTAAAGTTGAAAGATATATTTTAATAGAATCTTTTTCTTATCGAATTATGGTTTAAGATTTATTTTCTTTAGAAAATATAATAGAATTAAAAAAAAGAAAAAAAAGAAATTAATATCTTTTAATTTGCATACGATTTTCACAGTTTTTAATTTATTTAATTATGTAATTTGCAATTATTTTGTTGTTAGGATAATTATTCGTGATTATAGACGAAAATCTAATTTAATTTTATAGTGTATTTTTGTAATGAAAATTAAGTAATGAAAAATGATTACAAATCCGAAAAGATTTATATACGAAGAGTGATTATTTTAAATGTTTGGAAAATTTTTCACATTATCCATTTCAAAGTATTTTCTCACCTAGAACATACACTGTACTATTATAAATCTAAGGAACCAAAGGATATACAAAGATGAATAGTTGTCTTACTTCAAAACAGTTGGAACTCTCTAAGTCTACTTCAATTATTCTATCACAATCATTTTTTTATACAAGTCGAGTCTTTAATAATTCCTTTTGTTTACTACAATAATTCTAATTACATTCAATTACTGCAAACGTTATGAATAGAAACACCGCCAACAGTCTATATGCACATATTCATTATTAAATCATTACAACTAATCATTAAATACAAAATTTTATGTGGTAAATTTTGATATCCTTTTATCATAATTTTTGATTTATTAATTTACTCGTGGCCAGGTTTCGGTATGGTCTTTACATGAAAATATTAATTGATTAGATTACCAAATTAGGGATCAATGTTCAATGAATTGGCCATAATTTCAACGGTTTTAGGATTTCATATTATTTTAGAATTATACTAGACATTTTTGATATAGGATTGGGAAAATGTTGGTTAAAACTTAATTTATAGATTCATCAGGTTTGTTCAAAAAGGGTTCTGTTGCTGGAAATTTCATTATTATAATTTTAGATAATTCAATTTAGTTAAATAATACGATTTGAATCAATGAATTTATAAAATTTTGATTTGAAAATCTTTGGAATAATTTATATATGAACTTGACTTTTGTTTAATTTTAAAATATATGTAGATTTATTACAATATTTCAATAATAGGGAATTAAATATCTGTGTAGTTGATATTATAAACAGTATTTGAAAAAATTATATTCAATTGCGACAACTTAAATTAATTCTATATAGAACAACATTTTTCTTGTTGTGAATATAAAATGTGGAAGAATCCCAAAAATATAGTATATTTCTTAATGTCGTAGTACTAGAAGGTTACTCCACTTATATTAGCTTCAAATACCAAAGCTTGAATGAGATTTAAACTATAAATTTGCTGAAAACTTGTGATATGGTGTCCTTTTATGCTTTGATATATGATATGTCACTTTTCAATTAAAGAGGACATTAATTATGGCTGAATTGATCGAACTGTAATATATATCAAATCATCTGATATCACTAATTTCCCTGATTACTATATTAATTGTCGCCGATCGTTTAATTATTCATTCTTATAGGATTTTTTAAAATTAATTTTTTTTAAAACTTTAATTATATTAAAGAAAAATCTTAAATTTCTTCAATATAATATAATTTATGATTTACCTCGAAATTTTACTAATATGAAAATTTTTTCGTTTTATATTGTTTCTAACGGAAAGGATTTAATGTTTCATCACTTTTAAGAAGATTTGTGTTCTTCTGCACCTGGCAGTATCGTTCATCGTATATCATTTCCAACATATAAGGATGAAAATTTATTAGTAACAAAAGGTAACATATTATAAGATAAACATGAAATATTTCCAGCCAATGGCGATGAAATTTGAATTATCATTTCCCCATAAAAATACAAAAATTATATTCCGAATTAGAATTCTTATTTAAATCCCGAAAATTTATTTAAAATAATATTAAAATGTAATTTTGAATATTAATAGAAATAAATTGTTTGTATTTTCATCGAGTATAAATCCTCTTCTATATACGAATGGGGTGGTATTTTAATTAAATTTAAAACATAAAATAGTTAAATGGATGATTTCAATTTTGCGGTAAACATTTGAAATTCGTATCTCTTCTATATATAAAAAGAATTACATCAAAGATATCATATAATTTTAATGACAAAACGGTTAGGAAATAGTAAATTATGTACATATATGTATATGTCTATGTCTATCCCATTTTTCCTAATCCTAATAAATTATTAAACATATATCATTCATCTCTTGATTTTGAAATGTATGCCACCCAAAGAAATGTAAGAAATTCGAAAAAAAATATTTACAACAAACAATCATAAAATTTCAGGTGAAATGTTTAACATGAAAGTAAATCCTCTTCCATTTTCGTTAATTGAAATAATTAAAGCTCCATAATCATGCATAATAGATTACATCGTCTTAATTAAGATTTCATAACACTCTTGTCAGGATATATCTACATACGTCTATCTTTTAACATTGATCGAAATATCTTCCATCTTTCCGAACAAAAAAAGAAACACGAAAAACGAAAACAAAAACCTTTTAAATTTCCGTTGCTCAAACAAATCTTCAAGTATCCTTCTTCCAACCGAACTGGTAAAAAACGAAGAAAACAAATCCCAAAAAATAGATGAAATGAGATTCTTGTTTTCAACCGCCAAATAAAACCCAAACCTTTATAATGAAAATTTACCTTACAAAATGGATACAGGGTTATTCAAAAAAGAAAATAAATTTTTGGAGAAAATTCGAAGGAATATACTAGAAAGAAGATCTTAAAGAATACTGAAGAATATCGTTTTTATTGAAAATCTATATGAGTGAGTCTTAATCGAGTTAAGACGATTCCACTACCAAATTGGTACCCGTTATGGGTTCTCGAGATCCAATCTGTCTTCAATGATTTCATTTGTTGTTTTGTTCCTTATACTATCATGTTTAGGTACACTTAGCGGCAAGAATCTCAACATAGTCCCAATACATGGCCAAAATATAGTACAAGCAATTCACATGTAATCAACTGTCTTCTAAAACTTTTCCAGAAAAACTAATCATGGAAAATCCTGTAGAAATGAGCTATACATATTTACAGGAAAATTTTAGATGATGGTTGATAACTTGTATAAAATGTCATTAAAATGAAATGAGAAAAACGGAACATTTTCGGATGTTCGTTGTATGGAAAATTCTCTCACAAGAATATTTTCTATTATACTATGTTCTGTTTCTTATGTTTTTCCATGTCAAAAATTTTCCCAAAAAAGACGAAATTATTTCGGTAGTTATATGGAAATTAACATTTACATATTCTGGAATATTTCTGAACAGAAGCATTGTCATTGAAATGAAATGGGAAGAAGGGTTTAAAATAAAAGATCCGACCATATTATGATGTACTTATATGTACCTTTCTCGAAATTGTGACTTTCAAGGAATATGATAGAATTTTATACATCTTTCGGTATTATATATAGTGTTAAATGATGACAATGAAGATTAAATATCATGTGAGGAGATATTTCATTTAAGGGATTGAAATCATTTACATTTGTTTGAAAATATTTTCTTAAAGCGTATCATGTCGAAGAATTTATGAAATTCACCCTTAAGGTCTTAACAGATTTCCATACATATATAATTTTTATTTCTAGTCATATATGTGCATACAAACTGAACAAGGTGTGACGATTATTATTCCTTTTACATGAGATGTGTTGTGTACGAAACGGATCTCGCACCTAAAGTGAACATTTTAATTTTAATTATTACACAATGTCATTTAATATGCTAACTTTTATGTTTTTGTTTTATGTGTGATACATGAAAAACAATTTAAATCCGATAATTGAAATGTTGTTTGAAAAATTTGTTAAATAATTCACGTGAAATTCCCTAGTTAATTTTTGAATTTAATTTGTAAAGGACTTCGAATGATCGTCATGTAGTTTGCTCTTGATATTTTAATAAAAGTCTTATTAGGTCATTCCCTGAACTCATGAATGAAAGAATATACAGATTACGCCTTCCCATATTTCAAATTAGTTTTTTTCTGTACACATACGTCACAGGGGACTTGAAATACATTGCTTGTGTGAAAAATTACGATTATTTATTTGAAAGAAAATCACATGTGATGTCAAAAATGTATCAAAATAAATATTTAAAATGGCCAATATGCGCATGGCGTAATTTATATATACTTTCATTCATGCCCTGAACTATATAAATTGTGCAAACGTTATCAGTGCCAACTGGGATAGCTCCGGAATATGTTTTAAGAAAGTAATATTAATGCTTTATACGATTGTGATAACTTCTCAGAAAATACCAACTCTTTCGAAGTCATCTCTATTTTCCGTTTTAATAATATAAATATTTTAACTTACTTTCAACTCACTTTTATATGTTAAAATAATAAAACTGAAAACAAGCCATTATAGAACGTAGACTGACATGCCCAAGTTTATTTTTGAACTAAAACTTTTCTGTTCTAATAATTTCAGTCGGATATATCTTATTTTGAAAGTATACCAACGGAACGGAAAAAGGAATCTTTTGTATACAGCATCAATGCTCAAGAAAATTTAAATATGGTTTTTTGTTCTATATAAAAAGAAGGAAACTTATTCAGAACGCAATTAAGAACTTCTGTCAATTGTTTAATGATTTCGTTGTTCTTTTGTGTATTCCAGTCCAGAAACTCTTCCTCATACATAAAATTCTCCGGAAATATTTAAAATCATTTCTTTTTCTAGTATACCAGAGAAAATTACTTGTTACTTGTTTTCTTCATTTTCATGTTGAAAAATAAAATTTTTCAATCTGTTTCTATAATAATACCTGAAATGATTTCACATTTATGGAAATGTAAAAGGATTCTCATTTGTATATTTTCATAGTCGGAAATTTGAATTTCATAATGTTGGTGGACAATTTCCAGTTTTCTAGAGTTTTCCATAGTTTTATAGATATGAAAATTCTATTTATTTAACAACAAATGAATGAATGCACTTTTGAACTGAACCACATATAAAATAGAAGTTCAGAATATATTGGATCTATTATAACAGTGACCTCTGGACTATATTTCTTCACATGACTGTCCTTACCATTTATTTAGGGCACTAGTTATATATACTTTAAATACCATTGGGATTCCATATAGATTTCCTTCTAAATCATTGATTACTAAATCAATATCTCTACTTTTTAAAATATTATATTAGACTATTATTATGATCCTACGTGAATTCTCATCAATAAAAAGGATTTAAAATAGGTAAATATTAAACTAGTCGATATGAAATTTTCTCGTGAATTGTTCTTTTGGTAATCTGAAAGCTTTGCAGAAATTTCTTTATTTATTATATTGAAAAGAATACATATTTTGTATACTTTCAGAACATAAATACTCTGGAAAATGTATGTGTGAATAATGTCTGAATGAATAAAATATGTATGACTTTGAAACAAAGTTTATATAAAATACAATAAACAATGTTGTTCTACATATGTCCTTATATCGAAATTGAGAATTACAAATATGTCAATAAAAGGATTAATCCAAATTTTTCATTTGGAATAAGACCGTGGGGAAAATCATTATATGTTCAATAAACTCGAGTTCTACTATTTTTCTTTCCATCCATTGTTAAAGTATTGCCTTTTGTTGAACATATGTATTTTGTTATTTAACAGATTTATTACGAATCTAGATAGAACTTCTTTTATGTGAAATACAATTTATAATATTTCAGCGTTTTTTTCTGTTTTATTTAATTTGATAGTTTCATTCACTACAAGAAAATGTTAATGTATTTAAAGAAAATTGGTTACGAAAGAAGGAAGTCATAAGGAAAACCTATTAGGAGGAAGCAATGTCTGGTGAATATAGTGGATCGGGTATCATTTCCCAACCATGCGCCTCCAACGTTTCCTGAACCGATTTAGCAGCATGTGCCCTGGCATTCTCCATTTCTCATCATCAGTAACAATGCGTTGCAAAAATGATTTTATTTCGAACATTTCAGCAATATTTTACACAAACGCCTTCTAATGTCCTTCCTTTCAGTTCACATGGCACCCACTTTCTTTCCTTTTAAAGCTTTGTCGATTTTTCTTTCTGATTTAGTCGAAAAAATAATGGACTAATTTTAATGAAATTTACTACATACACATGTTAGTAATATAAGTGCGGGTCTAATGTTGAATTGCATTTAAATCGAATATACTGTAGAAATAGACAGTTGTAGGACTACATTAGTATTACCATAAAGCTTCACTGAATTAATTTCCATTTAAATTGGCAATTTTTTTAAATATTTCATTTGAGTTTTCTTCACAAGAAAAGCTTAAACAAATTTTCAACATATTTTTAATGACTTATTCATATGATTTTCATAATTAAAAGAATATTTCTGTTATCTGAAAAATTCTTTTCATTTCGAGTTTATATTAAAAACATAAAAAGGATAGATTTTGATTGCACTAAGATGAAAGACTAAATGTTAAATTACAGAGTCATCATGAAAGATGCTTTCTCAAGCATTGAATTTTAAGAGGATTATTTGGAATGAACGTTCTCTAAAGTGCTCTAGTTCCACTCTTATTTCTTTTTTTTTTTTATAAAAAGTACTTTTTGAGTTGATTATTTTTGAATGCATTTCAATCAGATTGCAACAAAATTGAAACAAAGTATGTGTTTTCTTTTAAAAAGTACAAATGAAAAGAAAAAATTTCCATTTAAATTGACGACCAAATTTGAATGGTGTCGGATTCTTATCATGCTTTCCATTTTCAATATTGGAAGTCAGTAAAGGGACAAAAGAAAGATAACTAATACTCTTAGGATTAAGGGACGTAGAAGGAGGGAAATTATTTAAAGGATAAACTTTAGAAATGTGCAACTAGTAGCTTTTTTTTTGATTTTTGTAAAAATATTGCATACACGTTTGAAAGTATTTAAAAGAAGTAAAAAGACTACTTATCTGTATAAAAAAAAGAGCAGGATTTGAATGCCTGCATATCTATAATTGGGAAAAATTTTAATAATAATCTTTGGGATATGCATACTTACAACTAGTGATCAATCATTCTCAAAGAACATTTAATACAATTCTTAAATATGATACAATTTCTAACCAAAGCTTGCGGTTTCTTATTTATTTACCATTAATAAAACAATTTTTTATTTTTCAAATCATTTAATTAGAACTGTAAGAAGCTTTTCATTTAAACAAAAGCTAAATTTTTCCTACAAAGAATATTTCGGTCTCATTTATGATTAATATAATTTCCTCAATTTCTGTTATAAAACTTAAAATGAAGCTAATTAAACAAAAAACAAAGAATATTTTATAATAAGTTCGTTCAACTTCATTAAAAGAATCTCTATGTTGTGATGGATCCTTTAAATCCGTTTGGAAAAAGAGATCAGTTCTAAAAGTATTTTATAAATGACCAGAAATAAACTTAATATTTCCAAAAATGGAATTAATGAACGAAATGAACAAAAATAATTAAACAGCTGATGCTAAAATTGTGGAGAACAAGATGACTTCTATTCTAAATGTCCAGCTTTGTGTGGAAAATTCCATAATTTGATATTTTAAAAAAGAAAAAGGGTGAAGGATTTTCTACAAAACATAATAAACAGATGCGAATTCAAAAGAGAAGAACTTCATAGACAAAACATTTTCTTTTGAGGATAAACTTTTCTGATTAAATCGGGGAAAAAATGTCGTTAATCAGATCACTTTGGGATTGAGTTTTGTGTTTTTAAAATCATTCAGTTTTAGATAAAATTGTGTTTTATATACAAATCAGGATTGTTTTTCCTTAAACAACATAAAATTTTACCTCTTTATACGATAATAAAGTTTGAATTATGGTAAATAAAATGATAACAGATACGGATTAGTGTGCGGTTTAGTATCGCTTGGTGAACTTAGAAACGTAGAATTTACAGCCTAGAAAATTTAATTATATGTTGAAGGATTTTATGAGAATGGATCTTCAAAATATGACTGATATAATTTACTTAAATGATTCTACCCAGTCGCAGTTATTGCCTGATATTTTAAGAGCTTTTAAATCCGCTGTATGATACAAAACATCCAATAATTCTTGAATTTACAGAAATTTGGGAGACAATTCAAAACTATTCCTGCCATCCTCTTGAAATAGTGTTTTTAAATCCGCATTTGGAATTTTTAAAAACGAAATGCTATTTCCAAAAACAGAATAAAAAAGTTGACAATTTTAAAATGAAATGCTTTCAGCATTCAGTAGTACTGTGGTTACCTTTAAGGTGCCTAAAAACCGGAGCTTAAGAATAATTTCAATAACTTTTTATTTATTTATTATAAATCATTTTTTTCACTTCTCTTTGATATTATATGATATTGCTAAAACAAAGTAAGGACATTTGGTTTAGCATTAGACCATCATCTCTTGACTTTCCTTCTACATCATCAATTCATCCCTGATAGAATTTAATTGAGGATCTAAAAACTATTTTAAAATCTTTTCCCCCATTAAAAAGAAGGACTATAAAATCAAGTCGATTTTTCGGGGGCGATATGGTCAGTTGATAGAAGATTTAAGGTACTTTTAATGTTCAAAAAGGGATTAATTAAAAATGAGATTAATATCAAAGGAACACATATGATAATCCTTATGTTCAAAATTCCCTTGTAATTTTCGGAAAAGAGAATATCCAATGAAAACAAATTAATTGGAATATTTCAAAAATAACGATATTGAATTTGACTTTTATTAGGAAACTTATCAAAAAGTTTCAGATTAGATTATAATCCGAAGAGAAATTATTAATAAATGTTTTTATTAGGCAATATTTCGGGGCGAACACATATTTTGTTAATAATTAAAATATTAAAAATGAATAAAATTCATTAAATTTTATCGAATTTAATAAAGATATAAAAAAGTATTTATTATTATTGAATAAACTTTAATATTAAAGAAAATAAATTTTTATATACGAACCCTTTGGGGTATGAAATAACTGAATTTCTTATGAAAGAAATTTTCACCAAAAAAAGCTAAGAAATCTGTGTACAAAAACTACATACTTATAGTCTCTCTTGAGATCGATATGACCAAAAATATTCTATCAGTATTTTATTAAAAAAAAGAAAATCCAATATTACAGATTTCTAAATTAAATATCCAAAGCTTTCCTTCTCCAGCTATTGCAATTTTGGAGTGATATAGAACGAAAAGCTAGATAAACAAAAGATATATATATATATGGTACATATATGAAAAATTCTTGCAATGTGCACAAAACATAGCCTTTGGGCCTGTTGGGGATAAACATCTTCCATATATGTATATCCTTTTTTCTTCTAAGCTAGATCACTTCTCTTCAATAACTTGTTTTTGCTTGTTCTTCTTATGAATATAATGCATCCTGAGAACAGATTTTCTCTGTCCGTTATAATAAGATTTTATACCATATTTACCATCTATACTGGATAAATGTGTTTTATACTCTCATCCAGTTTATTCCCGAAGGCTTTTTCAGTCGTATTCGTATTTGTGATGAAGATTTTTTTTTCTTGAAAGGATATTTCTTATCTTCATATGTTTTTAAAGACTTCTAAAAGTGTATATTTTTTTATGAATAAATAGCTTTTATATCAATACTAACATTTCGTTAATATTTTCAAAAGACTTGAACCTAATTTAAATTATTATGAACTTATATAATTTTACAGATTTTGAAATAAATTCCCTACCAAACGTGATAGGATTATTAAAATATAATAATATCCCGGATTTATTAACAAAACTCCTTTAGTGAATAATATTCAGGTACAAAAATGAATTTAATTGATTATTTTTGTATAATATTAGGCATAGTGGACCACAACATGCAGCAACTAGTGGCTGTTATTCATCAAATTAAAGTCCTACATAGTCTAAATCAGATACTCAACAAATTCTATAGTATCAATACAAATATCACCCGCTGTTTATATTGAAAAAAAAAAAAAATAAACATTATCCTTTAATCTTCATAATATTAAATTACTTTATTAAATTGAAAATAATAAATATTAAGTAGTCAGCCAAAGAAACCCTAACATATTTCCTATAAAACTGAATAGAAATTGCCCTGTTAGAACGTGTGTGTGTTCCACTAAAAACGAGAAGAAAATTTCAAAGGATATAATTTCTTTCTTTAGGCATTTCCTTACACAAACACATAAAACTATTGCTTACAAAAGAAATGAAAAGAAATTACGATCCAATCTGTCAGAATCTTTACTAAAAAAATACATTTTAACTAGCCCTGTTATCACACCCTATCATAGATCACCCCACTATATAAAAGCCCAAATCAAATAATAAATATCTTCAACAAAAAAAGAGAAAAAGAAAATTCAAGGAAAAATTCAAGGAAAATTCGTATTCACTTAAAATGAGAACGAACAAACCCAATGCGGGTACTCATCTGAAACGAAGCATAATAATTCGATAATTCGTCTTCTGAACCACCCAATTCTAGACATTATATCCACACATGGAAAAATCCCAACCAAAAAAAAAAGGAATAAACTTTGCAAAAATAGTAAAAATACCCGGAAAAAGGATGATCCTTTCTTGTCTATACAATGGGGCTACGACAAAAAAAAGAAAGAAAGAAAAGAAAAAACTCTGTTCGCATGTAGAAGGAATTCAAAATGATTGACCAAAAAGAAAAGCAACTCGAATTTGTATCATTTTGAACCTTTTTTTCGTAGATCCTCGTACCTTATCAATTGTTTTCCAACTCTTACACCACACTTTCTGGAATTTATTGAGTCAATAATATAATATTTATATATATTTTTTCTATCGGTATATATTATTGAATTTGAATTTTCATCCTTTTCTATAAGGATTTTATCAACACTGGAAAATTGTTATTCTTGAATGAAAAATCATATGATTTTGTTTATTTGAATGGAAAACGAAAATTTCCTATTCATGTTCATCTTTTCAAGTAAAAATGTGTGCGGTGATGTTTTCTTTTCGAATAGTATATTCTTTTGTAATCATTCATATTTGTTGAATTTTCTGGATGATGATTCTTTTTTTCTTTATGAAGATATAGAAAAATCCTTGCTTCTTGAATGAATATATCCTATTCAGAAAATTGTTTTTTATACATCTCTTAGATTCAGTTTTGTATGATATTTCAATTCTATTTGTCAATATTATTAATAATAAGGATAATTTTTTTGATGTATCCAATTTTGATTGTCGTTTTTCATGGAAAGAAATCTTTTTCTAAAATCTTTCTTAAAGATGGTCAGTCTCTCAGAGTTAAATATTCAGGTCAACGTGCTCTTCTGACCTTTTTGACGCCTTTAACTAGTACCCTCTGCTTATTCATAAATTAAAATTAAAATCTTCTCAATTTTCTTGGCAAAATATTCGAGATTAATTAATTGAATACGTTTTTTTTTTGGAAATTTCATAAAAATTCAAACCCATAAAATCATCTCAATTGAACTTAATTTAATTATTTTTTGTCATTTTAGAAGATGAAGAATATCTTATGGCTAAACATCATAAAATCCATAAAATTTCGGAACATAAAATAATTACAGAATCAGTTTTAAAGAACTCTAAAGAATCACTTATTTTATGAGTAAATGACAGCAGTTTTTTTAGTCTTGCAGTAATTTCAAAGTCTTCAATTTTGTGTATGTTTAACGGCGCATACATCATGAATAAAATATTAAAAAATTTTAATGATCGGATAAGAAACCATCATCACCAGAAACATCTAAAATTTTCATCTTGTTTTAACACTTTACAAGCAATTCACTTATAGGGTTGCTACGGATGCTTTGTTTTATAGCTTTTTTGTACTTTGATTTCCTTAGCAATATTTTAACTAATATCATTTTTGAAATTCTCCTGAATATGATCAGACCTTGTCTAACATAAAAATTCTTCTCGATTACTGGAAATTGTCCTGCGAAACGTCCATAGAACGGTCTTAATATACTAATTTTCAAACAAACTAATTTTACACTGATTTCATCATAAATATGTTATGTGCTAAGTTGGAGTTGAAATCTATTGACCTACCATATGAAAGTATGGAATTGAAAAGACTTCCAAACATATAATCTTGTATCGATTAAATCTTAAAGTGACTCCCAATACATGGGACACTCCAGTATATCCTTTCACATATATAAATCTTCTAATATTATTTTAAAGAGTCTCAAGTTCAAATAATTTTTTCTTCAAGTGTTTAACTGCACTTTGTCAAGTTTTAATGATATTATTATTATTATTTTAATAAAATTGTATCCCCAGAATAATGATCGTTAACCTAAAACAGTGTTGAGAAATTTTACGACAATTCCAAAAAAGGTTATAACATTTTCATATTATATATAAAAACACTAAGAATCATTGTTTTCCTAGTGTTCCACCGGAATCATAGAAGAAACACATAAAACAGGATAATGACAGTTTAAAGTTTATAAGGAGAATGTATTTAAATGTTGGAAAACATCTTCTTCAAAAATCAAACATCCCACAGTGTATCCGGCCTCCCTTTGTTTCCCAGATGCGGAACAACCAAATAAATTATCATGGCAAAGAATTTGTAATTGTATTTTATGGTAGATACTTCATTCGGGTTTTCTTTGCCTCGTCCTTTTTTAAAGAAAATATAACAGGCGGCATACAAAATAATAATGAGAAAAGGAATTTAACATTTTAGATATTACTCTTTTAAGTCAGTTTCTATAAGGACTTTTGAGGTATGGCACCATTTGGTTTATTTCTTGTGGAAAATTATAAAAGACTTATGTGTTATTCGAAGAGCGTATTTGTTAGACTTTAGAAAATTTTAAGGACTATTTTTTTTTTGTTTCTATAAGACATTTTTCTTAAAGGAAATTAATTATGTTTATGAAATGCAATTAGATGTGTCTTTAATTGTTTGTTGAAAGTTTTGAAGAGATTCGACTTAAGTAAATTCACTTCTTTAACGGATTTCGGAAATTGTCTGTCCTTCAGCATTTGTCATTCGATAAATTATTTAATTTGAATAAAAAAACATCGAACTCATTCGTTTAGATCTCCTTTTGGGTTCTTGTCGATGTTATTATCATCAATTTTCTTTAGTTATACGATTTATATGAGTATTTCCAATAGTCTTGCAATATATGAGAGTTTATTTCATATCAAAATTAAGGACTTATAAAGTCTGCTGGTGGTTGATCTTACATCCAGTTTTGAAGCTTCTTTAAAAGGATTTCATAGAAACTAAAGCCACATAAATCATTCTTTTATATTTCTGTATATCTTCTAGAACGAAAAAGAGTAGAAATTGAGATGTTCACATGAGTAATAATATACATTCGACATTACGATTTGAAATAAATATTACTTCAATTGAATAATAACGATACCAAGTCATATGTTCGTTATAAAATCTTATCCTTTTCAAATTTACCTAAAAACCATAAATATAAAGAAACAAATAAATGTAATACAAAAAAAGAAAGAAAATTAACTTCGCGCATAAAAATTCTTTAGCCCAAAAAGTTACATCCTCTTCAATTTTATCAACGAGCAAAAGAAACTTCTTCATTTCATGCTCATCCTAAAGCTAGGCTACCGAAAGGAAAAACAACACCACAAACCCACCAAAAAAAAAAGGATATTGTAATGGATTTTATTGAATGCAATAAAAATTGTTATTCTTTCAGGTTTTTCATTTTATTTTCGTTTTTCTTTTCGGTTAGCTTTTGGCTGTCATTTTAAAGACATTTCGGGCCATAAAAATTTCCCTAAATAACCAATTTTTTTTCCCTTTAACGTGAAAAGTCAGAACGTATGATATTTCAATTTCTGAATCCTGAAGAAGGATTTTGTGTTGTGCTGTTTTTTTTTGCCAGTTCGAAAATATCTGATAGGTATTCAATTTCGTTTTATGAGCCTTTTTTTCCTGGCTTAAATAAGACGAAAAAAAAAACAGTTTTTTCAATGGGTCAGGAGTTCTCAGAAAAGGAAAGTAAGAAAAAATTGAAAGAAATAAAGGATATTGGTTAGTAACGTTTTGCATATCCATTTTTGATGAAAGATCTTTATTGGTTTATTTAAAAAAAAAAGAAAAAACGTTTAAGAAAAAAGGTTCCCAAAAAAAGAAAAACAGAAAACGATTTGTTTATTTCGAACTTTATTGAAAAAGAGTAAAACCTTCTTTCTTGTCGAGAATTCAAAGACGGTTACAAATTTCCGAAGAATTGAAATGAGATTTCTTGCATTTTTTATTTTTTATTTCTTTAATAATTTTTAAGGCTCTCATCACTTCATTTAGATAAATTTTTTTTTTTCCTTAAAGGATTTTCTTTACCCCATTTTTCTAGTTTTCTATTAGTAAAGCACAATCAGATTGTTATGAAAAAAAAGGTGACCATGTGTGTCGACTGTTTGGCAGTTTAGAAAATGAATTTTGTAAAAAAAACTAAATTGAAAAGAGAGTATAAGGGGATATAATACGTGATCTGAAAATATTCTATAATATTCGTCCCCAAACAAATAACTACTGCCTTTTTTTTTCAAGAAAAAGGATAAATGTGATATGTGGTTTCGTATGTACAAATATGAATGGAGTGTGCTATCGTCGTATACCCAAGAAAAAAAAAACACAAGAACTATCAAACAATAAATTGTTACGTGTTATGGATTTCTATTACCACATCTCAGAATATCATTCATTTTCCCAGGTCCTTCAGTTTCTATTTGATTCCATTTTTTTTTTATATTGTATTTTTGTATGCGTCCACTTTTTGTTAGTTTACCTTTCAATTTAAAAAGAAAAACCCTTTTGCAAAATAAATACATATTTGATAGGTTCCCCATTTTCATTTTGCCAGATGAAATGTGGTTTAAAGATCGTCCTTTTCACGATAGAGAACATTTCTTTGGTTAAAGGATAATCGTTTCGGATTTGTTTGGTGATCTTTTTTATTGTTCTTGTTACGATTTTTAAAAAAATTTTTGTTCAACTCCAAAGTGAAGTACTTTTCAGGATTATTTTCATGTTTGTTTAATTTTTTTGGGGATGACTCTTGTAGATCCTAGAATAGAGAGCAGGTCAGTATGGTTCTTCGAACTGAATTAAACAAGTTTTGGTTGAATTTTCCAACCTACTTAATTTATATTGTGAAAATCTTTTGGTATTTATTTTAAGGATTTTTAATGATTTTTAAGACCTACAAAAAAAAACTCTTCAAAATTTTTTTTTTCATTCATTTATTGTTTTTTTCTTTTTTTGTCTTGTTTTTTTGTTTATTAAAAAAAAACGTTATAATAAAATATTTTACATGGTTTGTCCTAAAATTTTGTTTTTTAATTTATTTTTTATTTTTTATTTAAATTACAAATTTTCTCTTTTCTGAAATGATTTTAATTCGTGTCTCTTTCCTACAATAGCCCGTTTTCCCATTTTGTTTTTTTTTTTGTTTTTATTAAATATTTTATATTTTTTCTTAAAATATAAAAATTAAAACCCAAAAAAAAACAATTATTAATAATTTTGTTTTTCATTTTTTATATTTAAAAATTGTTTTCTTTATTTAATTAAAATTTTCATTTATTTGTAATTTAATTGTTTAGTTTTTTTTTACAAATTTTTCCTTTTTCCTTAAAAAAATATTTTCATTTAAGGAATTTTATTCAACATATTAAATATATCGCCAAACCAATTGACGTGTGTGTGGCATGAAATTTATTCTCTATAAAATTATATTAATTAATAAAAATTAATATAAAAAAATATTAATGAATTTCATTGGAAACGATGCAAAAAAGTCTGACTAGAAAAAACATCATAATAAATCATAATCCTGTGAAAAATAACAGAAAAAAAAGAAAGGATTTTGATTAAATTTAATTTAATTATGAATAATTTTCTAAGCAAACAAAAAAACAGATTAAAAAAAACCATGTAAAAGCATAAAAACATAAATTTTTGTGTTAAAAATTAATTTAAAAAGAAAAAAATTGTTTTAATTATAATTGTTTTTTTTTAACATTAGCCTTTTTTTTTATACATTTTACATAACTATTTTCTAGCAACAAATTTACGTTTTTATTTTACTTCTTTTTTTAAATCTAAAAAGTTTTCTAAATTATTTTACTAATATTTAATTAAATTTAATTTTAATTAATCATACGTCTTTTTTAATTATTATTTTTATTATCTAAAGAAATTATTGTATGTCTCTTTTTTTTAATTTATTATTTATTATTTTATATAATTTTTTTTATTTTTTAATTTTTTATCACGATTTTTTGTTTTTTCTTTAATATTAATTTTTTCAATAAAAAATATTCTAAACGCATTCTTTTTTTACTTTCTTTTGGAGGAAAATTAAGGAAAACTAATTTTCAGAGCACCTGTTTTTGTTTTTCAATGTGAGATAAGTTGAAAATGAAAAACAAAACAAAAATTAAAACAAAAAATTAAATAATTAATTAATTGAAATTAAATATTAATTGTTTTGATTCCTAGATTTTTGAGCAGCTTGTGCCCTGTTCTGTGCTAAGGTGATTTGAATTTGAAGGTATTCCAATTTAATTACAATTATTTCGTTTGGATTAATTAAATGATATTAAATTGGATTTTAATATTGGAATATTTTGGAAATTGCATTTAAATTATAATCAAATAGTGTTGGAAAATCGTTAATTAATTGGTTACGATCACGTTTTCACAAGAATTTACAATTACCTCTGTCAGTACTATGAAGACATAGGAGTGGCTGAAGACATCAAACACGCTTTATATGAATGCTCAGCTCTTTTTCTAGCTCGTAACAACTTTTTGGGGAAACATTTCTTCGGGAATTTAGGGATGCTTCAAGCGACTGACATGAACAGTCTAATTAAATTTTGCAGGAAAATCAAATGCTTTGAAGAGGAATAAGTTTCCTAATAGAGTAACTCTTGGTCTCGTAGCGATCACAATGGGCCAATAAGGTGCCTGGTATTGTATACAGTACCCCTACTCTACCTACCTACCTACATTTAACAATGATAAACACTTTCACCCGAAATTGTTAGACGTGTTTTTTGGTCCTTTCGCAGTTCTATTGGCAGCTAATTTCGATAACTAATGGTTACACTCGAATTCTAGGTTTTGACCTATTTTATGAATTTCAATTTTATGAAAACATTTGAAAATATGTCGAAAATTAGCATACCATGTATTCCGACTCTTCGGCTGAATTTAATCGTAATTGGTCAAAATCTTCGTTACACATTTCTATTTAGTAAGATCTGCAGTGAAGCTGTGTAACTTGATCCGACATAATTTGATTTTAAAAAATTTTATAAACAAGCGTTTCAATGGAATTAACAAACAAAAATAAATTGAAAGCTTCTTAAAAATTCTAACGTATTCTTTTCCAAACTACAAAAAACTTTGAAATTTCTACAAACATTTTAGTTACTCTTAAATACCTTCACATTACCTTCACATTACCTTTATTAATGTGTTTGGTGTTTGAATTACTTATTTTAATTGTCTCGTATTCGTGCATTTCTATTAAAAATAAAATAAAAATAATTATTTTTAAGTGACTGATTAAGATTAAAACATAAAATCAACATGAAAATTACTTTTTTAAACAAAATTAAATTTTACTTATTAAAATGATTTGCTCTTGTTCTATTTTTTTTTCTGTGTCTTGCTTTTTTTTACAATACTTTTCTATAAACTACAATAATTATTAATAATTTCTTTTTTTTCTTTAATAATTAATAATATATATTTCTAATTTATAGCCAACTCCTATGATGACACAAGCCTTTTAAAACCAGCACCTTCATGGCCTAATTTGAGCTCTTCATAAAGTGACGGATTCACTTCGGTTGCCATTGGTACGACCGAATTTCCATCCGTCGATGAATGTATTGAATTTGTCGTTGTCATTGGTATTGTGGATGCTGTCGATGATGATGTTGTAAATTGTGTTGAAACTGGTGCTTGTAAGATTTCCTGTCGCCATGGTGTCGAGGATTCAGTTGTAACAGTTGGGATCTATAAGGATTTTGTTTGTTTGATTTTTGTTTTTTCGTTATTTTGTTTGTTTTTTTTGGAAGTGAAGGATTTTTACCACACATAAAAATAAATAAAAATACCACAAATAAAGCACATTTAATAATATTTAGTAAACCAACAATACACATATACACACACATATGTATATGGTAATTTTACTAAAAAGAAAAGTTGAAACTCTTACCTGAACATGTTCTACACCTCGTAAATAACTTGGATTTTCAAAGGCAACACCATTTGCTGCCTTTTCACCAGCCTTACGCCTTTTATAAAATAGAACTGCTGCTATCGCTAATATAATTGCTAGAACACCTGCCAAGATACCACTAATTGTACCTGCTGTGTTTGAATGTGATGCTGATGTCATGTGATGGTCACCAAGTGTAAAACGAATTGGGTCTGTTAAAATACTGGCGCCTATAAATTAATTCCAAAATACATATACAATTGAAATAAATGCCAGAGAATTCCAAATCTATATTATATTTTGACATACCATATTGATTTCCAGCTTTTGCAACTAATTCATATAAAACGTCACGTTTTAATTTAATTATATTTACACTTGTTCCTTGAACATCTAAACGACTTGTCCCAGCTGAATTGACTTTTGCTACCAAATCTTCAGTTTCACCTTCTGCCTCATGATAGAATATTCTATAACCATCGACGACATGTGGATTTTTAATTGGAGGATCCCATCTAATCCGCAAAAAAATAACAAAATTTTCATCCTCATTAATTTCCACAAAACAAAAAAGGAATAATAAAAAAATGTTCTCTTACCTAATTAATACTTCATTATCAGATAAAACATTTGCAACTAAATTTTGTGGTGGGCCAGGTAAACGGTCACGATTCGATTGGAAACATCCAATTATTGTTCGAGTATGTTGTAATGCACATAAACCACCAACACCAATCGGTTCGCCACGACACCAATTCAAACAACGTCGTGGTACATCAGAATTGGCACAACAAATACGATGATCCGATCCATCAGCAGCACATTTCATTAATTTATCGAAATCAACAATACATTCGGGTCGATCAATGACTGCATCGATATCAACATAAAAACTACATGCCGACATACATGCTGAAGATACATTTTGTGTTATACAACATTCAGATACATTGTGAACTGTCGGAGTATTACGTATCCGAACGGATACTGCTGATGTTGCTCTTCCAAGTGCATTTTCTGCATGACAGAAATAATCACCAACATCTGTTGCTTGCAATTTCGATATACGTAGTGACATAATATATTGTGCTGTATCAGATTCATCATTAATTAATGACATATCATAATTTCCACCTTGAATTACTGGAATACGTCCGTCATGATCACGCCAAAAGATTGCCTTTGGTATTGGTTTAGCTTTAACTGTACATTTCAAATCAACCTCCTCCCCAAGATACGCTACCGTAATTCCAGATGCTTGAATTTTTGGTGCATCTAGAATAAATATCAATTTGAATTTTTCTAAATGTATTTTTCTTCTAAGATTCTAGAATTGATATATTCAATATAAGCAACGAGATAAACGGATTTATATATCAATCCTGTATAGAAAAAACAAGTCCCACAGTATTGTTGTAAAAATAGAAGTTGAAAATTTCCGTAACAATTTGAAATACCCTTAAAGCTTCTTTTCTAACGAGAATATGGAGATGTCAATCATGTATGTACTATATGTCTGATACTTATTAAAATAAACATGAAAAATCAACAAATATTCGTAATGAAAAACTAGGAAAATTTGCCCTCATTCAAATATTTCCTAGTTTTTCGTATAATTAATATTTGAAATGTTCCCTTATTTTCATTCCTCCCGCTTCCCATAAAATAAATTTCACGTTTTCCAACCGGATAACAAAAAAAAAAAGAAAACTCCATTTCCATAAAATGCAAAACACAAATAGTAAAAATATATTCCGATACTTACAGCTTATGTTGACTTTTCTAGATGCTTGCATTGGTATACCATAACCATTGTCAGCATAACAGGAAACGTGTTCCATATCTGCAGTAACATTATGGATGACCGTTACCATATGGCGTGATGTATCCTGCCGAACTAAATGTCCGCCAACATATAATGATATTGTTGGTGCCGGATTACCCAAAGCTAAACAAAGTATTGTCATAGAACCACCTTGGACAACAATATCTGCGGGATGTATTGTTGGTGGCTAAATAAAACCGAAAAAAAAATACATGATTAGTTTAAAAAATGTTAAGTTAAATAAAAAAATAACAAAATGAAATAAAATTCCATAAAAAATCTATTCTATTTTCGGGATATATATGTTAGGATGCATTTTTTAATGTCTCATCCTCTCTAGTCTAGTGTAGACTTAATAGGGAATATATTGAAATCGATTGTATAAATATTGTATAAAATGTGAATACTTACATCAACAAATGCTGGTAATGCTGGATCTGTCCATGCAACAAGTGTTTCGGATGGGAGTGATACTCCTTTTGCACCAATCGCTTCAACATACACAACATGTTGTGAATTTGGTTTTAAATTATTTAAACGTGTCCAAAGAAGACGTGTTTCCATTACAACAAACTTATCAGCTGATGTTGGTTTATGATAAACACTGAAATCAATCATAAAAGAGGAGGATTTAACAAAGATGTATCAAAAATAGTCGAAAAAATCTAAGAATACATAATTGTTACCAATTATTATGCAGTATGTTCCAAAGGGTATTACTAATTTATGTTTAAAATCTAAGAAAGAAGTCCCTGAATACAAAAAGGACTTATATGGGAAACAGAATGACGGGTCCACGACGGATTCACGGTTTTCGGCCTTCAGATTGTATTAAAAATAGTCCGTCGTGGATCCATCGCGTTCTGTGTAGTCTAATTGAAAACTTGTACACTTAAAATCTATTTGCAATTTAATGCATCGTGAATCCGTTGTGGATTCATAATCCTGCCTGGATCGTTAAGATTAAACCTTCATCCTAGAGGCAATCATGCAAATCAACCGAAAAAGTTCTATGAAATAAAAAAAAAACTGAATTGGTGTCAATTGCAAAAACTAATTTAAAGTCAAACGAGAACTGTTAACCTCAAAATTTATTAACACAACTCTTTAACCATATTTCATCTTTTGGGAATTCAATGAACAATTTCGGAAAGTAATAATTATGTTCCTGGAAAAGTGTCGCATTTTCCAATCAAGGAAAAACAATTTTCACATTTTTCCTAGAATCCTAGTTTGAGGGAAGGTTTTGAAATTGATATTGTGTTTGAAATGAGATTTGAACAATCCTTGTTGCGTATATTATATACATATGATAGTGAGAGATAAATGGTAAATGAATGATAACTTTTGTGACTGGTGTCGGAACATTAAATCAACGAATCCTATATCTACATATATACATACATATATTCACAAGAGTATAATATCAGATTAATGTTATCATTAATTCTAGATGAAGTATGACTTTACTGTCATGTATATTGCTCTAATGAGGACTCCAGAGAGATTATGGATAACTCAAATGCAGAATATTAGGGAACATGCGAGAAACATTTTCGCATCATTCTTCATTCATACATACGTATAGGCATAATCTATTTTTTATCATATATGAAAAATATTGCTTTATATTTATTCATACAAGTCGTGGAGTACCAACAAAAATAAAAAGGAAGTTCTATATATATATATATGAGTGAGGAGTAAAAAACAGGGAATTCCCCGGATCATAATTTTAAGATAAGTACACTGATGATATATTTATAGGATTTTCAGTTGCGTAAAAGATTTGGATTTTTAAATTTTTCCGTATTTTTTTTTCATGGTGGTGGAAAGGGAATATGCTATTTGCAACAGGATTGAGTACGAAAAAGACGATTATTCGAATAGCAGAGATTATGTTGTTTATGTTTAGGGGTGTTTATTTCAGAAAATAACTTTAAGGATTATATAGAGATTTTGGAACGAGATCTGAATATATATATATATTATAATTTTTGTAAGGGGTTCATGGAACTTTTTATAAAATATTAAAATGGGACACGGGAAAATAATCAAAAAATAATAATAAACTTCCTACAAAACACATTGTTGTCGGTTTATATATATATTTTTTGATTTTGATAAAATTTTCATGTCACGAATTTTCCAGTAAAGTTTTTCTTTTTTTTTTTTGTATAAATAAAAGATTTATACGAATTCTTGCTTAATTAAATTAAAACTCATCTAATTTTCAATATACATATTTTTTTATGCTAATATGGAAAAGTTTTAAACAGAAATTTAAATAATTGATTAAAATAATCAGTTTTATGATTTTAATAAATTAAAATGTAATAATTACCGATATGATATTGTTTCATGGGGATGTGAAAATTCTGGTGGTTGCCATGATATTGTTACCCAAGTTGCACTATGAGCGGTTATAGCCAAAGAATGGGGTGGTGATGGTGCACCATAAATTGCACTTGTTGAATCTGGAAAAAATTAATAATAATATTTATAGTTTTTTTTAATGTTTTAATGTTTCAGTTTTTATGAGTTTATTGACCTATATTCGTTGTATTTATTATTAACATTGATGATGGTAATGATGAACCATGTTTTCCACGTGATAACACCAAAATACGATATAATGTTAATGGTTCCAAATTTATTAAATCTATTTCAGATTCAGTTGTATTCAATTCCTGAAAATAAAATTTGATTTTTTTTATTGATTATAATTTTAACGTCTTCTTTTAACAGGACTTATATAAAGAATTTTGATATATACTACTGCATTCAAAAAATATTCGAACATTGTTTTTTTAATTTTTTACAACTAGTCAAATGATTAACAAAGAATATTATTTAAGTGTTATGAGTCGTTTGAATGCAGCAATTTGTAGAAACTGAACAAAATTGTGGAAAAACAGTTCATGAATGTTGTATCACGATAATGGTTCTGCTCAAAAAGTGGATGCTTGTAAGTAATATTGATTACATATGGTGGTCAGCAAAGGCCCACCCCTCCGGCGAGCTAGCAAGCGCAACTCAGCTAGACCTGCAGCCTTTCAGCTCACAATTGCTGTATCATCTCATATCTTCTCCTCGCAAGGAAGAAGATATGCTTTCAGGGTCATCAGGGGATTTACTACTTCATTTATATCCCGTGATTGAAATCACACTACAAAATATGTAAACCTCTCTGTTACAATTTTTAAGTCAAAAACTCATCAAATACAATTCCACAAATATTGTATTTAACCAGGCAACTCCATTAGACTTTTTTCAAGACTTATTTCCAGTCGGACTGAAAAAAGTCTTGTTGAGACTCTAAAATTTGGATTTTGTAAGTCCGACTGAAAATATGTCTTGAAATAAGTCCAATGGAGTCGTGGGGTAAGTCATTTGAGTTTGTTCTCTTTAGTAACATAAAATTCCCATGTCATGGATATTGCTTTTAACTTAAAGAAATGATAAAATAAAAGTCGATGAACAAGCTTAATTTCATGACAAAAATCGATTCCTTGCTTTAAGTCTTCGAAAAACGGAGGCAAAAGTACATATTTTGTATTCTCAGTCATTACTTTAAAGGCGCCAAAATAAATTTTTCAAAAATAAAGAAATAGTTTATGTTTTATTGAACAAATTTCAAAATTTTTTGAATGTTGTAGTATGTAAAAAGCCAAACATAAGAAGTACTGAATTTGAATGGTAATACTGAAGTAATTTTGTTTTTCTAAGTAATTAATTAATTATTTTCAAATTAGCTGAAAATTTGTTTTTTAGGAGATTATTTTACTATTCAATTTATTATTTCGTTAATTTTTAATATCTAAAATATTACTTAAAAGAAAATAATCGCGAATTATACTTCTTTAGGATTTTTGTCAGAATGTAATCAAAGAGATTTTAAAATCTTTGATGTAATTTTCATATTTCAAATTAAATGCTTTTTCAGAACATGAGATTTATTTTACAAAGTATTTAATTTTAAACTATTTTCTCAGTAAAATATGTATTTAAAATAATTTGAACTTTTTAAGGCAAATATAATAAATAATTTTATGAAAACATATCCTTTAACATTTTAGCTTTTTCAAATGAATATTAAATTCAATACAGGAATTTATTATGAAACACTATTTGAATATATTCAAAAAAATAAATAAATAAATCCAATTTCTATGAAATACTGTATAATAACTTTACGAGATTAAATTCATTTCATAATAAAATATCTTTTGAAAATATTGTTCACTAAATTTTGGTATATTCAAAAAAGATAATAGATATTAAGTAATGATTGGATTTTATTTTAAATTATCCAAAAATGTACGTCAATAACTGAAAAGCTTAACATAAAAAAAACGAAGAAGATTAAACCACATATAAATTAAATACATACATTTTCCAATTTCACAACAGTTTCGTACATCGTCATGTTATTGACTTTTCCATATTGCACCAAAAAGTCAATATATTTAGATTCAGTGTTGTTGACATCATCTTCAGATGGAACCCATGCTAACGAAATACTTGTATTTGTTACTGACGTAACATGAACATCTTCAACTGGACCTGGTATATTACCAGTACCTGTAAAATTCAATTAAATATTGTTAGGTAAATAAAATATAGAAGGATGAATTTTATTGACATGAAAATCACTTGTGGAAGTACTTTCTTCAATTATATTTTAGTAGTCAATTTATGTTTTTGAAATGTAGTTTTAAAATTAATCAATTATAGTGCTGACAGTGTTTGAAATAAATCAATGGAGAGTTTGTTAGGTTCCATTAAAATAGCACTAGCCAGACATTAAGATTGAAACTATAGTTATATTGAATAATTTTCATGAGTATCATAAACCTCTATTAAGAATTACACGATTACAGACATATAACTAGTATTTCATAAAAACTATATAGAAAATATATAGAAAGTTTTCAAATATGTCCATTCTTTCAATTTCAAAGAATTCAACAATATTGACTAGACATTTCCTTCTGTCTAGTATATGTATACCAGACTAAAAGAACAAGAAACCAATTTACTAAAAAACAATGAAAAACTCTTTAATTTAATATAAAATTACCTTCTTCAAAACATTGTAATATATTTCCAGCATACGATAAACAATCAGATGATGTTAAAGCTGGTGGTAGAACACCTCGACATAATGAAAGACAAGCGGGTATTACACCTCTACGATTGCAGCATGGAGTATGATCACGTCCACCAGCAGCACATCTTGCAATTGTACCTTGAAAAGAGAAATCCAAAATAACATATATCAAAACGAACAATTGATAACATTTTCTATACCCATTTGTGCCTGGCATGTTGCACCAAGTGCTTGCATATCAGACATTTTCAAATCATAAGTACATAATGTCATACATTGTGGTAATAGACCAGATGCATAACAACATTGTGTCATATTATATGCTGGTGTTGACTCTTCAACATTTTCCTAAATTTTTGGTGGAAAATAAAAATATAAATAATTTATCATGAAATAAAATCATTCTAATAAACAATTTATTTAAAATGAAATGATATAATTTTACCTGGAATTTTGTTCTAAACACTAATCTCGGTGAGGTACCACCTTTTCCATGTGCATTAAATGCGACCACAAATGTTTCATAATAAACTCCTGCATCAAGTCCTTCCAATATTAATGGTGGATGTTCCTAATAATATTCAAATAAATGAAATTCTATCAAAACTAATTAAATATAAATTTTACATTAAGTGATTTGTGAAATGGGTCATAAATTTAAATAGAATTTCATATCAAGAATTTTTAATTGCAATTATTTTGATTGGAAATGAGAATTTCATAGGTTCTTTGATATTCTAATATGTTCATGTTAATATGAATTATAGTTAAGTAATTAGTTCGTGAAATTTGGTAATAACTAGTTACATAAACAGATTGTTTTGGGGTTTATTATTTAAAGATTTTGATACAGGACTGCTCAGAAACGTAAAAAGATATCAAATCTTCGAAAACTTTCGAAATATTTTGATTAAATCTAATAAATAAATACCGGAGAACAATATTTTTAATACTTTTAAATAAACCCTTTTAAAAGTATGCACAAAACTTTGAAAAGACTTATTCAAAATTTGATAATAAAGCTGATTTCATTTAGATGATTAACTAATTTAATGCTTCAAGTATTTAGTATGTCTTGCAATAATTCTGAATATGATAGGCAAATATTTTCTTTAACAACAAACACGAATAATTAGTAGAATCAAATTTAATAAAACAATCTAAATATTTACCTTTTCAACAACAGTATATTCATCACCATTACCCAATTTCCGGAAATGTACATGATATGATGTTACAGTGTCTGGTAAAACTCTTGGTGGTAACCATTCTAAAATAGCAAAATGCGGGGCAATTGCAACAACTTTTGGACGTGCTGGACGGCCAGCCAATACACCATATCCTTGAAGAAGGCAACTACTATAATCTGACATGTAACGAAGGCACCTAGAGAAAAAGAATTACGATATTATTATTGAAATATATTTGTTAAAGGTGACATTTTTCCATACTTAAATAAACTAAAATCAATAGTTGTTATATTTCCGGAACACAAAGGTAAACAAACATTCGGAATACCGCGTGACAAACAACATGGAGTATGATCAATGTTATTTGTTAAACATGAAAATGTTATATTAGCCCATGGTGCACAAACCATAAAGTCTGGTATTTCAGCAAAATCTGTTTTTTTCGGATCACACATTTTATCTAAACAAGCACGATGTGACATTCCGTTACGCTCGCAACAACCACGAACATCTAAATTGTTATTCGGATTTAAAAAGTTGTTATAAAAAAATATACCAGAAGATGTACAAACCTGGCAATACTGGAATAACAGCAACACTTGATTGTTTAGCAATACCACTTTCAAGTGTTAACGTACGAACACGATAACTTGGTAAACTTGATCCATATTTATTACGTGCGGTAACACTAACTGAATACATTGTTAATGGTTTTAAATCATTAACAAAAGCTGATTCTTGATCGCCAGGAACGACAACACTAATAATTGGTAAGATTGTACGATTTGGTAAGCTATCTTCATCGAAAGTATGTAAAGCGGTTACATTAATAACATACGATGTTACAGTTTTACCAAATTTCGCTGGCGGTGACCAACCAATTTCTAATGATTTTTCATTAATTGCTTCTGCATAAATAGCCTCTGGCATACTTGGTAATTTTTGTACACCTTCTAAAATACACTGTAAACCAGGTAAAGTATGACGTACACATGATACACGAGATTTTAAATAATCTGTAAATGGAGTATATTCACCACGGCACATATCTTGACATAAGTCTGGTACACCTTTTCCTTCACAACATGGAACATGATTTCGTCCATCCGCCATACATTTAACAATACTGGGAAAATCTTTTTCACATGCTTCCGGCTCAATACCGGTTGTGCCATCCAATATATTGTGTATATTACAAAAGCCAATACATTGTGAGGTGACATTTTCCATTTCACAACAATCTGTGAAATCATGTGAAACAGTTGGTGTCGATGTTGATGATAATTGCGTTGATGGTGGTGTCGATAAGACATTCGGTGTGGTTCTTGTTGATGAAGGCAATGATGATGATACTTCATCAGTATCTGGTATCCGGACTATTACCAAAAAAAAAAAAAAATAAGATTTCCTTTAAAAAAAACAACAAATTCTGTTTCATTATTTTCTTACTCAAAAGCGGATGAAAGCTTTTAACGACCGGATCGCTGTTCACTTCACAAATATAGACATCAGAATCGGATGATTTTGTATTTCGTAATAGAAGAACCCATACTTCACCACCTGATGCTGTTCTTTCTTTTGGATCTAGTAAAATAGAAAGGAAAATTGTGTTTATATAATTCCGGGTTTAAAGCATTCCAAAGGATAATGATTTTAGTTCTTTAATAAGTAGCTGGAAGAATGAGTGTTGCTCAACTGAATTGAAAAGTGGAAATACAATTTTTATGATCTTCTCATGGAATTTAGAAGATTTACAAGTAAAAATTTTAATGGCACTCACAATAGTTTGCACATGTCTATTTAAAAAGTGAAATTCCATAATGTTTTAAAAAGTTTTAAATTTTAAAATTAATTAAAGCCTCTTTCATGTTTTTTTCCTTTTTTCTTGCTATAATTCCTTGTCAATAAATCCTGTTTTTCATCATCGCTAAAATATCTATCATTTTGAAAAAAAAACATTCTTCTTATTTTAATCTTACTTAAGGTTAAAAATTGTATACTAAAGGTTAATAATCAAATACAGGGTGTGACATATGCTCTCCTTTATGTTCATTTTAATTCCAATCCAATTACATGAGATTTACATAACCTTTTTTGAATTTTGAAGAAAGTCAATACAATATATTGAATGATATTATTTGATATTGCTCCCTTAATTGCTAATTGAAAAACTCATATTCTTCAAGATACACTCTGTATTTCCATAAAATAACTAATATTTAAGAAAAACAAATATTTAAGTTTATATGCGACTTGTATATGAAAAATGATGATATTTTATAATCTGAGCGACCCGAAAAGAACGAAAGCAAATTGTATGAATAAATTCGCTGAAAAGTACGTGGTCTGTATTAATAATAAAATATTTGAACAATCAACAAGGTACACGATATTCCCGAAAACAAAAACCCAACCAGAAAAAAACAAGAAAACTCTACGGAACCATGTCAACATCAGAGTAATATTAAATCTCTTTCTTGTTATTAAAAAAAAAAAAAAAGGAATTTTTTTTTTCTGGTAATTTAACATGATTTTCATTTTTATTTTTCAAGAAAAAATTTACATGAATCCTTTTCTTTCCTGGTTACAAAAGGGTTTTATAATCTTAGAAAAAAAAAATCCATTTTTTTTTAATTTAAGAGACATTTTTTTTACTTAATTTAAAAGTTTTCTTTTTATATACGTATTTAACATTTTGTCAACAAACTTTAAAATTTAAGAAATTCGTCCTTTTTTCAATTAGATTAAAAAAAAAACTCGCAAAAAAAAAATATTTATGTACAAGCGTCAAAATTCTCCACCTTTTCTTAACAATTAAACTTTAAGATCTGGAAATTAATTCTATAAATTAAACTAAAATACAGAAAATTAGAAGGCAATGTAACCATAAAATGACTTTCTCTATAAGCACATAAGAGATGTGTTAATCAATAGAACCAAAAATTCTACAATGTTAGAAAGTTTTTCCTCGTCAAGTATGAAATTACTGCCAATAACTGCTTGGCTAAAAAAGGAGGCGAAAAGATTGGTAATAGTTCTGGGATTGTTTGACGAGCTATCCATATATTTCATAGTGGAAGGATATCCATCCGTTTTACGTTTACTATTAATAAATTTCCAGAACTGTCTCGGGTTAATAAGTAAATTATCATGCATCTTAGACAAATATGACTTATATTCAAATTCCAGTAGACTGTGGAACTCTTTCAGCAATTGATAATATTATCGAAGTTCGTGTCACCTAGCAACGAATTAAAGAAATTGAAGTCTGCCTTGCGAAAGTTAAATTTGCAAACAATGTCAAGGCAATGTCAACTCTTTCATGGGTATAACTATACATACAAATTTAAGTATCTGAATATGGCTTTCAATACCTTTAAATTTGAAAACTCAACAATAGAATTGATGGAAGGAGATGATTGTACATTGTTTCTTCACTATCAAAAATACTTCTACAACAGTTTCAACTCAAGTAATCATATATGTTAAAGCCCTAATTTTAGATATCTACTAAGAAAAATTGCATACTATCAACAAATTTTAGGATTTCTTAATATTATCCTATCCGACATGTAATAGCTCGAATTCCTATGTATAGAAAAAGTAAAAAAAATTTCTGGGCAAAAAAAAACCGACATAAGAAATTCCTTGTTTTTTGAATAATTTTTTCCTCAAAATAATTCTACTTCTTCTCTCTGTAGAACTTTAATTCCTTCTTTTTCCCATATCGTATAACTTAGAACGTGTACGGGTCATGAAGAAATTCGTTCACCTCTTTTAACCCTTTTTTTTCTACTTCATTGTGTGTAATTTGTGGAAATTTATTCTTAGCAAATTCCAGGATAAAGTATTTCGTATGCCTTTTATTATAATAATGGAATAGAATGAAAATTTTCATATTAATTCCTTTAAAGATAATGATAGAAGCCGTGAATCCGTTCGAGATCTGAGTCCCTTTAGAGAAAGGCTATATATGAAAATGTTCATAGTGATGGCTTTCCTTTTTTGTTATTGGGTGGGAGAGAAGGTATTTGTGACAAAAACAATTTTCGGCATTCTTTTTTTTTCGCACATTAACAAATTCTAAATGAGTAATCATAAATCAGCTGGCGAAATTTTCTACTCATCTCTATTTTCTATTTTAAGGAGTACTCGTATATATGCCTTATATATCTCTCTTTTCCACAGCTTTTCCTTCTATTTTTTTTTTGCCAAAAGAAATTTTTTTTTTTGAAAATTGGGAAAAGTTATGCTTGCCATACCATGAAGTTATTTTCAACGAAAAAAAAAAACTGTATACGTTTATACCTACGTAAATCCTTGAGGGAAAAATAATAATAATTTATCCTGTTTCACTTTTAGACTATTCACCTCCGTTATTTTCTTGTTTGAGGTTATAAAATAATAAGACGACAATGAATAAATTTTTTGAAGAAAAATTTTCAGATTAATAATCGGGAAGACTTTGTTTTTCATATTTAAAAGGAAAAAAAAAAAAAGAATAACGACAAAAAGTGGTATCCTCTATAGTATATATAATTTTTAGTAGTATATACTAATACTAAGAATTATAATTGCTATTCAAATGCGTTAATTGGAAAAAGGAAGAAAAAATTTTTTTATAAAATTGAGACTATTCTGAGAATTCTCAAAGGATGTCCTGAATTTTCTTCATGAAAAATATTGTTCAAAAGAAATTTAAATGAAAGGTTTTTCTTGGTTCAAGACAAAAAAAAAAGGTGTAAAATTTTCCGACATCCTTCCTATATTTTCTCTTTTTTTGTCATATTTCCGCGAACATTGTTGGTCCTTTAAAGAAGTCAAAATTAGGATTTTCTTTGGATATTTTTTTTCGTGTTTCAAAGGGATTTCATAGTTAATATTCATTTTAAATTTCATCCTTATTACTTGTAATTTTATTAAGTCGATCCCACTGGAAAGCCTTCTTTAATTTTTTTTGCGGTGGGAAATTAAAATGTCGAACAAATTTTAATGATTAAAAATTTTCCTATATAATTCAGATAATTTTATTTTCTTCTACAATTTAGTCAATGTGTAAGACAGACTGTATTGAATTTCTACTTCTATGATTTTCAAATTTCGCCGGACATGTATGAAGTGTAGTACAACCTTTTGAATATTTCCTTAGAAATTCCTCCAGGCATAATATCTATGGTTTTTCTAGATAAGAATCTCAAATAATTCTCACGCAACTTGTAAGGAAATATTTTATTTCTGTTAAGATAATTTAAAGTTTTGCAGTCATTTGGTCGTCATTAGCGATGTCAATAGATTGGTAGTACTATTCATATCGATGCTGGAAAGAATTGAAGTGTGATTCTCATGATTGTGCCTTACACAATTCAATTCTTTGTCGATTTTTGAAATGAAATTCTAGGTCTTATTATATTCGATTAAATAATTTATTAATTGATTAAACCGTTTCAAACTAATGCAGCGTAATAATGGTGAAATTTCGAAAGATATTTGAATATGGAAATTTCTTATTTTTTTCCAAAGAAAATCTTTTATTTATTAAAAAAGAAAATATTCGATCAAAAAAATATTATAGTCAATAATCAAAAGAAATTCTGTAAATAAAAGAAAAAAAACGTTTGTTGAATATTTCGCATAAAAATAGAAAAGGGAAAACCATATTTTCTTTTTGTATGGAAAATATACTAGAAGAATTTTTCAAAGAAATTCTTTCATACGTTTGTTTGATAAGAATTCTACGGAAAGCAATGAAAAATATTTGGATTTTTGGTATTTAAATATTTGTTTAGCCACCGTTTTATACGCTTAAACTAAAATTGAAGGAAAAAAGAAGAAATATATATATTGAAGCGTTAAGTTTTCAGATCAACGAACCAAAAATTCTTTCCTTTTTTCCCGGTGAACATTTTTATTGTCGTTATCATAATCATTCTTTTCATACATTTTTTCGATTATTGTATATACTGTTTGTTTTCCTTTCAATTTACATTATTTTACGCATTCGTTAACCTTTTTTTCACACGAAAATAATATATTTTATACTCGAATTGTTCGGATTTACATATCACACACTTTAGGAATGCGTAACTCTCCTTCTTTTATCAGAAATCAGCTCTGATAAAAGTGTCCTGAATTTCTGATAAAATGTCTTTGGATACATATATAGTATAAGCCTTTTTTAAAGAATTTAATTTTATATTTATTATGGTTTCTCACAAATCCGGTTAGAAAATCGAGAAATATCAAAAATGTGTTACCGTAACTAGATTGACAATAGATCCAAATCAATCCAAGTGTATTATTTTCATAATTTTATATTTACATACTTTTTACTTTCCAATTTAGTCATTAAAAGTGCCTAGGTAGGTTTAAATTTGTCATAGATTAACAGTTTATCATAGTCATGGATTCAACTTCTTGATATAACAATTGTTAAAAAGATTTCAAACGTTTAATTCTGGAAGTTTGTTGGACTTATAAAAGTTCTCTAGTAAGTACATTTATTACATTATTAAAATAAGCAATCAATTTTGTTTATCCTCTTTTTTGGTACACCAACCTCAAGGGAACAACTTTTTACATAAACTTATTATATTCTATGAGATAAAAAATGGATGGTAGAAAAAGTTACAATTGAATTAACTCATTCATTTACAACTAGATTTAATTAAAAGATTTGACTTACTGTCATCATGTAAAATGCTTATTCGTTTATCATTTGTAACACGATTCATTCCAGCTGATAGAATTTCATTTGGCCCTTTTCGCCATAATACTGTATGATTCATATACGGTCCAGTTATGACACATGTTAAAAGTGCATCTTCTCCTTCATTTACAAACGCTGGGCCTCCTGTTCCTGTAAAATGAAAATTTTCGATTAAAAAAGCTGATTGTATTTTTTTAAATAATAGAAAGCTTTAGAAAACAAAAAATAAAATTTAAATAACGTCGTAGTTTTTAATTAGCACGTAAAATAAGAAAAGAAACAAATTTACATAAAAAACGATAAATATTTACAATTCGATTAACAAATTCTTTCAATTGCGTATTTTATTACAATAAATTCCATGAAAAACGGGAAATGCGATGTATTTTGGGACAAATCATGTTTAAGAATGTGTTCCTTTAGATTTTTACAATTTGTAGTCAGACAAAGTCCTTGATTTCGACTTTAAGTTAATGAAATTTCCTGTTGAAGTTAGAAAATCGGAGAGAGCCTTCTAAATATATTATTTTCATTAAATTTCATGAAAATACATCAAGAATTTCATTCATTTTGGAATATGTTTATGTCGTTTAATCTGTAATGGGATTATACCAAAATGAAATGCTTTTGATTTGCACATACGTGAATAACAAATAATATTTTTTTAGAAAAAAGATGAAAATTCAAACAAATTATCATTAATTTGTGATATCATTAATCTCTTCATGTAATAAATTCCGACAAAAAATGATAAAAGAATTCTTTTCAATCACTTATTTCTTACTAAAATTGATACGAAATAAAAACTATAGAGAATGAACTAAAGAGTCGTGTACTAATTAATAGAATTTAAGCCTGTATAACAATAGAAGTTTCTATAAAAAGCTCATTCGTTAAATTGATAGAATAAAGTCACAAAATGTCTCGTGTCTATCACCCACACGTATATTAGATCCTTGTCTGGATATCGAATTTCACATACATAGTATATATGGCCACATAAATATTACTGACACTCTCGAAACTAATATACTTCGATCCACTGGACGAATTCTGTCAAATCTATAGTGTTATATGAAAGAAAAAAAAAAGTCAGTCTGTCATCCATCAATTTGAGGGAGTTAATTTTACGCACCAAACTGGATTACAAAGTCGGGCGTAAATGATTAATGATAAATCAGGTTCATTTGTATAGACTTCCTTTAATTTTATATATATATATATATATTTTATGATATTGTTTTGAAGTCAATATACCCAAATACTTTGGTGGAAAGTTTATTCTCCTCTCAAGTTACGTAATTTTGAAATATTTAAATATCTTCATTTAAATATTAAGTACTTTAATAAATTCATATGACATGAACTGACACTTCAAATAATTTCCTATTAATTCGAACATATTGAATAGAAATTATTAGATATTGATTAGAAATGTACATGATGAACAGAAAGAAGAGATTTTATAATGTCATTCAATTTTCCATCGATTTAATATTGGACATTAAATTTAGTTCACCAGGCGATGATTTCTTTTGTTAATTCAATTCAATTGAAACGAATATCTTTTCTTATGGCAGAGGACATTATTTGATACGGCTTTTATATAATAACTCTTTGGCTTGTTCGGTACAATAGTGGCAAGCTGCGCTTGAATTACAAAATATATGATTTTTGAAGATCAATTGAAAATTTTGAAGAATATAGATTCGAAAATGTATGTAATCTTAATTGAATAGATGTAAGTGCATTACGAAATTATTTTACCCTACGATTCCATTGGACTTATTTCAAGAGTTATTTTCAGTCGGACTGAAGGAAAAGTCCAACTTTAACAGTCTCCACAAGACTTTTTTTCAGTCCAACTGAAAATACGTCTTGAAATAAGTCGTGTGGAGTTGTGTGGTTACAAGAGTAAATGTAAAATATTACTAAATGAACATATAAAAATACGCTGTTTGGATTTCTTTGTACAAAATATGGGAAGAAGCTAGAAAATATGAATCTCAGATTTTGATGAATCTTCACACTTTAAACAGATGATGATATGTATATAGATCTCTACCCTAGAAGAAATTTTCGTGACCACTTTTTTCTCTTAAAAATATGTTCCTAATATCACATATATAGTTTAGCATGTTGCTTGTTTTGCTTGAAAATAGCAAATACAATGACAATTTAATCTTGTACATCCTTCAGATACGTTCGCACCTCGTTTCAAAAGACCTTTCAAAAAGTGGTCATGAAAATTTCGTCTAAATATGAGAGCTATACATTACAACAGGGTTCCATGAACTTGGAAAAACATGTTTTTGGAAAATATGAACCAGTCATTCATGATATTAGGCATGTATCGAAAACAGAATCTCTTTTGTATAAAATTGATTCACTAAGTAGCTTAGCTACCATATTTATAAATAACCAAGTCTAGACCCTAATTGTCCTTTTTCTATATGAAAAGATACACTGTGATACAAGAAGATTTTTCCAACTGATTATTATTAAACTTTGTATGTTCACTTGATGAAATTCAAGTAGATTTAATTTAGTGATGATTAGGTAAAGGACACCGCAAAAACAAATAGAAAAATACTAAATAATATCAAATTAGAATGAAATTAATAATAATAAAGACATACATATTATATAAGCTAAAATTCCCTCATTGTTTAGTTAAGCACCTTCCAAGTAACATAATAATAGTCATATAGTAATAAGACACTAATTTGGTAATATAAACCGTTTCTTTTCTATCGAATATAGTACAAAAGTAATTGAAGATAATATTTTACAATAAAACGACTCAACAAGATACTTTAAAAATCGATTAATAGAAAAAAATTATGTAATTTCAAGAAAGAAAACGAATAATTCTTTACTAAATTTTCACAATCTTAAGATTTTCTATAGTTTTTTTTTTTGTCCTTCTATTAAACACAAGAACAAGAAATATCTACAAAGGAATATGGAAGATAATATATCTTTTAAGATGATGTGATGTGATTATTATGTTAAAAGAACTGACATTATATAATACAAGAGACGACCAAACCGAGTACATTTATAACTTTCTCATAAAGTATAACAATAATAATAATAATCATAACAATAATCGTTTTGTACGATCGTACTTGTAATCCGGATTAAGACATTAAAGCTTTTCTTAGTGACTTTCTTTTTTTTCTTGTCTTGCTTTATTATTATTGTAGGATATTTATAAGAACCAAGCTCGAAATGGTTCATTCTTTATTCTATGGTTCTTTGTTTTTGTATTTGCTGTTATAGTCTGGAATTTATGAAATATAGTTTCTTTCTAGAGATTTTCTTGAAAATTCAGAGCAGATGCTTTTCCTGAACGAAAATTAAAAAAGGAAATATAGAAAACTCATATATTTTAAAGAAATATTATAACTTTTCTTTTGAATAATATTTTTTCTTTCTAGAAAAGATATAATTGTAATAATTTTTAAGTTTTATTCAGAATTAAGAAAAATAGTTTTTCCTTAAGCTAGATTTTAATGATATAGATTTTTTATACGAAGATATTGTAATTTTTTTTAATTTTTATTTAAATGAACTCGAATACAAATTAATCTTTATTATATCCGCGTTTCTTAGTCACCGACTTTGGTTTCTTTCAATACCAACTCGTGGTTTAGTGCCTTTTATATAAATTCTAAATTTTATTTCAATTAGTCAACGGATTTATAAGTAGGCAAAGAAAAATAAATACATGAAGAACCGAGACCTGGATTTGAGCCAGAGTCTCATCAGTTTCTAGAAACGAGGTCTCAACCAACTTGACCATTTAACACTGTATTATTAATCTGTTCATTTGCCTTTTTTCGAAAATTCTAAATATTATATTATTCAAACAATACAACAATTTTTCGATAATACCTTTCAACTCTCATTATCAATTTATTTGTACTCTAATTTTAACTCTACATAAGTTAATTTGGAACAATGAAAAAAAAAATACAGCTATATGGCTCCAGCCTATCCTTATTTAAAAAAAAAACTTAGGCTTTCCATCGCCGAATTTTGTTTTAATTTAACAGAAAATAATGATTTTATATTAGACACATTTTATATACCAAATTTTAATTAAATTTGTGAAACCGATTTTAATTTATGTATATCCGATAATTGGTGAGAAATTGAATAATTTATTAAACGAAAATGATATTCCAAATCTTACTAATCTTAAACTACCTTAAAGTTATTCTCAAACCTTAATCCTTATAAAATTTAATACTTTACTTACCAATTGGATCTGCATTTGTTTTTAATTGATAAAAAAATGATATAATTCCAATAAAAACTATAAAGTAGTTCATAACGAGATCTGTAAAAGAGGAAACATTTTTTTAAATTAATTATTGATTGGGTAAATTTCATCTTTAAATTATGTCTTAATTATAAATTTAAAAGTTTTTAATGACCAACTTTACATACAACACTGAAAACTTAATGTATACCAAAAAATTTGTTGATAGAAAAGTGTCAGTGTCAATCCATTTAGAAGTGGAAACAATTAATGAGTCATTAAATTGAAAATTATCTTTTATGTACGACAAAGTATTAATTATATAATTATGGAAAAAAAAACATTAAAAAAAAATTCATCTCCATCATAATTTTAATATTCGATAATAATCTGAGTTTGATGTAATAATCTTGAACTGAATTCTTGCATAAATTACACTTAACCTGTTTTTCTTTTGATTTATTGTACAAATGCCAATTTAGATAATTCATATTTAATCTTTTTCTTAGTTTTTATAAGTTTGAAAATACATAAAAAAAAATTAAGAAACGAAAGAAGATCTACTGGAAAATTCCGGATACGATACTTTTTAATAAGAGTATAAATTTTACATGACAGATTTACTAGTCTTAAGTACATGCCAATATAAAGTCACATTTAAAACCCGACTGTTTAAATACTTTTTAATGCTTCAAATGAAGGAACCTATCAATTTTATTCAAAACATCCTATATCTAATATGAGAAACACACATATAGTATTCATACTATAGTATCGATACTATAGTATAATAGTTAATAACATTTCAGTATAATATTTATACTTCATTCTTGAAATGGTATAAAGTGAAGCACATGTGGTATTCTTAAATCATGATATCTATACCATATGTTTGTCTCTAGTATAACCTTCATCTAGGTAAATAAAATATATTACCTAAGTTCCAAACCTTAATAAGCTTTACGAATTATATTTGAGCAATTATCATATCAAAAATTTATAATTTGTTACAAACTTTACAATAACATAAACCGTTGAAGGTTTCATTAAATTACTTATTATCAAATTTTACGTGATAAATGAATTTATTTTGTAATATTTTAAGAAATAATTTACTGCAAAATTTGTACCGAATTTCATAACACCTTAACCTTAAAAAGAAAACTATCAATGTTAAGAAATTGTTTATACTATTCATATTTTTTTTTGAAAATATATTTACTTTCGGTTCTTATAACTAATTTTGTTTTTCTTGTGTTTAAATAAAGATCATATATTTTTTTGTTTATTTGATTTATGAAACATGACAATTTATTACTCAATAAAAATAAATATTGTCAAGGTAGATAATTTAATGATTGCATTGCTTTGTATTCATTTGCAAATAAAAACTTCAGTTACAAGATTATAAACACCTTGTACCAAAAGTTAAAATAAATATAGTTAAGAAAATTCAATAATAATCAATAAAAAATATACTTTGGATAAAAATAAAAGTTGAAGAAGAACAGATAATATCCATTCGGTTGGTGTTTACAAGTAATTTTTACCTGGAAGATGAATAAGTGAAAAATTTATTACACCAGTGCACCAAAAAGATATTAATTCTATAAAAGTCAATATAAACAAGATGAAATAGGTAAATACGTTAAAAATATATAACTTTCTCTATGAGTTAATATTGAGATATAAATTTGACTTTTCGATTTGAACTGATCCCATACTCGATTCTCGGCTGCTATTTATACCAATTAGAGTGTCTCGGAAATCCACTAGAAATATCCTATTGTTGATAGAATCATTTCCGATTCGTGGAAATGTCGAAATTGTTTTTCGGTCGTGTTAAATGAAATAAGCGGAGTGTTTTCTAGAAATATTTTTAATAAAAGAAGTAGAATATTTCTAGAAATTTATAGTGCAATATTATTCAGTTTTATGTATCAGAACACCACTTGCTCAGAAAAATGTCAAAGTATGCAGACTCCATAACAATATTGTAATAGGTTCAAATTGAATTTCCGATACTCTTTCTATTATACATATAGAGAAATTTAAAATACATTCAATCAAGTTTATAAGAAACTTCAATTCAAGATGTTTCTTTTTTTAACGAACTTTAGCAATTCTTCAAGTTTTTAAGAAAATTTCACAAAGTTTCATGAATAAAAACTGATCTGATTAAAGTATGATCATTACGAGTATAAAACAGCATTATTTTCAAGAAATATACGTTAAGATTTAATGCATCTATCTTGTTACTGTTCTGCAGTACCTTTCATTACCTTTATGGTTGTTGTTTTTCTCCTGTGTAGTTTTACCTGCTAAACTAGTTTAGCAACATTGGCATTCAGATTTATATATAGTAAAAATGAACGCATTTGTTACTTTTATAGTTTTCAAAGAAGTTTAGTAATAAAATTTTGCAACTATTTTATACATAAAAAAATCCAATTGAAAGTGAATTTTTAAGTAAGATATGTCGTCGAATAGAAGGAAGTTCAATATTAAATTTCATTTGTAGATAAATTTAAAAATTAATGATCATAAATATATGATATTTTGAATTGGAACTGAATTGTCTTCTTTGATCAATTCGATTTGATCATATTTAATTGTCAATTCCGATTAGTTCAATAAAGGAAATATGTTTTTGCTGTCTGTGGTCAATGTGGTGAAAATTTATAGATTTCCCATTGAAAAAATACTGTGTTTACCGAACATGCATTTCAATTAACTTTATCTTAAAATTAAAAATTAGATTAGATCAATAATAAACTAATATTGAGAAATACTTTCTGCACCTTTATGTGTTGTTTTCTTCTAGGCAGTATTATCTTCAGGATTGAATAGAAAAGAATATATCAAATCTGAGCGATTGATTCGATAGAAGTTTAAATCCGTTTATATCCTATACAATTTAGTTACTTTACACACTTCGAAATCCAAATCAATTTTCACCTTTTCATATCGAAAGTCTCTGTAATAAGCTAACTTTAACAAACAAGCTATTTTAATAAAATAATTTTAAATTTATTGTTTTGACAAAAACAAAATCTTATTAAGACTTTTTAGTGAAGTTTTTAATGGATATAAAAATGTCAAATTTTATATACTAAAAATGTGGTAAACCGAAAACATGAAAAGAATAAAATCTTATAATTTTGTAATGTGGAAAAACTAATTAAAATAAAAAAATTTACAATATTTTCCTCAAAGTAATAAAAAAAACATTAATAAGTACAATTATAAAAGTATAAACTTAGTAAGAAGAAAACAACAGTGTTGTTAAAATCAACTTAAACTAACGAAAATATTAAAACTGAATGAATTTTCATGAACTATACTTTATTATGAAGCAAAAGAGTCGGGAAAAATGTATAAAAATATTTTAGATTTTTAGAATATAAAATACAGTGCTTAAAGCTTTCATTCAGACTCTTCTGCTTTAATGCGTTTTATGAAAAATTCAAACCAATTTTCTTTATAGTTGGAAGTATTCCACAAAAAAAAAAAAAAACGAAAACAATTGCAACATAACGAACTCAGAATGATACCAATCATTCCAAATATTGTATATAGTACAAACTATAGGGTGTATCAACTTTCACAAAATATGGCTTTCAGTCTATCCTCGTTAGAGAATATAAGGTAAACTGCTTCGTATTCATTGTTCTGTACACATCCTGTATATGGTATTAAAAAAAATTCATTAAAATACAAAAACCCAATTTATATTTTCATTCTGCAATATATTCTTAATATAGTAAAGTATATAAAAAAATTAAATATAGAAGCAAAAGATGAAAAAAAAAGCTATGAGAAACAATTATGCTTAAATATTTACCACCCCATTGAACACCCCAAATCCAAGAACATTTACATATCCACGAGGAAAACAAAAAAACAGAAAGAAAATTCGAAATTAATCACGCATAAAAATGTCATTATGAAAAGCTAATTGCTTTACAGATTTCTGCAAATCAAATAAAAATTATATGAAATTTATTTTTGATTATTATTTTTCAAAAGAATATTATTGTTTCGGTTATTTTCAAAAATAAATTAAAATATTCGTTCTTCTTGTTTTGATTACGTTCCTCCAAAATCAATTATTTTTTCTAATGAAAATAATCATCCAAAAGCTCCAAGAAAATGATTCATTCAAGTGGAAATCAACGAAAACAAAGCTGCCATTATTAATGTTTTTCTTTTCTTGTGTTCAGGTTTTTTTTTTTTTCAACAATATCCAGTTGTGTGGTTTTGACCTTTTTCCTGGAGATCTTAAGAAAAAAACTTAGATACTATAAAAGCTTAAAAATTGTACTAAATTTAAAAATCAGGTAATCAAATAAGAACATGTATAAAACAAAGTAAAAATAAAATGTAGCACATATCCTCAACGAGATAATTCAATTCGCTTTTTAAACGCGAACGAGTTTATTGAATTAATTTCTCAAGAACGTGTATTATGTCTCGACAAAAACGCATGATAAATCGTTGTTACTTTAAGATATAATAAAGATTATTGTAGTCACCATATAGACATACACGCACTTTATGATTAAAATACGCAAAACCATCGAAATTGATCTATCTTTAAATCATAAAGAATTCATCTCCACACCATTCATTAAATTACCAACAATATAGATTGCAGAACTTTTGCAGACCATTGAATTATATCGTCTTAGAAAGAAAAATAATAAAAAAAAAATAAACAAGGAACTCAAAAGAAAATGTAATTAATACTGTATATCCAGTTTTTCTTCTATATATATAGCCTTGGATAAGTCCATAGGATATGTCCATTTATCAACTGAGTTTAATGGACAGTAAATAATTTGTTTTGATGACATTTTGGCGAAGATATATAAGAAATATAATATTAAGAAGATGATCGAAAAATGAAAAAGTTCTGATATTTTCTTTAACACAGAATAAAAACGCATTGGGTTATGTATGTTAGATAAAAATGTTTTTATACTTTCGAATGGGATATTATATATCAGCAAAAAAGAAAAGAAAAAAGAAAGAAATTCTGAACAATTCTCTGACGCCCATCAAATAGCCCTAAAAATAGGTTTGTTTAGGAAAAGTGAAATTAAATAAAAACGGTGTCGCCTTTTCTTTTCGGTTTTTATTATGATTTCTTTTATCTAATGGTGTCTCTTGTTTTTATAGTAATTGTTTTGAAGCATGAAGATTATTAAGATGGAAGTAAAATAATGATATTATAGTTTCGATAATGAAAGAAAATCTCTAAAAATGCCCACCCATTCGTTTTACCTAGTTTTATGATTAATATTGGTTTTCACTCAATATATGAATCAGTTTTCGTTTTTATTTTGGAAAGACAAAAGATTCTTTCTTATCAGGCGAGATTTTCTTTTGTGGGAACTTGAGATCAATCATTCATATCACACATACAAATGAGTATGAAAATTCAACCTTCATATTCCTTACCCAACATGAGCTTTTAAAGTCAAGCACAATGAAAAAGTAGTACACATTTGAAAATTCTTAAAAATCTTTCTTACGTAACAGAAAAGTTGTACATACAATTAGTTGGAAATACCTTGCTATTATTGATAATCAATATTTGAAGTGAATTTTGAGAGTATAAAGTGCAACACACGCAGAATTTTTATAGTACCCTTTCAGGGCCATATATTCATTTTAGCGATTAAAAATATACTTGTTCAATAATTCCATATGCTTTTATATCATTGAAAATAAGACGACTTCTTTTAAAACTAACTAATATGATCTTCAAATCATTTCCAAATGATTGAAAAAGATGAAAAAAGAGGAAATAATTTTAGTTCCGGCATTTTATTACTTAATTTTTTTGCTATAATCATGAAATATTTTATTGAAATTTCATAGCCAAGAGATTATTAAATAACGATTTACAATTATTATGTTCTTCTTAAATAGCCAATTTAATTCCGTATGAGATGGAAACAAGTATTCGCTTGAAACATCATAACTTCAGGTCTGGCTCTACGGAAATAATCACCATTATATATGGATAATCATAAGTTTTATGATATTTCTAATCAACCGAAAAATTTTTATAATTTTTTTTTTTGCGGAAGAAGTCACGAAAAAAATCTAATTTTTATAACTTCCTAGATTTTGAAGATTTGAGTACTTTTAAGAAAAGAAATAAAAGCTCAATTGCAACGTTTTAAAGTTTCAAAAACAAAAAAATTCCTATTAAACCGAATATAAATTTCGGCATTTTAATATTATTTTAATATCTTTTTTTTTGAATCAAGGTTGTCTACACCTTCCTTGTACAAATCTTACATGATTTTTATGGAACTACATTCTCAAAGTCAATGGCAATCAAAATCAACAAAAATTGCGCTTTTTCGAGCCATATTTTAATATGTTCATATGTAATGCCATCACTTTCTCTATGCCTAATATGGGTATTGAAAAATTTATGATATTGTAATATCAAAGATATAAATAAAGAGAAAAGATTGAAAGTTCAAAAAAGCTGTTTCTTTTGAAAGTGGCGTAAGTCCACTTTTTTAATTTCGAGTTTTGTAAAATGATTCCAATACAAATTGAACTTGTGCCACAATCAAAATAAACGGCTCAAGTAAATTGCATTAGGTCTTATAGCGTGTGAGCTTTAACTTCCTTAAACGCTTTGACGTAAGATCTCATGTAATTTACTCATGTTATGTCATAAAAGCTTTTTAGAATTTTACATATCTTTTCTCGTTTATATCTTTGGTATAACAATGAATATTATAAGTCTAGGCAAACATGAATGAGAGCACGAGATTGGTACTATTGGTAAAATTCAGTAAATAAAAATCATTCATTAAAATCTTCATCAAAAACAATTTTTAGAATTTCAATTCCGGAGCTTAAAAGCACTAAAAATAATATTTCAACCGTCTTTTATTTAACCACCAACTTTCGAGGTATATCAATTTCAAATTTATGTAATCTCTAACAAAATTTCTAGGCAATAAAAAATATGGTTTATTCCACCAAATTTGTTGATAAACAAAATCAAATTTAATTCGCTTTAAAACGCCAGCCCGTAACAAAAGTTTTATATGAAATTCAATTAAAAAATTTTATTGCATATAATTAATTATAAAGTAAAAGAAAAACGTACGCTTTTTTTTACTCCTCTAAACTTTTGAATTAAGTAATTAGCTCGATAAGTTTGTTAAAGAAAATTTACAAAAATTTGTTGGAAATTTGTTGGTACTTTGTTCGAAATTAATTTAATGAAACTTTTGTGTCAAAAGAAAAAAAAAACACAGTCAAAAGATTCAAGGTGAATTAGATTTCGAAGATGTTCAAGTTTAATTAGACTTTTGTTGTTTTTGTGTTTTTGTACTTTTCGAGAAAATTTAAATACCATTCGAACATTTTCAAAGTCAAATTACCGGTTAGAATAAGTTGTTCGTTTTTTTCTGTCTTCGAGTAAACTTTTTTATTAAACACAATTTATAATCAATGAAATATTATTCACAAATTTATGCATTAAATTATTATTGATTGAAAGTCCTCGAAAATTGATAAATAATTCCCAATCAAAAAAATTTAATCCCGCTGCGTAAAAAATCATGTTTGAAAAAATTTCTGTTAAAACAACAGCCAAATGAATTGAATTAGCGAAAATTTTGAATAATTTTATAATTAGTTTTAACCAAAATAGGATTGACTTAAAAATGGCTTTTTTAGTAGCTACACCATGTCTTTTAATTTATCTTTTTGATTGCACAAAATATCTAATCAAAGCCTTCGTTATTGAATACCAACTAAAATTTGACAATAAAGGTTATCTAACGCTTTCTATTCTTAGGGAAAAAAAAGATATACATATGTAGACGTAGACAATAGAAAAAATGTTTAAAGCGTCGAAATCTGGATTTGAACCCTAAACTTTACAACCAATATCAATTCTGTTTACATTTTGCTTCATAAACCTGAATGCTTTTTTACCGAAACAAGACAATGTGTAATCTACACCGGCATTTTTCAACCAAAACTAAACCAAGGATCACGGCGAACCGAAGAAAATATTTTTTTTAGGAACAATTAGGAACAGCACAAACTTAATATAAATCAAGACATTTTTAAAGCTTTCACGGACCGGCGATTAGAAAACAGTTGTTTTCTAAACCAGTGGCCATTCAAATGGTGGCACATGTACCACCAGTAATAAGGGGTGATTTTTTTTTAGAGTGATAGAACTTCCGATTGGTAGCACTGTTTTTTGATATTTGCTAAGTGACATAGTAAGGTTGGACAAATTAACATGGACAGACTTACACTGCAACAATGTTTGCAAATTGTGGAAAAAAAACTAGTGAATAGTACTGGTCTAAAGAAGCCTTCTTCAACCTTATGTATGTAACCTTTGTGACTCTTCTAGCTTGTAATATTATCCTAAGGGCCCTCTTTACAAAAATTGGATATAAAATTTTCTAAATCATTTTCATACAATTTCGTTTAATTAATTTATTTCACAAAATTTTTAATTTACTATATTTCAAACAATCCACTTTAAATCTGATCTTAATTATATTTCTGCCACAATTATAAAAACTTAATTAAAAATTTAAAATGATTTGAAAATAGGATCCCAAAACAATATCAAATCCAAAGTGCATAAATTTTTTGGTATATTTATGATTTAATAACATTTTCAAAAACACCAAATTATATAAATATTTGTAAATTTTCCCAAAACAAAAAACGGTATAAATTCCAACCATAAATTTGCTTTTTTCTCTCTAGTGATGAAAACTCAGTTCATTAGGACCAGTATTTTCACTTGGAAAAAGTTACTTTTTCTCATATCATAATTTTTTATTATCCTCTCAAATCCAAATCATAGACACATTTTTTGGCACTTTAACCATCATCATCTACATTAAATCAACTCGTATAACATCATCATTTTCAGGAAGTTTTTCCTTGTTCAGGTTAACCCGAAAATCTACCTTTATACTATTTATATATTTTTTTAATATATAGCTTCATATATACGTTTCGGATCGTCAGCATAATAATATGATACTAGAAACATGCTGCTGGTATAGGTAGTGTATGGATATTATGAAACAAGTCCATAATCGTACATTCCAATAAAAACTGGACGAAATAATATAATATCATTTCATTTCTGGTACTGATATCAGAGTTGGATTCAGTAGAAAAGGATTTCTCAAGTTAACCCCAATTGGATAAAGAAGAAACTTATATATATACACGAAAATATATCCGAAATACAACACTGTTTTAGATGTTAGAAAATTTTCCAGGTTCCATAAAAATAAATAATCCAAAAAATTGTCTCTTAAAGAACTTTTAACAGAACCTTTTTATGGAAGTACATGTCTATACATATAAAAACATATATATATGTAATATATTGAAGCAAAAGGAAGACCATATCACATTAGCCTTTATTTCCCATATGCTGTACAATCTAAGCATATACAAACCTTCTTGTTACATTCGAAATACTAATATTTGTAATGGGATTTTTTCACCTGAATAACCGTAATTTAATAAAACGAAAAACTAGAAATAGAATTTCAGATATTATAACAAACAAGAAAAGATGACCACAAAAAAAAGGGGATATATATAACAAAGACGTTACTATGTCCTTAAACTGAATATTCCTACAATAAATTTAAAATTTCCAATAGTTTAGAAAAATCAATCTAATACATTTGTATTTTTCGGATAATCGAATATATGTTACCTAAAAAAAAAAATGGCCTGTAACAACTTAATCCGTTCTTGACTCATCACCATAGTACAAGAAGCCGCATAAGGTGAAAAGTTGTTTTCTTTTACATATATAACCTTCTTCAACATATTATTATATCCATTTTCATGGGTATTTCTATTCAACAAAAACAGACAAACCTCATACCTTAATACCGCATGAAAGAAAAAACACAAGTTTGCTTTTCACGAACATTTATATATACTAAAAAAGAAAAGCAAAAACATTCCAAAGTACACGCAAGGTGATCATAGTCAGGTGAAAATTGTTTGGTTAGCCGTAGTTAAAAATAAAAAATTTCCTCGTTTTATGAATATATACTCGTAATAACATAACATACTACATATATGTTGTTTGATTACCTGCAATTTTTCAAATGTTAACAAATTTTATTATTGCAACAGCAGAAAAGAAAATCCTAATAGGAAATTTGACTTGCAAAAAATATAAATGCCTACAATCAAGAAATAAAATATTCCATACATGATAGAAGGTTGCTGGTTATTTGATTCGTTTATAGGAGATGCATTTTTATGTAGCAACAGCAATCTTTATAATAATCATGAGCTGGGACAACCATTTTTACAGAATCTTTCATTTTAGTCTCCTTAAAAATACTTCAGGGTTTCTAACCTTATGCTCAAGCAACGTTTTGTGTAGTATTTGACGCATAGGAAATCTCGGATTCGTCAGATGTTTTCAAGAAATGAAGACTTAATGAAAATGGACTTTACTATCGGTAATGGTATTGATTGTAAAGCTGAAACCACAATTTGTATTAGAATATTACGAAGCTTACTTGGAAAATGGATAGAAGAACAGTAGATAGAGATTTTGAAGTTAATGGAAATCAGAAAGGGCTCTCTATATGGTAAGCCCAATTGAAAATCATAAAATTATTTAAATCTTTAAGTGAATATGAACTATGTGTTGTTAGTCAAGTTAAAATAGGTGCAGCAATACTGAATTGATTGAACAAGTGAAGTTGCTGGCTTATTAGAGTCTCATGATCTGGAGTTCCAATCCCTGTCACAACAATTTCTAATTTTTTCAGTCTATTACAAAGTCTAAATCCTAAAATTTGCTATTTAAGCCATCTGTTTAATTTTCAAAAGTTCCAGGACCAAAAAAGAAAAAGGAAAAACTAAAATGTTTCTGCTTGAATTCAAACCAACAAAACTACTTCAATTAGCTCAGAACAATTTCGAATTGCATTTTGTTAAAATGCATTCATGTTTCTTTTTTTTTGTCATTTTAGTAATACTGGCGACTTTCATATTTATGCCAGTCTGTCTATATGATTAATATATAGGCAACAATATATGATGTGGTTTTAAGGATGACTATTCTATATCCCAAAAATGAGTATCATCATCAACGATCTACCAACGATTTTACGAGACATAGACAGTAGTAAAACCATCTACAAAGGGATAAAATATACAAGAAATACATTCGGTCATACACATATACAGAATTTGTTCGGACGATAAGGTTATCGAGTTTAATTACAAGATTGCTTTCGACTAAATCGAAACATTAACATTGTTGTTATATGTTATATACTTTTTCAGATATTTGGCATAGAATATAATCATATATAAGGATATGTTTTATGTAATTTTAATTACTAATTAAATTGTGCTTGCCAAAGCCAAGTTTAACGCTATCCAACTAATTAGTGTTCTGTCTCATGTGGAAATGTTTGGTTATATATATTTATAAAAAATGTGGCTTCCTTTGATACGATATTTTTCAATTAAAATTCTTGTATATACGATAATTTTATAAATAAATCTAAGTGAAAATCATGTAATGAAAGTTTTTCTTTATTTTAAAATACAACTCGTTCGATAGGATTGATTTTCAAAGGAATACTTTCAAAAAATTGTCATGTTGTAATAAAATAAAAAATTCCAATAAATCTATGCTAAAATAGCCTTACTTCAGAGATTAACCATAGTATTTTTTTTTAAAGAAATAAAATTCTATACAAAAAACATATAGTAACTTAAAATTGGCCTATAGCCGAGATGGGACAGAAAAATTGTCAAAATTAACATTATTCCAAGGTTTTTTCTTCATAACTTTGTTTCTTCTTTTCAAAATGTCTTCCAATTTCCAGGTACCCTAGTCCCTGATATCATAAGCCTAATCTGTAAATTTTATTCAATTCGGTGTATTAGTTTTAAAAGTACATCAAAAAAACTTTATAAAAAGTGTTAATTTCTCCTAGGATTATTTCTTTCTCCATTATCCTTAAACCCATTTTACTGAAATTTAACATGGTATCGTTTATTTATGTAGTTAACATATATAATTAATTTAAACAAAATTGGTTCACAAAATTTCGAATTAAATCCTAAAAACCACAAAAAAAAAACGACAAAACTTTCTGGTCACCCTGGTTTTTGCTTAATAACTTCCTTCTCCGCCGGTCGATTTTGCTGAAATGTAATACCAGATCCAGTTAAAGAATAACCAACTTACATTCAAAATTTCAACAAACTCGGATAACGCGTATTTGAGTTATCTTGTATACGGACTGACAAGTCGATATAGTAACTTTTGATTCCCTACACAACCATCTCCTTAAAACCTTTCTACGATGATTATTTCGATGTGGAGTGACAAAACGAATATACCCTCAGGTAGTACCTACCATAGGGTATAAAAATTGAAATTGAAAAAAATTGCATTCACAAAATAAAATGCATAAAATTTAAATATGAAATCATAGCGCCCACAACAAATACCACAACTGAAAAGCACCTTCATTTTTAAATGCCATTCTTAACTTTTTTTTAATTCGTGTAACAAATCAAGCATTATTTACCATAAAAACCGCGACAAAAAAGAGGTGTACTAAACCGCTGGCGCAGATGCAATCATTCAAATCGATCGAATAAAATTATAATAAAATGGAAAAGTATTCCAAATTGAAGGTCACTTGAATTAATTTTAATTAAAACAAAAGACCGAGTAGAATAGAATTTTCATAACAAATTACTTAATTAGGTAAAAAAAAAACAATTTTGTCGACGTAATTTTCTTCTTCATAGTTGAGTTCTCTTCACGTCTAAAATACAATGTAACAAAAAAAAAAACAGCATAACAAATTAATGTACTTATTATAATTAGCTCAGGTAATGTAGTTACAAGTAGTAAAGTGCACCACTCACTTTAGAGTCAAGGCCATGTTCTATTCGCCTAGTTGTCTATAGTTGGGAGCTGCACATTTGAGCTTTCAGTAAAGGTAAAAAGTTTTGTGGCTCGATTTTAAGTTTATTTTGACTCCGAAATATAGCCGTTATTAAAAATTGTTTGAAATTCCCGATGACAGAATGAAGATCAAAAATGCTGAAGACTTTAAGTGCTGAAAATTTAGGTATTTATCAAAATTTGGCATTGTCAGATACTTGACTAACCAGACAAGTCCATTAGACTTTTTTCAAGTCCGACTGAAAATATGTCTTGAAATAAGTCTAATGGAATCGTGGGGTTAGTTTTATTTGACTCGATTTCGTTAGTTAAATAACTATTAACATTCTCAATCGAGTAGAGTTAAGTTTGAATTAGATGTTTTGATTGAATATAAGAATAAACACAGTTTATATAGGTTTTTGTAAGCTCCAGCTTAGTCTGAATCAATAAATTTATTGAGTTAAGGTAAAGAACGAATCGAAAATTTAGATATGCTTAATTATTAGAAGTGGTATCATACGGCACAACAAACCATATCGGTCTGATTCGGTCCATATTATGCGTATATTATGTATATAATGCGTAGGCTAATGTATCTAGATGGCCAAGCCATATGGGTGATGTTTAGTGTTCTTATTGTAGGAAAACTTGAAGAAGAGTACATCGAAGAAGTTTTAATGTGAAAGAAAGGCAAAAATCTATAATGTAGAGATATTAGTACATAATAAGAATAAGTTTAATGCAACAGTCGTTGTTTATTCAAAAGTATGTCCAGGCCAATCGAGCGAGCAAAACGTTCTCTGGGAACACTAAGTTGGTGCGAACGTTCGCTAACGTTCATTGATGATCCATGAGGAATTGGAACATCAACGAAATAGCGTGTTCTTGATTTTTCAGTTTGGACGAGATTTTTTCAAGTTTAGTTCACTCTGAAATTTTGTTGCGTATACAATTTTTCATTTCAATTATCATTTCTTTCCCTGTAATAATTTTTAATAGTTTTTAATAATTTATAAATTATAATAAAAGAAGAGCATGCAACTATTTTGTCATCTGACATCATGACAAGCTCTTGGATGAATAGCGAACGTGAACAGCTCATCTGGTTTGTACCAAACGCGAACATTTGTTTGCACACATCAGCGAATTTTAGCGAATGTTCGCAAATGCTTACTCTTGGTCGAACTTGCTTGGCCTGGACAGATCTTAAAACGAAGTCGTACAATTCGATTGAGACTAAATCATATCGAAGAAAAAGCATTGTCATTCCTATGCTTTTTCGAAACTTAACTTAATCCAAGAAATGTACTCAAGTTTTCGTATTTTTTTCTCATCGAACACAGTTTTACTTAGTTTAATCTTTGTTTAACATAATATCAACAACGCGGTGTGTCGAACGTAAACACAGTGACGGTAAACGATTGTGTACAAAATGTAGTAACATTATTGTTTTTTCAATTTAAATGTTTTTTTTTTGTCTTCTAGTTCAAAAGATTTACCTCATAACAACCCGTGAAGGTTATTTCAGTGTTATCTAAAGACAGAAATAGATTCGGTAAATATCGTTTATTTGTAGTGTAAACTCTTTTTGTACATTTTTAAATAGCATTTAAATTAAGAAATAGAATATTTTCCAGGTGACAATTAACAAACAATTAAATGTGAAAGATTTTAGTATTTGCAAAGAAAAAATTATTCACATTGACACAGACGCAAATTAATTTGCCGCATTTGAATTTATGGATTGATGATTAAGTAACAAAACAAAAACAATAAAAAATAAGAATTTTGTAAATTGACTTTCTTAGAAGGACACCAAAAACTACGTAGTGCTAATTTTTCTTAAGATAATCAAAAAAAAAACACAAGAAGGTCAAAAATTTAGCACAGAAATCATATGATTTTGACCGTGAGAATAATTTATTTAATAAAGAAAATTTTTCGATTGTTTTTGTGTGATTATTAATTCTTGAAATAACGTAGATTTAAATGCGATTCGGAAAAGAAAACAAATGACTAATTATACAACGACTGATTATGGGAACCTCCGGTAATATTTTAGGTTCGTATTTTTGCTAAACTATTGTATTAGAAAAGTAGAATTATTATGCCCTATGGTAGGTACTACCAGAGCGTATATTAGTTTTGTCACTACATTTGTAACATATCGAAATAATCGTCGTAGAAAGGTTTTACCATACTCTGGTTGCGTAGGGAATCAAAAGTTATATCGATTTATGCATGTTCGTCCGTCCGTCCGTCCGTGTACAAGATAACTCAAAAACACGTTATCTGATTTTGATGAAATTTATAATATGAATTGCTTATTCCTTAACTTGGTTTGGTATTCCATTTCAGCAAAATCGATTCAGACCAGAAAGTTTTGTCGTCTTTTTGTTTATGGTTTTTCGGATTTAATTGGAAAATTTGTGAACCAATTTTGTGTAAATTAATTATATAACTACACAAATAAACGATACCATGTTAAATTTCAGTCAAATCGGTCTTAGGATAGTGGAGAAAGTAATAATCCTAGAAGAAAATAACCCTCTTCATACAGTTTCTTTGATGTACTGTAAAAACTAATACACCGATTTAAATAAAATTTGCTGATTAGACTTACACTATTAGGGTCTGTGTTACATGCAAAGAAATTTTGAAATGAGGAAACAAAGTTATGAAGACAGTTTTTCTGTCTCATTTCTACCATAGGGCATCATAAAATCGGCTATAGGCCGATTTTCAGTTACTATATATTTTTCTATTCATATTGATTGAATGCATTTACAAATACAAAAAAAAAAAAAACTCTGATACTCCAATTCCCAAGCATATACAAACTGGTGAAGCTTCCAGAATATTAACAATTGATTTCCGATTATACATTGATCAATAGTTTGAAATAAACAAAAAAAAAAAACACGGGTTTAAATCATCAGCCAAGAAAGTGGGTGCATATTTTTAATATTCCAAATGGAATGTGTTGTTTTTTTTTGCAAACATATTTAGTCATATTTTCCATAAAATACGTGAGTTTCATTCAAATTTCTAGAACAAAAAATTCTTTTAAAAAGTATTTTTATTTACATTTTTTTTCTCTAAATACAAAATCTTCATTGTTCTAAAATATTATTTCATATTTATAAAATAAAAATTGTAAAAAAAAGAGTCATTTTTATTAACAAAATCATAAAAACATGTTTCTCAATAGAAAACTTTTCCACCAACAAATTTTAATTAGCAGATTTTCTTCTTAGGAAACTTTTCCTTAAAGTCAGACGTGTTAAATATGTGCTTTCTTTCGAGAAGAAAATATGAAAATTAGAACCAAAAAAAAAATAAGAAATTAAATCATGAGGTGGATTAAAATTTTCTAACACGAAAAATTGAGAGACTTGGGAATCTTTGCAGATGTAACATAATTTTGTATTATTATGTTAATTAAATAAATTTTAATTTTAAAATTTTATCAAGAACTTTTTTTTAGTCAGATTTAAATTTTGCATGATTACTGACTGGGATAACTAAAGCTTTGGCCAGAAAAAAACGACATAGATGTGATACTTATCGAAGACTGAGATCAAACCAACTAACAAGCTATACCTCTAACTACCCAGCTAACGAGAACACGTATTAACAGTACCTATTTCGTTTATATGTGCCCGATTACACGCGGTAGAAATCTACCGTCAAGTTTTGGGTAGAAAACTACCAAACCGATTAGACATGGAATGTTTATACCACAGTCTTTTATACAAGCTACACAAGGAGTGTACTAGTATGTGTGAGCACAGCATCACTCGGACTTAAACCGTCAAACTGTTAGGATCTACTACTTTCCTATGTACTTTTAGATTATGATTACATGTTGACGGTCAGTAAGCGAATGGCGCGCTTGAATTTTCAATTTTTTTCGAAACCAAGACAAACAGTGACTCTTGTTTGTGTGCGTAAAAAACTTCGTTGCGCCAACATTTCGAGAGGTAGATCTTCTGCCTCACCCCCAACCAACCGTAACCCATGCCTGCGGTAGAATTCTACCCAAAAAACATAATCCTGCACTATCAAATGTACTTTTTAACTAAACTAAACAAATGTCAATTATTATAAGGTATATGATATGGAAATTTGTAGAAAAGGAGAGCACGTATCCACGATCGAATGCTTTTTGTCAGCATAGAAGCTGCATCGAAATTATGCAAGCTATCGGTGATTATTACTTTCAGCATTTTCCAAACCGGTATCTTGAACACTATTTAAAAGTGACAGCTTAAAACCTGTCATTTCCTGCTATATATTTTCGAAATTCGGATCAAATTCTAGGGTTGGCATTATGTACGACGACAGGCGATTATCGCTTCTCGCCTTTCGACATTTCGTAAGATGATATTGCCACATATTGATGATTTTGAGGTGATATCTGAAATCCTGTTGCTTCCATATAATTTTAGAACTTAATCACCTTCCATAATGCTGAAATATGCGGCGATCACGTTCAAATAGATTATAGGCGATAATCGCCCGTCGCCGTACATAATGCCTACCCTGAAAAAAAACGACCAATCAAACATGTTTCAGATTCAAATCAATCCGAATTTACTTGTATGTTATCTAATTTATTTTTTATTAACTAATTTAATTTCAATTTAAAAAAATGTAAAAAAAAAATTTCACTTACCTAAAATTATGAAATTTTCCCACGTAAATTTTTAAACTAAAAATAAAAATCAAATCACGTCGTAATTACGCACTGAAAAAGCACGAATATTAAAAATTCAAATCCGGAACTTTATTGTTAGATATTTTTATTATTTTTTTTTTTTTTAATATTTTTTAATTTTAAATTTAATAATATTTAGTTAAAACAAAAAAGAAAAATTTCATAAATTTTAAAATAAAAAAAAAAACTTATTTATTTGATTAAAAATAAAAATAATTTAAAAAATCACTTCGAATTCACATTTCTTTTCATTATTTTTAATTTTTCTGTGTTTTTGGGGGTTGAAATTAGGCGTTTTTCCACCTGAAAAAAGAAAGAAAGACAAACAAAACAATTAGAAATAAATTTCATAATTAATTTTTAATTTTATAAACTAAGTAAAAAAAGGACTTTAAAAGTATTTTATAGGAAAATAAAGAAAATCATAAAAAAATTAGTGCCTTTTTAAGAAAATTCTTCGTTTTAATTCCACAACAGTAAAAATTTTTGTTCTTTTTCGAATAAATCTTTTTAATTTGCGTTCGTCTAAAAAGTTACTAATTCCTACTTTTTAATGTTTTACTTTAAGAAATTACAAAAAGATTGATTTAATAGCAAAAATCATAAAATCTGGACAACAAAAAATGAATGTTGAGCTTTCCTAAAGAACAAATTATGTTGAAATTAAAATCAAATATTTTATAAGCTTTTGTGGGGCTCTCTGTTTATAATGGAGACGTTTTGATAATTCATAAAAATAAAAATAAAATAAAAATATTATTCATATTGCAATATCGTCTTTTTTATGGGTAATTGGACTTTAAAGTACACAAATAAAAAAGCGAAACTTTGACTTTTCAAATTATATGTGAATGTAAAAAATTATGTGCCCGAAAATCTCCATTAAGTACGCATAAAGAAAATGAATTTTGACGAACGATCTCATAATAGCATAAACGTAATTGCGTATAATGTTTTTAGAAATTCATTTCACGTTTCACTGTACGTCTTATTTCTTGGTATTCAAGTGAAAGTATACTATATAACATAAGATTTGTAACATAATAAATTGAGCTCACTTGATTAACTAACTTGAATATAGGAACTTGCCATATTTTTGAAAACTTAAGTTTTAGTACTATCATATCATTAATCAAAAGTTTAAATACATTTATCATAATTATGAACTCAAACGTTAACATATCACAAAAGAACGTAGTACAAGTTTAAAATTCGCCCCTAATTTATTTGGCAATGGATATGTTCAAGATTTTTACGATAGTTTCTAAAAAGTTACGATGTTGAATTCATGCCATATCCATGCTGTGTACAGACAATGTCTCAGACAGCCACAAAGTCTATAACTCTACAGAGTACAAATTATGGAACATCTTATACATTCCTTTTATTTCGATTATTTAAATTTCAAAAACAAATTTTGGTGAATAGATTCAAGTTTACACCAACTACTATAATAGGGCATCATCATAAATTGGTCAGAAACATAACTTTTACATTTATAATATCATATTAGGATAATTTCCAAGCAGCATATTTGTATATAAGGCTTAATGACACTTTTTTGTATAATATTGGCCTGCCGCACACTTGAGTTAAGCTATGCGGTCATATTTGTGGTAAATACATTCCATCAGTTCTATTTGAGCCGTCAAAAAATTATAATGTGCGAGTACAGTATCGATGAATTATTACTAAACCGTTTCCACTTGACACTTACACATTTGTGTCGATAAGATACTATAGTACCACAAAATAAAGAAGACATATTACACTTTTGCAAGCATCGATCTTATACAGTATAATGCAGAAAGTACGTATAAGTTAGTGTCAGCGATGCCAGCGAAGCTCGTTCGCGTAGTTTAGGCCTGAACTATGTGAACGAGCTTAGTTCGTGTTGGTCATGACCAGACGATGTAGTTTCAACGACCAATGTAAATGATGAATTTTTCACTTTCAGCGAGAAACTGGGCTTACGTAGTTCAGCTCGCTCAGCTCAAGTTTGTGGCGGGCGAAGTAGTATTTAAGATATATCCGTCAAATGTGCTGATTGGGTTCCGTATTAGTTTCCACTTTTGCCATTCTTTTTATAAATTTTAGCCTAGATATTATGTTTTATGTATTTCCAACAATACCTGGTAATATTAAACATTAATTTACATAGAACTATTTACGTACTGAATAAAAAAACAACGTTTCTGCATGATTATAGTAGATATTGTTTATTTTCTAGATGTCAATAAGTTTACATACCTTTGGCGATTATAACAAAAAGTACAAATGGAAATATTTTGTCGTATGACAAACTATTGTATGTAAATAACTGGACGACATCATTCATATTGAATTGACAAACCGGAGTATCTACGTTTTTTCATATCATTTAAATTGCATATCAAATATTTCATATTGCCAATGCAATATAATCATCAATCGAATTCCATTTACCATAACTTTATTTTCTGATCTCATTTCATTAACTTCCGATTAATTCTAGTCAACTAGAGTACTAGCATATCAATATTTTCTGCTTACATGCAACAAAATAAATCAATATCCAAAATATTGTTCGCGAATCAAACGTTATTACAATTTCAACGTTTGATAAAACTTGACTCGTTAAAAGAAACTTAATTCAATTTCCGTTCTGAGAATTTAATTTTATACAAATTTTTATTCAGTTGATTTTTTCTTAGCGATTTTGAAATTAATTTAGTATGACATCGTGATGTTTACATAATTCCTCATATCTAGTCCAATTATTATTCTAGCCGATTTTTATTTACTTAAACATATAGTAACGTAAAATCGGCCTATAGCCGATTTTTTGATGCTCTATGGTAGAAATAAGACTCAAACAAATCAATAGTTCAATGAATTAACTCTGAGATGTTTTTTCTCCATAACTTTATTTCGCCTTTTTCAAATTTCCTCTAATTCACAGGTAGACTGGGGCTTAATAGTATAAATATTTTTTTGCAAATTTGATTGAAATCGGTATATTTGTTTCTAAAATACATCGGAAAAACTTTATGAACAGGTTTATTTTCCACTACGACTATTTCTTTCTCTACTATCCTTTTCAAACTGAATCGTTTTTGAATTATCTTTCTGGTAGTACCTACCATAGGGTTTTGTTAACAATAATATATTAATGTCACTGAAAATTTGAACTAGCGTGTAAATCCATGACGAAACTTGTCCTTTATTGTTGGCGACGAACTAGGATAACAGAAGCACCTATAAAAGTACTACTTGAAAATCAAAAGAAAAAAAGTTTAGAATAAATGTTTGGCAGAGAGATCCTGATGCATGTTTAGTTAAAATACAAGTATATGTAATATACTATATACACAGACAAATCATAAAGCTTTTGTTCTGAATTTTTTGTTGTGAAAACTGAATGTTAGTTGTGAGAACTGAAATCTCAGTTGTGATAACTGAATTTGAGTTGTGGCAACTAAATTTCACTTGTCAAAACTTCACAACTGAATTTTTTGTTGTCAAAATTGAAAACTCAGTTATTAGAACTAAAATTCAGTTGTCACAACCAGCCAAAAGCTTTATGATTTTTCTGTGTGTAAGAACAACCGAAAAGTTTATCCTATTATTATAAACTTGATCGTGTTCGCATTTTTTACCCTTCGGATGCTTTAAGGGGGCGAAACGTCCAAAAGAAATAATTTCCTGAATCCCAAAACTCTTGGAAAAATATAAAATTTTCTTTTCTTGAGTAAACTACTCTTTTTTTTTATATATGAAATACTATAGTATACTAATTTAATTATATTTCCTGATGAAATACTTTCAACCTAAAATGATATCTTTTGACACAAGAAGTAAGTTAAATCCTGCCAAAGAACAAACAAAATATTTCACTAGAAATTCTCTGCGGATAATGAACCTGTTAGGAATTAGTTCTAACCATATAATCTCACATGGTAACATATGTAAAAGTTATCTAGAAAATGTCAAAATTGCTTGTTTAATTCACTGTTTTTTAACATCAATTTTAATAAAGCGAAATCTAATTAGATCAGTGAATATTGTTTTGATTGCTTCTGATTCAATCATCCCTAGTTCTTCTCGGCGTATGTCGAGTGTAATACTTTTGATTATATCAGATGGATAGGTGACATATAATGGAATTGGATACGATGAATAACTACGTCAAAAGAATATGTAAATAAAATTAAATTAATGATAAAAGTTTTATCAAATAAAGTCCTATTGTATATACAATATAAATATGCAAACAAAAATATCGTATAAATTTGCACAATAAGATAAAAAAAAAAATGTTTTCTTAAACAAAATATAGAACGTTCTTATTCTTCATTTTTAGACTTTAGAATGTTATATTTGCATAAAAGATGTTAAGATAAAAATTCTTAATCTTTCTCACAAAATATATAATTATATAAGAATTAAAATACAATTTAATTAGTTTAATCATATTTTTATTAAATATTAAATATTCTAATTGAAATAATCTGAAAACAATCTGAAAACTGGAAGTAATTATCTCATTTAAGAAAGATTTAAGAAAAGATTCTGGTGAAAAGTGATTAACAGGATGATATACATATATATAAAGACTTCGAAAAATTCTTGTGCATCCATTGTTTTCATGGAATTAATTTTTGGATTAAAATATGATATTTTGATGGTTTAATCTTAAAGATTTTAAGTTAAAGTCTTCAATTCAAATAATTTATATCTTTATTAATCTTTTAGAATTTACGACAGTAAAAAATATGTTTTTACTTGCTTCGATTCCTTCAAAAATCTCAGTATCAGTATTTCAGTATCTCAGAATGATATTTGGAAGGAAATTTATTCATTAAAGAATATTTGGATATAGTACGAAAAAAATATAATATTAAAAATCTTCAATTTCTTATTTACATATCAAATAATAACTCATCATCTTTCCTTCCGTTCAAAAGGATATAGAACAACCCTAATATTCAATATTCCATCCCATAATTTATTCATATCACATTTTATTGCGGGTAATATACAATCTACTAAACTTGGTCAATTATTTTCATTTTTTTCTTCTTTTTTTTTTGGGGGGTAAGAAATATTATATTTATATTCCCTTATTTCCTTAAAGAATGATCTTTTTGCACGAACACATCTTATCCAAACCCCATCCAAAAAGAAAGTTCCGAAAAAATAATAAAAAGAAATTTATTTTGAAGACATTGTATATAGTACATACCTTTGGAAGACATGGATTTCCATATTCTCATTGCTTTAAGAGATATTTTTCTAAAAGTTAGAACGGTTTCTTATTTCTAAATAGGCTATTATATCCCTAAAGGTGAGTTCTTTAATTTCCTCTTCATTAGCGTTTTTTCAGGGTTCAGGTTTTTTTTTTTTTAGAAACGAGAAACTCGAGAGTATATATTTACCAACTGTATAATTGTCTTTTTTTTATCTATATATAAACAGAATATCATAAAAGATCTTTCTTCTTTCTGCTTTAAATACTTATCCACAAATGGCTAATGTTTCTTGCTATAAGGCTTACCTGAAAAAGTGCTTAGACATTTTGTTTTGGGGTGTAGTAAAATCTTAAAGTCCTAAGAAATAAATATTGATGCTATTGATTCATGTTAAATTTTCGTATATCATTATTAAAACTCTGTAGAACGGCTCTTGACTAAAATTGTTCCTCTTCAAAAATTTATTAAAGCATATTTTCTTTATTTTATTAAATATAAAAATTCTTAAAGGATTTTTTTTTTAATAATATTTGAACTCAAAAAGATTATATTTCTTTTTATATATTTTTTGTAAAGGAAAAAATACTTTAAAAACGGATCGATTTTCTTTTTCAGTATACTCTTGAAAAGGACTCTACAACAACTCTCTATACATAGGAACTAAAAACTTCTCTCTCAGATATGTTTATATTTTTTGTTTTATATTTCTTGTCATATAATTCATATAGTTTCATTTGTTTTTTTTTCTTTGCATTTCTTTCCTTCATTTTCCTTTCTAATTTAGCATTATGAAAAATTTAAATTTAAAAAACAAGAAAACCTTACCTTTGTACAGAAAATAAAAAGTAAAACAAATTTCTTCTTTTTCTTTTTTTTGTACAGAGAAAAGTGGTATGTCAGACCTTTTGCATAATTTAAATCAAATACTCTTTTCCAGCTCTTTTTTTCTGTATGACTTTGATATTATCTTGAAAGAAATTTCTTGTTATATACTTTTCATTTGAGAAAAACAATTTTTTTTTTGGTTTTTCTTCAGTACTTACTGTCTAGTATTTAGGAAAAAGAAAAAACCACCCTAAAAATACCAAGTTTAAACCGTTTGGAAAAAAAAAATCCACAATAATTTTATGCAACGAATTAAAAAGCAATTCACCCTTAAGGTACAGTTGTTGTGCTATGAAAATGAAATATTCTAAAGACAGGGTGATTATAAATGGACTATTCATAATATGTATTCCAAAAAAAAAACCATTAAAATTCTTGTGGTAATTTTCTTTATGGTTTTAGATTGTAAGATCCCACAACTGACACCATTTTTTCTAACTTGAAATTATGATTTCTGTGTTCGTGGTTTGATAATTTTTATATTAAAGTATTGTGAAAGTTCTTGAAAACAAAAAATTTTACTCATGGGGTTTATTAAGCATATAAAAGCACTCACTTCTAGATAATAGTTGTATAGAACTTATTTTTTTTTTTGTTTATAAAAGTAAAATTAAAAGCATAAACTATAATGAATTATTTAAAAAAGTTTTCAAAATAATAAAAATCAAGCTTTTTTGAAATAAAAATAGTAAAAGTTTTTCAAAATAGTCATTAGAAAAAAAAATATCTCAAGTATTAAAAATTGAAATGTATGTTCAGAGAAAAATATAAATTCTAAGAAAAATGTATTATTTTTCATTTAATATAAAACCTTTTTAAAACATTTATTTTTTTTTTCATCTAAAAGAAAATTAGAAATAAAATATTTCAATGAAAAATTTTTGTTGTTTAAAATAAAATTAGTATTTACACAAAAAGTATTTCCACAAAATGTAAACAAGTAATCTAATTAATTTAACAATTCTTGATAAAATGTTAATGATCTCCAAAGATATTATTTTGATCATTTATGCAGCTGAACAAACCATTCCAAAATAAATGAACATCAAGTAAATTTCAGAAAGTAATTTTCTTAAAGAAAACTTCTTTTCTAGGAAGATGTCTGTATAGGAAGAAATATTTTCACTACAAAATTGAATAGAATTCCAGTTTCAGACTTTGTAAGGGTAATATGGAATAATGAAGGGGGTGGATTCTAATAAAAAAATGTCCAATGAAACATTTTATCAGATTAAAAAATTTTTCATCAATTTTAAAAGACATCGAAAGTTTTAGATAATTTTCCAAATAAATTGGTTGCCCTTTGAAAATCCGAAAATTATAAATTTCTATTCTTAAATGCGTTATATTAAATGAAAACATTGTAAATAAATTGTATCTCTGAATTTTGTTTAATTTATTTGATATAGCCAGAAAAAAGTCTAGTCTAAATTGATTCAATTGATTTCTTTAGAAAACTTAATTCTTAATTTTAAAACAAACTACAAAAAAATAGTAAGTTTCAATAAAGTCCAATGTTAATTGTCTCAATAAATCAATCTGTCCAGTAAAATAGGGGGGAAAAAGCTAATTTTTCCAAAGTTCAATTTACTTATATTGTTTTAAAGCGAATCATAAAAAGAAAATAAGACGTCTTCTAAACGAATGAAAGGGTTGAAAAGTCCAACAAAATAATTCTATTTCAAAATATGTTTGCTTTTTTTTCGTGTCTTGTTTATTAAAAGCCCATGTCGACTGCATTTATTTGTACGTTTAAATTACAAATCAAAGTCGAATAAGTAAAAGAAACTCTGATCTCAACAAAATAAATTGCAGCCCATCTCTCCATGTCACCGCCATGATTTCGCTCCCATACAAAACAGTTTTCTTATTTTTCATTATTCTTTTAAGAATAGTGCAATGCGGTTACGAAATAAGCTTTTACATAGAATATTCCCGTTTTTAGACACGTGCAATGCAATTTATAATATTATTATTGTTTAAATAGAGTCTTGTTCAACGTCAATCAAGCTTTAAGAAAAAAAACACCCCTTCACTAGTATAGTAAAAATACCACCCAATAAAATATTTCAATGAAAATAACGTTATTTTCAAAAAAATACGAAACTTTCTAAGTCATCGGATTTCAATATTAAAGCTGTTTTGTACGTGCTTTCTTTTTGATGTTGGTTTTTTGGATAGTTTAATTTATTTCTCTAAGAAAGTGAATAAAAAGGAACTGATTAAGATAATATCTAAAAAAAAAAGTTCTTTACAAATTATTTTTCATAATTCAGGTTCTATTTTAAAAAGTGCCTTTTTTCTTCTTGACATCCTGCTGGTTCAAAAGAATTCGCTTAGTTTAAAAAGTCATGATTTGTGTTACTTTTTTTTTCTTTTAAATATCTTCTTAAAAATTTCAGATCTTCATTAATGGACTAAGATGATTTGCTAATGACTAATAATAATGAACCAACTGGGAAAACTAAAGGTGAACAAATGAGAATTGAAAGACATTTTGACTGCCATGTTGGATACAAAACATTTCCCAGGAGGTGTGAGTTAGTATTAGTTGCCTAATGGAATTAATAGGATTAGACGTAATACGAAAGTAGAATAGAAAGAAAATTGCTCAATATAAACATGGAACAATACCGAAAGGGAACCATAATTTTCCTTTGGTAAACATAGGTATAAAAAGGTATATACTATACAAGTATATGCATTATTAGGAATATTTCTTTTTTTTGGGGAAATTCGTCGGTCTGCTACTTTTGTGGGTAAGAACATTAGTTTCGTTTTAGGATGATTTTTTTCTTTTTTGGGTCAATCACGAAGATAGAGACTATAGGTCTGTAGATTTATATCAAAAATTGTATATCAAGTGTTCTATTTTCCTATGTATAAATATTCAAGATTTTTGTAATTAGTTTTCCCAATAAAATGTCCTTTCTTAAACATATGCCACAATGAGCGTTGTTGGCGACCTAAGATCGCTGAAGATATATGTTTTTTCTTTATGGGTTTTAAAAACATTGTGAGCTTCAGTATTAAAGAGTGTTAATTGCTTAAGCTCTACTATCAAGTCCAACTTAAGAATTTATGCTGACTGATGCAAAGTTCACAATAAAGGATCATTTTGTTTTATATATTACGGATTATAATTGTTCAAAAAAATTTCATTAATCGATATTTGGTAATTTATGAATATCCCACAACGCGTTGTGTCTATTTCTTCATTGAGCAATTTCGGTTCTAGAGTGTAACACATATAACCTTAATATTGTATTTAAGAATGAGATACATTCATTTTCATTTTAAATGTACGAATAACAGGGATAACATGACATATACAGAAAAACGAAAAGAAAATTTCCTTTTTGTTTAATGACCAAAAATTAAGACAAAACTTAAGTTTGCGGTTACGGTGCGATTTCTGATTTCTAAATCTAATTTAATAGTATATACAAAATAACAACAACAATCACATCACACACCAAAAAAAATAAAATAAAATAAGGACAGATAAAACTGATAATGATATCTTTAGAAAGGATATTATACTAGGTTTTCTTTTATTTTGGACAATCATCTTTTATATCTTATTTTCTAGATAAAAAAGAAAAAAAAGACATTGAAAGAAAAACAAAAAATAATCAAAATAAGGATAACAAAACTTGGAATATTATCTTTAGGGATGGTTGCTTTTTGGGAGTTGGAAGATGATATTATATTCTGAAAATGGCAGAACAGATGTTGTAATTATTCTATTATAAGAAAATCTTTCTTTTTTTCATTCGGATGATAGACAACTGACTGTCATGACCAAAATATTATTGTTGTCCCCGAGTACTCCTTCCATCCCCAAAAAGGAAAAAAAATTCTCTAAATAGAATATAATTTTTGGATGAGAAACTTTAGTTTTCCCGAATTAATATAGTATTTTCATTTTTGGAAATTAATTGCAGATAAGTTTGTGATAGTATTTTAGATCCAAAAGAAAAATTATCACAAATTTTTGGAATAGAAATTAATGAATTTTTGTATTTTCCTTTCTTTTCTTTTGTTTTTTCTTTTTTTTTTTTTTTTTTTGTTGATAGTAACAATTTTGAGTTTTGTTAACGACACTTTTGTATAGTTAATTTTCTTATCTTTATTTCAGAAAATCGTATTTTCTTCCTTTTTCTTGGGTTACGACAAATACCATAAAGATTTGAAGATGAATTTTTTCGATTTAGATGTTAAAATGTAGTTTGATGAAATTTATGCTCGAATAAACCAAATCACTCGAAGATAACATAGAAAAAGGAAAAAATTTTATTATAAAACAAATAAGAAAATGATTTCATTTTTGTTATGTCAAAACCATTCAAAGAAAATGCCTAGATTTCCATTTGTATTTTTTTTTTTTATTATTATTATTTTCTAGACGCAATTTCGTATTTGAAGAATTGTGTATGGGAAATATTTGAAATAGTCTTTGTTCACATATAAATTAATTATAAGAAAACTAACGAAGGAAATGATATGAAAAAATTGAACATTATTTGAGGAAATAATCACTTTAGAACTTTTTTTTCCTAATATATTATGCTTTAATATTTCTTACAGTAAAACTTTTCACAGGCACGAAGATTATTTTAGATAGTTCAGCTTAGCTAGGTAGATTGTATTTTGATTAACTTAACCCATCGTGTTAAACTCGACTCAAGCCAGAAAAATATAAGTCTTGATCAGTAAATTATCATATTTTATGTCCATGTTTTTCAGTTTTTAACTTTAAAATAGAGATTAAGATTTTATATTATTAATCTTTTCCAGACTAGGAATCACTGATTAATCACTGAACAAACGAGATTTTCTATTCGTTATTCATTTTAGACGTACTTCGGACTTCAGATGCTTCGAAAAATTTCGTATATAGTCCCTAGGACAGCTAGAAAAGTTTGGGAAATGATTTATTTAAAGCGATCATGATTAGAGAAAGATTTTAGTAACCAATGCTCATTTTATTGTACATAAATTTCATTGCATAATCTTTTATTTAATTTTACGCGTATTTACGCACTATGTCTTTAAAGCAGACAGCACGGAGGTTTATCTTCAAAACGCATCTGTAAACTTCTTTATGAAATAAACTGGTTTCATGTAGGAGTTGATTAGATTGAATATGTTTCTGGAGACTTGTATACTATCTACACATATCATTAACGAAGCAGAAAAACGCTAAAACACCTTACTGAGATCTTACAAAACTTGTAAACTGGAACGCTTTATCAACTGAGTAGACCTAATATAATAAATCCAATATGTATTTTATTTTCTTGGTTTTTTAAATATATTTTCTTGTTGTCTGGTTTTGTTTTAAGTCATTAAGCTAATATTTTTCAATATATATTATTTTTATTGCTTTTAGAATTACGTTTTTTAAATACACAACGAAAAAAATCGTGCTTTGAAAAACTAATTTCAAAATATTTTAAGCATTTTTACTTTTAATGATAATTAAAAATCGCAGCACGTTTACTCCATTGACCTTTGTTTTTATCAAAATATAAAAAAAAACTCTTCTAAAAATTCATTTATTTCCAAATTATAAAATCATTTTGTATTTTAATTTTCCTTTTTTTTAGTAAAAAAAAACAAAATGATTGATGTTTTTGTCCATATTCTATAAAAAACAAAATTTATAAGCTCCCAAAAACCTCTTAACCCCTCTCAACTCCTTAAAACAAAATGAAATTTCAATTAATTCTAATTATTTAAGTTTTATTTAGCTTTTGTTTACTGTTTTTCATTTTTTTTAATTCTAATTAATTGAAACAAAATTGAAATGAATGATTTTTTTTTGGTAATAACCTTTTAATTTCCTTCTTTTTATTTTTCCGCCAAAAAATAATGGCCTGGAAAATTAATTTTGGTAATTTTGTGGAAAAACAACAAATGTTTAAAATATTATTTTCATAAAAAAAAAAACAATATTTTGTTTTTTTTATGGTAATTATTATAAATCTTGACTTAATGAACAATAAATACGTTTAAAAGCAATACTTATTTATTTTTAATTGATGTTTTTCATTTAGTAATTATAATAATAAAAATTAGAAAAGCCTAAAAGCTTAAAAAAATGCTGTTGCTATAACATATTAGTCTCTCCTTGGTCATTTTCCTCGAGAAAAAAAGAACAAATGAAAGGACATTTTACATTTTTACTGAAATTTGAGAATAGCCTTAATGGTTGTCAGGATGTTTGACCGAATATTTATTAGAGTATCTATTTGTCTTAAAACATTTCAAAAAATTTAGTTTAATTTCAACATTTCACAGCTTTTATTCATGATAATGTAACTTTAGGTTAACGTTCATTCCTAATATGCTTTTGAAAGGAAGATCCATATTTACATTTTGAACGATTATTACTAATTAAATAAGTTCTGAAATTTAACTGGTAGATGTAAATATGATTTAAAAGTAGAATTTCATAAATTCTTGGTCAAAAATAATACCAAAAGCGCCTCTGAATTTGAAATTTATTGGTTAAATAATCTGTAAAATGGCAAATAGGAAAGAGTATCTTTTTAAATTGAAACAAAGGCACTTTAAAAGTGATATTTAAAAGGATTTCAAAAATTTCTTTGAAACAAAAAATATTAGAAAACATTGACATTAAATAAAGAAGAAAAAAACAATAAAATTCCCTAGAAGAATCCTTTCAAAACTATATAAATACTATTCCATAAAATGTTGTAGAAAATGTCTTCCTGTTTTAATTCCATAAAAGAATATTTCTTCTCAACCACAAAAATTACGTATTTTTTGTAGTGTTTTAAAAAAACTGTAGTTTAAAATCCTTTAAATACGTGTTTAAAAACCCTTTTTTCTATTGCTTCCTTCAGAAAAAAGGAACAAAATTAAATAATTACTTGTTTCAATATAGTACATTTTTAATGAACAACCATATCCCATTTCTCCAATGAAACTGTAACGGAAAAATGAAACCTTTTTTTTCTTTTTAAGGAAATTGGAAATTTTTATGAAAAACCAGGATCAGAGATCAGAAAGTGATGATGATGATGATGACGATAATATTTTGGGTGCAGATTTGAAAAATGTTTAGTCATGGTTTTAAACTGACCTTTCGGTAACGTTTTTAGTCATTTTAATGCTATTATCCTGGTAAATATGTATATGTTCGATATGAGTCTTTGTTTCTTGTTTTTATAAAGGATATTAGAAATATATTTAATCTAAAAGAGAATAATAGTTTCAAGTTTTAAATTCATTTAGAAAATTATGTTTTTTCAAACCCGAAATATTCTACTTTCTTATTTCATGTATTGTATTGAAATTTACTATGGGCAAAAATAACCCACTTTAACAAACAAACAAACAAAATTGAACCGAACTAATACAAACGAATCAAAAATGAAATTAAGTTAAGGATGTATAAATGAGTATCCAAAAATAATTTGGAATTTTAGTGGATGGATGTCGGGTGGTCATTTTTCTTTATGACTGTTTTATTTTTTTGGGGTCGAAACAGAACAATCCATTTAATAGAAATTACTTTAATGTGGAACAACTTTAAGAAAGACAAGAATACGAAAAACCTTATGCAAACAAATTTTCTTGAAAAGATGATGAACGATACGAATACAAAAGTCCATTAGGTTATTTGTTTTGTATTTTCACTTTCTCTATAAACAGTTCTATGGACAAAGTTAAAGGAGAACCAAAAATTTTATACGTTTTCTGAATAGCCAAGAAAAGTAGTAGTACTTAAATTGATTACAACATGTATTGTTAGGGTTATGTATGCCAAATTTTTAGAAGAGCTTCAATATTTAAGTATTTAAGATTTTTGCCAACTAAAATTGTCAATTTGGCCGGAAAAGAGACCTCTGATTCAGTAGCTTCAATGTTCTACTTCTTCTCAAAAACCTTCTATCACGAGCTACAGTTTTTCAATTTCAAATTCTTATTATTGTTCCTCTTGTCCACTTCGTCTAGCCATTAGAGTTTTGCTCTGTCAGTTTTTATTGTGCCTCAGGACGTTTGGTATTTTGTTCATAAATAATTCTTCGACATATCTTATTAAATTCGTGTTTATCTTCCTATACAGAAAGTTGTATTACATTTTTCCTTTAATTTTCCTGGTAGATTTCTTAACATTTATTTATTTTTACTTTCATATTTTGTGGGTGAACTTTTGTTGCGGAGGTTTTTCTGAAATCTTGCTAGGGACCCGTCTAAGGTCAAGTAAAAAATTGAATATTATTTGCACGTCCGAATTCATTATTTATTTGAATTTATTTAGATTACTTTTCAGGAAAATCATTTTGTCAATTTAAAAGAAAAATGGAAAAACAATTTCTTGTATTCTTTAGAAATATAGTTTTTTTTAAATTTATTATTCTTTAAAAAGAAGTAGATTTTCTTCAAAGGAAAAACTAAAATTTAATTTTACGAAAAATAACTTTTTCAGAAGAGTAGGAATACAAAGCAAGTACTATAGAAAAATTTTCGTCAAGCTTTGAGTATGTAAAATCCCGATAAGAATAGCTTCGTGTAACTTACGGAAAAATGATGTTATTAAAAGTGTTTATCTAATTAATAATCTTCTTTTAACCGAAAAAAATATACTATGGAATTCGTCTTCATTATCCGCAATACATTACAATTTTTGAATTCGATCAAAATTTGGTTCATATCCAAAAAGTAAGTTAAAAGATTTTGAAAATATTGAGCTTACGTAAGATTATAATCTAGAAAGCAACATGATTTTAAAGATTTACACGGAATGAGACTTGGAAATCATTTATGAAGAGTGAAAAATTAATTAAAATAAAGACAGTAAACAATTCTAACGTTTTAATTTCAACTATTGGCTGAAAATTCTTTCGATAATAAATTAATTTCTAATAATAAAATTAATTAAAATATTCCTCTCGATATAAGATTTCGAATTAATGAATAAACTCTATAAAAATATTTTTTTGGTATTGATTGAATGACTTCACGATTAATCAAAATCAAAATCAATTAATTTTTATATTATTTCCGTCAATAAAAAATGTATTTGTCCAAAATCTTTAAAAAAAAATTCATTAATTCAAAAAATTGTAAACAAAAACAAATCACAAATAAGATATTTATATTAAGAAAAAAAAAATCCCACCCACTTCAAATACATTATATTCAACTCTTTTAATTTTCTTATAAAATTAGAATTTTTTAACATTTCTAATGTTTGCCGAACCGAAAATTTTCATTCAAACAAAATTAAAAAATACGGTTTAAAGGAAAAATTCTCAAAATAGGAAAATAACATAGAAAAACTTAATAAAAAGGGTAAATATTCTTTGATGTCGTTTTTATTTTTCATAATCGAAATTTTAATAATGGAAATTATTAAGAACAAACAAAAAAAAAATTTTCACAAAAACCACACGAAATTTTTGCGATAAGATGAAAAATATACACCAAAAAGAAACAACATTAAAGTGTCTCAAATTTTGCAAGTTTTATCCCAGATTTCGATTACTTTAAAGAAATATTAATCAATAATTAATTAGCCTTTAACCATTGAAACTACTGCTGAGGAACCACAAAAATACACGGATTTCATAACAAGTAAACAGAACTTTTGGTTTGATTACAAAACCAGTTAAACAGAAATCCAATAGTCTTAAAATGGTTTGAACATCTTTCTTAAACATCCTAAGAAGATTTTCGATAACATTCTCATTTTTAAACAAATTCTTCATAATTAAAAAAAAAACACGACAAATTAAATAAATTCCTTTTACACAACATTTGCTATTCTGAAAAGCCCTGTCTCCATACTATTTTCGCGGAAAAAAGCTCCAAATGTAATCAACAAAAAAAAGGACTTAAAAAAATACAAAATTTATTTGTCCCTTTCTAAAAGTTCTTTCGTTTTTCATAAATAATAAATCCACAGGTAGGCAAAAAGAATATTTATTTTTCGGCTTTTCTTTATTTTTCCTTTATTTTCATGGGGGTGTCCTTTTTTCGGGAAGAAAAATATGTTCTGTGTGCGTGTTTTTGTGTATACGATTTTTCGCGAAAATACATTTTATTTCACTCTTTTTTTCTGGTTATTTTCCTTTTGTGTACTTTCCTTTTTGGTTGGATTATTTATATATGAAAAAAGGAGGGAAATTAACTTACACCACAAAAAAACAAATTGTCCACTAGATGGCAATTATGTTATTAAATTTTCAAAATGGAAAAAGGACCACAAAAAAAAAGGTTTGAAATGAAATTTTTTTCTTTTAGAAATAATTGCACTATAATTATTTATTTAAAAAAAAATATATTATTAATTTGAAAAAATGTTCACCTTTTATTTCAGTAATTATTGTTTTTCCAAAAATGAATATTTTAATTAATGAAACATGAACAAAATTATTAATTAATATAAAATTCACTACACTTTTAATTATTTATTTAAAAACCTATTATATTTTTCTTTTTTTTTATCACAATAAAAAATTAACAAATAATTAAATAATTCCAGTTTTAATATTTTCAATAATATTCCAGCGTGAATAAAAAACACTATGTTATTTTTCCGTTGTACTCATGGAAATATTAAAAGAAGTCTTATAAAACCTTTCTTTTTAACCTTAAAGTGTTGGAATTAAAACAAAAAAAGCACTGTAAAAAGAAATAATCCACTAGAATCCAACTAAATATCGGAAAATACGCGAAAAACTTGAAGAAAATATGTAAAAATAAAATTTATTCAAGAAACTAATAACGAAAATCTTGTTTTTTTTTTCTTCTTTTATTAATAATTAATTATTTTAATTACGTATTTTTTGTTAGACAACAAAAAAAACCGTCCGTACCAAACGATAATAATAAAAAATTCAAAATTATTATTTTAATTTACGTTTCTTTCAAGAACAAACGATTTCTGGAAAAGTTCTAATCTTTTTCTTAATTTTTTTTGTTTTTCTTTTTGTTTATTTAACAAACCAGAAGACAAGAAAATAATTTTCTTAAAAATGATATCACGTATAGACTGTCCAGTCTAGACTGAAGATAAGTTATAAATGAAATTCGTTTTTATATTCCCCCCATAAAAAGACCGCAAAAATAGTCAGCCCCAAAGATCGAAACAAGTTCAATTCAAATACTGAAAACGAAAAGCAAAAATTTTCTTGTATTCTGAAGCTTTTTTTCTTTACATAATAACGAGAAAAAAGCTGTTAATCTATGAATTGGAGAGTGGAGCTTTACTTGGAGCAAAACGCAGTCGCATTCATATAAAACGAACAAAAATGCCGGTTTTCATATTTTTGTTTTTATACAAAATTCACCACACTTGTATTACAAACTTCCTTCCTAACTCTAGTAAACAAATTCGTTAAACATACTAATCTTAACTGGATTAGCTAGTTTCATAAAAAAAATTGACTTTATTTTTGGAAACTGCAGTGGAATCGTGTTTTTCGATTGAGACTTAAAGTTGCGACAGACAAGGTTATTTTATATAGTATCTGGATTTCTAAATCCAGTTAACCGACAATCGAGTTAAATTATCCGTAAATCCTGGATTTTTAAATCTTGTTCATGACATATTAGAATTTGAATCCAGTTTGACTTCAAAATCTGGATAAAATAATCTAGTCTGTCTCAACATTAAGATTGAGACTAAAACCCAGTTTACATCACCGAAGCATGCAAAATTTACTAACAATGCGATTAATTTAAATTTGTATGCGACTAGAAATTTGAGAAAATTTTAGATATAAACTAGAAATTTTAGTTAAATTTTTCCTGAATCTAGTTAAAAGGGTTTTTACAATATAGTAAAAGTTTTAACCTTGCTCTCTAGTTTCCACAATCACGAATTCCAAAAAATGTATCAATTTAAAAAGGATTATCCACAGATCACTAAAAACAGCTGGGTTTCTGTGCAATAGTCCAATTTGAAGGCACTAGTAATTTTGCATTAGCTAAACTGGATTAGGTTCTTCTCATATTAAATTCACGACAGAATTTAGAAAGATTTATTCAAACGTATTTAAATCCATCCCTATTTCCGCTGTCACTGATTTACTGGGAAACGAATTCACCACACTTGGTATCCAAAACGTATGACATTTTGTTATGAAAATTGCGATCAAAACAAAACTGGATGATAACATTCTATTTTCCATCACTTTTCTTCGTTCGTTATTTTTATTATTATTTAAAGCTTTTTTCATGAATGGCAAAAGTGGGAGGTTAATCTACCTTCTTTTAAAAATTTTAAAAACTCGATTTTGTGGGGAAAACCAAAAACAGCTGAGGATAACAAATTTTGTTTATTTGTAGTGACTTCTTTATGTTATTTTTCTTTTAAAAAAAAAAATTTCTTATCATTTTTGTTTTCCTTTTAAGCTCTCAAAAAAAAAAATAAAAAAAAATCTTGTGCTTTTTACGGCACTCAAGAAAACTGAAAGAAAGAAAAAGAAAAAAAACGAACAACGAGACAATTTGTATGCCAAAGAAATTGGTTAGGTGAGGAAAAGCTGAATCTCATATATGCTGTTCTCAGGTAAAAAGATACGTGATAAAATGTTTACCTGTAAATCTGTTTATCGTATTACCAGTCAAGTTGGTATATTTCCTTTTTGTTTTTGTTCTTTTTCATATATAAATTTAAACAAACAACAAAAATAACAAACTCCGAACTCCCAATATCAAAAAAACCAGCAATAATTTTGTTTTCTGTTATTTTTTGACAGTTTTAAGCTTTTTTAAGGATTTCCCAATAAAAAAAAAAAAAAACGAAAATACAATGATGAAGATTCCCACAGGTAAAATGGACAAATGGAAAAAAAAAAAACAAAAAAAAACTTTAAGTTTATTTTATTTTTAAGATACTCCGGTAAAAGGGAAAATGTCGCTTGGTTAAAAGGACGACAACGTAAAAAAAAGGAGTCAAAAGTTTTCTCACAGTTTTCTTAAAAGTACTTAAAGCAAATGATTTACGACATTTTGATTTTGTATTGTGCAATGTTTTAGTTCTTTTCATGCCTCTTGGGACTTTTATCACATATATCTATAAATATAAAAAAAAAAAAAAAGAACAAACAATTTTCCTATATGTGTTCAGTTTTTTTTTGTTTGAAAGAAAACTGCACAAGTCCTTTGGAAAATGAAAATGGGTGGATTTAAAATGGGATGGTTTGTTGTGCTAGAATGGTTTTAGTATGTACTACTAGTGATGAGTTTTCCATCTTTTGTATCAGAAAAAGTTTTCTTTTAATAACAAAACTTATTTTGTGTCTTTTTTTTTCTTCCTTTTTGGGGTTAAAAACTATATCAGGTCACATTCGATATAAAAAGAACGAGGCGGGTGTTTTTTCTTTCTGGGGTCAATTCTCTTTGGCATAATTTTTTTTTTTTTTTTAGAAAATTACGAAATTGAATTTTTTTTCTGATAGTTTTCTAAATGAAATTTGTAGCGATATTGATTCAGTTTGGGAATTAGTTTTATAAATAATTTTAAAGATATTTTCTTAAAGAACTTTTTTTTAATGAAAAACTCCTTAAAATTAAGTCACGATCTTTAAAAACATAAAGTCTTTCATATTGTATTGTAAATTTAATATTTTAAACTATTTTTGTTCCTTAAAAATGCCACACATATCTAGAAGAAAGAAAAGTCATGCAATTTGTATGTTGAATAGTTTAAAGAATTAATGTGGAACATCTTAACCTAGATTCACATGAATAATAAAAAAGAGTCTTCATTCAAGTTGTTGTCTAGTTTTAGTTAAAATATCTGTTTTTAACTCTGTTAAAATATCTTGAGGATATTTTTTACTCTTCAATATTTACGAATAAAATTCATTAGCAAAGTAGGTATATATGTGTTTTGTTGTTATTCTAAGAAAGCAATTATGCCAAAAGGTTTTTTCCAAATAACAAAAAAGTCAGGGACGTATATTAAATACAAAAAAAAATGTTATTAAAGTTAACAATTTAGATTTAAGGAAATTTCATAATAATAATAGGTACTAGATTCAGACAGAAATTCTATAAGGTAATATGGATCAAAAAAATAATTTCTTAAAAAAATATCTTACTTCTGCCACCAAATTTCGTAAACTCCTCGCATCATTTCAATCCGTTTCTTATTATTGTTTATACGAGTCGATTGTTTTTTGTTTGTGAATTAAATTGTAAAAAAAATTGTATCAACAAATTTTAATTAATTAAAATCATGTTTTTTAACAATCAGAAGAAAAGGTAACAAATTAAAATTTATTTCCATCTAAACGAGAAAAGCTTCATATTTTTTTCTTCTCGCTAAAATTACGCAGTAAAATTATTATTTTTTTTTTTGTAGAAATTTATTCAAATAAAAGAAAATCTGACTTTCATTAAGGAAAATCCTTCATTCTTTTTTTTTAAAGAAGAAAAATATATGCCAATAACAGAAGAAAAAAACCGACAGAAAATTTGAATATTTTTAAATAAGAATGAAATTATATTTCCCATGAAATTTTCCGTTTTTTTTTTCTGTTCTTGATAAAAAATATATAAAGCCAAAAACAAGATATCCTATTTTGGAAATAGTTCGGCCAAGAAAAATCGATATTAATTGAAAAAATAATAATAATAATAATAAGATAAAAGAAAATATTTAGCATTTCATACCGTTTTGATTGAAATCATATAACAGAGTTTTTTTTTTTGTTTCTCAAATACACGTTTTGAACGCTATAATCGCATTGCAAACAGTTTTTCCGGATTTGTTATTTATAAAAATTGGAACATATGATTTTTTCCAGATTACGGAAACCAGATTTTATCATTTGATAATCTTTTTTAAAAAAGATTAATAAATCTGAATCGTGGATGTTTTGTTTACCAAGGAATAGTTTGTTTTAGTCTTATATAATGTACATACTAGTAATAATAGCTTTTGATGCACTGCCATAGAAGTAATAGAAGTCTGACCTAAACATAAAAAAATTATGGTAGAAGACCCACAAGAATTTAAGAATTAAAAAAAATAATAATAATAATTTTGCTGTTGTATGGTTTCCTCGGTTTAAAGTAATGGATTATTAACTAATCGCGGTTTTCGAACACAAAATTATTCTGCAACATAAAATTAATCTTCACAAAAGAGAATTTATCAACTTTAAAACTATTTTTCATTGCTTTTCCTTTATTTTAGACACTCAATGAGTATGAAGAAAAACTGTAGGATAAAATACATGTACGAATAAAAGAAGTAATACACGAATAAGTTGTACAAAAGTAGTGGAGAATTACTTGAAGATTGGCCAATTTATGTAATAGTAAACCAATTTTGGCTGAGTTCGAACCCTAGCGGTGGCGAATTCACATTTTTTCAGTTTCCCGCAATTTGGGGGCTCAACCGGGATGAGGAATAATTTAGTTGATTGTTTTGTTAATTGCTGTGTGTTTTAACTCTGTTATGCGTGCTTTTACGCTCATAGTTACCTTGAGTATGTGAGGACAGGTGGGGGCGGCTGTATTATCAGGACAGCCGTGAAAAACTCTTCTCAAAAAATACTTCACTTTCGACTTAGTACAATCATAATAGAAGGAGTAATAGTATATAATAGTATTGCATGGTTTTTTGGTACAACTCAATTTATTCAAACTAAAAAAAAACCATCGAATATTTTTTTTTCCAATTAAAAATTAATCAAAATAAAAATAAATCCTTTTCGATTTTTTTTTTGTTCTGTGAAATTTGCGTGCAATTATTTTATTGACATTGCATTCGGATTCAATTAATCCATTTTATTTTATAGATTTTATTTTAAAAAAAAATCCAATGGCATTGCACTTAAAAATAGTTGCTGTTCAATGAATTACGAAACAAATCGTTTTGATTTCATGCAAAATTTCAACCAAAACAAAAAAATTACTAAAAATATTTTTAATTATTACGACTTAAATTTCAATTCTTAATTAATAAGAATAACCTTTGCATTGAAAAACTACGTTTTAACTGTTTATTTTTAGTGATAACACAAAAAAGAGGTTTCTTTCTTGTGTTTTTTATTTTTAATTTATGATAAAAATTTTATCGAAAAATAGATTTACAAGAAATAATATCAACCAGCTCGGTTATTGCTCTTTAAGAAAAAAAAAAAAGAAGACCATAAGAAAAAAAACCATCTGAATCTAATCATTAACCGGTTGGTTAAAACTTCTTGTTAATAAAACTATTAAATTAAAAAATTTCCATAATTTTTTTCTTTTTTTATTAAGAAAAGTAAAAAAAAAATTTGATTGTTATTTGAATTCCATATCATTTTTCTTTTTTTCGTGGCTCTTTTTAATTAATGAAGCGTTTTTGATTTTTTCCAAAACGGTTTCAAAATAAACAATGTCGACGTCAATGACATTTCCTTTCACAAAATTCTAAACGTCTGTGATTTAGAACAAACAACACACAACACACAACACAACACAACACAATACACAACACAACAAAGGCATATTTAGTTTTATTCTATTATATTTCGTGAATAAAGAATGAAAATTGATTGCAATTAGATGAAAATATTTCTGTAATTAAAATGGTTTGTGTCTTCAATAATAATAATTTCAATTTTACATTTTGTCTAGTTGTGACAACTAGTTGTGAAAACAAAAGAAATCAGTTGCCACAACTAAAGAGTGTCCTAAAATTCACACAAAAAGTAATTTTGATAGAAAACACAGGTTTATAAATAACAATTGTAAATTTTAGAGTTATGAATAGAATAGCATATCGTGTAAATAGCTCCACGACTTTCCTGGCACATGGGCACTCTTTTGTTGAAATTTTCCATGACCGCTTTGCAAAAATTTGACTGAATTTCGTTGATACAGTGCTCAATTGCCTCAATTTTGTCCGTCAAGGCATGGGTGGTTGTGGCCTTGTGGACATAAAACTTGGATTTCAGAAAACCATAAAGAAAAAAGTCAAACGATGTTAAATTGCATGATCTGGGCGGACAATTCTGATCACCAAAACGGGAAATTACACGACAAGGAAATGACTCATTATTTTTTAAATATACCTCGTGTTATTCTTTTAATAATCCTGAACTGTCGGCTGTCATGCTGTCCTTTCTTTTCGTTGGCAACACTTTACCGCACAAATTATGTAAAATTCAATTTTTGCCTGAATTTTTGGAAACCCTTTATTATAGATGTAATTGTCTAAACTTGCCAATGACTTCACAATTTTTATGTGGATATGTAAATTAGTTGGATTTTAATTTCGAGTAGTTATTAGATTAGGATACAAATGAAAATTAAATCGTAAAAAAGTTTACTAGCTATAATTAAATGCAATTTACACTTTAAAGACTGTCTAAAAGTTTTAAAGTGTTTGATGTACATAATTAATGCTTCTATAATTTAAAACTTGTAAAATGAAAATGCTAGTTCTTAAATGAAAATTGAGTTCAAGAACATCATCGTTTGTTCTAAATAAACACCCGGTGTGAATAATATTTAAGTTTCATGTAATTATGAACATTTATAAAATAAACAAATAACGCACAAAAAAAGTTTAGAAAACTGGAAATTGGCATTTTAATCAATTTTCTATGCCAATTTTGAAACACTTCAAGAAACCTGGCATTGACATGCATTTTTGGATGAATCAAAAAAAAAAAATAAAATAAAAACGATGCCTGAATGTGACAAACTAGTAAAATCGTGATTAGGCTGCGTAAAATCTTCAACAAGAAAAACTACATTTAATATTTTCAACTCTATGTAAGTGCATTTTTCTAGTCAATTAAATGTTCAAATGGAATTCGATTTCGAAGTCAAGGTGACGATTAGAGTACCTAGATTACGATTTTTATAATTCTAACCAAAACTATTTATAATAATTTCAAAAAGATTATGCCTTTAGATGGGATTAAATTTGTCGAAGAATTGCTCATAAACTATATTTTATACTAATTTAGGCTTTTGCGAAAATAGTAAAGATGAAAAAAAAAACAAGAAAAAAGACGCTAATAGGTATACAGTGTTATTTATATTTAAATACATCGTCAAGAGTTTAGTCACCTATCGGATATCAGAAAAATATTATAGCCATCCAATTAGCTATCATATGGAGTTCGTATATAATCAAATCTATATAAACTTAGGCAAGGTATTATGAAGTTTTTTTTTTTCTTTATATATTTTGTATATCTTGTTTGACTGGTTGAACAACAACATTGACATTCAAATATACCAGTAAGAAAGAAAGAAATAATAATAATCAAGAGCAACAAGAAATAAGACAAGAAAAAAAAACTATATATAAGATGTTCAAAAAGATGCTGATAATGATGATGATAATGGGTTTTCTTCTATTTCTTCATGAAAAACAGTAAGAATTCTGTGAATCAAGTACTTTATTCTGTGGTTTCTTTATGGTTAAATACCATAAAAAGAAAAAGAAAAAAAATTTAAAATACACTTACCTGTTAAACTAGACGAAAGATTACTAGCTTCATTGAAACAAGAAGTCATTCGTGAGAGTAATAATCAAATCAAATGAGTTAAGTAGACAGTATATTGAATCCAACTCAAGCCATTATGATGTGGTCAGGACACAGATTTTTCTAAATATGATGAAAAAGTAAAGGAATAATATTAATAATGCAATTGATTATAATTCACAAGTCTACACAGTTCCTGAAGACCTTTGATCTTCATAGAATTTTGTCGAATCAAGTACATATGTATATATGTCGCAGGTAAATGATGAAAACGGAGATTAAGGAAATCACCTCACAGAGTTGAAAATTTACCATCTTCCGTAATCCCTTAGGGATTTGATCAAATCTCCGTTTTCATCATTTCCCTGCGACATATACAAAGATGGAATTGCAATGAAATGATGTGAAGTTCGTTTTAATGTATTTTATAAGATTTAAATTATGCATAATTTAAATATATTGTTGCTTTGGAAGACGCTCTCATTTCCGAGTTGATATATTGTTGCACATTTTATGCAATTTATATATTAAAAATGATATTACCGCTTGAAGGACAATTTGTGGTCTTAGATAAAGATATCGATCTATAAAGATTTCACTATTTATTTTTCACCTATATGATAAATTCCACAAAAATTTAAATGATTATCAGTCCTAGTCCTATTCTTAGCACGTTCATATAAATTTGTGTCTATCGTAGTACTTTTTCACTCCCATATTGGAGATGAACTTATTACAGCAGTTAAAATTTTATTCGTAGTATATTGTTTGGTTATAGACGTTTATATGTTTTAAATAATATTCAATTAATATAATAGGATAATAAACTCAAATATTTATACATACTGTTCAATAGTCATATTGGTTTACAGACTCCCGTTGCTAGTAGTGAGGTATCAGGTTCAATACCTGACTTTGGTTGTTCACGTTTATTTTTCCTTATCTAGAATATAAAAATCACAATTTTTTGTGACTGTAAAATATTCTCATTTTACCACGTTTTTATTAACTCCCTTTCTTGTTTGTTTGTCCAGTACAAATCTTGCAATCGATGTTTAACTAACTTCTCGACTAGCTAGAAACTTTTAGCTCAGAACACGATGACAATGCATTCTTTTAATACTTTTAGCCATCTTTAAGCAGTAAATTATGTTTTATATGCAAAGTTAGTTCGGAAAAAGGTTCTTTTTATCTTGTTATAATTTGGAATAAGGTTGTTAGAATTACACGCTATTAAATTGCTAATATCTTTATAAAATATTATGTAATTAATTTAAATGTTGAATGTATTTAACTCTATTAAATTTATATAAAACGAAATTTGAATCCATTTCTGAATTGAAAACATTCAAAAATGTGACCAAAATAATTTCGAATTTATATAAAATTCACTCATTTTGAATTATTATTATTTAATCTGATGTAATCAGATTTAATTATTGAAATCTTTATTTAAACATGAATAAATTACAAAAAAAAAAATTACTAATATTATAATAAAAAATCGTTAAAAATTTAAATTCAAATTAATTAAAACGCAAATGGAGCAACATGTTTCAAGCAGCATGTTGCCTAAAGAAAAAAACAATGTGACTCGTTAAACTTGAATAATAATTTTAAAAATAAAACAAAGTTTTGTCATTTATTATTATTTTAATAAATTTTTTTTTTTGTTTTTTTGTTTGAAACAAGTTGGATTAAACAAGTTTTCTTTTTTTCAAAGATATGTTTAATTTATTTAAAATTTTATCTTAATTTTTAATACTTTTAAAGGAAAGTTTGTGTCATATTTTTCTTTTCACTATCATAAAAAAAAAATTATTGATAATATAAAAAACAAACAAGAAATTTCTGAAAATAGAACTCAAAACTAATCTTGTTTTTCTCAGAAAAGTAAAACAACGAAAATGGTTTTCTAAAAAACTAGTAAAACGTAATTTAAACTGATTCTGCAAATTTTATGCCAAAAAATTGTCCATTTTTTAGTTCTGTTTTATAGAATAGTGAAAATTTGTGAAAATCAATGAAAAAAAAAACGTGCCGACGATGAAAATTTCTATGAAAATAGTTCAGCCAAAAGATTTTCGCTTTGATAAAATCAAATGAAAAGTTTGATTATAAAAGAAAATAAGTTTTTCTTTGACGAATTATTTTCTTTTTTTTTGTTTTATTTCAAAAGATGAGTTTCCAAGAAAATAAATTGTATTCAAGTCGTAAAAAAAAAAATATTTCATAACTCAAGAAAAACTATAAAAGATATTGATTGTTATTTATTGGAGATTGAATTGAACCGAAAACCGAACGTCCTTCGAAATTACTAATATAAAAACTATATTTTTACAAATTAAAGTAATTTTATAGATTTCTTCATTTTCTTGTAGATAAAACAGGGATTTTATGGTCTTCGCAAAGAAATTCTTTTGTTTTAAAGGAATTAAAGACTGTGTCAGACTTTCTTGTACTTCAATATTTCAAGCGTAACTTTCTTACAAAATAAGGGAAATAGGAAATTTTCATAACGTTATTTGGTATCAATAATTTTTTATGCAAAATAGTACAAAAAGATACAGACTTCATTTTATCAAAAAAACACTTTTTACTAGAATCAAAAAGGGTTCAAGTGTTCCAGACTTTTAATCTCCTTAATAGAAGTAGTTGTCCACACGGAACTATAATTACAAAATTTGTTGATCAGGATTCCCTAGCCTTCAAAGTATACATTTACCTGGAAAATCGGTGTTGAATTTTTTAGGTGATGAAAATATTAAATAAAAAACGTATAACATATAAAAAAGTGAAAATTAATAGATCTCAAGACGCCTTTCTTTCGCAATCTTATAAATGTAAAATTATTTTAATCGATAATAGGAAATGCATTCCTGAAATATATTAATAGAATAAAATCAGGTATCCCTTACCTTGTATGTTTTATCTTGCATCTTACATCTTGTATCTTGTATCTTGTATCTTGTATCTTGTATCTTGCTTCTTGTATTATGTTGGCTATAATGAACTTTAAGAATCCGATACTTGTATTTCTATTGATAGAGCAAAGTTTTGGTAGATGTGGGATGATGTATCCTTTTTAACACAAACTATTTCAATTTTAGATGACTGTTAATATATATAATCGAAGCTTATGTGTTTTATGTGAATTGAACCTGCAGGTTGATTTATTGACATTGAGTTAAGAATCAAAAATATATACTTATACCTTCCGGTTTTTTTTTATCTTGGATAATAACACAATTTCCGTATAATTTAAGTAACTTTTTTTTCGATTTAAAGTTTTCTAACCAATTAACTTTATACTGTGTTTTCAATTTCGAATACATGAATGTACTTTTTCAAGATAATGTCAATATCTCAAGAAGTTTTCAACTTTCAAATTGACTTTTTTCCATTTTATTTCCTTCACTTAATTCAATTACAATTTGGTAGTTTTATTTTTGGTTTTTTGTTATTACGTTAAAAAAAACTTCAATTGCAACTTACCTTCACGAACAACGAAATCACGATTTTTCTATAAAAAAAAAAGAAGACATTATCAAAACCATTTGAAAGTCATAACATTAAATAAAAAACCTATAGTAATTGAAAATGGGTCTGTAGCCGATTTTTTGATAGCCTATGCTACAAATGGGAGTGAAGAACAGGCAAAACTAAGAATATTTCAAAGTTTTTTCTCTATAACTTAGTTTCTCCTTCTTCAAATTTGCACTAATTCACAGGTAACAGGAAATGCAATACCAAAATTTTATCAAAATGGGATAACGCGTTTTGGAGTTAGATTGTATATAGACGGACTGACGGGCATGCAGAAATCGATATAACTTTTCATTCTCTACACATTTATAGTTTTGAAACCTTTCTACAATGATTATTTCTATGCTTTACAAATGTAGTGACAAAACTAATATACGTTCTGGTATTCCCTACCATAGGGCATAAAAGCAACAAACTCATCATAAAAATAATCTTAAAAAACGGATGCATCATGGATTTTAAAGAATCTTAAAAAATCAACTTTTGTTGATAAACAATAAAAAAAAGTCAAATATAAGTCAAGTTTAAATTTTTGGTCTTGATTTTTTTCGGTTATAATAATATTAAAAATAAGATTTAAAAAAAAAGAAGCAATTCGTCTCATGATGTGATTGATAAAAAGTCTTAAACCTCCTCGCAGGCTAGCCTTGAATATAATATATAAGAAGACATGTCTTTTATGAGCATGTATGAAGGAAGAAACTGTTCCAAACTGGTCTCTCATTTTATCCATATTTAACACAGTAAACCGGTTCGATATATAACTTTGCTATTATATCTTATACACTGGAACTTCAACTTTTCTTTGTTTCTTTTTTTTCTTAAATAATTAATAATAATTATATAAAAAAAAACTATCGATGACTTTTTTTTCATTCCTAAGCAAATTCGAATTTAATATCAAATTTTTACTTCTATGCATAAAAGTGTAATAATCATAAAAGTATGTTTCCAATTTGGTTGGGAGATTTTTTCAATTAAGAGCTTTTAATTTTAGAGAATATAATTACCGCAAGGTTATTTCCATAAGTCATATGTTCAAGCTTTTAAAGTTTTTTTTTTTTTAATTTGTATTCTTAGGTAATATCTTAAGTAACTATCGAAGTAACTTTTTTTTATGTGATAAATAACGTCTTATAATATCTAAATTGAAAAGAAAAAATTATTTAGTGTTAGAATTTTCAGGGTTATAAGAATATTTCTCACACCTTTAAAGTATCAGACTACCCAGCCGTATATTAAATAATCAACTGGTTGATTTAGAATTGACATTCTAACGTCATTTCACTTGGTATCTCCCTAGTACATTACAAATTAACCAATATAGATGGATTCTTTTGGAATCATTTGTTATCTTGTCCAAAAAAAAACTATTTTTATGGCTACTGCTCTTATTGTATGACGGTTATGTGTTCTTTAAGGGCTTTTTACATATTTTGCCAAAATGAATTAACAATTCTTTTCTTATATTGACAAATAATAATGCGGAAAATATTATGTAATTAAAGAGAATTCTTTATACCATATATACGAAATGTTCCCACTTCCCTCAACTAGGTAGCTATAGTCTTTCAAAAAAAAAGTACTATAATTGCTATTCAAACAAATCTGAAAATGCTATTTTGATATTAATCCAGTTTTATAACGCATTTGATACCATGGCACAGCCATCGTTCATGCTCATCCAATTCCTGTATTCCTAATTTGTATATTTTTTCAGGTGGTAAAACTTTAGAAGACTAAACTAATTATATGATTTTATAATATTAAATTAAATTTGCTTTAAAATTGAATGAGAAAATCTAATTTAAGCTCATAAAGAGTATCTTCGAAAATCTTGATAAATGGAAGAATATTGGATAAAGAAATAAATTACTGCCAACACGAAAAGTATGGACAAAATGACCTCCTCAACCTCCAGTTTCTATGAAAATTTATAATTTTGATTATAAAATTAATTTAAAAATCATTTGCAAAACTTCTTTTTAGAAGAATTTTTCATTTAATTAGTTTTCAAAAATGAGATTTTCTTTGATGGCGCAAAAACTAATATTAATCAAAATTTATGTTTCAGAGAAAGAACTTTAATATGAAAAACTAAAATCTCAACTTTGTTTTATTTATTAATAAATCATTTGAATAGTGTCTTAAATAATTCAGAAAATTCGAAAACATTATCATTCGAAATTTAAAAGAAACTCCAACTTTTGGTTGGGTTTTTTCCGTTTGTAATGAAAATTTTTAATATATATTTTCTCTCACCTGAAAAATGTCAACAAGGTACTTAACATTTTGTTTTTCCATATTTTTAAAAAAATAATATATAAAAGCTTTTTGAGACTTTGTTTTCCACTAAAATAAAAGCTTAATTTTTATATTAACGTTGAATAAAATCTTGACAATTTTAATTAGAATAAAGAAAAAAATTATATGAAAAAGAAAAATCATTCTATTTTTTTGTATTTACTTAAAAAATATATGGAATTAGTTTATGGAGGTTTTCATTGTAGCCCTTTTGTAGTATTATGTGAAAATTGTTTTGCTACAAAAAGCATGATGGAGGATGAAGTTTTTTTGTTTTCAACGAGTTTATCTGAAGTTTCGGGTTGTGAATCCTATGTCAACGATTTTTATCACTTTTACAAGTGGAAAAAAATCTTAATAGGTTAAAAGATAAATGGAGATAAATAGAAGAAAAAAACTAAATAGCTCTCTTGTAGTGCCTTCCTGTTATTATCATTTTAAAAAGAATATTTTAAGTATTTTAGTTTTCCAAGAGTTAATTGTAATTATTCAAGAAATATAATGATCGAGACGATTTTTATGAGTTTGTTTTAGGCGATGTTTAAAGCTTTCTAATGTATCTCAAGTTAAAGAATTCCTTTTTCAATTATTACAATTTTAATTAATGAAACATTTTAATAATACGAAACTGTTTTTTGAGGAGTTTATATCTCGATAGAAGTTATCACCGCGAAGAATTCTAAGTTGATAGAATACTTATTTTATGAAAGATTTTTTTAATGAGCTTTAATTTATTTGAACGTGATATTAAATACAACTATTAAATGAATAGAAACTGTACAGATAAAGAAACTTCATTTAATGAGATTTGAAATTATGAAATTACTGACTCTTATGAGACTTTAAAAGAAACTAAATATTAATCATTTTAAAATAGAAAAACTACTTTGTTTTGAAGTAAAAAAATAATAAAATCTAAGTTTTCAAAGAAAATAACATAATAATTAAAGAAGTCTAATTAATTTTCAGAAATTTCAAAAATATTTACCAAATTTTAAAAAATTGGAAATTTATTACAGTTTTGATACGAATAACGTCGTGGCTTCACTGCCACAAACCTTATTTCTTGTAAAAATCTATTTTTAATATTTGTTTTTTCTATATGAAAATTAAATTTAAACTTTTCCAATTAAGTGCAATTTTATACAAAATAAATATTAAAGTTTTCTATTGAATTTTCTCAAAACAATTTTCTACATCCCGCACATTTTAAAATTAAAGTTTGTTAATCAATTCCTTTAACTAAAACGTTGGAAAATTGCGAATACAAAAAAAAAATACAAGAAAATCTTGAAAGGATTTAAAATTGCAATTTCCATTATTTTTCCTTTTTTTTGTCTGCTAGTTTTGGTTTGGGGTCTGCACAAAAGAATGTGTTTTAAAAAATAAATTCATATTATAATAAAAAGAATATTCAATTTAAGTCAATCTTAGGAAAAAAGGATAATTTTGATTGTGATAGTAAAAGCAAAAAAAAACCCGTAATAAGCCATTTTAAAGCTTCCAGAACTTCTAGTCGAATCCAAACTATAGCCAAAGGCAATCACTACAAATTGGCAACATAACAACATTTTGAATAAGAAGCAGATATGCTTTTGCTGAGATAATCAGAAACTGTCGGTTATCTTGCCAGTCTATTTTAATTCTTTCTATTCTATGAACGTCCATTATAAAATGTTTCACCCTTATCCTTTTTATCAGGCGAAGTTTTATAATAATTTTTATATTTCTTGGCAACAATTTCTCACCGAATGCGGTTTTAAGATTAACATATTTTGTACGAACTGTATATAAATGAATGAATAATCATTAATGGGAGTCAGGCAATCATGAAAATTGTATTAGCCATAAAATCCAGATAAATCTTATGAAACATTTTCAGCTTCATAAGATTTCAAAGAAATCAGTATTCGTATTATTTTGACTTATTTTTTATCTTATTGCATACATTTAATGCATTCGTAATTGAATAATCTAAACGAAGATTTTATAATGGATTGTCGTCCATCGTATAATACCATAATTACTATTTAGTAAGATTTTATTGTTAAGCACTAGATCCTCATCAGGATTACTTTCATTCGCCATGGCCCTTAGGTGTTTACAATTCTTAAAAAATATTAGACTTACTCTTTTCTTACGGACGTCTAATTTCTAAAAATATTCGCTTTAAATAAATTCTCATGCGTTAGTTTCATAAAACATTCTAAATCGTTTTGGAACGTTACTTCTTGGACATAACTTTAAATTCGAGAGACAACAGTATGCAAACTCTATCACCCATGTGGAACTCTTTAAATATATTCAAAATGTTCTATCATGAATTTTAAACGATTGGAAAGGACTTACATCCAATTAAACTTTTTATTGGTTTTTTGCACAAGAAAAAAATATTCTTCAATTTAGGATTTTCTTAATTTTTAAGACGTGATATAAATCGTTATGTTCTTATTTTGGGATAAAAATAAAGACACGTGAACTTCATTTATTAAAACAATTTAAAAAGTTCACAAAAAAGGCATTCTCCTTTATAAAATTCCAAATAATTTCGTTTGAAACCATTTTTATATATAAATATATGAAATATACGAAATATTTGAAGGAACCCAGAAAAAGAAACGAACAATAATATCCTTTCCTTTCTACAAATACAAATATATATCCTGAAAATCTCCAAAAAAAGGAAATAAGGGCAAAATATCCATCAGAAACAGGGACAAAATTCCGGTAATTTTCGACAACAAGAAGAAAACAACAACCGATGAATGGAATCCTTTTGTAATACTTGAAATTAGTGGAATTAATTGCGGTTAGAATTTTGAACGGTTGTCAATGGGTCGATTTTATTTATTATACAAAATTTTCTATATTAATACAGTTAAACCTGCTGTATAAGGAAATTATCTATACGAGGAACCTGTCTAAACAGTTGACTCAATCGCCCTGCTAAAGATTTTCCTTTTAAAAGAAGACCATTTAAGAAATCCTCTATTACCTGAACATGTGCTATATCAGACTTTATTTTGCGGGCAATAATTATGGGTCCAGTTAACAGGTTTAAATGTATATATAAATGAGAACTTTCCAAACTATATAGATTGAGATATTGCGATTTGGAATTATCTACACCAGTTCTTATATATACAAGAAAGAAAATCTATCGAAGAAAAGTTTTTCATTTTAATGGTTTCCTCGTGTTTTTAATTCTTTCGGATTGAAATGAAAACCATTTATAAATTCCGTATACAAAAGAACAAATTATCTAATTCTTCTTCATCTTAAATCCAAAAAGAATATTAAAACGTTTTAAAACAGAAAATATATTTTAAAGTGTTATTTAAAATATAGCTTCAAAAATTTTCATATAATTACAATCAGAATAAAAGAAGAGAAAAAACTATATATATATATAAAGTAATCCTTAAATTTTCATCTGAAATGATTTTGTATTTGAATTCCAAAAAAAAAGAAGGAAAAGTATTTCGCTTTTCCAAGAATTTTAACGTGATGCTCTTTATTTTGTCAACCTCGTCATTAATCTTATTAACGAAATGAAAATGTTCGTGAAAATGAATATCCGCTTTTATTTGAAGACAGGAAAATGCCGGAAATTTTTCCTTGATTATTTTAAATTTATTTGTTTATTTTTAAAGTATTTTCATGTTTATAGGTTTTTAACGAATTTTAAATGTGATTTTCAGGAAATTGATACTTTTTATGAAATAACGCAAGTAATTTTCATATACAGATGGAGACAAACTAGTTCCTTTCGATGGTGATTAATAAGTGAGATGAAAGAAGCGGCTGAGATGAGCTGAATAAAGTGGAAAGATTTAACAGAATGAAAGGAAAATTTTAGTCAAAAATAATTAATAATGTCAAGCACTACGCGCCAAACACAGCAAATTGAAAATAGGTGGAATTTTTGAGGAATTTCTATCGACTACTATTAAATTTTCTCAAAAAACAAATTCGTATAATAAAATATTTTTCCCAAAAAAAGAAACACACCTATCGTACTCTCAAAACTCACCCCAAGCAGTAGTATAATATGAAGATACTGTACTGGATGATGGATAAGCAGAATATACGTTTATTCACTAAAATACCATGGATTATTTGAGATTTCTGCATTCCCAATTAAAGGACGATATATGTGCTTCATTTTTCTAGTTATACATATTTTAACTATTGAATTGTATAACCTACAAAAGGAAGGAATAACAAAATGGAAATAAAATATATTTTAAACCAAATTATAATTAAATCAATATATCTTTAACTGAACGATAAATTTTCTTCAAGAAAAATAAAATCTATTCAAATTACTGAAAGCAAAAATGAAAACTCCACAAGAAAACCTGACCGACCACCTTCTTGAAATATCCTGAAGTATCCTTCTTTATAAGAAACTTATATATTCCACTATTAACTAATTCAAAGGTCCTTCGTTTTCATTTCTTCCAAACCGAATAACTTAAGAACTTGACTTTATTTATGACTATCCGCAAGAAACCACATTCATGCATGAAAATTTGAATCGTTTGTTTGTTAGTCGAAATTGGATTTAAAAATTCTCATTCCTAGGATTTTCATCATTATTACGTAAAGCACATATTTTATACAATATTATTCCCCCTAAAAAAAAAAGAAGAAAACTCCACTTCCTGACCTGAGATAGAATAACTTATATGGATTTCATGTATGAATAACAAATTGTATTTTTAACAAAATTATATGGAAAAAAGGAAATAACAATTTTTGCATAAGAGCTCTTCACTAATACTGAATTGAAAATATAATTTAATTATATATTAAAATTATATTTTACTTCACAACATATTAATTATGAGATTAAGTAACGAACTTTTGAAGATTTCAATCATATTTGAAGAAACAATCTTCTTTTTGAAGACATAAAGTGACTAGTTTTTAAGACATTATACAAAAAAATATTAATAAAAAAGTTTATCTTTCTTTTTTTTTAGAACAGAACTTGAATTTTCTTAAGAGTTTTCAACTCAAACGCTTATACCTTAATATAAAAGTTATTTCCGAAAAAGTTACAAACAAAGAAAAGTTTTATCCAAGATGTTTCTAATTATGGAGAAAAAAAGGAAGAAAACCAGAAATAAAAATGAAAATAAATACAAATAAATATATCTTTACATAATCGTGTTGGTTTAAAAACCCATTTAACAATCTTAATCTGTCTCCATTCAGAGCATTTTAACCACATGGAAGAAAATAAAAATCAAGGAATATATTGAAATTCAATGGAAATGTTAGGAAAAACTCGTGTATATCCTATAATAAGTGAGATTAACACAGAGTTTTTCTTTTTCCGGCTTTTTCTAAATAAACAGGATGTGCTACAAAGAACTGCTACATACATTTGTGATTGAATTGAAAACAGTCTAACGAATATGCTTCGAGTTCATGGTCTAACTAACTTACCTTTGTATTTGACAATTTGGCCCACGAAGACGAAACGGAACTAAAGCAGGTTTTGGATTTAGATAATTACCTGGAAGGAAATAGATTAGAAGTAACACCTCAAGTGGTAGTAGTAGTGTTGTGTTTGTGAATGTGGAGCCTCTCTTAAGCAAAATGTGTCAGTAGAACCACTTGCTGCGTAAATACCCGAAGTTTTTAAGAACAAGACTTGCTACAATGGGTACGTGTACTTAATAATAATGGTCCTGTCCTACATTAAAAAGACTCACCAGTTCGAGGAAGAGACGTTGCCTGTCAAACGTATTTAGAAGAAGGTACAATAAGATACAGCATCAGTAGTTAGAATCACATGAATATGAATTTAAAACGACTGCAGTTACATTTTATTTTCCACTTCGATTTGAGTTTTCCGAATTAAATGAAAATCTCTTTCGAAACACTACATATATTAAAATATTTTTCTATTCATATTATTTTTATATAAAATTGGATAATGTTTTTGTACCACGGTAAATACCCGAAAATGCTAAGACGAAAATATACAGAAAATGGATCAATTGTCTTCTATATAATACAGGAAAACTTTCTCCTAGTACCATACGTGACCCGAAGTTCAAATAAAAAGAAATACATTATAGGACTTTCAAGTCGAAAAGTTTTGTTTTTTTTTCTTCCTTCTTATATAGGGTGTGTTTTGTACTACAATGGGTTTTTATATAGTCCAACCCCTTTATCACTTTTCTTGTCGTTTTTAAGAAATTTATCTGTATGTCGCTCTTTTGACTATATCCAGTCTATATATTTTATATATACATATATATGAATTTTTTTTTGCTTTTTTGATCTTTAGGCAGTTTTTTTTCTTATGTTTTTGTTCCACGAATAAAATGTATTGCTTTATCTCAAAGGTCTCAAGAGAAGAATAGAAGTCAAAGTAGATTTATTGGCATTCCGATATATACGTAGGTATATAGTAGAGTATTTTTCTCTTTCGATTTCTATTAGCATATTACCGCCTTGTTTTTCTTGGATTCCAAATATAATCTCAATCTGCCATGTACGAAAAAAAAAGGAAGAAAATAACAAAATTTATATCCGAAAATACCAAAAATTCAATCCAATTCATATCGAAGGAGATATAAAGACGATATTTGCTTAACATTACGCATGATAAAAGGGCTTTGGCACGTTTGTTTTTTTTTTCCTGCTGCCTTGGTTTTAGCATATAGTCGAATTTATATTTAAGAATATTTTCATATGTTTTGTGAGTGTAGGAGAAAATATTCGTCATCCCTTTCCTTTCTTATTTATGGAATTTAAATGTTTTCCTTTTTCAAAAAGAAAAGAAAAAAAGAAAATGTTGAAATGTGACGAAAAATTAAAGTAGATTTTCCATTTTTTTCCGTTTTTCCTTGAATCCTAGTCGAATTTATATTATTTATTCGGAATGCTAAAGCGAAAATTGAATTGACTTTATTCAATGAAAAAAAGGCCTAGAAAATCTTTGTCGCTTTTGTTTTTGTTTGAAAGAAAATTTGCACTTATTTAAAGGAACGTTTTTCTTGTCTTATCAGTAAAGCCATGTTCAGATTCGTTGTTTTTACAATATACTATATGTTGATTGAGATTATTGATATAAATCGGATTCAAAGCCCAGAAGCTTTCATTGGGTATCGTACTTTGCTATAATATATTAGATTCAAAAGAGCAATATTCTCTACCTTATACAAGTCTTCAGTCTAAATATTATTATCTTTATTCGTTAAAAAAGGGATGCTCACAGATAATCGTCTTCTGTCTTCATCTCAATGATTCAGTGACATTCTTTCAATTTTCCAATTTGCAGTCTGAACATTACTTTAGACAAAAGGAAAACTGGCTTACTGATAGTATACACAATCAAATCAAAGAAAAAGTAAAACAGTAATAATATAATAAAAAGCATATCAAGAAGAAAACTACAGTGCCAATGTACACACTCGATTAATGAAAATTATATTGATCAAATAATTTTCTATATCCTTTATTATTCTTTTTGGATAAAATTTTGTTACAATCGGTTGAAAGTTTTCCAAGATAAAAATGAGTCTGGAAATTCATGAATCACTTCAAATCCCTTCGCAGATCGATACGGAAAACAATAGGGACATAGGTTCCTTAAACTCATGGGATTTTAAAATGTGTAGATCCATCAATATCTGGAGGTCGCAATTTTTTCCTATCACAAAGCTTTCTTCCCATGGGAAACAATCAAAACGTTCTCGATAAAATTGTCATATCAAAGTTTAACAGGGTGTTAAGTGACAGAAATAAAAGTAATTTTTGAAAAACCGAATCGATTTCAAATCGAATTTTCCTTACGAATTTTTTATTTATTTATATTTTTATTACTTTTAGACGAGAATCTTATCACATAAAAGAATTTTGAAGGAAAATCAAAATCAATAGAAAATATAGAAATTTACTTTGATTTCCTTTTTCTTTCTTTTTTTCCGGAAAACTTTACTTTTTCTTCCATAATTTTAAATCATAAACGATTTTCTTTTTCTTGACAGTATTACTGTTAAATTTCATTTTATACTGAATTTGGTGCAAACATAGAAATAAACTTTATATTAAATTCTTTTGAAAATTCAATAAAATAGAAAAATTATTTCAATTTTTTTTTTTGTTTTTCAATTTGAAAAACCAGTGTTCTTAAACATATATACGAACAAAAATTCATATTGCACTGAATTACACTTGAAATTTTCATATAAAGAATAGCATATTATGGTCATTGAAAATTCTATTTTATTTCACTTGATTCAAGTTTTCTTCAAGATTTTAGTATTCGTTTATGACATTGCAGAGCATATACAGAAAAACCCTATTCAACTGAAGTTACATATTTTTCTTGTCTTAAAATTGGAAACATCAAAACTGCATAAAAGCTGCACAAATAAAAGTTTTTTTTATACTTGATTTTGTAAATTATACATGATTTTCTTTTAGACAAGATATTTAAAAGGTCCGCAAACATTTTCTTGTGGAGGGGTGTGAAAAACAAAAATAATAATAATAAATGTAGTGTTTTTCTTCAGAGAACAAAAGGAAAATGGTGTAAAACTTTTGGTCTGTATTAAAGGATATGGTTTTCCACTTCAACTGATCTTATAGAGTACATTTTTATATGAAAAAAGAGCAATCTAAAAAAGAATAAACTTTTAAAATAGTCGAAATAAAAAAATTCTATTATAAATAATTACAAGAAAAAAAAAAGTTTAAAATTACGAATTCTGTTCCGTCAACGAATTTCATAGAAAATTTTCCTTTTTCCTTTATTACATTTTGTTCAAATTTTGCACAACAGAAGTTTTCCATTTAAAAGAAAATGATCCTTAAAAGAAAATAGTGTTAGTTAAAAGTACTTTAAATTTTATTTAGTTAAGATGTAACCGTCTCATTGAAGACAGTGACGGAGCAAATTTTAGATTTAGTTAAAATTGAAACCTGGAAATGTCTAAGTAATATAATGTATAAGATATTTCCAATTTACATTCGAACGCTAGAGCAGCATTTATACGTTATGGATTGACTTTATAGGGTAATAGTTTTTAAAGCTCTTATATCTTATCTTGAATTTTACCTCCTAGAAATAAGGATTCTACTGAGATGGACGAATGGCGCAACCTTAGCCAACCACATACTGAAAGCTTAGAAAAGATGCAATAAAAACATGTCCAGCCCTTTTTTGGATTTGAAATTTTAGTTAAAATTTTCCGTGACTCCTCAAGTTTCGCTCCGTCAATGATTTGTATTTATTCTTTAAATTTTATTGTTGCATCAGACATCACAAAACTGAAATGAATTCCTTCAAAATTGTATCCCATAACGAAGACAAACCATCTTAAATCAAATTTTCAACCAAATATAAACTATATACGAAATAAGCATGGAAATGATGTTGTTTAAAGGCGATGACATCTATACAAATTGGATATCAAAAATAAGTTCCAGAAGTTTTAATTTTATTTAGTTAACAGTATTCGCATACATAGTTTGGAAGAGAACTTTTTCATTTCAGGAAATACATCAGAAAAGCTTTACTATTTGGAAATTTTTTAATTATTTGTAAATAAATTGAATGAGTTGTTCAAAAATATGTTTGCGTTTGAAACAGCAATTAAAATTTGGTTAGAAAATCGACTTTAAAGATTCAGAAAAGTTTTGAATTCAATTTTTATTTATTCTATATTATTGCATTCAATTAAAATTGGTATTAAAACTGAAATTACATCAATATTGTTTATATTTCGGTTCAAAGTAACAAGAAACATGATAATATTTTGACTAGATTCAAAATGAAATTTTATGAAAAGGTAAGTAGCCCAGTCAATAGAGCGTAAAAATGGCTCCAAATTGCAGAAGGTATAGGAAACTTTATATTTGGTACGATTGTTCAACTAGGTAAGTTATTTAAAATTCCAAGTTTTCGACCTTGGGGGGTGCCGCTCGCACCCCCCTACTGGCCTAAAGGAGTGGAAAATCGTATTTTCGCGATTATCTCGTTACCTGTACGAGATACGTTGATTGAGGTCCATACAATAAATGTAGAGCGTACGATTCTCGACATTTTTTACTTAAAACATTTTTTTTCTAAAGATTATAGGTTTGAAGCAACAGCCCGTAGAAAGTGAGCACTTTCATCAATTTCTTGGAAAATTTTATTTCTGAACGAAATTTCCCGCAGTTTATTAATTTTTTACCCTTATATTTTACCCCTTCGCACACCACCATAGAGGTAGAGTAATAGGGCGCATTTTTTCACCGCGGTATCCCCAGTAGGCATAATCCACGAAGCATTCATCATCTTGTTGAAGATAATTAATGATTTAACTGCTTCGGGTATTATTTCCGGAATATTATTATACTAAATTTTTGTGCAAGTGGCGCATATAATTGAACATTTTAAGCCTGCCTTTCTACAACAACATGTCCAACATCCTTTTTTACACTTACATGAAATACCTGTTAATAGAACTTCGGGTGCAGGATCGTTCATCATAAGTATTGGAGTAAGGCCAAATTTACTACTTTTCCATTCCCAATCAGCTGCATTCTTATATTGGTTGTACGATAATTGAACTTAATGGTAGGTCCGTAAAGAATGATATCGTGCAGCATCGCTTTCAGGAGGGAAAGAGATCTATGTAAATTTATTTATTGTTAAGGATTTAATAAAATTTAATAAATTTTCAGAGCCCAATTTAGGGCGAGTTTTTGAAAGTATTTCAAATCAAAACATTTTCTATTTTTGGTGCATGTAATAACTCAAACGAATGCAAATAATCAAGATTCGGTTTTAAATTTCATTTTGAGAAAATTTGGTTTTTTTTTTATTTCTTTGTGAAAAATTATTTGAAAAAAAAAAAAAAAATTTTAAAAAAATATCACGAAAACAATATTGAACACAACTCACCCTTACACTAGTCGCAAGTTAACTATCGTTGGGGGTAGATGTGTCGTTTTTTAAAGGAGTATTTTAAGGTGAGTTTTTTTATGAGTGGTTTTTGAGTAATATTTCTTTATTCGAAATAATTTTTTTGAGTGAGTTTCTTATGAGTTTTTTTTTTTAAACAAAGAATTCTGGAGTTGAATTGTGAATGCATTGCGATTGCTAGGCTATCGATCGGGTATAAAGAATTAAAAATGGTTGAAAATATTGAAAAATATTTAATTTATTTTCCACCTACGGAAAATAACTAAAGATTTTCTTTTAGGTAAGTAACTGCTTCTGATCTTGGTATTACATTTCTTGGTACAGATTTTAATAGAGTAATGATATTTCTGTTCAAACTAAAGTGCAATTATGGCAGCAACTTCTCAGAGGGTATATTAGTTTTGTCACTGCATTTCTGATTCATATAAATAATCATCGGAGAATGACCCCAAAAGGTGAATCTTAATCTTCAAAGTTTTTTCAATCCCGGGAGTCGAGATGTTTTACATTTCCTTCTTTTCTTATTAGCCTTTTCTAGATGAACTGAATAAATATGGCATATTACTCCACTTTTTGAAGATCTTTTGTATCCAATACTTGCAGAACAGTATTTGCCAAACGTTTTTTTACAGATTTCATTCCTTTTGAAATGATTTCACACTACCGGCGAAATTTTCTTTTGACCTAGCCTTCTGACCTAGCCTTCTGAATTTGTTATGTTACAAAACAATTCAAATGTAATCAAATAGTTATGCTATTACCCGGGTAATCGAGTAATCGAAAAATCAATAAAATTTCCGAATACCCGGGTATTAGCTACTCGAGAGTAGATATACTAGTCGCAATCACACCCACTGAATGGAGACATATCGTATCTTTTCAGTCGGCCTCTCCAAAATATGCATTCCAATTCTTATGAAAATTCGCTCACTATTGACTGAATTAGAGACGCGTTTCTATTCTATATTATTTGTTTTAGCTACCCAGAGGTTTCGGGCCTGGTAAATGTCTCTAAAGCTTTATGAGGAGGGATGGAAACCGTTTTCTTATCAAACGCATGATCTTCAAACCGAAAAATGGTAGAAAACTAAAAATTGATGTAAATATTGACATAATTTACTTTAAACTAAGTTATATTTCTTCATAGAAATCCATTGGGTAGTAATGATTATTTTGTAGTCCTCCAAAATTGGGTGCCCAAGTCAATTTACTCATTTTTTTACGGTGTAATACAGCGCTATTGCCGAGACAAAAATAATAAACGTTTGCCAGCGATAAGAAAATACAATTTGAATCAAAAATTTTTTTGTTCCCGGGAGTCAGGATTGAAGAAATTTAGGAATTTTCCGGATAAGATGCGGTAGTCGCAAGGCACTAGATGTGTAGAAAATCAAAAGTTATTATATGGATTTTTGCATGCCTGTTCGTTCCTTCGTTTACAAGATAACTTAAAAAATGCGCTGCCCAATTTTAGTGAAACATACAATATAGGTTTGGCACTCATTCTCGACTAAACACAACTTAAAGACAAGTTCTGAACACTAAATTTCGAAGATACTCCACAATACTCAAAATAGCATCTCTTTTTTATGCCCTATTGTAAGTACTAGTAGAGGGTATATTAATTTTGTGCCTAAGTGTGTAATACATCGAAATAATCAAGGGTATGATTGTACGGAATCAAAAGTTATATCGATTTATGCATGTCCGTCCGTCCGTTCTTATTCAAGATAACTCAAGAATGCTTTATTCGATTTTGATGAAATTTACAATGTGAGTTGCTTATTCCTTAACTTGGTTTGATATTGCATTTCAGTGAAATCAAAGTTATTAAGCAAAAACTAGGGTGATCAAAATGTTTTGTCGTTTTTTTATATGGTTTTTCACTATTCATCCAGAATTAGAAAAATCGACGACCATGCTATTCTGTCTAAGTGCTCACTTTCTACGCGCTGTAGCTTCAAAACTATAATCTTTAGAAAAAAAAAGTTTTAAGTAATAAATGTGGAGAATCGTACCCTCTACATTTTTTGTATGGACCACAATCAACGTATCTCGTACAGGTAACGAGATAATCGCGAAAAAGAGATTTTCCACCCCTTTAAACCAGTATGGGGGTGCGAGCGGCACCCCCCAAGGCCGAAAACTTGGAATTTTAAATAACTTACCTAGTTGAACAATCGTACCACGTGACCGGGATAAAGTTCCAAGCACAGGGTAAAGCATGGTTGTTGCTACAATCGCATCCTATTTTATAAAAGTAATCAAAATAAACTTTTTAAAATCGTATAGGTCCAAATCTTATTTTTTGGCTTATGAAATCCAAATTACTTAAAATTACAGCACACCCAAAAAGAAGCCAAATAAAAGCCCATGTCTACGTAATTTTACGACAAAACTTTTAGGGAAGTCAATTATGTACAAACCACATGTTGCGGAAGACAAAATTAAATTTAAAATGAGCCAAATCAACAACACAGCCAATAAAGCCATTAAAACAAATATTATAGCAAGTCAAGGAGAAAAAAAAATCACTAACTTTTAGATTATTCAAACTTGTTGAGAATGTCGTGCATTGAATTAGTAAAATTTTCTTTAAGATTTTCTCATATAATATAAACAAGTCGGTGTAAGATCTGTATGATTTTGTGGTTTTCCAACCGACAAGTAGTAGGTGGGCAGGCCAGTATTATGTGCAGAAATTTAATAACATGAAAATTAAAGTAAACATCACGCATGAAGCACGCATCAAATAATAAAGTAAGCTTTAATATAGTATAATGAAACTTTTCACCATGATAAAAGAATGCTATTGTTTTTGTTAATGCCGACAAAATAGAAATTCAAATTCTCACTAGATATGTCTGAGAGAGGATTTCGAAATTCTATTTTTTTCTTTTTAAGTTAAAAAAATAAGGAAGCTTTTATTCCATTTAATATTTTTATGCTAAGGTTTTTATTTTCTTCATAGAACAACATTCTCTATACATACAAATTTTAAATAAATAAATGATAATGATGACAGCAATAAAAAGACGAGTTGTTTTAGAAAAATTTCCTTATCTTTTTAGTTGTCCAAATTTGCTAGAAATGAATTCCTAACATGTAGGTAACACTTGAATACAAAATCAGTCTTTTGCTATTCTTGGAGGAGAATATATAAATGTGCCTTTGGGAATAAAGAGAAAGAAATTCAAGAAGGAACAAGGAAAACTTACATATTTTGTTTATACATTTTAAATTATTAAATTTTTAACAAGAAAAAATACCTTGCTGCTTCTTTTTATCCTTTCTTTCTAACGAAATCTTGTCCATAATCAAAGGCAATAAGACATTCAAAAATTCAAAAAGGTGAATTAAGGATCTGTGTCATATCTATTCTTCAAAATTCCAATATAGCAACTTTATCTTACTATATCCCAAGCTAACTGCTGATTGACCAAAAATAAGTCTTACTCGTGTATAGAGAAAGTAACTATAATAAAGATTGGATTGGATTAAGTGCTAAAATTTTTTAATTAATAAAAAAATTTTTAATAAAAAAGAAACGAATGATCCGCTAGAAACTGTTATAGTAACAAATCTCGCGTTTGTTATTCTGTTAGGTTTTGATGAGATAATAGCGGAAACGAAAAATTTGTAATAATTTCTAAAAAGAAGATTTTCTCGTTCAGTTCAGCCTCGCAAATAAAAGAAACTATTGATCTCGCACTAACATTCACGTTTTTAGTGATTCCATAAAGAAGCCATTGACCACTATCATCTCTGACCGATGTAAATCTTTACTTTCTTGAATCTTCTTTAAATCTATTCTTGATTGAAGATATACAAAGATTTTGGTCTGATTACTTTTGTGTCAAATATTTGCTAATATTTATTAATGGAAATGCTTAAAACAGGAAACATCGGTGATTCAGAGGTAGATTGCTTGCCAAGCCCGAGTTGAATTCTCGGCCGATGCAATTCTTATTCTTTTTTAAATAACAAGATTGTCTTAATAAAATTTTTCAGTAATTTCCGTTTTTTATTAATTTATTTCATTCAACAAATTGAAAATATATCTCACAACAATACAACAGAAATGTTTTCCTTTCCAACAAAAGGACACAAAATACCCATAGGACACCATTTTTCTAAAGAGATTTAAGCTATGGTTTAGTATAAACAAAGAAGACTAGTGACAATAAAGTAAATGATTTTTTTCTATAAAAACTGATGTTGATGGCATTCAAATACCATCCAAAAAGGACATAAAAATGCAAACTTTAAATTGTTTAAAGGGACTTCAGGAAGTATGATATAAATAAATAAAATAAAGAAACTCTAGGAAAATTCTACACCAACATAAAATAAAAATTAAAAACTCTTTGAATATCGTCTTGCTAAGGGAATTTTCATTATTTTGTCGTTCGGGTTTTCTTCCTTTTTTCTGTGCGATTTTATCATCACTATGAGTTCTTCATACTTAAGAACTGAACAGTTATAAAAAAGTATTGAAGTTCCTTTTTTTTTTTTTTATTCACGTCAAGTGAGTTACAAGCCACTCTTATAGCCTGTAAAATTTATATAAAGTCAATAATATATTTGCTTACACCATGTAGTATCAAGAAAAAAAGAAAAAACGAAAATCGATATCACGTTCACATAAATCCAATGAAAAGGAAGTTAAGACATGTAAATGTTCCTGGGTTTTGAAGAGAATATAAAATCCTTTACCAAACTATATCCAAGAAGTGTAAAAAAATATATCGATTTTGAATAAACCAGCAATATGATAGGTATTTGGTATTTTATATAACACTTATTGTTCTAAATTTGAGTACTATACAGTATACACTTGTTTTTTACAAGATGTACTGTAAGTATATGTTTCAAGCAGGAAAATTTTAAAGTTTATTTCTTCAATTTCTTTTTTCTTTTCATATACCAGAGAAGAAAACCACTTTATAACTTATGAAAGTACTTTTCTTTTCTTTTCGTAATGGGAACTCAAAATTAGGTTTATTTTTAACTTAAAATTTAGGTTACTTTTGAATATTATAATATTATTGGTTGATACTTAAAAAGACCACTTCATAAAGTAGATGTTCACTATAAATTTTGCTTAAGAAAGCATTTATTGAACAGATATAGGCTTTTTATGATGAACATTCAAGAATACTGTTTTGTCATAAAAAAACGGTTTAGAGTATATGTACATGAAATGGATGAATGTTTCGTTATTTTAATACTATTTATATGGCTCTCTTAGGATTATAGTTCCTTACATTTTGTTAATAAGTTTAGAAGATATATATAATTTTAACAAGCTCAAATTTTTTAATGTTTACTAAAAAGAATGTTTTTATTTCAGACGTTAAATAATCTGGTTGTTTAGATCAGATTTTATGTATTATACGAAACTTGGTCTATTAAACATCTTTTGTGCTCGGAAATAATTCAAATAAAAAGTTTTCCTTAAATTAAATATTATTCAGTACCGTTGAAAGTTTAAAAATATCAAACTGAAAAGAGGGAAGAACTATGACAAACCAAAAATGCACATGGAAAATATCCTATACTCAATATCCTTGCATTTTTCATGCATTAAACATAGTTTAAAATTCCAATAATGGGCCAGTGGGTGGATTGATATCTCAAGTGTATTTCCCTATAAAAAAATAAAAGCATATAAGCTTAAGAAATTTAATAGACCTCATGTAAAACTTGAACTTTTCGTTTCAGTCCTAACACATAGGACGACGATGAATATACTTTGAATCGATTTTTCTTCTTGTATATTTTTAGAATAAGAAATTTTCTTTTGAAAAAAGGAAAATTCATTCTTTATGTACATAACATGTATAATAAGTGGTTTATGAAACTATATAAGTTTATACGTTTCTATGTGTACGGATCGAAGTTTCTGAACCGGACTATATAATTGCATTATTAGTACAATGATCGTTGGAACTTTTGCCTTCTATTAAAAAATCGCCTTTTTCTCTCAGTTAAAATTCTCTTGTATTGTAAATATGTAAATTTATCGTAGATTGAAAATTGAAGTTTTTCAAACATTTTTACTTTCTCTATATTATGATATAATATGTTCTATGTTTACACCGAGACTTAAGAAGAGACCTAAGTGCTTAGGTCGACCTAAATATGACGATAAAAACATGTCAAAATAACTTCGGTTAGGTTACCTAAATTGCAGACCTACATTAAATTTAAATCAACCTAAGAACTTTTTGAGAGCTTATTAGAAGGCACTGCAGTAGTTATTATTGTTTAGACTTAGGTCTAGTACGGTGTAAACACGTATGAGCAAACCTAATTTTTAGTTAGGTGACCTAAACATTTGTCGATGTAAACGTAGTAATAGAATTCAGTTAATTCAATTCACGACAAAACAATTAACAAACGAAAGTTTAGTACAAGTTCATATACGTTGGTACGTTGACTGCCGAAAGAACGAAATAAGAAATAAATACAAGGAATACGTAGAAAAATATTGGTTTTAAAAATATACTACCGAATTGGGATACAAAGCCAGCACAATAAGCCCTGTAAAAGTATCTCATTTGCGTCCGATCGCTTGTTAAAATTAGTTAATTGAAATTCTAATAGTTGTGCCAAAATTCCTAGATTTTAGCTCCAAAAATAAAAGGATCTTTCAATATTTTTTTTTAAATTTTCGACTCCATATCATATCCAGACATAGTGAAAGTCATAAATTGGTCACATAATCATTTTAAAGAAATATTTTGACGATTTGATATAACGAAAGATTATATTTGTGAAAAGGTTTTTTTATTTAACAAAAAAAAGGTTCTATAACTAAACAAAATTTTGCATAAGAATTATTTTTAACAAGATTTTCTATGGAATTTTATAATTTCCGAAAATATACTTTCCTTTTGTTAAAGCACTTAAAAAATAGGGTTCTATAAAAATTTTCCTAAGTACATATATCCATATTATGGATATCACAATATATAAAACAAAAGAGTTCATGAGTTCATGTGAGCAGGACCCAGGTCAATGAATTCATAATTGAAATACAGGTCACTTTAAAAATTCAACAATTGTTTGGATCTTTTCTTCTTTGTAATAAAATATAGTATTCCAGGCCTAACTGAATCTATATAAAATATTAATTTCAAATTTTAATAGTGCCTTTGTTCAAGCGAATATTTGCGTAATTAAATTTATATTACTGCCAATAAAAATTGAAAAACAAACAAGTCTGGATAGATTTTGAATTCGTGATTAATACAAGAAAAAAAAGCTAATTTCATTTGTTGATTTTTTACTTCAACAATGAACTCCATTGCCAATATCTTAAATTATATAGCTTCCTACATTCATATGGCATGCATCTATAATTTCATTTTCAATTTAATTGCAAATAAATTACATCTGTGTGGATGGAATTTTTATTGATTTAGTATTCATATCTCGATTTTAATGGAAGTCCAACTGACTCTATATATTCTCCAATAATTAGCATGCAATCACATGTCATGAAATGGATTTGTTAATTGAATTCGCACTCATATGATTTCAGGTCAGGCATATAATTTAGTGAACAGACAATTTTAGTATTGTTTTTTTTTTCTTGTATATGTTATGATATATAAGAACAGGGTATTTAAAAATAATCGCACAAAGAAGTAGAACTATTTATAACAATAAGTCGTTTCATCGTGTAGCCTGTTTTTTAGGTTCTAATGTTAAACTATCACTTCTTATTCAGATATCAGTATTTCCTAATTATTTCGCGTTTAAAGATGCTAGTCTGAATGAATCTTGAATCACTACTCGAATCCCTGTTGATATTAAAGAATACCTACCTAGATTGTTTGATAAAATTACGTTTATTAAAGGTCTGTTTTATTTGCCATACCCTACCCTGGAGCAGGGTAAGTGGCAAATAAAATGAGTAGGAGTAGGAGAAAGTTTTAATTCAAATGTTTGTAGCGCTGCTTAGCAACCATCTTGTAATGAAATGAGAAACGTTTAGCTAATACACTTTTTATGGGAGAAAACTGAACTAATTTCGGGTGTGATAGTTACACTTCGTCCGAAAGTAGTGTAGGATTTGCTCTTTTGGTGTTTTTGTTTTCAATGTAAAAATTTGCTCTACCCCAGAGCAAGTGCCAAATAAAAGAGACGTAAAATGTCATTATAGTTAGTTTGTCAACGACTCTGTATATTTCCGTATCTGAAAATAAGAGAATCTTCGAGCTAACTTAATGCAATAGTTTGAGGAGTAATTTTGTTTTAAATAAATTGGAGATACGTGTACAAGCGTTTTATTCTTTCATCCATTCTTTCTATTATTTTGTGTAAGGAATTTTGTATATTTGAACCCCATTTATATAACCGGAAAATATATCATCCCTCATTCAGTTACCTTCTACGAAATTAATTACATGTTTCATATTTAGATTGGTTGTCATAAAATACCTATACCCTGTCAAATGCCATAATATCATCAGTCAACAATTGATTTATATATGATATATAAGATTATTTAAAATCCATATACCGAATCGAATTGTGACACCATATATAGTTAATAATCATTTGAATATTATCTTTCTCATCATTAGTTTATGTTAAGTGATCAGAATACATAATTTTTCCTCGACAAATATTATATTTACCAATATTACAAGAAATACATGTCAAAATATATAATTCTGATTCAGAATTTATGAGTACGAAGGAGATCATACCATCCGTTACTAATTATTATATCGTTCAGCAACATTAAATATCCTGTATATTAAAAATCACGTGCTTTACACTATATTTTAAAAAGGGATATACTAAATAATTCCATACGCAAATAGCATACAAATTTGATTGTTCTATGTTCTGTACTCATATATTGAAATCATAATGTGTGAAAGTTTAATTTTTAGCATTACATAAAAATGTTTAATAAAGTTTTTTTTTTTTAAACATGTCATTCGTATAACGAAAAAGTTCAAATAATAAAGTAGGAAAAGCTAATAAAATCTGATTGACTTTATTTTTTCACGAATAGATGTCAATGTTTATACTATTTTAAGGATCATTAAACATAATGAAAATTTTGTAAATAAACTGAATATTAAAACATGAAAATTATGATTATTTTTAAATACTTTTTTTTAAGAGTTTCTCACCTTAAAATATTGTATTTGTCCTTCTATTTTTGATCACTTTTAAAATAGAACAAATAAAATAGAGTATTACACAAAAAAAAACGTGTACATTAAATTTAATTTAAGTATTTTTTTTATTATGAATAGGAAATGTTTATTATTATAAACAAAAAAAGTAATTTCAACAAAATAGAACTTACAACAAATTGCCTCTAAAAAGGCGTGACATTTTAATAAAATATAAATTCTTAAATATTTGTCATAGAAAAAAACGTTGTTACATAATTATTTAAAAAAAATAAGAATAAACGCAATAATAAAAAAATATTTTATTATTTTTAAACGTTTTTTTTTCGCTAAAAATTACATCATAACTAAAGGTATGTTCACTTTATAGGAATAACAATTTTATATACACCTACAAGTATGTGAATTCGTTGAGAAGTCTACGAACTGGTATAAAATAAATGCTACAAGTCAGTATAAATACAGGAATGGAATTTTGTATTTCGATTTGACCCAATTGGATCGTATATACGACTTCGACCAACCAATTTGGTATCGGCTAAAATTGGATCGAAAATATTTTATACTGTGATCGTATAAAATTCATTCGATCAGTGTTGAGTTGTCGAAAACATGTTTTTTTTATGTTTATTGTCATATTTTTAATTTCTTTAATGAAAAAAACCCAAGTACAAGAAATTTGACAATTATTTCCTTAAATTTTTACTAAATTGTTGTAGTTTTCACAAAAAAAAAAAAAATAAAATATTTTTTTAAAAATTTTTTTTTTCACTTGAGTTTATGCAAATTGAGTTCATGCAAAAAAATCCCAAGCTTGCAAAAGTTAACTTGAAAGTATTGAATTTAAAAAAATTATCAAGATTTTCATGAAATTACAACCAAATAAGATGGCCCTAAGAGCGAAGTGAAAATTATAAGTATAACAAAATAAAAAAAACGACGCCAAATTTAGGACCGAAGACACTTAAAGATATTTTGTTTCACTGAGACCAACAATTTTAATATTAATTATTAAATATTAATTTAAAAATAATTCAAAACTAAAAACAAATCTAAAACACAAACATTTTAAATTATTGTTTTCAGCTGTCAAAATTTCATTACATTTCATCGGGCAATTTGAAAATTTATACCATTTGCGTGGAATTCTCAAAGGCCACACTAATTTACGATACGATGATTTTACAGGATGCCAAAAAGAATTCAGATCGAATATTAAATCGAATCGAAAATTCAGTTGGATCGAAATACAAAATTCCATTCCAGTTTTCTATTTCATGTCGTACTATATTTAACACATGCCTTGTTTTAATAGGCTGCAGAAAACACATTTCCAGATATGTATTTGACACTAATTCTATAGTAGAGCTAGACAGATTTAAAATTAACTATGCTATTCTTAAAGTTACTTAGTTAGTTAGTTTAGCTAGTTATAAAGAAATTTAAGACAGCGTAATGAGCTGTTGATTTAATTGAACTTACAGCGACAGTATATAGATATACGATTTTAGAATACCCCAGTAAATTCCTACTTTATACTTAATGTAGCTATTATAATTACTATTATTCAAAACAGACGTATATACATAAAGTTTTGAAAGATCAACTTAAAAATTGACTTCAAATTTAGAAATGGGTTAAAATAACGCAAAAACTTATTTAAAAAATGCTTTTAAATTTTCCATGTCGCTGTCAAATTTGAATTTCTGAAGTTGGGATTCCCTTGTCTTTTTTCAAGTCGATCAGAAAAATTTTTGTGATCGACTTGAATGAAGATGGCTCGAAGTCTATTCGCGTAGTCTTCAAGTATATTTCAAGTAAACTTCAAGTTCTCATGTAAACGGGCTAAGTGTTACAATCATTCATATAAAACTTGTCTAAAATATGAATTTTTACATCACAATCTAAATACGCATAAAATATAATATTAACAATATTTTCCAATTAATTGTGCATAAAACTGCTGCAGAATACTAGATTAGTGTAATAAGGTATCGATGCCGATATTATAATATTGAAGAAGACCATTTACAGAATTGTAAATTTTAACTAACATGTTGAGTGTGAACATGCCTTTATGAATATTGTTCCATAAGAATATAATTTACAAAGCTTGGATTAAATTAATTAAATATTCATATTGCCTTTAAAGATATATTTTGAAGTGTCTAAAATAAAAGAATAACAATTGTTAGTCCATTTAAATTCTAAGAAATTCAAGGTCAACAGTAAACTTCTTTAATTGAATACTATTATATATTTTTTATTTTTGTTGGCTGTTTTTGTTTATCAAAGAACCAACTTAATTAATTCTTTTCCAACTGAACTAGAAATGTTTTAAATTAATAACAACTAAAAAATTCTCAAAAGACTAATCAGATTTGATCTTAGATCTTGTGCATCAAGAAAACAAGATTATGCAAAAAATTAAAATAAAGGGTGATTCAGCATCAAGACAAAAATATATGTAGTATAATCACAACCGAAAGATCGACGAGGAGAGATTGGATTAAAGTTTCAACCGTCGTATATAGATGTAGAGAATTAAACTATCGAATCGAAATGCAGTCAAAATTTAGTAGAGAACGTAAAAGGTAGACATTCATAACCAAACAAATGAAAATCGTAATACAGCTAACAAATCCCAGTAAATTCATTTAATCCAATTTGAACTCGACCTGCTTATACATGCAATTCAACCCAGTTTCGGCCTGGTTCTAGCCTTCTCGCAGAAAAATCACAAAGCTTCTGTCTAGTTCTGGCTACTGAATTTTAGTTGTGAGATATGAAAACTCAGTTGTGAGAATTAAATTTCAGTTGCCGAAACTGGATAACTGAAATTTACTTGTCACAACTAAGTTATCAGTTTTCACAACAAAAAATTCAGCTGCCATAACTAGACAAAAGCTTTTTGATTTTTCTATGTCACGTGAAAGTACACATTTACCAGCTTAGTTGGTACTTTTAGCGTAACATATACATACTGAATATGGATTTCAGATTTCAACAAACTTGTTGTGGCGGTTCCGTCGTGTTTGCATCAATGTGCACAATAGAATACATATGTATTTGAATTGGTTTATATATTTAAATCCGATGGTTATCGCAATGGTTTAAGCGTCACTATACTCGAAGCTTTACTTTTGATCTTCCAATAATGTTCAGAAGAATTTGTCAATGCTTTCTGTCAAATTTTAGCATCCTCTCTATTATCTCGTAAGTAGATGTGCTATGCGGGTTCTGGCTCACTTTTTGTATGGAGAATTCTATTCGGATTCTAGCTAGAACCTAATGCATAGCACATCTACTCTCGTATCAAAAAACTTAAAGTAATGTTGTAATATAGTAGAATCTTATTGGATCAACCTATATCAACTAAAATTATTATAAACAAAAACAAAAGATACATAATTCATATTTGAAAAACGAGTTTGTTGCGCAACAACTTCCATCATATGGAATGGAATCTGTCACACCGAAAAACCACTTTGTCTTTTATTTATTTATTTATTTATTTATTTTATTTTTTTCTTCTCATTTGATTGTTTTGCATATAACAATTTTTCATGTTCACGTTCAAGGTAGGAAATTCAGATGATATTACAAAAGTTTAATAACAATATATTCATCAAATGTGAGATTCTTTCATATTGTTTTACAAGTATGTGTACTATATCTTATAAAGTTATAAAAGAAAAAAAGTGAAGGCCTGCATCAATTTTCATGCATATCTTACTATTGTATAATATAATTTGTTTTTGAATTACTTACTTATCATGTCTAATTACAGGTGAATTCGTGCTACAATTGCAGTCGCGACATTTGTTTCACTCTTACACCATCTGTTAATTACAATCAAACACTCAAGCGTATATGCAAAACTATTTTAATTATTCGCGGATATTTAATTTCAAAAATTTATCATCTGCAATTTAATAAAACGTGATTTTAATTGTTTACTTTACAATGTTTTTTGTTATTTTTAACAGATTTATCGTTTTGTCTCAAAATGAGGTGTGTTTTTATTAAAAACTTTTATAACAATATTTTTATTTTATTTTTTTTATTTCAATTTTGATTAGATTTGACATGTTTGACATATATTTAAAATTAATTGTATCTTAAGCTTTTATAGCTTTTGTTAAAAACACCTTGAACAGAATCTAGATGTATTTAAATAACAGGGATTTTTCGTATGGTAATAAAAAAAAAAGTCATTAAATTTGTTTAAGGTTAATTTTTCGATAAAAAAAACATATTCATAAATTCCCGTCTTTTAAAAATTATAAGAACATTTTTTTACTTATCTACAGGATGAATTCATCTACAGCCAAATATAAATTGAAATGACTAAAAGAATTAATGCTAAATAATTGCTAAATCAAAACACAACACATAGATATTTGCTTAGTTATAATAAAACTTCTAACTATAAAAATATGAGAAAATGTTAGTTGAGCATGAATATAACGTGCAGTTTTCCATCAGACTTCATGTGATATGGACCAAATAAAGGACGTTATGAAAAGGGACGAATTTTGGAGATTACCTTAAAAAACTTCAGTTTATTTAAGAAATTTATTCAAGCACAATTTGACTTGTACATAATTTTTTCATAGTCTAAGTATGATTTTCTTTTTAATTTTTTAATTTTAAAATTAACATATATAATCCCTTTGTAATTAAATAAATGTTAATTATAATATGGATAGCGTTTATAAAACAATAAGAACTGAGAAAGAAAACGTATCAATTTTATAAGCTGGATATACGACTACTTATCTAATGAATAGTTCAATATATTTACCTCAGTACAATTCGATTAATGAACGATTTAATTCAATTTATGTAGGATGGCCATGATAGATAAGATGTAACATGTAGACTCAGCTGCATGATAAAATAAGTCCTATATAAAGATGAGTCATGCAGATAAGAAGTCTACATGAATTTCTTGAGTTAAGCGGTTATGACTTAACATAAGACTTAGAAAATGTCCAAGACAAATTTGAGTCCTGGAGATAAGGCGCCTAGACGATGATATAGATATTTGAGCGAGGACTAGAGTGAATAATAATCATGCAAATAAAAGGTTTGGATGATAAATGAAAGAAGGAAGATTATGTTTTAAGCCGCAGTTGAGAGGCAACCGCGAAGAAATAAACAGAGTTAAAAAATATAAAATTAACAAAATGTTTTTATTTCATAGAATAATTATCGTTTTTTCCTACATGTATTTAACTCGTGCAGGAATTATGCCTAGTCGAATTGGTGGAGTCAAATCGCACTAGAGTCGAAAAAAAACATACTTCTAGAAAAACATTGTTTATTTCTCTCTAAATTAATTGAAAATGAATACAAATTTACATTTTAAAATAATTTACTTATTTTAAATATTTAAATTGGTTAAAAATCAAAAATAAACAAAAATATATTTTTGTTTAAACCAATATTTTCTTGTAAAAAAACATAAAAACAAATTTAAATTAATGAAAAAAAAACATAAAGTAATGTAAAATCGCCCTATAGCCGATTTTTTGATGCCCTATGGTAGAAATGGGAGAGAAAAATTGTGAAAACTAACAATATATCGAGGTTTTCCTTCATAACTTTGTTTGCCCTTTTCAAAATTTTCTCTAATTTGTAAGTAACTCAGACCCTAGTAGCATAAGTCTAATTTGCAAATTTCATTCAAATCAGTGCATTAGTTCTGAAAATACATCAAAAAAACTTTCTGAACAGGGTTATTTCCTCCTACGACTACTTCTTTCTCCACTATCCTGAGACCGATATCACTGAAATTTACAATGGTATGGTCTATTAATGTAGTCAACCAATATAATTAATTTAAACAAAATTGCTTTACAAATTTTCCAATTAAATACGAAAAACTATATAAAAAAACGACAAAACTTTATGGCCGCACCTGTTTTTCCTTAATAACTTCGCTGCCCCTCAGTCAATTTTGCTGAAATGCAATACCAAAACTACTATAGCAATAACCAAGTAGCATTCTAAATTTCATCAAAATTGCATAACGCGTTTTTGAGTTATTTTGTCAACGGACGGACGGTAATACCAAACATGGAGCATTAATATAGGGAATTTTTTCAGAATTTTGGCTCATTTTCAAAACCCAATTACCCCAATTTGTTCTGCCAGAATTTCACAATTTTTTTTTCTAAGTATTCTATAAGATGTCACCTTTTCAGCGCGCTATAACATAACTTGATAGGATTAGAACTACTAAAGTTATACGATTCTAAAGCCAACTATTGGAAAAAAAAACGCCACGAACTTTCTGCTTAATTGAATATTTTAAGGTTTTTCTCTCCATAACTTCGTTTCTTCATTGTCAAATTGGCCCAAATTCACAGGTAGTCTGGCGTCTAATAGTATAAACACGTTTCGTAAATTTGATTCAAATCCGTATATAACTTTTTAAAATACATTGGAAAAACTTTATGAATAGGCTTATTTTAGGCTACAACTATTTCTTTCTTCACTATCCTTAGACCGATTTGACTGAAAATTAACTCGGTATCGTCTATTTATGCAGTTAACCTACATAATTAATTTGAACAAAATCGGGTCACAAATTTTCCAATTACATCCGAAAAACCATAACGAAAAAAACGACAAAACTTTCTGGTCACCCTGGTTTTTCCTTTATAACTTTGCCCCCCGTGGATCGATTTGGCTCAAATGCAATACCAAACCAAGTTAAGGAATAAGCAACTCAAATTATAAATTTCATCAAAATCGGATAACGCGTTTTTGAGTTATCTTGTCTACGGACGGACGGACGGACGGACGGACGGACGGACGGACGGACGGACGGACGGACGGACATGCATAAATCGATATAACTTTTGATTCCCTACACAACCATACCTTTGAAATTTTTCTCCGATTATTATTTCTATGTGTTACACACTTAGTGACAAAACTAATATACCCTCTGGTAGTACCTACCATAGGGCATAAAGAATGGTTTTTATATCAACTTTAATTTAACATGAAAAACATTGAAATAAATTGAAAAGAGAGGTAATTTCAGTAAAAACAAATAACAAAAATGAAATCATCATTAAATATTAAAAAAAGCCTTCTCTTGTTTATCCATCAAAACAATCCCATTCCGCAATTACATCTTTATTTGCAAAATGGTTTTCAAAGAACGATATGGTACTACAAGAATTCATTTGTAATTTAATGCATTTTCAACGTAATTCCTTCTACGAACAGTACTTTCTTTTTCATATGAAAAGTAATCCTTAAAAATGGAATACACAAAAACATCTTAAAATTGAAGCAAAGATTGCGAAATTTAATACGTTCTAAGTCCATAAAAAATGTCTTTATTTTTTTTCGTTGTTTTTTGGCTATATCCTGCAGTGTATTAAATCCAAAAGTTAGAAGCTATCTAATTGTGTATAAGTTAAAAGGTGCAATATTATAGATGTGAAGAAAAAGAAAAGGATTTACAGACACAACGAAAATACCCAACGGATTAATTTCTGAAACAAGCGACTTTATCGTCACTTATATCACTTTTGTGAACGTGATTTTTCTTTAAAGTATCACAATTGTATCACTTTGTACAAACAGAGAAAACAATCGCTACTTTTTCGAGGTCTCTTGGAGTTCAGATACGTTCATATCCTTACAAAGAAAGTTGAACTTAATTCGTATAAAAAAGAATTTATGTAGAAAAATATTTCCTTGTTCCTCAACGATAATTGTGCTAAATCATCCAATATAAATAGTATCCTATCCTTACATTTTTAGTATACGATAATGTACGTCCATAAATTGGATAATGATTTATCAAAGAAAATTCAATTCAAATCTGTAGGAAAATTTTAACATACTAAAAACTAGTTGGAATTAAAAAGATTTTGTTAACTTTTCTTATATTTTCTTGGATCAGTTTGATTTTAAGCTCACAAAATAAATGAAAGAAACATTGTTTGAAATTACATTCTTAAAATTACCACCCAACTTCTGTGTCAATAGTAAAACCGAAAAAAAAGAAAAAGAAAGTACCAAAAAACTTACAACGAACTCCCATTAAGAAACATTTTTATAATACTTGGTGAGAATCTTTTACAACTTTTCAAAACGAAGTATTGTAATTTCAGTATTTTTTGTAGTTCGGTCACGTCCTTTCTTATCCCACGGAAAACTTTGGTTTTGGATTTATTTTAGTATCGTTTCAAATATCGTGCGATATTTCTAATGATTGTCTCGATTTTTCAGGATTTTCTTTTCCTTGTCAATATTTCATTGTATTTCAACGGTTTTTCTTAACAGTATACCAACAGAAATGATGATATCAATGCTAATGTAACAAACATTGGAGGGAAATATTTACTATCAAGGTGTGATTGATAAGTCCCTCATTTTCAGTTGATTAAGTTATTATAAAGAAAATCAATATTTGTAAAGAATATAAACCAAAGTCTCTTAACATTTATAGATTTTCTTTAAATAACTAGAAACATGAATAAAACTAAATTATTACAAATTTTGTTTTGAGTACGAACAATTCGCAAGAGGCTATTCAATCAAAATTTCTTCTATCATAAATATTGTTCAGTATGAAGATCACGTTTTTAATAATGGGAAATTATAATCATCTTCGCAATAAGCCAAAGAATGTATCCTATATTGGCATCACCCCATAAAATGTCTTGAAATAATTTATGTGTATTTTTTTAAAGAAAAATTAAAACAAAACAAATGAAATTTGAAACTGTTTTATATCCTTTTATTGTTCCGGAAAAATTGCCACGTGGAAAAATATAAAAGGATATTTTTATAACAGATAAAAAATGTTAATAAAAGGACAACAAGCATTGTGGAAGAAAAATTTTAGGTATTGATGTTTTCTTCCTATTAATGGGAAGAAAGCTTTGTATCAGTGGAAGTTGGCCACTTCGAGATTTTGATATCTTCATGTGGGGCTCGTCTGTCTGTTTGATGTGACCAATGTTTTTTATATTCATAATATTTCATGAACGCCAGTCATCTAATTTCAATGAAATTTTAAGAGTTCATTTATTGTATTTTGTAGTAAATTCCAGTTACTTTTGAGCAGGACTTGATAGAGGATGGAGATCATGCTGAGGTATATGCTATCTTTTGAAAGTAAATTTTTAAGCAATTTTAAATTGTATCCGAATTCATACGATGAGACGAGTACAAAACATCATAAAATGGGATGACAGGAGATACTATCAAGATGTCTTAATCTAAAATCATAATTAAGGATATTTGAGAAAGACAAAAAAAGGAAGAAATCATCCTCCTAGTGTAAACAATGGTAGTGTATTTTTGGATATGAATTTATTCTCCTGTATAATGTTCCTAAAAAATGAATAAATATTTTTGTTTCGAAGAATTTCATTTAGAATTTATTAAATTTAATTATGTATCAAAATTCGATTTTTCCAGAATTGTTTATTTGTCCTGTTTTTTTCCTTTTTTTCGTTTTCTATGTGTTCTGATAGAAGAATAGATTGGGAACATTTATTCATTGTCATATTGTTTTCAATTCAATCAGATTATATTAATAAAACATTAGATAGAATATGTTAAAGGATTATGACAACATAAAATGAAATTATGAACAAAAAAAAAAGAAATATGGTTTATCTTATTTATAGTAATGTCATATTGTTATATAATCTTCTTTTTATCATGTTTTTATTAGAATAATAAACAATAATACATCGTAAAATATTTTACCTATGATATTTTTGTATTTTCAGAAGTTTCCATATAACTCCATTGTTTATTTAGACCAAAGTTGATGGTATTTGTCAAGTTTTTCCCAAAAGCCAAATTCGTAAGCTTTGGAATTTTGGTTATTTTGTGAAAATTCTGTACGTAGATGTATAAGTATATTGATATGGAGGAGTACGATAAAATTCTGCAAAAGTTTTCTAATTATTTAAAGAAAACATAAGTACATGTGTTGAAAATATGAGATACTATTGATTTCTAAATGCGACGAGCTTATTCCTGAATATATAATCCAAAAGCATACTGTAAAGAGAGTTCTGAACTTGGATTCTGATTTGGGCACGTCTGCACACATCACCTTATTAATAATATTTGTTAAAAAGAGTACGATATAAAATGCATGTATTTACAGTCATTTTTACAAATACTATTAAAGAAGTGGCGTACTGGTGCCAAAAATTTAATAATATTATGGGGTTTTCTGTCAGGATGCCCAAAATATATTAAAGTAGAAAAACACGAGGTCCAACCAACATCAGGAGAACACCAGGAAAATGCAATAATACGTCGTTCCTCGTCTACTTCTTTATTGATACTCTAGTTATCTTCCATAATCAGAAGGACAAATATTAAGTATCTATGAAGAAACTAATTGTACAAGTGATCGAGTGGTATTACTAGATACTGAGAAGACTTGTATAGCAGATCTAATACGATTTCTCTGGAATCTTAAATTTCACTTGCATTATCAATTCGTAAATAAATTTGTCATCATATTCATTATATTTTTAAAAATTTAATATACTAAAATTTTCAAAAGTTTGTTAATTAATTAGAAAAATGATTATCTTAAAAAAACTAAAAATGATTTTTCGGAAAATAACTTCTCTAAATTTTAATTCCAACTTTAATTAAAAGTTCTATGTTTGCATTTAAAATAATATTACTTTTGAAAATGTTCATGTTAATTATTTATTTTGACCTCCTTGTAAACCTGTTGTTATGAATATCTCGAAAACACCATACACATATCCTAACTAACAAAAAATACTTTTTACACATATGCTAAAATGTCTGCATGTACATGGAATATTTTGGAAATTATTTAAAAGTTATATACTAACTAACTTTAAAATTTAAATATGTCGAAATTTTTCAAAAATAAAAGGGTTTTCAACATTTTCCACAAAACCACAAAAAACAATTTTCGGTTTTATTTCGTTCATGTCTGTTTTCTCAGAAATTAATGAGATATTTAGTATAGTATTTATATTCTATGCAATTGTATTTCGAATTTTGCATTTTATATATTTATTTATTTATTTATATAACAAAAAGAAGAATATTTCTGTTTTAACTCATAATAAAGAAACATTTTATTGTTGTAAGTTGAAAAATCATGACCCTAAAAAGGAAGCCCATCTCAATTTGCGCTCATTCGAATACCCAAATTAAATATTAAAATTATATATACTACGTCAGTTGGAAGATCGAGTTGAGATTGGTTCTAAATTAAGTTGAAAAAAATGAAAAATTTAAACCTGAACAACTGTCAAGTCCGCTTCTCAAGTATTCAACCCGCAGGATACGCAAGCTACAGCAGAATTCGAGCTCGAAGAATCTACAAAAATGTAGTCAAATACAGTCAATCCATTTTAAAACATTTAACATTTGAAGTTCAACATGGCTTCAATCTATGTCTGACTCTGCATATTTAGATGTAATGATGACACTATTTGCAAGATATTTCTTGCAAATTTTCATTATGCTTTAAATAGAATTATTAGCCAGACATTTAATTATATTTATGGAACATAAGCGATATATGTAAGTAAGTTTGGTATACACCAATGATTTTCTGTTGGAAAACTTGCTATTTATAAGCTGACTAGTACAAGAAGTGAGAGTAAGCTTTTCACTTACAGGATTTGTTAATTTTGATTCATTTTTCTAGCTTAAATTGTCTGAAAATGAATGTTAGTATTTCGTTATTTATGTATTTTATAGAGTAAGTACGGATTACCGTCACGAGAAAATAAAAACGGAAGTATACTCTAAAATCTTTTATCAATTTTCAAACAATAAATCTTCTTCTTTTGAAAATTAATTAATAAAAATATTGATGCAACTATTTTCATAATTTTAAAAATAAAGAAAAAAGAAAATAAAATTTTTCATATTAAATTTTCCGCTTTTCTGGTTCAAAATTACAATTTATCAAATACGCAAACAACCATATACATCTTCTCTAATTTCATATAGAACGTCGTAGTACCTAGTAGCAATGTTTCAATTTTTAATGCATCTTTCAGAAATGTCCATTATATGATAAGAACTAGAAAAAAGTAAAAAAAAGATATTTTGCTCATTCTTAAAACAACCTAGAATAATATACAGCACACGAAAAAAAAAGAACCAACGGAATTTTTGCTGGTGGTTCCCTTCTATTATTTTCATTTCGAATAAATCATCTTAAAGCTGCACGACTTAAATCTTATCCTATGGTAAGGTAAATAATGGAATACCTTGTCAAAAACAATCCCCAAGATGAATGTGGCGTACGTAATCCCCATATCGGGTGTGATATGCTGCTATGTTGCCCGTACACACATTGCTATTTTAAAGAAGAAAAATAAAAATAGAAAAAAAAACGGGATATGTTAGTTATAAGGTGACATTCTTTTTTTTTCTTTTCTTTTGTGATACTACACAGGTATAGGTACTGTATGCACACGACCTACGTTATATAACGTTGATATCCAAGAACCTAGAAAATCGAGAAGTACATGGTTATATACTAAATGCATGTCATTCTTCGAATTTCACAATAAATTTCATCTTGATGGGAATTTTTATCTTTAAAAAAATATGACAACAACAAAAAAATGATAAAGCAAATAGTGCTGTAGAAAACCAAAGAGTTTTTCTTTTTGGTATCTATTTTTGATTTTGGGATTTTCTGGATTTAGACGTTCCATTACGAAAGAAGTATTTTTCATACTTTTTTTGTTATCCAAAAGACATTTGATTTAATTAGAAAACGTAACACACTTTTTCGAATTATACACTTTCTTTATTTATTTAATAAAAGACAATATTTCCATATGAAACAAATGCTTTAGATTTATATTTGATATATGCTCTCTAAGATTTTATTTTCCATCTGTTATCCAAAATGTTGTCAAAAGGATTTATAGGCAGTTTATATTCCTAGGGTTTGGATGTAAGATAAAATGCTTTTTAAATATTGGTATATTATTTTATTTTCGAACCATAACTTAGGGGTAGTGTTCACATTAACTTTAATTTAATATAGATCTTTGTAATCTTATCATGGTCAAGAAATTTGCTTTATTTTAAAAATTGGTTCAAATCCAGAGCTCAGTTCTTCATGTATTTATTTTTCTTTGCCTACAAATGCACTTCGAAATGAGCTCTAAAAACCCAAGGGCAAAATGACATTTTAGAATATTAAATGAAATTTTTATCAATCATATTCAATATAAGAATTTTCATTAAATGTATTCAAATAGAAGTTCAATAGAAATTGATAACAAATTTGATTTAGTTTGAAGTTCTGAAAGAAATTTAATTCAGAAAAGTGCAGCAGAAAAAAGTTCAATAATTCAATCCAGATTTAAAGAAGACTTGTAGCGAATTTTCAAGATGAAATATTTTTCATTTCGATATATATAAACCATTTACTTATAGTGTACTAATATAATAATTAAATGATACAATTCGTTTGAATTTCTTCAATTAATTACCACTCATTAAGTTTCTTAAATTTATAAAACAAGAAAAAAATGTCTTTGATTTTATATATCAAATACAATCGAAATAAATTGCATTAGAAAATAAAATCGAATTTTTCTAATGCAATTAGAAAAGAAATTTCATTAAATCGAATTCGTTTAAAACTAACATCCTTGATTTTATTATCGAATCCTGAACAAACATAAAGTATATAACCAAAAGAGTTTATCTCTACTAATACTAATTGAATCTTGGACCAGTTCAAAATCGAAGCAATTAGATGAAAAGATTTTCACCATTTAACAAATAATTTCCTTCAAGTGTTGGAACACCTACAAAAGAGGCTTTGAAAGGAATACGTTGGTTATATCGAACATACATGTTGGAATTCAATTAACTTTATTCGACTTAAATCTGCTTGATTCCAATATATATCCAGAAAAATAAACTCCAAACATAAAGGTACAACGATATATGTTCATACACAGGGTGTTCAAAAAACCTTGTCATAATTTCGATTTTCAAGTAGAACTTACAAGATTTCTATAATTTATTTTTGTCCTGGTCACAGAACAAATGCGGGCTTTTTTGATTGTGTTTCTCATCATATTTTCGCATGTTTCGAGTGTTATTTTAGCAATTTCCTATCGAATATTCTCTTTCTACTCCTTAATTGCCAGACCTTGTCTTGTTTGCCAATGTATTTTAGACAAAAGAAAATAATTATTGTAAAGAACCGAGTCCAAGATTTTAACCGGGGTTATTAGTTTCTAGAAACGAAATATTCCGCACTGTACATATATGTAAATCCTCTTTTCTATAAATCAATATTATTCAACCAATACAACATTTATTTGTAATAATTGTAAAACTATTCAATGCCGGTTATTTTGTGTTTGGACCAAAAGCAACTACAGTATACTGCTGCTTAAACGTTTTACAGTTTTTCTTGATGGAAGATGAGACAGGTAATGTTCTTTGACTATTCACAACCAATTGATTATTTAGGTAATACTATATTCCTTAATTATTTAAACACGGTGTTATGGGGTCAAAATCTGATCATTATAAATTGCCAGCGATCGAACTACACGGCAGATATACATCAAACAAAAATGGCAGTCATACAGAACTACAATAGGCTTATTCGAACACCCTGTATATATGGTTAAAATCAATAAAATGATATATAAAAAAGAAAACCTCAACTACAATTTTATATAACTACATATTTTATAGTTTTAAGACTCTCACAATAATATGTTGCAAACAACCCAATAACAATTTAACATTGGAATTTTTTGTATCCTTTTCTCGTTCTCGGGAAAAAAAACTGTTAATTCTTTAAATAATTTTCATTTCGTCTTGTTATTTACTTCCTCCATTTATATCGGTCAGATAGAAAATGATCATCTCGGAATAGTATTTCATTTGGGAATTCATTTCGAAATGAACATCCTAGAAAAAAAGGAGTCCATTACATGGTGAAGGAATTTACAAATAGCACATACATACATACATAAATGATTTAAAATGTTGTGTTAACTGAATTAAAGGAATTCTTGTAGTGGTCCAGAATAAATTGTTTCCAATTGGAATCTAGGAATTCGGAGATTGTAAATAATTTGTTGCATTCTCTTTAATAAAATGTCGTGTTGAATGAATATTACTGTGACTTTAGAACCACAATGTTTATAAATGGAGAAACAAATGATGAACGATTTTGTAATATTGAAGAAAATACCAAAAATATTGTATTTTATTTTGTCAAATCTAACTGGACAGGAAATTGACATGACCATAAAATGGAAAACTTTTGCTTATTTCTGAAATTCAAGAATTTTGAAAGTTTTGTGTGGAACTGTATCTGATAACTTATATGTAAAGTGATGAGTCTTTAAATTTTTTGTAGAGAAGCTGGAGATACCGCATAAAATTATATTTTTGATTACACCAGATTAGCTGATATATAGATATAGTACTGAAATCAAATGACGGAGCTGTTCTTAATCCTACATCGCTTAGGACTTTTAGTAATAGGAAGAGGAAATTCAATGACATGTTTGGTTTAATTCTTCCTTACAGTATACCACATAAATGTTGTGTCATTTTGAAGCATTCTCTTTTATAATTTAAATCATAGAAGTGCGCCTTTTATAGTATTAAAACGATCTAAAAGTAAATTATTCCCAAAGAATTACATAATTTCCAGAAAATTAGTACAAAATTTAATTACCATATTAGAAACTATCTTGTCACAAAATTTTCATTGAATTTAAGCATTGTGACAAGATTTAATTTATTTGTTAATGTTTTTGTTGAAAATTATATTTTATTTCGGATTTTTGTTCAACAAAATTTTAAATTCAGTTTAAAATACCCACAAAAACAGTGTTATTTCTTTTCCAAAAAAATATATCAACATTTTAAATGGAACATTGTTGTATAAAAATCAAGTACAAGTTTCGAAAATTTTTAAATAGCATTATCAAAATGACTTCCCTCTAGCTAGGAGAAAGGAGAAACTATGAAAACTTTTCTCTCCCATTTTAATTGTTTCATTTTGAAAATATACTATGAAAAACTTTTCACTTAATTAAATTAATGAAACGCTAAAGAGTGTAGGCTAACCATTTAAAAATATACACCCATTTTCGAGAAAATTATCATAAAATAAAGTTTTCTTCCAATTTTTTAACATACATAAAATTATTCACAACAAGATGAATTATTTTTAATATTATTCTTGAAAATAGAAATTTTGTTAGGGGTCTTGATAAGAGAGTTAAAAAGAGTTTAAAATATTTAAAAACATTTCTATTTAAAATTCCTTTAAAAACAGAAGTATCGACAAGAAAACAAATGAAACAGTTTAAAACTCTTTAAAACAAAATCGAAAGTAAAATTCTTTTAAAAAAGAAAATTCTTAGTTTTATTAACAAAATTCCTAGAAGAAAATAAGAAAATGCAGTTTAACGTCGTTAAACTAAAAGGAAAGAATAAAAGAAAACTTTGTATTATTCCTCATCTGACAACTTAATTAATGAGAATAATTCCCAACACGACATCATCATTATCCCTGGAGATCGTATTTAAAGGTTCTGGAAATTAATTTAAAACCGAAAGTATCAAATGGTGTAAGATGAACTTTTGTATATTTAATCTAGTCTTATTTTTTTCGCTTATTAATGATCGCGTTTTTCTTTGGACCGGAGTAATTCTAAATTACGGAAAAATTAAATACTTTACAAAAAGTTTACCTAATAAATTTGATCTATATTAAAAATATTTAATTCAAATAGAATGTTCTCAAGATAATTTACGTGCTTATTTGCATGAAAATAATTTCTAAGCAAATTTTAATCCATTTCAAATTGATTTAACTTGTTCATAACAAAATCAGTTTTAATACCTTTTCATGCTTTTTGGTGTATACGTGTTGAATTCTAATGTACAAATATTGTATACCTTTTTAAATCATAAATATACAAATCAAAAATTCAGATCACATTCTTATCATCCTCCGACAAAAGCAAAGAATCCTTCCTAAACTGCTGTAGCCGATAGAACCTCCTAATCCAAAACAAAAACTAACAAAAAGTATTTCCCTTCATAGAGCCTCTAATATCGATGGTCACAAAAACAAAAATTCCATAGTAAATCATCATATTGTAACAATCATGATACACGTTTCAACAGTGGGTCTTCGCACTTTACTATACTTCGTCTCTAGCGAAAAACAAAATCACACAATTGAATTAAAATGTCACAAATCTGAAATGTTCTTATCGGTATAAAAGCTTAAGCGTAGACGTTAACTACTATACAATTTATATACTATAGCATTTTTATCGACGTACGACATGAATTGATATTACACCTCAAACTCCACCAAACAAAAAAAAATCGATTTGAGCCAAAAAAAAAAGAAAAGTACTCATAAATTTTTATAGAATACCGTATCTTAAAGATTGGAGCTAGGGCAGAAAGAAAAGACTATCTTCAGTTTCACCGAGAAAGAGTATCGCATCATCCGCCATGAGAATGAGATGTTATTTATAGGTGTCAGTTTGTTTCCGAATGAATTTTCTTCTTTCTACATTTTCCAGTTTCAGATTTATATTCATAGAGAGATTAGTTAGAAACGAATCGATTAATACTTTCATGTATAGCGAGGTAGTAAATTGTACTTGGATAATTCTCTAGATTTACTAAACGCATTTATTATTATACTATTTCTGTTCTATATTTTCAACAAAATCGTTTTCCAAGGAAAATTCATTGAAATCAGAAAATCTTCTTTAATATATGTTTTAGCTTCCACGTTCCAAAATCGACTGATATTAACTTCTTATGGATTTTCTTGAGAATTTTCCTTTCTCTTTTATCGTATATCCTTTTCCAAAATAACATATTTTGTGATTATTATATCATATTTGTTGTTTTTTTCGAATCTTTCAAAAAACAGGATAAATATGTGTAGTTGACTTATTGTGATGGGGGGATGTGTTCTCCTATATACTTGCTGATATCTGAATGGGGTGAATATGAATATAAAAATATGAAAGCAATTCATATAAATATGTGATTCTTAGTCATTTTTTTTTCGAGATGAATTCTAATTTTCCGCTTCATATATTAAATTTGGATATCACATAAAAAAAGGAAACAAGTCTATAACGTCTGGTTTTTTGGTTCTAAATTGAATATTGGGATAGAATATTTGATCTGAAAGTATCATATATTAAATAGGATTGTATATCATTGAAAGATAAAAATATATATTTATATAGTATATGTATATATAAGTAAACGGAAATCATATTTTGTTCCGAGGGTGGTAATGTTTTATTGAATGATTAATAATTTACTTCAACATTATTATTTTGGGATTCGAATACAAATATTATTCGAAATCATAAAAACAAGAAGAAATTAAAAACATATGAATTTGTAAGATTTTATACTTCTGCTTTTGAGAGTGATTATATAGAAGACAAGATTGAAAATTGGATCGAAGTTTCATAGTAATTGCATTTTAGAAGTAGGTAGATTACAGATTTTGTGATTAGTTTGTAAAAAATATGATTTTTGAAAAGTTAATCATAAATTTATCTTATTAGAATTATGTTGATAAGATAAAGCTGAATACTATAAACTTCCCAGTAAGTAACGACAAAGAAAATAGAAGAATAAATAGTAATTTTGAAGAAATGATTTTTACTACAGAAACTAATTTTTCCCAAGATCCTTTGAGGCCAACAATTATGTAAACCACAAGTGAAAATGAACTAAAAAAAAATGTTCATACTGAGTGTGAAACCATCGGGTCGTGGACTCCAAACCATTAGCAATCATATTTTTTCCTTAAGGGCAGTATTTTCAAGGCACTTCTATGGCTGACAAGACATCACCTAACATACAAGTATATAACAATTTGAACGATTTTTATATGTGGACATTTGGATGAAACCTTAAATTAAATCTCTTAATCATATTCATGGGTCTTGTCGTCGTGGGCCTACTCTAAAATTTTATTTGATAACACGTTTGATAATGCGTTTATTGGAAAACGAGTCACATATGTTAGCTATGCACTTTGAATTCCTAACAACTGTGATAAAATCTTAAAACATTATTTCTAGTCAAAACAAAAAATTATTTTAATTCAAATTGTCGCCATTAATCAATGAATTTGGCTATAATTTAACCAACGCTTGCAAAAATCCTTTTTTTTTTTTGTTCCTTAACAAAATTTCAAATTCAAAAATATATTCAAATTAATTATTTTCCTAAAAGCATGTTAAATGAAATTGATTTAAGCTAATTGAATTGCATTTTCGGATTGAATAGAAAAGTTTTTATACGAAATTTTTTTGTATGGAAAATTGATTATAAATTTGTATTGAAATGAAAAACTATTCAATTTTGTGGTTGGAAAATTAAATACATTTTCAAATCATTGCAATTTGTTTTTTTTTATAAAAGAAACATTTTTAAAAATTAAATATATAATTAATTTCAAATTGAATTAAAAATTTGAAAAAGGAGTAAAATAAATTCCCCTTTTGATAGTTAAATACCGATTATCTTTATAATTAATTAATTACACTTCCAAAAGCAAAATAATTATAAAATATATATAAACAACACATGGAATTTTGAATATAAGTCAATATATGTCCTGAAAAAAATTATTAGATTTTAAAAGCCCATATCTGTGAGCGAGTTTAAAGTGATACATATTAGCTAAAGTACGTACTAGACCCATTATCCTTGTGAACACTAAAGGATAAAATACGCCAACAAATATCATAAGACAATATAAGAAAAACTCCTGAATAAGTCAAGAACACACTATCAGAAGAAGGAGGCCTCATTGTCATTGAGTTTTAATAGACCTGAAGCATCATTGATATAAATAGATACGTAGAATTGCAACGGCAGTGTTTTTCCTACACATATAGTATGTCTGCGTACGAAGTCATTTAATTTTGGGACTTTTATTTACAGAAAATGGATTGACTAAGGCACAGATTTTCCATCGAAATTAAATAATAGAAAATTTACACCAAAAAGAAAAACCTTCAATACAAAAAAATTTCGTTTTTTTTATTAAAAATTTTTGAAACATCGAATTTGAATTTGTAACTGACATATTGAAAATAAAGCATATTTTGACGATTTTCTTTTTCATTTTCATATTGAAATTATATTTGAAACAGTAAAGAAAAAAAACAAACATTTTCCATAGAACTAGAGTTGATATACATTTTCGGTGTTCATTTTGAGTGACATCCATGAGATTTAATTCGGTTTTGTAGACCCGCGAAATTTAAATGGAAAAGTAGATTTGTTTATTGTTTTGTTTTTTTTTTTTTTTGTTGGGGAGAAAACTTTTCTCTCTAATGGAATTTGTGTGTGACGTTGACACAATGTCAAATTAAGTGATATTGTGAGATATATAAAAGTTATATTTCCCAATTTTTCTCTTCTGTTCTACCTATTTTCACGCGATAATTTTATTTTGAATCCTTTAGAACAGACAAGAAAATACATACACGTAGATATATTTCCTAGAATTGAAGGATAAAAACGCCTATATACCGCAATTTGACATATACCAATCACAATATTCTTTTTTACAAGATTACACTTTTATTCAAATCAGTTTTCTGTGGAAATTCTTAGAAGTTTCAGCGAAAAATTTCATTATTTCGGTTTGAATTACAGTTGAAGTATTTTTGAACAACTTTTTGAAATCGATAATAATATGATTTCCATTTTTTTGGGTATATCAAATTTTTAAATAGATTTCGATAAAAGCTGTATAGTCCTAGTGTTTTAGGACATCTTACAATATTTAAATAGCTAAACCATTTGAAACCCGAAGGTTGTTTATGTTACATAAAATTATGCACAACCTTATAAAAGGATAACCAATTAATAAAGATTATAGGTATTTTTGAACAGTAGCGGAAACTGCCAGGATTCGAATTTTTCACTTCCTTGCCACATACTCAGCCTTCTAGGTTATTGGGAAAGTATATTTTACATTGAAAATTTTCCGTTAATTTGAAATATTAAAAATTTAAATTTTAAATGTTTTAATATTTAAATGAATAAATAAAATATTTTAAAAATGCAAATACTGTTTATTAATATTTAAAAGAATGTGTTTGAATGCAATTTTACAAAAAAGAAAATACCTCTTTCTGATATAAATATTTTGTATTTCATAATTATATATATATAGTAATATTATATTATATTATAATTTCCAGAATTGTTATTGATTTTTCTGATATGGAAATTCAAAAAAAATATGAATGTCATATTATGACAATTACTATATATGGAGGAGTTACCAAAGTTAACATTACAATTGCTACTACTCTATTTAAAAGCTGTGTATGTACGTTAGTATGTAATGTACTATATATATGGCTACTACTAGATATTGTAGGTGTTGAAGGGTCTTAGGATCGAACACAAGCTGAGGAGATTTTCACATTTTCTCTCTGTTTCTTACAAAATATAGTAATAATTGGCTTATCGAATTCTGAAACTTCAAAACTTAAATATACTTCTAAATGGGAAAATTTTTGTTCTGGGAACACCGATATTGAAGCGTACTAACTCCGCCGATTCGAAATATTATAAATAATAACACTTTTTATTTATGTACATTCGGTGTATAAACTTTACTTACTTACTTACTTACTTAAATATTTGTCTACCAATAATGATTTTCTAAAGAATTAATTTATCACAGTTTATTTAAAACGGAAAAGCATTATTTCCAGCAATACTTCACTGTGTAAACATACCACAAATAACCATTGCTCAAAATCTCTTCAATACAATCACTCACGAAGTTTGACTTCAACTAACTCCTGTTTCTGCGGCGTTTCCACCTTACATATTCATCGTGGAAACTTTAGAAAATTCATACAAATTTCTTAAGTCATACATTTTCAGAACCCGCATGAAAGCATATTTCTAGAAATGCCAAAACGAATGTTAGTGGTTAGTTGTGTTTTTGTGTTTTCTTAGAATATTTTCTAGTTTCTAGAACAATGAAATATTCTAATTTATTTCTGAAATATAGTTCAATATTAAAAAATGTTATATGAAAATAAAAAATAGGTATTTACCTAAAAAATAATCGTAAGTTTCTTGTTTTACAAAAAGGACTTTAAAAGTTATAGAAGTTTGTACAGTTAAAGGTAATTCCACAATACTGTTTTCATCCACCTGTATCCACCATTCGGGCTTTAAAATTAAAGCTTTTCAAAGTATAATTTTTTAAAAAAAAAATTAACCATTGATCATACTGAATGTGGGGCACTTATTATAGAGTTTCAATAAGTATTCTGCTTAAATGAAAAACAATATTGAAATATTAATTAATGCATAATTAATTGTAATTAAACATTTCACATATATAAATATTAAATATTAAATCATCATTTAATGCAAGTCATTAAATTTGTGAAACAAAAAAGTTATGAAAATGAATAAAACTCACAACAGTAAATAGTACACTGAAATGGTTTATAAAATATCCTTTTAATTAGTGTACTTTTAATTAATACATCAACTTAAAATGTTATTATATAATAATTATTTAAAAAAAAAAGTATTTAAAATTATATAAGTATTCAAACAATTATCAATATAGAAATAATATGAAAATAAAAGAAAATGTATGAAAATATCATACATTGTAAAATGGATTGCAAAAATATTTTAATTCTTACAATAGGAAATGAAAATGTCCTATATGCTGTTATTAAATATAGTACAAACATTTGGAGGATTCTGTAAAAAAAAAAAGAAGAGATACTAATCTAAGTATATGCTCATGGGAACTACATTTTGGCAACTACTACCAATCTGTTGGATCTAAAATTCCTAATTCAATTACTTAATTCATATTTTCATAAATAAACATGATGATCACATCTAAGATATCCCAATATCCTGAATTTCTATATCAGGAAGGAAATAGCATACTGAAATATAGAAACAAAAATATAAAGGTATATTCATGTCTTTCTTATATTTATACGATTCCTTATATTTAATATTTTGTGCTCCTCTTTTGGATTTCCTTCATCCAAAGAATGTTTTTATCCCTATTTCTATATTAATAATATATAATATATTATATTAGTCTTTTGGAATTTATTTCATATATATTTTACTATATAGGGATTTTGCTAGAACGTTTGTCGCATTAATATTAATGACATAGTACTACAAATCCGGAATGAGATTGTTTACTAAGACAATATCCACGATACGATACCCATATATAGATGGATCATTATTCGTTTCTGGGCTATTTACCGCCCAAATTGTTTTCTCGTATCTCAGTTTTATAGCTATCACTTTATCATCGTTGTCATATACTATTCTATTCATATGCATTTTATGTAATACATATAGAATATATATATAGAAAGAGAATATTGAAAGTATTACATTTGGATAGCGGGTGAAAAGGACGAATTTAGCTATCATTGAAAATGTTATATCGTTTGAGATATAGAAAGTTTTTAGTAGGAACTTTTTGAATAATTATCCAAGATTAAATACAACTTTAGTCTCATAAAATCGATATATTTGTTTATATTTAAAGGACATGAACATTAGCTCCTTTTTTTCCTGTTCATTTAACATTACAGCAGTCTTATCAATCTAATTTCAGGACCAATATATAGTAAATCTATTTTTTACATGTGCATATTACGTTTTACTATAAAACGGGAATATATTTATATTTATAGGAAAATAAAACCTGGGAAATTTATACGATCACTTTAAGGATCTAATGACACTAAAATTAAAAAAAAATATATATCGTCTTTATAACCAGTTACCTGGAATTTTCATGATAATAACTCATCTACTAAACCAACAAAAGTAATAAATAAAGGAAACCAATCCAAAAACTGAAGCAAATTATTTGAGTCCTGAAATTCAAGTCAATCTCGATTATTAAAAAAATCATTATTATTTTAATTAAAGAAAATTTCTTGAATAAAATAAAATTAAATAATGAATATTTCGTTTCAATTTTCTACCATTTATATAGAAGTATCTGAATTTCTGATGTTTTCAAACATACATAGTCCACTTAATCCATATATCTACAAGCATAATGCGCCTTAAGCATTAATTTATGTTGTCGACACATAAAATCATATATGTGAACAAGAAAACATAATTCCATATTATATCTCGTGTGGAAAAGTCGAAACAAGGAAGTGTATGATAAATTGCAAAAGATGTCAAGAATATTTTCCAGAAATAGAATTTTACCAAGTGTTTTTGCTATGTGTAGAATGTGTTAAGCGGTTTTATCAAACATCTTCACAGGATTATAATTTATATAATATTTATATAACTTGGCCACAAATGTTGCATTTTGATCAATATTTAAAGTTAAACTTTTTAATTAAAGAAACTATTTTGAAACTTTTAACTAATATTTTGTTTTTCAAATGACAAAATTTTGATGGCATGAATATTTAAAAATAAATTTTTTTAACTAAAATTTTTGGTTTTAGAATACAGAACAAAAAATTGTACTTTAATTTTATAATTAGGATTCAGTAGTTGTGACGGTCTGTTAGTAGTAGTAGTAATAAGTTCCACTATACTCGAAAAAAAAAACTATAGAGGAATACTTGTATGTCAAAAATCATCTTACAGATAAGGATTACTATCTCGAACATGCTTATATCCAGCATTAAAATATTCCACGATATAGATTCAAAATTTGAGTCAAGTTAATAATCACCTAAAATAGAGGTTCCCAAACTTTTTTGTCTCGTGGACCACTTGCCATGTTTTCGGTTTTGGGTAGACCCGCTCCCTGCTTACCTGAAATTTATTTTTTTTATAAATTTGTGAACTTCAAATATATTTTTGACTGCTGGTATAGTGCTACTCACTTTGAAAGGCCTAAAAGTGAGTATAGCACCCCAAGATCATAAATATATTATAACATGGATCCCTTGCAGGTCGTCGTCGTCCCTTTGGTGTCGATATAGACTACTTTGGAAATCACTGACCTAAACCAAAGATTACTAGTAGCATAGATGAATAGTATACCTCGATTTCCAAATGAGCCAAATGAGCAGCGTGATGTTCAGTACTGTTGTTGTTGGTGAACTTAAAGAAGAATGAATGAAAAGAGGTTTAATGTGAAAGAAAGAGAAGAATCTATATTGTGTCGCGATATCACGGTACAAAAAGAATCAGTTGAATGCACAGTCGTTGGAAGTCTTTATTATTAGTCTATGTCTCAAATATTGAATGTCAAAATACATATTAATATATTTTAAATGTGTTAGCTTTCGATTCCTCTAACAAACCCTGTACGTACAGGCTGTATATAGTTTTTATACTATTTAATTCAAAAACTAGAGCAAATCTGATAAAATTTTGAGTAAATGCTTACGGTGAAGTTTTTCCTTTTTTACGATAGTAATCGGTACTAGATTTTTCTATATAAAAAAGTCTTCTCCAATTCTACTACATGTATTGTCTGAAGTATAGGGTTCTTCCAAGTATTAAAGGGAACAGAAACAAAACAAAATACCCTATGAATATATAAAAATAATGCAACATAGAATTTCTATGGAGGTAAAATTATTTTTGTTGTATATTCTATACGGAAAAAAAGCAATTTACTTAAACAAACTTGGTACGGTATTAATCATAGTGCATATCGGTTTATTACGTATACAATATATACTATCTCCTTGTACCTAGAAGTACAAGAGCAAAACCATTACTTGGAATAAATAAATTTCAAAATATGAGGCAACTATAATATACGTTATCAGAAAAAAAAAGAAACAACGAAAAATAAGCTCACAATCTTAGAATACAAATTTTAAAAGAAATCCATCAAAATATGTAGAACTAGAATGTCGACCGAGAATATAGTGAACCCGCTATTCTAAAACAAAAAAAAGGTGATTGTTACCAGAGAATACAATATGAAAACTTTATTCAACATTTTTTTCTTTACTCTATAATAGTTATACCCAAAAAACTATTATATAGTTAAAAGTTTTCCATTTTCACCTGGTGTACAATACAATCAAAATAATATGTTAAGATTTAAGTACAAGATAGAATAACTTCTAAAATATAGGAATAGTGGTTTTAATTACAACGGTTAGAACATTGATATGGGTATTTAACAAAAACTATAAAACTCTATAATAGAAGTATATATTATTAGAATTATTTGCAGCACACACCATAATTGTACACATATATGCCTTTTGGTTATATTACCAACTTTGCAAATTTTACAATTGCACTTTTCCACCCAGTCTATACAATACTCTTGTTTCCGAAAGAGACTATACACGAATACAATAGTTGTTCTTTTCAGTATGAATATTTGGCCAACAGCAATAATATGGAACTCTATTCTATGGTATAGTATTGTATATAATTTATTCATAATGCGAATGTTAACTTTAATTTCTCATAAAATATGTTCAAATATGAAATAAAGACAAGAAAAATAAATTATATCACTTTCCATTCTTACTAATATAAAAATATGAAAGAATTTCCCTCAGAACTTTTATGTTGAAAATGGTTTTTTCAGTTCAGGTTGTTTTACTTTAATTTAATAGTTACGGAAATTAGAGTAATTCTTCAACTTCTACACAATATAATTAGTTGAATCAACATCATTATTATTTAAATTTTCTATTTTTAATATTTAGTCTTCTCATTTAGTAAATATTTTAAAATAGTTACGCAAAAATCTTTAAGAAATCCACTTTGTTAAATTGATTCAAATTTGACAATACTGCATTAACCTATAAGAAATATCAGCTTCGCACATCAAGGAAAAGGAAGTATACCATGCGAACTGTCTGGTGATATTTGAGTATAGTAGAAACAAAAGCACTCTGTGAATTTTTTCTGTTGTAGTCAGAAAACTCCTGAACCAATTTTCATGAAACTGAGAATCTGTATTCTGGATAGAGCAACCTTAAAGATATGACATGTCCCCACTCGATAGAGAGTTCAATGAAGAGGGGCAACAATAGAAAAATGTCCCTAATTCATTCAATGGTGGTCAGACTTTCATGAAAGCTATGGATTCGTCGATCGTATTCTAAAATGAACGCGGATACCAGCTTTCCATACTGAAAATTTATAAATGCATGAATTGAACAAAACTTAGTATGTACTTAGCTTTAATTTAATATAAATTTTTCTAGAATTTTTCTTAAAACTAAAATATCTTCCATCGACAAGTTTCCATCGACAAGTTTCCCCCGGCAGCCTCTACATAAAAAGTTACTTCAAAAAAAGTTATTTGAACCCATATCGCTTATATCGATTGTAAGCCACATCGAGACTTTGTTATACCATACAAATAAAGTGCAAGTATACAAAAGGGCATCAAAACCTTTTAAGTGTTTAGATCCTCTGAATGTCTAGATCTGACTCTATGGACAACTGGGCAGTAACTGAGTAAAAAACACTAAACCAATGTCTTTTAATGATCACTATAATTAAATTAATTGAGAAATATTAGCTTTTGTTGTAGTTTAATACAAGAACTAATATTTTTTTTAAAAAAAAACTTTGAATACTTCACATAATCATAATTTTTAATGAAACCAAACTTTATTGAACGTCTAATTATGTAATTTTAATTAAACTGGTTTTTCTACACTTTTAATATATTTTTACGATAATGAAAACTTTGTACCCAAGTTCAGAAAATAATTATCTTAAAGTTAAATGAACATTATTAGCATTGAAATATGTTGATTTTAATTACATTATATTTCAGAGGTCAAGAACCGAAAGTAAAATTAATTGGTTTCATTAAAAAAAAAAAATGGTAAAATATCTGATAAAATTCAAGTAATTCAAGTAATTATGAATTTACCTTCTTACTTCACCTCGCATGATCTTAATTTAGACGTAATTTCGAATCAGAAAAATTCTGTGATCAAAATTATGATTTAAACATATAGTAACTGAAAATCGACCTATAGCCGATTTTTTGATGCCTTATGGTTGAAATTGAACCGAAAAACTATGAAAACTAAGAATATTTCAAGATTTTTCTTCATAACTTTGTTTCATCTTTTCAAAACTTTTTACAGGTAACCCAGACCCCTGATAGCATAAGTCTAATCTACAAATTTTGTTCAAATTAGTGTATTAGTTTTTAAAGTACATCAAAAAAACTATATGAAGAGGGTTATTTTCTCCTAGGATTATTTCTTTCTCCACTATCCTTAGACCGATTTGACTGAAATTAAACATGGTATCGTCTATTTGTGTAGTTAACCCATATAATTAATTTATACAAAATTGGTTTACAACTTTTCCAATTAAATCCTAAAAACCGTAAGCAAAAAAAAACGACAAAACTTTCTGGTCACCCTAGTTTTTCCTTTATAACTTTGCTCCTCCTGGATCGATTTTGCTGAAATGCGATACCAAATCAAGTTAAATAATAAGCAACTCACATTGTAAATTTCACCAAAATCAGATAACGCGTTTTTGAGTTATATAGTATACGGACGGACTGGTACTAACTACCATAGGTCATACAATTTTTTGATTAATTACTAAGCACATTGTTAAATGAACTAAGCTTTGTTATATATCTTCTAATAATTTACCAAGCACTATATAGTATTTAAGTAGATGTTTTTTTCATAGAATTTCTGTTGATTAAAACAAATTTTGATCATTTTTCCAATGTTTTGATTTAATAGTACATCCTGAAGAAATTTTCCTAGCCATACTCTATTACCCTGAATTGAAAGATCAACGTTTGGCACATGATTTAGTTATTTTACATAAAAAAGAAAATAAATTTATAAAAATACATCGATTTTTTGTCAATGATTAATGAATCAATAATAGATTTGCATGTTTTATGTGTCAGCTAAATAGATTCTTTGAAAGTACTTCTACGATATTATACCAGAAATGTAATCTTCGTTCATTCTTAATAATTGAATTTGCTTAGTTTTCTGCTTCAGTACATTTCCCAGTCTAGATATGAGATTACACTAATATAATATTAACTTATGTTTTTCCGCTTCACTTAAATCATGAATATTGAATTACACAATTTTGTCAAGACAGCGTAATTGTCAGATGATTGTCATGTAGGTACATAATTTAATTAAGTTCTCCTTTTTTTATATAAAAGCGAGTATTTTAATTCGGTTTCAGTTAATCACTTTGAAAAAGGATAAAATTTGATTTTGTATGAAGTTCTCAAATTTGTTATGAATTGAATTTAATAAGAATCTTTCGTCATTATTACAAACAAATTGCTTGTCTTGAATTAAAGAATTCTACCAATTCAATCTTAGCATGATACATGGTACTATCTTCTCAAAAAGATGGTATAAATCGCATTTGATTGGATGAAGTGAAAAGTTCGCGGATTTTTTTCCAATAGTTGGTTTTAGATTCGCATAACTTTAGTAGTTCTAACCCTATCAAGTTATATTATAGCGCGATTGAAAGTTAACATTTCATAGAATATTTTAAATTATGGAAATCAGCCAGAAGTAATTGCGGTAATTGGGTTTTGAAAATGAGCCAAAATTCTGGAAAATTCGCTATATTTTACAATATCACTTCGACCAAGACGATAAAGCTTCGCAGGCTTGTGAAAAATTTTGTAGTGTTTATGGAGAACATGCTCTATCAAAATCAGAAGCAAGTAAATGATTTGCTCGATTCCGCTCTGGAAATTTCGATGTTAAAAATGCGCCGCTCTCTGGTAGAGCAATCATTGCAAAAGTCAATGAAATTCTCCAAAAAATTAGGGAAGACCGACAGATCACAGGACATTGTTGAGGACCTGAAGATATAAATCCTTTCATTGGTTTTACAGCATTTCCTCTTAATTAAAAAAAAAAATATAGTAACTGAAAATCGGACTATAGCCGATTTTTTGATGTCCTAAATGGGACAGAAAAACATAACTTTGTTTCTTCTTTTTCAAATGCTCTCATTCGCAGGTAGCCTAGGTCCCAAAAGTGTACATATATTTTGAAGATTTCATACAAATCGGTGTATTAATTTTTAAAGTACATCAAAAACACTTTATGAACAGACTTTTCTCTTCCTTGCAACTCTTATTTTCTCGAGTACCCTTTGACCAATTTGAACGAAATTTAATACAAATCACCTATTTATGTAGTATGTAAATAATTCTTTAAAAAATTGCCCAACAAACTTTCTTTTTAAATCTGAAAAACCATAAAAAAAAACGATAAAACTTTCCAATCACCGCGGTTTTTGCTTTAAAAATTCGCTCCCTGCCGGTTGACTTTGCTGAAGTACAATATCAAATCGAGTTTAAGAATGGTAGTATCAACCATAGGAGATAAATATTCTTTTTACGATTTTTAGATTAGCATTGATCTTTTAATTATTTAAAATGTTTATACATTTTCCAATATAAATTCGGCTAAACTTCCTAACTTTCATTTTACCTGTAATTCTATATTATATCTGAATTTGAGTTTTCCTGATTCCTATACAAAAGCAAAAGCTTTTAAAATATACTCAAAACTTTTAAATAACTTTTAAAATTTTATGAATATATTATTAAATATTTTAATATTTAATACGTTTGAAAAAAAAAAAATATATATATACTTTATACAATCTTTTCCATGATTTTCAATACATTTTCATGGAAATTTATATCTCATTATCATCCTTTTACATTCATATATGAAATCTTCAGAACACATAAATCGAATTCAAAATTTTTTCCTCCGTATATATTTTCATAAACATTTTTCTTTTATTATTTTTTCATAAAACAAATCGCATTATCTTTACCTTTGGGAATGAATTCCCTTCAAAGATCTCTCATTTTTGTTTCCTTGGTTTTTTCCTTAAAAAATTTTCCATGTGCAGTTTTACACATATTCATCAGGAAGAAAAAAAAAACATATATCAATTTTATCCTTTCATAAAAATATGTGTAAAACTTGTGATTCTGTGTTGTTGTTGGTTTTTTTTTTTCTTCTCTTCTTTCCTGAAAATTGAATTTTCTTCAGTTTTTCATTTCCGCTAAAATATCAGAGAAGGAAATGAAACCATGCACACAAACTTAAGAAAAGACATCAGAAGAAAAAATAGAAAAATTTATTTCTAGAAAATTCATCGCCCCCCCCCCTTAAGAAAAAGATTATTTTAATTCATTTTTCTGACGAGAAAAGATATTTCAATTGATTTCAATAAGAAAGGAAATGATTTTCATTTTTCAATTGGAAATTTGAAGACAAAAAAATATCGATTAAATTTCATATCAAAAAATTCTTATTAAATATTAAAATTTTCTGCCGTTAATATAGGAAAAAAAAAAAAGAAAAATTAAAAGAAAAACCCCAAACATTTTTCAATTCGAAATGAAAAAACCCAATTAAAAAAAGAAAAACCTTTTCGTTATTAAAAAATTTCTAATTATTTTTCTTTAAAATCAATATAATATTGAGTGCTGATTGAATACACACATTTCTGGAGATTTTCCAGAAGGGAATCCGTGGATCATTGAAGGAATATATCCTTAGGAATTTGTTCTCAGCTAGTAACTATACTTATATACATAGCTGTTATTCACAAATGAATTAAATTAGATTCATTTATTTCAAAATATATTCAATTAAATGACTGTCTTGAATCTCCTTACTACTTTTTCTCCATCATCCTGGAGTAGAACTAAAATTTTAATTTTAATCTTTGCCTTCATCGTTCACCTTCATAAGAGCGTAATGACACAAATCACAACGATCATCCCTTGTCTTATTATCATCACGAAGAGTAATTTAAAAAAACAGAAAAAAAGTGATCCTTGAAATAGGAAAATGATAATTGCCACTTTTTCAATTAGTGTTGATTGAATTTTTATACAAAAATCAAAAGGAATTATTGGAATGAGTTTAAGAGGATAGATGCGGGACACTTTTCTTAAATGTTCGTCTCATTTAGAAAAAGGAAGGTAATAAACCGTAAAACAATTATATTTTATTTATTGGTGTTGTTTTCCCCAACAATCAATCACTTTTCTATTTAATGTCTGTCTTTTTTTTTTTTTTGCTTCATAGGAATTGATTACTGATGGTGAGAAATTAACGAATTTTGTTTGTACTGCTGGAATTTTATTTCTTGAATTAAAAAAGCTTAAAGACAGTTTAGGAACACAGTGTATAGGGGAAGAAATTGGCATTTTCTTGTTTGTTTTTTTGGAATTCCGCCAATCTTTATGTTGATTAGAATTGATTCGTACTTAATGAGGCATGAGAATTATAGAAATTATTCAACCAAAAAGCTAGCTTTATAGTTTAATATTATTTACGGATGTCCGGATGCCATAGGCAAGCGAAAGTGACTATATGAGACTAAATAAAATAATTAGCTAGCTTTCAAAATACTTGTCTTCCAGCTCTATCACAGTTGTGAATCTGAATAGCAGAAAGATAGAATTATATCATTTTGTATTGAAAACACGAAACAAATACATTGTTTTGGTTTGAAAAAACCTAGTAGCCACTGAACTTGTTGAACAAGTAGTACTCTGGATAGAGTAGAAAAATGTTCAGTAAATAGATTTCAAAAATGTACTTCAACATTTCAAGTGCACTCATACACTCTTCAGCGTCCATTCGTAAAAATGTATTTTCCGTGCTCAGTTTTATTCGGACAGCACGAATATGTTCACAAACATTTTAGTTTTTGTCTCCATGCAAATACATAGATAGTCTAGCCATTGTATTGTATTCTATTGAATTGAAAACATCAGCATAGTTGCGGACCTTAACATGTAGGCTTTACTGCCCCAGGTTTCTTCCCTAAACCAGTTAATCTTTCTAATGCAGGACAACACCGTGGTTAGTTCCAGGTTAGCTGAACCTATCTTTCTTAATATAGAAAATCTCGTTCTGGAAAAGGCCGGGCATTCACACCGAAACTGTTCAGCTGACTTATTTAGCTCTAGACAAGCTCAACGCATTGGACTCTCAGCCATTCCTACTCAACACATGTGTTTGTTGAAAGAGCAATGTCCTGTCGCATGATCACAATGGTTTTAATGGTTTTACGATCGAATACCAATCGCATTTTAATTCTTTTAGTAACAGCCATTAGGATTAATTTTTACATCGTGACTGGTTCGATAAAACTAATCCTTGAAAACTATTCTGAATGTCGTTATACAATTTTTATTTAAATCTATTTCTTACAATAATAAAAAAATCATTTTCTACAAAGTTAATAAAAGTTTTTTTTTTATATATATATATTAAATACAATAAGATACAATCGCTCAATAAATTAAAGCTAAATATTGCCTCTACTTTGATATTTCTGATGAATAAATATTTAATATTAATTACAGAATAATGAAAAACGTGCAAATATTGTAATATCAATATAATACCTTTTATAATTAATAAAATTTAATTAGTTTTATTATTATTGGAAATGTTATTTTTGTGTTATCTATTTTTAATTCGTTTTTTCTTTTAAATTTCTGGCCAAATTTTGACAGCAATAATTGGCATAACAATTCCGGTAATTATTGTTGATATAAAATTCACACTATGATTATCTAAAATTCGTAATCCGCTAATATGTGTGACATTCTTATCAGCTTTATCAACAATTTTTCCATCAGCATCAATTCCAGAATATTGTAAAGTTGCACCAATTAATGAGTCAACAACAGAGCCAAAAAGTCCAGCCATACCACCGATAACAATCAATGGCCATTGTACTGGACTGATAACAAGTACAGATTGATTAACAATATAAATAACAGTTACATAATATGTTAAACCGATTGTTAGACCGCCTAATAAGCTGACGATTAATCCAATTGTTGAAATACCACCGTTCGTTCCACGCGGTACTGGTTCACGTGTCGTTATCAAAAATGGATCAGATTTACTTAATACACTTCCCAGTTCACTGGCCCATGTATCACCATTTGAACAAGCAAATGCACCTGTTTTTTTATATTTTCAATTGTTTTTATGAGAAAGGGGGAAATAAGCAATTCAAATTAAAAATACACTTACTAAGTACTCCAATGCCTAACCAACTCGCTCGATAATTTCTGACAAAATCGATTGGTCGTTCACCACTTCCACAGTCTAATAAATATAATAAAGCTAATTGAGTTGCCATGCCGGCATTACAAAGTACTTGAACCCAATTTCTTTTTCCTTCACCTGAAATTTAATATAATTTGAGATTTGGATTATACAAATTTGGACCAGTTTATTACCTCCTTTAAAATCTTTTTCAAAAGTCCGTTTAAGAAAAGCTCGATATTTTGTAGCTCGTGAAGATGTGAAATAAAACATTGCAAGACAAGCGAAAAAACTATGACTTGCAATGGAAAGAACTATTGCAACACACAGTCCTAAAGCGGCACCGGAATAATTAACGCCTTTTCGTTTTAAAGCGTACAACATAAAAGCTAAAGGAGCAAATGTCGAAAAGAGCCATCGCATTGGAGGAATTGTGGAAATTTCTAAAAAGAAAAGAAAAATATGATGCTTTTTTTATTAGCGATTTCTTTGGTAAAGTTTCGATTTGAATTTACCATCATTTCCTGATCCCATTGCAATTTTTGTGAATGCTAAATTTCCAAGCCATAAACAAATCGAAATTGGTACAGAAAGACCACATAATAGGATCGGCATTAAATCATACAATCGGGATTCTTGAACTTTTGGTGCCATTTTTTTTTTCTTGCTTATAAATTTTTGTGAAATATTTTTTAAAACTTATTTTAAATACTTTTTGTATATGAATGATTTTATCACTATTTTAAAATATTAACATTTTTAATTATGGCAATGCGAAGAAGCGAAAAAATTTCTGTTATCAGACTTTACTGCTCAAAAACAAACCGAACTCTGAACTTTTTCTTTTTTTTTTTTTTGATACGACAGAAAACATTTGTCAAAAATTACGCTGTTATCGGTTGCATTCAGAATGTATTCCAATAAGAAATTAAGGACACAAACCAATTTCAAAAAATTTTAAAGACTCAAAAATAAATTTTCTTTTTTTTTATATTTATTTAAATATACAATTTTCTTTTATTAAATACAAATTTCATTTTAAATGATTTATAAAGAATTTTTCAAAAAAAAAAAAAAAATACAATAATAACACTGACCAATTACACGAAACAAAACACCAGCTTTTCTTCCTTTTATTTGGAATTTGGAATAATAATTAACATGATTTTATATTTTCGAACTTATTAAACACGATTATCTTAATTTCAAAACAAAATATAAAACAAAGAAAACTACAAATACGAATAAAAACATATAACACATATGTTTGCCACCAGCACTTTTTCCTAATCGCACAACACGACCCATTGTTGTTGTAAGAAAGCCTCCAGTTCGGTCCATGTCATCATCAATCCCTCGTAAGAGTTTATCCTGATATCGTACTTCATCTCCAATGTCTATTGATAATGATTTTAGGGCTCCGATTTTATCTTTCAATTCATTCGCAACCCTTTCGTTCTCTTCTTCCAAAGGATCGTGACTTGTACTTGGTCCATTTTGGGATAAAGGTTGATAATTGTAATTGTTTGCTCTTCGCATATTTCTACTTTGGGAATGTGCCAGGGTGGTGATTTCGCATTCACTTTAACCCTAAAATATAGAAAATATTTAACTGTTTTACTTAGAAAAGTTTTTAACACATTACTTACAATCAGATTAATTAATTCGTATTAATTGTAAATGCAAATTTTTATTGCCAAAAATTTCGAAAGCAAGATGTTTCACTTTCTTTTGGCGAAATTTTTTCGTGTCGTGTCAGCTGTCAAATATTTTGTTTTTAGGGAATTTCAAGTTTATACCAAATTTTTGACATTTCATAAATTTAATTTTTGAAAATGTTTTTATACCAAAATATTGAAATACTGGGATGTTGTCTCGGCTAAACGTTAATATTCAAATTTTGTGGAAAAGTATTGTTAGCTATTTAAATAAATAAAAAAATATTTTATTTTTAAATTAACTGATAAAAAAAAACAATAATTCAGGAATAAGTATTTCCAATTTCCTATAAATTCTTAAAAGCGAATTTAAAAACTAATGTTTTAAAATATTGTTTAAGGCTTGAATAATTTTTAAACTTTCACTTTTTTTGCATTTCTAAAATAACTTTCTCAAACAAATATGAAATTTAAAAATTAATAGAGCAAAAATGAAATAATTGTCCAATACTTTGTCTTCATTAAAACAATAATATAACACCACATTATATAAGAACTGTTCCGACTCTTTCGGAGCTTAACTTTCATTTCAAACTTTCAATATAGAATAGTTTTCCTTAGAAAAACCAAAAACAAAAATGATTTATGCTGAGAAACTCAGCAGGAAGCTTTAAAGTTTAAATGAACAAAGTTTCTATCATTGAATTTCCTTCCGTGTCTTTTTTATGCGACTTTTCCGTGTTCAGTCAAGCACCAAGCTTTTGATTTGTCGTTATTTATTTTCTTAACTTAAAAAATATGTTCACTGAACTTTTCTTTTTTAGATTTTTATGTTCTGTTATTATTTGTTAAGTTAGACAATTTGTTTCCTTTTTAATAGCAGCCCTGAGGAAATCTAAAAATCATAAATAGTTCCATGTTCCTTTTTTCTTTTAATTTGGTAAAGCAGAAAACAGGAATTGTAACGAAACAGAATGGAAAATGGAAGCTTATTCGGGATAATATTAAGTACTAAACTGTGTAATAATTCATATTATATCCACGAAACGATCGATTTAGAGACGGAGTTTATCCTGCTTGGAATCATTCGTATAATGAAACTTTATTTAAAACCTCATTCATACCAACAAAAAAGGATATTTTCTAACAATATTTACTTTAAAAAGTCATAAAATCAAAATGAACTACATTTTGATACAAAAAAAAACAAAATATATATTATGTTTAAAAATTTAATAAAAAAAAGCTAATATAAAACGAAAATATTGTGGTATTAATAAAATTTGAATAAAATTTTAAGTTTTTCTTGTCATAATAAACCAAAAAATTTTATCGATAAGGACCAGGACCCCCAGTTTTTATATCGTTTATGTCCTCCTAAACTAGTATGTTTATCATCCTAACACAAAAATCCATTACTCATGCTTGGATATTATTATTATTATTTTTTTTTCTGTGTTCTCCAACGATTTTCTTGATATGAAAAAGCTGTTCAGTTAATAATAAGTCCATCACTTTAAATAATTCATTGTATTTTATATACTAAGAGTTTTTCTTTTTATATTTTCTTTTTTTTTTTTGCTTGTCTTTCTATCGAAGAAAAAACACTCACGCACGCATAAAATAAAGAAAATCTAAATCGTAAGAAAAACACAACAACAACATCATTTTCCATCAATATTAAAAATTGTTAGAGATTTTTCCATCAAAATGAAGAAAAAAATACTAAAGCTAAAAATATAAAGGATATTTTCGTATAAACAACAATAAAGTTCATCAAATTATTGGAAGGGCATTGTTATGCTTATTTTCCAGAAGATTTAAAAAAAGGATATATATTTATCCATCGCCATATAATATGTTCCTTAAGTATACAGAGTATTTCGTATCTTTTAAAAATCATTGAATTAGGAAAGTCTGCTTACCGCATCTTAGATCGCTCTACAAATTGTCCTACAATTGTATTAAAATGAATAAGTAACATTTTGGAATAGTAGAATAGATATGGTCAAAAACTGATAGAATACCAACCTAATTTACATGACCACTAATTCAGCAGATTAAGTAAATAATAGATTCTTCAGCTCAGCGAAAAATTTAAATATGCGGGATTATTGTTAACATTCCGATAGCATTGCTCCAAGAAAGATCTTTAAGAGCAAACCAAAGGAATCTACCCTGAATAGCCCTAATTCTCTCTATGTGCACCTTACGATATGAAGACCAAATTTGACTATCATATTCTAAATTCTATAAAAACTTGAAATGAATTTCAGACCTCCCTTTTTGATTCTTCCTGTTCGAAGGGAAAAACGTTTCTACATAATATTAAATAAGTTAACATTTTCCTCATTTTATTGTATTTCTTTAATTTAAAATTGTTTTAACTTTAAAGGATCATAAACAGAAAACAGAAGAAATCTTCCATGTAATAAGAGAAAATTATTTAGAAACTGATTGATGTAATTTTCATTCATTTTTCTCATGTGAATCATAAAAAAAAGAAAAATCTTGATCCTTCTTCTGTTTCTCGGCAAATAAAAATTTTCATGATGAATCTTAAAAATATACTTTCTCTTTATTTGTCAGGATTTTGTTTTAGTTTGTGTCATCAAAATCAGAAATATAAAAAATAGATGTTTCCTTTTTTTTCTGAGGGAGTAAAATCGGAATTGTATTGCATCTGGATTTTTGTGGTATAAGAAAATAATCGAAAAGCCCATAACTGTATTCATTTAATGCATTTTATATTCTGAATGAAAATATACACCCACATTTTTACTATGAACATAAACGAAACAAAAAACCTTTAAAAATAAATCTTTAAAAAGCCTAAAATTTAATCAATTATTGTTTTTTTATTTTATTTGTTTTAAATTTATGAAGACCTCTCTGTTATCACAAGAAAGAGAATTCAAATTTGGATTATAAAAAACTAATGAAGGAAATAAAATCAGGATGAAGTATTTTCAGAAGACGATTTCCATAAGGCTTCTCAAGTACCTATTTTATTTTTGGATAACGTAGGTGGGTTAATTTGGCTTCAATTTTTTAGTAATAAATTTTGTATACTTGATTAATTTTTATTTTCTTAAAAATTAGTTTCGAACAAAATGGCATGCCTTAACATTCAAGGAATCTGAATCGACTAATAAAAAAAACACAAAAGAAAGTGGAAAATACTCGTCTTTTGAAATTCGATTGATAAAATAGTTTCTGGTGTTTTCCAAAGATTTGTCATACCAATTTTCTTTATAAAAAATCTACAGGAAAAGTCTGTTATTTGTAGTTCTTATTTTTGAGATTCAATTAGTAGGCTTAACACGTTGACTGCCGACTACGAGATAACTCGTAGATTGAGTTCTTTTCTAGGACACCAACTACGAGTTATCTTGTCCTTGTTTACTTGCTATTTTTGTGCAGCTGCGATTAAACTCGGAATAAATCAGTGCTAATATCGATACATGTATGGCTTCTGGGAAAAGAATAAAAAATAATATAATGTGATTAAATCAAATTGTCATTTTAGGCCAGATTTCTGAAAATTGCCGTGGCAGTCAACGTGTTAAAGAGAAATTTGCTTAAATAATAGTTCGTTCATTGTATCTAATCTGATCTGGATATTAAAATAAACAAGAACAATATGGATTCAGCTAATCGGTTGAGTTAGAAAATTTATAAATCTAGATCAGGAAACGAACGTAACGAAATTAGATTCAGAAAATAAGGATCTTAATTATGTCAAAATTAAAATTACTAGAAGACCAGCAATATGTTACAATCTAGAATTGCTTGTGGTTCGCACAAAAGGATGGTTAATTAAGTCTAACATTTTATGGAACGATCTTTTAGCTAAAATTTAGCCATTGGCAACTTAATTCTTTTCCAATAGCTATATTTAAGCATATAAAACATGTTCCGAAATTCTGATTTCAATACATATTCTATTTTAAGCAGCAACAAGATTTCCATTTTACTAAACATTTCCAGCCAATTTGTACAAAAAATAAAGAATTACGATCGGGTTCTAGCCTTCTTTTTGTGTTTCTTTTTTTTATATGTTTTAAATCATTTTCTTTAAATGATTGATTCTTAAAATATATTGGAAAAGCTTTTATGTTTTTATGTTTCTAAAACGAAAAAAACGAAGAAAAATAGAAAATCAAAATTACTAAAAGTTTCTAAAACAATCTGTTACAACAAAAAAAAAAAAGCCTATACAAAAATCGTATGAAAAAGAAAAACAAAATGGAAATGAATTTAACTTGATATAAAAGATAAAAAAGAAAAACATAGAAAATCATAAATCGTGTATGTTTTTGATGTTGAAATGATTTCCATCCGTTATGAAACTATAATTTTTTCTTTTCTTTATAAAAAAAAAAAAGGATAGTCCGGATACAATTTTTATGGACTATCAGAAACCAATTTTCCAGGAACAAAAATATTATGATTTTTATTTCGTTCCCTTTTTTTTATAACTTTTTTTTTTTTTTCTTCAAAGAAAATATTATATCTAAAATGAAAATATATTCGTTTTTTTTTTTCTTGTAAGTTTTCATCAAACATATATAAAATATTAAGGGAAAACGGAAAAACATTTTACACATTTAAATGACAGCTCTTTCTTATAGCGGTTTTATAGATATGTTTCCATATTATATCAAAAAGGAAATATATAATCAAAAAGAAAGAAAAAATAACACTACAAGTTATTGTTGATAGTATTTTATGCAAAAATATGAAAGTTTTTCAATAAATCATAAAACATGGAAAAACATTTTCTTGTGTTATATTGATGTACGTAGAGAAGGAAATTTTATAGGATATATTAAACAATTTTTATAGTATATAAAATAGAAACTTTAAAAAATGTATTAAAAACGAACTTTTGAAGATAGTTTGGTAATAATTTAAAAATACATTCATCTTAATATTTCATAACTCTTTCGATGAACATATTACATAAGAAATAAACTCTCTCCATTTGGCCAGTTATGCGGAAAACTTAAAGTGAACAAAAACTATAAAAAAATGTTGCTAGATTACTTTAATTTTTTATTATATTGAACTAGATATTGTACCAGTGCCAGTCAAACTTATGGTAATGTAGACCTTGTGATAAGAAAATGGTCCTATGCTTTTGAAATCAGGTTTCGAACTTGAAATTTATCTCAATTGGGATCCTCATTACTAAACTTCTGGAAGAAATGATTGTACAAAGTTTTCAGTTTTTAGTATATAATAATATAAGCTTTTAAATATCATTAACTACGCGATACAACATCATATTGTATTTTTAAATCATTCAAAGCTTTAATTCCAAATATATAAATAGTTTTCCTTCGGCATAAGACCAGTATTGGAATCGTGTAAAGACCAATCTCCACACAGCCGACATCCTATTCTGATGGGAAAAATCAGAAAACTAGAAAAGATGGACTTTTGCAATTTTCGCTAGGATTGATCGAATAAAAACATCAGAGTCTCCCCATCACAATTTAGAAAAATTGGTAGTGTGCGACGGTGTCGTGTGTGATTATTGTGAGAGTATGCACCCGCAGATGAAGTGCCATATAAATCAGATAAACATGTTCATCTGTTTTTGAGGGGAATCATCTGCAGATCGAAAATCAGTTGGGGAAATCAGAAAAGCAGAAGCCGACAAAATTTGTAGGATGATTGTTTTCTCCCTTTCTGTTTAACCAATCTTTGTATATTGCTATCGCATACTTGCATCAGAAGTAGGATGTCGGCTGTGTGAAGATTGGCCTTAATTCGATTGGTGGTAAATCGTATCGAAAATATATTCCAATTCCTATGCTTTTTCGATGCGATTTGATCGAAATCAAGTTACACGATTCCACCTTCATTAAATAGATCTATAGTCCATAGCTCGCAGTCTAAATATTACACATTCCTACAACTAAATAAATACATAACATGGAAAACCTTCCAAAACTTTCAAGTCAAGTTCATGTTTTGTAATAAAATATGAGTAACCATATTATATTTTATAAAATTTGAGGCTTTTATAGTGTTTTGTGGGTTAAATTTGTGATTAAATAAAAGTTCAACGAATAAACCGAGAGACAACTAAAAAAAAAAAAAATAGCCATGTAAAAATGATAATATTAATAATAAAACAAAAGTTAAACGTAAAACTTTACTCTTTCAGTAGTTTAACTTGTGTTTATGATCCTAGGAGTATGCCTTTCTTTATTTGGTAGAAATAAAATATTTAAGAGCTTGGAAAATACTTTAAGTTTCACTTCATTTTAAAGAAAATTTAACTTTATTGAGTTTTATAGTGTTGAAAACTTGTTTTTTTCTTTTCTTCAGATGGTTACAAAAGTGCTGAACAAAATTTTTATAGAACATAAAATTTTCGTGTAGACTATTATTTTTTATGCGATGTGGTTAACAACTGTTCATGATATGTACATACAAAAATTAGTTGCTGTAAATCGATATTTTGATGAATATAATATCCTATAGAATTCATATATCCCACTTCAGTTTTTCTCAAAATTTAAATAACGTATCGAATCGTTTCCGAACCAACATACTCTTGCAAGTTATCAATGGATCCTCCACAATTATTTCATCACTGGCATTTAAAGATTGAATGGAATCCCTTCTCTTTCAGGTATGTTACTAAGGCTTATTGTAGGTATATTTCAATATTGATTGCTTTGAAAATTAATTTCCGTTTAAAAACCATAATTTTTCTATAAAATCGATACCAGGAAGCTGGTAACCTACACGCGCGTGTAGGCTTTTCATTTTAAAATCTTAACAATTTTAATTAGTGTTGATTGAAATATTGACAATTTTAAGGATCATCAAAAAATTAATAATTCTTTTATAAATTGGTTTTGGCAGGCTTGTCAATTAATTGGAAAATTCAAAAGAATATTTTTTTAAGTTGTTCTTCAAAAAATTTTTCAGAAACATTATTTTCCTTTCTGAAAAGTCTAGCTTAAAGCCTAGTGAAGTTGATTTTAATAAATTTATTATATTACTTTTAACTAAATAACAATTTATATGTGTTTAGATTACTCTTTCTGTAGTATTAAAATTTAATTTAATTTAAACAAATTTATTTGCCTCTTTTTTTAATGTTGATCAAGGATGGTGTTTCTATTTCCTTCCTCCAATTGGGCTGTGCATACAAATCACATGTTTTCAATAACATTAATATGTTGAGATTATATTCCTTCTGGAAATCAGCGCAAAGTTTCCGGAAAAGCCAATACGTATTTGCACATAGAAATTGTCTGTAAATTATTCAGTAAATAAAAAAGGAATATACAATACTTACTAATGCAGAAGATATACAGTAGATATAGATGGAACCATAGAAAGTGTTCTAATAGATCACACTATTCAGTTTTGTTTATATTTCGTTAGTACCTACATATTTTATATCCTTCCACTATTTCCTATTATGATCCATTTTCATTGGATGGATTTCGCTCACAAATTTGATAGAATTCGTATACAAATTTTCACCTTGTATAATAGAATGAAAATCAAAAAAGTAATTAAAGCATTTAATTGAATTTATATAGACATTTATATTGTATTTTAAAATTTTAAAAAAAAGTATGCTCCATCTGAAGCTATAACCTTCGCCCATCTTTCAGGTAATTTGCGGTTTCTGCGCTGCATGCATTGTTCGTTCTTCGAGGGAATCTAGTCATCGAGTCGTTTTTGCATTTCTTCAAAATTGGGCAAGTCCATGTTATATCGACCGAAAGAAATGGTAATCGTAGGGACCAATCTCTGGTTAAAATAGCAGGTGGGGTATCATTTCCAGCCAAACACTTCCAACGTTTCCTGAACGGGTTTAGCAATATTTTGCCTAGCGTTATCATCCTTCGAAATCAGTTTACCGTGTCTACGAGCCCATTCTGGTCATTTAATCTTCAAAGTGCGATTCAATTTGATCAATTGTTGTCTGTAACGATCACCAATAACCTTTTTCAAAAGTATATGGTAGACCACATCCTTCCGGGCTCATCAAACAGAGCAAGTTCTTCTTTCAATAGATATTCGGCTTTGGAGTCGGTATATGATCGTACCAAGGTTAAGCATATTAAAGTGTGTCATCAATTATGATTTATTTTATATCGATAACAAACAAATTCCATTTTTAAGTTCAATTTAGAGTTTTCCTTTTAAAAGCATTTTTATTTTTTGAAAAAATTCCAAATTCCCAAGAGTATTTTATAAGTGCCTTATTTTGAAAAACAAATTGTTTTTCACTTTGATTGGAAATAATTGATTTGATCGAAAACCAAAAAATGTGCTAATTTGTATTCATTGATATTCTCAGTACTTTCAGTGAAATAGTCTGAGTTACATATAAAATAGGCTACCTTTGCCTTTTCCTTTGCCTCTGCCTCTGAATAATAAAAATAGATACTTTTTCGAAAAGTTTAATAAATTTTTAATATAACCAAATAAAAATTATTTTTACAAGATTCTTCCTTTATCAACTCTAGAAGGTGGTAGACAAAATGTATTTAAGCTTTCGAAATAATTTATATCGTGAGCTTTTTAATCAGTCCTTTTCTACGTGATTAACCGACAAAGTAGATAATTAGATATTTATATTAAAAAATGCTGTTAAAATTTTATACTCAACTCCCATCCTTCGGTATACCGAAGGTCTTTATATGGAATTTTGGTAAGGACTTTGAATACTAAACCCCATTTTCGATATGCGGATAAATCAATCGATATATAGAATTTAAAAGAACATCTACAGCTGATAAAAATGCAATACTATAAATTTACCCAGTCCTTCGTAAATCCAGATTAGATTCGTGATGAGTAAAAAATTACCATACTGTATCCAAAAAATTATCATCCTAAGAATTTTCCATGAATATGTTTACCTAAAATATGTTAGACAATTTCTTTCAACTGATCTAGATTTGAATAGGGATTTTACGACATAATTATCTAAGATCGGTGGATCTGTGTATGAGTAACATAGCAGTAAGTTCTGTTTTAACTATTTAAAAACTCTTTTGGACCTATGCTGAAATACATTAACATAAATATCATTCAAAACTTCAATATTTTCTGAAATTTTAGGTCATCATAAGATTCTGGTAACAATAATAAAGAAGTCCTAAAGTATTCGTATTCTGCTATCAAGGCGGAAAACATTACAATACTTGTATGTATTCTCTTCAACCAAAAGATTCTCATTTTCATACATCAACAATCTTGTTTCAAAAAAAAAGAAAAAAATGAAAAACGGAAACTTAAGAATGAAGTGAATTTTCTTCACTTTGTTGTTGAAAATGATGAAGTGTTGAAAGGCGACTCTTTCAACTGCCTGTCCTAGTATACTGTAACTAATTTCACAATCCTTTTCTTCACCCGTTTTTTCTTCTTCTTCTTCTTCATATTGTTGTGTTTATCATATTTTTTTCCTATGTTATACAATAATGAAAAAAAAACGAAGAAAACCCTTATTGTAGTAACACAAAATTTTGTTACAATTTTATTCAGTTGGAAGTTTATCCAACCATCTTTATATATTATCCTTAAACATAAGCTTATTTTACTCGTTGTTATATTTTCCACCATTCACAAACCATTTTCATAAAAAATGGTGGTATATACTCTTCTTCATATAAAATATATCCTGAAGCATTTCCATCAGCCATACTTTCTATTGAAATAATATAAGAGAAAAAATGAAAAAAGAAAAATAAATAAACCATGAAGACATCGAAAATGACAGAAGATAGGTGAAAGTGTTAAATTTAGGGGATTCTGTTGTTTGGTGTTGTTGTTAACTCTCTGTATATGGAAGAATGTTAACCATAGAATCAAAATCTAGGAAAATGTATATAAGAAAAAAAGAATTCCAGATTCATACTGGATAAACAAAACTGTGTTGTCGTCAGAGAGCCAGACCGAGTTAATTTACTGCTGCGAATTTTTGTTATAGCACGAAAGGTACAAGAAGGTACAAAACTTGTAGGTCGAATATACGTATATATATATATTAAGAAAATGTATGAGATTTTCTTGAGGACTATTTCGTTTCTTGTTTCTGACAAGGAAAAAAAATGTATACATATGAGAAGAAGAATGATGAGTTCAAGGAAATTCAATTTTTCGTTTAACGAAAGATTTGTTCATATTCTTAGCATTTCGAATCTTTTTTTATACCGAACCTATTCTCATTCTATTTGTATTCCATTAAATCCCATCAAACCGATATTCCTAATAAAATATCTTTTTGATTTTTCCAGATGATGACAATAACAAATATTATAAAACCATTCATCAAATCCTATTCCAAGATTTATATATATATATTTTTTTTTCTGTTTTCTATAAAACAATTCTTATATAGAGTAAAAATTTTCTTTCGATTTTCATTTATTGAATATGCCTTTTTCTTTATAAATATGAATGTTTTTTTTTTTTTTTTTTGAAAATTCAAATTTAGAGTGGATAACCATGTTTAAAATAAAAAAAAAAATGACAAAAAATAAACACCAACAAAAGTCCCATGAGATTCTGTGAAAAATTTCCACATTCACACATATAAATATAAGATATAAGATCAAACCTGGATTCCGAGGTGTTTCTCTGGATATAAAATAAAGTATGATAAAATATTTGGCAAAAAAATATAAATGAGAAAATGGTTACAAAATTTGGGTTTCACTGTCAAGAAAAAAAAATGGGTTTTAAAGGTGGATTTGAATATTTATCTCTAATTCACATACTAAAAATATTTTCATTTCAGATCATAGAGATTTTCTATTTATTTTTATTCGATTGATTTTCAAAAAAAAAAAAAAATAAAGAAAATTCATCGGAAAATCTTTAAATATTTGTTCGATTTCGTTGTGTTTGATGATTACGTTTGGAATTTGTAGACTTTTGAAAATTCATTCCGTAAAAGATTCAATTGATTGACATTTTATTTGTCTTTACATGAATGACTACAGAACTTCATATGGAATGTTTATTTACCTGTTGGCTGTTAAACTTTTCATTTTTTTTTTATTATTGAAAATGGTGAGAAAATATTCAAATCTTGTTTACGTAGACAGCTATTAAAGATATAAATGTAATAGAAGAAATTTGTAAATTTGGTTCAGTTGTTCTTATGGTAAAGGTCCTCTAATAGGGTACACATTACCGTAGACTACATGGATTACGTAGTTTTGGTTCAAAGAATTTCTACTATTTGATATATGATAATCATAATAAAAATAGCAATGCCAGAAATATATATAATCAAAGGACAAAAGAATCATAGTAAATTTTGTAAATCAATCTAAGATCAGTATAATTGTATTTGACAGGTCTTTGAAAAGCCTATTTTGAAAAAAGTTTTAAATCAGCAAAGTCAATTTAACAAACTAATTCGTTTGTTAATAATAATTATAGTAATATCAAACTCCACATGGGAATGATATTTCGTCAACAAAAGTTCTCCAGGATTGCCTATTCCTGCCCAGCCTATACAAAGCTCGTTAAACTTTTGCTGAACTCATTTAAAATTATTCTTCTTCATGAATTTCTGGGATATCTTCTTTTCCTGCAGCCTTGTCGATTCTATTATACAGCACCATGACATATCTCTGTGGCATTTTTTACACAGAGAATCTCCTTATTGAAGTTAATCTGCCACCAAACTATTAGTATTACCTGGTAAACCTATTTAAAAAAAACTACAATTTATTTTTAATACAAGTGACTAGCCACGTCTCTGGTCCATATAGTAAAACAGACGTTACACACGCATTGAATATATTGTCTTTGGTGTTAACACTTATGTTAGTCGACTTCCAATGGTACTCCAGTATCAATATTAAATTCTTTGCTTATCAAGCATTTATAATGCTAATGAAATATTAACAATAAATATAAATTCATATAATCCAATTCTTCCGTATAGAAAAATTTTGCGTATTTCGAAACAAATTTCGTATTACATGAAAAAACTTTGCGTATTTCGAAAGAAAATTCGCATTCAATTCTCGTAAGAAATTTTTTTTTTTGGTTTAATATGAAAATTTTAAATTTATATTTGAAATATTTAAACGCTCAATGAATACGGAAGGAAAATTTTTGTTTTCCGCCACTTTGAATATTTTCTCTATATTTTATATTTTTATACAAATCCAGTGTTTTCCCTTTTTTTTTGTTATCCCGCCCGCGTTTATTTCTTTGCATATTGTCTATAATTCAAAGTAAACAGCAATATTAATATATGTAAAATATGAATTTGTATTATATTTTATATATTTTGAATTGTGGGAATTTTTAAAGAAAAATACTTTTCCGCTTTTTTTTTCTTTTCTTTTCGGTGATATAAAAAGAAACAAATCAAAAATACATATAACTTTTTGTAGACACAAACCGCACTAAAAGGATGACACACAGTACAAGAAGAAGAAAAAGAAAAAAAACGCAGAAAATCTTTCTTATATGGATAATAATAAGAATAAGGAACTTAAAAGTTATGAGCAATAATAATTTTGTTCATAGAGAGTAGAGAATTCGTTCAAGCTTTAAGAACATAAAAAATTATAAATAACTCCATTAAAATTTAATTGGTCCCTCAGCTACCATTAAAGAAAAACAAAATATATTCCATGGGATATGATAAATATTCTTGCAAATAAACGCATAACTTATTGCCCATATTTTTATTTCGTAAAACCTTCCTTTAAGGGGTTTTTTGTTGTTCGGTTTTTTGTTTTTTCCTTTAGAATAACAACAACAAAAAACAGGAAAACCTAATAAAATCATATTTTCAGTTGTTATAGGGACCATTTTCATTCCCATTTTTTTTTTTCTGTTTTGTTTCGCTAAAGAACTCGTAGGTGCCAACTTAAAATGGATTTAAAAATATGGTGCTCTGTCTTTTCTATTACTGTGAAAGCTTAAATGGTATATCGACTGAGAAAGGAAAAAAAAGAGTCCTTTATTTTTAGAACCAAATAAATCCCAAAGGTGAGTGTACACTGTTAGTAAATTTTGGACCGATAAATTGAAGCAGGTTTTGTATACAATTAATTTATTAAAAAGAGAATCAGTATTAATCAAAATTAGCCTAAAAAAATAACTTATTGAAATGGGTCTTATTCTTAGTTCAATTCACCTTTAAATTCAAAAATCAGGTGAAAGTCTACGGCCGGTTTAAGTTTATTAGACAACATAAAAAACAGAGTTGTTTGGACTCTCGCTCGTTCCAGTCATTTAGAGCTATCACTAATACTAATAAAGATCAGTTTGAATTCCTAAACAATTTCATTTTTCTTTCAGTGCCTACAAATAGCTGAAATTTTTTATAGCAAAGATTTATTGTGGTTCGTAAATTTTGCTAATCCTTTTTTTAAATTTTCTGCAAATTTATTTCTTCATTATAATTAAATCCTTGTATAACTCGACCTTATTAAACGTAAGGCCAGGTTGAGCCAATACCTTCTAGACTGGATATTTGATCAGGAAAATATATAAATGGTGGTAACGTCTTAAATCTGAGGTTGTCAAAAAGAGTAGTATCTTCTTATCAGAAAATAAAAAGAAAGAAACACGTTTGTAAGGCAAAATACATTTGAGATTAAAGACGACTTCATTGTCTACATCTACATGTTAGCCTAATGAATATCTATTATAAAGAATGAACGAGTTAGATGAAAACTATAAGAGCCCTTACAGATGTCTACGAGAATAATTTCGTATTAAATTTTTTACGTGATAAATAATATAGTTGAACCTTATAAGCAGATTTGAGAAAATTCTACTCTAGTGTATTCCCACCTTCAACGGATTTTCTTTTTATTTATTTATTTAAGCAAATATTATAAAATTTGTGTAAACAGAGTACGTAGAAAATCTTATTGTTTCGAATTTTACCACGTAATCGTACTGGAAATCAAACAATATATATGTATATCCTCTACGAAGTATGTACTTAAAGCTTAACCTTTCATTTTATTCTTAAGGAAACATGCAGTTTTTTTGTAGAACTTTTTTCGATTTTTCCCATTTCTTTTTTAGGTAATCTTATGGTGAAAATATGAAAAAAAGACTTGATTCCGTTACGAGAATAATATTGTCAATGAGGTGGGAATTTTAAGCTTAATTCAATATTTTTTATTAATCAGATTTTATATGCTTCCTTATTCGAGCGTTGTGTACAAGTAAGAATTATGTTTTAAGTGACCATATATAAAATATTATTTTTAACGTTTTTATTCTTATTTTAGTTGAATCGGAAAATATGAAAATTTAATAAAAATGGAATTAAAACATTTTGATTCGAAAATATTTCATAAAAAACTTGTATTTGAAATTCATTTCGATATTAAAATGTTTGAATATGCTATTTCACAGTCAATTACAAAGAAAACTTTCTTTTTCTCAATTTCGAATATTTGAAATTGTATAAAAATTCTCAGAATAGAACCACTTTAAGATATTAAAACTATTTTTGATATAAAATTTATTTCAGATAGAGAAATATTTCTGAAATAAAAATACTATTTTACAATATTAAAATATTTACTTCAATGATTTTTTTTTATACATTCGAAAAATTCATTGTTGAATAAATAATATAAAGATTTTCCGGAAAACCGAAAATAATTTTCATGATTTTAGATTTTCTATTTTTATAATTTAATCTTATTTTCCAAAATAATGTAAAAATAAATTTTATAATAAAAGATTTAACTAAAATTTTAAGCACGGTTAGGAAAATTTCGTATTTTGTAATCTTAATGATTTAGAATTTTATAACTTTTGTAGGAATTTTCTTATCGAATATATTTTTGCAAAGAAATTTAAATTATGTAAAACAGGAAACAAAACTTTTTGTAATAATTTTTTAAAGGCTTTCGACAATAAAGCCCATTTCGAAATATATTTATTTCACAAAATATAATCCAACCAATATTTATTTTTTTTACTTTTGTTGTTAATTATTACGTTTTACAATGAACTAAAAATAAAATATTGTTAAAACTTTCATTTTATTATTTATCATAAATTTTGTTATCGTTGAAAATTATGCTATTTTACAAAATTTTTATTTACATATAAAATGCAAATCGAGAAAATCCCCAACAATATTCATGAAAAGGAAATTTTAAAAGAACAAAAAAATTTACTGCACTTACATTATATGCGAAAAATTTTCATTTTTATTGTAGTTGTTTATTTTGTTTTGGTTTTTCCCAGAATAAAATGAAGTTGTTATTATACTCACAATTTTTATTTACACATAAAAACTTCAAAATATAGATTTTCTTTATAATAAAACATGAAAATTAAACCGAAAAGGAAAAAAAAAACATAAAGTAATGTAAAATCGGCCTATAGCCGATTTTTTGATGCCCTATGGTAGAAATGGGAGAGAAAATTTGTGAAAACTAACAATATATCGAGGTTTTCCTTCATAACTTTGTTTGCCCTTTTCAAAATTTTCTCTAATTTGTAAGTAACTCAGACCCTAGTAGCATAAGTCTAATTTGCAAATTTCATTCAAATCAGTGCATTAGTTCTGAAAATACATCAAAAAAATTTTCTGAACAGGGTTATTTCTTCCTACGACTACTTCTTTCTCCACTATCCTGAGACCGATATCACTGAAATTTACAATGGTATGGTCTATTAATGTAGTCTACTAATATAATTAATTTAAACCAAATTGCCTTACCAATTTTCCAATTAAACCCGAATAACTATATAAAAAAAAACGACAAAACTTTATGGCCGCCCCTGTTTTTCCTTAATAACTTCGCTGCCCCTCTGTCGATTTTGCTGAAATGCAATACCAAAACCACTATAGCAATAACCAAGTAGCATTCTAAATTTCATCAAAATTGCATAACGCGTTTTTGAGTTATTTTGTCAACGGACGGACGGTAGTACCAAACATGGAGCATTAATATAGGGAATTTTTTTCAGAATTTTGGTTCATTTTCAAAACCCAATTACCCCAATTTGTTCTGCCAGAATTTCACAATTTTTATTTCTAAGTATTCTATAAGATGTCACCTTTTCAGCGCGCTATAACATAACTTGATAGGATTAGAACTACTAAAGTTATACGATTCTAAAGCCAACTATTGGAAAAAAACGCCACGAACTTTCTGCTTAATTGAATATTTTAAGGTTTTTCTCTCCATAACTTCGTTTCTTCATTCTCAAATTGGCCCAAATTCACAGGTAGGCTGGCGTCTAATAGTATAAACACGTTTCGTAAATTTGATTCAAATCCGTATATAACTTTTTAAAATACATTGGAAAAACTTTATGAACAGGCTTATTTTAGGCTACAACTATTTCTTTCTTCAGTATCCTTAGACCCATTTGACTGAAAATTGACTCGGTATCGTCTATTTATGCAGTTAACCTACATAATTAATTTGAACAAAATCGGGTCACAAATTTTCCAATTACATCCGAAAAACCATAACGAAAAAAACGACAAAACTTTCTGGTCACCCTGGTTTTTCCTTTATAACTTTGCCCCCCTTGGATCGATTTGGCTCAAATGCAATACCAAACCAAGTTAAGGAATAAGCAACTCAAACTATAAATTTCATCAAAATCGGATAACGCGTTTTTGAGTTATCTTGTCTACGGACGGACGGACGGACGGACGGACGGACGGACGGACATGCATAAATCGATATAACTTTTGATTCCCTACACAACCATACCTTTGAAATTTTTCTCCGATTATTATTTCTATGTGTTACACACTTAGTGACAAAACTAATATACCCTCTGGTAGTACTTACCATAGGGCATAATTATATGACCACTTTCACTATACTCATAGTATCAGATTGTACTAAGTAGAGGTGGAAATTTAAACCAGACATCACTTTTTATGCAGCTGTTATATGACATATGTTATCGTGAGCTTTGCCAATTTCAGTAATGGACAAGCTTTAAGATAGAACAACGCATTTTAGTTATGAAAGCCGTTGATATTGAAGATGATATTGAGTTGAAGGGTATTTTTCGTTTTGATGCTCAATATTTGATACCAATATCATACGATTTGAGACTACTGGATTTCTGTCTTTGGGCCTATGTGAAAGAAACTATGTATGCTAACAATCATCAAATGATTCCAGCCATGAAGGCTGAGAATCAACTTATTTGCCAAAAAGTGATGCAAAATTTCCTGTAAATAATGGAAAACTATAAAACTAGCTGTTTTAGCCATTTGGCAAATATAATATTTCATGGTTGCTGACATCCTGTCTATTTAAATTACTTTTTCAATAACTGATGTGTTCTATTTAAAATATAAATTTCCGACTTTAGTTGGGATACCTTTTATAAAAGCAAGAAATGAAAAAGAAAAAAAAACAAAACTACAAGAAGTAATTGACATATTCTACGATTCTGTCTCCTGTCGCTGGACTTGAAAACTAGTCCTTCTCAGCGTCCTCACATCCTTTGAAAAAATTCATAAAATTATATTCTTTAAATATTGCAAACATTTCAGGTGAATATCAACGTTTAGGTTATGGTTTAGGGATTTGATGTAAACAGAGAAAATAGTAGCAATTCTCATGCCACAGACCCAACGTAATGAAACCACTTATAGGAATATTACTTGTCAATTCCGTACATTTATTCATCATACTTTCTGTATAACTATGAATATAGTGAAAGTATAAGAGTAAAATTGTAAAATATTGATTTTTTTTTTACTTAGTTAAAGTAAATTACTTACAAAAAATTGCATTTAATTGAATTTTAATATTAATTGGAAGTAGATGAAAGCTTGTGAAATTTTATATTGGTATCTAGTTTCACCTCCAATAAATTATTAATTAAATATTGAAAAATAATACATTAAAGAAAAACAGTATGAACCCATAAATAGTGATAATTTTTCTTTTGATTTCATTAACCTTTTTTTTACATTATTTTTACCTATTTTAAAAATAAAATGAAATTATTTTTAAAATATATAATTTTCCATTTGAATAAATTAACATTTTCTAGCAAATATTAGAGTGTTTTAAATTATCATTATATGAAAATCTTTACGTTAATCATATAAGATAAGTACCATATTTACTTAGCGTTGGAAAATAGATGTATATAATATATCTAAAAAGGATATTAAGATTTTCCAGCAAAAGAATGTTTTCATAAGAAACAGAATGAAAAACAATCGAATACAAAAATACAAATTTCCGCATAAACATATATGAATCTTGTATTTTTAATATTAAAAAGGATATATGTCAGTATCGGGATTTACCCTCTGGATAAACTGTTGATTATGTCTGACCCAGTTTATTTTGTTTGCATTTAACAGTTCATATAGTTTATATATACTATATGATTTTCGTTTCTTGAAAAGAAAATATATATCGCATAATATTTTTCGTCATTTCCTTCCATATATGTGAAAAAGAAAATTTGGTGTCTGCAAGTGGGAGCAAAAACAGAAAAAAAAATATATCTTCACTTTGTCTATAAACTAAATGCTTTCGCTAAAAATATAAATCTTACTAATTTTACGAAAGAGAATCTATTTTCTAATCGCGTATCTCTTAAAAACAAATGCTGAATAGAATATGCTCCTTCCGAGTTCAATTTTCTTCCAAGAAAATGGATTTCCAACCAAAAATTTCGCGCATATTCAGATAAAATTTCGGATAATGGAACTAAACTTGGAATGAAAATTCTTTATCCTTTAAGAATACAGCTTGATATTAGACTGAAATAAATCGTTTTATATATTCCCAGTTAGCCGGGCACTACGACTGTGTTTGGGTGTATCTCTCCTATAACAAACTTGTATTTGAATTTTTTTTTTGTTTTTCTTCTTGCTTTGGATATTATAAACATTTCCTTTTGTTTTTGTTGTTAATATTGTACACAACATAAAATCAACAAAACATTTTTCACACTTTATGTGTTATATGTGACAACAGAATATGAAAATAAAATCCACTCTAAAAAAAAGGGTTATATAGGTTATATTACGTGCTTCATATTGTATTCTCTACAAACTACACCCCAAAAAAAAAGGATATAGATATAGAATTTTTAGATATAAATATTCTTAAAAATGGTGCACATGTTAAATTATGCAATTTGATCGGTATGTAGATGAGTTACAATGGCAAATTTTGATATCTATGTGGATTCAGGTTTGTTTTTCTTCCATATATGGTATATATATACTATATATGCGAGTTTCGGTTGCATTTGACAATGTTTGGAAATTCAAATTATTCCTAATCTAGTGCATTTTGGAATAAATAAAGTACTCTTTTTCTGACATCATACTCTATTTTTTTGTATTATTTTATTTGGATTTACATTAAGCTACAAATATACCGGTTGTTTCAATTGCATTATAATAATTTTTGTAAATATTTACATACTTCGAATAAGTACCAAAATTAACTTAAACAAACTTCCATTATAGAATGTGCTATATAGACAATATTAAAGAAAATACAATAACGTTAGACTAATAGAATTTCAATGCATAGCCGAAAGGTTGTATTTTTCCACAAACATAATATCTATTTTGTCTAACACAAATTTTAATTTCATGACTATAAATTGGAGTTCCTTCTAATATTCAGTTGAATTTCTGTAGCATGATAATACCATATTGTAGTCCAATTTAAACTAATCGACATTGTAAAATGACTCAATCGTTAAAGACTTACTTGATGAGACGCTCCAAAATTGATCCTTCCCTTTTTTGCGAAGGAGGCTGTGTCAGTAACGTTGTAATGCCGACTAATATGTCTAGACAGTCTTGACATTTGACTTGTTATCTCAAAATTAGATTTCGGTGTAGACTTGACATAAGGCCTGTAAGTGAAATCTAATTTTAAAAAGAAACATCCGGTATGAAAACCTAACCAATTTTACTTTATATCACATAACTTTAAAACAGTTTTTGCTTTTCTTGTTTTGAATTTTTCTACTATTTCAGATGAATATCATATGATATCTCATATTTTCCTTTTCGAATATTTATTTTCGGTCTTCGATTGTTTACATTTTCATTTAAATAAACAAAATGACGAAAAAGTTTTTCCTGCTTTTATATTTTTATCTTTTTTCAGTTGAATAATTGAACATTTTATTTCGAGAAAGAAGAATATTTAACAAGTATTCTTTTCCTCCCAAGTGCAAGTGGCAAAAATTTGCCTGCTCTCAGGCGCAGTAATTAATAACTTTTTCAATTAAATATTTTCAAAGTAAGATACTGTTTCTTAGATTTTTTAAAATAATTTTATTAAATTGATTGAATTCCATTGAATTTCTCGAATAAATAAAAATAATATCCAAATATTAAATTTCGACAAAATATAATTGAAAGGAAATTTCATTGATTCTGTAAACAAATTTTCTTTTTTTCTTTTTTTTTCTTGTGATTTTATGTTAATTTTCTAAGAACATTTTTCTTTTTATTATTCTTTGATTTATTTTTAATGCTAAACAAGAAAGAAACAACAAGAGAAAAAAAATTCAAATTCCCGGAAAGATTTAATTGTTTTTTAATTAAAATTTTCTTAAAAAAAGATGAAACCTAACTTTTATTCTTTATTCGATACAAAAGTTTTAATTATATTTTATAAAACAGAATGTTTTCTTGTAATTTTTTTTTTATTAAATAATATTTTGCGATTTTCTTGAAGTCAAGACCTGTCACATCTTTTTTCTAAAAAACCGATATTCAAGTTTTACTTATGAAATAACTTATGAATAAATCGAAATCTTTTAATTTAATGAAAATATTAGCCACTTCAAATTCAATTCAATCTTAAATAACATAAATTTAAATTTAATTTTAAATCAATATTTATATAAAAGAATATACAAGATAACATTCGTATTCTTCTGATAGGCTGATGATCCTTTTATTTTTCTTCCTTTGGTTATCTTCTTACATACCAACAATAATTATTAGAAGTATGGTATTCTATATTAAGCTTCTTTTTGTATATTAAAGATGATCTGAAAAACGCACAAAAAAATAACTCATTTTCAAGGAAAGCATAATATTTATCTCTTATGGAAACCTTTTTTTTCTGGTTTAAACATCGAAAAATAATATATTATGAATTCAAAGACAAAATCAGTGGAATCAAGAGTAACTTATGTTACATATAAATACGAAAAGTTTATAGAATATAGTATCTCAAAAGACCAAAAGGACTAAATTATATGTATATATATATATATATATATATAAAGGATACATTTGTAAGAAGCTGCAGAAAAAAAAAACAACGAGACAAAAAGCCACACAAATCTGTATCCCTAATGGCCAATAATGTTGCTTGTTATGTGCGTATTTTTTTTTCTTATGTTTGATAATTCTCTATCCGTTAACAATCTTCTGAAGTTATATACTATATAAGATTTTATCTGTCTCAAAAGCTTAAAGATCGAAATATATATATACGACCAAATCTTATCAATAATATCAAAAACATTTCAGAAGGATTTTCTATAAGAATAATAATAATAATCAACAAAAATACCAGAAAAAAAATAAATAAAAAGGATATGTTTTTAGTACGATTGTAAACAGGGATGAATTTACTAATATGTAAAATATCATGTAACCGATCTAAGGGCAAATATACGCATCTTTTTTTTTTTTAGACTGATGTGGTTTCTTGCTACGGACCTGATTTTAATAAAAATATGATTCTTTGATACTATAAAATTTTGAAACAATCGTAAATGGGACCAATACAAAAAAATGAATAAAATTCTCTTCAATTTAAATTGCAGTCGTAAACGACTATATTTTTGGTGATGGATATGTGTAAAGCCGACTCCATATATATATATGAAAATGGTATAAAAAGACAAGCTTTCATTTTTATGGATTTTTCATCTATGTTTACAATTTCAGAAGTAACGATCATAGATGCTTCATCTGCATATATTTTTCTTCATATTTCAAATTGTGTATTTCTTTTTTTTTGTCAAAGAATTATTATATCGAATTCAATTCAATTCCTTGCTATTGCAGAATTTGTTCGCGTCTTATATGGGAGAAAAAAATGCTATAAAATAACATCATAGGAAATTTTATATCGAAAAAGGATGACGCCAATATAGACACCATATTTTATAAAATATCTTGAAATGGAAATATATAGTTGAACACAATTTGATTTAAGTTTAGATATTTTGAAGCAATTCTTCGTTTGATATTTGAATAAAATAAAAGGATGAAAAAATTCGCAATATACAAGTATGTAGTTATTTGAAAACCAGATATAAAACAATATCTACGCAAGTTCAATCGTATATATTCTATTTTTATTGAGATTTCAGGTAAAAGAAAAACATTCTGAAGGAGAAAAAAAAAATTGCTAAGACACTTGACAATTTAATATTCATTTTATGAGAACCTAAGTCAGCTTTATTTAACTTTACCTAGTATAGAGAAAGTTGTACATATATTGAAGGAAATTTTTTTTATATATACATATATATTATTGTTTAACGAATAAAATGTGAAATTTATCGAGGATTGGGTCAGAAGAAGCCTGGAAAGGTAGACCAAAGAAAATATCATATATATATGTCTTTACGAGTTCATAAGAAATTATTATGGGAATGAAACAAACGTATTCTTCCAGATCTGAAAAAGTCATATCCTTTAATAAAAACAATTTTATTGTAGATTACATTACATACTCGCATTTAGAAGTTTCGCATATTTTTTTTTTCTTCCTTCATTTTGATGTTTTGAAATAAAATTTTGTTAAGCTGATTTTTATAGAGACACATCACGATTTCATTTAAATTGACTTGGAAGGATCCAGAAAACAAAAACAAAATAAACCAGTTAAACTGAAGTAAATCAGTTTAGTATCGTCGGAAAAAGGTTTAAATGTATATAGAATAAAAATATATATTGCTTTATAACTAAGTATATGCGAAAAGAAATACGACATTTGTGGGTTGACATTGAATCTAACCAACATTTTATCGTTTTTACATGCGACAAAATACTATTTTCCTAAAATATAATAAGAAAATGCTTAGAATTTAAGTGAAGAAATAATTAAATCTTATTTCTGCGGAAAGAGTAACATAAATTATAGCGATATACTAGTTTTTATTGAACAGTAATGGAGAGACTTATAAGAAATTCAAATCTTTTCCTTTAAGTATTGATTAGAAATTCGCTAATAAGAAAAATAAGTGTCAAGACCATTTATATTTGGAGGTAATTTAAGGAAGTTTCTGCTATACAATTTAATGTTACGAAGAACAGGAACTTATGTGATGGTTGCAATTTCTTATAATCAACTCTCAATTAAGCGAGGCCTAACATTTTAATTTAATACAATATTTACATAAATAGTATGTGGCATGATTTACGAAAAACTACAATTAGTAATTTTATAATTTATATAAAATCAATTAATAGCATGAGGCTTCACTTCGATCTCAGTACTAGTTCTGAAATGTCTCTGATTAAAAGCCCAGTCAAACTTCTACGTTTACATGCTTTTTCTTCTCTTTACAGAATCAAATTTATATTTGTATTTCCTATTCACGATTTTCCTGTTTTTTACTGTAAATGAATCAATCGTAAAGTTACAATGGGTTCTTTTCAGTCGTACTTTTCGAAATCGTCGTGTAGGTACTTGATAACTTAATATTGAAGTACTTGAACTTTGCAAATGGAAAGCGCCTGATAGACTACACTTTAAGTACATGTAAGTGCTGGTATTCAAATTCTTATACGTGAAGGGGTGCAAATAGAAAGCTACTAATATAAAATTGTATGTATGAAAACTCGTCCCTATATCATATTTTCATATTAAATGAAAAAGATTTTCAAAATCAAAAATTATTATTATATTATTTATATTTATTATTTATTTATATTTAATTATATTTATTTATATAATTTTGTTTCTTAATACATACATTACATTCGCCAGCAAAGGAAGCATCAACATGAGGCCCGCCTTGCGGCAAGCTTCGATGGCTTGCTTTCTTCGGCAAGCTTTGATGGCTTGCTTTCTTCGGCACCTAAAACTCCAGAGCTTCAATCACACTTTCAGTTTTTTGGAAAACCAACCATCACAATCCCACAACTCTTTTGATAATAAATTTTGTACAATATTACAATATTATATTAAATGTATATTTAACATTAATTCTTTTGGTTTTAATTTTACGTCAACAAACTGTACTCGGTACTGTATTTTTAGTAAAAGTTATTTTTTTGTTTTGCAAAAAATAAAATTGTGATTGTATCGAAAATTAACATTAAAATGTGATAATTTCAATAATACCCGGCTTAAAATACAAACGAATTAAGTTCTTTAACGAACTTCTTGCCTCTTAAGTCATATAACCATTATCTAGTTGCAATTTATTGGACTTGGAATAGCTACTTAAGATGACCTAAGAAAAGGACCTAATAACAAAAAAGAAACGCAAAATGATTGCACCTATGTTTCTACTGGTTATCTCAAAAAGATTTTGTTTCTTAAATTTATTTAGATTTGTCTTTTATTTCTCAAAATATGGCTATTTTCAATCCGATTTAAAAACCTTTTCTTTTTCTTTTTTTCTAAATTGGATTAAAAAACTTCGGCCCTTTTGTAACTTTTATAAGAAGATTGTTTTTCTTCTGAAATCATTTTGATTTATTTCATTCGAAAAAAGTAGAATAAAACCATTTTTAAATCAGCTAAAAATTTTTAACAAACTTTATTCGCAAACAAATAATATTAAGATTTAAACAAAATAAGTTCAACTAGAATTTTTTCCAAACTTTAAATTAAATGGTTTTAAAAGTATTGTCAGAAAAACATTTCATCTGAACTAAATAAAAAAAACAAAAAGAGTTCTGTGAAATTTCACTTTGATTATTATTTTGGGAAAATTCTGGTAATCTGAATATTAAATAAATCCATCGAAAATATACCTTCAAACGAATTTTAAGAGCTTTTCAAAAAGAAAAACAAACAAAATATGATCAATAAATGAAATATAAAACTGGAAACAAAACCAACCAGAAAAAAATGGACGCAATGTCAAGAACATTGAATAAAAATTACTTATGAAGGCCGACCATATTCTTATATATACTATATGTTATCCTCTTCATTATCCTTAAAAGGAAAAAGGGAGAAAAATTCTTTATTGTAACTTTTTTTTTTTCTGGGTTATTTCTAATACTTAACATAAGGAAAATCTGGTATCGTCATAACAACAGATATCCTAAAGTGTATTTTATGTTTTTAGTGTGAGATGGAAAATTTTTTGGATAGCATTCACGGGAATTTTGTAGGATAAAAGATAACAGAACAAAAAGAAGAAGAAGAAAAGACAAATCAACATAAGCATAAGCGCAGAAAAAAGCACAAAAAATAATATTATATGAAAAATCTAAGAAAATTCACGAGATAGAAAGGAAGTTATCCTGATGGAGACATTTTTTTTCTTGCTCATTTTTTAGGTATTTTTATATTTTGTTGTTGTTTGAAATTCTCTGGTTTTAACATTATTTTAAGGAATCAACAGCGGGTTTTTTAGGTTTTTTTTGTTGAAATAATGAAGAAATATTGCCATTATGGGACGAACATTTTTTGTCATATTTGAGTAGCATTAAGCCTGATAATAAGCAGTAGACAAGAGAAATCCATTTCATTTGTCAAAATTTTATTGAGTTAAATTTTTTTTGGATATTATATATATAAAGTTTTCATACAAACGAAAAAAAAAATTTCGAACACAGAAAAACGTACCGAGAAATTAGTATTTAAAGGGATGAGAATGAAGTATTAGGGATGACATTGAAAATAATGAATATGTTGAACTTTCTCCGTTTTAAAAATGCTCCCCTTTTAAATCCTAATTCATGTTAATTTATATTAGAATTTTTCTCAAGAGATCCTTGCTTAACTTTGGACGGTTTAAAAAGAAGAGTGAGTACTTCAGAACTTAAGATAGCTTAGGATAATCGAAAGAGATATACTATACATAATATCTAAACCGGAATTTCGTAAAGTGGACATGACTTATTTTAGTTCAATGGGGTTGACAAAAATTTCAAATTATCAAAGTACGTGGCTTGAAGCGATATTAATATGCTCTAAGCAATTTGAGTTATTATCAATTGGCTTGAACTGAACAAGGGAATTGCTACTTGCATTTAAAAACCAACCAAATGATAATTATTTTCACATCGTTTACAATTCCTTAATAATATAAAAAAAGTAATTAAATACGACTATTTTTGATCCAAAATTAAAATGATTCCTTTGATTTCTAACAAACTTATCAACGTTATGAGTTATGACTAGAAAATTCTTGGTATGAATTTCAAAAAATCAAAGTCACATTACAATATTCAAATTTATTTCGAAATCATTTAAAGATCAAATCAAATATCGAACTTATTTTTAGTCAATAAAATTATGATATGAATTTAAAGTTCTTCTGGTGAAGAATTTTTGCAATTTATATTCACTCAATAACTCTAATGCATTGATATACTATATAATTCCTCTAGCAAATATATTCTTATGTAGCATGCGAGGATACAGTTTATTTGAAACTGTGTATAATGGATATTCAAAAAGTTCTTGTAATATAACTATTTTATTACTAAGTCAAAGACGGTCAGTAATGATATGGACAAATAACTTGAAAATTGTATTTGCTAGAACTGTAATTCGAAACTGCACTTCAGACAAAAAAGTTTTGAGAAACATACAAATTTTAATCAATAAACTAAATTAAATTAAATGGACTATTTGCAGGCGCACCGAAGATGGTATGGACGTACATGCAATTTAGAATTTGGATAATAAAGTTTGGTTTTTCTTCAAGTAAGATTTGGCTACTACTTTGAAATACCATATATACTTTTTGTTTATCCTTAATATACACATATTCAATAACGAAAATTCCTTAAATTGAAAATTATTGGCTGACCAACAAACATACAATATCTCAATAAAGTTTTCTGAATTATTTTATAAAAAAATTTTCCCTTATAAGAACGTGGTTTGTACAATTCAAATTGTAACAAGTAGTATGTGCAATTTTCATCAACAATAAGGGTTCATCCAAGTATATAGAAATTCTATACTTCATGAAGATTTTAGACTAAAACTACGAGTAATACAATAAATTTTTCTGGTTGAACAAATTCCTTTATTTCAGAATTATTCAAGAAGTTTAAAAGAACTACAAGAACTATAGAAATTCAAATAGCATGTGTATTACAAGAGTGCATCTATATAATGGAAGAAATCTATGGTATCGTCAGATTCGCGTTTTTGATCCACAACATTATTACTAAGTAAAAACTATAGACAATATCAGCAATATGTATATAAATTTGCATTTCTAGATTGTTGAATGTACACAATTGAATTGAATTTTACTCTCAACTTCAAAAGATACTGGATGCATGAATCTCTTGATTACTGTTATCCATCATTTGATTACAATGTTGAATAAATAAACACAATTATTTGTTGAAAACTATATATAGGACATATTAAAATATAAATTTGCTGATTTCAATGTTTAAAATGTGGAAATATTTGCAAAATTATGATTTCATTTTATATGTTTTGAACTAGTTCTATACTGTTTTATGAATATACATATACATATTGATAGAATATAATAGTATATTATGCAGGAAAAGAAAATAGTTTCAGAAGTTTACACAAGTTTTTTAAGTCCCTTAGCTGAAAAATGTATCATACATTTTTTACTTTCAATAAAATTTAATATAGAACTGGAAGCTTCTTTGTCACTATAACTACAATTATTTAAAAAAGGCATTTTACTAAAATAAATTTTAAAAAAAGATAATGCTTGCTTCCGACGGGATTTAATCTCGAATTTTTTCAACTTCCCAGTCTCAACTAATGGAACTATTCCTCCCAAAAGAAGTACTGTTTTATCTTTAAATTTTCTAAAAAATTGCATAAAATAAAAATAACAGACACGTTCTAAAATATGTACATCTCGAAAATTATATTTTCACTTTCACGATTCTCTGATTTTAATGTATTTCTTTAATATTAAAGATTTAGATTAAAAACCCCTTATTACTTCCTTTCATTGGGTGTATTGAAAGTTTGGAATTTTTGACAAAAAAGAAACATTTTTTTAAGTGATAAAAGAAAATACATATTATTTAAAGCATTGTCCATCGCAAGCTATTGGCTTTTTCACACTTTCTTTGGCAAACCATGAATTCCGTTCCAAAAGAACGACACATCCTTTGATGAACAATTCAAGCCAGCTTTTGAGAACTTCAAAAGAAATGAAGCGTTTTCCAGAAAGGTGATTCTGCATGGATTGCAGAAAGACCAAGGTCTGAGGAATACGGCGGATGGGGTAAGACTTCACATCCAAAATTTTTCAAATAATTTTTGACTAATTTCATGTTGAAAAATGAACCCTTCGTGTATGGTCTTCCATTCTGCCCGTTTTTCTTACAATGCTCAATTCTCTATCTTCAAATTTTTTCAACAACATCAAAATCACCGCTTCTAAATCACACAAACCATTGTTGACGCACTCTATTCGTTGTAGGATGTTCAGGATAAGTTTCTGAGAGCAAACGATGACTGTCGGTTGCATTTTTCTTTTGATTACATAAGCAAATATTCCCCCAAATCCTGTTTTGTTGCCACGTAATTCGACATTTTCAATGCGATAAAAAACTTGTGCAATTTTTCTAATGTTCAGTATAACAGATTGAATACAAATACTAAACTTTCAATACATTCTCCTAATAATAAAATTCAACTATTTTAAGAAAATGAATCCGCTTAGACCCTAATCATTATTATTTTCAAAAATATATCAAAATTTCCCCTTTATTTACAAATGGCTGCATAAAATTTATTGATATATATGTATATTTGAAAAGTTAATAAAACTCCACTTCAAAAAGTCAAATATAATATAATCGATTGAACATAATATAAACAAGTGGATTTATTCACAAAATCTCTATCAAATTTAATAAAAATTCAATGTTAATCCCCTTTTTGTACTCCACCAAATATATACTAAAAATCCAGGATATCCTCTTTTTCCGATAGTCACCAAAATACTCGTTCCGCGTTGAATAATGTTTCATGAAAAACAAAAATATTTGAAAAGAAATATGTTTACTTTAGTCAAAATCAATTTCCTGCCAAATCCTAAAGGATATTTTTCGTCTCATCGTGAACTACGCGATTTTTCATAATTTCCTTTAAATATATGTATGAAGAATAATAATAATATTAGTAATAATATTTGTAATAATATTTAGAATTTTGAATAGTGTATAATGTTTTCTAGAAGAAAAAAAAACGTACCGTAGCTAAACTATTGATTAACTTCCATCGCAGTATCTAAAAAAAGAAATATTATTGTTAGTCCTTCGTTAAGTTATTCGATGAACTTTAACCTTGGGGAATAAGGATCTTCTGATTTTTTTTTGGTTTTGTAGAACTAAATAATCAATTCCCATAACTCATTGTTCATGGAATAATGCTTACTATTCATAAGGAATTTCATTGAGCGCTATCCAAAAAGCATATAATTTCATTAAAACTTTATTCGTTCCATCTTTATTTGAGCTCATATATATTTTGTTTAGGTTATATTATTTCGCGAATATCAGCAAAATCAGAAATTCTGTTCGGGTATCCTTTTTTCTAGTAAATGATTCTTCCTTCAAAATAAAAAAAAAAAAAATAAACTCCTCTGTGATATGGTATTTCGATTTTTTAGTATATAAATTTCTTTGAAATTTTGATTTACTATGTATTCACATGAATTATTCTTGGCTGCGATCGTAGACATCTATGAAATCATGATAATAGCATATTTTTTATATCATTTTTCGCGTTTTTTTTATTATTGACTTTCTTATTACAACTTATTATTTCAATATACACCATCTAATGAGTCCTATAAACTGAATTGAATTTATTATTCTCGTACTCTTTCAATTATCCACGAAATTTTATGTTTATGTATATAACATATTTCGGGTCTCCTTTTTGGAAATGAAACAAACATAATAATAATAAATAACTAAAGTATCATAAAATTCGATTATAATACTTTCAAAATGTTTGTTGCTGTTATGATTCGTTCTGGTCTATACTGTCTTTGGGAAATGTTGTGGAAATACTATACTTTTTTTCTTCTTCTGTTGACCTGTAAAGGACCATCATGGGAAAACACTATAAATACATTTCGCTATTTCAGTTAATCTATATATATAGATAGATATTATATAGATTGCTCTTTTATATCAAGCCCACTTGTTGAGTCACTAAAAATGCCATAAATTTCGAATCGGTTTATTGATTATTGAATTTTCTCGATTCTTTATTTTCCCGAAATATACAGAAGAAATAAATACATAAAAAAAAGGAAATATGAAAACCATAAAGAAAGCAAGTTTCTTTTGGCATCATCTTGTTGTAAATTATTGTCATCATCTTTTGTCATTCAATATTCTTAAACAGAAATAATTTTCCTCATCCTTCGACTGTATATGTATGTGTGTTTTCTTTTTAACAGAACTTTTGATATTTTTAAAGATGAAATAAAAGTGCTTAGCAAACATTCCTTTGGCATTTGATAATACTTTTATTGATGATGCATTAACACTTTTCAGAAGTTTTCTTGTACTTTTCTTTATATACTTATATACATTTCCAATATTATTGGAAAATATATTGAATTTTATTTTCTGTGGGTGTTTGTGAGTGGTACTTTATGAATTATATAAAAATTTAATTTCTTAATATTTTATGAATGAAATTGAAATTTAATAATTCTATTTGTTAGAGCAATTTATTATTTATATAGTATTCAATGTTTCTTTTGTACATCTATTTCTGATACAGATTTTGGATCAGAAATTTATTTCCATCGACATCTCTACTATTGCTGTGCAAATTTATGTTTTGAATCAAACTAAATTGACCAATTCAGGATGTTATACATTTTTACGTAGTTTAATATATAAAATTAAGTTTATTAAAGTTGGAACTATAAGGAGAATGCTTGTTTCAAATAAATGCAAGACAAACTGAAAGATATACTCGAATCCTTAGCCTTTAACAATCGTAAAATGCATCTATTTCCAAACGTATAAATCAAACTAATTAATTAATTTATTGACTTAATCGAAATACTTCTTGATCAGAAAATAAAAATTTTATTCGATTTAATTTATTATATTTATGATACGAAAGAAAGCCACATCGGTAATTAATTTTTCGATTTTAATTTTATTACTTAAATACCGAATTTAATAATCCACTTTTGAGGTTATTGCTTAATATCATATAAATTTCTCTTCTATCGAAATTATTATATTTTCCAAATTCACAGAATGTAATCATAAAAATGAAAATGAAATGATCCTTTTTATAACTCCTACGGGATTGACAATATTATTTACTATAATTAGAATTCAATTACCAAAGCATTTAGTTAAAGGTTCATTCGCTTTTCATTCAGGTTTTTCCAGTCCCTTTTGGGATTAATTCAATTAATGTTATATCAAAAATTTGATAAAACCACTTCGTAGATGTTTGATAAATTTATTTTTAATTTTAATTAATATGTCTTCTTTCACTTCAACCTTTTCGATTAACGTCAATTACAGGTCTTATGAAACTTATGTATTTTCGTTTTTTTGCGAAATTTTAATGAACATTTTGCTTTTAATTCATATTTTATTATTGATTATGTATAAATAAACGCCGCAAAAAAAGATTCCTTATTTCAAAATCGGCTGAAAAGTTATAGACATTTGTAGAAGAAATTGTAATAAAACTTGGTCCAGGACTCTTTATCTTCAACTTTTTCCAATATTTATTAAATATGCAACATCAATCCTATAGTCTTCAGAGTTATGACAACCTCATATAAACCCTATACTGCATGTGTTCATAGTTAATTTTTTTTTGCTATGACGTTCCATTAGTCATAGTTCGTAGATCCTAACAAAAATAATATAAGAATGTTATTTTAGTTGATTAATTGTATTTTTTTCATGTAATATTGTTGATTGTTCATGTTGACAGGATCTTTAATAAATAGTAAAAACAGAAAAATGTAACAAAATATATAAATAATAAATAGAATATGTATTCTTCTAGCATCCTGTTTTCTCTGCCATTTGAAAATCTACCAGTAACTATAATAATAATAATAATAATAATAATAATAATAATAATAATAATAATGCGTATACAATCAAATAAAAGTGTTATGCTTACATCTTTTAAATGCTGTTGTTGTTTTCTCTTCATAAGGTATATAATAAGTTTTTATTTTGTGCCTTTAGCAATTCTATTTAGATATTTAAACGTTCAGGAGTTCATCACTACGACTTTTTTTTCCTTTTTTATCCATTATAGAAATAGTATCAATATTATAACACTATAAACATTTTTCAAGATAGTTCAAACATAATAATGTTACCAAACAGTATACGTACATAAAGAGGATAGTAGAGTTTAGTTATAGTCTTTCATCCGGTATGTCTTTAAACACATGGAAACATACTATGGTATATATTATGCTTCAGGCAAGGAACACATAGTATAGAATTATTTTTGCTACTTTTACATATAGCAGAAAATATCAAAAAATTGTCCTTCCCAAATATTTACACTTTTAAAGAAGTGAAAAAAAAAAACCTTTTTAGGTGAATAATATCAGTTTAGTACAGCAACTTTTTAAATTTATCTTTCATTTTACTAGAATTTTGGTGGTGAACACTTTTTAAGGACTACACATTTCCTATATAACTATTATCAGTTTTTTTTTCTTCTCCTTTCTTAGAGCTTCTATATGTGTGCCATCAACAAAAAACCGTCGAACATTGAAGCCTTTATTCTTGTCCATAACATTACTGTGAGTGAAGTGGAAGTTAATATCCCTTAGTTCATGTTTTCAAGAATTTTGTTCTAATTTTTTTTTTCTTTTTTGTGGCCTATTTTGATAAAATGATTTTTTGATAGCGTTTTTTTGTTAAAAAAAAGTTGATTTTTTACTAACCATATGTATTGTTATATGCGATATCTTATCATCTATATAAAGGGAAACACAATAACGTATAACTTTGAGAATGATGTGCAAGAATAAATAGCATACCTATACGATATCAAAAATTCAAACATCATCATACAAAACATATTTCATTGAAGAGTAACTTAACTATAACAAGAAGAATACAAACCACCAGGCCCATAGTATTATATGGTAAAGGATGTCCCAATAAGAGCACCAGATTTAATTTTCACAAATTAAAGTATGTGTTTATCTAAGGTATTCTGGGTCTTACAGGTATGACCTAAACGTCATTCAACAGGGATCAGTTTTCGATAATATTCCATTTTGGAGTAGGAAATCCAAAAATTCACGTGCATGGAATAATACGTGTATGTTGAGTATTCAGGGTCCTACATGTATGACCGATACCTATTGGACGGGGAATTTAATTATGAATTAACTAACGGATGCTGCATAAAAGGACACACAATTTTGAGGCATTTTCGTTTAGTCGACAGGAGTCCTTCGAAGTAGAAACAACTAATTATAAATAATAATGTTGTTCCTTTATGTAGCGTTCAATGACTAATAATCACAATGTACCTGTATGATAGCTGGCAATGATACGAAAATGGCGTACTATTTACATTTACGGCTTTTATTAGGACACCCTATATATACGGGTTGAATACAATGTTGTGGGTAGATGGGTCTATATATTGGATAAAATTCCGGAACACATGTCAAATGAAAATGAAACAGAAATGATGATTTACGAGCACCACATTGTTACTTGATATTTCGAAGTATATTTGTCAGAAATATTTGTTTCTTTTTTCTCCGAGATAGCAGCTTAACTATGGACAATAAAGGACTCTGAATATTGTGAAATTTTTTTTGGTCAAATCAAAAGAATATAATATATCTACATATATGAATAAGTTGTTTGACAAAAGATTAGAAAAGTTGTTTTTGTTCAAAAAATATGAGACTTCGATATAAATTAATGTCAATTATTGTTTTCAAAGGATTTATCTATGATACTTTAATATTTGTCTAGTGTTATATAAAAATGTGAACTAAAAAAGGAAAAAGGTTGACTGTAAAAAGTAATAAGGAAAATGAGTAACTTTCTGACAGGAAATATAAATAACTAAAAATTGTTGTAATATCCATCAAGTGTATAATCACTCAGGATAGTATATAGTTCCGGTCAATCTGCTTCTCTTCTTATTATTTCCTTTTTTTTCCATTACGAAATGATTAATGTCGAATCACAATCTAGATTTTAGATTACAAGACTACTTGAAAGTATTAATTATTTTGACCTCTGCCATATTTATGATATATGTATGGCATGTAAATAAGTAAAATGAAAAACCTTCTTTCAGTTAAAATGAATGAATTGCGTGTCAACAGATTGTGGTCAGAAAATTTCCTGCAAAAATTCCAACTCACTGGCCACTAGAAAAGCAGGAAATAATATCAAACAAAAAATTAAAGCAAATTTCTGGCTTTGAATTGCTTTAAAATAGAGAAATTTAAGAAGCGTCTAGACTAGGTTTATGTTTGACTATGTACAGAATGATACCACTCATATTGAGACAATTATTTCATTAAGAATATTCATTTACTAGATTGGTAAAGTCGACACCAAGCTAGATGATTTGCAGGGAAATAGTATGCAATGTAGTGTATTTTCTATGTCTTGTAAAATGAAACCAAAGATGAAGAAGGAATCACATTGAAAGAAATCAAAATATAGCCATACAAATTCCTGATAGCGATTGGTACACAGACAGGACGAGTTTTGTCGTATGGTGGATGGAGCACGGAAATGGTATGGATCAGGAGCTGGATTTACGTTAGGTAAATATGGCAAATATTTCACCTTATTTCTATAGAAATTATCAGAAAGGTTTAGCTCCTCACATCTGACAACTACAACTTTGCTACCTTGTAATAATTATTTTGCAACCACGGACGCCAAACGACCGACCAAACAGGCGCCACCATCGATTAGCATAGCCCTATTCGTTTAACCAGTCATGTTTAAGAACCAAACGGATAACAATAATAATAACAATATGAACGATCATCCACTCCGATGTGGGCATCGCTTTAAGACAAAATACGTATTCATACATAAAATTTCATGTTGTTTAATCTTTCTTCTGACACCAAATAAGCAACAAAAAAAAAAAATTCTTAATACTTGTGTTATGGAAATTCAGTACTTTTTTGGAAAAGGTTTGGAGATGTATTTTTCTATTTTTTGGAAATATTTCAGTGTGAATATCCTAACTAAATTTCCGAAAATTAATTGGAGTGTCGAAAAGTTTCTTTTCACGAATTTTATATTTCTTTTTGAGCCGGTGTTTTGGGTTTTCCATTTGTTTCGAGATTTAAGAATATATTATATGCAACTAATTTGCATGAAAATTACTGTCCTGGGTCATAAATTACGAAGGTATATCTTGTAAAATTTAATTTATGGTATATACACTCTTGACTTGTACATTGTTGTATATTTTATGGCAAAAAAAAAAACATGTTTAAAGCCGGTCAGTTAGTCTATCTTATGGTTGGTTAGGATCTAACAAAATAATGGTGATGGTGGTAATGATGGTCGTATAAGAAAATGCATTTTCCTTTTCCATATTTAAGAATGTAAATTATTTTTTTTTGTTTTTGTTCAACTTATATTCAATGTACATGTTTTTGGGTCTCAACCCTATTCCAGTGTTATTCTTTTGTGGTTGTTTTATGGTGAATATTTCGTGATTCTAAAGTTGTATATACTATTATTTTGCTCGGCTAAGAGTTTTCCAAGTATGAAATCATTTTTTTCTTGTTTGTTGTTGTTGTTCACCACTTTCTTAACCTTTCTTTTAATAGTTGTTTGGATGTAATTACAATGAAGCGAGTAAAGTTTTTCATGAAAGAATTTTTCCTTTTTTTTCGCCCGTAAAAAATATAAGAAAATGGTTTTTGGTTGTTACTTCAAAATAATAAAAAGAACTTATTTTATAGAGAAACGACCCCAAAATTTTTTGGTTTTTATAGAAGAACTTTTCCTGAACTGTTCCTCACTGGTTTTTTTTTATATACTTTTATAGGATTAATTTAGTAACATTCTTGCAAGTTTTCTCAAACGTTTCTGTTCAAGTTTTCCAGTTTTTATAGGACATAACAGAAAAAAAAAAACCAAATTTGTTGTTCATAATTTTGTTTTTCATTTGTTAATAAGTTTGAAAACAATATTTATTTGATAATTATAAGTTATTAAGGTTTCCAAACAAAAAAAAACATTGCTTTTTTTTGGTTTTTCATTAAAATTCGTAATTACTTTATAGTTTAAACATTTAAAGTAATTCCGTAGAAAATTTTCTTTATTAATATGATTTCTAAAAGAAACTTAAAATAATCATAAAAATTCAATTTCATCCGACTTAATTAAGTAATTACAAAACAATAAATAAAACGCTTATCGGTTAATTAATCATACAAGTTTATATTTAAGTGTTTTTGAATTTTCATAATGTAATAAAAATTAATTATGGAAAAACGAATTCTATCATAAAAATAACATATATATAAATATATTAATTAAATCTCATATAAATTCTGTAAATTTTATTCAATTCGCTATATTAGATTTTCAAGTACATCAAAAAGAATTTGATGAACAGGCTTATTTTCTCCTACGGCTACTTCTTTCCCCATTAACCTTGTATCGAGTTTATTGAAATTTGGCACAATATCGCCTACTTATGTGGTCAACCTATGGAAATAATTTCAATGAAATTGGTGTAAAAAGATTCTAATTAAATCTGAAAAACTAGAAGAAAAAAACGACAAAATTTTCTGGCCGCTCTGATTTTTGCTTTAAAACTTCACTCCCTCTCGGCCGATTTTCTTGAAATGCTATACTAAATCAAGTTAAAGAATAACGAACTTACATCTTCAATTTCATCAAAATCGGACAACCCATTTTTACCCTATACGGCATAAACATCCAAAAAATTGTATTGATTTTAATTTTTCTATTTTCAGAATTATTTCAGATTATATTTTGAGGAAAATTGAAGTAATCCAAAAATCTGATGATCCCAAATCATATACGAATAAAAGTAATCGTATTTATTCTCTGATATCAGAGATATCAAGAAAATTCTTTAAAAGTCAAAGTTTTCTGCACACATTTAATTATTCGTTTGAAGATTTTCTGCTTAAGTGCATTTTCGATCTCGGGAGAGCTTTGAAAAATATTCTGATTTTCAGAATTTTCATATATTTTACACTTTTCAAATTGAGCAAGTAAATAAACGACGAGATTTCTAAGGATAATGACTGAATAGGATAAAATTCAATATTTAAATAGGTTTCACATATAATTATAAAGTTGTTGACGATGATCTTGATGAGTCAAAGGATTGTAAATAAATAAAATGGAAATGAAAACCTTCAGTAATTTGACTTTTTGAAATCTACTTGAATGGTAATTAATTCAATTTAGAATCAAAAGTATTAGAATTTTCGCTAATTAAGGTAAAAAAAAAGAGAGAGAAAAGATAAACATTTTTTTTTTTTTCCAAAAAGAAGAAATTTTAAATCGATATTTAACCTGGAAAAATGAAAAAGAATTTCTTTACTTTGCTTTAATTTGTGCGAATTAATGAAGATAATTAAATTATGGAAATTGAGAAATATGAACTCATGAAAACCTTTCCAAAACAAATATTTGAAATATGTGAACCGGACTATACAGATAAATGGAAAATATGAAAGGTCAATAAATCAATAATGGTACATGTACCTGAATTCATATACCTTCCGTTGAGTAATTTGAGTATACCATAAAACAAAATTTTAATACATCCCCATATCCGAATTCGTAGTACTTTAACTGCTAAATAGTATTATCAAAGATATTAATAAAGAGAAGATATGGAAAGTTCAAAGGAGCTTGTATGTAACATAAGTAATTTACATTAGTTCTTATGGGAAGAGCTTTAAATTCCTAAAAATTCCTTCCGTGAGATCTAATGCAGTTTACCCATATTAAATGAAAGCTTTTTAGAATTTTGCATATCTTCACTCATTCATATCTTTGCTATTATGCTGAAAAGCTTTCCAAAAAGTTAAATTTTATAATTGTTAATTTCTCTGTACTATATACTATGTCTTTTGAGAGTTAATTCCTTAAGGGAATACACCTACCTAGACTGCCGAAAAAAGGATCTAAATTCAAATGGATTTTTCTAAGAAAGTGTTAGTGGAAATATTTTCTTCAGTCAGTGACCACATAATTTTTTTCATCTTATATTGTGGAATTTTAGAAATGATCCATCAAGCGGTTTTCGCGATATAATGTCCACCGACTTTGTAAACAGTGTTTTGAGAAAAAGGCGTTTAAATTTTCAAGTATGATTCTCAAACTTGCTTCGCCTAGAATATTATAACTTCGCTAATTCTACAGATATTATTGCGAAATTTTCTGAACATACTACTAAAACCCGGAAATTTTGAACATTCTAAGAACATAAAAATCAATTTAATTTTCTAGCCAGATGTAACCTCTTAAAGGTGAAAGTATGTTCCTCGAATGCTCAAACTTGCTTCGCTCAGAATTGTATAATATCGTCTAATCGACAAATATTGATATGAAATTTTCAGAAAATATTCTTGAAACGTGGAAATTTTAGAAAATTCTGAAATAAAAAATTGATTTTATTTTTAAAACAAGACTGACATAAAACATATAAATGTATCTCAAAAACGTGTGAAACTACAAATTATAGTCATTTAAAATTTTAACAACAAAAATTGATTATCTTCTTTTTAAAACAAATAATTTGTAAAACGAAATGGTTTATTTATTTATTTCATTCATATTTCAATGTTATTTCAGTCTGTTTCCTAGAATGACATGAAACGTTCTAAATCATGCTATATTAATTCATATACCAAACTTTAATATACGTATATATCAATTTACTTAAAAATTACTCACAATAGAAGTGAAACTATATTTGGAATGTGAAGATAGTAAATAGTCATTTTACACTTTAATACAAAGATAATTTACTAAAATATATACTATTTTAATAGTTACCATATATTATAGATAAAAAACTATTGTAGTGAGAAATGTGTCCACTTGTAGTCCATTGCAAGAATCTCGTTTATTTTGGTTTCGTGTCCGTTTTAACTCCAACCTTTGCGTGTGATTTATATGAAATGACAAAGAAAAATGGTTATCAAGATTTTCTAACCGTTGTAAAATGTGAATAAATGACCCAGAAGATAATTCTACTAGTATAAAATTGTTGGCAACAAAAAAAAAGAAATGCAGAAGAATACCCTTTCACACCTATTATCCAGTCTGACAGTCTAAACTCTACAATGGAATAAATAATTAAATTAACATTTATATACCACATAGTATAAAATTCAGTTTAAAGTTAATTTTCTTGATTGATTTAAGAAATACCTATCAAAAAGAAACAATTTATCTTTTTTATTAAAAAGTTATAATGAAACTTTTGTTTTTAGAAAAAATTTAAACTCGAAAAGTGATAAATATTAATAATGTGGACATGCTGCAATATACCTACATGAATTTTACAAGACACACCTTTTGTAAGACATACATTTATCACAATATATACTTCTTCGAAAGTTTATCAAGAAGTTCTTCCGCATAATTAACAAAATCAAAGGATTATGCATCCAAAATGTATCTAACGTTCTATGGACTCCTATTTATGATCATATCTGAAAATTACATTACCCAAGATGAAGGCAATAATTCATAATGCTTGTAATAAGAATGTAAATACAATCAGTTTTCTTTGATATTTTACCAGTACCAATATAATTCTTGACCATTATTAGATAAGTTTTCTTTCCACAATCCTCTTGTCTACCAAAAATACTTTCTAGCTTATTACATGAACAACATATACGCAATATGATTTTCATATAGTACAATTTTTCTACTCTATATGAACATAATTTTAGATACACATACATATAGTTAAATATTGGCCACATACTGTGTGAATAATATTTTATGGAAATTGTCTTTCAAATTATGAAAAATTATGATTTACTATGGAAATATAACATTTTGTTAGTCATATATAAATCTCTCGATATTATTATTATAAAAAAATATCATATATGATATTGTAATGTGAGACATTACTTCATTGCTCTAATATCGTCAATCTTCAATGTGTCCATAATAAATCGTCAAGAAAGTGCAGTTCTCTTTTAATATCCTTTTATATACATATTTATATATTATATGAATAGATAATTTGAATGGAAGTGGGTGATAAAATTGTCAGTGTTCAGAACATTATTATCAATAAAGATTAAAGTATATTTGTACATGGGATTTTTTTTCCGGGGATTTTCTGATTTATATATCAATATTTTTGTAGAACGAGATATTTTCCTATGTTGATGCTGCTGTGGTGATATGATAATGTATATAAAGTTAGGCCGAATTCGAATCGTTTGAAATATGATTATTATTCAAATTAAGAAAAATTTATGAATCTTGTTGATGTAAATTTAAATCCATTATTCATATCAGGCATTATTGCGAGCTTCGTTTTAAAATTAATATTGTAAAAGTAAAAATTAAAAATCTCGAAAATTGGCATAAGTGAATCGTGGGTTGCTAAATGGGTGATTTCATGATATTGTGTTCCATGTATAATTTGTAGAACCAAATTATTTATTGAACATAAAGTAACTGAAAATCAGCCTATAGCCGATGCCCTATGGTAGAAATGGCACAGAAAAACTGTCAAAACTAACATTATTTCAAAGTTTTTTCTTCATAACCTTGGTTCCTCTTTTCAAAAATTTCTTCTAATTTGCAGGTAACCTAGCCCCTGATAGCATAAGTCCAATCTGCAAATTTTATTCAAATCGGAGTGTTAGTTTTTAAAGTACATCAAAAAAACTATATGAAGACGGTTATTTTCTCCTAGGATTATTTCTTTCTCCACTATCATTAGACGGATTTGACTGAAATTTAACATGGTATCGTTTATTTGTGTAGTTAGTTTCAATAATTAATTTAAATAAAATTGATTCACAAATTTTCCAATTAAATCCTAAAAACCATAAACAAACAAACGACAAAACTTTTTGGTGATACTGGTTTTTCCTATATAACTTTGCTCTCCCTTCATAGATTTTTCTGAAATGCAATACCAAACTAAGATAAGGAATAAGCAACTCACATTGCAAATTTCAAGAAAATCCGAAATCCGAAAACCTAAAACCCATGCGAATACAATCTTAATGTACTAAAAATCTTCTTACTTATATTCTAATAATCATATGAAACGATGGAAATTCTTATAATATAGTACTATATATATATTTATTTTGTTTTTTCTTGCGTAAGCAATTGGTTATATATGGTTAAACTGCTTACGTTGTGTATTTTATTTTCCCGGAGAATCCGAAGGGTTTTGATACGTATTTCTTCCTCGTCTTGTAAATATAAACCACATGGGTATTTCATATTTATATAAATGATTAGAATTTATTACAGACAATATCATTATGATAACATTGAACGTATATAGTTAATAGAATATTAAATTTGGTAATTGAAAAAGAAAAGAAAAAAAAACTTAAACAATCAACATCCTTCTCTAAACGAAAAAAATTACAAATTGATTGTCCTATATGAAAATAATATTCATTCTATATCCTTTGTGTATATAGGAGTATTGTTTTTCGATTCAAAAAGTATTTTTATTAAAGTCGTTGAACTAAAATATAAAAACAAAAAATCAATAATCCTTTCAACACTGTCGTCCCATAACAACATTATATGTACTTGTATTATGGCTGATTATAATATACATTTTTTTAGTAATTATAAAATTGTACGTCTTGTCGTTTACTAAATTAAAAATAAAAACAATAATCTGAAAAAGTTTTTACATACTATCCGAGTAATTACCCTTTACAACACACACTCTTATCGAATTTCCAATAAAAACTCCATTACATTATGTCTGCGGTTTTTTTTAAAAGGTGAAACATTAAATTTAAATTAATTTTATGCTGTAAAAAGCAAAAACAACGAAGAAAGAAATTAATTAGAAAGCTTTATGATTTGTGTTGATGCTTACGGAAAATTCCTTAAGAAAATCGAAAATTTTCATATATGAAACGATAACGTTACCAGAATTAAAAAGCATGTTGCCTCGATAGAAGAACGTTCTAATTTTAAACAGATTTTACACACTTAAATATTTATATAGTCATGCGAAATATAAACTTCGGGAATATATATAAATATATATATATTGAAATAACGCACTTTACCTGTTGTTATATATTTGTGGTTTTCTACCGTTTCCGTCATTATCTGGATATCGTATCCGGCAAGATAATGCTTTCCTGTGTTGTATTACAACAAATTTCTTATTCCCTTTTTTTTTTTTTTTAAACGGAAGAATATTTTGGAAGGAGATGAGTTTTTTTCTTGATGGTTTATATGAAATGTCTAGGCTTCATCCAGTTAAAACAGTGATGTGAAAACTCACCTGAAAATTTGAAAGATTTTGATTAGTTCAAGCTATTAAGAACTACTACTGTAACTGAAAAGGGTGAGGTTCAAATCTTTAATTCGAGGATTTCATATTTTCTTTTACTGGCTATACTCCTTTTTCGATTACCTTACACAAACTTAAATAAACCTGTCCAAAAGGAGCCTACACACGTTCAATGTTACTTGACAAGTATTATTGATGAAAATTTTCGTCAAGTAATATTGGTGGAAATTGCCTCCACACATTGCATTGAAGAGCATACAAATGATCAATGTTACTTCAAACAAGAGTCATTGAAGTAACATTGAACATGTGTAGGCTCCTAAAAACTATTGATATCAACAAGTACTATATTCTGCTAACACTCACTTTTAATAAGACTTCAGAAATACAAAATTAAAAGAAAACCCAAACCTAAAATCATATTGTGTCATAACTAAGTGAAAATTTTAAACATTTTAATTAATCAAATTTAGCTCGCAGCCTTCAGGTTGATCATATCATTAGGCCCCTAGGCTAACAGAATATTATGTGAGATACGTAACAATATATCTGAACCTATCCAAATCCATGTAAAAAGAAAAGTACGTTTTTTCTATTTTCCTGAATTTTCGAATTTCAAAACCATAAAAATATGAATTTATCTTAAAATGTTCGTTATAAATGTGAAGTGTGGTTAGAATACATACAAACGTATATTATACATTTTCTTATATTATTATGATTATGATTATTATTATTATTATTATGATTATTTTGAACGAATGAACGTTATACGAGAAAAGATATCTTTTTAGAGAAGATATTTAGGCGGAAAATGTTGTGACGATGAAAATTTCACTTTCTTTCTTATATATGTGGTGTTTTCTTTTTTCTCCTCCATGTCGACGGATAAAAAAAAAGACATGTTGTTGACAGTACAATGACATTTCGGTGACAGTTAATTTTTGATAAGAATTTAAAATATAAAAGAAAATAATTTTTTTTTGCTTTTCTTAAGTATATAGAAAACGGTTTTTCCTTTTTGTGATTCGTCAATTTCATAAAATGTTGAGAGTAAAATTGCTCACAAGAAATGATAGATGAGGTGAGGAAGTTCGCTATATAGTATTATTATTTTCCTTGTAGATTTAAGGAAATTCTATATTTTCTTTTTTTTATTATTATAAGAAGAAAAAAAATTTACCATAATAAAAAATTCAAGTTCGGTTTTCTAAAGAGTTTTCCAGATAAATGTTAAGTGAAGAAAATATCATTCTTTTGATTGTTGATTTATTTCATTTTCTTCCAATTGGTAATAGAATTTTATTATCAGTTTTATTATAAGCAATATTTTTATTGTGCGATTTGATGAGTTTGATTAGCATTAAAACTAACCAAATTTGGTATAAAATTGATTATTTCATATTTTACACTTAATTATTTCGGCAATTTGTAATACATAGTAAAATCTTTATAATTTTTTACAAGACTCAAACCCGTACTTAATTTTTCTATTTGGAAAAGCTTACGAAATTGGCATTTGGTCTATTTAGCAGCTGAAGAAATGTAAATGAATTTAGTTGTACTTTTGCCAGAACTTAAAAAGTATACTTGTGTAGGGACAAAGGTTTATTAGTGAGAAGTAAATTAAAACAAATTATATTCTTTTTGATCTATCTCTGGTCAATTCTGTATTTCAACTAACTTTTAAAAGGAAAGATAGAAAATCTTGTCGAAAACAAAATAAATAAAATAACTTCTTCGTAAACGGCAAGCACAGAAAAAACAAATAACGAATATTTATAGGTAAATAAAATGGAGACATTTTTGCATTACTAATTATGTTGTGATATTTAAACTTTGGAAACTTAAATTAGAAGTTCTCCAGGAAAAGAAGAAATTAAGTGATTTAAACCCTAACAGCACAATTACATCTCAAAGATGTCTAAAAGATATCTAAGTGCGATTTGCGAGATATATATTAGATATTTAATAACGTCTAAAGAAGCTTTCTAGATATCATCCAGATGTAGTTATGACCGGCTTACAGACATCTTGTAGATGTATTTTCAAGATATCTGAAAATATCTTTACAGGGATCTTGTTCGACTCCCCGTGATTGCACTATTTTTTTCTTTTTAATTTGTAAAATTTTTCAAAAATTAATTATTTCCTGGAAATCGAATCCATTTTGCCAATAACCAATTCTTTTTTGAAAAAAATTTTTTTTTCCTCACATCGAAAAATTCTCTGAAATCTTTTTTTCTAAAAAAAAAAAAAACTTTAACTTTTTTCTAAAATAAAAAAAATTTTTAGTTGGTCTCAGTGAGATTCCAACCTGGGACTACTGATGTTATGACTCCCATGCCATATCACCATTCCAAACCCTTATTAACCCAGTTTCATAAATTTTCCAATATATACATATCAAAGCGTTACAGCCAGACAAGGTAATTATTATTATTTAATTTGAGGAGACATATTAAACATACTTTTCGCAGCATCTCTTGTTTAGATATCGCATATATACTTAGTATGTTTTTAGATAGCATTAAAATTAAATGATTAGAAAAATTAATGTCTAAAACCGATATTGTAATACAAGTAGATATTATATAGACATCTTAAAATATTTTCCCATCAAGGTATTTTTCAGATATTGCAGAGATATCTATTAGATATTTGGAAAATGCGTATGAAAATATACATTTTTAAGACATCTTATATGCATATTTTAGATGTAATATCTAAACTAGATATAAGTTAGACATTTTGAGATATCTATAAATACATCATGGGCTGCTATTAGGGAAAGAAACGCACGAAAATTACAAAAGAAAAACATAAATCTGAACGGCAACGAGAATAGTCAATTTTAAATTTGAAGATCCTAAAATTGATGTGAGAACATGACTCAAGATATAGCAAGGAATCTTCGTAATCTGAAGCCAGAAGGTGATTTAGTTTCAAATAGATTTAAAAAGTCTTCAAAAACGTAACATTTTGGTATTAGGAAACGAAAAAAGATTAAACTTGTTTTGTCAAGAAGTTCCCAGAAAGAACTTACTTAAAAATGTTCCAATTGTACTTCTTGTAAATAGAATGTAATACATTTCATATAGAATATATAAATATGAATTGTTTATTCTTGCGTATACAATCTTTATTTCCACACATAAGAAAATAATCCATTAACTTTTTCAAATTTTCGAGCATAAGTAGCCATGATAAAATTTGAAGCAAAAAAAACAAAAAAAGTCAAAAATGTTTAAAAACAAAAGAAGCAATTGAGCGAATTTACTAATAGAGCTTCAATATTACATTAGATGATTCTCCCCAATTATGGGGAAGCGAAGGTATGGATAGGTACTGGACAATTTTGGTTTATGTAGGTCGTTGATTTGTTACTTATATCAAAAGTAGTATCAAGAAACAGCGAATTATATACCAATCCAAATTCATTTTAGCTAATATTCAACCCATTTCCAATATATATTTAAAAGTCTTCTACCATAAAACTGTAATTCTGTTTGTTTATTTGTTTGTTTGTTTATACCCTATAAACTCAAAAGCTACTGAACCGATTTTAAAAAAATTTGGATCATATATACATAGATGTCTTTCCAACTTAAAGTATAGGGTATACTTTGGTTTTTCGATGGGAGTTGCAAGGGTGAGAGGAGAATAAAAAAGCTGCTCTAATAGTATGGGATTTTTATGGAATATACATTCTGGATAGGTCAACTAAAAAGATAGAATAAATCTCTACTCGGTGGGCGATTGCGGGGTGCCAAACTGCCTATAAAGCTAAACTTTAATAAATTTTTGGATTCATGATGATTCATTTTAATTCCCAGACATCGGAATGTAATTTTCAACAAAATAAAATTTGAAAGATTTTATGTTTTCCGATTTATTTGTTTTGTGGAAAAATAAAATTATTTCAACTTGTGTATTGGAAGTAATTGATTGAAAGTTCAAAATGAATAAAATATGAATAGTTAATTCATTTTTAAATTTAGTTATTTATGTGGAAAAACTAACTGAAAAAAAAATGTGAAATCGCCACCCACATGGGTGGGTGTTCGAGAACTCAGCAGCAGCAGCACAACCCAACCCTTAAAACCCTTAGGGGTTCGGAAACTCAGCAACCCTTAAAACCCTTAAAACCCTTAGCACAAACTTATTTGTGTACTACTTATTTTCTTATACTCCTACCTACATTTATTTAAATCTTTATAATTTAATTTTTAACATATTTTCAGAAATATGCCAAAAAAGAAAATAACAATTACTCAGGAAATCCGTAAAGTTTAAGTTTAAATTTAAATTTATAATTATTAATAGCTTTTTTTATGACCTAAGGTGTGCTATGTGCGTATATTTCGATGTAACTTAGAGAATGCGCCGCATGGTTCGAACTCAGCACCCTCGGCTTACTACTAAATTGACTTTCTCACTAAGCCAACGATTCCAATTCTACAAGTAATTCAGATTCTCCACTCCTTTTGTACAACTTATTACAGAAATCGCTGAAATACACTTCAATGAGCCTTTGTTGATCCTCGACTTTTTTCGAAAACAAAACTTTCACTTTCAAAATTATCGATATATAAAAAAATATACGTCAACCCAAACAAAATATAAGAAAACTTTTGAACTTTTCATATAAAATGACTCCCACACATTCGCATAAAAATAAATATTTCTGTAGGTTAGTTTCTTTCCCATGTCTTTTTTTGGGTGGATATTCAATAAAAAATCCAAATCTCAAAAGAGGATTCAATGTCAGTTGAGAAACAAGAAAAACGACTTTTCTTCAAAAATGGTAATTCTCTTGGTACACGAAAAAATTCAAAATGAGATTTTCGATATATAAAAAAAAAAAAAAAAACTACATAATTTTTGGCACAAATCCAACCATCCCATTGCAACAAATGAATTTCTATATTTTTATATTTAGGAAAATATTCATATTGGATTATATAAAAAGATCTTCCAAACAAGAAAAAAGACAAGAAATATATAAGAGGAAACTTTATGCCTTTCCATAAACAAACCAGCTTTAATCATATTCCTTCATAAAAATGAAAGATTCCCTTTTTATACTTTACGAAGGCAACACCTTTATAATTCTTATGTACATACATATGCGTACACCTACCTACACATACAATCAGTAATCTAACAAATTTCTAACTTCAATTCCCTCGATCATAATCGAAAAAAAAAAGATGAAATTTCGAAAAAGGAAACTTCCAATGACGAAAGTTTTCCCATGTTGCATATACGCACTTCATCGGCGGGCTTATGTCTTCAAAGAAAATTTTTCCTAAATTTTCTTTCCTTTTTCGGGGGGTTTTCATTCACCAGATGTGACAAATTTTTTCTCAGAACTTTTACCTTTACGGTAAAAACTTAGAACATTTCTTTTTTTTTCTTTTCAAAAGAAAAGCTGTAAAAAATTATAGCACTTTCAATAACTCTGAACATGTTTCTTGTTCTTGTTTCAAAACTTATACAATACCTGATTTCTGGACTTTATACTTCATGTCCATTGAAATTGTTTGATATGTAATGGTAACAATATTTCGTGATAAAAATTGTTTATGGTCCTAACAATCAAGACAAAAGGATTCCTGACTTTCAAGATTTCTTTAGAAACGAATTTCAAGGATGTTTTTTATAGATCTTCTTTATGAACATAGTTCATATCATCTCTATGGATAAATCTTTTTTTGTCTTATTTATATATGAGAGTTAAGTTCAGATTTGAAAAATATGAAGTAAGAAGTAAAAAAAAACCCTAAAACTCTTTAGAATAGACAATTTTGACTTTCGGGTCATTTCTGATGGTATATTGTTTGTCTATTTTAGAAATTTTCAAATGAATTTTTTGCGTGGTACCGAAACTTTATTTAAACTCATCAATTATTTATAAAAAAATATATTTTAGACTAGAAAAACCTGACTTTTAAACTTTTATAATGAAATTAAGATGAATAATTTCTAATTTTATGATTTAGAAAAGAAAGGAATATTATTTTGTTGAAGAACATTTCATGTTTTAAGTAAAAGTTACAATATTCAAAATGATAAATTAATATCCAGAGATTTTCTAGATCTCTTTGATTTCTTCTATAATGAAAAGGAAGCCTACAGAGCCATGGAACAGGCAGGAATATACCATATATCATAACTCTTCTCTGATCTCTCCTTTTAAACCATGTTTTTTTAAAAAGACTTATCGATTAGTATTTTAAAACCAACTTTCGTAATAAATATCATACGACTAAATGGTCGTAATATTTTCCATCATTAGCTATAACTTTTGTTCATCTTTCAGGTAGGGTATGGACTCGGTGCCGAAAGAATTGTTCGTCCTTTGAGGTAATCTAGTCATCGAGCCATTTTCGTACTTCTTCAAGATTGAACATGTCGGAGGAAGCAATGTCTGGTGAATACAATGGGTGGGGTATCATTTCTCAGCTAAGCGCTTCCAACGTTCCTGAACCGGTTTAGCAACATGTGCCCTAGCGTTATCAAGCTGTGAAATCAGTTTATCGTCCCTCGAACCTATTCTGGCCGTTTTCCCTTCAAAGCGCAATTCAATTTGATCAGTTGTTGTCTGAAACGATCAGCAATGACTGTTTCACCCGTTTTCCAAAGTTCATGGTAGAGTACATCCTTCTATCTTTCTTGTCCTATAAAAATGACAACACTGTAAATATTATAAATTTTATAATCTCAAAAAAGCCTAAATTTTTTTTTGAAAAACTATCAGTTATCCTATCTTTGGATTAATATTTTAGATATCTACATTCAATCAGATTTTCTAGACGTATTATATAAAGCACAATGGTATCACTTTCTTATATCCTTTCAAGGTAGAAATATGCTCATTTATCTTCGGAAACAAAAAAATAATACAAAATTTCCTCTTATTCTATATAAACGAACTGATATAAAATACAGCATGAATTGATTTTAAGAAGCTAAAATCTTCAATGATGACAGATTGAAGTGTAATATCCAGATATTCAGAAAAAATGATATCCCACTAGACTATACACTATGTCTTCAATGTCATTCATTTTATATATATATGTACATGAAATTCATATATGAAAATGATATAAAAAAAATATTTGATAAACTGAAAATTTATCTAAGAAATATTCCCTAATAGAAAACACGAGAAAAAAGAAATCCTTCAGATTTTTTTCATTCAATCTAAGGTAAAATATGTTTCATGGATGGACCCGCAAGTATCAGAAACCATAAAACATGATAAATTCGAATTCAACATACTCCATAATAGAACTACATATATATAAAAAAGTATGTATAAGATATTTAAATCTTATTGAATGTAAAATATTGAGGATCTCTGTTTTTCAATGTATTTTATGCTCTTTGAAATGTTCTTCGTTTCTTTCCGGATTATTTAACTCTTGCTCTTGATCTTTCCATCATAAAATATGGATGATCCTTCTATTTGGTGTGAAATGTTCGTTTAGAAAGGGTAAAAGTGCAATAAAAAAGGATTTATGAGTAGTTATGACATGATTGATGAACCATCTTTGTATTTCTGTTCAAATTGTGAATATTGAAAATAAAAATATATTTCCTTTAACTGTTTCGAATATTTATTTTTTTTGTCATCTAAATCTGATATGAAATTGATATTTGGAATATTAAAATAATACTTTTAAAAAGAAAATTAGAATAATAAAAGTTTTCCATGTTATCCTTACAGATATACAGACAAAGAAGCATTAAATATAAAATTAGCAAAAAACCCTATACATATAAAGTATTGTCGAAAAGTAAAGTTAAAAACTTTGATTAAAACTAAAAGGACATATTAAAAAACTTCCAGTAATGAAATTTTTTTCGGTATCGTATGACAAATATTGTTCGTTCTAATATTACAGCATCCAATGCTAAAGGCATATCTCGTCACAAAACCCATCGTAATTGTTCATACTTATTTTATATTGGGGAACAAACTTTTCTATTTTGAAGTATCCTTTTACTTCTTGCAGCTATCACTCACTCCTTCAAATATTATATTCATTTTATTCAAATTGAACCTTTTAAACTCATTATCGTTGTTCATTTTTAGCAGGTCAAATACGTTAACCCGGTGGCAATCTAATATTGTAAAATATAGACCCATATATTCCTAGATTTTCGCTTATTATGAATCTTTCTTTCTAGTCTTTCTTTGACAAAAATTTCAAAGTATTATATTACTATATAATGTTTAATTTGAATGTAACTCATAGAGTTACAGTCTACAATACGATTTATTTAAAATTTTCATTTGTTCCATTTTTAAGTATATAAATGCGGTTATGAGGAATAGTTTTTTCTTTGGTTAATTGTTCGACAAACAAGAACTGCGAGTAACGAATTAGAAAAACTAATTGACCAAAGAATTTTAATCACTTTTGATGGATTTGAAAAAATAGAGAGAGTTTTTCAGTTTTGAGCCTTTAAAAAATTGAAAACTCAAATTTTTTCTTGATTTTCATCGGTGGTATGTTAAATTTCTCAGCGACTATTTAATACAAGAAAGATAAGGAAGTATAAATTTATTTGTTCAATTTTTCCCTCCTTTTCCAGGTTTTATATTTTACAATCAAAATAAAAGGATTTCCGAAAAGTTTAGGTACTTAAAATTTGTAGATTTGATATGATTTTTGAAAAGGAAATATTTTTAAGCTATTTTATAATCGTTAAGCACAATTTTCTTTTTAAAAAAATGATTTTTTGTCTACGCCTAAAAGTAGTCAAAATCAAAAGCACTTACAATATAATAGGAAAATTTATGTTTGGATTTTTGATGTAAGAAAAAAAAAAGTTAATAGAAACCTCTTAAAAAAGCAGTTAACATTAAAAGATAATTAATTTTAAGAAAATTTAATAAAAATAACTACTAAAAAAAGCAAAATATTTTAAATGTTCAATTTTTAATGGAAATTTAAAATTCAGAGAAAAATACAAAAATGAAATATTGTATAAAAGTTTGGGTATTTTTTGTTCTTTTTTTTGGCCCTTATGGACACAAGGAAAGGACCATTTAAATTTTCTTAATTGCAAAGAAATTGTTTCACTGTTTTTTTCCTTGTAATTCAAACAATCTTAAAAGCTTTTGTTCTCAGATCACATAAAATTTTATCTTCATTTTTTTTCTAGAAATATTTGTCAATTTGAATTTCTATTCATTTTTTTTTTTGTTTTGTATTATATTTTGAAAATCCATGAATAAATAAAAATATTTCAGTAGATGATCTCTTCAGGATATAGTTCGAAAATTCAAAAAGGACTGGATTTTTTCGCATATAAGACATTTAAAATGAAGAAAAAATATATCTACAAAGATATAATGTTGATTTGTTATTTGCAGTATTTGTAAAAAAGTCTGTAAAAAATTCATCAACACCTTTTTTTGGGTTGTCTCAATAATATTTTATCCTTTCAAAGGTTTTCAAAGATCTTTACAGGAATTTTCAAAGTGAAACGAAATAAAAGAATTTTACCGGACAACGGAGAGCAATTATGCAGGACAATGCCTAATCTTTTATTGTCCCATGAGGAGATTTATGTTTGACCTCATCTGTAGTATTTGTTTCTGTTTCTATTTGGAAAAGTATAAGAAAAATCCCGTAAAAGGATATATATACTTTATTAATATAACAACCCTTTTAGTAATGTATAAGAGGAGTTAAATTCGTTTCATTTCATTTAATATTACTATTATTATTATTATTATTATTAATATTATTTTTTTAAATTTTAGTTACTTTTGTAATAATAAGAAAATAAGAAAATAGAGACTAATTCGAACCTGGGGAGTTTAAGTTAAACCAGAGATGTTAGTTTCTCTCATGTTGCATTCTGTGAACAATTACTTAATCAACTTTAGTAGAGCTTTAATACCATTACAGCAAAATGTTGCTATTATAACAGACATTTATTTCGTATATACTTTAGCATATGCATCTAAAGATGTTAAAATCCCATATGTAGCCTGATTTTTTGAACATAAACTCTGAGAAATAAGGGATTCATCATTTAAAAACATTTCCAATTAAAGAAAACACTTTTTGTAGTAGACTTAAACATGCTAATTCGAAAATTATAATGATTAACTTAAGTCGAAAATGTTTAAGTGTTAAACAGAAACATTTTCCAATGTTATGAAAATGAAAGAAAAAAAAGAAGAATTTATTAAAAAGAAAAACACAACCTGAAGAATTTATATTACAGGCAGAGAAACATATTTATGCAAATGAAAATTACGTACATCATATATAACGATAATATAATATAAGAAAAAGGTATATATGCATTTAAAATGAGGGCAATATTCTTCTAGGCCCTTTTAAGACGTAAATAGTTGCCGTAAAATTTAAAATAAATTTAACATGAAACTATTTCGTGAAAGCCTTTTCATATATTTTTATAGTTTATGAAAGTTTTACATATACGATTATTCAAAATTAAAAAAAAAATATAATTTGAATTTTCCTATCAAAACGTCATTTAAGACAATGAAGTTGTTAAGCCAACTGGCTTTAACAACTAATTTTAATTATTATTTGTTATTTATAATTAGTTTCATTTTTGTTCTGTAATTTGTTGTTTTCAAATGTACCGCCAATTTTGTTTAGTAACTCATAATGCAACGATTGCACTGGCAATACCAATCGTTCCATTATGACTTTACCTAAAAATTGTTTCTTTTTTACCGTTGGCGATAGAATTACCCTGGAGGCAATCTCGACGGACGCGACGGACGCAATGAACGCGTGAATTGTCAAAAACGTTAGTGACGGTATAAATATTTTTGTGTAGGCAAACTCGACGCCGTCGACGCCGTCGATGAAATTTGTAATTTTTATTATTATTTGATATAATCTTTGTGTTATAAGTTAAAATAGTTTTTTAAGTAGTGTAAATTAATAAAAAGAACTAAAATACCGTTTTTAAAAGGAATTTTCACAAAATAATTCCCACACAAAAATTTTAAAATGACATTTGAACGCGTCCGTCACGTAAAAGTTGAACACGAATCAACTTTACAACGTCTAAACCGTCGCGTCCGTCACGTCTACGTCGAGATTGCCACCTCCCATACATTTCATATGAAATTAACTTTTATTTGACACTTCACGCGTCCGTCGCGTTCATTGCGTCGTTCGCGTCCGTCGAGATTGCCTCCAGGGTTATAGTCAGTCTTTCTTTTCGAGTCATACTCAGTGTTAGTTCGTGAAGGCAATTTGCATTTCAAATTGTTTTTTATTCTTTAAATTTTTATACTTGAATATTTTCATTGCTCCTGTTTATTTTCTAACCACTGTTAAAATTAGAATATTGAAGATTTTGCTTTCGGGGATGAAATACACAACATTGTAGTAAGGTATTATGAAAGTACAGCAAAATAAAAACAAAAATAATTATTATATGAGTTTTAGATTTACATAGTTGAAATCATTCAGAATTTGATCAGCAAATCGAAAGAAGTACCACACACAAAGTTTTCTATATATTATTCAAAAGATCAAGAAAAATACCATCAAATATATAGCTTCTGTTTATATATTATAAGATATAGGTAAGTTGAATTGCAAAATAAATAAATAAATAAATATGAACCTTAGGTAACTTATCAGATGAAAGGAAAAAAACAAACGTTAAACTTTTAACAATCGTGTATGAAATTTAACATTAATTAGAACCGATTGAAGAGGGAGGAGGCCTTTGGAATAATGGTCAAACTACCTATACTATTAATATCAGTTCGTGATGTTATAATTGTTACTTGTCAGATATTTTGTGATGCTGTCATATTTCATGGTTTCTACAGAAACAATATATCGAATTAAATAAGATTTTTCTATAAAATATTTTCATATTTTATTACCATATTATCATATATAATAAAATATAAATAAATATGTACAAATAGCCTTAAAGGTTATCAAATGGCAAAATATCGGAATAATATAAATAACAAAATAATAATGTAACTATCAATTAAATTTAATTAATATTATGATCGTATTCAAAATGATCGCTGCATAATTTACTTTGTGCCTACAGTTCTACTGTTCCCAATGTCTTATTACTTTGAACTTATTTGAAAATTCTTACAAATTATATTTAAACGAACATTTTCAATTTAATACCATAAATGGATATTATTTTATTTGATTTCTAGTTAAATGATCACAGAAGAAAAGATTTGTATTAGTTAGTAAATAATTCGCGATAATGAAATGCTACCACGAGTTAGGGAAGTACTACACGCCTTCAAATCAACTATGGCTGAATAAAAGACTAAATTACATATTAAGTGAATTCTCTTTGGCATTTTTTCTGGAACAGAAGAAAATTAGATTATTTGTGAACAACCACAATGTGGGAAATCCATTTCCAAATATTTGTTTTCAATATTGAAATTCAGTTCTACAGACTGTTGACTACCTATATTGCTTTTATATTCCAGCATGTCCTACTGTGTCCGTAATTTTCTTCTAAAAATCAGTAATATTTTATCATATCTTTATGGCAGGCAAGAAAATATTTCCTGAACTGCCATTGATCCAACTTTCTTGGATCAAAACTTTAAAGAATTGTAACTATTACTAATTTTAATTACATTTGTAAATAAAACAACATTTTCCACCCAATTATCCTTCGAGACCTTCCATGTTTTAATTTAATTTGAACTTTTTAATTATTTTATTAAGATTGATAAATGATAAGATCAATTAAATATATCTTAGAAAATTCTAGCATAGGATGCAATGCATGTTATTTAAATGCACGCATTCGTACCACCCACATATGGATATATTCGAATAAATAACAAAATATTGTCAATTGGAAATATAATAAAATATATTTCCAAAAGGATTAACCTGCTGATCTTGGCAAAAAAAAAACAGAAATACCTAACAAACTTTCATGTTTCATAACACTTGAAAAGTTTGTAGGCGAACAATTTGGACAGCAACCTGTCCAAACAATCGGTTTGGAAATTTGTAAATTCCAGAATGATCCAGTAAATCAATTATTGGATAGTTTATAAAATATATCAAAATGCAAATCAGTCATCTCTTTATATGGTGTGGGTGGGATACAATTTTTACAATATCTAAAAAGTCTTATTTTATAGTTCCATAATCCATTTCCTTCGCTTTTTTGATAATGAATTAATAACTTTTATATAAAATATGAATTTTAGGAGGAAATGCATTACGCATACATTAACATATGTTTCTACTGGCAGAGATATGCTGCAATCATGCAAATTTTTCCTATATGAACAACTCTTATATGAAATTTATATAAAATGCATAGATTTATTTATATGTATAAAAGGTGTCCCAAAATTCACGCAAGAAGTAATTTTGATAGAAACCACAGGTTTATAATTAAAAATTGTAAATTTTTGTTAAATTCATAAAGTACACAATTTTATGCTTTGATGAAGATCAAATGAGTTTTATTCCAATATAAGTAATGAAATAATAATAATTTTTCAAAGAAAATGTAAACAAATTGATCCAATTATCTAAAAGAAATGGTATTTACTCAATCGTTTTCATTCTGCTTAATGCATTTCTTGTCCTCCTGGTTGTTAGATGTGAATTCTTAATTTGATATTTTACTGTGCTCTGCCAATTAGTTTTTATGTTTAGGACAAATTAGTTTTTCCTTCAATGAAATTATAAGGCGAAGGTACTAAGTCTCAATCTGATAAAATATTTCTCAAGCAATAAAATCATTTGCTGTAGCCCAAATCTCACATAATTGAGTAGGTTAATGAATCGAGAAAGTTAGTCGATATATCTAGCATAGAATTTCTTTTCTTCATGTAGTTTTGATAATCTAACACCTTTTTATTAAACTACATAATAACTACTAAATATAGCTTACAGATAGTCTTGAGTTATCAAAGGCCATGAGTTGTAGAATAAAAAAAAAGCCAAGTGTTGAGCAGAAAAAAAGCGAAACGTGCCCGCCGCAAAGAAAGGGCGCGAAATAAGGAAAAAATATTTCAAGTGCTATTGAAAGCCAAATGCCAGGAATGCGGGGGGATTAAAACCATAACGCAGATGCAAAATCTTTCGGTTTGAAACGAAAGTTAATGAAGACAAACTACAGTAATGATCCTGTGAAGTATAGTCTTAACTTTTACACGCCAAAATTCTATTATATGTACGACTAGCTACACCATGAAGAAGCGAATTATATTCGAATGAAAATTTTTAGTTACTACTTAAATTGTTCATAGTATTTCTCGAATTTTATTATTGTTTGTTAAATTTTTTCAATTTAAATTTGAAGAATTCTTAAAATGTTGTGCAAAACATTTGTTTGTTTTATTTTCTATGAAAAGTTCACTAACATTATGATTAAAAATAATCACACGAGTTTTAGAATGTAAATCATTTGGCAGACGAAAAAAATTAAGAAATTATTTTCGTCTTCGAATATTGTTATCATTAAGCGCATAGCGTGGCATTGGCGGTAATTTTCTTTTGGTTTTTTTTTCTTTTTAAATTAATTCAATTAAATATTCTTTTTCGATTCACGGAATATGCGCTATGACATACCATATTTTTCTTTTTTTCAGATTTAAAAACTAAATTAAATGAAAATTAAGACGAAATTAAAAAATTATCAATCCATACTTTCATCCAACTCAAGAGGATGTTCGATGTTTCTTTCGTATACCGACGTGCAGAAACATCGGATTTTGCATCGCCGGTGAAATTTTTGATTTTTTAAGTAAAAATGGGTTTCGTGAAGGTAGTTAAGAATAAACAATACTTTAAACGTTATCAAGTTAAGTTTAAAAGGCGTCGTGAAGGTAAAACTGATTATTATGCAAGAAAACGTCTCATCTTTCAAGATAAGAACAAGTACAATACCCCAAAATATCGTTTGATTGTCCGCCTTAGCAACAGGGACATTACTTGTCAAATTGCATATTCCCGAATTGAGGGTGATCGTATTGTATGTGCCGCTTATTCCCATGAATTACTAAAATATGGAATCAAGGTTGGTTTAACCAATTACGCTGCAGCCTACTGCACTGGTTTGTTAGTAGCTCGTCGTATTCTTCGTAAATTGGGATTGGATACACTTTATGCTGGTTGTACTGAAGTAACTGGAGAAGAATATTGTGTTGAACCAGCTGATAAGGGACCAGGAGCATTCCGTTGTTATTTGGATGTCGGTTTAAGCTGTACCACAATTGGTGCTCGTGTTTTTGGTGCCATGAAAGGATCAGTCGATGGTGGTCTTAATATTCCACATTCAGTTAAACGTTTCCCCGGTTATTCATATCTTTGGTCAACATGTTGCCGATTATATGCGTACCTTGGAGGAAGAAGATGAAGAAGCATTCAAGAGACAATTTAGCAAATATATCAATTTGGGAATTCGTGCTGATGATTTGGAAGAGATTTATAAAAAGGCACATTCTTCCATTCGTGCTGATCCAACATACAAGAAGATTGATAAGAGCGGTGTTATTAAGAAGAGATGGCACATTAAGAAGTTGACGCTTGAACAACGTCAAAAGAAGGTGGCTGATCGTAAAGCGGCTTATATCGCCAAACCATAAGCTGAATCTGAAGCTTAAATGAAAAATGCTAATTGAATAACATCATGGGTTTTTTTTTAAATCTAAGAAAGTACATTTTAATTAGCGTTGAAATATTATTTTGTAATAAAATTTCAATTCATTATGATATGAAACATTAATTCATTGATAAGAATTACATTGGTAAGAAATTGCTTTTAGTTTTTGTTGACATTCAGGAAATTGATTATTTTTCTTTTTTTCAGATTTAAAAACTAAATTAAAATTCTAAAATTAGCAATATCAAATTCAAATTATAGTAAAATAACAATTAGCAATAGTATCGAGTAAAACAAATCGAACGAGAACTGGAAGGTAACTTATTTAAAATATGATTTTCTATATTTCGATATTAATCGTTTCAATCTTTATTAGACTACTTCTTTATGAAATTGCACTTCTTCTTCATGAAGAAGTGTTAATTTTGATACAGAAGTAGGAAGGAGGGAAATCGCTTCTTTATAAAATTGCACTTCTTCTATATGAAGAGGTGTTAATTTTTATAAAGAAGCAACAACAGTAGCAGACACACTGTTTTGCCAATCCCCAGTCTGCGCAGGGCGACCAGTTTGCACAAACTGGAGCAAGGCGTGGGCCGGGGACGCTGAAATAAGTGTGTAAAATAGTAAGTACAATTACTTTAATGTCAGTCGTAAGTACTCATTGATTTCTCATTCCAGGCCCAGCAAACAGCAAAATGAATGTCAACAAAAACAAGTTCATCGAATGGTGGCTCCAGATCTTCTTCAACAAATTCCCGAAAAACTATTTAAGACTTCGTGTCGCTGTCGAGCCCGGAAAAGCTTTGCAACAGTTGTACTAGTTGCGAGTCTAGATAGAAGATGACTTATTCGGAAGCCCCAGTCTGCGCAGGGCGACCAGTTTGCACAAACTGGAGCAAGGCGTGACCGGGGACGCTGAAATAAGTGCATCAAATAGTAAGTACAATTACTTTAATATCAATCACTAGTACTCATTGATTTCTCTTTCTAGGCCCAGCAAACAGCAACTAAATGTACAACAAATTCATCAAATGGTGGCTCCAGAGCTAGTCAACAAATACGCAGCTTTTAAATAAATAAGGGGGGCAAACTTTTAATCGAGTGCTGCCAGTTAGACTTGGCGGATACATGAGGCCCCAAAGCGGGCCTTATGTTGATGTTGGGTCTAGCGTCCCCTTGTTCGGTCTTCAGTTCGTCGAACTGAAGACCGACCGTAATGTAATGCTATGCATATAGCATTACATTACCTAAAGTAATATCTAAGTCCGTCGATCAATTTGCAAGGCGTAACACGTAAACTTTATAAAGTCGAAATAAATTCATTCATTTCATAAATCCAAGATGGGTTTTATAAAATGTATCTTACAACATGTAGCTCACAACATGTATTTAACATGAATTTCGTAACTTGTATTGACATGCATTGTCCGTCTTTCAACATAATTTGCCAAAACTGGTCATTTTTTTACTCGAAGTTATTTCAGGCAATTTATTTCTTATTCAGATAAATTTTCAGTTAATAATAGAAAACTGACCAAATTTGTCACAGTGTATTTGATGTAGTGAGACTTTCACATTTGAAGGAATTTATTTGAAATTTAAAAACTCGTAATACTCGGAGGAATATACTTGTATGGAAGAATATAATAAACAATATACTATAGTAATTAAGGATTCTAATCTAATTGGAAAAGTAAATACAACGGTTAATTATAAATTCGTATGGAATTGTAATGTCTAATGTGTATGACATTATTACATTATCGGTTTTAGTTCAATTTGTGTGGTGATCAAAATTACCAAAATTTGTCATACTCATACTAGGACTAGATCTAATGCAAGCCCATAAAAATGTATATCTATAATAAAGGTATTAAATTAATCTACTTATTAGAAATATGCACTATATATCTACTTAAAAATGTTTTAGGCTATTTTCCAGCGATTCTTCCATTAAACTTTTGATTATAAGAAAATTCATTGAAACTTCTATGCTATTCTGATCATAATTTTCTTCTCCTTGTTTTTCAATTTCAACTTAAGTGTTAAATGTCTCATAAAAACTTAATTGATCAATCGTTCATTTGTTATAAAAAGACATGGGCCTCAAGTTGATTGACCAAAAAAAATGTTCCTTCAATTTGAACACGAAATGTTTTTATGTTTGTTTTATTTTATTTATTCATTTGTTTTATATACATTTCTTTTGGATATAGCATAAAATCGTTTCAATCTAAATGTGGTCGCAAAAACTAGAAAACAAGAAATACCATCTCCAATCAGGAACAAAAATTTGTCTTCTTTTTTATATATAATATAGCCTCCTTTTTCCGGAAGCATAAATTCAATGGGTGGAATGAATCAGATGTTCTTAAAAAAAAAACCCAGAAAAAAAATCTGGTTCCTTTTACTGAATGGCAATAAACTATAAATCAGGATATAAGACGTAAATTAAGATTTATCGTTCAGTTTCCACAAAGTTACTACACATTTTGGACTTATTGTCACCAAATTACATAAAAGTTATACAAAAAAAAAACAAAAAAACGAAAACTATATTCTACAATAATTTCTGAGATGGACATTGAAAGAAGTGAATTTCATTTTCTTTCCAGAATCTTTTAGCACGAATTACTATTTAAGATTTTAGTATCGCATTTTTTTTTTTGCTTCTCTAATGTTAAAGACTTGGGGTTTGGTTGGTTGGTTTTGTTTTTCCGATTTGATGGGAAATTAAGCGGTCAATAAAAATAACATTGTTAATATTTGCGTGTAATTCTTATTTTTCTTTAAGTTGATACGAATAAAAGTTATTCTTCTGGTTTCAGTCTGTTCTTAGTAGGATTTTTGAATTTTCCAGTATTCCCTGTCTTGAACTATAGTTAAAAAATTGTTAACGCCAAGAAATTCTGCAACTTGATAATATATACCAAAATGGAAAAGACAAGTAGACCGGTTGTCTCTAAACGAATTTAAAAAGGATTTGCAACAAGATAAATAAATTCTTGCAAATCATATATTTACAAAGGATTAATTAAATTTTTATTTGATTCATAAGAAAATAATGAACAAAAAACTTTTCTTCCTTAACACAAACCAAAGACAATTTTTTAATTAACTTTCAAAATTAAATATAAAATAAAAATATTTTTTCCAACTCTATGTTCAATTGAATAGGATGGAAAACTTTTTTTTTTTTGTTCAATTTCCGACCTAAATATGAATGTTTTTTGTGTTTCCTTTTTGGGAAAATTATCACCACCCATAAATTTCGGACAAATCCTATGAATTGTTTTATTTTTCCTGCTGCTATATAATATATATTCTATTAAAAGAACAATTCTGGGAACAGAGAGTTAAATACGTCCTGCTGTGTTATCCTTGAAAGTACTGAAAAATAATTCAAACAATTGTCTTCATTGTTCTTGGATCTCATATCTCTTGAATTCAATATGACGATATCAGCAAATTCCATTTAATAATCAATGATCAGGATCAATAATTCAAAGACCACTATTAACATTATTATCTTTTGTATTTTTGAATTTTCTTTTTTTTTTTGAAAAAATCGACCAACCGTGGAGAACACACTATATATTTATTCTAGTTCACAAAAAGGAAAAAATGATATCAAAATGAAGTATTCATAATTCTAGTCTATTGAACGTTATCAACGGGAACTTTACTATTGATGTCACCTGAAGTAAGGATGATATTTTCCTTCCGGTTTTTCCCTTTTTTTTTTATTTTTTGCATTCGGAAAAGGAAATATTGGTTATATACTAAAAGTTTAGGGATTTTTAAATCTATATCTTTTGTCATTTCACGTATATTCCTTATCGTTTATCTATGAAAGTATTAGTTTCATTGATATTTTCATATTTTATAGAAATTCATATATATAGATCAATATTTCATGTAAACTGTCATTGCCATAAAATTTTTACGTGTGCTAACATTATTTTTCCTTTAAAAAAAAGGTTTCACGAAATACTTGTTGGATGAAAATAACCCAATGAAGAAAAGTGAAAATAGCTTTCGGGTTAATATCTAAAGTTTTTTCCCTGAAAAATACACTTAATGATTTTCTTTATATTTTTTTCCTTTTTTTTGGGAAGGGCTTCCTATATTTCCGATGGTTACTGTTTCATTTCATTTTGATTCTTAAGAAAATAAAAAATAAAAAAACCGCGGATTTTTTAACCATTTTCTACTTATTTTTTCGGCCGGTTTTTCCTTCTTTTTATGGTAAAACCATAACCGTCATAATTATAGTATATCCTTGGGCTATAAAATAAAGTACAAAACAGATGAATATTAAATTTTCGCATACTTTTTGACCGCTAGTTGACAAGAAAGGTAAAAACAGAAACTACATTTTGATATTTTTAAAAATATTTTCCTCGAGATTTTCCGGGTGTTTGTTTTCTTTTTCTTTTTTTTTTTTTTGTACTGTGGATGGTTTTTCACCAACCTTTTAATTATTTTTTAGGATATAAAAATGAAAAGGGTTTCTGGTCGCGTTTTTTGTTTTCGTTCTTTTTTTGATTTTAATCTTAAAACACTTATCGCATTAAATTTTTATGCGATTTCAGTTCGGAAAATGTCTTCTCAGAAAAAAAGGGCAAATTGCAGGAAGTTTTTAAAATTTTCATAAATTTTATCTGGTTTTGTTTAGATTAATATTTTTACACGTGTAAACTCATTATATTTGGTTTAAATCTTCTATTTTCGTATGAAATTTGTTTTTTTAAATTATCAAATCTGAATATATATGTCTTCAACGACACGTTGGTATTTGGATGAAATTTGTAGAGTTCTTGGTTGTATATAGATCTCTTATGTTTCTGGTAAAGATCCTGTTAAACGATAGAAAAAATGATTTTTACTATAACTAACGCTATCTCCTTGACAATGTAAATTTTCATTGCTTATCGAAATTGGAGACTTATTTTTACATGTATCTGTATTGTAGAAAAGAATAATTATACCATATGCTAGGTACTACTAGAGGGTATATTAGTTTAGTCACTACACTTGTAACAAATCGAAATAATTATCGTAGAAAGATTTCAAGGGTCCGTCCGTCCGAAAGTAGTAGTCGTAGGGGAAAATAAGCAGGTTCATAAAGTTTTCCTTTGATTCAGCATTGTCGTTCTAATTCGATCATCTCCATTTGAAGATGAGGAGATACAGTAATATGACCAATATTAAAAGGAGACGTAAATATTTCAAAATGTTTGTAGTAATTTATAAGTTCTTCGAACCTCGTTTCAAAGGCTTCAGACAAATCGTGAATATTGTCTGCCCCATTTTTAATTTGAAAAAGGATATTTGAAAAATACCAATTTTCTTTTTACAAAACTTTGTTCTATTATAATATATAGTATAATAGTATAGAGTATTTCTTTTCGTTACCTAAATTAATTAATATGATTCCAATTCATTTAATTCATTTTCATTATTTCCACTTCATTGATATCGTTCTCATGAATTATATACAATATATACAAAATATCCTTGTTAGTTGCTGGAAAATTCAATTGAATTTCTGAAAAGTTTTCGAAATAACCATAATAAGATAACTAACTAGAAATGATAAAAATAAACATTATTTTCCTTATTTTTATCGATGAAATACTATCTAAAAAGAAAACATCAAACAATTTTTCAAATATACAATATATAAGTCTATATTTATCTGAATTCGATTTCTCAAGTATTGACACGTTTACCATTAGGTCAAACTTTAATGACAAACTCATAACTGACCATACAGTCTCGGCCTCCTAATATTGATTGCTTTTTCGAGAGCTGTCAAAGCATACAAAGTTAATTGATTGTGAGAGCTTTAAGCTTTTTCATACATTCATATATATATATATAGTTTCTTTTATACAATTGTTATAGAGGCATTAAGAACATAGGATATATATCTAGTTATACATAACTCTATGATATCGTATTGAATGAAGTAGCCGTACCCCATAAAAGTCGGTTATAGATTGCAGAAAATATACCAACTGGGACGATCAAAAGGAAATGGAATTTTGTTATCAGATTTGATGTATGGGCAAAAGAGATTTTATATTCCTTTTTTTTTTTTTGTTTTCGTTGGTCTATAAGAACTATAAAATGTTAGAATAAGTAGAAATGAATTGAAATGAATATTGGCATAAAGGAATGAAGATGGAATTCAATTCGAGATACTTTCTCGTTTCTTTGAAGGGGTTTTGAGAAAAGTTCAAAACTTCGAAACTAGCTACATATTAGGACAATGTTTTAGTATAACTATACATAGTTGTTTTGCATTTCTCTATTCTATCATGACAATGATTTCTGCAGCATTCATTTAGAAGTACGTACAACCGGAATCCAATGAAGGAAAATAATATAGAATGACATTAAGAAGATTTTCTTCTTCAACCAATGAAGTACAATAGAAATTTAAACAGAATTCAAAGAATGCTTGAAATTTTTTTTATTTTATTCCAGAGTTACTTTCTTTAAGGTGACGCACCTACACTGTTGGTGCTGATGAAAATTTCACAAATTCACAAAATTATATTGTATATAACAAGAATTTGTAGTAAGAAATAATACAAATTTTTAGAGATATATCTGTTTCCGTAAGTTGTGTTTCCGGAAAAGATTTTCCGAATTTTCTTATCTACTCTGGTTTTAAAGATTCTTAAAAGATCAGTCAATGGAAATATAGTAAATAAAAAAAAGATTTTTGCATACCCAACAGCTAGATATATCTCCTTTAATGTAATAATTATTAAAGAATTTAAATAAAAATGTATCTAAACTAATTTACCAAAGAATTGTAAAAGTTTGGAACTTTTTGAAAACATAAAAGATTCAAATATTATTATTCCTTCGGGATAACTTGAAATATATATATATATATCTATGCCCACACAAAATAATAGTATTTACTAATAAATTATTAATATCGTTTATGCATAATAAAACAAAAGAAAAACATCTTATACTGCACAATAATATTAAAATATGAATTATATTTCGTAAACGACTACAGGGGAAAAAAAAAGAAAATAAGAAAATAATATAATTAATTTTCAAAAGAAAAGAAAACAACGAAAGCGAAGGAGAGGCCCACAAGCCCATTAGCACAATTCCGTTATATTTCATAGAAAATTGCTATCACGTTGTGATTCTTTTATATAAAATATATTTCATATTGATTTATACTCAGAATATGTCGCATATTGCAATATTATATATCTATATATATATATAGTTCAATATAAATAATATTTGTAATATATTATTAGACCGAACGCCTAACCAAACTGAGGCCGACGTCAGCAAATAACGAAATACTATTTTTGATCAATAAAATATAGAATATTAAGTTGAAACAAGAAGGCACAAAATAAATAAGGACATTCTTTTTTTTTGTATTCATATTTAGATAAATAGAAACATTCTTAATCCTAGAAATTCAAGGAAGACACTGTATTGATACTCTTTGAATGAATTATGTCTGTTGCATGTTTTTGTGAACAGATATCCTTTTTTGTTTAAAGAATATAATGTTATGGCCATATACTAAAAGTGTGATGTGAATTATATTATCCGGTTTCTATTTCCATAATAGGCACTTTCATTTACACATTCTAAGTACTTGCAAGTAAGAAGGTATAAATATTTGCTAAAAATTCTTAAAAGTATAATCACAAATAATTTTCCGAGGTATTTTCGCTAGGTTGCCTTTGTATGTGATTTGGTCCTTTAGGAAATTTTTCGCTTAACGTTAAATTTGTACAAATCGACAGTTTGTATTAAAAATTACAGGAATTGTTTTTTTATACACGTTCTTGCAAAAATTTGTTCCATTTACTGGTTGTTGTTTATGTTGTTTAAGTACTTGCCATATACAAATGGAAAGCTACTAATATGGCTTTCCCATTCAATTTGAATTGAATATCTGTGCCAGATACAAGAATAATTAGTCTGGATTTTATACGAAGAAGTCATTTAACACAAACTCAATCTACAATGTAAACTCCACGCGAATATATCAGGATAATTTTTTTTTTATTCAATGTGTTCTAGAAATTCCTCCGGTCCTATTGAAATAAATCACTTCTACTTCTGTCCTAAATAAGAAAATAAGGTTAATTAAAATATATAAAAAGCAAAGAATGCTAATATTATAATAATCAGTAAAACAGGACCTTCATCTATTAATGATATATCGTCGGTTATTATCGAGATGCGTTTGGGTTTCATTAGTCGATAATAATTACTTCCCATAATTAGATGAAAAGGCGTGGACCCAATTCAATATACGAAATAGTATTCAGAAAATAGAACACTGTACGAAAAATCTTTTATATACTATAAATAGGGTTCGTGTATATTTTTGGGTTTTAATACTGATTTTTATCAGTTTTTCATAAATTATTTCGAATGAAAGCATAAAATTTTGCCAGTTTTTCATTAGTTTATATATCGATATAATAATATAATAGCATGAATATTATTTATAATAAAAATATTACGACTAGCGAACCTAAAAACCTGAAATAATCAAAAGGATATAGTATGTAAAATTCCTTTGGGAATAAAATTGATTTTGATTTATATACTGTTCTATATACTTATAAAGATTTAATGAATATGTTATATTCTCATTTTCAGATTAAACATAATGGAAAATGTATTTTGTTAGTTTTATGGTCGCCCTAAATTTTAAAAATTCATTAATAAAATAAAATTAATAATATACACAAAATATAGAGATATTTAATTAAGTCGTTAGAAAAAAAAAACTGCAAATTTCATAGGGTTGGACTGATATTTTATTAGATTTTCATCACGCAAAAATGAAAGCCACTAAATCAAAAAAATTTCCACCGAAAAAAAAGGCTAAAACTTTAATTTTCACACCTATTTTAATAAATTGACATGCGAAGAAAATATATATCCTTTTATTTATAATAAAAATTTGCCTTTTAAAAAAAGTTTGGTTTTGAATACAAAAAGAGGAAATAAAAAATGCCCTTTTTTGAAATGTAAATTATAAATCAAAAAAGAGGAAACTAATAAGAATATGGACAGTGCTAGTTAACCTATTTTCTGAAAGAATTGACGCTCCTCTATGCCCGATTTTCGATACAAAAAGATATCCAATTGTTGATATACATTCGCAATGAAAACCACCTTCTTGTACACTGAGATCAAAACTATGATAAACTATTTTCAATGTAACATTACATTTCATTTTCTTCTTCTCAATAATAGCTCAATGGTACCATGATTAATTATTGTAAGAAATATCAATTTTTTCAGAAACATTTTAATAGTTGGCATGAAATTTATTTGTCCATAATATATATTAGAATTTTAGCATCTATATTTATTATCAGATTGCATAAAAAACTGAGAAAATTTAAGAATATGAAACCGTCCTGGCAGTAAATTGAACTCTAAATCACCAACGTTTTGAATTATTCAACCAATTCAATTTTATCATATTTTTCTCCTCAGTGTAAGAGAATCTGAAATTTTTATTTTGGGATAACTAACAATTAAATAGTGATACAATTTTCCGAATCTGAAAAAAAAGATAAATTGTTTCAATTATAAATTTTTTAATGATAAAAAATTTCTAAAGTGAAAAAATTCAGTTTTATGTATTTTCAAAAACTAATTAATGTAAAATTTTCATGAGAAAAATACCTAAATGGTATTTTTTGTGAATTCTCCGAAATTTAGATCAATCTAGAAATGTTTCACAAATTAAAATTCATGAAAATAAATTTTGGTTGAAAACAAAAAGGATTTTTCCTTTTGATTTTAATGGAAATTAATCACATTTCCCATGAGTAATAAATAAAGTGAAAATTAAAAACACCTCAAAGAGTATAATTTCTATTTTTAATCAAAATATTATTTAAATAGAAAAATTAGGATGTTAAATTCTGGTTAAGAAATCTATTTATATCGATAAATAGATTTCTTAACCAGAATTTAACATCAACATTACCGGAATCCATATGATTAATGTCAGACCCATTTACATTTACTTTACCAAGAAAAGTATGTGTAAGCGCCTAGCCTATAGTGGGAGGGTACTCCAATGAGTATTTTTCATCTTTTCAATTTTGATTATATGTATTTTACCTTTAAGGCCAGTTTCACTTATTATGGCAAGTACACGCACTTTGACATTTTAACATACATATCTGACAAATACGACAATTATTATAATTCCTTTAATAAGTATTTCGTAAATCTTCTAATAATAATCGAGAAACTGTCACAAAAGATCGACATTTTCTCACAATGTGGAGTAAGATAATTACAAATTTTGCAAGAATTAGAAATTGGACCTAACTACGGTACTGACCTACATTAAAAGGACAAACCGATCCGGGGAAAAGACCTAGGCTCTCAACCAACATTTTAAGAGGAGGTACAATGCGCCAGTAAAGCCTACGTGCTAGGGCCCGCAACTATGTGGGTCCCTCCAATACAATACATACATACATACAACAAAAGATCAACATTTCTCAAAAGTGCAGTAAAATCATTAAAAATTGCCCACGACAACATATTATCTAATCCTGATTTGTACTTTATCACTTGTAGATATTTCAAATTTTGTGAAATAGGACCTAGAAGCATATGTTTTTTTTTTTTTGTAACATACTACACTTCAAAAAATGTGTCCTTTAAACCAAAACTGACACTTGAAGGACGAATAATGTCTATCTTATTATCATTCTTGTATAACGATTCAAATACGGTATATTAAACACGATTTCGAATCAAATAAAATAAAAATAAACCATTTATTGTGTAATTTAATACATTTTAATAAACATTGTAATAGTTCTCGATGGTTGTGCGTGCAACTTAATTTCAACAAATTTATCTCGATAAATTTGATCTATTGATATTTTGTGGAACTAAATAGAATAAAAAAAAAAATCTACAAGTATTTAGTTGTCACGCACAATATTTTATACAATACTATATGGTTTTGTTATATATTTCATTATTTGTCACTTTGATTAGATTCCTTGTGGTTAACTTTGTCACATATTCTGGACTCGTTTTTATGGTTGATTGTCACTTAACATGAAAACATAAAGATATAGACAAACTTGATAGATGAAGTATGTTCCATCACAAAATATCTTGTTTACAACATAAAAGAAAAAGTCATATTGGACATTGATAAGTTTGTTGTTATATAATTTTATTCAATTCAATAATTTTCCGAATTAATTCGTTCTATTGTTGAATATAGACATGAGAAAAATCACGAAACCAGTTATTATGCTGTTAAAAAGAAAAAATACTATTTTTAGTTCTTTTAGAATTTAGGATGATAAATAAATGTTCATTTCACATTTGATGGAGTTCAAAACAAAATATAGAATATCCTTTTATTAGACCACCAACAAATCAGAATACTAATTATATACTTAAATAACAAATTCTACAAAACTTTAGTTAGTCAACTCAAATATCTTTCTAAATTAAACTTATTTCATCATGAATTTTTTTTCCCAGAAAAGTTATTTTAATGTTTAAACAAAAAAAAAGGAAAAAAATATTTTCTTTATACATCAAATTTCATTTCAGTTTTCAAAAGAAAATCCATTGTGAAATTGATATTTTTCTTCTTCTCTCTTCAGATATTGTCTTAAACGCGAGAAAACTTTTCAAAACTAAATAACACAGCAATATTTGAAGATGTTAGAAAGTTCACCAAAATAAGTACGTTTCAAATAATAACAATAATAAGATAAAAAAGGTTATAAGTTTGGATATCAAATTGACATTCTTATGACAGCACATCCTTTTTTCATCAAAAATCAACTTTATCAATTTCTTTCAATTTCTCTCCAATTCTATTTTCAGAAGAAGCCCTCAGCTAGTATAACTGGTATTTTGGGGAATTTGTTAATTAAGAAACCTTAGAACACCCTTTTTTCTTAAGATTTAGAGAAATATGCATATCAACTCTAATTCGAATAAGATATTGTGCTCCATCTAATATCCAAATTATGCATTGTATCCTAACTTAATGATAATACATATTTAGTGCTCGAACCCCAACTTACGAGGAATGTTAAAATCAACTCTAATTTAATGTAGATTTTCTATTTTCAAAACTAATGCCAAGAAGACAAAGACAACTTTGAATTTGTGATGTGGTAATTTTGTTGAAACTTCTTGATTTCAATGATTTCAACTTTGATACTTATTAATATTAGAAATTTCAATAAAAACTTCCATTCAATGCCCCAATTATCAATTCTATCAATGTGAAAACCAAATCAAATTAAAGAACTTTAAATGGAATTTAACTTCTTTTAGAACTGTGTGTTTTTATCTATCTTGATTATTCTTGAGTTTTAACAGACAAACAAAATCTCGCGTTTTTTTTTTCTGCCTTTTCACCAAAGAAATACAACTTTTAATTATGTTAATTATGACTTGAGAGAATTTTCATTAGAATATTAGAACACCCTTGGCCTAAAATATACTACAGAGTTACTCTTGTTTTTGAGATTTTTTTCTTGCCCTTAATATTATTGTTACGCTATAAGTAGATATCTTTCTTGTCACTAACTTTATTTTGTAGACATTGGATGAACAAAAAGTATTTGAACTCATTTCGAATACGATAACTTCACTCCATTATTAAATGCTCCATATTGTGATATCAAAGAAAAATAATAAAATTTTGACAACGGTCACAGGATATTATTTATGTACCTATGCTTTCCCAGTCTGTATGTTCTTGCATACAATAATAGGTGGTAGGCATGTAGTAGCTATTTAAGTAAAAGAAGACATGTCTAAATTATTACAAATCATTTACTTTTTGAACGTACCATGTATCATAGTTGATCAAACAAATTTGTTATCTACTTTTTTGTCTATTTATATATGGCAAAGAATAATCAAACTCTTAAATGTCTTTCGCGGATAATTTAATTGCCAAAAAGTGGCAACTTTAGCAAGTATATGCGATTATTTTCAAATGACTTTGGGAAACAATTTAGGAATTGTAGAGTAAGTCTTTGGTATAAGTATAAAACAACAATAATAATAATGATGATATCATTTTAAAAAACATTCTTTTTCTTGTATCTATTTCTTCGTTTACAATTTCTTTCTAAAATTTCAATAATTTATCTAAATTGTTTCTATTTGTTTCAATCTTTGTTTTGATTTTCCAAATTAATTTAATTTATTCAATTTTTAATATTATTCGTTTTATTTTATGAAAATTTTGATAGATTTTTGCAACTAAATTAAAATTTCCATATTTTGATTGATAACCAAACAATTCAAATTGCATATATTCAGGCGTAAAAAAATATGTTCGAATTACAATCGAGTTTATTCAACAAAAAAGATAAAACCATATTAAATTAAACATTATAAGTTTTGAATATTAGATTTATTTATATGTACATATATATATATATATATAGTTTTGTATTTTTGATTAAATTAAAGAAAAATAATTACTACTATTTTTCTAGGTTGCTTTTAAACTGTAAAACCAGATGTGTCAGAAGACTTTTTGTAGACCATTTACAAATGATTATATATGTTGTACGACTAAAAAAGGACGTGACCACAAGATATTAAATATAACATGTAGGTTACGTACTTTTATAATATATACGAATATTTTAGCACTTTTAAAAATAATATTTACCAAGCAAAAAATCTGGTATATAATGTTCTACTTTTAAGAAACGTGCCCCGAAAATTTTATGTTATCCTGCAATGAAATTACATGATAAAAATAAATATATTTGTTTTCATGTTTTGAGAAGAACTTTAAATGATAATATAAAATTGCACATTATAAGAAATTACAAAGACTACCTACATATATTACGCAGAATGTATAGAATTGTATAAAAACGATTATTTAATTATAAAAACATGATTTTCACAAAGAATTCACATAATTTCAAGATCTACTATTCCTTTTTTTTTATTAAATCCATATAGTGACTCTTTTTAAGTTCATAAAAGTAATATAATACTAAAAAAAAATATTTTTATTCAAATATATTACTGTACATAACTACATCTATACATAACAGAGAAGAATTTGTTTTGTATCATTTAAAATTCTTGGCATGCCTGCAGTTATCATCATCCAAAAGTTTGTATTTTGTTTAATGATGATCAGAGAATATCCAAGGATTCATGCATCACTTGCTCCACCACAAAATATGTATAATTTTTAAAAGGCTACACATATGCCAACCACATATTGATATATTTATATATATATATTCTTATATATTAATATGTTAAACGAACTCATAAATATAGATTGACATTGGTAAAATTCCTACGTTCAACGGTTGATTGCTACCAATTTTTTGATGGTTCTTCATCATATATATAGATATTTTGTTTTTTTTTTCTCGATATAGGAAGCGTTATCATAAATATTGAATTATCATACAAGTATGAATGAATAAGCTATCCACTTGGCTTAAGTTTTGATTTATGACAACATACTTTGAGATCAGCAAGTATAAATTTATTGATGATAAAGAAAAAAGAAAACATAATTTTTGCACCCTGACTAATATAGTAAAGGACGAAATTTATAGACAAGTTACGTACTATATATAAATATATATATTTATATCTCCAATTCAATGATCTATAAGAAAATGATAATTTGCATTTACGAGAAGGAATTACGCAAGGTTGAAAGAATATGATAGAAAATTTACATAGAATTCTTAGTCGTGTTTTTTTCTGCTTTTCCTCAGAATTTCAGAATTACAGTATTTCATATATTTTAGCATAAATGAATGTCTATAATAACATAGAATTTAAATATTAATGAGTTTCTCATATTGTTTAATATTCCATATATATAAAAACAAAACTCAAAATATATTATAGAACATTAATTTGTTTTTCCAGACTATTGAAATTCGTTTAAAATCATAAACATAAAATTAAATTCTACCTTAATACTTCAAATATCTATTTTGAAATGAAAATTATATGCAAATTAATACTAAAGTAAAATAAATTCTTTCAATTTCAAATTTATGGAAGAATGGAATTTCTAATACATATTCATATTACAAGATTTTATTTTGTTTTTTTTTTTAGGAAAATTAATCCTATTAATTTTGATTAGCATTGAAAATGTTTGATTTTATTTAATTGAGAAAATAAATGTTTATTTTTAATAAAATATTTATGAATTTTTTGCGAAAATTTGGGTTTATATTAAATTCTCTCATGTGTCAAAATTAGTATTTGCTGATATTACTTTAAATATGTAAGCAACGAAAAATAAATATTAAAATATAAAACAGCCATGACCAGGAATAAAACCTGAACCGTCTCAGTTAATAAACGTTCAATACGCCTTTCCAATACTTGAGTATTGGCTATACTTGAGTACCTACTGATAGAGCAAAGATTACCCTATACCTCCATTCCATTCGACTTCACCATAGCATACCAATAAGATTTTACTTTATGAAAATTATTTGAAAAATTTAGAAAAAATTTTATTAAAATATCATTCGTTAGGCTTTTTTTGGATCAAAAAAAATTTATCAAAAAAAAATAATAAAAACAATATTTTCGCTAAAAGATAAAAGGAAAATTTTGCAATTAATTTTCAATTTGTTATTAAAAATAAGTCATCTAAAAGAATGTTTTTCCTTTCGATTTTTTTTTTTGTTTTTCAATTTTCCTAGGCCTAAGTGATTTATATATGTATATACTATATTAAGCTATAAAATCCAGAGAAAAATCCAACATCCAGTTCGTCCTTTATTCTCACAGCTGCAACTACAAGAGCAAATATTTTTTAATTGCTCAAATGCCCCAAAAACTGGACAGCTTGTGAATTTCTAACGACTGTGTTCAACATATCCCCACCGAAAAAGCAACAGTAACAACAAACATAATATATGTATACACGAACATATTTTATGCTAAAAGGCTATATATAACATATAGAATGAATGATGGCTAACTAAGAGTAGATTAAGTTTCGAGGATTTAGTGATATAAAAACGAAAGAAGGCCATTGCCATGACTTGAGTAGAAACAGATTTTAATTAAATTTCATGACATGAACTACATACAAAATAGTTTAGAAACTACTCTTATAAGTCACATATATTATATAGATCATCCCGTTTTTTATGTCATCCCCTTACTATCAATATAAAGTACATGTGGTAACTTATTTAGCAAGCTTTCAATCAACATCATTAGATATAGCGTTCGTACAATTGATATATTTTATATATAGTATATATAGATTACTTTTCAGAATGATTCTAAGAAATTGTGATATGAAAACACTAAAGGAAAAAGGTATACAGTTTGAAAATAAAGGTAAATTTTTGAGCTATGATTTGATTAAGTTATCTAAACTAAAAAGAAAATTATAAACAAGTACATAAAAACTGATTGAATATAGAAGTTTATATGTTTATCTTAGTTAATATTTTAACTTTAGGATATAAATGAATCGACAAAAATGTTAACTAGATTTTTTCTTAGAAATTTTTACAATGTCACTCTGAAGCCAAGATTTTACATCGAATAGGCGTGGACCGGGGACGATGAAATAAGTGCGTCAAATAGTAAGTACAATTACTTTAATATCAATCACAAGTACTCATTGATTTCTCTTTCTAGGCCCAGGAAACAGCAACTAAATGTACAACAAATTCATCAAATGGTGGCTCCAGAGCTAGTCAACAAATACGCACCTTTTTAAATAAATAAGGGGGGTAAACTATCAAAATAGTGCTACCAGTTAGACTTGGCGGATACATGAGGCCCCAAAGCGGGCCTTATGTTGATGTTGGGTCTAGCGTCTCCTTGTTCGGTCTTCAGTTCGTCGAACTGAAGACCGAACGTAATGTAATGCTATGCATATAGCATTACGTTACATCGAATAGGTTTAACTTTAAGTATATAGTATACCAAAATTGAGGTGATTTAAAAGTTTTTTATGTAATGAGCTTGCTGCTTTAAGAGTTTACCAATATTTTAAAGAATGAAAATATCTTTAGCACAACTTTCTAAAAATCATCGAATTTTATTTAAGCGTAATTTTTATATCATTAAATTCATATTAATATATTTTCCATGGAAACCATGATAACACTGTCTTAAAATTAATAGAGTATAATAAAAATATGATAAATATATATATGTATGATTAATTCTTTACCACAATTAAACCCATTAAATTATATATTCAGTTTCGTAATTAAATTTTAATATCATTAGAATAGTCTAGTATAAGAAATTAAAAGAAAAATATTATTCAAGTAGAATATTCTAACTTAATTATATTAAAATAATAAAAATCTATTTTATAATCTTGAATTAAATTTAATCAAAGCAACCCAACATAATTGATACTATCTATCTATTCAACTATATGAAAAGAAAAAAAATACCAGTCTTAAAATATGTCAAATCATATCATCCTAAAATTATTTAGTATCAAAAAGATACATTCTTACGAGTGACCTTATTACATCCTTAAAACCATTTATTGCAATATTAATAATACTAAAACTATATAATACTAGGATACCTACTATATGAGGTAGGTTCATAAGAAATGTAATAAATAGGTACATCAGTAAATAATTTGTAGATAGAGACATAGAAATAAACTGAAGGTAAAAGAAAGAATATAATAGTGACATAAATAAATAACAAATCCTTTTTGGTATGTATTTATGTTTAGGAAGTTATAGCATATATGATGTATTCCAACATTCAGTTCCAGAACGTATTATTTAGTGAAACATATTTAGACTATCCGAAGGATCTTGGCACTGGATGTTCCGTCGAATTTTTATACTTATCCAGTTGACTGCTTCAGATACAAGACGGAATCTGTACACTATAAAAGATTTCTTAAAACATGTTTCTAAGTTATGAAACTTGTTATATGAAAGTTATCTTCAAAAATACTATCGGTCGAATTTTTTACTTATTATTTGAAAAAGCATATGTTTTCGAACATTTTCCTGACAAAACGTCTTCAACGCAGTATTTCATTTCGACAACTATCCAATAGAATATTACCGATCAAATATTTCTGATAAGTTGCCCCCAAATAAATGTGATTTAACTGCTCTCCACTGATTATTTCTATGCGTTACATACTTAGTGACAAAACTAATATATCCTCTAATAGTACCTATTATATGACATCAAAATAAAAATAACAAACTAGATTATTTTATAAATACTATTTTCTTGATAGTTTTTGTTTAATTTTTCTTCTTTTTTTTTTAGGTGTCCTTAATAAAACTTATAAATCCCATCAACAAAGATGGAAAGTTTATGTACCTATGTCTGGTTCCCTTTCCGAGAAATATTTTCCATTCTATTCATATAAAATATATATAATACAAGAACCTTTTCAGTGATGCGTGTAAAAGACAACATTTCACAGGTCTATGAACATTATCTCTGCATGACTTTGGGGCACATTAAGTCACAAAACTAAAACTAAAAACATAAAGTAATGTAAAATCGGCCTATAGCCGATTTTTTGATGCCCTATGGTAGAAATGGGAGAGAAAAATTGTGAAAACTAACAATATATCGAGGTTTTCCTTCATAACTTTGTTTGCCCTTTTCAAAATTTTCTCTAATTTGTAAGTAACTCAGACCCTAGTAGCCTAAGTCTAATTTGCAAATTTCATTCAAATCAGTGCATTAGTTCTGAAAATACATCAAAAAAACTTTCTGAACAGGGTTATTTCTTCCTACGACTACTTCTTTCTCCACTATCCTTAGAGTGATATCACTGAAATTTACAATGGTATGGTCTATTAATGTAGTCAACCAATATAATTAATTTAAACAAAATTGCTTTACCAATTTTCCAATTAAACCCGAAAAACTATATAAAAAAAAACGACAAAACTTTATGGCCGCCCCTGTTTTTCCTTAATAACTTCGCTGCCCCTCAGTCGATTTTGCTGAAATGCAATACCAAAACCACTATAGCAATAACCAAGTAGCATTCTAAATTTCTTCAAAATTGCATAATGCGTTTTTGAGTTATTTTGTCAACGGACGGACGGTAGTACCAAACATGGAGCATTAATATAGGGAATTTTTTTCAGAATTTTGGCTCATTTTCAAAACCCAATTACCCCAATTTGTTTTGCCAGAATTCCACAATTTTTTTTTTCTAAGTATTCTATAAGATGTCACCTTTTCAGCGCGCTATAACATAACTTGATAGGATTAGAACTACTAAAGTTATACGATTCTAAAGCCAACTATTGGAAAAAAAACGCCACGAACTTTCTGCTTAATTGAATATTTTAAGGTTTTTCTCTCCATAACTTCGTTTTTTCATTCTCAAATTGGCTGGCGCCTAATAGTATAAACACGTTTCGTAAATTTGATTCAAATCCGTATATAACTTTTTAAAATACATTGGAAAAACTTTATGAACAGGCTTATTTTAGGCTACAACTATTTCTTTCTCCAGTATCCTTAGACCGATTTGACTGAAAATTAACTCGGTATCGTCTATTTATGCAGTTAACTTACATAATTAATTTGAACAAAATCGGGTCACAAATTTTCCAATTACATCCGAAAAACCATAACAAAAAAAACGACAAAACTTTCTGGTCACCCTGGTTTTTCCTTTATAACTTTGCCCCCCGTGGATCGATTTGGCTCAAATGCAATACCAAACCAAGTTAAGGAATAAGCAACTCAAATTATAAATTTCATCAAAATCGGATAACGCGTTTTTGAGTTATCTTGTCTACGGACGGACGGACGGACATGCATAAATCGGTATAACTTTTGATTCCCTACACAACCATACCTTTGAAATTTTTCTCCGATTATTATTTCTATGTGTTACACACTTAGTGACAAAACTAATATACCCTCTGGTAGTACCTACCATAGGGCATAAACATCCCATAGATTATGTATTATATTTACTATAAAACATTATACTTTAGAGATATATGATGGAAATTAGTTCTAGGTTAGGATACTTTTATGTAGTATTTATATTAATTTTATACAATGCTTTTTTTTTCTAGATATATAATATAATTTTCATATATGTAAGCTTGCATGTAAACACTAATGTCAAATGCCAAATTTAATTACATTCACCGCATATACACAAAAGCTGACTCATGTAACAATATCATATCACAAAAACGGGTTAAAAGGGTTATACTGTACAATAATGAAAGAGATGAGAAGTAAAAATCACGAACACAGAAGTTTCGGGCAATATCTTAAAATTTTCAAAGTGAAAATTTTATCTAGTTAGATATTATATATACCTATATTATATAGGTTTAGTCTAAACAATACACAGGTTGACATTTTAACTATAGAAGAACCTAAAATCGTTACGATGTTAGAGACTATTCTTCATCATGCATATATCCTTCGTCATTCCTATTATTGTATTTTAAATGGATTTGTGGTTTATAAAATCAAGTTCAACATTGTTTTATTATATAATATAATCCGATTGTGATTTAAGTAGTATAATAGGGCATTTTGTGTGTGCGGTGTGATAATTAGAAAATACCAGAAATTCAATGATGTTTAATACTAACTAAATACAAAACTTACCTCTTTAGTAATTATTTACTATATAAATGGGATAGAATACAAATATTAGTTACGAAAATTCTGTTGACTTATATACTAGTATAAAGAAAAATGAAGATAAATGTTGATTTCTATGGGTGATAATATCGCAGAAAAATAAGAAAAATTCTATTAAATTATTAAGTAATTAATTTGGATTCTGCGAAAAATCATATTTCGAATTTTCTCTGATTACAATATTTACTTATATACTTCAGTCAACCTATAAAAAAAAAATAATAATACATTAAAGTGTTTATTTAACGCAAGAACTTAAGAAGCTTACTTAAAGTAAGTAAAAATCATTTTAATGGGATTCGTCGAACTGAAGACCGAACGTAATGTAATGTTAGAAAAAAAGCACAACCACTTTATAACATAAAATTTTCACTTAAATTATCAAGATTAAGTTTTTCTCATTTTCATCTGGGGAGAAAAGAAAAACTAAATGAAAATTTCCAGAAAACGACAAATTCTCATATGAATTAAAAACTTAATGTGTGATTAACCATGAAAAAAAAGGATATATAAAAAAATATATATATAGTATGGAAAACCACGCAACTTTTAAAATTTTCCATTCAAATTACGAAAAATAAGTGTATAGCATTATTATGTACCAAAACATGTTTTTAGTTAAAATGATCTACTTCTGGTAAATGGTGTCTGCACTTCTTATTATAAACAACATTTGCACCAAATTTTAAGAAAATTGCATAAGTTGCTCTCGAGTTATCATCGTACATCCAAAATTAGGACCACTCAGATATCTTGTTCCATCGAAAGTCGAATCTTTGCATGATTACAATAGTCTCTTTTACTTTAGTTAAAGTCTAAGAAGATAATACGAACTAGTAAATGACAAAATACATGAAATAATTTAAAAAGGAAAATGAGAAAACTCCCATTTCTTATACTAGTTAATTTTCTTTTACAATTCGAAAGTTTTTCTTTTTTTAATTTATTTCTTTTTCTTTTCTTTTTTTTTAGTTTCTTTAAAAAAACAGTATCTTCAATTTTTCGTTGCTTTTAAATTAAAGTAGTAAATAAAATGGCCACCAATAAATAAAGGTACCCTCAAACTTAGAGAACCCATAAGGCGAAAATGAATCTCCGGTAATTATTCTTCCGAGTTATATAGAAACTTTACTTACTCAAAGAATAAATGAATGAATGCAGTGATGTAGGATTGGAATGGTCTGAATAGATGAATGGCTTTAGACTGAAATGTGCGAATTTCTACCCTAATAACAATCCCAATTTATCTCTTTATTTTGTTTCCAAAAAAAAAAGAAAAACTTCTTTAAAGTTGGATAAAACATTTCATTTTCCTTTCGTTTTCGTTTTTTTCTTGTTCAAGGAAAACTCTCGATGTTGAAAACCAATAAAACGAAATGTAAGTAATTTTTTGGTATAATTAGTCTTCTAAATGATTACAATTGGAGGTTTTTACTTTTTGTGAAACATGTCGTTTCCTTTTTTACATATTTCATATTTTATAATTAATTATTTTTCATATAATACTTTCTTTTGGGAAAATATCTTAAAGAAAAGGTGACGAAAATATATTAATCTAAATTTTTTATTAAAATATTTCATTCATTGTTTTTTCATATGAAAATATATGATATAAAATTAATCTTATTATTGTAATTATTAAGGAAGAAAATTATTAAAAGATTTTTGTTTATAGAAATAAATCATGAAAAAGAATTTCTATTATTTATCTTGAAAAAAAAACTCTATTCTAATATATAAGAAAGTATTTAATAAAATAAAACTTTCATAGAAATCAAAAGATTTCTAATTTCTTGAGATAAATTTTAGCATGGTTTAAAATATTATTGTTTAGACCAAAATATATATTTTATTATTTCAATTGTTGTACATTCGATATACCTGACTGTTGTTAGTTGCATTCAATTTTCGAAATTGGATTATGTAAATATAAGTTTTGCATTTCGTAGTCTTATGTTACTTAAATACAATATGAAATTCAAAATCATAGTCAAAATTCAAAACTTTCGTATTGATAATAGAATATATAATAGAAATCCTTTCCAATAATATGTAAATAACAACGAACAATATATAGAAACTGGTACAGAAGATATTAATATGTATATTTATTGAAGATTTAGAACCAACCATTCACTTAAAGTAATGATATATGTACTTTCTTTGAAATGGAACAAATTTATATAAGATATGTTATTATTTTTCATCCATAATTCAAGATAGATATGCTACTATTTCTACAATTTTATTTTTCTTGTCGTTCATTGTACAATTTCTTATACACTTGCGTTAAAGAAAAACATCTTTCGCTGATTCATGAATTTATTTCATTTCTACAGAAATTGCAAAAAAAATAGAAAGAGTTCATACTCCTTTTCCCATTTTCCATTTAAAACATTTTTTTTATTCCTGATTTTACCTTTTTTTTCGCTTCTATATGCATGAAATTCTAACCATATAGAATTGTGCCTTGCCACACTGTCATATATAATCTCTCTACAAATTCTCATTATAATATTGTTTCCTTTAAGTTTGAAAAAGAAAACACTGTCAATGAAGATTTTTCTGCTCTGTAAAGAAACACACAACCGTCTTCATCCTTTTTCTTATTTCAAAATGTAAATATATAGCATACACAAACATCATTCCGTTTTTTTTTTTTTTGCCAGGATCAAAATACTCTTACCCCAAGAATTTTAAAGGACGCGCTAAAATGCGACTAGGATAATATATAAGTACGTACCTATATTCGTGCTATTCTCGTAGTGATTCTAATCTTATTATAAGATCTAATGAATGTGTTTGCGTCTCTTAAATATTATCAGTGAAAAGTTTCGAATGAGTATAGAAAAAAAAAAGTTCTAACTCAGTTAAGTCGTTTACCGAAACATTTGCAGTTAAATTATAACAAACGCATATGAATTTAAGATAAACATAATAATACCAGTAAATTAGAACCCTAATAGAATAAATATATTTATATATACTTTTCAGAATTGTACACAAAGTAATAGAATATTAAATTCTTTAGAATAAGTTTGTAAGAAAAGTATACCTTAGTGAATATTTAAAATACATTCCATATCAGATATTTGTATAATACAAATTTGCTGTTGAAATTGTAAGAACGTTTTCCTCTCTCCAGACATTACATATGTATACAAAAAAAAAAGTTTAGAATTTTATAATAGTATTTAAATTATACAAATTGATTTCAAATTTGTAATTTGAAATTCGTAACAAATGAGACAATTTTTTTTGAAAATAAAATACAATATAATTAATTAATTTTCTGTATCTGGTGGCCGATAGAGGAGAATATAAAAATTAGCAATTGACTGCAAACAAGATATCGTGTTATTAGTATTTGTAAAAAAAAAAACTCTGTATGATATAAAAATACATATATTTAGAGTCCTTTTTACAAATACTAATGACGAGATATTCTTCTTTACAATGGGCGTAGAAAAACGAAACAGAAATAATTTCCAACTAGAAAAAGATGTAACAAGGCAATTTTAAAATCAAGCATCTAAATATTGGATGCTCGATTAGTCATAAGAACACCATGTAGCAATTTGTATATGCTTAGGCTACTCTAGTATTCTGGTAGATTAGTAAAATAAGAAAATCAAAATATTCTGCACTAACCTTTTCGGGAAAAAAGCCTCTTTAAGACAGAAGCTCCTGGAAGAAAAGTAAATGAATTTTAATTGAATTAAAACAAGTTTATTTACTTCTCCGTTGATATTGATCAACGATAGCGTTTCTTCTTCCATCTTCGAATGTCGCTGAACACTGTCCAAAGTCTATTCCGAAGAAAAACACGAGATCCGCATAAAAAACACTATGTATGTACAAAATACAACCACGACTTGGTTTTTAGGGTTCGGTTCTCAATTGAACCGGGACCGAATCTGAACCAAATCCGAATCGAACCGGAACGTAAACGGTTCCGAATACATACATATCCATATACATATAATAAAATGTTAATAAAACTGCCTGAAAATATGCAATTTTTCTTACACTTACTTTAAATAAATATTACTTTAAAAAATTGATTAAATTACTTATTTAAAAAATGAATAATGTTAGAAATTTTACGATACTAATTACAAATTTCCCTAGAAAAAAAAGGGAAATTAGTAATTCGAAGAAATTCATAATAACAGCCTCTCTAACCGTTACATTTTATATTGATTTTGGTTTAAAAGATCCTCGGGCATATTTCAAAAACAGAAAAAAAAAATAAAGAAAATATTTCCGAAAGTTAAGAAAAGATGATGATGATGATGATAAAATCTTGACTCATTAACAAGTTCGGGTCAACAAAATTTACATTTTAACAGATTTCAATGAATACACCCGAGGGAAATTTATCCCTTCCTTTTTAAAATCTCATGACAATATTCTTCATTATTATATTATATTCTGTTGAAGATATTCGATTTATTTACAAAAATTAAATGTCACTTCAATAATTTTAATTAACACTATTAAAATGTACATATTTTAAATTCTAATTTTTTTCTTCTGTCCCGAATTAGGCTTATTTTGATATAAATTCAAATTCTTGTAAGAAAATTACGGTATATACTCAAGCGGAAAATTGTATATGTGGTATTTAAGGATTTTTGATTCAAAAATAGAATTAATATTTGGTATAATCTCTAAGATATTCCCTACAGGTTGCTATAATAAATCTTCATGTTCGCGAGAAATAAACCTTAGTTAACCTTTTAGTTATTCGATTTATAATAAAAAATTATTATTGCGGTATTCACTAAAAGGCTAAATCGTTCATTCAATTTCTTGGTAACACCTCTCGGGTTTTGCAATGACCGCCAAAGGAATTGGTAATGTTAAAATAAAAAAAAATAATGGAAAACTTTTGCATTTTTTTAAAAATCCTTCATTTAAAAGACAGACAGAATGCAAATCTATTTATGTCATCGAACTTACGACTCTGGATAATATTTTGAGTTTTATAGAACCCCAAAAAGAAAACTTTCTTTTTGATCAAATTCTGGCAAGAAAATTTCACCATCTCCAAAATAGACTACATCAAAAATCAGTTCATATAATATAATTTCTAAAGTAAAATACAAAACAAAAAAAGAAAAACGGGTCCCGAAATATTTAAATAATTTCGTATTCAATTTGTATATCAAAATTCTTTTATTCGAGTCCATCACAACAATTTTATAGACAATTGGCTCAAAAATTGAAGGAGAGTCTTTCCCTTGTCGCCTACATTTCATTTACAGGTCTTCAAAATCATTTACAAAAGTGTTGATTCGAGTGAAAATCGGAAAATTTTTTTATATATACTATAATACGAAAAATAATGCGATAAGAATTGAATTTCTGAGATTTTTCACATTTTCCTTTATTTCTTTTTTTTTTGTTTTTTTTTTTGTTTGTACGAATATTAGCTTCCGCTCTTTAACTTCTGACAGCCATCAGGCTATGTACTCGATTCATTCAATTACTTTGCTTTATTCAACCATCATTTTACCGTCCCCATTCCAAATCAATATACTAACTGATTTCTCAAAATGTATCCTTTTGGACATAAACCCAAGTTTTTTGCACCTATATATTTTATTCATACAATCGATCCATACCTTTTGATTCTTTTTGATGTTGGTAAAGAGCAAAAAAAAAAATCCGGACAAAAATTTTGGTCTAAAGGAAAAATTCTTACGATTTTCTTGCTGTTACTAGCAAAAAAAAAAAAAAATACGGAATGAAAATTGAAAAACAGGTGAAATTTTCTAATTTCAATATTCAAACAGAATCAATCGATTGGGAAAATTAAAATCGAAAAAAAAAGAAAATTATATGTTAAAAGGGAAAAGGAACAGGTTTTTTTTGCGTATTTTTGATAAAGAAAATACGCATTAAAGATTATATGGAATGGATCTGTAATGGAATGAATTTTTTCTTCTTTTTTTGCGGGATAAATGTCTCAAAGAAGGATTCCGAAGGGCAATAATTTTTTCGTCTAATATTATATTCAGAAAATTCACCATTTTATAAGATTATATACAGGTATACTTTTGTTTTGGGCTTGACTATCATCATCTATAACTTTTACTCAAGTTTACGCAAGTCTTGTCGTATGATAAAATTTTCTGTTTCTTATCAAAAGTAAAATGAAAATCGTATTCCGAAATGTAGATGAAAATTTTTGCTTTTCTATCGTTATTCGAATAGAACAAAATCAATCAGAAATAATTTATTTTTGAATTTACCTTCAGAATTTTACGTAAATACATGTTTCTTGTTGGACCTTTGAGGATCCTTATATACAACATTTTACATATTTTTTTTTATCATGATTTTATTTGATTGATTTTTATTTAAAGGAAATTATTTTTTCTTTTTCTTTTTATAAGTTTTTTAAAATTATATAAAATGTTATCGTTGATGAAAAAATATTTCATAAATGAAGATCATATACTTCTGCGATTAGGGAAACTTTTTTGAACTAAATTTACGCCTTCCAGATTAATGTCGGCATAGGAATCTATTCAAAATAACTGTACGTCACTGTGATATATTGTGTATTTCAGGATAATGTTTTGAATAAATCAATTTCATAATTCTTGTATTAAAACTTTTATAAATGTGCTTAATTTGATCTACGTAAATGATTCTAAGAAAATGTATCGTAATTTCACAGCCTCCTATAAATCAATAACAAAAAATGATTTCTACGTTTTAAAATACGAACAATTAAGAGGAAATCTTATGAATTTAAGAAACCTGCTGTTTTTTTCTATTGATTGAACAAAAATTTCGAAGGACATAATTATGATTTTATTTGGATTTTATAAGAATTCATTAGAATTCTTTTCTAAATAAATTTTAAATAGCAAAATATGAATTTCCTACCAAAAAAAAAATATATGTTTATATAAAATTTATTGTTTTATAAGTATGAAAAATATACAAACAACATAAAAACCAATAAAAGATCATAAATATAAATAAATTTTCTTATTTTCCCAAAGTTTACGTGTTTTCCAGAACGTTCATAAATACATTACTTTTGATATAAAATATTAAAAAAAAAATTTTCTAAAAGTTTTACACTAGTTCAGAAAGTCATATTTTGAAAATGTATGCTTGTCCATGAGATCAAAATAAAACACTCATAAATAAGATGTGTTTAAAAAAAACAAAAAAAAATACATATCTTATTAAGATAAAAAACATGTAAGAAGAAAACATAAAATTGTACCACAAAATTTGAGCTATTTTTATTCTGATACAAAATTTAAGAACACGTTTTAAACATCATATTGGGGCAAAAAGAAGTACCAATTTCCAAATACAATTTTACTCAATTAAATTGAATTATTTAGAATAAAAGAAAATTAAAAGAATTTCCAAGTTTTCCTCAGTTTTTAACATTCTAAAGTTCTGCAATTGTGAATTGAATATTTTCATGGCAAATCGAAATTGAATATTTTCCTTCCGTAAATGTACGTCCGCCAAAATTTTAAGTATGCATTTCTACATGAATTTTCTTTTTAAAGAATTTCCCAGTAGATATATTTTATATGAGAGAGAGGGTAACGAAGACCAAACACAGAATACGGCAGAGAAATCAAAAATTGTAAAACAATTTAATTTCTTTTCTAGGATCATCTGAATATCATATACCATCTGTCCAATTTTTCATGCTTGCCTACAAATATGCAATTTTTAATTTTTGTAGAAAAATTTATAATACAAATTTCTAAAACAAAATTTGTCTTAAGCCTGAATGGACCTACTTTTTTTATTATTCTCCATCACTATTCATTTTTATTATAGAATTTCTTTTGATAGTTTTAGACTAGTAAACAATTAAAATAAAATTAAGATATATAATTGTTTCACATAATAGAACTTGTATGCTATGAAAGATATCTTTGAATATTTCTCACCCGAAACTGCTAACAAAATATTCGTATTCGATTGAAGACATCGCTTGTGCCTGCAAACGAACACGTCTATCATATTCCAATCGATTTTCATAATAAACTATAGAAGCCTCATCCTGTGCTAGGCTATTATTATTTGGATGGTTCAAAAAATCTTGAATACCAAATAGAATTGGTTTCATAATAATCGCTGGACGCCAACCATTTTTTCCGGGTAGCTAGTATAAATATAAAAGAAACTGACTGCAGCGCTCAGTAAATACGATACTAATTTGAAATTTCCTATTCAAAGGCAAAGTGAAAAAGAAATTATAAATTTAAGAAAGTTAATTTCTTTTAAATAGATGGCGAGATGACGTTTGCCTGTTTGCATGTTTAGATCATGTCATATTTTTTAAAAATCGTGAAATAACATTACCTCCTAATTTATTTTAAAGTTGGAAAAAATATCGAGCTGAGAATTTTCGGATCGATTTCCATTTATTTTCATTTCAAAAGTACTCATTTCTAATAGTTAACTCTACAAAGATATAACATTTCTCAGCCATACACTGTACAATCATTCTGAAAATACAAAAAAAAAAATATTCGAAGATCAATGAAATTTTCATTTGAAATTCTTCAGATATCAATATTCTCGAAGATATTTTCGGAATTTATTTTTAATTGAGCTGATTGTACATAAAAAGTTTTTTTCTCTAATGAAATTTAATTGACCCAGAGAAAAAGAAAATCAATAAAAATTTTTTTATAATTTTCTTGTGAATAATTTGAGAAATGAATTTTGCATGGGAAAACTTCAAGAAAAGTTTTGAAAATTTAAAACAAAATTCATAAATAAATGCATTTTGCTTTTTTGTTTTTTCGAATATTTCCAATAAAACAAATCAATTAGTATTGGGAAACACACAAAACTGTTATCATTTACAAAATTATTTTGAAAATTATAATTAATTAAATTTTCCTAACACAAAACTAAAGATTTTAATCAAATTATTAATAAATATTTTTTTTTTCAAAAATACGCTAATATTAATAATTATATTATGACAATAATCACAAATTTTCGAATTTATATTTCATTAGCAAAAAAAGAAAGAAAGGTAATTCCAATATTATGAAAAATAATATATCGAATTGATTAAAATTGCATTATTTGAATAGAGGTGAAATTTTCCATTTAAATATATTTATTATAAACTAAACTTCGAGTATGTTTGTTGGACTCGAGTATACGATTGGGTATATGCAGGCCGGTGATAAATTACTATTTCAGTTGAATTAACCTATTGAAAATATGCAAGAATTATACAAAATTGAAAATTGTATGCATTCAATTACCGATTTCAAATTAATCGCTTGAAATTGTCCACAAATACAAAAAGGTCGCAAAATTTATATGCGTGAAATAAAATCAATTCCCAGAAATAGCTTAATTTCAAATGATTCAAAAACAGAATAATTAACAAATCGTTTTATTTGAAAACATGTTCGAACCATTTTCAATAAATACTTTTTTTCAATAATCACAAATAAATTCAAACAAAAGTTTAGAGACGCAAACTGTTGAGACCAAACAAAAAATACAAATCAAATCAAAATCTCCAACAAATTAATTTAAGTCAATTGAAAATAAATCGAATTCAAAAAATTTTTTTTGCACATAACATTGATTCTAGCGAGATCAATTAATTTTCTAGCATTCAAAGAGATCATGAAACATGTCATAATAAACGTGATTTAATTTCAAATTAATTTGAATTTTCAATGATTTTCTCCATTCATTCTGATGTATACATATATTGAATAATTTCCTTACATTACACGCAGTCATCATTTGATATCACATCAATTAATCTAAAAACATGGTCTCTAAACCCACCCTGTACAACATGTAAAATTTAAATTAAAAGTGATTAAATAATGGGATGAGTTATAAATTAAAGTCTATGAATTAGAAAGGAGTTTATATGAATATTTTTTAACAGAATTTCCATATAGGGAAAAGTATTGTGAATAGAACCGATGTGTTCGATGTATGGTAACATGATTTTCATGAAATTAAATTTTCATTTCAATAAGCAAAGACCAAACACAGATTTGAGAAAGATCTCACAACATTTAATTTATACATCATCTGATTAAACTTCTATGATTTACAAGTTACATGATGTCGACTATCCGATATCTATTTGTCTTTTTAGGGATGTTTTTTCCCTAGATGTTTTTACATTGAGAATACAACAACAAATTGTACACAAATTTTTATTTGGTGTAAAAAAAAATTTACCATTTTTAAGTTTCATTGATAAACATTTTGTGTTTTTTAATACTGCTATATTGTAAATTTAATTATTTTACCATTTCACTGAAAAGGAAATTCATGGACACCGAAATTCAGTTATATTTTGTCTAAATACTAATTTTAAATTAACATTTTGTAAATGAGAAAAAAAAGCAAAACCCAAATATATTTAAATAAAATTTTAACAACTTTTAATTAACTTTTACGTAAATTTAAAACAATATGTAAACGAATTTTAATATAAATCAAATTAAAATTTTTCAACACATACAATAAAAAATTTATTTGAATTTTCAGTAAATTACATTATTCCGAATCGAGCTTTCAACTCAAAAAAAAAACCCTAAATACACAAGAGAAAGCATTCATCAAAAGTACTTTCCAAATATAATCATTATATGCTCTAATTTCTTGCAATTTATTTCCACATTAAAAAAAAAACAGTAGAAAAAGAAGTCCTTTCTAATTTTAATTTAAAATCCAAATGCTGAAAATAATATTGTCCATTTAGTATCTGTGACTAAAAAGTTAAAAGACAAGTCTAACAACAAAATTATTCTGAATTAAGAAGCGTTATTCCAGACAAAGTCCACCACCCACCCACCACAACTGCATTTTGAAAAAAACCATTGCATTCAAAAGAAAAAGAAATAATAAAATGCAGAAAAAGTATCTCACCAAAAAAAATGTACTATAAAAAGTCCACAAAATGAAAGCAAAAAGTCGTTTTTCATATAGAATTTTCACTAAAGCATTAAAAGAAAAAAAAAATATATTATATATTTTTAAATGGAGTTGTATGGTGTTTATTCTATCCAAAGCATTCAGCTTTTTAGCTTTATCCCAGCATTCTAATCCCATCAGAACTTATTCAACAAACCGGAGGAAATTTTCAACAGTAAAAAGAAAAACCAAAAATTTTCTTTGGTTTGTTGTCTGAATTTGTACCAGAAAAAAACCCAACTGTGAGAAAACAACTAAAAATTCTGGGAACACTAAAGTTAAAACGAAGAAAAACATAAGCGTTAAAAGAATCTAAAAATAAAAGATAGAAGAATCAGAAAGAAAAAAAATGTTTAAGGTGTCTCTAAAAATGAATAATAGTACGAAGATGGGAACCAGAAAAACATTTGATCCACACATCTTCATATTTCACTCAATCCACCGTCCTGCCTTTAAGAAGTTTTTATTTCTTAACCTTTATTGTATTTCTTTTTATAACTGAAAATAAAATCTTCTGACATGAGTTTTATCGGTTTATTCGATTCGGTGCACTTTGGTCCTTCTTTGCTAAGGACTAGTCATTCATTGTGTTTTCCTTGTATAGTGTATTATAAATATTTTTCTTGGAAAAAGTTTCTAAGACTTTTTATGTTGTTGATAAACGAGTCGAAATTTTTTTCTGTTTCGCTCAAACTAAAATTGAGTACCATTGATAAATACATCCCTCAGGTGAAACGAAAAAAATATAATGTTTTTTGTGTCATTTTTTCTTGATGGTTGAGGACGACAACAAATTGAATTTCTTGAAACGTAGTAAGTAGGATACTTCATATATTCAATTTTTATATCATATTTTACTCACTTAAATATGATTGGTCCCCTTGAGATATGTAAATGAATAAATACTATATATATATAGTAATCATATAATTTATTTTATTGAAAATTAACACGCCTACATCGAACTGATCAACAAATAAATTTGATTGTATATCATATGCTAATTTTATCAAAATGTTATCAATTTAATGGAATTTAATTTTTAATGTTATTTCCCATTGTCATCATTTTTTGGAGGTTGATACTCTTATATAAAATTAATGGTTGATATAAAATTTAAAGTAGTTTGAAATTTATTTGCATGCAGACTCAATCAAAAGTATATATAAATAATAATCCTCATTTTAGAGTTGTTAACACCAGTGTATTAACGTCACTTAAAAATTCAACTAACATTTAGATGTTAGTTATAGATTAGTTTAAATTTGGATATATGACGGCACTCCTTCTTTATTGATGGTTTCGAATTTATTGCCAGGCTCCCTTTAGGATTACACCCGGTCTTGGTTCTTTCATACAGATATTTAAAATAAGATACATTTACTCTCACTAAAAAATACCCTCTTCGATTGATATGGAAAGACAGTTTTGCAAGTGCAAAGGTTTATCAACTGAATCTGTTTACGTGTGTCCAAAATCACTAACTGCATCTTACCTCGACGGTGACGTGCCTTAAAGCTGAAACGTTTATAAAACTACTACAGTCGGGGCTTTCGACTGTGTTTTGCAGTTAGCAGAGTAACTAATACAGTTTTAAAATTCACAATTATATATAGATAGAAGGAAAATATGAACAAATTTACTACGTTTTGTTTAAGGACATGTCGATTATTTAATCAGTCGTGACTATTAACTCTGTTATTGATCCAAAGTTGAAAAGGCTGTGAGCCCTAAAGTGCGATATATAATAAACAATATGTATTTGTTTTTTAAAAAAAACTTTATGCAATAAATATTATAGTAGTACTTATGCATTTCATATACCTAATTCAAAAAATTAGCTTTACTTGTTCCTGAATATACATTTCGCATGTTTGAAGGATTTCCTAAATTTTCAATTGAGCTAAATAATAACATATATATTGCATATCTTTAGGCAAAAACTAATTCCAAGAATTTTTCTTTGAAATAATTTAATATATTGAAATTTTAATAATTATTAAAGAAATTTGTTTGAATTTTGTTTATTTTTTGTTCAAAAACAGTTTAATTCCAAAACCTAAAAAGACACAAATATTGATAAATAAAAGCTCAACAATTTTAAATAAATTGATTTTGTTTTTTAATTTCGATTTCAATTTATCAAACAAAAAAAAAAGCACCCAAAAAATATATACATTTAAATTCAATGTTTAAAATTATTCGGTACAATTCTCTATTACAATTTCTCTTTATATTCAGACAAAATAATTCCTAGAATATGTTTGCTATTTTAATATTTTTATTTTGTTTTATGCCAAAATAAACTCGCATTTTTTCCAAGAATTCAACATTAAAAAAAAGAAAAAACCAAAATTCCAATAACATTTTTATAAGATTCTCAGGAAGTAAAACAACTTATAGAAAAAAGTTCTTATTTGTATAGAAAAGGAAACAAATAAATTCTACGAAAAAGAATCAATTTTATCTTTCCCACTGTATTTGAAATTGTTTTAAAGATGTTCAATTTCAACTTAACAATCTCCAAAGAAAATTTGTTCAAAAATGATATTTTAAAAATCTGAATCTGAATTTGTTATGTTATGAATAAAATGTTTCTGGTATTATCGTTGATAGTATTTCTATTACGATATTGATAAAGGTCATTTCAAACCCTTTACAGAAGTGATTCATATTTTAAATCCTTGAACCGATTCGGAGTCAAATTCATTATGTGTCAAGTTTCTAAATCTAGAAGATTTTTAATTAAAAAAAAGTACACGCGTTTATTATTAGAAACAATTTTTGAATTTAAAAAACGATTATTCCTAAATGGAAAAAGAAAATATCCTTTTTAAACCAGAAAAATGGTTACTAACTTGATCCACAGTCGATTCGTCTATTTTTCGTTTAACAGACATGAACAGCTCTTTCAAATTCTTCCAATTTAAAAAGTTCACCTCCTATTTTAGTGTTCATTTGCAAATTTTCATGAATAAAAGTCTTATCTCAAACGAAAAAAGGTCATGCATACGTTTTGATTTAAAATTAGATCCTGTTTTTGTTTTTTTGCTTTTGTGTATGTTTATACACATTTTATTTTCAAAAAATCCTTTTCAAATTTCCATATGATGCAATTTAAATGAAGTTTTTCTATTTAAAACCTAACTATTTTCACAAATTTTCAAAGCCCTATAAAAATAAATAAGTAGATCAACCTTTTAAGCTTACTTTTGATGTGCATTTCCCTTTTCAATGCCTATTTAACTTTATTTTGGAGCATAAAAGACTTTTTTTTGAAAACTACATCAAAGTAAAAAATAAAATGCATTTTCATATATACAAATTAGTGGCACCAATAAATGGATTATTACTCGTTTCATGAAATGACAAAAAGTAAAATTCGATAAAAAAAAAAGCTAAATGCCTTTAAAAATATCTTTTTTCTTTGGTAATAAAAGTATCAAATTTAATTAGAAATTTTCCACTTTTATTTATCCGTCTATAACCACCTTGTCTTGTATTCGAAACCAATCCCAATTCAAATGGTTTGTCCTTCTTAAATTTGATCCTTTAAATACGTAAGACGACATTTTACACAAGAAAAAAAATGTGATTCGATTAGAAAGAAAGCTTTTCAGGAAAAAGTTAGAAATAAATTACGTATTGTGAATTGTCCGAAGATTGTTGGGCATAGAATTGTTGGGTATTATGCGGTGATATTTTCTTTTGAAAAATATTTTTTTATAATCCAGTTTTGTGTCCTGAGAATCGAATTTTTATTTTTTTGACTTCTTAAGAAAATTTTATTTAGGTCAAAGAAAAGTTCTTAAGTTGTAAAACTTTTTTTTTTTCGTTTTCTTTTTATTACTAATTGACATTAACTGTGTAAAGGCGGAAAATCATTGAAATCAAAGAGAAATGGTACAAATTCTATATTAAAAATTAATATTTAAAAAAATATATATATATATTCGAATTTATAGAAGAAAAATCGATCTTATTTAGGGAAAAGAACTTTAAACTTGTTGTTACTATGAGCTTAATATATTTTATTATTTTTATTGATGGTGTTTGGAGTTCGTATAAGCAATCAATGGAGAGATACCATTTCGTTTTTATATATCTTAAACACGTTTATTCCAAATCCATATGAAATTGATTTATTACACATATGGGAAGTATGTACAAGTGAATCATAAAAGGAAATAAATAATTCAATAAATCGGTAATATGATTGATTGTTTTTTCTTTACTATTAACATAAATTTTATATGAATTCAATGAAATTTTTAAACTGTTGAAGAACAATAAAGATAGCTAACTGAAAAATTGATTTTGAACTTAATGTTGGTGCGGTAAACAATCCAAAATATTTTATATAAAATATTAAAGTTCAATTTTCTAGAAAAATAGGATTGAAACGGAAAATTCTTGTATATATGAATTTAATTTTACATTTATAAATTCTAGTTATAGTTGCCCAATAAAAACTAATCACACTAATACACTTTCATCCCAAATTTATTCAAAATCAATCAATGACTCTAAAAATACCGGAAACAGAACATATTGCTTTACCAAAACATGTATATACGTATTTAATATATTTTTGTTAATTAAAAAATGTGAAAATAAATGCATTTCGTAAGCTTATTTGTAATACTTATTATTATATATTCTTTTGAAAAGAATCCTTTAGGAGGATTAAAATTTTAAAAATTCCAGTAAATAAATTAAAAGAATTGAAGATAAATGAAAAATCCTTTAGAAAATATTTAATATTCATTCACTTATTAAACTAAAATTTATACACTTTAGCAGTCTAATTAAATTCTTTATCAAAAATCAAAAAAAAGAAAAACCCTGGTACCGAAATGATAAACACATAGTGAAGCTTGAATCAAATGTATACGAACATATATGAAACCCCTATTATTAAGTTTAATAATCGTCTGACTAGGTATATGACACTAAAAAAATATCTACAAAGCTTTTAATCCCAAAAAATCTGAAATGTATGTGAATATGGGTGGATTTAAACTTTACTAAGTCAATTATATTTATAGACTTTTTTACTCAGCCAACATAATTTTCATGTAAACTCATATATAAAAAAAATCTGACTACGATAGTACAGAGAAATATTGTACAAACCTATTTACGTGGAAGAGATTTTTCCACTAATCCCATATACGTATGTATATAGGTGTATATAAATATAAGTGCTTTTTCAGCATCCTAGAACTGTGAATGAAGTGTTTTTTTTCACCTAAATACGCGAATTTTATAGGATGAAATATGAGTTCAGTTTGTTTGTAATTATTTTGTTAAGTAATATTGGGTTTATATAAAGAACACCACAACCCACCGAACGAAAAGCAAACAGACAATTTTATAATTTAATTTTTGAAAATTTACTTATAAAGAATTTTTTTATCTTACTTGAAAAAAATTATCTTCATTAATATTAAAAAATTTTGTATCATAGAAATTAATACAAGTACAAATTTACACTATTTAAATAAATATAAATAATACTAATCCAATTCGCAGAAGAGAAAATCTTGCCAAAAAGGATTCTAATTACCTATTTGTTTATTAGCCTGAAAGTATGCAACTTAATTTTCACCTGCTATTATATGAAGAAAATTTTCCATATGTGTTTAATTTTTTGGCAACTTTCTTAAAAAGTGGAAAATCTTTTGATATTTTGTTAGAATATAATTTCAAAATGTTGGTATACAGTGTGTTCAAAAACACACTCTATCATACCTCAATTTTGATCAAGTAATCGATGTTAACACATACTTTTTTGTGAGCTATTTAAAGATAATAACAAATTCTATTTTTCAACAAGATGGAACACCTCCCCATTTTTGTGATATTAGGGATTATTTAGATGAAATTTTGGACCCCTTGTACATATTAAATTTGAATCATGTATGACGAATTATTCAGGAAAAACAATGAAATATTTTAACTACACCCAAGCGATTTATTTATTATTAAAAGAATACTGAAATAAGGATAATGAATATTTCTTTAATTTTAACATCAATGTATTTATTCATGAATTTTATAAAGGAAAAATGCCTAATTTTAGTCAAAATAAAAGATAAAACAATTGTTTCTCTACTTTTGTGATATTATCGTAGATAAATTCAAATTCAGACGGAATTAATATGAATACATTAATGAAAAGAAACTTTATGCGGAAATTACGTGAGATTCTTTAATTCATCCCATGGCAAGAAAGTTTTATATGTATGGTTGAAAAGTACCTTCAGAAACGGTTAGTTTATTCAGTTCCAAAATAAATGTACTTTATTGAGTTTATAGAAATTTAAAACGGAATAGAAAAGGCAAACTTTTCAAGGTGAGCTCCTCCCTGGAAAAGTTCCAAAACCTTCAGATTGTATAAAAATCTTAGATCGAATTTATTTTTTTTAATGCAAGTTTGTAATTAAAATTTTTAACGAAACAAGAACATTATCCTAAAATAGATATAATACTCTGGAAATAAAAAAGTCTAACCATATATTTTACTTTTATGCAAATTTTAGTCGTTTCAATTACAAATATAATATATCCACTATCAAAACTTTTACTTAACATTCCTTCAATTAAATTATAATAAAATAATGGTATAATTTGATATTGATTAACGACGCATTTCAGACAATTAATTTAATAATATTATTTTAATAAAAATCCTTTTTCAAATATGAAAATAATATCCGTCATAAAAACAAGTATAAAATGGATATTGTTTAAGGAAAATTTGCTATGGCAGATATTCAAAAGTAAGTACAATAATGCTCTGATGTGTATTCATAAATATCTGATATTTTGTTAAATTTATGATACCGAACATAATTTGAATTGTTTGAAAATTTCGAAATTCAATTTCAATACAGACGCTTCTCTGTTTTGTTCATGCCAACATGAACAGTTTCCATTTTCAACATATAGGAAAACGAAGCAATGAAAATTATACTCTATATAATAATTTTTATTATATTTCATGACAGTTGACAGGATGATATTTTCTTTACTCCCGTATGTACTGTATCCTATACAAATAACTATAACGACTATAATGTACTTTCTTTTTTTCAAACAACGAATATTTTTTTGATGCTATTTATCGTGTAGTCTGATATGCACCTGCATTACGTTTATTTTCAGTACATTATTCTTTCATAATCCTTTTTGAAAATGTCTTGCAAATACTACAATTCCGGTGACATATTCAAGATTTATTATAGAATAAGATTGGATACGTTTTTTTTAAATATTAAAATCTTTAAAATATTAAAATTCTAAAGGAACACGGAATTTAAGTTGAATATCTCAGAATTTATATAAATGACCTTATAACCCATTCTTTGGAAAATATGATTTGAATAGAAAAATGTTAACCTAGGTAATGTGGCGTACTTTCTTAAAAGGGGTAAAATTTTAAATAGAATTCATTTGACATGAAGCAAGGACATTATACTATTTTGCACTTAAAGAGAATATTTCTCTTAATATTAGAGGAAAACGATATTTGTTCTTTGTGGAACGTAAGAGGAATTTTTCATCTTTCTCTTTAATAAAATAGTTTCCTTTGAAAAGGATTGAAAATTTTTTGTTTTTCTTTCAATAGTTTAAATAAAAAGCTAACAATTTGTACTAGAACTTTTTGATTAGACTTCGTATTAAAATATATTTTAAATTAATTCCTCAAGTTCAGCTTCAAAGGACGTTTAAAAATCGCCTTCACACTATGAAATAGTTCGTAAAATCCGTTTTGTGAACCTTCAAACTGGATTTATATTTAATTTTTCACTCAAATTTTAATAAAGCATATATTTTCCCACCTGATTTAACAAAATATTTCTTAAAATGAAGGAAATTTTAAAAATAAACTTGGTTTAGAGATGTGGAAAACCCAAATAACAAATTCCTTCATAGTTCAAAATCGTCTTTATATGACAATACCACATACATATGTACATACATCCCAATCGAAATATTACTTAAAATGATGAATTCAAAGAATTTTTACATTTAATCGAATTAACCAGCCGTGACGCCCTTACAAATGATCAGGACCTAACAAACCGCGCTTGGCGACGTCGGAATTAAGTCTAACTCAAACCATTAGAGGCAGCGCATACTTGCATACTACTCATTAAATATAACCAACTCTTACCTGCTTATGTAGAATTTTGTCGTCCTACACCATTGTGGTTCCAAAATAATCTTTTATATAATTTACAATTTAATTAAACAGTAATGTTTCCAGGTAATTACTTCCATTCGATTTTGTGTCTTTTGGGGTATCGCCAAGAACCCTAGTACCCAATTTATGCATACGATTTTATTTCATTTTTATTATTTCAAAATTTGAGATATATGCTTCAAACAAGGATCATATATTGTCATTCATAAAGCGACGAATAAAGGAAGCATTATGTATATTTGAAAAATCAACCAAATGAAGTTGATGGCAAGTCGCGTAAACATATTCTTTAACTTGACTTTAAAGGTGATCTTGATCCTGAGCTTGATTTTGATCCTCCCAAAATGTATACAAAAAAATATGATAAAACCGATAGTCTGCAGCTTTAGCAAATTACAAAAAATGTTTGATTAAGCTAATTTCAATTTAATATAATTTGGTGACAATAGCTGATAAAAATAATTTCTTCAAAATACCGAAATTATGAAAAGGACTTATACCGAATAAAAGGCCATAGAACAGTTTTTAAAATAGCAAGAACTCTTTCCGAAAAATCTTCAATTATGACAGATGTTATATCCTTTTTCGGTGTTAGTATTCTGTAACCGAAAACATAGAATGAAAATCTTAGAAATTAAATGAAAATTGTCCTTGCTTTATCATCGTTTGTCCCAAAACGGTTTTATATTTTCTCCGAAAATTTCATATATCCTTTAGGAGTAACTAAATTTCGGAACTAAGATTAGGAACTAAGATTCAAGTTGTCTCTGCTAAACTGGCACTTTCAATTTGAATTAAACCAAACTGGATAGTTTTTTTTACTTTCTCTATATTCAGGGACAAGCAAATTCCATTCTTAGTATCTTCAATTGATTTCTATAGAAAATAAAACAAATCTGAATTCATGAAAATATTATTTAGTTTTTCTTTTTCTTTAATATTATATTTATACATTTTTCTTTTTTGTCCATAATTAATTAATTAATAATAGTTAATATTTTTTTTTTTTTAATTATTCAAATATTTTCATTTTAATGAAAATATAAATATGTATTAGTTTTATTGTTATTGAAAAACTTATAAACTTAATTTATTGAAAAAGAAAATCAAATTTTAAATTTCAATATTTTACTTCTTTTTTGTTTTTAACAATTATTCATCATCTAAAAACTAAAATATTTAACAAAATTAACATTTTTCTTTTCAAGTATTTTCTTTTTAATTTACTTGAACTGCTTTTTTTAAATAAAAAAAAGGAAATGTTTCGAAATTTTCTTTAATGTTTTAATGTTTTCTTTAAAAATTTTTTCAGGCATGTACTAAATTGTACTAAAATTAGAATTTCATTAGGAATATGTATTAATTAGTAACAATTTTTGAAATTAACATATTTTGTTTTTCTTTTCTTTTCTAACAATTAAATTATTATTAAATTTTACAACAATTTTTTTCTAAACAATTATTCGCGAAAAAAGAAAAAACTATTTAACCAAAATTTATTTTCATTTTAACCTATTATGAGTGAATTTATAGTTTTTTGTAAATTAGGTTTCTTTTTTCTTAAGGAAAGCTTAACTAAACTCTTTCTAAACTGTAAATTAATTCTGTTTAACAAAAAAAGAAAAAATATTCATGATGAAAATTGTCGTTTTTCTTCTAATTATTTTTATTTGAATCGTTATTAAAAAATATATTTTTTATATTTTATTTTACATTTAATAATATCATATAATAATATGTACTAAATTTTATTGTTTAGATTCTTTTTTTATTATATTTCCCAAAAAAAATGTTTTTTTTTTAATATTTCATATAATATATACTAATTTTTTTCTTTATATATAATTTAATATTAGTTTTTATTTTAGCTTTTACATATACAAAGGATAATCAAAAGGTATTTTTAACATTTCTTTCAAATTTATGGGAAAGCATGATCAATACGGGTCACCCTAGTACAGCACGGCAATTTCATTACACGGCTGATTTAACTAAAAGTACTAAACAATAAATGACCAACTAGTTTTACCCCTGTGTAGAGAACACAGATAAAAATCAATCAAAAGATGTCTTGAAACTATCTGTTTTGTCATATGCCTTCGTGTAAAATTTATCATAAATATCCACTCAGATAGCATGAACTTATAGGAAGCACATTGGCACAAAGATATAAGACAAACTTTATGTGTTTGTTTTTATATTAAGAAACTTTTCTATCATTTAAGTTTTGATAAAATTTATGAGAAAACATATGACAAAACAGACAGTCTGAAGGCAACTTAACATCCCCTGTCTTGCTTCTTGAAATTAAAGTTATAAAATACATTTTGACTATCTCATGTATATTTTATATTTATTCTTACCGTCACGAAAAAAAAACAGAAATTAAAAAGAAATATTCACAATAGTTTTAAAACTGAAATGGGCAGATCAATCATATGCACAGGACTTAAAACCTTATAAATCCATTCAAATCAAGTTTAAAATGTCGCCAACATTAAAAAATCCCCCCAAAAAAAATTAAATTACTTCAATTTTGATATAATTTAAAGTGGCTCATTAATATCATATGTGGATCCATTATGTGTTCCATTAAAAATGATTGCCGTTGTTGTTGTGCCAATTTGTAGAAATTTCGAGACAACATCATCATTTTGTGAAATCGATGATGATGTTATTGTTGAAAAGAATGTACTTAATGTAGTTGATAAAGACATTGTGGTTGATGAAATTGTTGATAAAATTGGTGATTGTGGTGATATTGTTGTAGATGATGATATTAGACCTGATATTGCTGATGCCGTTGTTGTTGTTGTGCTCGTTGAAATTGTCGTATTGACAATAATTTGGCCATTATAAATTGTTTGATTTTTCATTGGTGGTATATACATTGTTTGACATATATGTGGTAATTGTTCACCTAACATCGATTCAAAAACATAACCAATTAATGAACCGGCCGTTAAACCGACATTATATGATAATGTCATCATGTTACCAGTAACTTCTTTTAGTGTAGCTGGTACTTTAGCAGGGGCCAACATCATTGGTAAACTTCCCGCTAAACCATTTGTTACACCTAATGCAACTGTAAAAATAAATGCTGATGTTTCACCGGCTATAATTGGCTGTGAACGTGGTGCACAACATAATAACAATAATGGTATCAATAATGCTCTTAAACCGGACATCAAAATCAATTGACGTCTTGACCAACTATACGGTACTGCTGCTAATATTTTTCCAATAACATCGGCTGTATTAAATGTGAACATTAATAAAACCGGCATCCATGTATCCAATGCGCATGATATAATTTCTGACTCAATACCAGGATATAAGGAAGTCGTTACGCAATATGCTAATGCTATGCAAACCATATATGGATAAATAGCATGTGCTACACGCCATCTTGCTTCTAGACCACTTTTTAAATCACCTAATCTTCCCGAATTACATCCACCCGGTGTTAAAATATGCTCAACTTTAAATGCTACATTTGGTGTTTCTTGGGGTGGTGGTGTTGGAACATCTGGTAGATTATTTAATCCTTCGATAACACTCTCTCCTGCCGTTGGATTTGATAGCTCATAAACTGGATTACTAAAACTGAGTGCCGCTGTTGTTGGTGGAATTTGTGATGGTGGACTTGAATCCAAATTCAATACACCATATTTTGCTGTTGTATCTGGATCAAGAGTATCATTCTAAAAATGCATTCATTATTATTGAAATGTTTATTCAGATATTAAGATATATACTCACCAATCGATCTTCATCTGGTCTTAAAACAATTTTAGAACAAGCTTTCATATGATATCTAACGAATGGTGATAGTAATGTTATCGAATGTAAAACATAACTGAACGCAATATAAACAGTTGATGTTAAAAAGAAGATAAATGTCGACAAACTATTACTTTGTATTAACAATTTCGTTACGACACGATTACAAGATACAATAAAACCAGCTAAACTTTCTCCAGCCATAACAGCTTGCGTATATTGTTTCGGTAGCATACTAGCAAATCCATAATAGCTTGATTGTTGAACTATATGAGTTAAAATTTTTTAGAAATATTTATTAAACATATGAAATAATATTTCATTATTATTAATTTACTTGTACATCCAATTGCTACCAATGATACTGCCGCTAGATTAGCTGAGTATGCTGTTGATGCAGAAAACATTTCCCAGGCAACTTCACATAATGCAACAAATATTAATGTTGAAAATGATATCGCATAACCAAATGCAATACGGACTCGAAATGGTGCCAATGATAAAAATACATTATTCAAAAGGACTGTTGCAAATGCAACAATTGTATATGTCACGGACATATCTATTTCGACTGAACGTCCTGGAAATCTTTCTCGCCAATAATCTGCAGCTATGATGAAACTATTTCAAAGAAAGATATAAAAATGATGTATAATAAAAGAAATATTTTTTTATTATATTTAATATTGATCTATTTTCAGAAGAAATTTTGGGTGCATTGAAATGTTTCAGAATTCGTCATCATGACATAATACTTTAAAGATAAATTCTTTGATGATAAACTAAGTAAAGTTTTGAATTTAACGATCGGGTAAAACAACAATTATTAGTCAAGTACAAGCCAATTGTTCTATGTACTATTTACTTTCAACTATTCTATAAAACTACGTATTTAACGAATTTTATGAACAAAGGATATGTTAATCACTTCATTGAAACTACTACAATTTGCTTTTAAAATTATATAATGGTAAATTTTTAATGATATCGGTCAAAATCGATCTATCAAATCGATATAATTGCAAGCCATTTTATGTGATGGTTATTTTTAATCTAATTTGCCTAGTTGTATGCAATTGAAATTTCAAAAATATATATTATCTATCGCAGCTGAAATAGGACGCATTTTTCTAAATAAATAAATTATACAAGAAACCAAACATTTTTTATACCATTTTATATAAAACTCGTAGACCAATTAAAAGTTTTATACAAGATTTAAAAAAAATGACAAAAGTTGTACAAATAAATCGTGTTTATACATAGTTTTAGTCCTGGAACAGCATATTGCCTTTCGAAGAGACGATATACAAAACACGGCAACAAAGATATACTTTTCTTCCTTTCGGGACTAGTAAATATTGATGCGAATAAGTATACTACACAACTATACAAAAATTATATTTCAATAGCATTCAGAGTACCTTAAAAAAAAATAAACTTTCTTATGAAACGTGACTTAAGTTCAAGTTTGGACTAATGAAAAAGTTAAGACTATTTGAAGTACAAATTTTTTTGAAGAAAGTATTCAAAAGTTTAATTTAAAGAAAAGGGAATCTTATTTATATATGCTAGTGTCTGGATATATGTTTTTTCAAGGATATATTAATCATATTATACCAATTTAGAGGAGTTTTGATATAGACTAGAATAACTTTGGCGAGCAATGGCCAACTATAGTATGTGAAACTATGGCATATATATTAATCCTGTGCCATCCAATTTATAATGACAATTGTTTTAAGTCGATGATTTTTGTTTTCGAAACCAGATAATAAGTATGGTTGCTCCTAATATCCTAATCCCAAGAAAAATACCTAGTCCAATTAACCATTCTTTCTAATGTTTTTATTTAATTAATTCAATTGAAATTTTGAATAAAATACTCTTATTATACACTAAATACTAAATATCGATCCGAAAAGACCTCGCACATTCCATTCACATGAATATACATTATCTGCATAAAAACTACACACTTATATCCCTTTTTGAAGTATGAATATACTAAATGTCTTTAAACTATTCCAAAAGCAGCTTTCATTTCGAAAATCTTAAATATTTAGGTTAAACAATAAATTCATGATGATCTAAAAGGTCAGATGACTCGATGATGAAAAGACCTAAGGACAAGAAAAACGAGATTATTGCCCAAACAATAATCTTTCTTAATTAGTTCTAATGTTGGCATGAAATTAATTTGAAAATATTTTCGTCCTCATCATCATTTCTAAAAGAAAACTTTTTTCTTTTTTTTTCTTTTTGGTTTCCATTGGAATGGTATAAAAAGGCAGCACCAAAACCGAAAATTTTCCAAACGCCCTCATATTACTAGAGAGTTTATCGTCGCCCCCAAAAATTTCACCCACTTTAAAAGCTAAAAGATACCAAACCTATCGAGTTGCATAAATAGTCAAAAGATGATTCCATTTATTGGTTCATGTTTTTCTATTCAATTTTTCTGTTTATAGCAAAAAAAGAAATAGTATAACTATGACTTTCTCTATGCCTACAATTCATAAGAAATTTAGGCAATTAGATTTAATTGAACAAAAGTTATATTTGTCGTATGAGAAGTATCTATAGTTTGGATATGTATGTTGTAAACGTCCTTTTTGTGTATGCCTATAACTTGTTTTAAACCACTAAACTTAAGAGGTTAAATTTAGAAGACCAAAGCTTGGCTTAGGTTGTAGCACATTTTACTATTTTTTCTATTCCTATTTTGTTATGCATTTAGATAGTGAGGTATAAGTCTGTATGTCTGTCCTGTTGTGGTATGTAGGTATATTTTATGACAATTAGGAACCCTAAACAAGGCTATACATAAAGTAATCCGTACAATTCAAAATTGAACTTTTTGAACTTATATCAAACCAAATGGAATTCCTAATGAAATTTTAGCACACACGAATATACTATCTCTTTTTAAGGCGTATAAAGAAAGTAAAAGAAAAATATAGCATATTTTTCAATTCTAAAAACTAGAAGAACGTCATCCCATTTTGCCGACCATAGTCAAATAGACGACGTTTGTTTTTCTTTAAGTATCGATTTTAATAAAATTCAATCAAATAAATTATATCATATATTTTTAATTTAATTATATAACAATATTTACCTGTTGTATGGCAAAACAAAACCGATACCGGCTGTTAATAATGCCAAATAAACGATATGTTTACGGTCTTTTGGTGGGCCCGTATTAATTTCAGGACTATCATTTAATTCAGCGGTACGATTTCGTCCTTCCAAAGGTTCATATGTTTGTGCTTGGGCTCCTTCCATCACGAGATTTAGATTCTAATTTTTATAATATGTATTTTAGGATATATCGACGACAGGAAAATGAAAGGGTGTGGAGTATATATTATTTTCAATTTAATTTTTATAAGTAAACACGCATACACACTCACACTTTAGAACTTTACGTATTGAAAAATTGTCCTTAATTTTTTAAAAAAAGACAACTTTATTTTTATATATTTAATATTTTAATTAATTAAAAATTTTGATATTAATATGATTTTTACATTTTTGGTTTTAAAAAACTATTGAATTAGATTAAAAGAATTAATTTTTTTTTGGAAAATTTTTTTTAGACGACATTCGGAAAATACAAGAAAACCAATTTTTTTACTTTTACATTTTCGTTTTGATCGGATTTGATGAAGAATTAAAGCAAAAAAAATTAACACATTTAAAATAAAAATTTATCGCGATTTTTTCAAAATATTTCTTAAATAATTTCGATCGCGAAACATGTCTAGAAAAACTCGGTTTTTTTATTTTTTCTTTTGGAAAAGATATTATGAATGGTTGAGCAAGACTAGACTTTTTTTGCACCCATTTACAAGAAAAATAATGAAAAATAAGGAAACATGCGCAATTTCCAAGGTGAATTGATTTTTCACCAAGAAATTCTGGTCGGATTTTAAAAGAAAAAGGGTTGTTGGTTTTATAGACAATTTAATAAGCGCTAAAATTTAAAAAAGAAAAACACACAAAATGTGTTTTTGATAATTTTATTAAAATTATAACATTTAAGATCTCAAGTTTGTCCTAGAAATAGACGATTTATTTTATATTTTAAATCATGGCATCGGATTGAAGTTCAATTAGTACTATCAACTTTTTGTTTTGCCGGTCTCATAATTTAGTTACCTTGGGAAAGAGTTTAACTGCAAAAAATTAAAACTATTCTGAGATATTGTGTTCATTTGTTTGATCAAATTGATACTCCTCACGTTGTGGAATTCTTATTTTGAGATTCGCAGGAAAATATTATCTTATTGCGTTTACCCAATTCATCCAAGGAGTTGAAATAATTCCGGATTAGCTTGAATCATAGAAATGTATTACCTGGAGATTGCCTTTATCTCATTTCCATACAAAATTAAGCTTACTAACTCCAAACGATTCAAGCCCAGGTTTCGAAGATAATCAATCACTCTCCGTTCAATCAGTAAGATACAGTAATTTAACTTGGTTTTACCATATTTTAGTTAACATTTAAAATCTGTGTTTGTTGTTTTTTTCCATATATTTAACACCAGTTTTTAATATTCTCTTCTGTCGCCCATGTGAGATAAAAAATTCATCTCTATAGTTTGGATACAAATTTGTTTTAAATTTAAAATTCCCGCTTTCATGTACTTCGTTTACATGGCGACTTGACAATTGACATGAGAACGACTTGAAACTCAATCCGTGTTTTTAGCTTAACGAGATTGCAAGGTTAACTTGAGTTATAATTATTTGTGCAAACCCTTAAATTGTTCTACTCCAAATCAACATCAATTTCATAGACGCCTGCAAACAAATTTTTTAATTTTTAGAACTCAACTCAAGTTGAACTCAAGTCGATCCGGGTTTACATAGACTATTTTGGTACATCATGTAAACGAAGTAATAGAAAACATTTTGGAATGAAATGGAATTGAATCAAAATCCACGTAAATCCAAAAACAAAACAAAAATCAGATGACTCATTTTCAAATTGGATGAGCTCAGAGTTTTTTTTTTTTTACTGTCAAAAACTTGACATTCCATTCGCCGCAATTGAAAAAGATTCAAAGAACTTTTGTTCGTGTTTTAATAAATTTTTGTGATTTTAATTGCAATTTAATTGAATAAATTTACTGAAAAATAAAATATGTCTGTAAATACAGCACACGCCAATAATGGCGTTCTTTTACATGCTGGTGAAATGTAAGTTATGAAATTAATATTTTCTAGAACATTTTCCGAGATTTTTAATGTGAAAATAAATTTCTATTAAATGCGTTTTAAATTGCTTAAACAATTGCAATATAAAATTTTAATTAATTGGATTTGTTAATAATAGAACAAATGCATTTACGTCACAGCTTCCTCTTTTTTTTTTGCTTGTAGCAAAAATTCCAAAGAAAAATTATGTTTTGTTTACTTAATAATTTGTTATGGAGACAAAGTAGAATTTTTTTAAAGTAGATTAAAAAAATGCCCAAGAAAAACGAAAGTAAATATTGATTATTAGAATCAATTCATGTAATCTCCAACTCCAGAACTTTTACCGAAAAAATTAGTCAAAAATAAATTATAAATTTTTTTCGCATTTGTAATCTATTTAATGATAAGAAATAATTAAAATAAAACAAATAAAGCAATTATTTAATTATCATGTATTGAAATAAGAAAATATCTGATGTAATACATCTTGCGAAAAAACTACAATTTCAGGATTTTACTTTTCTCGGATAATGTAACAATGGAATTTTCTGGACAAGATGATCAATTATTTAGAGGCTCGAAAGTTGGACGAATTTATTTGACAACACATCGAATGATATATAATAGTAAGAATCCAGGCGATGCAATGTTATCATTCAGTTTTCCATTTATAGCATTACATGATGTAAGAATTACAATTTCTATCATTATATTAAATCATTAATAAACGTTTTCCATTAGGTTGAACTTGAACAACCTGCATTCAGTGCTAATTATATTAAAGGTAAAATTCGTGCCCAACCAAATGGAAATTGGATTGGTGAAGCAAAATTTAAATTATATTTCAAAACTGGTGGAGCAATCGATTTTGGTCAAGCAATGTTACGTGCTGCACGTATGGCACAACGTCAAATGCATTCAGATGTTCCGCCCGCATATACCCCACCAAGTGGAGCATGGCATGAAGCTCCGCCACCAGCCTATCAACCACCACCAGGCTATTATGGATGGCTTCCAACAAATGAAGCATTTACTACTGGCCCACCACCAAATTCAGTATTTGTTAGTGATAATCCACCACCATACCCAGGAATTGGACGTAAGTAATGGGTTCTGTTGAAGTGTTTTTTCTTTCTTTTTTTTGTTCTTTTAATAAATTATAATCAAATATCCTTTTCTCGGCAGGTTATTGAATAATTATTTTATTTGCTATAGAACATAATATAGTTTTAGTTTAATTATATGTTTTATCAACATTTATTTCTATAGCTCAACCACATCAGCCACAGCAAGGTTATTCTCCAAACGGTTATCCCGGTGGATATCCAGGCAATAATATGCCGGGACAACAGCAACCAGGATATCCAGGAGCTCCACAAGGAGGTTATCCGGGTGCTCCTCAAGGTGGTTATCCAGGTGCTCCTCAATCGGCATATCATGGTTTTCCAAATGCGCAACCACCATCTGGATATCCTGGTGTATTTCCACCTCAGGGTGGTTATCCTGGTACTGTACCAGGCGGTTATTCTGGATATCCTGGAAATGCTGGTAATCCTGGCTATCCTGAAAACCCTACTCCGTACGCTGGAAATGCTCCTGGTTATCCACAACCATCTGGAGCTATGGGATTTTCTAGTCCAAATGTTCAACCAAGTAAGTTATGTTTGTTTGTTATAAAAATGGATGTTCTGAGAATTGCTTAATAACTCTTTTTAAAAAACACTTCAAAATTGGATACCAAAAACAATATCATCACAAATTCTAGAGCATGTTTTATAATTTATAATCTTAAGCATTCTTTTGAAGATTAAAGGATTCGTCCCCTTTCTTAAAATATATTATAGAAGTGTGTAAATAACATGCCGAGAAAATTGAACTTTAAAAATTATTTTTTTTAATTTTTAATTTTTTCAAATATAATTTCAGAGTTTTCCTATCGCCCTCACTTCTTTTTTATTCCAGTTCCAATTATATTTTTTTAAAAATAAAAAAATTTTAAGATTTTGGTACGAAAATGTGCAAAATTAAAAAGAAAATAAATTAGAAATTTTTGGTAAAAGCTAATCAAAACTTAATCAATTACCAATAATAAAAATAATGCACCTTTTCTACACTTTTAGAATTAATAACAATTCGTTTTTTTTTTGTCGGGAAATATTGTTATTAATTAAAAATGTATCTTTAAAGCCGATGCTCAGAAGATAATACTTAAAACACCTCTGCTTTAAAATAACAATAAGTAAACTATTTCAAAATGCACATTTATTCATTTTATTACAAATTTCTTGATTGCATTTTTTTTTAGAAGCTTTTTTAGAAAACTTTTTCGTAAATATTAGGTTACCGGAAAGTTCCATCCGTTTGTACATTTAATATCTATTGTACAAAATAATTTCCGTCGTTACTTATGACCCTCCTCTTACCAGCGTGATGGTAATTTGTAAATAACATTGTTGAAAATTACCTTGTCTTCTTTTGAGACGAAGAACTCAAGTAGTGCTTGGCTGACTGCTGCTTGAATTCCTCCTTCAACAAATTTTAGAGGGAGAGGAACAGGTCATAATCGGAAAGTGCTAGGTGTGGGGAGTAGGGTAGATATGACAGAATTTCCCAGCCTAGCTGTGCGATTTTCTTACGACTCCCCAGCATGTGGTCTGACATTATCATGATTCAGTATGATTTGAGATTATTGAGGTTGTCCGAGCTCACAGTATACTTTTTTCCTTACGATTTTTCGTAGGTCACTTTTTATCACCAGTTATCATCCGGTCCAAGTGTGGTTCGTTTTTGTTCCTGGCAAATTTTGATAATGCAAATTTGTCTCACTCATGAGACCAATTATAGTTTCCAAATATGATGCGGAATGGGTTCTTGAGCTGAGTTAAGCTTTTCCGCAATTTACGATGTTGTCACAAACGTTTATGCTATATCATTATTGGACAGAATTTTCCGGTAGACTTAATATAAATCATACAAAAAACAGTCAAACAGATATTTTTATTACATATTCATGTTAAAAATTGTGTAAATTAAAATTTACAAAAAAGTTCTCTTAAAAAACAATTATTTTATATTTTTATATTTCTTTCTTTTGCTTCAGCAATAATGCGTTAGAAAAGTTTTATATAATTTTAAAAAAAGCCTTTTCCAAGTAAAATTTTATAATTAACAAATTTAGAAAAAAAAAATGAAAAATCTTTTCCAATTTTCCGGTAATTTAATTTGCATTTCTTTTAATTTTATGCTCTAATCTATATATATATATTTTTTTCTCTCTCTCCGTGATAGATCCTTTTTCGATTCTGGGTAAAGCAAGTTTACTTCCGAGGCCGTTTTAAGGTGTTTACATTTTTAACACACAAAAAACTGTTTATTTTTTTATTTATTCGTATTTTTGCATGAAATTTTGTAAAAAGACACTGGCACCAGTTAAAATTTTTTAAACTTCCTTTTTATTTTCTTTAGTTTTTTTCTTAATAATTTGCAATATTCGCGAACAAAACGTTAAAAATACAGGATCTTCAACTTCTAAAGAACAAAATAAAAGCACTTATGAATAAAATGAAGAAGAAATTTGAACTTGAAGGAATCTAAATCAAGTTTTTATTTCAAGAACAATTACAGGAGTCTTCTTCTTTCGCAAATGTGAATTTTTTTGCTTTGTAATAAACTTTATTAACTAAATTTTTTAATACTATTTTTATATATATTTTTGATTTTATATTTAAATCAAATTCTTATGCTTGAATCCAAAAAACAATAAAACTATAAATGAATACTTTTCCAGATTCAAAAGAAGCCGAAGCTCAACAAAGTGCTTATAACAATACAGTTTCCCGACAAAGTGAATATGCTCCACCACCAGGATATTATGTATGGCTAATTTTTAAATCTTTTTCTTATATTTTAAATTAAGTAATTAAAAATATTTCATTACAGGATCCACCACCAAGTTATAATTCCCTTCCAAATCAAAAATAAATCAACAAAAACGGTTGAACATAAGAAATTTAACTACATTTATTTAAATTTTTATATTTTCTATCCAAAAAATATATAAAAATAAAATGGAACTTTTTCTCTGATAAATTATTAAAGGCTAAAGATCATAAAATATAATGTAATCCTTTCTTTTCTGTTCCTTATTTCTAAATAAATAAATGTTTTTCACGGCTTTATTAAAACTAAAAAATATTCTATGTTAATATTTTTTATTATTGTTATTTTTGTTGTTATATTAAATTAAAAACACAACAAAAAGAAAATATTTAAATGAATTGTAAAAATATGATGTATTTTAAAATATATATTATAAAAAAAAAAACTATCTACGAATTCAAATATAACTTGGCTGCGGAATGAAAATTCTAAGATTTAATCCCAAAATCAGGAAGATACTTCAAATGAACGACTATTTGAAACGATTTGAATGCAGCCAAAACTAATTTAAAAAGTTTGAATTCGATATTAATATGCTTAAAAATATTACACAAATGAAAATATTCATAAAAATATATAGAAATATTTTTCAAGATATTAAAATTTATTTGATTTTTCCCTCATTTGCCTTTTATGTACCATTAAAGTTGTGTCGTTTTGTGGATGGCTGTTGGCCAACACCAGTGTTCTTCCACGAGATGTCACAGGGGTTCCGTAGCATAGTCCACAAAAATTTTCAATTTGAATTTAGTAATAAAAGACACCATTTTTTAACTAGCATTTCTAAGAAATACATCATGTATACTACATATGTGAGAATACTAAGTTACAAGTTACAATAACAAGATATTGGAATCAACCATTTGCATGTTGGCACACAATCATCGCTTGTATACAACTTAACTTCTTTTATACAAATCTCTCATATGATATAAAGCCTCGTTAAGTCTCGTTAAATTTGCTGGGGAATTGTAAGCTGATATAGTAGTATAAATTTCCGTTTCTTTTAGTTCTTACAAACACTAAGAGGCAACAAGTAAATTTGCATTTATTAAATTCGTTTTATTGAAAATAAAATTAAAATTCCCCAGAAACAGAATACAAAATTGATTAACCGAGAAACTAGGAGCAAGAGCCAAAGAACAAAGTTCTAGCTTTCCTGAAATTTCAACCAGTCATCGGATCTTCTTGAAGGAAGAAAATGATTCCGGAATAGCAAGCCGCAAATGAAGAATATTTGAATTTTCGCTCTACATGGTGATGAAAATAAGTTAAATGAGTTCTGTGTAGTTTATGAAGAAGCAATTCCTAATAGTAGGTTAAATCCTGTAAAGTTTAAATGCTATGTCAATTCAAAACTGAATATATACTTTTTTTTAACAAATTGCTAGAAAAAAAAAATGGTAGATTCTGGAGAATAATTGATCAAACTCTGAGCTAGTTTTAGTTTAACTATACTAGTTCTTTTTATTAACCAAAAAGAATGTCCAATTATAATTGAAAATGTTAAGTTTCTTGGAAGTTTCTATATTGTCGAAAATGTTTTTATCATAGGTATAGAGAAATACATAAATTCCCATCTTCATTTACATCGATTTATATTCACCCTGTATACGTAATTACAATTAAATCCCGTTTTTCTCGTCTGAGATTTAGTTTTTAACAGTTTTTAAATAAATGTATTAAAAATATTTTAATTTAGATGAATTTTTTAATTAAACAATGAATATAAGTGATGAAAGTTTCCCAGAAGATGATTTTAATTTTGATAATGATGAAATTAATAAAAATAATAGAAATTTCTTAAATTCCAAAGAAAATCATACAAACGAATTGAATCACGATAATAATTCATCATCATCAATAAATAATGAAAGATCATTATTATCGTCCGGAACAAGTAATGATATTAAATCAAATATTGAAGATGATTCCCATGAGGATCGCCGTCATCATAATGAAAAACATACAAATAATATGATTTCCATAAATAATAAACGTGAAATATTTAAACAAAATAAATCGAAATCTGTACAAGATTTACCGGGAGTTAATACGAAGAAACGTTATCAACATGTTAAAAGTAAAGTGAAACAATATATTGCTGATATTCAAGCACAGGATCGTCGTAAAAATATGATACGTTATCGTTCGTTGCCGGAAACTTTTGGAAGTTTAAAAGATATTGAAGGTAATAATAATAATCTGGATAATAGTAGCAGTGAAAATGATGATGATGATAATAATCCTGGTAATATAAATGAAGTAATCAAACAACTTTCTGAAAAAGAACAGGAAATTCTTAAATTGAAAAGTATGAATGAACATTTAGAAAATAATTTAGATGATAAAAATGCATTATTAGTGAAATACAAAAGACGTTCAGATTATATGCAAATTGAATTATCAAATTTAAAAGATAAAGAAAACAAAAGGCATTCATTACAATCGATTGGTTTATTAAGAAGCTCTCAAACATCATTGCATTTCGGTACACAATCATCATCATCTCAAATCAAAATAACAACAGCTACACAAACAGAAGATGAGACGAACTTAATTTCAACATCATCAAAATCTTCGAATTTAATAGATTTTGAAGATGTAAATCTTATTGATTCACCAAAATCAAATTTTAGTATTAATCATGATTATAATAATAACAGTTTTGATTTAAGAAGGCGTACAAATTCGAATTCATTACAAAGAACATTTAAAATAAAATCTTATAATTCGATTTCGAATGATAACAATGATGAAATTGATTTGTTTGAACAAGATAAAACTATTGTAATACCAAATAGTGATCTTGAAGATTACACAGATGTGTCAACAGAAGAAGAAAATCGTGAACTTTTAAAGAAATCATTAAATAAGAAATATAAGGGCTTTAAGAAACGTAGCTTTAAATATTTTATAGGATTTTTTAGCAATGCTGTTCCTTGTTGCAATCCAAATGATAGTTTACCAGAAGATTGCTCATATATTCGTGCACCAATGATGGATATAAGTATGAAAACGGTTAATAATAGTAAAGTTTAAATAGTTTTGAAAAAAGTATTCAATTCTTTTCGTTATTTTTAAAAATCTTTGACTGTACCACAATTGGTCACAAAGATCTGTAATAAAATCACAGTCAATTTTCATAAAATTCAAAGTAATACATTTTAAAGTTAATTTTAAACATAAATTCTTAGTTTTAATGAAATATTTTATTTTTGGCAGTTAAAACTGTAAATTCTTTTTAAAGGAATATTTACAATTCTTATTAATTTATATATGAAAAGAAAAACAAATAAGAATATAAAAATTTTGTAACTTAAATAAATTTTCTAACTAAAACTTGTGCCTGGTTCATTTCGGCTACGTTCTTTGGAACCTTCCCAATGCAGTGTTTGATAAGAAATTCCATTTCCATTTGGATACGCAAAAGTACAAATTTTATTAACAATCACCGAAAGTCGTCCTTTACCAATTAATTCCAAAGGTTGAATATTTCCATTTTCGATAATTATAATTAAATGTGAAGCATGAAATGCTAAAGGATCACCAGGATAAACTAAAAAATCAGCTCCAAATGATTCACCTGATGTAATATATTTACCTTTTTCCCATAAATCTTTAAAAACACGATATTTAAATGAATTATCTGATGGAAAATTTACGATTTCAACTTCTATAAAATGAAGATTAGTATTGAATAAATCGTTTTATTTAAATTATAAATACCATGATCAAAAGGATACTCATATGGGATGTCTTCTAATGCATTGTTCTTATCAAAAACTATATTATCTTCAATATCTTTCAACACACTTTCGGTTGTTAAGTTTATATCTAACAGAAAATTAATTATGATTGTGAAAATTTAATTTCTTTTATTTACCAACCTTTTTCAGTGATTCCGGATTTTAATAACTTCATTTTTTTACCTTCTATAATTTTATTGATATTCTTTTTAGAGTCGTTCAATTTTTGTGCTTTTGAAAAGCTTTCCTGTTGCCTAATTCTTTCCTCACGAAATATTTTATATTTTTCAATAATTTCTTGAGTTGGTTTCTCACGTAAACAACTTTTACGTACAACCACTGCAAATTCTTTCTCGATTAATAATTGGGTTTCGAATTTTGTTAATTCAGCTGGAAGACCTTTAAATAAATAATATTAAAATGGAAAAAACAATTATTTTAACTCACCATTAACATTTGGAGTCCATCCTCGTGTATTACATGTTCCAACAAGACTTCCGGCAATTCGATATTCCTTTCGAATTGTCATGTAATCTAAAATGAAACAATTTAAAATTAAATTTTATAATAGTTTAGAATTTGTTTTACCATCGACATTAAAAACATAGCCAGTTTCATTTAAATAAGTTAAATAAATTCGTTCTGAAGTCATAACACAAATTTAGGTTATTTGTTTCTAAACAAACTGGTGTCAATGTGTATATTAAATGATCGCTGCTCCATCTATTTTTTCAGTATTAAAGAGTGTAAAATTGGAAAATGGCTGCCAATTTATTCGGACTGAAATTGAAATTTTGAAAAAAAATTAAAAATTGTTTATTATTTTGAAAATATAAAGTATTAATTTAAATAAAATCGAATTACATCAATTATGTTACAACTTCAGCTTCGAAAATAATACTCTCTACAATGTTTAAATTATTTTTATTAAAAATTTAAAATTTAAATATAGAATATTTAGTTTTAATTTTATGTAAAATATTTTACTTTAATAATATGTAAATAACTTATAACATTGACAATTATAATTAAAAGCTTAGAAAATCTTCAATATGTAAGTTCATTTGAATAAAATAATAATAATTTTGCATTTTTTTAATAGTGATAACGATTTTTTTTTTTTAAATAATGCAAATACAATAAAAGATTAACAAATACAATATATTTCATGGATCACAAAACAATCAAAGATTCAGAAATGATCTTTCACCTTCCGCGGGCCTTAAAGTTGAGGTATTTTTGTTCAAATATGAAATGACCTACTTTTGTGTTGTATCTTCTTCATTGGGTTACTTTCAAATTTCAAGATTTCTCCAGCATTTCAAATCTATTTTGATTTTTCTTAGCTAATAGTTGATTTAGTGGTCCAAACAAAACAACAAATAAAAATCAAAAAATACAATCGTAAACAAAGATTTTTCAAAATGCAATTATTATATTTTTTAAAAACTAGTCACCAGTCTTCGAGATCTCTGAGCGAGCACAATTCAAATGCCACAAAATGTAATGTCTAAGCAAGTGGGATGATGCTGTTGTATATATAAAAGATAATGTACCAACCAGAACCACTACAAATCCAAAAAAACAAATAACTTACTCCATGGACGCGAAAATATCAAAAGATCAACATTAGAAAATCGCGAGATCAGTTGGAAACTGCCATTGAGTTAGTTCGTTAGAAGTGATCTCAGGTATTTTTAATTTTTATATAATTTTCCGAAATTCTCTTTAGCTGTATTACGTAAATACTGCTTTTATTAATTCGCGAGTGAACAGTTTTTTTCACGTGTAATTCGCGGTTTTTTATTGTTGTGTCACGGTACAATGAGAATCTCGTGGAAATATTTAAAAATAATTGCGTACGACAATATATGAGACGGTTGTTTCTGATAAGATCAAAAACCATACAACATTGGAAGTGTGGGGTGACGGAAAACCCAATGGAACTGTGTGTGTTTTCTTTTTTTTTTGCTGATAATAAATTAAGCGACATAAAATTCGTTCTAATTATCTGAAAACAGAATTCAATCCAAATGTTAATTAAACGACAAGATTTAATTAACTTTTTTACATGTTGTAAAGATAATTTTAGCGGCAATAATTCACGTATTTTCTTATTTTCTTGGGCTTAGTTTTCACGGAAATATGATTAAGTGGGACGAACATTTTATGATATTTTAATAGTGGAGACATTCATTCTTGATATTAGGCCTCGTTTAAATGAAACTTAAATATCTATTTTTAACAAATATTTCTTATCAAGATGCAAAATTTTTATGCATCATGTGTGCAGCATTCAAAAAATGTGGCATGCTACTGCATACATTCAAATTAAACTACGTAGATGCCCCAAGTCAATTGGGCAGCGTTGTTATTGTAGGTAAAATTGAAGAAGTATACATCAAAAGAATTTTAGTATGAAAGAAAGAGCACAATCTATAATGTGTAGGGATATTAGTACACAAGAGGAATCAGTTTAATGTACAGACATTGGAAATCTTTATTTTTTTTAGTAAATAATTTTCAAAATTAGTTCCGCAGTTTTTCTCATAAAACTAAGTAGATGCAAACGGAGCTTAAAATCAAACACCTAAAATAAAATTTTCTAGTTTTTCTCAAAAAATACAGTAATTATTCGGTGTGTTTGGGACCCGGTTATTTAAATGTTTCCAGTTTTTCTTATTCTATCGAATTTATTACAAGTTTACTTCTATCGCGGCGGCATGTGAACATTTATTTCGTTGAATTACTTCTTTTAGTGAGGACAATCTTTTAAAACGACAGTTATTGGATCTAATTTAATTAAATATTATCTTTTTATCTTTTTAATGTTATTATTTATTAAGAAATTTTGTTTTCTTAGTTTTCAAATATAATCAAATTTCAAAAAAAACCAAAAAAAAGTTCGTAAATGTGCCAAGTTGGAATTTATTAAAAATGGATATTTTGTGATTTAAAAAAAAAAAAATAATAAAGTAATTTAATTCTGTAAAATTTGATCAGATTTCAATAATTTCTTAGATCTATTTCAAGTTTTATTATTAACAAAAAGCTTTCACAAAGTTTTCATGAAATCTCGATTTGAGTGCATTTTTAATTTTAACATCATATTTTTTTATTTATTCTTTAAATAAACATAAAAATATTATTTTTTAGAAAGAAAGTAGTTAAATATTAAAAGAATTTGTGTAGTTTTCGAAGTGACTCAAGCCAAACAAAAAGAAAAAACAACATAAAGAAAGTTTGGGACTTTTCTTTTCATGAATCAAAAAGTATTTAAACATAAAATTTTCTTTTCTTAAAGTTCGTCTTGTTTTTTTCACTTTAATATTGCAATCAAAAGGTCACATATAGGTCTTAAAGCACCTTGAATTTTCGTATTTACGTGGAATCCGCGGAAAATTTTTATATTAAATAAGATTTTGATAATATTTTGAACTGGTTTTTATGTTTGAATTAATTTCAAAAATCGCATTTTGTTGGTGAAAGAAAAGTGAATGTGAGTTTTTATTTTCGTTTTTTTTTTACCTTCAAACTTGTTTTTTATTTCGTTATACGCGATAATTCATTTAACAAAAATACGTTAATCGAAAATATATTATTGGTCTTTTTTTGTTTTTGAGAAACATTCAAAATTCGTGTTATTCAAGAACACAACTTGATTGAAGGTTGTCGACTTCTGTCCAAAACTGATTTTCTTTTATATTCGAATCAATTTCTTAAATACCTAAATTAAAATATTTTTAATTATTTATTAAGAGTTTTAAAAGTCCACGTTTTTTCTGCAAAAATTGACATAGGTCAGTGACGTTCTTCAAGTTTAAAGCCAAAAAATACGAAATATAAACTCGAGGTTTTCTTTTTATAAAAACAAATCTTTAAGTTTTTACTTATTTTTAAATTTAAATTTTAAATTTATTTTTAGAAACCCATAAAAAAAGAAATTCACTTTCAACGAGTTTTTCACTCAAATTCAATTTAAAAATATAAAATGACTAAGATTTTGTTCATTTGGAAAATTTAATTCGGTTTTTTTATAAAAATAAAACAAAAAAAACCGCCGATTTTAATTGATCGTGAAAATTTAATTATTACACTTTAAAAATTATGAGATTTTGTGTGGAAATTCGAATATGAATTTTCATTTTATACATTCTTCGAAGAGTTTTCTTAAGAATTGAAAATTAGAAATTTTATTTCATGTTATGTTTGTCTGCACATTGAAATTAGAACATATTTTAATGGAATCTATGGATATGGACTTTTCTGGTTAATTTACTTCTTTTGGAATAGTCAAACTTCTTTAGTTCAGGCATAGAATCGTGTGTATATCGATTTCAATCAAATCGTATGAAAAAGGCATAGGAATGGCAATGTAATTTCAATACGATTTACTCTCAATCGAATTCCACGATTCCACTCCTGATTACCTTTGAAGTACACAGCTAGATGTAAGACGTCAATCCTAATAACTTTCAAGTTATGCCAGCGCAAACTGATCCTTAGTAAGCCTAAAACATTAACTTACAAGATCGTTTCTTGGGCTTTTAATTTAAATTTCACATGCCAAATTAAAATATAAATTAGCGAATTTAGGCACCTAAATGCAATTTTTATAAGAAATGAAAAGGATTTGGAAAGAGTATTTAATAAAATATGAGAAAGTATTCTTCCAATTAAATGAAAGAAATTATCATTGATGAAAATCGGTATCTACTTTTAAATAACTTTAATTTAAATTCTTATAATCCGAAATTTTCGTGAAAATTAAATTTTGTACAATTTAAACATTTTTATTTCCAAAAAAACGAACAAAAATCATTCCAAAAAGAAGAGTTTAGTTTATTTCTGTTCAATTACTTATGTTTTACATAAATTATTTTCTTGAAATTACTCCTCTGAGATTTGTATTCATTAAGGTTTATTTTAAAGTTTTCATTTTAATCGATATTCTTCGATTTTTTCACCGACATTTTCATTTTCATTATTTTAAAAACCGTGAAATGAAATAATTCTCATGAGTATATTTTATTTCCCAGAAAAAGAAAAAGTATTGTAATAAATTTTTAATAAAATTTTTATACTAACAATGTTTTAATTTATCTAAACGAATGAATTACATATTTAATTAAATAGTTTCATGAAAATATGAAAATAAAGTCTAAAAGTGAAAATGAGCCTTGAAAATGAAGAAAATAATAATAACATTGGAAAATTTAAAGCGTTTTATTTTATAATTAAAATGATAGATTAAGTGAAAATCAGCGATAAGAGATCGAATTGGTTTTTATTATATAACCCAGAACGACTTCGACATTGAAAAATGTTTTTGCGATAAGAATTTCGAATAGAAAGCAAACAAATAAGTTTTGAAAAATAAATATATATACATTGGCTAGTCAAAAAGTATTGGGAATTTAACTCGTAGAAAATTTATGAATTTTATCCCAGCGATTTGACACTAATATAATTATAACGTCAAGAAGTGATCGCGATTAAGTCAAAGAATAAGTAATTACAAGTATAAAGTACCCCAACTTCCTATCTTTGCCTCGACGACGTTTTTCAGATTTCGACTCTAAATTTTCAAACAATTTTCTATTCATTGCTGGTATACCATATGTCACCGTTTACATGGCGACTTCAGAATTGTCTTGAGATCGACTTGAAACTCAACCCGCGTTTTTTTGCTTTACCGGATTGAAAGTTTGACTTGACATCGACTTCAAATCAACATCAATTTCATAGAAGCGTGCAAACAAATTTTTATATTTTAAGTTATGTTTCGCCTCAGTGTATACATACATCTTAAATTTTCAAGTCGATTCAAATTCGATCTGGGTTTGCATGGCAATTTCAAGTCGATCAGAAATATTTTTGTGATCAGATTAACTCAAGTCGAGTTGAAGTTGATCTGGGTATATATGCCCGATTTTCAGAATGAAGTCGACTTCAAGTAGATCATGTAAACGAAGTAATAGTTTCAGAATCCAAAGAACTTCTTTCCATTTTTTTTCTTTATTTAACAATAGACCTAGTCACACTGGCTTCTGATATTCACATATTTTAGTGTTTATTAAGATTTCTTCTTGATCTTACATTTTATCCTTTCAGTTGAAATTCTGTAAGTGAAACGCACTAATATTATATAAAAACTGTTTGGTTTTTTTCAAGTTGAACGAAGAATTTATTCAATTTGTTAAATTTATATTCATTAAATTTTTATCATATCCAAAATGAATCACAAAAATTCAAATACTTTTCTTCTGTCCCTAATATAAATATTTTTCTATAGATAATGGAAAAACTATGTCAAAATTATGTCAAAAAACTAATAATTTGTTAAAAAATTATTTAAATATTTTTTTAAAAAATTAATTTTAAGGTAAAAAAAAAGTCTGTCTTTAATAAATATATTAAAAATTAGTTCAATAATTCGTGCGATATTAAAACAATAAAAAAAAAAGAATAATAAAATGTTTATACAAGTGTTTTATTAATTTTAAAACACATTTTATAAAGCATAAGTTAAACACGTTTAAATATTAATTAAATATAATTTTATGAATGTAGAAAAAAAAATAAAGGAAAAGTGTGAAAATTAGTGCAATTTGTGTGGAAATTTTTAAAGTATTTCATTTTTTTTATGGCAATATATAACACGATAGTGAATAAAAAACTAATATGAAATACTGGCTAAATACTAAATCGAGAACCGTAAAATCTAAATATAATAATATTCAAGTACATGACAAAAGTGCAGTAGCAGGAACGTATTGGAAAACGGTTGGTTATTCGCCATTAAAACAGGCTGACGAAAATACTCGGAATTTAGCATTTTATAGTGAAAGTTCAAGTGAAGACGAAACTAAATTTAGGATAAATAATAACAATACAAAACAAATGGTAACAAAAGGAAATTATAATATGAGACAGGAGTTCGAGAAAAGTTATGAGGTAAGTTTTAAAAGGTTTAATTCTTCCAAAGAAATTATAATAATTAGTTAAATAATGACTGAATAATTTACTTTCCACTGCGATTACAATGTTGTTAAAATAGTGTAAAAATGAGCCACGCAAGTCGGTCTAAACTAAATGCTAAAGCTACCCCTACGCTAATGATCTATATGTTTTGTTTGAGCGCCATTAAGAAGTCAGCTCCTAATATGAATACACTTACATTGTGGTAGATAGTTTCCCCCTTTCGAACCATTTACAAATTAGCCCAAGTTTTGTATTCCAGAAACCTCCATTTAATGACGGAAGCTATCAAATTTTATTACTTAAAAATACTCCAAAATATAGTAATCGTATTGTAAGGAATATGTGCTAGAAATTATATTAGACTGAAAGTACCGAAACTGCGGATGGGTTGGTTCATCAACTAACTATAATAGTAGCACACAGGTTCCTATTGCATTGAATTGAAAATAATCCACAAAATACAATTTCTCTTATTGTAGAAAATAGAATAATCCGCTTTTAAAATACCTACACATATCAGTTAGATCTGATTTTTCAGCAAAGCTTTTAATTGATTTTATGGGAAAGTAACCTTTCAATATCCTATTTCCATTTTAGATAACTTGAAGACCATATGTATGTGCTTATTTTTCTACCAATTTATATTATTTCTTCTTTCGAATTATTGCTCCTTATTATCTTCGTACCTTTATCTTAAAGTTTAAGATTAAAAACACTATTTCACTCAGTAATATACTATATAATAGAACTGTTCCAAAATCCCAAGAAATATTACATATAATATAAAATTATTTGCTTTAAATATAGAAAAATATATAATGAGGAAATATTTTTAATTTTGTGGTACCCGGAAAGTTTTTTTTTCGCAAAAGTAAATCAATTTTCATTTAAATTTTGATAGAATAATTATTTTTCAACAAAATAAAGCACTTTTCCCATTTTTCTATTATTTTCATTTTTATATTGAATATTTTTCAATTATCGGAGTTCGAATGAAAATTTCAACTTTATCAAAACTTTAGGAAATTTTATTTAATAAATTTTGAAATTTTGATGTAATAAAATTTAATCTATGAAATTTAAGCGATAAAACTTTTTCTATAGAATTCAATAATTTTGAACAAAAACGGATTAAAATCAATATTTTCATAAAATTATATAAAATTTAATTTGTAGGATAATCAAAAAAAAAATAAGCCTAACACAAAGATTTATTTAAAAAGAATTCCAAAAAAAAGGGGTTTTCCAAAACCCGGATGAAAATTTATATTTAAATTTTTTACTATCTTAAAGATTAGAAAATCCCAAGAATAAGAAAAGCACATTCGAAAAGTATAGGCGAAAGATTGAATGTAATTTATTCTTATTAGAAGAAAATTTATCTTTGGAATTCCATGATTTAAGAGGAATTTTCAATTTTCTTTTGTTCAAAGAAAACTATTTCTTTTGTATTATAATGCATATGTATATAAAAAATTACGTAAATGTAAAAAAAAAACCAACTGAAATTGATTGCAAAACTACGATTAAACTTTAATTAAGTTTTAAAGTTCCTATTTTCGACTAAAGAGCTTCTTGTAGAGTTTTTTATTCATTGTTATAAACAAAAAAAATTTCCAGAAGTTCAACAACAATTCAATATTTACAAATTTAGTGTTATCTATCAATTTATCGTTGAAATTATTCTCTATCAAAACCTATATAAAATACGATAATACTCAGAGGACTTTTCGGCATTCTTTAATCCATAAAAATGTTATATATTTTCACGTGATGACTTGACATCCCTTAATATCTCCATTTCGAGATTTTTAGAATCTTCTGTATATTTTGGCTATATGTTACTCTAATGCGCATCAATCTGCACACCTAAAATTACTTCTAATTTTGTTGCTAAGTATAAATAAAAAACTAAATAATTTATGAAAAATCAACCGGTTTTTCGAAAAAAAACTTACACTTCCCAGAAAATAAAAGCATCCCACACTCTCCAAAACTATAAAATATGCTAAAATCTTCATATTTATTGCATACTTTTTAAAATTAAAAATATTTATATTTTATAAACATTTGATTGAGTGTAGGTGATTTAAGTTAAATAAGATGACTATTTTTCTAATCAAAAAACCTGCCTTTTGAAATAATTAACTTAACTCGAATAAAGTGGATACTTAAGATTAGCAAAAGTACTTAATCTAATTTTAAAAAAGATAAAAATGTTGATATATTTTTTATAGATTAGTAAATTCATATAAATTAAAAACACACGACAGTAATTTTTAATTTCATGAAAGCAATTAAAAATTACTACAATTAGCAACAAACGAAACAGTGTTAGTGATCACGTCGCTACGAATTTTCATGGCAGGTAATACAGATTAGGTTTGTAACATAAATTATTATAATTAGGTCATTTTGAAGAAAGAGAAATAAAAACATAATACTGTGGAGACTTTTCAATTCTATCTCTGAATCATACAAATTGAGTCCGAATATTTATGTCCTATGGTAGGTCCGTCTGTTCGTCCGTCCGTCCGTATACAAGATAACTCAAAAACGCGTTATCTGATTTTGAAGAAATTTACAATGGGAATTCCCTATTCATTAACTTGGTTTGATATTGCATGTCAGCAAAATCGAACCAGGGGTAGCAAAATTATAGAAGAAAAATCAGGATGACCAAAACGTTTTGTCATTTTTTTGTTTATCGTTTTTAGAATTTAATTGCAAAATTTGTGAACCAATTTTATTTAAATTAATTATATAGGTTAACTAAAGAAATAGACGATACCATATTAAATTTCAGTCAAATCGGTCTAAGGATAGTGGAGAAAGAAAAAGTCCCAGGAGAAAACACCTCTCTTCATATGTTTTTCATTATGTATTAATAAATCAGCATAAATCAACACAGAATATGTGCTTTTGAGTGCAAAATGTTAATATTAATATTTTTCTATAATTATTTTTCTAGAACCTTAATAAATATAATGTTTATAAATTTGCAGATTTTTACTTTTCCAGTTCTATGTTAGTTGAACCTTTAGACATACATAAAGAGTTTTATATTTTAAGTCTTAACAAAATCTGCAGCTTTTAAAATCGAAAATTCTCATCTTTTGTATAGATTTTTAAATTTTCCAAGAAATAATCGGGATTAACATAAACTTTAAAGTAGTTATTAAGTCAAAAATCGTATTATCATAAAATTTCATTTTCATAAACAAAACTTTCGAAAAATAATGAATTGAGTAAAATTTTCTTTCACATAAAAGAATATAAAAATCTCCGGAAAATTTTTTCTTTTAAATGATTATAAGCTTTTCTACAACAATTGTCACCAAATATCAAGTCACATTAATCTTTTAATATCATCGTGATAAGAAAAAAATGCTTTCACTTAAAAAAAAATATATCTCATTTAAATGGATTTGAAATGAAATTCATTTCCGCTGATGAAAAATTCTATCTTTTTTTTCTTTTAGAAAAAAGATAATAATTTTAATTTTTAATCGAAAAAATTATTACCTAAAATTACATTGAGTAAGTTTCTTATTTAAAAGAAATCCTTGATTAACACGATTTCTGAATACTTTACTATATACTTTTATGATCGTAGCCGCTGTTTTCGTATTACTAAATAATTGGACTGCCGCCATCCAGTTAACTGGAGTGATCCTAAAAGGATACGTGTAATGATGAACGAGAAAATAAAGATGAAAATATAAGAATATAACCAAATTTTATAAAAATTGGGCATGTAGTAAAAGTAATAACCATTATCCTAATTATTAGAGTAGAGAATGTATGTTATAGACTAAATTAAATTAGGTGAAAAACACATAGGGCTTTTGTGATTCTTGTGCAAAACTTGCAAGATTTTCTATTTTAAATCTTTAAAAAATATTGATCAAATTAATTTGTTTCTTATCCCAAATCAATAATTATTATTACATATCATTTTTTTAACTCATAATTAAAACAGAAAATATGCCAAGAATCATTATTTTTAATTATAATTAAAAAATATGGGTTCGAGCTCTTCGATTAAGGTTAAGGACAATGAAATTCCAATATCACACATTGATTACGAGAGCAATTAAAATCTTATAAATGTATGATTTTTTTATATATCAAATCGATTAAAAGAAAGTCAAATTTAACCAATTTAAATATTTTAGTGACATACAAAATTATGTACATAAGTGTTTTATAAGAAAATTTAAATTTTCTTAACTATCTTGAGTGCATCCCGAAGTTATATGGAAATGATCAGATAAACCAATTTTTTAATCTTTATCGAATGGAATTGGGTTTCAAATGGGAAACTTTTGGAAAAGTAAATCAATTGATTTTAAAGAATTTTAAAAAAAAGCATTAAACAAATATGTCACGATTACTTAGAATACTCTAATAGTAGCCTGAAGAAGTTGTGTGCCGTTGTACAAAAATAAAATACTGACCCAAAGAGTATACTTTTTTATCATTGTACGATTACAACCGTTGGAAAACAAAGGCCTAATGATGAATTTTGGTCCTTAAATGGTCTGAATTGTAACATATAATAATATCTACGTCTTTTCAATAAGAACTTTTGCTTTAAAAAGGGTTGCATTTGGTTATGATGATAGTTGTGCCATTTAGTTTTTTGACATAATTGCAATAGAAGGTTTACACTTCTTTATAATAAATTCAATTTTGCTCGAAAATGGCATAAAAATAATTCAAATCCAATATGAAAATGGTCGATCTGACGAAGCTCATTCATTCATTTCAATAAATTAGAAAAATTGTCGCATTTGGGTTCCAGAAAATCCAAAAGCAATTATTAAAGAATCATTACATTCATCTCGTGTGAGTGTTTGGTATTTTTGTATGGGCTGCCGACATCATTGGCCGCGTTATTCGTGAGATTGAGCCACAATTATGCAGAAATCTGATCGAAAACTTTGGTTAAAAGAATCGATGTCTGCAAGCGTAGTCATGGTGGACATTAACCAGATATTGTTTTTCATTCATTCATTCATAAATGGTAGAGTCTCTGCAACATACGTCAAAAGAGATTTCTCTATTGACGCATGTTGCACAGAACTTTCATCCAAAATATGTGTTTCTTTAAAAATTTAGAAAAAAAAGTTCTTATTAAAAAACCTGATATAATTGTATTGTATTGTATTGTATTGTATTGGAGGGGCACGTAGTCCTTACTGGTCCATTGTACCTCCTCCTAAAAAGTTTGGTTGAGAGTCTCTTCCCCGAACCGGTTAGTCCTTATATAATACTATATAAGTAATAAAAGTTCTGCTGGAAGCATACAACCTTCCAGAAGAGCTATTATTTTAGTATAAAAACCATGAATTGGGTTTCGTATTTTATTATAATTTTATTACTAATTAAAACTTCCGATTTCAAGAATTTAGAGTAGAAAACTCTCACGTTATTGTAATCAGAAAAAAATATCGATATTTGCATAATTTAATTTGACCATCAATAAATATATCGAAAAGATTCATATCAATTTTCTTTTCAAAATTAAAATACCTTGATTACCTTGATTTTTTTAAAAATAATATGAAAACTAATTTTATCAGCGACTGTATTTTAAAATAGAAAGTGGAAATTTCTTGTTTTCTCGTATCTCTAAAAAAATATATTTATCAAAACGTCATTTCGTATATTCAATTGAATATGTATCGAAGCCATCTACTTACACTCTTCGAAAACCAGAAACAATCAACGAAATTGTACAATATTTTGCTGAGATTTTTAATTTTTTAAAATTCAAATGTAATAACAAATACGAATACGAATACAAAATTTACGTATACGATTAGATGAGACGGAAAAACTGAAGTATTAAATAGTTAGTACATTTTTGTGACATTGTCATGACAATGATTATATCTTTTTACACTATTTTTTTATGGTCCGCGTTGATTACACGATATTGTTTATAAAACTATATATAAAAATGAATGGTTGTTATTGTTTTTGTTGAAATCCCCCGCGTATCTTCAAGATCTGCTTGATAAAAACAATATAGTACCTATATAACCTGACTGTGGGACCATCATACTATATAGTATATAAGCCTTGTATTTTTGTTGGAAACCACCGTTTGGGGCACACTTGTTATTTGTTTTTTTCTACTGGATTTCAATTTGTAGAGATATGCTTTCTTGTTCAGATTCCGTTTTTTACTAGATTCAGTTCCAAGTGAAACTTCGTTAGGTTCGGTCGAGTCCAAGAACGAATTCGAAAGACTATAACGAATTTTTAAAAAAAAGTACTTTATTTGGCACGCGACGTTTTTTCAAAACAAACTAATTAATATTAAATAGTTTTATTTTTATCATAATTTTTGTAATTACACAAAATTTTTAAAAATGTTTAATTATTAAAAAAAAACTTTGTTTTTAAAGTATTAGAATTTACTAGTGGGATTAATTTAAGTGTAATAAATTGTTTTGTATATATAAAAATTTTGTGGCTCTTTTAAACTTTAAATTAAAAATACTCCTACAATTTTATGTTATGTTCAATGATGTGAATATCAATGATTAAAATGTTATATAAACTAAAAACATAAAACAAACAAACAAATTTTCGAAATGTGAAAGAATTTAATATCAAAATTTTCGATTAACTAATTGAAATTCTATAACTTTGATGGTTTTATCGTAATTATTAGGGATTTATCTTGGAGTTTACATTAATTTTATTCAAATTATTTTATCCCAGAGTCCGTATACCGGACTATAGAATGAAATTATTTCGTATTATTATGCCTGAAAAGGAAATCAATCAATCATTCCTTTTCCAAAATTCTATTTCAAATATATTGGTTCAAAGTTTTGCATTCAAATTTGCTTTTTAGTGTTTTTTTTTTGGTTCTTCTAGTATCAATTGATAAAATATATAATTTACAATTGATATAAATTTTAATCAAATAATAGCATTTATGATTAAATCGTTTAAGTGTCGTTTCTGTTCACTTAAAATATTGTACAACAAAGTTTGTACAACTACTGTTTTTTTTTTTAGTATTATTTTGCTAGTCGAAAATTTGTCGATTTAATATAATAAATTGTTTATCTACAAAAAAAACAGCGGTTTCTAAACTTTTTCAGGTCTTAAAAGAACTTCAAGTATATAATATGTCTTTTTTGTGGTAATTAACGAAAATTATAATTACCACGAAAAATTATGATAATGATAACTTTGGGCTAGTTTAAAATCCGGTTTTCATTACTGAATACTAATTTCAAGTAAATTGAATATAATCTTATACAGTACTGTCACGATTCTTGGAAACATTTTGTATCGTATACAAATTTAAATTTTTTGTAAAAAAAATTTTCAATAGTAATTTGGTAACTATCGTAAAAAAACACGAATGGTTTTAGTTTTAGTACTATGAACTTTGATATTGTAATCTTAAAGACTAAGATGAAGATGAAGCCAAGCTAGCCTAGCTTAGTTCAAAAAATGTAAACTTGAAAATGTGTCAGGCTTAAACTTTCTCAATAAAAATAACTTAAAAGTGCCTTCCAAAAGTACTGCAATTGAATTCTGTAAGGCAACAGTAAATATTACTTTATATAAAAGCGACAATCGCCTTACTGAATTCTACTGCTACCATTTTGAATTTTCTTATAAAAAATTTACAGACTTACTTTCAGTAATAGTAGAGCTCAATGTAATAGAATTAACTTTTTATAATATATTTACACTATGATTATTTGCATGTTTTTATTTAAATAATTATACTATTTGCATGCTTTCGTTAACATTTAATTAAAGTTAAGGCAAAAGAAAAGGTTTAAAGCTGTTCATCCATATCTCTCGGTGATTAGAACTGTTCGCCTGGCTAGAAGTCGTTGATTCTTAACTACGGAATTTCACATTTTATTAAGTTACCTACAAAATTGTTAATTAATGAATTTGTTATTAAGTATATGTTCTTAATAGTTACAAGATGTTTCAGCAAAAATTAGTTTCAAGAATCTAGTCTTTATTATATTTAAATTAAATATTTATTTTCTTTATCAAATAAATAGAATTTGTTCAAACTTCTTTTTTATTAAATCAAGTTTTTATCTGATCGATATCGATTTAAATCCCGGAAATGATCTATAGCCTACAGGTTTATTGTCTCACAAGTGCATATCTAAGATTAGTTATTAGAATAAACCATTATTTCGACATTATTATATAAAACTTTCCTTTACGGATTTTAGTTACTGAACCACTGATGTATTTACTTAAAAGACTCTTAATATACCCAAAAAAAATTTTATCTTAATTTCATAAAATTACAATTAATTTTATGTACTAATTAGATATGCTTGTCAATAACTTAATTAGCAACATGTTGACATTAAAAGACAACGAAATAATTGGCGGTGTCTTATATTAAAAATATTCTATGATAATAATAAAGATACAGTTACTATGTTTAATGATAGTACCTGAAGATATATGATATGAACTTAATTAAGTTAAATCAAACTGATAATATAACATATATGCTTTCAGGCTTCAAAGGAGTTTAACATTTCCAGTCGTTACTTCATAATAAAGGAAAATTTCGAATTTTTTTAAATTGTGTCCTGGAAATTTTAATGAATATTTCTTAATAAAAAATAAAAAGCTTCTTGTTACTAAAAGCCATTAAGATTCATATTAATTTTAAAATAAATATTAATTATTTTTCGTATGCTAATTTGCAAAAAAAAATATTTTAATATTTTTAGTCATGACACGCATTGGCAAATTTCTGTTTCACTTAGTAAGTTCGATTACGTTCTTCAATATAAACACCTTTTAAAAAATCTTCTTAATCAAGCGTATTTGGTATTAAAAACCTTGTCAAATTAAATTATTAAAGAAAATTTATAAATTCATAATTAATTATTTTATAAAAAATGTTTTGTTGAAGCACATTTAAGATAATAATTTTCTCTAAACAATCGGGAAAAAGTTTACATCAAAATAATGACTTAAGAAACAAGCCTTTAAAAATTAAAAACTTAGTCTTTTTTTTTGCATTCTCAAGTCTCTTTTTTTTGTCTTAGTTGCGACTTAAGTTTTCTTCCGATTTTTAAAGATTCATCATTAAGATTGGGCGTTTTTTTGTTGTTTCTTTTTGTTCAACGAATACAATAGGTCCAACATCAAAAGACTTTATTCTTAGAAAAGTGAAATAAAAAATTACATAATAGCCGCTTTTTTGGGTGTATTATAATTGCTCTTGAATTTAGTTCAGAAAAAAAAAACTTGTTTAAGAAAAACTTGGAAAAAAAGTTATCTCTGGCTACATAGTAAATTTCGATTGATTTTGAGTTCTAGACGATTGAATTTTGATGGCCAAAAAAAAAGAAAGAAAACATTCTTAAAAACTACATAATTACAAAAGTTCATTGATTTTAAAATTCAATATTAATATTGTTAGAATCGTTTTTTTTAGCTAAAATTATCTTAATAATTTCCTTCAAAGTTTTCTTACTAATTAAGAATATATCAAATACACGGCGCGCAAATAAAGTTCCGGGATTTCTCCAATATCCCTGCAACTAAAATAGTCATTCTCTTGGTTTTCAAGCTTAGACATTTCTAAACAAATCCCTCAAGATTTTAGCGTGATTAGTTAACATTAGTCAATTTTAAGTCACTTTATTTAATGGTCAAACAATTTACTTCTTGAAATAAAATCATGGAAGAAAGAAGCTATGTTATTAAATTTTTTGGCACAGCAACCACAGAAACGTTCAAAATGTCACATTTTTGGCACTAAATCAAAAGTGTGTGTTTTGTATTATTCACTTGATTTAGCACCATGTGATTTCTCATTATTCTCAAAAATTAAAAAGAAGTTGAATGGAAGCTTTTTCAATGATATTGATATCATTCAAAAGGCTTTGAAGATAATATCACAGAATAAACTTGAGCACGCATTTGAATCGCTATTAAATCGTTGTAAAAAGTGCATTGATTCAGAAGGAGATTACATTAAATAAAGAAACTTAAAAAATATTATGTCGTTAAATTTTTATAACAACAGCCCCGGAACTTTATTGACTTACCGTGTACCATTGGACTATTTTAGAATCGTTGGATTTAAGTTTTAACTTTGCATAAAAGTCATTCAGAAAATTCTTGTACCAAGATTGTAAATTGAAAATTATATTAAAATCACGTATTTTGTAAGTCGATGATCAATAACCCATTAACTATATAAAATAACTTAAACCTTTGATTTTTAGGGTCTACTAAACAATATTTAGTAAATTTCTAAGTTAATATATTTTAAAGATCCACTTACAAGAAAATGTAGTATCTTTATGCTTTTGTCGAAATCCCCTTTAAGCATAGACAAACTAATTAATTAATTCATATTTTCAAAAATATAATTAATAAGATATTTAATTTCAAATTTTGTTAGTCCAGAATTTAGAAGATTATACAGATTTTAAAGCATAATTTTATGTTATTATTAATTATTGTCGAAGATATCTACTTTGAAAATTATTATTGTAAAATCCTTAAAACAAATCCTATTCATCTTCGTTTGTGATCTGTTATTATCCAAAAAGGTACATAATTTATTTTCTTCTTTTCTAATAAACTTAAACATAAATACGAGTACATATATGTCTCAAACATAACACCCAGAAATATCCCTTTTCTATAGTTTTTTCTTTTTTCGTGTTCATGCCATAATTTCCAATGAACATAGATATTTCGTAAACATTCACGTACGGATGTCTAATATTTCAATAAATCCCATATGAAGAAGAGCATTTCATATATTTCTGATGTTTTGAGTATATTTCCAAAAACAGATTGCTTCAAAACTTCTATATGAAAAGTGAGAGTATATAAGTCTGTTTCTGACAGGCACACATTGGACGTTTTAATCCCAATTTGCCATCTTTTTCACATCATTGGGTAAGGTACTTATATAACTCGCAGCTAAATTTTAGCCTTCTAAGTCATTTGGGAAATGTAAAGAAAAGTCCTATCGAAGAATGCATATAGTTTGCATATATCACAAATTCTGGAAGGATATATATCCCTTTTAAATGTATATTCCTGATTCCGGTACTATGTTGGTATAATCAAAATTTCTACTCAAAAATATTTCCATGTTCTAAGCTTTCATAAAATAGTTTCATGTATTTTAAATCTCTTTAACACCCTGTATATAATTTATTACTCAAGGTAAAAAAAAAGACTAGCATAGAAGTCTCGACCAGATGCAGTATTTCAGAATTCATTTCGGATGGCAAAGCCTATTTTATGATAGAGCTAGAATCGTGACATGATTTCTTGTACTTATGTACTTGTGTACTATGCGAGAACCAGAAAATTGGTACAAATCTAGAAATATTATTTACAAGTTTTGTATGTTGATATCGCTATGGAACTCTAAATCGAATTTCGAAATGGAAATCCTATAAACAGAGATTTTAGTAGTGACTATATTGTGAAACAAAAATAATAATAAACAAAATAAAATCTTATATTTTTTTTGTTTTTCATTGGAAAATTGAGAAAAATACAATTTGATTTTTAGACTTTTTACTTTCTCTATATTAAGATGATTAGAAATTTTAGAGTTATACGTGTATATTCGAGTCAATTGTTTCAATAATAGCACGAGTAAGATTTTGATAAAAATTACAATAGGTTGGTTCACACATTGCATTAAACGCATTTTGTATGGAAATAGCATCAGTTAAAAGGTCCTGTATAGTGTATACTGTGGGTTGTTATGGCACTTATGTGTCTAAAGACAATTAAACATTTTAGGCCTCAGTGCTATTTTCATACACAGAAAAATCACAAGGCTTTTGCCTAGTTCTGACTATTGAACTTTTTGTTGTGATAACAGACTTTTTTGTTGTAATAACTGAATTTTAGTTCTGACAACTGGAATCACAATTGTGAGAACTTAAAACTCAGTTGTGGCAACTGAAATTCAGTTATCACAACTAATGCCTGGTTTATAAGTATGGTAAGAAAGTAAGAAGTTAAAATATATAAAATCTATGCAAGTGATTTATAAGTTTCAGTAGAAAGTTAAAGTAATTTTAACTTTCTACCGAAATCCTTACTTTTCTTACTATACTTATAAATCAAGGGTAAGTGTTCATATCTCACAACTACTGAATTTTAGTTGTGAGATATGAACGCTGTCAGAAATAGCCAAAAGCTTTCTAATTTTTCTGTGTGCACATGGAATTCTATACTATTTTCTTATTACCTTATTTGACTACATCACAGCATGTCGGAAACAACCTTTTATTTTGAGTATATTTAACAGAAAAAGAAAATAGTATCATCTTGTCTTAATACAATGTGTCCTGTAATCCTGTGAAAATCCTCTTCATATTCGATAGGACGTATTCAAGTTAATATATTATCACAGATTTTGCTTTGTTTTTTTTTGGCAACAAGCCATGAGCTATATTTCTTTAATATTATTGTCACATTTTCGTGCATAGTTGAATGGCTCTTTATTTAAAAGAAACATTTCAAACAGCAAAGAAAAATATTGAATTTGTCCAGTTTAGTACACATTTTATTATTACAAAAAGGAATTATTATAATTCGAAGAAATACTATCGTTTCATATAATATTATTGAGTACATAAAGAATTTTCTATAATTTAAAATATTGTATATCAAAGAAAATTTATCAAATTATATTTAGAAAAACTGTTTGGATTTTCATTCTTTGAAATTGAAAAAGATATTTGCAGAAAAATCCAAACACAAAAAAATCGAGTTTATCTTTTTTATTTATTAAATATTGGATAAATTGTTTCAAAACAAAAAAAAAAAAAGGTTTTATTATATTATTGATCCACATGTGAAACATATAAAAAAATCGCTTGATTAGAAACCTATCAAGTTTAATCAATAATTATGATAAATGCGTAAAAAATACCATGTCTATATGAGATCGAAATGTTTTACGTAAATAATTGGAATTTTTGTTGATTTTAAAAATTATATTTTAAATTTTTCCACACAACATGAACTTTTCACACACGCCGGATTTTAGTAAAGATTAAAATATATTTTTTTTTATCGTTTTGAAATTAAAGATCAATTAAATTTAGATTTGAAAAATATTTGTATATTATCTTTTAACACTGCATGAAATTGCTTATTCGAAGAAAAGAAAATTTGCTGTGAAAATTTTATATAACATGCTGAGAAAATTGTAAAGTTAAGCCCATAGAGATAAATTAACTGAAGATTTCGTTTTCCTTGTTTCCATACAAAACTATGCAGGAGAAATGATCACTATTTTATATTCTCGGTCGCTTATTCAAAACGATTCAAGCCCAAGTTTTTCAGGTTTTGTGCTCAACCAATGAGGTATAATAATTTTGATAGTTTTCCATACATTTGACACCAGTCTTTTATATTCTCCTCTGTCTGCCTATGCGAAATAGAAAATTAATATCTCTACTAATACTTCTCTATAGTTAAACCACAATTAATTAGGACTGACGAGAACAAATTTAATTAAAGAATTTGAATTTAGAGCACAGTTGGATAAAGCTTCTAATTATTCAACTCACGAGATGATGAAAGTCAAAGGCGTCGTTGTACTCAAACCACAAGTATAGCAACAAATCAACGAGTTTCTTTTTGGAAGAATGAAAAGACATCAATTATAATTTTCTCAACTCAACGATTGTTAACATACTGAAAAACAATTTTCAATTTCAACAAATTTTAAAATTATATGTTTTACATTGTAAAAACATAAAAGTTTCTTTTTTTTATGGGAAAATTGCATTTGGCTTTTCGCCATTCTTCTGAATGAAATCTTATATATTGTCTCTTTTGAAATAATACCAGAAATATGTAACATAAAACGCATTCATTTTATACAAAACTTTTTAAGTTTCGAAATGAATTGGAATTTTATTCTCTTTTTGAAACGATAAAATTACTTCGATCAGTATTTTCCAATATAATTACTATTATGTATCAAATGTATCTTTTTTTTTAAATCGCGATGTTAAAAACTTATTTTGAAATCGCGCTAAGATATTAGAATTCATATAATGTTCATTATTTGCACTTTAAAAATTATATTTGTATGACCTCAAAAGCACAAAATGATGTCATAAAATTACGACTTCTTCATAAAGACAGAATAATAAAAAAAAAAGAATTCTTTAAAGATCGTTTATTTAAGAAAAACGAAAACGTAAGTGAATTAAATTTATGACAAACGTTAACCAAAATGAAACAAAAACAGATTAAATATTAATTTGTATAAGACTTTCTTTATACCTACATTAGAAACACAAGTGTCATTAGTGGAGTTCTTAAAGAAAACTGATACTATGCTTTGTGAGACTCAGGTATATAACTATCCTTCTGAAATAGAAAGAAAATGCAAACATCATTCAGAAAATTTACAATGAAAATCAGTAATTGCAATCTTCGAATTTTTCAATAACGTTTACCTAAACTTAAATACAATGCCTTTTATTAATATTTAAGAAAACTAAACAAACATCAGCAAATATATATTATTTTCATATTATTTCTTTACAGTTTCCTCAATTTTAAAAGATAAAAACAAATACTTATCAAACTCTCATTCGGTTTTTGCATATCCTGCGAAGAACCACAATATTTGTACATCTCACCTACACCCACAATCCTCTCAATCAAAGCCAAGCAAAAAATAACAATCAAAAAAGGAAAATTTTCTAATAAAGGATGTTTGAAACGAAAATTTCAATATAATTTTTTAAGCATTATGCAAAAAACATGAAGATTTTCCTAAAAAAAAAAAAACAGAAAAAAAATTTTTTTGCAATAAAATCCTTAAACAAATGAACCGTAAAAAAAAGGAAATTAATTCATCATTTTATGCATGGGATAGAAGGATATAAAATAAATTCAGCATCGTCGAACTGCATAAGTATTTCATATTAATAACTATTATAGCAGGTCTGTATCGGGATGAACAAAATTTACATAAAACATAATGGATGTTCATTGTATCCTTTGCTATTTGTATTCAGAACTAGAAAAAAATGCTATTTGTTGACAAAAGGAGCACGTTAACCCAAAACGGAAAAGCGATGCACTTTCAACTTCCCATCAATAGGATCTTCGCCAGTCGGATACCCGGCTTCAATGTAGGCTCCGGGAGGCTGGCCAATCCCACAATCTAAGGACTCATTCTAGAGTGTACACAATGGACCCAATTCGTGATCTAAGTGCCGGGAATGCCAATAGAGCATTACTCCCAACATTATCAATCAAATCCCATCCATGTCATAGTACCAAATACCGTGCATCCATATTATTGTTAGTAAACCCAACTGTCTAAGCAGATATTTATCCTGCTGAAAGTTATGGAGGTTACACTGCTCTCTATCAAATTTCAATAAAATAATGTTAGAAAAAGGGTTAGGAATGGAGTTAAGAATACCATAAATATGTTTATGTTTGAATGGTTCCTATAGCCAAAATCATTTTAAGTTCCTCAATGTAGTCGTACGCACTAATTCATCTCTGTTCATAATAAAAATTAATAACATATAAAATATGAAATCTCATAAGCTTTCCGTATTTATCACCATCATTACCCACAAGAATTTTTTTTTCTATTTGATCCTTCGGATAGAAAAACTTGAAAGTCCATAACACAATGTTGATTATGAATGAAATAATAATATTCTTGTGGTTTGGGAAGGAAAACATGTCGAACTAACTACCATAATAATAAACGAAAAAAAAACTCATAACCACTGCATTGAAGCACTGTTTTTATGCACTTTGTAGTATAGTATGTTGTTATATACCCTGTCTGACTTCTTGTATCCACGTTAATAACAAAATCCAATAAATCCAAAACAGGATGAAAATGTTGATGTTTTTTTGAATTGAATATTTTGACCATTTCCATATTTATTATAGAACTGTTTTTTCCCCATCTCCTTTTTTCCTATCTAAAGGACTATATGAGTCTGCAAGTTCAGTTCACTCGAAAAGTTTGTTTGTTCATTAATCATTTTGTTTTGAACTAAAAAAAAGGACTAAATGTTAAAAAGAATTTTGCATAATTATTTAAGTTTTTAATTTGTTATTTATCGTTTTTTTTTGTTCGTTTCTTGTGTTTAGGGAAATGTATGAACAAATTTTCTTTTAAATTTAATAAAAACTAGAAAAGAATTTTATTTTTTTTTATGAAGAAAAACAAACAAAATTAGTATTTTATATGGTTTTCTTAAAGTGTTTTTAAATTATTTAATGTGTCACCCGGAAAATCTAAAACAAACAACAAATTTTACAATGTCTGGATCAAATGGAACTTCAATCCAAATTGGACACAGTGATCAGGTAATATTTATGATGTTTGATTGTAAAAAAATATGGTATTTTTAAGTAGATGAAATCTTAGACACTACTTTGTCATCACTTCCTTACTAAAACAAGAAATATTTAACCCTTCCTTTAAAAAAAACCAACTTTATGTAGGCTGATAAAATAATGAATTCGATTTTTCCGTTACTATCTAAAATAAGATGAAATAAAATGCATTTCATCAAAGAAAACAAACACTATTGAATAACTTTCTTTTGAATTTAGAAATCATCCGCCTCTAAATTTAACTGTGCTCAAATTTAATCAGACTTCGAAAACTTATATGGTATTAAATTTCCCATATGATTTATGAGTTAATTATCAATATTCTTAGAAATTGGGTATAACTATTAGGATCTGTTCGAAACCTAAATTTTTCTTCAGATAAGAACTTATCCTGTGTTAAAATAATATTGCCCTGGCATTGTTATTATTAGGAAGGCAATTAACATTTCAAAAAAAAAGAAAAAAAAACGACAAGACTATATAAAGGAAAACTGGGACGTGGTCTTGAAAATGTGATGGGGATGAAAATTGCTCATTAAAGGGTTGATTTTGTTTAATGAACAAATGATAAAATGATGACGATGTGATGATGATGTCGATGAATGTGAATCCAGGAGGAACTTAATTAAATCAAGATTGTTATACCTACTTTTCTCTCTATACCTCCATCAGATTATGGTATATTTAGTGGATGTAAATATATAGAAACTAGGTCGAAATCTCTTGAATATACACTTTTCTTTTCATTTTTATTTAATTTATAAAATAGTCGGATCTTTTGAATTTTTTAGCAAGTCCTTCGTTGATTAAAAGTATTTTTTCTGTTTTCCATCCGTCTTAAGTTAAGATCCAATATTGTTCATTTTCTGTTTAAGTTTTATTTTCTTTTTTGGATAATTACCGTTTTTCCATTCATATAAATACAGATTTTGTGTTTTATTTATGAATTTTACATAATTTTAAGTAACTATGTAGTAAAAATAAGAATTTTGCTGAAAAAACATAATATTTCAGAATGCATAAAAATGGAAAATTATTTATGGGAAAGGATATTTTTCTTTTTGGGAACTGGCCAAGTTAATGAAATGGAAATAACGAAAAAGGAGAAAATAAACAAAACTAGATTTTAACATTTAAACATAAAAAACATATAAAAATATGCTAGATTATAGTTCACAAGGGATATAACATCTGGAAAAGTCACATTTACAATATATATATTTAATTTTTTTCTAATTACATTAAGTACGTTTGTGTTTAGTTTCCTTTTAATCTTAATTAAAAGTTAATTAAGTACATTTTTTCAGTATAAAATACTTCAAATACTTTTTCATTTTATGTTCAATTCGAAGTGCTACCAAAATTCTGTAATTTTTATATTTTATGTATAAAACTTACAGGACTAAACTTCTTATCAATAATGTTGTACTATAAATACTCAGAAAGAAGTGAACGTTTTTAACGAAAGCTTCAAATAAGTTAGAAATTTTAAATGTTAAAAAGTTTTAATATTTACAATGAAATAAGATTTTCTCATAAAATATTCTTACACATCAAGTTTTAGGTCGAATTTGTAAGCTCCATTCGAATACGAATCCTTTTTTCATTTTACTTAGAATGAAAAATACACCTGGAAGAAAAATCTTGGAATAACAAAAAGAAAACATTGTTTCAAATATTCGTATATTCATATTATTTATTAACAGGAAAATTCTTTTGTTGTTCTCACGAAACATATTCATAGTTTTTCTTTCAATTTTATTGTTTTAGAATAAATAAAGAAAAATTAAGTTTATTATTCATTTGGAATTTTTTCGAATTTCTACGGGCTTTCAATAGTAGAAGTTTTCCATTCATGAAAAATCCTTTCAGTGTATTTTTTTAAGGTGGCAACCTTTATTTGTATATATATAGTGGAAATGGTGTGAAAGTGCAGTCCTTGGCAAAAATGAAATGCAATAAATTGTTAATAATTTCTTTCAAGTAGTTCTTTGTAAAACCCTTTGAGCGTGGAAATTCAAAATAATAGAAAAACACGGTTGCTATTCATATAATCCTTTAGGCAATTTTGAATATAAAAACTATAATAATAGATGAATATACAGGGTGTAGTTTATTTTGGAGTTATGCTAATTCTTTTACATAATTATTTCCACATAATTTTTAACACTGGATGGTGACAGAGATTTCCAGTATCAAAGAAAACGAAACACTATATTGAATGATTTTCTTTTGATTTTACAAATCATTCAGCTTTAAATTGAACTATGTTCAAATCCAATCATTCTTTAATAACTTGTATGGTATTAAATTTACTATACAAGTATGATTAGTTATCAATATTATTATTTTCCAAGAAATTAGGTATAACTATTGAGACTTTTCCGAAAATTCTTTAGATAAAAACTCATCCTGTGTTAATAAAAAATTCTCCTGACATAGACATTGTCTTTATTATGAAGGCAATTAACATTTAAAAAAAAACGAGAAAAATATAAAAAGGAAAACAGGGACGTGGTCTCGAAAATGTGATGGGATGAAAATGGCTCATTAAAGGGTTTATTTTGTTTAACGAACAAATGATAAAATGATGACGATATGATGATGATGTCGGTGAATGTGAATCCAGGAGGAACTTAATTAAATCAAGATTGTTATACCTACTTTTCTCTCTATACCTCCATCAGATTATGGTATATTTAGTGAATGTAAATATATAGAAACTAGGTCGAATATACACTTTTCTTTTCGTTTTTATTTAATACAGAAAATAGTCGGGTCTTTTGATTTTGGTAGCAAGTTTTTCGCTGATTAAAAGTATTTTTGTTTTATCATCCGTCTTAAGTAAATATCCAATATTGTTTATTTTCTGTTTAAGTCTTATTTTCTTTTTTGATAAATATTGTTTTTCCATTCAAATACAGATTTTGTGTTTCATTTATGAATTTTACATAATTTTAAGTAACTATGTAGTAAAAACAAAAATTTGCTGAAAAAACATAATATTTCGGAATACAAAAAAGTGGATGATTATTTATGGGAAAGGATAGTTTTCTTTTTTGGGAACTAGCCAAATTTATCAAATGGTAATAACAACGAAAAGAAAATGAACGAAACTAGACTTTAACATTTAAATATATAAAAAAAATTTTCCATTATGGTTCACAAGGGATATAATATTCGGAAAAGTCTCATTTCAATTTGTTTCCAACTTCATACTTATGATTTAGTTAATTCGTTTTTTCAGTACGAAATTTTTTATACTATTTCATTTCATGGTTATTTTGTAATTTTTATGATTTATGTAAACATGTATACGTTTTAATGTACATTTTGAGATTCATAAAACTAACCATCATATCTATAACAATATTGTAATTATTAAAAAAATGATTTCTTTCAAGATATGTACGTCTTATAAGTTATAATGATCTGAAGGCAAAGAAAGCTTCATTTCTTCAATAATTACATTTCCCCAATTTCTGGAAATTCATAAATTATTCCAATATTACACGCCGATAGTGTGACTTTTCCCTTCATCGTTCTCCTTACAACATTTATATCCTTTTTTGGATATTTAATATTGCCAAATATTCTGATACTATTGGAATGTGTTCTTTCATTTTAATAATGCAATATTATCAAATTTGGTCAACCACATGATGATATTTAAATTTATAAAATCAAATTATATATACTAAATAAAAAAGATATTTTGTTCCGAAATAATTCTAAAAAGTTTTCCAAATCTTTTCGTCTACGATAAAAAAAACATATTCATTTTAGAAAACACAGTAGGCAGTATACTATACTAAGTTCTAACATTCTCTTCTTTTATGACCCATATCTTGTTACAAGATATAAAAGAAAAACTGATGGATGGAGATATCACAATTTCATGTGTTATCAAAAATGTCCAACAATCAAACATAGATAAACATAATAGTTCTATAACATCTGTTATTGATAACATTATAATATTCCTAAAAAAAAGGGACTTGTATCCATTTTTATTTGATTATTTGGTTTTCTTTTATGATAAAATCCAATAAACATAAATTTTTCAAGATATTTAATTTACATAGAATAAAATTTTGTAGTAACGGTCATTTCTCAAATAACAGACAAATTAATTCATCGCCTAAAAGTACGCAATTTATTTTACACTTATATGGCGATTATAATCGAAATATGCTAATTTAAAAGAAAAAGAAAGGAAATTTTCTTTATTTTCTTAAATGAAAAAATTTTTTTAAGTGCTTTTAATTATGTTCCCGAATTTTTAATAAAAATTGTTATAATATATGTATATATATTAAAATTGAAAAGATATTATCGCATAAAGCAAATTGTCTTTTATCTTATAAAACAAAAAAAAAATTAAGTTATTCATAAATTTTCATGTAAAATCTTTATTATGAGGTCCCATCCCGAAGGAATTTAATTGTTCATTAACACTTAAGCACACACATACAAATACATACATGTACATAAAATTAAGTTTACTAAATTAGACAAGAAAAAATATCATCCTGAAATTAAATGAACTTTTTCTAAATGAAAGTTATTGGGTATGACCACATGCCTTTTTTATACTTTCTCTATTATTACGTATACAAGGAAAGTCGAACGGTCGAGAAGCCTGGATTTGGTTGTCTAACAAAATTGAGTGATTTACCATATTTTTAAAACCTTTAGTTATAGAGAAAGTTTAATATAGTATTAACTTAACACTTATTAATGTCTTTTTTTTTTGTTCGGAATAAAAATTGTTAACTTTTCCTACAACATATTGAAGACGAAAAAAAAACGAATGAAACAATATTAAAGAAAGTCAACTGTAATTATATTCATTTAACAAAGCTTCAGTGATTGGATTATATAGCTCCAATGGGAAATAAAAATTTCTTGGAATTCAAGAAATAGTATTCTTGTCCATTTTTTTATATACATTTTCCTAAAAGAATATGCAAAAGAAAATGAATGATATAATAATAATCTCTCCTGGGGGATTTCAAATATAATTGATTTATCCAAATGGATCATAATCCATAACAAAATCTCATATCTGGACATTAAATTCAATTATTTTAAAAAAAATTTTAATAGTAGTTCGATTCCTAACAGTTTTCATAATTGAAAAACGATTTTTTGAGAACAGCATCTGTGTACAAGATAACTTAAAAACGCATTGTCTGATTTGGATGAAATGTTACATTGTGAGTTAATTATTCTTTAAATTGATTTGGTATTGAATTTCAACAAAATCGGCCCGAGAGGAGCAAAGTTATAAAGTAAAAAACGAGGTGGGCCATAAAATTTTGTCGTTTTTTTCCTTATAAGTTTTCGTTATATTATATTTTCTATGAGTTACTATGGGAAATATGGGCACTTTCGTAGGTAAATAAGCTATGTGATATTGCTATGGACCCAATGTAGTCTATGTAAAGACCTAATAGCCGCCACCTTAACGTAACCTAATCATTTCCTTCGAGTTAATTCATTTAACTATTGATTTGTTAACTACCACAGGGCTTTATGTCGTTTTTAAGTTTATAGATGTTTTTGTATTAAAGACCTTTGGAATTAGATTATTAAAATAACCCAAGAAAATAAACCTGTAATTTTATTTCACAAAATATATCCCAAATTTTTTCGGAATTACTTTCATAATTATCTAATCTTGAAAAGTTTATGATTTAAGTGCAAAATAATATTATTATTTGATAAAAAAAATTTAACAAACAGCTAATAAAATAATCGAAAATATAACATTCTTGTTTAATAAATTTTATTTTGATAATATGATCGATAATGTGATTAATTAATACAATATGATTACTAATTAATTTACGCATGTCTAAGAAACTTTAATTAATTCGATTTAGTTACTTTGTCTAAACATATTTTCATATCTAAACTGGAATAATGTCTAGCAAATCATTATATAAAAATACTAAATTGATTAAAATCATTTAATTTTGTTGTTTGTGTTGAATTAAAAAAAGAAAAAACTCATTAAAGAAAGGCTTACTTACGTATATCGCAAATTTTCACATGAAATATTGAAATTTCTTTACACGTTCGTAAGTTCGTATTATTTTTATAACTTCCTATTTTTATTCATTTAGTTAATTTAACTTACAAATTCATATGTGTACTTATTAGTCGCGTCTTGTTTTATTCAATTTGTCTTATTACAATACTCGGCTGATTATAGAAACGTTGAACAATTTCAATTTAATTAATTCCCTCTGAATTATGATGAAATATTATGTCACGATCAAATTGTTGTTACGATCATTTCGTATTCATATCATTTCCAGTTTTCAATTTAATTTTATTTTATAAAAAGAAAAACTGAAATAATGAAATACCATTCAAAAGAAAATCTTTTTTCCGCAATAAAGTGAAAGCTCAATACAATATTTGTACTTAAATTAAATAGAATAAACGGATTTCTACAACTTGATTTTGATTCACGACCAAGTTTCTAATAATAAAGGACTTATAAGGACTTTCAGGATTGCCTAACAAAATTTGTTTCACCAAAATTTGTCTAATAAATAGATCATCGCCTCCGAAACTCTTAAAATAGACTTAAATACATCCAGAATCTATTCAATATCTACACTTTTATTTCGTTTCAAATAATAATTTTTTTTTTTATATTTTCAGGAATTAGTAGGATCTAATAGTAAAGTTAGAAAAATTCGTATAGCATTGATATTTGGTGCATCGATAATAGTTGTTGCACTTGTCGTAGTAGCCGTTGTACTTCTTATGAAAAGTCGAGAAGAATATGAAAGAGATCATGCCGAAAAGAATCGTTTAGTTATTGATGATTTTATAACTGGTATTGTAACTCCACGTCGATTTAATGGAACATGGATATCAGGAAATGAAATATTATATAAAGATGAAAATGTATGTATACAATTTTAATTTGCTATTCATGAGTATTCCGACAGTAGGAAAAATCGTAATTGAGCATAGCTCCGCAATCTTTTGAGCTTAAAGACACACCTAGACACTTTTCAACATTTTATGGGATACCAAAAATATACAAAATCAATATGTATTATTCATATTCACATGTCCACCATCAGTTTTCTGCATTTTCTCCTTTTGGAGGCATTAAAAAGTAGTACGCAACATCATCTTGCAGAATATCGCTTGCGGAGCTCTGCTATGGAGTATTCTCCATCCGATTTTAAAAATAAATAATGTTCCAAAGATTTTTTATTCAGTAATTTGAAACGTAAACGATTATAAGTGAGCATCTTTCGGGATTATTTAAAACTACTTTTCACAATTGTTTTTCTTATAACTTGTGGCACACATTATGTGCTAATCGGATTGGGAATACCTTTACTCAAGAATAGCATAACATCGGTGTTAAGAAATTATAACCAAATTCATATTAATTCGTTTGTTGTATTTATTAGGGTGAAATCTTTAGTTTTGATGCGGATACAAGATCTTCAAAAAGACTAACTCGGAATCAAATACCGGTAAGTTGTCTTGTTTTTAGATTTCACATTTTTAAATCTGAAATTAATTTCTTTTATTAAATTTTCAGGAAACTTATGAATCATTTTTATATGAAAAATCGGCTGATAATAAATATCTTCTAATAGGAAAAGACCATTTGAAAGTAATAAGAAATACAATTATTATTTTTAATAATTAATACAAATTAATTTTTCCAGATCTTCAGATATAGTTTTCTTGCTCATTATGATATTATAGATCTTGAAACCGGTGAAGTTCATCCTCTCGAAATTAATGGTGAAAAAGTATATATAAAAAATGGAATATTTAAATATCAAAAAAAAATTTTTTTGAATTGAATCAATTTTAGGAACCAATTTTTCTTGTAAAATGGAGTCCAGTTGGACATGGTTTAATAATAAATTATGATAGAAATCTTTATTATAAAAAATCACCGAGTGATCCTGAAATACGATTAACAAATGATGATAGTAAAAAAGTATGGAATGGTCATCCAGATTGGGTTTATGAAGGTGAATTCATAAATAAAAATATATATGGTATAAGTAATTTCTATCTACTTTCTTTTGTTGTATTTTACAGAGGAAGTTTTTGGCTCAAATGTTGCTGTTTGGTTTAATCCAAGTGGAACTAAAATTACATTTATAAAATTTAATGATGATTCTACAAAAGTATTAAACTTACCATATTATGGTATACCAGGAAATCTACAATATCAATATCCATTAATAAGGCCAGTAACATATCCAAAAGCTGGTTCAGCAAATCCATTCGTTAAGTTATATCAATTAAATTTAAAAGATGCTTTAGAAGAGGGTATTCCAAGTCTTAGAGAAATACTAGTACCATCGGAATTAAATACTAAAGAACATATTATAACAGCTGTAACATGGTTAGATGATAATTCAATATTATCGGTTTGGATGAATCGGATACAAAATGAAGCATATTTACAAGTATCTGATGTTACGAAAAGAAAAAATGTAAGTAATATAAGGAATATTTTGAATATTTAAATATTTTAATTAAATGCTGTTCGTTGGTAAGCGCATCACTTGAGAACGAACCGATTTTGCTCATTTTTTTGTTAAAATGTTCGTAGTAGTTCGAATAAGGTTATTACAAAAAGAAAAATGGGAAAATTTGCCCGGAAAATTGGAAAATTCGGGAAAAACTGAAAGTACTTTTCTTCAATGAGATTTTTGTATGAATTCGAAACCATATGCCTGGATTTGTGTAATTCTTTTTTTGTTTTGTTCGTTATGGTCCTGGAAAAGTTTTCAGCAAAAGAAAATTCGGGACAATTACAAATCCACAAAACGATCACAAACAAATTTATTGAAATTTGGACAGGACAACGTCTGTCAGGTCAGCTAGTATGAACTAAGACAGAATATGTTATCATATAGTACTTTGTTACATTCAGCTCAAAATGTTGATGTTTTCTATAGTACAAGTATAACCATTCAATGAACGCTTCCATCGAAACGAATCTTGAAGAGGATTGGAACACGAAGAATTGAGTACCCACTACTTCAATACATCGGTTTAATGTGTTGCTTTATAGAAAAACTTATATATTGTATTATATTTTTGAAATACGTCCCCACTGATGTTCTTCATATAAATTCACTTTCAATTTCGTTAATTTTTTGTCTTCTTTTTAAGATTTATCAAATGCAACCAAAGAATGGTTGGGTAGATCTATTTACACCGCCAATTAAAAATAAGGATGGTTCATTAATTGCTTTCTTATCACCGCAAACTATTGAAAAAAATGATGATTATCATCATTTAACAATAATATCAACAAATAAACCAGCAAATTTACAAAATAATCCAACATTTTTAACAAATGGAAAATATGTTGTTCAACAAATTCTTCATTGGGATTATGACACGAATTTAATATTTTATACTGCGAATGCACCAAATCAATCACATGTCTTACATTTATATGCAATTAAAGCGAGTCGCTCGGAAAAACCGCATTGTTTGACTTGCGGTATAAAATCGGCTGGTAAAAAAAAATTTGCAAATAACTTATTAATATGAATTTCTTAAAATAAAATTTTTTTAATTTTAGATGGTGAACAAACATATTTCGCAGCTGAATTTAGTACGAACGGAAAATACATAATTTTATCGACACTCGGTCCAAGTATTCCACGAATTGATGTTTATGAATGGTCATTTGAAAATAGTAAGTCCTTGTTTTCTAAACTTTATTTTATACAGAACTTATACCACAAAAAAATATACTACGTACATATAGAGAGAGTCGAGATCGGGTCGAAATCTGGACCTAGATATATGGATACGGTGGATTTACATATGGAGTTCAAATCAAGTCCAAATATAGTCGAGAACGTAAAAAATTTAACTCCGTTCGCTATCAGCCGTCACATATATGTGCCACTTTGTTTTTAAGAAACCCTGGGAGCGAAGGAGTTAAATTGTAAATTCAGGCAACCCGATTTGAACTCGACCAGCGTATATATGCATTTCGACCCAGTTTCGACCTCTGGACTCATATTTGGTTTCTCGATTCGATCAATTGAATCGAGTCTTTAAAATCTTTGTCGAGATATAGAAATTTGGTATTTCACAATATCGAAACGAGAAACTAAATTAGGGCCCAGATTTTGACTTTCGATGTACTATACATACTTAGTAATATAAGTAAAAGATTTTTTTCATATCATATCTCTTAAATCTTATACTTCTATTATTTGTCATAAAATGCTTACAAAACGTATCTTATTAATCACTTTTAGATATCGTCAATTTTAAACAAATCTTTGAATGGGAAACAAATAATGATTTACGTCACAGTTTATCGGGGAAAAAGCTTCCAACAACTGAATATCATACAATTGATATTGATGATGGTTTCACAGCAAATGTTATAATGTATTTGCCACCAGATATGGATCGTAGCGGTTCAACAAAATATCCATTATTAGTCGATGTTTATGGTGGACCTGATACTTATTCCGTAAATATTTTTTTTTTAAACTAAATAATATTAATTAAAAAGACGAATTCTATAATAATAGGCCGTTGATAAATTCAATTTGGATTGGGGCAGTTATTTAGCCTCAAATCGTTCTGTGATCGGTGTCAAAATTGATGGTCGAGGATCTGGTTTACGTGGAGATAAATTATTACATTCCATTTATTTAAAATTAGGAACATATGAAGTTTATGATCAAATCAACGTTACAAGGTAAGAAAGAAACGTTTTTTTTTTTTATTATATATATTTTGTAATTTAAATTCTGTTTAGAAAATTACAAGAAAAATTCGAATTTATCGATGAAAAACATACTGGTATTTGGGGTTGGAGTTATGGTGGTTACGCATCTGCAATGGCATTGGGTTTAGATAAAACTGGTGTATTTAAATGTGCAGCATCAATAGCACCAGTTACTGATTGGGCTTATTATGGTATAATTTTCATTCTTATCAAAATTTATTAATCAAAAAACAATAATGAAATTTAATTTTGTTTTAGATTCCATTTATACTGAACGTTATATGGGACTTCCACAAGATAATTTAGATGGTTATGAAAAGGCACGTCTTACAACACTTGCACCAAATTTTAAAGGCAAAAACTATTTACTAGTTCATGGTACTTTAGATGATAACGTTCATTATCAACAAGCTATGGTATTCGCAAAAGCTTTAGAACATAATGATGTTATGTTTAAACAAATTGTAATTAGAAAATTTTCAAATTAAATTAAAAATTTTGTTCTTAATTTTTCATCTTTCTTCTTATAGAGTTACCCAGATGAGGATCATGGACTTATATCAGTTCGACCGCATTTATTCCATTCACTTGATAAATTTTTTGGAGATTGTTTTAATTTAAGTAAAGACAAGGACTTGAATTTTTAGAAAAAAAAAACAAAAATTAATAATAATAGTAGAAGATCTATTCAAATTAATTTTAATAAAAATAATAAAATTTTAGTCATTATTTTTTTAAATTTCAAAAATTAACAAAAATAAGAAAAAACTATTTAAAATAAAATTAAGAAAAACAAAAAATAGATCGCTTATGTACTTAAAGACACAAAAAAAAAAATGAAAATCTAATACAAATGGAAAATCCATTTGCATATTTTATAAAAATTAAAACTAAAAAATAAAATAAAATATTTGTTGTAAAAAAAAGGACATAATTTCGATATTAGGAGTTTGCAAATTGAGAATTGGAAATTAAAGGAAACTTTAGATGTGGTTGGAACTGGCCAAAAAAAAAAAACGTTACTGTTGTGCCAATTTCTTGCAAACTACTGCATTCTATTACTGCAGTATTAATTGTTGCTAATTTTATATATTTTTTAAAAATAATGTTATATAATTTTCGGTTAAAAAAAAATAATATAAAATTATAGTTTTTATTTTAAAATTTTGTAAATATAAATATTTTTTTTTAAAAAAAAGAAAACAAATTCTAGAGAAAAATAAATAAGTATTTAAAAGAAAAGAAAATTTTGTTTAATTCAATATAAAATAGATATACAAAACTCACCAATCCTTGAAGCACGCAATTCGAGATACGTCAGATAAATGATTTTAAGCTAAAATCAAAGTTAACCTTATATTAATCCTCTTTCACAATTTAGCTAATAAACTCTTAATTCAGAAAACGATCTGGAAAATAACAAACCTGCTATTTTTAAAGGAAGAATAATGAACGGAATATGTTTTATAAGACACGATAAAACCCATTTCCAATTAAATGGCTTCATAAACAAGCAGAACTGCAGGATATGGACTACGGAGAATCCAAGAGCAGTTCATCAACAACAATTACACCCACTTAAGTGTACTGTTTGGTGCGATAATTTTTTTTCGAAAATGAAGGCGATGTTGCAGTTTCCATCAATAGTGGTCAATATCGAACGATGTTGGAAAATTTTTTAAAGCCAGCTGGAGAAAACCATCGAATCCTTTGGTTCCAAGATTAAGCCACAGCCACTGCAAGGGACTCAATCGCTCTTTTAAGGAATACCGAAACATTAATTTTGCGCCTACCTGTACTTTCCATGTATAATTTTTATTCAAATAATTAATGACAATTACTATATTTTTATTTTATAAAAAAAATAATGACATCATTAAACGATTTCAAATTTTTAAAATTATTTTTCTTTTTTATTTTAATAAGATCCATTTTTTATATTTTACAATTTTTATTTTTAATTCTTCTCTTATTTCTATACAAAAAAAAAGTTAATTTATTTTAATTTAAAATCTTAAAATCTAATTTTTTTTTTCTTGTTTTTTTTATTTTTCTTAACTTTGCCTTTTTTACATGTAAATTTTTAAAAATATTTTCATATTTCTTAAATTAATTCCTTTTTTTTGTAACTTTAAAGTTTTTAATTGCAACTAAAATTCAAATTATTTTGAAAAAATATATATTTTAATTAACATGGTTTTTTTTTTAAAACAATTTTAATTAACATTTTTTGATTTATTTTGAAATTTTTTAAACTATTACAATAATTTTAAAAACAAAAAATAATGATTAAAAAAATTTTCTACGAATTCTTTGAACTTTTTCGTAAACGTAATTTAGCTTTTAAAAGCAATAAATATGTAATTATTTATAATTTTGTTTTTAAATAAATGTAAAACTGCTTCCAAAGAAAACAAGCAGCGGCTTTTTGGGTAGAAGGAAATTTTGTTTTTTTAAACATGGAAATAGCATTCTCACTGGTTTTCTTTTTGACTAGCTCCTTCTCTTAATTAACGTAAAAAAATTAAAAAGAAAAAACAAAAATGTATATAAAACAACATCAAAATACTTGAAACTATTGTTTATAAATTTGTGCGAAAAATTAGGATATATTTAGCTAAAAAACTATTCTCTAAACTTTAGTTCTTACATGTCGGAATTAGTGACATTAGAATCACTAAAATAAATGCACTGATCAGATCACCCTGGATTCAAACGAGTCAATTAGTATTTAAAAATACCCATGATAGACTGTCAGCAATCCCATGTATTTTATATTTCACAATATTAAATTGCGTAGTATTTTCTATAATAATCGTAAATTAAGGTGTTGAGTGCAATATTTTATATTTACTCAAAAATGAATTACCTCATAACTTTAATGGGTGGTTGAAAGTCAAAGTCGTCGTCGCTAATATCATTCATTTGCAAAGTAAGCTTCGATTGCTTGCTTGCCGGGGCAAGCTTCGAAGGCTTGGTTGCCGGGCAAGCTTCGAAGGCTTGGTTGCCGGGGCAAGCTTCGATTGCTTGCTTTGCAAATGAATGATATTAGCGACGACGACTTTGACTTTCAACCACCCAATAAAGTTATGAGGTAATTCATTTTTGAGTAAATATAAAATATTGCAAGCTTCGAAGGCTTGGTTGCCGCAGCAAGCTTCGAAGGCTTGGTTGCCACAGCAAGCTTCGAAGGCTTGGTTGCCGGGATAAGCTTCGAAGGCTTGCTTCCCGAAGCACTTCTCTTAAGCACCAAGTTTTGTGTCATTCACATTTCAATTAAGCTTTATTTGCCTGCCACTAACGATTTGATTAATAGTTAATGATCTGAAATATACATTAATTTTGTTTTACATAATTAAATAAATTAATTTCATTTCTGTCTTTGAATAACGAATCAAAGATTAAAAATTTGTGTATTTTGATTAAGAAAAGTTTACGCAAACGCAACATGATTAAAAATATAACTAGCAATACAAATGATCGTCCTGTAACAGTTATAGTTAAGTTAGGTATCCTTGCTTATCTGACAAAAGAAGGTTTTTTAAATTATTTGTTAAAAATTAACGAAGAATTAAAGGTTAAAATTGCATCAAAAATTGTGTTGCAAGGGAATTATATAAGGCATCAGTGACTATCACCAAGAAGCATACAATTTGTATTAAATTTTGACACTATTTCAGTTCTGTAAAGAATTTTAGTCCTTATTGGTTCTTGTACATGTTCTATACATTTGCAGTAAAAAAAACGATACCATAAGGAAATACAAGCTGACAATTCGTATCACTTTCGTATTCTTCGAAGGCTATACCTTCAAAGTTATGAGATTAATTAGAATCTCGTTTGAAGCTGACAGATCAATTAGCTGTCACTTAAAATGTATCACTTTTATGTGACAAATTGCCTTACGTAATATCTAAAAGTGACAATCGATAGTAGTTTGTCGCCCTTACAAAACGTTGCTATCATGGGCATAGTTTGGGGGGCATGAATGCGCATTGCCCAGAAATCGACTGTTTTCATTTTTTTTTATCTTGAGAATAGATTCAACACCACTCTCTCATCATATCTCTCATTAAATTAATTCGTTACTTCCAAAATTTGCCTAATCTACTAAAAAGTTAGTTGATCTCTAATCGGATTAGCGAAATAAAAACCATGCTGGTCAGCTAACCGGCTGCTCCCGCCACATTGGAAAACTCCCTAGCTACGCTAATGATTGTCATCACTAATTTTGACATGTAAGAATTAAGCTTAAATTCAAGTTGAAACGCAACGAACATTTCTTGTTAGAAAAAGTCAATATGATGAAAAATTGGGGAAAATTTTCGGAACTATATTTACGAGACTAATTAATTTCTTAATTTTTAATACAAAAAAACAAAAAAACTAAATTTGTTATAACTTTAACTTTTCCTTAAAACTAAAAACTGTGTTTCTTTCATTTTTTAAAAAACAATAATAATTATATTTTATTAAATATTATTTTTATTTTATTTTTTATTTTTTTCATTTTAATAATAATATGACATATTTTCTCTTATTTTTATGTAATATATTTACAAATAGCATCTAAAACTAGATTGATTTTCTTTTTATATTTTATAATTATTATAAAAACAAATAACCATCCTGTAAAATAAAAGAAAAATTTTAAAAAAAAGAAAATAAAACAAATGAATTTCCATTTTAACGATTAATTAAAAAATAAAAAATAACATAAATTCAGTAAAAAAAAATTCATGTTTTTTTAATTTTTTAAATATAAAAATAAAAACCAAAAGCTTCTATCTATTAAAACTTTTATATAAGATTTTTTATGTATATTTTTTATTTCATACATTTTATTGATTTTTGTAGATTTTTTTTCAATAATAATATAATTTCTTTTTTTTGTTTTAATTTATAAAAAATTAATATTGCAAAAATTAAATTAAATTAAAAAAAAAAACATGCCTAAAATTTAAATTTATCCTCTTTTTTTAATTCACAAAAAAAAACCATTTAAAAATTCTCTTGTTTTTAATTTAAATGCAATTTTTTTTAACAGAAAAATATTTTAACTAATTAACTTTAAAATCCTATTTTACACTTCGATTCCTTTACTTTAGTTCTGGGCCCCGTAATTGATTTCTACACTCGATCTCTATTCTATCGACTTTTTAAAGGCTTTTTGTCGATTCGATCAATCGAGTCGGAGAAACCAAATACGGGATCAGATCTAACCGGCAAACTAAAAATAAAATAAAACAAAAGTGGAATCGTATAATTCGATTGAGACTAAATCGTGTCGAAAAAAATTGCAATTCCTATGATTTTTCGATACGATTTGGATCAAATCGAGTTACACGATCCCACTTCTGATAACATAATTAACGAAATCGATTTGGTTTCATACTTATTCTGTGTGTCAACACATTCAACAAGTGACGTGACTTTAAAAACAGAAATGGGGAATCGTGTAATTCGATTGAGATTAAATCGTATGGAAAAAGCATTGCAATTCTCATGCTTTTTCATTAGTAAATAAAATAGGTTTGGAGAGGTTCTATTTCTGTGAAAATCTAGATTGAGATCATGTAACTCGATTTTGCCCAAATCGTATCGATAAAGCAAATAATATTTGTTCGATTCGATTTAGTCTAAATCGAAATACACAATTCCAATTCTGGGTATAACACCACATCACAGAAAAAACATGGACCGCGATTTTAATCGATGTGATTATCCAATTTTCTCAATCATATTTTGTACAAATCGCTAAACTATGAATAACTTGCACAGAGTTTGAAAAATTATCAAATGGACGGACATTATCTCCAAATTTGAATTTTTTTTGTACAAGCTTATTTTTAATATTGAATTAAGTGCAGAATAGGATCTCCTAATTAAATGGCAGTTCCTTGATTATTTTGTGAACAAACAAAAAAAACATTTAAAAGCAAATAGAAGCGACAGTAGTTATGTTAAGCAACAAACACATACATTTATAATGGGATTAGATGACAATGTTTTTAGATTTTAATTTTGTTAATTATAAAATTATGATAAATTTATTATATTTCTGTTTTAAAACATGTTCTTCTCATTTTGGTGAATTTGTTTATTAAGAAAACATTTAAAGATTTTAAGTTTTTAATTTCCATTTTTTTCTTTATAGTACTTCCCAGTTTGTGATTTGTAAATTTTAACAAAAAATGTTTTTTAATTTATAAAAAATTAAATAAAAATCATTAAAAAAAATATGATATGTCTATTTTATTTCATTTTAAATACAGCCAGATCTTTTTTATCCGGAAAACTCCATTCCGGAAAACCGAAACATACTACTCATAACAAAAAAAAAATTTCTCTAATTTAAGATTTGTATTTTCCTGGAATTAATCCGGAAAGTCCGAACAAACATAATATACAAAATTTTCAGGATATTTAAAATTTCCGAATAAACCATTTCCGGATAAAAAAAAAATTTGTTGACTATATTTTTTACTGATTTTTAATTGTATTTAAATGCATTTTTAATTATTTCCATTTAATTTAGAAATAGTTAAACGAAATTAAATAATTTGATTTCCTTCAAATGATTTTCATTCCATTCTGAGATACTTAAACATAAATAGCCTATTGCATGAAATAACCACGTAGTAGATCAGCTCGCATATGTGATCAATAAATAATAAAACTTAATACTTAAGTAACATTAAAATGCTTAGAGCTATTAATGCTAAAAAGTTGCTAAATCATAGCTCAATAAGCTGTAATAGCAATTTTAATGCTAAAAAAATATATAAGAAAATGTTACATGAATGAACTAGCAGCTAGCATTTTACGTCATCGCTGTATCCATAGACTTATACAGTGGTTTCCAGAAGTTTTCGCCACGGAAGCTTTAATAATTATCTTCTTTGTTTTCGAATAAATATAATAAATGAATGAATTTTGTCCAATAATACAGTCTTGTTTCGACTTCATTACATTTCCATCACAATTTTGTCTGGTGTTATACGTGTTTTATTTATTTTTATCTCTTACTTATGGTTAATCATGCTTTGACTTAGGAAATAGTCCCATGGGGAAAACCTTAGTTCAAAAAAGGCTTTGTGAATCCAAAAAATTTAAGCTAATGACTATATATAACCACATGTAATCATTTCTATATAAATTGATGAAACGTTTACAGCGCTGCAAAGCGCGCCTCGTTTTTAATAATATTTGTAAAAAAAGACTGTAAATACATAACATTTTATATCACACAGTCATTTTAATAAATACTATAAGGTGAGGCTTACAGACGTGAACAAATTGGAAACTCAAATTATTCTATGCTTTTTGGTAATAGCTAAGTACAGGGTGACCTTTAATGCCAGCTATATCTCGTTCATGCCAGTACGAAACATTTAGCGGTTTGTATCTATTTTGAGTGCGCGTCAAATTATTTCAATATTTTAAAAAAAAATTATAATTTTGTATGTGTTTTTGGTTTCGAATTAAAGAGTAAAATAAGATTTTTAGAATTTTAAAAAAAGTTTCATTTTGTTACAAATATTTAACAAACTAAAGTCTCCATAAATTTAAATTTAGAAAACAAAATTTTTTTTTTGTTTTTTTTTTTGTTTTATTTTAATAATAATTAGAACTTTAATAAAAATGGCATCATAATTTTTTTCTTTGAATTTTTGGAGTCTAGTCAAATTTTTTTTTTTCGAATTTATTAAAAAAAATCATAAATCTTAAATAATTTATTCCTTTTTAAATATATATATATATAATCCTTTTTTTTTGTTTGTTTTTTACAAATATTTTGTGCCTTAAAATAAAAAAACAACTACTTTTCTTATTTTTAAAAATTTCTAATTTTATATAATTAAATTATTTTATTCATATTTTTTTTTTTTGTATTTTTTATTTTTTATTTTATTTTTTGTAATTTTAATTACAAATTAATTTTTAAATATATTTTTTTATATTGTACGATAATTTTTTATATTAAATATAAATTTTTTTATTTTTTTTTGTTTGTTTTATTATTTAATTTTTATTTTTAATTACAATTAAATTTTACTTATTATCAAAAATTATTTTCATCATCATTTTTAACAGGGTATATTTACAGCACCGACACGATTTTCCTTTTAATTATTATTGTTTTTTTTTTTTAATTTTTAAAAACTAAAAGTTTTTCTTTAATTTAATTTTTTTTTTTGGATTTTTATTGGGTTTTCTTTATTGGATATTTAATTAATATTGTTGTTGGTTCATGTGGAGCTCTAAAATACCTGTTTCCGGGTCATAATCATTACGTATTATTGTTGCCTTTTAAAATAAAAACCTTCTTTACCAATATGTTATGATTTTTTTGCTATAAGTAAAGAATTAAAAATACAAGAAAAAAAAACGATTTTGTTATTGTTAAAATGAATTAATTTTTGAATAATATTAATATTATTATTTAAAAAAAAAAAAAAAATAAAATAATAAAACTAAATTGTATATTTTAATAATTTAAAATAATAATATAAGTTGTTCGCTTTTTTCCAAGATGTTAAGAAAAGGCCTAATGGTTTTTATCATCAATTATAATTCAATTATATTTTGGTTATTGCAGTAAAATAGATTTCAAAAAGATTTATCAATGTTTTCCGTGGAAAATTCAAGTATATTTCTGAATTTCTTATATCTTAAGCAGTTTTTTTCAACCTGTGTGCCACGAGAGATTGTCAAATGTGCCGCGAGATTTTCAGCATTGATAGAAATCAAGTACAAAAAGCGAAAAAGACTTTTAAAACTTGACGATGAAATGCGAACTTGTCTGTCGACTTTGAAACCTCGATATGATTTAATTTGTTCAAGAAAACAGGCTCATGGAATAAATTTCGCAAAAAAATAATTTGTTATGTTTTTATATCATTTAACTTTTACATTTTTTATATTTAAGTGTGCCCCAAAGAATTCCAGATATTTTTAGTAGGCCCTCCACCAAAAAAGGTTGAGAAACATTGATCTAAAGGCCTGACCAAGCTAGCCAGCAAGAGCAGGCTTTAGGGAGCATTCGCTCGAATTCGCTGATATTTGAAAACACATGCTCGAGCTTGTCCAAACCAGAAGATCTCTGTTCACGTTCTCTATTGATCCAAACGCTCGTCATGATGTCAGACGACAAAATAGTTGTTAATTCTCAGACCAAACTAAGCTTAAAAAATTCTCCTCCCAAATTGAAAAAGCAAGAACACGCGAATTCGTTAATGTTCCCACTCGTTATGGATGTCATTAGTGAACGCTAACGAACATGCTTTTGTTGGGTTACAATGCCGTCCACACCAACTAAGCATTTGCAGAGATCTTGTTCTGCTCTTGCTCGGTCGCTTGGTCTGAACATGACTTAATTGATTTTAATCTAATCTGTAGTGTGAAGTTCAACATATATTTTGAACATTATAATGGATAAGGATTAGGACTGCTCTTTTCTTAATTAGACTAATGTAGAACATGGATTTACATAATTCAAAGTGTTTCAATAATCTTTTTTAGTTAATACGATATCAATGAACAAATTCAATTGTCCATTTTTTATTAGGATGGAAAAAAAATGTTTTAAAGCCCTCATACATTATGCAATAACACTATGTAAAACATTTAGGTTTATAATTGTTATTATATACTCAACAAACTATAGAATTGTTGTACTGGTTAGCTTTTCGTTTATCAAACTTTAAAACAATAGTAGGCTTAAATTAATTCTTAAATTCTTTCGAAATTAATTCCAGGTTATTTTGGTAAAAATGTCCATTAAGGTAACGTGAACTCATAGGGAACAAATTGGTACACAAAGTTTATGCGTTTTTTGCTATTAAAAAGGTTTTAGTGCATAATTTTTGACTAAATTTATGCGAAGACATATAACAAAATACGTAGTCTGAATGCATCTTTTATTATGAAAAGCAGGTCTCCCATAGATCAGTCATGACTGTCAGTTGTGTTTAATAGAAAACTGATGGCTCACGAAAATTTTGAATAATTATTGATTTTGACTGACAAATCATCAGTTTATACATTCACACTGGTCAGTTTCCTCTCACTAGCTCAAAAGCTGATGGAAAACTGATCATTGCGAGTCCTACTTTACCAACGTGATATACAAAGACAATATAAACTTTCTTGCCATTTACTCTTACTATTTTATTGATATTAAGTAAATTATATAAAGGGGCCATGAATAAAAGAATATAGATTTGGCATGTCGGCCATTTTGAATTTTTATTCTCATACTTTTATAGCATCACTTGAGATTACTTTTCATACTAAAAATGTATTTCATGTCTCGCGTGACGTAGTGGCATAGAAAAAACCAATTTGAAACATGGGAAATCGTAATCTATATATTCTTTCATTCATGTAAAAGGAGCTAATCTTACACCACTATTTTATTAGCTAAGTATACAAAAAAAAAAAATATTTAATATAACAATTATTAAAAAAATCATATATTATTTCAAGAAATAATAAAATTAAAAAAAAAATAGTAAGTAAACAATAAAAAATAGAACCAAAGATAAATTTTCCTAAGAAAATAATAATAACAATAATTTTTAAAGCGTATAAATAAAACAAAATTAAATTACTTTTTATTCATTCATAAAATTAAAAATAAAAAGTATCTTTTTTATTCTTTTTCTTAAAAATATAAAAATTCTATATTTTCTAAAATATAACCAATTTACTACTACTAAAAAAAAAAAAGAAAGTACTATAAAATTAGATTTCAAAAATTCAAAATAATTATTTATTACAAAATTGTTTTCTTTTCCGACTTAATGTAAATGTTGACTGTTTTTTTAGTAAATGTTTTTTTCTTAATTAATTGCCAGCAAAAAAAGCCATTTTCCAAAAATGAATTTCCTTTTATATGAATTAAAATTTACTCTACAACAAAATGAGAATGATAAATGATTAAACCCCCAAAAGAAAAATTAAGCTTTATTTGCTAAAAACTTAAAACAGAAAAAGAAAATTACAAACAGCAAAACCTTTATATTCCAATTAAACACGATATTGACTTGGTGTAATTAATGATACCGATTGGACTCCGAAGGATCAGAATGTTGATGGGATTCGAGCGTAAAGCAATTAGAACCGTTGTAGGTATTGTGAGAGGGGACATTGCGCCTTAAACAAACGCATGTAGAAAATAGGGGACTGTCTGGAAGAAAAATGAATCAGCAGAACATTTTTTTTGTAAATGCTCTTTTCTAGAACGAGACTTACTACACTAATTGCATGCACCCTGAGTAAGGAGGGGTTAGCTAATTTAGATCTAACTACGGTGCTAACCTTCATTAGAAGGACTAACCGGTTCCGGGAAGAGACCTAACCTACCTCTCAACCAATCTTTTAGGAGAAGCTAAAATGTTCCTATAAAAGTTCTTCATGAAAGATATTTTTATAGGAACATTTTCAAAATTCATGGACACAGTCGAAGAACTAATTTACTTAAGATTTTTAAAATTTATAGTAAAATTTCACACACACTCACAAAATATCTTGGAAAAAATTTTTCTTCTGTGCTTGCCCGGTACTTTTTATACTATGTAATTGATTTTTGCATACGCGATCGTTTATCTCACTTACAATACATCGATGATTAATTTTACATGCCTCGGTGATGTAAATTAGATATAAAGCAAAGCAAAGCAAAAACAATTGCATTGAATTAAGCACGTGGAAGTTTTCTATTATAAATTCTTAATTCACTCTTAACTTTTTCAGTGTTCGTGTTTTCATATATGAATATACGAATGTATGGGTTTATATACTCGGTATCCTTCCTACATGAATTAATTACATTAAATCGTATGGCAAGTTATTTTAGAAGCTAATTAATTGAAAATAATAATAAATAAAAGCTTTTTCCATAACTTCTCTTAATCAAATATAGAATAAGTTCGATTGTTTTAATATAAAAGTTTGTTAAGCCATCTCTTAGTCAACATTTACATTAAAACTTTTCCTTTTTTTTTTTTTAAACAAATTTTTATTACAAAAAAGAAAAATAGAAAAACTCATCAGATTCCTTAAAAAAAAAAAAAAAAAACAGATACAAAACTCATGCATTAACCTTTTCCAAAAAAGAAAAACCAAAAAAATTATATTTAAATTAATAAATAAAGCAACCGAAAGCGTATTCATGAAAATGAAATGAAAATTAATAATCAAGAAAAACTAAAAGCAATAACAAATTAAAATTAAAAATTAGAAAAAAAAAAGAATATTTTCATTTCAAATATAAAGAAAAAAATCAAATTCAATTGCAAATATCATTGGCATTCACCTGATTCAGGTTTCCGAGAGCTATTTGATGACCTTGCAATGTTTGAACATGAGCAATAGAGAGCGACGTTGTACCATCGGTATTTTCAGTTTGTGTTACTAATTGCTGTTGTCCACCGGCCGTTGTTGTAATTGTTCCAGTTTGATCAATAATTCCAGTCGTTTGACTTTGTTGCTGATGAGTTTGTACTTGTTGATTTTGTGTAGCAACTGTTACAGTAACTGGTGTACTTGATACTGTACCACCCATTTGTTCTGGTTCTTTTTTAACTTGTACAGTTTGTAAAGTATGTAACGTTTGAACAGTTTGAACAGTTGGCACAGAACTTCCTGAAACTGTTATATTATTCGTATTTGCATTTGATGATGATGATGATACTGATTTTTTCGAAGATGTAACTATAAATGTATTATGTTAAATTGGAAAATTAAGTTTTCTGATTTTTTAATTTACCTTTACGTTCTTTTTTAACACCGGGTTTAGCAAAATGTCTTAATTCCAAATGGCGTCTTAAATTTCTTGACTGTCGTATTATTGCAAAACAAATTGGACATGTTGCAGGCTGTTCAGATTGTGAACGTGATCGTGGCTCTAATAATTGTAAATATTAGGAAATTACTTTAGAAAATAATATAATAATTTTACTTGATGATTTTGATGGTGTAGTTGCAGATGAATTTGGTGTAGGCGGAGTTCCAGATACAGGTACAGTTACTTCAGTTACGATTGGAGTTGTATCAATAATTGGTAAACTTTCCGTTTTAATTGGAGTCGATGTAATCATTGTTGTTTCACCATTTTCAGACGTAGCAGTTGTAGTTGTAGCAATCGGTGTATCCATTCCTTCAGTACGTGCAATTTTTGAAGATCCTACAAAGACAAAAAAAAAAATGATTTTTTAAATATTTAATAAATAAAATAAAATTATTTTCTTTTTTTACCTTGTTTTTTTGCGCGCGGTTTTCGTTTACGTGCTGGTAAAAATTGATTAATAACATCTTTAACATCTTGTACGTGAGCAGTTATTGTTCCGGTATTAATATCTTCAACGACATGTGCATGAACTGTAGGCTGTTGTGGGGCTGCGATTGTTGCGATTAATTGTTCCTGGTCCTAGAAATAAAATAGATTCTATATTTCTATTCTTTCATAATTGACAGTTTTCTCTTACATCAATTACTGCCTTAACATGATGTTGTGGCATCATCGGATGTAATTGAATTTGTGTTGTATAATCATCCTTGGTTACAGTTTGTGGTGCTAAACCTTGAATGTTTAAACAATGAGCAGCTTGCAAAAGTGATGGCAATTGTGAATGATCAACACTAACTTCGCCACGATAAACAAACTCGAGAAGAGCTTCTAAATCATTAGCATTTACACCGGCCAACATTACAACTGGATGTTTACATGGTGTATTCTAAAAAGAAAAAGATAGTTTATTATTGGATTTTTACTTAGGGAAGAATACAAGAAATATCCATGAAGTATTTATATTAGACTAAATTAATATTATAGAATTTGTACTCCAATTAGGAAACCATACGTTCCACAGTGGAGACATCAAAAACGATCCCTTATAATATTTTAATTCCTATCCTTTTAGCCTGAATCGGATAAATGAAACCCCAAAATCAAGTTCATCTACTGGACGACGACTCAAAATTCTTCTTAATGAAAAACGAATTGTTTATGCGGAAACAAAAACTCTATTAAACAATAAGTTGTCCATTTTGGTCGATAACTATTTTAACATTTTCCTGGCAGGACCTTTATCCCGTCACTGTAGAATTTCTATGTTTTCAGAGCGAAAAATCGAGACAAATCATTTTCAGATGCTTCTTTTGAACTTAACACGTCCGCGGACAGTAAAAAGCTCATCTCATTTGGCATCACAGTGAAAAAAAGAATTCTATAGTATTCACGTCCGCGAGGTGTTAAAAATGTATACCATTAAAGGAATTTTGTAGAGACCGAACCAAATGGTAGTCTAATATGGCAAGATCAGTGGATACATCAAAAGTTCTCAACTTGTATGTGATCTAGAATTATTATGATGAAACACAATAACTTTGCGATTCACTAAATCACTGGACGTTTGTGATTGATGGCATTATGCTTTTCAAAGCTCGATTCCGATATGTTGGGATCCTAAGGAATTTCTAATGTCGTTAAACTCCAATTGAATTCGATAAATACCTTTATTTGGTCGTCATCTACAATGCAACAATTCTTTAGCCCATTCAACATTATTTATATCGGATTTGGTTTACATTTCCGGACCCAATAACTATCAACATTTGTAATTTATTTATAAATGATATTTTCATGTTTTTTCATTATTACTAACAACTTAATGTATGTTCGCTCCTCTAGCGCCAGCCCCACATAGGAATTTATACTGACTTCTGACAAATAAATGGGCATTTATTGTTGAATCCGGAAATACATCACACCGTAGACTTATATCTACGTACTCTTCAAAAATATCCGGGTTCTTCTGGTAAAATTTTAGGTTTCGTCGTAGGAAATATTTTTGAGACGATTAGATTATTATTCCTTAATTTATTTACGATGTTATTAGGAAAAAAAAACTAATTTTGTGACACTTAAACATTGCCTCTAAACTATTCGACTTCTGGTCCAATTATTCTCGTGAATCGAAACTCCACTGTTTACATATTTTCCCTAAATTTCTGGAGAACAAGATAAGAAAAAAAAAATTCTTATCAATGAGAATAGTTTTTGGCGGGAGAAATATTCTCTCCCAAAAAGAAAAAAAAAAAGATCTCATTCGAAATTTTGACAATTCTCACATGATACTTCTTTTGAGAAAAACCCTAATTTCTCTCCTTTAAAAAAGTGTTTTTCTCTCCTTTTTTTTAATTATACAAATTATAAAATACTTCATTTTATTTATTTTATATTTTTTATTTTTTTTACCTTTAATAAATCCAATAAAAACGGACTTGCAGCGCAAAGTACAATTTTATGCGCTGGAAAACTTCTTCCACCAGCCGCTAGAGTGCAATCCACTAAATCGCCATGACAGCGAAGAAGTTGAATGGCCGACACAAGCGAAGTTCCATAATCGCCCCAAGTTAAAGAGTAAAGTGAATTTATTGGTAGCGCCATCATCAAGGAAAAAAAAAAAAAAAAAACAGGAAATATAAAAATAAAAACTCAAATTTCTCCCTCTTCCCAAATAAAAGAGGGAATTTCTTGGTCCGGAAAAAAAAAACTACAATCCGAAAGATTTGAAATTTGCCACAAACAAAAATTTTTGTTTATTAATTTGTGTTTTTTCTTTTCTACTTTTTTTCGCCTTGAATTTTAAATTTTCACAACGCCATTAAAAAACAAAAAAAAAAAAAAAAAACAAATGTCATTTGAGGAGCAAAAACTCTACACAAATATTTTTTTTGTTTTTTTATATTTCCGCGCTTTTTTGAAAAATCTTAGTATTTTTTTTTTCTTTTTTTGAAGTTTAATTTTTTAATTTTTTTTTTTTTCACTTCACTTTTTTTTTTTTTTTTTCAATAGAAAAAGTCCAACTCATTTAACTCTTGTTTGCTCTCTTTCTCTCGTTCACACTCTTTAACTCTCTGTGTATATATTTTTCTCTTTTACACTCTCTTGGTTTCTCTGTTTTCGTCTTTCCCGGATAAGAAAAAAAAAATCATAAAAATTATTTTTGGAACTAAAAAAAAAATTTTTTTTTTTCTTTTTAAAGAAACACACGCACAAAATCGATTCAAAAAAAAAAGTTTTTCTTTTCTATCTTTTTTTTTTTACTGGCTGTAAATTTTCTTTTTACTCGGAGGAAAAATATTTTCCTTTTTTTTTTATTTTTATTTTTGACTGAGCGAAAAATTTTTTTTATCTTCTTTCTCGATTAATCTCGATTCTCGAAATGGTGAGCGCGTATGTAGTTCTCGGAAAATAAAATGAGAATGGCGACGATGGCATTCGCGCCCACAATCAAACCCACACACTAATAAAAGAAGAAAAAAACATTCATTTTGAATATTTTTTATCTCGTTCATTTCCATTCGTTTAATATGAATTTAGAAAAGGAAAAAAGAGAAGGAAAGAAGAGTATCCAACTAGAATAATTAGTGCTCGATTCCAAGCGAAAATTTTGTGCATACGACCCTGTAGGAAATGGGATTCTTTACCAGAATCAGTTTTGTCAATCGTTTCGGATTCCAGGCAATATTTTCAATTATAGAATTTTTGCATTGAAACTGCCTCTTTCCGAGGTTGCTTCGTAAGTTCAAATCTTATTACTGATTCATACGAACTGCATTCTTGTACTGAAGACAAAATATGAAGATATTTTTTCTGCATTACCTTTTCTATTACCAGGCTATACAGAATAGGAATGCATTATCATAGTTACTTCAATTTGTAATTTTCCATCCCATTCCCTACAGGGGAACATTTAAAATCGTGTACGTACGCATTCGCATTATATCAGTGTGTGTGTGACTGTGAGGGATTTTTCAAATGCGAATTGGAAACGTATTTTTCTTTTTTTTTTGCATTTTATATTTTATTTTTATTATTCTTCTTCTCTTTCTCTCTCATTTACAATTCTCATATGCTCGCCTAACAAAAAAAAAAAAAAGAGAAAATATATTTTATCGCTCGATTTTTTCTTTTCTTTTTCGCTTGAAAATTGATTCTTGTCAAAAAAAAAAATTCACAGCTCACAAAAATAAAAAAAAAAACAAAATTACGAATTGAGAAAAATACAAATATTTTTCACGTCTTCGCAAATTCTAAATTTAAAACCAAACACGTTTTTCGTTTCTCACGAAATTTTGAACTAACTCACACTAGATTTTTTTTTATTCTTATTTTTATAAAATAAAGAAATCTCTTTTTTTTCTGCAATTTTAAATTTCACGCAGGGTGGAAAGTTCACAATAATACTCGACGTTCGCTTTGACGAAGGAATATGAAGATTTCCTGTCCACAAAAAAAAACAAAAACAAAAAAAAAATCTTCCCAATTTTGAGGAAATACAAAAACTGAAGCTTTTATAAAGAATTAGAATTTCTTTGTTTTACGTGATTAATAATAATATTTTTAGTTTTTCTTTTTATAAATGTTTTAAAAACACGAAAGATATTTTTCGGGGGAAAAAATATTCACGGACTGTCAAACACCGAAATTTTTCAACGTCCCAAAATGTTAAGGAAAAAAAAAATATGGCGGCAAATTTTTCGCTCTTCATTTTAAATTTGTTTTTGTCATAATTTGTCCTAATGAGAACTAAAATGGTATTACCAACATAACGTGGTTTTTTCTTTTTTTTTTTTATAGAAGAAAGTTTTCGATGAAGGCGGTTCCGAAATATTAATTTTTGAATGGAAATTATATTATCCAAAAACTTAAATTAAAATGAATTATAAATGAATATAAAAAGAAGATAAAGATATTCCATATAATTTGAGATTCCAAAGAATTTAACGTATCGAATATCCACTCACAAATTTCTGCTCAAATGAAACGAAATTTTGCTATTTCTTTGAAAATTGTTCACAACCGGTAAAAATTGGATAACGTTCGACTACAATGTTCGAAAAATATCCTGGCTCAAACAAGAAGAGACTTCAGATTGCCAAAGTGATTACTTCCGATCTCTACTATCACCAACTATTAAGATTGAAGAAAAAAAAACGGCTAGAATTGGTCAACAAAAATTTTTTTTGTCTTTGGGGCCTTGCGCTTTAACCAACTCGAAGTAAGTCAACATGCTATGATTAACTTTTGTATGATCGCTTTAAGAAAGGAAGTTTTACAGTGACGTGTTTAATCACTCTGCCAGGAAAATGGGAAAAGGTCAAAAATTGATAATATTCTCTTTAGTTCAAATGTTTGAATGTTGTCACAGGACTTTTCTGAAGACCGTTGGATAAAGCTTCTCATCACATTTAAAAGGAAATTTTACTACTTGTCTTCACACGACACAAATTCATGCCTGCTGTTGTCCTGTGGAGATGAAATTTTATAATAAAATCGATCCACAAACGCTCCCCAATCGACATTTACTAACATAACATCTGATGGAATTTGTGAAGTTAAGCTAAACAGCTGAAAGGATCGAACCAGTCCGGTTCAGTCTGCGCATAAACGTGTCCCATAAATTTTCTGCAAAAAAGAAAAACTTTAATTTTTAAATAAAACATTTTTAAAGCGAAATATCTTTCGGTTTTTTTTTTAATTCGAGCAAACTTTTATAAATATTAAAATTTTAAAAATAACACCTTTTTTTTGTTTATGCTTAAAAATATTTGAATCAAAAATTTTTTGGCCTAGCAGAAATAAAATCAGTTTCTTTTTTTTTGTGTTTTTAAATTTTGCTTAAATTTTGTTTTAAAAATGATTTTGAAAAGTTTGTTAAAAAGTCTGTTAAAAACTAATTACAACCGAATTAAATTATTTTGGACGTTTTCTATAAAATAAAATTGTTTTTATTTATTTTAAAATAATTCTGCCACAAACAAGAAATTAAAAAAAAAAAAATTAATGAAAACTTTGATTTTCTTTGTTTTTAGTTTTTTTATATTTTCTTGTTTTTCTCAGTTTTTCTTTTTTTCTGTGCGAATTTTCTTTATTTTAGATTTTTCCGATAGAAAATTTCTGTGCGAATAAATTTTTATATATTTTTTTCTTTTTATTTTTAAAAGCAAGATCGTCTTTTTTTTTTTAATTTAATTTTAAAGCATTTTCACATTGATTAGAAATTTAAAAATTATTTTTTTTGATTGGTTTTCCCTCCAAAATTTTTCCATTTAAATGCAAATTTTCTTTAAGAATTGATGGATTTTTCTTTTTACATTGTAAAATTTTGTGTAAAATCATATTCTATCGTTGGAATAACAGTTTGAACGAATTTTAAGAAAATTATCAAATACATATGAACTCCTAATTGGCCGCCACCTTCTTCGACGGTTTGAATAATTTTTTTCATAATATCAGCATGCCTGGCGGGAGAAGAAAGAAGAAAAAGAGTTAATTCATAAAACAAACAAAAAAAAGCTTGTATTAAGCTTGTGGAATGAGAAAAAGAAAACACTTACTTGCATGGATGTACAGATGCCATTTGTGGTCCTGGCAAATGAGGATGTGATTCCATTGTAACGGTTTTTTTAGCATGATCCTGACTAACATCTTCATACATTTGTTCAACTGTAAGTGGTTTTCTATTCTATAAAAAATCCAAAAATTCATTTCTATTCTTGTTAAAAACTTATTCAAAATCGACCTCATCATAACCGACCACCCATAAACGTGGTGTTTGATAATATTTATCATATGTTATATGCAAATCATAAGTTCTAGTGTGTACAACTGAATCACCAGTATCAGTATCAGTTTCTGTCTTTTTTTTAGTCTCATCATCTCTTGTAGTTGTTGCAGTCGCCTAGAAATATTTCGTTTAAATAAAATTACTCATTAAATCCATCCATAAATATATTACAAACCGGATCAACTAATTCTAATAAACCGCTTTCTTCAAATTCTTCCATGTCTATAGCTTCATCATCATCATCATCACCGTTTCCATCACCATCCGAATTTTTTGTATCTTTTTCATTATCAAAATCTTCCATCTAGAAAAATGAATTTCATAGATTTTTAACATTTAACTTTTAACTTTCCGCTCAAGCTCTACGGACCTTTGTACTATCGAGTGTCATTTCACAAACTTTATCTTCTAATTCCGTTGTGTTACCATCATCGTACGGATGTGTTTCTACCCAACCATCACCGGTTTCATCCTCGACAACAATCTCTTCACCAACATATTCCATTTGTTTACAACGTCGATAACATGGCACATTTCTGGTAATCAAAAATTGTTTATCTAAATAAAAAAAAAACAGAAAAGAGATAAGAAATTTTTTTGTTTTCATTCAATGAAAATGATGAAGCGATAACCTTTTGGTAAATATTGTTTAATTTTTGATTCATCTCCGGATGCCCATTGCCACGTCGGACAATGATGGACCAAATGATCACCGGCAGCAACAAATTCTTCTGGTGTTAGTACACCAGTTTCACGGAATTTACTTTCCTATGAAAATTTATGAAGGAAAATTTTGAAATTAAACATTCTTTGTGCTCTTTCTTTTGAGACATTTCAGAAATTTAATAACAAAGAAATTTTCGTTTCTTTTTTTTTTCTTTTACCTTTAAAACTGGTGTCAAATATTCGGCAACTCCTAGCGCAGTTCCTTTTACAGAATTAATAACACTTTGCATTTTTACAATTAAAAAAAAGATTTCTGTATTTATTTTATTTTCAATTCAATTTGATTTTGGAATTTTCTTTTCAATGAAAAAAAAAAAATAAACTTTCCAGAAATCTAAAAATTCACTTCCCTTCTTTTTTGACAGCCGAAAAATGAAACGTCAAAATATGTATTGAATTTGATAGTGTATGAGTGCGAGGGTGTGTGTCAATGGATTGTTGGTATTTAAATTTGAGGTTTGAAGATTTCATTTTTAGAACTCAAATATTTTGAAGAAATCATATCCAATTCTTTTTGTTTACACGAAAATTTTGCACAGGATTTTCTTTTAAACATAAATAAATAATGCCAGGACTTTTGTTACAATAATTTTTTGCTAAGAAACCTGAGAAATTCTGGATCTACATTAAGAGTTAAAATCAGGATTGGAATATCTTAATTCGGTTGAGACTAAATCGAATCGAAAAGGCATTGCAATTCTTACACAACAGGTCGAAACAATGTTGAAACGGATCTATACGCTGGTCGTGTCGAAATTTGCACGGATCTTTAGGGTCTAGAGACGTTAAAATAGCACGTTTTCGGTATTTGCAGTCACACGCCTTTAATTCATTATCAGTGACATGGAAAATGAATACATTATTAGATATAATTCTATTCTGGAGGATAATTAATTGCTTTTTAAGATTAAAGAGTAATATTAATCGCATTTCTGGAGAATTCCTTGCAGAGTGTAGGCCGGAGAAATGTCTTGAAAATGGCATTCCATGTAAATGTTTGACACGTATTTTTCGTGAACATCTTTATCACGTAAAAACCAGATTCAGTTGCATTTCAGAAAGTAATTTAAATTTCTTAATTCCTATTTTTTAATTTCTATAAATTCTTAAAAAGAAATTATTTAAAAAATACATAAAATTTCTAAAGTAATTTGGGAAACATTATTAATATAATCCTAAAACTCACAGAAGTACCAATCTGACAATTACAAAAGTCACAAATATACTGATGTGTGAGTGAAAATTTCCATTTTTAGTACATCTTGACAATTGAGAAAATTTAGTACAAAAATTCAGTCAACAAAATTAAAGAAAAAGCAAAAAAAAAAACTGTAAAGAAAAGATTTTCCCGTCAAAAAAAAGGGGTGCAAATTTTTATGGCGAAAAAAAAGAATTCAAAATAAAATTTTTATATTCAAATTTTTCTTGCAAAGAATTTATTTTGTGAATTTGTTGGAATTGTTTCTTTTTTTTGTTTTCATTTTTTTTTTTTTTTGGTAAATTTTTTGTTTTCCTTCATTTGTTTTTTCTTGCGTGAAAAACAGACGACGAGAATCACGAGAATCTTTTTTTTTTTTTTTTTTTGGTCTTTCAAAAAGAAAAGAACTTTCTGAAAAAAAGAAAAAGTCATAAGTTTTTTAAATCACTTCTTGGAAAATAAGAAAAACAATTGAAGAAATAAAAAGATAAAAAAAAAAACAAAAATAATGCAAATAAATGAGTGGTTTTTTGAATAATAAAAAATTGAATCTTTAAAAATTCATAGCAATTGGTTTTGGTGTTGTTTTGGCTCCTCCAACGTTGAAAAAAGAACCACAAAGGTAAAAAAAAAAGAAAAAAGGAAATTGTGTGAAAAATGGTATTTTCTTGATTTTCCGACGAAAAAAAATTTCATTAATTTTTTAGCCTAAAAGTTTTGATAAGAAAAAAATCCTTGTAATAGTTTTTTTTTTCTCTGACTTTTCGTGAGCTTTTTTTTTTCGTATTTTTCTTTGCTTGTACTTCTTGACTACACACATTTTTTTTTTTTTTTGTTTCAGTTCGTCTTTTTTTTTTCAATTGTTTTTTATTCTTCTGTGTGTTTTTCTTGGTGGTAGATCTATTTCTGGGGCACACATTTCACTCAAGTGCACTCGTCCGCAACTCCACATTCTCGTTTTGTTGGGCGGATCACGAGCTTAATTTAAACAAAAAAATAAAAAGAAAAAAAAAAAAAATTAAGAAACCAAACAATAAAAAAAAGAAAATTCTTTTAGTTTTTATACAAAATTGAATTTCCAAAGAAAATTACGGAATAATTGAAAATGTTTACGTGTTTGAAATTTTAAGATATAAAAACCCAGTGGAAGAGGTGTGTGAGTATATTTTGGTGTTTTTTTTTTTTTTTTAATTATCGTGGGAAGAAGTTGGAAGAGTGGAGTGTCAGACGGAAACAATAAACGTTTTCCATTAATTCAAGGAAAAAAAATAATTTCAAAAGAAATGTTTCTTAATTTTTCGAATTCCGAAAAGTCAGATCACCGAGAAATTGTGTTATTTTGACGTTTCTCGAAAAAGAGTATTGTCCACAAATTGTATTGGTTTTTTTGAAAAATCCTGGTCTACAGTTCTTTCCGACGTCAAAAAAAAGGATTATTATCCTTAAATAATTTGTACACAAGTAATATGAAGTGAGAGTGACATGTGAAGCCAATACAAGCGGAAGGCAGAATATAAAAAAGTATGTTTTCATCTTGACTCTCATCCAAAATACGTGTCTAGAAATAGTGGTATTAAGATTAGCTTGAGGATAGTTCTCTGCGAACTTACTTCCATTAATACCCGTAACAAAAATACACTCACCAAGGTACACCAAAGAAATAACAACAACCAGTCAATGGAAGATGTTACAATGTATAGCACTATTCGTTATAAATATGGTTGCATCCGGCATCAGCCATTCTAGAGCCTAATTACCCTAGCCGTCGTAAAAGATCGAGCGCCATTGCTAACAACGAGTGAAGTTTTTTGTCTGGGAAGATTTGACCACAAAAAAAGAAAGAAAAAACCATTTATTTTACTTCTAGAAATACTTAATTTTACTAATTTTAGCAATTTTTTAATTTGAAATTTTTCATTTCTAGATAGACGCCGTGTGGGGCTGGGCATCTGCCCCGCTGCGTTTGGCGGCAAATAGAATGGGCGATGCATTATTGGGGGATCGTCCCCCATCACCGGCACGTCTATCACATACATCTGAGAAACATCCAAAAGTAACATTAGCCGAATTGAATGTATTACGACGACATCGTGAATTATGTGATGTTGTATTAAATGTTGGTGGACGTAAAATTTTTGCACATCGTGTTATATTATCAGCATGTAGTCCATATTTTCGGGCAATGTTTACCGGTGAATTGGAGGAGTCCAGACAAACAGAAGTTACAATACGTGATATCGATGAGAATGCAATGGAATTATTAATTGATTTTTGTTATACATCACATATTGTTGTTGAAGAATCAAATGTTCAAACATTACTGCCAGCCGCATGTTTATTACAATTAGTTGAAATTCAAGATATATGTTGTGAATTTCTTAAACGACAATTGGATCCAAGCAATTGTTTGGGTATACGGGCATTTGCTGATACACATTCATGTCGGGAACTGTTACGTATTGCTGATAAATTTACACAACATAATTTTCAAGAAGTAAAAATATTTTATTTATTGTTTTTTTCTTATATTTTAAAGAAAATTATTTTTGTTAATTTCAAATTTCCTCATTTTTTAGGTTATGGAAAGTGAAGAATTTTTACTACTTCCCGTTGGACAATTGGTCGATATTATCTGTAGTGATGAACTTAATGTTAGATCTGAAGAACAAGTTTTTAATGCAGTTATGTCCTGGTTAAAATATAATGTTGCAGATAGACGACAACATCTAGCTCAGGTTAAATATATTTTCTTTTTTCATTTCATAATAAAAAAGTATCTATAATTTTTTTCTACGAAAAGGTATTACAACATGTCCGCCTACCATTATTAAGTCCAAAATTTTTAGTTGGAACAGTAGGTTCTGATTTATTAGTACGATCCGATGAAGCATGTCGTGATTTAGTTGATGAGGCCAAAAATTATTTATTACTTCCACAAGAACGTCCATTAATGCAAGGTCCACGTACCCGGCCACGTAAACCGACACGACGTGGTGAAGTCTTATTTGCTGTTGGTGGATGGTGTTCGGGTGATGCAATTGCATCAGTTGAACGTTTCGATCCACAAACAAATGATTGGAAAATGGTCGCGCCGATGAGTAAACGTCGTTGTGGTGTTGGTGTTGCTGTACTAAATGATCTATTATATGCTGTTGGTGGACATGATGGACAAAGTTATTTAAATAGTATTGAACGTTATGATCCACAAACGAATCAATGGTCATGCGATGTTGCACCAACAACATCATGCCGGACAAGTGTTGGTGTTGCAGTTCTTGATGGTTTCCTGTATGCAGTCGGTGGTCAAGATGGTGTACAATGTTTAAATCATGTTGAACGTTACGATCCAAAAGAGAATAAATGGTCAAAGGTAATAAATGGGTGGGAATTTTTCTTTTTTTCATTTTAATGATTCGATTTTCTTGGTTTTTCAGGTAGCACCAATGACAACACGTCGTTTAGGAGTTGCTGTTGCTGTTCTTGGTGGTTATTTATATGCAATCGGTGGTTCTGATGGACAATGTCCACTTAATACTGTTGAAAGATACGATCCAAGGTAAATGGTGAAAAAATCGAAAGATTCAGATAAATTAATGATCTATTTCTTTAATATTTTGTAGACAAAATAAATGGTGTGCGGTTAATCCCATGTCAACAAGGCGGAAACATTTAGGCTGTGCTGTTTTTAATAATTATATTTATGCGGTTGGTGGTCGTGATGATTGTATGGAATTATCATCAGCAGAACGTTATAATCCGCATACGAATACATGGAGTCCGATTGTTGCGATGACATCTAGACGTAGTGGAGTAAATTATATTACATTTATTTATATTTTATATATTAATATTTTTGGTTTTGTTTTTCTATTTCAGGTCGGTTTAGCTGTTGTGAACGGTCAATTATATGCAGTTGGTGGTTTCGATGGTTCAGCATATTTAAAAACAATTGAAGTTTATGATCCTGAAACGAATCAATGGAGATTATGTGGATGTATGAATTATAGACGTCTTGGTGGCGGTGTTGGTGTTATGCGTGCTCCACAGACTGAAAATTATATGTGGTATGATTTTATAATTAAAAATTGAAACGAATAAAAATCGACATTAATAAAAAGTTTTTATTCGTTTATTTGGAACAAAATTTTCATACATTTTTTAATAAAATTCAGTATTTTTTCTAGGATACGAAAAGATTCAGTTGTTTGAGGATTTGAGGAGGATTGTTAACATCATTTTTTAAATTCCTTTTTTTTTTTTTCTTTCGAACTCTACAAAAAGAAAAGAAGTTATTTAATAGACCAAGCAACAAATTTCATCAATTCTCTTCTTTTTTTTTCATTTAATTTGTTTTTAATTTTTAAGTGTGTGAAAATATTTATCGAATTCTAATTGATTAAAAACAAAACAAAAACAAAAAAAAAAAAAGAAATTATCATCAAATGTGCTCTCAAATATATTTAATTTTTTTTTTTAATTAATTAATTTTTTAATTAAAAAAAAATAATCAAAAAAAAAAAAGAAATGTGAAAAATATAAAATTCTTGTTCATTTTTAGTCAATTTAAAAAAATAAAATATAATAATTTTTTTAATTAATAATTTATAAAAAAAAAAAATAATATTAAAAATATTTTCTATTTAAATATTTGATTTTGCAACGAAAATTAAATTAAAATTAATTAAGAATTTGCTAAGAACAAAAAATAAAACAATTAAAATTATTTAAGGGGTTACATACATCGCGTGAAGAGTATTTGGGCCTAAAGCATAGTACAGGCACGGCTACCAGGTCCGTCAACCAGGTTGAAAAAATTGAATTTTAACCCTGGAGGCAATTTCGACGGACGCGATGGACGCAATACCGCGTTGAAATGTTAAATAAATGTTAATTTCATATGAATTGTATGGGAAGGTGTTAATTTCGACGTAGATGCGACGATTCAGACGTTGTAAAGTTGATTTATTTTGTGAAAACTCCATTTAAAAACTGTATTTTTCATTTTTGTTAATTCAAAAAACTATTTTAATTTTTCACAGAAAGATTATATAAAATAATAATAATAATAATAATAAATTTCATCAACGGCGTCGAGTTTGCCTACACTAACGTTTTTGACAATTGGTTGACAAACGGTTGATCGACATGACGAAAAAATCAAAATTTTTTGATTTTCAAGAAGTGTGTATGTCGGTTTTTAACTTGTTTGTAAACATTATTGTGAAAGACTGAGCTCTGTAGTGTTCACATCCATATAAAGTGTGAATGATTCAAGCAAAATTAAGTCATAAAAATCATCGACAGAGCAATTTGTCGCACTTGTGATTTTTCTAAAATGATGTTCTTATACATGTCGATTGACATGTAGTCAGTCTGTGGATTTCAGGTTGCAGACATGTCGATCGTCATATATCTAGTCTCTAAGGCGGTTAAGAACATCTGGCCTCGTATTTGGTTCCTTAACTCGATCTCGATTTCTGTGGTGAAATGCCAAATTTCTATTATATCGAAAAACCCTTGAAAGGCTTTTAATCGATCCGATCAATCGAATCGAGAAACCAAATACGGGCTGTGCTTTTTAAGAAAGTAACAAAACAAATCTAAAAATTTTCAATATTCTCAAGATATTGTTGCCTTCACTGCCAGTCTTATTAAATTGCATATATTTCAACTCTTTCCAGAAGCTAGACGTTTTTTTGGAAATGTGAATTTGAATTTAATCATAGAATGTTTTTTAATAATAATAATAATAATAATAACAGCTCAAATCGAGCTTAAATGTGGATCAATTTCCATAATAAAGTCATTCGTTATTAGGAATTATATAAAAGTTTTTGCGGTTGAAACTTACTGAGGCAAAAGCCAAAAACTTGTGCATTTACCACACGCAGCATTCGAGAGACTGGTTCATTCTTCCCATAGTCTGTTCGGTGGAAACTGATTTTAAACAAGATTAGATATCTTTGCGAACAAATATTGGAAATAAAGGTGTATTTTGTTTAAAATATTGGGAGCATCAACGGGCCCTAAAGTAAGTCTGTTTAATGTATTGTTTTTGGTATGAGACATCAAGCGTACTCATCTGGAAATTTTGGTCATTTCAATTGCTAGACTGCTGGAGGTCTGTTCATATTGTCTCTTCATTCGTATAATAAGGACATTTTATATTATCTGTGTTTTTCGTGAAAACGCGGTATGTAACCCCTTAAGAAAATTGTTTTCGCGCTTTGATTTTTTTTTTAAAATGCTTTTTGCTTTTATTTAATTTTTCTTTTTTAATGATAAAAAAATTATAATATAAATAACGAATTTTATTTCTGATAGAATAAAAAAAAGAAATTAAAAAAAAAAACGATCCAAAAAATCGAACTAAAAATATTTTTGTTTTAAGAATATTAAAAACGATTTTCTTTTTATTATAAAGAAAATCCAATTTAATCATAATTTATTTTTGTTAATTAAATTTATATAAATTTCTTTTTCCAAACTTTTAAAAAAGAAAATTATTCAAAGATTTTTTTTTGTTTTAAAGAAAAACGCTTTTTTTTTTGTTTTTGGAGAGAAAATAAAATATAAAAGTTTGTTTAGTTTTCGTACAAAAAAAAAAGGACTAGTAAAGGATTAAATGGTTTAGTTTCAAGTTTTTATTAATCGTTATTTTTATATTTCGCTAATTAACATAAAAGATTATCCAAAAATTCATTAAAAATGTTGGAAATTTTGCTCCTTAAAATATTAAAATATTTTTTTTTTATAGTCAAAACGCGAATATCCTGAACATAATTTTTAAACAATTTAACGCTCATCGCTTGAATCATTTAATTTTTAATCAAATTCGATTAATTTTCTTTCCCGAAAATGGATTTTCCGGGAATTTTTCCCCGAAGAAACGATATTTTTTGTTTTCTTTAATTTTAATTTTTTAAAAATTAATGAATTAATCATTTTTTTCTTCTTCGAAAAATAATTTGTACACTTTTATATTTTTTATTAATTTTAATTTTTTATATTTAAGAGAAGAATGACGGTTTTTTTTTTTTATTTATAATTATTAATTTTTAAAAGAAAATTTAAAAACTATTTTGTAACTATTATTTTTTAGTGTTGCAAAATAATTAAATATAAAAGAAAATATTTAAAAAAAAAACATGAAAAATAGATAAATGAAGCAAAAAACAAACAAAAAAAAATAATTAATTATTAAAAATAATAATAATTTGGAAACTGATAGTGTTGAGTAAATAATAAAAAAAACAAAAAAAAAATTATTTAAATAATTAAGAAATAAAACAAAAAAATTCTGTAGTTTTTATATATATATATATTTTTCGATACTGTATAATACTTTTCAGTCTGTCGTCTTAGTCTAAATGGCAAATCAGGCCCTATTCTGAGAGTCACGTCATGTTGGGTAATGAAGTGACGTGACTCAAGTTAACACAATTTTTTCGTTCTTACGACATTAAACATAAAACCAAAAAAAAAGAATTATACTCTCGTAGAAGCTTTCCTTATTTAACATTCTTTAAGATTTAAAATTTTGTGATTTAAAAAACTGGAGTTGAATAGTGTAATTCGATTGATAGTAAATCGTATCGAAAATATATTGCAATTCCTATGCTTTTTCGATACGATTTGATCCAATTCAAGTTATACGATTCCACCCCTGATAATAATTAAGGACCGATCTTACTAAGAAGTTCCCTAGTAGTGTCTTGTTAACGAACATTTACAATTTTGTAAACGCCTTTAAGATCTATATATGATATAATACCTCAAAAATGCTACTACGGTTTTACTACACAATAGCAAAGCAATCACAAAACTTATATCTACATCGAGATGGATGGAGACAAAGGTTGTTTAGTGCCAGTCGAATTTGCCAATTCCATTACAGTAATTTCGCTCCATTAATGTTAGTTTTAAGAAAATGAAAGTTGAGTTTCTAAGGTCTTCGGGAGTTTTAGTGATAACTGTGGAGGTATCGGGAAATGATTTATGTTGAAAAAGAGTTCTAATGTTTCTTTCTAGCATAGTAAAGATAGAAAGTAATTTCATACTAAATTTTTTGTTGACTCTTGACGTCTTGAATATCTCTAATAGTTTCTAAAGTTTGTAAAGTTTGTAAAATTAAATAATTTTATCTGTGAGTCAATTCAGCTGACTCTCCTTCAGACTGGTATGAAAGTGCAATAGATTTGAATTAGATGATATGATTCTCAGATGAAATGAAAATGATGACTGAAACTGAGCAAATCCAATTTTGATAAAATTATTAGAAGTTTTCAAAACTTATTGGAAAAACAATACAGTACGAGTAGAAAAAATATAAAAGTTATTAAACTGTCTGTTAAGGTTTCAAATTTCCATGGGAGTTAATGTTATATTTAATATAATTATAATATAATTACAATAAAAAGGAGTCCAGGTCAACGAAAAGTACAAGTGTTGTTAAATCAGCATTTTAAATTACATAATTAAAATTTTTGAAGAAACCACAAAAATCAGGAAACACGTTTATAATGACTTCGAACATTTTTATGCTTATTCATAATTGTTTTTTTTAATGTTCAAAAAATAAACATTTGTTAATTTATTGATTATGATTCGAATGCATTTTTTTTTTGACTTACTTATGGGAAAATGCAGAAAATATTTTAAACTTCATTTGTGGGTTTTTCTTTTAGATTTTTAGCCAATAAATGTATGAATGTATGAATACACTCTTCCACTTCTACCTCGGCCTTTGTCCTTATCTCCTTCTTATGGGTGATAATATCAGAGATGTAGCACAACTCAGCGATTACAAGAACTTTGTTCTTATATAGTTTGTTAATAGCGTTACACCTGGGATTTTGTGGACTACAATCTCGAATTCGATACTTTAAGGGTTAAGACATACTAAATCAGAATTCTCTTCAGAAAAAAAAAATTTTTTTTTCATTTGCTTTTTTTGTACATCATATGCAATAACTTGTTACAAAAATGATTACAAAATATCAGCAATTATATAATGTTGATATTTTCGTTACCACGATTTGATTTTATTTAATATCTTCTTCAAAAATTATGAAAATATATTCCCTGAAGAAGAATTAAATTTCGGATCAGCTGATTATCAATTTGTTTCATTTCATTATCAATCGTTCCCCGGCAGAATTTCTTTCAGAGAAAAATTTTCGGGCGTACTTAACCTAAAAAAAGAAATCTACAAATTTTAAACATTCGTTGCAGTTAAAATTTCTGACAGCTTAGTATAACTCCAAAACCGAAAAAAGGGACAAATTTTCAACTGTTCCCCTGATTGCTTTTTTTCTGAAGAAAATTCTGATTCAGTATGTCTTAACACTTAGTATCATAAATTAATATTATACTTGTATAACTGAATATAATTTAATTTTTTAAATTTGGGTTCGTTTTGACACTGACATCTTTAAATAAATTCTTTTGGAAAATAATAAAATAAGAATAGACCATTCTTGACCTTTTACTATCTGCATTTTCGCGAAAACTAGTCTTAGGAATGTTTGAATGACCTACAATGGGAAAAATCAATTTTATATTGCATCATGATCTTTTTGATAACCAGTCCAAACATAGGTGCAATCATTATAGGCTTCTTTTTGGTGATTAGGGGCTTTTCTTAGATAATTCTTAAGTACTTTTTGTGAGAATACAACTGTTTTGTAAATAGGTCGGAATACACTTTATGAAGTTCTTATATTTTCTGGGAATAGAACTGTTTTGAATTAAATATGAATATTTAAGATTAATTTACAGGGTTTAGAGTTGTCTTTTTGAGTGGGAACCAAAATCAATAGTAAGATCATTTTGTTTTTTTTTTTTTTCAAAAAGTGTAGTTTTGCATCTAATAGATACAAATAAAAGACAGTTTAGAATTAAGTTCGTTGCAACTTGTTTAGAGTAAAATAAACACGACTAATAGTAACGCAATTTGATTCGAAATTTAAAAGTTAAAATTTGGAGCTATTCCAAGTCCAATAAATTCCAACTAGATAATGGTTATATGATTTAACAGACAAGAAGTTCGTTAAAGAACTTACTTCCTTTGTATTTTAGGCCGGGTATTATCGAAATTATCACATTTTAATGTTAATTTTCGATACAATCACAATTTTTTTTTTTTGCAAACTAAAATAACTTTCACTAAAAAATTTCGATTTCGAAATACAGTACAGAGTACAGTTTGTTGACGTAAAATTAAAACAAAATACCAAACAAAAAAATTAATGTTAAATATACACTTTCGGTAATATTGTACAAAAATTATTATCAAAAGAGTTGTGGGACTGTGATGGTTGGGTTCCCCAAAAAAACTGAAAGTGTCATTGAACCTGTGGAGTTTTAGGTGAAATATTAACCCTTTTGCAACAAAAAAAAGAACCACTATAAAAAAAGAAAACCATAGGCCGAATATACGTTACGATTATGCGGTGTCAGCTGTTTCTTTTATAATAGTAACAATTTGTTAAAAAGTGTGCCGAAGACCTTACGTGAGTGTAAGCGCGTACCTTTTGTGTTTTTAAATAATTACTTTAAGTTTTTTTCGTTATAACAATCTTAACCCAAATTTTTATTTATTGTTTCGTGTTTTTGTCGAAAGTAACGACGACTAAAAGAAGTTCCTAATTTTATTGTTCAGGTTAGTGAATTATTTTTTTATTAAATTTAAAGTTTTTACAATTAAATTTGTAAAGTGTGTTTTTTTTATAAAATATTAGAAATCAAAAGCTAATTCTAATCAAAAATTTTAGAATTTAAATTTAAAAGTTTCGTAAAATCAAAAAGAAAATTAACACAAAAATTCTAATTTGGTTAAATAGAATATAAAAAAGTTCTTTTAAGTTCTTCTTTTATATATTTTATAAAAAAAAAAAAAACGTTACAATTCAAAAGTACTGTGCACAACTAACTGCATATAAATTAATTCTAGAAATTACCCTGTAATGGGGTCTATTCGTGCTTTTAAATTTTATGTTATTTTATGTTAAATTTCACATAAAATAGTATTCTAAATAGAGTAGAACTAAACGTATGTGTTGCAATCATTACTTTATTCATTGCGTTATCCGAAAATTTCGTCCCGATTTCAAGAAGATAACGTTGGAATATATCTCAACATATTACCGTTGTTGAAAATATATGATTTGAATACATATTTTAAAAGAAGAACGCATCTTTTAGAAATAAATCCCTGTCATTTTTCTACTCTATTGAAGATGGAAGACATCAAACTGCAGTTTAGGCACTTGACGCTTTTCTATTACAAGAATGGTAAAAATGTCTCACAAATAACAGAATAATAGATATGTGCTGGTACACCTGATATTGCACTTTTAGATTATAACTTATTCAGGTCTTTACAACATTCTGTTAACGGTTAGAACCATCTTGAGTAGTTTCTTTTGTTGAGAAATCTGAATATTTCCGGAAGGATTTGATGTGGAACAAAAAAGTGCATTCATAAATGTATAAATCAATAAATTCGGCTTAAAAATCGGCACAAAGTTTCTAGACAGCTCACTTTAAAAGTTTTCCAAATGTAAAATGTTTCTTCTAGAATACGAAATATAGAAAAAAAATTTTAAATCATTTTAAGTTTTCACTGCGATTGCTTCTAGTTCCTCTGAAAATTTGCGGATTGCTTCGTCCTCTGCATCATTACTTTTTGAGGTTGATCAGATGTGGAAGTATTTATCAATTTTAATAATTAATAAATCCTAATGTTTACAAAATAGTTGTTATTTTGAATTTGGCTGATATCTGGTGCCCCAAAATACTGTTAGGTACACCTTGGCAATTATTTTAGGTGCTTTCACCTCGGACTAGCAGGGCACAGTTAGTTTCGGTTCTTGTGAAAAATATTCTTTTGCAACTTTTCAGTTTTCTGGCTGTTTTAAATTGTTTTCTTTGGAGGTTGTTTGTTTTGTAACCGATGTCAATTTACAAATTGGAAAACTTATGTATATATTCAACATTTTGCCAAAATAATAGTTTTGAAATTTGAAGAATCAAACTAATCCTACCAAATGGTATTATTAACTCAATATTTTTGATTTTTGGATATAATAGGTCTTAAAAGTGCGCCTTTTGGTTCAGGTTCGATTCTCGGTGCTTCGTCAATTTCATATTATTTTTCTCGTTTGAATAACTTATCTATATAAATAAAAATTAAATGCTGTTCGTTGGTAAGCGCATCCTTTGAGAACGGCTGAACCGATTTCGCTCATTTTTTTGATGAAACGTTCGTAGTAGTCCGAATAAGGTTCTTACGGAAAGAAAAATGGGAAAATTTTCCCGGAAAATTGGAAAATTCGGGAAAAACTGAAAGTACTTTTCTTCAATTGGATTTTTGTATGAACTTAAGACCATTTGCGTGGATTTGGGTAATTCGTTATGGTCCCGGAAAAGTTAGATACTTTTTTTCTCATTTTTACTTTATTTGCATATTTTCAATAGCTTTTTACAAATCCACAAACAAATTTATTGGAATTTGGATAGGACAACGTCTGTCGGGTCAGCTAGTATGAAAATAAAATATAGCCCGATTTCACGAAGTTGTCTCTTCCATTAAATTTCAACATAATTTCAAATTTATGTTCAAACCAATAAAAATACCTCTAAGCAAATGTTTATTATTCATTGTTGTTATTGAAAGTAATTAAAGAGTAATATTTTAATAATAAAAAAAGTGCAATATTAAATAAATTCCACCCTATTAAGATTTTTATTTCATATAACAAAAATTAGTTCACATAATATGTCACGTTTATTGAATAACCGCCAATCGATCGGTCAATGATCTTAGCTTTTTCTAATAAAAAAAATGCATTTGAAATTAACACACTTTAAAAGCTTTTAATATGCTCGTAAAAAAAATTAAAATAGTTTCATATAAAATAAAAAAAAAGGTGTTAATTGTTTATAAATAAATAAATGGGAAAAATGAATGTAAAATTTATCGTTTTTCTTTTATCAGTTTTTGTACAGTTTTTCACAAGAAAAACTAAACCACATGAAAATTTTTATTATATAAATATTTGCAAAAACAAAAAATGCATTTTTCACATTTCAAATGACGTTATTTGTAAATAAAAAAATCTTATTATTAAATCGTGTTACGCGAACTTCAAGGCTGACAAATCGAAAAGGCCAATATCCTCTGAACGTAAACAAATCTATATAAAAAAACGAGGTATTCACTATCGATCCGGAAGTCACTTCATTAATAAATAATCAATAGTTATTAATTGTATCTTGATCTTTTCCATTGTAATGGCTCTTCAAGTTTTTAAGTTGTATCCAAAAAAAACAAAAGTTCACATCTAAAGTTTAATGCTTCTTCAAAGCTTTTTGCTTTGCTCAAGGTTGAAAAAAATTTTTTATAAAAAAAAAGTTAATTACATAATTTTGAAATTCATTAGCGTCGACAAGGAACCACAAGTCTCAATGAAAAATGATGGGAAATTGAACAAAGAATTTTCCAACCTTTATAAAAATATTAGGAATTTCCAGGTTCACACTGCACGCTTGAACTTTAAATATTTACGTTCTAACCCAATTTTGAATGATCTTCTTTTGAATGAAAGACAAACTTTGTATGCATTTATTGCGTACTTTGATAATTTGTAAAGTAAAGAAAACGATATTAAAACTTAAAATCGGCTCATTGTCCAATTTTTGATACCCCTATGATACAAATGGGAATCTTGGCTGTATTTTTTTGTATAAGTTTACAAGTCTAAGTAAGTACATTGTCGGTTCAATACCAAACCCCCGAAAGTCCTTATTTACGTAACAATTTCTTTCTGTATTATCCTTCGATCGGTTTTAATGTATTTTGACGTCAGTGCCGGATTATGGATATCCCGAACTCTGGGTCAACTTAAATAAAGGGCTCCCAAAAAGTTTGTTTGCCATTTATTTCTTTTTCGTTTGTCTTACTAAACGTAACTGCTCCTTTCGAATGGAAATATTTAAATGATTTCATTAAATAAGTGTGCAGGTTTTGTTGCAGAAAATAGTTTAAGCTTTTAATTATATTTTATAAAAACCGTTATGACAATATCCGAAGAATTGACAAAGTTATAAGGTTGAAGTAGAACAATATACTCAAAATCGTAATATTTTATTTTAACAAGTCGAAACACCAATCGCGTTTTTCTTGAAATAATTTTTTTCAGACTGATCACCAAGGTGTTTCGGGTATCATTCAATCAATTGATTTAAAATCTATAGCATGTATACTTTATAACAGCCTCTATCGTCTTTTGCATTCTAAAAGAATTCCTGACAAACCTTTTTTTTTGGCAATTTCGTGAAGCACCTATATTGGCCATATTAATTTAAATTTTCATCGAATTTTTCATGTATTTTTACAAGAAAAAATATTGAAAATCACTTTTAGTTTTTGGGAAATCTTTTTAAAGGCCATGATAGGCCCTGATCAACGTACACTGTTTTAATGACTTTTAAGTTATGCCAGCGCAAGCTTACCCTTAGTTTACAACTTTTCCAATCAAGCCTGACAAAAAGCACTAGCTTTTTTGTTTATAACTTAATTTCTAATAAACAGATTTTGCTAAAATTTAATACATAAAGAGACTATTGTATGGTCAACCTATTTTTTAAATTTCATTAAAATCTATCAAAACGATTTTGACTTGCTACGTAAATAGACGAACTGACACGCCCAACACATTTCGTCTTGTGACTGTTCTTCATTTAGTATTTCTACTATATTGCATTTGTATACTATACTATAGGATATACAGAAATTAATTAAATAATCTCAATAAATTAAATTAAATATTTGTTTAAATAAAATCGATAGTTCGTCACATTTTCGAAGTGTGCCGAACGCCGTCACTGTTATTAACAAATTGCTTAAGTTATGTACATATTACGAGCAATTTGTATGTTTACTATTCGGTTTAAAAATATTACGTTTTTATATTTAAAAAAAAAATTATTAATAAAACTAATTTCGCGGGAGCTTTTTTTTCTACATAAATAATGTCGGTCAATTGCCTTAAAAAAGCATCAACAAAAATAAATATATGAAGAAAACTTATTACGTAGCCATTTCAGGAGTACTACATTACTTTGTTATTAGAGATTACAATGAAAAAGCCAATTTGTTTCTTATCAAAATATAGAACTATTTTTCATTATCAAATCCACTTCGTAATATTTTTAATATTAATATTTATTTATTTACTTATTAGGTTTTTTTTTTTTGGGTGATAAGAGAAGGAGTTCTTACGCAAACGCAATTGATTTATACAAAAACTGATTTTATATTTAATTAGTTTTATTTATTTTATTAGAAAATTATAATAATTCTTTTTTTTTTTTTGGTTAAAAATTTTAAAATATTTGTATTTTATGTACGCTTTTTTTTTGTTATACTTAAAAGAAAAAAAAAAACATAATAATAGAAAACAAATAAACAAATAAATATTGTAATATTTGTTAGTAATTTTCTCATTATTAAAATATTTGTATAAATAGTTGTTACTCACTTGCAATTTAGTTTAGTTGGATTTAGGCAGTTAAAAAGTTTTGTCACGACGAAAAGCTTAATTACTATTTCAATTTTTTAATATTTTTAATATTTTTGGTTTTATCGCTGAACAAAAAAAAAGTAAGTTGGAAAATTAAATGATAAAAAAAAAAGTTTAGAAAAGTTTTTAAAAATTTTAAAAATCTTAAAATAATGTGAAAAATTTATTATAATTTATTTTTTTTTTTGGTGAAGAATTTTAAGCTTTTTTTAATGAAATATTTTAGTTTTTTTGTTTTGAATAGAGTTTTTCAATTTATACCCAATTTTATTATCAAAGTTTAAATTTAATTTATGTAAGTTAAAATATGCTTTCGGGCTTAAGTTCTACTTAAGCTTTTGTTACATTTCATAGTAAGACGAAAATTAAGCTTAAATAATTTGAATATTGTATAATTTCTGTCGTAAATTGACAATTGTGAATGATTTTAGGGTTTCTGGAAACTCAGGTTTTTAGGATTCCGCGAGTACGAGTCCCAAATTTAGAAAACTCCTCAAGTTCGAGTCAAGTCCGGATCTAAATCTAAACTCAAATCAGTAAGCGAAAAGGTTTAATATTTTACAGTTCAATAACGATTTTCATAGTTGAAGTTTTTGTAACAAAGAAAAATTACTAAAATTTGTTAAAATTAGAATTATTTGAAATTTGAGGTCGTGTCAAGAAATTAAAATGAAAATGTACTCAAATTTATTTGTTAATTAATTAATTTATTTTCAAAAATTAGACTTGCAAACTAGATATAACTTTTTGAAAATTTTGATTCAATATAATTGCTTTTTTTTGTCTTAAGGTAGAAATATTTAAGAAATACTAACGAATTAAGAGACTTATCAGCAAGTCTCAATCTGATTGTAGCACAGAAGATGCCACTATATGAAAATATTCTTACATTAGAAGTTGAAGTTGGTTTTATGGAGTAAAGTTCGTTGTACAGGTCATCAAGATTATTTGTTTGTTTTCCAGTATTTCTGAAAAGCAAATATTCTTGTTCAAGTTTGCTATAATTCTCGGACTCGTCGAGTATTAGAGTCGAGTCCCGAATCCGAGTAACTACCCAAATACTCGACGAGTCCCAGTCGAGTCGAATCGAGTACAGAAACCCTAAATGATTTGTTGAAAATAATAATTACCAACTTTTTTATATAAACAAACAATATTTTAGCTGTTAAATTGAGTTCATAAAAACAAATGTTGTCAACAGTTGGAAATTTAAGTTTTTCGGTGAAAATTCGTTTTATAAGTTATGCTATCTTATCTTCAGTTTCCGAACTGAAGTTAAGCTCTCTCTGACTGTGAAATTGGCTATAAGATGATATTTCTTCAAAGGAAGGTAGGAAATACAGAATAAACAATATTCTCATATTAAACTTTTCCTATATAAAATTCGGCAAGTTTTACAGTTTTGTTAATTCATTCTTTAGAAGAAAAACTGTATAATTTCATAAAAATCTGTCATCAAACAAGCTTGGACATACCAGGGCTGTACTTTAGAATAACATTTTCGCTTGGTTCAAGAGAAAGCTTAGTAGTAGAGTTAAATTTCTATAAAAGACATAATTTTATATTTTTGTTGAAATTATTGAACTTTTGAGTAGAATTAAAAATTATAGTATTTTGGAACTCTTTAAATTTGTGGGGATACTCCATTTCCTACTTTCCTACTTTCCTTATGAATTGTGCTGTATCGTCGTAACTTTCTATAGAAAAATACCAAATTATTCAACGATACAGCGATACACCACAAGTTCGAATGGAAAATTTGATACGACTAGTGATTCTCAACCAGGATGCCGCAGGGTGATAGATTACAAGACTAAGACTACAGGCAAATAACCTATAGTAATATGAATACGATTCTTGTTATAGAAACAGGGTGGCGCAAGAACCATTCGATCCCTTGTATTCCACTAAATCTCAAGAATTTCTTATTTTTTGCATAAATTTTTGAAATATTCAGCAATTTAAGAACTTTTTTAAAATTACAATATATTTAAATTCTTTTATGAAAACCATTTTTAATATATAATTTTTCATTTTTTTCAGTTTTTAAATAACGAAGACGTTTCTAATACATACTTCTTAAGTTTTATTTTCTATTTTATGATTATTGTGCTATTTATTGTGAAAAGTTAAAATAATTATGTGTAATAACTAAAATAAATTAAAAATCTATATAAATCTACAACAATAATAAAAAAAATCAAAAAAGTTTGAATAAAAAGAAAATGGCTGGAATTGTTGAGCCAGTAATTAAAGTACTACCTAGAAGTGTTGTCGGAGCTGTTCATCAACTCTTATTAAGAAATCACAGATTAACAACAGATTATACAATTGATTTTAATACAGTCACTGCCAAAGGTGACAATCATTTTGGTTCGATTTTTCAAATAGTAATAACAGTTGACGAGAATGACACTAATCATAATAATACCATTAATAATAACTATAATACTAATACTAATAGCAATCCCAATAACAATAGTAACAATAATATATCACCGATCTATTACATCGTAAAAATGGCACCAACCCATGGACCACGTCGTGATCAAATGAAAGTAGCCGAATGTTATGAACGTGAAGTGTTCATGTATGAATCAGTTATTAATGAATACAATCAATTACATGATGAATTTTATATAAATAAGGCATTATATTTTAATTTTATACCAAAAATGTATTTCTCATCATTAACTGATAATCATGAATTTATAATATTTGAAGATTTAAAACAAAAAAATTTCAAAATTTTTAATCGTTATAATCAAATAACATTTGCACATTCAAAAATGGCTATACAACAATTGGCAAAATTTCATGCAATGTCATTTGTATTGAAAAAATATAAATCTGATATATTTGAAAGAATGTTAACCGAAATACGTTTAGATAATTTATTTACAAAAGAAATTTCATCAGTTTCAATTGAATTCGCTAAGAAATATATAAATCGTACAATAAAAGTTATTAGTGAAAATGATAGTATTTTAAATCAAGCTGATTATTTAACGAAATTAGAGTTCATTCGGGAAAATTTTAATGAATTGTGTGTTAAATTAGTTGATGGTAAATCTGCTGAACCGCATGCAGTTATTTGTCATGGTGATTTTTGGAATAATAATATTCTTTATAAAGTTGATGTAAGTATGTTATAAGTTTATTTAAAAACAAAGTAAAATATATAAATTTTCATCACGAAATTATTAATTGCCTATTGTAAGGCGCACATGAAAATATACCATAGGGATTTAGACGTTCAGACCAAAATATTGTTTTGAATTCCGTGGACATGATCTTACCCATCGTAACTTTCTCAATTTTTATTTCCATTTCTAGGTTAGTGTTGTCCTATAGGTTTCTTAAAAGACTTGTTTAAAAATAATCTGCAATTTTGTGCTTTTTGTTTACTTATTTTATATCAGGAAAATCCAAAATAAGATCCAATCGCGATAATTTTTTTTAAATTTTGATATTAATTTTTATTTTCTAATTTAAACTCAAAATTTTTGATAGGTTTTTTGTTTTAAAGATTACGAATACGAAATTTTATCTTTTTTTCTTCTTCTAATTGTTTCTATTTTTTTGTGCTTTTAACTATTTAGGTCATCTTATCAAAATATTATTATTTTTCTTATAATATTTGATGTGGGCTTTTCATTCTTAAGAATATTTTTTTTTTGCGTAACATGTTCTTCGATAAGAAAATATAAGTATGTACTAACTTATCGAACCGAATTATTTTGATTGTTATGTTCTTCGCGCTTTTTTATCTTACATAATATCGATTTGGTATTTAATAAAAGATATGGTGTTGAATGTATTTTTTTAAGCTTCATTGTGTGACTGTTTTTTCAGTATATAATTAAAATCGTACTTTAACGCTCACGTCAATAACCAGGTACGAACGTGTAACTCTTTCGATATTACTTTAAAAATTTTGTATGATAAGCCAGGTCTGATATGCCGGAAAAAATTTAAGGATAGGTATAAGCCCATCTGGCTGTGTCGTGAAGAATTTGGGTTATTGTATCTGGAAAGATCAACCAATAAACGGCAAAAAGCAGCACAAATCGCGGTAATAGATTAAGAGAAAAGTTTTTGGGACTAGACATAAGGGTTAAAGTTGTATAGTTTAATTCATAAAACTGTATTTAAGTATCACAGTTGCAACATATTAAAAGGAAACTAGTTTGAAACAAATGAGAATTTGAAGCCAGTTTGGTTAACTATTAAATTTCTTATGAAATTCGGGATTTGTGTTTAAATAAATTAAAAAAAAATTAGAAAATTACAAATATAGTTAAAGAATAAATAATTGGTTATCATTTGCTTCATTTGTATAATTTGATTTTCCTTTTTTTACTTTCATTTGGTTGTGAAATTTTGACTAATTCATGGCAGACTACAAATTTAAATTAGCTTTTTGGGTTAAACTATAGTTAAGTGAGTCTGGTCTGTCGCAACTTTTAGTTAAGCCTTCTGAATCTATTGATTATTTTTTTTTTGAATAAAATTGCCAAGAAAGTAAATTTAAATAGATGAATATTTAGAAAATATGGAAATATATCCTTGCTGTCTTAACAAGCATATTTTCATCTTTTTCTTTTGTTTGAAATGAAATAATAAGTTTTTTATGAATTAATTTTCTATGATTAAGAGCATAAGAAACCATAAATTTTTGAAATACATCTATGAGTTAAGGAAAACAATGAAAAACTCAGCCAGGGAATTCCATTGTCATAAAAGCCCTAACTAGAAATTTGTTTTTTTTTTTATTGGAACTGCCTTAAGATTACAATAGCTTAAAAAATTGACCTTAATTCTTAAAAACATAAATCAAATTGATTTAAAAATTTGTAACATTTTAATTCAAACATATTCATTTTAATCTTGTTACGCGGTTTTATCTAAACATAATATGTAATACTTTTGAAATATGTAATAAAATAGCTTCCATAAAATATTGCAAGAGTTTGAACAAAGTTTACGCCTTATCTTTCTCAGAAGTCAATTAACTTTATATTTTAATAAAAATTAAATATTATATAATAATTTATCAATTAATTCAATTTGTTATAATTTTAATTTTTAATCTAATTTTCAATAAAATTTTTATTTGAAAAAATTCTTTCTTTACAAATTTTAAAACTTTTCCTAACAATTACGATTTTATAATTATTTTGTTTCGTCATCAGTGTCCTAATTTGATAATTAATTTTATAGTTTTCGTCTTTTTTTGTTTTAAATCTATAAAATTAATTAAACAATAAAAAAAAGTCTCTTGTCCGGTTATCAATTGAAAAGCTTTTGAGAAAACTATAATGCAATATGTAGTAGGAAAACGCCCAGTAATTGTAAATTACTGCAATCGCACAAGGGAATTAAATTGTTTCCGATCGCACCATACACAAAATTTTTTTTTATTATTTAAATTCACTTACGATTGCGCGTAATTCATGATAAGCACTTTTTTTTATTGTTATTTCAATTTTGAATTAATTCAAGTATATCAAGTGTTATCATAAGAAAGCATCGCCAATCACGTGCTAGCGAAAAGCTTATTAGAAAAGGCAATTTAGATGCGATTTTATAAGTTCTATAAATATATTTCGAGTCCTATAAATAGCTCTTGACTTGAAATTTTTTATCAGTTGTAATTCTTACAGGGCGTAATATGGGGGCTCGACATTTTGTAGTTTATCCTAACCATTAAGTTGCGGTTGATTGGAGTTTAAATAGGTATACGAGAAGACTGTAATGGCAGATATTCGAAATTCAAAATTTTTATATGAAATCTTTTGTAGAAATTTGAAAATTTCCGGATATTTATTATTCGTGGAGTTACAATACAGTTCTGGAACTTTAAAAATGAAGTGAAACAATATTTTTCAAGTTTCTCTATTTCTTTATTCAAATCTCTTTCTTATTCAACGCATTTTTTAGAGCCATTTAATAGTTATTTAAATACCTGCTCAAGCTCATTTGGTATTACCTCCAAAGCAAATGTAGAAGCTTTATGAATGATCATTAAAAAGCTTCCATTCAATTTAATTTTAAGTTTTGAGAATAATGTGAAGCCAAATAGTGCTAAATCAGATAACTACGGTGAATAATTTAACAATAATTTTGTGTGAAAACCAGAATGAATTGTGTTTTGGTGCATTATCATGTTTTTTTGGCTTAGTAGTTGTTTTTTGGGAATTTTTATCGACTATATCACTTTCTCAGAAAGAACGATATCTTTTCATTTCAGATGTTGGCACTGATTTTTTATTCATATACTTAAATTTTTATCTTTTTTCTTTTTCAGGAAACTGGAACACCATTAGAAGCAAAACTATTAGATTTTCAATTATCACGATATTCATCTCCGGTACTTGATTTACTTCATTATTTATTTGTTTGTACCGAAAAAAGTTTACGTGATGAACATTTTGAAGATTTTAAAAGAATTTACCATGAATCACTAACAGGACATTTGAATTTGTTCAATTTAGATTCAGCACAAATATTTCCGTTTTCAAAATTAGAAGAACATTTGAAAAAATTCGGTGTTTACGGAATATGTATAGCAGTATTTGCTGTGCCATTTTATATATCCGACTTAAAGGATTTACCAAATTTGGATAAAGTCGCTGAAGCTGTAGAGGGATTAAGTACTCCACTAGAAACTGAAGAGTCGGATAAAAACAGCACCAGTTCGGGAAGTAGTAGTTCGGATCTAAGTGATCGTACGAATGAACTTCTAAATAGTTTTGATTTATTAAATAAAAGAACGATGCCAATTTTTGAAGATCGAATGCTTGGAATCTGTTTGGATTTGGACAAATATGACATGTTTAATGTAAAATTATAAAATTTTTGTTTTAATTTTTATTTTTTATTCTTTTTTTTTAATGTAATATCATTTATTTTTTGTTAAAACTGTAGTAAAATTGTTAATTATTTAAAAACAGTATTATTTGTTAATAGTAGATGATTTAGATTTGTATTTTAAGTTTTTAATTTTTTATATGTAAATGGATAATAAATAATAATTTTAGCAATGTTAGTTTTCTTTAATTTCAAAGTCATAGACAATTTAAAAAATGAGTTCCTGGTTCTACTTTTGCTTGAAGGAGAGTGTTTTAACTATAATTATTATTATTTTTATATAACACTCAAAGAAGTAATTTCAGTTAAATCCGACTTTTGCTTCTCTGTGTTTTCCCAAGCTTTTTTTTACGGCACTGCTTTCCCGATCCTCACCAAATTAAATTTGCCACAACATAATTATCACAGAAATCGACGTTCTAAATTTCATTACAATTTGCTAAGAAGTTGCCATGAAAAAATTAGGTTTTTATCACCCGACTCCTTTTTTAGATCGATAGTTAAAATAATCAATTTTATCGAATAACGAATTCAAGAGATATTTTCTAAACTAAATTTTGACACAGACAAACAGGATGATAGACGAAGGAATATTTTTATGAAAATTTGTGAACCAATTTCGTTTAAATTATTTACATAAAAATCATAAAATCGATCCAAGGATAGCGAAGAAAGAAATAGTCGTAGAGGAAAATAGACCTTTTCATAAAGTTTGTCCAATGTATTTTAAAACCCGATTTCAATAAAATTTGCATATTAGGTCCCAGACTGCCTGTGAATTATGACGAATTTAAAAAAGACCAAAGTTAGGGAAAAAAAATCTTGAAATATTTAGTCCTTCTTTCTCCGAGTTAATTTATTGAACAGGTTTGTTAACTACGAATCCTATGTCCACCATAGGACGTCAAAATATCGTCTATAGGTCGATTTTCAGTTACTATGTGTTTTTAAAATGTTTCATTTTTTATTCAGAAGACCTCAAATCTAAAATTTGGTGATTGTAATTTTTATTTTCATTCTATACGAAAAATGCAATAAACTTAATTTATACGAAAAAGCTTTTTAGACCATTCAAATCCTGGGCACAATTTTCTTTTTTACTTCCCATAAAAATTTTAGTCTAATGGTTGAAATCTGAGATAAAAGTAGTTGAATGAAAAACTTACCCGAAAGAATTTCCAACTAGAGAAGAAAATTTGTTAACGAAAAGTTTTCTTTCTTTTTGATATAATTATGAAATGCACATTTCTTTTTTACCATTTGAAAATTATGTAAAGCTTTTATTTTCACTTTAATGTGAAAAATAGATGTGGCCTATTTTGACTGAATTAGGGACTTTAATTTATTTTTGGCCCATCGCGGCTTCCCTATCGAGTGGAATTGTTGCAGTATTTTTTTAGAGTATTGAAGAAAATTCATACCGAATTTAGTGCGGATACATTGAGCGCTTTTGAGGCTTTTATACGCCTATATCTAACAAACAAACATTTTCTGACTTTCAAAGTGAGACGTAGAGAATTAATTAATGAATTAATTAATTATAAATTATAGGCAATAATATATTTGAATAATATACACAGTTTTTTTTTAAATAAGAGTTCAATATAAAAACGATGAAAGTTAAGTAAGTTAAACTTAGGCTCGTGCTCAAAGCCACTGGAAGAAGGAATTAGAAATGTCATCGATAGTTCATCATTGTTTTCTATAGTTGCAAAGGTATGTAAATATGAGGAAAATGTGGAAAGTTCAGAAAAGTTTTTATTAAACATAAATAAATTATATTTGATCTTATGGTAACAGCTTTAAGCTCCAATAAGCTAGATAGCCATAAGATCCAATGAAATTTACTCATGTTCAATAAAAGCTTTTCAAAAAAAGAAAAAAATAACAAATGAATTATTTCAGATCCTTTAAATTACAATTATGGTACAAGTCTTTTCTTAAATTTTCTATATAAGCTTTAATCTTCAAAGAAAAACCTTTTATAAAAACTAGATTTTCTTATTTGAAGAAAATTTATAAAAAAAGTAAAAGTAAACAAACAGAAAAAAATAAACAATCTTTTCATTTTTTTTTGTGGATTTCCAGTTTACATCCAAAAAAAGGTCAGAAATAGGATTTTTGTAATATTTTAAAAACTAAAGAAAATGGATGTTTTCAAAAATTCACCAAGACTTTGGTGTTTTTTCTTGCTTTTTTCCAATTTTTTTTTTCTATTTTTGTTGTTCAAACAGAAGAAGAAAGAAAAAAACAAAAAGAAAATTTTACGTGTTCAAATGTTTTCCTCGACGTTTTCTGAATAATAAAAAGGATTTTTGTTTTGTCGATTGCATAAAAATTGGAAAGAAGAATGGATCATTCTTTCAAATATATAAGGAAGAATCGAAGAATTTTCTTTTTTTTTCTTTCTCTTCAAATCCGAAAAGAAGTGAAATTTCACTTTTCAAGGAAGAACAAACTCAGGTGAAACAGCCTGCAACTATATTACAATAGTAAAACGAAATTGTATAAGCTTAATAGTGTGGGTGGTTTTTTTTTTATGTAAAAAGGAAATTGGGTGATGATGTACAATAGAAGTTACTTAGCCAATGACTACAAATCACCTTTACAAGATTTATAGTTGAATGCAATTTGGTAAAGTGAATATATGAATGAAAATTTCAAGAAAGATAAAAAAAAAGCTTTTTCATAAGAATTTTCCAAATGAAATTGATTGGTCGAAAACTTATTAGTTTTATGGGATAAGAAGAAAGTTTTTCCTTTCTATTTTTGAATGATGATTTACTAAAAAAAAGAAAGGAATAAAGGATATTTTGTTGTTATGATTATGAACTTTTCTGATTTTTTTATATTTATTAAAATAAATCCACTTTTTATTAAATTCTTTTAAAATTTATTAAGATTATGTTGTAGTTGATATATAGCCACAGCTGTGAAAGCTTAAGTTTAAGATTAATTCAGAAAGACAATGTGAAAATCTAAATTGAATTTGAATTTTTCTATGGAAGTATTCACTCCCTTCAATATGTGTACGGGCCCAACGCAATTTTTGTATTTAAATTTAAGGTGGAATTTTGTACTATTTGCTTAAGCTACCCAGAGATTTTCCCAATAGGGATAGAAACCAGCCGAGGCCTTAGCTTCCTGCGGTGAAATATGCTATTGAAACTGGCAACTACATCAAATATCATTGGAGATGCATTTCCAGAATAATGTTACCAAACGTTTTCTATGTTTGCCAGAAATTCAGATTATCTATACTGTAATGCACTTTTTAATAATATACATTTAAAAAGTTGAAAAATTCATTATCCTAATTAAATATTGCTTCTATTTTCAAGTTTTTTTTTTGTAATGAATTTCGTTTGTTTCACTTCACTTACGATGTGTTTGTTGAAGTGCCTTATATTATACTATATATACATGTTTTTTGATGTCAAGGGTTACGATGTTGTCGTGTTAACACCCTTTCTTCTTATTCTTAAATTACAGTACTTTTTTCTCCTTTCCAAGTAAATGTTATAATATGTGTATGGCCCAAGGAAGATTCTAATTAACATAAATTTGGTTTCAAAGCTTCAATGCTTTTAAAAGATATTGTTATACATATAAACATTTCGAAAGCATATATAGAAGATATTTATATGGAAACGAATATAAACATATATTCTTTTCTTAGACTTTATTTCTATGAAAAACCACATAATATTTTCTATATCTGATATATCCTATATTAAGGATTATTAAGGATTATAATATATGTATATACACATATTTATAATAAAAATAAAATTCAGAGCATGTGTGAAAACGTTGCGAAATAGATCAAAGCATTTCACCTAATTAGGTTTCCTTCTTTCATACAAAAATTGTTTGAGCAAGTGGAAAACTTTTTATTTTTCATATATATATACCATATATCGTATATCCTTGGAAGTTTTCATTACATTTTTTTTGCATATAGATATGTTAACTAAGTGTGTGTGTATATTTATTATATATAATTTGTTTTTATCATTCTTTGCTAGTATACTTTTTATTCCTAGTTATAGAGTATGTATATTTTTCAGACGATATTTTGAACAGAATTCATTCATTCTTAACCAGCTTTCTTTATATTGTATAATAAGTATAGTGTATATCGTTAAAATATGTAGCGTGTATTTGGGAGGGAAAACTCAAACCATTTTCCTTTTTTGTTTTTCTAATTTAATGTGCTTATGTGTACTCTATTTAAAGGAGCATATTTTATATTTTTAATTTATGATATACAGATCAATAAGCTTAAAGTATTGTTGACTTAGGTTTTCTTATAGTACTAACTGATCAAATGAAATGATTGATTAATATTTTACAGAAAGTTCTTTTGATATCATTAATTTGTTACTCAAGAAAATACATAAGCATCTTGGATATTATTTTAAAATACAAGAAGCCCTATGCCAGTATAATTATATTTTCATAATGAAAAAACGTTTACGATTTCGATTTCTGATGTAGATATATGCTTTCTACAATTTTATGCACCATCTAGTATCCCAAAGATTGTCATATATTCTTAAGGCTTGGATAAAATGATGGAAAGCTTTCTAAATATCGATATATTATTTTGTGTTCTAAATATTTTGTATTCGAATCTTAATTTAGGGGAAATTGTTCACAACAACTCTAATTTATATAAAATTGTAGAATTAAAGTAGATATTTCTATTTCAAAGAATATATTTTAAAGTCCTTAACAATTTCAAAAATATCATATAATAACTGTTTTCTTAGATGCTATTCATGTAGAAATAACAAATATCTTTAATATTCTTAACTTGAATTTCCTTTTTCTTAGAATATCACTTAAAATATATTCATAAAATACTTTAAAAAAGGATTATAATGTGGTTATATACATCTATATCTAGAAGTATATAATTTTCACTTAGATTTTAATATATTTTAGATAGAGCGAAACCAACGCCTTTTATATAACTCATATATACACATATATAAAATCTGAGTTTTCATTTACAAAAACATGAAGGAAAAAGTAATTTTGGTGTATATACTATTTAAATTTTTGATTAAAATGTTGTCATTAAAGGATATTAAGGGATTTATTGTGCCTAATTTATCTAATGATGGGATTATAGTCCTGATGTGAATATCTAATGTGTATTATATAGTATAACGTTTCAATGTTGTTCCCTTCTTCTTGGTTTTTCTCTTTTTTTCCTCTTTTTTTTTTTTTAATAATGTAGAATATGTGTTTTTCTTCCTCTTATATATTATATCGATATACTTTTTCACTTTTATATTATATTTATTTTTACGATATATCTTAAATGATATAATTTCTTTTGCTGTGTAATATCTCTGTTCATGTTTATAATCTTTCAAAATATACATATAGACATATATATAACGTATATAAAGTAAGTAATGGGTGTTAAACTTATGAAAACATAAAACATGATTTAGTACTTCAATAAAAGTGATTAATTGAAATGATGAACGCACATATAAAAGGATTGTCAAGTTTCCTCTTTATTTTTATATTATATAGTTAATGTATATCATATGATTATGTATATAGTCACGAAGTGTGAGTTTCTGATGAACAGAAGCACTTTTAGCAAGCATTAAAAAGAACTAGTAATATTTCCTGTGCTAGAGCATGAATAAGAAGATAAATATTTGAAAGATATCAAGAAAATCAATCATAGTTCTTTTGAATATTAGAGACGAATAATTATAAATCTTTCTAGGATCACTGTCTCATATCAAAAAATTTTCAGAAAATTGCATATATTGTATCAATATAATGATTTCGTTTCACTCATTACTGTAAAGAGTTTATTTCAATAGAAAACACAAGAAAATCTCTTTTTAAATAAACTTGGATTCTTTAAAAATTTTCTACTTGAACTTCTCTACGGAAGCCCTTATTCCTTTCAATATATGAAAACCTCGTCCCTGGTATGTATATATATTTGTTTTATGTGTTTGAAGAAATACGAATATTTTCTTAATATAATTATTAATAAATTATACAAAGGAAAACATATTCAACACATTTTTTGAAATGAAAAATCAATACTAAATTTAATATTTAAGAAATGTAGTAGAAAATTTAATTGATCTCATAAACGTTTTTTCCTTTCGAAATTCGCACGTTAAAGAGACAATTTAGCTCGTTCCTTACATGACTAATACACTATATTTTTAATTATAAGATTTAATCAATTTTTAGTTAGTTAGTTAGTTAGTTAGTTAGTTAGTTAGTTAGTGAGTTATCCTTTTTTTCTATTACAAAGGAAAAGTACTGATCTTACTAGCGTTTTGTGACAAACTATAATACAATAAAGCCTTAAATTTTAAATATTTAAACCTATAAAAACCTTATCAGCCTTTAATATACAATACTTACTTATACTAGATTCAACAACAAACCTAGCCATACCTTTTCATTCTTTAATGTTTGATCGTGTTGCATATCTTTAGGCGAAACATAAATAAATAAAATTTTTATTTGAATTAAATTTTTGTTTGAAATTTAATAAAATGAAAATTAAATTTTTTATATAAATTTTACCTTAAAGCATAAAAATATATGTATAGAAAAAAAATGATTACAAAAAAAAAACGAAAAATCAATAAATTTATCCAAATATAATATTCTATCTTTGTTTTTAGTATTTCTTTTTTAGAGAAGATTCTAATTTCAATTTTACGACCCGAAAGCAAATGAAAATTCTATAGATTTTGTATCCTATTAAAAACAAAACGTAATATGAAACATTTCAATTTACTCATTGTTACCTCATTCAACATAAAATTGAAGTATGTAAACTATTGCACTAATTAAAATTTTCTTCATTTCTATATTGAAAGCACAATAAAATCTATTTGATAAACTAAACTTCTAAAGAGATCCAATTACATCATATTTTCAGCATTGATAACATTCAAATAATGTGAAACTATTGAAATTCATAGAATGCAAAAAAAAAAAAAAATTTTCACATATTATACAAATGGAAATGCATTCAAACGTATCTAATATTGAGTAGAGATTTTCATAACAATGAACTGAATAAGGAGAGAGATATTAAATGAAAATGCATTAAAAACCACTTTGAAAATGTGAATATTGTGGTTAAACTAAATTATTATTTATACGAATTTGTGTATGTTTAATTACATACATGAAATATCATTTGTGATAATTAGTTTAGGAATATTATTATAAAAAAAAGATATGCGGTCTTTAGTAATTAAAAATGATTCGAATGAATTCATGCACGCATTTTATTTTTAGTGTTTTTTGTTTTTATTTTTAATTATTTAGTGAATTTTATTTCTTGTATAATTAAATTGAAATTGTAACAAATCATGATTTATTCATTTTTTTTTATTATAAAACATGTATTTTAATTAATATTGAATTATTTATGAGATTTTTCTTTTTTTTATAATCAAATTAAATATGGAAAAATGGGAAATTTATTGAATTCTGTTAATTCATTTTGGAATTTAAATATTTAATGAAATTGTCCGAAAATTTTTGTTTATTTTAGTTTTTTAAAAATTATATAAATTCATTAGAACTGTTATGGAAAAAAGTTAATACTTCTTGTTGAGAAGTCACCAACTACGTCTCTCCCAACTGAAGAATTCGAATAACCAAATATGCCCATTGTACACTCTGGAATGAATGTAATTATAATGAAAATAGTTTTAGGATAAACAAAATTTTATATAAATTAGAGTAACGTAGATGCGAACAATTTTCCCTAAATTAGGGTTCTAATACAAAATATTTCACCTGAGTTGGGTTAGGGCACAAAAAAATATACCGATATTTAGAAAGATTTCTATCGTATTATCATTTTGGACAACAGTTGGTGTATAAAATTGTAGAAAGCATGTACACACATCAGAAGTAAAAATCGAAAACATTTATTTCATATGAAAATATTGTATTTTATTCTTTTTTCAACATAACTACAAACAATTGTCCAAAATATATAATTAGCCAAAGTTTGCTTATGTTTCTTAAGGAACAGATATCATTTCGATACCTTTAAAATGTATCAAAAAGTCTAGCTCAGTAGGTGTAAAATGTAAGTTTTACTGTCACAGGGGTTCTTGAATAATTTGATTTTCCATCATCTCTTTACCAATCTATAAATATGTTTGTACAATAAATAAGTAAATGAACATTTTTTTTTATGATTTTCCATTTTTCAAAATTACATTTCAATTTTCATAAATTGCCTTCCATAATATAAAGGTTAAACCTGTTTTCTTTTCTACTTTAAGATATAATAACATCCCTAAATACGTGTTAAACACTTTTCTCCATAAAATCCATATAATAACAATTTCATACAATCACGCATAGAAGTATTTTTTGCTATACACCATTCTTTATATTATAATTTGCATTCTTATAATATTCCAATCGGTATATATACCACATATTCCTCCCTCGATAATATCAACTCTCCAAACTTTCATCCAGAAAAAAAAAGGAAAACATCTCATGTGTAACATTTTCCCTTTTCTTTTTAGCGCGTACAATTTTAAATCAAGACAATTCACTAATCGACAGTGCAGTGCAATACAAAAATGAAATTATAAAAGTAATCACTTGGGTAGAATATTCTAAAATGGAAATAAAAAAAAAAACAACATAGCCTAAAAAATATTCCACCTTGTTTACTCACTATGATATGATAAACATGATAGTAGGTGATATTTTCCATTTTTCCTATCGTTTTTTTTTCTCCTGGCTCTTAAATAGCAATCCCTTTCCATTTTGGGATACGGAATTATGTATATCGGCAGAAAAAAAGGAAAAAAGTAAAAAAAAAACTTTAGAATTTCAACCCCATGAGGCGTTAAGATAACGAAACTCGTTAAAAGAAATTGTTGCTGTTGTTATGATTATGTTTTTCCGCCTGAAAAATAAATATAAAAATTGTTTCAAACACCTTGATGAAAAAGGAGAAAAAAAGATACACAACCATCAGTTTGCCGAATTTTCATCCTTCAAATGGAAAATTTCTTTTTTTTCTGAGATATGAATAGAAAATTGTTGTTTTTCTTCTGATATAGTTGCAGAAAAATTTTCTTTTTTTTTTTTGTAGATCTGCAAAATAGATGTGTTTAAGTCAAAACATTTTCTATAACAAAAATACTTATTCAAAATTATATGCAAAACCATGAAGTACCAAAAAAGAAAAGAGTGGACACACCTGTGGTTTTCCTTTTCATACATATTTAATAGATAAAAAAGTTTTCTGTTCAAATATCATATTTCCTTGTGTTGGTACAGGTTTTTTTCAAGTGCCTAAGAATAGGGACTAGATGGAAACAACAACAAAAAACGAGAAACTACTAATATTACATAAAAAAGTATCTATCCTGAAATAATATTTGACTTCTGAAAAAAAAAAAATTCAAATTTGGTGGCAGAAGTGAGATGATTCCTCTGTTCATCAGCTCATCCTTATCTTATTCTTATCATAGTCCATCTATGTACTAAGTTATCTTGTTTGTTTTTTTCTTGTGTACCAAAAGGATACATTTTCAATTTCCAAAAGCAGAATTTCATATAAAAGGTGTATGGAAATGGTTTCTTTTATGACATGAAAATTGTTCAAGAAATACTATCAAAAAATATATACAAGTATATTCTGTATAAGAATGGGAATATCATTTCAAAAAAGGGTTAAAGGGTTTTTCTTATGTGATACGATTTTTGAAGGTACCAAATAAATTTCTTACGGAAACGAATATTACACTTTCTTGCATCGCTTTTCTTTTATATATGTAATTTTCGTCGTATATAAGTAGGAGAATAAATTTTCCAAGTTTATTTGTGAACAACCTGTTTGTGTTGCAAAACGTGCTTAGAAAGTTTATCACTTTTTTTCGTTTTGTTTGTTTGTTTTGTTTTACTGTAAATGTTGCGCAATATGTTCAATTGTAGAACCAATTTTAACGTTTCTATATAGGTAGATTTTCTTTTAGCTCAAGCTCAAGCTCATTTTCCTTTAGATGAGTTTTTGAAGAAGAGTATGAGAAGATTGAGTTTGGATTAAAGTGAGGTAAAAACAAAGGAAAAAACGCAAAACTAATAAAAAATTCGAGAAAATTAGAAATTCCTTTCACATAGAAAAATTTAAATATTTTCATTTGATTTTTTGGTGCTAAAAATTGAGAATAATTCAATTAAAAATTTTCTAATCACATTTTTATGGTAAATTTTTGAATTAGAAACATTTTCTTTTTTTTAATATTTTGTAATAAATTTCATTTTCGACAAATTATTGTTGCTACGGTAAGTTCTCTAATGTTAAAATCGATGAACATGAATTTGGGTTGGTATTTTATGATATGTTGGAGGAAAAATACAAGGATGATGAATATCCTTGATTCGCTTTTATATACAATATAATTTCAAACAACCCTTTTTTTTTTGTTATTTTATTTTGCTACTGGAAGCCAAAAGAAAACTGATCTGGAAAATATATCTTACAAGAAAATATTTTAACTTTTATATTTTCTTCTGAGAATTGTATTTTTGAAGCTTCTGAATTAAGTAATATTAAATTTAAGGTTTTTACATATAAATTACCTTTTTTTTTGTTGTTGTGAAAGAACTTGAAGAAAACGAATTCGAATGAATTATGAACTGAATATTATTCTTATGAGTTTCTTTTTATAAGAAAAAAAAGTCTTAAGAAATGACAAAACTTTATTTATAAAATACAAAATGCCAAAATAGCACCAAGAATAATTTTTATCATAAAAGCTCATAGATTTCAATGACATTCATTATTTTTAATGTTTCGTTTTTTTTCTTGCTTTTCTGTTTCTTTTGACGGAAGAATTTCTATACTCATCTTAAACTTCATTATAGGGGAGACTGGGGTATTTTTGTAATACTTGGTTGGATTTCTATTAAACTATTCAATTTTATCAAGTTTTATGAATCACCAAAGGTTGATTTAACAAGTCAAGTCGAATGCTATTTAACTTTTCTGTTTGTATCTATCAAGAACAGTATTTTTCCGATAACTGTCATGTAGGTTGGAATCAAGTTTTTAACAATAGGACGCCTAGTGAATATTTGGCAGCCTATTGAAATTCGTAGAAAATTTATATTTCTTTAAATAAAGATTAAAGAAACTATGAAAAACGATTTATTAAAACGAAAATAAAAGCCTTATTTTGAGGATATTCCGATTTTTTCATTTTGGAATTTAAAAATCAATACCCAGATTTATTTTGGAAGTTTTAAAATGGCAAGCTTATTTTAACACAATTATTTAAGGAATGATACTAACTTTCTGACAGTTCCTGCAGAGCTGTAGTTATCGAAAATATCATTTAAAGGTCAAGGCAGCTATTTTAAAATTACTGTATATGAATTGTGCTAATATGAAATGAAATACAACGACCTTATATTAGATATACCTTATGCCACATACCAGGAAAAGTTGTAACATTGAAAATGGTTTTAATAAACAAGAAAGTATTAAAAAAAATATTCTAAATATTAGATTAAATTTGTTCACTTATATATTTGAACTATATAGTATGATTTGTTATGTAACAATAGACCCTCGCCTCTCCTTCTTATATATTCTATATAAGACTCATTCAACCTTTTTATCTTTTAAAATCATTCCCCAAAACAAAAATATCATCATTAGATATGATAAAACTCTTAAGACTTAAGAGTAAAAGATATTTTCAAGTTCTTAAACCAAAAATTTATTTCTACTTATATAAATTTTTTTCTATTTCCAAGCTCGGAGAGTTGTGGAGTTTGATGGTAAAAAACTTTTTAATATTTACCATAAATTTTAATAGGCACAAGAGTATCATTAAAACTACAATCGACAACATATAACAAACACTATATCATAGAAATAATTATATGTAATAATAAAGACTTAAGATACGAAACATTAGAAACGCGATATTAAATGTTGTTGAAAATCGCGACATAGAATTTTACTGTTCTTTTAAAAGAACAAGACGACAAAAAAAAGAGAATAATTTCCAGTATAGGCTTTCCGTTCTGGGGTGATTTTCTTTTTCCTTGTTGTGAAAAAGTAAAATGCTATTTTGTGAAAGGAAAATCTTTTAAGACACAACAAAGGAAAAAAAACAAAAATGTTTAAGAAAAATACTTATAATTATTATAATTATGATAATCATATGTGAAATATGTATATCGCATCAATTTCGTGGTTTTGTGATTGTATATACTATACATCTAATATATTCTATCTGCACTATATAAGAAGGATAAAAAATATATACATATTAATGTTTAGCTTTTAAGCTTTCAAGTTGATATAAAAAACGACTTTACGAAGAAATATTATAACATGAAAAGTAGTAATAAACGTAACAATGAATCATTCGAGTTAAATCTACGATCTAAATATCGAAAGTTATGCTTTACCAGTAGGTATAGAGAGACTGTATGTAGAATAAAGCTTATGATATAACTTTCTAGTCCTTTTATTAGATGAACCTATAAATATATATACATATGTATCCACATGTAGATAGTTGTATGCAAGTACATATATAGTGAGACTATTCCATTTGATGACTTGATATGATGTGAAATGGTGAAAGCGGATTGGACAGAATAAAGGAATTCATATCCGGTTAATAATATTCTATATAATCAAGAATTTACTATTCTCTTCCATGACTACATAATAATTTTCCGTATTTACTTGTAACTAGACTTTTAAAAGTATTTACTCGAGTACACATTGTGGTATTAAATATACACGATTTTAACTCTTTATACGAACTTTTGCATACAATATATTGAAGAGTGTTTATCACTTCTCACATACTCCGAATTGAATATAGAGGGTGTTTCAGGTTGTTAATAATTTTAATATAGAGTAATATAAGGATTTGATTCTGATTAAATCCTTCTAAGGCAACATATAATACGACGTATACATGGAGAGTTTAAACTATCTTGAAGCTGTGTGGAAATTAAGCTAGTCGAGTTCTAAGTTTTCGGAATTTATTGTGTTTTGGTGGCTGTGTCACGGTTTTCATTCGTTTGGTATAAAGAAAATTAAGTTTTTAATCTATTCTCCACCATATTTTGGAGCCGATTTTAACTGAAATCACGTACGTGGATCCAAATTCCGATCTAATGTCGACTCCTCGATTGTTTCAAAAAGCTAGTAATAGAATAAAATGTATAAAATATTCAAATTACACCAGTCTTGATTCTACTTTAGACTCAATAATTTTCTGAATTTGGATGATATAAATAAGATAAAGGTCTATAAAATATTTGTTGTCATGAAACACCTTGTCTACAAGGTAAGAAATTCTAATTCAAAGTTTATAGTACAAGAAATTACTGAAAATTTTTAGAAAACTATATTGCAAGAGGACAAAAGGTTTTACTTTATAGTTTATTGCGATTTTCTAGAAGTTTTTAGTCATACCATAATTTTATATCTAAATTCTAATTTTCATATATTTCCAATGTCGTACACCAACCAGGTTTTGATGAGTATAGTAGATACTAGATAAAAAGCTTAACTTTCACAAACACACTCACATATATATAACTACTTTACAAGGATATTCGCCTTTTAATAAAATATGTATGTAATTTCGATTTAACAATTTTGGTTTGTGGTTAAATTAAGCTGTTCTAAGTATGGTTATTAATGTTCAAAAGTTAGTAACCAACTATATAGTGTACTCTTTGACTATATACCGGTTTCATACATTGTTATACAAATGATAAAAGTTTATTGATTTTATACTTAAAATTACTTGCATTGCGTGTATAAGTGTATTTCGAGAATTATAATAATTTTATATTTAACAAGAATATAAATGTATTTTATGAACGTACATAAGTTTTCTCAAAACAATTTATTTTATGCAAAAACCATAGTTTTATATGCCTACATAACCTTGTGTCCTCTTCTTAATACATAATATAAACTTATAAGGTTTATTCAGGTTTATTTTATGATAGGATTTAAAAGCTTAAAATTACTTTGTGTACGATTCCAATTAGTTAGAGAAAATTTTCCTCTATGTTTTTTTTTTCTATTTACTTGGATTTATTTATTGAATTATGATATACCAAAAAAACATGTTTTTATTAAACTATTTTAAAAGGGTTTTAATTGCTAATAAAATACATATATATCTGAAGAGGATATAAAATATTATGAAAACTTATTTTGTAGAAATTAATTTAGATTAAGTTGTTGAATTATTTTCAGAAAGTTTAGAAGCTTTTTAATTTTAACATTCTATTTTTAATTTGAAAATTTCTTTAAGAAACTCTATGCTTTTATTATTGGATAACATGACAACTATTTTAGTAATGTATTGGGTGGTAGAATTAATTTTCGCTGTTTTTTTTCTATAAAAAGACTCCTTTATTTCGAAATAAGGATATTATTATATTTAATTCAAAGTATTGTCCGTCGGAAGCTACAACTTTTAACCTTCTTTTGGACAACAAATTGATGGTCTCGCTAGAAGAAGTATGGTTCTTTAATCAAGACATTTCTTGATAGTTCAGAGAGACCATGGTGCATCGATCGAAATAAGTAATAATCAGATGGAACAATGTCTGATGAATTTACTGGGTGGCTTCCAAAGTGCCCTTTACAAATCTTGCAATGTTTGGCTGAGTGTTGTCATGTTAAAAAATCGCCTTATCATGTCTTCTTATATGTTCTGATCACTATTGCAAATTTTGCTGGAAAATGATTAATTTTGTGAGTAACAGCATTAACAGTTTCATCACGATTTAATAGCCTTTAATACAACAGGCTTGATCAGTTGTTTTGATCAAAATTATTACCTTTGAATTGTCTGAATCAATCTCTAGAAGTGATTTGAGGTAGAACAAGCTCCCATAAGTTTCCGCAAGCAAACGATAACTTACTCCGGCGCCTTTTATTACATTGAAATAAAAAGTAATATTAATTGACATTAACATATTTTACCTCTGACTATACACAATGTGGAAATGATATGGACTAACACCACCCCCTTAACGACAGCGAGAATTAATTATACCACACAATAGATAATTCAATTTTCCTTTCAAATAATAATTATTATAATTGTAGATATTCTAGTAGTCGAAATGAATGACTTTTGTTCAATAAAATAAGAATCAGATGTCATTTAAGTAAAATTTTTGTAATTATTTATTTTACTTAAATATATATTATATTCATATATTTTCTTGGTAACCTTTTTTACTCATTTGCAAGATATTTTAATATAATATAATAAAAATCTCCTTTTTTGTTGTTATTTTTGTAACTATTTCCATGTTTAAGTAACATTTTGTTGGAATGGAACTATAAAATGTTATTTTATGATATCAAACCGCAAATATGTCTCATGAAATTCCACTTGATTACTCCATTTTGAATGCAATTAAATGCAGAGTACTGATATTATATAGTAAAATGTCTGTTGTAGACAGAGATTTAACTTCCAGCAAGTTAAACACGTAACATATAGGTATATATTGACTTACATATATACTTTATATTCAATCCATATTATTTTCATCAGACAGAAAAAAAACAACTTTGTTGCCATATCACTATAATAGGGTCGGGTCACATATGTGTAAAGCTTTTATATTATATTCGCTTGACTGAACTAATTTACTTGGTCCTCTAAAGCGTAAATATGCAGAAAATATATCATTTCCCGACCATTGTATACACGTGCAGCCAATTTTCATTGTTAATTACAATTATAGTAATAATAATAATAATAATAATAATATAAAAACAAAATAATATAGAAAAGCATTACTCCCCAGTTTTGGTCTTCTGTAATTAAACAAATAATATTATTTATTGTTTCTTTCGTTTCATTTAACTAATCGGGGATATATAATATTTATAAAAATAATTATTATTTCTTACAAAATATGAAATTATTCATGAAGAAATTTAATTTGAATTTAATTGTTTGTACAAAATGTAGTGAATTTCAATTAAAAGAACCTGGTTTGAATATAACGAATTTTCGACTAGCTAGTTCTTGAATTACATATTTCTAGGCGCTATATAAAATATGTTTTTTACTAAATCTTCATCCAAACGCGAGAAAATACACTGCCAGTATTACACTAAAAACACTTTTTAAAGTAATTTTTAAATTGTACAGAACCAAAAAATCATTAAATGAAAAGAAAATAGTCAGATACTCTAACAATGCACTTGAATTCGTTATTTAATTTTAATTATCGTTTTTTTCGGCAATCTAAAAGTAACTTTTGCTTTGAAGTAGCTCAATTTGGAAAAGTTTCCGAAAGACTTATACATTATCACGTTTTGTTGGATTTCTTTCATTTTCGTGGCTAATGTTAATGTTGTTCTTCATTTTTATATTTTTTGCTTATTTGAAATAAATGAAGAAAGTAAACGACTAACTTCTCAAAAAGCGACGATATCTAGAAAAATGCCAAAATTCTATTCAGAAAAATTAAACAAGAAAAAAAAAAGGAAAAGAAAATACAGGAAACTTTGAAACTAACCATTTTTATATGTATTTATATATTTCGATGAAAGTTTTTCAAAGTTAAAACTTTGAATGGTTGTTACAAGTGCCAAAAAAAAGAAAGAAAGACGAGTATACTTTGATGAAGTTCATAGAAAGAAGTCAGTTGAAATCAAACAAAAAAAAAAAAAATAGAAAAAGGAAATCTAAAACAATTTCATATAGTCGAAGAAAAAAATTTACGATCCACTTATTCTACCAGCAAGAGCTTGTAATGACACAATCGAGGAAGGAACCTTAATAATAGTTACATTGGAAACAGCTGAAAATACATATAATACAATGTATTATATAAAATATCGCGTAGTGGATGGGATTTTCTTTTCAATTCGTTCATTTTCTTACTATTTTTCAGAATAAAATGGGCAACTGAGCTTGAAGGTTTATATGAAAAGAATTGTGAAACTTTTTCACTCAATTCCTTTGCCTTCGTCGTTTTGTGAATGTAACGAAGTCAGGAACTAAGTATATATACATATCTATTCCTAACCATATTCTGGACTTTAAAGCTCTTGACTGTACATAATTTGCCTTTTGATGAACAGAATATATTATAATATTAATATACAAACCCTGTGTGGTCCTATTTTTAGAAGGGCATCCTACCGAGAATGTCATTATCTATAAAATGTTATAAGACGCCAAACTATTACTATACCATCATGTCACGCTTCGTCTATATACTTGCAATATTATATTCTGAGTTATTTCGTTTTTTGTATTTATCTTAAAAGAAGTAAAAAGGAGGAAAAAAAAAACGAAAAAACAATTACAAAAGGAAATTAATTTTCACTGAATTGTTTGATATAGAAAAGAAAACCTCAAGAGATTCGATGTGTAGAACGAGAAAGGACCAAAAAATTCTTAAATGTGGTATGTAATAATTTTCTTGAAATGATGTAGATGTAGGAGTGGCACAATTCTATCGTATCATTATTTTTTATGGTTTTCATATGGCATCATGACATATCATCACTTCAGAACTAAAACTGCCAAAAATATATATGTACACATGGTAGTGGGAGTATTTATGTATATTGGGTTTTTGTTAAAATGAAAATTTTTTTTTGGTTTTTAGTCCTTTTCTGTACAAGTCCTCCAAGAAGTCAATGAATATACATATATACAGATATACTAATTTTTTGCTGGTTGGTCCGTAATATATATAAGTTCATATAATAACAAAATTTCTTGTTTGGCAGAAATGAATGAAGAAAAAAAGAAAAAAGAATTTATCCTTTAGCATTTTTATTGTTATTATGGGGACTAAATTGTGTTCGAAATCAATGATCCGTTACATCTTGTTCTTCCTTTTTTTTTGTTCTCCACACACACCCAAAATTTCACCTTCATTTCTGTTTGCAATATCAGCTTTCCTCTTGTAATATAATACAATATATATACCCTATATTCTCCTATTCACCTTTCTTTCATCGGTATATGACAAAAAAGAAGGAATATCTTAGAAATATTCTATAAGAATATCCTTTTATTCGTTTTTATCCTTTCACTTAGTTTTTTTCTATATTCATTTATATATATATATATAGCATACGTTATTCATCTATTATGATTGTATATGTACGTTTAAGGAAATCTAAAGAAAAAGGATCGACCTCTGAAGCTTTTGGCTAATTTTCATTAATACATCTATTGTTGCGTCTTTCTTTATTTTTTTTTCTTCTTCTTTTGCACTGTAATTTTGCTTGATTAGCCTGTAACTGGGTTAACTTATTTATTTTTGTTCATTATTGACATAAAGAAAAACCCTGAGAGATGAGATTGGGATTGTATTTCAATGGAAAAGATTACTAATGGAAACGTTTTAAGGATGAGTTAGATTGTAGTATTTATTTTTATATTTTCCGTATACATCTTTGTGTAATATCCTTGAATTCCTGAAGAAAAGGAAATGAATTTTAAGGAAAAAAAAAGAAGAAAGTTCAGTTTATATATAGTGAGGTTGATTGGACATTTATACCCTTCTACTCGTACCCCGAAAGAAAGAAAGAATAAAAATCGAAAGATATGATAGAGATCAGTGGACATTTTTTTTTCTTGGCTCTTGTTTATTTATGTGACACTTTTATATTACTTTATAAACAAGGATTTTTACTAGTCGTTCAAATTGATTTTTGGTGCATGAAAAGGAAGGTGAATATATTTTCATAATCGAGAATATTTTTCCAAATGAAAGGAAAAACTTATTAATTGTAATAAATATTTAATCTGAAATAGTTTTATTTTTGTTAGAGAAATAATTATAAGAAGAATCTAGATATGGGCTGCTATAATGGGTAATAATAAACGATTTACAGTATATCCGAAGAAAGATATATTTCTATGATAATTGAATATTTTCCGAGTACGATAAAAATTCTTCGTTTTAACCGGAAATATATAGAAATTCCAATTTTTATTTCATATTACTGAATTATTTTCAATAATCATAAAAATTTTTGTTTTATAATATTTACGTAACAATATCAATTTATTTTTATACCATTTTCTTTTTTGGTTAGAATGTAATATAGCATATATTTTCTTCCAAAAAATATATGCGAAATTCCTCTACAAAAAAAAAAATGTTCCACTTGTAATCAAAATTGAATACGATGAAAGGTAAAAATCGAAAATATGATGTTCGAATTCTGTTTTTATGCTATACTGTAGTATAGCAACGTTTTTACTTTCTCTATATTATTAAGTGACCGTTTTTTCCGTTCGAATGTTTATAACATTTACCTCACAGATGTCTCATGTGACGTGTTAGCCTCAGAATTCGTTTCTATAGTGAATAATTTATTTACAATATAGCTTTTCATATGTCCAAGTAAGTATTTCATCGAAGATGAATTTTATAGAGATTTCATCAATGTTAAATTGGTGTATTAGTTTTAGGGAAAAGGAAATAAACTTTCAATCGTTGAAAATAATAATTGACCATGCACTCCTCAGTAGATTAGATTAAATTAGGTTTTAGTGTGTTCTTGTACTGCGACCTTTAAGATCTATTGTAACCCCTTTTCTTTGATGCAATAGTTAGGTTAACTTACCATTCTACAGCGCCTCTTCCAGGTCTATTTCTCTTAGGAATTTTGGTATCCGGAGTGGGTTAAGTGATTGTATCTCACTTGGAGAGAAGCAGTATGACCCTAGGTCGGTACTAATAAAAATGGCTCTAAACATACAAGTATGTGCAAGTACTTACTATTGTATAAACATTTTAAATTATGCAAGTACTTACCACTATATAAGTACTTGATGCCAATATCTAATTCCTTACCATCATGTAAGTTAATTCGATTATTTGACCCAAGATTCAAAATGAATTTGATATGTCTGGTTTTATAGGGGTTAGCTAACATAATAAAACTATAGCAAAAGTAATTTCAATTCTTTTATTTATATAGGCATAGAGCAAAATTCTGTTCTAAACTCATTTCCTTTTATATTTCCTTCATTGTTAATCCACTGTTCAGAATCAATTTCATTGAAAGTGATATGTTTATATTGATTCTCGAGAAGAGCACATCATTTCTAATCTGTAATAAATAAAATGAACAAATGAACGTATAAACAAGAATTCGGTATTTCTAGAAAAGAATAAAACGAATCTTTGATGGTGAAATATAAATGATATCAAATGTAAAAATGTTGAGGATCAAAATAATAGAAGGAGTTGGGCGGAAACATGTGAAAATATTTACTTTTTGAATAAAATAAGTACACAATAGCAATATCAAAATAATAAGCTTCACAGTGATGTTTTGGGTGCTGTCTTTTTTTTGTAGATAGGAAGTAACTATACTTTTCCGGTGATATAGAAGTGAAAAATACAAAATCAACAAATATCCGGAAGTTATGACTTTTGGAATAGGCTTTTTTCCATTCTTCTTTTATACCTAGGTATAGCACATATACTTCGATATTAGAGATGAAGTGTGGATGTGTAGATATACGATAATTCCAAGAGTATTGAATTGAATATGATAGGATATATGAGGATGGTGGAACCAAATTCGTATTGTTTTGAAAGTGAATTATAAAGCTTTTTCCATTATTCTAGTCCTTTAAATTTGGTTTAGCTTTTCTGTTGTTTTTACATTAAATTTGTATTTTTTTTTTTTCAATTTTCTTCCACCCTCTCTCTATTTTCATTTTGTTTATATATTTCGGAAAATATATAAAATGTGAAAAAAAAACGCCTATCCCGATGTTGATTTCATTTTTACGATGAAAACTTTTGAAATTTATGTTTTATCATAAATCATTTTTGTAAAATATTTCTTAACAAAATACAAAAGAGAGAAATGAAGAATCAAAGTGTTATATGAAAAACTGCTTCAAATTCAAATATAACAAACAGAAAATATACTTTTCCGTTGTTTGAAAAAGAAATGTTTCCGAAAGAAAAGCGATCTTTTAAACATTTTCAAAATAAAAAAAAAAAAATTGGTTTAACATTAATAAAGTCTTGGAAGAGGTTTGAATTTTCTATCTAATGTATATTTACTACCGCGAAAAGTATATATGAAAATGAATAAGAAAATATCTTGTATGGAAATTATTGAAAACATTTTCTTTCTTTTTTTTTTCTGTGAAGAATGATGAATGAGTTTTTCTTTAGAAATATTAAAAAAGAGTGAAAAAATCAGGAAGATAAGAAAATGTAAGGAAGTTAACTTTTGTTAGAGTATAGAGTTTTTTGTACAATTTTAAAATTAAATATGTTTTTCAAATTGAACCCGTTTTGGGAATATATCTTGAAGAGTTATTGCGAAAAAGTGTCATTAGTTATAGGATATGCATTTTCATTCAATCTTTGAAAATTGAAGAAATCTTCATGGAGTACAATTTATGTCTGTAATTATTATAATTTTTCTTCTCAACTATTTCTTTTTGCACTATCTTTGGATCGCCAAATTGAGTTAAGGAACAGCTAATCTATATTCCAAACTTCATTAAAATCGGACAGTACGTGTATGAGTTATCGTGGACAGGGACGGACGAACATGCATTAATCGACATGCGGAACTAGGCCCTAATTTGTGCCAACTTGTTAATTATCCAACCGTAGCCATACATTTTTTTAACGATATAGATAAAACTTTTGTAATTCCTACATAACGACAAGACGTATAAATGCTATTCTGCGGTACATCCCTTGTGAACATATATATCTATATGAGTTTTTAAACCGACAGATTTGTATGATATACTTCATGTTTTAAAGATGAATACCTGAATCACAAGATTTAAAAATTTAAAGAATTTTTTAATACTGGAACTTCTGCATTAGCTTCTTCCTGTTTTACATCGGAGTGTAGTAGTAATAAGAAAGAAAACCTGAATTGAGTTATCGGAATAAATCGAGTAATAAATGTATTTCTTGAATGAATTTCATTTAAATAAAATTTCCCTTTATTTTCTCTTTTTTTATGAAATATTGAAGTATAGGCCTATGGAAAATTAATCGTGTGTTAATTCTGATAAAACTTGATGTTATTCTTACACTGCGAAATATTGTATTTTTATTTATTTAATATTTTTCTTTGCTTTATTATGTGGCAATTTATTATTCCTTTAGAGAGAAGATAAAAAAAATAATATGAATTTTATCATGAATATATAAAATTTAAATAATGTAAGGCGAAAAAAAAAAAATATGTCTCCACATGTTAGAGAATAGTTTTCATATTTATTTTCGTACATTTACACATGATTAAAAATAAACCATTCCGAAAATTTTTCATATTTCTAATTTTCATAAATCAAAATAATGTTTTTCAATGTTGTTGAAATTGTTGATGAAATCTGTAAAATGTTATGAAATTTTCAGGAACAGAATTATATAGAGTAGATCATCAATGAATGAGCTATAAAAATGATTGAAATTGTAGGAGTTATAGGAGTTTGGTTCAATAGTTAATACCAATAATTTGAGATTGAATTTCACAATTACAAAAGTCGCTGAAATTTTTAAACTAACAAAGCACACATCATGAGATTTCTACTAGCTGTTCACAACAGTCATACCAATCTATCAAATAAATATACACATTCATATTCATTGCGGAGGTGTTTTTAATAATACAGTCTCATTACTTCTTGTACACAGTAGTAAATCTCATAATTAAGTTGTATTTTTAAACTTTAAAAAGCTATAAGTTAATTTTTAATAAAAAAAAAAAGAAACTCCAAATTTTGAGAGGTCTGGTGGGTTTGCTGAACCATTATATCGTTCGTGGCTCACTGTATAAAAATAAATTCGTACTTTTCCATACAAATTATTAAATTTTAAGGAAAAAAAAAAGAAAATTTCTATTAAGAAAATATTTAATCGGAAATTTTATCGAAAATTATTATTTGAAATAAAATTATTCCGGATATTTGTTTTAGATACAATATCTCTTATAAGGAAAAGGCTATCAGAGAAGAGTTTCTGTTCTATACGAAGTATAGTATATTTTTGTGAAATGCTATTTCGCAATACTGTATGTTTGTCAGCATACAATATACATTATAATATATATTTATAAAAGGTATATCGTTCGTATATCTAAACTACCTCAATATGGAAAGGTTTTGTTCTGTTCCTTATTTATACGACGAATACAGTTTTATTACTCTGAAATATTATCTAGAGATCGCTGGATATTTCTTGATATATGAAATGATGGTTTGTATTTATGTGAATATATTCGAAAAAAAAAATTTTTTTTTCTTCTTTTATAAATATTGTATTCCTTAAAAGGATATATGTATCTCCATTTAAATCTATATTTGATAGTATTGGATATATGATGCTTTGTGTTATACCATTTAGATATAGTACATAAAATACGGTAATGGTTGAAAATGGAAAACCTCAATCTTATACTATTTTCATTTTATTTTGATACATTTTGAATGGATTTAATACAATTTTTTCTTTGTGGAAACATGTATGTTAGTTGGAGATGTTAGGTTTTTAAAACAATTATAATAATGGCACAAATGATTTTAGGTAATAGGACGTTAAGGAAATTACATAGGAATATACTCAAGAAAAAATAGAATTCAAAGGATGTCCAGTCCAGTATATTTATTCGTAAAATTTTGGTTTGACGAAATACATAAAAATAAAAATTTATTATATAATAAAAGAACGATAGATCGAAAGGAATCTATGTACTACGAAGAGAAGAAGGCATATTTAATTATGAACTAAATTATTTTTCATTGTCCGAATGTCCAAATGAATTGGGAAGAAAGACCCTAATTTGATTGGGCCAACAATTTTACTGTCTCTCTAACCGATGGAAGACTAATGTTTTTTTATTTTTTAAACATAAAATAGTTTATGTACATATTTAATTGAAGCCCACACAATTTAACAAAAACATATATTATTTAGGATAAGAAATTATTGTCTAAAAAAGTACACTTTCGAAATTAAAGTTTAATGAATAAATTTAGGTTTAATTATGTTCGAAACAAGAATTTCATTTTAAAAGTAAAATTTATTTTCCACAAAAAACGGAAATTGATCAATTAACTCTAATTTATTTTTTTGTAAAATTTTCTCATCAGAAAATAAATGCAATTTTCTTGTAATTTGTTAAATATATGACATTTTAATTTATTTTTTAAAGTTTTGAAAATTTTCTTTAAAATTATGTTTTTTTTTGGTTCAAATCAGAGATGGAAAACGGTTTTGAATCGAACCAGAAAACCAATGAATTAAACTAAATTTTATAATACATAGTTAATATTACAATTACAATTATTCGAATGGTATGTAATCGCCTTTTGCCTTAATAATCAGCTTCAATCTCTTTTGAAACGATCCATAAGATGCTCGCAACATGTCCTAGCTTAAACGATTCCATTCCCGAGTCAAAGCCGTTTTCTAAATCTGCCAAAGTTATGTGTTTTTTTGCAAGCTATTACTTGTAAAATTCCCCAAATGGAAAAATCAGATCTGGTGAACACGGTGAATTTCGATATTTGACTTTCCAATTATATGAAGTGCAACAATTTAATTTCGATTAAGGTACATTGTACAAAAAATAAGAACATTTCACTAACAAATAATTTCTACTACTGACAACCAATATGTCAAGCAACATTCATGTCAAATTTTAGTATTGCCAGATGTGCGGTTTACATTTGACAGCGATTTGAATTAGACGGACACTTTAATTGTGGGAAATTAGTATTAAATTTATTTGAAATTTTCTTGAACCAAAACCGAACCACGCGAAAAATAGGTTCGGTTTCCATCTCTGTTTGAAACAGATTTTCTAAAGCATCCAAATAAAAACATTATTAACAATTTATGATATTATTTTTGAATATTTACAAGAAAAGCAATAATAATAATAATAAATTTTATGAGTTTACAAAATTTTCACATAATTCAATTGTTTGGACAAAAATCAGTTCAAAAAGCAAAAATTCGCTATTTTCGTAATTTATTTCTTTAATTTGTATAAACAAGAAAATATTTTATTTCCGCGAAGATTTTTCATTAAGCCGCGATGTTTATCTTTTCGAACAACAAACTGAACAATTGCGAAGTCATCTTTTTGGATAAACTCTTTTTAAATTACTTGTTTTTCTTTTTTCTTTTTGGTCAGCAAATGAAAATTTTAAGCTTAAATTTGAATTCATTATTATTTTTTTTTTTTTGGTTGGTGGGATTTCATTTTGGCCCTTTTAATAATCCAAATTGATGTGACACGGAAATGAATATTAAATAGTTTTTTTTTTTTGACGACGAGGCTTTCCCAAAAGATTTCTTTAATACCACCTGAAGTGGAACGGATGAGACTACCTTCACGGTTGTTTGAAGCATCTAATCGTTTCTAGCTTTTGGGTTAGGAAATATGAGGATTGAAAATTTAGTTTTTGTTTTTTTTCTGGTTATTATTTAGTTAAAAACATTTTTTTTTACTGATTAACAAATTCACAGATTTTGAGTGATCGCAAGAATAGAACAGATTACACTCGTGTTGAACCTTGGAATTAAGATTAATAAAAGATAAAATTAAAATTATTGTGAACATTGAAAATTTAATTAATTTTGATGACAATTTATTAATTAGTTTCGAAATATTAAGGAATATAATGATATTATGCGATAAAGCTGTTCACAGCCGCAAGGAGAAATACATATATTGTATAATTTTGTTATTATGTATTTAGATTTTGATAGGTGATAGGATGGTACTGTCATTGTTTTGTCTCACATCAAATTAGATATGCTTGCTTCATAATATATGGCAGCATTTCCAACTACATCCAGTTATGGGTTATGCACAAATTTATCAATAGTTTGCAGATTTCTATGTTCAAGATCTGACGATATTTTGCTTATCTACCTAAACATCTCAGGCAAGTATTTGAATAAAATGTTCTTAGTATTTCTATTTCAGTATCATAAAAGAGTAAATATAGTATAACTACATAGAACTAGGGACTCTGTACTCTTTTGAGATTTATTTATAACAAATATATATATTTCCAAAATTATTTGAACAGCTGTTCCCAACATTTTATACACACCGAAAAATCATAAAGCTATTGGCTAGTTGTGACAACTGAATTTTATTACTCACAACTGAGTTTTCAGTGGTCACAACTAACATTCAATTGTCACAACTGAGTTTTCAGTTCTCACAACTGAAATTTAGTTGTCACAGCAAAAAATTCAGTTGTCAGAACTGGCCAAAAGCTTTACGATTTTTTTGCGTGTCTTTACGATCAAAACAAAAATATTTTTTCTGTATAAATATTGTACAATTTTTGATTAAGTATCTCGCCGATAGATTCCCTAGTAGCATTTTTGGTCGCGACCACGTTACTGCTACTAGTGATGATATGTGAATAAGTAGCTTACACGTAGCAGATACTACTAATGTTGCTAGGGTTGGCAGCATATTGCTGTTTTGATGGAGCAAAAGTATACTATACAGAGATAGATTAAATGGACCAAATCGCAAAAAAGTCCTTCTAGTATTTGCGATATGCTCTAAAGAGATGCACAATTTTGTTTGAATATCAAGAAATAATAACCTTGCCTAATTGCAACAACCGAATTTTAGTTGTTACAACTAGCCAATAACTTCACAAGTTTTCTCGAAGTAATAATTCTGTTTTAATAATGTTTTAGGGCAAGGACTTTTTTAATAAACAGGCCACGATTTGGGTTCTTCTGCGAAACCCCTTTTCAAATTGTAACTATATAAACGGGGACTAAGGTGTTCGTTGAGTTTGAGTTAGGAAATTATATTGAAATATGTTCACAGTTTCCTTTTTTTTGTATAAGAAAATCGATTTGAATTAATTTGTTTTGACTAAAATTTATTTTTCTTATATTTTTCTTTTTAAAAAGGAAGTAGATAAAAATGAGATCAGTTTTTAAAAGCACCCAAAAAAAAGAAAATTGATAAAATTTTGCATGATATGATATCATAAGAAATTCAAGACCTAAGAGCTGACTGCAACCTAATTTTTGATTTTTCTGGTCACGATTTTATTTGTTACAAAAAAGAAAAAAGAAACCAAATAAAACAGTTTATTATTATTATATGTTGATTATCGTTCACGATCACGACATAAGTAAGTTTTTTTTCTTTTGGCTCTGGCTCTGGATATTATGTTTCGAATTGATTATAATAATAAGAAACATGTACCATAAGAAATATTATAATGCGAAATTGTGTATAAGACTTGTTTTTTTTTTTTTTGGAAAAAAGAGTATCATCACGTGACAATAAATATCTATATGCACTAATATAAATCTTATATGTTCAAGATATATAAAAACTGTAAAATGACACACCTACTTTTCATCAAACGCCTCAGGCTTATTTATATTGCATGCGAGGATTTTTATAATATCATTTTGTGTTTTTTCAATTCCATTACTATATAACCTAAAAAACTATGCTGCACACGATCAGTATACACTACATTGATCGTATATATAGGGAAAGGTATATGCGAACTGTATCTAACATTTGACTATGATCAAAACAAGTTGGGTTGGGTATTCGCGATCGTTTGTCACATTTATAAATCAGGTAAAATACAATATTGTCTTTAATGTGTTATGTTGTGTACAACTATAAAATGTTGATTACAGAGCTCCTGTAAAATGTCAAATTCAAAATTCATGTTTTCGTTTTTTTTTTTTTTTTTTCGCTGATCTTTCTTCATTATGGGTTGATCTTGACTATATATTTTATCCGAACATGAAATCTTGTTCTGATTGCACAAAATCAATACAGTGTGTTTCATTAAATTCCAATATTTTGGAAGATCGTATTAAACCAAGTATTTCGATAGTGTAGTCAAAGAAAAATAAATACATGAATAACCGAGCCCGGTATTGAACCCGGGACTCATCAGCTTCTAGAAACGAGGTCTTTACCAACTCGACCATTCAACACTGTGTTTATCGATCTGTTCATTTGTCTTTTCTAAACATTACATTATTCAAACAATACAACTATTTTTCGAAATATAACAACTATTCTATAACCTTTCAATTGCTATGCCAATTATTTTTGTATTAATAACTATTATGAAACTAATAGTCCTACAATAGAGAAATAATTCTTTGAATTATGAAACACCTTGTTTAACAAATAGTCAATCGATTCTGTCTTAGATTTTCTTATACAAATCTTCATGCTTTATTTTAATTTAATTTATTTTCATTTCCTATGGTAGGTACTACCAGAGGATCTATAAGTTTTGTCACTACATTTGTAGCACATAGAAATAGCAAGGTGTCTACGATAGAGAATCAAAAGTTATATCGATTTCTGCATGTCCATCCGTCCGATCTTGTACAAGATAGCTCAAAAACGCGTTATCCGATTTTGATGAAATTTGCAATATAACTTGGTTATTCCTTTACTGGAACTGTATTGAGTTTCAGCAAAATCAACTAAGAGAGAGCGAAGTAATTAAGTAAAAACCAGGATACCCAGAAAGTTTTGTCGTTTTTTTTATGGTTTTTCAGATTAAAGTGTAAAACTTGTAAAGCAATTTTGTTTAAATTATTTACATGGGCTAACTACATAAATAGACGATATTTGGTGTGTTTTTTTCACCAGTTTAGTCCAGAGCAGATCGGAATTTTAACATTCAAAACAACAACAAAGATGTTGTTCCTCGTTGTTGTTGTTTTCAATGTTAAAATTCTTCTCTGTTCTGGAGCAATTAGTGAAGAAAATAGACATACCACGTTAAATTTCGGTAAAATCGATTCAAGGATAGTGGAGAAAGAAATAATCCTAGAAGAAAATAAGCCAAAGTTCTTTTGATGTAGTTTAAAAACTAATATACCAATTTGAATAAAATTTGTAGAAGAGTTTTATGATTAGAGTCTGCCTGCGAATTAGAAAATTTTTTAAAATATTGCTAGTTTTGAGTGTTTTCCTGTATCATTTCTTCCATAGCGCATCAAAAAATCGGCTATAGGCCGATTTTCAGTTACTATATGTTATGTAATTTATTTTATGCTGCTCACCGCAAGATTTGATTTTATAATTAAACTATTAAACTGATTTAAAGAAAAATACTAAATTTTAAAATACGCCACTCCCAAAACCATTTTTAATGCGATCTTTGACATTTTTTTATCTCCCAAGTGTTATTCACTTGCAATAATGCAAGTTGCACTTGTTTTAGATGAAAATAATGTTCATATCTTTGATATTTTTAGATCTTTTAGAAAGTGCAGATTGGAATTGGACGTGGTTCAAAGAAGTTAAAGTATTAATAATTAAAATGTCTTCAAGAAAATATGTATGATATGATATCCATTTTTTTTTTTGTTAAAATAATATTATGAACTAATTTCTTAGTGAAAAACATGTGAAAACTGTAACTGAAAATTGATTTTAGGTAAAAGAAATATTTGACGTAATTTTTGAAAATTGTCCAACTTGAGGAAAATCTTTCAAGCATTGGGTACAAAATATTTTCGTTTCAGTCAAGCAGAAAAGGAAATGTTTGTTTTTAAATTTATGTTTTTGTATTTTCAAGAAGTCAAGGCCTTAGGACGATATAAAGTACGATTTTTCTGGCTCAGTGTAGTTGATCCTTTGGACAGAATCTGGCAATTATTCATTATTGCTTTTGTTTAATTTTAGGATTGCTTTTCATAGTCCATCGCGATTTTCAAACAAACGTCATTATCAGCTCCTTATAAATTTGTTAGTCCTGGGAAGTTACTAATAAATATTTTGGAAACACTTTGGAATTTTCCCAAAAAAAAAAGAAATGTTCTTTTCTAATTTCACATTTGGTATAAGAAATCACAGTAAAATACTAAATGAAAATAAAAATTACTAAAACTTTCGAGAAAAATTTTCTAAAGAATTTATAATTGACTGAAAATGTTTGTTACTAAATTTTCACAGTTTTCGCTATTGTGAAAATTCTTTGTAATTATAATTTCCTTTTTTTTTCGGTCTCAATTTATTTTTCATATTAACGTCTCATTTAAATTTATTTACCAAAAAAAAAAAGGAAGTAAATACGTGGAGATTTTGTATAAAAATGAAGCTGCAAGAAATCTTTTGGGGTATATATTTTCCTAATAATTGTAAAACCACCCAACTTTCAATTTTCCTGAAACAGAACAAAAGTCCTTAAATTAAACGGGATTCTTGCTCTATGGTATTCTATTTTTGTGTAGTAGATTTGTAATTTTAGTTAAATTAAGTTTTTTGCTTTTTTTTCCAGTTGTTAGTGTCGTTTGGTTGATTGTTCTTTTTGCATCGTTATTTTTCTTTTTGTTTCTTTTACCTAACTTTGCTTTTAGGTAAAGCATTGGATTAATTAAAAGTCACATCAGCTGTTGCAAAAATACGTTTTTCCGTTGGCTGGTCGGATGGTTGGTGTGCCTCTTTTTTCGTTTTCTTTTTGCCTGGGCAAACTGCTAATGGAACTTTAAAAAGCATTTCTACGTGAGATGATTTCCTAATTTGCAATATTTTGTTATACCTTGGCTCTTGTGGTATAATATTTTGTGTGTGTGTACTTTTTAATCTAAAACGTATAAAAATGAAAACATGTTCGATAGGAAAGGCTACAAAAAAGAAAAAAGAAAAGATATATAAAAACATAAAGAAACTGCGAAAGGAAAATAAAAGAAGAAACATCATCGCCACCAATTTGCTTCTGTGCACGTTTTATAGCATGAAATTTAGGAAAATCATTTTTTTTTTCTGCTTTTCATCTACCTCATCGTATAAATGGAAAAAAAGAACACTATTAGATAAGCATTGTATATACCTTTGGGAAGTATATATTAGAAAAGAAATATACATACCCTATATATATATAGCCTATACCCTGCGGTATATCTGAAGTTATAATTGGACTATCATGGATATTTCAAGACTACTATATGAACTAATTAAATTCAAATATGTAAATTGTTATATAGAGTTTTTAATAGCATAATGATCTTGTCAGTTTAATAAAAGATTATTTCGCTAAAAGGCAGAAAAAAAAGCTAAATTTTATTTATTATTATGTTTCTATTAAAACTTGAATGAAATTATGATGATGTTTATCAGAAAAGGAGGTCGTCAAAGTAAAATCCATTTTTGAAATGAGTTTCTTAATTTTTATCTTAATAAGTTTTATTGAATCTCGTTTTAGGAATTTACGAAATCTTGGGAAATCTTTCATCTCCAACACAAAAAATTTATTTCTATTTAAAAGCTACTAGACTAAATCTAGTTAAAATTATTATTTTGATTTACTTCTTCAAATTTTAGGAATGAATTTAATTAGAAATTCCAGGAAATTTTCGAATAAAACTAACTAGGAATTCTAGAAATGCGCATTTAGTTAAATTCTGCCTTAATCTAGTTAAGAAGTTTTATATTATATGCTTTGCTTTAATTAGATTTATTTTTTTCTAAGCATTATGTACATTTCTCTCAGAATGAAAACATTATTAAAATAGGGGCAACAAAGTCTCCAATGTGCAATTCTTGTTTGGTGGAAATTTAGTTTGGTGAATATTGTCATGTAAATGTCCGGTCTTTTCCAGAACCAGACTTGCTATACTGCATGTGTGTACTCTAAAAAAAAACAAAAAAAAACGAAGGATTAGTCTATCCGGACCTAACCAGAGCAACGAATTCAAAGACTTGTTTGAGTTGATTCTTTGGGGTTTCCTTTTTTTCCTTGTGTTTGATAGTAATAGTTAATTTTTTGACACAAATTAAGTGAATTCGTGAGTTTATAAAGGAGTAAGCTGAAAGTCAATCAATTTCTTCCATTGATATTAACTATTACTTTAGGTAATTCTATTAATCATTTTTTTCAGTGTAGACTCATGTAACATATCTCGCAAAAACAACATTAATACATTGCATTCAAATTGATTACAATTTGGCTATATTGTAGCTAATTTATCATGTTGCTACTTACAAACTACCTAACAATAATAACCTCCATTAACTCTGAACATATAAAATTGTACAATTTTCATTGGAATCCAATTTTATTACGTTCACGAAATTTAACATTGTCACTTCCTTTTTCCTGTTTTTAAAATGAAAAAAATTAATCAAAATATATAGTAGCCCGTTTTACATATGTTGATAATGATCACACAAGAGAAAAAAACACCATAATTAAGAAAACATAACTAAAAACACAGTTTTTCTTAACATGTGAAAGTAATTTTTGAATCTAATATTAAATGAAATCTATTTTGATCGTGTCACACGTATATAGGAAAAATGCTATTTTAACAATGCCACCACGGTCATGTTTTGTACATTATTTCCAATTCGACCAAATTAAAATCAAACACGAGAAAAATAGAAAAACCTACATCCACAAATTGTATATAATTGAAAAATTTCCAAACTAGAATATATAGATTCGAATTTTACTTGACATTAAAGGTACTACATTATTAAATTTTGGTCATAAATTTGTATAAATCGTCGTACTACAACAATGTTGTCTTCGTATGTTCTCCATTAATGACCGAAAAAAGTCAACATCATTAACTTTAGATGGTAGCCAATATATTTTATTTCGTTATAAGACAATCAACCATCAAAAGCCAAGAAACAATAGACGTTTTCTTTTCATCGTTGATATAACATTTTGGCTTGATTTGAAATTGAAAAATTTCGCGATCGATTTTATTGTTTCATATGAATATTTACTTTCTCTATACTCATTGTATATAAGAGTTGTATACTATACTTGATATCAATAAATTTTGAAAAATCTTTAAGGCTTAATATTGCACTATATTTCTAGGAAAGAATCCACAAATTTTCTTGATAAAAGAAAGGTCGTGAACTTTCCTTATGATCATGAAAAATTACGAACGAAATCACAAACGAATGATCACTGTTGTTTTGACGTTTGCTGCGTTTTAGAAATAACCTTCTTGACTTTTATAGAAAACACGTTTGCATGAATATTCTAAAAGTTGAGCTCAAGAAGTATATAAGGCGGAAACAACGCTTATTTGTTTTTTTTCTTCCTTTCAACATGGCTAATCAGAACGAAAAATGTTTGTAAAGGCAATTTTGAGTAATTCTAAATAGAAAAGTCAAATCAGGCTTTTTGAAAAAGAAAGGCCTTCGTTGCCACTTGGATTGAAAACATATCGTGAGGCAATTGATGAGACTTGAATTGATAAAAAATATCCATTCACTGAAAATGCAAGAATACGTTGCAAACTCTTAGGATCTTATCTATGTATAACAGATGTTAGGCGCGTCTGCAGCCAAACTGTCAAAGGTAATGTAACTCTTTACAGTTTTCTTGTTACTGTTTTATTAAAATTGGTAAATATAGTACTAGGCGGCATACGATCGAAATCGCTTCTAATGTAAATGCATAAAATGTGTAGATCGCTTGCAGTTTTACTACTGTCACCATAATTTGTATCCTTAAGAATTTGATTTCAAACAAAACAAGCCATCTCCTCAATACACAGCGAATCATTTAATCAAATCCACTTTTTTTATTTTTTAGTGCTAATAGTTGAATCGGAAATATTGCTGTCCATATGGATACATTATTTAAGATAGATCGATAACGTTCTGTTTTCTTTAATTTATAGTATCATATATAGAGAAAGTCGTATTTTTTTTTAACATAAAATTGTCGTTTGTTTTAATGCCAAAAAACGAATTTATTTCAATCACTATGTCACGACAGTAAAATAATAATCGATGACTCTACGAAACAATGTAACAAAGTTAAACAGAAACTAAACTAATTTAGTTTAGTATTTATATTATTTTCGAATTATACAAGAAATACGTGAAAAAAATTATTATATGAGATTTGATAAAATAAAAAAATATGAAATTGATTTTTATTGAAAGAAATATGAATGACAAAATATTTGTTTTAGGTTTCTGTTACGAGCAAGAAAAGCAAAAAAGTAAATTAATCAGTAATTGAAATCTGAAAATAATAAACTTTATTAAATTAGCTCATAAATTTAATAGGAAATTGGCTTATTATGGAGTTACAGTTTTTTTCTTCTGTACTTCATATAATTAGAGAAAGGAAATCAGTATAGAAAAATCATGAAATAGAAATACTGTATTGGGAAACAAGGAAGGAAAAACAATTTTAATAATACTATATTACAACAAAATCTCAATGAAATCTCAAGATTTTGAAATCCTCTATTTGAATCGGAAATCTAGTAGATTTGTATGTTGATTTGGCGAAATCTCGCAAAATCGCAAGATTTGAGGGAGATGGAAACGTAGTATTAGATTGGATGTTTTAATAATCGTAACAATCCTAAATTAATATTATATTATATTAGCCCAGTCAATGGGTAGTTTTACCTTGCAAAAGATATAGGAAACTTTATATTTGGTACGATTGTTCAACTAGGTAAGTTATTTAAAATTCCAAGTTTTCGACCTTGGGGAGGTGCCGCTCGCACTTCCATACTGGTTTAAAGGGGTGGAAAATCGCCTTTTCACGATTATCTCGTTACCTGTACGAGATACATTGACTGAGGTCCATACAAAAAATGTAGAGCGTACGATTCTCCACATTTTTTACTTAAAACTTTTTTTTCTAAAGGTTGTAGTTTTGAAGCTACAGCGCGTAGAAAGTGAGCACTTGGACAGAATAGCATGGTCGTCGACTTTTCTAATTCTGGATGAATAGTGAAAAACCATATAAAAAAACGACAAAACATTTCACTCTAGTTTTTGCTTAATAACTTCGATTTTACTGAAATGCAATACCAAACCAAGTTAAGGAATAAGCAACTCACATTGTAAATTTCATCAAAATCGAATAAAGCATTCTTGAGTTATCTTGTATAAGAACGGACGGACGGACGGACATGCATAAATCGATATAACTTTTGATTCCGTACAACCATACCCTTGATTATTTCGATGTATTACACACTTAGGGACAAAATTAACATACCCTCTAACATACTAGTACCTACAATAGGGCATAAAAAAGAGATACTATTTTGTAGGAGTATCTACGAAATTTAGTGTTCAGAACTTGTCTTTAAGTTGTGTTTAGTCGAGAATGAATTCCAAACCTATATTGTAAGTTTCATTAAAATTCGACAGCGCATTTTTAAGTTATCTTGTAAACGAAGGAACTAACAGGTATGCAAAAATCCATCTAATAACTTTTGATTTTCTACACATCTAGTGCCTTGAGACTAGCGCATTTTACCCGAAAAATTCCTAAATTTCTTCAATCCTGACTCCCGGGAACAAAAAAATTTTGATTCAAATTGTATTTTCTTATCGCTGGCAAACGTTTATTATTTTTGTCTCGGCAACAGCGCTGTATTACACCGTAAAAAAATGAGTAAATTGACTTGGGCACCCAATTTTGGAGGACTACAAAATAATCATTACTACCCAATGGATTTCTATGAAGAAATAGAACTTAGTTTAAAGCAAATTATGTCAATATTTACATCAATTTTTGGTTTTCTACCATTTTTCAGTTTGAAGACCATCAGTTTGATAAAAAAAAACGGTTTCTATCCCTCGTCATAAAGCTTTAGAGACATTTACCAAACCCGAAATCTCTGGATAGCTAAAATAAATAATATAGAATAGAAACGCGTCTCTAATTCAGTCAATAGTGAGCGAATTTTCATAAGAATTGGAATGCATATTTTGGAGAGGTCAACTGAAAAGATACGATATGTCTCCATTCAGTGGGTGTGATTGCGACTACTGTATCTACACTTGAGTAGCTAATACTCGGGTATTCGGAAATTTTATTGATTTTTCGATTACTCGATTACCCGGGTAATAGCATAACTATTTGATTACATTTGAATTGTTTTGTAACATAACAAATTCAGAAGGCTAGGTCAGAAGGCTAGGTCAAAAGAAAATTTCGCCGGTAGTGTGAAATCATTTCAAAAGGAATGAAATCTGTAAAAAAACGTTTGGCAAATACTGTTCTGCAAGTATTGGATACAAAAGATCTTCAAAAAGTGGAGTAATATGCCATATTTATTCAGTTCATCTAGAAAAGGCTAATAAGAAAAGAAGGAAATGTAAAACATCTCGACTCCCGGGATTGAAAAAACTTTGAAGATTAAGATTCACCTTTTGGTGTCATTCTCCGATGATTATTTATATGAATCAGAAATGCAGTGACAAAACTAATATACCCTCTGAGAACAGAAATATCATTACTCTATTAAAATCTGTACCAAGAAATGTAATACCAAGATCAGAAGCATTTACTTACCTAAAAGGAAATCTTTAGTTATTTTCCGTAGGTGGAAAACAAATTAAATATTTTTCAATATTTTCAACCATTTTTAATTCTTTATACCCGATCGATAGCCTAGCAATCGCAATGCATTCACAATTCCACTCCAGAATTCTTTGTTTAAAAAAAAAAAAATCATAAAAAACTCACTCAAAAAAATTACTTCAAATAAAGAAAAATTACTCAAAAACCACTCATAAAAAAACTCACTTAAAAAAACTCCTTTAAAAACGACACATCTACCCCCAACGATAGTTAACTTGCGACTAGTGTAAGGGTGAGTTGTGTTCAATATTGTTTTCGAGATATTTTTTTAAAAATTTTTTTTTTTTTTTTTCAAATAATTTTTCACAAAGAAATAAAAAAAAAACAAATTTTTTGAAAATAAAATTTGAAACCGAATCTTGATTATTTGCGTTCGTTCGAGTTATATTTTTTCTATATTTTTTGTATGGACCTGAATCAACGTATCTCGTACAGGTAACGAAATAATCGCGAAAAGGCGATTTTCCACCCTTTAAGCCAGTATGGGTGTGCGAGCGGCACCCCCCAAGGTCGAAAACTTGGAATTTGAAATAACTTACCTAGTTGAACAATCGTACCAAATATAAAGTTTCCTATACCTATAGCAAGCTGGAGCCATTTTTTACGCTCTATTGACTGGGCTGTACGTAAGTTTTAGTAATGTATATTTTAATTAAAATAAATCTTAATTAATTTATAATAAATAGTGAACTATAGACGTAAGATATAGATAACGAACTTTTCTCTCAGTGAAGCTAGGCATAGAGACTACACTAAATTTGTCCAACTTGAAGCTAGGCCTCTAAAAAAATAAAATACTTTAATATTTTTTAGACCAGTTTGTCATATTTGGTCACAGTCATTCTGACAAACTGGAGCATCGACTAATTTTTATAGTAACCTAACAAATTTGGCAAACTTCTTATATTATCTGTGAGTAGCTTTACGCAGGAGTAAACAAAATATTAAGGGTATTCATGAAATCTGGATCGCGTAAATGTATAATTTTCCGAGGAGTGTTTCATGAACGCACCTCGTGTATAAACTGTGTAAATTTTGTCTTATAAAAATAATTTTGTCAATTTAATTGTTAAATTTGATTAGTTTCGACTTACCTCCGATATTTTTAACAAAAAATAAGTAGTATTTCTTTAGTTCTCAAAAAAAAAATTCTTTTTTTCTCCTACTACAATTGTCAGTTAGATTTGTATAAGTTTACGAGGTTATTTACGCACCAAAATCGTCGCGGAAATTTCCCAGGTTTGTGTATTGGACTTTCCATAGGAATTTTGACAGTTCATTTACGAGGTGGGAAAATTATGCTCTTTACACTATTTACGAGGGTTTTACGCGTTTTCATGAATACCCATATTATAATATGTTATTTTATAGACATGCTAATATTTGAGTGTTCGCCAGTATATATTAAGGAGTTTTTTTTTCGTTCGATCGATTGACTTAAAATATTCCATGTTACTCTGTGAAAAAGTGAATTTTAACTACATAGATTCATTACTATTTCCACATATTTTAATAAAAAATTTAAATCTGCCAAACTATTTACATTTATTTCGGATAACTTTCAGAAGCTTTAGGATCCGTGACATTTATGAGTTTCATGAAAAGTAGCTTGAAAAAATGACAATAATTTTTATAGGTTTTAATTTTTTCCACCCAAATTATTTGTGATACTTTTTAATGAGAAAAAAATAAAGTAATTGATAATAAATTCTCGAATTGTGTGTGACCTACTAGTTTTCCCGTATTTGATCGGGTATAACCCTTTAATTTTAACAGCATTTTCATGTATAAAGTTTATTGTGGCTCTTCAAAATTTGCATCATTCTAATATGACCAATAAGTACTTTGATGGTTTATTTAATGACTAGTAATACAAACAAATGCACTTATTATTGCTAGTCCTATTTGATACTCTATAGTACCACAATAATAATCCAAAATATTTCCAGACATATAAGAGGATTCTTTATTTATGAACGAAACCGCATTTAAAACTATTCACAATTTGTAAATATCTATAAATAAAAAATAAAAAAAGAACACCATTAAAATCAACCACAAATAATTTATAATTGAAATTTTTGATTGGTTATTTATTATTGTTTGTTGTTTTTTTTTAGCGTATATATATAATTTTTATGGCATCACAAATTTTCATGGATGATTTCAATTAATATCGTTTTATGGGATTTCATTCTGCACAACACACCACACCCATTCGCCAAATCAATGTATTTATTTATATTTTCTTTAAACCAATAAAAACAAAAAAAAAAAGTTTTGTAATTTTATTACAAAAATGATTTTCTATAAATGAATTTTATATCTTCAATAAAATTATATAGTAATAAAAATCACAAAATAACAAAAAAAAAAAGAAGAAAATCCGACAAAATATCACTTTTCCCTATCAACAAAATAAATTAATTAAAAACAATATATTTTGTATATTTTGGGTAATATTTTATTTGCATTTATTATTGCTATTTATTGAAAAAAAAAAAAAAAACAGAAGAAAAACAAAATATAAATTAAAATATGGATCAACAAAAATTTTTATTCGTTGATTAATTTCTATAAAAATGTTTCCATTTATTTGTTTTTATTTAAATAAATCAACCGGAAAAAAAAAGGATTTATCGATGAAAATGAATTTTTATTGAAAATCTTTTCACAAAAAAAAGATAGGAAAATTAAAATTGGCCTACAGTCAGTTTTTTAATATGTTATTTGATAGAAACCGAACTATCCAAAATAGTGGTGTAGGAGGCTCTAAAATACTGATTCTCAAACATGGAACAGCAGGACATATATGAGTTTGGATTAATTTCTCAAAAAATCATTCGAATAATTGCTCGAACAGTTTAGAGATATTTTATAATAAAAATAACTACATTTAGTGGAGGAATGGGTCTAAAAATATTGATTGCCAGGCTATGATTTAGTTTTTATAAGAAAATGTAAAAGATTCCGTCATTTTTAGATGGAATCTCTCAAGAAGAACAGAAAAGTTTTTATTATTTTGCAACAAAGAAAATAATTGATACTATTTGCAAATACTGTACTAACAGTAGAGATGTTTCAGCAATAATCTAATTTCATGTATGGTAGAAGAATGGAGAAAAATTTCAAAGTTATTGGCATGCAACTTAACATCCTGGCCAATTCGCTTACATTATATAAGAAGTGTGCAATGCCTTGAATTTGGTATATTTGAAATTGTGATGCCGTCACCAGGAAAATGTTAAGAACCATTATTGTCATGAAAATAATCAAATGATTAAATACTACTTGTATATATAAAAACCCGTGTTATTATGAGAAAAAGCAATTACATACAGGGCATAGTATCCACTTTTAAAAAATTCTGACTAATAAACCCTATATAGATAAATTCGTCCCTCGATGATTATTTATTTTAAATTGGCTTTTTACCCTGATTTATATATTTTATGAATTCATCTACTCCAAAAAAAAGAAAAAAGAATTAAAATAAATAAAACAATTCCAAATAAATAAACAAACATATAAAAACTATTTGAACTACGGAAAACGTAGAATGGACACGATGGGAAATTAATTTTCCTCGAAATTAATTAAAAAATATTCACAATAAATGGTTTTTCATTTTGTAATGCATTAACGTGTATACTCGTATGTCATGTACGTATAAAATAGTGATTTATGATATATGTTTATTTGTTTTTTAAAAAACTTGATATGACGATTTTTTTTACCACCCACAAAATATTTTTATAAAAATGTTGTTTTTAATTAATCCTTTTCATTTGTTAAAATATTTCAAAATGTTTAAATTAATAAATAAAAATTGGATAAAAATGGTTTACAATGTTTGAGACTTATATGTTCGTAAAGAAAATTTAATCTGGAATAGAACCTGATTGAGAAAAATGAAGTGCACACAACTCACCACTCTACTTTAGCTATATGCTTCTTAGATAAGTCATTTAAAGACAATTACTTGTTTTTAAATGCCTAAAACTCCTACATTTATGATTTCATTTTCCAAGGTTCTGAAGGCAAAGAAAAGTAGAGAGAAAAATTAAAGAACCGAGACCTGGATTTGAACCCGTGTCTCATCAGTCTCTAGAAACGAGGTCGAGGTCTTAACCAACTAGACCATTCTACACTGTCTCTATTAGTCTGTTCATTTGCCTTTTCCTAATATTCTCAAATCGTTACAACTGTTTTTTCTTAATCCTCTCAATTGTTATTAACAAATTCAACTGCATTTCATTCTTACCTACAGTTCTATGATAAAATTTACATAACTAACGACAAATCTTTCGTATTAAGGACCCCAAATTAAAGTTTCGAGTTACGAGCCTAAAAAATTTAGAAGTTTCGGGACACTGCTATACGATTTACTAATGAGGCAAAATTTAAATATATTGAAAATTTTATTAAAAAAGGATTCAAATTCAATGTTTTTTCAATCCTTTTTTAATACCGGGGAAAAAAAATATATATATAAAAAATATAAATATAATTACGATATTTTAATAATTGAAATAAATAATTCAATACATTTTCCAATATGAAATTTTTCTCTTTCAAGTAATTTCATTTATATTTATTTTTCATGTTATTATCATTTAAAATTTATTTTAATAGCTTTATTAATGCTTTTTAAGCTTGAAAAAAAAACAAAAAGAATTTTTATTTATTACAAGATTTTTATTTAAAAGCATTTATTATCGAATTTTTTTTTCGTTAAATATTATATTTTATTTTCCTCAAGAATCGATAAAAAAAAATTGATTAAAAAACAATGTAATAAATTATATTTATTGATTATAAAATTAAATTAAAATGAGTTAATTATGTTTGGTTCTTTAATAATCAATTTAACTAAAATGCCTTTTTAAAATTTTTGAATATCGAAAAATAATATTTAATCAATAAGCTAGTATTTGTATGACCGGGTTTTTTAATTTTAAGATTTTATTCTGCTATCAAGTTTTAAGTTAGCAAGCAGTGCCAGGATCAAACACAAATTTCATTATGGACCTCTCTTAAGACTCACAGGACTGTTTTTATTGTAAAAGATTGATAGTCTATTAAAGCCAGCTATTTTTAGTGACAAGTGTCATACAATATTAGCCTCAATAAAATAACAATACTTCATCGATTGGAACCAAGACAGACTTTTTAAAAATTTGAACCCGCATTTTTATATATCTTGGGACATGTTCTTATTTCAATTGAAATTATTATATAGACCAAGGGTGACAAACCTTTTTGTTTCCTGGGCCACATTGGAAGAAGACATGGTGTTTTGGGCCACAAGTATATTACTATAGCTGACGAGTGAAAAAAAATATAAAATATACAGTTTTCATGTTTAAGCAATTTAAAATTTATTAGTTTATGAATTTTTTCATTATAAAAATAGAACAAAAAATTCATTTAATATCACTTAAGCCGCCAGGTGACAAACCAACACAACAGTCTAGCTGAGCGACCAAACAGAATGAGAATTTACTACAGAACGAAAGAGCTTTCTGTTCTGTTCCTGTTTCTGGTGTTTGTCATTAGGCAGCTTTAGTACGAGAATCTAGCGTTATCATTATATAAATCCCATATATTTCTAATACATATCATCAGAGTCCTTATTTAAGATTTGTACTTTATCAAATAAATGGTTGGTCTAATCTCTTCCAAACTAGTTGACAGTATAAAAGCTAAAAGTAGCGTATATAAGTTAATATCTATTTCATAAATAATCAATACAATAAATATATGCAAATGAAGTGAAATTTACACTACAATTATCTGCCTTTTTGTTTGACTAAATAGAAACTTATTTCTAAATAATGGCAGCCCACAAAATATGAGTATATAATTTGCTTACATTTGGAAATTACTTATTTTTTTTTTTTTCATTTTAAATTAAATCAAAACAATTTCACTGACCTGAATTAAGTTTCAATACAATAACGAATCTAATAATTCTACTCCACCTGTAACCACCTCTAAATCAATGTACAAATTTTCTAGTCTATAAAAATTTATCAAAAAAAGTTCAATCCGAGCATTACATATCTTTTATATCAAGAGTAATCAAATATTTTCCACAATTATTCTTTTGTGATGTTGATTTGGAATATATAGAATTAAAAAAAGTATAGAAATATTTGCGAATTGTTTGCTTTTCCTATTTTCTGAAAAGAAAAGTCAAAATTTTTGCACTTTTCCATTTCAATTGAATTCAATAGAATTTAAAAATGAATTCAAATTCAGTCAACGATTAACCCACGTTAGTTCTAGCGGTTTGTTTTGGATTTTCCGTTGGTCGTTCCATATTTGTTATCCATTTTCCAGTTATAGGAACAAATCAACAAAAACCATTGTATTGTTCAATTCATACATGGAGAAAATAGTTTGCTAATAGAATTGAGATTCTTTGCTTGTACTTGGTAGTGTTTTCTAGTATAGGGATTTGTGGTTAGTTTTCTATATGTTTCTGCAACAACTCCACTCACAAACTACTAGCCGGGATTTTGGATTTCGAATGTGAATGTAAGTACGCCAATTTCTCATCAATCTTATACAAAAATTCGTGTTTCTTATCGGTTTTATTCAATTTAACATTTTTCAACACCTTTTATTAAAAGAAATATTATTTCATAATTGTTTTGGCACCTTATTCTATATGGAATAATCAAAAAATTAAGTAAATAGCTTCAATAGCTACTAAAATATTTAAAAATCATTGGAAATTCTGCAAAATCCTTGCAAATTTCGAGATCTTAACTTTGTATGAAAATTTCAGCCAAACAATGAGTTAGCAAAATATATTACTTTACGGCTTGTAGTATATAAGAGGCCTTGGCTGAATATACCATACCATATAATGAGTTAAAGATGTAGCAATTTTCGTAATATATAGTAAGTCCTATGCTTCTGTTTTAGAAGCTTTAAGCCAAGTAGAAAATTTTTCTCCGTGTAGTTATTTATTGGTAGAATATAAAATGTTGATATAAAACCGGTACTGGTCAAAGTATCGTTAATCACAATATGATTTTCTATTTGATTTCTCTTCTACTTTATTTTCTATTCCATTTCGGTATATAGTTGGTGGAACTATGGCCTTTTACAAAGGTGCAATGTACTGCATACAAACCAAATCCATGTAAAGAATATAAAAAGGTGAAATTTTTATATATATTAAATTGAATTCAAAACTCAACCTAGGTTATTTTGAATTGCCGGCTGTGAAACCAATCCAAACAGTGTATACAATGGACAATGAAAATTGTTCAGTTTCCGGCGGTCCATCCGATGAAAATTTATTGATGGCGACGAATTTTCTTTTCTTTTTTTTTTGTTTTAATCCAATATATTTTGGTTTTTCGGACCATGGTTATTGATTCTTGTATTGTATTGCTTATATATCATGCGATATTGACTTTTTTAGGCCAATAATTCACGAAAAAAACATTGAAAATATTTCATTTTGTATTCTTCGACTTCTTTTCTGAGGTATATACTTTATAATATCCAGTTTTGCCAAGTTTTATATACATGTAATACTTATGTATATATATATATACGATTTTTCGATATTGGATACGTGCTTAAAATTTGGATTTGGTTTGATACTAGCCACCAACCAGGTAAAATATAAAAAATGTATAAACAATGTTTATATTCCAACATTATGTTGCAGAAGAGCAAGAAGATCGATCAGAAACCCAGGAAAAAAAAGAACACCGCCAAATCGATGAAGCAACCAATATTTGTATCCTATTTAATTTTGCCTTACCTTACAAAACCGGCCGGGAGAACGATGGAACTCAGATATTTGCATTTAAATTTTGTTAGATTTATTGCGATGTAATAATTTATCCAATTCACAACGGAAGGGTGTAATTAAATTCTTTTATATTCTTTTTATCGATTTCTTTCAATTTTGATTTATTTCTTGATTAATTGAAATTTTTATTTCTTCTTAATTTAGAATAATTTCTTAAATACTATATTATAAATAGTTTTCAACAATTTAGTTCTAGTTTTATATAATCGCCGAAGATGTAGCTTTAAAACTTTCAATGCTTTCTTTCAAATTTTTCTAGCCTTTCGAAGAATATAGGCATTAAAGAAAGCTTAAAGGTTAATATTTTTTTTAACCCCACAAAATCACATCCCTTTAATACAATGTCTTCTCAAGAAAATAACAAAAATAAAGATAACAAATCCCACTCGACATTTGTCAATTCATTACCCTCTGGTTCTTGTAATTTTTTTTCTTTTTCTTTGGTAAATTAAAACAAATGTTATTTTGAAGACAGCAACTAATCCTTTAGAAAGAACATTCCATTTTGTACCTAGTTTAACGCAGGCTTTATATTTTTTTTTCCGAATTTTTTATTTTTCTTTTTGGGGAAGAAAAGCTTTCTAGTAAAATTATTCAGTAGACCCAATAAATCTCTACAAATATGAAATAAAGCGTTCGCGTATTGTCTGTAGAACTTTTCTAAAGACCATTTTCATTATCCACTTTATCATTTTTTAGTGGGTATTTCCTTCACAATTATTTTCCATTTACTGTTATGTATTACTGGCAGTCATTATCGTCTATTTTGTAAAAAAGAAAATGTAAAATATTTATGTTTTTTTAAAGAAGGGTTAACCAACAAAAAAAATTAATAATAGTTAATCGCGGAAACATTACAATAAATCGGTTAAGACTGTTAAATTTTTGATTAATAGTCAAGTTTTTAAAAGCGAATCTTACCAATTATTTTGATAAAATGGCACATGCTTGGGAAGAATTCATCAAATGCAAATATTAAGGACATCAAGACTCAGGAGGACGGGTAGCAAGAGTCGTAAACAATATATTTATTAAACCATTAAACCAAATATTGCAATTTATTTGCTCATTACTGCATATAGTACTTTCGCATAAGAGCGAGTATAACTTGATATTTCAATGCAAGGAAACAAAGTTCATTAAAAACTTAATTATTACCTATGTATATTGTTCTATATCTCAATAAATTCGATTTTAAGTTTGTAAAATTTTATTGATTTTAATTTCACACGTGATTGAAGCCTGACTGCGCAAACTATTTAAAATAAATACAATGTTGTTAAGTGTTAATTGCAGCTAAATAGTTATTCTTTATTATTAAATAATTTCCAAAGAAGAAAATACCAATCAATGCGTGTTTGGTAATAGTTTCTATCAATTTGCGTGTACTTACTAAGCAATTTTGTCTAGCAAAGTCTTTCGGGTTTTATGTCAACAAAGTCAAAAAACATCTTCCGTAATGAAGAAAAAAATTGATTTGTGAAAAAATCTTTGATTTGTTTACTAAAACAGATTTTAATACGAAACTAAAATAGATATGCCAAAAACTTTTATACGATACCAAAAATGATTCAATATTAGTTTTTGTATTCTAAATAAAAGGCGATATTGCGCAGCTTAAATTACCCCGAAGTATAAGAAGCTTTACAAATTCTTATTCAAAAAAGAAATTAGCACCTTTTTTAACCGGAAAATAGAAGATTTGTTTTATTATTATTATTAGACTTTGGATTGAAATGCGGTTTCTTATGTAATAATCAGAAATTTTTAGCCCACGTTATTAATAGAATGACGACAACAAATGATCATGGGAGCGATAAAAATTTATGTAATAAAGCTAATTATTGTGTAAAGAGATCATTTGTAATGAAATTATGGGTAATTAATTTTACCGGTCATAAGATAAAATTGTATTGTACGGGTATGATCATGAGCTTAAGCCTGCAATGATGTTAATTGAATCCACCAAAAACTATCAAGTTTTCTTAGTCGTTTTACTTAAATATGTCTAACTAGAAAATCTATAAGAAACTTCTTGATCTAGTTTTTCTTGATTAAATTGTACAAAACTTAATTTGCAATAAAATTCATATTAAGGAAGACAAGAAAATTTTCCCAGTTTATTTTCGGAAACATTAATTCATTCGTTTAATCATACTTTTCCTTAATAATATAAATGCTTCCAAGAACTATTTTAAATACAAAAAAGATCGTAAGGTTATTGAACTTAATTAATGAAGAAAATAAGGATATTCTGATTGTGATTGGAATAACGAATGATATGATCTTTCATACACATGTTTATCAGCATGGCAGTAAGTTTATCCCTAATATTTTAGGAATAATGATTTCCCTGAATATATGAATGTACCACCGCATCAACACCATCAACTTATCGAAATTATTGGAAATTTGGTAAACCAGAAATATATATATATATCTCGGGATTATAAAGAAAATCCTGAAAAGCTTCTATAATGAGGGCGAGCTTTAACAAAAATGTGCGACCAATTATTATCTATATCGAATGAAAATGAAGATGTATATAGAATATACGAAAAGTAAGTATATATATATATATTAGAGATTTAAAATTTATGGTATTTACAGACAATATATACAGTGGGATTAAATGTATATGGTGAAAATGCTTGTGTTCCATAGAAAAGCGTAGTGTAAAACGCCGAAAATTGAGGGCGTATGGATTTAAATTGATTAAATTGCCAAGCTAAATTGAGGTTATTGTGAGTATTGTGTTGAATCAACAACAATACAATGATAATACGATATGATAACGAACAGAGAACAGAACAGAAGAAGAACACAGCATTATATATTTTGTGCTGTACTACTTATAAAGGACTATATATAGTTCTACAATATGTATTTTACGTTTTCCGGGTATAAAATTCAACCATATCAACCCATATTTTACATTTTCGGAAAATGTTTATTAGATTTTAGGGATTTTAAAAGGATCTTATATAATAATTTTGTTCGATTTTATTTATATGAACTTTCCTATATAACAGAGAATATCAAGTCTGAAAAGTACTTATAAAATTGTGCTTCCAGTTCATTATAGTAAGTACATTAATATTAATTATATATATTTTAAGGGAAGAGAATTGCGAATACAGTGTTTACATACTACATGTATATTATATCTGTGAGCTACTATACGAAAAAGGTAATTACATTTTCTTAATTTAACAGAATTAATTTAATGGCTAAATTATATAGCATTATTTGGTATTCACAATTAATAGAAAATTAAACGATTTAATATAGTATGATAGAAATTGCATAAACATATATACTGGGTGGCCAAATATTATGTTTACAAAGTTATATGGGTGGCCACTTTAGATTTGGTAGTTTTGGACAGGTTATACAGTCATACAGTGCAGCAGTTTAAATATAGCAAGATTTTATTATGATAATAACAATAATAAAGTTTCTTCAATAAAATTAACTCAGTTATATTCACCATCAGAAGATTACACTCAATTGATATCGGCAGGTCACCAAAATCTCCAGATTTAACATCTTCAATCTTTTTTCTTTGGGGTTATCTTACAAAGACGTGTCTATATTAAGAAGGTAACGTTGATTGAATACTGAACGAAAAATATTTGAACTGTAATAATTGAAAGATTGCCTGAAATTATGTTGTAAATATTAAATAAGAAATTCTCTTCGAATATCTCTTTCAATTTTGTGTGGGCGTAAAGTTAATATTTTGTCCACCCTGTATTTTAGTATTTTGATTATATTGAATAAATTAATTTTAAGTTTTTGATCGAATTTTAACATTTCAGCCAATGGAATAAAACGATAAAATTAATTACAAAATTTTCATCGGAAAATTCATTTTCAAGCGACAATAAGAGCCAACAAACCAAATTGGATATTATTCAATAGTACATAATATTTAATGGTGTGATACATTTTCAAATTGCTTTCTTTTTATATATTTATAATGTTTATTGAAAATGTTTTTTATTTCTTTACGAAAAAAAAAGAAAAAGAAAAAAAAAAAAAACTCAAGACGAAAGAAAGTAATTACATTTTATTGAATGAAATAAAAAGCAATCAACTTAATGATTTCGATAATAACCCAGTGAAATTGTGCTTTCTTTGAAAACTATAAAATTTGGATTATAATAAAAATTAAATTTGTTGAAAAACAATTTTTAAGATTAATAAAAAACAATTTAAAATTAATTACATTAATTATATGATGTTTGGCTTTAAGAAAACATCATTTGAAGAAAAGAGGATCATAAAATTGTATTTCGTATACGATTCCATTTTGACGAATTGTAATTAGTAAATTTATATCATAAAGAAAACCATAGCACCATATCATGACACCATTATAAACCCTTGAACAGTTTGAGAACTTGAAATATTCAAAGAGTTTTCCATTTTCAGCCCTGTTTTTCCCTTGTTTTTGCTATGATCCTATGATTTCCATACTCCAACTCCCAAATTCATCTCATATTTTTGAAACAACTTAAATTTTTGAATTTTGGTGAATATTTCTTAACGAAAATAGTTGGCCTATATTTTTTTCTGTCACCCACATCATTCGACTCCACAGTAATCAACATGAGCTCATGAGTTCGTAAATTTGAAGAAAGCAATTTTCACTTTTAACTTATATAACTTTAATTAAAGTCAGTGAAATATCTCAGCATTAAGGCAAATCTCAACAACCGAAGATGAATTTTCTTAAAGATTATATAGATCTTATATTTTCGAATTTTTTCGCTTCTTTCTGGTACGAAATGCAAAGTTAAATTCATTTTAATGTCTTTCAGCTGCGGTCTCGTTGAGAACATGATAATTGAAGACAATCTTATTATATTTTAACAAGCAATGATCTTGACATCGTGACTAAATACTCGAATACACATTTATGTTTACAACTGAACTAAATAATAAATTAAATAAAAATAAAAAATCACGATGAATTATCATTGGTGATTCGATAGAGGAATTCATTATTAATAGGACAACTTTTATATACAAGAACGCTTTACATCGATTTGCAATATAAAAGAAATTAATCAAATTCGTATACAAAAAAAGAAAAAAGAAATCGCGATTAAAATTTTAAATGATCTGTAATTAAGATGTTAAAATTTAATTTCATTATGACATAAGTAATTAAGATTAATTAAAATAAAAAGATTATGTAAAATATTATGACAACATTTGCTAAAACTACTTAAAATTCAGGACTTGATAGATGAAAGCATTGATAGGTGAACAAACAGAAGAAAAACGAATAGTACGATCATAGACTAATAATAAAGACTTTCAACGACTGTGCAGTCAACTGATTCTTTTTGTACCATGATATCATGACACAATATACGTTCTTTTCTTTCTTTCACATTAAACCTCTTTTCATTCATTCTTCTTTAAGTTCACCTACAACAACAATACTCAACATTACGCTGCTCATTTGGCTTGGAAATCTAGGAATCCTAATCTATGGTACTATCTTATTTACATAATTGAGCATATTATCACGACGAATATTTCCTAAAACATATTGTACAATATGAGGAAACATGTCCTCCAAAAATATATGTACTTTACCTGACCTTACACTTTCAGATTATCACTTATCTTTACAAAATCCGCTTAACGATAAGAACTTCAACCAAAAATCGTATACTCATTACTATAGGATCTTTGCTTCAAATCTTTGGACGATATTAAAAAAATTCAAAATTCGGGAAGGATGGAATCTTTAAATTATGAAAGATAGAGATAGGTTTTCCGGGCAGCCCAATATTCCAGAGGGCGTATGATTGAAACCTGTAGAATGTTTGTAAGGAAATTAAAATTTCCATTAGTTATATGAATACAGGGTGAAACTTCCACAGTTCTAATTTGTTATTTGTATCGAATCAACCTTTCACTTAATATGCTAAAAACTTCTATAAAGTTTTCTACCATTTTAACTAAAAATGAAACTATTATAGTTACTAAAATTATCTATATCAATAGATACCTATTTATTTGTTTTCGGATAGGTTTTAGTTCATCTTCGATATTTTGATAAAATCTTGATAAAATTTCCCTTTTTACTTTTCCATCCAAAAAAAAAATGGGAAAAATAACTTTTATTTCGCCGATATCATTAATTAAAAATTGGAAAATGTTATCTTATCATAGTTTGCCCATCGGTAATAAATGGGAATCCGAAATTTATGATTCCCTTTGCTCTTTAGGAAATAATTTGTTAGCTAAAGTATATATATGGTAAATGAATGCATTGTAAATATTAGTATAAATGTATATTATGTCATACGTACATATATGAGGCGAAAGTGTTTTCATTTTTTTTTTGTCTCCAATTTAAGACTTTTAGGCAATATACAAACAATATAAAAGAAAACATTAAAGTTATGTTCATTGATAACGTTTAATGATAACGAATTATGTTCGACTGTAATAATTTTTGATAATATAGAACTTTGTCGGTGACAAACAATGCTCGATCTAAATATATTATTTCTAATTGCATTATTTTTCAGGTTATGTTTCTATATTTTTAGGTTGTTTACGAAAATTTTTTTTTTTGGAAAAATCTGATATTAAAACTCATATACCGAAAAAATAAAAACACCAATTTAGATAAGACTAAGTTTTGTGTAATAAAGAATTATACCGTATCTAATGTAGTTATTTTTGGGTGTTAAATAATATCCATTTATTACAATATGTTTTGTTATTGTTTTACTATAATTTCTTAATTATATTCGCGGTTTATGTTTGGTAATAATTCCAAAAAATATATGACTTTTACATAAAATTACTTAATTTCTTTAATATATATATAAAATTTTTTCTTTTAGTATTTTTATTATTAACTAAAACCGTATTATGTTAAATTTAATCCAATTTTATCTTTGGTTTTAATTTTGGTTTCAATTAAAATAACACGCAATATTCTTGTATTTTTAATGCACCTTTAAAAATAAATGGTAATTTTTTACTATGTTTCAGGTTTTTTGACTACATCAAATTAATTATTTTTATTACTAATATTATTATTAGTATTATTGTTATTATTTGCCTTGTTTTTTTTGGGTATTTAATCGTGTAGCTATGTTTATTCCACTAACATAAAAAAAACATATTAAAAAAACTATGTTTTTATAAATAAAAAAAGTTATTTTTAAATTTATTATATTATAAAACATATGATAGAACCTGAATAAGATGGAAAACTGGTAAGAGAGGAATTTTTTGTGGCCACTTTCTTTAGGACTTAAACAAATGAAGCATTCCAAGACAAAAATCTATGGTTTAATTTTTGGTTCCTTTGCCTTAAACTCGTTTAATTCTATTTTTACCATGGTTTTATTGTTTGTTTGTTTCTTCATTACAAATCTTGCAATCGATTTTTAACTAGTTCCCGACTAGCTAGACATTTAAAACTTTTAGAATAGTTCAGAACACGATGACAATGCATTCATTTAGCCATCTTTAAGCAAAATTAAATTCATTGTGAAGTTTATATGATTCAACAGAAAATATAAAAAAGTGGTATATAAAAACTTATTTTTATCTTGTTTCGTTATTTAAATATTTTACTGTGAAATATCATATTTTGTAAATATACCAGCAAATTTTTATGTTTCTGTCAAATATGTATTTCAGGATGAACTTTTCCCTAATTTTGGATGACAAAAGAATTCCTAATTCCTAATTCCTAGAATGTAATATTAAATTATTGAGTTTAAATGAAAATTACTTAAATTATAAAATCCTTTCCACGCCAAAAAAAAAAATACTCCTAAGACTTTTTAAACGATCGAAGTCCTATTAAGCATTAAAGTGCTTTTCATACTAAATATATTAATGTTCATATAAAATATCATGGAAAAGTAAATTGGTTTTTCCCATAGGATTCATTTCTGAAAAACTTCAAAAGTATATAACTTGTTACTAACTCTAATATGAAATGAAATACGAGAGAATGGGGCAGTGTAAATCATAAGTAAAGAAACTTTGCAAAAAAAAAAAAATTGAAGTTAGGAAAATTCACTTTCAGAAAAGTTTCGAAACGGTAGTCCTCCATTTTACCTTATACATTTCAGACATATGAAAAGAAACTTAAAATACTGTAAAAGAACATTTTTCAGTTCCCATAGTGTCACATATCTCTGGTATTTTATATAATAAATATGAAAACTGAAAAGCTCATCATAGGAAGCTTAAAACTTTCTCTTCTTTACAAGACGGTAGGATAAAATTATGTTACAGAAGAAGACAAGAAAAAAAAAATCGAAAACTTCATGAACATTACTTTTATAGATATGACATAAGTTAGGTGGATTGTGTTGAATATTACTACATAAATCTGCTACCGGTTCCTTAAGGTGTGATATATGAAATTTCGATTATATACGAGTTGTATTCAAAAGCAAAAAAAAACTCCATTTATCTGATGTTATAACAATTCAATTCGTTTAACATTAAACTACACATATTTAGAGAGCATGGTTCTAATGCGAATCAAGTAACTTTTTCATATGGTTTCAAAGTAAGTCAAGACAAAGCATAAAAAAAAGAACATCGTAAGTTTTGGGGTTGGTGCTTCGATATACCTGGAAGAAAAACTTAACTTTTCTTTTCTTTTCTTAAAACTCTCAAGGTTGTTCTTTGAACGTGTGGAAAAACTTTTTCTCATAAAAAAAGAACACTTAATTTCTTTTTCGGGAAATTTTGTTTGTTAGAAAATTTGTTCTTGAGCTTAACTTTTCTAAAAAATATGTTTTATCGACTTCATCTGTTTTTAATCTGACGGAAAAGTTTATTTATACAAATAAATTATGAAAATAAAAATTTTCTTTTAAAAAGAGATTATAAATTAATTACTTATATTCTAAAATAATTAGTCAGGATTATTAAAATATGCTCGGAACGGTACAGATTGCAATATTATGTCGGATATTTTTGCACGTTTAGTATTCAATCGGTTCTTGGGAATGCATAACGTTATTGATGCCTGGTAATGCCAAAGTAATCGATAAAGTTATGCAGTTTCCAGTAATATATTACGAAATCGTTGCATTAATACTAATTATTCCCGCATTGGGATATGTACCACATGAAGGCATGTATGTTTGATTCAATATAGAAAATGAAATTAGTGGAATGTATTTTTTTTCTAATTTGCTAAAAATATATGTACTCAGACACAAGACTTGAAACATTTTCAAATTAAGAATTTATAATTACTACATTTTTCTTTAAATACTCCATAATATGGGATAAAGGCTCTTACTTAAAATTAACAAACTCATTATAAAAATAATATTTAAGTCCTCTGAAAAAAATACTTTATGTAGTAATTTTCATGTCAGATTATTTTTCAATTAAATAAAAGCTTTCACTAAGTGAAAATTATTTCCTAATTAAAAGTATTATACAAAAAGTCGATATAATTAGTTTATCTGTTTCAGAGGATAATACTTTTCGATTGGTTCTATATATTTTATTAATTCTATTTGTTTTCATATTTTTTTCAATTCCAATTCAAAATCCGGATTAACAGCAGCTATAGTCGAATTATTCAACATAATTAGTAATATTGGAATTTTCATTTCAAATTTTTATTCAAAGGGAAAAGGATGGAGTTCGATACCACATATATCAAATCTATGAGTATTTCCAATTTAATGAAGTTCTATAATGAAATCAAATAAATCCTTTTTAAAAAAATATTGTTTTTTGGGATTTAAGTATCGATAGCCATTGATATTTTTTTATCATTCTATTTTTAAGCTTCAAAATCCTGGAGTGGTATTTTTTTCAATTAGGAACTCATAAATTTTTCAGGTAAATCGGCTTTTCGATTTTAATATAGTACAATTGTATTTCCAGGATTTGGACATTTTCATTTTGTATACAAATCTATATTTTCTATAAATTTTGTAGGGGTTGATTGGGGAGAATTAAAAATAAGAAAAATAAGACGATATCACCTAGGATATAGATTTTTTTCTCTTTCATCTAATATTGAATGAATATCACGTTTAAACAAAGTCAATTAGAGATTTATATTATTAGGAAAGAAAATCTGGGAAAAATTTATAATTAATTTGTAAATTTGAAGGAAAATTAGAAGGATGACAACCTTTTTTTCGCCCATTTTATGCTATTTTAATGCTTTTCTTATTATCTTGAATATTTTTAACCTTTTGTTTCTTTTTTTAAATAGGAATGAGAAATTTTCTATATTTTTTGGAGTATTTCTTGTTATTTTAGTATTACGTTTAAACGCTCCTTGGATGCCATGGAAGAACTATGAAAGAAAAAGTTCTTACCGAAAGATTGCCATTTTCTTATAGGAAGGATGAATTTGTTCAGGGTTTAGTGGTATCTTGAACAACTATATACTATAAATTTATTCACGTCCAAGCTGACAGTCATCCATTGACTTGCTTGTTTTATCTCAATCTATTTTAAGGTGCAGTTTAATATGGAATCAAATGGATTATACACATCCTATTGACAACTATATTGGTTCCTTTTTATTTATCACCTATTTTATAATATTTTTTTCCACATAATACACATCGAGTATCTCATATCTTCATTATAAATATATTTTGCAGCCTGTGTCAAAAACTTCTATACAGTTTATATTCGAACGAAAAGTAATAATGCGATTGGGAATGAGTTAAATATAAACTGGGAGTAATTTTTCATCGAAATTCATCTAAAATGATATTCGATTTTCACATTTCTATTTTAAAATATGGATCCTTCTTCTTCGTCTATAAAGTAATTTCTTTTTTTCTCTGTCGTTGAGGAAAAACTCCAACGAAAGGACGAATCGTTATAAATATGTATATGTCTCAATATTATCTACAGTATCATGGTTTTGAAATTTATATTTTTTTTAAGGAAAATCCAATTTTGTGACTCCCTGAATTATGTACATATTTGAATTTTGTACACGGTAAAATGTATATATACTTCTCTATCTGGCCCTTTTTACTCAATATATTGCTTATATTCACTCAATATATTTTTTGTTATAGTTTGCTGGTGATGGTTTTATAATATAGCAAGTATAGAAATATGTATCTTTCTAGCCATTGTCGAATATATCTTTATAAAAACACAGTAGTAGGAAAATGTATAGAAATATAAACAGTTCAAGTTTTGTAAGAGTAACGAACAACGAAGATGAAAATGATATTATGAAAATAGGTTTTATTTTTTTTTCATTTTTCGTACAAAATTTTCCATAGATCTGTAGACTCGAATCTAAAATGAGAAAAGATAGAAGAGATGGTGAATTATGATAGTCCTGAAGAACTAAGTTACTTTATAGAAAATGAAATAAATGTATATGTATGAATGCTATTCTATATACCTTTCTTATGTAAAATTGTATAGACACAAAATTTTCATTGCAGTAATATGATGTAGAATTTTCTGTTTTATATTTGATTAAGGTGCACTTACACTACTAACTAAATTATGGTGAACAAACATGAAAGTTGTTTATAATTGCTTTAAATTATTAAACTATTAAAGATATATTTAAATCTTTAAAATTATTCTGGAACCTTGTATTATTAACTCGTCTTTTCGGACATTTGCAGTAATTTTTTTTATGAAGTATTCATTCTAGGTAGCTTCCGTATATGCTGTACGTCCAATCTAATGTTATCCTGTGATTAGTTTGAATGTGAAACTTACACGTATTTCATCCGATCCCAGAAGAACATCCAGTTGTATTTTGATTATAGTCTAAACGCGCCTTAAAATATAGTAACAAACTAACTAAAAAGAAATAATAAAGCTTTTAACCTAGTACAATATTATATAAAAATGTCATCAAGATAAGAATTGTATCAGTAATTTTTTTTTTCCTCCGAAAGAAAAAGTTAAATGTCTAAGATATAAACTTTAAGAATGAAGGAAATTGTGATTTCTTTTATCTTATATCCACTTGTCTTCTGTTTTTTCTTTTTTCATGATGGATATAGAAAGAAATTCACTCTGGCGATACACGACAAATGAGCTTGAAAGTTTTTGGTTGCCAAGACTTCTATAATATAGTATCTTTAACTATTATAAAATATTGAAGAAAGGAAAATTATTATATCCCATGCTGTATAAAAAGATGACAACAGGACATGAAGTAAGTCAAGTTTTTAAATTTCATTTTAATTTTTTCATCTTTTTTTCATTTTACTTCGTTAAAAAAATAATATTTCTTCTATCTTAGAAAATGTGATGGGTTTTCTTTGGTATAAAGTTGTTTGGCAGGGTATATAAGAAAAGAAAAAATTAAAAAGTTTTTCATCGGTTTTGACATTTTTTCTTTATGTTCAATTTTTCCAGCAAAAAGGTTTTACTTCATTTTTTTTCTTCTTTTTATTAAATTTTATTAGAATTTGGTGCACTTTTAATATAACTTCGTAAAATCCCAGGTAATGTATATACTATACACATATATACGAATTGCTATTATACCTATTGAAATGAAGTTTTCAGTTGGGAAGTTATGTTCCACTGAAGAGATTATTTCCATCACCCGTAAAACTACACCATTTTAAGTTTGAAAATTTACTTCCTTTTATAAAATATCTATATATCTATCATTATACATATCATGTAATAGCAGAGGATTCAGTGGGTGGTATATCATGATGATATTATACAAAAATTTCAAACCATTCATATTTCCATCTATAGGATACAATGTAGTAGGACTAGACTATGACATATACCCTTCGAAATATTATGAAACAAGTTTTTTGTAGTCGTCAGCTGACATATTTAATTAATTTGTTACTAAAGTTAATTTAACTTTACAGAAAATTTTACGTGATGGATGAGATACTAAATTAAATTATGGTAAAGGCGATTGCTTTCCGTTGGGTTTGTTATTTTGATTCTGTACTATAATATTCTTCTAGTTTTTTGTGTCTTATATATACTATCGAATATTTAAATATATATTTTTTGATAAAATATTTTATTATTGAAATCAAAAAATCTGTCCGTAATTTATTAGAAAAACTTCCTGGTTGATAGTAAAACTTTAGGGGTTTTACTCATTTCACGATAGTCAAATTAGGAAATTCAAATTTTTGATAAGGATTTTCTTTTTTGTTATAAAATTGAACAGATATATAGATCGGAAGCTTAGTCATAAAAATATTATATAAGTTTTTTATAATTGAATTTTTCCATTTTGTAGTTTGTGTAACCCAATAAAAGTTTCTCATATTGTTTAACATAAGTGTATGCTTTGATTTGGTAATAGTATTTCTTAGCAATTTCATTTATATTTGGGTAATTTATTCCTGTAATAGATTCTTAGCAAATTTGGAATGGATAAAAAGGGATCATCATAATTTAACACATTAGAAATTTATTGCTGATAAACGAACTATTTTATAAACAAATTCTAATGAATTTATTTAGATTATTACATCTTTACATCTAACTAAAAACCGACATCATAAAAGTCTTATTTGACTATATTATCCGCTTAAATAAAATTTTATTTGGACATATTAAAATCCTGAAACATGCCAAATTCGAATATCATGGACGCTAAAACACTTTCTTATATAAAATGAAACTCAATTTTCATTACGAGAAATGTGGTTGTTCATTTGTAAAACTGTTTATTATTATTACATAAAATATTACGAAATCTTCATGTTGTTGAATTTTAAAATGTTTATGATTTTTGAAAATTTTCTATGCCAAGTTTTTGTATTCGCGTAGAACCTTAACAAAAACAAACCCAATAAATATTTTGTCAGATTCATTTCTCGTAATCCGGATGTTAAAGAAACTTCATGGTCATGAAATTCTTATATTTCTGCCCATTTCTGTCCAATTTATAATTCCAATTTACTTGCAAATGTGATTTCCTGCTGTTACTTCCCTTGGTAGCACTTTTAGATTGGTATAAAAAAGCAACAGCAAAAAGAAAAACACCTTATTATTTTATTATATTTTCCTTTTTTCTTCATTTCACTTGTATAATCCTGAAGAGAAAAGTGGGTTGGTCTAGTTATATGAGAAAGTTTAGCTGTACAATTGAGAAGTTACTATACTTAATAAATGAGGATATATATAGTATATACCAAAAAAAAATTCACAAAACTAGCAATAGGGAATAATATGAAGGAAAAGACAAACAAAGTATTATATCCTTTCAAGAAAAAATCATTGAGAAATCTTTTGGTATGAGGTTATTTTGTTTTTCCTTTTAAAAAAGATACAATTTTCTATGGAATACTATGTACTTGTTATACAGTGTACATACATTTCGTCCATCCCAGACGACGAAAATTACATCATATATGTATTTATATCTCTGCAACAGGATGAAAACGGGTTAATAGGATATATTTTGGAAGATCTTAAACGACAACAATACCAAGAGTTATATATAAATTTATTTAAAGATAAAAGTAAATATGTGAAAATTTCAAACCATTTACAATGAGCTTCGTTTTTCAGTTTTGTACATATATATATAGTTTTTATGATAGTACATTATGGTACATCCTTATTGGAATAAAAATTGTATAGATTGTCAGCATATATAGAGATCATAGTGAATAAGTAAATATTGGACCTATGCCAAGTAAATGTATACAACACAAAAAAAAACCAAACTGACTGAATATGCAGACATGAATGCCAAAAACTATTTAGGCGCAATATTACTTCTTCTTTTATTTTAAAGTTCATGGATAGTGTAGTTTCAATGTACACAATATGAATGTATCTAATTCTATATTATAGTATTATACCCGATAACCCATTCTAGTATCATATTTTATTGTCGTTTTACATCCATTCCTTGCAACAAGGCCATTACTTTTTAGATAATATGCATCAATATATGTTGGTACTATAGAAACATTATTGCACACCACAAAATACACTTTATATAATATACATGATATATTTTAGAAAATGTTTAATCTTTGTCTATTTTGGATGCAAACCCAATGAGGCGCTTTTAGTGGTTCGTAAATTTTTTTGGGGATCTTTAAATTACTGGACATAAATCTTAAGAAAATACCATCACATTACGTAAACTACAATACTATCATGATGGTATTAAGTAAATACCTAAAATGTATTTTAAATGGGATAAATATTCTTATATATATATATAAGATATATTGTACACTTTTCAGATAAAACATACGTTCTATATGTATAATGGCTAGATATTGGAATATAGCAGAATATAGTGAAGGAACTAACCATTACATGAGAAAAAACGTAGAGCAATTTCATGAGGTGGATTGGGCGTAGACAGTAAATAGATGAGGTTTTCTTTTTTTTCTTTATATGTTTAAAAAGTATATCTCACTAGGATAGGAGGAAAACTTTTCGTGTATAGAATGGAGAGATTTTATTTTTTTGGCTGGCATATATAATTTGTTGTGGAAAATCGATTACTGTTATGGGCCGTCGCCTCTAGTGCCAGGATATGAATGTCCTCAATCTTTCTACATATATATATATATATATAGATATATAAGATATTATTCCCGTATGGGTATTTTTTCGAAATGCTGAGTATGCAAATTTTTGTGTAATATAAAATTTGGCTCTTTAACATACATGATAGCTGACAGTCGAGAGTGGTCATAAAAGGTTGTTTGTGGTGGCTATTAAGATATTTTTTTGTTGAATTTTCCGGGATAATTTTTTCAATGGGCTATACTATATATATATATATATATATATATATAAATGTAATATTTGGAGAGTTCTTTTTTGGAATATGAAATAATTTAAATACAAACATTCAGTTTCCTGCTGATTTTGCATTTTTAAGAGTTACATGATTACTTTTCAACGTCAGACAATTTTGGCAATACTATATAGATTTTCATTACATGATATTCAAATTTCCTTCATTTTTTTTTTTTTTTTTTTTGGTTTTTCATATACACAAAGATTACATGATATTTGGTTTTCGGTTCTCGGAAATGACTTTGTACATTTCATAAAACGGATACTGTAACTCGAAATATTGGAAATTTTTTCCTTCATAATTGTTTTTTACTGTAAAATAATTGAAATTTATTATTCAAAATATTTTCCATTGTTTTTTGGATTTTTTTTTATAGTTTTTCTCAGATTATAAAGAAATAAAAGAAAATTTTTCTTTCAAATTTATATAAAGACAAAAAAAAAACTAAAAATGTATGCCAACCAAATTTAAATAAAATCAATCGACATTGAATTTATTTTAGGTCGAATTATTTAATTAGACAAAAAAGTTATCAAAATAGTTTTTTAGGTAATTTTTAGGTAATATAATATTAAAAAAAAGAAACATTGATTGACCAGTTTTTATCCAAGGGAAATACGGTTTTATCACTTTCATTAAAAACATTAAAAACATAAAAATAAAAAAACGTATAAAAATAAAATAACATAAAATTTTTTAGATTTAATTGAATTAAAAGTCATAACACGTAATTTAAAATTTGCAATAAAAATAAAACACTTGCAATTTGTTGTTAAATTTATTATTATATTTTTTATGTTTTTTGCGTTTTTTTTTCGGTTTATTATGTATTTTTATGCATTCATGTTTTGGTCTTGCAATAAAATGAAAAAAAATTGGAAAAAATTATGATGAAATTACAAATTACATATGCCGGTAGCAATTTCTAATTCAATTCACGTACAACAGAATTCATTGAACCGGCCAAAAAAAAAGGTTTACTATACGATTTGATCTGAAAATAAAGACTTGTATTTATGTATTACAAATTATACTGGGTGTTTCATCTTAAATCGTTTTTTATTTATAAGAAATTGAAAAGGTAGTGAGTTGAGGTGGGCATGATCCAAAAATTGGTTTATATTTGGAGGAAAAAAAAACATATTTCAGGAATTTTGCAAATGAAATCATTTGGGATAACATGAAGACAATTTTTTTCTAGATTGTGTTTCTTCAGAAGGGTAGTAGGAGGACTAAAGCGGTTGTAACATAATCTGAATCGTTTAGAAATGTTTAAAATAATATTTGGAAGCTTATAATTCTAATGATGTAAATATGTGTAAACTTACCGTAGCCTTAAGGCTCAATTATCATGGAAAGAGGCAATCATAGAAAAAGAAAAGAAAAACTGAACGAATCACAGCTTACACGGTTAAAAAAAGACATCAATTTTAATGACTTTCAAGTTATTCCAGCGCGAACCTACCCTTAGTGACCTTAAAACATTAACTTCGAGGACCATTTCTTGTGTACTTAATCTAAACTGAAAATTATTAACTACCCAAAAAATAACGAAGCAAAAGATGAAAACGGACCATTTTTAAGCATGTATGCATTTCAAATCTGTTCAATCGATTATAATGTGCATAAGCAAGAATAAGCATTTGTAAGTTCATCGTCAAATAATTTTTTTTGGCTTTTAAATTGTTTTTTTGTAATTCAAAAGTGATTTTGAGAAATTCAGAATCGTTTAGACAATGAATTTTCGAAAAAAAACCAAAAAAAAACATAAATATAATAACAATATAATTTAATGAATATAGGTAAATATAGGTAGAAAGGTAGAGTAGGGGTACTGCGTACAACACCTTATGTGCCCATTGTGATCCATACGAGACCAATAGTTACCCGAGTGGGGAACCTATTCCTCTTCAGAGCATTTAATTTTCCTACAAAATTTCATTAAACTACGCTTGTTAGTCGCTTGAAGCATCCCTAAATTTTCGAAGAAATGGCTACCCAGAAAGTTTTTACAGTTAATAGTACTGAATTCCTGGAATATTAATTTCCTTAATAGCACTATTGTTCACTGATATATTTCTGTCATTAGTCGTGATATGCGAATAAGTAGCTGGCAGGTAGCGGATACTGAAAATGTTACTTGAGTACACTTTTTGAATTTAAGTTTAAAATAAAAATACAAATAAATGTTCGGTTCCACTCTGTAATAATATCAAATTTTTTTCGGTATGTTAATTTTCTCATTTAAAATGCATATTTTTGATAAGTTTTTTTTTTTGTACCCACCCAACTTCATAGTGTAAAGAGACGCACCCAGTATAATTTATATTTACTTATGGCATACGAATTTTTTTATTTATTTATTTGTTTTTCTTAATTTATTTTACACCTAACACGAATTATGTAATAAAACATACAAATGCACCTTTATTATTAGTTGTTTTTTTAGAATATATAATTATTTTGTTGTTGTTTTAATTTCGTACTTAGGTAATAGCATAATCAAAAATTCGAATTCGATTTCGTCAAAAGAAAAGGTCCACTTCATAATAAACAAAACGAATTAAAATATTTGGAATTGAATAATTTTAGTTCAAATTCATACAAAAGATTGGTTGATAGACAATTTCAGAGTCAATATTTTCAATCAATTCATTGATTTGGATGACCATTCTGTGCACACACCTTTCATTAATAATAAATGCAAGCGAATATATTTTGGTTTATAGACGTTTGTTTCATTTCTTTGATTGAATTATTATTATTATTTTTCTATTTTCGATTGTTTTTTTGTATTGATTTTTATTGAATTTCAAAAGAGTTCCCAAGAAAACATATGTAATTTTGTTATACGATCATATATAGTTTTTTAAATTATATGCGAATATGGGTTTCGGGCAATGAACTTTAACTTTCAAAGTTTCAGCTTTAATTCGATGATTACAGTATTCGATTACTTAACATTACACTTTAAATACTTGTATATATGTTTTTTTGTGATTTAGTACTTACTTTCTATATAATACATTTTTACACTCTAACCTAAACTAAAATAGCTTTGTATTTTTGGAAATGTTTGTTTTGAGGTGACTATAGTACAATTTATAACAGAATTTCCATTACGTCTCTCGGATATATAATAGTAAATATTGATTTCGTTAATCACATAAATTAGTTATGAAAAAGATTTAAGAAAATTGATTTAATTAATAAATTATAAAAATTCGTAAAAGACTATTTATAAAATATTTACTTTAAAGTATTCTTAAAGACATTTTGTATCATTCATGTGATATAATAAGAAATTCATATTATTATATATTATTATAGAAAAAGACGGGAAGAAAGAGACCCGTCTATAATATAAATCTGTAATCATAAAAAATTCAGCAAAAATTTTTATTTTCGTTCGTTTCAAGGAAGGAAATTTCATTCACCATCAATCGATTGTTATCGACAAGGATATATGAGGGAAAAAAATTGAAAATAGATACGAAAATATATTGAAATCAAAAATTGGTATAAAGCCGATTTTTTGATGATGGTAGAAATAATGCTGATAGTTATCGAATTCAATGAATTTTTCCTAATTCTGAAAGGAAAAAAATAATAATAAACCTAATATGTGCATAACTTTGTTTTGTCTTCAAAGGTTTTGCCTTTATTTCGTAGAAATCTTGGTTCTGATAATGTAAATCTATTCTGAAAACTTTATTCAAATCAGTCAATTCGTTTTTGAATTAAATCTGAAAAACTGACTAGGGAAATATAAAACTTTTAGCATTCATAAGTTTATTGTTGTAGGTGTTTTTAGGCGAAATATAAAATAAATCGGAATTGAATAGTTTCGTAATTATTTGAAATAACTGTTGTATTGTTTGAATAAGTATCGAATTTGTAAACAAGACCGAATTGAACAGATTTATAAGTACAGTGTGGAATGCTTGTATTGGTTTACTTCGTTTCTAGAAACTAATGAGACCAGAGATCAAATCCAGATCTTGATTTTTCGCAGTTATTTTATTTTTTTTGCCTAGACTATTAAGTATTAAGTATTTCTGCAATATTCTTAGATTGTTTTTAAATCAATGGAGGGATGGATATGCTAAAATGTAAATAATTTTTATTATTTTAAGCATCTGTAACTGTGACAAAGCCCTCTCCAATGATTATTTATCTGTTCGACAAAAGTTAAGTGATGAAACTAATTTGTTCTTGATATCCATTACCATAGGAGGTACAAATATATGTTTTGGAGAAAAGTAATACCATTTAAAAAGACTTTTATTATTTTATAATATTTTGAGAAGAAATATTTATCTGATAAATATTACAACGAAATATATAAAAGGTGATTTTGTTAGATAAAATGTTTTTTTCATAAGAAAAAATGATATCGATTCTATTGAAAAAAACAGGATATTACATATCTTAAGTTAAATATTTTGAAAGTTATTATTATTACTTTTAATTGTAGAAGTTTGGTTGTAGGCGTATCCAGGCAAGTACCAATTAATATCTAATTAATATTCCGAGAGAAATAACAAACAGAAAAATAGTGGCTTGGTGGTTCCGTTGGTTCAGAACTTTCATTTCTATAAACTGAATTTTTTTAGCTAGATCAGGATCGATATTCGCTGATCTAACATTTATTTTTCTTTGATAAATATAATATAAATATAAATTTTTCGAAAGAGGATTTGATATTATTAAAATGTTTGTTATTTATTTTGTTTAAATAGAAGTCTTTTTTTTTGAATAAAAGATATCATAAGTAAATCCATTCCAAGAAAGAAAAAAAATTGTTATCCATTTATGTTGTTTGTCATATATAGAATCTCTCATATTGCATATAAATATAGTTTTCTTTTTCTATGAGTTTTCCTTTCATCAACATCATATCGAAACCTTTTTTTTCTCATATTTTTTCTTTTGTAAAGCTTTTAAATTGAAAATTTTAAAAGGTTTTCTTTTTGGGTTTTCGAGTTTAATTCTCTTGCTATTTGAAAAACGAAAAGAAAAAAAAAATATATATATATATATAACATTTTCTATGCATACAAAATTTGTCCTAGGATATATCTTGCTTTTTTACAAAGGAAAAAAAATTTTTGTTGGATATATTTTTATCATATAATATCTTTTACATTTTCACCTACCACCCTTAAAAGGGCTTTTGAAAAAAAAAATATATATATATTATATTACAGTATTCAAAAAGATACATGGTTATTTTTAGCTTTAGTTTCTCTATTTTTCATGTATTAAAGAAAATCGAAAAGGATTTTCTATCTTAATATAATATTAAAATAGTTTCTTAGATCCTTTTTCATAAAGATGAGAGAAAAATGAAGATATTAGGGTAGATAAATATCTGTATTATTAATTTAGTTCTAAGAAATGCAAGTTTCATATATATAGTATATTTCTAAAAATCAATTATTTTCGGTTTTAGTTATTTCTAGTTTCTGGTTGGAAAAATTCCTTTTCAAAATCAATTCATATCTAAGTTATTATATATACTTACATAAATATGTATTTATCGATAAGTTCAATATATTTCGTATACGTCTAACTGTCTATATAATATATTAACCGAAAGGCCATCAGATGGATTTAAGATACCTTCATTTATTAAGAAATTGACTTGAAGATACGTATTTTTTTTTTCTCATAAAAACATTTTAGTTCCTTTTAAAGAGATTAAATATATTTTATCTGTTTAATCTTTTATAAAATTGAAATCCTGTTAGAGCCCTTGAAGAAGTAATCATATTAATGTCGAGACGTATTGTTGCTAGCTTGGTTTAGATTTATTTGATGGAGCAAATATTTTTTAAATTGTAGAGCTTGGAAAATTTTCTATACGTTGCCTATTTTTTTTCTCTATAAAAATAAAAAAAGTAACAAAATAAATCCCTTTTCTATAATCCAGACATCATTAATCACCGTCAGGTTTTGCTGCACCTAACAACAATAATAACAATATATAAGGTGTTAAGGTTTTACAAAATACATACACTATGATTTATGAGATTGTAGGATAAAAAGGAGCCGAAAAAAAACAACACAGAACTAATTTCATTTTATGTGGATTTTATTTTAGCATGTTTTTTGAGATTACATACAATTACATGAGCATACGATTTTCGAGTTTATATAAACCACATTTTTTTTTTCTGAATATATGGAAATTTTCATATTGAAAATCATTCCGCAAATTAATTTTTATGTAACCGAAAGGAAAAGCTTGTACGAATTCAAATCGTTAATGAAATTCACTTAAAATATCATCGAAAATCGAAGAAAGAAATAATAGCTACTTATGTTATTCAATCAACAAAAATGTTTAGTCAAATATTTTTTAATTTCCTTTTCAAATATATAAAATTCAATATTTTTGATAACTTATGTATTTAAAGAGTCATTAAAATCATCTTCAAATAAGGTGTGATCTCAATAGTTAAGCTTTAGAGACACATAATAAATGGTTCACCATTTTATGTAGTATTTTGTGGTCACTAGAGCATTTAGTATGAAACTGTACTCTAAAAACGTATGTTTCGTATCAAATCTTTAGGCTTAAGAGGGCGATTAACCTACATATTAGATAATCCGATAATTTATAGTTTTCTAAAAATAGTATATACGAGTAATATGATAAAAAATTCTAGCACTTTTTAATGTTGTTTATTTAATAATTCGTATTTTAAAAAGAAATTCTGCTATTTTCAAATCAATCTTAAATTATTACGTGAATAATTTTCATTGTATTAAACCTTTTTTCCCAGTTAGTTAAACCGCAGCCCTTTAATCTTTTAAAAGATGGAAAATAATTAAGAATAAGATAATATGCTTTTAAGAAATATGTAAATTGTATAAATTATGTACAAAGGTATAGAGTATGTCGTTCATTCATATCTTCATTGTTTATGTATCAAGGGTTTCGGTATTATTATTATTTAAAATGTATTAAAATTGAAAAGAACGCGCATCAGTATATAAATATTATGTTATTAAAATTTAAGCAAATATCTACTTTAGTTTCCATGTAAGGTATAGAGAAGAATATTCTATTCATACTGTGGAATATAAAGGAATACTTTACTTAGGCGATGCCACGTAACACCATTCACTATAGGACTTTTGTGTAGTGCTTTACATATATTTTGTATAGTCTCAGAATGAAGGTTACAATATAATCCGTATATAAAGTTTGTATTAGAAGATTTGAATATGAAATATCTTTATACCAATCTTAATAATATCAAGAATTTACGTCGTTTCGAGAAATCGTTGATTGAGACTTTACATTTCGAGCGATATTCTGCTTTCATATACAGTTAAACTTGCTATTTGAGACCTTACTACTATCTACACTGTTTTTGAAAACGTTTGACAATGACGATCTATTATTATGCTATATAAATGAAAACAATTTACCAATGATTTGGTTCCCAGAAGCACTTGTGAATCGAACAAAATTTTCCGGGCGTCGACGCTCTCTATATACACTTGCACTAGTATATAGTTTTAACTCTTTTAAAAGATTTTCTTCGGCCATCGAATGGGAAATTTTTAGACGAAGCTTTATCATAAAAATTTTGCTTGAAGGCTTCTAATTTTCATTTAAATATTCAACGAAAAATTTCGGAAATTGTGAAAATTTTAAATAAGTCCTATACACAAGAAAAATAATAGACTATTGTTTAAAAGAAAATATTAAAGAAATCAAGGAAGCGAGAAATGAAGAAACAAAAATATTCATCAGAAATAAATGATGGTGTTGAGATGAAGAACAACCTATCCTAATTCAAAGGAACTACGATTTTGATTCGATAAAAAAAAAAAATACCAACATAAAATATCCTATTTGCAAGTAAAAAAGGATCTCAATTTATATACAAAAAAAAAAATGGAAAATGGTAATGCAAAGGCGATTTCAGATGATGATAGTAGGAAACAGAGCCTCAAAAATTTCCATCTAACAAGAACACGTACAATGAAGCTATTTCCAAAAAAACACAACAAAAAAAAACTTTTCCATCTAGGTAAAAGGACGATTTTATTTCAAAAATAAAGATCCCAGATGTAAAATATTTTCCCAGTGTTGTGGAAATTATGATGATGATGTTTTTACTCAAAAAAAAAGAAAAGAAATTGGACTCTTTTTTCTTATATAAGACTATATTTTGTGTATAATCAGGTTTTATAAAATCCAGTTTTTCTTTTCTTATTTTCTTTGCTTAAACTATATTATTAAAATAATAAAAAGTCTCAGTTTTTTTTTTGTGTACTTTAATTTTTCGCAAATGTTTTTCCCCGAAAAATCTTAAGAAAACATTGACTAAGTTTAGTAGCATTAACTTATACCCTTTTCTTTTTTTTCTTGGCGCAGCAATTAAAGATGATTTTGCAATTAGTAAACAACTCTTCTGAAATGAAGTTTAGGATACTTTTCCTTTTTTTTGTTCGTTCTATATACTTTGAGTCATCATCAATTTAAATGGGTTGGCAACATTTTGTTTATAGGCTCTTTTAATAAGATAACATTTCTCATTATGCAGTATACTTCGTTAGGCTTCTTTTTTTTTAATTCGTGCTACTAGTATGAAAAGTAGACATCATTTGTGTCCGGTTAATTGACTTCTACGATATCAGGTACAGAGAGAATGGAGGGAAACCATTTTTGCTAACATGTACATTTTGTAAAATAAATTAATGCTGTTTTTTTTGCTGTTCTGATGATGAAAGATAAATAAGATAAGAAACGAAAAAGATAATATATTTACGGTAGTTAATTAAAATAACAGTTTTTATAATGTTAAAGTGAAATTAATTGTCAATTCGACATATTGGCAGAAACAGTTTAATTCATAATAATGTAGCTTTGGGTGTTCCTGGGGCTTTAAATCAAAGTCTTTTAAGAAATTATATCATTAATAAATGCGCTGCCTTTTAATTGCTTCCGATGACTGTCGTTAAAAATAAATAATAGCTGTAAAGTAACAGGATATTTAATCTTGATCTTGATTTCGTTTTGTTACAGACCTGAAACGTTTTATTTGAAGGTGATGTGAAAATTCTCGTCTTTAGTTTAATGTAAAATAAGATTTTGTAAATTTTAGTTCATTTCTGTAAGATACATGAAATGTAGTTCAAATACTTTTTTGAATTTGGTTCTTCACTTTTTAATAATAAAATTGACTGATTTTCTAGCTCGAGCATAAAAAATAGGTGTAAAGTTTGGAAGTATTATGCTGTGCATCGGAAAATTCTATTTCATTTGAAAAATTGAAATATCAGTGAATGCGTAATTATGAAAATTTCATTATACATATATTGTATGTCGTGTAATGGAATTCAAGTGAGATATAATCTCTTAACGCACTCCGGATACTAAATTTCCTAAGAGATATAGGCCTGGAGGAGGTGCTGTAGAACAGGAAGTTAACCTAACTATTATACCAAAGAAAAGGGGGTAAAATAGATCTTAAAGGTTGCAGTACAGGAACACCCTAAAACATAATCTTATTCTTAAAGGAATCCATAAATCTCTGTGATAACTTGGGTAAGAATGATGATTAAAACGCTCTTCCAATCTTCCACCAAATAATAGTTACCCAGAGTTTTTGTTCTTAGATAAATAGTAATATTTACTAGAATTATAGATAATTACATGAAATACTAAAATATCGGTGGTATTTCACGAAGAATAAGACTTTAAGCTAAAATTCCACTTTGTTCGTTGAGCATTTAATATCTAGATTTTCTAGTATTATTTTTTTTAAACTAAATTGCTAACTAGAGATTCTAGTAATACCCATTTGCTAATTAAATTTTGCCTGATTCTAGTTAAAGAAGTTTTATAAGAGATGAAAATTGTTTCATCAATTTTTACTGTGAATATTGTAGGAGTTTACTTAAAACTTTTACTCTTATGCTGTAAAAGAATTGTGCTATTATTAAAGTACTTTAATACCAAAAAAAAAATCACTTTTAATACGATTTGATTCTACAGAAATTTATAAAAGTATGAACTTTTAACTTAAGTAGGTTTCATAATATTAAACGATTTTCGATTTCTAAATATAATTCAATTAAAATGAAACCTTCTGAATATAATCCTTCAAAAGTATGTTTCTTCTTTGGTCTAGGCCTTTTCGTCTATATGAAAAACCCTTTTCTGTAATAAACAAAACTTTTTGTATAATATTTAAATGTTTACTTCTTTTTTTTCTTCTGGATAAAGAAAATTTCCAAAAAATTAATGTTGCAAATTGTTTAACACAATTATATTTATGATATTATATTTTCATAAATATATAAATCATTATATACTCTTAAACCTCCTACGGTATGAGTTATTTTAGGGCGAAAACCAAGATATTATTATTATTAGAACTTTCCAAAAATATATAATACCAAAAAATTTTACCATATTCAAACACCCAAAAATAAAAAATATATACTAAAAGGAAAAACAAGAAGGAAACTTTCATCGTTATGACAAAGCTAAAATAATTTTCTGCCTAAAACTTTGATTAGTTTATTAAAGTAATTTTCCTTCATCCAAATTATAAGAAGGTAGTTATATAAATATATAATATACCAAAACAAATAGTATATGATATCCTTGTGCAAGATTTTTAGATGAATTTTAGAAATTTTACTTCCATTTATTTTGTGGTGTTTGTATGAAAATAATTCTTCATCTTTTTCACACAAAATCTTTGCTTGTGCGACTTGAGTTGTGTTTGTGGCTTTTATGATTTCCATCTTCTATATAAACCATTATCCTGTAACATTCTAAAAGCAAAAAAAGAAAAAAAATGTATTAACTTATAGAATAACAAGCAAAAACCAAAAAAGTTTTCTACAACTTGTCCTGATTATAGTCCTATATATTTTTTTACTCGTATTTCATTAAGTCCCCTTGATTTAGGCTCATGCACAGTACTATAAAAGTGTTCATTTCTATATTATTTTTTAGCAGGAATAAACAAAAACTGTATAATAATAAACTTCAACAAGTAAAATCCTTGAATTTAGTACAATTTTTTAAAAGATTTATATACATTTGGAACCCATTTAAGTAACATGAACAAAACAATACCGATAACACCATTCAACAACAAATATTAATAAAAAGCAAAAGTATATACTACTAAAATAATTGCCACGTTTCGGTTTAACTTAGATTTTTCGCAATAATTATTCCTATAAGGAAAATTTTCATTCAACAATATAGTGTTTCCTTTTTATCCTTTCGAATGGATTATTTTATAGAGTATATCAACTTTTCTAGAAATTCTCACTTGTTTTTTTTATGTGTGTTTTTTCTTTTAAGGATATTTAATCGGCTTCATTTTTTGATATTTCCATTAAATCATAACCATGTGCTTCCATTATGACCAAAGGATTAGTTATTTTTTTTTTTTTTATATATATTCAAAATCCTTTCAAAAAGAAATCATGAAAATTTCATTGAAGTTTATAAACTACCCGGTTTTTTACCCCACTTCTATATAGACTATGAAAACGTGTTACATTTTCATTGTTGGTGTTCAATTAATAATGAAAGAGTTTTCCGAAGTGAAATTTGTGAGAAAAATAATGATTAAAATCATGAATAAAATATATTTTTAGAAATTAAATACTATTCAATTTAAAATGAAGAATTTGAAACAATTCTACTTTTTAAAGACAGAAAAGTATTATAGAAAATTATATAATTTTCCTTTTGTTACATATTTTTCATTAAATTCAATTCTTTTCTTAATAATTATAATTTTCTTAATGTGAATTGGAAAATAAGTTTTCATTTGTGAAAGGTTTGTTAAATATTTGTATTTCTTGGGAATTGTGTGGGTGGTGAAATGAAAAATATCTTTGATAATTTAATCTTTTCATACAATTTTAACTGGAAATCAATTAATTAGAAGAATTCTATTACTTTTTATAGTATGTACTTTTAAAATACTAAGAAATAATCTTTACTAAAAAAGGATGCTAGGAATTTTAGTTTACAAATCCATTGTCATTAAACTGTTATATATGGGATTTTAACAAAATTCCCCAACAAAAATTTTCAATTGACCCCACAACAGTGAGAGATCGAAATTTTTCATCTTCGTCTTAAATATTGGTCCTGAAAATCTCATTTTTATATCCTAAGTTTATTTTAAATTCTAAATGATGCTACCCGAAATGAACATTGACACTCCCCTTTCGTACTTCTTAGGTCTCCGAATGTGAAAAGCTTTTACACGTGATTCCTTGGAAAATATCAAAAAATTTTTTTTTGCTTTTAAATTTTTAATGATATCAGACATACTGAAGGCCCATTCATTTTTACTAATTGCATGTAAGTATTTAAGTACTTACTTAAGTCAGCTCTTAATAATTTTATCGAAATCTACCAGCAACATTCATATTAATATAATCAATTTTTCCTGGGAAATTCTTTACATAAAGTCTGAAAATTTTTTGCTAAGACTTTTTTAAGGGCACGTGCAATGAGAAAATAAAAACAAAATTATTATAAAAATAGACAATATTAAATCTCTATCCTGTATAAAAATTTATTCCATGAATTATTGAAATTTGATTAGTTTGAATAATAAAGCTCGTGGATTTTGTAAACGACTTTCGACGAATAATATCCTTGATAACAATAACAACAACAGCCAAAAAAAAAAAAATAAAGAAAATTCCATTGAAATCCATGATTCTAAGAAAAAAGTCTTGAGAAATAATTGTTTTTCTTTCTTCTGTTGGTTTGTGTAGACAACAATTTCCTCCAGGTGTAATCAATTTTTATCTTTTTGAGTGTTTTCTAAAAAAAAAAAAATTCTGTATATATATGAAGTGATGAAAAAGGTTCTTATGCAGTACTTTGACCTCAGAACTTAAATAAATTTTTTTTCAAATATAATATAATTTTCAACCTTCACATTTTCTTTTGTTTAAAAAAGAAAAATCAGATTTTTTTTTAAATAATTTTTTGGGTGTTTTTCCCAAAAGAAAAAGATTTATTTTCTTATTTCCGTTTTGGAGGAAAACAACGAATTTTCAGCGTATTTATAAAACAGAATTTTGAATTTTTGTTTTCATTGAAAAATTTATCATTCTCAAAGAAAATAAAATCAAATCTCTTCCTGGTAAGTATCAGCAGGCTTTCTTTTTTTGGCTTCCATTTAATGACGTCAAAATAATATCATCCAACACCAAATTGTAAACAGTCTATCAGCTATTTAGTCTAATTTTTATGTTTTCTCAATTGAGATTGTTTTTTTTTTTTTGGTTTTTAAGAAAGAAAAAAATATGTTTTATAAGAAAATACTACTTGAAATTTTCCGTATTTTCCAGGGGGTTTATATATGTTTTTTATTTGCTTTTTTTTCGTTAAGATTTTCTCGAGGTTATTCTTGTATATATATTTGAAAATGAAAAGAAAAATAATATAAGAAAAAAAAATGTTTTAAAATCTTTTTGGCTAAAAATTTATGAGGTGGTAAAAAGTATGTAAAAAAATCTATTAAATGTGACCCAAATATCAATGTTCAATTGATTAACTAAACCATAATATTTAGATTGGAACACTTTGAAAATTGATTATTAAAGTATACAAAATAAGACCTCGTTCACACTGTCGAGTAAAATATAGATTGATTTTGTATTATAAGTGGGTTTAGTATTATACTAAACTAATAAAGATACATTAACATCAATAATCTACATTATCTTATGATTTTCGATTAAAATGCGCGACATTATCGAATTTTAATCGAGATTCGTGTGATAATGTAAATGATTGCTGCAAATGTGTCTTTAGTTTTAGATATTCTGTTTTATGCCTAATTTCACAGTCAAATCTTAAGTCTAACTTAAGTTAATAAGGATTTTAGACTTAAGCTGTACTTAAGTCAAAGTTTTTGATTGTATTTCACAGTAAAGCGAAAATTAAGCTTAAATAATTTTAATATTGCGAAGTTTAGTTCGTAAATCGACAATTGTGTATGATTTGTTGAAAATATAAAAACAAGGAATTATTTATATCAATATTTTCGTAATTATTTCCTAAAAAAATTAATTAACATCTAACTTTTAGAATGATTAAAGTATGTATAGAGAAATTTTTTCTTAGAAATATGCTATAAAAATTGAACTTTATACACTAAAAATTTTAGCATTTAAAGTTATAAAAAAGGTTACGCATTCAGGAATTGATAAACAGGGGTCTAAAGTAAACTAATTATAAACAATGAAAAGAAATGCAATCGTGGAATTCTGACTTGGGCTTGAACTCGAAGACTTGAAGTATTAATAAGCAATAACTGACACTAAAACTTGATTCCTCTCAAGAAGGGAATATTGTTGGTACATCTTCCTCCGTAGGGTCGTAATAATTTGTAACCGTAACGTCATAGGAGTAAATTTTAGGCTTCTACTCAAATTTTCTTCTACTCGAATTTTGATGATAGTTTTTGTAATGGATTTTGATATCTGTTTTTGAATTATTTCCTAAAAAATTATTTTCCAAACATTCAGTAATCTAAAGTATTCAGAGTAAATTGTACACTGGCTCTCATAGAGCTATTACATTTAGTTTTCCACTATTTTCATAGTTAGTACTTGAACAAATTACGAGTTAAGTTATTCTACAAGACGGAAGCCTAAAGTGTGCGGCATTAGACTATTTCCAAAAATCAATGGAATTTTAAATAGAGTATACTAAAGTATACTTTTTACAAAGTATAAGAAGGTGATTTATATATGTTTTTTTTGAATTGTGCGAATTTTTAATGTAAACTAAATTATTCGAGTTTATTTAACCTGATTTATTAGACGGCCTTGCATATATGTAAAAGTAATCACCAAAAAAATAAAATATTTATATTCATATGTAAAAATTTTTTTCCCATATTTTATTTTAGTTTTATCAATCAATACTCCAAAAAAACAATATTAATTAAAAACATTTTTAGTATTAATATTTTATTTATAATTTTTAGGTCAAAAAAATGAATCATTTAATAGAATTTAATAACTTAATAGAAAATTAAATTAAACTGTTGAAAATATGTTATATTAAAGAAAAAGATAAATCGATGGAAAACTAAAATATATTTAGAATCTTGTTTTTGTTTGTTCGTGTGAAATTTTGATCTAAATCATTTCCTTTTATGAAAAAATTTTCCTCTATATTTCGGAAGTGTGAAAATATTTTCTAAATTCGAATATTATTTAATATATTCGAAATATTTTTACATGTAAAAATTGACCCTTTTTATAATATTATGGAATTTCTTTATATATATATATAGCTTTGATTCATGAAATACCTAAAATTCCTGGTAAGGTGTGACAAACTTGTAGAAGGGTTTTTTGTTGTTTTGATGAAATACCCAAGAAAAGAAAAGGAAGAAATTCTTTACTGGTAACAAATTGCAACAAAGAAACATTAAATTACATAAATTATACATAAATCCTTGTAGCCAGGATAGTTGTGTGACTCAGTTCATAAAGGAAAGTATATAACAAAAATAAAAGAGGTATTATATTAATAAGTACACATATATTTGTCAAGTGAATGCGACATATGAGCATAACGCGATATAACAAGGAATCACAAATTAATTCAAAATTCATTCCTTATTTAGAGGGTTCATCGCATGATGTGGAATCCTCTTGTGTATACATTTTATTTACCTATTGTTTAGACTGAAAATTTTTACTATATATGTTTGAATATTAACGTAAAATATCAAACAGTTAAGTTGAAAATAAATCAAACCGACTGTGAGTCAAATTAATTGCTGTCAGATCTTTATAATAAATGAGAAAGGCATTGTAACAACAGCAGTTGAAAAAAGGAAAAAAGGAAAAATGTTATACTTAGAGCTCGTCTAAATGCAGTTTACTAGTTTAGTTTTCATTTAATTCTTCATTCACATGTCATACTAACTGTTTATATTAATTACATACTTTGGTTCCATCCCTCATGACACTAAATCGACTCAAAATATGTGTAGTTATAATATTGCATGTATTTTTTTAGTAAACTTTCTGTATGAATATATAATAATAGTAATTTTTACTTAGTTTTTGTTTTTGAACATTTTCTATACTGGCTAATAGCATTTAAGGGAACATAATTCATTTGAGATTTGACGTGACTCTCAGAATAGGGACGTGTACTTAGAGGCTGTACTTTGGATAAAATAATATAATACTTTTACTAGATTAAGGAAATATTATACTCATTATGTTACCATAACTGGCGAAATTGACATAATCGGTCACAAAATTTTGTCTATATTAGATGATATCATCATATATCGAGTTACTATAAGCTAATTGCCAATTCTACATTAGGCTTCATTAAACGTTGGTCCAAGGAATTTCCAAACCCTTTATCACTAAAGTCCTTTTTATTACCCTGGTTAGATCTATAGTTGAATATGCCAGTGGTCTCCCTACCAAAAAACCCAAATTAACAGATTGGAGTCTGTTCAACCTAGGCTTGTACGATTCGCATTACGCATCCGGGGAATGACCCCTTTCTACTACTACCATAACTTGATAGATTAAATTTGATAAGTTTACAGTCCTTAGAAAGGCGACGCGTAGTAGCGGATATAGTTTTTGTGAATCAAAACTTGAATGGTTCTATTGATTACCCATTTTTGTTGGAGAAAATGCATCTTAACTTTAATCCACGGTCTTAAAGGTCCGTGGAAATATTCCAAATTAGTCATAATAAAACTGAGTATGGTAGAAACGAACCGGTTTCCCGAATGTCGAGGTCGGCGAATGATAACGCCAAGGAGTTTGATTTTTGCTTGAGCAAAAGACATTTGAAAGGCCTCCTATACAATGACTGTTGCTTGCATTAAGCAAAACAAGTCACACTGTTTTGAAACGCCATGCAAGAAATAAAATTATTAATCCTACATAGCCAAAGGTGTTAATATTTTCATTTGAAGGATTAAATATATGGGAAACTCTGGTAATAGTTATTTCTCTTTAAAAATGTTTGTTAATACTTCCTTTTTTGTGAGATGCTTATAAAATCGCATATAAAATATTAAACGATGCCATGTTAAACTTTTGTGTAACAATTTAAAGTTTATATACTATATATATACTATATTAGTTTCCGCTACTGTTCAAGAGCAAAACTTTATACACTTTAGCTACATAACATGATACTATTCATAACACACTGATAGTAATTGTAGTTTTCGTAGTGTTGATGTCATGCCATCAACTATATGCAAATTAGTGTTAATCTAAATATTATGCATTAGTCCTGAAAAGTTGTATGTTGTACGAAAACTTTAGTCATTTGTCATGTGTGTGACATTTCTTTGTTGCTAACAGCGCTACAGCTATTCGGTAAGCTATAGGTATGAATATGTATAAGACTCGGGGTATGATGAATTTCATATGATATACATTTGGTTCACCATCTTTTCATAATAGAGAATGGGTTTTTATAATCGCTATTCTATAGAATCTTAACGGATGAAAGGGTGTATATATTTTGACTAGATTTTGTTCATTGGGTGGATAGATTTTATATGAAAATGAGGCAATATTATACTTTTTCTTTTTTTTTTTCTTTTTTGTCGACAAGACGAACTTTTTTCGTAATATATAATATTTTTTAATACTAAAAATGCAATGATTTAAAAAACAAGTGAAAAATATAATAATAAATGAACGAAATTGTATAACAATCATTTTGGGGTTAATGGGGTGTTAACAACTTTAACTTTTTGAATATTGTTCTATGGTTAAAGTTTTTTGTTCTACGGGGACAGAAAAGAAATGATTTGCATTTCTTAGGGAAATTTTGACAGATCATTTAACTTTCCCGAAAGTGTAGAAAGAAAAAAAAGAAAATACGGTTAGAAAAAAGAGGAATATTAAGTAGAAATTAATCAGATATTTATGATCGCGGTGTTTTATAGTCAAATGCTAAAACCATCAACTGAAAAAATTGATATTCACTAAACGATAGACAAATTTCGGTCATGACAAATATTACGCATTGAATTTCTATGAAAACTTTAACAAAAATTAAATGACAAAATTAAACCCAAAGAATACAAAATATTTGAATTTAGATATTGGATATCCTTTATATGAGGCAATCCAATCTCGGAATAATACGTGGTAATCGTTCAGCTAGCCTCCTTGATTCCAACTTACAGCTCTACTCTATTCAGATTGGGTTATCAACCTTACAGAGCCTGAGGATAAAGAAAACATGTGGAAGCAAGATTCCAGAAGAGAGACTACATCCTCCGAGATTAAACCTTTCTCGGAATTCATTAAAATGTATATTTACAAATTAATTGTAGTAAAAAATTTCTTCATTAATTAAGAAAAATATACATTTTCATTTTTGATATCAAAAATCATAATTGCTTGAATTAGAACTGAAAATATTCTTGGAAAATTTCTTAGTAATTCTCATTATTTTTAAGTGTTTTGCTCTTTTATGAAAATTTCTTGTATATACGAAAAGTACTAAATACGGTTCAGTGATTAAGATCAAAGGTTTATCGAATAAACACCAATTTCAAGTTTTGATTTTTTCCTTAAACGTAATTGAGTCAAGAATTCAATCTTCTGGTTCACATTCAATTTATATATCCTTAATATAAAGATTATCTAAGAATATTTCGTTAACTTATATAATATAATATATTGAATCAACGAAACGCACCATCGCCCATCATCTGCGATTTAATTAATCGAATTTCATGGTATTTAGGTGACACCCATTCCAATTTGTTCGATCAATTATTTTTAATATATATAATATAGCTAGAAGCTCCTGTGCCAGTGGAACCTGGCAACAGTTAAATAAAGCATATAAAAAAAAATTAAGAAACTAAAAAAAACATGTTTGTTTGCATCAAGGCTCGAGCTCAAAATCTATTCCATTCAACGTTCTTAACTTCAGTGAACATGGTGCTGGTCAAGAAAATACTTGTCATATTTCTAGTGAATTAAACAATCACTTTGACGTCGTCTAATTTAATATAGATTTCTTACAAGTTTAAAGAAATATCGTTAAGCTATTTCCCAGCTCCCTCATTTTTGAGTTCTGTTTAGAGATTATTTATTTTAGGGTCAATAAGTTCTTTAATTTCAAATTACTTTTACTTTGAAATTTCAACAGATTTTTGGACAATTTTCCTGAGAAAAATATTTTCCATTATTTCTATGTGTAGAGCACTTGAAAGAAGGAAAATATCTTGAAAATATCTTAATAGTACAAAAAAAATTGATGAAAAGTAATTTCACGTTCTTATTATTCTATTTAAAATGTGATGTCTTTGAATTTTTCTTCGATTTTCTTGTTTTTTTTGGAAAACTCAATATTCTTGTGTAAACAAAAATTTGTTTCGTCCAAATTCTTTAGTAAATTACTCGTGCGAAAATCATATTTTCTTCCAAAAATTTTTTTAACTCATGTGTGTAGAGTCAAAAACAGTAACGTAAAATCGGCCTATGCCGATACCATAAGGCATACAAATATTTCCCTAGACCAATTCTAGATCCGTTTGTTCGACAAGGTATTGTTTTATACAAATCTTATTTCGACCATCTTCCTATTTTCACATTAAAAAAATTTAAATTTTCTTTACTTTTCTTTTGTCTAACAATATTTTTATATCTGAATTTATTCGATAGAATATATTTGGCCTTCTTAAACAGACAAACTTTCTGAAACATTTATTCCCATATTTTATTTAAATATTTAATTAAAAGAAATAAGAAAAAAAATCCAACGAAAGTATATTACAGGATATGAAAAAAAAGACGGAATTTCTTTAATAGAAATGTTTTTACCAGCTAAAGCTTTTCTAATCCCACTTCTGGCACCGCTTTTTTTTTTTTGCAAATGAATATTGTTCTCAATCCCTTTGTGAACATTTTAATGTCCAACGCACCATCGTTGAATAAAAAAAAATATATTTGACTTTTTTTTTCAAATAAATAAAAATAAAGTCCTTTCATTTCTTTTCATCTCCTCCCGGAAATGACCTCATAATTTCACTTCTTTCAAGGAACTTTGTGGGGAAAAATTAAAAATACGTTATACTCGAGTAATATTAATGGGATTTCAAGAAAAGTTTTTCTTCTTTTTCTTTTTCCTTCTTAAAATTGAACTGTTATTTTTCCTCTTGGAAAAGGACCTAAGATGAAGTATGATTATAATATCAAATTCGTGGAGTTAAACGGGAATTTTCTTTCATTTGAACGAAATAAACACTTGTTAAAACCACAGCGATAATTTTTAATCACAGAATGAGAAATATATCAAGACTAGAAAATATCCAGTAAACAAACAATGGGACTGGAAATGGATTGGTTGCTAAAAATAGTATGGAAAAATTTTTCATTTCAGGAACAAAATATTTTATCATTGTACAGAATTTTTTCCTCTTCCTGTATATTTTTTCCTGTCATTGTTTTTGTCTAGGGATTATTGTGGGCTACGAATGAATGGTGCGGCATTCTATTCATAATTTTTTTGGATGTTTATTTTTCCTGTTGGAATGGTTTGGATACAATGAAGTAAATTGGGAACAAAAGACCCCCAAAAAAGGAAACAAACAAATGGTACAAATTTTACGGGGCAGAAAAAAGGAAAAAAACCGAAAAACAAGATGAGAAATTAATTAAAAGTTTTATTACACAACACTCGAAGGTAATTGAGTTAAATGGAGCCTCCACGAATGGGATTTGCTTGCACAAATAAACAAACGCTAAAAGAAAAATACATAACTTTTCTTTTCTTTTTTTTGGAAAACAACCCAATTCAGTGGCAGTTAATTCAGGCAACCAGAAAAATGAAAGAAAGAGTTTAATTAATATAAATTTTTAGGCATATGCCTGATATGCACAAAGATAGGGATTCCTTGTTTTTTTTTTTGCATTCTGGTCGAATGTTTTTAAATATAATTAAAAAGTAAAGTATGCAAAGTGAGTTGTAATAATTTTAATAAAAAATTGCATTTCATTTTAATTTGCTTTTACAGTATTTTTACGGAAAACTTTTTATCGTATGAAAAGTTTTATCTTTTTTGTGATTTTATTATTCACAAGCATTTTAATTAACTGAGTGAGTTTTAAAAACTTTATTTAAGAGAATTTCATAAAAATATGAATTTTTTACTCTATTAAAATGGTTATGAATAAGTGAATTTGTTTTTGATGATGAAAAAGTTTTCAATAGTTTACTTTTTTTGGTTTTAGAAAATATTGTTCGGTATGCTCTTTTGCCGGTTAACTGAATATGGGAAATATGTGGACTATTAACTTCCATTGAATTCATGGAAATATAAAATTTTTTGAGTTATCTCATTTTTCTACAATATAAACTGCTTGTAGCACTAAAATTGGCAGGAAAAATTCTCATCATAACCAAGGAAACAGGAATGTAGTGAATATGTTGAAAACGGTTTAAAGTTTATAGTATTGAAGCTTTGTTTAATTTGTATTTTATTGAGTTTTCTTTCTTTCATGACCCCATTTTTCATCACTAGATTTTTCGCGACCCCAGGTCTAAAATATGATAAAATAAAAAGGTTTATTATTTATAACAAATAACGACGTAACAATATGAAATAACATATAAAGTGGAATTCAAGTGTTTGATTTTAATTTTCGCATTTCGTTTCTCGACCCTGTTTGGGGCTCGCGACCCCTAGTTTAAGAAACGATATTTTTATATCTGATTGAAGTGTAAACAACACATCCTTTTATTGGATTGAAAATATTAACTCTTGTGGCAACAAAAGAGCATTTACGGGGATTGTTACGTTTTTCGTCAATGAAATTGCGGTTAAACTTTATCGTTTAGTTGCGGGAACTTATGGTGAAAATGCTCTAACTTACAATACATGACTTGTGCAGATTGTTTTATATGATTCAAAGATTTTGATTTGAAAGACAGAAAACGCCTTCGCCAGTTGTGGTCAGGTGTGGTGTACTATGAGCTGCTAAAACCTAATGAAACAGTTAAAACTTATCGTTACCGAAGACCATTAATCAATTTGAGGCAAGCATTGCAAGAAAAATGAGCAGAATATAAAAAGGGATATTATATAACATCAAAAACAATGATTTTTAATTCCCATACTTAATACTAAATCTAGTAATGAAATACTTAAAATTTTAATGTCTATTTATAGTGACAACTAGTTCCATCCTTTTTTCACTCTAGGTAAGTTCCTTTAATATATTTGAAGTATTTATGTAATTAAAATAATTGCCATTTAATTCAACCCCAATTTATATATCGTCGTGAAAAATCTTTAACTTACCTATGTACAACCATCATCACTTGTTTTGTTCCTATTCATATTGAAATACTTTAATTTTGGCCCGTCACTATGAATATCTGCACCCAAAATTTACATCGGGATTCAAATCTTAAAAAGCAATAAATCTTTTCATTTTATTCGATGTGATAAAATATTTTCTACGAATTTAAAATAAGTGAAAACATATATAATATAAAATGAAAACGCAATCAAATGAAAATTCAGAATTTTTCATTTTATGAAATAAAAATACATTATCATAATAAATAATTTATGTTAAAATTGCATAAAATAAAATGTATCTGTTTTGAATTGGATAAATTACATAAATAAGGAAAATTGCTTTTCCTTCTTTTCATATACTCTTGTAAAGAAAAAATTTTGTGGCAAGCAAAACAAGAAAAATCGAATAAAAGAAATTCTATTTTCTTTTTTTTTTCAACGCGAAAATATTCTTGATTTTATGCGATATGGGAAAACCCAGATGCATATTTTCACAATGTGATTTAAAAATAGAAAAACACTAGGAAATTTTAATTTGCATTTAAAAAAAGAATTCGATTTTCAAAATGCACTTTAGAGATAGAGAGACTAGAATTTTAATATCAAATATTTTAAATTTATGTTTTAAATTATGTTTATTTAAATTTTTGAAATGTATAATTTCATGTTTTTGGAGTATTTCAATAAATTAATGAATTTATATTAGAAATTTTTCCAGCTATAGTGACTCGTAATTCACTGATAGGGCCTTGCTTATATGCGTTATACATTTATGTATGGAAATTTAATGACACTTGATATAACTAAATTCTCTTTTTGTATAAAAAGCATTAGTAATTGTGAAAAACGCTTACATTTAGAAATAGACACGGCCTAATTAACTAAACTGCGATGTGATTATTATGTACTTATCTCTACCATTTTGCTCTTCTAACATTTAACTAATTTTTGTGAGAAATAGAACTGAAAATATTGTTTATTAAAGAATTTGGTCAAAGGGTATTAACTTGAAAGATTTGGCAAATATATAAATTTTTATATTGAAATTATAAATTGCCTATTTTTAGGCAATATACATATGTTCGTGTCTAGGAAATTATATTGATTGATTTGAATGGTATTATATGAAGTTATGGGAGTTATTTTAATAGAAATATTGTAAGGCACTAAACTTACTTGCCAAATAATTTTATCTTCAATTTTTTATTCGAAATTCATTCAGTAACCACAATTAATTAATTATAATACGAATAACTGAATTTTTTCATTCGTTTTAATATTTACTAAACATAAAGAATTTAGTTTTTATGCCGTTCCACTATAAAACGAACAAAATACAGTATATTTCTTAATGGCATATGCTTAAGGTCGTTTTGTTCTTCTCATTAAAATTAAATTCCTTTCCTTAAATTCAAATATAATTGCATAATAAAAATAATACGAGGTAATAATATTTAAAATCCCACCCCAAAAAAAAGAAAACCCTTTTTTATATACCATTTTATTATTATTATTACAATTTTCTGTTCGCTTTGTTAATTTTATTTTAAGATGATTATAAAAATTAGTCTTCTCTAACAATTTCAATTTGATTATTAAAATTTCCTGATTAGATAAGCTTAAATTTTGACATGAAAATTTCCTTTGAAAATTTCATATTATTTAAAGCTTAAGGTGCCTATAAAATAAAAAATAAAAAAATACCAAAATCAGACATACAGGAAGAGTGTAGCTGAACCCGTTTTTCTTTTATTTTTTTATCATTAATCTCTATAAAGAAGGATATAACCACTTTTTTCAACTTTTACTGCCATCATGGAAATTTTCTAGGTATATTTTTCCTGGTATAGCTTTTACACAAACTTCTATAAAATTTCGTGTGATATTATAAAGTAATAGTATATGAGTAAAAGGTACCAGGCTATAAAAGTATATACCATTCAACATTTTAAATTTTATCGTTAAGTACCTATTAAAGCTTTCCCACTAAAGCTTGTTATTTCATATGCCAACGTATTTATTGGCTTAGCATTCAGGTGTGTATTATGTACATAAAGTGAAAATTTTTTTATGACTAAAAACTGGTCAAATATTGTCCATGAATACAGTAAATTTAATTAAATCCTTTTAACGACTATATAAAAAAAACAGGAACGAATTTTCTCTATATTGTATATAATCAGGAAAATTTTCATCCTGCGTTCGTTTTTATTGTTATCATTGTGTTGACACTAAGGATAAAAACCAAAAAAAAAAAGAATTTTTTTTGATCCTGCATATTCATTAAAATTTTTAGTCTCTGGTAATCGTTATGAAATATATATAGAGAGGTACACTTTTTCATATATTTCATTTTAGAGACGAACATCACCGCCATAAAAATTGGGTGAAGGTTTACTTATCATAAAAATGTTGAAGTTTGCCTACAAAATAACATACCTATAAAAATTTTCATAATTATTTACCACGAAAATTGAAGACTTTTGTTAATGGTTCCCCTTGATAATTTCAAAAGGTGGATATAATAAAAGCTAATTAGAGTTATAAGAATATAATTTTGAGGCATTTGGCTCAAGGGATATTCATTTTTGGTCTATTGATTTCATCTGCCAGCTCTACAGAAAATGTAAATTATTTTTCTTAAAAATGACAAACATATTATCAAAATTTAGAGATAAGCTTTTTTCAGTACCACAAATTTAGTCAGTTTCAAAGCTGTTTCTAAAACTATTTAAATATCATATTGTCTGGAATATAAAATATGAATAATTTTACTTTATGGACTAAAGTGACCCCTTAAAATGATAATAAGTTAGTTAGTTATTTATATTTAATGGGTAAAACCCATCACATAGTATTGCAGGTATATTCTAATCATAAAGAATACAAGTAGAATCGGTCAGTTCTGGCGACAGCGTTAAGTAAAGAAATCGATTAATTTCTTAGTTAGTCTTCTGATAAATTCAAACCTGTTGATTTGTGGGGGATTTAAAGCAGGTAATATAATGTAAAGTTGAGTATATGTTATCCAGATTTACACAAGATCTGCTCAAAAGTAGGCTTAGACTGTTGTATCAGCCGAATTCTTACCGAATCAATGACATCAAATTCTATTTAGTAAGTTTTGACTATTTAATTTTTAGGAAGTAAACCCATACAATCGTTTATATACTGTTTCATATTTAAAAAGGAAAAACTTGTTCTTCTTGAAATTCAAACAATATTCTTAATATAAAATTTTCTTCAGGAAATTAAACAAGAACTTCCTGTTGCCATTTAAATTTAATTTATCTTAAAAAGATTGTCGCTAAGCAACATTTTACCACAACGGTTTCTATTTTTCATTTTTCATCGTGAAAATGTAAGAAAGAAAATTCCAAAAATTTTCCTTTTATTTCATTAAACTGGAATCTCTTTCTTGTAAATCTTTAAGCTTCTGTGAAATTTTCAAATAGAATTTCTTTATTTTCTCCAAAAAATATTTTCTTTACCAATTTGAACTCATTCTTAAAAATCATTATCTTTTATATTTTTCACTGACTTAATTTGTGCCATTGTTTTTTCATCAATACTCTTGTAAATACTGTTTTTCCTCGCCAGAAAAGTATTACCACCCATCGCGAAAAATAGCGATTTTAAGTTTCTTTCCGAAATTAGTCTATTTACCTTTTCATTAAGTTTTCTTTATTAAATTCTAACCAGGAAGTATGAATTGGTATTTTATACTTTGTGCCTTAGGTATTTTGAAGAATTTATCTATTCGAAAATGGTTAGTAAACTTGAAAAACGTGAAAAACTGAAGTACATCCAGAATTTAAAAGTTTGTTAGGTCAGAGTTAAAAATATAGAAGCTAATATATGACAAAATTGTTAAAAGTGGGTGGAAATGGTTGGATTTATCTTCAATGTTTTGATTTTATTAGAAGAATCTTTGAGTTTCTTCTTGAAGATATTGAAGATTTACGTCCTTCTTATTCCCAGTCTAACTATTCTGTTTTATTTCTAGTACCATCTTTCTTCCAGCAATTGGCAAAGATAAGTATAATGATTGAAAGTTTGCAGTGAACAATTTGGTTTTTTTTTCTTTTCATATTTTAAAAGGAAATGAAAAAAAATCGTTAGAAGTCCTTCGTAAAGGATTTCTTTTTACTTTCTTTTTTTTGTGTTCTCCATGTTCAGTTCAACGTGTTTTTCCGTTTCGATTGTTTATAGAAGAAAAAGAAGCATTTTTTTATTTGCTTCAGGTATTTTTCTAGATAAAAGTAGACACGGAAATAAAAGTAAATAGAAAATGGAGAAAAAAAGAATTGACTGGAATTTCAGTGGAAAATTATTTGTTTGACTTTAATTTGTCTCGATTTTACGCTTTAAACTTTTCTTTTTTTTTCGCCCCCGTTTCTAAAATCTGTTCTTGAAGGGTGAAGAAGCTGACAATGATTTCCAAATAGAGATAAAGTTTTTTATCTCTTGAGAAAAGTTTAAATTATTATAAAAAGCTTGGATAAGCTTTAAAATGACCAATAAAAAAATTGGAAAAAATTTTTTTTTTCTTAAAATAAAAGAAATCTTAAAAGTGTATTTTGTTTTCTTTCTTTTCTTTTTTAATTGAAAAGAAAAAAAAAAAGTTTTTCTTGGATTCAAAAATTTTCTTTCAGGAAAATTGTAATTTTATTGAAATGTATATTTTTAGATATGAAAAAAAAAGAAAATTTGAAAATAATCTTTAGAAAATGATTCTTTTTGAAATTATTAAAAAAAAAAAAATACAGAATTTTAAGGAGTTTTGTTCAGAAAAAAAGTTTATACGAAAAATGAATTCAGTTGAAAATAATTGGGTCCTTTAAATTTTCGAAATTTTTTTGAACTTTTAAAAGTTATGTATATTTTCAACTTCTATACGAAGTATATAACTTACTGGAATCATGATCGATGTAAATCTCCATTTTTTATAACATTCTAAATCGCTTGCAATCATTTTTATCCAATGTCTGTCTGTCGTCTGTCTGTCGTCTGTCTGTCGGTCTTTCTGTCGTGTACAAGATTGCGGCCGTATTTTTGAAGCAATTTTCATGAAAATTGGTAAGAGCGGTTTTTTCCTTATGAGAACCATTCTATCAGAAGTTGGGTTTGATCCGACTAAAACTTTGGGTAGCCGCTGAACAAAAGTTCAGTTTTTTGTGTTTTTACATTACAGGGTATTGTAACGTTATTTATAAACCGATTTCAATGAAATTTGGCATCAGACACTTTTTCAATGAAAAAACAATTGTGTCCAAAAATTAATTGAATCCTATTACAACTTCAGGTAGTTGCTGAACAAAATTCGATTTTTTTGTATGAAATGATACGATTTTCAAATTTTGCTTACATATTTTCTTCATAATTTGCAGTTAGGATAACTCACAAACATATTTTCCGATTTTAGTGAAATTTGGCTAGTACATTGGTTGTACGTAGGCATAGATATTTGTTGCTTCTTGCAAGGATCTAAGAAAGGATGCAGGTCCTGCAGAAAGAAATGGTTTTTTGGTGAAGTAAATTTGTAAAAAACTTTTTGAAATCTTACACCAGGATTCAATCCAATGTATACGTTCACTCTGAATTTCCATATAGCTTTCTTTTAGAAAGGCTTTCGGAAGGTAAGATGATTTGAACATACGTATAGAAGTTGTTTTTTTTAGAACAAACTGTATTTGTATTTAAAATTCATTTTAATCGATAAATTGATGAAAAATCAAAATCATGTTAACACAAAAACAAGTTTGTATTTTTTTTCGTTGTTATGTAACATGCAAATGTCATGTTAATCAAGACCCGAAAGTACATATCTGATATTTATAAATTGCTTGATTTAAAAAATTTCGCCCACTCACTGTGGAGGAGAACGAAGAAACTTGGTCAAATGAGATTTCCAAATAATTTATTATGAAAATCGAAACAACAATTTCAATATGCATGAATTTTCTACTTCGTTTCTGTTTTTTTTTTGGTTTGAATAATTTACTAGCAAATTGCATGAAAGTTCGCTAACCCGAAATCATAATAACGTAGTACAAAGTTGATTATGTTTATCAAATATATATGAAGTATTTTTGTTTTTTGTATTAAAGAAAAGGTGAAATTTGAACAAATCGATCCAAAATCCGATTCAAATTCAGTTCAATATAAAAAATGCATGTTTGAAAATTTTCTATATATTAAAACTTTTGGATAACATTTTATTGTGCGGTTTTCAAATATGGTGAACATTTGGATAGATGCACGTGAATATAAATTTAATGAGTCCAACCAAGCTCTTGGAGACATACACACGAAATGACTTATCGATATATTGTACTTGTTCCACATTAATATTTTAATATTAAATTATTAGAATTTTCAGTCCTAGGCTATATTCACATTTGTTTCGTTTTGTGTAACTCACTATTTCGAGTAGATAGGAAATTAGTATTTTTCTAATTACTAAATATTGTAACTGAACACTAGCGATAACACGTCAAAAATGACGGTGCTTTTTATAAATTGAATATTTAAGATTGTTTAATAGCTGTCACTTTTCTGAGCCTGCTATGTAAATCTTGCCGTATTACAGCTGGGTGCTACTATTTGAGAGATCTCCGATTCGACATGCCTTATCACCACATCAAACGGCCCCATTGACAGTGTTTCACAAATTGTCCTATATATACCAAAGCGTTAAAGCCAAACAAGTGGATTATTCTTTTTAATAATTAAAATCAGTCAAACGTATTAGTAATTACTCGTTTTAAGTAAAATTTGAATTGTGAAATGAAAAATTTGTTTGTTTTTTCTACTATCGGAAATGAACATAAAACAATACAATGGTAAATTTGTTCAGTAATGCTATTGGAATCGGTTATTGATTAACAAGTGATGAATATGTACACATATGATGTGATATGTCAAGAAACGTATGACAACGAATCTGATATAGGCCTCGCCTAGAACATTGCTTTGATATATTAAAAGTATCGATATGTACATAATAAAGTAGCCGACACTATTTCCAGGATAATTAATGGATTATCGATTCTGTATGCATTTCACCTATTGCTGGGTTATGGTTCGAAATAGTTGTTTAAAGTCATTGCTAATATTGAAGTTCGGTTGCTGACTTCACTTTATATCTGTTCTCAAAAAACAAAATCTTGTTAACTAATGAGAACACACCTTAAAAGTTATATAAAGAGATTCACAGAAGGTGCAAGTGTACAAGAAATTGCACTATTATATATACATATACCATATGAGGTTGTGATCAGACTAACTAATTGTACAAGTGCTCTTTCCTTCGGTAGTTAAGTTATTAAAAACATTATAAAATAATAAAGTTACTAGTTTTGAATTGAATTTTAAATTTAATTTAGAAATGAATTATTTACAAATTTTATAAATGGCTAAATTATTATATGTTAATAAATAATTGAGAAATGATGTATTTTTTTTGTTTTACAAATATGAACTGGTTTTTATATTTATGCACGACAAATATCAAATCTGATGGGTTATTCACCTGGAAAATTGAAAAATCAACTTTTTTCTATATTATTTATATTGATTATAATTTATTCTGAATAATGTTATTAAAATAATATTAAAATTTATAATGTTTCTGATGTGTGATTTGAAATAAGAATTAATTAATTTTGATTATTAAATTGCATGTCATTATTATAAATCATTATTATATCGGACTAAACGAATTTCAATCAAAAAGGATTGTATATATCGATATATTATTAATATGAAATTATTATATAGTTGAGCCTTTTTAGGATAATTTAAAATATATAATGTAAGTTATTCAAATTTAATTCCATATGCAATTTTGATGGGAACTATTGCGTTTCACTCCGAATATCCCACACACGATGAAGAAATATAACAATATCAATTATATTTCCGAATTTTAGTTACCATATAAAAGGTGTCCCTGTTCATAGTTGGAAAGGAAGGTTTTCTATCAAAATGCCAAAAAGATATTGTCTTGATTATCCCCTAGCAGCATTTTTGACTTTTTATATCATATATAGATCTTAGCGAAATATTCAAGATGCATAAATATTAGAAAGCATATTCGGAAGATGCATGCTGCAAATTACATATTTCATCTGAGGTACATAAAGTATTCTGAGTATAGTTCATATCGTGGATTAATTTGTAATTCATTAAACTACGAAGTCTGTAATTACAGGTGCGAATCTTATTCTGGTCAGAAAGTGTGAAGAATAATTTTCGCATGTTCTTCAGTTTGAATTTTTGATTTCAGTCCTCCGCCTATGCTTCGGAGGGCACTTTAGAAAGTCGGTCCCGTTATGTTGTGTTTGTTTGTACGTAATAACTACCAAAAAATAAAAAGAAGAAGAAGTACATGCCCCGCAAGGCCGCATAAGCAGAAGGTCTTCTAGGTCCTTACCCAAGCCCAACTCAAAAATAAATAAATTGGTGCATCGTAAACTATATAAATTTAAATTGATTTCTGTTAAAACGATTTTGAAAATAAGAATTATGTAAGGTATTTGACTGAATCTCTTGAATTTAGCTTTCCTTCTTTAAATAACCATTGGCTCTATTATATAACTATTATATAGCTTTCTGTTTATATGTATATTAGGAAATAACACATATAATATTCTAGCACAAGTTTCCGTGTAGGATTTTCAATAAACCCTACCGTTTTCTACAAGAAAAATCTCGTAGTTAGCTAGCTTTATTTTCAGCATGGACTATAGAAGCTTCGATGACGGAAAATATAAAGAAAAAGTTTCGTCGAGATGCCTAAACAAACAGTAAATGATTGCCGACTAGTAAACAAATTGTGCACAAGTATTCATAGCATCACTTCGATTTTAGGTTTTTTATTTTTCTTATTTTGTAGTTTTTGATTTTTTCCTGTTCATCGAAATGACTATCAGGAAAAAAAAGCTCTTCAAAAAATGAACGAAAAACCTGAAATATATCGAAAACTTTTTCAGAAAATAGTAAATAAATTTGAAATTGTTGGTAGTTCGTATTTCATGGACAGAATAAATTGACAAGAACTCTAATCCATATCGGTTTTGTATAGACGACGACTACGAATAGGTTTAATCGAAATACTCACATTTATCTGCATTTGGGTTGTAGATATTTATCCAAGAGTTTTCGATTTATATATTTTTCTTTTTATTTTTTTTTTTCCAGAAACTATGATAGAACTTATTTCGAAAAGTTCCAATATAAAACTTGATGATTTGATGTTGGTTGATTTTGGATGCAGCATAATGGCTAAACAACATTCATATATTTGGTACTTTAGATATATGTATAGAAATCGTAATATATACTCATGGAATTGGATAAAAGCAAATATCCATTTACAATTTCACCCCAGAAGGCACGTATTCATCAGTTAAATGGATTCTTGTCGCTCTTCAAAATTGTCTATACGGCTACTAGTACTATACTGTATGTATTTAGTTTTTCGAATTTTCTTTTTTTTTTACGGTTTTCTAACTGAAAATCCATTTGTTCGTTTGTCAACGATATTCTCTGAAGACATGAAGTTTTGTGGTCAATTTTCCATTTCATTGTTGCATTTTCTTCTCTATTTTTTGCTTGTTTTTTGTAATGACACTTCTCTATAGTGAAAATTGTATAAAATTCCGAATACTAAATTAAATGAATTTTCTATTTGAAATATTCAATATAGTTAAACTTTTGAAATGTATCGAAAAAAAAGGAAAATATATGATTGAATATCCTTTAAAATGTTAACTGAAGATTTTGGAAAATATGCCAATATTTCTTAAACTTAAATTTAATCAAAATATATTAAAAGAAACAAAAAAACCTTTTAAAATACCAGATTTTAAATTATTGAACAAACTATTTGAAGAGAAAAAGTTTTTAAGCCTTGTTAGATAAGAACTATAAGAAAAAGGGTTTTCATACATCAAAATGGAACTCCTTTTATCAAGCCTTTAAATTTATAAGTGAAGAAAAAAAGGAAAATGAAAATTCCTACATATAAGCAAACAACATTGTTATGTATTTGATGGATATGGTTTATAGGAAAAGAATCTTTCATCTTTATCCAAAGCAAAAAAGAAATCATCTACAAACTAGAAAACTTCTTGAGAAAAAAAAGGGTTCAAAAGAAACTAGCACACTTGAACAAATTAGGATAAGAAAGGACTAAAAGCTACCTTATTGATATGATCCGACATGCAACCCAATGACTCAAGAGGATGCTCTTAAATATATGCAATCTTTTCTTCTCTCTTATAGCATATCTTTATATCTTTATTCTATTATATAAAACATCAACGCAGTTGAAACAGGATTTCATTATTCTTTTTAGTATGTGTCTTAGAAATATGTACTATCTCTATACTATATGAAAATGGTTACCGGTAGAGAAAGTAACAACGATTTATAAAAAGGGGATATTATATATGTGTGAAGTCACAATATGAATCCTATTTCATGAAGAACAAATTTGTTATATCATCAGCCAGCAGGTTCTTATGGATGACACATCATGAAGTCAATATAAGGGTGTATATAAGGTATACAAAAGTAGAACGTAGTTTTGAGGTAATAAAGAAAATGTATGACGTCGCAAATATATACGAAATTCTATCACGAAAGAAAAGTACCCTTTTATGAAAATCCGCTTATTATATAGGGATGAAAATTACGTCATTCTTTTATATTTACTGTTGGTCTATAAGACAAAGAGATCTGTTATGGATTGAATATGGTTTTACTGGGTAGGTCTCGTTTTTTTTCCGTGGATGGATTAAAGTCAATAGATTTTATGTGTAAAAGCAAAAATGATTAAAGTACCATAGGTACTCTGTGCATACTCTGTGTCTCTGATTTTAAATAAAAAATGGACAAAAAAAGAAAGGTATTTAGTTAATCCGCATGTACCTGCTTATATACACTTGTATTCTGTGGATGTTCATCATATTCCCGTATATACATGTCATTTTCATTTGTGGCATTAAAACCACGGAAATTCTATTGGGAATAAACTGCCATTCATTCAGTTGGCTTTGAAGGGATTACAAATATTCCCTCAAATGGACTTTTTTAAAAGATATGCTTTTATTTTATTAATAAAATCTCGGTTTTATTTGGATGGAAATTATACTAAATAGTAAGTAATTAATTTCAAATTGGTATTAAGGGTGATTAAATTGGTCTATGGTTTCGACCATAGAGCAATTAGTCCTTTTTTTTGATAATTTTATGTTAAAATTTTTTTTTGTACACTAGCTATTGAAACTCTTGAAGAAATATTCTTTCTTTAGATTAGTTTTTCAAGCTGGCTTTGTACGCGTTATTTATGGAGGAAAAAATTAATTTCTGCTTCATAATTTGAGCTATATTAACTGCTATTTTTAAATCCATTGATAAGATGACGTGATTATATATATCCAATTTTATTTCTGAATCCATTCTGATATAACAACGAAAATTTGATCAAACTGATTCACAAATTATGAAATTTACCCGAAATAATTTAATTTTCAGAGAAACAGACAGACAAGAACTTTAAATATCAACAAAAATACGGACTTATATAACAAATATCATAGAATTTTCAAGATACAAAGCCAGTTAAGAATTTTATTTATATAAATAGATTGAAAAAAATCGTTCGAAAGTTTAATTGAAAAAATAACATTTAAATCCACAATTTTGAGTCTCAAAAAGCCTATATATACTTTCAAAGATAGATATGGCGGGAATCACATCAAAAATCCTATACGAAAATGTATATTAGTTGACTTTTTAAATTTTTCGCTTATTTGTCAGACAGCAAACATATAGGAAGAAATGTTTTCTTTTTTCAAGGATTCGCCAAATCCCGCAGGATATAAGACAAAACCATGAAAATAGATAGGAGACGATATTTGTATATATATAACCCCTTAACTGGCACAGTTTTATATTATATAGAAGAAACATTCTAGATTTTCGCGTATATCCTTTTTACCACCACCCAATTTCAACTAGCAACCTTCTTCTCTAAGTTTATTTTTGTTTTTGTAAATATAAATGAAAAAGGATATATTTTTTTTGCGTATTTCATTTCTTCATATTTTTGTCGCCTAGCATAGTATTTGTTTTTCTTTTTTGGCTACCGAAAGTGAAATCGTGTTACTGTCAGTGTTGTGCTGCCATCATCCATTGCCAAAGAATGTTTCACTCGCGATTTTTATAAACCGAAAGTTTGTGTCATTTCTATTTACAATATTTCCTGGCACTTACTACGTCTCCATTTTTCTCTTCATTCCTTTGGTTTAAAACATATATCCTTTTTTTTCCCATTCAAGAACTTTTAATATTCAAACTGAAAATTGCTTCCAAACTTTCTGCGGAGAAGAGGGTGTGGTTTTGATTCGTGTCAACTGAAACTATATATATGGATATATATGGAAGCCAATGTGTAAAGGATAAGGTGTGTATTCTGAGAAGAGTTTTTGGTGTATCTACAAACAATCTACGCACTTTACATAATATATACGTGTTAGCTGTAATTTCATCGTATTTTTCTTGTTTTTTTTTTTCTTCTTTGGTTGATGCGTAAAAAGAGGTTAAATTGAAATGGGGTTGTGGTAAGGTTTTTTTGTGTTTTTTTTTGTATGGTGAAGAACTAAACAGTAGGTGCGTAAACATGTAGAAGCACTTACCCATTGGGAAATTACTGCCAGGATTGTCATTAATCATATGAAAAATCATTTTTTCTCCCTTAGCTCGTTTAGAATTGGATTTTGTTTTGTTTTGTTTTTAAGTTGTTTCAATAACTAACTGTTCAGGAGTAAGAAAAAAAAGGATCCATTCTCTATTTCCTCATTTCGGTTTTTTTTAGGGATTTTCTTTTTTGCCGGATATACAAAAATCCACTAAACAGGAACAAATATAATAACATACGACAGTGAAAAAGTATATGAGTATGTTACACTGATATATTTAAATATGAAGAAAAAAATGGGGTGTGAGTTTAGAAAGATGAGACAAATTCTATGTTGCTCTGGAAATTGAAAACTTTATTGGAATTTTTCACTTGGGTACCATTCTAAGTGGATGGAAATTAGCTCGACTTAAATCAAAAATGTTTACCACACATTTTGGTGACGCTTTATAAATACATGCTTTTGAATTTTTTTTGCCTATGATAAAAGGTATAAGGATTTTTTTTCGTTCACTGAGGGGGTGCAAAATAAGGTCGTCGAAAATGAAATGTACAAAATAAAAAACGAACCAAAAAGAACTTTAGGATTATGATGGGGTAAAATTGTGGGAAGTTGAGAATGAGATCTTATTAAGTTTTTCTTCTCTTCTTTTTTTTTTTCTTTCCTATACCATACTTTTTTTGTTAATGGTTTTCTGGGGTTGTGAAAAGAGTGCTGAAAATTTTTATGATGGTAGTTATGATGATTTCTTATTTCATGTATAATAATATGTATAAGAAAAAAGAATACTTATTCTCATTTCTTTTTTCTTGTGTGGGGAGTTTGTGATAAAAGAATGATCGTTCAACGAAATCGACTGTAAGGGAAAGATTGTATTTATCATTTTGATTTTCTCGTATATTTTATAAACATGAAAAAAAAAATAAATTATGATATTGTATTATTTTTTTGGAGGAAGTAGTAAAAATGACTTCTGCTTCATTTTTTACATACACAAGAAATAATAAAAAAAAAATAAAAACAATTTGCAGATTTTTGTGCTATTACTAAATGAAAATGGAAATTTGAAATTGATTAAAGAAAATCAAAAAAATGACAATTTGAATAAATTCTTAATACAAATATTATTTTTGATATTCTATTTAGTATCTTTACGATGTGAAAGTCTTCATTTATTATGGATTTTGTATAAATTTTCAATTTTCCAAAATTGAAAATAACAAAAAAAAATATATTTTCATTAAGAAATTCGAATGTATTTGATCGAAGTGATTGAATATTGATTGAAATTTCTTGTTTATATCAACTTAAATCCATTGAAACTCTATATTTTAAAAATTTTCTAAAGAATTCTCATTAAATTTAACTTTTATATATAGAATATATAAAATATATAAAATTAGATATCAAATCTTTATTATTTTAATCAAAATATTAATTAAAATATTATTCAATATTTAATAATTATTTTTTTTCAAAATTTAATAAATGTAATTTAATCTAAATATAAAAGAAAATCAAGAAATTCTTTTTTATTGAAAATATGATCTTTTCTTTCTTACGAAGCAATTAAATTATAAAATTTTATAAAAGGAAATTTCCTTTCTGTACAAAATATAGGGTAAAATTGGGACATATGATGTTCTCCAATCAAGCAACATTTATCATCTGATTTCCGTGTCTTATGCTAAAGACATATTAGCAGCGATAATCTACATTATCTCTCGATTCTCGATTAAAATTCGATAATGAACCAGATTTTTTCAATTATTGAGTATTTTCAGTTCAATTATTGAATAATTGAGAACTTTTCGCTCTCTGCTTGTGAAAAGTTTTAAAGCTTTAACTTTTATATCTAGTAACACCGCTCATATTTATAGATATGAACTTTCAAAAAATTGGAAGAAGAAAACGTAGAACAAAATAACAGATTTGAATTTGGCGACTCCAAATTTTTTGTATTTTGAAGGAAATGATTTTTTATTTTAAAATGTAATATTTTAAAATTTTTTTTTTAGATTTTAGATGTTTGCATATTCATAAATAATTTCTTTTTATTTCCAAAATGTCGTAACCACAAAAAGATTTTTTAGAAAGCTTTGAGAAATATCAAAAAAATAATTGAGAATGAATTTTAATCCAGAAAAACAGAATGTGTCGCAATTCTCGATTAAAAAATAAATCACTGGATTAAAGCGCATAGTATGTCTAGGGCATAAACATTCTAAAAGTCTGTCCCATTTTCATAAGCGCCTGAAAATAAGCAATTTGAAATATGCAATTTTCTTTCTTCCTTGATGTTCCCACTCGTCATTGATCATCAGTGAATGTTAGCGAACATGATTTTGCTGGTTCGCACAAAGGTTTACACCAACTAAACAATCGTAAAGAACGTGTTCTGTTCTTTCTCACTCGCTTCGTTTGAACATCCCTTAAGAACAGACTTCGAATATGTTGCCATTTTGAATATTTTACATGAAAACTTGTTGTAATTATATTTGAAATAAATTATAAATTAATTTAAAATTGTTAGAATTTTTAAAAGAAAGTATACTAATTCACCCAATCTTACCCTATACATTAAAAAAAAAAAAAGAAAATATAAGATAAATATAATAAACGATATACAAAAAAGAAAATCAAGTAATATTAAAATATAAGAGAGATACATGTTATACAAAAAGCCTTCAAGGTTTTCCTTTCTCCATTAATAACAACGAAGGACCAGTTCAATCAACCGAATACCAAAAAAAAGAAAAAAGAAAAGAAAAAATTAATATAATACATTTGACAAGAAGACGGAAAAATCTAAGAAATTCAGTTTCAGATGACAAATTTTTGTAAGGAAGAGAAAATCTATCTGTTCTTATATTTTAACGAATCTATACAAGTGTAGAAGAACTTCATCGATAATGGGACTTTGTTGTCTTTCAATATCAACTTCCGTTTTACTTACTTACTTTCTTTTTTTTTTCCGTTGTTGTTCTTATGTCATCATCATCATGATAAGAAAAGAATGAGAAAATGTTAAGTGTACAAGATTCGATTTGGTATTGTTTACGAGCATAAAGTGAACCATCTTTTTCTTATAGTTTTCCTCAATTTTCTAACAAAAAAAAAAAAAAAATTTCAAAAAAAAACCCCACACACAAATCTATTATAGTAAATTTTTGTGTACACATTGGCATAACTATATTATCCCTAAGGGTTCGATGAAAAATAAGGCTCGATGAATCTCGGGATATAATTTCCTTAAAATGTCGAAAACTTTTGTTCAAGAATTTTCTTCTGTTTTTTTTTTTTTTTTGCTTTTATGCATATAAATTGTTCCATCAAGTTGTTTTGTCAAAAAATTTATTCTGTCGACATATTATTCGAAAAGTAGTAGAAAAACTAAATAAATATAAAATGATCTAAAAGTCACAACAAAAAAAAAACCTTTGGTAAACGCAATTTTCTCGTCCTTCTTTTCATGGGAAAAACTTCTTATAAGATAACTTTTCAATAAACAATAATGGACTTGAAATGAATATGAAACTTGATATTTTTTGTAAAAGAAAATGAAGAGAAAAAAAGAAAACCAAAAATAAAAGCAGAAAACATTAAAAGATGAAAAATTGAAGAAAATTGAACGAACTTACTTTTACTGAACAAAATGAACTGAATTTCGATTTTGTTATTTTCTTTATAATAAAAGAAAAAAATTATGTCTTTTTGTCGGTTTTTATAACAATTTACTAAGAAAGTCGCTACGACAAAAATAAAGAAAATTAAGAAAGTTCTTCAATGGAATGCAATCAACAAATGGTTTTTCTTTTTGGCCCCAAAATGATGGTGGTTCTGTTATACAGGGTGGTGGAAAATGTCATTTAAAAATTAATAATCTTAATTTAATTTTTTTTTTGGAGATCTGGTCTTGTCGATGGCTAATAGCTATATTTTACGATCTCAGAAATTGGAATTGGAAAATTTAGAGGATACCAAATTGATAAAATAATCTTATATGGAAGATTTAGCAACATTTGACTTAATTTAAAAATAACAACAATATCTAAAACTTATACTACTATAATCTACTAATTAACAAAATTTGCATTGCCCTTAGCTAAGTTTTATTCTGCATGAAAGCCGACGAATCTTCTGCCCCTCACTTACGTTAACAATTGAATAGGAACCAATATAATTTAAACTAAACATTTCTCATATTTCCAAGTGCACCTGGAAATAGGCAGTTGACCATTTTCACGATGAAAACATGTATATTTTTAAAAACTTGTTTGTCCGAAGGATGAACTTAAATCTCAACTTATAAATTTTTAAGTCTAATTTTTTCTAGTAATTTTTAACAGTTTCTTACCTATTTTAATTATAGTCGAATTCTTTTGGAGAATACTTTTGAGTATATTGTTTTCGTATAGATTCCCATGCAATATATTTTCTGCTTTTAATACGCTTCTTTTTCATTTTGTTGCATTTGTAAGACATTAAGGGTTACCCTATATATTTGAAACGAATTGTAAAAAAAAGCTTCTTATACTAAAAGTTAAATTTTTATAGTTTGCTTGAAGATATGCAATTAATATGTTATTGTTTTTATTTTTTTGGTTATGCTAAAAAGTTCATATTTTGTTTGAAGAAATTTTTAAAAGGAAAAGAAACTAAACAAACTAAAAGTAAACTTTTCATAAAATTCAACTGTTTCAGTTCAGTGAATAGGAAATTTGATTTTTCCGACAAAAGACAATAAAATTATTGCATGATTTTTTGTTCGAGAAAAAAGAATGTCTTTTGTTAATAAATTTTTGAACTGACATCCTTTTATCAAAGTTTTATATTAAAATAACTCAATTTTGGCATATTTCTTTCTTTTTCCTTTTTTTTTTTGTAACAGATTCCCAAATCAACCCGAATTCAGGAAGTTATTTTCGACTTTTATACTGATCATAAAATTAGTGTTATATTTTTTAAAAATAAAATATAAAAAAGAAAATTTTTTTAATATTTTTCCGAATAAAATAATGAAAACTGTCATAAACAAAATTTGATTGAATTCTATTTTATGCTTCAATTCAGAACCAAGAAGAAAAAAAAAAAGCTTCTGAAGTCATAAAAATTGTCATTCTTGTCAAAATATTTTGGTACTTCAAAAAGAATATTTTTAAATATGAAAAATAATTTTATAAACAAAACAAAAATTGAAATTTTTCTTATATTTTAGTCTTTTTCTTACTAAAAAAAAGAAAATATAAGATAAAATGTTAGAAGATACATTTTTGTTGTCTATAAAAATAAGCGAAAACTTTTCTTCATTCTTTTCAAGAGAGATCTATATGAACATTTATTAGAGTGTTTCTTTTTTGTGCTGTTTTATATTATTGAAGAATTCCATTCGAAATGACAGGACCAATTCATAAAAATGTCAAATACATATAAAATATAAATGAAAATCTGAATGACATTAAATCTCCCGTGAAGCAGAAAAATATTACAGTTTTATTTGTGTTGTTTTTGTGCAAAAGAAAATTGTATAAAAATATATATTTTCAAAATGTTTTCCATGAAAATCAATTTCATTAGTTTCATAAAAAAATATATATTTTATATTATACTAGGTGAAAGCCATGTCAATAATGATGGGAAAAAGTAGAAGCAGGAAAGTTTATTGGTTGAGGATGGTATTCGAACCCGCCACTCCAGAAAAAACAAGATTTGCAAGTGGACAAACATTCAGACTCACATAAATATGTTGATTGAGAAAAGGTGAAAACTTGTCACTTAGACTATCTGTTTTTGAAAATCAAAGTCCCAAGACTGAAGGCTGTTTTCGATATGCTCTGTGAGCAGACTTTTCGAGTCTCCGATTTTTAAATATGTACGTTGGTTGTGTGGTACTCTTATCCAAAAGTTGTCTCCGAAGACTAAAGTCTCTGTTCGTGTATCTTCACCTTTATGTTATTACTTATTTTGTTTAGTCAAAAAGTTTCATATTCTTCTAAAAAAAAAATGGTAAATGAATTCTATGAAACCTAATAAAGACCTTGTCATATCCATGTAGGTCTTTCTATTGAAATAAAAAAAACCTTCTATATTTTCGACCTTCTTAAAATATAATCATCTGAAATTGTTTATTATTCAAGCAAAATTTAATGATTCCAAAAATAAAGCTTCAAAAAAAAATATCCATTTCCTATACTTGTCTAAAATCGGACATCTATATTGGTTGTTCTAATTTGGATTCAAGGAAAACAAAGAAGGAAAGAACTCCACCCACAAAAAAATAAGTCATTTGTGAAAATAAAAATGTTCCATTACTAAGATTTGGGGAAATAACAACGGAAAAAAAAAATAAATAAAAGGAAAGTAAGAAAACAAATCTGCCAACAAATAATGTTATATGGAAAAAAAAGAGCCTGGAAAAACCTGTCGTATATTACGTAATACCCATTAAGTATTTTCTTTTTTACAGGATCTGTAACAGAGAAAAGGGAGTTAACCTCCGGAAAACTAAAGACACGTAAATTCTACTAAATATATGATACCCATTAGTGAGGACCTCCGCTGGAGAGCTGGAAAGTTAAGAATGTTGGGCATTTTATTTGTTGAGTTTGTATGTCACATATGGAATATATAGAAACCTTTTAAGTTCCTTTTTAATACCTTTTCATTCATATATTATATTGAAACCCATAGGAAAGAAAACAAACAAGCCTTTTAAGCAGTCTTCATCCTATATCTTCTCATAAACAATTTTTTTTTTATTTTTCAGATATTATATTTCGATCCCAAGGACCAGCTATCTTGAATAGGCGAAAACATACGAATATATGAGACTGTAGCAATTATTCACACAGCAGGTATACTAGAATCTTTCTCCTTTATGGACATTAAAAGAATAGGAAAACAATTTTAATTGCTAAGGAATCATGTTATGATTTTTATGTAGTGGAAATTTTTATGGTAGCGTTTTTCATTTAAGCATATTATTTTTTTTGCCTTTTTGAAACTTCCTTTTCTTTCCGTTTTTTTTGGAAGAAAGATTCATATTACGTCATGCTAGAAAGAGCTTGTTTCCTACATTTTTGGTGATTTTTATAAGGGTTTATACATATTGTTTTTTCCCATTAACTTTGTTATTAATTACAGGAATTGAAAATTGTTTATATATTTTTAAAAGGAGGATAAGAATTTCCGTGATCAATGAATTGAAAATATTTTTTATGGCAGAACTATTAACAATAAAAATAAAATATTAATAAAGAAAAAAAAGTATGGGGAAAAGGATGTATACGCGTTTGGCGGTTGTACCCTCATCAAAGCATTTTCAAACAAATGTTCCGGTTTGAAAATAATAGACTCATCTGGATTCAAACATAAATCTCGAAATTAAATTGCGAGTTGACAAAGAAATTGTTAAATTCTAAAAATGACAGAAGTATTATAGACAGGGTATAATCGGGAATTCATTCCATTGTTTACAGATATCGTGAGATTCTGGTTAGGTCTTTAGTAAAATGCATAACATTTCAATTGTTCCTTCTTCAATATATCGAAAGAACTCAATTCTCATGAAAACTCGTCTTGTTTTTTTTTTTAGGAAAAATTGTAAAAACATATCACACAAAATTTTATTATTAAAATATAATTTCAAAATTCCAAGATTTCAGAATAATTACAATTAAAATTTTAATTGCGCGTAGACGACAAAAAAAAAAGAAGTTAATTTGAATACAAACTTTGCATTTTTATTATCGAAATTAAAAACAATTTTCGTTAAAAAAACAGAAAATCCTAATTTTATATTCTCGTCTTTGGTTCGAATTAATGTTTCTTAATGTTAGGCTCTTTTGAAAAAATGAAAAAAAGAAAACATAATTATTGTATAAAAATCAGACGCCATTATTCTTGTCATCGTTTCTTCATTATATCTATATACAAATTTTTCTTTACTCTGAAAATGTTATTATGAATATTAATATACTATAAAACAATGGATCCCATTTGATTACATTTTCAAAAATATACTACATCAAAGTGGAAAACCGCATAATGAACAGTTTTTTCTTTTTTGTTAAATCAAAAGACTTTAATATACCATTCGATAATTTCAAATTGAATGCAGAGTCGGAATAGACGCGTAAGGCAATCCTTTTATTCTCGTTCTTAAAAGTAATTTACAAACAATGGACCCTATTCGTGGTCTACGTGCCGGGAGTTCCTATAGGGCTTACTCCTTTCATAAGTTGAAGAGAAATTTCTTTGTATTTTCTCCGGTATCTAAAACTTAACAGAAACATATCAAGTAGTCGCCAATGCCATATAAATTAACTATATACAAGAAGCTCTGTATCACCCCTACTGAGTTAATATTTTGAATATTCTTAAATTGTAAACTCTTTGGTTGTCATAAAGGTTTGAAGAGAAAAGGCTAATGGAATTTTTGAAATAACAAACCTGTCTGGAATCAGTTGACTGCTTAGAGTATCTCCAAATTTACCACACTGTTCCGAAATTTCGATTTATAATAATTATCTTTATTTAAAAAGAACAGGCGGAATACATTATATCGCCATTTACATTTATGCATTGGATATATCCTTTCTAAAACTTTATACTTCATCTATTATCTAAAAGATTAAGGTTGGAATAAATGATAACATCTTTAATGTTATTCGTTAAATATTGATGTGTTATTTTGTACTTCAACCTTAACTTAACGAAAATTGGTTAATTTAACTGTATTTTATTATAGATGTTTTCTTTTAATATCAATCTGATCGAAACACGGGAAATAGCGGAGCACTAACTCTTTGAATAATAGATACTCTATTTTATATGTATGGAATCCTATTCTTAACATCTTGAGATCTAACTTCGGTCCTGACTAAAAATCCAATGAAAAGAAAAACGATAAATAAAATTAAAAAAACATTTGAAGCAGAATAATATATGAAAAGAAAATATAATGTTCATTTTAACGATCGAGCTGGTCAAAATCAATTGCTAATAAAAAGTTATTGTCGTTAGCAAATAATTTATTAATATTCAATGGTCATACGTGTGGACAACCAAATGAACTCATATATACCCTGACACACAAGTATACACAATGATTACGATTGAATCAAGTTTATATCAAGTCTCAGCTGGAGAACAACATAATCAACCATAAACCTTATAAATATTTAATAAAATTATATTTGAAGTTCGTGCTCATATTACAATTGGTTGTCTCTTGTAAATTACATATCACATATATGACCATATTACTTTATATTCCAAAAACCAAACCAAACCAAAAAAAAGAACAAAAAATACGTGGATATGGGACAAAAAATTAGATAGAAATGTACTTTTACCTGTCCTTTTATCGTTCACTAAAAATCTTCCCTCCATATACTTTACACCCTAACAGCATATCATTTTCTATTAAAGTTCAAATTCATGTCACGAATATATGAAAATTGTATATGTTGGTATTTCAAATACTTTCATAATATGCTATAGTCCAAAAAGCCAAGGTGATGATGGTCGTTATTTTAACCTTTCCACTTATCCCTATATATCTTGTTGTTAATAGAGAGTATCTTAAGGTTGATGTATAAGGTACAAGTGACTTTCTTATATACACATGTCATTCACCGGTGATGATTTGCAAAATTCATGCCGAAGGATATATATATATATATGTATATACAGTTTACGGATTTAATTGAAAAGGATTCATGTTATTCTTATTGTCATCGATAAAATTATATCTAGATGATATAATATTATTTCCTTAAAGTGTTCTTCTATACAAAATTTTCTACGTACTTAACTTTAATATGTTTTTTTTTTATAATCCCAACTATTACGACTTCAAAAATTGTGCATACCTAATAGTAAAATCGTGACCTAAAGAAATAGATTTTATTTTGGATACGAAATACCTGACTTAATATTTTCTCTAAGTACGTGGTAAAAGTTTTGAAGCAAGAAAAAAAAAACAAGAAGAAAACTTTCGTTATTGCTTTGTATGATTTCGCTCACGGCATACGACTAAATATGAAAGGATTACGGAATATTTGTTTAACTCTCTGGCATGCTAGTTCTTCCAAAATTCATACCATCCCGTAATTAAACCCTTTTAAATCTGGTCTAAAACGTTAAACAAGTAAGAACACATATGTACGAAAATCCACCCCTTTTTTTTGTAGACTATTTGTGTATACAGAAAGTTTGTTTGGTGGCCTAAAGTTTATTATTTTTGGTTAGAGGGTAACGCATATATACATATATATATTTTTAGAAATGCGTTACTTAATTTTCCAATTTGGTTACTTGAATATGTCAGGCACAAATTATTTGTTCAAATAAACATGCTAAATTCAATCTTTCAATTGGAAATGCATGTTAAGTAATAATGGAACAGTTTGGGATGGTGAAGGATTCAATGGGGTTTCGAATTCAAGATTGGTAAACCTTAAAATTATAGGAAATTCTATAGAATGTGTTAGAAATTATGATACTATTGATCAGTATTTAGTAAGCGATGAAGCTTTTTAGTATTTACTGCGAAATTAAAGGGTGCGGCGGCATCTTTTGGTTCGGTTTTGAAGTAGCGGTTATTTCGACGCTTATAGCTCTAATGTCATCTGTCGAGTGACAGAAATTCAGCATTATATTTAACATGTATGATATCAGCATGCCCTCTCTAGGAGCAGTACATACTAACTGGAGTGTTTTGTGCAGTGAAATTAATTCTGGTTTTATACTGGAAAAGTATGTAAAATAGTAAAGAAATTAGTACCGAATATCAAATATCGATTAAGGACATACATTTTATATGCATTTAAATATTGGAAAGTTTTTTATTATTGGTATTAGAAGATCTGAAATATATTTTTATGTTTTACGAGTATAAGAAAATTTCTAGAACTTTCTTCTTATCTACAAAATAACAAGGTAAAGTTTTTCCTCTAAAATAACATAATAATATACTATTTCAAAAAATTCACCAAAATGTTGTAATCTTCTGTAAATTGATTGTGAAATTGTCTTTCAAATTATAGATTTCAATTTTCTAAAATAGTGATTTCTTGTATGAAATTATTTTACAAGACTTCTTCATTTTTCCATTATTTTTATTGTAGAACTTTTTAGAACAGCTATATTATTATACGCACATTTTATATAATAGGATTTTCTGAAGGGTGACTATAGTACTTATATACTTTAGTTACAATTCAAGAAAAGTTACATCGCTTCAGAAACTTTTTATCGTCATTCGATTGACATTACCATCGTTTTTTCTTTTTTTTTTTTACCTTAAAGGTAAGTTGAGAAAAATGAAGTATAAGAAATTGTATAGAAAAAGTTTTCCGTTTTTTTTTTCTTCACTTTACTTCCTTATTTATTTCGTATAATATTTTCAAATAAGATACTTTTACATTTACTTCTTAAAATGTGCAACAAAAATTACACTTATATAAAGACATAACTGAAAACGAAGTTGAAGTGTTAACAATGCACAACTCAGCTTCAAAGTTGTCATCTTCAATATTAGCTTTTATTGGATAAAATATAAGTAAATGTATTCTGTGACAAACGTTGATAAAATTTGACGGTGAAAATGGTTTCTTAAGAAAAATAAATATATTATTAAGATTTCTATAGAGAACTTTACGAACTAAGTTGAATTCCATTTTAAATATATTAATTAATTTTATAAAATAAAAAAAGAGGAATGTTGCAATATTTATTTTGTGCCATGTTTCTTACAAGATGTATATTGCAACGTGTGTCTTCCAACTTATATCATCAAACGTGTGTCTTGCAACATGTATAATGTATTCTTTATTTTGCAGTCTGTAGTGTGTAGGTTGCATATTTTGCTCAATTTGAACGGCTATAATGTGTACAACTATATTTTTCATTGAATAAACCAACAAAAATATGGTTAATATGAAATTCTGTTTGTCTCTATACAATTTTTTTTAATTAAATTGTAATACAACTTCAGTCTTCTCTAATTTAATTTCAGGAAAAAGTTAATTAATAATGAAATCATTTAACGCACTGGTATCCAACCTTCTACTCAATTATCACATTTTCTGTATATTAAAATTTGTGACATACTAATGGATGGTGTATGGAACCTTGTCATTATGAATCAGTCAAAACAGTAATCATTCTAAAAGGTCTTCGACAAACTAGTTTCCTTTAATTAGTTTCTGACATTCAGGTAACTTTAACTTATACTCTGTCAAGAATTAGTAAAAGATAACCAAGTTTAAAATTTATAGTGTTATTTCACGGTTAATCTACATATTCAAAACGTATGGTTTTTCACAAGTTGCACCAGAGCAGAGCAAAATTTTACATTGAATACAAAAACAATTTCTGCTCTAACTTTTACTTAGACCAAAATTTCTACTCCATTTTTTATGTCAATAGATAGCTCTGTTTGTGATTTTTTGATATCTGAATGTCGTCCTCCTATTGATTATGATAGTTCTTGTTTGAACATATGAAAAGTATAAATTGAAAAATCTTCAAAATCGATTAATACTTTTTGTAACCTTTTTCCTAATTGGTCCCAGGTATCACGTGTATGATTAAAGAGTTCAGATCGACGGCAGGCATTTGTGGTATCAACAATTGGATCAGTTTTTTTTATATAAGTTTTAGTGTTTGTGTTGAAATGCCTTAAAAAATATGTGATACGTGTACCTTAGGTTGATTCCCACTTACAGACGAGTACATATACTAATAAATAATTCCGTTGATTAATCAAGAATTGTTTTCGTGAAAACCATTTCGAATTATAAATTTAATCGTTTTTAACGAATCATTTTAACAAATCCGATGAATTTGTTTCCTTAAGAAATTTTCAAATCTTATCTAAAAATATTCATCTCTATACTAAAATGGAAGAAAACGATGGAAATTATTTGACTTTGAAATGTATACGCGAATACCAAATAGAAAAATATATCAACGAATTTCTATACAACGATACGATTGAGAGAATTATCAAGATTTCAGGTGACTGAATAAAGATATGCAAATGTATTCCAATTGAATAATAAAACATTTAATTGAAATTAGTAACACTCACTTGAATTAAATTTTCTAGATTTGCGCACTTTAGTACATCAACTTGAACATCCTACGCTTTAGTAAGCAATCACAATAATAAACAATATATATATACGTCTCTGACCATGATTTTCAATTAAAAAACTTCAGGACAATGGCTTTTGTGATGGAACCTTAGAGAAAAACGGATAGAAACATATAAATTTATGTTGAATGCGGTTTTATGCTTCTCAAATTTTATTAATAATTACAATGATGTTTTCATTGAATTACATATTTATGATCTCTGATTAAAAAAAAAAAAAGGCAAAAGCATGAATGCGTTATCAAAGTCATGGTAAAAGTCGATATTACTCGATTCAAAACAACAAAAGACACCGCGTTCAATATTATTACACAATGAATGACTTAATGAGCAACATAATCTGACACTTAATGAAAATAATCAGAAACGAGTAGAATTTGTTATAAGGTTTTTGATTAACCAGTGTCAGGCAGTATTTCTTGATTTGCAAAATGAAGAAAAAAAATTCTGGCTTGAAAATCTAGTACGAGTACGACCTATTGTGTGACTTTAATTATGATTAAGTCATTTCCATGATTTTCTTTTTAGATATATTAATTAAAAATACTTGGAAAATTATTTTAAGATAACTTTTATAATAACTTCCTCTATAACTACACACGAAAACAACTTTTAACTTGACTTTATATTAACAAGTCTTGGAAGCTCTTCCCAAAAAGATGTCGACTTTCTATCAGTAGAACTACTATACCACGTTTTAGCACGTATGGATTTAAATGTGCGCTGTTACTTGTGTCCCTCGAATTCTCAAATGTCCACCATAAAATAAGAACTGACGAAGGCCCCACTAGAATCATTTCCAGTGAAATTTCGAATATGAGTTTTTTTCGGAGATTATTTTCCATAATCAATAAAAGTTTTAATTAATTTTCATATTCATGCAAATTGAATTCATGCTATTTATTTAAACAAAAAAAAACTTGTCTTGTTTTAGACTTCATTAATGGATTATCAAATATTTAATGAAATTTTATAATATTTTAATTATTAAATCACGAGATTTTAATAACGAAAAAATATCGTATTAATACTTAATACTATTTATAGACTGAGAAAAAACTTGATCTATAATTAACGCCTCAAGAAATTAACAACAAAATCTGTTGATAATTTTTTTATGACTTAAATTTTAATTATATATGAATTAAAATATCTTTTTTTAGATTATTTTATTGATTAATGTGAAAAAATTATTGGCAAAACTAAATTTGCAGACTTGAGAATCTAAAACCTTTATAACATTTATAAAGCCAAAAAACATTTATACAAGTGCTGAAATTATGTAGATATTAATAAAAATTAAAAGTTACACTTAAGTTGTTAGTTGGTACAGTAATGTTCGTTTTGAGGAAAATTCTCGGTGTGAAGAAGAATAGGCTCTTGTGTATATCACAAACTACAGACAGATGGTCTCACTTGAAATCTTTAATTTAACACTCTTTAATGTGTTTTAGATTTTAAAGCATAGTATCGACTTAGTACACATTCAAGGGAAACGCAATTTTCCGATTCTATGGCAATTCCACTGTAATTCGACTAAACACAATTTAACCCGGCACATTTTGACCGGAACAATTCGAATAGGCTGAATTTAACTTGTAACAATTCGACTAGTCACAAGTTAAATACATTGAGTTAAATTGTTCTGTAATTGAATTATGCCGAGTTAACTGCATTGAATTATTCATTAGAAATTATTGATCTTATTTGCTACCCGAGATAATTGTTCGGAAGGATCTTTGTATTTTTTTGGTTTCCCAGTGGAATTATGTCTATTCGAATCGTCCCAGTCGAAACGTCCCAGTCGAATTGTTCCAGTCAAATTATACCAAGTTAAATTGTGCCTAGTCAAATTGTCACAGTCGAATTGCCCCAGTCGAGTCGGCTGGTCACCGAATTTCCCACGTATTGTAGTTCATAACAGCGAAATTGAAACCGACCATGCTAAGATTTGGCTTAGTTTCAACTGCATTACCACTAATGGAACATAAGCTAACTTTTCTGGAAATATTTCTATTAAATAACCGAAAATAATATATCAGTTTTCATATAAAAATAAAACTTTCTTATCTTGGTTCTGATAAAGTAATTAATTCATTAAAATAAAACCTAAAAATTATATACCTTTAATCTATTAATCTTTTTTTTACTAAATCACGATTTTAAGTCTTCTCAATAATTTGCGGCCAAGGTGTTTGTACTTTTGGGTATTCAGTTTCTATTCGGTATCTAAATAATATATTTCAATCATTGACGTCCTTTTTTTCCTTTTCGTTTATTTTTGGTCGACTATTTGTGGGTGGCATTTGGTTATAGATATGATCATCAAATAAGAAATTATGTATATCTACAAGTACCTATATCTACTTTGAGTAAATACTGAAACTAAAATTTCCCATCCAAAGAAAAAAAAAACAATAAATTTGAGGCTTAAGCTTTTTTTGACCCCCCGAGGACGATTTTCCTTTTAGCACGTACACTGGAACTATATACCGTCACATTTATTATTTGTATACGAAAAAGGACGAGTTATCCTCTTGGTATATATTTCAAATGAATAAATCTTCTTTATTGAGGAAGAACTACTACAAGAGATAAATATACAAACGGTCGAATACAATCTATAAATCAAATAAATTGACCGCTAACTTTATATACATTCATAGACGGGAAACGGGGTGAAATATATAGAGTAACATTATAGAATGTGAGTGGTTTCGTATTTTTAGGTTATTTTTTTTTGTTCCTTCTGATGATAGTCTCTTCCTGTTTAGTATGAGCTTGGGGTCCTGATGTCAGCAGTAAGATATTATATATATATGAAAATCGAGGTAGGTATATAAGGTTAACTTTAACCGAGATATTATCCATAATGTTTGAATTAATGGTATCGAGAAAGGGTCGATATGGAATGTTGAAGATAAAGAGGTATTTCCTGTAATTAATTTCTGGATTGTGGTCTCGTGAGTTGTACAGAAGAATTGAGGTTTGTGAATTTATATAATAAAAGGATATTGTGTGCAGATTCATATATCAGTTAGATATAGACCACTATCAATAATAATAATATCAAACGAAGTAACTGGAGGAAGCATATAATCAATAATGTAAGAGAATCAAAAAAGGATAGTCTGTTGAAAGGCAATTTTTCAAGACATTTACTTTTATTAAACTAATGTTGTTCCACCATTTTACGTATTCATTTCTTTTCTATCCTTTCTATCTGTTTTTTTTTTTCATTTTATATTTCGTTTCTTAGTTGCTATCTTGTGTCCTTATGGTTTGGTTTACACCAATTAATTATGTCATTTCTCCAGATTTCCTTAAAAATTTTATTCCAACATTTCTTTTAGATATTTATTAGTTAAGTGTGCTAAAACTTAAGAGTCTTTATTATCTTGACGTCATTAGAATCGCCTATTTTTTAAGTATTTACTGCGCATATCGGTCAGTAGGCATAGTTGGAGATAAATGATATCTCAACAAAATAAACTTATACAATATATATGTATATATTGTATATGAAGTTTTCATATCTTAGAGGTCCTTTTCCACCTACTATCATGTCAGAGAATGATATACCGATATGACTATATCGTTTCAATTTATTTAGGAGACCCTTTTTTTGTCGAGGGAAAATAAAGTTTAAGTGGAAATCTATAAAAAGGTGTTTATTGTCCTGTAGTAAAAGAAAAACTACAAGGCTTAAGAAATATCGAAGATATTCTACCAAATTTTCATTTTTTCGTTGTAGGAATCTTAATTTTAGGAGATAAATAAGATTAAATAAAATCATATCATTCGAGCAGATATGAAAAGGACTTAAATATTATATCCTTTCTATAAAATATCATATCGTATAAAATTTAATATTTCTATAATTTTTAAACATGTTTTTCTTTAAAAAAATGTTTACTTTATGATTTATTTCGGTTTTATCAAAGATCATGTATAACCAGGGCCGGATTTTCATAGGACCCAGATGGGCTATAGGGTGCGGAACAAGTTGTTGTACTGAAGGGCTCCGATATTTGAAACTAAAGTATGGTAATATTTTTTGAAAAATTAAAAACACTTTCCTAAAGTTAGTAATTGAAAATTGTATGTTTACATAATATCGAATCTTACAAGCTTTCTTACCGAAAAATTCGGTAATCCTTTTTTCTTGTGATAACATATGCAAAGTTTCCATCATGGCAAAAACGACGTGCGGTGGTTGACAAAATTGTCAAGGAGGGGCTTCTCGGAAATATTTGTTGCTCTCACCTGACTTCGATATTAGAGACAGTTATAAAGTATATTCTGAGTAAATTTCAAGACTATCAGAGGGATAAATGTCTAAGATACATTGATATCCAGTGTTTCAAAAGTGTTTTCAAGAAAAACGAGACTTATGCTTTGACTTGTCATTATTGTTAAAATGCTACGAAATTCTATTACTACGTTAGTTCTGGAAATATTGTAATGATGGTTTTCGCAAAATGAACTGAAAAGTGTAAGCTATTTGTTCAATAATAGTTCCACACTGATTTAATTTCTTCACCGAAATGGTTTAAATATTTCCACAAACATGGTTTCGCCACGAAAACGAACAAAAATATAATAAATGCTGGCCTAGGGCCCAGAGTATCCATAATCCGTCGCTGTGAATAACATGAAAATACTATGAGTTTTCTTCTAGTAAACCCAAAAAAAAGAATATACCATATGACGAGAACATAGAATGGAAATATGCATTTACTCATATATCACTAGTTTTTTTTTCTGTAACTATATAATAAAATTCAAGAATATATTCGTTGATATTTCTTCTTCAAAACCAGAAAACGTTCTTAAATTTGCCTTTCAAAATCACTGAATTTTTTCGTAGTCAAATTACAGATTTTCGTTCAAGAAAAAAAAACCAACAAAAAGGAACTCTAAGCCAACAAAAATTTGTCATCACAGCAAAATATTGTCAATATATGGAAATTTTGCTAGCATAGCCAATATGACAATATCTGACCACTATAAAAAAAATATCAAGGAGAAGAAAAGGAATATCACTGTGGAAAAAGAAAATCAGAGAAAATCAGCAGGCATTAACCATTTAAGGATAGTCGTCCAAAATCATGATGGCAGTAGTCAAACCTCTTGGTTTCATCCATTCATTTAAATATCTTTCGTTTTTTTTTCAAGATTTTGTAGTTTTGTTAACAGGGTGTTTCAGTTTGACTTATTTTTCATAATATTTGTTATCAGTTAAATCTTAGACCATCATTTTTAAGCATTAAAAGTCATTTACAGTGTTCATATTTTTTCCAAGAAAAAACAAATAACTTCAGGGATCTGGAAAATGCAATAATTCGCATTACAAATGATATATCCTGTAGTTGAATATATTATGGAAGCTCCACATCTATATATATATATATATATTCCTGTGTAACACCCTCTAATTGACGTTATTTCGTATCAAAAATAAAAGACTCGACACTATATTCGATACGAAATACTAGAAAGGACGAAACTGTTAAGACGTATCATCTTTGGTTTTCATCTTCAAAGCAAATTGCTTCTGCCCTCTTGTCCTATTCCTATATATTATGTGAAACATAAATTTTTCTATGTCCTTTAATTCTATAATATATGGTGAATAATTTTTTTCTTCTTCTCTATTCGGTTTTCGGTCTAGTCTAACACATAAGGATTTATGTAATTTTTATGCAGTGTCGGAAAATTGTCGATAAATTTTCAGGATTTCTTTTCATAGTTTTCCTTTCTGTTTGATTTCATGTGTTTTTTTTTCTTTTCTCATTTCCTTTTCTTATTTAGCATTGAAATGGATAAATTGTGTGTGTGTGTGTGTGTGTGGAGTTTTTATCCATGTTATATTGTGATTTTCTCATTTTCATTTATTTTCTTTTAATATAATGTTTGAAAATTTAGAATCTAGGTTTTTACTTTGATTTTATGAAATTTTTGCTAACATAAGACGTTTTTTTTTATGTTTGAAAATTCGTGTTTTGGGATATCATCTTGATATGTCCCTTGATGTCCCTTCGATGGACCTCAATAACAGTATTAAAAGATATTAGAGAAATTTAAAATCTTTCTGCCTTATTAGTTATTTATTTTTTAAGAAAAATACAATTTTTTTAGATTATGGTTATCGCTTTTCCATATTTTCTTTTTTCTGATATAATTTGAGGAAAGAGGAAAGGAATATAAATAGATAGAAATTTTGATTTACTGTTAATAAGGAAATTTATATTCACATAACGCGAAAACTGGCCATAAGTAGTTCTATGAATTTGTTCAAATAAGTAAAAGCAAATATTTTAGCAAATATTCTCACCTTTCTACGTGCAAGTACTTGAAGTGTGTAAATGGAAAACAAAATAGATAAACAAATCATGACATCTTATTAATTAGGTATTTTGAAACAAAAATAACAATAATTTGATTCAATCCCTGAAAGAATTTACAAATAATCTTCAACAAGAAATGGTACTTAATTATTAATGTTTATTTTAATGAATTATTTAAGGAAAATTGACTTGATTTCTTCGGAAAACTTTTTTTTTAATAATTAAGTGAATAATTTACTGAATGATTTTCATAAACAAAAATATTTAAATTTTTTTCTACTTCTTCATAAATTCATCAAAATTAATAAACTTCTTATATTAACGAATCCATTTTTTTATTAAATCCGATTTTTCTAGAAAAATTTTCTTGTGAATTTTTTAATGAATGATTTGTATTAATTTTCTTATTATTAATTTGTTGATTTGTTATTATTTATCATGAAACCATTACGGACAATAATTTCGATGGAGTTTTCTTTGTTTTCGTATATTTTTTGTCGAAGATTTTTCCAAAGAATTTCTCTTAAAAATATTTTCTTTTCTTATTTTCTGCGGTAAAATAAAAAAAAGAAGAAAAATCGTAATAATAATAAAAATAATGATAAACAACAATATTATGACACAAAAAAAAAAATTACACGATATAAATAAAGCTCACAGTCCAATAGGAGAATTTTTGGAATTTTTCATTTTCCTCAAAAATAATGAAAATCACATTAAAACATTTTCCATTCTTATCTATATGGAAAGAGGGAAAAGAAAGTGTTCTAAGGACGAAAAGGAAAATAACAAAAAAAAAAAAACGAAAAAGAAAAATATGTTTTTGGGTACAATTTCTTGTGAGATCCTGATTCTTGGGTACACTGTGTGGTACGGTTTGCTGTCGATTCAATGTTCATGTTATTGATGGTTTCTTGTTGTGATGCTCTCTTCTTGAATATTGTGCCATTTTGTTGGAAAAAAGAAGAATTTTTTTTTGGTTTTTTTCTGCCATTCTGTTCGATGGGCTAAATATCATTAATAAGATTTACAGCATTTAATAAGAAACAGATGAGAAGATTCTTTATTATATTGTTATTTTTTTTTTGGTTCTTTTTGGTTCTTATTTATTTTGCAGTAATACTTTCTGCTTTATTATAATACATGTACGAGTATATAGAAGATCATTTCTTGATATGCCGAATTTGTTTCATTTTGTCCGTCGTAAAAATGCGATATTAAAAAGCATTCTGTTTCTGAAAATAATTGCTTAGAATAATTTGATGACCAAAAATTCCAATATAAAACGATTTGTTAAGAAAATGGAAAAAAACATATAAGAAATTCTTGTATAGAATTTGAGTTTTAAAAATATATATAGATTTTAAGATTTACAACGAAAGTAATTTATATATTTTGTTTTTATTTGCTAGAACAGTTCGTATTCGACTTAAGTGTTGTATGCATTTATTTAAGTATTTGAAAAGAAGTTGCTAAAATTTACTCCTATCCCTCCTTTACCAAGTGAAATAAAAACAAAATATGAGTTAGTTAACACGTCTATATACGACCTGATTTGGTCATGGGAAAACTTAGCTGACAATGTAAGCTAGAATTGTCATCATATCATATCATTCTCCAAAACTAACGACGATGGCTTCTAATATACATCATGCCTTTCCTTTCGGATAGGTAGAACTTGCCTAAGTAAAGCTGTTTTCATATTTTTCAGTACTAAAAGCGCAATAACAGCTTAGTAGCTAATACTGTGCTGTGATTTAGCAATTATTTAGCAATAATGTTTCTAAACATATCAATTTTACTCGAGGTCGTCCATACTCTATATATTAAAAACTTGGGTATGTATTATTTTATAGTAAGTTGTATGAAAATTTAATAATATCAACGTCATAAACAATTCAAACTAAAGTTAAAGTTTATCAAATGGGGATTTGTCAGAAGTTATTTTTCCAACAGAGAGTAATGTCATAGCCCATAAAGCAATAAAACGAAAAGTTATTACGATAGAAGTTTAAAAAAACAAACAAAAAAAAATTGCGGATATAGTCCTTATAGGCTATACATACATATATAAAAATTTTAAACATAACTAATACCAGATGAAACTAAATATTCCTTGGGGAGCCTTTTTTCACTTCCTTATTTGCCAAAAAAAGAAAAGAAAAAAACAAAAACAGAAAAAATGCTTCACTAAGAAAAGTAACTAAAAAGAAATGTCTTGCAGGAACCTGCTATAAAAAAAAGACAGGTTTTTTCCTTAGTTATGGTTGATTCTTGTGATATAAGATAGATGCCCAGCTCTCATGTATTATTCAGATATTCTGGAATATTTCACTGGATACAATTTTCTAGTTGCCTAAGGAAAGAAAGGAAATCAATAGAGTGAAAATTCTTTCGTTTTCTTTTTTCCCCCACAGTTAACAATCATGATATCATTTCATATATTTTTCTGATATGAATTGATTCAAGATGATAAAACAATTGAATTGACACAATAGTAAGTGTTCTATCAATCTCCGGTGTTTTTTTCAGGGAGCGTAGTATTTCTGGAGGTGATAAAAATTGAATAATTCGCAATAGTGATGGAAAATGAAATTCAATGAAAATTCACTAAAACCGAAATATATTTTGGTTGATTCGCAATAATTCTTTGGAATTTAATTAAAATTGAAGTTTAGACATCCGACATCAATCGGATTTGTATCAATTTATCAATTTATGTTATGAGAAGATAAAAGGAAGTAGAAACTGAACTGTTATAAGATCTGATCTGGTCTAGGTTAGTAATATTAAGATGTGAGTTTTATACATAAAAGCAGACTTTCCCCGCAGTTTCAACATTAAAATGAAACATACAAATCCCATTTTGTTATTATCTCATTTAGGAAATGGAACTCGTACGTAATCTTTAGTTCAATAAATTAACACTGAAAAGAAAACCTGCCGAAACTACCAGTATATCAAGATAATTTGTTTTTCTTTATTTACTATATTAATTCGTTCAATTAAATTTTCTATTTAATAGAAACTCTTTTCGTTTTTCCTTTTTTCATAGAAATCGAAAAATATTACCTCTTCATTTTCCTTCCAAAACTAAACAAATCATTTACTTAATGGAAAATAATAAACAATAATTTAAAATAAAACGATTTTATTATTATAAATGCATCTAAACAGGAAGAAAATGAAAAGTACTTAATTTAATGAGAGTAATATTCTCCATAATTTCACGTTATTTCAAATATACAAACATACTTTATTAGGAATAGAAAAATCGGGCCTACACGTTTGTCCAAAAACACTCGAACCTTTTCTTTTTTTTCGTTACTGCCCCAAATAAACATCTTATTAGCATGACAATCGATGAATCGTTTTAGGCTTTTAAGGGTACAAAAAAAAAGTATAAATATATATAGTTTGATCGCATGTTGTATCCTTTTAAACCATTCGTGTCTATATAAGAAAATGGAAAATCTTTATGTGCTAGAAGTAAATTCCTAAGGGACGAAAAAGAAAAATTATTGGGAAACTAGGCACAAAAAAAAACGAAGAAATAAAAGAGCTTTTCACCCAAACTTCTAAAACAACCAAACATACACAAGAGAATAAAAAAACAACTATACATATTTCGAGAAGAAAACATCAAATCATTGTTTGACAATCAATAACTGGAATTTCTTAAATTAACCTAATTGGAAGACGCTTGATAGTGTTATATGGTGTCGCCAAAATAATAGAATAAACGAGAAAAAAACAAGGTCCTTGTCTATAATATAATATTATAGAGAATCGAAAGACAGGATAAGAAAAAAAAAAAAAAGGAAAAAAATGAAAATGGATATAGAACAACATAGAAGACAAATTAGGGATTGAGTCAGATGATTCCTTTCTTTCTATTTTTTTGTTGTTTGGATATTTTTTTCTTTTCTATCTCCTTGAAGTAAATATATGACCTTAATGGTAGAAAGGACAACAGAAAAGGGACTAAATGTTTACAAAACTTGAAAGCTCAGTAATATGTCAGTTCAATTTGTTTGTTATGGGGCCGTGAATATAAGAACGAATTTAGTTGGAGATGGCATGAATGTGGAGATCAAGGAAAATAGAAATGGACGGTCAAAAAAGTTTGTTTTTTTTTCCTTCTATAGAATTCTAGATAATGGAATTGTCAATCGGAAATAAAGAAGAAAAATCCGGAAATAAGGAAAGTGTTGAGTTTATTTGTTCAATTGGCACAGCGCGACATTTGGCAATTTCTTTATATTTGGTTTTTTGTTTGTTTTTGTGTCAAATCATTTTAACACACTCAATTATTTTATGTAATTATATATTTTACTAGAGGTTCCATTTTCCAGCTTAATAAAAAAATGTTAACTGCCAAAATGATTTGAACAGCTCCTTTTTTAAAGTGCAGACATTTCCTCTCTATGCCATGCTAATTTCTGTTTTGATTCCGATACATGAGCCCTTGGCTCAACTTCGAATCTCGGTTTTTGCAGTCTATCTACAGAGATTTTTAGGTAAAAAATGAAGAAAATTAATATTTAAAGTACATCCACAAAAGTTAAAGTTTTTTTTTTTTCATTATCATTCTTAAAATCTGATAAAAACCTTTTCCGATATTATATATTTTACTAATTCATTTTTCTGGTAATCGAAACAAAATTAATCAATATTCAATTCTCAAAAGTCACTTTCGTCTTCATTCACCCGAAAATTTATTCATTGATTGAGTTAATTGAAAGCATACGAAATCCATTTCTCTGACTATGCGGTCATTGATTATGGTTACCTTAAACTGAAACCACAATGTGTTGTGGTTGCTGGCATATTATATCGGAAAGAAAATATTCATCGTACTAAAGTTAAGATGGTAAACCAATACAGAAAAAGAAAAAGGAAAGAAAATTCAATAAAATTATCGGCTACGGAAAATGAAACATGAAAATTCACTTTATTCTGTTATTTTTTTGTGCTCCTCTTGGAAAATTTTTGCTTCAAATACAAAATATCATTTTTATTTTTTCGTTGGGTTGATTAGTCTTGTGAAAAATAATAAACTCACCCATTTTAGATTACTTCATTATATTTTGAGATGTATTTTCTTCATTTTTATACTTCGTGTCCAAAAAAATTTCTTCATCCAAAATCTATTATTCAATTTATGAAATTCATTAGAAATCTGTAAAATTTTAAATCTACGATGACAATTGAAGATGAATTTCATAAAATTTCTATTCAATATTCAAGAAAATTCGATCATCCTCTTCAGAAAGTTTTTCTATTTTTCATGGTTTCTGTTTGGCAAAACTAATTTTTCTTTTGGTTTATTTTGTAAATGGAAACCAAACATTGTTTTATAAATTCAAGTTTTAACAAAACATAAAAAAAAAAAAAAAACGGAATATTATTAATTTATCTTGTCTCCATTTTTTTTTGGTAAATAAAAACATTTTCTATTCGATTTTTTTGTCGCGAAAAAATCCACGCAAATCTTCTCTCCAAAAATATAATAAAAAAGTTAAATGAAATATTGTTTATATCTTCCATCCAAAAAAAAAACGAAAAGCAAAACTTTGAAGTCTACAAAAATAAGATAAATGCGAATGAACGGAAAAACCTTAACTACCGCTCACCAATCAACAAAATTCCATTATTTTTTAATAATGGACCAATATTTTATCCATCATCGTGTTTCAACTCAATTCCACCAATCCTTCGCAATTATCTCTCATATCCTGGGTTTTCTTCCGTTTTCAGGAAAGATTCAATCTAAGATGGGTGGTGGTTTGGGTGGGTGATTATTGATATTGAGTAAAGTTATTTCAGTTAAGTAATTGACTGAATTTCAGACAATAATAAATAAAGGCAAGAAGGAGAAAGAAAAAAAAAAAAACAGGAAAATTAATGGAAAAAGAGATATTAATATCGAAAAGAAATATGAAATTATTATTTTTCTTTTCCTTTAATATTTGATTTATTAATTTATTATTTATTAGAAATAATTTCTGTACAAATGTGTTGTTAGCACGTGAACCAAAAGTACGGGAGGAAAACATTAAAAGTATCAAAGAAAATTCGTTTGTCGAAGTGTTTATGTGGTTGTCCAGTGTTGGCATACCGGAAAAACTAGTAGTATGACTCATTTCATTTCAATGGAAAAGGATTTTTTGGTTAGATTTTTGGGTACAGGGTATGTAACGTTGTATTCCGTTTTAAGCCCACGACTCTATTGGACTTATTTCAGGACTTATTTTCAGTCTGACAATTTTTAGAGTCTCCACAAGACTTTTTTTCAGTCCAACTGAAAATAGGTCTTGAAATACGTCGTGTGGAGTCGTGTGGTAACATTAGTCCTAATAGAATTTTTCCGTGTTAATATCATACAAATTTCCCTAAAACAAAGAGAAAAACTTTTACTTCTCAAGATTAGATGATCCTACATTACATCAATGGCGGCTGACTTCATTTTTGTATATCGAATGATTTAATATTTTATTTTTATTATCAACTCTTCCGGTTGGAAGTTATAAGGAGAGTATCCTTTAATACAATTTGGTCAAACCGTTGGAAAATGGTAAGTGAGTTTAAGGAAGGTTTTGTATCCCATTTGTTCTCTCTAAGAATTCTTAAAAAAAACAGAGAAAAATATTATTCCTTACGTTACATAATCGCTATGTCCACACTGTTTTTTTTAAAACATGAAAATGAAATTAATTTCCAAAAAGGGTGGTACTCCAGGAATTACACGAATTTTGAAAAATGAATTTGTATTTTTTTAATCTAATGGAATTAATAAAGAAGGTGGAACTTAATATGATTTAATGTTGATTTTGTTTAATTGATAAACGCTCTGGCATTGGAATAAAGATGGTCTTTCATGATTTTTAAGTGTCGTCCATATGGACCGAAATGAACTAATATGAAAATTTGGTTTATGATGATTAAAAAATTGATTGAAAATAAAGGATATCGACGATTTTAATTAAAAGTTTTTAAACGCTGTTTCGAATTGTTAGAATTATTTACAGTTTAACCTGTCTACACCGGACTGCGAAGGTACCAAACAAATTTTACGTCTTAGGTACTAATTATACCGTCTTCAGGAGTGATGGAATGCTCTTTTTCTATTTTGTTTGCCCTACAGGGATGTGTCAATTCAATTTTCTAAGTTAAGTTCAATTACCATTCATTAGAAAAATTTTTCCGATGAAAACATCTTCAGCGAATGAATGGTAGAATTAAAGCTCTTTCTGGAGCATAGAGATTTCATAAGTTTTGTGAATTTCTTTAGAATGGGTTAATTTTCTTTAGCAAGATTTTTTTCGTCAGATGCCTGAAGAAGTTAATAAATATTCTTATCGAATTGGTTACTTCTACGAAGCCAAGATCGAGAGACCAGAAAGATACTGCTTCTATCTCAGTATTTTTTTATTCGATTGAACTGATTATGAAGACGTAGAAGCTGCTAGGTTTTAGTTTGAAATACTACCAGAAAGACTTGTCCCATTAAAGTTTTTCTTGATTTCCAATCCTAAATAGATTCTACAAATGCTTATACAAGTATACTTTCAAATAATTGAATAAATGAAATAAATTGCTTTTGACTCCTGTCCAAATCATATATTTTTGATTAAATTTTTGAATCAATATGTTTCGCTTCACTGTTCTGCCAAATTATAAGATTTGTCTTAAAGAATATTCTCCCTTTTTAAAACTGAAAAAGAAAAAACATGGTGGGATAAGAATTTGTTAAAACCCCGGAATCATGAATTCATTCTTCACAATTTGTTCCACTAAGATTTTGAAATTAATTTAGTCTCGTTTAGTTCAGTTGAGGATAATGATAATGACACCATTTATCCTTATTCCTTTCTCACTTACAGTCAGATGGACAAAAAATAATTTTCTTCCTTTTTATTTTTTTTTTGTTCTTTTTAAAGAAGATAAAATTGAAGTGTTATTATCTATACAAAAAGGGGAATCAGAAATGGTAGAACACCCATCACTACTATATACTTTCTAATCAAGTTTTCCTCTTCATCAAACACAATCAGTAATCACTTTGTCTCCTTTAATTCATTTTAATCAATTACTTTCAGTTAGTATCATCCGACACATTCACCTCGATAAAAAAAAAGCTAAAACTCGCAAGGGATTCATGGAGTTTTAAAGATTATATATCGGAAACGTTCGAATAGTTTTTCATTTGCGACATAGTAACTGGATCTATTATACGTAATGTTATCAATGTGTTCTACTAGATCCAGTACAAGTATATAGTCTTTAAATTCCTGGTCATCACTCCTATATAATCATCATCATCATCCGGACATGTATTTTAGAACCATTCTTTGACTTTTTCGGATGTGGTTATGCTATCTATTCCCTGTTTATAGTTTAGTTCCCTTCAAAAAAGATGATATTTTTAGGGTAGCATAGACATAGTAGATTATTTTCGGTTATGTTGTACAGTCTCATATAGTAAAAATATCATTCGTTTAGGCTTTTCGTTTCGCACAATTAAATAAAAATGTGATAAGAATTTTTAGTGTTCTCGTCTGTATTCGGTGTATTTTTTTCGCAATTTAGTATTTTCTGCTTTTCTTCTTTTTTTTATAGGTTAGGTTTTTATCATTTACCAGCAGGCTTTTTGGCGTTATTATTTCAGTCGATGATGATGAGAGAGTTTAGGACAGTAACAGAATGTGAATATAACAAAATGTCTTGAACAGACAAGGGAAAAACGAATAAAACCATAGAATCAAGAATATTGAGGAGAAATGGAAAACATTGGCCCTTTTATTCGACATCTTTTCATTTCAATTTTTTTTTTTATCAAATATTGTAAGTATGGTCTGGTTTTGATGTCACTTTACCAGTTTTGCCTTTATATACATATATATATACATTATATATAAATATTATTTGAGCTTTCAGTAGAATATAAAACAGGGTCATGTTCTTATCTTATGTAGTTTTTCACCACCACCCAAAAAAAACAAAACAAAAAAAATCTCATATTCTTCGGTTTTGTATAACATTAAACCTTTTCTAAAGATTCTTTTTCTTTTCCTGATATTTCCAGGAATTTTTACGTGTCTAAGAGTATGAGGATATTCTGGATATCTTTCGTTATAAATAGATGTTAGTTCTGACAACAAGAAAAAAAAAGCACCCTGAAACCGGGAGTGTTTTTGAAGAGTTTTAACACTTCAGATTTTCGTGTACGATCAAACCCAATAAGAAAATACAAGAAAAAGATGTTCTCTTTTATTTCGTCCTAATATAGTTGAAGTTTATTATTTAATAATATAAAAACTGTGTCCCCCTTTTGTCTTTTTTTTTTTTTTGTTGCCATCAGCTAAGGTTTCCCAAATGTATGATGCCGAAAGCAAATATACTTGAAGGTACCGTCATTACCATTGACATTTGGTCCAATTCAGTGTAATTTTTATGGATGAATTGGAATGGGACCGACAAAAAAATTGGATCCATTATTGCGTAATTCAGTAAGAAGGTCAACCATTCTTCCCTAATATTTTTTCTTTCTTTAGGATTCTATTTATTTAGAAACGGATTTTTGTATTGAAAAACATTTTTTTTTTGTACAAAAGGGATGATATAAATGTTTTTTCGGTATTCCAAAAAAAGAAAATCTTTTCATTAAATTTATTTCTAGGCTCCCCTTTTTTTTGTTCACAATTTATATTTATTATTTAAATTAAAATAATAATGTAAAGAAATCATTTTCAAAATGCGTATGAAAAGGACATTTTGGAGGATTTAAAAGTGTAATTATCTGAAGAAGGAATTTTCAAAATTAAAATTTTCCAAATGTTTTAAATCATATCAAAAGGAAAACTTCCCAAAAAGTGAGTTGTCATTCGATTTATTACGCACTTTACTTTGGATTATATGGATTTCATTCAAGAAGCTTAAATTTAAGGATATTTTTAATGTGCTCTAAAAGAAAAAATATCTCACTGTTCAAAATATTCAAATCGTCCTTAAATATAGATTTTAAGATGCTGCATATGTTAAGCAAAAAGACAAATATTTCTTAAGCTGCGTATCCACCAAACGCGCAAAATGTTTTTAAACGTTAATAATAAAAAGACAGGGTAACCCTTTTTCATGAAATTTGCATGAAATACAGGGGCCCTATTATGGAATACGCTCGCAATCGTATAGTTAACGTAAGATGTGTTGTTCTTAGTGGAAAACAATAACAACAACACGCCTTACGTTAACGTTACGATTACGATCATATTCCATAATAGGGCCCCAGGTTTCTTTCAGTATAATCCACTCTTTTATTCCGTGCTAACAAAAACATTTCGTGCGTTTAGTGGATACGTAGCTTTTCGAATATAAGGACGCAAACTTAACACCAAAGAGATGACAAATTATATTCCCAAAAACAACAGATTTATTCACAAAATGAAAAACAGTTTTTTCAAAATGATAATTTTTATTCAGTCTTATTAAAAATAAAAAAATGCAAATTAAGTCTTATCCCAGAGAACATTATCGTCCTTCTTCGATATCTTCTTTATATAATTCTTTAAAAATTAATTTCTGAATTTTTGTTCGTATCCTTAATTTTTGTGCAGAATTTAATTGTTTCATATAAGGATGTAAACTCAGTAAATAATGATAATCATCATCGGTCTCAGAACTTCCATCAATATTCGGTTTAACATCTTCTGGATTATGATTATGATGATCTTCAGAACTACGTTTTCTTTTCAATTTCAATGTCGGCACAACTCCTGTACTACTACTATTACTACCGCAAGCTGTATAACTATTACCTGCCATACCATTCTGAGAATACATCATTGAATCATTTGAATTATTTTCAGGTGCTGTCCGTGGTATTGGTCGCATTGTTACTTGTACACCATTCAGTTGTAATGTTCGTGGTGATGGTGAATCTTCATGATCATCAGGTAATTGTATTAGACCGTTGGTTAAATCTGGTTCTACTAGTGTTTGTTCATAATCATCATCGTTATTTGAAAAATGGGAATTATAATAATAATCTGATTCCATTTTTGGTTGACGATGGCGCATATGATCAGCTGTGATAATGAGAAAAAAATATAATTCCATTAAAATAAAGGTAAATTAATTATGATTATAAAATTTTGGAAAAATCTGAGGTAAAAGAAATTATTAGTCCCTTTTCTGCGTTTATATAAATTAATTATGAATCATACTAAAGGGTAGTTTAGACTATTTCGATTTACAGCATTTAGGTGAAAGCAGTTAAAAAAAGCAATTTTTCCAATTTAGAAAGCGACTGGAGTCATTTTCTATTACTAGCCGGCATACTTGGTACAACTTAAAGATACTTTTTTTAGCGTAGGACATGTACCTCTAAATCTTCTTGTTTTTAAGACTTGTTTAGTTTATTTATTGTACATTATTTTTGTCTTTATTATGCATCGGCGTCTGGTGATTGCAATTTCTTTGTTCAAAGTATCAATTAAAATTGGAGATTTGCTTTCTATAACCCGTAAACAGATAAAAATTAGAGAACTATTTTTCTGCCTTCGACTGACATTCAAGTAATAATCAGTAGAGTGGAACACTCTAATACTCGCAAGTATACGCTAGGTGCCAGCTACTTAGTCACATACCACCACTAATGACCGAATGCTAGATGGGTTATTTCGAATTAAAAAATGTATAATAAAAAGGTAGTATTTTCTTACAATTGCTTAACAATTGATGTCTAAACAGACCTTTAGTTTAAATAAAAAATACAGTTGATTGATCGTTATTGTTTACATTCATGAGAAATTCGTTTCTCTAAAGCTTTATTGGTCAGTCACACCTCCAAAATTAAAGCTATTTAGAAATTTTATTTTACCAGTAGTCAGTCTCTCACCGCAACTCCCATCTCCCACTAATATTTCCAATAAAACAAAATAGAAAATAATAATAAAGATATAAGTACTTACTTAAAAATAATAAAGCATGATAATGTGTCCATTTCGAATCATGTGTTTCCGGTGGTATCAACATTTCCCCATTCTCATTTCGTGGGATACGTTTATATTCCACACGAAAATTATCACGTAAACCTTTCCATTTTGTTTTCAATGTTTGTTCTGTAAAAAGAAAAATAAAAACGAATATATTTAATAACGATCAACAGAATGAAAAATGACAAAACTCAGTTCATTTCATATGAAACACATTACATGCGCTTTAGATACGAAATGATTTTGCTACACTAATAAAGAAGAAAAAAGCTTGAAAAGCTTAAAACGCTTTCTAAATACTCAAAAGTGTAGCATAAAATGCTTACGAGATACTAACTACTACTACAATCTCGAAACAAGAAAAAAAACATAAAGTAATGTAAAATCGGCCTATAGCCGATTTTTTGATGCCCTATGGTAGAAATGGGAGAGAAAAATTGTGAAAACTAACAATATATCGAGGTTTTCCTTCATAACTTTGTTTTCCCTTCTCTAATTTGTAAGTAACTCAGACCCTGGTAGCATAAGTCTAATTTGAAAATTTCATTCAAATCGGTGCATTAGTTCTGAAAATATATTAAAAAAACTTTCTGAACAGGGTTATTTCTTCCTACGACTACTTCTTTCTCCACTATCCTTAGACCGATATCACTGAAATTTACAGTGGTATCGTCTATTAATGTAGTCAACCAATATAATTTATTTAAACAAAATTGCTTTACCAATTTTCTAATTAAACCCGAAAAACTATATAAAAAGAAACGACAAAACTTTATGGTCGCCCCTGTTTTTCCTTAATAACTTCGCTGCCCCTGAGTCGATTTTGCTGAAATGCAATACCAAAACCACTATAGCAATAACCAAGTAGCATTCTAAATTTCATCAAAATTGCATAACGCGTTTTTAAGTTATTTTGTCAACGGACGGACGGTAGTACCAAACATGGAGCATTAATATAGGGAATTTTTTTCAGAATTTTGGCTCATTTTCAAAACCCAATTACCCCAATTTGTTCTGCCAGAATTTCACAATTTTTTTTTCTAAGTATTCTATAAAATATCGCCTTTTAAGCGCGCTATAACATAACTAGATAGGCTTATAACTACTTAAGTTATACGACTCTAAAGCCATCTATTGGAAAAAAAACGCCACGAACTTTCTACTTAACTCAAAATTTCAAGGTTTTTTTCTCTATAACTTCGTTTCTACATTCTCAAATTGGCTCAAATTCACAGGTGTGCTTGACTCTAATAGGATAAACACGTTGCGCAAATTTGATTGAAATCGGTATATAACTTTTTAAAATACATCGGGAAAACTTTATGAACAGGCTTTTTTTAGGCTGCAACTATTTCTTTCTCCACTATCCTTGGATCGATTTGACTGAAATTAAACATCGTACCATCTACTTATGTAGTTAACCTATGTAATTAATTTAAACAAAATCGATTGACAAATTTTCCAATTACATCCGAAAAACCATAACCAAAAAAACGACAAAACTTTCTGGTCACCCTGGTTTTTCCTTTATAACTTTGCTCCCCGTGGATCGATTTTGCTCAAATGCAATACCAAACGCAGTTAAGGAATAACCAACTTATATTCTAAATTTCAACAAAATCGGATAACGCGTTTTTGAGTTATCTTGTCCACAGACGGACGGACGGACGGACGGACGGACGGACGGACGGACGGACGGACGGACGGACGGACGGACATGCATAAATCGATATAACTTTTGATTCCCTACACAACCATACCCTTGAAATTTTTCTGCGATGATTATTTCTATGCGTTACACACTTAGTGACAAAACTAATATACCCTCTGGTAGTACCTACCATAGGGCATAAAAACGACAAGAATTGTGTATAAAATCTATATTTGCAATAAAAAAAAAATACCTACTTGAAAGTTTATGTATTGCCGAAAGCTCGTCCCATGTTTGTTCCATGAATAGCTTATTGCAATGATAGTTACGATTCCAAATTGCCGGACGATTTTCAACATCACGAATAAATTGCTCAACGTTCAGAACAATCGATGGTGGCGGTGCTATTTTATTATTATGAAGATTTGGGAAATTTTTCATTGAGTCCATTTTTTTCAAATTACTTTTTGTAGCTGCTGATAGTGTAGTTTTTTTTATCCGTTCAAAATCAGTAGTACTTTTCATACAAGTTATATAACGTACGATAGTGTTATGTACGAACGATACAAAATCATCGATCATAGAATAATTATGTATCCTTGATTTTGTTATCTTAATGTTCCAGGGTTTTCTTTTTTCTTCCTTTTTTCAAAAAATCCAAAGAAAACAAGCAGGACTCTTATTTTACTTCCCTTAAAATCTCTTTTTTTGATCAAGTTCCTTTGTTTTTTTGTTCAAACAGGAAAAAAAAACAGGATTAAAATGGTATCGAATTAAAGAAACCGATAAAATTTTTCAAAATTCTTTTTTGCACTAGGTCTATCTCTTTCTAATTATGTATATATATAGAAATTTTTTTGAAAATTTTCTATACTCCGAAAAACAAAAATTATAGCCGGACGTTTATTTTGCAAAACCACCCGAATAAACCTTTCTCGTTGAACTGAAAATCATGCTAAACAAGCGTCGTTCATCTCGATTTACCCGCTCGCTTCCCACAGCTTTTCACTGCTACGCTTGACTTTGCTCTCACCGATAGGCCCCAAAAATTTAATACAATCCCAGAATATTGAACACCATCAAATCAAGAATTATATTTTGTCGTGTAAATGTATGAGACATACATGAAACAAATATACGAAATGGTTTTATTTTATTTGGTTTGGTTCATACAAGAAGTCGACTTTATTATATATAGAAGATATAAAAAAAAAACCAAACCAAACAGTTGTGTACATTTTCCAACATATAGAATATGTATAAATTCATTTTCTACTTCGCCCTATATAATATGTATGTGTATTGCTTCGATCTCCTCGCTAGCTGCTACTAGCCAGCCTGCTAACTATATTAACCATATTCATTCCAGCTTGATTACATTTTTGCCTGCTTTAACTACTTCGTTCTATTATGTATACCAAAAAAAAGTGTACATATATATAGATATAAATTTGAAATTGAAATGTGTATAACACAAGGCAAATAGTCATCCAGGCAGTTAACCAGCTGAAAAAGTAAGCAGCAGAAGAACAAGTCCAATACCCAACCTAAAAAAAAGAACCATAGTAAACCTCAATTGTTCAAGCGAAACTAAAGATATATAGAAGTGTATAGTAAAAAACACAAACACAATTACAGAATCAACTTTGCCGTTAACCATTTGCTTAATCTCGCTTTTCGTTTTCAATTTTTATCCGAAAACATTATTTAATAGCGAATTGCAAGCAATGGAAATATACCAAAGCGAAGCATAATTGAGTTTCTTTCAGGGACGGAAAACGTTTTGAATCATAATCATAAAAAAACCACCCTAAAACATGAATCATTGATTATTTCAAAAAGGAAACCGTCACCAGAAATAGCAGTTTCGAATTATAAAAATCCTGCATGAAATCAAAATCAGAAAGGATTTAAGTGAAATGCTTAGACATTTTTTAAAGACCCGGTCGGATCTCGAAGGCTAATTCGAAAAAAAATCGGACCAGTCTCTATCCTGCAAAGATAGTGATTTTGTTCACAAATTGATTATTTTCTATACAAAATATAATATTACCCAAATTATATCGGTTTTATGATTTTTTTTTACTTTGTTTCATCGTCAAATATGGTAGTTGTTAACTTCAGATTCCTATTACCATAGACTAATAATTAAGATTTCCAACGACTGTGTATTCAACTGATTCTTTTTGTACTGTGATATACCGGTACAATATAGATTCTTCTCTTGTTTTCACATTAAACTTCTTTTCATCCATTCTTCTTTAAGTTCACCTGCAACAACAACACTGAACATAACGCTGCTCATTTGGCTTCGAAATCTAGGTATACTAATCTATGCTATTACATAGTTTTAGTTCGGATTAATTTGAAGGACCTAGAAAGGATTTAAACGGAAGTGTGCAGAAAATATATATGCATGCAACAGTTTGTTCAAATTCAAACCAATGTACCAATTAGTACCTGTTCTATAATGTTGTTCCTCACCTCCAATCCAAGTAATAGTAGAATGGTGTTAAAATTAATTTTAACTGATACTAAAGAAATTATAGGAAACGATATCTTGAAGTATATCAATCATGAATTGGAAATGAAAACTGATTTCTTTTTGTACCATCAAAAACGCAAATTATACTTCAGACATGTTTTCATCATTTTCAACGGTTTCCTTCCCTGGTTTCTTCCATTTGTATTATTTTCGTCATTATTACTGTTGATTTTCTATATATTATTTTGTTATACACTTTACTCTAGCTATTGTAATAACGCAAATATACCGACTATACCTTTAGATTGAGCTACATACTCGTCCCCTTGAATTCAATATACATCGCTCTGGCACCCTATATATTGTAAACGCTTTGAACACTTCTCTGTACTCTTATATAAGTCTGATATGAACGTTTGCGCTAAAAGCATAACTAGTATATATTCCATATCAGATATATAGATATAATATCGATGAAGGGCGAGAGAAGGAATTATAAAACATCTATATATATATATAACGTTAAAACGCATCATATGAAACCGAACGAAGTGTGTATAACAAGAAAAGTAAAATGGCTAAATCAAAAGAGATGTAAGCTGTAAAATCTCTTGAAAGGAAGCAATCTCAAGCAAAAAAGTATCCAAAATAGTACAATGATATTCGTACGTGTATACGCATACAATATACCCTAGCATAAAAGTCGACCTCCTACACTTATGCGAATGATTATATACAAGAGATCTGTAAATTGAAGAAGAAGCACGAAAAAAAAACAAGGAATAAAAGAAACAGCAATTTCAAGAGGAAACGTGGTGTAGCCATAGTTGTAATTGTACCCGGCACCAAGAAATCCCAAAAATCGTTGTGAGCAAGTACCAAAGCTGTTTGGTAAAACATATAAGAAGAAGAATACGAAATAGTCCCATATATGAAAGAGCAAAGCCATCGACTGTGTGTGCCAGCGTGTTTTGCTTTTTTTGCTTGTTTTTTTTTAAACTTTGTTTAGTTTTGCTTGAACTTTTTGATTCCAATCTTCCGGTGGCTGAGGCCAGAAGGGAATCAATCACCACAAGTAGAATATTGCAAACAGCAAAAATAACGTTAAATATAAATGCGAAATGTAGTTCTCAATGACGAAGATGGAAATAAACGAATAAGACTCCTTCTGAAATCGTCTTATAAACTGAAATTAGATTTTGTCATCTAGCTATCTCGTTTACACGATGCTATAATCGCTACTACAATATAGCCATAGTAAAATCTTTAGAAACGTATTTGTGTTCAGCTGTTTTTGGTTGCGAATAAAAGGTCTTTCACGTATATTAGCCAAAATACAAATACAAAAATGCTCGAAGAAAACTCGAGAAATTAAAATATATATATATGTATATATTGTGAGACAAAACAAACGAAGGCCTACAAAATTTCAGTGGTGTCGAAAACTTGTAAAAATCTAAAGAAACTATAATAAGAAAGGTTCTATAAAGATTCGCCATGTTTTTCCAATTATTAAGATTTCATAGAAACAAACATTGTAATGTTGGTGAAGGTACCAAAAATCGTAATATAAAATGCCTAGTCGTTCGATGATGATGAACTACTCACAAGACCAAAAAATACATACATACACAAAACATTCGAAGAAAACACTTTCTCCTTCGAAGTCTTATTCATGTCCAAAAAGATCTGTAACATGACCATCCTGAATACGCACGTACACTTTGATAGAGTCAGTTGATGAATACTTATCCTTCAGGTAAACTCAATTGTGTGTGTGTTTGGGCTTATTAAATTCTATATGAGGTAGTTTTTTTGAGAATTCCAGAACCGGTAAGAAAGGAACAAGAAATATTAATTTTATTTCTAAACAAGGATAACTTACCTATATTTAGTCTTGTGTGTGTAAATATATTTTAAGGTAATTCATTTGAAATACACATTCCTCAAAGAACTATATGGCTGAAATTAGGTTTCATAAATTTATCATCCGTTCGACTGGTTCGACTCGTTTAGATGTCAATCCACTTGACTTCGATATGAACTTTATTATTAAAATATGTACAAAATTGGCCATCAAAAAGATCTTTTAAATTAAAGTCCTAGAACCACAAATTCGATTGACATTTGAAGTAAGAAAATAAGAGCTTCATAATGTTGTTTTTAGGAAAATAGATATTCAATAAGTTCTACATATAATAATTTGGTTCTTTTAGTGCTACCAGTTAGACTTGGCGGATACATGAGGCCCCAAAGCGGGCCTTATGTTGAGGTTGAGTCTAGCGACCCCTTGTTCGGTCTGATGTTCGTCGAACTGAAGAACGAACGTAATGTAACGTAATGTTATACATATAGCATTACATTACTTTCCACACGCATGTGTTCATCTGCTAATTATAATTTTGGCAAATTTCCTAATAGGTAAATATATAGAAAACGAAGGATAAAGGTGTGCTTATCGATTCTGCCACAAATAAATGATTTTCAGAAAAAGCTCAATAAAGCTCAGGCTCAGCTGGGGCAAAATTAATGTTAAAAAAGTTTCTGTTTTATTAAATTTGCCGAAACTGAAATAATGACATCCTTCGAAATTAAATGTCCTAAATTTAATTTTCATTTTGGCTGAGAAGAAACTACTTCCAAACAAAGGGATTAAAATTTTCCAAAGAAATTAACTTTTTTTTAAAAAAATGTTTAAACAAATAAATGAAATATTTTCAATAAATTTTCCGAACAGAAAATAATATTTTCAATTTTCTGAAAATATATTTTGGTTTTCTGAAAAACTCGGTAGCCGTTTTTTCTTTTTTTTGAATGCGAAAATTTCTTCTGATTAAAAACGTGATAAAAGCAAAAAGTTAAAAAAAGAAAATTTGTGGAAAATTCCGTCACAAAAATGTTGATTGTGGAAAATTCCATTGAAATAAGGAAATTTAAATAAACATTTCGAAAAATGCATATTTTTTTTCCTTCATAAATTTTTCAGAATTTTCTTTAATTTTTCTACACTATCTCTATACTTGAAAATTAAGTGTTGTAATGTGTTCTAAGTATGTAGATAGACTTAATTATAATAGGAAGAGCCAAGTATAGATGGACTTACAGAAATGTACCAATCTTCATGAATCATATGTTGCAATTATGATACCCCAGCCAGTTTGCACATATTCAAATTTCCTGCCCATCGTGCCCACACGGGTAAGCATGCTGAGATACCAGTTTATACGTTTATAGTATAACTTAAATTTGTTTTATATGTGCCCAGCCCAAGAAAAAAAACATCCTAAAAAATAATCATTCATGAAATAGCAATGTTCTTGATTCGAGTTATTGCTATTAGTTTGCTGCAGTGCTTTAAGAACGAAAAGTGTAGCATTTTTGATGCATCCACTACCATAAAAACCAGGTTTTGTGTACGCGTAATATCCGCGTGTGGCTGGAGAAGGGGCGCGCTTTCATTCAATTTGATTTCCTTCTCGTTATGTTAAGGAATACGAACCTATTAGTCCATTCCGTACGGAAATTTTGATAGGCGAATTGCAAATATTTTGATTAGTCCAGAATATCACCTTTTAATTACCAAAAACAATCTAAAAAACACAAGAATTCTTTGACGACGTTTATGTGCAGACCGAATCAAGAGAGACTTCATTATTTGAGTTCTTATAGAGCCCGAGTACAATACAGTATGGTATATGGCCAACAATTATAACAATTATTATACAAATTTTGAAGGATTTGTCTAAGTGCTCACTTATTTAAGGTATAGAGCAAGTCTAGAATTTGAATAAACTTACAAGAAATTCAAACTTATATGAAAATTAAAAGATTTTCTGGCGCCGTTTTGGTTTTTTTCCTCTGTTTCAAATATGTTCTTGAGATAAACGCTATCCGAAACATTCTTACTTTTTTACAAACGTTTTTTTTTTTTGAATTTAATTTCTTTGAATACCGAATGGTGTATTTTCACCATGTGAAATTTTTGTTGTTATAAACATTAGAAAATATTAACAAATAATGAAATGCCTCATGTGGCGTAACGTACTGTGAATGAGTTAATTGAATTGAAGCTTCCAGAAAAAAAAGAAAAAAAAAAGTATAGGAAAATAGGAAAATAGCTAAGAATGAAATATACTTACATTAAGATGATTATTTTCTATAGTTTTCGGCGCCAAACTATTTAATTTATGGAAAAATAAAAACAAAAAAAACAACTCTTTTTCTGTAATATCAAATTTTCCTACTCGGTATTTAGGCTTAGTGGACCCATTTTTTAATTAAAAGATACTCCAATTTTCTTAACTCAAATGCTACCAGTTAGACTTGGCGGATACATGAGGCCCCAAAGCGGGCCTTATGTTGATGTTGAGTCTAGCGACCACTTGTTCGGTCTGATGTTCGTCGAACTGAAGAACGAACGTAATGTAATGTTATACATATAGCATTACATTAACTCAAGTAAACTGTTTATGAAAATATATTCAAATAATCATTTAATTTGGGTGTTCTTAAATTTAGCCTGTAACAATCAGTAGCGATGTATGTATAGTATATCGGTTAATGGCATTACTACTTTCTTAAATCAACCCGCACACTGGTTACGTTTACACCGAGATTTAAAAAGAGACCTAAGTTCTTAGGACGACCTAAATGTGAAGGTGTAAACACGTTCAAAGTAACTTAGGTTAGGTCACCTAAATTGCAGACCTACCTTAAATTTAAATCGACCTAAGAACTTTTTCACAGCTGATTAGATGGCACTGCAGTAGTTATTATTGTTTGACAGATTTGACAGATGATAGGTCATCTCTTGATGTCCAAGTTCCATAAATGCTTACATATGGCGTTATTTTAGACTTAGGTCTAGTACGGTGTAAACACGTATGAACAAACCTAACTTTTATTTGTAAACGGAACCTCTGATTTTGCACATGAATTCTGATTGTGAATATCGATGAATGTAGAGCAATTAAATATTTCCTTGCAAACGTATCATGGCTTGGAAAACAAATGAAGTAATAGGTAAAAGTAAATAAGTATTGAAGCCGCGGCTCAAACTGAATAGATATTTACAAGATGTGTTGGTACTTTCTTTGGCGGCTATTTGATGGGCATCTATGTCTCTTCACGGGTTATAGATTCTTCAAAACCATCGAGTAATCGCATTAATTACACTTTCATTTACCTTTTTTTTATATTTATTTGCCATTGATCTTTACATTTTCATATTAGTCTAACCATTTAGACGCCATCCATTTATTAGCATGTAAAAATGTCAACAGTCTTTTTTTTTTCTTCATATCTTATACCTTTCCTTTTAATATTTAAATTATAAACAAGAAATAATCAATAAATGAAAAAATAAATAAATGTTAAAGAAAATGTCAAGTACAATATTTAAACATAATATTAAGACTTTCCAAAAAAGGTGGTTTTTCTTATTGTTTTTGTTTTTAAAATGCAGTTTAAAAGAAACACTTTTTCTTACAAACATTGGCACACCTTTTTGGTATGTTTTTTATGTTTTATTTCTGTTAAAAAATACACAGATTTTAAAAAGTAATGGAAATGCAAAGAAAAAACCATTTTTGCAAGTTTTTAATAACAAAAAACCAAAAAAAAAATAAAGATAATTGGCGTCAAAACAAGACAGGCAGATAAACAGACATGAACGAATGGAAAAGTTTTGTTCTACGAAATATATGAAATTATGTTTAACTTCTTTTTTCTTTCAAAAATTGAAAAAACTTGTTTAATTGAATAAATATTAAAAGTCAAATATTAAATATTTATTTATTCAATTGACAGAGATTAATGCCAGCGAAAAATTACAATCCAGAAAAGAAATCAATTTGTTTTTTGTCTTTTCTTTCCATTTGTACCAAGAAAATCCAAGTAAACCTCCACAATGTGTTTTGATGATGGAAAGGTGTACTGAAATAAACTCTTGCGAGTCCTCCATTTATTATACTTATTCTAATAAAAACAAATTTTTTATTATGCCCTATGGTTGGTACCACCTGAGGGTATATTAGTTTTGTCACTCCATTTCTAACACATCGAAATAATCGTCGTAGAAAGGTTTTACCATACTCTGGTTGTGTAGGGCATCAAAAGTTATATCGATTTATACATGTTCGTCCATCCGTCCGTCCATTTACAAGATAACTTAAAAACGCGTTATCGAATTTATGCTATTAGGCCCCAGCCTACCTATGAATTTGAGCCAATTTGAAGAAACGAAGTTATGGAGAAAAAAACATTGAAATATTGAGTTAAGTAGAAAGTTCGTGGCGTTTTTTTTTCCAATAGATGGTTTTAGAGTCGTATAACTTCAGTAGTTCTAATCCTATCAATTTATTTTATAGTGCGCTTAAAAGGTGACATTTCATAGAATATTTAAGAAAAAAATTGTGAAATTCAGCCGGAAGTAATTGCGCTAATTGGGTTTTGAAAATGAGGCAAAATTGTGAAAAAATTCCCTATATGTATGCTCTAAGTTAGCTTCCGTCCGTCCGTGGACAAGATAATTCAAAAGCGAATGTTAGTTGGTTATTGCGTAACTGGATTTGGTGTCGCATTTCAGCAAAATCGACTTAGGGACAGCGAAGTTCTTAAGCAAAAACCAGCGTGACCAGAAAGTTTTGCCGTTTTTTTTTACATAGTTTTCGGATTTAATTGTAAAATTCGTGAATCAATTTTGTTTAAATTAATTATATTGGTTGACTAAATAAATAGACAATACCATGTTAAATTTCAGTTAAACCGGTCTCCGGATAGTGGAGAAATAAATATTCGTAGGAGAAAATAAGCCTGTACATAAAGTTTTTTTGATGCACTTTAAAAACTAATACACCGATTTGAATAAAGATTAGACTTACGCTATCAGGGTCTAGGTTACCTGCAAATTAGAAGTAATTTTGAAAAGAAGAAACAAAGGTTTGAAGGAAAAACCTTGAAATAATGTTATTTTTGACTGTTTTTCTGTCCCAGGGCATCAAAAAATCGGCTATAGGCCGATTTTAAGTTACTATATGTTTTTTTAATAATGCTTATTGCTTTTGTTCTTAATAAAAAGGTGCGGCCTTTTTAACTATGTTCTTCTAGAGACCAAATATCACGATAAAAATATGACAAATGAATGCATTCATTGGTTTTTGTTCATATTTTTAGCAAACAAACAAGTCGTGATTTTTATCACCATTTTTTATCATGATAATAAGTTGATTCAGTTGATTTTTTTTGTTGTTGTCGAAATTATCTTTTCATATATCTGTCATATGGAAGACTGATCTAGTACAGAACTTATTTTCAAGGTTCCTTAGATTTTGTTAAGGATTGTTTAGACTATAAAGAAATTAGACAGAAAAAAATGTTCAGCACGAAAAACAACTATACTGGTGGAATGACCAAAATGGGTCCAATAGGCATATATTTTAATTGTTGAATTAGTAGAAAATTTACTATTAAGGATAATATTTCCCGATTAATGTATTTTAATATATATTTTAATCACAAAAATATGAATCAATTTAGCAATAGGAGAAAAATGCCTTATGACAAAGAATATACTATATTTGTTCCTTGAATATTCTATATATTCTCTATTCTATATAAGCAAGCAAATAGTTACAAGATCGTGCCCTACATTTATACCAAAATCGGCTTAGTGCTATTTGCTCAGATTCCAGGACCTTAAATTATATAACAGCATAAAGATTTGGCCCATTATGCAATGTCCTTTAGATGCGAAAAAGAAACTCGTTCAGGTTCACCATGATATCAACCATAAAACACATCAATAAGTATTGTTGCGTGCTACCCCTCTGGTTCGAATGTTATAAAAATGATAACACTTTTTATTTATGTGAATTCGGTGTATAAACTTTATTCACAATTATTTCTGCGTTAACAATATTAGTCTAAAGAATATTTGCTTATCAATAATTAACTTATACAACATTAATTTATCAAAGTTTATTTATAATACAACAATCACTATTTAAAACAATTAATAATTAATTTACTTACTATATTTATCAAATTATTTTAATATTTCACTGTTATAATCACTTTCCGTAATCTCTCTGATTATCATTGGTTAAGTTATGAATTTGAACTGTGTCTATTCTAGCGGTGTTTCCACCTTATATACTTAATCGTTCAAACTCGAGAATATTCTTTCATGCATGCAAACGTACTTCTAGAAACGTCAAAAAGAGATATCATCAGTGATCATTTTGTGTGGTGTTTTTAAAGAAAGTTCCCGACTTTTCTTTTATCAAGAACAGTGGTTTCTTTCCCAGAAATATAGTGCAATATGCTTAATTGAAAACAAATTGCGAGTTTTATTCTGGAATTAGAATTTGAGAACTTCTCGTATTTAGTAAGTTGCAAATTTTAACACGTGCGATAATTTTCCACAATACTTTCTTTTCTGATACTTCTGATCTTACAACATGAATCTATAAATAAGGAAACATTGATATTCAATTAAAATATTGAGAAAACAACAGTGTTGCTTGTGACGTCAAAATGACGACATTCTAGATTTGTATACGAAATAAACGTCGCTTAATTAGTTCTTTTTACTGTGAACAAACCTTTGGAACAGTTTTAAACATTTTATTTATAAAAGAAAAACATTTTATTTGATATGATTTTAATAAAAACAAATACATATATGTATTTTAAATCGCTACCGTTTTGTGCATTTCCTCTGTGAAGTTTATTTGTTGGCTTTACAAAAACTTGTTATTGCCGGTTTCTATGTTATGTTTTTGTTTTTTCATATTAAATGTATTTCTGTGCGATTATTTCTTAACTTTTATTTTTCAAAAATATCAAGAAAAATATAATTGATTTAATAATCTTTTTAGATTATCAAAATATATAAAAAGATACTTAATTTAATCTTCTCTATACCAAGAATTTGGGATTAGTAGATTCACATAGGATATGTCTATTATCAGCTGGGATATTTATGGCCGATTTCTTGCATAGGTATTACGAGTATAAATTGTTTAAGTTACTACCCATGGAGAGTTTGAAAAATTCATTATAACGCTTACGTGTAGTTCCTGGTTTGGGCTGATAAACCAGCAATAATTGGCCAACATTGTTTGTATTATTCGTGACCTACGGCCGCTATTGATCGAAAATACAAACCAAAATTGGACTAACAATATTCGCTTCGTCCAGAGCAGTCACAGGGCCATATGCCCAAAGTCATTTTTAAATAGTAATGGCATGAATAGATCTTTCCAAGAAAATTTTTTAATTTTTGATTAAAAGTTAACTTTTGTGTTTGTGTTTTTTTGAACTTAAAGTTCATTACGCTAAAAAAAAATCACCCTTTACATGTATGTAGGTATATAGAAAGTCTTGGTTAATAAATTTTTTTTATCGAAAATCGATTGTTTTTAATTAATTTTAAAAATAAAATTGAATTATTTTAAAACAAGTAGTTTTTTCTCAATACTTAAAAATGTAAATAATTACATTTTAATGTTTTAATTAATTTACATAATAATTATGTTAATATTTTTTGGTATTTGTAATTTTATAAATTATTTCCATAAGACTTATGAAGTATACTTTAAAATTCACGTTCATTCTTCTTTCCGCTTTGGGGCCTCATGTATCCAACAAGTCTAACTGGTAGCACTATTTTGATAAATATTCTGATTATAAGCTTCCATGTCCACCCTCGGCGAACAAAATATCGGAAGGCACTACTGGGAAAAAGGAATTTCGTTTCATTTTGGTTCATTCTGTAAACTTTCTTGATTTAGTTTTTCTTTTAAATAAAGATAAACACACAGGAATTTGAATAAAAATGCATGAAACCCATGAAAAATTCTTAATTTCGAATTTCCCATGGGAAATTTTCTTAAAAACATTCGAAATTTTTACTATCATATGATAATTCTAAGTAGACGAGATTTTCTATTCAACCAAATTTTCCAACATTATAGTAGATATTTAACAGTCTGTGACTTGAAGACGAAACAATATTTTTCATTTTTATTGCAAGAATTTTGATGACGATAAAAACGCATTTGATAGCATTAAATTAAGGCGAATACGGGTTCGGTTCGTCAATCACAAAAAGCAAAAAAAAAAAAAAGAAGGAAGGAATTTTATGGCATATGGAATTATCCCGGAGGGTTCCACATGTGTGCTACAATCGTTAAGTGCATGTAATAAAAAATATTTTGATGTAAAAATCTGAGACCCTTCAGAAATTTTTGTGTTGTCAGATCCCGAAATCCTATTATATGCAATAACTGGAGATGAAGTGAAACTGGGTAGTAAAATCAAAATTTTGCCAATGACAAAAAATAAAAGAGATTTAATTCGATGCCGACATTAACATCGAGTATTTTATGTTTTGAAATATTTTTATATTATATTTTATTGGTTTTGTAGGCATTTCTTAAAGATGAATGGACATTTTTTTTTTGGGGTACAACTCACTGAAATATATTTCAGCAGAGATTTGAGTGTTTTTGGAAATATGTTGAAGTCTTCTAAATTAGCTCAAGACAAAACTCTTGTAAAACCATTTAATGAAGAACCGGCAGTATTAAATGCCTTCTTGTTTCTTCCTCCAAAACAATGGATGTCATGTACAAGTCTAAATTAAAGTTATCTGGCTACCACAAACCGAAGAGCCTGCACCATTGTTTTTGGGGAATTTTTATTTTTAACTAATATTTTATATCCAATTTTATTACATTTTTCTTCAAACATAGCATATTTTTTTAACGATTTCAAATTATATTTTGATATGATATCAAAATCTTAACATTTTCCACTTAATATTTTCTTTTATTGATATACATATTTCTCTGCCTGCTTCTCCGGCCTAAAAAAAAAGAAATAAATAAATATAAAAATCTCATCTCAAAATCTCTGAATTCTTAAAGAAAAAAATATTTTAGAAAAATTCATACGATAAGAGTTTCAACAACGTCTTTAATTCTTCATATACTATACCAAAAAAAAGGTGGAGTAGGTCATCCTACTGAAGACGATCTCAATAAAGTCCAATATATATGTATGCCTGTCGATATAAGAACACTTTTCTTCTATGGACAAGGACACTTGAAAGCCTATTCAGCCCTTTTTCTGTCTCTTCGAACGAAGAGCTTATAAGGCTAGAAAATATACGATTTTTATACTGGTTCTATCTATATTCATGTGGCACAACAATCAGATCTAGATATGTTTTCTTGGTACCTATAAAGGATTTTTCTTCAACATAAATACTTTGAGGACTAGATATAGATAAAAAAGTTTTCTCTAGATCCCGAATTTCTTTTTTTTTTCTTACTTATTTTTGCTTGTGGCAGAAAGAAAAAAAAATATGGATAAAATTCAAGTGGATATAAAGATGTAATGCTTGGCCATCGATTTGTTCCTGTTTCTTGTATTTCTATTATATGTGTACATGTATTTGTTGGTACTTCAATATGCTAAGGAACTTTTCTTTTTGTCAAAATTTATGGGTGTCATTCCTTCTATTATTGCAAAACTCATTCCTTTTGATTGTGGGTGTTGATACTCTTTGGCTGTACTATATTTGTTGACTAGTTACTGTCGTTTTTGTTGTAAGTTTATTGAATAATGTACAAAATACATTTCAAGTTAGATATATTTGCTTTGATCACCCTTATTGCACATATTGTAGTATATATGGAGGGATATTATAGGAAAATTGTGAATCCTTGAAAATATTATCTTATATTATATATCCAAAAGGATATTTAGTATCTTTCTTCAGTTTTTTTTTTGTAGTTCGTTTTGTGAATAAGATACTATACAAATGGATGGTGTACAGGATGTTTCATTATTAACAGATGAAACCAATGGAAAACTAATTAATCTCTTCCGATTTGATTACAATATAGCATTTAATGAAGTGTTACTAGCATTCATTGATTACCTTCAGAGATTACACATCATACATCAATTGAATTTGGGGATTTTTAAACACCCTGTATAATAAAGTGTATATCTATATCTAAACTGAAGAATATTGAATGTTTCAATAAAGGAGCAATGTCAGAAGGATGAAAATAATGTTATATTCACAAAAGTTGGAATGTTTCATTTGATTGCATCAATAGAAGGAATTTTTTGGAAAGTATGCTTGAAGGCTATTCATTTGATATTGGATCTTTATACATAAATGAAATCGAGTGGCAATGAAAAGAAATTAAAGGGAATAAGGTATAACGACGGCACCTATATAGATGATATTCTCTTTGTCCTGATATTATGTAACACATTCAATTAAATTGAATTGAGATATATTATATATATACATATATAGTTTTATTCATGCTTCACCATAAAATTTGCTTGAACTTAGTTTTGTTCCTTTTTTCTTATTGGCTAGTTTTATTCAATTGCTTAGCCTTTGTAGAAAATAAAAAAAAAAAGAATATATTAAATTATTCCATATAATACATTTGAAAGGCAATTTCGAAGCATTTTAGGAAGAAAGTAACGAACAGATAGTATAATATGCCAAATCAACCCTTATTCTCCTTTGGAAAAGATACTATATACTATATATGCGGTAGTCTGATGGTTTGAGTTTGGTCAAAAATGTTTTAAATTGCATTTTTGAATTTGATTTTGGAATTTTCTTCCATCGACCAAGAAAAAAAGGGATACATTTTTTCATACTCAAATAATGGCGGAACAAAAAGGGCTATAATGATTGATTAAACTTACGGTTCAAGTAAATTTAATGTTTTGTAAATAAAGAGTTTTTAAAGTGTCTATAAAAGATTTTATTATTATTTGTTTACGAAAAATATTTATAACCAAAAACTTTGTTATTCATGTTGATAAACAAAACCATTATGGATTTTCTTTTTTAGATATGATATTTGAAACCAAGAAAAAAGAAAGCTAAATCCAAAAACACGTTGGAAACTTCTATACATATCGATCTAATTACTTTAATCAATACTCGTAATATGTATTTGATTTTGTAGGAAAATTTCGAACTTTTCTGCACTGAAAGTTATGTTAAGTTTGTTACGCGACTACCCGAAGTTGTACCATAGTTGGACTCAATTAACTTTCAGGCATAATTATGCTTTTATAGACAAAGTAAGAGGTACCAAATTCAAAGTCAATTCGTTTGTAAACAACTTTACACTAACCTCGAATTTAAAAACATAAAAACTGAACTTTTCTTTTGCACCTACTCGAAGTTTTAGGATAATCGAGCCCAACTTCTGATAGAATGGTTCTCATGTGTATGTATAGAAGTTAGAAATATCATTTTACATACTACAACCCATTCGGCAAACCACCTCTTCAACATTAAAGAAAGGTATATGTTAATGGTTTTTTCATTCAATAGATATTACCAAAACAAAAATCTATTTAATAGATTTTTTTTCTTCTTCATATTTCTTTCTTCGCTAAGCATTCAACTTCCTTATTTTATTCAGGATACATATACTTATTTTTGTTATTATTATATTTTTATCATGAATGGAAAATTTTCTTATATGATACTACCAAAAGAAAATCGGGCAGAATCAACAACAACTTCATATAATAATATACGAACAGTATTATAATGATAAAAGTCAATGATGTGTGTTATCAGGAGAAGGCAAAAAAAAAGAAACGTCCTATATAATAAGGATAAGAAAGAAATCCCGATTCGCAAAAATAATATAAGGAAGTGAGTTTCTTATATACATCCCAGAGAACCGCCAGAGATCTATAAACTAAAAAATATATCATGATGTTATTTTGGCGTATTTTCCTTCACATGATTGCGTATTCGGTATTATATTACGATATTAAAAAGGATATGTAGCCGATATTATAGTGTTTACCAAACTAGATTCAAATTTATACTATATAATTCCATTGAATCGAAATAGATGAAAACCAAATTAAAGGCGCCTTGATAAGTTAATATTCGTTCATATAAAATACAAAATATACATTTCTGATTGCAATAACAATTTTCAAATCTAATTGTAAAAATGTAATTTTCTTTTTCAGTTATTTGCTATACTTTCTCGATGCTATGGTTGGGGAAAATGTAGGATAGAGATTTGAATCTTGCTTCTTTATAATCATTGTGACAATAATTAGTATTTGGATGGTTTTTGAATACTGTACTTATTTATTTTAATGTGTGAAATGAACAAAATAAACTAGAGTCAATCTTAGTTTCGTTGTTTTATAACTTTTGGTGGTATAGTAACTAAGCAGCCTCAAGTTCACTGATTTCATATTTTATGTACCTTTACACTCGAATTACTAAATTTTCCAATTGTCTACTAAATGAAAATTAACATAAGTTCAAATTGGTAAAAGTTTGACTGCTGATGATATACAGCTAGCATGCAACATAAGATCTTGACATTCAGCCTGATAAGATTTTAGGCACTATCCTAGCTTTTCGCGACTAGAAAAAGTGAAAATTCTGATTTCAGAAATCCTCAGAATACATTAATTCTTCTCTGGAATGGCGCGCCCAAGCAGCACATTTGACGTAGAGTTTCATCATATTATAAAGTCGTAAATTTGTAGTAAAGGTCTATATCCATATATCAAATCTGCTGTTGTTTTTCTTATTCAATCGAACTTATTTTTAGTATTATTTATTAATCATGAATAATACTTTAGCAGGACGTTATCAAAATGTAGGGAATTAAGAAAGAATCTAATGGTGTTTTTGTTTCTCGAAAAAAATGTGGAATTTTTGCTCTTTGTATATCTTCCCATTTTTTATGCATGTACAACTGTTTAAAATACGGAAAAAATTCCGCATTTTCTGGTTCTTTGATTGACTTACTATCCTTTTTTAAGTATAGAGAAACTTGTTTTCTATTTTTTCTTACCTCTATACAATATTAAGTGAAAAATATTATAATGATAGTATAACAGAAACCTTCTGTTTCATATTATTTTGATAAGATTGAAAAGAATATGCAAGAAATTCACAAGCCAACCCACTGAAAAAAGTCCTTAAAGAAAGTTTTTCTTAAACAACAACAAAAAAGAAGAAAATCCTGAAGAAAATTTCTAATAAAAAATAAAAATAATGAACTTCGTAATCTGAAAAATTGAAAAACTTGGAAAATTTTCTTTTTACTCCTTGTTTTTGATATACTTTTTTTATATTAAATTTTTTTTTTATACTTTTGCAAAGATTTCGAGATTACTCTCCTCGACACATTGTATATAAGAAACATGTAAAATAATTTCTCTTTCTATTTCGAATACAAAATTTATAAAACATATTCTATTTTAGATCCAAGAAAAAAATTAGAAAACCAAGAAAAAAGTAAAGAAAAAAGAAAACGCAGGACTGATTTTCCTTTGACGGAAGCAATTTCACGTTGATAAGCATATCCGGATTTTCCAACATACGGGAATGGAATGAAAAAAAAATACAAAAATGTATTTGCAAAAAAAATGCGAAAGGATTTTTACGTCTTCATTTAAAAAGGATATTAACTTAGTTATAGATTCATTAAATGAGAATAACGAAAAATTCAGATCTAAATTCAAATTAAAGTCTATGTCATTTGGGGATTTCATTTTTAATTCAAAAATTCCGCTTAAAATTGTGGAATTATTTTTTATTTGAATGAGTTTCGAATTACTAAGCTGATATGTTTTTAATCTAATCTTTTGTCATTGGAAATAATTCTCCGGAGATTTTGAAAATGAGAAAATTTTCTTTCTTTTTTCTTTTAAATTGGTATTAAATCGAAAATATTTTGCTGATCACATTCGATTTAGATTTGTGGAAATTTTCAAGTTCAGCATTATTTTAATGAATATATATTATATTTTCTTCTGGTTGTTTTGATGCTCAAATTATGGGCTATACGAATGAGAATTTTAAGATTGAATTTTTTTTTTGTTTGGTAAGAAGGCTTAGAATTGAAAAAGATAGCAAGGAAATTGTTCCGAAAAAAAACATATATTATACAAAAAAAAAAAATATTACTAAGGATTTTTTATGAATGTTAAAAGCATCAGAAAGACAATCAAGATCCCATAACTAAAATCCATAAAGAAATGAAACGAAAGTATTATTATTTCATATTGAAGAAAATCCCAAAGAAAAGCATACAGAAAAGTTGAAGTGCAATCAATCAATGTCAATGTGTCGACTAGTCAAAGGGTATGAAAATCCCAATAAAAAAAAATCCTTTATATATGTATATATCTATTCCTTGGTACATAATTCATATATTATGTATGTTATAATAGGCATACTACTTTTTTTGCGGATTCAGTGAAGTGATGACGACAATCCAATCCATAAGAAAAAGTCATATATTTTTTCGTTATCTTCTTACACTAGAAGCACAAATAGGGTATTCATGTCATGGTTTAAGAATATCATCGGCTATACCACATATGTGTCACCGAATACTAGCTTAATACCATTTCAAGTACGTAACATAAATATGATTTTGAAATTCGGAAATGCACTGAATTTTTTTTTACTGATTGCTGAGCTCTTGTATTGTAGTGGAAAATAGCAAGCCGAGTTTTATGGCTGAGCTGAACAATTGACAAATTTTTTAGACTTTATTTTGAAAATAATATGTAAAAAAAATTAAAACAGTGATTAAAAACCTCAAAATTTTATCGATGGGTGAAAATTTAATACTATATGTTTGATGTCTGCCAATGCTTTTCAATACCATAGTACAAGATATACTTTAGTATCGATATCAACGTATGAATACCCTATGTGCGACTCTGCTATTACGAACAACATATATATATATATATATATATTTGATCAGTTCTTGAAAATTCAGAAAGAAATTATATAAGATGAATATATTTTATACAAAAATATAAGAGGCCGGCATATATTGTAAGATAAGACAGTATATAGAATGGGCTGAAGTTATTGTTCTATCATATAGAAAAAGGAAATTCTTCTTACAATATCCAACATTATTTATTTAAGTATTTCTTTTTATCTCCTTTATTTCCTTTGTTGACAGTGTCACTTATAAAAATTTTTCTTCTTAGTTTGATAGGACGAAATCCCATTCAATTACGTCATTAAATAGTTTTTAGTACATAAATATACTATATAAATATAAGATATGCTAAAAAGGGATTGTATACGCACATATTATATGAAAATTGAGAATTTCTTAAAAGGATCATATTCCATCGTGTGTACAAAGATGATCCTTTTCTTGTCAGCTATTTCATTCATCATCGAAATGACCTTTTGTATATAGTTTTTGTCCTTAACTGAAATGAACAAATATCCATTTAGAAATCAATAAATGAAAACAAAGGCCGGTATATTTGAAATACAAAAAAAAGAAGACTTACACTATGCCTAGCTATTAAAAATTAAGGATTTTTTCATATCCTCAGAGGTAAAATTATATAGAATAAAAATTTATATCTGGAAGAACTAAACTTGATAACGTATTGGACGATTTCCATTGATAAATTATATGAAAACACTATTTTAAAAATGTTTGCTTTTAGGGCTAAGCTTGTAAAAGTATAGTGTATTTGAGGTTGAATTGATGTTTGACCGACTAGAAGACAAGTATTACTTTAATTTCAAAATACGTCCAAGAAGTTGTTCTTTATAATAAAGTATAGACAAAGTGATAGAATTTAATTTTCTCAAGTAGTTTCGTATATAAGAATGATAAAGTTTTGTTAACTTTTAACAAAAAAAAAAAAAAAAATAATAAAACTATATTTAAACAACATAGAAAAAGGATCTCATAGTTTTCGAAATTGTCTTTTTTCGTCCTTTTTTGATGGATTGATCATTTGTTTTGTTGTTAAAAAAATCCAGTCTCAAAAATCCTTATTTTCTAAATTATTAAATTATTTAATAAATATTTTGCCAAATCCTGTTTTATAAATTACATTTCTATATATATGACATTTCATTGTTGTTTGGCAGGCAAGCATAGACTCTTAAGAATAACATATAATAAATTGTTCCATTTCTTGACATATTTTGTATTATATACGAATTTTATAATACTTTTTATATAAATTAAATTCCTTTGCTTTTCTATTTTGGCGTTTCAATAATAAATTACATTTAAATAATTATGCAGATCAAGTTTTTTTTTGTTATATCCTTTTTTTCTAGAGTAACATCTTATAGACACTTGTTCTATACCACAGAAAATCAAGGAATATATAATATATAGAATCAGTTTTTCTATCGAAATTAAATTTATATACATATACGTTTTTTTTTTCGTCTTCTTCTAGGAACAAGTGTGATCCCTCTTGATTTATACCATAATATTTTTCCCTCACGAAATACTAGATGACATCAATTTCTATATAGATTTCGGGGTTTTCTGTTTTTTTCTTACTCTCTGCTTTTCATCTTGATTGAAGGATGTCTATAAGGATTGTGTGTTTCTTTCGTTTTTAATGCACAAATGTTACGCCTTTATTCAAGTTTATCGTTTTTATCGTAAAATTTGGTATTCTTCTTCCCTTTCTGAAAAAAAAGGGCGCATAACAAAATGGAATTTTCGGTTACCAAAGAAAATCTAAATGAATAAATTTTTAACATACTCCTTTTTATTCTTTCGTAAAAAGAATAGACTTTTCTTTTATCATATTAAAGGAACTTTCAAGGAGATTTCGATTTTACCGAAAATTTTACGCGTATATATATTTGCTTATTTTTTTTTTTTTTGGTGCCCGAATATAAATTGATGAATATAGACTTTCGTTTTTCATATCCTTTTCCTTTTTTGGTTATCATAAAAGAAAATCGTAGACGAAAAAATATTTTTCAATAAAAAATTTTTTAACTTGCATTTTATTATCGCCTTGAAAGCGAGAAAAATGACTACTGGCATAGAATTGAATGAAGTTTGAATTCAAAACAGAGGATTTTATGGTATTTCTGTAAAAGGAATAAGGTCTGAATATATGTATATTGTATATTATATGTTCCTACAAAACAGAACCGAATTTATACTATATAAAATGAAATAAAATCACGTTAGTGTATATTGCCTAGATTAGGAATCATGTGCTTGTATAAGCATTATCCCGACTCTGGATTAAAATGAAAATACAATAAAATACTATCCAACATCATCAAACAGCATCAAACATCATCAAGGACTTTCAGGAATTTCGAAGAACTCAACCCCATGGTACGTAGTAAAATGTTCGCATAAAATTACTTTAACGACTTCTTATTTGCACTCATGAGACTTTTCTGAATGTCTTCAAATATTCTTTTTATATACTTTATATCCTATATCGTCCTTATTATATCTTTTTACGTTTTGATTTTAGTACGCATTATATTTTACTAGTAATTTTTATACTTACAGCAGTTCCATATAATCCTTAATTAATAGAAGGACTCTTAAAGTTGTTGTATTTTTTTTTTTTCGTCCTCTTGAATAGGGGAAGAGTACAAAGAATTCCCGTCACAAAAAGAAATCCTCAAAATACTTTTACGACCATCAAATGATATTTTGAATGAATTTCTATGACAGAATAAAGGACGAGAAAATGTTTGTGATTTTAAAAATAATTAAAAAAAATAAATTAAAACTGACAAATTTTAATAAATCGAAATTTACGATAATTTAGAATTTCTTATTTTATTCGCGTCGTAAAAAATTTCTATTAAAAATTTCATAGAACAAAATTTATGTCGAATATTTCTATATTTTTTTATTACTTTTTTTTAAAAGAATTTTCCTCCAAAAAAATGCCGAAAAAAAAATATTAAATAAATAATTAGTTTGTTTCGACAATTTATGAATTTAAGGATTTCTCAGCAATATTTGGAAAAATCAAGTAAAACTCCTTTCTTGCATAATTTCTTTAAGTGCTCATAAAAACCGGCAAACCCTTCACAACATTTTTATTGCAATACAAAAGAAAATTTTGTGTTATGAAATGAAAAATTTAATTTCGTAAAATTCCAATAAAAATCCTGAAATCGGAGGGAAAGTTTTAAGAAAGTAAAAGTGAAAATTTTTGCTGTGAAAAGAAAACAAAGCATGGAAATCTTAATAATAAAGAAAATCGTTCATGATTTTATTATTTGTAATCAACTACTGACGTTTAGTAAAATATATAAATTGACTTAATTAGAAGCTTTGAAAGAAAGACTCCGGAATAGATATAGTTTAAAATAAGCTTCGGGTACATCGTAGGTCAGAAAATAGACTGATAACGGTCTAAAACTGCAACAAATCCACTTACAGATCTTGTACATAATATGGATGGCGACATCAAAATTGACTTGAGGTCGTCGTCTTGAAACTCAATTCGGTGTTTTTTAGCTTTACCAGATTGAAAGACTTGACTTGAAATTTACTTCAAATAGATACAAACTTTTATATACTAGATTAGGCTTCGTCTCTTTTTATATACATATGTTACCAATTTAAATTTTCAAGTTGGCCTGGAGTCGATCTGTGTTTACATGGAATTTTCAAGTCGATCAGAAAAATGTTCATGATTAGATGGACTGAAGTCGATTCGGGTTTATGTATATGAACAATTTTTGGATTGTAGTCGACTTCAAGTAGATCATATTAATAAAGTAACTGGTTCTGAAAGTACATAGGAATATACACTTTGAGGACTATATTCGTTGCTCCTATTCGACCTGCCAAATTTTTTACTCGCAATAGTGGTATTCACAACAAATCAATAATTTAAAGCTTTGATTTATTCCATTTATGAAGGTAGTAGGAATTGCTTGGCACATTTAATGAAGACCTTTAAATATCGACGCTTACTAAATATTTAATTAAAAATATGACAGAGAACCTTGACAAAAAATTATGAAATTGATATGTAAATATTTGAATTGATTGTTTACTTAAAATTATATTCAAATATTTATTTATGCATATTTGTTTGTCACTTTTAATCAACAAGTTAACATTCTTAAAAATATATATTTAATTGAAATGCATTCAGATTTGATCCAGTAAGGCACAAAAAGCCAGCACGATCACGTAGAACTTTAATAATAATAAAAAAAAGCCAATGTCAAAAAAGTAATTCTATTCTAAGAGAGAAGAAATTTATTATCGTTGAAAATTACTTTATTTATACATAAACTGTATTATTGTGAACTTCAATTGATATCATTTGGGGCGGACAATTGGTCTCCCAATTTTGATTAATCAAACATAAAATTCATTTAATATAATTCGAATTGAAACAAGAGGGGACGATTTGTTATTTCTATATAAGAAAATTACTTTCTTTATGTTCTATAGAGAAAGTATAGTATACGATACCTAAATGTCGATTTAGATAATAAAATATATTTTATGAAGGCATATTAAGATGTATGTAACAGCTTGTTTTGTAACAACAGACGAATTTTAAGTTTCCTTAGTTTTTGGTGTTGATGTAGACTCTAATTAAACCCACTGTACTTTAACTTTTATAATCATGGAAGAAATTAATCTATATTGAGAAGTACACAAAAACTCCATTATGGAGTAAATTGGATCGCTATGTACGTAGAAACTAAATTTGATAGAAATCGGTTGAGACGTTTCTATATAAGTGCAAAAAGGGTATGAAAAGTGGGCAGGAAAAGGGGACCATACTCAAACTACAAAACGGTTTGACCGATTCTTTCAAAAAGTACCGTGTTTTCTAAGTTTCCATATAGGAAAATTCGGATTTAAATAGACAAGATAGAAAACTAAAGTTAAAGCAAATTTTTGATTGACTTTTATTAAAAAAATCGTAGATCAAGCTCCATCTAAGGGAAAGCATTTTTTTCCCATTTTTTGTTGCCATAAGCCTTCTTATATTTATAAATTTTCATAAATAGATTTTTCTTATAAGAAAGACGTAAATTTGATTTCAATTTTGATGGCATTAAATCTTAAAATTTCTCTAACAAAAACTAAAGAAAAATATCTCAGATAGTAAGAAGAAATTGGTTGTTTCGAGATATTTTTGTTAGATTTAATTAATAAGACAATTTTATTAATGTATTTTGAATTAGGCATTAGCCGCATCCAGTACTCCTCAGCAGTTAGAGTCAACTTCTAATTAAGTGCTAACATTAAGCATTAACTAAAATTTCAGCATTAATTTTTTTTGTTACTACACGACTTCATTGGACTTTTCTCAAGAATTATTTTCAGTCAGATTGAAAAAAAGTCTTGTGGAGACGCTAAAATTTGGACATTTTTATCAGTCCGACTGAAAATATGTCTTGAAATAAGTCCAATGGAGTCGTGGGGTTAGTCATAAAGTACATATATACATTTTATATGGGCGTATTTAAGCAATGTTTTCATCGGAGTTTAATGACAATCATTTAGTACTATATTTGAGATATAGATGTCACTAATCGAAACTTTTGTTTTTTTATTGCAGTATTTGAAATTAACATAAAATTTGTTTAAATTTTGAATCGTACCAGATTTTGGTCGTTTTTCTTTTTAATTATTTTCAGACTTATTTGGTTAAAGCGACACATCAATTGGCTGAAATGTAAAATTTTTAGTCATCGCTTAGGACTACTCTATACGTTCATTGCTTTTAAGGACTTTTTTAATTTTAAAATGTTTACTTATGATTTTCGAGTATCTCAACGAAGAAATGAAATCTATTTCTTTGTATAGATAAAGTTGATTGCCATTTATATTTTTGTAGTTTATTCAACAACATTTTAAACTTATTTAAAAACTTTAAATTATAAAAATAAAAGTTTTGTTTTTTTGTTATTTGTTATGCTGAACCGGTTTCAATTTATCACATCTTGCTGTTCAACTTATTGTATGTTGCCGGTGAAAAAAACCAAAAAAAACGCTGTAATTTATTTTCCAAGTTGAATTGCAATAACTGCGAGTGCAAACGAATGAAACAAGTAAGTAAACAACAAGTCAACTTGTCAGGGTAGCCGGTTAGTTTACCCACTTTGAGTTCATCGACAGCTTCATTTGTATAGAAAAAAAGAGTTTTCAATGGTTTTCAGTTGTGTTGCTTTTTTTATTTTGTTCATTATAAGATCTAGATTAAAAAAAAGTTGGATCTCCAACATCCAAAGTATAGTAGCGAAATTTTGTAGTTGCAGATAAGTAAGTATACTTTAGAAAATTTAATTGTACCTAACTGAAATGTATACACAATGTTTGATCAAAAAGTATTGATACTAAATAACAAAGCAATTTTAATAGAAAATAATCGAATAGTTTCAAAATACATGTATTACATTGTTTATAATCCTTTCAATACTTTAGAATCCGCTATCTAGAGATGATATCTGTGTCCAATGTTGTTCCTCTAGATTTTCATTTTCTACACTTTAACGTAGACAAACAATGGTGTAGATGAGCATCTTGTAAATATTGATTTTCCGCGTACCATCGACCCGAAATCTGTTCAAGGCATGTACTATTTCGTAAGTAATTTATATTTTTAACTGGAAAATTGTCGATACAAAAGTCTTACGAGAAATTATCATACAAATTGAATGAGATTCAAGTTAGGTTTTTCTTAGAAACTGGATAAAATTGTTAAAACTTATGTAAGAGAAGTAATAGTTTGAAATTTTACTCAGAATTAGAAATGATAGCTAATAGCATATAATTGCCTACAATGATGTAGTCAACAAAAAATAGTATATTATGTCGTTTGTAGAATCTACTTGAAGTCGACTTCAATCCAAAAATCGTTCATGTAAACCCAGATCGATTTCAATCCGACTTTAGTCAGAACATGAATCGAAACATGAATCTAAAAAGTTGTTTGCAAGCGTCTGTCAATTTGATTTGCTGATTTGAAGTCGATTTCAAGTCAATCCGGTAAAGTTAAAAGACCTGGGCTAAGTTTCAAGACAATCTCAAGTCAATTTAGATGTAGAACTCCATAAATGTCATACAACACTGACCATTTTTAAAATAATATGTTGTTGTCCAGTTTTTTACAAGTATTAAATTCTAAAAATAATTTGATTGATCTTGTCCAAAAACTTTCTACACAAATCATGTATATACCATATCTATGAGATGGGAGCTAACTATATGCATAGTGAGACGTTCTCAACAAGTGTCACGTTGTCTCTTCTCGAAGAAAATATATACACAAGATTTTCTTCATAGAAATTTATAAGAGTCATGGCATAATCGTTTCTATTCTATTTTTGAGACAAATCAAGTGGATGACTTAAGAAATATATAATTTGAAATTGTCCCCTGCAGAGCTAAGATGATTTTTGTTATTTTTCTTAATTTTGATTCATATTTCAAGAGACTGTACTAAACAGATGCTTTTTCGAAATTATATATTATATTTAAAATAAAGATTCAATAATAATAAATTGAAGCAATCTTAAAGTAAAACATATGGAATGAGTTTTTCTTTTAGAAAAAAAAATTTTTCCAGATGAAATTTTTTTGTATACAAAATAATATAAATTCTATCATTAGCAAAACTTTTTCAAAAACACCAAAAAAAGAGCACATCCCAAAATGAAATCAATTAAAAACAAGTTTTCAATTATTTTATGGTCAATTTAAAAATGGTCTTCCTTAAAATATTAATTTATTAATTATTCATGTTTTTTTCGTCTTCTTCATCTTAAAAGAAACTTTTTACCAAATTGAAAACTTGTTTGTGGTTTGCAAAAAAGAAACCAGAAAAAAATTTCCAGATCTGAAATTACAACACCATATTTAAAAAATCCCAACTCAAAATCATGATATTCCACTACGGCTTTCCTCTGCAGAGATAGTATAGGGAACCAGCAGTGAAGAAAAACTAACCCGACGTACCACAAATTTCAAGATTTTCCAACTAATCATCGCATGTCACATATTCCCCGAAAGAAAAAAAAATATGATAACATTTCATTTTGTTAAATTGAAAATGATTTTGATTGATGAGCGATGTGTTTCCATTCGAGATTTGCCAAAAAAAAAACAGCATAAATTGGTCGTAAAGTCGCGATATAATTTTTTTCCACATACACATGATTGGATTTTTATCAAACAAACCCCTTTTTTTCGTGGTTATATTATAAACTATTTCCCTTACGTCGTTTCCAGAGGCTGTGTGATAACTTTTTAATGGGAATCCAGTTAAAACTAGCTATCAGAAAAAAAAAGAAACGTTCAAAGTGTTGCTAATATATGGCATTTTAATAAGAAAACCATTTGGCCCCTATTAAATATCCAGATCGAAAAAAAAATAAAATAAAATTAAATTTAATTGAAATTTTTGGCGAAGAAATTTTCAAGAAACAAAAATCATCTTAAATTGTTTTCCGAACAAATTTTCAAAGCAATAAAAATCAGAATTTATTGTTAATTTAAGAATTTTACGTTATATTTTGACTTTTATGAAATTATTTTGAACTTTTCATGAAAATTAATCGAAAATAATTTCCGTTATATTTTTAGGCATAATTTAAAATCAATAAAAATTACAATTTTCGTATATTTTAGAGAATTTTGTTTACAAAAAGTTTAAAGGAATTTTATTAAACTAGTTAAAAGTAATTTTTAGTTTGGATTTTATCTCAGAGGTTTACTTATTCAATTCCCCAAAATTTGCCGCATTTGACGAAACTAATGATGTGCAGGACAGTGCCACGTAAAATATCCAACCTTTCAGCAATAGGTCTCCCGTGAGATTGCAACGTGTCACAAGTAATAGCTCCAAATTGAGAGACATCATTCTAAAGTTTGGGTTCTAACTGTGTCGTTTTTTTTTTAGTTTTGAAAAGTCATGCTGCATCATTAAGCAAGGCGAAGAGAGTTTATCAAAGTTATCAACATAATTGCGCATATAATTGGTAATTTGTCCAATATATTGGATAATTTCTTGTCAATTGCTTTGACTTTGTTTACACTGAAGGACGAGTACGCCCTTAGTGAATTGTGAACCGCTTTCACTAAGTCAGTATTTGATGCAGTGAAATTTCAAAATTTTAGAATAAGAAAGTTTAATGTCATAGCATTCCAAACAAGTAAAGCAGTTACTCCCTTTAGAATCCTGCGGTACGCCATGGTATCGGAACTTCATTAAGAATTTTAGAAAAGGGAATATTTTGGTCAATTTTTGAGTAACTAGGCTATAGCACTTAAATGGCCATTAATCTGACTTTTGCAACTCATTATTTGAAATTTTACCTCCAGTTTTTCTTACAATTTTGACTTCCAATTTGAATCTTAAAGTTTGACTCCACAACTTCAACTTTAATTCTTCAATATTACCTTCAGCTTATTGATTTAAATATCTTGATTTATTATAACTTTAACTTTTCGCCCCGGAAATATTCAAAATGTGTCCCCAAAAAATGTCCTCATAATTTGCATAATTAGTTCAGTACAAGTAATAGATTTCAATAATGAAATTCTTCTAGAAAAAGCCTCTTGAATTAAAATTAACCGGTAGTTATTTAATTTAAACGAATTATTCTCATTAAGTCGAAAAAAAATTATGCAATAATTGGTAATTGACCATTCATTAAGTTAATTTCGTTTTTTTCGTTTATTATGAAACTACTTCAATTAAGTTAATCAACGATTTTTTTTTCGCATTCAAAATTCTTTGTAAGAACGAAACTTTGAAATGTTTGCCTTTCCGTACGAAAGAAAATTTTCGAAATACATATATAAAAGCAAGATTTTCTTTTTGGTATGGCTTTTCTTAGAAAAAAAAAAAATTATTACACGTTCATTATAAGGAAAAGCGTGACTAGATCATATTTATACTTTTTTTTTTTTGGGAAATATTTTGAAGACGTTTATAAACAAACGGCAATAGTAGAAATGACGAGAGAATATGACGATCTCCCCAAGCGGTAATGTTTTCCATTTTTCCATCCTTCTTTACCTTAGAAGCTATTAACATGAAATCTAAATGAAAATTATTCGACAGTTCTTAGATCTTGATTTTTCGACCATAGACGACGAACGTCTAAATTCACAAAAGTCCCATGTTATGTGCTGAAAAAAAAGTGGTGGCAGGATTCTAACAGAAAAAAATTCCATACAAACGATAAAGATTTCATAGTGATTTACTTTCTTTTCTTTTTTTTTTTGAGGGGGTCCTTAAATTTTTATAGATATCATTCTACTCATTTCTTATAGAAGGTTCCCTTTTTTCTTTTCTTTGTTTCTGCGGTAATGGCTTGGGTACTGTTGGCGTAACAAACTCTTATGGGAGCAATATTTAGTTGAATGACGAACGAACGAAAATTTATTCAGGCAGGAATTTTAATTTAAAGAAGAATGTCCTTTATGGATCCTTATTAAAATTGCTTGAGTTCTTTTTGGTCTTATAGCGTTATACTTGTTCAGTTTTTTTTTCTCGATTTTTTCGTTTTGGAATCAAACATTTTCAAAGATGTTCTCCTTTACAAACGATTTTTGGGGAAAGGACGAAATGAAATGAAAACTTCCAAAACAATCTTTCAATATTATTATTTTTTTCTGTTCTTCATACATATATATATATATATATATATTGTGTATATCCTGAGTTGTTTTTCTTTTTTGGCTTTATGATATTCAATTCGTTTTTTTTTTCGTCCTTTCGTTTCGTTACGATCCTTCTTATTAGTTTATGTCCTTTATGCATATATATATATATATATATTTGACTATTCCACATCAAGTATATCAAGGTTGAAAGCTTGATTCACTCGTGATGCCTTCGTCTTAAATATATATATATAGATATATATCGTTTCTCCCATATCTTAGCAAAGTTTTATATATCAAAAACTGATGAAGGTGGGTTAAGTTGTAAAGCGTTTTTTATGTTGATTTCAAAATGTTTTCGTTATTTTTCCTTGTTGTTTTTCCTGCTGTACCTCCTCTTTTTACAACATTTATACCGTACATTGAATTTTCTGATGCCTATCAGGTTGATGAAACACTTCTCTGTTTATTAATGTGTATTATACTACACCAGGAGGCATTTTATTTCCTCTTCTATATATAGTTGTTTTCCCAACGAAAAAAAGAAGTCGAAAACGCAAAAAAAAACAGAAAATATGAATGAAGAGAATTGGATAATAAAAAAAAAGAAAATTTTCTTTTTTTTGCCTTTCCGGACACATTTCTTTATATTTCATTTCTTATATTTTTGGTGTCAGGAAAACTTGATGTGAGTATATATACCAAAAATACTAAATAAAGAGACTAGGCTCAATCAAATGTCACCCACAAAATATCAAGAAGCATAAAGAGTAGTATAGGTTCGGTTAGATTTAATGTTTGAATATTGTAAATTTTCCTTTTAAATAGCTCCAAAAATAAGCATTTTCTTTATACCAAAAAGAAAAAAAGTCTTATTTTTACCCTTTTTCCTATGATTTCTATGAACACCGACCCAGAAAAAAAAAACCATAATAACGAAATCGTTAGATTTTATTTTTTTTTATGACCCATGGCTGGTTTTCGTTAAAGTTTATAACTGATTTATGTCAGCGTAATAGTACCCCATTGAGAGATTGTATATAATATCATAAACATATAAAATTCCCAACGAAATGACGGACTTTATTTTTCGTCCTTTCCGCCATGACTTCTATTTTTTTTTTAGTATATATTTATTTTTTTCTCTTTTTGGGTAAGTTTTAGCATTTGCCGTTGATGTGTTATTTTCTTGTTTTTGCTTTTGTGATAATATACTTTATGAATTCGTCTATACAACCTACTATATAGTAAATTTTCCAACCCTTTAACTATGTCGCGATAAGCCCAATTATTGTATTCTATGTTATAGTGTTTCATTTCTTTTTTTTTCTTTCCCTGTTGGTAGTAGATTGTCGCCTATCCTAACCCATTTCCTATATAATATAAACTCTTTATTAATCCGCCTCGAACCACTCATATTACTTTCTATGACAACCTTCAGGACAACCGAAAAAATTGTAAAGGAAAAAAAATATACAACTATACAGCATTGAAGTGGATCTTATCAATGAGTTTTTATGATATAACATAAACCAAGTTGAAATGTTGTTTGTTGCGATTTTACTTTTATGACTGTAGTCATACTATATATATATATAGATATGTATAATAATTTCGTCCTAGTTAAAGATGAGGCCTTGATTGGATATATTGCCAAGATAATAATATGTAAGGTTGAAATCATATTACATAAGAAAATATCTTAGAACTTATATCAGCAAAGTGTATTTATTTATTTCATTTTTGGATCTTTATCTGCCAAGAGAAATTATTTGCGATGATCAAAGCTGTTTTGATTTACTGACAAAAGAGGAATATATATATATAGATATATTTATTCAACAGGATCATATAATAGCAGCGTTATAATATCGGATAAAATTTAGTTTAGTGAATCAGCTTAATATAATTCTTGAAAATGACATCGTATTATGCTGATTTACTATTTATCTGGTTTTTGTACATAATTTCATGTATTATGAGAAAAATATACAGTGAGAATAATTTTCCGTAATATCCATGAAATATAAAAAAAAGATAACCCGAAAAATTATGTATACAACATAATATATCCAGATTTTCGGATTGGTCATTCTGTTGGTCTTCAATTTTTCGATAATAAATTATGAAGAAGAAAAATTATTCATGAATATATTTATTTTTCGTAAAATAACGAATATTCGTATAAAAATATTATGCTGAGTAAATTTTCAAGTCAACATTAGCGGGTATAAAATGTTGCGTCAAAGTTTAGTGTTGCGCCAGGTAAGATACCTGGAATATTTTCGAAGTTTTAAAACAGCAATTGTATAAAGGATCCAAAGTAATTATAGTTATATAACAAAGGGTTGATGGTATAGTCCCAGAATTCATGCTAAGTCCTCCTTGTGTTACGCCACTGAGAAGATACATGAATAGTCAAAAATTTTTGGTAGTAATATTTTTATTTTGGTGTTTTCTTTCTTTTTGGGGCCCGTCTAAAAGAAATCAAATTTTAATATTATATTTATGTGGAATTATAACATATAAATTCATCAATCAAAATGTTGTATAATATTTTATTTCTATGAATTTTATTATTTTATTACAATTTTTGTTTTGCGGAAAATTTCATTTGCAAATTAAATTTATCGAATTAATCGACAAAAAAAAACACTAGATTTATCATAATTTTAATTTGTTTATTATTCTTGTTGAAGGATACAATTTTTTTTACCTTAAAATTACCCAAATTTCTTCCTAATTCAAATTTAAACTTTAGAAGTGTCATCGAAATTGCGTTCCCATTTAGAATCACTGTTGGGCATGCATTATGTTAATCTTTAGGAAAGGGGTATATCGGCGACCATGATATCATAAGTTTATAAATCTTACAAGACAAATTTTCCGGAAAATCTCTGAGTATAAATAAAAACCTATGATCCATATCAGAATCCGCTGAAGAAAGTCGTTATTGGGCATGTATTTTGAACTGAGAGGTAGCCAAAACATCTTGAAAGTAGTCCAATTCAACGTGAATTAGGTTTAATGACATTATGTAGGTAATTTTGAACATACAGAGTATTTTATTCGGTTCTTTCACAAATCCATGATCAAATATGATTGGAAAAGGACGTGGTTACAATTTTTTTTTTCAAAACTTCTAAAATCAATTATTTTAATGAAAAATTAATCAAAAAATAATAACATATATTTATCTGTAATTTTGAAAATCTATTTTTTGAAGGGTTTTTATGATTAGAAAATAGAATATTTTTCTAATCCACTTTAAGCTTCGCCTAAATTATATAAAAAGGTTTTTTTTTTCATTTACTAAACAACTTAATTAACTCATTTCTAATCATGAAAAACCATTAAATTTATTACTAATATGATTAAAATATATAAATATTGTAATATTATACAAGAAACTAAGGAAGCTATAAAACGCTATTAAAACAAGTTGAAAATAGCTGAAACCCATCAATTTTAGTGCGCGGCGGTCATAATCAGGAACATATGTCGGGGATATCTACAGAGTGCGGTTTTTTTTTGTCTTTGGGTCGTTAATGTTCTTCATATTTTTTTTATAACGATTTTCTTTTGGTTTTGATAGAAGTTTCCCTTTTTCCACTTTTTCGATATCTTATATTGCATATCACCCACACACCCTCAAAAAGAACACTAAAAACAAAGTTCTAAAAAGAATAGAACATCCATTACAATGGAGAGCGGATAAATAGAAGTTCCCTATACATTTTATTATAATGGTTGTTGTTTTATGATCACGTTTTATTATGCCTTTTTTTCGTTTCGTTTTACAGTCGCATATATTCAACCTACTTCTACTATAATCAACCATTCTAAAACGAAAAAATAAATTTAGTCAAAGCATTAACATCATATATGAGATATTGTATAGACGGATATATAACCACCCACAAATCTTAATAATATCCTTGTAAAATGCTTCTATTCTATGGTCACCCCAAAAAGACAAACCAAAAATAAGAACCAAATTCTATGAAGTAGTATAGAATGTTTTTCGCGGCCTTGGGGATCAGTGGCTGGGTCATGACATCAAATCCATTAGTCAGGAAACATGAGTACATCCCCTTAGTATATTATCTTCCATTTTTTCTATTTTAAAGAAAAGCATATGAGTTTCTTTGAAAATAGTATAAAATTCAAATTGATTCTCTTTCAATGTTTAACATCAATTATCCAAATTACTCTAATTTTTATGTGGAAACAAAAAAGATACCATAAATGCATTTTGAGTTAAATTTTATTCTTTCGTGATGCAACTAAATTTTTATTTTGTTGGCAACTAAATCCTTGATGATATAACCTAAAAGATGAGACACATAAAACAGTGATATTCATTTTTAATATATCGTAAATATTCTTATTTGATTCATTTTGATTTTTATTATCTTCCAAAAAGAAACAGGACAGAAAAAACAGGACCACACAAAAAAAAAGAAAAATTACTAGAAAAATATTGTTTTATAGTTTTGAAAATGTGAACTTTCTTTCACGTTTATTTGGTTGGTTTTTATCTTATATCTTGTATCAGATATTCATTGCACGTACGAACAACTAAAAACCCAAATGGATATTAGTCGCCATTCTTCAAAAAAAAAAGGAAAATGATGCGATTACATATCAGAAATGAAATAAAATGTGAATATTCTTTTATGATTTTCCAGTTACTGCCCTAATAAATTGGATATATACAATTTGATCCATCGAAAATATAGTATAAATATTTTAGAGGATATTATACAAGAATAATACTGTTCTTAACTTAACACAGTTAACATTTATTTGAAAGCAATGAAAACTATTTGCTGAAGGATATTTGGAAAGAAAGGATGTTTTGACCTCGTTCGTAATATTTTGTAAGTAAAACGTTTGCCAATTCAAGAAGTCACAACTATATAGACAGTGACGTCGTCGAATAAGAATGGTCCTGACCCGGACTGAAGTAAGATTTTATAGTTCATATTTTTTATGTTTGTTCTGGAACTAATCGAATTCCTAGAACTGCGCCTCTGTATATATGAAGAAATACAAAATAAAAATTCGACTGACTAACATATATGTTTATGCTTCGAATCGTACAAAATATAATATTGACTATAATTCCAAAATACTATGTGCTCAGAAATGATCGTTATTCGCGAGATTATGAACAATTTTATTTCTTATTTGTATAATAAAATTATTTCAGTTTATTTTTGTTTCGTTTAATAGTCATATTTTCTTAACGAAGACACCAGAAATTCGTTTTGTTTTGGATAAGTCTTCTGATTAAATTAATACAATTGATTTGGAACCATTTCATCACGTATAGAAATGATTTTTTGGGAGAGCTTATTCTATACATTAGTTACGACTATTTTTAATATTACGAAATAGCATGTATTTTGAAAATTAGACGAACTATCAAATCCATTATTTGGTATTAGAAAGATTATCTGAATTTTGGGTAATTTTGATTATATTAAAACTAAAAGTTCAAATAATTTTCATTTAGAAATATAATACATAAAAGTACTACTAAAGTACAGAGAATTCTCACCACTATGATGCCCAACCCAACTAAGACGAGAACTAAGAAAACTAAATGACCAATAGCTATTTAAGATATCTGCAGATGAACACTATATAGCGATTTCAGTAAGATGAATCGGTTTTCGAAAGTTAAAAGATTGATGATATTCAATTGAAAATAGTTTGTAGCGAATATTTTTTAATATCCCTAGAGAAATTCGGAGGAGGATATTAAAAACGTCTTTAGTTTAAACATTTAAGTTCTTTATCATAATATCGTTTATGGATGATCTTTAAAAACATATATACGCCATATATACACCATTCATTCTCATTGATGCTGCTCCAGAAATGATTAGTATATAAATTGATTCGGATCAGGACAATACTGATTGATCAAGTACTCAGTAGTGTCTCCTGGTACTAGTTACATTAATATCTGATTCATGGGAACTACAAAATCAAGTAAATCTTTAATAAATTCTCTTCGAAATCATAAATTTAATACACGTCACTGCCATTTCTATTACTAAAATTTTATCCCTGCATTAAAATCGGGAGTGAGTAGGTCCACAAAAAAAAAAAAAATAATAATAAAAAATAAATGATTCGATGCAAGTATAATGTAAGCAGGAAAACTCCTTAAAATAAAATTTGTATAAATTATGTTAATAGATTTCGATCAATTTTGGGCAACATATCCTTTTACCACTCTTAACCTATTTCCTTTCTTAAAAAATACCATATCTTCTTTTTTTTTGCTTTCCGTCTGTTTGGCTGGATATGTGTGGGTGTGTGTGTGTATTTCTTCCTTAAAAAAAAAAAAACTTAAAAGAGGAGTTAGTGTGTGCTTTTTTCTTTTGTAAAGGAGCCAACAAATCATCATCCATCTTCGTCAACGCGAAAAAAAAATAACTCATCCTCGGTGAAGAAATTTTAAGAAAATTTTACACAACCAAATTGGAATGGGGATTATCAGCGAAAAAGAAAATTTTTATACAAAAAAGGGTGGCTTCCAAAAAGGAATAAAACTCAAAGAAAGGTGGGTGTTGTTTTTTTTTTTGTTCATTGGATTTATGGGAATGAGAATATTATTTTTTTTTGTTGTTGTTGAGGTTTTTATGTTATCCATATGAGCGCGTAACGATAATGTTTGCAAAAAAAAAAAATAAAAAACGATGAATAGGTACCTATTTTTTTGGTGTAAAATGAAGTCTTCTTATATTAAAGAAGAGGTGTGATAAGAAAAAGGTATGAGATTTCGTCATATTCTAACGTTTTCCCGGTAAGAAGCGGATGGAGTTCTCTTAAGTTTGTTTATTTTCCTTATTTTTACAAGTTTTTCCCAAACAGGCAGGATGAAAAAAAAAAAAAACGTATTCATGTGAAGAAGAGCTTCTTTTTTTGTGATTCCTTATTATAAAATTGTATATTGAAGTGTTGAAATATGGTGTTTCGAAGAGAAAGAGCTTGAAGGGACTAACCAAATCAGTATATTTTTTTTGCCTCATCTTTTGTATGCATAATATTTGCATATATTGACGTGAATAACATCTTCTTGGTGGTTTATAGATTGGATTAAGTGGATGAAACCCTTGAACCCATATTTGATGAAAACCAAAATCAAGAAAAAGAAAGAAAAAAAAAACAGGGATATTTTTTTTCCATATAGGAAGAATTGATTTAAAGTTTATTTTGAAGATGATATCAGTAAAAGAAAAATATACAGGATGTCAAGGAAAATTTTTTCGAGAATTTAATTTCTTTACATCAATTCCGTTTTGCCAGTTTTTACATCATATATGTTCCGATATTGCTGCACATTCTCCTTCAATAACCTAGGCATACCCGACTCAACAAGTTTTTATCAATCATGAAACCATGTCTCTAAAAAATTAAAACTTTTAAATCTTTTTCCTACCAGTTTATGAGATTTGATCTGATAAACTGGCACATTAAAGGTTCACCCTTTGTAGCAACCTAGCAGGTTTGTCAAACCTGTTCGTTCGTTCGCCTAGGCGAATTTAGGCATAGCAACAGTCTGTGGTGTAGATAAGAATTGCTTGGAGGATACTCAAACACTGGCTCTTTGTTCAATCCCTCTGTTTGGGAAGTTTTCATCCAAATATGCCTTAACATCCGGAAAAGCATAGGAAAGTTCATCATTATTCTCAAATAATGCACAAATATGTGAGACAATTTATTTCTAAAGCAATTTGAGATATTATAAAGTATGCATTTGACACTCTGTATATCATATATACTTAAGTATTTAATATTAATAAATTTTGTGAAAAATATTTAACTACAAGAAAGGTGGAAACTTTTTCAAATATTTTTCGACTGGTAAAACTAAATATAATTTTCTTTTTTGTTGAATTTTCTTTTTCCAATAATATTGATTGATTATTGAATATGATTACTTATAGTCAAATGAAATTCTATGCATTTGTAGCCAATTATTATATAAAATATTTCTAAATTGATTACAAAAATATGAAAGTTTAAATATAGAAACCGTGATGGTTATATCATAACCAATTAAAATTCTCGTCCGCATATAAGAAAGAAAACCAATTCAAATCAATTGAAAATTGTCATTTATTTAAATATTTGCAAAAATTTCTAAATTAATATTTAAACTAACTAGAAGCTCTTGTGCCAGTGCTACAGGGAATACTTACAAAATATATTTTAGTATAAAAAGAAATCTATAAAGCAGAAATTCTTGGGTTTGATCCAGATTTCTACTCCAGTTAACGATCCTAACCCCACGAATCCATTGGACTTATTTCAAGACATATTTTCAGTCGGACTGACAAAAAGTCCAAATTTTAGAGCCTCCACAAGACTTTTTCCAGTCCGACTGAAAATATGTCTGATGGAGTTGCCTGGTAACAAATAGAACTAATAGATCTGTGCTGGTCAAGTCACTATTTTGTCTTATTTTTAATTTCATATAAACGATTAGGTAGCTGATTGTCTAATTTAATAACGATAGAAAGTATGTTCAGTCACGAGACATCTTGTTGAATATATAATCAATAAATATTCAATTAAAAAACAAATAAAAATTCCGCAAATATCTTATAATATGCAATCGATGAATAAATATTTACAGAAATGTCTTGTTTCGTTTGTAATAATTGGAATTTATTTATTTAATATTTGTGAATCATTCGTTCTCGAATCTCGAATATATAATATGTGAGTGCACTTTAATGAATTTTATTTATTCAATTGAAAATATTAGACAAGACGTTCTTAAACAAGACAAACCAGAGACAGAACAGGAAAAATGGGAAACTTATAGAATAAAAATAATAATATAGAACTTAAATCAAACAAAATGAAATGAACATAAAACATAGAAAATATTATTATTCTATAATTTACCACCGGATTGAATATTTACCTGGTGGATTTTTCAAATAAGTAAAAAAAAATATATTTCTTTTAAAGGAAAGTGGTAAGTCAAAGAACTTGAGACTTCTTAAGTAAACAATAACAAATGAAAGGAAAATACATAAATTCCAAGGATTCTGGAACGATAAAATAATGTGAAATTATATGAATAAAATATAGGGATAGGAATATACATACTTTGTACAAGAGTGGAATACATTTTAAATGACAAGACAGCTGACAGTAATGTGGCTTTTCTTTTGAAAGCAATAATAATAATACAGTCTTTTCTTTTTTTCTTCACTTAAACTTTATTTTTATATTTTGTATATTTCAGAAATTTTTTGTAAACGAAAAAACTTGAAAATGGCTTTTTTTCCTGAACTTAACGAACAGCATTTTAAATATTATGACACATAGTGGACATGTCACTTATAGTCTGTACATGGCAGACGACAAAAATAATTAATTATAATTCTTTTAGGATCCTTTAAAAAGTACTAATAAATAAATACAACAATATTTAATCCTTTCTATGGAAAAACCACGTCTAGGAAGCTTATTACATAGAAAACAAAAGTTAAAATCAATTGTACATGTAGTTAAGAACTGAATTTCGGTATGATTTGGGTAGTATTAATGGTGTGCTAATTTGTTCGAACTGAAGTCGTACCTGAAACAAATTCAGAATATTTTGTTAAACATTCCCGAAAACTTTAAATTGTATAAGATTTGTATGATTTGAAATAACCAAATCTAAATTTCTTGAAGGATGCGACAAATCTACAAATTTAGATGGAAAATTGTTTAAAATGTATAATAAAATTCTTTCAGTATTCTAGTCATTCTAGAAATGAACATATATTATATTTAATTCCTTTGGGACTGCACCAAATATAAGCCTGTTTAGAAAAAGAACAACTTCAGTTTTCTAATAAGCCCAAATGCAGACAAATTTTTGTTCATCAAATAATGATTCTTCCTTAGAACTTTGTCTAAAACGAATTTCTTTCACAACGATAAACTTTTTCCAATTATCCTGAAAAGAAAAGCATGCAATCTTTTTCTAGCTTTATTTTTTGTCATTTTTTGCCTATTCTGATCACATAATTTTTATATTGTTTGAAAACAATTTTAATTTTTTTTTTTATTCTATTCATTTTCGAAAAAGAAAATTTTAAATTATATCGTGATGATGACATCAACCATTTGTCATAGTTAAAGACAAACAAACAGACAAATAAAAAAAGCATAAGAAAAAGGAACAATATCCAAGAAAAAGAAAACAAAATAACAAACGCTTGAAAAACTTGGGTGGAAAATGATGAAAAACTTTTTATTCAAAAACTATAAATTTATTAAAAACGAAGAAGGCAAATGTCGTTTGGAGCCGCCATAAATTCAGATTTTAACTACTTTGTGTTGCATACATGATAAAGAATTGCGATATGATACAGAAATATTCGTTGTTTTTTTTTTCTGTTGTCTTTTGAAGCAGAAGAAAAATCGAGCCCATGAAAAAAAAATAACCCACCCAAAAAATGAGCATAATACTAGGCCACATCACTGACATATAAACTTGGTCCTTTTGATTTATGTTTTCAAAATTTTTGCCTTATCGTTGGATTTTTTCACGTTGTTATAGCTTCTTGCATATTTTCAACATTGCTAAAGAAATATTCTCTTATTGTTTTTATGTCGCGGACATCATCAGGATTAAGGATAACGACAAACACACACACACATAAAATAAAGGAGAGAAAATAAGATTTAATGATATCAGAGTTGAATAAAAACTTGTAACACAAAAAAAAAAAAAAATATTTTATAATATTTTGTTGGAATATGATAAAAATTAAAGTTGAACTCATTATAAATGATAATATTAAAATAACGGACATTCAAAAAGGATATTTAATTATTATATAGAAAAGAATTCATTTAGAACGACGCCGAAAAGTATGCAGTATTTTTCTGACATTTACTATTTTCAGTAAAAGAATATTGCGAATTGAAGAAGTTTTTCTTTATTAAAAAATAAATCATATAACCCGAAAACACTTTTGATTAATTGAATGGAAAACTTTTTTTAAGAAACAAAATAATTTATCATGATTTATAATCATTTCCGTATAGTTTTTTGAATTAAGATCAGTTGTTTTTTTTTTTTAAGTCCATTAAAAAAATATACCCAAAAGTCAATCGGTTTTGAAATTTTTATAAACATAAAAATTTTTTATTAAATGATTAATTAGTTTTTTAATGCGACCCAAAACTTCGATGAAACCAACGCAAAATGGGATTTATATAAATTTTAATTCGAAAAATCTGTTTCTTAAAAACTAAAAAGAAAAAAAAATCATTAATTATTTTCTTATTTTTTAAGAAAGAGATATTTTGAACATTTGGAAATCATTATTTCTAGAAATTAATATTATAATAAGAAACTTCTTAGATCTTTCTTTCTGGAAATACAAAAGAGATTTTCTCAACAGTCAAAATATTGTAATCATATTAAAGTTAAGCAAAATTTATTACTTCATGATTTATTGAATTATTTGATAACAAAAAACACATATATAGTAATATGAAGAATTTTCGATTAATTGCATTCTTAAAAGCAAATGCATTTGATATATTGTTATTAATGATGACTTTCTTACCCTTTATTAGAATTGAAACTACTAAATTAATACAAAAAAGTACAATTACATAATACACACATTTTAAGTGTACCAGAACAAAAATAAGAACAATTCAGAGCTTGTTCCTGTACTAATTTTAGAGTTGGTGTAAAATTTGTTACAGATTTGTGCTTTTTTCTTTGTTTTTTATTTGTTTCTAAATTTCTTGGGTTTTTAAATCTAACCTATACCTATACGAAAAAGGATAATTGGTGATATAAAAATAAAATACTTTATTTTACTTGCCTTGAATACTTGATTCATTCTTTCCAATCTTTCCTTTTTTTAATAGTAAACAATAGTCTTACACCAATATCATGCAGGCATCGTATCTGCATCGTTACTGTTTACATATTAGTCCTAGTTTCCTTTTTAAAATACATATCGACATGTTTGAGTCTCATCTACATGACTTATAATTGTGCTAGCTGTATTTCTTATCTTATGTTAAGTCATCCTTCTTTGAACATAAATAATTAAGGTATATTATCTACATGAATCATATCTAATGTCCATATGCCATATTATAGCTTTTATTACGTACATAATTACGTTACGAATACTTTTACATTTGATAAGGTTTTGATTGGAAATTTCGTTCTAATGCGGAGCAGATCAAGTGTCAAATAAAATTAGACTAAAAATTGAGTTTAAATAAAATTGAATTTCATATACAATTTTTGAGAGAGACATCTAGTTTTCAGTTTTAAGATTTAAGTTTTATCATTCGATAATAGTGTCATCTATTATTTTTTTTTCAAAGGTAATAAGGAAACATACAAATGGAAGAATAAGAATTTATATGAAATCTAAAATAGCAAAATATTCACAAAAGTTTATATTGAATGAAAGCTATAAAATTTAAAGGCCTAAAAAAGTTAAAAAGCATATATCGAAAAAACCTTTTTTATAAATATCATAATATCCAGTTTTTTTTTTTTAAAGATATTCTATGTTTTTTTCTAATATATTTTCCACGTTATATTTTTTTCGACATACATAAATATATCGAAGAACTCCCAAAGGATTTTGTTATTCAGTAAAATATCCGTAACCGTACTGATGACAGCATATACAATTTTCATTCGTTACTTTTCCGTGAAATTACAACATAAAGGTAAAATCGAATGAAAAAAAAAAACTGTAAGAAGAAAAACAACAAAATACTGAATGTTCTAAAAGGAAAAATTTCATATTCGACATCTACCGAGGAAAAAAAAAAACAAACACCCAAAAAAGAAAATGAATAACATAGGAAGGATATCATTATGAAGGGAACATGATTGGTTAGGCCTGTCAGTTTACTGAAGACAAAAATTATTTTTTTTTTTTTTTGCCTTATTCCCAAAAGAAAGGTATATATTCCGTTTAGCTTTTCTTCCTTTTATAAACCATCCATATAGAGAGGACTTCACCATAGAAACAATATCGAAGTGAATCGTTTGTATGTGATTATCGTTGTTCTAACGGAAGAAATTTTCTATACTTTTTCGAAAATATCTTCTCTATGTATTATTACTTTCTTTTTTTTTTGTCCGATGTATCAAATGAAGACAACGTAGAAAAGAATATGAAGCAATATTCTTTAAGTCCTACTATCTAAGACTTCAATATCATATCAAGTACCTGACCTAAATAATGTCTCCCTTATGTTAATATTATCCAACAAAAAAGAAAAGAAAAAAAAAATGAAACGAAAAGCTTATTGTGTATTGCAGATTTTTATCAAAGTAAATTGGAATCTTGGGAATTGTATATTTTAGATTTTGTATTTGTTTTGCAGCTCAAAAAGTTAGCTAAGCAAGAACAAAAGGAAATATCCTGGAAAAATTTTTTCCTTATGTAATAACTGACTATTATTAATTCCTTTAAGTAAATTTGATTTTGAATTCAATATTTTTAATATTAGAAATATTTATTACTGGGTGTTTCGCTTTTAGTTGGTTTAAGTAGAGATTTTCCGCGAATTTAGAAACCAACAATAGCATTAATTAAATGACAATTTTTCACATTCTTGAAGTGAATTCTTAGTAATTTTCTTGATATAATAAAGCTCTTACCTATCTTTTAATATCCTGTCTATTTGTAGTTGGTTAACTCGAAAACTGCGAAACATATTTTGATCTTTTTTGCACTCTTTTAATAAGATTGGCTTAAAATATGATAGCCGACCAGTAGTCTGAGTAATAATATTCAAGTTAAATTTTATCACAAGTCTATCAACTATTGACTTTGAGTCGTAATTTCACTGTTGCAATAGGTTAAGCTCTTGACATCATATTCTTAGCGAACAAATTAAAGCTACACATCTGGAATTTCCTTTCATATTTTAAGAATAAAGCAACAGTTCAAGCTTTTCCAACCTTAAAACATTCATAGAAACTTTAACTTATCACATATCTTTCCTTATCCTTGTTTTAAAGAGTATCTCCATAATTTATCGGACTATACATAAACTTGAAACAATCTGTTTAAATTCCCAATAATGATTAAAATATAGTGTGGTTGGAAAATTAATGTTTTCCTGTGGGATAGTGAAAGGAAAATGATTAGAGCTCTATCAGCTTACAGAATTTAGAATTCGATTTTCCCATCCATTTTAATGGAAATTAAAAATCGACCCCATATTGGCTTAGTATACATTTGGGGATTTCTAAGTCGATTGGATAGATTATAGAAAAGAAAATTTATAAAATTTTCAATACAGTATAGTGCGGCGATGATGATGTCATTCGAAAATATTGAAGAAAATTATATATATTTTCATATTTCTTGTTCGTCTAACGAAATAAAAGACTTCGATTTCTTTTTATGAAAAAAAGAAAAAAATTGTCTTTTATTTATCATAGAAGAGAAAAAAAAATACTCCTTCTTACGAAAGGACTAAAGAAAATTTTTTGAACTAAATCCAACAACGAAATACGATAATTTTTTGGCTGTAGAAGATTTTCTTCTTTATTTTTTTTCGTCGGGATTGTAAACAAAATATAAAAAAAAAAAAACAAACAAGGAAATAAGTAAATATGTATCATAATTTTCCAGATGATGTCTCTATTCATAGAATCCTTCAAGAAATTGCGAAATGATGATGAACGCAAAGAAAAACTCATGATCTGGAAAATTAAAAATAAAGTGGAACAATATTTTATTTCGATCCATGCCAAAAAGGAAAAAAAAAGAAAAGTGATGATATTATGACGGATTTAGAAAATATTTTCTTTTTTTTTGGTTCTGTGGAAAAGGATCATTGAAATATTGGGATTTATATATTTTCTTTTTGTTTTTTTTCTTCATAAATTTAATTTTATGAATAAATTTTGTTTCATGTTTTTCTTATAATTTAATTTTGAAAACAGGTGGAAAAATTAAGAATTTCATTAAATTAAAAGAGATTCTATAAGAAAATCTTGAGAATAAATATATGAATTCATGTTCCCACAAGACTGAATATGATAGAGAAAATCTATGTAGCCACATTTAAAATTGTTGCCATAAAAACTTATGTATTTCAAAATAATATTACATCATTTATAATATAAAATTTGTGTATTATTTTATTGCAGTATGTTTATTCATCGTCCTTTTATATAAAATTTTATTCTCATAAGAACAAACATATAAAATTCTATATATCAGATGGACTCAAGAAAAATTTTATGGCAAGAGTTATGACCATCATTTTTCATATTCATATGCTTGCAATGAAAAATAAATACACAGGGTACTTCGATATATTTTTTTATATATTTAGATATTAAGTCCAACTTAGCTTAACTCTAAGCTTTTAATCTCTATGAGATGCCAGCAATTCCACGATACTTTAAAAGTAAGATTACAAAAGGCAATATACCCTTTGAATGCTTCCACTTCCTACGCCTTTTTACAGACTCCAATTAGATCGATTTATTAATGAATAGAATTGGTCTTTTCTAACACTTTTACCGTTTTTGGATCTACTATACTCAATGATACTGAGTGAGACTCAGGGTTGGAGTAGATGCAAAGAAAGGCGTGACACTCACAATTCAATTGATTGATTTTTTTTCAAAGTAAACCAAGATACTATATTACAAAATGACCACAATAATTAAATGATATAAAATCTTTCAAAGGACATGCTAAATGACTTATGTTATAATGCTTCCACGTTTTTTGAAATTTTTATCTGTTAGGTGGTAATAACAGAAAAATATTGGACGTGAATATTTTTAGTAACCTTTTGAATTCGCACATTTGACGTATAGTATATATGATTTACCGACACTTTTAATCATAGTACACAGTCTCAAAATATTATTTAAGATCCATGCTGCATGGGAACGTACCACCATGAAAGCTTACTAATTCAGCATAGAAGGTTATATTGTCAGATTGGTCGTGTTGTAGTAGTTTGTTTTTTGGTGAAAAAAAATGGGAATAACTAGAAAGCATACTGATTTATTAGCTCCATTCCTTTAGATCTTAATAATAAGGTGTCTTGATGATTTCTCCCCATTTACATTTATTTATTAAACTAATGGACTGGATCCCATTCCGACCTATACTGCAGATATTCTTTCTAATCATGAAACACCTTGTATAAAAATGAAAATTTTCAGGCTTTCATATATTTTTAGACTGAAAAGTGAAAGTATTTTACTTTTGAAATATTATTCATGCCATTTCCATTGTTTTCTTTCTGTATATATAATTTTTTTCCTTTTTCATTTATGCATAAATCATAGCGTCGCATATGTCACTTGAAAAGTACGTTATTTCTATACACATTTATATATTTTTTTTCTATATATATATATAATTCTTCTTTTCATCAAATAAACAAACAGATATAGCTCATATCATACACCAAACATTGAGTGCCATCTTTTCAAAAATACTCGCCTAAAAATTTATGTTTCAAACATTTGACTCTTTTTATGACTACCAATAAAATTGAAATCTACACTACGATGGTGGAAAATTAAAACTCTAAAATGAAATGAAATAAATAAAATTTTGAAAGAAAAAAACAAATAAATACTATAAGAATTATAGGAAAAATAAATAAAATAAATGAAATGAAACAGAAGTTCAAGTTGCTCGTAAATTTCATAAGAGTTCGGGACTAGCTCTGTAAGGTACACACATTTTACAGAAGGATAATAAAAAAATGGTGTTCCTCTTTTATATTCATTGAAGTACTTTAGATCATATGTAAGCATTTTCAATCACTATATCCAGTGTTGCGAAAACTTTATTTAGCATATATCATATAGTCTTTCGACTAATTGAATTGAGTTTGAATTATCAAATTTTTCTACATGTTTTTCAATTATTAACTTCCACATAAGAATAATATCCTCCAAAATAATATGTCATGGAATATCTGTTAGCAATATCCTTTATATCCTTGAACATCATTTATGTATATTCATTTTGACTGGCAAACAATAACAAAATATAGAATATCCTACAACATAATACTACTAAATATTTTGTTTACATATTCGATTTGTCCATAGTCCAGAAAGGAAAGAAACAAACAACGATCATATAGCGTGGCACATAAGAAACATGGCATAATGACCAGAATAAGCATAAAATTTGTGTGACATTTAATTTGAAACGGAACAAGGACGGGATACATTTTATTGCGAGATCCGGTTTAAAAATATATACGAGAATAATCCAAAAGTTCTTCCATTCATATGACTTTTGTTGTTTTGTAGTTTATTTGATATTAAGTAGAAAACATTTTACAAAATTCATGAAGTAAACTTACATAATTCTTATGGAACTTCGTCTTTTTTAAGGTTTTAAGTCGTTTACCTTTCCATTTGGATACTTTTCAAACTACATATACATACCCAAAAAAAAAATTCAAATACAAAACTCTTGCCATTCAAATACAATATATAGAAATTCCTTTTCTTGAAAACTCCTTCTTTTGATCTCTTTGAAAGAAGAAAAAAAATAAGGAAACATTTCTATATGGTTTTCTTTAGAAAATAGCTTTTATTACTGCCTTAAAATTTTCCGTATTTATATTTTTTTTTTTATTCAGGAAACCCTAAAGTGCAGGACATATACAATTCGAATTGAATACAAGAAGAAAATAACACATCATGAAAGAAAGAAAAGAAGCAAAAAAAGCAAAGAAAAAAACAAGAATCACACATATCCTTAAGGCCAAAATATGTCCCCAAATATATATATGAAAGGCTTCTATTGCAATTTCTATTTGGTTTGGAAGCTGTAGAAACTATAACAAGAAAAATTTTTAACTTTCACATAAATATATGAGTTTTTGGCTTCCGGACTTATTATTTGACTTTTCATATAATAATAATTTTTTGTGGCGTTTTCATTAAACTTTAATACAGAATTTGTAAAAAAAAGATTTTAAATGTAAAATGAAGTTAATTCATATATGTTCATAAAATTCATAAAGAATTCCAAGTCTAGAAATATGGTTTTGTGAAATTCTAAAGAATTTTCTATTCCGAAATTATTCCTTTACTGAATCAAAAACTGGGATAATATTAGAATGAAAATATATCCTTTCGCTCAGCATGATCGGTCAACTGCAATTTAATGGATATTGTGAAAGGACATTTTTCAGTTATGTAATATGACTGTAGTTATGGCATTATTAACTTTCAAAATCAATTGAATTCGAATCCTTTTCTAACCGAAGAGAATTAATTATATCAAAAGATTAGCCTTGATTGAATCAAGTCGAACTAAATATATGCTTCTTTATTTCATATATGAAATGAATAATTCATAAATTGACTTGACAAGAACTTCATCAGAAGGATAAACACTTTCTTTCTTTTATATAGGTATAAATAAATAATTTTCAAGGATTCGCTGAGAAAGATATGAACAAATTTTCAGTTTTTATATAGCTCAGAACTGTGTCGCATATAATATTCGACTGTAATTTGTATTTCCCTCAAATTATTACGTTTTAACTAAGACCCGATAAAATAAAATTGCAAAACTCTGATCACTTTCTTTGGTATTAAAAATTTTTGAATTTAGATAATATTTTATTACAATTAATAAAAAATAAACGAGTTTCTTACTTAAGTCGATATTTCCCCAAATTTCAATCATTGGTGAAAATCTAAATCTAAAAAATTGTTAAAATAAAATTTTTATGAACCTAAAAATGTTGCTGTGTTTAATTAATTGCGGGTTTGGCTGATTATTTTTTTCTCCTTTAAAATGGTTGAGAGTTTTTGGATCGTCCATAAAAAAATAACATAGTAAAGCCCACTCCCAATGTCTACCATTATAATATTATTATCTAATCGTAAAGTGTGTGTCTGTGCGTGTGATTCAAAGCCATACCCTCTTATCAGAGTTTACCAAAAAAAAAAATTAAGATTAGAATATACTAAATCATTTCGAAAAGAGACCATCAACACTTATATGCCTATTATCCATATTGATACCAGAAATACGGAATATATAGGCCATTTTATAAGGATGTGCACATAAAAACTTGAGAAATAATAGGATGAGATTGGATGGAAATTATTATGCCTTGATTTTCACCTATTTTATATCTGTACACTTTTTTTTTTTATTAGATTGAATTTATTAAAAAGAAAAAAAAAGGTCTCCATATAACTGTTTTTTATGATTCGGTTTTCGCCTAAGGAAGGAGACATCATTTTCACTTATACCTAAATGTATGGAATTTATTCTGAAAAAGAGAAACTTTATTACCCAATTAGAGGATAGGTGAGGATAGGTTTATGATCGTCCCGAAATAATACATATCACGAAGGTAAATTTGAAATTACGTAATATAATATTATAATATTTTTCGTTTTATTTATACTTTTTTATTGTTATTATGTTGAAATTATCGAAAATATGTGAATAAGTGATGTGAAAATGGATTTGATTTGTCTAAAAAGAAAAAAGGCAGTGGAATGAAGCAGATTTGAAACTTTAGTCGTAAGGATTTTAAGTTCCAATAAGAATTAATTCAGTACAAATCGATGTAAAACTTTTTCTTTCTCCTAGATTATTGTATTTTCCTACATTTATGATTTAATATTTTAATTTTGATTTCAGGACAATAATATTATATAGATACGACATGTTTCTAGATTAATAGAATTTCTACAAGCACCCAATTCCTATTCAATTTCTTTCAATATTTTTCGCCCCTTGTTGTTTTGCAAAAAAGAGGACAAAAATTCTATCGAGTAACAAACTAAGGCGCACATACAATAAACCAGCATAAATAACTACGCAATAAATTCTTCTGTGAACAGCAAAAGGGAGGAATCACCTTAAGTCCTCCAGTTCTTTTCGACAAGAATATTTTTGCCAACAATGCCTGTTTTATTTTTATTTTTATTCTTTTTATATACATAAAATAGTATATTGCAATAGCAAGTTCTCCTATCACCTTAAGGACGATAAATTCCTGAACATGAGCCCATAAAAACTTAATATTTGTTTTTCTTTTATTTCATGTTTTTTTTTTTCGGGTATAGTATGATGGTTATGATGGTGGCTCCTTACTGTCTTATTTCATTGTAATACCGCAAGAAAAAAAAACAGAAAGAAATGATTCTTTTTCTGGTGCTGATATAGTATTTCCTTATGTCACAGAATTTTTGCCTATACATATAATATTAAAGAGGGATTCCATCCTCACCAAAAAATATTGTATAAAAATATATGAAAATAGAAATACTTGTGACTAGTATGTCCAAAATAATACAAGTAGTAGAGACGATGAGAAAAAAAAAGATCCTTATTTCCGCGTTTTCCTTTAGTCTCTCATTATTATCAGACGAAAAATTTTGCCACCTGAATTATCTCGATAAAATGTATAATGTTGAATCTTATATTATCATGTTTGATAAGAAATACATGCCATACCGAACATAAGATTGAAAATAGGATGGGCTATACAATATATATAACTATGTACATATATAGTAGGAGGAAGAAAAAAAATCGTTTTATATCCGTACTATGGCATGTAATCAGCTAAATCGTGTCATTATCCTTCATAAATTTTAGTGTATATTGTACGGCGGTGTCCCTTTATCCGGGAATTAAAGCCCACCCTCATGTTTTAGGGAAGATTTTTGTTTTGTTTTTGGTTTTTCGTTTTTGTATAATAGTACTTAACGAAAAGCCTTAATTTAGCTCGACCATTTTTTTTGTTGTTGTGTCTTTTTTTCCTATCTTTTAGGTTTTATAGTTCTAACAGAACACACACCCTTATTAAAGTATATATATGAGGAACCCAAGTCTGCATTTAACGACATAAATTACACATAGGTATATAGTATACTATTCGACTACTATATTCGAATTTTATGTAATAACATAAAATAAGGAAGACAACAACCAAAAAAAAAATGCAAAACGAAAAATTCGTAGCCCATGTGTCCGCAATGTTGTAAGATCGTAAAATTCAAGAAGTATAAAATGCGTGACGTTTTATGGTTTTTCTGGATGTCCTCCTAAACAAAAATCGGGCTAAAAAGACGAAAAAAACGTCGTATACCCAAAAACTGTTTAGGGATTTTAATATTGTGATGATGATAATAATATGGTATTGAATTTTCCAAAAAACATAATTTATAATGGTGACTATTTGTCAGAAGATTTACAATATTCAATAATTTTTTTTTGAAAAATTTAATTTTCTTAGGTTTGTTTGTTGTTTTTCGGGAATATTGCGTTTGTTTTGTAAAGAATGCGTCAAATTATTTTATGACTTTTAATAAAGTTACTCTGTTGATGGGAAAAAATTTATTATTCTTTGGAAAATTCATCTTTTTTCCTTCGAGTTTGACTTCTTTTACATACAAAAAAAAGAAACAGTCGCATTAATATAAAAGATCATAAAAAATAATAAAGAAAAATATGTCAAATAATGAATTATGTTGTTCCTTTGATATGAATTCGAAAAGATTGTAAAAGAAATATGTAATATTTAAGAAAAAAATATTACTGCACATCGAAAATCTAACTAAGGGAAAATTTATTACTTGAATTTTTCTGGTTTCTTTTTTTTGTGGTAGCATGTTTTTCATTTTGTGATAACAATGCCTGGAAATTGTGGATTTTAGTTTTCATTTCTATTTGGAATATATTAAAAGAAAAATTCATGATTTTTTATTTGGAAAATTGATTTTCGCCCCTTAGAATTGGGTTTGTTTTCATTTTACGCAGGTGTTTTATTGATAAGATGTAGAAACTAAGGAACTAATGTGTTTCTCATCGAATCACTAATTGGATTGATAATAAATCGTAGTAAATTATGTTATAAACGTGATTATAAAATTATCCTTATGCAATTGATGATTTCAAAAATATACTTCTATGATTTATATTGCACTAAATTGCCAGAAGAGATTCCACGATTTTCTTAATAAAAGAAAATCAGGAACTTTACTTAAAAGCATAATACATAAAACACATATTTAATTTAATTATGCCAAGAGAAATAAATTAGAATATTTCATGGTTCTAGAAACTGTGAACTGTTCTATGAAAACAGAATACAAATAATCACATTTCGGTTTGACAGTTCTGGGAATGAGTTTCCATGCAGGTTCTAGAACTATACAACTTAATTTTGGTTTAGAAAAATGAAAGTAAATTCTAGAATGTTTCCATGATGGGTGGAAACACTTCAGAAACAAAATCAGTTCGAATCAATAAGTGAAGCCGTGATTATCAAAGAGATTTTGAACAGTGATTATTTGTTGTGTGTTTATACACTGAAATGTTAAAGCAAATTGATTGAAATAAGCGAATTCATTTGTAATTGCTGGAAATAGTGTTTTGGTACTGTAAATTAACTGTGATAAATTAATTTTGTAGAAATTAATTATTGATAGACAAATATTTCTAAGACTAATTGTTATTGCAGAAATAATTGTAAATAAAGAATACGCACCGAATTCACTTGAACCGGCGTAGCTCCTAATAATTTTAAAGAATTACATAATCATTTGAGATAATGTATGAAACTTCCTTTCATAATATCAATTCTTCTAAAAGTAATATTAATATTCATAATAAAGCAATGCACTTTTGTATTATCATTCAAATAAAAGTACTTAAAAATGCATTTCTCGTTTCTAAATTCCAAGACAACAACAGAAAAAAACTTGAATTTTTTCACATGAAATTATATAATACATATTCCACGGCAATATTCGCGGTTCTGAGATTCTCCATAATTATTCTTAAAATTCAACCCTTTTTCATAAAAATAATTTTATACAAAATCTATTCCCCGCGGGTAATCTCATTAACATATTACATAATAGATAGAAATTTTTGCAGGATATTCTGATTGCAATTTGTTAATGTATACAGAAAAAAGCGGTATATCAGCGGAAAAAGAAGTAATTCCAAAAAAAAAATCTGAAACAATAACTAAAGAAATGATTATTTCGAAAGGGTTCTTGATCATAAATAATGCGATCAAGCAAAATTCATGTAATTCGTATAAAGTATATGAAAAGAAATATCCCGGTGAGATTATATACTATATAGTGATGCAGTTTATTATATAGAAGGGTCCTTTTCTTATAAATATAATAAATCCCTAAAGGAAATGATATCAATAATAAGAGAAAAGAACCAAAGAACTTTGTAACGATAACGATAACGATTCCTCATCAAAAGAACAAAACAATACAAAAATATTTATGCAATTCGTTTTCACATGAAATTGCATTCACATGAGTTCTGAAGATTTTTTTCTTATAACCGAACTGTATATAGATTTTAGAGGGCATTCTATTAACTATCGTAGCTGAACGGATATATACATGAACTCCTTTTTAGCTAGGATAATGAACGAACATTGGAGTGGCTCTTATGTTCATGAATAGTTTTATAAGAACATTAAATCGGCTTTTTGTCTTGTATTTCATTCCCGTTTTATTGTAGAATAATAATCGGATTCTTAGATGGGAATGCATTTTAGAAAATATAACTCATATAGAAAAATATTCTATGAAAATCGAAAGTTTTATGATCAGTAATAAAAATATATCACAAAATGAAAAAATTTAATATTTTTGAAATATAATAAAATAATTGAATGAATAGAATTTGTTAGACTATATCAGAGTTTCCTTCTCTTCGTATTTCAAAAGATTTATTCTATTAACAAGCAAATTGATAGCACTTTTAACTTAGTACTCCTTGAGACCAAGCCGTGAGTAAGGCGAAAAGTATCCCGACTCTAACTAGGACTTGAAGAATGTAAAACAAATGAAAATGCTGGATTGTTTTAAAGACATGCTAGAAGAGTGCACTACTTAAAATATAAGTTTTTAATCTTTAACATTTTAGATGCACTACGTAAATATACTTTGACTTAGTTATTAAACAATTATATAAAAATTCTATAACTAAAATTAAAAGTCTTCAATTAGAATGTACTCATCTTGTTCTGCTACCGAAAATTACATGATGATACTCCAGAAAGAAAACATACTTTTTTTGATTACATAATCCCTTCAAAATATATCTCTTATATGAGAAAGATATCCTTAATCCCTTAAAAAAATAAAAACAAATCAAAAACTTTTCACTAACAGTTTTGAGCAATAACATTCTAATGTTAAGAACAAGTCAACCGTTAAACGCAATCTTGTTAAAAAAATTTTTGTTACGAAACATAGTTATAAGTTAATAGAACTAAATCAGGATCACTGGCAGAGTGAGGTACTATTATCCTTGTTTTATTATTATGTCTCGTAAAAAAAAAACGTATACAAAATACATATTTGGACATTAAATCCGATAGATTTAATATATTTCACCGAAAAAAGGATACATTTTGAAAAGGATTCTTTGTGAAATCCAGCGGAAAGAGTTACTAGAAAAACAACAATCATCCGTTTTAATCCTTTTCTTTTCTTCAACAAAAAACTTCGAAAGATTGTCGAATTGAATTGAAGGATATATTTCAAGTTGAAAATTTTCTTTTAAAAGATTTCCAAAAGGGAAAAGTTTAAGACTATTTTCTTGAATGATTTCCGGAGCTGGATTGAAATGTATCGTTATTGCTCTTTAAAAAGATAAAAAAAGAAATTACCAATTCGAAATACAGGACAGTATTTGAAGGGACTGTACTATATAACCAGTATATGGACCTCACTTTCAATGAAAAGAAATAACAATAGCCAACAGTGACCCTTCTTTTCTACTTTCATTTAAGATGCTTTTACTTTTGTTGGAGTTTAAAATTTCTCGCGACAAAAAGGTTGTCAAGATTTAACTCAAAGGGTTAAATATTATATTATTATTCCTTTTAGTTATATAATTGATATTCAAAGAAAAATTCACATATTCAAATAAGTGAAAATTATATGAATTATTTTTAGGGCCAAATTATCGTTCAGGTTTTTTAAGAAAAATGAGGTTAAAAACCTTTGGTCACTTTCTTTTTTCAAAAAACAAAAATCTTTTGTTCAAATTATGAATGATATTTCTTCATAAAATTACCCTTTATTTCGTTATAAAAGGATTATATATATGTATATGGAAACCCAATAAGATAACTATACTAAAAATTACATAACAGTCGTCCTTATAGAGATTAAACACAAAAACCATTTGAAAGGAATGGATAAAATGGAATATAATGTAGTACATGCTTTGAGGATATTAAAGTCTGTAAGGATATATATATTGTATATAGTGAATAGCAGAAGACCGATAAGAAAGGTCCAATATTTTACCGTATATCTTACGTCATACGAAACAATAGGAAAAAGTCGCGATTCCTAATATTTGTTGTATATACAAAAAATAGACCCCCCGCGAAAAAATATGACCTGGAAACGATGGTAAGAGCAAAAAAAAATAGTTCTTAATCCTTCGTGATATTATTTTTCACTATATTTAATTTATGAGCACATGTTTTAAATGGCAAACATGAAGGGTTCATTTCGAAATACTAGTTCCTCATTTCCACCCCAAAAACAATCCAAAAGAGAAAGAAAAAAAACAAGATTTCTTTAAGAAAAAGAATATCATATATAGCGAGGTGAAATAAAGTCCTTGTTTTTGATGTCCTTTTGTTGTATATCCAAAACGTCATCCCCTTTATTGAAACGAACAAAAGATGATATATGAAATATGCGCGTTTTATTAAAGAAGGAAAATATCAACGCGCAAAAGAAAGCAATTTCTTTATGTTTTTTTTCCTCCGCGTTGAACTTGTTGTTCCTTCGAAAGACATATATTATTATTCACGTGAAAGTTTATACATATATAATTTGTATGCGCGAAATTTCTATTTTTCATATATATTTTTTTTTATTGTTAATTCCCCTCATACCAAAAGGATTCCATTATTACCAAAAGTAGTATAGTAGTACTTGTCGAATTATTTTTATTTTATCTTTTGTTCATCTTATCCAAAAAGGATCAGCTTTTCTTTTGTCATGTATGTGAAAATTCAATGACGTACTTTTTACTTATGTGGAATTGAATTGAATGCACTTATATTGTATAGTATGAAGGATTGTTTGTTTTTTGTTTCATTTTGGATGAATCGCGATACGCGATAAGAATAATAATAGCGGTTTTTTCTTTTGCCAAAGAAAGTAGTTTTTAAGAAAAGGGAAAAAATGCATTTTTAAGCAAATTTGAATTACAAAAGAGTATAAAGATTTTCTTTGATTTCTTAAGGAGTTGTTTTCGAGGAGACAAAAAGAAAATTAAAGGTAGCGGAATTAATTTCTTAATAAATATATATTTGAATAGAAGAGATTATTCCAAATAATGCAAATAAGTATTATTAACAGGGTGAAGAAATTTATCCTTCGTTTTATTTAAATTTATTCAAACTTTTATTTTATGTTGCATCTGGATGTCCATGAGTATGTCCTTTATGTAGGTTTCAAATCTTATAACTTCTTATTCTAATCGTATATTCTGCAGTTAGTTTTTCTATAAAAACTTTTCTGTCTATTTTGCCTATTATATCTTTTAATATCAATTATTTTGAACATCAAAGTAGTTTATCACAAATGTGGTATTTTTCTGATAATACATATTTTTGTACTTATCCTTGTTTATCCTTAGAAACATATGTGAATGATTAGGAAAATCTACTAAACACGAAAAAAACTAAATATATATAATAAAGCATTGTAGGTGGTTTGTGTGGTTGCCTAAAATGATAGTCAGATATATGAGAAAATATCATAAATATAAACAAGAAAATAACATTTTCTTCTTCCTAAATAGTTATCCCAAAAGATCCTGTGGCAATTTTCCTATATATACGTAAATTAAATATACGAAAACATTTCAAATCCTATTCACATAAATTAGTCTATATTCTGCATAAACAGAATAATATCCCCCAAAAAATTATTTCATCCTGGCGTTCACAATTCATATCCACAAAACGTATATCATTAAATTCTGGTGAAGATTATAAGAACGAGTCTTGGTGGTTTTTTCAGTAACTTCACGTATATCCATCCATAATACTGTATGGGGTTAGCCCCAAAAGGGAATATGTAATTTCGTAATATGTCCATCATCGTCCAATCGGTTAACATTTTGTATACAAAATATTTTGTATATGATAAGAGTTGAATATACTCTCTCGCATGGTATATCACACGCATCTGCTGTTGATTGCAATTAACTTCAGTTATTACTTTAATTACAGGTTTTTTTTTTTTTGTTGTTGCTCTTAACTCTCGTTCCCTTAACCATATTTTTACCCTATTATATCCAAAAAACCTATTTCATATATAATTTCTTCTTTTCCGTTCTAATAGTTAATATATTTAGTTTCATTTTATCGTGTGTAGGTACTTTTTTTTCTTCTTATGAAGCAAATATGTTTCATACCCTTTTTCGGTCCCGATTTGACCCTTATATTTATGGGATATATTTTTGGATACCCGATGGGCATACATTCATATATTAATAGAAATAAATTTTATTACTTTTATGTTGTTGCTCATGCGCTGAATGTATTTAAGGTTTTTGAGGGATCCTTTAAGGTTTATTTCGTTTTCTTTTTTCTGGTTTGTTTCCTTCGAAGGACTAACAATTTTGTTGTGGTTTTAATAAATTTCCAAAAAAAAAATTTTCTCAACCAAAATTTATGAAAATTATTAGAAAATTATTTTGATTTTATTTTCCAGGTTTTTGGAATAAAATCATGCGAAAAATTAAGTTTAAAATTGTTTTCATTAAATTTAGTACGTTTTTCTTGGGGAACAGATTGTTCCAAATGGATGTTTCGTGTCGAATATTACAAGACATGAAAATTAATTATTTAATTTCTTTTGTTTTCCTAAGGAAAACTATTGCAATTTTCCAGGATTTTTATAGTTTAATTTAATAAAACCGTTTCTTTTTGTTATCAAAAATTATTATTAAAGATTTCTATAACAAAATTTTCCTATTAAAAAACTTTTTTTCTTTTATAAGAAAAATTTTGATTGTCTTCTATTTTGTTTACACGAAACTTTTTAATATATTTGAAAATTTTCATCATTAAATGATTTACTTTTTGTTTTTCTTCTTTTCTTTTGAAAATTAAATAAAAGTTTTTCACATAAATTCAATACATCCCAAAAAATATACAATTTTATCTATAAAATTTTCGTCCTCATTATGAAAGTTTCGCTTCGTTTTTTTTTTTTTTATTTTGATAATCGTTCAATCGAAATTTTTCGTATATTATATAAATATACATTCATTTGCCTTCTTCTGAATTGTGTACGGCAGGGACTACCATATCTCTCTACTGAAAAATCCTCTTTGTTAATTCAATATCTGAACTGTCCGCATTAAAAGTAACGAACGAACTCAATCCGATCTTATTAAACTAGAAACTTTAGTTAATAATCTTTATTGAACCGTCAACATCCCTTCAAAAAATAACCGTTTATACCCTTTTCTTTCCTTTTTTTTTTCTTTTTTTTGGTATATTGTTTGCCTTATAGGAGAATGAGAATTGAACATGGATGATTTTCTTGTAGAACAGATCAAACAGAAAGGATTTCAGTTGATGTGTAAACGGAAAATACAAGAAAATGAAATCACCTTCAATTTTTTTCGTCCTTTTTCGTTAAGAAATTTTCTTGCTGTTGCTGTTCTTGTTGTTGTTGTTTAGAGTGAGGAAGAAGAAGGAAAAAAAATCAGGAAAAACTTTTCCTTTTGAAATGAAAGTTAAACATAATTTTCTTGTTTCATTTTCAAGGAAATGTGATTCAATAATAAACCAAATGAACCCAATTTGTTTAAGTGATAAAGGACTCTGATTTTGTCTTTTTTTCTTTTCTTGGGGAATAGCTTTTTAAGGACATCTTTAATTAAAATTGATGAAAAATATTACAAGGAAAAGAGTTTGCTTCATTGAACCGAACATATTTTAATTACTTACTGAAAAACCAAATTGGGAGATGAAATTCATTGGGTTTTCTTTTTTTTTTTTGGAAGAGTGAAAAGTAAACACAACATTCTTCGGAATTCTGATAATTTTTTTGGTACTAATTAACATGATATTAATTATGGTAAATATAACTTTCGTTACAGAAGAAAAAAAAACACATTTGATAGAAGATTTTAATTAGATTTTCTAATTGAATCGATTTTTTTCAATATAAAAACAAGAAAAAAAAACATTTATTGGGAAAAATTCAATTGAATGAAATTGAATTTTGTACAATTTTCCAATTGAGTTTTTTATTTGATATATTTTTTTACGGTTATATAAATATATTGAACCCTTTAAATCCTTCAAGGACATTGAAACTCCCATTTGAACTTTAAAATTTTAAAATTATTTTAACTTTACTTTTATATTTTCTTTTTAGAATCCCTTTTTTCTGCCAAGATGGATTTTCTTCTCCCAAGAGTGAATCCTTTTTAGCCGGAGAGAATATTTTTCAGTATAAAGGAAAATGAACAAGTTCTTCGGTGTTTATTTCGAATTTCTTTCAAAAAGTTTGGGTAAGAAAAAGTGGGAAAATTACAATTGGAATTTATCGTATATTGAAATTATAAGCATGTTCAAGTTTGCAGATGTCATCTTTTTTCTATCTTTAGTGGAAAGAGCGGTGTCTAATAAAATAGATCCACAATATAAGAATTAATTGGGCTTTTCGGACCCTCTGTGATAAAATTTGGGGATTCTCCATTTTAGTGTGATATTGAAAGTGTTCTTGCATTTCAAGAAAAGAAATAAAGATGGGTTAAGTATATGACATCTTTTTGTAGAGTTTTCTCTTTGACATAATTGTCTTGTGGGAGTACAAAAGGTATGTAATAAAATATTAATTTGTGCTGGTTTCAAGTTGGAAACTTTAATTTTTTTCTATATTTTTTTACATCTCAAACTCAAACCAGGATGTCACAATTTTGGTCTAGCTGAAATATTGACACTGAATTCGAATTCCAACAAAACGTCTTTTAATATTTTTCTCTTCACCTTAAATAATACTTTCATCAAGAATTCGATCTATTTTTTTCGTTTTCAAAGAAACAAATTGATTATAATGATAAATCGAAGAGATTTCGCTGAAAGATTGATTGAATTTGGTATTTCCATTGACTAACACTCATCATATGATTTTTTTTGGGGGGGTTTTACATTAATGCACATCAAGTTTTATACTTGATGTAAAAAAAAGAAACTTATTTCCCTTTACTTTTTTGCTAGAAAATGAATTCCTTATAAATATGGCATTTGAATGACAGAATTGAACCACCAAATTTGACGCTTAGATATGTATAATTTGCAAAACAATTTTAGATGAGTGTAATGGAATCAAAAGAAATCATAAGACTTCATATTTTGATCGGCTTCGATAGTATTTTTCAAAGTCGTTTCCTGTTTATATCGTTCATGCTTATTTGAGCCTAAATGATGGCCTGTCAATCGTTTATTATTATATAAAAAAGATGCTTTTCTATTTTCATCTCGAAAGATCTTAACATTATTTTCACTGATGATGAAAAGTACTTGAATAAGATTCGGTGAAATATATTTTGACAGGCGAAAATAATTTCTTTTTCGAATTTCTCATTTCAATAAACATAATTTAATTCGTATATTTCTTATAATATGCAATTATTTTTGGAAAAGCTTTTAATATTCTAATCTTTTATTTCAATTAAATTAAATTACAATTATATTTTATTTAATTGAACATAATTAGTTGATCTAATTACAAGAAAATTCTTCTAATTTGTTTCTGATTTGATCGCAACAATATTGTATGACAAATCAATTTTTATTTGAGTTAATTTTAGTTTCTTTATAGCCATATAATATTAAAATATGGATAGTAAGAGCGAAGCAAGAAACTATGGTTGAAAACGTCTTTAGTTTTCGTTGTTGAATTTTTGTACCGACATTTGTTTACTATCAATCAATTTACTATCTAATTTTTGTACATGTGATCTAAAGAATGATGATATATCAATTCGTTGTCCATTATCAGCAAATCTGAATACTCTTCTTATTCAGAGACAGAACGTGTCCGAATCCTGATAACATAAAACTGAAATCCCTTAATGATCGACAAAAGAAAAAAGCCACAATACGTTCTGGACATTTGTAAGCGACCAAGGAGCCAATGAATAATATTTTATTCTTTATTAAAGTATTAAAAAATGCAAATTAATAGAAAAAGCCAGTTTATATTATTACTTGTGGCTGCTTTTACAATATTGACAAAGCTTACAAGAAAATTGATTTAGTGTAATCCAAATTTTGACAGGTAATTATGTTAGGTTGAAGTGAAATTTTCAGATAAATCCATGCTTTTCCCCAGCATGTAGCAAATCTATATACTTTTCTAGCCTGGTCATAATAACGTAAGTATAGAAAAATTAAACTCTAAATTAAACAATCCTATAAACTATCTCATAGTGTAAATATTTTAATTAAAAATAAAAAGAATAAATAAAATCTACATTTAAAACGTTCGTGTTTACATTTTCTATAAATTCCAAGCAAATATCCATTTATGAATTTAGATAATGTCAATCAATCTCGTTCCTAGTTTTTCCTTTTTTTTTCTTTTTCTATGTAATCTAAAATAATTTCCATAGATCCTGAAAATTAACAATTTGTCACGAAACTCCTATCCTATAAAAAAAAGACTGATTAGCAACACTAAAAAAAATCATAGAATATCTAATGTGTATGTGTGTGTACATAAATAACCTATCTAAAATAGACAAAATATTCTACAGGAAAAAATTTCCCTTTTCATGATAGATTCATTAGACCTGTCGACTTTTGAGGCCTATAATTAAACTTCATTAAAATTTCACTTTATTTAACATTTTAACGTTTTGGTTGAACAAAATATTCAATGTAGTACTTTATTTGATGAACTAAAGAGGGTGGTAAACAATTCACACGAAAAGAAAAGAAAATGGAAATACGTTTTCTTTTTTAGTTTATCGCAAAAATGAAGAATAGTGTTTACACTCAAAATATCCTAATTTAAATGTTGCCTTCAAAGGGTGTCATTAAATATAATTAACTTATATATAATTGTTTGCTTATTCTTTTTTCTTTGTTCGATTTGCTTGGAAAATAGGAAAAACAAAAACCAAGTCATATTTGAAGTTTTCGGAAAATTATTGCAATTTCTAAAAGACAGGAATAAATTCAAAATCACGGTTTTGCAAGTTTGTTACACCAAACTGTGTGGGTTTCAAATTTGATATGATTTTATATTTCAGGAATAAATTAAGTTCATTATTTTCATACCAAGAAAAGAATTAGTTTTTATCCTTATATAACTGTCATGCAAGTTTTGTTAAAGAAAGTTTTCGAAGAAATTAATATATGAAAGTTTTTCCAGCTTTGTATATTATTTATTAAACGTTAAAAAATATTCTGTTCATTAATAATTAATACACATTTGAATATTTAAACAAAAAACTCTTTAAAAGTATGTTTTTAATATTTTACTTAAATTTTATACAAAAATACTTTTGAAATATTCATATATATTTATTCATTAGCTTAACTACACAATTCCTGTGGCAAAACTTTTCTAAGACTTTAAATTTGTCTTAGTTTCTTTTCATCTTTATAGAAAATATGAAAATAGAGTTCGTTTATTTAAATAATAAGAAACATAAAATTATGATTATACTCTTTTCTTTGACATAGAAGAAGAAAGGAAATAGAATTTTCTTTTTGAAAAAGAATCCTTACCCATCGTTCTGATGTTGATTTCATTTTTCAAAATTTAAATTATTATAACTAAATACAATCCAATAACTTTAACAAAAAGTTTTTACAACGAATGAAAAGGATTAGTCGAGTCGATTTAAAAGAAAAATCATTTTCACGATGTTCTTCCAGCTTCTCGTCCATGAGTCCGCCATAGAGAAGAAGAACAGTTTAAATGGTTAAATTTATATGTATAAATAGTTTTATTTTAATATTTTACAATTTATTTAGAATTTTTAGTTAAAAATCTAAAATTTTCATACCAATTTAAATTGTACTGAAATCCCAGTCCAGACCATTTTCTACACCAAAAATTGATATATTTGTTTTTTTCTGCTGTTTTTCCGTTAATGAAAATTTTCCATACACAAATATTTTATACTTGTTTACCAACTTATTCGAATCTCCCGTTGATCCCAGAGGAAGCATTTTTGTTTTGTCAAAAAATTTAACTCTTCTTTTTCACGCGATATGTTTGTGAATATCAAATTAGAAAAAGAAAATTTTCGTTTTTCTATTCCAATAAAAAATTTATGAATTTGCTGTTTACGTACAAACAGAATTTTTTAAATAATTTTCTTTTATTAATAATTTATGAGAATTGTAAAAATACACTGCGGGAGATTTTCATTAAACTGTTTTTTTTCCTCTCGACATGTTTATTCTAGCGGAAAATTTATATCTTTAAATAATCTAATAATCAAATGAATTCATATTTAGACAGTACAGTCCCTGTACATCAAATTAGCCATACTATCTTAAATTTGTTAGGAACAATTTTTCGCCTATATATAAGTATTTATTAGTAACAAATCAATTACCACTTATTGCTTTCTACTCATTAGGAATATAAAGCTTTGTGATGGCAACAAATTAAGAACTTCCAAATTTTGATGGATCTTTACATTTTGTCGTGAGTTCAAGAAACCTATACTTTCAGAAAATGTCTGTTCTTTGGCTCTGTCAAAATTTAATTTAGATAATATCAATCGAACGAAGTGTTCGATGCAATTGATATTTAGGGATCTGGTCAGCTATTATAAAGAATTCTGTGGGTTTTTATTACAAAGTTCTATTAAGAAAGGATAACAAATTGCATGGAATAATACCTTTTTCTAATTTAATTGAACTTTACAAGTTGGGAAGTTTTGGATCAGATAAGAGCAAATTTTAAAGCGAACAAATTAGGATTTCTCATGAAATTAATGTAGAATGTTTTACATGGAAGTAAGCATTCTTTCAGCGTATGTATTAGCAGTGTATTTTCATTTAACATAAGACAGTATTATTTACTATTCAGCTAAAACCATTATTATTATTTCTAAATGAATAGTAGTTTGCTAAATCATCTGAAAACGTCTGCAATAGCATTTTCTAATTCTCATCGCCGAGTCCTTATGCAAATCATAAAAATCCAATCAATCTGAAATTCTTATAGAAAATACATTTCTTTTCGTGTTTTCCCAATTCTACTCTACGTTTTCCTTAAATCTCTTTTCGAAACTACAAATATGCTTTTCAAAGCTTTATTTAAACAGACATATTTAATACACAGATGCGCACGCGAATATTACTGCTCAAGGTTTACCTAGTTTTATAAATTTTACCGGATTTTTTCTAAAATGATTCATTATTTGAAACTTTCTTTGATTATTGTTTTGTATTGAAATTCAACAAAACACCTAACACGAGCCTTATTTTTGTTATAACCGAAAGAATTTTCCAAACAAGTTTTATTGATATTTTTCAAAAATATTTACCTAAGTCAATCGGAATCTGGATTAAGTCGGAGATCTTAAAAATCTGCGAATTCTTTACAAAAAAAAAAAACGGTTAAACAAATTTCAAAAGTATATAAACAATACTTTACACGCGTTTTCTTTTAATTATTGTTTTTGGTAATTACTTATTTTTTAGCATATGTTTGTCATTAAATTTACGCACGCTTACTGACCGCGTAATAAACCCTTTTGCCTTCTCTAAAATTTTGTTTTTTTTTATGGAATATTAATTAATAGAATTTTAGTTAATAAATTTTATTTCCTATTCGAAAAAAAAATTGTATAATTAGAAAAATAAATAGAATTGTTCCAAATCATAAACGTCGGCCTAATGTCGGTTAATTTTATACAATTTTGTTTTTTGTTTTTTATAGTTTTTTATTCATATTTTTATGTTTTAAAGAATTTTACTAGATAAATGCACTTTTTTCTTTGTTTTTCAAAAAGATTTTCATTTTTACTACTATTTTTTTTTATATTTTATTACAAAATTTAAATTTTAAAACAATTTTTGAATAAGGTTTTATTACTAATTACATTCGTAAAGTACAAAAGAACATTAATTAAAATATAGTGTGTCTCACAGAGAACCTTAGTTAAAAAGATTTAATGATAGCAAATGTTTTTATCTGAAGATGAACGGAAGCGGTTTTTGATAATATTATATATTTTTAATATCTTTTTTGTGAAACAATGAAAGTTAATAATAATAAAACAATTACAATTTTTAGAAAAGAAAAAGCACAAAAACCAGGATGTTTATTTATGGACCTATTTCTTTTCGAGGTGATATTTTATTACCCCAAACTAAGTACTGACATTAATAATAAATTAAAATCGATATTAGAATGAACTTTAATCAAGAAAAATCGACATTTTATAGTTAATTTGTTTTTTTATTTTAGGTCGTTAAGTCGTTTAAATTGACTTTTTGAATGTTCAACATTATTGAATAAAATCTAATTATAATTTGATTATTTTATGGATTAAAGGCATTTGGTATACACCCAACCCTCCTATGGCATGATTTCCCACAACAAGGTTTCCTTCTAACACGGAATAAAAAATAAATAAATTGCGAGAACTCTTGTTTCCGTTTCCTCTTTCCGTAGGAATCGATCTACTGTGTTGTAGAAGGGTTGGGTGTATACATATGTTTATTTTTACTGGAAGAAAATCTTCTTTAAATACACTATCTTTCAAAAACTTTACATAATTTTTCTTTACTTGACTGTAAAGAATTAAAAACCATTCTTGATAAGTCCTTTCTCCGTTAAAACTACTTAGATTATGGTTTTCAATATAAAAATGTCCCATATATCGAATATATTCAGTCCCCTTTATTGTCCTTTATTTGACCTCATTATGATCAATTTATTTTGATTGACTATTAAGGACTCGTAAAATCCTTGATTAACAAAAAAACAGATGCCCGAAAATCGTCAAATAATAGAGTACCTTTACTCATCACTAGAATATTATCATACACAAGCATAACATAGTCAAAAAAAAATATGAAGGATAATGTCTTTGAATGATCTTGGATTTCGTTTTTCTTCATCAAAATAAAAACAAAATTATGTTAATTTGATTCAATGCGTTGGAAGAAAAACACAACATAGAATGTTCAGGAAAAAAAATACGAGTGCAAAATAAAAACAGATACCAAAGAAAATTTTCTTCTCATATTTCCTTGAAGGAAGAACAACAAGAAAAAAGCTTTCTTCACTGATGGTTCTCATCTCGGTGAAATCAAAAAAAAAAAAACCGAGAAAAAACAAATAGGAAACCATTCAAAACAGTATAAACTACGACGGCAATCAGATAAACAAAGAGCCCATCAGGCAACCCATCAAAATGTCACATTCATTTTGTATTTTCTGTTGTTTTTTTGCCACCAGATCCCAAATAAAACCATTCATCCAACAATTCCAAAGAATTTTTTTTTCTTTTCTTATAAAATCCTTAAAGCCGAGACCAAAAAAAACACGGTGGAAACGCGAAAAAATATCATAAAATAAAAATGTTTCGACCACCACCCACTATACATCTATAACAATGAATGCAAAAGAAAAATTGTTGAAGAAAAACTTAAGAAAATTCACCTTCTTCTTATTTTTCCGGAACAAAAAAAAAATAAGGATGAAACTTTGTTATTCTGGATGAAATGAAATATTTCTTATGGTATAGGATAAATTTGAATTGGATGAGATGGATCAGGAGAAAAAAGAGCAAAAGGATATTAAATAAGTGAAAGGATCTTAGCGGATATTTCTTTTCCTATCTTAGCCTTGGTGTATGAGGACAAAACATGACTTCATGAAAAAAACTTATCACGCTCGACAAATTATTGTCACATCAATTCATCTCATAAGAACTGACAGAAAAATAGATCAACACGGGAAAATAAGATGGAAAAAAAAGGAAAATGGGAACAAATGACGAAAACAGTCACATGTAAAATATTATCAGAAAAGAAAATAAAAAACGCACAGACCTAGAAATGGAAAAATTCCGGTTCTAAAATGATATTTTTTGAAGATTTGATGACGAGATGGGTTGGAAATGGAAAAATCTAAAAAAAAAAAATGGTGGAAAGGAAACGTATGAAAATATTTCTGAAGGTGGTTGAATCAAAATTCAAGGCAATAATTTTGTATTTCCTTTTTTATTAAAATTAATTTATTTTTATTTTCTTCTTTTGGAAAATTTGGCAAATCGAAATCCATAATGTTATACTACCTTGAGAAATTGTATCCAGCCCCAGATGGGATTTAAGCTCATGAAATTTCTTTAGTATGTACAAAATCAAATAGTTTTTGAGTAAACCTGATAAAAATTTTTCAATCTTATTAACTACGATCCGAACACGACTAAAGTTGAAACTAAAATGATCACGAGTGGGGAAGAATTTCGCATTTATATAAGGAAAAAAAGAGGGGTTATTAAATTTCGATGAGTAAAGCTGTTGCTACACGCTATGTTTTTGCATATGTTTTCACACAGGAAAATAGGATGAAAATTACAAATGTCTCAGACACGTCATATGAAATACATTTGTTTTTGAATATGTTTCGTTTTTTGATTTGGAATAATTCGTGGTGAAAATTCGAGTCATTTTTTGTTTGATTTTCTTATTCTTTGGAATTTTACATTTCAATCCTTTAGAAATTTTATTTTTAGGTTCAATTCGATTAATTACAACTAAAAAAACACAGAAAAATGAAAAATGTTTTAAATGCGTAAAAAATTAACATAAAAACACACATTTAGCGGCAGCTTAAGAAAGTAATTTTCCATACAAAATCTTAGTAAGTTTTCAACTTAACTCCTAAAGAATATACGAGTCACTAATCTCTTTCCGGTTTTTTTTCCCGAATTCTTTTTATATACTGAAACCAATTAATTCTAATTAACAAAAGTAGAATCTTATTAAATAAAATTTAATTAAATTTTTTTTTTTTATTAAATTTGATATGGTTTATTATTGAAATAATATTTCCAAAACAAGATCACCTTGGGTGATCTGCGTTTTGCGCGTTCACGCAATTTTTCGTTACGAAAGACTAATCATAGATTCGAAAATGACGGACCACCATCAACGAACTTGTTGTACAAATTCGTAATACATTTTCATAGTAAAAATTTATAAATTTTAATTATATTCTCGCACATGTTATCTGCATGACAATTGAAAGATTAGTGGACCATAAAGTCTAATAAAAAAAAAGAGTGGCCATAGACCGCCACTTGAATATTAATCCATCTTGAACGACACTAATGTTGGACTTCCTTCCTAAATTAAAAACAAAAAAATAATAAACAAAACACAAAAAGAATTAAAGCGTCATTAATTTTAATTAATGTGAAACATTTAGGGACACATATTCTATTGCTATGTAGCTTAATTCCATCATTTCTTTGTAATAACTTTATGTACATGAATTAATTTGGGAACCAAAAGGAAAATAATAAACCGCGAAAGATATTATTAAAATTACCGCGTCAGTAAAAGAAATCGGCGTGAATTTTGTTCGCAAATATTATTTTGTAAAGATGAAAGGATCAGTGATCATAAATTTAAGGCGACTCATGTCGTGTTGTGAACATTTTTGAAGTGAAACACTTCTATGGGGGCGCGAGACTAGCAAAAATTATATGATGATTTTCTTTGACGAAACGTTACGTTCCTTTCCACCAATTTAGATCACTACCGCATTAATATTGTTCTAGCCTACTCCATCCTCCCGACACTAACGATGATGATAGCATCAATGACATGGATGACTGTAGGGATGTGTAGGGTTCTGGACGGCTTTAATCTGGCATGGATGGCATGAGTTAGCTACATTAGATATTTTGCAAGGAACTTTTAGGAGCTCTTGCCATGGGAGCTAGTGTAGTTTGCTCATGTTGCTCATCTTGTGTGGGAACTGTTTGGAGTTTTGCATGCCTTTGTGCCCATTTATGTCTTTGATAGCATATACATACGATTCATCGTTTATTCGATGTGTTGTTGAATGATATCTTGCATTGCTTATAATAAGTATATCTGAAGTATTACAAAAATTCTTATTATACTTGTATGGTCGTCCTAGATGATTACAATGTTCGGCAATATTGTGGAGGTTATAATGAGGATTATTTCCGTCGCAGGCCAAATTGTTCTATCTGTATTGGCACTGTTTTGAAATTTGTATATAGAGGTCATACACGATTGAAATGTTCGGCAAAGTTGTTGAGATTTTTATGATAATTATTTTCGTCGAAGACCCAATAGTTCTATCTCCCACAACTTCAGGCCTGTATTAAAAAAAAAGCTTCTGTTTCATTTCTTCAGTGTGGTCAAAAGAACACTCCTGTTTTTTTTTTATATACCAATTGTAGATGTATTAAATTAATTCAGAGACTATTCGTTTATGGTAATAATAAAGTTTTGTACAAGTGATAGAAATTCGGTCAATTGAATCTTCTTGAAGACGCAACAATTAATTAGAGTTTTGTAAAACATGAAAAAGATAGTTTTTTTTCTACAAATTTCGAAATTTTATGATCTGATCCTTAACGAACGTAATAGACATTTTCTTTGTTGTTGATATATTTTATTTGAATTTAAAAAATTAACATTTTCGTTGTTTTTTCCGGGCATTTGATATAAACACTTAAGTGGAAATCAACCAACCAAATTATAGTTTATATTGTTTTTAATCTTGACACCAGAAAACTGTTAGGAAATTTTCATAAGCATTGAATTTTGTGATTTGATATTCTGTCTTAATTTTTTTATGTTTTTGAAAGATATTTAAGGAAAATATTATAATATATATAATGTTTTATGATGTATGAAAATAACAAAATGAATACCAATTAAATTTATAAATGCGTTTCGTTCAGTCCAATGTCAGAAAATAATGTAAAACATAAAAATGTTTATTTGAAAAAAGAAACACCATTACAATGCGATTTTTTATGATTCTCGTTTATTTTTCAAATCCGGAATTGAAGACAATTCATGAATAAAATGGCTAATTATGATATGCGAATGAAAAGAAGCCAGATTATAATCTTCTATGTTACGTTTGGTATTTACTTGCATTATTTATGTAAAAAATTTTAAATAAAAATCGGAAAAAAGCGCGTGGTTATAGGATAAAGCCTAAGGCTTGTTCAAACTTTCGAGATGAATTTCGTACTATAAATCCATGATTTAAATTTTTATTGTTTCGAATTGTTTTTCTTTTAATTCTTCAGCTTGTTATGAGAGGACTTACTTATGGATTGTTAACTGCAAAACGTTTGAAAGGAGGATATTCCATTGTTGTGCGAAAACTAGCTTAAAATGTCCCTTAAATTTCGATTACCACTAAACATACAGAGTTGGCATAGAAAATTGAAAGGTTATATAAAAATTTTTGTATTTCGAATAGCAGTTGTAATGTTTGAATAACGTTTAGAAAAAGCAAACCGAACAGATTAATAAATACAGTGTTGAATGGTCAAGTTGGTTAAGACCACGTTTCTAGAAACTGATGAGACTCTGGTTCAAAACCAGGTCTCCGTTCTTCTTAATTTATTTTTCTTTGCCTACAACTTATTTATTAAAAGATATCATGCCCATGGATTCAATCGATGTACCGAATACTTATGAAGGTACTAGAAGGTACTAGAAATAGTTTCACAATAATATACAATAACACTTTAATGATAGAGTCCTTAGTCCTTTATTTTATGACGATTATGTTATGTTAGTTATGAATCTAAACTGAAACTGTCCGAAATGGAACAGACCTTTAGAAAAAACTATTATACGCATTGTCTACATGAACTGATCTGAATGTATCTACAAATGTAATAAGAATATCTCATCACAGACTGTGACTCTAACAAAACCATCAACTAAATTATACTATAATTAACATATCATTGTGGTTTTGGAATGCTGATTGTTTTTTCTTTGAATTTTATATGAGAATTTTGTGCCATTAAAAAGTTTTTAAAGCAGCACAAACAAAAAACGGTGTGCTCTGTTGCTTGATGAATAGAATTGTTTAAAATGATTTATATATTCCATAGACTTATAATATTAAGATCACACTGTGAGATTAAAATGTGTTCACTCCACATACATAAAAATATCTAAAGAAGAAAAAAAAAGCAAAAATAATAATATATGTTAAATATAGTTAGTTTGCAGTAACTAAGAGGAATTTTATAGATTTATGCGTTTCAGTTTGAGAATTTAATTCAAAAATATGTAAAACAAAATTAGATACAAAATAATGGATAAAATTATTTATTCAAAAGTTTTGTGGAGAATTTTTTTATTCTTCGAAGAGTTACCGAAAAAACAGAGGATTTGACGTTTTTCTTGGTGTTTTAAACATTTTCTTAATTCAAATATGAAAGACAATTTTAAGATTTTTATAAATGATTCTATTCTTAACAAATTCTCTATATATTTAATCTAATTTTGAAATTCTTATTCGTAATCCTTCTGGTCCTGCTCACGTGCGTGTCTAAAATATGATGAATAAGGTAAGGAAGCTATATCCTCGCGTTGACGTATTGTAAGTGTAAGAAAAGAAAAATAAATTATGAAGAATCGAGCTCTGGATTTGAGCCTCATCAGCTTCTAGAAGCGAGGTCTCAACCAACTTGACCATTGAAAACTGTATTTATTAATCTGTTCGATTTGCCTTTATCTAAACGTTATTCAAACATCACAACTGTTATTTGAAATACAACAATTATTCTATAACCTTTCAATTTTTTATGCCAATTATTTGAATTAATTATTTTATTCCCAACCTAAACTAAACCAAAACACCTATACTCCTACATAAGTGTCCTTAAACTAGGTATTTTGAGCGAGCACTTAAATAAATAGATATGTATCTATTCAGTTTAAGTTGGTTTTAATATTTCATCGTAGAACTTAGGTCTACAATTTTGACATGTATTACGTGTCGTAAAACATTTGAAATGCTTAAATGATGTATCAAGGGACTAACAACTTAATAGTCACTTCACTGTTATAAATTTCTTAAAATATGCTGCTAAGTAGACTTTTAACGACGCTATCTGGAATCAAATCAAGTGAATTATGGTTACAACTCGATCATCGAAGTCACTAGCAAAAACAAAGCTTAGTTGAGAAATATTTCCTTGACAAAGTTTAGTAATTAATTTTAATATCTTAGCACTTGTTTCAAATCTCATTTTATTGTAATTAAATTTAACGATTAGCTGAGCTTAAAATTTGACATAATACTTTTCTCATAAATTATTATTTAAACAAACTACTTGAACTATTCATAATCCGTCAATAATAATAAAAATATTAATAATAAAAGTTTTCAAAGTTATATTTTGCAATTTTACATTATTTATGAGGAAACCAAACAAGTCAATGTGAAACATGTTAGCCTTACTTACAAAAATAGTTGGCTATATTAAAATTTGTGACTATGTCATAGAGTAACTATCATAACCACATATTAATATTTAATATATTTTTTTTATTGTTTTTTGTCTATTTTTAAATTTCATTACAATAATTTGGTTTTCTAGTTTTCATGTTCGTAAGGAAAATTCTTCTTTAAATATTAACAATTTTTATACTCGTATGTGAAAATGTTGTTCAAACATTTTAACTAAATCTTAGAGAAGTGTTATTTGAATTTAAACTTCATTTGTTTACCATACAATACTTAACACTTTAAATATAACCTTACTTAGCCTTTTAGACTAATATTTTAAGATTTTAAGTAGTTACTTTGCATAGAAGAAAATGCTTTTATTTTATGACCTTAGAAACTTTAAAACTAAAATATTTTAAAACACTTTAAATAATAAGAGTTATTTTGCATATTCATAATAATTTTTACTATCTATTGTTGGAAAATGTGGTAGAGGCTTTTTCTTAACTATTATTTTTATTCAGGGTGAGGATTGAATCATTTTGCCCGAAACCTTGTATTTTTAGTAACTCTTTTTGTCGTCAGAAGTAATTTGTTTCAAAATTAAGAGATGTATCAACGAAATACAGCCACATTTATGCGAAACGGTCATGAAAAATTTCAACAAAAGGGTCCGTATGTGCCACCAAAGCTGTGGAGGTTATTTACCAGATATTCTATTCCATACATAACCCTATACTGTATACTTTATGAATCAATAAAAAAATTATAGTTTTTAATTATAAATCTATGATTTCCATCAAAATTACTTCTTGCGTGAATTTTGGGACACCCTTTATAAATAGCAAAATAATTTAGTGGATAATTTAAAGTATATACTAAAATTAAAAATAGAAAAAATTAAAATTTATGATGAGTAACTTTGACTTTGTCGCACAGATTTGTGTTCGTCTCGCATTTAATTACTTAAATTTTATTTATATGCTAATGTTTGCCAATTATGCGAATAGCAAAATTAAAATGTGTTTCAAATTAGATTTGTTTCAGTTGAAGATAAAATCCATTTTCATTACTAAAATCACAAATAAAAGGAACTTTTTTTTTTTTCAGAATATCAAAAAGAAAATTGTTTTCTTAAAAATATAGTCCAGAAATATATAGACAATCCTTTAAGTTATCCTACCCCTGATTTTTCAATAATTCACCTCACTTAGGGCCTATTTGGTTACAGTTTATCTCTTTCCAATCAAAAATCCTTTAATTCCTTCCCTTTATATGAAGTGCCTTGAGGTACACGATATCCTATTGATCTCTTGCAATCCGACAATATATTCTAAATGCTTTGTACATAAATTTAAAAATCACATTAAAAATTTAACAATTGATTGATTTTCAAAAAAAAATTGTTGTTTTGATTGATATTCGGGAGATCCAAATGGTTGACAAAAAATTCTGTTTTCTTAATCATAAATAATAGAGCCTTGTTTGCCTGTTTTTCTTTTCTTCTCATACAATTTGAATCACATAAGAAAATGTTTGCATGTCCTCGAAATTTATTCACGTGCCAATAATAAATATTTTATTTTTATCAATTTTTTGGGGAGGTTTTCTTTTCTTTTCTTTTTTTTTATTTAAAATACATTTTCTTTACAAATTTCTTTGTAAAACAGTTTTGTGAAATTTAATATTCAATAAATTTAAGCTTTTCTCTAGAAGTCTAAAATAACAACAACAAAAACTTATAAAAGCATTTGCAACTTTAAAAGTAAACTAAGATAGAACATGAAATTGACGCCAGTAGAATTTCATTCAATTGAAATGATCGGAAAGGATTATTTTATATCCTTGAAAATACTTACAGAAGAGAAAAAAATACATTTTTTAATTAAGCAAATTCAAATAGAATATAAACTTAAAAGCTTTCCTTTTTTTTATCAAATAGTTATTTAGAATTTTCTTTTAATTAGTAGTTTAACATTTTTCTGTTATTTTTTTTTTTTCTCAAAGGGAGTCTTGAGTCTTGAAATCAAGCTTTATTAAACATCCTCTTCAAAGTTATGTATTTGGTTTTTCTTCTTGTTAATTTGGAAAATACATTTTCAATGTTCTACTGTCTAATTAGCATCAAGAAATTTTCAACGAGTAGAAATAAAAAAAGAAGGAAACAAATCGATAAAAACGAATATCATATAACTTTTTTTTTAAGTCTTCTCCCTTTTATGTAATGAATTTGTTCATTAACTGCTTAGAAGGAAAAAAAAGAAAACCTCCATACACATAGTTAACGATCTAGCTAATATTGGAAATAGTCGCACCCTCTTGATAGTCAGAAAAAAAGGCTATAAAAACCATTTTAGATGTGTTCTATTTCACTTCGTCTATGGTATTTTGGGCAATTTTCTCGAGTAATAAAATCGACAAATTGAAAAAGGCATACTCCGTAGCCTGCGAATAAAGTATATAGGGTTTTTTTTCTCGAGTACCCAAAATCAGTAGCCCATGGAAAAGATTTCCTATACACAATATCCGTTCCATATCATTTTTCTCGTTCCTAAATAGTCAATTAGTTCTATACATATTAGTACTTTTTATACATTTTTTTTTTAAGAGAGAGATATGCTCTGGAATGAATAAAATAACATAAAAAAAATTTTTTTTATGATTCCAGAAATGGCTATAATTAACGTTAAATTATAAATTGAACTGTAAAAAGCTTAATCAAATGCTTTTTATGACAGAGTCTGCGCTCAAACATTGACTATGTAAAAAAATAACGATTTGTGGACCAAAAAGTGTATACGGAGTTAGATATATTTATATAGTATAAAAGTTTCAAAATATAATAAAAAGAAAATTAAATTTCATACCTACCCAAAAGAAAAAAAAAAAAAACGCACATTATAACTCAACGATAAATTTGCGTGGTAAAATCGTGATGATATATGAAAGTTGTCCGCGAAAAATTGATTTATTCGATAGCGTGAATGACCCACAGAAAATGTTATCACATATAACAGGGTAATTCATATAAACCAAAAGGAAGTTGGAGTATTTTTTTTTAATCTAAAGGTATAATCCTTCTTAATGGTTCATAACTGCCCGATCGAGATATGAATATTGTAAACTATTACTTGGTTTACATGGTGAATTGAGTTCGACTTGAAACTCAATCCGCATTTTTTAGCTTTACCGGATTGAAATATTGACTTGAAATTCACTTGAAATCAACGTCAGTTTCATATACGGTAGCAAACAAATTTTTATTTTTAAGTTATGTTCCCGCTCTTTTCATACTCCATACATTTTAAATTTCCAAGTCGATTTGAAGTCGAACCGGATTAACATGCAAATTTCAAGTTGATCAGAAAAATTTGTATGATCGGATCGACTCAAGTCGGGTTGAAATCGACCCGGGTTTACATGTACAATTTTCGGATTGTAGTCGACTTCAAGTAGATCATGTAATCGTTTCGATTTTAAAATATCGGCGTAATATTTAGAAAACTGAAAAGCCAATATAAAATTAAACAAAATAGATCGATATAATAAATGCAAAAGTAAACGAAAAGACTAGCTAAATTGTAAAGAAAGGAAATCTTCTTCTGGCATTGCGTGAAAAATAGTTAGGATATTGTCGAAATAAAACGAGAAAGTTAGGACCGAAATACCAAACAAACAATGCTCTAACAACCAATTTTTATGTATTAAATATCATTATTAGATCAATCCGTAAACAATTTATTGAAAATCATTGACATATTATTATAGGATATTTTAGGATCTTTGATTTAACTCTGTAATACATGCTTTTTATGGTAATTTCTTTTTGTTATGGGAATTGTAACGAAAATGGTTGAATTCCTGCACTTTTGGAGATAGAACTAGATTTTTATCCTTTTTAAATTGATCGAGTTTTGCAAAATCTGATGAAGCTTGTTATTGCGTAAGTCAGTACGTTACAAAACGGTATATTCACGATCTTATGCAATCTGTTAAATTAAAAAAAAGAGCTAAAACCTGTACACAAAATAATGCAGAAATTAGTGTATTAAAATAATAAATTTTTTCTTTTTCTATCATCCAACAAACTAATACTGAAAATAGGAAATATTGTGTACCAATGGACATCTTGACCAAATTTGACATTAACAAGTGGCGTCGAGTTTGAAGCTTATTCGTCAAAGAGTTAAAGAATATCTTCAAAAAGTGCAAATTACGCCATTCTTCGGTCTCTAAGCTTTGTAACATTAAACAGAGTACAGAGTTGTTATACAAGTTTTCGTTTATGAATCACCCTGCATGTGACTAAATAAAATCCCAACCTTTTATTATGAATATCATAATATCTGTTTAAAAAGTTAACGGTAGATGCTATCATTTGATATCTTTTAACTGTTTTAAGCTAGTACTCTTTTTTTTCTTTTTATAGGTTATAAGTTCACCTTAAAAGTTTTAAGATTCGCCAAAAATGAAAAGAATATCGCGCGATTTTAATTTGGTACAATTTTTGTGGGTGAGGCTTTTTGTATACAAAAGTTATAATTAGTTGGCCCGAAAAAGAACTGAAAGAAAAAAAAAATATAATTATAATGAAATACGATGAATTTTCTCTTTTTTTTTACGAGCACTTAATTTCAGTAATTTTCTAATTTTAATTTTATTCGTTTGGTTTGTTATATTTTCTTCTTCTGGAGTGACATTAATTCTTTTCTTTTGGAGAATACTTTTTTTTATATATTCTTTACTCTTACTCCCAAAAGTTGGGGGCTATTAAAATTTTTGTGATAAAACAATTTTTTTAATATTTTATGAGGAACCATCCAGCAAAAAAAAGAAAATGATTTTGTTTCGTAAGCTTTTTGATGGATGGAAATGATGAAAATTCAAGATGATAAATATATTTTTATGGACATCGTTTATGCGTGATTCTAAGATAATAGATAACCAAATTGCAATTACAGGTCATCGATCGTTAGTACGATGCACTTTTTGATATCACTGACTTTTTTTTTGTTTAGTTAATTTTGAGGAACAACATTTTTCTAGCCAAGTGTTATCTAAAAATTGTGCTATCTTTCGATCAAAAAACGAACATAATATTTAATAGACACTTTTATTACCTATTTTTTTTTTTACTTTTTTGTAACAGAAAGGTAATGAAATTTTATTATTATTACTACTTTTTTTTTTGAGTCATAATTAGGTGTAGTCAAAGCTGCTAGACAAGATCGTTGTCTAACTTTTTATACGCTAGTAATGTGATAATGGAAAGTTGATAATATATTTGAAGAGAGAAGAAAAAAAAAATTAAATAAATAATTGTTATAAAACTAATGTAATTGCTTTTATTTGTTAATCATTTGTAATAGTTTTATTGTTTTTAAATAATTATAGTCATGGAGCAGAGCCATAATAAAATACATTTTAAATAATTAGATAAATTAAGTAAATTACTGATAACTGAAGTAGTAAAAAAAAAGGAATTATGATACCAAATTAATCAGGTCCCAGGAAATAGTCGAGTTTATTAAAATATTTGAATGATAGAAGATCAAGTGCATTGAATTCTTGTATCCAGAACTCATTGGTGAACATTTTTTAAACCGCTTGACCGCTTTTTTACAAAATGACATAAAAAATATCAAATATGAAATTTGCCCTGTGATTTTTAATCCTCATACAAACTACTCTTTAGTGGAGACAACAACCACAAATGCTTTTTGTAAGTTAAAGAAAATTATTTTGAAATAAATGTTTTAAGCCTACATTTCCAATCACTTGTTTTACTGATCCTAAACAGGCAAATGTTGGACACATCCCTTTCCTCTTTCACCTTGAACTCAAACGTCCTACAGATAGAAAATTTATTTACATAATACTTAAATTAGCTTTTTAGAAGATATATTTTAAATAAATCTAATTAAAAAAAATGGAATTTCGAAATCATATTTTCCATATCAAAAATAACAAATCATTTTAATACTTTAGAAAAGGTTTAAAAAGAAAAACAAATAAATTAAAAACTAATTTAAAAATATTTCAAATAGATTAAAATTTAGATTTATTGAAAAATATAGAAGAAAAGCTTTCACAAAAATTTCATTTCAGCTTAAAAATAAAAACAACCAATTTGTATATCGAATCGGATTTAAAAACTTTCAAGTTGTCATTTCGAAAATAAAAGATTTGTTGTTTAGATTTTTGTTGATGTGAACTTCCTGAAGAAACAACGAGATTACTTGGCATTTCGAATTTTAAGACATGTACTTTAGAGAAGAAAACAAGCATAATCAAAAGAAATAAATCTTAGTGATTTAAATATCGCATATATGTACAGTTAATGTGAAACATATTTTAAGAAACAGTATTCTTTTTGTATATGAAGTTGCTTTTATATCGAATACAAAAGAAATAGAACTGGTTTTTCATAAATTGAATTTTTCTACAATCGAATTTAATATGTAGGACAGTTAAACTGTCCCGGATCAATTATTTGTTCAATACACCCCTTTACAAAAGGACTTTAAAAACATAAAATTGTCGAATTTGGTCGATGTTCTTTTGCCAATTTTCTGCTATGCTGCCTATTATCCCGTCACATTAGAACTTTTAGATAAAAACCAAGATTAGTCTATTTTACCAGTTTCTTACTCAAACATCGATTTGATTCGATCTATGCCTTTATTAGCCCAGTTTTCACTTTTATTTTACAACTCTTCTGGATTTCGATGTCATATTGTCAAATTATCGAGAGTTTACTGTTGTAAAAAAACAAAATAAACCACCATAAAACCATAGGTAAAAACAAAACGTTGATTATGCTAATTGTAGGTGTGTAAAATATGTTCGCGGACCGATAGACACACTTTATTCTATGTTATTTCTATGTTTTCTAGATCGAATCAAAGAAAATCTCTCTCACAAACGAAATTAAATACGAAATTATTTAAATTATGATCAAATTAAAAATGCAAAAAGGTAATTTATAATGATTTTGTATATTTGTTAAAAAGAAAAAATATTTTTGTGAATTGGACCTGAAAAGTGTTTCTCGGTTTTATACAGTTTTTCATCATAAAAAATAATGTCTTTTTGATTTTATTTGTTGTATTTTTTAAAATGATAAAAACTAAAGAAAAAAAAATTAAGTAAGTTTCTTTGAAAGAAAAAAAAAAAAAAAATAGTAATTAAAGTTTTTCATTTCGAAATTTTTGAAAAAAATTAAAAATTTTCAATTTGAATAATTCGTAACGATACCAAATGTAAGGAAATTTTAATTCATACTAATTTTATGAATAGGTCATGCAAATTTTCTGTTTTTCGAGGGGTTTTATGAATAGTTAATAATATTTCAGTTTTCTTTTTTTTATTATTATGAAATATGACGACTCATGAGATTTAATTAGATGAAAGTTTTTTCTTTGCTTTTCTTATTCTGTTTTAATTATAATAATCGAAAACATTAATTTCTGCTCAAAATTCACAAACGGTTGAGATCTTTCATCATTTTGAGTGTCTTTTGAAAGCAACAACCTTTTTAAGAACAGGATACTGTATATTCATATATTGGCTTAGTCTCGACAATAAACAACTTAATGCTGACGAAGCTTTGCCAATTTGATTTATAAAAAACACTGTTTAGAATTCTGCAATAAGCTAAAAAAAAAGAGTCCTTTATTTCAAGAGATAAGTAAGAGTAGGTACCCAATTAACATTGAAATCCATACAAGTATTATTATATTACTAAATAATTGCTAACTCTTACTTACTTACTTGCTTCGATGCCGCTACAGACCATGGAAGTCCTGGGTCTGATGTAGTATTTTCTTCCAACCTGTCCGATCCCGGGCAGATTTTCTCCAGTTCAGAATCCGCAGTCTTTTTAAGTTTGCTAAGGTCTCGTCTCTCCAACAGAGGCTTGGTTTCCCTCTGCGACGTGTTCCTTCAAGTACTGAATCACAGCATATTAATAGCTACTGAGCTATAATAGCGCTCTTAATGATAAAAAATATGAGATAATGGCAGTGCTATCGCAAAATAGTCGCGTTAGAAACAAAATGACAAAATAATTTTTTTAGCAAAATTATTGTTTAAATATAAATATTAAAAACTGCATAAAGAAAGTTTATATCTTTTGAAAAATTCTGTAATCTATATTTTATAAATAAAAGAAAAAATATAAATATTTACAAATTCTAAACTTTTCCAAATTCCAAGATAATAAACTTTGTCGTGCTTAAATAAAATGATAAAAGTTTAAAATGGAGAGAAGAAAAAGAAGAAATTAATTTATCACCTAGTAAAACAATAAAACAAATAAGAAAGTATAAAATTTTTTATCAAAATTCAAATAAATATGTTTTGTTTTTAATCAAATAAATAAATTTTATCATAAAATTAAAAAAAAAGAAAAGAAAGAAAATTTCTTCTCTAAGATATAAATATTAATATTAATTTTACTAATATTACTAATAATTATTACTATTTATTTAAAAAAAAAAAGAGATTATTAAAAATTAAACATTTTAATCAGCTTTTAGTGGCTATCTTAAAAGCTGTACAATAAAAAAACTTTTTTTTCTATTTTGATTAAAAATCGTGTATTTTTGTTTATTAAATTTTGTTTTTATTTGTTTATTCAACTCACATGTATGACTTTAATTAGTTTTAATTATATTTTCTGATAATAAAATTGTGCACGAGATTATTTTCACTTCTAATATGTTTGCTCAGATAAAAGCTAAATAATAAACAGCGAACATATTTATCTTTTTAAACATATAACACAAATAATTGTCTGTAATTCTAAGACTAAATAGTCGGTTTCTTCTGTTATATTCAGACAGTATGTCTTAATTAGATTCATGCCACTTATTGAATTCAATAACTTCAATAACAAAAACTGAATCTACTACTTAATTAAGAACAAACATTTTTAATGAAGTATTTTGTAACTTAATTAAGTATTAATTATTTGATCAACGCCCTCTAACACTGGAATAGCTAACTAAAAATGTTTAAAACCATAGTATGTGAAATTTATACTAGATGCACACATAGGGTATTCATATTTTTGTATCGATACTAAAGCATAGCTTGTACCATGGTATAGAAAAGCATAGACACACTTTAAACGTATTATCCGTCGATAAAAGTTTACGTTTTATATTCTTTTATTATGAGGGATGCTTCAAGCGACTAATATGGGCAGTTTAATGAAATTTTACAGGAAAATCAAATGCTTTGAAGAGGAATAGTTACGCCAAACGGGTAACTCTTGGTCTCGTAGGGATCCCAATGAACCCATAAGGTGCCTGGTATTGTACGCAGTACCTCTCTACTTACCTCTTTACCTACATTGACATTTTGACATTTTTTAAAAATAATATTTTCCAAACAAAGTGTAAAAATTTGTCTAGTCTAAATGATCTAATTACAGTTTATCATAGTTATCAAAAACTAGTAATTTTTTTCCTTTTAAGTCTGTCAAAAAGAACCTGCCCTCAGGTCTTGTGCTCCATTGTACCCATTTTGCTATCTGGTAGCATGCCCTCTGAAATCACTAATTCCAATTAGAGAAAACCCGGCAAGGATTTGAATCTTGATCACAGACTTATTCGTTCAATGTGTTACCCATTCAGCCATTCAGTCTGACAAATCAGCTCATTAACAAATTAATTACGTAATTATACTACATGGATTATTGGATGAAATTGGATATTGACTAAATATTGTTCTACAATCCTAATCTCTTGGTAAAATTTAATATTAACTTAAAAACAAAACATTTTTTTATATTTTTAAACTAAATAAATATTAAATTTATCTAATTTTCAATGACGTAAGAAGTCATTGCAAGCTTTTTGTTTTTAATTAAATAACCAAAATTGATTTTGGGTGTGTGCTTTTTCATATTATTTGAAACTTGAAGAAAATACCATTTTCTTTGCGGTGTTTTTATTTAATTGCAACAACAATCTAGAGAAAAGCATTATCAACAAGAACAGCAATAATAACAAAAAAGAAAAAAAGAAAATTGTTTTGAAGCAGACTAAAATTTTGATAAGAATCAACCGCGACTAGTTAAATAAACTTATTAAAGCGGGGCTGTTAATTAGATTTCCGATAAGTTATCATTGTCGCACTTTTTTGTCAAAAAAAAAATGTCACTCCTAGTAAATAAGATAAAAATTTGGACTGGAAAAAAATAAGATCTGTTTGCCTTTTTCAATTTGTACATGGACTATTTTCTTTTTATTTTCCACTTCCTCCCTATATTAGTTTAGTTTAGAGATTGTTTAATTTAGATTTAGTACGGAAAAATTTATTTCATATTTTTGTGTCTACAAAAAGCTTTCACACAAAACGATGAAAATATTACAACATTTATATTGATTTCAGTCTTTATAAGTTAAGCGAAATTAATTACATAATTCTATAAATATAGACACAGAGATATTTGGAAAATTCACAAGAAGTTAAGTTAAGTTGTACTACGTTCATAAGGTCAAGTATCGTAATTGATCCTTTAAACTTGGGACATTTTCTTAACTATTTCGTATATATTGGGTGCGGTAATTAAAATGTCTGGATTTAAAAACGCTGTAAGTTTTTTGTTGATTGGTTTGTTTTATTATAATTTATAGAAATGATAGTTTTTAATATATAGTTAATTTTCTGATTATTCGAATGGTATGTAACTGCCTTTTGCCTTAACCACCAGCCCAGCTTCAATCTCTCGCTCGAACGATGTCTTGGCTTAAACGGTTCCATTCATGAATCAAATCGTTTTCACTTTATTTTCTTGTGACTCTCAAATGCTCAGAATTCTCATCGAAACGTCTCTTTAATCAAATACGATTGTTTGTTGAGAAATTCTCCAATGCAGAATGTTTTCTCATCCGAAAATACCAAATTTGGTAAATCGCCACGAGCGAGCCTACGAAGTAATTCTTTTGATTGTACAAAAAATAAGAACGCATCTTTTCATCAACAAGTAATTTTTACTACTGACAGACAATATGTCAAGCAACATTCATGTCAAATTTTAGTATTACAAGATTTGGGGTTTACATTTGACAGCGATTTGAATTAGACCAATGCTTTCTAGATATCTCATCATGCCAGCATGTAGACGAAAGTGACGTCCTAACTTCAAGAGTGTAGAAGAGCAAAATAATTGTTAAGTACCAATATTAAAAGAGAGAAACAAGCTTCTAATGCAAATAACGTGCTTCTTTATTTCAACCTTCGTGGTTCATAATAATTTTTCTTTTTTACACACTTAAAGTTAAGACGTCACTATCGTCTCTATGTGCTGGCCTGATGAAAATATCTAGAAGGCATTGATTAGACGGACACTTCAATTGTCGGACTCGGTATTATAAGAGCAAAAAAAAGACAAAGTACTTAAATAAATTACAAAACTAGTCAAGCGACATGTAAGTGCATTTCATTATGATACAAAGTTGCAATCTGAGGAAATCGTACAATTTAGATAATCTTAAAAAGCGTATGCCAATTATAGTACATAAAGGTAAACGATAATTTTGATGTATGCTAGTCGATTACAATTGGAAACATTCTTCTAAAAGCCATTCCTAAAATGGTGACCTTCCTTAATCTTAAGCCAAATACAAATCTTTCAGCGGACTATCTAGCTGAACTTTAATTACGTAGAAATTTGTTCTATATATTAAATTAGATTTAGACAACAAAAAAATGGGAGGTAAAAATCATTTTGTATAGAAATTTATATTAATATAAATAAAATGAGGACTGTTTTGATAAAGTTCATCAACGTTAGAAGAGATTAATAAAATGTCTGTTATTTAATCGCAATTTTGTTTTAATTATTCTTTATTTTTTTTTGGAAATGCACTATTTATAAGCCTAAAGGAAATAAAAAGAAATAAAATTATTGTGATAAGAGCAAATGTTAAATATTTTTATTATAGTTTTAATATAAAGTTGATAGCGAATTTGGGTCGTTAGATGAAGAATACCAGTTCGGACCGGACTTTTTATATAAATATCATAGAAACGATAGCAAATATTTATATATTTAGTGATAATATTTATAAAGACGGCATTAATTTGTAAATTTTGTGAGTGTATAGATTTTTATTAGACAGTCTGGCGGGATAATTAAATATACGAATTTTTTTACACACATCAATTCAATAAATTTTGGTGGCGGTAAAAAAAAAAGATATAAAAAATACAAATTACGACGCATTTTATATATTAACGCGAAAATATATAAAATACCAAAATTAGCATTACTTTCTCTATGTTTAGATGTTGCGAACAAATATCAAAAAATATCTACGACAAAAATAGATCAGGAATTAAAATTCTAGAAATTCTTCGACACTATCAGTTTTTTCAAATGTTTTAGTTTTCATGTGTTATAACATTAGTTAATGATTTGGTTATACCTGTTTGAAAGATAGATGAAATTAGAATTTGTTCCTTGAGATTATATGTTTGGTCATCAAAGTATTAGCCACACAACGATCACACTATCTGTGTTGGCCGTTTTGACAGACTATATGAGAAAACATATGACAAATCAGATAATCCAAAGTGGTCCCAATGGCATTGTATTAGATGATTGCAAAAGTAGATGGCACTTTTGATTGTGCTAATGTTTCTTTTATTATCATATTATTAACTGCCAGATATCTAAATGCGTCATGAGTCAACATAACTTCAAAAAAATAGTTTATTTCAATAAATTTGAGTGCAAGACTAATATTCGAAATGGAAAATGAAAAGTTACATTTTCGTCATGTTATATTAAAGGAGTTTAAAAAAAGAGTGAGTATTAGAACTGCGCTTAGTTAGGACAATAAAAAAGTGGTTTGGTAGCTTTCAAAATGGTGACTCCAATCTAACTAAATGATAAACTTCACTCTGGGCGACTTTCCAGCATTGATAGTGACTTTATCCGGGATTTAGTGAATAATAATCCACGAAACTAAACTAAACTAAACTAAATTTTGACAACTCAATTGGATTTAAAGGAACTTAGATGCACTTATAAACTCTATATATGGGTTCCGCAGGATTTGATAGAACGGAAGAAACTGAACCGTGTTTCTACAGCCATTTCTTTCCTCGCCCGTCAATAAAATAAACCTTTCTTGGATCAAGTCATATTCCTCTGACATTGTCCCTTTAGATTTTCATCAGTTTCGTTCTCTGCAAAATAATTTGAATGGAAGAAGTCAAAAACTACCTTACAAAATTCTTTGAAGAGACATCATACAGTTTGTACATAGAAGGAATTCAAAAACTTGTAAAGCGTTGGGAAACAGTTATAGAAAAATGATGGAGAATACATTATTGATTAATAAATACTATTCTTCATAAAAATGTGTTGTATTAATGTAGTTTCAAAGTGGGCACGAACTTTTGCAATCTTCCTAATATAATCCCTTTAGTTAAATTTATATCACTAGTTCGAAATATAGAATAAAATTTAATCTCAATAAAAATCTTAATTTCGTGATATTTTCCATAAGTACTACTATACACAATAATAGTATATCATCTAACCATATTCATATAGAGAAAGTGCAAACCGATATTATCATCATTTAATATATTTTGATTAAGATTAAAATTTCAGTTCTAGGTCAATTATGTCTGAAATTAATTACCCTTAAATATAATCATTAATCGCATCTTGTTTTATTAGTAATAAATTTAATAATAGAAATATTTGTATATAACATAATTATAAATACATGAGTTCGAGGTTAGAAATATCGAATGGTACAACTGGATTAGTTTTAGATTTATTTATTTACTATATTTCATTTTAATCTGAATAAAGTGAACTCAACTGAACTGAGTTCCCAATCTTTCATTAACAAAATATGGAACTAATTTTCAATTATATAACGCAATTAATTTATATTACTACAATTTTTTCTTTATAGTGTTTTGTTCATATTAACCACTTCAAGGCGACGGATTTCTATTTCTATATAAGATATTTGGAGTATGTAATTGTCTCATAAAAAAAAGAAAAGAAGCACTAAAAACTCTTCATCAATTCAGAATTCATTAAAATCAACATAAAATATCTTATATACTAATTTCCATAATGTTTAAATACTAGAAAATTAATATTTTACATTAAATCAAACAAAACACAAATTTTTTAATGGGCATGAAACTCTTAAAACTATATGAAATTTAATTAAGTCAAAAACTCTATAAACAGTTTTAAGTGTTATATTCCCCTAAAAAGTAAAACAACAGAAAATATAAGAAATACACTATCAATGTCTACCACTAGAAGTGTGCTTTCCTCTTTTTATAGGACAAAAAATTATCGTTTTCGATTAGGATTGGAGAAATTTATAAATAAATTTATATGATATACTAGTTTTTAATTAAAACCTATTTTTGTCCTTTTTTGAAATGTCCGTTATTCGGTCTTGATTACATGTTTATATTGAAATTGGTTAAATGCAGCAGAAATTATTGCTTATCAATTCTTGAACAAAAATAAGAGATATCCATTTCTATATACTAAATGTTGGCACAGACAGATTAGCAGGCTGGCTGACAGACGAACAGATAAAAAGAAAGAGAAAATCTATCAAAATTCTGAGGTCGTAACTTTAGAATGACACAAAGCTTTATGTTATTCCAAGAAAAATATTATTTTGAAAATTAGACAATAAAAACTATTCACTATTGCAGCAAACTTGAAAATAGTCTTTTGTTTTTAACCTAAATTTAGAGCACAAAGAAAACATTTGCAATATTTTTCAAATGATGTTAAACAGTCAAAAGGTTGGAAACTTCTGTTAATAAATATATATATATATAAATGATAAAACCACTGAAATCTTAATACTTGTACCTCCAAAAATGGTGCCATAAAATTAACATTAAAAGAAAAACAAGAATACATATATCTTTATAGTTCATATTTTATGTATGAAACAGTTGGTACACCTTCGTTATAAAAAGAAAAAAAGCTAAACGTACAAAGATCATTAATTTAATAGCTTGACACAGCTGGAAGGAGAAAGGGAACAAACCCAACCACAATTTACTAAAAAAAAAAGACGAAAAAAAAAACATTATTATAACCGTAAGATTTTAACGCACTTTACTCATTTAGATATTCTTTAAAAACCACGCGGTTTTTGTGCCATAAAAAATGTAATTAAAGGCCCGCTTTTACTAAAAAGTAATTACTAAAAAAAACATATATATATATATCTAACAATGATACGATAAATAAAACCTAATATGCTAAATCGTAGTATATATGACTTTCTCTACAACTTGTCGTGAAAAAACAACAATTCTTGTTTAAATATTCAATTATGAAAGCTTGTTTGTGTTACATGGTAACTCTGTAAGGCCAATCTCTACACAGACGACATCCTATTCTGACGGGAAAAATCAGAAAACTAGAAAGAGATGAAGTTTTACAATTTTCGCCGGGATTGATCGAATAAAAATATCAGAGTCTTTCCACATAATTTAGAAAAATTGGTAGTATGCGACGGTATCGTGTTCGATTATTGTGAGAGTATCCACCTGCAGATGGAGTGCCATATAAATCAGACAAACATGTTGATCTGTTTTTGAGGGGAATCATCTGCAGATCGAGAATCAGTTGGGGAAATCAGAAATGCAGAAGCTGACAAAATTTGTAGGATGATTTTTTTCTCCCTTTCTGTTTACTCAATCTTTGCGTATGCTATCCCATACTTGCATCAGAAGTAGGATGTCGGCTGTGTGGGGTTTGGCCAATAGATGTCCAAGTTATATGAGCAACATGATGTTGAATGTCCTTGTTGAAAATTAAATTTAAAAGAATCAATAATGTTAAGGGATATTAGTACACAAGAAGAATCAATTGAAGAACCAGTCATTGAAAATCGTTAAAATTAGTCTATAGTAACACCACAGTGAAAGGAAACAGAGAATTGTTTGTGTATAAATTTTTAGCACCATTGCAGCAATGTAAAGAAACCTCTTTCGTTATTAATATTTGTACAAAAGAATGTAAATACGTGTATTCTTATATCATACAGAATCTTTTTTACAAATACTAAAAACGAAATATCTTGTTTACAGACTAGAAATCTGTGCCACATGAGAAAACAAGTTTTGGCACCCAATCACCAGTGACATCTAGATATTCAAAACTTTAAACTAACTTACAATACTTAAAAGGTATTTATCTGATGTCAAATATATTTTCAATGACTAGAGCATAGAGAAACAATACATTAAGATATTATGTACTAAAGTCAGCTACTATTTTATTCCAACATAATTCAAAAGCGTGAATACAATATCTTCTGAGACAATTTTGGGATGTGTAAGCGCGACTAGTTTTGAAACTTTTGACATGCGTCAAATTATATTGTACGTGCTTTACAAGATACAGAGGATACCGGGGCTCCCCATGAAAGCTTAATAGGTAACTACCTAAAATTTGAGAGTACATTAAATTAACAGGGTGTTGGAAATGTTTTTATATGACCACTATACATGTTTTTAAGACAGAATCTTACTAAGTCGGTTTTTATAACCTAAGACACCCTGTACATAAAAATAAATATATTTTTTTAGCTTTAAAATTATATTCATGTAGTGTCTTCTGTTTCTAGGACAAGGCCAACATTTTAGTTATACCAAAAAAAAAAAAAAAATACAATTTCTGATTGAAACCAGCTTGCTGTAACTTCACAAAAAAAAGCAAAATACTGTTTTATAAAGTAGTTTACTTCTTGCCCTGCCTGCGACTGTTTAGCTTGCTTGAACTAATGATCTTTTCTGGTATTTACTTCAAAAACACATGCTGGGTGGCCCTTTGGGATTAATAGTTTTATTTTTATGGTTTATTGTGACGCAATTTTTTTCTCTTTACCCAAAATTTCAAAAAAAAAAAAAAATAAGAAGCCCTTCATTAATAAACTGCTTCCGCATATATTTTGTACAATTTTATAACCAAATAAAATATTATTGAAAAATGTTTAAATAATAATAATAGTAATAAAAAAACAAGTATATGAAACTTTTAACCTAGTTTGAGGGCTGATTTTTAAGAATACGAAGGTTGCCAGAGCTTTTTATATATGGAAGTATTTTTAGTATTTACCAAAACTTGTACCTATTAAAATTTCCGACCTTCTAAAAACTTCGGCTAAAAAACAACAGACTTTATTTTCGTTTATTTTAAAAATCACTTGAAAATAACTTGTTTCAGGTTTTTCGTTTTTTTCCAGAATTAGGTGAAGAATAGGATATCAACAGAAGTGTTACAAAATTTCCAAAATCCCTTGAACTCAATTCAAGTTTTTGTTGTTTAGAATAAAATAAATATTCAAAAATTTTTTGGATAAACAAATTTCGGAAAAGAATAAACAAATAGAAAATTTTAAATTTTTAGAGTCACAGCAAGTTAATAAATTTAGCGGATAGTTTTTAAGACGTTAAGAAATTAAGCTGTTCAAAAGTGATCTACAATATATATTTTTTTTAATTTACAAAGCCATTAAAAATACAAATCAAATTTAATTGAGTGTCAATGAACGCCAACAGCTAATTTAAAAACTACGTGCATCACGATTCATTTACTTATTCCGATTTAAAAGTGTAAATTGCACATGCAGTTTTACATAAACTTTTTTTTTATAATCATTAAATTCATTGCACATTAATAATCATTTTTCATATTTATTAAAGACAAACGATGTAATGTACTTAATTTCAATAATTTTAAATCATTCGCGCATAAATATACGCGCCTCTATTTAAAAACTGCAATAAGGTGTGCTGTGCGAACACACCTGAAAAAAATCGAAATAAATAAAAAAAACTAAAATGAAATTGTTGTAATTATGTTATCGGGCGAGTTTATGCGTATACTAAACGTTTCAGAGTCACATGATGGAAAACCGAATAGTCAGATATAATCTGTATTGTATTGTATGTCCTATGGTAAGTACTACCAGAGGGTATATCAGTTTTGTCACTCCATTTGTAACATATCAAAATAATCATCGTAGAAAGGTTTTAAGGGTATGGTTGGGTAGTAAGGAATCAAAAGTTTTATCGATTTATGCATGAGCGTCCGTCCATCAGCCCGTATACAAAATAACTCAAAAACGCGTTTTTCGGTTTTGATGAAATTTACAATGTGTGTGCTTATTCGGTATTGAATTTCATCAAAATCGATGCAGGAGGAGCGAAGTTATAAAGGAAAAACCAAGGTGACCAAAAGTTTTGCCTTTTTTTGTTCTTGGTTTTTGCGGATTTAATTGGAAAATTTGTGAATCAATTTTGTTTAAATTAATTACATAGGTTAACTTCACATATAGACAATACCATGTTGAATTTCAGTCAAATTGGTCTAAGGATAGTGGAGAAAGAAATAAACCCCTTTCCAAAGTTTTTTTGATACACTGATTTGAGTAAAATTTACAGATTAGACTTAGACCGATTTTCAGTTACTATATATTTTTTTACTAATTTCCTCATCTCTCTCCAACACGAATGATAATAATATCACTTTATACTGTATTTCATATTTTGTTTATTTATTCGTTTATGAATGACAATGTGTGAGGCATATATCTGATGTATTAGTCCTGAAATAGTTTCATTAATCAAGTGTCTTCGCATAAAAATAGCAATTATCAAATTAAGTGAATCATGGTAAAGAATTAGATACGAACTCTTCAATACTTACAATATAGAATTGCCATTCTACTGTTATTCAGCTATGTATATGTATATGTGACATTAGACACACATTAGATGTTTGTCAAATAAAAGATGTGCTAACTTTACTTATTTGCTTGGTTTTCATCTTTCTATTTTATAATCATTTGATTAAGGTAAAAGTCTACATAAATTTAACAACTAAAAGGATCAAACTGTCTCAACCGTACCGATTTAGTATACGCATAAACTCGATAATTGATTAAATTTCTTATATTCCTTATAAAAATAAAAACAACAATAAAATTTGCTATGAATAATAATTATTATTAAATATAATTATATTATTGATTATTCTAAATTAAGTACACCCTGTTCAAGAAAATTTACTAGACATTTTGTTACAAGGAAGAATTGAGTTGATAGTTTTGGCACGTATTTTTGCGGGCCTATTATAATGTCAACAAAAACATCATAACTATCAATTTTAATTTCGTGCAAGTATTTTTGGATAAATAAAACTGATTTCGTGATAGTTTTTTTTTTTTATTGACAATAGTTTGGGTGGTGAAATGGGTGTGGGTGGCATAAACAAAAAATTTTATGCGCACTTATGATATTATTTGCTTCCGCAATTTTTGATATATTTTTTTTCCTCATAATAAGAAATACAAACATTCTGAAAAAAGTAAAAGAATTTTCTTGAGTTCAATGATAATTTCCAAATCAAGGTTTACTATCGATTATTTCAATTCCTTATTATTATTAAAAATTATTATAAATATTGTACAATTGTATATTTGAGGTTAGTAAACTAAATTTTCTATATTTTGAAGGCTTTTCTTATCTAAATATAAGAATGAAAGTTTAAAGTCCAAAAAATTTGTGAATTATTTGTAATAATATTGAAACGAAATTAGAATCAAATTTCAAAAGTAAATATCTACCAAAATTAGATCTTCATAATTAATCGTTTGATGTGTTTTTTTTTTTGTTATTTTCTAGACTCTAACTAGACGACGATGCGAGGTTTATTTACCATCAAAAAAGAGCACCTCGTTCGAAATTAACACTAGTCCGGAGGTTAAGGTACTCAAATTTTATAGACCACTCCTTTAGATTTCGAATTTCTAAAGCTTAAAATATTGAACCAACATAACTGCTGAAATAAATGCTAATTCTATGCTTGTTTCTTCACTTCGAATTCTCAGAATATACGAAATTATATCTAAAAGTTTAATCAAAAGAAACCATTTGAAGATTTCAAGAAAAGTTTTTTTTTTTTAATAAATTTAAATAAAGCCCAAAAGCATATTCTTAACAACATTTCGTAGAAAACCATTAAAAATTTGGCTTTATATACTTCATGAAAGTACGTATGGAACTGAAAAGAAAAAATGTTTGAATGTTCTATAAGGAATTTTTGAAAGGTTGTACCTAAAATAACAAAAAAAGAAAAACTTCTTATTCATTTTAAAATACAATAACTCTTCTTTTGATATACACTCTTTAAAATGGAAATGTGATATCAAGTGGAAAATATAGTATCCTATTTCTATTCTCAACACTTCGTAATTTTTGTATGCATTAAAATTTTCACTCCATTAATAGACGAGAAAAATTACGTTGCATACATTTTCCTTTTTATTTTTTAAGTGCATTCATATGTGCAGTTTTACCCAAAATTCGTCTTTCCATACAAAAAAAAACGTCATCATCATCAATCGCTTTGAATATGGTCTTTATTTTTTCTATGCTTTCAGGAAAATTTCCGCCACCACCCAAAAAAAAAAAAAATTAACAAAAGAAAAATCATTTCAATTTTCTATTTTCCTGAAAAATAAAAATATACTTTTATATGAAAAATGTATAAAATGAATTTCACAAGATGAAGTCCTCAGAAAACATACAAAATATAGAATTCAACCAACCCCATTTATTTTCTTCTTTGACAGGAAGAAAAATCTCATCCTATAAAGAATGAAAATGCACCAGAAGAAAATGTATCCTAAAAATCTAAAGAAATAAATAAAAATAGAAACACTTTGAGTAAAATGTATATATGGAAAAAGGATGAAACCATTTATGCCCAGCGACTTAAATTTGTACAAGTTTAGTTAAATATGGAGATTTCTTGCAAATTTCTAATAATGCATTTTCTGCCTTAATGTATAAATACTAAAACTATGAGAATTAAAATATTTTTGAGCCTAGAAAAATACTTTTCTTTGAAGACAATTCAATCAGTTATATGGGAAACTCTGGTAAAATTGTTAGTTTCGATTTAAGTTGATCTTATTTCTGTGCTCTTAACATTTTGTATTTCGAATGAAATTCGATAAAGAAAACTCATCACAAAATTCTTTGTACCGTTCATGCATTACAAATTGCATTGTGTTTTTCTCCTTCTTGTCTTTGCAGTTCCAATTTACCACGAAATCTATGCAAACATCAAAAGACTGCATGAATCTTCTTATTGAAGTGCAAATGCATTTTGTGAAAATTTTCTCTGCACTTTGATTTCTAATTCGAACTTGTAGTTTCTTTATATTATGCAATCAAGGTATTGTCAGAAAATCTGCAATAGTCATTATTAGTTTTGTCATTTTCAAATTGACAGCTCCTAGGCCTAAACATTATTTGAAAATGACAACCCAAATTTATCACTTTAAAGCGAACTCTATAAAAATTAGAATAAATTATCGCTCATCGTCTTACAGAATTCCACTGTAGAGAATTGGTTTATACTATTCGTATCTGGAATCTCGTGAAAACCTAATAATTGCAGGATTTTTAGTATAATAATAGCTAAAAAAAGTCAGTTAGTAGTCAATATTTTGTAGGCTTCCGATATCATACCAATAATAAAACTATTTACTTTGTACTTTTTTTTATACATGTATTTATGGTTTCTCAATGACGATCCAATCTAGACTGCCTCATTTAAGATTGTTGTCGGCCTTTTTTCTACATCTATTATATTTCATAACTAATGTTTACGTAGGACTTGTTTCGAGTGTTACCATATAGCTGTATAAATATGTTTACATTCTCGATAGTCCGTAAGTTACCATGTGTGTGATTTAGTATCCGGGTTTTTAAAATTAAAAATAACATTAGTTTTTATATAGAAAAACTAAAAATATTATATTCAAAGTAGTCTCCATCATTTTCTACACATTTTAACCACCTTGCAGGCAATTTGTGGATACCACTCCAAAACAGTTCTCTTCTTTTGATGAAAACCATTCAGAGACCCAATTTTCCAGTTCTTCAGATATTTTGAAGTGGTGCTCCTTAAGTGAGTGGCCCATCGATGCAAATAAGTGGTAGTCGGAAGGAGGCAAGTCTGGTGAATAAGCCGCATTCGGTAAAACTTCCCAGTTAAGTGCTTCTATCGTTTCCTGGACCGGTTTTACTTTGTTTGATCGTGCATTGTCATGCAGGAAAATCACTTTGTGTTGTCTCTTTTGATATTCTGGTCGTTTTTGGGGCAAAGCACGATTGAATTTAATCAATTGTTGTCGGTAGCGATCAGTATTAACAGTTACACCAGGTTTCAGAAACTCTGAACAAAAATCAGCCATTTTTATTCATTTTATTTGTGCGTACCGCCATCTTTGTGTGAAATCATGAAACTAAATTACAAACCTGGTAACAATGATCATGTCGTCTTTTTCTCGCACACGAATCACGTTTCTTGCATCTGATAGCCATCCTAAATATATACAGCAAGATATTCATAAGTGGACACCTGAATATAGAGAAAGTAATTCTTTCGAGTCACTGCTTTTTTTATATTTTTCAAAAATATACAGAAAATTGCATAAAATTTGATGCAATCGATAATAGTTGAAGAGTAGAGGAGATATAAGAAATCTCATAAAATCGTATAAAAACAAGTTTTCGCGAAAAAAAAGTACTAAAAATAAGACAAAACTTATTAAATGAATTCATTTTTCTTATTCTTTGATTTCGCGTTTGTTGATGCCGCAGCGCCGCTCCTCACAAAAAAGTTCACAAAATGTTTGTTAGAGCTTGATTTTTTATTTATTTATTTCATTTATTTTTTCTCATTTTTTGTTGAAAAATTAAAAGTTCATCGTTCCAGTTTCAGCGGATATATCCATTGCTTGTTGTGTACGCGGTTTTTTTCGCGATTTGCACTAAAACTAGAAGCACTAATATACAAAACTGTTATATCATATATGAAAATACTGTACAGAGGTTGACTGTATATAATATCGTAATGATGATAATGATGATGATAGTATGGTAATAATAGCCGCGATTATTCTATCTCTGCACTATAATCGTTGTAGTACCGATGCTCAAATGAATTCAAGTTGCAAAAATAGTCATTATGTGAGATTTGAAATTGCAATAATATTGTACATTTCGGGTATGCTGTGTGTTGCAGATACAATTTTTGGTTAATTTGTTCTAAAAACTTGGGTTTTGCCTTTTAGTTTATTGTTGCAGTGCCTTGCAATGTAGAAGATATAATTTCTAATATTTTTCGCTTGTTTTTTTAGAGTTTTTTTTCATTTTGTTTATGGAAACTATCCACGTAAGTCAAGGCTTACAGCAATGCACTTACATTACATGTTATGTGAATAAATATTCAAAGTTTACACGACGAACAAGTTTTGAGTATATGATACTTTGCATAAGGCAAACACTTTAGTTAATTGCTCTCTCTATATCTTTATAAGGCAAAAAAAAGAAAATAATACTAAAATCTTGTTTCTTAAGTTTGTTTGCTTTTGTTTTTGTTGTTTTTTTAGTTATATAGTATTTACATGATCGTTTTTTTTCTTCTGATTTCTTAAACTTTAATATTACCCTTTTTAGGAGACTTTTTTTTTCTTCATTGAACGATGTCAACGACTTACAAAATTTTGGAAAATATTTAATTTCTTTATGCTTTTTCTTTTTTTTGAAGGCAATAAATTTTGTAATCTAATAAAGATTTAATTGTTGTAATTTGTTAAATGATTTGAAAATTCAGTTATAAGAATCGTGTAACTCAACTCAATCAATCATTTTAGCCGAATTAAGAAATCATCATGTAATTGGATATCGATGGAAATGCATCATTAACAAATTTCACGTTCCTTTCTATGTTTTCGGGTTGATTTGATCAGGAATTGTGTAACTCGATTTGTGGCAAATCATTTCAATACTTTTCGATACGATTTACTATCGATCTACGATTCCAGTCTAGTACAAAACAGGTCCAATACTAGCGAATTTCATAATTTATCACTTAAAGATGATTTCATGTAAAGTCGATGTCAAACTGATACCATCTTATAATGAGTTTGGTATTAATAACATTTACTTAACTGCTCAACAAAATATGCCTTAATTAAATTTCTTTATTATTATTTTCGATTTCATGCAATTTTCTTTTATTTGAAAGTCACTTCGATTCACGATTTCAACCTCCGTAAATATTCAAATTGTAAACATGGTAATATATCAAAAGTAATAATTTTTATCTAAATTCTATTTTCTAAAATAACAATTTTCTTGTAAATAAGTGATGTAAGAATCCTACACACAATTCGCACCTGAAAACCTCACCTAGAAATTTTATTTAAAATAAAAAAAAAAATGTAATATCTTATATTAATATAGACAATGTCAATGTAAATGTTATTCGAAAACTAATGATAAGACAATTATTTTCTTGACACGCATGGGTCCAATTACTGAAGAACAGTGTTGTTCTTTTACGCGTAGACTTGCATTGTCTACACTTTAAGTTTGATACTGAAAACCGAATTTTTAAGAGCTATTTAAAATAATTAGTGCAACAGAGCGTCTTATTGTCTGAGAATTCACAATTGTCGACGCAGAGTTGATGTAAGTTCACGTCCGGTCGCACAGCATTGCTTAAGACTAACTGCTTTGACTGGAAAATAATTATGGATTCAAATCCAGCCTAGGGTAAAAGAAAATAATTTTTTTAATACGTGCATATTTTTTTTTAAACACTGGAACCGGGCCTGTTTCTTGTATCGTATTGTAATGTATTGGCCTTAGCACGTAGACTTACTGGCACATTGTACCTCCTCCTAAAAAGGTTGATTGAGAGCCTAGGTTTCTTCCCAGAACCGGTTAGTCCTTCTAATGAAAGTCAGCATCATAGAAAAGTGTAACTAATGCTAAAGTAGCTCCTATCCTTACCGTACCGCCGTTTCTCAAAATTTGCCTGTTCTTTCTCAAACAATTTTCTATCCACTGCTGACGTAGATAGCTACATATTATACGTATGGGTGAAAGAGAAATATAATCTAAGCAAAGAAGCACGTGTTGAAATTTATATGCAATGCACAAATACTATATGAAAAATAAGGTTTTTAAGAGTTTTTCACGTGTTTTTGCTTATTCTGGCTACTTCGCTAGCTTTCCATACTTTAGCATTAGTTACACTTTGACCATTGTTAGGTCCAAGTTAGCTAACCTCTCCTTACTCAGGGTACACGCGCCCAATGTAGTAAGTCTCGTTCTAGAAAAGGCCGGGTATTCACACAAAAAATGTTCAGCTAATTCATTTTCTTCCAGACAGACTCCGCATTTAGGACCCTCGGCCACCACTATTTTCAACATGCGTTCGGCCTATATCTTAAAAAATAATACTAAAAAATATACATGTTGGAAAATTAAAAAAGAAAAAGGAAAAACACTTTTTCTTGTAGGAAAATTGGAATTTGTTTATAATGTCATTTTTATGATTACATTTAACTAAATTAATAAAAATTCCAAACAGAAAAAAAATGTGTAAAAGTATAGAAAAAGCACATTTTTTTGTTGATTATATCAAGAAGATTGTTTCTAAACATCGCAATATGAAATTTATTTGATTAAAACCAAAAAAAAAGACACATATTTATTTATTATCGCGAAAAAAGAGAAGAAAAAAAGCTTATATTTAATGAAACTGGGTCAAACCAAAAATATCTACTTGATAATATAAAAAACTAAAAAAAAGCACGATTAAAAATGTGCGCAAAGTCGAATGCGTTCGCGCATAATTTTTAGAGATGTTCGCACATTTCGAATTTAAGATGAGAGATGATCATAAGAAAAAAAACAGAGAAAAGTTTCAATAAAAGTTTTTAAAAATATTGTCTTTAAGAAAAAAAACAACAACTCCCAATTCGTCTTTTAATCGGTTTCGAAATTATAAACTTTTAAGAACGAAGATTGTTTTTCTCGATATGAAATTTTAAATAGTTTTGGGATACGTGATAAAGAAAATGTATTTCGATGTTGATATGACTAACATGATCAGATCAATGATAACCAAAAAAAGACGTGGTTAATAACGATTTATGGACATATTTCTGATAACAAAATTCAGCTGCGCACGCTGGTTGCATCAACAACAAACAATCTACCACAATTTTTTTTGAAAAAAAAAACTAAATTTAGATAATATTGTTGACTCTGAGACTCTGAATTAAAGTTCTCGGAGTTCTAGAAGTTGTCAATTTATGAGACCTTTTTAAAAAACTTGATATTCAATTTCCTAATAAAAAGTTCTTTATCTCAGGACTTAACATAGTTATAGGACGATAATTGGAATGAAGAAAATTGAAGAATAAGTAAAAACAGGCCTTTTTTCTGATTTTGCGTCAAAAACGGTTATAAGGATATCAGGGAAATTGAATAATAATACCCAACTTTAAAGTCAAAAATGTAAGAAAAATGTTCAATGGAAGCAAGAAATAGATAGCTCTTCATTGGAATGAATGAAAACTGAAACGCTATTAAACCAATTCCAATGTTTTTTGTTTTTTATTTTTTTAAGAAATAATCTTTGAATTAGGTTAATTTTCATGTGCAAAATTATTTCCTTCATTCTAATGATCGTCCTGTAACTTAGGCCTGAGATATAAAATTTCTTATGGAATATTCCAATGACATAGGCTGTTAGACCATTATAAATGAAATTATACCGAAACGTGCCAGATTCTTACGGAGTAGTTAAATGCTTCCTTAATCGTGCTAATCAGATCTAGATTTTCCAAAAATAGATAATGAAAGTCATTTTTTTTTTAATAATGGCCAAAAACATAAACAAAATTAAATCGTAAAAAACCAAAAAAAAAGAAAAAATTTTCCACGATAAACAATTCATAATCCGTGAAATTCAGAAAAAAATATTTACAATAATTTTTGTAAAATGAATTGCGTTCTTGGGTGGTACTCATGACTTTCCCAAGAAAAGAATTTTCGCAAAATGTTAATTATCGGAAAAAAACCTGAACAAATATAAAATATAAGTAAATTATATTAAACTATGTAAATTAATTATGTTAATTCAGTCTAGCTGCGATCTTCAAGTTAGACGAAATTTTTCCAATAAAAAAAAACATTTATTTCGGATAAATATTTACTGTACTGAAATATTTTCAAAACACGTTCTTTTTTACCTTAAAGAAATAATATAGAAAAACAAAAAGAAAAAAAACAATTTCTTTTGCAAATTTCATCATTATTTTTTGATATGATTAATTGGATTCCGATTTAATACGGTGAAAAACACAAAAACACATTCCAGAAACATCCAAAAAACACTATTCCAACTGAATAAATATGAATTTTGAATAAGAAATACTATTATATCGAGTAGAACTACGTTTTTTTGGTAGTCCAAGTAAATATTATTCGACTTATTTTTTTTTAAACATTCCATTTTTTTGCGGAAAATTTCTATAGGAATTTCCCGAGAAAATCTATCATCAAATGGGATAGAAAGTTTTGTTTTTGTTATTCTTTTTGTTTTCTTTAAAGAAAATATATTAAAAAAAAAACATAAACAAAAATCGCCAACAACTTATATTTTGTTTTTAAATAATAACAAGATTAGGAAATTTTATCAAAAAAAAAACATTTGTATGTGAGAAAAACACCTTTCAAATGCTGTAATTTTCGTCAATTGTTACATCAGCCAAAATTGTAAGTCACAAAAAAAACTTGGGCTTATACATTTTCTAGTTGTACGATTTTTATAAGAATTATCATCATTAGAAAACCGCTTTTTATAATTTTCTGTAAATCAAAGATGTGGCCGGATAAATTACGATTCATACTTTCTTATACAAAATACTGGAAATTTAAGTGACTATAGAACTTTATTACAAAGACGGTAGATGTATATCTAATAAATTTACGAATTTCCTCGGATAGGCACAAATATACAATATATAAAATTAGACAAAGTGAACAAAATCGTTTATAAAAGTTGGAGGATAAATCCAGTCAACGGTCTTAACTAGCATTGAGCCTAGATGCAAACCATTATTTCTTTTTTGTTAAACTAATTATTGTCACTTTCAATTGAACTGGCACAGAGGCTTGTAGTTTCATAAATTATTGTACACACAGACAAAACACAAAGCTTTTACTTAGTTCTGGCAACCGAATTTTTCGTTGTGATAAATGACTTTATTGTTGTAATAATTGTATTTTAATTGCGAGAACGTCAGGGTCTGCTTCATAACATGTAAAAGCAACAACAATATAACCCAACGCCTCATACTCCGATAAATTTAGTAAACTAAAAATGTTTTCCATATAGTGTGGATTTAAATGTCCTAATCACTTTCATAAAATCATTAAAAAATGTTTTTTTAATATCATTCCAAAAGATTTTTGGGAATTTGCTAGTATTTATTTGATTGACGCATAATTTATTTAAAAAATGATCCAAAAAGTTGAATTTTTTTCAAAGAAAATATTTTTTTCTTCTCGAGACCTACATCGTTTTTTGCAAAATAGGCGCTGAACCCGATGAATAAAACACAGCTAATATGCACTACAGAAATCATTCTAAAAAGAAGATTAGTAACGTTTGTAAAGCTTGACAACAGCATTGCTAAGAACCAATATAAGATGCCAAGAATTTGTTTTAATTTATATTCAACTATCGTGTAAAACTGGTAGTTATAATGTAGGCCTCAGGTCTATTGATGATATTGAATTCTGTATCTGACAAAATCGATTATGTTCTTATATGGATTTGATCATCACTTATCATATCTATGATAAGAATAACTTATTTAAACAATTAGCCAATTAGTTAGACAGTTAAACACGAACTATAATGACCAAAATTACAAAATGTTTTTCATTCTTCTACTAAAAAAAAGAAGAAGAAACTACTTAAAATGGATCTAAATTAAAATAAATCATTTTTTTATACATACTTATATACTATATTAAAATAACGACATTCGAATTTCTGATTAGTATTCTTTAGATATGATTGTTTACAAAATGTTGTTTTATAGAACGAAGAAGAAAAAAAAACAACACATAAATATTAATTAAGGCCCACTCGAAAGTTATGTATGCATAAAACACGAAAACTAATTAATTTCATGATCATTATGAGATAGCATTAAATATATCTAATTTGTAATATTTGCATGATCTGCCCACAACCCCAAAACGAAAAAGAAAAACATTAACTAAAATTTATAAAACAAAAGAGGTTTCTCTAGTAATAATAATAATAATAATTAAATACGAATTATTTGTAAACCAGAAATAAACAAAACAAAAAAGCATAAATTAAAACCACTAGTCGAGTACTCCTAATTATTCATACTACCAGCTTTTTTTGTTTTTCTTCTTCCATTTCCACAAAGCTTGGGGATTCAGTTCCACCATTTTAATCATATTTTTATTAAAACTATTATTTATTTATTTTTTTAAATTGATAAAGTTCTCGACTAGTGTATTTAGGTCTGCTTGAAAACATAAAACGTTTCTAAAAATGATTTTAATTGGATAAATTTTCGTTTTGATCAAGTTTAATATGTGATGATCGTGTATAGCACAGCTATTTTATATTCGATATCAAAATAAAAAGCTCGCAATTATTATAAACAAAATATTCAAAAACAACAAAATGATGTCAGATTATTTATATTGATACATATTTTGTTGTTGTTTAAGTTTAATATAGTGAATATATCCAATATATTGAAATGCAAATTTTTTTCTTTTTTTTTTGTTTCGAATAAATTACATGGACAGGAACCTAAAAATAAAACACAACTATAGAAAAATACATATTTCCTAGAGTCTCTCTAGTAAAATAGTAAACGGCACGTGTAACCCATCTTAGCTTCTTTTTTTTATTATTGGATACGTCCAACTGATTCTCTTATATATCCAAATGGTCAATAGTATTTGAAAGATCCAAAGTTAAAAAATAATATTAATAATATTCATATAGGGTGTATGTTAATTGTCCCAGTTTTGGGTTGGTTTCTTTATGAATCGGGGATAAAATACAGTGAAGTTGAAACAATCAATCGAATATTTATATCTGCTTATGTATTTGATCATAGATTGCTTAGCAAATGTTTAAAATTATTTATTGATATCAGAACTTTCTAGCTTGACCACTTTTGTTGTAACTCCCTAACTAGGCAACTCCATTAGACTTCCAGACTTATTTTCAATCAGACTGAGAAAAAAAGTCTTGTGGAGACTCTAAAAATTGAACTGACTGAAAATAAGTCTTGAAATAACTCCAATGGAGTCGCAGGGTTAAGCTAGCTGAACATTACAATGCTTAAAGGCATTAATGATAAATAACAGGACTGTGATATGTACTAAGTTCTAATTGAGTTGTAAGAAAGTTGTATTGCTAAGAATAATTCTATGGCTTAAAAAAAAAAAAAATTCACATTGGGATTTCATCTCGAAATGCTTCTAGTTGCATTTCTCGAATTTTAAACTAAATACAATTGAAATTCGTAGTATTATTAATTCTTAAAAATTGTTAAGTGGTAATAGCACTTTGTTTTTACATCTTTCAGGATTAGTTTTTTTTACGGGTGAGTTAGTTAGCCTTACGCCAACCCGCAAAATGGAGGGCCATTTTGACACGTACAATTTTAGCCTAATTTAAAAGCGGTTGCTAAGCAAAATAGTTTCTGGTGACCACCAATTAAAGGTAGAGTAAGCAGGAACTTGACAGTTGCACACCTGTCTCATCGAGCGGTCAGAGTATTACCCTGTCAATCCCAAAGCAGGTCCACAAGCACTTTTAATGTTAATAAATAGGAGAAAAAGTTAAACTTTGATCAATCTTAAGTGTCCTTATCGTATAAAAACAATGGTTTTCAACTTTATTCGATTAAACACAGAATCGCCAGCATTTGGCCACTTCGAAACACTTATTTTCCAATACGAATTCTTGTCATACTTCCAATTAATTTAAAACTTTTCCCTAACACCCTGTCTATAAAAGCATAATAAATTTAAAAAAAAAACAGAAACATAAAGGCTAATAAAAATTCATAATAAAAATATTCTTGTTTGAAATATATTTAAAAAAAAATATGTTTGTTTTTAATTTTTGGTCGCGTATAAACTTCCTTATTGCAATCACACCAGCAAGAGAACTGAGTGGGAGCTTGATATTTTCCAAGTCAAGGTGTACTAAAAAAACCAAAAAAAAAAAAAACATATTTTTAATATTAAAATTAATGAAATAATTCCAAATATATCAATCTGGATTTAATCAAGATGATCCATCGATGATTTTTTTAATACAAAAGAACTTTAATTTAATTCGGGTTTAAAATACAAATTCAAATACATGACAAAAAGCTTTTGAATTAATTTTATTTGACTTTTTTATTGTTTGAAAATTATACGCGATAGTAAATTTATTTCTTGATATAAAAAAAATCGCGATAAAAAAAAAGTAAACAAAAATAATATGTCGAAATCGAGAATATACATTGAAGCTTTTCGATGTCGAATTTAATCAGCTCAAACTCTTAGATCAGACTTTTTTGTACATATTCAATTAGATGTTGTAATTCAAATAAATTGTTGCATCATACTAGGTAAAAAAATAAAAAAAATTAAATAGAATTAAATTAGACTACTTTCTCTATGCCTGCGTCAAATATAAAAAGAGATTTCGAAGAGTTTTATTTTATGGTAAAAGAATCTTGCAAAACAAGGACCAGAGTTCAATTCAAACGAAGTTCCTTAAAACTTAGTGCAAACTCGTTAGGCTCACATATATGGTAATCTGATACCGATTTTCTTAAATATGATTTGAATAGGATTTCTTATATGAAAACTCTTTAATCCGTAATTAACTCCTCTCTTGAGATAGGTACTAGTAAATATGCCGACAATCTGCCGATGATAAGAAATTATATGTAGAGGTGACACTATCGATTGATTTTCTCCAGGAAGACTTCACTAATTTTATCACGTGGTGACGTAAAAATAACCTGACGCTAAACATGGAGAAGTGTTGGATTATAACTTTTCCACGTGATAGCTCTTATCGCAATTATTTTATTGACTACACTCCTCTACAAAGAGTTAGTTGAGAGTTACTTACGACAGTGAGGTTAACTTCAGACTTCACTTTGACTCATTGTTTCATAAAGCCAATTCAACTCTGGGCTATATTAAGCGGTGGTCCAAGAAATTTTCCGACCCACATATCTGTAAATCACTCTATATAACTTTCGTTAGACCAATTATGGAGTATGCTAGTCAGGTGTGGTCACCGCACCACAAAGTTCATATCAACAGGCTGGAATCCGTTCAACGTAGGTTTTTACGTTTTGCTTTGCTGAACTTCCATGAAATTATCCTTCATTTTTGCCACCTTACAGTGATAGGCTGAAATTGTTAAGCTTGCATTCTCGGCGAGAAGTAGCAGATGTAATTTTCGTTCATCAAATTTTTATTTATTTTATGCAAAATGTACCTAAGTTCTAACATTTATTCGTTGAGATCCGTGGACTTGTTTAAAATCAGTTTCCACCGGATGGAATATGGTAAGAATGAACCGGTCTCCAGAATGATGCACGTTGTAAATGCCAATGTACAAGTTTTTGACTTTTGCCTCAGTAAATATGAACTTAGAAAACTTTTATATAATTACTAATAATTAATGACCTCATTATGTATTAATTTTTGCCTTTAGGCTCGATTTGAGCTGTTACTATTACTATTATATTGCTGGAAGCCGATGCGACTTAATCCCTCACTAATGAGTTAAGATTATATTGCAGTCAGAATCAGTCTCGAATGAGTTGAATTTTCGTGACTTTCTAGGTATTCAAATTTACTCCCGACATAGTTGCTCTTTACATCGTTGATAATTTTTCAAAAAGCAAGTTTTTTGCAACTACCTTCCTTAAACATGAAATTTTTGAAAAACGTTAATAAATTCCCAGCTATCATTTTTGGTTGCTGGCACGTTTCTGCCACTAGTGATGATATGTAAATAAGTTTTTAACATGTAGCATATACTGAAAATGTTACTTGGGTTGGCAACTATTGAAGCTGATTGTCAAAATATTTGAAATGCATTTGATATAAGAAAAAGATCATAATCAGAAATCACTAAAACTAAAAGAAAAAAATAGTACATTTAATTAAAAATTAATTAAAACTAAATAACAAAAAATTGCAGAAAGTTAATTTATAAAAAAACCTGGTTGTTTTAATTAAATTACATATCGTATCTAATTATCTCATAAAATAGATGCGGAACTCAAAAATAAAATAAACGTTAGAGTTTTATAGATTAAATAATAATTATTTTTATTTTCTTATTTTAAAATACATAATATTCAAGTGCTTCGCGGCACTCTTGATGAATATAAATCTTTTTCATTTTTATTATTATATTATTTACAACTTGAATAAATTTTTTTTTACAGCAATTTATGCAAAAAAAATACAAATTGTATATTATTATTCATTTCAGAGGCGTTTAAGCATTTCCTAGAAATATGCCTGATTTTCTTCGTAAACATAATTTTACATTTATCAATCAACACCACATAAAAACGCTCGTAATTACCAACAGAATGAAATTACAGTAGTTCTTATTAGCCAGGCAACATGTTTTCTTTAAAGAATTACCTAAATAAGCGAATTATATTTCAGTTTGGATAAATTATGGGTAAATTATGTTTTTTAAAAAAAAATGGAGTTTGAAAAGACTGTTTTGTTAAAATATTTATTATTTTATGAAACTATTTTGTTAAATTTTTGAACTATATTTATTATCAAATAAAAGGGCTTCCATAAGTTTTTCAACATTATCGTTTTTAATGTGATAAATTGATCGTGAACTGTAATTGAAGATCCAATAGTTCGATAATCAGATAATTCTTACACATCACTTTATTTTATACATAAGTGAAATGCATCCAATATAAACAAACTGTTTATAATCCACGACCGCGACGACCACCCTATCTGCGAGTTTAATCTGATGGAATTTGTGTTACATCTTCAATTCGTCCAATTTTCATTTGAGAACATGCTAAAGCTCTCAATACCGATTGTGCACCAGGACTGGGAGTTTTTGTTTTATTACCTCCAGTTGCTCTTAGTTCAATATGTAACACAGTTATTCCGAGAGACTTACATTTCTCAGCTACATCTTGAGCTGCTAACATAGCAGCATAGGATGAGGCTTTATTACGATCAGCTTGGACTTTCATTCCACCGGTAACTCGAGCGATAGTCTCACGACCCGATAAATCTGTTACATGAACGAAAGTATCATTAAAACTGGCGTAAATATGAGCTACACCAAAAACCGTTTCTCTTTGACGAATTTGTGGTCCAAGTAATACTTGGACTTCTTCTTTTTGGGCTTTATTTTTTCTAGGTGCATGTGAATGGTTTAAAATTATTACAAATAGCTGTTGTATGGTTTTAGTAATATCGAATTAATTGAGAAACATGTTTGAATTATCAAAGTTATGTATAGATCTCGTTACTAGTAATTGATGAGACTCTGGGACAATTATTTTTTTATGTTTTCCTACACATCAAAACCGATTTGATATGAAGGCGAATTAATCATAAGAAAGGGAAATTTCGGGGATATGTAGTCCTGAACAGGAATAAAACTAATATTTACGTCTTCATCTTCTTTCTTCTGTAAGAAAACTTATCAAATAATTAAAGTTACTATTAAAATAATGATGTTTTTATTTCTTCCATAATTAATTTTATTAATTATTTAATGTTTCATTTTTATTTCCATTTTTACGTATAAAAACGAACATTACATCGAATTAATGGATGTGAAATCTTCTTCGAAAACAATATCATTTTTTCCCATTTTCTACCCCCAAAAAAAAAACATATTATAAAAGTATCTTATCAGTATTTTCTGAGCCTACAAAATATATAAGTTCTCATTTCCTTTATTTTTTTGTTGATGGTCCTTAATTATTCTTTTTGGGGCATTTATGATTTTATTATAGTGTCAGATAACAAAATTATAAGAAATAAGTTTTTTCTCTAGCAAACTAACGAAACTTAAACACTAGCTTAAAGAAAAAGAAAAAAAAAATTATATATTACCTTATAATAATAATAAGGAAAAGTTCATATTCGCAAAATCATATGAAAAAACATATGAAAAATCATTTATAAAGTAACTTTAATACATGCCGTATATAAACATATCTGATCGCTTCGATTTTATTGAAAGAAACATGACATAGGAAATCATTAATCAGTCTGACACCTTCGAATACCGAAAATTTCATTAGTAATTGGATTAATCGATGTCTGCATTTTCTTATATACGAAAAGATTTGAATCGAAAGGAAAGGTGATGATTCCACTACAAAGAAACATATGGAACATAAATATGTAATAGTAACGATGGAAATAATATATTTTAACACCTTCTACGTAACATAGTCGTATGTACGCAATCACACAACCATTAGAATTTTCCGAAAAGCTCTCGTTCGAAAGTATTAAATGGGCCGAAAAGTCATTACGTTGTTTATGATGACAAAACTGAAATGAAAGGATCTGAATATATCGTGAAAACCATCAAACAGAAGCACCCAGAATTATTGAATCGTCTTATCATAACGGTAAACCTAACACATATTTGGTGATTTAGTAAAAGCTGATTTTGGCTTAGAATTTTTAATTCCATCCAGCCAGTAATCCTGATTTTGCACGATCAGACTACAATTTCTTTTGGTCTCTGCAGAAGTTCTTTGATGGTGTAAATTTGAGTTTCAATAAAGTGTTTGAATATGACTTATGTCAGTTTCTTAGCCTAGAAAATCCAGAATTTCTATATTAACAAGAAAAATGACAAAAAAGTTATTGATTCCAATTCACATTTCAGAGAAATAAAGAAAAACATGAAACGACTTTTTAGCCCATCCAATATATTTTCCTATTCTTATATAATAATACGAAAAATATCCTGATATACATATCCCATATGTGTATGTGGCTTATCATATCATGCGTCTGCATGATTGCTGATAGAGTTTTGTTGAATAAAAGAATTAGTACTGAAATACAGGATCATTATGTTTCCCTGTACAAATTTATTTGTTCTTTTTTAACTCTCTGCCTATAACAGCAAAAGAAATATATATATTTTTGATTTTATATAACACAGTAAGTAATTTTTTCCTTTTTTTTCCTGTTTCAGATCAAATCCTTCGGGCTTGAATCAAACAAACATCATTCTCATGTTTTAGCCTCGTCGTTTTTTTTTACATATAAAATGTTGAATGTTTTTTTTTTTGGTATTTACAGAAGGTGAGTAAAGTTATTCCATTTTGATAAAAAAATTTTTTTTTTGATACCGAAAGGAATAACAAACATATTACAGTAGGAAAGAAAAAACCCATCAAAATAATGAAAATCCTCTCACGATAAGGGTGCAAAAAAACAATCCTTATTATTATATATAGTATGTGAAAACAGAAACATTTTTACCTTAATGTGTATTCTATTGTGTGTTTTTATGTTTTTAAGATATGAAAATAACATTTAGGAAAATTGTATAAGTTCCGAAATGTTTTTTTCGATAAGGAATACAATGAAAAGTAAAAGTCCTTAATATAAAGGAAAAATTTCGAAGTATCTGTTATATAAGTTTGGTTAGATAAAAAAGATTTTTTTTTATTAAAAGTAAATAAATAATTACATGGCCTTTTTTCTGAGTACTAGATCCACCAAGAATGTGGTAGCTTCTCTCATCTGGGGACTGGTCTGATATTTAATATGTGCATACATCTATCAATCATCGTTAATACGACTACGTTCAAGAAATAATGGCACTTCTTCAATAAAATAGAAACTAGGTTTTTTTTAACTTCTTTTGGCACTCTCAAAATAATCCCTTGAGAACGGAAAACAGTTTTGTCAACGTTTTTTCTAGTTTAAATAGTCGATTTATAGCATAGCCTTCTTCACTGAATTTTCTTACTTTGCTTCTAATAACTAAAAACTTTATTCAAACAATGTTTAACATATTACCCTAAATAGTAATAGACTACATAGTACCTTATCAATTCAACTTGATGCTTGTGAATGCTTATTTGTTGAGTTTATAGTAAAACACATGCTTACAAAGTATTGATTATCGTAATATAAAATCCATAAATGGTTTTTGCCATAATTCTAATCCATTGCCATGAACTTTTTCATTCAAACCAGGTGGCGGAAATTCCTGAAATACATCAGAAAAAAAATAGTATATTCCGAGACCTTTTGAACACACTAGAAATCATTTTGCATCATCATTATTAAAATTTCAATTTTCCTGAAGAAATTAATGTAATGGAAAGAATTTTTTCTAGGAAATGAAACCAAAAAAGGATTAAATTCAACTAAAACGTTTAACTTTAACGAAAATTTTCATAATTTTCACAAAAATTTAATACAATATAAAACATATTCTAAGAATATATATGAAGGACTTTTCAAATTTAATTTATAAACAATTCTAAACAAAAAAAGGGACTAAGATAAATTCAAGAAAACCTCAAGAATTACATTTATTTTCTTACGCAGCATAAAATAAACTTAAATCTTGTAATATTCTTAAATTCATGATAATAATGTGTCTGTCAGAAAGAAAAATATCAAAAAAAAGTCAATATTTTAACTAAAACGAAAAAAAAAACAAGATTTAATTCAATTAACCAAAAAAATATGAAAAGCAAACTGACATTTTCCTTCTTTAAGTTTTCTTTTTTCTCGAAATATACACTAATTAAATGGGAAAACAAAACAAAATCAACCTCATCCACCCAACAGATCCAATCCATCCAATTTTCATATATAAAATAAAAACACAACCGAAATTAGTACACATATTTAGTAAGTATATACTTAGTATAAAAAAAGTTCAAGTCTAAACAGCAAAGCTAAAGTAATAACATTTGAAACAAAGTCTCGTCGTTTACAAACCGAAATTGTTAAGAAAGTTTTCTTTTTCAGTTTCTATAATTTTCTTAATTAGATTTCATCACCACATAAGAGAGTATAGTTAAAGTTGAATATTATTAGTTCTAAACAGTATGAACAAGTAGTAGTATTGTTCTCAGCATTGTTACAAATGATGTCCGATCTAGAAAGGAAATCTAAGGTAGTATAATAAAAAGTAACAAACTAAATTTCAAAGAATAATAATATTTCTCAAAATTATTCTATCGTAAACTATTCACAAAACTAGGTCCCAGCAAGAAAAAAGCTTTCTTAATGTCTAGAAAAAACAATTCAAAGTTCAATTAGAAGCACGCACGGAAACAAAACAAAATAAACTTTGAGAAAAACTTTTTCTTTTGTTTAATTTGGATTCCAAGTGAAGAGCATTTTGGTCCTCCTAATAGCCCCCTAAAAAAAATATAGACCTTCAAAATTTAGTTGGAGTTAATGTTATATGGATGACGTTGTCCTTGTTTATCAATTTATATCATTTTTGGTAACATGTTCAGATGTTGTTTAGCCTTCCATTGTTTTTCTTTTTTTTCTTTTGTTATGTCATCGACATGTCAAAAATGTTATTTGTGGTTGCCAATTTGTTTTTCACTTGAAAAATAGAAGAAGAAAAAAGAGGCCAACATACTTGTTGATACAAATAGAACTACTTCATTTCCTGATGATGTACTCTCATAATGTATTGTCAATTCTATTTTTGGGTATCTTTTCATATCAAATGTCGACACAATAAGTTTTTCGGATAAGTTTTTCTTTTGGTAAATCTAGAGAAGGACGAGAGTATTTTGTCCAGTCTTTAATCCAGAATATAAAAAGAATATCAAGTAATTTACTTGAAAACCCTTGAATATCGAGAAAGTTTTTCATTCAAGTTTGAAAAGAAAAACTTTCTTTTGAAAGGCTCAAGAAAAAAATACGAAAAAAATGGAAATTTTTGTACGGAAATTTTTTTTTCTTTTTTGTTAATTTTTCTTAAGTAAAAATATATAAAAAAAAAATATATGATTTAGCTACAAAATAAGAAAAAAAAAACTTATATAAAAATTGTTATTTTGAAAAGCGAACTTCAAACGAACTTTTCCTTTTCTTTGAAGAGGAAAAAGTCATTCAATTTTTACCCTTAAATATATTCTTGCAATAAGCTCTAAAGGACAAAAAGGGTTTAAATATTAATTTTGATACTTTAAAAACAAAAACAGTTCGAAGAAAGTTTATAAACATTTCCAACATGTTACCCGAAAATCTTTTTTAATGATTATTAAAAGTTCTAGTCATGTCAAGACACCTTCACCTATATTACAGGAATTCTTATGCTACAATAATTAATTGAAAAATTAATTTGTTAAAATTGTCTTATTACTAAAAAGTCCTTATAAATTTGTTTTTCTTTCTTCAAAAAACTTCAATGTTATAGCATTCATTCCACCCATGAACGAACGATCGTGGTCGATCTTTATTCAATTCGGAAATCACATAATGAAAAAAGCCCGCATGTTTGAAAATAAAACAATTCAGCTCGTCATCCAAGATTCAAGTCCTTTGGGATCCTGTCCAGATAAGTATAGTTAAAAAAAAACAATTTTCTTAACTAAATTATTGTATAAATTAGACTTCAAAATGAAAATTTTCATTAGTTCGATCATTTTACTGATCGTTTAAAAAAATATATATAAAAATTCAATTTAAAAATAGATAACTAGATTTTTTAAATAAGCATCAAATTAGAAAATAATTGAGTTTTCCAATAAAAAAAATGTATACTTCGTCGATCTTGACGGCATGATCGCGCTATGATATTGTCTTGATCAACACATATGAATGTGTTCACGTAAATATTAATCTACCTTTATATATTTTTTAAGCTTTAAAATTGTAGCTTTAACATATTCCATTTCTTGTTGTTTACTAAATGATGTCTTCAATTGTGAAAAATAAGTTCTTTTTATTACACTCTTGTTTACTTGGCAAGATCACTGAAATGATAAATAATGATAAATAATGATAAATGGAAAGAAAAAAAACGAAATGATTGAATTTATGCTTACATGAATAATTGAAATAAAATATATCGTTACGAATATTTATTTTTAATGATCTACATTCATAACTTCTTACAAGATATGCATAAAAATGACAAGATCATTTTCAAGATCAAATGTATAATGTAATTATGCTCGTGTAGAAGCTATCTGATTACTGAAATTTTTCATTAATGTATCACGTTTTATTTGCCTGATCTTTTTAATGATCATGTGGGATCGTTTTTTATTGAATAATAATAAAATTACGTTAAAATCATTACGTATGCACTTGAGGGTATCGGATTTAATTCATTTTATGCTTAAATAATGTTATTTTTTTTATCAAGTAATATTTAACTCAAGTGTTTTTCAAAAAATAATTTATCAAAAAAGTAAAGTGATAATCTTTAGCGGAAATATTAAAATTTTTTTGATAATTTCACGTGCTTGATTGATAATTTTAAGAATAATATTTTGTTTTCAAAAAATAATTTACTACTATTAAACTATTAGAAAAATGTTTTAGTATTTAGATAATGCGGTAGTTGACAATGACTTAGAGAATGTGTTGGTAATCGTATTTATCCCAATAATCGCTTCTGTTTCAGCAAATATAGGTCAAATTTCCTTAGGTATTTTAGATGAGCGAATCAGAGGTTTTTACGTGATTGTCTTTTGAACGTCTTTTGATCAGATTTAGACTGTTTCATAGAAATTGTATTACCCTTTTCTATTCAATAAGATATTTTAAAAAAGCTTTCAAAATTTTGTTATCATAATTTATAGTCATAAATTTATGCTTTTCGAATTATATTCTTTGTTAATCATAGAATTTGTAAAATTTCTTCTTAACTTTTGTATAAGTGTTATTATTATTATTTTCCTTTAGTATATTTCCATTTTTGGATTTTAAGTATGTCATAAAAACTTTACACACGTCCATAATATGATGTGTACGTTAGACGAAAGGCTTTTATCATTTTATAAAACAAAACCATAGTAACAAAAAAAAAAAACGCTAGCAACAAAGAACTTAAATAAGAGAAAAAAGTTATAGAGGAAAATAAAAACCAAGAAAAGATAAACCATCATAAAAGAAAACTATACAAAACGTATCCCAACCGTTCATCAACATACATAATATGGAAGAAGTCAAAATCCACAGAAAATACAAAAAACAAAAAACGAAAGAGTTATTTATTCAAGACGCGTATCCACTTTATTTATGCGTTGACTGTTTGTTTTGTGCTCCATCAACCATCCGTGCCTCAGAAAAATCTATCCCGGGTTTGTTATGCATATGTGTTATATATATTAAGAGGTGCTTTTTATGTCCTATGGTAGATACTACCAGCCACTACATTTTGAACGCATCGAAATAATCTTCGGGAAGCAGTCACAAGGCAATAGGTGTGAACAGAATTAAAAGCTACCTATATTGAGTTCTGCATGTCCGTCCGCCTGGCTGTCTTCAGAGTTTCCAATTTGGACACGTCTGCAAGCGTCACCTTGTTAATAGTATTTGTTAAAATGACTCTGTGTGATATAAAATTGCACGTATTTACAGTCTTTTTTACAAATACTATTAAAAACGAGGCGTGCTTTGCAGCGCTGCAAACGTCCCATCAATGTATATAGAAATGATTACATGTGATTCAACATAGCTCAAAAATACGTTGTCCGATTTTAATGAAATTTAGAATATGGGTTGGTAGTTCTTTAATTCGATTTTGTATTCTATTTCAGCTAAGAAGAAAATTATACAACAAAAATTACAAAGAACACAAAACTTTGTCGTCTTTTTTTAGTTTTTCAGATATACTTTAGAATCTCATAACTGATTTGAATAAAATTTGAAGAATAAATTTATGTTCTTAAGAACTGTGTTATCTGTATAAGCAAATCTGGAGCAAATTCCAAAGGGAAGATAATAGGAAGACAATAGGAAGAGTTGAAGAAATGAATTTGTTCCAGCATAGACTATCAAAAATTCGGTTATTCACCGATTTTAAATTTCTATATGTTTTATATTCAACTGAATTCTGGCAAAAAAAGAAAAAAAACTTTTGATATGTTTTCTATTATATCGACTTTTTGATAGCTGAAAAACCTTCATCGAAGCAAAAGCAATGAAATAAATGTGTTCGAGATACGAGGTAAGAAAAAAAAACAAGGCAAATCAAAAACTTTTTCGAAATTTACCTTTAAGAAAACTGTACATTTGTTAAAAGACGCAATTCATGCTCATATAATAATAACTAATAAAACCAAACCAAGAAAAAAACCGAAGAAAAACATCATTTGATTATCTTTTCTCTAAAAAGAAAATATCTCCAAACATATTCACTGCAATATTATAATTTTTAAAAGAATGAATAAAAACAACAACAGTAAAACCGTTGAACGTGCGCATAAAATTTATGTTGCGCTTAACATAAAGTGTACTACGTAAATCTCATAAATAAAGGTGCAAAAGGTACTTCTTCAAGTGTGTACAATTTTCTTCGAAAATAAATCTCTTTAATATGAAATTTCCTTATCATATCTTTTTTTTTATTTTGTATATTTTCTTTTGGTTTTGTTTGGATAAAATCTTCAATTTTGAATTGGGATTGATTTGGATACGTGTGTGGATCTAAAGAGGGAAATTTCATATAATAATGGAGAACAGTGGAACATATAGTGAAGAAAATGTTGTTCGGTCATATAGCTTTGATGGATTAGGAAGCCTTGAGATAGATAAAAAAAAACAACTTTTTTCTTTTTTGGTAAAATTCTATACGATTTCGAATTGAATCATTTTTTTTGGTTTTTATTCGAAGATCACAGATGTTTATCGAAAAAATTGTTATTTCAAACGAAATATATTATTTGAATAAAAAAAATGAAAAAAATATGTTTTTATGATAAAGTTTAATAAGAAAAGCATAAAAGAAAACTTTCGTTTTTCAAGTTTGAGGCTTTTTCTTAATTTCCATAAAGAAAAATAATTTTCACAAATCATGCAATCACTTCAATATTGTACAAATAGGGTAAACTAGTCAGTCACTAACTCCGTCAACAGTCTAAATCTTTCTAGGCATTTAGATTTATCCATTATTTTTAGCTCAGCTTTTTTTTTATTTAAAAGGCTTTCATTCGAGTCAATAGGTGTGTGTTTTCTTTCATATTGATCTCCTTCAGATCAAACCAGAACGTGAGAAAAACAAACAAGGAGCAAGAGCAACAAAAAACTTAAAAATTGCTAGCATATATTCAAACCACATTGTAATTAAACGCCAAAACCAAAAAAAGTCACAATTTGTAAATAAATATTGCAGAAAATAGTAGGAAAGTTACAAAATGTATGAATCGATTTGAGAGGATTTCTGGTTTAAGTAAAAGGTGGTGTATGTTGTTCTTATATTCAACGTAAAATTTTGCTCTGGTCTGAACCAACTTGTAAAAAAAACGCCCTTAGTATCTTCTTGATATCTAGATGATGATGACGTCTTAAATCGCAGTGCAAGGAAAGTGGAAAATAACTATTCACCAAGGCAATTAAAAGATACAAATATGTTTTTGATGTAGTTTCCATCGTTTTACTCTCTTTTAATCTTCTGGTTTAATTATTATTGCTTGTTTTCACGTACGATGATTGCAGACGCCACCCATGGTCTATATGTTGGCCTGATGAAGTATCAAAGAGATATTGCTACAGAATTCTTTAAACTCGTTTCATAATTTTGTATTGTTTATTTACTTAATATTTTCTTCTTATGCTCTAATACTAATACTAATACTAATACTAATACTAATACTAATTTTTGAAAGTCACGAACCAGTAGCAATGATTAAAATCAAGAAATTGCCTAAGGTTTGTTTCGAATTTATTTTAGTTTAAAGACCAATATTAGCCCTATACTATTTACTAAATTTCTTGGTAGTTAATAACTGATTGAAAACATAAATTGAAGAAATGAAGTTCTAGAAGAAGCCCAAACTGAGGCGGTTGGAAAATTTTCTTTAAAATAATTTAAAAAATACAATTTTTGAATATACCTTGATGGATTTAACTGTTCTATTTACTGGGTAGCTTACCCTATTTAACATTTGAATTTTTAAAAAGAAGAACACAATCAAACTTGCTATTTTAGAGGTCCATCGAAAAGAGTTGTGGTCAAAAAAAAAAAATATTTATTTTATTGCTTAATTTCGTTGGGTCTCTAAAATATGGTAGACCCAAATGTTTATAATTTATATGTCTTTTTAAGACATTTTTGATGGTGAAACTTTATTTATTGTAATTTTTCGAAATTTAATGGGTCTTAAGATCATAATTGATATAAAAAAAAAACTTTTTTTGTTTTGATACAATCTAAAGGGCTACACAAGAATCACGAAATTATGAAATAATTGATAAAGGTTACAAGTTGCTATTTTGGAACATTTCAAGTTGAATAATCGCTTGTAACAGTTTATACCAAGTCAACTGAATTTCACATAAACAGTCCTTGTACAAAAACCGTGCTAAATTAATATTTTTATTTTCCTTGATACAAAAAGAAAAAGGTTCAAAGTTAATTGTCTAAATTCATCAAGAGCCTTATTTATTGGTGACATGACATTTTCTTAATCGAAATGAGGAAATCGGATAGCATCCTATTATGAAATTTTGAAAATAAATTTTTCGTTGCATGGCTTATTTATTTTTCATGGAAGTGATTTTTTTTTTCTTTACCATTTTTGTTTTAACATTAAAATTAAACAATTATTTTTCTTTTTTTTTCTTCTCATTATCATTATTATTATTATTACTTAATATTATGAGTAATGAGTAATGAAATCGGTTGAAGGTAAACTCCGAAAAAAAGCACTCTTAAAATATAGTATTTTCAACCAATACGATACAGTCGCTGTTTCAATATCATATTTTGTTGTTGTTGTAGTTGGGACCTCTTTGCAAATAATGTGCATTTTGCATTAATTGTATTATTATTAATTTCCTTGTAATTTCCGAGACCTTGTAAGAAAAAAAAAAGCTCATAAAATAATTATTTTTTCCAAAAAAAATTACTCAACAACCTAAAAAAATAATCAAATAAAATCTCATTAAAAATTGACATAATAATAGTTTTCGAAAAGAAAAAAAAATCAATTTAGATTTTCTTGCTCGATGAATATGAAGCTTTTGAATATAAGAAAAGCCACGATATTGACCCATCGAATTAGCACTGCCCAAAAAAAATCAGTCACCTTGAACGTTTGTTTCATAAATCTAAAGTAGTAATTGCACTGTCTTTTGAAAAACTCGAAATAACCATTCGCAAAAGTTTACTTAAAATTTGCATTAAAAAAAAACTAAGTAAAAAGCACGCCTTTATTTACTTTAATCTAAATGGAATAAAAGTTGACAAAATATAAGGCGTTTTTGGATTTGCGTACAATATTTTCGAATTTATAGAATTTGATTTCTTGTTTTTTTTCGTTTTTTTTTTGCGGAACATATATAAACCCGTCCAAAATCGTGAACGAAATCAATCCATCACGTTCTCCAATTTGCATATAAAATACTAAAATATATTGTGACAATTTCATGACTTACGCTATACATAGTTACGTGTACCTGATTTGATTTTTAAAATAAAATTTAAAATAAAATTCCTTCTTTTTTCTAGATTTCTAGTTCCAGGTAGGCAGGCAGGAAAAGCTTTACTAGGATGTGAATCTATTTTCAATTGGCCTCCCAAAAGAAAATGTTTATTCAAATTCATTGGGAACAGTTTTGTTTCAATATTTTCTTTTGGTTTTTCCAGTTTCATAATTTCTATTCAAATTTTGGTTGCTATTTTCCGCGGGAACCATATAAAACCAAAAAGAAAATGGTATTCTCTTTCAGTATGTATTATTAAAGTTTTAAAATTTTGTGATGAGAAGGTATTCATTGATCTTCAGAAAATATTATAAAATATCAGATGTCATCAAATATTCTCAAAGACTTCACTGAATAAGAATAACAAAACTCGACATTCTTTAAATGAACTTATAGTGACTATGGTTGGATAAGACTCGTAAGAACTTTTATTACACTGGATTCTAGTTCAACTTATTAGATTTTTGATTGTTGACATTTTTGTTTGTGTAGATTTTCATTGCTATCATTGATTCATTGTCTTATAATCAATTAACCATTATCATATAAAACACAGATCTGTCTTGATATAAAAGCCAGAAGCATATATAATCTAAAAGATAACTCTTCCTCTATATATTTTTGGTCAGTTCTAATTTCTGCAAAGAAATTTAACTAGTTATTAATGTTTGTAATAAAAACTGTAAATACAAGTATTTGTATATCGCACAGAGTATATTTTATTACAAATAATAAGTTAAATTGTTTACAGACCTTGACGCCCGCCGCACATTTGAGCTAAGCGAGTTAAACTACGTAAGCTAAGTTTCTCGCTGAAATTAAAAAATTCAGGATTTGCATTGGTCGTCGCACATTTCAGGGAAGCTTTGAAACTACGTCGCCTGGTCATGAGCGACACGAACTAAGCTCGTTCATATACTATAGTTCAGGTCTCAAATACGCGAACGAGCTTCGCTGGCATCACTGACAATAACTTATACGTACTTTCGACATTATACAGTGTAGAATCGATGCTTGCAAAAGTGTAGTAGGTCTTCTTTATTTTGTGGTAGTATCTTGTCGACATAAATGTGTAAGTGTTAAGTGGAAAAGGTCGAGTAATAATTCATCGATACTGTACTCGCTCTCATTATATCTCTCTGACGGATCAAATAGTACTGATGGCATGAATTGAGCAAAAATATCCCAGCGTAGCTTAGTTTAAGTGTGTAGCGGGGCTAGTCAGCCCAGGTAAGGTATGGAACTACAGCGAGGCTCATTGGTGCGGCGGGCTTGAATGCTCCCAATGAAATGCAATTAGCGATCTCATCTAATGTTAGTCTATTTACGTATTAAATACGTAAAATAAAACCTATTTCAGTAGGAAAATTCGAAAATTAGAAATCGAATCGATATGAATTCGTGATTATGATTACTAGACTTGTACCAAATGGTATAGAGAAACAAAAAATTGCTATCCAGAACTCATATTTCTATTTCGTGATTACATAAGGTGAGCCCAATTTCCCAAAAAAAAAAGAATTGTTTATTATTAAAACAGAACACATATCGTCGTCAGTATTGTATTCCTGAATATCTTAATTCAATAAAAACAAAAGCTCGAATGAGATTATATTTCTTCTTTTTTTTTATTAATCAAAACAAATTAGATAATATTTTACCATATAAAAACGTGTAAAAATAAAACGTGTCCAATTCGTGCGGAGACCTTTTTTCGCTTGTGTTTTGGGTCTCTGTGAATTTAATTAAAATCCGAAACAATAATACAAAAATTATAATTAATTGAAAACAACCTCGTATTACATATGACTTATTCATGATGTTAGGAGCTTAGAAGTCGCCTACAAAACTCCATTAGCTTTTAGTTCAATTTTTTTTCTGCGTTTTTTTTTTATTCAGAAGAAATCCAAGAAGAAGAAAAAAAAAACGCGCAATTTATTTAAAAAAATTATTTTTCGACCAATTTTTACACCCCCCTTACACCGAACTTAAAAGCACATGATGTCTACTATCTAAATTTGGCTACTATCAAAAAGCCAAAATAAAAAATACAAAAAAAAATGATAAAATTCTTCAATAAAATGCAAATTTTTTTTTATTTTTCGCGGGGAGCTTCTTATGCTGATGTCCTTGACCAAATGAAAAACGAAAGAATTTATATCTTTTTTCCATTTTGTAAGCAAATGAATTCGCATACAATCAAAAGCATTAAAAAAAAAATAAGAACAAAAAAAGCTTCTCTACCAAAAAAAGGCCCCAATAAACTTTCGATTTCATATTGTTGTTTTTAACTTCTATACAATTAGAGTATATGAATTTGTTTTGCTTAAACTTTCTGCTCGCGAATGTCTGTCCGTCTGTTTATTTGGGCTGCAGTGGATTCTGTAAAGCTAAAGTTATTATGACTTTGGTTTTTTGCAGAAACGACGTCTTCAAAGTAGAGTTATTATCAAAAAAACACTCAATAAATAGAGTGGCACGGATTTTCAGTCTGTAAACAAGATATCTCATTATTAGTATTTGTAAAAGAAAACAACTCTGTGTGACGTAAAAATTCATGTACAGCTTTATTTACAAACACTAACAACTAGATAGATTATTGCACAGACTAGTAATGGTGCCAAGGAATCATTCATTCATTCATTTCACTTCACTATTGCTTAGAAAATCATCTAAACATTATTTGAAAGTGACAACCCAATAGTTTTCACCTCCAATTTGTCACTTTTATGATGAATCGGCAGACAGGCTGGCAAAGGAAGGAGCAAACGGTTCAGAAAACGAAATCACTGACGTACTGCCTTCTCTCTCTGCGTTTAAAGTACGTATCAATGATAAAGTTCTCAGGGAAGCCAACACACGCTGGTGCAATCTTAGTGGACACGAAGTGTCAAAAAGTTTGTGGCCGCAAATGAATCAAAGGACGTCGAATAGGAGTCATCTACGAACAATCATTGGGATACTAACGGGACATTGTCTGTTAAGAAAGCACACTAAAAGACTGGGATCGGTGCAAGCAGATCTCTGTCGATATTGTGGAGACATAGGAGTGGCTGAAGACATCAAGCATATTTTATGCGAATGCTCAGCTCTCTCTCGAGCTCGGAACAACTTTTTGGGCAACCATTTCTTCGGGAATCTAGGGATGCTTCAAGTGACTGACATGAGCAGTCTAATAATGTAGGAAAATTAAATGCTTTGAAGAGGGATAGGTTTCCCAATACGGTAACTCTTGGTCTCGTAGGGATCACAATGGGCCCATAAGGTGCCTGGTGTTGTACGCAGTACCACTACTCTACCTACCTACCTACCTATCACTTTTAAGTGACAGATTGCCTTACGGAATATTTAAAACCGACAATGAGTTGTCGCTTGTCGTTTTACAGAATTCAACAGCTTAATTAAATTTGTGTCTGGAAGTCTTTCCAAGAAAACATGTCCTTCCTTAGCGGTATATTAATATTAAGTTCCGAATATACATTTTTTAATTAAGTATACAATTTGTTTCACATGCACAGAAGCTCTAATTTAATTTTTGCTATGCTTGTTTTTTTGTGTTTGACTTAATTTATTTTTCTGTACGCATCGTTAAAGTGCGCGATCAAGTTTTGAACAGCAAAAAAGCAACAACAAAAAAATAACAATGAAGCTTTTTGAATCAATACATTTCATTTTGGGGTGTGGTGCGGTGTAAAGTTTCCGATTTACCTTAGATCACCTTTGAACATTTTATTGTTTTTTTTTTCTTAGACGAAATACAGCATTATTGTAATATATGGCTTTTGTATATTCGATCACGTTTTCGATCGCGTGCTACGTAAAGTTAAGGTACATGTACTATGTTATTTTCTGGTTTTAGGTTTTTTATTTCAATAGGGGCCATCCGCCGTACAATCGGGCGGTAAATTTCAAAGCGATATCTCAAACTAAAACTAATCATTAAGTAGCAATTTTCAAATAATAGACTTAGGGCGAAACTGAAAAGGTTTCAAAATTATCGCCCCTTTCGAAGTTAAAGTTTGAATTTTATATGAAATTATGAATCCGGTTATTTTAGTACCAATCCCATTGCTAGACCAAAGAGTCTGATCCAGTAATTTTCATAATTATGACGATGCCTTTGTAGAAGCAATATCTCGTGGAAGGTATTAAATAAATGAAATGAATACATTCGAGGAGTTGTTTTTGATAGTAATTTCTCAAAAGTCAATGATTTTAAAGTAAATTTGGGGTAATTTATAGTTCTGCACTCATTTTAAATCAAAAAAAAAAAAATGTAGAAGCAATTTTACATATAGAAGACTATTTCCGGATCTACAGTCTCTTTTATGTTGCTCTCAAAGTTTGACAGAAAATTAAACATTAATAATTGTACATAAGAAAGTTATCATATATATCTTAAGAGGATCTGAAGCAAAAAAAAAAGTTTCTACAACGAAATTAAATTGCAAAATTTTTATTTATGAGAATTTCGATTATTTCGACGTTTTTTGCTTTTTTCTTCAAAAAAACAAACCAATAAAATATTTTTGTTTATTTTATAAAATTTTAAAGCTCGAAAATTTAATTTTAGTATATTTTTTGCCTTTAATTTTTTTTTTGTAAACATTCCTACCCCGAAAAGAGTTCAAATATCTAAAATAAACACGTTGCAATAAAATTTTGAAAATTAAACAAAGTTCTTGGATGAAAATAAGTTTTCGGTTTTTATTCTTTAAATTGAGTTAAATTTAGAAATTGAATTTTCTTTAAAAAAAGAAAAAGCTTCCATATCAAATCTTAATGCTTGTTTATTATAAAAAAAATATAAAAATATCCAATTTTAGTAAAGTATATTTTCGTTCCACTGGTCCTGAATTTTGCAAATCAGTTTCAAGATTTCAACTAGTACCATCTGGATGAGTAAAAAAATAATTAGCATATAGCTACTAAATAGTCAAACTCATGATATCTTTCAAAAATATGGTTACTCTACTCAGATGGGTGGTCAAAAAGTGTTTAATTATTCCTAATTTAGCCACGTATAGTTGATGGTGTTAAAAACCGTCCACAGCTTTCATAGAGTCTTTAAGTTTATACATAATAATAGACCTGAAAGTATTTAACTTTTATTGTTTCCTGAATGGAATGCTTCCTATTAAGATAAACTAAAATTTTTGTATTACTTAGGAAATCCCTAAATAATATTATTCCCAAAATAGAGAACATAATTCCATAATTTCCTCATAATTCAAATTTTATTTATACAAATAATAATTTTTTATATTTTAATGAAACATAAATGGTTTCTTTTTTTTTTTTAGTATGCCTTCAGCACTAAAAATAATACAATATTAATAAAGTCAAACAAATAAAAGGGCATAAAAAAACCTTTTTTCCCAAATAAAAGAGACCTGCAGAAAATGGCAGAAGAACTTAAGGAGAAAAATGCCAGAAAAACAAATAAGAAAATTCCTTATTTTTTTTAAAAAAATTTCTTCCCAAAATATTTTCTAGTCACGAACGAACAAAACAAACTCACATGATTCCAAACAATTTTTATCCCTTTTCTGCCACCAAAATATTTTTTTTTCCTATTTATATAAATATAATTTTTTTTCGTTATTTTTTTTTTCAAAAATTTTACTTGATTATTTTTCCGGAATAGAAAAACCCTATTTCTGATGAACATGACTTTGACCTAAACATAGCCCAAAGGCTATCAACGTGTGGAAATGTTTTTCCTGAATGTTATTTGTTTGTTATTTTTTTTTTGCGTTATCTTAAAAAATAAACAAAAATTAAAAGAAAAAATGGAATTCTATGTTTTTTTTTTTCTTTTTTATATAACTATTAGTACAAAAAAAAATACAAGAGTCAAAATACCACATTGACACGTGAACTTGATATAAATAATGAACCTAATTAAATGTTGTTTTCCTTTAAAATAAAAACCAAAAAAAAAAAGAAGTGTTTTACTTACCTATGCCTATGGTATATATTCAACGGAACAATAATTAACTTCGCTTTCTCTTCTATCGTTTTATACCAACGGCCAACGATCACATTAACCACCATTTAAGATGCGTGTAGATTGACCATTTTCAACTTATGAACATCAACAAAAAAACTAATAACACAAAATTTCTGGATTACCAATGGTCAAATTGTGGTCAGGTATATATAATTCCATGGGGACCTACGTACATAATAAAAGCTTGAAATATTATAACAATAAAAAATGGTATGTTTTTATGATTAGGAAAATTTCAAACTCATAATTCTTTTATGAAAATTATTGCAATTACCATGCAACAAAAGTGTTAATTACGACCTAATAACGTGCAGAGAAAAAGAATTATGGAAAATATGTGTACTATATTTCTCTAGTTTCGGGATTATTCATTATATTTTTTATGACTTTGATGAACAAATCCATAATTTCGTTACAAAAATTTGATTAGTCAATACTTATTATGGTCTAAATTGCTCTTATGTTATTTTATATATATGTATGAATCACTTTTATAGGACTGCAAACATAGGACATCGTAAACAAGAATGTGTTATGTTGATTATTCTAGGTATATTTCCGATAAGTAGAAGGACTTTTCAATATTGTTGCGTGCTACCCCTCTGGTTCGAAGGTTATACAATAATAACTCTTTTTATTTATGTGAAATCGGTGTATAAACTTTATTTACAATTATTTCTGCATTAACAATTAGTCTTGAAGTTGACTTCAATCCGAATATCGTGCATGTACATATACCCACATCGACTTCAAATCGACTTGAGTAAATCTGATCACAAAAATTCGAACTGGAAATCAAATCGAATTGGAAATTTAAAATGGAGTCTGAAAAAAGTGGAAACATAACATAAAAAAGAAAATTTGGTTGATAGCGTCTATGAAATTGACGTTGATTTGAAGTCGATTTCAAGTCAATCTTTCAATCCGGTAAAGCTGAAAAATACAGGTTGAATTTCAAGTCGACCTCAAGTCAATTCTGTAGTCGCCATGCAAGCTAAGTATGTGTCAATTGTTTCGGTGTTTCGACTTTATATATTCATCGTCTAAGTTCGAGAATATACATGGAAACGTACTTCTAGTAACGTCAAGAAACTTATTCTTGGAATTTGCTGGAAACGTCCAAACAACAATTTGACAGCTTGTGTTTTCTTAGAATGTTTCGTCGTTTCCAGAACCATGAAACATTCTAATGGTTTTTTTACGAAAAATGCCATCTATTTGTCATTTCATTTGTATTTTATTTTCTCCTCCGATGGTTATGACATCTGTAAGATATCTGAAGATTTAAACAAATTGATTTTGGATTTAAATTTTAAAAGTAATATTAGAGAATTAATAAATTCAATATTATTTCGCAGTAAATTAAAAAGCAACCAAAAATTATGAATCATATTTTTTAATTCAATAAATCAAAATTAATTTTTTCAATTTCTAAAAAAAAAATAATAATAAGAAAAATTAAATTAAAAACCATTTTCTTTATCGTGTTTTTTTTTTCTTACAAATAATTTAATTAAAAAATGAAGAAAAATGAAGGTTATATCGTCGAATTACATCATATCCATTACCATTAAGTACTTACCAGAATAAGAAGGCAAAAAAAATATATAATAAGATTAAAGAAGAAAGAAAAAAATCACTTCACATGTAGTCTAGAAGACCTTCGAAAAACTGAAAAACAACAACGTTTTCGATCAGAACACATCGAAAATAAAGATTCAATCCACGACGACGTTACTATTAAAAATTTTAATCTACAAGGGACCCAACACTATTTACAATATGAACATATAAAGACACCACACCTAGATCCAAAATTTAAACTAGAAAACATTCAGCATTAAAATTTGTTGTTTCTTCATTTTTTGTTGGATATTCTTGGCGTGGGTCTTTTTAATATCATCCAAAAAAGATACAACCGGAGAAGACGAACAAAAACATATGAGATAATTGGAAAATTACGCTTTAATATTATATAACTCGTTGCTAGTTTTTATAGCTATTTACGTTTCCATATATAATAGAAATACTTGTAACCTTAAATAATTTTTATCATCCATCAAACAGGAAAACCCTTTAAATCTTTTGATAACCACATAAAAAGTGGCAAGATAAACAAATGGTAATGATTTTTCAGGTACACAAATGAAAGATGTATCTGCTAAGAAGAATTTTATATTTGAAGTATGTATATTTAATCAGGTAGATTTGTAGTACAGTCGTATACCTGCACATCGCTCGTCTCCTTTTATACTGTCCTAATCTTATTAAAGAACCGCGTAGACAATTGCATCCAAATTTTAAGAAACTCGTGAATTAATAAACTTGGAGATAATTCATTTTCGAGTACTTAAAACTTCAATCATAAGTGACTTTTAATAATCCTAGACAATATTAAATCAATGGTATTCTTTTGAACTAGGGTACTCCTTCCATCTTTGTTTTATAAAACCTTTAATTTGCTCTAACTCACCATCGATTCTGTAAAAGGAATTCTGTTCCAAGTTGTCCTCGCTTTCTTCATTTTTCTGATTTCTTGTTAGTCCTTCAGAATCTTATTTAATTCATCTTGGAAAAAGAAAATGCAAAGAATACTATTAGTTTATGCTTGGAAACATTTCGCTTTTTTCTTTGGGAATAATTTGATTAAAAAGATTTCTTTTTTTTCTCTCTCCTTTTTGGGTTAATGTAATACAAACCCATAATTTCTGATAAATTCACTATTCATGTGATTCATACAGACGCCAAAGGATGGATAAAAACAGCAATCTACGAATGAGTTTTGGAGATATAATGTAAATTACAAAAAAACCAAAAATATGCATACATAAAAGAAGAAACCATTTACCCTTCGAAGAGATTCATGGACCCAACAAAAAAAAAGTACTTCATAAGTTTTGAAATTAAATGCAAATCATACAAATATGCGCATTTAAACCTCATAGAAACAATTATGGAATTTTCTTCTTTTTTTTTTGTTCTTTGGAAATTATCCTCCCAGACAGACGAAGAAGAAAAAAATGATTTCCATTATCAAAATCCTTTTCTGGTCCAAAATTGGTAGATGAAAAATTTCTGAAAATGAAAAGAAAATCTAAAATCTTGGGAAATGGAAAATTTTTGCATAATTGAAGAAATCTGGAAATGAATTTTGTATTTTTTTTCTGGTTTTGATTGTTTTGTTCTACGGATTTTAAAATTAAAGCAAATAAAAATGGAAGCTAGAAAATCGGGTGGGTAATGAAAAATGGGGATACATTTTAATCGATTCAAAATTAAGGAAAATTTCAATATTCCTAAGTTCACTTTTCCTGTAAAAGAACTACAAGTCAAATATTCTTTTCAATTTGTAAAAATATCTTTCCGGAAAATGCATTTTTCTTAATTTTTAAGACCATGGAAACGAAAAGTTATTGCAAAGAAACCTTTCACTTATATTGTAAGCAAACTGATTTACTTAACAACGAAAAAGAAATGAAATCTTAGTAAAAAATTTTCAAGTCTTTTCTTTTGAGTAATTTTCATCAAAAAAACCAAACCGAGAGGAAAAACTAAATTGTAAGTAAAAAAAAAAAAAAAAGGAAATATGGTATAAAACTCAGAAGCTTTTTTTTGAAGGTTTTTCTTTACATGTATTTCCTTTTTTTCTGCAATACTTGTTGTCTTCAATAAATCTTCATCTAAAAGTTTTTATCCTGATTTCTTTCCTTTTTTTTTCCTTTCTCATCCAAACATTTCATAATTTCACAATTTCCAGTCGTTTTTATTATGAATTTTCATAATTTTTTTTTTCGCCGGTACTGCAAGTAGAATGCTTTTGTTTTTTGGTTGCTTTTTTTGAATTTTGTATTACTTGACTTCATCCTAAAGCCATCACCATCATAATCAGCTCTTTTCCAAACTCAAAAAGATTTTTCTCGTGAATATATTCAGAGACTTTTTTTCTTTCATTAATTTATTTTCCTTTTCGTTAAGATTCATTTATTATTTTCCATCTTAGTAATTTTCATTTTTGTAGTTGTTGTTGTTTTGAAGTTGAATTTTCTTTTTATAGCATTAAACATGCGAAGATTACTTTAAAAGTTCATAGGTAGGAAGGGTCTTATACCGTAGAAAATTCGTATTTCACTCCCAATAAATATTGAAGTTGTTAAAAGCATTAACACTTAATAATAGCTAAATCACAGCTTATTAATAGTTCCTAATCTGTGTAATAGTTCTTTTCGAAAATATGAGAAATCACTACTTTAGAGGCTTCATTAAAATTCTGATTTCTCAATTATCACTGCAATTATCGGTCAATTTTGCTAGAGAAATTCATTGTCGTACTATTTTCAAGACTATTTAGTTTGAATGTAAAGTACTTGTACATCGTATATACATATACTTGGGGTTTAATTGTGAAGAAAAACTTGGTATAAAACGATGGCGAATCATACTTATCATACTTACGAGAAAGCTTTTTTCATCTTTAACCCATGTCAGAAATTTTCTTGTTTTGTTTTTTCTTTAAATATTTTTCGATTTTTTTTTTCTTTTAGGGATTTCGGATAGTAATCCTCTAATGATAATGAGTTTCTTTATTTCTGGAAAACCTTTTATATAATATGGTACATCTTCGAGGCTTAATTAAACCGACGAGAGAAATTGTATACTTGTAGACGTTTCGGAAAATGTCGTTTTCAAGAAGACGGGCGTGGCATTGAATGGGCACTCTACAAAGTCATATATTATAGTCCTTTCTATTATATCTAGTGCATTTTTTCCACGCTAACTTTTCTACAGGAATTTATTACTATAAAAAAGGTAGACAGATTCAAAAGAAATAAATCCATGAATCTTCTCAGGTCCAGTATTTAATATATTGTAAAACCAACATATGCTTAACCATTGACAAAAAAAGCATTCTTTATTTTACCAATCAGCTTTATTGCAAATAATAATTATTAAAGGATTATTATTATTTGTGTTAAATTTGTGTCTTCTAATCACGTAAATTTAAATGCTTCTTTACGATTTCTACACTAAAAGTGTGGGTATTTATATAACTTAAGCATTTCTTACAAATTCAAAATAGAATAATCATACATCCAAGTTGTATTCTTTTCTTTTAAATATAAAAGAGAATCTTTTCGTGTGCTTAAAGCCAAAAATTTATGAATCCTCCATTTTTATTTTTTTTTTTTTGAATGAATTTCCAAACAAATTTTTTTAAGGATTGGGTAATTTTATCTTCTTTATCGGTGAAGTAAATGGCATGCAAACAAACTGTGGAAAACTGTATTTTATAGATCATTAAATGGTTTAGGCATGTTGGAAAAAAGAAAAACATTTTTCGAGGGCGAAAATTGAAAGAATCTGAAATAATGAAACAACTTTTTTAATTAGTTTCAACGAGATGCCAAATGGAAGGAAATTAAATACAAAAAAAAAAAAATTATTTTTATAGCCATGTAAATGAATATTTTGTTAATTAAAAAGGGAGCTTCGGAGACGAGAAAAGCAGTTATTTCATTTTCAATAAGATTTTTCACCATAAAAAGAAAAATATTAAATTACGAAAATTATCTTCTTCAGCTGAGATATGTAATTCAAAACAGAGAAAAGCGATTAAAAAAATATCACAAAAAAAAATTTTCCTCAAATTCAATAAAATGCATTTGAATAATTTTCATAAGAAAAAAAAAAAGAAAATTAATCAAATTAGAATAAAATTTCCATGAAAAGGAAATAAATTTAATGAAATTTAACGCAATATTCTTTTTTGGAATTTAATATACCAAACGTTTTAGTTTTCATGTTTTTCTTATTTTCTATCAATTAATCTGGAAAATTAGTTTTAACGTTATTCAAATTAAAACGGTTTTTTTATGTTTTTTTCATTAATTTTGTAATAAAAAAAAAAATAAATAAATGAATAAGTTACAATTTTCAGTAGTTACTCACGAAAAACAAAAACAAAAAATATTACCAATTAACATGACTTTATGAAAAGGAAATATTTATTCAGAATACAATCTGATAAAGTGTTCTGAAAGTTGATGGATTATTGTAATATTTCTTTGATTTGATTAAAAGATTGAGAACCAAAAAACAAACCAAAACTGACAAGGTAACATCATGGAAAGAACAAAAAATGCTCGACAATTTTGAACTCTAAGGATTTTCTTTTTTTTGGTGACAATTTCTTAGATATTTTCTGTCCAATTAATAGTTAAATTTGATTGTTGAATATAATTAGAATAATTCTTTTCAAATATGATAATCTAGACTGGGTGTTAAACAAAAGCCGCATAAGATTTATCTAGAAAAAGCTAAACTATATGTTTTCCTATGAAAAAAGGACTTGATAGATTTTGTTAGATTCCATAATTCTTTAGGTTAGGTAGTGTAGGGGTACTTGCGTACATCTTATGGTCTCAATGTGATATCTACGAGATCAAGAACTGCCTGGTAGAATATGAATCCTATTACCCTTCAAAGCATTTGATTTTTCAACAAATTTTCATTAAACGACCTATATCGACTGATTGTAGGAATCCTAAGTTTTCGAAGAAGCAGCTGATTTGTTACATTATATATATTCAATTATATTTTATTCGTGTAGCATAACATATGTTGTCAAATAATAACAAATATGGTTTCGCATTAGGTGAATATCATTTACCAATTTACAGAAAAAAAAAAACAATATGGGACACAATCTTGCACTAATTTCAAAGCTGGTGTAAGATTTGTTCCAGATTTGTGTTTCTTCTTCTCACATGTAGAGTGCGTTTAATTTTCATATTTCAACCTCGCGTTATTGTAGTCGATCTATCTATTATTAGATACATAACCTTAACTAGTGAATAACCTCAGAGCGGATAAGCGTTTGAACTAAAACCTGTTTCTGTTTATTTTATTTACCATGCGCTGGTTCTATAATAATCAATTGGCACTTACTACTTTATTTACTAAAACACGAAATAGAATAAGTATTTCTCTTCCAAAAAGTTCATCAGAAAATTAAATAGTTCTACTAATCCATTGAGAAACATCCTGTATAATAAACAAAAAAAGCCAGAAAAGAATTACGCGAACGCAACAAGCAAAATAATTATTGTAATATTTTAATGAATTTAGTATAAGTTTAGAATTGACGACTTAGTATGGGCTAGGCATATTTTTTTTAACGATATTTTTATACTTTATGAAGCCAATTAGTTAATCGGGTGGGTGGTGAAATAAGGTAGAAATAAGGTTGACAGGTTAGATGATTAGTTAGCACACTTAAAAACTAGTGGTATGATGGTGTTATTACAATCAATTTTGTTTTGTTTCTGTTATTTTTTTCTATTTGGTTTTTCTTTTGGTGTCAGGATAATAAATAACGCATAAAAATTGTATAGTATCTGGTGTTTGAACTTTAATGAACTTTTTTCTTTTACGAAATATAGATAATCGCAATGACATTTAATTGTTTTCTCTAACACATTTTCGTAGATACGACATCATTTGCCTGATTACGATTGCAAGGAGTGTATAAATATGAAAAATTATTTGATAAAACATAAAAAATAGGGAAATATGAAAAAACGATGTGTAACACGCAGTCCCGTCATAAATAAATGAAAAGAAAAAAAAAAACTTGAGAATAGATGATGATGATGATGATGAGCAACTATTATAAAGTTGAGGGATAGAGAATGGGCTTGTTTCATAATTTTCACGCAATATTAAATGATTAGAATATAGAGAACGAAAAAAAGAACCTACAAATGTCAGAACAATGGCTTCATATTAAAACATTAAATTACATTATTAATTAGAAAATAGATAGTAATTAGAGTCAAATATTGAAGAAGGAGCATTATTAATCATATTTCTTAGCATATTTGCAGAGTTTTATGTTTGTCATCTGGATATAGTTTATTTTGAGTACATTACCTGAATTTCCATACTGAATATAAGTTCTATACAAATAAAACGACACGTATCTTTAAATTTATTTTCATTCACTGATATACTAAATAGTTTTGAAAATATTTCGATATTAAAATAGCCTCATTCCAAAATACCATGAGTTAAAAATAAACATTGATCGAATCGAAAATCTATTTGAAAAAGTTACAAAAACATTAAAATGTTTTTTTCAAAAACAAGCTCACTTGCATCGAATTTCTAAGTCTCATAAATTACAAGAAAAAAGCAAGGTAAAACATTTTTATTTTGCATGAACTTGTTGACAGCAGAAATCTCTTTATCACCCTAACACCCCCTCCCAAAAAGAATAATGTCAAGAACAGATTTGTTTTTAGATATCTAACAATATCACAAAATTTAATAAACGCAATTTCCATTTTTAGTTTTGCAAATAAATTAAATGAAAACAATATTTTTTAATTTTAATTTTTATTTATTTTTTTCGCGAAGGAAAATAATATTCAAGCACACTTTTGAACCAAAACACAATAATAGATCGCTGAAAATATTTAAAAATTTAAATATAAAAATTCAAAAAATATATACAAGTATAAATAGGGTAAAGTTGGTATACATGGCATATATCTTACCGGCTGCGCCAATATTCCAGATTGGTGTACTCTCATTGTATTATATATATTTTCATGTATTCATAAGCTTAATTTTTTATATGTTTATTATGGCATGAACTTGGTGGATGATACAAATTTTGTTGCTGTACTCTATAAAAGGGTTTTTATTTAAATATGTATTTATCACAAATCAATTGTAGCCCAGCCTGATATGTATATTACTTATAGGAGGTACTATCATTAAATTTATAATTGTTATAATAAATTTATTTTGTAGATTTTATTTCAAATGTTTATATCATAGCCTAGTAAAATCCTTGACATAACAAAGTAAATAACATATGTAGTTCCAATATTTATCATGCACCTTTTGATGATATTCTCAAGAGTTGTAATTGTAGGGATGAATGTAATACTAAAGTCACATTAGCAGCTTTAATATAGATTACCTCACTATTCTCGATTAAATTCGATAATCTCTAATATTTTAATCGAGAATCTTGAGATAATATAGATTATTGCTACTAATGTGTCTTCAGGATTAGACGAGAGAAAATAGAATCAAGAAAGGTTTTCCATTTCTATGAAGACTGTTCAAAATTGGCAAAGTATTTTAAAGAAAAAATACATAACAGAACAGCATTTTAATGAAATATTCTTCAAGATTTTCTTTCTAAAAACAATTAAATAATATTAAACAATTTAATAATATGGTTTTATTGTTAATACATATTTTAAATATTTAAAAATATGTTTTTATTTCAGTTTCTGTATTTGATTTCAAAATTATGAAATTATAATCCGACCCAACTTTACCCTATATATTTCGAAATTGTTTTAAATTTCATTCATAAATTCGATTTTAACGTAAAACAAACACTTTATTTTCGGATTTTGAGAGGAGAAAAAAAAGACCTCTAATATAAATAAATTCATAAAAGCTTTTTCTCAATATTATATATTTTAACAAAATTAAAAATCACGAAAACAAACATTGAATTTGGCTAATATTTATTTCTTATTTATTTCTTTTTTTTTTGAAAAACATGTTTTGATTTAATTTTTATTTTATTTTTTTCAAAAACAAAAATGGTAATTTAAATGACATCAACAAATATTTAAAAAAAATAATATTTAAATAAAAATAAAAGAAAATTTTGATTTAATGCAATTTCTATAAAAGAAAAATGCAAATGAAAAATATTGTCAAAAGATGTTTGTTTTTGTTTTCTTTTTAAAACACCTTGCAACTGCGTCAATTGACTAAAATCTCATGCCAAAAAAAAACTAGATATAAAATTAAGTTAATTTATTATAAAAATTATGTTTTAAATTAGACTATCCAAATCGATACCGGGTATTTCATATTATTCAAATTTTGGTGCATGAAGTGGGATACTAAAATCTAACTGATTGAGAAATTTTAAAAAATAATTTCACTAACAATTTTAAATGATAAAAATCTTTTGATTTGACATATCACATGACCTACATTGGACTTAATCTTCTTCGACCATTTCCATAGAAGCCACACAAATTCCAACAATTTATTCCGCTAATATTGCTATGATTCTTATAATTCATTAAATTACAGATACACCCTGTTTCAATAGCTTTCTTCTTCGTCTTTTTTTTAAAAAGTTAAAATAGTAAACAATAAATAAATAAAATTTTTAAGAGGAAATAAAGCCAAAATTATAGAAAAAAAAAACAATATATTAAATTTATGTAGAAGAAAATTCTAAGATGGATGAATACTTGATCGGGAGCGTGGTGGAGTAGAAGACATGTTAATGGTAGTAGTAGTAAAAAGCTTTAAAAAAAAATGTTTTTAGAGTTATAAAAAATTCATAATGAAAAATTGTGGGTGAATTTCATCAGCTGAAAATTTTGTTTTTTATTTTTTTTTTCGACACTAAGATGTACGCGCATCTTTTTATCATTTCGTAAAGAAATGCGCACACGACTAAAGTTCATGTGGGTGGACTAAGGCCATTTTTCTCATATAATATTATTTATATTTTTCGATATACATTTTTTTTTTCAACATTTTCTATTTATGCTTGCTTTTTTTTCTTATTGAAGATTTCCCTTTCGATTTCCTCATGGACGAGGTCAATTTATTTTATTCACTTTTATTTATTTACTAAACAAATTTTAATTCGGATTCTTATGAGTTTACTGATTGCTGTGTGTATTTTAATATATGTCATTTATTTACACGTGAATCTAATTTTTGGCAAAAACATATAAAACTTAAATTTTGCAATATACAAGTACAATCAATTATTTTGATGTACATTTTGGCATTGCTTATCAAAGAGACGAAATTTTGTAATTTCATTAAAATTTTGTAACAAATTTAGAATGAAATTTATAATTGATGCAAATCCCATGAGAGAGATTTTTATATAAGAAGGGTTGAATTATAAGTCAATATAATTTGAATAGAATTGCTTGAACCTTTTCAATGAAACTTATAAAGCATCGTTCAAATGATATGGAATTTTAGAATATTTGTAGCTTTTATATTGGCAGCCTTTTTATATTGCTATTTAGAAATTGTTAGAACGACACTATTTAAAACAAACCTACTTCTGTCCACTGCCAAGGAAATGGACACGTCTTCACTATTCAAGCTTAGCGATAGATTAGTATACCTAGATTTCCAAGTAAAAAGAGCAGCGTGATGTTCAGCATTATTGTTGTAGGTGAACTTAAAGAAGAATGGATGAAAAGAGGTTTAATGTGAAAGAAAGAGAAGAATCTATATTGTGTCGCGATATCACGGTACAAAAAGAATCATTTGAATGCACAGTCGTTGGAAGTCTTTATTATTAGTCTATGGCTTAGCCAAGCAATACAGGATAAATGATGCCTGAATGCATCTATATGAATAGATATGCTCTCATCCTATATATATATCACTAATTTTTTTCTAATTTCTTTTTAAAAGCCACACTAAATACGAATAGAACCTTAAGAATTTTTTTAATTGTTTATACTTTTTTCCATGTTTTTCTTTTAATTAAATCATATTTAAATGTAAAACGTAAAATTAACAAGAAAATATTGTTGTTGATGTGTTATTTTTGCAACATTTTGAAACAAAGTTAATAATTTGAATAGACTTTTATATTTTCTTTTAATTTAGTTAATTTTAGTTTTCCTCCACGTGGAACTGATTAGCGTGTGTCATTTGATTGAATACTTTTTTAGTTTTTTTAAAAAATTATAATACTATTTTCTATATTTTGCGATACTAAAACTATTCTATTTATAGTAATTACAGAATTCTAAGAATTATAATGGATAGATGAAAATAATAGTCTCGAAAGAAGATTCCTCTGAAGCTGAACGAAACAAGAAATTTAGTGGTTCTTCTTTATTAAATTGTGCCTTCTTAGGTTGTTCTTTAGGTATCAGGAAATAACCTATATTAATAATCCAAAATTAAAAATTTTTTCTTATTCTAAAATTTTCTTCTAAACTTAATTATACCCAATTTATTTAAATTCAAATAAATGCGCAAAAACTAAAGCTCGTGGTTCTTTAAACATAAAAATTGTTCCCACATATTAGTTTTAACAATGCGCGTGTGGCTTATTTTTCTTACTAATTCATGGGAATTTATTATTATTATTTTTTTTTCTGAAGTCCACTCGGTCCATGCATGACTCTAAAGATTAAAGGGTTTCTATTTTCATAGAATCATCTGGAAAGTGGGAAGATCAAACTTAAATAGAATGCACCTTAAAATATATTGTTTACTAAAAAAAAATTAAAATAAATAAATAAATATAGAAATAAATGACATTAGAGTTTGTTGTTTAATTTTAAATCCACGTGCGAGTTTTTTCTGTTTTTGGTTCTACAGAAAGGAAAGAAAAAATGGAAAATAGTAAAATAGTAAAAATTTACTAAAGCAGCTCGGTTATTTTCTTTAGCAATGTAAGTTTTTGACTAGTACTTTGTAAATTGAACTAAAGTTAAATTAAATGTTGTTATTCATGTGAATAAATGTTCTTCTATATTCTTTATTGCATATATTTAACTGAGCGATAAGCGATAAGCGATTTGTCTCAGTTTTTATGCTTAGAAAATTTCAATTTTTTATTAAAGAAAAAAGCTTCTTGTTTGATGAAAAATCAAAAAAAATCAGAAATATAAAACTTCTTATTTAAAATATTTATAATTTCTAGAACTTACCTGACTCAACAAATAAATCAGTCAAGCTCATATGTGATATTTAAGACTTTGTAATAACTCAACTCTATTTATAGAGAATCGAGTACTTTGTATGTGTTTTTCTTTAACAGCGACTCAAAATCAAAATATCACATCGAATGAAATGAACCTTATCAACGTGACGAGAAAATCTTGACACCAGACAAGAACGTTTTTTCCAAACTTTCGAAAAAAAACAAACAAACAAACAGAAATACATGAAAAGTTTAAAAATTGAAAATTTTTATCAGAAGAGTTAAATAATTAAACACTTTTCTCTTTTTGTAGTGGGTTAGTCTTTTAAACAAACATTTAGAAAGAAAAATTGTAATCACTGTTTGTTAAAAATTTTTGTGATTTATCAAAATGACACTATTTCTAAAAATAATATGTTTTTCAACTTTAAATTTTTGTTTCTTTAAGAAATTTGAAAAGAAAAAAAATCGTATTATCCAATTTTAGAACGGCTATTGAACTATATAAAGCAAATTGTTAGGAATTGAATTATGAAAAAAAATGAACCTGGTGAGGAAGAAATTCAAGTTAAGAAACACCTATTGTAATAACTTTCGTCTAAAAATAGAAAAATAATACAAAATTATATACACAGGTGGCACTGTGAGTATCTTTTGTAAATATTTCTTCATGATATTTTCTTTTGGATCCTTTCTTGGTATGAAAGCAGAAAATATCTCGGTTTCTTTTTACTTGAATTTTAGGTAGGAATCGTTTTGAATAGTATCCGAACATGGTTTTATTCCCTTTGACAGATATATAACGAATGAATCCGAACAAAGCCTGAAAAAAGTCACCTATTTCGCCCCGTAAAAAATAAAAATATGTCAATGCGTAGCATATTTACGCCCTATGGTAGGTATACGTACTACCAGAGGGTATATTAGTTTTGTCACTAGATTTGTAACGCATGAATATAAATAGCAGAGAACGTCTTTATAAGACTATATATTTGTAAAGAATCGAAAGTTGTATCAATTTATGCATGTTCATCTATCCGTCCGTAGGTCCGTTTATTCACTATGTACTCTACATTTCTTCACTCCGAATTCTAATTCTACCATAGACAATAGGGCCGATTTTAAATTTCTGTTTGTATTAATTTTCTCCTGTACTATCACATGTAATCATTTCTATATAAATTAATGAGACGTTTGCAGCGCTGGAAAGCTCACCTCATTTTTAATAGTTTTGTAAAAGAGACTGTAAATACATGCATGTGTAAATACACAAAGTCATTTTAACAAATACTATTAAGAATGAGCCGCTTGCAGACGTGCCCAAATTGGAAACTCTCAATTTTGTATGTTTTTTGGTACTATATAATACAAATTGTTTCTACTTTAGGTTCTTCAAAATTCATGCTAATAAATTTTATCAGCTTCTATAGTTTTTTTTAATTCCAGACACCAAGGCCTTGAATTTTAGTATATATTTTTATTATTTTTAGTTTTTTTTTTGTTTTTGATAAGCAATAACTTAAAAAATGGCTAAGTTTTGAAAACAAAAATACTCTAAAAAACTGTAATGATAAGAAAAAAATGGTCACTCTATATTCGTCGAACAAACAAACACATTGTTTCTAAACTCCATATGTACACATTTTCTAAAAATCAATAAATCCATATCGTTTTACTAAACTTCCCATATATATTTCCTTGGTTTTGAAAAACCATAAATTACAGGATATATACAGAACAATAATGGACACGATATACTAGATCACACACTGTTTCTTATCATCCAGGTCGTATATTGAATTGCATTTTATATGAAAATTTGCTTTCGTTATCAACGAGGAGGTCATTTCGAAAAATGCATTAAAAACTATCACAAGTTATGATAACGATGCAATTTGATTCCACTTGTTTAACCATATAACAAGTTTTGTCAATCATTTATGATAACAAAATATAATAAATTATTATTTATGTTTCTGCATCTGTGTTTAATATTTTTTTTTTTTTGTTCATTAATTTTCTTATGCAATACCAACCCACAATTTCCTCAAATTTCAATTTGCTGTTATCAAAAGAGGAACTCGAAGTGTTTTCAATTTTTAATTTAAGATCTCATATACATATAGAAACTAATTTATATTTAATTTTTGATTATAAAATAAACATGTGAGTGTAAATATATGTTTTTCAAATATATTTTCGAATTAAATTGTATGCAATAAATCTATCGAACCACTTTCAAATACAAGGGCCTCTATCAAGCCTTGAAAAATTATTATTTTTTTAAACCAAAAATATATAAAATCAAAACGAAAAAAAAAATGATATATGAATTTCTTAATTATGACGTTGAAGACATTTTATCAGCGAAATACGCGAATTTCAAGGCTTTTTATTGTTAAGAAAAAAATAATAATATATAACAATAATTTCTTTAATAATAAATCAAATCTTATTTAGCCGTATTCCATTTGGTTATCTGAAGTAGAAATTTGTTGACTACTGGATCAGAATTTCTTCCGTATCTGGTAGTAAATAGGACATGGTTTGAACAATCAATTACTTACAGCATTAATCCAATATTTCGAGTATTCAACGCCAAAATGATCAATTCTTTCATTTAAGAGAAACAAAACAGAATAAATTTGGAAAGAGGAAATTAGATGATTCCTATAAGATAATTGTAGCTAGCGAGAACATTAATAGTCTTATGGATTTTGGACTAAAGAAGGAATGAAACAAAGAAAGTAATCGAAATTTTCTTTAACTTAATTTTTGTAAATAAAATCCATGCGTTTCTTTATACTTTTAGGCGCCAAAATGAGTAGAAGAGATTTCTTGTTTTGTATATTACAAATATTTTAAGTGTTAGTTCCTGTATAAATAGGTATTCTTATTATTTACATAGGTGTTGGAATTGTTTATTAAAGATAGAATAACTTCTATCACTGTTGCACTAATATAATGTAATCTGAAAAAAATGATAGATAGCGAAAGAGAATCATATGTATGTTTAAGAGAATATTTCTTATTTTGTATTTTTATTTTTCTTTCATATAATAATTTACTTCTCTTCGTCAGTTTTCCTTAAAAATTTTGATTTCTGGCTTATAACATAGAAAGGAAATAATTACTTTAAGACCTCAATTACTCAATTGTTCACGAACCTCGAAATCTATTAATCAAACTATGCCTTAGTAGTAAACTGTTCATATATACTTTGGACGTTTAAAATGTTTGCGTATCTACTTGCCGAGTACTCCAAAGTAATAATTCTATTTTGCCTTTAAATCGTCTAGTTTTTAACTCTTTGTTATAAATTTAGAGCTTTTTCAGAGTTACGTAGTAAATTTCTAAATATTCTTGCTACTAACACAACTACTTCCAATAAAAAATAGAAGGCAGCTAATATTAAAAAGAATTTCACTTAGCCATCATAATCTGCCATGCGCTGCCAAAGGCCTTGTTTTTGTTTAATATTTTCTTTTTTAATCTAAAAATTTGTTTTTAACCAAAATTTAAATTATTTCTGGTTTTCTTTTTAATGGAAATAATTACTGATTGTCGAACAAAATAATGAAACAATTTAAAAATAGCATCATTTCAAAGGGCGGGGTTAGACTTTTATCTATTTTTAATAAATTTACAAAATAATAACAATTGCAATTTGATAATGAAAACTTCAATATAAATGATAGACTTTTCTTTCTGTTTTCTTTTTTTTATTTTCTTTACATAAAAATAAATTTAGAAATGATTCGGTTTGTAATCAATTTGATTACGCACAAATCCAGTTCAAACAAGTTTATTAACGTAATTCTGATATTTTGTTCTTAATTTAATCAGTTTTGCGAAAATATTTATGATTGCGAAAATGTGAATTGATTAAAGTTGATATTATAGTAAAAATAATGGCAAAAAATTAGATTTATGATGCTAAAAAGTTTAGTTAATTAGTTTAATACTAAAAGCTAACTTGAATTTGTAATTTTTCATGAACTAGTGAACCATTTTTTGCAGTTTTCATATCGCTAGTTCTATTCCATGGTTTATCCATTTAAACTACCCGTATGCGCGAACTTATCGGTCGAAAATAAAAGTATTAAAATTGAAACCAAATTACTTAAATGAACAAATTTAAAAATGATTATTTAGGCTTTAATTTCTTTGTAAAACTCGCTACCCCCGTGTGTATGAACAACAACCAAAATACTAAACCAATTAAAAAAATTTATCAAGGACACTATTCAATAAGCTTTTGTTTTTTGTTTTTTTTTTTTTATTTTCTTTAGCGGCAGAATAAGATTCTCTTTTTCTTTTCTTTTAATTCTTTCACTTATGGAGAAGAACTATTTTATATAATAGGAGAACATCAATTCTATTGGAATACGCATAAAATCAAATAGAATACTTATAATTTCAAATTTGGCATTTACATAACTAGCTTTAAGAATTCTAGTCGGTTACTGAAGTTCTTTTAATTGGCTTTAAATTTCCAGTTTGAAACTAGTTTAATTTTTAGTAGTTTTCTCATAATCATGTCATAACTATAACTCTTCAATTTTCAGTCATATACACGTTATTCCATAAAGTTTTATTATAGTATTGTTTAATATTCTAATTTTGTTCTACAACACCCAAAATTAGAATGAAATTTGCTGACTATTGAAAGACTCTGTAAGACCAAAAAGATTGGGCATCATTATCGAATATTTTCTCAAATTTTTCAGTTCTTAAAAAATTGTTTTTATTAAAACTATGCCTGAAGGACAATAGTCTAGACAAGAGCATTAAGGCGGAAAAAATTCGAACAACAAAAATATTTACAATTGTTATGCCTAAAAATAATGGATAAAAGTAAATTCTTTCAGATAAGCATAATTAATACCCGATTTTATACAGGTAAGTTTTGTTTCTGACACTTTAAAATTCCTGTTTTAAGATTCTTTTTACACAATAGTCTAGACTCTAGGATTTCGCTTTTTTTTCTTTAAATATAATAAAACAAAAAAAAGATTAAGAAAAATAAAATAGTGAAATTTTTTATGAAAAAGAAGAAAAAAAAGGAAAAAAGAGTAAAGAAGAAAATTAGCGTATTTTTTTATGAAAAATAAGGAGTTGAGGAAGAAAACTAATGAATTTTTTTATGAAAAATAATGAAAAAGAAGAATTGAGGAAGAAAAGTATAGTGAAATTTTTTATGAAAAGCAAGGTTTGAGAATTCTGCCAATCAAATTTAATTTTAGCTATTTGTTGCGGAAACATGTTGCAGAATCAATCAATAATACTCATAAATTACCTAACTTTTCAGGTATGCTTTTTTTTAAACAAAAAATGCATATTTTTTCACCAACGAATCCGCATACTAATGTCATCCATCCAGGAAATTTATTATTGATTTTCAAATTTGTTGCTACATCTTGCCAAATTCTCAATATTCACGCCAAACAAAACATTATTTATTGAATTTTTTTTTTTTCAAATATTTCTTAAAATATCAATAATTTCAATAAAAACTTGCTTAAAAATTGCATTTATCATGTGCAAACGGAATATTTTTGACTAATATGCAAGGTAATCAAGAAATTTTTTTTTGCTCTTCTATTTTTGATTTTTATGCAATTTTTACAAGAATTTTTTTGTAATGAGCTTTTTTTGGGGTTTATTGTTATATAATTAACCTTGTTTTAAAAATAAATTAAATTGATATAGTAAACAAATTAATCAAAAATTTGTATTTATTAACTTTTTCTTATTTCATAATTTTTAATTATTTCCGATTTAAAGAGTAAAAAAATTAAGACACTGATTCATCCCAAATCACCTGATTCTATGTTTTTGTACGTTCTTTTTAAAACTATCAAGAATTCTTTGAATATTTTAAAATACTAGTATTTTCTAGAAGCTTTAAAATGTGATAAAACTTGTTCCTTTACTTGAATGATAAAAAAAAAGATAATAATAAAATTTTTATTTAGTTAGCAAAAAAAGAAAATATGTCGTATTTTTATTAATGATTTTAAATTCGGATATTGTAGTATCAGTTTCTCTATACGATTAAGTTCAAAAGACTTACGTCTTCTTCTTCAAAAGTTGGTTGAATCAGAAATTGTAAATCGATAGTTTTGCTTATTTACTACTCCACAGAGTTGCTGAATATCAATTTTCATTGAACCAGTTTCATTGCTACAGCTTTACATGTATGCTCACAATAACTTGTAATATTTTAACAAAAAGCATGCAATAAATACAGTATCGAAATTGGATTCTCACGTGGCACAGATTTTGGAAAAAGATTCGATACAATATCAACTAACACTAATCACGAAATAGATTTCTTTGCAGGACTGCTATGATACCAAAAATAAATATACCATACAAAGATTTCTCTGTGACATAATCAAAGATGATGCATTATATAGATTTCTACTCTAGGACCACTTTTTGAAAGAACTTTTGACAACTTTCTTTACTAACAATAATACACCATATACCTTAGATTTGGAAAATATAGGTACTATAGGTAACATTGGAAGGACAGCTAGTATAGGAGGGATATGTAGTATATATAGTAGCTGATCCTAAACTCCCACATTTCATGGTGTCTAAAAGGGTACATACTTATACAGAAAGTTGAAAATAGAAATGTTTACACAAAATTTTTAACAAATTATGTGCGAAAAGTTTAAAAATTTTGGTGGATGTCAACATAAGCGATAAATTAAAATATTTCGAATTAATGATTGTCTTTTTACTTAAGTTTTTTTTTGAAATTTGCGTTAGTTTTTTTGTTTATTTAATGAAAAATTTTCGTTTTCTAATTAATATCTTTTCAACCAAAACAAATATTATTGAATTTTGTCAAAAAATCATTAACGCTTGCCAAAAAAAAAGAAAACTATATATTTTTTTTTAATATTTCATTAAAATACCAAAATTACAAAATTACGTCAAACAAATTTTATTCGTGAATTTCATTTTCTTATGGACTTTTATATTTAAGATAAATTTATTATTTAATATATTGACCCAAATTTTTCTTCTTTTCTTCTTTTTTTTTTTTGTTTTTCCCAATTTTATGTCAGAGGATCCAGAAAGAAAAAAATCTATATACGCAAAAGACGTTTTTTTTTATCCGGGTTTTTCCCCATCAAAAAAAGAAATCACGAAAAAATGTTATTCAATAATTTATTATGTAATAAAAAAAATTCATATATAAATTAGAATAATTCTGTGAAAATGTGTTTCTTTTTTGGCAATTTTATGATCTTAATTTCTATGAAAATGACATAAACTTAATTATTTAAATATTCTAACACCAAAAATTAAGATATATTAAACCTTGAGAGAATTAATAACAATTAATTAGACTTTATTATGTCACCCTGTTAAGTCTAGTTTTAATATATATTTTTACGAAAAAAAAAGTCATTAAAGTCGGCGTAATTTACGGCAGTTTTTCTAAAAAAAAAAAAAAACTAAAATCATATTAATTTGAATGTTATTTTTTCTGAAATCAGGAAGAATTCGAAATGTTTGCCTTCAATCAATCTGAAAATCGATTTCCCAAGGGCAAAATCAAACGCCATATTAGAAAACAAAATATACAATCACGACATAAAATTGAAGATATACACAACATTACAAACAACTACCCACTGTGCCTATAACCAATGCATCCCGAATAAGAAAACATCCTAAATCAAATCAAGATAAACATAGACACGATGTTCAGAACACCCACAATTTTCGTAGTCTTCCGCCTTGATTTTATCAAAAAAAAAAAAAATATATGTATTTTCGTTCTTTAATTTCCTGTTTTAATTTGGTTACTTCCACAATTCGACTCCACCATTAAAACGCCTCTTAAAACAGCCGAACCAGCATACTAAACTTATCATAAACATCGCGTCTTATGTAAATCCATAAAAAAAGGAAATTCAAAAAAAAAACCGAATTCAAATGGGCTGGGTTGTAGGCTAAGAAATGACTTTCTGCAATAACCTTGACTAAAATTAAATCTTAAATTCGTGAAAATCTTCGCGATTTTCTTTTCAATTCAAATTATTAATCAAATTATATTCGAAGAAAAAGAAGAAAAAAATGTTTTTCTTATTTAATTTCCTTTCTATGGTTTATTTCTGTAGTCTCAGTTTTTTTTTTCTTCTTCTTCTCTCGTGATATTTAATATTAAAGACAAAAATCGAAGGATATCCTATCCAGTAGAACTGTTTTTATTGCTTCACTCCTTCCAATCTAATTCGAATCAAGAAAATTCTCTTTCATTTTCCCCAAAAAAAAAAATAAGAAAAAAAAGGTGAATGAATGAAAATTCTGATATCAGGTTGGGTTCATGTTTTTGTGGTGGCACCAACAAAACGAAAGAAGAAAAAAAGAAAAGATTAGTTTGATGGCAAAAGAATATGAATTGCTTGCAAGCAAGCAAAAAAAAACAGGACTCCCACGGCCCAGATATTGATCGGGACGCACCCGGCAGACGTCATATACACACAAAATATACCAAAACCATATTAAGAAAGAAAATCACAACACAGCGGAAGGTGGTACCGATGGAATAGAAATGCTCCCAGAAATATTTCTACATAATATATATATTTGGATGTTTTTTGTTGGTTCTTATATTACTGTTTGATGGAAAATCGATAAAGGATATCATAAACACAGAACACGTCACCTGAATGACTTTAATGGATCTTTCTATCCTTTTTTCTTCTTTCTGGGCTTATATAATACATAAAAATTCATATATATGTATATATATTTACCTGAATGAATTGGTACACATATATATATACGTAAATATGGCTGGAAACTTTTTCGCCAAGGTCAAGGATGTTTCTATTTTCAATGTTTAATGACAGAAGAGCTTTAGGCGATGTCTTATCGAATGAAATTGGAAAGTTATGACAATATATTCTTTTCTCGATTTTTTCCTCGCATTTTTTTTCTTTTTTGGTGGATATATGAAAACAAATTACAATTGATTTGGTTTGTTGTGAGGATTTGAGAAGAAACAGCCTAACGATCTAAAAAATAGAGAAAAAAAAAATAAGGTAAGAAAACATAGGTACACAATTTCTATCGTATACAGTTTTTCCTTTTTTTTTCTTCTTTTGGTTCATCAAAAAAGAATTTTTGCCAGTAACTCTGACAAGGTGACATCAATCGATTTTCTTGGGAGTTTCCTTTGAAAAATTCAAGATAGGCAATTTACTTTTTGGTATTTTGATATTTTCCTTTTTTTTTTGCTGGTCCTGTAATATATGTCACAAAAGAAAACTGGAAGCAAAGAAAAGAAAAAAAAGGTAAGAAATTCTGATATTCGACAAATATAAAATTTTTCTGGGGATTGAAGAAAGTTGATTAGAAAAGAAATTAAATGAAAATTCTTTTGGAAAATTTTTCCGTATAGATATATTGAATGGGTAACTAATTGAAAAATTTTCGAACATTTTTTTTTTTATATTGAAAACCTTTTATAGAAATTGAATTCAATCAAAATTTGTTCATATTTAGTTGTTTTTTATCTATAAAATTCATTCAGAACCATGGAAGCGCATCATAGATTCAAAGAAAACCAATTTAGTAATTCAAATTTAAAAATAGGATCAATTTTAATCTTAAACTGTTTTAATTCGAAGGTATTTAAGTTATACAAACGACAATAACTTGTTCTTTGTATGTCCTTAAGAAGTTCAGTGTTATAGGTAAGCAACAATTGTTTCAATTTTATAGTACAGTGTAATTTCTCATTCCGAACGATATAATACTGCATCTGTGATAGCATTTCTTAAGTATCTAATCGACATTTCAAGGAATTTTAAGGTTACCATTAAACTCTTACAGAATTTAAATACCTAGACTCTTGGTTCATTCAAAAATACATCTTCTCATTCCATATATAATATTACAAAATCTAAAAAAAAAGCTTTAAAGAATTATCAATCCATTGATAATAAAGAAATTAATGAAAATGTTTATCAATAAGACAATCATTTTCAAATGACTCGCTCAACAAAATACATATTTGTCTATCAATATCGAATCTTAATTATTTTGTTTGTTTTACAATTTTGTCAATAATTTCGATACTAATTTATAAACACAATAATAGCCTAATAATCCTTAATCAATCCCGAAAGAAACACCAAAAAATCTTAAAACATTCTTCTGCTGAATAAATTTTCTATCAAACAAGGAAAAAAAAAACTTTTTACATGTCATATCAATAAAAATATTTGATATATAATTTTCTTTTTTTGATAAAACCAATAAAATAGGAAAATATATACAATATTTTTCCTCCAAAAGAAAGGAAAACTATATTTGAGACAAAGAATAAGAAAACTTAACAAAATTCCAATTCTATTACACAATTTAACTTCCTATTTTAATATAATAACAAGTTTTCTTTTGGAAAAGATATCCTTTTTTTGTGTGTGTCAGGCCTTTTGTTTTGTTTGGTTCCATTACCATATCCATATACATATATGCCACCGCCTCAGGGATACTTGAATCGAATCATCATACGAACAAGAAAAACATCTCTTTTGTGTTTTATTTCCGGATGGCAATTGTTGTATTCTGGAACGGGAATGATGCAGAACTAAATTATCATTATTAAAGTCCTGTTCATTGTCCAAGTATATGTGTGTACAAATAAATAGAACAAAAACAATGCGATGAATAACCAACGAAAATAATATAGAATAAAAAAAGAAAGAGTTATAATATTACTAGTTTACGCTGTTAAGCACGAAACACCAATTTCAATAATTCACCAAGGATCAATAAAGATGTCACTTGTGTATAATGTGGTGTGTGTCGAAAAATAGACCATTTCTTAACAACATCAAAAAATATATACATATATATAAGTTTTCCTGGCGCTTTTCTTTTTCAGAGTTAAGGAAAATGATATAAGTATGTTTTGTTATATACCGAAATAAAAAAAAACTTTTCCACGAAATGAATATCATATCCATAATAATATGAAACTCAAGATTGTAATGTAAACAAGGACATTTTTCTTTTCTTCTTCTACGTATTTTCTTTTTGTGTTTTTATACTATTTTCGAATAATCATTATCCACTGATTGAGATGAAAAACAAGAAAGAAAAACAATATAAAATGTTAAGGTATATATTATGTAGAACGAGAACGAGATCGAAACGACCGTTAAAAGATATTTTCCTTGTGGTATATATTTCCCTATCAGAAAGAAAAAAAAGCGAAATTTTCATCGTAATGTCGTCATATTTTCTAGAAGAAAATTGTAAATTAGTTTCGTTCAATTCGAAACCAATCGAAAGAAAGTTATTCGTTTTTATGAGAGTGATTTTAACATCATAACTACACCATCAAGGGTTTTCTTTATAGCTTTTGAAATTGCGAGCTTTTCTTCTTTTTTTTTTGGTTCTTTATCAGGAAACATTCTATAATGAGATGTTTTTCTTTTCAGTACATTTTCTTTTTCTTTATTTTTTTTTTGGAGGTTGTTTGGTGATTCAATTTCATTTTGAAAAACAAACAAGAAAAAATATAATGATTTTTGATATTACATTGAAAAATTACCCGCAACGATAGTAACTTTTATATACTTTTCTTGTTTTTCCTTATTACTTCTGACGAGAGATAACGTGTAGGGCAACGGCGGGTGGATTGTTTTCTTTTTTTATGATTTTGTACGCTATTTAGATTTATAGTTTAATTGAATCTCATAAACCTATTAGAAAACGTTTCTTTATTAGATTTTTATTCTGTCTTAGTACATGACAAGCGAAATGAATATTGAAATTTGGTTTTTTATAGGATAATGAATTAAGCGACGAATGAGAATGAATGTTAATGTGAATGGTTTTGGGTGTACTATATTCTTAACTATACTATACTACTTTATATATATTATTACAGGAAGAAAATGGAAATTAACTCACAACCAATTTTGTTATACTCAAGCATATTTTCGGTTCTGGGTTTTCCTTTTGGTGTTTTTATTGTTGGATTTTCTATACATATCTTTATATAACAAATATATTGAATATACTATATATAATGTCAATGACTATAAAAATGAAAAAATTTTATGGTGTGATTTTGGTTTTTAGTATTAAATACAGTTGTGCACATCAAACATGCCTATCTCCTATTTTGTCAATAAAATATTAGAAGAAAACATTAAATTTATATGTTTTTCCTTAACAATTGGATTAATTGGTCGTTTGAAATTAGATAGAATGAGAAAAAAAAAACTAAGTGGGAAGTATAGTTTCATTTAACGATATTCATTTTAATTACTTGTATGTGATATCTTTATAAACATTATCGCGTAAAAGGATTTCGAGTTTTCCAGCTTTTCTTTTTTCGGGCTTTTTTTTTGTATGACTTTTCTGATAAAGATATATAATTTGATATGATGATGTTTTTATAGTATATTTTTCGTTTTTATTTCGTTAGTCTTATGGTTTTTCTTGATATGATACTCTTTCTCCTATCTTCGGAAAGATAAGACTTTTTTTTATAGAGCTATGTTGTTTGCTTCATCAAAGATGATTTGTTTTATTTTATTTTATTTCTATTTATTTTTTTTTATTATTTAACTTTTATTTCTTTATTTTTTCAGGATTAGTATTTATTTTTGTTTTTATAGTTTACGAGATACGAAATAATAATAGATTTTTGATAAATGATCTCAAGTTGAGACTGATTTTCCTAGGTTTTTTTTAAATCAGAAAATTATTATCATGATGAGAATTTTAATCGGAAAACGGGAAACTTATATTGGCGCCAAAATATTCAATAATTTTTTTTTTTGTTTTAAAAGAAATATGATTTCAAAAAGTGTGGAAAACTTTTATCATACTTTTATGCCAGGGAAATTAAAATTCATATAAATTGTTTATCACACTTCTTAATATAATCTCTATATATCAATTAATATCGATAATATTTACTATACTATTATTTGAGACGCTTCTCTTCATACGAGTTGCTCTAGTTCAGGAGTTGCTAGTTTATTTAGCTTTATTACAACGAGAGCCGAACGATCGAGTCAAAATTACGACTTTCGTATATGGGCACAGTGCGTTGAAAGATCAAGTCAAAATCCAGTCGGAACATAAAAAAGTTAAATGTTTTATCAACTAAATGAAACATAATAAAAATGCTTAAAAAATGTTTCAAAACAAGTTTAAATTGACAATCTTTGTAAAACATAACAACTTTGAACTCGACTAGTCAACTTTTTAACCAATCTATTTACGGCATTATTTGAACTCGAGCCAACCATGAATACGTATCCAAGTCCAGTCTATCCAATTTCGATTCGACATGCACTTCCCTCCCTGTATACGAAGTGCATATGTGATTTATTCCTGATTTTATTATATTGCATCATTTTTCTTTTTACTGAATTGTACACATTTATAAACCAGGACCTACCCAACATGATAGAGCCAAACTATTGAATAAATCAAATCTCTGAATTAGAAAATTTATACTATTTTTCATGCCCAACAATACCTTTCTTTTAAATGTTGATTAATTAATATTATTAGATATTTGATACCTTTTTCATTTCGTTTCTTTCCAGATCCAAAAATAAAAAATAAAGAAAAGTCGTGTTTGGAACATTAATCGATAAACCATCTTCAAAACAAATTAATTGAATAATTTATTATTATATTACAATACACGTGTCCACGAGCAGTACCACCTACTCAATATGGAAATCTATTGTCTGAGAAATTTTATCAAAAAGCGTGTGGGGATGTGCTTTTAATCAACAGAAAACACAATAAAAATCTATGATTTAATAGTCTGGAATATTGTTGCGTCATTATTTGCTGAAAGAATTTATTTCAAAATATGTACAAACAATAGTCTGACTTTGGAAATTGATTATAAAACATTTTATTTGAACTTAAAGATAATACACATAATTAAATAGTAATAATATTTGTAATAAATTGAAAACTTTGAAAAGACTACTAAAGTCTGCGATATTAAAATATTTGCGATACGAACTCGAAATATCGTGCATTTTATAAAGTAATAAATTCAATCAAATTTACTTACGTATGCTTTTCAAAGCCATTTTTGTTGTTGCAAATGTTAAATCCTGAAAACTTCTTTAAAGAACTCCAAGTAAACCTTTCTTGGCTTTGTCAAATCCTTGGAGGCATGAAGATAGCAGACGACAATCTCGAGTATTCGGGTGATTTGGTGTTCAAATTTAGGAAAGCAGAATTGATATATTGACTGAATTGCACAATGCACTTCCAATAATGCCACGTTATATTTATTCCATTCACATACTATACAGTTTGTCTACCTGTAGTGTCCAATATAGTTGGTTCTCTTCATTATTAAATTGCGTCAGTTCCAAAACATTTCTGCTTCTGCCGATAAGATTTTCATACTAATCTGTTGGAAACTGGAAAACTTATTTAAGAATATGATTAATTTTATGTTTACGAAATAAAATAAACTGGTTCAAAGAAGAAACAATTATTGTTTAGAAAACTTCAGGTATATCAACTTTTGAAATTCTCGAAAAGATATACAAAATAAGATAAGTCAAAATAACAATAATTTTGTGGTCCAGCTTAGAGATTCTCCCATGTGGAAAAAACTGTAATTTACATACAGAAAAAAAAAAATCATTCAAATGAAATTAAAGGAATCCAACTTTACATATCCTTTTGAGTAAATCATAGAGATAAAAAAAAAAAAAAAAACTGATGCCAAACGAGATTTAAATCCCAAGAAACTCATAAAGATACCTGAAAGAAAGTGTATTAAAGAAAAAGTTTAGAGCAATTCCTTATCTAACCGAGTGTAATAAAATTTCATTGTTTTCGAAATGTTATCCTATATATTTGAAAATGGGAAGAAATTTTGCAACATACATATTATATAGGGTACACGATATAATTTTCAGTTCCTTTCACCTTTTTTTTTTTTTTTTGAAAGAAAGAAATTGAAAGCAATTGAACGTAATTAACCGTAAAAAATCTGGTTGTTGGTCAAACAATACACTTTCTTCTTATATTTTTATAAAAGAAAAATATGAAAATATTGCATATTCACGTAACTTTTTCAATCAATTAATTATGTATGCGTCCCTTGAGTTGTCGTTCTTAAGAATAATTTACTTGTAAATTTTTCTTGTTTTTTTCCCATTTTCAAACAAGAAATTATAGAACACCTTCTTTCCATTCGTGAATGTTTATAACAAACAAAAAACGCTAACACCTTTGGCTAGTTCTTGTTTTTTTGCTTCTACTACTTTTTTTTCTCAACAAAACCCAACCCTTTTCTTACCTTGGTCGTTTTTCCGTTCCATCATAAAAGAGGATAAATTAAATTTTTTATATGAAAACGGACAAAACAACTATGCCCAATACCATGGCCAGTTTACTATGGCTATATGGCATGATGCTGAATATATTGCGGGCTGGGTACTTTTTTTTGGCTAGTTCAAATTCTGTTCCTAGATCTTTCTTGTATCATAAATTAATTTTTTACATTTTCACAGCAAAAAAGAAAAGGGTTAGTTACGGGTTATTTTTCTCTTGTTTGTTATCATCTTACCTTTTTGTTAAATTAATTTTGTGTTTTACGATAGGGAAAAGAAAAGTGAAAAGGGTGCTGTATCTTTATAGGAAAATTACTCTTATAGGCTTGGGTTTTTTATTTATCCAAGTTTTATGAAAATCAAAATTTCCATACCAAACGTTGGATGCATAAACTTTACATTTTCTGGATTATTAGGAAAAAGAAAAAACCCTTCTCCACATTTTTTGTTTATTAGTTTTGAAGCTTTTTTAAATATAGAAAGTAATTTTATTTCAAGATTTGTCTGTTTCATAAGAATTGAAAACATTAATCATATTTTTTTGCTTATGCTACTACATAATGCTTATTTACCCCATTCGTATAGGGTTGGAGTTTGGTAGAATCAACATATTTGGGTGGAAAAATTCGTTGAATTTATAAAAAAAATCTAGAAGAATATTGAAAAACTGGATAAACTCAGTCAGAAGAATGAATTAGTATTGAGCCATATTTGTTTTTGTCTCGAAAATCGAAAACATAATAGGAGTTAGGCTTTTGTGCAAAAAATTAGCAATTATATTTTGGTTAATATTCTAACTAATTGAATATTGAGGTGAATGAAAAAAGATTAGAACAAATATTAGTTTTGTGCTTTTTCCTAGTACTGAAGAGTATCTTGTAAAAAACTCAAATCTCGACAATTTCATACTTATCTGAGTTACCTAAAAAGTCTCAGACCACAAACAGAGCATAATGAAGTTTCAATAAACCACATTGTAACGAGTAATTTATTTAATACATTTTTTAAGCAGTTAAAAGTCATGTACTGGAAATTCATCTCAGTTGGAATGAAATTCGATCTTCGATATCCATTTATGGGTAAATTTTAAACGCTTTTGACGATGCAACTCAAGTCATAGATAGTCCTCTATAAACTCTTGTACATAATTGAATAATTCTTTAGCTAGGATAAATAGAACTGGAAATAATCACTTAAAATTCATATAAACTGATGATAAACTGATTTAGTAGCTTTCAAGATGACATTTATTAAAAAAAAATTCATATTTTCATCAAAAATATTTTCTATTAAATTACCCAAAAAGAAAACTAATTTCAATTCTATTTAATCTTGTTTGTGTCTTCAAAGTAAATCTTATTCTATTCTTTTCAGTTCAGATATGTATTGTCGGATTGTCGCCAAAATGTCTCGTTTAATTTTACTAAAAGAAAAGAAAATGTCAAGAAAACTGTTTCACATAAAGAAAAACTGAAAACACGAAACTTTTTATAATTTCATATTTGTTTCATTTATTGTCCGAATTTTTAATTTCTTTTAAAATTGTTTTTTAAAAAAAGAAAATTGTATAAAAACCGCACGGAAATTTATAATTTTTCTTTCATGAAAATTTTCTACATGAAAATTCAAGGACGAGAAAAGATTTGTGGTTTTTTTTAAATATTATTTTGAAGAAAGTAATAATAAAATAAATACCATTTCTTTTCTACTACCCACATGTGAACTTCCGGTGGACAAGCGTACAGACATTAAATCAGTATCTGAAAATGCATTTTCTTTCTTTTTAAAACAAAGTCAACATTAATTTTAATGGAATTTTTTTATTTAGTGAAAAATATTAATTTGTAGATTTTTGACTTTAATATCTTTTTTATTTGTGAAAAATGAAATTGAGTAGAAATTTTCTTGGATTTTTCTTTCTTTTTTTTTTAAAAGATTTTCATTCGAAAAAATCGTAAATATTCTTAAAATAAATACTTTTATTATTCATAATATTTTATTATTCATAATATTTTAATATTTTATAAATTTTAAAGAAATTTCGATGGTTTTTCTTTCTTGACTTTGTTTTTGGGGACATTTATAACTTTTTTTTTACTATTTTTATATATGTTCTTTTTTTTTGTTGGTTAAGAAAAAACACGTATATACTTCCAAACTTGTTAAATCCACAATATTTTATCTTATTCCCAGCTAGATAAAGTGCAACAACCTTGGATGTTTACATAAAAACTGTCGTTCATCCTCATCTCTACGGAAAAAGAACAAATACCGATGGATTGTTCATATTTGAAGTAATATTCTTTTCCGGTTCATTTTGTAAAATATTTAATACAAAAGAAAAGCACTATTAAAAATTTCTATTTAATTTTTTTCTTTCTTAAATTTTACATACAGAATTTGTTTTATTAAAGTTATAAAAAGTTACTTTCTTATTAAGTGTTATTCTCTACTCTACACAATTTGCATACTAAGTCCCATAGCAGCTCGTTTCTCCTTGTCTGCCTTTTACCGTGATACTTGCTTCTACTTGTTATAGGTAAATTATATGGACACGAAAAACCGAATCTTGAACTAAATATGATAAATTCTGGACCATCAAGATGAAAATAACTTTAACTACGAGTATATGATGACAACATAATAAAGTACGAGATGAAATACCCAAAAATTGCTTGTTATTTATATTTTCTCCAAATATCAATTTTATAATAAATGAAATTATTATTATTTTTTCGGTTCACCAAATTTAACCTGAATCTCGATCCATATCTCAAAGACTCGAGATCCCATTAAAAAACATCGTTCTATAAAAAATAAAACAATTAAACTTGTTTAAATATTAAAGGAGAAAATTGACCGGGACAATACTGAAACGTTTAATTCTTGCATTTCAATAAACGACCAAAACGTTATAAAATTATTTAAAAATAGATATTACTTATTTTTGAACAGAAGCTGCTATACACGTTCATGTGATGTACGCCCAAGAGAGGAAAATTTGTTGGCTTACATAAAATTAATAAAATTTCAATTATAATCCAATTTATCAATTGAGAATAAATTTTTGGTCATCAATTTTTTAATTTTCCTCAATTATTGTCGGGAATTGTTTGCCTGAACAGAAAAAGTAAATACACGACGGGCGCAAATAGACTTTATATATGTGTATAAATATGGACTACAAAAGATCTCAATTGAAATAGTAGCAAAATGTGTACAATAAAGAGAGTTTTCAACTTGGATTCTGAGTCTGCATTCGCGTTCTCACTAGTAGTATTTGTTAAAAAGACTTTTGCTGTATTTTATTGGAAATTCTATCGGGCGCTAATTTACTTTCTCAAAAGAACGATTTCTCTTATATAAATTCTTAATTTCGAATATATCGAACCACTGAAATTATTTGAAGGAATTATTGGTTGCGTATATATAAAATGTTCTTACAAATTTTTCTTCGTGATGACGCGAAAAAGTACGTATTGTAAAAAAGCTGAAATACATATTTGTTAATCGACAAAGTTGTTATCGAATTAGGCGATCAGGGATTCCAGAAATTGCACTGCAGTGGTGCATATCCTAAACTTTATAAAAATTCAATTCATATTTTAAATATAGAATAATATAATTTTTTATAATAATAAATTAAGTCATTTTCAAATGATTTTTTGTTATTTAAATAAATTTACTAAGCTAATGTGTGCCTTCTTTTTCTTATTTAAATGAAATTTTATGTTTTTCTTTAGGTTGTTGGCCTCAAAGCAAAAAAAAAACCAACAAGAACGAAATTTTCGACGACAAAATATCTAAGAAAAACTAACAAAAATATCATCGGTTTTATTTTACTAAAAAAACCAAAAATTTCTTTTTTATAAATCGAATCTCATAACTATTTTTAGCTAAAACAAAAAAAAATAAAGAAAAAGAAAACATAAATAAATTTTTTAAGAAAATCATGTAAACATAAAAATTACCATAATTCTTCGCGTTGATACATCATGGACGATGGCTGGCGGCCTGCAGTTCATAAGTTTACAAGAAAAATGTTTTGTTAAGCTTTTCGCCTTTTGAATCTGAAATCTTCATAAAATGAACAAAATTTTTGAAAACGATATTTTTTATGATGTTTATTACATTGTTATATTTAATTTTTTTTAACATCATTTTTTTTTTCTTCATTTTGAAATCTTTCAAATGGGCCCGAATAAAACCGCTGATAAGAAAACCGGCTGAAGTTTATTTTTAGTTAATACACATACTTACATGTGTTTTTTTTTCTTCTCACTTAACTCGTTCAAATGTTTTGCAAACAAAATTTAAAAGGAAGAAAAAAAAAACTACTTAAAAAACTTCTTCTCTTATCATTTTTATTTATTTACTTATTTATTTATTTACTTATAAAATTCACTGATTAGAATTCATTTTTTTCTTCTTATATATTCTTTTTATTTCGCTTGAATTTTTGTAAATTTCTACTAAAGAAAAAAAACCTCGGATCCAAAGTTTTCTTTACTTTAGCACTTTAAGTTTTATAAATAGAAATCTTGTTTTTCATATGACTAAATTGATTTCAATTAGAATCATTTCTTTGAAATATTTGACACTGATTGTGTAGAAAACACGTAAAAAATTTAACTCGAAATATCTGCCAAAATAATGAACTATATATGGTACTATCTTTTCCAAAAATCCTACTTACTATATTCTGAAGGACTACTATATTTTCGTACTTCAGTTCAGTATCATTACTATTTTGTGTCATTGGAAGTATTTTCGATTATATTGTATAATGTACCTTTTCTTGTGCACTTGGATTATTTGTTTTGTCATATGTTTATGCCCATGGTAGAGGTACTAACCAGAAATAATCAATGACCAGAAAGTTTTGTCGCTTTTTTTTTCGATGATTTTTCGGATTTAATTGGATTTTTGTACAGCAATTTTATTTAAATTATTTTCATACGTTGACTACATAAATAGGCGTTATTTAGTTAAATTTTACTAAAATCAGTACAATAGATAGTAGAGAAAGAAATAGTCGTAGCCGCAAATAAGCAAATTAATAAGGTAGTATTTTAAAAACTATTGTACCGTTTTGAATAAAATTTGCAGAATAGATTTATGTTGTTAGGGCCTAGGCTACCTGTGAATTAGAACAATTTTGAAAAACAAAAAATAAGGTTATGTCGAAAAAGCTTTTAAATATTATTAGTTTTGGCCGTTTTTCTGTCCCATTTCTGCAATAGGGCATCAAAAAGACTCCTATGGCTACGTTTACACCGACAAATTTTTAGGTCACCTATCTAAAAGTTAGGTTTGGTCACACGTGTTTACACCGTACTAGTCCTAAGTCTACCAAAGTTACTTTTGACGTGTTTACACCGTCATATTTAGGTCGACCTAAGCACTTAGGTCTCTTTTTAAGTCTCGGTGTAAGCGTAGCATACATGGCTATTTTCAGTTACTGTATGTTTTCGCATATGGTTTTGCATTCTAGTTTTGATACGTTTTTGTATTGATTGATTATATTTCAATTTTCGTATGTTGTCTTACATGTATTGCCATGAAAATTTACCTACCTCTTCAAACGATCTCAGTTCGCCTTTACGAAAAATAGTCTTAAGTGGCCTTTACTACATAAATATTTACTTTTAACCTCACTTGAAATTGCAACACTTCACAAAAAAAAAACACTAAAAAACTATTTCGTAAATATCTTTAGAATTCATAAATTATATGTAAATGAAAATAAACATTATGTTTTATGTTAAAATTAATTCAATTCAATATTTCCAAAAATGACAAATAAACAAAATTTACATAAAGCATATGTTTTTTTCTTTCCGCCACAAACAAATATTATTTTCCATATGAAAAATTTCCACTCCGGAATAGCACACTACTAGAAACTTTTTTCGAAAACTTCTATTTCTTCGATTTAATGAAAAAATAAATAAAATTACATATTCTTGTAAAGTTCTTGTCAAGGACAAGAAAAACACTTGAACGAAAAAAAAAGACAGAAGAAAAACATAAAAATATTCTTCATTTAAAAAAGAAAACAGCATAAACATAATTTCGATTATATAGATTATGTGCAAACGATCACGTATTCGAAATTAAATGGGCTTTTCCAGAGTTTTTTTTTTTACGAGAACATAAAATAATATAAAAATCCATGAAAATGTAACACGAATTTCATTAAAAAATTTTATAGAAAAATTATATATTTTCTTGGCTTTATGTGTAAGAAGAAAGGAAGCCGAAATTAAGTAATCCGCGCAATGGGTGGATGCTCTTTTTGATGGTCGCCCATTTTAGGTTTGATTATGATCATATAAAAACCCTCAGAAAATAAACAAAAAATTTCGTAATCAAAAATTTAATTAACAAAATTTTTTTTAAGACGTCTACGCCCAAAATCGCCTAAAAGTCTAAGATTTGGAATAGTTTTCATATGTTTCGTTCAAGAAAAACCTTTTTTGGGAGGTGGGGGGGGGGGTGTGAATATTAATAATTTCTATCAATAAATTCACACACGATCGATGAAGAAAAAAGAAAAAAAAAAGAAATATGAAAATTGATTAAATCAATAAAAGAGTAATGCTAAAAAATCGAGTACATAACAAAAAAAAAAGGCAACAAATTGAAAATGTAAACTTTTTAACAAAATTAAATTAGAAAAAAAAAACTTGTTATTGAATTTTGTGATTATCGCGCGGATTTTTTCATGTCGTTTGTGATAAGAATTTAAGTAGCATAGTAGTGTAGGTGGGTGCCGCGCTGAACACATATCCGACAGGATTTAGACCTCAAAACATTTGAAGAAAAAAAAAAATTCAAAGATTTTATTTCTTTTTTTTTTTTTTTTGAAGTACAAAGCAATTTATTGTTCACTGATAAAATTTTGTTAACCTCGAGTTTATCTTATTTTAGATACAATTAAGTTTTTTCGTGTTTCTTTTTTCTTTAAAATGGGTCATAAGATTTGCCCGAATAATAATCATAATCATACCAAAAGAAAAAAAAAATGTAATCATAAATTTTGATTTCTTTTTTTTTTTTCTTATATATGCGTGAATTTATTTGATATTCGGTCGATCAACTAATATAACTCAAATTAAATTTAATTTGATATAATGAAAAACTTTTATAGTGGAGACACACACTGAAAAATATGGCGACGAACACTTTCGGATTTTCAAATTCTATAAGAGAAATAACAAAAGAGACTTCTCGTATGTTTTGTATAGGACTGGAATGCTACAGATTCATTATTTCAAGATCAGTAAGAATTTGTCAAGTGATTGTCTGGTACATAGAGATAAATTACCTGGATATTTTATTTCCCTTTTTTTACTACGTTTTTATTAGCTCACTTTCTTGTTTGCTTGTTTGTTTGTCCAGTACAAATCTTGCAATCCGTTTTTAACTAACTTCCTGACTAGCTAGACATTTGAAACTTTTAGAATACCTCAGAACACGATGACAATGCATTCTTGTATTGTAACACTTTTACTCATCTGGGTTTACATGCAAATTTCAAGTCGATCAGATCGGATTGACTCAAATCAAGTGGGTATCCATGCACGATATTTAGATTAAACTCGGCTTAAATCCGATCACGTAAAATGTAAATGAAGTATATATATAGGAAAAAGAAGAGTATTTCTTTTTTTATAGGAATGAAAGGCAATAAAGAAATGTGTGTATCCGCATATGAATATCCTGATATCAATCTAATCGCAAGTTTAACGTTACACAAGCAAATAAGTATGGTTTTATGAACAAGCCCCATCTGTTTACGGTACCAAACGAATTGCTAAGAATTTCTAGCTAACCAGCGATGTTTTCAATGAGCTACGAGGAATAAAAGTTAAAATCTATCTCAAAGGCTTATTACGTGTGTTAACAGTATTACTAAAATTAAATATGATTTTATGTTCGTGAATGTATTCAATAAATTAAGTGAAATCATAAAACTCTTTTTATTTGCGACAAAGATTAGAAGCAATATATGGAACAAAAAAATAAATATTATTTTGAATCGTCTTTTTTTAATGAAGAATAATTCGTCCAATCAAAAAAATATTGTTTTGTTTTGTTATCATTCTAAATTTAGCTTTATTTGTTAAACTAATTAAATCACTGATAAGGTCAGTTACCTTGATATCAAATTATTTTCCTTTTAAATGAGTTTTCTTTTTTTTTTTATTAATTAAATTGATTTTAATTTGTTGTGAAAAAAAAAATAAAAAATAAGAGCTCACCACTTGAACTTAATTACATAAATTAATACTAAACGATTTCAATTTACTATACGAACATTTTTAATTAATAATAATGATTAATACTAATTGTTCTTATACTGTTCAATTTATAGTAGGATCTACTGTAAATTAACTATGCGAATGAGTTAAATAACAACTGTATATGGTGTAACAGTTATGACAGTGACAGTTGAAAGAAGCGACATTTGTAAGGGGAAATATTCAAATGTTTTATGACTTTTTATGAGAGTGCCATCTGTAGTTTTTATTTCAATGTTATTCTCTGTGATTATGACGACATCTATGCATAATGAATAATTTAAGAAATACTTGTGGGTTTATAGGCCAATCTCCACACAGCCAACTTCTTATTCTGATGGGAAAAATTAAAAAACCATAAAGAGATGGACTTTTGTAATTTTCACTAGGATTGATCGAATAAAAACATCAGAGTGTCCCCACATAATTTAGTAAAATTGGTAGTGTGCAACGGTATCGTGTGTGATTATTGTGAGAGTATGCACCCGCAGATGATTTAGCCATAAATCAGATAAACATGTGCATCTGTTTTTGAGGGGAATCATCTTCAGATCAAAAATCAGGTGGGGAAAATTTGTACGATGATTGTTTTCTCCCTTTCTGTTTAACCAATTTTTGTATAGTAGTAACTCATATTTGCATCAGAAGCAGGCTGTGTGGATATTGTCCTTAAGAGAATGTTCACCAATTTTGACATTAAAATATTGGTCCAACTTTGCCAGGAGCCAGAAACAAGCGTTTACATATTTTGACAATAACCATGCACTCTTTTACACTCCTTTAGGAAATACCAATACCTTTTGACAAATCATCATTTATGAGTCTTTCTTTCAGCACTAAGGACTTATTAGGTTAGAATTCTGCAGGTCTAGAGGATTTGTCGAAATGAATCAGTAATGATGTAAAACTTTTAAATTCTAAAACGATGAACCAAGAAGAAGTTGAAGAAGTTTTCCTGCCACCAGAATCTTGCGTTTGATATTAATACTGACTACCAAGAATTTTCACAAAAAGGATACGGTTTTTAAGAAAGGTAACTAATTTTTTAAATAAAACAAAATAAATATTTTTAATTTTTAATTGTTTTTTATCGTTTTTTTTTTGAAATATTTTTTATTTTTGTACAAAATGATTTTCATGTTTTTCTTTTGGGCATTTTTTTTTATTAATTTGAAAATTTTCTTTTAATCATGATTTTGTTTTTCTTTTTTTCTCAGTAATTATTAATTTTTCATCTTTTTTTGAGAATTTTTGAAAAAATTAATTCAATATTTTTGTGTGTGTGTTTGTGTGTGTATTAGAAAGTGTTTACTTAATTATTTTTTATATTTTATTTCGGTTTTCTAAATTTTCTTGTTTCCACATTAATAATATTTGTTTTTTGTTTTTTTTTTTTTGGTTTTTAATAATTATTCTTAAGATTAAATTTGTTAAGAAAGAATACAAAAAATATTATTAAATATAAATATATATATATATGTTTTGTTTTGTATTTTTTTAATTATTATTTTTTGTTATTTTTTATTTCAATTTTCATTCTTTAATTATTAGACAAATTTATTATTCATAATTTTTTTTCACACTTCCTAAAAATTAAAATTTTTACTTAAAAACAAACTCAAAAAAGAAAACCAACAGATTAAAGAAAATATTTGTTTTTTTTTTAAATAAAATAAATTTTTTGGAATTTTTTTTTAATATATATTTTTTATTTTTATAATAAATTCACAGAATATGAGTTATTTTCTTAAAAACTAAAACAAATTAATTTGAATTTTAATTCCTAATGTTTTTATTATAATTTGTAATTTGTTGAGTTTGTTAAATTCTAAGTGATTAAAAACTTTTATAATTTTAATTTATATATATATTTTTTGTTTTTTTAAATAATTAAAAATTTTGTATTTTTATAGTTTTGAAATTGTATTTTATTGTTTTTTTTTATTTTTATTTTTTTAAATTAAACCACAAAAATTAATTCGAAAAGAATTTCTACGTAATATACATTTTTTTTTTGTTTAATATTTTCTTATATTGTTACAATTATAATTTAATTAATATTTTAATTAATATTAATTATAAGAATATTTTCTTTATTTTATCTTGTTTTTTTTTTTGTATTAATATTATAAATCGGTTTTCACAATAATGCAAAGGAGCGCGTGTTTCCGCACAGAATATGTATTTTTTTTTTGTTGGTATTTTAATTTAATTCTTTGTGGTTTCTGTTTCCAAATTAGTACCAAAAAAAGAATATTTTTTGGAACATTTAAAATCATTTTTTTTAATTTAATTAATTGGAAACGCGCGAATAAAAACGAAGGAAAACAAAAAAATTTCAAATCATAAATATATAAAAAATTTGTTTGTTAATTTATATAAATTATTAATTAATTAATTAATTAATCAATTAAGGTACATTGGGTACTTACAAGTTAATTTGTAATTTTTTTTGTGTTTATTAAATATATATAGTTATTTGTTTTCTTTTTAATTTTAAACGTAATTAAATTTAATTAAATGAATTAATTAAAAAAAGGTACCACATTAATTTCACAAAAATTTACATTTTTTGTTTTGTATTTCCTTAATTAAATATATTTTTGAAAAATTTTGTTAAAATGCAAAACAAGAAGCAATTTTTCTTCGATAATAATTTGTGAATAATTAAAATCCTTTTTTTTTAGTAAATTATAATTAATTTTCATTTTCAATTGTGTCGGGTGTTGGGTGGGGTGGGTGAATGTTCGTGTGCTTGTTATTTTATTTCATTTAATTTAAGAAAATCTTACCGTGCAGAAGAAAATTATGTTGCTGTAAGAAGTTTTATGTCGCCTCCCGTTTTCAAGACGTACGTAAGCTTGACGGGAAATTTTTGCTCTTCAAATTTTTGGAAATAAATTAAATGAAGAACCCAATAAAGATTTGTTGTTTAAAGTTTTCTCTAATTTCTTTTGTTGGCGGGAAAATTTGAAGTGAAAAAACAAACATTTATATTTTTCATTTTATTATTATTAATTTTTCTTAATTTTTTCTTGCAAATTTCTAAATTCAAAACATTATTTTGTTAATTATTGTATTTTTTTATTTTCAAAAAAAAAGAAATTTATTATCTTTTGTGTTCAAATTACTAAAATATTTTTATTTTTTTCTTTAAATTCATAATTATTTTTTTTTTAATTATTTTCACAGAACAGTTCTTTGCTTCCCATTTTGTATTCTACAAAAATTCATTTGGTTTTTTTTATTTTTGTTTATTTTCGGTTATTATATATTTTATGATAATTTTAAACATTAATTTTTTGTTTTTAATTAAAAGAAATTAAATGAAATTATTGTGATTTTTTTTTTTTTAATTTAATACAAAAACTCAGCCGTTATTTACAAAATTGTGGAACTGAATTTTTGAATTCGCTTTGAGTTTGATTGTAAAATTATTGTTTTTATAGATTTTAATATTAAACATTAATTATTTTTTTTAATTAACAAAAAAAAAATTTAAATGAAATTCTATTTTGATGACAAATTTATTTTTTTTTTAAATTGAATTCAAAAACTCAGTCGTTGTTTTCAAAATTGTCCAACTGAATTTTTGAGTTCTGTTTTTAGAAAAGTCTTTCAGAGTTCACTGGTATTTTTTTTTATATTTTTGGATTTAATAAGTTTTGGAATATGATAAGAAATTTTTTGTTAATTATATTGATTTTTTTTGTTGCATTTACATAGACGAAAAAATCTATTACAAAAGTTTTATTTAATTTAATATTTTTTAATTTTGTAATATTTTCATAATTAATTATTAATTATTCAAAAACGGTGACACATTTCTACTAATTACATCTGGTTTTATTTATTGAGAGTATTTCATGTTTAATTAAAATTTAATTTCGGGATATTTTTTCGGTATTATCGAATTTGTAATTTTTAAAATAAATTACAAATTTTTTGAAAAATTTTATTCCTATACACTCAAAAAAAAAAGAAAATTAAAAAAATTTTCCATTTCAGAAATACTATAAAAATTTGTTAATTACGATTTTTTTTATTTTAATTAATATTTTAAAAATTTGTGAAAAGTATTTTCGTATTTTTTTTTTTTTATTCCTGTGAAACATTTAAAAAACATTTATATTTCTGTGTGTATTTTTTCTTCTTGTTAAAAATATTTAGGTGATTAATTAATACAAATATTAAGTAATTATAATAAAAGAGAAAAATCCATTAATTTTTTGTTTTGTAAATTTTTCTATTTTAAATTTTTTTGCTTTATTTAAAAAATATCAAATTTTCAAAAGTCAGCAAAAATTTGCTTACCAAAAATTTTTAAATTTTGCGAACAATTATAGAAAAAAAAATTGCTCGTATTTACCAGAAGACGAAACACGAACCATCAAAACGAATTCTGTACGAGAAAGCATGAATTTTTTAAATTTATTTTAATTATTTAATTAAATTTTTTCCATTTCCAAATTATCCATATTGTACATAAGAAGAATTTTGTCATTTGGTCCTCTGGTGTTGAATATTGTTAGTACAAAATATTCATTGGCAATGTTAAATATTTACTGGAAGTTATATTTATCCATTTTGGGTCATCAATTATGTGTCTACGATGTCCATTAATGGGAGTCCAAAATGTGAAAAATGAAAGTGCTTAACTTGAAGAAGAATCGACACGTGTGTATTTTAATATACTATAGAATTCGTGTTCGTCTTCTGCTGTAAAAGTTATACCAATAAGAACTTTTTTTTAATTCCTTTGAATTTTTTACAATAATTTAATATTTTAGTATTTTGCTTTTCTATTAATTTTATTATTACCTGCTTGTTTTTTTTTGCTAAATTTATTTTCTTCTTATTAATTAATTAATACACCATTTTTTGTTTTTAATTTATTTTTTGTTATGAGAAAGACAACGAGACATGAAAAATTTAATATATTTTGTGATTTTCTTTGTTAATTTTATTAATTATAAATTTTATATGTAATTTTTGTATCTACGGAAACATTGAGCACGGCAGTCAAATGATTTTGAAAATTTTTATATTACTTTATTTAAAAAAAAGCTTTTCCACATTTTACTTTTTTATTCTAAATTACAAATTTTTATCATCTTTTCTGGCATTGTAGTTTTTTTTTGTTTGTGATTAATTTAAATTTTAAAAATTGTTTAATTGATTATTTTATTTCTATTTATTGTGTTTTTATTGGATAATATTAAATTTTGTGACGAAAAAAATTAAAATCCTTTAAATTTACTTTTTTTTTTTAATTGAAATGTTCCATTTAATTTCTAATTAATTAAATATACTTACTTAAATACCTATTTATATATATATATATATTATTTGTTTTGTTTTTCTTATGTATTTTCTTTTGTAATTTCTAATTTTTTTTTTTTTGTTTTTTAAAAAAATATCAATCAACATCGAGTTTATTTCAGTTTGGAACTTAAAAACTGTTCAACCGAATTAATGAAAATTTACTAAAATTTTTTGTTTTAATTAAAACAGGATTTTTTATAGTTTTTTTTGGGATGAAAAATGGCAAAAAGGTGGAAAAACATTTTGTTTAATATGATTTTAAATGTTTGTTTCTTTCGATTGAATTTTGTTTCTTACAACGAAGCTTATTTTTTAGTTTTTAAGAAATTTATTAAATTAAAAAATTCCTACCTAACTACTTATTAAAAACAATAAAAGAAATAAAAAAAAAAAACAGAAAGAAAAAGTATAATTTTTGAATGAAAAATTTTCCAAAACACAAAAAATAAATCTAATTCTTAATTTTTCGTGCTTTTTAAATATTAAAAATTCGTTATAAAACAACTAAAAATAGTATTTTCTTTTGTAATAATTTAAAATTAAAAACCTAAACGACTTAAAAAATTATCAACAATATTTATAAAAAAATATTTTCTCTTTGTTACTCGCAATAAATTTGTTTTCTTCTATTTTTATTAATTAATTATTATTTTCTTTTCTTTAATAAGGACACATAAATTTTGACAGTTTTTTTTCTTCTTCATTATAATTACTAAATATTTTAATTAAAAAATAAGCTTCGATTCTTTTTTTTTGGTTTAAATAAGATTTTATAACAAAATTTATTTTCCGGACCTTAAAAACTTTCACAATTTTCTAAGTTTTTTAATTTTTGAATGTTATAAATTCGACTTTAATAAGATTAACTAAATTCACGGGATAAAGTATGCCTAACGTTTTTGGAAATCCTTCGGAAATAATGGCAGTTAGAGATTACAAACACCTTAAAATTTCATAGAAAAATATTCTACATCCATGTTAAAAGTAGCAAAGTGCAATGCTAAAGGCGAAAAGTGACAATCGATTGTCATTTTCATATATTGTGTCACGTGAAAGTGATGACTTTGTGGTATTAATAACATTTTCAAAAAATGCTTTAACAACATTCTGAAGCAATTGTTTTTAACCATCACGAAAGTGACAGTCATTGTCACTTTGCAGAATTTGCACTGAAGTTTTTGTTGTCCTGCAAAATATTATATTAGCAGTTTTGAATTTATACATTCCTTCATTTTTTCTGTCCTGACCTAAACTTTTGTTTCTTTTTTTCGGAATTTAAGTTAAAATATATAAAAAATTTTCATTAATTTTGTTGTTTTTAAGTGTTCAATTTTTTCTTCCTACTATTGATTGATTTTGATCACGTTGTGCTTCTTATGCCCTACTAATACATTTTCTTTATCCATTTTATTTTTTATTTTTATTTATTTGTTCATTTGTTTTTATTAGTGTTAGTTTTAAATACAAATTTTTTTTTATTGATTTCTTGCAAATACTCTACGAATATATAAATACATTTATTAATTAATTAATTATTGTTTACGATTGAAATTAATTGAAATGATTTTGTATGTGGTTTTGTTTTAAATAAACAAATTACTAAATTTTTTGTTTTTAAATTTAGTGCCAAATTCGACAAGTATTTATGTTTTATTTGTTTTGTGAGAAAAAAGAAAAAAATGAATAAGAATTTGATTAATTATTTCTTCAGAATAAAATCAAAAAATTAAGTTCTTCATAATTATAATTAATAACAATTTATTATAAGTAATATTTTATATATTTTATCGTTTATTATACACGTTTCTTCTTTTTTTAATATTTAGATTAATAAAAATTTTAAAGATATTTGTTTTTTGTTTTTGTTTTTATTTCTTATTTTTCATTAAAATTATTTCCATTTAATAACATTCATTAATTATTAATTATATTTTTTGTTTTTAATTCGTTTTTGTGTTTTTTTTTTTATATTATTAAAATTTATGCAAAATTCCACAATTTTATTGAAACTCGAATGTTTTTCTTTTAATTTTATATTTATATTGTTTTTTAATACTTTTTCTTTTGTTTAATTATTAATTTTTTGAAAAATTTGTAAATCCTACAAACAAAAAATATAAAAAAACCAAAAATAATTAATTCAGCGCGTTTAGATTCTTGTTTTTAGAAAAATGTATAAAAATATAATTGAAAAAAAAGATTTAAAAAAAAAAACATGAATTTTATCTCGTTTTTTAGAATTATGAATTTAAAATTTTTTGAAAAACTATCATTTTATTAACAAAAGCGAAACAAAATACAAATTTTTTTTTACAAACCTGATTTAACAGAAACTGGATAATCCGATTCGATTGTAGGACGACCAAATGTATTGAGAGACTTTTTTTAAGAAACAATTTTTAAAAGAAATACTTTCTACCAAACGAAAGAAAAAAAACATTTCAAATGATAAATTCTTGGAGTTTTTGTTTAAATAGCACCTAAGTATCTACTTACTTCGTCGATTCGATCAATCGAATCGAGAAACCAAATATAGACTCTGATCAACTTGAAGTTGGATTGAAATTAAGTATGCGAACACAAATTAAAGAACCGAAGATTTCGAGTTAGAAGAAAACTAAAGAACATAAAGAATTCTTTCTTTAGATGAACATATTGGATGATTTCTTCTGTATCAGGTTTATATAATAACACACTTTCCATGAAAATTGAAATTTTGAAGCTACCCAAAAATTCATGAAAATAAAATACAAAACTCGATCTTATTTCACATTTATTCAGAGCCTCAGCTGAACTATTTATTCAAACCGAATTTCAATCTTATTTCGATTCGATTTTTAAAATATGCATAAATGAAACATAATCGAAAACGAGAACAAATGTGATATTTAAATATTGTCATGTGGCTTTATAACTTTTTCGATATTCAATTTTGATTTTTTTGGCATTTAATCACAACATTTGTGATGTGATTAAATTACATAAAATAACTATCATCTTGTCTCTAATCAATTTGATTATAACAAATTCGATTCATCTTCATATTGATATCAATATAACATTCAAAAATTTAACTTTATCGACTTATTCGATTAATATTGATTTGCAATCGAATTGCAGATACATGCGTCATAAGTCTACGCATGAATCCGTTAAATTGTGACTGCAAATTCTTATGTAATACAAAAAAAAAAGAAAATACTCCAAAAAAATTTCAAATATTTGAAAATTACCAAAAAAAGAAAATCTAAAAAGCACTATCAAAAATAAAGCCAAAATAAAAAAGTGGAATCAATTTTCCTTTTTAACCAAAAAATAACTACTTTGGACCAAAATTTTTTTTTGATTTTCCATTTTTGTCGTAAAGTAAAAGAAAAGGAAACCAAATAAAAGAAAATATACATAAATCAACCCAAAAAAAATGTCGGAATCCACAAAATAAAAAGAAGAGGAAAAACTCAACAAGTTTTTCTTTTGCCAAAACAATAAAATACTGAAAAACTGAAATAAAAAAGGAAAATTTAATTAAGAAAATTAAAAAAAAGCACACAGAACACGCACATTTATGATTTTTTTTTTAAATAATTTTTATTTTGTATTTTTTTGACGATTTTTTTTTTCATTTTCATTTTTATTATATAAAAAAATTGTAATTTGTTTTTATTAATAATTATTAATTAATTTTTGTTGGTTTTTTTTTGCTTACAATACTAAAATCACTTACGTTTTCTATAATATATTAATCACATGGTGGGATAACTCGTATTGTGATCAGAGTCATTTTTTTTTTTGTTTAATATTTTTTAACATTTATAATAATATAATTTTTTTTTTGTTATTTATTTTGTATTTTTCATTGTAATTTCGTATTCTTTTCTTTTTGTTCATAATTTTTAAATGAATAAAAACAAAATGGTAAGAAAAAGAAATGAAGATTCATCCCTTTTAAACCATCCCGGATGGATGACTCATCACCATTAAGTGAAGATCACAAAGCTTTTTACCCAGGCTTTTAGCGATTCAACACTACAAAAAAAAAATCTGCAATTTCTAATATAACTATTTTACGAGATTTAAAAAGAAATGCATTTTCGTGTTCGATTTTCTTTTGTGTTTTGAATTAAAAAATTAAATTATGTGAAAATTTCGTGCGGGAAAACAAAAAGAAAAGTAGAATATTACAAAGAAAAATATATATATATATATATTTTTTTTTATTTTTTAGCAAAAAACACAGAAATAGACGACAAAATAATATTTTTATATAAAAAAAAAAAGTATATAATAATAAAAAATATAATTAATTAAATTAAAAAAAAAGATAATTAAAAAATAGTAATACTACAAGAGAATTAATTATTATTAATTATTTTCTTTCTTTTTTTTCGCTTTGCTTTTTTTATGTTGGTTTTTTTATTTTTTCTTTGATGTTGGGTGTTTTTTTTTTTGATGTTTGTTAATTTTTTGTTTTAAAAAAACATAATTTTTAAAAAAGAATTTGCTGATTTGATTTTGTTTGTTTTTTTGAATGAAAATTTTTGAGGAAAACTGTTTTAAAAAATTCTTTATACACTTTTTTCATATAAATTTATTATTTTTAATTTTTATTGTGTTGTGTTTTTGTTTTTTTGTTTTATAATTAATAAATTACTACAATCTAAATCACATTTTATGACTGATTTTTTTTCATATTTTTTGTTTTTTTTTTAATTATTTTTAATATAATAATATATATTTTCTTTTTTGTTTTAAATTTTAATTTTTTTGAAAAAATTTGTTTTGTTGTATTTTATTTTTTGTTTTTAAAGATTATTAAATATTAATTATTTATGTGTGTGTGTGTTGTTTTTTATTCTGAATAAATTGTTTTATATTAAATTACTAAAAATTTTTTGGGAATTTTTTTTTTGTTTTTTGTATAAAAAAAGTTTAGTTTTAAATTTTTTTTTAGAAAAATTAGTTTTTTCTTTTCAGTCAATCTCATGTGTTTTTTTTTCGATTTTTTTTTTCAAGTTGCAAAAAATTTTAAGATTTATTTCAAATTTTTAATTACAGAATGTGCTGGAAAATTTCAATATTTAAGCATAATTAAAAACTATTTCTATTTTTTTGTTTTGATTATTTTTAAATTTTGTTTTTGTAGTAAAAACTGAAAAGAGTATTTTTATTTTTCAATTCTCCTTTTTATAGAAAAATTACAAAGTTTTTTTTTTATTGACGAAGAAAATTATTTATTTTATTTGTTTTAATTTTAAAATTTTTTTTATGAGATTTTTTTTTTGTTAGAAAAAAAAGAAAAAAGAAAAAACTTTTTCTACAAACTACCTTTTTTTTATTCTTTGCCCAAAAAAAAATTAGCCTTTTTTTTGTTTGTTTTTAAATTTTAATTAATACTTTGATTTGTTTTTTGTTGGTTTTGTTTCTTTCTTTAATTACAAAAAGTTGTTTTAATTTCAAATTTTTTTTTTTTTACACATTATTTAAATTTTATTATATTTTTAACATTTAAAATACAGCCGTCTTGATTTTTTTTCTTCTTGTTGTTTGTTTTTTTTTTTTAATTTAAATTTTTATGTTATTTAATTTAAAAACAAAAAAAAAAAATTAAAAAAGATGAAGCGCGAACAATTTTTTAAGTAACAAAATTTCTAATTGGGAAAAATAATTCTGGTTAGGAACTCTTTGATTCTTTTCGAAAAAATAAAATTTCTACCGAAAAATTACAAAAATCTTAATTTGAGAGAGAAAAAAAATTGTAATTAAAAAACAAACAAATGCGATTTTTAAGAACAATTTGAAAAATGAAAAACAATTTATTAGAGTTTTGGGAATAGTTCCTACAATTTTTCTTTTTTTTTTTTTTTTTTGTTAAAACACAAGAAAAAAAAGCATTTTCTTATCAAAGAAAAAAAAAATATTAAAAGAAATTAATTAATTAATTATTCGAGATCCAGATTACAAGAAAAAGGTAATCTTATATAAAAAAAAAAAAAAAAAATTGTATGCAGCAATCGTGTTTTAATTTTAAATTTAAAAAAATGTAATTAATTAAAAAAAAAAAAAAAACAAATATGATTAAACTTAAATGTTAATGAATGCGCACTGAAATTAAATGTAATTATCTTAAATTTTAAAAAATGTATTTTAATTTTAAATTTTATTTTTTTTTTCATAATAATTAATATTTTTTTTTTTTTTTTTTGCATATACAAGGATAATTAATATGTTTTTAATAATTATTAAATTTGTTTGTTTTTATTTTTAATTATAAAATATAACACAGTTGACTTTTTTGTAGTTTTTTTCTTTTTTGTTACCATATTTTTTTTTTTTTTTAAATTTATGACAAATTTTTAAATTTTGTAATAATTTTTTTAATTTTTTTTTCTTTAATTAAAAAAATTATTAATTTTTTTTTTTTTTTTAGTATTTAAGTAGCACGTACCATTAATAAAAAAAAAAAGAAAAAAACCAATTATGATGAAATTTGTTCGGCACCACATACCAAATCCTTTTTTTTTTGTTGTTGTTCCCAATTCTGCTTCTCCAAGAAAACGCAAAAACAAAACAAAAAAACACACAAAGCCTCGTTTTTCAAAAGTAATTAATTTTCAACATTTTTTAAGTGATGAAAATAATTCCAAGTCTTTGGGAGTTTGTTTAATCAGCAGAAGCCCCTCTTTTTTCGCCTTTAACAAATATCTTTTCCATATTATCAAAAATTTTGTCCTGCAAATTCTTTGGACCGAAAAAAAAAACTCCAGCATCACAAATTTTCCATCATCTTCTCCTTCCTTCTTCCTACAGCCAAACACGACGACATCGCAGTAACACATTTTTATGTTTTGATTATTATTATTATTATTATGTATTTTGTATTTGTATTTTTTTTTATATATAAATTTAATAATTAGTTATTTTTAATCATCTTCAAATAATTCTTTCTTCTTTTTTTCATCTTGTTTTTTATTTAATTAATATCACATCACCTTTGTTTCGGATGATAATACTTAACGAAAAAAAAAAAAAAAATAATAAAAAATTTTTAAAAACACGAAACACAAAAATGCTGCCAGAAATTATTATTATTGTTGTTCGTTTAATTAATTAACAAAAATTAAATTTCAATAATTTTATGTAATTTCTATTTTTCCGGGGAGTGTGTGTGTGATTTGGGGGAGCGAGGGGATTTTATTCCAATTTGATAATATTTTTTTTCTGCCTCTTATTAGCCTTTTGAGAGATTGTATTTAAAATAAACACGCGAACACATGATTTGTTTTTTTTTCTATGTTTTCGATGTTTTATTTATTCATTTGATTGAAAAATTTAAAAAGGGAAAAAATTATGTTTTTATAAATTTTTATGAATATATTATTTTATATATTTTATTTTTTAATAATTTTATAATTTTATATAATTTATTTGAATATGTATTTGTATTCGTTTTTATGTGTGTTCGTTCTCTTTTTCTATGTGTTTTTTATGCTTTCACTAAGATTGCGCGCGTAATTTATTTTCAACACTTTCTTTTTTTTCAATATTTGAAAAAAAAAACAAAAAAAAAAAGAAAATTAATTATAATTTTGTTGTTGTTATTAGATTAATAATTATTATCATTATTTATTCATTTTTGTTTTGTTGTTTTTTTTTTGTATTATAATTAATTAATTAATTTTCGGAGGGATATAAATATTATGTTTTGTTGAAATTTATTCAGAAAATGTATGATACAATTTGTTTTTTGTTAATGTGAATTCTGGACTAATCATAATTGTACTGCTACGTGCCAGATTTCTGTAGAAAAAATAAAAAAAAAGGAAAAAAAACATAAGAAAAACATTCGACTTGGATTTGTTGCTTTTAAGATGGCTCAAATTTTAACAAAAAAAGTCCATCAAATTACTTTTTTGAAAAAAGCAAATAAAATACGGCAATTTGATAATAAAGAAAAGTTTTACTTACTTTAAGAATTGCGGCAAAATTGATGTCCATCCACTCCTATCATGTTTTAATGTCAAATATAATTCAAATATTGAAACTGTATTTGGGTCTACTTTTAACGAAGCGATCCTTCTGTAAATTCAAAGAAAAATGGAAAAATTAATTAAAATCATTTTAAAAATAAGTTAAATATAAAAATTACGCATTTTTAACGTTTTCTATGTTTTTCTATGTTATTCTATGTTTTTCTATGTTTTTAATATTTTGACTAATTGAACCGAGGCAATCATTTTTAGACGTTTTTCATGAATATTTTTAAGATAAAAACAAAAAAAAATAGTATTTTAAATGACATTTAATTTATTTTGCAATAAAATTAGACTAAAAATAAAATTGACATCAAAAACAATAAAAATTATGTATTTTCAAAGAATATAAACCGCGATTGTTTTTGTTTTATTTTTTCGTCAACTATATTTTAATTTTTAAGAACTAATAGAACTTTGTCCATATCTAAAAATAGTGAGAGTTGCTCTAGAAAATTTCTCGAAGTTTTTGTGATGCGGTTTTGTTATTTTCCGTCCGACACAATTACGATGTTGGCAGAGCAAAAAAAAAACAACAAAATGGAAAATAAGCAAATATTAATTTTCTAATAATGAAAAATTGAGTTTCATATTAATTTGTTGGTTTTCTTCAGTGGCTTGATTGTGTGTGGTTTCAATTTTCATTTTTAAAAAGGTCTTGTTTACGACTAATTTTTTGCATCTTTCGTCGTTTTTTTTAGTGTAATTTAAAACCGAGACATAAATTATAAGAAAAAAAATATTTATATTAAAAATGAACACAGCGACGGCGTAAAGTATTTTCGATTAATCTTACTATTTCGACCGACCCGAATTCGAACTTTTTCTTTTTTTTTAATTTATTAATTTTTAATTTTTGTACTAACCTTGTATTGCTAGGTTCATCTTCAAATTCAATATAAACGCTACAACCTCGAATACCGCATGGTTCTTTTTCTGAAACTTTAATCATTTCAGCTGCTACTCTATGTAATAAATCTGCTGGCAATAATACTTCGGTACATGCTAAATGACGACTTTTTGCTGCTCTCAATTCGCTCTGCAAACGTAACGATAATGCATTTAATGATGCATCATCTTGTGCTGATGATGTTGTAATTGTATGTTGTGATGATAAAATATCGATATCATCATTGGTATTATCACTTAAATGAGCTGATGGTGGTGGAGTTAAAGGACTTGCCCAATCTATAAACAAAAAAAATAGGAAAAAAAAATTTTTTTTAATTAATTTTGTTTATTTGAATTTTTAATTTGTATTAATTAAAAAAAAAAAGGTAATTTATGTAAATTTTGAATTAAAAAAATGAATCATTATGGAATAGAAAAAAAAACAACAAAAGAGTGATCCAAAAACGGAAAGAAATAAAAAAATTGAATATTTATGAGGCTGGTGTGTTTTCATATTGTTTACTCGTAAAACTTTTAATCCAAACATAAAAATGAGTCAACAAAAATAATAGTGGTGTCAGAGAGGAATTAGAAAATACAGTGATGCCACAACTTGTTCAGGTAAAAACGAGAACAGTTGACTGAACCCCACCGAAAAATTTCGCCAATGGATGGAAAAATAAGAATAGTGAAAAAAAGGATAAAAATCAAAAAGATATAAAAATGTGATCCTGAAAGAAAAATTCTTTTTTTTAAGACAAAATACTCACAATTTTCAATTGAAATATCGACATCGAGCGATTGAAGATTATTTTGAAGCATTGTTGAAAACATTTTTTCTTTTTTATTGCGATTTTTTGTTATAGCCGGCTTTTAATTTTAATAAAATTTGATTTAGAAATGATACGCCAAAAAAATGTTTGCTTTTTGAAAGGATCTCGCCAAAAAATTCGTACTTTCTTTTATTTCTCCGTTTTAATTGTGTGGCTTTGGCTTTTTTTTAAATTATTTTTTTCTTTAATTATTTTCTTTATCAAGTTCCATAGTAATAAAATGTCGTCGATTTCCACTTCATTTCGATTTTTAAATTGGTTTGTGTTTTTATGTCGTTTTTTTCGTTTCACACGAATTTTTTTGTGCAGAGGAACCGAAATTTTATCACAGATTGAAAAGAACTACTGGAAAAAATAAGACAAGAGAAAAAAAAACGAAATGAAGCAGTTTTTTTTTTGGTAGTTTTCCTTTTTAAGGAAAATTTTGTATTTACAAAAAAAGAAATTTGAATAAACGTAAAAAAAAATGAGAAAATGATGAAAAAAAAATGTTTTCCAAACCTCTTTTACCGGTCAAAAAAATTCAACACCTTATCAAAGTAAAGCCAAAAAATTAAAGCCGATTTTTTTAGTGTCTTCAAAAAAAAAGTTTCAACAATTCTTAAAGAAAAAGCTTTAAAGTTCTACATTTTCTTTCTTATTACAAAACATAGAAAATCAGCTGGGAAAATGTAGAACAAAGAGAAAATTATTCTATGTTCGAAAACATACGAAACCACCCCCACCTTCGCCGGTCCAACAAACCTGAATAAAGCTTAATAGGAACAGCATAAAAATTAATGACGAACAGAATTATGATTTTTTTTGGCAATCATTTCTTGGGTTCTTATTTTCCTCTTTTTTTCTTCAGTTTTTTTTTTTTTTAAGCAATTATGCAATAATTCATAATTTCGAATTTTATGATTTTCGAAATCCGAAAAGAAATACACAACACACAAAGAAAACCGGTAGAAAAAGCTTCTTTTTTTCTTACCTGCGATTTGCTTTGTGGTTTTTTTTTACGAAATAAGATTTCTAGAAAATGTTTTCACCTAGCAACAGAGTTAAAAGGGATTATGTGAGAAAAGAAACACATACAAACGCACACCACCTTCAAAAAGTATATAAATATGTTGCGAGGGGCATAGAGAAGTTCCAACAAAAGAAAAAGAGCATAAAAAGTACATAATTTGGTAAATAATAAATTTGTGACTGTATTTAGCTAGTAAATAAATAAGAAAAAAAACAGCTGTTTTTTTCTATATACTAAAATTTTTCTTATTGGCAACACTCTCAGATGTTTTCGAAAAATTGGAGAAAATTCGATGTTTTTTGAGAGTAAAAAAAATTGAGAATTTTTTTTTCTAAATTTCGAAAAACGAACACGAAAAAATCAGCTGTGATTATTTTTTAATCGAATTCGACTGTCAGTTGATTTTTTCGATTTGGATGATTTGATTCGAATTTGATTTTTTTGTAGGCAAAATGAAAGTTTTTCATTTTTTTCTTTTGGAGAGTTTTTTAAAATTGGAAGAAATAAAAAGGAAATTAGAAAAACTTTCATGGTTTGTTGATTGATTGATTTTTTCTAGGTTTTTTTGTTTTTTTTTCGTTTAGAAAGACGGAAAGATTTCATAACCCTTTCTTTTTTTTTCTCTTTCTTTTGGTTTGGTCAAAAATAGTAGAGAAAAATAATTAGAAAAAAAAGGAAAATTAAATTGAAACAACAAAAATGAGATGATTTTCAGGTGATTAAAAAAGTTCTTAAAGCTATTTGGTGTTTTTTCTTTGACTTACCTTTAACTTTGGTTGATCCTATAACGCCGAATTGCCCTTGAAATTGATTTTGTACTGACAGCACCTCCATTTTCATGAGTAAATCTTCAAATACTTCGTCAATTTTGGAGAAATAAAAACGATATTAACTGGTAATTTCTATTTTTTGCTTTTAATCAAAACAAAAAACGTATTTTTTAACGAAAACTAAAGTTCTTTTCTCTTCTCGCGATTTTAACACAACTTTTTTTATTTTCTCAAAAAAAATAATTAAAATACAAAACAACTAATTGATTTTTCTTTTTTCTCGTGTTTATTTCTTTTCAAAACAAATAAACATTAATTAATAGAAAATAAAAAAACATAAAAAAAACGTTTAAAAATAAAAATTTGTTCCTTTTTGCCGGGGGTGAAAATTTTAAAAATCAACAACTACTCTTTTTTTTCTTTTTTTTTTTTTTTACATAAATTAACTTTTTCTTGCGATTTTCTTATTTATTTTTTGTTCTTTAATTTTTAATTCACAGCACTTTGATATCACTTTTTTTTTTAATTTTTATATTTATATAAATTTTTTTTCTTTTTGATTTCTTTTAAACAAAAACATTAAAAAACATTTAAAAAATTAATAAATCTTCTTCTTCCTCTTAATTTTTATTGCTGTTATGCACGAAATTTTCTTTTTAATTTGTTGGAACTAATTTCTCGCTCTCTGATATCCGAAAAAACCATGTATTTTTACTTTTTATATTTTTATTTTTTTTTGCAAATGAAAATATTAATTTTTTCTGATCGGAAAAATTATGAAAAACTTTTGACAAAACTATCAGAAAAAAAATTGAAAGAAAATCTTGCTTTTTTTTCTTCTTCTTCTTCTTCGGAAATTAATTTTTCATTTAAATTAAAAAACTTCAAAAAATTTTCTTCTTTGTTTTAATATAAAATAATGTTAAAAAAAATTTTCTGTATTCTTCTGTTTTTTAAAAAACAAACTTTTTTTTTTTCCTTCAAAAACTCTTCTTTTTCAAATTTTTCTTCTACTTTACTATTTTTCTTTTTTTTCTTCTCTCACAAGAAAGAAACTCAAATCAATACGAATATCAGCAGTGTTCAGAAGTTACTATTCCGGCCGGCAACGAACGCTTCTTATATAGCCTTCATCCCCTCCAATTTAGAATAAAATTTCTCATAACTTCGAAATTTTTTTTTTTTTTTTTGAAAATCGAAAAAGCTCAATTTCGTTCTCAAACGAGTATTCAAATTGCCTAAAAAGCACGCACACTACTTTAGAGGGATTTATTTATGTAGGAAAAAAAAGTTTATATAGGAGAATAAAGCAGCCACATGAGAAAAAGCGATGTATGCATAGTTTTTCATATAAATTGGAAACTTTGATTGGATTAGTGCAATTTTTTTTTTTTTTTTAGCTTTTATATACTTTAATTAAATTTAATTTTTTTCTATTATTAAAAATTAATTTTTGGATAAAAATTGCGTACGCCAAAAAAAAAAAAGAAAAAAGCTCCAATTTGAATGCAATTCCAGCTGAAAATCATAAAAATGGAAAGAGTAAGAACGAGAGGATAGATTTGTGTACGAGACTTACCCGGTGTAAATAGTAAATAGGCTAAGTATATAATATGAAAAAGTCTTCTTCTTTCTTTTCGTATATACTTCGGACAATTTATATACTTTCCTTTATGATTTTTTTTTTCTTGTCATGTTATTTATTAACTACTCTCTTTCTTTTTCTCTCCATTTTCATATATATTTCTTATTTACTTTATATATATATAAATGGGACATAAATCGAATTCATATAGGGAAGGGGGAAAGGGAAAAACATTCACGAATATTATTTAAAAAAAAAAATTTTTCTTATATACTTTTTATTCGAATTAGTAGATTTTTCTCTCGCGAGGTTGTATAAAAAAAAATTTTACTCAATAAAATCAGTCTTTCTATGTATTTTGAGGATTCCGGTTGACGTTGACGTGGTGTCGTGAAATTTTCGTTCGGTTAAGCTTTATAATTGTTTTGTTGTTGGGATTTTTTTGGGGTGGTGTGTGGTGATTTTCTTCTCCCTTTTTTTGTATTTTTTTTTTTTGATTCCTTGTTTTTGCATCTCGGTTCTCATCATCTTTTTGGTTTATCAAAAAAAAAAATAAGCTTTTTTTTTTTATTTTATTTTTCGGGTTTTTCGTTGTTGATTTAGTTCCCTTTATTTCCAAATCAATCCTCCCTCGCCGCCCGTCTCTGTGAAGGGTGTGAAAGAAAACACAACTCTCTGAACGTGACACTTTTCTTTTTTGTCGTAGAACGAAGCTTTTTTTTTATGTGCCGGCGTTTTCGAAATAAATTATTAATTTAATTTTAATTAAAAGAAAAAAAAAATTGGTATTATTCCTTTTGATTGTTTGAATTTTTTCTATTAAATTTTCTACAAAGTTTAAAGGAAAATTTCAATTTTTTTTTTGGAAAATTAATTTTTCCTGTTTTTTTTCTTTTAAGTGAATTTTTTCCAAAATTGGCAGATTTTCTCTCATTAAAAAAAATAATTTTTTATTTTTTTTTTTTATTTTTTGGAAAAGTGTGACGAGAAAATCATATTTTTTTTCGGTGGAAATTAGTTTTTCAAGTGAAAAAAATGTATGAAAATTTTAATTTTTAATCTTAATTTTTTTTTTTTTTTTTTTTTTTTAAGAAAACCGGTACCAAAATTATGATGAAAAAGATTTTTTTTCTGGGGTAAGTTTTTTTTTTCTTCCGGGACCCTAAATTTTGTTTTTTTTTAAATAATGCAAAGAAAAACTGTGATCTAATTTTCTTTACTGCAAAACTAGTATTTTTTATAAAATTTGACTATAAATTTGAAAAGAAAAATGTGGAAAAATTAGTTTAAAAGAATTTTCCACATTATTACAAAAAAAAAAAGAAAAACTCAGGTAGTTTTTCGTCAGCCGATTTTTCTTTTCGTTTGTTTAAAATTTGAACAATTCTGCACTTTTTTTTGTCTTTCAAACAAAATTTAAAGTTTTTCCTTTATAAAAAAAGAAAATAGAAATTTTAACTTTTTTTTGAAAAGAAAAATTAAAGTTTTTCTTTAAAACTTTTAAGTATTTTTGAACAAAATTCATTTTTTTCTTTGACTTGGCTTTGAATTTTCCAATTCTTTCCAACTAAAAATGAATTCAAAGAAAATTTAAGGTCGTTTTTGTGGAAATTTCGTAGTCAAAATTTTGATTCTTGAAGATTTTTGAATAAAAAAAAGTTGTATTGGAAAAAAAAACCTTATGAAATAATTAAGTGGAAATATTTTGTTAATTTTTGGAAAATTAAAAGCCACGAAAATGTTTTTTCAAAGAAAAATCAATCTTTTAGAATCTTGAAAAATATTTCTTGAAAATCGATTTTTAAAAAATCTTCATAAAAACGACTTTTTTTTAATATTTTTTCATAAAAAATTTTCTTTTCCAATTTTTCCATTAAATTTAATCGAGTGAAATGTTTTTCCTAAATTAGGTATTTTAAAGAGTTTGAGATTAAAAAATAAAAGGGTTTCTTCTTTACTTCTTCTTTTTAAGTTTTAAATTAATTAAAAAAAATTTTACAAAATAATTCAAGTGTCCGACAGTAATTTCTACTGTAGTTGATTAAATCCAGAAATAAAATTTTATTTTCCCTAAAAAGGTATCGGTTTTCTTCTTTTTTTTAAATCAATTTTTTTAAAGCCGGCTTTTTATGAATTTTAAAACTGGAAGAAAAAAAATTTTTTTTTAATGATTTATAAATCTTTCTCGAATGTTCTAGAAGCATTTTATAGAAAGGGTTTTTCGTTCTTCAACAAGAAACTCTTCAGAAATCTTTCAATTCTTATCGCTTTTAGTTACTCACGCGAATTAAATCACGTTTGAAATGTTTTTCAAAGAAAAAATTTACTCATTTTATAAAAAAATTTATAAAGATTTTTTTTTTTTTGAGATAAAGCTCCAATCAAATTCGGTACGTAAAGTTTCTTGATCCGACTTCGAAAAAAGAAAAACTGTAAACTTGGTTTACCTATTTAGAAAAGTTTTTGGGTTTTTTTTTTTTTTTAAATATAAATAAAATTGCTAGTAATTTATTTTCCAACTTGAGAATTTTCTTTTTATAACCAAAAAAAATAAGAAAATAGTAATTTTTTCGAAAATTTTAAACTTTTTTTTTAAATTGTTTTAAGCAATTTTCTAGAAAACTAATTGTCCTAAAAAATGATAAAAGTATTTTCTCGAATATTTAATTGAAATGTTTGACTAAAAGAAAAGAGTTTTTAAAAATTCAAAACGTTTAAATTTCAATTCGTCAAGAAATTCGTTCGTTTCTGATGTAATTTCTTTAAGAATTTAAGAGTTTTTTTTTTTTTTTTTTAGTGTGAATCATAAAAACTTTATCAAATCGCGTTTTTGAACGAAAAAAAATTATGTTCTTATTCTTAAAAAGATTATGAAATTCTTTGCGATTAAAACAATTTTTTTTCTTTTTTCTTTTTTTTATGAAAATTTTTCATTTTCCATGTAAATTTCTTGTAAAATGTTTAGTTAAGTACTAATGTACTTTTTTATGATTTTTTTTAGAAATAACTTAAGGTTTTAATACAATATTTAATTAAAAATCCAATTTTTTCAAAAATTTTTAAAAAGATTTTGGGATTTTTAAGAAGTTTTATCAAGAATTTGTATTTAATATTCGCTATGATAGGATTTTATTAGTTTTATCACATTTTATAACATAAAGAAATTTAATCATCGGAAAAAACAAAAATCAACACATTAGATGAGAATTACTTTAAAGAAACCATTAGCTTGATTTTAATGAAATTTAGGATATATGTCGGTCATGTCATATTTTAAATAAGTTGAATAGTTTAAAAGTGAACGAAATTAGAAAGAAAGAACCAGCAGTTTTTTTTGGATTTAATTGGAAAAGTTGTAAAACAATGAATACAGAGATATTTTGAAATATTATGATTTAAAGTTAAGATATGTAATTTTGTTCTAAATGTCTTATATTATTCGGGAAACTAAAGAAACAATTTAAAAAAAATATTATAACTGTAAGGAATAGGTTTACTGAAGTTTTTTTAAAATATTATTGAAAAAAAAATGGAATGAGCGCGATAGAAAAAAGTTTTTAGTCTAGAAAAGATTGTGAATGAAATACATGATTTTTAAAGGAAAATAAAGATAAATTAAATAAAAAAAAATCTTTATATAAAGTCATTACACAACTTAAGTTTAAAATTAGAAAGTATGACATTCTACGAGTTTTTAGGTTCCAACAAAAAATTACTGTTCCATAATTTGCCACTTTTCCATATTTTCCCGAAGAATCTCTCATTTATTAATTTTATTAGAAGAAATACCTTCTTTCCGACAGAAAACCCAACATTTGAAGTCAATAGTTTGGAAAATTTCAAATTCAAAATCAATTTTTTCAACATATTTCCATATTGAACTCTAGCCAAGCGATTAAAATTGATAAAAAGTTAGTCCTGAAAGAAATGTTTGTGTAGTAAAATTGGAATCAATAATTAGTTAATTGATTTGAATGAAATTTTCAGAATATATTTAATTAATAGTCCAGGTTATCCCTAATAATGAGGAAAAAGTTATACAGAATAAACTATTTAAGGATTATTTTCCTTTTTCCTCTAAAGTTTGACTAAAATATAGATTTCTTAACTATACGAATCCCATTTCTACCATAGATTATCAAGAATCCTTTGATTTATATGTTTTTTTTCCACCCGTTTAGGCTTTTTTCCGAGTTTTTCCTTATAAATCATTAAAGTTAAAACTTCTTCTGTTATAGAAAAACAGTGTCACCTCTTCCATTATTTTCTGTTTCCTCAAAAAACCAAGAAAAAAACCAGTGTACTTCAAATTGCTTGAAACAAGAACCGAAGAAATTATTACTTAAGTTTTGTGGTTCTTTTAAGCTTCTTGTATTATTTTTTTCAAGTTGAGACATGTTTGGACATGTTCTCGGTACCTACAAAAATAACAAGGCATGATCAACGACAACAACAACAACATTAAGAAAAAGTTCGCATTTAATTCACCTGAAGATTTTTACCTTTTGTTAAGTCGTTTTCTTGTTTTTCAGTTCATTTCTTTACAAGAAGAAAGAAAGAAAAAAAAAAGAACCAAAGTGAATAAAGGAACATCTTCTTCCGTGTACTTTTTTTTTTTTAGTGCAAGACTTTTTTAAATTCAACAAAAAAACAGCATAAAAACCGGTTTGCAGAGAGAAAATAAAGAAGCAAAAAAACCTGAACCTAAGAAAAAGAAATTTTGCACAAGAACTATATAAGAAAAACAGCAGTTTCAAATTTCAAATCCCGGTAATTTGAACACCTTCTAGAAAAAATCAATTTTTTTTTTGCTTTTTTCGTTGGATTATTTTAATTTTTTAAAGATTTTAAAAATTGACAAACTTATTAATTAAGTAATCGAACATCTTAAAGGAGGAGAGGACATAAAACAATGTGAAGAAATTCTGACGAATTTGTCATGGTGGAAAAAAAATCCATTTTCAAAGAAATTTTCTTATCATTTTTTTTCTTGATTATCAAATTTCAATTTGAAATAAAAAACTTCTTTAAATAAACGATTTTTAATTATGGGATTTTCCTTGCCAAAAAATAAAGAAAGATAAATGTTTATAACTTAATTTTTTTTAAATCAAATAATTAAAAAAACAAATAAATATTTAATTAAAAAGAAAAAGAAATTAAATATTTGATATTGAATATCATCTAAATGGTTTCACCAGAAAGTTCTCATAAAATGTGAGAACTTCAAAAAGTTTTTAATGCCCTAAATTTGATACTGCAAGAAAATCGTAAATGTTTATTTCATTTTAATGAAAACATAAGTTTTAAATCGCATTTACCTAATTTCTTTAAACAAATTTTATATTTTTAAATATTTATTTGAATCCAGAAACTTCTGACTCTGTTTATCATTTTGGAACCTTAACTCATGTGATTATGCGTCGGTTTATAAAGGTTTTTGATTGGTCAAAATTTTCGTTTTTCCTTTAAAAATAAGACTAAATCTAGTTTTTTGCTAATAAAAGTTTAATTAAAGTTACTATCTTTCTGGAAACAATATCTTGAATTTCAGTAAAATCAATTCTGTGCAGAAAAAGCAGAAAATTAAAACTTACCTGCACAGGAACGACATACCATAATTGATTGCTATTTTCCTAAGTTTTGTAAGGCAATTTGTCGCTTTAAAGTGATAAATTTGAAGTGAGAACTATTGGCATGTCACTTTTAAATAATGTTTAGACAATTTTCTCAGTAAATATAAGACTCACTTTGAAGTTATCGCTTTTGTTAGTTATCAAAATAATAATCTCAGTCACTGCTGCTCATATTAAAGCTTTATCATTTTTGGTTTTTCCTAATTAATTTAAAAACGAATTCGCCGATTCAAAGTGACTAAATCGAAGTTCAAAAATCCATGAAAAGATAGAAATTAATATTAATAAATCTATGATTTCAATATATGCTGCAAAACATCGAATAGTTTAAGCCCAAACCTCTTTCAATGAAGAATAAGTACCAAAATTGCGGACATTATCTAAATTTTAATTAAACTAAAGTGTTTTGAAGAAGTTCTTAAGTTTAAGTGTTGTTCAAAAATAAAAATCGACGTTTAGTCTCACTTAATTTATATGTTTTAATATCTTTTAAAATAATATGGAATTTCATTGCGGTAGGTCACCGGAAAATTCACTCATTTTTCTGACTTAACAAATTGCAGTCGTCAGTACCATAAAACTTTTTCGAACCTCATTCTGATAACTAAATTGATTTTTCTTTTACTAATTTTTTATTTTTTTTGATTCTTCAAAAAGACAGACATTGCTTTTCTATCCAAGTCGTTCTTTTCTTTTTTTTTATAATAAAAACTATGATGAAATTTTTGGACCTACCTTAAAGTGACTCGAAAAAAAAATTAAAGAAATTTCTAAATTTATCCAAAAGATGAGAAAGAAAAAAAAAACTCCATAAAATATGTGACAAGAAAATGCACAGACTTTATAGTTAGTCAATTCCGAAAGAGGAACCGTTTATAATTGACGAAGTCTGGTTAGTTGTTGCCTTTTGGAAAATAATCTTAAAGACATCAACCATCCGCCTTTAATGTTGTCTTTATTTATTTTTTTTTCTTTCTTTTTGCTTCTTGTTTTTATCTTTAATTACCTTTCTGTGTCATTTTACAAAACTAGCTCGTAATTTTTGGTATTTTTAGAGTCCTTTCCCAAAAAAAAAACGAAAAAAGAAAGAAGAAATTTGTAAAGAAAAACATGAATTTCGAACTTGAAAATTATTTTTTTTGGAAAAAATAGATTACGACTCTTAAAAACAACATTTCTGATAATGTCTTCATAAATTTTGATTTTTTATTTTCTTATCAAAAACGAAAAATACTACCAAATTACTCGAAAAATGTTGTGTTTTAATATTAATTTTTTTTTATTTTAAGACTTAGTCATTAAATATTAAATTAAGAAGAAAGGAAAATTTCTTCTTTACAGAAAAACGATAACTATTTCCATAGGCAAGAAAAATGCCTGAAATGGAAAACTTAGGTTTTTGAAAACACAAAAAAAGAAAAAAAATTAATTATTCTTAAAAACAAAATTTAAAAAAAAAAATATAATAAATTAAAAAATTGGTTTTATCAAAATTTACGCGAAAATAATTGAGTCATCCCCGACGAAATTTCGTCATTTATTGTTTTAGATTAGTTTCAAAAGTCTCGTGATTTTTTGAAGTTTTCCATCATTTACTGATAAATGATAAGAAATTCGACATCAACAATATATTTTGGAAGTTAAATTTTATAACCGCGGTAAAAAATACAAAGTATTTTTCCGCGATGAATTTATGTTGATTATAGTTTCTAGGAAATTTATTGCAGGTCGAATTTTTTGCATATAAAACATATATTGATGGAGACGGGCCCATAAACATCCGATGTTCGCTGTAATGAGAGCCCTAAATATAGCTTGGCTTGATTCTTCTGAGAAATAAAACTGTTTTTTTATCAAAACAAATAAAAAAAAATCATTAAACAAAGAGTAAAGTTTTGGAAAAAGAAAACAGATTTTTTCGAAAAACAATAAAAAAAATATTAAATAAAAAAATTATTAAAAAGAGTTTTATTTATTCTACCTTTTTTCAATAAAAACGTCCTCAAAACAAGAAAAAATTCTCCCAAAGACGTTCGCTGATTACGACCTCCACGTAAGTTGATTACGTAGCTTTTGTAAACAACTACCGAGTGTAGAACGGCATTCCAAACGCTCGCGACGAGTAAGTATTCAAAATTTTCATATTTATCACACATTTTTTTTTTTTTTTTTTAGAATAAACAGAATTTTTAATGTAAATTAAATATTTTTCACATTTTTTTTACTTTAGGTGCGTTACGTTTTCTTTAATTAAACGTCATTTAAATTAAAATACAAATATTTTTTTTTGAAAAAAAATATGAAAATTAATAAATTTATAAAAAGAAATGACATCAAAAACAATGTTTTTCTTTTGGCAAACAAAAATTTTATTTAAATTAATTCATATGTATGAAAGTTTGTACCTCAGTAAAGCCCTAGCAGTGACATCAACCTTATCTGAGAGGTGGTAAAGGCAGGTATTGTACTTGGAAAGCAGTTCAAAGATTCTAAAGTAACTTTTTAGATCCTTTTCCGAGAGAAAATTTGCATTATCATTATCTAGCAGTACTGGAGACTAAATAATGAGATAATGAATTGTATGACCCATGTTCACTAGGAAGATGTTAACGATTTACTTGACTCCATATCGTATTATGAAATATGACAATTATCTTGATTAAAGAAATACTTAAGTTCGGGATTATGATAGAAATTGGTGATTAAACAAACGGAGATCAAAGATAACAGGGCTGTCCCCCTATTTAAGACTTTTTACCAACTGTATCGGTTTTGGAGTTATTAGAGAAAGAGAAATGACCAACAACAGGGATTTATTTTTCTTAGATTCAGATATTTAGGAATAAATTTATGATCTTTTGAGATGAAACGAAACATCTTCAAATATTTACTGATTCCTACAAATTTAATCGTGAAAATCAGTTTTTATTCCATCTTGAAGAAGGTTGCTTTAGAAATGTCACATGTATTTGTGATTTACAGCCAACCAACATGTCGAATATAAAAAACGCCTTATGACAACTCATCAGTCGTAAAAATCTTTAATAAAGAAAAAATATAGGAAAACTTTTTAAATTAAAAATTTTATAGATTTGTCATAAAATTCACATGTTTTTTTTTTTTTTTTTTTTTACTTTAATTTCCAAAACGTTTTCTATTTTTGTATTTATTTATCTTTTCTTTTAGCTTTTATAACACCTCAAAATTAGCTTGTTTTGTTTCAATTTAATTCCAAAATGCAACAACAAATTAAGATATCGTAAAAATAAAAAATAATAAAATTCTTAATCATAAAAAAGATAGCGTTTTATTAATTAAATCCCATAAAATCCAGGTAAAACTCGATTTATCCTGAATTTTTGGTGTATTTTCTTTTTTTCCTTTTACAAAAAATATAATTTCAGAAATTTTTTGGTTCATTTTTTTTTTATTATAATTAAATTTTAATTTAAATTTAATTTTGTTTAATTAACAAAATAAAGAATAAACACAAAAATATAAAATAAAATATTTTTTTTTTGATTAAAAATTAAGATATCGAATTAAAAAAAAGGAGTCACGTGAATTTTTAATTAATTAGGTTTTAATTGTTTTTGTTTTAAAGAAAAACCCAATAAATTGTTTTTCAAAGTAAACTTTTTTGTTTTGAAATGACTCAAAAAGCACATAAATTAAAAAAGAATTATTAAATTAATAATACTTTTTTGTTTTCTGTGTTTTTTTGTAAATTTGTGTTAATGAACCCTTAGCAACTGTTTTTCAGTTTTTTTGTGAATAAATACAATTAAAATGGAATTTTTAGTCTTTATTCATATAATTTTTTTTCCGTCATTATTTGAAAAGCTGGGCGTTTAAAAAATATATAAACTTTTAACAAAACAACAATAACAAGTTCACCGATATTAATAGAAAAACATCAGGCGATTTTTTTTTAATGAAGGTTTTATACCGGAGACTCCCTTTTATTTGATTCACAAAAGTGAACGAAATTAATTTTGTATTGGGAAAAAAAGCTCTGAAGGACGAGGATATGTTGCAACAAATAGTAAATACATATTTCGGACAAGGCTAACTTCAAATTTGTATATAATAATTTCAGTGAACAGAGAAAATCCTTAGAAATCCAGAAAGTATTTATTTGTCGTGTTTATGAAGAAAGATCTTGAAATCCATAGAATAAATTTCCATGACCACTTTTTCAATGTCCTTTTAAAAATAGCTTTTAAGCCTTCTAACCACACGACTCCACACGACATATTTCAAGATTTATTTTCAGTCGGACTGAATAAATGTCTTGTGGAGACTAAAAATTGGACTTTTTTTCCATCCGACTGAAAATAAGTCCTGAAATAAGTCCAATGGAGTCGTGGGGTAATATATACAAGATAGAATCGTTATTACATTTAAACCAGAAAAATAGAACATGCTAAGCTGTATATGTGACATTAGGCTTTGAAGTAAAAGCTTATGTCGATGCCTTCTATCATCTTTGCTATAACTAAAAATACCCTCTGATCTCTTGCTAGACTTCCGACAAAACTTACTGAGAAAAATTAAAATATTGAATCAGTTAAAATTAATTTCTATGCAAATTTTGATAAATAAAACATTCTTTTTTTTCTATTTTTTTTTTCTTCATTCTGTTTAATTAAATTAAATTATTTCTAAAGAAAAACAAACGTGACTCATTTTTTTCTAATTAAGTTTTCAAGGCGTTTTCATTAAATTAAGGGAATTCGACACTTAATTGGGTCAAAGTAACAAGATTTTTGAGGAAACTAATTACAGATACTTAAAAATCGAGAAATAAATTTTTCTTCTTCTTATTTTTATGGCTTTTTCAATTACTTTTCGATTTCTTGTTTTTTTTTTCTTCTTTTTTTAATAATCCGATTTTTTTCCCCAAATTGATAACATATCAAAAAAATAAAAGTAATAAATTTTATATATATATAAAAGAAAAGACTGTATTTCAGAGAAACCTTACGAAAAAAAGACGTCCTCTGAAAGTGAAAAAAAATAACATAGAAATTTTGCTTTCTTAATTTTCTTTTTTCATTTTTCGTTTTTCCTTTATTCCCAAAAGAAGCTTAGCAAAAGGTTCAATTTCAAGAATATTCGAATAAAAATCAAGAAGAAAAAAAAAACCGAAACGAAAAAATGCTCACATATTCCTTGAGCTCTGTGGAAGTATCTTAAGGAAATTGGAATAAAATTTCATGCTCGTATAATACCCATACTCCTCCAGTACCATATCCTTATTTTTATATATGGTTTTATGTTAGAAAAAAAAAAAAAGAGAATTCCAAGAAATGAAAAAAAAATAAGAAGTTCCCAATTAAAGTCTCTATTTCACTTTGGTATATCGTTTTTTTCTGTGTTAGCTTGCCTGAAATTCAAGAAGTTCACTTCATCAATTTTAATGTATAAGAAAATCAGAAAAACCAGAGTGTTATATGAGTAAAATGAACATACACACACATGTACAGGGTTGGGCGATCTATTTTTTTTTCTTTCTCAAAAAAGAAAAAAATAGAAACCAAAAAAAAACATAGAATTTTTCTTCTTTTTTCTTAAAGAAAAGAAAGCCAAATAAAACAAACAAAATGTATAAAAAGAACAAAAAAAAAAAAACCAGAAGGCGAAAAAAAGCAATCAACTACCTTTTTTTCCGGCCAATATACCCACCCACCCAACAGGATCTCATCCTGATTATTATCTTATCTAATACTAGCGAATTTTTTTCTTAAATTTCTTTTTCTATGTTTTTACTTTAACTTCGCATTTAGTTTTATTTCGAAGAAAATGTATTTTTAACAGAAGAACAAAAAAAAGAAGAAATTGAAAGATAATGAATGAGAAGTTTTTCAAGATTTGGGAAAAATTGTATTCGAAAAGAATGTGATGAAAAGCCAAGAAATGGAAATTTAGCATCTACTGGCTTCCTCCTCCTATTTTCTTCGGGATTTTCTTGGGAATACGTGATTTTTGTTCTCAAAAAGTTAAAATAACATACTGTCTTTCAAGAAAATTAACTTTAAATCAGAATTATTATATATGTACATATAATAACAAAAAGGAAGGTCTTGGAAATCATTTGTAGACAGGAACGTTGTTTTTTGTGGGGTCCATTGATGATGGATTTTTATATCCAAAAAGAAAAACAATTCAATGCTCAAAATTTAAAGATTTTGCTACGTTTTTGGCTAATATTATTTCAATTTAATTCTTCGTCTTCTTAGATATTCATTTTTCTTAGACCTGCAGTCAAAGTAAAAGTTGGTCACCAAAATTTTATCAAAAACAATTTTTAAAACTTTTTTTTTTAATGTGAACTAAGTTGCTGTTTCGACGAAGAGAATGTTAGTAAAGATGAACCTTTCGGAAACTTCGTTATTTTTTTCTGTTTCAAACAAAGTTTTCTTCAAAAAAATTTCGAAAAACTTTTAACACGAAAATCAATTTTTTATTTAAGAAAAGAAGAACGTGTACAATTTATTATTGATTTGTATTGATATGGAAAATATGAAAAATTGAATTATTTTTTCCACCATATTCATATGGTCACTTTTAGTTGTGGTTTTGCTTTTCAAATCGACAAACGAATTAGAAGATAAACGTTTTAATTGTGAATAGATTCAACTATCAGTACTAGCAGTACGAAACCTCAGACTAGTTATGTTGAATAGTTGATTATGGAAGGGAGATCATAGGAAAAAGATTGTCTTTTCAAGAAAATGATTTTCGTTAGTTTAAGTGAAAGTATTTCTTAACAAGGATTTGGTAAGTTTTCCTAAATTATTAGAAAACTCTGACTTAAGAAGAAAACTCCAAAACACCTTATATCATAAAATCACCACCCACCCACAATCAATATTGTCAAGAAAAACTTTTAAGTATAAGTAATTTAAAAAAAAAAAAAAAACTAATTTTTAAGACTTTAATGAGCTTAAATTGAAAAATAGTTTCCTTTTAAAACAAAACTCGATATATACTATTTTTTTTTTTGTTTCCTATAAATTTCATCAAGAAGCTTTTTAAACTTTAAGTATAAATTTTTTATCATAGATTTCTTTCTTTTGTTTTTTTCTTTTTTAAAGTGCTAAGAAAATTGAAAAAAAAATCCGATTGAACTGAAGGAAAAACAAGAAAAAGTTCTTATTAAAAGTTAGTTAAATTGAAATTTAGAATCATCGTTTTTCCTGAACTCTGTTACACTCTGTGTGTTGCACTAAAAAAACAGACATAAACACACACACACAGAAAAACTTTCCGAAGATAATTAATGAAAAAGTAGGAAAAGAAAGTTTTCTCAAAATCAAAAAAAAAAAAATAAAAAATCGTAATGCATTTAGCATAGAAAGACTTTTTTGGTTAACAAAAAATATCTACGAAATAAATTCGCATTGAAAAACATAGAAATGAATCTATTAGTTATGTTCCCAAAGAAACCAAAAAAAAAAAAAAAATTTAGAAAACCAACAAAAATGGGTTGTTGTGGTTGGTTGCAGTGTGTTGTTAAACATTGTTCATTTTCAGATACAAGAAAACTATAGTAGTACCAAATCTACCAAGATCTAACAACAGCAATATGTAAAACTGGTTTTTAAAAGCTAAGATATCTTCCCACCTCTGCCCTACCACTTGAAAACTTCATAAACTTGAAGAAAACAGAGAGTATAGAGAAACGATTAAATAATAGATTAAATAAAAAAAAAAGAAAAAAGAACGAACAATTTTCTAAAGTTTATTTCAGTTTTTAATTCGAGCATATTAAAATTGAATTAAAATTGAAAAAGTTTGTGCAACAGTACAACTATAAAATGTTAAGAAAAACAATAAAAAAAAGAAGAAGAAAATAGTTTATGCGAAGTTTTACTTTTTGTGTTTTGAAAAGCTTTTATGCCAGCAAAATGCAACGATAATGAATTTTTCTTTTTTTTACAAAAAAAAATTGTAGTTAAATTGCATTTTTTATTTAAGACCTCCAAAAATTGGTGTTTAATACTTATGATAAAACTCGCAATGTCACTTTGAAGGTCTTGATTTATAAATAAGGACCACAACTTTTTTTTCAGGGTTTCGTACCATCTTAGGAATATCATTTCCCTCTTCGGACCTCGGGTAATATCGTGTTTCAATTTCTTTTCCATCAAAATTAAGCATAGTAGATCTTTATAATGACCCTAAAGACCAGGAGGGTTAAACCGAAATTTTTTTCACTCCTGTATAGCTCTTCAATTTTATTCGGTTCAGGTTACGTTCCGGTTACGTTTCGGTTCTCATTTTGCGTTCAACTTGATAAGAATTTAAATTCAATGGAGAGAATTGTGTTGTATTATTATTGTTTTGATGTGATCTTAAACGTTTTTAAACACGTTACTAATCCAAAAATTTCGATTAATTTCGATTTCTGGTCAAGTTTCGGTTCACTCTCTGTCTTAAAGACATTGAATTTCGGTTCAATCAAAACAGTTCATCCGTTCAAATGAAATTAGAACTCAATACTTAGCGTAGTGCATTCTTATTGCAACAAAGCTTTTACTCAATAACTTGCAGATAAACATGATTTTGACAAGACCTATAATATTGCTTCCGATTCTTCTATCTGTAACGCAATATGATGAAATATAAAAAACTTGTAATGTCTTTGTTTCACGATTTTCTTATCTTTCGGAAAATAATTTAATTAGTATGATTTTAAAAAACTGGATTAGAAACAAAGAAAAGTATTTCCTAATAATATTTTTATAGTCTCCTTAGGTATAGAATTCCAACATGAAAAAATCTATCTCAAAATATAACAATTGCTATTTTTCACAAAAGTTTTGATAAAACATTTTATCAGGTTTACATTACTGGCATTATCGTTTCTCGCAAGAAAATTCTGACCTCAAAAATGCAACATTTTTATAGAAATATAAAAATGTTATATTTAAATATTGAATTTTTTTCAAAGTAGATTCTTGCATCGTCGAAAAAGAGATGAAGGAAATTCTATACTTTTTAGAAATCAACATTATAAAGGTAAATATTTTTTTGAGAAAAGAACAAAAAAAATTCTGACCTACCTTGAAAACTCATGTAACTGATTAAGATTAAGATTAAATTTTAGAGTGTTCCTGTACTGCGAGCTTTATGATCTATTGCATATCCTTTTTTTGATGCAACAGTTAGGTAAACTTCCTATTCTACAGCACCTCCTTCATGCCTATTTCTCTTCAGAATTTTAGTATCCGGAGTGGGTTAAGAGATTTTATCTCACTTGGGGAGAAACAGTATGCCCTAGATATTTCCTTCTCCTAAGGACTACTGCCTCACAATTGAAAAGAATATGCATTGGTGTTTCAAGGTTCCCCTCGCAGAATCTGTAGGTGCTATCTTGTTCATGTCCTAGTTTTTGAAGGTGTGCTTTGAGTCAATGCAGAAGGAGAAAGCAATTTTACAGAGTATATTACTCTTAAGGTTGTGTGCTAGTCGAGAAGTTAAGATATGAAGACCAACATGCAGCTCGAACACAGCTGGAAGTATTGAAACAAACGTATTCTGGCCTCAGCCGCATTCAGTCTTGAATACTCTTTTAAGTCGAACGGTCCAAACTAATGAAGCTATTGACGAATTGTGAAAACCACGTCCTATCTTATTTTTTTTAGATAATAAATTACTCAAAAATATTATAATATAGATTTCGTATAAATCAATTTTAGTTTTCTGTTGATTTTCAATCAATCTGGAAAGTTCCTTTGTTTACAATTAATTACAAAAAGAAAATTGCAAAATCAAAAAAAAGGCATTGATTATGGGAGTACATTTTGATTATCGCACCTTTTTCTTAAAAAAATATAAATTACATTCACCTTCATTTAACTTTATTGACCGATATTGTTTTTTTTTTTTTTTATATGTTTATTGTTTACATTTTTTGAGCTTTTTTTATTTTTTTACGCGAATTAAAATATAAAATTTTATCAGAAACGATTGATATTGAAACGTGATAATAATTCCATTAAATTGTAGACTTTCAGGCGGCTTTATTTACGACGAAAAGTAAAAAACACCATACAAAATCGCATAGGCAATAATAATCGCGGAATGAGTAATACCAAATAATTACAGAACCGCGTATAAAGAAAAAAAAAAAAATAGTAGTACTCGAATGTGTATTTAAGTTTTTTATTAGAACAAGGTTAACAAAAAAAACTCTTCCGTAATTTTTTTTCTTATTCCAAAAAAAATTTTCCTTTATTTCGATATTTTTATTTTCTTTGACACAACAATAAAAAGTCGTGTCTTTTGAGGAACACGAATTTTCTCATCTGTCTGAAAGAAAATGAATACCAACAATTTCAATAAAAGTGAATTTCAAATATTTTCACAAGTTGATGTTAATGAAAAACTTATATTTAAACGTTAATGACTAAAATTAAACAATTTGATTTGGGTACTCAAAAAATCTAGTTACCAAACATTTGAAGCGAAAACTGTTTGTAGATTTACTAAAAGACACAAAAAAAAGAGTTCTTAAAACGCTTTGTTCAACCCGATTTTGAAATGTCTTGGTTGTTAGCAGGTTCATAAAATTTATGCAGAAAGGTAAGCTTTTAAATTTTCAAAAAAAAAAAAAAATATTGTTAGGTACTTTATTTTTTAAGGGCAAATAACAGATTGAAGAAATATCATACAAATGCTGTGTCAGTTTCAATGGAAAAGGGATATTTATGGAATATAGAAAATCCATGCTTTAATCGAGAAATTGTTTCTACTTTAGTTTGAAAACTAGTTATTGCCGCAAATCTTCAAAAGATATGAAGTTATATGTACATATGTTCGTCTATTCTACAGGATTCAATTTTAGTATCAGTTTTTATCAGTTTATCTAGTATTTAATTCTTCTTGTCCAATTTTTTAAACTCTAATACTATGCTCTATATTAGTATTGTATTCAACTAGAAGACCTTGTGTCAGAGAAACTGGACATTTTTTTAAAACTCTTTTTTCAAATTAAGGTGGGCTTAAATACAGTCAATGGTCCTAACTAAAGGAGCTATCGGTGGCCTAGAAATTGATGAGTTTTCCAGAAACTTCGTGTAAATTTCCAGAAGATGATGTTGGAACATATCTCAATATATTAACGTTGTTGAAAACATATGACTTGTATGCATATTTTGAAAGAAAACATTTTAATGCATTTTTAGGAAAAAATCTACTTTATTTCACCAGGCATTGCACCTTCAGATTATTGCTTATTCGTTTCTTTATAAAATGGTCTTAAGGGTAAGAACTTAAACTCTTCGAACGACATTCAAACCCATCAGAAGCAGTCCTTTACTGAGAAACCTGAGAAATTCTTGGCGAATGGAATCTTCAGATTGTGCCATAGATGGAGCAATACAGTGAATAAATAATTACGTAAAAAATTTAACTCGCTTTAAAAACTAGAACGAAGTTTTCGGACAGCTTAATATTTGTCTTATTTTTAGATCTGTGTAAACAATTACGTTCACATTCGGGTAATTCGAATTGACCAGTTTTTAACTAAGTTTTTAGTCACTTATTTATTTAAAACTAATCTTGATAAATTTTTTTTTATATAAATATGCTGTAATGAAACAATGATATAATTGGATGTCTTACGTGAAAATTATGAACCAAAATTCAATAATTTTCAGCTAGAGTTTCGAAAGCTTTTCGATTTTTTGACGATTTATTATTTTAATAAAAGGAATGTATAAATTCTGGACATCTTCTCTTTATAGAAGATCTTTTTATATCTTCTATTCTCAAAAGAATTTGAATGGCATACCACCAAAATAAGACTCTTATAAAATTTCTTAATTAAATTCATCTAAAATAACAATTTTTTACTTCAAAAATTCCATCAGGCCTGAAACCGAGGAGACATTCTCCAAGAAAGAAAAAAGAAAAATTTAGCTAAATATTCGTAAAGCAATTACCACAGAGGACCAATATCATATTATGGAAAAGAAATCCTATAAATTTAGAGTGTTTTCTTTATTGTCATGTCTTATTTCTTATCAGTTTTCTTTCTAATATATCTGTTATCTCTGACTTGTTTTTCCATATACAGCTTCTTCGCGATACATGAGACTTAAACGGGTGTGTCACATAAAAGTCTCGTGTGTGAGTATATTTAATTATTATAAATCGTCTTTAACAGTTTTTCTGTTTCTTTTTTTGCTGCTGCTTTTTCTTATTTTATTAACTAAAATAATCATAATCATAAATTTCCGTAAATAAAATATTTACGAGAAAAAGAAAGAAATTAATAAAAAGCCGTGTTATCATTCGATTAATTAGTTATAAAGTTTTTTTTTTCGTTTCTGGTTTTTGTGATAATCTTATAAAATAGTTAATTCGCATACACAAATATTAATTTGAATTTTTAATTAAATATATTAAAACTCATTCAGAGACCCGAAATGGAAAATAAATATAAGGAAAGCCAAAAAAATACAACCAAAAAAGTGTTCACGTTATCAAAATGTCAAAATAATCGTGAAAAATTTGTGTTATCGCGATTTTGATTAATCGAAATCGAAGACAAAAAAACAGCAAAAAACAGACATTTATAATAAATGATTCATCGATACATTTTCGATTAATTTTTTTTGTTTTTTTTTTTTTAATTTGTATCTAATTTTGTTATTTTTCCAGAAGTCTTCGATTAATTTTCTAGTAGCTAGTTTGTCTTTTTTTGTTGTTGTTTGGAAGGCCTGAAGACTCTGTAATTTATGTGATTTTATAGAAAATGCTTTTATATGCTCGTAGAAACGCCAACCGCACACATATGTATACTCACCACAAAATTGTTTCAATTCAAGTTGATTAAGCTTGCGCACTATTATTTGAATTTTTATCTCCACCTTGAAAATGCATATACAATTTTTAAATTGAATTTATCTTGTTTGTTGAAAATATACTTTCTCTATATTAGAAAGAAAGTATTGTACCTACTTATAGGGTATTTAGAGTTGATGCTTGTTTAACTGATTTTGTGGACATTGTAATTCTGAACAGATATATCCATTTTGACATATCAAAGATGTTGGAATGGAATGAATAGATAAAAACCAGTCAAACAAGCTTTTTATTTCAAAAACATCTAATGTGTACCTAATGTCATATATATAAGTTAGAATCTTACGTTGTCTGGTTGGAAATATGAAATGCAATGACACTTGTATACACATATACTTCGCTATACGACCGCTCTTTATACGGAATTTGGCATTTCGCTATAATGCCCTTTTTTAATTATATCCGATTTACGGCCCAAATGTTTCGTTATACGGTCAAAAAAAAATGCTGCACATGGGTGGAATGAGTGAACTACATTGGATCTTGTGCAAGGAACTTTTAGGAGATTTAAACTCTTGCGATGGGACTTAGTGTAGTTTACTCATGTTGCTCATTTTGGGTGGGGGTGTTTCGAGTTATGCATGGCTTTGTGCTCATTTCTATCTTTGATAGTATATACATTCCATTCATCGTTTTTCGATGTGATTTTGAATGATATCTTGCATTGCTTATATTAAGCATATCTGAAGTGTTAAAAAACAGAAGAAGAGTAAGTCCTACTTCCTTAAGAAGACGGAATTGTTTCCAGAGTTGGGACAAGCTGCCACTTTGTAAACAGGATACAGGTAATTAGTCTTTTTTTTTTTTCTTTCCATAGATTTTCTTGGAAAACTTGTGCGATCCCAGGACATATGTCCAGATTTTCCCGAGGGTATAATGGGCCGCAAGGCCTAAGTACGAGGTGCCTTGGCACCCACCTCCTTTAAAAAAAAAAGTCCTACTTTCTGTACGGTAGTATACCTGAAGTGAGTATAGCTACATCCTTCTCCATTCCTTTTTGGAGCGCTACAGTTTTTAACTAAATGAAATCCTAAAAACTGCGTTCTTCCAGATTCTCATCGTAATCATAACCAAAGTACCTAGAATTTTTCAGATTTTAAATCAGGCAAAATCCGAAACTTGTTTATTTAACGGTATAGAGGAAGCTTTATTATTTCTATCTCTATAGATGGTCCCAATGCCTTTAAAAAAAAGGTCTAAATTATATGCGATTTCTCTTTTAAAAATCTTGTCTTTCAAAAAAAAAAAATTTTTTGTTGTATATTATGAAAAATTTAAGATGTGCGTTTTTTTTTCGCTGTTGCTGATTGCTTTGGTTATTTTTCTTAAATTACCATTGGATCTTTGGATCGCTTTTTTTTGCCTTCATCTTCAACGTGAGATCATGGTGAAAGTTTTGCAAACACCTCAATATTTATGTGAGCTGTTTTATGCTTTTTTTCTAATTTTTTTTTTTTTTTTGTCGCTGGTAAAGCGGTCTCTCATCTGCGATTTCATTCGACCAGCAATAAAGAAGAAAAAGACACCAACTAAAAAAACAACAAAAAAAAACGTCTTTAAGCGCCAGTCCACCAGGTTAGTGCGGGTTCATTTCATTTAAAGATTTAAAACATTTGTATGCGTTTTTTTTTTAGTTTTTTTTTTTGGGCCCGGTTATTTTTCCTCGATTTTCGTTTTGAGATAATCAGTTTTTAATGAATTTGATTAGTTTTGAAAAAGAACGAAGCAATAAAAAAAAAAACACAAATCGATTGAATTATTATTTCGAGATCTCAATTTTAAAAGAAATATATATAAAAGAAAAAAAATATATATATAAAGAAGTTCTTAAAAATACCGTTAAGTTTTTTGGGAAGACATTAAAAAATACACCAATCTTTGTGTTTTCTTTTTGGAGGTCTTAAAATCTATTTCAAACCAAAATGTAAGAAATGAAATCTTGAGAAAAAACAGGCCATAAAATTGTTACCTTTTGTAATTTTATTAATTTTATTAATTTACGGCCGAATGCAATAAAACGCCATAAAAATAACAATTTTGTAATATTTTTTTTTTATTGTACAATATTTTTTATTTTTTCTTTTTCTGCAATAAATCATAATTTTTAAAAATACATTTTTTTAATCAGTTTATTATTTTAATTTTTGTAATATTTTTAACGCCTTTCCTTTTTTTTATGACAAAATTTCATTCTGATTAAAAAGAAAAAAATTACCAAATAATTTTTGTCACTAAAATTAATATTAATAATTTTTCTTTTTTTTTTTTTAGCACACTGTGCAAATTTCCATTGCAATTGCTGTACGCGAAAATTATTTATATTTGTTAAGGTTCGCATTTTTATGGTTATTTAAACATTTGTCATTCAATTAAAGGTTGAGGTTATGTGAAATATTGACTTGGTCAGTAAACTTTTGACGCTTTCATAAATTATATATTGGATATAGATCTTACCATGTTAATCTTACTGGTTTTCAACTTCTATAGTAGCTAAAGTTTATGCACAAATGGTCACAAGAATAAATTTCACTTCACAATGTCATTAAAAACTTTAATCGTTTTCATAAATGCATGGCGAATTGCTTGACTAATATTTATTTACCGATCAGATTGCTATTAGGAAAATTATATCTCGTAATCCTTCCTTATTTTTGAGAAAAAAAAAATACAAAAAAATAGGTTTTTCTTCTTTCGTTAGATAAGCGCAGTCTCTATACTGTAACTCTATTAGCGATCATTTAGAAAATATGATGTTTAAACATATGGCATCATCAGTACAATGTTATACAGTAGTTGCTTTCATGAAAACGATCCTTTCTGCAGCAGTTTGTACACCAAGGCACTTTGTAGCGTAGGAGCAATAAATGACGTTTAGGCTTTTAAGTCGTAAACTACGACTCATCATGCAAGATAAAGGATCAGGTCGAAATTAGGTCAAAATTTCTAATTAGATATTAGATATGAGTTAAAATATCGAGTCGAAGTCGAGTTCAAAATTATTGTCGAGATTTAAGGAAAACCAGAACTCAACTGATTTGGCTCGACAACCAAGATTTGGCATGGTGTGTTTGAACCATTCATGTATTGTACAAATTCAAAATTTGAAAAACTGTTATTTTAATATCAATCACACAGCTGTCTTCCTATTCTGACGGAAAAAATCAGAAAACTAGAAAGAAATGGACTTTTGCAATTTTCGCTAGGATTGATCGAATAAAAACATCAGAGTCTCCCCATCACAATTTATAATACTATGAACAATTTGGTAGTGTGCGACGGTATCGTGTGTGATTATTGTGAGAGGATTCACCCGCAAATGAAGTGCCATACAAATTAGATAAACATGTTCATCTGTTTTTGAGGGGAATCATCTGCAGATCGAAAATCAGTTGGGGAAATCAGAAATGCAGAAGCCGACAAAATTTGTAGGATGATTGTTCTCTCTCTTTCTGTTTAACCAATCTTTGTATATGTGATATCCCATACTTACATCAGAACTAGGAAGTTGGCTGTGCGAAGATTGGTGTTAATATGCGCAACTTAATAGATATAAACATTTTGCCATAAAGATTAAGATAGGACCGCTGCATGATATCCAAAGGAAAACATGGACGTTAATTTCTTAAAGACCTTTACATAAAATTTAAATGACTTTTTAACAGCTACTGATGATAAATAACAACAAAAAAAAAAGGAAAACAAACAAAATTAAAATTAAATGGTTTTTATTTTTACTCATCCTTAAAATATCATTCGATGTCCTCGATATCCGTCATAATTTGGTGTAATAATTTTACACGCGATATTAAACAGGTTTTATCATCAAATTTTCAGCGTGTTTTTTTCCAATTTTACAATAATTTTCCCCGGAAAATAGAATAAAATCTAATTTGTTGTTCTATCCCGCGGACTCATAAAAAATGTTGTTTAAAAACATTTTTAAGTTCAATATTTTTAATAGTTTATAAACTTTTTTTCTCGTTAAAAAAAAAAGGATACTTTTTCTATTGTTTTTCTGGAATAATTTCCATTTTTATGGATGATTTTTATACTTTATGATTTTTCATTTAAAAAAGTTCTAATAATTTTCTTGGATAAAATATTTTTGTTACAAATGGACGAATTTTATTATTTCCGGTATTAATTTTTGACCATAATTTCTGGTTAAAGTGGCGGGCGGTATTTTGTTCTTCTTGGATCATTTTCTTTTATTGTTCAATTAGATTTTGTTCGTTTGTTGTTCTACATATTTTTTTTCTGCTTTGTTTTGTCACAGAACATTTATTTCAGAAAAATTTTTGTTGCTTTTCCAGTATATGAATATAATCGTCACTGGGTTAATGTGTAATGAGGTTGCCTTTTTTAGGATATATTAAAACGATTGTAAAATTTGAAGACAATACTTTTTTTTATAGTTGAAATGTTAAAAAACCAAAAAAAAAAAATAATAATTACTTTCAAAGTTACGACATGTTCCAGATGAAAATTTAGGGTGTTTTTGTTCGACTTTATATGGTCGGATGTTAATATTGGAGAAAAACAATTCGAAAATGTCGTAAGTACAATTTTCGTACGTGACAATTTTTGATCGAGATAAGAAGAATGAATTTTTTTACAAAATTTAAATTCATTTATTCATTTCAATTCTCGATAGTATTCAATTGAAGATAAATAGATGGTAGTGTGTTTTTTAATTTCATATTTAGAAAAAAAACAATTTCAATGTAGTCAAAGAAATGCGGTTAGATTAAATGAAATTCGGAAATTGACTGATTTAGTGCGTTCGATTATTTCATTTTTGACATTTTAATCAAAAAAAAGAAAAGAAAAACAAATTTATAACGGATTGGAAAACTTACGGATATAGAAGTGTCAGTACTACATGCACTGACTAATAAAACAAATTGTCTCCATTCTGGCACAGCCATTAGTAGCAGCAATACTAAGTAGCAGGTTAGTAGTACCTACTATCCACATTTTAGTCTTACCTAATGAAGCTACTATATATTGTTTTCGAAAAAATGTTAACATTGTCGTTTAGATACTTATTGGAATATATCTTTTTTAATTTCAGAATCATTCATCTTTCAAATACACAACTGTTGATTCTTCTTTAGCTGAACAATTTTTCTTAAAATCCATATAAATGATTTATGTTTTATGATAATTTACATACTAAAATATTCTTGCACTATTTCCAACAATTATTTACTTTTCAAATCACTGTTGTAATCACTTTCCAAAATTTCTTTGATCATCACTGTTCAAGGTCTGAATTTGAACTGTTCTATCGATGTTTCCACCTTATATACTTCTTGAGTTCAACTTCGAGAATATTCCTGCATGTAAACATACTTTTTATGAATGTGAAGAAACCTATTCTTGGAATTTCTCGAAATGTCAAATCAACAGTGATCATTTTGTGTTTTAGAATGTTTTCGTGATTTTATAGAAAATTTGATGGTTTCGAGAACCATGAAATATTCTAATTTATTTCTTTTCAACCAATAACGTGTTTAGTGTTTTGTGTTTTTACAGGAAAGTTCTTTTATCAATGAAAGTCGTGGAATCTTTCCTAGAAATATAGTGCAATATCAATTCCTGTTATTTAATTGAATTACATACAAATTGTTTAAATTAGTTCCTGAGGAAAATATAAGGTTTTCATTAATTAAACAAATTCCAAGAAAAATGTCAATAATTTTATTTCAAAAATCAAGTTTTATACCAAAAATTTAGTGAAATCTAAAAATATATATGCATTTTATACTTTCCCGAAGTCACGTAGTCTCACTGAATTGTACCGAATAAAAATTGCCATTAGGAAAATTAAAAAGAAATTAATTACCTTTTTTAAATAAAGCTTTAAGATTTCCAAAACAAAAGAAATTGTATCTAATAAAATTTTATTTAATTATTTTCTTTATTTTTTTTTTGTTGTAATTTTAACACATCATAAAAAAGTAAATTTCAATGTTTTCATAAAGCCAATAATCTGGTGTCATAATCTGAGGTCTTTTACCTTAAAGATTTCTTTCACAGAAACTTTTTTCTTTACCGTAACTTAGAATTTTACCTGGCATTAACAGGTATAGATACCTATACCTGTTCGTTTATATGATGATAAAAAGTGCATGCGATAAAATGCACGTACAAGTAGGCACTACACAACAGATCCAAGAAATATTATTCAAGTACCCTCAGGTGAGACAACACTCTTGGGTTGTTTTCTTTTGAAGTTATAGACAAACATATAATACTTCAAGAACCATCATTATTCATTCGAAATCATATTACCTGGTATATTTGGGTTCAGGTAAAGTACAACAACAGCAAAAAAAAAATAAATTTTCTTATCAATATTCTTCCATAACGAAGCTCATTTATCATATAAGAAAAAAAAAATTGTGTTTTTTTTTTGGTCTTTTAAAAACTGTCCAAATTATAATCAAACTCTCCCAAAAAAAAAAAAGAAAAACCATTATTGTTGGTGCTGTTTTTTACCTGAGGAAAAAAGTCCAATGAACTTTTTTTTTTTTTATCTTAATTCATTATGCATAAAACTTTCTTTAGAGTCAGAAAATAATGACGACAAAAAAAAAACAACAACTTAAAAGTAGCTCTTTTTCGAAATACAGTAGCTTAAGCTGCGCGCGTCTCTAATCGACAAACACGCCCATTAAAAATACAAAATAAAAGCAACAACAAAATTCAAAAATTCAATAAAAAATAAAAATAAAAATTGTATTTTAAGATGAAAATCTTAAAGAAAAAAGAAAAAAAAAATAAATATCTGACATGGCAAACCATGCAACTTTCTTATACAAGAAATGTAAAGTTCAACTTTCTGATAAAGTTTCGGAGAACACCGATTTATTATTGGTGCCGTTCTGGATATTCTGGCTATAAACTTGGTTCCAACAAATGTCATCGCTACGTGATCTGAGACTTCCGCAATAGAACAAATGATCAAATATTGTGGATTCGCGCTAGCTTAAGAACTCTACAGCCATCTTTGTCCAACATAAAACCAAAAAAATTTACAAATTTTCTTCTATACGGCTGTAAAGCTTGGAAAACTACAATAAGCGTAATGCAGTAACTATAACTGTTTGCGAACATATGTTTCTGGAGGATTCAGACAATCTTCAACTATGAACTACCAATATGTGTTCATGTTAGGAATAGAAAGAGGAAAAGAACATTCACAAGACGGAATCAGCAAACAGTTACTAGACAGGAATCCACAATATAGGAAACGACAGATAGACCAAAGTTTACCTGGAAAGAATCCCGCAATAAAGACTTACGGGGAATATTTTTGAAACCGAATCAAGTACGTTAAGAAATCATAGCAGACCCTTGTTTCACCGAGAGCTACAAGAACGATGAAGCTTAAAACATTTTGCTATAATTTCTTATCAAGTATAATAAGGTATAGGAAAGTATAAAAAGGTTGTATGTTTTTTTTAAAGCTAGGTAAAAAAAGATAATCTTAAATTAAGAGAAGAAAAAAGGTTAAAAGTTCCTAACACAAAATTTATACGAATTCGAAAATAAATTGCTTATGTACATAAAAATCATTTTGAAAAGTTTTTTTTTTTTTTGGTTTGGTACATTAAAAAGTCGTCGAAAAAAAAGTAATGTTCAACTTTGAAAATTGATTTTATTTATAAGACATGAGAGTACATAGAAGAGAAAGTGCTTCGACAAATTATTACACTTTCCGCAGGCAATAAAATATCGCGAAAAAAACAGCGATTAAAAAATACAAAAAAACGTACGAAATAAATTAAGAAACTTTTTATGAATTTTCTGCCTAAAGCGGTGTGCAGAAACTTTTGGGTGTTAATTTGCATGACCATATTTATTTTTTTTTTCAGGACAGATTTACTAGAAAATCTAATAGGTTTTTTAAAATTTTTGGGGTTTTTAAAAATATTTCTGCATTATCTTTAAATTGTATTAAAGAGCTTACCATCTTATTGAAAAAGTCTTGAAAGATTTAGCAACATACAATAATAGTATGCAAAACACGAATCCAATATTAGAGTACTTATATTATCAGAATTTCATAAATAATAACTAACGAACTTTATATGAACCGATCCTAAAGTGTAAAGTTATATGATTGACCAGAAATAATAGAGATTAATGTGTTGTTTTACTATTATAGGTTGTACATTTTTATTTTTGCTGGTTAGTAAAACACGTTTTATAACATGTTAAAGTTTATATTTTTCCCTTCAATATTGTACCACCTCTTTTTCTTCAATATGAAAAACAAAAATTTGGAGGAAAAAAAACGTACAACATTCGACTGTAAGCGACAATTAAACTTCAATCAACCAAAATCGTGTAGTCATCAACCAAACGAAGAAAAACATGAAAGAAATATAACAAGGCCTTAATTGTGAACAACTAAATCCGCAAGATTTGTTGGAGTATTACAAAAAAAAAACTAATATAGTACCTTTTAGAAAATGGTGTTGGAGTGCATTCGGTTTGGTGGGGAAAATATCTATAATAAGTTAGATTTCCATCTAAAACAATGCGACTACCTTACAAGGTATTATTGCCAGAGCTTCTTACTAAACTATACTCTCACTTATTTTTATTCATAAAAAAATGGAGTTAAAGTTTATTTGGATGATAGATTTTTCTTAGAAACAAACATGATAACGATGGAAATCTTTCAATTAGGATGTTATTAGCCCTCATGTAGATTTTTCACGATTCAGAAAATCTCATGACTTTTCCATCCATGTGAGTGTAGCTTTATAAGATTTTACGGAATCGATGTAAAAACGTGTCAAGTAAAAATATCTAATTGCATTCTGTCAAGAGTATACCGGTTTAGGGAGTTTCTTTACATATTTTGAAGACATCATCGTTTCAATAAGAAATTGTATTTCTATTAAGAAGAGAAAAAAACATCTTAATCATTTACTTTTTTCTTGTTTTTGTGTCTTCAAGCAAAAATGAATGTCATTTAGAAGGCTTTTAAGGGAATTAAATTCATCTTTAAGATAATTGAACATCAAAATTAAGAAATATTGATTTCGTTTTCTTCTTAAATATGTAATCTTTAAGAAAAATGATATTTTTATAACATTTTAAAAACCAGAAAATTTCATATCACACCATTTTTACTTCACCGTTGATAAGAAATTCTTATTAAACCATTTCGGATGAAAATAAATTTGATGATTAATATTTTTTTAATGAAAATTAAAGCTTTCAAGTTGAATGACTGATAATTTTTGATTTTGTTTAGAAAATGTTGAAAAAGTAAATGATTTAGTTAAGTATTTCTTTGGTTATTTAAAGGTACGTATCTATCAATCGCGTCCAGAGTTCGTTCTTTACGTCGGCTACTATCTACACCAAGAAATTTGTCTACAACGCTGGGTTATCATTCTGATGTTATGTGTACTACTAAATTTGGTCTACATATACAATAAAATCTTTGTTTCATCGATAAGTATATGTCCCTCTTCGAATACATCATAAAATAAAAACTTCACATGTCCACACGTCCAAGGTTTCAAGCATACGAAACACTTTGAGAGAAGACATATTTGCATGCAAAGATCGCAGCATACTAGCCTAATCAAAAACTTACGGACCTCGATAAGAAAAACACAATTTTATGGTTCGAAATGTACTTTATTATTCAATAATCAATATAGTTTCTATGTACCTCAATGCACTGATTCCAACGGTTTTCTAATCGATTGATTCCATTCCTGAATTGAGAATCTGGAAGGTCTGTAAAATACACCTCTACAACTGCTATGACTTCTTCGTTTGACGCATGCATTTTTTCAGGTGACTACAATGCCATAATATAACCGCCTGTGTTACCCTTTTCTCAAATATTTTGATCTTGAAAAATGGTTCAAAAAGATCATAAGATCGGAACAAGATCATTTTATACAAAAACCGGGTTCTACTGTCATTTTAATTTTAATTTTAGCTGCATTCACGCTAGGTCGAAATTAAACAAACCTGAAAATTGAATCAAATTCGATCTCGGTATATATCCGGAATAGGGTCCGCAAAAATTACTGTAGATCTATTGCTTATTGGTGTAATTATGAATTACTTTTCTGTTTATGGAAGATCTCGATTTTTTTTGAAGTGTTTTGATCGCCATTTCATAAATAGACTGACAGTCTAAAACCAATCTCTTTATGGTAGGATAACATAAGATAACTATTTTAATTAACATTTAAAAAAAAAAAAATATATATATATATATACTCAAGATTTCTTGTCTAAAAAAAAAAACTCATTACATCAAAACCAAAAAAGAAATAATAATTTTTGTAATTAACAGAAGAATGATTTTTACTTTTGAAAATTCCATCAATTGCGGTGCGTTAATGTCTTATTAATGTCTTCAAATTTTCGACTTTTAAAATTTTCTATAATATTCACTTTTGAAGTGGTTGTGTAAGAAAAGCTAAGATTTCTATTTCTTTTATTTTATTGTTTAAAATCTTTCACATATATTTTGGCCAGAGGCGTTATTTTCTAAAGTTCAAAATTTTGTTTAAAAAGCAAAAAAAAAAACAGTTCAAAATGTTCATCTATTTAAAACTCCATTAAGTTATTAATCTTATGAAATTAAGATTTAAACAAAATAAAAAAAAAAACAGTAAAAATATTACGTTTTTCTTTTTTATTATTTTTAAAATAAAATAATATTTAAAAATAATTTTCTTGTATTTAGATTAAAATATATTTTCCAATTTGTTTCAGAAAAAAAACATGCTTTTCAAGAGAAAGACCAGAAGCAAAATATAATATGCTTTTAAATCCGATACAAATGTGATTAATTTCTTTCTTCTACCCAAAAGAAACCAAGTCTTTTCTCTCACTTCTAATCTATGCTTTCAATCTACTTGAAAAACTTGGAATAACATAAAGAAAACAAAAACATGAACGAAACACCTTTTAATACAAAAACATAAGAATAAAATAACTTTAAAAAACAAGACAGCAAAAGAAATGGGCCTCGGCCCACATTATACAATCTTATGAATAACATAAATTTAGCAAATTTTCGGTTTGTAAATACACTTTAAGTATGGTCGTCTATGTGATATCAGATTGAAAACTCTAAAAAAAAAATCTAAAACCAATGCAAAACATGCAAAAAGGAAGTTTCCAATGACATTCGCCAAAAACCAAAGGAAACATTTGTCTGGCGAAAAAGGAAGAAAAAATATATTTATTAAAGAGATCAAATCACACCCAAAAGGAAACCCAAAACTAAAACAGTAGTATTTTAAAGAAGCCCGAAAAAAAAAGAATTAAAATAATAATCAGTTACCAAATTTAAAGCAATTTAAAATTTGCCACTGAAAGCGTACCCAATTAGTTTGCATTGAACCAATTTTAATGTAGTCGAGCACCTTCAATATGGTTCATATGCTGTCTCTAAATAGATGTCCCAATATGGAGACTATTTATTCCCTTACTAACTCCAATGGATTCCGTTGATTACAATATAGTTAGTAGATTGGCATAAAATTACCCAAAATTGTTTTATCATCTCTGGCAGAAGTTAATACATAAAAATATCAAATTTATTTTACTTATTATAATACGTGTCTTTCTCTTATATCGGTTCCCCTTCATTCCGCCTTTTGGGCATCTGACGGTTTATTAATGTTATTATTTTTGAAATATGAAACAATCATTAAATTTTATTAAAACGAAAAGAAATACGATGAAGGCAGCCTCCCTCAAATGGGTTCCATTTAACATTCAAAATGATTTTCTTTGGATTCATTTTCGTATTATAAATATTCTTGGATATAATTTCTTAAAAGAGATTTTCATCTTTAATGTAAAAAATACAGTAGCGTTGTGTAGAAAGAGTAAGAAATGGTTGGGGATGATTATTAAGATGTTTGCAAGTCCTTGTTTGAAAACTACCCCAAATTCTGGATACTTTGAAGCAAAACAATACATACTGCATATAAGTATACTCGTATATGAAGAGTTGAAAGATTGAATAGAGAATTCAGCTCCAGCCACCAACTTAAGTGACGTCGATTCTAGTCAACCCAAATTGAACTTGCAGGAGGTGGTCGGAAGAATTTAATTAAAAAGAAAAGTTCTTCGATCAAGTTCTTTTATTTGACTGTCGTTTGTATAATAATTCGTAACATTTATATATTGCACTTAAGACTAATATTATTTAAAAGTACTAGAATGTACTAGAGTACCTGCAGACTCGGCCTGTGTCTGTATGGATTTCAACCCGGTTTCGTCTTGGTTCCCACTCTCTGCATATATGCGGAATCTGCCTTCTATTTGGTAGTAATTAGGTAAAGATTTGATTATCTCTATGTATACAAAAGTCAAACAAATTTTGTTTGTTTGGTAGACAAAGGCTGCTATGCCATCAAATTTGGTATCAATAGTCTTCGACACTATAGAAAAAATACTGTCAGAGTCCCCACTCGATAAGGGGCTATGGGAGAAAGAAAAATAGAGAAACGTCTCTAAATCAATGAATATTGGATGGATTTTTATAAAACGGTTGAGTCAAATTAAGAAATAGAGTATCCCTCCTTTACTCGGTTCGGGGATTGTGATAGTTGCAACATTAAAAAATGCCCCTTATTCGTTCAATAAAGAAAGAGTAACGTCGGGCAAAAGCATCTGCTTTTATAACTACAGTGTAAAATGGTCTAGTTGGTTAAGATTTCGACCTCGTTTCTAGAGACTGATGAGACATGGGTTCAAAACCAGGTCTCGGTTCTCTTTACCTTACACTATCTATCAATTAAATAATAAAAAGTTCATCTCATAGAATAACTTCAAAAAACTTACTAAGATTAAAGACTCCACCACTGGCGTTTTGAACAAAAGGTACATAATATTGTGAACTTCAATACTTCTTCGATGTGGTTCGGTGTTTTGTTTTTTACATGATATTATTCTTCAGTTCGAATTTTTTAGTTCAAATCCAAAGAAACAAGAAAAAAAAGAACAGAAATAATCTTAAAACAGTAGAATAAGTCAAGACAAAACTCAAAGACGTGCATCAACAAAACAACATTTGCGAACGTTTCGATGTTCTTGTTGTTGTCGCTTTTAAATCTTATCCAAAAATTTTACAAAACAACTGATATACAACCGCATATGATATATATTTCATTTTGTTGTTAGATTTTCGCTCAGAAATTGTTTTTTCTTTCTTTCCCGAGCTCTACCTTTTTTCTTAAAGGTGACTCGAATTTCAAGATTAAGTTTATTTTATTTTTATTATATATTTTTCTTTTTTGTGTATATTTAAAAAGAGATTTATTTTTTTGCATTAATATATTTTATCTTCAAATACAGGGTGTTTCTTATACCAACAAATACGAAAGTTACACATTGAAAACTCTCAACCACGGCAACATTTAGTAGGAATGTAAATCTTATTTTTATCAATTTTATTATGTAAAGCGAAAAAATATTTCCATTCGAAATTTTTAAGTAACTGAAGAAGTCTACATATATCGACTTGAAGTGAGTCATGCTTAGGTAACTAAACAGCTGTAGGAACCAGATGGTTTCCACTTATATAAGTTTCCTAATTTGTTTTTGAATCTCTTATTGAGATGGCGAAAAAGTCATTGCGTTATTTATGATTACAAAATAAAGGCATTGATTTAATCCAGCCAATGTTTAATGACACGAGAGATCGCTCGGAATCTTAACAGATCGAAATGGCACCATCAAAGAGAAGCATTCATTCATTCAGTGTTTTATCATGATGCAAGTTATACAAGTTTGGTCAGAAATTGAGAAGGGTTAGCTGGGATCTTCTACCATCAGCTTATAATTTGATTTGGTCACTTTAGTACTGATTTAATAGTGTAAATTTAAGTTCAAAAGAAACCTGTGAAAATCACTTCTCTCAGTTTTTCGCCCAGAAAACTCAGAAGTTCTACCATGTCGGGATATTGACTCTGCCAGGAAAATAGCAAAAGGTTATCGACCAAATCTGGACAAAATTTCATATATGACAGTTATTTTTTACCATTAAAAAATCAGATATAAATACTTTGAGTTTTTTGCTAATATAATACATCTCTCTCTATCTTGGCTTCTCCTCTTGATAGATTGATAATGTTGGGAGTAATGCCTATTGGGACTGCCGGTACTTAAACCACGAATTGGGTCCATTGTGCACACTCTAGAATGAGTCCTTAGATTGTGGGATTGGCTTCTCCTCTTACTTGATAACAAGATTATTAAAAATTTCCTTCTTATGACACCCCCTGTATATATCTAAATGCGATATGCACGTCCAATTCAATATTACATCGTCGTTCTCAATATCTTTTTTTATTTATTTTTTTTTATTGATTTTGGTATACAATTTTTCGATTGAAATGGGCCTCAATTTCATATAAATTAGATTTGTATAAAAAAAGAAAAGAAATAGTGCTTTTTTTTTTTTGGTATCTTGCTTCTCTAAAAGTCGTAACCAAAAAGAAAACATTTCGTTATGTTTCTTTTTTTGGTATAAATATAATGAAAATTTCCATTTTCTTTTTGATATTATTATTATTATTACTTTTATAGCTCTAACTTTGGGTCTTAATAGTTTTCTATATGTATACTTTTAAAGTTTTCAAACATACGATTGTAATCGCGACCTTATTTACGAGATTAGGCAAAATTGTACAAAAAAATATACGAAAAGGAAAGCGTATCTTGGAATAAAAACACAGAAAAAAAGAAAAAAGAAAAAAGAAAATATTATTGTAAATCGAGCCATATTTTAAGTAAGATGTGGTTTCTTATTGAGTGCATTGTTAGGTCTCTGAGCTGGATACTGATTGTATTCTATCTGGAATTATTATTATAAATAAAAATCAATTACGATTCATGGAGAAGAAAAGAAAATTTATATCTAATATAATTTTTATTTCGGTTTAATTAAATTAGTTTTATTCAATTGCTTATATTAGATTTTATCTTTTCGATCAACAAATTTAATAGATTAGAAGCTTTCTTTACTATATTAGGATCCTAGGTAATAGTTTCTATAGCCGCTATGTGCCTTATATACCTATGAGAATTCTATATATTGCAATTAGTGGCAGATACAAGCTTGAAATGTTTGAAATTCAGGTAACGACTAAATTTAAAGGTTTGCGGCCCTACTAATTAAATTAGAGTAATGCTATACCGTTACGAACTTATTTCAGATTATTGATGAACTATCCGTTAGGCAAGGAAACAACTATACACATCAATTTGTATGATCATCATTGCGAATTGAAGATAAGGAAAAAAATTTTAGTGGTTATTGTTTTGCTTTCCTGCAATAATGAAACAACATAAAAGCCCGATGAAGGATAAGAGCTGTCACTATTGGTTAATGATTAGTGGTTAATGATTAATAGTTAATGGATAACAATAATAATTCAGTGCAGGAAAAGACATTGTTATAAGAATATATTTAAAAAAAATACATATATGGTTTTCAAGTTTTCAGATATAAATATTGAGAAAGTTTCATTTTCGTATCATTTGAAATAGTATATCTTGTCATCCCCCTTCTAGAAAACTCCCAAATTTTTACGATAATAATAGTAGAATATACTTAATAGGTTCTTTTGACCTGTGTAATATCGAACATGTTTCATCATTTTCTTTTTTTTTTTCGTTAAGAAATAAATAAAAATTCTTTTGTTTGAGACAGTTTTTCTTTAAGAAAATTGTTTTATTTATCATCTATGAAAATCTAATATCAAAAGAAGGAAAAAAAAGTATCCAATTTATATTCTGAATAGAATTAATAAAATTGTATTCTATTTGAACTATATTTTACTTGAATAATAAACAAATTTATTTAGATAAAACCTTATTATTTCGTTTCTTTTTTTTCTTCCTTTTTTTTCTTGAAAGAAATCATAAAAAAGAACATAGTTCTTCAATTTTTCTTATCTACAGAGTATTTTTTTTTCCTTCATATTTTTCTTCGTGAACAATTCATTCTTTTATGGAATTTCAGTCAACCATATATCATTTAAATCTATAACAAATTTTATTCATAATAAGTATATAAAAAATAAAATAAACATAAAAACATAATTTATATTTTTAACGTAATTTTCCTGATAATGAAAATGATATCAGTCAAAAGATATATGAATTTATTTTTGATGAAATTTTGTTTAAATACAAAAGAATTTATCAATTTAAAACAGTTTTATACAGGGACCATCATTATGATATTAAGTGGAAAACATTAAAAGAAGATTTAACATGAATCTAGAGATTTATAGCACGGTTGTCGTAGAAAACTGTGTTCTATTTTATTCCCTATAGTAGGTACTATCTCAGAGGATATGTTAATTTCGTCACTACAATGGAGAAGGGTTACAGATGTATAGAGAATCAGAAGTTATGTCATTTATGCATGTCCGTCTGTAAGATAACTCAAAAATGTGTTTTCCACAGAGTGTCGATTTGTTTCATTTGAAAAATCTACCAATTACGAAAAATCACAAACTTAAAAAGAATAGATAAGCAATTACAAGATAAAAAGAACTTTTCACAAACCACGTTTTTCCGAACTAACTTTCCATACAAAACAAAATCTACTGAAAATGAATTCAATTTTGCTTAAAGATGGTTAAAAGTATTAAAAGAATGCATTGTCATCGTGTTCTGACCTATTCTAAAAGGTTCAAATACCTAGCTAGTCGGGAAGTTAGTTAAAAATCGATTGCAAGATTTGTACTGGACAAACATACAAACAAACAAGAAAAAGAGTTAATAAAAACGTGGTAAAATCACTGTTTCATTTAAAGAACAATCACAATCTGTTGCTACTCTTCAAAAATCACAGTTTAACTATGTGCTTATAACTTTTAATTCCGAATGTTGGTACTACTGATATTATTTGATGGAACACGAAGCCAACTTCAGTGACGTCTTTTGGCGTTTGAAAAAATTAAAATCTCTTTTTTTTTTCTTTGAAATTAAAACAAACAGAATTTTTCGAGACGGCTATTTGATGAATTGCTTTAACCAAATAAATTTGAAAACAATAATACTAATAAAAAAACAGGGCCAAAATCAGTTACGATTCAAAATTCAAACATCCTATCATCATCTATGTTTTGAATATAGTACTAAATAACTGTCATCAAGATTAGACCCCGATAATAACATTACTTAAATAAATGTATGGTAACCGTGATTATTTTTCCCAAAAAAAAAACAGCAATAATGTTTTAGGTAAAAACTTAAAAACTACCGATCCGTCTTCGATGAAATTTTGGAAATATACATTTTTGTAGTCTAACTTAAATTATATGCTACCAAAAACTGTAGTCTGTAGTCTTTTTTTTAGTATCTTTTCGATTTAATTTTGGAATCCCATTGCAGGATATGGTTTTTACTAGTATAACATAATATTTTGCTAATCCTCAAATAATGTCGTCTAAAAAGGAAACTTTAAATTGACAAAAGAAAACAACTTTAAGGAAATCAAAATCAAAAAGAAACAACCTGAAAAACTTCATGATTTTATATTATTATAAAAAGAAAATTTTAATGGCATCACATATATACCCTATTCAACCATTAATTACAGGGTTCTATACATTATTTAAAGAATAAAAACAGAAAAGCAAAAAAAAAAAAAACATAACAAAACATATATCAAATGTTAAAATTATGCGCTTTATGAAAAGTATCCATAAATACAATGTTATATAAAGGTAACCATTAACTGTAATGTCAGTTCTTCTTGTGGGCATGAGAGAAATTATATATGTACGTATAAAACAAAAATTCAGTCAGAAAGATATGAAATATATACCCACTTCTTCTTGGGTCTTATTTTCCTTCTTCAACAGAAAAATATATGTTCTCACATATGGATATATAATTTCCTTCTTTTTCTACCTTTACTTTTCATATTGTATTATGTTTTGTAAATTGTATAAATATATTCTATAAAGGTAAAACAAAAAAAAAAAAAAAAAGAAAATATGAAAACTGTTTCGTTTTTCATACTTTTTTTTCCCCATTTCAAAGTGTATATTTTCTTCTGGTACTTCTTCTTCTATACCTAAAGGTTTAAAAACTTCATGAAAATTTATGTTTGCGAATCATTTTACATGAAAAGAGAGAAGCTTCAGAGAATTGATATGATGGTACATGGAACATAAGAAAGACTATACAAATCTAGGATGTATTTATAATATGATATGTAGAAGATCAAGAAAATGACGGGATGAAATGTATGAAATAAAATGTAAATACAGAGAAACCTACCTAAATAGGATACTCGGTATTTAAACGAACTATGAAATCGTTTTATCAAATCGTGATATTATATAAAGAACACTTCTTGTAGGATCAAATTGTCCAATTATCAGGTTTGACTGTACATATATGCATATATATTTTGCTTGACGCTTTTCAAATAGGTTGAAAATATATAATTCTTTACTTTTTTCTTCTTTTAGTAAGAGTGAACACCAATGGGATTATATATACGTTTAGACTCTCCTAATGCATGCAAAATAAACTTGCATATTATACAAAAGAAAAACCCAGCAAAAATTACGTATTCCATATCACCACCACCCATTTCTATACAAAAACCATATAATATACTTTTACTTATCTTCATTCCAAGATGAAAAAAAAAAGGAAAAAATTTTCATGTTATTCTCTGTCAAATATTTATGAAATTTTGTACAAAAGTTCAAAATGAAAACTTTTAGACAGTTTGCTATCATTTACATATGCTCGTTCAAAATTCTGATATTATATATTATATTATGTAGTTGTATAGGAGGTTATGTATATATGGTAAAGATTCCCTTAAATAAAATGGAAGTAAAATAACTAATGGAGCGGTTCGGGTTTTGGTGTGTAGAAAACTTGTTCATATTTTGGAATGAATATAAATATACACAACAACAAAAAAAAAACTATTTCCTACTATAATATATATTTATTTTTTTTGTGTATTTTCTTTTTAATATATTATAAAATAAACTACAAAAATTGTTCAGCTTTTTTTTATACTAATTTAAAAGTTTCATCAAATTTATCTATTCATAAATATGGGAAATACGAAAAATTGTTTCATTTATAAAATATATATAATAATTTTTCGAACTTTTAACAGAAATTTTCATATAGTAACATAGTATGAAAAAAAAAACGAAGTTAGACCATTGAAAGAGGTACTAGTTGCATAAGGAACTAATTAACGCTAAAAAGAGCCTGAAAACTTTGCTAAAGAAGTATCCCGTATCCATGTAAGCATAATATATACTATCTGTACCATACTTACGATAACTGTTCTGAAGAACGGTTTTTAGATCGTACTTTTAATTTGGGGGGGGGGGAGAAAAATTGCATTTTTTTAATTTCTGCTTGGAATAGTTTTAGTGATGCATTTTATAAAAGCATTTTTTACCTGTCACAGGTATGACATAAGTATATAAAAACACGCTCGTAATCGAAAATAAAATTCTGCAAAAATTTCAAAGCAATCGGTCTAGAACTTTTGGAGATTGGCGGTTAATAACAAGCCAACAGATACGATTTTACCAGATTTTAATGAAATAGAAAACCTTCAAAGCTGAACACACTACAAGTCATACAACATATACAGAGTTGAAAGATTGACTAGAAATTATTTTCAAAATATAATAAACTAAAGTTGAATACCAAATCAACTATATTTGCATATAAATGGTATTTTTTCGAATTACCAAAGCTGAGTTTTTTCGAATGACCAAAGCTGAGTTCAGTCAACCAGGGGATCGACTTGAAACTTGTATACCTGAATTGTCAACCCGACTTCAATTAGGTTACGATTATATAGAAATGTCTTGTTTGGTACGAAATGAAAAGTGGCGAAATTAAATCCCAAGTTTTAGAACAGTTTTAGAATAATCAGTATCCGGATATTCGAGAATTAACCGAATTTACATATATCTAATAGAAATTGCAGTTGAAAATTCGTAAAACTCAAAAGCAAATAATCATAGTTGCGCAACTCAATCATATTTTACTTAATCGATGAATACTATTTAACCACTTAAAGTTTTAATTAATGTTTAATAATGTTTAAATTAATTATAACTATTAAGTCATTCGTTTTAAAAATGCATTATTAGTTTTTCTTCTTTAAAAGTCATGAAATTAAATATTTTTAACGACGATCATAAAACTTTTATTAACGATCTTCGCCTACGAACAAATAAAAACTAAGTTTTAATTAATTTAGGGTCTTAATTAAACTGAGTGGGAGATGAACATTTTGTTTTAAGTATCTTTTAGATTATGAAACGTTGAAAAAAAAAAAACATTCCAAAATATTTACAATCAAACCTTGTTGAGGTCTTTGAGTAATTTTGTAGATCAATTAAGGGTCTTCAGAAAAAAAAACTAGAGTGGGTGATTTTGAAAAGGTTTTTTTCAAAAACAAACAAACATATAAATAATAAATTGGTTTTGAAATTCAATTTTGCTGTTACGAAATATTGAATAATAATTTAGGACCTTAAATTTTTCTGATAAAATCTTGCGATTATCAGAGATGGAATATTTAAGATTTTAATCCTATTCGGAAACATTAGTTTTTCGACCACCTCTAAAAGGGTCTCAATTTCAAATAAAAGATTAAAATGAACAAATCGTATCATCACCCTTAAATCCGTCAATCAAAGGAAAATAAGAAAAATTCAATATCGAATTTTTGCAGTATTACGAAATAAATGGCAACCACCACCCCACATATTAAGTGCGCCATATATCAATTGAAGTAATAGTTTCCATGACAACAAATCCCTTAATGTAACCAGTTTCTCTTTTTTTTATACTATATAACATATATTATATTTTTGGATAGTCTGAGATTGACATTTAATCCTCATATTCATAAATATTATATAATCACCCTTCCTTACGATATTTATGTACGAAATAAAATTATATCCTAGCAGAAAAAAAGGGCTATTCAAGGACGACAGTAAATATTATATACAAATATAAAAATGAAAAAGCCTCGAAATACAAGGGATTTACTCTTTTCCGTTCTCTGCCAGAAAAAAAAGTCAACTTGAAATTCGCGAATTATATTAAAAGGACGACAAATAAAAAGGATATGAATTGGTTTTTCTTTTTTCTTTTTTGTTGGACAATAAAAATATTTTTAAGGAAAAAAATCAAAATTCAAACAAGTAAAACTTAAAGCATATTTTTTGTTTGTGTTTAATTCACACAAATCAGCAGGGTAGTCAACGTATGGTAAACAGTCCATCATCACCCTACTACACACCATTTTTATCTTGGGTACTAGCAACAGAAATACATTTATTTTTTTTTTTTTTGATAAAAGGGCTCTGCTATATTGCTAAAGGGTCGAACAAAAATGCCTATAATAAAAACCATCGTGGAAATTTTTTCTTTCTCCTTTACTAAAACCCATTGCAGTAAATCACAAAGTTGTGAAAAGCCGAGTTTATGACTCAAATTGTGGTAGAATTATTCACACACATACATATAGAAGTGGAAAAAAGAGCCCTTGAAAAAGGGATACGAGGTTCGTATATAATAGAAAGCATTTACTAATACATTCTTTTTTAGATGGGAAAACCTAGAATAAAAATGTCCTTCTTACTAAATCATCACGTATGTTGGAAATCAATTGGAGTATGGCCACCCATTTTCATGCATGCAAGTGGTATATTTCAATTTCCATTCATGTAAACTGAAAATATGGAAACAAATATATTTTATATGATAAGTTTAAAAGGTTTTTTTCCTTTTTAGTTTTGTTCCTGTAACTCTTTACTCTTCAATATTTTCATAGTCGTAAACTGATTATATCGCGAATTTACCATCATTTAACATGCATGGAACGTACTATCACATACATTCATATTGCATGCCAGTTTAGGGTTATGAAAAAGGAAAAAAATAGAATGGAAAACCAACTGACATAGGGTTAAAATCATTACATCACGCTATATTTTCATGGTGTAGGTGGTTCGAATGAGATATGGGAAAACCAGAAACGAACATTATAAACTATATCATTCACAAGAATTTCAATTTATAAAAGGAAGAAGTATAATATTTCTTTAAAAAGGAAAAACAAAAAAACGTTTCATAATTTTCGAAGGGCTGGTGTTACTCAACAATTCCAGAAATAAACTTGTTACATGTGCAACGTAAGACATGCAACTGCATTTTGTTGACTGATTGATGATCATGCAGCTACAAATGAGATTGTAAGAACGTGATTCTGATATGAAACAGAAATTTTATTTATTATTGAATTTTGTACGGTAATTATTTTTCCTGTATACTACAAGCTATAATAGGGGAGGGTATTTTTAATCAGCTCACATTGTAACTATATTGATCAAAAATTTTCAGAGTTTTCAGGGTCTCGATGTCAGCTTACCCGTTTGCTCTACTGACACAAATTCATCGGGAAATGATGAATTCTATAGCACTGATCAAAACGTTAAGATATGGCCAGACATAAATTTCGGACTATATTTTCGTATTTTAGTGGAATTTAGTATTATATGAAAAGGGGTTCCCATAGAATAATATTTTCATTATTTTTGGGCGATTAAATCAAGCTTTTTAGTGTTTCAAGAAAATAATGACAAGCGATTTATTGTTCTTATATTATAAACGGCTTTTATGGAAAATACATGGAAATTTCTAACAACTAAATAAATGAAGTTTTCTTTGATTTGGAATTACGAAAGAAAACTGAGTACGAAATAATTGAAAATTCCCTTCATTTATATTTTTAGAGTTAAACAAGAATTTTGCATTTTATTTTTTTTTGTAAATTATATAAAACGCAACATCATTTTTCAAAATGTATACAAAATATGATGAAGGAATTAAGTTTTCTTCCTTTTTTTGGTTTCTGGAAAATTTTTACTCTGCGTGACAATCATACTTATTTATACAAAATTTTTGATGATTTTGATTGCATTCACGATGAAACAACATCAAAATATTAAACAAACAAATAAAAAAAACCTATTTCATATTGCCCCACGCAAAAGGTGTTAACCCTTTTACTTCAGGTTCTTTCTTTTTCCGTGGTGTACCTTTTGTTATTTCTTGTTATTACCTTTTTTTTTTTCTGTGGATTTTTCTGACAAATCATGGATAATTTTCACTGAACTAACAAATTTATGGTGGACATTTAATCATGATAAAAATCTTGTCCACAAAAGAAAAAAAAAGAAACCTTTTATATAAACACAGTATACATATAGTAAGTTTCTTGAAAGGGTCCGGAATGACTTTTGTGTGAAACACTTTTATTTTGAGAAAACTGCGTTTCAGATAACAAATCGCAGGATTAAACTAATAGTTTTTCTTTTCTTGTGTTAATAAAATTATTATTTCATAAAGAAAAAAAAACTGCAGGTAATTTTACATAGAACCGCTCTATCGGAAGGGTTAACATGAATTTCTCGTTTTGAATAATAATGCGAAGAACCAGAAAAAAAAACTATTATAACAAAAATTATTAATTATAAAATTACATGAAATCGTGATGTAACGATTTTTTTTCTTTGTTTTTGGGAAATTTCTAAAGAAACACACATCAAGAAATTTTAGGCTACAGCAAAAATATAGAAATTACCAAAAACCCAAGCCTGGCATTTAAGATTTCTCAACTTTACCAATGACAGTCACTGTTAACTCAGTTTAAATTTTGCCTCATAAATTACATTGATTACAAGTTCTTGTACATAAAAATTGGTATATTGGTCAAGTTTTTCATATCATATTTTGGCTTTTTAAATACCTAAGGGAATAAAATTAGTTTATAACAAAAACCACATAATAAACTCTTTATTTTCTGAAAGATAAGAATACCCGAAAAACATATCCCGTCATAAACTTGAAATGAAATGTTTCAAAGTTACCATTTTATAGGTCTTTTCTTCAATAGTAATTTCTATAATTTCTTAATTTTATCAAAATTAACTAACATTATAATATTCTTCTTGACCCAACATACCTCAATTAAAATCTTACCGATTTAGGACAAAAACTATTATAGGTCGATATAGAAGTGTGTAATCGACTATCAAATTATTTAATGACTCTTAACAATCGATTTTCCGAAAATTTTATAACATTAAATGAGATTTTAGTTGACATTATATAATGTCTATTTTTTGATTTCCTTTTAAAAATGGTAGGCAAAGGATCTCTGTCCAATCTCATTCGAACCATTTTTGGGTTTTGTCAAAACATTTTCGTAATATAGTAAGTCTTTTCACCTTGTTTTAGTATTTTTTTATTTGAGGTGAAATCTTTTTTCCAATTAGAACATAAGTGTATATAAAAAACTTTTGTCAAAAGTCATTCATCTTATAGGCCCTTCATTAAAGTTCATATTTTTGGGATTCAACATGAAAATTTACTCTTACCTCACACAAAATATATGTAATTCTATTACCATTTCCTTGTTGGAACACCAATGTATGTATATACCTTTCTAATATTATCAAAATAGTATTGTATATAGATATATTCATGTTATAATAATATATCATTAGAAAGGTACTCAATCTAAAAAGCTATCAGGTCAAAAGATGTAATTTACTTAATAGAAAATACAGAAATCATTTTTTTTTTTTTAGATACGTATATTTTGGTGTAAGTTGGAAATGGGGTACTAAAGATAGGTGTACTACTAACGTATATTTATAATAATAATAATAATAATAAAATGTATCTACATATATATTTTTAGAGGGTGTACAAAAGCTCACATTATATTTATACATATATGATGCAATATTATTGAAAATGATTTCATTTGAAAATAGTGTAGCAAACGGAAGGTAATGATGACATTCATTTCGAATCCAATATCCTGTTTCATAAATCAATTTGAATGATTACCTGGCCCATAAGCCTGACTTAATATCATATACAAGTTTTATCTATACATATTCGTATGAGTGAAGTAATAAGGTGTATATGTAAAAAGGATGTTTTCATATGTTAAGTACATGGGCAACATATATATGAAATTTTCGTTATTACCAAACATGTGTAAAATAAGAGAATATATAAACTTTGTATATAACTGTATGTACATTCGGTATATATGTGAAATTAAGGATATACATATGTATGGATTTTGTACAGTAGTAAATATCGACATAGGTCGTCATGGAATTTTCTGGGTATTCCTATTCCAAAACGAAATGAAATTGATGATCGTTACTCTTGTATTCTGGTTTCACTATCGTATGTTTTTGGTATTTTTTCTGTGTTTTGTAATTATATTACTGCATTCAAAAAATATCGGAATAATGTTTTTTTGGACGCTGTAAATTCGGCAAATTTCTTCAAATTGGTGCGAAGCAGTTTATGGAAAACATAATTCATGGATTTTGCATCAAAAATCAGTCTTTTCATGTGTTTTTCTTGTTCACCACAAACTTAATATAAATAATGCAATACTAATTTTTGCTCTTTAGTAAAAAAAAATTAAAATTATGTAGACGCAGTTATTTTTAATCCATAGAAATGATAAAAAAGACTTCACTGAAAGAGCTAAAGTCCAATCAACCTGTCCACCACTACTTTGAAGACTTCAAACAACGTTAATAAAAGTTGTTTGTATCCTTAATTTGAAGGTGAGAAGATAAACTTTCTATTTTATGGAAAAGTTCTAATATTTTTTGATCATAGTAATGTTGAACTTGCTCTTTATACCGAAAAAGGTAAAATGAGGTTTAGGAACAAGTTTTAGTAAAGCGAAAAACTTATTACATTCGATATAGCAGTCGTTGGGATACACAAAATTCAAACTATAAATTTATACATATATACATATATCTTTCGGTTGATTGCCAAAGTTAAAAGTGGTAAATGCTCGAGAAATTGGTCTCACTGGGGCTGTTGTAACTGTACACCATATTATATAGTACAAATATAATTAATTTGATTTGAAGAAGAGATGAAAAATATGTATATCTTTAGTCAGTATTATATATACATACTTTTATACATATAGTTTTCAACTTTTCCAACTCGAATATTAAGTATCTGATAACATATTCTTGAATTAATCTTAAACAAGCAAAACGAAATAGGAATTTATTTTCAAAATTTAATATTAGACTTGTTTTAGTAACTGATTTTTATTAGTATATACTGATCAAAAAAGCTGTAGGATCAAATTACACAAAAAAAGAAAAAAAAATTTAGCTTGTTTTTCATTTAGTAATAATTAAAAGTCTAGTCGCCTTCTTTTTATATAAATAATGAAAAAAACAACTCAAATGATGAGAAAATTAATTTTCTATTAGAGCCTCTTTGAAGCAAGTGCCCAACCCAGACACAAACTCAAAATTAAAAAAAAGAAAAAAAGGTTGAACATAAATCTGAAAGAAAAATACAGAATTTCTTTTGTTTTTATGTTTTTTTTTTGTCTAGAATTTTCAATACAACAATAAAAAATCATCATCAAGAAGTTCAAACAAAATCCTTAAATCATAAATAAAAAATTTTTCATGGAGTGTCTATAAGTTCATGAATAAGGTAGGCAAGAAAACCAAGAAGAACCCAACAAAATCTGAAACCTTTAAGATGCATTTTGTCACGTCTATAGTTGTATTTTTCCTTTTTCTGAAAGGAGATGAAATTTTTCCGACATTTCATTTCAAAACTCAAGCAAGAAAAAGACATCCTTCTATAAGAATTAATTCAAGTTGTCTTGGTACGAAACTTGTTGTCGTCTTCGACGTCAACCTAATCGTCATCATTTGAAAGGAAAAACCATAAACAGGACACGTTTCTTTATTTTTTTCCAGTTTCATATTTCATTTTCTTTTCTTTTTTTGCTTAATTCCCGCTGATTTTGTTTGTAGTCAATATACTGAAATTAGTTTCTTTTGTTATTCTCGGATTGGAATCTTTTTTTTTTGCTATAAAAATTCAGATATTGAAACTTCAACCTCCGAGGATTAGAATGATTACTATGTTGTGTTCGGGATTATTATTTTTTAAGGAATTATATATTTTGTTTTGAGTTAAGCTGAGTAATTCAGTAGTTTTTGTATTGATTCGTCCCGTGATATCCCGTTCCCTATACTTAGTTTTTTGTAACTTCTATAGGGCTGTTAAATTTGCTTAGTTCTGCTCCAGAGTACAACATGTGACAAATAAAACGACGAGAATCAGGAACAGGTTTCAATTCAAATATTAATAATATTACTTAGCAACTATGTGTAAAAAATGTCCATCCGTCTGTCCGTTCGTGACAGAATTTTGGATTCAGTTTGATTCCGTAGTGAATACCATTGTTTAGCTATGAGGCTCATTTCTAGCTAAATGGATAAGTCAATACGCAAAGTTGCCGTATTTGGGCTATTGAACAACCCGAAGAGTATCAAGAGCTGTCGTCACATCTGGAGATATACACGTTTTGATGTGGTTTACGGGCTGGCGGAATCATCGGTTCATATTTGTTTCAAAATGAGGATGGCCGTAACGTAACCGTTAGTGGTATATGCTATCGCACCATGATAACAGAGTAGTTGCTATATGAAATTCAAGCCCGTAATGTTGGTGATATCTGGTTTCAACAAGACGGCGCTACTAGCCATACAGCGCGTGAAACAATGGACATGTTAGGAAATAATTTCGGTGAGCAGCTGATTTCACGTTTTGAACTGGTGAATTGGCCGCTTCTATCATGTAATATCACACCTCTGGATTATTTTATTTGGGGTTACATGAAGTGTGAAGTCCACTTGGATAAGCCATCTACGATTAATGCCTTGGAAGCAAATATTACTTTCGCTGTTGGCCGGATTCCAGTCGTAACGCTGGAACAAGTGTTTTAAAATTGGACCCATATAATGGACCACCTAAAGCGTAACTGTAACCAACATTTGAATAGCATAATCTTTAAGAAATAAATGGTATTGATTGCTCTTTCGGTTCTTAATAAAGTTTTCACCACCATATTCAGTTTTATGTGTTCTATTTGAAAAGATTTTCCTGGACCTCACGATATTTGAAAAACAATGAAATTTTCCAAAATGTTGGTTCTATTGGAAGAAATCATATACTTCTAGTGTACACATTGACAGTGTATTTTTCAGTTCTTTTGGTATTCAATTAATTGAACATCCAATATCAAGAATTTTATTAAAAATTAATTTCAATTTTCAATGCAAACGAATCTTTTTAAAATATTTTTATGAAATATGTACTCTCGTACCTGCAGAAATTATTTGTAAAAAGGAAATTATGATTTGGTTTTTCTTTCCGGATATTAAATGTTGGAAATTCGTCGAAAATATTTCATTAATAAATTTTCCATTTGAAAATATTCGAAATATATTTTTGTTGAAAACATTTTTTATCGTATATTTTTTTATTCTGCCTTTTTTAAATATGAAAATCAAAAACATTTTAATCAAGTTTTTTACAACAGCCATGACATGGAATACACTCTCTTTCCTAAAACTGCCAAACCATTGAATTCTTGTATGTTATTTTATTTTGTGGAAAATATAGAATTAAAAAACCTTTAGGGTTCATTTTTTTTTCTATATCCTTGCATATGTATGAAATTTTATGCACATTTCAAAATCATTATATAAGAACATATACATGTGTACAGGATCACAATATGGGTTCATATCCCTTCGAATGGAAAATTTTTATCATTCATAAAGAGAAAAGGATAGGGAGGAAATTTTTGGTTGGGTTTTTTCCATTCCTAGATGAAATAGAAAATTGGACATACAATTTCATAGAAATGCATCTAAAAAAAAAAAAATACAAAATAGATCTGTATTTGTGCGTTTTAATTACATCTGTCCAAAGGCAATATAATTTTCTCTATGTTAACAGGACTTCATCAAAGAATTTTTGTTCAGTTTTGATAGTATATTACAATTACTTGAATTATTTGTGCATATAAACTAGTTGTGAACCCTTCAGGAGATGATGGAAAATTTCCATCAAGTTATATCAAACGAAAAGGACGCTGTTTTTTTAAGGAACTTTTTTTTACATATATAGTGTACGTGATTTCTGACAGGAAAATGAATTTTGTGTGGAAAATTACTAGGTAGAAGGTGTGAAATCGAAAGTAGATTCATATGAAGAAAAGTTAAAGGATTTAAGGATCCGATGATATAAGCATAAGGATGGAATTTAGGAAATCTTTTTTGTTGCTCTAATTCTTTTCATTTCTATATAAAGAACTAATTTTAAAGACTTCGTTTGATGAGTTGTAATTGATTTGTAATTAATTAATTTCTTATAATTTCTTATTTTATATAATAATAAGAACTAGGCTTGTAATTCTTATAGTATGCGTGAATTAACAATTTTGTTGTTGCTCAAACATTGTCGAATTGATAAATTTGCTTGTGACCAAAAAAAAAAATCAATTTAAAAAGTGTTTTTTCATTCTAAATTTTCCCGATATAAAACCATCCATCTTGAATGGTCCTTAATGCCTTCTAATAATCAGCATCTTTCTATGGAAAAACAGAATAATGATTTGAAATGTAAATTAAAACAATCTGGAAAAGGCACGAATAGTATTTTATATTTGCTATATATGAATACCATCCTTTAAAGATTCCTATTTTCCTTTCGGAAAATTTATTCTGTACGAAAACTTGTCGGATCTTCCTCTTTTCCATTGACTATATATTATATTATGTTTAAGAAAATATATAAAAATAATTCCAGTTGTTCTATGATACTTTTGGTTAAGAAATTTATCGAGTTTCTTATTTAAATTCATTTCTAAAAATTCATAGAAATATATATATACAAATAAAATGGAAAATTTCATGTACTATATTTCGAGATACGATTTTCCAAAAATAATATACCCGAAAAAAAGATGAAAAACGAAATGAAGAAGAAAATTTTCTTTTATTTTCATAAAAATTCAAAATACATATACTTGTAGGTGTTTCATATATTTTATGTACATTCGGGCAAAAGGATGATGGGTGGTTTACTGATGAATGTGTGTATAATGTCGGCGTTCACCCAGAGGATGCCTTTAATATAAATACAGTTAAGAAATATGTTCACATTAACATTCATAGTGGATATACCAACATCGTTTGTCTAGTTTTTTTTTTTTTCGTTTTATAAAGATTTTCTTGTTTCAGGATTGGATTTTCTTTATGGTATTTAAAAAGATAGACAACGAAAAATAGAGTATGAATGAATCGGAAAAATCGTACAGCAATGGAAAAGAAAATTATTCGGATGATTTCTTTTTTTCTTTTTTTCTTTCTTTTCATCTTCTATGTCTATTATTTAATAGAAATAGAATAAAAATCTTTGCCAATAACAATAATATCGCATTACTTGAATTGCTTCATGCTTTTGCTTGAGTTTTCCTTTTTTTCTAAGAGAAAGGGATGTATATTTTATAAAATACGAAAGCATATGTATAGCACGTACACCACAGAATTGAATTCACAATATCAAGCACGTCTTTGCATTATATATACATCTTCTATACAATAATGATAATATTCCGTTTTCGTTATATTTCGAGGTGTATCATTGGATTAGGTGTATTTCTATAGAAATCTCTATATTACATCTTGATTTATAACGAAGAATGAGTACTCCTAGTGTATTTCGTAATTTTGAACAATTTCATAACTAAATTAATTGTTACGAATAAAGATAGAATTTGTGTTAAACTATGTGCCACCCTGTAAATGACATTTTCTTATTATTATTTCAATTTTCTTTAAATTCTAGAATAAAATATTTTCTTCTTAGTTTATCTCCTTCCTCTTTTTTAGAAGTAATCTTCAATAAGAAATTGTTAAATAATGGACGAAATGACAACAGAGACGACCTTTAAAAATGATTCTTCCAAAAATTCGAGAAATAGATAAAAAAAGAAAGAACAAGTCTAATAAAAAAATATAATCCTATGGAACTTATTCGTTTAGCCGAATCTCCTTTTAATAATATTGGAAATAAAAAGGATAAAAGGATGGCTAACATATAAAAAAGGGGACGCGCATATATTGATGATAGGATAGAATTTCGAATTTATATGAAAATGGTTATATGGGATACAAAAATCGTGTACATAACAACATGGAAAAGAAGAAGAGAAAAAAAAAATCATTGAAGATAAGGCAAAGCTAATGTTTCTTTTTGTGTGTCCCTTTTGGTTTTTTTTTTTTTTTTGGTTGATGAAGAAGAAGAACACATACAAGATAACATACATAAATTCCCTGACCGCTATTCAATCTACAACGATGAAAGTGAACAGGTTCCAAGGGAAAATACCCAAAAAAAAAGAAAGGACACACAATTCATTTCATTTTATCAACAAAAAAAAAAAAAGACGAAGAAGAAAAAACCCAAAATTATGTATTTTCTTAAATCGTTTGAACATGGCTTTTTTGTTCCTACAAATACAAGCATAGACAATGTATTTAAGGAACCGAATAAGAAAAAAAAAACCTTCTTTTGACATTGAAACTTAATTCCTTATCAACCGTGGATTATAATAAAAATGACGACGGTGAGATTTCTTCTTAGTGTTTTCTTCCCTACAGCTCTGAAAATGATAGATCTCAAATGGATAATTATCCACCCTTACACACCCTGAAATACTTGGTCTTAATTTTGATTAGAAAAGAAGATGAAAAATAAACGGACGTTGTGTTTTTTTTGGGGGGGGGGATGTAATTGTTAGCGTAAGGGATGAAGTTTACCAGAATACACATTTGCATTTAATTATCATTTCGGCTAAAATTTAAACCCATTCCTAATCGCAAAGAATTTTATATATGGAGCAGTGTTAAATTTTCATTGTGACCTTTTTTTGACTTTAATTCTTTCGTTTTATTTATTGCTTTCTCTATACTTGGGTATTAATGGAAAGAACTAACAATACAGCTAATTTGAAAATACGATTCTGGGATTCAATTACTTATCTCTTAATCCTGTGATTGGGTGTTGAATCGGGATATTGCAAATCATGCTTCGAAATATAAGGACAATTTCTGAACCAATCTATAGTATGTGAATTCTCAAGTTACCTGAAATATATTAAAGGACGTTTTGAAATCACAATTATATATTTTTTGCGTATTCCCGGTTAATATTTTGAGATCAACATGCCTATTCTGGCATTGTGACAGTTTTGCGGTCAGAAATATTTATGACAATAATATTCTGACTGAAATTATGACTAGTACGAAAATTCGTATTCTGGCGAACGGGTCATAATATGTCCAAAATATGAATTTATAACACTTTAAAACTGGTATAATTTGAGCGAGATTTCGTGTTTATTTGAGAAATAGTCTCGAAAATGTTTGTATGGGTTTGAAATTTTTCTATCGGTGTAAAATTATTTGTGTGTTGAAAAGAATGGTGGAAATTATTCAATATTTATCAATTGAATCACTCAGAGAACCCATATAAAATTCCGTTGTGATCTAAAATGTTGTCGGTCAGAACTTATGATATTTTTTTATGACAGTTGTTAGTTATGAGCGCGCCAGAATACCAAATAGTATTAAAAAAAAAGTTATGACAATGACGTCATTTTATGCCAGTCAGAACTTGTTATGACTGCGTTCAGAATAAGGAGGCAAGTCTGGTTATCTGGGTAAAGAGAAAGTTGTTTGATAGTCATATTGCCTTCGAGTTTCATTTTGAATTTATATATCCTTTTTATTTCATTGAAATTTAGAATTTCTTTTAAAATGACCCCTTCAGGCCAAAAAGTCGCTATAATGAGAAGAATTTTCAAACCGTATTAGAATAGGGTCACTCCAATTAGACGATTTCCACAAAAAAAAGAAAAAAATGTACAAACCATTTGGGTTTTTTGTTGTCGCTTTGAAATGTCGAAATGGGTGGATCTTTAGAGATTCTTCACAGGAAAGACATTTTCTTTTCCTTTTTTTTACTGTATTGTACATAATTTCTATTTTCGCCGTATTCCGCTTTTCTTTATTGGTTTGTATTATCATTTTTATTTTATGTAAATTATTCCTATTTCTTTTAGAATCTTGTGATTCCCGTCTTTACCCGACTATGTATATAAAATTTTCATTCTTATTGTTGTAGCTTATGCGTTTCGAGAAAGTTAGTATAATAAAAACTAAAAAATGTTGAAAATTGCCAGAAGGAATTATTTATTTTCCTAGAATTTCCTACCCCAACGCATATATATTACAGTTTTTAATAAAGGTTAGGGTAATATAATGTACATGACAACTTGAATACCAGATATTAAACTTTGAATTCCGAAAATAAAGGAAGAGGAAAAACTGAGACTCCTTTTGGTGGCACATATCTCTTCATAGTTATTCCAAACGTTTAACCAAAAAGATTGACCCCACCACAATCTAATGTTCGTGTTTTGTTCCCAGATAGATTTTCTTTCCTTATCCGAACTAAAAATAGGAAATAGAAATAATTATGAAAGAAAGGAAGTCCATATTTTTCCGATAACGGCTATGTGCGTGTATTACACCTGTTGACTTTCACATAATATCTACATAAAAAATATATTATCACGCGTTCCACATATTCCACATATCAAACCAATTAGGTTGATATAGTAATTTTTTTTTTTTCAAACGTAATTTTTTAGTATTTAATTTAAATTATTAGAATTTCACCTTTTTTTTGTTGATTAATTGAAATCAGACGAACCGAAGCGTATCTTAACACATTAACTTTTTTCACTTTGACCATTGTGTTTTTTTTGTTTTTTATAATAACTATATTTTTAACAAATAATATTTAAAAGCGGCGTCACCACAAAAGAAACGAGACCCACCAAAATGTGACATCTTTATTACGGGTTCACAAATATTTACAATAATGGAAAATTTTTGTAGATTTTTCTGAACTAGACCAGAACCGCATACGTATATACTGATCGTATGATTACGATCCAAAAAAGACTTTCAAAGGTCCTAATCGAATTAAGTTGAAATTTTATATGCTAATTTTCTTTGGTTTGTGAAAAACACTTATTAATGGACGGAAACCATTAAAAATTTGACAAACTTTTCGAAATGTTCTTAAACAAAAAAAGAAATCCATTTAGGTTTTATTTTTATCGAATTTATTATCAGGTTTTATTTTTAATATTTAATTGAATTAAAAAAGTTGGTTTTTTCTAGTTGTGTAGTGAAAAGTTTTTAAAAATCGCTAAACGAAAATACTAATGTTAATTTTTATTTATTTATTAAGAAAATTTGGTATGGGAAATAACACAACTTTCTTAGACGAAATATTCAAATTTATTATTACCTATCTTTATTTCAAATTTGAACAAAATCGGGATTGTCGTTCTTAAATTATCTTGCATACAAAGAAAGGCTTCCATATCCAACCACACAAGTATACACACAGAAAAATCACAAAGCTTTTGGCTAGTTCTGGCAACTGAATTAATTGTTGCGATAATAGACCTTTTTGTTGCAATAACTGAATTTTTGTTGTGAAAATTGAAAACTCAGTTGTAACAACTATATTTCAGTTGTGAAGTTTCGAGAACGGAAATTTAGTTCTCACAACTGAGTTTGCGTATAACAGAACTAAAATTTAGTTTACAGAACTAGTCAAAAGGCCTGTGATTTTTCTGTGTGTAGAATCAGAGTTTCAATCATTGTTTCAATAATGTTTAATTTATAATACGTGTTTATTCCATTGGAAAGCGGAAATGAATTTTCGAGTGATTAGTAAATGTCTAAGAAAGTAAAAACTTCAAAGTAAGACACATTATTTTCTCGTTAAACGATTTATTAAAATCTTTGAATTTTTTCTTGTCTTAAATTATCTTCGCTTTATCTTAATCAGAAGACCGGTTTTTTTTAGTTAGTATGAAGCCCAAATAAAATGAAAATATAATAAATATGTATAGTTTTTTTGTTCCATCGAAACCAATCAAAGCAATTATTATGATATATCGATCGAGATTGAGCTTTTAATATTATCTTTATGGAAATATAAAAATAAAAGATATTCCTACACAATGTTCCGAAATGAATTGGCCAGAAAATCGATTTACATGACATACCGGGTACAGATATTATAGTTATAAATGTCATAATATTGTATACACACCCTATATCCCTTGATAAAAATATAAAGGAAAACGTATAGGTATATAGAAGAAAAACAGGCATAATAAAAGTTATGGATGGATTTCATTTGTCTTGATAACAGCCTTTGCAAACCGTTTTCTATAAATGCCTAAATTCTCGAACTTCTATTCAATTTTTCTTTTCTGTTATTTTTAAGTTACTATTTCACCATAAAGGAATCAGAAGGCCCTGTGCTATTGCTACTGAGAGTATTAATAAAATAGGTATTTAAATAAAAAAACAAGATTGTAAAGGAAAGAAAAAATGCCTCCTGTTGGACTTGATGCAAATTTGTTTCTAGTTAAAGAGTCTTAAATAATGGCTAGTTTAAAAGTAATTCTAAATCTTTCCTAAAAGAGTAGACGTTCTATATTATAATATTCGATGACAAATCAAATCTACTAGCTGGTGTGACGTTGATTTTGTTAGTCCATATAAAAAGTAATCAAATCCAAAAAGACAATGGATGGATCCATAACCTTATGATGATGATAAAAACAATAATGTCGGTTTGTAGTCGTTAAAACGTTTGTTATTCTTATTCTAGTTTAATTTCAGCTAAAAGAAAACTAAGAAATAAGTAATAAGTCCTTGGCTTTATCAATTCACTCAGCCTTGACATTATTATCCACCACCATCACCCACTTCGTTTTCCATACTCCAGAAAATACTTTTGAACTAATGAATGAGTAAACTCATTCACTTGAATGATTAAATGATGGAGAAATGAAAAATTATTCATCTTAATGGAATGAAATCATGCAAAATAATTTTCATTTTCAGTTTAGTTCTTTTTTGGAGAGATTTCAAAGTTTTTTTTATCATAGTTTTTAAACGCTTTTATTCTTGACAAATTTCTAAAATATCAAGAAAGATATTTTCATGAAAGGACAAAACTGAAAAAAAAAATTAATAATTTTCATTAAGATGATAGAGGAATATGAAAAGAAAATGTCCTGAATTTCTTTTACTTCATTTGCGTCCTTATTCGATGAAATTCCGTAAACTCTTAAACCACACCACAAAGAAAATTTTTACTGAAATATTAACGAAAAGGACGATATAATTAATGTTCGCACATAAAAATGTCTTAATTAGAGTTTGTGAGACCGAATATTAAGGAACAATGGTTTAGTAAAGGAAAAAAAAAAGAAATTATTTTCATTTTAAGAAAGGCTATATTAGAAATTTGAAATTTTCATTAAGAATCTTTTGAAGAAAGGAGTAGAAAAATTAATATAGGCAAAATCTACTTAAGTTTTAAATTATAAAAATTCTCCTTTTTCATGACTTCTATCGGAAATTCCAGTCACTTTCTATTCGACTTAGAATTCTCGCCTGAACTTCTAGGTTAGAAAAGGAAACTCCTACTTTCCTTAGTGAATATGCCGACAGAGCAAGCGATGGGATTGTAATGTAAATCTTCAACTACGTACAGAGTAAGGTTTCTACCTTTTTTCTGTTGCCTGAATATTTCTTTTTGTCTTGAAACAACATTATTAGTGCTACTACCCAATGATAACTACCACTGATATAAGTACAATCCATGTTGTAAGCCGCAGAAAGTAGTTTTTGGTAGCTAAGTAATTGATTATATAACTTTGCGGCAAGGGTAAATAATGTAGTATTGCAATCGTCTGAAAATTCAATCGCCGGTTTCCAGGATGTCCTTGGGTCTGAATTGATTTTATTCATAATATGGCTTACACAATTTTGTTCAAATTTGGTAGGTGAGAATTAGTTTTTGATCGGAACGGTAGTGGGTATTTCTTGTCAAAAAACATAGTTCCATTCTAAAAAAGACATTTTTAATTAATTGTCATTTTAGCGTTTATTTCTAATTTGTATAATGTTTAGGTCTACAACTCTCATCCCATTCAAAAGTCCATATTTATTGTACGAATTTAATCTTTTTGTATAAATTTTATATTCCAAAATATCTAACAAATCATTTTTTCTTTCCTTCTCCAAAAAATTCCATTTTCTATAGAATTTTCTTATTTCGGCTTTTCAAAATTTTTGAGTAAACGCGAATATTTCCCTAAAAATAATAATCCCTGAAACCATCTTAATTCTTGTCTGTTGCCGTATATATATATACGTTTCTTAGAGTTTCCACAATGGTCTTCTTATCTTATTGCTTAAGTAAATATCATACAAAGGAAATAATGTTTCTCTGTTCGTAATCTCAATATATAACAACTATATTTATTTCCATATCTAACGCCATCCAAAAAGAAAAACAACAACAAAAGAAAGTACTATCTATGTGTTCTCTATACTGTACATTGTACCATCTGGTAATTATCATATCCCTTCAGATAATTTCCTTCATGGATAAAACACTTGTAAACTGTTTTTAATAGAAAACGATTAACCTTTTGTTCTACCGCTTTTCATGATGATGTCGTCCGTGTTCCTCAAAAGTATTTTCAGTGTATCATTTTATTAATGATAGTATTTCATTCGGTATACTAATATATATACTAATACTATCTAAACAATTTTGTTATTGTTTTCCTTTCTTTTTTTTACATTTTTGAGAAGGGTGGATTTTAATATGAAAAACCCCTTTCACATTTTCTTATTTCGCGTTTGATAGTATAGAAATTATTGTCTTGTTCTTAGGATTCATCTCTAAAAGTGCTACAAGAGAGATCATCAAGACGGGAACAGGACGAACAAGAAGAAATTCATTTGATGGAAAATTATATTTAGTATATATAGAGTATGAAATGAATAAAAGAATTGGGCTGGCGGGTTGGGTTGTGATAATGGAACGGTGTTACGAACGTATATATCTTAGTATTTATGTTATTAAAGGGCTTAATGGGATTCCATCTAAATTATGATGAAAATTACTTTGGATTTTATCCCAATTTCATTCTTAAAGGCTAATATTATATTCTTTTGTTTATTAGTCTTCAATCTATTTATTATAATTATTTTTCTTCTTTCTTTTTTTTCATAATGAATTTTTGACGTACTATATAACAAATTTTAAGGGATGAAAATTTTTGACGTAATTTTAAGATGGAGTTTTTTTTTGTTTCTATCCTGGGACTATATCAGACCAAAATGTAGTTATTGTTTTCAAAAGAGAAATTACCTACTGCAAAAGGAATTATTAAGTTAAACTGACTTTTTGTAAAAATGTTTATTAATTTTTTTAATATTTATGATGCGATGGTATTATTTTCTGATTAGTAAAAGATTTTGATTAAAAATTTTATATAAAATTATGAGTTTTCTTTACCTGAGTTAATATATGTCGCCCAGACTTTGGAAAACTGTCTCCAATTGGATAATAATTCAGCAAACTGTTGCTCAAACTGTTGTTCCTTTTCATGTTTTAAAATTGGTACTCCGGGAATTACTCATCTTATTTCATGCAAAGTAAAAGTCTATACATTGCATGTTTTTCTTTTCAATTTTGCAAAATGAAATTACTTATATAAATAAAATACGAAAATAATGACATTTTGACAATAATACCGAAAATTTCTCATCTTACTGATTAATTTCCACTTTAGTTTTCTTATTGTTCGGTTTGTACAAAAGCCACAAGAAACAAATAAAAGAAATACACAAACCTTTACTTATTTCACGCACCTCTGAATTTCTTGACAAAGTTGTCAACTGAGTTTTTCTTCGTTTTCTTCATAACTCTTTTGTTGTAAACTTTTTAACAAAGCTGAAAGTCACTAACAACACAAATCTTTGTTCATAATATAGTCTATTTATGGTATTTTTACTTTCTCTATAACTCAGTTAGAATATTGTTTATGATAAGATAAGCCGAGTATAGGTCTGTTTTATTTGCCACTTGCTCTGGAGTAGAGCAAATTTTTACATTGAAAACAAAAACAACAAAAGAGTAAATCCTACACTACTTTCAGAGCAGGTGTAACTATTGCACCCGAATTAGTTCAGTTTTCTACCATAAAAAGTGTATTAGCTAAAAGCTTCTCATTTCATTACAATATGGTTGCTACACAATGCTACAAACATTTGAATTAAAGATTTCTCCTACTCCTGCTCGTTTTATTTTCGACTTACCCTGCTCCGGGGTAGGGTATGGCAAATAAAACAGACCTTATATGTCCAGTCAAAAGGAAGATACCTTGAATATATTTTGGTGATAATGTTCGTTCGGTTTGCCTTGTAGGACTAAAAATATGCCTTATGCTAAGAAACGTTGTTTGCTTGGGATGAGATATATATACTAAGTTCTGGATATATAGCAAGTAACACTATCATCATATTACCTTTTATTTATATTTTTCATGCATGTCGCTTGATAACTTGTTGTCATTTTTTTCATTTTTTTTGTTACATATTCAAACATCTCTAGAAGAAGAAAAAAAAGTCTGCTAAAGAAATGAACTGAATTCAGAAAATCCTTTGAAGTTTTACCGTCATAATCATCATCGTCGTCTTAGTTTCTGTCATCATAAAAATCATTGTACATTTTTTCTTTTATGGATCATATTTTAGATGTACCTGAAACTCATCGAATTGTTGAAACACCTTCAATAGAGCGGTACGACGTGCACATAAAGAAAATGAACCTGCAAAAAATTGCATATATAGTATATATGTACGAGGTTTTGTTGTTGTTGTTATTCATATATACCGATCTCATCGACATTTGACACCTATGATTTCCATATAACTCTTGTTCAAGATATACCTTTCATTGTTGCTATGCTCGTGCCTTGATTATTTTGTGCGCTATTTCATGGTATAATCTTTGTTTCTTATTGTTGTTACCTTTCGTGTATGATAAACACATATGTGTACATACTGATCGAATCCATAGAAAATCATGAATAACTGTCCTTGGATCTTGTTAAAAATCAGTGGCTTTTTTTACCATCAAATATAGTATAAAAAAAATGTTTCTTATTGATTTTAAGTCGATATATGTTCAAGAAATTATTATTGCAAAATTTCAATTTAAATTGAAAAAGTTAAGACCATGCCAGAACCTTTGGTTGGGGGCCAAGAAAAACAACAACGATATTTTATATATGTGGCTAGAAATTTTTTAGTACCAGCCTATGATGTTAGTGATATCGCCACCATCAGAACCAAATCAAATGAATTAAAAACAAAAAAAAAAACGGAATATGTTGCCTCTTTTTTAGATAGAAAAAAACCTAGATTCATGAGGTTTTATATATCGTCCAATTTTGGGATGTCTCTTCGTCTTGTTCGTTTGACGTTTATGTCATTGTCATGATAGTGTATCGTGCATTCATTTTATCCAATATTGCAGTACATAGCTTATGTCGTTTATGATATTCGTAAATTTTATCCAACAGAATTCATATATTTCAATATAGAAAGCGATATGAACGTTGTCGTATTTATATTATATCTAATATTTTGTCTGGGCTTTTACTTCTTTAAACGAATAAATATACATAAAGGTAACACAGAGTGTCTCAATATATTTAGTAGAATAAAATTTCCACGAAGAAAATTTTACGAGACAATATTAGGCAAGAGAATTTCCTCAGGTAACATTAGAGGTAAAAAAAAAACTCATTGGGATTATCCGACTATTGAGATGAGTTGTACATGTTAAAATTATTGTAAGAACTTAAGGTCTTCGAATCATAAAGTAATCCAAAATATATCTTACCTAAACTAGCGATTCTTGATCTAGTCGCGAGGACCGCCTGTGGGAAACGCTACTTTCTTTAGAAGATATGCCGCCTGCAGTCACTACATTAATAACATTTGAAATTTTGAACGTATTCTTGAAATTGAGAAAAAAATTTTGGAAGCGGTTTGCAGTGAAGTCAAAAGATTTAAGAGCCGATGTTCTAAAACATTCTAAGTAGCTATAATATACACAGTGTCCTTTCTATCTTTCTATTAGATAGTTGAATGAATGTTATTGCCTAAAGACCCTGTACACATGAAGCACTGATGTACCTAAATATTTCATATCGAACGATATTCTTATGATAAAATAACCTAACATATATGTATATATAATTTCAAATTGGTCCCTTGAACATAATATGTGAGTTTAATATCAAAAAATGTCCGGAACATTCTCATAATAAACATTTTGATATGTTAAAGAAAATCCACTCTATGCAAAAATATTCGAAGAGTATGATGCGGGACACAAATATACAATTTCTGGCTGAAATAACAAAGAATATATTTCTTATCATTTTGGGATTTATATACATAGTTGCAGCAATATTATTATATTTTATTATATGGTACATGAAAATATTGTATTACACCTTTTATATAAATTTCCAACAGACAATGTTCTTTTTTGGAAAGAGATAATATAGAGGCTTTGATAAAGATAGTTGTAATGGTTTTTTGAGTCTATACACATCAATGCTTTTCATATAGTCCTTTATTTTTTTTTTTCCTGGTTGGTTTGGACAAAATATACCTGCAGCTTTTGCAAAGCAGCATATGCTTCCTTTTGGAATTTTATTGTTGAATTATTGAATAGTATAGTCACTGACTGTGCACTACGATGTCATACCTATCCGTCTATATACATATGAATTTAACTCAAAAGGACTAGGAATCTTATCCAAAGTACGAATCGTAAGGGCTGTCAAATATAATATTCACAATATTTTAAACCCGTTTGTAAATGTTTTTCCTTTTTAGGAATTTATTCAATGGACATCAGGTCATCAGAGTTGTTTTTTCTTGAAAAACTAAAAAAAAATCTTTGATCCAGATTTTTTTTTGGATAGTTCGATATTTTTTTCTCTTCTTCCTAAAAATTCAAGTTAATCTCATAAATATACGCTTGTAGTCTTTCATGAAGTTATCTTAAGTAATTATACCATATGGAAGATTTCATTCATTTTTTTTGTGGTGAAAAAAAAAGGTGAAATATTTGTGGTTCCTTCCTATTTTCATGTAAATTTAATTTTGATCTTTTGTTCGACAGTATTTTTGCCAACTGTTGGAAGTATTATGAATGTTTTCTGATTTTATGGATAAGATTTGGAATTATATTTCCAGGTATTTTAACAAAGAGAAGAAAAAAACCAAAGAAATCTTTTAAAGTTTTTTTTATAATGGAGACTGAATGGTAACTTTTCAGGAACTTACTTTTCAATATTGAAAAATTAATGGATGAGAATTATTTAACCAAACAAATATTATGAATGATATATTATCATCAAATGAGATAGTAGCTTTGGCAACATGTGCCATCCAACATGTATTTTGCATCATGCAATATGTGTCTCTTAACATGTGTCTTGCACCAAAATTTGGAAACACTGGTCAAATTTATTTATGACCCAAATAAGTTTTCAATCAGTATTGAAATCTTTGCTAAGCAGTTGGTATACGTTTTATTGTTTTGGGGTAAATAGATACGAGTATTGTAAAAATATTTTCCTATATTTGTAAAAACAGTGTCATTGGATTTGAATAAAAAAAGTTTTCTCAACCGAGTTCTTGGACACTTTAATAGCATGAAGTTATATAATCTGGAAAACACATCGTCATATTTGGATAGTGTTGATGGGATTTAGGTAAATACATGTTTAGACTACATTTTCGTCTAACCAAGATCTGTTCTACTATCGAAGGTATAAGAAAAAGATTATTTGGCCTAGTTGGGTTTAATATAACTATGTATACATATATTACGTATAGTTTTTTAAAGAAAATAATTTGTTTTATTGAAGATGAAATCTGCGAAATCTGTGCTGTATAAAAAGAATGGATAATGTCAATGGACAAACTATATATACATATAAATGTTATATACCTATGGAAATAAATTTGCAACAATATAATGATAATAAAATCAAACAAAACATAGTTTATAACAGAAAAAAAGATGAACCATAAATCTTGGTCTTATTTTATTGCAGAAAAAAAAACCTATAACTATACGTTTTTTTTTTTTTGTCTTCTCTTAATATTGATGGCATTTTCTTTATTTAACTGATATGACATAGACTTCCTCTATAAACACAATATATAACTTTGTTTCACTAAAGTGAACATATAAGATATTTCTTCGTTTTTTTTTCAACTATAAAATTATAGAATATTGTATCAATGAAGACTATATAAAAATACATAAATATTAGAAGAAAATATCCTCCCCTGTATACACTATAGATAGGTATTTATACCTTTTCTGTGCTATATTATATCCGATCATATATCCCATCGAGCATTTCAATATACTAAAAGTCATATGTGTAATATAGTCTATTTATTTCTATATATATATATATATGGAGTAGAAGGAAACATCAAGAGTTAACCGATTTTATCCCTGGGGCCCCTATTTCGAGAATTATTACACAATCATAATATGTGAAAGAAAAACATATTTCATGAAATATATTTTTTTTTCAGGCTTATTTCACTTTGTTTCTAGATTGTTGTAAATATGTAATTTATATCATATATATAGATATGAAATACTAGCATTTTATTGTTCAATGTTGCGTCAAATCAACACATACAAACCTACAAAAAGAAAAGTATTTAATAATAAGTGTAGAAAATGTATCTTTTAATATAATGGAATTTGTTTCAGACAAAATATTTTCTACACCCACCCTCTACACCATCGAAGGGAAAGAAATGAAATGTAGTCGATCGAATTCAAACTGACTCTTACTCTATACCTATATAGTTTAGTTGGTTATTAAAATTTCATCTTTAGATAAAAAAAATTCATTATTTTTTATATTTCTAAATGTTATCTTCTATCAAAACCGTACTAAGGGATGTCAAAATCGTCGGATCAACTTAGATGCTGTCATATTCTGGAAAACTTAAAACCCGAAATGTGAGACAACTTACATACATTCGGATTTTAGTTATCTAAATAGGAAGATAGAAATCCTTTACTTTGATTAAATAGTGTCTAAACACTTTTTTTTTCAGTTACAGAAACTGTTCTGTTTGGCAAATATTCTGTGTAGACCACATATGTTAGAAGGAAATTTCTGTTCGAACATTTATATTGGGAAAAAGGTCCTAACAGAAATGTCTAACATAAATGTTACATATTCATAATTCAAAATGGCGGAAAAGAAGAGGCTGCGATACGATGTTAGCAAAATAATAATATTTATCGTGTTTTATTAAACGAGGATTAACCCAATATTTCTATTAAACTCTCTTTATTTGTTTAGCTTTGTAAAATTAAAAGCCTCTTTTCTTATAACATAAAATGCCCAGCAAAGAATTATTAAACCAAAAATGGTGTCAGTTTCACGTTTTGGCTAACATACATATATAGTATACTGCTATTACATTGCGACTTCAAAATTGACTTGAGATCAACTTGACTCTTAATCCTGGTTTTGTAGCATTACAAGATTGAAAAATTGACTTGAAATGGACTTCAAAATCAGTTTCAAATTGATACACGCTCGCAATCTTATTTTCTAAGTTACGTTTCATACTCTATTCACACTTGAATTTAAATTTTCAAGTCAATTTCAAGTCGGATCAACTCAAGTCGAATTCAAAACGATCCTGGTTTATACGCACGATTTTTGTATTGAAGTCAACTTCAAGTAGATCATGTAAATAAACGAATAGTGTGTAGGCACTACCTACGATAGAGAAAGTAAAATTACAATGTAAACAGGGTGTATGAGAAGATAAAAAAAAATGAAATCCATTTGGGAATATTAAATATATATAAAACTAAAAGATATACAGACAACATTACATACTCCTAGTATCGTAGATATGTGTTTTATACAAGACAATTTTAATTTATCCCCTTGGGTAAATGATATGGAAAATAATATATTACTTTGCATATATATCCTGTTGATAGAAAAACTATACAACAACAAATTCCAATATAAATATTTAATAAATTAGTACAGGGTAAGTCATTTTCTATATATTCCATATTGAATTCGGAAATACATATTCGTTTAGGATATGTCATATGTTTATAAACACTTATTATACAAATGCAAATATACAAAAAAACTGTTAACATAAGAAAATCTAATGACTCTGATATGAAGTTCTGCAATCAAAACGTGATAAAAAAAAAGCTGGAAAAATCCCAAGGGAAATTTATTTAATAATCGTTTTTAAATTTTTACAGCAAAATTTTTCTATCTTCTCATAAATTGATTTTTCTTTTGTGGGTTTTATGAAAGTTTATCATGCGAAAAAGATATATTTTCTCCCCAAAAAAAAAAAAAAACTGAAACAAGATAAATATCTATTAAAACCAACAAAAAGTGTAATAAATTTTAATTTTGAAATTATATCATAATTTTCTTTTTTGTTATTAAAATAATCACCCTGTGACAATGAACATTTCAGTTTAATTATTTTAAATTTCGTAATTAAATTGGTTTTAATTAATCCATTTAATTGATTTATTTTATATCCTTATTCGGTGTTAGTGTCAGAAATAGGGTGATAAAAATTAATGTATCTAAGATAAAAAAAATTTTGAAACGCAATGATGTGGAAGATCGTACCAGTTTTTTTTTCTTTCCAATGAATTTATCCAAAATCTTAGATGAACGCGATTCGGTCGGTACCCTTATATTACCAGGTCTTTTTCAGAAAATTAATATTTTATTAAACATATTTTCAAAAATTTTAGAAACAAATTATAAAATATAGAAATTTCTCATAAATTTGCTTGTTTTCTTTGAGAAGAAAAATTCGAAATTACTATAATTTTATATTTTTTAGGTCGTTCAAGAGTATCGGGACTTTTGAATTGGAATCCATACGGAAATGGTTTATTACTCTATTGTTTTTTTTGTATTCAAAGGTAAATAGTAGAACAGTTTTTCCTTTTTTTCTTTTTTTGAAAAATGTAATATGAGGGTAATTAGATAAAAAATTAGGGTGAAACGAAAAACATTCGATCTTCAAGGAAATTGTATATTGTTCTTTCTTAAATTGATATATTAAAGTGTCTAGACACTGAAGCTCTATATAGTTTTGATTTAGAAAGAGAAGAATTTCATTCCTTGTCTAAACTCGAAAAGTAAAACAAAAAATTTCCCAAATTTCGAGTTTGAAATCTAATCAGATTTACACCTTCTATTGGAAGTCGTTTGAAAAATTCAAAATCGAATTAGGGTGATCTTCCCCAAAGGTGATCACACAATCAGTTCGAAATGAAAATGAATACTTGTGATTAATTGAAAGAATTCATGTTCAAAATTACCACACAAAATATTAAACTGAACGATAGTGGTTCCAAGAAATTGAGATTAAAATATAGTATAGAATATGTGCACCTTCTGCCTGCTTGTCAACTTGACAAAGAAGTCTTGATGCAAATGTTTTCTTAAGGAATATTTACGGAAATCCTAGAAACATTACTATTCGGAAAGAACTACATATCCTGTATCATATCAATTCCAAGAAGTTTTGAAAGTAGTTCGTATTCATCTAGGAATTGTAAATTGTAGAACACTTGAAGAAATAGATTTTTTTTACTAGTTTTAAATATGTTATATAAGCGATACTAAAAGAGAAGACTGAAAATCTATTCTAGAAAAAACAGATTTTAACATATATGAATAAAAATTTGCATAGAGAAACCCTTTTCAAATATATTCCTCTATCACATTTTCCAGAAATTTCCTACAAATAAATAACTTTAAATTTCGGAAACCCTTCTAATGGCAACGAAAATTTCACATAATATACGATGAAAGTGAAGTTTTGTTTCTTTTTCTTTTTTTTTCTTTTTTAGGAAAAGTTTTAATAGAAAATTTTCTTCGGAAAAACCTGCATGTTTTTGTTTTAAATTAGATATACCTACGCGAAAAGTTATCTTATTAGAAAGTTTTCCATTTTTCTAAACATTTTCTTGTTTTTTTTTTGGCCCAAATAAAACCCGAAACCTCTTTTTCATATCGTGAACAAATTTATTTATTGGTGGTACCATGAGGTTGTCTCCAAAATAATTAAAATTATCAACAATTTCAGGTTTTTTATCCATTTTCATATAACTAACCTTGAATTTTGTGGAATTTACTCCATTTACAGGGTATTTCATAATAAAAATAGTTATTTGGATAATGGAGTTATGCATCATAGTATTTGGCATCACTGAAAGAAAAACAAAACTTTACTTGCTTCCGTTCTAACCATTCAAGGAGCTGCCATTTCTAGAACTATAAGATATATGGAATACCCTTTAAAATACATAAAAAAAACATATTTCTTTTTATCACTATCGATTAACTGAATGAAAACCATCCTTTTCAAATCATAAAAACGAAAACTGAACATAAGAAAATATTGTTTCGTTGACACGAAAACTTTTGGCATGTCATAGAATGTCACGCTACACTATAAAGTTTACAATATTATAGACTTGCTAAAGGATCTCGTTAAAGGATCTCCCAGCAAAAAAAAAAACGGGAGAACAACAACGACACAAAAATGATAAGGAATGAATATGACTTCTTTTTTTTCTTCTAGTCTAGGGAATAGAAACGATGACATGATGGTGGACGAGTATGAACCACAAAGTAAAGAAGGAAGGCTGATATCGCCATAAAAATATAAAAATGACAACGGATAAAAAAGAAATCATCATCATTTCCAGTTCATGTTATATAATAATATTTTTTTAAGGATCAAAAAGGAACTTCTTCATCATTCATTTTTTCGGTTTGGATATTGTTTATGAATTTTAGTGCGAAAAACTTAAAAAAAAGGACATAAAAATATTAACTGAAAGACAAAAATTCAGTTTTATATGTGATTTAATGATTAAAGTATCCATCACAGGACCATCAGAAAACTGTTATGAAAGTTAACGTGACCATCAGAAAACGCTTAAAATTCTTGGAAGGATTTGTGCTTTTTTGTTTGGAAGGAATTTTCCGTAATAAAAATATGAATTTTCTAAATAAAATCGAAAATAAAAATATATTTTCTGATGGCGAATAGAAAATTTTCTTTTATATAAGTACTATATTTTGTTTTTCTTTTTTTGTGGGTCAAAATATTTTGGGTATTTTAGTTATGAAGCCCCTTTTTCTTAACACTTAAATTAATTCGTTTCAAAATATTTATAATAATTATATATTTGTGTACAAGCGTGTGCCCCTCAAGTGTCCTTCTGTGTTTGGAAAACGATTAAAATTAATATTATGAGATCAAACTAGTTAAAACTGATTGATACAAAAAGAAAAGGGGAATCGAAAATGAGTTCTTGTAACGCGATGGGAACATGAAGTTGTATAATATTCGTTATCACGCATTTTCGTTTTTTTTTTTTCAGGGAAATAGTTGTATTTTTAGGGATGAATTGCATTCAATTTTCGACAGTTGAGAATTTCGTGGAAAACTTTTTTGTTTAGTCTTCAAATCAATTAGTCAATTAGTCCTATGAATACAAGGTTTCTTAGAATTGGATATATAGATAACTGTTTACCTAAGTAATATTGTTAAATAATTGTTAAATCACAGCAGATTAATAGCTAGTCCAATTGTAAATAAAATTTTAATGCCAATAAAATATGGAGAGTTAGAACAAAATCATTGAAAGGTGAAGAAATGAATAGCAAATCCCAAAATGATGATCAAGGGAGGAATTGTTTTATATGTTTAGGAATGGAATTTTTATAAAATTGCAAATATATGTACACACTAGGTCTGTTTTATTTGCCATACCCTACCCCGGAGCAGGGTAAGTGGCAAATAAAACGAGCAGGAGTAGGAGAAATCTTTAATTCATATGTTTGTAGCGTTGTGTAGCAACCATATTGTAATGAAATGCGAAGCATTTAGCTAATACACTTTTTATGGTAGAAAACTGAACTAATTCGGGTGCAATAGTTTACACCTGCTTTGAAAGTAGTGTAGGATTTGCTCTTTTATTGTTTTTGTTTTCAATGTAAAAATTGGCTCTACCCCAGAGCAAGTGGCAAATAAAACAGACCTAGTATGTAATACGATAGAATCTGTAGATGGTTGACTAAGATATAAGCCTTAAGAATGGATTTTTTAATGAATGTAATTATATACATTCGACTAATTGGGCATAGAGAAAGTCATATGGAACAAAATACAAACAATTTATTGTTTAAAAAGTATTCAAATTTTCATACAATAATTCGTTTTTCTTTTTTGAAGTCCCATATGAAAAAGTTGCATTTATAAAAATTCATTTTCGCGTATTGTTTATATACTGTCAACTGAATGTCATTTTGATATATTTGTGTCACATATTTGAACGTTTTGTTTGTTCGTTTGTTTTTCTTTTTTTACATTGAATCCAAAAAAGGAAAAGACAGCTATTACAAAAAAAAAGAATTGCATCAAAATAGCGTTCATATACATGTCTTTTGAATCTGTTTAAACAATAAGCTCTCAGGTGAACTTTTTCTAGTTTATATAAAAGTTGAATATACTAGAAAGATATACAATAACAACAAAAAATATATAATAATAGGAAAATCTAAAAATGGAATAGAAAATTGTGTATCTAAAAGAAAACAATATGAAAAGCAAATATTAGTTGGCTTTCATATAATAAAATTCTTAGCAGAGTTTGCCATATATTTTCTATATATCTCGGAAAATATTGTATACGAATTTTCATAAGTTCCACTATAAGCATACATCTTGTATATAAAATAAAGAGTAAGAAAAAAATTCACGATCTGACACCAAAGCTGACCTCCTTGGCATATTAAAGTGTCAACGTTCTGTGAACTTGGTTTGTTGGGCGCATGTTTGGCACGTTCTCTTTTTTCCTATATAGATATGTATGTGAATATATTATGTATTCTTAAGTTTTCCCATTACACCTCTCCATCTATTTGATAAAATTGCATTTTCCATTCCATTTCTTCACGATTTTCTAAATATTATATTTATCTTTTTGACGATGATTATGACAATGATGATGGAACATCAAAGATGGTCTTTCTCACGTATTGGTTTCGATTCGAATGACAAACCATATTCCTTAAAAGAAATTATGTAATTTACATTTGTAGTTTACATACTTTCAAATGATGGATTGGATTGTTTTCACCGGAAAATGAATGAACTATAATTTGCGATTTGGAAGACTCCCCCCAAATGATGTTCAACTCTTATTAATATGGATTTATTGTACTATCAAATAATTTAATCAAAAAACCATACTAAAAATATTATCTTCAATTGAATCCAATTACGCGATGAATATAAATAAGTAAATCAGTTAAATTTCAAGTAAAAAGCTACGAAAAGAAAAACTGGAAAAAAGACAATTTTCTTGGATTTTTATATCTATTTGTTAAATCTTGCATAAAAACGATGAACATATATTTACTTGGTGGAATCTTTTTCTTGTATACCAAATCTAAGTAGTATCACGAAATACATTTTCCGGTTCAAAGGTAAACTGACTTTTTGTTCGGTTGATAGAGTTGATTGAAAACTATAAAGAGTGCAACATGCAACAATACTGTTTTTCATCTGTGTCACTTGGATAATAAATCGGTCGGTCAATAACATTTCACCTACATGTCGTATCGAGAAAAACTGTTTCTATTCGTTCTTTTTGGTAATTTTTATTTTCTAAGAAAATATCAGCCATGCGCTTTTATAAGGTGTTCGTTCTTCCTTTCGTTTAGAGAACATAAAAACTACTTATAGTCAGTCAATTTAGAAGAAAGAAAACTTTTTCTACTTAGAGGAGGGCACACAAAACAAAGATCCGGGAAAGATGAATTAAGTGTAGTACATGGTGTGAATGAATCTTGCAATGATAATAATATAAGATATTTACTTATCTTGCTGATATGTTCAAAAGAATCCCCATGAGAGATGTATTTTACGAAATATTGTTAGTTTGATTATAATTTTCATAAATTTTTTATTTACATTAATCAATAATTAAAGTAATATGTAGTTTTATTTTGGTATCGATTTTATATAACAAATGAGAATAATAAATTCGATTGTAAAGAAAAGGAATTTCTTTAAATTACTTTAGGAACTATATATTAGACAAGAAAGGTGTACAAAAGTCCTCCTTTAGTTATTTCACCTGCAGTTTTGCGGATCTTCAAAGAAAAATTTCTATTTTCTTCAAATATATATATTTTTTTTCAGATAGATGATAATCGAAAAACGCAGTCTCACTGAACAAATGTATCTATATTTATGAGTGAACCTTATACAGCCATTAAGTGCTTATCCAGTTATTCCATCGTTAATCAAAATGTACATTATTAATATTAAAAGTATTCCATTTTATACTATATATTTCCAAGAATGAAAGATTTTACCTTTTGAATAAAGAACTCCTTAATCTTTGTCATTTCCGGACAACATTCATTTTCCATAAGTATATATAATATCAAATTTATTCAGTACTATATTACAAACTTCTGTATTTGCTTACCTAATACAAATTTTCCCAATACTTGGAAACAATGTATCTTAATCAGATTCCAGAAAAAGTTTTAATATTAACAATCAAACGAAAAGTTACATTGATAACCATTGGAGTCCCATTGGAGATGCGGTACCGCACAAAACGAATACATTTTGTTTTTTTTTTTTTTTTTAAAAACATACCACCCCCTGAGCTTAATTTTCCACAATAAAAAGAAAACTGTCTTGACTGTCTATCGTTTGGAAAATATTCTTATCATTTTCAAAGAAGAATAAAATAAAATATATTCTCCAGAAGTTAATGTTTCTACACAAAAGTAATTTCAGTATTTTTTTTTTTAGGTTAACAAAATTTCGTCTCTCACTGATATTTAATCAAACTCTCTCCTCTTCTTTATGGTTTACAGTATTTTTAGGGGTTTGAAATAGGACAAAAAGTTTACCCACAACCAGAAGACCAAAAGAAAATAGATCCATCTAAACAATAATTAACCAATTTAACTCACAATCTAATCTGTCAAGTTGCCTTAACATCAAAAAAAGGCCCAGAAAATAAGGTATATACTTATTGTGTATAGTGTTGATTTCTTATGCAGAGGGATGAAAAAGATATGGGAAGAATATTGTATCTCACAGTGTCAATGTTTATTCTATATAAGAAAGTTTATATAATATATATCCATCAAAGATGGGTTTCATTAATTCATTTTGGTATTTGATGAAAGGAATAACAAGAACTATTTTTTTTTCTTAAGGGTTGTTGATTACAGGGTTGGATTAGTAAAGTGTTTTATCTTAGATAAGTTTTATAAATGAATAAAATTCAACAGTTCATACCTGGTTAGGAATAATATAATAATAATAAACCTAAATAAGGTTACTTTAACTTATATGAACTAACTAAAGGAATGGGTAAACTGTTTTTACATACATTTCCTTCTATATTTAAAATATACAACCCTTAAATATTAATATTAAATTACGAATTCGATAAACATGTCTGATAAAGGCTAAAACAGGATAGAAAAGGAAGGAGTTCTCAGCCTTTTTATGAAATTAATCTCAGTGGTTTTATTTAGATGCAATTCCATGATACAACTTTTTTTTAATGAAAATTTTCATGGAAATTCCTTCGTTTTAATTCATTTCAATACAATTTCAAAAAAGTAACAATATCCGAAAATGTTTTGTCATATTTCCTTGTCTACTAGAATAGCATAGAATACTAAAAAATTTTCTGAAACAAAATATATCACCCACAAATAATGAACATTTTATCTATTTGGTAGACTTTTGTCCGGTATTTAAGGAGGATGAAAATTTTCTGTGCCTTAAATTGGATTATATATAAATATATATGTTTTTTTTTCATCATCGCGCTTTTCCGGACGGTTTAATAATGTTGAATATTTTGAATAGTGGAAGCTGATAATGATGATGGGTTGTGAAGGGTGTTGTATATATGAACGACTGTTTGTATAGAAGCAATGGAACAATAAAACGATTTCAAGAATATCATCATTTAGACAGGAAATTGAGTCCATTTTCAACTAAATTTATGAATCTTTTATCTGAGTTTGTGTCTCTATATATATATATACCGGGAGTTCCATTTGAATACTAATAATCTATTAGGGGTATGAGCACGTACAACTTCGTATTTCGAGATTTCAGAGCCAGTAAGTTGTTTTAGCCATATTTAAAACCAAACTAAAATTGAAACAACTTTTGGTTTTGTAAAGTGTTGAGAGTGTGAAACAATTTCCAATATTTTTATGAGACAAATCATAAAACAAGCTTTTTTTTCTACCAACAATTTTCATTTACCCTTTCCATAAACTAACAAAATGATACACCCAGTAAATGCAATTTTCTATACAATTTTTAGTCACTTTATACTTTTGATTGCTATATTTTTGCTGCCATTTCCACCACATCCCAGTTTTTTCCGATATAAGACATGACATTCTGTCTCCTTATTCATTTTAGTTTTCATCTTCTTCTTTGAGAAAGGATGAAATTTATGTTTTGATAAGGAGGAGTAATTCAAAATGACTGACGAAGTTGAATGAATGTTTTCGTATTTCTTTTTTTTTGTACCGAATACAAATGGCATGAGAGTATTAATGATGGAAACTGATACTTAAAATAGATAGTCGACAATATCAAATGAAAGTACGGTGAACTATGATAAGAATGATATAGAAGGATGAACATCAACAACAACAGCAACAAAATTAAATGATATCTAAAGATTCTTTAGGAGGGGTTTTTCTCTATGACAAAAATGTGTAAGGAATGAAAATAATGCATAGAGATTTCTTAAACCGTGGCAAAAACCCTAATTGTACAGAACATCTATGTTTTGAGATCTTTTATCGAATATTTCAGGTTTTTATGAGTTTCGTGTCTTAATTAAATGAGACAAAAGTTTTCTATAGGTTATAAACAATAAGAAAAATGTGATTATATATATGTATGTAAAGATAATATCGATAGTAAGAGAAAATGTCTTGCATTTTATGTACAGATAAAACCCTGATAAAACCGGGTTGTTAACAACTATAAACTTTATAATAATTTTCTTTAGTAAATAAAGAGTAAATTTTCATCATGAAAATCTTGTTGTTTGCTTGTTACTTTTTTTTTTTTTCATTTACTATATAGTAAAAGAAAATACTTTTTTTTCTTGGTTTTTCTGGTTTGAGGAAAATGAAATAAGTTTATTTTGAATAGTATAACAACGAAATTAGATTTTCTATATGGAATTTTATCCATCAAAATCGTGATTGGGTGGTGTACAGGAAATTGAATATTTATATTCTTAAGTGAGTAAATTGAAAATTTTCCTTAACTTCCACACTATTATAAGATAAGAGGAAATAAAATTAAATTTATTCACGAAAGTGTATCTACTTGCTTGCATTAATAAAAATGAAATATTTTTCTTCCATCGAATAAAATCCGTTTCACTTGTTATACATATTCAAAAATCGTCCTTCAGGAAAATTATTATCGGGAAAAACAGAATTTTATTGATTTTTTCTTTTACTTAAGAGTATTAAATATTCGCTGAATATTTTCATCGCCTGAACTTTAATTTATTTATATGGAAAATTGAATTTTTAATTTATAGCTTATTAGATTTTCTATTTGTTTTCTTTTCTATTTATTTTGATGTGATTTTTAAACTATATTAAAGTTAGAATGAGAATAGAGACATCTATTTGTGAGAATTTCATACATTAAACGACAATAATGACATCTATATTTTCATTTTTAAATTATGCTTTTTCGTCAATCTATTTGTTTTGTAATTTTCAATATTATAATTAAATTTTTAAAATACAATAAAGTCATAAAGATTTAACAAATTAAATTTGATTTTTTTTAAAAGAATAAAAATTAAGTTCGCAGAACTTTGATAATGACAAAAAAAAGAAACTGTCAGTCAATATTATTAAAAGAGAAACGATATAATAAGATTCGATAATCTTTGATCTATTTCGCGACAAATAATCCATCAATACCATGCGAATTAACAAGTTATAATGAGATCTAATATGAAGAACCAATAAGCTTATCAGCTAAGAAGTTTCAACTCAATTTCTTTTTTCCTTGTCCTTAATTGGGTCTACAGAGGACAATCAACTTTTCCATTTGGTTAATCTTACTTCATTTATATTAATATACTTTTTTTTCGCCTTTCGGGTGATATTTTTTCGGTTCTTCCTTTTGTATATGCCTTGAAATTAGAATTTCCTTTTTTCAGGTCATAAAAATATCAAGCCCTAAAAATATATAATATATTTTGGCAAAAAGAAAAAAAAATTCCTTTTTCGCCTTTTAAACTGTTGAAAAATTAAAATCCTATTTAGATCACATTCAATCAACTTATCCTTGGATAAAATAAATATGGTACACCTTTGAACTATTCGAAAAAGGTCATAGGCTGTTAAGAAATATAGGAAAAAAAAGGATCCTTGAGCTGTCATTAGAAAATAGACCTTTTTCTTTTCTTATACATACCTTTCAATTTCTTTTCATACACAGGTATTATGTAGAAAGGTTCCAACAACCTTTTCAGTTTCTTTTTTTTTGGGCTTTTAGATAAAGAAATGAATGCACTTTGCAGGCACCTGTTGGAATTTTTGCACCAGCAATTTTCCTATGACCTTAATCAAGTGCTTATCTATGATGAGATTTTTTTTTTGTATTGTATTATTCATCGAAAAAGGTTCATTGAATTTGGGATTTACTTTACCTTTCTGGTTTAAAAAGAGAGAACTCAATTATTTTATATTGATCAAAGGCAAAAAATGCAACGATTTTAATAACCTGTCCTCCTGACATAGGAGTTGGAGTAGTTCAATGAATTTTCTGGCATAATCTGAGAAAAATTCGTTTTACATATATACCCTTTTTAATGATGTCGATACTGGTAATGATGATGGTAATGATGTAGACCGAATCGGTTAGACGAGAAATTCCACAAAGCACGTATGAATATTTTTCCTACACAAAAATAAACTTTATTTTGTTGTTTTTCCATTTTTCCTTTAAATGTACAGATATAGAAGAACTTTCAGGTTCAATGATTGGAATATATTTTCGCCAGGTAAAGTGAAAAAAAGAGAAGTAATAGAAGTGTATAATATCGAAATATATATATATATACTGAACGGGAAAGGTGAATCACCTCAGTTTTTTTTTTGATATACAAAATCCTGACGAACAAAACAGAAAAAGACAGGCCTCATGAAATTTGCTGAGGATAAATTTAGAATCCTGAAAAATAGGAAGTCAATAATATGTTGGATTCTCTGAAAAAGGTATCATATGATCAAGAATTCATTATTATAATGTTTTGTTAGTAATGTTCCTGCGTGGGTTCTTATATATATATTCGTTTTTTATGATTTAGGTTTATGAAAAATTTCATTCTATAGAATTATTTGAAAATTTAATGAATGATTTATTTCTATAGATTTTTTTGTTTTCTTCTTGTTGAGTCGATTACATTTTCGTCTTCCTTCTTTTGAGATGTTTGAATTTGAAGAATTTCATTTGAGGTTGAAAGGTTTTCCATTTAGAATTTGATTTTCTAATATGAGGAATTTTTATTCGAGTTTTTTTATTATTTCAGCATTTTAAGGATGTCTTTTTTGTAGAAAATTTTTTGTGAGTTATCATATGAATAGATAATGAATAGAGTACTTGACTAAAACATTTGGAAAATTTTAATCCGGATACAACCAAAACTGAATATTTTCTCAGTTTTTCCCATGTACCTTAAAGTAATGCAGAGCATTTGCAAGGATATTCTTGATTCTTGATTTAATACTTTAAATATATATATTAACCACACTTAAAAATAGCCAATATTTGTATGCCTTATACAAAGTACTACCAGAGGTTATATTAGTTTTGTAACACATAGAAATAATCATCGGAAAATTTATGCTATTGGGGTAAAGGCTACCTGCGAATTAGAGAAAAAGTTTGAAAATAGCAACTAAAATTAGAAAGAGAAACCTTAAAATATTGTTAGTTTTGACAGAAATGGGACTTTCTGTCCCATTTCTGCATAAAAAACTCGGCTATATAGGCCCATTTTCAGTTACTATATGTTTTATTATTCTAAAATGGGTTTGGAAAATTCGTTTTACAATTTAATTCCAACGGAAAAAATATAATATATTCATATTTTATTTGGAAAATCGATCTTAAATATATTTAATATATACCTTTTTATTGTTTAAAATTTAAAAAAGGGATATATGTGTTTCGAAAATTTTGTATAGACTCACAATGGAATCAGTACAGTAACCCTTATCCTTAATATTCAATGAACCGACAAACCAAACCATTTAAAAAAAAAATAAAACGAATTATCTACTTTGGATAGGCAACCACCGTGCACGTGTCTAAAGAGTTAATCTCCTAGAAATATATATTATACAAATCCGATACAAAAGGATTCTAAGCGGAGAAATTCCAAAAAAATATTTTGTTAGTCTACTTCATTCTTTATTGTAAAAGAATTGATGCACTCTACAGAGTTGATGTCTTTTTTAGATAGAAAGGAGACCATATTACCTGAAGCTTAGGATAATCTTTTATAATATCTGCAAATTATTTCAACATATTTGTTTATTTTTTATTCTTAATTACTTAAAACAGGGAATACATGTGTCAATACTAATGGATCGAAAATATCCGATAGTAGGAATAAAAACAAAACTTTCAGAATAACGTTCAGTTTAGAAACAAACAAAATATAACTTCCGGGAAGCTAAAGGCGAAGGATTAAATGATCCTTCTTCTCGATTTAGTAGTGTAGTTTTTTCCCAGCTAGCATTATTGGTCACTGGCACATTTCTCCTACTAGTAGAGATATGTGATGGCAAGTAGCGAATTCTGAAAATCTTACTTCGATTATGCGTTCTATTGGAACTTCTAAAACTTCTAAAATAAAACTTTTGCAGAATATTTAAACCACAATTAATAAATATGCCAATTTTATTCTTAGTTAATTTGATATGGACATTTCTTAAATATTGTATAACCTTCTTATAGGCTCTCACTTTGTTTCATTTTTTCCCATCTAAATTGATGCCTGATATTATTCAATGAGAGTTAACTGACTCTACATATATTATTATATAACATTCGATTATTACATAAGCTTATATATCGTATATCGAATATTGGAAACTGGATTAAGCTTCAATAAGCGAAAAATTGAAAATTATGGGGATCTCATTCTTATCCCAACAATCATCTATGCTTTGTCCTGTCAATTTTGATGACGTTTTCTTATTTTATATATATATATATTTTCTTTCCTTATTGGTTCCTCAAAAAAAAAAAAGAAAAACAAAATCTGTATGTGGAAGAAGAAAATATAAGGGTGTTATATAAGAATGTACGCGTGTACTTAGTAAAAGATTTAGGGGCTTATAATATGAATTTCAATTGATTTCATAAAGTACCTTATATGTGATATAATATTCTATGAAAGGTTTTCGGTTTCTGGTTATTTTTTTTTTTCTGTTGGACACATTGAGAATGCGGAGAATACATATATTCAAGTATATATTCTAAGAACTACTCATTGTTTGATATCCTGTTGAGAATCTATAAGCACCAAAAAAAAACCCCGAAAAATAAAAAAATGGGGTAGTTCCTATCGATTTTAAGGGTATACTGGGCAAAATGAGGATCCATGCTTAACCAATATGACAAAAAGAGGAAAATATTAAGTATTACTTTTTTTTTTAGATCCTTTTTTTTAACATATTATGAAAGATTCACGATATGGTTTCTGAAAGATATCATATTTGATAAGAAGATCTGAAAGTTATACAAGTGGTTGTTGTTAAGAATGGTTTCAATTTGAAGAGTTTACAAAAATTTACATTGATTAAGCAGATTTTTATCTTTGGTCTGATATATAGGAAAAAGAAAACGGAAAAAAATGAAGGAATGTTGAAGGGTTCTAAAGATATATAAGCAGAAATTTGAAGAAGTTCGTTATAGTATCTTGTTTGGTCAATGTCTTGTGAAGCGTTTCACAAGTGTGATTATTGTTAGATGAATCTTAATCTCGTAGAAATGTATCCAACATAATAATAGACCAAAAAAAAAAACTCCTGAATGATCCTTTAAATATTTTCATGTTTTGACCAGAATTTTTATAAAAATCTAGAATAATTTTGTCCACAATTATATTTCGAAACATCTTAAATATTACATCAAACATCCTTGGACATGATTTGATGGGTTTATTTACCCTCTTTTGAATAAAATATTTGAATCTCTTCAAATTTTATTTTGTCCTTGCCCGAAAAAGAAGAAAATGCGAAACTTTTCTTTATATAATAAAATAGAAAATTCTAAGAAATAACGACAAGAAACACAAACAAAATTGGAAAATTTAAAATACAATCAAATCAATTCCTTTGAATTGATATTTTCCCTTTTATTTTAAAAAAAAAAAAATTCCTATTCTTTAGTATCCTGGTGAATCCCTAATATCTCATCTCTTGTGCAATGTTAACGTGTGGTGTATCTAAATAAATAAGAAAAAAAAAAAACGTTTTCGAAAATATGTAAAAATGAAAAGAAAAACGTGAAAAAAAGAAAATCTCGATAAAAATGTGTATCCTTCTAGCAAAGAAAAAGGATGTTTACGACTAAACTATACCCCAAAAAAAAATTGTATATTTTCATTCTATTTTAAAGATTTTTACTTTGAAGGTGGGTTTGCTTATAGTTCAATTTTTATCCCGTATTTCCCTTCAGAAATATCTTAAAAGGATACAAAAAAAAAATATATGGGAAGGAAAGTATTTCCATATTAGCTGTCATTTTTTTACGTCTTGTTTTTTCATACTATACTAGAAAAATTCCACATGATCCTTTTTCTGTTTAATATAACAAAAAATTATTCACAAATTTTCATTCAAATTTTCACCCTTCTATATAAAAGGGATGTAGATGAAAACACGCATATATATGCATCAGCTGTTTTGTATCCTATTTAGAACAGCTGAGTTTCATATTTTCCAGATAAAATTAGAATCGACCATTATATTGTATTTTATTCTCGTTGTTTTTTTGGATATAAAAATAATATGGTGTTGCAGTTATATGCAGCTTTAATACAAAATCGTAGGGGTTTGTTCGGTATTACAGAGCCATTGCATACGTACATGTACATGAATGGTTTTTGTGCAATTTTCAACTATATAAGGGAGGATGTGGTTATGTTCAAAATGGTATGCATATGCTATGAAGTGAATTTGACATTATTTTTTTCGTTTTTTTTTTTTTTTTGGTGGTTATATGTTATGAGAAATTTTAACGATCGACATTTTTAGCCCGTAAATTAAAAAAAAGAGAGGGCTGTTATCAGCAAGGTGCCGATATTGCAAAGTTACATAATCTTAATATTCAGCTGTTTTTATAGTTATTTTTAGATATCGTTCGCATATGCGAAGGCTGTTAGAAAATTAGAATATGAGTTTTGGGAACAGTATGGGAAATATAACTGCTAAGGGGATTTATATAAGTAATTGCGGAAAAGACAGGAATAGTTTAAAATTAGGTTAGTTTGATTTTTTTTATTTTTGGATTTTAAATGATTTTTGGCAGGAAGTCATCGTCTTTTTATGAGTTTTGGTAATTCGTCCTAATAAGCTCAAAAATAGACGATCTATTCCAATCGAATTGAAATAAAATCCCATTGAAAGAATATAGTTGGAAATCGACTAAAATAAGATTCCTGCCATTTTATATAATTTAGAAACCGTTACACAAAATTTTCTATGAAATTTCCATACATTTATTAGCTAAAAACCATAAAATTAATATCTAGATCAAACAATTTTATCATTTAGAAAAGCGTCCATATAATTTAGTTGTTCAAGTTTCTTCTTTGAGTGCACTATATACCAAAACTTCGATTTACGTCGTAGTTTCAAAGCAGCGTAGTTAATATTTCCATTTGCATTGCTTAAGTTCATATAAGTACGTCCAAACTCGATTTGCATCGTCTTTCTCTTGTCCCAATAAACTATGCAAGGAGGGCTTTTGGTGTATTCAAAAGTTCGTTTATTCGATCTTCAAATAAACGCAACGATTTTTGCCCATAATTGAAATCTTCCTTAATTCGATTTATTGACAATTATTTTCGATAAGAAATTCTAATACGAAAATGTTCATTTCGAAATGCTATTCCCAAGCAATTATATCGTAAAGTCAAGAAATAAAAGAATTATATAGGTATCATTAAATCGAATTTCTTATCTTATTTCGAACCAGACCGATGATATTATTCTGTTGAAAAGTATAAATGGAAATTGTCTATGGATATATTGTTTAGTACGCGTACACATATTGAACAATTAATAGGGTCAAAAAAACAACCATAACTCACCTTGTTTCTAGTTTGTCATCAATTATCCAAGTCAAGCAAATGAAAAAAAAAAGTACAAATCCAGACTTCCTTATAAAATATGTGAAGTACCAAGAGTATATGTTTTCGTTTCCATTCAATTCTTTATCTTTCTTAGTTATCTTTTCAAACTAGATATACTATACATAATATAAGAGAAGAAAAGTCCTCTAAATTCCCAAAGACTTTATTTTCTTTCTATGGTGTAAGTCTTTTTTTGTGCTTTTCTTTTTCTTAATAAAAGTTTTTGACTTGTATGTTGCCTTTTCTAGAGAAAACATAAACTTTTCAGCACAACCAGTCGTCGGACAAAATAGAAGTTGAAATTTCACATTTCGCTTTTTTTTCGTTTGTAAAAATATTTTTCATTTTAAAAATTTTCAAATAAAGTTTTTGAGCTTTTCAAGAGGTTAGTAGACACCTAGTTTGTTTTTTTTTTCTTCATATATGACTTTGTAATATTATTTTTGTAACATAGATATTACAAAAAAACTACATCTCCATTGGATGTCCATGCTTTTATGCCATTCCAATCGTATTGTCGCCTTACGACAATATAGCTCTGAGGAGCTATAAATATAATTTTCGTTTTCTCATATAAAGCCGATATTTGATTTATATCATCTGTTTCTGTCAGTGCTGTTTATTGAAGTTGGATAGTACAGATATAAGAATTATAAGAAAACATTCTTTCTTTTTTGATTTCACATAGAAAATATTAAAAAAAGGAAACCCTAACTGGAAGACGTCCTGCGAATCGTGTGGACGGATTTTTTCTTTTTGTACGTGTTTATACTATGATAATATAAATAACAAATGATTTAGCTATGAAGTATTGTAATCCTTCAAAAATACCAATTCCTTGATTAAATAAAAAAAATTTTGTCTAACACATCAGATAGATCTTCCTAAAATGGCCAGTTATAGGATCTTCGGGCGTCTGAAGAATAAAATCTTGCTAAATAACAGAAAATATTGAAAATAGTTTCATAGTTTAAAGACAGAAAACCTTACGAATGATCATGTATTTTGATTGCTATAAATTTTCTGGTTAATTTGCCTAATGAGAAAATGGAAAATAGTTTAAAGAAATACAATATCTGCGATATACTTAATAGTATAGTTATATCAAAGGTCCTATAGAATTTTAGTTATGTCTCAAAATTTGCCATGTTTTGTGTCATTTTTTAATCTTCAAAATAGATAAATACTTGTATTCCTTAGCAACATTTCTTTCTCATCCGCCCGACGATGCTATAACTAGACACTGATGATTTTTGATGAAAAGCTTTTGGGATTCCAATTTTTTTTCCGGTCTCCTTTTTTTAGTTCTTTAATGGATATTCATATAATAATAAAATCGATCCAGAAACATAATTCTAACAATAGAATAACAAAAAAGATATAAAGGTCAAAGTTTAACCATAAATTTCATTGGGTGAGACTTTTTTTTTCAAAAATGAGAAATTTGAATATGGGTTATCAAAATAGGGAAACTATGACAAAAGATGGCCTAACTTAGGATGTTTTGAATTTTCATTTTTCATTCTTATAATGAAAAAAAAAAATAAGAATAAGAAATTGTATATTTTCATGTAGTGCGGAAAAATACATTACAGAATATTAAATAAAAGGTTCATAGTCGTGATCCCAAGGATGGGTATTTGTATAGAAGAAGTTCAAATTAAAAGGGATACTTGACGAAACAATTTCATAATGTTTTAGAGATCCCTTTTCTTGACTTTTCTTAAAGAAGTTACATATATATTATACATTTTAGGTTTTATGCTTTATGGTCTATGATCGTAACTTAACCCTAAGGAAATTGTTTTGATAACCAGAAAAGTATAAGTTTCGAAAATAATGCCAAATGAATTTATTTGGCAATGAATTTGATTTATTTGGATGATTTTAATACGTTCGTCTGCCTGTTCCGATTAACATATATGTGATATGTTTTTGTACAGTGTCCGAGAAATAAATGCCTAAAATCATGTAATTTTGTTCAGTCGGTCTTTTATTTCATGACCATACAATCAGAAGATCACCGAGAAAATATTTTTGTGTAATGAAAATTTTCTCTAATTAAAAAATTAAGTCATTTTGTATCCCGAATTTATATTTCCTAACAAATGTAATAAACTTAATCGATTTATATCATATCGTAAAATAGTAATTTTGAAAATTACACTTAAACAGTAAAGAAAAAAAAAAATTTCATTTATCTTAAAGGATTTTCTTTTTCGAAAGCAAAACCAAACACAACAAAAACCAATCATGATTGATTTTCTTATTTCCTGTAAATCGAACGAAAAATGCGTGTTTTCAAAACCGATGAATTTCTTTTACAGAAGCTGAGTACCACAAAAACAACAGAAACCAAGACTTTAAGCATATATAAAAACTTTGTAATAGGAAATTACAATAATTGGCATATTTCGAATTCGAGAAAAACCATTTTCAATATTATTGTTTTCTTATTTCTGTTGTTGTAAATATAAGAAACTTGCAGAAAAACATAAATTTCGTGAGAAAATTGAATTAAGTAAAATTATAGGGTGTTCCAAGAAAAGCTAAATAATTTGTTTTATGATTCGTTCTGTCCAACATACTTATGTGCATTCAAAATAGGTAATTGTAAAATACAATTGAAACTATTGCGTGATCAAAATCCATAGATAAGTTACTTTATTGGTTATAAATCTCAAAAGATAGTTAAGGCGGCCTTTCAAAACTAACCCGCGTGGGTTATGAAAGCGTCTCGACTAATTTTTAAATAGTAGTATATATTAAGTAATTTGGTGCAATTTAAATCAATAAACAGCATCAGTAACTATCGTAGTAAGTATTTTGAAGATACCCAATCATTAATAAGAAGAATTCATTCATTCCTGACTATTCTACATACTGAAAAATTCTTATTGATTGAATTTTCAGTTTCTACACCTAAAATTCAGTTGTCACAACTAAAAACCATCTGTGCTAACTAAACTATAGTTGTTGAAACTTCACAATTTTCTTGTATGTATAAAATGAAATGCAATACCAGATAAATTGCGTCCTCGGCTCTGTAATTTAAATAATCCCATTCTTTTGACGTGATTTTCAAGAAGCTCAGTTCCTTTTTGAAAGACCCTATATATGTATAATACAATATATGTATTATTATGTTTATAATTTTGTTTCTTAATTTAATTGTAAATAAAATTTCGGTTACGGAGTTACAAGAAGAAAAAGATTATGCTTCTTGAATAATGCTCCGGATTGCAACAATGTTGCCCAAAAGGCAACAAAACAATCTGAACCAATTTTTTTCTCCAAATTCAGAGACGTTAATTGAATTAAAAGTGTTTTACGCGTTCATCTTATATGATTTATATTACAATAATGGAAACTGTATAATCATGTTTTATACTCTCATACAGTGTTTTCTTCATGAACAGATTTTTAATATACGACTAACTAACTATACCGAAGCATGTGGGGACATTCACTAACCCAATATCGAGATACTATATTCAACAATGTTGTTGTTTCGCATATAATTTATCTTGGTTAATTGACTTTTATCGGCTACAAAAAGTGAGGGAGGTGGATATTTTCTTTCGTATAAATTATAACTATAAATAGTGAAGTTTTCCATTTATTTTCTTCCTAATATAAAAATACCAAAAAAAAATAAATAAAATGAAATATATTTTTTCCCAGCATGGATTTTATTAAACTGAAACTTGTATGAAATTGGTTTGTTAGTTTTGGTACAGTACTGTTTTAGTAGAACATTGACAGATCAGTGATTATGAAACTATGGTTGATGAGCTAAATGAAAGATTCTAGTAAATAATTCTGTTAAAATTGAAAGCAGATAAACATTGTCAATGTAAATTTCTTTCGAAAACTAAAAATATGACAACTCTTTTCTTGACAAGTATAAGCTAAAACTGTTGACTGAATGAGAATTTCGGATCGACTTCAAGTAGTGGCACATTTTTTTTAATACAATAAAATGTTTTTCAATTTCACTGCGGCAGGGGCTTCTAATCGCTTCGAATTTCTAGAAAAAATTTCCTTCTAACAAAGTTTACTTGGAATAAGTCTTGATACCACTGCATAAGATATTGTGTCTTCTCTCGATCCTAATACTATAATATTTATTGTGATGTCTGGTCTGGTCGTGTATAAATGGTTCGGTATCGATAAATATATAAAAACAACCATTATTGTTATCTTTCGAACCGAAAAACGCCAGGACATGTGGTTTACTAGAAATTTTCTGTACTTTTTTTTCAATATTTTGTTTTGTAATTATCTAAAGAGCTTTGATTCATTATAATTATTATTAAAAATATTAATATATAATTTATTACATTCGGTTTTTTGTTTGTGAGAAAAACCGCCAAAGTCTAGTATCTATTTTGTGCTGATTTCTAATCGAATACCATTTTAAAAAGACTATTCAACAGTCGCTAATCCATATGTTACATCCTAAAATAATGTACTCGTGATGTATGAATAGGTTTACTTCAATTCACATTCGATGTTCTATAACTGATGTTTATATTTTAGTAATTACTCGTGACGTTGGAGTTTAATTTATGGAGTAACATTGCACTGTATGGGGACACCTAATTTTACCTGGAAACTATGAGAATCTAAATTGCAATTTCGTAAATGTGGAGGCACAAAAATTCTTCATAAGGTTTGTATTTCTACCAGTTTTAACGTAAAACAGGCACCCACAAATCCTTGAATAGAACTGTATTCTATGCAATCCACATAAATCTGACATTTATTGTTTCTAATTTTCTAAATGAATATCACATGAATTCGATTTGACAAGCATTTATTAAATTTCATCTTAAATAAATTACTTTCTTTTTTTTTCTCTCGGTTCAATTTTCAAAATCGATTGATACCAATTTTCCAGATATACAGGCGTAAGATCACAATTTTTATCGAATTTAATCTTTAAATCAAGAAATTAGTTTAATGTGTTTCAGAAAATTGGAAGCTTTACTTCTATTCCAAATTAATGAAATCCACCTCCAGCACAGAACAACAACAAAAAAAACAAAAAAACAGCTTCCAAAAATCTGAAAAATCTCATTTATTTTCACAAAAGGTTGGAAATTTTGAGGAAGAAAAATGGAAAAAAGAAAATTGTCATGAAACGTTTGTAAAAGGTAACGTTTTCGTGGAATCAACAAAGAAAATAGAATTTTGAAAATGTTAAAAGGAAATTCTTGTTTTTAATTTGTGTCTTTAAGCACATAACACACAAAGCAGAAAAAAAAAGAAATGGTTTCGAATGTTAAAATATTCGATTTTATTCACTTGGGAAACCTTCTATTGATTTCCAAGAATAACTAATATATGCCTTTTAATGCTCACCTTACAAATCAGTTACTTTTCTTGTCTCAAAGTAAAGATATTCCCCTCACACATACTATACCTGCCTCCCTGTCGACTATTCCAAAAACCATTTGAACTATTATCATCTTTTGCTTGTTGTTCTTTGCTGATTGGAAAGAATGGGTAAAAATAACCAAACCTGTCAATCACAATTACAATCATCAATTTGGACAGAAACCACATTGAACTGAAAAGACAGCTCGAGGTTTTCCCTTTCAACTTCGTCAGCAACAACGCCTTGTTTCTTCCTTACAAAAAAAAAAAAAGAAAATATAGAAAAGAATGGAAGAAAATATTATATTTCAGAGAAACCTTTTTTTTCTTGTTTCAGTGGGGTTTGGGTGGTGAATAGATAGAAAATTGATGAAAAATTTCCTTTTTCGGATATTGTTTTCTTTTTTGTTTCTTTTCATCTTCACTTCATGTTATTTCTTTTTCCTTGCAGTTATTTTTATTGTTGATGCTTGATTTCATTGTTTTCGTTTTCCTTTCGTTTTTGGGTGCTTTCTTCAGACTGGTCCCCAAATCAACCAAATCTAGCCGAAGTACTAGTTTTCAGAAATCTTTAAAAAATGACGTTATTATTGCCTTTTCTGTTATTGTTGTTATTTTTTTTTCAGTGGCGCCGTCATACTACATGGACAAATATTATCGAAAAATGTAGCCCCATATTACCTTACCTAAAACAACCACCTTCTTTTTTTGTCGTCCTATTATTCTGGGTTCTTTTTTTCTCCATTTTTGTGCGAATAAATCGATCGATCTTGAACGATTTGGAAAACATGTAAAGCTCTTGGGACAAATATATATGGGGACCAGTGAATTTTGGGTTTTTTTTTTTCGATGAGAATTTGGAGTTTGAGAATGAAATTGAATGTTTTTCTTTTTGGTGGTATGTGGGTGGTATATTATGTTTTTTCTAAACACTGTCACTCTGTTCATTATTGTTCTTTTTGTGGGTTTCTATATAAAGACTGTGTTGTTTTTTTTAGTACTATTTTTCATCTATCCATGGGTTTTATTTTTCTTCATTATTTTTTAAGTAATATTTTTTTTTTCCTCTACTTATAATATCTATTTTTATAATTCTCAGGGTTTTTTTTTTGTTTTCCCAAGGAATAGAACTGAAGTAGCTGAAGGTTTTTCTCTCGTCGGAAAACTCCATGTTCGTTAATGTTATTAAAGAAAATAATGAATGAATGAAAATAAAATAAGGAGAAGAACTAATTAATTGACAAACAAGAAAGAAAAACTGTGTTATTTTCGTTATTATTTTCTTTTTTCTTTTTTTTTCTTCTTGTGTAATCGTTAACTGATTATATAAATTTGTTTGGTCAAATAAAAGGGTGGTTGGGGTGGTTTCTTTAGTAATTGGGGAAAAAAAAAACTGAATAGAAGAAAATTTCTTTGGGAATGAATTCGGTGAATGGATACGTGAATGGTGACTTCCTAACTGTTTACTTAAATCAATGTCCAAAGTGATTTTAAATGATTGCTCAACCATGAAACTAGAAACACAAATTGAAGCTCGTTCGTCTTCTTTCCAAAAAAAAAGAAAAGTAAAAAACTGTTTTCCCTTTTAAAAACGTTAACGTTATATTTTTATTCGCTTTTCGTTGACTGCGGTTGACTGCTTGCATGTCAAGTTGTTTTCCTTTTATTTGTATTTAGTTCATCCTTTTAAGTATTTTATTTTTTTTTTTGCATTTTTATTTTTTGAGAAAATGTTTTCCCAAAGGACAACCTTATTTAACCAATTCAACGTCACTTTGTCCTTTTACTAAAAATATCCCTTCGTTTTTTTGGTTTTTTGTTGGTTGTTTATTAATTCCAACGAAACTTTGATGTATAAATAATTTTAGAATAAAAATGGGAATTGAATAGGATACAAATATTTACGGATGAATAGATGAGTAGTTTTCGTTATAAAACCGAAAATTGTATATTTAAATCAATTAACATATTTATTTTTTTTTTTTAACTTACAAAAGAGTTAGAAATTATTCAAACCGTATCCAGGTTATTGCATCCGCTCAATGTTGATTGATCTTCATGTTTCGAAGTTCCCTAAATTTAAGGAACATGTTCTTAGGAAATTTCCATTCGTCTGTATGCCTTTGTTAGTTTACATTACATGAAATCTCTAGAATGCGTTTTTTGACGTAATTGGAACTATTTTGAACTTAATTGAGTTATTACAATAGAAGGATAGAAGGATACAGATTTAGTATCAACCTGAACCGGATTTTTGAAAAATAATCATTTTCGGGCGAAATATTGATGAAACACTGATTCGGAAGATACTCCCATTTTAGGCTCATATTTCGGGTATTAAGGGCCCTGGAGCGTTGAAAATTTCGTCATTCGACAGGAAATTTAATTTCGAATTCAAATCTGTTTTGACTTTTCGAAAAAAATTATTTTTAGAAGAGAAAACACCCATTTTTGGGACAAACTCAAAGGCTCATATCTCGGGTATTGAGGCCACTAGAGTGTTGAAAATTAGTGTCTTGTCATCAGCTTGAGGACATACGTCGTCTGGGTCGTAAAGTGATATCAAAAATTTTTATAAATTTTCAAAAATCGGGAGCGAATGGTAGAGGGTGATTTAGAAAACTTAAAAAATTGATTTTGCCTTGGAAACTTCTTCACTAATTGTAATGAAATTAATAATATTAATTCCTTAGATGATACTTTTGTGTGAATAATAACAAGGACACTTTAAAAAATGATCCAAACACACAAAATCCCAACAAATTTAAATATTACTGGAAAATTATATCCCAAAAGGATAAGAAAGCAAAAGCATTTGATAAATATAAATCCTGATAGTGAAGTGTATTTTCTCTCAAGTTATTGTACAATTAAAAATATGTAAAATAGATGACCAAAACTAGTGATGACAGTCGACTAGATTTATCTTACTTACGTCGTAAAGAATGCAACCAATAAAAACCTGATTGGTTTCATATTTTCCATCGCAACAGTAAGATTACCTTAAAAATATTTTAGTTCTTTACCATGAAAAGTGAGATTTTTTATTCCAACGAATGAATTTGCGTCATTTAAAAGATTCTAAACAAAAATCAGTTTCTATGCAGTGCAATATGGAAGCAGGTCTTTCGTTTTGGATATAAAGGTGTGATGTGGTCAACATTTTAATGCGAACTTATTCTATCCAGAAAAAGAATATCTTTTTTTTCTTTATGTTGGGGAATATATTTTGTTTTCTTTATAATCGATAAAACTTTTATAATGTAAATTTCACAAATTATAAATTATTCAGATTTATAAAAACTTGTTTTTTGGTAAGAAGGAACGTACGCGAAACGATATTCTTTTTTTGGTGATTTTTTCGCTTAATACTCATCAAGTCTTACAATTAATATGCCTTCTGGGAGTTTTTGACATTATTTTTAAATCATGCCCTAATAAAAATGTTGGCGCCCCCATGAGATGGAAAGAAAAAAACGTTTAAAGCTCCTTTTTGTTTTCTACAATCTTAATGAATTCTGGTTTTTTTCATCTTATACTAAAACAAAATAGGAAGTTCGAAGTTTTAAGGTCTTTCACCTTAAAAAGAACTGATCTTTAAAAAGGCTTTTAAGCATTTTTTTTTATGAAATTCGGTTTAAAAGAATGATGGGATATACTTTATACGTCTAAGAAAAATCATGACGGGATCAACCACATTTACTGTCTTAATCAGCAGTGGAATTCTGTAAGACGACAAGCGATAAGCGATGGTAATTTTTAGGCTACAGCTATTAAGCTTTCATTTATGAATAATTTAAGTTGATATTCTGATTAATAGGGTTACTTTAAAGCCTTTGAAAATCAACAAAGCAAAAACCAATGTCGCATTTCAGATATCCATTGTATTTTTCAGTTTGGAAAACTGTCACTTTTAATAACGTAAGAAAAGTATTTTCCTTATTCTACGAATACATGGATATACATGGTTACAGTTATCATTTATTTGGACCTGATTTGGCTTCGATATCTTAATCCTCTGTATCTCAATTCCTCGATCTTTCTACCTTCCATATTTACGTAATAAGTGACAGGTTTTCGTCTCATGCAGATTCTATATTGGGTAGTTTCGATTATAATTGTCTATATTCAGATACCATAATGAGAAAACATTTTAATTATCATGACTTCACTTACAGAACTGTGTATTAAAGTTTAGTTAGTAAAATGTTTTCAAACATTTTCAATTACCCTCAGAAATGTTTATTCCCTTCAACATAAACCATTATTACCTTCATGGCGTTAAAATAGAAACAAAATTTAAAACCAAAATTAAAGGTTTCAAGAATATTTCCAATTATCTCAATTATTAATATTTTCCTTATAAACTAAAGGATTTTCATTGAGAATATAATTGCCCACAATATTTAGTATTTCCTATTTCCTTTTTAATCATATATTTTCTAATCGTATATCATTTAAAATACTTCTAAAATTCTGGGTTTCTATATTATCACTCCCATTCTGAACACCCACAAATGTCAATACATTTAATTTATATATGTGTTATTGAAGAACTTATATAATTGGAAAATGAATGTCGGAATCATATACTTTGATGTTGTTTTGCAATTAAAAAATTGAAACTCTATATATAGGAAAAAAATTCGTCCTAACATAAAAGGAAATATTTTCGGAAAAGAAAGAATTGTTGGTTTTTTTTTTTCTTGTCGATTTTTAACATGAGTCCCTTTTTTTTCATTAAGGAAAACATTTTTCTTTCTGTTTTATAAAACAGGCGTTATTTAAGAGAACAGATCGATATATGATAGAAAATAACATCCTTGAATATAAAACAATGTACGGATAGACGTTTGGGTTTTGCCATCAATTTCTATACGAAAAAGAACCAATACCGCCAATCAAATGTAGAAAAAAACAGCTGGCAAAGGCATTCATTTTACAAAAGTTTTTCTCTTGTGTTGCGATGGGAATTCAAGAAGAAAAAAAAATGGTTAATAGTGGATTGGTGGCCAATACGATAAAAAAAGGAACTATTGAACCAAGTATCACCAAAAATTAATGTTATATGATTGAAAAAAAAAAAAGACAAAACGAAATTTGACTGTGTTCGGGAAACGTGCATAAAATATTTGTTTTTACAACAAAAACCAAAAAAAAAGGACTTCCAAACAAACGGAAATATTTCAGTTTAGTGTTATTCAAACATATGCTCTTTTGCATTGATCCTGCAATGTTCGCCCTTTGATATGCAACTCATATAACAGGATGTGAATGATGTAGCAAATTTCGAATACGAATATCATGTGAGAATTCTTATCAAATAAAATAAAATTACTTTGTGTACCAGCTGAGATATTTTGCAACCCCTTTTTTGAAAAAGTCCTTATTTTCTGAACAAACAAAAATAAAAATATTTGATTTATTGGACACATATTTTTTAATCATGATTTAAGAATTTCATATTCTAATTTCCTCCAACATATTTATGGTTATGACTTTCAAAGAAAAATGTTCATATATATAGTTTTAGATCAGAGATAATTAAGGAACCCTTTATATATTATAGAAATGGCAAACTATAGAAGCCTGTGTATCACAGATGAAGCAATTATATTTTGTTCTGTTTTTTTGTGCAAATCCTAATTTTACAGAAAGCTTTCCAAGCAATATCATTTCACAAATTCAAATGACAGCTGTTTTTGAAAAGGTCCAAATGGAATTTATCATATTGCACTTGCATATATAAAAAGGACAACACATGAATATATGTATATAGTAATGGACATCTGTCTTTGATCACAGGAAATCCTTAATGACATTATGTGAGAGGTAGTATTTTGAAATGAAATTTAAATAGGAAAATTGGCAGGATGTCCCAATGCGGCTTGGTTAATATTCAATCCTTTGATATAGCCAGTATATTTGAGATCAGTAAATTTTTTATTCTGTTAAACATGAAATAAGTAATTTTCTCTATACACTAATCCGAATGTAATATCATATATAGTCATAAAGTCATATAGCATATAGGTCTTGGATACAATAGAATATTTCTGTCATGCGAACAAAAAAAAAGAAGAGAAGAAAACCTATATTATATCTCTAGGACTATATAATTGCTTGTTATTTTGGCATTTTTAGTAACAAATTTTCTACCTAAATTATATGCACATGTCTTCAGATGAGTGGCAGATCTGCATGTATATTCAAAATTCATCCCGAAAATTGTATTTTCGAAAGGATGAACTTCATTTTTTTTTCTTTGTCTTTCCTTTCAGTAGTATAACATCCTTATAATCCTCATTAACATCATCATCATCATCATCATCATCATCATGCATATGCAATGCCACTTGAACTAAATCACAAATTTGATATACGCTTTTCATAGTGTTAACCGAATAATAAGAAGAAAAAAAAAATCTGATGATTTTGCTTGTATATTTTGTACTTTTAGAAACCCTGACGCGAATTCAATTCATATGAGTATACAGTTTGTCAGGACATTATTTTCTCTTGTCTTTTTTGGCGTACGATAAGCGACGGGATATAATAATAAAAAGAAGCATATATATATATATATATACAACCCTTGTATTATATATGAGTACAGGGAGTACATTCTGGATGAGTGTTTAACTATTATTATGAAAAGAAGAAGCAGAAAAAAACACCACCATAATATGGTATGACGAAGGGAAATTAATGAAAAACCAAGGGGAAGAACTCTTTTTATAGAAATTCTTTTGTTCTTACATATTTATTCTAATGGCGTCTAGAATCTACACTCATGAACATTTTTCATTATATACTTTTCATATGGTTTATTGTTGTAAGGCGAGTACATATATTGAGGTGCTTTATTTGAATCAACAGTCAATGGTAGTCCACATCTGGTTTGTGCCAGGATATTTTACATAATATTCTCGATATATGGCATATATATATATATAGAAATGGAAGAGGGTAAGAATAATATTCTGGCATGTGAATTTTATTCCTGCAATCTTTACTATGTATTTTAAGTGAACTTGAAATTTTTCAAGGGTTACATAAGTATTGCACCATTTGTCATTTTCTTTTTTTTGAAGTAGTATTTTCTCAAAATATAGGTCAGAAATAATATTCGAGTTTGTTCATAGAATAACTATTAATTATATATTTTTCTAAGAGTTTAAAATTCAGTTTTTAATTAATTATTTTAATGCATTAAAAAGCATCTTAATATTCTTCGTAGTTCTTAGGGGCTACATTTACATATTATTATATTTTTGCATTTTCAAAATTTCAAGTTTTAAGAATATATCCTAAAAATTTCACATCGGTTTCTGTAGATTTGACAAAGTTATATACTCCTGTGCAAACCCAGTTTCTAGCGATCGAGGACCAATGCTTCAAATTTTAAGGTGCTATATCTACCTAGAAAATCTAATTAATTTTTGTATTTCCAGACTATCTAAAAGTTTCACTTTTTTTCAATATAAGGTCTGTTTTATTTGCCACTTGCTCTGGGGTAGAGCAAATTTTTACATTGGAAACAAAAACAACAAAAGAGCAAATCCTACACTACTTTCAGAGCAGGTGTAAACTATTGCACCCGAATTAGTTCAGTTTTCTACCATAAAAAGTGTATTAGCTAAAAGTTTCTCATTTAATTATAATATGGTTGCTAAGCAGCGCTACAAACATTTGAATTAAAGCTTTTTCCTACTCCTGCTCGTTTTATTTTCGACTTACCCTGCTCCGGGGTAGGGTATGGCAAATAAAACAGACCTATATAGTCAAAATTTATATTATTCAGAGTGAAACTTGAAAGATATTTTTCTCAAAACTCTGGTTACAACGCCATTGGATATCGTATCTCGAAAATCATGTGATAGAACATCTTCAAATTTTCACAAAATACGATGAGATGAATTTAGAGGATATTAATGATCTTAGTTTTTACAAATCGATCTTTCTTTTTTTAAAATTACGATAAAATTATGACTTTTTCCATAGATACTATATTTTTGTGTTTCAATTCATTGCCATTTTGTAAAACAAATCTATTTTAGATATCACTGATGATCAACGAACTCATTGGTGTTAATATATTAAAGAATCTGTTTTGTTTTAAGACTTTGGGTGAACTATTTGAGCTGGAGAGTGTTCATCACACAACGCCTTTGGGGAAACTTTTTAGTTTTACATTTATTCTTTCAATACTTACTTAGAAGCATAAATTTGAATTTAACTTTTTTTTTTGTAGTCTAATTAGATAATGTCCCTTAAGAAAAAAAATTAATATTCTATAGTAGTAGAAAGAATTTTCCAGAAAAAAGGATTATGAAGAAGTCAGATGAACGTTTCATAGGACAAAAATTTGGACCAAGATTGCAGGCAAAATTAAAATGGAAAACCAAAGATCGTAAACTATAATTTTGTGATAACAAAAAGTTTCTTATAAATAATATTACACTAATTTAAACCTCTTTCACAATGAAGGAAGTTTCTTTAAAGTTCGTTTTTACCAAAATTTCTCTACTTAGCTATCATTTTTAATCCCTGGTATGTTTCTGTCACTATTCGTGATATGTTAATAAGTATCTGACACGTAGTGGATACTCAAAATGCTAGTTCAGTACTACACTCTAGAAAGCTAAAATTATAAATCCAACAAAACAAGTCAAAAACCATGAAAAACTAAATTAGTTTTTCTAACGACCAAAAAAAAAACAAGAACATAATTTTCTTACCCAAAAAAAACATATATAAAAATGTGTAACAATTTTCCACTGTAATTATTTTAATTACCGTTTATTATTCTCCCTAAAAACCAAAAACCAACAACACTAACAAAAACGCCAAACTCTTGACCTATCTCAAAACGTGAAATTATATAATTTGAAAATGTCAATAAACTTTTGATCCGAAATTTTCTTTTTTTTTTTTAATGATATTCGGTGAAATTTTCTCAACTATTATAAAACTCACATAATTCATATAAATTTACGAAAATAGGAATTAAATCAATTTTACTTAATTATAGTGTAAACAATTCAAAATGAACAAAAAAAAATGACCATTTCCAAATCGAATACACGCACAAAGCTTAAATCCCATACAATTAATTCCCAAAAAAGCTTTAAAAAAACCTACTAAGCCAAGCCTAATAAAAATCATTAAATAAAAAAAATAATAAAATTTTGCAATTGGATAATCGCGGTATACAAATTTTATTTTATTATTTCGTTTTTTTCCTAATAGTAATTACCGAAGTTTCGTTTTGATTGAATCGAAAAAAAAAAAAAACAGAAATTGAATAGCAACAAAACTATCAAAGGTCTTAAACCGCTCGCGGTACTGTATCAAAAATAATTATCAATTTTCTGTTGGGTCCTCTCATGCATGAACATATAATAATTCCCATTTCTATTGTGAACAATATTTCTGACATTTTGGAATATAATAATTATTTATTAGAAACAAGAACAACAAAACAAGCCTGCTATTAGGGGCCTAGGTATTAGGTAAAAAAAAAAGAAGAAAATAGTAAAAAACATCATCTGCTGTCATGGAAAATTTTTGCAAATCAAATAAAAAAATAGGACAACAAAAAAAGAGTTATTATCAATAAGATGCGCATATGTTATTTTGACATGGCTTCATGGGGCTCAACACTGGCTCTTGGTAAGGGATACCAGTGTGGATACCATCAAAAGTCATAATCGTTTAATTATAATAACTAAATTAAATTTGGAACAATAATTCAATGGTTCTTACTAATAAAGTTGTGACTAATAAAGATAATATTTGTCTTGATGACACAGGGGTAAAATAAACCATTTCGAATTTGGGATTTCTGCTGAAAATGTATCCAATTGTTCCTGTAGTATTATCCGTCTTGTAAAGAAAATTTCATTATATTTATATTAGCTATTTGGATCGAGTCATATTTTGCCCCAAAACTAACCACTTAGGACCTTTAATGAAAATGTAATCGGTTCTACCTTTTAGTCCAGGATACACGGTTAGAAATGGGACGTTTTCACCTTTTGCTTCGTTATTATTTGGGTACCTAATGATTTGCATTTTAGATCAGGTACGTCAAAATCATTACACCATAAGTTACTCGGATATTATTTAAAAGGATTTTTTTTTTATAATTGGACGTACCTTTAGGCATAGATTAATATACATAGATTTCCAAGCCAATTGAGCAGCGTGATGTTCAGTGTTGTTGTTGTAGGTGAACTTGAAGAAGAATGGATGAAAAGAGGTTTAGTGTGAAAGAAAGAGAAGAATCTATATTGTGTCGCGATATCACAGTACAAAAAGAATTAGTTGAATGTACAGTCGTTGGAACTCTTTATTATTAGTTTATGCTTTAGGCGATTTTATAAATATTACTTTTAAGATTCATTTAAAAAAAACACACCCAAAGTCGCTTCAATAGAAATTAACTAACTAAAAGTTAGATTTGGTCACATGTGTTTACACCGTACTAGACGTAAGTCTAAAACAACGCCATATGTGAGCATTTATTGAACTTGGACATCTAGAGCTGTCAAAAAGTTGTTAGGTCGATTTAAATTTAAGCTAAGTCGGCATTTTAGGTGACCTAACCTAAATCACTTTGGACGTGTTTACACCGTCGACCTAAGCACTTACGTCTCTTTTTAAGTCCCGATGTAAACGTAGCCTATATTTCATGGAAATTATATTTACCTATCAAAATTCGCTAATTCATATTTTAACTAACCATGGGAAGTTTAGATTGAATACCCAAGAAAAGGTCCTCGAAGTTAATGTTTTAAGGTCACTAAGGGTAAGTTCGAGCTGGCGTAACGTTGAACGACATTAAAATTGATGTCTTATTTTTTGCCGTGTACCAAATTTTGAAATTCTTGACTTGATACACTAGTTGAAATCCCCACAAAAGTTAAAATGGTTTTTTTTTGTTATTTTCCAACAAGGACTACTTCCGATTACACATTTTTGACTAAAATCGAATTAATTCATTACCTTATTATAGCTTAACTTTGAACTTGAACCAAATTGGAATAAAATTGAGTAAGCCGTTCTCTAATTATTATGTTTTACAAAAAACAAAATAAAAAGTGACCAGAGACACAAATTCAGAATTCTGGAAACAAATCCATAAATACAGCGATTTCATATAAATTTCTCAAAATGGAATAAACTTCCAAGAAACATCGATGAGATCTTGAACATCCTAATACACTCCTTCGAAACTCTTCAACATATCCATACTATATATAAAAGGAAACGAAAAAAACATCCAAAAATTTGAAATTTGATTCGTGATATTGATTTTTAAACGTGCACGCATGAATGCAACGAAAATTTACTGCATTGTAATATTGAAAATAAAAAAAGAGGAAATTCTCTTCTATTGTTCTGTGATAAATTTATAAATTTTAATTCACCCGGTACCTCCCAATTCAATTGAAATACCATATCCCAATAAAAAAAAAACAAAAAACCCAAAAAAGTAAACATGGAACAAACAACAATGAATAGAATAATGTGTTTGCTGCAACAAAAGTGCATTATTAAAAAAAAAAAAGAAGGAAAACCTAATTTTATTGATTTTCCATTTTTGAAAATGTTCTTCAGCTTTATAGCAAATATTGAATTTATGTTCACGTTGACATTGACATTAATGCACATGAAGAGACGAGGAATCCGGTTTTGTTTTGGGGTTGGATCGAATTCAACGCTTCTATTTGAATTGAATTTTTGCAAAGGAAAATAAGAAAATGCATGTCATTACCGACATTCGACAATATCATAATCAAGATTGGTCACCATCAATAATGGAAATCCAGATTAATCAATAACTATTTTTAATAGTCCGAGAATTTCCAGAATTTCAATAGCCACTCCCTAATTTCATTCGGGCCATCATTCTTCATTTGATTTTTGTATTCGATAAAAATATGAAATTCTAAGATTTCAAAGCACAAATTTGTATCCTTTTTTTTAGCATTCAAAATAATCTGATTTTGATCCAGATTGATCAACTTTTCAAATATTGAAAATTATAAATCAATATATTTGATTTGTTTTATTTCCTAAAACAAAAACAAGTAAATCCTTGGAAATTCAATGCAATTTGTAGAAAATATTTTATCCTAAACAAAAAATATCCTTTATTCATAACTTTTGTATTCACACAGGCAAACCAAATATCATATACAATTATTGCTGTACAATATGTGAAATATAAATTTACGATTGATACATGTCGTCCCGGCTGATTATATATAGTTAAAAACCATTGACGTAGACATAGAATACGAGTAATAGGTTTTGAAGAAGATTCGACATGGATAAAAATCCAATAATTATATTATGTTCATACTTTGGCAATGATGAGTTCTTCTCAACGATTCAGCCTATTATGTACTATACTGTACTACGTCTCTGCATGAAGTTTTCACAATAATTTTGTTGTCATCCATAGAATAATGAATGACAAGCTTAAAATGAATTTTTTTTTTACCCTATTTTCATATTGCATTAAATGCAATAATCTAGAATATGGCGAATGGTTTTCGCGTAATAAATTTTAATTAAATTGTTTTGAAAATACTAATACGAACAATGAATAGATTGTACAGAGTTTGAGAAAATTGGACTTTTTTCATATCTATAGATGCGTAAAAATATTCAAACATACATATAAATACAGACCTCTGAAAATATAATATAGAATAATTTGCATAAATGCAAAAATATCAGCAGGATATCTTCATATATTTCATATGATATTGTTTTTATGATATGGGTACACAACAACACGACACATAAAAAAAAAGGAATATGCTGGTTTCATAAATATAATACGCTATATCAAGGCTTTTGTAGGATTAAATTACGATGCTAAAAATATCCTATGAAGATAAAAATGATTTTTAAAGTAATATAAGTATTAAAACGATGCTTGATTAATTTACTGAAACTTGGTTCATTTAACAAAGTACTCAATAATTTCTACTATAAATAAAATGTTTGTAGTAATAATGGATTAAATAAGTACAAAGAATTGCTGGTACAGAGAGAAAGACGACTAATTTTAGTATATTGAACAAACTTTTTAATATGATTTAACAAAGCAATGTTAGTAAATAATACTGCGATTTTGTTTTCCTTAACTAAATCTAATCAAATTGGTGATTTTTAACTAATTATACCCTATGGTAAGTACTCCCAGAGGGTATATTAGTTTTGTCACTCCATTTGTAAGACATTGAAATAATCGTCGTAGAAAGGTTTTAAGGGTATTGTTGTGTCGGGAATCAAAAGTTATATCGATTTATGAATGTCCGTCCGTCCTTATACAAAATAACTCAAAAACGCGTTATCCAATTTTGATGAAATTTACAATGTGAGTTGCTTATTCCTTAACTTGGTTTGGTATTGCATTTCAGTAAAATCAATACAGGGGGGGAAGCGAAGTTACAAAGGAAAAACTACGGTGATCAGAAGACTTTGTGTTTTTTTGTTTATGGTTTTTCGGATTTAATTGGAAAACTTGTGAACCAATTTTGTTTAAATTAATTATATAGATTAACTACATAAATAGACAATAGCATGTTAAATTTCAGTGAAATCGGCGTAAGGATAGTTGAGAAAGAAATAATCTTAAGAGAAAATAACACTCTTCATATAGTTTTTTTGATGTCCTTTAAAAACTAATGCATCGATTTGAATAAAATTTGCAGATTGGATTTATGCTGTCAGGGTCTGGGTTACCTGCAATATAGAAGTAAGTTTGAAAAGAGGAAACAAAGTTATGAAGAAAAAACTTTGAAATAATGTTGCTTTTGACAGTTTTTCTGACCCATTTTTATCATAGGGCATCAAAAAATTGGCTATAGGCCGATTTTCAGTTACTATATATTTATTCTTTTAGTTTAAATTTTGAAAAGTTTTAGTCAAACGACATTTGAAGTTTGGCAACATTCGAGAATGCTAATAATATCAAAATTTCTAAATTGTAATTCAATTTATTTTGCAAATTGGACTAAAAAAAAAAGGAAGAAAAGTCTTGATACGATTTTCCACTAATTTTCTAAAAACTTCATTTATATCAAAATATATGTATATTTTCATTTCTGCTTAATTTCAATTCTCATTCGACAAATCCTTTTGGAAATGTCAAAATGAATTTTCCTCAAAAAAAAAGTCATATATATATATATAATTTCCACTTCCATTGTTTTGTCCTTCCAAATGAAAGTTTTACGAAAACAAGAATTTTTTATTTTCTTTTTAATTCAAACATTTTCTGTCATTTCTGTCAACCGAGTTGGGCTCTTCTTTTTTTTCCTTTTTGAATGGTCGCCGTGAGGGCACTTAGCAACAAGGCGTAAGTAAAAATCGGTACGGTTCAGCAAGTCATACTACTCAACTCATATATATACCCAATAATAAGTGTATATAAAAAAAGGATGCTTTGCCATCACTTATATCTATATAACAGCTTATATAAAACCACTACTATTGCACCCACGACAATCGGATTTTAAAAAACACTCTCAAAACCGTTGGCATTATAAACGACTACGAACACGTTTTTCCTGTATATATCATACATACAGGTATAGGATGAATAATCTAAAAAAAATGCATACTATGGAACAAACAACAACAACAAAAACGAAGAGTGCATTAAGGCAACTAGGGAATTCTATATGGGGTTGCTAGCTAGAAAAAGGGAATAGAACTAACTAACATTAATATCAAAAAGAACCGGGTCGAGTTTTTTTGGTTAGATGGAAATATTCTCGATGATTCTTTACTCTAGATTTTGTTTATGCCATTTTTATACTGAAGAAAATATTTCTTTTTTTTTTCCTCTGTCATGTTGCTATGTGCCAGGCTAAAGCAATGATGTGCTATTTCTATTTGAATTTGCAAAAAAAAAAAAGAAAATCAACCTGTTTCTATGTTATATACCTTTTCAATATAGTAATATCGTCTCATACTATCCGAATAGACACATTTTTATCTTGTATGCCAACACTTTACCTTCGACATTTGGTTTCGTCTAGTGGTAATTGCACCTGGGTAGTCGGTGGCAATATATTTATTCGTCTTCTTTATCCAATACCTATATAATGTTGTTTCTAGTCTGGTAATGGAAACGGTAGGTTATTTCTCAGGATGTTAAAAAAAAAAAATACTATAAAAAAAATCATATATATATTTATCTAGTTGCCTTTGTACAAGCGCATATGTCTGATTTGTTTAAAGGCAAACACTTTGTTGCACTTTACCTGAAAACGCGAATCCAATGTACTAAAAATATGGTATATGCAAGATTGTGCATATGCATACCAAATTGAGATGCATGAATACGATACAAAATTGCTAGAATTGAGCACTTAAAAATATTTTTTACATTATTCAAATTCATAACCATCCTGATCCTGGTTTATGTTTCCTTTTTTCGTTTTTTTTTTATGCCATTAGTTTTTTTCCCTCTTTTCTATAAAAGGTTCTTTTCAAAGGAATCGACATATAACAGGAAGAAAAAAAAAACACACGATACTTAAAAGAACGGAAAAGCATGCATGATTTTTTAATTATCCAATTTTGTAGACACGTTTTTTTTTATGAGATGATTTTCAGAAGAAACGTGTAAAACGAATATGTATTATGTCTCTTTAGACGGAAATTACATAAGAAAATTAAAAGATTGTTAGTTAATAAGATTAAAGCAAGGAAACGCTGACATCTATGTAGTTTTCCTATCATCAAATTATTATAGATCTTAGGTGGTGTTTACATCTAATATTTATTCATTGAAATTCTATTTGATATTGAAGTGTAAACTCAGAAAAATTCTTGTTTGTAATGAACTTAAAATCTTGATTGCAGTATGATCCTTAGCTTATCTTATATGTTCCTCATGAGTTCACACTATCTGTTGTATATGATAAAACAGATAGTCTAATGGCACCATAAATGCTTTTACAATTTATCTATATAAAAATTTTTGTATACAACAATAGAATTTATTTCAAGTAAGAACATTTATTCGGGTGGATAAATGTCAAATGTAAACAAGGCCTTATATGACCTATGAAAACATATTCAAACGTATTGAAAAGGTAACCAAAACAAACAAAAAGAAATCATTTTATTTGTTTTGTATACTTGTGAATTTCTATAAAATATGAGAACTTTTTAAAAAAATCCAACATATGTTTCGTATCCTTCTTCATAAATCCCAAGATTTTTGTAAATTTCAACTAAAATAAACTCCTTTTTTTTAAACACATATTGTATATGAAATTGTATTTATAGAAAATGTTTTATACAAGACCAACAATTTTCAGTTAGCATAAGATTTAAGTAACAAGAAGTGTTCTATAGAATTTCCATTGCATTATTTTATGTCCAAAAACAGAAAAAATTATAAATATTTTGCTATTGTAAAATATGAAAAATATGAAAATTTTGATATTTATCTTACGAAAACGAACGAGAAATTCGTCTTTCTTATAGGTATAGTAAAAAAAGGAATTTTATTATATAGAATTGTATAGAATCGTTTCTATGAGAACAAGAATAAAAGATTTTTTAGTATTTATATGATGAAAACCCTCTTAGTTTTTGGTTGTGTACCAGGAGGAAAAATCAAACAAGCATATTCTCTACTATTTAACCTTTTCTTTCTTTTTAAACCCTTTTTTATATTACTTTCATACCTTCATGTTTTTTTTTTTTTACACTCGTACAAAAAAAAATATATATAACACTTTACACATGACAAGTTCGTATGTGTTTCGAAAGGACTCAAAAAAAAAGGAAAAGGAAAAAAAGAATCATAAGTATGCGAAATGAAAGAAAACAATATTCATCTATTCTTACAAATATGGAGGATTTTTCTTCTATCCAGAAAAATGTTCTACACCAAAGTGGTTGGATGGTTTTTGGTTTGGTTTTGTTTGCTTTTTTTCGTTGGTCTTGTAAACTGTTTTCCGTCATCATTTATATTCAAACATCATCATCATCATCATTATAACCGCCCTTATTTCATTTCTTGAGCCTTTTTTTTCTGTTTTTAAATATACTCCTCATTCGGTCACATCAGCTGTTTCCACTCAGGTGAATTTCGCATTAATTTGAAGTGCATGAAAAAAGTATAACATATTCATACCTATAGTATGTGTATATGGAACAGGCTTGTCATGTTACCATTTCAACATACATAATGTATATATAGCCTACCTGGTTAGTGCATATATGAAGAAAAAAAACCAGCAAATATAGCAAAAAAATTATATACCTTCGTTCATAAAATATTTTTCTACTGTTGCTATGGGATCTCTCCAGCTATACTTTTCTCTTTTGCCTATGCATTTATTTTTTAGTACAGTATACTCTTCATAAAAAGAACCATCTTTGAACTTATTCAAAATTTCCAAATGAGTCTTGTCTTAGTTTTAGGCTCGTTCGATGTATGTGTTTAATGTACGATAATTAAATTTCATTGTATCTTGAAAGGCATCCTGAATACACGATATTTAAGCCGTCATTTCAAAATTTCTGAAGGTACGTATCCACCAAACGTATGTAAAAGAGAAAGAAAAGCATTTTGTGCGTTTAGTGGATACGCACTTTAATATGTGCAGAGATTCATTGAAAAATTGAAGATATAAACGGTTGCACTAGACGTCAATATCAAAAGATATACCAAACACGTACTTTCGGATCAACACTTGTCGATGGCGTGATGCTATGATATATGATGCAAAAACGAAACACCCACACATTAGAACCACGATGTTTTTTCTGGGCAGATTACTCATCGATGTACGTTCAAAATTATATCCTGTTAAATAATTCCGAAGGTTTAGAGGAAACTTTAGTTTTAGGGTGTTCTTATATTTAAAGGTCGCAGTACAAGAACATCCTAAAAGTTAATCTAGATCCAACTTAACATCTTATCTGAAAGGATAGTTCTTCACTTCTTGGCGTTCCGATATTCTCAAATTTCATATGCTTATTTTAAATATAGACTTGATAGTTTTAAATAGAGATTCTACTCGTAACTATGGAGCGGATTGCATGTATCTCCTATGCATCCAGGTTAAAGGGAGGTTGAGTCAGTTCATAATCCAATTGAGTTGATTAAACTCGACTGTTTCCAATGCGGATTATGCATTTATATGCTAGTTAACATATATACTTTGGTAGCCGAGCTATTTCGGGCTTTTATTGATTTAAATTTCGCATTGTGCTGTTTTATTGCATGTATACTTTTTTTATGTTATATTTTCTTTTTTAGCATACAATTTTTTATGTTGAACTTGATTTTAACTCATCCAATAATTCAGATGCAGATGCCGATGAGAAAATGTAGTTTCTATTCTAAGAGAAAGACTAAAAATTATGGATTCTAAGAATTCATTAAAAATTATCGAACAAAATTGAAATTGAAATTTTCTAGAACCATCTAACATGTGGTATTAATTCAAGGGGAACTGACTGTTATATTTTATATGGCATACAAAGTACTATAAACATGATTTTTTTTAAATATTGCATCAGAAAAATTATAGAAATTCGTGTTTATTTTTTTCTCTTTTGTAGTTGTTGTCAGTCCATTTAATGTTTTCCGTTTAACATAAAAGCCTATTCTATCAAGCATAAAAAAGTCATAAATGCGCTTCTGAATTGGTATTGGTGAAAATTTAGTTCGTCGTTTTGTTGTGCAAAAGTATATTTTAGTCGAAAAATCATATTCCTAGGCTCTTTCATTCATAATTATTACTATCACCCTATTTCTTACAGCATCCATGGAGCTGGTTTCTAAAATGAAGCATCCACCAACACTAGGGAAGAAATTGCTTATATGGGAGAATATAGTCATTGGGGAGTTTTCAAAAGTTTATTGTATAGTCTCTGTTGTAACACATATCAACCATGAAAATGTTTTTTTTTTTTTGTATTTCCATGATAAATGAGAGAAAGGTAAAATGCCGTGGCATGGGTAAATATCGTGAAATGCATACATAAACGGGTTTGAAACGTTTTTTTCTTTAAAGGATTTTGCAACTACACATACGCAACGGAGCCTATACAAAAACATAAATGCTTGGTTAGGGTAGTTGGAAGGCTGAAAACTATATGATGCAATCATGTTTCGATATTTTTTCATGTTATTGGAACATTTTTCTAAGTACATAAAATGGATTTTATTGATTTTTCATTTAATAGAAGTATTTTATTCAAGATTTTATATGAGTTTCTAATACTGAATCAGAAGTTACTAAATTTAACTATGAATCTACTAAACTGTTCGAAAATTTCTAGTTGATTGTAATGGGCTAATCTATAAGGTTAGATAACCATTGCAAAATTTAACTAGATAACGTCCTAACTGCAATTTCACCTTAAGTTGGTTCCACATTGATCAATCATGACTGTCAGTCGTGTTTGATAGAAAAATGAATGCTCACAAAAATTGTGAATAAATATTAAGTTTGGCTGGCAAACCATCAGCTCTTATATTCACACTGGTCAGTTTTCTCTCCCTTGCTCAAAGCAATGTGAGTCCTACTTCACTGTATACCTCAAACATTTTGGTATTTACTATAGAAGAAATGTCCTTTACAAGGACCTATTTATAGTCCAAACAGAGTCTGTACAGAGACGCTAATAAATCAATTTGAAAACTCTTCTAAGTCAGTCTAAAATATGCAAAAAAAAAAAATTCAGACAGGTGGGATTTTAATTTATGATTTCTCAACTGCAAATAAGGATAACAAAAAAATAAAATAATATAAATTCCATTTTCAATTATTTATATTTCATCAGAAAACGTATCCCTTTTATAATCTTTGAAATTTGATCAACTGTTACTAAAAACTAGGATGGCAAAACCAAGAAATCAATTTTCATGAAACTACCTCACAAACACACATTCACCAAGGACCAAATAAAACATCATCATAACTTATTTTAGTGAATGCCTGCCAGCCATTGTTAGATATTATTTCAGAAAAGACTACAATAAGGTTATTCTTCTTCCATGGATATGGTAGTAGATACCCGTTTATTTCCATCCATCTCGAAACTTTGATGTACAAAAATACTTTGGACATTTTTCATTATAATGTTCATACATATATATGTATATGAAACTACATTCTTTTTTTTTTTCATCCTAAAAGAGGGAAGTTAATATCGTATAGAGAGAAACAAAAAACATCATAAAGTCCTTGATCTTTCACCTAAGTTTGAGTGATGGAAAATTAACAATACATCACTGTTGGCAACAAAATCAGGCAACACTAAAGAAGGGAATAGAATACATCTATTTTATATTAAAAAAAAAACGGGGCAGAAAAAAAGGAACCCATGCAAAATCTAACTAACAAAAAAAAAAAAAACAATACTGAATACCATGCATACACATTTATTACTTTGATTTACGAGGATGTACAACGTTTTGTGACACACGCAAATGTATACATCCTATATAACACTTCAATTCAAATTCAGAGAGATCCAACAATAACAACAACTCCGAAACTCTGAAAGGGAATTGTTGGGAATTGTAGAAGTTGTCTTCACACGATATTAATTCATGGACATGGAATGTAGAAATCAAAATGCGTACGTGTTAACTTTATACAATACTATTATATATTCTAGTACGTTCCTGCGACTGTTTGATATTGTATTCTCTAGACCGGATTCTTTATCCTGTTTCGAATATTTATGCAATATATCCTATATTTTATTTCATTTTGTTGGGTTCACATAACTGTACCATATCTCTGTACCCGGCAATATTTCAAAAGTACTTTATTTATATACGTTCTTTCTAAATGATTATGCGGTACGCTTTTATAATAATTCACTTCCGCAGATTGTAAAAGTTCTGGAACAGTCAATTTATTTGAATCCATATTCGGATGAGGAATTTAAAAGAACTGAGAAGAAAAATGTGTTCATTCGCCTTTGATCTTCCACATCAGTTCATATAAAAACCGAGTCCGGGATTCGAAAATTGATATGAATCTTTCACGACTAGAATTATATATCCCCACCTTGTTCAATCCAACTAGTGGCAAACATATTAGTAAGTATTAGCTATATAAAGGCTACTGAAAATGTTAGCTGGATTACTAAATCTCAAAATTCATAATATTCTTGTTATTTAAAATATGGTAATTGTAAGAAAATAGTAGAAAAAGCAAAATAGCCTATGTCCTTTTGAGCTAAAAGAATGTTAAGAATTTTCTAAAGAAAAGATTAATGACGTAAAGATAAATCAGAATATTGGGAGATTTATGAAATCAAAAAGTTTAAGGTCGAATGATGAAATCAGAAGTACTATAAATCATAAACAAGGAATTTGATGACACAGAAGGAGATGAAGGACACAAGAATATCTATCTGTGAAAATATATCAAGATGAAAAAAGTTTCTGCCGATGGAATACCAAATAGTCAAATTTCTAGAAAGCTTTCAATAGTCCAACTTTTTCATTATAATTTTATATCAAAGTTTCTGCTACCCTTTCCTCTTAAATTGTGGTAAATTTAGTGAAGTTAATTTTTGATTTTATTAATTTAATTACTTAATATTTTCTATACGATTAATTTTTCATATATTATTCAAAAAAAAAAGTTATAACCCCTTTGCAGGCTTCTTAAGCATCCCCCAAAAACATAATTTTCTAATGTCGTCTTGAAAATATTATAAAAGCGTAAATTCTTCCTTGTTTGTCAGCATTCTTTATTCAGGAATATATTTTTTTTCTTTCTTCTGGATATCGATGAGTCATAGCAGGGAAACCTTTACCAAAAAAAAAAAAAGTTGAGAGTCATTGTACCAAAAAATAAAACAAAATTCTAAGAAAATTGTATTCAGAGTATCCTGTTAATAGAAAATCCGTAACTGAAGTGTTGTATAGGATAAAACCACAAAAATACAAAACAAAAAAGGGTGTATCTGAAAGGTGAAGTTCGAAGAAAAGACAAGGAAATTGTAAGATTATAAGGATGAAATGATTCGTACCCAATGGTACAGTAGGAATACGAAATTATAATCGTCGTCGATTCCTTAATCTTGTAATATACGGTAGAATGATTTCAGGATCAATTCTTGATTTCCTTCTAACATCAATTATTTTCTACGTCTTCGTATATTCCGATGAAAACTGTTTATTATCCTTCTTTTCTATGCCCTTTTTACTGTCCCGTATTTTAGATGATATCAATCAAGGAGTATATATATGAATACATATATTTAGTTATATATTAAAACATTTTCGTTTGCTGACAAGGGAATATGATAAACTGATGATGCAAACCTGTCATGCTTTACTTGTTGAAGGGGAGACGAATATCCTAAGACGTACTTTTTCTTTAGTATAGTCTTCTGATTTTGGCACTTTGCAAAGATATATATGAAATAGTGTTCGTCTCCCCCAAAATGAAAAATAAACAATTGGGATTTTATGTATAGGTATATATGAAAGGAATTCATGATTTAGTCCTTTTAACATTTTAATGTGTTACCAGATACTAATTTAAGATATATATTTTAACGTTAAAAAAATCCACATTACACTCTTAAATTAACAAGAAATTAACATAAAATAAGAATAATTCGCGTATTTTAATATTCCCTAATTATAAAATTGAATTTGTTTTTCGAATTAGTTTTACCTTTTTACAGGTGTAAAATAATCCAGGAACATGTGTTACCTTGATAATGTGAACGGAATTAATTTCCGAAAAGTATATAACCTTTTAGAGAATACTATTTCTTATTAAAATTATTATTATTTATTCTTTAGAATTTTCTTCTTTTTTGGATATAGTTGTCGTTTCTATCCAACATCTTTCGCATACAAATGAACCCATTTAGAAAATATAATCCTTTTGGCTTTTTCTGAAAATTTTGGATCTTTCGAAGTTGATTTAAATACGAGTACACTATATCCTTGACTACTATTATATGCTTTAGGAAAGAAATATCTCTTTTTGTATGCACCATTAAAAATTCCTTTTCAATTTTATTTCTTTATATTCGGATACGAAGGAAGTGTATGTACATTTATTAGAGAGTCGAATGATCAATGATTCAAAATTGGATAGAAATTTTAATACACGTTTATGGAGACAGAAGATCTAAATATCGAATCCCAATTGAGCTCAAATGTAGTTCAAGAAGATAATAAATTGACATTTTTTTACGAAGCAAAGGAAAACCTTAACACAATCGCCTAAATGCAATAAGTTCAGTCAATTCAAATTTAGACGCAACCAACGAACTGCACTAAAACGAACCGATTTAGCGAGTCCTCCGCAAGGTAAATTCTAATATTTAAGCTATTAACTTCTGACTGATTTAAAGGATGCATGATTTTGTGCATTAATTTCCCTTTTTTTGTGTTTAATCTATGTTCATGTCGCGCATGACAAAACTTTGCGGGTTTATTTCTGTAGTCCGTTGTACTGAGTACAAATTATAATTAACTTTGATGGTTTAATACCAGTACTTGTATTCTTCAGTTAAAACTGAAAGAATTGTTTTGAGACAAATTAAAAAAGAGATTTTACCATCAGTCTTGTTGCTACCAAGTATTAAGTGGAGAAACACAAAAAGGGTAGGCAATTAATATCTCGCTAGTTCTAATCCGGTCCGGTTCCGGTCTTCGGAAATTTTCGAATTTTTTCCCTTGTCTATTAATTTGAAATATGTCTATTATATGTATAAAGCAAGTTATGCTATTATAGTTATGAAGTGATTTAAATCTACCATAATTCCAACCCTCTTTGAATGAACAAAAATATTTTCAATTATTTTCTCTTCATTTCGTATTTTTTTTATTATTAAATCAAGTAAAATGGAAATTCGTGAAAATTCTTGTTTTATGAAAATATTTTTCCATTTATTTCTAGATTTTAAAATGAAATTATTCATGTTAGTTACCCAACATACATCCCATGCCCTTGATTTTGATTTCATGAACAATATTTTGCATTTTGTAAAAGGAAAGAAAAACCCTTGAAAAGGAATTTTCTGCATTTTCCAACAACAAATACGTAAAACTGTTGGAAAATTTCATATATTTAGGGGATGTATACATATATATGTAGTATATTTACGCATTCTGAATCGTATATAAAAGGAGTAATGATGGCGTACGTTCAAAATCTATTCCAATTATCTCTTGCAATAATTGTGCGCAGTTCTGAATGCGGTTTTTCCAGAAGGGATGATGAAATATAAAACATAGAACTCAATAGGGTGCATGTCGATAGGGTGTTTTTTTCATTTTTATGTCGACCACATGTACAAGTCTTCAGGGTTTATCCATCATTTCTTTTTTACTGTATATACCTTTTGCCTATACTCAACAGGAAGGATATGCCCAAAAAAAAAAGACTGGATGGTCAAAAATTAAATGCATTTTGTTTTTTTTGTGTGTGTGTGTCGTTAACTAATACTAAAACAACAAAATACCGGATATTAAATGAAGTCGTGCGCAATAGGATCACCACGTAGAAACAATAAAAAAATATATGTAATTACAGATTAGACTAGAAGCACGTTTAAAATATATAAACGCTAGAATCAGATTTTATGTACCAGGACCAACCCCATTTATTAGGTTTTCCGGGTGTGAATAAAATAGATATTTTCGAAGGTCAATAATTCGGAAATTCTCATCGAAAATTAATTTTCCAATTTGAAATCATTTAGTTTCTAATCAAAAAATTTGAATTTTTTTTTTTTTTTTTACTTTTTTTCCCATTAAACTATTTAATTAGATTGAATTCAAATTCATTTTGGTGGACAATGAAAATTTTCGAATTTATTTATTTGTTCACTATCAGTTCACTATAAATATATTTGCTTGTACACAATGAAATCGTTAAAAGTATTTTAATTTCCGGGCTTAAAATAAAAAATATAAATATATGGAAATCTAAAATCGGTGTATAGCCGATTTTTTCATATCCGAATTGTAGAAATGAAACTTATTTAGAGTCCAAGAAACTAACTCTAAGACGAAAACTAGCCAATATGAAGTTTCCTTTCCATAACTTTGTTTCCTATTCTTCGAATTTGATTCAATTTAGAGCTAAAGTAGGCCAGCGCCGAATTTCCCATTAGGCAATTTAGGCTGCAGCCTAATGAATGAATGATGGAAAAAACCTTTTCAAGTATTTATCGATATTTTTCTTGTAAAACATATTCTATTATAATTTTGGCAAATTATTCCAAAAATGACAGAATATTCGCCAGATAGTAGAAAGAGCAACATTCGTTTCCTTGCGGTAGGGTCCACACCATAAGCTCAGCCTAGGGGTCTAGAGATCTTAAATACGGCACTGAAGTATGCTCTGATAGTGTAAATCTATTCTGCAAGTACATTGAAGTACATCTGAAAACTAACAATTGAGAGTCAAATTTTTACTATAACCATTTCTTTTTGCACTATCCTTGGATCGAGTTTACCAAATTTGAAAGTAATATCTTGTGATTAACTTAAATGAAATTATCGTGAAAACTTCCTAATTAAATCCAAAATAAGAAACTATAAACAATGCCTGATTTCTGTTTATTAACTTCATCGGATTAAGGAGTAGCCAATCTAAATTTCATTAAAATCAGACAATATGTTTTTGTGGAATATCTTTTGATTCTCATATTTAGTGTCCTGAGAGCGTTCTCTTATGATTATTTATATGCGTTATAAATGTGGTAACAAAACTAATATACTCACATAAAAATCATAAAACTTTTAACTTGTTGCGACAACAGAATTTTAGTTGCCACAACTGAGTTTTCAGTTTTCACACCTAAAATTCAGGGGTGGAATCATGTAGCTTGATTTCGATCAAATCGTCTCGCAGAGGCATAGGAATTGCAATGTATTTTCGATACGATTTACTATCAATCAAATTACACGATTCTACTCCAGTTTTCACAACAAAAAATTCCGTTATCAGAACTAGCCAAAAGTTTTATGATTGTATACATTACCTGATACATTACCATAGGGTATAAAAATAGTAGTACCTATGTTTATCATTTGACTTTATTTATGGTTTATATCAGTTTTCGCTTACCTTGATTTAGGTGTGACATGGCAATGATATTTTGTTCGTTATTTTTTTATTTTTTTTTTTCAACTTTGTATCATCGCTTTTTTCGATGAGTACCTATTTCCTCGTCTCTGAAAAAAAAAAAAAAATAAATAATCAAACCAACAAAAATATAAGTACTTTTTCAAGTACACGAATTTTATAGTTTTTCAGTTTTAATCTTGACACTATACAAAAACCCTTTTGTTTAAATCTTAGACCTTGTTGTATTGTTTTTTATATTTAGTTTAATTATAGCCATTTTGATAAAAATCTATTTTTTTTTTTATTTGGAATTAGACATCATGAGAAAAAAAAACAATTTTGATTAAGTAAATTTTGAGTACCGAATATAGACAGAGGTTCGCGGTTTTCATGTGTTAACCGCGGAAATGAATTCGTCGGATTTCATAAAATATAATTTTTAGATATACAATTTTTTTCCCAATATTCTTCATCTTGTATCATTTCTAAGAGAAGACTCTGTTGTATTTCAAAATTCATAGATTTCAAAGAAAATTCTGCACAAAATTAATCTAATTGCTTATCTCAAAAATGAAAAATATGAATAAATTAAAAAACTGAATACATTAAAGTAAACATATATCATCAAATTTTATCTGAAAATTAAGTAAACAAAATAGTCTAGACCCCGGGAAAAATTAAAAAACCTTAAAAAAGCTTTCAAAATAATCTACGAAAAACCAAAATTACAAAATTAAAAAATACTATCACTAAGCGCAAATTATCAAATAAAAATTTTTTAAACCGGAAATCGTATTAGGAATATCGATGATCAATTTCATCATTCGAATTACTTCATTAGACACCGATTTCGTTGAAATTGACTGAAAGTTTTTTTTTTTATTTTTTTTGTTTATCAAAAATTCGTTGTTGCTATTTAGTAATTGAAATAATTAATTAAAATATTTTAATTCTTATCAAATTACTGAGAAATTTGAATTCAAATTTTCGGGATTTCAAGTACATATATTTACCACAATCAAAATAATAAAACGAATAACCATATAGCGTTCCAGTCCAAGGTAAGATGCATCAAAAATTGTATTTTAATATGATTACAACCCGGTCCGACCTCGTCCCAATGGTTCCCATGTTCTAAATCTTATAAAAATTAAGAAAAAAAAAGAGTTTTTATTTTAAGCAAAAAAAAAATTCAAGGCAATTCAACTCAAATCGATTTAAAATTGACTGGCAGACAGAAACAAACAAAATAATAAACAAATCAGTCGAAAATTACTTCGCTGATTCATGTTGTTCAACGGAAGAGAAAAGCAACAAAAAAAAAAGACTTTTTAATGTTAAAAACTGTTGCTAGGTAAGAAATAAAAAAAAAATATTTATGTTAACGCTGAAGTAATCTTAACGTTCATAAAATGAAAATGCATAGCGTTTTTGTTTTTCTTTCTTAAGAAAAAATACGTGTACAAAATGAAAACGTGAAATAGAGAAACGCAACAAAAAAAAAAAATTATGTTTCCTAAGAAAATATCAAAAGAAAAAGGTTTTCTATAATTTCTTCGCCTACCCAACCCAATAAACAACTTTTGGTAACGGTGTAATCATAACGTTATACTCGCAGTCAGGTTGTTAGGTTTTTTTTCTTTTATTATCTACTTTCTTATACCTGATTTAGGTATAGGACATGTTGTAATCACGAATTTGATAACCGATTTTGAATGGAAATTTATCTAATTGATCTTAAGAATGTCTGGTAAACAATAGAACAGCGGATTAAGTGCATTCCTAGAAAAAATTTTAAGATAATTTCAATATACGCTTGAAAATATGCAATTTTTTAGTTTCTTTATGCAAATTTAAATTTAAATTTGAACTTTTTGAGGTAATATCGTCGTTCTAGAAAATATTGTATTATAATTTCTAAATAAGGGAAACTGTTTTATACTGATTTTCTTTATTACTAATTTCAGATTGTTACCTTTTCATTCATCATGGGATAGGATACATTATTAGTTCGTTAAAATGCTGGACAAAAATACTTCCGTTCTTAAATAAACAGAAAGAAAACTCACACTTTATCCCTGGTAAACATGTAATAAAGGATTCTACAAAGATTATTTGGAGAGGATCTCAACGGAGTTCCAAAACCATAACCCATAGTTTTCTACCAATTAGTTTTTGATGAGGTATTAAATTCTAGACATTTTTTTTCTCGTATATATTTTCCTTAATAATTAAAGCATAGACTTATATTAAAAATTTCCAACGGCTGTGGATTCATCTGACTCTTCTTGTATACTAATATCCCTACACGTTATGAACTCCTCTGTTTCTTTCATATTAAACCTCTTATTTATGTGCAACAAGAACATTGAACATTATATTGCTCAATTGATTTGGACATCTAGGTCTACTAGTTTATAGTCTAATCTTACATGTAAGAATAGGAACAGGAATCATCTACGAACAATCATTGAGATATTAACGGGGCATTGTCTGTTAAGAAAGCACGCTAAACGAGTGGGATTGGTGCAAACAAACCATTGCCGGTACTGTGGGGACATAAGAGTAGCTGAAGACATCAAACCCATTTTACATGAATGCTCAGCTCGTAATAAATATTTTTGGGTAACCATTTCTTCAGTAATTTAGGGATGCTTCAAGTGACTGATATGGGCAGTTTAATGAAATTTTGCTGAAAAATCAAATGCTTTGAAGAGGAACAGGTTTCCCAATCGGATAACTCTTGGTCTCGCAGGGATCACAAAGGGCCCATAAGGTGCCTGCTGTTGTTCGCAGTACCCCTATTCTACCTACCTCCCTACATATAAGAAAGTGTAAGATTAGTTTGATATACCAGATAACTAATTTCTTCTTTTGGATTAACTAAAAAAAAGCAAAGAAAAAGAAAAAAGAAACAAACAACACTGCGACAAAAATTATATCACAAAACAGTTTCTATTTACGAAATCTTGAAGATATTAAGTTTATTAACGAAATAAGAAGAAAAAAAAGCTTCCGTTAACAATTCATCACCTTTAGAAAATCGCCATTATATAAAAAAAAAAAAATAACAAAATAGCGAAAACAACAAAACATTATGCTGCTTTTTTTTATATATTTTATATTTTTCAAGTCAAAGGCACTTTGGATGACATTCAACAATGTTTTGTCGTTGGTTTTATTCTGTTGCTATGTAAAAGTTCTAAACAGAAAATTATGCTCTAAAATGTTAGTAAAACAACGAAAAAGCTTAGCTCATAAATAATAAAGTTTTTCATATGAAAATTAAGCCGGATTTGCGCAGGCGTATTTAGATTAAGATGCAAAAAAAAAATCTCTGACAATAATCTGAAAAATTTGACGTCAATATAAATCTCATCCGATTCCAATTTCAAAATGATTGAATCTAAATATTTTATGATGACAGAAAACCCCCCCCCCCCCCCCCCAAAGAAAAACTCAAAATCAATTCAAGTTGATCGAACTTTAAAAGTTTTCTGATTTCGGTTCGAAAATTTTATCTCAATATTGAATTTGTAACTGACCTATCCTTGTTGAATTTCTGTTCAGTTCATTTCTATTGGAATTATGAGATCGTTCTCATATGTATAAACCGGAATTTTGTTGTTATCAAAAAACGTTATCAAAACGTCCCAGAAATATGATCGTTAAGCTTTTTGTGCTTTTTTTTTTTTAGACATATATGATTTTTTTTTTAATCAAACCAGACAAGTTTTATGATTCCAAGTTGAATTTTATTAGTTTCGAATTTAATAGGCCTACAAAAAAAAAATAAATTAAAAAATTGAAATAAAACTCATATGATTTTTATGTACTCATTATTAATTTAACGAACACAACACATTAACTCAGGCGTTGTGTAAATATGTGTTCAATATATTGAAATGAAAGAAAAGCCTATTAAATATATAAGTATCTAATCTAACTGCAATTATATACTTTAAACACTTGTATAAATAAATTTTAAAGTATATAACATATCGAACAAAAGAAGATATACTACTAAACTGAGTATACAGCAATATAAACTCGAGTATATAAGATTGTAAGTACCCGTTTGGTATATGTATGAATAACTAGAAATTTCTCTAGACTCAGAGCTAAAAAAAACCATATAGGAACTGAAAATCGGCCTATAGCCGACTTTTTGAGGCCCAGTGGTAGAAATGGTACAGAAAAACTATCAAAAATAACATTATTTCAAGGGTTTTTCTTCATTACTTTGTTTCCTCTTTTCAAAATTTCTTCTAATTTGCAGGTAACCCACCCCTGACAGCATAAATCTAATCTGCAAATTTTATTCAAATCGATGCATTAGTTTTTAGAGTACAGCAAATAGATCCTCTTCAAATATTATTACTTTCTCCTAGCATTATTTCTTTCTCCACTATCCATAAACCGATTTTACTGAAATTTAACATGGTATCATCAATTTAGTATGCAATCAATTTAAACAAAATTGGTTCACAAATTTTCCAATTAAATCCTTAAAAACAAAAAAACGACAAAACTTTCTGGTCTCGCTGGTTATTCCTTTATAACTTTGCTCCCCCCTCATCGATTTTGCTGAAATGCAATTACAAACCAAGCTAAGGAAGTAGCTAAGTAACTCGTATTGTAAATTTCATCAAAATCGTATAACGCGTTTTTGAGTTATCTTGTATACGGACGCACGGACATGCATAATTTGATATAACGTTTGATTCCCTACACAACCATACCCTTAGAACCTTTCTACGACGATTATTTCGATGTGTTACAAGCTGAGTGACAAAACTAATATACCCCTCTGGTAGTACCTACCATAGGGTATAAGAAGAGAATATATGAAAATTATTTTTTTTTCATATATAATAGAAAGAAACTCGTCTTTTCTCAAAAAAATTTCTCTCTACATAATATACCCGAACCGGTTGTACCACAAGTGACTTATACATGATCAGAAAACAAAGTTAAATATACATATTTAAAACCGAGGTATATAAGAATAGCTGCTCATCTAGCATATAAAGACTATGCGTTAACGTGTCCGGCTTGCTTGATTAGCGAGTTTAAATATAAAATTAATACAAAAAAAAGCATACAAGTGCAACGAAATACAAAAAAAAAATGCAGCTACGTGCACTTCGTTATGTACAATGGGTGCAATCTGTAAAGGAAAGTAGTTTTTATATAAGTGACGTTGATTTTGTCAGCTGATGAAATTTTCTTCATTTTTTTCTGTATTATTTCACATATGATTTTCTTTGTTAATTTTTTCAGTTTATTTTTAAGCATAAAATAATGAGCCATATTCTTTCTTTTCTTTCTTGTTCTTTTGCTAGATTTTTTTTAAATTGCATCATTATTGAATTTCTTTTTGATTTATCATATGATCTAGCAAATGAGAAACAGTCGACACTAGATTATCTAAATTATCCACTTAAACTATTTGATTGAAACTTTTTTTCTTTTGATTATCCTGTGCTGTTCTATCTTCTATGGTTGAGTTGAAACTTTGACTTGAGATTGACTTGAAACTAGCACTGGAATTCTATAAAATAACAAGCGACAACTCATACAGCTCGTAAGGTTGAAAGTGACAAATTTAAGGTAAGAACTATTGGGTTGTAACTTATAAATAATATTTTGGAGAATTTTTAATTTGATAACTTTACTTTAAAGCTGTCATTTTTGAAAATTAACAAAGTGATAATCTTGTTATAATTAAAGAATTACAAGCCTGTGTAGAAGCAAAGCCGAAGTTCAAACGAATTCCTGCTGAAGGGAAGTCGTTAGTTACAAAAGGCTTAGTTAGAGTTGGGATCGGACGCGTGAATTTTGACTGACAATTCAGAAGTCCTGCTTAAAACTGGAACCGAAGATTTTAGATTTACTAGATTGAAAGATCAACTAATTTGACTTAGAATCGGCTTCTATGTGACATTGGTTTCACCATTTTTCATCTTGGTTTTTAAGTTTCAATTAAATTCGCATTTACATGCAGAATTTCAAGTCGAATTCAAATCAATTCTCGTTTATATACGCAATTTTTCGACTGAAGTCTACTCCAAGTCGATCATATAAACGAAATATAGTAATAATCAGATAGAAAACAACTCTATTTTTCTTTGAATCCATATCACTTTTCTGATCCCGTTTATTATACATATTCTAATTAAAATTCCAGGTGAGGTAATAGATTTTTTGTTACAATAAAACCGTCAAAAACCGCGAAAAAACGCAGTTTATTTGACATTAAGTTTAGTTAAATCTTAAGTTTTCAAGGCTAATAATTTTCGTGCATAATTATATAGTTACTAATATGGTTACTCATACACGAGAAAGATAAGGAACCATGACAAATTTATACTAAAAAAAAGCAACAAGCAATCTAATTCAAATTAGACTGATCGGTTTCTTCATTAATATTTCATCATCAAATAAATACATTTAACTAATTGGACTTTATGTAATTAGTCTTTATTGTTAAATAAAGCAGGTTTTCCGTTCTTTCTTTATTTAAGGTGACTTTTAATATACGAACGAACAAAAAAAAATTTATATATGAGTTTTCTTTATCAGTAAATTTTAAAGAAGGCACGTTCTTCTACAAAAGACTGACTGGCTACAAAAGCTTATATATTTAAAAAAGCAAAAAAAAAAAACAGCATATTTATAATAATGACTAATTAAAACTTGAATCATAATCAAATATTGAGTGTGCTTTTAATAAGGTAGGAAGAAAAAAAAAGGTGATATATCGCAGATCGTTTTATTTTGTTGCCAGGCCGCCTGAGGGAGAAATTTGATAATTTCAATTATGAGCTGCTTTTTTTTCTGTTCATTTCGAGACCACTTGTATAATCAAAAATAATGCATTAAATTGCTTTCAATTGAGTTTATTGCTTTTTTTTCGAATATAATAAATTGTTGGAGGAAATAGTTTTTCTTTCATGTTAAAATTTAAATTTTATGACCTTTGCAATTGAATACGTATGCTTAATAAGCAGAAAGGCAGAGAAAAAAAAAGGTTTCATTGATTATATTTTGTCCATATTCAATTCTTTTTAAAGAAAAAGTACATAATTCTTTCTAATAAGACAGCAAAATGAAATAAATCCCAATTTGAATAGGAATAATTCCAAATATTCCACAAAGACTATAATCAATTTTATTGCTGGAGTATTAAAAAAAAGGAGTTGAAAGATTTTTATTAAAAATCTTATTAAAGAGAGTTGATTGCCTTTTTGGTAAATCTGAAAATTCTACAATTTTTCCTTAATATATTTTTAGACATTTTAAAGGGGCTAGTTACTTGGAAACTATTTAAAATATCGTCATTCTAGGAGCATTCGTCGAGGAGCTACCATTCTTATCGAAACTATTATAGCGATTTTGTTAGAATCTCTTCCATATACTGAGCAATATCAATGAAGTATAGAAAGCCATGCAACAGAAACTGATATATGTATGAAAAAATACCGGAAACTGATGTTTCTTAAAAACTATGTTACCAATTTTCTATTTGTAAAGTACTTGAAATTACATACCTCAAGTATGATAAAAAGAAAAAAGTATTTAAAAGAAGAATTCATGGCGATTGGAGATAACTGTGCCTAAAATTTGATACTTTCTTATACAAAAATATGAGCCATCTTCATTTTACCTAACTCATAAGAGTCAATTATTAACAATTGATCATGTTGAAAATGTATTACTAGGAAGTAAGTGAGTGGATAGTAAGGAAGTAAATAAGTAAGTAACTAAGTAAGTGAGTAAGTAAATAAGTAAATAACTCTTAAAAGTTGTCAAAATCGAAAAGACATAAAATCTGAAATATCAAAAAAACCATCTCTTCCTGTTCTTTTCTTCAAATCCCGAATCCATTCCATAGGCCAGGCATCTGGATTGAAGAAACAATCAATTTGCATTCAATTAATCTTTAAATACGAATCATAAATACTTCTAAAATGATACGATTGGTCATCAGAACTAAATAAACTGTCATTGTTAAATTCATTTCTTATAATTAAATTGTAAAAAAAAAATTGAAAGTAATTAATAATAAGAAGTAAAGGTAAAAAAAAACTATTAAGTAATATGCAATAAAAACGTATATACTTAAAAAAAAAATTGCACAAAGAAACGAAAGTTGCAATTACTCATATCCCAAAGATAAAGAACAATTCACAAACCATACCAATTTGAAGGACAAGAGTTTACTGGGTCTTGGAAGCAAGAAAAAAAAGTGTTGAGATGATTCATGCTTGAACTGAATTTCAAAAAAACACGAAAGAAAAGTCTTTTGAAAAAACATGAAGAGGAAATGCACATACAGTCAGTACCTTTTTTTTGAAATCTTTTGTAGTTCTCAAACAAAGCTGTGAAACCACATCCATAAAGCAAATAACATAATTTTTAGGTAAACTAAATCCAATGGAAAAATAATTACCCAGAAAAACTATAAAATTTCCACGAAAATATATGTAATTAATAAATTAAAAGACTTCTGAAAAAGAGACATACAACAGCAAAAAAAAAACGAAACGAAACGAATGCAAATTGTATGCGTGCACAGCTCTTCATATGTAATTCAACAGTTTCACCAAGCTTTTACCTCTTCGAAAAACTCCACTTAGCAACAAGACAAACAGTCAGTATTATTTTACACCCAGTTTTCATCATCGTCGTCATCATTTGATGGCTTGATTTTTGCCTTTTCTTTTTCTTCAACATTTCTTTTTTTATAAGTTTTTGGATTTTTTTGATATATGATGATGTGTCTTCGGACGGTTGCTTTGCGGAAAAAGAAAAGAGTTAAGGTGGTACATCTATGTAGGATGAAATTAAAACGAACAAATGTTACAAGTTTCAAGAAGTTATCCTGACGATTGCACTTAAATATTTATACCATTTCAGTTGCAAAATGAGAATAGTAAATTTCAAAATGAGAATAGTAAACTTCAAAGTGGAATAGTAAACTTCAAAATGAGAATAGTAAACTTCAATATGAGAATAATATAAAGAGAGCTCTCGAGAAAGTTGTCAAGTATTCTTAACATCAGAAACGAATTATCCGTTAAAAAACAGAGAGTAAGAGCCTTAGAAAGCCTTATGGAAGAAGGTCTGCAGACACTTCTACCAACAACATGTGCCAATTGCATCGCAAGCATTCAAAGAAAATTCACTGCAACTCTTAACTTAGAAAATATGCTATGTTATATTAATAAATTTAATTTAAAATATTTTGAATTAATATTAATTGTTTTAAATTAAATTAAAATAAAAAATCTCATATTGAAGTTTACTATTCTCATTTTGAAGTTTACTATTCCACTTTGAAGTTTACTATTCTCATATTGAAGTTTACTATTTCATTTTGAAGTTTACTATTTCATTTTGAAGTTTACTATTCTCATTTTGAAACTAAAAAGGTATAGAATTAACGAAACTATAGAATTCTGAAGGAAGTTGGCTCAAGAATTACATTTTAAATATGTTTCTCTGAAAGCACTTACTTAGTTTACATGGCGACTTCAAAATTAACTTAACTTTAGCTACATCAGATTGAAAAATTGACTTTAAATCAGCTTCAAATTGACACAGGCTTGCAAACAAGTTTATATTTTGTAGATTATGCTTCGCCTTTCATACCCCAATTAAAATTTTCAAGTCGATTTGGGTTTACATACAAATTTCAAGTCGATCAGAAAAATGTTTGTGATCTGATTGGCTTAAGTTGAATTCAAGTCGATCTGGACTTATATGCACAATTTTTGGATTGAAATCGACTTCAAATAGTTCATGCAAACGAAGTGACTGACTGTTTACAAACTTGGTGGACATCATTTCTCAAGAATTGCTTTATAGATCATTTCCAATTTTCACAAAATACGGCGAGAAATATTCGAAGATCGTTAACGATGTTTATTTTTGAATAATTCCGAAATTCCATTTTTTATTTTTGTGTTAATGGCTTAAAGAACCATCTTTTTTCTTTGACTTTAGATTTTAAGCTGAAAAGTGTTGATAGCCCAATGCGTCGAATAAGTTTCTTCAGCCTGCAGATCGCCTATACTTAGTTGAGAAAATTAATTCCAATTTAGACTTGGAGCCCTATTATGGAATTCGAATGGAATGCGTGTTGTTGTTAGTAGAAAACAATAACAACAACACATCCTACGTTAACGTTACGATTACGATCGTATTCCATAATAGGACTACTGTTTTTCAGTACTCCATAGATACTTGTATGTAACCCCTTAATACAAGAAATATAATAAATAGCAAAACAACATATGAAATTCGCATGCGTGATAGATTTTCGCAATTTAGCATGCACCACAAGTGATCGTATATAGAAGACGTGTAGAATGAATACAAACTAAGAGGTTGTTGGTTTTTTTTCCATAGAGAGATGTGAATCTTCGCTGAATCTTTCTAGAATCTGCAAAAGTTAGAAACATGATGAGACATGATCGTTGCTGTTTTTTTTTTTCTGATCAGTCAGCAAATTATTAAACATCATATATGCGTGGGTTGAGCAGTATTATGATGATCGCTGATTTCACACCGAGATGATTGCAAAACTAAACACAGTTTTAGCAAAAAGGATTTTATTATAGTTTTATTGAATCGTCATTTATTTAAATTTACTAAAAAAAAAACCCAATTGGGGCACAGCAACAGCAGTATTACAATTTTTATTTTGTTTACGCTTCCTTGATTCTGACTTTTAGTTGGTTGCAATTTCGATACTAATGCGTTCGTGGTGTCCAGTTCACGATATTCTAGAGGTTCTCGGTTGTAACCAAAAATGACAACACAAGAATTTCTTTTCTTTTAGTAGACATTGAAAAAAAAGACACTCACAAACAATTCTTGGATCTGATCGTATTTTAGAGACACCGTCACAATGCGTTCTTTTCTCTTTTTTTCCACGGTCTTTTGCATGTTTTCGCATGAATTATGTAACAATTTGCATAAATTCGTTTCACATCGGTAAACTTTTGTTTCTTTGTTACCAATTGTTGCTGGTATGGGCTGTTGCCGTTTGTTAATTTTCCATCATTTTATCACCAATTTTTTTTTGTATTTTTTTGGGTAATTTTAACGAAAAATACCTAGGTATGCTCTAACACGCTATTCTTATATATTTGAAAAAGAAAAATCCACCAAAACTAGGTAAAATTTGACTGTCACTATTTTAGGTTTTGCTTTTCTAGATTTTCGAAAATTTGTATTATGGAAAATATATGTAAAAATGTGTTGAACAGCAATTTATGAAACAACAAAACAATTGGATTTTTCTTTAATTATTTTGTTAGTTTGGTTCGTTGATTGTGATTTTCGATTTTGGTTTCGGTTGTTTTGTACCATAAATGATTTTCGCGTGTGATATCGTATGATCTGAATAATTCGGGTCAAATTTCAGATTACAATGGAAAATCCCGATGGAAATATCATGTTTCACGTACCGTGGATATTCTTCGAACTGTGATCATATTTTACAATCATTAATTATGTATAATTTTCTTTTGAATTTTTTTTTTTTTTAGGTATTTTCTTTTAATAAGAGAATTTTCACACAATTTCCCGTTTTAAAATGATTTTGATTTTTGCATTTTTAAAAATCTTTTTGATTTTTTTTTCAATTAGATGGAATTATTTACAAAAAACTTCTAGAATGCAAATCAGTAGGGATGTGCCTGCTTAACACTTTCCAGTCAAATGTCGAATTGCTTTAGATCTCTCGGGGAAATAAGTTAAATTCTAATTAGAATTTAGCGAGTGCAAAAACTATGGCTTCTTGTCAGTTGCATGAAGTAAATTTTAATCGATCCAATTTCTGCAAAAAAGTATTTGGGCTTGACCACAATCAGAGAGTTATTAACTTAGATTCTGACTGGGTCACATTTGTAGTCTGTAAATTATGCCACCCAATTAATAGTGTTTGGAAATAAGAAACTGTGTGACATAAAAATGCATGTACTTACAATCTTTTTTACAAACACTAATGATGAAATAGAATTCTTTGCAGGGCTACAATGGTACCAATAATTTATACACAAAAAATTCTGTTTCTTTTCTCTGTGCTACAATCAAAAAACGTACAATAAAGAGAGTTCTGAACTTGGATTCTGATTCGGGCAATAAAATAGTACAATAGTATTATTGTACTATTAAATGAGGTGGCATCTGCAGATGTGCCCGAATCAGAATCCGTAGTAAAAATAGGTGCTATGTGTGATATAAAAATGCATGTATTTAGAGTCATTTTTACAAATACTATTGACGAGGAGGCATGCCTTGCAGCGTACATGCAATAGTGCCAAAAATGTATACACAACGAATTACGTGGGCTACAATAGAGAAGGATGGGCAGGAAAGGGTTAAGGCTCCTAAATAGATATATCTAAGTATCAGTTATCAATAAATATGTAAACGAACAAAAACAGCCTTCCGATTTGTATACCTTTGAGTCTTGTAATTCCAAAATGCTTTCCTTTATTTTATGATCAGAAGGAAAGGTTCCTAGTTATTGCCTGTTTTATACATTTACACTGCATGAAGAAATCACTGATTAAGAACCATAATGAATCGGATTCTGCATGTCTTGTAGGCGTCTAACAGTTTAAAGAATTTAGTCTCATTTTCATAATCGAATTTTCTTGTAATTTTTGTTTTAACATAAATAATACTAAGTTGTCTAAAATTTGTGGAAAATTATAGAAAATTCTCAATTATTTCCAAAAAAAAAAAAATATGTTTTCTTTAAATTAAAAAAAAATTGGTTCAAAGCAATTTAAACAATTGCCAATAATTTCCGCCCCACAAAGAAAAGATGTCGTACCTGAATTATTAAGATTTCAAATTCTAACCTGAATTATCATTATTCCCAAAAAGAAACATCCAAAAGTAAGAAACAAGACCGATTCGAACAATCAAAAATGATGACAAAATTTTTTCCGCTCATTACAGTTTGTACCTTTATTACATCGCGGATGCAATTTGTAACTGACTCATATATTGTCTGTACATGATTTTTTTTTGAAATATAATTTTCGAAATGTGAATTACTAGGTTTTTTCTCCTCCGGTTTGGAAGACGATGTTTTATTTTCGCCTATATCTCATGCTTCTTTAAGCGTAAAAGCAATTTGCCCACACTTCCCACCATATTAATCATTTTTTCTTCAGGAACTTTGTTATGCCATCATGCGTGATATTAGCGCAGTTCACTTAAAAACCAATAGCAACGGAAATTTAAAGGAAAATTTCCAAAAATTTTGCATATATTATGAAAAAGGTTAAAACGAAAAAAAAGGGAAATCCATATCAGTCTTTTTTTTTGGTGGAAAAAAAATCTTTTCGTCGGTATTTCATAATAAAATTAAAATTCAGATTGAAATGATAAGAAATCGTAACCAGACGAATATCATTTGATTTTACTAGTAACATGCGTTTCAACATGCCAACGCTATCAAGGAACTAAAGATAAGATTTCATTAAAATACATGCTCGTAAATCAAGAATCGGAAATGTTGAATTGATCGTTCAGCTGGGCTGGAAACGATTCAGTTAGGACTGCAAACATTTCTTCCTTTTGACATATAATTTAACAGGAATTTTTAAGGATATATTTTCTCATAGGACAAAATTAACCACAATTTATTGTTCAAATTGTTGTATAATTTATCCCATATTACCTATTTTTTTCTTTTTTTCGGGTGGAATAAATTTTATGCAATAAATAAGCACATAGAATAATATTTTACATATAGAAACTTCGTACAATGGAAACATTTTGAAAAGTAGACACTTGGGAAATGTATATGGAATCTGAGTATGTGTGCACATCAAAAATACTCGCTATTACAGAAACTGAAAATTTTAGTATTCTTGGTTTTTATTTTGTAGCTTATTTTAGATTTAAATAAGAACTGAAAATCCCAGTGTGTCATCTTTGCATGATAGTTCACCTCCACTTCACATCGAAAATATAATCACTTGACTTTCAGAATTTTATGAAAATTTAAATTTCTTCTTGAAGATAAATCAGTTTCATGATTTTAAGGGGATTTGAAACTGAAATAACATAGATTGGAAACATAGAGTTAACTTAGTATGTCGTATGTCTTTTGGGAGGCCTTTGTTTTTCTTTTCTTTTTTAAATTATAATTTATAGACAAGCCAAAATTAATTTTCAATTCTAATGAATGTTTTTCGAATTCGGATTTATTTTTTATTATTCTCAATGAGAGACCCCATTGATCTATGAGAAAAGAAAATACAAAATACTTGTCTTATACGTTTGGGATTTTCCCAGTTCGATTTTACATCAACTTTAGATCTTGATTAATAGTCATGTATAAGATAACATATATATTGGTTTAGGTCTATTGAAAACATGCCACTTTCGGTGATAATTTGATTGGAACTAGCCCAAAAAATAAGCCATTTTATGTATTGCACCTGTTTAGAAAATGCAACGAAATCTTAACAAAAATTTATATTCATCAAAATTTTGATTGATCTTTTTCATATAAAGTACAGGAAATTTTCTAGAAATATAAATTTTTTACTCGTAGAAAATATATTATTTAATGATCTTCATAATTTACAAAAATGATGAAGATCATTTCTGACGAAATTTAGCTAATAACGTAAAAAATTGGATGATCGCCAAAATGGAAAATTTCCTGGAATAAGATCAGCAGCTACGTAAAAAGAAATCAAAAATTCTGTAATAATCATGATGATCACTATCAAGGTTGATCATAATTTTATCGTAGAAAAATTCTAAATACATAATATTTTTCATAGAAAGTATTTTTCCGAGAATCTTTTGCGAACAATGACATAGCGACAAGAATAAATAGCTCTCGAGATCATTTATTTCCTAAAAGTTCTGAATTTAAATGTGATCGTTTTCAATAGAATTCGGAATAAAATTAGTGTTTTTTTTATATTTTTTTGATTAAAGTTTATCTCCAAGTTGGAGATACTTGAATTTATTTCTACCTTATCAGGTGCGGTCTCTGCTCTTATATTTAATATTATGATAAAACATTCTATAATACACAATTGGATAAAATAATGAAATAACCACGTGTGAATCACATTTTATTTGGTAATAATAAATAAAATTCGAATGAAACGTTTTTTGTTCATATGATTTTCTGTTGGCAGGTCAGTTATTATGTTTTCGTTCTATTTTATGATACCAAAAATAAAACATCTTTAAAATCAATTGAAATCAATCAAAAAACATTGAAAATAAAACGACCTTATTACTTTAATAAATAAAAAAAAAGATCTAAATTAGTTTAATAATAAAATTATTAAAAGTTTTATTGATCGTGACATCATAGAAACGATCGTACGTACTTTAGTCTAAAAATAGTCAAAAGAATCAACACTTTTCTTATCATTCATAAAACGTTTTCGTACAGACCCATGAAAAACGATCTGAACTGAACAAATTTATTATATACTTTATGCATATGTGACAATGTGCACGAGATTTGTTTTTCTGGTTTTTTTTATTGAAATTAATCAGAACAGAAAATGTTATTCTCTTGGAGCGATCCTATTTTTCTTCTCGCTATATACTATCCGACAAGATCGTTTATAAAATTGTATAGCTGCAATATTAGATAGGTGTACTAGTAGTACGGGGCCAATGTCCGATGTGATGAATTTTCTATATGTATACATTTCGTAGCTCACGTAGTCTTGTCCGGATTTTACTTTTTTTATTCGATTTTCTATGATCGTGTTAATTAAATATTTAAAAATATTTTATAGTATATTTTATTTTACCGAAAAATTTTAATAAACATATGATCAATCGAAAAACTTACGAAAATGGAATTTTATGTGCTCTCTAAATAAGTGTAATAAACAATCTTTGTTGATCGTGATTACGATCAATAAATATTAACATATTTTAAATATATTTAAGATATGTCTTTTTACAGATTTTTTCCAGTGAAAATGATGAAATTGTTTTCAATATTTCGGTGTTTTTTCGATGTCAATGATGTAATTTGAATTTCTTTAAGTAAAACGAAAAAGATTTATGATAGCAACAAGAAGAAGATGATCTTGTTCATCGGATGATATATGTTACATCACTTATCTTTGGTGGTTTTTGTTTTCACCAAATTTTTGAATCTTCATTATTTACATGATTTATAAATTATGAAATATTGATTTTATGAAAAATTTTCCTTTTCTTAATTTTGCAGAAAGTTATAGAAAAATATAAGTATATTTTTCATTCCTTTGAATTTAATGGATCATTTTAACATTTTTGAACATTCAAAGAATTTATTATTCTACTTGTATTTTGAAATATTTGATTCGATCTAAAGAAATTTTACAGCACACATTCTGGCACATAGAGAGACCGAATCTACTACTATAGTTATTAACCTCGCGACTTTATTCAAGATTGCAAATTTATTTGAACGTGACATAGTTCACGCATATAAATAATAAAAATCATACATTCTTCTTATTAATTAAGTATTTTAATTATTTTTATCTAACAAATACAAGTACAGAGAATACGAATCGACAAAATGTTTTTATAGTTGTAACGTATTTCTGAAATCACATTAACACGATCAAAGATCAGTGGAAATACTAAATTGGAAGTGACCTGAAATGAGGTAAAATAAAGATTTTTTTAAATTATGTATATAGATATATAGGGGCTATCCCCTTTGCTCATTTCCGTTTGTAATTTTTATTAAGAAAATCATGAATATCATTATTATTTGATTAATATTTGATCAGCTACTATTTCTCACTGACCTGAAAGTTTATATTCAAAGGTAATGTGAAGATATCGACGATGTGTTGTTGTCAACCTTATATTTCCATACTATAGATATAAATATGTATATATAGTACTCCCTCCGTCCAAAAATATAGTATACATTTTAAATGTTAAGATTAATAAGATTAGTAAGAAAATTGTAATCCAGGAGCCTTTCTTGTGACTTAACATGATAACCAAATAACTGTTAGTTTTATTGATGGTTGAGTTATAAACCTAAATGTTAATAAGAGAAATATGGTATTTTGTGTCAAATAGAGTGATATCCACTGTGTTGACGATATGAGACGTTTCGATAAAATTCGATGTTGAAGCAACTAAATGCTAAGCAGCGTAATTGTATATTTTATGAAATTTTTTTGCAACTCAATAAAGGACAAGCTATATTGACTATACCTTGATGGCTTTTGTAGAGTTAAAATTAGAGTACAAATAAATTCGAATTGAGAGTTGAAAGGTTTTATAGAATAACTGTTGTATTGTTTGAATACGAAAAAAGACAAATGAACAGATTAATAGAGACAATGTTGAATGGTCAAGTCGGTTAAGACCTCGTTTCTAAAAGCTGATGAGGCTCTGGTTCAAATCCAGGTCTCGGTTCTTCATATATTTATTTTCCTTTGCCTACACTCTACATATGGATAAAGCCAGAAACTTTGTAGTGAAAGAGAGTTACCAGCTACTTTAGTGTGTTTACAAGAATCTTTGGTAAAAGCCAGGACATAAATTGAAATTTACTTATACAAATAAAATTATTAACTGAAATTGTAAATGTATACCATATTTTCGGACATAGGTAGTATTATATCATAATTTATTAGAGAAATAAACTTGAAAAATTCAATATAAGAAAATGAGATTATTTCTTATACGCAGCTATTTAAAAACATGTTATTTGAATTTTGTTATTGGTCTTAAATTTTAAGAAAAACAAAAAGGAAAAATAACTTTTAACAAGTGAATTGCATTATTTAATTCATTTCTTGGATCATGTCTTATTATAATTCTTATTTCCTAATATAGAACCGACGTAGTCGATTCAGTTTTGTTGATACAGAAGTTGAATGAAATAAAAAGAAACTTGAGATGAGTTATCGAAACTGGAAAAACATGGATTTCGATTAATTTATATACGATTTTAATTTGAAACAGAAATTATAGTAAGGAAGTAAATCGTATCATATAAACAACAAACAAAAAAAAAGCTATTCTTATTTTTTTTCTTTAATGTGCATATTATGTGATTATTATGTAAATACATGGAAAAACTGAAATTAACCAGTTTTTAAAAAATCCGAACAAACAAGTTCGATGAAATAACACTAACCTTTATATTCTAATATATTTTCTTTTATTTTATGTATTAAAATTTATTATTCATATTAAATTATTTTCACTATCATTTTTTTTTATAAATTTGACTCATTTCACATTATTCATTGACGTCAGTTCAATATGAAGAAAAAAACAATCAATAATAATTCATTTGATAATAAAATAATCTTAATGAAATTTGTCTTCTAAATTTCATCGTCTTTTTAGTTTCAGATTATCCAGTAAACAACAAGATTCTTTGTATGAATATATAGTAGAATCAATAGCGGTAGACTTTCCATACTTTCTGAAAAAACCAAACTAAACGTAACATTTCGATAAGCACCTTTTACTTTAAATATATGTCGTCAAACTACATATAAATATTAAATACCTCATCTAAAAAGTCCCACAAAAGTTAAGTCTTTTCAAATTAAAACTGCATCAATCGATTTTCAAATGGATTTTATTTATTACTAGCTGAATTCTCCGACGTTGCTCGGGGTTTCCGAATTCTTCATAACACTTAAAAATTAATTAATTAATTAAATAATTAGACAGACAGACTAGACAGATCTCTAATTTTAATTACAATAATTATTTTTATTGATACTTCTGGATGACCCATGACACACCTTCTTTTTCTCACAATGATAATTATTCTTGCCATTCCAAAAGGTTCATAGAATTACTATTTTGTTCATAATTTTTAGAATAGAATGTTTATTCATTTTGATTTAATAAAATTAATTTTTTTTAAATTGTATTTTAGTAAATTTTAAGGATTTTTTAGAATAATAACCATTTTTCCACCTTTTAAGTTTATGTGAAAGAAGAAAACATATCAAAACCAGATGGAATTTTTAAAATATTCAAATGTAAATGGCCCTGTAAACAATGTCAGGAAAAAATTTAGGACCTCGTTACAATTTCATTTGATCAATAATGATGTTTAAAATATATACTTAAAATTGATCATTATTACGTAAATAAATTTCATTTTCGAGTTTTAATGACCGGATTGGGCAATAATGATCATTGAAATGGGAGATCTGTCTAGGGTATTATATTATCAATGATTTGTATTAATTTATTCAATATACAAAATATTTTTATTTTAATGAGTTAGTGCAAAGCCATCGGGTAAACAAAATTTTTTGTTTTGTTTGGTTTTGCTTTGTTATTTTCTTTATATTCAACTGAATTTGCTTCATAAATATGCACTTTTATTCAAATAATACGATCATCATTAAAATCGCACGATGTGAACCAATATCCGCAAACAAACAGAATATCAGTTTTATAGATTAGAAGAAGATATATTAACTTTGATACTGCAAGTTTTATAAATCTCCATAAAAACAGAAAAACCTTTAAAATTGACTATTTAGGCCAGTTTTTTTTACCACTTGCTCTGGGGTAGAGCAAATTTTTACATTGAAAACAAAAACAACAAAAGAACAAATCCTACACTACTTTCAGAGCAGATGTATACTATTGCACCCGAATTAGTTCAGTTTTCTATCATAAAAAGTGTATTAGCTAAAATCTTCTCATTTCATTACAATATGGTTGCTACACAACGCTACAAACATTTGAATTAAAGCTTTTTCCTACTCCTGCTCGTTTTATTTGCCACTTACCCAGCTCCAGGGTAGGGTATGGCAAATAATACAGAGCTTGTGTAAAATTACAGCCACATTTATGTGGCTATTTAAATGAAAATTGGTAACAGCATTCTTTAACATACTACAAAGATTTTACTTCGAGTAGCGAAGCAAAATTTCGATATTCTCTTGATTTAAAAATTCCATCAAACGGTGCAAAATTCAATTTAAATTTTTTTTTCTAGAAAGTTTAAAAAAAGTTGCGACATTAGTGCACCGCTTTCGACTCTACTCTAACTCATATATAGTAACTATGTATATATTTTATTTTGTTGGGTTGTTTTGAAACACACCCCCATCAAGAATTTATTCGTTTTGTATTTTTTTCTTTTCGAAATATTCAAATTTCTTTTTGATTTGTGAAAAACAAAATCAAACTAAATTTAGAACTATACGATCATCTGGTGGCAAGATCGCTTTTTTTTTCTTAAAGAAGTAAAACAAGTTCAGTATAATCCTGTCCTGATAGAGTTCGAGCGATTATTTTTCAATTCTGTGCTGTGAATATTTATTATCAATTTTATTTGGGAAAAAAAAATACACCAATAGAACGAAACAGTCAATGACATTTTAGACATACTTGTATACAATTTTTTGGTTGGATCTTCTTACTCTAGAGCTAGAGTCGTCATTATGATCGATTAAAAAAAAATATATATATTTTTGGGAGTCTTTTTGAAGAGCAAAACTTCAATAAAAATAAAAATTAAAAAAAAAAAAGAAAAAAACGAATAAATTTTCTAGAATTTCTGTAAACAAAAATTTTTGTTTTTTTGGAAACTTAAAAATGACGATCCATCACTGAAATAAAAATTCTTGCAGAAAATTCAAAACTTCTAATTTTATTACGTTATTTCTTTCAGGGCTTCAAAACGTTATTCGTAACGTAACGCTATAATCAAATAACGAAATCCATTAGCGTTATTTATCAAAATTACATTAAATAACGTTGTTAGTTTATTTGCGTTATAATAACGATTAACGTAAAGATAACATAAGAAAGTTTTGCTTTTTAGAAATTAGTAGGAAACGACAATTTGAAATCCCTCTAAAAATGTATGAAAAGTTTGAAATTTAGAGCCTAGCTAGATCATTCAAAAAAGCTTTGCCTAGACTTTTGTCATTAGACCAAAATAGATATATAAAGTATAATACATAAATACTATTCTAATCCTTGAATTTAACTACTATTCTTTGTCTTTTAAATTATCATTGAGAACCAACTCTTAGTAACTTGAAATCGGCCTATATCCGATTTTTTGATGCCCTATGGAAGAAATGGGACAGAAAAACTGTCAAAACTATTATTATTTCAAGGTTTTTTCTTCAAAACTTTGTTTCCTCTCTTCAAAATTTCTTCTAATTTACAGGTAACCCAGACCCTGAAAGCATAAGTCTAATCTGTAAATTTTATTCAAATCGGTGTATCAGTTTTTAAAGTACATCAGTAAAGCTATATGAAGAGGGTTATTTTCTCTTAGGATTATTTATTTCTTCACAATCCTCAGACCAATGTGATTGAAATTTAACATGGTATCGTCCATTTGTGTAGGTAACCTATAGAATTAGTTTAAACCAAATTGGTTCACAAATTTTCCAATTACATCCTAAATACCATAAACAAAAAAACGACAAAACTTCTGGTCACTCTGCTTTTTCTTTATAACTTTTTTTTTTCTGGTTTGCAGCCCTGATTTTATTTGTTTGTTAAAAAAACAAAAACGATAAAAATCTAATTAAAAATATGATATAAATTTTTTTCAAATTTCAAAAGATTTAGCTTATAATTCATTGGCTGAGGTGGCCCTGTAGGCTAAAACAAGTTCATTAGACTAAAATGATAATCCATCCAAAACAAACTATATATAATAACGGAATCTATAATTACACTTGGTAACACCAAGTTATTATATTAAATGAAATAAAATTCAGTGAAAATAATTCATTCCAATTAAAAAACCGCAGAGTTTTCAGTTTATGCCATTATCATTAAAATGATACTAGTAGTACACTTCACTTTTGGTAGCTTTGGGCAAAAATTAGTTAAAGTATAATGAAATCTGCGTAAAACTGTATGACAGCAGGAAATATTACAATCGCCAGAGGGTGTTAAAGGCGCCAGGTAAATTAAAAAATCGACCAAAGTATCAATTACTCAGAGATCCGCCTTCGGATTTCTTGCAGTCGATATTATCAACACACTTTGATAAGAAATTTTGTAGCAAATCCAGCAGAAATTACTAAATCTTAGTAAAATTCTGTCACATAGATGGCGAAATGATGTGGACACAAGAAATGTTGAGTGCTGCTACTTTTATAAGTAGTACTAGTTTTTAAAATACATCAAAAAAGTACCTATATGAAGAGGGATATATTCTCCTATGATTGCTTTTTTCTCCACTATTCTTAAACCGATTTGACTGAAATTTAACATGGTGTCGTCAATTTGTGTAATGAACCTACAAAATTAATTTAAACAAAATTGGTTTACAAAATTTTCCAATTAAATCCTAAAAAAACGACAAAACTTTCTATTCACCCTGGTTTTTCCTTTATAACTTTGCTCCCCATGGATCAATTTTGCTGAAATGCAATACCAAACCAAGTTAACGAATAAGCAAGTCATATTGTAAATTTCATCAAAATCGGTAACACGATTTTGAGTTATCTTGTATACGGACGGATAGACGGACATGCATAAATCGATATAATTTTTTATTCCTTACACAACCATACCCTTAAAACCTTTCTACGACGATTATTTCGATGCGTTACAAATGGTATGACAAAACTAATATACCCTCTGTTAGTACCTACCATAGGGCATAAAAAAACTTGGAAGTCCCATAATGGCCAGATAAGTACTTCAGCCTAGTTATTCATTATTTCAAAAAAAAAAAAATTAACCAAAAAATATTCTTAACTAACTAAAATATTCTTTTCTAAAATTTTCTGATTGAAATTGAGATACTAATAATTCATCATTTATTTGCGGTGGCGTGCTGCAGGATCCTAAAATCCAAAACTAAAAATTACTTTTATCGAAATCATCAATTTCAATATAGTTCGATATTTATTAATAATGTAAATTCGATATTCGTGTATTAAATTCTTCATGTCAGCAATAATTTCAGCCATCACCTTATCGAAAAACTTTCTATCAACTATTAACCATTCCACAATGATTTATTGATACAACGTTTTGTATACTAATTTATTGGGGATACTATACTATACGTAAATTGGTAGAGTTGCAAAATTGAAATTCAATAACACAATCCACGTTACTAAAAGATTATGATCCCACGAAAGTTTTGTTGTTTTCAATATTAAATATTTGTTCTGTTCCGGAACGAGTTGCAAGTAAAACAGGACTATACTAGAAATACCTTATTATCCTTATTCGATATCAAAGAAAAATTTTGTCTTCTTCGAATTCCGAAAGGGATGGGTGCTGAAAACATAGCAAGTCATGGAAGAAAATCTTTATTCTGTTCACAAATGAAGACGAATAGTTTTGCGAACATTTAAATAATAAAATAAAGAAAAAACAAAACATATAAATTTCATAATTTCACTAATGTTTTTTTATATGATAATTACTGTACACACATGCGATTAACTTATATACATATTACGTCAGTTTTCATTTCATGCAAAAACAAACCAAAAAAACTACATCTTCAAGCGAGCGTGAATCGTTTCGCAACTCAACCGAATGCTACAGAATTAAAAGCTAAAGCTGTTTTGCCTTGAAACATAGAAAACTCAAACCATGATGGGAACACAAACACTCTTCCTCAACGTATTTTAAAACATTCTATCGGAGCTGTTGTGTTTAGCTGTTGATGGATGAGCGTGAAGCGAGCATGCTGTACATTACATTTCGTGATACACACCTTTGCACACAGTTCACAAAAATCGATAATACTATACTACAAAAATTGGATAGAAATTTTCCATTTACCTACGTCCTCCCTTTATATATGAATTAATCTTTTTCTATAGTCATGCTTAGGCTGTTCAGCTTTTTATATCCTACTTCGATTTGTCACAATTCGAAGAGCAAACTGTACTGTACTGTACATATCTATTCTATGGTTGCTACGAGGGTTGAGCAAATTCAAAATGATATGAGCGCAGCCGTTGTACGTGCGTGTGTATACCATCGCTGACGAACAAATGAGTTTGAGCTAGCTGTGCTCGTGCAAACAAATGTTAGTCAGTCTCTTGAATTTAACTGAAGGGGAATTGTGCGCTGTTACTGCTCGTGAAAAAATATAGAAAATTTTTCTTGTTATTTATAAAAAAAAAAGAAAAAGTAATAATAATAATGGAAATGAAGGTCGAAACCAAATTGGATTGGAGTCCATTAAATTCGATTCTATTAATACGCGAATATAGTAATCACAGGGCATTGTGGGATCCAAAGGATAGCGGATATTTTCATAAAGCTAAAAAGCAAGAAGAATGGGAAAGTGTCGCCGCAAAATTTCAAGTAAATGTTGACGAAATAAAAAGAAAAATGGGTACACTTTTAGGTTCTTATCGTCGAGAAAGATCAAAAATTAATAGAGGTGAGTTCACATTGATTAAGGTTTGATTAGATTTTTACGATGGCTAATATTAAATTATTTCCTAGGTATGAAATCTGTATGGTTTGGATATCAACATTTCGCATTTTTAAAGGGTCGTTCAGTCAGGAGTGGCGGACCCAGAATGGAGGTAAGATTTTTATTTACATTAGGATTACATTAGTTTTTAATAAAATATAGTCTGACCTTTAAGAAATTATGGTAATTCGGAATTATTTTTTTCTGATTAGAAATATTTGCCTGTAAATATTCTTTCTCCTTTTCTTGATTATTGAAATAGTTTATAGATAGTTTAGCTAGGCAAAGTTTCGAAATAAAATACCTGAATATTTTTAAGTTATGGGTCTCACCTTTTTTATGCAAGTATTAAGATTATACAGAATTGATTCAGTTGAGTGAACTAGGTAAGTAGTTTTGAATTCAAAAGTACGCCAGAAACATTTGCTCCCATCTACCACTGGCCAGGTATAGAAAATAAAAGGAAATACATTTACCATACATACTTTACATACTGTTAGCTTCAGGCTAAATAAGTAAGGGTAAGGCAAAATAAGAGAGTGTAATCCGTACGTTATTTTCATGCGCATGGTAACAGATTATAGCGAGACCATGTCACACCGAATATTCTCTGTTTTATTTTCTGCTACAATTTTTCAATTAGATTGTGTGCCAATTCACTAGCAAATATAATTTTGCTTACTAAATTGTAGAACGTTATTTTCTAGTTCAGCTGAAATACGTTTTTTCATGTCAGTATCTAATCGACGCGGTCGTTTTTCAAAATTTTATTTGAAATATTATTGAATTTCGATACATCTGCCTATTCAAAAATATTTCATGTGATTAATAAAATTTGTGCGGGCAAACCAAACGAGCGCGTAGAAAAATCAAAACCGATCGAGCTCAGTGAGGTGTGTGAGGTGAGCAATCACCACCTCACATAGTTTAGACGCGCCTTTATATTAATACTTTGTTTTCATAATAAAAATCGAAACTATTATTTTCAGCTAGCTGATCTAAAACTAGAAACGGGAAATGATTTTTCTGGTCCATGTTGGGTACCAAGTGATATGGAATTTGATATTACCTATTCAGAAGAGGATAATTCAGAATTGGGAAACGTTTTAGAATATGATAATACGGCGACACAAGAAAGCGGCAGTTTTTATGTAGAAGATGATGATTCCAATGAAGTCGCAGTAGAACCAGAAACTATTATCGATTCAACGTCTATGTCACCAATAGCAAAACGATTAAAATTAGAAACGCAAAATAATGAAATTTTGGAAAGATCTACAATATCAACATTTGCTGATGACTGCTCAGTTTATGGTCAACACGTATCAAATAAGCTTCGGGTTTACCCAAATAGGACACGGGTGCTCGTTGAACATGCTATTAATAATATACTTTTTGAAGCTGATATGGGAAAATATGATATCGGTAGCTGTTGTTCTGGTGTTCAATGTAAATGTCATTCTGAAGATTGTCGTGTTGGAGCGTTACTTGGTCCGGTAAAAGAGAAACGAAAATTAAATGAAGATTAAGCTTTTTTTTTTTGTAAATTAAGAAATTAAATTATATAAATTAATAAATAAATAAGTTTTAGCTTTTAGAATTCATCAAACTTGTTTTCTTTTGAATCGTCACTTTTTATGAGCCTCGTTCAGTCCTTTACTTTATTACACTTGTGCTTGTTCTGCGTCAGATTAGTACCGAAAAAGAGTACATACTCCCTTTTCGAAAAGTGTATTCAGATATTGGAAGTCTTGCTACTCAGTAGCTGGATAGTTTATCGTCCATCTTTGGTATTCTTTGGTTTTAAAATGTATTGCGTTCCAACTATGTTAGTCAAATGGCAATCTACAACCTCAAATAATCTAAAGGACAAATTCGTTGAGAAATTTTCTTCTCGAAGGTTCTATTTTCATTTTGGCAAATTTAATTTTAAAGGTTGGGGAGGCTTTTTTTTTTTTGTTTTTGAAGTGATGAATGGAAATTGAACGCCAAGATTTTAACTTTATTTCCTTCTCTGTCAAAATTTTGCCTTCGCTTATTCTCAAAGGAAAGAAAAAAATAAACTTGAGACTTCGGGCTGTTTCCGGACTTTCCTAGATAAATCATATTTGAAGATAAATTTTCGTTTTCTTTTTTTTGTCTTCTACATTTTATAGTAAAATACCTCCCGATTTTTTATTTGGGTTCTTTTAGGTTCACAATGTGTTTCCATAGTTTCAGCAATATTGTAAAAAAAAAAAAGAAAAACCGACGAAGAAAAAAATCCCCAAGAGAAAATTATGTCGAAAGTAGATTGGATATCGAAAAGAATGAGAATTTTCCACCCAATTTTCTTTGATTGTATATTATGGATTCAGAGACAGATGAAAATTGTGTGTTCAAATTTTCTGGAGGATGATACGGATCCTTTGGACGGAAATAAAACGGAGAGAGCAGTAAGATATGACAATTTCAGTTTCTTTTTCGTGATAAGTTTAGATATTTGTCATATTAAAAACAGGTCTAAAGGTTTTACAATAGATTTATTGTTTGTAGTCGAATTGAATAAACAATTACTTAAGAATTCAGACAACAAATTCTGAAACTGGTTTTTATTTATCCAGATCCAGATATTAATCCTATCTTAATCAAGTTTCATGTTATCTTATCTGTGACGGTTGAAAGCTTCTTTTTTAGTTATTTTCTTTTTTTTTTTTGTTTTTCCACGAAACATTATCCTTTATCTCGCCATGATGAATTCTAGATTGAACCAGAGTTAACCTAATTTTTGTAATACAATTATTTCTCGTGGATAATTTTGCATGAATTTTCATTTTGCTGCGAACAAAATATGGTGGGGTATTCTTGATAAGTTGCCCAATGTCAAGGCTAGAACCTTGAAGAATGAGTTTGATTGATTTGCTTGTTTACATTATAAAATGTTAATATTGAAATTAAGAGTTCGTATTGTTGTTATTCTCATTTCTGTTTGGATGATTTTTGATAATGAATATTGCCTAAGTTTTATTCTTTTATTTTTGACGTCATTGTAATTACAATATTCGCGATTTTTGTTGATAACATGAACAAAAGAATACGTGTGTTTTAGAGAATATTGCTATTTTGGATGATTCTTGTTTGGAAGAAAATTTCTCTACCGTAGCAGAAATATTTCATAACTCTTTCGTCAGCACCAAAATCTATCCTTTTTTTTTGTTATGGGGAATAAAAATATACTGATAACATTTTTAATATTTGTTTTTTTTTTTTAATATTAAACTTATCGAATTTTTATATATTTAAACATGAACTTGAAATTTCGAAAATACATTGCGTCACTTTTGTTTTGGACAAAAACATGAAATTTTTTTTAATTATTTTTAATAAAATATTATTAAAAATTTGTAATTAAAAATATTTTAATTGTAAATATTATCATGTAAAAAAAATTGCACGTAAAATGATTGTAATGAAAAATTCTATTGCATCAGAATTTCGGAATTTGTTAGATACTTTTTTTTTAGCACTTTTTATCCAATAGAATTACACTGCAGAGGAACCATGTAATTCCATTCTGTTGGATGGGCTAAAATGTCGTGGACATTCATGACAATCGAAAATTATATTGAAAAATACATATATTGTCAATATTGGTCGATGATCTACTATCATTTACCTGGCAGGAACACTATCTCATCACTGTTAAACGTTTGGGCTTTTTGAGTGTAATTTTCAAAGGCTCCTTGTGAATCCAATTTTCCACCATGAATCGAACTGTGCAGAAACCGAATGAGATAGTATAGAAAGTATATGGTGGCTTATTCAAAAGTTGCCAGTCGTGCCAGTCTCTAAATTGTTCCTGGGTTATAAAAAAATGAGTGGTAAAACAACACTTTACAAATTCTGGACGCTTATATTTGATGATTACATGTTTTCCAATATTCGATTTCAATATGTTAAGATTCTGAGACATCCCTTATCTTACTAAACACCGATTGGATTTGATTAATTCTTTTATATTATAATCATCAACAACGCAATGACATTTTTACCCATTCAATATAAAACAGATCCAGGTAAATAAGTTAAAAATCCCCAGGTATGGTACTTGTATGAGTTTACTTTGTTATTTCATTTTACAATTTCAAATAAATTTTCCAGTGCTTTACCAAATATGGATAAAAAACTTTACTACGAGTAGTATTTAAGGGTTGAGCGCTTATTCAAATTAATTAATCTTCTTTTCGTAATACTCATAGGTATGTTTTTTTTTGTATCTAAGAAAAAAAAAAAGTGAAAACACGATAAACAAGGAAGAAGTCACAAGCTGGCCCTGTAAAAACAATTGTTTTTGGCCATTTAAGCCTCTAGCCCTCTTTCTGTGGAAATTGGCTCTAGAGTAAGGCGGTCTTAGGACCATAAAGTTTATAAAAAAAAAAAATAATAAGAGTATTGTCAGCTTATGATACACAATTTCAAGAGAAGCTGCATTTTTCTATTATTATAAATCCCGACAAAAAAAAAGAAAACACCCACGCATTTCTAAGAAATTCATTGACCGATGAAATATTTTATTGTAGTTATGCTATTTTTGTGATAATATTTTTTGTAGCAACAAAAATTTTTGACCATGACATCGCCGCAAAAACTCATCAAATTCTTTCAAAATAACCAAAATTATTTATCCTAATATCTGTCAATCTTCCTCCTCTTAAAAAAAACAAACAAAAATACTTATTTTACGAAAAATAGAAAATTTTAAAATTTTTTAAATTTAGCGCCAAAAGAAAAGCTCTATCAAAATTTAATTCGGTTTTTATTCGATGATTTTGTGTCTTATCGTTCACGCACTTTTCAATAATAATAATTTCGGAGAGTGTGGGCAGTTATTTGGAGTTAAAAAATTATTAAAAAATAAAATATATTTTTATTTTTATCACAAAACAATTTAATTCGGTCAACGACATTTTCAGCTTAGAACCAAAAACACCAAAATATGTTTGTTATCATTTGGCTGGCTCTGAGTTCTGTTCTTATGTACATTATGTACTCAAGTGGTCCTCAAAAAAATGTAATTGTTTTTAATTTGTTTTTAAACTTTTAGGGCAGTGAACTTTACTTAAAAATATCCAAAAAAAAAAACAAACAAAATACCAAAAAAGAAAAACAACATAATAATTATGATATTTGAAATAAAAGAGGTGGGAAGGTGAATTTAAGCAATGTGGGTGGTTGGGTGATAAAATTACTTAGTATTTTTTTTGTTTCATTTTTATAATAACAATATTTGTTTAAATATAATTTGCTTTTTTTTCTTTTTGATTCGTTGTTTTTGGACATTGATCGATTATTTTACACGAGAGAGCCCCAAAAGTAAAACAAACCACGGACCCAACCAAAGAAAAAAATTATTCAATTTTGTAATTTTTCAGATTGTTGGGTGCTTTTTTTTTCTTCTTCTCCAAAATGAAAAAATCCAAAAATAAAAAAAGTTTTCTTGTAAAAATTTATGAAAATTTGTTTTGTTGCAAATTAAATTAATGAGCTGTAATAAATTATAATGAATTAGCGGCAAAAAAAAAAAAAATTGTATTAAAATTAATGAATTCTAGACAAATTATTGTATATTTGATATTTTGTTGGTTTTCTTTTGTATTAATCGAAAAAGAAAAAGTTATAATTTTTTAATTAAAATTAATTGTTTATGTAAAAAAAAAAAACAGAGGAAGAGTATTTATATTATTTTTAATAATTATTTAATTAAAACTTGATAAATTATAAAGCAATTTAAAATTCAATATGAAAAAATTTTAAAGTTTAAATATTTCGTAATTTTCGCCGTTTCGTATTGAAAGTCTGTGAAAATGCATTAAAAAGTTTTTTACATAACTTTTTTAATTGTTAGTAATTAATTTTGTCATTTATTTATTAAATAAAAAAAAAATGTGCTGGCATAAGTAAAAAAAACTGATTTTTTGTTAATTCGAAAATTAAAAAACTTTCTAGAATTGGCCGCATTCGGAAACTCCGGAAAGTATTCATCAAAAATTTTTAGCCTCAGGCGTTAAACATTTTTGGGTTGCTACACTAAGTCATTTGCTATTATGGTACAATTAAAATTCTTTAGAAAAATACAAAATTTGTCATGACTACTTCTTCTTCACTGAAACACGTTTCTTCTGTGAAGAGAATAGCACCCGCTACCTTTAAAGCTTGACACCACGATTTGGTACTTCCCAGTCTTTTGTAGGACACTATACAGAGGAGTTTCTGGCGCCAACACAATTTTGTGCTGGAATGACAGTTGGCACTTATTCATAGACATTTTACTGACTTTAAGTACTGTAAGAGTTCTGAATGCACCCATTGACTTCTCTCCTAGAGGAACAAGTAAGGATAATGGTACTGAATCTTGAAACTAGTTAAAATAGATATTCCTAATATTTCTTTCCTACTTTCAGATTCTAGAGACTGAAGCCTTTAAATTGTTTTTATTTAAAATATATAGAAATTACCAACTCGACATTATATTACATCATTTGAAAATTTAATTCTAAAGGAAGAAAGTATTTTAGTTCTAAAAATAGTTGAACCGATTATGTTGAAACTTGATATCCTTTTTTTTGTTGGTTTTTTACTATATTAAAAATTCATTGAACTGCTTTGCAAAAACTCACTTTTCAACATTTTAAAAATAAATTTTAAAATTTATTAGAATTGATCTTCAAAAATTGTTTTCCTAACCTTTAACACTGTCCACAAATAGAATTTGGTGACGTTTTTGTATCAAAATTTATTAGGAATAATTTTATTTTTTTACAAAAAATATTAATATTTTGAAGCTGGTTGAACGCATCACGAAAATTCGTACAAATTAATTTTATTAATTTTTTGGGTGATCAGGTAAAAATAATTGTGTAATATTTTCTCGATAATCTTTTGTGTAAGTAAACCTTATTGATGGAGAAACCTGCGCATGAGAATATAGAACTAAGTTGATCTCGGATCTTTTGGATCTTGGTATAAACCCGGATAGAATTCTAGAACTTGCCAAACAATCAAATTTTAATAGGTAACATAATTTTATCATTTAATACCGTTTATTTTTAACAGAGTTATTCAATGTCATATTTGGCATATAGATGGCACAAATCGTATCCATTTATTTCTTTTATTTGGCACAAGTGCAATATTTGAAGTGAACAGAAAATTTTTTTAATTTTTGAATCTTACCTAATTTCGATATTCTTGCCAGCCCTGGAATAAACCATCTAAGCAGGAGCATGTAATTTTACTTGTCCATTAATGTAAATATAAAAAAAAACATTATATCGACAAATTTTCAAAGAATTCCATTTTTAAAGAATTTTATTTTGGTGTTTATCATCGCGGCAAAAAGAAAAATTTTTTTTTCCTTTTGAAATTCATATCAAAATATCTTTTAAAAAACAACTATAATTTTTCCACGGGTCATATGGTTCCCAAAAAAAAGGTCTTCAAAGAAACCCTAAAGTGTTTTATTTACCCGTTTACAGGAAAGATATGCTGGCGAGACTCTTTTTTTTTCGTCTTCCAAATTGATGATATAATGTCAAAACAAATATTCAAGCGTTTCAACACATTTGCTATGCTTGTATATAAATTTCCATTAACACATTATTACACCAACAAAATAACAGAAAAATATATATGAACTTAAAAACAGCCTATAGCTGATTTTTTTTATATCCTATGGTAGAAATGGGACTCGTAGTTAACAACTAAAACTTGCAATATTTCTAGGTTTTTTCTGAATAACTTTGTTCGCTCTTCTTTAAATTTGCTCGAATTTACAGATAAGTTGGGTCCAAATAGCATACATCTATTCTGCTAAATTTTATCGAAATCGGCATATTAGTTTTTAAAAAAACATCGAAAAACTTTATGGACTATTACTCTCTCCAGTATCGTTACACCGATTTTCTTGAAATTTATCACGTATAAAAAATAATTTGAATAGAATTGTTGCCCAAATTTTCCAATTAAACTCGAAAAACTAAAAAAAATAAAGACAAAACTTTGATGCCTTTGTGAAGTTATAAAGCCAAAACCAGGATTGCTTTATAACTTCGCTCACCCTTGGCCGATGTTATTGAAGTGAAACATTAAATCGAGTTAAGGTATAACCAACTTACATTGCAAATTTCATCAAAATCGGAAAACACCTTTTGAAGTTATCTTCTACACGGAAGAATGGATTCTTATGGGCACTGATAGTCTTGAAACCGTTCTGTGACGATTATTTCTATGCATCACAAATTGTAGTGACAAAACTAATATACCCTCTGGTAGTACCTACCATAGGCCGTAAATATGCTACACATTGACATATTTATTTTCATTATATCTATCTATTTTTTTTTTTACGGGGCGAAGTAAGTGACTTTTTTTTCAGGCTTTGTTCGGATTCATTCTTTTTGGTTTCACGTTCAGAATCATTTAACACCCTAATTTGAAGAATTCATACTGAAGGACATAGAAGAAATATAAGAAAATCACTCATCCACAAACACATTCACATGCAAATTATATACTTTCTTTTTCCTGGATGGGAAAATTATGTAAGAAGAAGACGAAAAAAAAAGTATAATGGACAAAAGAAAGATTGTCTACAAATGAAAGAAAAAAGAAAAACTGTTGTAAATGTCGAAAATCAAAATTGAAAGAAAAAAAATTTTTTTTTTTTAAAGTTTCTGTTTTTCCCAATGACGGAAGTCAGAGAAATACTGACATGGACAACAAGAAGAACGTTCAAAGTCATTTGTATTGTTATGGGCCCTTCTCTTTGCCCTCAAAAGCCTAATTTGTTCTTTTCTCTGATATTTTAAAGTGTTTTGTTGAGAAAAAATAAAATGTCATATACAATTTTTATATTTAAGTTACGTCTACACTAATTTAACATTTTTTATTAGTATTTCAGTGCACTAGTTCAGAAATTAGGCATTTCAGAATTATTGAGGAAACTCATGTTTCGAACCTTTTTGTCAAATACAAAGCAACAAACAAATTTATTTAAATGTTGATGTTCGAATTTCACTCAACAACAAGATAGTACTCAAGCCCGCACTTGGAGTATTTCTAAAACTACAGCACATTGCGAATCAATTTAGAGAGACGTTCTATCTAGTGATCGTTGCTAAACTTTCCACATTTTAATGAGCGATTTTATAACCAAAATATGTCCCACATAACCAGTCAGTATATACTTCGCTTCATTGTCACTGATCACTATGGTGTTGATCCCAGACTTTAGTATTCATTTACGTGAAAGCACACTCATTTGCCATGCTATTGCAAAAATTGGAAAATGTCACTTTAACCGAAATGTGAATAATAAAAATTACTATCACTAATTTTCTCAATAAAGTTCTTGTCACATTGGCCTATTTGGTGAATTTTTTTATTCCCTGGTTTTGATTAATTTATAATTACTGGGCTTTGCGTTTATAGTAGTAGGTACGTGGCTACTACTTATTAGTATACATATTTTGACAGGAACGAGTCAATTGCGAGAATGCTAAATGAGTATCCAATATCTGATCTGAGTTACTTTTGTTTCTAGTGAAGCCAATTTCAAGGAAACAATATCCGTGTGGACGCGACATTGCGCGTAACTTACCTTAAAGCGTTCAAGTCCATTTAACACATAACTGAAAATATTTTAAACAAAACAACATAAAAAAAAGTACGATGAATATAATCAAAAACAATTATCATGAAACGGAAATTGAAAAAGAAAGTGACGAGAGTAACGAGAAAATCTTTTCCTTAAAGTTTTTCTTTTTATATTGTTTCGAAATGTAAAAAACAAAGAAATTAATTCGTTCGTGAAGTTAAAACATTCGTGAATGAAAAGAAGGAGACCGGAGGAAAATGTAGCGTATGGAAAAGTTCTAATCTGATCTAGTAGAACGCTCCTGGGTGGTCCCAACTTTTTTTCTCTTTAGTGATTGAAGGTAAATTTCAATGGAATTGGTTTGAGTCTTCGGATGGTTCGAATTGTTAATTGTATATCCTTGTCTTATTTTCGATGTTTCTGGAATCGTTTTTTTTCTTTTTCTTCTTTGTTTTGAGTCTTGATTATTTTCTTGAAAGAAAAGACATTTAGGAAATTTGAATACCTTATATTCCTTCAAAAAGTATTCCAAGAATAAAATTTCTCATTTAACGCGATTTTTAATTAATATTGCATGTTTACGAAAAGTTCTTGATAGAAGAAAATTTATGGCGTTAAATGAGAACTTTTGTGAAATTTCTTCTTATTCTTTTTATGTATAATTTGAAGTGAGTATTCTACAAAATCAGGATGACATATTTTCCAATTGTTTGAAGTAAATTGTGAGGAAATCGAATCCGATGCAAAACACAAATGGAAAAAGGGAGAATTTTAAGGATTTTCCAACATTAATTCCGCCCTTTTGTTTCGTATATAATTTGGATTTATGAAGTTCATTTCTATTGAAAGTATGTCATTTCACATTTACATTAGTTTTTCTTTTTAACAATGAAATTCTATTCGATTTGATGTACTGGAACGAAATTTTGAATCCATTAAAATTGTTTTATGATATTAAGGAAAATGCATTCGGAAGCAATAATAGTTTGAATATTGTAAATTTAGTTTATTAATTTTTGCAATAATCACAAAAAATTTATTAGAAAAGTTTTATTATTCGAATTTTAAGTGCAATTAAAATGTAACAATAATGCAATAATTTTAGATAATAGGCGTATTTCTGGAATGTTCTTGGACTAATTGTGTTGCTATATTGAAAAACATCGAAACACACCAAACGCAATGAAACGCCTCAGAATAACTCTATGAAGACGTTGAAAGGTGCATAATTACTTAATTCCAGTCTCAATAAAGAAATAATTGACATGATCCTTAATAGTTAGTAAACAAACTAAGTGATTGGCTTAAGGCCATTAAATCATGATTTAGAATTTTGAACTGAATATCTAAGAATAGATTCGAAATTTAAATTCACAAAAGACAAGTTTTATTTGATATGACCCCAAAAATATCAATACTGGAATTAACAGATTTTATCCGGTATATTTTCTACAGAAAAGCGGAAATCAAAATCTGGACATTCTAGAAATTCTTTTGAATTGGAAATTAAAAATTCATAAATTTTAAAATTAACATAAAACTGCAGAAAATCATGTTTTTCTTGTGATGACCATTGCACAGAATCCAAACTAAAATGGACTTTTGACTTTGGTCTTACACGTTTTTACCATCAAAATACTTCTTTTTTATTGTTGTGTCTAAAATCTCGTTTGCAAATTTTCTACGCATTATCATAGTCTTTAGTTGGCATTATTTGCTTTTTGATCCTTTTTTACAGTGCCATTTTCCTTCATCAAATTATAACTGCTTCAAGGAATCAATTTTTTAAATTTCATTACAATGAGAATCAGTGAAGAAGTTTCGTAGATAAAATTCGATTGGATCTATTATCTGATCCCATTTTCAAATCGATATCACAATCAGTAGAGATTCATTCCTGCTACCCGATCAGTCATCTACATTTCAATTACGTCAAATAATGCGTTTTCGAGATATCTTGAAATTAAATTCGGACATTTGCTAGATAGACGGCCAGATGAACGGACATTTTCTAAAAATTTGTTTCCGCGAATTCAGGAGGACCTCAAAATGCAAAGATATATTAAAATCTGAAAGTTTGTAGCTTTATTCCCATATTCTATGGAAAGGAAACAAATTTTTGTGAAAGCCGTTGTCGTACTAAAATTTCAGAATAATTATGATATATGGGCGATCAAAACATTCCACAGACCCTGAAATGGGGAAATGTATTGCTTTCTTGTTTGGTTGTTTGTCCAGTATAAAGCTTGCAATCGATTTTTAAATAACTTCCCGACTAGCTAGACATTTGAAACTTTTAGAATACCTCAGAACACGATGACAATGCATTCTTTTGATACTTTTAACCATCTTTAAGAAAAATTGAATTCATTTTCAGTACATTTTGTTTTGTATGTAAAGTTAGTTCGGAAAAAAAAGTATATACTTTTTAATACTTTAAAAACGTGGTATATGAAAAGGTCTTTTTGTTTTGTAGTTATTTTAATATTAAACTTATTAAGTTGATTTAATAAAAATATCGTCCGATAGTTTTAATAATGTCGGAATAACAAAAACGTCCATATGATGTCCATATGTGTTGACTTCTGCACTGAACTCCTTAACCTTTACTCTACGATTGTGGATGTTATTTTAATCAATTACTTATTTAATAAATTGCGTTGTAAAACGCAAAAAATCATTAATTTACATTATAATAAATTAAAAAATCTTTTTAATAATCGCAATTATTAAAGTCAAAAGTGTTTTCTTTGATAGCGAAATCCAGTTTAAATTCAGAAAAATTGAGTAAATTTGTGTTTTTTTTGTTGTTTTTATCAAAATAAATAAAGATAAGTTCCACAAATATATATCTCGCCTCACCAATAAGCCTGCCTCTTTTGCCGGGGCTGTAATTACTAGTCCAAACCGGAATGATTTGTTTTTTCTGTATTAATTTTCTTGTCAATATATATATTTTTCAATATTTCGACTTTATACCAGTTTTGCAACTATCCGCAGGGTGGAGGAGTGGATTTTATTGATTTCTATATAATCGAAGTATTTGTAAGGGGGCTCGACTTACTAACACAAATTTCATTATTTTTTTCTTCTTATTTTCTTTATCAAAAAAAAATTATTAATATTTTATTTTTTTTTAAATTGTTTTTTCGCTTTTGAGCTTTTTAAAATAAAGTTGAATGTTTTTCGGCCTTCAAATGTCAGCTTTTTTTATTTTAAATAAAAAGAAAAAAACTTTTATTTCTAATTTATGAATTAAATAAAGTTAAAAACTCACCCGTATCGTTTTTTTCTCTTCTGTTTCTTAATTTCAGCTTTTCGGTGATAAACCAAAATGATCGTGGTTCACGTGAGTTTCTTTTTTTATGGTTGTCACTAAAAACTTGTCACTAAAAACATGTCATTAAGAATACAAAAAATGAATGCAATTAAAATTCTAATTAAGTAGTTTTCGAAACCAATAAAAATGTTGAAAATTTCAAATTAAAGAATTCATTCCTATTGATAAGAAATACAGTCGACTCTCTTCAAATTCAATCAGCATATGCAACGAAGGTATGCGTATTTTCTTAACACTGGTTTTTTGTTACCCTATTTTTTGTGCCTGTTGTTATAGTAAAACCACAGAGAAAAGAGACAGAGAATTCTTTGTGTATAAATTTTTGACACTATTGCAACGCTGCAAAGCACGCCTCCCCGTTAGTAGTACATACTTATAAAATGACAAATTAACAAATCGTATTAATGAGTTGACATGTTTGGCAGACTGGAAATGTGACCAAATCAGAATCCCAGATGAGAACACTATTGCATGCTTTCTGTTAAAACTAGCTGATAAAAGCATGATATAATTAGTTTCTGGCAAAAATAGTGTACCAAGAAAGTGATTAGTTATATCAATACCTTCTTTTTCCCTCCCTTCACAACACTTTTTTTGATAATGCAACTTAACACTACATTCGACGGTTCGGTTATTCCTTGTTTATGGATGATATTGTCTACGAATGATGTTAAGTATATATGAGCGGTTCAGAAACGAATGCGATTAAGGCTGAGTTTAGATAGGATGCATGCATTAGGACACATTTAATTTTTTGTGGGCTTACGACTACCTTCGTCAAAAGGATTATGATTGATATTCTTGACAAGATAATTTATCTTAACATAGAAAGAATTGACTGTATTTAAATTCGGATTGTGCTGAAAATACGGCAAAATAAACAAGATTTTCATATAAATTAAATTTATTTATATTTTTTGGGAGCTTTTTCTCGTATTTTTAAATAAATTTATTTGATAGTATTTTTTCTTTTTCTTTAAATAAACAAAAGAATCGGAAATTATTATTGAAAAGTTGTTTGTAACTTTCGAGGTCAAAAAATCAAGTTTTGATAACAAAATGTTTTTACACAGGAAAAATAAAAATAAAAATTGCAATTACGTTTAAATTTCATTCAGATTTGATCTAAAATGTTCCAAAACCTTCTAAAAAGAAATATCAAATAAATCGAATAAATTAATTGTTTTTAAATGGCTTCATAAATTGTTCCGAGAATTCGAGACTATACTGTATTTTTTGTTGGTACTCTATCATTAATACTTTGAAAATACCTTTAAAGTTTCGAAAATCATCTTTTATGATTTCTTTTGAGGTTGTCAGAGGTCAACTTCCATAGACTTTATATCTAATCTAGTATTATCTCTTCCAAAAGAATTGTCGCCACATAAAGAAAATGCAATATAAAACTAATCCATTTAAGTTAAACTAAAACAATGAAACGAATTAAAGTTTCAGTTTTTTTTTTATAAATCCATTAAATTGGATAAACCTTAAATAAATACATTCACTTGTCTAATAATAAAATTTTGACAATATACCTGGGCTATAAAATAGGAGAATTTTAATATGAAAAATTTTTTACCGACTTTATTATATGCGAGAGGAGCTTTATAATATGACACCAAATTGATAATAAAAAAAAATGTATATTAAACCAACCAACTAACTCCCACTCACCTTCTGCTAGGACCTAATACTATATACTTTTTTGTATTGTATACCGTAAAAATAGATAAAACCATCAAAATAGGTTTTAAAAGGATTATGATTTCATTATCTGGTGACCGTTGATAATAACTTATGCAAATCGCTATCGATTTAGTTGCCTTTTATACTAATTTATATGCGGACATATTACGGTTTGTATGGATATCTTATAGGAAAAAACACACACACACACAGCTTGTTTTCCTATAAGCTTTTTCGACAATGAAGCCGACATAATGAACAATTAAACCCCTTTTGTTTATTATAATAATAAAAGTTTGGTGCCAAACCAATATACTCTATATATTTGAAACCCGAATATTAATGACAATATGTCTCTGTTGATATTGTTAATAACTTTATAAAATATGCATTATTTTAAGAGATTTCGTTATTTAAATGGTATTTTAAAATATGTATGTTAAATTATAATTTGTGGAAACTATATTTTAAAGGATTGGTTCCAATTCTTCAGAATCAAATAAACATGAAACCAACAAACATGATAAACCAATAAACCTGTCTAAGTTTTAACAATGAAGTACCATAGATGAAAAAACAAGAAGAAATTTCTGTGACCACTTAATAAAACCCCTTTTAGAAAGATCTTTCCAAGTCCTCTAATATTTACAATATAAAATTGCTATTATATTTCATATATATTTAACTGGACCACAAAATATACTGAGATGTATATATCTAACATTAGGCGCATATTAGATGTTTTTCAACTAAAACCTATTTATACATTTATGATTATCTTTTGTTTAAGTCTTCATATTTTACCCTAAAATTTGTTTATATTGAAAATTTGAATATGATATAAAATAAAATATCTAAAAATAAAAATATCCAAACTTTAGTCTGTTGAAAAACGTTGCATATATCCAATATATTATAATTCCTTAAAAGCCATACAATTTAGATAGGCATCAACAACACAAATATATTATATATGTTTGACCCACGTCCAAGAATACAAATTATCTTCATTTGAATATTAATTGTGGTATATAAAACGCACCGTATGGACATTCGGTACAGTCCATTCTCCCATATGGGATGATATGAAAACTAATTTGTATGCATAAATAAAGTGGTCTAGTGTCTAATTTTTAGCGGGTTTGTTTCATATTTATATATAAATATGCAGAAATTAGTGATGTACTGTGTTAGATATACATACACATATGAAGATGAAGGATTTGAAGGTTTCTAAAAAACCAAAATTCAAAATTTTATAAAGTTCATTAAAGCTTATATATAGTCATATTTTATTTTATGACAATTTCTGGAGGTACACACAAAAAACACTGCAGTTTCTAGTATGGAAAAGCTTAAATTTTAAATATCAGTATATATTAATTTTGAATGATATTTTAATATATACAAAAGACAGGGTATATCTTTTATGCTAAATCCTTTTTTCATTATTGTCCATATTCCGATTTAATCTTAGTTGTTGAATATACAGTGTCTAATAGAACATGGAATATGGAATTCCTGAACTGCTACCACTTCCGCAGTTACAATATTTTCAGCTGATATCAGGAACATCATTAAATTTTCTTTACATAGTCGTAATTGATTTTTGGCTTCGAGAAAATTTTGTTATCACAATAACGTGTTGTTCAATGATTTAAAGTGTATAATCTTCATGAGCTTCTTTTCCGCAGCCCGTGAAGTCTTTCTAGTTGATGACGTACTCCTGAGAAGACTATTTTCAAATATGAGACAGATCTCAAGTCTACACTATTCCAATGCCAAATAACAATTGGAAAACAGATAAACTGGTAGTGCAACCTTAAGATCACCCTATATATTCTTTCAATATATGAAAATGTAATTTCATATGAATATAGAGAAAGTTGTAGTAGCAAACGCCTGAGAAGGTAGATGATATGCAAATTTTTCTTTTTGTGTTGAGTGCTTCGATATGCATTTTATGAGATTTAATTTATGCTTTTTTAGTATTCAAGTCTATATTTATTCTTTACATAATCTCGTCTACAAAATTTATTCCGTTTGAATGAAAATTAATTCTGGTTTAATTAAAACAAAAAAAAAAAGAAAAAATTATTAACAAAAATTTATAACACAATTTTAAATTGGAATTTTATAGAACCATCTGAGATAGGTTTGCTGAAAGAGTTTCCCATTTTATTGGTACAAGTTTACCTGGTTTTCACAATTCCATAATTCAACTTCTCTTTCATATTTCTATATCTATAGACATAAATATCGGCTAAATTATAATAAATCTCTTTTCTCAATTCTTAATTAGGATGGTTTAAAAATTATTGAAAAAATGGCCGCTATCGAAAACTAGATTTTGTTATATACTATAGACACAAACCTAACATGTTCCCTTATCATATTTTAATATTATCAAGAAACATACTCGAGGATCGATTTTATTCTAAAACTACTAATTCGAAAGTATAATTATTAAATAAAAAAATGGTAAAAATTCTAGAAGAATCACCTGATTTTTAAAACACTATCATTCTTTTGAATTCCATTAAAATTTTAACAAATTTGAAACATAAAAAACATAGAAAGGGTTAAGAATTTTTATTAGTTCTTCATATACCGAGTCGAAAACAATTAAGATAACCTACTTTTTTCCATTTCGTTTGTTCTAAATAAGTTTTCCTTGTTACCGAACGCGCTCCAGGAAGGTTCGATATACATGAAAAAAAACCCATTCAGTTAAAATTGGTATTTCTCTTTCTTCAGATAAAATCATTAAAAAATATACATAACAACTACCTACGCGCACGAAAAACAACGAATCCCTTAAATTCATGGGAAGACATGGGAAATAATTTTCTTGACAACCAATGAAATCATATATATATATACAATGTCAATTTATTCAAATACGAAAAAAAAAATTTATTATAATAAAAAAGGGCACCTTGTAACCAAACGAATGTAAAATTCCATTTAAACAACTAAAAGAAACAAAAATAATATAATGCTGAAAGACCATCATATTTGATTCCCTTGCAATATAACAAAAAAAGGTCTCTTGTTCCCTTCATTAGGATCGGGGTGTGTTTAAAATGTTTACGTTTAAATTTAATAATACATATGATGATGTGATGTGATGCGATCAGCTGTGCCAGTGAGTTCTCAAGCAACCGAAACCATTAATGATAACGAAATGTCACAAAAAGTTTGAATGCGAAAAAAGAACCCAAGGGCCAAAAAAATATATGTACACCTACAACCATCATATCCGGACAATTGTTCCACAATATATTGTACATAATGGTTTATATTCATACATATGTATATATATATATACTCTGTAATGATACACATTATTATCGTACAGAAAATAAAATGTACTTTCAGATGACCAGATAGTAGCTGGCTCTGGCTACAATGATGGAAACAACCAAATTGTACAAGTGATGATGCATTTAATATACATAGATATGTTGTGTAATTTATGTCTCTTTATAGTCAGTTTATCACCTTAGTGCATTATATTTGCTTTTATTTCTTGTAGCCCCGTTTTGTTGTTTTTGTCTTTTGTCTTTCTTTACTCCCTCATATAAATGTCAATTTCAGACAAAACGATGTTCTTCCGCTCCCGTACATTTTCAAATCGAGAAAATTCCTACGAAATTGTATACTATACATATATGTATTGTTGAATATCGTATATCTTTACTATGCTTAAAGCAATTTAACTGCGGATTTGTTGGAAAATCTTTGGAATGGGAATTCATCTTTTTTTTCTTCCCCTTCATCTAATTATGTGAGCTGTTTTATCATTACTACAAATATCGAGAAAAATACCCAAAGGGAATCTGTTGCTTTTTCCTTTTTAACCATATAATGAAAGATATATTATAATAAAATGAATTATTATAACAAGTAATATGGTATTCTATATATGTTTGGATGTTGACAATTTAAAATTTAACATTATCTTAAAGTCATATAATGAGTTATTCTGTTTGCATCCTGTTTAAAGAGGAACATCCATTATATCGATGTCACAGAGAGAAGTATTCGTCCAAAATTCTTCATAATTCTTTATAGATCTGTCTACATATGTACTTGTACATTTGATGTAATAAAAAAAAAGTGACTGATGATCATGTGTGATAGTCGGATGAAGACGATTGTACCTCATTCCAACTATTTAGTATAAACGTCAAATAAATATACAAATAAAAATGAACAAAAGACTCATAATGCATAGACGATTTTGATGAGCCGCTACGTATCCATAACATCCTCTATATAAGGTGTCATGCAAATGTTTTAATAACTAGATAAGTTAAAAGTATTCCCGAAATTTGTGATTAAATCTAAAAATATATTCTTTTAGGGAATGTATTCCAAAATTTTATTCTATTTACCAAACATGGAGAGTATACGTGGACGGTCGAAAGATAAAGAAGTCGGGATTCGGTCGAAATTTGGATTGGAAATTTAAATTGAGTTCATATGTAGTTGAGAAGCAAAGTAAAAGAAATTTATTACCAAACACAGCCACTAAAACGCAGTAAATTCAGTCAAGCCAATATGGACTCGACTAGTGTATACATGCATTTCAACACAGTTTCGACCTAGTTTAGATACTTCATATATACATAGTATTTTTCTAGAATCCTTCTAAGATACCCTGTATATACACATATATAGAGTAATATATTATAACACATTATGTGCATATGTTGACAACAATATAGCGACGACATTCGATGAAGAGTTGTTTCTTATTTTTCTAGGAATCAAATAAATCCCTTCTATTCGTGTCATTCGCTAGTTCCGGAATGAAATATCAACGGGATGTCGATATAACCATTTAATATTGAAATCTATATATACAATATTCTCGATGGATATTCCGTGCGTCTATAATATATGTACGTAATCCTCGTTTTCTATACATAACAACACCAAAAAAAAGAACTATTCGATCGAGTTGTTCGGATCATTTATCACCATTGTTACATTGTCATACAATTCGCGTATGTATAATATTGTTCCCAAAAAAAAAAGATGGTTTTTCATTTCCAAATCTTACAGTTTGGATATATCTATATTTTCTTTTTGGTTTAAAAATCCCTTTTACTGTTCGAAATTTTCCTTATTTCACGAATTTAATAGACGTATGTTTTCTACGTGTTTCAATTGTTTAGCGTTATTACATATGCCACCACCGTTTTCCATTTATTTTTCATTCGTTTCTTGAAATCCTTATAATTTTATTTTATTTCTCTGGAATAAAGTAATCCAAAGAGATATATATATATATTATTTTTTTGGGGAAATCTTTATTCCCTTTCATTACATTGTTTTGCAGACTATTCTAATCCCCAAAAAAGAAAAACAACAAGAAGTACCATAACGACAATTTGTTCATGCAAAATTTCTCTAAACATAAACCATCCGTATTCCATGTCCTTGATAGTTTCTATATATTCGTAGATCCTATTCGGAATTTTTCTTTAGAAATGATTCTGATGGATCTTACATAAGACTAGTTTTTGTTTTTGTTTATTTTGATATTTCTTACAATTCAATGGACAAGGATATTAGCGTCAAGGAAAATAAGTTGTCAAAGCAATTCATATAAATCGGAGAAAGGAACAAAAAACCAAAAAAAAAGACATAAAATAAAAACAAAAAGGATAACAAAGAATATTTTGACGATTATTAATGATTTCTTATATTATTTTTACAAGACAATGGTTTATCACCTATATATGTGTATATTTCATCCCTTATTCCTCAATCCTTGTATATCCTTCCAAAAAATGTGCATGCCATGAAGAGAAAAACAATTTAGTTGAACTTCTTGAAAGGTTCTGTATGTCTGGTTTGCATTTATTTATGTCATTGTTAAATGCATTTCTTAGTTTCCAAAAAAGAACATAAGGGTTGTTAGTCTTTTTTTAAGTTTTCTCTTTTCGAAGGAATAAATAGTCATTAATCAATTCAATAATGAAAAAACGATTTGCAGTTAGGGAAAATTCATTTTCAGATTAATTAGGATCAAGTCAGAATTTCAAAACCATAGAAAATTTGTAGTAAATGAAGTGAAAAGGCGAAAGAGTTAACTACCAACTTTAAATATATTATATCTTAAGGTACATCTACACTATACCAAATTACTATATGTAATATGTGGCAAATCAGATCTTTGTCTAAATGAATAGAAGTCGATCGACACTATAGATTGACGTACTGTAATTATGGCAGGAAAAGCCGAAGTAGTATTTTAAATTATCGCCAATTTCCTGGTATTTAGAAGAGTATTGCTACTAGCAGTTGTGAAGCAATGTTAGGTAAGATTGATTTACATAAGTTAGATAGACAAAAGAGAAAAAACAAGAAAGCTACAACAAGATTGTCGCCTTCTCCAGTTTTGCTACGAAACGATGTGAACCCAAGTCTATGAAATTAATTTTATCGCAACTAAAAAGTGATTTATTAAATTAAGACAGAAAAGCTGTATTTTTCTTTTTTAAAGATATATTTTTATTGGAAAAGACAAAATTTCGGGTAAAGAAAATGTCTGACACTGAAAATGATGAATGATACCAAAATCAATACAATTTTAGTACAAGTCTGGTAATTATAAATATTTGGATTATTTTTCTTTTTCATCTTTATAGAAATTCAAAAAAAGGTGGAAGCAAAATCTTTCGAAATTTATCTTTAAATAAGTGTCACAAAATTGAAATGATTGAGTACAGATAATTCAATTTTTATTATATTAAAAAAGAAAATATTTGCTTAAATTTAAATTCCCACCCACTCGCAATTTTCCCTTATTCTAGCAAAAATTTCTGTTATTTTAAAATAAATTGGAAAATTTATCAGAAAATTATATACAATTTTATTGATTTTCATGAAAATCCTGTTCTATTTTTATTACCCAAAAGTTTTATTGGTTTTTCAAATCCATTCTGGATTAAGGATAATGAAAGGATGACTATAGGAAAACTTTCTTTATTTGAGAAAATGAAAATGTGTGCGGCCAACTGAAAACTTCAAATCTGAGACTTAAACCATTTTTTAGTACTTACAGTAACTGGTCTAAACGACTTGAGCCAACGAGACAACTTATTTACACTTCATCTACTTCATTGATCTTTTTGGGAAAAGGTCTTCTTGACTATGTTAAATGGATTTTATTTGATGTCTATTCGAAATTTTAGGAAAATGGATTATAAGTCAGAATTATAACAAATTCAGGGTAGGCATTATGTACGGTGACAGGCGATTATCGCCTATTGAAAGTGATCGCCGCATATTTCAGCATTACGGAAGCAATTAAATTCTAAAATTATATGAAAGTGGCAGGGTTTCAGCTGTCACCTTAAATTCATTAATATACGGCGATATCAACTTGCGAAATGCCGAAAGGCGAAAAGCGATAATCGCCTGTCGCCATACATAATGCCTACCCTAGTTTATAGCGAACTTTTGAAAATAATTTTTCTCATAATTAGAGTTTTCAATTTGAATGAAATTGAGGGTGTGAGTTACTTGTATGAGATCACCACCTGAATTTCAAATTCGCTTTTATTTTCTTAAGAGATTCCGTTAAGACTTTTTGTAATATGATTAAATTTTATTTTTCTTTTAATTTCTTCTATTCGAGAACACGATTTCTAGATAAAAGATTTACACGTTTCTTTTGTCGAAGTAGAAATTGTGCCATCTTAAAATCTTCATAGTGTGTTTGTGGCCCGTTTATTCTTTTTATTAATCTGTTTCTTTACAGAGTAACTTTATTAGTTGTTTTTTTTTCTGCTTTTTCTTTTTCGAGCCCATAAATCTGTACCAGACCGGTTTTATGGTAACGAAGTACTTTTTTTCTTTTCTTTAATTCTTAAATGTTGTTTTCAAAATTTTCCATACTTTATTTGAAATGTTAGAAGAAGATCGTGTAGCCATAAGAATGAAGAGGATGTGGGCTTTGGTTTTTTGCATCACGCGTTACGACGTGCAGAACAAATATAATACCTCAAAGAAAAAGAAAGAAAAACAAGAAAAAGAAAACACAAAGTACATTTTTAAATAGGTGGAAATCTCTGAAGATCATTTTTTTTCTTTTTGATTTAGCCAAAAACAAAATTACTGTGTTATTTTTATGAATTTGATACGGACGTGACCATTGAGCGAATCTACCAAAAAAAAGAAAGAATAAACAAAAATATGGACCACAAAATTTACCTTTTAATCATGTCTTGAAGTTAAAGAAAATATACAAAACTTTGCAAAAGCATGCAATAAGATGCGATCTTTCGTTAATGTGCATCGGTTCTGGGATATTTACGGGATGTTGGTACACAATATTTTTAATGCTGCTGTTGGCTTACATAAATGAGATTGGAATCATTTAATAGATTTGCTTTTTTTCTGTTTTGGTTGTTTGTGGTATTAAGTCAGTGGCGTATAGAAGAACGTTTATAAGAGAATTAATGAATAAACATGAAATATCGAATATATTATCAACGCCTTTTAAATTACAGATTTCAGGTTTTTAGTTGAAAATAATTATAAAATAAAAAGAACAACCTCTTAGAAGACGATGAAGACCTAGTTTAAACGTTGCGCCAGTAATAAAGCACAGATTGTTAAAAATTAAATGAAATATGTATTTTATTATATTTAGTTGATTTTCTTTTCTATTTGAAAATAAGAAGAAAATAAAAGTTTATTCGAAAAATATCTAAAAAGCCAATGTAATGCACTTAGAAAAGTTCTTTTAAAAATAAACGATGATAAATGTTTTCAGGCAGAAATATGTACTTTAAATTTTATTTGAAAATTCGAAGATGTTTTAGTCCCTTTAGCCGGTCCCTTAATCAGGCGGAATAACGCTAGTAAAGTACATATGTATGTTATTTTACAATCTTACAGAATTGTTAGATATTGTTAGATACGTAGATAGTCCTGAAAGTTTTGTAATATTATTTCAAATGTAATTTATATCGAGAACATCAGGAAAATGATCAGAAAGATGGTGATTAAACCAACTTCATTGCTATAATTTATGTATGACACTTCAGATATGCTTAATGCAAGCAATATCATTCATAACACAACGAATAAGCGAAACCTCGAAGGTAGTATATAAAATGTAGGGAAAGAAAGGAAAAATAGGGTACAATTGATCTTAAAGGCCGCAGTACAAGAACACCCTAAAACTTAATCTTAATGTTAGTAAAAATATACTTCCAATCGGTGCGTCGGAATATTTTAAATTTGCACATATTTAGCAGAAATAGACGATACCAATATGACAGAGAGATATTATTGTATAAAATCAATATATTGTGTCACCCATAAATACAATCTTTTAGTCGTGTTTCCAATAAAGTTAAGGTATGTAAAACTGATTACATCTTCAATATAACCAAATGGAAAAGAATCCTTTCAAAAGAATGTTGCTATGCCATAGTACACAGGTCTAAATGGCATAAACAAATGTACCTAAACAACATCATGGAAACTAAACGATAATTCTTCTTCTAAATACTTTTCACAAAACTTTCCGGCTTACTTATGTATATATGTAAATCTAAAAATGGATAAAATTTGTAAAGAAAATTTCTACAATTGTATGAGAAATGGAGAGATTATAAAAAGTCTTGTAAGACTTTGGTTTAAAACTTTTAACAGAACAAGCAAAAATAATATATATAATATAAATCTCCCAAAAAAAGCAGAAAAAAGAAAATAGAAGAAAAACAGAAAAACCACATCCGAAACTTTTCACAAAGATTTATGCAGAGTATGCTGCCAAAAATTTAATTCGAACGATTATTTGCATGCATAGAGCATCGTTTAATGTTATGTCTTTATCATAAAAATTGCTATATAGAAGAATATTTACGCGGGTGTAAAGAAGAATAAAATGAAAATATGACATAAACTCATTCTTAGATATTTCGAGTTTTCTTCGGCAGAAAAGTTTTTAATCGAATGTTTATATAATTTTTCTATGAAAACTTTCCAAGTTCAAACGAAAGACGATGTAATTCTCCAAAAAATCCAAAAATACTATATAATAATCATAATTTGTTATTTGAGGTTAACTGAAATTGGCCAAATAACACCAAAAAAAAGAACCACAACAACTAAAGATTCAATATTTTTATGATCAGAGTATCTTTCAGATATGTTAAAGTTTCCAGAACGGCTACCGAAACCTTATTAAAAATGATTCTCATCAAATTCTGGGATACAAAATGTATTAGAAAAATATGACATATGATACTATATAGTACTTCCTTTTATTAGAACGTTTTCCTAATTAACATTTTCAAGAGGTGTACAGGAATTTAATAAAATTTTCATCATCATCATCATCATTATCATCATCAAGCAACATCTCACCTTTTCATATAAATCATCTCATTTTCTGAGTTATTACAATGTTATGTTAGGTTCTTCAGTTCCATGATGTTATGTTTACCGCATATTATTATGTTCGCAACATATATTCATAATTTTCCATTTTATAGTAGTTTCTTTTGTTTGTCAGATTATTGTGTGAAGGGGGAATTTTATATCCATAGTATGTAACATATATATAAGTTTTTTATTATAAGTTCACCTAAAATTAATTTCATGCACAGCAGGGAACCACAACTTCTTGATTACGCACTGAGCTGAATTACGAACAAATAATAATACCAAATCTTATTAAAAAGATAAAAAAATAAAAATAAATAACCAGCTAAAAAGCATATTTTTTGCTTAGATCACAACCAACCACAATAAAGATGATATTGGACGCTGATGATAGTACCAGAGCCGGTCTTTACCTTAGCCAAAAGATTTATATATAATTTCAATATTTCTTCAACTCTCACTTTTTTATATGTGTTAAAGATGATTTTTATTTGGATGTTTCAAGTCCTAATTGAAACAATATAATTGCTGTATTTTATTGGGAATTCTATTGGCGCTTACCATACATTTTATAGGTTCTTATTTCGCGCCGTATAATATTGGGCGTTAAATTAGTGCTCGATAGAAAACATGTACTAAGCGACATCTGGCAGGTTGTAGATAACGTAAATCAAAACTTTGGTCTCTTTTGTTCTTTTGTTGTTTTGTTTCGTCAAATAATATCAGTAGTACCAATATCTGAAATAAAATGTTATAAGAACATTGATCAAAAATCATTCTTTTGAGAAAGTAAATTAGCGCCCGATAGAATTCCTAATAAAATACAGCAAATGAGGGACTATAGTTTTGGGTTAAAGTTGCTGCAATTTAAAAACTTCATCTACACTATTTTAGATGTTTAAAGCTAAATTTTAAATGTTATTCCTAACATAGGAAAAACTTAAGAACCGAATCCTTATTTTTAGAGAACTAATCAAATTTTTGATTTAAGTACCTTTGGCCACTAATATGTCTATTCATGTGACTTGTGACTGATTTATACTGACCAAAAATTTGTAGCAGTAAAATTATGAGTGCTGTGAAAATTCTTATTCTACCAGTTTATTACCAAGTTTTCCTTTCAGTGTCGATTTATGAAAAATAGCTGCTGCCTTTTCAATGTGAATCTTAAATTAGACAATCTTGTTTAGAAAGTATACCAACAAAATTGGAGTTTCCTTCCAAAGTGTTATATAGAAAAAAGGTAATTTTCAATTTTTCAACTGAATTTTCTTAGGTTTTTTTCCATAATGTACGTATTTTTACATTTCGGTTGTTTTTCTTTCGCGTAAATAATTTCTTTTGGAGTATAAATATCATATGATTTCGTTGCTCTTTCATCCGTTCCAATAATATTGTTTTATGGAAAGTGATTTTTTTGCCAACTTGAAGGAGGTTTTTTTAGCGGTTGCGGTTTTTTTCTTCATCAACCATAGAAAACACGATTTATAGAAAGTCTCGACTTTTGGCTTCCTGTTTTTCTTCTTCGGAAAATCTTAAAAACAGAAATAGAAAAAGAAAGAAAAGAAAAACTACTACGTACATGCATATGTGCACATGTGAACGGGATTTCTTTCATTTACATAGATTTAATAAATTTTGTTTAAAAAATTTCGGTTCTTTTTAAATTATGACAAAAATAAAAAAAATATTTGAAAATATTCTGATACGTCTTCAAATTTGTTGGTTTTTCTATAAGAAATTTTGAATACTAGATTACAGGGTGATTCAATACAAGGGATGTACTAAGAGAAAGTATTTAAATGAAGTCAAAAAAGTTTACGAACGAGGAGAACTATTCAAAACTTTAGCAGGTTAAAAAGGATATTCATGAATAAAAGTTCAGTAGCGGAATTCTGTAAAATGGCAAGCGACAAATTGGTTTGAATTTAGGGAATTTATTACCTGACAGGGATAAATTTGAAATTAGAACTGTTAGGCTGTTACTTCATAGTATGTTATATAGGAATTTTCCATTTACTTTGAAGCAGTCGCCTTTTTACCAATCATTGTCGTTTTACTGAATTCGACGTTTGTTCAAAGTTGATGCATATTTCAATTGCACACAGAATGTGCAATGAATTTTAGTTATGATAACTAAAAACTGAGTTCTGAGAACTGAAATTTTGTTTGCAACAACTAAATTTCAGTTGTCGAAACTTCACAAATGAAGTTTACTTGCACCAGCTGAATTTTAGTTGTAAGATCTGAATTTTCTGTTATCACAACTACAATTCAGTTGTCATAACTAACCAATAACTTCACAACTTTTATGTGTATGTCATTATGCATTTGCACTAATCCTTAAAATGTTTTCCATTGTACTCCCAATTGGTATAAACATACACGAATGTTTATTGAATGGATTCTTCTTGTGCACTAATATCCCTAAACAACATAGATTATTCTTTCTCTTTCACATTAAAACTGAATTTTACCTACAATAATAATAGTGAACATCAGGACTTCCATATGATTGGACATCTAGGTATACTAGCCTATCGTTTAAGCCATAGATTAGATTACCTAGATATGCAAGCCAAATGAGCAGCGAATTATTGTTGCAGGTGAGCTTAAAGAAGAATGGATGAATAGAAGTTTAATGTGAAAGAAAGAGAAGAATCTATATTGTGTCGCGATATCACGGTACAAAAAGAATCAGTTGAATGCACAGTCGTTGGAAGTCTTTATTATTAGTCTATGGTTTAAGCATAGGCACTAGTGATGTTCGAAGTGAAATTGAGAAGAATGTATGAAACATGTTTTTTATCTGAAAGAAGGAGAAAAAGTATCTAATGCGTCGGGATATTAGTACACAAGAACTATCAGTTGAATGAAAGTGTTGCTGTTTGTTGAATTTATTCGAGGCTCTTCTTCGAAGATATTATGTTATGAACACATCCTGTAGATTACAACATTTATTTAAAAGAATTTCGCCGCATTAACGCGAAAACTGTAAATAAAATGCATACTTTTTTTTTAGCTTTTTTTATGCTTTTTGGCGAAAACATCCGTTTTCTGTTGGTGTTTTTTTTTTGGTCCGTGGTTTTTTCTGTTGTTTATTTCAGCTTGGTTCATTTTACAATTCCGTATGAAGTGGAAAGTTTTTCTTTTTTGCTTTTCGCTTAAGAAAATATCATTTTCCTTTTTTTTTTTTGTTTTAAATTCAATATTATTGTTTGTTTTCTTTAGTTTTCTTTTTTTTTTTTTGTATGAAATAAGTTTTTGTTTTCAAAAAACTCCAAGAAAAATGAAACACAAAAATTATTAAATATTGGCCAACAAACAAAATACAGCCAAAAAAACAGCACTTTTAACGAATTGTTATATGAGACATTAATTATGATACAATTTTTTTTTTGTTGGAGGACCTCCCGCTGTAATAATTAATCTTTCAATAATTTTTTTTTTTTTAAATCGAAAAAATAATAAATTAGTTTTTTTCCCGATTTCGCTGTTATGTGAGATCATGTTTTAATGACAAATCGTTATTTGAGTATTTTTTTAAGATGATTGGATTATATGAACGGAAAAAAACTGTGTAAATCGAAGTAGGTTTTTTTTCTTCGTTTTTTTCTTTCTTATGTTGCACTGAGAAGGAAGTGTCTTAATTCTTGTTTGACCAGTCATGCTTTTGGAAGACTTAAATAGTTGTATGCCAAATTAGAGGACAAATTAAGTAAGAAAAAAAAAACCTAATTTTATAACGACACACTTATTTAATGGGGTTTTTATAATTCGCACACACTGAGCACGTTTATACTGTGAAACTAATTTCGTTAAATGGAAATTCTGTCAGATTTATTTAGTCAAGACTTTTCAGATTACAAAAGTATACCAAATTTGTAATATTACGAAGTTTCGAGAAATTTTAAAATTCATTAAAATTATATTACTTAATAAATTTTTTTAATATGAACATTTTTAGTCTGAATGAGATTCGATAAGACAGAACGGAACGAGAACAAATATACCACTCTGTCACCAAACTCCTTGTACTACAATAGTCATGATATGTCTTGACTCACTGCTCCTCCAATAAAAATATCTGTCACTAAAAGAGCAGGTTGCAAGTTTGTTCTTATATCACAGATTCTGAAATTCACAGTATTTTAAACAGTTTGTGAACAAAATTTAAAGACCGAAAGATAGAAAAAGTTCTCATGAAATCCTGTTCAGTTCTGAGAGTAAGATATACATTGTAACTATTACTAAAAATCACATTCTGTGGAAGAATAGATAAAAGTCACTGTTCTTTTTAAAGAACAATAACAATCTGTTCCTGTTCTTTAAAAATCAAAGTTTGCGTCATCTCTATTTTACTATAAACAGGCTCAGAACTTAATTTGAAGAGCCCAATTCACTGAAATATGCGAAACAAGGATATTATTTTCGTCTTGACTATTATAAGGATGTTTGTCAGATTATTTATCAATGCTGCAATTTAGTATATTTATCGTAATAAGTAAATCAATTTAGTTCTCTTTTATTATCCGTCTCGAATATAATTAATGACGATGGTTTTGCCTGGTAGATCGGTTCAGTTGTGTATAGTTCTAAAAACCCTAAAACTAGCCTACATTTATACCCAGGCCAGGTCTAAACGAATATATCGAAACATAAATAATATTTATAATCTATAATTTCCTAATTATAAAATTGATCGTGTTTAAAACCGTTTAAAAACTCTTTTCTTCATAAATTTTTCCACCTAAAAACCAGATCTTTGTTTATTAAATTTTGATCCTAAATTTAGAAGAAAAAAATTCGATCTACAACATAGAAAATTTGTTTTTTTTTTCTTGTTACTTTATGACTCTACGCACCGGGCCGGCCGGTTTTGTTAGTTGTTCTCAAAGGGATCGAGCCGATTTTCAAATACTTAAAAAGAAAAAAGATCGAAGAAAAATCTAAATTATGATCACATGAATTATTCGAATAATATTCGTATTTGTAAACGAATACGATCGTTTCTTACAAATATTTATTTCCGTAAACAGAAATAAAATTCAACATAAAAAAAAAATCAAAGAAAACAATATTTTAGAAGGAAAATGAAAATCGATCGATGCTTTTCTTGGGTCTATAAAAATCAAAATGGAAAATTTCAGTCTTTTGAAAGACGAGAAAATAATTGTTTTCGAAAAACAATTCAAATAAAATAAAGAAAAAAATACAAAATTTATAGCAAAAAAAAAATTCATGAAATGATCTTCACGATCGATGAAAATGAGAAAAACAAAGCATTAAGTTCGAATCTTGAAGAGTTCTTCTGATGGACGGACGTGATCTTTTCCGATTCTTTCACGTATATTGAATTTTCTGTTGTCGAAGGCGGTGGGCGATACGACGGAGCAAGTATAGTGACTGATTTCGTGATTTTATTGCGAATCTTTAATATCATGTTTTGTTTTTTTTCTTCAGCTTGACTTTAATTTCTTTGTTGTGCCGTTGAAAGCGAATCTTCTCATCTTTGGTCGTTTGCTTCATAAAGGAACATAATCGGTTTTCTATAAGGTATTGTGTGTCAGCAATCATGCAATCTTTATTTTTGGTATTACATGGGCCATGTCTTTTATATATTTATATATTTTTTTTTGGCTTACGTCTTTCCTTTTCAATTTAAAAAATGTTCTTTCTTTGCAAAAATTTCTTCTTGTACGTCGTCGTTTGAATTCTGCAAATGAGCAGATTTTTTCGTATTTTTTTTCAGTTTGCGTCTTTTTTTTCTGCGATATAAAATGACATTCAAGAGTGATTGGTTCGCCATGACATCACCACCATAACCATTATTTCTCAAGTCCTATATACGATGATACTCTAAGAAACTTGTTTTAGCGTTGCTGTTTTTTTTTTGTACTTGTTTTTTAGACGATTATTATTATTTTCTGTTTTTGAATTCATAATTTTCTGAAGATTATTCGATTTTTTCGCTTAGAACGCCTTTTCTAGATAGGTGTTTGTTTGCCCTTTTTTGTGGGCTCCAATCTTTGTTGAGTTGATTATTATTTCTTTTTTTTGGATATGGGAAATAATTCATATTTCATCAACTTTATATATGTTTTGACTTGGGAACTTTTGAATATTGAATTATGAGATCAGAATTTTAATTAGTTTGCAGAAATTTTATATCTAGGAAAATTTTTTTTTTTAGAAATGATTTGAATTTTTGATTCTTTGCCTTAAGGTTACTTACTTATTCGTAAAGGGTGACATACTAAATGTCAGCAAATCAAATATAACAATCATTTCTGGATACTTTTCCGTCGTATCTAATGTACCCAGTATAGCGATCACTCCAATTCATTGTGAAATGTCTCGAAATTTTCGGTTTGTTTTACCAGGATTTCATTTATCGATCAGGAACATGCGAGTACCTAATTTCTTGTTTGGTTTACCAAATATTTCAATATAAATAGCAAAATTAAAAAAAAAATTGAACTTAAATTATTTTCCAGTCAACGGTCTTAGTTGTCTAATTTAATATGGATTGGGTTTAATCCCTAGTTGAATTTTTGAGCTTTTATAGCGTATATAGAACCACAGGGAAAAGTAACAGGTAATTCTTTGTGTATAAATTGTTGGGACCATTGCAGCGCTGCAAAGTATTCTATTTTGTCATTAGTATTTCTAAAGAAAGCTGTAAGTCCATGCATTTTTATAACACACAGAGACTTGTTTGCAAATACATGCTATTAATAGGGTGGCATGGTTTGCAGACTACAAATGCGGCCAAATCAGAATCCAAGTTGAGAACTCTATTTAGTTATACGCTGTTATAGAACTTAGTGATTCCACATGTAATCATTTCTATATAAATTCATGAGACGTTTGCAACACTGCAAAGCTTACCTCGTTTTGAAATTTTATATCTCACAGAGTCATTTTAACAAATGCTATTAATAAGGTGACGCTTGCAGATGTGCCCAAATTGGAAACTCTCATTATTGTATGCCTTTTGGTTGTACTCTGTTATAGAACTGAGTGATGCTTATGCGATCATATACAATCGATATATACGTCATGAAAGCTCAGAAATTCTACTACCGCATATTTATAATAACTCAATAATGCAAATACTGTTGCTATGAGGAAAGAATTAAAAATTTTATTTTGCTTTTAATAGAATAATTATTTAAGAAAAAATTATTAAAACAAAAAATTAAAAATTTCATAATTATTCATTTTTTAATTGAAAAAAAAAAAACGAATCTCCAAAGAAGTTAAGTTATTAATTGAAAATACAAATACAGAAGTCCTGAGTTGGAATCAATTAAAAATAAGAATTGGTCGTTAGTTTGTTGTTTTTGTTTCTCAAATTTAAGATCTAAAATGCATAAATTTAATAATAACTTAAAAACGTTCGTGATGATTCAATGTTAAGTAGGTGTTCGCACTATTTGTTAACAAGAATAAATTATTTTCAATACGAGTTTTCTTCAAGTGGCTACTTTCGAGTTGACATTCATCTTGTTCGTTTTATTCAATAAATGTCGTGCTGGTTTGGTTTGCTACTTCTTTTTTTTGTGTTTTGTTTTTATAATTGGTAATTCTTAACAGAATCGTGACGATAAGATGACTTAAAACATTACATACATTTTTCTATATAATAATAATCTTATAGGACAAGTCTTCTTTACAGATACATGAAATTACGAAAATATCTTAAACACTTTGTTATGGGAATGTGTAGTTCTGATTTTTCTCTCTTTTTGACTAATATACCTCTCTACCGCACTAATATTCCTCTAGCCAACTCCACCCTCCCGACACTAATGATGATAATAGCATCAAAGACAGGGATGAGTGTAGGGATGTGTAGGGTTCTGCACGGCTTTCATCTGGCATGGATGGCATGAGTTAGCTACATTAGATATTTTGCAAGGAACTTTTAGGAGCTCTTGCCATGGGAGCTAGTGTAGTTTGCTCATGTTGCTCATCTTGGGTGGGAACTGTTTGTAATTTTGCATGCCTTTGTGCTCATTTATGTCTTTGATAGCATATACATTCGATTCATCGTTTTTTCGATGTGTTGTTGAATGTTATCTTGCATTGCTTGTAATAAGCATATCTGAAGTGTTAAAAAAGAGATGTACTGGGCCCGACGATACCTAATTTTCTAATTGTCAACCTGCACTATCGTTAGGTGTGCATACTCAAAGCAGAATAAAAGCATCACATATAAGAAAACCTTAAACCAAATTTCCTTGAACACTTTTCGAAAGCTTTTTTGAAGATAGAATTGTCACAGAATTATGATATTAAGCGTACATTAGATGTTTCTTTAAATAAAAACTACACTCACTTTATAGCCCAGTCAATGCGTACTTTTAGCTTGCAAAAGGTATAGGAAACTTTATATTTGGTACGATTGTTCAACTAGGTAAGTTATTTAAAATTCCAAGTTTTCGACTTTGGGGGGGTGTGCCACTCGCACCCCCATCCTGGTTTAAATGGGTGGAAATCGCTTTTTCGCCATTATATCGTTACCTATACGAGATACGTTGATTGAAGTCCAGACAAAAAATGTGGAGCATACGATTCTCCACATTTTTTGCTTAAAAGTGTTTTTTCTGAAGATTATAGTTTTGAAGCTACAGCGCGTAGAAAGTGAGCACTTAGACAGAATAGAATGGTCGTGGACTTTCTAGGTCAAAAGAAAATTTCGCCCGTAGTGTGAAATCATTTCAAACGGAATGAAACCTGTAAAAAAACGTTTAGCAAATACTGTTCTGCAAGTATTGGATACAAAAGATCTTCAAGAAGTGGATTAATACACCATATTTACTCAGTTCATCTAGAAAAGGCTAATAAAAAGAAGGAAATGTAAAACATCTCGACTCCCGGGATTGAAAAAACTTTGGAAATTAAGATTCACCTTTTGGTGTTATTCTCCAATGATTATTTATATGAATCGAAAAAGCAGTGACAAAACTAATATACCCTCTGAGAAGTTGCTGCCATAATTACAGTTTAGTTTAAACAGAAATATCATTACTCTATTACAATCTGTACCAAGAAATGTAATACCAAGATCAGAAGCAGTTACTTACCTAAAAGGAAATCTTTAGTTATTTTCCGTAGGTGGAAAACAAATTAAATATTTTTCAATATTTTCAACCATTTTTAATTCTTTATACCCGATCGATAGCCTAGCAATCGCAATTCATTGACAATTCCACTCCAGAATTCTTTGTTTAAAAAAAAAAACTCATAAAAAACTCACTCAATAAAATTATTTCGAATAAAGAAAAAATTACTCAAAAATTACTCATAAAAAAACTCACTTAAAAAAAACTCCCTTAAAAAACGACACATCTACCCCCAACGATAGTTAACTTGCGACTAGTCTAAGGGTGAGATGTGTTCAATATTGTTTTCGACATATTTTTTTAAATTTTTTTTTTTTTTCAAAAACCAAAATTTTTCAAAATAAAATTTGAAACCGAATCTTGATTATTTGCGTTCGTTCGAGTTATATTTTTTCTATATTTTTTGTATGGACCTCAATCAACGTATCTCGTACAGGTAACGAGATAATCGCGAAAAGGCGATTTTCCACCCCTTTAAGCCAGTATGGGGATGCGAGCGGCAACCCCCCAAAGTCGAAAACTTGGAATTTTAAATAACTTACCTAGTTGAACAATCGTACCAAACATAAAGTTTCCTATACCTTTTGCAAGCTGGAGCCATTTTTTACGCTCTATTGACTGGGCTATTAGTTGTTCGGTGGATTTAGATTTATGCATAATATTACCTTCGCTCAAATTTCAGAAATAGATAAAAAAAAAACCAAACTACTAAAAAAGACTGGTAGAAAATTACATTACAAATGATAACTGAACTGATAGGTGCTATTCTGGTAACAAAACTCCTAAAGCAGATTACCATTAACGTTTTGGTGGATCATAAAAAAGAATTCCTTCTACAAAAATTTTCGTTTGGGCTGAATTTCCATATTTAATATCACATTCACCAAAATTACATGTTTTTCTGATGATGAAACACATTTTTGGGAAAAGTATTTATCCAAATTTGAATTTTTGACTTCTAATTTAACATAAATCTTTTTATTTACAAAAAAAGAAAGAAAAAGATTTACAAATATTTCATACCAAATATGTTTTTTCTAACAAATTGCCATTCATGTAGTTTTCCTTAAATAATAATTGATTTATTGAACAATTATTGAAATTTAAATTCAATTCAATACGAAAAGAAAATCGAAAAATCAAATATCAAATCTAAAAATGGGTTATCAAAAGTAATTAGACTTCTTGTCGTGTTAAAAAGACACAAATTTCGATTTTATTCCGATAAAAACGTTGTCTATCAGAAACAATCAATTTCATCAATTACCTATTATTATTGGCTGCTAATGTAAATAAGATGTGCGTGTATTTTATTCATAGCATCTACAATATCCAACTATCGCCTATTATATTGCAACAAGCATTTTCTTTTTGTTTTACTATTCAGTTTTTTGTAATATTATTGATTGATCGATAAAAAAAACAATTATAGGTAAATCTTTATGATTTACAACATTGAATTGGAAATTAAATAAATAATATAGAAAATGTAAATATATATGATTACCTCTTGTCTGTGTCAAGTGGAAAACGAATTTGAAAACTTTTTATTAAATTAGAGTTGTTGTGACCATTTCTGTAACGATAAGGCTCGAATATAAAGTATTTACATTAAGTTAGGACACATTATATATTTTGGACGGGAAAAATCAGAAAACTAAAAAGAGATGGACTTTTGCAATTTTCTCTAGGATTGATCGAATAAAAACATCAGAGTCTCCCTACAGAATTTAGAAAAATTGGTAGTGTGCGGTGGTATCGTGTGTATCGCAGATGAAGTGCCATATAAATCAGTTAAACATGTTCATCTGTTTTTGAGGGGAATCATCTGCAAATCGAAAATCAATTGGAGAAATGAAAAATGCAGAAGCCGACAAAATTTCTAGGATGATTGTTTTCTCCCTTTCTTTTTAACCAATCTTTGTATAGTGTCATCCCATACTTGCATCAGAAGTGGGATGTCGGCTGTATGGAGATTAGGCTTTAGCCTTTAAATTTCTTCTAGTTGAAAATCTGATACACAGATGTCATTTAGGTATTATCTTTCGTAATCGTGCCACCACATTTGATGCAGAAATATATCAAAATATTCTTTGCATTTTTTTCTTTTAATATTTTAGAACCTTGAAAATATTCCATTAAAAGTAAAAATATCGAACAGAAAAAAAAATTACATGTATTTTATTTAATAAATTGCAATTACAACAAAATCATTCGCGCATAACCAATTCACAGAAGATTATTGCGTCAACAATTTAGAACCGCTTCAGACATTGCGGCATTATTATTTTATTATTATGTTTTTTTCTTCATAATTTATGAATCTTAATTATATTCGATCGGAATCGACGATCATTAATTATAGTCATACCATTGGGCAAAGTAAAAGCAATATATGGCAGCATGTTTTGTTTTTTTTTTTTGTGTGAGACCATGTTGAGTACCGAATAGAAACAACAATTCAAAGCGAAAAAAACGCGAAATGAAAAGAAACAAACTTAAAAGCATATATTAACTGAAAATTGGTCTATAGCCGATTTTTTGATGCCCTATGGTAGACATGGGACAGATAAACTACCAAAAATAACACTATTTATAGGTTTTATCGTCATAACTTTGTTTCGTCTTTTCAAAATGTCTTCTAATTTACAGGCAACCTAGACCCTAATAGCGTAAGTCCAATCTACAAATTGTATTTAAATCCGTGCATTGGTACACAAATTTTCCAATTAAATCCAAAAAAACCATAAACAAAAGAACAACAAAACTTTCTGGCCATCCTGGTTTTTCCTTTATAACTTTGCTCCTCCTGGATCGATTTTTCTGAAGTGCAATACCAAACCAAGTTAAGGAATAAGAAACACACCTTCTAAATTTCATCAAAATCGGATGACGCGATTTTGAGTTATCTTGTATACGGACGGATGAACATACAGACGGACGGACGGACGGACGTGCATAAATCGATAAAACTTTTGGTTTCCTACACAACCATACCCCTAAATCTTTTCTACGACGATTATTTCGATGTGTTACAAATGGAGTGACAAAACTAATATACCCTCTGGTAGTACCTACGATAGGGTATAAAACGATTAATATGGAAAATAATGATCGCGCGATTCTAATGAAATAGAAGTTCGCCAATGAGTAGTTAAATAATTATTATTTGTTATTAAAGTTGAAACAAAACAGAGAAGAGAGAAACAAGTGAGACAAGGAGAAAAAACGCTGACCACCGATCACCATTAATAACAATTGATGCGATACTCGATTGACATTTACGACTGTAACTAAGCGGTATTTATTTGGCTGCTGGTTTTCCGCAGCTCATTTAAGCTGTCGTTTAATTTGTCAAAAGATGCGATTATAAAAATTGGTTATTTCTTTTGTTTTTTTGTTTTTTTTTTTTAGCTGACAAATGGGGTTATTGGAGGTGATCATTTTAGGTCACCTTATGTTAATGAAAGTGCAAATGGAATCACTTAATTTTTTGACTAATAAATTTCATTGGATTTATTTTTCTGGGATTTTTTTGTGATAAAAATTTCCATTTTATTTTTTCGGAATTTTAAAATAAAACTAGAATAATAATATTTCTTTTTTTCTTCAATTTAGTATTCAGTACCTGGAGTTTGTTTATTTTGGCAGCATTATCGGTGCTCCATAAAATTGGACATAATACCCTGTTTTATTTATAACAGCAGTTGTTCTGAAACAGAACACATTTGGACACTGAAAACAACAAACATTTGGAACACAATCCTGCACTAATTTCAAGTGTGGTGTAAGTTTTGTTATTATAGATTTATGCTTCTTTTTTTCACAAGTAGAGTGTGTTCTGTTTCTATATTCGTTCGATTATTAAACTAAGAATCTTTACAATGCGGCCATAGACTGTTCTGGGGCAGAACATGTGATAAAGGAATCGAACTTAATAAGAACAGCAAATCCTTTGATGTTATCTGAACAAGTTGTCATGATGATAGCGACTTTTTTGGAAGTACACAATTGAATATACATTTTCAAATTTGTCATTTCAACTTTTTTTGGTTCAGGGTCCTTTATGGTAATCAAATATCATTGCATAAAATCAATTCATTAATTTTATTGCTTTATGATATCAGCTAGAAGTAATTTGAATAAATTATTATGACAAATGGCATCAGAATTTAATGATTTTTGGATTCTTAATCCGCCTACAAAAGGTAAAACTTGTTTTTGTGTCATTTAAATGAATTCTAATTGAAAAAAAAACTTAAAACCAAAAAATTTACAATACTATTAATTATGGCTTTTAAAAATCATGCATTTTTTAAGGTAAAAACCAGTTAAAAAATTATTCATTTCAAAAATCTTGTTCTGTAATTAAAATTCATTGATCTTCGAGCTGTTTTTGTAAAACGAAAAAAAAAAAATCTTTGTTTATTTTCATGTTTCTTCGTCTTCTTCTTTTTATTATTACATATTATTAAAAATTCTTAAAAAGTAATAATTTAACCACCTACTTGAGAACAAAATCAACATCATTAAAATAATGGATTTTCGTAAAAAAAAGAAGAAAGAATTAATTCAAATGAAAATTAAGCCAAGCACAACATACCTCCTCAAAAGCCAAGGTGACACCAATTTGACGGGAAGATCCACAAAAGTACAATCGAAATTAAAAGATGTCTTTTTTGGTAGAAGAAGATAATAGGAATAACAGACTCACTTTTTCCAATATGAAAGGATAACATGATCCTTTTGCTTTTCTACCAAATATACAATAGCTGTGGAGAGTTTAAATATGAATCCTTTTCTCGCTGGCCTAACCTATAATTTGCCTGGAAAACACAGGTATATAGAAAAATCAAACCCAAGTATTTAACTACAGACAACATTTGATGAGCACTTTAGACTCTTACAAAATCTTTATACAAAAAATAAGAATTGTATCAAAGCTGGTGCCTTTCTAACTTTTTTCGGATTTTCTCAGAAAGTTCAGAAATGGATAAGAAGGAGTTTTGATCCTTTCCATACTCATATATAATGTAGAAGCTCTAGTTGGTTAAGACCTCGACCTCGCATCTAGAAACCGATGAGATACGGGTTTAAAACCAAGTATGGGTTCCCTACTTTTCTTTGCCGTTACACTATCTATCAATACTTTAGTTCTTTTGCCATTTCATACTGCCGTATCAATAAGTGTTTAAAACTACCACACTTCAAGTGCTTGTAAATACTTGAGTATTAAGTACAACTTTCGTCAAATCGAACACATTTTTTGACAAGAAAAATCTAACCTAAAATATATTTCTCTATTTCAAATGTTCAAAGGTAATATTGCAATTGTCGAAAGAATATACAAAATTCGCCTATCTGGAAAACTCCAGGTAACTACAGTTAACTACTTTTACGAGTTTGCTCAAGTGGCTGCAAGCATATTTTTTACCAAATATTTTCACCTTTCCATTTGCAAATTCTTACGCAAGTAGAACATTCGACGTCTATAAAACTTAACGACGCTTTATATCATAATAGATATTCGCATAGTAGCAGCTAAGATCTCTATATGTCAAATGTGTGGTTTTGGGAAAACTGTGGAAATGGAAATAACGTAATGTATCTTGTTTACGTGAGCTTAATTTCTAATTCGTGAAACTGACAATTTCAGATTAGAAACACTGATTCGATTGAGCTTAAATCGATATGCCTTTTCGATACGTTTTGGGCTAAATTGAGTTGCAGAATTCCAACTCCTGGGAGTCATAATCAAACTATGTTTATTCGAACAGTCTGTCTATAAAATTATAAATATATATTATAAATTTTATTTGATTTGTTTGTTTACGTTTTGTTTCATTCGATTGAAAGCGCACAATAAAGCATGTTTTTGTTCTAAATATTATATCATAAAAAAAACTGTGCTTTCTTTCCGTTCTCCCTCTAAAAACAGAATAAAAATTAATTTAGAGGTCAACCAATTATCCACAAAATAAGACACTTTTATTGTTATGGAAAAGCTTTTTTTTTGTTTCGTTTTTTTTTTTTTCATTACAATAGATTTAAATTCAATGTCAATTTTTCAAGAGCTTTTCAATGTTAAACTGCAATTTCTCATGCCGCTGATTATTATCAAAGTGGTTTCTTTTTAATGTTTCCAGGTTTGTCCAATTAAAATGCACATTTTTCATTGTTTACAACCAGAACCGCAATTTAAATTTAATCAATCTTTTCAGTCCAGTCCAGCTTGTCATAAAAGCTATTAAAAAAGCTAAATAAATTAATTCATTTATTTTATTAGATTAATGTAATCAAGTAAATGAGATTCTAGTGTATACAATAATTTATTGTGTACGTTTTTTTTGGAAGTTTCTTATTCACTCGATATTGTCAAGAAAAAAGATTTGTTTCAGTGGATAGAACTTATATCTACTAAGTACAAGATGGCGTTGCGGTTCGAAATGGAAATTAAGTGAATAGATACAAAATCGTTTCCAGTTAAAAGCAAAAAAAGGATGCATTTTTTACTCAATCACAATTTAAAAATTAATGTAATTTTTGAAGTGAAATATTTCCATGCTGCTATTAGCAAAAATTATGTGACGATTTTCTGTGATCAAACGTCATATTACAAAAAATCTCATTATATAGACGTCCTAGATGATTACAATGTTCGGCAATATTGTGGAGGTTACAATGAGGATTATTTCCATTGACGACGAAATTGTTTTATCTGTCACCGTATTGGCGCTTTAGTCGATACAAATGTTTGAACTTTTTATATAAAGGTTATACACGATTGAAATGTTCAGCAAAGTTGTGGAGGTTTTTATTAGGATTATTCCCGTCGAAGACGCAATAGTTCTATCTCCCACCACTTCGGTGCTGTATTCAAAAAAAGGCTTCTGTTTTACTTCTACAGTGTGGTCAAAAGCACACTTTGGTTTTTTTGTATTTAAGTTGTTATTAAGATTAAAAATTGTATATAAAAACAAGAAAAATTTAATGGATGAAAAAAACAAATATAGGAGGATACGGGATGTAAACTGATAGATGAAATCATTCTGCTGCAATCCAGTTTTTGTTTCGGGATTTATTCCTCGTGTCAATCATTTGTATTTTTTTACTTTAACATTATAACTTTTTATTTCTTTTTCAACCGATTAATATTTGAAATTAATCGCTAAATAAAAGACAAGCAAAAAATATACTAAATTGTGCTTTTTTTTAAGTTTTGTTAAACATGTTAAATTATATTTCAAAATATATAAAAGGACCAGTGCCAGTGGCAGACGAATGTCATAGAAGGGGATAAAGAGTGATTTGAGATGTCTCATTGATTAACTATATTCAAATTTAATGAGTTTCTTATTTTTGGTTGTTTGGTTGTCTTTTATTTTTTTGTTTTTTCGCAGCATGATCATTGTTGATCGTTTATATGCAATTGCTTTTCTTTTTTTGTACCTTTTTAGCCTTAAATTATTATTTTCATATTAATTATAAAATTTTTTTTTCAACCAAAAATTGAGAGGTTATTATAAAAGTCATTGTAGTATTTTTTGGATAAAAAAATATCATTAATTATTTGGGATCTTAAGTCACTAAGCACTTTTTTCCCCCCAAAAAGAAATAAAAGTATTACACTTTCAAGTGGAAGATAATTAAATATTGTTAACAAATTATAATGACCTAGAAGTTGGCGAGGCCAAATTAATATTATATTGGTTAACATAATCATTTCGGTATTAAAAATTGGTAACTAAATTGGCCTAAATTTGATGGTTCAAGTTTTTTCTTTAGTATTTTTTTTTTTCACCGCGGACATAAAATAATAAAAACTTATTGTATTTTGCCAAGCTTATTTTATTATATGTTGCTTTTATTATATATGTTGAATACGATTGCAATTTATTACGTGTTTTAAGCTTCGGTAATGCGGCTTTTTTTTTCTTTCTTCATATCAATTAGATTCTTTTTCCTCGTTGTTGCTAAATGCGTGACTATCGTGGAAAAAAAGCAGGCATATATAGGTATATACTATACCTATTTGGTATATAACTCGATATTATAGTGAAAGTAAATTATAGAAAATTAACTATATGATAAAAGTTTCTAACTGGATAGTAAATAATAATGATATTACAATAAATTGCACGCAAGATCAAAATTTTATCTAATTAGTTTTCATTTTTTTTTTTTTATATTTTAGATAGGAAAAAATACGAAAATTAAGGTTTTTTTGTATTAATTCAGAACTAATAAATATATTTTGTTATACTGGCAAAGTTTTTGGTAAAAATTGAGAAATTCAAACTGATTTTTGTATTTAATTTTATTGAAATAGTTTTATTTTTTTTTGGGACCATGGATTAAGATAAAAAAAAAGAGAACGGAAAAGATATCACCTGAAAAAAAGAAATACATAATGGTTTCGCTTGTCATGGCATTAATCCCTATTAATCTTCCAAATTTATTTTCCTTATAATTGACTTGTAATTATAAAGTTACTACTAATTTTTAGTAATTTATTTTGATATGATTTACTTTCTATTTTCTTAAAGGGAATTATTTCTTAATGAACCCACATTATTTGTATTTGATTTGTTAATTCAAATTTCCGGTAAAGCTTGGCAGAATTAAATACGCTACCTATTTCCAAAAATTTTCAAAAAGGGCTTAAGTGCTTTTCTCGTCCAAACTACCTGACAAAAACTGCACATTAAAGCTTCAGAAAATGCAGCCAATTTATAGACACACCTTTCGATTTCAAGTTCTTGTCCATAATGATATAATGTGACATACGTGGGTGTAATGAGGAGATAGTATTCTGGAAACTATTTTGGTGTAAGGTCCTGGAACATAATGATATAACGTACCAGAACTTCCCTTGTGACACAAATGGGTATAATAAGGAAATAGTTTTTTGTATTAAATTGTTGTGACATTAGAAGTAAAAAACAAATTTCTTTCTTACGGCACAGTGAAAGGAAACAGAGTTCTCAAGTTGTGTAGTCATGTCGCACAGTTTTTTTTTTTTTCTGCAAAGGCTCTAAATTTTTGTTAAGATTTGTATGAAAGACTCTGTGTGATAGCACATGTAATCCTTTCTATATAAATTGATGAGACGTTTGCAACGCTGCAAAGCTCTCCTTATTTTTAATAGTATTTGTAAAAAAGACTGTAAATACATGAAATTTTATATCACACAGAGTCATTTTAACAAATATTATTAATAATAAGGCGCTTGCAGATGCGCCCAAATTGGAAACTCTCACTATTGTATGCTTTTTGGTGATAGTCTCTTGTTTACAAATACTAGAAAGAGTCTTTGCAGACAAAAAAAAATAGAACTTGAGAACTCCTTTTTCTGTGCTTACCACACACTGAATACTGATCCATCTTCTCGACACTATCTGCTGCAAATTCAAAAATGAAGACCTTAACTACTAGTATTGTAAATCGCAAAATTTATCGTCTTATTTTTTCTTAATATTAATTAAAATTAAGTTTAAAAAAAATGTATTTCGAGGTCTAAACATATTTGTTATACATTTTCTTTTTTTTTTGTCATTATTATGTAATAATACATTTCGATAACCCGTTGGTAAGTAAATCCGAAAATGGGATTACCCCATGCCGATCCAGCCATATTTAATGTACACGAGAAAATCTTAGAAGAAACACCTTGACTTTTTTGTATCTAACAAAAACAACAACTACATCAAAAAGCGCCACCAAAATTCAGGTTTAACCTTTTTTCTTGGTTTTTTTTTCTTCTTTATATAACTTTAGTTGATTAAAATTCCTCCTTCCGCCTGTCCACCCAACAAACATACAAAAAAAAAGATTACTTTTTTTTTCGTATGTCCAAAAAATTGTATACTGATCTCAACACATTTTGCAAATCATATAATATGAAGCCATGATGTCTGTGATAAAACATTTTAACCAGAAAACAAAAAAAATCCAAATTATTTATTAACAAATAAATCTTATACAAACAAATAAGACAATTCTTTAATTTTAATTTTATAGAAAAGAAGAAAAAAAAAAAGAAGAAATCATCATCATGATCGCGAGATCATCAAGATCATCAAGATATTTTTTCAGTAAAAGTTAGATCACCAAAAAAAGCATAACAACAAATAGTAATTCTGCAGAGGATTCCCAATTTCATAGAATGACTTTGAAAAATATTCATAATTCTTCTTATTTTTTTTCGCGGCGACGACTTCTGCACGATATCCAAATTAAATACATTTATTTTTTTAAATGAACAGAAAAAAAAAAATGAATCGAATTGTTAGATCATCTTTTGGTGATCTTTCGAAATGGAAACAGCAAAAAAATGGACAAGAGTTAAAAGGTAGTTGAGATAAAATGTAAGAAAAACATAATTAGGATGTGTTCGCATGAAGGGTTTGTATGAAGGTGAGTATTATTTCGTTCCACATTAGGTCACAGATAATAGACTCCATAAATGAAAACCCGCCGAACAAGTAAAGTAACAAGATCTTTTATTTAAAAAATATCTAATGTGCGCATAATGTCGCATATATGCGCAAAATGAACGTTGTGGTATTCCCTAAAGGAGAAATTGAGTTCCTTGCTCCAGTATGTGCTGTGGCTCCATCTTGTTGGAACCAAAGTGTTAGATGGTTCTCCAAAAGAAATTTCCAGCATCATCCGATCTTGTGCACTACTGATGGAAACTGTAACACCTTCTTCATTTCCCAGACGATACACCATGCCGAACAGTACACTTAAGTAGGTGTAATTATCGTTGATAAACTGCTCTTGGATACTACGTAGCCTATATCCTGCAGTTTTGCCTGTTGACAAGCTAGATTTATTTGCGATCTTCCAATGGTGCCAAAAATTTGTACAAAAAGAATTATCTGTTTAATTTCTCTGTGGTTGTATCTATACTCAACTTCATCTTTTACTTCTAGAACTCTACAAGTATTATACTTTAATGAACTGCAGAAGAAGGAAATACTTGGGGCATACTACCTCCCCCCAAATGAGATACAATCTTTTGATCCACTCCGGATAATAAAATTCCAAAGGGAAATAGGTCTGGAGGAGGTGCTTTAGAATGGGAGCCTAACCAATCGACTGCACCAAGATAAGGGGGTACAATAGATCTTAAGGTCGCAGTACAAGAATACCCTAATATACAATCTAATCTAATCTAAATACTTTAATGAAATAATTACAAGTCTAGTCACCTTTTAAAAACTAATAATATAGAAATTTAGAAGTTGCAATAGATCCACGTTCTTCCAGTTTCGAAGAAAGTCCTGTAATATCTCACATGAAATGACTGAAGATCATATTGAAGTCGAAGTCGAAACAAAGCAGATAAGCAACATGAAACGACCTACTTAACATTTTGATTTTAATTGATTAAAATGCGGGAAAATATGATCTTTTAGCTTTAGCCTTGATAATTAGCAATAAACCCATTCGAATACTGTTTAATATATAAAAATATGATCTTAAGAATTATTATATTGAATGATCTCAGAACAATGAAAAAGCTTATTTTTCTGATCTTGTTTTTTTTCTCTTTGATTCTCAATCTGTATTAAAGTTTCTGCTGTGACTCTAGTTTGTCTATGAAGAACGGAAACCTTCAAATATATACTAAACCAAACCAATGTCACAAATCTTATAAAAATTCCCCAAACATATTACTTAATACTTGTAGGCCTGCGCCCCCGCATCATCCTTATATTGATAATTATCAAATGATCAATTTTTTTTTTTTTTTGGTTCTTGTTTTGATTTCTTAAAAATGAAAATTTATCTTTAAAAAAAACAACCAGATTTCAAAAAACTTGATTAAGGAAGTCATTCAAGACTTTTTACTTAAGAATATTGTGTTTTTTTTTTTTGGTTGTTTTTCTTTAAAGTTAATTTGAAAATGTTGTTTTGAACATGTTTTTTGTTGTTGTTGTTATTGTTGTTCTATTTGACTCTCCTGTGCACAAAATATAATTACAGTCCACAGGTAACATGTTTTACCTATGCTCGCAAAAACTTCAACAAATGGAACCGGTTTCACTTTTGAGATTATTATAAAAAAAAAATTGTGTAAAGTAAATCGCGCACGCTTATTTAAAAGTCGCGATCGTATTTTGTATTGTTTTCTTCAGGGATCGAAAACTTTAAGAGTTTAAACTTTGAATTGTTATAAATTCATATTTTGGACATAATTATGATCTGTCTGCCAGAATATGAATTTTCTCAGCTGTCATAATATTTGTTATGACTAAAAAATTCTCACAGCGCCAGAATAGGCCCGTCATTTTCTATTTCTGAGCTAGAACTAGAACGTGATCATAATAAAACTTTATAATAAAGTGCTTTACAGAACTTTACTTGTGAATACATATACCATAAGAATTAAAAAGAAAAACTATTCAAGAACTTTTAGGGAACACACATACTTCGTTTACATGACCGGATTGAAGTCGACTTCAATCCGAATATCGTGCATGTATACCCAGATCGACTTCAAATCGAATTGAGTCAATCCGATCACAAAATTTTTTCTGATCGACTTGAAATTTGCATGTAAACTCAGATCGACTTCAAATCGAATTGAAAATTTAAAATGGAGTATGAAACATAACCTAAAAAAGAAAAATTTGTTTGGCAGCGTCTATGAAATTGACGTTGATTTGAAGTCGATTTCAAGTCAATTTTTCAATCCGGTAAAGATAAAAAACTCGGGTTGAATTTCAAGTCGATCTCAAGTCAATTCTGAAATCGCCATGTAAACGAAGTAACAGTGAACTAAACCTGTACATCTTTTCTTTTATTTACCACCTAACTCAGTGGCAGATCCTGCATGTGGACGAATAGACCCCAATACATATTCTCTCCGATTGTGAAGCACTACTCCGTAAGAGGAGAAAACATCTTACGGAATACTTCTCTCCAATTTAGCTACTATCTCTTGTCCCACTCTGGATACTAAGATAAATAGGCCTGGAGGAATTGCTCTGGAATGGGACGTTAACCTAACTACTGCACTAAAGAAGAGCTGGTACAGTAGATCTTAAACGTCACCGTACAAGATCACCCTAAAAACTTAATCGTAATGTTAACTCAGTGGCACTCATGGGTTAGCGTTCTTTTCAGAATATGAAACAAGACGGGCAGGGAGCTGAAATCACAATTTCAAACTAAGAAATAGATGAAAATTCTTTTTTTTTCTTTCAAACCCGACTGGAATTCGAACCAGCGATCGCAGACTTCGTAGTTTAATGTGTTTTCCCTTGAGCCACGATCCCAACCCATCCAGCTATTATAGAAAAAAGATGAATACTATATTTCTCGATTAGAACTTTTATAATACCACATGAGAGAAATTAAGTTAAGCTTGATCTAAACGTTTATTTTAAATATGAATAAATTAGAGAAAAATTTTGAGCAGCAAAATTTAGAAAATTATTACTCAAAACGTTCCACGTAACTTCAATTGTAGAAACTTTACTCAAAAAAGATCTTTTGAATATTTGAAAAAGGAACTTATTGAAAAACTATTAAAAGTTTCGATCCCTGGTTTTTCTTCTATGTTTTCTGAAGCTGGAGTTTTGGATTGGAAAAAATCAAGAAGACGAAAAATACAATACTGCAATTTTTCTTTTATGTTTTGATTAAAATAAAAGCAAGGAAAAAACATTAATTTAGTTTTTTTGTTTTGAATTTCAAATTTTTTGGCTGAAAAATTTTTGTTTTTTATGCTTTTCACGATCATCGTGATCTTTTACGTAATTTTAAAATCATGACTCAGATTTTTACGAAGTCACTAAATCAAAAAGTTTGATCTTGGCTTGGATTGGATTTTGCTGTTTTTTTTTTTTTGGTTTTTTTTGGAGGAAATGTTCTTTTTTGGTTTAGAAAATTTTTTCAAAAATTATGAAACTAAAATGTTGTCTAAATTTCATGATTTTTTTTGTGAAAATCTTTTTTTTTTCGATGCACGTTTGAAACTTTGATATTTTTGTACCACTCGTATTTTTTTTTCTTTGCCTTTTGGAAGACATTTTTGATCTTTCGATCTTGTTTGTTTCTCTTGAGTCATGTTTTTACCTTTTATGAAAGTATTTTTTTTTTTTGCTTTCGTCTCCCATTTTGGTGGTACAATGAAGATCTCGGAAACTTTCCTTTCATTTTTTAAAAAAACAGCTTTGTACATTTTTATTATAATAATCAATTCAATTATATTCGATTTTTGTTTACTTTTCGAGAAATTCAAATCAATAAATTACATTTTGTAAATATTTGGAAGTTTTCCATTATTTATTTACAATTTTTTGGTTATTTTCTTTAAGTATTTTTCCAAAAAAATATATGTTTATTATGATAATTTATTAGATCAGTTTTGTTCAACAATATTGAGTCACTATTTTGTAGAGACTTTTCTGGATAATCAAATTTTCCAGACGTATTAATGAATTTTCAACAAATAATTATCTTAATTATCACTTTAGTCCCAATATGAATGTAACAAAGTTTTTCTAAACATTCTGTAAGGCGACAGTGACAATTTACCTTGGCTACAAGGTAATCACAAAAAAGATGACATTAAAATAAGGGAACTATTGACAAAATCGTTTAAACATTATTATCTCAAAATGACAGTCATTTAAAATTTTTCACTCTCAAGTGACAAATTGCCTTTCGTGATGTATGAAAGTGACAATCGAATGTCACTTCTCGGGTTTTAAAAAAAAATTTCTACTGCTAAGGAAATACTGAAAGTACTTTTCTAAATCTTGGATTAAATTTATAAACATTACAAATTTTTTTTTTTTCGTAAGTCCCAAAAAATTATTCGACCCGAAAAGATAACAATTGATCATAAAATATGATTTTTATAAGCCCCTTGAACATTTTGCAAGATTGAAAAAAAAATAAATAGAAATATCATTAAAATTGAATTTAGTTTGATCATAGCCTAAAGGCAGCTTAAGTTAAGCGCATATAGTTTTTAGTTTTCTCTGAGATAATGATATTAGCATTGTTCAAAAACATTGTACAAGGTGAACAACTAAGATAAAAGCATATTTGTTTTTAAAGCATTAAATAAACTTGCTAAAAAGAAAAAAATGTATCGAATATCAAATAAGGTTCAATTAACTTTAAAGAATTAAGAAAGTTGTTTTTTCTTTTAGTTTTTTTGTAATTTTATTCAAATTTAAGCTGATTTGAAGAAAAAACTAAATTATTGAATAATAATTAACAACTTCAATTTAAAATTAAGAAAGGATATGATTTTTTTCAATTTAAGGTTTTAATAACATATGTAGCAATCAGAATGTACGAAGAAAGCATTTAATAACAAATTTTCAACTAATTAACGACGCTTAAACCCATTGTCATCATGACAGTGCCTTGCTCTTTGTACATGCTGGGAATAAGGATAGAAGAGTCTGTAGTATCTGAAGCAACATGTTCCATATCAACTCAAGTAATTTGGACGTAGAATTGCTACACTTTGTATATGCACTCTACTCTCTATTAGTGTTGATATCTTTCATTGGAAGACTAACCAGATTAAGGAAGATACCCAGTCTCTCGAACACATAAAGTAAAAGGTATAATTCAACATTGTAGGACTACTTCTTACACTAGAATACATTGGCTACGTTTACACCGACAAATTTTTATGTCACCTAACTAAAAGTTAGGTTTGGTCACTCGTATTTACACCGTACTAGACCTAAGTCTAAAACAACGCCATATGTGAGCATTTATGGAACTTGGACATTAAGAGATGAGCTGTCATCTGTCAAAGCTTTCAGTGAAATTTAACATTTCGGAGATATTGTGTTCAGGTGTCAAAAAGTTCTTAGGTCGATTTAAATTTAAGGTAGGTCTGCAATTTAGGTGACCTAACCTAAGTTACTTTGGACATATTTAGGTCGACCTAAGTACTTAAGGCTCTTTTTAAGTCTGGGTGTAAATTACAACACAATCCGATAACGACAAATATTTTTAACAATTTTTATGCAATGTTCCTTATCACTGTTTAGCGACAATACCTAAAATCTGAATTGTCGTGAGTACTATATAGCGACTAATATTTTGTTTAATAAAAATCGTCGTAAATTAAAAAATCCTATTAAAGTAAAAACTTAAATTCATATTTTAAATTGATCTATTTTAATTAATTTCTAAAAGAAAATTTTATGTTTGATTTTTAAGTTCAAGCAAGTTTATCATCCTAATGATAAATAATGAAACTCAATTATATACAAATAAATATCACAAAAAGCTTGAAATAATTACATTAGAAGGTGAACAAGTGTATAAAGTTGATGGCCTCCTATCAATTTCCATCACCACACACAACATATTCAATATATAGATTATTATTTTATTTGTCAACGGAATATAGTATATCCATATATTGGTTGCCTCAGTTTTTTCTTTATTTCTAATCATCGTGTGGAAGACCTGAACAAAAAATATATATTAATATCATTAGTTACCGAAAAAACCACGACCACAATACCATAATATGGTGACCATAGAATAAACTAAAACGAGAGAAAAAGAAGTAGAACTTGCCTGACCCGATTATGAGAATTTATTATCAATGTTCGTTATACATGAAATGAAACTAAAAACAAAAAAATAATAATATATTTAATTTAATATCTGAATATATGTAATTTTTATCATTGTTTTTTTTTTGGTTTTCGTGTTAGTGTAAATCCAATTAAGCTTCAATATTCACCTGAGAACACCAAAGACAGGCCCTTTGTCACGTAGCCACACTAAAAAGAAAAACAAAAATAAAAATACAAAAAAGGCTCAATTTCAATATGTATAGCTCTTTATTTCCCAAACAAACCCTGTGTTTTTTTTGGGGGAATTACAGAGTCGCCCAAAAAATACCAAAAATGGAAGAGATATGATCATTCATATTCTTAACACTAAATTGTTATTTCTTTTCTTCGTTTTCTTTGGGAGAAAAATATTTGGGAATTTTTCTGTTTCGTGGTTTTTTGAAGAAGTTTCTTTAGAAGAATTGGTTTGGATATTGTTTCCATTACAATTATCATATTCCTATATGAAGGCGAGAAAAGACAACGAAGGAAGGTCACCTCAAATGTTATTTAACAAATAATTTTCTTTTCAGGTGTACAACATGCATTTTTATTGTTTACCGGGTGTTTCGATTTGATACAAATTTTATTTAAGATTGGCTATCCTTTACTTCCTTCCTTGTATATAAAGGAACTGACCATATCATAGAGGGTTTGGGATTAATACTAGAAATAAACTGAGATTTCGAATGATCTCCAAAGATGTAATTATCGGGTAATAAAACTATTGGTGTAATGATCACTCGCGATCAAATGATCAATACAAATCCCAGTAAATATACAAAGGTACTGACCGTATCATGGAGGGTTTGGCCTTAATACCAGAAATAAACTAAGATTTTGAATGTTCTTTCCTGATGTCATTATCGGATAATAATCGGAGTAATGATCACTCGCGATCAAATGATCAATACAAATCCCAGTCTATCTAAGACATTGCCCACAAAAATCGTGCTTTATTGTTAATTTTTAGATGTAGTTAAAGTTTGAAAGGTTCTTCTATTGATAATCCTTTAGGAATTTGAAAAATATTTTATCTTGAACTCGTAAAATTCCTTTTAAACTATAAAATCCTTCGACAGTTTTAGACAACACACAGTCAACACACGTAGTCCCATATGATTTTTTCATACAAAAACCAATATACTAGCAGTGACTTCAAAATTGATATGAAATTTTATGATTGTGTTGCACCTTGAAAAATCCGATTATTATGGAGTCTTGCTTTTTTTTCTTCATCTTCTGTGAACACTATATAACCAAAGACACGTCATACATATTCATGATCAGATTATAGATGGTCTTTTTTTCTTTCTTCATCCGATATTTTTTTTTTCCAATATTCTTATATCAATATATTTTTTATTATTATTATTTCAGATATTGTGCGGGGATGTTTGAGGGTGTGATATATATCGATGTGTGGTACAATGTGAAAACCACAGGAAAACTATCAATATAAGAAATTCATTTCACGTTTCATTCTAACATTGTTCAAACGATTTCAAAAACCACACAGTTTTTCGTTAATTTAATAAAATTTGTAGAAATTTTTGTCTATTTTAGATTTTAAAAAGCCAGGAGACAGGTTTTTTCTTTTTCGTGTTTTTTAATGAAGGATCAAAAATTGGGACTAATTATAATTCTGAATTTCCATAATTGAAACTCTTTTAAGATTCTTATTGGAGCTTATTTAAATCTTGAAATTCATCTAAAACTCTATTATTTTAATAAGATTTAAACGATTACAATTATTAAAATTACACATCAAAGAAAAAGATTTATGATTATTAGAAATAAAAACTGGATATCAAAATGACGGACATTTTTAAAATAAATAAAATTATTTAAAAAAGTCATAAGAAAATAATAGATTACTTTAATGATTGAGTTTTAAAGGAAATAACTAACTGCTTTTTAAATAAATGTCCGACAAAAGAAACGAAACAAATAACAAACGATCATGTTTTTAATGATCAATGGTCAATTATTTTGTACTACATTTTGTTCTAATGATCGTTAAAGAATGATTTCCTGTTGATTTCTTATATTTCAAAGAAGGAAAGCAAAAAAAAAAAAACTAAAACGACTTATATTGAAAATTGATAACTGATCGTGTAAGTTATATAAGATCACTGAATTGAACTGATCATATATACTAATGGGAATATAAAGTTTTGTGTCATTAAAAATAATATAAACTAACTACGAAGATATGGATCATGATCAGCCACTGGAAAAACGCTAGAACAGAGCCTGTTCCGTCTGTAGTAGCTAACACAGTGAAGAATTAGGAAGGAATTAAAAACTTTGATCATAAGACAACTAATAAAAGATACGAATGATGTAGTTTTTGGTTAAAGATGTGTCATTTATCTTTAAAATCTCGTATAACATAATTGTTCAAATGCAAATTGATCTTCATAATTTCCTTGCAAAATTTGGACTAAATTTATTGCCCATTTGATGATGTGCCTGTTGCAACAATAAATCTTGGACATGTTGTATGATTTAAATCGAATTTTTTTAAATTCGTTATGTTGATTTGAGGGCAGACTAAGGTTATATCATATCCAAAAAAAAATCGCTATATTACATAATATGCTTAAACGATTTTGACGATATATGTTATACCCATATTATGAATAATATAGACTTCATTCGTTCAGAATTGGATAAAGAACCTCTTCAAATGGCTTATATCTTTAATTTAAATAAAACTGTAGAAATAATAGTAGAGTATTATAATTCTTCACACAGAAAAGTTGCGATGTTTCGACAACACAAGTTTAGTTGTCCACAACTAAATTTTCAGTTGCTACAACTAGCCAATATAACTTCATAATTATTCTGTTCATCTTCTTTGGATTCGATATATACTATGTTAATGTGTATACCATGTTGGCAATATAGTCTTTTATAATATAAATGAAAAAAAATTTCGGCAATTTAATTAAAAACCCCTACAAATAATTTGATCTCAAATTGATCGTGTTCTTTTAAAGGGGTTTGTGTATTAACTAATTCAACTTCTATGCATACATTTTGAAGGAAACTGCATATTTTCTTTATAAATTGAATATATTTATTTTAATTTGTTTTTACTTTTGTAATATTTTTACATTTTATTTCTTTATTTTTTGTTTGTGAAATCAAAGTCAAATAAAGTTCACCTTTTAGATAAATGGTATCCACCAGGTTTTTTTTGTTGCTGTTGTTTTGTACAATGTACATTGTTAGTCCCCTTGAAGAATATGAAAGATTTTGTATTTATGCAAAGAGTTGAGCATACAAGAAAAAAAAAGAAAAAACACAACACTTGGAAATGAATAAAAAGACCTAACAAATAAATATGAAATAAAGCAACAAAAAAAAACATTATTCACAAAATAACAAACTCCAAAATGGTCCACGGATCTAACGATGTTGGTGTTAACGTTATACGAAACCAGTATTTTTCTTTTATGTTGTTTTTGTTCTTATTTTTTTTATGCTTCTTTCTTAACATATATATATACATAATATAAATTATTTCTTCTTTTTTTCATCTTATGTTTCTCTTATATTCATGTTGATTTTTTATGCTGCTATTTAAATCCATATCTCTAAAAATTATATATCGTATACATAGAGAATACGATATCTAAACATAACTATATGTATGATTCGTATTTCGTATATGTTTTTCTTATGCTTCTATTAAAAACCATTTCGAAAAGAAGAGAAAAGGGTACAAGTGGTTTTCTTTTGCAGCATAAAAAATCATCATACTGTATCTCGTCATTAGTGTAGTTTGTAGTATACCTATGTATATACCAGTCATCTTCGAGGAGGTATATTCTTTGTTTTATACCACTTACTTCGTTTTTATGAGATCTGTGCAGATATAACAGCCTAAAGCAGAATCTAACTAACAGCACCATGAAAAGATATACTTGTATGTATAAAAAGAAGAAAAAAAAATTATACTAAAATTTATGTTTGCATTTTATATCCCTTTGGGACTTATGTACACATTTATCAACCCTATGTATATATACATATTTATAGTGATCATATGTTTTTTCTTATGCTATTCTAAATAATGATCATATGTTTTTTCTTATGCTTCATCTTTCTGTATAAAAGCTAAAGTAAATAAGTAACTTGTTTGAAGAAGTATATAAACACTCTCCCTCTCTTATATACTATAAGTATAGTAAGATCAGATGATAGATTTTTCAATAGAGTATAGGAGACCTGTTTTTCAAGATCGCGCAAGATCATTATTTTTTTTCTTTTTTTTTTTTTTACTTTTTTTATGTTATTATGATTATTTCTTTTTTTTATTTAATAATAGCTGTTTTCTTGACTGTGTTTTTTTTTTTTTCTTAATATTATGTTTATTGTTCTATTCATTTTTTTTCTTTTTTACCATACTATGAAAAAGAAAATCTTCTTTCATATATTCCAGTATTTAAAAATGATGTAATTGGAAGGCGTTTTGAGGTTAAGTAAATTATAACCCTTTTTGTTCAGATTTTATTTTGTATTTCTTGGATTCAATGTGATTGTGTTATGACTCTTTATATACCATCATAACATATAAGAAGCATAGATTTATTATATACAAAACGATCTTGTCGATAAGTTTTTTCTTCTTGTATATAAAAAGAGTTTTTCATTTTCACATTATTATGTTGAATTAATACTTTTTTTTGTTGTTGTTATTTCTTTTGCTTGTAATGCTGTTTTTTTTCTCGCTGCTTCTTATAAACCCGTATATGTTCCACATATTAAATTAATATTAAAGAAAAAATCCAAAAAAAAAACTACGTAACTATATGAAATTACTTTTTTCACAAAACTCGCAATATAAAAAGTTACAAAAAAATAACGAAACCGGTTGTATATAATTCGATCGATCTTGTTCAAAGTGAGTAATCGATAATTATTATATCTATGATTGGATATGGAATAAAACGAATGCATTTATTTATTGGCTTTTCTGAATTCAGACACTTTTTTTGCCATGCTGTTTTTGGTTTTTTATTGTATTCCAGTAAATTGTAAAGTAATTACGTTAAAATTCTATTTTAGTCTTTTATTGGTTAGATTTTTTCAGAAAGTTTACTTTTAAAGAAACTGCTAAAATAGATACTTATGTATATAGCTAAAAGGACTTCAACAATTGCATTTATGATTCTATTTTCATATTTACCATAATATCTTACGGTTGTTCTCCCAAACATACTTATAAAACTCAAATTGCTTTTAAGATTTGAAATTTACTAAGCAAAATTGATATTTCTGGTTACGATTTTAATTTGGATTATATTTCAATAAACAATAATCTGATTTTGTGGTTAAGAATGAAATGATTTTACTAAATTCAATAATATTAAAGTTCTAAACTAATCAAAATAAATAGCATTTGTTTACATATTCAACATGACGAGAATAATCGTTCTTCCAGTAGCACTTTGGCCTATATTGTTGTACATAAATCCATAGCTTATTGAATTTTATGTTAAAATCAACTGATTTTTGTTTCTAGTTGTATTTAATTTCGTTAAGATGCATAGATACCGGTTCATATCGAGCCTAACAAGAAAATAAAGGTATTGCTAAATTGGAACTGTATAGCAAAAATTATAGCAGTATATTTTCTGGTTATGTAGTAAAAATCTTGTACAATATTTCAAATCCTAGAAAATCATTAATAACATCGAATGAATAGCACTTTTTGTTTTAATTCAAACCAAATCATAATCGAATCATATTTTCGTTAGAACAATAAAAATCTTTAGTGATCTTCAATTTTTTATTATAATAAAATTTGTATTTTCTTATACAAATAAAATATGAAAAGTATTTAAACGATCATGATCATGATCATACGAAATGTTGGCGCGTGTTTTTTCAATATCCAAATCAAGAAAAAAACATATAGTAACTGAAAATCGGCCTATAACCTGCTCTATGACAGACAAGGGATTCGTAGTTACCAAATCTATAGTTCAATGAATTAGTTCTGAAAAATAACAACCAAAACTATTAATATTTCAAGAGTTTTTCACCATAATGTTGTTTCGTCTTTTTCAAATCCATTCTAATTCAGAGACTGGGACCAAATAGCAGAAATACCTTATGCAAATTTTATTGTAATCGATGTATTAGTTTTTAAAATATGTGCTTCGGAAGAACTTTATGAACACCTACAACTATTTCTTTCTCCACTATCCTTGGACCAATTTTACTGAAATTTAATATATCTATTTATGTAGTCAACGCATGTAAAAAATTTTTAAAATTAAATCCGAAAAACCATAAACAAAAAACGACAAAACTTTCTGATCACCCTGGTTTTTCCTGGACAGATTTTGCTGAAATGCAATACCAAATCAAGTTAAAGAAGACCCAATTTACATTGTAAATTTCATCACAATCCGATAACATGTTTTTGAGTTATCTTGTATACAGATGGATGGACGGACGGACGGACATGCAGAAATCGATATAGCTTTTGATGATCTACAAATGTGGTGACTAAACTAATATACCGTCTGGAAACTGGTAGTACCTACCATAGGGTATACAAATCAAGTATTAATTTGATCTATTTTATGATCATGTTGATTTTTTAGTAATATCAACTTTTCGAAAACAATAAAAAAATGTACATTACGAAATTTTTCTCAAATAAATTTCATGAATAATAATTATGAAATAATTTTCCATAGTCCAAAGACGAAAAGATCTTCTTCAGTCGTGTATTTTGTTTGGATCTCTAATACCGAAAATCTTGTAATAAAAAAAAATGTTTATGAAATCATAAAGTACATCGGGAAATTTAAAATTAAAATTAAAATTAAAAAAAAAAAAAATCTTGTTTACAAGCCGAAAAACAAAACAATTCCATTAAAAAAACATTTTTTCTTTTTTCGATAAGATCGGTAAATTTATTAATCCGGATCTTTGGATTTGATTTGGTATGTTTCGTATTTTTCTTGACTTCACACTTGGGCTACTCTTAAAAATAATTTTTCTTTTGCAGTTTTTTTTTTTTTCTTTTCTTTTCCGTTGGTACACGATCATTTTAATAATTTGTTTTCTGAAATTTTCGTAACAGTTCGATCAATTATTTCACTTTAAATATATAAATTAAAAAGAAAAGAGAGAAAAAAAAACAAACAAATAAATATAAAATCGTTCGATCGAACAAATCAGACATAATGAACGATCATCGAGTTTGTGATCGCCTAGGAAATTTCCCTTCCACAAACCACTAGATGACATAGAAAATATAAATGACATGATCTAGTCTCTCTACATTAGTTTCTGTAAATAAAATTAGAAAATAACATTTTTCTTTTTCACTTGAATTTGCTTTCAAATCTTCTTTTTACAAACTTATTTTATTTAATTTCTTTCGCATTTATACATTTTGGTATATAAAATATCATAAACTATATATGTATGTGCGTGTATATGAGTTTACATGAAAAACATAGAAAAACATATGTTAAATCAGCTGGGGGTAATTTTGCCTTGTTCCACAGTCACGATCTGTAAAAGAAATGTAATAAAACGATCATTAGAAGCTAAATAAAATAACAGCGAATTAAATGAAGAAATAAGGCAAAACACAATAAAAGAATTAGGGCCAAATCTTAAAGAAAATTTCTGTAAACTACTTTTGAGAAGTAAACTTTTTGTAAATTTCAATGTAAATGAAATCCAACAAAAGTTATTTTTGGATTTTATTAAAATTTTCATAATTTGAAGCGTTCAGTTTTTATGGATTTCAACATTTAGAAATTTAACTAACAATTTATATAATGTATGATTTTAATCTAAAAAAAATATCATATACCCTTTCTTCTGCATAAAGATAAATACATTAGCACAGACAACTTATATTAGTGGTTTGTGGCAGTATAGTAGTATGGCCCCATGAAGAGAATGAAGTCGAATCTAGTTTGAAAAACTCCAATTCCAGAGTTTGGGCAAATATAATCGAATACATGGATGAAAACCCTGAAACAAACTATTTTGAAAGCAATTTAAAGCTTTCTAATCTTTACAAGTTAGAATTGTCACAATATTTCCTATTTTCCGACAAGAAATCATATGCGACATAAGGCGTACATTAGATGTTTTCGAATCTAAAGCACTGGTAACTTTACTTATTCGTCGTGTTTTCATCTTAATTTTAGTTTGAATAAACTTCCGAACCATTATTCCTTTGATACAAAACTGAATCGTGGTAATTGGAATTACAATTTTACTGTAATAAGATGAAAAAAGGGATAATGCATCTTTATTTTCTGCACATGTACATGTTGCTCTTTATATGCTAACTATTTAACTTATACGCGAAGGATTATCCTTTTGGTCAACCCTAAATAAATACTGTGTTTAATACAATTGTATCCAAACTGAATAATTACAAAATTTTTTAAAAAAAACATAGCAATCAATAATTTTTTTCCCAATAGTCAATTTTATTTCAAACAATTTACAATTTAAAAAGAAAATGTTTCGATTATTTAAACCAAGATATTTTGCTAATAATTTATTTTTATTATTTAAACGTAATGTTCATGACATTCCGGCAGCCATTCAATGTATGGAGAGCGAAGAGGATCCAAGCTTTTCTCAAATGGTGCAATTTTTTTTCCATAAAGCTGTTCAAGTTATGGAAAGCGATTTGATTAATTCATTGAAACGTTATCCTTTATGGACTGAAGAACAACGAATGAAGCGCTGTAAAGGTATTATTGAACGTATTGCAACCGTATCTAGTACGATTGAAGTGAATTTTCCAATCGTTCGAGAGAATGGAGATACTGAAATAGTTACAGGATATCGATCACATCATTGTGATCATAGATTACCACTTAAAGGTGGTATACGATATGCATTAGATGTGAATGCTGATGAAGTTAAGGGATTATCATATTTGATGACATTCAAATGTGCCTGCGTAAATGTACCATTTGGAGGTTCGAAGGGTGGTGTTAAAATAGATCCGAAAAAATATACAATGAAAGAATTACAAAATATAACACGTCGATATGCACAGGAACTAATGAAACGTCGTACAATTGGTCCAGGAATTGATGTACCAGCACCAGATATGGGAACATCTGAAAATGAAATGGCATGGATAGCAGATGAATATATGAAAACATTTGGATATAATGATATTAATGCTCTTGGAATAGTCACCGGTAAACCAGTTTTTCAAGGTGGAATTCGTGGGCGTACAGAAGCCACTGGACATGGTTTATTTATTGCTACTGATACATTTCTAAATAACAAAGAATGGATGGATACTATAGGATTGCAAACAGGATGGGAAGATAAAAAAATAATAATTCAGGGATTTGGTAATGTTGGTAGCTTTGCAGCAATATATTGTCATCGAGCTGGTGCTAAAATTATTGGTATACAAGAATTTGATTGTTCAATATATGATCCGCAAGGAATTGATCCGGTTGATCTTAAAAATCATTATATACATAATAATAAATCAATTAAAGGATACAAAGGTGTACAAGATAAAGCAGAAAGTTTATTATTTAAAGAATGTGATATCTTAATGCCGTGTGCTCATGAAAAAGTTCTAACTAACAAAAACGCGGATAAGGTTCAGGCGAAAATGATTAGTGAAGGTGCCAATGGTCCGACAACACCAGGCGCTGATAGAATCTTAAGGGATAAAAATATCTTAATTATACCAGATATGTATTGTAATTCAGGCGGTGTAATTGTTTCGTATTTTGAATATTTAAAAAATATTAATCATATTTCATATGGTAAATTATCACAAAAAATGAATAAAGACATTATTCAAGAGATTCTATTATCAATTGAAACGAACTTAAGTCAATCTGAATTTAAGACGAAAATCATACCAAACGATTCGCTTCGTTACATTATGAATTGTTCATCAGAAACTGATATTGTTTCATCTGGTTTACTATTTGTGTTGGAAAATGCTGCAAATGGAATTATGAGAACTGCAAAGAAATTTGAACTTAAAAATGATTTACGAACATCAGCTTATATTTGGTCAATTGAGAAAATATTCCAAAGTTTCGAAGGATATGGACTTTCAACTTAAAAGAAATAAAACCAAAAACAAAGGTTTTTAATTGTATAATTCATTTCAAATTAGTAATAAAAAATTCAAAAGTAGTTGACTTTGGTTTAAACTTGTTACAAAATTTTTTTTTTTAATCTAATTTTCTTGATTTTTAAATTCAATTAAATTCATATTTGTCCAAAGCTGGAGTTTTAACTTTTCAGAACCAATTCTTTATGGTAAAATTGCCTTAAAACTAAGACAAATTCCCTACAATAAATTTTACAACACTATTTTCGACGTAAAAAAACATATGCTTTATAAAAGATTTAGTTCTAGAGTATTCTAGCTGCTCAACATTAACCAAGCATATACAAATTATACTTTCTTATGAATATTATTCTATTTTGAAAATATACTAAAATTATACTTGAACTGATCTTGTATTTTCTTATTATATAAGAAAATTATATATAAATATCTTTCATCAATAAAAAGAAAAACAAAACCACACACAAAAAAAAAAAAGAACACAAGATCGAAACGATCATGTGCATGCTTTATTTATAAGCATATAAATGCAACATATGAGGCACACTTGCCAGCATAAACATAAATCTTATTCTGAATTTCATTTTAAATGGACATAAAAAGAGAACCAAAAAGAAAAAAACCTATGATCAAAGAAAAAAGTACAACACGATCGGTATAAGAACATTTTTATAAGAACCGATCGTTTATCTTATCCCAAAAGAAAACCTTCCTACTCCCACTTTTTATGATGAAAAAAGGAAAAAAATGGAAATATAATGCAAAAAAAGAGACGTTTGAAAAGTGTTCCAAAGGTGATATTGCCTAAGGCGAGTTTTATTTAGAAGGCTGGTTTATAACTTCGAGTTATCACCGATCTCCGACCGATCTTTCTAACACTTTTTCATCAAAATTCTATTATGAAAATATACAAAATAACAATTTTTTTTATAAGATGCTGGTTTTTTTTTCTCTTGTGTGTTAATAAGAAAACATTTTTTTTTCGTTCTGGTCTCAAGATCAAATAGAGGAGAAGCCTGGAGTATTATATTGTTCCAGCACTGATCTTGCAACATCCAGAGGGCAAATAAAACAAGTTCAGCTCGTAATAAGAAAAGAGAGAAAAAAAATAATAAAAAAAAAAGAAAAACAACATTAAAGAAAAATAAATTTCGACTTTTTGGCTTCCAGTCTTTTTAATTTTTTTTTTTTTGTTGCCTTCACGATCACTTTTTTTCTTGCGCTTTCTTATTTTGATAACATTCGGTGAGTAATAAGGTATTGTTGTTTTCTTTGTTGTTTTCTTTTTTTAATATTAATGTATTTTTATTAATCTGATTTGTATATATGAGAAATGTACGTTCAGAAGAAATACAAGATTAAGATCAGGAAAGAAAAATAAAAATTAATCTGTAACGATACACAATACAGAAAGCCCGTGTCCCATCATAATTATAAATTAATGTGCTTAAATTATCACCGGGATTTTTAATGATCACTTAGAGATCTTAAAAGAAGAAAGAAAATTCAGACAGGTCTACTTATTGAAGATTTTCGCAATCACGTCTGGAATGCGGTTGTTGTTGTTTTCTGAAGTATCTTATCATAGCTTTGTACGAGTTACAAATCAAAAAGCTTCTGTATTTCTCATACAGAATTCATCTCAAATTCAAATAGCAAATCATTTTTCTTGTTCATTTAAAATGTCTATATTGTTTTTTCTTTTAAATAGACAAATCTTCATTCTTTTCAAATGTTTTTCAAACACGCTATAATGCAAAACTAGTACATTATGAAACTTCAGTACCTATGAAAATAAATTAAGTAATTACTTATGAGGAAAACCAGTTGAAATTTGGTTCGGTAAACATTTGAAATGATTCGCAAAAATCCTGTTCATCTCCAAATACAAATTTTCATTCAATTGGGATCATAAGGACTCACTGAGGATCTTGCTGAATTAGGGAGATAAATATTGTATCAGAAGCTCGAAATTTTTAAAATGTAGATTTGAAATCTTCATAGAGTTGGAAGCTGTCTTAACGATTCCAAATGCTTTTCGCAATCTCTATGAAAACTAATTAACGTGGATTAGAAATAAGTACATGTCTCATACTACAACATATATATAACAAAAAAAATGTATTCCATATTAAAATTAATATTAAAGTTTAAGTTGCTCACGAGTATTATCGTTTGGACATAACTGCTTGAAGGTATATACACTGAAAATTGAATTCCTAATTAATGATGTTAATCATCAAACGATTTTAGACCATTTTAATTAAAGAAAATATTTTTTTCCAATTAAAATAAGTGCATACCGACATATTGCAGCACTCGACTATAACTTGAATTACATTTTTAAATCATAAAACTAATTTGTCTCGCAACTTAGTCGGTCTGCAGTAAGGAGAAACCACTATTATTTGCTATGATTTTCAAAGTTTTATTTACAGACAACTGACTTGAAACCTTAACCAATTCGTCTCCATCAACTTCTTGTGTTACATTTTATTCCACCATCAATGGGATTACGTCTTGCAAAATTTGCTGCCCCAAATTATATCATTTCTATTTCTCTTAAAGCATTAATTTATTATTAAAACTACTTCTTTTTCTTGTTATAAAAACTTAACTTATAAATGATGGTCACGAATCTTCTCGAAACCAGAAAAAAATAGGGATTCTTTCAAGATTCTTTCATTTCTCATAAAATTTTTACCATCTTCCATGGAACATTATTTCTTTTCATCGTCAGAGAAGAGAAAAAAAAACACCAGAATGATTGAAGTTTTGAATTTATTTTGGCCTTACTATACCTTTTTATTATCTTGGTTTCAAGAAAGAAAAAAAAAGCCTTTTTTCAAGAAATTTCAGTCTTACAGAGAAAAACCAAAAATATAACGCAAGAAAAAACACGACAGGACTCTTAGAAATCCTTCCATATGTTTGTGATAGGATAGTGAACGAATTGAATTTTAATGAAGGTTTGATTGTAGTATCCAGAGAAAAAAAAAACGAAACCTTACCTTATTATATATTATTTGATATTCCTCGCATTTTTATTTTTTCGTTTTGCTGGTTTCTTGGATAATGACGAACCTATAAGATGGGGATTACATAATGACTTTTGTCCTTAAGATTTTCAAACGATTCTTTTTTTGTGTGTTTTTTTCTTTCCATTTGAATTTCTTTTCACATGAGGAATGAAGAACTCTTAACAAATATTATATAACTAGTACCACAAAACTGTGGTATACGAAAAAGAGTTATTTCTTTTTTTTTTTTTGGTTCGTTTAAATTGCCATTGAAATCCTTGGTTGGTTATGGTTCTCAGTTGAGTGGATTCCGGTTATATAATGGATGAATTCTGCTTCTTTTTTTTTCTTCTATGTAATACCTGTGTAGAAAGATTTAAATGGAAAATTTTTGGTTGAAAATGCTGCAATATTCAAAAGTCCATTTTCAAATTTAATTTTTTTCTTCTTTTCTTTCCTAGAAATATTTGCTTTTATAATAAAAGAATATGACTTTTTTCGAATTTACTCCTGAAGTTTAGTTGGTGAAAAGCACTTCACAAAATTATTTGGTAAAATTGAAATCGATTCAAATAAGTTGGAGGTTTAAGAATCTTTTTTCTGCTGAATTTCTTTGAAAAACTATCAGAAAAGAAAAAAATCAAAGCAAGTCCTTATTATTTGTCTAATATATCCGCGGGAATTTTATCCGATCGGAAACTTCTTATAGTGTTTTTTTTTTTTCTGTAAAAGTAAAATTTTTGATTTAAAATTCCAGAACTTCTAATATAGTTGAAAAGGAATTCGAAATTTAAGATAGAAACACCAGGAAAGAAAAATATTTGAAGTAAACATTCCCTTATCAATCTGACATAATAACGCCGTTACCCAAATATAGTCTGTCCGCCCCTGTATATATCTTATTTGTCCCAATATAAATTGTTTGTTTTGTTTTAACTAAACGCGTAAGACGACAAGAAAACCAGAGAGACCTGTTTTTATCAAAAACGAGTTTATCCTTCATTTTCAAATAAAGAACAAACACATCTTCTATCCGCCAAATTCTAAATCAATAAGAATCGAAACTAAAGCAAAAAAAAAAGGTTCTAAAATAAAATACGTTGATGTTGGTAGTGTTGGCCTTTTAAAATTCCCATATATGAGAAGGATAAAACCTAAGTAGAAGTACCAGAAAAAAAAGGGTCGACATCCAGGTTGAAGAGACACACAATAAAAAGTTATTATAGAAAAAATCTTAAGTTTGTCAGAGAAAAGGAGTAAAAAAAAATACCTGCCAACGATAATATCTGACTTTAAAATGTATTCTCCATCAAATATTTATCGATTACACGTTAAGAAACTCTTCTGATGGAGTAACAGTGTAGGTCTTCACGGATTATAATGGTTTCTTTAAAAACTACAATTTTTTTTTTTTTGATAAACACAAACAAATAAAATGTCCTTTTTTTCGTGGAAAAGGAAGTGAAAAATCTATAATATTTTTTATTTATTTGTATTTTTTATTAAGTTGAAAATTGAAAAAGGTTTTTTTTCGAAAAAGATGTAAATTTTTTATTGGTAAGAAAAGGAGTCATGTCAAAATATACGGCTTTTTTCATTTTGGAAGTCAATATTGGGAAATTTCTACACTATTAAAGAAAGTGTTTAGGATGGGCTATGCACATGATTTATTAAGATTTTAAATGTTCTCTTCGAATAAATATTTTAAAGATTTAAATCCTAATTACTGGTTTGTAGATATCATTTCTCTGTTATTATTGTGACATGGATTTCGGAGGTCAGAGAATCCTTTAGAGATTCGTGAGTTTTTCCACTACAGGAAATTGAGCCTCATGAAAAAAAAGAATCATATAGTGGAGAAACAGATTCAGCTGGTCAAATTTTTCTTTGTTCAGAGAAAAATGACTTTTAAAAACTGAGTTGATTCATCCTTAACAGGATTTGATATTACATTTCATTTTACTTAGCGAAAACCAGGGTGACTATAAAGTTTTATCGTTATTTTTATATGGTTTTAATTCGGAAATTTGTTTAGCAATTTTGTTTAAATTATTTACATGACTTAACTACATAAATAGACAGTACTATCTTGAATATCAGTAAAATCGGTCCAAGGATAATACAGAAAGAAATAGTCCTAGGAGTAAATAAAGACATAAAGTTTTTCATGCATTTTTAAAACTAATATACGAATTTGAATAAGATTTCCAGAATAAATTTATGCTATTAGGGTCTAGGTTAGGTATCAATTAGACAAAATTTTATAAGCAAAGAAACAAAGTTATAAAAAAAGGCTTAAAATGTTGTTAGTTTTGACTGTTTTTCTATCCCATTTTTGCCATAGAGCATCAAAAAATTGGCTATAGGTCGATTTCCAGTTACTGCATGTCTTTTAATAACTATTAAGGTAAGTTAGTATCTACCAGCCAAATTGCGTTTTACCACTACGTAAAAAACCCATTCTGCACGTTTGAAGACTAAACTTAATAAGGGCTTTATTCATATAGTCTGACTTAGTTCATTTATCTTAAATGACGAAGTATATGGAAGATAAGCTCAATATAAGCACTGTATATACTATTTCAAAACTTACAAAATAATCATTCTTTTGTATCTCATAAGAAAATCAATTTACCATAAAATAACTTTCATAAACATTTCAAAAATAATTAAAATGGACTAATTGATTTTTATTGTTATTAAATAATTAATTTTTTTTTTGTCGATTATTATGAATTCAAAATTAATAATTGTGAATTTCATTTCCAAAAGAAGAAAAAACTCGCATCAATCTCAGAACTTCGATTTGTAACTTTCATATTTTTGCTACAACAATATTATTTGTTGTTATTTTTCCATCAACAACAGAAAAAACATTAATAACATATCGAAAAGTTGTACTTCAGCAAGAAAAAAAACTTCTTAAAATAAGTTTCACTGTTACTTAATGATTTAAATATCATTAAAAGTACCCCCAAAAAAAAAACTCCATCTATCATTGATAAACGATCGATCGATTCAAAATGGACATAGTAATTTATTTCTAATATATTATTTATATCGAAGGTGTTAATTTTGATCATTTTGTAGAAGAAGGAATATTAATTTAGAGATCATATACAAAAAAACAGCAGCGAATACAGCTCATGATCACTTTCATAAATGATCTTTTATAATTTTTTTTTATTATTATTAGACACCTTAGTCGTAAGTACTCATTGATTTCTCTTTCTAGGCCCAGCAAACAGCAAAATGAATGTCAACAAAAACAAGTTCATCGAATGGTGGCTCCAGATCTTCTTCAACAAATACCCGAAAAACTAAATCGTGTCGCTGTCGAGCCCGGAATAGCTGTGCAATAGTTGTACTAGTTGCATGTCTGGATGACTTATTCGATAGCCCTTGGTTCACGCAGGGCGACCAGTTTGCACAAACTGGAGCAAGGCGTGGACCGGGGACGCTGAAATAAGTGCGTCAAATAGTAAGTACACTTATTTTAATATCAATCACAAGTACTCATTGATTTCTCTTTCTAGGCCCAGCAAACAGCAAAATGAATGTCAACAAAAACAAGTTCATCGAATGGTGGCTCCAGATCTTCTTCAACAAATACCCGAAAAACTAAATCGTGTCGCTGTCGAGCCCGGAATAGCTGTGCAATAGTTGTACTAGTTGCATGTCTGGATGACTTATTCTATAGCCCTTGGTTCACGCAGGGCGACCAGTTTGCCAAAACTGGAGCAAGGCGTGGACCGGGGACGCTGAAATAAGTGCGTCAAATAGTAAGTACAATTACTTTAATATCAATCACAAGTACTCATTGATTTCTCTTTCTAGGTCCAGCAAACAGCAAAGAATAAAGTCAACTAAATGTACAACAGGATCGATATCAACAGGATCTTATCAACAAATGCCCGATCTTTTTAAATAAATAAGGGGGGCAAACTTTTAATCGAGTGCTGCCAGTTAGACTTGGCGGATACATGAGGCCCCAAAGCGGGCCTTATGTTGATGTTGGGTCTAGCGTCCCCTTGTTCGGTCTTCAGTTCGACGAACTGAAGACCGAACGTAATGTAATGTTAGAAGGGCATACCTCAAGTGTACTTAAGTACTTTATCAACAATATGAAAAGTAAAATTGTTTGTTTTTATGCTACGAAAACATGTCTTAACTTTATTTTCTTATATATTGTTGTAAAAGTCTGTAAGGGGTCTCTGAAATAGATTGATCGAATTTCACAAGAAAATTTTTTTTTCTTACTACCAAAGTGGCACTTTTCCTAAACAAAAAAAAAGTATTTTCAACTAAATTTTCAAAGTGATCGTGTTTATTAAGTGATCGTAAAGTAAAAAAATATAATATCAGAAAATACTAATATGAACTCAATTGACACCTCAACCTTGGACTGTATTTTATTGGATTTTCAAAATTTTTCAGTTTTACATCATAGATTTTTATGAGAGATCTTCATTTTTCTTTACGATCATCTTAAACTCAAGAGTTTAACAATACAAATTTATTTCTGAAAATAATAAAAGAAATATTAGAACCACTCCTCGGTTGTTTTTTTTTTCGTGTTTACGATATATGGATGCTGTTGTTTCTTATGTATAGTTAAGTACTTTCCTCTTCTGGTAGAAAAACTGTCAAAAAAAAAACTCATTCTACTAAAGATCACATCACTTAAATAATATGCTGTCATTTGAATCCACCCACATCCAATTTCTGATGATGATGAGATGTTGTTTGACGATGATGATATTTTTTCTTTCTGCTGGTTATCGAACTCACGATTAAATGTTAGATTTGCTCGTTTCTTGTATATATGGCACATATTGGATGGATGTACATATTTACTTTCTCTATATTGATAGAAACTTTAATCTTATTGAAAAGTGAATTAAGGTTAAAGAACATCGTGCAATTTTTTGAAAACTTCTGTTTACATATGTTCTACGATCCGAAATTAAAACAGAGCTTTTTCAAATTAAGTACCCTAGTGTGCCGATTAGGCTGCCATGGTTTTTATATGGAAAAAACTTATTTCATTCTAATCCCTTTAGTATGTTATTGGTACACTATTCATAACTCTACGGTACCGCTACCAAGAAAAGGAGGAATCGGTATAATTCTCCAGAATTCAGAAACCAGTAATCAGGAGTGGGATTCAGTAAACAGACAGAGATTATGACATTCCTTATTTTCATAAACGGTAGCTTCCAAGAAGCCCAATTCATTAGAATATCGCCTAAGTATTATTTGAGAGTGACAGATCAATAGGAGCATACATATGTTCAATGTTACTTGACAAGTATTATTGATGAAAATTTTCGTCAAGTAATATTAATGGAAATTGCCTCCACACAGGAGCACTGAAGAGCATCCAAACGATCAATGTTCCTTGAAACATGAGTCATTCAAGTAACATATGTATATGAAAGTGACAATGGACTGTCATCTGTCACCTTACAGAATTCAAACTCGAATTGAATAAAACTGTTATAAACATATGTATAGGGAAAGTACACATTTGATCACAATATATATGTTGTGTTTTTTTTTCGTTTTTTGTAAAAGTAAATTACACCAAGTTTTGTTTGATGACATTTTCAACAAGTTAAAAAGCTTTTTAAAATTTTATTTTATTTTATTACTTTTTCTGTGTTGTTCGTTAATACGGAATAAAAAACCTTTCAAGTAAAAACATACAAAATGACATCAAAAAATTAAATGTTAAATACATATTTTAATTTTTTTGCTTCTCTTGGTTTTGTTAATTAACAAACATTTGGAGAAAAAGAAGTAAATTTCTATAGCTTGGTTTTTTGGAAATTAAAAAATATGTACAAAAGCCATTAAAATTATACACATTTAGTACAACAAAATTAAGAAAAAGAATATATAGTAACTGGAAATCGAGTTATAGCCGATTTTTTTGAAGCCTCATGGGACAGAAAACAGTCAAAACTTATAACATTTCAAAGTTTTCTCGGCGTAACTTTGTTCCTTCTTTATCAAATTTGCAGATAGCCTAGGCCATATAGCAGAATTTTATTCAAATCGGTAAATTAGTTTTTAACATAAAGTACATAAAAAAAAACCTTTCTGAACAGGCTTATTATCTCCTACGACTATTTCGCTTTCAACTATCCTTATTTGATGTTACTGGAATTTAACACACTATCGACTAATTATTTGTAAAAAATTTGAACAAAATTGCTACACAAATTTTCCGATGAAATGTGAAAAGTCATAAAGAAAACAACAAAACATTCTGGTCACTCTGGTTTCTGCTAAATAACTTCGCGCGCTACTGGCCGATTTTTCTGATATACAATATTAAATCGAGTTAAGGAATAACCAATTTACATTCTAAATTTTATCAAAATCGGATAACGCGTTTTTGAGTTATCTTGTATACACATGGCTGGATATGCAAAAACCGATATAACGTTTGATTCCCTTCACATCTAGAGTTTTGATTATTAAGATGTGACCACACGGCCATGTTGCCTGTTGGGTCGGCGCCATCTGTGGTCCGGTTTTGAGCTGATCAAGACTCATAATCCGTGTAACTACTTCTTCACACATGGTATAGAAGTGAAAAATTGCGTTAGGTCTGTTTTTTGTATAATGAAAAGAAAACAAATTAATGTTTACACAACGATTGTATCATCAGAAGAAGAAAAACGAACATGCTGTGAACACATTTGTTTTTTATTCGGGAAGACGACATCATATATGCACCATATTTTTCTTAGTGAAATTTTTTTTCTCTTCTTTGATGAAGAACGAACTACCAAGAAGCGGATTGATAAATCTTCCGTTTAACTTGAAAAATTTAGATGGTAATTTGTCTTTTAACGCATGTGAACTTAATTAAATCCTTCAATGCAACTTTTAAACTGAAAACTAATCAAATTGGAATGGAATTACCCAAAATTTGAAACGAGTCGAGAACACCACATCTATAACCAATTTTAATTTAATTTAATGTCTTTTTGTTTTAATGAAGTGAAAAGAATTTTTCCTAGTCGGGATGATCTATTTTCTTTAGAAAAAAAAAAAATATGGTTTTTGTTTATGATAATTGATTTACATATTTTCTTGTGTGGTTCATTACTATCTTTAGTAACATGTAGAGAAATCTGGGGTTTAAGTAGTTGTTGGAACTAACTGAACTCACACGTCCGCGGGTAAAAAATCTGCTTTTTTTCTGTTGAGATGACTAGAGAAGATTGTGTAGTTAGGATTTGTGGCTCATTGTACCCACAGGAAAAGATTGTGGATATTATGTCAGGAAATCGTTTACATAAAGTTAACTAATTCTATCGGGAATTATTACCTTGGAATAAGCTTTTCTAAATCCGAATATCTATTCTGGAAACAGTCCTATTCTCTTCAGGTAGTCAAATATAGATTTAGCCTTCAGTTTTCATCCTGAAATTCTTCTTACTCAGGATTACCAAAGCATCACGTAAACAGAGAATATCTACTAATGTAATAATAATAATAATAATAATATTAATACGGCTCAAATCGATCCTGAAGGTAAAAATTAATACAAAATATCATTGATAGAGGATATTGGGAATTAAATAGGTCTTTCCCAGTTCATACTTACTGAGAAAAAAACCAAAAACTTGTACATTGGCATTTATCACGCACAACATTCGGGATAGCGGTTCGTTCTTCCCGTAGTCTGTCTGTCCGATGGCAACTTATTTTAAACACATATGTAGTTTCCTCACCAGCCCTAATGCGGATGGATATGAATGGTTTTCGGTGTAAAACTCTTTAATTCTGAACTATAGTTTTAGAAATCTAATTCATGTCCAAGTAACTGGTAGCATTTAAAGTGCTATCAATGTTTAATATCGATTTATTGTGCTATGCTTTAAGAAAATATTAAGCAAGAATGCTTCTAGGCATGTGAATGTTTTTGTATATTCACATCCAGAGATTCTTTTGATTGAATCCGCATTAATTTGAATAATAGAAATTTCTGTTTCCAATAAAATAATTATACAAGTTTCTACCATCATATGCGACCTGATTTTTCGGCACTAAAACTCATTAAAATTCGTAAAGATTTAATATTCTAAATTTAATTTAATTCATTCTATGATATTGGATGTGATCTTTCCCCACCCAATATAGTGAACTTTTGCAGAAACATATTTTTTTTATTTTTTTTAATAATAGTTATTGAAGAACTTCGTCTCTGGCCCATTTAGCCATCTTCAATTTTCTTAGTTTTTTTTTTTTATTATTGACATAAGAAGAGGAAGTGAACAGTTACCACTTTCATAGAAACAGTTTATACTCTTCCAAACTTTCTTAATTTGAATAAATTCAATTTTTTTCTTTTTTGGTTATTTACTTATTTGAGTTTTGGTTAAGAAACTTAGTTCTTTTTTTTTTTGCCTTATGCAAATGAATCCTCTTCATTTTTTTTTTTTTTGCTTCTAATAATTGAATTTATGATATTTTCATATAATGTGAATGAACTTTACTTCTTCCCTCAAGTTGCCATAGAATAAACACATTACCAAGATTATTTATTATTAATATCGTTGATTACATAGGACTTTTTTTCTTTCTTCTAGTTTAACGAAAAATAAATAAAAATTTGCATAAAATTAATGCCAGAAAAAATAAAAGAAACTAATCAATGAAATTGATACTTTTTGTATATTTTATTAATCATATTTTAGGAAAAACCACTTAAACTAATAATTTTTTTTTGTGTGTTAATATTATTCAAAATAGAACGAAGGAAAAATTCTGCAAAACAAACTGAATTTTCCACATAGTGAATAAGTTTGAATTGAATTATTTTTCCAACTAGAACAATAGTTGTGGAAAAAAATATATTTAAATAAAGGTGATGAATGAAATTGCCTACTTTAATATCAAGACAAAAAACGCCTAAAACTATCAAAACTATATATACCTACTTAGGCTTAAGGCAAAAAGGAAAATTAATCATTTTGGAATTGTACTAAAAAAATTGTTTTTGTTCAATTTCATCAGGCTTTTGTCATCATCTCTAAAAGCTTTTTAGTATATAAACAAATACATTTTTCTTTGGTGATATTTTTGGAATGATCTTATAAAGAATATCTTCAATTTTAATCATCATATATAAAATCAACTTCGATTTCAATTTCCTTAAGGATAGTTTACACACGAAAAGATTAGTTGTGAGGCCAGAAAATAAAAGAATTTTCTAGTGAACATCATTTAAAAACTAGGCTTAAGATTTTACTTTTTTCATTTATGGATTTTCCGAACATTATGTGTGTATGTAAAAGTCCTTGATTTTTCCTTTTTTACGATTCACAGTATTTTCTTCTAAACTATAAGAATTATTGATGAAGGTACATCAATCAATGTCTTCTAGGAATAAATTTATATTTGTTTATTCGGATGAGAAAAAAATTTATATCGATAATAGTTCCTAATGTAAGTAAATTTGGGATGGGACTATTACATATTTAAGAGATAACAGTTTCTCCCCAAATCATGTATATTAGTAAAAATAATGAAATCTATTGATTTTTAGGAATAAATGAAATTAATTAAATTAATTTCTGTAAAGAATAATATTCTGTGAATTAATTTAAAGTTATTTTTTGATAAATTAGAACCAATGTTCGATTATATTGTTAACAGTTTAGTTAGTCATCTCCAGTATTACGCCAATTCCCGACTGTCCTAAATATTGTCTTAGGATAGTAATTCATCATTAGAAATTGGAAAACTTGGAAGAAAAGGTTTCTCTCGTTTTGTATTTTAATATGTTTTTATTCATTCGCTTTCTTGTTTGTTTATTTGTTTGTCCAGTACAAATCTTGCAATCGATTTTTAACTAACTTCCCGACTAGCTAGGCATTTGAAACTTTCAGAATAGCTCAGAACACGATGACAATGCATTCTTTTAGCCATCTTTAAGTAAAATTGAAATCATTTTCAGTAAATTTTGTTTTATATGGAAAGTTAGTTCGGAAAAAACGTGGTATATGAAAACTCTTTTTTATCTTGTAATTATTTATAAAATATTTATCTAAATTTTATGACCCTTTTCGGAAGGTCATCATATCAGGCAAAGGATATTATCTCTGATTCCTGATATTTCCATCATTTTCTTGTTTTTCATTTTTATAAAATAAAGTAATTACACTAAATAAGAATAAAACGCCGAAAAAACTAAGTCTATCGGTAAGTAATCTGATTAGATAACCAAGAAAATGATTCAAAAAAAAAAACAATTGTTCTTTTGCTTTATGAAAAGGAAAATATCATGTAGGAATAAAGAGTATTGAATTGTATTGTTGAATCACTAAAAAAAAACAGGAACAAATTTACTTCCTCTACACACTCAGAACTAAATTCCAAGGAATGAATTTTTTTTCCCTTTTGACTAAAATAGAGCCACATATACTTTTAGCTTTTAGTTTCATCGTTTGTTTTCCTATTTGTAACGATTCGGTAATTCTTAACGTAATCCTTATAAGTCGAACTCTTGTCTTGTATTTACTATTTTTCTTTCTTTTATTATTATTATTAATATAATTCTCAATCCTTTAATAAAATCTTTCTGTAAGAAATGGGAGTACATAACTTGTTTTGTTTCTTTCCCTTAAATACATATAATATATACTTTCTTTTGTCAAATAAACGTAGTTTTTTCTAACAAAAAAAAAAGAAAAAGAAAGTCATTTTCTAAATTTTACGCAACAAAAAAAGAACATATGAAAGAAAATCTTGATAAAAAGGAAATTTTCTGAAAAAAAAAGAATATATCCTTATTATCAAATACAACAAATATAATCAAAAAGAGACTTTATAAATAAAAACAAAAAAAGAAAAGGAATAAAAAAACAAGAAATACTTCAATTTGGTTTTCGTCCATTTCTATTTATGGTCGAATTATTTTATAGGCCCTTCACCAACAACTTAATCAACAAAACAAAAAGAAAAAACGAAACAAAATTGCGAATCCTTAAAAAGATGGGTTGTTTGACAATACAGTTCTCCAAGTATTATATAGTCATGCAGGAAGAAGACACAGATGTTTTCTTGAAAAGAGATTTTCCATATAAGGACTTTTTCCATCATCATCATCATCATCATCATAGTTCGTCGTCGTCGTCGTCGTTGTTGTCTTCAAGTATTCAGAATTCTTTCATTTCAAGTGATACAAACAAATTACACTCTGATGGACGGACAAAAAGAAATAAATATAAATAAAATAAAAAGAAAATACATTGAGCCGTAAATTTTTTTTGGTTGGGATTCACTCCACCCATTTAACAATACTCCTTCCATTCTTGGATAAAAGTCAATGTTTGTCCTTTTTCTTTTTTTTACACAACTATTAAAATGTAGATGTAGAAATTCAGAACTGTCCTTTAGTATAGTAGTAATACTATCAAAATTCTTATTTTTACGTAATATCCTCTTTCCATATGAATTGAGCAAATGGAATCTTAAAGGAGGACAAATCAAGGAAGATCTTTTTTTGTGCGGAAATAGCAGATAAAAAAAAAGAAGAAAATTTAGAATTGTATTCATAAATAAATTCGTAGAAGATGAATGATGTTGTATTTGCGTAGAGATGGTAACGAAAACAACAACAACAAAAAATTGATGTGCTATATTTATATGATGCTATTGATTGATTGGAAAATATCCAAGAATCAATGAGATTTAATATCAAAAAGGAATAAGTTTTTCTTTTATGTAAGGTAAAAAAAAAATATAGTGTTTTATAAAAGAAAACATATTTATTTTTTTTTCGTAGGAGCTTAAATTAAACGTGTTCTTCCGGGAATTATTTTTCTTTTTATGATAAGTTGTATTACAAATTTATTGGAAAAGGATTTATTATATTTTTCTAGAAAAACCATTTATTTTTAAATTGATATTTACATAGCATAGAAAACAGTGGAATGAACAAGTATGTCCTTAAAAACTGCTTCATTGTCTTTTATTTTTTTTTGAAATTTTATACGAAATCTAGAATTATATTTAAATTTCTCAGAAGATAAACTGCGGGATTTTTTGTTGCGTAAAATTGCACAAAACCTAAATCAAAAGCATTTATTTTGTTGAAAAGAAATTTCTTCTAAATAAGATGCAATCATCCAATAAAATTGAACAAGACTAATCAAATGAACAAATAACGACCGAAAAAAAAGAAGAGAATATGTGGGTCCTAAAAATTTTTTGATGATGATTAATGAACAGCTTAGAGAAATTCAAGTTGTATATTTAATTTTTTTGCTTTTTTCGAAAAGAAAGATTTAAGAGTCGTGTATAGAAGTTTGACATCTCAATTGGGTATCATTAAACTAGAGGCCACAAAAAGATATCAAATTGGAAAGTGATCCATTGTGAAAACCAAAAATAAAATGTATAAATATAATTCGCAAAAAATGTTGTATGAAAAATTATATCATTATTTGGAAATTTTTATATAAAGAAGGTTTAATTAACAATTCACTATCCTTTTGGGAGGGTTGAGCAAAATAATAAAGAAAACAGGGAGTATATCAGTGGTTGCCCGAAGAAATGTAATTAATCAAAATTTTAAACAATCTTTGAAAGGCAGTTTATATCATCAGGTTTAAATTTTGTGAGAAATTAGATGGAATTAAATTCCAGAGGAATTATGGGACACGGTATAGAAATGCTTGTGAAAGAAATATACAAAATCTTTGTTGTTGAAAAAAGAAAATTAACTTCAGAAATTAGCTTATGTGCTAGACAGAGGGATATTACATAATGAATTTAAGAGCGTCTAGCTGTTCCAGAGTAGTCCAAATTTTACAACAAAAACTCATACACCAAGTTTTATTTGGAGTAAGAAATTCTGACATTTCTGCTTCAATTTTTATTTTTAGTATTAATATAAATTAAGCAAAATTTTCGATTATTTGAGAAGTTTCGCGAATGACTTTGTAAATTTTCTGGACGACTTTATACTTTTCGATATCTGCATATTACAGAATCTTCCAGCAAAACTTCGATGTACGCCTGTTCAATGGTAATTTAAATAGTCATATTCACTTTTTCTATAAAGTTTTACCCAGTCGTCTTTACTAATTTTCTAGTAAAACTTTAATCAACTCCTGGACAAATTCGCTACAATGGAAAATATAACCTCTTTTTGGATTCATATAAACCTTGTCAAATACAAATCGTTCTAACGTGACAATTTTATACAGAATATTATTGTCCAAACAAACACAAAAAAAAGTGAAAGTTCTATTTTGACAAAGGATTAAATAACATTCTGTGTCCAGATTTATTAAATAAAAGATTCTTGTACAGAAATCCCAATAAGTTTGTATATGATTTCATATACCTTGCGGATTTTATATAACCATAAAAACATTACTATGAAACATGCAAACACCTTTTAGATATTAGTTCATATAGAAAAGCATAAAAACATGTTTAAAGACATAGAATCAAATCCTTTGAACGTGACGAAACATCAGAAATCGTACAAATGCCAAACATACGTAAGCATAAACAAACAGAAACGAAGGAAACTTGTACTAACCCAAAAAAAGAAAAAAAAGAAAAGAATAACGAAATAAAGTTCCTTTTTTGTTTTCTGGAAAAATCCAATGAAAAACTTGAATAACAAGAGCATTGTCCTTTTTCGCCCTTTTTCTGGCCATTTTTCGTTTTTTTTAGGAATAAAATTTGAACGCAAAGTTCCATTTCCAAGAGAATAGGATAATCCTTCGATTGCTTTTTACAAAAGGAAGACAATGAAAAAGAAAGTAAATCACTATGGTTTTTTTTTATTTTTTTCGTTCTTTTAAGTCTGCTAACCGAATAAGTTTAAAAAAAAAAAAGAGGAAAATTTTCGTTGGGTTTTTCGGCATAAATTTTGTGCATGTCCTTAATTTCTTTTATGGCCGTTATATATACATTTTTTTTCTTCTTTTGCCTTGATTTGCTTTGAATATTTTAACTACTTCTTCACGGTAAAATCTACACTATATAAAAGGGAAATCTCCATTTTATGGTCATGGCTTTTCAAAATATCTTAAACTTTTTTTTTCTGTTTTTTGTTTTTTGGTGGACTTTATATGGAATAAAACGGTGCCATATAAATGAAAATGAAAATAAAATTTATAAATTGCAAAAAAAAGTAATACGAACGAAAAGTTTTTTTTGACGTTCTTATTAACTAAGGAAGCCGAAGTTCGTCCCCTTCGAATTCTACTAATTGAATTAACGTAAGCTTCAGATTATCCATTAGTTACTACATCGTATTGAAATAGAAATGGAACAATATTTTCTAGGGATTTAGGGAATTTTTTAAAATATAGAAACTAAAACTAAATATGTATTAGATGTGCCGAAAAGTCGTTATGTTTTTTTCTATCTAAATGAAGACAGTCTAAAGGCCAATCTCCACACAGCCGACATCCTATTCTGACGAAAAAAATCAGAAAACTAGAAAGAGATAGACTTTTGCAATTTTCGATAGGATTGATCGAATAAAAACATCAGATTCTCTTCATCACAATTTATAATATTGGTAGTGTGCGACGGTATCGTGTGTGATCATTGTGAGAGTATACACCCACAAATGAAGTGCCATATAAATCAGATAAGCATGTTCATCTGTTTTTGAGGGGAATCATCTGCATATGAAAAATCAGTTGGGGAAATGAGAAATGCATAAACCGACAAAATTAGTAGGATGATTGTTTCTCACTTTCTGTTCAATCAAACTTTGCATAAGTGTATCCCATACTTTCATCGGAATAGGATATCGGCTGTGTGGAGGCCCTAATGGTGCGAAGCCAGGGACTATACAGTAGATATACTAATAGTTCTCAGCATAGCTTTGACGAAACTTATATGCGGTCTATCATTATGAAGATGGAACACAACATAACCAATTTTAGATGCTTCTATTAAGATTCTGAATTAGTTCTTGTTTCGTTAAACACCAATTGGATTCGGTCAATATCTTTATTTTCACGTCATCATGACTTCTTGGCCTATCCAATAGCTACATCTTTTTGAAATATAGTTCAGTCAAATTGTTTGGTATAATAAAAGTTCAAATACTTGAAATATGTTTTTAAATAAATAGTTCCGAAAGTAATAATAATAATTTATGAATAAATTCTAACATTTTTTTTCAGTATTTTCATTTAATTTCGATTAAAACAATATTTAGAACAAACTATTTTAATAATTTTAAAGGAACTTTTCTCGTCTCATATACGCTTTCCATTTACAGGAAAAACTTTTAATGACTTTATATTGTCGCATATTATAGTATGGCAATTATAAAACCGTAAAACTAGAAACTGTTGCCATATGGAAACGTTCTCTCTGTATTATAAAATACTAATGCAATTTTAGAAAGTTTTGTTGAACTCTCGACTAGAACTCTTTTTTTCTGTGAATATAATTTTCAACTTGATTGAAATAAACTAATTTATATATGAGAAAAAGTTGAAAATGTTTAATGAACAACTCGGAAAAGTTTCTACAAAAAAAAGGAGTAATAACCACAAGAATGTGAGAAATTAGAAATAAATTGAAATATGTATAATAATGAGAAATGGAATTAGAACTTTTGCTTTTAAATTATGAAAATGTAATCAAAAATTAATTTCGGAATTAAATTTATCGAATTATAAAACAAGGAATATATTTAAAGTTGATTAAATATATAGTACAAAAAAGAAAAGCCAACATAAAACCTGTCAGGACTTTGGTATTTGAAGGAAATGTAAACAACTATATTCATATACAAAGTTTCGTTTAATTAACAAAGTGCTCAGTAAAAACTCGATTATTTTAGTAAATTCGATACAAATTTAGTATCACAAATATATATTTAATTGAAAGAATCTTTTGCCTGATCAGATTAGTAGGCTAAATTGAAATGACATCATTAATTACGAATATAATTAAATTTGATTAAAATCGAATTAATCAAAATTTGTTTCATATTTTCATAATTCGAAAAATAACTAAAATTTTCTTTTTCATCATTATTTTTTCCTTTTATACTATATTGTGAGTAAATATGATCGGATTAAACAAATAGGATCACATTTGTAGAATCATTCGCTCTACTTCAAGATTACAGAAACAAACACAAAAAAGAAAACTGTATTCTTTTCAAAAACAACTTCCAATTCCTACTAATCCAGTTGTGTCATTTTCGCGTATCATTGTAATCCAAGAAATTCGCCTCCCTTCCAAAAATACAATCGAAATGAAAAATTGACCTGGAAAATATGTTCTTGGAATCAAAAAAAACAAAAAAAAATCCACCAGAAAAATAGGCACCCCATCAAAAGATTTTCTTATAAAAAATTTTCCTTAAGATTTTCCCCAAAAACACGCATACTATTCGATATTGTTTTTTTTATATAGACTGGATAAAGGCGATATAATGATGACAATGAAGATGATGATAGAAACCTGATGACGCTGATGATTCTATGGTGGAAGTTTAACAAACACAAAAAAAAACCAAATTCCTTTTAGGACATAAGAACTGTTTGTTTTCACTTTGGAACTAGAGTCAAGGAATAGGATAGGAAGGGATATCTTTAACAAACACGAAGGGAATCAAGTTTAAGCGAAAAATAGAAATATATGAAAGGACTAATTTTTGTGCGATAGTCGTTTTATATATGAATGAAAATAAATGAATTGAGAATAAAATATAATAGAAATATTCAGGAGCGTATTAGGTGACAAGAAACGAGCGTTTTCTGAGAACAAGTTGTTTGTTGTTACGGAATTTGGGTCCGCTTGTACAAAAGAATCAATTCAAAATGTTCCTAAATTCGTCACTGATGCGGATTATTCTGACGATGAATCTTTATAAAGTTTCATCTTTCTTCTTTTTTCTGCACAAGCAACAACATTTTCGTTATTCTGGTTCCATGTACTATAAGAAAACTTCTTCTTTTTTTTTTTTATCAATGAGTAAATGATGTGTTCATAATTTGATTTATCGATAGTTCGGGTCGAATTAATTCATTCGATTCGAAAAAAAAGAAACTATTTTATCCTCTTCGAAAGAATTATGTTCTAAGATTACGATGCTAAAATAAATTAAGATATAATAATTTTTCATCATATTTATTTAATATCTTTAAAAGATCTAAAAACTATCTTTAAAGGAAACTTCTTAAAATATTGAATACACTATATATGGGAAAAGCTTTAAACGCCTATTCGATATTTGAATGATATGTAAACATTTCATTTGAATGATTTCCGAAACTAATTTTTTTAAGTTATATAATTTTATCGAATTATTATATATATATATAGGATCAAAAAGCCATTAGAACTTTTATTATATTACTTAATATAATATCGGAAAGTGGCTTTTTTCATCTCGAAAGTTAAGTGTATTTCTCTAATAATGATAATGACGATAATAATGATTAAATATATATAATTTTCTAGAGTCTAGAAATTAAGATTTAATTAAGTGACAAATGATTGATATATCTTTTTTTGATATATAATAGTTTTCTTTCTAAAAGGGATTTTCTACATCTTAATAATAAGTTTCAAAAGACGAATTTATCATTTTGTTATAAAACAGATTAATTGGACAGTTTTGTATTTGGAAGGTTTTTTCTTTTTGGTTTCAATTGGAAGAAATGAAGAATGATTTCGGGTTTTTTTTTCTGTGGCTTTCAATTTATCATTAATTATTTATTAGTTTACGAAAATATATAAAAAGTATACAATATAGCCAAAATTAATATCGAGTGAAAATTTCTGGTATGGCAAAAAACCCAGGTTTTCAAAAACAATATTTCAAATCCAATTGTCTGAGTAAATTATGAGAGATACATTATATTGCACTGTACATATTTCTAGGAAAAATTCCATGATTTTCCTAATAAAAGAAAATTGGTAACTTTTCTTAAAAAAACAAAACACGCATAATTATTGTAAGATACATTTTTTCTATAAAAATCATGAAAAATTACAAAAGAAAACACCACACAAATAACCGTATGTTGGTTTGACAGTTCGAGAAATATGTTTCCATGCGGGTTCTGGAAGTATGTTTCCGTGTACGGTTTTAGAAATTGTGCGTAAATTCTAGAGCTTTTCCATTACGTGTATATAAGATGGAAACACCGCAGAAACGACATCAAAGAAATTTTGAACAGTGGTTATTTGTGGAGTATTTACCCAGTGAAATATTAAAGAGATTTGATAAAAATATGGAAATTCATTAGTAACTGCTGGAAATAGTGTTTTTCCGTTATAAACTGTGATAAATTAACTTTAGTGACATCGATTATTGATAGACAAATATATTTAAGCCTACTTGTTATCGCAGAAATAATTGTTTATAAAGATTACGCACCTAATTCACATAAATAAAAAGTGTTAATATAATTTTAACATTTGGCCATCGTAGCAAGGTACAATAGAGTATATTAGAAATTTGGTAGAATTTAATTCCGCCAAAAAAAAAAATTAGTAACATATTTTTTGATGGAAGAAATAGATAAGAAGATATTGGAGGAAAATGATGGATTCAGATTCGTGGGCTTTTTCTTAAAACTGGGATGTCAGCACGTAAATTATATCTCCGTACTTTAAATTCGACCAAACAGTAAAATCCATTTTCACAGGCAGAGTTTCAGTTCAATTGAAAGCTTAATTTGAGCTATATTGCCCATTATACAATTCTTATTTATTTTTAAACAATACAAAAGTAAAAATTAACATAAAATAAAAATAAAAAATAACAATAATCCAACGCCAACCCACATTAAAGTAATTAGATTGAAAATCTATACGAATTTATATGAAAAAAAGCCAATTTTTAATTTCAATTGTTTCTGACTTAAATGGCCTGAAACTAAACACAACCGAAAGGTATATAAAAATTTATAATAATGTAAACAAAAGTATGCTTTTACAAAGATTTAACAAGAAAATAAAACAACGAATTGTAAATATACATAAATGCATTCAAATATCAAAAACTGCAAATGCAATTTTTCTTTTTTGATTGTTTTAAATTCTGTTTTTGTTTTTCTTTTCAAAAACCTTCACGTGAAAAACACAGGCTGATGTAAAAAGCTACAATAATTTGCCGGACATTGTAAACTTTAGCAGATAACTTACGGACTAAAACAGCTGATATTGATAAAAATATTGGTGAACGTGATGAAGTTGAAGATTTAGTCATTTCCGAGCCAAACCGAAGAACTCAAATTAAGAGATATGGACATGAGGATGGTGTTATGGACATATCTGAAGATTCTTCGGCAGAGAATAGTAATGAAAATAATATTGGGCATCGGAGTCGATGAAGGAAGAAAAAGTTGTCCAGAAGAAAGCGTAATAATGCTAATTATGATTATATACCAAGGGATAGAGATACATTAGCTGCATTCAAATTAGAAGAAGTCCAATATGGCTCGTGGGTAAAATCTGACTGCTTCAAAGTGGAGTGACATCAAGATTTTGGTGGTAAAAACAAAACTACATTTTTTACATTTAATTTATTTAACAGCACTAGCAAAACTTGTTTTTAAAAATTTTTGATTGTAATTATTTTTGGACAATGTTTTGCTTTGCTTTTTTCATTTTAACATTAATCAATTTAATATTTATTCAATAAATTTGTCGATTCAATGACGAGCTAGACTCGTCATTTCAGGACAAGATGTTTAAACTATTTAGTTTACTTCTTCTTGCGCCATTTAACATGTCAAACTATTCTTAGATGATTTAGTATTTTCATTCCTATTCAGAAACTGATTTGGATATTTCATTCGTTCTTTTTCCGTTAGTTACTTTAGATACACCCTGTACACATTGTATAAACAATATAAAAACCATACACGGTTTATGTTCACGTATGCTAATTGAATCTCTACTTGAAAATAATAAAAATTTGTGTACGGAGATACATGAAGTTACGGTACGATAAATTGAAACAAGGAAACTTCGTTGAATTTTTGCATTTTATTTTATTTTTGTGTTTATTTTATCTAAAAGTATTCTTTTTTTTAAAATCTTTTTAGAGAGATGCATTTATAGATTGTGCATCGGTACTTTTATATATGCGGGATGATCTAAAAGTTTATAAACTTAAACGAAAATATTTATGTCGTTAAGGTAAGGATACTCAATAATTTGTCAACCTCGACAAGAGAACGCGCTGCTAACAGGTAAATTTTTTCTATCTTATGTTGGTACAACCTTTATATGAACACGTGACAAGTTTCACATCGATAAATCAATTCAGTCTTTGTTTAGAAGCTATTTGAAATTGACGTGTCATTGAATTTTTTAACATGGAAAAAATTGAATATCGTGCAGTGATTAAATTCGTTATTTTGGATGGTTTACCACCTACAGAAATTCATCAAAAATTGTTAGAAGTATATAATGATGCACCACCTTCACTTTTCACTGTGAGAAAATGGACTGCCCTTTTTAAATCTGGTCGTACAAGCCTCGAAGATAATCCGTAATTTTGTGTTAAATCGGTAAACTAATACGACAATTCAAAAATGTTACAACTTTAGTTTAAAATTAGGTTTGGCAATATGATATTTATGGCATTTCGTGTGTTTTAAATACCAACAAAATAAATTGAAATTACATAAAATGCCGGAAAAAACTCATTTATTATATTTATCAGAAGAAATAGCTTCTAACTAACTGAAAAACCTAATATTTGAATTTACTCTTGAAAACTTCGAATTAGACTTTCTCAAAATCAAGTTTTTCAGAACATCTCGAGCCTACGACATGTTAGAACGAAATATCTCAAAATGATAAGAGTCTGAAGCCTAATATGTCTTCCTTATGGGTGAAATGTTATAACTTATAAAGTCCAACAACGAGTTACTAATATAAACTATTTGACGTTTTCACTAACAAAAAAAGGCAGTCATTTATAGACACTATGCTAGACTATAAGCAGAGGTTGAAAACTTCTTGTTTGTACCACGTTTATACATGCTATGGTATTATACTAAGTCAACTATTCTATATAAACAAGGTAAAAAATGATTATAGTACATTATTTGATGCAATGATGTGCTTGTTGATAAAAACAACAACCGTAAAGGGGTGAAATCTTCCTTTTATTTTATAATAATTTACATTCACTCAGGTTAATTGACATAATGGCAGAGTCACAAAAAAAAACTTTAAATTACAGACAACTATAAATGCGGTATATTAGCAGATTTATATGCATGGAGTGGCATTTTATGCAAGGAGGGAACAAAAATATTTGCAAGAAAAACTAACAAATGTATACATTTGTAATGCAGTAATAAGGAAACTTAATATGTTAAGTTATGTATAATCAAAGTACTAAAGGGTAATTATTTGTCATTATGAGAAAGTAGTTTACAAGTATTTATTGATTTTTTAAATTATATTAAAATGGAAATTAGTTTAATTGAAAATTTATGATTAGTTTTAAATAACAAGTAATTTTTCGTATCCTATACCTCGCTTTGCGGTCGAAATGCGTTCCAGAAAACTTGACCGTAAGGCGAACAGCCGTATAAGGAATCAATTAATTTTTGTAGCTAAAGGGAGAAGCTGAAACTAAACATAAGGTCGCTAACAGTATGTACAGCATTTTTTTTTGGCCGTACGACGACATTGGGGGCCTTTGATTGGCCATAATTAAAAAAGGCCGTTATACCGAAATGCGGTATAAAGCGAGGTATGGATGTACTTGGTTTGTATTAAAAACGGAAGAAATAAGAAAAAAGAAATACTAACCTGATTAAATTCCATCCGATTTCAACTTCCACAGAAGGTGATATGAAGAGAAATAGGGAAATATTTCGAATACATATAAAAAAAAGGAATAGAGGAATTTTTTCCATTTTCACCAAACAGAATTACATTTTAGCGTAGAGTGATAAAATTTTCAGGCTCCTGAACAAAAAGAATAAAAATGATTTCAATGAAAAAAAAAGTATGCAATTTACTTAAGAGTACTAGTACTAGCTTTTGATACTAAAATTAGTAAGCAGAACATTGATCAAACTCAGGAAAAGCGTTTATAAAATTTAGTTCCCTAAAAACATGTATCGGATTTTTAAGTTTTTTCTTTTCGTGTATATATATATGAAAACTATTTATTATTCCATTTCCCATGATAACAAGTTAGTTTATTTAGATAGCTGAAGATCCTATAACAAAGCACTCCTCAAGTATATTTCACTTTTCATAGATGTGCAGACATTGGGGGTGGGATGTTAAGAATGAATGGTCAATGTTGGCTGTGAACAGTTTTTATTAATATGTTAATCTAATCATAGCTATCCAGTTTCACAGCTCCACTTTCCATCTGGTCAAAAATGCGTTTCCATATGGGATTATTTTGAAAAACAATTTTTAATTACATTAATGTAATCAACATTATACAATTATTTGTGAAAATGTATCAAATTATTGATTTAACCAAAATCGAAAATAATTATAACATCATTTACTAGAATTTCAATTGAAATAATTCAATCTATTTCGAAATTATAATATAGAAATGGTTTTTTTATAAATTAAAATTAATTAACGAAATTTAATTACACAACTTTTATTTCAGAATTAATGAAATACTATTGTTTTTTTTCGATATTTGAAAAACATAAAAAACATACTTAAAACATGGAAATAATGAGTTTTAAAATTTTAATTAATACATAAAATAAATCTTTTACGAATTTATGAGAAAATAATTCGTAATTTATAATAAAATAATAAAATAATAAAACAATATGAAATATTTTCCATGAAAAGAATTATTACAAACTTGTATGCGTTTAAGTCGAAATCAGGGGTCGAACATTTTATTGAACTATTTCAATAAGTTCCTTTTTAAGAGCTGAAAGTTTCAGTCCTATGCCAATGTTTCGAAGGGCACGTTAGGCCATCGATTTCTATCGGTAGAGCATCGGTTCTTAAGCTATGAGTATGGTATAAGCGAAAAGCTGGGGTCGCGAAACACTTCACTTTATATGTTATTTCACAAACTCAATATTGTTTCGTCGGGTCGACGGTTCGATTCGTTAAAATTAATAACACTTGTTATTTTTTCATATTAAATACCTGAGGTTGTGAAAAATCTGGTAATGAAAAATGGAGTTGTGGTAGTTAGAGTCTGGAGACTCTCATGGCACACAGAACAACTTTTCCTTACAAGTCCTTAAATAAGTGATTTTAAGGAGTAAAAGCATTTAAAATAAAAGCTGTGTAAACACTTTTATTAAAAAGTTCTATTATGATTAGGTTCTCTAGTTGTTAAAAATCTCAAAAAGCTCAGAAATAAAAATTGAATTCAAACAAAAATTCATTTATCAAAAAACTTTAATATAAATTTCCATACCTGGTCCAATAATTCGTTGGTTGTTTTTCCATTTTCACTATTAATTAGTTTAATTCCTTTTTTTGATTTTGTTTACTTTTAATATAAAATTTTTTCACAAATTCTGTAAATAAAAAAGGAATTGAGTGAAGTTTTAAAAGTTCCGATTGAATTAGGAAAATTATTTTTCTCTTTTATTAATGAAATTTTTGTAATTAAAATTATAAATTAAAAACGTCTAAATTCCGGTATTTTTCAATTTATAATAAATGAGTTTTTTTTATATTTTAACAGGAAATTTAATTTTTATTTGTCTTTGGAAAATATTAAAAAGCTTTTAAATGAAATGAATTTTTCAATTTCCTAGAATTTTCTGTACGAACTTCTTAACTTGTTTTTCCTTATACTAATAAAGAGATCTTGAATTTTTAAATTTTACTACAAATTAAAAAGTAAAAAAAAAATATATACCGCGAAATTTGTTACGAACTTCTTTTTTTTTTATAGTACTTTCTTTTAAAAACCAAATTTTCACCCATCGAAGTCAGTAATTTAGAAAACTTTAAGTGTGTCTTCCATCAAATCCTTGTAATACGTCATGTTTACATTTATTTTATTACTTTAATAATTACTTGACATGAGGATAAAAAACCCTTTTCCACTTGTCAATCTCAGATCCTTAAAATATTTTTCATGTTGGAATATTTTTAGAAATTCAAATTTAAAAAATGTCATAAACAGAAAAAAAAGCGTTTACAAAACACATTTCAGTTATTTTGTAGGCGTTTTTGAAAAGTCGAGAAAAAATGTATCTTTAAGAAAACGAAAAGAAAATTTCTTTTTATAGACGAACAAATCCGTTAACCAAAATTTTGTTGGTTTTCTTTTTTTTTGGAAATGGTAATTTTCAATGTACTACAATATATTTTCCGAAATAATATTATAATGCATTGAAGTGTGGAAATTTTTGCTTATATATCTCGCTATTTTTCCCTTCAAGAAACAAAAGAAAAACCAAAATACAAATCAAAATATTTCGGTTTATTGAAGAATACTAAAAAATTGTTGTTTCTTTTTTTTGGAAAACCTCGAACAAGCACAATACCACAACCGTAACAAAATTGTTCAATCGAATTACCTTTAAAATGACAAAAATGAGCAATCGTGCATAGATAATTTCATATATTCTCGACAAGATCTCGCGTCTTGAGATTTTCCTCTGCCTTTTCATCATTATGGCCTATGGTAGTTACTACCGGAGGGTATGTTAGTTTTGTCACTACATTTGTAACGCATAGAAATAATCATCATAGAAATGTTTCAAGGGTATAATTGTATAGGGAAAGTTATATAGATTTCTGCGTGTCCGGCCGTCCAGGTACAAGATAACTTAAAAATGCGCTATCCGATTTTGATGAAATTTAGAATGTAAGTTGGTTCTTATTTAACTTAATTTGGTATCATATTTCAGCAAAATCAGCCGAAGGAGAGCGAAGTTAAAAACAAAAAACCAGGATGACCAGAACATTTTGTCGTTTTACAAATTTAATTCGAAAACTTGTGCGATTTTGTTCAAATTATTTTTATACATTGATTACATAAATAAGGGAAAATATATTAAATTTCATTAAAATAGGTCTAATAGAGGGGAAAGAAATAGTTGTAGGGAAAAAAGCCTGCTTATCGAGATTTTTCGATGTATTTTAAAAACTGATATACCCATTCGAATAAAATTTGCAAAAATATTTATACTCTTAGTTCCCAGAATACCTGAGAATTAGAGCAAACTTGAAGAAGACGAAAAAAAATTAAAATATTGCTAGCTTTCATTGCTTTTTGCCAGAGATAAATCATTAAACTAGAGATTTCTTAACTATGAGTCCCATTTCTATCATAGATCATCAAAAAATCGGCTATAGGCCGATTTTACGTTACGATATATTTTATTATTGGGTTTGGAAAAGAAATCAGTTTTTTTTTTCTTGTCTCTTATTCGCGGTTTATTATTATTTTTATTTACATCATTCATCTCTTTAAAATCAACATCATCATGAATATTAGATTTCATCAATTATTGTGAGGAATCATCATCATCATCATCATCACCGCCTATCGTCCATAGTCACGATGATCATCGTCTTTGGTCATCGCACCAACAAATTGGTACCACTTTCACCGCAACATATTCAACTTGATTTCAATGGAATAAAAAAACGATTAAGGAAAAGGAAAAATAAGATGAAAAGACTGGTTTTCAACTTTAATATAAGCAATTTGTGATTATAAAATTAAGAAAAAAAAATATTAAGAAATTATTTGCAAAAGTACCTAATTAAACAATTTGAACTTTAAGTAAGTTAAGTTGAAATCATTTTAATATATTTTTATTATTTCTTAAATTTGAACAAAGTTTGCATAAAGTGTCGAGAGTGGGACACCACACTCTAAATGGACAAATTGAAATTATGAAAATTAGATATGAAACAGGGATGAAAAGTACTTTGAAAAAGGACTAATGATTTGGGAAGACAATATAATATGTTCTTTTGAAATTATGTTAACAACCCACTGTTAATAACATACATGGCTAAAAAAGATTTGATTGTGACTCTTCTTTGCCCAGCCATTTAACCATTCAACTTCTTTTTATAAAATTCCTAATAACAACGAAATTCGATTGATTATAAAGTTAAATTGTAAGATATGATATCCCATTCTGGCCATTACTAATAAATATTTCACAAGAAAAAAACATTTATTGGATAAAATATACGAAAAAAAGCTAAATAGTTTTTGGCATAATCTGAAATCTTTTGCACGAATGAGAATCAGAATTGGTTGTCAGATTAAATAGCGTATACGCAGCATATCCGAACGAATAGGTTTTTTTTTCTTCTTTTGTGGCATGAAAGGAGTCTTTCTATAGGAAAGGCCTAAACCTAGAGACTTGAGATACCAAAATATGATATATCAAATTATGGTTAGTTTAAAGAAAAAAACATGAAAACAGCAAATCGAATGAAAAAAAGATTTTATTCCAGCAGCGAGTTAAATGGGTGTTCCACGATATAGTGTCATTGTGGGTAAATGTAAGAATACTTTTATATTATTAAAGTTGGACTTGGTCTATATTTTCTGAATTCTGAGGAGTTTTTAGGCGAATTCTTCTTTAAAAGATTCGTAATTTTAAAGAAGATGTTTAATAGGAAGATGTTAAAATATTTTAACATAATTCTTAGTTATAAAATTATAATTATAATATAATAATAATTTTTTTAAATATATATTTTCTACTTTATTTGTTGTTTTATTTCTTATCGCAATATAAGTATTGATCAAATCGACAGGATAGCCTTCATCGACATAGCCGCGATATACATTTTTTTCAGTTGTAACTACAGCCAGCTTTTTATCTTTATTTTTCTTATCTAATGCTTGAGAATAAGACATATTAGTTTCTTCTTTAGATATTATATCTCCATTCTGGAATTCCACTGAAAATAACATATATAAATTGTAATTTCTTTCTTAAAAATATTGAAATTTAGAATCTTAGAATACTTAAAATCGGTGCTATTTTATTTTCAGATTTTAATAAAATTTCATCTATTCGAGCTTTATCTTTTCCCATTTTTTATTTTCGTATTTTTATAATAAAATTAAGAATTATTCAAAATTTTAAAAAAAATATAATTTGAATTTTCCTATCAAAACGTCATTTAAGACAATGAAGTTGTTAAGCCAACTGGCTTTAACAACTAATTTTAATTATTATTTGTTATTTATAATTAGTTTCATTTTTGTTCTGTAATTTGTTGTTTTCAAATGTACCGCCAATTTTGTTTAGTAACTCATAATGCAACGATTACACTGGCAATACCAATCGTTCCATTATGACTTTACCTAAAAATTGTTTCTTTTTTACCGTTAGCGATAGAATTATAGTCAGTCTATCTTTTCGAGTGATACTCAGTGTTAGTGAAAATTCAGTTCTACAAATTTTTAAGGTCAGTCAAATTGAAAAAGAGTTATATTGGATGATAGAGCCAAATAAAATATATTGCACGTTTTTTCTATTCTTTAAGGGGTTAATAAATCATAAATTGTTGTATGAAATAATTGTATAGAATTGTATAGAAGTTCCCATAGTGGTTTGTGCACTATAGCTTGTTATCATAGAAAACATGGCGGAATTTCGAAGTTCAACCTAAAAGTTCATTTTTCGACTTTAGAACTATATTGAGGCATTTTTCCTATGATGTCTATATAATTCGAACTTTGGATTGCTTAATCATTGGCGAAATCTTTACTTATTTTAATTTTTAGATATTTTCAAATATTTCTCGAAATTGAATTATTATTTTAGGATCAATACTTTTTATACTTTTATACTTTTTTATTTGTTTAAAAAAAGGCTTCTGAAAATAGTCTATAGTCAGTTCTTTCTGATTTAACTCTAATGCTATGTTTTAAGCATTTTTTTTTTAGTATGTAAGCATTTTATAAAATTTACATTTTAGTTTCAACTTTAGGTAAAATAATGACTTAAGTAAAATTATACACCAAAAGTACTCTAACTAAATTAGATTTAAAAGTAAATATATTTCTGAAGGCAAAATATAGGGTTATTCGAAGGAACTTAAACTCAAACAGCTAAATCTGATTTTAGAATAAGTAAACATAATTTGTTTCTGCTTGGGTAAAGGCCATGATAAATTAGTTGGTGCTAAGGGACAGACAATTACAGTTTAATGTTTCCTGGGATTTGTGTTTTTGTTATAGCTTTATGTCGCTATTTTTCCCTTCAAGAAACAAAAGAAAAAACCAAAATACAAATCAAAATATTTCGGTTTATTGAAGAATACCAAAAATTTGTTGTTTCTTTTTTTTGGAAAACCTCGAACAAGCACAATACCACAACCGTAACAAAATTGTTCAATCGAATTACCTTTAAAATGACAAAAATGAGCAATCGTGCATAGATAATTTCATATATTCTCGACAAGATCTCGCGTCTTGAGAATTTCTTCTTCCTTTCCATCATTATGGCCTATGGTAGTTACTACCGGAGGGTATGTTAGTTTTGTCACTACATTTGTAACGCATAGAAATAATCATCACAGAAATGTTTCAAGGGTATAATTGTATAGGGAAAGTTATATAGATTTCTGCGTGTCCGGCCGTCCAGGTACAAGATAACTTAAAAATGCGCTATCCGATTTTGATGAAATTTAGAATATAAGTTGGTTCTTATTTAACTTAATTTGGTATATTTGGCATATTTCAGCAAAATCAGCCGAAGGAGAGCGAAGTTAAAAACAAAAAACCAGGATGACCAGAACATTTTGTCGTTTTACAAATTTAATTCGAAAACTTGTGCGATTTTGTTCAAATTATTTATATACATTGATTACATAAATAAGCGAAAATATATTAAATTTCATTAAAATCGGTCTAATAGAGGGGAAAGAAATAGTTGTAGGGAAAAAAGCCTGCTTATCGAGATTTTTCGATGTATTTTAAAAACTGATATACCCATTCGAATAAAATTTGCAAAAATATTTATACTCTTAGTTCCCAGAATGGGTTCGGTATTTCACTCCACTAAAATATAAAACCCTAACTGGAAATTGGAAGCTTAGAATATATAATAATTTATATTGAATCATTTTTATTGTAGAAATCCTTTTTTCCATACTGTAGTAGATTTGTAAATCATCCGTTTTTTTTTTTTGGAAATCAAACTAAGCACAATCAAGATTTGAACATATTTTGTAGCAAATGTTGTACATTTATCTTGTATACTGATTCGTTTTTGTGGCTGTACCAACATATGATTTAAAAATATCAAACTTTTAGAAATATCAACTATACACCAACCCTCAAGATATGTGAACATATTAACTCTGGTAGATCTCATGAAACATCCTGCATATATGTGCAACTATTCTAGAAAAGAAAATCTGAACACAATAATGTAAACTGCAGCAGGTGTATTACAAAATAGCGACTATAAAAGAAGAGAATATTTTCAATTTTCAGAAATAATTTAGAAAAAGTTGAAATGAAAATGATAAAAGTTGGTTGGAGTTAGTTTTTTTTTTTTTTTACTTTCTTTTATCCTGCTACTTAACCAAAGAATTTGAACTTTATTTGAGAGAATGTTCAAAGTTCGCTAAAAAAACTAAATCTGCTCTACTATTATAGTATGTTCTCAAAAAAGCTTATTTTGTTTATTTTAAACTTCGTTTTTGATGAGCAAATAGTGGGAGTTGGAAGCTCGCGCAGCTTTTAATATGGTATGAATCTTGTAAGATGAAAATACTACGATCAAAATGAAAATTACTCCATGGCGCATATTTTCGGAATACGGATTTAACGTTTTTTTTCATATATGCATTTAAGAAGGATCAAAAAGTTATGACTTATATAGCGATACGAAATAAAGAGGAAATCTATCGTACAATACTTTAATATACTATTCCAATATATTCTAGGTTTGAGAAAAAACTACTAGGTTCGTTAAATTAAAAAAAAACGAACTAACATACATATATATTATAAATTCAAATTCTTTGGAAACGTATTTTGCGGGAACGCTAAAGAAATAGAAATATGAGTAAAACAGGATAGAAACCATAGAGTTACATTAACTGGAGATTTCATTTCTCTCGTTTTCATACAAAATTATGGAGGAGAAATGGTCACTATTTTATCTTCTCGCTCGCTTACTCCAAACGATAGAAGCCCAAGTTTTCCAAGTTTCGGAGATAACGACTCGCGGCTCAACCAATACGATATAATAATTGAACTTGGTTTCCCCTCAATTAGCATATAAAATTCGCGTTGTTTTTATTTTCCATCCAAATAAACCCAATACATAAACCCCATACAGCATAAAATCTTGTGTATTTTACTTTTCTTTACAATTTTAATCTTTTTTCCAGTCGGAATGAAAAGGCTGCATGGGCCAGAAAATAAGGGCTACGAGACGTTCACAGTTAAATGTGGTCTTGCGGGAATTTTAAAGAGCAAGATAGTTGCTGAAAAAATAAATAAAGATGTTGACGAACTATCTATGTGGATGGTCGAAACATCCCTATGCATACATCATGACATGATGACTCTGTTAGGTTCAAATCCCAATGTGGGCATAGAAGAGAAACCAAAATTCTTGGCTTATTTCTATGCCTTGAAAGCTGGAAGCCTGAGACAGTACGCAATACCACCGGCGTATGGTCAAATGCGTCAGGGTATATCCGATTTCCGTCAATATGATGGATCCTATCGATCGAATTTGTTTGTCTTCGCGTGCGCTACATATGAGACAAGCTTGAAAAACAACATTAGCATTCATATGTATCGCAGGGTTCGGACATTTTTCCGGACAACTCTCCCGGACAGAGACTGCTTTTCAACATTGGACTATCTGTTCAATGATGAAAGCAGTCAACAAAACGCTGATACGGTTTTGTTAGGTCTGCTTACTGATGTTCTGGGGCATGCGGGCAGATTTACAAATCTGCAAACCGAATGGTATAGGTATATACCATTTTTGTACCGGTTACAACGGTTTTTCGAACAGCAGGGGATAAGAAATTTCCGCATTTTCCCTATTTTCAAAAAAGGGAGAAAACATGTTCGGTATGACACGCAAGCCTTGCATGGTCTACTGGGCTCAGTAGGATTAAAGGGTGATAAAAAAACGTGGGAATCATTCAAGTCGGCAAAAATCGAAATGTGGGGTAAGTTTTTTAACTACCAAAAATTCGAAACGTGTAATCATAAGTTCGATTTCTCCATGTGTACAGATGGAGTATCGATTTCGCTTCTCTTCCGTCGGAAGAAACCGGAGGCAGCTTCTAAGGTTATAATAGAAGCAAGGGAAGTTGCCAGATTGGCAACAATCCGCGAAAAATTCGACTCAGGATCTTACAACAAAGTCATAGGTTGTGATCCTGGTCTGAAACTAATGTATGCAACTGCGGCATATGACAGTTTGGACCGATTTGTAAATGTGAAATACAAATCGGCCCAATTCAGACACGAGTCTGGAGAGTTTTCGCGAAAACGTAAATTAATGAAATGGACTGGTGGGGCTCAATCCCATGTAAATAAGCTGCGTGAAAATCGACAACGAGCGACGGGAAGAATAATTTCGTGTATGTCGGGAAATTTTAACGACTACGTTCAATTTGAGCTCCAAAATTTACACCGTTTACAAAGTGTGTATTGTCAACGGAAAGTAGCTCGGTTGAAGTTTCAAAAATTTATGATGTCGGAGAAAACCGCGCATACGGTAGCGAAGAAATTCGTGGGGGACGAAAGTGTGTTATTTTTTATGGGAAGTTCGACAATTGCGGCAAATTCTCCTATGAAAGGATATGGTCGAACTCCGCATCGTCTAGTGTTGAAACACCTTAAAACACTGTGCGACGTTATATCTGTCGATGAGTTTAGATCGACGAAACTGTGCTCTAAGTGTTTTGAAAATCTAAATATTTCCCGATCACCACACCGTTTTGCAGTTTGCCGAAACGCAGACTGTAAGACTGTGTGGAATCGGGACATAAATGCGGCCAATAATATGTATTATAAAGGCAAATGCATATTACAAGGCCTAGAACTGCATCCGAATTTTAATAGAGCAGAAAGGTGAAATACCATATGGCAATGATTATAAGTCAATGTTCTTCTGCCTTTAAACTACATTGGCTTATGATCATTCAAATTTTTATTGAAGCTCTATTAAAATTCAGATTCAGTCTATGCATGGATGGTCAAAGCATTTGGAGCATGTTTCTGGTATATAACGTTGCGCAGTTGTCGAAAGGTGTTGAAAACTTTAGAATTCGGAGTTTGCGCATACCTTTCATTGGCGAATTGTCTGCGTTGTTCGCGTTATTTTCACTTCTCATAAAAAAGTACACATTCTTTCCCAACTAATTTCCGGTTTTCTGCAATCTCATATATTTTGCCCGGCAAACTTTCCTTTTACAATACAATGCCTTGTAATGAGCTCTTATTGTTCATGTTCGTTGACATACACGAAATTATTCAACCAGATCGGGATTGGGCCTTATCCACATCCATTTCGAAACGCGATTAAATTATAAATTCTCCAGAATCGGTCATATTCTACAGTTGCATATATTTGCTGGGGTCAACTGCCATGATTTTGATTAATATCCTGAGTCGAATTTCGGCGCCTCCAGTTTTTTCCGACACTGTACGCTTGGAAAATTCTAACTTATGATTACAAGTGTACTGGGTGACGCATAATGAACATTATCAAATTGTGAATAAAATCCAATTTGAAAGCACAATGTTTATTTTACGCAACCCGGTATATATTTTTGTATGTAAAGAACTTATACCCACAGCGCGAACCACGTTGTTTTATCATCTTGCAAGCGTGTCATATTGTTCTATATGTTTTGTCATTGAAAGTAGGCAAAAAATGTGGAAATGGTCTCCTTCTGTTCGAAATATCTTTGTACATAGTATATATGTATACCATTCGGTTTCGCGGGCATGCCCTAAATCGGCCTAACAAATTCCCTATAGCGTTTTGTTTGTTGTCCGAAAAGGTTTCCGATTCCTTTGGAGAGACAAGCAAATTCGATTAGATTATTATTAGGATTATTATTATTAGGACTATTATTAGGATTATTATTATTAGTATTATTATTATTATTAGGATTATTATTAATATTATTATTATTAGGATTATTATTATTAGGACTATTATTATTATTATTATTAATATTATTATTATTAGGATTATTATTAATATTATTATTATTAGGATTATTATATTATTATTAGAGTTATTATTATTAATATTAGGATTATTATTAATATTATTATTATTAGGATTATTATATTATTATTAGAGTTATTATTATTATTAGTATTATTATTATTAATATTATTATTATTAGGATTATTATATTATTATTAGAATTATTATTATTAGGATTATTATTATTATTAGGATTATTAATATGTAAAGTCCTTCATGTTGGCGTAATCCAAGTATATCCGGCATTTGATTGTTTCGCGTCGGTCTATTTCGTACTTGGCTTGGGCTCTTTCTTTCAAGTGCTGAAATAATCTAAGAATGGTTTCTCTTCGACCCCACTGCGGATTTGAATTTAATGAGTCCTTGTATGCATATGGATGTTTCGACTATCGTACGGGTATTTCGTCAGCATCTTGATTTATTTTTTTAGCAAGTGATTCTACCTAAACTGAACCATTGTGGGTAAGTCAGAATGATAATGTAGGAAAACAAAATATTAATATTCTTTTTTTTACTTTTAGACCCGTAGCCTTCGATTGGGCCGACGACTGCAGTTCTTCTTCACGAAGAATTTTCAAGTTAAATCTATTCGTGAAAGTTTGTGGTAAGTACAGTGAAGTTTTAAGCGCTAATGGAAATGCTAATTTTTGTTTTTTCTAGGTATAAATGTATAAAGCAATTTTATTTGAATATTTTACATGGGTTAACTACATAAATAGAATATGTTAAATTTCGGTAAAAAAAAAGATATAAAAAATAATTTTTTTTCAGCAAAAATGATTATTTTTCTTTTTTTCAGATTTGAAAACTAAATTAAATGAAAATTAAGACGAAATTAAAAAATTATCAATCCATACTTTCATCCAACTCAAGAGGATGTTCGACGTTTCTTTCGTATACCGATGTGCAGAAACATCGGATTTTGCATCGCCGGTGAAATTTTTGATTTTTTAAGTAAAAATGGGTTTCGTGAAGGTAGTTAAGAACAAACAATACTTTAAACGTTATCAAGTTAAGTTTAAGAGGCGTCGTGAAGCGGTGTTATTAAGAAGAGATGGCACATTACGAAGTTGACACTTGAACAACGTCAAAAGAAGGTGGCTGATCGTAAAGCGGCTTATATCGCCAAACCATAAGCTGAATCTGAAGCTTAAATGAAAAATGCTAATTGAATAACATCATGGGTTTTTTTTAAATCTAAGAAAGTACATTTTAATTAGCGTTGAAATATTATTTTGTAATAAAATTTCAATTCATTATGATATGAAACATTAATTCATTGATAAGAATTACATTGGTAAGGAATTGCTTTTAGTTTTGTTGACATTCAGGAAATTGATTATTTTTCTTTTCTTCAGATTTAAAAACTAAATTAAAATACAGAACTTAGCAATATCAAATTCAAATTATAGTAAAATAATTGAGAATTTAAATCAACAATTAGCAATAGTATCGAAACGAAGAAAAACATCTTCATTTGAGGATACCGATGAAAATGTTCCGATACCAAAAACTCCAGACAAAAACAAGAAAATTATAATCGAAAGCGATCATAATAAAATACCATTAATTGAGTTGAATAGTACTTCTGAAAATGATCTAGATTGTGATGAAACTTTCTTTTTACCATAATCCGAAGTGAAATTGAAGAATATTTTGACTCCATCGAATCGAACGAGAACTGGAAGGTAACTTATTTAAAATATGATTTTCTATATTTCGATATTAATCGTTTCAATCTTTATTAGACTACTTCTTTATGAAATTGCACTTCTTCTTCATGAAGAAGTGTTAATTTTGATACAGAAGTAGGAAGGAGGGAAATCGCTTCTTTATAAAATTGCACTTCTTCTATATGAAGAGGTGTTAATTTTTATAAAGAAGCAACAACAGTAGCAGACACACTGTTTTGCCAATCCCCAGTCTGCGCAGGGCGACCAGTTTGCACAAACTGGAGCAAGGCGTGGACCGGGGACGCTGAAATAAGTGCGTCAAATAGTAAGTACAATTACTTTAATATCAATCACAAGTACTCATTGATTTCTCTTTCTAGGCCCAGCAAACAGCAAAATGAATGTCAACAAAAACAAGTTCATCAAATGGTGGCTCCAGATCTTCTTCAACAAATGCCCGAAAAACTAAATCGTGTCGCTGTCGAGCCCGGAAAAGCTTTGCAATAGTTGTACTAGTTGCATGTCTGGATGACTTATTCTATAGCCCTTGGTTCACGCAGGGCGACCAGTTTGCCAAAACTGGAGCAAGGCGTGGACCGGGGACGCTGAAATAAGTGCGTCAAATAGTAAGTACAATTATTTTAATGTCAGTCGTAAGTACTCATTGATTTCTCTTCCTAGGCCCAGCAAACAGCAAAATGAATGTCAACAAAAACAAGTTCATCGAATGGTGGCTCCAGATCTTCTTCAACAAATACCCGAAAAACTAAATCGTGTCGCTGTCGAGCCCGGAATAGCTGTGCAATAGTTGTACTAGTTGCATGTCTGGATGACTTATTCGATAGCCCTTGGTTCACGCAGGGCGACCAGTTTGCACAAACTGGAGCAAGGCGTGGACCGGGGACGATGTAATAAGTGCGTCAAATAGTAAGTACACTTATTTTAATATCAATCACAAGTACTCATTGATTTCTCTTTCTAGGTCCAGCAAACAGCAACTAAATGTACAACAAATTCATCAAATGGTGGCTCCAGAGCTAGTCAACAAATACGCAGCTTTTAAATAAATAAGGGGGGCAAACTTTTAATCGAGTGCTGCCAGTTAGACTTGGCGGATACATGAGGCCCCAAAGCGGCCTTATGTTGATGTTGGGTCTAGCGTCCCCTTGTTCGGTCTGATGTTCGTCGAACTGAAGACCGAACGTAATGTAATGTTAGTTATAAAATAAATTTGAAGTACATAATTCCAGTACCAATATTTTTGTTTCCATGTGCCCACATTGATGCTATATTTCTTGATGTAAAAACATGTATTGTGTGGCTATATGTATACACAGGGTGTTCGAATAAAGTTAAAATATGTTATATTTTGACTACTTTATTTTATTGAATCACTTATTTGATCCTTGTCATTATATCTAGCAAAACGATATTTCTAGCCACGACGCAAATTTAAGGTATTTCAACTATGTTTTTCACTAATCAATATATAAATAAGCCAACACAAAAATTTACCTCCCTTTTATTCGTATTTTAACAAAAGATGTTGCTTAATATATATATCGCTGGAAAGCTATTGTTGAGAGAAGTGTTTAAACACAAAAAGTATGTTGATATATGGTCGTTGAGCCAGGTTGAACAGGTGAAAGTTTCTCATATATTTAGATGGGAACAACAACAAAATATATGGCACACAGGGTTGTTGTGTGCTTTACAAATTTGTGTAATCAAGGAATGGAAATAACTGAAATGTTTTGGGAGGTTTTTGATTCACAATTATATAGAAAAAAGCTGTTAACTTTTCTGGACCAAATTCAAGAAAACAATTGGAAAAAGCATTGATGTTTGGATTTGTAAATAAATAAGTGTGGGAATAAGGATCTCATATTGAAATTCACAAGTTTAACTTTTAATTATTGCAATTGATATTTTAATTTTCCAATTAACCAATGGGCGGTACTAGTTATTTGTTATTTCAACAATTTATTCTCCAATGTTGTCCGCAAAGTAAGAGCTTTGCTAAAGTATGCCTAACTCTGAATACAAACATATGATATTGATACAACTATTTAAATAGTATAGCACATGTGTGTCACCGAATATGTATTACAATTATGACATAAGTTTCATCCTTTTTAAGGGAATGAAATAAAAGTGAATCTTTCATTTCCTAAAAACTAGAGTTTTGACTTTAAAAAATTGTATTTTCCTAATTTATTGCCATAAACCGAACAGTCATGTAGTCTATCAAATAACAAACGATAGACATATATACCAACCAAAAATTAGGGACCATAAAACCCGATCACCCTGTATATTTAAGGTTCTACTTGAAATAATCTTTCTTAAAGATTTGTTTTCAATGTTTCATTTCTTTTCTTGTTGCTGTTTAAATTGATTGAGATTTGTATAGAAAGATGCGATTCCTTGTATAATCAATTCAATTGTATCTTGGATTTCTAAAAATACAAAATAATATATTTTTTATATATTAAAAAACAAGCTCACATAAAGGTCAATCCCACATGTATATTCAATAATTGAAAATAAAGAAGGAAAATAAAATATTCAATTCTATTGCTAGACTTTTTTACACTGTTTGTTTACATCATAGCATTTTATTTATTCGAAAACATGTTTTTTACAGAAATTTTCCAGACAGTCTCGAGTAAGGGAGTGTGTTGTTCCATCGGAACCCAATCAACCGTATTTATTATAATTTATTCTCGACCATTGATTTTTCAAAATATTTTTGTTTAAATTATCATTCTATATTTAATAGTGAAAAAGATTTGATCCAATAAAAACGAAGTACTACTTCAAAGACACACGTTATAGTTTTATTAAATTGAAAGTATTATCACCGTATTTTCCGGCACATGTTTTAAAGCAGCTCCTTTCATACTGCACTTACAGCGAAATATACTATCATTTCAGCCCCAAAAATTTGTCTTTGTTCAGTTCTGGATCTGAACTTAATTATTTCAGGATCTCTACGAAATCAGTACTACACTACATTTCTACTACTTCTACTATTTCTACTATTAGCTACATTATTAATTGGCATTGTTGTCATTCGGAATGTTTGCTTCATTAGTTCTTCAATTTAAACATTAAAAATAAAAATCTATTAAAACATTCGTACAACTTTGTTGTTTTCAATCTAAAAATGTTGTTCTGTTCCAGAGTAGAGCTAGTAAAAACCCAGACCGATCTTCCATTTGCACAGAAAAATAAGAATTGAATTTCGCTCCAAATTACAACATCTTCTCCTATTATGTATATTTAACTTCGATGTATTTTTATAATGATATTTTTTTTTCTCTTCAAAAAGGAGTTATGTTCATTTAAATTTTGAAAATTGTTTGTTAATTATATTTGAATAAAGTAAACAGACTGAAAAATGTTTAGAGAGAAACCTTTTTTCTTAAACATTTCCAGTTAAGGCGTATACCAAATTTTGTACTTTTAAAATTATTGGAAATAGTTTTTTAATTGTTCATTTTGAAGAATTATTTTATAAAATTTTCATTAAATAATAAAATTAAAATTTATGATAAATATTTTCATATTAAATTTTGTACTAAAAAAAATTTAAAGAATACAAAAATTCCTTCACAATTTCAAATTAACGATTTACCTTAAAATCTAATTAAATTCTTGTCAGCAAATTAATCTTCTTATAACAAAATAGAAAATAAATTAAAATACGCTAAATTGAATTAAACTGAAACCTTATTTGTTAATATTCGCACCTTTCTTTCTGGCCAACAGCCAATAGATACAAGTTACACAGGGTTGGTTACCAAATAAATTAATATATGACTTTAGTATATTCTATTCTATAATTTTGGATCACTTTTTACTTGTTTAGTAACATTACGAACCATTTTTTGACGAACTATCCTAGCTAGCATTTAGTGTCCCCACCATGTTTTTGCATCTAGTGATAATCTTTTATGTCGCCGCCATGGTTCTGCATCTAGTGATAATCTACTATAGTAGTAAGTAGAACCTACATATTGGCAACTGACAATGTTAGTTCGAATAACTGAATCGTTTTTTTCAATGCAAAAAGGGTTTTCTGGTTCGACCAGAATAGTCTAAAATATTTATTTAATAGTCACCCTGTTTAATACATTAACTAACTATATATATACCCTACCCACATTCTATTCTACACTATACACATATATAAAATCTTAATCCGAATTAATTTTCAAAAACATCGATATTGATTGATGAATGTTGTCTCCATTTGATACTAATTTATTCGGCCTGTTTAATATAGTTGCTATATATGATAATTTTCCTTCTTCCTTCTCTATAATATATATATATATTCTTGTATGAATTCCGTTAATATAATATTTAACCGTTGATTTCATGTTCGCATATAGTCTAAGTAGTTAGAGCTGAAATACTTGTACTTCTGGGACTAGTAATAAAAACTGAATAAAACAAAAGAAGTCAATTAAAAATAAATCAATGTCACGACAAAATTAAGTTTGATTGTAATTTTCTGTCCTCCATCCATAGATCAGAGTTTTCTATAATATTCTTGGATATTTCTATCGGTTCTTGTTTTCCTATAATATAACCTGCTGAGCTCTCTTCCTCTACGTTTTTATTACAATTTTGATTATGTACAAGTTTTTTTTTTTGAAATATACATGATTCGAGAATATATAGAACCACTCCTCAAAAATTCTGAAGGAATATCCAAAATCATTGATTATTTTCGCGATAGAAAAAGGTTAAAAACCGAAGGTGGTTCTGGTGGAATCGATGAAATATACAATTGGTCAAATGTTTTCTAATTTTTAAAAAATATCGAATAATGAAATTAATATATATTAAAGTAATATCGAATATATAGTGTAATAATACTCGTAGATAGAACCAGGGAAGAATATGTTAATATTGAAGAACAAAATCCGCAAACATTGTGAAGATCAAAAATCATCGAATTCAAAACACATGTCTACTCCTATTAGCTGTAGGATCCTAGCTTCTGATAAGGATGGCAGTGCTCTGGAAGGGGATATATATTAATTTAAAGAATATTGACTTTATGAAAACTTATATAAAATTAGTTACGTAGAAGGCTTCCATTAATTACTTCGACTAGTATAATGAAATACTGTGTGCTTTGAAACAGGGCAAGGAGATCTCCATTTGGACTTTCTATCTTTTGCACAACCATTTTAAGTGTTTTAACTATTTTTTAAACTACAAACAAACTTTGAATTTTTGCCAGTTCTAGCCGGAAATACTCTCTTAAAATAAATATATGGACATTCGCAGTGAATATTCTACGTCTTAAAATTTGAAATCTTATATAGAAAATTTTTTTTTCAAAATTTCTATCCTTTGTTTAAAAAAATATCCAAAATCCAGGACTACTTTTTGCCATCTACTTGTATACAAAGTATCACCATTATTCTTTTTTTATTACCAACATTTGTTAGAAATTGACTATAAAACTTTGTAATGATCATAAATACGCTAATTCTTTGATATTAGTTGCTTCTAAATCACTTTTCGGAATTTATTCATTCATTTTCTTAAATTTGATTTTTTTCTTTGGGGATTTTAATAATCATTAATAATACAAAAAACTTTTTCACTGATATTCATTATTATACCAAAATGAAATCAACTTTGTGATTATTATCCTAAAATGGAAATTCGATTAATAAAGTTCAAGGAAAAGGAATCTATATTTTTACAAATATATATTTTTTTGTGAAAAATCATTACAATTTTTATCACCAAATTTTCATTTTGATTTTCTTTTTTTTTTCTTCAAATAATACAAAATTAGGATCAGATTATTCTTTTTCTTATTCCTCCATTATTCAATAGAATAAGGAAGAAAAAAAGGATTTTTATTACATTAGATTATATCCTTTCACATTTGACTAGTCAACAACAAGTCTGATTGATATCACTAGGAACTACTTATAAGATATTATCCAAACAATGAAAATGTCTTTTTTTCTTAGACAGATTGAATATTGATCTAATAGAATCAATGTTCATGTATATATAGTTTCTTTTCTTTACTTTTATGACTTCTTAAAATTTCTTCCGGATAGGCTAGAAAAAAAAATTTTGGAAGCAAAAAAAGGATTCATCCAAAATAATGAGCATCATAAAAATGATGATAGATTCAATAATAGATCTATTCTTTAGGTTTACACGGGTCCATTTTCTTTCGATATCCTTACATCATCGAAAATGGAAGTAGAAATATTTTTATTGAACTTTCCTTTTATGCTTATTTTAAATTTATTTTAATTCATGAATATTCCTTATGGTCCTTTATAGTTGGTTGCTTTTAAAAAAAATCTGAACTAAGTATACAGACAGTTACTGTCTCCAATAATGATTTTCATACCAAAATTTTATCAGATAAGATACAATTGTTAATATTGGAAGTTTCTTTTTCAATGTGTCTAAGCAATAAAAGCTACTTTCTTTCTTTCTTTCTTTCTACCTTTAATTTTAAGTGTTATTATGTATAAAATGCCTTTAAGGGAACTTCTATATTACTTACAAGTACCAGGAAAGATTAGTTTTATTAGTCTCAATGCCCGGTTTATAGAGAATACCCAATAAAAGAATGGAAAAAATTCGTTTTTAACTAATTCTTTACACAGAAAGAAAAAAGATATTAGTTAACCCACCTAATAAGCTAGTAATGAACATTAATAAATTCGTTAACTAACTACCCATATTTCTCCAAATATCAAATAAGGGTTTGAACTCAGAATACTTCGTTACTAAACAACGTGCTTTCCATGCATATAGAAGAACATTCCGCAGTTTGAACAATGAGTATATAAGGTGGAAACATAGTAGGAATCGACAAAGTGAACTTCGATATAGTCGCAGCCAAACTTCGAAAGAGATTGAATCATAATAGATTTGAAACGTAATTATTTGTGGTTGGTCTACAAAGGGAATATAAAACTGATTTGATTGATAAGTGACTAATAGTGTTTTCGCTTGTGAATAAACTAATAATTAATAATAGATAGAGAAATATTTTTAGGACTAATTGTTAACGCAAAAATAATTGTAATTAAAGTTTATATACTAAATTCACATAAATAAAATGTGTTATAATTTCATAACATTCGAACCAGAGGGGTAGCATGCAACTATATGTATAAATTACGGATAATCAGCATTTCTAATCAAAATCAACCAATATCAACAAAAGATATTGATTTGATTTCTTACTTTTTCTTCTAGTTAATCTTATTAATTTATTAATTGACTTTTTAAATGTTTTTCCAATTTATTAGGTTTAGTTAAAAATACCAATTTTTTTTCTCTGTGTACCATCGAAAAAAGAAAACACCTCCAAACCAAATTTTATTCCAATTTTTTTCTCTCCTGAACTTATATATCCTTGCTGGTAGGGCTTTATATGACGCTTTTATGTCATTTCACTCGATTTTTTATGGTTTTATCGGTGATTTATTGTATATAATACCAAACAAAAAATATACAACAACAAAAAAAAGGAGGACTATGTTTTTGTCGTTATTTTGATACACAATAATTGCTATGCCAAGCAAACGATTAAATTTTAGTGCTTTTCTACGTAAAGAAAGCAATTTCAGCTTTTCCATTTTCCTTCCCTCGAAATACAATAGTGTGAAGGCTAAGTGGGTGGCAGTTCAAGAATATATAATTTAATATTTTATTGAAGTTGTTTGTTATTGTAATTTTGCTTAAACTATCATTTTAGAAATATTCATGAAAATGAAAGTTAAAAAGATATTATAAGAAATTCGAAGAAAATTTATTTTACTTTTTGATTATTACTTAATTTAATTTATTTCTTTATTTTTTAAGGTTTTCTCCATAAAGAAAAACACCATATTAAATGAAATTATATGAAAATAATATTTATCTAAAAATACCGGAATTATAATTTGTTTAAATTTGTTTTTTATTGATTTATATTTAATTTATTTCGATTTCATTTAATTCGAATAGAAATATTTTAAGACGAAAATATACTCAAATAGTATTACAATTTTATTTAGAAAATAGTACACAATTTTATTGCATAAATCACTTATGAAAAGGTTCCTTTTTGACCTAAATTTTCAAAAAAAGAAAGGAGAAAAAGATCGATGTTTACATTAACAAGAATATTCACTTAACCTAATTTTATTTAGTAACTATTCTATGGAATTTTATTATCATCGAAGTAAATATTAACTTAAAATATTACCAAAACAAAAATATGATTTTTATAATCCTTGACCTGAAAAGAAAACACCACAGTATCCAGCATGATTTTTTTGGTTATTAAAAACTATTAGAAATCCCAATTTTCTAGAAGAAAAACAATGATTTTTTTCGATTATTTTCACAGCATGAATACAAACAAGTTTTACCAATCAAACGAGACATCATTTGTGACTTCTATAAGAACACAAGAAACTACTCAGGACATCTATTATAATAATTTCCATATAATCATGGATTAGATATGTTTCAGAGAATTAAAATACGATTGTGGTTTAACAATATTTCATTTACAGAGAAACCTTAAAGCTTATTAGATAATAATTGTTTTGCAAATGGAAGTAAAATATTTCTTAGGTAGCTTTGATTTATCATAAATGCAGATACAGAGTAGAACCTGTTGACAATTTTTACACTCCTTACTAAGAAAATTTAACACGTTCGCGGTCATCTCATTTGGCATTACAGTGAAACGTCCGCGAATGTGTTATGAATGAGTTGAAAATTTTAGTTTAGTTCGTCCTGTTTTTCTCAGTAGTTGTGCTCAGAACAGAGCAAAATTTGAGCATCGTAAACAATAACAACAAAGATTAAAAAGTTCTGAAGTTTTAGTTTGTTCCGGGAAAACTGTTGAAGAAAAACCAGTTCAGAATATCTAAAAAATAGAAACATGTGATAAAGGAATAGATACTATACTTTTTCCTACCTTCCCATCCTACACCACTTCTTTAATAATATTAAAGTAACTAACTTGATTGTGAAATTGCATTGAAAATTCATATGAAACACACGGTATTCCTTTCCGTCTATGTAGAAACATTGATATCATTCTAATCCCTTTGAAGTTGCCATTTATTCGTCATGCCTTAAGGATGGATTTCTTCATAAAGAAAGGACAAATATGAAATATAAAAATGTATTATGTTTTTACTGAACAGGAAAAAAATGATATTTACTTGAAAATTATGAAAAATTTTCCTTTCTAAAAAGTTCCATGTTTATATTCGTAACATTTTTTTGTTATTAATTCATTCAATTCCATAAGACCCATGACGATATTATCCTGTCCAACAAAGCAACGACTTCATTGCTTTCGCTTGGTTTAAAACGAGTATGACATGTTTAAATGTATTTGAGATGCACAAATATAATAAAATCTTTAATATGCATGTCTTTTCATTTGAAGAGAAAATGTGATATATCCTTCGTTTTTATTTTTTCTATTCTATATGTCCTAGTATTTGATATGACAAGTACAGGTAACTAAAATCTCTTTGATCCTGTAAAATATTGTTAGTGTATTCATTGTATATAAAGGAAGTAGAAGAATGGCAATAACATCAGGTGCAGCACCCGAAAAAAATCCTCTTGTTAAAATTCGTATATACAATGCAATTGGATTCGTCCTTCGTTCTTTTGAGGATTTTATAAGATCATATTTTAGACTTGGAAAGAATAAAAATTCCTATTTATACCCAAAGGGATAAACATTCTTTTATTCTTAAATGCTTCTTATGGTTGACTACCTTACACTAAACCAAGTTCATAAGGATATCATTTGATGTTGTTAAAATAAATTTTACGGTACAGACTTTTTTTTTATTTCGAATGATTGATGACATTGATTAGTTTATGTTTTTTCCTTTCGGTTAAATATTAATGCTTTTCAGAGATTAGTTCAAGGGATATTGTGATCCTCGAGAATTCGTTGGATAAGAAAATTGATTAAAGAAAAAAAGCTTTTTAAAATTAAGACTTTTAATTATTTTAATTGATAGCAAAATTGTAAAGAAATGCAATAAAAATTAATTAAAAAAATTATTACTCTGTTTTAAGCTTTTAAACATTAAATATCCGTCAATATTTTGCGAGAATCCATTTAAAGTATAGGTTTAACTAAATAAATATGAAAACAATAAAAATAATAAACAAAAATCTTCTAAGTTTTAAAATTTAAAAAAATTTTCCGTTGATTTCAAATACTGTATGGAAAAAAACAAAAATTTTGATTTGTGCCATCTATATCTCAAATATGGTACTTAAATTACTGCTGTTAAAATTACACCCCGATAAATAACATGGCTTAAATATAGTAAACGAGTATAAAATATATGCTAAAAGTCCTTATTTTCCCAAGAAAAATACAGTAACTTTGAATAATAATCGCAAAATTTTGCTTATTTTTAAGAGTCACGTCACTTATTGTATCAACTAAAGTGACGTGACTCTCAGAATATGCCTGATTATATTTTTAAATTCATTAAATATGAACAAAATTTCATATTAGAGCTTTTGTATAGAAAAAGAAAAAACCAACCCCACCTTCCCAATGGTCACAAAATTTCTTTTATATTATATTTCTTTTCATATTTCCCAAAGTATATAATGACATTATGAAATGGTTTTTCCTTCGTTTTTCTTGTCTTTATTAAACTAAAATGTAACTTCATTAATTTTCATTATCAATCAAAAAATATCTAAATTATTTATTTGTTCATTTGACTATTTGTCACTGTAAGCTGTCACTAGATTTCATGTTCTGTTGACATTTAGTTCTAGCAACTAAAAAAAAAAAAGAAAAAAAAAATTAAGAACAATATTGTATTCATAGTAATCAAGTCAAAACCAAATGAAGCCATTTCGACTCATGATAATGTTCCATTAATAATTGTCATATGTATTTCATGAAAAAGAAATAATCTTGTACATATCAAATATGTGAGAAATAATATATCTTATATTTGTAAACAGTGGCGTATCAAAATTGGCATACTCTTTGAAATGATATCGTCTTTTAATCGTAGTTATATCATTTTAGGAACTTTTATCAACGTCGGAAAAGGATTTTTCTATGATATAACTATTCCAGTAACTTCTAGTAACTTCTAGTAACTTCTAGCAAGGAGTACAGATAATATACGAGTATATAGCTTTAAAGCTAAATATGTTAAACACTTTTGATACATATATGCTTAAGTAAGCATCACATATTATCATTCATTAGGCAACGAATAAACTAAACATCGAATGTATTATAAAGTGATACTATCATCATTATGTTGGGATAGGAGGAATAACGAAGATATTATTGTAGTATAAAAAGAAAATTAGTAAAAGATACTCCCATAACTTAACAAACACAAATAAGGATAACATACAATTGACCACGAAAATCATGGTCACATAAAATTTAGTTCAAAACGAAGAGCTTTTTCAGCTTACACTGGCTGAGGAAAGAGTCAAAAACTTGTACATTCGAATTTACCTCGCGTAGCTTTCTGGAAATTGGTTCCATAAGTAGAATTAAATTTAGGTAAAAATTGCAATAGCCTCGCTATTCTTCCAATGTTGTATTGGGTTTTCTAAAAACAATTTAACTACCCACGTATTAGAAATTTTTTTTGCATTTTGTGGTTGCGATGAATACAAAAGATCCTAGACTAAATTTCAATATAACCTAAAAATTCCTAAAACCAATTCAAGTAATCTCAGTGATAGTTGGAGGCATCCATTTCCGTTGAAATTTTTGGAAGTCTCAAAATTATAGAATAAATTCATCGAATAGTAGATAGTACATATTTATTGTGTTGTATTGAAAAGTGTACCCATTACAAACATAAACCAGGTGCAATTCTGTACCTTAATATAATCTTACGCCACTGTTTATATGAAAAACAAATCTAATGACTGGACCAACATATCACTGAATATATCGATATATATATCTAGATATTATATTTTACATGTATTATATTGAATTTTAAATCGAAAACATAAACCTAATTAAGTTCTCGTCAAATATAATCACTCTTTCAAATGTTAGTTTGCGTGTCAAAATCAAATTTCTATTAACGATCATGACTGCCATAAAGTTTATTTTTTTCCATCCTTTTTATTTTTTTGATATTGAAATGGATTTTTATTGAAGGTAAAAACGTAAACGTATGCTTCGTATATGTTCGTATATCCATGTACATAAAAACTATATAGAAAAACAAAAATGTATAAAAAGGATTTTATATACTATTAGAATAATTTGAAATTCTCATCTCCATATAACTTTTTGTTTTCCCATGATTATACACTATATCAGGTATTGTACAGGTTTTATGTTATTAAAAAAAAAAACCGCAATAATACCTTGATTCCTTGTTGTTGTTTTCTTCTTTTTTTCTGTTTTTTTGTCATGGATAGGGTAAGATTATATGGACACAAACCCGTCTAAATAAAGAAAACCATTAAATGTGGCATTTTATATGAAATTTAATTAGACAGAATGCGTGAACTCTGCTAATAACAATAAAAAAAACAAGACAAGTATAAAATACAATAGTGTTACTATATATAAATATGAAAAGAACTAAGCATATTGTGAATAGTATATATGCAGATTAAAAACCTATATAAACTAATGTTAAAATTCAAAACCATAAACAGTAGCTTGGTATACCTTCTGGAAAATAAAATGGAAACAAAAAAAAAACAAGATACATAAATATTCTGTACACTGGTTAGGTCAACAGAAAAACTACCACCTTATTACCTTACCACCTCATCTCTTGTCGATTGTTATATCCATATATTTCCTTTTGATATCGTCCAATATAATCATGAAGCATGCAAGGCGACAATATGTTAATTTGGGAATTTATTAGACCAAACATATATGTATATTTTATATGTGTTCAAGAATTGTTTCATATAAAATTTTATAATTTTCTATTGTCGTTACTTTTATCCTCGGTCAAGAGAGAGGTTCTATATATTTTCACAGTTCTTGTATTTTATCTATTTAAAAAAGAAATTTTTTAATATAATAAATTATAATAGTATAGTACAGAATAGTTGTGGTGCATATGTGAATAAAATTTTTAAGGAAATAGATCAATGTTTAACCGCAATTAATTATTTTTAAATATAGCACAAACATGAACAAATAACATATAACCGCAAACATATAATGAAATTCATAAATTTATAATATTGTCCAGTATATTTGTGAAATAAACGACTTTCAGGTGGGAAAGTAGCCGTTATCAAAATGGTCATATCACATTAATTAGACATGTATATAGGTTTTCTTTCTTTTTTTTGGGTGATACAAGTTGTATAAATGGGTTTGTGTTTTTTGTTTTTTCCTTTTTTTGGTAGTTATTCTCTAAACAATAAAATAAATCGTTGGTACTTTTAAGGTTTTACTTAAAAAAAGGAAGGTCCTTTTTAAATAAATTGAATACATAAATTATTTCTTTTAACCATTTCGGAATTATGGTTCTTTACACATTTTAATGAAGTTTAAAATGTAGTTTTTTATGTTTCAAATTAGTTTTTTTTTTCCGTTTTTAATTGGAATTCTTATACATAGAAAAGTCATAAAGCTTTTGGCTAGTTGTAACAACTTGTAGGCAACAGAAAAATAAATACATGAAGAACCGAGACCAGGATTTGAACCAGGATCTCATCAGCTTCTAGAAACCAGGTCTTAACCGACTTCACCATACAAAACTGTAGTTATTAATCTGTTCAGTCGCCTTTTTTCGTAAATTCTAAATATTATATTATTCAAACAATACAACAGTAATTTTATAAAACCTTTCAACTCTCAATGCTAATTTATTTGTGCTCTAATTTTAACTCTACAAACTGAATTTTAGTTCTCACAACTGAGTTTTCGGTTCAACAAAAAATTCAGTGCTAAAAGACTAGCTTAAAGCTTATCATTTTTCTGCCTGTATGTTGGTGAAATTTCCACAACAAAACAAAATTCCGATTATATATTTTTTAGGAGAAAAATTGAATAGTTACAACTTTTATGAAGAAAATTTTGAAGGCCTGTCTAACTACAAAATAATTTACAAATTTTTTATTTGACGATACTTGCGCCATATCTGGAAAACTTATTTTGAATTAGAAGTTTAATAAATAAACTAAATTTTACTTTTAATGGAATCGGAATGGAATGGAATCTCAAAAGGCTCATTGCTAATAAAGCTTCCCAATATAGATATTGGGACTAACAAAAATAAGCAATTCTAATTAGCATATTTGGTTTTAAACAGAAAAAACTTTCATTGCCAACCAAATCAAACCAACTACATTAAAGTATACTACTGAAACCCTAACGACATAAACCTAATTTTAAGGCTTCTAATATCCTAAATATCTTTGCTTATCTTGGAAACAAGTTTTTACAAATTTCATTATGTATTTCTGAAAATTAATCTTTAACTTAATTTCATTCCAAAAAAAAAAAAAATATTGAAAAACCTCACAAAATTATCCGTGTTAACCGCACATCATCAAAACTTTATTATTATCTAAACCAAAAGTCAAAAAAATCATAAACCATATCAAATTTACCCCAAAAAGGTTTTATCCCAAAAATTGACTCCCTATATTTTTGGCACTCTTATAAAACTCATAATCATTTGGTATAATTATTATATTCTGAATGGAATCATGTTACATCTTAATTGTTAGTGATACTGTTTCCATATTCCAAAAACTATCCTCATCACAGGACCTTGTATATATCCAATTTCATATTGGTGTACTATTTGTTTGTGAAATTAATTCGTATCTAACAAATTATGGTTGACATTCAACTCTCATCTGTTTTCCGGAAATAATTTCAGTTAAATAAAAACATTCAACTATTAGATAGAAAAAGCCGAAAATAAGGAAAACTTACAACGGTTATCTTCTATATCTAATACTACAACGGCATGTAATGTTAATTGATCCTGCGTAAATGACAGACCAATATTCAATTCGTATTTAGAAAAAAAAGGGACAATATTTCTCTTGGATAAATGCTTCGATATTACACTTTGAATAAATCCCACAATAACACAGAAAAAAAAAAGAAAGGACGACCATGGAATACTTATGTACAATAGTCATTTATGTACTCTACAAAAAGGTTTTTATATTAAATGTTTTGAATATAACATTGTGAATCTGGGTACTCTCGTTTTGTGGTGAATACAAAAGTATTAAGGATAAAATAGGTTTATTATATCTCGAATGGAAAAGTACAGAATTTGTGTACAAGGATATATTATGTTCGAAAGATAAAAATGAAAGAAGGTATTCGTATTAAACCACATTTATAGGTATAGTAAAGATATAGGCACCATTATATCGTATATATATAGAACTTTATATATATAGTATCATAACCAGCCAAAGGATATGAATAAAAACATATGTGTACTTGCAGATATCATCCAAATAGGCATCATTTTATATAAATATGAAAATGAATATGAGAAAGTAATTGAACGAAATTATAGTCCATCTGTGTTTCTACTACAACTAAATGGATTCAATATTTAACCAGATACAATATATCTGATATAAGTATATTCTGATATTTTCTAAAATGTCCAGTTTATATCAAATTCAAGGAAAAAGGATCTTGTTTCTTTCAATTCGATCCGTTTCTATATGCTTAAAAAGGAAAATCTACCCATTTAAAATCTCAAAGTCTATATATATATTTTGGATATGTAGTATTGTACTCTTAGGATATTCATCTTGTCCAAACGGTCATGTATATGGAATTGCCCATGTGGTATATTGAATGGATTCTCTGTTAAAATCATGTACAGTTTACAAATTGTATCCTGCAGTGATATAGAAACCAAAATTGTATCCTTTGGACATTTATATATATGTATATGCATGTATTCTTAACTATATATCAATTTATTTTGGTATGAATATAGGATGCTACAAGATAATAACAGGAATAACCAAAATAAAGGACATTTTCAGTATTGAAATTATAACAAACATTCGGAATTATTAAATTACGTATAGTTCAGATGGAAAAGTGTCCTTAGAAAGGTAGCGCCTAGTAACGGATGTGGACTTTGTGAGGTAAATTTTGAATGGGGCTGTTGACTTCTCCTTCTTGCTGGACAAAATGCATCTTAAAATTAATACACGATACTTGAGGTCCGTCGAAATAACCAAAATTATGCTTCATAAACTCTAGAAACGATTGCTAAGGTCGGTTAATGATAATGCATTACGCAATATAAAAAAAAATAAAGATTTCGTCTTAGAAGAAAATCCTTTTTTAAACAATTTACATAATGAAATTTTTAGAATAAGGAATTTCTCTGTTACACCCTATATTAACAGCATATTTGAAGGATACATACATTTTGGTAGTGATACGATAAAAGTGGGTAGGTTGGTGAAATTTCAAAGAAATCACGTATATTGGTGTAATTTTTTTTTTCTATCTTTTTAAAAGAAAAGTCCATTTCGAGGAAAGGATATCCGATGAGGGATGATATACATATTTGAAAACTGAAATGTCCAGAGGACTCAATTAAGTGAATTTACTTGTATATCAGAGAGTTTTACTGGGCACTGATTTTAGTACTTTTATGCTGTGTTGTACATTCTTTTTTTTCTTTTTGCTCGTCAATATATGTATCTTTTTTTTATTATTTAATCTCATATAAATGAAGTTTAAATTTTCTACCCTTAGGAGAATTTTCCATTTTCATGTTCATTCAAATGTAATAGAATAGCCTGAAGTGTTTTATTCAAGTTTGAAAATGAATTGTTAGTTGTTAAAGTGACAACCAACAAAAAAAAAGAAAATGTTCAAATTAAACAAATAATAAATGACAAATTCATGTTTGATTAGAAATAAAGTTACTTAATTACCGAATTTAAATTCTTAGAAAAGAGACAAACATAAATTCGTTTACAGGGAATTTCATTTAAAAATGAAAATCATCAAATCACATTTGAAATTCACTTACTTTCTAATTATGAAATCAGTTTTCAATCCTTTTTTCACCTGACCCAGGGAAATGAAATTGCAATTGATTTCTAATTTTAATCGAAAAATAAAATTTCCCGATCATTTATGGATCTTGTTTGAGTTCATATTGATTGATCCAGTACAAATTTTGATGAGAAAAGTAAAAAAAAAACAATCATATTGTATGCTTGTGTCAAACATAATAAATACTATATATGCTAAATAAGTCATCAGATTTACATATTTCGTTGATGAAATGCAATCACATATAGTTTGGACCAATAATATAAATATATGTATGTCAAAAGGAAATGTATTATTATACTTATACCGTACTAAAGTGGGTTAGTTAACTTGGACCTAGCTACGGTGCTGACCTTCATTAGAAGGACTAACCGATTCGGGGAAAAGACCTGGGCTATCAACCAACCTTTTTAGGAGGAGGTACAATGGGGCAGTTAGACCTACGTGCTAAGGCCCCTCTAATATAATACAATACAAAGTGGGTACTCATGATCAATACGCCAGATTTATGTGACCACCATATGTTAGATAAGGCCGATCAATAAAGTTTTGGAAATTCTTCAATATTTCTACAACTAAAGCCGACATCTCTCCATCGTTTTGTTGATGATCATTTATGCCACTCAAAATTCTTCCATTTAGATAAACAATTATCACAAACAACTTTTTGCATCATTTTATACATTTTTGTGGCTGTTGTGCTAAGTTTTACCTCGAATTTATAGATTTGTAGAAATTTGTAGAAAAAGTTATACAGTTTTCTAATTGTCCACGAATCTTTCAAACTAAAAATACCTTGGATGGATTTAAATATTATTTGGAATACGTACCTTGTATACGAATTTCAAATTTTGTGTGCAAACAATTAGAATTTGTAATATTTTAGATATTACATAATGAATATAATGAATCATGTGATAAAAGTGTCTTCGTAGCTCATGTCGTTTAGACTCCACTCCTAATACTTATGAGGTTCTTGTTCAAGTTGTTAAGGTAATTTTTGGGCTACACTAGATTTGGAATTAAATGGAATTGAATAAAATCATAGACAATGTTCGTTTTTTTTTTGGTTTAAATCATATTTTAATAAACTCTGGTATAAGGAAAGTAATGTTTTCCAAACCAGAAGGAAAATCCACATGCAAATGGGAAAATTATGATAATAATGTTTTGTTGTTTTGTTTATGCCTTTGCTGATATTTAATAAAGTTGCTTTTCATATTATCTATATGGTTTTAGATCCACGAGTACAAATGGTCAGAAAAAAAGCTAACAAACCTCCATATTTTTATGTACAAACAGATAAAAAGGTGAATAACTATAATTATAGTGAAAATTCTTTTATTATTCACAAAATTTATGGCACATATTTTTTAGAACCGCGTTTTTTTATGCTTTTTATGTTAATAAGATTGCTTAATTTTAGTTAGAATGACTTTTTTTTTGTTCGTTATGCACTCACTTAATTATCTCGGACGTTCATAAATGAAACTTTAATTTTCGGATTGTTTTGTACATGAATAATTTATATTCAATATCACAAAACTCTTTTGTTTATTACCTTTTGTATTATTAATAACATGTCTATTGTAATTTAATTAGAATAGTTTTATATCAAAAAAAAAAAGTATGTATAAACTTAATATTAGGTTTCTATACATTTTGTTGTTTTGTGAAAATTTCTCTCTCTAAATTTTGTATGTTTGTTTTAATGCCCTAAGCAAAAGGAAAACTTTTGAATACAAACATTATATATATTGTATATAGTAGTAATCAATATTGTTATGGACCTTGGTCAGCCCAGATTTTGATTAATGAATGAAGAATCAAAATCGGAATTTCCTGTGTTACATTCAAAATAATGATATATATGTGCATCATTAATATTTTGATTTTGCTCATAAATTTTGAAATATACATATATCTATTTGTTAGTAAATTATATATGCATGTGTACTCGACTCGAAATATGGTAAATTGCAATATTTTAATTTTAGAAATAAACAAACAAAAAATCATTAATAAGACCTTTTGTATACGTATTTCCATTTCCTGATATTAAAATTTACCTTTTCCCTAAAGTTATTTAAAGAGACTATATAGAGAAGACTGAAACTGATTTTTATTGGGGCTCTGTCTGTTTCGCCAAATATTAAATATCTAAAATGGCTAAAATATCCAATGGAGCATACTTTTGCAAGTAAACTCTAACTCGAAGCCTGTAAAAATGGTGAAAATCCAGTGCTCGATTACTTTCTTCCCATATAGAATGGTAAAAGTTTGGTGATTGTAAAAATTCAGACTTCCAGATTTTCATGGAACTTGGAGTTTTAAAATCTCTTGACTTCAAAAAGTATATTTTTAGAAAATGTTCCTTCGTCTTTCTGCTTGGCTTGACTGTTTGTGTTCAAATTTATTTTACACAATATTTCTGGAACTCCTTATTCATTGTAATGGATATTTACGAAACTGGTCACTATCAATCTAAAAACGTAGTCGAATGAGAGAAGGTAATTCAAAAAATCTTAGACCTAATTTGTTGGTTTAGTTTAGGTTTTGAGTAAAGAATTCCTACAAATAATTGACATACAAAAATTGAAAGGCTATAGAATAATTGTTGTATTTCGAATAACAGTTGTAATGTTTGAATAACGTTTAGAAAAGATGAATCCATCAGATTAATAAAGACAGTGTTAAATGGTCAAGTTGGTTGAGACCTAGTTTCTAGAATCTGATGAAGCTCTGGTTCTTCATAATTTATTTTTCTCTGCCTTCAAATTTTATCTTTGCAACTTAACAATCCGATTATAATAATTTAAAGCACCAATTTCTTAGATAAATATGTTGTGAAGTAAATCTAATTTGATAAGATTCTAAAAATGGACATACTGAATCAATATCAAAAATGCATATATGCCAATTCAACTGAAATTAGTTCTCTTAGTTTTTTTTGTTACATATTTATATATTACAATAAAATTTAATCCAAAAGGAAAATTAGTAATCCTGGAATTATTACTTGATTAAGATATTCCTTGATTAAATTGAAGAAAGCACTATTCCAGTGTATATATTGCTCAGATTCCACACATTAAACATTTCCAAGTATTAATATATGTGACAAATAAGTTCTGTTAAAGTACACAAAAACAAAGTACTCCTAAAAGGGCAATCCTGTTTTCACTTAGCATTGAAATTACTATTTCTTCGATATTAAGTATCGAAAATTCCTATACAGATTGGTTTTTATAGATACAATATTTAATTTTCCTTAAATTTTCAATTTCGAAAAGAATTCCAAAAACAATGTCAATTTAAAAGAAAAAAAAATAAAAAAAAGAAAAAGTTTTTCTTATTTAATAAACAAAATATTTTGCCAAAAAACAGAGAAATTTAATTCGTTTGGAAACATAAAATTTACCAATAAAAATTTTCTAAGAACTGCTCTCTTATTTCCTTCGAAAAATAAAATAAATGAAAATCTTCCAGCTTTTTTTCCTTTATTTTTTTATTGTAAAAACATCAAGAAGAAAATTTCCACTCAATTTTATACAATTTCATAAAAAGAAAAAAAGAAAATACATAAAATATTTCCATCAAATTTTCTTTAACATAATTTTCTTTTTCTTTTTTTTTTTATTATTATTTTTCCAGTTCTCAGGTTGTATTTATATAACATGTAAATATTCTCTTATCATTATTATTATTCCCGAAAAAAAAAAAGGAAAAACGACAAAGAAACCAAATTTTTTTCAAGAAGAAAGCATATCATTCTTGGAAAATTATGATTTCTGGTTCATATATGTATGTATTTTCATATTTTTGAATAAACAAAATTATGTTAATATAACAAGTTTTTTTTTATATCTCTTCTGTGTCCTTTCTATTTTTATGTACAAAACTTGTTTCTATTTTTTCGTGTTCATTTGTTTGTTGACCTCTTATTCACATGTTTCATATAAAAATGGAATTAGAACCAGAAAAAAAACATAAAAATAGAAATATCCTTCCTTTTTTATTTACAATATTTTCATATATCCCTTATCTTCGGAACGGTATAAATATTGTTAGACATAAAGTCAATGATAGGATGATTTATTCATATGAAAATCCTATCAGAATTGAATCAAACTAACCAACTAAAATAATCAGGCAACAGAAAAAAAATGGAAGAATAAAAATTGAATGAGCATAAAAATTGCAAAATATTCAAAATAAGAAGTTATCTCACAACCGGAAGTAAAAGAAAAATACATCATATATTGCCTACGAAACAAAAAAAAAACGTAGAAGAAAATGGAAAACTATAGATTCCTTTTTTTTGTCGCCCTTAACAAAAACCCACCAAAAAAATAGAACAAAAATATCATTTGTTTTCAAAAAGATGACCCTTGTTTTTCATGGACAATAGGGAAAAGTCCATTATTTCCCTGTTTTTCGGTTCAACAAGATGAACAAAAAAAAATAAATTTTCAAATTTATGATAAAAACTGGAATAACAAAAAAAAATAAATCTATTGAATTTGGGTTTTTACAAAATACCGAAAAAAATTTGGTTATAAAACAAAAATAAAATTTATGTAAGTTGCAAAAAAATTGCATAGTTTTAGGCGATATAACATTGTCGGAATTTCATGTTGAAAAGGTTTTTTTTTTTTTTTTTACTTTTATTTGATTTTGAAAAGAATCCTTTAAGCCTGAAAGGGTTTTTATTGAACATTTTATTGAAGCTTAGTTAGAGGATTTTAGTTTATGGAATTTTATTTTAATCAAAAAAATAAATTTTTTTTTCTTTTTCGATTTGAATTTTTTTCCCTAGTTTTTGTTTTAATTAAAAATTTTTGTAAAATCCCAAAAATCCCAGTTTTTTAGTACTTTTAAATAACCAAACAATAAAAAAGGACTTTAATAAAATTAAATTTAAAATTGTTATTTGATTCAATTTCGAAATCGAGAAGCTATAAAACACGAACACGAGCTCGAATATACCGCGCCTTCTGTTGGATGATATGGTAATTGAGTACTTAAAACGAGAATGTCCATCTAGTGAATAATAATTTCTGTTTTCAAATCAATTAGATCTTGTTTGACTCTTCAACGAATTGACTGAAATATTTTAATTATACATACTTAGTTCGCTCGCTTCGGTCACAAACCCCGCGTGTATAAACAACAACCAAAATACTAAACCAATTAAAGAAATGTATCAAGCTTTTGTTTTCGTTTCCTTTATTTTCTTTAGCGATAGAATAAGACTCTCCTTTTCTTTTTCTCTCAATTGGTGAGTTACGTATATCCATTTGCGAAATTATTTCCTTGAATGTATTCGCCCATGCACTCTTTAATTATAGAACTATTTTATATTATAGATGTATTCGCCTAAAAGTATGCTTATAATTAATTCTTTCACTTGCGGAGAAAAAATATTTTATATAACAGAAGGATAATATTTCACTCTTATTTAAGTCAAGAAAACACTAGAAATTAGGTCGATTTTTAGGAATTGCTTTTAAAAAAAATACGTATGCAGACTCTTCCAAAAGGAAAATTCTATCGGATAAATAGTTAATATAGAAAAATATAGTTTTAAGATAAACTATTGCATATAAATAACAATCTGTATAACACGAAACACTACTAAAACCGTCAATTCTTCATTCTAAAACTTAAAAGACATATTCCGAATATGATAAACTATAACATTAGGTAAAATTAAAAACATTGATCACTTGGTGTCCCCCTCTTAATTCGGTGTTGAAATTAGAATTTAAATAATTTATTATAATTGCACCCACAACAGAAATTTTGGTTGGAATTTAAATATTTTTGTCCCCAAAATTAAATCACATTACAAATGGAATGTTCATTGTTACACATTTCTCTTTTTTGGGGGGGGTGACAAAAGAAAAGAGAAATTTGGTTAATTCCTAAACGCAAAATATATTGAATAAAAGTCGTGATTCGAACAAAATATATATAATATGGAATCGAATCTATATACAACTCATTAATTTCGATTTATTATTTGAGTTTCGTGTCTCAGAATGTAATTGGATTCTGGTTTGAAATAGGGAAAATCAAAATAAAAACCATAAGCATACATTTCTACTATATAATACGATAGAATTTGTACAATGTCGTTGATATATGAAAACATTAGAAAAATCAGAAACCTATTCAAAATCCTAACCTAACATAAATTGTATTAAGTGTTTTCCAGTGTAGTTTATTGCATCGATGGCTATAAAAAGAAATATATTTTTTTTTTGTTATTAGATGAAGAAATTGTATTTTAGGAAAGAGGAATATATACTTTTGGGCAGGGTCGTCGTAACTATACCCAGTGGTATGTTATGATAGCCTGGGGCCCTAGGCAATTTACAAATTAAGGCCCCCTAATTTTTTCTACTTGAAAAATTTCTAATGAATTTCAGACGCGCCAGTTTGTATTATTTGCTTAGCTAGCCAGAGGTTTCTTGTATGAAATTTGCCCCTAATAATATTTATGAGGAGGGACAAGTAAATCATTTTGTCGCAAACTGGTGTTTCCTTAATTTAAAAAGGGCCAGAATACAAAAAAAAAATGTTTCAAATATTTACAAATACTATAAGTTTGCAGGAAATAAATTAATTTTTCACTAACCTTTTTGGAAAAGAAACTCCTGTAGGAAAAATATAACGAAAAAATGAGATCCACAAAAAAGGACTATGTATTTATATAAAACATTCTCTTAACAATGTAAGATAGGATCACGTAGGTTGTGAACGCAAGAAAACGGAAGCAAACCCGTTTCATATTCAAATAAGCCAAAACATTCAGTAAAGACGTAATACCCGGAGAAGATCTGAAAAATATGCCTCATACTTTTGTCCCAACAAGCGGTATACTCCAAGACTCATGGACAACAATAAAAAGAATGCCGAAGGAAAAAAAAACTTCAATAAGTTAAAAAATTAATTAATTAAAAAAATAGCTCGAAGTGAATATGAAAAACATCTATTCTTACCAAAAACACCTCATATTTCTCAGGATTCGGTTCTCAGCTGAACCAAAACCGAAACAACACGAAACCGAAACCGAAACTGAACCTAATTGAACCGAAACGGACCGAATCGAGCAGAAACGAATCCGGATCAAAACACTATACGCTACTGCTTTTTAATCTACTATTAAATATAGTTTTTCACATATGTATATACTATATACACATTATTTAATATTGATGTTAAAATATAAAAGGCATAAAATATTTTTAGGTGGTATGGGTTCCTTTTTTTTATTAGAGATCTACCTTGATGACGACATACGGATAGCTACTTTTGTGAAGACTATAAATCGAATTATACGTACAAGTACCTAATATTAAAAAGCATAATATATTACATATGTATGTATATCTATATGTTATGGCAATAATAAAATCATTATAATTTCATAAAGTCTATTTATGTTTGGCAACATTATATGAGTACAGAATTTAAGTACTTTTTATAAAAGCAGAGATCTTTCTGAATCGCATACAAATTGTTCAAGTGGCGTTTTTAATTTAAGCACTTCAAGTGTTGATTTTCATTTATCTATGAAGTTATAATTTTAATTTTTCATTAATATTATTATATCAATTATGAAATTAAAAATTTTTTAATGGAAAATATAAAGAAGTTTGAATTGTCTAAGCACATTTTGAATAATTTCAATAAAAAGGGTTTTTTCTGCTTTTGTTATTATACTTTCTTTTATTATTTTCTATCTACTCGACATTATTTTTAAGATATATTTACTTTTCATATATATTTTCATATACTATTTAGAAATTTAAAATATTTACTTTCATATACGTTTTATTTAATTTCATTTTGAAATAATTATTAGTATTTACAAACTTCATTCTTAATCAGAAAGAGTATAGTTAAATAACTACTTGATTATTAACTGCCCTATAAGATGTCCTTAGGAAGAGCCGAGTATACTACGCGGGCAATGAATATCAATGTGTATATTTATTTGATAGATTGGTATGACTGTTGTGAACAGCTAATAGAAACCTCATGATGTTTGCTTTGTTAGTTTAAAAATTTCAACGTCTTTTGTAATTGTGAAAAAAAAAACGGCCAGCGAATTCTCTTGGATGCCTTCTACTGACTCAAAATGATGTCCACGAAGTGGTAATTTCAATCGAGGAAAAAGAAAAAAATTACACGGAGACAAATCTGGCGCATACGGTTTCTGCGGAACGACATTCACTTGATTTTTGATGAATAGCTGACGAAAAACTGACGTTGTTTTTCAAAAAAATTCAATGATTTTGGGACAAGACGGCAAGATACACGAGACAAGCCCAAATCGTCCTTTGAAATTGTTTGTATTGATCGTTTTGATATACCAACAATGTCTACAAGGTCTCTTTGAATTAATCGACGATTGAAAAGTACAAGCTCCTTGATTTTGTTGATGTTTTTATAAGTAGTTGAGGTTGGTGGCCTTCCTGAACGAGGTTCGTCTTCTTCACGACCCTCACCAAATTATTTGTACCACTTAAAACTTATGATCTTCATAAACACTGCTCACTGTAACATTTTTCTACAAGAAATTTCGTTTTTTACACAAAATTGAATGTTAATTCTTTGTTCAATAGATTTATCCATATTAAAAAATAGTCGCAACAAATTTTTCACAATTACAAAAGACGCTGAAATTTTTAAACCAACAAAGCAAACATCATAAGATTTATATTAGTCATTGCACGCGTATATTTAAATTTTTAATTTTTATCCATACTAGTATAAACAACTGAGATATGGGAGCTTGTATTATTGCAAAACGAAAAGATTCACTCAAATTTAAACCATGAAACACTTGAAATTCAGTCGTTTACTTGTAACCCGGAAATTAATAAAGGAGCTAACAATATACCTTTTCCAATTGGGATGAATGATACTGGAGCTATATATGCCGTGACTTTACTTCATGGTTTTTCTATCTCTATATCTATCTTCGCTCTGAAATTCCACTTGGAAATCCAAAAATTTTCCACAAATGATTTTAAGAATTTTATTCTAATAACTTCGATTTAGACATGGAGATAAATTTATTTTTATTTTCTGCTATAATTTGAAGAAATTCGATATGAAAACGTTTAAATAACAAACAAAAAAAAATTGTATTCATTATGTATCCGACAGTTTATGTAAATAAGTAAATATCTTGCCAAACAAAAACTTATATCTTTAAAATACGTTATAATCTTTATTTGAACTTCCGATTGTTTAATTTTTGCATAAATTTGAATATTCGTTTTTCACGTGAAAACCTGTAATACAAAAAAAAAGAAAAAAAGTAAATATCAAATCAGAACATTGGTCTTAACGTGTTATCATTGACCTCTTTGAACTGAAAAATGTATCCAATCGTATATGAAATACAGATTCATCTTCCATATGTATAGCATAACGGCCACTCTGATCTCATGCATGATCAAATCATATTCAAATCGAATTGCAAACAAAGTGTAAAAGCGCGATTATGAACATCCGATTCGTATTCAAAGAAATTACTACTAACAAAATTTCTCTTCTTTTTCCTCTATCAAAAATAAATACTTTGCACAAAACATGAAATACTCAAAATTAGATGCGAATTCATTCGTATGTTGGGCGATCGAAAACTTTCTATAAAGTGAATGAACTTTGAGGATCAAATTTCAATCGAATACGATTTTATACGCACCGAAAAAATGAGCATATTTATTTCAACTAAGCACTTTTAACTTTTTAATAAATATTTAATTTATATTGAAAGTTCTGATACGCATTGATTTGTGGAGGATATGACGGGGGTGAGATCGTTAGTATTTCTTTTATAACAATGAATTTTTCTTTAAAAATGTTTATTTAGATTGGAAAATTCACACGCACAGAAAAAAAAACGGAAAATATATTTGTTTTTCCGAAAAAAAATGTATTGTATTCTATTAGAAATTTGAAACTTTCGCGCATTTAATATGCAATCTCCGAATAGCAAGAAAAAAATAAAAACAACATAAAATCATATAACATAAAAATTAGCACTTAACGTGATGTTTATTGAAGTTGAGTCAAATTTCAAAAACCCGAAAAGAAAACAATAAAAATAATATACCGGGTCCGACAAGTGATGTCCCCGTCTACTAATTCGCTGTCAAATATAAACCATACATCTTGACATATTGTCTGTCAGTAGTAAAAATTGTTTGTTGGTGAAAGACGCGTTCTCATTTTTTGTCGAATCAAAAGAATTAGTTCGTACGCTCGATCGTGATTTATCGGTGATTTACCAAATTTGGTATTTTCGGATAAGAAAACTTTCTGCATTGAACAGTTTCTCAAAAAACAAAACGATCGTGTTTGGTTAAAGAGACGTTCCGATGATAATTCTGATTATCAGAAGAAAGCAAGGTGAAAAAGATTTGACTCGTGAATGGAACCGTTTAAGCCAAGACATCGTGCGAGCATCGTGTGCATCGTTTAAAAAGAGATTGCAGCTGGTGGTTCAAGCAAAAGGCGGTTACATACTATTCGAATAATTGTAAAATTAAGTATGTATTATAAACTATCATTTCCATAAATATTAAGCCATTTCTTGCCGAGCTCAAAAAATTGTGGAAGTTTTTGGTGCAAAAATGAACCAGTGGCAAGAAATGGGTTAATAAAATCGACCAATAAACAAAAAAATTACAGCATTTCTACACTTTGACACTTCAATTGCCGTACCCGGTATAGAGGGTTGGATCGGGTTGTTAGAATCTAGGAAAATAGAAAATCGAATGGAAGTTTATTCAGCTAAAAGCATAAACATGTGATTTTCATTTCTATAAGAAAATCCTCATATTTCGAAAATATGAAGAATAAAAAAAAAACACAAATTTTTATTTGATAGAATTTTTTTGGAATTTTCTATTAAGTTTTGAAGAAAAATTTCCCCGTGGAAAATTTTCATTTTTACGATTATTATAACTGATATCATATACAAACGTTCAGCGAAATCCGAGTTGACATTTTGTGCTAATGTATCACAATATTCTTACTTTGTAAAACCCTCAAAAGTAAGAAAAAACGAACGTCATTTCTTAAAAACTTCAGATATATGCTTAAAGAGAGCATTACAAGTTATCATTCATAAGGCAACGATTAAACGAAGCATCGAATGTAGAAATTAACCACTGCATTGGCGGTTACCTAAAAGTTAGTTCAAAAAGGAAACTAATAATTATATAAGAGTCTTTTCAGCTTGTACTTGCTAAGGAAAAATTCAAAAACTTGTACATTTAAATATGGAAATTGTTTCATTCCTCCCATAGTCAGTTCGGTGAAAATTGATTTTAAAGAACTCCACGGATCTTAAGGAACAAATTTTTGAATTAAGGTGCATTTCATCTAAAATAGAGGAAAAATTTGATGAACAAAGATCAGTCACTTCTCGACTCTTTTCTAAGGAATGTAAGCCTAATAATTTTAGCCTATCACTATAAGGAGGCAAACAAAAAGGGTCATCCTATGGAAGGTTACGCAAAATCTACGTTCAACGGATTCCAATGCGAATTATCTTCGGTTTCCAATGGAAATTGTCAACTTAAACTATATATTATTCGAAATCATATTTTCTAGTGTTAAAACGAATTTCTGGAACTTCCGGGATGTTGTTTGCATGTGTACTAAATTGAATTGTCAAATTTGGGTAATCAGAAACTCGTTTAAAAATTTTTCTTAGTAAATTCGTTCCATGATATTTAATTACCAATAATATTGAACAGAAAAAAAAAATTCCAAAGAATCAACATAAAATTTGACCCAACATAAATATTGCATCATATTAAAATGTAAATGCATTTAAACGCAAAAAAATTATATTTCATTCGTTGTTCAATTAAAAAATTCGAATTACTTGGAAGATATCAATCAAAATGGAAAAAAAATTTCCATTAATTTAAGGGCCTGCAAAATAACATTGAAAAGAAAAAACAGTATTCAACGAGGTGCAAATGGATACCTTTATGAAAGTCATGATCAGCAAACAAGAAGAAGATTTATAAAATTAAAATTTACCATGAAACAAGCAGAAAATACGTCATTATTATATGAAATATGTTAAACAAGTCATTTCTGAAAACTGAAATTAACACACAAACCAATAATTAAGTATTTACAAAAATTTTCCATTTTGACATACTAACCAGCTGATACAGGTTGACTTGAATAAGATCATCTTTAAAAACAAAATTTGAAACAGGAAAAGCTCTTTCATACTGGGTGATTTTTTAGGCGTTTGCTTTTTCAGTGTTGTCTTATTGACATTTCGCCCGTGATTCGTGACATGTGTCAAAGTCAAACATGCTCAGTTAGCATTGCCATTTCATCATACAAACGAACAGCGCTTACAAATTATTGAATTTTATTATCAAAAATCGAGGTTCTGTGAAAAATGTTTTTCGTGCACTTCGACCATTTCATGGTCACTAGCGACGAAGCTCATTTCTGGTTGAATGGATTTGTTAATAAACAAAACTATCGCATTTAATGTGATAAGCAACCACAGGCAATACAAGAACTGTCAATGAATCCAGCAAAATGCACTGTTTGGTGCTGTTTATGGGCTGGCGGAACCATCGGCCCGTATTTCTTCAAAAATGATGAAGGCAACAATGTTACCGTCAATGGAGCCCACTATCGTTTGATGATTACGAACTTTTTCTGGCCAAAAATGCATGAACTGAATTTGGACAACATGTGGTTTCACCAGGACGGTGCTACATGCCACACAGCACGAGATACAATGGATCTATTGAAAGATGAGTTCGATGAGCAATTTATCTCACGTTTCGGACCGGTAAGTTGACCGCCTAGATCTTGCGATTTAACGCCCCTAGATTATTTTTTTGTGGGGTTGCGTGAAGTCAGTCATCTATGCCGATAAACCAAATTCAATTGAACTCTTTGAAGACAATATTACTCGTGTTATTAACGAAATACCACTCGAAATGCTCGAAAAGTGCTTCAAAATTGGACTTCTCGAATTGACCACTTAAAACGTAGTCGTGGTCAACATTTACATGAAATAATCTTTAAAAAGTAAATGGGAAGAATTGATTTATCGATTTTTCTGTGTTTTTTTTTTTTAAATTATAAAACCAAATGCCTAAAAAATCACCCAGTACATTAAGAAAGAAAATTTTACGGTTATATCATATACTATTGGCACGGTGACAACAATATTATATACACGGTGATAATGTAAAATATTTGTCTTAAAGCATTATTAATAGCCAAAAAGAAAAAAAAATTGTTCAAAACGAACAAAACAGGCCTCAGGTATGCGGGTGCACGTTTAAGTCAAGGAGAAAACGATAAGAACTGGTTTCATTGGAATATACATGAAAGAACAAACGCAAATGTGCACAAAGATAAGTTTTTTTAAATGACGGGACAGCTGATTATGACAGTGTGCCAGAAATTTTTTGGTTGGACCTGAAGCTCATCTGCCAATTAAAGTAGATCGCGTCATATACAAAATTACAGAAGCACAGCCAGAGTAAAAGTCGACTAACAGAAAAATGTTTTATAAATTTAGAATATGTACTCGAATATCGTACAAAACCTGTATTAACATATAATTAAAGAATACTTGTATTTGAATAGATAAAATCTTTTCAGTACCTGAATACAATATTATGTGTATTGTAAATTTTAATCACACCTTTACAAAGTGTTAAGGGCAAGAAAGTCACGAGACAAATAATTATAAAGTCAAGAAACATTTACACATATTTTTAAGTATTAAAAGCACAATTACAACTTAGTAGTTATTAATATGCTATGATTTGGCAATTATTTAGAAATAATGCTTCTACAGATTTTCCCTGTGTAAACATATATGTACATTCAGTCAAATTATTATCAGAAATTGTTAAGTAAAATACATAATACTGGTTTAATCGTTCTAATTAATATTGTCGACTTCAAAATAGGACTCATTTGATGCGATACACATATGCCAACGATTATTCCAGTCGTCGAGATACTTCTTATAGGCACTTTCCACTACAGCCTTCCGCACCTTCTGCGAATTTTGTTCTATGACTTCATTAGACTCAAAACGCGTTCATGACTTTGATTTTTGAGCGACTATGACGTGGTTTTCTCGGCTTTCTTTGAATGCTTTGTACCAGTTGTATGCTCGTCTTTTCGATATACATGACTCACAGTAGGCATTTTCCAACATTTTCAATGATCCAGCGCAACATATTTAGTTTGTCAATACAAAATTTGAGTACAAATCTTTGTTCGATATTTTTGACCATTTTGAAAAATCCCATAGCACACTTGGACTCAACTAACAAAACCAACATCTGCATCAGATCGTGCCAAATCTCTATGTGACAATTGGGTGCATTGAAACTAACTTAATGGCAAAATATTGATACTGTACTTATTAGATGGAATATAAGCAATTGGTTTTGTAGTGCAGCTACTAATGTTGCCATAATTACTAATATTCAATAGTTAATAGGTCAACTATCTTATATTTGAGTTGAATAGTATTTAACTGAGTTTAAAGAACTTACTAAACTATTCTGAAAAATCATATACCTACGTACTGTAACTGTTACCAGAGAGAAAAGAAACAGAGAATTCTTTATATATAAAGTTTTTGGCACAATTGCAGCGCTACAAATAAGACTGTAAGCACATGCAGTTTTATATCACATAGACTTTTTTACAAATACTATTAATGAGGTGGCATGGTTTGCATACTACAAATGCCACTGAATCAGAATCCAATTTGAGAACTCTGTTTAATGTGGCTGTTTAAGTGGCTACATCACATAGCTTGAACTGTATCTTAAATATGTATTTTAATTTTAAGTTTATTAAAGCTTCCATTAAAAATTTATTATTTCTTCAATAAAAAAAAAATTATTATACTGCATGTTATGTAAATTCATACTTTGCGATAAACATCGCGTATCCAACTGAAAATGTGTCCCCAGATAGAAATCAATCATTTTGAAAAATACTGAATTTCGTTCACCAACTGAAATTTATTTATTGAATTATTATTTTATTTTGGTCATTTCCCAATAGTTTCAGTTGAAAAACCACTTATTTTGCGGTTTTTAGCGTACTAAAAGCAAATTACTCCCGAGGGTAAAATTAGAGATCGTTTACAAAGTGCTTTAGTAAGCTAATTAGTAAAAAGTATATTTTTTCTATTACCATTTATATAGAGTTTCTGTACACACATTATTATTATTAATATTATTACCCTTTTACATAATATCATATATGAAAAACAAAAAATCCCACAATCCTCTCAAAGCCTTTATAATATACTATTTCCTATGTGCTTTCCGGAAAAACAACCCCAAAAATATATATATAGTAATAAAATAAACAAAAATATTATTATATGGAAAAACAAGAAAATTTGCGAATTTGTTGAATGGGAAGCTCTGTTTTTTTCCTGATAATTATGCGCTAATTATAATTAATTAGGATTCATAATTATGCCACAAAAGACCATAATAATAATATATACAAAAATTATATATTATTCGTTTTAAAAAAAAATGTAAATAAAAATAAAAAATGGGTGGTTTGGTTGGTAGATAATTATAACGATGACGAGGATGTTGTTGAATAGTGCGGTATAGAAGAAAAAGGATGGGTAAAATTCAGTATATAGTGTGGTTTGTCACAAACATTATGTATGAATTGTTTTTCGAACCATATTTTTTTGGTAGTAGTTATCAGAAGGACACGCAATGTAATTAGATGGTAACCACCAAAATCGAGATTCCTTTTAATATTATAATCGCATATGAAAAATACAAAGAAATCCATAACTACCAAATAGAGAGTGTCCCAATAGTGTATATTACCATTTTCATGAGCTTTTACTTTATTTTTATTTATATAGGCCGAAAATAATAACGAAGAATGAATCTATTGAACTCAAAAAATTAAAAAAACTATCAGACCTGAACTATATAAATTGTCTTCAAGAAATTATAAATTGCCTACTTTCAGGGATGTATACAAATAATGGGGGCTTAATAGAACAAGTATTTAGATATCATCTAAAGAAATCAAACTGTACATCATTGGATACTGTTGAACTATAATCTTGAAATGTTTGGATATTTTTCTCGTAAAACTTGGTTTAACTATCTTAAACTTAATTTCAAAGTGAGAGCTTAACACTCTTCTTTTGGCATTGTGACAGTTTGGCTGTCATAAATATTTATGATAATAATATTCTGACTGTAATTATGACTGCTGCGAAAATTCGTATTCTAGCGAACGGGTCATAATTATGTCCAAAATATGAATTTATAACAGTTTAAACTGTTATAATTCGAGCAAGTTGTCATGGTAATTTGAGAAATACTCTCGAAAATGTTTGCATAGGTTTGAAATTTTTATAGAGGTGTAAAATTATTTGTATATTTGAAAAATGGTGAAAGTTATTCCATATTTATTAATTGAATCACGCAGAGAACACATATAAAATTCCGTTATGATGTAAAATATTTACGGTCAGAATTTATGATATTTTTTATGACAGTTGTTTGTTATGACAGTGTCAGAATATCAAATAGTCTTTAAAAAAAAAGTTATGACAATGACATGATGTTATGACAGTCAGAACTTGTTATGACTGCGCTCAGAATATAGGGGTAAGTCCAGTTAGAAGCTTAAGTTAATGGTTTTAACTTGAAACAAATTCTGTATATTCTAATCATTCCAAGAGTTAAATCGGAATAATTCTTCAAGAAATAATTACGAACATTTTGATGGTGTAACCTTACAAATAACAGACAAATGGAATTAGATCATATTAGGAATAAGTTCGCCATCTATATGGAAAAGTTGCATTAAAGAAGAAATTGATATTACAAACTAAATGTGAAAACGCTTTATCGTGTTGGAAATAAAAGCATTCGTCCAAACCAACTCGGTGATTATGGGCACAACTGATGTTATAGAGTTAAAGAATACACTAGTATTAAAACTTGTTGGAACACTCTGTATATTAAAATAAATGTGTATTATTTTATGTTCTACAATATTGTATTTCGTATAATGTTTTAAAATTAATTTGTTTTTTTCTATTGTTTTGTGTTTAATCAACATCCATATATAAGGAAATTATGATTATATCAAGTTTTGATATAAGAGAACTCTTAACTCTTACTGAATAAATGTTGTTTAAGCACTATATGGATTTGTAATGGTGTAGAATTTTCAGTAATTTAGTAATAACAAATATTTTCTTAACAAAATTGTAAAAGTACAGAAATTTAATTAACTAACAAAAATAAATAAAATTGTATCCAAGCGAAAAATTTCTCTGGAATAAAATACAAATGTATATAAACAATATTTAATTAAATTTTAGAACAGGAAATGTTTATAACACTTTTATTTCTTTCTATAATAATTAATTACAAAAGGTAAGAATTTTTATTAAATATCGCAATGAATTTATATTTGTCCCGAAAAATAATTTTCTTTTTGATGTTACTTCCTGAATTCCTGAAATGTAAATTTAAAGTATTAATCTAAATAGGATGAAAAGACCTTTTTTTATGGATCTTTTGCAATACCTTTTTCGTAAATATAATAATATACAATTTTGTCAATCGAAAATAATATCATAAACAATTTAGTTTCTTTAATTAAAACAGAGCCCACCTTGACTTTTATTGTAATTTAAATAAAACACTCTACACCCAACTGCTTAGCATAAAGTGACCTCAAACTATTATATAACAAAAAAGCTTATATTTATATGTATGTACCTAATTCACACAAATTATAATACAAAAAAATTAAAAATCCGACAAAAATACACACCTTTGTCGTTAAAATTACTATTATTTCTTTTTTATTTAATTAACAAAATTAGTTTTAAAAAAAAATCCATTATTAACAAAACAATAACTTAAATTTATTCAATAATTATAATTAAAATATCAAATAAAAAACATATAGTTACTGAAAATCGGCCTAGAGCCGATTTTTTGATACCCTATGATGGTAGAAATGGGACAGAAAAACTGTCAAAACTAACATTATTTCAAAGTTTTTTCTTCATAACTTTGTTTCCTCCTTTCAAAATTTCTTCTAATTTCCAGGTAACACAGACCCTGATAGCATAAATCTTATCTGCAAATTTTATTCAAATTGGTGTATTAGTTTTGAAAGTACGTCAAAAAAACTCTATGACTCCTAGGATTACTTCTTTTTCCACTATCCTTAAACCGATTTGACTGAAATTTGACATGGTATCGTCTATTTTTGTAGTTAACTTATATAAAAACTTAATTTAAACAAAACTGGTTTCCAATTAAATCCGAAAAACCATAAACATAAAAAAAACGACGAAACTTTCTGGTCACCCTTGTTTTTCCAAGTTAAGGAATAAGCGCATAACATTATAAATTTCATCAAAATCAGATAACACATTTTTGAGTGATCTTGTATAAGGACGGACGGACTGACATGCATAAATCGATATAACTTTTAATTCCCTACAATTCCCTTAAAACCTTTCTGCGACGATTATTTCGATGTGTTACAAATGGAGTGACAAACTCTAATATACCCTCTGGTAGTATCTACCATAGGGCATGAAAAGCTTTTGTATAGTAATTTCTGGAATAGAAATCTCAAAAATCTGATAGTTTTAGAAATACTAATTAAATCTAATTAACACTATTCATCAGTGATAATAGCATATCTTTTCCATATACTAAAAACACTGTATTCATAAATAATTCATTTCAGATATTGTCCATATGATCACATACTTTTGTGTTTTTGTTTACTCATAGAAACATCATCTTCTATCTTTTTACACGCTAATTAACTAAGTATAAATAATTGCTGAATATCATATTATATATATATCTTATTTAATTACAGTGTGTTGTGCGGGAATGTATCAGAAGAAAATGTATTGAATTTTAAGCAGATGTTATTTTTATATTTTGAGAAAAACAGAGTCATTAAATAAATATTAAATTAAATATTTTAAGAAAAACGTATTTTTTTTCTTCAAATTACTTACTCTCAAGGAATAAGATATATGATACATAAACAAAATAAGAGATATATGTTTGGAATAGAATTTGATAACAGATTTAAAAGGAAAGCAAAGAAAGATTTACAGAATCCATGCCAGAGTTTTTGGAGTTATGCGAGATAGTTCGAAATTGTATACTTTAATTAGAATTAACGAAATGACTTCGTAGCTTTGGTAGTTGTTCGCAATGATAAAATTTATTGGATCAAATCTTGACTTCGAGGATTTCACATCTTTTACTCTTAAATCACATAATCTGGGCGGCCAAATCAGATCACCAAAACGGGAAATTACACGACGAGGAAACCTCCATTATTGCTCAACAATGAAAACGCATTGTTCTCTCGTATAGCGCTCCATTTTTAATAACCATGAACACAAAATTCAAATCTTGTGTGAATTTTGGGACGCCCTTTATAATACCATTCGCTTTCTATCTTGAATTTAATTATAAAAATTAATTACAAAATTAACCACTTTCGGTTTAGCACTTCAGGTGAAAATCTAGTTAGTTCTTCTTTTAAGTCCAAGGTATGTGGGTACCACATTTTATTGAAATCGGTGATGTGGTTTTTGAATTATTCTCCCGAAAAAAGTTTTACAAAAAATTTCTGTTTCTTGCCAAAATGGACTACTTCCTACTTTTCTGCTTACGATAATCTGGAATTTTGAATAGCATGTTAAAATTTCGTTCGCTTCAACTCCATACTATACTTAAGGTTGATTGAAATTTATTTTGAATTCACAGAAGAAAATTCACCCAGTTCTTCTGAGTCAGGTTCGTGTCCATATCAAATTTGTTGAGACTTCTTGTTCTAATTTTCTAATTTTGGTATAAAATAAAAATAGGTTTCAAGAGCTTACGAAAGTTTCTTCTACCACAAATATTTTCAATTTTTATAATTAAGTAACTTTATTTGACTTTAGTGGAAAATAATTTCAATTCCCAAAAATATGTTATTCAAATAAGAAAACTCATTTACTATTGTCGGGAAGATTCAATTGATTTATGAGCCCTGAAATGGCAATAAATAAACTGACCTTCATCTAATTAACTTCTTTCAATAAATCTTTTATTTCTTCTTCTTTATTTTATGTTAACATTGATTTCTTTTATGTTATTTTTTTTTGAAATTACAAAACATAACTTTTTTTTGGCTTCCATTCATTTTTTTATTCTTCTACTTGAACTGAAAACAATCTTAAATGTTCGTAAACAACGTCTAATTCAATTGATATAAACTTTTTATCTTTTTATCTAAATAAATAATTTTTTGTTTTGTCGTGTACCAAATAACACTTTGAAATTGGAAAAAACAAAAAAGTGATTGACACCAAATGAAATAAATGAAACAAAACAACAAAATTATTAAATATATAATATTTTTATAACGTTTCAAAAGAAAACCGAAACCTAACCTAAATTTTGAAGACGAAAAAAAAATACATCAAATTAATTAAAAATTTAAATTTATCTAAAAGACATAACAAAAACTAAATTCAATGACAATGATTAGTACATTATTTTTATTTCGAGAAGGCGGTATAGTGAAGAAAAATTGTATAAAATTGTCATCACCAGACATACAGGGACTATAAAATCAAAATCCAACAGAAAATAGATAATCGATTATGGAACCCTCCTCCTCCTATTTGCTCCAACCATTACTAAGTTTTAGGTCATAGTGTAAGTTGGACTTGAAAATGTGTAATTCCAAAATTTCAACGAAATCGGAGCAGTATATTTGAAGTTATTACCTAAGCCATTATTTAATCTCTATCTAGGGCATTAGTCTGTCGTCCAAAGAAGGAAAACGTAACCGACAACAGAACGTTTTTAGTTTTCACTTGATACGAAAGGAAGTCTTTCACTTTTCTGCACAAAAAAAAGTTAATAATGTTTAACTTATTTCTTTACCAACCACAAATTTATGGACGCATCTCCCATAATCCCCATATAAAAGTTAGACACGAAGTCCTGAAAACTATGAAAATGAATAAAAAACTTTCCTTCATAGGATGGAAGACTATACTGGGCTCTTGTTTGATATCAATTGGGCTTTTACAAGAGTTCTTGATGTTTCAAATATTAACGGATACTTTCCTGTATATTCTATACCTTGATGATAAAGGACCGTATCTTACATTTTTGGAAAAATTGAGTTAATGCTATTCCTTAGATGCCAGAACCATAAATTATATAATAGCTAAAGCATTTAGGCACATTTTGCTCAGTTAGGTATAACGCTTCGGAAATATTCATACAAATAAAAAGTCGTTTTTGTATGTATTAATGTATAGGATCAGGTCCACCCTGATACCAGTCGCTGTGCCCTAAAACATATCACAAAATAGGTCTAATTTAAAACTTGAAAAGCCAAATTTCTAGTTTTATTTTCCCTATTTAAACTTCAAAGTCTATTCTCTCGACATTTATAAAAATATAGATACAACCTTTTATGACTTAGGTACGGTGAGGGTTGCTATATATTTTTCAAAATATTCTCCATGAAGATCAATACATCTTTGCATGTGGTTGAACTAATTTTCGAAGCACTTTTTCCACTCCGATTGAGATATCTCCAAATAATGCATTTGGAAAGCATTAACTCCTTCTTCACTTGTCGAAAAACGTTGACGCCGAAATTTAAGCCAGGGCTTTACGGCGGATGATCAATTAAATCGACGTTTGGAGTGCTCAAAAAGTCACTTATTTAAGCTGATGAGTGAGAGCTCGCATTGTCGGAGAATAATCCGTCTTCGGCGATTGGTTTTCCTTATTTCTCCTAAAACAAATGGTTGACCGTTCTACGTGGCTCTAACGGTACAGTTGCCGCATGTCCAGCTATTCCGAAAAAGCAAGCGATCATATATTCTAACACAATTTATTAGTTTGTTATTTAAAATGTCTTAGAAATTAACCAATTATGTGATTTCTAACAAAAAGGCATCGGTAAGCGATCTTCAATATGAAAATCTATCTCAAGGTGTCTCTTTAATATTTGTCAGAAAATCATTCACGTTTTCATTTTTGCGGTTCTATAAATGTGTTCCATTATTTTCATCTCTGTTGCATTATTATTATAATTAAGTTGATGAGGTCTACATAAAAGTCTAACACAATAAATTAGTTTTGGTCTCTAAGCTTTCTTGCAAATCAAATGAATACCGCTGTTAGGGTTAATATTATTATTGCATATAGATATTGTATATAATGTGCTTTTTAGCGTCTAATATAAATTTTGTATTTCTAGTCTGGTATAATAAAAATTGTGTGAAATTTAAAACTTTTATTTATGGATTTTTGTTGCTCGATATTTCTTCAGTTCAATTCACTCAATCGATAGATTGAAGAAAAAAAAAACCAAACCGCGAATGTTAACCAATTTTGTGTTGGTCTCATTAGGAGCCTAATAAAAGTTCAATATGACATGAAAAATCAACGGAAGTTTCTATATAAATATAAATTCATCAATTTTATTAACTGGCGTAGAAGGTTTTTAGTTTTTTTTTATAATTTTTGCATTTGTTTTTAAATTTTTTTTTTTAATTTACTTCAAATTACCGCTTTTGCAAAAAAGAAACAAGCTTTCTGAAGTTTTATGCCGTATATCGCGGTTGTTGGTTAGTTGTAAAATATTATTATAATCGAAATGAAAGTCGATGAGTCAGCTTAGTATACGCGAAAAAAAAATACAGGCAGCTCTAAACAACTAGCGCAAATAATGAACGGTTTTCATGCATATCGCAACTAGCACCATATTACCTAGGTCAGGTTTTGAAAGTGCACAGATTAAGTTTTGTTAGTCATCATCTGCAAAAATTTTTTGTTTTTTAATTTATATACTTTTTTATGTACTACAAGGTGTTTCATAGTTGGGATTTGTTCAAAGAAAATATGAAAATCCATTCAATTGAGGTTAAAACTCAAACAGTTTTGTAGCCTCTATCTTGAATCTTGCGTCTCGCATATTGTGTCTTGAATATTTATAGATTTTTGGTTCCTTTTCAGCAAGGAAGTATATACATATATAGTCATGACTCAAAGAACACTTGAGTCAATAGTTAGAAGAATAGTAACTTAGGAACGAAAGAAAGAACACTTGCGTATTTACACAAGTGTTCTAACTATTTAGTCAGGAAAGAAATCAATCAACGAGTTTAGGCAAGAAATTTGTAATGTTTATTTAGGATTCGGCCAAGAAATAGTTAGAATAAATAGTTTAGTTATTTCATGGTTAAAGGATATTTAGTTAGGACCCGCCAAAGAAATCCCTTTTGGCATTAATAAAGAAAAAGCGCAAATGGTGTGAAAACCATGTTTTCCCGTCTTCGTGGGTGATAAAGACCAAGGTTTAGCTAGAATATGGTAACATGATGTTTAAAGGAAATAATACCGTCAGGATATAGATAAGAAAAGCATATATGCGATTAGGCAGGGATATAAGTAGAATTAGGTAATAGAATGTTAGTTAGTTAGCGGTTAGAGTTTGAACGCGGAGGTCTAGATTACCACGGGGCACGAAGACGGGTTGACGTGCGCGTAAAAGTAATAAGTTCAAAGTGAATTATCTACAAAATTGTTTTCGGGTGAATACTGTTTGTTACACATGGCAATATTTTAAGTTCATATTCAAACGCTTTTAATTCTTCTTTGCTAGAAAATATTATTTCCATTTCTTACTGAACTATAATTGATTTTTTTTCTAGTTTTTATTAAAGAAAGTAAGGACTAAAAATATTTCATTTCAAATTAGATTGTCAGCAGGTACATTTTATCAACCATATTAAAAGCCAAAATAAAGTTTGAACACGACTTACGATTTGATCAAACCAAAAGTATAAAATAACTTACGTGCTGCATAGTCGTTTCAAAGTTTTAGAAGTTTATTAAACACCCTGTAATATCCAACAAAAAAACTAGATTACATCGAATTTGGTAAACAATTGTTAGAAAACTTTTAACTTCCTACTTTACTAGCGATTATAATCGATTATTAAAATTGACAGGAATTAAAAATTTTTAACTAGCGTTTTTTTTTTGCTTATCTTTAGAAACTTTTAAATTTTTCGACAAGATCTCTTCATGGATAATTCTGAAAAAGGTGAACTCTATTATTAACGTTACTCCATGAATACTTCACAGATAAAGGAAATCAATTTCGTTCGTATATGCTTTTATTTTTTAAGGTTAATTAAACCTTCAGGCATATTTTTAGATTTCTTTTATTTCAGTTATTGTTTGATGGTACAGCGCAAAAAAAAGGGTTAATTATTTTGCTTCCATCATCAGAAATTTTTATAACCATGAATTTTTTGAGTATCGATGAAAATTCAAATTGAATTATTTTGATTGATTGATGGTGAAAAACTTTTATATAAAATGTATATAAAACTTTTAATGAAAGACTAAAGTGTAAATTGAAAAGAAAACGATTTTTTTGCTTTTCCTTTGAAAAACAACTTCCTTTTAAATATATCAAAAAACCCCAGAGAAAAAAAAACTCAAAAACAATTATTTTTCCTTCTTGATTAAATACAAAATATTCAATAAATTTAATTTGTAACGAACATTATAATATATAAATATGTCTGCATTGGAATTGCAGATGAATATCTTATGTAAATGATTTGTTATAGCTGTTACTTTGATGCATGACCAAAAATTGCATATGCTGCAGATCAAAAATCCAACAAACACGTAATAAAATACAAATGACGATCCAACAAACAAAAAAAAAAGACACAGAACCAGAACCAGATAACAAAATGCCAGTAAAATATAAGGACTGCAATTACTGCATATGTCAAGTACATGTGGGATAATAAATTTTCTGGTCATATTGTTGTTGGTCCTCAGTTTTTCCATAAAGAACAGAACATTTGGAAAACAAAAATACATATTTCTTTTTTCAATTTTTTCGTTTTTTCTTTTTGGTTGGGATTACATTCAACCGAATTTCTCTTAATTTCCAAAACAACAAAAATGATGTTCAAATTAAAACCGAAAATCAACATGTATTGTCCAGAAATTACGAACATGTGAAGTGAACTATAAAAATTTTATATTAAAACTGAAATTATGACAGAATTTTGTAAAACTTGGATGTATTAAATCTAGGAAGATATTATAGGGAAACATTTGGACTTGGACAAAATGAAATATAGAATAATTTTTTCATTAATGTAATTAGTTCCAAACTTAACTCGCAAATGCAAAACTTTAGAATTTTTAAAGTAACATACTAATTTGATTGTATTATGTATATTTAAATTACTTTTTTTAATAAAATAATATTGGTATTTCTATATTTGTATTTTGTATTCTAAAACTGTTAATACCTAAAATCCCAGACGCAAGATCCAGGATTCAAAATGAATAATACAAAATTCAGTATACATGGTTAAAAAAATGTAGTTGCACGAATTCTACAATATCTCTGCAACTAGAGCTGTCATTTCTTAGTAGCAAATCTTTCAATAGTTTTTGTTGCTCAACTTTTTGATGGTCCGTCTGCATGTTTGTTGCTTTCTAGCGTCTTTCTGCCTTCAAAAAATTGTTTGTCTTCGACTTGAAAAATATTATGACATTGTTAGAATTTTGACAGATTCTTAAAAAATGTCTAAGGTGAAGAACAGACATGTCAAAGTAGCAGCCGACGGACCCGCATGCAGATCTTTTAACTAAATTCTGCGGCCCGTTGCTTCAATAAACCTAATAGTTCAATAGTTTAAAAATGCTAATAAATACTATGAAATTTAAAAATGTTTTTGCTTGTGGTCCACCAAATTTTTATTCTTAATTATTTGGCCTACCTGGCGTTTTGAGTTTAACATGTCTGGCTTAAAACAATATCAGAGATATTGAAGAATTCCTGGAATTTTATTTTATAATTGTGTACAAGATTCAAGATTCAAATTCACAAATGCAAGACACAAATACACAATTTATCAGAAATGGCGTAATTAGTGCATTTTGGGATTCAGCCTTATGTATATTTAAATCAGCAAAATAACTAAAAAATTGCCTTTTGAATTAATAAAGTTTGTTATTTCTATATTTTTGCTTTATATTCTAAAAGTAGCAAATTACAAAATTCAAGACACAAGTTGCAACATTTAAGATGTATAATGTAGAATGCAGTGTTCAAGATTCAGGATGGATGTTCCCAGATGCAAGACTCAATGACACACAATTTATTAAGAAAAGTGTAGTTAGTGGTTTTTGAATTTCAAATAAAAGCAACAAAATAACTACAAAAATATCTTTCGACAATTTTCCCTGAACTAATTTTAATATTCAATTAATGGAAAAGTTTTTCTTTTTTTTTAAAAGAAGAAGAAAATAGATTTTAATAATTTTTTTTATTAATTAAAAACAGTTATAAATATTAAATAAGCATTTGAATTGAGAAATTCGTGACAATTTTATGAAAGTTTATTAATCGATTAATTGTCCTCGTTTTAGTTTTAATGTTTTTGTTTTTCTGATTTTCGTTAAAACTTAATTAAATATTCGAAACATGTTTTTTTATCAGTTAAAATAATTAATAAAATTCTATGTGATTTGAATAATCCGAAAGCATAATTACTAATGTTTTGTGTTTGTGTTTATTAGATTTTCTTTTTATGCTTAACCTGAATAGAAAATAATATCCAATAATCGTTTTCTGTTTTTCTAATCAGTAAAACTGAGGTTCCTTAAAAGGTTTTTTGTTAACTTAAAAATTTTGGTCACACAACATTTTAACTTAATTATTATTCTGTACGAAATTTTGATGAACTTCTAAAAATTGCAGTTAGTCAATACATTAATCCATATTAATAACACTTTATTAATTGATTCTATGTAAATTAAATGATATGATTTGGATTTTAATTAAGAAAATATATAAGCTATTTATATTGTATTCGAAATGATCTATTTGAATCTGATTTTTGATTCAACTATTATTGTCAATTCATTTGAAGAAAGTCTTCCTCCAACTCCTTTCAATTTATTTATAATCTTAAAGTGTAATAGAATACGTATTAAAATTAAAGTTCTACAAAAATTCAAGAGAAAACTAGCCGTCGTTCTTCAACTCAAGTTCTCGCATCTATAAAACTAGAAATTGGAAATCGTTAGTAAAGTTGAAATAGGAATTACATGCATTTAGTAGCCAAAATCATGAGACTAGATGTAAAAATTGATGAATCTAAGCAAAAGTGTCCATGAAACTTAGATTCAATTATCAAGTATTTTCTTTGAGTGTACATTTACAATCCAAAAATATTGTTCGACTCGAAATCAGCCTAAAATGACAAATTGATCGATTTCAGATAGTAATTCGATTTAATAATTTCAAAGGAAATTTCTATTCTTGTTTTTAAACGAAAAATCTGATAAGCTTATATTTCCTTTGATATTCTAAATTAAAGAATGAAGTTTTTTTTTCAAATTTCATATCATTAAGAAGAATTATAGAATTGATTATTTTCATATCTTTCTTAATCGATCTTTATGAATAGAATATAAAAAAAAACTGGTTAAATTTGAGGGCGAAAAACAAAATTTGAAATAGAAATACCACCAACTAAAGAACCATATCATCATCATCATCACAAAAATAATCATCATCACCATCAAAATATCGAAAAATTACCAACTCACGAACTAATTCATGTAAAATCGGTAAAAAGGTGAGCATAAATCTTGAATGGAGCGCCCCCCTCGCATGTATGAAGAATATCCAACGAGGTAACACTACAAAAATGGTCTTTTGATTAATGTTACGTCAATGAAACGTCAAAAGCAAATCATAGGTAGAATATACATATTATATGAACTATTTTATATACCAACTACATACACTGGCCGAAATGATTAGTAGAATTTCCTAAAGCAATAGTTAAATATCACATAAAGAAAATTATTCATTTTCAGCTTACTATTGTATTTCATTTAGAAAATTCATCTAATCAAAATTAGTTAACATTTTTATTTATAAAATGGTGAAGTCAACTAATTTGTGTAGTAAAACGAATAAGTATATACATTTTTGCAAAACAATAGTAAAATCAACTAGATTAATAGTCAATTTCTAAATAAAAATATTAGATAATTCAGATTTCATCTAAATAAGTACATAAATTTATTATGCATTTTCATGATATTATATTGCTTTGCCAGGAGTTCACGGCGGAATGTTTGGCAACCAGATAATTTGAATAGATTTTCAGCATTGCGCAGAATTCAGCACGAGGAGCTTGTCTATTATTCGCAATGAAACTCAACAGAACTATAGGACTAATATCCGTAACTATGAAGTCTTACACCACGCCTTACTGCATTTAGCAACATTGCGCCACTTGTCATGAGACGCTCAAACGCTCTGATTAGAAAATTCGAAAACATTTTTGCAAATCCAGATCTCTCGATACACCAAGGTGCATGTCCAAATTGTTAACCATGACATAAATCAAGAAAACCAACAATGAAAACTTCTTCAAGCTCAAATCTCCAGTTAAAAGAGGAGTGGAAAAGACAGTAGACGAATTTTATAACAGGAAAATAACCTAGCGACCTATATGTCCCTGTTTTTCTTGACCAGTACTTACAACGCCATCTGTGGATCAAGTTAAACCGCAAACACACCAATCATGGCCTGTAAGGTGACTCTCTTTTTTTCAGAATGGAAAGAAGTTCTTCAAGTTATATTTAAGTATAAATCCTACTTAATTTTTTTCTGTGTAAATGCAAGTAATTTCATATACAAAACTATACTTATAACTTATGGGTTCACTATTCCTTTATGGATTAATATAACTACAGTAATTTTGCATCTATTGATGGTGAGCCTTCCCTGAACAATCAGTTCTGTAAGCATGATGTGGCGATATATTCTATTTTATTATAAAATATGTATATAGAATGTTGGCTACGTACAAGAAGACAGGTTTAGCTGGTAATATGGTGTATATGGTCCCTTTGGGATACATATATGTATGACGATGACAGATACTTCTAACGATATGATATTGCATTTTATGGTTTGTAATTTAACTATGGGCGAAAACCCCAATTTTTTTACACCATCGTGTTTTTCTTTATTATTATATAGTTTGGCTTTTTTTTTTGGTAGATGATTTTTGTGTATATTATTATATACAAAGGTGTAACACAGTTCGTCGATAACAATCGAAGGAAATTGATTTTTCGACGTCTTTCAAATATATATTTTTTTTGAATGGTAAAAAATTTTGTACAAAAAAAAAACTTCAACCATATATAAAATGATTAAAAATATTTTGACGGGTTTTTACCTTTTGTATTTTACCTCTGATAGGTGATGGTTGAATGAATCGATTTATTATCAAAAATTAGCTACTGTCAAGTTTTTTTTCCCTCATATATGAAAAGATATTATTCGAAAGGTTAAAAATAACATCAAAATATTGTTAAAAGTATATTTCAAAAGAAAATCATTTTTCCAATATGAAAAAATTTCCAGTTTTTATCCGAAAAACAAGAAAGAATCAAAAAACTTCTGATTCATATGAACTGAAATTAACTTCTATACTAATTAATAATAATTTATACGTCATTATAGAATCGATATAATATAAAAAAAATCCGTTAATTAATTAATTAGTTTTTTTTACAAAACAAGTTTTATTTTTAATTTTTTCTTCATTATTATTGTTTTTGTAATGAAAATCTGACCCCGTTTTTAGAATTGAAGGCTTTTATTCCATTAAAAAAAAAAAGAAAACAACAATATTACTAATTAAATATCATACAAATCAGTCATATTATGTTAAACAAATATGAAAACTTAAAATCAGTCACCTTTTTCTTGAGACAAAAGCCTTTCTTTGTGATGAATTGTTTCCTATTAATTACTCTATCGATTAGTCAGTCAAAGGAATTATAAACAATAAAGTATCAGAAAATTGAAAATCAATAAATCTTTGTTCGCTCGAACATAGTAAAATATAATATACAATTTTCAATACTAGAAATCGAACAACAAAGATGCACTTTGTTCTTGTCTCAATTTGCATTTCTTTAGAATGCTGTACCTTAAACTTACATAACAATTATTATTATGATGATATGTTCTAGAATAATGTACACACCATATGCATCTGTACTTACTTAAGTTTTAAGTTTAGAACAAATAAATGTTCTCAAGGCGACAAGACGTCTATGGGTGGGTTTCAGAAATGCGGTATCGATTTATCTTATTCTTATTCTGGGGCTACTTGTTCTCTAGGTGTTCGAGACAGGTTCTGGTAATTACACTTATTTTTTTATACATTTTCTCAGATTTATGAAATTTAAAAATAAATTTAACAAAATGTTTTTATTAAAATGAACAACAATGATATCATTTTTTTAAAAATAAGTAAAATAAAAATGTTGTTGTGGCAACAGTTTTAATTTTATATGAAATTTTTGCAAATTTCCGAAAGATACTACTTGAAAATTAAAAAATATAAAATTATTGTTCCAGACCATCAAGTTCAGATAAACAGGAAAACAGATATGAACGTTTTTCGGGGAAACATACAAATCTTGCAAATCTACACTCGAAAAACTTCGAAAAAGCTAGAACCTGTTGTTTTGTTTACGTCAATTTTAAACTTAATTCAAAAGAACTTTTAAAAAAATATTTCATTATCCAATGCCAAGAACGACATAATTACAAATCACAAAATGCATTATTGTGAAAAGTTCTCGGTTATGACCTTAGTCACGTAGCTGCTGCTATTCTGACATTTGACGAGATGATAGACAATATGCCGACTTATTACTCACTTAAAATGTAATTAAATTCAAATATAAATTGATTCTAGAAAATTGCGTGGGGTTTTAGTATAAGCACCTGTATAAATTTAAGTACAAAAAAAATCATGTATAATTATTATTGCCAATTGGCAACTACTTACTTTAATTTGAAAGCAATTACAAGCACTATAAAAGGCAATTAATAGTGCATAGATTTTCTTTGAAGCTTTTCAATTACCAATATTTTTTTTCTTTTTTACTTGGAAACATGTCTATATTATCTAATTTCTTGCATTAATTAATGGAAAAATTGAAAATTGGAAATTTTCTGTTTAAATAATTAAATGTATATTGTATTTTCATAAATAACTTTGTTTTCTAAAGGTGTATTACATAATTACATAATAATTATTTTCCAGAGAAATTAATAAATCTTAAAATAATTCCATAATTATTATACACTTGTCGATATACAATGGACCCAATGACAATACTATGAAATGAGTAATATCAGTGATTATTGAAAATATCCAGTAAAATCAATCACAAACTTTGAAATTCAGATCAATCATTATATATTTAAAAAAAAAAAATGGTCATCCATTGTATAGACTGTGAACAACAGAACATAAAATTTTATTTCAGAATGTGAACACACAATGGAATCAACTGACCATTTTCATATATGTACATTCGTCCAAATGAAAATTTTTAAACAGGCCTGGCCAACTTGCGGCTTATGAGATCTAATGTTTTCTTGTGGATGGCTGTTAAGTGTTTTTTATTGTGACTCGGAAATGTGCAGAAACTGTCGGAATCCTTTGAAACAAGATCCGAAAATCATATATAAAATAGGACAAACATTTTGAGATAATAGGACTATTCATGGTTCGTTGTATCTGGTTTAATATTGCTGTGAAATGGTATTTTCTTATATCATGAAGTGAATGCAATAGTAGTTAATAAACTAAACCTTCCGCCAAATGGTTTTTCTACTAAATTTCATTAGGAGAAGTATTTGACATTTTTACATCGAACGTAACAATATGATTGAAATATTGCTAAAGTGTAACGGTGTGAAGAAAATGACATAGCAAAAAATTTTCACACTTTTAAAATTTCACAACGTTACAAGTACCAGTTACAACTAACAGCGAATTCCTTTATTTACATCCCTTTCAATTCTGATTCCTATATCGCTGGCTCTTCATCTTCAAATTTAAAATTGGCTCCCGTGAAGTTTTGTGTGTTGTCCACGTCTGGATTAACTAATAAAAGCTTTTATCGAGATTGAAGAATACCCCCAAAAAAAACATGTTCATACATCTTGATAAAATCTGCTGAATATGATGTTCTTTGTGGGTATATCACTTCTATACTTCAATTTATTATTGTACATCTTTAAAAGACCAATTTCCTCACTCAAATGAAATCTATTCAAATCTAACCAAAAAACTAGATTTTATATGGCTCTTATACGAGTATACAATAATTTTCCTTTCCATGTTATATCCATTGTCCAACCAGAAAAATAGAAAAAACAAAACCTTTTATATCTACTTAACATTCAAAAAAAAAAAAACAAAACTAAAAACCTTTCCATTAGATAAGTGCTCATAAAAGAATGTTTATGTCAATTGTTATTGTTTCATGAAAGTTGGAGTACTTCGGAAAATTTCAACTAAATAATAATTTTCAATGTACTTTGATGATCGCATACATGATTTTCCTCAGTGAATATGAAAATCTAGTCCATTTTCATCCAAGAAATGAAGTCTGGTCGATATTAGAATGAAATAAAATGCCAAAAAAAAAACATACAAATATCAACAAACACCTAAAATAAATGTAATTTTTCATGTGAAAATTTTGTTCAGGTGAAGGACTATCAGAAAATGTTTGATACATTTTAATCCACATAGTATTCTCATATACAAATAACATAACAAATCCTTTTGTTTTTTTTCTGGTTGTTTAGTTCTCTTGTTGTTCTTCCTGTACAAGGACTGAAATGAATCAGAAGTTTTGTACACTAGACCAGGTTTAAATCTAGATAAGACAAAACCACATAACAAGTAAACACTTTCAAAATATATTTGATAGTCGTGCAACATGTACATATACGAATGAGTTTGTTTTGTTGTTGTTTCATTGTTATTCATTACTATATCAACTTTAGAAAACTAATTTTCTACATTTTCTTTTAGAATAATTTCCAAAAATTTTGCTTTTCATTTAATTACAAAGAACAGGCTCCTTTAGTGGATTGAGCGCCAGCACCTTCCGCGATTTCTGAACTAATCACTTACTAGGTGCATTTTTCACATTGCTCTGCTTCAGATCAAAGCAGAATGTAAAAAAAAACTATAAAGGAGCAAGAACAACAAAATCTTAAATATTGATAGTATATATTCAAACCACATGGAAGTAAAACATCGAACTCAAAAAAGATCACAATTTGTCAATAAATTATGTAAAAAATAATTGATGATAGAAAAAACATAGAAAATGCAAATTTATAAAAGCTTTTTCAATTTATACTTTCCATATCTTCATACAAAAACTGTTATAATCATCAGGAGGACAACATTCAAGTATCAAAAAACACAAAACAGAGCCATCTATATGTTCAATATTGAAAATAAGAAATGGAGTAACAATTCTTAGTCCAAATAAAAGCTGGTGTAGAGTTGTTGTTGTATTCAATGTGTTCAATCTGCTCTGGAGCAACTTGTGAAAAAAAGCAGCTACTAACTCTCTTCGTTCGTTGAACTTTAACAGAAGTGGAATCGTGTAGTTCGATTGATAGTAGTCCTATGGTTTTTCGATACGATTTGATCGAAATCAAGTTACACGATTCCACCCGAGGCTTCTTCCACCAAACGAATGAAAGAGAATTACAAGTCATCTAGATTTCAATTAAAATAAATTGAATTCATTTTACGATACTAACGACATCCATATGTGAATCACACAAAATTTCATATAGGTATATTCATTCTATATGAAAATTTGTTAAAACAAGTTTTTTTTTCTTTTTTTAATTTTTTACTGCATCATAAAAATTGTAATAAAGTAATTTGTAATACAAAATTTTCAATTTAAAGTTGAAACATTCGAATTTAACTGCAATTTTCTTATCATGATCCGAACAAGACTTTTCCATTTGTACGATTTCGTCATAAATATGATTTTTTTTTTGTTTTTGTTTTTATTATTTACTTTTCCATTTTGCAACAATGTAGATAACTAACGATACAAGTCATGATAATTTTTCATAGAAATATCATGAAAAACAGCGGAAAAAAAATTACATCTATACTTTTTCCAGTATAAAATGTTAAATCATGTTTTTTCTTTTTTTGTATCATCCTAGCTTTTATAAAATCCCAACAGACAGAATATGGCTTCAGTATAATTGTATCACGTTTTTCATTTTGGACTGTTAAATTAAGTCTGAAAAAAGAAAACTGTATTACAAAAGATCACTCTGTAGTAGTACCAAAAAAAAAAAACAGTGCAACAATCAAGCAACCAAATTACAGAAAAAAAAACTAAAATAATAAAATGAAAAATATATGTAATAACTAAAGAACCAAAAAGAACCACCATCCACTAAGAAAATTGCACAGAGTTTAACCACTAATATCATTCGAAATGGGTGTCATACTATATTCGTGTGTAAAGATTTCTTTCAAAGTCAAGATTTCATTAGCCCCAAAGATGATGGTGACAAACAATCAAGAGGTTATGGTATCAGACGGTAAACCAGGAACCAACTGAAGTATACGAAGTGTTTGTAACAATGTTACAACATATTGCATTTTGTACACATACAAATTATACTAAAACGTTACATACCCATAAGGCGAATAAAAATGTTTTAGTACCATTACTTATGATCCTTGTTTTGGGTCATCATTCTAATAAAAGTGGCTCTCTTATCACTTTTTTTGTTTATAATAAAACGAAATTGTCTATATAGAAGATGACAACGAGTGATTGTCTGGTTTCCGGTTTTTAGTATTTTCTTCGTCATTATTTCATCTTATTTTCTTTTTCATATATACTTCAGGAAATCCCTTGAAAACTCTACTTTATTTTATCCTTCAGGGAATTTACCATTAAAAAAATCTTTCCAACTATATTCAAGCTACGTGAACTCAAGTTATTTTGAAGTATCTTAGCTAATTTTATATTTTTTATGGAAGATCAGAAAATCTCTTTGAAGATATAACATGAACATAAGTTCATAATTAAAAATAAGGAGGTTTTTTTTTTCTTATAAAAAGATTTTATAAGAACCTATTAAGAATTTCGATATCGCTTAATTAAGTTTCGAATAAATTTTCCAGTTTATCACGTGAAATTCTAAAATAAAATAGAAGACCTCTAAAAGTTTTCTTAACCTCGGAATTTTGAATTTCTTTCTGGTTTTTTAAGCATGAATATTTTCCTTGACATTCAACGGAAAATTCCGTCGAAATATGTAGTCAACGCACCTTTTGTAAAAATCATTTGTTTAACATCTGTTTCAAGGGATCAATCAATCATTGAAAGTTTTGAAAGTATTTTCTTTTTAAAATAGCTCAAAAGAAAAGATAAGAATAGCACATTTTCGTAGATGAAGCTGAACCAATTAGATTTTCATAGAAATTCATAATAATCAGTGATGGACATTTACGTGTAAGTACAGACGTAAAGTAATAATATTGTCTATGAGTACGTCATGCGTTATAGAGAAGAATTAAGTTCCAGTAAAGTATATATACAGTCTAACCTACTATGTGGGATATTGTATTTTATCACTAGAGATGACTCAAACTGCTATTTTCAAAATACGAAGAAAGATTGTGATTGTCCCTTTAAAAGAACAGTGATTTTTATCTACTGTTTTTCGTAATACTTTATTTTTTTTAAAGCGCAACCTGCTATTCGATAGAATACATGTTATATCTCTTTTCAGGACTACCTATTTAATCAGTTGACCCAATCGCTGTACTAAAAGACTTCCATGTACATTTATCCTCCATTTACGTGGTCTCCAGATATACGAAATCACTTTACCAGAAGTTCTGGAATAGAATCATGTAAATCTATTTGGTCCAAATCGTATCGAAAGAGCATAGTAATGACAATGTATTTTCAATTCGATTTAGTCTCAATCGAAGTACACGATTCCATCTCTGATTTCCACGGCAACCATTATTTTACTATATAAAAGAACTATTCTCTCTATTACCGTTCCATATTTGTCGGACACCAGTTTCGTGACCAATTAGCAGGTTGGACTGTAATACATGAACTATGAAAAATTAATATGTTTTCCTTTTTTTTGCAGTGATTTTGAACATGATTTCATGTCGATAAAATAAATATAGTCAGTTTCAAGTAATATCCGATCATAGACGTATATTAAACGTCAAACGTGATGTTGATATTTTTTTTCCAATTAAATCTTTGTCTTTTCAGATATGTACTTGAATGGATTTTCTGACCTTTTTACATAAACAAATAACAGGAAAATTCACTCAGTTGATCCTAACATCACATCAATCACTTAGTTTTACATCATAAGGTTAAAGTCAAATTTAACTTACATATTTTAGCAAAAACAATTATTAAAATTTAGATTTTTCTAATAATGTTCACCTGACGTATATTAACTCGAAACATAGTTTACATGTGTCCAAAATAGGTAGATAAGACTTGAATTTTTGCCTAGTAGGACCCATCACTAAAGAAATATCACTCCAATAGGAATTGCGGCAAGATTATTAGATGACTTTTATGCTTTCCAGATCGTTAGAATTACTAATTCCTATAACTAATTAATAATAATAATAATTACTGACCTTATATATAATTCCTAATTGATAATTTTCATGTTATTGGAATATTTTTCTTTCACCATTGTTAACTTCCAAGTAAAAAAGAGTAATTTAAATTATTATCTATATCACAAATTAAAACAATTGTAATTAAAGTATCATGTAAAAAGGAAATTATCGCATCGAAAATATTTGTGTAAGGTCAGAGATTCAATGCTAAATGAAAATGTGTTTGATGGAAAAGTTGCATGCATTTGAAAAATTGAAAAATCACTTTATAAACGTAAGTTATTTATACAGCAAAAATATTTGAAATGTTAAAATTAGGTACAATATCAAATCGTATACCTTTAAGTGGGTTCTATTCTATTATGTTTGCCGCGATATCACTTACCTGGAAAAATATAATGAAATTTTTTTTCTTCTATCTTCTTCCTCAACACTTCTGTACATCTCCCCAAAAGCTTTGTAATATAAAATGCATAAAAATAACACTTAAAAGACGTTGAAGAGTTGCATTTCAAGACAATTATATATACTACAAATCTAGGTTTTACATGATTCTTTTACATTACTTGATGTTGTTTTTTTCTTTTTTTTTACACTGTTTTGTTTTGTTTGCTAAAGTGATTAATTTTCCTGTTTTCAACGAATTTACAAAAAAAAAAAAAAAATTCTATGAAAGGAATTTCCATTGTTTTTATTACATTTTTTTTCATTCTTGGCATAACAATTTTCTATACACGAGACTTTTGTGTAGTTTTTCCCATGAAAAGAAAATTCCATACAAACAATAATGTTTTGGCATAATGTATATTAAAGGAAAGGGCCACATAGACATAAGCTTGTGCCAGCTATACAAGCAAAATAATAACAATTATTGCGAAAACAAAAAGAAATATCTACAATTCAGTATATTTGCTGAATAAATTAAATGAACACATATGTATATGTGTTTATGAACAAGAAAAAGCACAGGTTTTTATACGAATTATAATTTTTAATTAGAAAATATAAGGTATTTTGTAAATGATGAATTTTGCTCATTTTATACTAGCCGAATATCTTTAATTCATTATCTTTAAATGAAGAAGAAAAATTTTTATATTTTCGCAATGAAAAAAGAATTTTCCAAGCAATGTATTCCTTTACAATAAAAACTATCTGGGTATGGCAAACCGTCCAACTATCCTAGTTAATTTCGAATCATTGTAACCTAATCTAAATTTGAACAAAATTGAGTAATCAATTCTGGAATTATGCATATTATAACCCATTCCAGCTGGGAATATTGTGACGTGCTACCTTTCCGGTTCGATGATATTAGAATGATAACACTTTTTATTTATGTGAATTTAGTGTATAAAGTTTATTTATAATTATTTCTACGTTACAATTAGTCTTAAAAATATTTGTCTTTCAATAATTTAATTATTACAATTAATTTATCACAGTTTTAGAGCTTCACTATTTTAATTACTTTTAAAATCAAAGTTTCTGTTTTACTCCGAATATTTGATTCTAGCCTCGACTCTACGGCTGCTTTTATACAAAATTGGTGTGTTTCGGAATTTTCTCGAAAAGCCTGGTCGTTTGGCTTTCTAAAACTAGATGGCAACTTTTACACAAAAAAAAATACTTCACGAAAATTCTTATTCAATACACAAAAAAATACTTCTCGAAAATTCTTATTCAATACACAAAAAAATACTTCTCGAAAGCTCTAATCATTTTTTAGGTTTGTGACAATGATTTATTATTTATTTCTGGAAAAGATCTTTTGTATGTGCTTTTTTTCTTGTTTTATGACATGATTCATTGCCATTGTTCACATTATTTCAGAGAAGTGTATTGAATTGTCTCGGTCGTGTGAACAATTTAATTTTGGAGTTTTCTGGAAATATTTTTGATTTGAATTTATTTAATAAAGAAATCAAAATATTTCCAGCAATTTCTAATGATGTGTAGTGCAATATCTAACCAATAGTTTCTGTAATACCATTTGCCTTATATACTAAATTTCATTAGAATCAAACTGGCGGATATAGGACACAGATATATTTCAGTGAAAATCTAGTCAATGATTCGATTTAGTCCAGGAAATTGCTAATGTGATTCTTCGTTTATCTTCCCTACAAAATTTAAAGTCTAAGAAAGTAATATAAAAGAAAATTTCATTTAAAAATATGAAATTTTATATACCTATACGAAAACCACTATAAAGTTTACACAGGAATTTTGTCCGCAAAATTTTTTAATTAAAAAATAATAAAGGTGTAACCTTTAAAAAGTTTGACTAAACAATTTTCATATTATAATCTTTCTTGCTCGTAAATTTTGTACAGGATGAGACCCAAGCGAATTCTGTTAACATGTTCTTTATGAAATTCAAAAAATTATGTCTTAAAGTCAACATTGCCCTCTTCTATTTCAATTTCTTTACGGTACCCTGTATTAGATCCTTTTAATTTTGAAATAATAAAACCTTTTTTCTTCTCAAAGAACATGTCTTTACATTTAAAAAATTTTTAAATTTCACGCATTCATTATTTTTGTTAATTCCAAAAAATCCTAAAAGGATTTTAATTTTCATATCAAAGTGAATACTAACATATACCCATATGCATGTCTCAATTCTGAAATATAACAAAAGTATATATTTCTATAAGATACGATGATCTAGTCTAGAGAAAAAAAATTTCCTGAATAAGTTTTTTATATAATAGAAGAGAAACGAAACAATATCCAAATAGAACTCATTGAAAAAAGCTCTCTAAAAGGCTTCCTTTTAGACACTTGTCCCAACAACATTGTCCTCACTGTCTTATTATATAAATACTCATACATTTTTATAAAATAAAACACTGTGTACTTTCTTTTATAAAAAAATAACAATCAGTTTCTCAAACTTTGTATCCAATCTGAAAGGTATAAAAATATGATGATATGAAAATTCTTATCCAAAGAAAAAACATATGACACACAGTGGCGTTATTAAAATTAGTTTATCTAGGACATATATAAGACGGTATATTCATGGATCAAGTTACAGCCTAAAATTCTGCTTCTACGTTACTCCGTAAAAGCCCCATATGTATACGCTATGTCAGGTATATCATACACATATAGAAGATAGATATACATATGAAATATGTAGATAAAAAGATATATGTATGGATAAAAAGTGATAGACCAAAGTTAAGGCTTTCTTTTACTATCACCATCATCACATCATCTCTAGGATTTTTTTTTTTCGAAACAATCAAGAGACATAAACTCTTGAATTAAACATAAATCATATCACATATCTTCCCCAAAAAATATATATATATATCCTTATATTACGTGTCTCGAGCACATTTTACGTTGGCTTTCCATAGACGAAAAATTTATAGGTGGGTATATTTTCATCCTCTTTATATAATGATATGCTACATATCTTACTAGGATACCACAATTTTAATGACGTCATACATTTGCAATGAGTTACAGTCCCAAAGGTAAGATCTACCCATAGTACACGTACAATTCTGCCACTGTATATAAAAAAAAAATCGCACACCAGGTGTCTGAGATGATTTAAGATGATATAAAATAGGATTCACTTTATATACTATTTTTGTTCTTCCTTTATATGTTTTTAAATATGTATATTTGTCGATATTTTCACACTTTTCCTGTTCTCATATGATTATATTCTTTTATTATTCAGAGGAAGAAAAATAGAGACAAGAAAAAACAAGGAAAATATATGTACACTATGCACTTTCTTATGCATTTATGATTTTTATATGTTTTTTAAACTAATTTAATTATGCTCTCTTGGGCACATACCAGCACCATTTATGGTACTATATATAAAACGGAGATAATCGAACTTTATAACTAAGAATTAAATATCTTGAAAGCTGTCAGAAACGTCGATATAATAAATGAAATATTTATTTGCGCTTTCGTAATCTAGGTTTAAAATTTCAGTTAAATTGGTCAATATTTGATGGAGTTGTATAACAAAGATCACATAATAATTATAATACGGCTCAAATCGAGCCGCAAAATTCAGGTGACCAGTTCGTTCTTCCCGTAATCTGTTCGGTGGAAAATGATTATCAACAAATCCACGTATCTGCACGAACGAATTTTAGAATTTAGGTGCATTTTGCTTAAAATATAGAAAGCATCAGTGGCCCCACTAAATATGTAATGAACGAAGATCACATCTTCCACCTCATGCCGCTTTTCCAGAGAATGTAAACTTAGCAATATTGGCTTATCACTATAAAGAGGCAGCAATGAAGGATCATTCCAAGGTAGATTGCATAAATCAAAACGTAAAAATCTGTCTATTCTATTCTATTTATTCCAGTAATATTATATTAATAATTTGCATAACTACCTTGTTAAAAAAAAGTGTCCCCACGGGGGTTGGAACGCGGCATAATTGGTTCCGAAACAACAAATTTATACTTTCAACTCCATTTATTTAACTTAACTCAAATTCGTCGCTATATTCTAGATCTACAATCTAATATTGAATAGACTATAAAAAAATAGTGGCTATGAAATTAAATTGATTGAACAATTGAAGACACTGACTGAGTAGGTAGAGTTTCATCCTAGTATCGAGTGGTTTTTCCATCTGTCCATCCATATTTCGATTCGTTTTTCCATGTTTAAATCCATTTGTCCATTTTACCATGGATTTATCATTTTACCATTTATATGAAATGAATTTTATTTCCAGTATTTATTTGATTCCTGAAAGTACAATTCATGTTGTGGTGTTTTAAGTTCCTACATATTTTATGATTATAAAAACTGTATATACACCCAATTAGAATTGTTAATTATTCAGAAGCAATTAGTCAGTTATAGAGTGTCCTGTTAAAGGATTTTGACAAATATCTATATACCGAAAAAAAAAACAGACTTTATAAACATTTTGAATATTTACTACTTCCACTTTACAAGGTATTTTTACTATACTTTTACTTAAAACGTATATTTTAATCATTAAATTGTTAAGTTTTTAATTTTACAAAATGTTTAGAACTTTTTTTACCCAAAATATTTACCATATAATTAACCTGACATTAAAAAATCGATCAGTTAATGAAAATTGGTTTTTAAAAACTACTAATTAAATAATTATCTAATTTTTAAATAGAAAACTTTTTTATTTTGAAAAATCAAAAGTTTAGCAATTAAAATTATTGACCAAAAAAATATTTATAAGAAAAAAAACTTTTTTAATAAATAACTTATGAAAGTTTTTCCCAAGTTAAGTTAATTAAAAAATCAATTTATATTATAAAGTCCATAAAGTCCAAAAAGACTTTGAAAAACAAAAAGTAAACAATACTTCTTTTTTGGCCATTGAAATCTTTTAGGGCCAAGCAATTCTTTTGAGGATTTTTTTCCTTTGACAAACATAACTTCGGAGCATTAAAAAGAAAATCCTACAAAGGTATCCAATTATAAGTTGGTTAGCAGCAAAAAACAACAAAAAAAAAAAACTATTATTCATAAGACAACCCACTCAAACATAATCCGAATTCAAGAATTATACACCCTTTAAGTATATAATACAATTTCGTTTGTTTAGCATAAAAAACATTAAACCAAAAATGTCTGATAATATGAATCTTTAAGCTTTTATTATGCTGCGGGTAATAGATAAGCACAAAACATGGAGCCGACATTATGAACTGACGAGGCCTTCAAGTTAACTTCACCTCTATATATATATATAGTGAATATTTACATTCACTACACATTAACAGAAAGGTAATGTTAGAGATAAAGGCTATAAAAGTTAAGTTTTATATGATATGTTTATGTATATATGAAACAGTAGCCGGAGTATATATGGTGACGGGGCTCCATTATGTCTACCACTCAAGAATATGAAGAAAAAACCGGACAGTCTACTTGTATTTGCTTAACATTTTTTTTTTGCTTTTCACATTAATTCATAATGACGGTGCAAACATAACGAGTTCTACAATATTTCAAAATGTAAACTTGTTTTGTACACACACACACATATCAGTAGTAGTAGTAGTATAAGCTTTTCGTATATTATTTAAAGAAAATAAAAATTTTCATTTCATATTTTTCTTAGGAAAATATTTGTTTATTAACAAAAAAAAAAAGACAATTTGAATTTTCTTCCTTTTTTTTATGTTTTGTCTAAAAACAAGTACTTTTTAAATATTTTTTAGAAAAAACAAATTGTTTTTGTTAATATTTCAGAAATAAATATTTCATTTGAATTCCTCATAACAAGCTTAGACTACTTAAAGGATTATGACTTTTTGTATTTAAGAAAAAAACGACTCAAATTCAAAAATATTTTTAACACAAAGCACAAAGAAAATTCACTTCCTTGTAGGAAAAAAAACAAAAATATTCTTAAACAATATAATAAATTATTATAAAAAGCAGAGATATGCTGCAATCATGCAAATTTTTCCTATATGAACAACTCTTATATGAAATTTATATAAAATGCATAGATTTATTTATATGTATAAAAATTGTCCCAAAATTCACGCAAGATTTAATTTTAATAGAAACCACAGGTTTATAATAAAAAATTGTAAATTTTTGTTAAATTCATAAAGTACACAGTATATGGTTATATATAGAATAGCATATCATGTAAACGGCCTCCAAGGCTTTGCTGGCACATACGAAGTCTTTTATGGAAATTTTCCATGCTTGTTTTGCATGATTGCAATCAATCAATTTTATCATAAATATGATTTTTCATTGATGCTTGTTCAATTTGAACGAAACGAACCTGAAAAATCAATTTTATTATACATTTACATTTAAAATAATTTTTTTAAATATATATTTTCTACTTTATTTGTTGTTTTATTTCTTATCGCAATATAAGTATTGATCAAATCGACAGGATAGCCTTCATCGACATAGCCGCGATATACATTTTTTTCAGTTGTAACTACAGCCATTATTGTATGCTTTTTGCTATAACTCAATAATTGAGAAAATCTTCTTCTCCAAACATCAAAATTAAATCGAGGATCGTGAGATATTTAATGTACATTATTGCTCTTCTAATGTTGTCTTTAGTTTAAATATCCTGGGTGATTTTTTAGACGTTAGGTTTTTCAGTGTTGCCTTATTGACATTTCGCCCATCATCGCGCGCGCGGTTTATAATAAATATAGACACGGTTCTTTCGGTATATTTTTTTTCTTTGTCTATAAATAATTATTTTCTGTGGTCAACTTTTATCAGCTCTCAGGCAAAAGAAGATAATAATTTAAAAAATGTGAAACAAAAAAAAATTAAATTAAATGTGTCAAAAACTATTAAAATAAAAAACAAAAAAAAAGGACAGAATAAAAGTGAGTTATCTCAATTTGAATTTGTATTTTCCCGTCGTTGTTCCGTATTTCTTGTTGTCCGCGCGTCCTTTTTGTGTTTTTAAATAATTACCTTAAGTTTTTTTTTTCATTATAGCAAAACTTAACCCAATTTTTGAAATCAAACTTATTTATTGTTTTGGGTTTCTGTTGAAAGAAAAACGGCTAAAAGAAGTTCCTAATTTTGTATTTTTCATTTGATTGTAAAACATCAGAAAAGGTTAGTGAATTATTTTTTTATTAAATTTCAAGTTTTATGAATTAATTTTTAAAGTGTTTTTTAATAAAATATTAAAAATTGGAAGCTAATTCTAATCAAAAATGTTAGAATTTAAATTTAAAAGTTTTGTAAAATCAAAATGAAAATTAACATAAAAATACTAATTTGCTCAAATATTATACAATATAAAAAGTTCTTTTAAGTTCTTCTTTTATAACTTCCAAAAATGAGCAGTAAGCTTAAAAAAGTAAAACAAAAAGTAAATTTTTTCATTGATTGAGAATTGATTTTAACTATTTTATAATTGTGTCTATTAGATACAAAATAGATCCGTTCTAGATGTTTCAGAAATAATGCAAAAAAAAACATTTCGTTAGTAAATGCTCCAAGTAACCTGCCATTTTGCATCACTACAATCCCTAAACCAATATTTTTACTTTCTCAACTTGTGCCAAAACCCTAACTTGTTCTGTAGAAAGAGAGTAAATACAAAATTCGTTTCATGAAAAATATTCTTGAATTTAATTTTAAAAATTTTACGAATGTTCATAATACCGACTTTATACTCGAATCGATTTTGCATATTTGTGTATGCCAGTAAACTTGATTGTGTTCGAAAATAGGGCTCCCGGTCAGATTTTGAATAAAACTAATCGACGACGATTCGATTTTCGACTTCGAATTCGAATTTTAGTGTTCTTTTAGTAAAATATCTAGATTTTTTTTCTTTTTATTCAGTTTTATAAAGTGTCTACCATTATTCTAACGTTATCGGAAAAGTCTCATAGTGGTTAGGCCAGAATAGGTTAAATTGTCAATTCAGTGATATGGTGTTTTGTTCATTTTTTATTTTAACATAATTTACATTTTAATTTGGAGTAGACTTGTTTTGACAATCATCTCTTGGAATAAAATCCTTTTGAAAATAATAAAGTTGGAATATATATTATCTATCGTTTTTATTTTCTCCTCTATTTGCAAAACATCGATGTGGAGAAATATGTACTAATGGTCCACAACTGACACAATCAAAGTCGGTAAACGAGAATGTTGTCAAACCTTAAGCAATAATCTAGTTGGGGATTCATATTTTTCTTCTTCTACTAAATATTTAGATCTCAGGAGCACAGTTATTTCTAAGATTACTAACACAGAAAAGGGGCCTCCAAGAACTCATTTGGTCAAAGAAACGTTTTAAGTCGCCATTTTTTTTTACAGTATTTTTTGCCTTAATTTTAATGTTTGGGTTCGTATCGATCGAAACCTCAAAATTTTAGAACTTACGTTTTTTATTCTCATTTTTCTAAAAAGCTGTCACTACTATTTCTAATAAAAATTTAAAAAAAAAAAATTTATTATAGAAAGCACTAAATATTCCTTTCCACAAAATAATTGTTGCGCCTTTACGTTTTTTTTTAAAGAGATTTTCACCTACTGTATAATTGAAATTAAAAATTAAATACATAATTTAACTATTAAAAAACAAATTTTTTCTCAAGAATTTAAGTCTAAAATGATTTCTTTTATACCCGTTTCTTATACTTAGGGTATGATAAGTTTCTTATATTTTGCCCTTTGGATCTATTGATTATTTTTATTGTCTTATTTTCTATTTGTTGTTTATATTTTTAGTCACCTCTTCAAATTAAAATTATTATTATTGAAACAATTGTTTATGTTACTTATGTTTTGGGATGACGAATTCGTTTTATACATAACTCGCCATTGGCCATTAGACTTGAAAAAATTTCTTCCGTGTATATTCTGGTGGAAATAAATTACCTAGCAAGAACAGTGATTTACTATTACGTGGTAATGAAAAACTGGGTGAAAATCTGTATTTATAAGTAACCCCGTTCTGATCTCATTATAAATAAATGAATCAGAACGTTATTATTTTGTACTATATTCCTTCGAAATTAAATATTTGCTAGTGGACTGTAATAGTTTGCTATAAACAATTAATATGATTGACAAACTCAACTAATTTTGAATATGATAATAACATGAACATACTTAACTAATATCTTAAACAGTGTCTTTAAATAGGGACATAACAATTTTGTATCTTTATATGAACGCACGCTTAAACATTAAAAATGACGCTCATTTTCAATATACAAATCATACTATTAAAATAACCAAATATCTCCTCAATTATCTATTGTTCTTTTAAACTATGTACAAACTTTAACAGAAATATATAGAAACTGCAGAACATTGATAGTACAACTGCTTCATACAATTCTTATGTACTTTATATAGTAACAAAGAAAAGAAGTAATAGTAACTGCATATCTAGATAATCTGTAAGATCGTAAGTTGATCGCGTATATTCTATGCTGTCATATATATACATAGAATAAGTATGATTATAACAATAAAGTAATGCTAAGTAGGATATAAATTCCATAATGTGCTGATCGTAATAATAGGTTACGTGTAAACATATCCGTTTCTGGTTATGTAGAATGTCGCCTCATAGTTCTACAGTTTTCTTACCATTTGAATATTTTATTAAGTGTTTATCCGTTCCTATGCTGGGTGTTAGTGGTATGCTGTGAAGATAGACTCAGAGAGTCGATAATTTACACGCGAGCTGATCTTACCTTAGCTTCTAAAGCTAGATCAAGCCATAAATTTCCTAACGTGAGGCTGCGTTAGAAGCTTTAGAGCTAAGAGAAAGATCTAGCAAGTGAAAAAACATAAGAGAACATAAGCTTACCATCTGGCCAAATCGAATTACCAGATTCCACTCTTGTTGTCAAACATTGTGAAAACTGCTTATTTTAGTTGTTAAACGATACGAAAAATTTTCGCTGCGAAAAGATGGAACAACTTCTATAAAACTACACCCAAAATTCTATGATATTTTTCTTATGGAAAATATGTGTACAATCTAAGAAAACTGTGTTTGGTGAAATCGGTGAAACGTACAATAGTGATTGTTTTATTGGTATTTTATTTTGTGATGTTTAATAAAGTGGTATATATATATATATGTATACATAAATTGAATGAAAATAAATAATATTATTAGGATAAAATGTGAAGAAGTGGACAGTGTACAGAGGCCGAAAGACTGGCAAAACTTATCAAGAAATAAGCCAGATCGTCAAATGTCCAATAAATGTCGTATTTAACGCATTACGGCACCAAAAGAAAAAGGGAAATAGAGGCAATAAAAGAAAAAAACTATCAAAGCAGCTGATCGCAATATTATAATTATATCAAAAAAGATCCGTTTTTGGCACTAGGTCTCAATACTTCCGCAAGTACAGTACGGAATCGATTAAATCGCTTTGTAGATCATCGAGATTGGTATGGAGAACAAGTTATTAAAAAGTGTGGTAATATTTTATGGACCGATGAATGTAAATTTAATTTGCACGGTTCTGATGATGAATTATTCATCCTATGAGCCATTCACCAAGAACTAGTGCCAAGGTATGCCAAGGCAAGAACACTTAAGCACGGACGAGATAGAATTATGGTTTCATTAGATTGAAGAACATCCTATGACGCAAGACGTGTACATTGAAGTTATGAAAAGCATTATGCTGCCGTTTGCTGAAGAAGATATGCCATTACTCCGGATATTTCAACAGGATAACGAGGAAAAAGAACAACTGTTGTTTGCAGACCAATAAAGTTAATGTGATGGAGTGCTCCGCTCAATCGCCGGACATAAATCCAATAGATAATATGTGGGAAGATATTAAAATTGTATAGAAATAAACAATAAAAACGTATTATGTCAGCAATATATATTCTTTGAGTTTTTTCGATGTATTTTAAATACTAATGTAACCGATTTCAATAAAATTTGGAAAATATATTTATTTGACTGTTTTGTTTTCTTCATAGAGTCCCATTTCTGCCAAAGCGCAGCATAAAATCTTCTGTACTTTACTTTTTTTTATAATTTTTAATCTTTTTTCCAGTCGGAATGAAAAGGCTGCATGGGCCAGAAAATAAGGGCTACGAGACGTTCACAGTTAAATGTGGTCTTGCGGGAATTTTAAAGAGCAAGATAGTTGCTGAAAAAATAAATAAAGATGTTGACGAACTATCTATGTGGATGGTCGAAACATCCCTATGCATACATCATGACATGATGACTCTGTTAGGTTCAAATCCCAATGTGGGCATAGAAGAGAAACCAAAATTCTTGGCTTATTTCTATGCCTTGAAAGCTCGAAGCCCAAGACAGTACGCAATACCACCGGCGTATGATCAAATGCGTCGGGGTATATCCGATTTCCGTCAATATGATGGATCCTATCGATCGAATTTGTTTGTCTTCGCGTGCGCTACATATGAGACAAGCTTAAAAAACAACATTAGCATTCATATGTATCGCAGGGTTCGGACATTTTTCCGGACAACTCTCCCGGACAGAGACTGCTTTTCAACATTGGACTATCTGTTCAATAATGAAAGCAGTCAACAAAACGCTGATACGGTTTTGTTAGGTCTGCTTACTGATGTTCTGGGGCATGCGGGCAGATTTACAAATCTGCAAACCGAATGGTATAGGTATATACCATTTTTGTACCGGTTACAACGGTTTTTCGAACAGCAGGGGATAAGAAATTTCCGCATTTTCCCTATTTTCAAAAAAGGGAGAAAACATGTTCGGTATGACACGCAAGCCTTGCATGGTCTACTGGGCTCAGTAGGATTAAAGGGTGATAAAAAAACGTGGGAATCATTCAAGTCGGCAAAAATCGAAATGTGGGGTAAGTTTTTTAACTACCAAAAATTCGAAACGTGTAATCATAAGTTCGATTTCTCCATGTGTACAGATGGAGTATCGATTTCGCTTCTCTTCCGTCGGAAGAAACCGGAGGCAGCTTCTAAGGTTATAATAGAAGCAAGGGAAGTTGCCAGATTGGCAACAATCCGCGAAAAATTCGACTCAGGATCTTACAACAAAGTCATAGGTTGTGATCCTGGTCTGAAACTAATGTATGCAACTGCGGCATATGACAGTTTGGACCGATTTGTAAATGTGAAATACAAATCGGCCCAATTCAGACACGAGTCTGGAGAGTTTTCGCGAAAACGTAAATTAATGAAATGGACTGGTGGGGCTCAATCCCATGTAAATAAGCTGCGTGAAAATCGACAGCGAGCGACGGGAAGAATAATTTCGTGTATGTCGGGAAATTTTAACGACTACGTTCAATTTGAGCTCCAAAATTTACACCGTTTACAAAGTGTGTATTGTCAACGGAAAGTAGCTCGGTTGAAGTTTCAGAAATTTATGATGTCGGAGAAAACCGCGCATACGGTAGCGAAGAGATTCGTGGGGGACGAAAGTGTGTTATTTTTTATGGGAAGTTCGACAATTGCGGCAAATTCTCCTATGAAAGGATATGGTCGAACTCCGCATCGTCTAGTGTTGAAACACCTTAAAACACTGTGCGACGTTATATCTGTCGATGAGTTTAGATCGACGAAACTGTGCTCTAAGTGTTTTGAAAATCTAAATATTTCCCGATCACCACACCGTTTTGCAGTTTGCCGAAACGCAGACTGTAAGACTGTGTGGAATCGGGACATAAATGCGGCCAATAATATGTATTATAAAGGCAAATGCATATTACAAGGCCTAGAACTGCATCCGAATTTTAATAGAGCAGAAAGGTGAAATACCATATGGCAATGATTATAAGTCAATGTTCTTCTGCCTTTAAACTACATTGGCTTATGATCATTCAAATTTTTATTGAAGCTCTATTAAAATTCAGATTCAGTCTATGCATGGATGGTCAAAGCATTTGGAGCATGTTTCTGGTATATAACGTTGCGCAGTTGTCGAAAGGTGTTGAAAACTTTAGAATTCGGAGTTTGCGCATACCTTTCATTGGCGAATTGTCTGCGTTGTTCGCGTTATTTTCACTTCTCATAAAAAAGTACACATTCTTTCCCAACTAATTTCCGGTTTTCTGCAATCTCATATATTTTGCCCGGCAAACTTTCCTTTTACAATACAATGCCTTGTAATGAGCTCTTATTGTTCATGTTCGTTGACATACACGAAATTATTCAACCAGATCGGGATTGGGCCTTATCCACATCCATTTCGAAACGCGATTAAATTATAAATTCTCCAGAATCGGTCATATTCTACAGTTGCATATATTTGCTGGGGTCAACTGCCATGATTTTGATTAATATCCTGAGTCGAATTTCGGCGCCTCCAGTTTTTTCCGACACTGTACGCTTGGAAAATTCTAACTTATGATTACAAGTGTACTGGGTGACGCATAATGAACATTATCAAATTGTGAATAAAATCCAATTTGAAAGCACAATGTTTATTTTACGCAACCCGGTATATATTTTTGTATGTAAAGAACTTATACCCACAGCGCGAACCACGTTGTTTTATCATCTTGCAAGCGTGTCATATTGTTCTATATGTTTTGTCATTGAAAGTAGGCAAAAAATGTGGAAATGGTCTCCTTCTGTTCGAAATATCTTTGTACATAGTATATATGTATACCATTCGGTTTCGCGGGCATGCCCTAAATCGGCCTAACAAATTCCCTATAGCGTTTTGTTTGTTGTCCGAAAAGGTTTCCGATTCCTTTGGAGAGACAAGCAAATTCGATTAGATTATTATTAGGATTATTATTATTAGGACTATTATTAGGATTATTATTATTAGTATTATTATTATTATTAGGATTATTATTAATATTATTATTATTAGGATTATTATTATTAGGACTATTATTATTATTATTATTAATATTATTATTATTAGGATTATTATTAATATTATTATTATTAGGATTATTATATTATTATTAGAGTTATTATTATTAATATTAGGATTATTATTAATATTATTATTATTAGGATTATTATATTATTATTAGAGTTATTATTATTATTAGTATTATTATTATTAATATTATTATTATTAGGATTATTATATTATTATTAGAATTATTATTATTAGGATTATTATTATTATTAGGATTATTAATATGTAAAGTCCTTCATGTTGGCGTAATCCAAGTATATCCGGCATTTGATTGTTTCGCGTCGGTCTATTTCGTACTTGGCTTGGGCTCTTTCTTTCAAGTGCTGAAATAATCTAAGAATGGTTTCTCTTCGACCCCACTGCGGATTTGAATTTAATGAGTCCTTGTATGCATATGGATGTTTCGACTATCGTACGGGTATTTCGTCAGCATCTTGATTTATTTTTTTAGCAAGTGATTCTACCTAAACTGAACCATTGTGGGTAAGTCAGAATGATAATGTAGGAAAACAAAATATTAATATTCTTTTTTTTACTTTTAGACCCGTAGCCTTCGATTGGGCCGACGACTGCAGTTCTTCTTCACGAAGAATTTTCAAGTTAAATCTATTCGTGAAAGTTTGTGGTAAGTACAGTGAAGTTTTAAGCGCTAATGGAAATGCTAATTTTTGTTTTTTCTAGGTATAAATGTATAAAGCAATTTTATTTGAATATTTTACATGGGTTAACTACATAAATAGAATATGTTAAATTTCGGTAAAAAAAAAGATATAAAAAATAATTTTTTTTCAGCAAAAATGATTATTTTTCTTTTTTTCAGATTTGAAAACTAAATTAAATGAAAATTAAGACGAAATTAAAAAATTATCAATCCATACTTTCATCCAACTCAAGAGGATGTTCGACGTTTCTTTCGTATACCGATGTGCAGAAACATCGGATTTTGCATCGCCGGTGAAATTTTTGATTTTTTAAGTAAAAATGGGTTTCGTGAAGGTAGTTAAGAACAAACAATACTTTAAACGTTATCAAGTTAAGTTTAAGAGGCGTCGTGAAGCGGTGTTATTAAGAAGAGATGGCACATTACGAAGTTGACACTTGAACAACGTCAAAAGAAGGTGGCTGATCGTAAAGCGGCTTATATCGCCAAACCATAAGCTGAATCTGAAGCTTAAATGAAAAATGCTAATTGAATAACATCATGGGTTTTTTTTAAATCTAAGAAAGTACATTTTAATTAGCGTTGAAATATTATTTTGTAATAAAATTTCAATTCATTATGATATGAAACATTAATTCATTGATAAGAATTACATTGGTAAGGAATTGCTTTTAGTTTTGTTGACATTCAGGAAATTGATTATTTTTCTTTTCTTCAGATTTAAAAACTAAATTAAAATACAGAACTTAGCAATATCAAATTCAAATTATAGTAAAATAATTGAGAATTTAAATCAACAATTAGCAATAGTATCGAAACGAAGAAAAACATCTTCATTTGAGGATACCGATGAAAATGTTCCGATACCAAAAACTCCAGACAAAAACAAGAAAATTATAATCGAAAGCGATCATAATAAAATACCATTAATTGAGTTGAATAGTACTTCTGAAAATGATCTAGATTGTGATGAAACTTTCTTTTTACCATAATCCGAAGTGAAATTGAAGAATATTTTGACTCCATCGAATCGAACGAGAACTGGAAGGTAACTTATTTAAAATATGATTTTCTATATTTCGATATTAATCGTTTCAATCTTTATTAGACTACTTCTTTATGAAATTGCACTTCTTCTTCATGAAGAAGTGTTAATTTTGATACAGAAGTAGGAAGGAGGGAAATCGCTTCTTTATAAAATTGCACTTCTTCTATATGAAGAGGTGTTAATTTTTATAAAGAAGCAACAACAGTAGCAGACACACTGTTTTGCCAATCCCCAGTCTGCGCAGGGCGACCAGTTTGCACAAACTGGAGCAAGGCGTGGACCGGGGACGCTGAAATAAGTGCGTCAAATAGTAAGTACAATTACTTTAATATCAATCACAAGTACTCATTGATTTCTCTTTCTAGGCCCAGCAAACAGCAAAATGAATGTCAACAAAAACAAGTTCATCAAATGGTGGCTCCAGATCTTCTTCAACAAATGCCCGAAAAACTAAATCGTGTCGCTGTCGAGCCCGGAAAAGCTTTGCAATAGTTGTACTAGTTGCATGTCTGGATGACTTATTCTATAGCCCTTGGTTCACGCAGGGCGACCAGTTTGCCAAAACTGGAGCAAGGCGTGGACCGGGGACGCTGAAATAAGTGCGTCAAATAGTAAGTACAATTACTTTAATATCAATCACAAGTACTCATTGATTTCTCTTTCTAGGCCCAGCAAACAGCAAAATGAATGTCAACAAAAACAAGTTCATCAAATGGTGGCTCCAGATCTTCTTCAACAAATACCCGAAAAACTAAATCGTGTCGCTGTCGAGCCCGGAATAGCTGTGCAATAGTTGTACTAGTTGCATGTCTGGATGACTTATTCGATAGCCCTTGGTTCACGCAGGGCGACCAGTTTGCACAAACTGGAGCAAGGCGTGGACCGGGGACGATGTAATAAGTGCGTCAAATAGTAAGTACACTTATTTTAATATCAATCACAAGTACTCATTGATTTCTCTTTCTAGGTCCAGCAAACAGCAACTAAATGTACAACAAATTCATCAAATGGTGGCTCCAGAGCTAGTCAACAAATACGCAGCTTTTAAATAAATAAGGGGGGCAAACTTTTAATCGAGTGCTGCCAGTTAGACTTGGCGGATACATGAGGCCCCAAAGCGGCCTTATGTTGATGTTGGGTCTAGCGTCCCCTTGTTCGGTCTGATGTTCGTCGAACTGAAGACCGAACGTAATGTAATGTTATGCATATATTACATTATAAAAAGCTTCAAATAGAAAGAAAACACTTGTTTTTCACGTTTCACAAAGAAAAACATTATTTGAAGAATTTGTCAAATACAATATTTTAAATTAAACATTTTAGAAATCATTAACAATATGAAAAAAACAATACTTAGTAAAAAAATACTAAGTTTTGTTTAAATGTACTAAGCTTTGTTAAATTTTGTTCAACAGTCAACCAAATGTCATAATTACTTAATCAATCAATTGATTATTTTGTGATATTTTTAAGAAATAAATTAATTTACATTTGAAGACATTTTTTGAAACTGAATTAAATATGTTAAGAATTCAAATTAACTAATATTTAACCAAGTCTTGAATATATATTGGGTTGCTCAGAAAGTAATTTCGTTGACTCGTAACAGAGGAATTAATTGTATTTTTTCACAGACTTAAGCCGGCTTGTCATTATTTATTTTATCAACCGATATAGCAAGGCTGGTTTATGAAAAAGTTTGACTGATTCGGCGCACTAGTTTTTGTTTGGTGTCCTATCAAACATGGAAAGTCGATAAAAACATTTTCGCCATGTTATACTTTTTTACTATTGAAAAGGTAAAAATTCTGTCCAAACAAGAAAAAAATTAGTTGAAGTGTATGGAGAAGATGTATTGACAGAACACCAGTCCCAAAAATTGGTTTGCAAAATTTCTGGCAATTTTGATGCTGAAGATACCCCAAGTTCTGGAAGGGCAGTTGAATCTGATGAAGCCAAAATAAAGGGACTGATTGATGCAAATCGACGAATAAAAACTCGTAAGATTTGCTGAGAGATTAAATTTATCGAATTCGACTGTTTATGATCACATGAAACACTTTGGTTTAATGCCAAAGATCGGCATATGGGTTACACATGTCTTTACAGAAAGAAATTTGTTCTGTCGCATTAACGTCTATGATTCGCTTCTCAAACGTCAAGAAAATGATCCATTTCTGAAGCGAAACATCACTGGGAACGAGAAATGGGTTGTCTGCAATAATGTTAAATGCAAGAGATCATGGAGTTACAAAAGATAAGCCGACTCAAAGGACTTCGAAAGCGATATTCATCGAAAAAGGGGATGCTGTCCGTTTAATGGAAAATATTTAGACACTATAAGAAAATCGTCTTTCATTTTCACCAAAAAAAAACGGAATTACTTTCCGAGCAACCCAATACTTTAGTTTTCTTTTTTTTATTAACTACTAAACGAAAATAATCAAACCAATAATTATATGATTTGAGAATAGATTTCTTAAAGTTATAATGAATATAGTAGTTATGAATTTCTAATTAGAATTCGAATAAGACCTTATTCTAAAGATTTTCTTTACAATGATTAAAATGAACTCATATTACGAGTTCATGGATGACATAATGGCATGATATTAAGTAGAACAATAGCAAAACTATTCTCATAAATAAGTACGTTCATACTATTATAACATTCATGTTAAATCGTATAGAAAATATATATTCAATATAATATGATAGTACATATACTATATATCTACTATATATATATAATCGTTAATTGACACTACATAATATTCTTGAACAAATAAGTCAACCTCTTAAAACTTGATAAAGTGGGTAATGATAGTAATGGTAATTGTTGAAAGTGATGGTAATAGTGGTTATATATGCACTTGAAAGGTTTTATACCAGTTCTCTATGTTCTTCACGGTTTTACACAGTCTTGATATTATTGTAGTTTGAAAATAAACTTTCAAGTGTGGTACATAAGTCATTCTAATTTTCTATTGCAATAGAAAAACATAATCATAGAGGAGTATGCGAATATATATATTGTATAACCATATAGAAATACCACAAATGATATTATACCACCCCATAATCGTATGATCAGAGCTAATAATATTGAAAGACATAATGTAATTTTTCTTTCTATGCTGTTTTTCATACAAAATTTTCCACAAAATGAAAATTGTTAGGAACTTTTCCTTTTTATTTTTTTTTTGTTTTTTTGGTTTAAACATTATTTTTATAGATATATGTATATAGTTATCTGCATTTATCTGGATTTATCGACTTAATAAGATTCCATAGTCTTCGATCGAAAATATGAGAAAAAAAAGTCAGTGAATATATTGAAAAACTTTATAATGAGATTATGACTAACACATATTAGATATGTATGTACAAAAATTGATATCCAAATTAAGATATATATATATATAAGTATATCGATATAATGAAAATACCGGACACATCATTTTTAATGTGCTTATAATGTATCGGTCGATCGATGTTGGTTTGGAAGTTTAGTCTAGTGTAAAAGTTTATGCAAACTTCAAACACATATAGTATATGTCTATTTTCTATTATAAAATTGCATGGTCACTGTTAACCACCCTTTCGAAAAAAAAAAAAAATAAAGAAAAGAAATGAAAAGATAGGAAAATGGAAACCCCACTATTGTGTGGCCTGATGAAAGCTTAGAAGTATTACATACAATATAAATATATATGTTAACATATTTTCAACTATATAAATAAATACACATAGTTATAACTTTTGGCTAACAATAAAACTTATTAAAAGAGAATAACCCTTTCTTATATAAAAAAAAAAAACAAGAAAAACCAAACAAAAATGGGAAAAATAAAGGAAAAGTTTACTGTTTATATACGAAGGATGGTCGATTGCAAAAGTTTGATGTTAAACACAAAATATAATTCGAAATATACAAAAAGATTACGGCTTCTATAGGAGAGAATTTCTAAAATATAAGAAGCTATTAAACGATAACAAATTTACTTTAGTTACTTGCGGAAAAGTTTTCTTTCTTCGTTTTCTTGTTGTTGACGAGTATAAAAGAAAAATAATATAATATAAGGAAATTTTCAAGAGAAATTTTATAACAAAATTTGGAAACTTAAAATTAGTTATTTCAAAAGTTATACAAGAAAATTTGATGATGTGAATAGATTTTTATTAGGGCAATAATCATTTTTCTAATCATTTTTCAAAATATTTCTATTCAAAGTAATTAAATTTTCCAAAAGAAAAGTTAAGTAATAATTTTATGTATATTTTTATTTTTGTATAATAAGGATGTATTGTGAGATCACAAGAAGATTCAGGATTTGCTAAGGTCTGTTTGAAAGTAGTAACTTTTCTTTTAGCACGATAAATCGAAAACTTGTACACCAATCTTGATGAAATTCAGTACAAAGTACCATTATAATAATAAAACGAATCGTTTATGTTTTGAATAAAAATGGAAAGTTTAAAGGATTGATTTTGAGCTAAAGTTGGATGAATGTCAGATTTTCTGACAATATTTCCTTTTCTATTGCATTAATCGGAAAGATTTATAAGTAATTTCTTACGAAAAATTGAATTCTGAATATTTTAATAGTTTAAGTTAACTAAAATCATAAAATTTTATATAGGAAAGTTAAGATTTATGAATTAAAATATTAAATAAATATTTGAAGTTACTAGAATATTTAACATCATAAAGAAAAGTTTGAATCCTAATGCTTCATTAATGCCTAATTGAAACCTACTCATAATCTTAAAAACATTCTGAAATACATTATTGTTATAAATCGTCCAGGAAACGGATATGAAAGGTAATTTTATGAAAGTTCTTCATATTTTTCTTTCATCCATATTATAGTATGTATTTCTATGTCCTATGGTAGATAATACCAGAGGGTATATTAGTTTTGTCACTAAGTGTGTAAGGGTAAGGTTGTGTAGCCAATCAAAAGTTATATCGATTTATGCATCTCCGTCTGACCGACCGTCCGTCTGTCCGTATACAAGATAACTCAATTTTGTTGAAATTTAGAATGTGAGTTGTTTATTCCTTAACTGGATTTGGTATTGCATTTCAGCAAAATCGACCGAGGTGGAACGAAGTTATTAAGCAAAAATCAGGTGACAAGAAATTTTTATCATTTTTCTTATATGCTTTTTCGGATTTAATTGGAGAATTTGTAGAACAATTTTGTTTAAATTAAATATATTAGTTAACTACATAAATAGACGATAGCATAATAAATTTCAGTAAAATCGGCCTAAGGATAGTGGAGAAAGAAATAATCCTAGGAGAAAAAAACCCCTTCATATAGTTTTTTTGATGTACTTTAAAATAATGCACCGATTTGAATAAAATTTGCAGATTAGATTTATGTTATTAGGATCTAGGTTACCTACAAGTTAGAGGGAATTTGAAAAAGAGGAAATAAAGTTATGACGAAAAATTTTTGAAATATTCTTAATTTTAACAGTTTTTCTGTCCCATTTCTACCATAGGGCATTAAAAAATCGGGTATAGGCTATAGATTTTTGGTTACTATATGTTTAGTATACTATTCATGCTAAATAAGATTATTTTTATCAAATATTTTGTAATAAATTCAATTTTATAGAGACATATAGTAAAGTTCATTTCGTTAATTACAATTTTTTCATATTATTCTCATTTGAAAAACTCCAATCGTGGGTGGTTGAAGTTAGAGAATAACTTATATTTAAAGAACGAAACATATTTCATATGACGTGCATTAACAAAATAGTAACTAATCACCCTTCATCTAATCACATACATTATTCTCTAGCAAAACAGTAACTTTGCAAGTACAATTTCATATTTCATAATTTCATTTCATATACCATATTCATATGTGCATAATCAAGTAAAATGAGTCATGGAATAACAAAAGCAAAAAAGTCCATATAATTTATTTAAGAAATTATGAATAAAACGAAAGAAAAATTTAAAAAAACTACATTAATTTAACCTTTTTAAATGGCCTCACCACATAATTATTATAAAATAGCAAAAATATATATGCAAAAACCTAAGTCCTTTCCTTAGCGAACGCGAACACGATTTTGTTTACCTATTATTATTATTTAAAATATTTACGTGATTAACAAAATTGCATACACTTTGATCATTAATCATAGACGCACATACATATTTCTACATAAAAAAATATAGGAAAATGCATTTTATTTTTCACCTAAAGTGACTTCATTTAAAATAATATGTTGCACAGAAAAAAAGAAAAACTAAGCATTTAAAATGCATATAAGTTAGTATGGTCAAAAAATCCTCACGGGATTAAATTTTCGTTTAATGCTAGAATTTCCTTTCAAAATCACCTTACCACATATATTTAGAATTCATGCTCATGTCATTCAACCTTATAGCCAAAGAACCATCTCATATATGTATCCATCATATAGCAGGTCGGTATATAATATAGATTCCGTGCTATTACATCCAGGCTTTTCTGTTTTTTCTTTTCCATGATGATTATCAGTTTTAGACGTTCAACATGAAATCGGAAGAGTTTTGCCTTGCCATATAGTAGTTGTGTACAAGGCAAAAGTCTCGTAATCTTGACTAGTATTCCTGAAAATGGTTTTTTTCATACATTATAAAACATCTGTCCAGAGAAAGCTCGCTCTATCCGAAACGAACAGAAAATGCAGTTTTTTCTTCCATATTATAACACATTTTCAAGTCAAGCTATTATATTCCCAAAAGGACTAAGCTTTTCATTCCAATTTAATGTTCATGTTATAGTTTTGAAGAAGAAAAGAAACGTTTTTCTTCTTCGTTTTTCTTTAGTTTTCACCTGAATTTAGTTTAGATGGTCGTTTTTTTTGCTTTTTTGTTTGTTCGAATTCGTTATCGTGTCCAGAAGAACCTCATGTGAAATATTTTCCTTAAGGATATATACAATTTCTTATCTGAAAATGTAATGAAAAGCGAACAGAAAAAAAAAATAATATGAAATGAAAAATACTTTTTTGTACGTTTAGTTTTTCTTAAGTAGAAAAAGTTTAAGTTAGTTTTTTGCTTTTTAGTGAGACTTTTTTAATTTATTACTGAGGCACTTTATGTTGACATGTTTTTTTTTCCTTGGTTTAATTTTAGCCTTTTTTAATGTACATGAAAGGTGCTTGTTAAAATTGTTATACCGACGCTATTTCAACATTAAACTAATTTTGTTTTACTTTTCATTTTCGTTTTACAAAGAAATAAAATAAAAATTTTAGTGATACTCTATATATCGTTAATTTTAGTAAATTGCTTACATTGTAAATCATATAATTAATTACAAATTTTTAGTAGATACCAGGTGTTGCGAATTTTATCTAAATTTAGTTCTATTTTCGAATTCCAAAACTGATATTGTACTTAAAATTCGCATACCGTAAGGTAGCTGATAAAGTCTTTAATCATCAAATTTTAGTTAGTGCCATTGAAGAAAGGGAATTCTTTGTATATTCAATTTTTGGTACAATTGAAGCTCTGCAAAGCTCTGTAATATGCTAATATTATTTGTAAAAAACTGTAAAAACATGCGTTTTCCATCGCACGGAGTCGTTTTAACAAATATTCTTAATGAAATGGTGCGTGCAGATATGCCCAAATCATAATCCAAGCTATGAACTCTCTTTATTGTATGATTTTCGGTGATATGCTACATTAATTCTGTACATTTTAACTTTAACTTTTCGCTGAGCAAGCAGATGCTTAAAGGTCTGTTGTTCGCAGAGTCTAAATTGGTGCTATATCGATTGTTGACAATATCTAATTTTGCTATTAGACTAACAGAATAGTTTATTTATTTGTCCATAGTGCTATATAATTTTGTGTCGGTGATTGAGTGATGGATTGATAGTAGCGGTTGGTAACGCCATTTTATTTTATTTTTTACTAATTCGCCTGTCTGCTGCACTAATATTCTTCTAATGCCCTACACCCTTCCGACATTAATGATGATAGCATATACTTTCGATACATCGTTTGTTTGATGTGATTATGAATTACATTGCTTGTAATAAGCGTATCTAAAATGTTAGACTTTAATAATGGACTTTAACGCAACGCCCGGTACAAAAACTAACTACAAATAAATCTTGCGGTAGATTTTATAACATCATCAGAAAAGAAATTAATAAAACTAACAAATTTATTTTTAAGCGATAATAAATTAACTTCAAATTAATGTTTATTTGAATATAAAAATTTTTTAAATCAAAATTTTATATTTTAAGGAAATTTTTTAGAAAAAATTATTCAAGTTTTTGTGATAGAAATTAATTCTGTAATTTCAATATTTTAATTAAAATCAAAAAAACTTTAATGATTTCCTCATAAAGGAAACTAATTAATAGTTTTTTTTTTTTTTTTTGTGTTTAAAACAAACAAAGTTCAATAATATTAAAAATCTAAAAATAAAAATTTTAGTACAAATTGGTTGTGTTTAAATTTTTCTAAATGAATTTTTAATTTTAAATTTTCTAGCAATTAAACACATTTTCTTTTGACGTACTTTCGACGAGAAAGAAAAACGAAACTCATCTCCTTCCGTTTTTTTGTTTTTTTTCTTTTTGGCAAACTTAAATTTTACCACATTAAAGATATATAATTTTTTTTTAATTTTGGAATTTCCCCAAGAAAATGAAAGAAAATAAACAAAAAAAAATAGAAGAACACAGTTTTCCTGACGTCAAAATAAATAACAACATTTTGTTTTTATATTTGGTAATTTCTCATAAATGACGAAAATCTTTTTGAAAACATTTTCTTCTGAATTAAATGTCATCAAAAATCCAAAATATTTAAGAAAATTCTAAAATAAAAATGTTAACTTTTTCATTGGGTGTCATTTTCTTTTTTAATTTTATTCTGGATTTTTATAAAAAAAATACATATATTATTTTTCCATTGAATACAGGGTACTTCTGATCTAACGACAATTTATTCTAGAAGTTATGCTAATGGCTAGCAGTATATAGCCAGAAACATCTAAATTCTGTTCGCATTATCAGTCCTTGCCACACGACTCCAAGATATATTTTCAGTCAGACCGAAAGTCCAAATTTTAGAGTCTTCACAAGATTTTTTTTAGGTCCGACTGAAAATAAGTCTTGAAAAAAGTCTAATGGAGTTGCCTGCTTAGTTTCAAAATGCCACCTTTAACTAATTCTAAATTATTTTTGAAGAACACAAAATACATAGTCACTCCATAAAACCATAAAAATATGTATGTTATTGATTAGTTGGCAATAAGTTTATTTTATACAAAAAAAGGGTTTATTTAAACAACTTTTTTGAAAAACTGAATTCATCATTCATTTATATAAAAAAACATGCCTGGGAGACGATGCATGTGTCTTATAACTAGGAGTCCAGCTTAATATATGATACCACCAATATATGCCAACGAAATACTGACCACTAAGTAGGAGCGCATATTAGGTCTGTTTTATTTGCCATATCCTACCCTGGAGCAGGGTAAGTGGTAAATAAAACGAGCAGGAATAGGAAAAAGTTTTAATTCAAATGTTTGTAGCGCTGCTTGGCAACCATATTGTAATGAAATGAGAAACGTTTAGCTAATACACTTTTTATGGGAGAAAACTGAACTAATTTCGGTGTGAGAGCTGCCCCTGGTCTGAAAGTAGTGTAGGATTTGCACTTTTGTTGTTTTTGTTTTCAATGTAAAAATTTGCTCTATCCCAGAGCAAGTGGCAAATAAAACAGACCTAATAAGTGCATATCTACTCAATTTAACTCGATTCAATATTTCTTCATACAACTTGCGCCTTCAATTTTAAATAAATTACGAACCATGGAATATTTGCAAGGATATATTCAATTATTATTTATTTTACTTGATAGTCATTATCTATAATGCGAAAAAGCTAAGTAAACTTTTAGCAAACTTAAGAAAGACTACTGTTACCATTAACTTGGCTATCATCGTTGTAATTATCGATTTGATTTAGTATATTCAAATAACAATTTAGTAGTCCAAGTCACAATGCTACAGTAACATTTGATTTAATTTCGGGTCCATAACATTCAATTTGAAACGTCCTGTATAATCAACAATTTATTTATGTATCATATTCATACGTGATGCATGTAATTTATTTTTCTTGCTATGACTTTGTCTAAAAGTCAAACTATTAAAAGCTAACAACAAACTTTGAATAAAATGAGGTGAGTTTCTGTTGTAGGCGTGTTTAGAAATTGTTTATTTGATATAGAGAGGAAGCTCGGGGAATAACATCTAAAAAGACAACATTTATATAAATGAGTGAATAGAAGGCAATTAAGGTGGTGGATGGAAATACTCTATTCCAAAAAAAAAAAGAACATATAATAATAGCAAATTTCTGCATGATTGATTGCCTTCTACTGAATATGTGGAAATCTGTTGTCGTCCACTGGCGCAACTCAAGTGCTTCTAATTCATAAAACATTCAACAACAAAAATAAATCAAAATTATAATAAATATATTATAAATAATAATCAATATTATTGAATTTTTAGTATTGTACTAGGAAAACTTTTGATATTCATGTTGGTCCTGGGAAATTATGTTGTACGGTACTTATAGCGCCTTGCGCATTTTTATGAATAGTCTTATAGTAATTCCATGTTTTAGGATGACCACGATTATCCTTAGTTTTGAGTTTAAAAAATTATTTTCGTTTTCTGAGTAAATTCTGAAGTTTGAAGTCTACTACACCACTGCTTCAACTTAGCATTTAATATAAGTCCACATAGCAACTATAATTTTAAAAGAAAAAAAAGAAATAATAGAATTACATGAATTATGTAACTTCAAAGAGCTTAATGTATTTTATGGAAAAAAACTGTTTCACAGTGGCCCGTGTATTAAAGGAAAAGTTGAAAATTTTGTAATTACATGCAAACTTTTACAAAATTCTTATAATAGGTTCATAATATATTTTGTAGAATTTTGTAATAATTGAAAATCATTTTTAAAAAAGCTCATATGTAAGACTCATTTGTGAGTTCATTGAATTCTAACCTTCAAAATATAGTATTTTTACATAAAGTTAAATCGATTTTTTCAACTAGTTTTAATTTTCCGTAAATAATAACAAGAAAAAAGTTTGTTATTTTAATAAATGGAAAAATACAATACCCAACATTAGCGAAACGAAGCATAACTTTTTGGAAATATTAGCAGAAGCTATCTTTATTCCCTATGGTAGGTACTACCAGAGAGTATATTAGTTTTGTCACTCTATTTGTAACACATCGAAATAATCGTCGTAGAAAGGTTTTAAAGGTGTGGTTGTGTTGTGGAATCAAAAGTTATATCAATTTATGCATGTCCGCCCGTCCGTATTCAACTCGTACATAACTCAAAAACGCATTATCCGATTTTGATGAAATTTGCAATGTTAATTGCTTATTCCTTAACTTGGATAAACCAGGGTGACCAGAAATTTTTGTCGCTTTTTTGTTCATGATTTTTAGGATTTAATTGGAAAATTTGTGAACCAATTTTGTTTAAATTAAATATATAAGTTAACTACACAACTAGATGATACCATGTCAAATTTCAGTCAAATCGGTCTAAGGATAGTGGACAAAGAAATAATCGTAGGAGTAAAAAACACTCTTCATATAGTTTTTTAGATGTACTTTAAAAACTAATACACCGATTTGAATAAAATTGGCAGATGAGATTTATGCTAGTAGGATCTAGGTTACCTGCAAATTGAAAGAAATTTTGAAATGAAGAAACAAAGTTATGAAGAAAAAACCTTGAAATAATATTAGTTTTGACAGTTTTTCCGTCCCATTTCTACCATAGGGCACCAAAAAATCGGCTATAGGCCGATTTTAAGTTACTATATATGCTTTTAATTTGAAATAATATATGAGATATTTAATAATACAAAAATTATGTAGTTTTTTTTTTATTTCTATGAAGAAACATTCAAAAAATATAATACTTGTAAAAAGTACAACCTGTCAATATTATTAATGATATTAATCATATTATGTCCAAATAATAATCACGTTATGGAAAATAATTTCATGTTTGTGTATTCGACATTAGACATTCGGTACTCAACAGAACTAATTTGTTACTCTCTAATAATAATTAATAATAATTCGCTTAATTAATAAAACTTAATGATAATTACAAAACCATTTTGGATAATGAATTGATTTGGGTTTTTAAAATTATTACAAATTATTATGGATTTGAAAATTATATTATGGAAAATTTTTCATGAAACTTGGAAAAAACCAGAAGAATTCAAAAGATTCAGTTGAACTAGGATATTTGATATTTGATAATTGGCAGAATTATATTCCATGCTATTTTGTTGAACAATGAAATCGGTTTAATCTTCACAATCTCATTAATTTCTTTTCAAATCGTTTGAAGAGCTTTTATCGCGTTTATGCATACATATTGTGTAATTTGATTGAGACTAAATTGTATCCGAAAAGCATTACTATTCCTATTCCATTTCGATATGATCTTATATAAATTAAGGTGGACGTGTAAAACTTTTCTAAAAGTCAGACAAATTTCATCAGACTTACTTACCTTAGCTCCATTAAGACCGTTGACTGTAAAAGAATTTCGGATCAAGCCAGGCTACGGAAAATTTTAATTCTTTTTGCCTTTTTTTTCAAAAAAATGCCTTTTTAAATATTGGCAATTGCATACATGAGCTTTTCGTTAGTGATTCAATTATTTTACCATTACCGTTTGTTCTCTAAAGTGATTTTAATATTTAAATATAATTCCAATAAAAAATTCAATCCAATAAATAATACTAAAAAAATATTTAATATATAAGAAAAAATGTTATATACGAGTATGATGATATAAAAGGTTATTGATTTCCTTACAATTGATTTCTTCCAATAACTAATGTTTTATTAATAAAATGTCTGTAACCAAGGCCGTACATGAACTTTAATATCGCGTGCTATTGAATCTCTGTTAAAAGAAGCGTTACACAACATATCACATGACAATGTACTCAGTTTTCAAAGTAATACTATACAAAATGTAGAAAATAAAATGCAAAACATATATTATTGTGAAGAAGAATTCAAAAATTCTAATTTAAAATTTTAATAAAAGATTTCCTAGCCGGTTAATGGACTTTAAGTATAAATTCCAAATTCAAATTCATCGATATGATGTTTTTCAATATAGTTCAATATAGTCTGTAGTTTGAGGTTTTCCATTCGCTGACGTATTTATTCCAACAATTTGGTAATCTACTCTCAGAAATTATATCTCAAGCACTAACAATTCAAAATATTTAATTCCATTTTGAAAAATATAGAATAATTCTTTATTATATTAATTAGCTTTAAGAAAATGCTCTTCGAAATATAAATCTACTTAAGAAAAAGGAAAATGCATTTACTAAAATGAAAATTATATACAAAAAAAAAAGAGAAGAAAATTCAAGTCTAGAGTAAATATTTGAAAAATACAAACCAGTGTTGGCATAACGTTATTATAACGTAACATTGTAACACTATAACGAAAGACCAGAATTTTCCCCTAAAACGGTATTTAAAAAAGCTCTAGTTATGTTACGATTTAACGTAAAGAAAATTCATTTTTCACAGAAACGAATGGATACCTTTTCTAATTTTCTTTTTTTTCTGATATTCCAGCACTGATGCAAAGAAACATTTCAAAGTAATTTCAAGAATATCACTTTTAAAAGCTAAGAAGATATTTTTTCATAAGAATTTCCAATTAGCGTTGCAAAAAGAAACATAAAACTGTTTTGAAAAGTTCTCAGAAAACACATATAATATGCAACAATAAGAATAATAACAATAATAAGAATAAAACAGTTTAATAAAGAAGAATTCCTTTCAAAAATGTTAAAGAAAGTAAGAAAAAAGAAACATGAAATAAAATAATAATAATAATTCAAGAGTGTTAGGATACAGAAAGAAAAACAACAATATTTCCAACTTTTCCGACTTCATTCTCAAGGCAAGAAAAATTCCTTATATTATATAGTATAAACAGTTTTTATTCTTATGCTTCCAAAAAGTTATGCTGCACCTTTTTTTATATATATATATATAGAATAAATGCCGTCAGCAACAACATTGCAAAATTTTATAGTTTGTTTGAAGCATCTCTCATGAAAGGAAAGCTAAATATGGGTGGATGGGTGATAAAATTATTTTGCATTCTAACTCTTGTTATCAACATAAAAAAAAATTGAAAAACTAACCTGAAAGCAAGAAACTATTTCACTAAATAAAAAGCATCTGCTTGAGAATGCAATCAGATGGATCAGCAGAAAAAATAGAAAAAACTATAGCTTAGGCAACTAAAAGAAAAAAAGCTACATATTTTTTTCATCCTGATAGGAAAGTAGAAGGATGAACGACACATACAAGGACGTATAAGAATAAAACTATGTTGCTATACATATATTCTGTGCCTGATGAGAAATCTAGGAAAAAAAAAACTTTTCAGGACATGCAATTTTCAGTGCTGTTGCTGACGAGAATATATTTCTTCATGTATATATAGCTGTATAAAGCTTTTGTGAATGATTCGAGTTCAACCTGGTTTAGCCCATTTTGATGAAGGATTCTGAAACATCCAATTGATTACAGTGTACATATATCATACAATCGCAGCGCATCAGAATATTTTTTTTTGCATAGCAACAGACTTTTACTTTTTCCAATGTTTCCAAAGCTTTTCATTTTACCTTCATGTCACTTGTGTTGTGTTTATCATAGTATAGTTTTTCCATATAAACTGAATAGAACTGAATCTGTTCCTTTTGAATGCATTTTCTGGATAGAAATTTGTTTCGTAAAATTTTAAATAGAAAATTATCTTGCAGTTCATTAGTAAATTTCTTTCGGCTAATTATAAATTAAGCATAAATAAAATTTGAATCAGTATGCCAAAATTCTAGAATAAATAAATGTTTTGTAACAAAAAAGAAAAAACCCATTCTAAAAGCAGAAATTTATTCAATTCACACGATTTTATTGACAACAAACGTGATTACAATTTATATTATGTAAAAAATACATCATCATCATTAAAAATTTAGTTTAAAAAAAGAATTCTTTAAAAAGCTTTTAAAGTTTTCTGAGCCAAATAAAAATAATTCAACCAGAAAAAAACAAATTAATTAAAACAAAATCGAAAAGCAGAGATGCCAACCAGATGAATTTTTTGGGTTGGTTCGGTATTGGTTTGAAAAATATAATTAAAATATTTTTTGGAAAAACTATTAGGCCTCGTCACGGGTTTTGATTATATCTGCAAGTTTTTAAAACTGAATAAAAACAAGTCAATGAAGAAAATAAGAAATGTTATTGAGTTCTACAAAAACCTCCTTTAAACTATAAGGCCTAAGTTACAGCACGATCATTTAAATGAAAGAAATAATGTTATAAAGGAAAATTAACCAATTTCAAAGATTATTTCGTTCAAAAAAATAGTTTAATAAATAGATTTCAGATAAAAAAAGTATTCTGTTCTTTATAATTGTTTTTTTAATCTCAATAATGAAAAGTATTTTCCTTAATCAGCCGTTTTTATAACAGTGTTTATATTTCCATTCAGTCTGATAAGAGCTGTCTAGTTGTTCATTTCACTGAACCATTTTTCATTCATTTTTAACCTCAAAGCTGAAAATTAGTATTAAATCTCGCTGAGATTCATATAACCGCCTTTCATGAAAAATCAGAAAAAATGGTCAGTTTGTACTTACTCCAACATTTTTTTCATTGGTAATGATCGTGCTATATCATAGACCAAAGTCGTGAAGTAGGCTTTTGAATTTGAACATTGGTTTATTGATTTTCCGTTGACTTTGTATGTATCAGATTTTTCTTCCATTTTATCTTAGTTTCTCATAACCTTTTATTAATTCTTAATTTATTTTCCTGCCTTATTCTATTAGGTTAATTAATTAAAGAAATAAAGAGTTCCAAAACTTTTTCTCGATTTTAGTTCACCAAAAAATAGATGATTTATTGTAGTTCGGATTCCTGTAATGATTCGAAACTGGTTTGCATCTCTGGAAAATGCAAAATAAGTTATCAAAATATTTATTGATTGATTTTAAAATGCAAAACGAACATTAAAACATTAAAATAGAAAGCATATTTTGTTGTCAAGTTGAATAATATTAATTTCTGAAAATACTTCCAAAAGAAAGTATAGATTAATAATGATGAATTTTTCTTTTAAATAAATTTTTAAAAATGAATTAAAATTTCATACAAAACAAAAGCTCTATTAAAAGTGTGAGTTTATTTGCCCATCAATTAATCAATTATCTATGAACTTCCTAGTTTTTTTTTCATGTATCCGAAATTGGTTGAATCGTTTATAAATTAAAGTTGAAATTAAAGCTGCAACAACAAAAAAAAATATTAATATGTACTAAAATTAGAATTTATTTAATTTTTTGCATAGAATGGTAACACCAACAAAACTCTATTATATATATATATATACTTGCTTGTATCTAGTTTTTCCTTTTTTTCCCATCCTCTTATTATATATTATTACAAAATTCATGACTGAAAAGCTTTACACCCTCAAATTTATGAACCACCTCCAAAACAAAATTTCAACTCTCTATATAATATTCAAGTAAATACAATTTATTTACTTTAAAACTTAGTACATACAAATGCAGACGCCGGGTCTAACCGGATTTTCTCCCAAACACAAATGCAATGGAAATAGTATATATGAAAGAAAACTTTTTACCGACGAGCTTTTTTGATTTTTTTTTTTTAAACATGATGTAAAAATATAAAATTAAAGGAAAAAAACCGAAGAAAATGAAATAATAAATAGACCGGTATTTCCATCTCGTTTATATAATATTTCTATTTCATTTCTGACATACATATGATTATTATTATAACTATCACCAAAAAGAAAAACATTTTCCACCACCCACAATTTTTGTGTCAGGAATAAAAATAAAAACTTACAAGAAATTTTCCATATATTGTATATAAAACTCCCTCAAAATCTACGCAACCCCAAACCATTCAATTTTCCTTTTAGCCTTCGAACATTTTCTTTTGGGAATTTTCCATAAGTTTTTTTTCGATTTTCTTTCTGGGATTTTCTTCTATTCAACTCACACCACTTAGAAATTCAATTCAAGTAAATGGATTTAACATATATATTTATATATATAGTTTGGACAACCTTGGAAAACACATGATTTTCCAGTAAATAACAAACCGGCAAAAGTTTTTCTTCTTTTTTTCTTTTTTAGAAAATGAACAAGAAACCTAACAAAAAAACATAACAGCTGATTTAGAAAAAGTAACAAAAAATATGTATAAAAATTTTGATGTGGTATTTGTGAATTTTCTCTCTTTTATATAAATGAAAATTTTCCTTTTTTTCTATATAAATATATACACTTTTCTTAGTCAACACAACACATTTATAAATACTGCGCATAGTAAACATAAGGATAATGTTTCTATGTATTTGTTTATATACATATGTGATGCAATTTTCTTTTAGATTTTCCTTATATATAAAAAGTTTGATATATATATGAGGGTGCGTCAGAAAGTTTTGTTTTTTTATTTTGCTTCCTCTTTTTGTCACATAATATACACACACACACCCACATAAAATCTCATTTAAACATAAAAGCTTCAATAAATAAGGTTTATATATACCCAAACATATATTTGTTCTTGTTTTCACCCCATCGCCTAACCATATTGATTGTGACGTCATCTGAAAGCTTAGTTAAAGCACTTTTAGAGGTCAAATAAAATACATTCATATATCAGTTTTAAGTACATAAGATATTTGATTTTGAAGAGAAAATGAGGTATATGGAAAGTTTGATGGTAAATTAATATGGATGATGATGGGTGGTGGGTGGTGATGGGTGGTGTGGAAAGGGTGGCATTTTCTTTAACCTTACCATATACATAGTTTGGCTTTGTTCTTCTTATATTATGGTTTCTTGTCATATAATGATAAAAAAAAGAAAAACAAAATAAAATTGTTTATTATTTCGAATAATTTTCTGGCTTTTCTACAGTTTTGTTTTTCTTTTTGATTTTTTCTTTTTCTAGTCGATGCAATAATATTGTAGAAAATAGAAATATACTTGCTATTGTCATCATCATCATCACAGGAAACCTTTCAAATCCAATTCTTTTTTGTACAATATATACTTAGTTTTTTATGCCCTATGGTAAATCCTACCAGACGGTATATTCAGTTTTGTCACTACATTTGTAATGCAGAGAACGGTTTCAAAACACACCTAGAGTCTTAAAGGACTTGAAGATTTCAAGATTATAAGTTTCTAGGCAATCAAAAATAACATCGAATTATCTGTGTCCGTCTGTTTATAAGATAACTCATACGTGGCTTACATAAATATGTCATAAATATGTTAAATTTCAGTAAAATCATTCTAAGGAGAGTGGTGAAAGATATAGTTATAGGAGGACAAAAGTCTGTTCACAGAGTTTTTTTGATGTTCTTTAAAAATTAGTATATCAATTTGAATAAAATATTCAGAATAGATTTATGCTATTAAGTCCCAGGTTACCTTCGAATTAGAACAAATTCCAAATAGAGGGAACAAAGTTATCCAAAAAAAGAACTTATTAACTTTGTTAACTACAAGTACCATATCTGCCACAGCACTCCAAAAATCGGCTATATGCCGATTTTAAGGGATTATATGTTTCATTTTCATTTTTTTTTTTGCCTCAACCTGATATACATAAATAAAAAAGACCTATTCGTACGTCACCTGTAAAGTTGTCGAGTTGACATGAAATGAGAATTGACTCTTGGCAATAATTCAAAATCTTTAAGCTTGTATTTTTGATCTACTATGTTAATAAAAGTATGTATATAAAAAAAAAGTACACTTACATTCAATTTAAAATACTGTACAATAACGACAAAGCTAATTTGGTGAGTGATGTTATCACTCGATGATATTTCACTTTCAGAATTTCCATTTATTTTTCCACTTAAAGTTTATTGTTTAGGTAAAAAAAAAGAACTTTAAGATTTTAATAGGAATTTTTTTCTATATATATTTTTCTCTTTTTTTTTTTTTGATTGGCTTTGATTAAAGATAAGTCAGATATCGTGTCTGGAAATGTTTTTCTTTTTTTTTCATTAAATTTTATATTTCAATCAATTTCTTTAGAAAAATAGAAAATTTTTTTATATACATACATAGATGTCGTAACACTCGAAACTAAAAGTGAAGCATGATTTAAATGACATATAGATGGCTTGTTTTGAAAAAAAAAGGAATTTTAAGAAAATGAAAGTGAATATGAGCTATAGTATATATGAATGTAGGTTTTTTTTTAGTACCTTAGTATAGCACGATAGATTGGTTCTCTAAAAATACAAAAGGCTTTTTTTCCCTAGATATTCCGGAACAGAGCAAAATTTCGTATTGAACACGACAACAACTCGTACATACATTTGGTTTTATTAGGTGTAACAATTTTGTTTCATTTTTGTATTTCAATAGTGAACATATATGTTAGGTGGTTCTGTTTTCTGTTTTTTGATATCGCAATGTTATAAATTTGAATTTTATTAACTCTTCTTTTTTAAATTCTTTTCAAAATATGATTTTTTTGGCATTCGACATTTAATTTCCATTTAGTTGCGAATAAGTACTACCAACATTTAAGTTCTTTATTGTTCCTGTTCATTTCCCTCTTCATTTACCGCTGCCCTATTCGGGAATAAAACAATATAAAGAACACCCACCTAGTCTGTTTCATAATTTCTATATAAGATTGCAAAATACCACATTAGAAAATCTGTATTACATGAAAGAATGCTTCATATTATACAAAGTTTGCTCGATTTGTCCGGACTTGTTGTAGCAAAGCACTGTAAGTGAAATTACCATACTATAATTACCTGACGACATATGGTTGTGGATTACTCATCGTCCATGTTTTGTGCAAAGATGATAGATTGCAATTCTCCGATATCTCATTAATTGGAAACATTAAAAACATTGCTGGAGTTGCTTCAAAAACTATTTGAGTGTCATAAACTTTGGAAAGATCCATATTTGGTGGCATGTGCTTAAATTCTCATTTTTGCTTGATAATATCGATCAAAAAATTAGCTAATTACTTTTCCATTTTACAGTTTAACAATACCTAGGTAAAATTTGGTTTTCCTTCGCCAGGAAAATTTATCACATAGTTAGCGGGAGGACATTTTTGTTTAGTTAAATTTTTAATTAGTTAAGTTAGTTAAAACAGTTAAGTTAATTAAGTTAATTAATTTATATTATCCTTCTATTGGTTTTTTCACTATAGTTATTTTCTTAGGAATATTTTCTTTCCAACTTAGAGTCTATCAGACTTTGCTTTTCGATGACGGTTGCAAGAAGGAGGGGAACTTAAAAACTTTCCTAATCGTTCAATAATAGACCGATTTTCATGAAACTTGGAACGTACATTCTGAACAGGCCAACTGAAAAGATAGGATATGTCTCCACTCGGTGGGGTGTTCTGGGAGGTTAAAATAGAAAAGCATTTATAATTCGCTCAAATTGAAATTAAATATAATTTCATGCTTTAGTAATAAATCCAATCAAAGTCACGGATACCGGCTAATAAATAAATAAATAGATAAAATTATCTGTTTCTGATTTTATCCGCATTTTAGGAAAATATTTTTCTTTTTATGTGCCATATTTTCAATTAATTATAATAAATCCTAATGCCAACTAAATGAAAACAAAAAAGCTGATATTTTTTATTCTTGAAAATAAATCCTGTGATATTAAATTTTTTGTCGTTTTCTTAACAAATGAAATTCTTTATTTCTTATCGAATCGTTATTTTTATCACACAAGAAATAAATCTTTTATTTGTCAAAAAGCTTCAAAAGTGTTTTTTTTTTCCTTTCTTTTTAGGTTACATAATTTTTGTACACAATCCTAAATTCACATAAAGAAAAATGAATAATGTATATTCTTCATTTTTTTCTTGTCAATTAATATAAATACTATCTTTTCTTAATATGTGTTCTGCGGTTTGGTTGCTTTTTTTTGCTTCAATTTTGGCACCAAGCTGTCTTCGAAAATCTATTTTCGCAATTATAGTACAAGATTTCTTAGAATTTATTAGCGAAATATTTATAATAAGCTGCTTTAAAGATTTCTTACTTTATACATAATTTGTCTTGTTTGTCATTAAAAAAAAAAAAATAGATTCTAAAGACGAATAATAAGAAAAAAACCTAGCTAGGCAACAAAATATAACTTATTATGATGATAATGATGAAGATGTTTGATAAATAATGATCATCTCATCTTCATTACAAATGTTCATCGCTTAGTAATATAGTATCTCAGTATTTCTGACTTGGCAACGGTGATATCAGCCGCTATTAAGGAATTTTTGGGGAGGTTTCTTTTTTAATTTTTTCTTCTTCATTTTTAATATTTTTTTATTCAAAGTCATGGATAATTCTTGACTTTGACCGAAGGACAAGGTTTTGTCTTCTTTTTGGGGAATCCAAAGAAAAAAATCTTTATCCAAAAACAATCATCAAATCCACTCGAATTCATACTTGTATATTGAAGTATATATAGGGTGATTCAATTTGAGTTTCTTATGTTGGCAGCACTGTAAATCGATAAGCACTTGTTTTCAAAGTATCAAATGTCAATTTGCAGTAACACATTTACGAAATGGATCGCTTAACCACTGCTCAACACGTTAAAATTGTTCAATTGTTCAATTGTTTTAAAGAAATCCTCTTCTTTGATGAGGCATATTTCCACCTCTGTGGGTGTGTTAGTAATCAAAATTGACACATATAGGGAGATGAAAATCCTCATGAGATTTATGAGACACCATTAGATGGCCAAAAGGTGACTGTTTGGTGCGCATTGTTGTCAGGCGGCATCATTGGGCCTTACTTTTTTGAAAACTATCAGGGTCAGACTGTAACAGTCAATGGTGAGCGATGTAAACGCATGATAACCGATTATTTCTGGCACGAAATCGAAGATATTGATGTGGAAGATATGTGGTTCCAACAAGACGGAGCAACTTACCACACAGCGGTTACATTATTTAACGTTTTAGTGGCGTCAACTGGCCGCTAAGATCATGCAACTTAACACCTTTGGATTTCTTTTTGTGGGATTACGTTAAAAGTCGTGTCTATGCCAAAAAACCGGAAACATTACAATATCCGCCAAGTTATTGCCGAAGTACCGCCCGAAATTTACGAAAAAGTCATGAAAAATTACCTCGAAAGGATCGGCTGCTGCAGAAGGTCCAGAGATGGCCATTTAATTGATATTATTTTTCATTATTTTTGTGAAAATCAATAGATTTCATTAAATTTGAGTGTTTCATTTTGTTTTAGAATTTGTAAACTGAAGTTGGATCACCCTTTACTTTAAAAAAAAAATCGCGAAAAATATGTTAACATACGTGTGGTGGTTGTCGTTTTTCTTTTTGCTAAATTTATTTACATATGTGTACTTCTTTTTGCCCTTCCCTAGAACCACTCACGTGAATAATTATGTATTATGCGAATAATTTATGCTTGAACTTGAACTTGTATTATCGAAAAGTTTTGCCCTCATGTCCTTGTAATATTTATTACTGAAGAATAGATTAGTGAAAATTTTGTTTGCTAATCTTTAGTAGTAGTGACTTTTTTTTGTTGGTTTTTTGCAATTCTTGTCAGTATTTTGCTGATATCATTCTAGAGAAACATATTATAGTCATCGACTATCTTGTGGGCTGTTGGTTGACTGGTTGTTAATTTTATTTTTTTTTTTGGTTGCCAAAAATGATGGACATTGAAAAAATAAAAAAAAATTAACAAAAAAAAAACACTAACTAACTAACTTGTTTCTATAGCATTATTTTCGCATGCGCGAATTACTTAGGTACATAAAGCAACAAAAACTAAAAATAATTATAGAGTAAGACTGGGTACGTCGAGTTCATGATATTGTCAGACTTTGCAATCAACAACAAAACTGCATATTAGACTGGATACATATATGAGGATATAATCCAGTTATAAATCCTTTTCCAGAATGTTAAGCGAGGTAAATTCGAAGGTCGAAGTTTTCGACTGTTTCCTCAGCAAGTGCAAGCTGAAAAAGCTCTTTTATACATAATTAGCTTCCCTTTTTAAATAACTTTTATATGACCGCCTATATCGTGGTCAATTATATTTTACTTTTATTTGTGTTAGTTAAAGGATGGGAGTATTTTTTTACTAACTTTCTTTCCTTTCCTCCCTTTCCCTTCTTCCCCAACACTAATGATGATAATATCACTTTATACTATATATACTATACTATAATTAGTTCACTATAGGCTGTAGTTTTTTTTAGAATAGGTGTGCTACAAGCCATTTCTACTTACTTACTAATTTTAAAAATAATTGTATAACAAAATACTCCTAATATTTATTTCATTTAGTCTCGAGACGAAGTTCATTTGGTTCTAACTTTATTATTCACATATGACTTGCACTAGGACCGCTTGTGAACGTTTACCAGCCGGAAATTTTCCTTGGCAAAAATGGGAAAAAACCTTCATAACTCAGTCAATAGTTGAGAGATTTTGATAAAATTTGAAATATATATTCTATAGGTCCATTTTATTTGGCACTTACTCTTGGGTAGAGCAAATTTTTACATTAAAAACGAAAACAACAAAATAGCAAATCCTACAATACTTTCATACACCATGTGTAACTATTACACCCGAATTAGTTCAGTTTTCTACCATAAAAAGTGTATTAGCTAAAAGTTTCTCATTTCATTACAATATGGTTGCTAAGTAAGTGGTACCAACATTTGAATTAAAACTTGCTCCTAGTCCTGCTCGTTTTATTTACCACTTAATTTGATCCTGGGTAGGGTATGGCAAATAAATCGCAGCATATATAAGCTAATTTAAAAGTATGGTTCTGTTTTCAGTCAGTAGGCAGGTCCGAGAAGAAGAAATAAAACGGAAAAACAATCGTCCAAGCAAGTCGCGGATACCATCTAGTTTTGTATAAACGGTTTTGCTAGGCCTAAAATCTGAATTTAGTTGGAATTTATGTTCTATATTACACTATATAGTATTAGAGTATTCTACATTTCCCACTTTACCCCTATTTTATGATAAATTACAAAGAGAATGTTTTGTTTAGAATTTTAATGAATAGGTCGATGGTTTTTGATTATGTAAGTAATTGCGATACCATCAAGAAAAAAAAAATTAGAAATAATAATAATAATTAATAGACAAGAAAAAAAATATAATCTAAATTAGAAAAAATTATATAATATTCTTCATTGAAGAGGAAAGTGATTGTTGGGTTGGATGGTTATTCATTTAAGTCTGGCCTGTTTTTTTTTTTTTTTTGTGCTTTGTAAGCTTTAAGTTATACTTGAGAAACGTGTTATTTTTTTTATGATAATGATGATGATTCAAATTTTGTTTTTCTGGCGAAAAGAAAAGAAAAAAGCAAATGTTTGATAATTTGAAGCAAGGAAATTTTTCATGGTTAAAATCATTTCTTATAATAATAGTTGAAAGTGGTTTAATCTTATTTTTTTTCTTTTTCAGTTTTCAGAAATAATTACAGTTTCATTGTTACCTAAATACCCAATTCAATAATGAATTCATTTTGACCGGGAGCATAATTTATACTTTTTTTTTCTTTGCCATACAGTCATATAATTTCGGTCTTTAATAACTTTTATTTCTGTTAATAATTTGAACAGATTGGAGTCTGTACAACGTAGAGTTTATACGTTTTGCATTAAGAGATCTTCCTTGGAATGATCCTTTCCTACTACCCCTCCTACTGTGATAGATTAAAATTGATTGACTTTCAATCCTTAGAAAAGTGTCGTCAGATGGCTGATATTGTTTTTGTCCATCAAATTTTCATTGGCTCTAATGATGCTCCTTTACTATTGGAAAAGATGCTGCTAAATATTAATGTACGTTCCTTGAGATCAGTGGACTTATTTAAAAATTTTGTACCACAAAACGGATTACAGGAAAAACGTACCAGTTTCAGTTAATATACATAAATGCTTGTAGTTTCAATTTCTGACCTAGTAAAATCAATTTAAAGAAGTTCTTATATAATTCTAACGCTTGAAGTAAGCAATTTAAAAAAAAAATCAACATTAAAACTGTTACTGGAGATAGTAACATTTTTAAGCTATCAATCGTCAGTATATGGTCGTATAAGCGTCGCTAAGATTTATATACGACATAAAAGCTCAAAAATCGTACTAAGGATAGTCTTTTCATTTTAGATTATATTGAATAACCTCAAATTAAACTGGAGTTTAGGAAAAAATTTGGAAAGTAAGGTCCTCGAATAACATGTGTCTCGCCATTTGTATCTTACAAAATACCAACAACTACAATATGTGTTTTTTAACACATTTCTTATAATATGCATTCTATAAAGTGTTATCTTGTAAAATAAACTAAATAATATTAAAAAGCTTGAACAGATAATGGGTATTAACAATTTTTCGTAATCTGCATAAATAGATTACCATGCAGATCAAAAGAATTCCATTTAAAATTATTATGATTGCTTTTATACAAAAGTTTGCCTTTTCAAAAGAAATCTAAGAAAATTTTCCTACTATCGATTAAAGTTTTATTTTATACAATACTTATATAACTAATTTTAGATATTATGCAAATATTATTGGAAAAGTTAACTTAAAAATTCTTATTATTAGAAAAACTTTACGTTTTTTGTTTCAATCTTTCAAAAATTAGATTTTCCATTTTCTGAACTATGTTAAAATGGAATTTTATAATTTCTATTATATGAATAGCAGATTTGAAATGAAAATTCTCCATAACAACATAAGTTTTTTCTTTTTTTCTATTTTATTTTTCGGGAAGAAAATAATGTAAATAAACTGTTCATATATGATTTCTAGAAAAAGCATAGGCTTTCTAAAGTGTTTTTATACATTTATACCACACCAATTGTACTTCAAACTGATAAGAACAATATTAAACCTTCAAGATGTGTATGGTTTTCATCTATCTCTATAGTATAATAAAGTGATGGGGACGAGGTTGATTATAACAGTCGGATTGTATAAGCCTAATAAAAACAGTTTACCCAAGATAATGAGTTCTCTTTTTGGTTATATGATAAAGTTATTACCGAAATGTATACAAAAAAAGGGGAGTAAATCAGATGGAATAAATTTTCTTTCATATATATCTACCGGGTGTCACAAAAAGCATTTTATATAGTGCTCAATCAGTCTTATGAATTTAATTTTCTGTCGTTCAAATGGAAAATCTAATAGTGCCTCCAGCAGAGTCCAAATGAGTACAAGTAAATTAGTATCTATACTAAATGTCATATAAATTACTTTAACTATAAGAATTGGCAAAAATACACAATTTGATAATTCCATTTATTACCTAGATAAACTCTTTTTTAGTGTCCTTTAGTTCCTTGGTTCTGAATTCGTATTCTGCAGAACGCTGGTATTCCCTGAAGCAACTTCAAGTGTTCCGCGGTCACTATGTCCATTCGCGCATTGCTGTTCCTGTGCAATTCACATTTGAATTCTGAGAAGGCAATGTCGTTTAGTTTTACATGTTTTACAAATAGTTTTTTTCCCATTTTGATATCAATGCTGTTATATTGATATTAATTATGTTGTATTGTAAGTGTTCAAAAAAATATTAAAGTTTAGTGTTCCCCGACTTCAAAAATATTGAAAACCAATTCTTTAGAATTTTTTCCATTTAGTGATAACTCCGAATTATATGCAGCGCTTTCAGGACTTAGAAGGACGTACTAAATTCGAATACCTCAAAATACAAGTGAAATACTCGGTATATGTTATGATGTATAATTTCAAAGCACACAGTTAAGGGGTATAGATATAGTTTAAACAAAATATGTGTTTTTTTCTTTTTAGGAGAAAGTAATCATAGAATCATATGGCTTTAAATGGAATATTTACCATCGAAAATATTGATAAAACCAAAACTAGGAAGAACACTGTACTATATAAAAAAGGGTAAACACAATTGAGAATAGAATAAATAATTGGAATGAGAACTTATATTGTTATGACGATTAATAAAGTTAGTTCAGAAATTGAATGAGTTCTACATGAGGAGAAATTCAATCGTATATCTTTTACTTAAAAAAAAAAACAAAAAAAACGTGTTTAAGATATTCTATAAGATTACTACACCAAAAATATCTAACATTTGAAAAACAAAATATATATGTACATACCAAAATTATACCGCCATGACTATAATATATTTGTTACGGTGATGATCCTTTCTCAATGATTTTTCTCTTCAACTTTTCTAAAAACAATTTCCTACACTTTTCTATAGCATAAGATAAAAACAACACTATAGACTGTTTTCATATACTATGTATATCGTTGATGTTTCGTTTCAAATATAATATAAAGATTACGAAAATGGAAAAGTTTTTTTTCGTTATTATCCTCTTTAAATGTAATGACTTGGGGATTTTAAGAAAATTCCAGTCAATTACCAAAGATATCTACTTTCTTCCATGGCTTAGTGAATTTAACCATCTTCGTATTTTTTTTATGTTATCAAATTTTTCCAACCAACAAGCTAACTAACAGTTTTTAGAAATGAAAAATATATATATGAAACTAACTGAAATAAGGATATTATATAAAATAAAAAAATTTTTAATTATAATTCCTTATTTTCCTTGAATAATTTCAAAAATTATGGATTTATTAAATGAGAAAAAAATGTTTATTATAAATTTTAATGGTTCAATGAATTCATCTACCATAAATTCAAAATCCACGAAGGACGAAAAGTTTAACATTGATTGATTGATTAGTTCGAACATATTCAAACAGAATAATTAGTTCAATTATTATGCTCCATATAGAGATCTAGATTTGCAGAAATCGATGGAAATCAATCAATTATTGAATTCATGAAACTAATTAGCTCTTATTACTTATATGGACTTGATATAAATGAGATTTGCCTATTTACTTAAGTCTATATTATTCAAATTATTAAACTTCAATCATAATATCGGAATTATTTACGATATATATTTTATCATATTGTAAATAAAAAAAATATATAGGTTTTCTTTTCTTTTATATTAATATTAATTAAATCAATATTGTTCTTCTTTTCTTCCATTTTTTTTTTAACATGAAAATGATTTCTATCTAATGTAATTAAGTTTATTTATTAATTCTATTTTGACAATAATAATAATAAATATAAATAATATTAGGTTTTAGTTGACGCCTTTTTAATTGGTCACCGCAGAAATAATTATGTATATTTAATAATACTTTATTAGTTCAGATTTAATAAAATGTAGTACATAAATCTATGATTACTTAAAGTTATTACGCCTAGGATAGTATATTGGACTAATTTGTTAGCGAGGAAAAACCTACAGCCTTTTCCGTGATCATATTTTTATAGTTGTGGAAATTTTTAACAACAAAAAGTGATTAGTATGTCATCAATCCAACAAAAAAAAATCGGTCAAAACATATGAATTTATTGTTAAATCCAATTTTGAGGCCAGTATAACATATAACAAGACTTTCGTCCCTCACATAAAAATATGACCTGACAAATTTAACAAAAAGTCAAATGAAACAAATATTTTTATAAGTAAAACATAACCCAGAAATGTAATTCGCAAAATAACCTACAAATTCGCCTTTTGGGAAAACTTCACGTAACCACAGTTTACGTTAGGTCGAGTAGGGGTATGGTATCTATTTATAACACTAGGCATCTTGTCGCCTCATTATAATCCCTAAAAGGCAAAGAAATTAGTATTCTTATATATTCTTATATATATTCTTATCACTCTTCGAAATATTTTATATTCTACAAAATTTAATTAAAGTACCCATGTCGACCGACTGAACGAACTCCAAGTTGTCAAAACAGTTGTATGTCTGAGAGATATTTGCGCACTTACACAAGGTGGGTGTTACATCCTCAGCTACACTAATGTATCCACAGTACCGGCAGAGATCGCTTTTTATCAAACATAATCTTTTAGCGTGTTTCCGTAGCAGACAGTGACCCAATAATATCCTAATTAGAGTGGGCAACTTCTTCCTGTCCTAATCGATAATAATAGCGGACTTCTTTGATCCCTCTTTGACGATAAGCTTTCCAAGATAGCGAGTACTTGCTTGTTTAAGAATTTTATCCTTGATTCGTCCTTTATGGGCGGAAAGATGAAGATTGATCTCAACTATATGACTATGTACTGGTAAATACTTGCAATATTTTGTTCAAGTAACTATAAGCAGACATTACCTCAAATATTTTAATCTTTATACTTAAACATTGACAAATAAACATTATAGTGAACATTAGAAAAATATAATTATATAAAGGGAATTATGAAGCACTTTGTAGATTTATCACAAAAATTTCACAAATCTAAGAAGTAAAACTAACATATTCAAATTTTTATGACTTCAATTTTTCTATTAATTTCTATTACATATAAAAACCTTTCAAAATAATTAAACTCTTTATAAAATCAACTAATTACATCCGAATATAAATGTTTACTTTCTGTTACTATCGGAAAATTTAAGTTTCTCATACTATGTGGAAAATTCAAAGAGAAAGTTGAATCTAACGGAAAAGAAAATTTAAGGCATAATATAAAAATAAATATTGATTATATTTTCTAATGTTTTTAATTACAGACTTATATCAGCACTCCGAAATTATTGTGGATACTTATTAATTGATGTAAAATTCAAAGTTAAAAATACTTAATGAAGCGTTATAGGAAATTTTTTGTTTTTTATTATTAAGTTTTATTGCTTCAAGATTTTTGCAACGTTCAAAAACAATCGTCTTTTCTTCGATATAATTGGAAAATTGTAAAGTGAATGGTTTTCAAGAAATATTAATAATAAACAAAAGGAAAATTTGTACGATACTATATTTATAAAACGGAAAATACATATGTATATTTTCCACATAAAATAGTGTGACTGGATATGTTGATTTGAACTCAATTGAACTCTTTTTATAATAACTCTATTGACATTTATCCAGTTTCAATTACCAAAGTAATTTATGTTTGATTTTAATATAGTATTGGATAAGCACAATAATAAGCAACACAGATTTCTTGCATTATGATTATCTTCTAATTGTGACATAACAAAAATGGAAATATCATTTCCACTTCTAAGTTTATATATATATAGATCTTAACGATGTTTTACATCCTAAAAAATAGTTATATAGAAGTACCCAAGTAACACATTTGACGTATATGAAACTTAACGACGCTTTATATAATAGTATACATAGTTGCAAAGTAGTAGTTAAGATCTGTATGCGTTAAATAAGCTGTTATTAAGATCTAAGTCCGTGAAATGTAAGGTCTGCATTGAGCAGAAGGGAGATACAAATTTACATTCTTATTCTATAAACAATTATAGAGCAAGTTATGACTGTCATAATTCGAATCGCAGTTATTTAGTCATATACCCGATCATAACTTATGGCAGTATGACAGTATATTATCATCATAAATTGTTGTAAATACAAATCAGTCATATCTTAGAAATAGACATGTTAATGGCAAAATAATGATTAAAAATAGAAGAACTAAACGATAAAAAGTATGGAATATATTCAAAATTTGTGATCTGATTAAAAATCTCCCTAACTATAGTATAGAACTCTTGAAAATTTTAAAATTTCTAGGTTCTTTTTTTTGTTTAATCATAATCAAATATATGAAGTACACACATTGCCTTTTCTTCATATGATAAATACTCTCCATATCGTATACTTATTCCATTGAACTCAAAACGAGCATTTATATAAGCATTTCATTAATTTTTTGGTATATTTTTGATTATATATTTTCAAAAATTATTCATATTCATTCTAAAAATACAAGAAAAAAAAAATTTTTGTACATGTTTCAAAAAATATGTTCCCTCATTTACCTTTTAGGTTATCTCACATCTGTGTTTGTTATAAAGAAAGTTTACTCAGCTGCTTTCGAGCAGAAAAAAAAGAGTTCATATATTTTAAGAATGAATCAATCAAGTCAAAAGTCACATGTTTTGATAACGATTATATAAAATTAATTCAACTTTGTTTGTTTGTTCTATTTATAAGAAAATGTCAAAATATAATATATTGTACGCTTTTAGGTGATTAGTATGTCATCAATCCAAAAAAAAAATCGGTCAAAACATATGAATTTATTGTTAAATCCAATTTTGAGGCCAGTATAACATATAAGAAGACTTTCGTTCCTCACATAAAAATATGACCTGACAAATTTAACTTTTTAAGGTTTCTATATTTCTTTGATGAATTCTGAAGCTTTTTTCAAAATCAAATTGATCCGAAAAATTTCGAATCTCTTTTTTTCCACCCATGTTTGTAATTCATTCAGTCATCAGCTCCTATTTGACTTATACGGTCAGAATTTCTTGCATCATTGACAAATAAAAAGCAGAAAATTCTGCATTTTCAAGTCAATATTTTCTAGAAAGGAAAGCGACATTTATTTTCTTAAGAAACGAACAGAAAAAGTTTTAATCTCCCTTGAAAATTGGTATAGTTTATTTTCCAATATTTTCAAATCTTTTAGAAATTATCTTAAAAAATATAATATTAATTTATAAAAGCATATTTTTATGAAAAAACTTCAATTTTAATAAAACATAATCACTTCTAAAAGTTGTCAAATAAGTAAAATTTTAAAGCTTTAAAAACTTAAATATGGAGAAAGTATATTTTGGATTAAAACTTTAGGTCGTTAGTAACATATTCTAAAGAAGGAACATTTTTCTTTTCTGTTGGCATTCACTTCTTGAATAATGACAATAAAAGAAGTGTGTATCTTTTCGGAAAATTCATTTTCATACATTTTAAAAGAAGCCAAAAAGATACAAAAATATGAATTATAAGAATGATGTATCATTCCGTAAGTATTATGCAGAAAACTTCAATGTTTAACAAATTTAACAAAATTCTAATTTCCAAGTATTAACAACACAAAACCAAAATGAAGTGAAAGAACTCTAAAGTACAACATTTCTATATGTAGACATTTATCCATGAACATATATTATTAACACCCATATAACATTAAAAGTGACGTCCTAATTAGAAGACTTCTTGTACTTATAAATTGCTTTCAAATATAATAAAGTCTATATATGCATATAGTATATATAGTATATAGTATATACTTAAATATGATCCTGTGATGTGATATACGCTTCTTATTGAAGGAGTTTTCTTAGATTTACTAATTAGCTCAAAGTTTAGTAAAAGTCAAGAAAATGCTCTTCAAAAATTCAATAGAAATATGTAATTTTCAATCTTTCACATTGTATTTCATTTAAATTAACTTAGGTGTAAATACACGTGAATTTAACAGGACTCCCATTTAATATTATATTTAAAAAAAAAATATAATAATAAAATATGTAATTACAAATATTTTACAAGAAATCATAAAGTGCTCGAATTAATTGCAAATCAATGAATGTATTTCTTGCATTCGATCGAATACTTTACTTTGTATAGTTACCTTAGTCCTTTAGGACCAAAGGACCTAAAGGTCCTAAAGGACCAAGAGCTAAGAGTAATTTTTTTTTGTTTTTTAACATTGCTTAATGCAAGCAACAGTCATTGTATAGGAGGCATTTCAAATCAAACTCCTTGTCGTTATCATTCGCCAAACTCAACATTCGGGAAACCGGTTCGTTCCTACCCCAGTCAGTCTTATGATGAATAATTTTGAATATTTCCATGGACCTTAAGGATTGTGTATTAATATTAAGATGCATTTTCTGCAACAAAAGGGGGAAGTCAATAGAATCATTCAAGGTTTGACTCACAAGAACCACATCTGCTGCTACACGTTGCTTTCTAAGGACTGTAAACCTATCAAATTTAATCTATCAAGGTATGATTGTCGTAGAAAGGGGTAATTCTAAGGAAGGTTACGTAATGCGAATGGTATGAACCTACGTTGAACAGATTCTAATCTGTAATTTGGGTTTTTTGGTAGGAAGACCATACTTGACTGGCATATTCAACTATAGATCTAACCAGAGTAAGAAAAGGAGCTTTAGTGAAAAGGTGTCCGTAAATTACTTGGACCAACGTTTAATGAAGCATAATATAGAATTGGCTCTATGAAGCAATGAATCACTATGTAACTTAAAATCGCAAATTACATCAAAATTAGTAATAGGATTCACTCTTCGGAGGAGCACATTATTTATGGAATATGTGCAAAAGAGAATTATCACATTTCTTTGAAAAAGGGATAGTCTCACATTTATCACAATTAAGGATAAGATTATTATTGAGGCACCATGTAGCAATCCATATTTTACATTATTTTTTCGTTAATTACATGTCTAGCCCAGTCGATAGAGCGTAAAAAATGGCTCCAGCTTGCAAAAGGTATAGGAAACTTTATGTTTGGTACGATTGTTCAACTAGGTAAGTTATTTAAAATTCCAAGTTTTCGACCTTGGGGGGGTGCCGCTCGCACCCCTATACTGGCTTAAAGGGGTGGAAAATCGCCTTTTCGCGATTATCTCGTTACCTGTACGAGATACGTTGATTGAGGTCCATACAAAAAATATAGAAAACATATAATTCGAACGAACGCAAATAATCAAGATTCGGTTTCAAATTTTATTTTGAAAAATTTTGGTTTTTTTTTATTTCTTTGTGAAAAATTATTTAAAAAAAAAAAAAAAAATTTAAAAAATATGTCGAAAACAATATTGAACACATCTCACCCTTACACTAGTCGCAAGTTAACTATCGTTGGGGGTAGATGTGTCGTTTTTTAAGGGAGTTTTTTTTAAGTGAGTTTTTTTATGAGTAATTTTTGAGTAATTTTTCTTTATTCGAAATAATTTTTTTGAGTGAGTTTTTTATGAGTTTTTTTTTTTTTTAAACAAAGAATTCTGGAGTGGAATTGTCAATGAATTGCGATTGCTAGGCTATCGATCGGGTATAAAGAATTAAAAATGGTTGAAAATATTGAAAAATATTTAATTTGTTTTCCACCTACGGAAAATAACTAAAGATTTCCTTTTAGGTAAGTAACTGCTTCTGATCTTGGTATTACATTTCTTGGCACAGATTGTAATAGAGTAATGATATTTCTGTTTAAACTAAACTGCAATTATGGCAGCAACTTCTCAGAGGGTATATTAGTTTTGTCACTGCATTTCTGATTCATATAAATAATCGTCGTAGAATGAACCACAAAAGGTGAATCTTAATCTCCAAAGTTTTTTCAATCCCGGGAGTCGAGATGTTTTACATTTCCTTCTTTTTATTAGCCTTTTCTAGATGAACTGAATAAATATGGCATATTACTCCACTTTTTGAAGATCTTTTGTATCCAATACTTGCAGAACAGTATTTGCCAAACGTTTTTTTACAGGTTTCATTCAGTTTGAAATGACTCCACACTACCGGCGAAATTTTCTTTTGACCTAGCCTTATGAAATCAATTTGTTATGTTACAAAACAATTCAAATCTAATCAAGTAGTTATGCTATTACCCGGGTAATCGAATAATCGAAAAATCAATAAAATTTCCGAATACCCGGGTATTAGCTACTCGAGAGTAGATACAGTAGTCGCAATCACACCCACTGAATGGAGACATATCATATCTTTTCAGTTGGCCTCTCCAAAATATGCATTCCAATTCTTATGAAAATTCGCTTTACTATTGACTGAATTAGAGACGCGTTTCTATTCTATATTATTTGTTTTAGCTATCCAGAGGATTCGGGTCTGGTAAATGTTTCTAAAGCTTTATGAGGAGGGATAGAAACCGTTTTTTTATCAAACTGATGATCTTCAAACCGAAAAATGGTAGAAAACTAAAAATTGATGTAAACATTGACATAATTTGCTTTAAACTAAGTTCTATTTCTTCATAGAAATCCATTGGGTAGTAATGATTATTTTGTATTCCTCCAAAATTGGGTGCCCAAGTCAATTTACTCATTTTTTTACGGTGTAATACAGCGCTGTTGCCGAGACAAAAATAATAAACGTTTGCCAGCGATAAGAAAATACAATTTGAATCAAAATTTGTTTGTCCCCGGGAGTCAGAATTGAAGAAATTTAGGAATTTTCCGCGTAAGATGCGCTAGTCTCAAGGCACTAGATGTGTAGAAAATCAAAAGTTATTATATGGATTTTTGCATGCCTGTTCGTTCCTTCGTTTACAAGATAACTTAAAAATGCGCTGTCCAATTTTAATGAAATTTACAATATAGGTTTGGCACTCATTCTCGACTAAACACAACTTAAAGACAAGTTCTGAACACTAAATTTCGAAGATACTCCTACAAAATAGCATTTTTTTATGCCTGTTCATAAAGTTTTTTTGATGTACTTTTAAAAAAAATCCTATGTGCTGTGCACACGCGGTAGAAGTGAAACCTTCGTAGAACTAAACAGCGAGAGATTGAGACGAGTCTCAGGAGTGGGACAGTTATAGGGTTTATTTATTAAAATATTGGTACCAAGTTTAAAAGTTATTTTACATTTTATTATTCACACTCTCTGTTTTCAATTTCAATAAATGACACGAGTGGCTTATGATAAATAAATTGTGAAATGAATGATTTCGTTTGGATTTGATCAATATATCTTTGAAATACAGCGTCAATTACTGTTTTCGATCTTGTTGTCGAATCAATGCGACTACTGCTTTTTTTTAAATTGAATATGGTGTTGAGGAACTCAATCAAAGGGAGCGCTGTATCCAATGCAAAATTAACATTAAAATCACCACTTAAAATCATCGGAATTTTATCGTAATCTTTTTAAGAATACGCGAAATTTCTGGTAAGTACTTTAGCAAATTCTCGTGGATGAATTCAATAACTGTATATATCGATTGCTTGGGAGAAATGTAAATTGCCACAATTATAACTGATTTATTATGGTCCAATCTGCTTTCACAAGCTGGTATTTCCCCCCACTTTAGAAAGCTGAACAGACAATGATTGTAGTTGTTGTGCATTGAAATCTATTTGTGGAGTAACAACACGGGCTCCGTCATTTATATTATTATGGTATATTTCAACTCCGCCTGCCCTCGTATATTTTGTTTAATATTGAACAACAATACTAAAATTTGGAATGTCTACAATAATTTCACTATTCATCCAGAATTAGAATAGTCGACGACCATGCTATTCTGTCTAAGTGCTCACTTTCTACGCGCTGTAGCTTCAAAACTATAATCTTTAGAAAAAAAAACTTTTAACAAAAAATGTGGAGAATCGTATGCTCTACATTTTTTGTATAGACCTCAATCAACGTATCTCGTACAGGTAACGAGATAATCGCGAAAAAACGATTTTCCACCCCTTTAAACCAGTATGGGGGTGAGAGCGGCACCCGCCCAAGGTCGAAAACTTGGAATTTTAAATAACTTACCTAGTTGAACAATCGTACCAAATATAAAGTTTCCTATACCTTTTGTAAGCTAAAAGTACCCATTGACTGGGCTAGTCGTGTTTTCTTATTTTGTTAACTTAAAAAAGATAACTAATATGACAACGCCACTTACAAGCTTTTGTAAGAAATATAAAATTATTGTTATTGATTTTCCAAATATAGTAATTAATTTATGCAAATTACAATATTTTTTTTGGTGTCAAATAAATAACGATCAAAACAAATAAATGTCAATTAACTTTTAATATTTATCTAAATCCAATGAATTATCGCTTATAATAAGCGAAATAAACTTTTATCTGTTTTTTTTTTCTGTAATAAGAGTACACATATGCTATAAATACCTATAAAATATTATTATATTAAATTTTTCATATACCTACATAAAAATTTAACATTTATAGTAAATCATCATAAATCCATAATTTGATTTTCAGTAAAAAAAAAAAAATTTATAAAATAAAATTATGATTACTAAACAAAATAAAAGTTGTTTAGATATTAAATATTATGTTGCTTAAAAGGTCCTCAAATCATAAAATATATGAAAAAAAAACAACATAAAATGTTTGCCAGAATAAAGAAAAAACAATACTAAATTAGCATAAAATAAATTTTGTAAATTTTCAATCGTTTTTCAGTGTTATTTTTTTCTCCTCAAATCGATCGTGACTATAATAAAAAATTATTAAAACCGCACAACCATTGATCGTCCATTGATCGCGCGGTTAAATTACACTTAATACACAAAAGATCGTCTATAAAGTTTTATAGAAAATTTGCATTAAAGATCGTATCAGATATTAAACAAGACAAACAATATAATATGCAAAGGTAAAGTCATAAATTGAATTCTAATCGATCGTTGAAACTTCTTTTTGTTTTGAATCAATGCAATTTTGAGTTCTATTTAAATTGAATATTTTTTTTTCAAATAGGTATACTAAAATGTTTTAAAAAATAGTCACTCATGCAAAAACACAATTCGAACTTATATATTTATGATACAAATGATTATAAAACAAAAACCATTCATCGGAAATTTAAACCAGTCTAAGACTTGACTAAGACTAAGACTAAGACTAACATCAAACTAACTAAGAGAGATCTTCTTGGAAAAGAAAGTAAATTTTGAGTAGCAAAAGAAGAAAATAAGATAAAGATTATTCGAATTTTAGATAAAAATTAGCTAAGTGACTAGTTTTGGAAACTACATTTTAGCTGTAATAACTGAATTTCCAGTTGTCACGACTAAAATTCGGTTGTCGTAACAAGTCTCTGTTTTCTCTTCTCATACTTCCATTTATCAACATAGATACCGTGCACTGAACTAATTTTCGAAAATTATTTTATGAACCAAGGTTTAAATGTTGAAAATTTGAGTGCACAATTGTAGATAAACAGAAAACGCAATTTTTGCGGTCGTTAAGACACAAGGTGTTATGTATGGGTTCTACCCACCGTTACACAATAACTACATAATTTTTCTGTTTTTCAGTAGTTTAAATCCTACAAAATTAAATCGCCATTTCGATAATTGAATAATTTTACCTAGAAAATGCGTTCCGTGTGATCCCGCAGTTTGAATACCACTGAATTAGAGGGCTGAAATTTAGGTCTTTCTGAATTTCTGTGACATATATGAAAACGAAGAACATAATAACTATGTTTTTTTTGGGAAACCTAACCACGATTAACATACATTATTTTTTACTCGCCTATTATGCTATATTAATTTTCGAGGTCTAATTTTAACAACAGTTATTTAGTACTATATTGAAAATATAGATGGCACAAATCGAAATTTTTCCTTTTCTCTTACAGTATTTGAAATTAACAGAAACTTATAATACCAATTTTTAGTTAAATTAGTTTTACATAAGCCAAAAAATCGACCCAGAACTTCTCAAACTAAACCATAGAATTTTGAAAATGATCGGCAGTTACTTACTTATATACCTTATTGCAGTATATAAATGAAAATTCTACAATGTAAGTATGACTAAAGCAAAACGTATTGTGCAGGTCAGCATATATATTAGTACTTATTATGCAAAACAATTGAAATATCTTAATAACAAACAATTTTTCAACATAATTATTAATAATAACAAATGAAATTAATTATGTTGTATGTCAAAAAGCATACGTTTTTTTTTCTAGATTTTATTTTTAAAACAAAAACATAATACTTAGGTACATGTTTTATAACTAACATATTTAGTTCGAATTTTTTGTGTTATCAATTCAACTAATTCTTATGAATAATGAAAATGTAATCTATAAAAAATAGTCTAAATAAAAAATGTCATTTTGATCACGTATTCAAAATGAAAATATCGAATTCTTGACGGAAAGAAACGTTTCGAATTCTAAGAAAATTGTCACAAAATAATATTAAAATTGATGGCGTGATAAATAAATTGATTTTTTTAAATAAATATAATAAAATGTTTTGCTATTATTGGATAAAAAAATTGATGATTTTAATTTAAATATAATATCAAATAAGATTCCGACACATCTCAACTATAGCCAAATTAATTCTGGTTTTATTATTTCTAGTAAATTTTTATTTAATTTAATTATATCCATACAAACACCTAAAACTCCCAAAATCTCCTATTCAGAAAGGGTATTAAGTCCGAATCCTTTCCTATTTTTTTTTTGTTGGAAAATTACCTACCAAATAAAAATGGAAATATTATATTATTTTAAAAGTACTTTACTATACTAACATATAAAGCTTGGATTAATTTTTCATAATAATTCATTTATGCCCTACAGTTGGTACTACCAGACGGTATATTAGTTTTGTCACTACAGATGTGTAGAGAATCAAAAGTTATATCGATTTGTACATGTCCATTCGTATTCGTATACAAGATAACTTAAAAACGCTTAATGCAATTTTAATGAAATTCACAATGTGGGTTCGTTATTCCTTAACTCGTTTTGGTATTGCATTTCAGCAAAATTGTCCAAGGAGAAACGAAGTTATAAAGTAAAACCAGAGGCGCCCTTTTTTTTGTTTCATTTTTCGTATTTAATTGGAAATTACTTATATACGTTTCTTATATAAAGAGACAATACTATGTTAAATTTCATTAAAATCGGTGAAGAAAGATACAGTTTTAGGGAAAAAAGAGTGTTTATACAATTTTGTCGATGTACTTTAAAAACTAATAGACTGATTTGAATTAAATTTGTAGAATAGATTAATTCTGTTAGGCTTCAGATTACCTGTGAATCACAGTAAATTGGAAAGAAGGAGAAGAAAGTTACAGAGAAAAACTTTTGAAATATTATTAGTTTTAGTTGTTTTTTTCTTGGATTTCATTCATTTAACTTGTTAACTTGGTTAACTACGAGTCCTATTTCTACCATAGGGCATCAAAAAATCGTTACCATATTTTTTTTAATCCATTTTCATATTGAATTTATAATATTATAAAATATTCAATACACTTAAGTAGCTCAAAAAGAATTAAAATACAATATTTCGATTTTATATTCAATTTTTAATTCTTTTATATTTAAATACAGTCGAAAGCTTCATTTTTTTTTTTTTTTCATTTTAAAACTTATTTTTCGATCAAAAGCACTCAGAAATTTTTTATCAATACATACTTGATTTATTCAATTGCACGTTTCTATATATATATTTTTTTGTTTTCTACAGATTATAAAATAATTCGCCAATTTGAAAGATTCAAAATTCAACTGAAACACCCACACTCCTCCTATTGAAATGCATAATATTTGAAAAAGTACTTAATTGCAACTAAACATTGCACAAAGGCTTATGCATAATCTCATTAACATGGAAAATATTTTGCTGATATAAAATTGGCAAGAGTTTGATTGAAATTCGCTGACATAGATGAATTGGTTTTAAATTAAAATAAACAACAAGAAACGAAAAAACCTAAAAAGCAAAAAAAAGAAAGGATATATAATTTATTTTCGATAGGATGGAATATGGATGAAGATAAAATTGAGAATGCACCAAAAAAAAAAGCACACAAAAAGGAATTTTCATTTTCCACACACTCATGCTCTCACTATTTTCGAGGATATTTATATTTTCTGTTTGTTATACCCCAATATAATAGTATCTACTTTATATGCCATGTATATGAAGACAAATAAGTGGATATGGGGTACACCAATAGGGCTATAAATTCAACGAGTCTAGATAGATGGATGAAATTGATGGGCTGTATATACAATAATATGATAACGTATATATATAAGTTTGTGTTTGATGGTGATTGACTGACAAAATCGATTCGAAATTCGAGTATGGTTGGAAGTATAGAAAAAAAAAATCATGCTATTTTCGCCATCACTACTAGTACTATTATCACGTTCGATTCAACAGTTTCAAACAACAAAATGTAACATATTATAATATATAACTACTTTATGACATCAAATATTTTTATGATAATGCATAAATATAATGTTTTTTTTCGCCTTCTTCTTCTATAATAATATTTTATCTTCCATCATGTGTTGTATACTTATCAGAAATATCCACACAGTAGACCTCATATCATATATATTTTTCATACACTGATAGCACAGTGTTTAAAATTACAAATGAAATTAAAAAAAAAAATAGTTTCTCTTTTAAATAGCTTTAAATTTTATCCAAAAAACATAAATTTTAAAGCTTTATTATTTTATTCAAAAATTTAAAAGCAAATTTCCTTTAAAGAATTTTATTTTCGAATTTAAATTTAAATTTCTTAGATTATAAATTAATATAAAGAACCTAATTTTAGAACAAAAAGCTGTTATTTCTTTGGGCTATATATGAGAAAATGAACGGCGAGTAGAGATGTATATAGCATAAAAAACGTGAAAAACAGGAAAATTCACTGACCTGAATTTCATAAGATTACAAAGCTGAAAAGCTTAATTTTTTTTTTTTTTTAATATTAAAATAATATTTTTTCCTATACCGAAATGCAAATTACTATATTTAGAATTTTTGGGGAACACAGAAAAAAAACAACAGAAGAGGGCATATACAAAATGATGATCCAGCATCATCTCCATGATGAGAACAGCATAGTAATTTCTTTTTAATCAAGAAAATTAATAATAAAGCATGTTTACATATTTGAATTTTGATTACAAAACTCTACTGGATGACCATTTTATTTTAATTTTGTTTTTGTTATTTTAGGGAAAATTTCTCAATTTTTAGGTATATCGTAGCTTTCTTGAAATATATAGTAAAATCTTGGAAAACAATTATAAACTAAGTAGATACATAGAAGCGTGTAACAAGCCTGAAGATGATATTAATATCTAACAGGAGGAATTCAACTCACTTATTGTAAAAAGAATTAAGTCATTTAAAACAAATTTCGATGAATATGATAGAATTACTTCATTAAACTTGATTTATTTACGATTCTTTAATAAAATAACTTTTTATTTTACTTTGATTTTATATAAGTATATAGTTTCTATAGAATCTTACACGTATCTTATAATACTCATCTAAAATAGTTACATACACATCATGTCCGATATGAATGCCTTTAAATATTATTACAACAAAATGTACATATTTTCATTTATGTTTATGACAGTTATTATTGTTATTATTCACAGCTTTAATTATACCCACCCTATATCTAAGTTACTAAACCCACAAACTAAGAGGGACGATTGTAATTATGTCAGTAACTATGACAGGCAAGGATAAATTATTACATGACCATTTTTGCACCTGGCATACTTCACGTATATTCTGGTATCTATAAGATCTACATAAGATAACTATTATTCACATTCATATAGCTCGAAATTTGAACTAACCAAAGCAAGAAAGAAAAAATATTATACATAATATAATACAAAAATATATATTTTTCTTCATCTTGTATCTAAATTACATGAGAAGACTGTATAGAACCACTAAAATAAGACATGTTTCTTTGCTTATTCTTTCCTACAAAAAAAAATGTATATCCTTTCTACATGAACTCTTATATCTTTCTACATATAAAAAGAATAACTTAACAACCATTCATCTCTTCCGTATAAATAACTGGTGTAGCAAACCACCCTCTTTCTTATATACAGTTTTCAAGTTCCGATTTCTTATGCACTATAGGTAATATGAAATTCTACATCTTATTCATCGATTTTTATGTTCCAAAAATGAAAAAAAAATGCTACTAACTCATTCAAATTTCGGAAAATTTCAAAATATATAATATTTTCTAAATCCAAGATACTTACTTGTACATCGAATATAAGAAAGTAAAAACAATATCTCAAAGGTGGATATATAGAAGAACCAGAACCACACACACAAAAAAAAAAAGAAAATCAAAGTGTTTTTGCGTGACCAGCAAATCTTTTTAGATTATATCCATGATAAAAATTCTATAGAAAACATAAATACTATATACACCGAAAAACTATTACTATATTTTCCGTTCAGGTATACTTCACGTATATTCTGGTATCTATAAGATCTACATAAGATAACTATTATTCACATTCATATAGCTCGAAATTTGAACTAACCAAAGCAAGAAAGAAAAAATATTATACATAATATAATACAAAAATATATATTTTTCTTCATCTTGTATCTAAATTACATGAGAAGACTGTATAGAACCACTAAAATAAGACATGTTTCTTTGCTTATTCTTTCCTACAAAAAAAAATGTATATCCTTTCTACATGAACTCTTATATCTTTCTACATATAAAAAGAATAACTTAACAACCATTCATCTCTTCCGTATAAATAACTGGTGTAGCAAACCACCCTCTTTCTTATATACAGTTTTCAAGTTCCGATTTCTTATGCACTATAGGTAATATGAAATTCTACATCTTATTCATCGATTTTTATGTTCCAAAAATGAAAAAAAAATGCTACTAACTCATTCAAATTTCGGAAAATTTCAAAATATATAATATTTTCTAAATCCAAGATACTTACTTGTACATCGAATATAAGAAAGTAAAAACAATATCTCAAAGGTGGATATATAGAAGAACCAGAACCACACACACAAAAAAAAAAAGAAAATCAAAGTGTTTTTGCGTGACCAGCAAATCTTTTTAGATTATATCCATGATAAAAATTCTATAGAAAACATAAATACTATATACACCGAAAAACTATTACTATATTTTCCGTTCAGGTATTACATCTCCATTGAAAATCATAAACCTCTGAAAATGGTCAAACACAAAGGTGTGTACGCATGAAGATGTGAACATGGTAGACAACCAACCACATAGATATATATATCTATATTGTATTTGTTCATCAAAATACATCTCTAAATAGAAAAGAAAAAAAAGGTATATTCTCTACATAAATATGTATAGATGATCCTTAAGCATATCAGTATCATGGATAACAAAAACTATATACCCATAAATATGTAGCTATATCACAACTGATGCTCGGAATCTCTGTACTACAAAACGTGATATGAATTTATTATGAAGTAAACCATGCTCACATGAAAATAAAAACAGTATTCCAAAAATTTTTCTTTAAACGTATTATACACTTTATATTTTCCCATATATGTATATATAGTAGTTTACGTACGTGATTTTTATTGAATGGTTCCAGAGAGATGAAGACCTCTTTTTGGTTAGGTTTTCTTTTTTTTTGGTTAACTTCTTACGGGCATATCGATTTAAGATGGTTTTTTATTCTTTTTCTAAGAAGATCCCAAAATCTAAAGGAAACAAAACCAAAAACAACAACAACAAAAAACCGAAGAAATCTTTGAAACCTGAATTGACTTTAAATGACGGATAATTAAATGATCGCCTTTTCAGACTTATTTTTCACCACCTGAAAATTTATTTATTTATTTTTTCTTTTTTTTGAGGATACTTTTGAGATAACTATAAAATAATATTATTTTTCTAAATATAAAATTTAACAATTTTTTGTTATATGTTCGAAAATTAAAGATCATAGGTCTTGAAAAAGAAACCTAAAGTAGGACTCATATTGATCAGTCTTCTATCAGCCTTTGAGCAACTGAGAGAAAGCTGACAAGTGTGAATGTAGAAACTAAGTCAAACTCAATAAGAGCTGACAGTCATGACTGATCTATGTGAGACCTACTTAAGTATCAAATATCTTCAATAATATTCGATATATCAAAACAAACAATAGTCAAAATTCTTGACTCCAACTCCGACTACAACTTCGACCCTGACTACCTCATTTTTAATAGATTGTTAATGTACTCCGAGAACATACACTTCCGACTCCGACTCCAGGGATCAATAATTCTCCTGAACTCCGAATACGACTACACCGGTCTGAAAAAAAAATTACTACGAAAATTTTCACTGTCAACTTTGAATACTCAATTCGTAGTGATTAAAGTGACTAAACCATGTATTTCCATTGGAAACTAAAACGAATGTAATGTTTGTATAAGGCCGTAAAAGACATCATTAACTAACAAGATATTTAATTGAAAAAAATTCGAAGGTTTTGATTTAATTCTCCTGTTTTCGAGATGTTGTAATTGAAATCTAGGCAGTTCTGATACTTACCATGAAGGACTTACCCGGTGAATAATAAATTGTGTGCAAAAATTTCAAATTTGAAGAATTTTCAAAAGTCACCGTTCTTCTAGCTTCTCATCCTTATATAAAAGCCAAAAATATATGTTAGTGGAAATTTTGTTGTATAATAATAAATTTCGAATATCAACAATTATGCATTCAATACGGAATTTTCAAATCTCTCTCAGAAATTTCTGTTCAATCTAATAGATTCCAAATAAATATAACAAATTTAGTTTCACAAAATATTCAGGCTTAGTTATATATCTGTATTAAAATACTAGTACATATAAGTAAATTGTAAATTCATAAAAGAACTATAACTATATTAATTTATGGTAATTTCTTTGAATATGTTTAATACGTCCATTTTAAATTATCTACATTTCGATATACTTAACTTGATAATATGAACACGTTCCCCAGAAATAAAAGAATCCTATACACCCACTGTTAATACTATTGTATATCAATTTAGATCCAAGATATTCAGCCTCTGAATATTTATCTTAAATTTCGATAAATCCCTTAGTTCAAATTTGTGCTATACTTTATTATATGGCTTTATTTCTTTGCTGTGTTCTAGAATAAAATTCATTTAATATAGTATAAATTTGAATCTCATTATCGTTATATGAAGCAATACTTAACAAAAGTTATATCATATATAAAAAGTTCAGCTACATGTACTCTCGTTATGTGATATGACACGAGAGGGTAATCTTTGAAAAAGTCTCATTATTTTTTTTCTTGCCGTTTTTCTTGATATTATGCTTTATTATTAAGAGATAGCAAGCTGTCTGATGGTGATGATGATGATGATAGTGGATAAAAGAAATCATTCCCTTGTGAATATATTTAGAACTTATACGTGCAATGAACGAACAATTTTCACTTGTTTTTATTAATAATTTTTATCAAAAAGTAATTTAAACAAATTCATTATTATTAAATAATATTTCAAAAATACATGAAAAATATATATGTATGAACAATTATGTAATGGCTGTGTGTCACCATCAAAAACATTTTAATAAGTACCTAAAAATATGCAATTCCTTAATTTCCTGATAAAAATTTATACACACAGAAAAATCACAAAGTTTTTTTCCAACTAAATTTTTGTTGTAAGATATGAAAACTCACTGAATTTTAGTTATGAAAACTAAATTTCATTTGTGAAGTTTCAAAAACTAAAATTTAGTTGTCACAACTGAGTTTTCAGTTCTCACAACAAAAAATTCAGTTGCCAGAACTAGGCAAAACCTTTGTGATTTTTCTGTGTTTATTAATATTCTATTTTAAGTATTTTTGGCCAGAGATTATGGTCGTACAAAACTTTATAACTGTTTCGTGACTACTATTAAAAAGAAATGCAACTGCTTTGGAGTGATTCTCTTAATCACTGTATTCAGATTTTCATCTTCTCGTCCGTCTTAGCATGGTCCTAATTTAACTTAAAAATGTTCACATCGGGTTACATTACATCAAAACATCTTACCCGGGAATATTTCGAAATGTTTCTACCAATTTTATCACACAATCATTTGAAGTTTTTATAGCATTTTAATCATATGCTTGGAAATTTTCTTCTGGACGCCTCTTCTTCAAATGCTTGCTTACAAGTTTTTAAATATGATGGGCAGATGCAAATTATGCTAGAGCATATGTTAATTTGTGGGTGCACGGCTGCCCAGCTTAAAGGGAACGTTGATTGCGAGTATTTTCTTTAAGTTTAAAGTACGTTCTCTGACAACTGAAAAATGTAGATAATTCAAATGAATACAGCGAAAATATCCAATATACTTATAATCACATAAATTTGGAAAATTTTCAAATTTTAATAATTTCATTTAATATTAAATCAATAGAGCTTAACTGAACTTAAAATTGTCCCATTTCATACATTATAAAACAGTTTCACTGGACAACAGAATAATATTCAATGACCATTTCAAAATTTGTTATAATTCCCTCAAAAAAAAGGACAAAATTTTGGCTCTGAACCAATAATACTTTCACAGACCGAACATACATATGTATATATATTCATCTGAAAACTGTCAAAACAGCTTTATTTAAAAATTTTATAATTGTTTAAATAAATCAAAATATTTTGTTCATTTTGTATTCAATTTTATTTATCCTATTCATTTCACTTCACATATAGTCCAAAAAATCCAAAAGGATATATCTATAAAAACGGCCAAAAATCAACTTTAAAAGATAAAAAAGATAAAACAAAAACGAAAAAGAAAACAAGAGATTTCCTTGTATATGTGAAGGATCATAATATGCTACATAAAATATAGCACTTACTGTCAGAGCTTTTTTTATTTTCCTTTTAATGAAAATAAAAAAAAAGAAAAACTTTTGGGAAAGTTTTTCATGTGATATATAATATAATATACATAAGGGAACGTGACAAAACTGATGCTTGTAAGGAATATTCTGTTGAAGAGCTTAGTAAAAACCAGCCCCAAAAGGAGCTTAATGCTCATTTCAAGTGATATATACCTCACTATATAAGCATTTTTGTGTGGGTGTTTTGAACCCTTTTCAATTGTATTTATATTTTCCTTTTTTCCTTATTTCTTTTTTTTTTATGTATATACATATTTATTAACTAAAAAGGATGAAAAAAAAAGGAAAATCCCGTCCAAAAAATTTCCAATTTAATCCCTTTTCGTTTTTTGACATGAAATTATATATATATATGTATTTTTTTTTTTTTTGTTTTTATATTTATTGATCGCAAATAAATTGATTTAATCCATTTAATTATTATATTTATTTTTTTATCAAGTATTTATCAACCTTTTAAAATGAATTTAATTTTTCAATTTGTTTGCGATTTAAATACATATCCTTTAAATAGTGCGGTTAATAAAATCTCATTTTAATTGAATTATATTCAATTTAATGGTAAATTTTTCGATACGAACACGTATATATATAAAATTTCTATTAAAATTTACATCCATTTTGAAATATTTGAATAAGAAATGACTATATTTAAAAAGTTTTTTTTTTTAAAAACTTAAATTTTCCAAAAGAAAAAACTAAACTTTTAAATCCTTTTCTATCTATGAACCGTATTAAATCGTATATATTCAAAATCGAGTATGTACTTTATTAAAACTTACATTACTTCCATAAAAAAGCTTACAAAAAGAAGGGAAATCTATTCTATCGATACTATAAAATACTATAAGCCCAACAGATCTATTAAAGTATTTTTATTATATATTAGACAATAGGCAAAAGAAAAGATAATCGAACATATTTTCTTTATATAAGAAAACTCAATGAAATTTATCGACTTTTCTCTTTAAAAAATATTTCAACTCAAAGAAGAAAAAAAAGTCATAGATGAAAATATATCGGAAAAGTTTTATCATTTCGTGAATGGGAGAAATTTACGTAAAACTAGTTTTTTTTTTCTATTTTTTTTTTTGCCATCATTCTAAAAGAAATCGCCCAGAAGGCAGATGGTTTATCTAAATAGTCAATACGAATACGCATAAAATTCGAGTCATTTCAGGTCCATTTTCGTATCTTAGCGGCCATAAAAATCCACATCAACGAAACTAAACTGCCTAATGTCAAGAATAGAATGGTATACAATCCAGAAGAGAATAGATAGTGGGATGGGTGGTATATTACGAAATGGGTGGTTTTTATATAACAAAAAAGAAAAACTGAGTATAAAATCGAAAAAGAGGGTTGTTTAAATATCATTACTGTTTTCCTCCTTGTTGTTTTTTTTTCTTTTCTTCAAGGAATTTTTTTTTTTGGAAAATATAACAGTTTAATGGCACACACAACCCATAGGCTCGAAATGATTTGATCGGTTCTTCCATCTATCCATCCATCCATCTCCAAAGAACTTTGTATCGGAAGAGAAAGAAATATAAGTAAATATATATATATGTACTATATATAACTTATATTATATATACATTACTTTTCTTTTATCTGTGATTTAAAGGGGGACCTTCTTTTGTTTTCGATGTATATCTATGTGTATTTTGGATTTTAACGACTAACATTTAAAACGAAGTCAAAATGAATGGACGATAGGGAAACTGCTTAAAACCTTAAAGGATATTTCGTTGGGAAAATTTCATTGCATTAGCCTTTAAGGCATATAAATTAGGTATGTACCTATATACTTTTTTAAGGAAAAAAAATTTTTTTTTATAGGTGTTTTAGAATAGCCAGACATTATTCTATATACATCAAAATAGAATTAAATATTCTTTCCAGGATTTAGTTTATGTTCTCTAAAAACGAAAAATTTAAAGCAGTGTTTTATTTCTTCAGAAGAAAAATGGAGATTTTGACCCGACGTGCAAGGTTTTCGACACTTTGGCAATAATGGTTTAATACTTAAGTTGGGATTTCATAGAAGGATGCACATAGGTATATCCCTATCAGATTGCTATTCCAAACGAAAAAGGTTAAACAGAAAAAAATAACCTTTTTTTAAATAACCATAAACTGAAGAATTTTTTAAAATATATTCGTGCATATCTAACCCCTTTACTTGCCTTGGTTTGTTACAAGTATTTTCATAAAAACAAAACCAAAATTTCTTCCGCTGATTATCCAACAATTAGTAAACTAAATTAAATCCTCGCACTCCAAAATATCATAAGTAGATTTACATGTGAAATAACCTAATTTCAAACTAGTTATATGATTCATTTATATTGCATCCTTCTCATCTACACTTGAATCAGATTTGTATCTGCATTTTATATATCATGCAACATGTATCCTGCAACATGCATCTTGCAGCTATGATTTTACTTGAATCAAAACTTCGTAAACCATAATATTTTGGATATATTCTGTGACTATTATAATAATATATTATCATATATTCTATAACTAAAATTCAAATAAAATAATTTTTAAATGTGAGAATATGAATCCAAGAGATATTTACATAGTTAGTTACACAAAAGAAATATCTTTCAATCTAAATTTAAAACTTATAATCTCAATTGAAAATTTATTAACTTAATAAAATTTACATCGTAATAATCTTTTCAATTTTCGTCTTTTATAAAATTTTATATTAGATTGAAAACAATTCGTTGGCGTTACGCCAAAATAATACTATCCAATTTTCGTTAATACTATAACTATACTAGTTTAATGCATTTCTACAATAGAAATTCTGAAACACTGCAGAATCCATTGACCTCAATTATAATAGAAAATCCATCCGAAATTCCCAATGCATTTAAAAATATTCTTCTCAGTTTTCAAATTCTGAGCCGCGATCTCTCCCGCTATATATATATATAGTATAATATTTAAATAAAATATACAATATAATAAAAGATTTTTCGTATTATAAAATTGAAAAGATAAAAAAAAATTTAAATAGAAATAAAGAAATTCGATCGGAAACTATAAATTTAAAACATTTTTTCACAGCACTTTGCATATAAATATAATTGAATTTAATTTTCTTAAAAGTTTTTCATTTATCTTCGATTTTAAAAATACATCTTAAACAATTTCCAAAGGTAATTCTTCTTTTTTTTTTACTAGGAAAATAAATTTATTAATATTTGAATTGATTTTTTGGATAATAATTTTTAAAATGATCATCGTAATTTCTTTCCCTAACATTGTGGTTTGGTTATCCCATTTGAATCTCTCTTATATACCATAAATGTGATGAAATCTACTACGTCGATATTCAATCTAGGTCGACAAAGGTTATTAGTTAGGATAATATCATCAGTTAGAAAGGTTCCGCAGGTTGTGGAAGATTTAAGACCACTGAATGAATTTGTTTTAAAAAAATCTTCTGGGTACTTCGCAATGGATTCAAAAACTATGTACTATAAGAAAACATTTGTTTTCGATATTACTACAAAGGAAACTCCTAAAATGTTCGTGATAAAATAATAATACATAGCTAAAGAAATTGAAAATTTGTTGAAAATCAATGTTCGAACAATTTAGAATCCTTCTGGACATTTGGTAGAGACAAGCAGATATTGCCAACATGAAAATCGTATTCGTACAGACAGTTTCTCTATTTCTCTTGAGATTTGGACATTTTTTTCTTTAAACGATCAACAAAAATGAAAAACAAGGAAAATATGCTGCCAAACTTTTTGTTTATAAAATAAAATTTGGAAAAGAATTAATACTTTTATCAACTATTTATTAGTATTATTTATTATTTTCGATTAGGTCTTGTATTGATTGAAAAGGTATATGAATACATTTCTTGGAATCAGACTTAAAGGACAACATTTTTATTTAACACTAGCTAACCAGACAGACGTTGTCCTGTCCAAATTTCAATAAATTAGTTTGTGATCGTTTTGTGGATTTGTAAAAAGCTATTGAAAATGTGTAAACAAAGTAAAAATGAGAAAAACCCGTATTTCTGCTACAAAAATCCAATTGAAGAAAAGCAGTTTCAGTTTTTCTCGAATTTTCCAATTTTCCGGGGAAATTTTCCTATTTTTCTTTCCGTAAGAACCTTGTTTGGACTACTACGAATATTTTAACAAAAAAAATGAGCGAAATCGGTTCAGCCGTTCTCAAGTGATGCGCTTACCAACAAACAGCATTTAATTTTTAATTATATAGAAAATAGATAGAAGATTTGGAAGTATATTTTATATTTACACTGACACAATTATGGGAAACAGATTAATGGGAAAAAAGCAAATGGTTAAAACGAAATGGAGAAACGTTATCCAATTTCATTGTTTATCACTAATTTTTAGCAGTCATGTACGCTATAGATATGCGAATTGTCATGAAACCTACTCAATTCAAGATTTTATCCTCCTATTGCTGAATTAGACATGTAAATTGTAGCTTAAAAATTATATAATTAAATATAAATATGTCTCACCACAAAAATTGAAATCTCATCAATATTTGGAAAACAGCAAAAAAAAAATGGAAAATTTCAACCCCCAAAATTGAAAGTATCTTTTTTTATACAATATAATTTCATACTTTTAAATTTCGTTTCGTTCCTCTTGATTTAAGCACGGACAACTTTATTTCCATTTCTCCTTTTTATATATAATATTCCTATCTATATAGACTTTTTCTTCTTATACAGTTATATACAATTTTTTTTACCATCATCCCCCCAAAAAAAGAAAAACAATTTCCAGAAGGCACCTAGGTACATGAAAATTTATACATATTTATATATTTACATTCCCTCTACTAAATAAATTTTGTTTTTCATCTTTATCTGTATTAGTGGTATATGAACATGATATAACAAGTTCATCATCGATTTTCCAAGGTTTTCCTCTGAAAAACAGCTGAACACAGGAAGAAAGAAAAAAAGGGAAACATTATATCCTGGGATTTTATTGCATATATAAGGAATTTATATGTTATATAAAGAATAAACTATATTTTTGTATTTAGAAGAAAACGGCTGGGATTCTTGTTTACACAAATATAGCCTTTTCGAGTTGAATAAAAATTTATTTGAGCTTTTCAATTCAATTCTATACATTTTATGACGATATTTTGCAAAAAAAAAAAAAAATTATGTAATTTCAGCTATTTTTAATATATTCGCGAAATATTAAAAATAATCATATTTTACATGTTTCACTTAAGATTAGAAAAAAAAACCACAAAATAAAACAACAAAAATCATAAAAGAAAAATATCTAGAAAAATATATATTCCTGCGAAAATCAGCTGTTGTTGTTTATATAATGTGGAAAAAGGAGGAAATCTTATAATGGAAAGTTTTATAGATGCACATTAAACACATACACACATACGCGTACATGAAATTCAATATTATAAAAGGACCTTTCTCGTTTTTGATATATAGAAGAAATACTGGGATTCAGAGTACATACCTTTATAAGTCTCCCATCTACACAACTACATAAATAATAATAAAATATATATGCGAAAAAGGGAAAAAAATATATGATTCTGAATGGATGAGGATTTTCAAAACTATATATGTATATAAATATCCTGGGTTTTGATATTTTTAGTTATATTCCTGGATATAATACCGATGAGCTATTTCTCGTACACATTGAAATTTTCTTTTTGTTTTATCATATATAATGTCCTTTTAACAGGATGGCACAAATCAGCTGGTGTTGTTGCTAGGCACCGCATCCAGATATAGTCAATTTCAATTTTGAAACATAAATCAATTTTATAACTTCCGAAAAAGAAAAGGATGATAATTAAATTATGGTGGATTATTTTTGTTTAAAATAAATGGAATTTAAAATGAAAGTGGTTCGATACGAATTTCCGTAAAGCGTTTCTAGTTTTAAAAAGATGTGATTTATTTCTTTAGAACTCGATATGGAAAATAGTTTTTGGTGGATTTCTATTCATAGAATTAAGTTTTTTCATTATTATCTAGTAAAGCTTTCTACAGGATGATTCAAAACAGATCTGAACTCATACGAATCGGTATAATTTTTCTTTTATAACAAAACTTTTTGTATACTTTTAATATAGTACATACTTTCTTTATATTATATAATATAACATATATATTATAATAGTAGTGGTGAATGAAACAAGTCTAAATAATAAATTAATGATGTGGTATAGAGAATGTATATAGAAAAGGAAAGCTCTAAGATATGTATCAAAAGCTATTCACAAGAATCATGAATAAGAAAAAAGAAGGAAGATTTCCTGAAGATGATGAAATTCCTATGAATGGGCGAAGAAATTCATTCAAGAGAACACCAACCATTCTACTGATAAACACACTAAATCCAAATGGAGGAAGATTTAAATCGACTTGAAATTATGGTGGAATGGTCTACAAAAAATCCTAGTAATAAGATATAATATAATGGAAAGAGTTTTCTATTTTTTTTTTCTTCTCATTTTTTATCGTTGTTTGACGTTGATTTCGACAGTTTTAATTCTTTTTTATCGTGGAAAATTATAATTTCTAAAATAATACGTTTTATAATTTATTTCTATATCCAAGAAAAAGTCCTTCATAAATATTGACGGAGCAACAAACTTGATGTATACATAAGTTCTAATCTATGTACGAAGGGAGTAGTTTGTTGTTAGTTTTTCTATGATTTTCGTAATTACTATTTCAATTTTAAAATTTTAAAATAAATTATTATGATAATTTGTATGTGTTCTAATTTCCACGAAACATTAATATATGATTTTCTTTGATTAAAGAAAACAATAATTAATTAAAAAGCGGATGTCATAAATTTATTTATGTATTTTGTGAATTTAATTTTAAATTGTTGAAATCCATTGATGAATTCTTTGCCCTTTATTCATTTAAAAAAAGTTCATTTTACTCTGTAAAATGATATTAAACTGTTTGATACTGATATTTTGTTAATTGAACTAATTAAATTTAATTTTTATTTTAATATACAGTATTACAGAAGTATGTTCATATGTTCTATGCCCTTAACTTTCGAAAATACTAAATATGTTGGAAATGAAAGAAATATAAACATATGTCCCGCGATTAGACGGTAAATCGTTGAGAGATGTTCCGAAATTGATTGGAAAATTCTTAATTAAAAAGCTAAACTAAATACGAATCGATAATGAAAGGTCCGTTCTTCTAAAAGCGATTAGATTGATTTAATTTCCCGGAAAACTCTTCTAATTTTGATGGTATGATACTTTTCTTTAACTACATGATACCATCAAATATATCATAAAAGTTTATATCTAAATAAAACTTTTGCAAATTCATTTGGATTTGTTTTTGTTAATGATTAAATAAATTCTCTTTTTCACTAATTAAAATTTGGATTTATTCCAATATGTCAATTTATTTAGTTTAAAACATTTTCAAAATTTTCAAAAACAAGTGGAAAATAAAATAAATTTTCATTTTAGAAAATGATTTAAATTGAGTGCAAAAATAATAAGAGATAATATGACCATAATACTACTTTCTGTATGCCAATAGTAGTTTAAAAATACCCACAAAAAACTACATAAAAAATTGGTTTTAAAATAATAAGTCATTAACAAAGCAATCTATTACTCACCAGCCTACCCAGATCGTTAAATGATTAAAATTCTTATCCTCCAATGACGGCCCCTTTTTCCTGCAGTCTTGTCGGTTCCATTGTTCCAATACTATTACATACATCTGTGTATTCTTCACATATGTTCCAGCAACTTGTACTTTTGTTTCAGAACCTATTTGTTGATATTAACCTGATTAGTTATTTTCCAAAGGTTGGCATTTGAAATTGAACACGGCCACCAAACTCTCTGTAGGTTTCTCATGCACCTATTTACAAAGACTGTAATTTATTTTTAATAGCTTTAGTGACTAGCTGCTAGTCTCTGTTCTATATGGCAAGACAGACTTTAGACATGCATTGAAGATCTTGACATTAGTGTTTTGGAGACGATGCAGTCTTTCACGTCTTGTATTTTTCATTGCCCTTTATATGTAAAGAGGCAGTGTTGACGTTATTAAATCTCATAGATTTACATGCTTATTCTGGCATTGTGACAGTTTTGCGGTCAGAAATATTTATGACAATAATATTCTGACTGAAATTATGACTGCTACGAAAATTCGTATTCTGGCGAACGGATCATAATATGTCCAAAATATGAATTTATAACACTTTAAAACTGGTATAATTTGAGCGAGCTTTCGTGGTTATTTAAGAAATAGTCTCGAAAATGTTTGTATGGATTTGAAATTTTTCTATCGGTGTAAAATTATTTGTGTGTTGAAAAGAATGTTGGAAATTATTCCATATTTATCAATTGAATCACTCAGAGAACCCATATAAAATTCCGTTGTGATGTAAAATATTGTCGGTCAGAACTTATGATATTTTTTTATGACAGTTGTTAGTTATGAGCCCGCCAGAATACCAAATAGTATTAAAAAAAAGTTATGACAATGATGTCATTTTATGCCAGTCAGAACTTATTATGACTGCGTTCAGAATAAGGGGGTTGGTAAAAAAAAACCTATGTCTTCCATCAAACACTGTCTAAGCTAGAATATCCATCGATTTCAAGACACAGTTTCGACAAAAAAAGTACCATATTTAAAGTTCGTTAAATAAAATTTTACAATGCGAAGTAGATTGGTTTCTCTCAAAACTCTATAACTTGGGCAATTTTTCGAAGTTTTGCATCTAGTTTCCGTTAAAATTTTCTTAAAACTTCAGCCTAGAATTATTTAAACAGTTGCGACCGGGTTATAACGCCTTAAGTTTAAATAACTTCAACTAAATTTATTAAAAAGTCTTCAGAAATGTTAACATTTAAATTACTAATAACTTCTAGACTTGGATCAAACAAAATTCATTTCAAAAATTGAAAATTTGGTATTAGTTTTCTTCAATGTATTTTATAAGAAAATGATTAAAAAATGATATTATCAATGTCCATTATCTGAGCATATTCTTAGCTTAATTTTCCACACAAAATGCAAAAATTACTTAAAATTTTTGCAGAACGATATTATCTCCGAAGTGATTAAAGTTCTCTAAAATATCAATTACGTATTGATATTTTAGAGAAAGTATAATACAAAATATAAATAAAAATTATGAATATGAAGATATATTTGTACATTCTGATATTTTATCGATATTAAATTTACTTAATATTGTTTTAATAGGAAAATCTAATAGATACCATTTTTGATCTATCAAAAAACCTTATAAAATTAATTATCTTAATAAACCATTTCTTTAATTAAAATCTTTAACGATACATATTTTTAAAATTGGGTTTTTCTTGTTTAAATAAAATGAAAAAAAATGAAAAAAAAATTTTTTTTTTAATTTACTTTTAATTAATTAAAAGAAAATATTATCATCGAAGTGAATATTAAATTGAATATTTCCAAAATAAAGTAATCAAAAATATTTATATATAACTTTGTGTGGTTTTACTTTGAAATAAAGTAATTATGCTAAAATCATAAAAACCTCCAACATAAATATGATATGAAAATTTTTCTTATTTTTCCATTCTGCAAAAAAATAAGAAAAATTTCCCCAAAATAGAAGCACCAAATACTCATCATCGGAACTCAGACGAAATTACTTATAATATTAATGAAACAAAAAAAAGAAAAGAAAATGAATAAAAAAAGAAAAATTTCAAGGAAAAATCCTCTGCCGACACTTTTCCATTTTCTGCAATTAAAAGCTTAATTCGAAGGACACACGTTGTTCAAAATTATAAGACGCGAAAAACCCCTACATACACACAGAAGAAACCGTTTATCAAATGATGAAGTTAAAAGGAAAATTATATAAGACGAAAAAAAAGAAAAGAAATTCTTACGACTTCCAATTATATCCTTATGCCAAAAGCATTCTCGTATTTTCGCTTTTCTGGTCTGGTCTAGTCTGGTTATGAAAAAGAAAAACTGTCGTTCCTATTTAATCTCTAATTACTCCGTTTACTTTGAGAATAAAGTAAAAGAATGAAGAAAAGAAGAAAAAAAAAAAGGAAACGAAGAAAATAAGTCCTTTAATGAGGGTGGCCTAAATATTAGGTGTATTCTATTTTTCCCTCACATAAATTCCTTGTAATATTTCGTACTGTTGATTTCCTTTCTACACGGCAACACAAAAATATCAACATGAATTTTTCTATCCCAGCAAGAAATCCTTTAAAGTATTTTTAGCTATTAGAAATCGAATTTCTTTAAGAAGAAATTAGTAAAAGTGCCTAAGAATTTGGTAACGAATTCTCCAAAACTACTCAAAAAATTTTAAATAATGTTACTGCAATTCATATCTTCCAACATTATTGACTTGATTTGTTTAGTGTAAACGAAACCTAAGAAAAATATTTCAAAAATTTTCTATTTCTCAGAGTTTTCTTGATGGTTTTCTTTGACAAACTTTTCCATAACTTATTTTCTAAACATGAAAAGAAATCCGAAATGTAAGCGATTTAATAATTTATTAAAATTTCTCTTTCCAAAATGAAATCTTTGAAAAGAAATTAGATCAGAAAATTATTCATCCAAAAACCCTGAAGAAGATTAAAATGATGGACAATTTTCAAATTTCAATATTATTAAAAGATTAGCTTTTCTATTAATAAACAAAAATTAATAGTAATTACAAATTATTATTAATTATGTAATTTATAACTTGAAAAGGATCCAAACAAGTTAGTTAAAGAGAAATTGATGGTTGTAACAAGTTTGGATATACTTTCTTTTTTATTTTGAATTTCAACTAACACCAATTTTGATGCCCTATAGACCATAGGGCCATGGTAGATATGGTATGGTAGGTGCTACCTTCCTAGAGGGAAGAGGGCAAAAATCAGGATGAACATAAAATGTTGGTACAATTTTTGAAGCAATTTCGTTTAAGGTAATTACATAAATTGATTACAAAAATAACAGACTGTATATCGAATATCAGTAAAACCGATTCAAGAATAGTGCAGAACAAAGTAGTTATTGGGAAAAATTGGCCCGGTCGTAAATTTTTGTTGTTTTTTTTTTACTTTCAAAAAATATCCCAATTTGAATAAAATTTGCAGAATAGATTAATACTATCTTGGGATCCTGGTTATCTGTAAATTAGAGTAAATTGAAAGAATAGGAAACAAAATTACGAAGAAAAACTTTGCAATATTATTATGTTAGCTTTAATTGTTTTTTTTTTGTGCCTCAGAGTTAGTAAATTAACCTATAGATTTATTTACTACGAGTCCCATTTCTACCATAGAGAATAATTTTATGATATTGTATATTGTCCTAGATGTCGATTTGGTTTGTTGGTTAGGAAACTCGGAAATAAAAATACAATTATTAGGTCTGGAATGGAATTTTGTATTTCGATTTGAAACAATTTGATCGTATATACGACTCGACCAACCAATTTGGTATCGGCTAAAATTGGATCGAAAATATTTTACACTGTGATCGTATAAAATTCATTCGATCAGTGTTGAGTTGTCGAAAACATGTTTTTTTTATGTTTATTGTCATATTTTTAATTTCCTTAATGCAAAAAAAAACCAAGTACAAGAAATTTAACAATTATTTCCTTAAATTTTTACTAAATCATTGTAGTTTTCACAAAAAAAAGAAAATGAAATATTTTTTTAAAAAATTTTTTTTCACTTGAGTTCATGCAAAAAAATCCCAAGCTTGCAAAAGTTAACTTGAAAGTATTGAATTTAAAAAAATTATCAAGATTTTCATGAAATTACAACCAAATAAGATGCTCTAAAAGCGAAAATAAAAAAAACGCCACCAAATTTAGGACCGAAGACACTTGATATTTGATATTTTGTTTCACTGAGACCAACAATTTCAATATTTATTATTAAATATTAATTTAAAAATAATTCAAAACTAAAAGCAAATCTAAAACACAAACATTTTAAATTAATGTTTTCAAAAAAAAAAAAAACTCAACTCAAAATTTCATTACATTTCATCAGGCAATTTGAAAATTTATACCATTTGCGTGGAATTCTCAAAGGCCACACTAATTTACGATACGATAATTTTACAGAAAAGAATTCAGATCGAATATTAAATCGAATCGAAAATTCAGTTGGATCGAAATACAAAATTCCATTCCAGGGTGACCAAAAGTTTTGTCGCTTTTTTTATATGGTTTTTCGCATTTAATTCGAAAATTTGTCAATCAATTATGTTTAAATTAATTATGTTAGTTAAATACGTAAATAGACGATACCATGTTAAATTTGAGCAAAATCTGTCAAAGGATAGTGAAGAAAGAAATAGTCCTAGAAGAAAATATGTCTGTTCATAAAGTTTTTTTGTTGTACTTTAAAAACTAATTCACCGATTTGGATAAAACTTGCAGATTAGATTTATGCTATTGGGGTCTAGGTTACATGCAAATTAGAGGAAATTTTGAAAAGAAGAAACAAAGTTATGAAGAAAAAACCTTGAAATAATGTTATCTTTGACAGTTTTTCTGTTCCATTTCTACCATAGGGCATCAAAAAATCGGCTATAGGCCGGCTTTCAGTTACTATATGTTTTTTTAAAGAAAATTATTAAATATTATATAAAAAAAAACTAAATAAAATTAAGACATCGTATGTAAATTAAATTTTCAAATTATTTATTAATTAATAATGTTCAATTTCTTGTTTTTTTTTTTTTTAATTAAAATTCAAATGTAACAAAAATTTACATTAATAATAAAGCATTTTCATATATATTTCATAATTTGTACAAATATAAAATTATTGAAATAAAACTGAAAATTATCTCTTCTTATAGAAAATAGATTTATAAAATAGATATATTTACAAGTTAAATAATAATTATTATCTAAAAGAAAAAAAAAAATGAAACTAGAAATAACATAATATAATTTTTTTTCACATTTATCTTCTATTAAGAAACATACATATATTATTATATTAGATTATTAGAAGAGTTATTATGTTTTTTCTTGTATGTAAGATCCATTATACAAATATATATTTGCTAAATATGACCAATTATTTAGGTTTTCTATTTTCTAGTGTCTGATTTTTCAAATACATTTATTAATTGATAAGTGGACCACTTTTCTATAATATTTCTTTTAAGTTATTAACAAAATTTGTTTTTAGTTTGAAAGTTTTCTTTTCTGTTCTTTTAGTGCGGACTCTTTTTTTTCTGTTATTTTAATTAATATTCCTATTTTGAATATATTAATTTCCTATCCAATCTGATAAATAATATTCAAATATAATTATTTTTTCATTGTAAAATTGGCGCCACTAACTCGTACATTGAAAATGAATAGTGTAGAACTTGGAGTAATGAGATGATTAAATTCAATTAAAGATTTCTTTACAAACGAAAATGTTATTATTTTCCAGAGAATCATTTTTAACTTTGTATAAACAAAAAACATACAATAAACAGAGTGATCCAACTTAAATTCTAGCATATATTTTCGATCTGCAAACAATTTATCTTGTTATTAGTATTAGTAAATAAATAAAAAAACACTTACATTCTTTCTTTACAAACACTAATGACAAGTTAAATTTATTTGCAGCAGACTGAGAGAATAGTGCCATAGCGATATAAAAGTTTTACTCGTCTAATATATTGTATGCTTTTTGATATCGATTAAGTCAAAGGTAAATTTAATCAATTAAATTTGTTAATGAGTAAGTAAATTGGTTTTAAAGTATGTGGATGATATATTAACGTGCAGACAAATTTTTATAATATTTTAGAGGTGAAAATCGATTGATTTGTTATCTGAAAATTTATAGTTTTGAGATTATGCATGCAAAAATTACGGCGTATTTACATATGTATATAATAGGCTTATCTCTTTCCAAATTCGTTCAGACAAATATATATATCATCTGTTCCCTAAAATTTTTGGGGGAACCAAAGAAATAGATGATAAAAGAATCGAGACTTTCAAATCTCGAAAATTATTCATTGAAACAGATTTATCACAAAACTATGTATAACCATCGATTTTTCACCTTTTAATTATTTTAATTAATCTGAAATTTTCAGGCAAAAATTTACAACATCGACATTTTACATTAAGCGTACGGAATTTTCTTTTGCCAATTATATATTCTGAGAGAAAAATTTTTCGTTTGGAAAAATAAAATTTTCAGACTTTTTTTTCTAGACTTTTGTAAAATGAAATTTTGTGAAAACCGTACGCCCAACGAAAGAAGCTACACTTTTACCATCTTACCCTTTTACCCTTTTACTCTTTTAACCTTTTACCATTTCAAAATCTTCTTTAATTGATACTGCAAGAAGCAAATAAGCCCGATAAATTCTAAAATAATATAAATAAATTTTTATTGATTATTAACAATTAAAATTTGAAATGGAAAAAATCAAAATTTAAATTATGTTTAAGAGTTTCCTTTTTTGTTTTTATTAATTTAACACTTTAAGCGTCGACGACTATTTTTATGGAAAGTTTTATTAAAGTACCGAAATATCAACTGATAAGAATTAATATTTAATCACACGAAAGATACACATCAAAAGACAAAAACTAACTGGGCCCGCAGCTTCACCGCTAGTCAACATCATATTATGCCTTAAACAGAGTCCAGCGCTTAAAATGTTAAAAAAAAAACACACAAGCATTTTTCGAGCTCTTATCATGTTGTTCCCTCTTAAATATTAACAAGACTTATATCATTCGTAAAAAGTTTTTTTTTAACTCTTTTTAAGAAATACATAATGATATTGGTAGCACCTAAATTTAAATTCGGATTAGGATACAGAAGAGATATACATATATTAAATGGAAAAAAAAGGTATCAATTCATTTTGATTTTATTGTGATCTTTAAAATAAACTGGGACTATATCCTTCGCCATCAGATTGAAACTTGAGAATCTAATAAGATTATAAAACTTTCAAACTAATTTATATAAACGGAAATGTTTGAATTAAAAGAGAAAAAAATTAAATCAAACGACAATCCTAGCCATACAAATCGTGTGGGTAACGTCACATCCATTCTGTCTCTCATCTAATATGATGTTCATTTAGGAAGTTCTTTAGTCATACTAGCTCTTCATGATGTGCCACTATCGAACTATTAATGGGAACTAGAAAAAAATTTCAAAATTCAATCGTTACGATTAAAATTAAGATGTCTTCTTTAAACATAGGCATATCTGTTTTATCATATGTGTCTTCATATAAATTTTTTTTAAAAAATGTCCAACATTGGATACAACGAGATAAGACAAAATTTATTTGATTTTTTTTTTTTTTAGAAAACTTATGAGAAAACTTATGAGAAAACATATGATAAAACAGAGGTGTGGATAGTACGTAACTTGTTTCACATGTTGTGTTTCGACCAAACTTACAACACACAAAAAAAAACTTCATGTGATTGAAATGCCATTTTTATGTAAAATCGAAACACAAGCTGTGAAACAAGTTACGTACTAACCAACCAGGATGACTGAGTTAGCATGTAAGTTGTTTCACACTTTTGATTCGACCAAAAACAAAACAGTAAGTCATTTTTAAATATGCCTGAAACAAATTACGTGCTGCTGGAATATTTTCGAAAATTCGAAATAAAAAATGTGAAACAACTTACTTACACCTTTACTTATATTTTTATTTTATTCTACCTTTAGTTTTTCGATGTGATGGTGATTGTTGTTTAGCACTTTTTGGCTGATATTTCCTATGTTTCCTTTTCTGTTGTTGATTTATATATTTCTGATTTTTCTGTCGCAACTGTTTTTGTTGAATTATTTGTGGTAAATTATTTATGAAAGTTTTCTTTAAAATTTTCTTATTATTTCTTTTTAGAAATTGAATATGATTATTACTTTTGAGATTATTAATTTCTATTAATTGATTATTTATTAAGATCTGCTCTTCAGATTGTATTATTTGATCTATATCGGGTGGTACAAATACTTTTTGGATAATACTATTTGATGAATATGTTTTTGATATATCGGTATTTAGATTTAATTCTTCTGGAGATTCAGAATATTTTCGTGAATCCTCATCTAATATATTGTATGTTTTACGAATTGTTTTCTTTTGTTTTTTTTGTGTTATAACATAATCATCAATATCTAATTTACAATCAATATTTTTAGATATTATATTATTATCATCAATAATACATGTTTCATTTGCTATACGTCTACGTAATTTTATTAATGGTTCATCATCAGATGAATTTGATTTATTTCTTTTAATGGATGGTATTTCATTTATTAATTTACTATTATTATTATTATTACTAGTATTATTATCATCTTGTATTAGATTATTATCATTAATATTAGTTGCTTTTCGTTTTTTTGTTAATGATTTTTCCTGTAATTGTTGCTGCTGTTGTTGCGGTTGTTGTTGTTGTTCTTGATCATATTCATAATTTAATTTTGATCTATCTAATGATTTCTTTATCGGTTGTAAATAAATCTGATCATAATTTGTAAATTCTGTATCTTTTAAAAGATCATTATAATTTGCCGAACGAATTGATTTCTTTCGATTTCTATTTTTTGAACCTTTTGGACGACCACGTTTACGTTTTGGTGGATCTAATATTGTTGTTGTTGTTGGTGCATTTGATGTATCATCAAATGTTTTAAGTTCTTCTAATAAATTTAAACGATCAAAATGTCTTTCAGAATTTTCATATACGCAACTTAAGTTTTCTTCAGTAACAATATTTTTATTATCTTCATTATTATATATATTATTATCATTATCTATTGATATTACTTCACCGATTGTTTTTCGTCGATTTTTCATATCTGATATTAGATCAATTTTAAATTTAACATTATTATTATCATAATAATAATCATTTGATGTTATCGATGAGGTTTTTCTTCGTCCACGTGTTCGACTATTACAACGTACTGATCTTTTTATTGTATTATCAAAATCAATCATATGATTTGATGTATCAACTTGATTATTTTGTACAAGATTAATTTGTGGTGATTCTTGATATTTTGATGTTGAACTTATTGGTGGTGATGATAGACTACTACTATTAATTTGTTTAGTTTTATTCATATTATTACAAAAATCATCGTTAGTATTACTAATATTTTTTTTGTTATCATTATTGCTACTAATATTAGTATGATTACTATTATTACTATTATCATTGATATTATTTAGTGTAGTATCTTGTATACCCTGAGTTGATGTTACCTCATTTTCATGTTCTGTATTTGTTGCATATTTTGTAAAAGTATTTAATTCTTTATCAATATTTAAAAATTTCTGTTGTAAATCAATATGATGATGACGATGATTAGGTTCGGTGACGGTTTCATTTGATTTCTTCTTTAAATTTAAATTGATTTTATCAAGTTTTTTACTATTATCAAGAATTATTTCAATATCATCATCGATTATTAAACGATCTTTTGTATTATTTAATTCTACATTTAATTTCTCATCCATTATTGAATCGGGTGATGAGTTCGTTACAAAACTATTTGTATATTTATCTGGTTCTAATGGACATGCCGGTAATGTTTGTGATATAAATTCATCATCATCATTAAAATCTAAAACTTTTGTTATATCTAATTCAGATAATCGACGATGCATTATTGTATCATAATCATTTCCACAAACATCAGGAGAATTCGAATTTGATAGTGGCGATGAACATGGTGATGGTTCACATGTTACTGATGATATTATAACTTCAGAATTAACTGATCTCTTTTCGTTATCTTTTTCAATAACTAAATTTAATGAACGTTTCGATTGTATTCTTTGATGATTTGAAATAATTTCTTGTGGTGATTTAATTATTGAATTTATAATTATATCTTTTTCAATATTCGATTTTGATGTAAGTGATTTTAATAGAGATGAAGAACTTGATTCTTGTACAACTGTTAACTGTTCATTTGTATCATCAACTACACCATAAATTAATGAATCATTTAAATTATTCGATAATGAACTAGAACTAGTAACTTCTGTATCAAATGTTGTTGTTGTTGTTGTTGTCGTATGAAAATTTTCCGATTTTTCATCTGTAACTAAATTAATATAATCTAAAGAGCTTTTTTTATTTGAACTATTTTTAGTTACCATCGATTCGTTCGTTTCTTTATTATCATTGATTAGAATATCTTCTTCATGATTAATTGCTTCAATATTTTTCTCAAAATTTAATTTATTTAATATATTAGAATTTTGATTGAATTGATTTTTTCTTTTCATATCGATTTTTTCCTCTGGTTTAAATATTTGTATTAAAATTTCCGGTGTAATTGTATTTCGACGTTTACGCGCCGTTGTTGATTTCCCATTAAAAAGATGATCACATTGATTTTCATGATCTGATAAATTCTGAGAATTCTGTTTTAATTCTTCACGTTGTTGTTCTTGTTGAACTTCTTCATCATCTTCTACTTCTACTTCTACTTCTTCTTGTTGTCTAAATTTATGATTAGTAGTAAATACATTATCTAAATCAAGTTGTGATATATTATCGAGATTATCTAAACTTTTACTTTTTCGCGAATTTTTATTAACTAAAAAATTTGTTTGTTTCGGTGACATCGATGGTAATGAAGTTGGCGGTGATAATGATGTTAAACCTTTGAATATTTTCGTAGTCGTATTTACAATTGACACAGTCATTGGATATTTATCGATTTGTATACGAGGAATAATAACAACAACTTTCTTTTTCAATTTACTATCATCATAAACATTATTAATATTTAATTGATTAGAATTTTCATTTTCTAAAAGTTTACGATTAGATGCAGCACGAACAGTATTAGCTCTTTTTCGTTTTTTATGTTTCCAATTATTTGCCGATTTTCTAGATGTTTTCCTTTTATGACTAGAAGATGATTTACGACTAACATTTGATTTCGGTATAATAACTTTCGGACTTTTAATAACAATATCTAAAGAAGGATCTTTCACTTCCATTGTAATTGGTGAACGACTAGAACTTAATAATATATCAGTTTTATTTAGAATTTTATTATTTTGTGGTATATTATTTTTCGGTTTCTCAAGAATTCTAGTTTTAGTTGTTGTTGTTGGTGTTGATGTTATTATTGGTGTTGATGTTATTATTGGTTTTGATGTTATTATTGGTTTTGATGTTGTTGGTGTTGATACTATTATTGGTGTTGATATTATTGTTGGTGATGATTTTATTGGTGTTGATATTATTGTTGGTGATGATTTTATTGGTGTTGATATTATTGTTGGTGGTGATTTTATTGGTGTTGATATTATTGGTGTTGTTGATGTTGACATACGTCTTTGAGTTAAATATCTATCAAAATCACTTAATGTTTGTCGGAAATAATTATTTATTGTTGAATTTTCTAATAACAATTTACTATCACCACTAGTAATAAATTTTTGTTGATCAATAATTGATTTATTATTTATTTCAGTTTTAATTGTTACAAATTTTTCAATTTTTGTTATTTGATTTAATGTTTTTAATTTTTTCAAATGAATTTTTGAATTAAACATTTTCTTATCTAAATCTTCTAATTTTATTAAAATACCATCCAAATTGATATATTGATGATTTTTCTCATGATATAACATACTTTTAGGATTCAATTTTTCTTTTGAATTTCTTAGAAATATTTTCTCAAGTAATTCATCAATATCTAAAGGATGTATAGCGAATTTAACACGACGTTTTTGTAGACCTGAAAAATATAAGTAAATGAGAAGAAGAAAAAAAAAAGAAAAATTATTATTTTTTTCTAATAAATATTGATTATAGAAAAACAAAAAAGAAATATATATATATGTGAAAAGTTTTTAAAAATATTCAATAAATAAAATATATAATAATAAAAAATAATATTTTTTTCAGCTGTTTCTTGTTAAAAAGAGAAAAGCCAGGAAAAAAAAGAAAAAAGAAAATTAATGAAAATATATAATAAAAATCCTGTTAAAATAAAGAGTACAAAAAATTGTACTTTGTTTTAATCTAATCTAGATTAAGAGTTAACTAATTTAAATAAACTAACTAAAACATAACGAAAACATTTAGCAACATTTATAGGAATGGATATATGAATCCTTTTTAATATATCCTTTTCGAGATTTTTTTTTTTTTTCAGATTCATTCTTTTTTTTTCTGGTACACATTTACACATTTATAGAACATGAAATATATATAAATATTTTTTTTTTTACTTATTTACTCTTCTAAATCATCTTTAAGAAATTGTATTTTAGCGGTGTGATATTTTTTTTTTTTTTGTTAAATACATCCATTATTATCCAATTGAAAATTTTCAATAGATTTAAAACTAACAACAATAAGAGTCCTTTTTTTTTTAAAAAAACATTTTAATTTAAACCATTTTGGTTTAATTATTTAATTTATGTACTTTCTTACTGGTTTGGTTTCTTGATTTCTTTTTGGTTCTTTTAAATTTTCTTTACCAAATCAAAAAATGAATTAATTTTTTTGAGGTTGTGGATTTAAAAAAGCTGGAAGAAAAAATCATTTTGGTTTTAATCTAAATTTTTTTTTTTTTTTAGAAACTTACTAGAAAAGGAGAAATTTACCCATTTTTCATATTTTTGGTGAATGTGGTTTTCTTTTTGTTTTTTTTTTTCTTGTGGTTTTTAGCAAAACATATTTATACATTTCATTTCACGAAAAGAAAGAAGCAAAATCTTAGTACATACTTAAATAATAATTTGTTTTGGTATTTTTTTTTTTTTAGTTGTCAGCCAAATTCTCGATAAAATGGCCAAAAAAAAAAAAAATTAAATAGAAAAAATTTTTTCTTTTTCTTTTTTTAATCTCTTTTTAAAAAATCTACTTTGTGAAAGGACAACAACTTATTTCTCCAAAGAAAAAAAAAAAAAAAAAAAAAATTAAAAACAATTAACTTTCTTCTTCAATAATAATAGCTAATCATGCTTTCTCTTCTTTTATATTTTTTAATTTAATTTTTCAATTATATTTTTTAATTTAATTCCTTTTCTTATTGTTGATGGAAGATCCGGACACAGGAAAAAAAAATTGTTTTTTTTTGATTGAAGTATAAAAATGTTGATTGAAGAACAAAAATGTTGATTGAAGAACAAAAAAAAAATGAATATTGTTGATTGATGAATATTTTTTAAAAAAAAAAAAATTGTTGATTGATGAATTGGAGAAATTTTTTTTTTTTTTTTTTTAACTTATTAACAAAATAAACATAAAACCCGTATATTTGTTCATTATTTTAAAATATCATAAAAAAAATTTAATAAAGTTATTCAATAAATATTAAATTAAACAAGAAAAAAAAAAATAAGTGTTGATTGAGGAATTTGATTTTGATTTCGATTTTTTTGTTATTTATATATTTTTTTTTTTTCAGAAGGTTCCTGCTTCTTCCTATTTCTATTCCTATTTACATACAAGCCATCCTCTTCTTTAGTTATATTATTATTAAAAAAACTATAATTAATAATATCCATAAAATATTTCTTTCTGCCACAAATATTCAAATAAAATATATATATATATATATATATATATATATAAGTTCTGTGACTTTTTCAACAATATATATTAAATTAAAAGCAACTCTCTTCTTATTTTCGGAATGGATAAGTTGTTTTCTTTTTACGCGATCCACTGTTAGTACTATGATTAGAATCATTTAAACCATCATCTTTGTAATTAACAACAGTAGTACGATTTGAACTGCGTGTTATACGATCAGTAGCACGAGTTCGATTTCTACGATTTCTACCACGTACTGGTGTGGTGGCAGTTGTTGTTGTTGTTGTTGTTGCTCCTGCTGCTGCTGTTGCTGAAGATGATAAAGATGTTGTTACTGTTGGTAATGTAGATAAACCAGTCGATGTTTCATCTATCATTTTCGATATGGATGATGTAGTAGTAAATGTTCTACTATTACAATCATTACAATTATTACAATTTATCAAATCTGTTTTCTTATTATTCTTATTAATATTACAATTAGTAGTATTTTGTATACTATATAAATTTGATTTACCACAATTTGTATTCGTACATTCATTAGTAAGATAATTAATATCTTGTTGCTGTTGTTGTTGTTGTTGTTGTTGTGGATGATTTGTATTTAATTGTAAATTACATGGTATATTAACATCACTTAATAGGACCGCTTGTTTTGCATGCAAATTCATTTGACTATTATGTATATAATTACTTAGATGTTGAGAGTTCATTTGATAATTTGAAAAATTTATCAAACTTGATGGTATTGTTGTTGATATTTGTTCTGTATTTGATGGTATATTATATGTATATTGTTGGCTCGGATGGAATGTATGCGTATATTGTATTGTACTCGGTGCTACATTAATAGTTTGTAATGTTGTCATATCATTATTTGAATTTAAATTGAAACCAACATTAACACTATTTAATTCAGTTGAGTGTTGCTGTTGTCGTGCTTGTTGTAGAGTACAAATTGTACTATTACCATCCCCATAGTAACCAGTACCGGGACTATTATTATTAATATTATTATTACCTGTCGTTGATCCTGTTATACTTCTGGGTTGTGATGGCTGTATTATATTCACTGTATGAACATTTGTTCCAGTATTACCATTCCCATTAACGACTGTTGTTTGTTGTGATGGCAATATATTAATTGTTTGGAGAGTACGTGCTACATCATGAGCATTATTCACAATTGTATGTTGTGTTGGTAATATATTATAGGTTTGTAAATTAAGTGGCAACTCTTTTAATTGGCCAGGAGTTTTAAAATGACGCATATTAGATGTATGTTGATGTTGCTGTTGTTGTTGTAGCTGTTGCTGTTGTTGCTGTTGCTGTTGCTGCTGCTGTTGTTGCTGCTGTTGTTGCTGCTGTTGTTGTTGTTGTTGTTGTTGTTGCTGTTGTTGTTGATGCTGTTGCTGTAGTTGCTGTTGCTGTAGTTGCTGTTGCTGTAGTTGCTGTTGCTGTAGCTGTTGGTGCTGTAGTTGCTGTTGTTGTTTTTGTTCATGTTGCTGTTGTTGTTGTTGATGGTGTTCTATAAAACCGGCCATATTTTCAAAATTTGCAATACTTAACATTGGTGTCGATGGATATGATATACCATCACTACGTGATGTCGTTGATGAATTTGATTTACCATCACTATGTGTTGATGGTGTTGATGAATATTTTACAATATCACTCTGTGATGGTGTTGATGAATATTTTACAATATCACTCTGTGATGGTGTTGATGAATATTTTACAATATCACCCTGTGATGCCGTTGATGAATATGGTATACCATCAACACGTGCTACCGTTGTATTTGATCTGTTACAACTCGAATCCATTGTATCATTAGAATTATAATTTGATGAATTCAAATATTTTAAATTTAATGCATCATAATATGATGAATCTTCATCTTTTACATAGGTGACATTTTCACTGAATTGTGATAGTTTACATCGTTTCTTTATAGGTAATGATAGTTTAAGTTCCATTTTTTTAGCAAAATCTTCACACCATTGTGCATCAGGTATTGGAAAATATCCACTTGATGGTGTACAGGAGGGGGCAGCTGTCTCTTGAATGATAATTTTATCAATATCATCTGGTATTAAATCATGAGGCGGTAAATATGGTATTAAATTTGGTGGTAAATCTTCAAGATTTGGTGAATTCATATCATTCAAATTATTAATAGTACTATTACTATTATCGTAATTTATTTGTAAATTTAATATATCATTTTCATGTTCCTGTAGTGGTTGCGGCGGTTGTTGTGGTGGTGGTAGTTGTTGTTGTTGTGGTGGTGGTGGTGGTGGTTGTTGTTGTTGTTGTATAATAATAGAAGTATCAAAATTTACATCTTGCTTAATAATAATATCATTTGTACTATTTTGATCATTAACATTAAAATCAATTAAATCTGAACGCACATGACATTGTTTTCTTTTAATACTTTTATTATTTAAATTATTTTCATTACCCAAATTTGAATCTTGTGATGTTACGGTTTGTTCTACAAGATCGGTCGATTTTAAGTTGTTATCACTTTCACAAGAATTTGTTGCTGTTTCTACTATAAACGAATTATTATTACTACTACTATTGTTATTATAATTATAATAATTATTATTTTTTTTAGATGAAATTATATTTATTGTTGTTGAATCGGTATTCCCTAAAACTTGATTAAAAACAGACATTTTTGTGTCTTCCACTTCATTGACGATATGATTTTCTAAATGTAAAAAAATTTTAACCATACCTGAATCGATGTTTGATGATTCCTGTGCATGATCGTGGTGTTGTTCCTTATCGTCAGTTGTATTGTTGCTTGCTGAGAATATATTATCAATTGAATGATTAAGAAATGGTTTAACATTTTCATTATTAATGTTGATTGATGATTTTGTGTTGATTGTAGTAGATGGCGATTTGGATGTTTCTACTAAATCATTTGGAACTACTGTTGTCACAGCAGTTTCATATGTTTTCCTATCCAATATTGTTGAACTTAAATTTTCACTAATCCGATTAATAACTGATGTAGTAGATTTATCTTTTGGCCAATCAGGAAATGAAATGAATTTTCTCTTTTTAACAGTTGGTGAAATTTCAGTTTGGAAATTATCATGTAGATTATTTGTAGAACTTTTTGTTTTCTAGAGAAAAAAAAAGGAAAAGAAAAAATGAAAATACAATGGAAATACAAATAAAAAGAATAATAATAGAATTTTCTTACATTGAGAATCGAATGAAATATCTCATGTGATGTATTAGGTTTTTCGTCATCCTCTTCGTCTTCATTTAAATCATCTTTATTTGGAGAATCGGATTCTTTTACATTATGATCAATTATCACTTCATCAGGATCGACATCTGAAAATTCTTCAATAGATGGAGATTTTATTTCATCACAATCTTCTTCACCAATATTATCTGAATTCGATGAAAATGAAAGATTCCAAGAAGAACGATGTGATGAACGATTATTTTTATGCGCTATTGGTGGACTTATAAGATCATCTTTCCATTGTATTCTTGCTTTAGTTTTTGTTGTACTGAACACAACATTTGGTTTATTTAATTTTTTTGGAGCAACTATTGATGATATTGGTAATCGATTTTCATTACCATCATCATTTGTAGAGATTGGTAATAATTTTTTCTTCGTACTAAATACAACATTACCAGAATGAGCTTTATCGTTACTAGTAGAAATGTTCGAAATATTAATATTTTGTTTACTACTTTTACTTGATGTAATTTTCTCAATTGGTACATCATCGATATTAATCAAATCAGTTTGATCATCTTCACGATGATTACTTTCTTCTAATATACTAAATGAATCTACTGAATCACCTTCTTCCGGTGATGACGGTGGTGGTGAACTATATAATGTTGATGTTCCTTCTGTAACAGTTGAATCAATTTCTGTTGTATTTATATTATCGGCTTTAGAATCTGTCAATAATTTTGTAGGTGTATTCTTTTTGCGTTGATATGTTTTTGGTGGTAAAATTAAACTTTTCACAATTCGACTAACCATTTGTTCATTATCATCATCCGATGATAAAGACGATATTGATTTATTTTCTCCTAATTCACTCACTGTACCAAATGTACAATCGACACCTTCGCAAATGGCTTTTTCATTATATATAAAAGAATCAGCCATTTCAAAATTATCCCCTAAATGTTTTTCGGATAATTCAGCAGATTCACTACTCTCCATTATATCTCCGGTAAATAATTCATCCACAGGAAAATTGTCAACATTTTCTTCAGCTGTTATGTTATCATCTACTGATGATTTTTTTTGGTTTTCGATAATCTTATCTGAAGATATCGTTATAGTTTTTTCTGAAATAATATTTTCAGTTGATTTATTTTTATCGAAATTACTTTCTGTATCGGACAACAATTTTAATTCAGTAGATTCTTGTATAATTCTTATAGATTCACCTGCATTTGTTTCTATATTTACACTATCTGTTTTATTTTCAGTTAAACATTCATCAACATCCATATTATTTGAAGTCACTTCTTCAATAACTTTCTTTTCGTTATCTTTAACAGATATTTCTTCTTCTTTAGAATTTTCAACAGATTTCTGTATAATTCTTTTAGATTCATCTGCACTTTTTTCTATATTTACACTATCTGTTGTAATTTCAGTTAAACCTATATCAATATCCATATTATTTGAAGTCACTTCTTCTTCGAGAACTTTCTTCTCGTTATCCTTAGAAGATATTTCATTACTATTTGTTACAGATATTTGTTCTTTTTTAGAATTTTCTTCAGTTTCTAAAGGTTTTTCAAGCGAACATATATCCATAATACAATCTTTAGTACCACTTATCTCAATAATATTTTTATTATTTTCAACAGAAATAATTTCATTACTATCTGATATTTTCTCATCATTAGTTTCCTTTTCAATCGTTTCACCTTCATTATTATCATCATCATCATCATCAATTTCAATAATTTCTATACCGTTCGAATTTTGATCAATTATATTGCATACATGAACAGGTTTTGAAGATCTTGCCTTTTGCAGTAAATCTTGCATCCAAGCTGATTCTTGAGATCGTACAAGTTCTTCTTTTGTAAGATCTATTGTTGCTATAATTTCTGGTTTTTCTAATTTTATACCCGAACAACAAATGCCACCTTGTGAATCAAAATTTTCATCAATATTTATTTCAACATTTTCACTAACTAAACTTGGTTTATCTGATAGAGATAGATCCTGAAAATAACGGAAAGAAATTTCATACGATTAAAAAATATATAATTTCCGTGAATTGTTCTTTTTTTTTGGTACTCAAATGTCTCAGATAGAAATATTATCAATTTTATAAGAAGCTCTAATAAATTGAATATTATAACAATTACAAAATATTGGCTCAACAAATAAATCAGACCTTTTACAGAAAAATCATTGACAAATAAAAAAAAAAACAGAAAAAATATGATTAAATTATTGAAATTCTTACGATAATTTCTTCGATAGCTTCATTATGTCCATCAAACATTTCATTTTCTCTGACAGCCTGGATGAAACAAGAAATAAAAAATTAATTAATATAAAATTTCCCAACTAAGCGAAATTAATAAAAACCTTTAATAATGATGTTGGTTGAAAATATTGTGATAAAATACGTTTAGTTGTGTTTTCATCATTTGGTTTATATGTTGGCAAATAAGGTGCATAAATGGTATTTACCCTGTAATATAAAAAAAAAAACAACAAATGATATCAAAATGTGTGAGGAGCGTATTCACTGTCGTCTGAATATAACATTTTAATCTAGTTCGCATCCACTGACATCTAAATATAATATTAGAATCTAGTTATCTTTTACATAATGTTTTTTTTCTATTATGATGTAATATTTCAATAAATTAGAATTGTTTTAACTCAGAACCGATTACATCGTTTACTTTCGTGCTCCCACAAAGAAGTTTATTTCAACTCATTCCGAGTTCAGCCTCACCTGACCTCTCATATGGCGCAGCATATTTATTTAAAAAAATAAATTTTCTTCCGATAAGAAAATATTCAATTTAAAATGTCCGCAATAACCACATTTTTCGAAACATACGAATCAACAAAATACTTAGAAAAATTCACTATAGAAGCTCTACACAATGAAATCAAACGACGGGGATTAAAATTCAAAAATAGTCCAACTAAAGCGGAATGTGTTTCGAAAATTATTGAAAACAACCAACTACTTCCGAGACCATATACGCAGCAAATCATACTAAATCCAGAGATTTCCAACACGTTTCCAAAATTCTCCGGAGACAGCTCAATTTCTGCTGACAAATTTCTTCAATCAGTTGAAAATATTTCAAAGTTCAACAACTGGCAAGCTAATGTTAAATTAGCATTTGCTATCAGCAAATTAATTGGAATGGTAAAATGTTGGCAAGACGCGGTGAAGGAGAAACCAAAGGAACCTGAAATTGTTATGAAGCAAAACGATTGATTACCTTAGACTTGATTTTGGTTGCATAAAATTATTAGCATATTCTTCAATTTTTAGCTTTTCATCAGCATCCTTTTCTAAATCTCTCCAATATTTAAATGCTATCAGGTACATTACATAATCTTTATCGGCCATTTTAATTTTTATAGATCTTTTGGGTCTATTTAAATATTTTCTAAAATATTGAAAAAGAAAAAAAAAAATCAATTTCTACACAAATAAAACAAATATGATGTAAACTTACTGAAATAATTTACACATTATTTCTGTTTGATGAAAGAAATTTTTAACATGTAAAAATATTCTTATTATGTATAAAGGTTCTGCATCCTTTGGGGGAAAAAAAGAAAGAAGAAACGAAAGTAATCATTTATATACATGAACAATTGAAATTTCAAAACAAAAATCTTACTTCTAAATGTAAATCATAGTTGAGTGATATTCTATCAGCAACTGTTTGTTTTGTTTCCATAAATTTTGTTGAATATTTCAACTCTAAACGAGTAAAAATACCAAGTAATTCACTTATTTTCAATAAGTATTCATCAGACTAAAAGAAAAATCAAATTACTACACAATTAAGAATAAATTATTTTTTCTATTTTTACATCATAGAAATTTTTATTGAGATCTTTATATAACAGTAACATCCGGCTAACATTTTTCGATAGAATATAGCTTCTATTCGGAAAGCGTAAACAAGAATTAATATCATCATCTAGATGTCTGAAAACAAAAAGAGAATTATTAAAAAACTGGCCATTTTTATCAAAACAAAAATAGAATCTAACTTGATATAATCTGTCATAGATTTCAATATTTGACTTTGTGAAACATGCGCTCTAAAATTTTGTCGTATATCTTTATAAACATCCTTGAGCCATGGAAATATTTCCGTTTCAATTCTTGGCGGACGACTTATAGGATTTATCATTAATGATGTTGACGGCACTGCTACTGGTCCTGATACAGTTTTTGTTCCGCTATCATCTATTGGAATTGCTAAATAATATTCATCTTCAGTACATGATGAATCTCCAAAATTTGACGAATCATTTACAGAATTCGTTTCGTCAGGTAATTTTATTTCTAATTTTTCATTATCCATTGTGCTATTTTTTTTTTTTCACCCCGTCTCCCTCAATTTGATTTTTTTTTTTGTTTTATCCTGAAAAATATATAAAATTCTAATTATAGAATCCATTTTGTAACTCTGAAGAAACATATCGAAATATATATTAATAAAATCTTTTATAGTTTTTGATTCTGACTCATCACGAAGAAAGTCTTTAATTACAATTTAAAATAATAATATTTCACTTTACCTTTAAATATTTTTGTTTGAATTTTTATATTTGCATTTTGGAAAAATTTTCCCATAAGTGTTTTCATTTCTCTGACCAGAGAAAAAAAAAAATTTTTTTTTTGTTGTAATCTTTTGTACCTTTCTCACTACACTCTGAGTGAGAATAGTTTTATATATTCATATTTGGATTTTAATGGAAATCACTTTTTTTTCACAAAAAAACTAAAAACGCGCTTTTCTTGGAAATAAACTTATCGAATTTTCTTTTCTTTTTAGATTTTCAATACCTTATCAAGTAAACAAACACGTTTGACAGTCCCTTATGAAAAATTACATTAAAATGGCGATCATTTAAAGACATCACGCTCAGTCTACCTTTTTTGGGTTTTTTTTTTTTTATTTAATTTATTTTCTTTACTAATTTCTTTCTAACAAAAAAAAAAACATTGCACTGCAAATATTCACAGAACTAGTTTAGTTTTAAAATTACTAAAATAACACTAATTTTGTTTTAAAAGAAATTTTCTTTATCGAGCAAGAAATTCATGGCGTCCGTCCATTTTTCTTTCCAAAATAACTTTAGCAAGTATAGATTGTAGCGCCAATTTTTAAAATGACGGAGAAAATTTTCATTTCTTACGCTTCCATGGTTACTTGAAAATCGACCTGAAATCTACTTCGTTTACATGACAACTTGAACTTGTCCTATGACGTCGTTTAGCAATTTTCTTTTTCTTCGAATTAAATCTTTTATTGCATCCAAATTTCTTATGGGGGGACTCCAAAATTATAGCAATTTTTGTTTGTTTGAAATTTTGTCTTACTGTAGACTATCTCTTTTTCCAATAATTCATGCAATTAATTTGACATTTGGCATTCAAAATGACGCAAGTTAAACAACAAAAACAAGTGCTAAAATTATTTAACATATTTTGTGGAACCCAAATAACAGAAAAAATGCAATGATTAGGTTTCTTACTCCTTTTTCTTATATTTTCCTACATTTCAAGCTGATCTAATAGAGTTTCTCATGGTATTTGAACAAAATTTTGTTGATATATTTTTGACGTGTGGAATACGCTAAATAAGCTATGTGTTTCCCCTATCAGTTATTCATTCTAAATCAATGAGAATTTCTACCAAAAATATTTCGTATTTTTTGTATTCCATTTTAAATTTGATCACAACCATTATTGTGATCAGATTGAATCAAGTCGAATTCAAATCAATCTGTGTTTGCATGCAAGTAATTTTGATTCAAATCTGTTTCAACTAGATAATGTAAACAAACAAATTTACAAGGTGGCAGTCCACTTCTATTCAAAGTTTGTGCATGTAACCACAGATTGATTTGAATTCCACTTTAGCCTTCCATATACCACTGGTCGCAAATAAGCGGCACAAACAAGTTACGATTAAACGATGTATGAATAATTATAAAATATCCCAACTTCCTATCTTTGTCGTGGCGACTTTTTTTCAGATTTCAACTGTAAATTTTCAAATAATTTTCTATCCACTGCGCAGAAAGAGATATCTACATATTGCACGTATGGGTGAAAGAGAAATATGATTTAAGCAAAGAAGCACGTGCTGAAATTTATATACTTATGACGCGTAATGGTTGCTTCGCTAGTTTTGGGTACTTTATCATTACTCATACATACTACGACTCAGTTATATCTTTTTTATGACCCGCCAAACTTTTATTAGTTCCTCCGATTTTAGATTAGGGCAATTTGTTCCTTGCGTGATTTCAATTCATTTTTTTTTTTTAAAAACTGAGAAGTCCTTTTTTACCTAAGATCAAAAACCAAGAACATTTGGTTTAATATAATTTATAATTTGATTATGTCGCCGATAGATGGACATCAGTTTGATGTTTCGGTTAAGAAAAATTATAGAGGCAACAATTTTAAATAAAAACAGAAATTTTTAAATTTTATTTTTGCCTTATTTTTAATATTAATTTACAAAGTCTTATTATTAATATTTATTACTTTTTTTTCCTTTTTTTTTTGGTTCAACAAACTGCTTAGCAGTTAATTTTCAATAATAAGTTTATTTTAATATTTTTTGAAGAATTTTGTCCTAAAAATTATTTAAACTTTCCCTTAAACTTAAATTCACAATAATTTTAGTATCATATTTTAACATTTATCTCCTTTTTATTACAACAATTTATTTAAATTAATTTGATTTATTGTATTTTTTTTTACTTTAATGCTTGTTTTTTTTGAATTATTAGGCAGACATTTTTCTTTCGAAAATTTGCTTTAAATAAAATCATGTGCGAGAATCCGTGAAATACAAATTATTTAGTTTTAATTATTTTCATTATGTTGTAATCGAGTTTTTTTTAAAACGTTTTCCCTCAATAAATACTAATAATTATTAATTATAATAAAATTAATTAAAACAATATTGTTTCTAAGTGCTTCTTGAGAAGAATAATCAAAATAGTTTGGGTTTTTTACTTTTCTTACAGTTTTTTATTTAAAATTATTGTTCATTAATTATTTTATTTATTATTTATTTGTATTTAAAATTATTTACAAATATTTTACTTAAATATTGCAATTATTAAAAGATTCTTTCTTTTAATATGTTTTTATTAATTTACTAAAATTTTGTTTAATTCTTTTCTTTTTTTTTTATTATTTAAGAGTTTATAAGAAAATAAAACTGTAGATTTTTAATAAAAGAAAAATGTATGGTATTTTAAACATTAGTTCAATCAATTTTCCTTTTCATCAAATGAACATAACATCTTATTCCCCTCCTGACATACTTATTTGCCTATGGAATGAAAGAATATATAGATTACACACTGCGCATGTCGGCCATTTTGAATATATGTGGATTTCCTTTCAAATAATCACACAAACAAATGTATTTCAGCTCCCGAATGACGTAGATGCGTAGAAAAATATAATTTGAAATATGGGAAAACGTAATCTATATATTCTTTCATGCATGCTATTTGCCCTAATACAATAATATGTAATTCTATTTATTTAGGTGTTTAAACACATCTATTATAAATTGTTTTAATTATTGAAATTTCATTTTAATTTTGTAATTATTCTATTGATTTTATTAAATCTAAATGTCGTCAAAAAGTCCTCCTCTAGTTTTTAAGTTGTTGTCGTCATTTCGATTTAAATGTTTTTGAAGTGAAAACTTCTTTAGCCGCGTTGGAGGTGATTTGAAACTCGATGAAACGCTAAAAAAGCGACACTTTTTTACCGAGATGATATACCAGTCGATCAGAATTCATAAGAACAAAATTTTGCATAAAAAAATATTTCTCAGATAAATATGCCCATATTTCAGAAAAAATAATTTTTTGGTGTATTTTTAGGAACGACACAATATCGCAAAAACGCAAAATGAAACGACGCAAAGCCAGGCCTAGGTGTATATAACAAAAAAAATTTCTTCATTCTTTCTAATGAAAAATTTTAATTTTCTTTTCTTATTTTGTGCGGATTTTATTGTTTCTGTCATTTTCAAAAGAGGTATTGGGACGGTCGCGTCTAATTTCTCTTGTAGACATTCCAAATTTTGATATTGTTGTTCAATAGAAAAGAAAATATACGATGGCAGTCGGAGTTGCAATATACCATAATAATATAAATGACGGAGCCCGTGTTGTTACTCCACAAATAGATCTCAATGTACAATATCTAGAATCATTGTCTGTTCAGCTTTCTAAAGTGCGAGAAATATCTGCTTGTGAAAGCAGATTAGACCATAATAAATCAATTATAATTGTGGCAATTTATATTTCTCTCAACCAATCAATAAATATAATTATTGAATTCATCCACGAGAATTTGCTAAAGTACACACCAGAAATATCGCGGATTCTTAAAAAAGATTACGATAAAATTCCGATGATATATTGATCAAATCCAAACCAAAGCATTCATTTCATACTTTAGTTATCTATCATAAGCCACTCGTGTCATTTATTGAAATTGAAAACAAAGAGTGTGAATATTAAAATGTAAAATAACTTTTAAACTTGGTACCAATATTTTAATAAATAAACCCTATAACACAGGGTCTACATTAGCCAATATTTCTGGTATACCAGCAAAATTGGTTGCTAAAAAGCCAGTGTAGACCCTGATAGTATACCAATTTTTCTGGTATGACAATTCTGGTATACCATTCTCGTAGATAGCGCTGGTATACCAATTTTTGACATTTGCATTTAATAAAATGACGGAAACTAAATTTTTGCAAAGTGAAATTATCAAATTGATAAATATGTTCGAGAAAAAGAAGAAAAATATAGAAGGATTGATTTCAAAAAAGGGGGCATGGGAAGATATTGCCACTGAATTGAATTCGACACTTTAAAACCAATATTTTGGCTATTTTTATTTCCTGTTCTCGGTTCAACGGCATGTCAGATACTGAATTGGTATACCAGTATTGGCCCACGTAAAAAAAAACTGGTAGTATTTTATTTCTGGTAAGCCAATTGGTATACCAGAAATATTGGCTAATGTAGACCCTGCGTAACTATCCGAAGGTTTCACTTCTACCGCGTGTGCACAGCACATGATTTTTTTTTGTGTTAAAATATCATTTTGTACCGAAAATGGATCAGGATGTAAATATATATATCCTTTAACCTATAAGAGACATATTTTATTTAAAAATACAATTCTATAATTCAAATTCCGTATTAACATACTTGCTCTCAAATGATTTAAGTCCAGCTTCTTTATCATTATATCATATCTTTGATTATAACAAAGAACAGTTAATGTTCCGTGTATATGATTATCTTGTGCCCAGCATTTTAGAACATCAACATCAGGAACAACAACTGCAACTATACAGCTCTGGAATATATAAATGTTTGAATTGTGAAAATAAACATAATTTGTATTGGGTATGGAGATTAAAATTCATAGCTTCTCTTCTAATGATCGCTTTCAAATTGTTTAATAGTCGACAACAGTTAAAAAAAAACCATTAACGATTGTATTTTCATATAAAACAGGGGTGGCCAACTTTATTATATATATAAGAGACTATTTGTCTTAAAAATGTGTCGCGATCTACCTACTAAAATCTATTATTATTAATACTCCAAAAATCAAAATCGGTGGGAAAATAAGAAATTAGCTACAGAGCCATCCGTTGTCCGTCATGTGTTTTATAAAATCCTTAATCTACACTATTACACTGTCGTTTTTTTGTCAGTTATTGTATGGCAGTGATGTCAGCGAAGTCTAATACTTAGTGTCTACTATCAAAGTTTACTACCAAATTTGGTTTGAGATCGTTAAGTCGTTTCCAAGTTTTATAGTGGCACGAAGGCGGATGAGGAGTATCACTCTTGCATTTTATATACCATATATATTAAGTTTTATAGATTTTTCGCCGGATATGATCGAATCATTCCGCGATCTACTTGTTTCGCCATCTCTGATACAGAACATGTTCTTCATAAGCGTCTACAAGCAAATTATAACTTTTAGCTGAACGCTTCTTTAAAGCAAGTTCAAAACACATTCTCTGCAAATGCTCAGTTTTATAGGATACCTTACTGAGTGTACCGCCGCGTAACGAGTGGGAAACATCAACGAATGCTCCATCGCAGATGCCATTTTATTGGGATAGAATTTGACATTTTTAAATTAATAAAAAACGGTGTCTTACAAATTATTCAAATGTCATATCTATCTATATAAATAAAAATTAAATGCTGTTTGTTGGTAAGCGCATCCCTTGAGAACGGCTGAACCGATTTCGCTCATTTTTTTTGTTAAAATGTTCATAGTAGTCCGAATAAGGTTCTTACGGAAAGAAAAATGGGAAAATTTACCCGGAAAATTGAAAAATTCCGGAAAAACTGAAAGTGCTTTTCTTCAATGGAATTTTTGTAGCAGAAATACGTTTTTTTTCTCATTTTTACTTTATTTACACATTTTCAATAGGTTTTTACAAATCCACAAAATGATCACAAACATATTTATTGAAATTTGGACAGGACAACGTCTGTCGGATCAGCTAGTATTAAGAAATAAAGCTTGTTAATAGTACTTCAAATTAAATATTGTTGCCATTTTTAATTATACCCAAGAAATACCACTAATGATATCTATTAGAAAACGATGACATTTTTATTCCCATACACCAAATAGTATTCCAGCCACACAAATCCATTGGACTTATTGCAAGACATATTTTCAGTCGGACTGACAAAAAAGTCCAATTTTTAGAGTCTGCACAAGACTTTTTTTCAGTCCGACTGAAAATATGTCCAATTTTTAGAATCTCCACAAAACTTTTTTCCAGTCCGACTGAAAATATATCTTGAAAATAAGTCCAATGTAGTCGTGTGGTAACGAATATATTTTTATCTCAAATCATACCTTTAAAATATATTTGAACTGTGTGTACGGCAACACTTCATCAGATCTGGAAGGAACATCATCGTGCAGCTCTTTTAGAATTAAACAAAATACATTTTGTTATTATATATTTTCTATTTCTAATTAAAAAAAATATATACCTTAATAGCATTTACATGCGATCAATTACAACATGGATCAACATGATTTTGATACATAATCAATAAATCAACTTGTACAGTGTTAATGATGAATAGCATCATTCAGTACATTCGATTTTGTCTATAATAATCTTCAATAATGTAACATAATTTTCAGGTAAATAAATGATGCTGAACCAAAAACAACCATTTTTAAATTAAGATATTCCCTTTCTTAAATCCTTGTGAAAACAAAAAACTTTCTTATAGCAAATACAATTTTTAAATTAATATTTAAATAAAAAATACTTTCATGAAGTTTTGTTTTGAAGACCCAATAAAATAAAAAAAACAAAAAAAGACTGCTTCTCCTTAATAATAATAATCACATTCACTTATTAATTAAATTGTTTAAATATAGAAGAAGAATAATTGTTGATTGATGAATAATTTGTTGAATTGTTGAATTTGAAAATTTTAACTTATTTTATCAAAATGTAAAAAATTAGAGAATAACTTAAAAACCCGCATATTACTTTAGTGTTTTTAAAATAAAATATATCATAAAAATCAATTAATGTTTATTCTGGAGAAATATAAACAATTAAAATCAACAAACAACAAAAAAAAAAATAAGTATTTGATTGAAGAAGAATTTTCATTTTTTAATTTGGTTTAGAAAGAAGTTCCTGGCTCTCCTCTTTCAGTTTTTGGTTATACACTTAATTTATTTATAATTTGCCTTCCTTATTTAGTAAGTAAGTTTTTTCTTCTTCTAGTTATTTACAATCATATCCATAATATCCAAAATATCTCTGTTTCTTGTCCATAATCAAAATACTTCGAAATATTTAAATATAAAATATATATATACAAAATATATACGATCTTTAAAGTCCGTGAACTAAAAACTCTCTCGAAAGGATCTTCTTATTTTCGGAATGGATTCTTCTTTCTTCTCTTTTTATGTGTTCGATCACTTCTATTACTTGAAAAATAATTAATAATATTTGTACGATTCGAACTCCGTGTTATACGATCGGTAGAAATACTTCGATTCTTACGTTTTTTAGAACGTACTTTTTTCACGGGTTTTGTTGTTACGATTGTTGGTGATGTTGTTGTCGTTGTGCTTGTTATTGTCGTTGTTATTGTTGAAGATGATGATGATGCCGGTAATAATGATGATGATGATGATATTGTTACTGTTGGTGGTAATAATGTAGAAGAAGACGACGATATAGTAGATGTTTCTTCTACAATTTTCGATATCGTTTTATTATCATAATCATTACAATTATTACAATTTTTCAAGTCATTTCTCTCAATATTTTTATTTATATTACAATTAGTATTTTGTATATTATAGATATTTGATTTACTACAATTATTCGTACATTTATTAGTAAGATAATTAATATCTTGTTGCTGTTGTTGTCGTTGCGAATGATTTGTATTTAATTGTAAATTACATGGTATATTATTAACATCGCTTAACATGTCCGCCGATGGATTATTATTATTACTATTATTATTTATATAATTATTTAGATGTTGAGAATTTATTTGATAATTTGATAAATTTATCATATTTTGTATATCAAGTGATGGTAAATTGATTTGATGATTTGTTGTTGAATTTGATGGTGTCGCCCCAGATTGAATATTATATGTATATTGTTGATTCGGATGGAATGTATGTGTATATTGTATTGTATTCGGTGCTACATTAATAGTTTGTAGCGTTGGCATATCATTATTTGAATTTAAATTAAAACCAACATTAACACTATTTAAATCAGTCGAGTGTTGCTGTTGTTGAGGTTGTTGTTGTAGATTACACATTGTACCATTACCACCATCTCCATAGAAACTAGTCGCAGAATTCGTACTACTAATTTTATTATTTGTTGTCGTTGAACTTGTCATACTTGTAGATTGTGATGGTTGTATAATATTGACTGTATGAACACTTGTTCCTGTATTACTGGTGCTATTACCGACTGTTTGTTGCGGTGGTAATATATTAAATGTTTGTAAATTAACTGGTGCCAACTCTTTTAATTCGCCAGGAGTTTTAAAAAGACGTCTAGTTCGTTGTTGTTGTTGTTGGTTTTGTTGTTTAAAACAAATCATATTTTCAAAAGTTGCAATACTTAACATTGGTGTCGCTGGGTATGATATACCATCACTACGTGATGTCGTTGATGTATATGATTTACTATCATTATGTGATGTCGTTGACGGATATGATATACCATCATCACGTGTTGTCACTGATGTGTTTGATCTACTACAACCCAAACTAATTGGATCTTTATAATCATTTGTATTCAAAAAATCCGTATTTAATGTCTCATAATAATCTTCTTGTTTTCCTGGTATACTATCATTGATTTTACGTCGTTTCTTTATTGGTAGCGATATTGATCCATCAAATTTTCGAGCGACATTATCTTGATACCATGGTGTACTAACCAATGAAAAAAAATCACTCGATGGGACACCGGCTGCTGCTGCAGCTCTCATTAATAAAATTTTATTAATTTCATCTGCTATTTTAAATTATCGATCCGTAATAAAGGATTATTAAATTTATCATTTTACATCTTTTAAAAAATTAATTATATTTTTTTTTTTTTATATTATTATACCTGAATCGAAATTTGTTGTTGATGCCTGTACACGATCGTGGTGTTGTTCTGTATCGTTGATATTGTTGTTATCAACTGAATCATTTAGAAATTGTCTTAAGTTTTCTTGATTTATGTTGATTGATGATTTTGTGTTGATTGATGATGTTTGTGCTGATGGCGGCTCTACTAAATCATTTCGTAATAAACCTATTTTGCCGAATTTTCAAGAAAAGAAATTTATTTTTAATCATACCTGAGTCAATATTTGACGATGCATGTAAATGATCAGAATAATCTTTACCATTGTTGTTGATATTATTGTTATCGATTGAATCATTTAGAAATTGTCTTAAATTTTCTTGATTTATGTTGATTGAAGATTTTGTGTTGATTGAAGATGTTTGTGTTGATGGAGGCTCTACTAAATCATTTGGTAATAAACCTGTTTTGCCGAATTTTCAAAAAAAAGAAATATATTTTTAATCATACCTGTGTCGAAATTTGATGATGCCTGTAAATGATCAGAAAAATCTTTCGTGTTGTTGGTATTATTGCTATTAATTGAATTATTTAAAAATGATTTTAAATTTTCTTGATTAGTGTTAATTGAAGATTTTGTGTTGATTGAAGATTTTGTGTTGATTGAAGACTTTGTGTTGATTGAAGAAGATTGTTGTGTTGATTTCTCTACTAAATCATTTGGTAGCGAAACTTTTGGCACCGTAGTTTGATATGTTTTTCTTTCTAATATAGTTGAATTTACATTTTCATTATTACGAATTAGCCAATCGGGAAAATTAATGAATTTTCTTCTTTTAACAGTTGTTGAAATCTCGGGTTGAAATTTATCACGTAGTTTATTTGAAGTACTTTTTATTTTCTAGAAAAAAAAATGTTTTAATAACAAAACAAGCTATAGTGCGCAAACCACTATATGGGAACTTCTATACATATCGATCAAATTATTTCATACAACAATTTATGAATTATTTTGTACAAAAATTTCGAAGTTCATAAAGTGCATTTGAGTACTTTACTAAGTGTAAAAAAAAATTTGTGTTTTAAAAGTTAAATTTTGTATTTAAAAACAATATGTCTGGCCGTGGTAAAGTAAAGGGAAAGACAATGTCTCGTTCAAATCGTGCTGGATTACAATGTCCAGTTGGTCGTATTCATCGTTTATTAAGAAAAGGAAATTATGCTGAACGTGTTGGAGCCGGTGCACCAGTTTATTTAGCTGCTGTTATGGAATATTTGGCTGCAGAAGTTCTTGAATTGGCAGGTAATGCTGCTCGTGATAATAAAAAAAACCAGAATTATACCACGTCATTTACAATTGGCAATTCGTAATGATGAAGAATTAAATAAATTATTATCTGGTGTTGTTTTACCAAATATTCAAGCAGTTTTATTACCAAAGAAAACCGAGAAAAAAGCATAAATAAAAAAATAAAAAGAGAAACTAAAAAAACTGAATTTTGTTCGGCAGCTACCCGAAGTTGTAATTGGATTTAATTGACTTTTGGACACAATTGTTCTTTCATTGCAAAATGTTTCATGCCAAATTTCATTGAAATCGGTCCATAAATAACGTTACAATACCCTGTAATGTAAAAAAACAAAAAACTGAACTTTTGTTCGGCGGCTATCCGTTAGTTTTAGTCCGATCAAACCCAACTTTTGATAGAATGGTTCTCATGTGGAAAAAACCGCTCCTACCAATTTTCATGGAAATTGCTTCAAAAATACGGCCGCAATATTGTACACGACAGACAGACAGACAGACATTGGATAAAAATGATTGCAAACGATTTAGAATCTTATAAAACTGGGAGATTTGCACATCGATCATGATTCCAGTAACTTATATACTTCTTATAGAAGTTAAAAATAAACAATAATTTCCTTACATTAAGAATAGAATAAAATTGTTCATGCTGTTCGTTTTCTTCTCCGTTATGTTCTTCGTTATCGTCTTCGTCTTGACTTGAATCATCTTTACTTGATGAATCTGGATCTGGATCTTTACCATTTTGACTTATTAATTCATTCATTTCATCAACATCGGTATCTGTAAATGCTTCAAATGATGGAGATTTTATTTCATCATAATCTTCTATAAAATTATCAGAATTCCAACAGGATCGTGAACGATTTTTTTTAGATGCTATTGGTGGTTTAACAAGATCACTTTTAAGTTGAATTCTTGATTTAGTTTTATTTGTACTGAACACAACATTTGGTACACTTGATTTGTTTGGAGTTGATGTTGATGGTTGTGTTAAATTAATATCATTACAATCATAACTTTTAGAAATTGGTAATAATTTTTTCTTCATACTAAATACAACATTACCAAAATTTGAACACGATTTATTGTTACTAGTAACATTTGGAATTTTACTATATTGCTTAGTTTTATTAGATACAATTTTATGAATTGATATATCATCAAATGAATCTATTGAATAACCTTCCGGTGATGGTAAACTACTTAATGTTGATGTTACTTCAGCGATTGCTGAATCAATTTCTGTTGTAGTATTTCTTTTAGAATCTTTTAATAATTGTGATGATGTTTTCTTTTTACGTAGATACGTTTTTGGTGCTAAAGTTAAATGTTTTTTAATTCGTTTAACAATTTGATCATTATCATCATCAGATGATAACGATGATATTGATTTGTTTTCACCTAATTCACTAACTGTACCAAATGTACAATCGACACCTGCACAAATTGCCTTTTCATTATATATAAAAGAATCGGCCATTTTAAAAATATCTGCTAAATGCCTTTCAGATAATTCAGCCGATTCAGTACTTTCCATTATGTCACCACTAAATAATTCACTAAAAGAAAAATTCTCAACATTTACATCATCAATATTTGCTGTTAGATTATCATCTAGTGAAGATTTTTTTTGACTTTCAGTTAAAAACAGATCAATATCCATATTATTGGAAATCACTTCTTCGGGCACTTTCTTCTCGTTATCCTTAGAAGATATTTCATTATTATTTGTTACAGAGATTTGTTTTTCTTTAGAATTTCCATCAGTTTCTAATTGCTTTTCAAGTGAATTAATATCCATACTATAATTTTTAGCACCATTTGTTTTATTATTATTATTTTCAGCAGACTTTTCACTAGAATCTGAAATTTTTTCAGCATCAGTTTCTTTTTCAATTGTTTCATTGGCATTATCATCATCATCGATTTCAATAATTTCTGTGATTTCCAAATTTTCATCAACTATATTAAAAACATCAACAGGTTTAGAAGATCTTGCCTTTTGTAGTAGATCTTGTATCCAAGACGTTTCTTGGGATTGTTCACTTGTAAGATTTATTATTTCTGGTTCGTCTACATTTATGCCATTTGCTGATGATGTTAAATCAAAATTTTCTTCGTTACTTATTTCGGCATCTTCTTTAAATAAAGTTGGTTTATCTGTTAGAGAAAGATCCTAAAAATATAAGAAAGAAATTTTATTATCAATAAAGAAAAAATATATATAAATCCTGTGAATAAAGTAGTTTCTTTTTTAGGTACTTCTAAAGGTCAACGCGTAATGTCTCAGATAGATAAATTTTATCAATTATATAACGAACTCTAATAAAGTTAATATAAAACAATTACAAAATATTGGCTCAATAATTCAAATGCATACAAGAATAATCATTGACAAAAACATAAAAAAAATGTGACTAAACAATTGAAATTCTTACGATAATTTGTTCGATAGCTTGATCACGTCCATCAGCAAGTTCATCCGCTCTGACAGCCTGGAAACAAGAAACAGAAAATTAATTAGTATAACATTTTCACTTAGTAAAATTAACTAAAAGAAAAAAAAAAACCTTTATTAATGATGTTGGATGAAAATATTGTGATAAAATATGTCTAGTTGTGTTTTCATCATTTGTTTTACATGCTAGCGGCAAATATGGTGCATAAATTGGATTTGCCCTGGAATATAGAAAAAAAGGGATGATATCAAAATGTAATATTGTTATGAAGAAAAACGATTACTTTAAACTTAATTTTGGTTGCATAAAATTATTAGCATGTTCTTCAATTTTTAGCTTTTCATCGGCATCCTTTTCTAAATCTTTCCAATATTTGAATGCTATCAGGTACATTACATATTCTTTATCGGTCATTTTTAATTTCATAGATTTCACAGGTTTATTTAAATATTTTCTAAAAATAAACAAAATATAGAAAATTTATAATAAAAATTTCACAAAAAAAAAACTTACTGAAATAATTTACACATTATTTCTGTTTGACGAAAGAAAATTTTAATATGTAGAAATATTCTTATTATGTATAAAGGGTCTGCATCCTTTGGAAAAAAAAAAGAAGAAACGAAAGTAATCATTTATATACATAAACAATTGAAATTTAAAAAAGGTCTTACTTCTAAATGTAAATCATAGTTGAGTGATATTCTATCAGCAACTGTTTGTTTTGTTTCCACGAATTTTGTTGAATATTTCAACTCTAAACGAGTAAAAATACCAAGTAATTCACATACATTTAACAAATATTGATCAGACTAAAAGAAAAATTAAAAATCAAAATTATATTGAAACTAAGAAGAATTTTTAGTTTTACATCATGGAAGTTTTTCTTGAGGTCTTTATAAAGTAATAACATCCGGCTAATATTCTTCGATAGTATATAACATCTGTTCGGAAATCGTATACAGGCATTAATATTATCTTCCAGATATCTGACAAAAAAAAAAAAAAGAAAAGAAAATGCCAATTTTTATCAAAACAAAAATAAAATCTAACTTGATATAATTTGTCATTGATTTTAATAATTGATTTTGTGAAAAATTCGAACTAAGATTTTCACGAAGATCTGTGTATACATCCTGAAGCCATGGAAATATTTCAATTTCATTTCTTGCCGGACGACTTATTGGATTTATCATTAATGTTGATGTTGACGGTATTGCTGGATCGGGAGGTGTTGATATATTTTTCGTACGGGTTGCATCTATTGGAATTTCCAAATAATATTCATCTTCAGTGCATGATGAATCTCCAATATCGTCTGGTAATTTTTCATCTTCTGGCTTTTCATTATCCATTTTGGTATTTGTTTCTTCGTTTTTTTCCTCCATTTCAAGTTTTTGAAACTGTAAAAGATAATAAAACTCAAATTAAAGAAACATTTAAAATTCGAAAAGAACATCTTGGAGATACTAAGAACTCCGAAATTGCTGATGATGACATTTTGACATATCGTGATGATTTCATAATATGATTAAATACAAATTAAATAATATTATCCATGTTACCTTTATTTAAATTGGTTGAATTTTTAAATTTGCATTTTGGAAAATTGAAGAAATTTTCCGTAATCATTAAATTTTTATTTTTATTTTTTTTTAACCTTTTGTCTCACACATTGACAAAGAAATACTACACGGTCATATTATTTAGTTAATGGGAAATTCCACTTCATTTTCGTAAAATCAAGTAAACTTTTGTTAATTTTTAATCCTTTTGCAATTAATGTAGTAAACAAACACACGAGCAGTATAAAAACAAAAAGGTTTTTCCCCAGATTTAAAAATATATACGAATAAAGTTCTTAATGTGTACTGTAAAAAAAATTATTTTAATGGCGTAGATGTCAGAAATTTTGAATCAACAACAGTTTGTGTGAATGTGTAGAAATAAATATATGCGACGAACGCGCTAATTTTTGAACAGTAGCGTTTCAAATGGGGGTTATGTTACATTTCTGAATTGAGAGAAATATCCTTTGTTTTTTTTTGTCTTTTGAACTCCATTTTTTTTCTTTTTTTCTTTTTTTGGATTCAATAAATTAATATTATCTATGGGTGAATAGTTTAAATTAGTTATTAAAAATTTTATAATGTTTTAAAGATAATTTATTTTATTCTGTTCGTTTCTTTCATTAAGTTTAACAAATTTGTAGCAAAATTTTTAAATTCTATAAATTTTGCATTGAAAATATTGGAATATTTAAAAGAAATTTGCTAGTAGAACATTTTAAAAATATAAAACCAAAACAAAATTCGGAATTTCGATTTTACATTATTAATTGGGGGTTTTAGCCTAAGATCTGAGTTATGTTTAAGTTAAATATTTTTTTAAAGAAATAATCTTTAAAATAGATTAAATTTTCTTTAAAAAATTATTTGATTCATTCAAATTTTAACTTCCGCCTTATCTACAGTTTAACCCCTTTGAATTTACATTTTTAACGCCGCCTCTACACAAACATAAGCAGTAGAAACGCGACGGTGTTTGAAAACAACTTCACTTTATTTTTCACTGACGACGAACAACACATGACTTTTTTTCTGTTATCAAAAACGTCGAATGGACGCCATTTTGTTCTAACATTTCATTTGAAAAGATCTCATGGAGCGAGAAACAAAAATAATGGATAGAATTAAAATGTGCCATAAGAGGCTTAAAGTTTTTTCAACTTAAAGAAATAAAGAGAATTTTATGAAATCATTATTATTTGTTTAAATCCTTCTTGATTAAAACACGATAAATATTTAATTAACATCGCATTGCGATTTCCTGAATTCCGCCATTTTGGAATGTTAATTATGTTAGACATTTTTGTTAGGACTTCTTTCCTAACAGAAATCTGAGAACAGAAATTTATGTTACCTAATAAAATTTCAGTCTAAATTTCAAATTTGAATCATTTCATATCCGGGTCCACTATCGAATCAGTTGACCAAAACAAACTATATTAAAGCTTTAATCGTATTCGTATTCTTATCGTATAAACGGCTCGTAAGGAGAGAATGCGATTTATTCGTAAGAATAGAAAAAATTTCAGGCAACTGAAGCGAATAGCTTAATTCAAAATGGCGCCGATAAAGTAACGGATGTAAAGATCGCAACTTTATTAAAATTTTAAAAAATAGAAGTTTTTATGGAATATTAAACATGAAAATTATGTAATTATGTAATCCACGGAGTTCGTGTGTTAGTTGGTATAAATGTTGTTTAGATAATCTCCAATAAGCAAACCATAACAACATCGATTGGTAACAATAGAAAGTAAAAGACACTAGTAGCTGGATCTTTGATTAAAATAAATACAAAATATTATTTTTGTGCTAAATAAGTAAATTTTCCTTTAAAATTGGGAATGATACTTTTTGCTAAGTAATATTTGATTAAGCTGATTTAGTCATCATACTACATGCTACACGACATCTACTCTTGTGAATTAATGCCACGATAATCTTTGGTAATTGCGATATCGTATAGGAAAAAATAAGACACATTGGAATCCAAAATGTAACGACATACATAGTTGTATTTTACAATTAATAGGTACGTTTTGTTTTAAACAAGTTGCTCCAGAGCAGATCCAAATTTTATCTTGAATACAACAACAAAATACACCTTCTTTTACTTGGACCAAAAAATTTCTGATCCAATTTTTTTTCGTCAATAGATGGCTCTGTTTTGTGTTTTTTTGATACTTGAATTCTGATGATTTAATGTTATTTTTTTGGATGTTTAAAAAACAATAAAATTCCGGAATAATTAACGGAAAAATGTTAAAAAGAAAGATTTTTGAAATAATTGTTATTAATTTTAAAATTTTTTCTATATGTTAGTACAAAGAGAGATTGGGGAATAGCGGAGACATTTTTAAAACGAAAACATAAATTTGGGAATGTTTAATTTTCATTTGTTTGCAAATCAAATGCTACCAATTTTAAGTTTTTTATTGCTCTTGCTCCTTGTCGTTGTTTTTTCCACGTCCTGCTTTGATCTGAAACAGAGTAATGTGAAAAAAAAACACACCTAACGAGATGAAAACTTGATCCTGGATTCTAATTATCCTCAATTACTTGTTGGGAACCAGATTATTCGTATTTTGGGCCTTCATAAACTCATCAAAATATTCTTCGTTTAATAAAAATTTTCTTTTATATAATAATTTTCAAAAAATTGGTGAAATAACGGTGTACGGCGAATTTTACGATCAGCCAATCTTACCATATTTGTTTTCATATTCGCCCAAAATATTTATTTGAATAAATCAAATTTTCAAATAACGGTTTTCCACAAATAAAAACTCATTTTGAAATTCTAAGTGTTGCTCTTTATTTTTTCCTTCTTTTTAATGTGAATTTACAAAGTCTATTATTAATATTTTTCCTTTTTTTTTGGTTCAACAAACTGCTTAGCAGTTAATTTTCAATAATAAGTTTATTTTTATATTTTTTGAAGAATTTTGTCCTAAAAATCATTTAAACTTTCCCTTAAACTTAAATTGACAATAATTTTAGTATCATTTTTAACATTTATCTCCTTTTTATTACAACAATTTATTTTAATTTAATTGATTTATTGTATTTTTTTTTTTACTTTAATGCTTGTTTTTTTGAATTATTAGGCAGACATTTTTCTTTTGAAAATTTGCTGTAATTAAAATCATGTGCGAGAGATTCCGTGAAATACAAAATGTTTAGTTTTATTTATTTTCATTATGTAATCGAGTTTTTTTTTTCAAACGTTTTCCTTCAATAAATACTAATAATTATTAATTATAATAAAATTAATTAAAACAATATTGTTTCTAAGTGCTTCTTGAGAAGAATAATCAAAATAGTTTCGGTTTTTTCTTTTTTCTTACAGTTTATTTAAAATTATTGTTCATTATTAATTTTTTTTCATCATTTTAAAAAGATTTTAGAAATTCAAATTTTGTATTTTAAATTATTTACAAAGATTTGACTTAAATATTGCAATTATTAAAAGAGTTTTTTTTTTTCATTTTAATTTATTAATTTACTAAAATTTTGTTTGTTAAAATTTGTTTTTCTTTTATTTAAAGCCTTTTCATTAAAATTTTCTTTTTTGTCATAAATTAAGGAAAACAAAACTATTTAGAGATTTTTTTTTAAAAACAAAAGAACAAAGAAATTCTTAATTTTTCTAATTAATTTATGATGTTTTAAAAATTAATTTAACGCATTTAAAAAGAAATACTAAATTGTTTTGCTAAATTAAAAATAAATTTGCTAAATTTGAATATTTCGATAGTTTTTATAAAATAACCATTTTTATTGGTTTTGAAAATTTATTAACTTTTTAATTCAACTTTATTCTTTTCTTTTACTTTGGATAAGTTTCTTTAAAAAAAAAAAAATTATGATTTTCTCATTTTTCTTTTTCATTAATTGAACATATTGGTTTATAACTTCTTATTCCTTCTCCTGACATACTATTTCCCTAATTCAATAATATGTAATTCTATTTATTTAGGATTTAAAACATTTTCTTTTTATGTAGTTTGATTTCAGCTTTGAAGATTTAATTTAGTTTCATTTTGTTTGTTTGATTGGTTTTTTTAATTTCATTCATTTAATCTAAATGTTTATACATGTCCTCCAGTTGTGGTTTAAAATAGTTTTTAAGTTGTGGTCTTTTCGATTTAAATGTTGGTGTTAAAAGACCATTTTGTACCGAAAATGGATCAGGATGTAAATATATATCCTTAACCTATAAGAGAGATATTTTATTTAAAAATACATTTCTATAATTCAAATTCTGTTATTAACATACTTGCTCAAATGATTTAAGTCCAGCTTCTTTACCATATGCAAGCATATCACTTAAAATGAGGTCCTTAACTCTTTGATTATTACAAAGAACAGTTAATGTTCCGTGTATATGATTATCTTGTGCCCAGCATTTTAGAACATCAACATCAGGAACAACAACTGCAACTATACAGCTCTAGAATATATAGAAACATTTTTTTTTTTGAATTATAAAACCATTAAAATTGATCGAAATTATTCAAACCTTTAAACTTTCACCATAAACATAAACTTGTTCCACATATTGGCTGCTCACATATATATTTTCTATTTTTTCCGGTACAATATATTCACCTTGACTTAATTTAAATATATGTTTTCGTCTGTCAATTATTTTTAATGCTCCATTTGGTAACCATTTACCAACATCACCAGTATGATGCCAACCATCAGCATCAATTGCTTCGGCAGTTTTCTGTGAATCTTTATAGTATCTAATAAAGAAATTTATTTTTAGTTTTAATTTATATATATGATTTCTTTTATTTATTCCGATCATACCCATGGAATACGTTTGAACCGCGTACACATACTTCGCCAGTATTTTGAGTCGCATAATACTCCATTTCTGGAACATCGACCAGCTTTTAGTATTAAACGAAATACATTTATTTATTATATATTTTTATTATTATTTTTTTTATATATATAAAAATATTACCTTAATAGCATTACATGCAACTGGTGGACCAACATGATCTGGTACATAATCACCTTGTACAGTTAGTGATATTGCACCAGTACATTCGGTTTGTCCATAACCTTCAACAATTAAACAACCAAGAGCACAACGCATAAATGTAAGTACATTTCCAGCTAATGGTGCTGAACCAACAACCATTAAACGAAGATTTCCACCAAATGCTTTGAAAATAAAAATTCTCGTATATATTAATAACAATTTTAAATAGGATTTTTTTAAAAATACCTTCATGAACTTTTTTAAAGACAAGTTTATCCCAAAAACTATTTTTCCTTAATATACCACGTTCCAATTCACTCACTTTTGAATTAATTGCCATACGGAATAACATTCGTTTGAATGAGGATCTGGAAATTTCTGATTGAATTTTATCATAAACTCGATTTAATAGTCTAGGTACAGCTGGCATAACAGTCGGTTTCAAGGCTTTAATATCATTTGTTAATTGCCTTATATCGCCGGAATAAAATCCAACAGCTCCGCCCAAATAATAAATACCATTTTCACAACATCTCTCAAACATATGAGCTAATGGTAAAAATGATATCATAATGTCTCCAACTCTTGGCCGATGATCACCTGAAAATTGAAAAATATTTTTTAAAAATTGACAAAAACTATTTCTTTGAGGGAAAAATTAGTTATCTTTGGGAATTGGGCAAAAATAGAAAAGCATCCATAATTCGGTCAATACTGGTCTAACTATCTAGATCGAGAAACGTTAAAATAACAATGAAATTTATAAGTACTTTAAATACTCAGGTCTACTAAATATACAATTTAGTTACTATAAAACTATTGTTTTTATCATCCTCACTCCTAAACGACTAACTTCATCATTCCGCACATTAGGGCCGTATTTACGGGCAGATTAACTAGGCTGCAGCTTAGGATCGCACTACAGAGAGGCCCGCACCACAAAATAAATACATATAAGTAAAATAATATAATCGAAAAATATCTTCATTTAATGAATGATGGAAAGGTCATTTTCAAGTATTTATCGACAACATATTTCATGTAAAACATATTTTATTATAATTTTTGACAAATTAGCCCAAAATTGACCAAAATATTCGCCAGATAATAGAAAGCGTAGCATTCGTTTCCTTACGGTAGGGCCCACACTACAGGTTCAGCCTAGGGGTCTACAGATCCTAAATATGGCCATGCCGCACATTCACTTAAAGCTCGACCAACGCTGGGCACAACCAGCTTAGTTGGTCTATAAATTGCAAATATTTAATTTTGATTTTAAAATTACGTTGCCACGAAATTTCTTGTATCTAAAATTTAGAAATTGAAGAGAATCAATTTTTCTGGTAATGTCTTGACCTAAAATACCATAGTTTTTTTCTTGCCGTTTTATATATTGTGAACGTATTATATTAATCGATGAAATATTGATTTTATAGTTCCCATATGTTGAATTCTCATAAACAATCAATATGTTATTATCCACACGAAGTGCTTAAATTTTTACTATATGAAATCATTTTTAAAAGTTTTCAATATGATACGATTTTCCCAAAAGGTATAAAAATCATGAATAATTAATTTCATGGTTTCCTTACGCAAGGTAAAATAATGAAAATTGGTAACAAATTAATAATTTCAAATCGAAAAGGATTCAACTATATTTATGTAATAAAATAATAAAAAGAGAACCTCCACGTGATTACGCATAATGTATGGTGTCCTCCCTCAATTTATTTATTATCTAAAAGAACGTAAAGTTTCTTAGTTTCGATAGTCTTCCCAATTCCGACCACCTTTGTTTTTACTAAATAACCGCGGGTTACAAGTCTGATGGAATATACATATTGCAATTAGTGTTAAGCTTTTTAGACTCGTAACTGCTATTCATAATGAAAAAAATAATTCATAAAAAAAAATCTCTTACCTAGCTGTAAAATGACAGCACAAACTCCAGCCACAACATTTGAATGTGTTAGCATAACACCTTTTGGATTACCAGTTGTACCAGATGTATAACATATTGTACATAAATCTTCTGGTTTTGGAGGCACTTCCGGACGATTATATGCTGCACCTAATTTTTCAATTTCATCAAATGTATGAATTTCGACACCACGTTGTCTGGCACGTTGTAATGTTGCCGGTCGTACAGGTTTAATTGTTATTAATTTTGTTAGTGTACGTGGTGCTTTTTCCAATAACATATTTGCTTTAATATCATCTTCGACAACAACTAATGACATATCAGTTTGTTTAATAATAAAAGCACATGCATCTGGTCCAAGTGTATCATATAAAGGAACTACAACTAATGAATAACAATAGCATCCTTGTTCGAATAGTATCCATTCGGGACGATTTTGTGAATAAATTCCAATCAATTGACGTGCTTGTACACCAAGCGATATCATTCCAGAACCAAAATTTTTCGCTCGTAATAATGTCTCATCAAAATTAATCCACTACAAAAATTATATATTAGAATTGATTTCTTTTTATAAAAACAAAATAAATTAATTAAAATAGTTTTTTTTTTTTCATTTACTTGATATGGTGAATTTATACTATCCCGCCAACCAAGACATGGACCATTATTTGAATCATAGGCTCCGACTCGAAATGTTTGATATAATGTTCTTGCTTTTTCACTTATATAACTAACGAATTTACCATTTTTCGAGTCTTTATAGAATTTTGAGACATGTATTTGTTCTGGGCCCTGAAAAGAAAGATAAAGTTTTTATTAAATTTTTAACATATAGTCACTTGAAATCGGTTTATAGTCGAGTTTTTTGATGCCCTATGGTAGAAATTGAACTCGTAGTTAACAAATTTATAGTTCAATGAATTAACTCTGAGTAAAAAGTACCAAAACTACTAATATCTCAAGGTTTTTTTCTCCATAATTTTGGTATAACTTCTTCAAATTCACTTTAATTCAAAGGTAGACTGGGACCTAATAGCAATAATATTGTATCTTCTGCAAATTTTATAATCGGTATATTAGTTTTTGAAATACAAATATTTCTTTCTCTACTATCCTTAGAGCCATTTTACTGAAATTTTACATACTCGTATTTATGTAATCAATGTATATGTACTTTTAAATAATTTGAAGAAAATTGCTCCACAAATTTTCAAGTTTAATCCGGAAAAGGATAAAAAAAAAACGACAAAACTTTATAGTGACTCTGGTTTTTGCTTTATAACTTCGTTCCCCTTCTGCCGATTTTCCTGAAATGCAATAGCAAACCAAGTTAAAGAAGAACCAACTCACATTGTAAATTTCATCAAAATCGGATAACGCGGAAGTCTATAAGACTTTTGATTCTCTACACAACTATACATTTGAAACCTTTCTACGATGATAATTTCTATGTGTTACAAATGTAATGACAAAAATAATATACCCTCTGGTAGTATCTACCATAGGACATCAAAATATGATAAAAATGTATGCCTTTTGGGTAGTTAACAAAGTCAAGAATTTCAATGAACTTCAATCTAAGAATAGAAACAATCAAAACTTATAATATTTTAAAGTTTTTGTGGTTAACTTTGTTTCCCCATCTCCAAATTTGTTCTAGGTAGTCTGGAGGCCCTAAATACCATAAATCTTTTCTGAAAACTTTATTCAAATCAATGTATAAGTTTTTAAAGTACATAAACATTGAAAAAACTATGTATATAAAAATGCTTTTTTTTCCTACAACTATTTCTTTCTCTACTATTCTTGAATCGATTTTACTAAAATTTAACATAATATTGTTTACTTATGTAGAAAGAAAACGCTTCAGTTCAAAACAGTAAAAATGTTGATAGAACATTTGTTGATATAAACTTCACGTAATAGAATTAAAAAATAGTTTAAAATTCCTTAAGAAAAATCCCTGAAATTCATTGAATTTTGATTTTAACATTCAGTAGAAATCTTTGTTTTAAAAATATCAACTAAATTTCATTCAAACATTTTGTCTAAATATAAAAATTGATATTTAAAAAAGCATTAAATATTTCAAGAAATCATAGAGAAATAAAACTATCAATATAAAGTATTCTAACAATTAAAAGAAATAATAAAAGTCAATAAAAATAAAATTTATTGATTTCAATTTTAGAATTTTCCTTAAATAAATTACAATTAAAAATAAAATTGTTAATTATTTTGTTTTATAAAAATGTTATTTTATTTTTCGTTTTACGCAATTCGAAATTGTTGAATGTATTTTTTGATAAAAATAACATCGCTAATAAATTGGATTGCATTTGTATTTCTGTTTTTATTTCTTTAAAAACAATATTTTTAACATTTTATTTATAATGACGATAAATATTTCTATATATTTGTTCTTTTTTTTTTTAATATTAAAAAACACCTAAATTTAGATTAAGTTGTCGAATGGACGCCATTTGACTCACTCATGTAAATAACATATCGTTGCTGAAAATATTTGAATGCAAAATATCTATTCTTTTTTCATACAGGTTGTTCGCAAAATTAAAAAAGAAATCACAAGAGTTTTTAATCTGTAATGCGCTTATTCTCCATCAGTAGCGACTTTGGGACTTTGATTTGATAAGAGAAACACGCAAAGAATTCATTTGAATTGGACATATTTTAGTCGACATTTCTGATACTCACCAAACTAAATCTTCTTCAACAAAGTGATTTTAATTTCATATAAATCGACTGAAAAGTTTTTCAATATAAATATAAATTTTAGATTTAGTAAATCTTTATCACTAGAGAACTCTTTTCAGACCGATGCCGAAAGCAACAAAGATCTATTCTTTCTTATAACTGACTCAAATTTCAATTAAATCAACTAAAGGCCAATTTCCAAACAGTCGATATCCTACTTCTAATGCAAGTATGGGATAACACTGTACAAAGATTGGTTAAACAGAAAGGGAGAAAACACACATCCTACAAATTTTGTCGGCTTCTGCATTTCTGATTTCACCAACTGATTTTCGATCTGCAGATGATTCCCCTCAAAAACAGATGAACATGTTTATCTGATTTATATGACACTTCATCTGCAGGTGTATACTCTCACAATAATCACACACGATACCTTTGCACACTACCAATTTTTCTAAATAGTGTGTGGAGACTCTGATGTTTTTATTCAATAAATTCTAGCAAAAATTGCAGAAGTCCATCTGTTTCTAGTTTTCTGATTTTTCCCGTCAGAATAAGATATCGGCTGTGTGGAGATTGTCCCTAATGCGTTCGAGAAACATCGTTTGAACTAGAGCAGACAGATCTGCAGGTCCCATTTTTAATAATTGCAAAGTTATTATACTAGGTATAGACATCCAATCCTCGTATAACACGATTTCCTGCAACACGGTTTCCCTCTAACATGGAACAAGAAGCAAGAAAGATTGCGGAAACTATTGTTCCCCTTTTCTTCCCCCCAGGAACCTATCTGCCATGTTATAGGAGTAGGAGGGTTGGGTGTATTCCAATTCTTTGATAAGACAGCGAAAAGGTATTCTCGCGCAAAAATTGCAAATGCATAACATAAAGCCATGTACTTCAGAATATTGTCGTTGTATATATCAACCACAAAACTTTTCCTATACGGTTGGAGAATAAGGTCTTAAATTAGATTTCCAAAAAAAAATTCTACACTTTAAAACTTAAGAACTTGGCAAACACTCTAAATAAACAATTACAAAAATAGGTAGACAAATATTTCTTATAATGTAAATCTTTTAGAAATGTTAGAAGATGTAAATTCGGACATCCAAAGGGAGGAGATGGTGAAACCACTCCACTTAAAACTATAAAAACAAATCAGCAACCTAAATAATATTATGCACATTAAAAATAGCATTACATTAGAAGTCAAAATCGCTAATTGCATCGTAGAACAGTTTAAATATTTGTTTTATTAATGTAAATTTACTTACTTCCGTTCTTAATTAATATAATTGGTAAATAAAAACTAATATTAACATAAAAATAACTTTCTACGTTCATTCCTTGATCAACTAACTCTATTCAATAGTTATGTAAAACAACCGTGACTCCACTGTAATTTCCTAAATGTATGGAAAATCGCTAATCAAATGATTATTTTTCTTAAAAATTTCATAAATTGAAAATGATATCAGCCAAAAAAAAAAGTATAATTCATAAATAGATGATTTTATTGAGAGTTTTCCATTAGAAAAACGATTTTCAATAAATATTTTCTCAGAAATCGCGGAATGTAAATAATAATGGAATAATTGTTTAAATTACTTAATTAAAAAAATGTTTTAAATAAATATACATAAAGAGTTTTTTAATTGAAAATAAAAATCTTTATTTTCAAAAAAAAGTTTTACTGAACTTTGAAGAATTAATTTCGTCCTTGTTTTTATTACTGTTTTCTTCCCATGGAAAAAATTACGACCTCCAGATTATAAAGGATGTTCACGTTTTCAGGTCCTCTGAGTTCAAAAATCCTGTTTTTAGAACAAATCTGTCTGTGCCAAAATTTAGTTAACACGATATCTTCTGATGCACTTAAAATTTGGGAATATGGTCGGCTATAATGAGGAATAGACTTCTATTATTTTTGGTATTGATCTGAAAATAGTAATCGAGGAATACAGGGTAATTTCTATGAAATCCGAAACTTATTTTTATCTTGGAAAGGGTTTAACTGATTGCAATGAAATTTAAAACACCAATTCCTAAAATAATTTTGCTGAAGCAGGTTTAATTTCATGAAGGTCGGGAAAAGGACACTGTAAAAGCAGACCGAAAAGCACATAATTCGGATCAAAAAAAAAGTTTAACTCAACTGAAATTGATTCTCTAGGTCTATCTTATACTCCTATGTATTACTAGAACATTTTATCCAAAAAGGATAATAAAGGAAATTTAGACATTTAAAAAAAAAGGACGAAATAGGATATCTCAAGAAATTAATGTAGAATAATTTATTTGGAAGAAATTGTTCTTCCAGTACATTGGCAGTGTATTCAAATTTGTTTCAAATCAGATATAATTTCTTAAAAGTCAATAAATTTGATTGATTTGCTTCGTTAAAATACACAAACTTTTGAAATAATAAATAACAAAATCAATGCCAATCCAAATAAATATTGTGCATGAAGAATTTCCGTCAAATTTCCGTCAAATTTTCTTGTTTTTCATTATTAAATTGATAGAACGTTTAGGATTTCGCGTTAAATACTTGATTCGCGACAAAAAAGAAAAATTTTAGTAACAAAGATTCTTCCATTTATTTTTGGAATAATTTTTTGAGTCACTTTTCTTTTTTTTTTAATAATAATGTCATGGGAAAATATTTTAGTTGCCAAACTTTTTGCAAGAATTTTCTTTCGTTTTTTTTTAAGATGAGTCAGAAAATGTTTTAAGTTCATCAATTTAACAAGTCAATAACTAATTTTCATACATTTTAATTATTTAAGATTTGTTTTAAAAAAGCTTTTGGAAATCTTCAAATAAATACAAAAATCTTTATTTGGATTTTAAATGTACTATTTCCAAAGAAAATAGAGATCATTAATGTTGGGACTTTAATATCATGATTAGGAAAATCTACTATATATAACTTATGTTAGTAACAGGTTAAAGCATTTAAACTGGTTTAAACAATTGAACTATCTTTATTTTATTTGAAATCTGTCACAAGCTAGTATAAGTTCAACATTTAACTTATATACTGTTCACTTCTTACTACTACATATTTTTATTTGATGAATTCCACAGGAAAACTTCCTTATTATATTCAAATTCTATACATTTTGGGTGGAGTTTTACCATGGAAATCTTTATTTAATAGTTCAACCACTCTATCCAGTTCAATTCATGTTGGCTGTCAGTATAACAGATTTTACAGATTTCAAAGTTGCTTTAATAAAAAAACTAGCACTTTGAAGTTAGTATTATTTAAATATTGTACAATAGTTTTATCCTAATGTGTTGTTGACCTTATAAATTTAAACTTTGTCGACAGAGCATCATATTTTCCAACAGGATAAAAGTAACTATCTTATAGCACAGTATTGGAATCGTGTAACTAACTCTATTAGGCTCAAATCGTATCGAAAAAGCATACAAATAAGAATGCTTTTTCGACTCGATTTAGTCACAATCGAATTACACGATTCCACTCCAGATTTTTCATTAGACCATTTGAATATATAACATGATGTTACAAATATGATGTTATATGGAGAATCGTCTAACACCGATAACATAGAATAACATAACGGATCTCATAAGAACACCACTCCAATTTTTCATAACATATGGAAACAGCTCAGACTAGGATAGTTTATTTCTGGCATTTGAAAACAAAACCTTTCCTCTTTATAAAAAGAAAACTAGAAAGGATATATGTATATGGATAGATTTCTAGCGCAAGCAGAATTTTCATTTATATTTTCAAACTTTAAGTTTTAAATGATTTTCCCCTGAAATTTCCAGGCCTTTGATTTATAATTTTTTCTTTTCCAAATTGAAACATACTAAATCTTATTAATGGAAATCAAAAATGACTTGATTTAATTAAATTATGAACATTTGGTATTTATTACGATAATTTCGATCAATATTAATCATAATAACGTGCAATATACATAATAATTTTCAAAAACAATTTTCATACATGAAATAAAAATTGGCAACCATTTTATTCGTAGTTCTCAAAAGTTCTGTTTATTTTTATATTAGCTCTTTACTCGAACTGCATTTATCTGATTTTTACTAATTATACTAAAACTTTCTAAAATAATACAACATTGTAATATGTTTGTTTTGATTCATTAAATATATGAAATTATCTAGAAGAATTTAAACGAATTTTGAGACCCTATTTACAATGTATTATAATACGTATGTATACTATTTTATAAGATTTATTTCCGTTGTGCAAATAATTAGGATTTATATGGTTTGAAATAACATTCAATTAATAAAACTAGTACCGCTTATTGGTCGAAATTCGACCTAATAATAGGAAAATTAAAATATCGATTGCAATAATTAAAAGTTAAACTTGTGAATTTCAATATGAGATTCTTAATTTATTTACAAATCCAAACATCAATGGTTTTTTCAATTGTTTTCTTGAATTTGGTCCAGAAAAATAAACAGCTGTTTTCTATATAATTCTGAATCAAAAACCTTCTAAAACATTTCAGTTATTTCCATTCCTTTATTACAAAAATTCGTAAAGCACACAACAGCTTTGTGTGCCATATTTTTTATTGTTGTTCCCATATAAATATATGGAAAACTTTCACCTATTCAACCTGGCTCAACGACCATATACCAACATACTTTTTGAGTTTAAACACTTCTCCTCAACAGTAGTTTTCCATCGATACATATATTAAGCCGCATCTTTTGCTAGAATACGAATAAAAGGGAGGTAAATTTTTGGGTTGGCCTATTTATATACATATAGATAAGGCACAGAAAAGGGAGACATTTTAGTGCCTCGGGTGGTATGGAGCTTATTATAGTGAGCCTAAAAATTTATTAGAATTTACAGTTTTCGTATATATCAAATCAATAATTATACACATTATTTTCGGGTTATCAACTCGATTTATTGAAATCATAATTTTAAGGTTATTGATTTCGATTTTACCCCTTTCAATAATAAGCTAATTATTGTTTTTATAAATTACTTATCAATTTGGTTTATTTAACATTATTGAACTTATACATTTTTGAAGTTTTTCAATAAAATAATTAATAACTTTCCGATTAAATTTGATTATATACCGAGTCCGGAAATTGAAGTGTCCATCTAATTCAAATCGCTATCAAATGTAAACCGCACATCTTAAAATACTAAAATTTGACATGAATGTTGCTTGATATATTTTATGTCAGTAGTAAAAATTATTTGTTGTTCTTTTTTTTACAATCAAAAGAATTACTTCGTACGTTCGCTCGTGGTGATTTACCAAATTTGGTATTTTCGGAGGAGAAAACATTCTGCATTGAACTATTTCTCAACAAACAAACGGTCCTGTTTGGTTAAGGAGATGTTCCGATGATAATTCTGAGCATTTTAGAGTCACAAGACTGTTACGTCTCGAATAATTCTAAAACTAACTATGTATTATAAACTATCATTTTCATAAATTTTAATAAAACTGACCAATAAAGGAAAAAATTACAGGATTTTTAAATCCGGAGATTTCAATTCACGGACCAGGTATTTAACAATTATTGTTTAAATAACTATTTATTAATTTGATTTTTAGCAATTATCCTTTTGATAACTATTTTGTTCAAGAAAAAGTTATTGATTTCAAATAAACTTTATTATAAACAATAACTTTTTTAACTTTTTCAATTTTTCCCTGATTTTAGGTTTTAATAACTACGAGTTACTGATACTAAAGAGTTGGTGATTCGATCCCAGACCTGACAATATCAAATTTATCTTGGTTTCTCTACAAATCTTTGTTTTGGAAAATATAGAAATAAGTTTTAGTCCTTAAAAACGCTTTCTTATAAACAAAACTATAACTAAATTTTTCTTATGATAATTACCCTTAAAATATCACTTTGTTTGGCCATATCAATTGGTGGCCGGATAACCGTTGATGATCCACAGCACGGCATTTTAATGAATTTTTATAATAATAGTATTTTTTTTGAAAATTACACAATTTGGTTTATACTTTTTTTAGTTTTCAAAATAACACTAACTTATATTTTTGTTCCTTTTTTTGTTTTAGTACAACTAAAATTGTTAAATATCAAATTTTCTTTTATTATATTTGAAAAGAAAGTTTATGGATAAAAAAGAAAAAAAGAAAAATTCTCAAATTAGAATTTTAGATTAGGCTTTAGATCAGAATGAAAATTATTACAAATTCATTATGAATATATGAAGAAGAAAAAAAAAAACGTGTTATTTTTAAAAAATTTGTCGAAAAATTTAGAAATAAAAAAATCACACGACAAAAATTTACAAGATTTTGATGATTTTTCTGAAGATGCCAAAAACTCTTAAAAGTCAGGGACTTTTGATTATTTAATATTTTTTTTCTCTAAGAGATGAAAGCGAAAAAAAAGAAAATTTCAAAAATAGAATAAGAAACTGTATTAGATTATCTTTTAGGAAAAATTCCAAATTATAAGAAAAAACCGAAATAAAAATTTCATCAAGAAAAGAAAAACATATTGAAAATGAAAGGAGAACAATTTTGTCGACGATAATTATTATTATTAATAATAGTTTTTCTTAATTAATTCAATATAAGAATATACTTAATTTATTTTCCTATATACGAGGTGTAATCAAAAAGTATTCCGGTTTCTGTCAGTTAATATCAATTTATTTAAAAACGAGTGACTTTTGAATTATTTTTTCTATGTTAATTTTAGAATTTCTTATCCTTTTAAACTGGATTAGATTGCTATTATAGTTAGCATTTTTGGTCGCTGGCCACGTTTCTGCCATTAGTAGTGATATGTAAATAAGTAGCTGACACGTGCCTAATACTGAAAATGTTACATGGGATATGTATGCATAAAATCATGTGATACTTGTCGTGTAACACGATTTACAAGTATGTATATAAATCTTATCAAAAATCAATAGGCGCATCCAGCAGTCCTTAAACCTAGCACTTAAATCTAGCAAGACGACTGGATGCAATTCTAACTTTAAGCGCTTAGTGGAATTCTAGCATGAACATTTTTTGGTAACTCAAACAGCACATATAAGGTTGTTGTTCACGCTAAAAAATGATTTGTTTAAAGGATAAATTGAGAGGTATTTTTGAAAATTGTTATTTGATTATCCAATTTTAATTGGAATTTTTAAAAAATGAGTTCGATAAAACTTTTCCACTTTCCTATAACTTTCCTATACTCTCGCCACTTATTTCGTTTAATAAAAAATACATTTTTAGAAGTTATTCAAATAAAACTAATTTGTCGTTTAGCACAGATAACTACCATTCGCTTGATTCAAGCAAACGTATCCAGGAGTATAAAAAATTCTAATTGCTTAGATTAAGATATTTGCCTAAGCGTTAAGGACTGCTGGATGCAGCCAATGGTGATGAATTTTAGATTCGATTTAGCCTGGATTGAATTCAACGATTCGAAGTCTGAAACTTTATTGATTTTAGTTACATTTATTTTCTATAATTTCCTCTTAGTATTAGCTGCCTATCTATATATTTTTTTATCCCTTTTTTATATAGATAAGTCTTGCAATATTTCTTATACAATTTTTGGTGAAAACGCTATGCTTTTCAAATAACAAGTATTAAAAATTCATTTTCGTTCGTCGATTTTGTATGGTGTATACGTGCAGATTGAAATAATAACATATAAACTTGAACTTTGACAAGTTAATCAAATTATCACAGAAAAGCTTTTCACCTGCGTTTTAAACACAAATCAATCTGAATACTTTTTGATCAAACTACGTACATATAAGAAATTTATTTGCTTCTTGGCCCTGACGAAAAATTTAAAACGATCGAATGAATAGCATATAACCTTGTTCATTTGCCAGATTTTCTTAGATTGAATTAAAAGATAGATAAAAAAACTTTGGTGGACTATAAAACTGATTTTCAAAATGAAATTTTTTTCATCATCCTTTTCAAATATATAAAAAAGAAAATTCGTTAAAATTTGAACACAATCACATAAAATATGATTTTCATAAGTCATCATAATTTTCATTTATTATCTTTTTTTTTTCTTTATAATTAAATTTAGAATCACATCTCACATTTTATATTTAAAAAAAAAAAAAAAAGAAAACACCTCCTCAACACACTTATTTAACAATATCCGAAATGTGTCATATCGTAATTTTTATATAACACATTTTATATAAAATTTATAAAAAAAATAAAGATCACGGACCGATCGCGTTTGATGGCTCTTTTCGAAACCGACTAAATCACATAGTGTCACTAAATTTCATCACGAGAAATATTAAAAGAAATTCGTATAGAAATCTTCTAAATTTTATTTTTAAGATTAAGATATTAACTCTAGCCAGGAACTATTTTCGGGTTCCTTGTCCGATGGCGAATATCATCATCATGATGATTCTTCTAAAAGTCGTAAGATTTTCACAATTCTTGATCATAATTTGAGAGATCACATTTTATAAATCTGTATCATCTTAACTCGTGAGAAAATGTATAAAGAAAAACTCATACAGGGTATAACAGGAATCATTGATGGATTAAAAAAATGATGGATCTTTTCAGTCAGTCATATAGCAATAAGCCAAAGATAAATGTGCTATAGCAGAAAAGTGATTATAAGGAGGACGCAGATTTAAGATTAAGTTTTAGAGTGTTCTAGTACTGCAACCTTTAAGATCTATTGTACCCCTCTTCTTTAGTGCAGTAGTTATGTTAATTCCCTATTCTACAGCACCTCCTCCAGGCCTATTTCTTTTAGGAATTTTAGTATCCGGAGTGGGTCAAGAGATTGTATCTCACTTAGGAAGTAGCAGTATGCCCCTAGATATTTCCTTCTCCTGAGGAGCAAAATGGACGTAGCTATCATATTAGTTATTCCATTTAATAACTTCTTCTTCAGATTCATTAAATTCGCTATACAAGAATTGAGATTGCTTGATACATTCTTGTAAAAAACCTGCTAATTATTTAATGAAGATGTTAAAAATACGTGGTTTCGTTGGCAATAAAACCATTTTTATGAAATATTTTAAAATTGCAAATACTATAAAAAAATCTGTTTTTCCTATGCCTTCATAAAACCTGCTGTTTCATAATTGGACTTATTAGACGTCCTGTGGGGTATCTTCAACAGAAACTTCAAAAAATAATAGTCCTGGGCTCTTATAACTGTCCTCATACTTATAGAAACAGTGCAACCTTATTGCTTACCAATTGTTGAATAGTATTGAAAAGTTTTTCATTCGTGTCGTCTAATTTGTGCTATACCCTGTGGAAAATTAAGTGAAAAATTTCCTTCGAACACAAATTAGAAAGAAAATTTACTACCATGAATAAAATTCTCAATTTTTCATCTGAGAGATTTTCATTGAAAATAAATTGTACTTATTTATTATTTTTACTTACACTACCATTTTATTTTATTAGTGTTCAAAAGTGAAATGATTGTCTTTTTAAAAAGCATCAATTTGACAAACATTTTTAATTGCTTTTTAAGCTTTTTTTTTTGAATTCTTTTGATGTTATTGATGAGGCACAAAATCTGTTTGAAAGAAAATTTTCACATTCAGTAGTTTCTGAATTTTCTTTTAAAAGAAAATTAAAGATTCTTTTAAATAGAAATTTTTTTCGTTTTAACGTTATAAACTTGAATTTGTGACCATAATGTTAATTTTAATTTTATTGAAAACTTTCAACGTCGTAGGCGTGGATCAGAAACCTCGTGATTCGAGAGATTACATAAATAAGTAATCTACCAACGCAATCATAGGAATTTATTCCCGAAATTGATTTTTTGGAAGTTGAAATTGGCAAAAAAAGAAAAACAATTGGTAAAAACGTTGAGAAACGCCATTTTGAAATTTTAAACGTAAGTTCAAATTTTCAAAAATATTGTAACGATTTTAAAATGTTGCTGGTTTACAAAACTGTTTTTATAAATATAGAGCTATATGAATTTATTAAAAAATACTACTAATAAGCAAATTATTTGGTTTTTAAATTTTAATAATAATTTTGATAATTCCTAAACATTTTTTAAATAGGGGAAAATATAGAATATTTAACATTGGTAACCCTAAAAAAAAAATTGCGGCGAATTTTCAATGTTGAACATAACCTCACAAAAGGTGCATAAACAAAATAATACCGCTAGAAATTTTGGCAGTCAAATTTCCTGCTCATTTTTTGTGAAAGTAATAAATAAGCACTGAAAAAGTTATTTTAAATAAATAAATTGGGAGAAAAATCTAAATAAGAATAATTTCAAATTATTTAAATTCTCATAAAGGAGTTTTGAAAGGAAAATAGAATATCAAAAGATAGGATTAAGAGAAAGTGCCGGTCATGATCATGGTGGCAAAGGATTTTTTGGTTGTAGTACTACTGATCGATTGGGTGAATTTCAAATTCGAGAAGCTGTATAGCGAGGTAGAAAATAAAAAACAAGTTGGTAAAATTTATGAAATATTTGGCAATTCACATGATTATTCAGTAACAATAAAATTGGATAATATGAAAAGGTCAAGCTTCCAAAAGACACAGAAAAATTATTCATTAATTCACAGAAGTTACTACCATTGAATAGATTTTGTGCCAAGCCCGACAACTGAAATGACCTAAAAGAAAATTGACTAAAAAATTGCGTAGCGACTAAACGAGCTTTACTTTCAGCGGCCTAATACTTTAGTAACTATTCATATACGACCTATATGGAAGGAATATTCGAAATATGATGTTAGATATTTTAATTTTCTTAAAATAACGAAAACATTGTTTTATTAAAGATTTTTTGGTTTCTGATGGAAAATGTGAAGGAGACATCTTTATTTCTTTTGAAAATAGTTTTCATAACTCATAAATTTGCATAGTTGATTTGTTATATCTTCCTTCAATAATTTATACTTAATTACTAACACGATGTTCACTACAAAATATTGGCAGTGATTTTCTTCTTGTAGTTAATTACTAAATGCATTTAAAACAGGTGCATTTTGTGTAAATTAATAAGATTGAAATGCTTGAAAGTGTTTTAATTGATCCAAATGTTTATTTCATAGTATTCGAAAACAAGAAGAAATAAACAAAAATGTTGGGCTATGTACAAAAAAAAAAGATTATGTTTTTATTTTATTCGCTTTTACTATTCATTGCGATCAATTCGAAAAGAGAATCGCTTGCGTTTATAAAAGAAGATTTGCACGAGATCATGATGCACTCAAAATATTGACTATGGTACTTATAATTAATATGATATTAAAATGGACAAGAAAGTCAGAAAATTCGAATTTCTATTAGAATTTCATTCGGATTTGAATCAAATTTTCACCAAAGATAAACTTTAAACTACAGGTAATTTCAATACGTTTACATTTATTACAAAATCTTTGAAATTCATTAATAATTTTCAGTTATAATTTCGAATCTATATTTTGCTAAATGTCCATAGTTTTAAAATTTTCTAAAAATAACCTTATTTTATTTATTTGTTGGCCGAACTGACGAAAATATTTTATTTAGACTAATTTTATATTCTTTTCTCTCTAAACTAAATGACGAGCTTATTTTAGCGTCATATATTTTAAGATCATGAAATTAGGAATGATCATCATCACATGACCTCACCGAATGTAATATTTTTAAAGTTTAGATATTTTAAAATTTTGTTTTTATTTATTTTACTTACATCCAAAATTGGTGATTGATTATCGAGAGGCACTAATGATTTTTCTGGGACGGGCCGAGAGGCATAGTAATATGCTGATGCAGCTGCAATTCCTGTTAATGCTAAGGCCCCGGCTGTTCCTCCAAAATATTGCATATAACCATCGACTTCATCCACTATAAAAATATTAGTTTAATTTAAATTGACTTAAATGCTTATATAGAAATTTAAATTAATATCATTTCTTTTTTTTTTATTGTTATTTTGATTAAATATAAATTTCAAATTGATTTTTATAAAAAATAAATTGGCCTATAGCCGATTTTTCGATGCCCTATGGCAAAACTAATACTACAATATTTCAAGGGTTTTTCTGGATAACTTTGGTTTTACTTTTTCAAATTTGTTTTAATTCTCAGATAGCCTAGGCTTTAATAGCATAAATCTATTCTGCAAATTTTATTCAAATCGGTATATTAGTTTTTAAACTTTATGAACAGGTTTATTATCTTTTACGACTATTTCTTCCCCCTTCATCTTTGCACGGATTTTATTGAAATTTAACACCTATTATCGCCTATTTATCTAGTCAACGTATGGAAATAATTTCAATAAAATTGCTGTACAAACTTTCCAATTAAAAGCGAAAAATCTCTAAAAAAAAACGACAAAACTTTCGGGTCACCCTGGCTTTTACTTTCTAATTTCGCTTCCCCTTGGCGCATTAAGCTGAAATGCAATACCAAATCGAGTTAAGGAATAATGAACTTACATTTTCAATTTCATCAAAATCGGGTAACGCGGTTTTGAGTTATCTGGTAGCATCTACCATAGGGCATACAAATTTAATATACACCCGTTTATGATAACGCCTAAAGATATGCAAAATTAAAAGAATACTAAGTGTACTAGTTGAATAAAGATTTTTCTTTCATTTAGTATAAAAATTATATTAAAATAGAATTTTTCTTTTTTAAGAAAATAACTGTTTATTAACGGACAATTTAAATTAATATAAATTGGCAAATATAACATCTTTCACAGACGATGAGGGACTATTTTTAATAACTTTTGCTAAATTTCTTAATCATTTTGATTAAATGTCGATATTGTGGAGACATAGGAGTGGCTGAAGACATCAAGTACATTTTATGCGAATGCTCAGCTCTCTCTCGAGCTCGTAACAATTTTTTGGACAACTATTTCTTCGGGAATCTAGGGATGCTTCAAGCGACGGACACGAGCAGGCTAATGAAATTTTGTAGGAAAATTAAATGCTTTGAAGAGGAATAGGTTTCCCAATAGGGTAACTCTTGGTCTCGTAGGGATCACAATGGGCCCATAAGGTGCCTTATGTTGTACGCAGTACCCCTATTCTACCTACCTACCTACTTACCTAATTATTTTGATTGGTTTATTTTGAATGAATTCCAAAATTCCGAGTAATTTTAACTGAAATATTTTAAAATATTGACTATTTAAAAGCATCATATACAATTTTCTTACGAAATAACAACTGGAAAACCATATTTCTGAATTTCAATAACATATTTGTAAAATTCCTCATAAATTCTTAAATATATATAAATACAGAGAAAGTAATTCCAAAGTTTACTTTTTTCTTTATTAATTCTTTTTTATTTAAATTTATTTTAAATCGATTAACAAAAAAAAACATTCGTTATGTAGAAATAAAACTAATGAAATTCATTCAATAAAAGTAATTGTTAACAATCAAGAATAATTGTTAAATTAAAATAATTTCTTATGGTTGAATTGTTGTTTAAATACAAATATGGTAGGATATTGTGTAAAACATTTTAATCAATAATGTATATAATTTTGTGGTTTATTCTGAAGGCTCTTTGATTTACATTGTCAATAATTCTTAAACCTTTTTGCATAGTACTAATAGTTCATTCACTTAAGTAACATGATCTCAATTATAAACGTAGATAGTGTTACTCTTAACGTAAATGAAAAATGACCAATTCAAGTTCAAAACAGTATATATTTTATGAAATGGAAGACGTTTTAGTTATTTTATTTTTTTAATTGGAAACCACAAAACTGATTCTAGTCTTATGTTTATGAAAATAATCAATAAGTTTTATTTTTTTCAAAATGAAATACATTAATTAAAAAGACAGGTATTATGATCCTAATTTAATTATAATATTATAGATTTCTTAAGATAATAATGAGAAAACTTATTAAAAGTGTCGGGAAGATACAAAATGGGATATTATTTTTTATGAAATTAGACTGACATTATTCACAATCAGTGTAGTGCGACGTAGACTACGTAAAGTAGACTACGTCATAAAAATCATTAGAAGACAAATAGTTAAATATCAATTTCTACTTTTTACAAAATTTCAAATCACGACCTGACGATTGTAATAATAATTTTAACAGGTCTCACAAAGTCGACATTATCGACATGGATTTTGTGTTTGTTTACACTATTATTTACCCGAAACCGTAGACAATTAAATTAGAGGAAGAACACTGTTCACAACATTGTTTCTTGAACATTAGAATTGTTTTTTAGAGTATTTCTCAAGTATTTCGTTGGTTTCATGTTCTTGAAAGAAAAAAAAACAAGATATTTATCAGAAAAGAAGGTCAATCTCACGACTTCTACCTTTACTAGAACTATTCGGCAAATATTTAGCGATAAACAATTTTAAGAAATCTATATACTATTATATTTGTGTACTTTTGTCTGTATGTATCCTAAACGGCTGGACAGAATTTTATGAAACATATCTTAAACGACTCTTTATTCCAGCACGCTGGTTAAAAGGTATATAAAATTTATTACGTCCACATTTAACGCCTATAATAAATGGAAAACGAGATTTTAATTTTCGACATATTTATCGCAAAAAAGTGAAATTTAGTAAGTAAATTCATATAGTCGCTGCCGACAACTACATGAAAAGTGGGCGGGGTTTGGATTCATGCCACACCAATAAATTGTTCTTAAGATTTTAATGAGAACAGTATAATATAAACTCTTTTTTAAAGTTTAAAATTCTTTTTTTTTTTTAGCCCGAACAGGGTCGAGTATTCTGCTAGTATATACTAAAATATTTCTGGTATTTATTATTTTAAAAAGATAGTGAAACTACTTACAGAATTGTGTAATATTGCTCATTATGATGTGTTTAATATAAATCCACCAGGACTTATGTGTTGACATTCGTAATTACAATCGATGAAAGAATAATCCTTCACTTCTGTTTTTTCTGATATAATTTCTGTTTTATTTAAGTATTTAAATTTCTCCTTTATTAGCACATCATTAGAGAATTTTTATTTTGAAGAATACTGAAAGCTACAAGAAAGAAATAAAAAAAATATTATATAGTTATATTAATTAACAAAAATTTTCTTATTTAAAAATTAGACACAAAATTTTACTTCTACCACAGAGAAAGTAAACTTTTGATTTTTATCTCTGAATTATTATTAATTTAACTAATCTCAAAATGTTTAATGGATTAAACACTTTAGTCATAGAGTAACAATAAAGACTTCCAACTGATTCCTTTTGTACCGTGATATCGCGACACAATATAGATGCTTCTTTTTCACATTAAACCTCTTTTCATCCACTATTCTTTATGTTCACTTACAACAACAATACTGAGCATCACACTGCTCATTTGGCTTAGAAATCTAGGTATTCTAATCTATTCTTTAGTTTAACAAACTCAGCTGCTATCCCAGAAAAATTAGAGCGGAATAAATAATAACTCTGAGTAAAGAAAAAATTCAGCCCTCAGTAAGTGTACTAAAACAAGGCATTGCCAGTTTTTATATCATTTAAAATTAATGACTGTAGCAGATGATCTTTCCTGCGAATTCTGCGACGCAGCAGAATAGGGTACTACTTATGTTTAGCTTTTCAAAATCGTAGAACCAAATCCATCAATGGTATTCCCGTCACAGATATTTGCGTTTATTGTAGGCTGTGGAACGCTGACTAATTCTATAATTTAAGGACTACTTTATAGCCTAATTCATAGTCTAAGTGCCGGGAGTGCCATATAGGACCTATTCTCCGTTCTAAGCTCATTCATTCGTTACTTTAACAAAAATTAATTTATAAATTTTATTTAGCGAAGACACTTTACTAACACAAACTATCTAACTATTCCTCTAAATTGTTACAAATAATTTATTTTCAATTGTATAACTTTTTTTAAAAAGTTATAAGAAACTAGTTTTAGATGGTAATTACAATATCCGCGTCTATTTTTAATATTTTTAAGAAAATTTATGAAACAATTAAAAGAAAACTATGATAAATTTGAATATGAATATTAATAGAAACTTTTATTAATAGAATTCATTTTAATTTCAGTTTTTTCTTCTTTTTTCCATTGAAATAGTTTCAATAGACGCATTGAAATCTATTCCACAAAAAATTTTGATAAAAATAATTTTGAATGAACTGAATTTTGTTTGGTTTCTCCAACAAACACGAATAATGTTTAGTAAATTTAGCGAAGACACTTTAAAAAACATAAACAAATTTTCTTTCAAACCAAAATAGATTTACTAAAATTATAAATTTCTATATATTAATTACATAATTTTTTATGAAATTAATAAATCTATCTAATTAATAATTAATCGAGTATTTTTGTCATATTTAACTTGTGTTTTACTGCTTTTTATTGAATACTTTCTTTTAGCGAAGACACATTTTTTTAACCAAAATAAATGACAAGAAATTAACTATTATTATTTTACCCTTTTTTTACTTTAATTTAATGAAATATGAAAATATTTTCCGTTTATAAATAAATAAATTTCAATAAAAAAATCTACTTTAATATAAATTAAAAAATCAAAATACACGAATTTGATAAAACCCCAGGATCTTATCGCCACAATTTTAATTTACCGGAACTAAACATAATCTACGAAAACATTAGTCTATATATATTTTGTTTCATGAAATTTATTTTATTTTACTGTGGCAATTAATTGCTTCAATGATTTATTTCCAAAACAAATCACAAAAAAAGTACTAACAAGTACTAATCTAAGATCTTTCAAAAGATACATTTTGACCGGAACCTTTTACATAAAATATATAATATTCTGAAACCTAGGTCGAAAAAAAACACGAAACAAATTATTAGTCAATATATATTGAAATCATTAATTACAGTCTGAAAATAAATATTCCATGAAGATTATTTTCGGGACCAGATTACATAATCTTTTATTATTACAAAAAACGTGTACTGTATTGTCAACCTTCACTGAAACCCATCCACCCATGTATCTACTGATATTAACAAGTCCATATATTGTTTACATAAATTGGAAGTTCCTATTTGGAGTCGCGGAACGAACTATTTTATGATGTAAAATATATGATAACTTTACGAATTCGTATTAAAATTTGTTACCAGACACAAGATTACAAGCTTGATTAGCTTTAATTCTTTTTTAAATTAAATTAATTTCAAGTAAAAGTCTTGAAAACATTAAAACAAAATTAATCTTTAATTTGTGAAAGATTCAATAACGTACGAATTTTCAATTCCTTTATTTTCTAACACTAGGAACTTTTAAATAACTTTAATAAATATTTCCTTAAACACATATTATTTAATTATATAGTTTTGGAAAAATCAATAAAAATATATGACAAAAAGAAGTATATTTCAAGCAAAAAAATTCACCGGTAAAGATGAAAAATTCTAATCAAGAACTCCCACGACAAAACTTTCGCGGATTAAAAAAAGGAGTAGTAGAAAATAAAATGAAGAGAAAATTTTTCTGTTGAAAGTGAAAGTTCTAAAAAAAAGAATATACACCGAATTCGGAGTCAAGAAACTTTCACACTTTCTTTTATATAAACTTCAAGTCCAAAAATAAATTCTAATTAAAATTTTAAAAATAAATTCTCTTAATGAACGTTTAATAATAATCGTTCTATTTGTAATAATTGAAATTTTTTTTCTTTTCTAATTTTATTTCATAGTATTATTAATAGAGTGCTATTTTATGATAGAAAAAAGTTTGGCACATGTATCAATGGAGAAATCGAATATAGAGTCAGAAAATCAACCCCTGCGAGAGACATAACATAAAATGTAACCATAGTAGATATAACATACTCTATACGTATATAGAAACGAATAGTATTAAGTTAGATTCTAGATATTTGAGTCTGAACGATTGGATAGAAGACTAGATCTTTGGGTCTGAAAGATTGGAGAGAAGAAGTAACGTGGAAATAAATGATCTAATTTGAAATGAAGACATTATACGCTTTAGTAAATCACTATGTATAAGGTGGGCCGGATACATGTTTAGAATGAAAAAGAATAGAACGTAAAAAAGTGTCTTTAATGGAAAGGCCTACTATAAATAGAAAGAAGGAAAAGCTACGAAAAAATTGGATAGATAATATCGTAAACGACATACGAAAATTGAAAATTCTTAACTGGGAAATTAGAGCGATAGAACCCGATTTTTAGAAAAGTCTTGTGAAGCCGGTTATGCCATAATAAGAAGAAGAATATTAAAATTTAGTATTTTCGAAAACAAACCAATTTTAGATTAGTTTGATTTTTTCTGCCATTTAATGGTTTTGAAATTTTTCCGTATTAAATATTTAAGTCATAAGGAAACCAATTCAAATCTCCTCTTCAACATTTTCTTCAAATCCAATCAGATAACAATATTTCTGTAATTGCTACAAAGATTTTTTAATATCTGGCCCTCGTAATGATCGTTTGCTCGTAAATGATCATTGCCCCCTCATATGCTCCACATATAGACAACAGCTCCAATGGTAGAAATATAAGTTAAATAATAGAAATTTCTTCGACTTCCCTGCCATATTTTTGATACCTGTTTCTTATGATCATCCAAGGGCAGTATATCGTAGGTAAAGGGTTCGGTATCTTTTGGTTCGTTTTTGAACCAGCGGTTCTTTCGCCGCTGATATTCTAATATCATCTGTTAAGTGACGATTACGATCGCATTCCATAATAGGGTCGCAGTATTATATTCCCGGTGAATGAAATGAGTCGATATACGCTTGATCAACTTTGGGAAATATTGAAAATTAATTTCCATTTTATTTAATATGTATTTTTAAAACGAACTAAAAGTTGCCGCACCCTGTACAAGTTAATTATACTAAATAAAAATCATAAACTTAAAATCTAACCACGAAATATATGTAGTTAACGGTTTTTTTTTTTGTTGATAAGTTACTGAATCAAAATACATATTCTTTATATTAAAATTAAATTAATAAAAAAATACTCCTCATAAACAAATGGTATAGAGAAAGTACGGAAAAAAATAAATGGTATATCGATTATTTTCTTGAGCATCCGCATTAAAGCCAGACATCATACGAGGTTTTTTTTCTTTCATATTTAGGTTATGTCTGCATTTTTTTTAAATAAAATTTTAAAAATAATTAAATCTTTAAATAAATTCCAAAAAAAAGAATATTCATTTCTATTCTAATTTCTAAATTATTAAACAAACTAAAAATATATACATACTTTTAGGCGTTATGTAAATAATATACTGTATGAAATTGGAATTTTTTTTCTAAATCATTTTTTTCCTTTAGGAATTCATCGTCTTAAAAGTCAAAATTTTAGTAAAATATATCCATTTTTTTTTAATTTTTAAAATTAATTAATAAAACTTTTATTTACATTAATTTGCACAATATAAATACCAAAGAAATAGGTAACACACTCGCGATTCAAATTTTTCTTTGCATTTCTGTTTGTTAATTTAATTAGGTATGTTTTTTTTTTTTTTTGTTTGTCTTCTTAAAATTCACTTATTTTTGATAACAAACTATCAACTCATTATTAATTGCATAATTTTATTATATTTTCATTAAAATTTTTGAGATCATGAAAATGAAACAAAAAACATTTGTGACGTGTTTTTTTTATCTATTTATTAATTAAACTCACGAATAATTGCTTTTTACAAAAAAGAAAAAAGAAACATTAATTAAACAAAAATAAACCAGATATGTTAAATATGATTAAATACAACAAAATTCTATTCAGTAAGTAATTTTTAAGCACGTTTTTTAATGTTTCCCCGGCAAACGAAATATACGCGATTCTTTTGAGAAATTTTATTTATGAAAATAATCAATCGAAATAATACTGAAAAATTTTTACTATATGTAAAACAAAAAAAAAACTCGTAGGATAAAATATAAAAACACACTAAAATTAGTACATATAGAAAACGCACTGAAGAGCGCGTATACTAGAATAGTTCTGTACTCGGGGGCTTTGTTAATAGAAGAAATTTAAACAACCAGTGCCAAACAAATCTGACACTATAAAAAGAGTAATATTTCCTTGGTCACACACGAATTGAAACAAGAGAAATGTTTTGTATCTCAAAAATAAAGCTGTTCAGTACATATTTTAATACAAACCAGCAGTTTTTATCATATGACCAACATTGGAAACCGGCAAAAAAGGCAAAAAAAAACTCAATCAAATATCTACAATATATTCTATATGCGCAGATGTAATAATATAAACACTTCTATTCTCTGTTCTCAAATACACTATCTCTGAACTGCGTGAACATATTTTATTTCTCCATTTCCATGGAAAAAAAAACCCATCTTATAATGTAACAATGAAAAATCTTCATGGATATAAATATGAATGGAAAAATGGTCATACATATACATCTTTAAAAACACCTGGAAAACGAAAATTTCATATAAATTGTGTATGCATGGCGTTGTGTTCCCGTAAAAGCGGTGAAAAAAAGAGAATTTCATCAGGTATAGGAAGTTTTAAAATTGGTCACAGAATATACCTTGATATCCATGTAATACCAAAATACATGATTTGCAGTTTATAACAGATGTTTGATGTATTTGCATCATCAAGATATATTAATTGGAAATTTGGTTTTCCTCATCGTCATACAAAACTATCTAGGAGAAATGGCAACTTTTTTTATAACTTCTCACTCGATTACTTCAAACTATTCCAGCCCAAGTTTTTCAGGTTTCGAGGATAATAATTCCTGTTAATTAGTTAGGTACTACCAGGGTGTATATTAGTTTTATCATTAAATTTGTAACACATTGAAATAATCATCGTAGCAAGATTTCAAGGGTATAGTCATAGATTAGTATACCTACATTTCCAAGCCAAATGAGCAGGGCGATGTTCAGTATTGTTGTTGTAGGTGAACTTAAAGAAGAATGGATAAAAAGAGTTTTAATGTGAAAGAAAGAGAAGAATCTATATTGTGTCGCGATATCACGGTACAAAAAGAATCAGTTGAATGCACAGTCTTTGGAAGTCTCTATTATTAGTCTATGGTATGGTTGGTGTAGAGAATCAAAAGTTGTATCGGTTTTTGCAAGTCCGTTCGTCCGTCCGTCCGTCCATCTATCCGTATAAAAAATAACTCAAAAACCTGTTATCCGATTTTGATATGAGTTGGTTTTTTCGTTAATTTGGTTTGATATTGCATTTCAACAAAATCGGCCGAGGGAACAAAGTTATAAAGCAAAAACCAGGGTGGCCAGAAAGTATTCTGGGTTTTTTTTTAAATAGTTTTTCGGTTTTAATTTTAAACTTTGTGGAGCAATTTTGTTTAAATTATTTACATGGGTTGACTACATAAATAAACGATACTATGTTAAATTTCAGTAGAATAGGTCCAAGGATAGTGGAGAAAGAAATAGTCGTATTGGGAATAAGCCTGTTCATTAAAGTCTTTCCCATGTATTTTAAAAACTAATAAACCGATTTCAATAAAATTTACAAAAGATATTTATGCTATTAGCCCTTAGCCTACCTGTGAATTAGAGCGATTTTGAAAAAGACGAAACAAAGTTATGGAGAAAATTATTATCTCTATTAATACACATCTCTATGATTTGCACTTTACAAGTGCCTTTTTTCTATTGTTTACTCTCAGAGGTTGACAACATATTCTTAGTGTAGCATGTAAAATTTGAAGATACATTCATTTATTGCCCGTAGAATTACATTTTATCATAAGCCTCATAAACATATAAATGGTGAAGCCAGATCAATGAGCGAACATCCGAGTTCTTTCCAAAATTTGTAATATGCTAATTTTTATATAACGACATTGTATACTATATTCTACCTTGTACGGCGCCAAAATTTAATAGCTTAAAATCGTGATTTGGGTCTCAATTTTAACAACTACAATATATTTTTGTAGAAATTGAAAAATTTAATCGATTGAGACAGTATGTAAAATATCACAATATTTAAAATTATATCCATAGTCACACAAGGTTCACAAATCTTCATTGAAATTCACTTAAATAATAATTGCATTATTATTGCAGAACTGGAGCAGTTTTATGACATTGTATTTAATTTTTTAGCCGGGTTACACCCAAAAATTCGATTTTTACACGAAATGTAAACATCCTACACTAATAAATTTTACCATCTGTGACTCTATCCTTTATGGTTTCTTCTATGTGTTGCATTCATTCGTTAGTTTTACCTTAGCGTGCTATGTGCTTATTAAAGCAATATTATATTTCAGATTTTATCAAATTAGGTATAAAATTTTATATCCAAACTGGAGCTGGAGAAGGACTTAGGGTTATTATAGAATTCAATTCGGTTAAAAGGTATAATTTATTAGATGGTGCCACCAAAATGGATATAAGACTTGTTACACGATACGTCTAATAAGTTATACAACTAGTCCTCGATTTACACAGCATTCGAATACCACGATTTCGGTTTAACAAGATTTAAGAAAAATGGAAAAATTTCCATTTACACGATACTATTTCAGTCTAACACGATCACAGAACATTTTTTCCTCTTTCATTGTGAATTCGAGTTGCACGATTTCAATTTTCACTGTGTAAATCGAGGTCTAAGTGTATATTGATTGATTTTCATAAAATTCAGTTAAATATTGTAGTACGCTTTGTTGTATGTGGTCTTGTATCGTAGTAAAGTTGTATCTTTTGTATCTTGCACAGTACACATCTTACATGTTACTTTAGCAATTTTACTACGATACAAGACTACATACAATGCTTTGTAGCAAGGTTAAATACCAATGAAACTAGAAATATCAACATTTTTGAGGCGTTTTTTTTTTTTAAATAAACTTTGCTTTAATTAACAAACATTTCATACATTATTTTTGTTCAGCAATTTTATTTACGTAGGACTATCAGTTGTTGTGAATGATGCAGCAAAAACATTGATAACGGTTATCATAAACACTCCACCAACTAGAAAATCATTTGTTAGACTTATTTTATTTCGATTTCCGCGATTTTTCATTTGTCTCTAAAAAACACATCAAAATTAAAAAAATTTTTAAAGAAAAAAAGGCCACCCATTTTTTTTATATACCTTAAATATTAAAGCAATACCGACAGCAACTTGTAGAAAAAGTGATATTACTATTAAACCAACACTAAAATAATATGTACTTGATGTAGAATTGTAAGTGATTAAAAACCGCAATTGATTAGCATTCGCTGTTAATAAAGCAATATCCATCATTCCTAAAAAAGTTTTCACATAATTTCAAAAATTTCATTTCAAAATATATGATATTAGGTTTTTTTTTCTTTCACCTTCAGCTACATTCTTTTTCGAGGCAAAACTATGTTTTCCAGGTGAATCTATTTCATTTTTTTCTGATCCTGGTCTTGAATCTAGTTTTATTGATTCAACTGTTCTAGATTGTTTTATACCATGATTTTCAACAATATAAACTTCATCAATACCACCATCCTCATTTTCACCACTGGACATATTTTTTTATTTATTTTTTATAATTTAAAAAAGATTTTAAACTATTATAATTTCATAGACTGTCAACAAACTACTAAAAATCAATAAAAAAATTTAAATAAAAAACCAATATAATGTATGTTTAACCACTTTCTCTATACCTAATTTGAACTATAAGGTATCTATAGTACAATTATCTAACCACACGACTCCCTTGGACTTATTTCAAGACATATTTTCAGTCGGACTGAAAGAAAGTCTAATGGAGACTCTAAAATTTGGACTCTTTTGTCAGTCCGACTGAAAATATGTCTTGAAATAAGTCCAATGGAGTCGTAGGGTAACTATATAGTATGATATTTATTTCAAGAAGTTTTTAAAAACAATATTTATAAGTATGAATTGACTTAGGACTCCCTCAGAAAGATTTCAAATTCGAAATTTGAAGTTATTTCTTAATATAAAGTCGAAAATCGATTGAAAATTTTATTTCTGTACAATATACACTTTAATATTTCATAGTATAAAGAAAGTAGAAAATATATTTCAAATTTAATTTTCCGTTATCAATTGTGGTTTGAATATTTGTGGCTTCTTTTTAAAACCAAAGTTCTTATAAACATTTATCAAATTTAATTTTTACATTTCTTAGGTTTAAAAAATAAAGCCCGAGAAATTCGTATTAAGTAAATCGAATATTCTGTTTTGTTTGGTCATTTGGCACATAGAAATGTAATAGTAGAAATAGTAATAAGTACTGATCCCATTTCTCAAACTAATAGATAGAATAATTAAAGAAACAGAAGTGGGATCATTTAATCATTCGATTGTGACTAAATGGTATCGAAAAAGCATTGCAATTCTTATTCTTTTTCGATATGATTTAATTCAAATCGAGTTAAGGTGTATCCAGACCAAGTAAGAGAAGGCATTTGCAAGCATTCGCTCAAATTCGCTGATGTTTGGCAAACACATGCTCAAGTTTGATCACAACAGCTCTGTGTGCCATATATTTTGTTGTTGTTCCCATATAAATATATGGGAATTTTTCACCTATTCAACCTGGCTCAACGACCATATATCAACATACTTTTTGTGTTTAAACACTTCTCCTCAACAATAGCTTTCCATCAATATATATATTAAGCCACATCTTTTGTTAGAATACGAATAAAAGAGAGGTAAATTTTTGTGTTGGCCTATTTATAAATTATTAAAAATGAAGAACTATTAAAAATTATTACAAGGAAAGAAATGAACAATTTTAGTATCTTGTAAAAATTGTATACACAACAAAATCTCAGAGTGAACTAAACTTGAAAAACTCTCGTCCAAATTGAAAAAGTAAGAACACGCGAATTTGTAGCTGTCTCAGCTCGTCTTGGATAATCTGTCAAGGCTAGCGAACATGCTTTTGCTCGCTTGCATAGGTGTCCACGCCAACTAAGCATTCGCAGAGAACGTGTTCTATTCTTGCTCGATGGCTTGGTCTGGTCACGATTTACACGATTCCATTTCACAAGTTTACATATCTTCATCACAATGAAAATGGGAACTTTAAAACTGTGCTGTATAAAAAACGATGTACTTACAATCCTATAAAGGTATATAAAAGAAAATAGCAGCCAAAAGAAAATTTTGAAATATATTTTTAAAATAAAAATTTACTTAAATCTAAAGATTAAAGAAATATGAACATTTCACAAAATTTTAATTTCTAATAAATGCAAGATTGGTAACAAAAAATGAAAGAAAATTCAATTAATTCTTTTATAAAAATTAACGATTTTTTATTTAAACCCTTTTTCCGAAACTCTTTTTCTTATTTTCCTTATCACATAATTATTTTCTTAACAAATTTAAGAATATTCTTTTCTAATATATTTCGCGATAGTACTCAATTGCATATTTGTGGTGCCCTCATAAATTGCACCGATTTTACAATCTCTATAGAATTTTTCTTGTGGAAAATCTTTTGTAAAACCAACACCACCCATCCAATCAATACATTTAATTGTTGTTGTTTGTGCAACTTCAGATGCAAAATACTTAGCCATAGCGGCTTCTTTAACAAATGGTACATTAGCTTCTTGTAAACGGGCTGCATTATATGTTAATAAACGGGCACATTCAATTTGTGTAGCAATAGTTGAAATTTGATGTTGCATCGATTGAAATGAGAAAATATCTTGTCCGAATTGTTTACGTTCTAATAAATATGGTATTGTTGCATCGAAACAGCCTTGTGCTAAACCGATCATTTGTGCACCAATACCAATTCTTCCTTCATTTAAAAATCCAGCAGCATATTGATATCCTTTACCAAATTCACCTAAAATAAATCAGAAATTAGATTCGTAATTTGTGTTTTATATTTATAAAAATGAAATGCACAAACCTAAAAGATTCTCTTCGGGAATTCGAACATTTTCAAAATGTACCATACATGTTCCAGATGCACGTATACCTAATTTATCTTCTTTTTTGGCGACTGTTAATCCTGGTGTATCACGTTCAACAATAAATGTTGTAATACCTTTATAACCCTTGATTTTTTTTAAAAAAATACGATATTTTTATTATTGTGATATAAATTTGAAAATATAAAAATACTTACTGCTTCAGGTTTAGCATTCGCCATAACTAAAAATACTCCAGCTACATCGGAATTTGAAATCCACATTTTTGTACCATTTATAACATAATGATTTCCATCTTTTTTCGCTGTTGTTTTTAATGCAAACGCATCTGAACCAGATGTTGGTTCTGTTAATGCAAAACTGCCAGCCTTATTTAATTATAAGAAATATTATAAAATATTATATTATGGGATCCATAAACTTACATATTCTTGTGCTAATTTCGGTAAATATTTATCTTTTTGTTCTTTATTACCAACTTTCATTAATAATGAATTAACTAATGTATTATGAATATCAACATATGCTGCAACGGATGGATCAACTTTTGATAGTTCTTCGACAACTAACATTGTTGTCATAAAATTACAACCGCTACCACCCAGCTCTGTATCAATTTCAATTCCCATTAAACCATTTGCAAATAATGCATCAATAACAGATTTATCGAATTGATTTTCTTCATCCATTTTTTTAACAAGTGGTGCAACTTTTTCTTGTGCTAATTTTGCAACTAAAAATAAAAAACAATATTTAATATTCTTTTTTTAACATTTTAAAATATTTGATCTTTTACTAAAATTAAGCTCTTTTAGTGCAAATAAAATTGGAAAACAATCGAAACCATAAGACCCCTAATTATAACTACTAGCAATTTTGTGTAAAAAAATATGAATGTTATCAAAGTCCGGAGAATCCGAATTTTAACTTGAGACTTCTCAAATACTAGCAATCTCTAGTATTGAACAACGTGTACTAAATAAATCTGTTTCAATCTCTCGTCATAAACAGTTCCAAGGTTTATTATAACAATACAATTGCTAAATATTTATACAAACTATTAAACAAACGCCTAAAATTATCTTCTATTTGGTACTAACTAACTTGTATCAAACGACGGTTACTGTTATTTTTTGTTCATGCCCTATGGTAAGTAAAATCAGATACCGATACCAATGTATGTATGTCTGTCCGTCGATAACTCAAAAGCGCGTTATTCGATTTTGATGAAATTTACAATGTGAGTCGGTTATTCCTTAACTGTAATTGCATTTCATCAAAATCGATGAAGGAGGAGCGAAGTTATTAAACAAAAACCAGTATGATCAGACGATACTATGTTAAATTTTAGAAAAATCCGTCCAAGGATAGTGGAGAAATAAATAATCTTAGGACAAAATAAGCCTGGAGTGGAATCATGTATTTCGACTGAGACTAAATCGTATCGAAAATACATTGCCTATCCTTTGATTTTTCGATACGATTTGGTTCAGATCGAGTTACACATAGAGTTCATAGAGTTTTTCTAATATAATTTAAAAACTTATATAGCAATTTGAATAAAATTTGGAGAAGATTTTTATGCTATTAAGATCTAAGTTATTTGTGAATTAGAGAAAATTTTGAAAAAAAGGAAACAGAGTTATGAAGAAAAAACTTTGAAATATTGTTAGTTTTGACAGTTTTTCTGTCCCATTTCTGCCATAGGACATCAAAAAATGGGATATAACCCAATTTTCAGTTACTATAAGTTTTTATATCTCAGTATAAACCTTATTTTGTTTTTATTTAAATAATAAAATTGTTAGTTACTTCTATATCGTGTCTTTCTATTGTATTAATGGATTGGATGTAGTAGGACTTAAGACATAAATGAAACATAATTTAAATAATTCCCAAACGTTTCGTCTATATTCCAGACTTGCTCACTGGTTGATTTATTTAGTGTTTTAATTTAAAATAAGTATAAACATCAAAGCACACATATTATAGAAACAAATATCTTTTTACAAAAGTTAGACAAAGATTTCAATTATTTAAATTGTGTTTCATTTATGTCTTAAGTCATACTACGTCCAATCAATTGTTAGTTACATTCTAAAACAACAAAGCTATTTATTACTTGTACAAAATACCACAAACAAATATACAAGGTGGAGTCCAAAGTAATCAGGACTTTAAAAAAAAAACAGAACAAATGGTTTTTCGGCAAAATCAATTGATTTTATTCAAAATAGTCTCCTTCTGCTTCAATACAGCTTTTTGCACGGTCCAAAAGCATGTCGAACGAGTGTTTTAGCTCGTTGGCCTGTATGGCCGCCAGTATGCCGGTGCAAGCCTTTCGAATGGCCTCTACGTCTGCATAACGCTTTCCTTTCATCGGCAAATGTATTTTTCCGAAAAGGTAGAAGTCGCACGGTGCCATATCCGGTGAATACGGTTGATGGTTAAAATGTGATTTTTGGTGAGATAATCGGTCACAAGCGTCGGTCGATGAGACGGCGCATTATCGTGCAACAAACGCCAACTTCCATCTTCGCGATATTCGGGCCGAACACGTCGAATACGGCGCACCAAACGCTTCAAAACTCCTAGGTAGAATACCGCATTAACGTTTTGACCGGGTGGAACAAATTCTTTGTGGACAATACCCTTGGAATCATAAAAACAAATCAGCATTGTCTTCACTTTTGACTTCTCCAGGCGCGATTTTTTGGGTTTCGGCTCGTCCGGCGCCTTCCATTCAGCACTCTGGCGTTTCGTTTCGGGATCATATTGAAAACACCACGTTTCGTCACCAGTCACAATGTTATAAAGGAAGTTTTTGTCCTTTTTGACCTCTTTAATGATGTCCTTCGAATGTTGAATTCTGAGCAATTTTTGGTCGTTCGAAGCTCATTTTCGCACCGATGACACAAACATACTGACACTTAAAACGCAATAACTTCACTTTCAATAGATGAAATGTCATGAAATTCTCACAGGAAGTCGATAAAGGATAGCAGATTCTAACGCACCAGTCGACATATAGATGGCGCCACTAGGGGCGCTAGATTCAAAAAGTCCTGATTACTTTGGACTCCTCCTTGTAGTACTGGCTATTTGAAAGATCATTGAACATTATAGATGTAAAATGTGGTCAGAAGTCTATGTAATCAAGATTCCAAAATTCTCGCTCAATTTCTTAATATATGCAAAAAAAAATCATAAAATGAAATTGAAATGATAATTGTTGCAAATTATGCATAATAAAATATTAATTAATAAAACGAACTAATTATCACAAAATGATAATTATTTTTTTTTTTGCAAATCATTTCAATTATATAACACACATTTGGATTGTAGGTCAAGAATGAAGATCATTGCCTCAGACTTAGAGCAAGTTTAGTTTCGAGTTCTTCAATAAAAAAAAAATACCGCGTTTATCATGAAATTTATTATTTTAATCAAATGTGTTTTTATATTTTGTTTTTTTGTTTATTTCTAAAAATAAAAATATATTTATTTTACGTTGGTTGGCAACCATCATGAAATCTATTATTTCTTAACAACTTGATACAAAAATTAAGAGTTAAGAAAAACAAGTTTTTACAATAATTTTTACTTTTCCAGATTAAAGAAACTTATTCTAATAAATACAAATTTTCTTTTAATATTATTTACAAAAAGCTCGATCTATATAAAAAAGCATTACAAAATACCGACGTTGCAAAACAAGCGAAGAAAATACGTCGAACTTGTTTTATAAAGGAAAATTCTTATAAAAACAATTTATATCTGTTTTCCGAAAACTTTACGTAAACGACACCCACCATCAAGAAGGTGTGTTATATATTTTTAAGAATTTTCTTTCATATTTTCATAGACATGTTTTTTTTTCATATGGCACGAATTGAATACAAATATAACTAATTAATGGCTGACATGGAATTTTATATTCGAATACAGTAGAATGTTTTACAATCCCAATAAATTAACAATAACAAGAGAAAATTGCTAAACCAATTGATTTGACACAGAAAAGGTCTGTTTTATTTGCCACTTGCTCTGGGATAGAGCAAATTTTTAAATTGAAAACAAAAACAACAAAAGAGAGCAAATCCTACACTACTTTCAGACCATATGTAACTATTACACCCGAATTAGTTCAGTTTTCTACCATAAATAGTGTATTAGCTAAAAGTTTCTCATTTCATTACAATATGGTTGCTAAGCAGCGCTACAAACATTTGAATTAAAGCTTTCTCCTGCTCGTTTTATTCGCCACTTACCCTGCTCTAGGGTAAGGTATGGCAAATAAAACAGACCTAAAATGTTGATTTTCAAAATGATGTACTATAAACCATAGACCAGTATATTTGAATGTCCAAGCAATTTGAGCAGTCTAATGTTCAATGTCATTATAGTACATAAAAGTGAAGTTTTAATGTGAGAGAAAGTGAAAAATCTATAATGTGTAGAAATATTACTACACAAAAAAAATTTAATACACAATCTTTGAAAATCTTTATTGTTAGTCTATGTCAACGTTCTTCAAACTGGGATCCGCAAAACTAAAGTGTCCAGCGAGATCTTTCAAGGGTTTCGTAAAACAAATTAAGTTTTTTGATTTAACATAGTCCCAGATATTTCAACTTGAATTTTGAATAAGAAAAACCATATTTTAAGAAAGCTATCATGAGACATGCGAATACTAAGTAACAGTTATAAAAGCAAGATATCGGAATCATTCACTTGCATATTGTATGCACGATCATCGCTTGATCGTGTTTAATTTACCGACGATGCATCATTTTTCTTTACAAATGAATATCTGTTTCTTTCAGTTATATTTAGACCTCGTCGAATGCTAATTGTGAGATGGTGAAGTAGTATACATTTCCGTTTCTTTTAGTTCTTATAACGTCAACAAGTACATTTTTATTTCTTAAATTTGTTTTATTAGAAATAAACTTAAAATTCCCTAGAAATAGATCGCAGGTCTGGCTCTAAACCAACCAGGAAACCACAATCGTTTGGTGTAAGCGAGCGAGATGATAAAATAGTGGCCATTCTTCCTGCATAATTTTTGTATGAAAACGAGGGAAACAAAATCTCCAGTTATTGTATCTCTATGCATGCGGGGTTCTGTGAATAATTATATTCAGGAAAAGGATTCCGCGCGATACTGAAGTTTGAATACCACTGGTCTATGTTATTACTATAACAGAATCTTAAATTAGCTAACAAGTATCTTCCTTTCTATGTAATTTTAAAATTTTTTTTTACTTGATTTATTTAGGTTTAATTGATATAGAAGTTAATTTGAATTATTCAATCTTTCGTATTTTTATTAAACTGAAATTATTTATTATGAACTTAGCTGGTATTCGCAGCTTTGCTCGCGTAATTCTTAGAATAAAATTGAAAAAAAATTGGAAAAAATACCTTTCTAAGAGATACATTTTATTTTTTATATTGCCTATCCAAAAGATACTTTCCCAGTACATGACGTTTTTGTATTTTGACCCACCGAAATCTTCCATCAAGTAATGGGGACAAATCCTATCTTTTCAGTTAGCCTATCCTGAATGTATGTTCCAATTTTCATGAAAATCCGTCTATCATTGATCGAATTATTTACGCTTTTCTACTTTGGTCCCTGCAAACCCCTATCCAATGGAGTTATATGGTAATCTATCTTTTCAGTTAGTCTAGCCTGAATGTGTATTCCAAGTTTCATGAAAATCTGCCTATTACTGACCGAAATGGCGAGGTTTTACTGCAACCTCCATCGAAAATTCAAGTACCCTATACTCTAAGTTGGAAAGACTTCTACATATACCAAATTTTATTAAAATCAGTTCAGTAGTTTGCTAGTCTATAGGGGACAAACAAACAGACAAACAAACAATTCCATTTCAAGACTAATTTGAACTTATACCAAAAGAATTAAATAAATATCTTACTATTAGAAATTCTTAATGAAAAATTAAATTCGAAACTTTAAATAAAATTGAAAGTAAAATTCATATCTCTTTTAAAAGTAGAAGTTAAATTGATAAAACTTGTTTAATAACAATATTAATTGATTCTACGTGTCATGAATAGCAACTCTTTAAAAGTATGTATTATGAAACCGCAGAAAAACATTTTCATATTTTTGTTCATTATTTTATTTTATAATATAAATAATATTATAATAAAAATGTTAAACGACATCTTCTTTAGTAGTAAATCTCTTAACTTACTATCACATCAAAATTTCGATATCGATTTCAATTTATATCTTTTAGGACACGTATTCAAATTGTTTCAATTAATTATATAATTTATGAAATTAAAAATGTTGATAAGATTCAAATTGAATTGAATTTACTTTCCTGATAACTATTATTGCTTGTAGAATCGTTCTACAAGATCACTCAATTGATTTTTATTAAACCTCATTTAAAATTTATAATAATTAAGAATTTTACATACCAGTTTCCTTCATCATTTTTTCATCGTCTGTAAGAAACGTTACTGGTAGCATTTTACCCTGAGCAGCTGAATAATTGGTAATTTGTTGTTTTTGAATGGCATTTCCAATCTTTAATAAAAATTAATTTTATAAATTTTCAAATTATCAAAAATATTTACTGATCCTCTCTTACCAAACGTAAAGGAACTTTTCTTAAGTGATTCATTTTTCACACACTATTTTTTTTTTTTGTTTGCTTAATTAATATTGAATATCACTAAAAAAAATTTAATCGAATTAAAATTTTTTCACTTCAACCAAGAGTAATGGGGATCCAAACTCGATGCCAAACTAAAATTAACTGCGAGCGGAATCGTTAAAATATACAATGATAACTGATCGCGTTGATCATTTCTTTATTATTGCGTTTGCGACCTCAAATCAAGATTTAAAACCACTTTAAAAAAAAAACATTTTTTTTTTCGTGACTTTACTTTCTGTATACTGTACATTGCAAGTATTGTATAAATAATAATATAAAAAATTGATAAAATTGTAATCACCGTCTGTTTGTGAGCAGATATGTTTTAAATGTTTAGAATTAGTTAGCGTTTATGATAGCGATTTTTAAACTTAATACTTCATGGATCACCCACTAAAATATCTGAAATCTACGGCCCACTAAATTTTTATAAGCGACTTTTTATGTAAACAACCTCGGTTGAAACAACATAACTATTAACCCTTTGCACGCCAACGGTGACTCTCACTCACCACGCTATTCTTTGCATCAACTCCAACGGTGACTCTCACTCACCATCTTAATTTACGAACAATTTACATTAATTTCAACTCTTTCTCGCTCTTTTTCGACAAAGTAATGTTATATCATATTGTATAAACTTGTAAAACAGCAGAGAAATAAGCGTCCACTCAGGCATTTAAAATACTTGAAACTAGTGATTAACCAATTAAAAGGAGATTTCCAAGTAAGCCGTGGGGCTTCAACATCCACTGATAGCCACACAAATGTTCGATTAAATAAATGGCTCCATGTAATGCTAACAGACAGATTCAAAGATTGTCGAGTCTGATCTCACAGAACAGAAAAAGGTAAAAGACATCAAACGACATTCTTTTGTGACACTTGCCCCGAGCAAAGTGTTAATTATAACTAGTTGGTATATCCCTTTGTTTGGCTTAATCTTAATCTTAAAATACGTTGAAACAGAATCGAAGCCTTTATATAACGAACAAACAGGAGTTTTATAGATATAAGAATAGAGATATGAGAATTATAATAAACAGTTACAAAAGGTATATATCCCATCTGTTTGTTCAAATATAATCGCCCTCCAGATTAAAAATTTTTGAAATATGAACTTAATTATTCTTCGTGATTTACTCAGAAAGGGGTCCAACTAGTGATCTGCGGATCACAATTTAAGAATCGATAGCTTATATTAAAATGAAACTTCACGGATTCCCGTTTAATTAGGAATCAAACTATATTTGATTATACCGTAGAGAAAGAACCAAAGAATTCTTTGTGTATACATTTTTGGCACCATTGCAGCGCTGGAAAACATCCCTCCTCGTTAATAGTATTTGTAAAAAATCACATAGTTTTTTTTCTAACAAATACTATTAATGAGGTGGCATGTTTTCCAGACTTCAAATGTGTCCAAATCCAGAATGATCGCTGAGAACTTGATTTATTGTATGCTTTTTGGGTATACTATACTTATATCATCTAGGTATATATTTAGTTAATTTAGTTAATTTGAGAGACTTGATAGAAATTGGTAGACTTGGTTGTAACTTGTTTTCATATCTATATATATTTTTTGTAGAAGTATTACGCGTTTATTATAAATTGCAGCAACAAATTATTAATTTAAGTTTAATATTGTAAAGCAACAAAGTTTTCATCTACTTTAAAATACGTATTTTGTTGTGTATTTGTGAATTTTTTTTCTCTAAATAAACTTTTATGCCGTTGTTTTGATTAATTCGTTTTTATACACGAAAGTGTTCTTCGTTGTATGCAGGGGGCTCGATTTTCTGAATTGAAGGTCACTCAATTTTATCTTTCTTGTTGCCTATCAAACACGTGGAAGTTTTTTTTAAATGATTTCTTTTCAGAAAATTAGAATTAAAACATATACTAACTGAAAATAGGACCATCGCTGATTTTCTAATGTCCTATGGTGGAAATTGCACCAAAAAACAGCCTTTTAACTTTGTTTTTTCACTTTCAAATTTGCTCCAATTCGCACGTAGCCTGGGACTTAATAGTATAAATATCTTCTGCAAATCTTATTCAAATCGCTATATTAGTTTTTAAAGTACATCAAAAAACTTTACGAGGATGCCTATTTTTTCTACAAATATTTCTTTCTCCACTATCCTTGGGCCGATTTTACTGAAATTTAACATATTCTTGCCTAATTATGTTGTTTACATATGTAAATAATTTAAGAAAAATTGCTTTACAAATTTTCCGATTATATCTGAAAAACCATTAAAAAAAACGACTAAATTTTGTGATCACCCTGGACCCATATTTGTGGTTTCTCGTTTCGATGTTGTGAAATACCAAATTTCTATTATCTCGACAAAGGCTTTAAAGACTTTTTGTCGATTCTATCAATCGAATCGAGAAATGAAATATGGACCCTAGGTTTTTGCTTAATAACTTGGCTCCCCCTCAGTTGATTTTGCTGAAATACAACACCAATTTTCATTGAAAATTTCATCAAAATTGGATGGTAATTTTGTACACGGATGGATAGACAAGCTTTACACATCTTCTCCGATGATTATTTCTGTGCATTACAAATGTAGTGACAAAACTAATATATCTTCTGGTAGTACTTACCATTGGGCATAAAACATCAATTTTTTATTTAATGTATTTATTGTTATCTTATTCATGAAAGATACATAAATGTTTTTTCTTTTATTTTTAATTAAAACTAATTGGATCTTTTTAAAACTATTTGAAAATTTTCCGTAACTAAATAATCATCTTTAAAAACTATAACCAAATTGACTTCAAATTCTGTAAAAAAAAAAAAAGAAGATATACATTTCCTTCGAATTTAGTGATGGCTAAATAATTATACCTATTTTAAAATTTTTTGTTATCAATGTCGGACACGCAAACAATCTTGGGAATATCATAAAAATTGGAATTTGTAATTGTGGACATACATTTCCGTCAGCGATTTGAATATTTTGTATTTCAGTGGCATCTTTTGAATAACCTTCTGCACATCCACAAGTTTCGACACGAACAAGTTGTAATTCAATTGATTTTATTGCCACCTCTGTATGCCGAACAGTTACCTGAAATAAAGAAAATTATATAAAATCTGTTTTCTATATTTTTATTATTATTATATTTATTTACATGACCAACAAAAGGTTTCGTTATACAACATTCAGTTTGATCAAGTTTTCCAGTTATTAAAAATCGTGGTATAGAAATTCGTTCTTTTGCGGTCTTTTGTAAAGTCTCTGGACTAATACTGAAATTAGTTTCAGTTGATATTGGAGATTCTTTAATCGGTTTATATTGAATACAAAATTGTTGTATTTTTTGTACACTTTTTGCTAGAAAATTTCTTTTCAAATCACATTTAAGCTGATAATTTATATTAACAAAAACTCCATGATATGTCTCATAGAGAATTTTCGGTTCTTTTGGACAAATCAGATGATATTCAAAATGAAAATGTGATGGACCAGCTGGTAATTTCCCTGGTGCAGATAATTCCAAGGTGTTATTTAATAATTGAATTGGTTTTACCGAATTATAAAATGCATCAAATAAACCAACATTTTTACTACTTAATTGCAAATTAACAACACCCTCTAAAGTAAGAGTGATTCCTTCATGTTTTTTCTCCGAATTGCAATTAATTGTAACAACTCCACATAGTAGTTCCTTTAAGAAAAAAAAAAATTTATGAAACATTGAATTTGTTTTTTTTTCATTTTAATTGATTAGAAATCATACACCCTCATAGTAAATTTTATTTGTTCGTTTAAAATTAATTTCAACTATAGGCGAACTCATTTTCACCGAAAAAAAACACCACTTTTTAATCAATTGTCAGTGTGACATTTGATTGACATTTCTTCAAAAGGGAAATTTTGTATTATTTGACAACTCTTTGAAAGAATACAAATCAACATAACCTCAATTTCAATTATTATATAAATTTTCAAATTTTTAATTTAAAAATATGCCAAGAAATCTAAACAAAGAACGTGATAATCCTTGTTTAAAAGTAAGAAATGATTTCGATATTAATTTTGGTTATATAAAAAAAGTTATTATGAATTTCTAGGAGCATGATTTATCACTAAAATGTCTTCACAAAAATAATTTCAATCGAGAAGAATGCGAAGTTTACTTTGTTAATTATAACAATTGTAAAGAATTTTGGGTATTTATATCAAATAAAGATATATAATATGTTTAATATTTTATTTGTTTATCTAGAATCGAGTTCGATCAGAAAGAAGATCAAAAGGTATTGAACCTTATCTTCCGGACGTTTGTGATCGTGAAGCAATCAAAGCTGAATATTTGAAAACAAAACTAAATTCATCGAGTTAATTAAATTTAATAAAATAAATATACATATTTACAAAAAAAACTAATTATATATCATGAATTCCTTCGGCTGCCACAATTTTCAATTTCGGCAAACAATCTTCAAGTAATGCACAAGATAGTTCGAAAGGTTGTGTTAACTTTGGATCGTCCACAATTAATAGTTTCAAAGATTGTATTCGATAGAGACAGCTTAGTCCTCGTTCAGTGATATTAGTTCCCGAAATGTCCAGTACTTCAAGGCTATCATTTTGTGCCCCAGAAATTCGATCCAAACACCAATCATCAAAAGTTTTCACATTACGAAATGACCAAAATTTTAGATACTTTAAATTTCGGATATTCTCCAAACCTTCATAGTATAATAACATATTATCGCATCGAATTGCCTCAACTAAATATGTCGGATTATATTTTCTTGGTAGTTGATATTCACTATTCTCGTCTGCACGAACCCATCGTGGATCGTGCAAGAATTTCACTGCACCACCTCGATAAACTATAAAATGTGATGCCGCCAAATCGCTACCCAAGATTTCATGTCGTTCTGTTATATACTGTTGCATGAATCTTTCTCGTTTCTCTGCACGCTTTTTCCACCATTTCTTAATCGCTTGAGGACTTAAATCGATTGGTTGCTGAAGCATTGTGATCATATCGGAATTTTGTTCTGAATTTCCAAACACTTTAAACTTGCTGTACCACTCGTCGGTTTTTTCATCGAATGTTTCTCGCCATTTCAATGATTTCTTGGATTCTTCAATTTCTTTTTTCCATTGCTTATCATCTTTGCTTTCGTCTCCGAACGTGATGCTTCGAAATTGTTGCACATTTCTATTTCTCGTTAGTAATTTTAAATTTCGTAACATATTTCTTGTGTTATTTTTTTTGTATGGAACATAACCCTATTTAACTGTTTACAATAAGTCAACTGTCAACAGGAAATTTGAATGAAAAAAAAAATATCCCTTTTTTCTGAACTTCAAAAATTTTAAGGGAAACAGTTTTTGTAGAAAATATTTTTAATTATTCAAAAGAAAAAGTTATTTTTTCATCTCTTCTAAACAAAAATATAATTATTTGAATAAAATTTTTAATAATTATAATTTTTGAATTTCTTATTAACTTCGAAAATTTTAATGCATCTACGACGTATATCAAATGTTAAACGACGGATTGAAATATATACTGCATAGTTTGAAACTAAAATCAAAATGAAAACTTAATTTTTAATTATAAAACCAAAAATTTTGATTTGTTTTTGATAAAAAAAAATAATTTTATTCATCATTGAAAATTCCGAATACTTATTTAATAATATAACGAATTTTAACATTAAAAGTTTAGTACGTTGCAGTACGTTGTACATCCGTCATTTTTGTTTTCGAAGTTTTATTTCGAATAAGAAGAAGATGTGAAGAAATTTCTCGCTGTCATTTTGTGTAGAGATTTTACTACGATTGAGAACGTTTTCATACAATTTCATTGCCGTGATAATTTTTTTTTTTTTTTTCACCATATTAATTTTCAAACATAATTAATTTTATTAAATCAAACACGAAAAGAGTCTAAAGAAATCAAATTAATATAGAAAAAATAAACATACAACACGTGCACAAACATAAAAGAAAAGAAAAAAAAAATGAGTCATTTTGATAATTCTGGCAGTGAAGATGGACAATTGCGGAGCCCTAACGACGATGATTTTCTAAGGTGTGTATTTTATGAAATTTCCATGAAAACTGGTTAAATTTGAATAAAAGTTATAAATATTTATTTATAAAAACAAAAACAAAACGAAGAAAAATTATGTAAAAAAAAAAAAAAATAAAACAAATTTCCAATTACCATTTTCATGTGAATTTGTATATTTTCTTTCCATATTTTTAACTTAAATTTGTTATGAACTTTTATTTATATATATTTTTTCATTAACAATAGGCCAAAATAGTGTGTGTACAATGTCCAAATGACCGATGCGCGCGATACTGGCCACACGATCAAAATAAAAAATTAAAAAAAAAAAAAATGCTTTACCACAATATAAAAAAAAAAAAAAACATAATTTTGAGCATTATTCGATGTTCAAAATATTTGGTAAATTTTTTTATAAAATATAAAATAAAAAAAAATATTTTTAATTAATTTGAAGATAATAAGTGTTTAAAAAAAATGCCGTAAAAAAATGAGACCAAATGTGCCGAAAATCTTTCAATTTTTGGTGTTTATTTATGATTTGATAAATTCCGATCATTTAATTTATATTTGAAAAAATGTTTCCGACAAGATGATGCATTAACTTAATCAACCGACACATCACTTCTCTTTTTTACAGTCCATTAAATCAGGTAAGTCATAAAATAAAATGCATTTCAATTTAACTTTTCATTAAAAAGTATTTGCCTAGTTTCAAGATTTTTTTTTTCTTTCGTTTTTGATTTCTAGAATTTCAATTTAGTTCTTTTGAAACGAATATTTTACTCAAGAAAAGTACAAATTAAGGAGAGTTGATTGATTTTTATTTCGTATTATTTTTCTTTTTATTTCTTTTCGATCAAGTACAAAATTTATTATAATATTTTACAAAAAATATAAATTTATATTATTACTAGCTGACCCGACAGACGTTGTTCTGTCCAAATTTCAATAAATTTGTTTGTGATCGTTTTGTGTAAGAAGCTATTGAAAATGTATAAACAAAGTAAAAATCAGAAAAAAATGTATTTCTGCTACAAAAATCCCATTGAAGAAAAGCATTTTCAGTTTTTCCCGAATTTTCTAATTTTCCGGGTCAAATTTTCCCATTTTCTTTCCGTAAGAACCTTATTCGGACTACTACAAACATTTTAACAAAAAAAGTGAGCGAAATCGGTTCAGCCGTTCTCAAGTGATGCGCTTACCAACTAACAGCATTTAATTATTATTTATATAGATTATTTATCTTGTGTAGAACTACGTTCGGTACACTTTCTATATGTATCGCAGTTCTACATTAAACACTAAATATTTTGATATAAAATTGAACAAACTAGCCTTGGCGCCCTTACAAACGATCAGATATGAATGTCGTCTCCGATTACTCAATTAAGACTAATCTCCACTACATATCCGACCTCCGTTATCACCAGAGCTAAGCTGCTCCCTCCTCTTTGAGAGGCAGACCATATCTACGATCCTGGCTATGTATGTATGAGATGGGTTTTCATCTTGTGTCATATAAAACCGAACAGGATCTTTTCGTTTTACACTTGATTGATTTAAATAACATTAAAATTATCTAATAATATAATATGGTTGAATTGTTTACGATAGAACATTTAATTGCCAAGGATTGGCTTATCAAGCTGTTGTGCGGAAATCCGTTGTCTGATAGGTAAAAAATTTTACAATTTTGATTTACCTCATAAATTGATTAAAAAAAAAAGAGTAATAGTAACTCAAATATACATTTATTGATCCCAAATTATTTACAACAGTGAAACGGCAAATGTTTTGAAATTCCCTTGCCAGTATTGACCAAATTTGGAGTATGTATTTTTCTATTTGTGCAACTCTCACGACGAGTAGAGGGGCTTATTTGATTGTTTAAGTTGATCTATCCGTAATATACACTCCAAGTTTCATGAAAATTCGCCCAGTATTGGATCTAATTATTGATTTTTTTCTATTTATTAAAAATTGCTAGTATCTTATTAATGATCCCTATACTTAATTTTTTATCTACTGGACAGGATTTTTTTTTATTTAATTTGAATTATTTTTATGTTTATCACTGCAAAAGTAATTCTACTACAATTATTTATTAAATTCAGTTGAGTTAATAATATTCTTTTGCATGAAATCCTTTTAAAATTGAAACGAATATTAATTTGTGTATTTTTCAATAATATTGTGCTTGATTTTGCTTCCAAAGAAAATGAAATTTCAATCACTTTCCAATGCCATTTATTTTTATTTTATTTTATTTATTTATTTATTTATTTTTGACATCTTTCATAAATGAACATTAAAAATTGAAGAGATTTTGCCGAATTCAAGTAAAAGAAATTTAATTTAAATAATTTTCTTTATTATTTTTATTATTCTACGCTTTTAAATAACATGAATTCTTGAACTCCAAAAATTTCGTGTGAGGAATTTATATATAAACGAAAAAATAACAAATATTGTGGCCCGATATTGAAAAATGTAATGATTATATTTCGGCAACTTGGCTGAGAATGAAAACTGATTGATTCAACGTGATTTTAACGTATGCTTGGACTGAAAACTTCAAAGTTGTATCACACATGCACACACAAATCGTCATAAGCTTTAGATTCTACAAAAAAAAAAAAAAAAACAAAAAAACTTAGATTAAGCGAACGAACGACAATGCGGCGAACGATCGAACATCCTTAAGACTGGGCGTCGTCATAGTCGTCAGTTGTTTTTGATTAATTGAATAATTTTGACTATAGTTTTCGTATCTTCTTTTTTATCATTTCAGTGAAGATGATCAAGGTGAAACAGCTGATTCATTACATATTAAACCACCACAGGCGGCACGAGATCCGGGTAGAAAGAAATCAGGTAGAGATAAAAAACATTCCAGAGAACATAAACAAAAGGATCGTAATCGTGGCGGTGATCGTATGTTTAGAGATCGTGGAGAAGATAGAAGACATCATCATAACGTTGGTCTTATACGAGGACATGATAGACATAACCACCGACGTGAACACTATGAACGTGAACATGAATATCATAATAGGCATAAGATTCGAGAACGTGATAAAAGAATGGAACGTGAAATAAGAGATCGTGATAAACGAAAAATGATGGAACAACAACAACAACAACAACAACAACAACAGCAGCAGCAGCAGCACCAGCACCAACAACAACAACAGCAACTACAATATGAGAACAAATCGGAAGCTGAACGTGCTCTAGATGATCTTCGAACTCGTTTACTTAGTAAACGTCATAAGTATGAAAGAGAAATTGCACGATATGAAGATGGCGGACATTATGGTGGTCCTGGACGTGCTGGTAATTTAGAACAACGAAAGGAACGCGAACGTAGAGATAATATTATTGAAGTAATCGATAGCCCAGAACATTATAGTGATTATACAAGTAATAATAGACGAAAAGATAGGAAAATTATTCAAGAGGATCCAGAACAAGCAAACAGACGTATAAAATTATTGGAAGCGGAACGTGAAATGGCACGTAGAAAAGAAGTTGCCAGAGAGGAGCTAGAGGCAAGACGAGAAAGGCAACGTCGTGAGGAAATAATCATATCACCACATCATAAAATGAAACAGAAACGTCATCACAATATTATTGCAGAGGAATTGGGAGAACATCGAAAAAAGAAGAAAAGATCACCTGACGAAGAAGGTGAATGCATTGAAAAAATGATTCTAAATATTTCAGATAATTCTCATGAATCCAATGTAGAAGAAGATCGTGAAATAGAAGATTCCGAATCAGATTCTGAATCAGCCAGTCACTCAATTGACTCTCAAAAGGAGGTTCAATCTGGTGACGAAGACATATTACCAGGTAGTCCTTTGTCTGTCGGTGATTTAATAAAATCTGTTCATCGACGACATTCATTATCACGTTCAAGATCCCGATCATTCATATCGAATAGCCCATCACATTCCGAAAGAAGTATATCAAATCATTCAAAATCAAGAAGTAAATCCAGATCACGTTCAAGGTCCGATAGATCAATTACGAAATCAAGGTCTAGATCTCTGTCGTTATCAAGATCACATTCACGATCACAATCGAGGTCACGGTCACGGTCTCGGTCTCGGTCTCGGTCTCGGTCTCGGTCTCGTTCATTATCAGACAAAGAAATTGATAAAACAGATGATGATGATGGAAGTAAAAAGGAAAATGATGTTGAGGTTGAAACGGATACCAATGAGAAAAAAGCATCTGAAGGAGATGAAGTTAAAGACAATTCCAAAAAAGAAGATGATTCTCCTCGAGATGAAAAAGGTGAAAAGCTTCCGAATTATTTCCCCGGAATTCAAGGTTGCCGTTCTGTTGAAGAGTTTCAATGTCTTAATCGGATAGAAGAGGGTACATATGGTGTTGTTTATCGCGCAAAAGATAAAAGAACAAATGAAATTGTAGCATTAAAACGTTTAAAAATGGAGAAAGAAAAAGAGGGTTTTCCAATAACATCTTTACGTGAAATCAATACACTCTTAAAAGGTCAACATCCAAACATAGTAACCGTTCGTGAAATTGTTGTTGGCAGTAATATGGATAAGATTTTTATTGTTATGGATTATGTTGAGCACGACTTGAAAAGTTTAATGGAAACAATGAAACATAAAGAACAATCATTTTTTCCGGGTGAGGTGAAATGTTTGGTACAACAACTTTTACGTGCTGTTGCACATTTACATGATAATTGGATACTTCATCGGGATTTAAAGACATCAAATTTATTACTTTCACATAAGGGTATCTTAAAAGTTGGTGATTTTGGTTTGGCTCGTGAATATGGAAGTCCGCTAAAGGCCTACACATCATTGGTAGTTACATTATGGTATCGTGCACCTGAACTGTTACTCTGCTCAAAAGAATATTCGACACCGATTGATATGTGGTCAGTCGGTTGTATTTGTGCAGAATTTTTACAAATGGCACCATTATTTCCTGGAAAATCAGAGATCGATCAACTTAATAGAATATTTAAAGTAATTTTAATATATTTTTTATTAAACATTTTTTTAAAAAAAATACAAAATTTTTAATATTTTATATAAATAATATTTTCTTTTTCTTCTTTTTCTTTAGGAATTGGGAACACCAAATGAAAAAATTTGGCCTGGCTACAAAGAATTACCTGCAGTACAAAGTCTTCTTAATCAAAATTCACATTTTACAGAATATCCTGTCTCGAATTTACGACGAAGATTTTTCAATAAAACTAGTGAAATTGGATTTTCATTATTACAAGGTCTTTTAACATATGATCCAAAACAAAGATTAACAGCTGAACAAGCATTGAAATCACCATATTTTAAAGAATTGCCATTACCTATTGATCCATCAATGTTTCCGACATGGCCGGCTAAAAGTGAATTGGGTGTACGTAAAGCTCTTGCTTCATCACCAAAACCACCATCTGGTGGAACACAATTTAAACAACTCGGACGTGAAGAAGTAACAGCAGCCAATAATAAAACTGGATTTGTTCTTGCAGCTGGTGGTATTGATCAACAACAGCGTCAAGTAGCTATGGGTCCAGGATTTAATTTAAAATTTTAATTTTGTTTTTTGTTTTTTTTTTTTTCAAATTTTGAGTTAATAAGATGTATATGGTTTTTTTTTCTTTCTTTTTTTTTTTAATTTTCAAAACATAGTAGTGTAGTAGTTTCCCCTTAAAATGGAACTATATATTTTTCTCTTACACAAAATGTCGTCAAATAAATTCCAATAAAATATGAGATTTATTTCGAAAAATTAAAAAAAAAAAAAATATATATAATAAAATAAAAGACTTTTCTTTTTTGGAACAAAAATCAGAAAATTTCTTCAATTTGTGAAATATATATTTATCAACAATTTTTTATTGATTTTGTTGAGATAAGAAAATAGAGTTGTTTTATCAGAAAAAGAAATTTATTTTCTTTTCTTAAAAAATGAATTTCATAATAAAATGGAGATTTTTGTTAATAATAATAATCTTGAGAATTCAATTTTCGTTATCAATTTTTAAACGCAATGAGTTGAATTTTTTTATTTTTTCAGATTAGATTTTATTTTAATAATATTCCGAAATTTCCATATACTTGGAGTTATATAAAATTATTAATTATTATCTCTTTAAAAAGTGTGTAGACGATTGTATTTTTTTTCAAAATGTTTAATTGACCAGTTAATAATAATTGTATTACTTTTGGCGGGGTGTAAATAGATAACAACCTAAATACATATCAATTATCATTGCTGCGATGATTTACTCATATGACAAATCGGTATCATGACTTTCTCTGCATCTAAGTACTATAGAAAAATTAAAGAAAATTGGTATTCAAAATTGGGAAAAACATGTAACATGTAAAGTCACTGTGCATTCCAAAAAAGGACGGGATCAATAGTGGGTAGTAACAAGAATGTGGTCAAAAGTGAGTAGTAACAAGAAGATGATCACGGAAGTAATCACGAGGATGGTTAAGTTGGTCTTCAAAGTTTGATCACGCTGCTAATCAAGAGACGTTCAACGAATGATTAAGATTGTGATCAAGACGTTTATTAGCTGGGTAATCAGGTTGATGAGAAGAGTATTTTACCACATTTTTATTAACTCGCTTTCTTGTTTGTTTGTCCAGTACAATTCTTGCAATCGATTTTTAACTAACTTTCCGACTAGCTAGACATTTAAAACTTTTAGTTTATAGCTCAGAACACATTTTCAGTAAATTTTTGGTTTGGTATGGAAAGTTAGTTCGGAAAAAAAGTATATACTTTTTAATACTTTAAAAACGTGATATATGAAAAGTTATTTTTATCTTGTAGTTATTTAGTTATTTAATTAGAAGGTTCTTCATCGTGTGTAAGGGCTTCCAGAGCTTCTTAGTACAGTATGATGATTTGATTGATGATTGATAATGTTGGGAGTAATGCCTATTGGCACTCGCGACACCTAGACCACGAATTGGGTCCATTGTGCACATCTTAGTACAGTATAGTATTTAAATAGTTAAATCCTGGACTGCAATTGAGTTACTATGTAACTGCTAAATATGTATAAGAGAATGTTTCAATATCTTTTATTAGGAATAACCAAGAAGAACGACAATTGAATCCCTTTTTTTTTTTTTAAACCGTACGGGACCGATTAGTCGTGTACTTTCTAAATAATAGAAATACATATTGTTCATACAAAAAAAAAGATTCCTGTATTTTTTCTGGATAAGTTTTCTAGATCCAAATAGAATAGAATTTAACTGGAAAGTGTAATATAAAATTATCTTTGATACAAAATTGAATTAAAGTGTTCGAAATAAAAAAGGTTTTTACTGCATATATGATCCTCACTATAGACTAATGCGGGACATAGAATGACGGATTACCACGAAGGAGATTGACGGTTTATAGTTTTCAGATTGTATTAAAAATAGTCTGTCGTGGATTTGTCTAATGAAAAACGTATAGATTTAAAATTTTAATGTGTCATGAATCCGTCATTCTGTTTAGACCTTTAAAAAGGATTCCCAACGAATTTGCTGGGTCACTTTGACTGATTCTTATGTAGATTCTTCTATTTCTTTCAAATTAAAGCTCTTTTAATGAATTCTTCTTCATTTTTTACTTACAACAATAACATTTAATATTACGTGTGGCTTGGCCAACTTGATGTACTGAGGCTATGCTTTGGCGAAACAAATCAAATCATTTATTAATCCATTCCAAAAGCTATATTTGTTGCATGACAATTATTTATACTTGATGTAAAAGGTTATAGAGAAAGTAAAAAGTTATTATCAGATATATAAAATACAAACATGATTACACAACTATATATATAAAATATTTGAAGTTGTTTGTATCAAGCCTTCTTCACTTTGCAGCCGGCTATCGAAGTTGTCAGAAGTGTTGTTCTCTTGGTTTACCTTAAATCGTCAACGGAAAGAAAAAAAGAAAACTAATAATGGCATCAAAAGTAACAAACGTTGTTCTAAATAATGGACGAAATATGCCCATTCTTGGGCTTGGAACTTGGGGAGTAAGTAAAAAAATATATTTCTATTAATTGCTTTGCTATTGAGTGGGTGGTGGGAAAATTCATACATAACCTTTCAAAAATCTGTGATATAATTAGTTTTTTTTTTTTTATAAATAATTTTGCTATTTTTTTTTTTTTGTGTGGAATACAAGTTGTTATGCCGACCAAATAAAAATAAATGAGTCAGTTTTTTTTTTTTGTTCTTTATAAAAAAAAATGACCGTGAATTATAGAATGTCAGAAATTGAACTTCCTAGATTCTTGTAGCATATTTTATTTCATCAATTAATCGGCGAAACTCGTTTTATTAAGTAATCGCCAGTAATCTTCCACACCGTGCCTAGCTCAAGAATAGACTCTGATATTGATATCACGTTCGATAGGCATGTGCTAAATCAATTGAGCTTTCGTGGGCCTCATGAACGGGGTTGCCAACTCGCAGTCATGGGGAAAAATCTAGAGTAAATTACGTTTTTCTTTTTTAATATTTTATTTATTTTCAAGATGTAGAAGACGAGTGTCCTCATAATCTTCATAATCTGTTTGTTTCATAATGTTTAGGCATAGACTAATAACACTAGAACTAGTATACTAGTCTATAGTATTGGTATATTTTGGGAACTCTGGGATTAGTTAAACGAATATATGGGTTTTTATTAACAATGTTAAAACCTGAGCCAATTTTCACAAAACCTGGAGAGATGTGCATACAAATCTGGATTCGTCAGGTGAATTTATTACAGTGGCAACCCTATTAATGAATTAAATGATTTCAATTAATAAGGCTTGTTTAAAATTTTCCATATTTTGTTACAAATTATTATTAATAAAATTTGACACTGTTTATTGTTAAAAAGTAATTCAATTATTTAATAAGAAATACCAACTTATTGTATTATCATCAAAATATCATTTATCGTAAATGATTCTTAAAAAATATTTTCCAAAGAATTATATTACAGAAATATCTAGAAAGAAAAATCAATACTGGTATCTAAATATTTAATGAAGAAGTTAATTTAGATAATTATGCCCTATGGTAGGTAATACCAGTTTAGTCATTATATATGTAACGAATAGGAATACTCATCGGAGAAGGGTTTCAAGACTTTAGATGTGTAGAAAATCAAAAGTTATATCAATTTCTGCAAGTCCGTTCGTCCAACCCGTGTACATGATAACTCAAAAAGGCGTTATCCGATTTTGATGAAATTGAAAATGTAAGTTCGTTATTCGCTAACTCGGTTTGGTATTGTATTTCAGAAAAATCGGTCAAGGGGAAGCGAAGTTATAAAGTGAAAACCAGGGTGACTAGAAAGTTCTGTCGTTTTTTTGTGGTTTTTCGGTTTTAATTGGAAAGTTTGTACATCAATTTTATTGAAACTTTTTCCATACATTGACTATATGAATAGGTGATATTGTGCTAAATTTCAATAAAATCGGTACAAGGACAATACGGAAAGAAATAGTCGTAGGAGATAATAGGCCTGTTCATAGTTTTTTTTTGATGTACTTTGAAAACTAATATACTGATTTGAATAAAATTTGCAGAATGGATTTATGGTATTAGGATCTAGCCTACCTGCAAATTTAAAAAAGCAAATCCAAAGTTATGCAGAAAAGCTCTTTAAATAGTATTAGTTTTGTCTGTTTTTCTTTCCCATTTACTGTCATAGGGCATCAAAAAATCGGCTATAGACCGATTTCTAATTCTCATACGTTTTAAAGATATTTATAATTTGATTTTTTTTCCATAATTTAGTCACCACAAGGTGAGGTAGCTCAAGCAGTCAAGGACGCTATTGATATTGGTTACAGGCATATCGATTGTGCTCATGTATATGGAAATGAACATGAAGTTGGAGAAGGAGTTGCAACTAAAATCAAAGAAGGTGTTGTTAAACGGTAAATTAATTCAAAAATAAATAAAATTTTTATATCTACATAAATTTTTTTTCTTCTAGGGAAGATTTATTTATAACCAGTAAGTTATGGAATACTTTCCATAGTGCCGGTTTAGTACGTGGTGCGTGTGAAACTACACTTAAAAATTTGGGATTAAGTTATATTGATATGTACTTGATACATTGGCCAATGGGATATAAAGAAGGAGGAGATTTATTCCCAAAAGATGATAAAGATCAAGTATTATATTCAGATGTTGATTATTTGGATACATGGCGTGAAATGGAAAAACTAGTCGATGATGGTCTATGCAAATCAATTGGTGTTTCAAATTTTAATAAACGACAAATCGAAAGAGTATTAAGTATTGCTCGTATCCCACCAGCTACAAATCAAGTCGAATGTCATCCATATTTGAATCAAAAGAGATTAATGGAATTTTGTAAATCAAAGAATATTGTTATCACTGCCTATAGTCCTTTGGGCTCACCAAATAGACCATGGGCTAAACCTGGTGATCCAGTTTTATTAGAAGATCCAAAAGTATTTCATTATTATTTTGTTTTTGTTTAATTATTTAATATAATTTTTTGATTTTAGATTCTTGCAATTGCTCAAAAATATAAGAAAACTGCAGCTCAAATATTGATCCGTTATCAAATTCAACGTGGTAATATTGTTATTCCAAAATCCGTGAATAAACAACGGTTGGCATCTAATTTTGATGTTTTCGATTTTGAATTAAATGCTGATGATATTAAATCGATTGATGGATTCGATTGTAATGGACGTTTTGTTCCTATTGATTCGTAAGTATTTAATGGTTTTCCTAAAAAATAAAAAAATAACTAGAAAAATTAGAAGGAAAAAAAGAAAATAATTTTCTATTAATTATTGAAATTTAGTGATGCTGGAACTCATGAACATTATCCGTTTCATGACGAGTTTTAAGATGTTCTACAATCAAAAATCATTTTCAATTTTTGGTAAAATTTGTTCCCTTTTAACATGTTTTAAAGATTTTCTAGTTACTAACCTTTTTATAATTTGAGTCCAAATCCACTTGAAAGTTTTTCTTTGGCAAATCACTAAAAACTCCTACAAATAATGCTTTTTATCTAAAGAAATGAATTTTTTTTGTTTGTTAGGCAAATTAATAATTGTTTTTCTAATTTCCAAAATGCCCATAATTTGATTATTATAGGAAATTAACAATAAATAGTTAGTTACTAATTATTAGTAACTAAATATGCAATTTTGTAATTTTCTTGTTAAAATGAACTAACTTAATATTTTTTTCAGTGCTCCAGATCACCCACATCATCCTTTTGCAAAAGATGAATTTTGAATGTTTTCACTTTTCAACAGCTTCAAGCATTATCAAAAAAGCATTATAATTGTTTTTTATTAAAATAAATTCCATTAAATTTAAAAATAAAATTGTTGTTCTTTTATCATACTCCTTTATAAGATAAGATAAACGAAGAATCAAGATAATGTTATGTTTTAAGTTTAATAAATTAAGTCAAAAAACATCTATCTAGTTTTAGAAGATATCTGTGTAACTGAAAATATTTAAAAACTCGTATTTTGCTGGATTTGGATCATAAATTCTCTCGTAACCAATGGTTTTAATTAATGGAGCTATGCTGGAATGGAATCGTGTAACTCGATTTGAATCTATACGATTTAATCTCATTCGAATTACACGATTTCATTCCTTATTTTTCGTTTTCTAAATATATTTACGTTCACGTCTTTTTAATAAGAATTGCACAGTTGTTATACTGTTACTGTTTGGAGTTTGGAACTTAAATAACTGAACCTGATGCTTGGACAATTTTGAACGCGAAATAGTTACAAATTCAAAAGGTTCCCAATTCCGTCAATAACGGGTAGATTATCATGAAACTTGGAATCTCCTTTCTAGCGCAACTTAAATATGTCTCCACTCGATGGGTGGTTGTCAGGGACTAGAAAAAAAGAAACGCCTGTAAATCAGGTGAATTTTCATAAAATTTGGAGTATAAATTTTAGATAGGCCGGGTAGTTGTGGTGTCAAAAATTAAAAATGTCCCTAATTCGGCCAAAAGTAGTGGAATTTTCTTACAAATTTGAAAGTACATTCTGAATATAAAAGAAAGCATTTGCCTCTATCCAGTCGGATAGGCAATGGTCCTTAACTCACTCAATAGTGGACGTATTTAAAAAAAAAGGATTCGTCAATCGTATTCTAAGAATAACGCGAGAAAACCGGCGGGTATTAGTTACTTCGATTCAATGCAATGTAAAGTACACAAAATTACTTAATGCCATTAATTGAAAACGAGTCGAGACATTTTCACAGGACACATATCGATTGCCTTTTCACAATTATAACAAAAAAGAACTATCCAAGATTTATGTTGCAATTTCTTAAAATATTAAAAATATTAATTTCAAACCGTAGTAAGCCAATTGTTTTCATATTGGTAAGTTGGATAAATTTAGTTTGTCAACAAAAAAAATGGATGATGTTGCGTACGGAGCAGTTCCACCGCTAGTACTTAATAATGGACAAAGAATTCCCATTCTTGGATTTGATACTTTCAATGTATGTTCGATTTTAAGTGTTTCATTTAAAATATGGTATATAAATAAAATTCTATTATCCAGTTAGAATCAAATGACATTTTAACAGCATTAAAAATTGGCTATAACTATTTTGATTGTGCTTTTGTATATCAAAATGAAAAAGATATTGGAAAAGTATTTGAAGAGGAAATTAAAAAAGGTGCTATAAAACGGTATTTTCTTATTGATTTGAAATTATAGAAAGAACATTATTTTAACTTTATCCGATTATCAAATATTTTAGAGACAATTTGTTTATAAGTAGCAAATTATGGAATACATTTCATAGACCAAATTTAGTACGTAAAGCATGTGAAATGACATTACAAAATTTACGTTTAACTTATATTGATATGTATTTGATGCACTGGCCAATGGGATATAAAGAAGGTGCCGATTTGAATCCGAAAGATTCGGCTGGTAAAATTTTACAATCAGATGTTGATTATTTAGATACATGGTGTGAAATGGAAAAACTAGTTGATGCTAGACTTTGTAAATCGATTGGTGTTTGTAATTTTAATAAAAAACAAATTGAAAGACTTTTAGCTAAATGCCGTATTAAACCAGTTACAATTCAAATCGAATGTCATCCATATTTAAATCAGAAACCATTAATAGCATTTTGTAGATTGAAAAATATTACCGTATCGGTTATTAATTGTTTGGGTTCTAGAAATCGATCAGCCCTTAGACTAGCTGATCCTGAAATATTAGAAGATTTAACGGTATAAATTCAATTTTAAGAAAAAAAAAACGTATTCTCCTAAAAAAATATTTTCTTTTATTGATTAGGTTCTTGGAATTGCTGCAAAGCATAAAAAGACGGCTTCTCAAATTTTGATACATTATCAAATTCAACGTGGAAATATTGTTATTCCAAAAGCTTTAGATAAAATGGAAATGGCATCTAATTTTGAAGTTTTTGATTTTACTCTACCTAGAAATGATATGATAGCAATCGATGAGTTGAATTGTGATCTACGTTTTGTTAGAGCAGAATTGTAAATATTTTTAAATTTTGACTATATTTTTTTCTCATATAATAAGGAAACTAAATTAGAACAATTTCTTGAAAATATAAGGCACCTAGTATTAAAACTCCCTTTTTATGCCCTATGGCAAGTGTTACTATAGAATCAAAAGTTATATCGATTTCTGCATGTCTGTCCGTCTCTATACAAGATAATTCAAAAATGCATTATCCGATTTTGATGAGAAAAAACCTTAAAATATTAGTAGTTTTGGTGTTTTTTTCTCATTGAACTATATATTTATTAACTACGAATCCCATTTCTCCAATAGTACATCAAAAAATCGCCAATAGGCCGATTTTGTATACTAAATTTAATATAGTGGTCTCATATATTGTATTTGATCGCTTTTTTATCTAATTTTTACGTTTTTCTTCTTTTACATAGAGCTCGAAAACATCCTCATCATCCATTTGAACACGATGAATATTAAATCGACAAAATATATTTATTAAAATTAAAAAATTTATTGTTTATTATTGAAATATATTAAATAGAAAAATTGTTATTTTTTGTAACAATATAATAACTAGTCGCATATTAGTGTTCATTATTCATTATGAAAGTCTCTCATTAATATTTAATTAGCTTACATTCTAATTAGTTATTGTTAAATAAATTTGTGATCTAGTTTCAATTGTCCTTCAAAATTAATTTGTTGATACATTATAACAATGATCTATTATTTATAAATAAAACATCATAATAAGTGTTGAGGAAGGATGAAAAAGAAAGGTATTAGTAGCGAAAGAAAATTACTAAAAAAAACCTCGCTGCCTCTTCACGAAATCAAATTAAAACCAAATTTAACCACAGTTCTACCAGGTCATATAAATAACATATAATTAAAAGAAAAAATGGGGAAATTAATACACAAAATCATGAAAATAATTATATAAGGGCTTCAGTTTATATTTCCTCAGACAAAAGTGATAGAATCATGTGCCTAGTTAGGGGGCATGGCACATCCTACAAAACTCATTGCCCACCCTATAAAAATCGACAGTATTGAAGAAATCGACTGTTTTCATATCTCTCATTAAATTGCTTCGTTACTTCCAAAATTTGTCAATTCTACTAAAAAGTTAGATGATCTCTAATCGGATTACCGAAATTGAAACCTTGCAGTGGCTAATCAGCTGGCCGGTCGCCCCCCTTAGGAAAACTCCCTAGCTACACCATTGGATAGAATAGAAGAGACATCCTCAGAAGGATCAAGAATGGATGAAGTTTTTTCAAAAGGGTTCTTTTATGATCAATTTTCAATTTAAACGATCTTAAAAACAGTGATCTCAAAAATTATTTATTAACATGATTGAATAATATATTTAACATTAAATTTTTTTTTTGAATTAATTTACTTTCTTTATTTTCATATTTCACATTGTAAGAAAACGTCTGTGTTGTTTCTTTCGATTTCGACGTGTCTTTCCCGATCCAGTTGATTTTTGTCTGCTAATTATAATATCCTTTAAACGTTTTTTTTGCTTTTCTAATTCTTCCGATTGTATTATTAATTGTCCTTCTAAATCGGCAATCCTTTCTAAATCTTCTTTACGTGATATACGACTTTCATATCGGCTTCGTAGATCTTCAAAACTTTTTGTACATGAATGCATTAAAAAAAAAAAATTATAAGAAAATAGTATTTAATTTTATGGAAATTACAATAAAATTGGCATATCTTAGAATCACACTAAAAAAATTCATTGTGGTAGATATTAACTGGTGGAGATAAGTTTTAAGAGTTCGATATTATATAAAAGAATGGGAAAGAGGAACATTTATAGGTTAGGTAGAGTAGGGATACTTGCTAGGCATCTTATGGACCCATTGTGATCCCTACAAAACCAAGAATTACCTGGCAGGATGGGTGTTCTATTCCTCTTCGAACATTTTATTAAACTACCATATCGACAACGTGCAGACATAAAGTTATGCAAATATTCCAGTACCAAACTTACATTGTATTTAAGAGTTTGTATTTCTTATTTAACATTTCAAATTCTTTTGTTGTTTCTAATAGTTTATCCTCTAATGATAATTTTTCATTAGTAAATTGTAACTTGAAATTGTTAACTTCATTTGTACAGCCTTCGATGATTTCACTAAATTTCAAAATTTTTTAATAATTAAAAACTAACTAATTAATATTACCCCAATTTTATGTCCCAAAGTGTATTAAGTTCCTTTTTCTCTTGTTCGTGTCTTTCACATAATAAAAGTCCTTTATTTCTAAATTCTCTGAAAAAAATTTAAATGAAAATTAATTATGGTCTATGAAATCGACGAGAAGAACCTTTGGAAATCCAAATACATTGAGGCCTCTAGTATCAAAATTATACTAAATTTATTATAAAATTGCAAGTTTTTTGATACTAGGCACCTCATAGCTAAATAGCTAAAATAACATAACAGGGTAGTAGTAAAATAAGGAAATTTGTTTGTACTTTCGATAACAAAAGTTTTAATTTTTTATTTCCAGATAATAATGATATATTTGAATTATTTACAAAGGATCCAACCGATTAGATTTATACTCTAACATTGCTATATATCAAAGGAAGGAAGGATGATCTCTAAAACAAGAAAAGAAAAAAGAAAAGTTTCCAGACGCATATGGGATCTTTTCAACATTAAGCGTAAACTAGGTAAATAAAATATAATTACTCGGTTAATTGTCGTTTCTCTAATTCAAATTTTCTATTCATAACATCAATTTTCTGATTCAAATTTTCAATTTCTTCTAGGTCACTGCATTTTTCTTTGTTCAAAATGTGTTTTTCATCTTCTAAATTTTTTATTTTTTCACAATATTCGATCTCAATCATTTCCAAGTTATTAGAAAACTCTTGACGAATCTTTTCCTCAATCTCTTTTTGATCCTGTTTCAGATCAGCTATTTCTTCTTGTTCACCCAAAGCCTGATTTAGTTTCGAACTAAGCTCATCTACTTGATTCGAATAATCACCTGAACTTAATTCGTACGCTTCATATTTTGATTTCAAATACAGAAACTTTTTTTGAAGTTCTGTATGAGTCTGTTCTAAATTCGCATATAATTTTTGATAATAATTTCTTTCATCCTCGAGAGTTTGCAAAAGTATTTTATATTCTTCCTTTTGCATAGAGTATCTTGTACAGGCTTCTTTCTTAGATTCATCTAAAGATTGAACTTCAGTTAAGGCGAGACTTTTGCTTTTTCTATTTCCCATTTTTTTTTTTCTGTTAATTTTCAATTAAAAAGCAAAAAATAATTTAAATTTTTTTTTACAAATTAAAATGAAATAAAGCAATCAAAAAAAAATCAGTTATTATTAAATAAATAAAACTGCTCTACAACTTTTTAATTTGATTATTTTAACGTTAATTATAAATTTTTATTCAATTGCAATTAATTTGCAATTAATTTTGACATGAATTTTTGTTTTACGTTTTTTATGCTTTTTTTTTTTAAAAAAAACCGATAGACTGATAAAATATTAAAAAAATTTACATGTAAGTACTTAAATATTATAAACTATGAACAAGTAGAAAATCTAGGGCACCAAAATTTGCCGGGCATCTAATATACAAATGTACTAGTCAGTGAATTTCTGGAAATAAATAAAATTTGAAATTGAATGAACTATAGGCTTTTTGGTGAATACCACAATTATAATTTTGTATTATAGATTGAATAACTAAAAGGTTAACTAAGGTTTATTCTCAAACAAACAGATTTATTATAGCCTCCTGTGGGGAAACTCTTAAATTACCAGATATTAATTCCCATTTTCTTGAATCGAAAATGCTTAAATACCACATATACATTTTTGTCCGCTTGAGTATGGTAATTCTCCTAGAAGAATTTGAATTCATATTAAAATGAGGTAATTCGGAACAGAAAAACAAATTAAATTTTAAATAGTATCGTCAAATTTCTAAAATTATAAATTTCTTCCAAGAAACTAATTTAACTTATTTAAAGTAAGTGTAAGAAAAATTGCATTGTTTCAGGCAGTTTTTTTATCTGTACTAAATAAAATTAGATTGCATATTTGCAGGAGCCTTGAGAGTGTACCATAGAAAATCTCAACAGGAAGAACTAAATATTTAGAAGAAAATATGCAAACGAAATTTCTAAACAAGCATTAAGATTTTGGTTGCTTGAAAAAAGTTTACCTCGAAGTTCTGATTCTGTCCGATTCGCTTTCGAAGTCATTCGTTTTTGTCCCGTTTCGGCTTCCTTTCGGTTCCGTTCTGATTTCGGGTCCGGCTCAGTTTCAGTTTCGGTTCAGTTTCGGTTTAGTTTTAGTTCCTAATTTTTTGTATGTTTTGCGTTTTTTCGACACGGAATACTTTTTGTTGATTGTTATAAGTCCTGCAAGTGCTTCAACAATAGTAACTACCAGCATACTAATAATGAATATCAATTTTGTTTCATTAGTCTGAAGTTGAAATATGTATGTTTAAATATGTTTTTAATACATGTAAAATTTAACTCCTTATCGAAAACTCCAACGACAATCAGGTCCCTCAGATCTCCTCCAGGGATTTACGCCTTTACTGAATGTTTTTGTTTATTTTAATATAAAAGCGGTTTTCTTTTGTTTTTTTTTGTATGTACAACCTTCTTGATCCCATCGTAGATTGTTAAGAAAGTGTTTTATATACATAAACATTTTTTTTATGTGAATCTCGTGTTTTTCTTTTGCAGAGGCCTTTGTTCAGCACCATTGGAAGAAGAAAGTAGAAACGCCATCGTTGATCAACATTAAAAGAAGAGGTAAATAAACTTGTTTTAATTCAATTAAGTTAAAATTATTTTAACTTTCTACCGAAATCCTTACTTTTCTTACCATACTTATAAATCAAGGGTTAATACTACTATAGGTAAAGTTAGTCACCATTTCGGAAAAATTGAAATAAGTAAATAAATTTCACAATATTTTTTTTTTGTATTTAAGTTTATAACAACAAGAACTTAACAATTCTTTTATATTTAGCAAATTTATTTTACAAAGTAAAAAGTTAAATGATTTTAAAAAAAGGAAATTAAAAAAAAGGTTAAGAACAAAAATAATATTTCAGAGAAGATTTCTTTTTGGTTACTGTAAAATAATGTCGCGTATTTTATCCAATAATCCAATACTTCAAAATCAACTTTGAAGAAAAACGTTTTCAATTTGGGGCAGTATATTCGTAGTTTCTTTTGATTTCTTAAAGTTTTCCTCTCTGGCAGGTGATTCTCGTTCTTCATTTTCTTCATAAATCACATCACAACTTGTCGGTATCGTTTTTGGTGGTGGCTTTTTAATTGTTTTCGTTTTACGCGGTGGTGGATAATGGATTTCTTGTTGTTCCTGTTGTTCAATTTGGATTTCACGAAGACGTTCTGTTAAAATATGTAAATCACGTTCTTGTGATTCGCAACGTTCACGTAATTCGGCTATTTCAGATAAATCTTCTGGACGGGGTTCACGACGTTCATAACGCATTCTCATTTCTTCAAATCTGCATCCAAACAAAAGAAAAGAATAAATATAAAAATAATATGAAAAATATATAAATTAAAATAAGTTTATTATTTATGATAAATAAACAAAACGAGATAGAGTGAACTTACAAATTTGTTAAGCAACGACATTTTCGATGAAGCTGCTCAATTTCTTGTGAATTTTGTAGATCACGAGATTCTAAACTAGTTCGCTCAATCTCGTAATTATTCTTGATTTCCTTAAGATCACGTTGATGTTGTATCCCGATATCTCTGAGATGGGAGAGCGATAACAAGGGGATGAATTTTAATGGAATTAACTTATTATTATTAATTTCTTTTTTTTAAAATTAATATTAATTAATATAAAATCATGATTTAATATATTATTTTTTGATCTTAACATATAAAAATGAAAATATGATAAATAATAATATGGATATGATGTTAAATGCGGTTGGTAGTCACATTAGGTAACCGGAGTAAATGATTTAGGAAAGCAAAGGTGAATGAATGAACATTTAAACATGATTGGCAAAAATGATCGAATATAATTGATATAAATGCAAAAAACGAGCAAACTATGACTACGACTTTTTTCTTTTTTATAATAGAAAGGATTGAAATAAGTTCTATAAATTTTGACCAACTGTGGAGCGTGCCATATACAAGGTATCAGGTCTCCATTAATCATAAATACGTAAACAGTCGAATAATTTCCAAAAATTTTTGTTCCTAGTTCAATTAAAAAGCTTATCTCACTTACTCCACGACGCCATTGGACTTATTTCAAGACATATTTTCAGTCGGACTGATAAAAAAGTCCAAATTTTAGAGTCTCCATGAGACTTTTTTCAGTTCGACAGTTCGACAGTTCGATAAGTCTTGAAATAAGTCCAAAGAAGTCGTGTGGTTAATTTCTATACTCCAAAATAACAAATGGAATATAATAAACTTATTTTTGATCAATCCTCCCCATATATTACGTATTCTGTAACAATTAACCACTACAAAATCTTCTAAGATAAAATAGGAAAGTATATGTAAAAAACAGGCATATTAAAGCTAAAGGAAACGACTGTAATATATAGAGTACAAGGAGTGCTGGGATAACAGGACACGCTCCCTTTAATAAACTCAAAAGGGTAGTTCTGGGATCATCTAGAATAGTTTTCTTTGCATATGGTGATGTGCTGTTGGAATAGACAACACAAGACGAAAAATATATGTTTGACAAAAACAATTCTAAACAATGATAACAAAATATAATACAAAAAAAACTAATAATAATAATAATAAAGATGATTTAAAATTGTTAAAATGAATAATGAAACCGAAATTAAAAAGCCTTCTTACATGATCCGATTTTCAGTTTCTTCTAAACGTATTCTATGACGACTTTCCATCGCTGAAAGTGCTTCTTCTTTTTCAACAATCAACTGATCCCATTGTTGTTCTTTAATATAAATTTAAAAATAAGAAAATATAAAAAATATATATTTCAATGAATTCCTTACCAAGTTGTTTTCGATGTCTAGCCGCCATGTCTTGTGTTGCATTCGTTAATTCTTTAGCAAATTCATCTTTAACATGTCCTAATCGTTCACGGAATTTTTCTTCCATTTCTTGTTTTTCTTTATCAAATTCTCCTTTTAGTTTTTCTATAAAATATAATAAAAAATATATTGAAAAATCTCAAAAAAAATAAATAAATTAAATATTAAAAAGGACTAATCCTAGGACTATTGAATACAATAAGAGAGTCTTTTTTTAAACATTATTAGGATTTGCTGTCTATTCTAGAAAATAATATCACAGAATTTCTAAAGTAAGAAGGATATTTAATCATAACTTTCTTGATTTATCTAAAAATTTAGCCCTAAACAACATCTAGTATTCAATTAGTACCTTTTATAGTTAATTTTAATACAAGAAAATATTCTTTTTACCAGTAAGCGTTTCTCTCCGTTCAACTTCTCTACTCATGGCAAACTGATAATCACGATCGGCTCTATCCAAATGCATACGTGTTTGAACTAAAGCATAATCTGTTCTAGTTTGCAAATCTATTAATTCTTGAGATTTGTAGTTTAATTGCTCACGAAGAGTTGTCATCTAAGAAGAAGAAAAAACAATATTTAACAAATTTTAAATCTTATGAACTTTCGCGTTACCTCTTCCCTGAGCTCTTCTTCCATTTCATCATATCTAGACGTTAACACTTTGATCTCTTCAATATGTTCAGTCTGAAGCCTATCTAGTGCTTCACGTCTATCATCCATATGAACTGATTCTAATTCTTGTGTCAGTCTTTGCATCTCTGTGCTAAATACAGGTTAAAATATTTGAATTAAAAATTTCTAAAATAATTTTCAAATTTTCATAAGCTTACAATAATCTATTTTCCCATTGTGCTGCTACTTCGAAACGAGTATCTTCAATTTTTTGAATCATTTGTCGATCTTTATCACTTAAAGCACTAAAAACCAAAATTATTATTTTTTGTTTTTAAATTCATAATTTTTTTTTTACATACTTGTCACATTGAATACGAATTTTTCGGACATTATTAAGTTGTTCTTCTAATTGACTATTAGCTGTTTGAAGATCTTCTCTGAGATCTTCTAATTGGTCTGTCATTGATAATAAAGATTCTCGTTGATCACTAGTAAGTCCTCTTAGTCCTCTTACTTCTGCTTCGTATGGTTTTAATCTTTGAATTTCTTCAAGTTTTTCTTCAACGTTTATTTCGAATTCTTCAACTTTTTCAAGAGCTTCAAATTTAGCTTTTTCGGCAATGTCAATTTTATTTTTACAATTTTTTTGCATAGCTCTAAGTTGCCATTCACAATCGGTCATTAAATGATCTTCACGATCTAATAAAAAGCATTTTTGTTTTTTATATATTTAAATCTATAATAAAAATATCTTAGAATTTCAAAAATTACCTGCATTTTGTGTTCTTAATAATTCAAATTCTTTTTGCCATTTCTCTTCTAATATTGTACGTTCTTGATGAGATTTTTCAAGAGCCTCTTTCAATACTTTTAATTCTTCATTTTTTTCTTCAATCAATTCATCCTTTTCTCTACGACACTGTTCAGTATCACTCTGTGCACATGCCAGCTGTGTCTGTAACGTTCTAGCAAGATTTTGGAGTTGATGATATTTTTCTTGTAATTGATTATGCTCAGTTTCAAGATTATCTACAAATATATGGTGTTATTTTCTGTATTAAATTAAAAACAAATAATTACCATATCGCCTATTATATTCATCCTCTGTTTCAGAATATCTTTGCTTTAGAGCTACCATTTCATCTTCAAGTAGTTTAAGTCTCCTCCTAACACAATCATCTTCTTTGTGTGCGGCTAGGAGCTCCGCTTGAAGTCCTGTAACAAATTGAAAATTTTTTTTTTTTGAGATCTTATTCGATCAAATATTAATTATAAAATTATATTACGATCCTCATTCCACGACTTAATCGATAACTCCTTTTCCAAATCATCAATTTTCGCTTGTAATTCGTTGACTTTCGTTTGTGCATTATAAACAAGTTTTTGGGCATCTTCAAGTTGGGCACTAAAACGGGCTTCCTGATTCACCAGATTACGCCTAAAAAAATACATGATTTTAAAGAAACATTTGAATTGATACAAAAAATAAATTACGAATTCTTCAGATCGAATCCGTTCATGTTTGTAACAAGGACTAATAAATTGTAATTAATTAACTTAGCTTAAATGATTTTACAATTATGTTGCGCATAGAAAATTTCAATTGTAGTCTAATAAAGATTTGCGCGACACAAAACTCATTTTTAATTTTTGCGCAACAAATCAAATATGACCTTATTTTGTTACGCTCTGAAAAGTGTGATTTCAATTTGTACATAGGTGAAGTTAATCATTGAAGATAATCGTAGATCATAAATTTGAAATTATGTAGGCAAACTTCCTAACTTCTTGATTATGCCCTATGGCAGGTACTACCAGAGGGTATATTATTGTAGTTTTGTCACTCCATTTGTAACACAACGAAATAATCGTCGTATAAAGGTTTTAAGGGTATGGTTGTGCAGGGAATCAAAAGTTATATCGACTTATGCATGCCCGTCGGTCCGTCTGTATACAAGATAACTCAAAAACGCGTTAACTGATTTTGATGAAATTTACAATGTGAGTTGCTTACGTCTTAACTTAGTTTATTATTGCATTTCAGCAAAATCGATTTAGGGGGAGCAAAGTTAGAATGGAAAAATCAGGGTGACCAGAAAGTTTTATCGTTTTTTTTTTGTTTATGGTTTTTAGGATTTAATTGGAAAATTTGTGAACCAATTTTGTTTAAATTAATTATATAGGTTAACTTCACAAATACACGATACCATGTTGAATTTCAGTCAAATCGGTCTAGGGATAGTGGAGAAAAAAGTAATCCTAAAAGAAAATAACTGTCTTCATACAGTTTTTTAAAGTACTTTGAAAACTAATGCCCCGATTTAAATGAAATTTGCAGATAAGACTTATGCTATCGGGGTCTGGGTTACCTGCAAATTAGAAGAAATTTTGAAAAGAGGAAACAAAGTTATGAAGAAAAAACCTTGAAATAATGTTAGGTTTGACAGTTTTTCTGTCCTATTTTTACCATAGGGTATCAAAACATCGGCTATAGGTTGATTTTCAGTTACTATATGTTTTTTGAATTAATTTGATGCTAGGAAAATAGTAAATGTCGGTGAAAATCTTACGAATTTTTTTTGTTCATAATATTTTGAAAATTAAGAAAATATACAACTATCTATGAATTGATATGACTCAAGGGACCTGGACATAAATCCAAAACAGATGTATATTCATAAATCAAATTAATATATTTTAATGATAATAAAATGGAAAACATTTTAATTAACTTAAACATTTTAAGTTTCTTTAAAAATAGATTTCAAAAACAAAAAGAATTTAATCGAATTAAAAAGAGTTAAAAGAAAATGAAAAACACACAAATAAATAAAACGTGCAAAACATTTGCTTCATGAAAAATCCGTTCAACGACCGTCTTGACCGTGAAAATTCATTTCCCGAGAAAGAAATTTGATTTAGAATCTTGTTTTTTTAATCGTCTTGGGCAATGCGCGTCACTGACAACGATTTTTCATTTAGGAAGACAAAAGAAATAGTTGTTGTTTAATTTTTTTTTTTCAAAAAAAGTTAATCAAGAATTTGAACTTTTGCGTATTTCGAAAACAAATAAAAAAATACAAAAAAACACGTTAAAACTTTCTTAAAAGTCACGAGTGATGTGATTCAGACATTTCAAATATTTCCTTTCTTCTATACTAATTTTATCGGAAGTCGAATTGGAAAACTTTATTGTCACAAAGTTAATGAAATTTTAATTTAATTTTATAAATACATATTTTCTTTTTCTACGTATTTAAAAGAAAATTCAGTATTTTATTCTATAAAATGCGTTGTAAAATAAAACAAGGTTTTTTTGATTGAGTTTTTCTCGTTGGTTTTTCTTTTTCAAAATCAAAATTAATGTGATTACAATTTTGAAAAAAAATTGAAAGTTATTTTAATTGTATAAGATTTTCTAAAGAAATCTATTTTGAAACAGGATTGGGCAGGATTGGATGCATTTGTTACAGACATATATAGACCCCAATGCATATTCTCTCTGATTGTGAAGCACTACTCCGCAGTAGAAGGAAATATCTGCTTCTCCCCAAGTGAGATGCAATCTCTTGACCCACCCCGGATACTAAAATTCCTATGATAAATAGGTTGAGGAGGAGGAGGTGCTGTAAAATAGGGAATTAATCTAACTACTGCACTAAAGAAGAGGTGGTACAATAGATATTAAAGGTCGCAGTACTAGAACTAGTACTAGAACAGTACTAGAACTTAATCTTAATCTTACAAACATATAAAAACAACATGAAAAGGTCTTCAAATTTTCTTGTTTTTTTTTAAAGAAATAAATAACATACCCTAAGAAAAGACTACCCTACTGCATTCAGGAGTAAACATTATTTTCAATTTGAAAAAGAAAATGATTCTTTATTTCCAATTTTCCAAAATAAACAAAACCAAAAGGGATAGAACTTTTCATTTTAGGCACATCAGAATTCCAATCTAAATTAAATTATATTATATTAAATATTTTGTAATTTGCTAAAATTTAAAAACTGTTTGCTTTCGTCAAACTATGTCGTCTAATTTCGATCCCATTTGTATCAATCCAAAATCCGGGAAAACATGTCTCGAAAATTTAGAAAAAATTATTTTTTATATGTTTATATTTTTTTTTGTATAAAATAAAGTCATGAATATGCTAAAAGATTTATTGGCATTCGTCTAGTCGTCTTCCATTGCCTATTAAATTGGATTTCGATTTCCTAACAAAATTTGTATGGCGAAATATGGATTTGAATCTGGGACAAAAGTTCTGAACATTCTAATTTTATAATTTCACAAATAAGAAAATTTTCTTATTTTTGTATTGTATTACAATATATAAATGAGGAGCATCGGCCTCAATGGCAAGGTCATTATACATTTTTACATTTAGTGGGTCAGCGACCAATTTCTGCACTTAGAAATAATTTCTGGCACATAATTTTTAATTCTTCACCAATTGATGACCATACTGACAGATTTTCTTAAGTAAAATTATAATGTTTTCTTTTTTTTTGTGGCAAATTGATCTACGTTTGTGTTTCTTCGAAGTTTAAAGACTTTTCCAAGTGAATTATTTACACGGAAGTTATATTTTCTCAACCATTATAGTGCATAAACCTAAGCAAATTTTATAATAATATTATTTCTAGAGTTGTACAGAGTGTTTCATCTTACATTTTTAAACGAAATTTCTTTAAATTTTTAGATATTAAAAAATAGATGTCACCAACAATTTTAGATCATATAAATCTTTTGAAACGACATACGACATGCACTACTTTTGATTTCAATTTTTCTTAAAAATTACCTTTAATTAGGTTTCAAGAAAATTGTATTAAAATGAAACACCCTGTTCGTATTTCATTAAAGAATGTTTTTACTGAATTTCGAAAGATTTTCTTCTGACTAATTTTATTTATTTGAAAATTCTTTTTTATATTATATTCGGACAAACAAATGAAAAATAAAAAACAACAAACAGAAAGAAATTTTATTTGTTTAAAAAAAAATTTTTTTTTTTTACTTCAGTAAAATAGAAAATTTGGGAAATCAAAAAAAAAGCGATTTAATTTGGGACATGTCTAAATCCACCACCCACTTTTATATATGAAAGAAAAAAAGGTGAAAACATTTTGAACTGTTTAGTCCCGGATTCAATTTTATTTTATACTTAATTTACTAATAATATTATTAATAAAAAGGCTAATACCTTTTTTATTAGTCAATGGGAAACTCTAAAAATCTAAGAATTGGCAACAAGAATTATTTTTAAATTAAAAAAAAAGCGAAGAAAATTCCTGAAATATATATTTTCATTGTCGTAGATCGTAACAAACGTTAAGAAAATATAATTATTCCAAGGTAAATAAGTAATTGTACAAATAAAATATAAAAATACATTACGTGTTGTTCTCATTATGATCGGTAATAATTATTGTCGAACTCTTATCGTCGATATGATCAAATTTTGTTGATATATTATTTCCCATAACATTTGAATCAACAACAACATCGGGCAAACTGATACTATCAATAATTACATGATAATGTTCTTGATCATTATGATAATTACGATCATATTTAATATCAAAATCACTTGGTAAAAAATTATCATCACAATCTGTTGAACTACTATCACGTAAAAATAATTCACTATCACGATTAATATTTAATAGATCGTTACGATCATCAATTAAATTGTTACTATCGATTAATATTGGTTGTCCACTAAATGATTCGATACCAGAATCTGGTGAATCAATTTTCTCTTTGTCAATTAATAAATTGGAACTAGTTGAACTTGTACTTATATTTTCACTATTACTAATTAGATTATCATTATTGCTAGTATTTATATTATCATTATCATTATTATTACTATTAACTGTTTTAACGGGATCATTTTCATTTTCATTTGCATTTATATTATTATTATTGTTGTTGCTTGAAGCAGCATCATCACTATCGTCGGCAATTTCAATATCATCAGATTCTAATATTGTTGGTAATACACCACTACCACTTGGTTCAGGTTCAAAATGCCATATCTCCTCTGTCTCGTCATTATCATCAATATCGTTCGTTACATTGTAATCTGTATCAACAATCGTACCGATTGTATTATCGTTATCATCAGCATCATCAACTTCAAAAGATTCAGAACTATCATAGAATATGTCTGGTTCGCTACCATTTCCATTACCATTACCATTACCATTGCCATTATTATCAATTTGTTGTTCACTATAATCTGCAACTGTAATTGTTGGTATTATTAAATGTCGAGAATATTGTTGCCCTTGACGTGCACCACGAGACTTTTTACTATTTGGTTGTCCCATCTTTAGTTTTTTATGAAAATTTTTATCACGATCACATTCAATTACATCCGATAATTGCTCGATCACGACTTCGACTTCGTCATTCAAATGAATATCCACGTTTTGTGAAATGAATTTATTTTTTGGTAGTTGCCACTCCTTCAAGTGATCAACATATTTTTCACTATTCTCAATTTTTTCATCATGATCATTAATTTTTCGTGAGCGCTTTCTACCATCATAATAGTCTTTATTATTGAAGTTAAAATCGGTATGATCGTGATCGTATTCATTAGTCTCGTACTGTTTCTGATGATGACGATAATTGTGTTTCTTTTGATCAAATACTATATCGTTTTTAAATACATTTCTATTTTCGCTCGTTTTCACATTATCAAATGCGCCGGCGCAATTTTCAACAGCAGCACTCGTACTAACATTAACATTTTTACTAGTGTTTAAATCGTTGTCGTTGTTGGTTTCGTTCTCATCCTCCTCAGCAATTTCATAGTCTGTGACTAGATTTGTTCTATTTTTAGATTTTGTTATTTGATAACCGAAATTTTCTTGAATATTTTCCGACGTTTTTTCATTATTTTTCTCATTATTTATGTTAAAACTATTTGCATTTTCTTTATTAATGTTGATCATATCAGAAAATGTTGGTTGACACTGATCGATATTTTGTATTGTTGTTGAATTTTGTTTTTGTATTTGTTTTTGTTGTTGTTGATTACGCTGATACTCTTTATTTTTATTACGATTTCGATTTCGATTACGACCTTTGGCCATTATTTCATAGAAAAACTCCCGACCACGATTAATCGGATTAAATGATTGATGCCGACTATTCTGTTCTTGATGTTGTTGTGGATGTTGTTGTGGATGTTGTTGTTGTTGTTGTTGTTGATGATGTTGATGATTAATGTTCGATCGATCGATTATTATCGATCGTTTCGGATCATTATCGTTTCGACACTGTTTCAAATCAACAATTTTATTTCGACTAGAATTTTCTTTTTTTTCATATTGATCATTCGGTACAAATACATTGATATTTGATTTTTCTTCATGAATTTCCACTCCATTTTCTCGATTTATTTTATTTATATCATAATTGTTTGGTTGTGATGCGCATGATTGTATTTCTATTGATGACGATTGTTTCTTTGGTTGTTGTTTTTTTAATTTCTTTGAATTTGGTTGATGATCATCATTCGAACGATTTTTTGATTTTGAACGTCGAAAAAAGTTGAACATTTTTAATATTTTTTTATTTTCAAAAAAATTACTCCAAAAATATTTTCCAAATGATGTAATTATTTCTATGACGGAATTTTGGTTTTCATTCACGGTTTTTGAGGAAGCTGTGGGTTATCCTGTTTATAAAAATTATTTTGAAAAAAAAAAATCAAAAGTTTAAAAAAAAAAAAATTGTTTGTTTGAATGAAATTTCAAATGAACTGCGAAATTTATAAAGTTTTGTCGAATTTTAAATAAATAGATTTATGAAACGATTTGTTTATATCTAAAAATCGCGAAATTTGACTGATTTTTTTTTTCGTACATTTATGAAAATTTCAATGAAAATTTAAAGCAAATAAATACAATATAAACTTGAATTTTCCAAGCTGGTGAAACAAGTGCATTTGTACCGATTACTGTAGAGTTCAAAAAGAATCCTATCCTAACATTTAGGCACATATGTTTCCATAATTTCTAATTAAATATATATTAGACAACTTAATTACCATCAGACTGTATCAGAAACAATTTAAACGAATCCGAAACATAATTTTTCATTCCTTTCGACCATTTATTTCTAAAAATACTTCATATTATCTATAATATGTATATTTAGAGAAATTTTCCAACCTCACAATGACTAAAAATGATCTTCTAAATGTATTTTTTCGAAATTAAAATCATGAAAAATCTACTCCAAATTAAAGGAAAACAAAACTGTTGAAAATCATCATGAATTTTCACGGTCAAAAACACTGATTTAATTTGAAAGATTTTTCTTATTTCAAAAGACGTCGTAATGTTTCTTTTTATTGCAGAAATTTTATAAATTCTGATCAGCTTAATGTTGCTCGAACGTTGTTTTGTTAAGGTATCTTAAAAATTTCAACTTAAAAATCATCCAAATTAGAAAAATTGTAAATTTAGAAAATTCCTTGAATCAAGAGGCTAATTATTGTGGATAGAAAGGTTTTGAAACGATTTTTCCGTATAAAAATTTAAATAATGAATAGAATGGAAAATGTTTTTCTCGTTGTTTGAAGAAAATTCTTCAACAAAAAATGCCCAGGCAATGCGTCATTTAATGAAGAAAAGTGTAAAATTAGCACATAAAACATTCGAAGAGAAGATACATACTTCGTTTGTAATAAAAGGAAAAAAATAATAACTTGACAAATAATGTTGTTTGTTTTTTTGGTATCTTGTTTGCATCTTATTACTATTAACTTTTATGATTATGTTGTACAAATATACAAGTACGGAAATGAATTCAATTTTAAATTTTCTCGCTCCGTGAATGAAATTTTTTACAATGTTTTAATACATTTCGATTTTTTCAACATTCCTATTTTTAAAACGAAAGAAAAATATAAGAATTCATAAAAAGAAAATGAGTATAAAAAATTAAAAACATGACTTTCTCTATACCTATGAATTAGGGACGCGAATTCCATATATTGTAGGGAATGAGTGTTTCCCTAAAAAATTCAACTAGGAAAATTATAAACCAGAAGAATTTTTAAAAGAAAGAATTGGTTGTTTCTATTGAAACGAATCCTTCACTTACAGTAATGCGTGAACAGATATCATTATATGGTCCGATGTGAACAAACGAGATTTGGTACACCTGAAAATATGCAATTTTTAGCAAATTTATGAAAATACAAAAGTTTTTTGGTCTGAAATGTTGATCCTAGAAAATTTTATAATTCTTTCATTTTTAATAAAAAAAAAGGATGATTGATTTTCTTAATTAATTAGCATAGTTATAAAATTAATGAAGTATTGGCAAATAAAAAGGAGTTAACAGGTGATCTCGTTAGTGTTCAAGTTGTTCAAGTCTGTTAATATGTTAGTAGTGTATTGTAAATTTCTTTCAGTTGTCTACAACATAGAGAAAGTAAGGCATATAAAGACAAAAAATTGTCAAAAATATTGAAACAATAAAGAAAAGCAATTACAATTCATCAATGCCGTAACGACGTTTTTTCTTTTTATTTATTATTTAATATTTTAAAACTGAATATTTCAAAGACAAATATTTAAAAAAAATATATATATAAATTAGAGAGAAATTTTCCGGAAAATTTGTGACATTTTTGTTTCTATTTTTGTTTTGGAATTTCTGGTGTTTTTTAATATTTTTATTTTAGACGCTCGCAATTAACATAAAAAACACGGTTTAAGAGGTTTTTTAATTTAGATAACAAATTTTTTTTCTTTTTTTTTTAGGTCAAGTGGAAAATTAAAAGAATCTAAAATATTTGATGTTTTTTGTTTTAGTCTCTTTTAAAATTGAATTAAAAATTTGAAAATATTAATTTATTTCCAGATTTTCATTTATTTGGAGTCCATTCCATAATAAGTACATTAACCTGCTTTTAGGCGTAAATTTTATTTCAAGCTTTTATACGTACATTTTACTATAGCAGGGTTGGAAAAAATATGTAAAATTTTGTAAATAAAATTGCTTCATTTGAATTTGTGTATTTCCAAAAGCTTTTTTTTTCTTATGAGAGTTGAAGGCTCTACAGGACCTAGGCCTGATTCAATAAGTTTATAAACTTTTCAAAATTTCATTTCAATGCGGTTACTTAGAAATGATCGTCAAACACTTCCTCATGATAAAAATAACTCATTTTCAAGTACATGTGATTATCTATAATTTATTTGCTTCCTGATATTTGACAAAGGAAATGTCAATGAACCTATTGTAAATTTGAGAGACAAAATGCAAATCTAAAGACAGTTGGATTGGATTGTTTCAAGAAAGGTATATTTGTTAAACAGAATTCTAAAGATAGAGTGTTGTAAGTAGGAAAATTTGGTTTTGCTAAAAGGGAATTATATTTTCTGAACATAACGAATTTCTGGAAAACAAATTAAACAAAATTTGAGTTGATCAACAATAATACAAATGATACATGTATGACATGACCGGGTGTATATAATAAAGGGTATCCCAATAAGGGAAAAAAAATTTAAAAAGCGTGCCATTTTTGTTTTATTATGTTGGCAGCACTAAAATTTTGACAGCTGTCATATAGACACATTGCGATTATTCGTCATGGAATGCTACACAAAAGGAACAACGTTATTTTGTATATTTGACTCTAATTCGAGTCACTACTCGGTTCACAAAATGACTCTGTATTTAATTCATAACGGTCATACCTGTAGGACCCAAAATACTCGAGATTTACGGATACTTCCACACACGTGAATTTTCCAATTTCGTGCCCCAAAAAGGAATAGTTTTGAAAAGGGATAATGACATTTATTTTATAATTAAATGAAGTATAGCTCAAGAAGGTAAAGTTTCTATGTCATGCCAATTTTCAGTCCTTTCAGGAGACTGTCGAACATCAAACCATACAAAAGGGTAGTTAGTTGCCTTTTCAATAAATGTAGCAAAATGAAAATTGTTTAGAATTACTTTTTTTTAATCGTTAATAATGATCATCCAGCTAGCCACTAAGGGATGGAGTCATATTGATTATGGGGGTGGGAATGTGACTTTTCCAGTGAAAGGTTATCTTTGAATATTTGTATAATTTATACTGGAGGTAGAATATTTGCTAAATTTTGGTGTTTTTTTTCTGTTAAAAATAAGTTTACTGAATTCATAGAATTGATTTATTTTCTCTAAAAAATTCTTGCCTGAAAATTTGAGTTCAAGAAAGTTCACATTTTGGAGATTTCACTGTAATTTTCAAGTGTCAATATATTTAGCTCTGTTCTTGAGTGCGAAAGAATATGAATTTCAGAAAAAAAGTTAAAATTAGGAAAATCTCGATTGATTTATATTTCATATCCTATTTGTTGGAACATCTTTTTTTCGCCATTAAAATGATATTTTTCTTTATTTATTTTTGTTTAAAAGATATTTTTAGAATTTTTATGATATTAACAATTATTATTTAAAAGAAAAAAAAACTATGTGAAAAGAAATTTTATGGGAAATTTATTTTATATCAACACCTACACTGTGTTCCGACCCAAGGGCCGAATTAAATAATTTTGGATTATATATATATGTAGATGACATTTTTTTCTTTTATTTAAAATCTAAAATCTGCAATATTTTATAAGCCATCTGTGAATGCTTATTTCACCCAAAGGAACCCATTAATTAAATCAATTAAACATTTAATAGCATATATCGAAAAACATAAAGGAAAATTCAAAAAAAAAATATAAATATTGTTTACATAATCTTCTGATATTATTTTATACGATTTCTCGGCTGGATTTCCAAAATAAACTTTACTGAAGTGTAAAGCTTTAAGAAATTATACAAAAAAAGTCGTTGGTTGTATCTATTTTCAGTATAAAAACGCACAGAAAAAAAATTTCTTTTTTTAAAAAAGAAAAACGCATTTCCTTCACGAGGTGCTATTTTTGATTTCATAAAAAGTTCATCAAAAATGGGGGCCATGGAAAATATGGTAATTAAAAATCATTAATGTTTAAAAGTTCTTGGTTTTACTTGAAATATGAATTTTCTCTTTATTCAAATGTTCACTTGAAATTTCAAACAAAATTTTAGTCGGCACTAATCAACTAAATTAAGACATAATTAATTACCTGAAAATATTTATGGTGTCGTTTAATATGTCATCACATCTATTCCGAATATTGTGATAATAATAATTGAATGCACTAAACGTGTACTAATTAAATATATTACATGTGAACAGAACTTTTCCTCTCATTGTCACACAACTTGAAGTCGATAAACACACTCCCTAAACGTTATACATCTTATTTCGTCCCCGTCTTTTTGTTTTCCGGGTTTTTTTTTCTCCTCAAATAACACCACTAATTGGACTCGAACTATATACAACACAGAAGTCAAACTAATCAACCTGGTCAACCTCACCTCGCGTTTACGCGGTTTTTAGAAATTTTTATATACCAGCCGTATCCGGAAGGCTAGTTTATTAAATGGATTTTTCGTATTAAGACTACTGCGATAGTTGATGTTTTCCTGTGCCCAGCATCTATCGAGTCTCTTCAAAACTGAGGCAATGCCAATACTGAAGAAAACTGTAGAATCTCAAAAGATTAAAGCAAAAAAATTTTTCGGGTTTTTTTTTTGTTGTGGAAATGCTTTTTTTGAGGAAAATTACGTCGAATCAATTTTTCCGTCAGCGATGATTTTCCATTGAGAGCGTATCTTGTTATGAGTGACGATAATAATAACATACTGAAAAAAAAATATATATTTTGGAAAAAAAAGGCAAAACCAAAATCATTTTCATTTGATGTTTTTCTTCCGTTTTCATCTCAATTTTCTTGATTTCTTCTTTTTCACACGTAAGTAAGAAGAAAAATTTTAAATTAATTTATGAATTTTCTTGTTAAAATAAAAATAAGTGCTTTTAAATTACAATGCGTTCATAATCACCGGGCGGGATAGTAATTATAGTGAATTTTATTAGCGAGTGAGAACACTAATTCAAAGAAATTCTTCTAATAATGGAACAAAGGTTAATTAATGTAAATTTTCACCTAATTAGTTTGAGTGTTGCAGACACATTTTTCAAAGAAAGTTTTTGTATCATTTCGTAGACAGATCGCGCTGACTTTGATCTGAAAGCTGTAACTTCAAATGGGATTTTTCTCGAAATTGTGTTTTCAAAATCGGTGGGTCTTTGAGCCCATACACTGTTTCATCGATTGAATTGAAATTTTGCATATATATAGTTAATAAGATTTCTTAGGTATTGGTTTAGAGGACATCGGTTCTTAAACTTTGTTCATTCACTACCCCATTTTTGATCACGAGATTTTTCGCAACCTCAAGTATTAAATATGAAATAATAAGAAGTGTTATTAATTTATAACGAATCGAACCGCCGACCCGACGTAACAATATTGTGTTTGTGAAATAATATGTAAACTGAAATTCCACTTTAAAGAATCGATGGTTTTTAGGATTTAAATAATTAACCAATTTTTTTTTAGTAAGAAAAAGTGAGATTTTCTTTAACTTGTTATAATTTTCGTTTTATTAAAAATTTTTGAAATTCCCTACGTTGTTTGTGAACTTCATAAATAATAATAGCAGCTTTCCACTTACATATATCAAGTACTTAAATAGCAAGGACAGAAACCGCTAAATGGAACATGTTTTTATAAGCAAAACACTAATATAAAAACCAATTTGTGTAATTTTTGATGTATTACGTTTCTTAACATTTTGATTTAAAAAGAAATATTACTTGAGCACATTCTATCCAAAGTTTTAATTTTATTTGAAAATATTTTATTTAAAAGTTTGACATTTAACGATAAGTTTTCTCGAACAACCAAATTATATACAAAATTTACCTAGCGAGAAAAACTTGGTTAAGTTTGAAGTTAATTTTTTTAGCAAAGATTTTTACCTCTATACTTACTAGTACTTAAAACGTGCAAATGCCCGCCATTTAGGTAGCTCAGAAAAAAACTACCATCAAAAATATGACTACAACTTTGGTAAAATTTAATTTTCTCCATCCATTTATTATATTATTATATATTTTTTTTAGTAAAAATATTGTAAAAATAAGAAAAAATTGATTAAGCAGTTAAGCTGTAAGAAATTCTCGAATTTTGACATATTTTTTAACAAATTATCAAGACTCGACTGGATTAAATGAAACAAAATACAATTTCAATTTTTAATTTTTCAATTTAAAAATTTTCTTTCAGAGATTTTCAGTGAAAAAGATTTATTTAGCTATGAGATAGATCATTTTCCTCTAAACTGAAGCTATTTAGCCTTCATATGTGGTGAAAATCATGTTTGAACAAATTAACTTGTTCAGAAATTGAAATTTATGCCATGAACACTTTTGTTTTTGTTATTTTAAAATGTCTAAACAAATTAATTTCACATAAAAACTAAATAAAAAATAAAATGAAGTCAAGGAGTTTCTTCATTTCGTAGTGAAAAAAAAGAGAAAAATAGAAAGCATTTAAAGCTATATTGATGGATAGATGATCGCCAAAGATATTACGTCGTAAAGAAAAAACTCATAAAGGTACATTGAAGACCCAAAAATTACAAGCATCTGGAATATGTTTATGTAATCCACTTGTGGACTCTATAATTAAATCAGTACTTGATGAAGTGTTTACATTTGATGGATTTTATTTTGAAAATTGGTGAAGTATTAGGCCACAGCTCAAGTACTTTTCTTCACGAACTATAATTTTTCTCCGAACCTATCTAAAGCTTATACTAATTCGTTAAACAGGTGGGTTTTTAAATATGACGTATTTTATTTTTAAATAAAATAATAATATTGTTGCGTTTCTTTTCTAATATTAAAAATAATTTATTTTAATCATAAATAGTCACAAAATATTATGTTTAAATATAAATATTTTATGATATAAATAATTCTATTTTTGAAACAAAACAAACCAAAAGGAAGTTCTTTTTTTTTTTAAATAAATAGAATATTTTTTATAAATTAGTGAAATTTTCACCAAAAAAAATAAAAGAAAATCAAAGAAGTTTGTAAATTTTTGAATGAAAATTAGTTCCTATACGAAATAATTTATGAAGTTTTGAGAACCAACAAAAGTCTGCTCAAATCTTTAAATTGTATTCTTTTTATGTTTTCAAATAAATTTTTACGATTTTTACGTTGTACGTTTGGGCAGGATAGAATTTATTCGACAGGTATTTTATCATTTATTGAGGAAAAACTTCAAACTTTTTTTTATCAAAATTTTTGCAGTTGTTAAGAAATCTAAAGCTGTGTTCACAGCAGGGTCGTATTTACGCACAGGGAACATAGGCGTCAGTCTAGGGGCCCGCACCACAAAAAAAAAACTTTTTAAAAATGTTAGCTTTGAATAGATTAAAATAAAAAGAAGCCGTAAATGGTTAATGATGGAAAGGACATTTTCAAGTATTTATCGACATTTTTCATGTAAAATATATTCTATTATAATTTTTGACAAATTAGTACAAAAATGACCAGAATATTCGACAGATAGTAGAAAGCACAGAATCCGTTTCCTTGCGGTAGGGCCCGCTGCACAGATTCAGCCTAGAGGTCTGCAGATCCTAAATACGCCGATGATTCAGACTTACAGAAAATGTGAACCAATTGATTTTATTGGAGTAAGAAAAGTGCCACGATGATTTTATCAGGTGAATTATTTTTTGTGGAATTGTATTTGGTGAGACTTTAGTTACAAAATTGTTTTTCCCCAATTTAATTTTCACATAGTTTAGCGCGTCGTGTCGTTGTGCTAATTAATTGGTAATTTCTTTCGATACCTTATTCAATTATGAGCACATAGGATATACAACGAAATTTTACGCTCGTAGAATCAATTATTAATTTGTTTTCTAACTAAAAAGCACAAACGTCTTTCTTGAAGATTGTTTTTGACAAAATTAAAAAAAAATAATTGTTGCGCAATTTCAATTTTTTAAATTTTCTTATAAGCATGCTCTATAAATTCATCAATTCCGTAAATTGTAAGAAGAAACTTAGAACTTTTAGAAAGTGTAAAAATATAAAATTTAACTTTATTCATCTAACTCAAACTAGCTCAAACTTGGTTGTCTCAGAATTCTTTAATTTCGTCAAACCGACAGATATCGATGTGAATTTTTCAGGATATATTCTTAAAGTTTGGAACTTTCAGACTATATAAAAATATAAGAATTGATTTCATTGCTTTTCTAGATAAATGTAGTCCAATAGGAAGAATTATAAACAAATCGAAAATTTACACCCAAAAAAGTTTATTCAAAAAATTTCCAAATATGCAAATCAAACCAAATTTTAATCTTATTTAAGCAAGAATTTGAAAATTGTTCATAAAACAAATAGCACAGAGCCCCACAAAGCTTGAGACGGTCTTGCAAACAAGGTAGTTTTAAGTTTATTTATGAATTCGGAATACTACAAGTATATTAACATTTTATAAAATGTGCAAAGATTTTTTTTGAATTTATGGTAAGTAAGTATGGTAGTTTTGTTGATTACATTTTTGTGTCCAAATTTGCCTTTAAAGCTATTTTCTTGAATTAACAATTTCGACGCCAATGTATTTTTTTCAAATAAACACAAATTTCGTTATAGAATTTTGAAGTAAAAAAACAAAAAACAAGAATTTAAAACAATTTTTGAATATTTGCCAGTTTTCTTTTTCACTTCTCATACAAAATTTAGATAAAACGATTTGCATTTTGATTTGCAATTGCAATTTATTTTTCAAGTAAATATATATAAATAATCTATTATTTTCGTCGTCAATTTCTTTTGTTCATTTCTTTTAATATAATAATAAGAAAATAAACAAACGAAAAACTTACCAATATGTGAAAAAACCGCTTAAAGCATTTCCATGAACATTGACGGAATCTTCAATTTTTAAATCTGGAAATATTTTCGTTAATGGACTTTCAATTTCTTCAGCAATTCCACTATCCTCTTCTGTATCGGTTGTATCCTCGTCGTGTCCATTTGTTTGATACAAATGAGAATCTGTTGTTGACGGTTTTTCGTATAGATCCATTTTTTTTTAAAGGAAATCACTTCTTTTTCTTCGCGATAGAAAAATATCAATAAAAAATCAACAAACTTTGAAAAAATTTTCTTTTAAAAAAAATTTTATTTTGTCATAACATATTTTCTTTTCCTGTGGAAATATCGCGGTCAATCACATTTGAAACTTTTTTATATAAAAATAAGAAAAAAAATGAGAGATCAAAACTTTCACCTAGAATATATAAATAAATGAAATTCTATTTAGAAAGTATATTTACACGAAATTGACAAGTATTTTTGTACTTTTTATGCACTTTTTCTAAGAGTTTCGTTTGATACTATTTTAGTTGCTTGGGCAAAGAAATTGTATATCACTCTTGCTTACGTTTTTTTTTTTCATAAATTGAATAAAAATTACTACTCTTAAGTATAATTAATTAGAAAAAACCAAAAAAGAACAAAACTTATCACTTATCAATGCAGTTAAATACAATTTTTCATCTTATATTAAATAATTATTTTCTTAGTATTTATAGACAACAAATTCTTAGAGGAAAATTTTTGATTTACAAACTTATTACAATGCACAAATTATTTGAATGCTATAACTTTAAATTAATTTTCTTTTTTTTGCTTTTTTTACGCGATTTTTACCGCGAATATGTATGTGTTGTCTTAGGTTCTTAACATTATTCTGCAATGCGAGATGACATTTTACGAACAATTTTATGTTTCTGTGATTTTAGTTTTTTTGATATCGTCAAATATATTTTTAGAGAAGCAAATATATTCTTCGGGCATCAAACATTCGAATCTTGTGTTCGCATCTCTTACAACATCATATAGGCATTTGGCATGCGTTTAGGTGACTATTTCCCATCAAAAAATTATTATCTAGTCAAATCTAGAGAGTATTGTATGGTATGTCGTTTAAAGTCTTAGGATTATGAATTATATACCAAAATAACCAATTGAATAAATTTTAATTTTAAATAAATTTGATAATAAAATAAATAATTCGATCAACAATTATCCGATTGTTTATTATAAACATAAGTTACTCCACTACATTGTTAATGACAAATGGATATCTTGTATTTGAATTTATTATGGTCCTTGGTTAAGTAAAAATATAAATTTGATTCACCAGAAGAAAGCATTAGCGACAATTTTATATATTCGGTTGACCGGAAAGTTTGTTCCGTATTTATTTATTTATGTGATTATATATTTTCAGATTTGTATAACAAGCTTTCTCCATCTTTCACACAACTTAAAGATTCCATCCTTTCCGAATTTCTCAGGTTTTTCAGGAAAAACTGTTCAAGATGGTTTTTAATGTCATCCAAAGAGTTGAAATTCTTGCCATTCAGATAATTTTATTGAAGAACTGAATAAGTGATAATCTGAAGTTACAGTGTCAAACGAAACAGCACATATCTTTTTTGTTGCCTGTAAGGAAGTTTTGCTTTTCCGGTAATAGAATAGTAACAAGTGCCTTAAATTTACTTTGTTGACTTCTATTTTCAAAATGGTAGAAAAATGTTAATTTATCTCTTTCAGAATAATTAAACAAGACATATGTTTTCAACAACGTTAATATATTAAGATATGTTCCAACGTCATCTTCTGTACATTGGCATGTAGTTTTCGGATAACTCAATAGTACTTTAAAAAACAGAAAGTCATGAAAGGGTGTCTTTTTGGCAAACAAACTCAAAATTGAAAAAAAAACCAGAGCCTTAATATTAGATTTTTAGATTTAAAAGACATTTGAACTAAGTTTAAAGTCAAAGGAAAAATACAATCAGTGAAAAGGATTCTTCAATTGCTATTCAGAGTGTTAGCTCAAAAGTCCACTATCGGCCACCAAATTTAAGAAACAAAAATATTGCCAGCTTATTAAATGGCTTCACAGGAAATTTTATTTAACTTATGATGAGTTTCTGAAATTGAAAAACCTAATTTTATACAAAACGATAGAGTAAGCTTTTATTTATAAAGCACCCAACAACATAGACTATTTGTCTTCGTATCACCTGTTTAATTTTGTTTCCCATGTGATCTGGCAGTTAAACTTGAATTAATTAATAATTTTTGCTAAACTGTATAAGTCACACATGTGTACACGAGAGCTCATTAAATTTCTAAGAAAACAGAATTTCTATTCAAAAATTGAAACAAACAAATATATTTCAATTAATTTTTGTTTATTTTAAAATCGATTTAATTTCCAATTTTGGGAAAGTTGTAACTTTTTTCGCAAATTCATTAACATCACAACAATACGAATAACCCTGTGTCAGATTACGAGGATTCCATGTTAACCAATCGATTTGATTACAAATGTCTTTACATAACAGCGATTTTTCAATTTCATCAAGAGTTTTATATGGATTATTAACACCAATGAAAACCGTTCCAGTATGTTTAATTGGATCATGCACAATTTTCCAATAAATTTCTGGTACTGGCATTTTTCCTTTACCATCTAAACTAAGTTTAACTTCATGTCCTTTAATATCTGGTAATGTTGTTATTCCCTATTAAACAAAAAAAAATTTAAATATTAAAATAGAACAAGAAAATTTTCCTCATTTTCACTTACATGAGTTCCAGTGTAAACATCAAGATCATGACCATATTTACCAGCAAATGCTCGAACATCTTGTTCCAAGAAATTCCAATTCTCGCCGTTAAATGTTTGCCATTGTGGTGCTGCATTTGAATACCAAAATGTTGCCGATTGTTGAGCACCATAAAATAAATCAGATTTTGCAACCAAATGTCCTTTCGCCATGAAGAAATCACTTTCAAGATCGATGTATTTTTTACCTAATTCCGGTGAACCTAAAAGTCCTCCAACCGTTATTTGTTCTTGTGTTCGTTTATATAAACGATCAACATTTAAATTTCTAATTTTAAGAAAGAAGAACAGTTTATTTTGATTTTATTCAATAAATTTTAATTCATTAAACTTTACTCAAAAAGATTTCCCTTTGACCATAACGCACGTGCAACACCTTTTTGAGCTCCAGCAGCGTCCGGTCTTAAAATGTATTTCGAATAAAGTGTATTCATATTTTTTGTATCGTGACAGACTTCGATTAATTTTGAAAATCCGTTTGATAATGGAAATCCGATATCAATTTGTTTGTAATTTTTCAAACAAGTTCCAGTAATTTTTTGCTCAGAAACCGGAGACTAAATAAAACAATTTTCATTTCTAGAAATTAGCTAAACACTAATAATGTATTATAATTTACCTCACTGCAACGTATTTCTTTGGTACTATAATGCTGTCCATTTATTTCAAAAGTATTTCCACTAACACATGAGGCTAAAGCTTCTTGAACTTTGTGTCCTTTGAGCTAGAATATGAAGGATCCTTTAAACATATATAATCCAAAAATTTCACGTTATTATATACTTCAAGTGAGTTCCTTTTTCCTGGACATGCTAATACCATACTTTCACCTGTCTTGAATGTTACAGTTCCTCTTGTATCTGTTCCACGAACAAAATCCGTTGTTTTCGGAATTAAAAATAATGGAGCAGTTTGTGATAAGTCTTTGCTAACTCGAAATTTACATCCATTTCCTAATTTTTAAGATTTTCATATATTGTTTTTAAATGAAAGTAAACATTTTTTTTTTTCACCTGTATTAAATGCATATCCATGGACAAATCCCAAAACTAGCCCGAAAACTAAAAGTTCTCTTATCGTTATCATTATGAAGACTTTTCGTGGACGTTAAACTGGAACTAAACCTAATTGATTGAATTCGGTGACATTTATATAATTGCGAAACTCATTACATTATCAAAAAAGAAAAACATGGAAACTAAAATTTTTTTTATCTTTTAAGCAAATGCTTATTAAATATTAATTAAATTCATTTATGACGCAATTCATTTATTAACGAGATCAACTTTAAACACTTGAATATACAAAACGTTATTCAAATAACTATTTTCCGTTCTTCTTAAATTCGAAATTTTTTTTAATTAATTTAATTTCATTCAAATCAATAATGAAAGCTTAAATGTTTTGAGTTTTCCGTTTTCTTATCATATATTTTCAGGCGTTTTCTTATTTTGAAAATATTTTCTGAACATTTTTAGACCCCATTGGGGCTTAAATAATGATGAGTAGCCAATAATAAAATGATATATTATGAAGATTTAATTCTAAGCCTTATTTACCTCCACACTGGGGAAAAACGAAAACCAATTAATTGAATACATTTTAAGAACATATTTTTACGTTTTGTTTTTATCTTATTTTTTGATTTATGTCAAGTTTAAGTTTTAACACAAATGATAAGAATACGTTTTTCTTTTCCAATTTTGTAAAGTAAGATTACCAAAGGCGGAGTGTAATTACACATTTTGAAGTTAAGTTTAATATCTTAACCAAAAATCAGATTTTTAAATAAAAAACATGTTAATAGACTTATAAGGAAACTTGCTCAAAGTTTCGTAGAAAATAATCCAGTGGTGTATCATGAATAAACTCCGCCGCCCAATTATAAGAAAACGGATTTTCTATACTCGTAGTATAAATTGAATTTCCTATAGTGTCAAGATTTCATCAGTTTGGAGTTACCATATTTTATATATGTTTTGTACGAAAGTATCTGCGTTCTTACTCTGAAAAGAAATTTTACTTGGGACTACATATGGACACATTAAGGTCAAGTATCGCCCCACACAGATTATTCTAGCCATTTTGATCTCTATAATGTACGGCACTATACAATCATGAATCAAAAAATAACGAGAATCCGTGGTGCGGATTCCGTTTCGAAGAGTTTTTTCGTGACTTATTAGGCGCCTTGTTAATCGCTATGGCGATTCATGTTTATTTTATATCAGTTACGAACGTACCGCAGGAATTATTTCAATGTGTACTAACAGTACTAACAGTAGGACTTGTCACGCGACTTGATTTTTTTGGGAAAATTTTTCGCAAGTTTGACTGGTCATTCTGATTGGTCAGAGAAACCTTAAAATAATCTTCACCCGTGACAATGTTTCGCAAATATAATTGTTCAGTTTAGCATTTTCAAACAAAGCATTTTCAATTAAAAATTCTACTAATTCCCTTTTTAATAAAATTTTCTATAATTTAATAGTTTTTGGTATCCACTACCAAAAGAAAATCCCATTAAAATAAATTCAAAATTACATTTGTCAAAAATGAAAAATTCATCCTCGCAAGTTTGCGAAAATAATCAGCTCCAGGGATCTTGGATGTACTAACGATAGCAACTATCCTGCCTCTAAGAACCTAAAGGTAGACTTTCTCAAAACTAAAAATGTTCGTGATACTCTACTTTCCAGATTAGGTTAACAGGAAATGATTTCTGTAGATTACAGGTTTCTTCCCTTACCTTTGATATATATAATATGAAAACGTCTTCATTTCCGTCAATAGTGGATAAAGAAACTTATTATTATTACTATAAAATTTATTCCAAAAACTAAAATGTTTAGAAAACAGGTAGTATACTTAGTTTAATAAATTTGCTCACATTTTCTATAAAGACATTTCTTTATATCTCTATGATTTGTTAATCATAACGAAATTGCTTTAAAATATTGTAAAAAGTTATTAGCATATTGTTACACATTGAAATGAATTTACATGCATCTTCATGAAAGTGGGGCTCATGAACTCGTGCTCCCACTACCTTGTGAACAAATTGTCACATAACACATCACGGAAATTATATTTATATAAAAATGTTAACTTAGTTAATTTATATCATTTAAAAATGGGAATTCACGACTTCGTTGTGCGACATTAATTAGGTACACTCTCGCGCCATGCATTATTATTTTTTTTTTTTTAAAGCTTTAAGAAATTCAATAAATACCGTTAATCCTTTAGTAAGTTCGAAAGCTTATGTTAGGATAGAAGATGTAAAAAAATATATATATGGTCTTTAAAATACCGTATATCAAAATTCTTATCATAACAAATCACCATCCATGACCGTAGCAAGTATTTAAATCGAATTAATAATTGAACTGCTAGCAGTAAACCGTGTAGTTTTGTTAGGTAAAAATGATTTTTAAATACAATTTTGGAATAATATTTTTAATAACAAATGTGTTCATATTAATTGAAACTAGACAAATTTCGATACCAAATCTAGATTTGATAGTGAACTTTTCACGATCAGGTAACATATATTATTAATTTATTTCAAAAGAAAATTTAATAGATTTATAATTTTTTTTTAGAATGTAATATCGCCATAAATGGTGATCTTGTTGAACCACAACCTTTGTTCATAATACCAGGAACAGAACGTTTCATTGAACCTAATCCAAATGGTATAATAAAATTAACGACAGGACAATCATTTGAATTATTATGTACGAAATCTTTTAAACCATCATTAACAGGACAATCAATAATTGCGACATGTTTAAAAGATGATATATTCATAGTGAACGATAAATTATATTATTTCGATGAACTTGTTTGTACATCGAATGCAAGACATATAGCTCGACGTACTGGTGAACAATGTTATGATGGTGCTTCTATTGTTGAAAATGGTTTTGAAATAGGAAATCGTTTTTTCAAAATTTTCGATTTATGTCATAACGAATTAATTGAAACAACACTTTATGTACATCACAGATTGACGGCATCAAGTGCAGCCTTCCAGAAATCTGTTTCACGTGTTTCATTTATTGAAGGTGATTTTTATAATGGAAAAAATGTCGATAAACTTTATACGAAAAAGGAACAAATGAAAACTGTTGGTGAAATTTTGAGTGGTAATCATGAAAAATATTTTGATGAAAAGAAAGATATCTTTATGGCACGCGGTCATTTAGCTGCAAAAACTGATTTAATTTATGGTTCACAACAGCGTGGAACATTTTATTTTATTAATGCTGCACCACAATGGCAACGTTTCAATGCTGGCAATTGGGAACGTATTGAGAATAGTGTTAGAAAATTAATATCATTAAAAAATACCGAAGTCGATTGTTATACAGGTACATGGGGTATTATGGAACTGCATGATATCAATAATCAAACACAACAATTATTTTTATCATTTGATGAAAATAATAATGGACAAATTCCTGTACCGAAATTATATTATCGTGTTGTTTATGAGCCCGCAACAAAACTTGGAATTGTTTTGATCGGTGTTAATAATATTCATGCAACATTAGAGGAAATTGATAATGACTACATTATTTGTAGTGATATAAGTGATCAAATTAATTGGATTAATTGGGTGAAAGATGATATTTCAAAAGGCTATTCATATGCATGTGAAGTTGAAGAGTTCGCTGATGTTGTCGGGCATTTACCTAATTTTGATATAAAAGGTATATTCGGTATATAAAATATTATATTGTATTCTAATTGTATTAATAAGAGAAAGTAATATTATGTATAGTTTTATTTAAAAAGAAAAGAATTTAAAATTATAATTTTTTTTTTTTAATTTGCTCCTAAATTGAAATTTACCAATCAGTGAAATTATCTAACCTGTGATTATCATTGTCCTAATTTCCTTATAGTTTCACTAAAAAAGTAAATTAACTTTAGACCATGAAGAAAATGATTTTACCATGTGTTTTTATATTGAAATTTTGTGACACAACCCCGACGATGGGATTTCAGATCATAATGCAATAAAATAATAATAAAAAAACATCTCAAATCGAGCCTAAAAGTGGACATTAATACATAATAAAGTCATTGGTTATTAGGAATTATATAAAAGTTTTCTTAGTTCCTACTTACTGAGGAAATAGTTAAAAACTTGTGCATTGCCATTTACCACATGCAGCATTCTGGAGACTGCTTCATTCTTTCCATAGTCCGTAAGGTGGAAACTGATTTTAAACAAGTCCACATGATCAAAACTTTAAATTTAAATATGTTTTTAAATTCAAGTTATTTTTAGTAATGGCAGACCACAATGTCGTTTCCATCCCGACATATAGACCGTTAAAGAAATCGAGAAAATACCTCTTCACAAAAACTATGAAGTGTAAGTAAAAGAAAATATCCAAATAAACTCTCAAATATTTTTTCAAAGGATATGTCATACCAACTCTAGGGGATCGAATTAAATCTGTATTACTAGTATTTTAATTGTTCGTTTTAACTGGAATTCAATCCTATGTAAATCAAGGCCCGTATTTGGTTTCTCGGCTCGATCTCGATTTTTTTTTGAAATACCAAATTTCTATCATATCTACAAAAGCTTTAAAGGCTTTTTATCGATCCGATCAATCGAGTTTATAGACCAAATATGGGCCCAGAACAATTAATTAGTAAACTAATCAACGACGTTGTAGAAATCATTGTGTAATTTCGTAGATAACTTTGAAGGCTAACCTCTCTTCTTGTGGGCTGTATTTTACATAGGAATGATTATATACTGTTTCATTTTATTTTAGCTCATTTTTTTTATTGTTTAAATTAACAATATTTTGTTTAATATTAGACTAATTAATACACTCTGTGTAAAACTAACTTTATAATCTAATAGAAATCGTATTTTAAAATTATTATCACATTACGATATTAGAAATACGTTGTTTTTTATTCTTATGTTTGTTTTCTTTACAAATTTTATCTCTAAGAATTAAAATTTAATTTATAACTTTCTTTTACTTAATTAAAACGACAAAAAAAGAGAAAAACTAATTAATAAAAGTAATCTGGGTTTTTTTTTGTAATCCAAGTATATTTATGTTGCTAAGAACTTAAGAACTAATTATTAACTAACACGATTTATCATTTTTGCTAATTCTGTGTATAAAATACAATTACGACTTCGAGGTTTGCATATTTCTCGATGATCTAAATGTACTCCACATACTTCACCGATTCCAGGATCTAAAAGGAAAAGTATTGAAAATTTTTAAATTTAAAACAATTAAAAAATAAAAGATATTTACCAGCTGAATCTACACCAACAATTCTTAAATAAAGGACTGACATTAAAGTTAATGCTGTTTCGACAAAACTGAAAACATCGACTTTTAAATGGCCACTATGATATAGTGCAACAAATCTCCTATGTAAATCCATAAGACTTGCACAGTCTAAAAAAAATAATAAGTACAAGTTATTTAAGTATAAACATTTTTGGGGTCTAAAATCGCTTACTTTTTTGAATTTCTATCAATTCAGTAGATTGTCGTAAAAATGGTAAATTGAAATCAGCCAATGCTGATCCTCTATGTGGAACTGAATAGAAAAAAGCACCTCTTGACGAACGCCAAAGTGGTGCTGCTGCAGGTCTACCACTTTCCCAAGCATCAACAATTATTTGTTTTATAAATAGTCCGCCTTTTGAATGACCAACCCATATAATTGGATGACCATAACCAACACGTTTTGAAATCAATAGATCTGTCATTTCACGGGAACGTTCTGTTAATGATGAACGTTTTCTTTTTCGCACCCATACTGGACGCCATAGATATGGATCGGTTGTGTAATTCAAAGCCATCACTCTTACACCAGGACAGTCTAATGGTAGCCAATCGCCTGGCCAACATTTTGAATATTTTTCAAATTCAGTTTTTTGTATTCGAAGATCATTCATTTCTGATTCATTTGAATTATTTGAATTTTCATGATCATCTAATCGCAGACGGAATGTTGGAAAACTATATTCAATTCCTTCACAATAATCAACTGTTTCCGGTTGTCCATATTCATATGTAAATTGTCTGAAAAAAAATTTACAAATGTATAATTAAATCATCAAACATAATTTCAATTAGGATTTGCATACCTTTGATTATCACAAATCTCATTTTGAATGAAATCTCCTTCCATATCTAGAAAATAATTATCATCTTCAGTATATCTAGCTCGTTTATGCATATGTGGTGGACCAAAAAGTGATGATCTTGAATGCCGTGGTCTTTTCGGTGGTCTAAGTGGTGGTTTTGGTGGTCTTTCGAATTTCACACGTCTACCTTCACGATTCCATAATCCTTGTTTCCATGTATTTACCAATGAACCATGTAATCCATGTACAAATATGATATCAGCACGAATTGGTGTACCCGGTTCTGGTTCTGCCAATATATTTAAAGTAACACATTTTTCAGATTCACATGAATCATGATTAGGAATTCTGGATGATTTTAATACAGCATTTTGTTTTTGTTCTGCAGTATTAGCAGCTATACTTTTGGTGGCGGAACCTTTTTTCAATTTCATAATTTTCAATAATGGATCAATACGATGAACAACTAAAAAACAGAAAACAAATTTAACATAAACTATGTTGTCAGTATATAGAAGCCCTTTAAGAACTCTAAAACCAAGCTTATGTTACATCTAATATTGTACAGTTTTTCTATATTTATTTATAACAACATAAAATGGTTATATAAAATTCTAATCATATATCATTTAATTTTATATTTACCTTGAACAGAAGAAAGACTCATCGAAATAGTATTTGCGGCAAATGCTAACATATTGGTTAACATCTGTCGGCTACCTCGTAAATTTCGAAGAGCTTTAAGTAGTCGAACACCTCTAATTCCACGCCAACCTCTGGCGACACCATTGCATAATGGTAAAACCAATCGGACAAGAACACCTAGCGCTATTCTCATTCTATTTTGTTGTGAGCTAAAAAACAGAATGGATAAAAATTATTAATTCATTTTATTAAGAGTTATTAGTAACAAATTTAAATCAATATACACCGGCCGATAACGAACAGTTCGTTCTCATCTTATGGGAAAACCAATTTTCATTGATTTATTTTAAATTTAAATTCTGGTGAGATCTTAAAAGTTCTCAATTGATTATGATACGATCAATTGATGCGCAAGGCATATTTAAATTGATTTCTATTAAAATATGTTGCGAATTTTGCATAAGATTCTGGGCTAATTGATGAAAATTGATATCATCAATTGAGAGATAATAATAATGATTTCTTTTTTTTTTGTACAATCAATCTTGTATTTATTCAAATTTAGTCGAGATTCAATAGTTCTGGAAAGATCTGCAGAAAATATGTTGAACTAGCAACAAATTTATGGTATATGAAATGTCACTAAAGGTCTACAATTTTTATTTTCATGGAAAAGTTTCATTTTATCATTGTACTATATTTGTAATTTACAATATTTGATCTCTTTATATAGAAAAATTTTGTTATTTAACGTAAACGTAAAAATGCAGCCTATTTATTGCCAAAATATACTAAAATATTGCATAAATAGGAAAGGTTTTGGTTTCGATCTTAAATATTGATCTAAATGCCAATAATTTTGATAGTGCATATACAATTCTTTGTAATAAACTACAATAAAGAAGATAAAGGATGATGTTGAACTGCAGCTATCCAGAAGGTATTACGACTTTCAAATCATAATACTTAGCATATACGACGTTGGTACTACGTAAACTAAGTCGTAAATTATAAAATACTACTTGGGAATTATTCCAATTTTTATCTATTCAATAAAACGTTAGGTAAAGGTCTTTATTGTAAATCGGCATGTGTCGTTCCATTACAATAATTAATCATCACAATTTATAACAAAATGTAAATTTGTAGTATTTAAAAACAGCTTACCTTACTACTAATTGACTTTCATCAGTAATAATATTATTAGTATTATTACAATCAATATCATCTCTTACGACTAGATCTGATTTAATGGCAATATTCGCCATTATACTATCAATTTCCATTTCATCTTTGGTTAATTGTTGATTGAAATCTTCCACTTTATCATAATTATCACAGTTTTCTTTATAATCTATAAATTCAATTCTTCTCGTAATATTGTTGGTCTCATCATTTTCATGATCATAAATAATTCCATTACAATCAAAATTTAATTGTTGACTGCCGGTACATGTAATCATCATTAATAATTAACTATTTCTCTTTGGTAATTTCAAAAATTTAAATTTAAATTTTATTCGTATTTTTAAATATTATATTTAATAACATTTTAATATTTTTCAAAATCGTATATCTGCGAAAGAAAATTAAAAAAAAGAAAATTGTATTAAATTTAAATTAATTAATATTGATTGATATTTTAAGTATTCATAAAATGTTTCCATTCGATGGGAAATAAATAATTTGTGCGTATTTTTAAACATATTTGCCTGACAACGAATATTGCATGTTTGGCGGTCAAGTACGAATTTTCCAGTCTCATTATGGTGTTTACTATTCATATTACTATCTTGTTAAGTGAATAAATTCAAAATTTTCAATTATAGAAGTTCAATTTATGGTAATTCAACAGATTTCTATTCGAGGAAGGTTTTTCCGATACAATAAAACAAGATGGAAAATTTACAACTGAGGTTTTTTTCCTAATAAAAACGACTAATAAAATGAATTATTGCAATAGTAGTTTCAAAATACATTATCAGAAAGTAAAATTATATTTTGTGTACTACATGGTTAAAAATGGGACGTTTCCACTTTTTGGTTTGTTATTATTTGGGTAGTTAATGATTTTCAAATACACAAGAAATGGTCCTCGAAGTAAATGTTTTTAGATCACTAAGGGTAAGTTCGTGCTGGCATAACTTGAAAGTCATTAAAATTGACGTCTTTTTTAAAAACGTGTATGATAAACTATTATATTCAGTCAAAAAAGATACTTTATAATAAATTTAATTCTTTTAAATGTCATCATGTGGTTTAAGAGCACCTATTTTTAAATACATACTAGCAAATTCTTAATCTAGGCGACTTTTTCGAAGGTACATATTACAGGTTTTGATATAAACCACCTTTTCCTTATACTTAGGTAATTCAATCCTTCTTGTATATCTCCAACAAAAATTTATTCCTATTTCTTGTTATAGGCGACCCTTTTTCTATAAGCTAATTTTTGATGAAAATTTATTCAGATTATTTGTAAAGAAAGTTTTATGTATTAGAATATGATCTTTAATGATTCCTCTGAATCCACGATACATAACGATTTTAATCAAAAAAATTAAAAATTTCGAACGTTTAAAAAAAAAATTTCAAAACAAATTTGTTCGGTCGTAAATTGATTTTTTTAGTAAATTTTATAAAACAATTTTATTTTTAGACTACTAAGACAGTATTAATTATTTCTTATTATTCTAAATAAATAAATAAAAAAATCAAGTGAATTATCAAACTACCACAAACTTCTGTCAATTTCACATATTTACATACGAATTAATAATAGTTCTAGATCCACATTTATTTGTTCGCAATTTAAGTAATTCGAACGAAAACATAAAAGTTTTCTTTTTATTTATATAAAAAATATATTCTTTTTTAAATTTATAATTATTGATAAACTTTTATGAACGAAATCAATTAAATAACATCACTTGTTTAAAATCTATTATATGAAAAACCGCGAAAATTTTCTTTTCTTATTAAAGCGAAAAAAAAAAGCTTTTCCTCATCGGAAAACAATCACTTTTTCACGAATAAATGTTAGTGACTGAATGAATTGCATTTGAAATATGCAGCAAAATGCATTTTTCAAAAAACGATATGTGCTTTAAAAGTACTATATGTGTATTCGCTCGTGTAGAGCGTCTATATACGCGTCTAAAATAGCAGAAAAAAATAATCAATTACTTTACCTCATTCTCTCTAAAAAGTCTATTGTTTCATGTATTTTTCAAATTTATACAATATTGAAACATTTCTGATTGTTTTTGTTTTAAAATTTAAATTTTATTTTTTATTAAAAGAAACGAAAGAATTTTCTTCGATTTGTTTACATTTTAAGTTCGTGGGGAGCTGGGAAATTTAAAAGCTGTAAAAAAAAAAATATACTAAATAACTAATAAAATTAAATAATTTGTTAAATAAAAAAATTATAAAGTTTGCAAACAAAATATATTTGCGGTATGACAAACCACGCAACTTTCTTAGACCTATTATTAGAAAAATGCTTTTTGGCAAAATAAAGCCTTTTCTAGTTGAGCATTTCGTTCCAAAGTCTAAGCAATTTATGCCCTAATTATAACTTATCTTTATACTAAAATTTAACAAAATTGGAGAAGCCCAATCTTACAGGCAAAAAGTTATTATGATAATAGTCAATTTGGATTCAAGATAACTTAAAAACAGGCGTGGATAACACAAACCTTCATGAAGTCAGAAAGAGTTAAACTGACTAAAACTGCAGTGTATAAGTCCATTTAGTGTTTCATTAATTTAGTTCAATTTGTTTGATTTTTACTTAATGAATTCAATATATCAAATTTTGGAATTTAAGCTTAACTCACTAAAGTCAACTTCAAGCACAGCTATGGCTACCCATTGTTGATTATGTAAATTTTCAGCGATTATGGAAATACCAAACTTATTTGTATATATTTGTATTTTAGAGAAGAATGATTCCCAACGTAAAATTGTTCCAAATGAACTTAAAACTTGGCCAGCGAATTTCTGTTAACATCTAAGCTAGCTTAAACAAAAAAGTTAATTTTAATTCGATATGGTACTCTAGCTCAATTATCCCTATTTGAAAATGACGAAGTAATAGGAACAATATTGAAAGGAAATGTTTGTCGTACTTTTTTTGTTCTTTGAACCTAGTTTCAATAGTTTTAGATAAATTTTGAATATTTTCTGCATATTTTCTGGAAATTGATTGATTTAAAAAGTCCTTACGGACCCGAGCAGAAGAGTAAATAGACCGTAATGGGCCGTAAGTCGCCAATGCGTGCCTTGAAACATGTATTTCTGTTGAAATTCAGTGCTCGAATTTTTCGATGATTACAATATTTTCTTTTACTTTAGTTAAAGTCTAAGAAAGTAAATATTTAAATTTAATTGAATAAAAAAAAACCGAAGAAAAAAAGCTTGAACATATCTATGGACCTGATATTCACCTTTAGGCTGAAATATTGAAATTATTGTATACGAAATTATGCTCTTATCTTATCAATATATGCGTCTAGCTGACTATAGAAGTGAATTTAAACGAGGAACAAATAATTATAGAAATATATATTTTAAATAAATATTTAAGAAACAAAAAGAGAGATAAAACGTCTCATAGTGAGGCGAGGCTATTGCACTGAGAATTTGTCATATTTAACGATGTATTTTTACGTAGTAAAAATAATATTTTTAGCATTTGTTGTCAAACAAATAAATGCTTTTGTTTTTTGATTGTGTAAATATAATTCAAATGAAAAAATATGTTTTAATTTTTTCTACTATACAAGATTAAGTTCTCCAATAAGTTATCGAATTACAATATTGAGGAATTAGTTTCATAAGCGCGCAACATTTTATTGTATATTTATTGTATATTGAATAATCACAAATTGCAATACAATCTCAAATATATCTAATACGAATTCAAATAGTATCTAATATTATTTACAACGAGTATAAATAGAGTTCTGTTTTTTTACAATTCTTTTTCTGTAATAAATTTAACTCGTTATTTGTATTTTTTAAAAAGATGATATAAAAATGGAGATTTTTTTACATATACTAATAAACATGCAAATTCTTTGCGTAACTAAAATGTAGCCAAAATTTCATAAAAGTTTAAAAAAATTAAATTTCACAAGAATGAATAATGTGCTTTTTTAAAAAAATTTCATTTTCCCTCTTCCTGATTAATTTTTCCTTTGAAAACTGCTAGTGCTTACTGCAAAGTGTTTTCTGTGCTTTTCGATTGGCATTATGGTTGCCTCGCTAACTCTGGGTACTTTATAATTGTGGTCCAATACGGGTGAGTAATTCTCTCTATATTACACGAAACATCTTTTTATATGATCCTCGATCCTTTATCACGATCCAAAGTGGCAGCTTTGAAATTCAATTGTCGGGTTTTTTTGGGAAAAATAAGCACGGTTACCATACATTTTATGACTTCCATCAAATAATTTCAGTGATACGAAATTATAGGAATATATATTTAAAAAAATCGTTTTTTTGATAAAAGTGGAATAGTGGGCGATAAAATTCCCAAAAAAGCACAAAATGGTAATCGTGCTAATTTTAATTTTATTACAATCAATTTTCATAAAATTAATTCTGTTACAATAAAAACTATCGCTTAAATACAGTTTTATTCATTCTATAATGTTTTCAAATATTTTCATAACTTCCATTATTTAATGAACAAAAAAAAAGCATGATAAACTCATATTTTAGAATTGTATTAAAACAAGGCCACGAATATAAGTTTAGATTTAAATACCAAAGTTAGGTATTTAATTACAATTATCTGAGACTTATAAGATATACCGCAAATACCGCAATGACCCCCGTACAGCACAATCCGTTTGCTCTGAAGTATGACCATGTTAAAACCGTATCAATTGTTCAGTCTAATGAAGTTATTATTATGTTATATTATATGTACATATTATACAAGAGTCGAAGCATATTTTGGGGCATGTTATACAAGGATTACCTGTACCTATAAAGTGTTCTATATGACATGAAGTGTAGTATATGACATGAAGAATAATTACCTTTATTGAAATTTGAAAGACCTATAAGTGTCACAAATTTCTAAGGATATAATCCAGGTGTAAAATTCGATAGAAAGGATTCATTCACAACTTCTACATAAATATAGAGTAGAGTAAAACTGTAAAAAGGAATATAGAAGTATCTAATTTGCTAAACTACCAACTTCTAAACTGGTGCTATTTATCGATCCATAACAATTTACGAGTAAATTACTAGCTTTAAATTAGACATAAATGAAAATTACGTACTTGACCTTGTCGCTAAGTTTCTATTCATTTGAAATTGGTGTTTTTTTGGGCTTTTTTACACACGAAAATTAACCAATTTTATTCAGTATTTACTTTCAAATATTCTAGCAAATTATTTCTAATTAAAACTGATTACATTTAATTAGTACTTGTTTAAACAAAAGTACACATGACAAGATAAAATAATATGTAACAAGTTTTTAAAATTACAGGAATTTTAAATCATTTAAAAAACTAAATTGTAAAATTAAATCAAAAATGTTAGGGCTGCACTATTTCTTAAACAAATCTTAAATAAAACAGGTACAATGGATATCAGTCCTTTGTGATTGTTCCAGAAATATCCTTTCGCAATTCACAATGTTATAGAAGCCTGAAATTTAGTACTGATCTCCTCTATAGGCGCATTGGCTAGATACAAATACAACAATTCTAATCCTGAATCAATGAAAATTATAGTTGAAAAGATATTAAGATTATAGAAAGAAATTCATTGATTTTTGGTTTACTAAATAAACCACCTTAAAAAGAAAAAGAAAATAGAAGAATTATCTTGAAAAAAAAATCAAGTAAAATAAATGCTTATTTTTTTGCGAATGACCGCATGGTCAAATTAATTGAGCTTAACAAGCTTCAATCAAGACAATCAACTGCGTATTTATACCGCATATACTGAAGATCATATTCGCGGAATTACACATATTTCCCATATATTTAGATCAGTTTGAGGTGCCTTCTTTCACCCCCCTTTAACCGAATAGAATGTTGTCAAGAATTTTTTAATGAAATCTATTTGGTGACAAAAAACATAAATTACAAAATTTATTTAAATTGAATTTAATTGTGAAGAAATTGTGAATTCTATTTTCGTAGAACTTTTATCTGAGCTTTACGAAAAATAAAAGCTGTGAATTTTTATAATAGATCGATTTGAGATGGAAACAAATTTTTGATTTGAATCTATAAATACAGAGAGTTGAGAGGTTGACTTGAAATCGAGTCCAAATGTGTATAGTAGATAATATTAAAAATGTAGATAAAATATAACAATGGAAAAGTATTCATAAAATCGATACAATACAATAATTTTGTCAATAAAACTCTTCAAAACTGCGAATAACTGTCAACTCGACTGGACTACTCGACTACGTAGTAGTTCGTATAGTTATAACGACGTCATTTCGATTCGATCCAGCCACGAGTCGAGTTAAATCAATGTAATTCGAACTCGGCCTGTGCTTAGTTGGAGTGCAAATCGGCTTGAATTTGTATCATATGTATGAGGCATGAAAAGGAAGTCTGTTGGAAACAAATTTTTAAAATGGGTTATAACATATCTTACTATCAAAAATCAGTTTATTTGTATGTTGCGGACAAATTCGAAAACTACTGAACTGATTTTAATGAAACTTTGAATGTATGTCATAGATAGGTTTAGTCATAGGCAGGGATATGTCTTCACTTCGTTAAGATGATACCGGGAGCAGCAAAAATATAAAACGCCGTCAATTCAACGGATATCAGATAGGAAAGATGGTATCTTCATAAAATTAAACTGAATTTAGTTAAAAACTGTTTTATGGATGTTAAAGAAAAATTTAAAAATCTTGAAAAACAAAATTTGATCAGTTCTTTGGCAAACAAACAAATTAATTTGTTAATTTTTTGTTTGTGTTTCCAATTGAAATATTTCATATGTTAAATTTGTGTATTGCAATATTGCACTTCCAAATTAGATAAGATTAAATTGTTGTGTCAATTATTAATTATTTTATCAAATAAATTTAATATTTTGATAATAATTGCGAAAATTTAAAAACAAAAAAATTAAAATAATTAAACAGATTTATTTCTTTTGAAATAAACTAATCTATACATTAACTTTCTCTATTAATAGGAGAAAGGTATTGAATTTTTGGAATGTTTGATCAGAAATCTTTTTATTCATACTTGATAAGTTTTGCCTAAGAACTTATGATAAATAATTACAAGATAAAAAAAAACTTTTTAAAATTGTTCGCACAATATTTTTGTCAACAAACTAAATTCACATGTAACAAAAGTGCAAGCATTGAATACGATCGAAGCATCACCTCGCGATTTTTTTTCGAACTAACTTTCCATACAAGAATGCATTGTCATCGTGTTCTGAGCTATTCTGGAAGTTTCAAATGTCTAGCTAGTCGGGAAGTTAGTTAAAAATCCATTGCAAGATTTTTGCTGGACAAACAAATAAACAAACAAGAAAGCGAGCTTATAAAAACGTAGTAAAATATAAAAGCAATAAGAATTTAATCGACGGCTAAGCTTTTCTATAGTACCGTCACAAGCAGCTACATTATACAGATTTCATTGTAATCGCAGTAAAATATGCCTAAGGAAGTATGAGTAGATAATCATTAAAAAAAAAATTGTTATTATTATTATTTAATAAGCCTTGGGCCATGCATAATATGTTTGTGACATATTCAGGTTATCAACGTCTCAATGACCTCCCTAGTATATCTAATTAATTGGCACCAGGAAGTCACCCTTACTAGGAAAGGTATTATAATTTTCTTGCTGAAAAACAGAACTGGGTCTACTGTATTAAAAGAAAATACGATCGAATCCAATGTGGAATTATTAAACTTTCAAATTTCTTCTATCAAAAATTATAAATAACGAAAAACTGTCTTCCAATGAAGCTTTCGTATATGCTCAGAAAAAAACCGGACACGTGTTTTGAAAGAAGATGCTCAACATACCGTATTTAAGAAATATAAATTTCAATAATTATAAGTTGAAGCTGATATACTTGTATGTACTATAATGATAAAACGCGATAAACACTAATAAACTCATAAAATATTGTTCGTTTGAATGATGAGATTTTGAACTGGACTATAAAATGATTATCCAATCGCGTATTCGCCTCTGACCTTGCGTCGAAATTATGTTATAACAACATCAATACATATTATAGAGTACGCGTAACTACAAAAATATAGGCATATAATCTAATCATATCAAAACTTCTCACATTATGATTTGTTTGTTTGTTAATTTTATTATAAATAAAATATAAACAACTTCCTAATCAGGAGTAATGATTAAACTTTGAACTTTCAATTTACAATTTTTTCGGGCCTTCCTTGTATACTTACAACATCAAAAATTCGCATAAAATTAACAGAATTATTATTTACTTTTGTTACAACAATCAGGGACGGACTTCAATGATTGGACCGAAACTTCGAATGTCATGTATGAGCAAATGAGATTGGAGCTATCTTAAATATATAGGACAGTTGACGAAAGATTAAAAGTATGTACATATATGTATGTATTCTACATTTTTAAATCAGCTAAATTCTCAATAGGCTCAGTCGGCCTATTATAACAAAAACTCATGAAGCTTAAGGAGCCTACACACTGTTACTTGTCAATGTTACTTGAATGACACATGTTTCAAGTAACATTGATCGTTTGGATACGTTTCAATGCCCTTGTGTGGAGGCAATTTCCATCAATATTACTTGACGAAAATTTTCATCAATAATACTTGTCAAGTAACATTGAATGTGTCTAGGCTCCTTTAGAATGACCATTTATTGTGATGTTTCATGATTCACAAAAAACTATTCAACTAATTACACCTTTAACATTTTTCTTACTATTCACGGTTTACCACAGCTTCACAGCCATATTCAGTCCGCGCCTCAATTAAGGCTTTTCCCCTTGTTTTTAATATGCGGCACAATAATGACCAACTAATATTTTTTTGCGATCCAACAAACAATTTCGGTTGAACATTAATGGTGTAACACGACATACATGAAAAAAGTAGATGCCCGCTTTTTTTTAGGATGATTCTTCATCAGCCCAAGACCAGGCCTCAATATCAGGCATATGGCCGGAATTCTTGTATACCAAGTTCGGGTCTGACAACGATTAATTCTAAAGTGACTAATAACATAAAATTACGTAAAGTAAATAAAATTACGTATTAGCCAGCGACTGTATAATAATGATGTAGGTGTAGCTGGTCGTTTTGTTTGCTTTTCAACGACAAAATATCAATTTTCGAATTTTTGATTTAATAAAATTTTCATGATTATAATTTTTAATCTATTTTTTTTTTTTTGATAGTTTAAGATAAAAATCAGTTGAGATTGTAAATTCAATTTGAAAATTAAAGAAAAAAAATTGTTTAAGCATATTTTTAAACATCCAATGAATGCATGATCATTGAAAAATATTCATAAAAACCGCGACAGCATAAAGATTTAACACATAAAAAAAAGTTAAAATATGTTGTGCGAGATTTTATAATTTCCAGCTGTTTTTAGCTTTTCAGAAGAGAGAAATGTAAATTTCGTAATCATCACAAATCGGTGACGATGAATAAAAATAGAAAATTAGTATTTCGTTTTTCTTTAACTAAAATCAAAGTTGGCAAAGTTTAAAAAGTTAAAAAAAAAAGCGAAAACTAAAACGTTAGTATATGTTTCATATGGAATTTATCTTTTGTTTAGTGGAAGACTTATCAGCTGTTGTACTAGTTTCAATGTACAAGAAAAAGAAAAAAAAATCGAAACAAAACAAAGAATATATTTGCTAATAGTAAATATAAAGGGTGTTTCGTAGTTTCGCAAGATATCTTTTGATCAAAATCAAAGTAGTTAAGTTCATTCATAACATTCAAAGTATGTACATATAGTATATTAGTTTAGGCCGAGATTTAGAATTGTACTTCAGACAAAAAAGATGCGAGAAGTACATATATCAATTTTCATCAAGAAGTTGTAATGTACCTACTTTTAGGCGAGCAATCTTAGATAATTGAACAAGCAAAGAGAATATCTGGTTCATGGCGTTCAAATTATTGACGACCAAGTAATACGGAATGTTTGGAAGAACGGTATTGGACACAGAATTTTGTAATGTATTTATTTACTATAACATTTAGTTATTAAATGTTTCCTTAAGATAATCAATTTAATTCTTTTCTATTAAATATAAAGTTTACATCACTTTCACAAATCGCAACTTGATTCAAAAAGGACAAATCTTTCTTATAAAATTGATTCTGAAAAGTTTTTTGTGAATCTTTACTCTATACGAAATTTATCAAAATAATTATCGAAAGCTTTTTACAATAAACAAAACAATGAAAAACTAGTTTCATTATCACAAAAAATTGTGATACACTCTGTAGATAGAAATTTCGAAGCTGTTTTCAACAAAATTTGATTAGAATTTAAACTTAATCCGAAATAAAATTCTAATATTTCTTTTACTATAATTTTTATATCAAAAAAATGCTGAATTTTTTTTATTCAATAATAATATTTTATTTAATTTCGAATTAAGATGATAAGAATCGAGTAAATGAATGAATCTAGTTTCTTAGAATTTTCAAAAATAAATTCATTACAAATCACATGGTAACAAAAAAAAAGAAAATATTATAATAATAATATTAATGAGTAAAAATTCATACTAAAACAACGTAATTTAATATTTCTTTGATTTCTTAACGACACTAGATTAATTCTTCTGTTATCTCTTTTTTTTTTTCAAATTCCTACATAAAAGATTGATTTCTAATTTTTTAATTTTTTAATTTTAAAATAATATTTAAGATAACATTGAATTTTTCAATTTAAACCAAAAAAGAATATAGTTTTTCTAGGCCTTTATCAAAGTTATACATACTACTTATTCTTAGCTTTAGATAAAGACCAGTTCAAAGCACAATTTTTATTGGATCATACATAAATATGTTATATGCTTACTATACATATAAAACATATGTTTTTGTTTGCTTTTTTTTTTTAAACAAAATCAATAAAAAAATACATGAATTATTATAATCCATATTATTTGTTTACAAACACACACATTTTAAATATATTGTATAATATTGCTTCACAATTTTCCACAATGATCACAAAATATGGAATTTAAATAAGTAAACATCGAAGATATTCACTTTCGAATTAACATAATATATAGCATATATATATTTTTTTAGCCCGACGTCATAAAACTAACCTTAATAATTTACGCCGACACGATCAATGATCGATCAATTTTAGCTCTTAGAAAAATTGTCTTATAAACTTATCTAATTATGTAGTATAAAATTCGGTTTTTATTAAAAAATATAATATCTCGAAAATATAAAAGTTTTGAGAGCTTAACCATGCGCACGAATCGACTGAGCACAGCTCGTTCTCATAACAAACTGAAATTTAAAATTTTTGCTCAGCACGAAACTAAACAGAAATTTTAATAAATCAGATGAAAAAATTTTAAATATAAACTTTTAATTTTTCTTTAAACAAAAAAAAAAAAATTTAAAATAAAGCTTTGAAAATAATTTCAAAAAACGTTTATCTAATCTAATTTAAAACAATTCAACTGAAAATATATATAGTACATACTTTTAGGCGTTACGTATATAATTTAAATTTGATTTGAATTCAAAACAATTTTATGGGAATTTCTATTTTTAATTAATTTTGAAAGTTTTTTTTATTAAAAATCTTTTTTCTATTTAATTGTATTTCCAATTTTTTGATACAAAAAATCCAAAGTGTAGGCAAATTTTATACATTTGCAGAGCATATATTGTTTTATTACTATTTTATTTGTACCAAAAGAAGTGTTGAGCCAGTATAATTGGCATTTCATCGCCTAAACTTACTCTATACCACTGTCGATATTTGAGAAAACATTAATCAGTGAATATTTGAAGGAAAAATATAGAAACTATCTTACACAATCAATTCTAATATTACATACCGACATATATAATACTGGTAATACGATCAATGGTATGTTACACAGGTGTTGTGATATACACTTATAATGTGTAACATACCCTTTCTAATCATTTCTATTTATACAAACACCTTCACCCATACGGCATGTAACAAACGCTTAATCCCTTTTGTCGGCGACAAACGCCTTTTATGGTGACAAACACCTTATGCACATTCAATCACACAATTTTGCACTATACATTCAATACATACTCTATCTACGATACTCTCAAATACTCGCAATTATTCCGGAGTCCTTCCTCGCCACTGGTAAAAATCAAACTCAAGTATTCTTTTTCAGTTTTTTTACTACCTAACATGTTCAACATAATAAACGTAAATGAAAAAGACTATTTTATCATTTTATTTTGATTCATTTATTTTATAAATTCATTTGTCATTTGGTAAATTAAAAATATACATGAGATGAAATAAATAAAAATAAGATTTCTTTATAATTTTAGTTTATTTTTTCTTAAATTTTTGTAAATTTAAGTTTCTACAGGTCTCACCAATCTGTATAGCCTCTCTGCAAAAGATAGAATAAAATATTTTTGTTTATATTTTTTAGTCTTTTCCATCGGATTGGAATTTTCTTCATTATCGTCTTCATTCAATTTAATATTTATTGAGTCATCAATAACTTGTAAAAGTCTTTGATATAAAAATGATTGACGAAATATTGGTTTACTTAAGCTCAAATGGTCATCTTTTAATACATAAAAATCTCCAACTTCAAGAAAAGCCGAATCTTCAGTTACAATATGTATAGGAAATTTAAAAGTAGTTAACATAGTTGGAGCACCTTCAGCAATACTGACAATTTTTAAATTATTAAAATATATTCTAATAAAGTTTATAAATTTATTATGAAGTTCTATTAATTTTGGGGAATTTTCTTGAAGTTCTTTAACCTAATAATAATAAAAAAAAGTAGCATAAACAAATTATTAGAAAATTAATCATTTCAATATTATCATCTCAGTTTTACCTCAATTGATGGCGATAAAATCATTTGCATATGTTGTTTCCATCGTGCGATAGGACTACCCCTATGTGGTGTTCCCAAGAATATAATACCTCTCGTATTTAAAGCTAACTGACGAACTTTTGAGTTGGGATCATCTAAAGCCTTCAGTAGTATTTCTTTACAGAGAATACCACCCATTGAATGTCCTATCCATACGACAGGACGATGTTGACCGACACCAGCTTTTGAAAGTCTTTCTAATAAATATGTTGCTCGAACATCTAGATGCCCTTGACCTTTCTCACAAGGACAATATTTTGCGAAATTTGCCGACCATTGAGAAACTGCCGAAGTATAATCTATTCCAATTACACTAGAAGAATTATATTAGAATTATTCTTTATAGAAATCGTCTAGATATTACCGAATATCTGGATAATCTTCCGGCAACCAATCCATTGGCCAGCAATTCGTATACTCTTCGTTTTCATCGTAATTTATCCAATTTTCACTGGAAAAACAAAAATTAATTTTCATAACTTCATTTTCGGTGCAAAAAAAAAAAAAGAACTACAAACCCAGATATGCTAAAGTCTCCTGTAGATTCTATATTCGATGATAAAGGACAATCAGGATAAACAACCTGAAACCAAATGATGTAATATTCACATACATATATTTCTATTTAAACAATTTTTTATTAAATACCTCCCAATCTGTTCCTAGTTCGGCAGACATTTCCAATGTTTCGACAAGTTCCTATATTTTAAATGAACTGTAAAATTTCAATTCTTTTATAATGATAAAATTACCTTAGTAGCTAAATCACTTATCCCGGTGGATTTACTTTCTATCTTCCGTGTTTTATTTATGATTGGTGTTTCGGCTGGTGTTAGGCTTTCTAAAAAATTGAAAATAATTTTTTCTTCTTTAATTTGAAAAGGAAAATTAGATTTTGACAAAAATCTAGAAGGAACATTTTAATAATGATTACCAATAAACTATATTTAAAAAATAATATTTTATAAAGTTTATGATGAATTTGGTTTTTGCTTATCCTACAAAATTGAATGACGACTGAATGAAATAAATAAAAGGATTAACATCGACTGGATAGATCAGTGTTAAAAGGATTTTCAGTATCTTATAAACACTTACCACGAAAACGTTTTTTATCATTTTTACTAATCCTGTTACTATTATTTTTCCCTGTACCAAATTTAGTTTCACCAACAAGAAAAAGATCATCATTGTCACTAGTATAGAATGCGTTCTTACCATAAAGTCCAAGTTCATTTGATTCTCGATCTTTTTGTCGCCAAGTATAAAAAACTCCTCCTATGAAATGGAAATTAAATACTTAATTTACTTTTATATTCTTCATGAAATACCTAAAAGACCATGTATAAAAACTACATCCAATTTTGGTCGATTTCTTGTTCTCGTACGTGGATAAAGTGCATAAATATTTGGTGGATAATAAAAATGAAATGAATCATCATGATCTAAATTTGCTAAAGCTTTTGATGCAATTACTTGTAATCGGACATCAGGATGTCGAAGCCATTCGGCAAGTACACCAACCCATCCTGTTATTAAAGAGAATATCAAGATTTCTACTATCTCTACTATTTTATCAATTATTTTACCTGTAACAAAAAAATCTTCTACACTTTCTTTTACTAATGATATGTTCGCGATAGCTTTACATATTGTAGCTAAAGTTTCATTATCATTGGAGAATATTTTATGCAGTTCTAACAAAATTGTTAGACCTCCTTGCTTGAGTATCTACAACGAAAAAATGATATTGCTAAGAAATACTTCAAATATTATGCAAAATAATTACTTTTTCACAATTATTTATATCTTTTGTAACATGATGTAAAAATGCAACAGATTCTTTAAGCAAATCTACATCTGGACGAGGTAATGGTTTATCTTGAGGATAAAACTCATCAATATCATCTTCCTAAATGAAAAAAAAAAACCATACACATAAAATTGATGGTAAATAAATGAAAATTTTAGATTTACTCTAATATGTGCAATATCAAAATATTTCCTAAGAAAATTATCTACACATGAGCATGGTTTAAGTCCATCAAGCATATCTCGAATATCATTTAAAATTAATTTCGGATTTTTCACAATACCATGCTTATGGAGCGGAACAAACCATCGTTTATCACATTCCGATCTTGCAAGTGATATTGCAGTTCTTGCATCGCATATTTGTGCTAAATGACGAAAATCCCAATCTTTTAAATGATCAATTTGTGCCAATTGTCGGACAGCTTTAAGACGATCATGTTTATCACCACTATTTTGTGCAATATTCAAAAGTCGCCATGCAACAGAATGTTTAAATGTTTTCCACCATTTTCCAAACGGATGAATTATTACATTTATCCAGTTCTAAAGAAATTTATAAAACTTTCAATTATGAATATATTTAAATCTTTAAAGAAAAAAATATATTTACTCGATCCTGTTCCTTTTGTCGGATTTTTCTCATTGATTCCCGATAAATATGATATTTTATGTAAATATAATTTGGACGTTTCTTTTCGATTTCAAGAACATTCGCACTAATTAAATTCGATAGGAATTTATTTATCTTATATCTTTCATAAATAACGAATCCACAACTGAAATATTAGAAGATTTTTTTGATTATTATTATTATTGAAAAAATATCGTTATAAATTTCATCGAGTTGAATATTCAAATATTGAGCTAAAGAAAATTTCCCATTTTGAAATTGTTAAATTTCCTTTAAGTTTAAGAGATTGGAAACAACTTTATTCTCTTTTAAAATTTATATAGAAAAAAACGCAAAATACACTCTCTTATGCAAGAGCAATTTCAAAACAAATTGCATTCTTGCCTGTCAAATTCTATTCAAAACAAAACCGAATCGCAAAATTTCATAACTTAAAAATTTTTCTTTTTAAATAAATGAAATATATTTTTGTTTTTACTAACGTTGTGATCAAACCTAAACCAGCTGCGATTTTTCGATATTTTGAAATATAATAACGAGTTGTCATCTTGAAAAAAAGAGAAAATAAATTTTTTGTTTATTTTCGACGCACAAAAAAAAAATATCTAAATTCAATTCTTAATGTTTTAAATTCGTGAACACAAAATGAGAAACAAACAAAAATAACAGCATCAGGCGACTTTCGAATTGAATTTGAAAGTCCGCGCGAGATTTTAAATCAAAATTAATAGTTTTTTGTTATTTTTTTTTCCACCACCAAACCAAAAACTAGCACAGCTGACTGAATCATTCGAAAAAAAAAAAAACAAAATGATAAAACAATGAAAGGGAAAGGAAACGAAAAATATTTAATGACGTTGTTTGTAATGGCGTGATTAAACAATTTCTAATTGTTTACGATTTTATGAACTTTCAAACATTTGTAGTGTTTAGTGTTCATCTATTCGATTGCTCAATTTTTTTTATTATTATTTTGAGCAAATTCCTTGCATTTATTACTTCGTTTACATGCTCTAGTTGAAGTTGATTTCAAATTAGTTATTTCGTTAAAATGCGTATTTGAAATTGAATTTCGGACTGATTCATTTCGGTCGGAAAAATTTTTACGAGACGGATTGAGTTGGGATTGAAATCAGGCACCTCTAAACGCTGTTCGCAAGATCAAAAATTTCAAAATAGTAGAAAACATAAAGATTGGATTGAAATGTTTGTACCAATTCCGTGTTGTTTTGGCCTCTACATGAGATTTGAAAATTAAGAAATAAAGAAATACATGAAAATAAATGTTTAATTCCAATTTATTTCAAATTAGTTTGAAATCATCGTATTTAAATTACCTGACCGTATTTTCAAATACGCATGTAAACGTAGTATATTTTCAAATCAGAAAATTTTATTTTGCATCTGGTAACATTTTATATTTCCTTATAGAGAACTGTCAAAAAATTCTGAATTATTTGGAATCGCGTGTAGAACAATCTGTTCCGGAAAATAATTAAATTGTTTATTATATCGCCGGAAAATGGAAAACGATAGTTCAGCTATTCAAAAGAAACTTCAAACAGAATTGGAGCAATTTCAAGCTGGTCAAAAAGGTATTAAATTCATAAAGAAAAAAATGTCAAAAAGATTCTATCGTTAAGTGTGGGTGGAAGATTTCATTTCCCATTCGGTGTCTAATTGGAAACTAAAAATTGTTAATTCCTTCTTTTTTTGCCTTTTAGATTTTGGAAAATATATTCAACAACGTCAATTGCTTGAAGGACAATTAAATGAAAATAAATGCGTTTTGGATGAACTTGCAATTTTAGGTTCTGATAATAAAGTTTATAAACTATTCGGTCCCGTTTTGGTGAAACAAGATTTAGAAGAATCCCGACAAAATGTTGGCAAACGAATGGAATATATTAAGAAAGAACTAAAACGTTGTAACGATACTTTGGAAACTCTTGAAAAGAAACAGGATAAGCATCGTGAAAATTTGCAAAAATTACAACAACAATATCAAGTTGCAGTCGCAATGAAATAATAAATTTAAATATTAAACTTTTTTTCATTAAAAAACAAAACTAATTTCATAATTTAATTTCAATATGTGAAATGCAAAAACAATAAATTATATTTTATGCCTTAAAAAGTTTAATATTTTTGTTGATTGGGACATCATTTTATTTACTTCCGTACGGATTTTTAATTCATTTGCTAATGAAACTGTATTCCGGACAGGAACCATATTATATATATTTATTTATTTCATTATATATGACAAAAATTGAGACAAAATTTTAATTATTTTAACAGAAAATCAAATTTTTCTTAAATGATTTCCAAAATATTTTCTTCACCATGTAAAATTATATCCAATTTAACGAACGCATGAATTCAACACGAAACAGATTATATTCTCAAGTTGGTAATACTGCTATTCCCATCTCTTTTCTTTTCTCTTTCCGGTTGTCAAAAAGGTACGAATAAGTTTAGATTTTACCAAAGCAAAAATAATTCCATTAATTTCTTAATCATCTTATATTTTAATAATATATATTTAATTATTTTTAGTTAAAAGGCGACAAATATTTTTATAAAATGGCTGATGTTGATGTGTAAGTATACAAAATTAATGAAATATTTAATGTTTTGTAAACATAACCTGATTGTGAATTATATATATAAAATTATTTGTTTTATAAAATAGAGATGTACCCTCTGCAGCCCCAGTACTTGGAGGCGCAATGGATGTTAATACAGCCTTGCAAGAAGTATTAAAAAAATCATTAATCGCAGATGGTCTTGTCCATGGAATTCATCAAGCCTGCAAAGCTTTAGACAAGTAAGCAAAAAATTGACAAATTATTTTCTATTTGAATTTAAATCAATGTTTTTTTTTTCATAGGCGTCAAGCGGTTTTATGCATTTTAGCAGAATCATTTGAAGAACCGCTTTATAAAAAACTAGTTACAGCACTTTGCAACGAACATCAAATTCCATTAATTCGTGTTGATTCACACAAGAAACTTGGAGAATGGTCTGGTTTATGTAAAATCGATAAAGAAGGCAAACCACGTAAAGTATGCGGTTGTTCAGTTGTAGTTATTAAAGATTTCGGTGAAGAAACTCCAGCATTAGATGTCATCAAGGAGCATCTAAGACAGTCAAGTTAAATAAATACAAGAGAATAAAATGTTCTTTTTCATAATATAAAACAACAAGAAAACTGGTAAAATGAAGTATTTTTATTTTTACTAAATGGAAACAAAATTGAATATATTTTTAATCTGCTGATAATAGTTCAATGCAATGAACTTTGTGTTGTGCCCAATCATCTACTTGACATTCTCTGAAACGAAATTCACAAAATATATTAAAATTAAAGAGTTGTGCTTTTAAGAATCTAATTTGAATAAATTTCCTGAAGCCTGAAATAGAAATGGGGGAGTAGTGTAAAAAACTAAGATAATTTAGCCTAGTTCATCACAAGTTAAAATTTTTCCTACATCTTACCTTGAACAATAATAAACAGATTTGCAATTAGCACATTTCTTTTCAGCATCTTTCTTGCATTTACCACATTGTTTTGGCAAGTTTTTATCAGTTTTCTCTTCGAAATCTGCAAGCATTTCGGTATTATAAGCTTCGTTTAAAACTTTTGCCACTGAAAAGATTTCCTCTCGATTCGATGTTAAAAATGTTTCTTCGTGTTCAGAAACAATTTTTGTAAATCCACCATATTTTTCGGCATCTTTTATGATATTGTCATGAATTTGTGGAATTTCTTCTAAAAGGAAAGCTTTTGATTTGGTTTCTCCTCCAGAAATTTTAAGGGAACAAAGGAAATATTTCAATTCATTCAAAGGTGGTATTTGATCTAAAACAGTATCATTCATTAAACCTTGACACTAAATAAAAGAAGAAAAAGAAAGTAATCTTGTTAAAAACAAATAAAAAATGAAAAGAATTTTACTTTTGATAATTGTTTATGCCTAAACTCATTTATTTCATAAGACTTCATAACTGCCGGATTCAGCAATAATTGCCGGAAACAAAACCATGTTTGGGCTTCCGTTTTTGTTAATTGAAGAAATTCGTCACTTCCAACTGGCACCCATTTTTCATCTATATAAAATGATATTTTAAATCACAAAAAAAGAGGTTTTTGTAAAAGAAAAGATGCGAACCTTTATATTTTTCATATCCTTTATTTGTTTTTCTTTGCCACGGTCGTAAGTGTAAGATTTCGCTTAAAACACAAGGAATATCATGAACCGTAACCATTCTATTGCCAACATTTAACGGCAGGATACCAATTTTATCAACTAAATAATTTAGAATTGATAAACATCGTATACCAATTTTGTACAAGAAATCTCTTTTGTGTCGTTCGATTTCATTCACTGTAGCTTCTTCAACATCAATTTTAGATTTTTCATGATATCCCATACTAAGTAATAATATTGCAAATACAATACAATGTTTACCAAATTCATTAGAATTCTTACCCAACTAATCCGATCAATTGTGTTACTGCTTGGGCACAATAATCGACCAAATCAATTGCTGATTCTTCAAGTGCTTGACATCCATTATCATGGAATAATACAATTTCAAGTAATGCTATTGCAGAACCTTCATGAAATAGAACAGTGTAAATAAGAAATGTTGCTTCCGGATTCGATTCGATTTCTAGTAATTTTGGTAGAATTTTATTTTTCCAAACTAATATGGTGAACGCTTCATGAACGAGAATTTTCAATTTTGAATATTTTATTAACAGTTCTTTAACAGTTTCTTCACGATACGAGTTCGCTTCAAGTATTGCTTGTTGCGAAAGTTTTATAATAATTTCATGATTACTTATCCATTTTTTATTGCCAATTTCATGTAAACTCGAACTACGTAAACTGCGTACAAAATATTCCAATTCTTCTGGTTGAATTGCGTCAGTTTGAGGGTTTTCCATTTTTTTTCTTCAATTTTTTTGGTTGCGAAACAGATATGTAATAAATTTTTTTTTTTGATATTTTATCAATAAATTTGGTTACTAAGTTACATGTTTTTATTGTTATCTGGATTTACTTCGTTTTACAGTAGTATCAAAAATATAAGTAAACAAAATGGCGCATGAATTAGGCATCATGAGGGCAAAACAGTTTTTTCGCCTAGCCATCACAAAAATAAAAAATGTGATAAGTTCATTATAATAATTGCATGAATAAATGCAATATGGTCCCTGCAAATATAATGCGTCCCTATTACCCGAGTTCAAAACATCCTTAAGGCACTCCATCTTATTTTGAATTAATTTTAATGTGTTTATGTAGGTACTTTAGATTGTTAAGAATTTAAAAAATGTTTGGCCGCAATTAGTAAGTGGTAGATTTAAAATCAATAAAACTTATTTTGAAACAACTCTGGCTCAGGAAAGGCTTATAGGTAGCTTTGTCAATTGAAGATAAGATAGTCCCAAGCATTGATGTCCAGATTTCGTTGCTAACTTCGTCAAACAAAAGGCGACAAAAGTTCAACTGGTTCGATATGTCTTATTATATATAATGGATATTCACGCTTTGCTGTATATGATTTTGTATCGCAGTAAAATTGCGATTTGCAATTTGCTACCTGAAATTCAAGCCCAGGTTTCAACAAGACGGCGCTACTAGCCATACGGGCGTTAAACAATGGACATGTTGACAAATCATTTCGGTCAGCAGCTGATTTCACGTTTAGATCGTGTGATATTTGATATATTCTTTGGAGTTAGGTGAAGTCTAAAGTCTACGGGGATAAGATACGATTGATGCTTTGGAAGCAAAAAGTACTCGCACTATTGGCCAGATTCCAGTCGTAATGCTCGAACAAGTGGTTCAAAATTGGACCTGTACAATGGCGTACCTGCAGCCAACATTTGAATTACATAATCTTCAAAAAATAAATGTTATCAATTGTTCTTTCGGTTCTTAACATATTATATACGCACTAGAGTAACGTATCCCTAAACTATACAGTATGATGTATACTAGTGTATTCCCAAATGAGTACAGCTCAGTCGGCCAAAGAAAAAGGCAAAACTTTAAACCAAAATTTTTAACAGAAAAAAAGCAATATCAATTTAATAAAGTATTTAATATTGTCTAATTTTTTTTTTTTTTTTATTATTAAAAGCAAAATTAATATTTCTACAAAAATTATAATTAACTAAAATTATATTAAAATTAAATAATCTTAAATAGTCAAAAAGAAAAACAAAAAAAAGCTACACTATTAAATAATTATAATAATTATAAAAAATTTATTTATATATTATTTATAAATTTTTTTTTTATTTAAACTATTTCTTAACAACAACCGATTGTGATATGTTCATCATTGAAGCTGGTGTACTAACATTAAGTCGATTTGTTGATGGATTTGATTTACGCATTTTAATACGTGTCTGTAATGTTAATAATAATCCGCTTAATACATCATGATTAGGTATTTTCTTCGCAAATAATAAACGTTTAACAGAATCATCATAAGTTAATAAAGCGACCATATTTTGTAGCAAAAATCCTTGACAATATTCCATTAGTTTTGGAGCATTATAGACCTTTTTTTAAAAAAAGAAACAAATCAAAATTTAAATATATTAGAATTATGTAAGATTAATAAAATATCGAGTATATTACTTTTGCATGAATATACATTGCTACAACATTGTCAATATCTATCATTTCCGAACATCTCGCTTCAGTATATCTTAGTAAACCCTCTAATTGGAAAAAGCTAGCAGCCGCCATTAATTCTAAAACATCACCATGTGATACATCCAAATTACTACAGCCTCCACTATATAAATATTGCATAACTAATTGAAAGATATGATAACGTATATCATTTATTTGGACCGTTGGTGTATTTCCTTCAGTTAATTTAGAACTTAGCATATTTTGAAAACGTGGTGATGCGGTAACCAAAACAATTTTATGCCCATAGAAAATTTTACCTTCAACTCTAATAGTATATATATATATAATAATATTAATATTACTTTTTAAAATATATCACAATTTTATAATTATAATAATTATTATTTTACCTGAAAGTGACATCACTTAATTCGGGATTATTAACAAATTTTGGATCAATACGTGATCCATTTACCGGTTGTAAAACAGGCTCTTTAATTGGTTTTATTTGTTCCCAACCAAAACATGTTGCAAATATATCAGCCAATAATAATGTGGTTCCTTCATTTTTACTATATCGGAATATATTGAATAAAAGTGGCAAACATTCACTTACAAATTGTGAACTATAATCATCGGAACAGACTTGTAGAAAATCTTGTAATAGTTGATCAATTACAGCATCTAAACGTAATTCATGTGCTGCTGCTAATGCATGCATCCAACAATGTAATGTCCAGGGTACACCAAGAGCACGGAGTTCAACAGTTATATCTAAAAGAATTTTTAAAATTATGTTATTTTTTTAAATTAAATCAAATTCTATATTTTACCTAAATGATTATTTTCTGCACTATGATACATAGCTTCTTGTAAGCTTTTTATTTGGGTTTTATTTAATGTTGGTGGTGCTTCATTTTGTCGATCAGCACCAGCTCTAGTATTTCCGTCACCTTCGGCTAGCATTTCTTCTAATGATAATACATCTCGACTACCAGGCGCTAAAGGATGTGATAATAGTTTACGTAAACATGATCTTTGCCCATGAGATGCAGCTACTGATATTGCACTGTAACAGCCACGTTGTGCTGAACCGGCAAAACACATTGTGTCCTTTTGTTGTGTCGATAAAAATGCATGTGCACCGTGTGCTAACAGTAACGAAACTACTTCTAAACATGACGACCCACTAGCAACTTGAAGTGGTGTAAGTGTAGATTTATCTTCACTTAGTCGTGCTCCACCTTCTACATTTGCACCACGTTCTAAAAGCATACGAACAGCAGGATAATTTCCTCGACATGCTGCAAAAGTAACTGCTGTCCAACCAGGAGTGTCTGGATGAATTGCAGGACAACCAACATATCCAACCGAAGGAACTTCAACATTTGGATCGGATCCTGCATCAAGTAAAGATTGAATTGCTATTTCATCATTTCGAACACAAGCAACCATAAGAGCTGACATTCCAGTTTGATTAAGAGTATCATATCTTGTTGTTGGTGGAACTAATGTTGCCGCTTGAGCAAGAAGTTCTGCCCGTCCAGTTAACATCAGGCGAAAAGCAAGGGCAAGAGTCGCACGGCGTCCCAATTCTGAAGTATCTTCACTTGGATTAGCATTCATTGTAGTAGAGTTATGATTTAATGGTGTTCTTTTCGATGGAAGTTCTTCATCATGACCAATAGGACGTGGTGGACAATCAACTCCAGGCAGTAATAAACGAGCAGCTTGCATAATATCATCCTTATCAATCAGTACAGCATGTCGATATTCAGCATGAGCTGATGCTACTCTCAACCATTCTACTAATGGTGGTAGAACTACATAAGCTCGCTCGTAGCAAAGTTCTTGTATGTTACCACTATTCGTGCTTGTAGTACCGGTTTCACTGTGTTCGAGTTGAGAGCATCTCATGAAATAGAATAGAGCACTAAGGGCTGCATGGGACAGGGCGATATGTTGAAATTTTTGTTGTGCTCTGATCTCTAATTCCCTTAGTTCAGAAACACTTCCCACGCATGTTGTAAGTAAACATGGTTCAAGATTTGACATATTTAAATTTTGTGAACCAGATCCAATAGATGACTGACTTGCCCAACGAGGCATAGTTAAAGCGCCTGAAGCTATTCGACCAGCATTCAAATGAGCATACGGTTGCAAAAGGCCCCAAAGGTCACCAGAACTAGCAATGGCATGTTCAAGGCCAGTTGCAGTTAACGTAACTGATGCATCTGAAGGTAAACATTGAAGTAAAATTTCTTCTAATAAGTTTTCTAGTCCTGCACAAAGATAGACAGCAGAGTATTCATGAATAAATTTTCCTAAACGTGCATCAGCCATCCAACGATGAAATCTTCCAACAGGTAGTTGTAGACCAGCACGAGAAGACTTACTTTGTTTTAATGCACTATCCCCAGGAACAGCAAACATTGCTCCTGCCCTTAGGCAGGCTTTTATACAGGAATCTGCTAAAGCTGGACATAGGACGATTTTAAATGCTCCAGCAACTTCATGTTTTGAGCATAATCCCAAACTAGTTGAAAGTCGTTGAACTTCTCGAGCAACCCGAACTAAAGCTCGCTGTAAAAGATATCCAAGACGTGGAACTGCTTCGACTGATACACGTTCGGCATTTTCTCGGCAACGACCTGCCCTTATAACTCTTAAAATACAATGTTGACTCCATGGTGGATGTTGAAGTTCCACAAGACGATTATGTGAATCAACCCATACGAATTCATCGGCACTAGTTACATTCGTATTGACAGTTTCAAGGGATGAATAGCGTCCAAGACGTCTTGCTGGTTCTGAACTTTCTGATCCAGCACTTAAACTACTATATGTACTTGTACTAGTCTGAGAACGCATCGTCAATTGTTGAATTGCAAATTTAATATCTTCCAGACCTCCCCCACCCCAAGGAACTTTAGCTGGTGTCGCACGATGTCTTGATCGTGAATGATTTGTACTCGCTCTTGATCGCGTACTTCGAGTTGTAACACCAGCCGCGAGACGATCTTCTGGTAATGGGCCTAATGCTGGACCACCCGGAGAACTACTACCATGTCCACCGGTATCCGACATACTAGCATGACCAGATGATCGATTTTCATCTGATGAACTATGACACTCTTGAACACGTTGCAAACCACGAAATTCATGATGATGTGTTCGCATACCAAGATTCTGTTTTTGTGTAGTATTATAATTTATATCGGTTTTCTCATAATTACTACCAGTAATTTTATTTTGTTGCGAAAGACTTTTACTGATCATCGGTGGTTGTGATTTAACTGGTGTACTTTGAACAGTTAATCTAGCCGGCCCAGCAATTGAACGATGCGGAATTGGTTTATTTGAATGAACACTAGTTTTTGGATAATGAACATTCGTATCACGTTCAGCTATCATTGTTGTACTACTGGATTTATTATGTTGATAATTATTATTATCAGCATCATCTTTTGTTGGTAAATTATTTAAATTCATATTTGTTAAATTAAGTGTTCGATGATCTGTATTAGTCGGACGTAATGCTACTTCTTTTGGTATACGTTGTGCTGGTGTAGCAATAGCTGGGGTTTGAATTCTTCCTGATGATATCATTGCATTCGGACTAATAACACCACCATGATGATTTGATGGTGACGATAAACTTGTTGTACTTAGATTATTATTTGATAAATTCATACCAATTGGAAGATTTGTTTGAGGACTGAATGGAGGTATATCTGTTCGTTGATTTCCAGATGGTCTGAAATGAAAGAAAAGAAAAAAATTTATTTTATAATGATAAAATAATCATAAAATTCTTATTAAAACTATATATGTATATATTATCACAATAAAATACTACCGTGATCTCCATTCTTGAACAAAACTCCAATCAAATGAATCATTTTGAGATTCTACATCCCAATTATAATCATTTTTTGTGGCAATAGTTTTCACAAGATTATTAGCATGTTCATAGGTTCCTTCAATTCTTATATTAATGACACCATCTTTAATACATTCAACAAATGATGGTAATTCATTTGTATCACTTTTTGGTATTTTTTTAATTTCATCACATAACCGTTCCGCGTATACAATATCTTTATTATCATTATTAATATTATTATTATTATTATTATTATTTTGTTTAACTTCTTCAATATTATCTTTAGGAATTTTCCGATTTTCAATTGAATCACCAAAATATATTACCACTTTATGTGTAGATGATGATTGATTTTTTTGTTGTTGATCTGGATAATCCATTGATTGATTTGTTTCTTGTTCAAAATTATTATTATCACGACGTTTTAATATGAAATTATCATTTTTTTCCATTATTATAGAATTTTTTATATCCATCGGTGTATAATCACGTAATTCACGACACAAACTACATTTACAATCTTTCGTACAATACATTACTTTTTATTTGAAAACCAATTTATTAGTAGGAAAAGTATAAAAAATTCGTATATAGTTGTTTCTATAGAACTATATATATATATTAATTCTATTCATGTGCAGTGACCCTTACGGGATATAAAACCTTACGGTTACGTTCAATTAAACTTTATTTATTACTAAAAACTTAGCCATGCATATACGAATTATAATTACGTATAGTACATCAAAATCGATATTAAACTATGATAAATAGGTATCTCGTCTAGAAAGTACGTCTTGTCCACTAAAATTTTTTTTATTTTTATTTTCTTATATGATAGAACAAAAAGACCACGTCTTAACCCGCCCGAAACTTGAATGAAACTGAAAACGCATCATAATTATGTTATAAAAGGCACTTCTCCTTCATAGTATAGTTATTATTTCTTGAGATCTTATAAATGCGTTTTCAAGTATTGTTAATAATTGAAAACAAAAAGAAAATGGTCTAAAATGGAATTAAATATATTGTATAGTATATAAAACAATAGTGCAATGGAAATGAAAAAAAGTTTTCTCACATTTCTTTAGAAATGAAAGAGAAATTACATTTTTTCTTTCTACCACAAAAATATTCAAGGTTCCTATGAATAATATACCAAAAAAAATTTCATGACAATAGAGGTTTCCCATTCATTATTTTGCCATCTCCAAAGAAAAACAAACATCTCCAAAAGAACAGAGAAGTACTTGTAAATCTGTAGAAGGATGAAAATGAATTCACACTTATTTTGATAGATGATACTTTTTCTATTTATGTGAACAAAAAACCAAAAATATATATATATATATGGTTTTAATTTCACTCTTTATATACGACAAAATATCATCATTGAAACATATCTTACATGCACTTATAAGTGCACTTGTTTTAAAAGTGCATCTGTCTTGCATTAATATAATTCTTTTTTATATCATGGCGGTTTAGTTAAATTGTTTTACTTACACTAGTATAGTGTATTTTTCATGTTTTTCTTAGACATCACTTTTATTTTTCTCACAATTGTTCTAAAAGTAAATTTTCCTATAAATTCTGCAAAACGACTTTTCTATTTACTCTTCCGTAATAATCAAAGTAAAGAAATCGAAAAGATGATTTAATATATATTTTTTCGCTTATGGAAAAAGTTTGTTTGTTTCCTTTTGATTTTGAAAAAATCAAGGAAATTCAAGTAAATTAGAAGAAAAAAAAGAAAATTGAAAAACTATGATATGAGACAGGTTTTGTGATTAGATGATGATCTAGATATCTACCATACCTATATACTAGGTAGATATTGTTGTTTTCATCTATTGAGAATAATTCACAACTTGATGTAGTATACTTGTCTTCATTGTACAAGTTCGTAATTGCAACTTTAGTTCTGTATACAATATTTTCCAAGGTAGATCAGAGAATGCGAATGCCACCAGTATAGTTAGAACAACTCATGTGGGTTCAATTTTATTGAAATAACATGTGTTCAATTATTCTTTCATTCTTTCATTACAATCAGTATTAAATTTGAAATGAAATTATAACTTCTGTTTCTACATAGTGATCCGTCTAACTTCGTAGCCAATTTTGTGATAGTCTATAGTAGAAATGGATCTGATAGTTAATGAATCTATAATTAAATGATTGAACTTTGAGAAAAACAAAAAACAACCAAAACAAATAACATTTTTCTGCATAACCAAATTTTACTCCAATTTAGGTTAATTTCCGTCTGAAAATTTTATTCAAATCGATCAATTAGTTTTTGATTTAAATCTAAAAAACTAAATAACAAAACGACAAAATTGTATGGCGAATGCAACCTTCATCTATTGGGTATAGGAATTAGACGACATCTTTTTTTAATAGATGTTATAAGTAGTTCTTCTGGTATGTAAGTTACAACGACTACATATTTAATTTGAAGTATGCACTGTTAACAAGCTCTAATATCACTCAAATCAAGTCTAAAAATCACAGTTTTTATTGAATTAAAAATGTCGAATTTTGTGCTAATAGAACAGCATTACAATGTTACTTTCTTGTTTCAATCTAAAGAAAAGTTCCGCTGAAAATCATCGTTTTCTTGTGAAAGAAAGCTTATTGTGAACAGACTTTATCTGAACCATTATGTAGAGAATGGTTTCGATACTTTAGTGTGAAAGACAAAGATCGTCCAGGATCGTCAAAAAAAATTCAAGATAAAAAATTGTAAACATTCCTTGATGGAAGGTCTATGTTAAACGGTTGAAGAATTGTCAAAAACAATAAATGTTGATAAATCCACGGTTAGTAAACGACTAAATACAATAAACGTGTTTTTTATAAAACTGGATGGATTTTAATTTCCATATCCAATCTAACTATTTTTTTCTGTATTGTTCGATTTTATTGAAATTCAATATACTATATCGTATATTTGTACTTATAATCAACATATCTAATACATTCAATACAAATTGCTGTACAACTTTTTCAATTAAATCCGAAAAATGGAAAGCATTACAAATTTATTAATAAAACTAATATACCACATTAGCTATACTACCATAAGAATAGGAATATGATATAGAGACAATTACCTTGTTTATATTGTGACTTAAAAATTGACTTGAAACTCAATCCGGGTTTTTTAGCTTTACCAGATTTAAAGATTGACTTGGAATTGATTTTAAATTAGCTTCGAATTTATGGTACACATGCTTGCAAACTAATTTTTATTTGGTAGGTTAGGTTTCACCTCTGTTCAGACTCCAATTTAAATGTTCAAGTCGATCTGAAGTCGATATGCGTTTACATGCTAATTTCAAGTCGATTAGAAAAATTTTTTTGATCGGATCGACTCAAGACAAATTTCAAGTCGATCCAGGTTTTATATTCATGATTTTTGGATTGTAGTCGACTTCAAGTAGATCATGTAAACCAAGGGTGTCCAACCTGTTTGTTTCCCTGGGCCGCATTGGAAGAAGACATGATCTTTTGGGCCACAAGTATATTTCTATGTATAAATCCATATCATAAAATGAATGTGATACTTAGCAATATTTGGTCGATTGACGTGGTTGCAATTCTCAGACAGTTCTCAAGGTTTTCATCCAACATGTTGGTTCTAATTTTACACTTAGTATGTTTCATTCTTCACTTAAGCCACCAGATGACAAACAACAGAACAGTGTAGCTGAGCAAGCAACGCAAATAGAAAGAGAATGTACTACATAATGAAAGAGCTTTCTGTTCTGGTCCTGTTTCTGTTGTTTGATACTTGGCAGCTTTAGCACGAAAGCGCACACAACACACAAATCATTCCTCAGAAAAATGGACATGCTTCAGTAACTTTAAATATTTTCGGGCCGCATTGATACTTGCTTTGGGCCGCATGCGGCCCGCGGGCCGCTGGTTGGACAGCCTTGATGTAAACGTAAGCGAAGTAAATGTTATTTTTCATTTCAGTTGGTATGGTTCTAATAAACATGGTATATACTCGTAATTCTGGTTAGGATATTTCAATACTGGATTTTCTACCTAATGTTCAAAACATATAAATTTTAAAATTTTTTATTCTAACAAATAAAATTTCATGGTAAATATACATAGTTGTTTAATATTCCTTTTAGATTATTACCCGGAAAATTTTCCATATATGTAATTTTTATGAGTTTATTTCAAATTTCATTCAATAAAGTTTTATTGATCGTATAAAAATGTAAGTTTAAAGAAAAAAACTTGTCAAATTTTATAATAAAAACAAATTCAATTCAATTAACTAATTAAATTAATTCGAAACTAAAGGAAATAGCATTAAAAATCAATTAGAGCTGCTTTTGATACTTTATATATCTACTTCAAATATATTTCGTTTAGAAGAGAAAAACCCACGTGTAAATATTTGCTTTTCTACGAATTTTAAAAAAGCCGGAAAGCTTTAATGATAAAAATATCGTGTTATACGAATTTCATCCAAATTTAAATAATCCAGAATTTCTTATAAAAGACTATCAATAAATTCATCAATAAATTTTAAGTACATTCGGAAACATTAAAATAGCACTTAGAGAAAATTTCAGAAACTCTTTTTTTGCTTTTTAAATTAAAAACAAGAATTTTAAATATATTTAAAGAAAAAAAAAAACGAAAACACGAACAAGAAAATAATATTTTCCAAAACAACAGAAAAAATTGCTTCCAATTAAGAAAGTTAATTAAAGATATTTTTAAAATTCTAATTTCGTTTTTTTTACGTTGAATTTTTAATATGATTAAAAATAATTGTTTTTAGTAATTTTCTTAAAAAAAATATAGAAAAACATACTTAAAAAAAAAAAATAATAATAATATTCTCGAAGATGAAAGTGAGAGAAAATGAAAGTGTGGGAGTTTTGTCAGGTAATTTATTTGATTTTCAATGAATTTGTTTGGACTTTTCTTTTATCTATGCGATCGTAATTTTTTTTTTGTTTTGTTCACATCTTAAAGATTGAAATTTCTTAGTTTTTCACAATTTTTTCCACGACCAAATACTATGTAATTTTTAAATTTGCATAACCAATTTTATTTCTTTTCTTTCTTTTTAGATTTAATTGAATTTAATTATTTCATTTGCGATGACACCTTTGTGCTACCAATTTTATTATTACCTTTTTCCATTAGATTTCATTAGTTTACAGAAATACAAATTTTAACAAAATAAGTTATTATTTTAGTGAAAGGTTTTTTTTTGTTGTAGAAACCATAATTAAATTCAGAAAATAATAAGATTTTCCTCCGAATTTTATTATATTGTGAATGTGAAAATATTTGTTCGTTTTCAAATTTGTATTTGGATAATTCTGGAAAATATTTTCATATAAATATTTTTTTGGATATATTAATTGAAGACTTCGGTATTTCCCAGTAATATTAATATTAGAGGTTCATTATTCGTTATGAAATAAAAATCCTTTTTCAAAATTGAACTTCCAATACTATATTCCAGAAGGGTGCTGTAATTCTAGCTAGATTCGAATAGCAACAGTTTTACATATGGTGGAACAATAAAGTTCCATGACGGTTTTTATAAAAATAAAATGTTTTTTTTGAGGCTACACTTTTCCTCTTTCAAAGTGATCTCCTTCTGATTCAATGCACTTTTTACATTGATTTAATAATGATTCAAATGCGTGCCTTAGCTAATTTTGCGGTATTATTAAAGATGTGTATAAATGAGTAAAGATATATAAAATTCTAAACAGCTTTCATTTAACATAAGTAAACTACATTAGATCTTATGGAAAGAACTTTTAGGAACTTTAAGCTCTTTCCATAAGACCTAATGTAAATTACTTATGTTAAAAGAAGCTTTTTGGAAGTTTCCACACCTTTTCTTTATTAATATCTTTGTTATTACCTTCAAAGCTCGTGTAGAAGGCTTTTTAACTTCTTTTTAATTTTTGGGGATAGTGAAAGGTCTCATGGTTTTAAATCAGGTAAATACGGCGAAAGATTTGAAATACACACTTGATTTTGTGCCAAAAATTTACGAACAATCAACGAATTATGGTGCCTTGATGCATTATCGTGTAGCAAACACTAGCTATTTAATTCACGATATTCTGGTCCAACTCGAAAAATTCTATCCATCAAATGTTCTCACCAAGAGATGACTATTCTAGCTGCAGATATATTAGTAGAGTTCCGGTACTTTATTATCACCTGTGTATATAGAATTGTTTAACACTAACTGTTTATACAGAAATAGTCATTTTACTATTTATAAAGACCTTCAATAGTCATCTTGCTAAAAAGAAAGCCATTCATCCCTTCAAACCGAAGCTAAAAGCATATTTTTCAGGAATAAGGATTACAAATCGAGTTGTGAAAAATCGCGTAAGCATTTACATAATGTGATTTTGATGGCATCTGACTAATAAAGAAATACAAGAATTATTCATGGTAATATTGGAAACTTAATACCGGTCATATATTGCCGTTAAAAATGGATTTGTTCGATTATTAAAATGTTTAATTTATGCATACGTTTTATATTTGGAAAATTTTAAATTTTCCGCATGGGTTCGTAAATTAGTTTCTGAAATGTGTAAAATACATTAATATACCATATTTTATTGAGGATTTTTTTTTAAAAGAATTTATGAGAAATCCTATTGTTTAGCTAATTACTTAATTTTACATGTGTGATTTATTTGTTGACTTTAAAAATGACCTTTTCATGTTCTGAGTAAAATTTTAACTCTAATATGTTTAGCAGGATAAGAAGAAACACAATAGTTAAAAGCTTTCTTATACTATATATAAAAAACAGAACAAAAAATCTTTTCATTTTATCGTTTTCTCCTCATACTAAAGAAAGTTCTTTTAAAATAAAAAAATACTTATTTAGTGGTAAAAATATAGTAACTGAAAATTGGTCTATAGCTGATTTTTTAATGCCCTTTGGCAGAAATAGAATAGAAAAACAGCTAAAACTAATAATCAAGGTTTTTTCTGCATAATTTTGTTCCTTCTCTTTAAAATTTTGTCTAATTCACAAGGAGCCTAGGACCTAGTAGCATAATATTATTCTCCAAATTTTATTCAAATCGGTATAGTAGTTTTTAAAGTACAGCTTTATAAACAGGTTCCTTTTCTCTTATGACTATTTATTTCTCCACTATCTTTGAACCGATTTACATAAAATTTAATATAATATCGTCTATTTATGTAGTCAACGTATGTAAAAAATTTAAACGAAATTGCTTCACAAGTTTTCCGATTAAATCTTAAAAACCATAAAAGAAAAAACGACAAAACTTCCTTGCCACCCTTTTTTTTGCTTAATAACTTTGCGCTCCCTCAGTTGATTTTTCTGAAATGCAATATGAAATCGAACTTAAGGAATAACCACACACATTGTAAATTTCATCAAAATTGAATAACGCATGTTTGAGTTATCTTGTACGGGAACGAATATGCATAAATCGATATAACTTTTAGTTCTCTACACATCTGAAGCTTTGAAACCCTTCTCCAATGAATATTTCTATGTGTTACAAATGTAGTGACAAAACTAATATACTCTCTGTTAGTACCTACTACAGGGCATAGGAATATCGAACTTAATATGAATTACTACACATATTTGTTTAATCTTAAAATTTGCCATATAAATCTTAAATTTAAAAGAAATTATAAATCAAAAAAAAAAAATCTCACCTTCTTGGTTTTGGTCGTACAATTTCATGATTAGCATCTGTTATACATAATGGACTTAATGCACCAGCTAAATGTTCAACACCGATCCGACCTGGATCCCAGCTATGTCGTCCGGCCATATTATAATTAATATTATTTTTATTATATCCAATTCCGTTATTGCTTGTATTATTATTGCTATTATTATAACTAAGATTATTAGAACTATGAATGGCGGTGGCTTTAACGCAACCAGTTCCTGTTGCTGTTGATATTGACCAACTATTTCCAGTCGTAACATTTGTATTTGAATTAGGTAAAATTATGGAACCATTACCGCCACTTATTGTGGTTTTATTTATTGATGATGAAACAATTGCTGATACTGCTGTTGTTGTCGTTGTTAAAGATTTTAATGGTGATGCTGATTTTATTTGTCCGATGGCTGCCACTGGACTGCCTAAATTTCCATTGGTCACCACCATCGATTGATTCATATTTGTTTTCCATTTTTTTTAATAAAATAAAATTGATTCATTTTTTTTCTGTTTGTTTGTCACAATATCTTCTCGAAAATTATAATAACGGATCAAATTCTTGAATCAAATAAATCCGCTATATTTATTCAAATCGAATTTATGATTATTTAATGTTGAACGGCATATATATATGTATATGTTGTTAAGTTTTAATTTTCTAAAAAGATATTAAGAAAAAAGAAGTTGTTTTAATCACATCACATGTAATTTTTGAGAGCAGTTATATATTATGCTTATTTTTTTTCTTCTGTTGGAAGGTTCTGAATTTTTAATGATTTTTTAAATAGAAAATTAGTGCGAACTTTTAGTATAGATTTAAATTATTAAGAATAAGAAGACGAAAAAAAAAAATCTGTTTAAAAGACGAAAACTTGTTTACCGGCTTTTCGGTCAAACAGAGAAATTTGTCAAAATATATAATCGAAGTGACAATATAAAAATAGGTGTGTTGGTTCATTTATTACAGGTGTGTCTTGACATTTAATATATGTTATGGTTTTTTAATGATAAAGACCTCCCTCAGTGAAAGATTATTTAAACATTTTTAATTGGTATTTTATATAAACACAAAAAAAAAACTAAGAATGCCATGAAAAATTGCGTAGAAATAGTATAGTTTTTTTTTTCTATCCTGTACAACAAAAGATTTAAGCGACGAACTCGAAAACAACAATTTTATTCTATATGATTATTATTCAAAATGATATAACCCAGCGTAAAGTTTTATTACCCACCTAAACTAGATTTCATGAGATCTATAATTGCTTTTTCAATTTACCCAAGTCCTGTCATACACGTTTTTGCTGTAGAAAACTGGACCGGATGTTAATTTTCCACTATTCTGATTTGATATTTGTAATTTTGTACTTGATTTGAAAATTAGTATATTTTTATGCCTAGTTGAATCTAGGCTTGTTTAAAATTGTTCATTTGAAAGTTGGTATAAACGCAACGTTTGTTCAGAAAGGTCTAATTTAAATAGATTTTCAAAAATAAATTTTGACATGAGAATTAAGTTCAAGCTGTATGTGATAGTTTACGAAAGATGTTGCGAAAATTCCTAAAATTCATTCCTTTAATTTGGAATAAATTAATCTACGTTCTAGATTGCCTAAACTTATCTAGGTAGCAATTTTTCAATAAATTGGATTGTTGGAAATCCTTTGATAGACAAAAATGTAGCCGACTGATTTATTTCTAAAAATTAGTTTTTTGATACTAATTAGAGATTTTGTTTTGAAATAAAATTAATAGAATCTAATAAAAAATAGGTTTCGAATTTTTTCATATGGATTAGAAGTTTTCATGATTAGTTTCTTTAATCATTTTAAATTTTAGTAATAAATCGTGTCAATCTAGATTAAATGGAAAGAGTTTTTAAATTCGGTATAAAATTTTTCTGACCTATCTGTCCGGAGTACCATTATGTCATTATTGGATCTTGAGTTTGTGCCAAAAAAAAATGGACAAAGAAATACATATTTCGGAGTAACAATTGTAATTCAACTTCCTTGATTAGAAATTGTAATATATTTAAAGGATTTTGTAAAAAGTGTCGACCTTCATTAGAAGGACTAACCGGTTCGGGGAAGAGACTTAGCCTATTGACCAACCTTTTTATTAGGTGGTACAGTGGGCCAGTAAGGCCTACGTGCTAAGGCCCGCAACTATGCCGGTGCCTCCAATACAATACAATACAATACAAGAAGTTTCGTCGAAAAAAAGTGGATAAAGTTAAGTTAAATAGAATTTGGTATAATTTTAAATATTAAAAAAAACTGGTATCAGTCAATCTAAATTTCAAAATTCTTTGTATAATAAAATCTTTTAAACTAGATCATAATTTAATTCAATTACTATCATAGACATTAGATTAAATCACAAATATAATAGCATCACGAAAATGTTTCTTATTTTTAAAGATCAAAGATTTTTGATGTCCATAGAATGAACTCAATTCCAACTACGTGTAATAAATAGACATAATTTCTTTTAAAGATCTTTTAAATCAAAGAAGCAAAAAAAAAAGTCTAATATTCAGATTATTTTATATGTACTTTAAACTTAAGTCTAACTGACATGGACACCACAAAGATTTGTGTTTACTCATTCTTGCCTCATTAAGTTTAATACACAGTGGCATACGCATATGCGTATGGTATAGGGTAGACGTGCTGACCATATACTATACCAGATCAATTTGAATATCATGTTACAAGATTGGTATTTTATTCCTTGTTTGGTTGTTCTATTTAAAAATTTTTGTTTGTGTTTTCTTTTGGTGTACCGTAATGAAAATTAATCAAAAAGATTATAAAATATGAAATTTGCTTTTTTTCTTGTTTATAAAATGTAAAAGAAAATAATGTAAGTGTTATTCAACAAATTGGAAAAAGTACAAACATACTTTTTTTCTTTAAGAAATTGAACATTGACTATTTCGTAATATATTGAAAGTATTTTGTGATCATTCGATATGTTGAAAACGAAGTGTAATAACTCATAAATATTGAATTGTCTACAAAAAAAAGCATTATTGATTAAAAATGAAATTAACTTTTCTTCTTTAGTTTGTTATTCAAAATGCTTGTTAAGGGTGTGTCCGTACTCAGATGAGCGATTATCAAAATCCACAAGCAGGCGTAAAGAAATAAGTCTTTCTTACAATATGTTTTTAAATATTTACGTATAAATAATCAATAAATTATATTAAACAATACACATTCGTATAGCGTTAATAATTGTGTACTTTATTCATTTTTCATTATTTTTGTATATATTATTCTGTTCCCTATGAAATATTGATATATCCAAAGGTTAATCATACATTTTTATATATAGCCCGCAACAAAAGAAACGTTTTATAATTCTATGATCGTAGGGACTTTAATCCTTTCTCTCAACGGTTTATAAGTAATAAGTAATTTATAAGTTTAAATAAATAATAGGACTACAAGTAGATATCTACGTAATCATCGCGATAGGCAATATTAGTCAAATTTGAAGGAGTTTCGATGATATTCATATTTAATTTAAAAACTCTAAAGATTTTGCCTTTTGGCTTTGATTTTCAGATTTGTTGATGATATAATATAATTAAATATAGTTGGTAGAAACGTTTATTTAACTGGTGTTCAAAATTTTTTAAGCCTTAAAAGAAACAGTCTTAAATATAGTATAATAGATATGACCAAGGTATGCTTTTTTAAGTTTCTGAAAGTGCCACAGTTTAAATGACTTGTCAACTATAGTTTTGTTAAAAATACTGAAATTAAACTAATGTAATACCTATATACGTAGGAATGTTAGAAACACCGAACAATCGAAGTTCTGGTTCAAACAAATTAATTTATTTAGGAATAACTGAAGTAATATATTGTATATAAAACTTAAAACTTTCATTTTGGAAAAATTCAGGAAACAGAATGACGGATCCACGACGGATTCACGGTTGCTTTTGCTACTTCCTTTGTAAGGTGTACTAGTATAAAAATGTCTAAAAGAGGACGTGGTTCAGCCGGAGGTAAATTCAGAATTTCTCTTGGTTTACCAGTTGATGCTGTTATGAACTGTACAGATAATACAAATGCCAAAAACTTGTATGTCATTGCTGTCCATGGAAACCGAGACCATTTGAACTGGCTTCCAGCTGCCGGTGTTGGTGATATGTTTGTGGCAACAGTTAAAACGGGTAAACCAGAACTCCGGAAAAATGTAATGCCTGCCGTTGTAATTCGCTAGAGAAAACTATTTAGAAGGCGTGACGTTGTTTTTATATATTTTGAAGATAATGCCGGAGTTTTTGTAAATAACAAAGGAGTAATGAAGGGATCCGCTATAACAGGTTCAGTTGCTAAAGAATGTGCTGATCCGTGGCTTCGTATTGCTTCAAATGTGAGTTCAATTGCTTAAAATTATTTTTGTTTAAATAAATATTTAAACAGTTTTCGGTGTCTCAAATCCGTCATTCTGCTTAGACCTTTAAACATTTTTGCATAAAATTTAAATCGGAAAGTGATCAAATAAATACAGTAGCCATTTTTAATGACAATAACTTTCACATAGTTTAAATCCACCTTCAAGTATACATAAAGGCATAACAAATGTATATTAAAATATTTTCTGGAATTCTTTATAATTATATTATTTTTTTTTTATGATTAATGATTCCATTCATAATGTACCATAAATTTAAGATTTATGAGTTATTCAGTATTATAAACCTGAAACATTTTTTCTTTTAAAGATATCGAAATTAAATACTAATACTACAAGAAAATTAAAAAAGAAAAAACTCTTCGAAATTCAAACAAAAATATAGAAATGAATTTTCAACTTCATCCCAGAAAAGAAAAAAAGTTGATATATCCAAAATTCCTGTCTCCTGAGTTTTAAATTTTAATTTCTCTTTAAGAAAAAAGTTTGTCATTTTTATGTTCCGTATATCATCTTCTTTATTATGTTTTTTTTTTCGTCTTAATCTAATTCTTCATCTTACTTTTCTTTTATATGCGGCTCTGATATTGATTACATATCATATCACATACCTCTTGTGCCTGTGTGTATTTGTCAATTAAGGTCAAATTCTTGTCCAATGAATCTTAGACTTTTTTTCTGTTCATCCTCGAAAAAATGTTAAGTACTAAAAGAATTCGAAGATAATTTCGAAATTTCAAAATTTTTATGATCAAATTATAATTTTATAAGTACATACAGAATCCATTTCTATCAAAGAAAATGGAATATGATGTAACGGGAAGTTTGAAAAGAAAAAAAGAACGTGGAAGAACATCATCATACTATAGATATGAGATTAGTTTTCCCACATGGAATCGGACACGCGGAATTGAAAATATATTCCGTTGAAAATAATTATTCTATATAATTAGTTTTTATCATTAAAATGCATAAACAATAATTAAATCAAAAGTGAATTATTTTTCACTAATAATTATGCAGCTTTAGGGAGATATGTTGTGGATGTACCTTTTGTATATCCTATGGTAAATATACCAGAGGGTGTATTTTAGTTTTCTTACTATTTGTAACGTAACTAATCATCGAAGATGTGACCAAAGGTGTTAAATTTGTAATGAATCAAAAGTTGTATTAATTTTCACTTGTTTTAATGATTCCTGATAATGATTATTGCTTAACTCGATTTAGTATTGTTATTATATTTATACATGATATTTTGTTGAATTGAAAATCCATCCAAAGATAGTGTCCACATAGTATAACAAAATATACACCGCTTTAAAGTGATTTTTTTCAGGTTTTCAGATTTATATTAAGGGTAGGCAAATAAAACAGACCTATTGTCTAGAAAACTACACCTTTTCCAGTTGTAATTCAGAAACCGTCACATAAATTCCAGAAAATTGTTATTCAGATTAATCATATCAAATTTAGGAAATTTAAATTCTAATTCATAAATCAACTGGCAGATTTGGTGCTTGTTTCAGACAACACGTCTTGCCATTCAAGAACATTAATGGGGCAACAGCATATCTGTTGCGGCTAGGGCCTTATTCGCCAATGCTAAATCTAATTAAGAATATTTGGTCGAAAATGAAGTTGGAAGCCAAATGCAATATTCGAGTCCCCAACACTGGTGTTATGGAACAAAGACTAGTCTACTTAGAAAATATTATAGATAATGCCAAGAATATCGTAAATGGAGGTGATTTTTGTCTTTTCTGTGATTTGTCAATTTAGCGTCCACAACATTTTTGACTACTTTCTGAATTAGATTTGTTGTGTTTCTGAAATATAAATGACGTTTTCTGAATTTGAACTGATTAATCTCAATTACAATGTACACTTTGTGAATTACAATTTATGTTTTCTGAATTGAAATTAACACTTTCTGAATTAGAATTGGAAAAGGTGTAGAAATTCTAGTTAAATTTGGTCTAAATCTAGTTATAAGAGTTTTACAGTGCATTTCACAGCACTGACTCTGATTGAACTCCAAATTTGTTAACTACGACGAGTCACACTTCTATCATTGGATATCAAAAATTCGGGTATAGGCCGATATTAAATTTCTTCATAACATTTGTAATAAAAATAAATTCTTCCTTAATTATGTGGGTGATGAACCGTATATATCTATCGGAGCTTTTCCGTGTAATTTTAATATTTAAAATTTCCGTTGTTATTTCATTTTAAAGATATTATTTCTTTAACTTCTTCATTCTTTAATTTAGTTGTTGTTTGATAAAACTGTGATAACTTATAACGGTGTTAAAAAGAAACTTGAGAAAATTTTATATCTTTTACCTACTACTGTTGGATTAATTTTATATACAAAATATACATATATGTATTATTATGGAATGTTGAAAAGGCTGATAATAATTTAGAAATATCTTATTATCAAGATTTTTAAGAGCATAACTTATTCATTGTAACATTTTCTTTTGGATATCTGGGAAATTGATAAAAACTATTGTGATATGCTTTTATGATCGTATTGACAATAATATGGGTTTCTTAAGTTAAATCTAAATAATTATTTAAAAATAAAATACAAAAGAATTTCAAAACAGTTAAATATGATAACAAATTTAAAGATCTTTGGATATAATTTTTGTTTAATAAATAAATAAATAAATATATTTTTTGGGAATGTGATTTCTTGTGAACAAAAAATAAATAAATTAATCAAAGTAATTAAGATTTATGATATTTTGTAGTTGAAAATACGATTAAAATTTCTTGAAAAACATTTGATTTGATTTTGAAGAAAAAAAAAATTCGCACTTCCAGATTCTTATCATTTTGAAGGTGCATAATTAATGAAGAAATCAAATATTTTGAACCTTGGAATTTTGTAAAAGTGATCTCATTTATGACACTTTTCATATTCAGGCCTATTTTAAGAGTAACGTCACTTCATTTGAAAAGTTATGTGGCTCTCAGACCACCTGTGGAATTCTGGAAAACGACAAAGTACAATTGATTATCGTTTTAATACATTTCGTAATGTTATTTGTCACTTAAAAGTGATAAATCTGAGGTAAAAACTATTGGGTAGTTATTGCCAAGTAATGTTAAGGCGCTTTTGGTAGTATTAGCATTATTTTGAATTCGTCGCTTTTGCAAATTATTAAAAAGCAATGTCACGTTACAGAATTCCTATGTTGATTGTTTTATATACTTTTTAATGAATTACATATAAACATATTTCATTAATAAGGAATTTAAAAATAATGCAAATGATGTTTGAGTATAAATATTGTACTTAAGTATATACTTTACTATTATACATAACTATTTTTGAAGATCAATGACAAAAGCAGAAGCACTTGTATTTAATTGAAAATATGAATTGTTATGTACGGGAATATTGATCCAACAATGAAAATGCGGTGCTGTGTGGAAGAATCGCTCAAACAGTTTTAGAGTTAGTAGAGGCGAACTTTTCCTGGCAGCACTTCATAAAATGTTTATTCATATTGAAAGGGCGAAAGAAATTCCTATCAAATGTGGTACATACAGGCATATAGATCCAATATTGAAAATGCGGTACTTGGTGAAAAAATCGGCCAAACTATTTTGGAGTTAGTAGAGGTGAAATTTTCTTGGCAGCAGTTTCTTTTAATTCATATGTAAGTAATGCAAGTGATGCCAAATAAATAAAATTAAAATTAATATTTGAATATATTTTTGTATGATATTCAAATTATAAAAAAATAAATTAAAAAACAAAAATCAATACAAAACAAGTTGCTGAAGCAGATGGTGGAAAATACTATGTTTTTATTGAGCTAAAATTACATGCACAAATAAGATGCAAACAAACTGCATGAAACATGCAACCATGCTACCAATATACACGTTAAATGGACAAAATTATATATTATAAATACTTCAACAGACTATTAAACTATTTTGATTTGGTTTTTTTCTTTTTACTTTTTCTTCATATAAGAATATTATGTTAAAAAATTCTGTCAACACATATAATTTTAATTGCATTTAAGTGAAGTACACATAATTGGAAATTTTAATACATAATTGTAGGTTGATGTACATGCCTTTAAATACGGTATTCCAATGAGAGAAATTTGTTAAAAATGTTATCAAAAGGAAGATGACCCAAGGTGGCACGAGATGTCTTTCATATTTAATCTACTCTCTAAACACAAAAATTGGGTAAATTGTGAAGTTTGATTTGAGCTAGTAATGGGATTACTAGACGATCCAATAAAGTTAGCTAGAAATTTAGAAATACCTAGTTATGCAAGCGGAGTATTCTATTAAAAATCAGGAAAAGTAGAGAGGTAAAGCTATATTCATAACATCAGTGTAGGCACTAAAAATTTATTGAATGAAGAAACTGGATATCTAGTACAGCGACAGGCTAGTTTTGAACTAGTGGGATAAACAGAAAATGGCAGTATTATTGGTAGATTATTGTTAATAGGTTGCTCTGATTACTGTACAAGTTTTATTTCCATTTAGTATTTGTCAAGAATTAAGCGGCCCTGACTGTATTTCTAATTGCTAGATAAAAAACTAATATCTAGTTATTTTTACTAGAACCTAGCTTCCTCCACTAGACTATTACTAGATGATCTAGTTAGATGTGGAATTGGAAATCTAGTCCAAAATTTCTATCTTGATTTCGATTAGATTTTCTATTGGCTAGCATCTCAATCTAGATTCAATTCGAATCTAGCCAAATTCGGTTTAGAGAGTAAAAGTTTATGTTAAAATTAATAAATGCAATTATTTTATGTTTATGTTTTTATGCTTCATAAAACAAATTGGTTAGTTCTTGGAAGATTTTTTAGTTTGTTACTGGGCTTTGTAATAACTCAGCAGTTAGATTAAAGTTGTAGTTTTAAGTAATTACTTAAGTAAATTAAAGATTTCTCACTAAATTAAAATAAATTAATATTTTGTTATTGCTTTTATTTTCTTTCATGTATAAATTACTATTTTATTAACAGCTTATATTTCTAAAAGTTATGATTTGATAAGATTATTTTTTTTTGTTTAAATAAAAGTCAAATTCTTAACACAAAATAACACTAAATTGATAAAAACAAAATTTTTTTTCTTATAGTTAACAACAACAAAAAAAACCAACGACGGTATGAGAAAAAAGAATTTACTATATTTGAAAATTGATAGTCTTCACAAAATCAACGGGAAACTTCTTAAGCTTTCATCAAAAATTCATAAAGAATCTTCAAGAGAAAGTATATAAATTAGAACGTCCAGCTTTCTTAAAAGTGTGTCAGAATAAATATTCTTCTGCTTTTTTTGTAGATTTTTTTTTATTATAGGTAGATCTTTAACATTTTAACATCTTCCAGTAAATAAATTAGGCTTACAAAATTCGTAATAAAAGACGTTTAAAAACCATTTTCTACTTCATAAAATTTAAGGAATTACGAATTGTTAAAGGGTTCCAACCATTTCTTAAAGAATAACAATCCGCATTGTTGACCTTTAGGAACTCTTCTTTGACTTTTTTGAAATTCTTTAACTTTTATTACATATTTTCTGTTTTTTTTCGGTGGTTTTTAAGAAAAAGAATGCGTTTACATTGTTATTGAAAAATGTGTACTTTTTCCATATAAATATAAAAATGTTCATCGTTCTGTGTTTGTAGGGCTTGGTAAAATTTTCTTGTTTTATATACTTCTATACGTGAATATATAAAATACGGTTCAAACTATTTTATTTAAAAACTGGTTTTTTAGCGCGTTTTTATATTACATATATAATTTTATTTTCTTCTTCGTACCTAGGAGAGTTCCCCCAAAAACAAGTTAGAATTATTAGACCAAAATGTGTTGTAGTGTTTGTTTTAAAAAAGAAAAATCCTTCATTTATGTGTGGAACAACATTAATATGTTATAATATGTTTAAGTTTTTTTTCTTTTTTTTTCCAAATGCCAGAGTGTAATAAACGTAAACGTAAAAAAACAAAAGAGCAACAAATCGAGAAGAAAAAAAGGTAAAGAAGAAAACAGAAAAAAAGGTAAAATAAATCAGTATGAAGAAAAGAAAACAAAAAAAAAAGAAGAAAAACGAAATTCCTTAAGATTTCATGGCACGAGTGTAGAAAAGTCTACAAAAGTGATCTTTCTTCTAGAATCAACTTTTACGAAGTCTATAGGCCTACATTTTTAGATTGGTCATATTAATGTTTTGATGTTGAGTACACTTTGGTATGTTCTTTAAATTACAGGGTGTTTCTGGGGTGGTTGAGAAATGGAGTTCAACTAAATTAGAATCGGGTAAAATAATATACTAGCATATAGATTTTGTTATAAATTAACTAGCAGATATTTAGGTATATATGTAATTGGATGGGATGTATCTTGAAGAGATCAACCGCAATGACTGACATGCATAACCTATTATAAAACATGGACAACTGGTATCTAAGATAAGGAAAGAGCAAATAGTGGTAATTAAATATGTACAAAGAATAATCACAAAGCTTTTGCCTAGTTCTGGCAACTGAATTTTTTATTGTGATAATTGACTTTTTTCGTTGTAATAACTGAATTTTAGTTGTGAGAACTGAAAACTCGATTGTGAGAACTGAAAACTCAATTGAGAGAACGGTAAATTCAATTGTGACAACTAAATTTCAGTTGTAAAGTTTCGGCAACTGAAATTTAGTTGTCACAACTGAGTTTCCAGGTCTCACAACAAAAATTCAGTTATCACAACTGAGCTTTTATATCTTCTAACTCATATTCAGTTGTTAGAACTAGCCAAAAGTTCTGTGTATGTACATGAACTAGAGTTTTTATGTTCAGTTTTCACAGTACCCGAAGTATTAAGAAAAATTCTTTAATAAGTGCGTGATTGCGGATTCTCCTATATATCCTACTATAATTGGGAAATCAAATTCATTAAAGATGAATGCAATATATCATCAATCAGGTATTTGTTATAAATAAAACATAAAGTAATTTAAAATCGGCCTATAGCTGATTTTTTGATGCCCTATGGTAGAAATGGGAGAGAAAAATTGTGAAAACTAACAATATATCAAGGTTTTTCTTCATAACTTTGTTTGCCCTTGTCAAAATTTTCTCTAATTTGTAAGTAACTCAGACCCTGGTAGCATAAGTCTAATTTGCAAATTTCATTCAAATCGGTGCATTAGTTCTGAAAATACATCAAAAAAACTTTCTGAACAGGGTTATTTCTTCCTACGACTACTTCTTTCTCCACTATCCTTAGACCGATATCACTGAAATTTACAACGGTATCGTCTATTAATGTAGTCAACCAATATAATTAATTTAAACAAAATTGCTATACCAATTTTCCAATTAAACCCGAAAAACTATATAAAAAGAAACGACAAAACTTTATGGTCGCCCCTGTTTTTCCTTAATAACTTCGCTGCCCCTCAGTCGATTTTGCTGAAATGCAATACCAAAACCACTATAGCAATAGCCAAGTAGCATTCTAAATTTCATCAAAATTGGATAACGCGTTTTTAAGTTATTTTGTCAACGGACGGACGGTAGTACTAAACATGGAGCATTAATATAGGGAATTTTTTTCAGAATTTTGGCTCATTTTCAAAACCCAATTACCCCAATTTGTTCTGCCAGAATTTCACAATTTTTTTTTCTAAGTATTCTATAAGATGTCACCTTTTCAGCGCGCTATAATATAACTTGATAGGATTAGAACTACTAAAGTTATACGATTCTAAAGCCAACTATTGGAAAAAAAACGCCACGAACTTTCTGCTTAACTGAATATTTTAAGGTTTTTCTCTCCATAACTTCGTTTCTTCATTCTCAAATTGGCCCAAATTCACAGGTAGGCTGGAGTCGAATAGTATAAACACGTTTCGTAAATTTGATTCAAATCCGTATATAACTTTTTAAAATACATTGGAAAAACTTTATGAACAGGCTTATTTTAAGCTACAACTATTTCTTTCTCCACTATCCTTGGACCGATTTGACTGAAAATTAATTCGGTATCGTCTATTTATGCAGTTAACCTACATAATTAATTTGTACAAAATCGGGTCACAAATTTTCCAATTACATCCGAAAAACCATAACCAAAAAAACGACAAAACTTTCTGGTCACCCTGGTTTTTCCTTTATAACTTTTCTCCCCGTGGATCGATTTGGCTCAAATGCAATACCAAACCAAGTTAAGGAATAAGCAACTCAAATTATAAATTTCATCAAAATCGGATAACGCATTTTTGAGTTATCTTGTCTACGGACGGACGGACGGACGGACGGACATGCATAAATCAATATAACTTTTGATTCCCTACACAACCATACCCTTGAAATTTTTCTCCGATTATTATTTCTATGTGTTACACACTTAGTGATAAAACTAATATACCCTCTGGTAGTACCTACCATAGGGCATAAAAAGAAATGGATAAGTTTTTAGATATTGGAAAATGTAAAATATAAAATTTTGTCTGCGAAAGTCTACGAAATATGGAAATGATAAAATACATAATTTATATTCATTATTAGACTTGATTCCTGCTGCGTATAAAATATAATTATTTCAACATATCATTTATTGTCCTGATTCTGATATACCCTGTATATACTATTAATGATAGGGTTTTTATTCAATCTGAAAATTATATTGGAAAGACATAAATTTGACATCATATGACAGCTAGCGAAATGGGTTTACAACACGCTATATCATAGGGGAAAGGCCTATCTTTTGGTATCTTTAAGTACTCCTATCTATCAAAAAGTAAAGATGTTGATTCTTTTTTCAATACTTATTTTTTTTTCTTCTAAAAGTGGTATCCATAGAACATGTTATTTAGTAAGAAAATATTCTTTTAAAATACTATATATTCTTTCTATCTTTTAATTTTTTCTTTTTTCTTTTTAAATTGTGAAAGAGAAAATTTGTTTTCCTCACTCTCCTCCACCCAAAAGAAAAGAAAAAATTAAAAGAATCATCATTTATGCTAATTTCATAGGAATGTTGAATATATGTTTAAAGACACAAAACTAAACGTAGCATGAAATTTTTATGAGTTGAAGCGGATATTTCATTAAGTTTTCGGTATTTAAATATATAATTTTAATAAATAGACTATTTAATGACTTAGCCAAAAACAGGAAAAATATTTCATCATTAATTGTTTAAGAATGTGGATTAATTTAGTACGAATTAAGAAGGCTAACAAAAGAAAACCATGTCTCAGATTTATAGTAGAAACATTTCTTGAAGATGTGCAGCAGTTGTGTAGTAGCGTTATAGTATATGTACGTAATACTTTTTGGTTTAATTTATATCCCAACTAGTATTTAATGTTACTGTTTCTGCGACTATAATAGCAGTATAGTCGTAAGTAACGGATACGTAGCCATTACGGGTAATGTTAGCTGGTATGGGGTGGTAAGAATTGATTGATAGTTTTTCTTATAGTACAAGTATATTGCATTTGTACTCAATTTGAATATACACTTGTATTGTAAATGGAGGTATATCGTTGCATGAAGTGTATACAATACAATACACCTAATATAGCTCGCTTTACAATTAAGAAAGAATATCCCTAATATTTCAATATGTCCAATATATCCAAATTAATCAAGAAATAAGTGCATTATTATTTTAGGAAAAAGTTCTAAATAACTGAACTCATCCACTTGAACAATAAATAAGATGATTATTCCTTTAGAATTATTCTTGTATAGTAAGTACTTACTTTTTTTTCTTCAGCAAAAGAGCTATCGGTTATTCAATGAAAATTTTGATTTAAAAAAACAATTTCAATATAATCAATAAGTCGACATAATTCTTTGCTGTGTCACAGAATGCCCGAAGGCGCGGATTTCGACATATTGACCCTTACTTATAACAAATTTTGACAGGTTTTAATTTATTGAAATATTTATAATCTTTTCGATCAATATTTAAATTCGATAAAATTACAAAAAAAAGAACGCGGGCCTTCCGAATGAAAAGGAGTTTGACTGTTTTCACTTCTCTCCTATATATCATTCGTTAAGTGGTTCTAACACTTCAAATGTATTTAAAAAAAGAAAAACAGAAATTCCAGAAATTCCATTTAATAACCAATGTCAATCAAATCATATATTATGTACATAAGTGCACTTTGATCATCATTTTCAATAAAAATCGCCAACAGATATACTCGTCTTATTATTAATTAAAGTTTTATAATCTTTTTTTTTGGTATTTAAAATTCCATTGCATTTATATTTTTGTGATTCAAAGAATCCATTCTGTGGCGTCATAATAATATAACTTACTATTTATAAGATGGTATATAAATACTCGTAAATTACATTTATTTTCAAAAAAACAAATAATATTATAATTCCTATGTAAAAATGCTAGCAAAAACTTTAAAGAAATAATTGAATAAAAATCACAAACAAAATAACAATAATAATAATATAGAAAAAAAGACAAAATTGTCCTGTAAAAGACGCTCGCAGAATAGTAAACAGTATATTGTTTAAAATCTAGAAGAAAAAACTCTATATTTATTGATACTGTCGACCATCCATTAACCCATCTCTAATCATAGAGAAACTTGGAACATGATAGCCATATAATTTTATATGGCGGCCAAGAATTATATTGTATAAAACAAAAACAAAAAATTCCAAAATGGATAAAATGTGCACTCAGTTAATTTCCTCACTTAACATTGTAATTGGATTTTATTGAGGCTATATACAGATGATAACCTCAATATATAACTAGTCACAATAATTATATCCACATTTCAATTTTATACTGTTTTTTTTGTTTGTCTTTTATAGACGATCATATAATCCTATATACATATGGTACTCTCTAGGTATAGGCAATATATTTAATGGAGCCATGATGAAAAATGAGTGTAAATTTTTTGACAATTTTTTACCTATTAGATTAAGCCGTCTAAAACAGCGGTTAACAACTCTTTTTTTCCGAGTACCCAGCCAGGGAATATGCAATCAAGTCACGTACCAGTTTGTAGGTAGTTTATATTTTGGACTAGAAAATTTGCCATGCAAAAAATGGAAAAGAAAAAATTGTACCCATGTGATTAAAGAAGAAAAGTTATTCGTATAGTCTTATGTAATAGAAGAAATGGTTTGAGCTTTTACTGAGAATTAAAAATGGTTACAGTCAGACTAATGATTTGATTAATTTCCTAACTTTTTTGCGTATCTAATAGATACTACATAATTTTTAAATTTGATATAATTTCGAGTACCACCACAATATTGTACGTACGCGTATCATAGGTTCAGAAGCGCTCGTTTCAAAGATTGTGGGTGGGTGTCAAAGATTTAAAAAAAACTAAAATTATATTGGAAATTTATGGGAAGCTTTATTAAAGATAATCCTTATCAAAATAAAGTAACATGTAGTAACAGAGAGTACCTGACGGTGATTGAATAGATTATATAATAAAATCTAAAAGCTTATATAAAAATAATGCAAATTTGTTATAAAATTAAAGGAACATTCTTGTCTATCTGTTAAAAAAATGGATTTAAAGGTTTAAAGGCGGATATTCACTTATTTCAAAACAGGTGTTTACATTTCTTAAAAAGACCTGGGTCTTACAATTTTGGACACCTATGGAAATGCCCTTCAAACTATCGAGTGATCTTTGAATTTAGAGAATCGGACGTTAAATCGTACATTTATCCGGATTTACATTGGAATTGAACATAGAATGGACTTAGTCGTATACATATGTAAGAAAACTGTAAAAATTTATGAAAAACCAATTTGCCTATTCGAATACGACCTAGATTCATAAAATTCTTGAATTTATAAGATTTCATAAAATTTTTATTCGAATTTTAATTAAAAGCGAAAACATACAAAAGTATCGCTGTTTTTAAATGTTTTTTTAATTAAAAATGAATTAAAAAATTTCGTATATCATGATTTTGGAAACGACATTGAAATAGTTTTTGTTTTTATCTTATTTATTATTAAAAGATAATAAGAGTAGGTGAACATTGTTTTATTTTATGATTGCAGTATTATTGTTTGTTGCTGCACCCAAAACGAACCAATATAAATACTCCGAACAAGGTAAATTTTATATAAAAACGGATATAATCAGAAAACAGAAAAAAAAAAATTAGATAAATTATTCGATGGCTGTAAAAAATCACAACATAAAATGAACAAAATTAACAAAAAGATAAAACATACGCTAAATTAAAATCGGCCTAAAACCGAATTTTACCTGTAGCAGTTCAGTGTGTCAACCAAACGACAAGAATTATATTCTTACTAAAATTAAATGAAAACTCTATATCTTATATATTAAAGATTTTAAACAAATCAGTCATTTTATGAAGAGAGTATATGACTATGAGTTATAGGATTTTCGGACTCCTGAGGAGGGAAAACTTTTTTGGGAAAATCTACCTATTTTAAAGACTACTTCTATAAAAACAAAAAGCAGCATAAACCAGTAAAAATAACTTCATTTATTATACTTCATCAGCTGGAGTTTTTTAACGTCACTTGAATTTCCAATCAATTCCCTGAATATTGCTGTTCATTTTGAAGTGACATTCATACGGCGACAGGAAACTGATGATCCCATAACTAGAGCATATATCATTATAGTAATAGTAACAGCTCAAATCGAGCCTGAAGGTAAAATTTAATACAGAATAAAGTCATCATTGATTATTAGGAATTATATAAAACTTTTCTGAGTTCATATTTACTGAGGCAAAAGTCAAAAACTTGTGCATTGGCATTTACCACGCGCAGCATTCGGGAGAGCGGTTCACTTTCCCCATAGTCCGTCCGGTGGAAACTAATTTTTAACAGGTCCACGGATCTCAACTAATAAATGTTAGAAATTAGGTATATTTTGCATAAAATATTGGGGACGTTGAACGGATTCTAACTTGTTGATATGAACTTTGTGGTGCGGTGATCACACCTGATTGGCATATTCCATAATTGGTCTAACGAAAACGAAATAATCTCGCTCTACGTGCATCAGTTTTTCTCTGAACTCTAATTAAGAAAAAAAAATCAATCAATTTGTTTAAGATTGACGAAAGAAGGACAAACCAAAATCAAGATAAGTTTTGATCTAGTTCGATGCTTTTTCAAAACAAAAATATCCTTGGTATTCTATACCATAGGATATAAAAATCTCGATTTTTTTTATTCTATTTTATTTTATTTTATATTTTTTTTTTAAATTACATGAAATAAACAATTTTATGTTGGTTGGAATTCGCCTTCAGGCAATGACTTGAATTGAACATTGTGTTGAGATATGCGCGCGCAGCTTATATAAATCGGATGCTGTATAAAAGTAAAGGAAATGTATGAACTAAAAAGAACAACAACAACAAAAAGCGTTAAAGTATTACAAAAAAAAAAAGTTAAAAATACAATAAAACGACAGAGAAGCCGAGAGACTCCAATGAAAGGTGGTAATACAGCAGCAGCCAGCAGGAGCATATAGCGATATCACAAAATATGTAAGTAATGTAGTTATATATGAAAACCATTACCAGTTATTTGGTGCGCCACAACTGCACTGTTATTTCTATATAGTCTTAAGAAAATGGGCTATTTTAGGGTCTTGAAACGCGACAAGACCATTATGCACTACAAAAAGAAAACCAAAAAAAAAACATTGAAATTTAGTTGTATAATGACATCGCTGTATACATATATTGATTTTATGTTGTCGTTATGTTGAACTTAATAAAATTATGTAGAGAATAAGTATACTTCCCGTATATGAATATGCATTAAAATTGAATGACAACAAAAGATTTCTCAACCACCATCTTGTTAGTTTTATAGAAACTGATTTGTTTAAAAATATAAAATTTTATTATATTCTTTAACAAATTGTATTTTCTATAGTACATAAAAAACAGCATAAACATTCGACTTTCTATACATTTTAATGTTAATAGTTTTTTTGGCACATAAAAATTGTGATCTAAAAACAATATTTCTTAACAATTTCAAAAAACGAGAAACTAAAATTTTCTTAACATAAACTTGGTACATGGATTTGATGGAAAAAGATTAAGTATTGTGTTAACATTCGTATGTTAACGTCTCTTTTTTTCTCACTTCATTCCTAAATTAAATAAAATACTTGTTGTCTTCTTCTTTATGGTAGTCGACGAACTCACCGACGAGCCCCATACAGAACTCTACTCGGTCTCAATCCTGGAACACACTCACTGATAGTTTGTAATATTCATGTCCTCTTCGACGATTACCAATTGACTAGTTCACAAGCGCAAAGGATATACCAATTAATCAGTTTTGTTGTTACCAGAATCACCAACTTCCTAACACGACGGTGAGCTACCTTAAAGCAGAAGCGTCTACATTTACTACAGTCAGGTCTTTCGACTGTTCTCAATATTTTTCGCCATTAACAATTATTTGCTGAGATTGTTCTATGTTGTCGGTTTGCTTATTTTGATAATACAAAACGTAATGTTAGTTATTAGTTTTCGTATCTCTACTCCAAATCGAGTATCATAATTCTAAGGTCGGGAAACACATAAACTAAAATAGAGTGCTAACGACAGTCAAGATAAGTCAAAACATTTTTATTAGTATCAAATATAAACGGTTCTTTGTATGACAAGATCACTTCTGTAAAAACTGGTTCATTTGTTTTTTACCATCTACATTCTTTTGTATCAAGAGTTTCCCTCCAGGTGTAATAATGTAATAGGTCTTAGGATAGACCATTTTCCACCAAAACAATTTTCTACCTATTCTGATCCTAGAAAACCAAAAGTTTCGATTTCGGATGTGTTCAAAAGCTTACACATGTTATACAAAATGATTTTTAACTCTCAAAATAAGTTCGTCTGTATATACTTTTTGATCGAACTACAATATATAAAGAAATCAAGTTTGAAAATTATCAATTTTGAAGAAAAAAAAAATAAGATTGATCAGAAATGATTCTATACTCTAAAATACATTTCATAAATACGAACAAAATAAGTAGCGCATCATGCTTAAAAAATTTAACGAAAAGTGCACGGAATCACGAATTTTTTGTCACTTTTATGTTTTTCGCGAATAATATACTCCATGTGCAAAACTAATCTTTTTAAGCTGAACTTAAAATAAAAAAGTCTTTTATATAAGAATTATTTATACCTGAGGGAAGGTAAGTTAATATGTTGTTATGAACAAAAGAGTATTTTAATTTTATGTTATTGCAAAACCTAAAATTAAATGAATATAATAATAATGAAAACAAAAAAGAAGTATAGTACCATACGAGAGTATATAAGGATGTCGTTATTGTGAACAAGTTTTTATGAAATTTGAATTTCATCTTTATATAAATGATGACATTTGACATTTCAAACAGAGAAAAACGGAAGGAAGACTTCTTTTTTCTTTTAGCATAAAAGATTGTGGGTTTAGTTAATTGCCAAGAAATTCAACATAAGGTTTAATATATAAATTAGACAATATCAATATATAGAAAACTAAAAATGAAAATAGCCATAGTTCTATTAGTTAAGACCATCGACTGGATAAGAATTTGGGTTCAAAACTAGGTGTGACTATATACATTGTTTTGTTTTATATCCATTTTTTGTCGCTAGTTGTACTGGGACAGAGGCTTCCTGTTTCATCTACAACAAATATGTATCTTTAAAATTTTGTTTTATTATCACAATTTATAATAGTTATCAAACCTTATCTTCTTCATTTCATTTTGATGTTGATTACATGTCTTATGGTTAACCATACGCAACTACTAAAGTTTACATTCCGATCGTTCATTCCGATGATAACCTATGAGACTGTAATGACTGTTAATAGCTTATGTCTTCTTATTTATGTCATATAAAATATGTCTATTAAAGTATTTTAGCTTTTTTTTTTCTAAAAAAAAGTTCTTTAATAAAAATATTTATAATCGCGTATCGAAAGAATGAAAGGAATCGAATGAAATTAGTATTGTTTAATGGGGCTTGTTATCCATTAACATTTTTATAAAAAAGAATTATAATATATTATCGATATAAGTATATTCAATGGCGTAAATAAAATAGTACCAGGAATCTGTGTGCTTGAGGCATGAACAAATGTTTCATAAATAAAATTTATTATGATTGTTCAAGGAAAAAGTCAGGACCTGAAGCCGTTTAGAGACAGGAAAAGTGGTTTTATCATGATTCTATAGAATGAAGTTGATTTGTAAGTTATTGTAAAAATTAAGAAAAATAATGAACAAATTTAAATTCGAATAATTTCGTTAAAATAAAATATATTTATTTCTAGTATCGTTTTAATATGAACTTAAAATAAAAAAGGAGCCTCCAAGAAATCAAATAGATAAGTTCGAGGATAAACTATGCGACACAAATAATGACACTGTATGAATACGATGGTCTATATTCAGGGTTCCAATATCATATTACTTTTCTAAGACACTGACTACTTACTGACTTCTTTTTAAATACCTTTGCAAATGTCGGAAAAAAAATTATTAAAGTTTATTTGTTAAAATCTTATGGAGTATTAATGAAAAAACACTTAAAATTTAGCTATTTAAGAGTTCGAGCGTTTTTGGGGGATCATTAAGGGCAGAACACCTAATTGAAGTGAAAATGGAAGGTCGAAGCAAATAATTTTTGGGTCACTTTTTATAGAAAGAAATTCGAAATTGGAATTGGAAGGTAATATTAAATTTTTTTAAAAGGACACATACTCGTATATTTAGAAACAATTTAATAAGGAAAACAATAGAATCAGGAAAGGTCGAAGTCCTATAATCGAAGTATTTTTTTGGCATTGAAAATATGTGTTTCTATTATCGGGAAAATTCAGTTTAACGGACCCGAATGTTCTGGTTAAAAGTTGTTCTTCTGTGTGTGTGTTCCTATACCTGACTCTCACCGAAATATGTCTAGATTTCATAAATATCTATAACCCGAATCAGTACATAGCATTTACCCTGCAGATACTTGCCAGACTCGATTAATTCGATTAATATCAAAAGTTCAGACTAATCATAATTTACAAATATACATTTAAATCAGTTAATATAGGTCTTAAAACATAGATAACCATTTTAATCAAGTTTTAACGCCTTCTCATATTTTTGTAGTCCTACTTTTGAATTGGATTGAAACTTTATGGTATGCAAGCACATGTGCCTCGTATTTTCCAGATTGGATTGAGAAGAAAATATTAGGGAATCATTTTTAGCGATATTTTGGTTCAAGATTTTATGCTAAATACCAAATATTTCATAAATATGAATTTTAATTAAGGTTGGACCATAAAACTAAACAAATTAACATTCGCCCAATACGAAATAGTTAAATAAAAAAAGACGTTTTCATATTTTATTACTTTTTAAATGTTTTTCTTAATTAAATATTTCAGCATTATGAATTTTTACCTGTGATGTGGAGTTTCCAATATATATCCACGTAAAAAAATAGATTTTTAATCCAAAAGAAAAATAAAAACCCCACAAATAATAATATTTTTCGAAGATTTCATATAGAAAAAATTTTAGTATCCTAATTTTTGGATGACGGATTAAAATGATCCTCACTCAAAAAATTGAAAATATTTCACTGGAAATCATTTTTTTTGTATTTTATAAAATCACTTTTATAATTTTTTTCAATTAATTTTATAAATTAAAAAATGCCACTATTTTAATTTAATTAATTATAAAAGAAAAAAAAAAATGTATTCACTAATTGAGCACTTATATATTTTTCATCCCAAAAATTTTCCAGTTTTTCCAATTATTTTTAATTAATTATTTTTTTTTTCTGTCTAATACAACGAAATTAAATTAATGAAAATAAAAATTTCTTCTCCACAAGAATGTTCTTTTAATACGAATTGAACGCGACTACAATTTGGATGGAATTTGAAATTCTTGTGGAGACCTCTTTTTCCCCAAAAACAAAAAACCAAACAAAAAAAAAACCTCCTTGTTTGAACCTCTTTTCCTCTATCTTATACACATTCTGTTTAAGTGATATTACAAAAATACAATATTCATATACGAGATCAATAAGATTTTTACCTGTAATCATGTACACATATATGTGGGCTGTGATACGAGATTTATTCACATAACTATATATTTGAAAGAAAAAACAACCCAACCTCGCAAGAGACAATCCATTCTCCAACTCCCAGGCCTAACCATGGTTCAGACAAAGATGAAGAATCTTATTTTTTATGCTTGTGTTTTTGGTCAATGTTAAAATATTATTTCTTTAAGATTTTTGTCCCCGCGGGGCATAATAGTTATACAAAATTTACGTGAGATTTTTCTTATATATAGTGTTTCATTTCATTCTTTTATACAATATTTTGTAATATGAGCGCATGATCTTTTCACTAATACAGGGTGTTTTTATATAACATAGAAAAACGTGAGGAAAATAACAATATACTCAACGAAATGACATTAATTAGGGTAGGAAATGATATTTTTTTACATGTGATAGGAGTTACAAATTCATACAGAAGAGACACGTTAAACTACAGTCTTTGTTTTTCAGATATCTCAGAAACTAGTGATGACACCAATTTCATTTTACCTAAGCGTAAACTAACTCAAATATTTATATTTCTTCAATATAGGCCCGTTTAAATTGGACATGCTACAAGTAAAGAAACAAACAATCGTATATTATCTTTTTAAAATTATAAAATTTATAAACGTTTATGGCGTTTATATGATCTACTTGAAGTCGACTTCAATCCAAAAATGGTCCATGTAAACCCAGATCTACTTCAATCCAATTTGGGACGATCAAATCACAAACCTTTTTCTGATGGACTTGAAATTTACATGCTAACCCAGATCGATTACATATCGAGTTGAAAATTTAAAATGGAGTAAGACCTGATGCGAAACATAGACGCAAGCATCTATGAAGTTGATGTTGATTTCAAGTTGATTTCAAGTTGATTTCAAGTCAATCTTTTAATCTGGTAAAGCTAAAAAACCCGGGTTGAGTTTCAAGTCGATCTCAAGTCTATTTTGAAGTCGGCATGTAAATGCCATAACTGTTGAAGCTCAACTTCAGTGACTCAATTATATTCATCATTACATGTTGTTCGCTTGTTTGAAGCTTAGTGCTTCAAAATCTATGTGTTACCTTCAGGTTTCAGATTACCTTTGAAAGCAACATATTAATTCACCATCTATCTTTCAGAAATTAAATAATTACCTATTGGGTTGCCTTCAAATCACACACCATTTGTTGTAATTCCTTTTATGAGATACCCTGTACATTATACAACGTGTATGAAAGTTTCTTATATCAGCTTGCTTTTACCTTTTTGTAGCGTAGATATTAGTGTATAACTTCTAATATATTGTATTCTTTGGTATGGTATGGAAGGTAACTATTTGAAATTCTTTGTGGCGCGCGAACAACGATCTTTAATTGAGTTTCAAAAACAAAACAAAAAAAAAGAGATATAAGTGGTTAAATTTAAGGAGTCCTCAGTTCAGATGACGTCGAAGAAAATTCTTCTTCTTATCCTCAAGATTCGGATGTTTTTTTCCTTCATATTCTCTTAATTTCCAATTAATAACAAATTTTGTATGTATTTTTACCTTTTACCTTTATTATTTCTTGTTTCCATTCTTTCTTAACATTTTTTTTTTACTACATATGGTAGTATGTGAGTATTTGAGAATAAACACATAATAGTTGTTCGAAACGTGGTTTTACCTGTTCTGATCGCCTGAAGGAGCAAGTGAGATCAATCGGTTGTCATAGTATTTGAAATTCATTTGGAAATTATTAATCGATCAGTACATAATCTCTTGTTCTCTTCCAGTTTTTAACTTCTCCAATTGGTATCTATATAATAATGAAAGGTTTTCAAGAGACTCCGAAATTCTGGAACGGTAGCGGTATATAAAAAAAATTTTCTTATGATTATTCTCCATTATAAAAATGTGACCAATCCAGTTTTGCTTAAGGAATTTCATCCGAAAACATCGTAGGTGATTCTGTTCGAATATACAATATAAGTTGTTCTCTCTTTTATTGGGGATTTGTAATAAAGTTGAGACGTCTAAGATGCCCAAATTTATAATAGTATATGTTGGGTCGATGTTTAAAAAAAAAACGTTTTTTATAGTATTTATATTTACGAAGAGAAGAAAAAAAAACCATTTACTAATGAAATTTCTCCAAAATATTTATTTCATATTTTGTAGTGATATCCTGCTAAGAAGTCATTGGACTTCAATCCATCACGAATACCGCAATAACAAAAATTAGTTCCTTGTTAATATTCCGAAGTTATGCAAGATGAGCTCAAAGATTTTATTTTGATTTCGTCTTACCTATTTAGACTTTTTTTTTGGTTTTTGTTTTTATTGATTTTGTTTCTTTTGTTTTTTAATCAAGATTTCTTTTCAATGAATTAAAAATTTTTAGTTGATACATCACAGCAGGAGGAACCACAAATTTTTCGTAACTATTATGGATTGTCTTGTTTGTTTTATAGTGTTTTGTTTTTTTCTGACCTCCTTCATTTGGACCATTCATTATTTAATTAAAAACTGAAGAAATGTCGTTGAATTTCAATGTTTTTATATTTAATAAAATAAATATTAAATTTACATAGTTTCATATCCGTTAGAATTTTTATTATATTGATAGGAGTTTGATACTTCTTGGATTTAATGAAATACTTAGCAATAGATGCCATCACGTACACATCACGTTTATATGATTCTTGTTTATTGTTGATGGTGTGGCTGTAGTTTTTTGTTTTTTTAATAACTTAATGTTAATATAAATTGTTACTTTGTGGTACACTCTCTGAAACGTATTGAAAGTGAGCTTGAAGAAATTACAAAATCCATAAAATCGATATGGTATTTACTTATTATTTTGTTTTCTTATTAAAAAAGGAAAATACAACATTCAAAGTGAATGGGATTCTTGGGTAAAACCAATTTGATTTTATAAGATTTTTGATCGGAATGTTGCTAAACAATTTAGTTAATGTTTTGACTATGACTACATTTTGTAACGGGCTTCTTCTTTTTTGGAATGGATTTAGATTTGGCAAGTACTATATATATTGACGAACATTTGCAGTCGTCTCATTTTAGTTACAAAAACCTCGTCTTTTTCTGCATATTTAAAATCTCTCGGAATTCAATTTTCATATAGCATTATACCTTATCAATTTTGAAATCTAATAGTATAGTAATTTATATGTTTTAAACTTACAATAAATTTAACTTTCTTAGATAGTACCAAAGATAAAAATGAGTAAAGATATGTTAAATTCTAAAAAGCTCTTATTAAATATGAGTAAATTTAATTTTATAGCAACTGCTTTTATGAGCATAAGATTTCATGTAATTTACTTATGTTAAACAAAAGCTTTTTTGAACTTCCAGCATCTTCTGTTTACTTATATCTTTAATAGTATCTGATAAAGAAGTTTGGTTGCGTTTTTCATAAAATATTTGAAAATTTTAAATTCCATTAGTTTATTTTATGTTTTCAATAAGATTTTCTTGGCAAATCTATTTTCCTCTTTTCTATCTGGATGACCTTCTCGTAGTTAGACATACATATATTAAATAAATAATAATAAATATTATTTCACATATAGTATAATTAGCGGCTATAGATGCAAACTATGAAATATATACATAGTTCCAAAGCAATGTTCAATTCTTGTACGAGAGTTAAACAATTAAATTTTGTGATGTAGCCAAAGATATAAATAAAGAGAAGATATATAAAGTTTAAAATAGATTTTATTTAGTATAAGTAACTTACATTGGTTCTTATGGATTTAATTTACTCATGTTAAATAAAAGCTTTCTTGAATTTTACATATATTTACTTAATAATATCTTTGGTGTAGCTATTATAGGCAGTAAGAATTAATTACGATTTTCAATGCTCTAGCACCGTTAATACTTGAGATATGAGGCTTTGTTTTCTCTTCCAAAAATGATTCTTTCCGGAAAGTGGATTTGGATTCAGAATCAGAAACCTAACAATTCTATATCCTTCTTAAACTATTGGTAAATACAATTAATTATTGCATAATTTGAAGATACAAGATAAATGCTTGTTTTGGAAATTAGTCAGTCCTTTTATTCACCTTTATTCACTTAATTTAATACTTAGCACAATCGTCGTATGGGACTTCCGTGAATATTTCTTTATACCTTTTTGTATTGCATGAGTTATATAGTATTTAATATTTTCAGTTATTTTTTAAATATTGTACTATAGACATTTATTTCTCAATAATTTATGATACAATTAAATCCAACAATAATAAAGTATTTCATCTTGTGTGTGTTTTTTTTTAAATATTTATAATTATATTATTATTATTAATATTTCTATGAAAGCATTACATTTAAGATCATGTTTAGGTTCTTATATATACAGAAGAAAGATTTGTAAATTAACTGTAAGTTTACAAAAAGAAAATTTTAAGAATAACCAAAAAAAAGAAGTATTTTATGTGTGCTTTCATTAATTTCGTACAATATTAAAATTTTTAATAATAATTTTGTTAATAATTTTTTAATTTAATTTCATTCTTTTACATTTAAACTTAACAAAAAAAATAAAATAAAATTTTTTAATATTATTAAAATTTCTTTTGTTTTTAATTTTCTTTTCTTTTTATATGGAAGACATTAATTTCAATAGTTTTATATTTTATTTTAAATTTTAAATTTTTTTAATTCATTATAATTTTTTGAATAAACTTTTGAATAAAAAAAATTTTCTTTATATTGCAATATAATTTTCAATAATATTAAAAGTGCATAATTTTATTTTTTTGAAATCAATTCTTAACACTTTCGCGGACAATTAATTTTAAGAGTAATAACTTTACTATTATATATTTTTGTATAGTACTTCAGTTACGAAGGAACCTTCTAAAGACCACATTTTTTTTTGAATTAACAAATTTTTGGGTACTTGTTACACAGCTGAAAGAGAATCCACAGCTAAATTGATCATAATACATGATAATAGTGGACAATCATCGTAATCTGGGTTTTCTAGGTCCAATTCCAAATGTACAATAGGATGATTTAGGTATAGCAACTATGAATATCTAGCACACGTCAGGTACTATATGCTGCGGGTTGCTAGTTCCCATTATATGTACAACTTTGTTGTGTGGTGTCTTATCCGCGAAAGTATGTCAAATAATTTGTTATAATTATTTATTATAAATATTGTTTTCTTATTTTCTATAATATTTTGGATATAATAATGCGTAATATTATAAAATATTTAAAGAAGATTGGCGACTTCCAAGTTTAAACTCTAAAGAAGTAATGAAGAATTCTCTTAAATCTAGAACTAATCTATTTGAAGTTAAGATTTAGTTCTTTAAATTTGATATTGTTATATTTTTCAACTTTTATCTCGGTAAAAGTTACCCGTTTAATTTAGATAAGGCAATGTAACGCCTTTAAATGTTTCCGTATCCTTTATATTGTTTTGGTTTTTTTTTTTTATATGGAATTCTTTTCAAATTTCTAGGATTTTACAAATTCATCTGTTTTTAGGTCTTGGATATTAATTTCAACAAAATTTTCTAATTGAAATATAAAATAAGATTTAATTTAATAGTTTAATTTAGTTTAATTTTTTTTAAAATTTATTCCATGGTCCCATATTGAACTTTCTTAATTTTAAAATATCTAGAATGACATTAAAAGTATTAGAATTCGAAATTAAATTAAAATAAAATATAATAAAGATTTACCTCCAAGCACCATAAGCAGATATAATAGCGAGAACAGCAACAGCAAGTGCTGTACCAACGGCTAATGGAGCTGTTTCATCACGATATGTTCCAGTGGCACTACATTGAAATGGTGGACCCCATTTACCAGATGCTTTATACATAAAACTTTGCATACGTAAATCACGTAAATATAATTTCGCTAAATGTCCAGATTTATCATTTGGCTGATACATTGTAACAATTTGTTCATTATCACAAGCATACGATTTACCAACTGGCGTTGGAAATAGTAATGTATTATGGACTGGTGTTGTTAATTTCACATCTAAATTTTCACGATCTACTTGCGGTAAAAATGGATTTGATGATGAATATGATATCTCCATACTGCTGATATACCATCGTTCACCTCCAGGTGTCTGTATGAAAATAAATAAGAAAAATAGGGTGTTAATTACGAAAATTTGGAAAATGTGGACAAATTCATTTTTTTCTTTCTCTGACTTTATTAAAGTTAAAGTGGAATTTTGTATGAAAATGTTCGAGATAATAAATTAATATGTCAAATTAATGTTAAAGAATGATGTCATAACTCTGAAAATTTCAAGAAAAAGGACCCAAAATATGATTTCAGTTTTAGAATACCTACACTTCGACGATTCTAAGAAGTGTTATACTAAAATATGATAAAGAGGACCAAGGACATGAACTCGAATTAATTTTCTTGTTCTTCGAAAAGGAGTTTATAGTCAGTGGTTGACAATGAACCGAGGAATCACTCCTATAAGGATTGTCGAACTACTCAGTAGAAATGCTCACGCTACACTATACTAATTTAGCCTTAGTATCTTGAATTAAAAATTAAGTTTTGTAAAAAGTTTACTGAAAAATAATAATGTTGAAGACTATGTGTAAATGGTCTTCATTCAGTAAACTCACATTTTAGAATAGAATCAATCGTTTATATATAAATTATTTCACTATCTGTACAATCATGAGCTTTTAAGAAATTCCTTTTTACAAGGTATTAAGAATATTTTTGACATTCGTTAAATCAATAAATTTGTAATTAAAAAGCAGCATCCTCTTTCAGTAAGAAAATCACGGATAATAAATTCTTTGTAATGCTTTTTTAAATTATTTATACTTATTAATAAATTAATAAACATATTTCTCACCTTTTTAAAAAATATACTTAATGTAAAACCATCAAATGACATTGTTAAACTTTCTGAATCCGATTCAGAACAATCACCAGATAATTCAGGATAATCTGGTAAAAATATATTAGCATCGCGATCCTCATTGAATTTATCACGATATTGAATATTTAGAATAGCATCAGTTTGGATTAATATGCATGTAGCACTATTTGTTGCATTAATTCTATACAATGATGTAAAAGATGGCTGTGATGTTGGCTGATGACACAATTGGATGCGTGAGAAAAAGGAAAAATTTTCCACATTATTATGTAATTCAAAAAATAAGAAAACTTCAAGGAATACTTACAGCAGGAGTTGGTTTTACTGGGAATTTTGTTGTACGTGATTTTGATGAACCACCTACTTCTAATCCTTGAGAAAAACTCAAATAAGTTGCTGTAAATTAAAAAAAATGTTTTAATATATTAATTATGTTGTTTCTTTTTCCAGATAATACTTACTAAAAATTGAAAATAATAATAAAATATTCGCCATATTTGGTTTCTAATTTATATTTATTTAAATATTATTATTTTATTTAACACGAACTAGAAAATTTTGCACTCGTTCGATAAATTTTAATTAACGAAATAATTATAATTGAAATTTTATTACTGAAGGATTTATAGAGGAACATGAACTTAGAATGTGAACTCTGTAAATATCAACCAAAAATTTTTCTATCCATGCTTATTGAGTCTATCCTAATAGTACGCATGCTCCACGACAAATCAAATCGATATAATGGAAAAATATGATATTATTTTTCTTATATTAAAATTTAATAATTTTAAATATTATAATTACCAGAAATGAAATTATAAAATGAAATAAATTAGGATTTCATATAAAACCGTTTAAATCGAATATTTCTGAAACATTTGTAGTGTTTTGATAAACTTTTGTACCGTTTAATAAAGAAAATACTTAAAAATGGTTGATATATTTGATAAAATTATAGAGGTGTCTACACTAAATCCAAAGTCGAAGCAAAAAGCTAAGAACAAGTTTAAAAAGTTTTTGAATTTTGTTTTTATAATAAATTGAATAAAAAAATTATAAAATATTTAATAAAATTAATATTATTAATATAATAATAAGAATTTTATTAAATATACTAGTTTTTTCAAATTCTTTTCGACTGGTTAAAACAATTCTATGTAATTGTTCAACACCATTATTGGTGTTAATTAAACAAAGAAATTACTTTAGAATAACATTAAAATTAATGAATTTTGCGGGTAAAATTAGAAAGAAAAATAGCTTATTAAACCTAATTGGACATAGTTATTTCAAAAAAGGGTGTTGCTGGGTTACAAGAGTATAGAAAAAATGCACTCAAAAAGGGTGTTTCTATGATTTTTTTTTAAAAAATGCCTTTAATCCTATTAAATTAAATTGATTAAAAGTCTACAGTTGTTTTCCACAAATTAGGATTAATTGAGAATTCTTAATTTGATATATTTACCTATTTTTGAAATTCGAATTTTCTTTGAACCAACAAACACTATAGAGCTTGGGTCAGGTCAGCAGGAATTATTTCAGTATCTATTCGCAGGGTTAAATTTATATTTTATATTTTACGATAAAGACTATATAGACAGACAAATAGACAAAATAGAAAATTTCAAATATTTCTAATAATAAAAGTTTTTAGGAAGTCAGATGAAATCATTTTAAGTAGCAGAGCCTTTAATCCTTAAAAAGAATGTTGTATATTTGGGACAAAAACATATTCTTGTTCCTTTTTCTCAATGAAACAAATTTTATCGATAACTTTAATCATGAATTTGAAGTAGATTAAAAAAAAAATCGCAGGACATGTCAGGATGAAAGATTTGTTCTCATTGATAATTCCAATATTTTTACACCTTTTTGTTATTCAAAAAAAAAAAATATAACTAAGTTGTTTTTCTTATCCTTCATCAACAATTTTTTGACCTGATTTAAAAAAGAAAATGACTAAAAATAAAGTGTAATTTATTGGAAATCCTTTTTTATGATCTAGAAAAATAGTCTCGTATCAATTCAGTAGCTTATATAAGGACGGGACAAAGGTGAAAGTAGGAAATTTATGAGAACATTTTTTTTAATCAGTTATTTTAAATCTACAAATCCGGACTTAAGAAGGATTCAGACAAACATTAAATTTAGTTTTTTCTTTTTACATTTGCCTAAAACGTTTACAATCTTTAAAGTTGCTTCTCAAAATAGGTTTTAGTCAATTTTAATCAACTTATATGGTTGATTATTTTTCAGGACCAAATCAAGTTTAACTATATTTGTTTCTCCGAATTCCATTAAAAAATAATATTAACAATCTTTTATTGAATATAATTCTTAATTGTTATTGCTTCTTCAAATATAGTAACACCAATTTTTTTTGTGTGCCTTTAATTGGAATAAATCATTTGAAAGGGTAGATGTTCATTAGTTTCGATTTGAATCATAAAACAGAATGTTCTATGTTCATAGATTTTCTAGTTTTCCTTCTTTTGAGTAGCTTGCATTTTTCAATGTCCTTTCATATGTTCTTGATTTATTAGAAGGGATCAAATGGTGTCCATTTTCATTCGTTCGACAAAAAAAAAACTGTTTCCAAACTAGCAGTCAGTTCAAATTGAATTTTAGGGAGATGAACAGATATCATATAATAAAAGGAAAACATTGATTTTTCGTTGCTAATTAGTTTAAACGCGTGGTAAAAATAATTTCGTTGTGGTTGTGGTTTTTTTCATAATTTTTTAAATTCTTAATAAATAATAATTAAACGACTTTAACTAATTATTATGATATATTATGATAAATTGAATGGCGTATAAAAATTCTGAAAAATTTATACATAAAATTTGATACTTTTTTGGTAAAGAAAAAAAAAATATGATGGGAAATAATTTTCATAAAAATTTTGAATTCTAAATTTGTCCTTTAAATATCTTTGACATAAATCCTCAATTTTCCCATTTTTATCACCTGAATGAAATTTCTTGTCTAGTTTTTTTTTCTCTGATGTGATAATACAGAAAACTCTTGAAAATCCCTTAAAAATAAGGATTCTTTGTATTCATTTGTATTGAAGGTTACCTCAAAAAGAAAAAAAAAAAACAAGTTTAGGGTAAACATTCTTTACAACCAATTACACAATAAGATCGACGTAATAACATCGATAATCCCTAAGAAAATAAGGGACTAAACACAGTTGAATTGCATTCGTTTGCCTTTTTAGGATATCCCAAAATTTTGTCATCATGTTTGTTGATCCGATTGATCAGTGACATGCCCATTATTCCATAACATGTCCAGGCTTATTAAAATATAGTTTATTCAATTTTTAATCGACATATACACTCCTTTTTTCGTCACGAAAATCAATTCTTTAAATTTACCATACAGTACCGGACTTTTCCTCATTTATCTCTGAATAATTTAAAACTTTCTCTAGAAATCTTGAAAATAATTTTCCTGGATAATTAAAAGTAATCTTTTTAAAGATTAATTTTTCACACTTCATCAAAAAATACAAAAACAAATACGTGTGTTCAAAATCCCAGTTTATGTCAATTTTATCCTATTTTAATGTGCAATAAAATTCAGGAGGAACAATTGAAATCTTTTGTATTTCATTTAGACGAGTATATGTCAAGAATGGTTTAGAATTACAAAATGAGATTCCCTTCTTATCCAATACTATGTACAAGTCTAGATAAAAAAAAAAAACAACAAATAGGGAGCATAATAATAATGCAGAAGCGATTTTGTAATAAGGTATGCCGTATTTTAAGGACATTATTTCAACAGAAACCTCTTCAAGCTTCCATAGTGACATAAATACCGAAGAGAGAGAAAAAAAAAACAACACAAACAAAAAGGTGGCAAAATGTACAAATGTGTTTTTATCCTTTTTGGAGTTCACTATTTTCGCACATCTATGCAAGTGAAATTTGATTCCAGGTGATAATTTTTTTGTTGATAGAATGAACGGATGAGAATTATCAAACAGATTTTTAAGGATTCATTATTGATCTTTTTATTTTATTTGTAGACTTCCTTTTTTTCGAAATTAACGAATATGTCTGGTGATGGCTTTATAAACGTTTATAGACATACTGGCTAAGATGTAATTAATATTATTTCCAATTTAAATACATTCTTGTGCCCATTTTAAATTGACTTCTGTTTAAATAACTTACTTTGGTATCGTAGAAATAACTCAAATAGGTGATAGTATCAAGATTCTAGTTGAGTCTGCGTAGATGAAGCTAGCCCATGACATTGCTATATTGGCTTTTTTAACATTTTGTAAATTAAGGAATCCAAACAAAATAGACAAATGTATAAAACAACATAAAATAGTTTTAATTATATTTTATATTGTAATAAAACTTCTTTACATAGGAATTATATAAATATAGAAGAAAAAATAGAAAAATAATCGGCATTTAATTTACCGTCGTATATCGTTAAACATTTAAAGTAGTCCCTTTCGAAACTGGATTTTCATTTCGTATTTCAACAAATCGAATAGATCGTAAAACATTAGCAAATGGATTTAAAAAATGACCAATTGCTGTTGAAATTGGTTCTAGCATGTCTCGTATCGATGAAAAAATATTATACAATAAAATCATTGGTGGTTGTAAGAGTCCATTAAATATTATCGTTAAAAGTGGTTTAATAAAATAATCAGAAGTCATTTGTAAAAATCCAACAAGAATTGGTTTTACAATACTGTACAGGAAAAATCTATAGGCTTGTAATAAAAATGTTATAAAAAATGTGACACCAATATGAAGGCTTCCAAAAATTTCTGCCCAAAATCTTGTAGCATAATGTGTTGTCTGATGTGCTAACATTTCGGATAAAATATGCGGTTGATAATCGGTTGTTTGAAAATATGAAAAATTTCCATGATCAAAATAATATATATCAATATTTTCCGGAAAATCAATTTGAATTGATTCATTTTGATGAAATTTGGTTTTTTGTTTTGGTATAGATTTTTGTTTTGGTATAGTTCTTTGTTTCATTTTATTAAAAGAATTTCGTAATCTTTCAAAACATGTCTCTTGAATATGTTTATGTGGAAAAGTATCTGGTTTTTTTTCAATTTTAGATATATTATTATTTTTATGTGCGAATTTTAATGATTTTCTATGAACTCGTTGTAATTTACGTGGACTACGACGTAATTTTCTAGATTTATATAATTTAAATTCAATTTTTGATGGAGAACGTTGTCCAATTCGACCCAAACTTCGTAATTTATATAAATCAATATCTGTGAAATCTTTTGATGAATTTTCTTGATTTCCAGTCAATTCACTTGATGTTGTAGTTTCTATAGTTTCCTTTAACTTAATTTGATGTACATTTTTTGGAATTATCTTCGAGCTTTCACTTGTTGAATAATCAGATTCATGTGATGTTGCTGGACCTATATCAGAAGTAATATTATTATTTCCAGTTGTATGAACACCACGACTAATTTTCTCCACTTCTTCTCCGCTTGTCATTTTTGTTTATAGTTTCAAATATTTTTTTTTTTGTTATTTTATTTTGAAAATTAAAATTAAGCTTACTTTTTGAAGCTGTTTACTTAAAATAAGGTTTTTTTTATTGAAAATTTTTAAACTATAATTGAATTCTGAAATGCAATTAAGAGAGATGATATGATCAGAAACGAAGCATAAAATTGCTAATATAGACTCTGTCCTGATCAAAGGTACAAATTATGCAATTCAAGGTAATTCATCTAAATTGAAAATGGAAAGAGCAGTCAGGACAATTCAATTGTCCAGTAAAAATCAATTCTCCTGGAGCATACTGAAGCTTTTTCAAAGCCAAAATTTAAGCCTAGTTGGGGAATACAAAATTGTCGTATTTTTAAATACAACGAGAGACTAAATTCTTAACTGTTTCAATTTCTTTTCTTTATAGAAATCAAAGGACACACTAAAATGTTTAGATTCAATATTGATTCGGTTCAATAACGTTGTTTTAAATATGGCTAATTAATCTCCATTAGTAAAAGTTTGAATTAATTTTATACTTCACAAATTTTTCTGAGAACCATATACAACAGTCATAGTAGCCCAATAAATGACACCATTTTTTTTTATGAAATTGTACATTTAATAGTAATTTCTTGAATTTTCATCATATTTTCATTCTGGTGAATTTCTTTTCTGCAACTTCCGGAAGGCTTTTAACATTTCTCCGTAAATTTGATATTGTGTAATAAACTCCTAGAATATTTTTAACGTATGATCAGCTAATTCATATAATTATTCAAAAGAAAAAACACAACTTGGTATCGATTACTAAAACTGAAGGAATTCCATTACATCAGCAAGAAGTTTCAATCAAAAAAATAATTCTGTGTGGTTTTTGATTTTTTCAAAGTTCCTTCCTATTCAAAACAACACACAAAAAAAAAATTGAAATAGCTCAACAGTAATTCTATTCGTTCGGATTTTCCGCAAAGTTTTTCATAAATTTGCCAAGTTTTGCAATTTCTATATGTAAGTTTTTTGAAGTCTCGCGCATTTTTCATTTTCATGTTCTAATATTTATTGTTGCTGTTATTATTATTATTTATTTATTTATTTTTTATTTTTTATTGTTTGTTATTTATTATATAGAATTAATATCATATTTTTTTTTTTTTATCATAATTTTAATCATATTTGATAGCGTTTGCAAATTTTCTGTGGGAAAATATTTCTAGACGCCCGCGATATATGACAAAGTGGATATCCACAAAAAAAAAAGAGTACCCATATATGACTTTGGGTTCTTTTTTTGCAATATAAGTTAAATTGTTATGTATTCTGGCTTTAGGAGATATATGTAGTGAGTATATATATTTTTTTGTTGATCACGTTTTTCTTTAATTAAGACTTTTCTTTTTTTTATGCTTCTTTTTGTTATTTCTAATTATTAAAATGATGATGATTGTCAGAACATTATCATACTTTTGCAGTGTGATTTTATTGTGTGATCATATGTCATAACATTTCTACAAAACGAAGGTAATTTTTAAAGGAAACGTGAAAGTGAAAAAGAGATTTTTTATCGAATCAAATACATTTCACTTTAGACACAACAAATTTTGCTTTGGAGATCAGCTCAATCAACTCAATTTGGATATTTCTTTTGTCAAGTGAAATATACATGCAGTTGAAATTTATGATTAGTTGAAAATAGAAGTAAGGTAATAAGGTAAAGGATCAGGACCGTATTTACGGGTTGGCGACAGCCTAGGGACCCGCACTACAAAATAAATATATGTAAAATAATATAACAAAAGAAATCTTCATTTAATGAATGAAATATTTATCGACAATATTTTTCATGAAAAACATATTCTATTATAATTTTTGACAAATTAGTCCAAACATGACCAGCATTATCGCCAAATAGTAGAAAGCGCACCATTCGTTTCCTTACGGTGGGGAACGTACCACAGGTTCAGCCTAGGTGTCTACAGATCCTAAATACGGCCCTCTAAGAGATTATAGCCGGTTGACTATTTGAAAATTAGGTTAGTATTCAAAAGTTTTTTTAAAACTGAACTATTACATAATCCATATTATTATTGTTTATAGAAAACTGAATAACTACTTGAACGATTTTTGGATTGAAGACGACTTTAAATACATCATGTAAATTACATAATTAAATTATTAGTTAAGACTATTGAATGGATTTGGATTAGGGATGTGTTGCTTTCCATTATTTTAACTATTATTTCTATTTCATACAAGAAATGTGTCACGACTTTCTTATTGACAGTTTGTTGTAACGTAAGCATTCTAGTTATACTCCCGTCCTATATTTTAAAAGAAAGTATCCGAATATTGTTACATTTCTTGTATATTTTTGAAATATCATTGGTTTTGGTCCTTTTTGATATTTGTCGTTTACCCACTGGACATTTCTTACTTGCAAGTACTTTAACTGGCAATTGAATATATAATATACTCCGAAGTTCAAAATATTTACTGATAACTGGACAGACTGCGAACTTCATAGCTGGGTTTTATTAGATGGAAAATTAATACTGGTGTATTAGTACGTAACTTGGTTCACATATTGTGTTTCGATCAAACTGACAACCCACAAACAAACTTCATGTGATTGAATTGCCATTTTTATGACAAGTCGAAACACAAACTGTGAAACAAGTTACTTGCTAACATCACAGATTTCATGCTTTCATATAAAACAGATTAAGTTCATTAAGTTTGTTTAAACGAAGAAAATTGGAGTTATTATATTTTTATATCAATTAAATTTAAAAATTATGCATTTTAGTTTTTAAAGAGGAATACGAATCAAATAATTTTCTTGAAGAAATTGTTAATCTTTCAAACAAAATTTTTCATTTTTAAATTCAAAAACAAGATTTTTATTAATAAAACAATTTTTTTTCTTAAATATTTGTTGCTTAAGAATTTCTAGCAATCAACAAATTAACTGAACTGAAAAACAAAACGATTGAAATTGAAAACCACTTAAAAAAAAAACGCGTATTTATATAAAAGAAAATTAGCTCTGTTAATTGTTAAAAATAGAAATATTTGTAAATAATTGCACAGACAAAAATAATTACACAAAAATCACTAAAAATATGACAAACTTAAGAAATATCAAAAGAAAACTAAAATTTGAAAAATTTTCTTTTCAAAATAAAAAGGAAAAATTTTTAACAGTGTGTATTCTGGTCTTTTTTTTAGATTTCTACTATTTGTTATCCTTGCTGTTAAACTGGAATATTCCTGAAATTTGATTGGTTAAAAAAGATTGAATTGATTAAGAAAAAGGCGGAGTTTTATTTTTGCGCATATCCTGTACAAAAGATTTATTATCAATTACACTATAAAATAGTCAAGGCTTCGTAAAACAGGATATTCGTATATTCTTGTTAGTGTAAATTTTCTTGAATATGGCCGTCTGGAATGGTTTCAATTTTCACATAAAATTTATATACATTTTATTTGTCCTTTTATAAGGAAATCTTAAGGATCTAAGAAATTGGTTTCTTAAAAAATGATGATCTATAGATTCTGGGAGAAAAACTTCTTGGAATATAATTGTTTTGTTTTCGTTAGTCTTTTTTTTAGGTTTTATAGTGAAAAAAAATGTAAGAGTTTTTCAGTAGAGACCCTTAAATTTTAAAGGGGAAAAGGTACGTAATGCAATGATCATAATAATTGCATCCCCTGGGAGCAATGCTATACTAATGTAAACTGTTGCACTGCAGGATGTTTTATTCGTATAAGATTGAGAGTCTATTACTAATTTTGGTAATTTAATAACTTTATCAAATGCTTTAATTTGAAAAGAGCAATGATTTTTATTTTTGTGGTAATAAACTTAGGGGAAACAAGGATATTATGATTATGAGTCAAAATTTTGTACTGATTTTATAATATTTTTGTGTAATGAACTTGTTTTTCTTTTATGAAATTTTCATTGTAAACTGTTCCAATTTTTTAAAGCCATATGAGTCATTTTAATATGTTCTTTTAATTATTGTAATTTAAGCTCTTTTTTACCAATCACATGTTTGTACAAAGAATTTTCCACTTAATTTTGTTAAAAATTTAAAGAAAAAAATGGATTCGTTGTCAGGAGACTTCAAAAATGTATTTTATACTGACTCTATATCTACATACATCTTTCTTTATACTGTTTCAAATACCTTAGTGAATTTAGTAATATACGAAATAAATATCAAAAGAAATGCAAGTGCAAGTGGTTACTGCTGGCCAAACAATTTGACTGTTAAAAAAGTTATAGCTTTGTCAACATTACACGAAATCAAACGTAAAATGTCAACATATTGCGGGAGCTTTTAGGATAGAATTTGGATTATCTACATCTACAATATTACCATTTCTTCGTACAATTAAATTATTAAATGGAATGAGTGTCAGTGTTACCTGTAATAGAATTAACACATTTACAATGCAGCTAAGTTAAAATTTTAATACAGCTCCATAACAACACACCTTATACAATAATATCTGTATAGACTTTTAGTCTATAGCCATGTTAGCAGATCTTTAACACCGATGACAGACTAATTTCAAGAAAAATTGATGTTTTTAAAGCGATATTATATGCAAAGTCGAGCTTGATCTGAGCTAGAATCGAGGTAGTAACCTAATGTTCCGTACATTAGGTTGAGTTAAAAGTGCAACGTTCCTTGACACAGTTAATAGGCAAATTGAAATCACCTGATCGATTATTTATGTTGTTAGATACAAAATTTAGAATTATTTTAAAGGAAAAATTAAATAAAAACCCCCTAACTGAATTTCAAGATAAATTTTCGTAACGAAATTGTATTGGTTTGAAGATAATAGTGAAAATTTCACCAAAATATTAAGGAATATTTAGATTTTATATAGTTTGAATGTGTAACGACTGCTTAAATTGGGTAATTTGATATTCAGTTTCAAAAAAAACTATTAAAATCAAATAATATTTTCTTTTAATTTCAAAAAACAAAAGCTTTTATTGAACTTGTTATTATTTGCATAAATATATAATTTACAAATCTCATAAATCAATTAATTTCAGTTTTGATCGAAAGTATCGATTTCAAATAAACAAAAATTTCATCTTACTAAAAACTCGTGTTCCAGTGCAATTCGGTAATATTTAGAAAAGGCATTCTTTTTAAAGGAAAATGAAAAAAAAATTGAAAATTCTTTTGCTCTTAGCTGAACTTGATTCCTTCCACTCAACGGTCGTTGAGAAAAATTGCCTAATAATCTTTTCGTTAACTTTATCTTTCCTTTCAATCCTTATTAAGATTTCGAATTAAAACTGAATTGCTGTCTCATAAATTTTAAAGTTTTCCCAAAAATTTAATCCACAAAATTTTCATTCAAGAATTTTCTTTCGATATTTTTCAATGTTATTTATTTGAAAATATTTTCCAAAATTAATATAATTGGAAAATTACGTGTAAAAAAAAACACCTCCCAAAATCAAATCCAAGAATTTTCACCCTCTCTCTTTGTGTGTACTTGGTACACTTTTCGTACACTGTAAATTTGTATTCGAATTTTTCTTTCTTTTTTTGGTTCTTAATTTAGATCAGATTTTTAGATTTTTCAACCACAGTTTCAGTTGAACCTTTGACGAAGAGGGTTTGTTTTGTAAATTTGATCTCGCCGTGTAATAGTTATTTACGGAAGTGTAGGTGGGTGGGTGTTATATTGGATTTTCCGATTTGCAATTAAATGCATAATAAAAAGTGCTCACTATTCTAAAGATGAATTTTAAAATTTAAAATATGATCGTTTTTTTTCTTGGTTTTCAGATAGAATTTCAGTTTAATTTGAAATTTTGTGATTATAATTGTTTTAATTAAAAAAAAAAAAAAGAATATCATTCCAAAATGAATTTAATTTGTGAATTAATTAAATTAAAAGAAAAATACTAATTTGAAAGTGATTTTATAAAAAGAAAAGAAAGGATTACTTCTAAATTAAATAAAAAAATTTTGTATAGAATTTTCGGATATGGATAACGGACTTTCACCATCAATCGGTGGTGATCTAGATTCGACCAGTTCCGCCGGAACTATTTCAGATTCAGCAACAAATCAAGGAATTTTATCATACTCAAATCAAACAATATTTATGCCGAATTCAGGTAAGAGGTAATTTTTGTATGATTTTTAGATGAAACTTTTTTAAAAATCTTTGTAAAATAATAAATAGTTTCTTCTATTAGTTATGTACGATTGGATATTAGATATTAGTTTTAGGTTTGAGAACAATTTTTGATTAGATTGAAGTTATTTTATTTATTTAATAAAATTTATTTATTTATGTTTCTTTAAAAATACTTTAGAAACACTTTTCAAATTCACATGAATTCCATTTTCAATTTTATATAGAATTTATATCCAGAAATTGAACAATCTTGATATGACTTTGTATACAAAGGAGCCAAGTATAAATTTGTCAATTTCATCAGGAAAACAAAAAGTTAACCTACATAGATTTTAGACTTGTTTAATTTCAGTTTTAAAATATTGCTTGTATTAGTAAACACAGCAGTCCATCATTTTCGGATAATTCCTCTTGCCTCATTTCAAGACAAATTTATTTTCTGTTTGATCTGTCAATATTGTGGAGACATAGGTGTGGCTGAAGACATCAAGAACATTTTATGCGAATGCTCAGCTCCCTCTCCAGCTAGTAACAACTTTTTTGGCAACCATTTCTTCGGGTATTTAGGAATGCTTCAAGAGACTGACATGAGCAGTCTTATGAAATTTTGCATGAAAATTAAATGCTTTGAAGAGGAATAGGTTTCTCAATAGGCTAACTCTTGGTCTCGTAGGGATCACAATGGGCCCATAAAGTTGCCTGGTGTTGTACCTACCTACCTAACATAAAGAAAATCCTGCTAAATTGCATTTTCCATACACATTCTGGGCGGCCCAATTCTCAAGATTAACTATATTTCCGTTGAAAATAAGAGAGAAATTTATTTTGAGGATTCAAAGACCAAACTTATTATTCGAATTTAATAAAATAACTAAATTTTTATCTTTATTTAAATCAATTCAAATGTAATTGCTAATAAATGTTGCTAAATTTCTTAAAGGGCTACAAAATTAAAATTTGAAAATCATCAGCTTTAGAATTTTTTATGTTTGAAATGAAATTAATGAAACTAGATTTTTATTTTTATTTAATAAGTCTAGGATAAGATTAAGTTTCAATATTTGCTTATTTTAAATCCACAAAAATACATGTTTTTTCGCAATGAATACGTATTTGGACGACTTTGGTTCAATTTTTTGTATTCACGATGTCCCGAAAACTGTTTACTCGATTTTGTTGAAATTTGCTGCTAATATGAAAGACACACATATAGTATTTATACCAAGGGTGTCCAACCTTTTTGTTTCCCTGGGCCGCATTGGAAGAAGACATGGAGTTTTGGGCCACAAGTATATTACTATAGCTGAACGAGCCACGCAAACAGAAAGAGAATTTACTACAGAACGAAAAAGCTTTCTGTTCTGGTCCTGTTTCTGTTGTTTGTCACTTGGCAGCTTTAGCACGAGAGTGCAAACACACAAATCATTCTTCAGAAAAATGGGCATGCTTTAGCAACTTTGAATATTTTTGGGCCGCATTGATACTTGCCTTGGGTAGTATGAGGCCCGCGGGCCGCGGGTTGGACAGCCTTGATTTATACTATGGTATCGATACTACAACATATCTGATACTATTTCATTATCATTTGTATACTTCCTATTTTGAAGTGGTATGAAGTGACATACATATGATATACTACACGACATTCTTAAGTCATGGTATCTACAGCAAATGTGTGTCTTTAGTATAAGATTGGTTATAATAGGAAGATTAATAAAATTTTTATCATTAATGCTAAACTGAAAGACTTATGTTTTGACAAATATACATTTTATAGTATATCTCTAAGAAAGTTGGGTAATTAATTTGCTATAAATATTTCTTGTAAGAAAACATTTTTCTTATGGAGTCAACTTTACAAGAATCCTTTTCTCTTTTTCGCCTTCTAATTGATCACAAATCATTGGAATTGACTTCTAATCAATGTTAGAGCATAATTTTCCATAATATTTCAAATGAAATAATGAAAAAGTTTAAATCAAAACTTTGAAAATAATTTTCAATAAATCAAGAATTTCTTTTAAAATAAAATACAAAATATCTGATAACAATTTTTATATGTTTATAAAACTTTCTGATAAACATTTTTGATATTTTTTTCTTAATATTATTTCAATTAAAATTTCTCGACTCAAATAGCAAATGATATTAATTTACAATAATTTAAAAGAATAAATAAGTATATTTTTGTTTATTATAAATTTTCTTTATGTGTCTTTTTTTTTTAGGATATCGTGGTAATATTTCATGTAAAACACTTTTCTTTTCTGAAAAACTTCAAACATTTTCAACAGAAAAAGAATTTGAACGAAAATTTCAACAAATTACAGAAAATTTTGATAAAGTAAATGATTTAAGTGAATTATATCATCATCAACAACAACAACAGCAACAGCAACAAACAAGTAATGAACAAAATGGAAATAATAATAATAATAATCACATTATTAATGGAAAGAATTTATTAAATGATTTACGTTCCAACACAAACAACAATAATAATAATAATAATAATAATAATCAATATTTAAATAATTTACAAAATACTAATGTTAATTTTGAAATTGGAAGAAAATGTTTATCATTTAGTCCAGACCAGGTAAATTATAGTAATAAAATTTTTTGATATTTTTCCAAATATTTGTCTGAACTTCTGCTAGACTCACGAAAATGTAAACAAATTGATATGGAAATTCTTGGAAATATAATTCAACCTTGCCAAAAATCATATATGAAGAGTGTCCAATGTCTGAATAACAGGCTAATTGGGTATACCCATTATCCTCGGATCAAATGTTTTGCTTGCCACATTCGGACTGTCTAGAATCTGTAATTTCAGAATTATGAGCCGTGAATTTGAAGAAGGAAAAATAATAATTAGGTTCTAATAAAACAATATATCTTATATTATTAAAACATTCTAAAAAGACAAGACCCAGACAATATCAAAAACACCTTCATAAAACGGATTAGAATACATTTTTTTATGTCGGAAATTATCAGAGTCCAAATCAAAGTCAATATTCTGAATTACTGGTTTCAAGCCGGCCCCGAATTTTCATTAATCATTCACGAATATAAGACTTTCGCTATGAATTACTCACATGCCAGAGACTTGAATGCAATATTGAACTTTTCATATGGATCCCCACATTTGTGAATCAATGTGTGAAGCCACCTTAAGGATGGCAACATGTTGGATCCAATAGCTAGTAGCACTTGTTCTCAAGGTTCCTTTGCTATGAATGGAACAAGTGTTAAAATTTTTCCATCCCGATTTTATTTCGAATAAGGTTTCTCTTCAAAAGTTTACTTCTAAAAATTGTGATTTATAAAATTTAAAATTTAATTTAAAATTTTAGGTGCAATGTATGTGCGAGGCGTTACAACAAAAAGGTGATGTAGAAAAATTAGCAACGTTTCTTTGGAGTTTACCACCAAATGAACTTCTTAGAACAAACGAAAGTGTCTTGAGGTTATTTTCTTAATAAAGATTTATTTTAAATTAATTAATTTTAATATTCGATTTGTTTTTTCTTTTTTTTTTTCTTTTTATATATTCAGAGCCCGTGCAATTGTTGCATATCATCGTGGTTTATATCATGAATTATATAGTTTATTAGAATCACATTGTTTCTCACCAAAATATCATACTGAATTACAAAATTTATGGTTTAAAGCACATTATAAAGAAGCAGAAAAAGTCCGTGGACGACCATTGGGTGCTGTTGATAAATATCGTCTAAGAAAGAAATATCCATTACCAAAAACTATATGGGATGGTGAAGAAACTGTTTATTGTTTTAAAGAGAAAAGTCGTAATGCATTAAAAGATTGTTATACAACGAATCGGTATCCAACACCAGATGAGAAAAAAACTTTAGCAAAAAGAACTGGATTAACATTAACACAAGTTTCAAATTGGTTTAAAAATCGACGACAACGTGATCGAACACCACAATCTAGAACGTAAGTGATTTATAAATTAAAACTAATTAATATATAGTTATTTGTTTTAGTATTATATTTCACTTTAATGGTTTGGGCTCTGTATTTAATTTGTCTATATGTATAGGTTGATTAAAACTTTAAATGGGAAAGACTTTCATGAATGTTAAGGACTTTATTTATTTAATTTATAAAAGATTCTTAACTCAGAATTCGCCATGTCTTTGGTGCCTTTGGCTTCATTTTTTTTAACCTTTTGTTGCACTACGGATAACTAAATCTGACTTCCATTTCAACTTCCTAAATTTGCGAATATTTCAAAAGTGGATCAGGCGAAGTTGAATCTAAAACTATGTGGCAGAAACGTGCCATTCTGCCACTAATGACGATATGTGAATAAGAAGCTGGGTTACTGGGAATGTTACTTGGCTTATAAGCTGAATTACTTTTGAGACGGCAATTAGAAAACACATCCACATTCCAATACGAATTGGTAACAATCGATAATTTTCTTTCAAATATGAATTATTCTATAATTAAACCAAAATCAGTTTAAACAATTTGCACATGTTCATTCTTTTTCTTTTTCTGGGTTGTAAAAACAAAAGGATGGTCACACTTTAGAATCAGCGGGTGGTTCCTTTTGAAATCGGTCCATTTCTCTTCTTTTTTTTGCCTTTTAAAAGGATCCTAAAAATATTAATAACCATAAAATACCGTTGAAGTTGAAAAAAAGGCATAAAATTGTCACAAGTGACTGGCTCTTGCTATTTGGTGAATGATTTTAATGTATTTTTTCAACAAAATTCAATTGAAACTTTTTGAAAATAATTTTTTTCTGGTTCATTTTTTTATGTTGCCCGAAATGGTCAAGAAGAATGGGTGTACAACACATGTGTGCAAAATATTTATTATTAACTTTTATGTTTCTGTTGCTGGTTTTGGCTGGCTACTCTATCCGGCTACATTATTTAATAACGATATAAAGAGCCCAAAACGAAGAGAAAAAGTGAAATTATGTAAAAGAAATGTTTGGTACAACATAGAAGAAAAATCGAAGAAGGTCACGTTTTGTTGTGTCTCTAACTCAAGATATGAATTACATATTTTTAAAAATGAAATTTTATAGTCGTTTCTTTTTTTGTACTTTTTATATTTAGACATTTGTTATCGAACAGTTTTTTCTTTAATTGATTTTAATTTTAAAAATCGAGATACTTAATTCTTTTTATTTTCTATTTTTAGCGATATTATGTCTGTAATACCAGTTAATCAAATTGATCCAACAAATTTTTCACGAGTTTTTAATGCTCCTAGTTATTATCCGGAATCTGTTTTTAATGGATAATTGAAAAAACCAAAAAAAAATAAATAATTAAAATGGAAATTCTTTTGTAAATAAGTTTTCAATTAAAGTAAATACTAAAATATAAATATAAAATAATTGATAAAGTAATTCTATAGATTCTTGTTAAATAAATTGATTAAAGTTTAAGTTTGATAATTGTGCAATTGTATAAAAATAAATTATTTTTAAAATAAAAATTTTATGTATTTTGTAATTAAAAAAATTCAAATTTAACATCGAATTCGATCAAATTATTTGCAATTTGAGATGCAGTTCAATAAGGAGAAACACAGGGCTTCGTACAAATATAGATATTTGGAAGGTGAAGATTTCTTGCAAACATTTTCTATTCCCTCATAGTTCCTGGTAATATGCAGGGATTTTATGTATTTCATTATAATTATGGCTGTGCCCGCTCCAGCAGTTTGCGGGTGACCAAGAAAATTTGAAGAATACTTTGATATGTTTGGAAATTTTTTAAAAAATCTTCATTCGGTATTGATGAATAGAAAGGGCAAATATTCTTTATATATGCATGCTTTCACAAATCTTAATACTATGTTCAGTAACCTTCAGCCCACTAAGATTCATACCTGTACATGCACTTATATATAAAGGGCTCCTTTGTGCCCACCCTGATATTTAGTTATAGTTACGGGGCTGCGTCTGCTTCTTTAAATAGTTAATGAAATCTAAACGGGTGGTCCGATTGACAGGAAATTTGCAGTTAGTGTGTTGCACCGAATCCTAGATGATATTAGCGTTTTTTAACTTTCTATACAAAGTATATAAGTTACTGGAATCATGATCGAACAAATCTCTACGTTTTAGAAGATTCTAAATCGGTTGCAATAATTTTTATCCAATGTCTGTCGGTCTGTGATAGGCAACATTGCAGCCATATTTTTGAAGCGATTGCAACTAAAATTGGTATGAGCGGTTTTTCCCACATGAGAACTATTCTGGCTAATTTTGCACCGAATTCTGATGGAGACAGGACGGGACGAGCGAAGCGGCACGAGAACTGAGGTGGTTTTGAAACAAGAGCGCAGTGAGGCATACAATGACATTATCAGTAAAGTTCCATAGCAGTCAGGCCGGTTTGCTTTGCTGATTTTTTAAATAGTTTTAAAGACAGAGAAAAAGGCCGAAACTTTTGTGTTGAATTGGATTATGTCCTCTAAAATTTCTTAACCTTTTACTACAATTTTTAAATGTTTTTAATTTAATCTTGAATCTATTTAATCTCCTACTAAAAAACAATATTCTACATTTTATTACATTACAAAAATTGAATTCAAACATACTCTATTTTGTATTGTGAATTCAGGATAACTCCTAAATATTAAATCCAACAAAATTTTCAGTAATTTTATTTTAGTATAGACTGCTGGAAAAAATTAAAGAAGAAGAAGAACAAAGTCCAGAGTGCAAAAGCTTTTCTGTTCACGATTTATTCACAAATTTAATAAAGCTTTTATCGACTGAGACAGTTTTTTTTTTGTCACCAGCGACAAGTTTGTGGGCACAAATTTTTGCTTTTTTCTTAATTTTTAAGTAATTTACTGTTTGCAATTAGCGTTTAGTTCGTTTAATTAACAGTTCTTAATTCAATGCAAGTTTGAATTACTATTTTTTTAATTGTTGCGTGTTTTATTATTCAAATGTTATCGACTTTGTGGCGGCGTTTATCAAATGGTTTAACACAAAACGTCACCGCCGCTTATTTCCGAGGTTTGTCAAAATGGATGTTGTGAAAATTGTTATTTGTTTTAATATTAATTTGATCAGTTCAAGTTGAATAATAATTGAATTTGAAATGAGATAAAAAAAAACCAAAGATTTGGTGTTTTCTTGTAAGAAGAAAAGATACGGAGCTTTTCATACTGAATTTGACATTTATATCAAAAAGCTCAATTTGTCATGTAATTAGTTATGCTAGAATTCTAGAGATGTCGTTGAAGCAAATTTCTTACAAGAAATCGATAGATGGCATGCCGTACTTCTAAATAAATTTATTAACGGTTTTTAAACTTATAATCTTTTTTATTTGTTCTAAAATTGATTCCATTTTTTGTTGAATTTTTCCGATTCCGAGATTTTGTTAATCGATTCAATTTTTGTTTTAACATAAAATGTTTTTCCGTACCTTTTCTTTTGACAAACACGGATTTCGCACTTAGTATTTTAATTTAGTAAATGAACACGCATTAGAATTGAAGTTATCATACAGTAAATGAAAACTGGATTCGAATTTGTACCTTTGTTACTTAGTTTGCTAGTATCAAACCTGGTTATCTATAAATATACTTAAATTGAAAATAAATTGAAAATTTTCTTTTATAGCACAAAAACTTCGTACAGTTGGTATACGTGGATCCCATAGCTGTCCAGAAAATCTCAAAATGTCTGATATGCATGTAAAAGTTCTTCCAGCCCTTCAAGACAACTATATGTACTTGGTAAGTTAGTTAGATTGAAATAAAATACCTGGAAGAAAATATATATACTCAATTTTTGTTTCTTAATCAGATAATAGATGCTGTCACACGGGATGCTGCAATTGTTGATCCAGTCGATCCGGATTCCGTTCTTGCAGCTGTAAAAGAAGAAAATTGTAATCTTACGAAAATCCTAACAACTCATCATCATTGGGATCATGCTGGAGGAAATGAAAAACTTGTGAAAAAATTCCCAGACAACAAACTAACTGTTTATGGTGGCGATGATAGAATCGGTGCCCTCACCGATCTTGTTAATCATGATGATCGTTTTCAAATTGGCAAATTAAATGTTAAATGTTTATTTACACCATGCCATACAACTGGACATATTTGTTATTTTGTTGAAGCTCCAAACGGTGAAAAGGCTGTCTTTACTGGTGATACATTATTTCAGGGTGGTTGTGGTCGTTTCTTTGAAGGTACACCGGATCAAATGTATTCGGCGTTATGTGAAAAACTTTCCAATTTACCAGACGATACAAATGTTTTCTGCGGTCATGAATATACACTTCAGAATCTATCATTTGCACGGCATGTCGAACCACAAAATGAAGATGTTTTGAAACGTATCGAATGGGCAAAACATCGTCGTGCAGAAAATTCACCAACTGTGCCCTCGACTATTGGTGATGAGAAAAAATTTAATCCATTTATGCGTGTCAATGAAAGGCTTGTACAAATGCATGCACGTGAAACTGATCCTATACGCACAATGGCGGCAATACGCAAAGAAAAGGACACATTTAAGGCATAAATTGCTAAAATTTTCGATGTCTCCAAAACAAACAAAAAATCACCAATTATGTCACTTATACCTGATCAAAGACTTTCTTCTATTAATTTTGTTTTAATTCGTCCAAAAAAAAAAAAAAAAAATGAAAACAAAAAAACAATTTTCAATTTAAGTTTTTATATTTAACATTTTGAAGAAATTCTTTACAAAGAAAAAGAAATGTTATCGATTTAAATAAAAACAACAAAACTCTTATTTCTGTGAATTACTTTTCTTTAATTTTTATTTTAGAAAAAAAAAAAACCAGAACGGATCCTAATATATCCTCAAATGTTCAGAAGATTGGTCTGCATTTGTAGGTTTTTCTCCAAATTTTTCACTGACTAAATGCGTTCCTGAAGTGCATTTTTTGTATACAATTCCAATTATGTATTTAGGTAATTTAGTCTTGCTCCTTCGAATGATTGTTACAGTTAAATGTTTCTTGCATCTGATTGAAGCTTAACATAACCTGATGACGCCGATTTCTGCACAGACGAATCGATTTTGTAGTTCAATCAATTTTTAACTTCAAGACGTCGTTGAATGAATAAATATTCTTGGAGAGCTAGCAAATGGTGATTAAAACCTCAAACGTTATTGAAGCAGGGATAGTTGATTTAAGGCAATCTTTATTTCGAAAAAAGTTTTAAGATGTTTATTTCATCAACAAAAAAATCAACTAAACACGCTTCATATAAAAATTATTCATATTTTAATTCATTTTGTTTTTAATTAAATCTTTTTATAAAAAGGCGATTTAAATTCCAGTTTTATTTTGCACAAATTATTCGCATTTAACACAACAAACTTACTTCCCGCCCCAAAGGAACTAAAAAAATACCCAACATTTTCGAATGTCTAGTCTGAAAGAATTCCAGTCCATATGATTTGTGTAATATAAACTTTTGTTGCATTAAAAGGCAAACATATGAAGTATAGAACAACGGACATAACCAACCTCCCGATGTAACTCAAATCTGTATTCCTGTTCCTATTCAAGCGAGATACCCGGCTCGTCCTTTGTACGTATTTTATTATTTTAAAATTTGCATGCATTCCTGTTTGTGTATATAAATACACTAGTGTAGTTTTGTTTGGAATATTATTTCACTTCTTAGAGAAGCTTCCGAGAAACAGGAATGGATGCAATTTTTCGGCGGGTATCTCGCTTCATATAGATTGAATAGGAATTCATTTGAAAATATTTAACATTCTCTATACATACATATTTATGATGATAAAAGAGTAAATATGAAAAATAGGATTGCATATTATTATTATTAAAATGATATCACATTTCTTTGGTTAACAAACTACCTTTCCCATTACTTATGGTCATGAACGTGAAAGTTAAATAAAATGTCTATAAAGTCGGGGGTGGATAGAAAAAAATACCTATTATTTCAGGAAAACTATAATAAAAAAAGTTTTTGTTTTTATGTTTTCTGTTTTTCTATTTAATTATGCAACTGCAATGATATTTATGAGAACTTAATTCGGGGAAAATATGAAAATTATGAGAGAAATTTTAAATAAAATTTTAGAATGAAAAATATTTCATAAAATAGTTTTTATCATAAAAACGAAAAAAGAAAATGAAATGAATAAATTTTTATGCAGAATAAAAACCGATAAAATTTCAGAAGAATAGTTTCGAAGGATATTTCAGGATGCAAGGAAATCATATAAATATACTTTTTCTTTTTATTATTATTTATATTATAATTATTAAACAACAAAGTTTTAGTTTATTGTTGATGAAAATATAGAACACAAAGTTTTTCATGCAAATATTACTTCATTTTCTAAAATTTTATTGATTTCTATTCGGGAAAACTTTTCAGCTAATTTTGTGAATCAAATAAGAAAGTTTGATTTATTTAAAAAAAAAAACTTCTTTTATTGGTTTTCATAACGTTAAAATATATTATACTAAAACCACATGGAATTTAATTTATAAAGTTTTAAATGAATGTATTTTTTTTAAAATGACAAATTTTTTTTTGAAAATCGAAGGCGAATCATACAAATGTATTGATTAGATTCCAATCGAGACTACGTATGCATGTATGTATTGTATTGAAAGCACGTAAGCCCCATTGTACCTCCTCCTAAAAGGTCATAACACGATTGAAATGTTCAGCAAAGTTGTGCGGGTTTTTATGAGGATTATTCCCGTCAAAGACCCAATAGTTCTATCTCCCACTACTTCGGCGTTGTAATAAAAAAAAGCTACTGTTTCACTTCTACAGTATGGTCAACAGCACATTTCCGTTTTTTCTCATCAGTGATCCGAGACAGCGCTTTTTTTAGGCCAAAAAAATCATAGGTTAACCATCAGTGATTTTTTTCATCCAGTTTTATGCAAATTTTTGATTTCGCTTTTTTTGCTCTCAAACGACATATTGCCTCACAGGACATTAATTTTCACCGCTCTGGTGCCCTTAATACTCGAGATATGGGCCTTTAAAAGGGCTGGCACAGCGTTGTCCCAACCATTGGTTTTTCGTTGTTTTCTCTTCCAAAAATAATTCTTTTTGGAAAGTGATAACAGATTTGGAATTAGAATTAAATTCCCCGTCAAATGAGGTATAATTTAATATATATAATTATAATTTAATTCTGAATCAGAATCTGTTATACTTTTTCGAAAAGATTCAATTTTCGAAGAGAAAAGCAGGAAAAACCATTTTTTGAAGAAATCTCTGATGGTTAGTCTCTGTTTTTTTATGCCCTAAAAAAAATATGTCTCGTGCTTTTCCGAGACATGGTTGTTTGAGGCTAAAAAATCATATGCTAACCATCAGTGATTTTTTCATCCAAAAAAATTCTTTGATTTTGCTTTTTTTTGCTCTCAAACAAGGTATTCCCACAAACTCATTACAGGTCACTAATTTTCCACGCTCCGGTGCCCTCAATACGCGAGATATGGGCATTTAAAAGGGCTGGCTTAGCGTTGTCCCAAAAGAAAAGTGGGGATCAAAGCTAATAGCAAACTAATTTTTTTCAATAAATGAAGTGAATATCTGTTGCATCTAATACACGCAAATGTAGTAGCTTATCAAAGCTTGATGATATGATGATTGAAAACATAGGTTTCAGAAGACAATTATTATTGGAAGATCGATTTTTTTGTTGCTCTTATGTCCTATATGGTCGTACAAATATTCTTGACCAATATCTCGTTATCAAAACTATCAGTTCAGTAAAAAGTAGCTCTTTAAAATATCAATTGGGTACATGGAAGATGAACTAATAAAATCATTTTTGGCAAGCCACTAGTATTCATTTAATCCGTGGTTATACAATATTATACTTTTTTGAAGATCACAAAATTTGTCAATTTCTTTAAGTTAAATAGCTAGGCATTAAACTTTTGAACGTTTTACGTGCTAAGACTGTAAATTGACGATTTAACGACGAAATTTCATTATCATTAAATCTAGAGCAAAAGGCCATTAATCTTTCATGAAACAAAACAAGTAAAAAAAATAATATTTAAAAATTAATCTCATAAATTTAGACTCGTATTTTAGAGGAAAAGAAAATGTATAAATATAATTTTATATAGAAAGATTTTCATTTTTACAAAATGCTTTCATTTCACACAGGAATTTCTCGATGTTTTCCGTTTTTTCGGTGATTTCTGTACAAACTGGAAAATTTTGTGGTTCATTTTCAATAAGTTCACAACGTATCAAACTTTCCATAATTTCATTACAATAATTTCCATCTTTCTCAATTAATTGAATTGGTTCACGTTCGACTAAAAATGAAATAAGAATTCAAAAAAAATTTTAATATTTTAAAAATTGTTTTGTTTTTACATAATTTTGGCTTCTTTTTAATTTGTTTTTGTTGATCTATAAGTGAATAGGCTTCTTGAAAGTTTTTTGGTTCTGTTGCATTACAAGGACGTCCATATGGTACTTTCATTCTAATTTTATCAAATTCTGGCCATTTTGTCACGGATGCTGATAATTTTTGCTTTTCGAATGAAGTTTTTGTATGATTGTTAAAAGTACGAAATTTTAACGTTGTCAGAAGCTGTTCAACTTTAGATAAACAACTATAAATAAAAAAGGATTAAAATGAAATCGGTTTTAATAAAAAAAGGATGCGGAATGAAACTTTGATTTAGTCTAAAAGCTAAAGTGATATTAAAATTCTTCCTATTATATAGCATTAGTTCTTTTCACCAAAACATAGCAGATTCCCTATGTAACCCGCACCTTCCTTCTTCCATTTTTCCCATCACGTGTCTATTGGGATCCACTAGAGTTTCCTTAATTTGATCAAATTGAAAGATTTAAACCCTAAACTACTCCCACATTTGGTTTTGGCCTTCAATTAAAACCACTACAATACCATTGCCACAATTTAAAATAAGTATTCTTATTTTATAAAGGTGAACAAGCTTTATTTGAAAAAGAGCCCGTTGGAAGCCGTTGGAGCGCAATATTCAAGAAAGGATGTTTACTCATTTCATCTACTTTAGACAGTACCTGAAGATATCAAATAGCAGGGGCTGTCTAAAGTAGCTGAAATGAGGCAAGTTTGATTGTATATAATATTGTATCTAAATAATTCTTACTTTGAATCATATAAAGAATAAACTCCAGGTATTTGATGTGTCCTCATTAAGTGATGAAGTTTATGGGCAACACAAATTATTAAATCTGTTGCAGTATCAGTTTGTATTTTACGCATTTTATAGTAATCATGAATTTTATGCCGTGAAATGAAACCGCGAAATGTTTTCTGAATTAGAATCGCACATTTGTTATGATACAAATCCGTTTTGGTATCAAGAAAATTTTCCAAAATTTCATTAAAATGTTGCCGTATTAAATAACCACGAAATGTTTTTTGAATTAAAATTGCGGACGCATTTTTTTTGTTTAGAACTTGACGAGATTTATAGTCACGGTAAACTTTTTGAATAAGTCGTGCTGCTAAATAATATTTTTGTCCATTTAATTGAGCATTCCTTTGAAAATAAAATAAAAAAAATGAATATGAATTTAATTATATCCAAATCTTGATATTTACCTATGCCGTTCTTCGATCGTTTCATATAACCAAGCCAAAGTTATGCCACAGGATCCACAGGCCTTTGAAGTCATGAGATTTGATTTTTCTGTATTTAATTAATTAATTTATAAAACAAAATGACGTTTCTAACTAAGCTTACTATTTTCCCAGAAAACAAGGTGTGTTTTAAAGTGATTCTATTAAAAACATTTCAGATGGAAACATTTTATTGTTTTTTCCTGCATTTTCACAGAATGAAGTAGTAGAATGCTTACTATTTGAATGTTACCTAAATTACTTCAACAATTTACCAGAAAATTAGACTTGTTAACCCAATTCACGATAACTCAAAAAAGTGTTGTCTGATTTTAATGAAATTTAAAATATATGCAATTGGTGATACTTTACCTCGGTTTGGGAGTAAGTTTGACAAAAAATTGTAAAAGAGGAACGAAATTACAGAAGAACAACAAGTCTAGTCTGATATAGCCTTTTAGCTTCTGTTCAATACCCGGAACTATGCAGGTATTTTATAAAAAATTTAGGATTTGTGTAGTTTGGTTAACTGTATTAGTTTATGTGGCAGCAATATGAAGAGTCGATTCCAAACATTCGTAATAGGTTTTTGGGGAACCAATCACATAGAATCCTGTAAGTAGTAGAAACTTACATATTATATTGGATGGCTTTTTTATACAAATATTAAATAAGACCCACTTCCACAAGTAGTGGATGAGCCGCCACTGGTGGCAATTGAAAGAATATTTGAAAAATGCCCAAATTGTTTACAGGATATTACTGCCTTAGTAGCAAGGAGTCTCTGGTTTAATTAAGTTCTGTAAATTCTAAAATGTAGTCGATCATATCTGGATTTTACCAATCACTAATCTTATATAATAAATCTATAGTATAACTATGTTCGTCTGTTTGTTTGTCCTCTATAGACTAGAAAACTACTGAACCGATTTTAATAAAATTTGGTACAACTTAAAGTTTAGGCTACTTGGATTTTCGATGAGGGATATAAAAACTTCCCTAATTCGGTCAATAATAGGCAGATTTTAATGAAACTTGGAATATACATTCCGGATAGTCCAATCGAATAGATAGAATATGTCTCCACTCGAAGGAGTGGGGCGGTTTCCGTTGGGAGTAAAAAGAAAACGTCAATAATTCCGTCAAATTGAAACTAAATTTACTTTCATATTCTAGGAATAAAGCGATCAAAACCGCGGGTACCAGCTAGTATATAATATTTCCATTCGTCATTTTTCTGGGCATGTGAAAACTGTTAGAGGAAAAGCAATATCCAATTATTTGGAAATAAACTTCGAGTAAATTAAAAAACAAAAATAAATTTTTTCTCTGAAATTTTTATTGGCAATTTTCTTTATTTTTTTCGTAATATTTTTCCTTTCTTTTTTTTAATTAATCTTAAATATTATTGTTTTTCATTTTTTTTTTTATAATTATTTTCCTTATTACATTTCTACATAATATATTTATTATTAATTATTTTTGATATAGTTTTATTTGTATTTACATAGAAAGCAAAAAACCAAATGTTTTTAATGATTTTATATTTATTCATTTATTTTTTTTTTTGTATTTTAGCAATAAAATTGTTTTGTTTTTTATATTATTTATTTATTTAGTGTTTTCTTATCTTAATTATTTTTTTTATTTCAAAAAAAAAACTTATTAATTTTGAATTATTCAATTCGGTTTTCATTTTATTATTGAATAAAAAAAAATTTTTTTCATTTTTCTTCAATTAAAAAGAAAACTTGTCACTATACAACAATAGTTTCCTTAAAAACAAGAGAATCCTTTCAGATGTTTAATTTTTTGCTGGGAATTTGGTATATGAGATTGTTCTATAATTCAAGTAAAAGACTTGTTAGATCTATGTATCTAGTTGCAGAGACCGGATATAGTTAGTACCCAAATAAGTTAGTTCACCAGCAGTGGTAGTCTGTAATGGGTCTCACTTTTTTCATTTTCAAAAGTGATGCCTTCACAATATAAGATAGACAGTAATAAAACTATTAGCTGAAGAGTAATTAAGCACGTTTTGAGTTGGGAAATTATTTTACCGAAAAAAATACATAAAGGAGATACCGCCACTTCTAAGCGACAAGTGTCCGTATGAAAGTGACAATCGTTTGTCACTTGTCACCTTACAAAATTTCATTGCAGATTAAAAGGGAGCACATTCATGAGCAAATATAGTAAGATAAAGGAAGAGAAAAAAGGTGCAATGTATGGAATTTATTAGTATTTAACGTTGAGTTTAGAGCTTGCTATTGTTTCCGCAATATTTGATAAAATTTAATATACCATATAAGTGTGTTCTAAAGATAATTCCTAATGGATTGATAAGGATTTAGTACCAATATATAAAATATTTATCATTTTCCAAATACTTTAGCGGTTCGTATTGCACTAGAATTTACGAGAAATATTCTATGATTTCTTTTATTAAAATAAAAATTATTGAATACTACTGGAAAACACTACACAAACCGAAATACAACAGAAGCATAATTTCAACATTTCCAGGAATTCGACAGAATCAAAAAACTTTCAGACATTTGAAGACGATTCCCGAAGTATTGCCTGTGGTAATAAATACGAGACGATAATTCGAGTATTCAATCAGTTTCTTTATATATATATATATTTGATTATTCTAGAAACAAACAAATATTCGGAGATAACACAAAATTATCACTGATATGTCGTTTTGATGTTGCTAGCAAATTCTAAGAATAAGTTTCCTGATATTTCTAGAAATACGTATCCATGCATACAAGAACATTCGAGAGTATGAAAGATGAAGTATATAAGGTGGAAACACCATTGGAATCAAACACAGTTAAATTTCAGAATTTGACCAGTGATGATCAGACAGATTTCGGAAAGTGATTACAACAGTTGAAATCAAGCAACAAAAGTGTTTATCATCAGAGAAATTTTAAAGTAATTTGATAAATTAATAAAGCCATAAATAATTAATAGTGTTTTCCATTGTAAATTGTGGACAAATTAATTTTGTATAAATTAATAATAATTGATAGGCAAATATTTTTTAAAGACTAATTGTTTAATGCAGAAATAATTGTAACTAAAGTTAGTACACCGATTTCACATAAATAAAAAGTGTTACCATTCTATATCATCGAACCAGAGGGGTAGCACGCAACAATACCTTTAATTATTAGTTCAAAAAATTCTCATATTTGTTGTATAGTGTTTAATATTTTTTTTATTTTTTTTTTGTGTTTTTATTTTTTGTATAATAATATAAAATAAAAATATGATCAATAAATAGCGTTTTGATTAAATAATAATTTTATAATAATTAAAAAAAAAGAAAAATTGTTAGATATTTCTTTAAAAATGAAACAAAAAAAAATATTAAACTAAAAAATTTTATAAATATTTCATATTTTAGGATAAAAAATATGCTTTTTTTTCTCGTAATTTTTAAAATTTCTCATACATTTTTTTTTTAACTTAATTCTTAACACACACACAAAAAATAAAAATCAGTTAAATTTAAAGGAACTCATAGTTTTCATTTAACTTACAATCTAAAAACAAATAAAAGAAAGTTTTTCTTTTTAATTCAACTTTTCTTTTTCGATTATTATATTTTCTTTTTTTATAAAACACAAATTATTAAAATCGAAAATAATAAATGATAAAAATAAAAAATAGAGTAAAAAAAATTTTCTTTTTAAAAAAACAAAAAAAGTAAAGATCAAAAATTGAAGCGCTTATCACAAGAAGAAAGAAAATTCGTTAAAAAAAGAAAATCAATTAAAACTTTTCATTTTTTATTCATTTTTAAAATATTTAATTAAAATAATTATAAAAAATAAAATTAAAAAAAATTTTTCTTTCTTCTAAACTGCATTTATTAGATTTTTTTTTTTTATATAAAATCAAAAAATTAAAAACAATATAAAAATAAAAAAAAAATACTTAAAAAAATTCTTAAAAATTTCTTTTATGTCGTAATACTTTTTAAATTGAATCACCAAATTCGAAAAAGGCTCATGTCGGCTTTTTCAAATTGTTCAGGAGACACAAAAAACTGAATTTCTGCCAAACTATATGGAATTTAAGAGTGGTATTAGAAGTGCTAACCATTGGACTGCGTCATAACATACTGAAATAGTTTTGGTTACTATAATAGTTCCGAAAAAAAACAGCTGTTACAGTTTCCCGAGATAAGCCCTTTTCGAAATTGATCCAAGAACTCAGGTCGTCATTCTCAATATCATTGCACGAGTGACCTCTCTGCAGAAAGTAAAGGAAAAGCTTTAAACTTTCGACTGACTCATTGTTTTTGTTTTGTCCCGGACATTCGTCGCAGACCAAGTCCAACTACGTTATTTCTTCAGCAACGTTTTCATAAATATAATCACTTATACATGATGCCACTTCGTTGGGTTCCTTGAGGGATTAACCCTCATGGTAGGATTAGAAAATTGCTTTCGCCGTTTTCACATTATCCACGCAAACGTCTTAGTTGGCGGAGATAAAATACTTCCTGGACGGGCAGAACTACTAGCTAATCAAACTCCAAACCCATAATAGTACCATCAACCATTTTCAGTGATTTCTTTGATTTCAGAGTAAAACTTGGACGCCCTTATGAACTATTAGTTAATTTCTTCACATTTTGAGCGTACTTCAAGTTGTGGTCTCCCAAATGAAAAATTAAAATTGACATTGAAATAGTTCACATAGGCTAGATGTCTTGAATTAGTTTCGAAAAGGTCTCATCTTCAGAAAGACATGCATTTTTTCCACTTTGGAAAACAGATATGGGTCCCCGTTGTTCATGGAACATGCGTCTAGACGTGAAGATAAAAAAAAAACCGACATGAGTCCTTTTCGAAATTGGTGATTCAATTATTTTTAATAATTTCTTTTTAAATTAATAAAATTTATCATTTTTTTTTTATCAAAATTAAATTAAAAATGTTTTCTCGTATAATTCTTATATATGTTTTTTTTTTTATATAAAAAATTATTAATATTAAATTAAAAAATAATTACAAAACTTTTGTTTTGTTTTTAAACATCTTAAATATGATTAAAATGGTAAAGTTTTTTTTTCTTTTATTTCTAAATAATGTCGAAATTCATTTTTAATTATTTTTTGGTTGTTTTTAATATTTAAAATGAATTTATTTTTTCATTTATAATTTATTTATTGTGTTTATTTATTTTTATTTTAATAAATAATATTATTTATTTTAAATAGTGTAATATTATCATTTTTTTTTCCTTTTTTTTTTTGATATACAAATTTTATATTTAACAATTATTTAAATATTAATTTTAATGCTTTTAATTAATATATCTCTTTTTTTATTATTTTACAAAGTTCATTTTTCAGTTTTTTTTGGTTTATATTTATTTTTAACAATGTCCAAATCGATAGAAATTTTCTTGATATAAGTTTTAATAAAATGAGACAAGCTTTTATGGTTTTTTAAGCAATTAAACAAAATATTCCACAAAAATATGATCTTAAGATGATTTTAAAGCATTTTAAATTTGTTTTTATTGTGAATAATAAAAAAGTTGGTTTATCTTCAATGAAATTGGCTTCAAAATTGATTAATAGATAGTCGAATTTCATAGATTTCTGATTTCCAGTTGCCAAACAAACAGATGGATTTAATTATTGATTTAAATATGTCTCACATTGGTTATGCAAATTAAAAATCAACTAGTTGCAATTAAATATCCCACAGATGGCATTTATTTGAAAAGTCTTTGCTTGATCAGCGCATCGTAATTGCTTATAATCCTCAAATGGAAAGGAATTCGGGATCAAGTCCAGCTAAGAGACAATGGTAATATTTGCGCTTTTATTGGTAGTCCCTGTGCCTTGTTTATTGTTAATTATTGCAGTTTTACAAAGCATAACAGATCTTTTTAATACCGCCACCTATTGGAAATAAACAAGCATAACTGCACATGCAATTTTTTGCATATACATTTTTGGTACGATTACAGCACTGTAAAGCGCACCTCCTTTTTAATAGTATTTGTTAAAAGAGACTGTAAATGCATGCATTTTTATATCACACAGAGTCCTTTTATCAAATATATACTATTAATGAGATGACGCTTACAGACGTGCCTAAATAAGAATCCAAATTGGAAACTCTTTATTGTATGATTTTTGATAATAGTCACTAATTTAGTTCAGCGTGTCTAGTATACTTTGTGAAGTTACTCCAAATTTCACAGTCAATTAAAGGTGAGTTGGTAGCAAAATCTATTTTAAGAAATTACTAGTTGAAATTTTTCAATTGCTAAGAAATTTTGGTTTTGTGAGATTTCATTAAAAATAAATAAATAAAGTTGTTTGAAGAACCATGTATTTTACTCCTTATCTTACACTGACAAAAATCAAAACAATAGCCTACCAACAAAAGACATATTAATGATCTCATGTTTTTCCCCATAAGGGAAACTACGAGGAGTCAAGCTTTGCATCGCTGCAATGCTGCCAAAAATGTAAAGAATTGTTTGTGTCTTTTCTCTGTGGTAATAATATGCCTTATATTTCCTTTGAGGAAATCCTTTTAGTCAACTTCCTTTGGTAAATTCTTTTGTTGTTTAAAAATTTGTCTCATTTAAGCAATTCAATATTCGTTTTATAAGAAATAAATCGAAAATTTAAATTTAAGAAAAGAAAATAATTAAATTTAATTTAGATTATTATAAAAAAAGAAGGATTTATATTTATGAGAATAATATATTAAATAATAATTTTAAAAATTAAGAAAAAAGAAGAAAAAAAAATACATAAATTATCACAATTGAATTTTTTTTTTTTTAATTTTTGTTAAATTAATTAATAAAAAAATAGTAAATTTTCTCAGAATATCAAAAAAAGAAAATAAATATTTAATGTTAATCGTTTTTATTTCGAATTAATCGTTTTATTTTTAATTTTTAAAAGTCGTTGTTTTTATGCAATGGACTAAATTTTCTTTGCAATGAAATCTATTCAGATATTCCGAGATGAAACTATTTAAAAATAATGTTTAAAAAATAATAATAATAATAATATTTCTTGTATGACGAATTTTATTAATTACATTTTATATTATGGAATGAATATTTAATGATCTGTTTATATCTCTGTGGAATTACATGCAAATATTAGGCTAACTAATATATCTACTGATACTGGCATTAAAATGATCACTGATCGTGACAGTAAATACTGATCAGTAAACATTAGTTAATACGATCAATTATAATATCAGTTTATTTTGTTGACAAAACTAATACTATTAGCACAAGGTATATTATGATCGGTAAAAAGATCAGACAAATGATTTGTATCAATAAATCATGAATAATATTTCTATTCAATTATCAGTGATGCTAAGGATCAAATAATAATACAGTCAGTTCAATAAAATACCGTCAGTAAATATGTAATTGGATACTGATCATTCCTATTCAATTCCAATCTAAAATATAATAAAATATAATTTGCCGGATTCATAAAAGATTCATGTCGGATAGAAAAAGATTGATCACGACTTCTGTCAGTTCTATTTATTATACGAAGTCGATGAGATTTCTTTAGTAAATTCAATCCGAATATACCTTCTTGTACCGAATTTAAAAATTAAATTGATTTTTTTATAATTAATAAAATTCGTCATTAATTAAGAAATTAAATTAAATTATTAAATAATATTTTCTTGGTTTTTGATTCAAATTAATCAAAAATATATATTTTTCATTTTTTATTGTGGCGACGTTATTGGCAACGGAAGCTTATTCAAATTTGAATCGAAACTTGGAACAGATCGATATGTCCGTTTTTTTGTTCGTTCATAACAAAATAAACCGAAAAATATAATACAGAGAATTAATAGAACAACTATAACAGCATATAGTATAACATTCTCTTGATCGGTTTCAATTTTTTCAATACGTTCAGCATCACCAACAACAGTTGGTGAACTAATTGATGAATCACAAAGGTGAACTGTTGAACTGGATTCAACAATACCTGATTCAGTTGAACTTTGTTGTTCATCATCGGTTATTTCTTGTGGTATTTCAAGTGGACTCATAGTTGTTATAGCATCTGATTTAGTTGTAGCAAGAATTTCAGTTGATGTCGTCACATCATTTATTGTTGAAGATGATATAGTAGTAGTATTCGTTGGTGTTATTGTTGTTGTTGTAATCGTAGTAGGAATTATAGTTATTGAAGTTTCAGTTGTAATCATCATTTTTGGTTTTTCTTCTTCTTCTTCTTCTGGTACACAAATTTGACAACATTCACCTGGTATCTTGATTTTTTTGATACAACTTAATGGACGACAAGAACTTGTTTCACATTTTGAATATCCATTGACACATTCACATTGTGTACAATCATCATCTTTCCATTGACTACCATGTAAGAAAACTTTTTGTAGATGAGATGAAAAACAAGTATTATGTTCTTGGAAATATTGATCAGATTCATCATCTTCGCATGTACTATGACAAATCTTTTCACCACCAGTACACATACAACTTTGACATACTGTACTCCATGATATTGTTGATGTTATATTGGCACAAGAAATTTGATCTGAACATTCATATTCGGGACAACATTTTCCCGGTGTACCTAAACCAGGTTGTTTTTCAATTGGTAATTCATTTGGATTTTCACAAAATGGATTTCGACAATACTCTGCACAAATGCATTCGGTGTGTGAACAACATTTACTTAATAAATGTACATCTTCGGTAATATTTTGTTGTTCAGTTTCTTCGATATCACGTTTCCATTTGTCCTGATGATGATGTGGATGCGGTACAAAACTGATATAATCACCAGGAACAATTTTTATTGATTCACGACGTTTATATTGTAAACTACGTTTTTTCAAATTGTGCGTTTTCTCATCAATATTTTCATTATCATCTTTTATTAAGGAATCATCATTCTGATTAATAATATTATTATTATTTTGATTTTCTTTTTCTATTAAATTATTTATTTGTGGATATGTTATATGGATTTTACTGTCGGGTGGACATTGAATATGCTGTGTTGGTGGGCACTGGAAATCTTTACAGGCGAATTGATCTGAAAATAGAAACAATAAAAAGCACTTTATTTTAAAATGATAACAAAATAAATAAACATCAAAAGTATTAAATATAAATTAATTTTGATTGTAAAAAGATCGATACTAATTTTGTATGATAAAATTTGTAACAACTTGAAACAAATATCATATAATTTAGTAAATATTGATAATGTATACATGGTGGGAACGGAAAGTCTTTGAATACATATCTATTTATCTTTTAGGAGTTTTATAGGGGTTTGGTTTAAATAGTTAATACAAATAGTTTGCATTGAAAGTGAAAGGTTTACAATTATATTATTGAATAATTGTTGTATTGTTTGAGTAATATTTAGAATTTGTAATTATAGAATTAATTATAAAATTAGTAATCGATTCTTAAGTAAATATAGATAAAAAACGTATGGCTGATAACTAAATTTCAATGACATCAACGATTAGCAGTATTAACTTAAGTTTAGAGTTTAATTTTAACTTGTGTCAGTAAACATTCAGCTTTTACAAACTAATAGTAGACTAATAATAAAGGTTTCCAACGACTCTGTATTCAACTGATTCTTTTTGTACAGTGATATCCCTGCACATTATCCATTCTTCTTCAAGTTCACCTTCAACATCAATACTGAACACCACGCTGCTCTTTTGACTTCGACATCTAAGTATACTAATCTATGCTAATAGTAAAAAGTTAGCTGTGACCAATAATGCCAAGGCAAGGAAGAAGTTTCAATCGTGTACATTGAAATTGAAGTGATTTCCTTAATTCATATTGTCAATTAACTGGTACTGGTGCAAATGTCAACAACTATCGAAATATGAGTAATGATAAAGAACCTAAAGTTAGCGAAGCAACCAGAATAAAGTATCAAAAAAAAACACGCTGCAATAAGTCCAAAGGGGCACGGACAGTTTTCAAAGGCAAAATCTATTAGAGGGTTCAAGACACTGTTATGAAATTTTAATAAGTGCTGTATCATTGTATAATTGTATAATTTTCTATAAAAAAAAATATCGCACTATATAACGATACAACGATACACCACAATTGACAAAAACGGAATACACCTAATGCCTATGGAAAAGAAGTAATCATCAAAAGGTTAATGATTCGGCACTGAACAGGAGGATACCACTTTCTCAAATCAATGTAGATGAATCGATATGATAGATCAATAGAATTGGAATAAACGAATTCGTAATACTTTTTGATCAGACACCGTATATATGTATCACTAATGTATTTTCATGGTCACACTTTTACTTCCTTCTTTGAAATGACAATTTTCATATATAGATGTAATCCCATTCATGTTTTCCAATTTTTGTTTGTACACTTTTGCTCTATGTCTGATTAAAATGAGTAGATAACACATTAAAACTCTATGATGATGGCTTTTCCTTTCTATGAGTACTTTTTTTTTATTACTTAATGTTTACCAAAATACACAAAATTACGTCAAGGTAAACAGATATGCCAATGTAATTGGATTGGAAGAACATGAAAAACGATATTAAAGTACATAAATTGAGTACATTACGAGCACACGCATCGATATATTTTGATTTCGATCAATTAATTATAAAATACTGATAAGCTGTTTGCTTTTTCTTTTTTTCTTTAGTTTTTACTCTACAAAGATTTTAATTACGAGTAATTAAGTGGAAAACAAGATTTTTGGTGTTTCTACTATAATTTTAACACGCAGATTGGTTCATTTCTTAAGGGGTCCATAGACTACAAGCATTGTTGTCAACCTGGTTGTCAGATTTTGCCACAAACGAAACGAAATCTTGGCAACCAAGTCGTCAATATCACTTCCAAGGTATTATCATCGGCCTTGGGTGATTTATTTTTGACAGTAAGTTCATAGCGCACAATTCAATTCACAACTGATGTTGACAACCATGTTATTGCTATTATGGAGATACCCGATATAAGCGGCGAATTTGAATAACTTGAAAAGCAGGAGTCGATAGTTTAAGCATGTTCTTTGGTAATTAAATAGTTCGAATCCCAGCGAGAGGGTGATTTTTTCAATTCTCCAATTTTTCCATATCTTTCTAATAAATGGAATTGTGATAAATATAATTCTAATTATTATCATCCTGTCATTTATGCTTATAGCAATCATATTTTTCCCCAGTGTAGTATGTATTTTATATGACAATTTATGCTTCAATAAATGTAATTTATATCTTAGGTACATGCTATATTCTTATATGGTATGTTGAAGGATGTACAAGGTAATCATTTCATGGTTAGCAAAATTCAACTCATATGAAAGACTTCCTTTGTATGAAAACTATCCAAGGGAATCATTATATTTTTAAATGGTAGTAACCATCAATTAATTCAGAAGATGTAAGGTTAATAGTGCTGATGTTGCAGGAGAATATATTTCTTTGATTCTTATTCATATTTAATTTTAATTATAGGAGTTTTAGCAACATCATAAATAGTACAGATTTCCCTGCAAGAAATTGCATTATATAAAAATTCTATTATGGAGTTTGTTTATAACTTTTCGGTACTATTAATACTGTTTTGCTATCTAAACTGACTTTAATTAACTAATAACATTTCTATTCACTAAAAAAGCAATTCTAAATTTTTCGATATAAATATCAAACATTTCTTCTATATCCTTTTATATCCTTCTCCTATTCTTCTAAATTTACAAAGAAATATTGTTTTTGATAAACTACAAAAATCTGCATTATGATTGGATTTTCAGCTTCAACATTAATGCCAATGTGATACCAATGTGAAGACCCTGAAGCAAATATTGTGAAGTGATAAATTGTCATGAACCAGATTCCATGGTTATATGTCTTGTCTCTAAATGTTAACCACCCAGTTTTCCCAAATCGAAAGCAATAAAAAATGTATGTTGGACAATATAGTAAATATATATATATATTTTTTTGGCACACAAAAACGGTTTTGTAAATGATCTTTCTTTGAAAAATAAAGTTAAAAATTAAACAATAAAAAATGAAATATTCTGTATTTTTTGACAATTTTTAATATGTCACACGATTGAAAAAAAGGTCGTTTTCCATAATGTTATGTCTCCAACAGAAGAGATACCCAATATTGTTTCGTTGAGATTCACCTTTGCAGGTCGACAAGGAGATTATTTCCCAAATAGACGCAAATTTATATAGAACACTATTTGAACATTTATTTTTATTGGAAATCGAAAAAATTGTGCCATAAATCGATGATAATCCAATTGATGCGTTTTGCATTTATATTTACAAACACATAAATATGGGTAAACATATTTTTGAGGATTTATTACGAAAACCGATGTGTCCTTACATTTTATTTGTTCATTGAAGGCACAGATTTTAATGCTTTAAAATATTCAAATTTAAATATATATTGTATCATATTTTATAATCGAAAAATACTAGGTAAAGTTTTGTAAAAGAAGCAGATAGAGATACAATTATGTTTTGACAACAATAAAGGATATTTTATATAATATATATTTCAGAAAATATTACTTTACGATGGAAGAAATGGTTCTAAATTGAAAATTTCAATTGGATAATAAATCTTGACACATTTAGATTCCTTAACGACTATAAACATTCGTTTCTAAAATGAGGTAAAACACTGTGCACAATTTTGTTGGGAAAGTATAAGCTGCAGGATTCAGAAGGAATTTTAATTTTATAGTAAAAGAATGCCAAAAAGTAGTTCTAAACAAGTTTTTTCAATTAGTACCATGAAGTTTTGAAAAATATTTTCGAAACTATGAAAATTTCAATACTTACAGAAAGGATATAAAGGAAATTGATATACAATCTCAATACAAGATAATTTCTATGAACACCGAATTGTTGCAAGTCTCGGGTATTACAGTGCACTTACTCCATTCTTAATTGAATCTTTAGTTATTAAACTAGACTAATTAATATAATTAAAATGAGGTTCGATTAAGTCAAATTTCTTTTATATTTCTACAGAATTCAACGACATGATCTCAATCTGGGGTAAAGCCGAAATAAATAAATATTGAAACGATATCTACAAGCTTTAATGTGAAAATTTTTTTTGGAAAAATTGTTCTTTTTTAGAACTAACAAATAATTTTCCTTAACATTTTTCTTTTCTTAGATTTGATGGTTTGGTAAAATTACTTGCTATGTTCGTAATACACTAAAGTGAGGTGAATTCCTTCGTCAGTTCTAAAGAATATCCTTTTCAGGAACTTTATTTCTCTAAGAATTTTTTTAATTCAGAAAAAAAAAGAAACGTATTCTAAAGGTTTTTTGTTTTTAAGACTGGTTACTAAATGGAAACTTAACCCTTTTAGTGCCATGGAGCGCCGTCGCGCTGCTCTCGCTAGTTGTAAAATTTGTATGGCACTAAAAGGGTTAACCTTAGAGTATATTATATATATAGTATATGAAATTTAAAATTTTCGATACGAAAAATTGAACGTGCTTTGGATGTTTAAAGAACGTTTTCCTATGATTACATCCAATTTCTCGATCGATCCGCACAGTTAGAATCAACATTTTGATATATTTGAATGGAAATGGTTATGAAGTTCTAAGAATAAGTTTTGTTACTATGTATATGATAATAATAATTTCCTACACTCTACTGAATTTTAGGCAAAATTACTTCCAATTATTTTAAGAGAACTTCCGAAGGGTTTATGACAAGATGTTACAATTCGTCTTAGCAAACGTATTACGTACATCATTTTCTTATACTATAAGTTCGTAAGTGATTTCACACTCAATTTTTTTCTTTTTCTTTTTTTCTTCGTGAAGATAACAACCCAATTCACGCATTTTCTTCATTATTTCGTAAATAAGATTTGCTGACATAAAAATCAATCAAAAAAAAAAAATAGAAAATTTTCAACATAAGGAAAATTCTCACCAGGTGCAAAGAAATCATCATTTTTGGATTATATTTGATAGATGTTAAAATCAGACAAAATCTGGTGGGTGCAAGTAATTCATCTTTTCTTCTAAAAGGGGGCAACCCGTTGTCAGAATTTATGTTGATGGAAAATGAATGCGGTATTCTTGCGACAAATCATATGTGCGATATTATATATCAATTTTATTAATCTATAAATTATATAATACAGGATGATGACTAAAGATTTATTTCCATAATCATGGGATTGAAAATTTCGGATAAAAAAAAAAGATTTTATAGGATTTACTTTTGGATTTACAGATCAATATGTCATTTTAAAGAGCAAAGACTCTACTTGTAAAGTATTACAGAATTGAAAATTTTATATTTACATATTTTTCTATGATTGCTTGCTTAGCACTATTTATTGGACACTATTCTTTAATCGTGATACATATAAATGTATGAGTGTTACACAGATGGGTGTAGTTAGGGGGTGGCATGAGTGGGCACTGCTCGCCCTACAAAATTCATTGCCCACCCCTAGAAAAATCGACAGTATTGAAGATATTGAGAAAAAGATTCAAAACCATCCTCTGATCATATGTCTCATTGAATTGCTTCTTTACTTCCAAAATTGGTCATTTCTACTAGAAAGTTAGTTAATCTCTAATCGAATTAACGAAATTGAAACCTTGCAGTGGCTCATCAGCTGGTCGGGTGCCCTCCTCTCTGGGAAAACTCCCTAGCTACACCAATGGTTACACACAGTCAGATAGCACTAATCCTATGGAATCTTGGACCTATTTGAAGAAGTATGACTTAACTAATTTTTAAATTTATGTTCTAAAAATGAATTGATCCTTTCTTTATACTAATTTAAATAGTACTTTTGTAGTACAAGTACAATATAATTTCATATCTGATGGTGTGACGAATATCATTAAGCATAATAAGATGTAGACGACGAAAAGCTTGAGGATTCAAAGACTGAAATCCTTTATTTATATGATATAAACAAAATCGCGTGTACTAAAACACCCTGTATATGACAGCATAATACTCATTCTAGTGTATTCATATTTTGTTTTTTGTGATATGGAAACATTATTATGCTTGTTACTCGTACCTCGTAAATATTTTTTTCACACCAAACTGCCAGATACATGTTTGTTAATTTTTTTGTTTTTTTTTTTTCCCAACATAGTAGATTCATTCTCATATAAAGGTGTGCTATGTAAGATCAGAGAAGATATGTATTTATGTGACAGCCGTTGTCATATACGTATGGTATATAAATATTTCTAATTTCAGGTATCGCGCTGTTAGTTTGCGGCTTCTGTGCAGGAGGTTTTCCCGTGAATATGATGGTATCAAGTAAATTATGTATTTCCATGAGTGAGCTTACATGGTTAATGGAAACTATATATATAGTTTCGAATGGTATTTTTGAATAAATTATCTTAACCTTGGAAAGTCCACTTTTTTGTGGTTTTCTTAAACATAATTTTTGTTATGAACACAAAAAACAAAAACTAATAAATAAATATTATTTTGAAAAAAAGTGGCGTCTTAAATATTATTTTTATTAGTTAATAGCATTTTAAATGGCGCCAAAAGTTTATTTTCTTCTTTTGTTAAAAACCGAAAACTTTTACTCTAATATTAAGTTTTTATAGAATTTCTTTTTCTGTGTGAATACTTTATTAAAATTTTGTAATTCATTAAATTACAATCGTTATAATTTCAACTCATTAATCTTCTTTCTTCATGTAAGTTTATTGTCTTAGTTTCAAGTCATATATATACTTTTGTCTATAATATAAATCAAATATACTTAATGAAGGAGTTCGAAGGATATATTTTTTTAGTAAAATATTCTCTTCTATATTCTTTAATTTCCACCACCACTTTTCATTGAAGTATCTTAAATAGCTGAGGCAGCTTGCGGCATTTAACAAAACGTTTTGTAAAATTCTTTGATCGTTTATTCCGAAGATGTACTAACTGGTATAATAAAATATTCATCGTCATCGTTGTCTATAAATTGAACTAAAATCCTCGAAGGTACAACGAAAGTCCTTGACATAAATCGGATAATTGTGGGCTTGCGTTGAGATGTAAGGAAAATCCTTATAAAGTGAAAAGCTTTCGAAGGTATAATATATTGAATAAAAAAAAAAAGTGTACGCAAAAAATAAAAAATAAATATTTTTCTTCAAATTTTCTTAAGTTTTGAAGATTTCAATGTGATTTTCATCAATTTTTTTTTACTGCAAGGGAAGTAATGTTGGAATTCGATTGAATGTTTGAATACATGAGATATTCGTGATAGGATCTGTATGGGACAAACAGTATATAGTGTGTTCAAAGTGATTTTTTGCGGTTAAGAAAGGAAGGTGTATTATCATATTGATATGTATAACACATAAAGAAACTCATATGAGACTAAAAATGTGATGTTCAAATTGGGTTTCTCTATTTTTCTGTAGTATGAATAGGGTTTGTTTGTTTCGAAAAGTATTCAACCACATATATCCTTCTTTATTTTTCTTCTTGCAGGCACAAACAAACACGATATACATCAGGTTTTATATCTATTCGAAACAAAGAGGTTTCTATTTCTACCTGGTTTTCTTTTTTTTGTGGTTAGATTGTTGCTTTTACCATCTAGCTCCTGGTACTTATTTCTATATGAACAAGGAATGGGACTATTTCTGGGAGAAGAGGAAAAACATAATAATAATATGGAAATGTACAATACTGTTACTAGACAGGTAAGATGTGCGTGTTATATATATATGATGGAGATAGGGAAAAAGATAAAGAATAACAGAAAAAAAATAAGATTTTATAATATGTGAATTGGTTTGAGATTTTAGTAGTAATAACAAAAAAAACCAAAAAAGCTGGGGCTCCAAAAAAAGGTATTTTACCTATAGAACTTTTTCTGTTTTCCATTCATTATGTTTTATGAAAGTACAATATTTGAAAGGTTAAGAGTTTTGCCTTTCTTGTTTGCTTAGTTCGCAAAAAAAAAAAGAAAGGTAAGAATGGTTGACCACCTCTCAATTATCTGAAATATATTTTTTTTATTACATCTTGCTTTTTTATTGTTCAGCTTAGGATACCTTTTTCATTTTAATGGATGACTATACCTTCTAATGTGTCCAGCTAAACGTTCGTTTTGCTTTCCTTTACCAAGAAAACGTATTCATGGATTTTAAATTGCTTATTAAAGAAATAACTCGTTAGAAATGCATGACTGATTTATTTTTCTTTTTAAAGCTTTTTTAAATTCTAAACTATTATAAAAGATATCCTTCCTGTATTAGAGTTTTTGAAAACAATTTTATGAAGAAAAAATATACTTTTAAGTGCTTAATAAAATTTTAAATACGTGCTATTAAATATGATATTAAATGGAAAAAAAGACTAAATAAAGGGTGTGCCAAAGAAATAGAAGATTCGATACTGTTGGAGTCGAGGATAATTCGACTATCAATTTTGTATTGTCACACTAGTTATTTGATACCAAACGATTATATCCTATTAGTTCATATTATTACAGAACAATTGATGCTCAACCATTCTTTGGACTTAATTTCAATATTTAAAAAATTCACAATTGTCTGTCTTCATTAGACATACTAAACAATAGGAGTTTGGCAAAAAAGAAGTATCTATGTAGAATGGCCAAGTTAAGATGGATAAGATGTAATATGTAGACTCAGTTGCATGATAAAATAAGTCCTGTGTAAAGATGAGCCATGTAGATAAGAAGTCTACATGATATGTTAAGCGGATGATAACTTATCATAAGGCTAAGAATAGGTCCAAGTCGAATATGAGTCATGGATATAAGACGACTACATGACGATAGAGATAGTTGAATGAGGATTAGGGTGAATAATAGTCATGCAGATAAGAGGTTTTCATGATAAATGAAAGAAGGAAGATGATGTTTTAAGTCAGTCGAGAGACAACCGCGATTAAAACGAGGACTAAAAAACAAAATAAGAAGAAATAAAGAGAATTTACAAATATAAATGAACAAAGTGTTTTTATTTCGTAAAGTAATTATCATTTTTTCCTACATCTATTTATTAGTAGCCCAGCAAACATAGCAACTGAATAACTATTGCGTTTATTCATATTTAATTCCGATAAGAAATTTAAGTCTTCCTAAAGAGTTAAGTTTTGCATATTTGTTTTTTACCTTAAAATAACTAATAGCTGCGTTAGGTTACTTTTAGTATATAAACCTTAAAACAGAAGTCGCGATATGAAAACCGAAAAAAAAATTATTATGAATTTGAATTCACTTTTGCTAGTTTGAGATAGACTACAAATTTAAATTAGCTTTTTGTAGTAAACTAGTGAAAAAAGCCTAGTCTGCCGAAACTTTTCAATATGCATTTTACTGCTTTTAGTTGTACTAGAATTTTTAAGTCGTAGTTCAATTTTTCTGGACACTGGACACTGGACATTTAGAAATTTCAATAGGAATTTATATTCATATAATTTCGAATAATTAAACCTATTTCTAGTTTTATTCAACTCACTTTCTGGATAGGCCAATAAATTCAAGAAATTTTTGTATATAGTTTCTCTACCGCATCCTGTATTTGAAATTTTCAGAAGAGCCCATACCCTTTCTTTTCTTACTGTTTATACATTTAAATATTTATACGAAAATTATATATATATATGTTTTATATTCGATTTTATGATCTTGTAAAATAATATCTGAAATATATTCTTCATAAAAACAACCCTGAAGTATCTTCTCTTCAGGGTTCTAACATACAATGAAGAAACAAAATATTTTCCTTTAAATTGTTTTCATTCGTGAAAATTAAAGTTAACTTTGATTTTTGGGGGTATGGTGCCGAATATGGGGCAAACGATATTTGGTGGTAATTTCTAATTATCCTTGGTGATATTATATCAGATATAACGTTGTGTACGTTCTGTGGGTGGTTTTTACTCACTCTATTTTATTCCTATGTATAGAATAAAGATTTAGATAAAATATTTATGAGAATGATGAAGAAGTGTGTAAAATTGCGTTATGCTTTTTAAAGTGACGATGGATAAAAATGTTTTAAACTTTTCGATAAAGTCAATCTTATATAATATAAGAAAAGGCGACGATGATATAGAATAGAAACGATTTAGACTGGGTAAATATTACGGAACAGGATAGTAATTTCTAACAAAAACAAGAAAGACTCTACACAATCTCATCCCCCAAAAAATATAACTTGTAGCCCCGAATTTCGGTGTGATTTTCTTTTTCGAAGAAAATTTACTAGGTCGTTGTAATTGGAATTTTATGATCTTCTATTGAGAGAGATATTGAGGGTGAAAATTTCTTGTTCTTTAATTTAAGATAAATATATGTATATGGGGAATGAGTTTGGAGTTGGTTTGGATTTGATGATTTTTGGGTAATGTGTAAACAAACGTTTTAGTATCAAAAATACGTAGGTAGATATATGCATTTTACGACTAAATACACTTAAATATGTACACATATATACAATATACATTTTATGATCATTTGGTGTTGATATTATGAGGTGTAAAAGATTTTCGTCTTGCCCTTTACTATGTGTGTATATTTTAGATTGGTGATTAAATAAGATTCGATTAGGTGATATAAACCGACTTACCCAACATGTGGGCTAGGCGTGATTGGTAATTTTACACTTCCTTGGGCATATGTGATTAACTTTAAGGCAATATAATGGGAATTGATTGATGACAAAGTTTATTAGATGAGAATATTTTATATACTAATATATAGGTTTATTGATTTTTTTATACATACATATATAGTGGAAGAACAACATACTAAATGGCAATTTATTATCTTTTGAAAATGAAATTTAGATTATTTTTTAGATACCTATTTTTGGATATAGGCAAAAATATATTTTCAAGATATTAGAATTTTTAGCTGGAAAAATAATGAAAGAACAAGGAAATTTATTGATACTCAATCATATCTTTTTGACAAAAGGTGTACCTTTATTATTCTATAAGTGCAACATATAACATAAATATTTATACACACCTTTATTTTTAAGAATTCTTCTACGAGTAATTCTGATATAAGAAAGGAATTGTAGTACCTCTGGCGCCTTTGATGGCTATATGAGGCCAGTTTATACTAAATTCAGTATAAAAAAGGAGCGAGATTCGATACTAGGGGACTCATCTATACTATATTATCATTTCTTTCTTTCTTTCAAACTTTGATATGAATGCTTAATTGTCCATTAGTGTGACTAGTTTATTTTTAGTATTCTAATCAACTTTTATGAATAACACCTGTTTTAAAACGAACATAGTACAATAACCTCATTTTCTTTAATTCAAATAGAAAAATAAATAATAAATTAATAATGTGACGAATATTTTGTATTATTATTGGAATTTGATAAAAGCTTTAGAGGCCGATTCAGTATATTAATTTTTTTTAAAAAAATTTGATTTATATTTATGATGGATTCTTTTATAAAAATTAAAATTTATTGTAATTATTCCCTAGAGAAAGAATGTGTAAAAATCGATATTCGATATTATTCAAATCAATTTCAATTTCCGGGCAATCTGCGTTAGTGTTATTCTCTGAATAGAATTAGCACAACTAAACTGACTAGTTTTCTTTAATAATTTACATAATCTATAATTGATGTTTCTTATTGAATTTCCATATTTATGAACAAAACTATAATCCAAGAGAGAGAACTTTCGACTATGTTTCTTTAAACCAGTTTACCATATTAACTGTAGTTTTTTAATCATTGATTGATGATATTCGACTGTGAAATGGCGCTTCCAGAATTATTTTTAAAAGATAATTTCATATAAAGAAAGTTCATATTGAAATGTAATACAAATAAATTGATGTCGCCACAATGTTCCAAAGCAAAAAGATCTGTTGCTTTCTTAATCTCTAGTCTGGTCAAATTAACGAATTCGCATAGCTTTTCAACAAATTGTATATGTATTATGTATATAAGATGATTTATGAATGGATTGGGTTTTTTGGTTTTGTTTTTTCCAACTAGAAACATTTCTTTCTAGTCCGATGAGATTACAAGCATTTGCGGAATTTCATGGTCGTTATTAATATGCGAAGATTTTATAGAATTTTTCTTAATTTAGATCAAGAATTTTAATGATTAAAACTTTTTTTTTTCGATGCTATTGTAGGCGGACATTAAGTGATTTGTTGAAGAAAAACAATGCATAAAAATTTTTGAATAAAAATTTAAAAATATTTTCTTTTAAACAGGTGAATTTAAATTTTCAATTTTTGAAAGAAGGCAAAAACCATTCTTAGTAAGATAAATTAATGCATTTTCAAGTGTTATGTTTTTCTTTTAAATGAAAATTTGTTTTTCATTAATGCATTTTAATAATAAATTTTGTAGTATATACTTTTAATCCATGCCGTCAGTGGCGTCTTTAGCCAGACCTTGTCAGGATTTGAAAAAAATATGAAAATATGTAAATGCATTTCCGTGAAATTTTTTGAAAAACAAAAACATATATCACATCTTAATTATAGAAATAATTTATAATAAGTAAAATATAAATTACATTTATTGCCACTTGAGAATCTTAAGCACTTAGAATTGGGCCTGCATTTCATTTATTGGAATTTATATCTAAAGGAAGACAAATAATAATTTGCTATCAATTTAATGCAAATGTAATCAACAATTTTTTTTTAATTACCTTAAATGGCTAGACTTTAATTAGTAAATTTACAAATTGTTTGTCTATATTGTATCATTGATAATTATTTAAAAATTGAAAGTATATACTTTCTGTTTGGATGGTCTGAATTCCAACAATGGAATCATAAAATATTTTCATGGAAAATATCTATTTTAACCTTGTAAAATGAAAATTAGAGGAGAATACCGAGAAAATTCGGGTTGGCACAAAAAGAAAAGCGGTACATAGTAGTATCCGCACCGTACAAATATAATTAGTCTTAATCTTAACATACTTATAGGCTTACATTTATTTTGTGCCAATACTAATCCTTATGATTCCTATTCAAAGCATGTACACAGTGTCCAATAACTATATTAATAATCTTAATCAAGCCAGAAATCTTCTATAACTAGGTTTATCTGGCTATATAAGTACAGGTATTCTATTGAAGTCCTGAAAAGCCATCTAATGAAATCAAAATTGTATATGTAATCGACTAAATTTCATCCTGCATAATAAAACGAAAAGTTTTCATATTTTCAGACGAAAACCTTTTAAAAAAAGAAGTGCATACAACTAATTAGACTTATTTAAAAGTATTATATTCCAATTCCAACAAAATAAAAGCACAATTTTTTTCCAGATTATCTTTAAGTTGATTCATAAGTTTTTAATGAGAATTAATTAAAATTGGATGTTCTGTTAAGTATCTTAATAATATCGAAAATCCAAAATGATTAGTAAGTTCATCTTCACTCTCCCTCATAAAAGAA